>OX276364.1:5025000-10025000 GCA_946251885.1 Cosmia pyralina
AAAGCTATAATTTGGCATGGATATACATATTCATAACGCCGACAAAGTGGTAAAATAAAAGCATGAAAAAAAAAAATTTTTAGGGTACCTTCTGTACACGTAAAATGGGGATGTTTTTTTTCTCGTCTACCCCATGGTGTGGGGTGTTGTTGGATGGGTCTTTTAAAAATATTGTGGGTTCGTTGAAACAATTTTTCGATTTAGGGATCCGTTTCTGAAATATTACGCTTTAAAGTGCAAATTTTTGTTAGACTCAGCCCTGCCAGCTAAACGGTTAGTTTTGGATGGGTGAAAAAATTCACGGTAGTAGTACCTATATCCAAGTTAAAAGGAAAACTATCACAGCTAAGTAGGCTTTTCAAGTTTATGACTAATAGTCAACCAATTTACATTTGCAAGTAAGTATCGGATACCATGTTTTTCAACTACAGAAGTTTTTTCTTGGGATAAATTCATCATTCATCCCAACTACGGAACCTTTCATTATGCGTGGTCCGATACGCATTTAAAAAAAAATAATTTAGGGGAAAAATCCAAAATACTAACGATTTTTGGGGAAATAATTATACCATAGAGCAATTTTTGCCTTGTGATAGGTCACGTGACGGCACGTGAAGTAACATAGACAATACATCCATTCGTCAGTTTTCGGGAGAGGAGGCAGCGCAGTTTGCTGTTTTATTGAGCGGACTGCCAAAAAGTGAAAACTGAAAAATGGCATCAACCCGATCAACCCTTTCGACTCAGCAAGCAGCTAAGGAGCATGTTTTGGCTGTATCCCGGGACTTCATATCCCAGCCCCGTCTGAGTGAGTACACGCAAATTTTGATCATTTCATTCGGATAATGCCGTATGACATGTCAATGAAAATATCGATTTTACTTCGAGTTTCTATGTTACGCCGTTACGATGTTGCCTTTCAGACCTATTTACAATAACAAGGGTTGTGATTCTTGATTTTATAAGAAAGGATGGTCTAAAGTTGTGATAACGGTCAACCATAAGATATTTACCTGACGATATTCGAGAGCCCCATTTACTTTGATCATGGAATGTGTGACACAAGCTATATTAAAGTCTATAAATCCGGAAAAAATGACAAAGTTATAATTCGTTATCAGAAATGAACGTTGTCGTCATGGCATGTCCTTAATTTTTGTCACCTGATCACAGGTACCTACTTGCGTTTTTTTTTAACTTTACTACGCAGCCCCTAAGACGATCCACTGACCGTGTTATTTATGGTATAAATTGGCATTACTACATAGAAACTAGCACTAATGGTGATTAATTAAATAAAAAGTGATTTTTCATAGCAAATTGCTCAATTAGAATGCATCTGACAGATTGAATTCTAGTACTGGCTTATGAAGATGTAATCTGTAAAATATGATATAATAATCAATAGAGGAGACCATTTGCTCGTAAGTTTATAAGAAATAGTAATGCTACCCTTTTATTTAGCACATCTAACATATTTTTGTCACCAGACCAAAATACTTGTAGAATCTTATACCCTTATCAGTTCTTTAGAATATCAGTCCTTAAAAGGAAGAAGATATCATACTATACTACTATATTCTATTCTAAAAATCATAAATACAGAGTATCTACAAAATAGGTTCATGTCATGCTTCTACTAAATGATGCTAATGCATTAGGGTGTTATATCAATCTTCTAAAGTCATATGATCACACTGTTACTCAATACTCTGTAGTGACATCATTGGCAGCTATTTAAAACACACACTCTACACACAGCACTAGAAAAAAAATAGAAGTGATCAGCTGATCTTGTTTATGGAAAAAAGCTCAAAGACGACCCACTGACTCTCATTGCTAATCCAAAGGTTCTTGGCTAAGACATTGCTGTGCTGCTCAGTCTTTGTTTTTATGTTTTGTATTTTTCGCATAGTTCTTCCTTCTCTCTATCTGTTGTGATGGCCCCATGGTTAAAGCCTCGCCTTTCATGCACGAGGTTGTGGGATCAAATCCGTTCAAGTAACAATGTAACTTTTTCAATTTTGTGTGTTCTTTCTTAGTTTATCTTGCACATTACTGACATGGGTGAAGGAAAACATTGTGTTGAAACCTAGACTACTAGTTAATATAAGTCAGAAATCGCCAACCCGTCTTGAGCAAGCATGATGATCAGTGCTTGTGCCTTCTCTGGATGAGAAGAGGCCTTTGCATGACAAAAAAGTTTGATTGCAGCTTTCTTTTTGGTCTAGCAAATTAAAAATCAAGAGTTTAGCATACATAACATGCCATGTTACAGTGATACTACTTATTGTCACCATTACCTGCAGCTTATTTCTCATATCTCTAGTTACAATGGCAAATATTGAACATAATGAAAATCAATCAACTTCAACAGAACTGAGGTTGTGATATAAGATAGTTGTTACTAACTCTGTTTCTTATACTATTTGATAGATAGAAAGAAAAGAAATAAAGAAGTTATGTAATTTTCGCCTTAAATCTCAGTTTCATTCCAATGTGCTGTGAGTTCATATGTATAGCATAATGAAACAATCTAAATGCTGCACATCCTGCAATTAACAATATGCACACATCATTTTAATGCTGAAAGGTACATGAACCAAAAGACAAGAATGCCAAAATTCATAAACTATAAATACATATTTTATGACATTCAAATCATAATAATTGCCATGAATTGTGTCAATCTCAATATTTAACTGTCAATAATACTCAACCCGTCTTGAGCAAGTGTGATGATCAATGCTTGTGCCTTCTCTGTGTGAGAAGAGGCTTTTGCCCTGCAGTGGGACAATAATAGGCGGGTATTATTAAGAGAGACATTAGGGCCATGTGCACATATCATTATGTTCATTCATTCCAGCTCCATATGATCATCTTCATCAAAAGACCCCAGTGTACAGTTATCAGCCAACATTCTCCAAAGAGGTGGTTTTAAATACTCTATAGGGAATGCTGGCTGCTTGGCTGTTCACATAACCTTCACCACATCAGTCATCACTAGACATCAAAAGGAAATTAAGATATGTACAAAGTAGTTCAAAGTTTTTTTTTTTTTGTAGTTTAAAATTGCATCCTTTGATTAGTAGAACAAGAATTTATGTTCTAATGTACTGGACTATCTTAAAATAACTGTCACTAGTACATTACTACGTAGATGATATTACATTAGATTTTATTTATCTTAGAACCACATTCACTTTTTAACGCGACATTTTTTTTTAACACGAAGAGATGCGTTTTGTTGTATTCTCAACGCTTTGCTCAACACTGAGAGTTGTAAATCGAGTGCCCGGTAAACAAAAGTCGCGTTACAAAAACGCCTGTGAGTACTTGGGCTTAGTAGTACAGTAACAAAGGCCTAGTCAAGACGTAGTATTGTAGTAAGAAATAAAGCAACATCTGCACAATACTCATAATAAAATCCAATGACAAATAACAATTAAAGTGAAGTAAATTATTGTCTGATGACGACATTTTTTCAGTAACTAGAGCCCTCTTGCACCTCAAATCACTAAGGTCCGTATTACAGAACGTTCCTCAAGTCCAGTTTGATTGTCAATCAATCGCTATTTAAATTTAGAATCAGTACTTGAGCTTGTTCTTATTCCAGAATTTGTAATCAACCTATACTCAGCTGAATCGAGCCTCAAGCAGAGATGTGTTTGTGTATTGTCTATGCATCAGCCTGTTTTTGTTTACTATTTATTTAATTTACCTACTTTGTTCTGTTTTTCATAGGATTACAATTATTAAAATGTACCATAAGAAAACAATTATTTAGTATATCAGCGTTATGTGTCAGTCCCGAATAGTAAAATCCCACATTTATTAATTAATGCGCATTTAAAACATCGTTCAATTTCTGACATTCGTTTGAAAATGACACAATGATGTTTTATTAAATATGTTTAGCGTTAAATGCATTAAGTAATTTGTGACGCATGTGGGCCTAAAGAGAGGCAAGTGGGCCTAATTTATTTTACATGGTTCAATAAACTCTATCATCTTTGACTACCAGTTTAAAAAGTCTGATCAGCCCACAAAGAAGACACTAGAAGTTGTAGCTACTGAACCATAAAAAGATCATACTTTCAACTACTATTATCGACTTAAGAAAGTAGGTCACCTTAACTCTTAACTGGCGATCGTCCAACAAAGGACTACGCTATACTCTGTTCATTTTAGGAAGATAAATATGACACAATAATATTATTATCTCATAGGTTAGGGTACTAATTCTGCTTATTTTAGAGTTTATTCTTTGGTGTTTTTTTTTTTTATTAAATTGGAAACATCTAATTAATGTAGCTCTTTTTAAAAAAAAAGCATGAATGTTTTTTGTTTTGTGTTATATCAATGATCATAAATGCAGTGTAATTCACTCCATTTACAAAGCGAGTTCTAACACTTTAGTGCTCGTAATTTTATTATAAACTTTATTCAGAGCATGGTAAAGTTCATAATGCAAAATTGACAACTTAAGACTCAGGTTTGACTTGCTTGTAGCTTGTACAAAACTATGCAGCTGGTATGCCGTATGCCAACATCTTCTGATTGGTGAATGTCACAATGGCATGCCAGCTAAACGTGTATTCTCACCCTAATGTGTGTAACATAAACTTTTTTGTAATAGAGTTCTAAATTCAAAACTGACTCGCTGGTTTAAAACTGGATTTAGAAACAAACTAGCTTTGTTATAAAGCCGCATACTTTCCACCCTATACATTACAAAAAAGTATCCCCATGACTAAAATGAATATTACTTGTCTAGCCTACAAGACGGTGTCTGGTGTGAACGGTCCGCTGGTCATCTTGGACGAGGTGAAGTTCCCCAAGTTCTCGGAGATTGTACAGCTGAGGCTCGCCGATGGCACCCTCCGCTCCGGTCAGGTATGTGGGAGCCTTTGAAAACTTTATAAATGCGGTTTTTGCAAAAAAAAAAAAAGAAAAAAGATGATCTAGGAGACGGGTCCAAAAAATATAGATAACACACAAGAAGGTAATAAAAAAAAAACGCTACTATAAAGATGCGGAAAAAAATAATAATTCACGCACAATGGTCCACATGAAAGACTAAGTGCGGAAACCAAATCCTCTAACATAGAAGATGCAGTTGGCGGCGGACATCACATGGTCATGGTTTTTTTTTTTAAAGATATTATTATCTATGCTGAAATCTGCCATTTTGAAAACCTGCCTATGATCATTTTAGACGAGTCTTTAGACACCTCACGTATTAAAATCTATCCAGCCTTCAAGCTCACATACAGAGATGCAAAGATACACGTCTTTACTGTCACGCAGTCGGAAAATAAACACTTCTCGTTTTCACTCCAAATATTACAATATTTTTTACTGTTTGTCTCCCCAGGTGCTCGAGGTCAGCGGCACCAAGGCCGTTGTCCAAGTGTTCGAGGGCACATCAGGTATCGACGCCAAGAACACTCTCTGCGAGTTCACCGGCGATATCCTGCGTACACCCGTGTCTGAAGATATGTTGGGTAAGTAGATCTGCTACTGCTAGGATAATCTTTATTTGTGTGCTTATCACACAGAGCATGGAATCTCCGTGTCGTGAGTCTAAAGACGTCGAGTTAAGAAGAACGAAACGGTCACACATACAGACACGAAAAGCGACTTTAATCTATCTATATACAGAGTGACCTGAAATTAGTAGCGGACCCGTTAAGGGGTGATAGTAGGCATCAATTCCAGTCGATATCACTCTTAGACCTACTGTCCTAAAGTTAACCCATTTCAAGATATTCCTACTTAAAGAATTTTACAAAAAAATCCTACTTTAAATCTTAAATAGCTCTAAATCGTAAAAATTGGTCTTTTTGGACCATTTTTTTTGTTTTGCATCAAATATATTCTAAATAAGGAATGATTAATAGTGATATCTTCGTAAATGTCGATATCTTACGCGAAAATCGTTTAACAAAATCATAAAATGAAAAAAAAAATACGATGATTGCGTCTACGAAGATATCGCTATTAATAATTCCTTAGTTAGAATATCTTTGATGCAAAACAAAAAATAAAAGTACCAGAAAGACCAATTTTTAGGATTTACAGCTATTTTATGATTTAAAGTAGGGTATTTTTTGTAAAATTCTTTATGTAGGAATATCCTGAAATGGGTTAACTTTAGGACAGTAGGTCTAAGAGTGATATCGACTGGAATTGATCCCTACTATCACCCTTTAACGGGTCCGCCACTAATTTCAGGTCACCCTGTGTATAAAAATGAATCCCTATTTCCCTTGGTCATCGCATCACGCGTGAACGGATGGAACAATTCCGCTAATTATTTTTTTGTTGTGTTTATGATTGTCAGGAAAAGGTTCTTATATAAAAAAAAAAATAAGAAAATTTCACAGAAAATTGGAAAATTTCATAACAAACATTGTAACTTCACGCGTTTACATTAGAATATTCATAGCCAAGACAGGACAACGTCTGACGGGTCAGCTAGTTTAGAATAAGTGTAGATTCACAAAACACTTAACAAATGCTCACACGTTATCAGATGATTACGAGTACTATCAAGCTGTTTGCTTTATTACGTAACGACGTCGCCGCTACGTACTTCTTATGTGATAATTTTATTAAATCACTATTCTCCATGTTAGCAGAGTTTTTCTTTCTATTTGATTGTTGTTTGTTTAATAAGGAAGTATTTAAAACTCACGCTTTTTTATCATGAGGCGTAAGTACAGAACGCCACATACTACGAACCTTGCACACTAGTTATTTAGTTTTTTCAACAACATAATACATTGCCCTACTTTGGGGTTTCGCCGCTGTCGGGTGAATGAGAATGTATCAGAAAGGTGGGTGTAGGTAGAGACCATCAAACTGAAAAAAATTCTTCATGGGACCAACATCGCAATCGCGAAAAAATTATCAACTGTCACCTACAAAACTTAAAACCTACTCGACCCAAATGTATACAAAGAAAGAAAGAAAATACATTTATTTAGCACAGACTAAAAGCCACACAATATATTAGACAGCGGATAAAAAAATAAAATAAAAAGTGTAAAGTGCGATTACGTAATTAGCAAGTGTGCCCCACGGCTGCGCCAAAAAGGCCCAGTTCAGCAAAAATGCCAGACAATTAGTGCCTGACGCTGGTTATACAAGGTGTATCAGAAAGGTGTGGGACAGACCATCAAACTGAACAACTTTCTCCGTGGGACCAACATCGTTATCAACAAAAAAATATCAGCTGTCCCATACATTTGGGTCGAGTAGGTATTAAAGTTTTGTACGCGACAGCTGATAATTTTTTTTCGATTACAATGTTGGTCCCATGGAGAAAGTTTTTCAGTTTGATGGTCTGTACCACACCCTTAAATAAGACCACACCTTTCTGATACATTCTGTATACTTACGTAACTAGCTTATGCCCGCGTGGAGATCGGAAATTATCCCACGGGAACTTACTACCGGGATAAAAAGTATCCAGGTCATGGTCTACCCATGTGTAAAATTTCATGCAAATCTGTTCAGCCTTTATAGTCTGAAAGAGTAACAAACAGAGTTACTTTCTCATTTATAATATTAGTTAAACCAAACCAATTAAAGAAAATGTTAAAAGAAAGACAAATATTGTTTATTCAATTCTTAATTCTTTATTGCATTCCATAATGTAAAACAGTATTCAGTTTTCAGTATTCTTTAGTCAAATGTTCAAACTCGGATATTTACAGTGTAAAACTAAATAAGCATGATCTTCTGGGTTCAATTCCTGGGTCGGACAAAGTGTTATTGGGTTTTTCCATCATAAATTTGTCAGTAGCAGCCCGGAGTGTGGATTTGTCTGGTTGATGGCATCAGGCTCGCTCCCTATTATATGGAACTCAAACATAACTGGTGGGTACACCACCACCCCTGCCTAAGGAGACTACAGGTGTTGTTATAATGTAAAACTAATTAAGTGATATTTTTATCCCAGGACGTGTATTCAACGGTTCCGGCAAGCCCATTGACAAGGGACCCCCCATCCTGGCTGAGGCCTTCTTGGACATCCAGGGACAGCCCATCAACCCATGGTCTCGTATCTACCCTGAGGAGATGATCCAGACTGGTAAGCATTTTATTTTGTTGCATTTTAAAGACATTAAAAAAAGAGTGCTCGGCACCAGAGGGGCAAATTGTCCCTCTGGTGCTGCAGCGTTACCAGAGGTCCCAATTTTTGGCCCAAAATTAAATGTCCCGCTTTTTGGGGATAGAAGAATAAATCAGTAGTTTGTAAGTAATGTATTAAAAAAAAAGAAAAGTTTAGTGCATATTAATTTTAATATGCACTAATCTTTTCTTTTTTTTATGTTATTTAACATACACGAAAAGGAACTCTTGACTTCCAAACTAAGTAGGACTTGTATTATGGAAGTCAAGGCGCTCTCTCATTCTATATGCTTAATTTAATACAATAAAAGTATTTTTTTCCCGTTTAGATATCTATAGTTTCGCTAGCTAATTTAATTTGACCCTGTATAAAATAATGCGGTGTTTGTTTCCAGGTATCTCCGCTATCGACGTGATGAACTCCATCGCTCGTGGTCAGAAGATTCCCATCTTCTCAGCCGCCGGTTTGCCCCACAATGAAATTGCCGCCCAGATCTGTAGGCAGGCCGGTCTTGTCAAGGTATTGTTTAAAAAAAACTTTAATATGCATCTTTCTTCTTAAAATGTTTTTTTTTTTTTTTGTTTGTCGATACATTAGGTCAATCTTTTAGTTATTGAATTAAACCGTTTAATCTTAAATCACAATAACTTTCATACTTTTCTCGAAAGGCATAATTTATTAACAAATGATCTGATATTATGTGAGAAAAATCAATTATTTTTGTATTTTCTCAGTAATTGCGCTTTTATTTGTTGTGACAGTGGATTTCTCTGAAAATATTTATTGATTGTTTCGGCTGAAAACGAAAATGACCGAAAATGGATAATTCTGTATAAAATTACCGAAAACGAAATTCGGTCGAACTCTACAAATTACCTATGTACCTCAAATTACCACAACCACGTTTTCTCCACCAGCAAACCGGAAAATCCGTATTGGATGACCACGAGGACAACTTCGCCATAGTATTCGCCGCCATGGGTGTGAACATGGAAACCGCTCGGTTCTTCAAACAGGACTTCGAAGAGAACGGTTCCATGGAGAATGTGTGCCTGTTCTTGAACTTGGCTAACGACCCTACCATTGAGAGAATTATTACACCCCGTTTGGCATTGACTGCTGCCGAATTCTTGGCTTATCAGTGTGAGGTAAGATATCTGTTGTATATTCATCAATTCTATGTTACAATAGGGATGATGCCTGGTTAAAAAAACAGTAATTTTATTTAGACCATCAGTCGGATAATCAAAAAAATATTAGATAAGTATTTTTTGCTTTATCATATTAACAAAAAATTACTTAGATAAAACTTGGGGAGTGGTGGGAGCTTTGTACGTCACAACTATAACAAACTACGTATAAAATCTAGCAAGGAGTGGCGTCGTTTTTAACTCAAGGTATCGCCGAAATCAAACATGACGAACAAAAGAAAAATTTTTAGTCATCATCCCTATTTGCAATTTCCTACACTGCTGCTTAACTGTTAGGGGATTACATGTTTGATGTTATGTTAAGGACGCTGTTACAAATGGGTAGTCATATCATTACTTTTTTACACAAAAGTATGTATATGAAATAAAATGCTTCGCATTCTTAAAATGTTTTTTTGCCGAATTGTTGATAGATGTGCAAGGTCCGATTCAAAACTATAAATATAATTTTTTTATGAAACAATTTCTCAATAAATATACCGAAGTGAAAATTTTTACTTCGGTACATTTATTGAGAAAATTTACCTATCTAAAATTATATTTCCAGTTCAGAATCGTACCTTGCACATCTATCAACAATTCGGCCAAAAAACATTTTAAGAATGCAAAGCATTTTATTCCATAAACATACTTTTGTGTAAAAAAGTAATGATATGACTACCCATTTGTAATAGCGTCCTTAAATTTTACTTTCTTATAGTTGCAGAAATCAGCCTGCTATTCTAAAGGAAAATATTACTATATATATATATATATATATAAAAAAGGATTAAACGCTCTTTTAAAAGAATAATGTACGATTTGTACTCTTTCCAACTATTTATTTTATTTTTGACATAAGCTTGCCTATGAAGTTCCTTATTTATTGACAGGAAACCGTAAACGAAAAAATACAATACTTCATGGACGCTAAAGTAAAATAAATGATGGAAAGATTATAGTGCCCAGTTAAAGGCAACAGGCTCTCCTTCTGTAACATGGCACTTGCTACTACGTACACTAGGTTGCATGTCAATGGTCACACTGGCCTCCTTATACTAGTTTTTAAACCATTGACGTGCAGCCTACCGTATTATGCACTTGTGCTAATCCCTTGGAGGAATACAGGGATGATGATATGTTATGTTTGCACAGAAACACGTGCTGGTCATCTTGACCGACATGTCCTCATACGCGGAGGCTCTGCGTGAGGTGTCTGCCGCCCGTGAGGAGGTACCCGGACGTCGTGGTTTCCCAGGTTTGTTACTAAACATTTTTATATGGCTTAGCTTTTGTCATTTATTATCACATCTCTGTTAAGGACGCTGTTACAAATGGGTAGTCAAATCATTACTTTTTTTACACAAATGTATGTTAATTAAATAAAATACTTTGCATTCTTAAAATGTTTTTTGGCCGAATTGTTGATAGATGTGCATGGTACCATTCTGAACTATAAATATAATTTTAGATAGTTACGGTTTCTCAATAAATGTTCCAAAGAGAATTTTAACTTATAATATAATTTTTCTATGGATAAATTCTAACAATATGCATTTCTCCGCAGGTTACATGTACACCGATTTGGCCACGATCTACGAGCGCGCTGGGCGTGTGGAAGGCAGGAACGGATCCATCACTCAGATCCCCATTCTGACTATGCCCAACGACGACATCACCCATCCTATTCCTGACTTGACGGGTTATATTACTGAGGGACAGGTGAGAGATAGTTTATTAACTAGCTATGCCCCGCGACTTCGTTCGCGTGGAAGTCGTAAGGTAAACAAAATAAATAAAATAACAGCCACATCCCGCCCCGCCGCTTTGAGTTGCCCGCCGGCGCTATTTGTTCACACTCATGTGTTTTAATGTTTTGCGCGGAACCCTAATTCTTTTTGTAAAATAAAAGTAGGAGGTAGGTAGTAGAAGGCCGGTCCGGATGATGTCTGGACTTTAAAAGGAACCTTGACTCTTGAGTTTGTTTCGCCATTTCTTCTCAGGGGGTAGTCGGAGAAATGTCGACTCCAACAAGCTTTTTTGTTTTAAACATGATGTAGGCAAAAGTGATTCCGATCTGAACTTATTTACAGAATAAATAATTTCATATCATTTCTGAAGAAGATTTACTCAATCGAAAGACTTTTACCTGCTACATTAAAAAATAAAGAAAATGTAATTTTTTTCAAATTGTGTCTCATCTTCTCAACAGATCTACGTAGACCGTCAGCTCCACAACAGGCAGATCTACCCGCCAGTCAACGTGCTGCCGTCGTTGTCGCGTCTCATGAAGTCCGCCATCGGAGAGGGCATGACCCGCAAGGACCACTCTGATGTCTCCAACCAGCTGGTAAGTTTGTCCAAAAGTCACGCAGCCATTGTACTCTGAGACCATTGGCACTATATCGATGAAAATTGGAAAGAAGAAGTATTCTTGACGACACGGTTGGCGCAGTGGTTGAGCGATTGACTGCTGCGCAGCATGTCGCGGGTTCGATTCCCGCACGGAACAAATATTTGTACGACCTACAAGTATTTGTTCCGAGTCTGGGTGTTTTTCTATCTATAATATGTATGTATTTACAAAAAAAAAAATGTATATAAGTAGTTTATCAGCCATCTCATTACCATAACACAAGCATTAGGTTGCTTAGCTTGGGGCTAGATGGCGTTGTGTGATATGTCCAAACATATATTTATTATATTATATATATATATATATTATTCTGTGCACGGTTAAACAATGGTGTAGTGAAATTATTAAAAAACAATTGAGAGTGGCACTATAAAAGGTATACATAAAGGGGGTGTAAAAAGATGCTTGATGAAGCTGATAGTTACTTTAACTTTACGTCATTGTGATAATTTTTTGTACTGGACCTGAAAACATTCTGGTTATGGAGATATTGTAGGTCGAAGTTGCAGCTTTCGAAGCATTTATTTCAAATAAACCAATTACAGGCACTTTTGAATTGTCAAAGGGTTGTTCAGTCGGAAAGATGAAACTAGTTGCCCATTCCAAAGCGACCTACCTATGGAGAAGAACGGGCAAGAAACTCCACAAACACTCTTTTAAATCAAAATATGTTTACAAATCATTAGTTACATCATTCATGTTGAAATTATACATGTGAGAACAATACAGAACAAATTTTAAAGTAAATTCAAATATGTTTTAAATGTTATAACTTAACATAACACATGAACATTATTAACATATTTTTTTTATTAACATTTTTTATGAACATTTTGCATGTTCCATGCAAAATGTTTTGCGTGTCTTACATTACGCTCTGCCGTAAAAAGCGATTTTTCCCAACAAAAGTAAAAGTTGTCACCAGCAATTATTTTAGCACAAAGTAAGTTTGATGCACAGAATGCATAGATGACGGCTGTGAGATGTGTCTTGTGCATGATGCTTGTTGTTTTAATACTAACGTGCTGTTTCCTTCCAGTACGCTTGCTACGCCATCGGTAAGGACGTGCAGGCGATGAAGGCCGTCGTAGGAGAGGAAGCGCTGACACCAGACGATCTGCTGTACCTCGAGTTCCTCGTCAAGTTCGAGAAGAACTTCATCTCGCAGGTATGTCCAATATATTATTGTCGCCTGAACATGAGTTGCCGTGGCATACCTGAGTTTTTAAATAGAGTCCGGACTCAGGTAGGCCGAAGCAAAGAAAACCTGCTCAGGTGGAGACTCACAGATGCCTCTGTACGCTACAGGAGCTGATGGACGCTACTGAAGGTGCCAAGCTTGTAGCCAAATTCTGGGCTGACTATATATAAATTGTCATTGACACGCTAAGGAGAGAAGTGCTTAAGGCCTCGACCCTCTAGCCCAAGGTTGTAGATTCAAATCCAACTTGAATTTTTCAATTCATTATGCACTTTCTAAGTTTATGGGACACACGGACATCGGAAACGGAAAACATCGTGAGGAAACCTGGACTTACAGTTAATATAAGTCTGAAATCGCCAACCCGCCCTAAGCAAGCGTGGTCAATGCTCGTGTCTTTTCTGTATGAGAAGAGGCCTTCGCCCTATAGTGGGACAATAAAACGCTGGTATTATTACGTTCACTTTCCACGGCATAATCAGCCTATAATATTCCCACTGCGGGAACACAGGCCTGCTCTCTTCGAGAGGTAGTGGGTTGGTGGACTTTCCACAGCGTGACTTATGCTATCGCGCCGCGGTAAGCGACCTACACAAGTATTACCAACACCGCAGAGAAATAATTAACTGCTACTAAGGGCGAAAAAACACATGACTGTAACTGGCACAAAAGTATGCAAGTAGCTGGCATGTCGTGTGCCCAACATCTTCTGATTGGTGAATGTCACAATGGCATGCCAGCTACTTGAATAGTGTTGTACCAACTACCTACAAGCATATGTATTTTGGTCCTAATAGAGGGAGTGATAAAATAAACAGTTCAATATAGGAATTGGTGAAGAGTGTATAGTGAATTATCTATTTCAGTCAACCATCAAGTATAAAAACATTAAAAATATATTATTGATTGTATTACACTTTCATGTTTTTGAAAATAAAATACAGGGTTGTTGGTAAAACACCAATATCATCTTAAGGGGTTATTGTACTCATCATTATGAACAACTTTTATTATGGGACTAAACCTGAAATCGCGAAAATAAAAAAAACTGCTGCTCTCTACATTTTGAAGAGTTTGATGTTGATAAATGTACTGAACAGCTGATTTTTTTTTCGCAATTTCAGGTTTGGTCCCATAGTAAAAGTTATTCATAATGATGAGTACAGTGACCCCTAAGAAGTTGTTGGTGTTTAACCAATAACCCCAGTATACACTGATTCTCGTAATAAACAAGAGATAATTGGTTTTACTACAACTACCTCATTGGTACTGCTGAGCATGAGGTCCTGGGTTCGACTCCTAGATCGGGCAAAGTGAATTTCTCAGTAGCAGCCCGGAGTCTGGATTTGTGCCCAGTTGATGGCATAGACTCGACCCATAACTGGCGACAAGTAGGTGTACTGTAACTACTATAGGTAACCTCTGCCTAACCCTACGGGCTTAAAGACGTGATGCTATTGACGCATAAATGACATCATCATCATCATTTCCTCTGCAGGGTAACTACGAAAACCGCACAGTGTTCGAATCCCTGGACATCGGCTGGCAGCTGCTGCGTATCTTCCCCAAGGAGATGTTGAAGCGTATCCCCGCATCCATCCTCGCAGAGTTCTACCCACGAGACTCCCGTCACTAAGCGATCCCGTACCGTGGTCGACAGTACTAGCTTCACGATTAGAAGCGCTTATACGAGCAACTTTGGGCAATTTTTGGCAAATCAGGGCAATATTGGTCAGGAGCGACCACATCAAGCCTTACATTGGCTATTTTGGTTAATTCTGGGTAATATTGGTCAAATGTGACATCAAAGCATTAAGCTACTTGCTGTAATGCCACCATATTGTTGAGCGATATGTCTAATTCAAAATATATGGAGTAATTAACGGTAAAAAAAACTAAATTGCTCCAATGCCTCCAGCAACTGTTGTCGGACAATAATTGCTGAGAAAAGCGCCCGTGTAAGCGTAGCTACACATGAGCATTGTGCCACAAACGTCTAACGAATGTAACCCCGGGGTAGCACTCCGACCATGATATACTTGTAAGATAAAATACTGTTTAATAGTAAGTTGTTAATAGTTTATTATAATGTATTACATACATGTATTATGATCATGTGCAAAATTATATAAACGCGTTTAAATCATAAGTAACAGCCATCATAATGCTGAGAATGACCGACTTGTGTATATATTTTCATCGTTAATATTCTAGAATGTACTTGAGCAGTTAAATTATTATATTTTTGAATAGATGCCATTTATTTGTCTTTTGGTGCTTCGGACACAGTATAAATAATATTTGAAGCTAAGAAAAGTTTTTTTTTTGCGTGCACAAATTGTTGACATGTGTTCAATGTTCAATTTATAATTATGTAATAATCAAAATCTGTTGTAAATCAAGATGTTACTATATAGTATGTGATATTGCTTGAACTTCACCATTTGTGACGTGACAGATATTTATGTAAATAAAACAATAGCCCAGTAACGAGCCGTTACATTCCAAATTAAGTTTTCCTGTTCACTCCAGCTAGACTCTGTATTCAGCTAATAAAAGTGAATTAGGATACTGTTGTTTTCAATGGAAATAAAAATATAGAAAGTTTAAATTGTTTGTTTCTCTATCGCAGACAGCAGCAAAATGCTCGAACTTTTTTTTTTTTTTTTTGTCAAGTTTTGGTTAAAATATGGGGTGCAATGGCATGGTCTCCCTCAGGGATTTTAATTTTGGTAACACAAAAAAATTGTCGTAATTTGCCGCCAAATATCAGAATTTGTCTGTCACTGGTTCAAAAGTTATAAGGGTTCATTGATGGCCGATCTGGAGAGCGTCTCCCCAGCTTGGTCACATTTATATCTCAAAAACTAGGTCACCTAGCAAAGATCTGTTTTCTCCCAGATTTAGTCGCAAGTTTTCGCGAAGTCACAGATTTACTCGGGTCTTAGTGTATAGTCCAAGAGAGTCGAAATTTGCCGCCAAACATCAGAATTTGTCGGTCACTGGTTCAAAAATTAGATATAAGGGTTCATAGGTGGTGGACTGACACTGGCATGGCCACCATCAGAGATTTTAATTTCGACAACACAAAAAAATTGTCGTAATTTGCCGCCGAATATCAGAATTTTTCGGTCACTGGTTCAAAAGTAGAGCATCTCCCCAGCTTGGCCACGTCTATCTCAAAAACTAAGCCACCTAGCGAAGATCTGTTTACTTCCTAATTTAGTCGCAACTTTTCGCCAATTCACAGAGTTAGTCGGATCTTAGTTTAGTTAGAAGATATAATGAATTCAAGTTTTAAGTATAGAGTCCAAGAGCTAGATCAAAGATTTTATCGTAAACTCTTCTAGTTTTTGAGATATAAATGTGGCCAAGCTGGGGAGATGCTCTCCAGATCGGCCACTTATGAACCCTTTTAACTTTTGAACCAGTGACCGACAAATTCTGATATTTGGCGACAAATTTTTTAAGTTATCAAAATTAAAATCCCTGATGGTGACCATGCTAGTGTCAGTCACATAAATAATATTTACTCGAGGAAACCATCACGAAGCTCGAATTGTGCCGACTCGGAACTATACGTGTAACCCCGTGAAAAAAAATCTGCTGTTCCCTACAGTTGGACGAGTAATGCGAACATAAATGTAGGGAAGGAGCTCGTGGCTAAGTAATAACAGCTGCACGGGTCGATCCATCAGGTTAAGCAACGCTTGCCGGGGTTGGTCAGTGGATGGGTGACCGTCTTTACATACCGAGACTCCTCCGTGTTTCGGAAAGCACGTTAAGCCGTTGGTCCCGGCTGTCATTCGTGGATCTTTGACAGTCGTTACGGGTCGTCAGAAGCCCGAAAGTCTGACAATCGGTCTTACCAAGGGGTATCGTATACCCAGTTAATGGGTTGTGGTCAGATAGGCAGTCGCACCATGTAAAATAATGGTATTCAGCTGCATCCGGTTAGACTGGAAGCCGACCCCAACATAGTTGGGAAAAGGCTAGGCAGATTGAAATGTAGGGAACAGCAGATTTTTTTCGTGATTTCTGCTTTGGTCCCATACTAAAAGTTGTTCATAATGATGAGTACAATGACCACTTAAGAGGATAAGCCGACGTTCGTACGGACGTAAAAATATCGCGGCGGGATTTTATCGGGCACTGGATTTTCAACTCTCGGTGTTGACCCGAGCTTCGAGAATCTAACCTAACCAACAGAAATCCAGCACAACACAAATCCCGAATCAGCAAACGAGAATCCCAGCGCGGCGAAAAAACACACTGTTGGATTTTTAGCTCTCGGCGCTAAGCAGAGCGTTGAAAATCCAGTGTGCGAAAAAAAATCGCCGCGATACTTTTACGTCCGTGCGAACGTCGGCTAACGGTGATTAAAATTGCACCCAGTATAACTAAATGTTGAATCGACACTGTACAGTCAACAAGAGAGATGACAGGCAGGGTATACTAACATATTTGTATGTGAATTTCTTCATGTTCAATTTCGTGACCATATACACTTTTGTGTTGGTGTGTTACAAATTTACAATGTAGGAGTATTGCAAAAACAAAGTAATATTAATAAAATTGAACATGAAGCAATTCACATATAAATATGTTAGTATACCCTGCCTAGATCTGTTTTGTTGACTGTACCTAATTATCGCACGTATCTATTATTAATCGTCGTTTCATATAATTCTTAAGTATTTAGTAGACCAGATAGTGGATACATGCATGAAACTTGGGAATTTTGGTGATACCTTTAGAATGATTAGGGCTTATTTCTTATCTAGGTACTCGTACTCCAAGCACAATAATTTACCGTATATATTTGGTAAAGTTTGGCGAATGATAAATAATACCAAATTCTTGTAGAACTTTTTAATATTCAACTTAGTGACTTTAGTCCAGCGATAATACAACTTACCTAGGTTACACAAAGCAAATTATAATTATGACTGTAAGTACATAGAAAAAACATTTTACATGTAAAAAAAAAAAAAAAACATTCTCCTTTTGGGCTCCGCCGCAGTAGGGTAAAAATAAGTAGTAGGTATCTAGGTATATTAAAATATAAGTACCTAAAAATAAAAAAAAAACACTAAATCTAATATCAGTAGGTACCTAGTAAGTACGTAAACTACAACTTCTAAGGTTCAAACAAACTGCCTCTGTCAGTTTGATTTGCCTCAAGAAAGTGATGATCAAGTAGGTACCTACATAGCGTTCTTCTTTTTTCGGAACATTAAAAAAATATTATCATTTCCGTTTTTCTTGTTCTACTTTTTTCAAGTTGACTTTTCTTTCTTCTTTAGAAAGAAACTCCATAATTTTATCATCACTTTCAAAGTTTACCTTATTCTCAGCCCTAACTCTATCTAACCGGCCCACATACTTATCACTCGCTGTTACAAAGTCTTTGACACTCACTCCCTTGATGACGCTCTCATAATTCACGAATACATCCTCAATAAGGATCCAAACATTCACTGGGAAAATAGTCACCAAATCGTCCTTGAATTGTTTCTTTTTCAAAATGAACTCTTTATATTCGTCCAACGTAGGGAACTTATCGTTGTCCTTAACACAATGTAGATACAAATTATATAAAGACAAAATTTTACTGAATTCCATCTGTTTAATAGGTTCATATGTCAGCACAATCTCGCCATCAATATTATTGACTACAACTTGGTCAGCAATGTTGTACAATTTGCTATAGAATGATTCGTTTTGGTTGATTATAAAAAAGGGTCGGTATGTTTTATCGCAAATATGAACCACTGGAGCACCAGTACGATGTAAGAAGTTAACGTAATCCTCCAATTTGACTTCCTCCGTGATAACATCGTCTCTCAGCATTTCTTTATGGTTCAATTTCAAATAATTTAGTTTTTTCACATTCGCCGCATTTTCAATTTCACTAACTAGAAAACCGTTTACATTTTTGAAAATCTTCTCTACCATATACAAAACTTTTTTCCTCCGTGATGGAATTTTCTTCAGAATACCGACGTGCCTCATTAAGTCCCTTCGCTTATTGATGGTTTCCAAGTCCAACTTGTAGTTCAAATATGTCAAGATTTCAATCATAGCATGTGCGACGCCGCAATACATTCGCATACGTTCGTGTGTAAAACGTTCAGGATCGTCTTTGAAGATGATCGTAGACATTTCCACGCAGTACCACAGAGCAGTCGGTAATGAAGAATTCACTTGAGGATCTAGTGGCAAAGATGACAATCCAATTTTACACTTCGTTGTACTAATACGCCTCAACGCGTACTTTTTGAACTGTGCAACTACGTTTTCGTCCATCCACTGTTTCTTTTCACAAATTTTCCATAACACGAAGTAAAACAAACCGATGTTGTATTTCACTTTTTTGAAGTTAAAGTACGTGGCAGACAAAATGTAGTCGTTGTATCTATCGAAGTCGTCGGCATCCACTAGCACCAGACCGCCGTGGAATGGTCGCCGTGAGCGAGGCTCTAATTTTGGTTGCTCTAATAACTGTTTGTAAACAGTTAAGGTATAGAAGTACCCCATTGAGTCATTGAGATCAGGATCCTCCAACAAAAACAATGGACATTCCATCATGGAATTGAATTTTGAGAAACTTGCTGTCGATTCCGAATTTTGGAATATAAGTTTTTCCAGCAGATTCAATTCTGTGCATAAGATCACAGGAATTCCGGTCTCGTCAGCCAAAATGATGTCAGGAAACTTGATTTCTTGGTCAGCTGTAAAATTGATATCCTCGATCGGTTCTTCGGGAACTTCATTGTTGAATGTGTTCTCGAATTTTAAAGCGTCGAAGTCATACGATTTGTTTTCACTGACTATGTAGTTAATTAATGTAGTAATCGAGCTCTCAATGTCTACTTTCGAATTGTATGATGGATTGCTGAAACTTTTGTACCACTGAGTATTCTTCAATTCACGTAAAAATGTATTTTTATCCATCGTGTCTGGAAAGTTTTCTGTCGACAAATACAAACTGTTCAATCTATTCTTCAACTTTTTCAGCTTGTCAATTTCGGCGAGAGATTTAGCATTACTTTTCGCTGAAGTGAGGAACTTGAATTTAATGTAAGACTTCAGGCTCTCTTTTTCGGTAGCAAAGTTGTCGGCGGTTATTTTATCGTAGTCAAACTCTTTAGAAATATCAGTTTCTTCGAATAGTTCATTGTTCCGGTAAATAGTACATTGGCTTTTGATAAATGACGCAGTAACCGATAAGTCGATGCAACTCAAGTCTTGACTTATTGCATGAAAAATAACCTTTTCATAATCAATATTTTCATTAAGTTCCAAACATATGTCAAAGCTTCGCCTGTTGATCTGACCGTCGGTAATGATGTACAATAATTTAATTTTGTCGCTGCTATCAATATTCTCCTTTACCCACTCGATAATAGTTTCCGGCAAAGTGTTGGTACCTCTGCCATCCTGCTCCCCATATGCCTCACGAGCTTCTGTTTCGTTGACTTCCTCGCACTTGTTTCCCCAATGTAAATAAACAATTCGTGATTCTTCATCTGATAAAGCTCTTTTAATTTCGTTCACGTCACTTATAAATTGATTGAGAGTCTTTAGTCCACTTTTGTGATAATACGTCACTCCATCCGTCGAGAGGGAATAATCTTTCGCGTAAATAAAATAATTAACCATCTTGAACGGTGAATAAACTTGGGTTGGATCACAGATAATACAATGTAGGCAGCTTGGGTATAGGTACGATAAACTTGACCCGGAGTGAACCACGGAACACTCGACTCTGGCGAGAGGAGTGAACCGTATGAGCGGACTCTCGACAGTCGCACCGGCGGCGGCACGCCACATAAACTGATACAGAAATTTCGCTAACTCCGCCTTTTGTACATGTGGCAGTACCTAACAAGATAAGGCAAACTTGCTTGCTGGCTTGCCGTCAGTTTTGTTGGCTTGACCGTATGCGAACTTATCTGTTTAAAAGCCGGAGCAGACCTTACTACTTGTATCAACAAACAACTTCGTGCCCGGTCCGAGTCAGTCGTCACACATCTAATTCTAAACCAGCGGCAGCGGGGCAATTGCGTAACAATATCAATCGGAATCGGTTTCATTTTGACAGTTCAACAACATTCATTGCGTTATTTACGTTGTCGAGCAGATAATTTTTTCGAACTTATGAAGCAATGGATTAGCAATTTGCTGCAAAATGATTCAGATTCCGATTGATAGTGTTACGCAATTAGGGTGCTGACCGTTGACTTGATTCTCACAACAAGTGAATCAACTGAATAAGGGACGGGCAGGCTATTTAGGTACGCATGTAAATCCACTGTACCTACACCGTAGAAAAGTAGGGGAAGGGAAGGCAGAACGGACCACTAGTCGTTTTATTTAACATTTTCTATATGTAGCTAAACTGATCAACAATTAACCTTTACTCTATGTTAATTAGACTTAATCATATTCAGATATTAAATGATAATTCTAAAAAAACTCAAATTGGTCCGTTTTTTTCCTTCATAAGCGAGGCGATACGGACCACACAAAGACAAAATGGACTTTTATAAAAAAAAGATGGTTTTCGTTCGCAGAGAAACACTACCTCATCATCTTCGTCACAACTACAGCAAGAACAATGTTAGGTATTCTCTGGACATTGCACCTATCCGCCACTTGATTCTGAAATTAGTTTTCATCAATGAGGTTATAATAACATCATTGGTTTTCATCGTCGGATAAACTGATCTCTTCTATCACTCTAATTTCCCTTTCTTAGAAGTTTTTGTCCTCGACATCTGAGGGGCAATTCCCGTATTTTTATAACAACGTTCGCAATCTCATCTCAGTCTCAATCTGTCAAAATTGTATAGAGTTTGCCTACATTTTTGACATTTGATTGTCGCTGGCTGACATTGCGACTTGTATTTGAACGTTTTTAATTACGAGAATTGGCCCTCTGATGTCACCTAATGAACATTATTTTTAGAACGAAGTTCCTTATCGGACGGTACGAACATGGCGGATATGAGGGTTAGGCGAAAAAAAAAAATAAGATTTTTCCGTCACGAGTTCACGACCCTTGTGTGTTTTGTTTATAATTTAAAAATGTTACTTAAATGTTTGGAATTAATAATAATGACACATGGGTGTCATTTTCATGGTTATTGCGTCCAAGATGGCGGATGCAAAAATTTAATTTTTTTTTTGTCATGGGTGTCATTTTCATGGTTTCTGAGGTCACTGAAAATGCTAAAGAGGTAAAAATTAAAATTCAAGATGACGGCTGCGATTTTTTTTAAATTTTTCGTGTTGTTTCCGTGGTTTTCGAGGGCGCTGAAAATGATAATGAGGTCAAAATGAAAATCTAAGACGGCGGCTTCGAAAATTTTTGAAATTTTCCGTCATGGGTGTCATTTCCATGGTTTTAGAGGTCGCTGAAAACGATAACCAGGTCAAAATGGAAATCCAAGATGGCGGCTGCGAAAATTTACTAATTTTTAGTCGTGGTTTTAGAATAGAATAGAATAATCTTTATCACCATTTAAATTACAGGTTACAATGTTACAATGTTGAAATTTACATAGAGTGACACAATGGGCGGTCTTATCGCTAAAAGCGATCTTTTACAGACAACCTTTGGATGGAGTATGGGGACAAGGAGAGACAATTCTGTAGGTTTTTCATGGATTTTAGGTCATGGGTGTCGTTTTTGTCATGGGTGTCGATCCATGGCAGCAAATATGACATAATATGCATATAAAGGAGCTCGCGGCCAAGTAATAATAGCCGCACGGGTCGATCCATCAGGTTAAGCTACGCTTGCCGGGGTCCCGCCGTGAATGGGTACATACCGAGACTCCTCCGTGCCTCGGAAAGCACGTTAAGTTGTTGGTCCCGACTGTCATTCGTGGATTTTTGAGTCGTTACGGGTCGTCAGAAGGCCGAAAGTCTGACAGCCAGTCTTACCAAGGAGTTCCTATCGTGTTACCCTGTTACTAGGTTGTGGAGGTCAGACAGGCAGTTGCCCCATGTAAAATACTGGTATTCAGCTGCATCCGCAGACTGGAAGCCGACCCCAACATAGTTGGGAAAAGGCTAGGCAGATTGCAGATTGATGCATATAGCATATTTGCTGGAAATTGAAATTGGGAGCTCCCTAGGAAACCACGGAAACGACACCATATTATTATTTTTCATCAATCAATATTAAAATAGGAACTTCGTTCCAACTGAGTGTTCCACGACTTTCACACATTTTTTTTCTTTTTAAATCTCTTCCTATTTGTCCGGTCCGTTTAGCCTTTTGACTTAGATACCACTACAAGGTTGGTGCGTAGGTATTGCTATCGTCCACATAGTTTGATATTTGTCCAATTACAAGTCATTTTGCATACAGAGCCCGCCAGAACATAATTATCATGACTTCATGAACCACTGTTATGTAGGTACAAGTAAATATTTTGTATGTGTATTGATCCACGGCCACACGGACTGCCTGCGCAGACGCGCCCACCCCAGTGCTCATGTGGGTGGCGGCGTAAAACGCTGACCATGAAGAGCTTTCTCATGACACCTCCCAGAGTGGCGGATTTACACATTGCCCAAGTACCTACTTAGGTAGGTATAGGCTGTTAAATTTATGCCGCCTGACAGTTCCTAGATTATTTTTACAATCGAACAATATGGTTGAAGTTGTACTTACATGAAATAGTTTCGGGAAAATTTCTGAGCCAATACAGTAGAATGTATAGGCAAAATGAAAGGGAAGAGTCATCGGAAAGATGTCTTGTAGACGTCTTTCTGCAATAGATCCGAAATCAGCCATTCGCTCTTAAAATGTGCCGCCTTTAGGCTCAAGCCTACGCGCAGCCTGCTGGTAAATCCGCCATTGCACCACTTATTCAGAGATGGCGTTATTCCTTTCATAATTACTTGTGGTGGAACTTTGTACACACGATATAGGATTTCCGAACGTTGAGAGGTCAGCTTATACTTTAAATGTGTAGCTTGATATGTAGGCGCGTGTGGCCTGTCTTATCTTCCTTTCCCTAACTAAACGCCAAACGCAATTTTCGTTTGCGCTTGCAATTTTTGAGGCAGCCCTGGCAGCCCGAAAACCTTCAGCTTGGCATTGACTGATGATTTATTGCTTCCACATGTGTAATTAGGTGGTAGGTTTTACAAAAAATATGATCATTGTGGACCCTGTCGGGCACAGCAAAAAGTAGAAGGAGGAATAGGGTTTATTTGACTACTTAGTTGATTATAACTATAATACAACGTGCCGCCGCTAAAGCGACATTAATTGAAGACATAGATAGGGCTAGTGGTCATTACATTAATCATAAAAATTGTAATAAGATAAAATAATTTCAAACAAACTAAATAATAACCAAAGTTAGGATCACCATGCAAACGACTCAGTCATGAAGCTATTGTTCTATGTCAGCTAGTAAATGGTCGTTGATCGACACCTTTTTTTTGTTAATCGTTTGGCTATTATTCTGACCCAGCTGTGAGTAGCTTCATGAATCAATTTTTTGCTAAACTCCCTGAAAAACAGTAGCGTGACCCTTTTTTTCCTCGTTGTTTTAATTTCATGTCTGCCCTACAGGTTGCTCCAAGATACTATTTTAGATTTTTTTAAAATAAATCAATAAATAATAACGTTTAATGAAATTAAAATATCTTTATGAAACAAAAACGCGGAACCGTATACGCGTGTCAAGTTAATGTCGTGATTGCAGCGGCACGTTGTATAATGTAATGTACAGACGCCAGCACGTCAAGCCACCCGAAACTGTCAAATTTTCCCAATCAACCTTGGACCTAATGCTTTAGCGATAAAGATGAAAATCTATTAAAGAAATTTGACAGAGACATTTATTTTGAACTTGATGTGCTGGTGTCTGAACCTAAAATCGGTATGGTCACTATGGTCAGTCCGTTCCTGGTGGAGTCGTGCCGGAGGAATTGAATAGTTTAAGTTACTCGCGGCACTCGCGTAGGCCTTGAGGCAATAATAACATCACTCAAGACATTCATTTTTAAATGGTAAGGGTAAGGCAGAACTGACAGTAAAACTGATCATGTATGGCTGCTTGTGGGGAAAAACAACGCTAATAGAATGATAAATTATGCTATATTCTGCAGTCGGTGAGTCAGCCGCGACCTCAGAGCAACGATACAAGGTCAGCGCAAGCGCAGCGTTAGGGGGCGTTCGATGCAAATGTTTTTGTATGCCTTCTGGCGGGACATATGGACCAACATCTGTATAATTACTTTACGTTCACAAAATTAATAAATGAATTTAAAATTGCGAGAAAACTGGGTAGTACCTAGGTATTATTATAATACCTACATAAAGTACCTACTTACTTATTATGAAAAAAAAAAATAATTAGGTAGGTACTTACCTACTTATGTTTTACAATAATTAAGTAGGTATCTACTTACTTTTATTTTTGTATTAAAAAATAATTAAGCAAATTATGTTTATTAAAATAAATCAAACTCAATCAAGCACAGAAAAATCTCACGTAATACTATAATAATAATAAAATAATAATAATAAATATGTTTGGACATATCACACAACGCCATCTAGCCCCAAGCTAAGCAACCTAATGCTTGTGTTATGGTAACGAGATGGCTGATAAACTACTTATATACATTTTTTTTTTTTTTTTTTGTAAATACATACATATTATAGATAGAAAAACACCCAGACTCGGAACAAATACTTGTAGGTCTACTATGGGGTCTACTATAGGTATACTATGGGGTCGAGTCAAATCTCACATCTCGCCAAGGGTTGCAATCGAAAAATCGCCTCGCGTATCTAATGAACGTCCCCTTAGCAATCAATCGGTTACGTCATGTTTATGTTTGCTGTCGTCTTTCAAACTTACAAAAGAGAGCGAAGAGTATGAAGATAAAAAATGCTGTGTAAATAAACTCATAATTTCTCTCCACTCATAAACTGTATAGTTTCCTAAATTTTATAAAATTGTCGAGATTGTTTGATCCAAATAATATGGTGTAAACTAAGTGTAGGTAATTAATGTAGTTCTTGCATCATATTTCGTGCTTTGCTCTTTCACAACTCTGTCATCATATTTGAAATTCGTTGCAACCTGGGGTAGGTATTACATATTTATAGATCTTGACCAAAACATTGCATGATTTCATTGAAAGTTTGCATTGGAATCTCACAAAATTGCAGCCATTTGACAATTCGAAACGAAGAAAGAAAGAAAGAAAAGAAAAAAAAAGAAAAGTGTTTATTCACAGAAAAATTAAAAAAAAAAAAAAAAAAAAAATGATAAATATTATGTAATGTAGGTAGGTACTACTATCAGCAACGAGTTGACTAACACTAATACCTAACTATTAATTCTGTGCTAATACCTATCCACTAAACTGACAAAGAATTTGTGTCAAATTTCACTGTTTAGTTAAGTAGGATACCTAATAAAAACTGAGGAGCTCGTGGATAGGTAATAACAGCCACACGGGTCGATCCATCAGGTTAAGCAACGCTTGCCAGGGTTGGTCAGTGGATGGGTGACCATCTTTACATACCGAGACTCCTCCGTGCTTCGGAAACCACGTTAAGCCGTTAGTCCCGGCTGTCATTCGTGGATCTTGAGTCTGACAACCAGTCTTACCAAGGGGTATCGTATTAGCCAATTAGGTACTGGGTTGTGGAGGTCAGATAAGCAGTAGCTCCATGTAAAATACTGGTATTCAGCTGCATCCGGTTAGACTGGAAGCCGATTCCAACATAGTTGGGACAAAGGCTAGGCAGATGATGACCTAATATAAACTGAAATGGTAGGTAGGTGCCTAACTGGTACTTTTAGTTAACCTACATTAGGTTGACTCAGTAATAATGTTACCCTATGACATTGTAGGTAAGTATTGTGTTTATCAGCATTCAAGTGATGATAAAGATACAGACAGATAGCATTGCGCAAATGTTTAGTATACTTCGCAAATGTAAATTCCGATGATTATAAAATATGTCGAAGTCACATGAGAAAAAAAAAACATTTTAAAGTTTAATTTTCCTGTTCTCTCAAAAGCTGGAAATGGAAACTGTTAAGCATCCGTGTTGTACACACAGCAGCTGGTCAAGTTACTATAAACTGTCAAATTTTCTCATTCGATTTTGAACTTAACTGTCATCATTTTAAGATTTAAAATCATTTGGAGAAATTTGACAGTTTGGTATAACCTGATGTATTGTTGTCTGTACATTATATTTCGGTATTTTTTCAGCTAAATTCCAATAGGCACCTAAGTATATAGGTACTTACTGTTGTTTTAGTTATTTTTTCTCTCATCTAGATAAAAATACCGTATTCACCGAACGTAAATTTTTTAATTGGTACCAACATTTTCATAACTTTCATCAGAGTTACGAAGCTGATTATGTTAGGCATAAAAGTACCTACTACTCATGAAGATTCAGCTGCAAAAAAAAAACTCGACAGTCTTCTACTTGTTTTTAAGTTGATCAGGGCGTAAATTCTCAAAAAATTCAACCATACTTCCACCAACAAACAGTCCATTAGCACCCATATGCAATTTACGCTCGCAGTGGAAACCGGGCTGTATGCCTATCTTTAACCCGTCGCGCGCTAATTAGCAGACACAATTGAAATTCTATTGTTATCTGTACACATGGTGTGCAATCGACATTTTAAGAGTTAATGAGTCTAGCTATTGAGTATTTATCTGAAGATTTCAGCAACTAGGCATTAGTAGAAATTGGATGCCAGAAACTGTAATAATTCAAACTCCACACGATATTATTTAATTATTATTTTATAATGCCAAAATGGGGCTGGCAACTAGTATGCTCAGCAAAGGAAGTTATCACTTAGTTGTGAAATATTTCACAATTCACAAATAGCTTTAAAAAAAAACGGTGAAGGAAAACATCGTGAGGAAACCCGTGCCTGAGAGATATCTTTAATCCTCGACGGCATGTGAAGCCAAGTCAGAGGCATACAATAGGTAAAACATGGTGTAAAATTCGGTAGTTAACTTAGGTTTTTAAATAATGGTGCCGATTCTGTTGTGCACAAACTAAACTTAATTTAGGCTATTGCTAACTTTTTCTCTCTATTATGTAAAGAAAGGGACAAAAGTAAATTAGAGCTGTCAAATTATTTAGAACTAATTTTTCCATAGACATTTAGACGACACGAAAAACATGTCGACTAAAAAACACGGTGAAGCGCAAGGCGTGAACTAGTTTGACATCTCCAACTTAGTTCATAGCTATAGCCGTCCTTTTCTCGCGCTGCCTGTTAGTAAAAGATAGCGATTCTCTAATTTTAGTTTAGTGCGTTCACAAGAGAATCGGCACCAATGATGAACATTTTAATTAACATGACGCAACAGGCAAAAAGAATAGGCCGTTATGATAATAAAATTAAACAAATAAACCCACTGAATAAGGTTTCCTGTTTACTGCAAAACTAGATTGTTTTCAGCTAATTAAAAAAACCCACCACCTCTGCAAATCTATATCACTAATAGATACCTACTAATATATAAATAAATATAATAATAATAATAAATATTTTTTTTCCAAAGTAGGTACAACAATTTCTTAAACTAATAACAGTTTAAATCTTTGTGAGGTTGTACGCTGTCACATAGAAAATATGGAATATAAAATATAGGCACTTATGATAAAGCTGAAGTTTGATTTTTGTTTGAATGCGCTAATCTCTGGAAAAACCATTCGGATTTTTAAAATTATTTATGCATTTGATAGCCCAATTTTTGAGGAAGGCTATAGGCTATTTAACATCACGCTAGGACCCTTAGCAGCTGGGCAAAAAGAATAAAAGTAACTTTACGAAAATGAATGTAACGGAACGAAAGGCAATGTGATGCGACGGGATGGGTCGGGGAGGAGTATGTTTATACACATAAAATGCTTTGCATTCTTAAAATGTTTTTTGGCCGAATTGTTGATAGATGTGCAAGGTACGATTTTAGATAGGTAAAGTTTCTCAATAAATGTACCGAAGTGAAAATTTTTACTTCGGTACATTTATTGAGAAACTGTACCTATCTAAAATTATATTTATAGTTCAGAATCGTACCATGCACAGCTAGCAACAATTCGGATATTTTAAGAATGCATATAATTTTAATTAATAAACATACTTTGTTTAAAAAGTGATAATTTGACTACCCACTTGTAATAGCGTCATTTTGACAAAAACTTCACATTGAAGGTTGAAATTATCTGTCACATTGGTGGCCGCCATTTTGTTTTGTATATATATTAGGGTGGTAAAGCAATTATGAGGTTGATTATACTTATAGGGGCAAACAGCGTAATTTTTTGAGCAGAGAGTCGCTTGTACCACACGGCGACTCACAATGATTTGTCTGCAGTTGAGGTTTAAGCCCCGTAAGGGGCGTGACGTGCGATTTGAGGGCATAGCCCCCGGCCGCGAATGCCATACGGTAGCGCGTAACTACGGGCCCCTCGTTTAGTTCGCCACTGGCGTGGAGATGGTTGGGCGTGCTGCATTGACACGCCTATGGAGTTTCTGTATCTGTGTCCGTAAGCACGTCACGACATTACGGATAATGCTGCTTTCTTCACCGTATCCTGGCGTTCCACTCCTACCAGGTGGAACTTACACCTACATGTGAGAAGCCTAGCAGGAAGCGACCAGCGGCAGAGATACAAACTCGACGTTCCTACGGATAAAATTGAGTTGTCTGCGATAATGGCGGACAACTCGATTTACTCAATAATGCGCGTGAATCGCAGTGCGATTCACGCGCATTCATTATTTAAACCGAATTGCGATCGGGGTGAAGCGCAGGCCACACCGCCAGCTAGCGGGCGGGCGAACATCGTTTCACCTCTTTACATACTTCGGTTCACACCGCGAGCTACCAACTAACCTAACGAGCTAAGCTAACGAAATATCCGACGATTCCAGCGAAGCTACTCGTTCACCTCGTTGGCGCGCCCGCGCTTCGCTAGCTTAGCTCGCCCGCCAGCCCGCTCGCCTGGTTCGTTCGCCCGTCCTCCCCATTTCGAGTAGACTAGCCGACGCTCATCTTTCGAATAGCAGTGTAGTGTTTACGTTTGTGCTTCGCCCGCTCCGCCCGTCGCTCGTCTGTCCGTAGTTTTCGGTGTGAACCCCATAGTTTAGCTCGCCAATATTTCGCGTAGTTTGTATAGTTTCCTTCGTTCGCTTCGCCCACCCGCCTAGGCCGCCCGCCCGCTAGCTGGCGGTGTGGCCTGCGCTTGAGGGAGGAGAGCGAGGCAAGCGTCAGTCAAGTAGCAGAAATGTTGGATAGCAACTGAAGTTTTTTCCGTCCATCTGGCAGCATAACCGGATTTCAGTTAATAATAATAATAATAATAATGTTTTATTTTCCAAAGACATAGATTAAGCACAGTGATAGTTACTAAAATGAAAAGGCTACAAAAATCTATATAAACAAAAATTATAAACCCTGTCTCTTAAACTAGGAGGCCTGTATCTTAAGAGACAGTGTTCGGCCAGATGGTTGCGTAAATTAAGTTGCACCCTTTATGAGTGAAATTATGCCGATCTATCCAACTATCATTACATAATGAACAACATTATATTCTATAGATTAAACATTTCATGTGAACACTTCCTGCAGTTGTGATTGAATTAAATCTGTTTGAAGTGTGCTGTATGTGTGGAAAAAGAGTGTATGGTGTGTGCAACGTTGTATGTATATATGTATATGTTAGGTATAATAATATTATGTAGATGTTTGTGTTGTTGTTACTTTTATTAGTGATATATCATAATTTCAAGCGATGTAAGTTAATAGAGATTCTGTTTTTGCATAGTCCTGCTGAATGAGCCATTCTGTAATTTTTGTTTTAACTTTAAATTTATTTAAGTTTATTATGTCTAGTTCCTTTTGTATTTTTTTAAAGACGTGAAAGCTTAGAACATAGTATTGGTGTCTTGCAAACGAGGTTTTATGTTGTACGCCGGGGGTAACGTATGTTCGCTTCGTTGGATCAGACGGAGGCAAGCAGCCATGTGTTCTGAGCACAGACCGAAGGACATAGAGCTGTCGAACCGTCAGGACTTGGCAGTCAGCGTATAATTGCGTTGTAGGGTACCTGTAGGGTTTCTTCGTCATGACTTTTAGTACAGCCCTTTGGGCCCTCTCTGCTCTCAAGAAATAAGTCTTCGCTGCTCCACCCCATACTGTTATGCAATATCCCACTATCGATTGGCATAAAGTGAAATACACCATTTTGAGAATTTCGATACTACCACATTCCCGGAGAGATTTAAAGATGTGAATGAGACGAAGTGTTCGAGTAGTTAATGTATCGAGTTGTTTGTCCCATCTTAACCCGTCGTCTATATGCACACCCAGGTATTTAACGCTATCAGTTTCAGCAATAGTAGGACATGAGCACGATGTTTGCTGATTCTGACACGAGTGGGCTGTTATGGTGAAAGTATTTGCGGGCTTAGTGTTACGTCGGATTGCAAAGGGTAGAAAGTAGGTTTTTGTCAGATTTAGTGTCAGCAAGTTCTGGTTAAGCCAGTTCATTACTGAGGACAGTGCAGATTCCGCATTAATTTTGACATCTTCCCATGTAGGTCCATGAACTAATATCGCTGTGTCGTCAGCATATGCATATATCTTGCAAGCTGGTATCGACATTCTACAAAGGTCGTCTATGTAGATTTGAAAGAGCGTGGGTCCCAATATGCTTCCTTGTGGCACACCGTATGACACAATTTCTTCGTCACTGTAATTTGAGTCTATTTTAACTCGCTGGCTACGATTTTTTAGGTAATCTCTGAAGATTTCTAGAGCTATACCCCGTACACCCAATAATTCTAGCTTAGATATTAGCCTAGGAACAGAAACTGTGTCGAAGGCCTTCGAGAGGTCCAAAAATATACCAAGGCACTTCGTTCTACTGTCCATAGTCTTAGCAGTGGATTGGGTTAGGTCGAGAACAGCATCTTCAGTGGAGACCCCAGATCGAAAGCCGAACTGATTGTCTGCTATAAGTTTATGCTTATCCAAAAAACTTCTAAGATTATTGTTAAGAATCTTTTCCAGTATTTTTGAGAACGACGTCAAAACTGATATTGGCCTATAATTATCAACACAGTTTCTGCTTCCACCCTTGTGAATTGGATGAACTATAGCCTTCTTCAGAGAATCCGGGAATACTCCCGTCTCAATGCAAAGATTGCAGATATATGTTATCGGCGGTACCAACACATTACGGCATATCTTAAGAAGCGAGGATGATATTCCATCCCAACCTACGGCACAGTCATTTCGTAGCTGAAGCATAATAGATTCCACGTCACTTTCGTCAACTTTATGTATAACGAGTGAATTGGCAGGCGACTTCAGTGTCTTATTTGCATCAACACGAGGCTTGTCAGGGTTAGATGGCGTTTTATTTGGGTCATTTAGTATTTTCGCTGCCATGTTTTTACCTATGTTACTGAAGAAGGAGCATACACTGTTTAAGGAAGACTTAGGATTGTCACAAATCTTTAGCAGTTCAACAGGACAGGAGCGTATTTTCCCAGTATTTGTTATTTCCTTAATTGTTTTCCATAGTGCTTTGGGATTATTCTTTGACTTTTCAAGCTCACTCTTCTCATAAGTTCTCTTTAGCTTACGGAGTAGCATATTGCAAAAATTTCGATACCGCGTATAGGATACTTGTATTATTAGATTTTCTGGTGATTTCTTTGCTTTTGTGTGCAGCTTATCCCGATGCTTAATGCATTTAAGTAAACCTGGTGTTATCCACGGTTTAGTGGTTCTTTGTTTTCTTGGTACGATAATTTGGTAATATATATATATTTGGTATATGGATAAAGTTAAACGTAAATTGCGGTTAATACGACACTCACAACTCAAAAAATTACGCTCGTGGCCTCACCCGTAAGGCGCGGACTGACTATGATTTTAAAGGGCACACAACCGCGAAATCTATTGTCACCATTAGCTGGCTTGAAATAAGGTTGAAAATTAAAAATAATTTTTGTTGCCAAGAACTAAGCTGCGAATGTACATTTATTTTCCGGGTTTTCTTTAGATTATTCAGAATATACACAATAAATTAAATAATTGTCCGGTTAAAGTTAAAAAATGCTAATTCTATTAAATTCTTAAAAAAAAGAATGTCGTTATCGCTGAAAATAGAGATGTTCGACGCCAGTTTATTTTTGTGGTTCCAAATCTTTTATTGGGAATATCAAACTATTTATTACTATTATAGAATAGTAATAAATAGTTTGGAGAAGGGTTTAAAGAAAAAATTTAAGCAAATAGTCGCTTAAATTTTTTCTTTAAACCCTTCTCTGTCCACTGTATCTTTTGCGTCGGATAGTTTCATTGCGTTACGTCATACTCGACAATCCAAGAAACCAATTTTTGTGAATATAGAGCTAATATCAATTATTTCTACCGGCATGCAACAAAATAGAAACAGAAAGTAATAACTTTCTAACTTTGCGAGTTTCGCTGCAATGCAAGACTGTTTCGAATTGCACGTAATCTAGTAGAGACCTTGAGGAACATTCAGTTACTAAATAAAACACAAATAACTGTAGTTTATTATATTTATTTGAATTGTATCTGACACTATGTACAATGTACCATCGGCAAACTAACGGTTGAATCAGTTATCGACCTTATTACTAACGCAATAAGGTTGAAAAGTGGTTCACCGAAAAGTTTGCCGATGGTAAATACTCTGCATGGTCATATAAATCATTTTTATATACGTTTTCAGATGTTAACTGGAATGAAGAAATTAATTTTCTACAAATAGATACGAAAATTTGCCCCGAAACTCGAATTCCGCCGCCGGGCTTTGAGTAATAAATACTAGTTTATAAAATACTCCAGCTTATACTTATGCACATGGATCGCACTGTGTATTAATTACTAACATTTTTAATAATATGGTTAATAAAAAATGCATTTCTAGATTTCCGAATCGTCCCCGTTGATGTTTTAATACCCGCAACTGTAATTTTGGTACAACAAATGCAAATTTTATGTGAGCTTATAACTAAATTACCCAGCGATTCCAGCGATGGCTTCAGAGGCGAAGTATTTCACGTCAACATCGGGATCTACGTTTAATTTCTCAAGTACAGGCTTGACTTGCGGCTGAATGACCGCAGGATCCAAGAAAGGCGCCATTTTCTGCAAAGTCTTGGCAACATTGAATCTTACGTTGGCAACATTGTCATCTGCCATCGACAGGACAGTGGGCAGTAGTACCCTGGTGGTGATATCCTTGCCGCACACTTCAGAAAGCACATTGATGCAGAACAGATAAGTCATTCTGTGGAGATAATTCTGTTCGCGTGACATGGCGAGTACTTTGGGGATGACGTTGGTTTCGGCCCACTGCGATCCGTATTGTTCGACTAATTTCTTGAGGTTGAGGGTGGCTGCCTCGCGGATGGCATAGACGTGGTCGATGAGCCAGGACATGCAGAGGCCGGTCAGTTTCTCATCGAAGAACTCCTGTCCGAGTTGTCCGGCGAGAAGGGGCATGTGTTCGATGATGGCAAGACGGACGCGCCATTTTGTGTCTTCAGCTAACTCAACGATGGCGGGAAGCAGGGATTGCACTAGCTGCTGAATTCCGATGACTTCATTGACGCACTCGAGGTTGGAGATGATGTTGAGCCTGACTTCAGGGCACTCGTCTTTGAGCTGGGTCAGGAACAGAGGCAGCAGGTGTTCGATGGTGTTCTGGCGGCCGACGATGGGGCTGAGAATAGAATAACTCTTTATTATGCACCATATATATATATATAGACAAATTAAATGCTGTTCGTTGGTAAGCGCATCATTTGAATTCGCCCGGCTGGACAGACTTGTACTTGTTCCTCTTTATAATCCAAATAGGGTTTTCAGGGAAAGAAAAATTCTAGTTGGGGTGCGGCGAATGTACAAGTATCTCCCGGGCCCCCAACTCATGGCACTAGAAGAAACAGTGGGGTTTTAGTCGGTAGGAGTCTGACATAACCCTCCGTTCTTCCCAGACGGAGGGTATCCACGAGGATTTTGCCACGGATAAATGGGAAAGAAAAATTGCAAAATTCGGGAAAAACAAAGCGCAAATTTCAATAATATAAAAATCTATGAATTTTTGATGCATTATTGAAAGATATCCGCTTTTTGTATGGGTTTTTTATTCCGAGAAAAATATAACAAGCATCAAACTACACCTAAATAATAACATCTTTTTACGTCGTTAAAAACGACAAAGATAATATATTAAAAACGACGAAGAACTTAGACCCACTGAAATAATATTATTAGACACTCTCATCTAAGAGAAAAATGATAAACTATATAAATATTTTATTTATTTATGGCAACCGGAACAAAACCTCCCACACACTGACAATGTCTTAATTGACAGACAATTGATTCTATTCAGCTGTCAAATATGAAAAAGTGTTTGACTGACAGGCAACAGGCCTGATGAGGCCTCATCCCTCATCCTATCATCATCTGGAACATTAAGTATCCAAAAGTATACACATCTTTCTACTTTGTAAAAGCGCTGTGTCTCTTTTAGGCACACGTTTTTTTTATATTATTTCAGTTTAAATAGCCCAGGATGGTTCTAGCGTTGAGGGTGTTTAAGACAAAGTTGAGTACCTGAGGCCCATAATAACGGAGGCAAGCGCTGACTTCACGTGCTGGTTGGCGTCGCAGACCAGGTCCTTGATCTGTGGCAGGATCATTGTCATGATGATGTGCTCCTGGTGAGCCTTGTCCAAGTTCATGCAGAAGTCCTTTACCTGGAGGAAAGAGGGAAATTATTTAAATAAAACTTTACATTTAGGACATGTTTCACCACCTACGATTAAGTTCCTATAAACTGACTTGGCAGATAATTTCATACAAATTCTGTTCCATTTTTTAATTTATTCGGTAAGTACCTAGTGGCTATTCTAACATCGTGAAATAGGCCCTTACTTATCACGATAAGTAATATAAAAAAAAAAAAAAAAAAAAAAACAACTGACTTCCAAAAAAATACTACAAAGTGAAAAATAACTTTAATTTCGGAAGTCGGTGTCTTTGGATCTGTATTTTAGCTTTTTGCCACCGACTTCCGAAATTAAATTTATTTTTCACTTTGTAGTATTTTTTTGGAAGTCTGTTGCTTTTTTTTTTTTGTAAATAAGTTATTTATTTTTCACTTTTTAGTGGGGCAGTCTGTAACTTATCTAAGTTTCAATAGCCTAATGTCAACTGCTCATCAAGACATCACCTTTTACAAAATATTGCTTTTCCCGATACAAGGACGTTAATTGTTGAGGAGTTCTCCCAGTAAAGAACCAAGAGAACTGGAACTCACTATCAGCTCCACTTCAACATATTGTATTGTATGAGCATAAATTGCTTAGCAATAATGGAATCGCAACCTGTGAAATACGCATTATTGAGTAGTTCCGATGGTCATCTGTGGTCTTCCTCATCAGTTCCACTACACCAAATGGTGCTTTCCGGGAGCAAATGCAGTCGGTTGTTTTTTTTTTTGTAAAAGTTTCTTTTTGTTTTATCATGTTCAGATATCGATACCCATCACGTCTGCGGAGTTTCGCTAACTAATTTAATTTGACCCTGTATTTGCAGTCCATTGACAATGGCGGACGCTACACGTTACAACTGCAAGCGTCGCTTTAGGTCGGCGGCGGTCGTCGGCGCGTGCAGTCGCCTCTGCCGTTGACGAGTATAGCTCGTGCGTAAGAACACTTACTGTCAGATGGGCTACCCGCTCGATTTTCACTCAATATGATAGGTGATAATGTGGCGGAATCTACATCGCCACATACGAACTACGCGTCACACTGACGTCACGCAATCCTGCATCGCGCAATCAGAGTTTACCGCGCGACTAGCATATATACAACGTCCCGACATCAACCGTCGGGCAGTTACCCACCAGACATGACACCAGTCTGGTCGGAGGATCCTCCCTTTTCAATGGAGGATGAGTGAACTTTACACCCTGTTCCTTATGCCTCTATAATAAGAGCACATGTACCAACCTTGCCAGCGGCGGCGGCGCGGACCTCAGCCTCCGTGTCCTTGAGCAAAGCTTGGAAGATCTGCGCGAGATCTGAACGAGCTAGCTCGGGTCCTACTGCCTGCTGTAACTCAACGAACCTGTAACAGAAATTATGAGGGTTAATGCTGGGCGATTAACGGGTACATCATTTTGAAGGACAGCGCTGTTACGTATGTGTATCAGTCTTTATAAAATATATATTATCTGTGGTATTTCCGGATCCTGTTGTCTTGTCACCGACTCCGATCGCTCGTCATGCAATGGTTGAATACACGATACATAAAATAGTCTGGTCGTCTTATTTATTTATAATATCTGGCCACCCGTCGTAACATGGTGTCAGAAGATACAGAAGAAAAAGAAGTCACAAAAAACCACAAAAGTAAGTGCCGCAAACAGTCAAAAAAAAAATTTCGAGTAAAACGTCGCCGCGTGGTCCAGCCCTAAAATGCCGGAAAATAAAAACGCAAATAATACAAGTTATCCCCTGCCGCCGAGTAATTTCAGCTTAGATATCAACAACTCGAACATGCCATTGGCTTGGAGAAATTTCAACACAAGTCTAGAGATTTACATGATAGCCAACAATTTAGAAGAACAACCAGACAAACGAAAGGTAGCCATTTTACTACAAGTCATAGGCCCAGACGCTCTTCAGATATTTTACTCGTTTAACATACAAATTGACAAGATCACCTATAAGGATTTACTCGCCAAATTTGAAGACTACTTCACACCACGTGTCAATATTTCCGTCGAAAGACATAAGCTGTTCAACAGAAAACAAGGTCCAGATGAAGAAATTGAGACATATGCCACGGATCTCAAGAATCTAAGTATCCAATGCAATTTTGAAGGTCTTGCCGATGATATAGTAAAGGACATATTCTCATGGAACTTAAATTCATCTTGCTCGTACATCAGAGAACGTATCCTGATCGAGAAACCATCAACATTTGATGCCGCCGTCAGTCTCGCTAAAACACTAAGAAATACTAGGTTACAGGCTAAAGCTTTATCAAGCCAAGAAGTAAGTGTCGTTGCCAGTCGTCAATCGCATCACAGTCGCCAAACACATCGTAGTCAAGAGAGTCGCAATCAAAAAAGTCACAGTCAAAGAAGTCACAGTCGTCAAAGAAGTCATAGCCGTCAAGAAAGTCAAAGTCATCAGTCTCAAACAAGTCAAAGTCGTCAATCAAGTAAAGCATCGTCCAGTCAAGAACCTCAATCCAAACAGTCAACCAAGAATTGTTCCAGATGTGGTCAAGTTCACCGAACAAAATGTCCAGCCATAGGAGTCATCTGTAACAACTGCCACAAGCCCAATCACTTTGCCAAGTGTTGCCGCAGCAAACATGTGAGATCCATAGAAGAAGAAGAAGAAAGTACGGGTACTGATACTTATTTTCTAAATAGTCTTTTCACTAATGAGATTTCTGTCAGCAAAAAAAACCCTTATCATACAACTTTGTCCATAAATAGTAAGAATGTAGACTTTTTACTTGATACAGGTGCTGACACTAACATTTTATCATTTAACTCTTATAAAAAACTTAATTTGCCATTGAGTAGTTTAAAGAAAAGTAGTCACAAACTATCAACCTTTAGCGGTGAAGTATTACCGACTGTAGGTCAATGCATTCTGTCTGTCACACATAACAACAAACTATACAATGTTAATTTCCACATTATAGATATACCCTGTAGGAATATTATTGGTCGCAACAGTTGTGAGAATTTAAAATTAGTTAAAAGAGTCCATAATGTCCAATTTCATGAGTCACTCAATGTATCACAGCTTGACAAATATAAAGATCTCTTCTCAGGAATAGGTTGTCTTAAAGATTATGAATGTCATTTGTCAATGAAGCCTGATGCTGTACCGTCTATAGATGCCTGTCGTAGAATTCCATTCAGTCTCTTAGAACAATTAAAAGAAGAATTAGCCATGTTAAAAAAAAATCAAATTATAGTCAAAGTCGAGGAACCTACTGAATGGGTAAGCTCAATTGTAATTGCATCAAAGAAAAATGGTAAACTACGCCTGTGCATTGATCCAAGAAAACTTAATAAAGCCATTATGCGTCCTCATTATCAATTTCCAATTATTGATGAAATTAAATCCAGCCTCTCTGGTTCACAATATTTCACTACCCTAGATGCAAACAAAGGTTTTTATATGCTAAAGTTAGATGAAGCTTCCTCAAAACTATGTACATTCATCACACCTCAAGGTAGATATAGATTCCTAAGACTTCCCTTCGGGATAAATGCAGCCCCAGAACTGTTTCATTCCATCATGACAAATAGATTCAGTGATATTCCAGGAGTCAAAATCATGATGGATGATTTCCTAATTTACGGTCAAACTAAACAAGAACATGATTTTAGGTTAAAACAAGTCTTAGATAGAGCTAGAGAAATAGGAATAAAATTTAATAAAGACAAGTCTAATATATGTAAAAGTGAAGTCAAGTACCTAGGACACATCTTTTCTAAAGATGGTGTGAGAGTTGATGAAAACAAAGTGAAAGCCATTTGCAGTATGCCACCACCAACAAATGTCACAGAATTACAAAGGTTTTTAGGTATGGTTACATACTTAGGCTCATACATAGAGAATTTGTCAGATAAAACTTCTAATTTAAGAACACTTCTGTCTAAAGATAATGAATGGTCTTGGCAAGAGAGACATAATGTAGAATTTAATGAATTAAAGGAATGTATAACAAAAGCCCCTGTCTTGACATATTATGATCAAAATAAACCAATTACACTGTCAGTTGATTCGTCTAAAGATGCCATGGGTGCAGTGATTTGCCATGATAAACACCCCATAGCATATGCTTCAGCTTCATTAAGCTCATGTCAACAGTCATACTCTCAGATTGAGAAAGAGCTGTTAGCAATCCTATTTGGTTGTACAAAGTTTCACCAATATGTCTATGGTCGCCACACTTTAGTTGAAACAGATCACAAACCAATAGTATCGCTGTATAAAAAACCAATTTATAACATTCCACCCCGTCTTCAAAGAATAATGCTAAGATTACAACCATATGACCTGAACGTAACTTACAAACCAGGTAAATATCTTTATGTAGCTGATACTCTGTCTAGAGCAGCTTTACCAGAACAGTCATTACATGATCTAGATTCTGATCTAGATTTACATGTCAATTTAGTCATTAGATCACTGTCAGTTAGTCCAAATAAACTTAAATCTATTCAAGAACAGACTTCCCAAGACAATGAATTGTCACTCTTAAGTAAATATTGCATAACAGGTTGGCCTGAACATAAAAAATTGCTTCCAGACATACTTAGGCCTTATTTTCCTTTAAAAACCGATATACATATAATTAATGGTATTGTCTTCAAAAACAACAGTGTCATTATACCAGTAGCCATGAGAAAAGACATTTTGAAACAGATACATGAAGGTCACCAAGGTATTCATAGTTGCCAAAGATTGGCAAGAAATCTAGTATACTGGCCCAATATGTACTCTGATATAGAAAAATATGTTAATAATTGTCATAACTGTCTCACTAACAGACGCAGCAATTCCAAAGAGTCACTACAGCCCCATGAGGTAAAACCAATCCCTTGGAATAAAGTCGGAGTTGATCTATTTGATTTCAATTCAAACAAGTATGTCATAGTCGTAGATTATTTTTCCCAATATGTCGAGCTTGTAAAGCTAGCAGGTGGTTCTACTAGTAAAATTGTCATTAGTCACCTAAAGTCTATATTTTCCAGACATGGAATACCCAACATTCTAATTTCAGACAATGGTCCCCCATTTAACTCAAAAGAGTTTAATCATTTTGCTTTAGATTGGCAAATACAACATATTACATCAAGTCCCTATTATCCACGGTCTAATGGTCTTGTAGAAAGAACCATAGCCACGGTTAAAAACATATTAAAGAAATGTCTTACTGATAATACAGACCCTCATCTAGGATTATTACAGTATAGGAATACACCTAAAGAAAATATGTATTCGCCTGCCCAATTACTAATGTCCAGGACACTCAGAACTAAACTTCCAGTCTTAGAACAAACTCTGAAACCTAAAATACCTAACTACAGGTCTCTAACAAATAAAACTCAAATAAAAGTGAACAAATCACAGATTTATTATAATAAACATACTAAACCGTTGTCTTCCCTAAACATTGGTGATAAAATTTACTTCCAGAAACAGCCAGACAGTATTTGGACACCTGGTACTGTGTCAGACATAGGTCCACAGCCTAGATCATATACTATTGTCTCCCCGGAAGGTACTTTTCGCCGTAATCGCCAACATATCCTACAGCCAAAACATTCACCAACTGAGTCCGCTCCTAGTAGAAGAAGTTCACTTCAATCCCCATCAGTTCCACTTGACACTGATCCACCGTCGCCTTCCAATATACTGCCGTCGTCATCTCCATCTAATTATCAATCTCCTTGTACAAGTAATCCTGTCCAAGAATCTGAAACAAAAACAAACACATCACATACACCAAATAAACAAACTCAACACACAACTTATTCTTCATTCGGTAGAGCAATAATAAAGCCCCGAAGATTTTGAAAATTGGTCTAGATTAAGTTCTTAATTTGTACTTAGTTTTAATTTAATATACTAAATGTATTGTTTGTTGTACAAGCATTGTCAAACCTAATTTTGTTTTGTTAGTAGCTGTCAAAACTTAGTTAAGTCAATTTGATAGACGTCACTGTCAGAACTGTCGCAATGTAAATGTCAGTCAAGTCAACTTGTCACTTCTTAGAGATGTTCCGTTCCACTTAGTCTACTAGTATATAAGAATTTTGTTAATGTTAAAAAAAAAAAAAAAAAAAAAAAAAAAAAAAAAAAAAGAGTATACTTACGTACCATGTTCCACGTAATGATTCCATTTTCTTTTCTTAATAAGGGAGATGTTACGTATGTGTATCAGTCTTTATAAAATATATATTATCTGTGGTATTTCCGGATCCTGTTGTCTTGTCACCGACTCCGATCGCTCGTCATGCAATGGTTGAATACACGATACATAAAATAGTCTGGTCGTCTTATTTATTTATAATATCTGGCCACCCGTCGAGGACAGCGCATCGCATTTCAATACAAAAAACCCGCCAAGTGCGAGTCGGACTCGCGCACCGAGGGTTCCGTACCATCATTTATATGTAATTTATGTTGATGATTTCTGAAAAACTGTGCTATTTAGAGTCATCGTTTTAATTTTCCTATAATCTATACATAAACTTCTATCACATAGAACAATTTCACATTTTTCTCTATGCAAACTTCGGAGGTAAGGGGGGGGGGGGGGGGGGGGGGCTACGGAGGTAAGGGGGGGGGGGTTAACATTTTACATCAAAAGTCGAAAACTATGCAGCCTAAAAAAAATGTTTGAGAATGTGCAAACAGCGCTTTCATGATACCCCATATGCTCTAGTAGCTCCACTTCGAAATTTTAAGATCCCCTTTCAGTCCCTGTTGCAAAAAAACATATTTATTTTTATTTCCTTCTTATTTGCAAAATAGTTGCCAAACATCATCTAAAACGGTTCCAAATTTCAAGTTGATAGCATTAGTAATTCTTGAGATATTCCTGCTGTGACTGATATTACTGAGTCACACCATAAGGGTTCCTTTTTACCATTTTGGTACGGAACCCAAAAAACACTTGTATATACACCCCTTTAATTTTTAAGTATTTTATTATTTTGCTGTTATAGCGGCAATAGAAATACATAGTCTACCTATTACATACAGTTCATGAGATACAACCCACTGACAGACAGCGGAGGGTTAGTAATAGGGTTCCGTTTGGCACCCGTCGGGTACGGAACCCTAAAAAGTACGATGCGGCCCGCCTGTAGTGTGTGATGGTCATACAAAATGTACCAAACTGATGTAGGAGGGTTTTTGTAACGGGCACTCACTTGTCAGCCACCATATAGCGGACCCTCCAAGAGGTGTCTCCCGCCCGGGCGCGCACTGTGGGCATCACCAGCTGTTCCATATCTTCGGGAGGCAGGAGGGCCGCTACTGCTGCGCAGGCTTCTGCAGCTAGCAGACGCACCGAGTCTTGCTCGTCCTGGATTAGAAAGATGATGAACATGGAATAATGAATAGGCTTAAGTCCTGCACCGCGTAAACAGTGTTTATACTATACGAAGAGCTTGTGGCTAAGTAATAACAGCCGCACGGGTCGATCCATCACTGTAAATGGTTCAAATCAAATAAGTAAATGATTTGAGTTTTTGATTTGTGACGTACCTGAGCCAGCGTCACAAACATCGGTATGAGGTCACTCTTCACGTACTCGACCTCGACTACCCTGGCGAACTCGCCCAGCTTGTAGGCGGCCGCGCGTCGCACCATCGGCGTGTCATCCTGGCACAGCGAGCGGAAGTGCTGGCGGAGCTCGGCCTTTACTGGGGCGGAGACTCGGGGGTAGCACACACTGGAAGTTTTTTGAATACAAATTGTAGACAGTCAAATGAATTATCGTCGATATACAGGGCAATTTTTAAATTACGAGCTAAATTTTCACAGGGTGTACCTACTACCCATGAATATGAACAACTTTCACTATGGGACCAACATTGAAATCGCGAAAAAAAATCAGCTGTTTCATACTAAATTTTAATACCTACTCTGTTCTAAAATGTATGGAGGACATCAATTTTTTTTTTCGCGATTTCAAAGTTGGTCCCATAGTATTATTATATAAAAGTTATTCAGTTCTATGGTCTAACTAAAGCACCTCTTCAAGTTTGTAGGGTTAATTTTGAAACACCTTACATGTCGAAAGTTCTAGGATTTTTGCAAAGGACCGGAAAAGAAACTAAGAAAGATTTTCATAATAATAAGAGCTAATATCAGCATTTTTGCACCAATTACCCTGCGACATCTTTTTGAGGCTAATTGTATTTTTCTTAGGGTTTTTTTTCCAAATTGCAGCGCTTTTGTACTTTGTATGTAGATTTTTGCAAAAAAACGTAAGAATATTTGATTTTCGCTGATATTGGTTTAGATTTATTCCTTTAAAGAGGGCTGTCGCATTTTATCACCTCTCTCGCTCGGGACCAAATTTTCAAGAATGTTAAATAAAACGATGCTTTTTTGAAAACTGTACTTAATCAATTAGCGAACTAGTAAATAATATTTATTTACTAGGTACCTAATTTAAAAAAAAAAAACACATTTCTATTGTGTTATCTAATAAACTCAGTTCAATAAGTATTATGTTTTTGAGTTGATGATTAAATAAATGCCACAATAAAAATGTGTTTTTAATTTTTTTTTTTTATTTAGGTATCATTAAGGACGCTGTTACAAATGGATGGTCAAATCAATACTTTTTTACACAAAAGTATGTTTATTAAATAAAATGCTTTACATTCTTAATTTTTTTTTTGACCAAACTGTTGATAGATGTGCATGGCACGATTGTGAACTATAAATATAATTTTAAATATTTACGTTTTCTCAATAAATGTACCGAAGTAAAAAATTTCACTCCGGTACATTTATTGAGAAACTGTACCAGTTGCATTGGAAATAATTTACAAGGATTTTGTAGCGTTGGCTGTTATACCCATAGACCTATAAAAAATCAAGACATAGCGCTGCAAACAATACAGCAAAACTAAGCCTCGCTCTGTGCATACACGCTCACACTCACACACTTTTAACCAAACTACACCTCACAGATCGACTAGACTAGTACGTCAAAAAAGCATAATGTTGAAACAATAAACATTGTTTAATCGTGAAAATGCCAAATTGTGTGGTGAAAGGGTGCAAAAACCATTCTCCAAAAAATATTTCATACGTAACCAAAAAAACAAACATTAAAACTAGATAAAAAGCCATAATTTTAATAAATCAAATTATGACAGCTTGGAACTCAAAATCTTAACAAATGTTGCCACTAGTATGCAGCACAATTATCCTCGTTTATTGGGTAAGTAATTCATGTCACACGAAACGTAACATTACACGTTCATTTATTTATACTAGTGGTCGCCCATTGATCGAAATTTGGCCATGTTCATTTTATAGTTTCAATTTTTTTATTAGTAATGACAATACTACAAAAAATTGACCCAACAAAAAGGATATTAAACACCATTGCTTAGGCCCCTCGCCCACGGCGACTTTTTGTAGCGATGCTGTCGCGCGTTCGCATCGATACAGTCGAGATGCGGTCGCTAGCTGTTTGCCCTCGCCCACACCACGATTCTCAGTCGCGATGCAAACGCGATTCAGTAACGGCACAAAAATGCCACAGTTGCAAGATGTGACTCTGTTGAGGCAACATTAGTCCTCGGTTCTCCACTCACGCGCCAAGGGTGGCGCCGAACCGAGCACTAACTAACGGAGGGAGGGCCCTCCGTTCTCTCTCCGAAGTCGTCCTACACGGTCACACGTTTGCATCAATACAGTCGCAATGCTGTAGCGCGATAGTAGCGCGTTGCAAATGCGACTAACGCGCGTTAGTAGCGATGCTGTCGCGCGTTTACGAAACTCGCGACAGCATCGGTACAAAAAGTCGCCGTGGGCGAGGGGCCTTACTTTTTACTATTGTTTTATTTTTTACCCTATCTTGTTGGAATAAAGGGAGAGACCTATACATAATTAAAAAAAAAATTAATAACGCTAACCACCGCATTTACTTGTCCAGTCCCTCTATTAGGGTAGTGAGTTTTTACTGCGCGGAAACACTCATGTTTACACCACCTGCTTCACGTCACTGTTGACAGCGTTATGTCTTGGCTTTTTATTTGGTCTGAGTTTATACCTAACTGATAATATCAATTCTTAGTTCAATTCAAGGGTCTGCATTCTGAAACTTACTTATCAAGTAAATAAATAAAAAAAAAAAAACAAACAACCCGGCTACCTACATAAAAAGTGAACTTGACCTATTTTGTCTCCAAACAATCTCATGAAGTCGGAGGCAACAGGTCGTTATTGTTAAATTTAAGAAGATGCCTCCAACTGCATTCATTTTGATACCCCACTCAATAGGTTTGGTAGAATTTTATTTTTGGCGCCAAAATCCGCCATTTTGATTTTTTTTTTAATAATTTTAATATACCCAGTGACACTCGCGCAATAGACGAATCTAACGACATATCATTTATCAATATAGGTCAAGCCGTTTAGGCTACAGGAAGTCACAATGGACATACATAAATACAGGTCAAAAACATAACCCTCCTCTTTTGGCGTCGACGCAGTCGGGTAAATACATTTAATATCAGAATAATATCAGCTGTAGTTACTATGTCCAAGTAGCACACAAGTTAGGTACAGTAAGCTTCAAAAAGATGTCATCGACAATAATTCATTTAATTGTCTACAATCTTTGTTCTATCTAATTATATATATCAATGTGTACTACAAAACAAAAACATTGGGTACTTAATTGTAGTTACACATTGATACAGTATCATTTATGGACTGTACAAAACATGTTACATGCAAAGTATTTGTCTCCTATAGTCTACATGTGGCCAGTCTTTCAAAGACAACAGTTAGTCAGAAATCAACATACGTACCAAGTCCACTACTAAACTACAAACAAATAAAGTCTTCAATATTTACCTAAACAACCCACAAGCAGACGCACGGGATGTGAACCAGTCACCACCAGCAAGGCGTTGGACTAGCGGTACAAAGTGCTGCTCCAGAGCTTGAGGAGTGTGATGAGCAGCTACAGCACGGAGTGAAGCCACGGCCTTGTCGCGGACTACGGTCTCTTCTACGGTGGCCAGAGATTCCAGCGGTGGGAGTAGGCAGTGAGCGAATTCACCACCACCAACCAAGTTGATGAAATTTCCTGGAAGATTTTTTTGTACAGGTTATTCATCAATATTATGAAAATCAGGGCCATATTACACTTTACATTCAGGCCGTCGAGAGAATGCTATCCTGACACCTGTCAGTTGGAACATTTCTAGTAGTAATAAGGATCAAATTCGCAAAACACATTATTTGTTGGTATGAAACTGACAGGTGTCAAGAACTCATTCACTCAACGGCAGGACTGTAGCACAGTAACAGATAAATAATCCAACAGTGCCCTCATTGTACATATACTAGACATCTATGTTCATCAAAAATAATATGTATAAATTTGACCGAGTAGGTAGTCAGCGTCGAGCTGACTGGCTACAAACTGTTGGATCTAAAACTGCTTTATACAAGAACAGTATTTTCGTAATGGCTCCAAAATTATACAATAAATTGCCAAAGTGTATCAGAAGTGAGGAAAATGTCAGCCATTTAAAAAAAAAGTTATTCCTGTTTCTAGTTGAAAAGACGTATTACTCGATTGATGACTTTTTAAATGACAAATTATGACTAAATTTAATTTTCTTTGACATTCTAATTAATTAATAATATAATTCAATTACTTTATTTTATGCGGCTCCTGACATTTTTCAATTGCTTCATTTCTTTTATCTTAACCTTTATTAATTATGATAGTAAAAATAACCTGCTTACTAATATTATATTTGTATGCCGATTATTGGCCGAACATACAGATCAGCTAAAATGTATAAATAACACCTTTTTGTACTTATGTTCACAAATAAAGATTGATTTGATTTGATTTAACAGTTTTCTTTAAAATTAATGTGACATAAAAAGAAAAATATCTACAATACCCAATTATGAGTTGTAAAAACAAAGAAACAGTCCAGAGACTATAATCTGTTCCAAAACACATTCATGTGTATTTTAGAAGGTTTCAACTTTATATTCTACCACTTTCCCACAAGTAATTATGGTTATACAAATAACCCCAATTGCCAAATGAAAGACATCTTTAGGGTGATTTGAATTTAGAATTTCAGATTTAAGTGCAAAGTGGGAATACGCAGTATGGAATCCTGTTGCGTATCGGTTGCATCAACCAATCACGCAATAGGATTCTGTACTGCGCATCCCCACTTTTTTGCCAAATTGTGTGCAAACAATCTACTTAATTTGTAAGTGACACTACAAATTGGCATCCACAGGTAATGTTTCTGAACAATTTGTTTTCATTTTCATCAAATTATTTTAGAACAGAGTATATATCTTTTTTTAAGGAGGCTACAATTTGCAACTTCAAGATACGTCAAAACCTACCTTGGGTTTTATTGAGTGCAGTGTGCAGAATAATATACTTAATATATTAGAATACAGGTGTCAGATGTACCACAAGTTAAAAAATTATACATATTGACAAGGTCAATTTAAAAATGGCATAATATTGTAGGTACTATTAGGTGCTTGCAAGTGTTACACAATATTAGGTTGCGCTTTATTTGCATTTAGATAACAGGTTAAAAACTATGCACGCATTATCAGAAGGCTGAACAGTGCAGTATATTATTGGCAGCCTACAATGTATTATAGCCATGTGTACTCCCGCTCTGTTGAATTATAAACATTGTAAATTCTAACTATCCTTATTATCAGAATTTCCTTGTCTCTACCAAAATTTCGACATTATTTATTCATTTTTTTACATTATAGTATTCTTCTCAGTCTTTGAAGTCCTATGAATCTTCATCGTAACTTTGTGGAAATTAAAAATAGTAGGTTTAATTTAACAGAGATAGTTTTTACTGGTTTTTAATGGTATTTTACATACTAAAATTACATTCGATACTTACTTTAGTTTCAGATTAATATGATACTAAGTCTATTGTGATTTCTTGCGCGAAAAACATGTTTATCTTTTAACCAAGGCATCCAATTATTCTTTTGTGTTAGTACGCATTTATAACCAAAAACTTTGACAATAAGAATGGGAAGCTTTGTTACAGAAACAGGATGATAAACAACAATGAATAGGTTATCAAAATACAATGCCGAGCTAGAGATAATCTTGACGATTATTTTAACATTTGCAATGTCCTCACCCAGTTGTTCGGCAAGGGCGAGTAAAACTTCGTCTTCATCGTAAATGGTCTCCGTCAGGAAGGGTATCAACTCCGACCTGGTTCTCTCCACGCCCAGGGCCAACGCGATGGTCGATAATTTCTTGATAGAATTCAAACGAAGTTGCACATCCTCGTTTTTCAACTCGTCTATGAGCACCGCAATAGGATACAGTGACTCATCTGTCCCAGAGTCGCTCGCTGCCATTTTTGTGTTGGTTGCGCTGCTTTGATTTCAAATTTCACGAACTTTATAAGATTTTCAACAGATTTACGAAACTATTGCGAGTATTATCGTAAAAAACTAACGCTATTGAACTCAAATGCAGCAAAATGGCAGCTTGTATTTTCTTTTTAATTTTCAACCTCCCTTCAAGTCGATATTTTCAAGCACAAGAACAAAGCTATACAGCCAATGGCCATAGCCAAAACTAAAAGTATTTAGCTAACAACTCATACAATAGAAAAAAATAGGCTTAAATTCATCATCATTATTAATTATTATCAATATTCAAATGTGCCATTATTAATAAAAAAGAAATCAGCAAAAGTGGCACGAAAGAGCAAGTATTTTTAGCGCCATCTTGTTTACAAATTAGAGACTAATTACTATATTAACCAAATAACTTCCATGCAAAAGCAAAGCTCCGCTTCCATGCTTATAAAATAGGTATTTCTTCATTTGACTTGTTTTAAAACTCAACGTCAAATAATCTTTTGATTGAGAGAGAATGATAGAAAACTACCAGTTTTTGTTTTTCAAGGTGTAGTGTAAAGCAACATTGCTGGAGCAGTTTCTCTAGGCGCAGTATCTCTACAACCTATAATATTTTTATCTAATAATAATAGTTCCAACTTATTCCACACATTTGAGCATATTTCGCACGTAAATCTCGCATTTAAATACATTCTTCTTAGGATCGTAATTTTTTTTAAATTAAGTAATCACATCTTGACAAAGAAGATTGTATTGGAAATTGGAATGACACTTGACAACTATTTTTTCTGCTCAAAATAATGTCATGGGGTACTCAAATTTGCAATTTTAGGTGTTTTTAACAATATTTAGTGATCAAGGTAGTTTATAAATGCTATGGGAAGCGATGGCGACAACCTTAATGCTTCTATCGCACACCTTGCGCTGTGCTGCGTGGCCGGGCGCGGGATCAGTCGGATGAGCGGCGCCAGCTACACACATCCTGGAATGCATGCCAATTTCTTTATACACGGAATAGTCGGATTCTTACATTTCCAAAGTAGGTATAAAGGTTCTCTGTAGACAATGTCAGCAGCAGCTCTGTTGACAATGTCAAAAATTGCGATTTCAGATTCTGATCGATTCTTTTTAGCATAGGAATCGATCGAAAAAGACTCGAAGCCCTGAACTACGTTTCGATGTCTTTGCATTCAAACATAGGTACCTACTAAGCTAAATTTGTAGTTTTAATTGAGGTATCCAATGTGCCTGTGTCGGTATAAGGACCTGAACACATCTCCGCCGAGAAACTGCGAAACCGCATGATGTTCCGTTACTTGAGTAGCGGAACATCATGCGAGTCAGTTGAATTGAACTAAGTACTACGGTTTTGCTGCTATGGTTTCGCAGCGGAGATTTGCTAAGGCCTTAACTGTCCATAGATTCTTACGTCTTAACTTTTCCATTACCATTTTTCTCCAGGCGGAATTTTGGGCGACGATGTCGGCGCAATCTACAAGGTTAGCTTGAAGGCTGCGCGGTACCTGGCCCTGCCATGTTTGAATGCGGACCTCCGGCGGGACGACCAGACCATCTCCCTGATCCACTTGCTGTCGGGAGTGGTTCCCTTTGCTATTTCTCTCGCTGGCGAGGACAATGTACCTCTAGGGAACCTGGCGATTGCCGTGAACATCATCTCTTTGTGCCACTACTCGCACCTCCACAACCGTGAGTTTGGATGGTATACGGCGGGTGCTGCGTGCCTGGCGTACTTCATCGTGCCGCAGGCGAACCAAAAGCTTATTTTCCCGCTGGCCTTGGCACTTATGCAATATTGCGCGTACAGGGTCTACCACGTTCACTACGACCCACCACCTGGCCCACCTAGGAGGAACTGAATTATTTAATTGTATTTATTTTTTTAATACACTGTTGTTTTTTTTTTAACGTTGTTGTTTTATTCGTTACTAGCTTCTGCCCGCGACTTCATCCGCGTGGAAGTCAACTGTAGGTAATTTAAGAAAGAGAATATAAACATACCCGTGACACGGTAGAACTTATCGGTTTAGGTGATTAAATAAAGGTAAATAAAAAAAAACTACGTGTCTGGTTAACCGACTAAACGTAATAGCTGTCACTTCAGTTGTTAAGCTACGACACAGTTGTAACTTTACAATGATATTTTTCATCACCATTGAGTTTACATTGAACTCGGTGATCATCACTAGAATGGTTTAGCTCGATTATTTTTATATTTCACGTTCGTAACGACTTTTTTTTTATATCTTTATTTTATAGAGGGTTTGATCAAACATGATCATGCCACCCTCATAGGCCTCACAAAGATTGACTTATCTACGCTTAATGGCTAATTTAACTAAATTATAAATTGACTTAGCCTCCTCTGACAGAGGACGGGCCAGAATCAGGTTACACATGCCCATTTCCCGCAGATCCACATCATGTTCGAGCATCAAGCTGACCTCTCAACCTCGTTCCGGGCACATTCAGCCAACACATGGTAAGCATCCTCCACCATGCCACACAGCACAATTTGGTGAGTTGGATTTACCCATCAGGAACGCAAAGTTGTTTAGCGGTATGTGCCCGGACCGAAGTCTTAGGAATGTCACGACATCTGTTCTAGACAAAACAGACTCTGCGAACCACGGTGAACGCGTAAGGCTAGGCTGTATGGTCTTATACCAGATGCTTTTAGATAATGACCTCTCATAAAAATGCTCCCTCCAAATCTCTGTGCACTTTTCCCTAACTAAGTATAAGCAATCCGAGAATAAGGGTAAGCAGGGGAATGGTATTCCATTACAACTAGTTTCTCTGGCCAGACGATCGGCTTCTTCATTTCTTGTTATGCCCACATGTGAAGGTACCCATTGAATTTTAACTATTTTATGTCTAATCCTAAGTTTGCGGAGCGATTCCAAAATGTTATAGGCTATCGGTGTGCCTCGAAAATTCGAAGTGCATCGAGCCAGATGTTGAATACACTCTTGGAATCTGTCAAAATTACATATTTCCCGGCCATAAAGGAATCAATGTAAGGAAACTGCCTCTGCTATGGCTATCAACTCCGTATACATAGGTAATGGAAATTTTTTCGTTAATCATCAATTGAATGGAGCTATTTGTTTGAGGATCATAAAGTGCCAAACCACTACTGCCATCATCGTTTTTTTCGAACCATCTGTGTATAATTTATAAAAATGTGTATAAGTATTTATTAAAAATTCATTTCAAATCTGTTGTAATTCGTAAGGTTTATACTGTTGTTTTGACTTACAGATGGTCTTAATATCTGGCTCCAGTACCAAAGAAAGGTCTATACCACTAACCCATATGTCCAACGAAAACATTTCTAATTGTGTTGTTGAATAAACTGAAGTATTTAAAAAAAAAATCATGAATTGAAACTAAGAGGGGTTTTTTCTTATACCTCCAATACACTTTACGACAATAATTACTTCGCATATCTTATCCTCCGATAATACGCATGCATTGGTTTTGTATTTTTTTTAGCTTTCCCAAGTGTGTTTTACAACTGCTGTCATACAACGCGCTCGCGTAATCTAACCTGCTCCGAAACATAGCTACGTAGACCCGTCTCAAAACAATCGGGTGTATTCCCCAACCCGCACCCGTCACAGCTTTAAAAATATTTAATAATCTCAGACTTTTACCTCTTAAGTCATTGATGTGTTTCGCCCAGCGCAATGATCTGTCCAACCATAGTCCCAAATATTTCACATTATCTACCACTTCCAACGTCATTCCGTTTATAGAATAGCTACATCAACCAATTCACTCCGAAAACCACTTTTAAAAACACATATTTTGCTCTTTATAGGTGAAATATCTAACCCAATTTCAGAAAGCAGCTCAACGAATTTATTTAGACCTAACTGTATCTGCTTGCTTCCTTCCCGCAAATTATCACAATTTATGTGTAACGCAAAATCATCAGCGTATTCGTCCAGCCCAATGCCACTTCAGTTTGCTTACTTTGAAAGCTATGTCGGTTACTCCGGTTCTTTTCCGGATAACTTCATTCCTGATTTTATCCTTCAAAGAAACTCCGAGCATAGCCCGCTCCATAGCGCGCTGAGCGACCTTGAATTTGTGGACCAGCCCGACCGTCAGTGTCCACGTTTCATCACCGTATGTCATAACGGGCAGGACCCACTGGTTGAAAACTTTAGTCTTCAAACATTGCGGGATAGGTGACGAAAAGACTTTACGAAGTTTTCCAAACGCTGCCCAACCCAACCGGATCCTTCTGTCGGCTTCTTTCTCAAAGTTGTGTCTACCCAGCTGGATGACTTGCCCTAGGTAGACATACTCCTTTACAACTTCAAGAAGCGACCCTTCGATGTGGATTGGACTCGGCAAGACATGCGAATTGTACATGATTTTCGTCTTGTCTAAATTCATGCCGAGGCCAACCCCCCGAGAGGCTCCATTTAGGCTGTGCAGCATCTGGTCTAACTGTTCCAGCGTCTCTGCCATTATGACGATGTCATCGGCAAAGCGAAGGTGTGACCCGTATGTATATTTAAATGATTTTGCGGAGAGAATCTTTTGCACTTGTATTATTATGTATTTTGTGGTAATAGGCCATCTGCGAATCTTAGGTGATTAAACATGGTCCATTGATATTAATTCCTCCTATTCCATCTTCCTGATGACTTCCTCTAGCACTGATGAAAAAGTTTTGGCGAGAGAGGGTCTCCCTGCCTCATTCCCCTGTGTATTGGGAAAGTTTCCCCCTCCGTTTCTAGTTTTATTTGCGCTTTGCTGTTAGAATATACATTTTTTATTAGCCTTCGTTATTTTTTTTCTACTTCTTGATTTTTCAGAGAAATGTATTGATATTCCAAAGAGTCGAATGCTTCATTATAATCCACAAATGCCTAAATGCCTTGTATAGTGGTTAGTTCATGGAGTTTCTTGCCGGCTCTTCTCCATAGGAAACGACCAATTTGGAACCGCGCACCTAGCTTCTGACGTTTCATAAGTGCCCATGTAGGTTTATGTGAAATAAAATATTTTGATTTTGAATTGTATTCTTGGCATTTTTCAACAAGCTATTTTGTATTTTGTATGTGATCAATTGTTGAGAATCCTGTTCGAAATCCAGCCTGTTCTCTTGACTGTTGTTCGTCAAGTTTTTTGGTGATACGTTTTAGTATTATTTTTGAGAACACCTTTTAAATAATTTAGACATGAGACTTATTGGGCGATAGTTGTCTATTCCGAGGACGCTGTTACAAATGGGTAGTCAAATCATTACTTTTTTACACAAAAGTATGTTTATTAAATAAAATGCTTTACATTCCTAAAATGTTTTTTGCCCGAATTGTTGATAGATGTGCATGCAGTGCATGGTACGATTCTGAACTATAAATATAATTTTAGATAAGTACATTTTCTCAATAAATGTTTTCACTTCGGTACAGTCACTGAGAAACTATTGGTACCTATCTAAAATTATATTTATAGTTCAGAATCGTACCATGCACATCTATCAAAAATGCGGCCAAAAAACATTTTAAGAAGCAAAGCATTTTATTTAATAATAATACTTTTGTGTAAAAAAGTAATGATTTGACTACCCATTTGTAACAGATGAAAGCGAAAGCTGAGGGTCTGCGGAAGTTTTTAAAACTACTTTGGGGTCATTGCCATCCTCCTTTTTTTTTAAAGACTGAACATCTATGGTGGGACTTTTAATTAATAAAAATAAAAAATAATAAAAATGTTTATTGCATTTAAACAAATTGTTAACACACATGAGTTGGAGATCACCTTTTAAGCAAGGGAATGCTTGTGTTAGGTGACTCCAAATTAGCTGCAGTAAAATGATACTTCTATTCTACTGTCATTTCGCTATCAAATGGGAACATTTTTTAACGAAATGACAGTTAAGAAGTGTCATTATAGACTTGACCGTTAGTAGAAGCTTATAAGTATTGAGATAGGCGACGTCATTTCCCGCTTTAGCAGACCTCTCTTTCTACCACAGAACAGATAAAGAGATTAGAAAGGAAATAGTTCCTGATTTGTACTAGAACGCGTGTCGCCGCTTGTCCCCCACTCTGTAACTCCACTACAAGCAAGAGACCAATACGTACGCGTATTACGCACACAAATAAACCACACGCACTTAGATCGCGAGTTTGCTATTGGTTCTCACACTAACGCAAACACTGCGCTTGACGTACACTCACACACGCGCAAAAGCAATTTATTTCTCATATACATTACGGCTTGCATTGATCGATATTGATATCGATAAAATATACTGTATTTTTTTTAACTTTAAGTTTTGCAATATTTCACTTTAATTTCGGGAGGGAGGACGGGGTATGAATAGTGTGGACTTCCTATAAACATACTCGTACATAATTAAAAAAATTAAGGGGGAACATTCGATATTGCCGTGAAATTCAAATTTTCCTTAGATTTTCGCTAATTGCAGCTCTGTTTTACGTCATAATTATGTTAAGTTGTTCTAGATGTTGATTGCACCCTGTAACCATAATATATTTGCTAAAAATAATTAACATCATGTCAATAATAATTATCAAAAATCATCATGTTGCTCAAAAACACAAGTTTTTTTTTTCGGAAATAATTATATTTTTGAGTATAGTAAACCTAGAAAAGTGTACTTACGACTTTAATGAATACTGAATTTATTATTGAGTAACCGTTACGGGCGCAAATCGCATTTTCAATAACAAAGCTGCAATTTGCAAGAATCCAAAAAACTAATTTCACAGCCTTAACGAATGTTTTCCATTAGACGTATATATTTATAAATATCAGATTCTGAGTTGGTGACAATGGGACCACCTCGAGAGCATACCTTTTCAAAATAAAAAATGAATTTTCAAAATCGGCCCACAATTGACGGAGAAATCGGTGTACATCATAAAAAAGTTGTATGGATACGCGACGAATTGAGAACCTCCTCTGTTTTTTGAAGTCGGTTAAAAATAAGCGTCACGAGAAAAGCATCATTTTGAAACTTTAGATTTCAACTATGGATTTTCAGCTTTATGGCTGTATAAACCCAATAAACATGGATCCACAAAACAACGCCTTAGAGTGAAAACCTCGTAAGTGTAAAAGAAGTAACTTTTCAGGAGAAAGAAAAAACGGCGTGCTGTAAAATTTTTGTACGGTGTCTTTTATGTTTTTTTATTAATTATTAAGGAATATCATAATCATAGAGTATCGAATGAACAAATGAATCAGATCAGTATGTGCGTTGCGAGGTTTTCTTCCTAGAAACGCTATAAAATAAATTTGAGCAAAAATGCATTCCCGAGGTTTTCACTCTAAGGTGACGAAAAGATGATCTAGGTGACATAATTTAATGGTAATAATTAGGTACGCTATTCAAAAACAGCAATTAAGTTTTATAAAATATAAATTATTCATGACTTTTGACTTTTTCTTTTTTTTTTTCTTTTTAGACTTTTTTTTTCTTTTGTTTTTGTGTTTCACGAAGTGTGTCCAAATAAACGTTTTTCTTTCTTTCTTTCTTTTGACTTACTGAAAAAAGCATAGCGATGTTTTTGTGCGGAGAAGCTCCAGATTTTAAGAATCTTTTCCCTGACTTTTTTGTTATATACCTAATCATTTTCTGTAAAATGTTGAGAACAAAATATTTAGTAGGTATCCGTTCGATTCTACCAGTTGCCTCAATCCACAGTTATTTTGTGTCTGGATCTGTTGGAAACCTAAAAATAACATTTAAAATGTATGGTTTCATCATAAATGGCTAACATCAAACCAAATTTTAGACGAAAAACCCACTCAGAAATTAAATTGGTAACCCACAATAAGCAATAATTGGTGGTAATAAACAAAGTTATTTTAATTTTAATATTACTGTAAATAATCATTTGGATACACACAATATCGACATTGATTAAAACTTGGTACAACCCTATCGATACGCATGGATTTCGCGGAATTCAAGCGTTGGCTCGGTGACGCGACTTTCGCAGTGAACGCAACATATTGCGCGATCGCTCACGAAGTACAAGACGGTACCCATGCATTGCAAGCAATGTATAACTCTGCATTTGTTTGCGATTGTATCGCTTTTATCTACAAACTACATAATACTATTGTAATAATTACAAATATCACTTGTATTTTAAGGTTTTTGGACTTACCGGTGAAAAGAAATCCCTTGTTGGGCTACACTACACCACTTGCTACTTTTCCGACACGTTATAACAGCGCAACAGGGCATAATCCTTTTTTTTTAGCGGAGCTTCGTACGTTGTCACAGTGAGAGCGCGATTACTGGCCGGTAAAACACATTTCGGCTGAACTTAGTGTGTCTACACATACATGCGGCGCGCCTGCCCCGCCCACAAGGCCCTTCTAACCTCTTTATCTTTTCTGTGCTTTCTACCCTGTTGTCTGTCTCTTTCGCACACACCTCCCCTCCTACCAGGCGCGCGAGGTAACTGGTAATCCGAGCCTGTTCGTCATTGGCGTGATATTTCCCGCGCAGTTCACTTGTGCTAAAATAATTTACTCTCTATATTAAATTCAGTGATTCAGTGATTCTAAGGAAGAACTCACGTAAGTGCACAAGTGATTTTTTATGTATACAACGATATTATCGTTCGTTTCTTAAAATGTTATAACACGTTCTGGCGCGGTATACGGCTATAAAACAATACCTAAAACTTTCTATTTGTGCCTCGCTTACCGCGCATGAACCTGTTTAAATACCTTTCAGATAATTTTCTACCCTCAGTATTTCTTTGATTATATGAATTTCTTTTAGAGATCGTGTCTTAGGTTGTGTTTTATCCTTTTAAGGTAGCGTAAAACCTATTAGATACGCAGAAAGGAGCGCTAAACATGGGTTCTGATGACCAAGATATACCAGTTGCAACCGCTGGCGGATCGGGTACCAAACCGCAGAAATGTAAATCGCGTTTACGTGAACGGCAATCATCCCTATCGAGCACTAGTAGTAGTAGTAGCAGCTCGACATCATCTTCTAGCTCCTCAAATGTAGATTCAAAGAAAAGGATTTCTAAGCGCCGTCGACGGCACCAGTCTAAAAAACGAAGGCGTAACCATCACCTTATTGAAAAATTATCGAAAGATGTAGCCAAGTTACAAAAAACCGTTCAGAGTAATGAATACCCTCCTATTTATAATTGTAATAGTGATAATGCTTCCATTGTAAGCCGGGATGTAGATAACGAGCTATACAACGAATATTGCGCCTCGCAGGCGTCACCAATACAGAATTCTGAGAATCCGGTAGATGTACCGCATTTATCTTTTGATATTGAAACAAAGTTAAAAGATCCCGCAGTTCCGAAAACTCCTGCAAATTTCTTAAACATGTTAGACGAAGTTCAGCGTTTTGGAAAAAATACGTGGACTGATATTAGATACGCAGAAACACAAAAACTATATAACCATTCACCGGGGTTTACGGAAATGGAAACAAACGAGGAATTAAAGGCGTATGATAATATACGCCACCTGGCTTATTCCGATAAATCTTACGCAGCTATTACATTTGGCATTTTGAAGCAAAAAGAGGTTTTAATAAGTAGTTTTCGTAACTTAATTGCTTGGTCACAAACGCCAGATGCTATTATCTCTGATTTAAAAAATAAAATCGATGAAGTTTTCCTAAAAGGAGAATTCCAGAAAGTTTCTCAAGACCTTCTACAAATGGCTTGCGGCCACAGAGCAGAGACTATTGAAATGAGAAGGGACGGTATCCTTAAGTACATTAGAGACCCTTTGGTAAAAACAGCTTTAAATAAAATCCCTCCTTCAAATACGCACATTTTCAATCCTGAAACTCTCACATCGGCCCTTGAAAAAGCAGGCGGTATTAGGAAGGCGTTCTGGCCGATGAACAGACCTAGCAGCGGGAATGCTTCGCGAGCAAAACCCAATAATTCTACTACACGTTTCCCCTCGCAGGAGCACGCACGTAATAATGTGCCATCGCATGGTCACGGTCACTCAAGCTATTTCGGTGATGTACCAAGCAATATACATTGCTCTCATACTCAGCCCTCGCAGGGTAATTATCAAAGCTACCACTACAACATGAGAACACAAAACAATGCTGGCCCAGAGCAACGCAATGGTAACCCTAACAATAGGAGTTCTAATAATAATAATTTTCGATCTCGCGGATCGCGACACTCTCAAAGAGGTCAGAAACGCCGCTCATCGCCATCGGGCTACAGAGGTAACAAAAGGCAGAGACAATGACTCGCAGCCTTTCCTAGCCGGTCAGTTAGCACATTTTGTCAGCCAGTGGGAGCAAATGGGAGCCCCACCCTTTATATTACAGATGATAACAGGGTATCGCATACCTTTTCGGAAAAAACCTCCTTTGATAACACCAGACCTAAAAGGCGATCGCCATCGCACTTTGGAGTCGGAGGAGATGTCTTTACTCATTCGTCAAATGAAACAACAAGGCGTGTTGAAGGTAGCACCTCTCACTCCGAGTTTTGTGTCCTCCCTATTCTTGGTACCAAAAAGCGATGGATCATACCGACCTGTACTCAACCTACGGTTGCTCAACCACTATGTGCTAACGGAACGGTTTCGATTAATAAACATGTTCCGCGTCCCGGACTTTCTCCAAACTCAGGATTGGATGTGCAAGGTCGACCTTTCGCAAGCATACTTCAATCTTCCGATAGCAGAGCCACACAGGCGATTTTTACGTCTCCTTTACAAGGACGAAGTACTAGAAATGACATGCCTTCCGTTCGGACTAAGTACAGCCCCGAAAGTTTTCGCTTGTCTCACAAATTGGATTGCACAAATTCTTCGAGAAAAAGGTCTGAGAATAATAGTTTATTTAGACGATTTTTTGGTAACTCATCAAGATCCAAAGGTGTTAGTCCAGCAGATGGACCTGCTAATGGAGACGCTAGAAATTCTCGGATTCCAAGTGAATTACGGGAAGTCTGTCCTTATTCCGCAAAAGTCTGTAACATATCTCGGAATTGTTTGGCATCCTTGGACAAATCACAAACGACTACCAGCGGAAAAGTCATCTGCCATAATCAAAAAAGTCACACATGCTCTAAAAACAGGCAAAATGTCCTTAAAAGAACTACAAAGCCTAGTAGGCCTACTGAATTTTGCAAGCTTTGCGGTCCCCCGAGGCAGGTTAAACCACCGGTCTACTCTGAATTTCTTAAACTCCCTACCGGAGTACTCAGCTCCAATCAGATACGTGCTACCTCGCTCAGTGTTAGACGAGATGCAATGGTGGCAACAACATTGCCATCTTTCATCCCCTCTTCATATTCCACCTCCGACACATTACTTAACTACGGACGCCTCGGACATAGCATGGGGAGGACAGCTCGACAACCAGACCATGTCAGGTGTTTGGAACACAGAGGAACGATATCTACACTGCAACGTAAAGGAGTTGTTAGCCATTCTGAGAGTCCTAGAGTTACAAGCGAAAAACATAGCGGGAGGATCAGTTCTCATTCAATCGGATCGGTAGCCTATCTTCGCAACGAGGGCGGGACCAAGTCCCAGTTACTCATGAATGTAACATACAAAATTCTACGGATCCTGGACCATCATCGGATTCAATTCAAAATTTATTACATTCCGGGGAAGTTCAACAATCACGCGGATTGTTTATCCAGACACCGACGGACCCCAGAGTGGCACTTAACATCGAGTTGTACAGAAATGATCTTTGCAAAAATGGGAATACCCGTGATCGACTTGTTTGCGTCCAAGACAGCACGAGTAGTATCGAATTATGCAACCCTAGACTTGAACGACCACGAAGCGATGATTCACGATGCTTTCAGCACAACCTGGAATTTCCCTCTGGCATGGATATTCCCACCACCTTTTCTAATTCCCAAAGTATTGATGCATCTCAATCAAGCAACAGGTCTGTACCTCATTGTAGTTCCACGTTGGGACAAGGTATTCTGGCGGGCGGACCTGAAATCACGAGCAATCGCAGCCCCCTTCACCTTAACGAATCTGAAACGATTTCTAGTCGACACTTCGACAGGGTTACCACCCCCGAAAGTCGAGAACATGGTTCTGGAGGTCTGGAAATGTGGGGGTGGGAAGACATAATAAAAACATGGGATTCTAGTCAGGTATCCTTACTTAAATCTGCGAGGCGCTCTTCTACGTGGAAAACCTACAAAGCACCATGGAAACGTTGGCTGTCATGGACAAAACAGCATAACATAAATCCAATGCATCCTGAAGCAACCCATTTGGCACGATTTTTAGCCGACCTACATATTAAATTTAACTTCTCATATAACACAATCGTCCTTCACAAATCAGTAGTTTCCACTCTCTGTAACACAGAACTGTCTGGTAAATTAGGTGAAAATGTTCTTGTAAAACATATTTTAAAAGCAATATCTTTAAAAAATCCAATTACTGCAAAACCACCTATCTGGGATATTAACATACTGACCAATTTTATGAGTATTTACTCGGTACACACACACACACACTTTACAAACTGTTCATTGATCATCATTGTTGTGAGCATTGTTGTGCCTTTGTTCGGGTCGCAGGATTCACGACTTGACCCTTTTGGGTGTTGACAGAGATCAATGCATTATCAAGAACGACTCAATTACTTTTTGGCCTCAATTCGGGTCCAAAACAGACTGTAAAGATTATAGACAATCAGGGTGGAGTCTCATGGCTAACACTGAAAATCAAAACTTAAATCCTGTATTTTGGATCAATCAAACTATAACTTCTCTAAATGAAAGACGTGGGCTCTCTGGTACGTCAAATTTATTTATAAACTTGCGAGGCCCGCCATCACCTGCCTCCAGGACGGTCATTGCAGGTTGGTTCAAATCGCTTTTGAAGGCAGCAGGTATATCTGCAACGCCGGGAAGTGTACGGTCGGCTGTGGCCTCTAGAAGTTGGATTGACAATTTCTCCCTGGAGGATATTTTAGAGAAAGGGAATTGGAAATCCGTAAAAACTTTTCAAAAATTCTATCGTCGAGAGGTAATGGTTTCCTCAAGTAATAGTAATCCTAACACGGATATTTCTACACTTTTTGTTCCGGTCCGTTGATTTTGGACACGAGATAATTTCTTTATTGCAGTATTATAAATTATTCAATTACATTGAACTGATTACGAAAATGATTAATTTATCGTTTATGTAATTAAAATGGTTAATTAGTCATAAAATTGTCTAAAGTTACTCATGTGAAAATTTAATTACTTATTAAAGTCTCTTTCTTCACACACTATGGCTTTTATTTAATTTTACGTGTCATACTTACTTACTACTTTTACAGTAGTTTATTGATACATACATATCCAATCACATTGGCGTTTTTCCTTTAAATCACCAGGCGATAACAAACAGGTCTCAATACTTATAAGCTTCTACTAACGGTCAAGTCTATAATAGAAGCGTTTTACCTGAAATAAAACGATTATTATATACTTACCTTAGTAGAAGCTTATTTTAATCTCTGCCTGGTGGTATTTCGACACAATGACGAACAGGCTCGGATTACCAGTTACCTCGCGCGCCTGGTAGGAGGGGAGGTGTGTGCGAAAGAGACAGACAACAGGGTAGAAAGAGAGGTCTGCTAAAGCGGGAAATGACGTCGCCTATCTCAATACTTATAAGCTTCTACTAAGGTAAGTATATAATAATCGTTTTATTTCAGGTAAAACGCTTCTATTTTACTGCAGCTAATTAAAAGTCCGAGCATAGAACGAATCTTGTCAAGTAAAAATTTTCCCTTTGACCTAAATTTAAGTCACTTTCGGTGATGTTTAGACAAATTGTATGATTTGCCGATCGAATAGATTTATATTAAAAAAAAAAATATAAATCTATTTGAAAAATATATTTTCAATAAATGCGACATAAAGAGAAAAATAAAAAAGTCGGAAGTCAAGTGAGAATTTCCGCAAAAATAATAAAAACCGTCCTGCTTCTAAACTATAAATAATCGCCATGGGGGACATGGGGGTGTTTTGGGAAGCCCTTGGAGAGAGGTTTCTAAAATTTTGTTTTGGAACTCGTTTCACCTGTCTCCTGTCACCCTGTATCTATACCAAAAAAAAGGTGAAGAGTGTTTGTTTTTTTGTTTGAATGCGCTAAACTCTGGAACTGACAGTCGGCTTTGAAAAAATATTTTTGCATTTGATAGCCCAATACTTTATCATCTCGCTAGGACCCTTAGGAGCCGAGCAAAATGGAAAAAAAGTCAGAAAGAACGCTAAGCAAAACGAATAGCGCGGGCAGGCGATGCGATACGACGGGCGGGGTGGGTCAGGGAAACAAGAAATTTCACTCAGACGAAGTCGCGGTCAGATGCTAGTATATTAATAGATCAGAACCACGTCCTCCATACTACCTACTCATAGTTGATACCTACATAATCCATGCTTGCATCATCCTTCGTGCCACGTCGCCAGTAGCAACAAGAAAAAAAGCAATTCCTTTGTCTTCCCCATAAGGGGAGTAACAAACCGTGCAGGTTCTAAAAGGGTCTCTAATGCTTGCCTGCTGGCTCATTGTAGAGCTCCCGCGGAGACAACGTATTAGAAATTAGAACGTATTGTACAGTCAGGAGCATATACCTTTACCTTACGTCCTTACTTACCTTTTATTTAGTCTCTGTTAGCGCTGTGTTTGGCTTGCTTGAGGACAGGTCGCGTTGTAGAAAAATGATACTCCGTGACTAAGTTAACATTTAGTGTATAATCAAATATAAAACAAATAGTTGAAACAAAATGGCTGATGGCTGTTAGCGGTGCGAGATCGCTGCTGGCGCGTGCGACGTGCGTGGTCTCGCTACGGCGCACGGGCAACGACTCCCTCGTGTGGTGGGGCGCTCGTACGGCGCGGCGCAGGGACTCGGGCTTGTATGGCAACACGAAATTCCGCGCGCTTGGGGCCCACGGCACACGAAAGTCCCGCGGGCGTCAGGTGATAATGCCGGGACCGTAACAGTCTCCACAAATCTTTATGGCGAGTTCCGCTGCTAACCGGCAACGTCTACATTGAAAAACTAATTAGTCTGGAGATAAGGAACATTTTGAAATTTCCTATGCTCACATTTTTAGATGAGGTAGAATTTTTTGTATCAAAAAAATCAACACTAAACCTCCTAGGTTCGAAAATGACCGTTTTTGGCGTTAACTGCTATAAGTTCGAACCTTAGGAGGTTTAGTGTTGATTTTTTTGGTACAAATCATCATCAGCTGACCTAAAAATGTAGGCATAGGAAATTTCAAAAAGTTCCATATCTCCAGACTTTTTATTTTTTTCTTAATGGTGGCGCGGCTGTTAGAAGCTATACTCACTACAAGGGAACTAGACCTAAACGCAAGTAATATATTGCCTAAAAGTATATGATCTACTGCAGTAAACATAAAAACTTTTTTACAAAAAAATACAACCGACTTCCAAAAACAACACTACAAAGTGAAAAATAACTTTAATTTCGGAAGTCGGTGTCGGTGTCGGTGTTAAATGTATTTTCGTTTTTTGCCACCGAGCGCCAAGGGACCATAGACCTACGTATTTGATATTAATTTCAAAGAGAAAAAGGTTCTTCGCAGGTTGATAGACAGACGGACAACGAATTGATCCTATAAGAGTTCCGTTTTTCCTTTTGAGGTATCAAAAGGAAAAACGGAACCTCAAAAGGAAAAACGGAACTCTTATAGAACCCTAAAAAACGGAGTCCTTATAGGATCACTTCGTTGTCCGTCTGTCTGTGCGTCTGTCAGTCTGAAAAGACCGTTTTTCTCAGGAACGCGTGGAGATATCAAGTTGTAATTAATATCAAATACGTAGGTCTATGGTCCCTTAGAGTTCTAAAAAAAACAAGCTTCTAAGTCAACGCAATAAAAAATACGGCTATTTATGCGACGTATTTGGAAACTCGCAAGTAAATCAAAACCATAGCGTACTTCCCGTTGTCCTAGAATCATGAAATTTGGCAAGAAGAAAGGTCTCACAGCATAACTAAAGAAAAAAGTCCGATAATTATTAATTTGTAATTTTATCACATAAAAAAAATGTTAAGTATGTTATTGGGATAAATTCTTTTCAACTACGGACCCCTTTGCGTGGTCCGACACGCACTTGGCCGGTTTCTTTTATATATTTTTTAATATACGAGTTAACTTATGTAGGTATGTTTGGGATGCCTATTTTTCAAAATCCGTTATAAGAACGTCGCGGTTACACAGACAGACACGAAAAGCTACTTTAATTAATATAATTATGTCAATCAGTCTGCCTAGCCTTTTCCCAACTATGTTGGGGTCGGCTTCCAGTCTAACCGGATGCAGCTGAATACCATTATTTTACATGGCGCGACTGCCTATCTGACCTCCACAACCCATTAACTGGGTAATACGATACCCCTTGGTAAGACTGATTGTCAGACTTTCGGGCTTCTGACGACCCGTAAGGACTGTCAAAGATCCACGAATGACAACCGGGACCAACGGCTTAACGTACTTTCGAAGGCACGGAAGGAGTCTCGGTATGTAAAGATGGTCACCCATCCACGGACCAACCCTGGCAAGCGTAGCTTAACCTGATGGATCGACCCGTGCGGCTGTTATTACTTAGCCACGAGCTCCTCACGTTTATCTCAATTAATATAATTATGTAATATAATAAAAAAGAAGAATAACAATAGAGATACTTTAGGAGAAAATCACTTTTATTTTTGCTCGTGACTGTACTTGGTAGGTACCTGTATTGTAATATTGCAGTATTTATTTTTTCTTGGTAAAGGAAATTGAAACAAAGGAATGTGATGAAGATTTTATTTCGGGTCATCGTTATCAATCGCCGGTAGTGAAGTCACTTAAAATATCAATTCAAAAATCATTTTGTTTTGTGAAAACTACACAGACGTGGTAGGTATTGATATCTCTAGACCCCAAAAAAAAATATCAAATCTTTTTTATTTTTTCGCTAGCTAATTTAATTTGACCCTGTATATTAAAAATATATTACTTTATAGCAAAAATTATTGAAATTAAAGAAGACCTCAAAGTTCTTCATTTCTTCATCATGTTACAAAAAGGTTTCACACAAAAACATTAATCATACGTAGGTACGTATAGTTTGTCTCTTTCTACGATAATTTCATACAATTTACTAAAATATCAGTATCAACACATGTTACCATTCCCTCGCCCATTATACTGAAACTGATACTTTAGGAAAAACAATCAACATAATGGTTGCAAAGTGAAACACTGTCGGTGCCAAAATTATTTAGTTAGTGATAGCTGATAGCAGGCCAGGCGCACTCCGCATTTTATGTATGAAGCTTTATGTATACGCGGCGGGCTCGACTTGTCGACGCTTTAGTGTGGGCCAGGGCTCGGATACCGGTATATTTTTCGAAACGGTTTCGTCTTAAATACCTAAGAAACGATTTGTTTCGGTTACGTTCGAACGGAACATTATAAATAACGTTTTTGAAGCAGAACAAAATTTAAATCGTTCTCGATTAATAAAACGTTTTTAACAGTTTTTTCCATTTCCGATGAATGAAATGAATACGTAAGGTATACCTTACTTAACTAAATAAGTTCATGCTCATTCATGCTTGTCACCGCACGCTCGTGCGCGGCTGCGTCCAGTGGAATAAATCGGTTTTTGAAACGTTCTTATTTCGTTTTCGTTCCGAACAAAATGTTGTGCAAAGCACTGTTAGAAACGTTTTAAAAACGTTATTTTAAATAACGTTTCCGTGCCGCGCACCGGCCGGCTCGCACGTTACTTCGATACTCGCTTACGCGCCGCACGGTGGACCGAAACTGCTATATGAGGGATATTGGGATATTTTTACAAATTCCATTAAAAAAAAAAAACTTATCGAAAGATCTATCATTTTGATTAATAATTGGTGGGAAACTTTTTTCTCTAAAACTGATAGTGTGCCCGGAAAAAAATATTTTCAATTTTTGTTGTATGGAATGAAACAGAAACTGCTAAAATTTGGCCAAGTCTTGACAGGTCTTGCTTTAAATCTACTTTATTCATATTCTTTGGCTTATTGGCTATAATTCTACGCTATCAGCGCGCGCCCATAGTTGCCCGTTCAAGAAATGAGGTTCAGAAAAATAAAAAAAAAAGTGAGTAAAATGTACTTTTTATAATGATATCATAGGTAAAATAATTGTGTTACATTAAAATACTTACAATTAAGGAGTATTAATCATTTCAAAACATATATTTATCGAAAAAAGTACTTACAAAAAAATATATTTTCAAAATTAAAGCAAATAATAAATTTAAACAAAATTAAAAAACGAATGAGTACCTCTCCACCTCAATTCATTATTTGTTTACCCACAAGAAAGTCAGGTTAAGCAGCCGACAACCTCCTAGGTTGACATGCGAGACGCCATTCAAATAAAAAAAAAATATATATATACATAATTGAAATTCTTTTTGAAATTAAAGATATCCACAATTATACAAAGTCAAATTGAATTAGCTATGGTTCGGCCGATATCTAAATAAGATGATAATAAAACAAAAAAAGATTTTTCGAATTTATAATTTCACAACCTCAGTTGGTACGGGGTCAACGGCCGCTTGTGGTGTAGTTTCTTTTAAAATATGAGTTCAGCAAGTGTAGTGAGTGATTTCGTTAGAATTTTACCTGAACGGGGTTTGTTTACACTTTAATCAGATATTTTTTGAATAGACCATAGGTATTCCATCTCTTCGTAGGATGCTACGACCAAATATTGTGCCCCTATTTTTACGATTAAAAAAAAGTCTGAGCCAAAATGTCGATAAAGTTTCTGCCGTTTATAAGCAAACACATAAAATATCACAGTCTCACAGGCATTTCCTATTAATTTTAAATATTCATAAAATTAGCATTACACCGGTAAAATGGGGTTATTTTGGTACTACGGGTTTACTTTGATAACAACTTTCGTCACATGAAAACATTTATAGGTATAGATTTTTGGAGGCATCAAAAGTTTTTTTAATACACTTCCTCGAAGACTGGTTCATATCGCACTACGATTAAGTTCATAATGCAATATATTTCACACGCGTGCGATTTTTCATTTTCCAGCACGTGTGCGGGAATAAAAATTGCCACAGATAACTTATACCTATTCTTAGTCCAAATTTGTTTAATGCCTCTATTCACACCGTCTCTATTCGGAGGTGAATGTTTTTTTTAATCTCGGCAAAGAGACATCCGTCTTTACGGCGTTAATATTTTTTGAATATTTACATAATATTTATAAATAGAATATCATCAAAAACTATGACTAATACAATAAAAAAAAAAAACGTTTATGAACAAATTAACATTTATTTGTGTTCTAAACTCAGAAATACTTGAATTTTCTATTTTTCATATTAGGCTGTTTATCGGCTTTATACATTTGCTTCTCCTTCAACCTGGCGAAAGCAAAGCGCAGAAAAAAAAGAAAATTTAAATCATAGTTTCCTAATAATTCATGTCAAAAATATTATTCGTTATTTTATTTTATTTCTTTAAAAGTGTATTGAAAAACGTCGTTTGATACACGTGGACATTTGTTATTGCAGTTCTCGGCTCAAAAACAACCTCGCCTACGGCTCGGGTGTTAATTCCGCCTCGAATGCAATAACAAAAATTGTTGTCTTTCTTAACCTATAAATTCAAACATCGAATAAAATTAAGTAGTTTTTCATAAGTCGAAAATTGTTATCAAAGTAAACCCGTAGTATAGAAAATAACCCCATTTTCTGGTATTACAAAAAAATACAACCGACTTCCAAAAACAACACTACAAAGTGAAAAATAACTTTAATTTCGGAAGTCGGTGTCTAGTTAAATGTATTTTCATTTTTTGCCACCGAGTTCCGAAATTAAAGTTATTTTTCACTTTGTAGTGTTGTTTTTGGAAGTCGGTTGTATTTTTTTGTAAAAAAGTTTTTATTTTTCACTTTTTAGTTGTGTACCTACCCCACACAAATTCTAATACCACTATCTGCAAAACAAACTAGAACATCATCCATATAAAAGTGCGGAAAAAATATGTATTATTGTAGCTAACTCAAAAACGCAAAGTTAATCAATTTTATATGGGACCAACTGTGATGTATACCCTCTCGAATAAAACAAAAAAAATCCAAATCGGTCCAGCCATCTTCGAGTAATCGGGGAACATACATAAACAAAAAAAAAAAAAAAGGTTCCGACGAATTGAGAACCTCCTCCTTTTTGAAGTCGGTTAAAAAAACAAAACACAATTTTATTAGACAGAACAATTTCAAGAAATCTTCCAACAAAAAAACAATTGCAATTTTAATCAAACGCGGAATTAAAAAAAATGCTGATAACGTTGAATCGTTTCTGACAAATTGAAGGAAGATCTAATGGCAGTCTAATTAATAAAGAAGAGTTACCATTGGCCAATTAATCCGGAATCTGAGCGAATTAGGGCATGCATACGTGACTGGATAGGTCCGACTTTTCTATCATTTTATAGATTAGCATTGCACAATTTATTAAACCAGTTTAGTAATATCTTTTTAAGTTAAAAAAAACACAATTTGAGAACGACGGATCTAGTACGGGTACTTCAGGTGTTCCCCAAGGTTCAACTCTGGGACCACTGTTATTGTATCTAATGATGGTATTGATAGGCTTTGTTAATAGTTTTAGTTAAGTTACAATATTATATTTTTATTTTATTAATTAACTAGCTGCCCGCCCCGGCTTCACACGGGTATACTAATGAAGAAAATGAGACCATTATCTTCCCGTTACAGTACGACCATGTAATGTAGGTAATGAAATACAATTATAATTAAATAATTTCACAACGATAACACACTGAGTTCTATAAACTACTATTGCCGATATTTTTAAAAATAGCAGATAAAATATAACGTTCTACTACTTTTTTCATAAAACAACCAATTATTATTTTTTTCGGATGTAACAGATAAAACGTTGTAAGAAACTGAACAACTAAACGTCAGTCTGTCAATAAAATTCTGTCAATATTTTTGAAGATCTCCCTAATTAAGCTTCTGTCTTACCCACTGACACTCTTTTTTATCTGTTGGTTTTTAACCAAAAATTTTCATTTTTCCGTACAATTTTTCAAATATTTTCTTTCATACAAACCCTGTCCTGACAATTACAAACACAACAAATAAAAAGGATTAGTCAGATAGGTGCAACCGTTCTGAAGTGTTGCGTTTACATACACACAGCAGCAGGTTAAGTTGCTACAAACTGTCAAATTTTCTCATTCGATTTTGAACTTAGCCGTCAACATTTTAAGGTTTAAAATCATTTGGAGAAATTTGACAGTTTGGTTTAACCTGATGTGCTGTTGTCTGTACATCCGGCAATTGATTTTTATTTACATAGATCATACTCCATAAACAATAAGATTAGACATTTAAACAAATCTTTTTTACAATCCGTTCAACCAATTCTGAGTTCTATTGCGTTGGTGGCATGACAAATGGCAGCTGCAGTAAACAGTTGGTATTGTAACCACTTCTTTGCCTTTAATGCCATCCTTAAGCCTACGTAATAGAAGACAAAATCGGTTGAACGGACTGTAAAAAAGGTTTGTTTAAATGTCTAATCTTATTGTAAATGGAGTATAGGTATATATTGTTATTTCTGTAGATACATTTAATTTGAATACATAACTAAGTGTATGGTCCAAAAAATGATGGGTATTAATAAAAAGTGTTGTTCTAAAAAAATAACATTTATTTGCTTACTAGCTTTTATCCGCGGCTTCGCCCGCGTGACGTGAAAGTCGGTGATAATCCCACGGAAAAGTACTATCGGTTACGATAGTACTTTTCAAAAATCCCGATTTTCCGATTTTTTCCGACATCTTCAACAATCATCGTCATATTTCAGCCAATTTACAAAAAACCATAACGAATTATAAACATAAACCTTCCTCATGAATTACTCCGTCCATTGTTGAACACCGTATGAAAATCCGTTCAGTAGTTTTTCAGAACATCTCGAATATACATACAGACAGACGCATTGGGGGACTGTTTTATAATATGTAGTGATATCGGACTGAAGGATTCATATGGAAAGGTTAGCTGGGTCCCTAATGACAATACAGCCAGTTGCAGATACGAACTTTAGTTTAATGGAGACTAAATTCATGCCATCCCTTATATTATGTATCAAGAAGAAAGTGACAGCATCAATCATGTTGTTTTCACCGTAGACTCGTCTGGCTAAATGTGTGGAACCTCGGCCTGTCCCTAAAGACCATAGAGTTTACAGGAGTGATTTTAGTAGATATCTAACTAATGTCATAGAGATAAAATATTTCTTCGTAGGCTAGAGATTTATTTTATAGCCTAGCCCAAGGCTATTTCCCGTGCCTCCGTAGGCTTTTTTTTTTTTTTTTTTTTTTTTTTTTTTTTTTTTTTTTTTTGTGGATGGGAAATCATCAAATGACTTCTCCCGCTCTGGGCAGAGCGGGAGGGCGTGTCAGACTTTTACTGACTAAAACCCACCCATGTTCCTTCAGCTGCCCGTGCCAGGGCCACGGTATCTCTTTCGAACTACCCGCGACCCCGGCGGCTCCGTAGGCTAGACTAGATAAATTCAGGTGTAAGTGGTAGCCTAGCTAAAGACTTAATTAGGCAGTTAATGTTTTGGCTAGCAATATAACTCTGGGTCACTTACACGGATTAAACCGGGTTTAACCGGTAGTAATAATTTTGTAGTACGTAATTTAGGTTCATTGTAGTTCGTCGAAGTCGTTTTCCTAATTTTCTTAGGTTGTGGCGACTGGTCTTGAAATTAATGGTTCCTGTAATTCTACAATTTCTTTGTTCGTGTTAGTTAGATTCGTTGTTCATAGATGTGGCGTCGCGTATAAAACGTGTCGTTTTGCATCCTCGTCAAATTTCAGGGTGTGATACAGAACATCAAACCGAACATCTTTCTCCATGGGACCAACATCGTAATCGCGAAAAAATTTTCAACTGTCCCATTTTTTTTTTATTAGCGTACATTGTGTCCCACTGCTGGGCAAAGGCCTCTCCTTTTTACTTCCAAACCTCCCTGTCTTGTGCGATCTCTGGTCATGTTGGCCCTGCAAACCTTATCAGATCGTCACACCACCTTCGCCGTGGCCTGCCTCGACGGCGATGTCCTCCCTCAGGCGCCCAGTGGGTGACGATGTTTGCCCATCTCTCCGGGTGCATTCGCGCGACGTGTCCGGCCCACTCCCACTTCAGCCTGGCTGTTTTTTCTCCAACATCTGCTACTTAACTGTCCCATAGAAAATTTTAATACCTACTCGACGCAAATGTATGGGATGGCTTATAATTTTTTCGCGATTACGATGTTGGTGCCATGGAAAAAGTTGTTCGATTTGATTGTCTATACCACATCCTTAAATTTGACGAGGATGCAAAACGACACGTTGTATAGCCCCAATACCTGTAAAAAAAAAATCAATTGAAATTTAAATACACTCAAACTCACAAAACGTATTTAATTCAATCATTTACAGTCACTTTTGAACTGTCAAGGAGTCAGTCAGTTAGAAAGATGAAGCTAGTTGCCCATTCCAAAGCATAGTAGGTACCTACGGAGAAGAACGCACAAGAAACTCCACGGACTCTCATTTAAATCAAAAAGTTTATTTATTTAATTTATTATTAATATACACACAGTAACAAAATGTTGGTTACAACGTCATCCATGTTAAAACTATAGGCAAATACATAATCGTGAGAACGATGTAGAAAGACGTGCAAGTTAAAAGCGTCCAGAGCCAGAACAAAAAGTTGAGAGGTGTCAAGGGACACCCGGATGGAACGAAGTTCCTTTCGATTTATTAGTGAAGGAATTGTATTTTTTTTATTTTTTTAGTTTTTATTTTTTTTTGTTATATCTGGCTTGCTTTCTATAAGAGAGAGAGACAGACAGAGAAGCATGCGCACGTCGCACAGCTTACAATAGCTTACTATAGCAAAAAGTGTCGTTACAACTTTTCGTGAGAATTTTTTCCGTCTAGCCCCATTTCACAACGCGCGATAAGGAACTTCGTTCCAAAAAGTATTAAAAAAACCGGCCAAGTGCGTGTCGCACCAGGCACAATGAAGGGTTCCGTCCGTAGTTGATAAGAATTTATCCCAAAAACAAACTTAACATTGTAATCCCAAAAAAAAAGGAAATTTACCCTATACGGTTTTCAATGTTGATTTACTTACGAGTATCAAAATATGTCGCATAAATGGCCGTATTTTTTTATTGCGTTGAGGTAAAAGCTTGATTTTTTTAGAACTCTAAGGGACCATAGACCTACGTATTTGATATTAATTTCAATTTGATACCTCCATGTGTTCCTGAGAAAAAGGGTCTTGACAGACGGACAGCGAAGTGATCCTTGGGTTCCGTTTTTTCCTTTTGAGGTAGGAACGGAACCCTAAAAAAAACAATTCAAAAAGAAAATAAGTACCTAATTTAAATAAGCCGTGGCAGCTAAGAGATGACCAGTCCCAACAGACGACGCCCATTCACAAACATGACGCATGAATCAGCACCATTCAGATCAATCATTTTGAAGGAAACCTAATGATCACCACAACCAGCGAGACTTTTGAGTGAGCATGGCATAGACGAACAACAAAGTCGTAATCAGTCGTAATAAACAAACACGTTCTAATTGATAAGTGTTACATTGACGAACACCACCGTCGAAGGTCCCAAGTTATGCGCAAGACCACCGAATGTCCCAAATTATGTGCTTGTGTAACTCTTTGTCCTAAATTGTTGTAGTGGGCTTAGGGCTACCTCTTATAACCTGTGTAAGTCATACAAGAATATAAATTATTACGATTAGAATTATGTGCCTCAGCCGAGCTGTTCAGCCGCGGATCTAGATTTTCGCTCAAGTGGGGGCAAATGTTTCTCGCTGGGGGTCAGATGGAGGGGAGGAGCGTAGATATCAATCACCACGGCCTCCATCATCATTCTCCTGCCCTTAACCCAATTAAATTGTGGTCGGCGCAAACATGTATTTTTCTTCCATACTGGTCACCAATGATTCGTTTAGAGGTAGGAGGTAGAGTTTAAAAAAATCATGTCCCAGTGCAATTTTTCTTTTGAATTTACCTCTGACGGGTTTGCAAGTTATTATTATTATTTATTTTTAGCCTGTGCTGTCCCACAGCAGGGCAAAGGCCTCCCTTTCTCCTTTCACTTCCTCTGTCTTGAGCCAGTGTGGACCAATCCTGTCTGTAGTCAAGTTCATCTCGCCATCTTCTCCTGGGTCTGCCTCGATGCCGACGGACGTTTTCAGGGACCCACATGGTGGTAGATTTGACTCATGACTCGTTCGACATACGGTAAACGTGGCTGGGCCAGTCCCACTTCAGCTTGGCTGCTTTTTGGGTGCTGTCTGCGATTTGTGTTTTGGAGCGCAGCACTGTGTTCCTAACACTGTCGGTTAATCTGACTCCAAGAATACTGCGCTCCACTAAATTAAAAAAAAAAAAATCATGAACGCCTAACGGTTTGTTCAGACGACCCACAACCACAGCCACAGCGAAAAAAAAAAAACGCCTGATAGTGGATATTTTAAACTACAATTTTGGTGTAGTACATTATCTTCTTAGTATATTCAGTTACAGAAAATTACGTCATGCCAAAGAGGCATGGAACGCAGCATACTGAACTTCAAGAGAAAAGACTAAAGATCGGAGGAAAATTACCAAACTAAATGATGCTACCTTCCTCACAAAAACACTGAAATGGTGATGGGGTGGTCATATGCTCCGCGATAAGAGCACTATGTGGTCTAAAGCTGCAACGGAATGGCAAATCAGAAATGGTTCAAAAAGAAGTAGAGGAAGACAACGTAATAGCTGGTGACAATGATAGAGTTTAGACAGCTGGTGCCCTGTGGGCTAGAGACACGCGAGACCGTGACAAATGGAAGAGCCTGGGGGAGGCCTATGCGTCAAAAGACGCGCTGATTAACAAAGACACCTCACCGCATAATGCACTTCGCATTAGTTATGTTTTTGCTTAATTTATTTGATATTATAGAAATCGGTTGTCATGGTATCATGTGATGCGAAGGAATGAGGAAAATGTCGTGAGGAAAGTATTGTGTATGAATGTCGATGGCTATAAGAGTAATGGAAGACCAAAGAAACGAAGATGTTATGGCTAGAAAAGGGGTGACTACCGAGATGACGAATAATAGAGAAGTATGGAAAAAAAAGCGACATGTTGCGCCGACCCTAAATAGTTTGGGATAAGGGCAGGAGAATTATGATTTTTATTGTATAGTAAACTCACGCAAATAAGTAATAGTCCCAATTTCGTGATAGTCCGTTTCGTTAAGTTTTAATAAAGCTTTCGGTTATTAGGTATATGTCTTAAAATAGTAGGACTCCTAAGTAAGTTTACTATCCTAATTACTTATTGTAAAAGAAAGACTGCTATAAGTTCCTAATTGAATTAAAAAAGAAGATTTTACTAAAGTATCGAAGTTTTATTACATATTTTGTTTTATTACGAAATTGTATGAGTTCACCCTAATTAGTTTTAGTTTAACAATAAATAAAGGCTTTACAAATTTATTTATATTCAGCATCCTAAACATTTTTTAAAACTTCAACCCTGTGCTCTGTGTAGATTAAAGTTAATGTCAAAATGGTACATAAAGCATATAGAGCTGTCGTTCATAGTCATAAAGTGGAATTAATTACAAATTAACGATCTTTGTGGAATATACACCTATTATAAACAGCCGCTGTTCTGAATTTTATGTAGTCGCTTCGTTTTTTCGGATGGTTTGTTTGTTAAGTTTAGAATATACTAGTGACCTACCTTTTTTTTTTTTTTTTGTGGATGGGAAATCATCAAATGACTTCTCCCGCTCTGGGCAGAGTGGGAGGGTGTGTCAGACTTTTACTGACTAAAACCCACCCATGCTCCTTCAGCTGCCCGTGCCAGGGCCACGGTATCTCTTTCGAACTACCCGCGACCCCGGCGAGTGACCTACCCCTGCTTCGCACGGTTTTTACGACTGGACAAAACATCGTATTTTCTAGTTTCATATTAGTGTATTGTACACATTAATGTGTACAATACACTAATATGTTATGTGTTATATGTAATTCCGGAAGGTTTAAACCTTCCGGAATAAATTCTCTAACTGATGGTGACAACTCGGGTGTGATGGTGACATTCACACAGACACGAAAAGCGACTTTTATCTATACATCATTCTCCTGCCCTTATCCCAATCTATTTGGGGTCGGCGCAACATGTCCTTTTTTCCATACTTCTCTATTATTCGTCATCTCGGTAGTCACCCCCTTTCTAGCCATGTCATCTTTCACACAATCCATCCATCGTTTCTTTGGTCTTCCCCTCCTCTCATAGCCATCGACATTCATACTCAAAACTTTCCTCACGACATTTTCCTCACTCCTCCGCATCACATGCCCATACCATGACAACCGATTTCCGCACAACTTTTCAGTCACCGGTGCCACTTTCAGACTTTTATGTATACTATTATAATAAAATCGTTGCGAAGTCAAAACTGTACATTTAATAAATATTTCTTTGAGTAATTTTTGCGAGGTCTGGGAACGTTTCTAATGCCGAAAATATTTTTTTTTTTAATTTTTGTCCGTGTCTGAATGTAGGTATATTCCAGCATTACGCAAATACTACACGATTAAACCACAGATTCTGTTTACATTTTGCATAAATACTCGTATTCTATAGAACTCTGGTCAGTATAGGCTAAATTATCACGCTATTTGCTATGGGGGATGAGCAATATTGCTTTATGTTCGCATTCTTCAGTTTACCGCAAATTGAAAAAGACGAGCCAATATGTTAGAATGTACAATACGTTGCTATGGATGCGTTTGATATCCATCAATCATATTCATTGGTCCACATAGCATAGCACTGGTGGAAACTGATTCTACTAAACTACGTTCTTTATATGGAAGGATGCGTGCTATGGATACGTGCTGTGGATGCGTGCTGTGGATGGTCGCGAGCTCCCCGTGCCTTCCCTATTGTCGATACGTCGCCTATCTCGAGCAGCACATCTTACTCGCTGCGCTACACAGTTTCGCATCAGTGGAAACGGTCACATAGTTTCGTAGCTTAGCTTTTACATTCTCGCAGCATAGCTGCATAGCACCACTCTGGTGGAAAAGCACCCTAAAACTTGTAATAATAGCAATAGCGCTTTCGTTGACAAAAAAAGTGCCATAGACACTTTCGTACTTTGGCAACCATCTTAAATTTACAACGAACTTAAGTTAATTAATGAAATTATCCTAAACACTCAGCTGCTTCTTATTGCCTCTGATCCATCATCATCAATTACTGTCTTCTACAGAAGCTTGGGGCAGACGTCAACGAATCATAATCCACACCACTCCTAACCTAATGTGACACACTAATCATACTAAATGGTGGAGGAAAGAAAATAGACGAATTTGTAATAAATAATAATGGACTATTTCGTGCAGACTATGTCTGTTGTGCTGATTTTACACTTTATTAATGATTTTTTTAATGAGGAGCTCGTGGCTAAGTAATGACAGCCGCACGGGTCGATCCATCAGGTTAAGCTACGCTTGTCGGGGTTGGTCCGTGAATGGGTGACCATATTTACATACCGAGACTCCTCCGTGCCTCGGTAAGCACGTTAAGCCATTGGTCCCGGCTGTCATTCGTCGATCTTTGACAGTTTGTCGTCAGAAGCCCGAAAGTCTGATAACCAGTCTTACCAAGGGGTATCGTATTACGCAGTCGTTGTGGAGGTCAGATAGGCAGTCGCTCCATGTAAAATACTGGTATTCAGCTGCATGCGGTAAAATCCGGTTATACTGGAAGCCGACCCCAACATAGTTGGGAAAAGGCTAGGCAGAATGATTTTTTTGATGATTTTTTTAAATATCTACAGGCACTCGCAATGGGTGGCCAATATTTGCGAGGCCCTTAGAATTTGAAGTAGGTATTTCTGCTGATTGATAAGAAATGCAATTTGCAATGCAGGAGCGAGAGTGGCGATCTCGAAACTGTAGCACGCCGCTTTGGAATGGTTAGGTTTTCTTTTAACCATTCATACAGAAATAGGAAATATTTAGGCAAGAGCGAGCGAAGCGGGCTCGAAAATTTTACACCCCGTTAGGAGTTACTCTGTCGACCAAATATGCAGAAAGGTTTGAAAATGAAGAGAATGGACGATGCAGGAGCAAGCGAAGCGAGCTCGAAAACTTTAGGACCCCGTCTCGGATGACTTTTTAACCCCCGACGCAAAAACAGGGGTGTTATAGGTTTGACCGCTATGTGTGTGTATCTGCTGTGGCACCGTAGTTCTGAAACGGGTGAACCGATTTGGATGCGGTTTTTTTAGAAATACAGAAATACGAGCATCTTTGTGAACTTATGTAAAAAAGTTTGAGAAACAAGAGATTGAAGAGTGTAGGAGCGAGCGTAGCGAGCTCGTAAATTTTAGCACCCTACTTTTATATTTTGCACACTTAGGGGGCTTCCAACTACAAACTGATGTAGCAACTAACTGTTTTACTCGCAGAACATATTTTAGCCTTGATTAGAATTTCATTAAAGGTACTTCTTGAGATTTGGGCGGCGTGCCTAGAATCTTCAATAAAAGCATTATAATCTGTCCACCGGCTTGTTGCGCAAGGCCCGCAAGAGCGTAGCCCTGGGCGGTTGCCCTGCTCACCACACCCTAAGGCCGCCATTGTCTACATGTAATTTAGATGTCAATTCATGCTGATTTCAATTTTATTGGAAGTAAAATTGTAACTGTTTTCAATGTAGAGAAGATTTTCTGGGATTTAGATCTTTTATATCTAACTAAGGACCCACCCCAGCTTTGCATGGTCTTTACGGCTTATTTATTTATTTATTTAGGATCTCCAACAAAAGATGTACACAATACATGAAACATAAATAAAGGGAACATCAGGTATTAAGTAGGTGTACTCCTTCACTTATAGGAGACCACAGCATGCACAAAAATGATAACAACTAAGCTAACAAAGTTAAAATATTAATAATAAATAAAATTTAGAGAAAAATTAATACATTTTTAAAACACAAAAAAACATAAGAAATTAAAATATAACATTTAGAGACACCTAAATTATATCCATTAAACATTTTTTATATTTAGACAGAGACTCGCAGATGTCTAAATTCGTAGTTTTAGCAATTTCGTTATATTGTCTACAAAGTCTTGGCACAGCGGCGTAATGACCGAGGTTAGTTTTTGAGCCAGGGATGTAAAATAAATTGTATGTGTTATGCCTGGGAATCCGAGTCGGAATTTTTATATTTAATGAACTCAAAAGTTCACTACAATCGATCGTTCCACTCAATATTTTGTGAAGGATGATGCAGTCCAGTTTCTTCCTACGACTGGTTAGCGTATCCATGTGATAGTGTCTCAACCTGTCAGTGTAGCTAGTGAGTTTTTTAGCCAAGTGATCTCCGTAGCACAGATGGTAAAGGAACCGCTTTTGGACACTCTCTAATCGCTTGGAGTAAACCTCATAATGCGGATTCCATACCACGGAACTATATTCTAGGATTGGACGGACTAAAGTGTTGAAAAGCATTATTTTTGTAGCGGCTTGACAAAACATCGAGATTTCTATATTGAATGAATGAATGAATGACCGAACTCAGACCAGACCAGACCAGACTGGATTACTCGAATGAACCCAAAGGTTCACACTAGCCCCTGTTGCTTCATATTACACAGAGATCATTGCATATCAAGGAGTAGAATAGAAGTAGAATGATGAGGAAAATCGCATCAAAAACCGCTGCGGAGTGCAGAACAACGCGGTCACACATCATCATTGTCTGGCTAGCCTTTTCCAACTATGTTGGAATCAGCTTCCAGTCTAACGCGGCAGATACTATGTTAGAGGATTTGGTTTCCGCACTAAGTCTTTCAGGTGGACCATTGTGCGTGATTAGCAGATACTTAAAGCGACTTTGATTAGATAGATATATCTCAGATATGGTGGTGGATAGATATAGATTCACATTATTGTGGAAGGTGCTACATTGATAATCAAGCTGATAGACCCACTAAGAACTGCGAATCCGCTGTCTACAGCTAAACTAGGCAAACTCATTTAGTTTTATGCATGCAAAGGAGACGGCGGAGAGGGAGAGAGAGCACACCTCTCATTCCACCCGCACTAGAAGAGCAGCCGGGCGCTTAATGATCTCCGGCCACTGGGCGGGGAAATTGGGGTGGTGTCGTCACTCGAGCAGTCAGGATCAAAGAGGTGGCACGCATGAAGGACGTGCGGTCGTGGGATCGGCCGCACTTGGTGATGGGCCCCGCTAGGCATGGCGGGCTGATACCAGTCGGGGGTTCGGCAAATGTACCTACAAGTATCTCCCGGGCCCCCAATTCGTGGTACTAGAAGAAACAGTGGGGTTTTAGTCGGTAGGAGCAGACTCAGAACAGAACTCAGAGATGTCAGAACATAACCCTCCGATTTCCCCACGGAAACAAAAGGTACCTAACTATGTTAATGAGTTTGCCCATTTTGGCTGAAAAAACTGAGAACCACCGAACTGAAATGAGATCCATCGCAAACGCAGTAGGTAAGTTCTTATACTTAATTGCTAGGACTTAACTTATTTCATTCATCATAATTCATAATAGTTTGACTAGTGCAATTAGCAAGTCTCAAAAGACACTATCCAAGGCTGTTATCTTAGCCAGTAGGTAATTACTTATACATACTTCTATCTTCACTGGCTTAGCATGGGTAATTACCTATTTAAAATAGTTGTTGTTGCTTTTTCCCTTAATGTGTTATATTTTATACTAGCTTTTGTCCGCGGCTTCACTCACATTCATTTAGAATTTGACTATCAATTCGGGTTGTACTCGGCTTGTAATAATATAATTCAAACATGATTCGAAAGACACGTGGCGCCATCTATTATCATTACAACGTTATTGTTGTTTTCCTCGGGAACAGTACTTTTTTTCGGAATGAAAGGTATCTTATGTCCGCGTCTGTACACCTAACAACGTGTATGCAAAATTTCAGGATGATCGGTTCAGTGGTTTAGGCGTGAAAAGGTAACAAACAAATAAACATTCTTTCGCATTTAAAATATTAGTTAGGATTAGGATTGCACAGATCTGGAAGCTGCTTGGTTAAAACTCAGAATAACAAGAATGACTCGATAATTTTATTTTATTAGGGAAACTTCTTCTTCCTCGTCGTTCCCTCAATGCTGAGGATCGCGACCACGTACGACGCGTCTCCAAGCTATGCGGTCTTCTGCAGCGTGGGCCGCTCCGTAAATGCTGCCTCCAACAGTCTTCTTGACCGCGGCTGACCTTACCTACCGCATTACAAAGAATGGTTACAGTTTTTAGTACAATTAAGGGAAATTATCAGTTATTTTTGTTTATTTTGCGTATCTTTTTCTGTTTCTAAGAATAATATTTTCATAATATTTTACTGGGTGCAATGTAAGGTTTTCCTCTCAAGATAGGTTACCGCAAAATCAAATAAATGGTCTACTTATTCTCAAACGCGAACTTTATGGCAACGTTGAAGGGTTGAAAGTACCAAAGTATTAGGTACCTACATGAAAATCTGCTTTTACTCTGTTCACCCTTTAAGGAACAAACAAAACACAGCCCTCCGAACTCAGAAAGTAATAAATTATTAAAATATAAACATATGACATTAAAAGCTAAACCATGTTTCGCGCCAATTTTTACCCAAGATGGCGGTTCATGTGTCGCTCTTGTCATTCGATCATTTGTTACAATAAGGCAGCCTATTACATGGCTGTCGTGAGGTCTTTATGCTACATTTATCATCGCCATCGGCAGACGTTTACCAATTATTGTTAGAGTCTACAAATTACGAGATGATTATTGGCAATATTTTTGGTGTTACACAAGATTTTCGGGGATAGATTATTTTTCTCTTGTGTTTTGTTAATTTATTCAATACATGGTCATACCTACTGGCATTTTAGAAAAGTCAGAATTTTAGTGCACGGTTCTAATTTTCTCCTTCACGGTTTCTTTTCAGTGCTTCCTTCTGCAAGATGTGAAGACTTAAGCCATTTGTAACCTTAGACCCGTAGAAATATAAAAAACAGGCCGGTTTCGTAAACATGTGTGCACTTAGTGAGGTGTAGTTTAGTTGTAGTTTAGTGTAAATGTGTGCGTGAAAGCGTGTACCTATGCACACAGCGAGGTGTACTTTTGTGAATGCTTCACTGTATTGTTCACAGCGCTATGTCTTGGTTTTTAATTTGATCTGAGTTTGTAACTAGTCAGCTAAAGATCGCAAATCGCTTTCGCAAACTGTACACCTGTCACAAAGGGCCTAAATTAAAGATGTTTTATTAAAGGCCTATTAGGATTAACAGCTTTTCAGTGTAATTACTCGCCCTTCGTGCGAAGTAGTTTAAGGTGCGTTTTCATTAGTTTGAAAATGAACATTCAATATTAATGGGGAAGAAAACTGTCAAATTAGTTCCGCGTAGATGGCGCTAAGTGTTTGTTACAAACGAACAGTCAAACTACGTAAAAATTTAACAATATTTTGTGTTTTTGTGACTTCTATCAATAATATAATGGGTCGTTGTGTAGCCTTCGAATGCAAACAAATAGGAGTTGACAAATTTTTAAGAAATTTTCACATGAAGAGAAAGTAGAATGCACTGAAATTAATAAACTTCAAATCAAGTGATTTTTCAAGGTTAAGTGGGAAACTTTTTAAAGAAACAGACTACGAGACCATACGAGACGACAGGTTGATACGATATCTATTATTAATGGTATTTTTATATTACTTAATATTAAAAAAGCTTCTAACCTGTGAAGAAAAAAATGGTTTTTTTTCAAATAACCATACCTTTTTAAACAAGTAATTTTACATCTTGTTTATCATTAGTATCATTAATAAGCAAAATATTAATGAGTTGTGTTTATGTTATGAACTTATGACATAGAAAACCATAATATTGTCCAGAATACGGCTAAAAGTCAATAAAATGTTAAAAGTAATGTACATTACGACAAGCTCTGCTTTCTTTCCTTGTTACGATGCTCCTCTTTTTTTCAATTCCACCTTCATCTGGGCGATACGCCAGGTTGTGAAGTGTGAAGTGCAACACAAATTGACGAAAAAAAAACACGCAAATACTTAAAAAATCGTCCACACAATGCACATGTTTTTAAATTATCAAAAACTGACAGCTAACAAACATACAGCGCCATCTTGCGGCGAAGCTTCCGTGAAACAAACCCATTAGCCAAAAGAAAAAAAAAAAAAACAAACCCATTGTTAAAAAAATTAAAAAAAAACAAAACAAACCCATTGTTAAAAAAATTAAAGAAGTTTATCACCATGAAGTTTATAGGCAACATGAAAACTCTATGAAGAAATCGCATTTTAACTTCAAAAAAGAGCAATTAATTTCAAAATTAGAACAAAACTATGACATCAAAGTTATGATGTATAGTTTTTTTTTGTGGCCATTGTCACAAAATAAACTATAGCAGTAAAACCTCTTTAGTAAGACAGGCACGTCATTCAATGTCGTTAAGCGAGGTAATGGCGCGTTAACTCCTGACCCGATTGCTATGCGTATTACAGTTGTCTGGCTACTACCCTATTTTAAGGGCACATTAATACAAAGTACGGAATTGCCATTCATAAAAACTTAACAGTTATAAACCCTTTTATGCATGGCCTTGTTGTTTTATTATAAAATTCATTATATTAGCCGAAGGAAAATGTCGCGAGGAAAGTTTTGAATATGAATTAGTATTAGTAATTACTTAGTAAGAGGAGTTAGTACCTACTGATTCCCCCCGTTTTTGTTTCCCCCCGAAAAGTTATATACTAATTTATAATCATGTTTTAACAGACGAAATCGAGGTGGTACAGTGAAAGAAAAAAGTACTAAGATATTATTAATAGGTACCTATGTTTATTTCAGATCAAATTATTCTACATTATCACAAATTAAATCACAGCTTTCGTCAATTTTACACGGTTAGTCCCGCTATGCTCTAGTCCCGCTATGCTCGACTCGTAAAATACCTAATACCTAAAAAGTTTCGCTATGCACGAAATTCTTCGATTTTACGTAAACAATGGAAGGTACAGTTGGAAAGAAAATCTTTGAATTCAAGTTAAATTTTGAGGTATTCCTTAAAGCACAACTATTTTTAAGCGCAACCATCTAAGCGCAACTAAATGATTCCTCTAAGCGCAATCATCAGTTGGGTTGGACTGTACGTAAGCCTTCGGGACCCTGGGATGTGGGAGTAATAGGGTGGGAGAACACCATGGGGCACCTCTAGGGCCTTGATATTGACATCAGGGTCAAAAAAGTCAAGGTCAAAATTCCGAAAGTCAAGATCCGTGATTCTCCTAAGGTCACTGACCTTAACCTCAGGGTCATTGACCTTGAGTTCAAGGCCAAAATCTGAAAGTCAAGAACCGTGATTCTCCTAAGGTCACTGACCTTGACCTCAGGGTCATTGACCTTGAGGTCAAGGTCAAAATTCGCAGGGCACCGTCGACATAGGATACAAGAGAAACATTGTCCATTTTGGATCAACCGCGAATTGGACCAAATTAGTTTTTTCACAATTACAAAAATCACCGATTTCTTGAATTTTACGAGCTATAAGTGACACAAATTGGTCTCATAAATGATGTGTATAAAATTGTTCCTATAGAAATAATAATTTGGTGGTTGCAGTTACTCGCTTAGCTGTACTTAATTTTTAAATTTCAGGGGTAAATGAAAATTAATTAAATGATATTTTTTACAGATATAACTTTCGGGGGGAAACAAAAACGGTGAGATTTAGTACTAACCGTACTAACCCGTCACCAGAAACAAAGGATGGACTGTGAAGATGAAGATGATATGGCTAGAAAGGGAGTTATTACCGAGATGACGACTAATAGAGAAGTATGGAAGAAAAAGACATGTTGCGCCGACCCCAAATAAATTGGGATAAGCGCAGGGGAATGATGATTAGCCGAAGGGGTATAGGCAGAGGTGTATAATGCAACCTTTTAAGTCCCATGTGGTACGCGGGACGACATTGCCGGTAAGCGGACACATCTAGTATCTGGGCTGATATACCCAATAAGGCTGTCTGTTCACCGGAGCGGAGAAACGGAGAAATATTAACCAATAGAATCTCAACTCCGCTCCGGCGTTTAGATTCTATTCTATTCTATTTGTTAAAATTAATTAATGACAATTTTTTTTTTTTTTTAATATTGCAAACAAAATTTATTTCGAACATAATATAAATTTTTCTGTCTCACCGCTCACATACCTCAGGCGGTGACTAGCACTTGCGCGCGCACTATACTCCCAATAACAATAACGGCAATAGTGGTAATTTTTAAATTATTGTTGAAACGATCAGCGTGAGCGAATAGGGAGATAGGCAGTCACTTCATACTCATCATCACATCATGCATGCATCATGTATGTTCTTCATACTGGTATTCAGCTGCGATTAGACTGGAAGCCGACCCTAACACAGTTGGGAAAAGGCTAGGCAGTTGATGATTTATTTATTATTTATTTAAACTTTTCGCACTTAAAATGTACAAAGGCGGACTTAATGCCTTAGGCATTCTCTACCAGTCAACCAAGGGTGGTGAAGAGATTAGATGGCAGGTGCTCAGTATGAGAGGAATAATTATAAAAAGAATACTAAAAATATATCTTAATTATGATTCTTTATTATGATTATCGGCGGCAATTTGAACACCTTCGTACAAGTTAATTGACACAATCAGCGAGAGCGAATTTCGTCCCGCATCCCGCGCGGGATATACTTCAGTATGGCCAGAGCTTAACTCCAAACTTAATTATGTGACAGTTGTAGTGGCTATCACAGACTATTGTCAATTTCTAACCACCGACCATTTGATGTTCTCGTAAACGTGTTATAAGTTACTATAGTATAGTTAAAATCTCGCTGCAGACTTGGTCATAAATCATAATCAGAGTAGGGATGTGCGCTAGTTGCGCGCGCTCAAGGCCATTATCGATAACAGAATCATTAAGGTGAAAGTTGGCAAACATGTGTGGAACATGCAGAATTGCTGCAAGATGAAGACTTAAGAAAAGCACATTTATGCGAAGAGTTCATCATTCATGTGGATGATGATGACGATGTCTCAGACGAAGAATTTTAATTTTCTATTTTTAGTTTTATATATACGTTCTTTTGTTTATATATTTAATATGCTTTAAAGAAAATTTGGTAATAAAATTAAAAAAAAATGTGTATTTATTTCTATCACCCATTTATAAATATATAAAACTATCGATATCACTCATCGACTGCAGTAATGCACAGGACTACGTGTGGGCGTGGCCTGCCCATAAGGCCCGTGAGTGGGAAAGAGAGCGAAACACTCGAATGATTTATGACCGAGTCTGCAGCGAGATTTTAACTATACTATAACACTTCTCGCGCGGCTTCGCCCGCGATTATGTTATCCCACGGGAATGTACTACCGGGAATTCCTTCCTTAATCCTTGTCTACATTATAAAGGGAACTTCTGTGCAAAATTTCAGCTTTCTAGGTTCAAGGGTTGGGCTGGGCGTTCATGAGTCAGTCAGTCAGGACATCTCTTTTTATTTTTTATAATATAAAGTCCCATTAAAATAGATGGACAAATTTTCACAGGGTGTTCTACCCATGAATATGAACAACTTTCACTGTGGGACTAACTCTGAAATCGCGAAAAAAAATCAGCTGTTCAGTACATTTATCTACATTCTACACCAAACTCGTCAAAATGTACGGAGCAGCTGATTTTTTTTCGCGATTTCAGAGTTAGTCCCACAGTGGAAGTTGTTCACATTCATGGGTGATTTGTCTATTTTAATGGGACCTTAGGTATATAGATAAGTAGCAAGCAGTAGATAATGTTGTTACATAAGTCACGCAGCTGTGGTATAAGATTGTCTAATTAATTTAAGTGAAAACTTCTTTTGGCGCTTTGAGTGATTTTTGGTAGGGGGAAATCTTATGAGTTCGCGTCACGCATCACGCGTCATGCGACATGTTAATGTGACGTGTGGCGTTGTCAAGTTTTCACTTCTGTCGGTAGTCCCCATGACTGACTATGGCTTTTTTGAAGTGAAAACTTCTTTTGGCGCTTTGAACAATTTTTGGTAGGGGCAAATCTTATGAGTTCGCGTCACGCATCACGCGTCATGCGACATGTTAATGTGACGTGTGGCGTTGTCAAGTTTTCACTTCTGTCGGTAGTCCCCATGACTGACTATGGCTTTTTTGAAGTGAAAACTTCTTTTGGCGCTTTGAGCGATTTTTGGTAGGGGGTAATCTTATGAGTTCGCATCACGCGACATGCTAATGTGACGTGTTGCGTTGTCAAGTTTTCACTTCTGTCGGTAGTCCCCATGACTGACTATGGCTTTTTTGAAGTGAAAACTTCTTTTGGCGCTTTGAGCGATTTTTGGTAGGGGGAAATCTTATGAGTTCGCGTCACGCATCACGCGTCATGCGACATGTTAATGTGACGTGTGGCGTTGTCAAGTTTTCACTTCTGTCGGTAGTCCCCATGACTGACTATGGCTTTTTTGAAGTGGAAACTTCTTTTGGCGCTTTGAGCAATTTTTGGTAGGGGCAAATCTTATGAGTTCGCGTCACGCATCACGCGTCATGCGACATGTTAATGTGACGTGTGGCGTTGTCAAGTTTTCACTTCTGTCGGTAGTCCCCATGACTGACTATGGCTTTTTTGAAGTGAAAACTTCTTTTGGCGCTTTGAGCGATTTTTGGTAGGGGCAAATCTTATGAGTTCGCGTCACGCATCACACGTCATGCGACATGTTAATGTGACGTGTGGCGTTGTCAAGTTTTCACTTCTGTCGGTAGTCCCCATGACTGACTATGGATTTTTTGAAGTGAAAAGTTCTTTTGGCGCTTTGAGCGATTTTTGGTAGGGGGTAATCTTATGAGTTCGCGTCACGCGACATGCTAATGTGACGTGTTGCGTTGTCAAGTTTTCACTTCTGTCGACAGTACCCACGACTGACTATTGTTTTTAGGGTTCCGTACCTCAAAAGGAAAAAAATGGAACCCTTATAGGATCACTTCGTTGTCCGTTTGCCTGTCTGTCAGTTTGTCAAGACCCTTTTTGTCAGGAACGCGTGGAGGTATCAAGTTGAAATTAAAATCAAATAGGTTTATGGTCCCTTGGAGTTCAAAAAAATCAAGCTTCTAAGTCAATGCAGTAAAAAAATACGGCCATTTATGTGACATACTTTGATACTCGCAAAACCTATAGGGTACTTCCCGTTGAGCTAGAATCATGAAATTTGGCATGAAGCAAGGTTTCACCTCACAAGTAAAGGAAAAAGTTTTTTAAATTTTTTTTTGGAATATCTCTTTTTTCAACTAGGTAATAAGTAAGTACAATGTTAAGTTTGTTTTTGGGATAAATTATTTTCAACTTCGGACGGAACCCAACATTGTGCGTGGCCCGACGCGCACTGGATCGTTTTTTTTTTTTTTTAGTTTATTTATCTTCTTACTTTTACAGGATAACCAACGCGATAAAAGCGCATAGCCTAATTATTGTCAGGGCTAAGAGAGCAGTGTGTAATGTAATAAGTAACTAAACTATGTAGTTTAGACTTAAGACTTGAGGATAACTTTTTCTTCTGTTAGTTTTTTGTGAAAGTGGAATCAATGAAAATTCCTTCTAAAAATAAAAATAACAAAGCATTGATCATCAACAGTTGATGACCAACGCTCTGCTCTTTTCTCTAAAATAAATTCAAAAATGGAACAGAATTTGTATGAATTTATATGCCTAGTAAGATAAGGACGCTGTTACATATGGGTAGTCAAATCATTACTTTTTTACACAAAAGTATGTTTATTAAATAAAATGTTTTGCATTCTTAAAATGTTTTATGGCCGAATTGTTGATAGATGTGCATGGTACGATTCTGAACTATAAATATAATTTGAGATAGGTATAGTTTCTCAATAACGGTACCGAAGTAAAATAATTCATTTCGGTACCTTTTTTGAGGAACTGTATCTAAAATTTAGTTCAGAATCGTACCATGCACAGCTAGCAACAATTCGGCCATAAAACATTTTAAGAATGCAAAGCATTTTATTTAATAAACATACTTTTGTGTAAAATAGTAATGATTTGACTACTCATTTGTAACAGCGTCCTTAATCTCTGTCTAAATTGGTAGAAAAAGCCAAAAACATATGACACTCACACTCCAGAACTCGAAGTTCAAAAACTCATTCGAAAACAAAATCAGAAAACTGTACAAATCTGAACATCGTACCCACGTATGGAAGACGGAAAGTTTTCCAATGACGATGCCGCTGTTGTCGTCCGTTATGTCCGGTGACATTAGCAAGAACAAGAAATATCAAACTTGTATGTTTTCACGACATTTTTGTATTTTTTATTATCTTTAATGTTTATTTTATGTCGCTGGGTGTCCGTGGCATCACAACTGTCCCTATACTGTCAGAATACCAGCGAGCGCTGCGTCCATAGAAATATATTTCTTATATTTATGGCTGCGTCTTTCCAATATTTTTAGTTGTATAATTCCTGTGCGTGTCCCAAATAAAACATTTTTATTTCTTTACATTTTTAAAGTAGATTTCAACTAGTGCGATTCTGAAAAAATCTCACCGTGAAAACGTAGGTGAAGTGAGTTTGAATTGAGCTGCTTATACCAGGTGAGATAGCAGCGCATTTCAAGGTCACACACCTAAGTTATCACGGTGAGGATTTACAGAATAGACCGGCTGATGTTGTGTGATTTCAAAGTTTACTAAATCCAGTTGAAAGTATTATTTCATCATCACAATCATTATCTACTTATTAGCTGAAAGATATGTACAGTAATTAACAATTATGTTAATCAAATTGACACACTACGTCAATTTGCTCTGCTATAGCCATTGCATACAACTGTCAAAGAATGACAGTTGTTATTTAAAATTGTCCATATTTTGTTAAGCAACTGGTTAGCAACGAGGATCACGCCACCAGTTGGCGCCACTTTGACAAGAGGTCTTCCATTTTGACAATGAATATAAAATACATGACGACGTTCATCATTCGTTTCATTCAATCGCAACTAAAGAGGCAGCGCTTTGACACTCTTGACAGGTGCCCGGATCTGACATCTCAGTGCTGCCACCTAGTGAATGTCATTTCAGAAAACCCTCATTGTTTTTTCCCTCAAAACATAACGGCTGGTTCAGCGCAGCTTACATCCAGCGGATTCCCGCGAACTTCACTAGCTCATTGGTCCAACTTGTGAGAAGAATTACTATGAACACTACTACTACTATTACTATTACTATTTATAGGAACTTACCCTTTTATAGAAAAGCGTTGCATAAAGTTACAGGTCTTAGCACACCTCCGCCACGAAACCATAGCAGCGAAACCGCAGTAGTTCAATGACTCGCATGATGTTCATCATAGGAACATTATGCGGTTTCGCGGCAGGGGTGTGCTAAGACTGTGTCCATTCGCACGGACGTAAAAATACCGCGTAGATTTTTTTTCGCGCACTGGATTTTCAAATTAAGACAATTTCGCAGAAAATTGGAACATTTCAGAAAAAACATTTTAACTTCACGCGTTTACATTAGAATATTTATAGCCAAGACAGGACTACGTCTGTCGGGTCAGCTAGTTTATTATAAATCAGGAAGTTAGTTCCCGACTAAAATAAATTTAGAAAATCGTAGATAAAATTACAGACATTGAGACAAAAGGGGTTAAGAAAGATAAAGATAAAAGAGACAGAGGTTTTCTTTTATTTCGTCTTTCGAAAGATAACAATGGAGCTAAGACTAAGCTTAAAGAATTCGCTTCACTAGTTGGCTATTGCAATGTTATTTTATAGTCTATCTCAGTGAGGTTGGCTCATGTATGTTAGCCTGCACCCTAATTGCGTAACACACTATCCATAAAAGCCATTAAAAAAAAATCTTTATTGGCATAAAAAAAATTGTGCACAAGGAAGCCCTGACTCCTGCGCTAGTAACATCACCTGTGTTACAGGAGCCAGTGTCTTCTCCCAATCAGTAGGTAGGTTATGGATATTAGGCCATAATATTCATGGGTTTGAATGTATGCTTAAAATAGTAATTACATGCTAAGAAGAGAAAAGCAAGATAACAATTGAATAAATATTGAATTCAATATTGTCGTTAGCACGAGGAAATTGTATCCTTCCAAATCATTCAAAATCCTTCGAAGTCAAGCAGTCTCAAACCACGACAATACCTGTTAATAATCACGGTGTTAGGTAGCACATCTGATAATGTTGCGAACCATCCCTGGATTGGTGTGCCTATAATAGTCCAAAATTAGCTGCATACCTTGCATTTACAATACCTATCAATCTGCAAAACAACGCACGGTTTGTTGATAGAAAAACAAAAGAAATGCGAACACCATTGACATTAGTGCTTACGTCAGCTGTCAAAGTGAGAAAATAATGGCACGACGTAACTTTTCCGATGTATGTGGGGCACAGTGCACAAAGTTGAACGGAATGTGCACGCTACTACAAGGTTGTTGTTTACGTTGGTATGATGCTGTAATTTTACTTCTTTCTTTGAATTAAGGTAATTTTCTGTTGATAAGGAAGGTATATCGGTGTAGAAATATTTCTAAAATAAACACTGCAAAGTGAAAAATAAATATTACACAGGTATCACAATATTACACGTATATACATACGTTTAAGTAGCGCACGCAACGGCAGCTCTCAAAAGGAATAAATTTCCCCCGTTTTTGCAACATTTTTCATTAATGATCCGCTCCTATTGTTCGTACCGTGATGTTATATAGCCCGTAGCCTTTCTCGATAAATGGACTATCCAGCACTAAAAGAATGTTTCAATTCGAGCCCGTAGTTCCTGAGATTAGCGCGTTCAACCAAACAAACAAACTCTTCAGATTTATAATATTAGTGTAGATGAAGTATAGGTGTGGAAAGTCTATTTACAACTGAGAATGACTATTTTCACCAAGTTATAATATTGTTATAGCCAAATGGATCAGTACAAATATCAGACTATACTGGATGACTGTTTTTACCGTCTTGAAAAAAATAGGGTATATTCGGTAAACGGAGTAGAAGCCTATGGCATATCTAGTTTTTTTTTTTTTAATTAACAAAAATCAAAATTCAAATCATAATGCAGGTTGCATATGATTTGAATTTCGATATTTTTAAAGGATTTTTTTTTTAAATTTATGTTTTTATTGTTCTAAAATGAAAAGTTTACAACGAATTTGTAGTATTTATTGATACTTAGATATTTTTTTCTGACTAAGCTATAAAAATAAACTAGGTATGCCATACGTTTCTACTCCGTTCACCTAATATACCCTATTTTTTTCAAGACGGTAAAAAATGTCATCCGGTATTATTATCCCACTGCAGGGAAAAGGCCTCTTCTCATAAAGAGAAAGCATGATCATAGATCTTTCCTCACGATTTTTTTCTTTTCTGATGATAAACTTAGGAAGTAGGTCTGTACATGAATCAGTGGTGCCGATTCTGTTGTGCACAAACTAAACTTAATTTAGGCTATTGCTAACTTTTTCTCTCTATTATGACAAGAAAGAGACGGAAGTAAATTAGAGCTGTCAAATTAGTTAGAACTAATTTTTCCATAGACATTTAGACGACACGTAAAAACATGTCAACTAAAAAACACGGTGAAGCGCAAGGCGTGAACTAGTTTGACATCTCCAACTTAGTTCATAGCTATAGCCGTCCTTTTCTCGCGCTGCCTGTTAGTAAAAGATAGCGATTCTCTAATTTTAGTTTAGTGCGTTCACAAGAGAATCGGCACCAGTATCTAATTCTTAATTAGAACAGCCTTTCAAATCCAAATCAACTTGGTCAACTTAAGGGGATACATCGATAATTTTGTGTTTTAAAATTTCCTATAAAACCAAATGTATATGGTTAAGTCATTTGGATTTATCATATTTGTTATTTTAAATATAATTATTGCCTACTGCTGTACTAAAACCGAAACATGATTACTTGAAATTTTTTCAATACAAAAAGTTTCCAAAGTAGCACCGTCTATTTTCTGTTTTATACGATTATACGTAAACAATTCCTTATTATGCAGTAAAATTTGCTTTAAATCGAAGGTATTTCAATATTTTAAAAACTTACTAAGCTAAAAATTTATTCAAGTATAGCATTTTGTCATAAATCTACATTTAAACGAAGCGCGTGAGATTCTTCTATCTCTCGCGTCAAACTGGACAACCATAACGCCATATCACTCACCGAGCTAAACCACGCTTCGATGTATCCTCTTATAAACGGCTCCATTTTTCCTTTCTTCAATCTCAACATCAAACAATGTTCATAGAACGTTTGTGAACGTCCGCCATTCATACCGTATCTGTATTCTGTGTGTCCATTGAGTGTTTGTAAGCACCATCGATAGACGTTGATTGATCGAGCCGTTCAATGGATTGCGTTTTTACGTAGCTCTGGTGTTCATTGGATGGACACTTGTGTTACTAGGGAGTAGTTTGATTGACATAATAAAGAGAGGGGATATATTTTCATCCGATAGTATGTACTTAATAGGCAAACTAGCTGTTGCCCACATTATTTCGTCTGCGATCCAGGATAAAAAGTAGCCTATGTCCTTCTCCAGGTCAGGCTGACAACTGCGCGCACAGATAACGCATTCTGCGGCGTGGGAGTCGGTGCTGTCGCGGAGCGGAATGCGGGAATATTGTCATTTTCTGTATATTCTATCTATACCTATAGATTTAACTTTATATTTTATTTATTTTTTAACTGCATATTATTTATTACATGCTGCACCGGTCGACGTCATCGCGTCAACGCCGGCTATCGCTGAAAACCAGCGCTGGGGCTCCGTTTCGCATGGGGTCGCGGCATTATGCTGAGCGGTAGCCGTTTTCCGTAGATGTGACGCATATTTTCCCCAAAACTTGCTTTTTACATTGTTTATTTTATTTTGTTGTCCTTTGCGTCATGTTTACCGCAAATAAACGTATTTTCTTTCTTTCTTAGGTCATGGTCTACCCATGTGCCAAATTTCATCCAAATCCGCGTAGCCGTTTTAGCGTGAAACCGTAACAAACAAACAAACACTTTCGCTTTTATAAATTAATTAGGATAGTTAGGACAAGGCTGCTAGTTTAGCATTAAACTCAGCTGAGCCGTGTACCTAGCAGTATACTTCTGGATAGAGGCCTCTTATAAGTTGCCCCACAAGACGTGGTTCTTCATTTTTCTCACCCAGTCTGTCCCAATCTTCATAGGCAGAGAATACATAATAGTACATGGACAGAAGACTCACTCCGCAAAATCATTTAAATAAATAGCGAGTCTGGTCACGACACAATAAAGTGCAATTCAGGTCGCACAGCGTTATTTACCAACAGTTATTTTCACCTAGAAGTGCCTCTCTTTCTGTCGCATAACTCTATACCTTCTGACTCGTTAGGGTTGTCTTCTTTTACGACGCGGCGCGTGACTGCGTGCGAGCCGGCCAGGGCGCGGCAGCCCACACTGAATTAGCCCGACAAGTCGAGCTCGCCGCGTACTTGTAGCTTCATACCTAAAATGCGGAGTGCGCCTGACCTGCTACAGGTTCACCTGGCTTCTGTAGCTCACAATAATCTCTTTTTCTCTCTAAGTAAGCACGTACAACACCTACGAGAAAAACAATACATGCTTCGGCATCAAAAGTTATCAAGCCTCACCTCAGTAACGTCCAGTCCTTCCACCATCTTCTATGAAGGACTGCCTCCGCACAATGATGCCATATCAAAATGGAAAATCGTCAGGAAATTAAGACCTCGTCGTCACCGCCATTATATGTGGCAGTGTGAGAAGGTTCACTTTTCACTGGAGTTGCCTTCAAAGTTTGAAAGGTTTCCATCGTATGAATAAAAGTCTGCAAGGATCCTGTTGCGGTCGCCAAATCATTAGCCAACCTTAGTATAAAATAATGTATTAAGTTCAAAACTGTTTGTTACATCCATCACTTGTCTCTAAAGATTCGTTTCAAATCCTGCCTTTTCCCAACTATATTGGGATCGGCTTCCAGTCTAACCGGATGCAGCTGAATTACCAGTATTTTACATGGAGCGACTGCCTATCTGACCACCACAACCCAGTTACTGGATAACACGATACACCTTGGTAAGAGTGGTTGTCAGACATTCGGGCTTCTGATGACTTCCTCTATCCTATGTTGCTGTGCCCGACAGGGTCCACAATGATCTAAAATCATGTATATTTTATAATGTACCTACCACCTCTCGTTAACATTGCAGAATGCAAATAAATATATTGAGTATTGAGTATTGACCCGTAACGACTGTCAAAGATCCAAGAATGACAGCCAGGACCAACGGCTTAACGTGCTTTCCGAAGCACCGCGGCAAGCGTAGCTTAAACGGTTCGATCGAGCCGTGCGGCTTTTATTAGTTAGCCACGAGCCCCTACGTTTTACAAATAAATACTTTGACTTTTCATTTTGGTTCACAACTACACTTCTGTTGTTTCAATGCCTTGTGTCAGTGATTCTGCATTTGAAAGTTTCATAACCTGGAAATATAATTTCCGTTTGGTTAAACTTGCGGCTCCTTTACTGGTCGGCTTGTTTTACTTTTTTCTAGGAAAATCTGCCATCTTTGCAGCCTGAGAATTTTGTTCATGATTTAGAGAATTTGTACATTTTTATTTCAGTAGTGCTTGCCGTATTAAATAATTTGATGTTTTTGCGAAAAGTTTGTTTTTCTCCAAATATTTATAACGTAAGAAAAAAATACTTGAGTGTTGGATGCGTTGTCCGTAGGTAGGTATTGGTTGAATTAGCGGTTCTTTGATCAGAGGAGAAGTCTTTTAGATTAAATTCTTACTGAGCATAATCAGTAATAATGGGTAGGTATATAACGTTCCGACTTCTGAAATACAACTCTCCTCTTTCGTGAGAGGGAACGGGCCGCAACCCACCGGTCCCACCACGCGGGCCCAGTGCGGGTTGGTATATGTCACATGTATTCGAACGTTTGGTTCTAGGAGTTGCTGGTTTCCTCACGATGTTTTCCTTTACCGTTTTGAGAGCAGCGATGATTAAATTATTTACACAAATTAAAGTGCCTGCATGGGTTCGAACCTACGACCTACAACTGGTATGTCTACAAAAAAAAAAAAGTAAAGTAAAGTGTAAAAAAGTAAGTTTAAAAACTAAAACCCGACTACTGAAAAATCACGCTCTAAAAAGTATGAAACATGAAAATATTCTCGTCTGAAATTAGACAAAGACAGACAAATTAAAAATCCGGAGTCACACGTAATTTGTTTGATTCATGCCCTCATGTCGTGTGACTCCGGATTTTTAATTTGCCTGTCTTTGTCTAATTTCAGATGAGAATATTTTCTTGTTTCATACTTTTAGAGCGTGATTTTTTAGTGGTCGGGTTTTAGTTTTTAAACTTACTTTTTATTTAAATTATTTTGGGGTTATAATTTCGTGATAAAGTATTTGCAGAGCCATTTTTCATTTTTATAGAAGAAGAATAATTATTATAATTACATGTATTTTGGGTTGGTTTGGAGAGAAAATATGTTTGGTTCACATCTGAGGCGTGATTTTAGAAATTATTCCCAATTATCGGGTGCATGCAAGCACAGCCGCGAGCAATAGCTAACAATATATATATTTTTGAAATGTGCTAATTAAGCCCTTTCATTTGATACCCCACACGGCTTATACATATATTTTTTTGTGTTCATGACTTTATGTCCTCTAGAGGGCGCCATATTCAATTTTATGTGACGTCATATAGTCTATAACCAGCAGACGGCCAAGATGCTTCTAACAACACCTCATTTGTCAAATTATGATAAGTAGTTTAGAAGTTATGACGGAACAGATGAACATACATACATACATACCGCTCAAAATCATAACCCTCCTTTTTGCTTCGCCGTAGTCGGGTAAAAAGAAAAAGTTTTTTATGTAGCCATTTTCATCCCTTCTCAGATTTACCTCCTTACATGGTCAAGCTTATATTTCAAGTCCCCATCAAGTAGCCTCATAAAAAAGATTAATAAGTCCATCTGGAGTCCGGACCTTACAAAGAATTTAATCAGAGTATATCCCTACTTTTTATTCGTTCAAAGACTGCCACATTCTTTGTTGTCAGCCTTATTGGTCATAAGATAGGCGGTAAAGTTGGTAGATAGCCTAGTTTGTAAATATCAGCTAAGGGTATTTGTGGACGTGTTTCGGGGACCGGGGTGGCTGAGGAGTTTATGAAATAATGTAACTTTTTAAGGCTAGTTTGTAATGCTTGTACCTCGACCAAGTAAAAAAACCAAGATATATAGCGCTGCAAACAATACAGTGAAGCACAATGACGTAAACATCATTGGTGAAGCATGCGAAGAACTACACCTTGCTCTGTGCTACACGCTCACACACACACATTTACACCAAACTGCAACTAAACTACACCTCACTAAGTGCACACATGTTTACGAAACCGGCCTCACGTCACTGTTGACAGCGCTATGTCTTGATTTTTAATTTAGTCTGAGGCTTGTACGCAGAGGAGCTCGTGGCTAAGTAATAACGGCCGCACGGGTCGATCCATCAGGTTAAGCTACGCTTGCCGGGGTCGGTCCGTGGATGGGTGACCATCTTTACATACTGAGACTCCTCCGTGCCTCGGAAAGCACGTTAAGCCGTTGGTCCCGGCTGTCATTCGTGGATCTTTGACAGTCGTTACGGGTCGTCAGAAGCCCGAAAGTCTGACAACCAGTCTTACCAAGGGGTATCGTATTACCCAGTTAATGGGTTGTGGAGGTCAGATAGGCAGTCGCTCTATGTAAAATACTGGTATTCAGCTGCGTCCAGTTAGACTGGAAGCCGACTCCAGCATAGTTGGGAAAAGGCTAGGCAAAATATCCGTCATGTTAAAATTTTCCAGCAATAAATGGGTATTGGGGATCCTTAGAAATTAACCGAGGCAGAGAGTTATCTGGAAAGAAATCATTATTAATATTACAGTTTTCTGTTATAAAACAACCATGAAACAATTGAAAGTCTCCAGAACAAACTGTCTTCCTGTAGTTGAATTCGTTGAATTAGCACTTTTTGAACGTCAAAATTACATATATGAGAGTCCCCCAAAACGCCCACTCTTCACCACTTCTTAGTGCTTTAGCTGGGATGAAGAAGTGGCTCAAAAAACTCCCCAGCAGCACAGCTCTGTTCAGTTATAAGAACTTGATTCTATACAATGGTATGCAAATTAACTATTTGCTGTCAGCTAGCACAAGCATCAGCTTGTGCTAGCTGACAGCAAATAGTTAATTAAGTAATAATAAATAATAAATTAATAATAATATAACACGAAAATAACAACAGAAAACCTGAAGAGTTCTTAGACACCTTAAAACAAAAACTATCACTTAAAGCTCATAGGCTCAGAAGATACAAAAAAGCACAACAACGCAAAAACGATAATGCCATATTTGCCACTAATGAAAAAATGTTTTATAGAAATCTACACAAACCAGACACTGACACAAATGATGAGAATAATACAGACGCACCTGACCAACCAACAAAAGAGCAACTAGAAACATACTGGTCTAGCATTTGGGAAGAACAAAAACAACATAACGATAAAGCAACGTGGATATCAGAAGAAGAAGCAAAATGGGGGGCTATAGATGAAATGGAATTTACTGAGATTACAGAGGCTGATATTACACACTTAACAGGCAGATTACATAACTGGAAATCTCCTGGTATAGACAAAATACACAATTTTTGGTTCAAAAAATTAACTTCACTCCACAAACCAATAGCAAAAAACTTAACAGAAATAATATTAGGACAACAAATTATACCTGATTTCATTGCAACAGGTATAACATACATGCTGCCTAAAACTAAAAATTCACCACAACCTTCCCAATATAGACCAATCACATGCCTACCCACGATATATAAAATATTAACATCAGCAATAACAACGAAAATTAACTCACACATTGAACACCACAATATAATGGCAGAGGAGCAGAAGGGATGCAGGCGGGGCCATATGGGATGCAAAGAGCAGTTAATTATTGATTCTACTATCCATAAACATGCCACCACAAAGAATAGAAATCTTCATTGTACCTATATCGATTATAAAAAAGCTTTCGACAGTGTTCCACATTCCTGGTTGATACAAATACTAGAAATTTATAGGATAAACTCAAAAATAATAGATTTCCTACGAAACATTATGCCATTGTGGAAAACCACACTTCAAATAAATTGTAATCAAAATAATATTACAACGCGACAAATAGCTATCAAAAAAGGTATCTACCAAGGTGATTCCCTGAGCCCCTTGTGGTTCTGTCTCGCACTAAACCCTCTGTCTCATCTGCTGCAGCGCTGTCGGGCCGGTTATTGTCTCAAACACACGACAGAACAAACAACAGTCTCACATCTCATTTACATGGACGATATTAAACTATATGCACAAACCGAAAAAGATATGAAGAAACTAGTAGAAGCTACAGCAGAGTTTAGCCTAGATATAAACATGCAGTTTGGTCTGGATAAATGTAAAACACTTCATATCATACGTGGCAATATACGACCCGGCAGCTATATAATAAATGACACAGACACCATAACAGCAATGGAACCGACAGACTTATATAAATATTTAGGGTACACGCAACTAAAGGGACTAGATCATGTTAGGATTAAAGAAACACTTACTGCAGAGTACAAAAGGAGACTTAACGCCATATGTAAAACACAACTTTCAAGTAAAAATCTCATCAAGGCCCTAAATACATTTGCCATCCCCATATTAACATATTCATTCGGAGTTATTAAATGGACAAAAACAGACACAGAACAATTAGAACGAACCACACGCACCACTCTTACAAAACATAACAACTTACACCCTAAATCTGCAGTAGAAAGACTTACTATCAAAAGACAAAACGGAGGGAGAGGCCTAATAGACATCCAGCACCTTTGGCGGAAACAAGTCTGTCGACTAAAAACATTTTTTTACTCAAAATCCAGCACTAGTAACATTCATAAAGCCATAGCTCAAAATGATTTCAACTACACACCACTTAACTTAAATGAACAGCTAGACACTCCACAAATTACTAGCGATGACCCGCAGAAACAAAAAATTGAGGACTGGAAGAAAAAGGTACTTCATGGCCGACATCCTCATGACCTAGAACAATCTCATGTGAACAAAGTAGCTTCAAATAAATTTCTTAAAATAGGCAATTTATTCCCTGAAACTGAAGGATTTATAATTGCAATACAGGACCAGATTATCAACACTAAAAACTATAGAAAATTTATTATCAAAGATCCTTCAGTAACAAATGATAAATGTCGCAAGTGTCACATTCAACCAGAAACAATTCAGCACATAACAGGAGCCTGCACCACTCTCACGCAGACAGACTACACACACAGGCACAATCAGGTGGCAAATGTAATTCATCAAAAAATTGCAGTCAAATACACACTCATTCAAGACACATACACTCCTTACTACAATTACACACCACAAACTATCTTAGAAAATGACACACATAAACTTTACTACGACCGCGCCATTCTCACCGACAGGACAATTCACTACAATAGACCGGATATAACCCTACTGGATAAAATAAACAAAGTTACTTACCTAATAGATATTGCCGTTCCCAACACACATAACATTCAGAAGACAATATCTGAAAAAATTAGTAAATACGCAGAACTCAAAGATGAAATAACTAGAATATGGCGCCAACAAAATGTTTATGTAGTCCCTATAGTCCTCTCCACAACAGGCGTCATCCCAAATCATCTTCTCCATAGCCTTAAACTACTAAACCTAAAAGAAACCCTCTATATCACCCTACAAAAAGCTGCAATTTTAAATACATGTCGAATTTTCAGAAAGTTCATGCAAATAGATGAAAATGAAATAGGTCCTCATCATAACACATCCTCAAATTAACACACCACACGCTGCATTTACTTGGCTTCGGTCCGTAAATGTTGCAAAAACCAGCCATAGAGCTGAGAAGAAAAAACAGTCAACAAAAATAATAATAATAATAATAATAATAATAAAATGGCGAATGCTTTGACAGCAAAATACATTCACATTATAGATGAAACAAGTAGTTCAACACATCTTCAGTTACTTTAAGTGACAAATGACGCAGTACTGTTTAGTAAGTAGGTATTATATTAAGAATGATAAAGATGGTATCACGTCTACTATCACAGAATATTATTAATAATAATAATAAATAGATTAATAGTTAGTTAATTAAGTTTTGTTGAATGTTTTTGTTGGTATATCAATATCAACAAAAACATTCAACAAAACTTTCTATTAGATTAATTTACCCCAAAAATAGAAGCAATGAAAACTGGATCAGATACGTTTCAAAATTTACACAACATTGGAATCCAAAACTGGAAGCTTGAATGAAAGGGGGGGGAAGGAAGTAGAATGGAGTTTCATAGATTAAGTTTAAAGTTGTAGGATGTATTCGTAAGTTTAGTTTGTGATTTAATTAATTTGTAGTTCGTTCAATGTCGTGCTGGCTTTTATTCAAGTTTGTTCGGGGTTTTCTGATAGTTTTATTGTGTTTTTAGTCGGGTAAATGTAGATTTGCTGACGATAGATTGAAACAGTCAAATATACGTTCTCTTCAGGGTTTCGTACCTCAAAAGGATAAAGCGGAACCCTTATAGGATCACTTCGTTGTCCGTCTGTGAGTCTGTCAAGATCCTTTTTCTCAGGAACGCGTGGAGACGTCATGTTGAAAAATACGTAGTTCTATGGTCCCTTGGAGCCCTAAAAAAAATCAAGCTTTTAAGCCAACGCAATAGAAAAATACGGTCATTTATGCGACATATTTTGATACTCGCAAGTACTTAAATCAAAGCCTATAGAGTACTTACCGTTGACCTAAAATCATGAAATTTGGCAAGAAGCAAGGTCTCACATTACAAGCAACACAAAAAAAAAAAAAATTGTGATTACTAACTTAAATTTGCAGTTGGAGAACTGACCGTGACGTATATAAATCAATGTATGGGAGAACATGTTTTTCAACTACAATGTTTAGTTAGAATTTTGGGATAACTTCTTTTCAACTACGGAACCCTTCATTGTGCGTGGTCTGACACGCACTTGGCCGGTTTTTTTTTTTAATACGAAGTAAACATCGTGAGGAAACTTGTACTTATAATGATTATTATTTGTACAAGCTTTGAAATTCAATTAGTTAATAGTAGTGCAATCATTGATTTGGTGTACATGTAGATTATTAGATGTAAGTAAAGTATTTCATATTAGAATATTTTTCTCATGTGCGGTTAATAACTTCCTCTATTTTATCAGTAACTCGTATGTGGGCTGAATCTCAACGCAATGAACTCGACAGTCCCCAGGGTGCAATAGCTTATCTTGATCCCAAGTGGTATTAATCAGAAAAAATATAGGAGGCGTAGGAAATAAAAATGCGTTAGTGCCTTGCGCTAAAAGAAAAACATTGAGGTTCAAGAAGGCACCAGTGAATAGGATCCTTATCGGCAAGAGTATAGGAAAAGTATACAAAAATCTTGTGACAGCCCAGTGGTTAAAGGCCTTGCTTTTCATGCACGTTGTGGATTCAATTACCAATGTGACTTTTTTCAATTCAGTAACTAATGAGTACATCTTTGACATTGCTGACATCGATCAAGGAAAACATCGTGAGGCAACCGGGACTTAGTTCATACTAGCTTTTGCCAGCGGCTTCGCCCGCGTGTATGTCGGAAATTATCCCACGGGAACCGTCTACCGGGATGAAAAGTATCCTATGTCTTAATCCAGGTTATAAGCTATCTGTATACCAAATTTCGTTCAAATCCGTTCAGCCGTTTTTGCGTGATTGAGTAACAAACATCCAAACATACAAACTTTCACATTTATAATATTATTTATTAATATTTATAATATTATTAGTAGGATAAGTCTAAAATCGCCAACCTGTCTTGAGCAAGGGCATCCTCTACCATCACCATGCTTGCTCATGGTGATGGTAGAGGCCCTTGCGTTGGCCCTGCAGTCAGACAATAATAGCCTGGTATAATATTATAATGGCAAGTGTACAAACCATCATCGCTTAAACTACAGCAGTGGTATTCTGTAATGTCTCACCGTGAAACCATGATTGAAGTGATCTTGAAGCGAGCTTTTAAGTGTATAGCATAATTGGTGGAATGACAGCTTACTTCACCTAAGTTTCCACGGTGAGATTTTTACAGAATAGACCGGCTTATCAGGTGGGTGAGGTGGTGGTTAAGTGCAAGCTTTTACAATAAAACACCATTAAAGGCATTACAAAAGTTAATGTTGTAGATTAGAAATCAGTAAATAAAACAGCTGTATGATACGATGAAAATCATACATATTTTTGTGGTCCTTCGAGCCGGATCAGTAACCGTTGGGGAATTCAAACTTACAGCCTTAAAAACAGAAAAAATAGGCAGTCATAGGGATTGCCGACAAAACTTTAAAATATATTATACACTAACTTTTGCCACCGGCTTCACCTGCGTGGATGTCGGAAAATATCCCACAAGAATGACTACCGGGAATCCCTTCCTTATTCCTTGTCTACATTATAAAGAAACCTCTGTGCAAAATTTCAGCTTACTAGGTCCAAGAATTTGGGCTGGGCGTTAATTAATCAGTCAATCAGTCAGTCAGTCAGGACACTGTAACGTTGGACCTTGCAAGTTATAATTTAAAAGAGTTTAGTCTATGAACCCTAAGTAATAGAAACATATGTACACTTAAAACACTGTTTACACAAAACTTTAAAAACTATCCTAGTATAGTAGTATGTAGTTATATTTATAAGTAAACCTAACACTTAAATACAACATTAAAATTAAATAATATTATTCGGAACCAAGGGTCTTCGTTCTATGCGCTCGCGCATCTCTAAAGCGATCATTGCCGAACGTCGTCGTGAGGAGTGGCGATTCGGTTGGGATCGGTAAAGACAATGACCGGTCAAATTGAGAGCGTTTGAGGTGACTGCTGTGTCACTTGCCCCGACCACACCTAAGTAATTATGTAACATACTTCACGAAATCCCACTAGGGATCCAAGTCTACCCTATAACCTTTCGCCACGTCGTAGTTCCAGCGTCGAAGAGGACGCTCGAAGAAGACCCTCTGCTGCAGAGTGGCTCACACCTACCTTACTCTGAAACTATACGGAACCTTGGAACTGGAGCCGACAGTTGCGGCCAAGTCGAAGACGGGACCATCGTCGCCTTGGAGACGGTTCAGGCCAGTGTTCCCTTCCCTTACTATCCTCTGCGATCAGGACTTGATGCGGCCACGGAAGTCAGGCATTAAATAATAAGTGTACCTAACCAGCGTTATTATATTATTTACAAACCCCTATTTACTTATCTGCTAACAACCTCCTACAAGGGTAAGTGTCACAATTTCTCTTTTTTTATTTATAAGAATTATATACACTGTCACTGCTGGCCAAGCGCAACACGTTATACTCATACTCGTAGCTACAGATATACATAAGCATATCGGTGAGACGCGAACCCATGAGATTTTCCACTACCAAAACTAGCTCGACGGGCCTAAAGAAGTTATACATAAGAAAAAATATAATATAAGATTGTTGTGTGCAACAACAACTAAGTTCAAGGTGCTTCAAGTAAAGTAGGCATCACTTTAGTTCACAAACACATTAAGTGACCCGGCCGTCATTCAAACGTTAGTTTATCATTAAGTTAATGTAGTCAAGTACATAAGTAAAGTATTGCTTTTAACATAAATGCAGTGTTAAAGTTTTGGTGTTTCGTAACGGAACGCTAATGGTTTGTTTTATCATTTTAACGGTACCTTTTAGATGTTACATAGGTAATTGTTTTGTTTCAAATTAAGTATACGGTCTTGGAGGACACGGTGGAGCATACAGTGGAGGTCTGCCCGACTTGGGCGGAGCACCGCCGTGTTCTTACGGAGGCGATCGGCGGCGGCGATCTCTCACGTCCAAACCTGGTCCAGGCCATGGTGCGGAGCGAGAGTGCATGGGAGGCAGTCACCTCCTTCTGCGAAGCAGTAACGCTCGCGAAGGAGGAGGCGGAACGCGTGAGGGAGAGGCAACAGCCGCGCCCTCGCGCCCCTAGCCGCCGCAGGAGACGCCCTGGGCGGCGGAAATCTATCGCCGATTCCCGGCCACCGTAGGCGCAGGCTTGCGGACGACGAGTAATGGGCAGCTCGCCGTCCGGTAAGGACCAGGCCCGGGTCGACGGCGCGTTGTGTTCCACGCGCGCCTCAAAGAGATGTCAGCAGTGACGGGGTCCAATAGGGCCGATGCCGCCGGGGTCGCGGGTAGTTCGAAAGAGATACCGTGGCCCTGGCACGGGCAACTGAAGGAACACGGGTGGGTTTTAGTCAGTAAAAGTCTGACACGCCCTCCCGCTCCGCCCAGAGTGGGAGTAGTCATTTGATGATTTCCCATCCACAAAAAAAAAAAAAAGTATACGGTCTTACACAACAAAAACTTAAGACACTTGTTCAACGCGTGTCTGATGTCAGTGTTTCGTCAAATTCCATACATAAAAGTCGTGTTAAACAGTTTGACGACTTTGACTTGACGACGACCGTATTAACACAGTTTTGTGGTAATACGGATAGAGTCTAGCCGGTTATTTCTAAGCCCAAAAAGTTTCACAAAACTAACTGAAAAAAGAGTAAGATTTTGTTTTCAGTCTGATTGATAGGAAAAGGCGTGAATTTATATTGTACTCGTATGTGACGATAGAATAATCAGCCTATAATGTTCTTACAGCTGGGATACAGTCGTCCTCTCTGTGAGAGGGAGTGGGCCATAATCCACCACGCGGACCCAGTGCGGGTTGGTAGATGTCACATGTCTTCGAATTTTTGGTTCTAGGACATGGCGGTCTCCTCACGATGTTTTCTTCATCGTTTTGAGAGCAGCGGTGATGAAATAATTTGACACAAAGTAAAGCACCTGTCAGGGTTCGAACCTACGACCTACAACTCGTAAGTCACGTCCGTTACCACTGCTCTCCCTCACTCTATTATATAATATTACAGTCTAACTACAGTCTGGCCGTCGAGAGAATGCGCTCTCGATACCTGTCAATTTCATACTATAGTATAGTTAAAATCTCACTGCAGACTTGGTCATAAATCATAATCGGAGTAGGGATGTGCGCTAGTTGCGCGCGCTCAAGGCCATTATCGATAACAGAATCATTAAGGTTATCACGTAAACATACTGCATTCATTAAGTATGCAGGGTAACTAATGAGTACTAATGTGTTTTTACGAGACTTCCTTCTCGTAAGAACACATTAGTATCCATTAGTTAATTCTATAAACAGAAGGTAATTATATAAAAACTAATATGTTTTTACGTTCTTAATTACATAAAAAGAGGGTAATTAACAAATATTTTTTTGTAATATTTAATTTGGTAATAAAATAAAAAAAATGTGTATTTATTTCTATAACCCATTTATAAATATATAAAACTATCGATATCACTCATCGACTGCAGTAATGCACAGGACTACGTGTGGACGTGGCCTGCCCATAAGGCCCGTGAGTGGGAAAGAGAGCGAAACACTCGAATGATTTATGACCGAGTCTTCAGCGAGACTTTAACTATACTATAACGATTAAGTGTTTAGTGAATTTGATCCTTATTTCTACTAGAAATTGTGCAACTGACAGATGCTAGGAACGCATTTTCTCGACGGCCGGACTATAATGAATAAAGAAAAGCTTTAACCATAACCGCGGGTAGTCCGTCATTAATTTATGTAAAGGAGAACCAACAGCTTTACAGTCAGAGTCAAATCATTTATTTCAAATAGGCACAGAAAAGGCACCCTTGAACGTCAAAATTTCCAAAAAAAAAAAAAAATAGAATGATTCTATAGTCGCCCCTTACAAATGGTAGTTTCGTATGGAGAAGGAAGAAACTGCACCGGTGCTCTTTTTTACAATATTTTGTATACATTAATTAGAGAAGGATAACGATTGGACTAGCAACACAGAGACAAATCACGGGAAAAAAAAATTTAGTCTAACGAGTTCGAGAAAAAAAAGGTTGATACAATAAGTAAAAGTCCGAGTTCAGCCGAATGCATGCTGATTCAGAAAACTTTCCGGTTAATTTGGTAGGAAATCTTGTGGGCCCTAGCACATGCACCTCCGCCGCAAAACCGCATGATTTTCCGCTAATGTTTCGCTGACGTCATGGGATTCAGTTGAATTGGACTACCGTGGTTTCGCTGAGGTTTCGCGGCGGAGGTGTTCTAAGGCCCATGTTACACTACATACAAGGTTTTCCCAATAGTGATAGCAATTTTCCTTGTTTTTTCTCTCTACAAAAACCGGATTCAAAGCAAAACAATTCTATTTTTCTTACTAAAAATGACCTAGAACTCGTACTTACTTCTTGTTTTTTTTCTCCATTCAAAAATATATCCGCTACCCCATTCATCTCTGGGCTGGACCAATAAACTATATAATCTGTTTATTGGCCCCATTATGACTATTTATATGGCTTCCTAATGCGACAAACACTCATACATCATACACATAGTGGTCGGTGTTGAGATCATTCGGTTTAAGGATGAGCATACACTTGCGATTTGTGTTTGTTACTTTCATTCAGCTGTTAATGGAGTTCCTTGTGAAAACTTTGTCGCGAGATGGCGCTAAATCTTTTTTCTTGTCGTCGATTGGTCGCTTTGTTTTCAAGATGACTTCGACAAGTGACAAACAAACAGCGTTCTCTTGGGGCGAAGCTTCTGTGAAACAGCCCCATTGGCGCGAGTGAATTTCGTCCCGCATCCCTCATGTGATGCGGAGGAATGAGGAAAATGTCGTCAGAAATGTTTTGAGTATGAATGTGGATGGCTATACGAGTACGGAAATACCAAAGAAAAGACGGATGGACTGTGTGAAAGATGATATGGCTAGAAAGGGAGTGACTACCGAGATGACGACTAATAGAGAAGTATGGAAGAAAAAGATATGTTGCGCCGATCGCAAATAAATTGGGATAAGGGCAGGAGAATGGTGATCCCTCGCTGGATTCGCTTCAGTGTGGCCAGAGCTTTAGGTAAAGGTGCATTCACACCAAAGTTACTTTTTGTGGAAAAACGTTTGCAAGCAACAACGGATCACTAATCAGCCTATAATGTTCCCACTGCTGGGACACAGGCCACCTCTCTTCGAGAGGGAGTGGGCTGTAATCTATCACGCGGGCCCAGTGCTGGTTGGTAGATGTCACATGTTTTCGAATTTTTTTTGGCTCTATGACATGCCGATATCCTCACGATGTTTTCCTTCACCGTTTTGAAAGCAGTGGTGATGATGAATATTTACACAAAGTAACGCGCCTGTCTGGGTTCGAACACTTCGAACCCATAAGTCACGGTCTTTACCACTGAGCCAGCACTGCTCTTCAACAACGGATAGCAAAAAGTTATTTAGTAATCTTACTAAAAGTGATAGAATGTTACCTAATGTTATAATGATGCAAAATGTTGCTCTACAACTTATTGTGTGGATACACTTTATGTGGTCATCGTCACCAGTGGAAATCTGCAAATTAAACCAGATGCATTGCACTCATATGCCGAATTTGGGTCCCTTTCTTACCGAAAGACAGCAACGATGCTTGACTGCACAAATAGATTTGAATAGATCAAAAAGACTTTGAAGTAAACTATTCAATAAGGGTTTCCTGAAATGACGTTCACTAGGTGGCAGCACTGAGACGTCAAGTCCGGCCACCTGTCAAAAGTGTCAAAGCGCCTATTCTATTCTATTCTTAATAAATGGCAAGCAAAGCCGATGTCGACTATTCTGCCAATGTCTAAAGTGAGCTAGAAAAACAAGTGTGTATGAGAGAACAAAAAAAAAAAAAAAAAAATTATTATTATTATTTGGTTGATCCAGTTGATACATTAAATAACTTGTTGGATTAGTACGGGACTGAAACAAACAAAAAATAGAGATAAATAAATATTATAATTGTTAAAACATAAAATACACGCATACCACACCAACACAAACGGAGTAATTCATAACTTTATATTATTGTGACGGATGAAGGTCATCAGCGCCACATGCAGATCTGGAGAGGAGTGTGTTAGCAAAGAAGGAAAATTAATCGGAAGAGGAATCTTGAATTTTTGGAGACGTCTATATAAATCTAAAGGTGGGACATTGTTCGAGCATTCAAAGAAGATGTGGTCCAGAGTGCCTTCCTCCAACCCGCACTCACAGAGAGAGGAGTCACGAACACGAATCTTCTGCAAGAAAACTGGAGTACAACAGAAACCCAAGCGAATTCTACAAAGGGTAGAAATAATTGTTTTGGAGGCTTTTTTGTAGCCATAGAACCAAGGTTTAGATTTTATTATTGGTTGTACTGCATAGTAAAACCTGCCCTTTTTCCTTCCAGTGATATTCCAGTGTTCCTGCCATGAGGATTGGAGTTTAGCCTTTGGAAGGCTCAGTAAGTCATACCCCTGATGAATGTTGTAGGTGGGATCAGCTGTTGCTGAAGAGCAAGCATCTTTGGCCAAAGCGTCAACACACTCATTGCCCTTAATGCCACAATGACTAGGTATCCAAACTAACTGAACTTCCTTTTGACTACTAGCACAAGATAATAAAGATTTTTTAATTTTTAAAACAAGGGAACTGTGCAATTTACTTTTGAAAGGGTTTTGTACTAAGGCTTGCAGACAGCTAAGAGAGTCAGTGAAAATAACGGCCCTGTCAATATTATGATGTGACTCTATGAAGAGACAAGCTTCCAATAAAGCCACACACTCGCCCGTGAACACAGAAGCCTCCTCAGGACATTTGTACTGTAGAATAATTCTGGAGCTTTGGTAATAAACCGCAGCGCCAATGTTACTGAGATCATTAAATTTTGAAGCATCTGTAAAAAATCTTTGGAACCCGGACCATCGCTCTCCCACCGCCGCATTGAAGGCCGAATTCGCTGAAGGGGACTTTTTGGAAATACCGATGTCAAAGAAAATTTTTGGTGTGAAACATAAGACTTCATAGGGAACGTTAAAAAGAGGTAAACGGGGATTCTGTTCAATTGGACATGCTAAATTATGAATTTGACGAAATGCTTTTATGATTAAGGGGATTTCTTTGTTTTTCCAGAAATTTGAGCTTCTACATAAGGCATCTAACTCATTCAATCTTGCTAAAAGGGGATGGGAAGATCTAGATATTAACCTAGCCAGAAAACGGGAGGCCAGATACTGCCGTCTCAAGGTCAGGGGAGGTTCAGCACACTCAACCTGCAATGCGTTAATGGGAGAAGACTTCATACAACCAGAGATGATCCGAAGACATTTTGACTGAATCCTATCCAGCCCCGCCAAAGCACCCCTGTTGCATGGCACTAAATGGAACGTACCATAGTCTAGAACACTACGAATTAGGGCGTTATAGACCAATTTCATAGTGTAAGGATGGGCACCCCACCAGACACCCGAGAGAGCCTTTAAAATCGAAACCACTTTTTCACATTTTTTAATTAATAAATTAATATGATGTTTACCATTTAATTTTGTATCTAGAAAAACGCCTAAAAATTTTACCTTATTCACTAACGGAATATTAGAACCCGAAATGTCCACTGTTGTGTGTGGGATCAATCTTTTACGAGTAAAAATTACTGCCGAACTTTTTTGTGCCGATAACGACAAACCATGGCTTAAAAGCCACTGGTTCAGAGAGTCCAGAGAGAGGCATAGGGATGACGCAGCGTCTATGATGGAGGAATCTGTCACATACAAGACTAAGTCGTCGGCATATTGGAGGATGTGACAGTTACTATTTAGGCAGGAGCCAATGTCCACTGTATACAGGTTATAAAGAAGGGGGCTCAGCACGAAGCCTTGCGGGAGTCCCTTCCAAGTATGTCTTTCATCAAAATCCTCTCCCTGGACCCTCAGAACTAAAGAGCGAGACAAGAGAAGAGCACAGATGCATTCGATCATCTTAACCGGGAGACTCAGCTGGTGCAGTTTCTGCCTGAGTACGGGAAGAAGAACGTTGTCGTATGCAGAGGAGATGTCTAGGAAGGCGGCTACAACGGATTCGTTTTTGGAAAACGCTAAGCGAATATCCGTAACTAAAACGCCAACACTATCCATAGTACCGAGCCCCTTCCTGAAACCAAATTGATAATTCGGCAGCAAATCTCTCGCTTCGACTATCCACTCAAGTCGATTTTTAATAAGGTGTTCCAATAGTTTGGACAAGACAGAGGATAAAGCAATTGGTCTAAGGCCGTTCGGATCATCTACATGTTTGCCTGGCTTCAATAGGGGGATAACAATTTGTAACTTCCACTGATCCGGAACCCAACCATTACTGTAACAAAAATTAATGATGTCAAGGAAGTAAAGTTTAGCCTTGTCTCCAGAATGAACAATAAAAGAATATGGCACGCCATCAATACCGGGGGCTGAGTCCCGAACATGACTCAGTACCACATTCAATTCCTTCAAAGTAAATGGCACATCAAACGGATCCTGTGAAACACTTTGCAGGGACATATCATTGGAACATTCAGAAGAGAGAGGAACATATGGTGGAGCAATTTTGTCAAAAAAAAAATCGGCGGTTTCCCTAGTGATCGGTGAAGAGACTGATGAAGAGCACCCACGTCTAAACCTATTGATGTTTTTCCAAACTAACGAGATTGGAGTAGAGGGAGATAAGGAGGTACAGAACTTAACCCAACCCACACGTTTTTTCTTGCGGAGGTGACGCTTGGATCTGGCATTTATCCGCAAATATGTCAGTAGATTTTCGGTGCTCATATCTGCATTGTAACACTGTTCGGCCTCATTTCTCTCCCTGATTGCCGAAGTGCATTCTGGATCCCACCACGGGGGAGAAGGTATTTTGTTACGGGCACTGTTTTTCAGCGGAAAGCAGGAATCTGCACTGGAGGTGATGGCTGTGACAAATCTCTCATAACAGCTTTTGGCATGGCAGTGACCAGAAGGATCTATTAAACTTGAATTTAAATTTGGAAGAGTATCAATCTTGTCCTCCAATAATGATACAAATTTTGTCCAATCTGGATTCGACAGGTTATATTTCAAAAGTGGAGGGGAAGTTTTCTCTAAATAAGTCTTATTGACCAAAGATATAACAATAGGGTAATGATCACTACCATGCGACAAGGTCGTACATTCCCAATGGGTTGAAGCTGCCAACTCAACCGAACAAAAAGTTAAATCCACACAACTTTTTTGTTGACCAGGAGGGGATCTGCGAGTTGGGCAACCATTATTGAGAATACATAGATCCAGGTCGTCCAAGATCTCAACCAGAGCTATACCAAAGGCATCACAGCGCTCCGACCCCCACCTGTAATGGTGGCAGTTAAAATCACCCATAACCAAAATTGGTCCATGAATATTGGAAAAAATGTTTTTTAAAATAGTCAAAAAATCGTGATGAGGATGGGCAATGTATAACGAAAACACTGTAATGCCTTCCACCCCTCCTGCTACAATACTCATGTCACCTGTGAGCGAAGGCAAAGGGAAGGGAAAAAGGGGGACCCGATTGTTAACAAGGAGAGCCGATCCTCCATAGCCATCAGATCTATCACATCTGAGAATGTTAAAGTGTGGCATACGAAAGTTAAGACTTGGAGTGAGCCAAGTCTCAGCTATGGAACAAGCCAGTGGCTTGTATTTATTTAAAAGAAATATGAGGTCGTGCTTTTTATGCCACACGCTCCTCACATTCCACTGTAGGAATACTTGGCGAGACGCCATTTTTAATTTGTAGAAGTAGTGTAATAAGTTGATCGGCAACGTTGGACGGTGATTGGGAACTAGCAGAAGAAGAAGAGATAATAGTAGGTAAGAGTTTTATAAGCAGTTCAATAATAGAACTGGTATTATTAGAAGTAGCATTGTTGTAATTAAGAGCGCAGCCATTAGGCTGTGAAGGTAGGGGAGAACTAACTATTTGTTGATGAGAAACTTTGTCATAAGACGGGGAAAGAGGGGCATGGGTCTTGGGTTTAAATGTCACAGTTTTGCGGTAAGACTGAGAAATTGGAGTTTTGGCGATGTTGGCATAATTACGGGAAGCTGTTGGGATAATCTTACTAGCCTCTGCATAGGGAATAGATTTCTCAGCCATGACAGTCTTAATAGCTTTCTGTCTACCATACTCGGGGCATGACCTGCTATTAGCAAAGTGATTACCCGAACAAAGCACACAGAATGCCTCGCCCTCAGAAATGCTGCAACCATCACCAGGGTGATCGTGGCCACATTTACTGCAGCGGGGTTTAGACCTGCATAGATTCGCCACATGACCAAATCTGCAACACTTGCGGCATTGGATTGTCGGGTATATGTACTGCTCAACAGGGAGGGATGTATAACAACAGTAAATCCTATTTGGTAAAACTTGACCATCAAACGTCAGAACACATGTCTCAGTGGATTTCCACTCATTAACTCCATCTCTTTGAGTTTTCCTGTTTATACGGCGGACTTTCAGTATTTGCCCGCAGCCTGAGGGCACAGTCAAATAAGTTAGAGCTTCTTCTTCCGTAAGATCTGAGGGAACACCGGTAACAACACCCATCCTTGTGATATTAAATGTAGGGATTGATGCAGTATAACCATATTTGGACAACAGATTATTATTCAAAAAAGAGTTAGCATCCTGGGGAGAAGCAAACTCCACTGAAACACGGTTTCTACCGACTCTGTTAACACCACCACGAACAATGTTCGCAATGTTGTTATTCATAAGGAATTTACCAAAATTAACAGGATGTAGGGTGGTGCCAGCATTTGGTTGATTCTCAATTCGAGAAACGTGAACAATATAGGGAGCCTTATCCATTACGCAGTACTTAGAGCGACCAATTTGGCTTTTTGGTTGCTTGCTTGGAGGGATAGAAGTCAAGATTTCTTCGGTACCAGAACGTTTGCGTGAATTTTGTTGGGATTGTGTTGCATCCATTTCTGTAACTCTACAAACAACATCCGCGAATTGGGCGAGTGGATTCGGAGACAGAGGAGAAAAAGGAATTGAAGGATCTGGAATATCTGGGGGGTCAGGATCAGGGGGTTTATTCTCATCCATGTTGAATAGAACGAGACTTAAAATAAGACAATCACAATACAAACCTGGTTACGAACACAAGAACAATACACTTAAACAATAAAAAGTCACAAAAGTATCAACAATCACACAAAAATAGCTAAAAATTCTAGACACACGTGATAACCTAGAACACCGTGGCGAGAATCTAAAACTAAAAATCGTCAAAGCGCCTATATTTTTGTTTAGTTTGACTGAATGATGAACGAATGAATGAAACGTATGATGAACGTCATCATACATTTTATATCAATTGTCAAAGTGGCGCCGACTTCATTGTAATGGTTCTCCGAAGTGATTGTAGAACAATCTCAAATGTGGGCCCGGTCTTAGAAACATTTCACTTTCGCTCAGATTAAACGACTGTTTATACCATGGAGAAATGGTTTTTCGGTTATTTTCGTCCTATTTGGGGTTATTTTGAGCCCCGATTGGCGCAGGGTTTTGCCTATCAAAAATGGAGCATGTGAAACATTCACCGTCTTATTACAAAACAAGGTTCATCTTCAAACCCAGATTTAAACCATGGACCCTTTTTTGAATTTCGAGCTTTATTCTAACACGTTAAGATGTCAGTTTTACAAAACTGACAACTTAGTACCGGACTAAGTTGTCAGTTTTGTATAAAGAACTGTATTTCTATAACAGCTAGGTTCATCTTACAAAAACTGGCTCGATGGTTTAAACCATGACGAAGAAAAACCTCGTTTTGTAATAAGACCGTCAGAATTTTCCGTAATCGGAAGGAGGCTCTTTTAAGGACTAAATAAAATTTTAATTCTATTCTATCCTATGGAAAGTGATTTTTGTTTTATTATTTGATCATCATCATCTGCCTAGCCTTTTCCCAACTGTGTTGGGTTCAGCTTCCATAATTAAGTAGGTAATAAATATATCGATTTTTCAAAGATTACACTGATATTTTACAAGCATGAAAGTATACATTACAGTCAAAACATCATTGGGCCAATCAGAATTTTAGAACGAGACAACTACTGGCCGCAAAATCGCTCTGTCTCTTTCTACTTTTAGGTTTTTACTGCACAACTGAATACAGAACGCTCAGTCCATAACTCCATACTCATTAGTCTATGCTTTTTACAGATTTTGTATCGTTTAGTTATCGTCCCTCGCAATAAAACCAGCAATGAATAATTTATCCGGGTCGCGGGTAACGTCCGCAAATAATTTGTGTCCCCGCGAAGGCTCAGTTTTATTGTACAAGTTTTTTTTTGACAAAGCAGATGATGATGGGCGTGACTTCGTATGACTATGATGAAAATTCACAAATTCCAAGGGATTTTTGTGAGGCATTATTGTTCGAGAGGTTTCAGAGGACGGAAAGAGAGTTGTTTAGTCTGTTCTTCTGTTAGATACTGTTTTTGATTTTGATGAAATCATTAATATTTTTATTAGACGTACTTTTTTGAGCAAGTTCAGTGGGAACAGTCAGCAACATAAGTGGTATCACTGTGTGTCAATTTAGATTTGTGAAGTTCTTCAAAAAGAATTCTCGGGGTCAGTTTTGAGGGTCCTCGAAGAACCACCCATTTAGATTCTAAATTGATACAAAGTTATTAGATACATTATATTTCAGCATTTCATAATAATTGCAGAGTTAATATTATTCTTTTCCGAAAAATTCTTTTAGCTTTTTAATTTTGTTCAAATTAGAATTAAATAAGACTTTTGTTGCTGGCGTACCTACAAACTCCCTGAAACTCGAGTGAAGAGTGAAGAAGAAGTAGTAGCTTGTAGAACAAGATTTGCTATACAAAGTTGATATAATTTAATTTAATTTAATTTCCTTTATTTCAGGCAGCTGTGGCCCATACAAAATACAATACTTAAATACAAACAAAAAATATTACAACATAACAAAAATGATATACTAATACATATAAAATACAACTTATAAAATAAACTAAGACACACGAGATATGAGCGAGGGGCATTAAATTAAACCACTTATACTTTGAATCATTTTCAGCCTCTATATTAAAAATCTGATAAATAGAAGCAATACAGTATACAATAGTCACAGGATTATTTTTTAGTTTTTTCTTTGTTGAAACACGATGTATCTGCCGTGACAGCTGAATAAACCTACGCATAGTTCATACACCTTAAAACGACAGAAGTTTTGACGTGAGACGTTGCCGTTTTGTTACGCACGTCAGTGGAAATCTCTACTAAGGATGTTTACATTTTAATTCGATTACTGAGCTATTTTATTTGTTAGAAAAAAGTTTTTTCTTATTTTTCTCCTAAACTTTTTTTTAGTAGTTCCGAGTTAACACTATGCATCTATAGTATATGTGGTTTCGCTCTATCAACCTTGTATAGGCTGAAATTGAATTCATGAACATTCTCTTAAGGGGTCATTGTCCTCATCATTATGAACAACTTTTACTATGTGACCAATACTGAAATCATTGTATTTATGATTTCAGTTTTGATCCCATAGTAAAAGTTGTTCATAATGATGAGTACAATAATCCCTTAAGAGGATGCCCATGAATTAAATTTCACTTCGTAATAGGTAATATGAAAAGGCTTTTCAAACTTATTTGTCAGGCGTAATTTTAAACCTAAGCCCAGGTGTTAAAATAGCCACCTACAATTCTACTTACCTATACATAAGCAGAAAGGAAAACCGATCCAAATCACGAGAGGTAGATACTTAGCTACCCAGCTTGGTCATATCCGATTTCAATAAGGGAAAACTTCGAGTAACCCTGATGGATTGAATATCCTGGAAGTAGAATCATATTTCACGGTAAACGGATAACAATTTCCTAATTTAAAAATCAAATTACGAACAATAAACGTTCGTGACCACTTCGTGATACTTCGGCTCAAGATCGGCATGAAAATAAAATCTATTGTAGCCTCAATTTATTCATATTACGTCACTTGCACAACCTTTTGAACAAAGGTTCCCCACAACCATTAATTATAAAAAGGCCCTTAACTTATTATGAATGGCTTTGAGAAAAGTTATTACTTTATGCTTTATTGCATATTGGTATCCATGGTTTTTGTATTATCTTTCTTAAAAATGGTTGGACTGCGAAACCCTCCAACTCCACGCTTGGCAGACATAGTTTTTTAGACTCTATTAATAGACACTAAAACCTACGAAAAGGTTTCGATCAGTAACCACATGAGGTAAAATGATGGTCCAAAGTGGGTAGCGTAACTTCTCACTGCCACGGATCCTCCAAGCTGAGCCCCGGCAGACCAAACTTTTTCCTACCTATTTTAGGTCTACTTTTCGTGCAATGTGTTCTTGTTTTTATGAAATAAATATTTTTATTATTATTTATTATTATTTTTTTATTAATGAGGTATTTTCCAGTAACTCGATGGGGTAAGTAATCGTGCGGCGGCCGCTTGGACTAGCAGGACGTGGTGTCGCTTCCGTGGACAAGTACCATAAGTCAGCACAAAGTCAAGCTAGTGCAAAGTGAAGTGCTATTATCATAGTCTTAAGCCTTATTTACTAACACAAGTTTTGTTTATGTTCAAATATGTACGAGTACATACAGGGTGTCCCGTAATTAATAGATAACCTCTTAAGGAGTCATTGTACTCATAATTATGAACATCTTTTACTATAGGACCAAACATGAAATAGCGAAAAAAAAAATCAACTGTTCCCTACATTTATTTTCGCATAACTCTTCAAAATGTAGGGAGCTGCTGATTTTTTTTTCGTGATTTCAGGTTTGGTCCCATAGTAAAAGTTGTTCATAATGATGAGTACAATGACCCCGTAAGAGGTTATCCATTAATTACGGGACACCCTGTATATGTTTAGGTTACGGTATTTATACCCTGCCCTACCCTGGTTTTTTTAGCCTGCGTGGCGCCTGAAGTAAATGGTTTAAATATTTATTTAGATTTACCAACATTCGCATACACTACAGAAATAACAGAAAGCAACATAAAGAACTAAATATAACAAACAATTATAGGTAAATACAGCATTTTCTTAGGATTACCTACTGGGTGAACAATCAGTAGTAGAGCAGATAAATTATTTGTATAAAACAAAACAAAAAGAGATACAGCTGTCTCATACAATCAATCTGCCTAGCCTTTTCCCAACTATGTTGGGGTCGGCTTCCAGTCTAACCGGATGCAGCTGAATACCAGTATTTTACATGGAGCGACTGCCTATCTGACCTCCACAACCCAATTACTGGGTAATACGATACCCCTTGGCAAGACTGGTTGTCAGACTTTCGGGCTTCTGACGACCCGTAACGACTGTCAAAAGATCCACGAGTGACAGCCGAGACCAACGGCTTAACGTGCTTTCTGAGGCACGGAGGAGTCTCGGTACGTAAAGATGGTCGCCCATCCACGGACCAAGCCCGGCTAGCGTAGCTTTACCTGATGGATCGACCCGTGCGGCTGTTATTACTTAGCCACGAGCTCCTCATACAGCTGTCTCATACATACATACATACATAACCTCGCGTGACCTGTCTTATTTCTTATAAAAATACTATGACCTGCGAGACAAATAATGGTAAGTTCACGTTAATAGTGCAATGGGATTATGGGAGGCATTATTAAAACTCACGACCTCTCTCTTCCCAGACCACGCCATAACCGTTGGACTATTGCTACTAATTGTTAGCGTGTTCTATTTAGTCCTCTGCCATACACATACACATTGAGAGCAGTGGTGGCCCAGTGGTAACGGTCGCGACTTACGAGTTGTAGCTCGTAGGTTCGAACCCAGACAGGCGCTTTACTTTGTGTAAATTATTTCATCGCCACTGCTCTCAAAACGGTGAAGGAAAACATCGTGTGGAAACCGGCATGTCCTAGAATCAAATCTTCGAAGACTTGTGACATCTGCCAACCCGCACTGGGCCTGCGTGGTGGATTACGGCCCACTCCCTCTCACAGAGAGGAGGCCTGTGTCCCAGCAGTGGGAACGTTATAGGCTGATTATGTACATACACATGTCATATCTTCAGTGTGACGCCATGACACCATTAATTTAAATCCTAGTCCTAAATATATCACACTAATATGATAAAGGCGAAAGTTTGTTATTTCTTCACGCTCAAACGGCTCGACCGATTTGGATTAAATTTGATACTTATACCCTGGATTAACACATAGGCTACTTTTTATCCCGGTCTACGTGGGTGAAACCGCGGGGCGCAGCTAGTAATATTATAAATACGAAAGTGAGTTTGTTTGTTACAATTTCACGCTAAAACGGCTAAACGGATTTGGATGAAATTTGGCTCACAGGTAAACCATGATCTGGCTTAGGACATAGGATACTTCTTATTGCAATAGTACTTTCCCGTGGGATGCACGCCGGCGAAGCCGCTGGCAAAAGCTAGTTGGATATTATAATTAAAGTTTCCGATTACTGACAGGATGACAAGTTCATTAAAATTTAGACAGCTCGCCCTCAAAGCATATTATAATAATTTTAAATAAATACGCCTTCTCAGTATTAATAGCTCTGTACTTTATAATTTTGTACACTTACAAAAACTTGGTTAAAATAGCGATAACTTCCAACAACTAATTTAAATTAATTACTAAAAATTCATTATACTGTTAGGACTTTTGAAGACAACCTTTCGGTTCAGAGGCTCGCAGTGAACTGAACTAGCCAACTAGCCGATGCTCCCAATATCATGTTTCGATTCCATTTCCTCAGAAAACTCTAGTACTTTTTCGAATACCGTCAAATGAGATTGTAAACTTCATGAATACACAGATACAAAAATCATTTGAGGTACTTAAATCACATACTTTTAATTTTATTTTAGTATATAAAATCAATAAAACTTATTACTATTTGGAAATCATGACAAATTGAAACATTTCTTCTGGTTCTTGAGGCGGATTCCCTGAAGAAGTGAAGAACCTTATCCTATAATAGACAAGATGATTTGATGTACTATAAGTATACCTATTAACGTCCCAAGTCCAGAAATTTAATTCATATATGGATACCGCATACTCGTACAATACGTATGTGGTTTCCATGGACATTTAATTTATTGATTGACAGATGGAAAAATAAGTTCTAAGTTATAGTTTGTATTTATTTCTAGATGGGTTCATGAATATATTGCCTGCTGATATAGTACCGAATTTTCACTTACGTCGAACAATATAAAATACAAATAATTCAGATAACGTCAATTTATTTTGACATTAGTTACACTAACCCAGAGTTTAGCGACTTAACTCTCCCACATCGATGGGTTAAATATTTAGAAGTTTAACTCAAGATTTACCTCTAACTCTTGGTGGCGCAAGATAAATTATTTGATTAACCCTTAGTTAGCTGTCAACTCCGAGTTATTAAGCTTAACCCATGAACGCGCGAGTGGCCCTAATAATAATGTATTAGGCACATTGAATTCACTAAATGATGGTGAAAACTGTATCAAAATCCGTTGCGATGTTTAGAAGAACAACGCGGTTTTGTCTGTGTGACAGACACGAAAAGTGACTTTAATTTATAGGTATCATCTTCCTGCCCTTATCCCATAATACTTGGGGTCGGCGCAACACGTTTTCTTCTTCCATTCTCCCCTGTCAACCGTCACGCTATCATTCACTCCCTTCTCTTTCATATCATTCCTCACACAATCCATCCATCTTTTCTCTGGCCTTCCTCTGCCTCTCCATCCATCAACATGTATATTTATTACTCTTTTAGTCACATGCATTTCGGTTTTTTTTTTAAATTGATAGGTATGGTCTGTTTATTAATCTCGGAGACTAAATTGACAAGTGAAAATGAAAATGTTAAAATGACCTTTATGATAATGTATATACAGGGTGTAGGTGTAAAAAGTGGCAACCTTTTAAGGGGTCATTGTACTCATCATTATGAATAACTTTTACTTTGACCAAACCTATAATCGCGAAAAAAATATGCTGTTCCCTACATTTTGACGAGTTATGCGTACATAAATGTAGGGAAAAGATGTTTTTTTTTTATGCGATTTCAGGTTTGGGCTCATAGTTAAAGTTGTTCATAAGAATGAGTACAATTACCGGATAAGAAGTTGTGCGTTATTTAAATTACACCTTGTAAGTATATTTGACTCCCTTGGCACCTGAAATCTGTAACTTTACAAAAACCTTCCTTAGTTTTACAAAACCGTGGGAGGTGAACATTGATATAAAAGTAATTATATAGGGTGACTGTTAATTAGTGACCGATACCCAAAATACATGAGTGTGCTCATGATAACAAACAACTTTTACTATGGGACCAAACCTGAAATCGCGAAAAAAAAATCAGCTGCTCCCTACATTTATGTTCGCATAACTCGTCAAAATGTAGGGAACAGCTGTTTTTTTTTCGCGCTTTCAGGTTTGGTCCCATAGTAAAAGGTGTTTGTTATCATGAGTACAATCATTTATGTCACTAATTACCAGTCACCCTATAATATATAAGTCGATGGAGGTGAAATAGTTTACCACTTCACCCATTTCGCATATTCACGAGGAACGACACGCCCCAGTTAAAGGTTTGATTGACATTGGTGCCGATTCTCTTGTCACAAATGCCTCTAAACTAGACTAAAAATCACTAAAATTTAGTTTATTCCTGTCAAACGACGATTTCCCATTCTGAAATTGACTAAAGTGATACAACTTAACTATATTTTAGTTTGACAGCACTAAGATTGTACGGAGTTATTAGTTTAGTGAAAATGGCAATTTTGCTATTCTGAATTTGACTGTTTTCACATGGTTTTCACGTAAAATTTTAATTGTCAAACTAAATCAGACTATGTTTAATCGCGATTAAAAAGGTGTGGAATAAAATTAGTTGATATGAACTAAAATTCACACCGAGACCTTGACTTCGGATGCAAAAACAGTAGTGTATTTTTTTCTTTTCTTTTGCATATATCTCGAAAACGGTGAGTCCTATCGCAAAAATAATGAAAATTTGGCCCCCCTTTATAAAACACATGAATCCCTATGACTCCACATGTAGGCACAAAAAAAAAGTACCAAAAAAAAAGGTACCAAAAAAAGGTACCAAAAAAAAGGTACCTATATTCCATATAAAACACGTTGAAGCTGCCCCCTCCCTGCGCCCCTCCAGCTCTAAAAGATATTTGACCCGGTAACGACAGCGATGTCGGTGAACAAAATATGACAAGCCTGTCTCTTCATAGTGATTTCGTTAGTTCCAATTAAAGCCACCGGGTCAAATATACTACAGGCACTATACCACGCGGAGTCACGATTGTCAAACTCGATTTTAGTTGTGTCAATATTGTTATTACATTTAGAGGTTTTTTTTTACAGAATAGCTCTAAGATTCTCATAGCAAAAAGGAAGGAATTTTAGTGATAGTTTAGTTAGTTTAGTTCGGTGTACAACAGAATCGGCACCATTGACGTTCTATCGACGGAGAACTCAACAAGTACTTGTGAATGTTTTAACTTTTCCAATACGAGTATTACTTTGAAGACTGGAGTGTTACTGAATAGTTCCATGTTAAACGTTTACAGTTTTCCACGATATTATGAGGAAGTGTTGGGGTGAAAGTAATAAGAGAGAACAGTTATCATTTCTTTTCTTCAAAAAAAAAAAACTTAAAACATGGCTTCTTGAAAATTTTTGTTACACAGTTCAAGAATTTATTAATGACTAGCTGTTGCCCGCAGCTTCGCCCGCGTGGATGTCAATGGTTCTCTAATTGAATAGGATTTTTTTTTGCTCACAATTTCACGGGTTTGAATTTTTTTACCGAGGTTTTTTTAGTTACAAAAGACAGACACAAATTGAATTTTTGTTTTTTTTTTTGTTTTATGTACTTTACTTCATACTTTCTTATACATTTAGTAAAAAGTTTTTTGACATTACAAACAGAAACTTCAATTGTATTTATTTGTAAGTGTAGATGTTTATAGAGCGGTAGTAAATATTAGGTCTTTACCTATGAAATTGCCGTTCTGCAGTACTGGCCATTTCAAATCAAAATAATTTTTGTTTGGCTAAGAATTCTAATTTCAAATTAATTTTATTTTAAAAACATGGATTTTTTTTTCCAAAAGTAATCATTTGTTTATTGATTAGTGGTACATTTTCATCGCATTTCAATCTTTTTCGTCATCATGGATACGTTAAAAATTCGAGTAATTATAGAATATGAGTACCGTCGTGGCAGCAACGCGGCACAAGCGGCACGCAATATCAACGACGTTTACGGAGCTAACACTACAAACCAACGCACCACTTGTTATTGGTTTGCTCGCTTCCGTTCTGGAAATTTCGACCTGAAAAATGAACCTCGCGGTCGTCCGAAGACTGGTCGACAATGACGAATTAAAAGCGATTGTGGAAGCTGATGATACACAATCTACGGCTGAATTAGCAGCAGCTTTCGACGTTAGCGTCAAAACAATATTGGTCCATTTGCGTCAAATTGGCAAGGTAAAAAAGCTTGACAAATGGGTGCCCCACGAACTCAATGATCGCCAGCGCGAAGTACGCGTCGAGACGTGCCTTGCACTGCTCAACAGACACACAAATGAAGGAATTTTGAGCTGCATTGTTACCTGCGATGAAAAATGGATTCTGTTTGATAACCGCAAGCGCTCAGCAAGTTGGTTGGATCCTGGTTCAGCACCTAAACAATGCCCTAAACGGAAACTTACCCCTAGAAAAGTGATGGTCACTGTTTGGTGGTCTAGCGCCGGTGTGATTCATCACAGCTTCTTACCAAACGGGGTGAGCATTACTTCAGATGTGTACTGTGAAGAACTGAACACAATGATGGAGAAGCTGGCACATCTCCAACCAGCATTGGTCAATCGCTCGTCTCCGCTGCTCCTGCACGACAACGCGCGACCTCATACTGCACAGCAGACGGTCTCCAAGTTGCAAGAACTGGGGTTGGAAGCTCTCCGTCATCCGCCATACTCACCAGACCTTGCGCCTACAGACTACTACTTTTTCCAGAATTTGGATAACTTCTTGGCGGGAAAAAATTCAATACCCGAGAGGCAGTACAAAATGCCTTTGAAGAATTTGTTGCCTCCCGTCCAGCTGATTTCTTTAAGAAGGGCATCAATAAACTGCCACTGCGTTGGCAAAGATGCATTGATTGCATGGGTGATTACTTCGATTAATACAAATAAAAAATGCATGAAAAAAATTCGTTTAATTTTTTTCATACAAAACGGCAATTTCATAGGTAAAGACCTAAATACTAAATTGTGTTTTTATTTTATATGTTATACTAGAGTATATTGTTCTATACAGGGTGTGTCGTAATTAATGGATAACCTCTTAAGGGGTCATTGTACTCATCATTATGAACAAATTTTATTAGGGGACCAAACCTGAAATCACGAAAAAAAATATCAGCTACTCCCTACATTTTAACTAGTTTGATGTAGATAAATGTACTGAACAGCTGATTTTTTTTCGCGATTTCAGGTTTGGTCCCCTAATAAAAGTTGTTCATAATGATGAGTACAATGACCCCTTAAGAGGTTATCCATTAATTACGACACACCCTGTATGTATACGATCTTTAAGTCTAATGTTGTGTTTTAATTGTAAATTACACTAATTTTAACGGCGAAAGTTTGTGAGTTTTTTGTTACTTCTTCACGCTCAAACGGTGAGACCGATTTAAATGAAATTTGGTATGTAGATAGCTTATACCCTGGATTAACACATAGGCTACTTTTTATCCTACTCTATGCGGGTGAAACCGCGGGGTGCAGCTAGTAAGAATATAATAAAAAGAAAAAAATATTAAGTACTATTATTTATTTATTTATTTTTCATAAAAATAAATAAATAATAGTAGTATATTATAAGTTAGATTCTATAATATGTTCGTATTTACTTGGCCTTGATTGCTTAGCTTGCGTGTTCTGTGCTGAGCTCACGTAACGCGTCGTATGTCCAGCCAGTAATAGGACTCATCCATCAAGGAGCGCTGTCCTAATTAGACGCATTAGTTTATTATACATAAAACAAAAGGTATTAAGTATATTAAAACACGTATACGTAAAAGGTAAATAAAAATATATTATCTTTAAAATGGTGAAGGTTTCATAAAAATAACTTTGATAGTTTTTACGTGATTCCCAGTTTTTTATGCGCGACAGATATAACTTTACAAATTATTTACACTATGTAATATAAACATAATCTAAAATATTCACTATTAAGTTATTAAGAAAATGCTCTAATTTAACAATATTTTTTTCAAATCATTAACACTACTCGCTTAGACGTGGTCTTCAGTTTACAATCATTAGAAAATTGTAAATATTTGTATCATCGTATGCCACTTTTAGCGGTGGATTTGTCCTGAATATACTTTTCCTTACCAACCTTGTAACATATCCTACGAATAACTATCTTTGTCTTTGTCTTTCAAATGCAAAGATCATCGCCCTTTGCACGAATATGTAAAGTTTGCATTTGTGTGATAGAAAAACGATACTTTTAGCCCAGCGTGGGAAGTTTGGTAGCGATCCGGCTACCCGTGCGAAGCCGCTGCGGGTAGCTGGTTTTGAATAAGTCGACGTTCGCACGGGCGTAAAAATATCGCGGCGATTTTGCTTCGCGCACTGGATTTTCAACGCACTGCTTAGCGCCGAGAGTTGAAAATCTAACAGTTTTTTCGACGCGCTAGAATGCACTCTGTTGTTGTAAGGTTGGATTATCATCGCTCGGCTCAACAACAATCTGCCTAGCCTTTTCCCAACTATGTTGGGGTCGGCTTCCAGTCTAACCGGGTGCAGCTGAATACCAGTATTTTACATGGAGCGACTGCCTATCTGACCTCCACAACCCATTAACTGGGTAATACGATACCTCTTGGTAAGACTGCTTGTCACACTTTCGGGCTTCTGACGACCCGTAACGACTGTCAAAGATCCACGAATGACAGCCGGGACCAACGGCTTAACGTGCTTTCCGAGGCACGGAAGAGTCTCGATATGTAAAGATGGTCACCCATCCACGGAAAATCCCGGCAAGCGTAGCTTAACCTGATGGATCGACCCGTGCAGCTGTTATTACTTAGCCACGGGCTCTTCGCGCTCGGCTCAACAACGAGAGTTGAAAATCCAGTGCGCGATGAAATCCCGCCGCGTTATTTTTACGTCGGCTAAGAATGCATAACATCACGCCTTGCTTCCCCGAAGGGTTGGGCAGAGGTGTATCTATAGTACACCCAATGACACCCACATTTCCCCAGTTATGTTTAACCATAACTGGGGAAATGTGGGTGTGGGTGTGGTGTATGTGTGTGTGGAACTTAAGTCCCATGTAATAGGGGTCGAGCCTATTGTCATCAAATCAACCGGGCACAAACCCGGGCCGTTACTGAGAAATTACTAAAAGAAAAACTCAATAACACTAGGCCCGACCTAGCAATCGAAACCAAGACCTTATGCTCAGCAGTAGCGCTTGCTACTGACCAACGAAGCAGTGAATAAGATAATGATTACAATACAAAACCAACAACAACAAAATTAAATCCATCACAATTTGTCTAACCATGAACCCTTTGTAAAGCTTTGATTTAAATATTTTAACGACTTCAAAGTCTTTGAAAGAAGAAGACTTGAATAAAACATGCGCAATATGCAGAAATGCGACCAAGTTCGTCTGCTAACACTAGTTTGTGTTAACAAGTTTAAAGTCGAACTTAAGTGGAACTATGACAATGAAAGACTCTTGTTTTGATTTGGAATTGAAAGGCAAGAAAGTAAAACAAGAAAGAAAAATAGGTATATTTTATTTGTCATAGAAGCACGTGTAGGTATACAAAAGGATCAATTACTTAACTAGAATAAAGAAGAAAAAACTGAACAGATATACAAAGTGTTATTGAAATAACGAAAACCTTTTAAGGGGTCACTGTACTCATCGTTATAAACAACTTTTACTAAGGGATCAAACATAAAATCGCGAAAAAAAAAATCTGCGGTTCCCTACATTTATGGTCACACTAGCTATTGCCCGCGGCTTCGCCCGCGTGGAGTTCAGAAATTATCTCACGGGAACGTATTACCGAAATAAAAAGTATCTTATGTCCTATCTCAGGTCAGGCCTTTTCATCCAAACCCGTTCAGCCGTGCCGCAATGTACGAATTTATGAACCCCATAGGTTCATGTTAATGTGTACCCCCAGTAGTTGCGAACTTTATAGTGTTAGCCCTGCTCCGTTCAAACTCACTTTTTAACCGACTTCTAAAAAAGGAGGAGGTTCTCAATTCGGATGTTTGTATTTTTTTTTTTTTTATGTTTGTTCGCGCATAACTCCGTCGCTTGCCAACCGATTTGAAAAAATATTTTTTTGTTGGAAAGGGTATACTTCCCAAATGGTCCCATTTTTGTCAAAATCCAGTTCTGATGATGGGATCCTGGAGAAATCGAAGGAACTCTTCAAATATTATAGGCACACTTATAGCGATTTGGGTATTTTTTATAGTAGCTCGTGCATTTGCTCTCGGAAAGCACCACTTGGTGAAGTGGAACTGATGATGAAGACCACAGATGGCTACCGGAACTACTCAATGATAAATATTTCACGGGTTGCGATTCGATTACTTTAATATGGTTGCTAAGCAATTTCCGCTCGTCACACAATGCGTGTGGTGAGTGGTTGTTGAGGAGTTCTCCTGGTTCTTACCAGCAGGAACTCCTCAACAATTAACGTCCCAGCATAAAGCAAAAGCAATATTTTGTAACATGTGATGAGCAATTGACATTAGACTATTGTAGCTTATACAAATTATAAACAGACCCACTAAAAAGTGAAAAAAAAAAAACTTTTTTACAAAAAAGTACAACCGACTTCCAAAAACAACACTACAAAGTGACAAATAACTTTAATTTCGGAAGTCGGTGGCAAAAACGAAAATACATTTAATCAGACACCGACTTCCGAAATTAAAGTTATTTGTCACTTTGTAGTGTTGTTTTTGGAAGTCGGTTGTACTTTTTTGTAAAAAAGTTTTTTAGGCACACGTAATACTTGAATTATTTCACTTGCTTGCAGCACAGCTAGTAACAGACTGACCCATGAGCTAACGCGCTACGCCGGCAACCATCAAGAGTGGGGAACGGATGTAGCGCGCCACCTCGTTTGGTAAAACATATATCTATGGGTAAAACAGTATGATTAAAACAATTCTAAAATTATTTTAAATATTCGATTTAACGTTATATAAAATACAGGAATTAATTAATACATAACTTTAACTGTAAAATCAATGTTTAATAAAATAAATGGATCGTAGCCATACCAAAACTAACGCCACCTAGCGGTATAAGATGACAATCATTTCCAATGTAGATATTACCATATTACTGTATCATACCCGCACAACAATAGCTAACAGATTAGTACACTTTCAAAAATCAGTAGCCTATCTTATTTTAACTAAATTCTAACAATAGAATCACAACTACTGTAAGCTTGCGGTCGCCATCAGATGATGGTATTTTACATACCTACAACGTGTCGTTTTGCATCCTCGTCAAATTTCAGGGTGTGATACAGAACATCATACCGAACAACTTACTCCATGGGACCAACATCGTAATCGTGAAAAAATTTTCAACTGTCCCATAGAAAACTTCAATACCTACTCGACGCAAATGTATGGAACGGCTGATTATTTTTTCGCGATTATGATGTTGGTTCCATGAAAAAAGTTGTTCGGTTTGATTGTCCATACCACATCCTTAAAGACGAGGATGCAAAACGACACGTTGTATATATGATATACGCTTAGGTATATATCTAAAAGCGGCATTTTATGTTTTAAGTTATTTAGATGTAGGTTAAGATTTAGGATATAAGTAGTATGTCATTTTATAGGATGCAGATTAAGGATTTAGCATGTCGGCCACTCTATCGCATTGGATCGCAGATCTGTGATGGTAGATGTAAGATTTACGTAAATAAATAAATAAATCGAATATATAAAGGATTTTTATTGATTTTTCTTTACGCACACATGGGGTGCGTTTGACATTTAAGGAGTAACCCTTCAACTGTCAAGTTATTGAATATGATTAAAAGTCCAAGTATAGTCGCGTGACGCGTGCTCGTCGGCGCGCGGCGATGGTGCTTAGTCAATTTTATCTCCCGAAACAAGAACTCTCCATTTGTCACAACAGAGTATGTAATTTAAATCACGTTTCCATTCCCATCACGTTATTGAGCTTAACAAATACTTCCCGAATGTCATAATAAACATGGCAACCCACTTATAAATAATTCTCTATACAAACAGACCATATTTCACGTCAAACGTCGTTTGGAAAAGCTAATTGATAAAATTACCAGCAGACCAAATGGGGACTTACTAAAATAGTCGTTTTTAATAAGGTAACACTGAATTTTGGTGATGTAGGTAGGTATGTCATTTGACTAATTGTATGTTGGCGTTAGTAGGCTTGTTATAGAGTAACTGTAATGTTATTCTGTATATATCTCACCGTGAAAACATGAGTGAAGTGATCTTCAAGTGAGCTGTCAATAGTGTCAACCCCTAGCCCTCTAGGTGGAATGACGGCTCACTTCACGCTCACTTCACCTGAGTTATCACGGTGAGATGTTTACAGAATAGCACTACTGCTGTAGTAATTGGCCACGCTTTAGTAACTAGCCACTCATAAAAAAGAGGTAGAAACAAGGAGAAGAAGCAAGCTCATGAATGAAAAGGATGAAAAATGTTGTTTTTGTCCTTTTCATTCATGAGCTTGCTTGCATTAGCTGGTTTCTACCTCTTTTTTAATGGGTGGCCAATTTACTAAAGCGTGGCCAATTATTACAGCAGTTACCCTATTTAATTTGTGGGTATAAGCTTCTGTTTTTTTTTTATTAAACGTAATTTCTTCTATCATAGGCATTTATCAAAATTGATGAGTTTTATATTAATTGTTGTTGTTTTATTAACAGGGCTGGTACGAATATAAAAAGTCTAACAAAAACTGTTAGATTTTAAGAGCGCGCGAGATGCAGTTTTGTATAAATATATTACAAAACCGCATCAAAATCTTAGTACCTACTTTTTACACATTAGTATTTGTAGTTCACTAGTTCAACCCACTCGGTAATGGAAAAGTAACATTACGCTTGTAGAAGTATCTTCCAACAACTGCTGTAGAAACCTACTGGAGCCGGTCAAGGTTCACTCCAATTACCTACTGTAATAGTATGTCGTGAACCCGGTGCACAGAAAACAATAAACGTACGAATTTCTGGGTAACGATGGGGCTGATAATTTTAAGTTGAAAAAGGAAAGATATTTAAAAAGGAATTTATTTTTCAATACACTTCCTCGAAAACTGGTTCACAACGCAATACGATTAGGTTCACAATACAATATATTTCACACGCGTGCGATTTTTCACTTTCCAACACGTGTGCGGGAATAAAAATTGCCACAAATAACTTATACCTATACTTAGTCCAAATTGGTTCAATGCCTCTATTCACATTCTCTATTCGGAGGTGAATGATTTTTTAATCTCGGCAAAGAGATGCGAGTCTTTACGGCGTTAATATTTTTTTAATATTTAAATAATGTTTATAAATTAGCATTTATTTGTGTTCTAAACTCAAAAATATTTGTATTTTCTATTTTTCATATTAGGCTGTTTATCGCCTTTATACCTTTGGTTCTCCTTCAACTTGGCGAAAGCAAAGCGCGGAAAAAAAGAGAATTTAAATCATAATTTCCTAATAATTCATAACAAAAATATTTTTCGTTATTTTATTTTATTTCCTCAAAAGTGTATTGAAAAACGTCGTTTGATACATGAGGACATTTGTTATTGCAGTTCTCGGCTCAAAAACAACCTCGCCTACGGCTCGGGTGTTAATTCCGCCTCGAATGCAATAACAAAAATTCTCCACTTGTATCAAAATGTACTATTTCAACACACTTTTAGGTTCACAATGGGTATATATGTTATTGCCCTTAGCCAATATTCTAGCAAGTGTGCTATAGAATAAAATCCTTTATTTCTTTATTCATATTAACAGTTACAATTATTAATTTATTGTTAGGGTTTATTTCACGATGTCCGAATAGCCACTACTTGCCGAATAAATTCAACAAAAATGGAACAGATTTTGTATGAAATTATCTGCCAAGTAAGTTAAAAATAACTGGTGAAACAGCACCTTATTCTGACATTAATATTAAACTTTATCTCTTGAACTGATATAGACCTTTCAAAAGACCTTTGACATCAATTAATTAATTTAATCATCTGCGAAACCTTTTCCCAACTATGTTGTAGTCGGCTTCCAGTCTAACTGGATGCAGCTGAATACCAGTATTTTAAATTTATTTATTTTGTTCCTTAAAAATCCTCACGCATGAACTCTTATTTGTTTTGTTAGTACTTCAGTTAGCTATAATTATCTATCTAGCTATATAAATGAAAAGAGAAGTCCTGACTGACTGACTGACTCATCAACGCCCAGCCCAAATCATAGGACTTAGAAAGCTGAAATGTAAAGGTTCCCTTTATAATATAGACTAAGAATATGGAAGGAATTCCCGGTAGTTCTAGTTTATTATAGTTAGTTACTAAACAGCTTCATAATATTTTACCCCTAAAGATTCCCATTCATCATAATATTTAACGCGACAGGTTTATGATGCCCCGACAAATTATAAAACGACAATTTTTTTTAATTTCCTGAAATTAAATGCTTTTGGCCCGCCGGGAATCGGATGCGTGATTTATAGGGGTATATGATATACGATATGGAATTAGGATCATCCGGTATTAGGGGTAAGCGTGTGATTTGTAAGTTTATTAGATTAACGGATTAATATTTGTAAATTGCGGTTATTATTAAATACTAGCTTTTGCCATCGGCTTCGCCCGCGTGGATGTCAGAATATATCCCACGGGAATGAACTACCGGGAATTTCTTCCTTATTGCTTGTCTACATTATAAAAGGAATCTTTGTGCAAAATTTCAGCTTTCTATAGCTCCAAGGGTTTGGGCTGGGCGTTGATGAGTCAGTCAATCAGTCAGTCAATCAGGACATCTCTTTTTACTTTTACAAAACGTGTCGTTTTGCATCCTCGTCAAATTTCAGGGTGCGTGCGATACAGAACATCAAATCGAACAATTTTCTCCATGGGACCAACATCGTAATCGCGAAAAAATTTTCAACTGTCGCATAGAAAAATAAAAACTTTTTACAAAAAAAATACAACCGGCTCCCAAAAAAAAAAAACACTACAAAGTGAAAAATAACTTTAATTTCGGAAGTTGGTGTCTTTGGTTTCTTTTTAGTTCCATTTTTGGAGCCATGGAAAAAGTTGTCCGGTTTGATTGTCTATACCACATCCTTAAATTTGACGAGGATTCTAAACGACACGTTGTATAGATGATTGATCGAAAAAGATTGCCTTCATGAAATATTCATGATAATACTTTATTTAGTTTTCCCGGTACCAACTTAAGGAAGTTAAAATTTTTTTGTAGCTAGTTTATTGGTTTATCACTTATGTATTCAGTTGAAGTCTATTAGATGATATAAATATCGATGTTTATGTAGTTATATCAAGTAGTCTACGGGTGTACTCGTATATGCAAAAGGTGAACACATTTCCCATTTACACTATCTTTTCTTTATCTAGTATAAAAAAGTACTTATCTTTTAGGGCCTCGTTCACCATCTTCAAGTAAAGTGTTGATTAGTTACTTCCCAAGTAACTTTAATCGCCGAGTAAAAGTAACGAGTATCTTCTGTCGATTTCACAAGCGAAAACAAACCTTCGAGTAACAACTTACTGGTTATGTGAATGATGTAACAAATCATACGTTACATTCGTTCAATATTACGTCAATGTTACTCGTCAAACGTGAAACGTCATTGTTGTCTGTGATTGCAGTTGTCATTATTTAGTGTGTTATTTTGTGAAGTTCGTATTATTAAATTAAAATCACACGCGATTAGCTTAAAATCTCTCTACTAATTATTAGCATGGATAAAATAAATAAAAGAGACAGAAGTGCAAACTTTTCCCTACATGAGAGATTTTGGTATCGCCGGTACAGAAATACCAATCTGTATTACTAGAAAATAAACAAAGCGATGCTTCAACGTGGAAAAAAAGAAGCCGCTTGGGAAAGCATCCAAAAGGAATTTATTGCTCGATCTGGCTCGATATTCAGACCGACGAAAACTCTCAAGGTCAAGTATGAAGGCCTGAAACGTACGGTCAGGAAAAAGTCTGCCAAATTACGTTCGGAACTCTACCGTACCGGAGGTGGTAAGAACACAGCACTTCCACTGGACAATGTGGAAGAACAAATTAAAACGATGATTTGTAACAATGACCCTCACCTTTGCGTTTTAGGGTTTATTTTATGTTTTATAAGTCATGCACTTGGTTCACTGTACACTTCGATAGACGAAATCTAGCAAAAAAATCAGTTTCGACTAGGTCCGTAAAATGATCAACACGGAGTCGATTCCTCGGTATTCCTTGCGTCGTAGAATATTGTAATTCATCCAATTGATGATCAATTAAATCAATTAAATCCATTTTTCTTAATTTCTTTTAAAATAATCGGTAGTGGTAGTATAAGCATAAAATGACAACAGACAACTTTCACATATTTAACCGTCAAGTAAACACGCTAATGGGCGGATGATGTGGCCAGTAACTTACGGGTCACTTAACCCTATGAGTAGTGCTACTCGAACGTCGTGAAATTCGTAAGTGAAGTTACGGGGGACTTTACATGGCGATTAGCTTACTCGACACTTTACTTGAGGATGGTGAAAGAGGCCCTTAGTGTCTGTTTGTGTGTCCACTTAGTTCTTTCGATTTAAATGCGGTTTCACCATCAATTATGTTCAATTATATTGGCGCCTTGTTGTTGTTTATATGTCGTACTAGCATTTGCCTGCGGCTTCGCCCGCGTGGATATCGAAAAATATCCCACGGCAACGTACTACCGGGAAATCCTTCCTTATTCCTTGACTACATTATAAAGGAAACCTCTGTGCAAAATTTCAGCTTTGTAATAATCCAATTCTAAAGAGTGTTCAAATTTACTCAAAAGTAAAACTTTACTTTTTGACCTACTTTCTGGACCGATTTCATATTTTTTTTGTATATCGTCAGCAAAGGCAAGTATAAGATATCAAGTCTGTGGTTGGATTTATTACATAGATGTGAGCCCCATACTGTATAAAATCCCATTAAAATAGATGGACAAACTTTTAAAAATAATTGAGACCACCAAAATAAGGACAATGGTAAAAAAAAGAATAATAAGAAAAACGCATTAGAATGCGGTTTCCTTATTATTTTTTTTTCCTGCTTTCTACTTTCGTTAGCTGATTGTTTATTCTTTTAAGTATTCAGCTAACGAAAGTACTTTAAAAATGTTGGTTACACAATGCATAAACAGATCCATGTCTTTATGTCATAATTCTGATACTGCAAATGTGCAGGCGTACGTGACCACGTCACTGCACCGCTCGCGCCTGCCGCGTTTTTTTTTAAATTATTTTAGGTCAAAATAAAATCACATTAATCAGTGTTTTTTTTTTGCTTTGATATCTTTGGTTAGACGTACTGAACGCTGTGTTAAAATTTGTCCAGCTATTTTTATGGGACCATGTAATTTGTTTAGTTGAGCTTTAGTGTGTTGTGTTGTCTTTTGTGTGCACTGAATAAAATTAAATGTTTTAAAGCTATCTATCTATTAGGGAATTTATTCCGGAAGGTTTGTGTGTATAGTAGATACGTTAAAATTTAACTTAGATAAAGCACAGCAATCTCGATGTTTAGCCCACACCGGCCACATCAGTAGGTGCTTTCCACCCATGCGAAGTAAGGGCGGGTGGCTAGTATTTTCATAACCGTATCAACACCTGTATTTCATACTTCAGTGATTACATCGATCACATCTTGAATATTTATCAGCAACGTAACTGTCAAGGGAAATCACTGACTGATAGGTACAAAGGCACATGACAGGCACCTATATACAGCGTGCTACCGCAATCGCGACATTCTTTCAAAGCGCTGGTAGGGCTAGTGGCCAGTAATCATAAAAATTATAATTTAAGATAAAATATTTCGTAAATTGAAAAAAAAAATCAAACAAACTAAATAATAAAATAATAAGCAAAATTAGGATCACTCTATGCAAAAGACTCATTCATGAAGCTGTTGTGTCCATTTAGTAAAAGAACGTTGACCCAACACCTTTTTTTTTTGTTCATCGTTTGTCTATTGTTCTGACCCAGCTATTAAGTAGCTTCATGGAAAAACAAACTCGAGTTGCGTGGCCTTTTTTTCTCGTTTGTTTAAATTTCATCTCTGCGCTACAGGTTGCTCCAAGATGCTATTTTAGAAAATTGTAAATATATACAATAATAATTGTAAATAATGAAATAAAAATATCTTTATAAAACGATAACGCGGAACCGTATTGCGTGATGAATAAATGTCGCCATTGCAGCGGCACGTTGTAAAGCGACACGTGTCAATCAGTCTAGTTTTAGGGCTCGTGTCAAATCATATCCATGTAAAATTTTATTAAAGTTTGTTCTCCTGACCCAGGGAGAATAAACTTTTATAAATATTTGGTAAAGGAAGGAACTTTTGATTGTATAATTTAATTAAATTTTAGCGTGGGAAAGTGGTAGTGATAGTTTTTGGGGATTTTATATTAGCCAACTTCAGGTTCGGCTACGGAAAATAAATGAGTTACTAGCCCCGAAATACTATGCTGTAAAAAGTGTGTGCATACCGATATAGGTATTAAAATTTTTAAGAAACTAAGATTGTTTGTGCTGTCACTAGATGGATCTCGCGACTCCTCGCATACCAGCCCAGGGCTATCCCCGCGTCCTATTTAAGGTAACCGCATACTTGTCCGCGCCGAATGAAACGAATTAAGTTCCTAGTAATTCTTCCGGCGATTCGTCCGATTCGGCACGGATTAGTGTGCGAGGTTTCATAGGATTTCATACAAGACATGCTAAAATTCGATTGCGATAATAAGTGTGCGATTAGCTTTAAAAGCGATCATCGCACGAATTTTTGTTCGGAAAACCGAAGAACGCCCTCTGTTGGCGCGACCACGCATTCAGGTTCACTGAACAAAAAGTTCGAATGATCGTGTATTCGCACGACGTTCGCTTCGGGGTAAAAATAGGAACTAAAATTGTTACACAAAAGAAATTCGTTTTCCCATTTAATCTAACTTTAGATTAATAGTTATAACACGCACACAAAGTAATAAAAATAATTCTCCTGAGACCTTACTGAGATGAGAAAGCAATCTCGATTTGCGTACAAACATGTGTACAAATACCTAAACTAAAGATATAGGAATTCGTTTAAGGAGGATGCGCTGTGGTAGCCTGCGAAATTCAAATTTTCTTTCGTTTTATGCAATTTGCAGGTCCGTGTCAGGTTGTATGTTGAACAAAATATGATACGCGGCAATAAAACATAGGTATGTATTTACATAATTTTAACCATGAAAATCATCAATACGAGGGCTGCCTTTTAATTCGTGTCGTTTGCAAACCTCCCGCAATCATTAAAAAAAAAACATATGGCTTTTTCGTCTTTTTGAATTTAGAATTCGAAAAAACAAAAGAATGTTTTTTGATCGGTCGAATAGTTTTATTATACGTAGTATCCCCTAAGTAGTCTGTGGTTTTATTGTAGCGTCTATTCAAAGGTGACAAGTCGGTTGTAAAAATGGAAATATCAAAGGAAAATATGCGTGCGATAATTTTCTACAACTTTCAAAGGGGATGAACGCGACTTCAGTGCTTTGAGGAGATCACTTCTGTGTTTACCATGTCTTAGGACTGTAGAACGCTGGTATTTAGAATTTCAACGTGGGGCACTCTAGTTTCAGTGACAAGCCACGTGAAGGTCGTCCAAAAACTGCCATGACGCATGAGAATATCGACGCCGTGCGGCAGCTAATCGTCGAAGATAGTCATGTGACATACCGTGAAATAGAGGCAGCCGTAGGCATTTCAGGGACTACTATCCAAAAAATACTGCATGAATAACTAGGCGTAAGAAAATTGATCTCTGGTTGGATACCACATTTGCTTAGCGACGACCAAAAAGCAGCCCGTGTTAGCCAAAACTTGCTTTTTACTTTGTTTATTTTATTTTGTTGTCCTTTGCGTCATTTTTACCGCAAATAAACGTATTTTCTTTCTTTTTCTTTCTTTCTAGATGGTGTCGCAAAACTCAGCAGCGATTCAACCGAGGAGAGTCAAAACACGTTTATGATATGGTTAGTGGTGACGAGTCTTGGATATATGCATGCGATCCAGATTCCAAGCAGCAGTCAACTGTCTGAGTCTTCCAAGATGAGCCAAAACCGACCAAAATCATACGCTCACGGAGCACTTCAAAAAAAATGGTTGCCTCGTTTGTGGTAAAGGGTGGTCACGTCGCCACTATTGTACTAGAAGATTGCAAGATGGTTAACGCTGACTGGTATACCATTGTTTGTTTGTCACAAGTCATCACAGAGTTTCGAAAAAATAACTCAAGACGTCGTATGATACTGCACCATGACAATGCAAGTTCGCACACTGCCCGCGATACAAAGATGTTTTTGAGCACCCAAAATGTCGAAATTTTAGATCAACCGCCTTAGCCCTGACTTGAGCTCTAACAATTTTTTTACGTTTCCAAAAAATTAAGCAAGGTCTTCGTGGTCAACGTTTCAGCTCACCCGAAGAAGCTGTTGACGCATACAAATAGGCCATTTTGACTACCCCCACTTCAGAGTGGAATAAATGTTTTAAAAACAGGTTCGAACGCATGCAAAAGTGTACTAAATATCGCGGAGAATTTGAAAAACAATAAATGGTAATAATCTATTAGATTGTCTATACCTATTTCAAACGACACAACTTAAAAGGCAGCCCTCGTACATCTCGCTAACTTAGAGAGATGTATTGATGATTTTTATGGTTAAAATTATGTAAATACATAAGTTTTATTGCCGGTTGTATTTTGATCAAGATACAACCTGACACGGACCTGCAAATTGCATAAAACGCAAGCAAATTTGAATTTCGCAGGCTACCACAGCGTCCACAGCGCATCCCCCATAAGGAAGAGACACATGTATCCAGAAAAGGATTTGATTCTAGCAATTATTTGAATGTATTGTATAAGACCAACGGCAACGACCAACGGCTTTCCGAGGCACAGAGGGGTCTTGGATGTTAAAGATGGTCACCATCCATGGACCAACCGCGGCAAGCATACCTTAACCTGATCGATCGACCCGTGCGGCTGTTATTACTGAGCCATAAGCCTCTCAATACGTACTTATTTAAAATATAACGATTTTTCTTACACGATACACAGACTTCATTAAAAAAAACAAAACAAAATCAATAATTCATTTTGACAGTTGGAACGTTTGCATGGTTAACACTTAACACATCTGTTATTTATTATGTATTTTTTTAATAATAAATAACAGAACCCAGCCATAGAACGTTATTTATATCAGTTTGTTAATTTGGTGTTAGTTGATAAATCTATTAATTGTAACACTAAATTATATTAATGTCGCTGCTTGTAATCTTTATTGGTTATTTACAACTGAGTGTGAATGAGAAACTGTATTAATGCAGTTTGTCTTCACGGGAGAGTAAATAGGGATATAGGTTAATATGATCTACTACGTTTTAAGGGGATACATCAATAATTTTGTGTATTTAAAATTCCTATAAAACCAAATGTATATTTTGAAATCATTTGGATTTTCCATAATGTGTTATTTGACTTTATTGTCTACTGTTGTAATAAAACCAAAACGTGAAACTTGAAATGTTTTCGATTGAAAAAAATTCCATAGTAGCATCGTCTATTTTCTGTTTTACACGATGTTACGTAAATGGTTTCTTATTGTGCAGTAAAAATTGCTTTAAATCGAAGGTATTTCAATATGTTAAGAACTTAATAAGGCATTTTGTCATAAATCTACATTTAAACGAAGCGCGTTTAGTTCCGGTGCGCGTGAGAGTCTTGTATCTTGCGTTTAACTAGACAAATACATCCATATCGCCATTTCACTTACACACTGAGCTAAATCGCGCTTCAATATATCCTCTTAATCTGTATATTTATGAGTCTGTACATGGTGCTAATTTATAGTTGTAAAAATGGAAGCTAGGGAAAAATCTTGAGTACATGGACATGGTCAGACCGAGACGTAACGCACCGGATCAACTCAGGATGGATGAAACGGCGACAGGTCACAGGAACAACTTGCGACCCACGGATGCCCCTCAAGTTAAAGGGGAAAATTTACAAGTCCGTGATAAGGCCTGTCATATTGTATGGTTCGGAATGCTGGCCAGTGAAGAAGATGGATGAAATAAGATTGCATGCAGCGGAGATGAGAATGTTGAGACGGATGTGTGGAGTGACGAGAATGGATAAAGTAAAAAAACTTTCTTACAAAAAAATACAACCGACTTCCAAAAACAACACTACCTACAAAGTGAAAAATAACGGAAGTCGGTGTCTAGTTAAATGTGTTTTCGTTTTTTGCCACCGACTTCCGAAATTAAAGTTATTTTTCACTTTGTAGTGTTGTAGGAATTATGTGGGGTTAACAAAAAGAGGCGCAATCATTATATTTGATTGTTCAATAATATTTTTGGGAATGCAAAATGGGAATTATTTGACACATTGACTTTTTTATTTTTATTAAACACATGCCAATTCTGAACTTAGCCATTGTTATATAGGGTTACTGGTAACTCGACGTATTCCTTGCAGGACGTCATAGTAGGGTTAAAATGCAACAAAATATGCCACCAAATCACCAAATGTTCTACCGAAAGTCAATGGTTTTTGAGTTAAAAATAAAAATCAAAAATGATTTACGATGCCACTTTACTGGAATTTATGTTATTATCATAGCTGACGCTGTAGCAGATCTTTTGTTAAAAATTAAAAGTTGAAAAACCGGTCAAGTGCGAGTCGGACTCGCACACGAAGTATTCCGTACCACCACAATATTTAACACTACATATTTAAAGAAATACTTCAGTTTAAAAAAAAAACACGTTGATTGTACATACTTATAGAATGGGGACCGTTTAATTTTTAATTTAATTTAATTTTTATAAATATTTTTCATCTTAAATTTTAACACTTTAACTTTGTATTAAATTAAATTAATTAAATTAAACATTAATAAATTAAATTAAAACATTAATATTAAATTATTAATAAATTAAATTAAACATGTTGGAGCGCCTACGCGATTAGTCTTAGCTTTAAGTGTTCTGTCCTACGTAAACTATTATGTTTTTGTATGTGCCCGTACGTACAGTCATGTTAAGTGTCATTCTACACATCAAAATTAAAACTCATAGACGTTACATGTGCCTGTTGCCTTTTTATTTAAAAATCACGCTAACTTCCGCACATATTGGTCCATTACGAACTGGATTGATTAATTAGTAAGGAGCTGCTAATATTATAAGAAGATCAAGAAGTTAATAGTGGAATTAGCGAATAATTTTTTATTCGTGCAACGAGCATGACCGGCAGTGTGTTAAGTGAATCAAGTACATGAAAATAAAGCGGTGTTAAGTCTAATTTATTAATAATATCGTCACCCAACACTCAATCAGGTAGTATATAACGAAAATTAAGGATTTATAAGGTTAGTCTTATTAATTACCTATTGTATTTTGCGTAATTAGTTTGTTCCTTTGTTTACCTACCCTAGCATTTGCATTGTAATAGTTTTATTGATATTATTGTGTGTTCGCAGCAATTAAATTAGAAATCACACTTACTTGAGTGTAGTAATATTGATTTATTACATTATATTGTTTTAATTTAATTATCTTTGCCAAAGTATTACTGATCACGTCAAGTATTTTTTGCATAGGTGGTAGGTAGGTAGATACTTAGGAGAAATATAATTTAAGAGTGTTAGATATTGTTAATTAGTGTTTACTGTTAGTGTAATCACCGTATTATTTTAGTTATTGTGTTGTTATACTTTATAAAAATCATTGTTAGTTTATTGAGTTTTGTATAAGAGTAGAAACGAGTTTTATTATTTAGGTAGGTATTCACTAATTAGCACCCGTAGTCATTATATATATCAATTTATCAGTTACCTACATCAGTATATTTATCACCTGTAGATTGAATCCTAAGACTTATAATATTGTTTAAACTTTATTGTATAAATTCCGGATTTACGCTCGAATCCCAGAATGACCGAGGAAAGGGAGTTAATAAAGAAACGAGGTAGCTTCAAAGGCCGCTTAACTGCTTTTGTCAATTATCTGGACGCGCTGGGTGATAAAACGTTATCTAGTTCCAATATAACTGAACTACAGCTTCGTATAGGCAAGATGGAGTTGTTATACCAACAATATGATGAGGTACAGTTACGTATGGAGTGTATTGCTGATGATGTCAAGGCACAGTTTTCTGAGCGTTCGGATTTTGAGTCCCTGTATTATAAGTCCCTGTCTAAGGCTCACGAAGTTGTAAAAAACTATAACAAAGATAGTGAATCTGTCTGCAGCAATAAAAGTAATATTGGTAGTAGTTATAAGCCAGTTAAGTTGCCCACAATCCAATTGCCAAAGTTTAGTGGATCTTACAATAACTGGTTGGAGTTTCATGACACCTTTACGAGTCTTATTCATTCCAATGATGCTATAGACGAAATTAACAAATTCCACTACCTTCGAACGTCTCTGGAAGGATCCGCTGCCGTAGTGATCCAGTCGATCGAGTTTTCGGCTACTAATTACTCTGTGGCATGGAAAGTGTTATGCGAGCGATATGACAATAAGAGGTTATTAATTCACAATCATGTTTCGGCTATTTTCAACATGGAGACAATTACAAAAGAATCCTCTGTCACTTTAAAGAATTTAATTGACCAAATAAATAAACACTTACGAGCATTAGTCACATTAGGTGAGCCTGTTAATTATTGGGATACCCTTTTAATTTACATTTTTACTCGCAAGTTGGATAGCAAAACGTTCCGTGAGTGGGAGGAGTCCAAAGGTCGTATTGACAAGGATAGCAAGATTACCTTCGATGTATTCCTTGAATTCATACGTGAGCGCGCTGAGTTAATTGAAACTTTAGAATTGTCGCGTAATAACCAGCCTCAATCTGTTAATAAATCAGGGACTAAGCTGAAGTCTATGGTTACCGTCCAAAGTGGTGGTAATTCTGGTTCAGAGTCAGGTACAAAGGTCTGTCCCAAATGCAAAGGTGACCATAACTTGAGTGATTGTGCACAGTTTCTTGCACTAAGTATCGAAGCACGTATTAAATTGTTGCCAAATTTTAAGGTATGTTATAACTGCTTTCGTTCGGGTCATTTCGCGAATCATTGTAAAAGGCCAGGTTGCAAGCTGTGTAAGCGCAGACATAATACTCTTATCCATGTCGCTGATTTTAAACCTAGTGCAAATAGTCATAATAATACAAACAATAAGTCGTGTGATAACTTGTCGCCGCAATCGCCTTCGACGTCTTCTGTGACCACATCTGTGACGGAGACGAATAACGTCGCGCTGTCGGCCAACGTCACATCTTCGCACAGTAGTGTGAGTCATGATGTTTTATTGTCAACCGCATTAATTAAATTACATGATCGTAATGGTCGAGAACATGTTGTTCGTGCAGTTCTTGACAGCGGTAGTACATCATGCTTTGTGACGGAAAGACTATGTCGACAGTTAAATCTAGAGACTAGGCAGATAGACAGGTCGATATTCGGCATTAATAACGTGACCTCTCACGTAGGTAAAACGTGTCGCATTAACATGACGTCATTACACAATAGTTTCAGTACTGAACTTTATTGTTTCGTTTTACCATCAATAACTAGTGATGTGCCATGTCGTGAAGTAAATCTGTCTACTCTGAACATTCCGTCTCATATTTATTTAGCAGACCCTACTTTTTACAAGCCCGCTCATGTGGATATTCTGATTGGTGCTGATGTCTTCTGGGACTTGCTAGGGTCACAAAGAATCAAGTTAGGTACTGGTAAGCCAATTTTATGTGAAACCAGGTTAGGTTGGATTGTCTCCGGTCCTGTTGATCGTAATTATGTTGCATTGCTTTCTAGTAACATTAGGTGTAACTTTACTAAAATAAATTCTTCAACTGACGACGATTTCGATAAAATTCGAAGTGATTTAACTCGCTTCTGGCAGTTAGAAGAAGTAAATAAGAAGTCTTCTCATTATTCACCTGAAGAGAAGTTATGTGAAAGGCATTTTCTCGATAATATGAGCAGATTACCTGATGGTCGTTTTTGTGTTCGTATTCCTCTCAAACAAGATCCTTCTATTTTGGGAGATTCAATTAATAAAGCTACCCATTGCTTACAGTCATTAGAACGCAGGTTAAAAACGAAATCTGATTTTAGTAAAATGTATCACGAATTCATGTCTGAGTATGAGTTACTAGGTCATATGACTGAATGCAAAGAATCCGATTTAAGCCCTTCTGGCTATTTTATTCCGCATCACGGCGTATTACGTGAAAGTAGTACCACTACGAAACTTCGAGTGGTATTCAACGCAAGTTGTCCTTCTTCAACTGGTGTGTCATTTAACGACTTACAGATGGTTGGCCCTACCATTCAGGACGATCTGTTGTCGATTCTTCTCCGTTTCAGACAGCACAAGTATGTCTTGTCAGCAGACGTCGAGAAGATGTACAGACAAATAGTCGTCCATCCGTCTGACAGATATCTGCAGCAGGTACTGTGGCGAGGTAAGGCATCTGACCCCGTTCAATTTTATAAATTAAACACCGTCACCTATGGTACGGCTAGTGCGCCATTTTTAGCTTTTCGGTGCCTTCATCAACTAGGGCTCGATTGTAAGAATCAGAAGGTTGCTGAGGTCATAAAGCACGACTTTTATGCTGATGATCTATTAACTGGCGGTGATGATTTAGATGAGGTTAGATTTATTCGTCAGGAAATCACAAATGTACTTGCATCGGCTGGCATGCCATTGCGTAAGTGGAAATCAAACGAACCTCAATTGTTGTCTGAAGTTGCTCAATCTTCGCTTGCCTTAAATATAGGTTCTAGCGAACCCGACAAGTTGCTCGGGCTAGGTTGGTATGCAAGTTCAGATGAATTAGTATTTTCCATAGGCTCAACTATATCCTGCAATAGTAACACTAAACGTGATTTACTTTCTGTGATTGCAAAGATCTTCGATCCTTTGGGACTGTTGTCACCATTTGTAATCACTATGAAAATGTTACTACAGAGAATTTGGCTGGATAAATTATCATGGGATGATCCATTGACCCCTGAAATTAAATTAAAATGGCAGACCATTATTAAAACTCTGCCTCTTTTAAATGAAGTTCGTATTCCTCGAATTGTTGTGTGTCATTCCTACAAGGAGTTGGAACTACATATATTTACTGATGCATCTGAGCGCGCCTATGGTGCGTGCGCTTATGTTCGCTGTATTAATGATGCAGGTGAGTGTATCGTTCGGTTACTGATCGCCAAAAGTCGAGTGGCGCCCATTAAACCCACTACAATCCCAAGGTTGGAGTTGTGTGGCGCTGTGGTGGGAGCTCGCCTGTGTGAGAAAGTGTTAAACTCACTTCGTCTTAAGTTCTCGCGCGTCTTTTGTTGGACTGACTCGACCATCGTGTTGGGGTGGCTACAGATATTGCCTTCGAAACTTCAGCCATTCGTACGTAATCGCGTCGCTGAAATTTTAGATCAGGCGGGTCAATGCACCTGGCGGCACGTCCCAACCAATGAAAATCCAGCAGACCTACTATCTCGTGGTGTGGATAGTAGTCATCTGCAGGGTTTAGATATGTGGTGGTCTGGTCCTGACTTTCTCCAACAAGACTCAAGTAGTTGGCCTTCGCAATTTAAATGCATAGAATTAGGGTCACTTCCCGAAACTCGAACTGATGTCACTTTAAATGTTGTCCTTGACACCAACGATAAGGCATATATTATAGATTTTAATCGTTTTTCTAATTATTTAAGACTTTTACGGTCCATGGCATACGTGTTGCGATTCATTAAGGTGTGTAAACACCAATTGCCACACAGTAAATTTTTATCTGATGACGAATTAAAGAAAGCATTAAACATTTTAATCTATCAGAGTCAACAAGAATCATTTCCCGAATATAAATTACTTTTAAATAAGCACAGTTTGCCAAAAAAGAGCGTCCTATTAAAATTTAATGTGTATTTAGATGACAACAATATAATGCGTGTCGGGGGACGTCTCGATAATTCAGATTTTACATATAATAAACGGCACCCTATAATTTTACAGTCCACTCATACTTTTACTAAATTATTATTTGATTTTGAGCACAAAAGGTTAATGCACGCAGGCCCACAACTATTGTTAGCATCGATTAGAGAATCCTATTGGCCTATAGGAGGGCGAAATTTAGCTAAAGCCTGTTACCATAGATGCGTTCTGTGCCAACGCATGCAGGGTAAGGTTGTTACTCCATTGATGGGTAACCTACCGCGGCAGCGCCTTCTTCCAGGTGGGTATCCGTTTGAAAGTGCCGGTGTTGATTACGCGGGGCCTATTATGAGCGCTAGTCGTCAAGGTCGTGGATGTAGACTCGTCAAGGTGTACATAGCAATTTTTATCTGTTTTACCACAAAGGCTGTGCATCTGGAGCTTGTGAGTGACTTGACGAGCCATAATTATTTATTAGCCTTGTATCGGTTCATCTCACGAAGGGGTAAGCCAGCTCATATATACTCCGATAACGGTACTTCATTTGTTGGTGCGTGTAACGAGCTATCTAAATTCCTAAAAAAGAATTCTGATGCTTTGAGTGAAGGCGTAGCTAATGATGGAATCAAATTCCATTTCATTCCCGCGTATACTCCACATTTTGGCGGTCTCTGGGAAGCGGGCGTAAAATCGGTAAAATATCACTTACAGCGAGTGTTGGGACAATGTAATTTGACTTTTGAGGAACTTAATACCGCATTAGCGCAAATTGAGGCAATATTAAATTCACGCCCACTAACGCCGCTTTCATCAGATCCTGCCGATTGCACCCCACTGACGCCAGGTCATTTTCTCGTCGGCCGGCCACTCACTTCACTGCCACAGAAGAATTGTGAAGACCAATCTGCAACCCATCTTAGTCGTTACCAACGTATTGAGCAACTCCGCCAACACTTTTGGTCTAGATGGAGTAAAGAGTATGTTGCAGAGTTGCAGCAACGGACAAAGTGGCGTTCTTGCAGGGATGGCTTGAAGTTGGATTCCTTGGTGGTCATCAAAGAGGAGAATCTTCCACCTCTGAAGTGGAGACTAGGAAGAGTTATCGCCGTACATCCAGGTACTGATGGAATTGTCCGTGTGGCAGATATCAAGACCTCTAATGGAGTCATCCGGAGGGCCTTCAACAGGATATGCCCATTACCTGTATCTGCAGAAACGAAGACTGGTTGAAAGCATGTCTTTCAACGCCCGGGGGCATGTTGGAGCGCCTACGCGATTAGTCTTAGCTTTAAGTGTTCTGTCCTACGTAAACTATTATGTTTTTGTATGTGCCCGTACGTACAGTCATGTTAAGTGTCATTCTACACATCAAAATTAAAACTCATAGACGTTACATGTGCCTGTTGCCTTTTTATTTAAAAATCACGCTAACTTCCGCACAGGGAGCTACATCTGCCAACAAACTGCTATGCAGTTTGGCAGAAGTAAATTTTTTTTTAATAAGATAATAAACGCTTTTTCATTTATTTTTGCATTTCATAATGCAAAAAAAAAAAGAAAATCGCCTTTAATTAAACAAAATAGGTGCCTTATGAATCGGTTTTTAGTATTTGTTGATTAAATACAGTCTAAATGGTACAGTCAACAAAAGAGATATCCAGACAGGGTAAACTAACAATGTATGTGAATTGCTTCATGTTCAATTTTATATAATATTACTTTGTGTTTGCAATACTCATACATTGTAATTGTAATACACCAATACAAAATTGTATATTTTCACGAAATTGAATATGAAGCAATTCACATACAAATATGTTAGTATACCCTGCCTAGATATTTCTTTTGTTGACTGTACATGATATACAGAAGGTTCAAATTCTTTACTTGTCTTTGGACGGACGGACGGGCAGCGAAGGCTTAGTATTAGGGTTCCGTTTGTACCCTTCGGGTACGGGGCCTTAAAAATGCCTAAAACTTTGGCAAATATCACTAACTAAACATTTTATTTTTCGTAATTTATATTTTTCACAAAAATTAGAAAAAAAAAAATACAATTTCGGTAGAAAATTTGGTGGCTTAATTATACCCTCCATTCTCCTTTACTATCGTTTATTTCGATTACGCTCCTGTCACCAAAACGGCAAAAATGCTTAACATCCTTAACCACTCTTACGTCACTTTTGATAATAAATTCACTTTTTTCTTCTTCTTTTTCTATTAGGACATCTGAAACCACAGTGATCTACTCAAAGTGAACTAAAAGGTATGACACTCAAAGATCTGAAACATTAAGGATATCAAGCTTCACGCGGCCAAAACATTGCGACACCGAATCTTAAACATTTGGACAGTCTTCAAAGAGCTTATAAATAAGTTAATATAGCTGCTACGATGATTGAAAGCGACTGTTTATTTGTCAGAAGCGAAGTTCAATGAACGATGTTTCGTAACACAATCTTATAAGATTTGTTTATGAAACTTTATGGCTAATTTTGCGGTGATAAATCTCTCAAATGTTACCTCACTTTTTGATTAAGTAGTTAAGAATATTTTGGGAGATTATAGGTGATTTAATTTAGGTCAGGTGAGTCGTAGTTCAATCAATGGTAACATTCTGTACCAAATTCAAAAAATGAAAAAAAAATTGGTTTCCTTCGTTCCTTCAAATAAGCCAGTCAAACTTTTTAACGCTAGCTTAGTAAAATTAACGTCAAAAAGTTTGAAAGACACATTTACACTCCTACCAACTTATCTGTGAAATGGCGAAAATTGGAACTATGGCCGTCATGTTGAAATGTCTTTGATTGTGCCGACGCATGTCATGCGGTTGTGTCGACGCGTCGACGGTGGCGTCCTCTTTCAGTTCACAGATAAGTTGGTAGGACTGTACATAAGTTCCGGATCGGTAAGTCGGTACTTGCCAACAGTCATTCAAGTCCAGCATTACCGTACAGTCTCTTCTAAAATGATTGGATAATCGTACTTCGGAGAGTGTGCGTAGGAGCTCCACGAACTGATCCGGTCTTTACTACTGGACTACCAGACGTACTGCAGGGTACCATTAGCACTTGGTTGATATCCCGACCAGTCGTACTCAGCGCTTTTCCTTCACATTTATTATGCGCACAGCCAAAGTGTGGAACTCTGCTAGCGTCGGTGTTCCCTTCCACATATAACCCATCTGCCTTCAAAGCAAGAGTGAACAGGCAACTTCTGGGCTCGTTCCATCATAGACGTCATTCATCACTTTCCATCAGTCGTGATGGAGGTTGAGAGCAGTCCCAGGCAGCAATAAAAAAAATCGTCACAAATTGAGCCAAGAAAGAATACCTAGAGTACTTGACATTCAGCTTTGATCGATCGATCTTTCTAGATTCTTGGAGGAGGAGCTTGCTGGCTAAGTAATAACAGCCGCACGGGTCGATCCATCAGGTTAAGCTACGATGGGTGACCATCTTTACATACCAAGACTCCTCCGTGCCTCGGAAAGCACGTTAAGCCGTTGGTCCCGGCTGTCATTCGTGGATCTTTGACAGTCGTTACGGGTCGTCAGAAGCCCGAAAGTCTGACAACCAGTCTTACCAAGGGGTATCATATTACCCAGTTACTGGGTTGTGGAGGTCAGATAGGCAGTCGCTTCATGTAAAATACTGGTATTCAGCTGCATCCGGTTAGACTGGAAGCCGACCCCAACATAGTTGGGAAAAGGCTAGGCAGATTGATTGATCTTTCTAGATTCAGGGGTTTGGGCTGGGTGTTGATGAATCAGTCAGTCAGTCAGGACTTCTCTTTTTATTTACACAAGTATTATTATATAGATGGTTATCATTGTATGGTCAATAAGTTTTTAGAGGATTAAGAAGTTAAATGTTTATTTCCCTTTACAATTTAGGAATCATAAGCAACGGGAGCAGATGAAAAGCTTATGTTACCATACCAACGCTTGAGAGGTTGAGCTCGATAACTTTTCAAGCACAATTCAGCTTATTTCCTTAGGGGAATAAATCTAGTAGATAAATCAGTAAGAAGTAACATCTCACCTTATTTGACAAGATAAGTTAGTGCCAAATTTGTAGGCCAATATGACCTTCTACATTGTCAGGCGTTTGTGTAAATAGGAATACTCGTATAGGACGTGGACATGGATCGTAGAAATATGAAAAGCTATGTTATACAATTACGTACCAATATGCATACATTATTTTAGTTCCTACTCTGGAAATCAAGACCCGAGCCTCAAAGTAGGTACGGTCAGCAACACACACACACACACTGCTACTCTTTGACATCATCTAAATTAACACAAAATGATTCGATAAACTGCTTTTTATTTGGTTTAACTGTTAGGAGAGAATGTTCTTAAAATTGTAAGTACCTACTTCTGTTCCGATTTGAATTAAATATTTCGCTTAGCAATTATGATTAAAAAACTGCAAGTGTTAATCGACTTTTGTTGCTGACTGTACAGACTGACTATTTTGGGGCTCACTGGCAGCTAACACTAATGTAATAAAACTTTTAGTAATATTTTGCCTATACATATTGTATAGGGTGACTGGTAATTAGTGACACATGATTTTACTCATGATAACTTTTACTATGGGACCAAAAATGAAATCGCGAAAAAAAATCAGCGGCTCCCTACATTTTGACGAGTTATAGCGAACATAAATGTAGGGAGCAGCAGATTTTCCTTCACGATTTTAGGTTTAGTCCCATATTAAAAGTTGTTTGTTATCATGAGTACAATCATGTGTTTGAGTATCGGTCACTAATTACCAGTCACCCTTTATATTACGACATTTTAATTAATTTTTTTTTTCTTTTTCTCTGCTACTGTGCATATTTTTTTGGGGGCTTGTGGCTAAGTAACACCAGCTGTGCTACTCTTCATCCCTAAGGGACACGTTTTTTCTTCAGTGGCTGTGCATTACCGGTAAGCAGGTCACAAAAATGATTCGAATGTAGAGACAGACGATATTTTTCGCGTCGTGTTCCACGCGCGCCTCAAAGAGATGTCACCAGTCAGCAGTGATGGAGTCCGATAGGGCCGATGCCGCCGGGGTCGCGGGTTGTTCGAAAGAGATACCGTGGCCTTGGCACAGGCAACTGAAGGAACACGTGTGGGTATTAGTCAGTAAAAGTCTGACACGCCCTCCCAGCTCCGCCCAGAGCGGGAGAAGTCATTTGATGATTTCCCATCCATAAAAAAAAAAAGATGATGTTCTTCATTGAGTGTTAGTATCCCAATCTATTCTGTAAGAATCTCACCGCAAGCTTAGGTGAAGTGAGGTTGTAGTGAGCTAGCACCTGATGCTAGGAATCGCTAGGGATTCACAATATTGACAGTTCACTTCACCTTCGCTTTCATGGTGACATTTTTACAGAATAGATCGACTGAACTTGACTAGTCTTCGAATTTACATATTTTCACTTTTTAACCGACAAAAAAAGGGAGGAGGTTCTCAAGTCGACAAGTATTAAAAAAAAAAAATGTTTGAGCACGCGTAACTTTTTACAGAGTTGTCCGATTTGAAAGATTCTTGTTTTAAACGGGAGAGTTTACCTACCTCAAACTTGGTTCAATGTATAATTTATTAACTAGGGTAGTTTTTGAGTTAGCTTCAATAATGTCTTTTCTCCTACTTTTCACGTCGATAATGTTCGCATTTCTTTTGCAGGTAGTGGTATTCGAATTTGTGTGGGGTAGTACCACAACTAAAAAATGGAAAAATATAAACTTTTTTTTTAAAAAAAAAAAAAACACTACAAAGTGAAAAATAAATTTAATTTCGGAAGTCGGTGGCAAAAAACGAAAATACAAAACCAAAGACACCGACTTACGAAATTAAATTTATTTTTCACTTTGTAGTGTTTTATTTTTTGAAAGTCAGTTGTTTTTTTTTTTTTTTGTAAAAAGCTTTTTATTCCGACTACTCCGCTCTCGCACCGGCTCGTTTAGCATATCATCCTATTTCTACGCTCCAAGACCGTATCAAATCACCCGACTCCTGTATTTGCGTACTCCTCAAACCCGTTCGGTATCAGATTGAAGGACTGTTTGTATTACATTACATATGTTAGCGGACCTTCGATCATCTGTGGCTATACGACCTTCGGCCATGGGAGGTACATTGTGAAAAGATAAGTGTGTATCTTTAGAAATAAAGGACCCTGGTATCATCTGTGGGAATATGACCTTCGGCCATGGGAGATATTTTTGTGGAGTTATGTAATTAATTTGTGAGTAATTATATGGGAGGAGCTAGTCGCTAAGTAATAACAGCCGTACGGGTCGATCCATCAGGTTAAGCTACGCTTGCCAGGGTTGGTACGTGGATGGGTGACCATCTTTACATACCGAGACTCCTCCGTGCCTCGGAAAGCACGTTAAGCCGTTGGTCCCGGCTGTCATTCGTAGATCTTTGACAGTCGTTACGGGTCGTCAGAACCCCGAAAGTCTGACAACCAGTCTTACCAAGGGTTATCGTATTACCCAGTAATTGGGTTGTGGACGTCAGATAGGCATCATCATCATCATTTCAGTTGAAAGACGTCCACTGCTGGACATAGGCCTCCATCAATCACCGCCACTTCGACCAGTTCTGTGCTTCCCGCATCCAGTGGATTCCTGCGGCCTTTACAAGGTCATCGGTCCACCTTTGTGGGAGGCCTTTCCACGGCCGCCACTCCAGAATCTTTCGGCCCCATCGACCATCTGTTCTGCATATGGGCAATACCTACCCACTGCCACTTAAGTTTGGCAATTCTTCGGGCTGTGTCGGTTACCTTGGTTCTCCTGTGGATCTCTTCATTTCTGATTCGATCACGTAGGGAAACTCCAAGCATAGCCCTTTCCATTGCCCTTTGGGTGAATTTTAGCCTTCTAATGAGGCACATTGTGAGCGACCACGTTTCAGTGCTGTAGGTCATCACTGGCAACACACACTGGTCAAAGAGGCTCATGGACGGCATATAAACTCTGAAACCAGTCACTAACCACACGAAGAAGAAAAAATAACCTACTGATATTTCAAGTTGATTTATTCTAAACTCAGAACAATAACAAGCATATTGAGATTTTAGATACATTTTTCGAAAAATTTACTTTAAAAAAAGTAAATACCGACTTCAAAACTAAAAACGAATATAATTACTTTCATAAAACACTTAACAGCTTTTGAAGTCGGTGTCTTCAATTCTTCAATGCACTTTAGCTTGACACCGACTTCAGAAGCTGTTAAGTGTTTTATGAAAGTTATTTTATTCGTTTTTGGTTTTGAAGTCAGTTTTTACTTTTTTTTAAGTAAATTTTTTTTCAATTTTTGGTTGATTGTACAATTACAAGACTAACGAAAAGAAGAATCATCAAAATCGGCTTAGAAATGCTGGAGACACTGTACATTTATGCATACAATTTCGTACATAAGAATAATTACATAATGTATTATATACTAAAACCTTCCTGAAAGTATGCAGATCACGATAGTGAAAGAATCATCAAAATTGGTTCATTAGTTTTTGAGAAAATCACGGACAAACAAACATACATACATACATACATACGGGTCAATTACAGAACCTCCTTTTTTGAAATCGGTTAAAAAAGAAATAAATAGAGAGGCTTCTCTGACTTGGCTTCACATGCCGTCGAGAAATATCACTCAGAAATGCCACGGCGCAGGTTTCCTCACGATGTTTCCTTCACCGTTCAAGTGATCATTTATACAAATACAACACGCACATGAATCCGAAAAGTCAGAGCTGCATGCCTTGGGTTTGAACTCAAGACCTATGACTTGGCAGTCCAACGGTCACACCTCACTGTCACTGCTGTTACGGTATATACTTGTTGACTTTGTCTCGCAGGTGATTTTTAAATAATATTTTTTTTTTTTTTAATTTTGGTGCGCTCATATTTTTTTTCCTTCTCTATCTACTTTTTGTTAATTAAATAAGAGACGGTTGTATCCCTCTTTGTTTTGTTTTAATAGAAATAAAATTTAGGTTCTTTATTTTAAGATGTTCACCCAGAGTTGGTGATGACTCTAGTAGAACAATGTCTATGAAAACTTCATGGAAAATTTTCTACCAGAAACGCGTCGCGCCTGTATGCGGGAGCCTTTATAGTTACGCTCTACTTACCCTGGTATATAAAGTATAGTTTGTAATGAGAATGCATAAAACTGCAAATACCACAAAGAGGTGTGTCAAGAACGCAATTGACCGTTTGTGACGAATGAACAAGAGTTAAAAATAGCAGCTTGACTGAAAAACCATCAAATATGACCCACTTGCTGAGCTAAGTTCAACTTAGGTCGGCTATGAAACGGAGAGGATACGGTGACATAATGTGATTCTAGCCGGAAAGTAAAAAAAAAACAAAAAAAAGTTATACGTTTTAAAACTTTTTGTGGAAATCGTTGGTTGTAAACTACATTTTCAAAACCCCATTATTCTATTTTGGAAAAACTAAAATTTTTGAGAAATCACGATTTTGAACAAACCAGTGGGTTTTAAAATGCAATCTATCTGTAGGTATGATATATAAAACATCATCTGCCTAGCCTTTTCCCAACTATGTTGGGGTCGGCTTCCAGTCTAACCGGATGCAGCTGAATATCAGTATTTTACATGGAGTGACTGCCTATAACCCAGTTACTGATAAGACTGGTTGTCAGACTTTCGGGTTTCTGACGACCCGTACAAACTGTTAAAGATCTACAAATCATAGCCGGGACCAACGGTTTAACATGATTTCCGAGTCACGGAGGGGTCTTGGTATGTAAAGATCACCCATCCACGGACCAACCGCGGCAAGAGCAGCTTAACCTGATCAATCGACCCGTGCAGCTGTTATTACATAGCCACAATCCCCTCATGATTATAAAACATCTGGGGCTTTATAATTGGATCAATTCATATCCCTAAGCATTCAAATGTATTTTCATTTTAATAATAGTTTAATATTTATAGTGCTACTTACAAACATTGTCGTATGCTGAAGATATACGAATATTTGGGTAAACTTGATTACACAGACACAGAAAAACTTCTAGAAGTGCTTCAATAATTATGTAGATATTAAATTGGTAATTGGGTTCCATACCTCAAAAGGAAAAAACGGAACCCTTATAGGATCACTCGTGTGTCTGTCTGTCCATCTGTCTGTATGTCTGTCTGTCCAAGTACGGAAGACGAAGCCAAAACCCTCCTACACTTACACTACCAACTCAGCTGGCCAGCTGTACTGTGCTTCTTGCAACCGAGTCTTTAAGACGAAGTTCGGTTTTGCTAGCCACATCAGAGCTCACCGGAATAAAGACCCAGATTAAACATATAGGAGTCGCCATCGCCGGATACGGTGTGGACGACATGATGATGATGATGATGATGATGTCTGTCTGTCTGTCTGTCCGTCTGTCACAGCCAATTTGCTCCGAATCTAATAGACCGATTAAGTTGAAATTTGGTACACATATGAAATTTTGTGACCCAAACACGGACGGGTAAAGTAAATAAATGAATTGTGAATATAGAGGTCACTTTTGGGGGCCAAATAAGAAAATTAAAAAAAAAAGTTTTGCAAACTACTCCATGTGGCATGTCAAATGAAAAGGCTTACTATGAGGGTCTCAAATATATTTTTTTATAATTTTAAAATAATCTGTTTTAAAGTTATTTAAGAAAATATACGAAAATTGACCATTCCCCCCCTTATCTCCGAAACTACTGAGCCTAAAATTTTGAAGAAAATACAGAAAATAGATCTTTACCTGTAGATTACAGGAAAACCTATAAGAAGTCTGTGGTCTTAAAATAACATGGTAAATCTATCAATATTGTGAGTACAAACTTACATTTACAGGTGGAATGTATGGGAGAACATGTTTTTCAACTACAATGTTAAGTTAGTTCTTAGTTTATTCATCCCAACTACGGAACCCTTCATTGTGCATGGTCCGACACGCACTTGGCCGGTTTTTTAAATTTGTATTTAGTAAAAGTAGGATAGTATTATTTCAATAATCAATTAACTATGGAGAAATAATCAGCTGATCGCTTAGTCTGGGGATGGCCTGAAACACAGGTTTTTATTAACCTAGCTCAGGCAGGTCGCCACAAGTTATAATATAAATTAAATTATACTACTTTATATATAAGTATTTAAGCAAATCTGTTAAGAACTTGGTACTACTAAGTATTTATAAGTTTGTAAATGTATTGCTTTGTAAAAGTACGTAAATAAGTTATTTATTTATTATTATCATTTCATACGCCATCTTCACCCACATCTCATCAGCCAGCTACACTATAAATAGAAACTTCATACAAATTTGAATTACACCTGTGTTCACCTGTTGGATTCAGTAGAACTCTGTAACTCAATTGTATGTGACGTGTGGAAGGCTGCGAATGTGTTGGCACTTCTAATACTCCCACGCTATTCCTGACATTATATTTTTGGCTGGAAATTGATGTACGGTGTTCTAGAAGTTAGGGCGTTTGCTTTGCGTTGTAGTTTTACGATAGATAATGATATATTTATATGTCGTGGATTCTGAACGGAACGTCAAGTTGAACAGAATATTATAATGTACTCTGTGAGTTGAACCGACTTGGGTGTGTTCGGAAATGGGGGTTGGCAGCACTGCGCGAGCTGTCAATGTCATTTTGAGTTTGCGGGGGAAAATAACGGTGACAGATGACGGCTGTCATTCATGGTTCCTGCACTTGACGAGGACTTCGTGATTAGACACCGAACTGAACGGACGTGCGCTACCAACCTCGCCCCGACCTCGCCGCGTTCCGATACGAATCCAGTTCCATCCGAATCGTGTGTGCTACTTTTTAACTGACTGTTTGTTAAATCGATCTAATTAAAACAGTATAGTGCATATTGAGTCTTATTTCGGCCACAACAATGGACGACGACCAGTCCGGCAACGAACGCTGACATTCTCCTCCGACATATAATATTATATATATAATCAAACTAAGGAAAAATGGCGGGTCTATTTCGTTAATCGCGTCCCGGATTTTGAGTTTCAAGGCTGTAATCGATTCGAGTGGCTCCGTATAGACTCCGTCTTTAACATAGCCTCACAAACAATAATCCTGGTGTTAAACTCACATGATCGAGCCGGCCACTTAATAGCTGAATTTCGTGAAACTATGCGATTTGTGTTTTGTTTTCACGTGAATTTTAACAGAACTTAAAAATTTTCATCGTGTATTTTAATTATTTTATTGCGATTTTCGAGCGAAATTGAATTCATTATAACAATTGCCAAAGCATCTAATACAGGAGCCTAGACAAAATCCCTTTTCTGTACGCGTTAACGCCAACGGAAAGATCAAATTGTATGGAGTTGACATTAGCTTCAGCGATGTCACGTGACTGCTGCTGTCAACTTCATACAATTTGATCTTTCCGTTGGCGTTAACGCTTACAGAAAAGGGATTTTGTCAAGAGTTGAGAGCAGCAGCTGATATGTTAAAAAATCTAAATTTCAAAACTGTCATGTTGTTGGTGTTGCTCCTATTGAAAAACAAAGTTCTTGTCGAAAAACCCATTACATGTTAATAATACAGTTTTACAAAATAAAGCAGCAGCAGCAGCACTGGCTGCTCCACCACAACGCCAATTAATCTTCGAACGAATTCGGAAAAGAAAATAGAATGCTTGAAGTATGAAGGCTTTTAAAGTATGAACGCGCCTTTTCGTTGCGTGTTGATTTCTACCAGTCGATTCCTACCGCACGCCGCGTTAAGGAGTTACGAAAACCTGAAACGGATAGTAGCGAGACCTCAAATGAAGACTTTGGAAACAACAACACAGCATAGTGTGTGTGTCGATACTCTTGCGTCATCCCATCTTCCTGGCTCGGCGTGCTGTGCTCGCTCTGCTGCTGCGGCTGCGGAAAACCTCAAGCGGCGAAAATATAATAACCTTATTGTTAACTATATTTTCGAGCCGTTTGGGGTTGAAACCCTCGGTCCGTGGGGTCCGAGTGCCCATGGTCTCTTTAAAGATATATCGAAACGTCTGGTTGACATTTCCCGTGACCTAAGGGCTGGCTTTTACCTTGGCCAGAGGCTAAGCATTGCCATACAACGTGGCAATGCCGCCAGTCTCTTGGGTACTTTACCAGTCGACAGCGATGCGGAGGAATTTTTTGAGGCCTTGTTTTAGTTTTATGTTAGGATTTGTTTTAGTTATTTTTAGGTTATGTTTATATAATCAAATAAAGTAAACACAGCATAGCAGATCTTGCACCTCGTCTGAACTGGACATAAACAACGAGGAGATGGCGCCCTGGACATTCTGCTGCTGACATCTCATCGGAACAAAGAAGAAAAGAGCCGCGAAAGCAGTTCAACCCCGCCAAAGATTCACCATTCAAGATTCGCTACTTAAATATGCAATGGTCTCTATTGCACTATGTTACATGAGGCGACAGGGGCTAGTGTGAATCTTTGGGTTCATTCGAGTAATCTGGTCAAACCACGCTGGGGTCGGTGCATTTAATTAATTCATAATGATTAATCATGCATTACACCATTATTTAAATCAAGCAACATTCTAAACTAGGCACATTTTCAATAAATGTTTGTCAAAGCAGGCACTCTCACGATATTCTCCCGTATATTCTACTCAAATATCATTCTAGAGTTGTGGGCGTGGGCGGGGAAACATATCATTTCGTTAGGATAACATTACAAGCTGCACCGCGTGCGTATGTTGTTTCTAGGAATGTCCTTCAGTTGGTAAATGTTGGAAGTAGTTCATATTTTGTCTAGTTCAGTTAGATATATGAGGTTCTGTTTTAGTTTCAAGTTAATTAATTTTAAACTAATTAACTTGAAACTAAAACAGAACCTTGAGGTTGATCGTCTTCTGCCTTCGTATTGTTAGGCTAAAAACCAGCGCTGGAGCTCTGTCTCGCATAGGGTCGCAGAATTGTGCTGAGCGATGGCCGTTTTGCGTGGATGTGACGCATATTTTCTTCCAACTTGTTCTTTTCGTGTTTGTATTCTTTCTTTGCGTCATGTTTACCGCAAAAAAACGTATTTTATTGGAGCGAAGTTCCTTATCGCGCGTTGTGAAAGGGGGCTAGACGGAAAAAATTCTCACGAAAAGTTGTAACGCCACTTTTTGCTATAGTAAGCTATTATAAGCTGTGCGACGTGCGCATGTTTCTCTGTCTGTCTCTCTCTCTCTCTTATAGAAAGATTAAGTTTATATTACATTATATTTGTTAATAATAAAAAAAAAAAATAATTATTACTTAAAAAAAAATATATTACAATTCCTTCACTAATTAATCGAAAGGAACTTCGTTCCATCCGGGTGTCCCTTGACACCTCTCAACTTTTTTCTTTTTATTTCTACTACTTTTTTATCTTTTTATTTTTTTTAAAGACAGTTTGTATTAACTTGACCTGATGATTTGTGTATTAGATTCTCCCCATTCATATTTAAGTACCATTGACTTGACTCAATTCACCCCTCTTTCGACTAAATCTCCCCTCTGCATGTTTATCCCCTTCACCCTTAAGTATCAGAGTCTGATGGAGCCACAAATCAGGTCAATATTAGACGTAAACTGATGTGTCAAGCGATTTTGAACCATGAGCGGTGCAACTAGGTATACGGAACTGACATCTTGACTAGCCCAACACTGAAACTGCCCTGCAAATGATTATGATACGGGGGTTATGTATGATAAATGATTTATGATGATAAATTATAATTTTAACCGACGACAAAAAAGGAGGAGGTTCTCAACTCGAACGTGTATTTTTTTTATGTACTTTTTACAGAGTAGTCCGATTTGAACGATTCTTATTTTATTCGGGAGGTTGTATACCTCGAAGTTAGTCCCATGTAAAATTTATTAACTTTGCTTGGGTAGTTTTTGAGGTAGCTTCAATATTACGTATTTCCCCACTTGGTTTATGTGGATGATGTTGTAATAATAACTTCCTGTCACTGTAATTTATATAGCAGGTATTCAAATTTGTGCGGGGAAGGTGCCACAACTAAAAAGTGAAAAAGAAGAACTTTATTACAAAAAAAAAATATAACTTCAACATCCAAAAATAACTTGCTAAAAAGTGAAAAATAATTTAAATTTCGGAAGTCGGCGACAAAAAACCAAAATACGAAACCAAAGTCCCCGACTTCCAAATTTTAAAGTTATTTTTCACTTTGTAGTTTTTTTCGGAAGTCGGTTTTTTTTTATTAAAAAGTTTTTATAAAATTATTGAATTGGTTTTAAAAACACACGTACAGTCAGCAACAAAAGTCGATTAACACTTGCAGTTTTTTAATCATAATTATATTTAATTCAAATCGGAACAGAAAGAAGTAGGTACTCAAAATTATAAGAACATTAACTCTCAACAGTTAAACGAAAAAAAAAGCAGTTTATCGAATCATTTTGTGTTATTTTAGATGATGTCAAAAAGTAGCAGTGTTAACCGACTTCTGTTGCTGACCGTACCAATGATGAGGCCGGTGTTTCCTAAGCAACTACTCTGTTATGAACACCGAGTCAGTAATGGAAGAAGTTTTGGCAAAACTAGCAGCTGGTAATAAGTCAGTAATTATCTGTGGTGACTTTAATATTAATATTTTAGAAAACAATTCAAATACCAGTAGATTGTTAAATTTGTTTAAATCATTCAATTTGTCAAATGTGTTTGTAGAACCAACCCGAATTACTACGACTACTGCTACATGTATTGATAATGTTTTTTGTTGCTGTGACTATTTAGATAAATCCATCGTTAATTATCTCCCTTCTGATCACAGCGGTCAAACTGTAACTTTTGAGTCCAACATACCAATACAAAAAGTGCAGATACAATCCAGACCAATAACATCTGCTAATTTAAAAAAAATTAATAGCACTTTAATTGGTAAGTTAAATGACCAAGAACTAACAATGAACAATGTTAATATTTTGTATGAAGAATTCTTTTCGGTAGTCCAAACAGAGTTCGATAAATCTTTTAAGAAGATCACAAAAACTATAAGCCCTAAGTTTTTATTTAGTGACTGGGCAACTAGAGGACTCAGGAAAAGTAGGGAAAGACTTTTCGAGCTGTATGGCCTTAAGCCTTATATTAACACGGAATCTTTTAATAAGTATGTTTCTACTTACTCTAGAAATTTTAAGAATACTTGTAAGGCAGCTAAAGCTTTATACATTAGCAACAAGGTTAAATCAGCAGAGAATAAAATTAAGACAGTTTGGAAAATTATCAATAATGAAACTAATAGGATCAAAAAGCATAATTTTGATTACACACTGGAGACGTCATGTGGTCTCATTTGCGATAGCAAAGAAGTTGCTCAAGAATTTGTAAATTTCTTTACCAGTATCCCACTTAAAACTACTGAAATATTAAACTCCTCGCCCTCACTTTCTTTTGATTTAGTAAAGGCGAACGTTTCGGCCTGCCCGATTGAATTTAACTTTAAGCACATTAACCCCATAACAGTAATAAAAGCTTTTAAGCAAATTAAGATCAAACCGACCGAAGATCTTTGGGGAATGTCTATTAAAGTCTGTACCTCCATAATTGAGACTATAGCGCCTTACTTAGCCTTAATATTTAATTTGTGTGTGGATCAGGGAGTTTTCCCGGATTTAATGAAATACAGTAAGGTAATACCACTTTTTAAATCCGGGGACAGTAAGGACACAAATAATTATAGACCCGTATCCGTGTTGCCAGTTTTCAGCAAGGTTTTTGAAAAAGTAATGCTTAATCAAATGCTCAATCATTTTAACACGAATAAAATACTTCACGATCAACAGTTTGGTTTCACCAAAGGACGTTGTACGACCGACGCGCCGGTGTAACCTTATTAAAACACATTTTTAACGCGTGGGAAGAGGCCCAAGACGCCATAGGAATTTTTTGTGACCTCTCCAAGGCATTTGATTGCGTCGATCACGAAACCCTACTCTTGAAACTTGAGCATTACGGACTTGGAAAACTTGCGCTCAGTTTAGTAAAATCTTATTTAAATGATAGACAACAGCAAGTTCAAATAAATGGTATCACTTCACTTGGTTTAAATGTAAAAATGGGTGTTCCACAAGGCTCAATATTGGGTCCTTTCCTCTTTTTAGTGTATATTAATGATTTACTCCATTTATTAAAAAATCAACCACAAATGGTGTTATTTGCTGACGATACTTCCTTGATTTTTAAGGTAGGTAGACGTGATACAAATTTTGACGAAGTTAATAACGCCCTACTGCAGGTCCAAAATTGGTTCACTGCTAATAATTTAGTATTAAATGGGAAAAAAACTAAGTGCATTAGATTTTCTTTACCAAATGTAAAAAGTAGTGATTGTGAGATAGTATTGAATCAAGAGAAACTAGAATTCGTCGATAAAACCGTTTTCTTGGGGATCACGCTCGACTCTAGGCTACAATGGGGTCCTCATTTAACATCACTTGCAGGACGGCTAAGTTCAGCAGCATATGCTGTCAGAAAAATCCGTCAATTTACTGATGTAGATACTGCGCGGCTAGTCTATTTTAGTTACTTTCATAGTATCATGTCTTACGGTATTTTACTTTGGGGACGGGCTGCAGACATCGAGTCAATTTTTATTCTGCAGAAAAGAGCCATTAGAGCCATATATAATCTCCGCAAGCGCGATTCTCTAAGGGAACTGTTTAAGGAAATTAACATCATGACGGTACCTTGTCAATATATCTACGAAAATATCATGTACGTAAGGAAAAATTTACATCTTTTTAGTAAAAGAGGTGAAAGGCATAATTATAGTACTAGAAAAAGGGACCTATTAGCTCAACCAGGTTTCAGACTAGCTAAAGTAGACACGTCGTTCATGGGATACTGTTTAAAATGTTACAATAAAATACCTCCACACATACTTCAACTCAATGAGACTAAATTCAAAACTTGTATAAAACGCACACTATGCAGGCAGGCATATTATAAGTTTGGGGATTACATAACCGATAAAAATGCTTGGCTCAATGCTGGTCCTGCTCCACAACCACAACTAATTAATTAACATTTGAAGATACTGTTGGAGATGCTGAAGATTGTAAGACTATCATTGCATTGTATAGACTCAATCTCCTTTGTATTATATAATTGCATAGCACATGTGTGAGTACTATGTACAAGGCTGGGCATACCTTAGCGGTCAGGGCTTATTTTAATTTAATTTAAATATTTGAATTGTTTTTTTTTTTAAGGACGCTTTTAACGTTCTGCATCGTTCTCACATATGAAATTTCAACATGAATGATGTAACCATTATTTTGTAACCATATCTTGATTTAAAAGAGTGTCCGTGGAGTTTCTTGCCCGTTCTTCTCCATAGGTACCTACTATGCTTTGGAATGGGCGCCTAGCTTCATCTTTCTGACTGACCGACCCCTTGACAATTCAAAAGTGCCTGTAATTGGTTTATTTGAAATAAATGCTTTGAGTTTGAGTTTGAGTTTGAGTTTGAAACAAACTCAGAGGTCACAGTCTCTTTTTAAAGTCCAGACATTATCTTGGTCAGTTCTTACGAGGACCATGTAGATTAGTGTCTGTGTGTATTTGTCTTTTGAGGAAAGAAGCACACAGCTTTGTGGACCTGGCCAGTCAGTACACGCTTTGTCAGTAATCGTGTAGCTCAAAGCTCGGTAGTTGTTGTATGAACGTTCAAACGCGGTTTAGAGTGCTGATAGCGTTCAGATTAATTGGTGAAATGCACCCATCTAGCTATCTATCAATGTAGCAATTTGACTTAATTTATCCCTCCAAAGCTCCCCTTCGCATGTTTTTCCCCTTCACTATTCGGTACCAGGGTCTGATGGCGACACATGTAGCCACTACACGAGATTAATGACGCTTCCGTTCCGCTGCCTTTTTCATAAACCATCCCTATTCTGTACGGTTTTGATTGTCGACATTTGACCGTACATTTTCAGCATTCGTAATCACCTGCAAATTGACCTGACCTGACCTGCAAATTGGAGAAAACGTCAGAAAATTTGAATTTCGCGGGCTACCTTAGTGCATCGCCCTTAAGGACGCTGTTACAAATGGGTAGTCAAATCATTACTTTTTTACACAAAAGTATGTTTAAGAAATAAAATGCTTTGCATTCTTAAAATGTTTTATTGTGGAATTGTTGATAGATATGCATGGAACTATAAATATAATTTTAGATAGGTACAGTTTCTCAAAAAAGGTACCGAAATGAAAATTTTAAGAATGCAAAGCATTTTATTTAATAAACATACTTTTGTGTAAAAAAGTAATGATTTGACTAACCATTTGTAACAGCGTCCTTAACAACAAATCCCATGCAGGCGCATGTCATCGTTTCGAACTGTCATTTTCATTCAAAATGTTAGCAATGCCGTAGTCGGAAAATAGATAAGATGCAAGTAAATGTTAACTTTAAAGTGCTGAACATATTTTGAACTTTGACTCTATGTAATTTAGACATAATATAACATCACATCTGTTTTCCGCAGAGGGTTAGGCAAAGCAACATCTACATTTCGCCAGATATGTTTATGTTCCTAATGATAGGGGGCGAGCCTATTGCCATCAACCGGGCACAATGCCCAGATTCCGGGATGATCAAAGTGTAAGTAATATTGTGTTTTATAATAACTTTTTTGGTGCATTGCAATCCTACAGAAAAAGCAGAATTAACCCATGTGCCAGTAATTACATCGGCGCCTCCACGTCGTTGTATCAGTATTTTCCTATTTACTAGTGATTCGTGTTGCTAAAATTACTTATCCTCTATAATAGAGAGGCTCATATTCCATTAAAAGCTTTATAGACGATAGAGAGATTATAATTTCCCGATAATCTCCTTCCACACCCTTTTCAATTAACCGACAGTTAGTACTTAAAACAGTAAACAGTATTATCGTTTAACCACACTTTGTATCGCAGCTACACCACTAAGGCTAAGCCCGCACTGCGAAATCTCACCGCGCGATTTTTACCCTCGAGGCTTTTACATTCAGTGTACGGAATTTGAATTAACATCTAAATACCCAGCGTACTCAGGTAATACGGCGGATTCACGCGGCTTAAATCTCTATTATTACTTATAAACAAGGGCTAATATCGTGCGTACCACCTGTGGGCTGTGGTACGCTGCTTTAGCGGTCACGCATTGCGAATGAAATTCCTCGCGATTTTTGTCAGCTCTATGCAGATCTCAGCTAAGACACAGATCTCAGTCTATAATTGACAACAGAACTAAAATCTTAATTTACCTATTGTTAGCCCTGCTCCGTTCAAACTCACTTTTAGGCACACGTAATACTTAAATTATTTCACTTGCTTGCAGCACAGCTAGTAACAGACTGACCCATGAGCTAACGCGCTACGCCGGCAACCATCAAGAGTGGGGAACGGATGTAGCGCGCCACCTCGTTTGGTAAAACAGTATCATTAAAACAATTCTAAAATTATTTTAAATATTCGATTTAACGTTATATAAAATACAGGAATTAATTAATGCATAACTTTAACTGTAAAATCAATGTTTAATAAAATAAATGGATCGTAGCCATACCAAAAGTAACGCCATCTAGCGGTATAAGATGACAATCATTTCCAACGTAGATATTACCATATTACTGTATCATATCCGCACAACAATAGCTAACAGATTAGTACACTTTCAAAAATCAGTAGCCTATCTTATTTTAACTAAATTCTAACATTCGGCCATCCGTATAATTTACGCGTCCTCGCGTATTATACGAATAGAATAGAATATATTTAATTGCTTTAACTTTAAAAAAACACATTAATTTGTAAAAACAATTACCAATAAGCCATTTGTGTACTTTGGATTTAAAGTGTTTAAGAAGAAGTTTCTTCATTTATTTTGGATTATTTAAGATTTTAATTGCAGTGAAGTGATAAAGCTATTTTTATGACATAATGAGCATGTGCATAATGTGAAGGAATTCTTAGCCGTGTTGGGTCTCGACGGGTATATTTTGAATGCAAGTCGCATGTTAACCAGCTTGGAGGTCTGCAGGATGTTAAAGGACTTATACTGCATATTGCTCCTAGGCATTTTTTTTTTACGAGGAAAGCATCAATTATATTCGTCGAGTTTCCTCAGAGTAGGAGCCCATACCTGAGTAAAGAGGAAACATATCCGTGTTAAGCAGTAAGTGCTACAGTTTCACTCGCGGTACATTTTAAATGTTTAAGAGTAAACATAAATTGATTTAGTGTCTTGCAGGTGTGTTGATTTTGTAATTTCCAAGTTACAATGCTGGTCTAGAATAAGTCCAAGTAATTTGTATTCACCAACTTCATTAATCTGTTGTCCTTGACAATTAACTTTAAATGCTTCTCTTTATTTTTTTTTTTTATAGTTTCGATTATTTATGTATTTGGTTTTATTTAAATTTGCACAGAGATAATTGTTTTCGAGCCATTTTAATACTTGATTTACAGTTTCACTAAAGTGTTTTTCATAACTTGTTTCTGATTTACTATCATTTGTTACTATTACCGATATCGTCAGCAAAAGTATGCATTGTTGTTGTAAAGCTGTAGGTAAATCGTAGATATAAATGAGGAAAAGTAATCGACCAAGTATGCTTCCTTGGGGTACTCTTGATTTGTTGACGGTTAAATAAATAGCTAGCCAATCAATAACTATTCCTCTAATTCCGTAGTTATTGCATTTTTGTATTAATAAATCGTAGTTGACAAAGTCGAAAGATGATCGATGATCGTTGATGACGTGTGACTGGTATGCGTTTATCTAAATTATCAATTACATTGTTTATCAATTAAAATGCTGCTAAAGTAGTCAATTTTCCCATAGGAAAGCCGTTGTGTTCCCGTTTAATAATTTGACATTTTTCTAAATAATTTGTGAGTCTACATGATTTTCTGATTCCTGTTGTGATCAGCCTTGGTGACTTACAGTTTACATTAATTCGTACTTTGTTGATCGAATCGAATCGAATGGTTTTTATGTACAACAATCACAATTACATACATGTAACATTTGAAGACCCAAATCAACTACTTACTTAAAACAATTACAACTGTAATTATTATCAGAATTTTTCACTAGTAGTGGTACAAGTTGCTACTTCCTTGAAACCACCAACATCTTAATTATGTAATGTTGTGCATGACAAACTACAGTCAATAAATAACACGTATCGTCTACTAGTGGTACAAGTTGCTACTATCTTGAAACCACCAACAACATATTTTTACCAGTGGTACAAGTCGCTACTGCCTTGAAACCACCAACATATTTTTACTAGTGGTATAAGTCGCTGCCTCGAAACCACCAACAACATATTTTCACTAGTGGTACAAGTCGCTACTGCCTTGAAATCACCATTTTTACCAGTGGAACAGTAACCCGTGGCGCAGCAGCCAGCGGCAGCAGTTGCTCTTTTTTCAGCGGACAGCGTCCGCATGCAGCAATAATTGCACGGATTCATCTGGAAAACACATTAAAATAACCGCCGAGTATACTGTAACCCAGTCTACAGTTGTTTTGTACTTGTACCTTTTTGTTTTATATATTATCACGTGTCCAATTTCGAAGCGAGTTCCATATTAATTATATTTATACATTAAACAGACGGGTATATTTTTTTTTTAAAGAGAAATCGTTATGTAGGACACTATAATATAAAACTCAAAAACAGAATTAGATAACAGCATTTAAGCAAATCAAGAAGGGGAACAAACAAAAAAAAAACTCTTTGCTTGGCATGGCGAAGACAAAAGTACAACATTATTTTATGTCACGGTCAGGTGGGTCTTATGCCACAAATACATCTCACATAAAATAAAGATTAATTATGTACCTCAAGAGTACAAATAAAAATAAATTAACTCAAGCTCTTACCTTTTGACAATTTCAATTCAGAACGACCAAACTTACTTACGTAGGCCTGGATATAATCGGCTGGTATGACCAACCAACTTTATGCCACTTCTGAAATGTTAGCCCTGCTCCGTTCAAACTCACTTTTAGGCACACGTAATACTTAAATTATTTCACTTGCTTGCAGCACAGCTAGTAACAGACTGACCCATGAGCTAACGCGCTACGCCGGCAACCATCAAGAGTGGGGAACGGATGTAGCGCGCCACCTCGTTTGGTAAAACAGTATCATTAAAACAATTCTAAAATTATTTTAAATATTCGATTTAACGTTACATAAAATACAGGAATTAATTAATGCATAACTTTAACTGTAAAATCAATGTTTAATAAAATAAATGGATCGTAGCCATACCAAAAGTAACGCCATCTAGCGGTATAAGATGACAATCATTTCCAACGTAGATATTACCATATTACTGTATCATATCCGCACAACAATAGCTAACAGATTAGTACACTTTCAAAAATCAGTAGCCTATCTTATTTTAACTAAATTCTAACACTATTACTATTTTATTTCGTAATGCGAGGAGCGACATTATAACCCCATAGTCCTTCAAATATTCGCGCGAATTAAATTCGCACCGAACCTTTGTATCTAACTACAGATTTTTTACAGCTCGAATTTTAAATAACTAGAGTGCGTGTACTGCTTGTAGATACAATTACGATAGGTACCAACCATGAGTTACAGAATGGCGTTAAATATTTCGCGCGATTTTTTTTATCACAGTGCGAGTGTAGCCTAAATCCAGAACATGCCTCCACCAATAGTTAACGGATTTATTTATTGTATCGAGTTATTCTGATCCACATCAATAAGGCTTAATTTAGTAATGGTGGTATTATATTTTAATTGACATGTGTTTGTTTAAAATAAACTTGGTGGTGGGATGATTAAAGCGATCTATTTTGTGCCATGTTTGTAGTTAGTGATTATAGGTAAATCACGGACTAGAAAAGAAGAAGGACTCCGCGCCACGCGTATCGAAAGTGAAGCACCGTACCGATCTATGTGTGCGAGAAAAAGTCCAAATATAGGTAGTTGATTTGTAATAAAATCACATTCAAAAATTTTTTGGGATTATTTTTTGGACCGTGACGTAAGTACATCGATGTATGGGAGAACATGTTTTTCAACTAAAATGTTAAGTTTGTTTTTGGTTTAAATTCTTTTCAACTATGGAACCTTTCATTGTGCGTGATCCGACTCGTACTTGGCCGGTTTTTGTACCTATGTCTGGTGTCTGCAAAATTTTCTTGTTTCGTGCTTTTTATAACTTTTATTTTTCCGTAGTCGGGTTACTGTATTTTAAACTTAAGTTTTAGATATCAAACTACATATCCCTGAAAAACTACTCCTGTATCTGGTCAAAAAACAAGGAAGAATATCTCGATGGAATCACAAAGTAACACACCTAGGCCATCATTCAAGACAAGAACACAAGACATGTTACGCTATACTTAATTAAATTACTGTCTTCACAAAAAAAATACGTCTCCACCAAACTACAAACCAGAATATGCCCTCTACCAGTAATGGAATCGAGAAAACGACTAGATAATATTAAAATGCTTGTCATACCCTGACACATGTCACTCGGCGACCGAACACAGCTGGTAGCACAAAAAATCTCAAGCTCGTTATACATTGCTAGTTTTGTAACCACATGACTCGATATTGAACAAAGTTAGTACGCAATGTATGTGAAATATATGTGACGAAGATGGATTAATTTCAGTTTGAGTGGCATTTTGGATCAGATTTTTATGGTGAAAAAATATGTTTGAAGATTTTGGAAGAAATGTTTTTTTCAAGGGCATGGGCGGGCAGTTTGGGGTTATTTTGAGAATTGGTGACTGTTATGAGGTTTATTTCGCCGAAATCACACGCACACACACACTTCACATCTTACACTAATTTATTTAATTTTAGTATGTCGCAGTAAGATGGTTGTAGCCGAGATACAGTTATATCATGAAGGGATATAGCTATATACCATAAGTTCTATGAAAGTGGTTCATAACTGTTAGAGTGACCTAATTTTATTACTGATACCAATTTCGACGTAGCACTCGCCGGCCGCTGCCGCGGCACCGCTCGCATCGCTCGCTCGGCTTGCGCGTAGTTGGTCACGGTTCTAACCATAGAAATATAATCTATGGTTCTAACAATTTTTTTTTTTGGTCGGGGTGGAAATCCTCATGGATGTCGTCCGCCCTGAGGCGGGCGGAAGGGTCTGTCAAACTCTTACTGACTAAAACCACCCCGGTGTTCCCTCGTACACCTGCGTCGCGGGCAGCGGGTGCGAGTTCCGCTGCCCCGGATTGGTGATGGCCCGCACCATGTGGGCCATGTCCCTTAGGGGAGAGTGAGGTGTTGAACTCCCCCGTTACGTTTTAGAGAGGCGCGCGTGGAACATTACGCGCCAACATCTCGGGTCCTGTGGAATGGAGGGCGATGGATATCCCCGAGTCCGTCGCCCCTGGACCCATTTAGGGGAGCTGGAACAGGGCATTATCTGCCCTCCGCCGATGCCAAGTGCGCCGACTGCGGGACGGAAGAGCACTAACCTATTTGGTCGGAGTGCCCTAATACTTATATTACTAGAGCATGCTCGTATCATAGTTATGTTAGGCCTATGCACCTTCTGGCCAAATTCACACTAAGTAATTGTGAATGGATCAAATTCATATTCCTTGCATATTTCATTGAAATGTCTGCTTATATTTTTAATTTGCTTTTTGGTTTTATATGTTGTGCGCATATTTATAATAGTCTCAATCAATCTGCCTAGCCTTTTCCCAAATATGTTGGGGTCGGCTTCAAGTTTAACTGGATGCAGCTGAATACCAGTATTTTACATGGAGCGATTGCCTAAGATCTGACCTCCACTGACGTCTTACTGGGTAACACGATACGTCTTGGTAAGACTGGTTGTCGGACTTTTGGGCTTCTGACGGACCTGACGACTGTCAAAAATCTAAGAATGACAGCCGGGACTATCGGTTTAACATGCTTTCCGAGGCAAGGATGGGTCCACGGACCAACCGCGGCAAGCGTAGCTTAACCTGATCGATTGACCCGTGCGGCTTTTATTACTTAGCCAAGAGCCCCTCTCTGCCTTTTAATGTGTGCTAAATAAATGTATTTTCCTACTTTCCTTCAGTAGCAGAAATGTCTGCCAGGTCAAATGGAGCAAAGTTTTGAGTTTTTTTGTTGTCTTAAATGTATCAAGAAGTCAGGACGTCAGGATAACCATGTTTAAAAAAGTATTCGCAGTCGTCGCAAACGCGAATGTTGACCTTGGGATCCTTGGTTCGACCTCCGGTTGGACTTTATCCAACTGGGGCCGGGGGTCGAACCGAATAACAACCTTGGGATCCTTGGTTCGACTCCCGGTTGGGTTAAGTCCAATCGGGGGTCGAACTAAGAATCCCAGGGTTGTTATTCGGTTTCGGTCAGAGTCTGGATTTTTGCGTGATAGATGGCCCTTTGCTATGGGACTTAAACATAACTGCCTACCTCTTCGTGGGATATAGGCGTGATGCTCCTTATTGCCGTTTGATAACATAGAACTAGTTCATAGTAGAATAACGTTTACTTGTGCGTTTACGTCACGGTTTGCGTCAACTGAAAATTGAATCTTTTACGATACGAAGTGACGCATGCAATATTATAGTGCACTTGACGAGTTTAAAGAGAGAGAAATATTTTAAAGACAACTATTTTAAATCAGTTTATATTGCGGACTAGCTGTGCCCGCGACTTCGTTTGCGTGGATGTCGGAAAACAAATATTTGAATAGGATTTTGTTCACAATTTCATGGGTTTTATTTTTTTTGCGCGGAACCGTAATACTTTTTCTAAAATAAAATAGCTTTAATTACTCCTTATAACTTCAGCTATCTGTCAGTGAAAGTCCCGTCAAAATCGGTCTAGCCGTTTCGGAAATTAACAAAAATATTTTCGTTGTACATAATATACTATATGCATTTAGTAAACAGCTGTTATTCAACTTTACAAACAGACACTTCAATTATATTTATTTGTATAGACTACACAAAGTCGGCATTATTAACTAACTCCTCCAAAGTGTGTTAAGACAAATAAAACAGTTTCAAAATGTATATCTTAACTAAAATATTAAATCTCTGTTGCCGCATTATGCAACTAATTTCACATCACTACGGTGTCGACCGCTGCGATTGGCCGGGCTGAGATGACGTCGTGACGGCTAGTCAGCCAATCAGAGGACAACAAGTGGCGAGTGTTGGTGCGGTGCGTGTGTGGACGCCATGACAGTGAAACTCATGATTGGAAGAACTATCAAAAATTGTCGCAACAGAACGTACGCGTTCTAATTTTGGGAAAACGAAAACTGTAATTTTTACCACTACATCAATTGTTCAGCAAAAACGGTTGCAGTTATTTCATCGGCCTCAATCCTCTAACAGTAGCAGCTACAATCTCTTATCATCATCATTCTCCTGCCCTTATCCCAATCTATTTGGGGTCAGTGCAACATGTCCTTTTCTTCCATATTTCTCTATTAGTTGTCATCTCGGTAATAACTCCCTTTCTAGCTACACAGACCATCTATCGTTTCTTTGGTCTTCTCCCACTCGTGTAGCCATCCACATTCATACTCAAAACTTTCCTGACGACATTTTCCTCATTCCTCCGCATCACATGCCGATATCATGACAACCGATTTAAATCTCTCATCAATAATAATAATATGTTTACCCAAGGTATCCATCAGTTTAGTTGGTCGTGTTACTTATTCTCTGGGAATGCATCGCCAACACTAGTCTCTTCTAGGAAATGCAGGGCTTGCAGCTGATTATAGTCTATACCGGGAACTGTGTTTATGAGAAACAGAATAGAATTAGACTGGAACGACATACTCGTATGTTTCACAGAGCCGAGCCCCGCGATTCATGGGGTCCCTTATTTCCTGCGAGCGTGGTAGCTAGGGGCTATCAGAGACAGGGTGCAAAAAATTTCGAGCTCACTTCACTGCTCTTGCATCCTTAATAATTCGTAGGGGCCCAGTATCCTAAACTGGCCAGGGCCTCCAATAGGTTTAAAACGGCCCGGGCTGCATAGCATGTTAGGTTAGAAAAGTTATTGGTTTGAAGGACTATAATCTTAGTGCAAAAAGCAACATCGTAAAATAATTGGTTCCAATAAATTTACTTTAAAAAAAGTAAAAACCAACTTCAAAACCTAAAACGAATAAAATAACTTTCTTAAAAAACTTAACAGCTTCTGAAGTCGGTGCCAAGCTAAGGTGCGTTGAAGAATTGAAAACATCGACTTTAGAAGCTGTTATTTTTTTTTATGAAAGCTATTTTATTCGTTTTAGGTTTTGAAGTCGGTTTTTACTTTTTTTAAAGTAAATTTATTTTTCGATTTTTAGTTTAATATACAATGAAATAAGCCCAAGACGAAAGAAAAGAAGAATCAACAAAATCCGCTTAGAAATGCCGGAGATACAATACATTTATGCATATAACTACGTACATAAGAATATTTACCTAATGTATTATATACTAAAACCTTCCTGAAAATACATACTTTCAGTTACTACATCCGAGTTGGTCGTAGTTACTTGGCAATTTATTATTTTTAGAACCGATGCATAACAAAAACAAAGCGACATCAACACCTCTACCGGTTGTTACGAAGCCAACCTGCAAGCTTAGCATATTGTACCGACAAAGGGACCGAATGCATGACGACACCGCGCTTCCGATATCACCGACTATTGTCATCGCCTTTCCTTTACCTAACTTCGGTGGGAACGGACACCGATACATTAAACCTAACTAATAAGAAATCTATTTTATAATTTTTATGTGAAGTTTGTGAACTTTAAAATATATTTCGTAACCTAAAAAGGACTTATTCATTAAAGAGTTTCCCGACACACGCCCCCACACATATCTCGGTGGATAATCTAGCTATTTTACGTATACGACGTGTTCAATAAATTGCTTGGTCACATCATGACGTAGTCGTGCGTTTAACTGTTCATAATTATCGTCAATCGTTGAGCATTCAATGATCTGGCCAGATCACATCATGATTTGACCAGCTGTCGATGTTTTATTTCATGAAACACAACCATTTCATGAAATGACCGAACACTTCATGAAATGATAAATTCTAAGATCTGGCCACGACACATATGAGAAGCGTTTGCAGCATGCTAAGGTCATCATCAAAGAGAACATTTCTGAGAAGACAGTTATCCACACTCGTGCACTGTTCAGAATTAATTCTTACTCATATTATTTTAAAGCTACTTTTTCCTTGTTCTATGTAGAGAAACTATAAATTACTTTAAACATTATTCTTTCTCATGCTAACAACGCATGGAATAATTGTAACTCAAAGCCGACATTTTTTTTTTTTGTTGTTGTTGTTGTTGTTGTTGGGGCTGCCGAGATGCTATAGTGCATCTGGCATGTTTATGGAGGCTCATATTGATGGGTTTCATGCCATCATGAGAAAGAGAGCGGCCTCCATATTGCACCGTATCCGAGCAAGCTCCAACAGCATTCTGATAACAATAGCGGACCGGTTAGACGGTCCTTTTCATAGGCACTGGGTCGGACTCCATGTGTCTAAAATTTGTATATAATTTTAATGTGTTTTTATTTTGTGTTATACTAACATAGATTTTAAGTACTCACTAACACAATTGTGGATGTTTTGTCCGAATAAAGTTATTATTATTATTTCTGGATTTCCTAGATAGTGTTAGTTATATGGACTGCCTCGTTGGTCTAGTGGCCGCATTCGCTACTGCTGAGCATGAGGTGTTGGGTTCGATTCCCAGCTCGGCCAGTGTTATTGTTTTTAGGGTTCTGTACCTCAAAATGAAAAAAGGGAACCCTTATAATAAAAAAATAATAAAATTTTATTTCAGTTAACTTTACAAACTTCGACAATAATATCTTGCATAGAGGCCTCCTTTTAAGTATAATAAATACCTGTACTAGGAGACCCCAAATATAGGATCACTTCGTTGTTCGTCTGTCTGTCTGTCAGTCTGTCAAGAACCTTTTTCTCAGGAACTCGTGGAGGTATCAAGTTGAAATTAATATGAAACACGTAGGTCTAAGATCATGAAAAAAATACGGCCATTTATGCGACATATTTTGATACTCTGAAGTAAATCAAAACCTTTAGGGTAGGTACTTCCGTGTACCTAGAATCATGAAAGGCAAGAAGCAAGGACTCACCTCACAAGTAAAGAAAAAGTCCTAAAATCGTTAATTTGTTACTTTATCGCATATTTTTTTTTTTTCTGAGATTTCTAGTTTTTCAACTACAATGTTAAGTTTGTTTTTGGGATAAATTATTTTCAACTACGGAACCCTTCATTATGCGTGGTCCGACACGCACTTGGCCGGTTTTTTTCCATCTGGAATTTCTGAGTATTTGTGCCCGGTTGATGGCAATAGGCTCGCCCCCTATTACATGGGACTGAAACATGACTCGCGAAATGTGGGGATATACCTCTGCCCATCCCTTCTGGAACTAAGGCGTGATATTATGTTAGTTATAATTTTGAAACATGCTTGCATTCCGTAACCGCATTCCCCAAAGAAACATAATTATGCGTGGAAAATTAATTTGTACATTTCTTAGAATGTGTCAATGTAATGTCGTTACTAGATATTATTTCACGACGCATTCCAAGAATAATGCGCAAGCGACGAGATGTGCGTACGAGGAACATCGAAATAGTTACAGTGAATGTGACTATTTGGTATTTAGTAGGTATAGTCAATTAGTTAAAACAGTTATTTCATTGGTCTAGTGTCGTAAGCGCAGATTTGGAGTAGGCTATACCACAAGCCATCCTATCAAGCGTGCCTATGTTTGTGCCGTGCACAAACTTGACGTGCTACTACTTTAGTTTGTGTTCGATCGCGCCAGGGGCGAGTTGTTTCGTCGAGGACGTAAAAAACTTTTTTTGCCACCGACTTCCGAAATTAAAGTTATTTTTCACTATGTAGTGTTGTTTTTGGAAGTCGGTTGTATTTTTTTGTAAAAAAGTTTTTATTTGTCACTTTTTAGTTGTGTACCTACCCCACACAAATTGTTATACCACTATCTGCAAAACAAACTAGAACATCATCCATATAAAAGTGGGGAAAAAATACGTATTATTGAAGCTAACTCAAAAACTACCGAAGCAAAGTTAATCAATTTTATATGGGACCAGCTGTGATGTATACCCTCTCGAATAAAACAAAAAAAAATCCAAATCGGTCCAGCCATCTTCGAGTAATCGGGGAACATTTGAGAACCTCCTCCTTTTTGAAGTCGGTTAAAAAGTCTGTTAGCTCACTGACGCTTAGCGATTGAAACGATTTTGTTTACGTTGAGCACATCACTGGCTGGCTGTTTGGCTGGGGTGAAGTCATCATAGGTATAAAATAGATGACACGCTCGGTTTTCATACTTTCTAATGAACATGTGGTATCTAGCCCACTATAAATCTGTGGTCGTAAGTGTGGATGACGATGGTGAGATTCAATTCCTGGGTTATTTTGTTTTTAGGGATTTTTGGTTGAAAATATTACAGTTTTAACGTAAGTAATGGATATATAGGTAATATTATTATGATAAGTTTATTTGGGTACCTATAAAATCGATTTACGATTTTGTTTTTACAGCTCTTTGAATTTTACAGCTCTTTCGTTGTGCCATGCTTATGTTGCAACTACCAAGATACAGTAATATTGCTGCTTGAAGTTGAAATACCAATTGCTGTAACTACTATAAAACGCATGTTAGACTTACTTTAGAATGCTATCATTAGTGGCATCTGATAAATTTCATTACAAGAAATACGTGTTCCAAAAATTACCTCTCTTATTCAGCTAGTTTAGGAGTTATGAATTTTTGAAATAGTTTTTTTTTGGCTCTGGTGTAAACTTGACCGCCTTCTTCGATTCGTCTTCAATCTTCGTAAGTATGACCATGTATCCGCGCACCGATTGCAGTTAAAATGGTTACCCATTCGTCAGCGCAGAGAGCTGAGGGCTCTGTCTATGTTGTTTTCTATTCTCGACAATCCCACTTCTCCTTCTTATCTGACTTCCCATATTCAATACTTATGCTCTGCCCATAGTAAAAACCTTAGGTCCTCCAATAATCGTCTTCTACGATGTCCTTCTCACCGCTCTGGATTCATTCACTCTTCTTTCATTGTCCAGGCACTCTTTCTTTGGAACGCGCTCCCTCTGAACATCAGGATGGCAACCAATCGGTTGTCTTTTAAAGTGATGACACGTGAGTATATACGTAATAAGTTGACAGAAGCATCCCAGCGCTGATTTGCTGGCTTCATTTTCTCCTCTACTGATCGTTGTTTCTCCTCTACCGATCGTTATTTCTCCTTACAAAGTTTATTGCGTTTATATATATATATATATGTATTTGTGTAATTATATAATATCTATGTATTTATTCTTATATTTTATAGTTATTTTCTTGTTATCTATCCTTTATGTTGCACCTGCCATGTCTTCTCTCTGCACCACCCTAAGGTTGGCTGGTAGAAAATGCCTCAGGCATTAAGTCCGCCTTTGTACGGTATTTTTTTTACTTGTGCATAAAGTTTTAATAAATAAATAAATAAATAAATAAAGTTCAACTTTTCGAGATACTACAAGATTGCTTTCTTGCGTCGATATAATATGAATTATTCTTCGTCTCATGGTCTAACTAACTCGAAATTGTATTAGTATTCTTACAAATTAATTCTTCTTTTTACTGAAGAAGTGGGTTTAGAAATGCCTTTATATTATGTTCAATTGCTAAAGAGACTATTTCGTTATTATTGTAAACAATTCAGAATCAGAAAGAAAATGAAATCGAATACGAATATTTACTTGCAAAATACAGTGCCAACCGAAATACACATCCAAATATTCTTGTACGTATTCGTAATTATTCACTACATAAAACATTTCTCTATCTATCAGTGCCAAGATTATTGATATATTTCACATAAGTAATTTTATCTAGGAAAAAAATACATGCCCTATAATTTTATTTACTCTATTTGATACGGCTTTATATCTAAGGATTTATTAGAAGATATTGCTCCAAAATAAACATCAATACAATAATAAATCAAGCGTACTATTTTACGTAACATGATTTACGTTCGCTATAGTAAATAGCTGAATATTATCTAGAGTAGAATATAGAGAAAACTTACTGCAGCAGGTCCGTTATTACACATACCTGAGAGGATGTGGAGCTATATCACAAACCATGCTCCATCTCATGTCCTGCCCTCTGTGCGCTAAAACATGCAGCCAGTGATCTCTGCGCTGCCACCGACGCACGCGCCGACGACGCCGTGAAAAATCACGCAGTTCTAGTGGATCTCGCTACACCTCCGTCAGGGGGTGCGGCAAGCGGTCAAAGGGCATGGCCCCCTTTCCGCGGATGCAACACGTTGGCCCGTTACTACGGGCCCCTCATCGTGTCGGCCTACTGCGGCCAAAAGATGATGGGACGCGAATATGCGCGTCCCTGTGTATGGTTGCTATATCTGTGTCTGTAGGCACGCCACAACGCTACTAATCAGCGCCGCTTTCTTCACCGTATCCCAGCGGTCAACCCCTACCAGGTGGAACTCTCACCTACATTCATGAGAGAAGCCCAGCAGGAGGCGACCAGCGACAGAGATACGAACTCGACGTTCCTACAGAAGGGTGAGTGACTCCCGCCCGCCCCACTTTCAGAGCTTTACGTAGTTTTGGCCCAACAAGATCTATAATACTGTAAAAATTCCAAGTTATCTAAAAAAGAATGAGAGAAAAAGTATTTATTGTAACTCGCACAGGAAGATCACCAACTAAACTAAAAACACAATGATGAAAGTTTAAAAACAAAATTATATAAAAAAATAAAATTATATAAAAAAAAAAACAGAAAGTCCTGTACGAGGCCAAAAGGCCCCTATCTCAGCATGATGCTGCGACATTAAAAATAAATGTCGCAGCGCGGGTATTCTGTTAGGGCCCGCTGTGATGTCACGATATCATTTTTCGGAGTTACTACACTAGTAGACAATAGTCAAATAATATATATGGAAAATCCAAATGATTTAACCACATAAAGCAATTTTAAAAACACAAAATTTATCGATGTATCCCCTGAACGCGGACCCACATCTAAACCGCATTCGATAGCAGCTGCGTAACAATAACACACTAGCAGGAGCTTTTATTTTGACAGTTCAGCAACATTCATTGCCTGTAGTGCCTCGGGCATGTTTGCCGAAGCTAGTGTCGATTGCTTTTATGCAACGATGCGTAAGCGGAGCGCGTTCCTGTTGCGCAGGATGCACTGCAGCCCCAACAGCGCGCTGATAATGATAGCGGACAGGTTTGACTGTCCATATATTAGACGCTGAAGTGATTTGCATGTCACATTCACAGTCGTCGATCACGAATTTAAATGTTGAATAGTGTGGTGGTTATTGTTTTGTATTGTATTGTACTGTAATGTTAATGTATTGTCTGTTGGGAGTGAAATGTATAGTAATATTGTGTATAAGTCATGTAACTTGATTAAATAAATGAATAATGGTGGTAATTACGTTGCTAAGCAAACAAATTTTTCGTAGATATGAAGCAATGAATTAGCAATAACCTTCAAAATAGGGTGCAGGCTGTATAATTTACCCCATTGTGAAGTCAAAATGGCACAGGTCTCTTAGAGAAAAAAAAGAGACTGGCAATTTCATACCATGCAATGGTCCATGGTTTCACACGAATATTTTCTGTAACTGATTCGATCGATACTAATATTAACTTCTGAAGTCACGTTAGTTTCTAGATTCGAACTCGTAATTTCGTACTTGAGATGCGGATCCGTACACTTCCAGGCCATCTCGAATTTTGAAATCATCTTCGTAGACATTCATAACAACGCAACGGCACAAAAAAGGGATATTAAAAGGACTGTTCTAGCCACGTTCTAGCCATTGAGGTTACCAAAACTAAAGAGTGTAGGTACCGCGGATGTCAAATGTGACAACCGCGCTGTATGGACGTTTGTTGTCTCGGACAACAACATATTGCGCACAATTTTGTTTGCGATGTCTGTTCTAGTGTACATTGAATCTCAATGAATCTAGCTAAGGAATCTATGCTCACACGTTTACAAATTCAGTTCCACATTTGTATCAATATAAACAAGCAGCAGCCTATGACAATAAAAAAGTGGGTTTATTCTGACAGCTCGGTAAACTTACAGATTCCACAGACCTCTGTTTGTAAGTCTAACACTTCGTACGTCCAGTACTTCTGTCTTCACCTTCATCTTTTATAACTAGACAACCAGACAGGGCGGCAGCAGGTGGGCCACTGTCTGTTACGGCCTAAAATCAGATGAACAGGTGGCATAGAACTACATATTGCCTACGACATTCAAAAGCCTTTACTTTCCATTACTGCTTTTATACTAGCTCCTTTATCTGTCAATCATAAAAAACCCGCAATGGAATTGAAATTTAAGAATAGGTCGTTAAAGTTTCGATGTTCGTGGTAGAGGCCAAAGCGCGGGCGATGTCCATGCCAACACGTTTGCACAGAGGGCTATAATTCAAAGATATAATTTATGTCACTGTCAAAATCACGGAGGTGGGTCTTGGTATATTTATTTGCTGTGTAACACGCCTTTTAATCTTGAAGTCAGATGGATAATGGTATTAGGTAGTTACACTGACAAATATTGCAACACAAATAACACTGTATTTTGTTTCGTTTAATAAGAAATTGTAACGTATTATAAAATCATACTGGGAGAACGAATTTCATCGAGAATCTCAGTTCAAAATTGATAGATTTCATACTCCTCAACCTTACAAAAAAAAAAAAAAAAAAAATACGAAAACTCAAAAAGTGGGCATTTTCTATCATCATCATCTTCCTGTCCTTATCCCATGTTACGTGGGGTCGGCGCAACACGTTTTCTTCTTCCATTCTCCCCTGTCATTCGTCACGCTATCATTCACTCCCTTCTCTTTCATATCATTCCTCACGCAATCCATCCATCTTTTCTTTGGCCTTCCTCTGCCTCTCCATCCATCAACATGTATATTCATCACTCTTTTTGTCACATGCGTTTTGTCTCTCCTCATTACATGCCTATACCACGACAAACGATTTCCTTTAAACTTTTCTGTCACTGGCGCCACTTTCAAACTTCCTCTTATATACTCATTTCTTACTTTATCCATTCTCGTCACTCCACACATCCATCTTAACATTCTCATCTCCGCTGCAGCAATTTTTTTTCATCCGTCTTCGTCACTGGGCATAATCTATGATTACTTAAATAATAAAAATAAATACGCGTGTATGTCGAATAAATTGTTCTCGAGTAGAAATACGTTGCATTTTTATTATACTTCCAAGAAAATGTGAATGAATTACTTTTTGACAAGTCTAATTTAAATGATACATATATTAAGCCATATATATCTCCATGATCTATCTAGGAAATGACTACTATTCAGACAATTAAATTCATAATTCGCTGAACTACTCAGATCCAAGGAAAACAGAAGAATATAATGACAAAAGGAAGTAAGCAGATATTTTTATTTGTTATTTTTCCTGTAACACACATATTTTTGTCATAGTTTATGATATAGGTCGTTTAAGGGTCGTTTTAGATTCTATCCCTAATAGGGCTGTAAAGATTTTGGCGGGAAGAGAGATACAGAGTTCGTTGACCTGGGATAAAAATAAGCTGATCTGTTGGGGCGGTGGTAAGGTAATTAGAGGTTATTTATAAGATGGATCGGTGTCGAGGGAATAGTCTGATTAGGTACCGATCTTATTTCTCCATGGGTAGGTAAAAGTTCGACCAATCACAGATGTTTTTAATGTGTACAGTGTTGGTGCAATAGCATCTAAAACAGACCATAATATAATGACATTGAAGAATTGACACAAATTGCCTTGTTTCGTAAGTCGCATGAAAATAGGGAATATCTCGCATTATTAAGGAATATTCCATTCATAATATTTTCATTATTTATAGGGTTCCGTTCATCAAAAGGAAAAAACGGAAACCTTTGTAGGATCACTCCTGTGTCTGTCTATCTATCTGTCGATGTGTCGGTCCATCTGTGTGTCCGTCTATCACAGCCAATTTGCTCCGAATCTAATGAGCCGATTAAGTTAAAACTTGGTACACATATGAATTTCTGTGACCCGAACATGGCTGTGTAACGTAAATAAATGAACTTTTTAAACTCTCGCGATTTGCACACATTATAAACAAAACAAAAAACGGGTCTTCTCGTGATATTCCTTTTTACGAGGTAAAATAAAAATAATAAAAAAAATTGTGAAGACCAAGTGAGGGTAGATGCCAATTTAATACCCGCACTTTACGAAGACGTCGCTGAGCTGTCATTAGTTCTCCCGTGACCACGATCGCTGCAAGGCGGTCGAAACGTCGTGAAACAAGTAGGTACCTATTTACCTCGTAAAAAGGAATATCGCGAGAAGACCCGTTTTTGGTTTTGTTTATAATGTAAATAAATGAATTTTGAATATCCCATATATACTTAAAAAACGAAAATCAAAAGAAAAGTATTGAGAACCGTGTGACATAATTATGAAATGCCCTCACATTTCATAATTCTGTTTTTTTTTTATAATTTTAAAATAAACTGTTTTAAAGTTATTTAAGAAATATTACGAAAATTGACCATTTCCTCCATTTTATCTCCGAAACTACCGAGCCTAAAATTAAAAAAAAAATACAGAAAATACTTATACATATATTTATTACAGAAAAGTCTATGGTCAGTCTACGGTCTTAAAAAATAACTTGGTAAATTATCTCAATATTGTGCGTATAAACTTACATTTGCAGTTGGAATGTATGGGAGAACGTGGTTTTCAACTGCAAAGCTAAGTTTGTTCTTGGGATAAATTCATCCCCGCACTTTTTAATGTAACTACAGTCATCTCATCGCTTACGTACTTTTAAAATTGTTCCAACTCGCGTGGGATGTAAAAAAAGTCTAATTTCTTATTTTTATTTATAACCACCTTGATTTCATCAATTTATCATAAATTTTACGCGTGAATCATACTTATCATAAAGAATGAAATCTCAATGACTGTACGTACCTATCTGCAATAATAGAAACATTAAAATAATTTTGTAATCACAGAATTATTATTTAAAATGTCTGTGTTTTAGTTCGAATCGGCCATTACTTTTATTTAATCGTACTTTTTCATGATACATGTCTTTGTAAGACATCATTTTTTCTTTTAGTTCAGAGTTGGCAAAGCTTTCGTGTGTAAAATATTCCCGACAAAAGATAATAATAATAATAATAAAATGGCTGGCAACACCAACGTCAACAAACGTCTTGGAATTTGATTTTATAATATACAAATATTTTATCAGTTTTAACGATTAGGTATCAACAATATTTTGAATTTCATAAGTGCTTTTAAAAAAAAAAACCCAGCAATATACCTACAATCAATTAAATCCAAAAAGAGCATTTCGATATGAATAAAAAACTACCGAATAGGAGATGACATCTGTCATGTCATCTCCGAAAATAACATCGATGAAAAATTCCGACAAAATATGTTGACAAGATCAGCCGCACGAAAAGCACGCCTACCACCTCCGGACTCTTCGCTCAGCTCCGCCTCACCGCCGCCGGTATCCAGCCTCACTGTGAGCGCTGTGACGACACTGGCCGCGGTAGTTGCGTCGAGCTCGAGCGACGAGTATTTCTCCCCGCCCACGACACCACCACCTGCTCGTCGACGGGGAGGACGCCGGCCGCCGGACGGTTTAGGACCTCGAGGCCCACCGGCCTCTGATAGGGTCCCAGCTCCCGGCGGAAGTGTGCAGCGCATGAGATGGACACGATCCATTAATGAGAACGTCATGCGCTCATACTATGGGGCTACAGAGGGGGGAAACAATCTGACCGCGTACCGTGTTCGGATGCTCTCTCTTTTTCAGGTGCTTGAGCCAGTTGTCAACGTTTCGGCACAACGACTGTCGGATCAGGTGCGGGTCATCCAGCGTAATCATATGTTGGATGACACTGTACTTGATCGCTTGCGAAATGAAATGCTGAGTAGCCATGTCATTGCCCCCCCGTCGCAGACTAATATAGAACCACCACAGTCGGACACAAACCAAGCTGATGAGGGAAGTGATGACAGGGCTATAAACGTAAGTACCCAGTGCAATGAAGAATTGAGGAGTGCTTTGGAAGGTGCGATTCGGGAATATCGATTCATGTCTCCCGAACTTAGACCACGCTTACCTCGTTTGCCCATGCATAACAAAAATAGGGCGCTTGTGGCGGCTCTGGATTCGCAGTTGTCAAACTATTTTGATGACTGCGAAGACCTCACCGATACTCATTCAATTCTGTACTGCGCGGCTGTAGCGGCATGTCGTGTAGCTCACGTCAAATTTGCTAATGACTCTAGAGCTACACGACCGAAACCAGCCGTACCAGCTTGGCAGTGCAGAATTGAGCGCCGTATTGGTGGGGCCAGAGCACTCATCGGCAAACTAATCTGCTTCAGGGAGGGCAATACTCGCCCTAGAGTGATGCGCTTTGTGAGACGGGCGTTCTCAGGGACTGATGTCAGCCCTCAGGACTATATGTCCCGTGTCACAGAGCGCATCGACTTCCTGAAGCAGAAAGTCTATGCATGGGCAAACCGTATTCGTAGGTATAAGCGGCGAGTGGAACGATACACTCAGAATCGCACCTTCCAGAGCGATGAAAGGTGGGTTTATAGGAGTTGGGAGCGACCGGACCAAGGTGTGACTGACACGCACCTGCCGGATGATGATGCCATGTGTTCTTTCTGGCGCAGTATCTGGGCGGTACCTGTCACTCACACCGAAGGTGATTGGGCTCGGGAAGTCGAGCGAGCCTGCGATCCAATACGAGAAATGGAGGCTATTACCATCTGTTCCCAAGATGTAGCTCGTGCAGTCCGTCCGTTGCCTAACTGGAAGTCTCCAGGGCCGGACGGACTGCACAACTTCTGGATCAAATGGTTTCTTGGATCGCACGCTCGCTTGGCGGCTCAGTACCAGTCTGCTTTAGAGTCTGGTTCGCTACCCCAGTTCCTAACGACAGGAGTTACCCACCTGCTCCATAAATCCGGTAACACCGCGGAACCCAAAAATTATAGACCGATCACGTGTTTACCGACGGTCTATAAAGTTCTTACATCCATTTTGAGAGCTAAAATTAACGAACATATAGACACCAACTCCATCATGTCTGCCTCTCAAAATGGATGTAGGAATGGGTCCCGTGGTACTAAGGAGCTACTCCTCATTGATATGGCCATTAGCCAACAGGTTCGTCGTTCCCGAAAGGATCTGTCGACATGTTGGATAGACTATAAGAAGGCCTATGACTCGGTGCCACATACATGGCTCATGAGGGTGTTGGAGTTGTATAAAGTAGATGCAACTCTGCGCACCTTCCTGATGTCGTGTATGGGGCAATGGAGGACGGTCCTTCGCTATCCAGGATGTCGAAATATCCAGAGGAACAGCGAGCCGATAAGGATCGAGCGAGGCATATTTCAGGGCGATAGTTTGAGTCCGCTTTGGTTCTGCTTAGCCTTGAATCCTCTAAGCACACTGCTGGAGGATTCAGGTCTAGGATATCGGCTGCGGAGAGGTGGTCAGGTTATATCCCACCTCCTCTACATGGATGACCTAAAACTCTTTGCCCCCAACAATTTGCAACTGATGGATCTACTGAAAGTAACTGAAACATTCAGTAGCGCCATCAGGATGGAATTTGGTGTGGACAAATGTGCGGTCATGCATGTAAAGCGAGGAGAGATTGTGGAATCCGTGGGAACCCAACTCTCGGATTCCATAAACCTTAGAGCCCTCTCCGCACCCGAAACCTATAAGTATTTGGGTATGTCGGAAGCGTTAGGCATCAATGTTACTGACATGAAGCAATCGTTGAAGGAGCGCTTCTTTGGCCGCCTGAAGAAAGTATTTAATAGTCTTCTATCAGGCGGAAACAAGGTGCGTGCATTCAACGGTTGGGTCATGCCGGTTTTGATGTACTCTTTCGGCGTACTCAAATGGACTCAGACGGAACTCGACGCCCTGGATCGGAGGGTCCGTACGCTGTTGACTGCATATCGAATGCATCACCCACGGTCATCGGTAATGAGACTGTATATCCCGCGAAAGTGTGGAGGCCGAGGCTTTTTAAACGCTAAGACTCTCCACAACCGCGAGATATGCAGTCTCAGGGAATATTTCCTAGAAGCCGATGTGGGGATGCATCGAGATGTGGTCGCGGTGGACAAGGGCCTCACTCCGCTCTCCTTGGCTAAAGAGAACTGGCGCAAACCTGTAGTGCTTGACACTAACGATCGCAGGGAGGTATGGCAGAGTAAGGAGCTTCACGGACGCTTTTTCCGGGCCCTACATGGACCCGACGTAGATTTGTTAGCGTCCGTAGCCTGGCTGCGTTCCGGTGACCTCTTTGGGGAAACCGAAGGTTTTGTCTGTGCAATTATGGACGAAGTTATGATGACGAACAACTACCGGAAATATATTGTGAAAGACGGCACGGTTGACATCTGTCGGGCATGCCACCGTCCGGGAGAATCAATCCGACACATTATCTCCGGGTGTTCTCGTCTTGCTAACGAAGAGTACTTGCATAGACACAACCTTGTAGCCAGGATTATCCATCAGCAACTTGCACTGAAATACAACCTTGCGGAATCGGAAGTGCCGTACTATAGGTATGTGCCCGACCCAGTTCTCGAAAATGGAAATATCACATTGTACTGGGATCGATCCATCATCACTGACAGGACTATTGTTGCCAATAAGCCTGATATAGTGGTGGTGGATCGAACAGAGCGGCGCACAATGATTATTGACATAACAGTCCCGCATGACGGGAACCTCGTGAAAGCCGAGAAAGATAAACAAATCAAGTATCTTGACTTGGCTCGCGAGGTTGTCGACATGTGGGATGTGGACTCAGCGATCATTGTGCCGATAGTCGTATCAGCCAATGGCTTAATCGCTAAGAGCCTCGACCAACATCTAAGGAGGCTCTCGTTGGGCAGCTGGATTAAGGGCCTGATTCAGAGAGCGGTACTTCTGGACACGGCGCGCATTGTTAGGAGGTTCCTCTCTCTGGAGCCCTGACCGCCGGTAGCTTGGACCCTGTTCCCGATACCGGTGGGCTACTATGTTTTATATTTTTAAATGTTTTTTTTTTTTTATTTCATGTTTTTATAAAAAAATATTTAAAAATGTGAAATATATGTATATAAATGGAATAAAGGAAATAATAATAATAATAATAAAGTTTATTTAACCAAAAATAGTTACAGAAATGTACACAAGTAGATATAACTAGTGGGTAGACTTATGCTAGACATTACAGTGTGTTGCAAAAATTTCTGAACATAATTATAGTAACCCTGCCTCTTAAACTAGGCTAACCTGTATTTTAAGAGACAGTGACTGGCTTATAAATTCACCATTTTTAAACAACAGTGGACGGTGTCGATCTACCACTTAAACTTGACAGCAGTAATAGTTGTGCGTGTACGAGTAAAATGTGGAGGGGATGTGTAGTGGTGTGATGTGGTATGTGCTTGTTGTGGGTATGTGTGTGTGTGAATATAGGGCTGAGTGTGTGTGGATGAATGTGTGAGTATGTTTGTAAGTGTGCGTCATTTTAGTGTTTAGGCGATGTAAGTAAGTAAAGACTCCGTGTATGTGTAGTCTTTCTGTAGTAGCCACTCTGTTACTGTATGTTTTAATGTGTGTGAATTTAAATCTATAATTTTTAGATGTTTGTGAACTTTTTTGTAAATGTGCCCACTTAGGGTATAAAACTGGCGTTTAGCGAAAGATGTTTTGTGCTGAGTACCCGGGATAACACATGTTCGCTTGTTTGGGTCGGACTTAGGAAGGCTGGTGTGTTTTCTAAGAATCGATTTAAGCACAAAGAGTTGACGAACCGAAAGGACTTTGCAATCAGAGTAGAGTTTAGTAGTTGGGTATCTATAGGGCTTTTTCGTCATGACTTTTAGAATCGCTCTCTGTGCTCTCTCAACTCTCAGAAGGATAGTCTTTGCTGCACCGCCCCAGACAGCGATACAATAGCCAATGACCGATTGACACAGAGCGTAGTACACGATTTTCAGGGTGTCAGCATTAGCCGACTGTCTGAGAGCCTTGAAAATGTGTATCAGGCGCATCGTTCTGGTAGTGAGGGCATCAATTTGTTTGTCCCATCGCAAACCGTCATCTATCTGCACTCCCAAATACTTTACACTGTCAGTTCTAGTGAGTGTTGGGCATGTACAGGGTCCTAAGGTGTTAGAGCATGTGTGAGCAGTTAAATTAAAGGTATCTGTCGGTGCGGTGTTACGACGTATTGCAAAAGGAATGTAGGTGGTTTTTTGTAGGTTAAGTGTAAGATAAGAGATACAAGATACATAATAAGATACATTCCTGATGCTTAGGAGTCGAAAATACGACAAGATGATATGGTGGGCTGCAGTGTCCAGTTACTAGTTGTAACTTAAATAACGCACAACCTCTTATACTATGGGACCAAACATGAAATCGCGAAAAAAAATCAGCTGTTCCCTATATTTTGAAGAATTATGCGAACATAAATGTAGGGAACAGCAGATTTTTTTTTCGCAATTTTAGGTTAGTCCCGTATTAAAAGTTGTACATTATGATGAGTACAATCAATCTGCCTAGCCTTTTCCCCACTATGTTGGGGCCGGCTTCCAGTCTAACCGGATGCAACTGAATGCCAGTATTTTACATGGAGCGACTGCCTATCTGACCTCCACAACTCTGTAACTGGGTAATATGATATAACAGTAAGACTGGGTGTCAGACTTTCGGGCTTCTGACGACCCGTAACGACTATCAAAGATCCACGAATGACAGCCGGGACCAACGGCTTAACGTGCTTTCCGAGACACGGAGAAGTCTCGGTATGTAAAGATGGTCACCCATCGATCCGTGGATAGGTGACCAACCCATCCACGGACTAACCCCGGCAAGCGTAGCTTAACCTGATGGATCGACCCGTGCGGCTGTTATTCCTGCCTTCCGGCTCCTTCTCCCTATAAATCCATCCAAAGGTTATCTTATAAAGATCGCTTTCAGCGACCGCCCGCCTATGGTGTTGACAAGAATCACTTGCTAAGGCTTTAGGTTTAGAGTAAAACCACCGAATTATCAGTAAGTACACAACAACTCAAATGGAACGTCTAGTCGCCACAGGCGATAGAGCGAGACTACCTTGAGGCGCTACCATTGAGTTGTGCGCTACATTTAAGAGGATATACACTACTATTTTTTAATTAGTACAAAAAAAAATGGGACTCTATCCGTACCCGTTACTGATCATATTTGTGTAGTCAAAAGTAAAAAAAATTAAATCCCAAAATTGTCCACGAAAATTTGTCATGATTGGTAAATTCATAATTAAATCAATTATTCATAAAAATTGCAACTAGAAAATACTACGCGCAGTGCTTTTCCATGATTAATGAATACTATTACGAGTATGTTGTCTGTACAATATTTCCATAAACTGAGTGACATTTTGGGATATAAACAAACGCTAATAACTTTGCTGTTTATGAATATTATTTGTTGAAACTTTACATATATAATAAAAAGACCTTCTCTAATAAGCCCTTTAAGTATTTGCACTGATTAAAAATGAGTGGTGTATTGAAGCGTGGTTTAGCTCGGTGTGTAAGTGAAATGGCGTTCTGGCTGTCTAGTTTGACGCGCGAGAAGAAGACTCTCACGCGCATCGGAATAAAAACGCGCTTCGTTTTAATGTAGATATATGACAAAATGCTATAGTTAAATAAATTTTAGCTTAGTAAGTTTTTAAAATATTTAAATACCTTCGATTTAAAGCAAATTTTAGTGCAAAATATGAAACTGTTTACGTATAATCGTATAAAACAGTAAATAGACGGTGTTTGGAATTGTTTTGTATCGAAAATATTTAAAGTAATCGTGTTTCAGTTTTACTACAGCAGTAGACAATATTATATAGTCAAATAACACATATGGAAAATTCAAACGATTTAACCATATATTTGGTTTTATAGGAATTTTAATTAAAAACACAAAGTTATCGGTCATAATATCTTAATACTATCACACCGCCCATTGTGTCTCCCTATGTAGAATTCCTTCATTCATAATTTCTGTAATTTGTATGGTGTACACTGTACATAATAAAAAGTATTTTATTACGAAACGATACTCATACGAAACGTTCTAAATGTCAACATTTATACAGGCTGTCCCGTAAATAAAGGATAACCTTTTAAGGGGTTGTTGTACTCATCATTATAAACAACTTTTACTTTAGGACAAACCTGAAATCGCGAAAAAAATCTGCTGTTCCCTACATTTAGACGAGTTACGCGAACATAAATGTATGGAACAACTGATTTTTTTTTCGTGATTTCAGGTTTGGTCCCATAGTAAAAGTTGTTCATAATGATGAGTACAATGACCCCTTAAGAGGTTATCCATTATTTACGGGACACCCTGTATTTGTAACTTTTATGGTGTACAAAAAAAATATATATTAATGCTTCAGTTAAAACAGGGTATTAGTGTTTGGAGCCTCCTTTTAAGCAAACGATGCCTCTGTTAGGAGACTCCTATATTACAAAGAGTATTAAATAACTGTAGATATTAGTTTTAGGTAGAGAAAAGGTTCGCTATCCCTGTTTTAATGTATAATAGCCATTACTTTCATGTGAGCGTGTACAATTGAAATTGAAACACATTAGTGTTTTGATATAGCTTATTGCCTTTTTGATATATTCATCTGTATGAAACTTGATTAATTTTTATGTTTGTTTTTTGTTTCAGGATTTGTGACTAATAACACTTCTTTTAAGAATTGCTGAAAAAGGCCGAGGGACTGTTGCCTGTTCCTTTTTTTTTTTGCAAATTAGTATTCAGAAGATTTTTAGGGTTCGTACCTCAAAAGAAATAACGGAACCCTTATAGGATCACTCGTATGTCTGTCTATCCGTCTGTCACAGCCAATTTGCTTCGAATCTAATGGACCGATTAATTTGGTACACATATTTCTGTGACCCAAATACGGACGTGTCACTTTTGGGGAGCAAATTAGAAAAAAAAAAATGCAAACTGTACATTTTTTAAATAATTTTAAAATAAATTGTTATTAATGTTATTTAAGAAAATAAATGAAAATTGACCTTATCTCAAGGACTACTAAACCTAAAATTGAATGTATGGGAGAACACGTTTTTCAACTACATTTTTAAGATAGTTCTTGGGATAAATTCATCCCAACTACGGAACTTTTCATTGTGCGTGGTCCCGCTCGCACTTAGCCGGTTAGCTGCCTAAAAGTATTAGCTTAAAGGAAGATTTATCTTATTGGTGCAAGAAATCAAATCCTGTCGTGAATAGAGTTGTATAAATATCAAAAGCCGATTGGTTCAGGTTCAGCTTGCATAGAGAAGCTGGATGCCATAGTAATCAAAGAATTACGATAAAAATATATAGTAAGCTATTATGGTCACTGGAGGGGAACCGGGTCAACTAGCTATGGAAGACGTAGATGTGGTTTAGTGGACTGCACTAAGTACCTACTTCAATGTGATAAGTACCTACTTTATAATCATTCAAAAATGCTTTTTTAGGGTTTCATAAACGAAGGGTGCGGAACCGTATTAATAAGCCGCCGCTGTCCGTCTGTCTGTCAGCGGGCTGTATCTCATGAACCGTAATAGGTAGACAGTTGAAATTTTCACAGATTGTGTATTACTATTGCCGTTTTAACAATGATAATAAAAATAAAATAAAGTCAAAAATTAATGTTCTCATATAAGAAACGTGTTTTTTTAAACTGGAGTTTTTTTTTTAAATATAGTAGCGTTAAATATTGTATGGTGTATGTGAGGGCTCGAACCTCACAATAGGAGATTTACTAAATAAATAATAAAACTAGAGGGACTCTATTTAAATGGGGCTGAAACCCTCTGTATTTTAAGCTTCAGATCAAATACAAATCACACTCCTACTAAATTAATTCTACGCGGAGCCCTCACCAGATTCTATATTTGAATGATTGAATGTCAGTGATTGAATATATTAACGAGGCTTGATCAAAGCATCAATCCTTTATAGTACGGAACCCTTCGTGTCCGAGTCCAACTTGCACTTGGCCGGTTTTTTCATGTGGTATGTGCTAATGAACTATCAATTTATCACAGTCAGTTTCTCATAGGTATATTTCTGCTAAACATATTGGAACCAGTATTAAAGCCAGGCGTTATATAATATGTCAAGCGATCATCACATAAAATCATTCATCATATTTTTCATTCTCTCTTTATGTAAAGACATGACCACAGTTTTGTGAATAAATAATAGTCTCTTGATTTTATAATGAGTAATTAGGTAATTGTGAATACCGTCTTTTCTTATTATACAGTTGCGTCAAAGAAGGCGACAATAGCGTCTCCATTTAAAGGCCCCCGCAGACAGGCACGACGCGACAGTAGGACGCGATTCTAGTAGAACAAATCAATGAAAACTTCATAGAAATTGTTTTTAGAATCGATCGCGCCGCACTGTTGCGTCGTTCATGGAAATTATTCTACTAGAATCGCGTCACACTGTCGTGTGATTCATGGAAATTATTCTATTAGAATTGCGTCGCAATGCCGCGTCATTCATGGAAATTGTTCTAATAGAATCGCGTCGCACTGCCGCGTCATTCATTGAAATTTTTCTAATAGAATCGCGTCGCACTGCCGCGTCATTCATAGAAATTGTCTAATAGAATCGCGACGCACTGCCGCATCATTCATGTAAATTGTTCTAATAGAATCGCGTCGCACTGCCGCGTTATTCATGGAAATTGTTCTACTAGAATCACGGCACACTACCGCGTCATTCAGGGAATTTGTTCTACAGACTACAATCGCGTCGCACTGTTGCGTCATTCATGGAATTTGTTCTACTACAATCGCGTCGCACTACCTCATCATTCATGGAATTTGTTCTACTATAATCACGACGCACTGTCGCGTCATTCGTGGAATTGATCTACTAGAATCGCGTCGTTCATAGAAACTGCTGTACTAGAATCCCATTGCACTGCCGCGTTATTCACGGAAATTGTTCTACTACAATCGCGTCGCACTGTCGCGTCATTCATGGAATTTGTTCTACTACAATCGCGTCGCACTGCCGCGTCATTCATGGAATTTGTTCTACTACAATCGCGTCGCACTGCCGCGTCATTCATGGAATTTGTTCTACTACAATCGCGTCGCACTGCCGCGTCATTAATGGAATTTGTTCTACTACAATTGCGTCGCACTGTCGCGTCATTCATGGAATTTGTTCTACTACAATCGCGTCGCACTGCCGCGTCATTCATGGAATTTGTTCTACTACAATCGCGTCGCACTGCCGCGTCATTCATGGAATTTGTTCTACTACAATCGCGTCGCACTGCCGCGTCATTCATGTAAATTGTTCTAATAGAATCGCGTCGCACTGCCGCGTTATTCATGGAAATTGTTCTACTAGAATCACGGCACACTACCGCGTCATTGATGGAAATTGTTCTACTAGAATCGCATCGCACTGCCGCGTCGTTCATGTAAATTGTTCTAATAGAATCGCGTCGCACTGCCGCGTTATTCATGGAAATTGTTCTACTAGAATCACGGCACACTGCCGCGTCATTGATGGAAATTGTTCTACTAGAATCGCATCGCACTGCCGCGTCGTTCATGGAAATTGTTCTACTACAATCGCGTCGCACTGCCGCGTCATTCATGGAATTTGTTCTACTACAATCGCGTCGCACTGTCGCGTCATTCATGGAATTTGTTCTACTACAATCGCGTCGCACTGCCGCGTCATTCATGGAATTTGTTCTACTACAATCGCGTCGCACTGCCGCGTCATTCATGGAATTTGTTCTACTACAATCGCGTCGCACTGCCGCGTCATTCATGTAAATTGTTCTAATAGAATCGCGTCGCACTGCCGCGTTATTCATGGAAATTGTTCTACTACAATCGCGTCGCACTGCCGCGTCATTCATGGAATTTGTTCTACTACAATCGCGTCGCACTGCCGCGTCATTCATGTAAATTGTTCTAATAGAATCGCGTCGCACTGCCGCGTTATTCATGGAAATTGTTCTACTACAATCGCGTCGCACTGCCGCGTCATTCATGTAAATTGTTCTAATAGAATCGCGTCGCACTGCCGCGTTATTCATGGAAATTGTTCTACTAGAATCACGGCACACTGCCGCGTCATTGATGGAAATTGTTCTACTAGAATCGCATCGCACTGCCGCGTCGTTCATGGAAATTGTTCTACTACAATCGCGTCGCACTGTCGTGTCGTTTATGGAAATTGTTCTACGAGAATCGCGTCGCACTACCGCGTTGTTCATGGAAATTGTTCTACCACAATCGCGTCGCACTGTCGCGTCGTTTATGGAAATTGTTCTACGAGAATCGCGTCGCAATGCCGCGTCGTTCATGGAAATTGTTCTACTACAATCGCGTCGCACTGTCGCGTCGTTCATGGAAATTGTTTTACGAGAATCGCGTTGCACTGCCGCGTCGTTCATGGAAATTGTTCTACTACAATTGCGTCGCACTGTCGCGTCATTCATGGAAATTGTTTTACGAGAATCGCGTCGCACTGCCGCGTCGTTCATGGAAATTGTTCTACTACAATTGCGTCGCACTGTCGCGTCATTCATGGAAATTGTTCTACGAGAATCGCGTTGCACTGCCGCGTCGTTCATGGAATTTGTTCTACTACAATCGCGTCACACTGCCGCGTCATTCATGGAGTTTGTTTTACTACAATCGCGTCGCACTACCGCGTTGTTCATGGAAATTGTTCTACCACAATCGCGTCGCACTGTCGCGTCGTTTATGGAAATTGTTCTACGAGAATCGCGTCGCAATGCCGCGTCGTTCATGGAAATTGTTCTACTACAATCGCGTCGCACTGTCGCGTCGTTCATGGAAATTGTTTTACGAGAATCGCGTTGCACTGCCGCGTCGTTCATGGAAATTGTTCTACTACAATTGCGTCGCACTGTCGCGTCATTCATGGAAATTTTTTTACGAGAATCGCGTCGCACTGCCGCGTCGTTCATGGAAATTGTTCTACTACAATTGCGTCGCACTGTCGCGTCATTCATGGAAATTGTTCTACGAGAATCGCGTTGCACTGCTGCGTCGTTCATGGAATTTGTTCTACTACAATCGCGTCGCACTGTCGCGTCGTTCATGGAAATTGTTTTACGAGAATCGCGTTGCACTGCCGCGTCGTTCATGGAAATTGTTCTACTACAATTGCGTCGCACTGTCGCGTCATTCATGGAAATTGTTTTACGAGAATCGCGTCGCACTGCCGCGTCGTTCATGGAAATTGTTCTACTACAATTGCGTCGCACTGTCGCGTCATTCATGGAATTTGTTCTACTACAATCGCGTCGCACTGCCGCGTCATTCATGTAAATTGTTCTAATAGAATCGCGTCGCACTGCCGCGTTATTCATGGAAATTGTTCTACTAGAATCACGGCACACTACCGCGTCATTGATGGAAATTGTTCTACTAGAATCGCATCGCACTGCCGCGTCGTTCATGGAAATTGTTCTACTACAATCGCGTCGCACTGTCGCGTCATTCATGGAATTTGTTCTACTACAATCGCGTCGCACTGCCGCGTCATTCATGTAAATTGTTCTACTAGAATCACGGCACACTGCCGCGTCATTGATGGAAATTGTTCTACTAGAATCGCATCGCACTGCCGCGTCATTCATGGAATTTGTTCTACTACAATCGCGTCGCACTGCCGCGTCATTCATGGAATTTGTTCTACTACAATCGCGTCGCACTGCCGCGTCATTTATGGAATTTGTTCTACTACAATCGCGTCGCACAGTCACGTCATTCATAGAAATTGTTCTACTAGAATTGCGTCACACTGTCGCGTTATTCATGGAAATTGTCCTACTAGAATCACGTCGCACTGGCGCGTCATTCATGGAAATTGTTCTACTACAATCGCGTCGCACAGTCACGTCATTCATGGAAATTGTTCTACTACAATCGCGTCGCACAGTCACGTCATTCATGGAAATTGTTCTACTACAATCGCGTCGCACAGTCACGTCATTCATAGAAATTGTTCTACTAGAATTGCGTCACACTGTCGCGTTATTCATGGAAATTGTCCTACTAGAATCACGTCGCACTGGCGCGTCATTCATGGAAATTGTTCTACTACAATCGCGTCGCACAGTCACGTCATTCATGGAAATTGTTCTACTACAATCGCGTCGCACAGTCACGTCATTCATGGAAATTGTTCTATTACAATCGCGTCGCACAGTCACGTCATTCATGGAAATTGTTCTACTACAATCGCGTCGCACAGTCACGTCATTCATGGAAATTGTTCTACTACAATCGCGTCGCACAGTCACGTCATTCATGGAAATTGTTCTACTACAATCGCGTCGCACAGTCACGTCATTCATAGAAATTGTTCTACTAGAATTGCGTCACACTGTCGCGTTATTCATGGAAATTGTCCTACTAGAATCACGTCGCACTGGCGCGTCATTCATGGAAATTGTTCTACTACAATCGCGTCGCACAGTCACGTCATTCATAGAAATTGTTCTACTAGAATTGCGTCACACTGTCGCGTTATTCATGGAAATTGTCCTACTAGAATCACGTCGCACTGGCGCGTCATTCATGGAAATTGTTCTACTACAATCGCGTCGCACAGTCACGTCATTCGTGGAAATTGTTCTACTAGAATTGCGTCACACTGTCGCGTTATTCATGGAAATTGTCCTACTAGAATCACGTCGCACTGGCGCGTCATTCATGGAAATTGTTCTACTACAATCGCGTCGCACAGTCACGTCATTCATGGAAATTGTTCTACTACAATCGCGTCGCACAGTCACGTCATTCATAGAAATTGTTCTACTAGAATTGCGTCACACTGTCGCGTTATTCATGGAAATTGTCCTACTAGAATCACGTCGCACTGGCGCGTCATTCATGGAAATTGTTCTACTACAATCGCGTCGCACAGTCACGTCATTCATGGAAATTGTTCTACTACAATCGCGTCGCACAGTCACGTCATTCATAGAAATTGTTCTACTAGAATTGCGTCACACTGTCGCGTTATTCATGGAAATTGTCCTACTAGAATCACGTCGCACTGGCGCGTCATTCATGGAATTTGTTCTACTGAATCGCGTCGTACTGCCACGTCATTCATGAAAATCGTTCTATTAGAATCGCGTCGTACTGCCGCGTCATAAATGGAAATTGTTCTACTAGAATCGCGTCGTGTCACACTGTCGCGTCGTTCATATACCTAAATTATTCTACTAGAATCCCGTTACACTGTCGCATCGTTCATAGAAATTTTTCTGCTAGAATCGCGTCTCACTCTCGTGTCGGGCCTGTCTGCGGGAGCCTTAAATTCGTTTGCGATCTATACCTACTCAATTAGGCTATTCACGGCATCTTTATTCAATTAGATCGGAATATTGATTCCTTTGTCAATTGGGCTGAGATGAAAGAACTTTAAAATACGATATCCTTCGTGTAGGTAGCTTGCTTGCTAGAATTCTTGCTTTGTTCGGAAAACCAAATATTTCATCATCAATCATTTGTTGGTGTGTCCCCGAGGGTGATATGTAAGTTGCATCTGGTGCATCTCGGGCAGTGTCCTAACACTTAATTTTCAAAATAATCGATTAAGCAAAAATAAAATATTTTTGGGATTAGTTGCTACGATAACAAAATCACTGTTTACGTGGAAGCCCCCATTTCTTTTACGATTTTGTTTGCTGTAAGAGCAATGAAAATGATAATCATATCACTCTGAAACTGTTCCACTTCAGGGTCAATGATTATAATTATAGCTCTAACTCACTGAGTGTTGTCGTTTACAGACCATTGATAACGATTTTCCTATCGATGTTTACTTTCACTGAAAATCTTTGGAAGATCTGATGAATAAGGAAGGACATTGGTTCAAATTCAAATATAATACTATGGTCACTGCAACATGAAAATGATGTATGTTTTATTATACTTTATACTCACGTATAGGTTTTTTTTTTTATATGAGTAATTTGATTTTTTTTAATGTTGTTTTTATCTCCATTTATATACAAAATAACAGCCCATGTCGACTTAGTCCTAACTAATATTATAAATGCGAAAGTAAGTTTGTTTATTTGTTTGTCGTCACCTTTTCACGCCTAAACAACTGAACCGATCATCCTGAACTTTTGTGTACCTATACGTTGTCAGGTTGTATAGAAACGAAAAAAAGTACTGTTGCTGAGGAAAACAACAATAACGTTCTTCTAATAATAGATAACGCTACGTGTTTTTCAAATCATGATTGAATTATATTATTACAAGCAGAGTACAACCCGACATGATTGTTCAATTTTAAATTAATGCGAGCGAAGCCGTGGGCAAAAGCTAGGAGTTTATAAACATTAGGCAGCTAATCTATTATCAACTATATACTAATACGGCTTATGACTTGCACCTTGGCCAGAGGCTAAGCATTGCCATACAACGTGGCAATGCCGCCAGTCTCTTGGCTACATTACAAGTCAACAGCGATGCGGAGGCATTTTTCGACGCCATATTAAAGTTTTTTTATATTTTTAGTAAGTTTTTTAATATTTTAATTTTAATACTTCAAATAAAAAGGTGATTTTATATTTAGCTTTCACGCACAGCGAACAGCGAACAAAAAGTCTTAATTGGGTCGTACATCGTAACATGAATTCTTGGCATCGATTCTAATTGCGGTAGGTTAAACGATACGCTTTTAATCGTCGTGTTTTTATTAACGAAACTTCATATAGTACATTTTGATACAAGTGGATTTTTTTTATTGCATTCGAGGCGGAATTAAGACCCGAGCCGTAGGCGAGGTTGTTTTTGAGCCGACCAACTGCAATAACAAATGTCCACGTGTATCAAACGACGTTTTTCAATACACTTTTAAAGAAATCACACTAATATTATAAAGGCGAAAGTTTGTGAGTGTGTGTGTGTGTATGTTTGTTACTTCTTCACGCTCAAACGGCTAAACCGATTTAGATGAAATTTGGTATGTAGACAGCTTATACCCTGGATTAACACATAGGCTACTTTTTATCCCGAAAAAATGTAGTGCTCCCGTGGGATGAGCATGAATTTCAAATATATTTGCTACTCTTTCAAATTGAAACGCCTCGACCGATTTTGATGAAATTTGTAGTGGAAGTAGCTGACACTCTGGATAAACACATAGGCTACTGTTTATCTCGAAAAATTGAGAAAGAAAGAAAGAAAGAAAAAGTATTTATTGTGACTAGCACAGGAAGATCACCAACTAAACTAAAATCACAATAATAAAACTTTGAAAATAAAAAAAAAACAAAAACAAATAATCACACTATCACACTAATATTATAAAGGCGTAAAGTTGTGAGTGTGTGTGTATGTTTGTTACTTCTTCACGCTCAAACGGCTAGACCGATTTGGATGAAATACGGTATGTAGACAGCTTATACCCTGAATTAACACATAGGCTACTTTTTATTCCGAAAAAATGTAGTGCTCCCGTGGGATGAGCAAGGAATTCAAATATATTTGTTACTCTTTCAAACTCAAACGGCTCGACCGATTTTGATATAATTTGGTGTGGAAATAGCAGACATCCTGTGTACACATAGCACATAGGCTACTTTACATTCTGAAAAATGTAGTGTTCCCGTGGGATGGGCAATTTTTTTGTGAATACTTTTCTCACCGATTAAATAATACACGTTTTAGTGTATCTCATAAACCGCGGGTAACACCGCGGGGCGCAGCTAGTAAAACATAAAAACGAAAAATATTTTTGTCATGAATTATTAGGAAACTATGATTTAAATTTTCTTTTTTTTCCGCGCTTTTCTTTCGCCAGTTTGAAGGAGAAGCAAAGGTATAAAGCCGATAGACAGCCTAATATGAAAAATAGAAAATTCAAATATTTTTAAGTTTAGAACACAAATAAATGTTAATTTGTTCATAAACGTTTTTTTTTATTGTAATTATCATGGTTTTTGATGATATTCTATTTATAAACATTATTTAAATATTCAAAAAATATTAACGTCGTAAAGACGCATATCTCTTTGCCGAGATTAAAAAAAAAACATTCACTTCCGAATAGAGAATGTGAATAGAGGCATTGAACCAATTTGGACTAAGTATAGGTATAAGTTAGCTGTGGCAGTTTTTATTCTCGCACACGTGTTGGAAAATGAAAAATCGCACGCGTGGGAAATTCATTGCATTGTGAACCTAATCGTAGTGCGATATGAACCAGTTTTCGAGGAAGTGTATTGAAAAAATATTTATAGACTACAGGGGAGCTTAGGCACGAGCAGTCAGTTTTATTTGTGTTTTGTTTGTGTGTATTTGTTTGTTTGTAGTTTGTGAGTGTGTTTGTGTGCTTTTTGTGTGTTTGTTTTTGTTTGTGTGTATTTGTTTTGTTTGTTTGTGTGTATTTGTGTGTTTGTTTGTATTTGTCGCACTGCCCCTGCAGTGTGACAATACTTTGCCTATTCTCATACTCTCATACATCTATTGACCACCGTGGTTGCTCAAGACAAAAATGTTAATGATTTTCAGAAACTACATAATTTTTGAACGTTCCGAAAAGCAATTGCTGATTAATTTTGATGAATTGGCATACACGTCATTTATAAAAGCTGTCATTTTAACATTTAATTACTATTCCGGGTTTCAGCTACACTTTGGGCCTTTTTGCACGATGTCCGAATAGCCACTACTTACCGTATAAATTCAAAAAACCGGGCAAGTGCGTGTCGGACCACGCACAATGAAGGGTTCCGTAGTTGGTTGACTATTACTCGTAAACTTGAAAAGCCTACTTAGCTGTGATAGTTTTCCTTTTAACTTCGTTATATATAGGTACTACTACCGTGAATTTAGCTGGCGGTGGGGGGGGGGGGGTACTTGGCTCTAACAAAAGTTTGCACTTTGAAGCTTAGATAATATTTCAGAAACAAATCCCGAAATCGAAAAATTGTTTCTACAAACCCGCGATATTTTTAAAAGATCTATCCAACAACACCACACACCATGGGGTAGACAAAAATAAAACATCCCCACTTTACGTGTACACAAGGTACCCTAAAAAAAAAATTTTTCATGATTTTATTTTACCACTTTGTCGGCGTGATGAATATGTATACCCATGCCAAATTGTAGCTTTCTAGTACTAAGAGTCTCTGAGCTAAGCAGCGGATGGACAGACGGACATAGCCTTCCTCCCTCCTTGATGACTTCGAAACCCTAAAAATGGAACAGAATTTGTATGAAATTATCTGCCAAGTAAGTTAATAGGAACATAATCGTAGGTGGTGAAACAGCCATTTGTAAAACATTAATTTGGTTGTAGTGTATCCCTACAGTACAATCAAATTAATGTGTTACAAAGTGTGTTTATTTTTAATAACTTTTCCATGAAGTACCGTGGGAATACCGCTGCTCATTTCCTGAAATACAGATAAACATACTAGGTCAATGTAACAATAATACACTTCTGGACACATCTTTTGGCCCACCTTGTATTTTCAGTTTCGTTTGGTCCTAGCTAAAATTTTATATTAGGTCGAGCAAAAAGTTTTTATGCAGTTTTGAACCTGGCACATTCACAATTACATTCAATAGTCTTTTTTTGAATTTCGAACACAGAATTTAAAGAAACAAAAGACAATTTGGAGCCTGTTTGTTGATATCAAACAATCGAATACTAAGAAAACTTGGTTTTATTGGTTTACTTGGATTTAATTCTTGAAAAAGTGATTGATATCTTTGGTTTTGCAACAAACATTACTTATTCTTAACATTAAGGTGAGGTTCTATCAATAATCTATGGATACTTCACCTGAAGTCGCCGCCCAAGCTGTGGCACTTATTCAGGCCGGACACAGCCAAAGAAACGTGAGTGCTCAACTTAATTTAAGTCGATCTGCGGTCCGAAATGTTTATCGGAGGTACCTAGAGACTGGCGGCTTCGTTCGTCGCCAAAGAAGGCCACGATCTCGGGTCACAACTGAAAGGCAGGATCGATTCATCGTGACGACCAGCTTGAGAAATCGTCACCTTACCTCCATTGAGATACAAAACCAACTTCGCGACTTCCACGGAGTATCTGTGAGCGCTCGAACTGTTCGGAGAAGGTTAAAAGAACGCGATATGGTACCACACAAGCCAGCTAATGGCCCCAAACTAACGCGAGCCCACCGAACAGCGCGCCTTCATTTCGCACGCAGTCATTTAAATTGGACACAGCAAGATTGGAGCCGTGTACTCTTTTCTGATGAGTCTAAAATTGTGTTACATGGCAATGATGGAAGGAAGAAGGTCTACCGACGTAAGGGAGAGCGTTTCGCAGAATGTTGCTTTGAAGAGAGGGTTGCTTATGGCGGTGGCTCATGGACTGTCTGGGGCGGTATATCCGCGAGCGGCAAAACTCAACTTGAGGTTGATACAGGACCACGGCTGCCAACATTAAATGCTGAAAGGTACATTCGTGAGTGCTTAGAACCTCACGTGATACCATACGTGGACTATGTGGGCCCAAATTTCCTTTTTATGCATGATAATGCAAGAGCCCATGCGGCCGGCATCGTCAGGGAATATCTTCGGGATGTGAACATCACAGTTATGGACTGGCCAGCCAGAAGCCCAGACATGAACCCCACTGAGCACATGTGGGACGAGCTAAAAAGACGTGTTAGGGCTCGTCAGCCAGTTGCCCAGACGATGCAGGAGTTGAAAACTGCCATAGAAGAGGAATGGGAGATGATCCCTCAAAATTTCATAGATCGGTTGATAAACTCTATGCCTAATCGTATGAGAGCTGTGGTAGATGCCCATGGAGGCAACACGCGTTATTAAATTAAACCTTTATTTGATAAAACATGTTTTTTATTCAAAAATCAATTGCCTTTAACAAGGCGCATATCCGACTTGTTAGGCGTAGCTCCATGTCGTATGGTATTCTGAATTCAAATTTAAAACAATACGATCGAAAAAGATGGTAAAATGTATCAGGTTTAAAACTGCATCAACAGTTTTTGTTCAATCTAGCAATCATATTTCGGTAGGGGCCATCGAAACCTAAACTCTAAGGTGGGCCAATAGATGTGTCCAGAAGTGTATTATGAGTCACGCGCCATTTAACTTTTGATTGTGAACACGTCATTAAACAGCTCCTCTTAACAGTCAATAATTCAGATCGTGAGTTACTGTATCGTGTTCAGTAACGTGTCTTACTTGTATTCCCAGGTAAGATACCTAGCTACATGTATAGGTGACTGGTAATTAGTGACCAGTACTTAAACACATGATAACAAACTATGGGACCAAACCAGAAATCGCGAAAAAAAAATCTGCTGTCAAAATGTAGGGAGCAGCTGATTTTTTTTTCTCGATTCCACGTTTGGTCTCATAGTAAAAGTTGTTTGTTATCATGAGTACAATCATGTGTTTAGGTATCGGTCACTAACAGAACAGATCTTTATCTTTACTGTGGTCACTAATTACCAGTCACCCTATATACATCATGCATCAGAAAATTGATGTGTGGTCTTTAAGGGTGTGGTACAGACCATCAAACTGAACCACTTTCTCCATGGGACCAATATCGTAATCGAGAAAAAATATGAGCTGATCCGTACAAAGATACCTACTCGACTCAAATATGTGACGGCTGATTATTTTTTCTCGATTAAGATGTTAATCCCATGGAAAAAGTTGTTCAGTCTGTACCACAATATTAAAGACTACACCTTTCTGATACACGTTGTGTGAGTGCGCTTCTGAGCGGATACGAGCGGAGCAGAGAGCGGAGCGGAGACATGCATAAATCGACCAATCACGTTGTTTGATTCGTCAGTGATTTGTCGATTTCTGCACGTCTCCGCTGCGCTCCGCTCGTTTCCGCTTAAGTGGAAACGCTCTATAAACCCTACACAGTACCTACTCAGAGAGATAGGTAGGTACTATGAGAGATTCGAACCTCACAGAGGGATAGCAAACTATAAATAAAGAGGTAGGGAGGTAAATAGGGACGTCTATATTTGCTGATGCTCAGTTTCAACTTAAAATATCACGCACTCCTATAGAACGCTGCCCTAGCTAGAATCTGTCTCCACCCTTGAACAAAAGCTAGTTCCGCTTTTCTTCAAAAGTAATTCGATGTTTGAGTGATAGAATGTCAGCCTAAGGTTGACCATAGCATGAAACCTTTACATGAGCTACGCCCACCCTTGAATAAAAGGATCGACGTAGTCTATAATATAAATATATAATAGGTTGGGGAAAAAGTTTCTTCGCATTTTTTATGAAAATTCAAAACATTTTTTAATATATATTTTTTACATTTATCTAAAGTATGTAGGTACCATTTTGTTCGATAACTTTTTGCCATCTTGTACGTAGGGACATCATCCCATTGCTATAGAAATTTTGGGACTTCTGATCAAAATACCGCGACAAGTGGTTTTGGCAGTCCTCTCGTGATGTTAACCTGACACTGCCTAAAGAATTCTGAAGAGACCGAAACAGGTGGAAATCTGAAGGTGCAAGGTCAGGACTATACGGCGGATGCATTAACACCTCCCAGCCAAACTCTCTTAATTTTTGCTGAGTGGCTAAAGATGTGTGAGGTCTAGCGTTATCATGATGAAAAACCACACCCCTTCTGTTGATTAATTCCGGCCGCTTTCTCTCAACTTCTTGCTTTAATCTCATCAGTTGTTCGCAGTAGAGTTCAGAATCGATGGTCCTGCCTGGTGGTAACAGCTCATAATGAATAATGCCCTTCCAATCCCACCACACACACAGCATCACCTTGTTGCGAGTTAACCCGGGTTTCGCCACAGTCTGTAAACCCTGACCGGCCTTTGACTACGACCTTTTTCGCACATTCTTGTCGTACGTGATCCACTTTTCATCACCAGTTATCAGCTTCTTCAAAAACGGTTCGGTTCCATTACGTCGTAATAAAGAATCACGAATGAGTACACGGTTCATTAGATTTCTTTCAGTGAGCTCGTGAGGTACCCAAATATCGAGTTTTTTTGTGTACCCAGTTTTTTTCAAATGCGCCAAATCTGTTTTGTGGTCAATTCCCAGTTCTTCAGCTACGTCGTAGCTACTGATATGCCGATCTTGCTCCACTTTTTCAAAAATGGCATCCATTTTATCCGTAATAGGGCGACCAGAGCGACGTGCATCTTTGACATCAAAATTTCCGGATTGAAAACGCTTAAACCAAATTTGTGCTACTCTCACAGACACTGCACTGGGTCCATAAACATCGCAAATTTTTTTCGCGGCTTGCGTTCCATTTTTACCTTTTTTGTAGTAAACTTTTAAAATGTATCGAATTTCTTCATTAGATTCACTCATCTTGACAGAACAAAAAACAAATGAAAATCACACATTTTCCTAATTTGAATTTGGAATTATGATCTTTAAAATTTAAACTTTTAATGATACCAAAACCAGCCAGATACAAATAGTATAGCCAAAGAGATTTTATTTTAAGTTCATACATACTATAATGCGAAAAGACTTTTTCCCCAACCTAATACATATATTATATAAAAATGAATCCCTATTTCCCTTGGTCATCGCATCACTCGTGAACGGATGGAACAATTTCGCTAATTCTTTTTTTGTTGTGTTTATGATTGTCAGGAGAAGGTACTTATGAAAAAAAAAACATTAAGAAAATTTCGCAGAAAATTGGAAAATTTCTGAAAAAACATTTTAACTTCACGCGTTTACATAAGAATATTCATAGCCAAGATAGGACAACGTCTGTCGGGTCAGCTAGTTCCAAATAAGACTTTTATTCAGAACATGAAATTCGAACACTCAGGCCGTTTCTACCTAAGTCTAAAAAGAACGATACCTAACGCCAGGAAATAATATCACAAAGTGGGGTCAAACTCTTCAATGAATAATATGCTAAGTACAAATCTGACACTATGCTCAGTGTCAGTCAAGTTAAACATTAATGTGTATTGGCGCAATCATAAATATCGCATTCGTCCTGACTAAACCTTATCAACCAATACCCGGCGGTAAAATCTGATATGACAACTGACATCAGCCCAGAAGGGGATGAATAAGCTAAAGAATTCAACATCGTGATCCATTAATCCATCGGACGGTATCGAGCCGGAGGGAGGAATAATCCTTTACATTTAATTTACAGTAGGTACTCTAAAATTACCGATCTGCTCCGACTTCCGGTACCTCGGGTCGCTTGTCCAAGGGGATGGCGAAGTAGACCGAACGCACCGGATCAACTCAGGATGGATGAAATGGCGACAGGTTACAGGAACAACTTGCGACCCACGGATGCCCCTCAAGTTGAAGGGGAAAATTTACAAGTCCGTGATAAGGCCTGTCGTACTTTATGGATCGGAATGCTGGGCAGTGAAGAAGATGGATGAAAAAAAATTGCATGCAGCGGAGATGAGAATATTGAGATGGATGTGTGGAGTGACGAGAATGGATAAAGTGAGAAATGAGTATATTAGAGGCAGTTTGGAAGTGGCGCCAGTGACAGAAAAGTTGACAGGAAATCGTTTGTCTTGATATGGACATGTAATGAGGAGAGACGAAACGCATGTGACTAAAAGAGTGATGAATATACATGTTGATGGATGGAGAGGCAGAGGAAGGCCAAAGAAAAGATGAATGGATTGTGTGAGGAATGATATGAAAGAGAAGGGAGTGAATGATAGCGTGACGGTTGACAGGGGAGAATGGAAGAAGAAAACGTGTTGCGCCGACCACAAGTAATATGGGATAAGGGCAGGAAGATGATGATTTAATTTACAGTAGGGACTGTAAAAAGTCAAATGTAAACAACAATATTTCTTTTCATAAAACAAAGCTAACGAAACCATACAGCTACAGTGAAAAGAAAAAAAAAAGAAAAGTGAAAAAAACAAGTAAGAATCCATGAAACAATTGTTTGAGTCTGTCTATTAATAGAAATAATTATTTTCGAAGGTAGCTTAAACTCAATAGGTCAACTACCTTTAGAGGTTAATGTGCCTAATAATTTGACACAATTTAACAATAATATTGTTCGTCACGAGACGTATAATTGTGTTTGTAAACATAGACGTGACGCCTGTCAGGAACTATAGAGCCTTTTGATCAATTAATTGGTATTGTTTTTGGTAAACATCTTAACAAACAGCAAAGATAATTTTTGCCTTGAATCGGTACGAACTGTATAGGAATATATGCTCACTAGCTTTTGCCCGCGGCTTCGTTAGCGTGGATGTCGGAAAATATCCCGCGGGAACGTACTACCTGGAAATCCTTCCTTATTCCTTGTCTACATTATAAAGGAGACCTCTGTGCAAAAGGAGATGGCCAATTTACTTAGGGCACTCTGCCTAGTATCGAAAAATTCATGTACAACGAGTTTTGCTTTATTTTGAATTTAGTATGCTCTAAAATTAACTGTAAAAGTTACATAATCCAATAACTTCGGATGTCTTAGAAATTAACACCCCCAATTATTCTTTAGCATCATTTTTCTGTAGGAAAGAAAGTAAACGAGGTGGGGCTTGTATTTTGATTAGAAACGGACATCAATGGAGAGAAGTTCCACATATAGCTGGGGCATCTATAACTGGTGTAGTTGAATGTTGCGGTGTGGAGCTCATACAACACAATATTATTATTTTATGTGTCTACAGAGTACCGAAACAAAATAATCTAAATGTATTCTTTGAAACCATAGGAAAAATATTACAAAAAATATGTAAAAAAAAGTATGAGCATATTATAATGGCGGGAGATTTTAACATTGATATAATGAAGAAAAATAATGTTGTTTTAGATTTCGAATGTCTGTTACTAAATTTCAATCTTAAGTTAGCTTTAAAGCAACCAACCAGAACTCATAGCCAAACTTGCATTGACAATTTCGCACATAATTTTGGAGCCAAATGTAAAACAGACGTTATTGAATTTGCGCTGTCAGACCACACAGCGCAAATAATAAAATGCCCGGTAAAAAAAACGTGTATGTTAAAATACTGGCGCAGAAAACGACGGGACTTAAGCGTAGAGAATATGGATAAATTTAGAGACTGCTTAAAACATTTGACTTTTTCGGAAATATATGAAACTGAAGATCCAAATACCGCTTTTGACATATTTATTGACAACTTTAAACTATTTTATGACCTCTGTTTTCCATATAAACTGACAACTATAAATGTAATTAAAAAGTCAAAATGGATATCTCATGGCATTAAATTATGCAGTAAAAAGAAACGTCAATTGCTCTGGAATTACAGATTAAAACCAAATATGACGAACAAAAATATTTTTAAGAATTACACAAAAAGGTTTAAAAAAGTTATGAGATTGACTCGACATGCTCAAAATAATTACTCAATTAAAACTGCAAAAAATAAATCCAAAATGACATGGAATATAATAAATAAATCGAAACCGTTTTTACCGAAAGAATCCATTAACTATATAAATGTCGATGACAAAATAGTAAATGACCCTCTAGAAATTGCTAACGCGTTTAACAATTTTTTTGTAGATAAAATTCAACCAAGGCAAGGTTCGGGAAGCAAAGTAACAACGAATATTATAAAACAGAAAGACTCAATCTTTGTTGCACCAAGTATACCTATAGACATATTAAACATAATTAAAGCTTTAAATACTACAAATAGTACAGGTTATGATGGTATTTCTACAAAGGTGGTAAAGTATGTTTCTGAAACCATTTGTACCCACTTAAGCTACCTAATTAATCTGTGCATCAGCTCAGGTGTATATCCGGATGCCCTAAAAGTTTCAAGAGTGAAACCATTATTTAAAAAAAATAATAAGGAACACATGGATAACTATAGACCAATAGCCTTAATTCCTATAATGTCCAAAATTTTTGAAAAATACCTTCATAAAGAACTGTACTCATACCTTGAAAAGAAAAATATCTTTAGTGAAGAGCAAAAGGGGTTTAGACAAAACATGTCAACCAGTATGGCCATTTATGACTTTTTATATACCGTAATGACGAATATGGACAGGAGAATCCCGGTGTGTGCTATATACTGCGACATGACACAAGCTTTTGACTACGTTGACCATAGCATTTTGCTACAGAAATTAGAAGCTTACGGCATAAGGGGAAACATTCTAAATCTTATTCAGTCATACCTAACTAATAGAAAACAATACACAGAAATTGAGAGAATTATTGTTAAGACAAAAAAAGAGGAAATTTATATATCAAGCGAACGCACACCTACATACGGTGTTCCTCAAGGCAGTGTAGTCGGATCTTTATTATTCATAATATACATTAATGACATGTCTAATGCTATTGAACACCCCATGACTCTTTTTGCCGACGACAGCACTATGACTATAGCATGTAAAAATAAAGACTTATATGAAAGTGACATAAATGAATCTTTAAATTTAATAATATCATGGTTAAACAGAAACAACCTAAAAATAAATCTGGATAAGACAACGATTATGCATTTTAGGCAACGGACCCAAGCTATATTTGACATTAACGCAATTTACAAGGACACTGAACTTAATAAAGTTGACGCAACAAAATTTCTAGGAATTATTATTGACTCTAAATTGAACTGGAAGGCACACATAGAATACCTAAGTAAACGGCTGAGCACCTCTGCGTACGCTTTATATAAACTGGCCCCAGAGCTAAACACAGATGCCTTAGTAACAACTTATCATGGTCTAGTAGCTTCGTTATTGCGCTACGGTATTATATTTTGGGGGAATTCCACAGACAAAGCAATAGCGTTTAAGGCCCAAAAGAGATGCATTCGTGCTATGTTCAATATGAATTCGACCGACAGCTGTATGCCATTATTTAAAAAACACAAATTATTGACTCTACCATCGCTGTATATTTTTGAAATTGCGACATTTGTTAGGGCAAATCAATTTCTATTTCCACGACTAGCTGACACCTTCCCCCGTAACAGACGTGACAATACTCAACTGTGTTCGCATACAGCAAAGACTGCATTAATGGGTAAAAGCGTTTTCTGTATGGCTCCTAAAATTTATAATAAAATACCACAGTCATATAAAGCATTGCCGGTAAAGTTGTTTAAAAAACAGATTCGAGATTTATTAACAGACAAGTGTTATTATAATATAAATGACTTTTTGAATGACACTATTTGACATTTTTTTATTTTATTTTATTAATCCTTAAACTTTGTGACATTTTAATGATTAATTTATTTTACTGACGTATCAATGTTTATTACTGACTATTATGTACCTACCCTCTTAGATTGTCTTTAATAATTTGGTTTTTATTTTGTAATTTAGTTTTTGATTTTTTGTAAATTTTTAAATTTGTACGCCTTACGGGTGAAACATGTACGTACAAAATATAAATTAATATTGTGACATCCTGCATGCATAATTTGCATGTACACGCATGTTTTTGACAAATAAAATGATCTTTATCTTTATCTTTATCTTTATCTTTTAACAAAAACATGTTTTGATCATGAACCTACTCGGGCTCGGTAGTAGCCAGATTATTCTGGGTGGAGTATAAGCTACGCTTGTACCAATGTGCAATGTGTGTGTGTGTGTGTGTGTGGTGTTGTTGTATCAATGGATGGGTGACCATTTTCTTATCGAGACCCTTTCTCGGAGTGCATGTAAAGTCGTCGGCCCTGTATGTAATACTCTCAGGTCGTGTCAGATTGCCGTCCCATCTGACAATCACAGTAAGAAATAGAAGTATAGTCACAGATTAATACGGATGGGACACTGCGCAAAATCATTTAAATAAAAAGCGACACTTACGACACAATAAAGTGCAATTCAGGTCGCACAACGCTTATGACCTACAGTTATAATCAACTACAAGTTGCCTCTCTTTCTATCGCGTAACTCTTATACCTTCTGACCTACTGAATTAGCCCCGTGGACGGGTCCCGCCGCGTACTTGTAGCTTCATACCTAAACTGCGGAGTGTCCATCCGTCGACCTGCTGTCAGTTTTCTAAAGTTATAATTTCACAATAAAATAGTTTTAATTTTGGTGAGCATTTATCCATTTTGTTGAGCATTTATTCATTCTGGCAGGTATTTCGAATTTTTTGGTAGTAAAATAGGTACTTTTCTGGTAGGCGTTTAAACACAAGCCAAATGAAATCTTTCATAATTTCTTTTACATTCAGGTACACAAAATATGATTTGTAACAACGAATTTCGTACAAAATCATACGAAGATGGATGTAAACTCGTACCTCGTACCAAGTCCTCTGAATCTCGTACATGTACGAGAAACATGGTACGGATGGCAACACTCTGCGATTGTCGAACCTGTCATGTCGTTTTGTTTCGTTGTTACAAAAAAAAAAGTTATCTAAAACAATAATATTTCATAGCATTCAAGTAATTTACAAAATGTTTTTTATTATGATTCTGATTATTATGTTTTTTATTATCATTTTACAGTCTGAATCATTTTTAATATAACTCTGATGGAACATTATATTTTAGGTTTACAGGGAATGAAACGTTTATCCAAAATGGCTATCTTGATACGACCGAAACGCAAAACAACTATTTATGTTTAAATATTTATTCTGGACTTTAGGCAGAAACGGGCCATGTCATTTCAGCTTTCTAGGTCCAGTGGTTGTTCCAATGATGCGTCAGTCAGTCAGTCAGGACTTCTCTTTTTATTTATATAGATAGATTCATGCCGTTGAAAATATTAGTCAGTCAGCAGTTAAGTTCCGGGGTTAGCTTTTAAAAAAGAGCCGTTCGGGATGTTCCGAGGGTTGGCTCTAAAGAGCCGTTCGTGATGTTCCGAGGGTTGGCTCTTAAAATAACCGTTCGGGATGGGTCTTGAGAAAGACCGATTCGTGCCATCGTGGTGAAAGAATTTGTCACCTAGACTATTTCGTGGCTAATTAATAACAGCCGCACGGATTGATCAATCAGGTTAAGCTACGTTTGCCGCGGTTGACCCGTGGATGGGTGACCATCTTTACATACCGAGACCCATCCGTGCCTCGGAAAGCACGTTAAGCCGTTGGTCCTGGCTGTCATTCTTGGATCTTTGATAGTCGTTAGAAGCCCAAATTCTGTCAATCAGTCTTACCAAGGGGTATCGTATTACCCAGTCACTGGGTTGTGGAGCTCAGATAGGCAGCCGCTCCATGTAAAATACTGGTATTCAGCTGCAACCAATTAGACTGGAAGCCGACCCCAACATAGTTGAGAAAAGGCTAGGCAGATGATGATGACTCTACGTTACTGAGTGCTAGGTATCCAGGGTGCGCTGGACGTTAAGGGGATTGGGCACCGATTTCTAACATCGCTCGGGGAGATTCCTTTCTGGCACCCCACGGAAGCAGGGTCTGGATGTGGAGCCGTGGAACAAACTATGTCCCACCTCTTAGCCTGCCCTCTGTGCCCCAAGAAATGCAGCCATATTGAACTCTGCGCTGCCTCCGACGAGGCTGTGGAAGTGGCGAAGTTTTGGGCCAGCTAAATCTAATTCACTGTCGTGCCAACGACACGACGAAAAAGCAAGGTAGTAAAGAGGCTGAATGCCATAAATGCGGTTCACGTAACATTTTTTTTTTGTTAGCCATTGTGTCTGACTACTGGGCAATGACCTCCCGTTTTTCCTTACAAACCTCGTCTTTTAAGATCTCTGGATATGTTGGTCCTGCAAACTTAGCAGATCGTCACACCACGGCGATCTCCTCCCTCAGGCATCCAGTGAGTGACGATCTTTGCCCATCTCTCCGGGTGCAGTCGTGCGACGTGTCCGGCCCACTCCCACTTCAGCCTGGCTGTATTTTCTCTAACATCTGCTACTTGAGTACCTATAATATGAAACGTAACATTTAGGTAAGGAATGATTGCTACTGCTGGAAGTTGATCTAATGCATTATATTTGCTAAGAATCAGTCGCATTTTTAGATACGAGCTCGTAGGTACGAATGCATGTGGGTGGATTTCAAATATAATTTTCGGTGTTTTTATTTTCCTGAACTCATTTTCATGATCTATAAATGAATTATTCATTTGATCAACGATACAATCTATTAATCTTTCGTGTGATTCAAATAGATTTAGTTAGGAGACAAAATTATTAAAAGTTTTTTAGATGAACTATATTTTATTCCCTGAACGCAGTGGATGCCTGTCTCTTCGTTCCCTCCTAGTTTTGCATTATTTTATGAATAACTTATTTAAGCTTTTTTAAGCTTATTTAAAGTCGACAAAGAAAAGTAACAGAAAACCATGGTGTTAAATATACATACAAGCGTTAAAAAGGGCGGAAAAATAAAACTCAAACAATAATAAACTACATAGAATACGCAAATAAAACATTTTATTTGAATATCGAACTTTTATCGCTCAAGAAATCGATATCGACGAAAATCGTGCTATTGTATAAAGCTTGCTACACGCGTTACGAATTTACGACAACAGAATATTGTTTTTATATCTAGAAACAGACACATACCTAACATCACGCCTGTAAACACTCGAAGGGTTCGGCAGAGATGTACCTATAGTACCTACACCCATATTTCAGCAGTTATGTTTAAGTCCTATGTAATAGGGGACGAGCCTATTTCCATCAACCAGGCACAAATCCAGACTAAGGGCTGTTTCTAGATAATAATAATATTACATTAAAAGTACTTACGGTATGTTCCAGAAACGATGAAAGTGTAAACAACCCCCTGTTCAGGTTTAAGGCCAGGATATTCGAGCGCAGTTGGCATTTAGCGTTACCTCCCACCCCGCGTGGCAAGTCGCGCGAACGCGCAGTTCAAATGAACTCGCTGACCCCGCTCTGCAAAATAATTTTCCCATAATTTAAACTTAATTACCACTATAATTATAATACAACTTAAACTAAGATCTACAGTTTAATTATACACTACAACAATATTTACAGACTGATTTTTAAAACTAATAAACAAACACGGAAAATAACAATAATATGATAAATATTTCGATCGATTAGCGGAGGGACGCAGCGAGCCAGCAAAAACGACACAGGTCCTGCCTCGGAAACGCCTAGCGGGCTACTGAAGCGAAGCGCGTGCGCCGCTTAGTTATATAATCATTTGTTAAAATAATAAAAAACTGTTTTGAGAAAAAGTAACCGGAGAATGTTCTCCTAAACGTTATTGCCTATTTTTTGACATATTTTTTTTTGAGTAAAAGTTTGGTCTACTTCAAGTACGACTTGAAAAACGATCACAAATATCTCTGTTTTCGCGATTTTTTATGATCGAGTGAAAATTTAAATATCGTGTTTTGAACCGGAGAATAATCAAGAATGTTTATTAAAGTACAACATATATTTTTACCAAATCAAAACTAAGAATATTTGATTGTTTAATGTTGAATCAAAAATAGGTCGATTTTGAGGAACCTGGCCTTAAATTCTTACGCAATTAGTCGACGTAGCACGGACGTAAAGATATCGCGGCGATTTTTTTTCGCGCACTGGATTTTCAACGCTCTGCTTAGCGCCGAGAGTGCAAAATCCAACAGTGTGTTTTTTCGACGCGCTAGAATGTACTCTGTTATTGTTAAGTTGAATTCTCAACGCTCGGCTCAACAACGAGAGTTGAAAATCCAGTGCGCGATAAAATCCCGCCGCGATTTTATTACGGCCGTGGGAACGGGGGCTTACTCACTAAAGGAAGTTCGTAACATATTTATCTGTTTTCAGAAGGCTTCAAGTTGAAACCTTCAACTTTATAATATATCACCTCTTTTCCAACAATAATTATTGTTTGTATAACATTATTATTTTGTAATTGAAAAATCATCGACGTACAGTCAACAAAAGAGATATCTAGGCAGGGTATACTAACATAATTTGTTTGTGAATTGCTTCATGTTCAATTTCGCGATAATAAACAATTTTGTGTTGGTGTGTTACAATGTAGGAGTATTGTAAAAACAAAGTAATATAATTATATAAAATTGAACATGAAGCAATTCATATACAAATATGTTAGTATACCCTGCCTAGATATCTCTTTTGTTGACTGTATATAATGTATTAACCAAACTTTTAAATGAAAATATATTTAAGGTGATTTAAAATTAGAATTTTAGGTTTGTGTATTCACACAATCAAATTAAAGCACTCAATTTGTAAATGGCACTACAAATTGGCATCCAAAGGTACGTTTTCTAATCCATTCAGTTTCATCAGATAGTTTTGGAACCGACTATTTTTTTTTTAAATGTACGTTATATCGCTTGGTATGAGGCAAATTATTGGGTTGGTAGTTCATAGGTGGTGTTGATAGGTGGCTAATCGAATAGTCGCCGAATCACAAGTGCAGTACAACACAACGTAGATGTAGCATAAATTTGAAAATTTGCATTCATTCATTTCAATTTTATGAATGTATTTTGGTTATATGACTTTACAACTTATTGCGTTTACGTAAAGATCATTTCACCTAAAGCAGTAATAAAGATTGGTGATTTTGAAAGCGCACCAGTTCGAATGGTGATCGGTTTTACGAATTTTGCCGATGCTTACATCTAAGATATCGTTTCATAATTTAACAAACATTTTGATTGATGCTTTGCCGTGGTATGTACCTAATATTGTGCAATATAGCGCACTTGTTTATTATTATACGTCGTTTGCGGCATGCCTGGATGTTTGCAAAGATTTATAGTTGTCTTAAAATAAAATGATTGATGTTCAAAATATTTACGTGTTCAATATGCGGGCGAAAAATAACTAGAATAAGTGAATTCTTACCATAGATTTAGTATAGGTACTACGCTAGTGGATATACTAATTCTATGATTCTTACTATATTCTATCAATTATTATATAGACTGGTAATTTTTTATGCGCTTTTATTGATATTGTTATCATCTCTTATGCGTGGTAGTTAGAGGATAGAATTGTTGTTCTCTTGGCGGTCCATGTTATTTATTTATTTGGGATCTCCAACAAAGGATACACATGAACAAATTATATTACATTATTAAAAAGGTTCCATTAAGTGTGCTCCTTCAATTAAAGGAGACCACAGCGTGCACATATAACTAGGTCTAAACGGGATAAATATCAAATCAATCAACAACTCAGTCAATCGCAGTCCACTGCTGGACATAGGCCTCTTCAAGGTTGCGCCACAACACCCTGTCCTTCGCCTTCCGCATCCAGTCTGTCCCAGCCACTTTACTACTTTTTGCTTTTTTTTGAGATAAATATAAAAATATAAAATTAAATGATGAAATTTGAGAGAAAAAAAAAATTACATGTCAAGATTGATCATTCATGAATATTACAAAAAAAATATAATAATAATTAAATTAACATGTCAAAATTGAGCATTCTTATTATGCGGAGCATTCTTCGCCTTCACCATATTTCAAAGCTCCTATTGCCGAATCATCCACGACCGAAATACTAATAAAAAATAAGACCTTTTTTTTTTTTTTTTTTTGTGGATGGGAAATCATCAAATGACTTCTCCCGCTCTGGGCAGAGCGGGAGGGCGTGTCAGACTTTTACTGACTAAAACCCACCCATGATCCTTCAGTTGCCCGTGCCAGGGCCACGGTATCTCTTTCGAACTACCCGCGACCCCGGCGGCATCGGCCCAATTGACCCCGTCACTGCTGACATCTCTTTGAGGCGCGCGTGGAACACAACGCGCCGTCGACCCGGGCCTGGTCCTTACCGGACGGCGAGCTGCCCATTACTCGTCGTCCGCAAGCCCGCGCCTACGGTGGCCGGGAATCGGCAATCGATTCCCGCCGCCCAGGGCGTCTCCTATGGTGGCTAGGGGCGCGAGGGTGCGGCTGTTGCCTCTCCCTCACGCGTTCCACTTCCTCCTTCGCGAGCATTACTGCTTCGCAGAAGGAGGTGACGGCTTCCCATGCACTCTCGCTCCGCACCATGGCCTGGACCAGGTTTGGACGCAAGAGATCGCCGCCGCCGATCGCCTCTCCATGTCGCCATGAGATCCCGCCGGAGCTCTGTCCTCTGTACCGTGATTTCTCGCGGCAGCGGAGTTACGCCCCGGCGTTTCGCCTCCTCGCGCCACTCCCACACGTGAAAGAAAATCAATAAAAATAAGACCTAAAGTTACGATTAGGTACAAAGTATCTCCGAACTATTGTATAAGTCAAACGGATATTTCACCTTAGTGCTCATACACACGAGCGGCACGCGACAACGGCAGAGGAAACTGCAGCCGTCGACACATGTCCACGGCGGCCATAGTCAACGTGCCACTCGTGTATTCGAGTACGGTGTGCTAAGGTAGCCCGCGAAATTTTTATTTTCTTACGTTTTTTGCAATTTGCAGGTCAGTGTCAGGTTGTATGTTGATTAAAATATGAGACGCGGCCGTAGCTAATATGGCTTCACAGAATTATAATCATTAGAATCAGCAATACAACTCCAGAAGTTAGAATTGACCTCAAATCTAGCGATTTTATGAAATCTCATGATTTGAGGTCAATTTTAACTCCAGTACAATTCCTTAAGTCAGAATTGACCACAAATCTAGCGATTTCATGAAATCATGAGGTTTGAGGTCAATTTTAACTTATGGAGTTGTATTGCTGATTCTAATGATTATAATACTGTAAAGCCATATTAGCTACGGCCGCGTCTCATATTTTAATCAACATACAACCTGACACTGACCTGCAAATTGCAAAAAACGTAAGAAAATTTTAATTTCGCGGGCTACCTTAGCGCATCCTCCTTAAATACACGAGCGGTACGTTGTCGATGGCTGCCGCCGACGCGTCGACAGTTGCAGTTGCGTCTGCCGTTGTCGCGTGCCGCTCGTGTGTATGAGCTCTTACACCACGTGTTCATTATGAAACGTAGAAGGTCCATTTTAGGTAGACCGCAAATACATACATTGGAAATTACGAAACTTTTAGCAACGGCTAAGGTTTATGATTTCCCGTTTTGGAAGCTCGATTCCTGCTGAGTAGATTCTGTAGTATTTTTTTTTTTTGGTAAATTGATGTGAGGAGCTCGTGGCTAAGTAATAACAGCCGTACGGGTCGATCCATCAGGTTGAGCTACGCTTACCGGGGTTGTCCGTGGATGGGCGACCATCTTTACATACCGAGACTCCTCCGTGTCTCGGAAAACACGTTAAGCCGTTGGTCCCGGCTGTCATTTGTGGATCTTTGACAGTCGTTACGGGTCATCAGAAGCCCGAATGTCTGACAACCAGTCTTACCAAGGGATATCGTATTACCCAGTCACTGGGTTGTGGAGGTCAGACAGGCAGTCGCTCCATGTAAAATACTGGTATTCAGCTGCATCCGGTTAGACTGGAAGCCGACCCCAACATGGTTGGGAAAAGGCTAGGCAGATTGATTGGATGAAAATGTGAGGTTTTTGTCGGCAGGAGTCCGACGTAACCTTCCGTTCTCCCCAGACGGAGGGTATCCAATTATCCATGAGGGTTTCTACACGGGGAAAAAAGATAATGCGGAGAAATTTCGAAATGTTTTATGGTGTTGAGATATCAAATACCTATCACGTTTGTGAAATTTACACAAAAAAACAGATTTAAAATCTGATATTTCAAGTGACTACACTACTAAAAAAACATCGTCAAATTAATTTCTTTATTATTTTATCATATTAAGATAACGATACCCATCGCGTCTGCGGAGTTTTACTAGCTAATTTAATTTGACCCTATAAGTATTTTCCATCATAACTTTTTAACCGTAACCGTCCTTAGACGTAAAAATATAGCGGCGGGATTTTCTCGGGCACTGGATTTTCAACTCTAGGTGTTGAGCCGAGCTTCGAGAATCCAACCTAACAACAACAGAGTAAATCCCAGTACGTCGAAAAAACACACTGTTGGATTTTCAACTCTAGGCGCTAACCAGAGCGTTGAAAATCCAGTCCGCGAAAAAAAATCGCCGCGATATTGTTACGTCCGTGCGAACGTCGGCTACGGGTAGGTAACTGTCGGGTGTAAAAATGATTTACGTATAGTAGTATACTAGCCTACATATTGGCATACATACAGCTTCCGTTCGTCCCTTGTTTGTTGCTTTTTTATGCGTTTAGTTACATTATCAAGAGTTTTTATAGTTGCGGCCAGTTTTGAACGTTCGTTGAGTAACGTGCTTTTAGAAAATTGTGCTTTGAAGTCGGTTGAAATTGTGGTTATGTAATCAGTATTTTTTCCTGTCCGTATTTCGGCGATATGTAGCTAGATTGTAGATCCTCCACTGCTTGTTGCATACATACTCGTATTTCAAATGTTTGGATTTAAATTTTACTGGAGCGGCGTGTATTTAGGGTTCCGTACCAAAATCTCTCTGTCTGTCCGTCTGTCACAGCTGGATATCTTAAGAACTGCTAATGCTATTAACTTGAAATTTGGAACTGTTTTAGATGACGTTTGCCCTACTATTTTGCTAGGCCACGTGGTATACCATATGAACGAGCGCTATTTGCAACTCTCAAACAATTTTTCCTTTGTTTTTAGGCCGCATAGTTTTCGAAAAATAATACCGTTCCCCGCCCTTATCTCCAAAGTTTGCATACAGAAAATTCTGAAATTAGTCTGTGATAGAAGTTTAAGTAAAGATTACAGCAAAAATAAAACGCACTTAATACTTTAACTACCGTAAGCGCGAGTTACTTTGACTCTAGGGCATAACTTTGGCCCAAATCGAGACAACTGTATAAACTGCCCGAAGTGTCACGTCCACACAACCGAACGTCGTATGTCCTTCGGTAACTATTAGATGGTGATATAGACGCGTACTTGCGGAACCTTGTGTGGATTTAATGACAGTAAACATCTGTCTCGATTTGGGCCAAAGTTATGCCCTAGAGTCAAAGTAACCCGCACTTACCGTATCAATAACTTGCTAATATTATCTTTAAGATTTAATACCTACTCAAACACTGTTTTGGGGGAGGGGGGGGGGGGGGCTACTCTCGTGGAAGAAAGCGTGAGTTATGTATGTGTATTTATGTATGTTATTCATATTTTTAAGACGCCTTTGTGGAAGAGTAACAAGAACACACTTGTATATACTTGCTGATATGGTTCTAGCATGTCATCCTGTTGTTTCTGATGCATGTAATAAGTGTTGATAAAAATTGTAAATCCGTAATTGGCTGTAAGATTGGTTTTTATCTATTTAAGTAAAATTGTTAAAGAGCCGTGGATTTTGTAATAAATAAATAAAAGTGTTGTAGAAATACGAAACGCTTTGAAATCCATTGCCACATGTCTCTCAGGTTTTTGAACCTCAATCCGTTGTCCGTAGGAATCAATCATTCTGTTGGCTCCAGTACTCCACCAATGAGGGTTTTCTGAAATTACCGCACTGAGCCAGGTCAGTGCTGCCACCTAGTGAACGTCATTCAGTGACACAGGATCAGGCACCATTGTCAAAAGTGTCAAAGCGTTTATATATTCTTTAGTCGGGACTGAATGATGAACGAATTAATGATGAGCGTCATTATTATATTTTATATTCTTTGTCGAAATGGAAGACCTCTTGGCAAAGTGGCGACAAATAGTGGCGCGGATTTTCATGAAAACCCTCATCGACCTCAACGATCTCAATCGCCACCGCTTACACCCACCGTTCTCCGACCAAATAAAAAATCAAGACATAGCGTTGCGAACAATACAATGAAGCATGCGCAAAACTACACCTCGCTCTGTGCATACATGCTCACACGCATACATACACCTCACTAAGTGCACACGTCATGTTTACGAAACCGGCCTCACGTCACTGTGGACAGCGTTATGTCTTGGTTTTTTATTTGGTCTGAGCCACCGTCTAAGTTACGAATGTTTAAGTTATTAACTTAATGAAGCTAAATCACAAAGAACAGCTCAATAACAATCGATCACAATTGTTTGTTCACAAACAGTGTTAATCTACGCATCCATCATATTGTGATAATAACGTAAACAAAGTTCGTTCATTTGCAAGCTGATGAGTAATAGTGTGGCTTTTTTACAAACCGATGAAAAAAAAAAGGTGTCGAAGATACAACATGTCCCAGAATTGAATGCGCAACCGCTTAAGGGGTCATTGTACTCATCATTATGAACAACTTATACTATGGGACTAAATAGGAAATCGCGAAAAAAAAATCAGCTGTTCCGTACATTTATCTACTTAATCAACGGACTAGAAAAAAACGAAGGGGTCCGCGTCGCGCGTATCGTAAGTCAAGCACCTTACCGATCTATGTGTGCGTGATTTGACAAAGACGGCGTCATGTCACGTAATGGCGGCCGCCTAGCCGGTCGGCACGCTATGATGTAAATGTGTGCGTGAGGTGTGCTTCACTTTCGATATGCGTGGCGCGGAGACCTTCTTTTTTTTCTAGTCCGTGACTAAATCATTCAATTAATTCGTCAAAATGTAGGGAGCAGCTGATTTTTTTTCGCGATTTCAGGTTTGGTCTCTTAATAAACGTTGTTCATAATGATGAGTACAATGATCCCTAAAGCTGTTGTGCGTTCAATTCTGGGACATGTTGTTTATACTCATATTTTTTATGTAACTTTTTACAGAGCAGTCTTGTTTTTTCGGGAGGGTATACCTTGAAGTTGGTCCCATGTAAAATTTATTAACTTTGCTTGGGTAGTTTTTGAGTTAGCTTCAATAATACATATTTGTCTATAAAAAAGAAGGAAACCATCTGAACTCTGATTACAGAGCAATATTGATATTCTAACCTTAGCCATGTTTTCAGATTTTGGGGCTACCAACAAAATTTACAATGTAATTCACAAAGAAAACCACAGTAAACTGAGTGTTCTTACTTAAGTATTAAACGGATCTTAAAACCTATTTACTTGGTCCAAATTAAAATTGGGTTGGTTTGATTGGTTAATTTAAATTGGTTGGTTGGGTGGTTGGTTGGTTTGTGAACTAAAGCACTTTTTGCTTATAAAAACCATCTACACACAAGAAATGAATCTAAATCAGGAGTCTCACAATATCGTAAAGACCATTCTCAGCCATGACATTTACAATTTGACGCGAATTTGACGCGAACAAGGAAATAACAACCCAGAATTTATTAGCATTCACAAAACATTCAATTCTGGCTACGTCCAGTTCGAACCAGTTTCATCCAGTTTAAGCGAGTTTCTTTTCTTTTGCCGACTTTTGTGTAAACAACGTTAGACCTAATTTATTTCAATTTATATAAATAACTTATCTACGTTGTTTTGATGTATGTTAGCTGCCTAATAATTTAACTGTAACGATGTATAAATAGTGGGTAGTGTTATATTTTTTTATAGCAATGAGCTGTGAATGAATGAAAGAAATATTTTGCTCGCGAGGTTATCTTTATTAATGGACTGATTCTAACAATAGCATGGATAGTTTTGACACAGAATAATAACGCTACAGTAGTTTATCTGGGCAGTGACCTTAAATTAAATACCTACGGCCGCTTGGTAGATAATTACGCTCCGTCCGTGCCTAACTGCCGCGCACTCGAACTGTTCTCTACAGGTTGGAATTTTCTAACCTCACCTGGAGGGAAAGTACTCTAAATACTGGAAATAGAAAATTTTACTTAAAGAAAACATTCCTTTATTTTTAAACAGAAACAAATCTGCATTCAAAGATTTTCGAAAATTCGCTTGCTACACTCGAGAATCGAACCGGCTAAAATACGAAAAAATAACACCCTGTACTTTTATGGCATCAATCGATAGGGACAATCATGAGGATCAAATCTCTCTAACAAACATGAGGCATTAAATGAAAGAAAAACCATAAAAAGAGATGGTGATTATGTTTTTTAGCCGGTTTGATTCCCGGGTATGGCAAGCGAATATTCGAAAATTTTTGAACGCAGATTTGTTTCTTTTAAAAAATAAAGTAATGTTTCCTTTGAGTAAAATTTGCTATCTTCAGTATTAAGAGTACTTTCCCTCCAGGTGAGGTTAAAAAATTCAACCCTGTATACTGAGATTTCGAAGCGTGTCGTTTCAGCCGTTTTGTATGAATATAAACTACTGTAACATTATTATACTTTTTTTTTTTTTTTTTTTTTTTTTTTTTTTTTTTTTTTTTTTTTTGTGGATGGGAAATCATCAAATGACTTCTCCCGCTCTGGGCAGAGCGGGAGGGCGTGTCAGACTTTTACTGACTAAAACCCACCCATGTTCCTTCAGCTGCCCGTGCCAGGGCCACGGTATCTCTTTCGAACTACCCGCGACCCCAGCGGCAACATTATTACACTGTGGTTTTGATCTTGAATTTGTACAGATGCCGCATTTTTCGAATGCCGAAATAGAGCAACGACACGTGTAAGCCATGCCATTGGTGATTGCTATTATATTCTCCTTCCCTTATCCCAATTTATTTGGGGTCGGCGCATGTAGGGTTTTTAAAGATTTTAATAATTCGTTTTTATGTTTGAGAAATGGCAACACTGTCCAAACGGTAATTTTGTAAGGGAAGGGGTAGTTTATAAGTTGAGGCACTTGGCCGAGAGAGCTCAGTCTGTTGCGAGGTGACTGTGGTGACTGTATCCGTGAAAGAGGAACTAGAGAAATAAAGTATCAGTGTTATTCAACCAGTGAGTTTTATTACGCTTGAAGAGCAAAATAGTGTGTCAGTGTCTACATCCAGTGAGATATATTACACTTCAGACGTGGGATAACAAAGAATTCACAATGGAAAAAGATGACGGCAACGCTCGGTCGTTGGATGTTTCTCCTCGTGGTCGCAAAGAGAGCCAACGGCGCCTGCTAACTCCAGTAAGGTGCTTGTCACATCATCGATGTGATATTTCCGGCGCACGCTGCAATGGCAGTCGAAGCCGCAGCAATTCACGGAGGCAAAGTTTTCGTGAGAAAGAGCTTAAGATTGCGCAAGAACGAGAGCGGCTACGAGTACTCGAACAGGAATTACGCCGGGAACATGAGAAGATGACAGGGGCGGATGGGAATCGATCTGGTAGAAGCGACAAGAGGCGTAGGAGCAGTCATCGCTCCAAGGGCTGGCAGCACAGCCGCAGCCCGAGCCGGTCGCGTCAACGTGAGCATCAATCTACAAGAGCCAAGCGGAGACGAGGGTCACGTGAGCAGAGCAACGATAGTCTACGTAGCAACGGCGCATCACAGGATAAAAGGTCAAGTACCCCTTCTTTTACCGTTAAAGATGTTATAGACTTGGTGCAATCTATTAAACATGGTTTTACATCTCAGCCGTCTACAAGTGCATCAATTTCCAAGAATATTGATCATAAAAACATTCTCCCCAATTTTGACCCTTCAGCGAAAAACCAGCGTATTGACATTTGGCTGCGTAAAGTAAATGAATGCGCCACCGTATACGGCTGGGATGAAAAAACAACGATACATTTTGCAATGCAAAAACTTCAGGGTTTGGCCAAAGTTTGGTATGAGGGTCTGAACACAATTTTGCATACATGGAAAGAATGGCAAGATAAGTTAATGAGTGCTTTTCCTTGTGAGCAAAACTATGGCCAAATCCTGGAAGATATGCTTAAGAGAAAAAGTAAGTTTGGCGAACCAATTGAAGTATATTATTATGAAAAACTTGCGTTGATAACTCAGTGTGACATTACGGGTAAACGCGCAGTAGATTGTATTATACACGGCATCTCTGATAGGACTATGAAATCGAGCGCATTGGCGCTTTGTTGTTCTCAGCCTGATCAGCTTCTCCAATTCCTAATGAGCAGTAAAGAAAGTCAAACTTCAGATCGTAGTTTTGGTAAAAACAATTTGAACCAATCTAATTCTAAAACAAATCAAAATAAATCTAATCAGTCTCGGGGTCCTTTGTTCTGCTTTAATTGTAAGGAGCGAGGTCACCCATATTTAAATTGTCCAAAGCCGCTAATCAAATGCAGTAAATGCAACAAAATCGGTCACAAGGTCGATAATTGCACGCAAGATCCTAAATTCGATAATATAGGAGGTAAAACTGAAGCACCATCTAAAACAATGTGTATTTCAAGCTCCAGTCCCAATTCAAAATTCATGAAGCTGGTCACAGTTAATGGCAGGACTGTAGAAGCATTTATTGATTTCGGTAGCGAAGTAACGTTGATTAAGGAGTCAATAATTTCGAGCCTTAATCTGGTGCATGATCGGGTCTCGTCGGTTATGAAAGGATTTGGGAATGAGGTGGCCCAATCGTTAGGTAATGTGTTTCTCGATATAGTGGTAGATGGAATTGAAGCGAGGGTAGCTTGCAGAGTTGTCGAAGATAATCTTTTAGATAAACCTATATTAATAGGCCAGTCATATACGGAGCAACCACATATTCTGGTATTCAAAAATTCCCAGACTTTGCAATTTCGTAAGTTGCACACTGAAATCCCAATGGTCTATCCCGATGCTAATAATACTCAGCTTGCTGAAGTTAAGATCGCTGCTAATGTTGAGCTCCATGGACTTGCATCCATAAAGGCTCACGTAGATTCCGAATTTAGTGGTTGTTTAATGCTGAGCAACAACATCGTGGGCGGTCCAAATCAAGAGGTTGTTGTTTATGGTGGTGTTTACCAGGTCCAGCGCGGGAATTTAGACATTCTTGTTTATCCATTCTCAATCCCTTGTAGATTACGAAAGGAATTTGTTGTTAGTAGAGGAGAAAAGGTAGATTTTGTGCAGAGGATAGTAATACAGTCTCCAGGAATTGCAGAGTCTGCAGGTACTCATGAGAATCACCGCGAACATGACATGCAGGAGAAAGACGTACGCATAGGTGATTCTGTATCAAAGGACGATAGACAAAGGCTTATGACCATACTTAAACAATATAAACATTGTTTTGCCTCAAATTTGAAAAATTTGGGTTGTACAGATGTTACGCAGATGACCATTGAGTTGAATAGTCAACGTCCTATTGTCTATCGCCCTTACAGGTTATCACACCATGAACGTGAGAAAGTGCAGTCTATGTTAGGTGAAATGTTGGATGCAGGGATCATTAGAGAATCGGTATCGGAGTATGCCAGTCCTATTATATTAGTTCGTAAAAAAGATGGCAGTTTTCGAATGTGTATTGATTATAGAATGTTGAACTCTGTAACAGTAAAGGAAAGATACCCGATGCCGATTATAGACGATGAAATGGCAAGGTTATCCGGGCAGGCGTGTTTCATAACGCTTGATTTGGCATCTGGTTATTATCAGGTGCCAATTTCGGAATCATGCAAACATCTAACTGCGTTTGTCACTCCAGATGGACTGTACGAATTCAACCGTATGCCATTTGGTCTGGCAAACGCACCAGCAATTTTCCAGAGGATGATTAATAAGGTCTTAGGGTCGGCTCGATTCACCCATGTTACAGCGTACATGGATGATGTGCTTGTTTTTGGTAAAAATGCTTCAGAATGTCTTGACAGGCTCGAGCAAATTCTGAAACTGTTAGAAGATGCAAAACTTACCTTAAATTTGTCAAAATGTACATTTTTGCACGATACTATTGATTATCTTGGGTATGAGATTAGCTCGTCAGGAATTCGGCCAGGTGAAAAGAAAATTCAGTCAGTTATGAATTTTCCACGACCAGTTAACATTCATGGTGTTAGGCAATTTCTTGGGCTTGCTAGTTATTTCAGAAAATTTATCAAAAATTTTGCTCAATTAGCGTCGCCAATGATGCAATTATTAAAGAAGGATTTCACATGGGTATGGGGCCAAGACCAAGAGAATGCATTCCAGGTGCTTAAATCACAATTAATAGACAGACCAGTTTTAGCTATTTATGATCGCGACTCAGAGACGGAATTGCATACCGACGCCAGCAAGGATGGCGTCGGAGGCATACTCTTGCAACGGTGTAAGGACAATGCTTTTCTTCGGCCAATTGCTTATTGTAGTAGGCGAACGTCGCCGGAGGAAAAATATTATCATTCCTACGAATTAGAAACGCTGGCTGTTATTCGTTCATTAGAGAAATTTCGGGTCTATTTATTAGGTAAGGAGTTCAAAATAGTCACCGATTGTAGTGCTCTTCGTTCCACTTTCATGAAACGCGATCTCATACCTAGAATAGCGCGCTGGTGGCTTTTGTTGCAAGAATTTAATTGTTCAATTGAATATCGACCAGGCACTAAAATGTCCCATGTGGATGCTTTATCTCGCAATCCTATTTCAAGTGATTCCATGACTGATTCCTCTTATAGTCTGTGTGCACAAGTTATGGTTATTAGTAGCGAAGATTGGTTACATACCCTTCAGCTGGGGGGTTCAGAATTGGAACGTATTAAACAGGTTTTAGAAAAGGATTTAGATCCCAAGAATCTCCAATATATAAAAGATAATTATGTTGTTCGAGATAATAAGTTATATAGGTATGTTAACGGCGATAAGAATAATATTCGCTGGGCAGTTCCAAAGGGGGCAAGGTGGCAAATATGCAGGATGAATCACGACGATATTGGTCATTTAGGATCAGAAAAAACTTTGGAAAGGATTAAAAGTAATTATTGGTTCCCAAAAATGTCACGGTTTATCAAAAAGTATGTGTCCGCCTGTATTGATTGTGCTTACGCTAAGAAGTCCACAAGTACGAACGAAGGTTTATTACATCCCATCGAAAAAGTAGAATCACCGTTTCACACCCTGCATGTTGACCACCTGGGCCCTTTTGTCAGATCCAAACGAGGATACTCTTACTTGCTAATAGTGGTAGACTCGTTCACTAAGTTTGTGTTTATAAAGCCAGTTCGAAACACGAATACACAAAATGTAATTCGTGCCCTAGATGACATATTCTATACATTTAGGATACCTGACCGTTTGATTAGTGATCGTGGCAGTTGCTACACGTCCAACTTATTTAAAAGATACTGTTATGATAAAGGTATAAAACACATCTTGAATGCTGTCGCGAGTCCCAAATCAAACGGCCAGGTGGAACGATATAACAGAACAATCCTAAATTCATTGAAAGCGCTAAACCTGAAACATGATGAGAGGGATTGGGACAATCAGTTAGGGAAAATACAATGGGGGCTGAATAACACTGTACAAAAGACAACCGCTAGGAGACCATCCGAAGTCATGTTTGGTACGCTCATGAACAGCGAAATCAATCCAAATTTAAATGAGGTAGCAGATATGACTAGGGAAAATACAGATGTGAACACTATCCGAAATCAAGTTAAAGAAAAGATAGATACTGAACAAGCAAAGCAGAAGCTGCGTTACGATCAGAACAGACGCCCTGCTAAAGTATACAATAAGGGCGATTTAGTCAAAATTACTAAAATTACTTTTAATAATGATGGGAAGAGTAAAAAACTTCTCCCATCTTACATAGGCCCATACCGGGTCACTAAGGTTTTGGGCCAAGATAGATATAAGATAGCGGCTATTCCCGGTTTTAGTAATAGTGCAAATAAACGCACTACCACTGTAGCAGCTGATCGAATGCGGCCGTGGGTACATGTAGCTGCGTTAGAACTAAATAAATCAGATACCGAATCTAGTGATGTGAGCGAACTTAGTGATGCATAGTGGTCATCAATGACACAGATGGTGGTGTGGATTCTACAGGACAATTATTACAGAATGTTTAATCTTATTGTTTCAGACCGAACGTGAGAATTGATTGGTTCACGTCATCGGTTACAACATAATTTGAGATCTGTCGTGAGAATTGATTGGTTCACGTCATCAGTTAGAACACAATTGGAGACCGAGCGTGAGAATTGATTGGTTCACGTCATCGGTTACACAATTGGAGGCAAGAATTGATTGGTTTGCCTAGGTTTTTGAGAGTCTCTGATCAGGTGTGAGAATTGATTGGTTCACAACCTGATAGAGTACGCAAGTTCAGTAGCGAGAATTGATTGGTTCGCAAAAGTTCTGAGTGATTAATAAATAGTTCATAATCCGAGGATAAAAGTAGTCCCTTAGATCTAAGTATTTTTGGCGAGAATTGATTGGTTCGCCAAAAATGTTGAATATTTGGTAATATTGTAGAAAACTGATAGTATTGGATATAATTATAACTTTTATTTAATTACAGTAGTGTACTTAGTAGTAGTAATAGTTGATTTTATAAATGTATTAACTGAATCAATGAACTATTGATAAGTGTTGTATAACAAAATAAATTTTAAAGTTTTTGTTTAATGATTATTTTTGGTTGTGGATGTATTTAATTTTTTATTTTTTTTTTTCTCTTTTCCTTCTTTTGTTATCATGAGTTCTCTCAACCAAGAGTGTAGGGTATTTTAGTTACCACCTGGGGCGTGTATGAGGGCATACACGGCGTCAGGACGGTCGAGTGTAGGGTTTTTAAAGATTTTAATAATTCGTTTTTATGTTTGAGAAATGGCAACACTGTCCAAACGGTAATTTTGTAAGGGAAGGGGTAGTTTATAAGTTGAGGCACTTGGCCGAGAGAGCTCAGTCTGTTGCGAGGTGACTGTGGTGACTGTATCCGTGAAAGAGGAACTAGAGAAATAAAGTATCAGTGTTATTCAACCAGTGAGTTTTATTACGCTTGAAGAGCAAAATAGTGTGTCAGTGTCTACATCCAGTGAGATATATTACACGCAACATGTCTTTTTCTTCCATACGTTTCTATTAGTCGTCATCTCGACGACTTGCTTGATTCATAAGGGGATAAGTCTAACGATAATTTTTTGTTTTTAAAATTCCTATAAAACCAAATGTATAAAGTTAAATCATGTGTATTTTCCTAAAGTGTTATTTGACTATATTGTCTACTGCTATACTAAAACCGAAACATGATTACTTGAAATTTTTTCTTCCAAAGTAGAAAGAAAGAAAGAAAGAAAATACGTTTATTTGCGATAAACATGACGCAAAGGACAACAAAATAAAATAAACAATGTAAAAAGCAAGTTTTGGGGAAAATATGCGTCACATCTACGCAAAACGGCACTAGTAGCACTGTCTATGTTCTGTTTTATACGATTAATACGTAAACAGTTCCTTATTGTGCAGTAAAATTTGATTTAAATCGAAGGTATTTAAAATTCGAACTTACTAACCTGAAAATTTATATAAGAATAACATTTTATCATAAATCTACATTTAAACGAAGCGCGTTAAAATTCCGTTGCGCGTGGGAGTCTTCTATCTCGCGCGTCAAACTAGATATAACGTCATTTCACTTACACACCGAACTAAACCACGATTCGATATATCCTCTTAATTTATTATCTACAGTTTGGGAATAATCTAACAGAAAGACAGAGACAACTATGTAAAAATCCACTGAGAATATGAATATCAGTTCCTTTGTTCAGATAAGGAACAGTAAAGAAGGTAAAAAAAACTTTCTCGCTATTTTAAACAAACTTTGCCTAAAAACAACACATCACTCACTAGATTACCTGTAAAAACGAACCAATCACGGACTTACGGGCTCATTTTTGAGGTTATTTTATTAGTGGGGATTAGTTCTCAAATTTTGACCATCCTTCAATCTTCATTGTTCCAATAATTTTATCGACCATTGTCAAGAACTACGTAATAACAGCAGAACAATACGAGCTTGTGGATAAGTTATAACAGCCGCACGGAACGATCCATCAGGTTAAGCTACGCTTGCCGGGGTTGGTCCGTGGATGGACGACCATCTTTACATACCGGGTCTCCTCCGTGCCTCGGAAAGCACGTTAAGCTATTGGTACCGGCTGTCATTCGTGAATCTTTGACAGTAGTTACGGGTCGTCAGAAGCCCGAAAGTCTGACAACCAGTCTTACCAAGGAGTATCGTGTTACCCAGTTACTGGGTTGTAGAGGTCAGATAGGCAGTCGCTCCATGTTAAATACTGGTATTCAGCTGTATCCGGTTAGACTAAAAGCCGACCCCAACATAGTTGGGAAAAGGCTAGGCAGACTGATTGATTGTCGAGAACTACGTACTTATCCTCAATAAAACATGGATTCCAGTTATTACTTATATTTATATCCCTGACGTTACAAATTCCTGAAAACAGACGAGGAAAAAAGAACAAGCATTCCTCCCATCACAGCATTCCTTAAACACATAATAGTGATGTAGATCATGTTCGTTCGTATTCGTCAACCTTTCTCAGTAAACTGTGCACTTGACCTAATTCTTGTTTATTGAATGGAGATTTTTATGACGATGTCCGTTTCAATTGAAATTGTACTGATTTCTTGGCTGTAGTATTTTGTGGGGAAAATCCTCAGCTTACCTACTTCATGTTTTTTTTTTGTACTAGGAGAAAAAGAAAATCTCTATTTTTTGAAGAAAATACTCCACTCCCTCTCACAGAGAGGAGGCCTGTGTCCCAGTAGTGGGAACGTTAAAGCCGATTGTGGTTAATTTCAGCAATAATGCCAGTCAGATGCTGATTCTCAAATTAACCTTTACGGACGAAAAACTGCTGGAAAAACGATTTTATTCTATGAATGAATTATAAATAATGTTAAAAAATTTATTTAAATTTAATGTGACGATAACTGATTGATTTTATATATTGATTATAAATTGATTATTATTTATTGTTTTTTTTTTTTGTGAATGTATTGTAATTTGAAGAATGCCATTAGAAATAAATATTATACTCTAGCATTAAATACCTAAATTGTAATGATTTTGTATTAGGAACTCAACCACTGACTATAAGACCAACACTGTACCAATACTTATTGCAAATAAATGATTATGATTATGACGAGTAACAGATGTGTAACAGTAAAGATGATTTTCGATACAAAGTAAACCTAATTAATATAAGTTAATCCCATTAATATATAATTTCGACGTGTCATGCACACTTGTAGTTGTACCTGTTATGCTTGGGAGTGGAATAAATAAACTTTATAAGATTCAAATAGGAATATAATTCACGTGTACCGACACATTCTTGCACACGTTATAACATCTTAACTGATGGATACCAAAAGTCAACTTGACACTTTAAACATAGACATATTAAGAAGTTTCGTTCACAAAGTTCAACAGTAGTGCTTGCTATTCTGTAAAAATCTCACCGTGATATCTTTGGTGAAGTGAGCAGTGAGCTGTTACTTTTTCACCATAGGCCAGGGGGTGAACTCTACTGACACTTCACCACGGTGAGATTTTTACAGAATAGACCGACAGTACCGCATATATTCAATGAAACTGATTGATGATTCCATAGTGATACCAAAATCCTGTTAAACGTCATAACACGATGGCTAACTACAATTTAATCCACGTTTAATATGACATAACCTAATCTAAAATTCAACAGCGGTTCTAGTTCTAAAACATGTCAAGCGTTTAAATTAAACGCTACAACGGTAAAATGTTTTGTTCTCAAGAGAAAGTAAAAGTATACCAAACATACTAAATGCAAAAGTAAAAGGAATAAAGGTTATCACCATACACATCTAACGGGTTTTAGTAAAAATACCATGTTCACAAAGACTATAGTTAACTATGGAAATGATGGCTAGATGGACATTGTGACGGGGTCGTTCAATGAATGACTTATTTATTATTCAAACTGTGATAAAATATTTTTTTCATTAGTACTGACAATAATTATGTATGTTACGGTAAATGTGATTAATTGAAAATTATTAATAATTATCCATCATTAATAATAATTACTTCATGATTTGGTAAATTTTAATATAAAATAGAATTTCATCACTTTTAGCAGTTGTTATTATTAATTCACTACTCTAGTCGGTAAAATTAATAAAATAAAATAAGATCCGAAGTTATTTGTCCAGTAGGTATTTATTTACAATACCACAGAACTTACAAATACATAACTAAAAGAAACTTAAATGCAAAATCGTTTATTCTTTGGTCTTGCTTAAAATTATGTACAATACTTATAGGTACCGAACTAAAATACTAAATAAACTTTATTAATAGTCACCGGTAAATGTGATTAATTTCTTACTTTTACCTCAACTTTCGGTTATTATTAATAATGATAGACAATTATTAATAATTTTCAATTAATCACACTTACCGTAACATATATACGTATCTTTCTGGAATATTCTGTTTTCACTTGGAAAATTGTTTTTGTGAACCGTAAATGTGTTTTTTCTGAAATAAAATTAATTTATTTTTTAAACTCGTAATTATTTAAATAAAATCAATCTGTATTATTTTACATCTTTTACATGGATGTCGCGCACTGTCTTCAAGCTTACCCCAATTATTTTCTATTCTAAATAAGTACGAATTAAAGCGCTCATAATTTTATGCCATTATCTTATAACAAACTCGCGACGACGGTAAGAGGGGAGGTGGCTTGCAATTCTCCATACAAATGTTTTCCCCGTTTTTCTTCCTGAATAATGCCTCTAGAGCAATAATTTTTTTTTTTTCATAAAATTTAAGTCTGCCCTAGACACGTCCCTGTCATTTCCTTTTTTTTCAGGAACTAATCAGTGAAGAAAATATGACCCTCTAAAAATTACAAAAAATGCCCCATTTTTACCGCCGTGATTAGAGGACTACCAGACAAATTCTAAAAAAAATTTAAAATAAAAGAAAATGATAGGAACCTAGACATACTCTTTCTTAAAATTTTAATGAAACGTAGTTGGGATGAATTATTCCAAGAACAAGCTTAACATTGTAGTTGAAAAACATGTTCTTCCATACATTCCAACTGTAAATGTAAGTTTTTACTCACAATATTGAGAGATTTACCATGTTATTTTAAGACCACAGACTTCTTATAGGTTTTTATGTAATCTACAGATAAATATCTATTTTCTGTATTTTTTTCAAAATTTTAGGCTCCGTAGTTTCGGAGATAAGGGGGGGGGGGGGGGGAATGGTAAATTTTCGTCTATTTTCTCAAATAACTTTAAAACAATTTATTTTAAAATTACAAAAAAAACATATATATTTGAGACCCTCATAGAATGTCCTTTCATTTGATATGTAACACGGTATAGTTTGCAAAACTTTGTTTTTTAATTTTCTTATTTACCCCCCAAAAGTGACCCCCATATTCAAAATTCATTTATTTACTTTACCTGTCCGTATTTGGGTCACAGAAAATCATATGTGTACCAAATTTCAACCTAATCGGTCCATTAGATTCGGAGCAAATTGGCTGTGACAGACGGACAGACAGACAGACAGACAGACAGACAGACAGCCAGACAGACAGACACACGAGTGATCCTATAAGGGTTCCGTTTTTTCCTTTTGAGGTACGGAACCCTAAAAATAATTGAATCGGCTCAGTTTTCGAGGAGAAAAAAGGGGAATACGAAGCGTCGATCTCGTCAAAATTTTTGTGATATAATCACAAAAACAGCAGCAGCTGCAGCTGTCCCTATCGCACTCTCTTATCACTGTTCGGGCGCAACGCGACGGCACTAGTTTCATCAAATACCTATTTTTCAAATTCTCTCGCAGGCGACGTCCCCCATGAAGTAGTAGTCTGGAGTAGGTAACTACCATACGATTCTTCTGTCCCAGATAAAACACTAGAAAGCTGTGGGCTTGATATTGTAATTTTTGAAGTTTAAAAACCATCATATATTTAGAGAAGTCCTAACCGCTCACGCATTGAACCTAAAAAGCTGAAATTTTGCAGAGGTTCCCATAATAATGTAGTCAAGGAATTAGGAAAGATTTCCCGATAGTACGTTCCCGTGGGATATTTTCCGACATCGACGCGGCCGAAGTCGCGGGCAAAAGCTAGTTAGATGTGTACTCGAATTAATCTGGTTCGTCAGAACCAGATTAATTCAAGATCATCCTCTAGATCGTCTACTTATCAAAGTAGAAGATCAAAAGGCAATAAAACCTTACCATATCAACGTGAATATCTCAGCACTATGTAAACTATTGTCAAACGCAAAGAACGGGCAATATTTTATAAAGAAAATACCATAGAAAAAAATTTTTCCCTTTCAAAAACTAGACAATAAATATTTCTTGGCGGCCAGTAATTAGCTCTCGCCCTACGTAGGTATACACGCCATTGACAATGATGAACATTCGAATCTCGAACTCGGCTTTCCCGCCCTCGACGCGTGATCCAAATGAAAACTCCGTGGGTGTGAAAATTCAGTGGGCCAGTCTTCGCGCTACAAGCGTCACGTGCAGACGTCCTCACGTCGGTCCCACCAAAGTTTCCGCGCGAAAGTTTTCACGTAAACATAAGTGATAAAATTAATACAGAATAGTGTAAAAACAGTGTTTGTTTCATTATAATTTGTGTTCATGTGAGTTTTCCAACTGATGGCCGACATTTCGATTTATGTAAGTACTAGATCTTTGATTTCTTATTTTTGCTTCCAATAATTGATGCCTTCAAAATAGGTTATTGCGATAGATTTTAAAGTGTGGTTTTCGGGACAGAATTATTAATTCCAGATACGTTATGAAAAATCTTCAAAGGCGTAGTGATGTGACATGTTTTTCGAAATAAAAACATACTATGTGTATAACTAATTTCTCATACACAATTATAAATCGAGTTAAGAGGTGGCTTTTCAAACAAATTTGTCTTATTTTCTCTGTATTAAATTATATTGGGATTTTTGGACAACGTTTATTTACGAATTAAAAATATAATTATTGCTTTGATACTTGTAACTGATTGTTTGTAAATTATTACAACAAATAGATTAATAAATGAAATATTCGAGATATAGTCTTTTCTCCATATAAACTGCAACACTGGATAAATGTTAATAAAACAAGCACGTTCAATAAATTGTCTATAAAGCTATCAAAGAAAAATTTATTGAACGATAAAACCTTGATTTAAAATATTTACTTGAAATAATACCGACTCCAAATGTCAGCTGAATGTTTAAAACCTATAAAGATTCCTAAAAGAAATAAACGTTAAATTCGTAAATCGTTTTCTAAAGAAATAGCTAACGTGCCTTTAAAACACATAAATTGGAATACTTGCTTTGATAAGCTTATTGATAAAAGCACAAAAGTAATACAATGGTAACCACTTTAAAACATAAGTACCTACAGGACAAAAAATTAAATGAAATCGTTTACTCTGTGAATAGGATATCAGAATCACTTTTAAAAATCATATTAAAAAAAATATGTGAGATGGAGTCGACATCCTATCTGACTACCTCTGAAAAGAAATGGCGAAACTAACTCAGAGGTCAGTCTCTTTTAAAGCCCAGAAGTACTTACATAAATACTTTTTTTCTTCAACAACATACAATATTAGGGTAAATATGTGAGTAAAGTTTTTTAAATGTTAAAATGTTTTTAGAAATCATTTATAAACATTCTAACCATTACGATGTTAGCGCGTAACATATCTTCCTCTAATATATCAACGATTTAAACATTTAAAAAAATCTCTAGGTACCTAAATATTTAATGTTAAACACTTCTGAAGTAACGTCAAAATTAAAGTCCGATATTTTTATCGATTAAAAACAACGTAAAACAGCAAATGTCCACCCAGAAATACTTTACTGTAAACAAAGAGCTGATAATTAACACCATTTTCCCAGTAAAAAAGTTACAAAATAAGAAACTGTTCATTTTCCTAGAATTTCGCATTTGACAAACAAGAGAGCATCTGCTACATATATTCCCGCTCAACTTATGTTCACAGATAACTAAACCGAATCCGGGTTAATTAAGAAAGTCCCTTTTTCTTTCAATTCTCGCACACACGATTGACCTAATAAGTTATAGTCATATTGAACATACATGGTAGTCACATTAATATCGATTTCTTATTCTTGGATTTTTTCCTTTGCCTAGATTAGTGAGGAAACAAAGCCTATCTTGGAAATTAAGGGAGATAGGTAATTTATTATTCTAACATAAAATTTTTATCGACGTCTACCTCTAAAATAATTATCAGCCCTGTTTTATTCAAATTAGTATTATTATATTTTGTTCCAAAACAAACTTTTCAAAGATTTTTTCTTACGTTATCTATGGAAAAGAGAGTAATATTTTTATTAGAATATTTTCGTATCTCGTTATTTTCTAAACAGACAAACATAGAAATATCTTCTTTCTTTTATCTATCTATATATGTTCAATAAGAGATCGCCACGAGAAATCTAATCGACAAGAATAGTAATTTTGCATAGGTATACTTAATACTTATGTATAAATATTACCCAATTTTGTTAATTAAACTACTAATAACGGAATATTTTTAGTAATTTAATTAATAACGTAATAAATTACTAATAACGTAATGCATGAATAGATGATAATATTTTTATATTAAATCGTAATAAAATAATAATTCAAATGAATCAATGTCGCGACGGCACGAAGCAACTCTAATAACAATTTTTATTGAATCGCATCGCACTGTCGCGTCATGCCTGTCTGCAGGAGCCTTTATGCATGCTAAAGACTGCTAAGGCATACCTATCAACATCTTAGGGCCAATCGTTCACTTGGTTTGCAAAAACGTTTTGGCGTTTGATGAACATGTCCCGAATAATAAATACCCAATATAATACACAGCAATTCACGAAACGATAATATTACATTCGTGACTTCCTCGCCACGAAAAAATTTCAAACACGCTTTTAAAAAAAAGCCGTTTGAATTCGAACAGCCTTAAAAAAACGAGCGATACTTACAGTAGTCGCAAATGATGTGTAACATCTGACATCTCACCTTGGTAAAAGTACTTTCTAGTTCTTTAGCAAATTTCATATAATTTGAATCCGTCACTCAAAACTATTAGAAAAATATTTTCACTTCCTGTTACAAACTCGCGTCACTTCCGTCCTTTTTCACGAAATCAATCCCACAGATTGCAGGAAAGCGAGAAGGAAGATGTTACACATAAAAAAAAGAAAAAACGAAAACACGTCCCTTTTCATTCTCATTTCAAAAGTATATTAATGAACGCACTATATAAATCACTTTAGTAAATTAATCTTCCCACACTAGTAATATATCTTAATAACGTGTAAACATAAAATTAATTAATGTTAACACAAGTATAAATATTTCGAGATACTGTCATTAATTCAGCTTTATAGATATTATGAATATGGCCGTTGTTTATGCTGTGAAAAGTCTTGAATAGGTCCCAAAAAAAATAAATTATGTAATATGATTTATTTATGGTACGCACGGCTACATATCAAGCTATACATTTCCAGTATAAGCTGATCTCGTATTGTATAGGATTTCCTTACAATGAGAGGTCAGTGTAAACTGGAAATGTATAGCTTGATGTGTAGCCGTGTGTACACCTACGCTGCTAAAAAAGAAAGACTTATTGGAATGTTATTTATGAACAGGATGATAACAGGCAAGGAAATTGCATTAGAGGATTATGTTGATCCTACTGTCAACTGCAAAGTTACCTTTTATATTTTATTTTATTTTATTCAGAAAGGAACTCCAACAAAGGATACACATTACATGCATTATTATACAAAGTACGTTGAAGATTTGTGCTCCTTCAGTTATAGGAGAACACATCATGCATACATCATCATTTTAAACATAGTTTAGAATTGTATGAGCTTAAGTAGTTAAACACAATAAAATTTAAATCAAAGAAAAATTAAACAATATTAAATTAAACAACACATGAACATAAAATTAAATTAAACATTTGAAATTAAAACACGGGTTAAATAGTAAACAATTGAAGAGTGAAATTAAAAAAAAAAATAATAATAATTAAAACATTAAGATATTCTAAAACACAAATAATACAATGAAAGAGGCAACAATGAATAGGAACTATAAAGAGCAATTATTAACAATATAATATGATAAATGTGTGTGACCTGGGGGCCAACCACCACTTCTTAAAGCAGTATTATTTTAATGTTACTTCAGTGTGAGAAAGAGATGGAGCTATACAGGACGTCTAGCTCCATCTCTTTCCCACACTCATGTAAGATTAAAATAATACTGCTTTAAGAGGTGGTGGTCTAGCTCCTGTCGATACGTCAACATAAAACAGGGTCTGAAAATCGTGCCCGAATTAAACGTTTGAACTTAGCAAGATTGTTAGAAAAGATGTCTATGTCTCCCGAAGAACTCGAAACAATGTTGTATTCATAGGTCATCCTTGCAATCCTTGTAAATAAACAAATAAAAAATCACCTGAATCGTTGGCCTAGTGGTCGCAAACGCTACTGCTTAGTCTTGGATTCGATTCCCATGTCAGCAAAGTGTTATTGGATTTCTCCATCAGGAATTCTCAGAAGCAGCCCGCAGTCTGAATTTGTGTCCGTTTGATGGCTACAGCTCGCCTCCTATTACATGGGACTTAACACAACTGGCGAAATATGGGTGTGCAGTCAACAAAAGAGATATCTGGGCAGAGTAGAGTAATATATTTGTATGTGAATTGCTTCATGTTCAATTTTATATATAACTACTACTACTAACTACTTTTTCCAGAATTTGGATAACTTCTTGGCGGGAAAAAAATTCAATACCTGAGAGGCAGTACAAAATGCCTTTGAAGAATTTGTTGCCTCCCGTCCAGCTGATTTCTTTAAGAAGGGCATCAATAAACTGCCACTGCGTTGGCAAAGATGCATTGATTGTATGGGTGATTACTTCGATTAATACAAGTAAAAAATGCATGAAAAAAATTCGTTTAAATTTTTTCATACAAAACGGCAATTTCATAGGTAAAGACCTAATTAATATTACTTTGTTTTTGCAATACTTCTACATTGTAACACACTAACACAAAATTGTATATTGTCACGAAATTGAACATGAAACAATTCACATACAAATATGTTAGTAGACCCAGCCTAGATGTCTCTTTTGTTGACTGAACATCTCTGCCTAACCCTTCGGGGATGACAGGCGTAATGTTACGTTATGTGATAACAATTGAGCAAGGAAATTGCATCTGATCATTATTTTATTCGTACTGTCAACTGTGAAGTTACCTTTTATAAAGAAACTAGCTTCAGCTCGTGGATTTTCCCGCGTGGTATGTCGCTAAAAGTAGCCTATGTTCTTTTCCAGGGTTCAAAGTATCCGCATATACCAAATTTCATCAAAATCGGTTCAGCCGTTTAGCCGTGAAAGACAAACATACAAAAAATACAATCTTTTCTCTTTATAATATTAGTTTAGATAAATAATCTACTTTGTTTCAGTCTTTAGTCTCACTAAACCTAGTCACGTGTCCGCGATTTTTTTCTTTTCAGAAAATTAATTTAATGGTCAATAAAAAACAGGACTTTCGAAGATCTTATGATCAATGATGATAAGGATAACCTTAGGAATGTGAACCAAGCCCTAAACGCGAATTTGTGTTTATATTAAAACTATTAGGATTTTTTTTAATTTGAATTAAATACACGAAGCCTCTCAAGTCACATTAGGTTAGTTTAAAATTGACTTGCCAGAGCAGTCTTTATTAAAAAGTTCCCGAAGGTAAGCTAAAAACTGAGCCGATTCAATTTTTAGGGTTCCGTACCTCAAAAGGAAAAAACGGAACCCTTATAAGATCACTTCGTTGTCCGTCTGTCTGTCTGTCTGTCTGTCAGTCTGTCAAGACCCTTTTAATCAAAAACGCGTGAAGGTATCAAGTTGAAATTTATCAAATGCGTAAGTCTTTGGTCTCTTGGAGTACTAAAAAACTCAAGCTTCTAAGTCAACGCAATAAAAACATACGGTCATTTATGCGACATATTTTGATACTCGCAAATAAATCAAAACCTATAGGGTAGGTACTTCCCGTTGTCCTAGAAACATGAAATTTGGCGAGGAGCAAGGTCTCACAACACAAATAAAGGAAAAAGTCCGAAAATTGTTAATTTGTAGTTTTATGACATAAAAAAAAAAATTTAGTGTGTCAGTCTGTCAATACCCTTTTTCTCAAGGGCGCATGGAGGTATCAAGTTGAAATTAATACCGAATACGTAAGTATATGACCCCTTAGAGTTCTAAAAAAATCAAGCTTCTAAGTCAACGCAATAAAAAAATACGATCATTTTGCGACACGTTTTGATACTTGTAACTGTCGCAAGTAAATCAAACCCTATAGGGTACTTCCACTTTTTTTTTTCACTTAATGAAATTTGGCAAGAAGCAAGGTCTCCACACCACAAGTAAAGGAAAAAGTCCGAAAACTGTTAATTTGTAGTTTTATGACATAAAAAAAAATGTTTTTGGGATAAATTGTTAAGTTTGTTTATGGGATAAACTCTTTTCAAGTACGGAACCCTTCATTGTGCGTGTTCGGACACGCACTTGGCCGGTTTTGTAGTTCAAATTGCAAAATGATTTCACTTTTTTGAACACTGGCCCTTGCTAGTACATTGCTTCAATTTCCTCGATTCTTAGTAACAGATATATTGTCTCCTATAAATCACTCTAGCTATTTAATTCACGCTATGCAAGGTGCATCTCCTTCATGAATAGCTTAGCATCACCACCAGGAGTCACGTTCAGGACGTTTATCACATTCTGCAGCCTTATCTTGAGGTAAAGACTTCTTAATAAGGCCGGCTACATACAGTGGGAATTCCGTTTCAAAATATCGATTCGGAATTTCGAAGGCAGCAAATCCATACAAAATCACGCACACCCTACCTACCATGCGGAATTTCGAAACGGAGAAAATTTTGAACGGAGAACTACTGTACGTGTGTGTGTGTGTGTGTGTGTACGTGTATTTGCTGCGTTCAAAAATTTCGAATCAATATTTCGAAACGGAATTCCGACTGTATGTGGCCGGCCTAAGAGTGGCTTTAGTTTTGTGAGCACTTTTTCAGTATTTTTTAGAAATAGAATGTTGGTATCTATGTAGTACGCACGACAGAGTGTCAAGCCAAGTTCGGTTGGAGATAATACCTGCTTATAACTGTATTACGTTATGGCAAGAACATAAAATAACTGAGAAGGAATAAGCATTGTTTCGAAAGATTGGTAAAAGGCGGTGTTCAAATTTAGAATCACTAAAAACCAAATACATCTTTAGCTATATTCAAAAAGTTTTCCAGGAACAGAAAACACTGGCGAACATCCCTTTGTTATATTAAAACATTTTCATTCTTTGAAAAACTGCACCATAATTGTGTATTTTTTATTTTCAATCACAATCCGAAGAATTTTTAATAAAATTGCTAAGCTTCATGTGTTGCAAAAATCGTTTGCTCGATTGCGAATTTTTCAATACGCTTCCTCGAAAACTGGTTCATATCGCACTACGATTAGGTTCACAATGCAATATATTTCACACGCGTGCGATTTTTCATTTTCCAACACGTGTGCGGGAATAAAAGTTGCCACAGATAACTTATAGCTATACTTAGTCCAAATTGGTTCAATGGTTGGTCCACACCGTCTCTATTCGGAGGTGAATGTTTTTTTTTAATCTCGGCAAAGAGATTATGCGTGTTTACGGCGTTCATATTTTTTGAATATTTCAATAATGTTTATAAATAGAATATCATTAAAAACCATGATTATTACAATAAAAAAAAAAAACATTTATGAACAAATTAACATTTATTTGTGTTCTAAACTCAATAATATTTAAATTTTCTATTTTTCATATTAGGCTGTTTATCGGCTTTATACCTTTGCTTCTCCTTCAACCTGGCGAAAGCAAAGCGCGGAAAAAAAAAGAAGAAAATTTAAATCATAGTTTCCTAAAAATTCATGACAAAAATATTTTTCGTTATTTTATTTTATTTCTTCAAAAGTGTATTGAAAAACGTCGTTTGATACACGTGGACATTTGTTATTGCAGTTCTCGGCTCAAAAACAACCTCGCCTAAGGCTCGGGTATTAATCCCGCCTCGAATGCAATAACAAAAATTCTCCACTTGTATCAAAATGTACTATTGTTGAACTACAAAAATAAAACGCATTATTGTAAGTCTGTTAAGCAAGTACCCCGCTGCTCATATTAAATAATACCTAAAATGCAAGTATTATATGAAGGCTATGTATGTCATTTTGTAGCAATTTTTAAATCCACTTTTGATTAAGTAGTTCGAGCGGCAATTTAGCACCAATTTAATATTGCGTAGCAGGAATGCCGTATATTGCAATGTTGTAATCAACATAGTTGACAGCATCGGAGTTGGTACCTACAGATGATGGTATTAGTAACCAGGCGAAAAGTAATATTTTGAGATTTGCGACCTTACACATATAATGCGATATAGCTTATTACAAGGTGATGTGACTTAAATAACGCACATCCTCTTATGCCCGCTTTCTGAAGGATCCTTAAGCCTATACTACATCAAATGGCTTAGCCTGATCCTCCGTTATGTCGAAAATACTGCAGCATTAATTTTGAAATAAACATATAACAATAACACACACAACATAACATAACAACAACACAACAACAACACATACACAACAACAACAACAACAACAACAACATACACAACAACAACAACACAACAACAACAACATACAACAACAACACAACACAACAACTACTACTACTACTTTAACATTTTTTTTTTTTTTTATATATATGGTAAGTACTATGTTTGACGAAAACACGATTGTGTGCAATATGGATGGAATTATGGAGTTATGGAGAAGTGTCATGACGCTGTGTGACAGCGTAAGTGTGGGTGACCCATGGCCGCCCGTTCGATGTCCAGCGCGCACAGGATGGATGGATGGAAAGCAGCACATGAAATAATTTTTTGCTCCGTTGGTGCAATAGCTGTATGGCGTTCCATTTGGAGGATAAATAAATAAAATTTTCCCGACAGAAAAATTCCAAAGTTACCTCCAAACCGAACAATAAACTGCTGGTATTCAAAAAATACTTCAAATTAGAACATGAAACTTTGCATAATAACTGAACTCAATAAAAAGCAGGTCGTACGTTTTTTATTTTTTTCAAATTATGTAAACTATTGACGCCCAGCACCACACTCAGTCTCGCTCTCACTTAGTCCGCGAGCAGTATCGTGCTAGCGAGATAAAAAGCTGAGCTAGTATGGGCTCTTAAACGGATTTAAACTCTCAATAGCTTTTGATTCGTCAAAATTATCTATTTAAGCGAATTCCTTCCTTATGCTCGATTTTTGAACCTCGATAAATCCTCGATAGGTATTCACTCGTCTTTAAAGCTAAATTCTTCCATAGCGTATAGTTCAGAAACACAACATCGAACCAATACTCACTATCGAATGGATAAACTCCGTTTAAATATCTCAGAAACCGGGCATTAAAGAGTCATTGTAAAGTGACCCCTTAATAGTATGTGCGTTATTTAAGATAAAACTTGTATAAATATTAAGGGGAAACCATAGATATAAGAATATGGAGAAAACTATTAAAGAAGCAGTGGCAATTTTCTGGCGCCCTATACAGGTTGATTCATAGAAATATCTTATCTATGGATTGATTTAAAGAAAGGTGTAGACATCTTTTAAATGGACAGTTCATGTTCACCACAGGATTTGCAAACACTTTAAAATAACACTAACTAGCAGAGGTTATTGAGAAACTCAGCACACTATACCTTAATGTGATTGACACAATAAAAACTTTTTTACAAAAAAATACAACCGACTTCCAAAAACAACACTACAAAGTGAAAAGTAACTTTAATTTTGGAAGTCGGTGTCTAGTTAAATGTATTTTCGTTTTTTGCTACCGACTTCCGAAATTAAAGTTATTTTTCACTTTGTAGTTGTTTTTGGAAGTCGGTTGTATTTTTTTTGTAAAAAAGTTTTTATTTTTCACTTTTTAGTTGTGGAACCTACCCCACACAAATTCTAATACCACTACCTGCAAAACAAACTAGAACATCATCCATATAAAAGTGGGGAAAAAATACGTATTATTGAAGCTAACTCAAAAACTACCCAAGCAATGTTAATCAATTTTATATGGGACCAACTGTGATGCATACCCTCTCGAATAAAATAAAAACAATCCAAATCGGTTCAGCCATCTTCGAGTAATCGGGGAACATACATGTTCCGACGAATTGATAACCTCCTCCTTTTTGAAGTCGGTTAAAAATGGGATCCACATTTCACCTTAAAACTAATCATGACACCCTCCGTATGCTCATTACGCAAAAGATACCCTTGCTCGGTATTCCATTCCCCCTTTTTCCTTAGTTATACCTATCACCATATAAAACAGATAAACCTTTAGTGTAGAACATGAGAATATCATAGCAAACTGAAGCCCGAGTTCGCTAACACTATGTGACACCTAAATTAATGCCTAAATAAAATCACACTGTTGGATTTTCAACGCTCGGCTCAGCGCTGAAAGTTGAAAATCCAACAGTGCATGCGTTCATTTAGATGTTTTCTAGAGTTAGTGAAATAGCTCAGGATTATGTCATTATCTTTTATGATAGATGCTTTAACCCATCATAATTCTGAAGAGGATTAGTGTAACATGATGTTTTAGTAATTTACGGTCAATCGCCTTCTTCTTAGGGATTATTTATCTTATTGGAGAGTTGTGACAAGAAATTTCTGAGGCACGTCTTGTCTGTCAGTGTGAATGTTCAGTCAATAAATTTACTTAAAAACAAGTAAAAACCGACTTCAAAACCAAAAACTAATAAAATAACTTTCAAAACACACTTAACAGCTTCTGAAGTCGGTGTCTTCAATTCTTCAATGCACTTTAGCTTGACAGCTTTTAGTAAATTTATTTTTCCATTATTAGTTGAATATAAAATTACATAATTAGGTAAGCCCAAGTCGAACGAAAAGAAGAATCATCAAAATCCGCTTAGAAATGCCGGAGATACAGTGCATTTATGCATATAACTTTGTAGATAAGAATAATTACATAATGTATTGTATAGTAAAATCTTCCTGAAAGTATGTAGATTACGTGAGTGAAAGAATCATAAAAATTGGTTCATTACTTTTTGAGAAAATCGCGGACAAACAAACATACAAACATACATACATGCGGGTCGAATACAGAACCACCTTTTTTGAAGTCGGTTAAAAAACATGTCTGTGTTATGTGAAGACATATCCTATGAGTCCGTTCACAGTTTAAATACAGCAGCAAACTTATTGTAATGACAAAAAAACACCTTGTGACGTTAAGACACAGATATAAGCCAATGACCTTGAGTGGTTAGCTTGCGTGTTCCGTGCTGAGCTCACGCAACGCGTCGTATGTCCACCCAGTAATAGGACTCGCCCAGTAAGGAGCGCTGTCCCAAAGGGAAATTATTAATCGCACACCAGAAAAATATTCATACATCAAATGCTTTACTTGTAATAATCTACATGCACACCAAATCAATGATTGCACTACTAATTAACTAATTGAATATCAAAACTTCTACAAATAATAATCATTATTATACATCAATTTTTGTCCAAAGATACAACAAAAATATTAATTACATATCAAAAATACTAACTGTTAATCAAAAATAATAAATGCATATCTAAAAAACTTATTATTTCACTACTAGTTAACTAACTGAATATCAAAAATTGTACAAATAATAATTATTGGGCACCCCGAGGTTAGGTTTGGTTAGGTTCCTTTAAACCCTGCAGACAGAAATAGGAGCCCCGCGCAGCGGGGCTCCGTCGACCTGACGTTAAGTTTAATTTATTTAAACGTGCAAATTTTGATGTGCAAACAGTATTTTTGATGTACGTATTCTGTTGGGAAAAGTTGGTAATTTTTGATGTGCGTTTAAATACTACCCTGTCCCAAATCAGATGCATTATTAATTTATTTGACGACACGGTTGGCGCAGTGGTTGAGCGATTGACTGCTGCGCAGCATGTCGCGGGTTCGATTCCCGCACGGAACAAATATTTGTACGACCTACAAGTATTTGTTCCGAGTCTGGGTGTTTTTCTATCTATAATATGTATGTATTTACAAAAAAAAATGTATATAAGTAGTTTATCAGCCATCTCGTTACCATAACACAAGCATTAGGTTGCTTAGCTTGGGGCTAGATGGCGTTGTGTGATATGTCCAAAACATATTTATTTATTTATTATACATAAAACAAAAGGTATTATATTAAAACACATATACTAAAAAAACAAAATTATTATCTTTAAAATGTTGCAGGTTTCATAAAAATACGCTTGATAGTTTTTGCGTGATTCACAGTTTTTTATCCGCGTAAGACATACATTTACAAATTAATCACACTATGTAATATAAACATAATCTAAAATATTCACATATTAAGTTATTAGGAAATGCTGTAATTTAATTTAATTTTTTTTTCAAATAATTATCACTACTCGTTTAGACGTGATCTTCAGTTTAAAATCATTAAAAGTCGTTTAACGTCACCTTAATAGACTTATCAGAGGTAGCAACCTTATTACAAAGAGAATAAATATCACTTTGACAGTGATTCAAAATCAGAGCTAAAATAACTATGTAGACAGACAATACATAATGTCACAGACATGTGCAAGCAAAGCCGTTATTTTTTTGTTCGAAACCTATGGCTGTGGAGATTGTCACTCACCCAGTGACAATCTTTACATACCGAGACTCCTTCCGTGCCTTCGAAAGTACGTTAAGCCGTTGGTCCCGGTTGTCATTCGTGGATCTTTGACAGTCGTTACTGGTCGTCAGAAGCCCGAAAGTCTAACAACCAGTCTTACCAAGGGGTATCGTGTTACCTAGTTACTGGGTTGTGGAGGGCAGATAGCCAGTCGCTCCATATAAAATACTGGTATGCAGCTGCAACCGGTTAGACTGGAAGCCGACCCCAACATGTAGTTGGGAAAAGGCTAGACAGATTGTTACTCATAAAAAGAAGAAGATTTATAAATCATTGCATCTTCTACCTCTTAATAAACATCCCACATTATTATGCCACATTTCATACTCCAAATAGAATAATAAATAATAATTTACGTCCCATATACGCGTACAAATCTTTCGCCGCGTCCGAACAGGTTGGGCAGTGGAATATAAAAACATTGACCCCTTCATGTGTCTTCATTAAGATGTCCCGAAACAAATGTTCTATAATGTGTTGCTTATCGGGTGGCCACGATGGCTAAGGTACCTACGGGACAGTCCTGAAATGAATATAAGTAAAGTATTGTCGCTCAACGCTTTCAAGGACACTAAACGTCCGTAGACATCATAACAATAAAACTTCTATTGCATCTTGTTCAGTGTTCTTGAAAGCGTTAAAGTCGGATTCGACCAAACTTTTACACCTAGTACCTATAAACGATCAACATTTATTCCAAATTTTATCCTGCGAATCAATTTTGAATATTACACAGTTTTTTTCCATTTAAAAACTACCAGACGTCTTTGTTCCACGGATAAAGACTTTAGTAAAATCAGTCTTAAAAGATTTTTCATACAAAGCTTAGATTATGATTAAGTAATTTTTTTTTTTTTATAATATTTCGTAACCTCTTTGATTTCTATGTTATATATAAATGAAATGAAATATAACGTAATAAATAAATATAGGTACCTACAATATCATAAATAAGACACATTCACATTACCTACTCACATTTTAGTCATAAGAAATAGTGACTAAAATCAAATGATATACAAAGTATCATCATCAATTTTCCAAACGTTAAGACGGTTCATGACAGATGATTTAAAAAAAGAAATGAATGTTTACTATTATAACTAAAAAGCTTTTAGGAAAAAGGAGATATTTACTAAACCCATTTAATAAAAATAAATGAAAAAAAAACGCTCTTAAAATGTTAAAACCACTTTGCGTGTCATGAATAGCCTAAAAGCTGATCGTAAATCATTTCACGCAAATGTTCTTGTAGCTACAAAAATGGAGCATGAAGCTAAAAGGATTGAGACTCCGAAAAGGAACGCTTACATCCCTTAGAAAATATCACGTTATATTTGGTCGTCAAGATTTGACCTTTTCAGAAAAAGAACATTCTTTATATTGGTGAATGAATGAATGAATGACGACGTTGATTCAACTTTAGAACTGTATCTTTTTGTAGAAAACGAAATCGATCAAAATTTGCTACCTTTTACTGGCCCGTATTTTGTAGATCCTCTGAACGGTTCCGTTTAAGTCTTGAAAGGAGAACAGTTTATTACTATGAAGTTGTTGGGTTTGTGAAATTTTTGACGTGACGGTATCATCGTGTATGGCACCATGATAACACAAGAAGTAAAATGTATGGAAATACGTGTAGGTACGTTGTAACTTTATCGTGGACGGAAATTTATAAGCAGAATTAGTGTCCGATACATAAGCACATGATTGTACTCGTGGTAACAAACAACTTTTACTATGGGACCAAAACTAAAATCGCGAAAAAAAAAACTGTTCCCTACAGTTATGTTCGCATAACTCGTCAAAATGTATGTAACAGCAGATTTTTTTTTCGCGATTTCAGGTTTGGTCCCATAGTAAAAGTTGTTCAATATTTTCTTGGTAGTAAGCGAAATGGGTCCCAAAGAAGATTTTTTTAACGCATTTCGGCTGCACGCAAAATAAATTTTTGTCATCAAAACTACAAGTTTGCCTTATTCTTTTTCATGATTATAAAAATTTAAGATTTTTTTTAGTAAATTATGAAGGACAAAATACGATTGACACAATTTGGATTCAATTAAAAAAAAAATATATCTAAAAATGAGAAAAAAACTGTTTTATTAGATTGTAATTAAAGCAATTTCAGTAAAATTTCGTCTTCACGTTCACCATTAAATACATAAGGGGATAATGAGTTTATTACTATTTGTAGTAGTTTATTTATGTGTGTTTTTGTGGTTAAATATTTTTAAATTTCTATAAGCTCTATTTGGCCATACCAACCAAACCCCGTTACGATACTATTTCGCCTTAACTTCAAAATTCTCATCTTTTACCACATCGTAGATTTACTACTTATTTAGTTCTCAACCTAATGCTCCCACTTAGCCATCCTTTTGATGATCATGATGATCACAAATAATGCTTTTAGTTTCGAGGTAAACATTATCCATTTCCTTGGACAAACTTTACTACTTTCTCTGATGTCCACGAACAGTTTTTACTACAATTATTTTACCTCAAGCTATAACCATTAATTTAAACTAAATAACACAGATGCTGCAAGAGTTATAACACTTTTACAATTATTACAGATCCTGGGCCAGCACATAAAACAGATTTCAGTGTATTACACATAGGCAGCCCACGAAAAAAGTTATTTAGTCATTTGGAAGTCAGCCAAATCCCAATTTTTCATGTACTTTCTCCCAATTTGACAGATTTAAATGTCATTATGGTTTCATTACGAACGTTGCGAGAATGAGGTCTACACGAGACGGAAATTGTTATACAGGGTGTCCCGTAAATAAAGGATAACCTTTTAAGGGGTTGTTGTACTCATCATTATAAACAACTTTTACTTTAGGACAAACCTGAAATCGCGAAAAAAATCTGCTGTTCCCTACATTTAGACGAGTTACGCGAACATAAATGTATGGAACAACTGATTTTTTTTTCGTGATTTCAGGTTTGGTCCCATAGTAAAAGTTGTTCATAATGATGAGTACAATGACCCCTTAAGAGGTTATCCATTATTTACGGGACACCCTGTATGTTAAATTACCTTGCTGTAATATTTATTGGCGATAAACATATTATCTGTGATATGTTTTGATAATTTTTATGTTAAATTATTTATTTGTTTTCAAAACATGATTCGATAAAAATATTGGAATAATTATTTAATTTTATACTGATAAAAAAAATTAAAGAATAGTTTTTACCAAGTAACCTTATGATTGCTCAATAAAAGTTGCGCAAATGACGCACAAACAAAACAACACGATGGACATCAAACATTGAGAAGCAAACACATAAACCTATTTTTGTTAAAATTATTACAGAGAGGAAAATAACCGAAACTCTTACATGTTTTATATATTTTATTTACTTCTTGCTAGTAACTGCAGGTAGCCATTTCAGTGTATCCATTTATTTCCGATTTTCTTGGAAACTTTTTTTCGGGACGCAATGAAATAAGATACTTTGAAATACATAAAACATATAAAAGTAGTTTAATTTATTTTATACTAGCTGACCCAACAGACCGTCCTGCCTACATATCAACAATTCATACAACATTCTCATAGAAAATGCACTTTCAGTTTTCCCTAATTTTCCAATTTTCCTGGCAACTTTTCCAATTTTTCTCTTCTTAAGAACCTTTCTCAGACTTCAACGCATATTTAAAAAAAATAGGCGAATTGGTCTAGCCGTTCTCAAGTTTTGCGCTTAGCATCACATTTAGCCATTCATTTTAATTTATATATATATAAAAAATATATATATATATAAAAATAAACTTTGATACAAAATTAAATCATGAAATAGAACAGGGATTTTAAAGATACAATTTTGTTTTAAAAATGAATAAAAAACAGGATTCTAGTTATCAGGATATTATTATCATATAACCTAAATCGTAAACGTCCATTGGCACAATGTGGGCACAAACAAGCCATTAAATGTTTATGGAGCAAGATATAGATAAATACTATTTACTGAAAAGCCTACAAAACGAACGGAATGGCTAAAGTAAAATGCCTACGATTCTGATAGCATAGGAGTAGGCAAAATAATAAAGGGAAGGTAATGCGAAGAAACACGTCGCTGTCCAGTTGAAGTATAATCCATATTAATAAATTATAATCCGGGCCAAACTCATGGTGTTAAATAATAAACTCTATAAACTTTAAGAGGTTCTTTAGACCATCGAACTGAATAACTTTTACTATGGGACCAACTTTGAAATTGCGAAAAAATTTTTTACTAGTAAGTATATTTTTAAAGTAACACAGTCTTATAAACACTCTTAACATTAAGTTTACAAATAAAAAAATAACTTTTATTCTTGTATTATTTCTTAAAAATAAAAATAAAACACGATTTTTCTTTTTCCTAAAAGAAAAAATAGAACTATCCCGCCCAAAATCATGGTGCTCCTACAGCCGGATGGTGAAGCAACACGGAGTGCACTGGAGAACATAAATCTCGTCAATTGAACACAAAATTGATACTAATCGCTTGAACGGATCCGTTTTATGTGGCCGAGCCACCAGAATAGCCATCGTAGGTATAGTTACAGTGTAGTAACAGGTAACTGAGGATGAATGATACTGTAAACTACTGAAGTATATTGCTGGAGGTGTTGAAAAAAATATTATACAGGATGCCCCGTAATTAATAGATAACCTCTTAAGGGGTTATTGTACTCATCATTATGAACAACTTTTACTATGGGAACAAAGCTGAAATCGCTATAAAGCTGTTCCCTACATTTATGTTCGCATAAATCGTCAAAATGTAGAAAATAGATAACTTTTTTTTAGCGATTTGAGGTTTGGTCCCATAGTAAAAGTTGTTCATAATGATGAGTACAATGACCCCTTAAGAGGTTATCCATTAATCACGGGACATCCTGTATGTAGTTTGTAGTGAGGAGCGAGGTCTTTGATACCGATGACTGAGGACCAGGGGTAATTGCCCGATGGAATTTTCCACCGGCAAAAATGACGAACTACCATACAAACTTTCACCCCCTATTTAATCCCTTTAGGGGATGAATTTCCAAAATTTTCCTTATTTCGGGGCCACACCAACGGGAAACGCTGTTGGTTATCGCGATGATGGACGTAGAGCGTAGGTGTAGCCACAACTTATCGCGATCATTTGACAACGGCATTCACATTGCCGATTGACGTTAGGCCGGCTCGGGTGGCCGTTCAAGTGTGGCCACCATAGAAGTGACATTGACAGGAGAAAATCCCCTAGGATGCAAGTGAAATCGCGGGCAACAGTATGCTAATAAAATCGTACTAAAATCACCAGCTCATCTGCCAAGTGAAGTGATTACCGCAATGTGAACCAAGGATCGTTTATACTATCGATTGATAGCAGTTCCACGGTCAGCAGTGATATTTTATAGCTGATTCTCAAACGTAACTAGTACCTAGTCTTTGAAGACGAGCATGTATTGACGATAGTGCTAAGGTAAATAAGAATAAAACTAGTGATATCAGTTTTCATCATAAAAAAAAATTTAAAAAAATATTGCAAAAAAAAAAAATGCAAAACTGTTTTTTTATTTTTGATTTTGATTTTTGATTGATTAATTTTTTGAAATAGGAAAATGATTGCTGATATAATTGGCTATCAACTTAATTTATTGTCCGTTATCGCTGATTTATATAAAATTTGCATTAGTTTAATAGGAAGTTTAGTTCGAGTAGCAAGTTGTGTCGTAACGTCAGTTCAAAAGTGACAGTTTTTCATTGTGAAGTGTCCCGTATAGACGTCAAAAGAGTAAACTACTGTAAAATCACAACTGTTCATTCTTTGACAGTCGTATTCAATGCCTATAATAGGGAAAATTATTGATGTGTCAATTTGATAAAAATAAAGAGTTAATTTTCCTGACTGAAGACGATGAATTTCTATGTATTTGTATAGCAACTGAAGAAATGTAGGTAAGCCATAGTAAATGAGATGGTATTAAAGGGCGAAATCAGTAGAAGTTACTAAATACTGACTCTCATGTCTCGCTGATGGTGGCGCGTGTTGGATCATTTAGCTAATCCATGCGTCAGGTTCGTGAACAAGCGCTGTCAGTGAAGGCTGGGCATACCTTAGCGGCCACGGCTTATTTTAATTTAATTTAAATATTTGAATTGTTTTTTTTTTAAGGACGCTTTTAACGTTCTGCATCGTTCTCACATGTAAAATTTCAACATGAATGATGTAACCATTATTTTGTAACCATATCTTGATTTAAAAGAGTGTCCGTGGAGTTTCTTGCCCGTTCTTCTCCATAGGTACCTACTATGCTTTGGAATGGGCGCCTAGCTTCATCTTTTTGACTGACCGACCCCTTGACAATTCAAAAGTGCCTGTAATTGGTTTTATTGAAATAAATGCTTTGAGTTTGAGTTTGAGTTTGAAGAGTACAAACATAGGTATGCTTCAATCAACTCCGCCTAACGCAGCCCACCGCTGGACATAGGCGTCTCCCAGGCTGCACCACAACACCCTGTCCTCCACCTTCAGCATCCAGTCTGTCCCAGCCAACTTTTTAAGGTCGTCGGTCCATCTAGCTGGGGGGCGTCCCACACTACGCTTGCCGATATGCGGTCTCCACTCCAGGACTCGTCTGCTCCACCGGCCATCGGTCCTTCGACAAACATGATGGCCAGTCCACTGCTACTTCATCTTGCTTACTCTGCAGGCTAAGTCGGTAACCCCGGTTCTTTTCTGGATAACTTCATTTCTGAACTTATCCTTTAAAGAAACTCCGAGCATAGGCCGCTCCATAGGTGTGCTTGATCTCAGAGAAATAAAAAAAAAAAGATTCCGACGAACTGATAAAGTCCTCCTTTTTTTGAAGTCGGTTAAAAATAACAATTGTAACAAATCTCAGTCTCACTAAGAAAATAAAAACCAAAACAATACGTAGTACATCCAAAGTTAGTCAATTAAAATGAAACAAGGGAGAGCTTAAAATTCCAAGCAAAGTTTCGCGTAAATTATTATACGTAGAATTTCCATTAGGACAGGACAGACTTCAGCGAAATTATGATTAGCGTACAGAATAACAGATTTAGCACAGTACGTCGTTTCTGTAAAATTAAAACAACAACTCGCATCTCACATCGCTTTCACTCTCACTCGTAAAATATTATGATATTATTATGATTTTTATTTGACACATAAAAATTCAATTATTTTCTAAATGTAATAAACATAACCTAAAAATAACAAAATTGTATCCTAACATAACTAAAACTATTAAAAATACGGCATCGAAAAATTCCTCCGCATCGTTGTCGACTGGTAAAGTACCCAAGAGACTGGCGGCATTGCCACGTTATATGGGAATGCTAAGCCTCTGACCAAGGTAAAAGCCAGCGGTCACGGGAAGTGTCAACCAGCCGCTTGGAGATTTCGTTGAAACATTGAATCGTGTTCGAGTGCGAAGTGAGCGTCGAAGTGACGGAGGAATTACCTTACTGAATGCCACTTATTACGTCATCACATACGTCAAAATCTTACGTCAATTTAGTTCAACTCGCTGACACGCTCGCAAGGGTAGCGCTAGTGTAAATTTGAATTATCAACCGAGTTTTTAGAATGCCAATCAAGAAACTCACAACGGATTCAGATTCGAAGTTCAGAATGAGGTCTTACAGAATCACACGGCAGTTCCGAAATATAGGACGGAACTAATGCATGATCTCTTTTCTGAAAAATACGGAGAAGTCCCATTATTTTCGTGACCACTTTTATTATTGCTGTGATAATATAATGATTTTAATCAATCGTAACGATTTTAACCCCAATACAACGAAATCTTTTTAATGTTTTTTGAGGAAAACAGACTGATGACGGCCCACTTGATTAAGTGGTCACCATCAGCTATGGACATCTGCAATAAAAGAGGCATTGCAGAAGCGTTTCCATCCCAGTGACATAGCTGAAATTATCAGCCTGTAATGTTCCCACTGCTGGGACACAGGCCTCCTCTCGATGAGAGGGAGTGGGCCTTAATCCACCACGTGGGCTCAGTGCGGGTTGGTAGATGAATATTTTGTTCTAGGACATGCCGGTTTCTTCACGATGTTTCCCTTCACCATCAGTATGTCTTGGTTTTTTATTGTTCTCACATGTATATTTTCAACATGAATAACTAATATTTTGTAACAATATTTTGATTTAAAATAGTGTCCGTAGAGTTTCTTGCGCGTTCTTGTCCACAGGAACCTACTAAGCTTTGGAACGTTCAAATATCTTCATCTTTCTGACTGACCGACCCCTTGACAATCCAAAGTACCCGTAATTGGTTTATTTGAAATTAACTCTTGGCAGTGGCTTCGCCCGCGTGGATGTCGCAAATTATCCCACGGGAACCGTACATTTTCCGGTATAAAAAGTAGCCTATGTGCTATTCCAGACTATAATCTATCTCTGTGGCAAATTTCATCCAGATCCGTTCAGCCGTTCTGGCGTGATTGAGTAACAAACATCCATCTATCCAAACTTTCGCATTTATAATAGTAGTAAGATAATTGCTTTGAGTTTGAGTTTGATTTAGTCTGAGCCAGACTGCACCGGCTGAAATCCTTTACTAAGAAGTCTACTAATGCTTAAACCTTGCTCAAGAAAAGGCAAAAATGTTAATATTAAGCGGAGACATCCTTAAAGGATTAATAAGGCTGCATGTAGGTGACGTGGAAGGTAAATAAATAAAGAAGTACAGAAGTAACGCAGTTTTTAGTACAGTACGCAGAATATTTAAAAGCGAGCTGTATACACACGCACGTGGAATCGTAACTTTGGTAAAATAACACAAACGCGTGTGAGATATTAATATTTTCAAAACATTCTCCGTTTATTTTATTAATTTTGATGATGTTAGTGTTTTTGAGAGGTGAACTTGGATAAAGCAAATAAGTATTTACAATTTGTTTCGGTCTATCTTCCTGTAGTCGGTTATAAAACAGTGACCTCACCTAGTTTTACAAAACATAATTATATTCATGACGTGTAAAAGTTTAAAAACTAATTTACAGAAATAAATATCATTACACACACTACTTCAAAAAAGGAGGTTCTGTATTCGACCGTATGTATGTAAGTTTGTTTGTCCGAGATTTTCTCAAAAACTGATAAACCAATTTTGATGATTATTTCACTAACGTGATGTACATACTTTCAGGAAGGTTTTAGTATATAATACATTAGGTAATTTTCTTATGCACGAAGTTATATGCATAAATGTACTGTATCTCCGCCATTTCTAAGCGGATTTTGATGATTCTTCTTTTCGTTTGTTTTGCGCTTAAGTATGTACCTGTGTGCGGCGATCTCTCGCGTCCAAACCTGGTCCAGGCCATGGTGCGGAGCGAGAGTGCATGGGAAGCCGTCACCTCCTTCTGCGAAGCAGTAATGCTCGCGAAGGAGGAAGCGGAACGCGTGAGGGAGAGGCAACAGCCGCGCCCTCGCGCCCCTAGCCGCCGTAGGAGACGCCCTGGGCGGCGGGAATCGATTGCCGATTCCCGGCCACCGTAGGCGCGGGCTTGCGGACGACGAGTAATGGGCAGCTCGCCGTCCGGTAAGGACCAGGCCCGGGTCGACGGCGCGTTGTGTTCCACGCGCGCCTCAAAGAGATGTCAGCAGTGACGGGGTCAATTGGGCCGATGCCGCCGGGGTCGCGGGTAGTTCGAAAGAGATACCGTGGCCCTGGCACGGGCAGCTGAAGGAACATGGGTGGGTTTTAGTCAGTAAAAGTCTGACACGCCCTCCCGCTCTGCCCAGAGCGGGAGAAGTCATTTGATGATTTCCCATCCACAAAAAAAAAAAAAAAAAAAAAAAAAAAAAAAGTATGTACCTAATTGTATGTAGATTCAACTAAGAATGGAAAAATAAATTTACTTTAAAAAAAGTAAAAACCGACTTCAAAACCCTAAAACGAATAAAATAACTTTCATAAAAAACAACAGCTTCTGAAGTCGGTGTCTTCGAGTCTTCTATGCACCTTAGCTTGGCACCGACTTCAGAAGCTGTTAAGTTTTTTATGAAAGTTATTTTATTCGTTTTAGGATTTTGAAGTCGGTTTTTACTTTATTTAAAGTAAATTTATTTTTCCATTCTTAATTGAATCTACATACTTAGTTTTTTATTGATGAATACAAAAGGCCTTCTACGAGTAGCAATAGACGTCCGGCAGATCCACGGGTAGTTAGCACCCCTTCCATTTTGCTTAGACATCATTCTAGAACAACATTAGGTACTTAAGTACTCATGGAAGCCATAGTTATCAATACCTAAAAAACTTCCCCTTAGAGAAAATCGTTTAGTATAACGAATAAAATCACCCCTAATATATTTCGCGTATGAACTAGAATGGCACCTGGAACTTTGCGTGCTGAACCGGTACGTGTGGAGGCGGCGACGCCCGCCCCTGCAGCTGTGCCTGCAGCCAGAACCAACTTACTGGCGAGGACTCCTCTCACTAGAGCCCTGCGTGTCGTGAACCTTCACGAGAGGGTTGATGTATAGTCGTGCAACTGGAGTGAATTCGCAAAAGCTGCATTATATGTAATATGTTATTTAGATGTAGGTTAAGATTTAGGATATAAGTAGTATGTAATTTTATAGGATGTAGACATGTCACCCACTCTATCGCATTGAATCGCAGATCTGTAATGGTAGATGTTGTCAGACGTATGTAAATAAATAAAATAAAATTATTTAAATGTAATATAAACATAACCTAAAAATAACAAACGCAACGTGCGTCGATACTCTTGCGCCATCCCATCTTCCTGGCTCGGCGTGCTGTGCTGGCACTGCTGCTGCGGCTGCGGAAAACCTCAAGCGGCGAAAGTATAATAACCTTATCGGTAATTATATTTTCGAGCCGTTTGGGGTTGAAACCCTTGGGCCGTGGGGTTCGAGTGCTCATGGTTTATTCAACGAAATCTCCAAGCGGCTGGTTGACACTTCCCATGACCCAAGGGCTGGCTTTTACCTTGGCCAGCGGCTTAGCATTGCCATACAACGTGGCAATGCCGCCAGTCTCTTGGGTACTTTACCACTCGACAACGATGTGGAGGAATTTTTCGATGCCATATTTTAGTTTTTTAATAGTTTTAGTTACGTTAGGATATAATTTTGTTAATAAATAAATGAATGAATGTTAAGACCTTATTTATACAGGGTCAAATTAAATTAGTTAGCGAAACGCTACAGACGTGATGGATATCTAAAAACGATTATCAACACAAAAAAATATATATACAGGGTTAGTTTTCAATGACCAGCCAAATTTTCACAGGGCAGGTTGACACCCATGATTATGAACAACTTTCACTATGGGACCCACTTTGAAATCACGAAACAAAAATCAGCTGTTTCATACATTTTGGTCGAGTAGGTATTGAACTTTTGTATGAAACAGCTGTTTTTTTTTTCGTGATTTTAAAGTTGGTCCCATAGTAAAAGTTGTTCATATTCACGGGTAGAATGCCATGTGAACATTTGACAGGTCATTGAAAACTAACCCTGTATATGTTGATTTTTTTTTTGGGGTCAATGTTTCGTTAGTTTAGTTACCTACTTATACTTCAAAGGTCATTGGCCCAAAAAAATCTAAGAAAAAAAAAGAAACAAACGCTCTCTTGCGCCATGTACCTAATAAAAGGCCTAATGAGTACGGAAATCGTCTATTTTCCACTTGCCATATTTTATTAAGTGTCACAAGAACCATGTTCTATTTACAACGTGTCGTTTTGCATCTAGGGTGTGATACAGAACATCAAACCGAACAACTTTCTCCATGGGACCAACATCGTAATAACGAAAAAAATTTCAACTGTTCTATGCCTACAAATGTATGGGACGGCTGATTATTTTGTAGGCCATGGAAAAAGTTGTTCGGTTTGATTGTCTATACCTACCACATCCTTAAATTTGACGAGGATGCAAAACGACACGTTGTATATGATGATTACTTCGTTACTTCAATAAATCTCGAAGATTGTACGTAGCCACACATTGTGCCAATGTTATTCCAACCAAAAATAACTTCGGTAAGTTTATGAACTCAGTAGGAAGATATCTCGGGTAACTTATTCGTAGTTTATTCGCCTAACATTGAATTTGTATCGGATTTCGGCTCGAGCAGTATCAGGATTTCCATTTTTTGTTAGACTTTGTAAGTTGATCAGGTTTTCGCATTGCAAGACGATGTTTTTGTCGCAAATGGAAGCTGAAAGTAGATTTAGGAATCTTATCGCCAGAAAACTCATGATTAAATATTGAGAGATTTTCTATACCGGCAAAATGGTTACTTTTATAATAACTTGATAAGAATTGCAATTGGAAAAAACATATAGATAGCATATGCAACAGGCTAAACAGCTTTGCATTTGCATTAAGAAATCTAAGGAAAACTGCTGGAGTAAATGCCGCTCTAATGGCTTACCATGGTTACGTCTCATCAGTGCTTAGATACGGATTAATAATATGGGGCAATTCTACGGACAGTGACAAGGCTTTTATTGTTCAAAAAAAGTGCTTACGAGCTGTGTTTGGTGCAGTAGTGCTATTCTGTAAACATCTCACCGTGATAACTCAGGTGAAGTGAGCGTGAAGTGAGCCGTCATTCCACCTGACGCTAGGGGTTGACACTATTGACAGCTCACTTTAAGATCACTTCACTCATGTTTTCACGGTGAGATATTTACAGAATAGCACTACAGTAGTGCTATTCTGTAAACATCTCACCGTGATAACTCAGGTGAAGTGAGCGTGAAGTGAGCCGTCTTTCCACCTGTAGTGCTATTCTGTACAAATCTCACCGTGAAAATTTAGGTGAAGTGAGCGTGAAGTGAGCTGTCAATAGTGTCAATCCCTAGCATCAGGTAGAAAGTTCACCTAGGTTCAATTCACCTAGGTTTTCACGGTGAGATTTGTACAGAATAGCACTGCAGGTCCGTTGGATTCATGTAGACCAATATTAAAAGAGCATAAATTATTATCACTGGCATGCTTATACATATTAGAAATGGGAGTGTTTGTAAAAAAACACCCTAACCTATTTAGTAAAGCCGATAGTGTAAATATTTATAAAATAGGTAAACACTCAAGGGATCCAACCAAATTGGCTATGCCTAGGTGTAGAACAGCATTTTGCCATAAAAACACCAGTCGAATGGCAATAAAGGTATATAATAAGATACCTAAGATAATTAGAGAACTGCCAACGAATCTATTTCAAAAAAGACTCCGAACATGGCTTATTGAAAACTGTTTCTATTCTATTAATGAATTTATGAATTATAATACGAAGAGGAATTGATTACAGACATGATTATTGTAATTAAATTAACTTTGACATTCCTGTTGCTTATTTTGGACATTGTAATTTTTATAGTTCTAACATTAGTATTTTTAGAGTTTGACATTTGTAATTTTCATAGTTTGACATTTGTAATATTCATAGTTTGACATTTGTATTTTAATTTCTTGACATTTTCCCATCGTAACATAATTGAATTATTACAATTATTATTATTTAAGTCATTAAAATTATGGCACAATCTAAATTTGCATGCTGAATTTAGTAAGCAGAATATGAAGTACTATGTATTGTATTATGAGATCTGTAAGCACCATATTTCATGCAAATAAATGATATTATTATTTTGTCGTTTATTTATTTTATTTCTTATCTATTTACATTTTTAAATATTTATTAAAAAAAGGATATAAAAAAAACATTTAAAAATATAAAAAAATAGAGGTCCGCCGGTGTCGGGAGCAGGGTCCAAGCTACCGGTGGTTAGGGCTGCAGAGACAGGAACCTTCTCACAATGCGAGCCGTATCAAGGAGTACTGCCTTCTGAATCAGGCCCTTGATCCAACCGCCTAATGATAGCCTCGAGAGGTGTTGTTCGAGGCTTTCGGCTATCAGGCCATTGGCCGTTACGACAATCGGCACAATGACAGCCGAGCTCACATTCCACATATCAACAACCTCGTGAGCTAAGTCGAGATATTTTATTTGTTTCTCTTTCTCAGCTTTCACGAGGTTCTCGTCATGTGGAATGGTAACATCGACTATCATTGCGTGGCGCACTAACCGATCTATCACTACTATATCAGGCTTATTGGCGACAATAGTCCTGTCAGTAATGATAGACCGATCCCAGTACAAAGTGACATGGTCATTTTCGAGAACTGGGTCGGGCACATACTTGTAGTATGGTACCTCAGAATCGACTAGTTTATATTTCAAAGCAAGTTGCTGGTGGATAATCCTAGCTACTTGGTTATGCCTGTGCAAGTACTCGCCGTTAGCCAGACGAGAACAACCGGAGATAATATGTCTGATGGACTCACCCGGACGGTGGCATGCCCGACACACGTCAACCGTCCCGTCCTTCATAATATGTTTCCGATAGTTATTCGTCAAGATAACTTCGTCCATAATTGCACAGACGAAACCTTCAGTTTCCCCGAAAAGGTCACCGAAACGTAGCCAGGATACGGACGCTAAGAAATCTACACCGGGCTCATGAAGAGCCCGATAGAAGCGCCCGTGGAGCTCCTTGCTTTGCCATACCTTCTTGCGGTCATCGGTAGTAAGTACTACAGGTTTGCGCCAGTTCTCTTTAGCCATGGACAGCGGGGTGAGCCCCTTGTCCACTGCAACGACATCACGGTGCATACCCACTTCGACTTTTAAAAAATATTCTCTGAGGCTGCACACCTCGCGGTTGTGGAGGGTCTTCGCATTTAAAAAGCCTCGACCCCCGCACTTCCGCGGGATGTACAATCTCATCACCGATGATCGTGGGTGATGCATCCGGTTTGCAGTCAGCAGTGTACGGACCCTCCTATCCAGGGCGTCGAGTTCAGTCTGAGTCCATCTGAGTATGCCGAAAGAGTACATCAAAACTGGCATGACCCAACCGTTGAAAGCGCGCACCTTGTTTCCGCCTGAAAGAAGACTGGTTAATACCTTCTTCAGGCGACCAAAGAAGCGCTCCTTCAACGATTGCTTCATGTCAGCAACGTTGATGCCTAACGCTTCCGACATACCCAAATACTTATAGCTTTCGGATGAGGAGAGGGATCTAAGATGTATGGAATCCGAAAGTTGAATTCCACCGGATTCCATAACCTCACCTCGTTTTACATGCATGATTGCACATTTGTCTACACCAAATTCCATCCTGATGGCGCTACTGAAAGTTTCAGTAACCTTAAGTAGCTCCATCAGCCGCAATTTGTTGTGGGCAAAGAGTTTCAAATCATCCATGTAGAGGAGGTGAGATATCACCTGACCACCTCTCTTCAACCGATAGCCTAGACCTGAATCCTCCAACAGTGTGCTTAGAGGATTCAGGGCTAAGCAGAACCAAAGTGGACTCAAACTGTCGCCCTGAAATATTCCCCGTTTAATCCATACAGGATCATCATTCCCTTGGATCTGTCGACATTCAGGATAGCGAAGGACCGTCCTCCATTGCCCCATACACGACTCAAGGAAGGTGCGTAGAGTCGCATCAATCTTGTACAACTCCAACACCTTTATGAGCCATGTATGTGGCACCGAGTCATAGGCCTTCTTATAATCTATCCAGCATGTCGACAGATCCTTGCGGGATCGACGAACCTGTTGGCTAATGGCCATGTCGATGAGGAGTAGCTCCTTAGTACCGCGAGACCCGTTCCTACATCCATTTTGAGAGGTAGACATAATCGTGTTACTGTCAATGTGCGTATTAATTTTCGCTCTCAAAATGGATGTAAGAAGTTTATAGACCGTCGACAAACACGTGATCGGTCTATAATTCTTGGGTTCCACGGGACTACCTGACTTATGGAGCAGGTGGGTAACGCCTGTTGTTAGAAACGGCGGTAGCGACCCAGACTCTAAGGATGATTGGAACTGAGATGCCAGGCAAGTGTGTGAACTACTTAGCCATTTCAACCAAAAATTGTGCAGTCCGTCCGGTCCCGGTGATTTCCAATTCGGTAACGGACGGACTGCTCTGGCTACGTCTAATGGCGTAATTGCGATTTTTCCCATTTCTGGTATAGTTTCACACACTCGCTCGACATCCTGCATCCAGTCAGCCTCAGAGTGACAGACGGGTACCGACCATATGCTGCGCCAAAATTCACTCGTAGCGGCATCATCCGGGCGGCATACGTCTGTCACATTTTGTTCAGGTCGCTCCCAAGTTCTATACACCCACCTCTCATCGCTCTGGAACATGCGATTCTGCGTGTAACGATCAACCCGCCGCTTATACCGCCGAATACGGCTCGCCCATGCACAAACTTTCTGCTTCAGGAAGTCGATGCGCTCTGTGACACTGGCCATGTATTCTCGAGGGCTGATTCCAGTCCCCGAGAATGCCTGCCTCACAAAGCGCATCACTCGTGGTCGTGTATTGCCCTCCCTGAAGCAGTATAGTTTGCCGATGAGTACCCTGGCCCCATCGATACGACGCTCGATCCTGCATTGCCAGGCTGGTACAGCTGGTTTTGGTCGAGTAGCTCCGTCACAGCTAGGAAAATTGACGTTAGCTAAACGACATGCCGCAACAGCCGCGCAATACAGAATCGAGTGTGTATCAACGAGGTCCTCGCTGCTTTCGAAAAAATTCTTAAGCTGCGAGTCCAAGGCACTCACCAGCGCCCTATTTTTTTTGTGCATAGGTAGACGTGGTAAACGGGGTCTAAGTTCGGTCGGAGTGGACCTATACTCGCGAAACGCATCCTCCAGTGCGCTCCTCAACCGGGTATTGCACTGGCTACTTACTGTGTCAACCCTATCATCCTCCTCTTCAACATGATTGAACCGCGGTGCGATTGCATCTATAGTTGACGCTTGTACCGCGGTTTGTGCTGGGGTCGAGACGATACGGCTGCTCAGTACCTCTGAGCGCAGCCTATCAAGTGCGGTATCGTCCAACCTGTGATTGCGTTGGATGACCCGCACCTGATCCGACAGTCGTTGGGCCGAGGTGTTGACGGTTGGTTCTAGTTCCTGGAACAGAGTCAGCATCCTAACACGATACGCAGTGAGATTAGTTCCTCCCTCTGTAGACCCGTAATATGCGCGCATGACGTTCTCGTTCATTGACTGAGTCCATCTCATGCGCTGCACACAACCACCGGCAGCGGGGACCCGGCTCGGGGCCGGATGGCCCCTAAGTCCCAAGCTCCTCGGTGGCCGGCCTCTCCCCTGCCGACGTACAGGTGTTGGCGACGTCGGCGGGGAAAAATACTCGTCGCTCGAGCTCGACGCAACTGCCGCGGCCGGTGTCGTCACAGCGCTCATAGTGGGGCTGGATACCGGCGGCGGCGGGGCGGAGCTGAGCGGCGAGTCCGGAGATGGTGGGCGTGCTCGTCTTGCAGCTGATCTTGTCAACATTTTAATTTAATTTTCATGTTTATATTATTATTATTATTATTATAACTGTCGTCTCATGAAAAAATATATAGGTATATAGATTTTTGGAGACATCAAAAGTTTTTCTTATCTTAAAAATGCCTAATAACCGGTACACCAACAAAATCTTATTAACACACCGAATAAAATTAGTTTTTCATAGTCCAAATTGTTATCAAAGTAACCGTAGTATCAAAGTAACATTTGACGGTATCCAACTTGAAACAATATTATCATCATCAAAACAGTTTGTAAACGTATATTTATTCAGTAAGTGCTAGCTTTTGCCAGCGGCTTCACCCGCGTGGATGTCGGAAAATATCCCACGGGAACGTAGTACCGGGAATTACTTCCTTATTCCTTGTGTACATTAAAAAAGGAGCCTCTGTGCAAAATTTCAGTTTTATAGGTCCAAGGGTTTGGGCTGGGCGTTAATGAGTCAGTCAATCAGTCAGGACTTCTCTTTTTATTTATATAGACTAGCTGTTGCCCGCGACTTCGACTGCGATCCAGGATAAAAAGTAGCATTTGTCTTTCTCCAGGTCCTAGGCTACCTATTTGTCAAATTACATCCAAAGCCGTTCAGCCGTTTTAGCGTGAAAGCGTAACACGCAAACTCACTTTCGCATTTATATAAATAGTTAGGTCATTAGTTAGTATTATGTTGGTATTAAAAATTCGGGCCAACCTTACAATAAATTGATAATGTAATTTTTAAAAAAAATGACATTGGGAAGTGGGGAAGTTCTCTTTTCAGCTCATAACCAATGATATACACAGTATTCAAAGGCATAAAAAAGTTAAATTATTAAGGACTTCAAAAGATAACAATAATAAACAAGTAGGTACCTAATGTATTATATACTAAAACTTTCCTGAAAGTATGTAGATTACGTTAGTGAAATAATCATCAAAATTGGTTCATTCGTTTTTGAGAAAAACGCGGACATACATACATACATACGGGTCGAATACAGAACCTCCATTTTTGAAGTCTGTTAAAAAGGAACTCCGATTGAATTTATGCCAACCTTTTAACTGTCCAACTCGAAATATCCAACTTTGCAAATTTAAAAAGTAATTTCAAGTTCTAAGACACTTAATATCTGTCATTCCTTGTCATCTATGAAGAAACTTGGGTTAAAAGTTGGTTAGATTTAACCCATTGACTGACTTTATCATTCTCTCTGACGCCTCATTAGTTAAAGTTATTACGATAGTGATTGTGAATCTTCTGAGATGGAACTAACGGTTTTCAAGATGGCGGATTCGAAATTTCGATTTTGCTTGCATCTACAGTTTGTAACTGGGATATCGGATGAATGAATGAATGAATGAATGAATGATATTTATTTGCAAGAATATAGGTACATAGGTTCTTATCATCTGTCAAGGGTTTCACTATACTCGGCATTTCAGCCATACAAATATTTAGATTAGAGCATGCAGTACACATTTAGTAATAACGTATGACATCAACACAAAAATATTAATAATCATTTCATAATTAAAATTAAAATTTAGATTTTAAACAATTAATACATTAAAATTAAATTCAATTCTTATCATTTAAAATAATAATTTTTATGTCAATATAAAATAGCTATGTTTAGATGTCATAATAATTAAGTTTTACATTTTACATTCAAAATATTCATTGATGGAATAAAAACATCTCTCACACAACCAGTTATACAGCTTCTTACTAAATTCCAAATCTGAAGCACTTCTAAATTCTTCTGCCAAGTGGTTAAATATTTTCACAGCCATGGTTATAACAATTTTTGTTGCACATTTTTAGTCGATTACGCGGGACTACTAGTGGCTTTTGTACTATTTTCCTCTTTGACTTAGCCTTTTCATCTTTTTCAAAAAGCGAGTAGTTGTTTCTTACAAATTTGCAGGTTTCAAATATATATAGTGACGGGAGGGTAAGCAGCTTTTGATGAAAGTCCCTTATACATTTAATGGGTGCAACGGTTAACTCTGTATGGTGAATTGATGATTGCTGAGACATATCAAACAATATATAATGACTATGTATAAGAGTACAGGTGAGCGGCCTGTAGCTAAATAATAAAAGCCGCACTGGTCGATCCATCAGGTTAAGCTACGCTTGCCGATATTTAAATACCGAGACTCCTCCGTGTCTCGGAAGGCACGTTAAGCCATTAGTCCCGGCTGTTCGAAAGCCGAAAGTCTGACAACCAGTCTTGCCAAGGGGTATCGTATTACCCAGTAACTAGATTGTGTATGTCAGATAGGCAGTCGTTCCATATAAAGTACTGGTATACAGCTGCATCCGGTTAGACTGGAAGCTATACTATAATAGACTAGGCAGATGATGATTACAGGTGGACTTTAGGGAATCCATTTTTTTTTTTTTTTTTTTATTTGTTGTCCTGTTATCTATGGTGAAAGATACTGCTCGTATTTAATAAGGTAGGTACTGTAAAGGCCCGGTACTCGCAGGTCCTATACTGGGGGGTAGCAAATCAGGCCGGGAGACGAAAGGCTTATGCCGTATATATTTATAATAATCACTAGAATCATTCTATTACAAGATAAAAGATATCACACTGCCTAAGCGGAGCCCGGCGGAGTCCCATAGACTACTATTATATATACTGCTAAAATCTATCTGTCATCCTACCAAGAAAAACGAGGTTCGTTTTTCTTTAAAACATATTCCATATTTGAATGATTGAATGTCAGCCAGTATAACTTTGTCGAGGCTTGACCAAAGCATCAAACCTCTACAGTACTATGTGCAACAAAATATTATATGTCTTAACACTTTGGGCCTATTTCACGATGTCCGAATAGCCACTACTTACCGAATAAATTCAAAAATGGAACAGAATTTGCATTAAATTATCTGCCAAGTAAGTTAATAGGAACTTAATAGTTCGTAGGTGGTGAAACAGGCCTTTAAAGATGTTTGTTTGGTCTATTTAAACCAAAACCGATCTCAAAAAGTCATAATAATAATCTCTAGTTCAAAAACACCTTCAATCTACGTAAACAAAAATAAGAATCTTATAGCAATTGGCCCGATCTTCATCAAATCAACAAACATAATAGGTCACTAGCCTCATTGAATTTATTTAGACCTAACTTTGACAATTGGCCTGTGGCAACCAAAAACAAAAGAGTCGACAAAGTAAATTAATAAGTTTAGTGCCGTAACATTGTGGATTGCTCGCTTTATTCCAAGAGCGTCTAGAGAAAGTACTTAACAAATTTCGTTTGCGTTGAGCGGACAATTTCTATCAAACCTTGCATTTGAAAATGTAATCTTCTAGAGATTGACATTCACATAGGCGCCGTTTATGAAATGTATGAGGAAGTGAACATAACGACAATATTGGACGGGTGCTAATTTATATGAAAATGAATATTTAATTCACACTTGGCAGTCAAAACAAACGTATGGGCGATACCAACTATGTTGGGAATCGAACCCAACAACTCGCGCGCGGTCGTCACGAGCAAGTTGCGTGATCAACGCGCCACCGCCCTCCGGCAAGCAGAGGCGCGGCGCAGCGGGGGGACACGGCTCAACACTCGCTTCCACGGACTCCGCCGCGACGGACGACGCTCCTCTCTAAAGTTAATTAGTATTGTTTTGTTCGGGAACTATTTGTATTGTTAGACGACAATATACCAGTCTTAATTTTGATACAGTCCGCTCTTTCATTGCTCCCCGCGCTAACAAACTACATCAAGGCCACATCGCAGCCACAACGCAACCACCAGCGGCCGGCTACATCGCAAACACAACATTGCGTCGACATCTTCCTTTACGGAAGCCGGAATAAATCTGCCTGTCCGCAAACATTAGCCACAAGCCCACAACGTCACCACATAGCAACTAACAGCGACAACGCAACCACATCGAAATATTGTAGATACAACAACGCAAATGCAAGAAGCTGTAGCGACACTATTCACACTACCACTGCTTACCCAAATTTTGTGGTTGCGATGTGGTGTGGTTATGGTACGTGTGTTTAAACTGAAGATCACCTTTAAACGAGTAGTGTTAATGTTTTAGAAAAAATATATGTTAAATTAGAGCATTTTCTTAATAACTTAATATGTGAATATTCTAGATTATGTTTATATTACATAGTGTAACTAATTTGTAAAGTTATGTCTAACGCGGATAAAAAACTAAGAATCACGCAAAAACTATCAAGCGTATTTTTATGAAACCTTCACAATTTTAAAGATAATTTGATTAGTTACCTTAACTAAAATAAAATAAAAACGTATACTAAAATATAAATTCTTTTAGTATACGTTTTTTTAATAATAATACCTTTTGTTGTATGTGTAATAAATTAACAAAGCGTCTAATTTGGAACAGCGCTCCTTGATGGGTGAGTCCTATTACTGGCTGGACATACGACGCATTGCGTGAGCACAGCACAGAACACGTAAGCTAACCACTCAACGCCGTTGGCATATATCAGTGCCTTAAAGCTTAGATATATAACGACAATTTTAAACGTAGGTATACGTAAATAGGGTTTGAACGTAAACGAGACAAAAGGAGTATGTAAGGATCGTAGCAGGTGGAGTTCTGTAGTTTCTGCCTACCCCTATGGGGAGAAGGCATGAGTTTATGTATGTGTACAACGTATCGTTTTGCATCCTCGACAAATTTAAGGGTGTGGTTTGACCATCAAACCGAACAACTTTTTCCATGGCTCCAACAACGTAATCGCGAAAAAATAATCAGCCGTCCCATACATTTGCGTCAAGTACATAGGTATTGAAGTTTTCTATGGGACAGTTGAAATTTTTTTTCGACACGTTGTACACATATGTTAATAGGTACTATCATTATTTTGCGAAACTATTGATTCGTCAACCCCAGAAGGTAAATTAGGTGTAAACTAAAGATAACACTATTTTATTGCCTGCTTCGTTGGGCAAGATGTAAGGTAGTGGCTCATTGAAGCATGACTGGAACTTTTAGCGAAAATGTTTCATGACAAAAGAATATGCGCAGGTAGGTTTCATGTAGGTAGTAATCTGGAAGCTTCGCCACGAGAGTGCGCTTTGTGTATGCTTTGTCACTTGTCAAAGTGATCTTGAATGAAAAACGACCAATCGGCAACAAGACGATACACTTAGCGCCATCTCGCGGCAAAGTTTTCAGCAATGAACTACATTGACAGCCGAATCTAAGTAACACATTCAGTCGACGTTCGCACGGATGTAAAAATATCGCGGTGATTTTATTTCGCGCACTGGACTTTCAACACTGCTTTTCGACAAGCTAGAATGCACTCTGTTGTTAAGTTGGATTCTTTACGCTCGGCTCAACAACGAGAGTTGAAAATCCAGTGCGCGATAAAATCCCGCCGCGATATTTTTACGTCCGTGCGAACGGCGACATAGCGCTATCTACGTGGAAGTAATTTGGCAGTTTTCTTCGCAATTGACAAAGTTCTTTCTAAATTGAAACTTAAAGTTACTTATAGCATATTAAAGTAGCGGCGGGCCACTGACAGCACCCCGCATTGTAAAATTGCTCTAAAGCACATTAGGAATCGCGGCGGGCAGCGCTGCAGCGCACTAATTGATTGAGACAGATTCAAATTTCAAATTTGATTTTGAATTCAGTCGAGTGCAATGAGGATTCGAACATTTGGCCACAATAAAACGCATTGCTAACGCAACGCACATTGTGTATCAACTACAGACGAGCCGCATTGCAACGCATAACAGCGGCCGCAAAAATACGCCTGTTGAGCAACCCACCACGCGCCAGTACGTTGAGCTGCGGCCCGGTGCGGCCCGCCTGTTGTGTGTTTCTTTTTTCTTTCTTTTTCATTCTTTCTTTCTTTATGTGATGGACTGGTTCACACAAAACGTACGAAAGTGATCAGGGAGGATTTTTGCAGTGCGTTGCGTTGCGGTGCGGCTCGTGCTAATCTGCGCTAGCCTTAAGGGAGATGTGCTAAGGTAGCCCGCGAAATTAAAATTTCTTGCGTCATTATTTTCGAAATCATGACATTTTAGAACAAATTTAACATATAGAGATGTGTTGATAATTTTTATGGTTATAATTATGTAAGTAAATATTTGTTGTCATCGCGAATCATATTTTGATCAACATACAACCTGACACTGACCTGCAAATTGCAAAAAATGTAAGAAAATTTGAATTTCGCGGGCTAGCAGGCAAGGTTTAGCTCGAGTTCGATTAATTGCAGGCAGTGCACAAATAACAACGGTTTGAGTAAACTTCTCTGAATTAGTAGTAGGTAAGCCAATTAGATTTTTATTTATTTACGAATTTCGAACATCTAACTGCATTGTTAAAATAAGTCAATTTCAAATTTTTTTGTACGACAACTTACGATAGAAGTTTCAACTATAACATCTTCAATATTATGTTTACGATGTTTAAGATACACCTTTGCATTTGCACAAAAATAAAAACTTGAAAAAACTTCAACTAATATCAATGGTCTGTAAAAAATAAAAACTACAGACAGACATATTTTATGCGGACAAATAAAAAAGTTTTCACATCAAGTTTGATCATTTGTTTTGTTCTTTTAAAAAAACTTTTGTTATTGTAACTACAATCTATACAAAGGATTCAATAGACAAGGTCAAAGGATCTTTAGGCAAACTCCCAAACAAATTTTTGTTGACATTTTTTTTCTGCGTCTGTTGTAAAAAAATTTAAAATACAAAGTTTGGATTTCTGAACAGTTTTGTCTTACATTTTATCCCGGTCTACGCGTGCAAAACTGCGGGGTGCAGCTAGTATAAAATAAAACAACACGTGGTGTTCAGCGATTTCAGTTCAGATTGTGGCGTCAGCCTAGGAGACGCCCTGGGCGGCGGGAATCGATTGCCGATTCCCGGCCACCGTAGGCGCGGGCTTGCGAACGACGAGTAATGGGCAGCTCGCCGTCCGGTAAGGACCAGGCCCGGGTCGACGGCGCGTTGTGTTCCACGCGCGCCTCAAAGAGATGTCAGCAGTGACGGGGTCAATTGGGCCGATGCCGCCGGGGTCGCGGGTAGTTCGAAAGAGATACCGTGGCCCTGGCACGGGCAGCTGAAGGAACATGGGTGGGTTTTAGTCAGTAAAAGTCTGACACGCCCTCCCGCCTCTGCCCAGAGCGGGAGAAGTCATTTGATGATTTCCCATCCACAAAAAAAAGCCTAGCAAATGAATGAAAGCTATATTCAAATAACGAAATATTCAAGATGAACCAGTGAACAAGTCTGCCAAAAAAAGTTCTCGTATAAACATTATGATAATCCTGATTGGAATATTACTGAGTCTACCATAAGGTCAATGTCTTTATACGAATATGTGGAAACGTTAACTTATACGTTTACGTAACGACTTGTTTATGTTTTGGCAAAAGTTATGACATATTTGAATGATATATTTTACGACCAATTTCCAATGATTGGAGATCTGTTTTGGTACACGAAATAGGAAAGGCTGTGACGAATTAATATTAGGCAATCTGCCTAGCCTTTTCCCAACCATGTTGGGGTCGGCTTCCAGTCTAACCGGATTCAGCTGAATACCAGTATTTTATATGGAGCGACTGCCTATCTGACCTCCACAACCCAGTGACTGGGTAATACGATACCCCTTGGTAAGACTGGTTGTCAGACTTTCGGGCTTCTGACGACCCGTAACGACTGTCAAAGATCCACGAATGACAGCCGGGACCAACGGCTTAACGTGCTTTCCGAGGCACGGAGGACTCTCGGTATGTAAAGATGGTCACCCATCCACGGACCAACCCCGGCAAGCGTAGCTTAACCTGATGGATCGACCCGTACGGCTGTTATTACTTAGCCACGAGTTCCTCCTTAACCACGAGCTCCTCCACGAATTAATATTGGGCACCTGTATTAAATTAGCTAATGAATATAGTTTCTTGTAATGTTAATTTACCTTGTGGGGCTCGTACGGCAAAATAACAGCCGCACAGTTTAATCGAATCTTGCCACGGTTGGTCTGTGGACGGCTGACCATCCCTTTCATAAGTACTTGTTCCCGGCTGCTTCTCTTCGACCTTTTACAGTCGATACGAGTAGTGAGGAGCCTGAAAAGAATGACTGCCAGTCGTATCGTGTTACCCAGTAACTGGGTTGTGGAAGTTAGATAAGCAGTTGCTCCATGTAAAATACTGGTATTCAGCTACATCCGGTTGAACTGGAAGCTGAACCCAACATTGTTGGGAAAAGGCTAGGCAAATTGATTTAACATCCGGAATAAATTTTCTAAATGATGGTGAAAACCCCATCAAAATCCGTTGCGTAGTTTAGAAGACCAACACGGTCACGCAGACAGGCGCCAAAAGCAACTTTAATTTATAATAATGATGTATAGATGTTTTTTATTATTATGCTCTTTTACCTTGATTATTCTCTCTTCTTTATTTTGAGAACTTCGAAATTGTTTTATCATGCTACTTTTTTGTAAACCGCCTTTTTGTTTATTATCCGTGCTTAATTTATTCATGTCACGGAATGCAGTCTGTAGCGTTTATTAAAATTATGAAGGAACTGGTTTTTATTAGCCGCTATAAACCTTTAATTGAATATTTATAAGTCTATAATTATTAACAAATGAGCATGCCCCAATATAAAGTAATAAACTGATGGAGTTGTCGCATCCAAGTAGCTTAATGAGACGTTTAGTTAACAGTCTAGCCTTTGGAAGGAGATTGGTCACAGTTAGGGTTGAAAGAAAGAAAGAAAAATATTTAAATATTTTATTTGGAACACGCACAGGAAATACAGTCAGCCAGATGCCAGATGGTATCCAAAAAGAGGACATGTCTTCCTTTTCCATGCTTTGTCCTCCCGTCCTTCCTTACCTACTGTAAGTCCTCCCTTTTGTTAAACATCATTAAACAGTGGAGCAAAGAGAGGAACAGACTTAAGTGTGCAGTCAGTTAAATTCTTAATTCTTACTTAATACAACATCAAAAAAATTACGTGTAGATTTTCATAATTATTTATTGAAAAACCAAGAACTTCTTGCAAAAATTGGCAGCTCAGCTAAATATGATTAAAATAATGTGAAAAATTCGTTTAATTGTGAACATGTCCTCCTTTTTTACAGAAAATCCTCCTTTTTAGACCCATCTACCCTCCTTTATCAAATTATCATCTGGCAACCCTAGTCACAGTTCTAACCTAATCTAACCCATTGGTCGGGATGCCCCGGCTTAGTTACTGCAACCAATTCGGCTCGCGCGTGGTTGGTCACAGTTCTAACCTAACTCATAAAAGAATATCATTCAGGTCACTAGTTGAACACCGCGCCGTTTGGTTAAAAAGCTAGGCTGTTCTGAAAGGCTAACTAAGCTAATTGGCTGTGTCGGAGTCACTGCTTACTTATTCAACAAGCAATTTTCTATAACTTACCTTTGACGGAAAACTCGTAAAGGGGTGACCAAACATTATTTTTCGCCCATGTAATTTCCGTGTTGCCAGTTCGCGAGATTGTAAGCGGGGCTAAGTGCCCATTGTGCACCAAGGGTAGACATTTATTATTATTTTTTTTTTTATGTATGATCTTTTACAGAGTCGTCCAATTTGAAAAATTTTTGTTTTATTCGAGAGGGTATACCTCAAAGTTGGTCCCATATAAAATTGATTAACTTTGCTTGAGCAGTTTTTGAGTTAGATTCAATAATACGTATTTTTTTCCCACTTTTGTATGGATGATGTTCTAATTTCTTTTGCAGGTAGTGTGTAGTATTAGAATTTGTGAGGGGTAGGTACCATAACTAAAGAGTGAAAAATATTTTTTTTTTTTACAAAAAAATCCGACTTCCAAAAACAACACTGCAAAGTGAAAAATAACTTTAATTTTTGAAGTCGGTGGCAAAAACGAAAATACATTTAACCAGGCACCGACTTCCGAAATTAAAGTTATTTTTCACTTTGTAGTGTTGTTTCTGGAAGTCGGTTGTATTTTTTTGTAAACATTTTTAACTAATAAAGTAATAACACTAAAAAACCTTCTTAAATAACTGCGGTCAGAACAAATCCAAAACAAAACGTCCCTAACCCCTTTTCAACAGTTTTTACAATGCTGTGGTACTGCAGTACAGATGAAACCGAACTATTAGGCAATAAACAGACTAGGTACAGTCACGACCACAAATATCTTAGGGTCACATGTCCAACAGTTAACCACTCGTACACAGTTAGCCATGCCCATAATTAATAAATGCGACGTTGCTAATTCGTACTGCCAAGCGACATAGACTGCAAAGCGGATACCCGCCCCGCTCCCCAGTTGGTGGCGAGCTCGTGCTCACGACCGTCGAGTGACAGGCGATAGTGTGAAAACACGTGGCAAAACATAAAAAAAAAATATAAGTACTTTTTCGTTTTACATCTTTTTGTTAAATATTACAAGAATCGTAATATGTTGACTCTTTATGTATACTTAATGAGCTTCTTTAGACATATGTATTGCGTGTGTAGTGTTCGTAATTGAAAAGTTATATTAACCGAAAACTTGCGGGAGATAGGTGGTCTACAATTAACCAAATCACGTTGTCCAACAGTTAACCATGACCAACCACGGCACGGCTACCTGTACTGTATTGTTATGTTTGTAAAGTGTTACGTATGTGTATCAGTCTTTATAAAATATATATTATCTGTGGTATTTCCGGATCCTGTTGTCTTGTCACCGACTCCGATCGCTCGTCATGCAATGGCTGAATACACGATACATAAAATAGTCTGGTCGTCTTATTTATTTATAATATCTGGCCACCCGTCGTAACATGGTGTCAGAAGATACAGAAGAAAAAGAAGTCACAAAAAACCACAAAAGTAAGTGCCGCAAACAGTCAAAAAAAAAAAAAAATTTTTCGAGTAAAACGTCGCCGCGTGGTCCAGCCCTAAAATGCCGGAAAATAAAAACGCAAATAATACAAGTTATCCCCTGCCGCCGAGTAATTTCAGCTTAGATATCAACAACTCGAACATGCCATTGGCTTGGAGAAATTTCAACACAAGTCTAGAGATTTACATGATAGCCAACAATTTAGAAGAACAACCAGACAAACGAAAGGTAGCCATTTTACTACAAATCATAGGCCCAGACGCTCTTCAGATATTTTACTCGTTTAACATACAAATTGACAAGATCACCTATAAGGATTTACTCGCCAAATTTGAAGACTACTTCACACCACGTGTCAATATTTCCGTCGAAAGACATAAGCTGTTCAACAGAAAACAAGGTCCAGATGAAGAAATTGAGACATATGCCACGGATCTCAAGAATCTAAGTATCCAATGCAATTTTGAAGGTCTTGCCGATGATATAGTAAAGGACATATTCTCATGGAACTTAAATTCATCTTGCTCGTACATCAGAGAACGTATCCTGATCGAGAAACCATCAACATTTGATGCCGCCGTCAGTCTCGCTAAAACACTAAGAAATACTAGGTTACAGGCTAAAGCTTTATCAAGCCAAGAAGTAAGTGTCGTTGCCAGTCGTCAATCGCATCACAGTCGCCAAACACATCGTAGTCAAGAGAGTCGCAATCAAAAAAGTCACAGTCAAAGAAGTCACAGTCGTCAAAGAAGTCATAGCCGTCAAGAAAGTCAAAGTCATCAGTCTCAAACAAGTCAAAGTCGTCAATCAAGTAAAGCATCGTCCAGTCAAGAACCTCAATCCAAACAGTCAACCAAGAATTGTTCCAGATGTGGTCAAGTTCACCGAACAAAATGTCCAGCCATAGGAGTCATCTGTAACAACTGCCACAAGCCCAATCACTTTGCCAAGTGTTGCCGCAGCAAACATGTGAGATCCATAGAAGAAGAAGAAGAAAGTACGGGTACTGATACTTATTTTCTAAATAGTCTTTTCACTAATGAGATTTCTGTCAGCAAAAAAAACCCTTATCATACAACTTTGTCCATAAATAGTAAGAATGTAGACTTTTTACTTGATACAGGTGCTGATACTAACATTTTATCATTTAACTCTTATAAAAAACTTAATTTGCCATTGAGTAGTTTAAAGAAAAGTAGTCACAAACTATCAACCTTTAGCGGTGAAGTATTACCGACTGTAGGTCAATGCATTCTGTCTGTCACACATAACAACAAACTATACAATGTTAATTTCCACATTATAGATATACCCTGTAGGAATATTATTGGTCGCAACAGTTGTGAGAATTTAAAATTAGTTAAAAGAGTCCATAATGTCCAATTTCATGAGTCACTCAATGTATCACAGCTTGACAAATATAAAGATCTCTTCTCAGGAATAGGTTGTCTTAAAGATTATGAATGTCATTTGTCAATGAAGCCTGATGCTGTACCGTCTATAGATGCCTGTCGTAGAATTCCATTCAGTCTCTTAGAACAATTAAAAGAAGAATTAGCCATGTTAAAAAAAAATCAAATTATAGTCAAAGTCGAGGAACCTACTGAATGGGTAAGCTCAATTGTAATTGCATCAAAGAAAAATGGTAAACTACGCCTGTGCATTGATCCAAGAAAACTTAATAAAGCCATTATGCGTCCTCATTATCAATTTCCAATTATTGATGAAATTAAATCCAGCCTCTCTGGTTCACAATATTTCACTACCCTAGATGCAAACAAAGGTTTTTATATGCTAAAGTTAGATGAAGCTTCCTCAAAACTATGTACATTCATCACACCTCAAGGTAGATATAGATTCCTAAGACTTCCCTTCGGGATAAATGCAGCCCCAGAACTGTTTCATTCCATCATGACAAATAGATTCAGTGATATTCCAGGAGTCAAAATCATGATGGATGATTTCCTAATTTACGGTCAAACTAAACAAGAACATGATTTTAGGTTAAAACAAGTCTTAGATAGAGCTAGAGAAATAGGAATAAAATTTAATAAAGACAAGTCTAATATATGTAAAAGTGAAGTCAAGTACCTAGGACACATCTTTTCTAAAGATGGTGTGAGAGTTGATGAAAACAAAGTGAAAGCCATTTGCAGTATGCCACCACCAACAAATGTCACAGAATTACAAAGGTTTTTAGGTATGGTTACATACTTAGGCTCATACATAGAGAATTTGTCAGATAAAACTTCTAATTTAAGAACACTTCTGTCTAAAGATAATGAATGGTCTTGGCAAGAGAGACATAATGTAGAATTTAATGAATTAAAGGAATGTATAACAAAAGCCCCTGTCTTGACATATTATGATCAAAATAAACCAATTACACTGTCAGTTGATTCGTCTAAAGATGCCATGGGTGCAGTGATTTGCCATGATAAACACCCCATAGCATATGCTTCAGCTTCATTAAGCTCATGTCAACAGTCATACTCTCAGATTGAGAAAGAGCTGTTAGCAATCCTATTTGGTTGTACAAAGTTTCACCAATATGTCTATGGTCGCCACACTTTAGTTGAAACAGATCACAAACCAATAGTATCGCTGTATAAAAAACCAATTTATAACATTCCACCCCGTCTTCAAAGAATAATGCTAAGATTACAACCATATGACCTGAACGTAACTTACAAACCAGGTAAATATCTTTATGTAGCTGATACTCTGTCTAGAGCAGCTTTACCAGAACAGTCATTACATGATCTAGATTCTGATCTAGATTTACATGTCAATTTAGTCATTAGATCACTGTCAGTTAGTCCAAATAAACTTAAATCTATTCAAGAACAGACTTCCCAAGACAATGAATTGTCACTCTTAAGTAAATATTGCATAACAGGTTGGCCTGAACATAAAAAATTGCTTCCAGACATACTTAGGCCTTATTTTCCTTTAAAAACCGATATACATATAATTAATGGTATTGTCTTCAAAAACAACAGTGTCATTATACCAGTAGCCATGAGAAAAGACATTTTGAAACAGATACATGAAGGTCACCAAGGTATTCATAGTTGCCAAAGATTGGCAAGAAATCTAGTATACTGGCCCAATATGTACTCTGATATAGAAAAATATGTTAATAATTGTCATAACTGTCTCACTAACAGACGCAGCAATTCCAAAGAGTCACTACAGCCCCATGAGGTAAAACCAATCCCTTGGAATAAAGTCGGAGTTGATCTATTTGATTTCAATTCAAACAAGTATGTCATAGTCGTAGATTATTTTTCCCAATATGTCGAGCTTGTAAAGCTAGCAGGTGGTTCTACTAGTAAAATTGTCATTAGTCACCTAAAGTCTATATTTTCCAGACATGGAATACCCAACATTCTAATTTCAGACAATGGTCCCCCATTTAACTCAAAAGAGTTTAATCATTTTGCTTTAGATTGGCAAATACAACATATTACATCAAGTCCCTATTATCCACGGTCTAATGGTCTTGTAGAAAGAACCATAGCCACGGTTAAAAACATATTAAAGAAATGTCTTACTGATAATACAGACCCTCATCTAGGATTATTACAGTATAGGAATACACCTAAAGAAAATATGTATTCGCCTGCCCAATTACTAATGTCCAGGACACTCAGAACTAAACTTCCAGTCTTAGAACAAACTCTGAAACCTAAAATACCTAACTACAGGTCTCTAACAAATAAAACTCAAATAAAAGTGAACAAATCACAGATTTATTATAATAAACATACTAAACCGTTGTCTTCCCTAAACATTGGTGATAAAATTTACTTCCAGAAACAGCCAGACAGTATTTGGACACCTGGTACTGTGTCAGACATAGGTCCACAGCCTAGATCATATACTATTGTCTCCCCGGAAGGTACTTTTCGCCGTAATCGCCAACATATCCTACAGCCAAAACATTCACCAACTGAGTCCGCTCCTAGTAGAAGAAGTTCACTTCAATCCCCATCAGTTCCACTTGACACTGATCCACCGTCGCCTTCCAATATACTGCCGTCGTCATCTCCATCTAATTATCAATCTCCTTGTACAAGTAATCCTGTCCAAGAATCTGAAACAAAAACAAACACATCACATACACCAAATAAACAAACTCAACACACAACTTATTCTTCATTCGGTAGAGCAATAATAAAGCCCCGAAGATTTTGAAAATTGGTCTAGATTAAGTTCTTAATTTGTACTTAGTTTTAATTTAATATACTAAATGTATTGTTTGTTGTACAAGCATTGTCAAACCTAATTTTGTTTTGTTAGTAGCTGTCAAAACTTAGTTAAGTCAATTTGATAGACGTCACTGTCAGAACTGTCGCAATGTAAATGTCAGTCAAGTCAACTTGTCACTTCTTAGAGATGTTCCGTTCCACTTAGTCTACTAGTATATAAGAATTTTGTTAATGTTAAAAAAAAAAAAAAAAAAAAAAGAGTATACTTACGTACCATGTTCCACGTAATGATTCCATTTTCTTTTCTTAATAAGGGAGATGTTACGTATGTGTATCAGTCTTTATAAAATATATATTATCTGTGGTATTTCCGGATCCTGTTGTCTTGTCACCGACTCCGATCGCTCGTCATGCAATGGCTGAATACACGATACATAAAATAGTCTGGTCGTCTTATTTATTTATAATATCTGGCCACCCGTCGTAACATAAAGTAGGTACAATTACGTTCCTACCAATTACTTTAATGTTTTATAATTATTTTGTGTTTTAGTTATTATTTTAAAAGCTGCTATCTTATTTTCATAAGAAATTTAAATACAAATTAAAGGTTTTGATTTGTTATGCTCTGCTTTTGTTGATTTATCTGTAAGAACCATAAGAAAAAAAGTATTTTGTTGTATTTAATATAAGTTTACTTCATTATTAACTAGAAGACTGATTTCTAACAATTGGAGTTATTATTTTGGAAAAATATAAAGTTTTTATACTCAATGGTTAAATGTGTACAGTATGGTTAATTGTAGCACCACCCCCTGGTTAATAGTGTACCATGGGGTGGACACAGTTAACCAAATCCCATTTTTTTAATAAAGTTCGTTTCAAAAACCTACCTCTTCATAATTGCCGACAAAAGTAAATTATGAACAAAAAATTACGCGCTATGGTGGTTAGAAATTTAGGTGGTTAACTGTTGAACAGGTCGCCTACACTTACGCAAGATTCAAAAGCGATTTTCTCCTATTGATAGATATTTTATGGTGTTAAGAACATAGTATTGTCGAAACCAAATTACAGTGTAAACTCTTTATAACGTCTTTAGATATAACGTAAAACTTCCTATAGTGTAGAAATTAGTTGAATTTGGTTGGTTTACCTTAAATACCATAAATTAATACACTCTTTATAGCGCAGCAGCCATTCTCTATTACAAAGAAATACGTTCATATTTAGACTATATATCAGCATTAAGTTACCAGTGTACTAAATCTTTGAGGTGCCGAAATTTCTAAGGAAGACACTTGAAGGCCAATTCTTGTACCTGAAAATGTTCAAATTCAAGTCGCAATCTCATGCCAGCGACAATCAAATGTCAAAAATTTAGGTAAACGCTGTACAGTTTTTGACAGATTGAGACTGAGATGATAATATAAATACGGGAATTGTCTTTCTGAGGTCGTAAACAGCCACCTTGCTTTTGTTATTGTTAATTGCTACTGACATTACACACGTGTGACATTACTCTTGAATTGCATTGTCTTCAGGACTGTTGGCTCCAGTTACTAAACACGGTAGGCACCTCTCGTATTACCAGTCGTAAACCAATAAATTGATAATCTATTTAAGTGGGAGAATCTAATAAATTAAAAAATAATCTATATAAATAAAAAGAGAAGTCCTGACTGACTGACTAACTGCTTGACTCATCAATGCCCAGCCCAAACCCTTGAACCTAGATAGCTGAAATTTTGCACAGAGGTTCCCTTTATAATGTAGACGAGGAATAAATAAGGATTTCCCGGTAGTACGTTCCCGTGGGATGTTTTTTGATATCCACGCGGGCAAAAGCTAGTAAAGTATTGTGATTTGTATTTGGTTGTTTCTCTTTCTTCACTCCACAAAACGAAAACTCTATAACTAAAAAAAATGCGCGGTCCTTTAAAGTTTAATTATAAAGAGTTTACACTGTAATATGAATTAGTTATTTTCTCAAAGGTTCAATTTTTATATCACGAGAAAAACGTTTTTGCATTTTGGGGAACTGTAAGATTTATGCTCGTGACTGTACTTACTGTGTAGGCTGTGTGGAGGTCAAAGATGAGGGTCCAAGGTTCTGAGGTCACTAGGGAGGGATTCAGATTGACCTGCCCTATTATTGAACCGCACCAGAGGTTAGAAGAAATGGAGTGACATCGGCAATTGTAGAGTTTACGAGTAAATTGTTCTACACTAGCGTCCCGCCCCTACTTCACTATATCTTGTGCTATATCAAAGTTAAATTTGTAACGTATCACTACTCCTTGCGGGGCGGGGGTTGCGGTAAACGTTAAATACCTACGGCGCTCGGGTTATGCTCGCCTTAATTATTGCGAAGTTTAGAAGAACAACGTGGCCCCACAGACATACACGAAAAGTGACTTTATTTTATAATAATTAAGATGATTTTGCAGAATATTTGTGTGGTTTACTGATAAGCTATGGACTTCTTGTGTACGGGCGAACCTTTATTACATATTTAAGAGATATCAAAGTTAGAAAAATAAGACGGTTAAAGTTTTTGGTTAGTAAAAATGTTAAAGATAAGTGCAACAAAGAGTATGATAAGTTATTCCCCATCTTTAAAATTATACCCATAGATAAAAAATTAGATTATTTGGTAGCTCTGGAACATTATTACAATGATGAATATAAAGTTAATGTTAAAAACAAGTACAGCACACGTAGGGTTAGAGAGAGCAAACTGGTTCAACCACAGATAACAAATTATTATGGTAAGAGAACATCTAAGTATTTCGTACCTAAAGTGTTTAACAAAATAGATTTATTAAGAGAAAAAGTAAAAATTTGTAAAGGGTCACTTAAAACAAAATTAAAAACATTATACAGGATAGTAAACAGAACTAAAACATTGTATAGATTAAACTATAACAGGATAATTCTGTAAGTAGTAGGTATGTACAGACAGCAGCACATCGGATCGTGCCAGGCTGTCGAATTTCTCCAAATGATTTTAAATCTTAAAATGTTGATAGTTAAATTCTAAGTCGAATGAGAAAGTTTGTAGTAGCTTCACCTGCTGCTGTGTGTAGGTAAGGTGGTTCATTGTTTTTTTAAGATTCCGTACCTCAAAAGGAAAAAACGGAACCCTTATAGGATCACTCGTGTGTCTGTCTGTCTGTCCGTCTGTCTGTCTGTCTGTCCGTCTGTCTGTCTGTCCGTCTGTCACAGCCAATTTGCTCCGAATCTAATGGACCGATTAAGTTGAAATTTGGTACACATATGAATTTCTGTGACCCAAACACGGACGGGTAAAGTAAATAAATGAATTTTGAATATAGAGGCCACTGTTCGGGGCAAGTAAGAAAATTTTAAAAAAAGTTTTGCAAACTACACCATGTGGCATGTCAAATGAAAGGGATTACTATGAGGGTTAAAAATATTTTTTATTATAATTTTAAAATAAATTGTTTTAAAGTTATTTAAGAAACCAGACGAAAATTGACCATTCCCCCCCCTTATCTCCGAAACTACTGACCCTAAAATTTTGAAAAAAATACAGAAAATAGGTCTTTACACGTAGATTACAGGAAAACCTATAAGAAGTCTGTAGTCTTAAAATAACATGGTAAATCTATCAATATTGTGAGTACAAACTTACATTTACAGTTGGAATGTATGGGAGAACATGTTTTTCAACTACAATGTTAAGTTTGTTCTTAAGATAAATTCATCCCAACTACGGAACCCTTCATTGTGCGTGGTCCGACACGCACTTGGCCGGTATTTTTTTTTAATGTAAAAGAGCGCCTCTCGCCATCAAACGTAATAGTTTGGCGAGTTTAGATATAAGAAACACCGCTGTATTGTAATTTCAGTAAATTAAAAAATAAAAATAAATAAAAATTGACCTAGGAGAGGATTTTTAGACTGGAATTTGTTTCGGATATATGATTGAGCATATACCTACTAGATGGGAACACACTAAAGGAGATTTGTTTTGTAGTGGGATGCTCATTTCAGGTGGCACTATGGTGAGACGTGTCTGATATCTTCAATAGCCAATATGAATCGTGGTTAGACTCTGAGGTGTGTGACGCTTTTGTAGATTTCTTTCGTGAAATGAAACTATGTTTATTTGCTTGTTTTTGCTTTTTAAATGACTCTGTTTCTGCACTAAACTTTATATTATTGTGAACGTACTCGTCTCCTTTTCCACCTCTGGATGGAGGCGGACTGGACACATGAGGAGAGCAAAAGAGGAAAAACACTACATATTTTAAAAAAATATTTCAGTTTAAAAAAACACGTTTCTTGTATGGGGACCCCTTTTAATTTAATTTAATTTTTATTATTTGTTATTATAGCTACAATCAACAGTCTACCTATTACGGTTCATGAGATACAGCCCGCTGACAGATAGACGGACGGATGGACAGCGGAGGCTTAGTAAATAGGGTTGCGTTTGGCATCCTCAAGCGCGGATACTTGGGCAACGCGTGTAGTTCCAAATCCCAGTAATTGAGTAAGTCATACTTGGCAAGAGTGCTTGTCAGACTTTAGAGCTTCTGATGACCCGTAACGACTGTCAAAGATCCACGAATGACAGCCGGGACCAACGGCTTAACGTGCTTTCCGAGGCACGGAGTGGTTTCGGTATGTAAAGATGGTTACCCATCCACGGACTAACACCGGCAATCGTAGCTTAACCTAATGGATCGACCCGTGCGGCTGTTATTACTTAGCCACGAGCTCCTCCGAAGCTATAATAATGATAGGTATCTCACAACGTAATTTATGTTCGAAGCGATTTAGAAAAATTGCCGGCCTAACTTTATAAACTGCCTCCCAACTTTTAATCAATTCACTCAAAGTTTTTTGAGCAAATAAATAAGCGGCAGCTTTTTTTTCTTTCGCAATTTAGGGCACTTTAGCCATTGATATTATACGTAGAATGCTGAAAATTGGAGGGAGAAATGAGGGCCCTCTTCTTTTGTAGCTGCACGCCCTATTTCAGAATAGCCAATAATAACATTATCAGCCTATAATGTTCCCAGTTCCCAGGGATGGGACTCAAGCCTCAAAGACAAAGACAAAGACATTTATTCGTCGGATATGATAGCAACAAAGTTGGTATATAAAATAATTGTGTTCAGGACACATCCGCCGCTAAAAGCGGCATACGAATACTTACAATAATATGTGCACATGGGCATAAAACCCAACTTATAAACTACATACCTATACTCTATAAAACAATATAGAACACTTAAAACTATAGACATAGAGACACATTAATTATTATTCTCAGATACCTATAACCTACAATATAAAATAAACAATAAAAACACAACATCATCATCATCTTCCTGCCCTTATCCCATATTACTTGGGGTCGGCGCAACACGTTAAAAAAATAAAAACACAACAATAACTTGAAAAAACAACCTAACAACAACCTAATTATAAATCTAAATAAATCTAATTTAACCCTTATAATAAAAAAAATCTTTTATAGTATAAAAGTTATTTTGACTAAGCCATGTTTTGAGTTCTTTTTTGTAACAATTAAATGGCAGTTCTCTTATTAATTTTGGAATGTGGTTGTAAATTTTTATGGACATAAGGTAGTTGTTTCTGTAGTGGAGAGTGCTGTTACAAAATTGGTTTGTTAACTTGGTGGGGTCCCTTTTTGTAAATCTATTGTTTTCGGTTACTGTGGAGAAGAAGTGTGAATTTTTCCTAACAAATATGGCTATTTCTGTGAGTGGCCTCCTCTGTGAGTGGCAGTAGGCAGTGATACACCACACGGGCCAGTGCGGTTCAGTAGAATAGCTCATTAATCAATCTGCCTAGCCTTTCCCAACATGTTGGGGTCGGCTTCCAGTCTAACCGGATGAAAAAACAAGAAAGAAAAATGCTTATTTGGACACAGTTCGTGAAACACAAAACACAACTGATGAATGATACAGCTGAATACCAGTATTTTACATGGAGCGACTGCCTATCTGACCCCCACAACCCAAAACACACACACTGGGTAACATGCTACCCTTGGTAAGACTGGTTATCAGACTTTGGGAATTTAACTACCCGTAACGATCGTCAAAGATCCACGAATGTCAGCCGGGACCAACGGCTTAACGTGCTTTCCGAGGCTCGGAGAGGTCTCGATATGTAACGGATGGTCACCCATCCACGAAACGAATCTTCGATCGACCTGCGGCTGTTATTGTTTAGCCACGAGCTCCGATATAATAGCTCACGTCATGGTGATAATATAAATCAGTCCTCAAGGTAATAGAATGGAATCCAGGCCAAACCACTCAAAAAAAAAATTAAAGTGAAAAAGTGTGAGTGTAGAGTGGTTTACCGCCAGTGTCCACGATTGTGTGTGATGGTGGTGTGATGCCATTGCGCTCATTTAATGCGTCCCCTATTCCTCCTCGGCGTGCTATATAAAGGATGATACAATTCGAGGTTCCAAACTTTTATTTTAAAAAAAATACAAAAAATGTAACAATATCTTATTTTTTTTTTCTTTAATCGAATATTTAGTGTTATTCATTAATGATGGAAAACGATGTCAGTCAAATGCCGGCCACCTCTAGATCTTCTGCAGTATCAGTTGATTATTTTGAGGTAATTTTCGATGGTTTTTCGCAAATTTGGTATTATCTCGGCAATAACTTGGCGGATGTTTGTATTTAGGTGCTCCAACGTTGCAGGTGTGTTGGTATAGAAACGACTCCAAAAAAAAACCGACGGCTTTGAATCGCACGATCTTGGCGGCCAGTTGACATCACCGTAACGTGAAATAATGTGACCTCTGAAAGTTTCACTCATAACAAATAGCGTTTCACGCGCTGTGTGGCAAGTTTAATGCGTTGAGCAAGAGTAAAGCGATTCATTTTGTAAATGTATAGTTACAAACTAACATTTGACGTTTGAAATACGTGCCATTACTAACAGCTGTCAAAATTACAGTGTTGCCAATATAGGAACCTCGAATTGGATCACCCTTTATAATTCAAAAGGAATCCCTAACAAGTGAAACATCACTCTAATATGCAGAATATGTGTAAATGCTATTAGCAAATCTCGCAGAACTATTTCGTACGTGTCTCGGGCGATGACAGTTGGATTTGTGAGATGCATGGAGCTGGTTCATATGTACGATTTACATGTTGAATGGAGAGTTCTGTATGGTATTGTTTACCGATGTATCTGGGAGTTTGCATTCATTGTTTGGGATTTAGTGTGTTGGTAAGTGGATGTATGTAGATTTCGTATTCGCTAAAATCAAATACATGTCTCGATGGAGGAATCATCCTCATCATAATCAGTCTATAACGTTCCCACTGCTGGGACAACCCTCCGCTCGGTGAGAGGGAGCGCGACGTAATCCACCACGGGGTGCGGTACAGTGCGGGTTGGTAGATGTCACATGTCTTCGAATGTTTGGTTCTAGGACATGCCGGTTACCTCACGATGTTTTCCTTCACCATTTTGAGAGCAGTGGTGATGAAATGTAATGGAGGAATATTTAGTCACTGGCTTTTGGCATGAGTAGAACCTGGAGTCTGTGTTAGTTTAGAAAGAGACGATTCAAACCGGATCTGAAGTACCTTTCAGTTAACCAATGATAAAAAGTAACTAGACACAAAGGGAAGGGCTCGTGGCTAAGTAATAACAGCCGCACGGGTCGATCCATCAGGTTAAGCTATGCTTGCCGGAGTTGGTCCGTGGATGGGTCTTTACATACCGAGACTCCTCAGTGCCTCGGAAAGCACGTTAAGCCGTTGGTCCCGGCTGTCATTCGTGGATCTTTGACAGTCGTTACGGGTCGTCAGAAGCCCGAAAGTCTGACAATCAGTCTTACCAAGGCGTATCGTATTACCCAGTAACTGGGTGGTGGAGGTCAGATAGGCAGTCGCTGCATGTAAAATACTGGTATTCAGCTGCATCCAGTTAGACTGGAAGCCGACCCTAACATAGTTGGGAAAAGGCTAGGCAGATGATGAAGTAAACACAAAGTTATTCTTCCTTTTTTTTAAGCAGCTTTTGCCAAACTAATATTATAAATGCGAAAGTGATTTTGTTAAAGTATGTGTTTGTTCCGCTTTCACGCTAAAACGGATTAACGGATTTGGATGAAATTCGACACATGGATAGACCATGATCTGGATTCGGACTTAAGATACTTTTTATCTCGGTAGTACGTTCCCGTGGGATAATTTCCGACCTCCACATTGGTGAAGCCGCGGGCACAAACCAGATTGCAGATAAATAAAACAAAATGTGGGTTAATTCATTTTACTAAGAGTTGGTGATCACTCATTTTCCGTCACCCTCTTGCTTTCCCTTATTGTTTAAGTTTCACAAACTTCTGTTTATTATTGACTGCAAATTAAGAAGTTCTGATAATTATTTACTTAAAATAATGGCCGGCTCCGGAATTTCTGGAGATATAATTTTTATGGTTCAAGTTTTAATTATCCTTAATGGATGGATGGATGGAGGTGGCCCAGGAAAAGGATGCCTGGAATGATTTGGGGGAGGCTTTTGCTCAGCAGTGGGATGGTGTAGGCTAATATACATGTTAAAATTTAGAAGCCGCTCCACGACTCATGACGACTTGAGTGTTTTACGTGTGATTGCTGGGGGATTAGGAAGTAGTGGGATGGCACAAACTTATTAATTACTAGCTTTTGCCAGCGGCTTCGCCCGCGTGTATGTCGGAAATTATCCCACGGGAACCTTCTACCGGGATGAAAAGTATTCTGTCTTAATCCAGGTTATAAACTATCCGTATACCAAATTTCATCCAAATCCGTTGAGCCGTTTTTGCATGATTGAGTAACAAACATCCAAACATACAAACTTTCACATTTATAATATTAGTAGGATAGGATAGGATTTCGATTAGCAAACAATTTTTAAACATTTCAACCATATGTAAATTCGACCTTTACTTTGCCAGCATTATCGACTGTTTCATCTTCACCTCTAAATATATTTCTTCACTTTTGTAAGTACCTCATTAGATAGCTGATTAAAAGAAGATGTCTTCCCCGTATTTTGTACGCTTAATACGAGTATCATACAAATATTTTGAGATATCTAGTATCAAAGTTCATGTACGTAGATTATTTTTGAAAATGGTTAATAAACTTCTTCCTTTAACTTTTCAGTGTTTGATGTTTTAGAGAATTTAGTTACATCAAAAGGTTCGTTAAAGTATTTTAGGTACCCAGTGGAATAGCAATGAAGGCCATTCAATTTGAGAGTTTAGAGAAAATTGTTTTTTTTTTTTGTTCCTTTTTCGGATAGGGCGGGAGGAAAAGCCCGGGTGTCACCATTATGTGGATCGCCCGGAGGACACGGTGGAGCATACATTGGAGGTCTGCCCGGCTTGCAGCTCGCCGTCCGGTAAAGACCAGGTCCGGGTCGACGGCGCGTTGTGTTCCACGCGCGCCTCAAAGAGATGTCAGCAGTGACGGGGTCCAATAGGGCCGATGTCGCCGGGGTCGCGTGTAGTTCGAAAGAGATACCGTGGCCCTGGCACGGGCAACTGAAGGAACACGGGTAGGTTTTAGTCAGTAAAAGTCTGACACGCCCTTCCGCTCTGCCCAGAGCGGGAGTAGCCATTTGATGATTTTCCATCCCCAAAAAAGAAAAATAAAAAGGCCATTCAATTTGAGAGTTTAGAGAAAATTGATATTTAGTGACGAAAACTGGGAAATTTTCTGAAATACATAAAAATTGGATTTTCTCGAATCCCATGAATTTTCGCCTAGGATTTATGAGGTGCTTAATTGTTGCAAATGTGTAATACTATCACGTCCTGGAAGGCATACCTACGTCAAATTATAAGTCACCCTGTATATGTTTAAAAAATATTTTAATTAATACTTTATTTAGTTACGGATGGCTTCGATTTAAACGGATTCGTTTTTTTTTTTGTTATTGCGGTCATTGGCTTTGTTGTTTGTAAGTTGGAACCTAAATGGAGAAGACGATTTTGCTTAAATTATATAAAAAAGTTTTCACATTATTTCAAGCGTTCATTTTTATAAAATGTTAGTAACCAGAGTAGCCAGTGGCGGCCCAGTGTTGTGTTATGTGTTATAAAAATATTGTGAGGAAACGGACATGTCCTACAACCAAAAGTTCGAAGACATGTGACATCTGCCAACCCACATTGGGCCCCCGTGGTGAGGAGGCCTGTGTCCCAGCAGTAGGAACGTTAAGGCCTCTGCCTCGAATTTTACGGGCAGCGGGGCGGCAGCGGCGGCGGAGCGGGAGCGGCAGGATTTTATGCGTAAAAATAAATGGACCGGACCTCCAAAACAGCGGCGCGGTAGCGGGGCGGGACAATGCGAGACGCGCCGCCGCCGCCGCCGCCGCCGCCCCGCTGCCCGCGAAATTCGAGGCAGAGGCCTAAAAGCTGATTATGCTGTTAGTAACCCAATTTTAGTTGGCTTTACAGAATTCAGACGCCAAAGTCTGCTGTTATTCTGACTGAATTCAGTGTATCACCGTAGCAATTTATCTTTGTAATGAAATTAACTTTGACATGTAACTGAATAATCTTCAATCGTGTTTCAGTATCAAGTTTTTAAACACTTGTCAGTAGCACTCGATATATTTTGTGCAAGATACGTTGTTACGTAGACATTGTGCTTTCTTTCAAGGATTCCTTGAAATTATAATTAACTCTAAATTGTAGTATTCCTATGTACAGACAACAAAAGAGATATCTAGGCAGGGTATAGTTGAGTAAGGCCCAGAAAATAATGATAAGCGAAAGTGTATTCTGTATTAAGAATAGACAAATACATGGACAGCAACATAAATGATTACCGACGCTAACGGAGTCCAGCAATGGTAATAGTAACGCACGCTTGTCTGTTTACATTACATATTATAGACTAGCTGACCCGACAGACGTTGCTCTATCCAAATTTCATGTACAGTCAACAAAGAGATATCTAGCCAGGGTATACTAACATATTTGTATGTGAATTGCTTCATGTTCAATTTCGGGAAAATATACAATTTTGTGTTGGTGTGTTACAATGTAGGAGTATTGCAAAACAAAGTAATATAAAGGGTCTTTCAAATAGAGCGGGTCGATGTTAATAATCTGTGGCGGCCATTTTGTTTTGGCGGCAACTGTCAAATCTGTTTTTTCTTATTCAGTCACTGATGCCAAATCACCATGGCAAGTTACACGGTTGAGCAGCATGTGCAAATGATAAAACTTTATTATCAAAATGAGTGTTCGTTAGTGCAAACGTTGCGCGCATTGCGCCCATTTTACGGCAGACGCGGTGGCCCTTCAAAGTCCACTCTCCAACGATTGGTGACTAAATTTGAGACGACCGGTTCGGTAAACAACCAACCAACACCTTTACGTCAAAGGAACGCCAGATCGGCCGAGAACATCGCCGCTGTACGTGAGAGTGTTCAGGAGACTCCGACGCAGTCGATTTCTCGCCGTGCTCAAGAACTCGGCCTTTCGCAGACCTCAACTTGGAGAATTTTGCGTCGGGACTTGGGTCTGCATCCGTACAAGATCCAACTGACCCAAGAGCTCAAAGTTAATGACCATAGACAACGCCGTGTGTTCGCTGAATGGGCATCGGAACGCTTGGAAGAGGACCCCGATTTTGGCCGAAAAATAATCTTTAGCGACGAGGCACATTTTTGGATGAATGGTTTTGTTAATAAGCAAAATTGCCGTATATGGGATGACCACAACCCACATGAGGTTCACCAGGTGGCAATGCATCCACAAAAAGTTACTGTTTGGTGCGGATTTTGGTGTGGCGGCGTCATTGGTCCGTACTTCTTTGAAAACGACGTTGGCGAGGCCATCACCGTCAACGGCGAGCGCTACAGATCAATGATAAACAATTTCTTTTGGCTTGAATTGAACAATATGGACGTGAACGACATGTGGTTCCAGCAAGATGGCGCTACTTGCCACACAGCGAACGACACAATCGACATTCTGCATGAACGGTTTGAGGGTAGAGTTATCTCTCGCAGAGGTGACGTGAATTGGCCACCAAGATCGTGTGATTTGACTCCGCTAGACTTTTTCTTGTGGGGTTTTCTGAAGTCGCAGGTCTATGCCAATAAACCACATTCGACCGTTGCCCTGAAAGCCAACATAACGCAGGCCATCGCTCGGATTCAGCCAGATCTATGCAGCAGAGTCATTAAAAATTGGACCTCTCGGATTCGTGCCACCATACGAAGCCGCGGCGGACATTTGAACGATGTCATATTCCATCCATAATGGCATAAATGGGCCTTTTAAATAAAAAATAAATTTCGATAATATCTCACACACATCTTGTTTTATTCAATTTTAACATCGACCCGTCCTTGTTGAAAGACCCTTTATATAAAATTGAACGTGAAGCAATTCACATACAAATATGTTACTCTACCCTGCCTAGATATCTCTTTTGTTGACTGTACACGAGTATACCTATTCTTTCACACAGTTCAAATCAAATTGTTTATTTGCTAGAAGTTGAGCCATACATTCTGCCCAAGATTTGGCATACAAAATTTAAATGAATGGTAAGGATGCAAAAATAAAATAAGAACATTCATTACAATTATCAGATAAAGATTAACAGTTCAATGCGATTAAAATTAATTCAGTTAAAATACAATTAATAAAAACATAGTAGTCGAGCAAGATAAGACCACAAAAACAAAATACATTAAAAGTTATTCGGTCAAAATGCAAAAATAATAAAAGCATAATAGACAAAATAAGATCAAAATGTCAAAATACAATTAAAATGCCGAAATACAATTCAAATGTCAAAATACTATTAAAATGTCAAAATACAAATACAATATCAAACAAAATACAATCAAAATGTCATTTTAGTCGATATAATTAAAAAGGTCAAAATCCAAATCATTATAATATCTAAATGTTAAGGTCGGTCATTTAGAAAATCATTAATGGAGTAATGACAGTTCTATTAAGCATAAGTACCATTTTTAAGGCAACGGCACTGTCCCATTGAATCTAACGCATCCGAACTTGCTGAAGGACATTTTTAAACTATCATTCTTTAAAGCTCTCTCTAGTGCTGCAAACTAAAAATCATTTAAATTAGGTAATCTTTCCATGTTTTAATAATCCAGCTGATATAAACCCCAGAGTGCACAGAATGCCCCAGGCCAGCAATTAAGTTGCAGATTTCCCTGGACATCGCACAATTTTATTATAACCTCGTTGCGATGCACTGGGAAAGATCTAAGAAGTATGTTCAAACGCCTTTGCCTTTAAAGTTTATTAAAGTTGACCTACATAGACAATGTGGAATATTTTTGGCGGGTTTTTGAAGTTTGATTTTAGAACGTTCTGTTTTTAATTTATTTTTTTGATGGTTTGTGTTTTTTGTGTGTTATTTCGCTGTGTTGGTTTCAGATTTCAAGAGAAGTATCGAATGCTACATTTTGCATTTAAAACCAGAAAGAATGAAATGCAAGTTTGCTTCATAGAATGTCTTTTATTTTTAGTCGATTTCAAGGAAATTAAGGCCCCTTATTTCACGTAATAAAAAATAATACATTTTAATGGAACTGCATTTTAATTTTGCAAAACAACCGAAACTTTTTAAAGGTATACAAGACAGCCTTTACATTATGTAGATAAAACCAATTTTCAGATCTGCCATTTTCCATCTTTGCACAACCTTCTTTCAAAATCAATCAATCTGCCTAGCTTTTTCCCAGCCATGTTGGGATCGGCTTCCAGTCTAACCGGATGCAGCTGAATACCAGTACTTTACATGGGGCGACTGCCTATTTGACCTCCACAACCCATTAACTGGGTACTACGATACCCCGTGGTAAGACTGGTTGTCAGACTTTCGGGCTTCTGACGATCCGTAACGACTGTCAAAGATCCACGAAGGACAGCCGGGACCAACAGCTTAACGTGCTTTCCGAGGCACGGAGGAGTCTCGGTATGTAAAGATGGTCACCCATCCACGGACCGACCCCGGCAAGCGTAGCTTAACCTGATGGATCGACCCGTGCGGCTGTTATTACTTAGCCACGAGCTCCTTCAAACCTTCATTGAAGTACTACACGCATTTTTTGAAAGAAGGTGGTGCATCAGATGGGTAGGTACCATAAAACTTAAAAATACAACCAAATATACCACATTAATAGTCCTTTCACAAACCAATATCCGACTTCCACAGTTTTATCAAAACGTTATGCATTTCCGAAGCAGAATGTTCGCTACTTAAAAACACGTAAAACTCGTTGTAACAAGACAAAGTGATAGGGAATGCTACTGATAACAGGGCATTACGTATTGATATGTAGTTTGAGGATATGTTTGACATTATGTTGGTGATAAGGTTACGGGGCTTTTCCGTTATGACATGTATGCATAATTAAGACGCTGATATATGCCAACGGCCTTCAGTGGTTAGTTTGCGTGTTCTGTGATTAGCTCACACAACGCGTCGTACGTCCACCCAGTAATGGGACTCGCTCATCAAGGAGCACTGTCCTAAATTAGACGTGTTATTAATTTATTAAAGTATTAAAACACGTATACCAAAACTTTTTTACAAAAAAATACAACCGACTTCCAAAAACAACACTACAAAGTGAAAAATAACTTTAATTTCGGAATTCGGTGGTAAAAAACGAAAATACATTTAACTAGACACCGACTTCTGAAATTAAAGTTATTTTTCACTTTGTAGTGTTGTTTTTGGAAGTCGGTTGTATTTTTTTGTAAAAAAGTTTTTATTTTTCACTTTTTAGTTGTGTACCTACCCCACACAAATTCAAATACCACTACCTGCAAAACAAACTAGAACATCATCCATATAAAAGTGGGGAAAAAATAAGTATTATTGAAGCTAACTCAAAAACTACCCAAGCAAAGTTAATCAATTTTATATGGGACCAACTGTGATGTATACCCTCTCGAACAAAAGAAAAAAAATCCAAATCGGTCCAGCATAAAAAAAAACATAAAAAAAAAAGGTTCCGACGAATTGAGAACCTCCTCCTTTTTGAAGTCGGTTAAAAAGATAAACAATTAAATTATCTTTAAAATGGCGAAGATTTCATAAATATACGCTTGATAGTTTTTGTGTGGAAATCAGTTTTTTATCCGCGTCAGACATAACTTTAAAAACTAATTACACTAAGTACTAAAAACATAATCTAAAATATTCACTTATTAACTTAATAAAAAAATGCTCTAATTTAACATATATTTTTTCCAAATCATTAGAACTACTCGATAGACGTGATCTTCAGTTTAAAATCACTAAGCCGACGTTCGCACGGACGAAAAATATCGCGGTGATTTTTTTTCGCGCACTGGATTTTCAACACTTCACTTGGCGCCGAGAGTTCAAAGTCCAACAGTGTGTTTTTTCGACGCGCTGGGATGCACTCCGTTGTTGTTAGGTTGGGTTCTCAATGCTCGGCTCAACACTGAGGGTTGAAATTTCAGTGCGCGATAAAATCCCGCCGCGATATTTTTACGTCCGTGCGAACGTCGGCTTAAAGTCGGTTATCGTCGCCTTGAGTAAGCGTGCTGGAGTACATACTGAGTTCGATGTCTGGGTCAGGCAATGGGTAAATGGGTTACTGGAGTTTCGTTGCAAACAATGCTCATAAGTATCTCTGCCTACCCCTTGAATAAAGGTGGAATGCCATGTGCCTAACGCTAAGATCGTTTCAAGTTTAAGTCGAGTTGAATGAAATTCATAATTTAGTGAATACCCGAAGAACATGTCAAGAAAACTTTGATAAGTGCGTTTTTACAGCTTTCGAAGCCACCTGTTTTGCAACATTCGATGCGTGTACGCAAAGTGTACAACACCCTAACTAATATTATATGCGAAAGTGAGTTTGTTTGCTTGTTTGTTTGTTTGTAACGCTTCCTGCGATAAAACGGCTGAACGGATTTGGATGAAATTTGGCAAACGGGTAGACCATGACCAGCGAGGCAATTCCCGTATTTTTAACAACGTTCGCAATCTCATCTCAGTCTCAATCTGTCAAAAATTGTACAGCGTTTACCTAAATTTTTGACATTCGATTGTTGCTGGCATGAGATTGCGATTTGAATTTGAACGTTTTTAGGTACGAGAATTGGCCTTCTGGAAAAGGACATGGCTACTTTTTATGGTCATACCACGCGGGCGAAGCCGCGAGCGGAAGCTAGGTAGTTATTCTATAAATAAATTCTTGGTGGTGTTTCAGATTGTCGAAATACCTTCAGTAGCATGCCTACTTTGCCTATCTTGAAATTAAAAGGCCTTTAGGGTAATTTCTTTCATCCCCGTAAAAAGATAAGCAGAATTTGAAACCATTTTAGGAAAAGCTAACGTAATATAATATTACTTATAGGTTTAATACATCGCGCCAAGACATTACGCAATACAATCAAAATAACTTGCTACCTACTTTAACGTACAATATATTATCTCAATTTAAGACTATTTAACTGAACAACTTTCTCTATGGGACCAACATTGTAATCGAGAAAAAATTATCAGTAATTGTTCCGTACAAAAAGTATACCTACTCGACCCAAATGTATGGGACGGCTGCAAATTTTTTTCTCGATTACGATGTTGGTCCCATGGAGAATGTTGTTCAGTTTGATAATCTGTGCCACACCCTTAAGTTTGAGCACAACTTTCTGATATACCCTGTGTTATGTCCCTGTAACTAATGTCACAGCATTCCTAGAGGAGCTCGTGGCTAAGTAATAACAGCCGCACGGGTCGATCCATCTGCCGGGGCTGGTATATGGATGGGTGACCATCTTTACATACCGAGAGTCCTCCGTGCCTCGGAAAGCACCTTAAGCCGTTGGTCTCGGCTGTCATTCGTGGATCTTTGACAGTCGTTACGGGTCGTCAGAAGCCCGAAAGTCTGACAACCAGCCTTACCAAGGGGTATCGTATTAACCAGTTACTGGGTTGTGGAGGTCAGATAGGCAGTCGCTTCATATAAAATACTGGTATTCAGCTGCATCCGGTTAGACTGGAAGCCGACCCCAACATAGTTGGGAAAAGGCTAGGCAGATTGATTGAACTAATGTCACAGCATGGTATTATCAGTGTTAGTGGATGCAGCATCCCATCTCTCTAATGGATTATCCATTAGTAATTTTCTTTGGAAACGGTGTATTCTTCTTCAGCAGATTAGAAATATAAAATGTATCCGTAAATATATGTAAAAGTGGATGTTTGTCATGTGTTTTAAACTGAAATGTTTTGCTTCTGATTTCGTTGCACTGTATACGGAAGTTCAATCAATCTGCCTAGCCTTTTCCTAACTATGTTGGGGTCGGTTTCCAGTCTAATCGGATGCAATAATCCAGTATTCCAGTATTTTAAATGGAGTGCCTGCCTATCTTACCTCCACAACCCAGGGTTACACGATACTCCTTTGTATGACTGGTTGTCAGACTTTTGGGCTTCTGACTACTGTCAAAGATCTACAAATGTCAGCCTGTTTCTGCAAGTGCCTGTATCGGCAGGTCCATTAGTTACTATGTATACCCATACACATAGTAGCTGGTGGACCCGTATTTATTTGCTGGTTTTAGGACCTGCTATTTGGTGACATTGATCACCAAGTAGCAGCGCCCCGCGGTTTCACCCGCGTAAGGCCGCAAATTCGGAGCAGCGTTTCTTGTAGCGTGCCATCGAAATATTTTGTTTTTTTTTTAAATTCCTATAAATCCAAATTAAGAGGGTACCGACCGCGCAGTAGCGCCCTCATCGTTAATCTTTAAAATGGAAGATAGTGGCAACTTTTTTCCGTTTTAACGTTTATAATAAAACTTAACAATATAAAGCTACTATTTGTTATAATAATAACATATAGTCTTGTGGAGCACAACTTTCCGGCTTATTTTCTGCATTTTCATTCTAAAATAAAAGAAATAACCAAACAAACGATGAGGGCCCACTGCGCGGTCGGTAGCCTCTTAATATGGAAATCAATTTGGTTTTATATACATTTTAAAACTCAAAATACCCTTAAATGCTTCACTGCATGCTGCAAGAAACGCTACTCCGAATTTGCGCCCTTAGTCTCGAACCCGTAAGAATATTGGGATAAAAAGTAATAAACTATCTGCGTGCCAAACATCAAAATCTATTCAGAACGTTTTGTGTGAAAGAGTAACAAACATCCATCCATTCATGCTTACAAACTTTCGCGTTTATATTTATTATGTTCTTGTTTGTGTGTGATTTCTTATGTTCCTACTTTATAAAATACGATGAAGAAGCATAGATCGTGAACAATCTCGGACGAGGTCGAAGATTCGTCTCGATGAATTGGTAAACAGCACTTAGAAAACATGTTGCTGGTTATATGAGGAGCTCGTGGTTAAGTAATAACAGCCGTACGGATCGATCCATCAGGTTAAGCTACGCTTGCCGGGGTTGGTCTGTGAGTGAGTGCCCATCTTTACATACCGAGACTCCTCCGTGCCTCGGGAAGCACGTTCAGCCGTTGGTCTCGGCTGTCATTCGTGGATCTTTGACCGTCGTTACGGGTCGTCAGAAGCCCGAAAGTCTGACAACCAGTCTTACCAAGGGGTATCGTACGAGTATTACCCAATAATTGGGTTGTTGAGGTCAGATAGGCAGTCGCTCCATATAAAGTACTGGTATTCAGCTGCATCCGGTTATACTAGAAGCCGACCCCAACATAGTTGGGAAAAGGCTAGGCAGATTGTTGCAGGTTATATGTTACGTGGTCATATTTGAATGAAATAATTATGTACCAGGAAATAACAAAAATGACAAATAATTATTTGTAAAGCCTAAAGAACATACCATACACTAAAATTTCTCCCTCGATTGATTTTAACAGCTCGCTCGGATAGCTGACGACATGTTTTCGCTACCTACCATATTGTTTGGACATGTTTATATATTGTCTTTCCACGACATTAAGTTAATACGTCCCTCTAAACTGGTAGTACGTTAAAATTTTACTTCGCAGGAGATTGGGACAATCGTTATGGCCCATGAAAATGTCTGGAAAAATATTATGTTGGTTATAATGCTTTTATAAGACGTTTAAGCGACATGAAGTTGTTTTTATGTCGTTATAGTTTTGTTAAAGGTTTAATGGCGGTTGTAAGATCTTTTTAATGGTACAGTCAGCAACAGAAGTAGGTTAACCTGCTATTTTTGACATCATCTAAATTATATTCTTAAAATTTTAAGTAGGTACTTTTAATCCGAATTGAATTAAATATTTCGCTTAATAATTAAGATTAAAAAACTGTAAGTGTTAAACGACTTTTTTTGCTGACTGTACATAATGTAGTGTAATAGGTGTTTAGGTTTTTGGGGTTAATTTTATGCAGGAAGGTTTGCAGGCTTATGTTTACTTTAAAGGAATTTCCGAGTGATGTAGTGTAAGGAAAAACCTTACCGTTTTAATTTAGAACCGACATAAAACTCTTTTTGGCTAGCCTACTTTTTTCCGTCTAACTGTTTCAAGTTTTAAGTAATATTGTTTATATGGATTAAATACTTTTGCTTCCGGGTAACCATTAGAACTTTCATAAGATTTCTAAGAAGGCAGGAACCTACTTATTGATAAATTCGGTAAACACTACCTAAGTATTGTGTGGACGCTGACCAGTGTGTGTGTTAAGAATAATGCATTGATTGAGCATTTTTATTATTTAATCTCATTCCTTTAACTGTATCTGTAATTAGGCACGGCGTAATAAATAAATTCGTTTTAAAGTTGGCGACGATAAAGTTTCCTAAGTCTTAAGTTCATCTCGCTAAAAAACAGCTGACAATCTAAGCGCGCTTATCCCGTTTTCAACAAAAAAAAAAAAAACGAGCTTGTCAATATTGTTACCGATACAAGCACTCAGGCACAGTAAACACTATCAGGAATCTGTGTGACCACTCAACAAGCGAATTTGTAAAGTGATCCGCACGACGTGCATTATCCACTTTAGTGTCATTCCATTACTGTGCTAAGGCGGTGGGCGGACTTGCGTTTTGACGGCGTGGTTTTTTTTGCAGTGTTTTTTTCAAGTAGTGTATCGGATGACATTTTTTACCGTCTTGAAAAAAAAAACAGGGTATAATAGGTGAACGGAATAGAAGCCTGTGGCATAACTAGTTTTTTTTTTTTTTAGGTAATAGCTAATACAGAAATTGAAAGAAGTATCAATAAATACTACAAATTCAAAGTAGACTTTCCATACTAGAACAATAAAAACGGAAATTTTGAAATAAATCGTTAAAAAATATCGAAATTGAAATCATAAGCACCCAGCATATTATTTGAATTTCGATCTTTTCATATTTTTGAAAAAAAAAACCAGGTAAGTATGCTACAGACTTTGACTCCGTTCACCTATTAAAACCTATTCAAGACGGTAAAAAGTCATCCAGTTTATCATTCTTGTCTTGTTAGCCGACATTCGCACGGACGTAAAAATATCGCGGCGGGATTTTATCGCGCACTGGATTTTAAACTCTCGGTGTTGAGCCGAGCTTCGATAATCCAACCTAACAACAACAGAGTGCATTCCAGCGCGTCGAAAAAACACACTGTTGGATTTTCAACTCTCGGTGCTAAGCAGAGCGTTTGAAAATCCAGTGCGCGAAAAAAAATCGCCGCGATATTTTTAGGTCCGTGCGAACGTCGGCTAAGTGATAGTTCAATCAACTGCGCCACACAAGCAGAGCTGGTCTATTACCTACTGTGACATGATTATTTAGCATACATATACTTTATGACATTATGACAGAAAATTAAAATTTTTGGTTAAGTATGTGTTCATAATTCCGGATACCTACTCCTGTTTGAAAAAGTTGAGGTTCCGATTAGTTGTAGGTGCAATTTTAAACTGGATTGAAATCCTAATACTATCCTACAATCTATCTAAATATATAAAACTCAAAGGTGACTGACTGACATAGTGATCTATCAACGCACAGCCCAAACCACTGGAGGGATCGGGCTGAAATTTGACATGCAGGTAGATGTTATGACGTAGGCATCCGCTAAGAAAGGATTTTGATAAGTTCTACCCCCAAGGGGATAAAATAGGGGATGAAAGTTTGTATGAAGCTTTGTCAATTTTAAACAGATCGGGCTGAAATTTGGCATGCAGGTAGATATTATAACGTAGGCATCTGCTCAGAAAGGATTTTGATAAATTCTACCCCCAAGGGGATAAAATAGGGGATGAAAGTTTGTATGAAACTTTGTAAATTTTAAACCGATCGGGCTGGGACTTTGCATGCATATACGAGTAGCTACTATGACGTAAGCATCCCCTAAGAAAGGATTTTGATAAATTCTACCCCCAAGGGGATAAAATAGGGGATGAAAGTTTGTATAAATCTTCTTAGATTTTCGACTGATTGAACTGAAATTATAGATTGGAGCTACTATGATGAAGACGTCCGCTTAAATAGGATTTTGATAAATTTAATTCGAAAGTAACTCTGTCTTAAGTTACCTTTTCACGCCTAAACCATTGAGCTGATTTCAATAAAATTTGCCAAAAAGATAGATGGCATCCTAGAAAAAGACATAGACTACTTTTTGTTTTGAAAATAATCCTAGAGGGCGTGATATAGGGGATAAAATTTTGTAAGGGAAACCTAGCATTTGGGTTTTTTTTTGGGTTAAGTTAGGCATAAAGAATTACGCGTTTCAGCGTTTTTTCAAGGGGACATTGAATGATTTTAAAATTCACATGTAATATTGATATTTTTATGTACTTATTTTTAAGAGATTTAAAGGTTATAAATACAGTAATAGTCATATTAAAATTGGTCTACTCGGTCAAAGTTATTACAATTTATAGTCACAAAAAAAACTTTGTTAACACGTTGTACGTGTGTTGAATGTGTCATTCACTTACGGGCTACGGGGTCAGTGGTAGTCAATCACAAAAATTAATGGTGATCATATTAAAATGAATAAGTATTATTCTTATGTTAAACATTTAGGTCCACTAGCACCACAAATCACAAAATACGTTGAGCGCTAAACGAATTGAAAACATTGTTCTATTTCTGTTAATTTTGAAGTTGTCAGGGATGGAATGATGTTTTAAAAATGTTCAGCGCTAACTGTATTTATGGTTTTTGGTGCAAGCGGGCCTTGGAATCATACAAACCTGTTTTATGTTTAAAGTATTATTTGAATTTATTATTTGTCTGTCTGTCTATTTGTTACCTTTTCACACCTTAACGGATAGATATGCCTTGACCTGGGTACGAGCAAAGGATAATTTTTATTCCGGCAGTACGTTCCCCGGGGATAATTTCCGAGTTACACGCGAGCGAAGCCGCGGGCAAAAGCTAGTAATATTATAAATGTGAAAGTTTGTGTTTAGATGTTTGGATGTTTGTTACTTAATCACATAAAAACGGCTGAACGGATTTAGATGAAATTTGGCACACATATAGTTTATAACCTGGATTAACACATAGCATACTTTCTATCACAGTAGTGTGTTCCCTTTGGATAATTTCTGACATCCACGCGGGCGACGCCGCGGGCAAAAGCTAGTTTTATCTATACTCTATATAAAAGCTACCGAATTTGCAATTTTATCTACCAACTCTCTCCATTGTTACTATTGGCAATCCATTTGAAACATTTTCAGTTCACTTAAACGAAAACCACTGTTTTAAATCACACATGCATAAAGAAATTGTTAATTCGACCAAAGATTGTGAGCCATTTGACAGGCAACAAAATATATTTGTATACAGGGTGTAAGTGTAAACAGTGGCAACCTTTTAATCATAATCATAATCAAAATCATTTATTTGTCAGAACATGGTCGGTATGTATATTACATGGTCTTATGTTAACATAGATTGTCTCAACACATTACCACATGGGCGTACAAATGTCAAACAGATTACATTGAAGAAAGATTATTAGTAATAAATTAAGTTCAAATTCAAACAAGGATGTCAGATTAGAAATTAAATAATATAAATAGTAATTGAGTTAAATTAATATGTCAGTGTCATTTATATAGTCATTCAAATTATAATAGCATTTATTGAATGAATGAATGAATTGCACCGATCCCAGCGTGGTTTAACCAGACTCGATCACTCGAATGAACCCAAAGATTCACACTAGCCCCTGTTGCCTCATGTTACATGGTGCAACAGAGACCATTGCATATCAAGGAGTAGACCGGGGGGCGCGGTAATGGTAGGGAAGACATGCCCTTAGGATATGGAGGGGATATAGAGCCTATCCAGTATGCACCGTAAAATAAGCATTGGAATAGTGGAGAGACGGGTGATATAATATGGATGGGCTTTTTTACGACGTTGCTGCTATGTTGCTTCTAGTCCAGCTTCCCCGGTGAATCTTTTGGCGGTTAAACTGCATTTTCGACTCTTTTTATGTCGCTGCTATGCTGTATTACAGGTAATCTGCCTTCTCGACTCTTTTCTTCTTCGTTCTGATGAGTTGTCAGCAGCAGAATGTCCAGGACGCGGTCGGACCGTTCCTCGTTGTTGTCCAGCTCCAACTTCAAATTATGTAATTTTTGTTTTTATTCAAAGTTCGACCTATAGCTCGCCGCTGTTCAGTTCAGGTTGACGCGATTGCAGATATTACAGTTTTAAAGTACAAATTAATGCACACAAATTAGCACAAATAATTAATTAAACTGGACCCCAACAAAAATCCTGTCGGGTATGGCGACAGGGCGGCGCCAGCGCACCATGCGTGTCCGTAGGTACTTGAGTTTAATTCTGGGTCGTCTCAGAGCTTAAGAATTGAATGCGCCTTCACAGAAACAACGCACATCACCACTCACAAAAAAAAACACTCTTGAACACTCCGATTTTGGGACACAGGAACACTATACACTAGTAGTTTAAGTTTTTTGCCTTGGTTTGGGTTACGAGTACCTGAAAATGTCTAAGATTGCTTGCTAGCTTTGCTATTGTCGTGATTAACTTTATTATAACTGTCACACACGTATTGTTCAAAGTTACATATATTGCACATATATTGGGTAGGCAGAAAATAACGTAATGACTTTGCAGAGAGAAGCGTATCCCTGAAAGACATGAAAAGATCTCACCCAGCTTGGCGCTCGGGAAACTGGATCCTTCGGCAGGCAATTTGTCTCTCGTACTTTCAGGAGACCATTACAAACTCACTAGGTACCTATCATAGAAATAATCACTGACACTCAATCACACACCACACACGAAATATACACTGCACGACACGACCACATGCTAAACAATCTTCAAATTATAATAGCATTTATTACATAAAAATTCTTTAAATTGCTTCTTAAATCTAGCCAAATCTAATTCTCTAATTGATTTATTAATTTTATTATAAATTTGCGGGGCTCTGCAGAATATGCTTTTCCGCATGAGAGCTGTCTTGGCTCTTCGACCGCGTAGCATGTTTAAGGGGTCGTTATGAACAACTTTTACTATGGGACCAAAACTGAAATCGTGAAAAAAAAATCAGCTGTTCAATCACTTTGACGAATTATGCGAACATAAATGAACTGAATAACTGATTTTTTTTTTTCGCAATTTCAAGTTTGGTCCCATAGTAAAAGTAGTTAATAATGATGAGTACAATCAATCTGCCTAGCCTTTTCCCAACTATGTTGGGGTCGGCTTCCACTCTAACCGGATGCAGCTGAATACCAGTATTTTACATGGAGCGACTGCCTATCTGACCTCCACAACCCAGTAATTGTGTAATACGATACCCCTTGGTAAGACTGGTGTCAGCTTTCGGGCTTCTGACGACCCGTAACGACTGTCAAAGATCCACGAATGACAGCCGGGACCAACGGCTTAACGTGCTCTCCGAGGCACGGAGGAGTCTCGGTATGTAAAGATGGTCACCCATCCACGGACCACCCCGGCAAGCGTAGCTTAACCTGATGGATCGACCCGTGCGGCTGTTATTACTTAGCCACAAGCTCCTCCAATAATGATGAGTACAATGACCCCTTAAAAGGTTGCCACTGTTTACACTTACACCCTGTATTGTTCAATTATCAATATTAATATTATATAGGGGGTAAACTGCAGAACCCTGATCCGATTCCGAAACTTCTTTCACGAATGGGAAGCTAGAGAATTGTCGAGTATCATAGGTTATATTTTAGAATATGACACTCGGCAATACTCTGAAAAAAAAAATGCGCGAAAAATTACCTAAGTACCTATGTTAAAACAAGAAATTTCACGCGGTCAAATCGCGGGCAGAAGATAGTATCGTTATAAGTCGCCATGTCTGTCCAAGCCCTTATTAACATGGTTTCAAATGTTCTGACGCAAACAATTCCATAATCTATAGTATTATCTTTATTTCTATTACCATCAGTAGGTCAGCGGGATTTCAAATGTGTTTTTGACCGACTATGAATAAAAAGGTCATGGTTTTGACGTAAGTATATTATATTTGTGTCATCTTTAGCGAAATCGCTGAGCATATTTGGATTTGCTCGATATGGTCAAAGTGAAGGTTGTTTTATTAAAGGACATTAAGTATAAGTAATCAAGATTTGGAAACCGGTTCGCCCACTGAGTTTTATGGTTTTAAAATAGTTTTGATTTAAATATGTATGTCAGTGAGCAAACGCAACATCGTGTGGTAGACTGTAATCTAACCTAATCAGCCTGTACTGTCTCATAGCAGGGCAAAGGCTTCTCTCTCCCTTTTCCACACAATTCTGTATTTTGCTAGTTTCGGCCAGTCCTTTCGGTAGGAGTCAAGCTCGTCCCGCCATCTTCGACTCGCCTTGCCGCGATGTCGTCGTGCGTTTTGTGTCCAATCGGTGTTCTTTTAGCCCATTTCAATACTCAATAATCTTTCATATATTTGCATTCCACAATGTCTTTTTTTTTTTTTTTGTGGATGGGAAATCATCAAATGACTTCTCCCGGTCTGGGCAGAGCGGGAGGGCGTGTCAGACTTTTACTGACTAAAACCCACCCATGTTCCTTCAGCTGCCCGTGCCAGGGCCACGGTATCTCTTTCGAACTACCCGCGACCCCGGCGGCATTCCACAATGTCTACTTAGGTGGTAACTTAAAATTATATGTGACTAACAGTGCCCTCGGTTTCACCCGCGTAAGTCCCGAACTCGTAGGAATGCCGGGATAAAAAGTATCCTATGTGTTAATCCAGGTTATATATATTACTATCTGTGTGCCAAATTTCATCCAAATCCGTTCAGCAGTCTGCGTGATTGAGTAACAAACATCCAAACATACAAACATTCATATTTATAGTACATAGTATAGTATTCACATAGTAGGAAGTAGGATCATTATGGACCCTGTCGGGCACAGCAAACATAGTAGAAGAGAGGAAGCTTTGAAACACTTGGCTTTTCTTCTTGTCTGACCACCCACCCCCCACTTTAGCTTAGCGGCTTTCTGATTAACATCCGAGATCTTGGTTTTGGCGCGCAGTGTGTTCCATATTATCATCTACCTAGGCTTTTCCCAACTATACATTGGGGTCGGCATACAAATCGAACCGGATACAGCTGAATACCAGTATTTTACATGAAGCGACTGACTATCTTCAGTATATTCCTTTACGAAATTCGAAACCCCAGGATGGAACTAAAGTAGGAAACAGAATACGTCTTCAAATCTTTCTTATTGTTACGTCGACGCTAACGACATCTGCTATCGAGTAGCAGAACTACACGATACGCCAATTCGTGACAGAGTTCTTTTCAAGGCACGGAGAAGTCTCGTTATGTAAAGATGGTCACCCATCCTCGGACCAACCCCGGCAAGCGTAGCTTAACCTGATGGATCGACCCGTGCGGCTGTTATTACTTATTACTTACCCGAATAGCATAATAACTATTAAAACATTGGAAATATTCACGAAAAAAAAATTATGAAGAAAATTAATTGTCTCATACATGAAATTTGGACAGGACAACGTCTGCCGGATCAGCTAATTGCTAATAAATCTTTCAAAGAACTTGGATAAAGAAGACAGGCTGAATTTCACGTAAAGCTACTCGTAGCTTATACACATTTCAAGGCAATCTAACATACGGTACCAGCGTCACCTATGTACCTATTAATAGGTAACATCGCGGATATTTGCAGTGAACCACTTTTGAACCTTATTCGTTTAGTAATAAGGTTGAAAAGTAGTTCACCGGAAATATCCGTGGTTGTACTTACTAGTTTATCATCAGGGACCAATTAACTGTCAGTACTTGCTTTGTTAAGAGTTAGGTAAGTGTGTAAGTACTGAATACGCTTTGACTGACAGAACGTTTCATAGTGAAATAAATTAAACTCGCGTTTCATCGAAGCATTTTTTTAAAGCGATAGTAGTGAAAATAATTAGCTAATATATACACAATTGCTATATTGATTGAGGAGCTCGTGGCTAAGTAATAACAGCCATACGGGTCGATCCACCAGGTTAAGCTACGCTTGCCGGGGTTGGTCCGTAGATGGGTGACCATCTTTACATACCGAGACTCATCCGTGCCTCGGAGAGCACGTTAAGCCGTTGGTCCCGGCTGTCATTCGTGGATCTTTGACAGTCGTTACGGGTCGTCAGAAGCCCGAAGGTCTGACAACCAGTCTTACCAAGGGGTATCGTATTACCCAGTTACTGGGTTGTGGAGGTCAGATAGGCAGTCGCTCCATGTAAAATACTAGTATTCAGCTGCATCCGGTTAGACTGGAAGCCGACCCCAACATAGTTGGGAAAAGGTTAAATTATTAATAGATACAGAATTTATATTACTACCTCGTTAGTCTACCACTAAACAAAAAAATAAACACCTGCACGCTTAGCATGACCGCCATAGAAACGGGTTTTGTCTACAGAAGAATAGACAAAATGAGAGATTGCCATGCTTAGACGCGTAGAATGCGTAGAAATATTTCTACTATCTACCATTTTGTCTATTCTTCCGTCGACATTATCTGTTTCTATGGCGGTCATGCTAAGCGTGCTGTATAGTGTATACCCCGAAGGGATAAGCAGAGGTGTATCATATTTCGCCAGTTCTAAGTAAGTCCCATGTAACAGAGCGCGAGCCTATTGCCATCAACCGGGCACAAATCCAGACTCCGGGCAGCTACTGAGAAATTCCAGCTGGTAAAACCCAATAACACATTACCCGACCCGGGAATCGAACCCAGGACCTCATGCTCAGCAGTAGCGCTTGCGAACACTAGACCATCGAGGCAGTCAATGAACACAGAGAAAATACATCGAGCTATTTCATTGAAAGGAGATAAAGTGACATGGTTTTTTTATTGTGTCTCTCTTTGTTTATAACTGTCGTTAAATTCGATGTAAAAGTACTGATATATGTTTGACGATGTCTCTGGTTACTGGTTTTGACTACATCGTAAAGGGATGTGTGTGATAAGGCGTGATGATCGTCTGTGTAGGGTTTTATGTTTGAACCCTGATGCTGGTCACTGAATCTGATTTTTGAGCACATAAGATATTTTCTCAAACTTTGTTTTTCTTATTCCAATAATAATTGAAAGAGGTATTGTATTATAAAAACATAATACACGTCATTTAATTTTTGGTTTTGTGTGACTTATAAGATAAGTTATAACATTGCCTTGGATGAATCTGTAAAAGTGTGATAATTATGTTTTAAAATAATAATTTAATCAATCTGCCTAGCCTTTTCCCAACTATGTTGGGGTCGGCTTCCAGTCTAACCAGATGCAGCCGAATACCAGTATTTTACATGGAGCGACTGCCTATCTGACCTCCACAACCCAGTTACTGGATAAAACGATCCCTTTGGTTAGATTGGTTGTCAGACTTTCGGGCTTCTGACGACCCGGAACGACTGTCAAAGATCCACGAATGACAGCCGAGACCAACGGCTTAACGTGCTTTCCGAGGCACGGAGGAGTCTCGGTATGTAAAGATGGTCACCCATCCACGGACCAACCCCAGCAAGCGTAGCTTAACCTAATGGATCGTCCCGTATGGCTGTTATTACTTAGCCACGAGCTCCTCCTAAAATGCCTTTGAGTAGGTAGCCTACGTCTTCTTTTTTTACTATTAAAATAGAATAGTGAATCGTAAAACTATTTATAACTACACTTCTGGACACATCTTTTGGCCCACCTTGTATTTTCAGTTTCGTTTGGTCCTAGCTAAAATTTTATATTAGGTCGAGCAAAAAGTTTTTATGCAGTTTTGAACCTGGCACATTCACAATTTCATTTAATAGTCTTTTTTTGAATTTCGAACACAGAATTTAAAGAAACAAAAGACAATTTGGAGCCTGTTTGTTGATATCAAACAATCGAATACTAAGAAAACTTGGTTTTATTGGTTTACTTGGATTTAATTCTTGAAAAAGTGATTGATATCTTTGGTTTTGCAACAAACATTACTTATTCTTAACATTAAGGTGAGGTTCTATCAATAATCTATGGATACTTCACCTGAAGTCGCCGCCCAAGTTGTGGCACTTATTCAGGCTGGACACAGCCAAAGAAACGTGAGTGCTCAACTTAATTTAAGTCGATCTGCGGTCCGACATGTTTATCGGAGGTACCTAGAGACTGGCGGCTTTGTTCGTCGCCAAGGAAGGCCACGATCTCGGGTCACAACTGAAAGGCAGGATCGATTCATCGTGACGACCAGCTTGAGAAATCGTCACCTTACCTCCATTGAGATACAAAACCAACTTCGCGACTTCCACGGAGTATCTGTGAGCGCTCGAACTGTTCGGAGAAGGTTAAAAGAACGCGATATGGTACCACACAAGCCAGCTAATGGCCCCAAACTAACGCGAGCCCACCGAACAGCGCGCCTTCATTTCGCACGCAGTCATTTAAATTGGACACAGCAAGATTGGAGCCGTGTACTCTTTTCTGATGAGTCTAAAATTGTGTTACATGGCAATGATGGAAGGAAGAAGGTCTACCGACGTAAGGGAGAGCGTTTCGCATAATGCTGCTTTGAAGAGAGGGTTGCTTATGGCGGTGGCTCATGGACTGTCTGGGGCGGTATATCCGCGAGCGGCAAAACTCAACTTGAGGTTGTTACAGGACCACGGCTGCCAACATTAAATGCTGAAAGGTACATTCGTGAGTGCTTAGAACCTCACGTGATACCATACGCGGACTATGTGGGCCCAAATTTCCTTTTTATGCATGATAATACAAGAGCCCATGCGGCCGGCATCGTCAGGGAGTATCTTCCGGATGTGAACATCACAGTTATGGACTGGCCAGCCAGAAGCCCAGACATGAACCCCATTGAGCACATGTGGGACGAGCTAAAAAGACGTGTTAGGGCTCGTCAGCCAGTTGCCCAGACGATGAAGGAGTTGAAAACTGCCATAGAAGAGGAATGGGAGATGATCCCTCAAAATTTCATAGAGCGATTGATAAACTCTATGCCTAATCGTATGAGAGCTGTGGTAGATGCCCATGGAGGCAACACGCGTTATTAAATTTAACCTTTATTTGATAAAACATGTTTTTTATTCAAAAATCAATTGCCTTTAACAAGGCGCATATCCGACTTGTTAGGCGTAGCTCCATGTCGTATGGTATTCTAAATTCAAATTTAAAACAATACGATCGAAAAAGATGGTAAAATGTATCAGGTTTAAAACTGCATCAACAGTTTTTGTTCAATCTAGCAATCATATTTCGGTAGGGGCCATCGAAACCTAAACTCTAAGGTGGGCCAATAGATGTGTCCAGAAGTGTAGTTTCAAAGTCAAATAAATATGCCATTTTATTGCCTACACCATGTGGAAAAACTTTGTTTCCTTTTAAAACTTTCTTTCCTAATAACGATTATGAATAACAGGCTTTTGCCAGCGGCGTCGCCCGCGTTTATGTCGGAAAATATCCCACGGGAACGTACTACCGGGAATTCCTTCGTTATTCCTTGTATATATTATATTATAAAGAGAACCTCTGTGCAAAATTTCAGCTTTCTAGGTCCAAGGGTTTGGGCTGGGCATTGATAAGTACGTCAGTCAGTCAGGACTTCTCTTTTTATTTATATAGATAGATGATGACATAAAAGGCAAATATTTCTTTGACTTTCTATGCTAACTTAAGGCGCGGTAAGACGCAAATCTTCAAGGTCAGGTAGCAAATTGTAAAGGTATATTACAAATACGGATGAAATTGGCGATGCGTTTGATTTTAGTTGAATGTCGTGTCCGGCAATATGAAAGCTATGTCGTAGTTTTAATTTAATAAAAAAAAAATATACGAATAAGTTTACATTTTTACATACTTCTCTAGTTGATTAAGTTTCCTTTCTAACAGTTACAAAAAAAAAAAAAAATAGTTGTCCCTCAAAATATAAAGCATTTCGATTTTTCGTCTCGAAATGCTGAATATTTTGAACTGTAATTTCGGAAGTCGATGGCAAAGAACGTAAAATACATTAAATCAGACACCGACATCCGAAATTAGAGTTATTTTTCACTTTGTAGTGTTGTTTTTGGAAGTCGGTTGTATTTTTTTGTAAAAAAGTTTTTACATAATCAAAAGATTACGGCGATACATTGAGTTAAAATGTGGCCTGACGTCACTCATTGCTAGATTTTATACGTTTACCCAACTTTAATGCGTTTTATCTGTAATTTTTTATTAATATGATAAAGCAAAAAATACTTGTATTATAATGCCTGGTTCCTGAAGAATTCTGAAATGGAATCTTATCTCTCAATATATTGATTCGACAAAATTAACTATGTAAGCGAATTTCTTCCTCATGCTCGGTTTTTGAGTTCCTCAGATAAACTCTCGAGAGTAATTTACTCGACTTTTAAGCTAAATTCTTGAACCACTAATCACTATCGAATAGCTATATTCCGTTTTTAAATACCTGAGAAACCGAGCATATTTTTTTTATTATCTGACTGACGAACAAAATAGAATTCCTTTTTTTTTCACCCAGGCATCATCCCTATTCTTTTTTAATGCCGTAGTAAATAATCATCGCTGACATTCTCGATAGATGTCATCGTTCTCGTTCTGGATAGGTTTGACTTTACATATTCAAAAATGTGGTATTTGAAAAACAACAAAAATCTCATGTTTTATACACACACTAACGTAAAACGGTATTTTATAGTTAGTTTCCCTGACAATAACACTTTAGTAGCTTCAAAGCACCGATTCCCCGAATATTATCTTCAGTATAGGCAATACCACTTAGCGTTATGCTCAGCGTATGATGAACGAGCGAAACTTGGGAAACTTCCACAAATATATGAGTAGCGCGATGTTATCGCGATACTAGATCTATTACTTTGTTAGATCTGGGTTAGTTTAAAGGCTGGGACTTGGTGGGAGACGGAGCGAGGGAAAATAGCAATCTGATTGTGGATTTATTTGAAGAAGTCTTTCGTCTGTGCAAAGTATGAGTGTATCAAAAGGAGAAAAGATTTGCCACGAATAAGTAAGAAAACTTGAAAATGTATGAAAAACAGTCTTTTTTTTACTTGATTTAATTTCTTCACAAATTCATAAGTACATCATGGTAGTAGTTTGCGTGAGTTCAGTACCTAGGACGAGGAAAATAAAGCGAAATTTCTTGAAGGGAGTTTTTGCATTGAACGTTGGTTCTGCGTAGGCGTCGAAGCTGCGGGTGCGCTGTGATTTCTTACTGACAAACGACTTTTTTTAGCCTAAGAGAAATCTTTTCAAATGCAGTATCTTTGATGCTATTCATTTGCAATTCTATATTAACCAAGCGAGCGTAACGAGCAAAGCGTCTCTACTTCAAGTCGGGCAAAATTTGCTTTCGTCTGTCAGTTTGTTGCTACTCCTCTACAGGTCGTATTTTACAACCGATCTGGACGAAACTTGGTTTAAATATTGTACGGCTTTATAGTTGTTTTTTGCTGTCGGGGATTTTTCATTGGGTGGGGGGTATTTCTTCCAAAAAGGGGCAAAAAGGGGGCTACTAGATATCTCCGCCTTATGAGATCCGATTTCGATGGTTTTTTTTTGTTTGAAAGGTTTTATTTGAAAGAAGTTACTTTAAATTGGTTCCATAAAAATTTGGTGAAGATCTGATGAAAAAAAAAAACATGGTAAATATCCCGTTTTAAATAAATTTACAAGTATACTGTTCGCAGAACTACTGGTAGTCATTTAGTAAGTCTTACCAGGTGATTGTGGGAGGCCTATGTCCAGCAGTGGACGTCTTTCGGCTGAAATGATGAACCCTTATCAAGGGTTATCGTGCTACCCAGTAACTGGATGTTGAGGTCAGATAGGCAGTCACTCGATGTAAAATACTGGCATGTATTCTGGAATATATATGAATGAATATATGGCAGCATCTGGTAAGACCGATGGAAGCCGACTCCAACATAGTTTGCTATAAGGTTGCTTTTGAGTTGTTACCATTGACAAGTCTTACAAAATCACAGTAATCTTTATTTATGTTGGAATAAAGTTGCTATTGGTACAGATAAAATGACGCATCACACTAATATTACAAAACAAAATCTTACTAATGTCACCATGCAAACCAGGTAAGTGATTTTATACTTTTAATCGCTCCCGCTTCCGCCTACATCATAGGTACCTTCACCACAATTCACGAACATTCTGATGGTTACAAGTTGGTACAGAACACAGACCATTGAACCTCGAGTTCTGCTTATCCCTCATTTACATCGGTTTCGTGCGCTTGCAAACGTTTAGTAAATCGCGAAATTGTTTATGTGCAAGTTTTGACGTTTGCAACGTTTAGAATTATTGCACGGGAAAGCTTTATTTGTACTGAGATTTGGGTTACTAGATATAAAATGTTACTTAACTCTCTTATTAATAACCATCTCATAAATGGACGGAATTTCTCAGTAGCAACCCGAAGTCTGGAAAAGTTGTGCCAGGTTGATAACTTCAATTTCGGAAGTCGGTGGCAATTAAAAAACTAAAAAGATCTAAAGATACCGACTTCCGAAATTATAGTTATTTTGCACTTTGTAGTGTTTTGTTTTGGCAGTCGGTTATTTGTTTTTGTAAAAACTTTTTTTCTTTTTGATTACATGGGACATAACGACTGCTTATCCCTTCAAGAAATACAGGCGTGATGTTATATTATCACTTATAACTTAAGTACATACATACATAAATACATGCCTTCTTCCCATGGGGGTAGGCAGAAACTACAGAATGCCACCTGCTACGATCTTTACGTACTCCTTTTGCCTCGTTTACGTTCATACATCTGGTCATACACGCACGCCGGTTGCGAGTACTACGCACCTGACCTTTCTGAAGAACATCACCATCGTCCTATAATATGTCATTTTAGGTTTTTTTTTGTTTATAACTTACCTATGTGTTATTTTTATCTGCGTTACATGTGATAAATTTCACTCAGGAGCAGACAAAATTAATAAGTGCCAATTCTGCTCAAAACCTTCCCTTCCCTAAATGACGAGATTTTTTAAATAATAGTATGTACTTGCACAGATTGAACCTTTTATACTTTTATTTTTCAGTAAAGAGTTACAGGCTGTTGCTTATTATGCCCATAGAGACCGTTTTAGAAGAAAGCTTTTACTGTTTTTAGCGAACCATTCTAACAAAATTGCGTTCACTTTAGATTTTTTCAGTGTTTTATTTTTTAAATCTCGCAAAGAAAGTATCGCTAAATTGAGCTGTTTGGTAAAAATAACTAAGCAGTGTATTTTTATTTAAGTGTGTAGGTATTTGTTAAATAAAATTCCAATATTTTTTTATACTTACAATCGTTGAATATGGCTTTGATATCTTTTGATAGAGCAATAGTTTTTATTATTATGTTTATGAAAGTTTCTCTTTCGTAGATTGAATGTAAATAATATTGTATAAGTAATAATCCTTTGTGTGTGCGTGTTGTGTGTGAGTAAAAGGCCCGTTGGTCGTGGTCGCAAGTGCGACTGCTGAGCGTGGGGTTCTGGGTTCGATTCCTGGGTCGGGCAAAGTGTTATTGGTTTTTTATCCCATAAGAATTTCTCAGTAGCAGCCCGGAGTTTGGAAGTTGGTGGTGTTGGTGCCAAAATTTGGTCGGGAGGTTTTTTTTAAAAAATAATCATGTAAGTAATTAGATCAATCTGCCTAGCCTTTTCCCAACTATGTTGGGGTCGGCTTCCAGTCTAACCGGATGCAGCTGAATACCATTATTTTACTTGGAGCGACTGCCTATCTGACCTCCACAACCCATTAACTGGGTAATACGATACCCCTTGGTAAGATTGTCAGACTGACGACCCGTAACTACTGTCAAAGATCCACGAATGACAGCCGGGAGCAACGGCTTAACGTGCTTTCCGAGGCACGGAGGAGTCTCGGTATGTAAAGATGGTCACCCATCCACGGACCAGCCCCGGCAAGCGTAGCTTAACCTGATGGATCGACCCATGCGCTGTTATTACTTAGCCACGAGCTCCTCATGTAAGTAATTAGATATGTACAGTAAAACAACACAACAATGCATAATGAATATGATCCAAATCTTCGGAATTCAAATGGCCTGGAAGGAATGGCCAGCCAACTCTTCACCACAGAACACTCAATGTCCCCACACTCCTCGCCATGTTGGCGACACACACACAACAGAACATCACGCCTGAATTCCTCAAAGGGGTAGGCAGTGCTGTACTTATAGTATCCCCACATTTCGACAGCTATGTTTAAGTTCCACGTGAGAGGGGGCGAGCCTATTGCCATGAACCGGGCACAAATCCAGACTCCGGGCAACATTAACCAAAAATATAAATATAATTTACAAATCCCATAATACTTTACCGAACCGATTTAAATCCACTCAACCGCAAAAAAAAAAAACAATTGGCTACATGCAGGAAGGCCCCCGTTTTGGCTAGATTAGCGTTTCGGCGACATCAAAGCGTTGGCCGAACGCCAGTCTGTCGCGGGTACACTCGCGTACGATGGTTATCGCGAAAAAACCGATATAATGTGCCAATAAAATATACATGCCGATAGTAACGCGACTTTTAACGCGATATAACGCTTTCCAAAGGTCAGAACTGTCTGTAGATGCTTGATAGCGATCCTTTTGATCTAGCGAAATTAGTGTTTTTATTGTTCTTTTTTCTTTTGTGTGAACAAGTTGGCGTTTTTATTTTTTTCGTACAAAATTCGAATGCTCTGTTTAATTTTGTAATGAAATTCTTGAGTATTAGGTTGGAAATTATTTTGTTAGGTAGGTAGGTACTAAAGTTTTTGTTCGTTTCTGACAATTCTTTAATTAAGGGTAAGTGTTCAGTTTATTTTAAAAGGAAATTCACAGTATTGTTAACTTTAAAAAATGACGGATAATTTTAATGGTGGCGAATTATTTTAAGAGGATAAAGTTAAGCAAAATTTATGATAGCTCTTAGCTGAAACCTGAAAGTAATTAAAGCTTAATAATCACAATAAATAGAATTATATACAAAATTAAACATTGAAGCCAAAGTTTTGTTTATACATTTTCATCAAAAGTGACAAAAATAGACATACTTATTTCAAAATTATGTTTTTGGACTTAGCAACTGTACGCACGGCTATAGATCAAGCTATACAGTTCCAGTATAAGCTGATCTCGCATTGTATAGGATTTTCTTACAGTGAGAGGTCAGTGTAAACTGGAAATGTATAGCTTTGTGTGTAGCCGTGTGTACATGATTGTATTTCGACTTTTTATTAACGTACGTATTTTCTTTTATTCTCAAATATTCAAAACATTTTCTTCTATTTTCATCAATTTAAAACTTTATTCAATAGGTTTTTATCTTAAAGCTGTTGAGTGTTGACAAATTTATCACCTTTTTAACCGACTTCAAAAAGGAGGAGACTTCCGAAATTAAAGTTATTTTTCACTTTATAGTGTTGTTTTTGGAAGTCGGTTGAATTTTTTTGTAAAAAAGTTTTTTTGTAACATGTTTTATAACATTCAAAATTAATACAGCTGTGATTTGTAAGACCAAAAGCGAATTCTTTAAAGCAATTTGTTTTTAAATGATATTACTACGCTGACAACATAATTATTTTGGCGTTCGAATAATAAAGATAAAAAAATATTTTCAACGGGTAGTTATCAAAAATTGCTACGTTATAATTATAAACGTTCACTGGATCATTTTTTCAAATGATTATCATATTTTTTTTAATATTTAACATTATTTCATCAGGCACTCAAAATAAAATAAAGATATGCTACACGATGAAATACAACGTGTTCCTTTTGATATCCCATAACTCGTGAGATCGTCATTTTGAACAACTTTTACTATGGGACTAAACTTGAAATCGCGAAAAAAAACACTAGTTCCCTACATTTTGACGAGATAAACGAGCATAAAATTAGGGAACAGCAATATTTTTTTGTCGATGTCAAGTTTGGTCCCAAAGTAAAAGTTGTTCAAAATGATGCGGTCCTCCAGTCTAACCATTATTTTACATGGAGCGACTGCCTATCTGACCTCCACCACCCAGTAACTGGGTAATACGATACCCCTTGGTAAGACTGATTGTCAGACTTTCAGGCTTCTAACGACCCGTAACTACTGTCAGAGATCCACGAATGACAGCTAGGTCCAACAGCTTAACGTGCTTTCCGAGGTACGGATGAGTCTTGGTATGTAAAGATGGTCACCCATCCACTGACCAACCCCGGCAAGCGTAGCTTAACCTGATGGATTGACCAGTGCGGCTGTTATTACTTAGCCATGAGCTCCTCTCATTGATGATAGAGTTATGGGATATCAAAAGGAACATGTTTTATATTTTCACCCCATGTATCTTGAAAATGAAAATATCTTGTAAAGACGCCAGCAGGTCAAGCCACCCGAAACTGTAAAATTTTTCCAATCAACCTTGAACCTTATGCTTTAGCGATAAAGATGAAAATCTATTAAAGAAATTTGACTGATTGTAGTAGCTTGATGTGCTGGCGTCTGACGTCTATTTAAGACATTATTGGCTATAGGCAGTGGGGTGACAGGTATTTTTAATAACTCACTGTAAAAATTTAAAATTAATTAAATAAACTTATTACTTACCTATAAATAATAGTTTGGGGCGGCTGCTGCGGGTGCGGAAAACCTCAAACGGCGCAAATACTCTAATCTTATTGGGACTTATATGTTTGAGCCGTTTGGGGTTGAAACACTAGGGCCATGGGGTCCGAGTGCCCTTTTAGTTTTACGGGACATCGCCAAGCGGTTGGTCGACTCTACACATGACCAAAGGGCTGGCCTATTTTTTGGCCAAAGAATTAGCATTGCCATACAACGTGGCAATGCTGCCAGCGTTTCGGGCACTTTTCCTGTCGACAGCGATGCGGACGAATTTTTTGATGCCCTATGATTATTTCCCCTCCTTTTTTATATACTTGTACATATTTTTTGTTTTTAAGATTAATAATAGTTTTAATTGCTTATTCCTATTACAAACATGAAAAAAGTTTTTAGATTTTAAAAAGCCTTTTAAATTTTTAGTAAGACAAACAAGATGAAAGCAGAATACTTATCTTGTTGATCCAACTTCGTAAGTTTTTAACATTGTTAAGAAAAATTGGTCTCAGTTTTCGTTGGCGTATCCTTGAACAAAGTTCCTGATTATTATCGGTGAGCTTTCACGCGATACTCGCTAAGATTAAATTAATTAATTCATACCGGCTTAATTTTGGGTTTCAAGTTCTCACTAACGCTGGATTCTGTAAGAATCCCTAATTTGTCTCAAGTTTCTTGTTGATATTGTTTGTTCTAAATAATAACAGCCAATCAAATCTCTTGACAAGGAATAATCACTTGCCTTAGAAATCCTAATTAACCTAACTATCACACTTCAAACTAATATTATAAAGGAGAAAGTTTGTGTGTGCGTGTGTGTGTTTATATGTTTGTTACTTCTTCATTCTCAAACGGCTGGACCGATTTAGATGAAATTTGGTATGTAGATAGCCTATACCCTGGATTAATATAGGTTACTTTTTATCCCGGTCTACGTGGGTGAAACCGCGGGGCGCAGCTAGTAAAATTATAAATGCGTAAGTGAGTTTGTTTGTTTGTTACGCTTTCACGCTAAAACGGCTGAACGGTTTTGGATGAAAGTTAGCACATGGATAGATTTTTATTCCGGTTGTATGTTCTCGTGGAATAATTTTCCTGTGTATGCTTTGTATCGATTCCAAATCGAAACTTAAATACGTTAGTTTATAAAATATATTTAATTAGCTTTTGTCTGTGGCTTTGCCCGCGTGGAAGTCGAAAATTATCCCACGAGAACGTACAGCCAGGATAAAAAGTAAGTAATATATAATATATTACCTACCTATCTACTTGTTCAGGCGAGAAAACTTCACTTGTTTGTAAAGCCACTTCTTGGCCACTTCACTTCTATGAATTTCCAAGCTTAGTATCAAATGGTATTGAAAAAATATGGGTTTATATGGCTCAACATTTTTGCACGTAACTGTACGTCACAGTCCATTAATAGTTCCACAGATCTTATAAATATTAAAGATGACGTGAATTTGTACGTTGGCGAGACGATTGTACGCGATTGTACTGGCTGACTATCACAATTACTGTTCTGATCATGTTTATGTCCGTTTTTATGGTGGTTGAAGATATGAGAATCTATAATAAATAGTGATTTGTTGTGCTTGAGAGTATAGTAGAACTTAATTTAAGGTACTATGGACAAAACTTAAGCATGCTCACTTAAGAAAATATTCCTGTGAGAGCGCAGCTAGTGATAAACGAACATTGTGCGATCGAGTCGTGAGTCGTGCATGCGATTATCACTTTTGAGGAGCAATGGGTAGCTCGCCGTCCGGTAAGGACCAGGCCCGGGTCGACGGCGCGTTGTATTCCACGCGTGCCTCAAAGAGATATCAGCAGTGACGGGGTCCAATAGGGCTGAAGCTGCCGGGGTCGCGGGTAGTTCGAAAGAGATACCGTGGCCCTGGCACGGGCAACTGTAGGAACACGGGTGGGTTTTAGTCAGTAAAAGTCTGACACGCCCTCCCGCTCTGCCCGGAGCGGGAGAAGTCATTTGATGATTTCCCACCCACAAAAAAAAAAAAGCCGTGCTATGCGATTATCGCCTTTGAGGTGATCATGCGGAGCTTTGGCCCATAGTATGTATGAGATTTTGTGTCGGATATCTTTGTTAGATTCTTGTTAGGGGCCCGCACAGTACAGATAAATTTTATATGTTCTGTGGGGGCCCGTAGCTAAATAATAACAGCCGCATGGGATGATCTCTGTTTAAGTTACTATTGCCGAGGTCGGTCCTGGATGGGTGACTATCTATCACATATCGAGACCCCCCCGTGCTTCGGAAAGCACGTTGAACCATTTGTAGATCTTTGTCACTTGTTTCGGGTTCTCAGAAACCCAAAAGTCTGACAACCAGTCTTAGCAAGGGTATCATGAAACCCAGTAACTGGTTTGTGGAGGTCAAATACTGGTATTCAGCGGCGTCCGGTAAGACATGAAGCCGACCCCAACTTAGTTGGGAAAAGGCAGATTGGTTGACTGAAGCTGTAAAAGGTCAGATATTTGTTCAACTGGGAATCAAACCTAGACCTTCACAGTCGGTTGTGATGCGACGTCTAGACATTATGTCATCATAACGCTAACTGCTTTATGTCAAAAATAATATAAAAAAAAACATTCCTCGCCTCTGTCCATTTCCGGTTGTCAAATGTGTGTCCGTCTGTCACATACATGAAATAACTTTGTTACATTTCACATCAGTATCTTGCGCATAAAAAATGAGTGATATTTCAATGTTTGAAACGTAGGAATTTGGGTCATTTGACGTAGATCGCAGTTTGAAGATCAATTCACTGGGAGTTGTTGACAAGAAAAATGAACAAGAATGTTGGAATGGTAAAGATTTATGTGAATGGTTGTGACCAAATATTAAAGAGCTGTCAATTTTATAACCAATGACTTGGTAAATTTTCCAGAACACGAACTTACCGTGTTAGGTTTTGATTCCTATCACACTATCACACTTTACACTATCACATCACACTAATATTATAAAGGCGAAAGTTTGTGAGTGTGTGTGTGTGTGTGTATGTTTGTTACTTCTTCACGCTCAAACGGCTGGACCAATTTGGGTGAAATTTGGTATACAGATAGCTTATACTCTGGATTAACACATAAGCTACTTTTTATCCCGGTCTACGCGGGTGAAACCGCGGGGCGCAGCTAGTAATATCACACTAATATAATATTATAAAGGCGAAAGTTTGTGAGTGTGTGTGTGTATGTTTGTTACTTCTTCACGCTCCAATGGCTCGACTGATTTTGACGAAATTTGGTGTGGAATTAGCTGACACTCTGGATTAACACATAAGCCACTTTATATCCTGAAACAATGTAGTGTTCCCGTGGTATGAGCAAGGAATTCAAATATATTTGCTACTCTTTTAAACTCAAACGGCTCGACCGATTTTGATGAAATTTGGTGTGGAAGTAGCAGACACCCAGGATTAACACATAGGCTACTTTATATCCCCAAAAAAGTAGTGTTCCCGTGGGATGAGTAAGGAATCCAAATATTATATTTGCTACTCATACAAATTCAAACGGCTCGACCGATTTTGATAAAATTTGGTGTGGAAGTAGCAGACAGTATACAAATAGCACACATAGGCTACTTTACATCCTGAAAAAATGTAGTGTTCCCGTGGGATGAGCAATTTTTTTGTGAATACTTTTTTCACCGATTAAATAATACACGTTTTAGTGTATCTCATAAACCGCGGGTAACACCGCGGGACGTTAGTACTATTATTTATTCTGTGCCGCGGGGCGCAGCTAGTTAATATTATAAACGCGAAAGTTTGTGAGGATGGATGGATGTTTGTTACTCTTTCACGCAAAAACTACTGAACGGATCTTGATGAAATTTGGCACACAGATAGTTTATTACCTGGATTAACACATAAAATACTTTTTATCCACATTTTATTACGGGTTCGAGACTTACGCGGGTGAAACCGCGAGGCGCTGCGAGTAATATTAATAAATCGTTAAATTGTCTTAGTCGATTATTGAGAGATTTTACTTCTTATACTGGCAACACTAGTTTTGAAAATGACGGTTGAGAAGGCGGCAGTGCACTCTGCCTATTTGCTCGGGGCCAGCATTAAACGGGGCACCGAGCTTTTTATACACACAAACACGTTTTAATAACCGTTGTTTGAAGTAGTAAACAATTACAATCACTAGCTTTTGCCAGCGGCTCCGCCCGCGTGGGTGTCGGAAAATATACCACGGAAATGTACTACTTACCAAGAATTCCTTCCTTATTTCTCATCTACATTATAAAGAGAACCTCTGTGCAAAATTTCAGCTTTCTAGGTCCAAGGGTTTGGGCTGGGCGTTGATGAGTCAGTCAATCAGTCAGGACTTCTCTTTTTATTTATATAGATTTTTAGGGTTCCGTACCTCAAAAGGTAAAAACGGAACCCTTCTAGGGTCACTTCGTTGTTCGTCTGTCTGTCTGTCTAAGAACCGGACCCCGTAAGAATATCGGGATAAAAAGTATCTTATGTGTTAATCCTGCTTATAAAATATCTGAGTGCGAAATTTCATCAAAATCCGTTCAGCACTTTTTGCTTGAAAGAGTAACAAACATTCATCAATCCATTCTTACAAACTTTCTCGTTAATAATATTAGTAGTACCTGCAACCATAAGTATGTGAGTAAAATGTTATTAATGTTTTACTCAAACATTTATCAAAATACAAATTATCTTACAACATTTTCTTTAAAATTCCTTTCCATAAATAATAATCTCATATCATCCTCTTTAACCAGAGTGTTAGTTTCCACCATCAAAGTAAATTATATTCATATTCCTAACCGTTTTCCGACCCACTTTTATAACGTTCGCCCTTTTAAGAACGATCTACACTAGGGTTGCCATATTTTCCCGAGACACCGTCGGGACATTTAAAGAAAGAAAAGAAAGAAAGAAAATACGTTTATTTGCGGTAAGCATGACGCAAAGAACAAAAAAATAGAATAACAATGTAAAAAGCAAGTTTTGGGGAAAATATGCATCACATCTACGACGAAAATTTTTGTAGGTGAAATAAACAAAAAAACAAAAACAGCCAAGTGTGAATCGGAGTCGTGCACGAAGGGTTCCGTACCGTTATCTATAAAAACGGCAAAAAAATCACGTTTGTTATATGGGAGCCTCCTTAAATATTTATTTTATTTTTTAGTATTTTTTGTTATAGCGGCAACAGAATACATCATCAGTGAAAATGTCAACTGTCTAACTATCACGGTTCATGAGATACAACCTGGTGACAGACGGACAGCGGAGTCTTAGTAATAGCGTTTTACCCTTTGCGTACGGAATCCTAACAAAAGATATTTATTTGGTAAATATTTATTTTTAATTACCTACTGACGATACAATAATTCTTTTTTATATTTTTCAGAAGATTTGTGCGGAAATCGGTTGTCATGGTATGGGCATGTGATGCGGAGGAGTGTGGAAAATGTGAGGAAAGTTTTGAGTATGAATGTCGACGGCTATAAGAGTAGGGGAAGACCAAAGAAACGATGGATGGATTGTGTGAAAGATGACATGGCTAGAAAGGGGGTAACTACCGAGATGACGAATAATAGAGAAGTATGGAAAAAACGGACATGTTGCGTCGACCCCAAATATATTGGGATAAGGGCAGCAGAATGATGAGAAGATTTTACCTGGGACAATAATTGTGGGTCATTTTTCATTAATTTATAAAATTCTTCACAACTCATGTTAAAAATTGTAACCGAAACGCGCGTCGCTTGCCCACTTGTTAGCGTATGTAATTCCGAATCGCGTATTCGTCGATTCGGTGTGTTCCATATAAGTCGGGATGCTGTGTATTTGTCGGGACGTCGACGTCGCGTTGCGCGTCTGGACACCACTGATAATAACGGTGTCATGTCCCAACGTATCGGGACGAACGGCAACCCTAATCTACAGGCGACACTTCATATCTCAGCACGATTTACATATTCAGATCATATCCCTATGAAAATCTCATCTATATTTATACTTAAGTTTGTTTTTATTTCGGCTATTTGTAATAAGGCCTATTTTTGGCTTGTATTTTTTACCACTATTTGGACGATACTTTGTCCATAGTAAGATTTCTTCTGGATTGTTTTTTGTTTAGGTACTGTGGAGGTTTGATGCTTTGATCAAGCCTTGACAATATTATACTGGCTGACATTCAATCATTCAAATATGGAATGTCTTCTATCAAGAAAACGATTCTCGTTTTCTTAATAGGAAGACAGATAGATTCTGGTGAGGGCTCCGCGTGGAACCGATTTAGTTAAGGAGTGTGATTTATAACTGATCTGAAGCTTAAAATACAGAGGGCATCAGCCTCATATAACTAGAGTCCCTCTCGTAATATTTAGTAGTTCAGTAAATCTCCTGCTCTGAGGTTCGAGCCCTCACAGTTCTTACATAAACAAAGCTTCCAAACACGTTTTGATTTATACAAGGCGTAACTTAAATAACGCACAGCCTCTTAAGGGGTCATTGTACTCATCATTATGAACAATTTTTATTATGGGACAAAACCTGAAATCGCGAAATATCAGCTGTTCACAATATTTATGTTCGCATATCTCGTCAAAATGTAGAAAACAGCCGAATGGAGCCGAGTATACCCGATTCAGCGTCACCGACCCGAGCGTGAATGACGGTTCAGTTTTGTTCACTGATAAGAAAGAGCGCAAAGTGCACCGTAAGAAGTTTTCACTTCAAAAACAATGCGGAACTAGAATCCACAACTCAAACAGCCTACTCAATTACTGCCTCAATTAGAAATGACGAAATGAGAGATGATGAATGATGAAATGAGAGATGAAATGACGTTCACTAGGGGGCAGCACTGAGACTTCAGGTCCGGGCACCTATATTTTCCTAAACCGTGACTGTGATGAACGAATGAATGAAACGAATGATGAACTTCATCATATATTTTATATTGACTGTCGAAATGGAATACCTCTTGTCGAAGTGGCGTCAATTATTGTTGGCGTGAATTTTCATGAAAATAATAATAATCATTTTTTGGAAAAATCCGAAACATTCCGAAAACACACGACCCTAACCGAAGTCCATCACTATTCAATCCCAGTTTATTTCTGTATTGTCAACCGTCACTTTTTCTAATCAACGTGTCTAGTGTAAAAACTTACGCCAAGTTGTGAGATGTTTTTAAAGACCAATTTGGCGCGCCCTCCTTTTTGCCAAAACATCAATCAGTGTGTCTTCGCTTCATAAAATTGAGTTCGATGTTGGATCAACGACAAAAGTTGTTGAGTCTATGGAATTTTAGAATTTATCGGCATTCTTTTGTAGTGAATCGACAGCTTTTGTATTTATTTTAGAATGTGGCAATGTTATTTTATTTAAATATAGAAAAGTGAGTAGGTACCTACTCTAAATAAAAACACTTCTTCCTGAAAGTTTTGCGAGTAAAATATTGTAAAAAGAAAATGTATGTTGGAGAATTTATAATAAAAAAAAATAAAAAAAATAATTACTTCTACACAAGTTTGCCAAAATCAAATATAATCAGGCCTCTTTTCTGCGAGTGGACCGTAATGGGAGATGTCAAATGCGTTCGAATTTTGAGATGTAATGACATGCCAGTAATATCTACCTAGCCTTTTCCAACTGTGTTGGGGACGGCTTCCAGTCTAAGCGGATGCAGCTGAATACCAGTATTTTACATGGAGCGACTGCCTATCTGACCTCCACAACCCAGTTACTGGGTAATAAGAAACCCCTTGGTAAGACTGCTTGTCAGATTTTCGGGCTTCTGACGACTCGTAACAACTGTCTAGGATCCACAAATGACAGCCGGGACCAGCGGCTTAACGTGCTTTCCGAGGCACGGAGGAGTCACGTTATGTAAAGATAGTCCCCCAGCAAGCGTAGCTTTATGTGATGGATCGACCCGTGCGGCTGTTATTACTTAGCCACGAGCTCCTCCTTCCTCCATCCTTAATCTACAAGTACAATACCTACCTAAAGGCTAATTCAGCAACTAGTAATAACTATTTCACTATATCACAGTAAAACTGTCTGAAACAGCTGTTTCATCAGGATTTAGAGCCAATCATTCACGCACTGGTTTACTGTAACATTTTATATGCACGTTTCTACGAAACACAGATATTTTCGCATGGAAACTAGCGTAGACATAAATCTTAGAGCAACATTTTAATATTATTTGCGAGGAAATAAATGTCATCGGTGGCCATCTTGGGTTTTGTTACAAAGGACTTGGCTTTAATTCCTAGTGTATATGAATCAAAGAGTAAGTAATTCGCGTGTTTTGTTACATAGTTTTAGTTTGGAATATTATTTGAGTGACTTTCAGAAGGTAATGTTTGTTTTATTTATGGATTTTGCCATTTTAAGTTGTTTTGTTGCTAAGTGAACCATATCTACGATAGGTTGTGTCATCGGTGGCCATCTTGGTTCTTGTTATAAAGGACTTGGCTTTAGTTCCTAGTGTATATGAATCAAAGAGTAACTAATTCGCGTGTTTTGTTACAAAGTTTTAGTTTGGAATATTATTTGAGTGACTTTCAGAAGGTAATGTTTGTTTTATTTATGGATTTTGCCATTTTAAGTTGTTTTGTTGCTAAGTGAACCATACCTAAGATAGGTTGTGTCATCGGTGGCCATCTTGGGTTCTGTTACAAAGGACTTGGCTTTAATTCCTAGTGTTTATAAATCAAAGTAACTAATTCGCGTGTTTTGTTACATAGATTTAGTTTAGAATATTATTTGAGTGACTTTCAGAAGTGAAAGTTTGTTTTATTTATTTATGGATTTTGTCATTATAAGTTGTTTTGTTGCTAAGTGAACTCATCATCTGCATAGCCGTTTCCCAACTATGTTGGGATTGGCTTCCAGTCTAACCGGATGCAGCTGAATACTGGTATTTTACATGGAGCGACTGCTTACCTGACCCCCGCAACCCAGTTACTGGGTAATACGATACTCCTTGGTAAGACTGGTTGTCAGATTTTCGGGCTTCTGACGACCCGTAACGACTGTCAAAGATCCATGAATTACAGCCGGGACCAATGGCTTAACGTGCTTTCCGAGGCACAGAGAAGCACTTTGTTGCTAAGTGAACTAAACATAAGAAAGTGATGGGCCAGTGGAAGAGTCTGTTGTTGAAAATGACAGGTTTTGATGATCACAGTAAACTTAAAGTTATGTTCATAGTTTGTTATAGGGGTATCAAAGTTAAAACATTCAAATTAAAGGGACCTCTGTCTACTTCAGTATATTTACGATTACCTACTATCAACTAGGTATCTCAAGCTCACATAGAACATAAAAAGTTTTTAACAGAAGTTTCAAATCCGTTCTTGGCTAATAATTGGTTAATTTTAGTTTATGTCATATTTTTCAAACGATCAGCAGAGTTGGCAAAATCAATTTGAGATTTCGTCTGATGTTTTTAGGCTAACTTTTATTGTTCGTGCTACTGTTGTGAGAAATGATATTCGAACGAAGTTCTTTAGCGCGGCTTGCGGTAGGAGTTGACTAATAGAAATCGTTACGTAATGAAAAAGTGCATTCATACTTCATACATGTTACGACTGTGACTTTCTTCTTTCGAATTCACACTTGTGAATTTGGTCAAAATGAAAATTCAAGATGGCGGTTGCGAATTTTTTTTTTTGTACACATTCATTATTTATTTATTTTTGCTTTAGGTACCTACTGAAACTGATACCCAAACTAAGCCAGGGCTTGTATTTTGGGAAATTTTACGTCATGGGTGTTGTTTTCATAGTTTTCGAGGGTGCTAAAGCTGATAGTGAGGTCAAAATCTAAATCCGAGATAAAAACCATACGTGATAGAGAACTTCATTCCTGACGGGGGTCAGGAACGAAGCACAAGTTCTTTTATGGTCTATTTGACAGACAGTATATGTAGTGGTTGTATTTGGCCTGGTTTTTTATTTATCTCTAGATTTTCATGAAAAATATCACCAAATAAATCAAAATACAAAAGTTCCGTTAATAATCATTAAGACAAGTGTACAATATTGACCCAGTCGGTACACTGTGAACAGTGGCTAGTTACGTTCAAGTTAAGTGCGTTACTGTGTCCGCTTTGTTACGTTACACGTCGGGCCCACGAAATGGGACAGCCGATATTTTGTGAACATTCTTCGTATATTGTGTTGATATAAGCAATTTGGTTGTTTCGTAATGTGTGTGTATTTTGTGTACACTTGTGGCCGAATAAATTTGCCCACGTGTCTAAGTGTTTTTTTTTTTACTGTAGCTGAAATCAGTCAATACATCTTGGAACGAAGTTCCTTATCGCATGCTATATTACATTGCAAACTTGTTGCGTACCTAACAAAAGTGTCGTGACGGACAAAATTTTACACTTTTCCAGTCAAAAGCGAAAGGAACTTTGTTCCAACCGTGTGTCCCACGACACCTCTCGACTGTTGTATAAGTTGTAAGTTGCATTTTACAGTATTTTAAGATTTATTTCTATACATAATATTTTACTACACTATTAAAATGGCATAGACATTTTTAGATGATTCATTTTATAACACAGTAGTAGTTTAAGTAGCATATCTTTACAGATCAGTCATCGCAAAGTACACTCAAATTTAATGAGCGTCACTTAACGACATCATATAAAATTTCTCTGTCAAGGAAAAAGGAGACCAAAAACTACACAAAGTTGAGTACGTGACAAAGTACTCACAGTAAGTCGTAAAAATATTGCTCTTAATTGTTTGCCATAAATTAATTTAGTTCCTATTGTTTTACTGTGACAATAAACTTATGACGACGGTTATTGCATGTTATCATGTGATATGTGTCGTCGGGTTTTTTTGGTAATGTAAAGATTGCATAGGTACGACTACATACAGGGTTACTGGTTATTGAACAATATACTCTTAAAAGGTCACTGTACTCATAATTAGGAACAACTTTTACTATAGGAACAAAACTGAAAACGCGAAAAAAAAAACAGCTGCTTCCTACATTTTTCCGCTATTTCAGGTTTGGTCCCATAGTAAAAGTTGTTCATAATGATGAGTACAGTGACCCCTTAAGAGGATATTGGTCAATAACTAATAATCCTGTATACATGTACCTACTTAGGAGAGACCACATTGATAACTTAAAAAAAAAACAGTTAATAAACCAAATAAATATATTTTTACTTAAGGCTTGTCCCCGTAAAATACGGAAAAACTATGTAACTTTGTGGCCATCTTTTACAGTAACTATAGCATCTTTTTATAAGAAAAAATACACAGTAATCACTTAAGAAGTGATTTTATTTGTCCTGAAATCTATTTTAGTTTAGAACTAAAGAAAAAAAAAACTAAGTCTAGGTAAATTTTTTCTAGTTTTTACTCCTACAATTTTCATTAAATGTTCATAAATTACAGATATACCTACAGTTCTCTATAAAATAACAAGGAACTATTTCATGTCATTACTTTTTTAGTCCAATCAATAAATTTTTTGTAAATAAATAATTGCTTCATATTTTGCAATAAATTAATAGCGTCGGATCATAGCACTTCTCTTTCATTTTTATGCAGTCCAACATGATTGCGCATATTACGGAGAACAAGCCTTAATAAAATTCTGTTCTGTAAATCAAAATTTTCAGCCTTAGACTCTCATTTTTGAAATAACTAATATAAGTAATTGGCTTCTTTTGAAAAAATAATATTACATTACAAAAATAACATTACGTCTGACATCAACAATGAAAAAGGACAACATAAAATAAAATTTTCCAAATTGCCCCAAAATCAAAACAATACTTTTGCCGCGAAAACACAGTCGTGAGTCAATGACCATAAATTATGTATGAAATAAAACTTTTTTCATTTCAATATTATTTAGCATTCTAATTTATATGAGAATGTTAAATTGAATGTCTCGTGAGCAAATAATCTTCGTTCTGAGTTATTTATTGCTTTCTTTGCCTTTATTCTGTTATTTACGTATTTTCCTATTCATATATTCATACACTAGAGTTCGTACACTTGTTTTTGTATGTTGGAATATTTTGTGTGTTGACAGGTAAATATCCAGTCGAGCTTTTTATGTGTTTAGTTTTTGAATAGACTTTTCATCGCCATTTTAAAATGACGAAATAAAATTATAATCTCATTCTTAATTAGAAAGGTCATTTTCCCTTTTATGTTAATTAGTCAACATGGGAGATTTAGAGGAGCTCGTGTCGATCCATCAGGTTAAGCTACGCTTGCCGGGGTTGGTCAGTGGATGGGTGTGCATCTTTACTAAGCTAAGCCGTTGGTCCCGGCTGTTATTCGTGGATCTTTGACAGTCGTTACGGGTCGTCAGAAGCCCGGAAGTCTGACAACCAGTCTTACTAAGGGGTATCGTATTAACCAGTTACTGGGCTGTGGAGGTCAGATAGGCAGTCGCTCCATGTAAAATACTGGTATTCAGCTACATCCAGTTAAACTGGAAGCCGACCCCAACATAGTTGGGAAAGGCTAGGCAGATTGATTGAATGTCAGAGAGATTTAAAATGATAAAGTGTTGGGATGGGTTTTAAATTACCTAAAGCAATGTAAGTACAAAGAAATTAATATCTCATTAATTTTATACAATATTCTCAATCACTTTTTTAATAACAATCATATTTCCATTTCTCCAAGTAAGTAAAAGGAATGAGTCTTCTCTCCTGGGTAGAGTTGGGTGCTGCCAACCGCCAGCTCTTTACAAAACAGTCTAGAATTAAGTGTTGTTGGCGCCTATTTTTAAGATTATCCACTGAGTAACTGTTCTGCGACTCGCATTCGTTCTTATTAAATGTCTGCCAACACAATTTAAGTTTCTTGAGCTAGTATTCAGTTGTTTTTTTGTTATTATACTGTTTTGATCTAGCTTTTCTGGCTAGTTAGGGTTCCGAACCCAAAGGGTAAAACGGAACCCTATTACTAAGACACCGCTGTTCGTCCGTCGGTCTATCCGTCTGTCACCAGGCTGTATCTCATGAACCGTGATAGTTAGACAGTTGAAATTTTCACAGATGATGTATTTTTGTTGCCGCTATCTAGTTGCGCAACCGCAGGAACTTTGTTCCCCAACAGTAGGTTGTCCGTGGGAACAAAGTTCCCTAGACAATCTTTTTTTACTTTTAACCTTGTTCCACCACTATTAAGTAGGAATATCCAATTCTATGTATTTACTGTGATAGATTATCTGTGTCCGAACCTTTTGAGATACGACAACACTCACTGAACTAGTCTATAACATTAAAAAAAATATTATTTTCGCTGTCATAAAATCTAAAGTAAACAATAACAAGTTTTTGTCTCAACTTTGGAAGCTTGTAAATAATGAATATTGTACTGTGGTAAGTGGTTTTATTTATGTTTCACGTTAAGAGTTAACACAGCATGCATTTTAAACCATAAAACATATAGGTCATCGCTTGTTTTTTCTTTGTAGAAAACCTAGAAATCTAGAATCTAGAAATCTGAAACTAACTGTGTTTGCTCTTTACATACCTATTTTTGTGAATTTTATACGATCATACATTCAAACGAAACATACACTACGGTAGAGTCCAGTTCTTTGGCATACATAAAAACATTCGAACGTTACAAGATTCCCAGAATCTTCGTCGCTTCGACATTGTTTGTAAACACGTGTGAAGTGCCGGCTGACGTCACGGTGCGCGTACGCATGACTGTATGATGGACAGTTTTTTGTGTAGAGCCGCTTTCGTTCTAGTGGGTATAACAACAAATACTAAAAAACAATAAAATATACCTATATTTAAGGGGGCTCCCATACAACAAATGTAATTTTTTTGCCGTTTTTATAGATAATGGTACGGAACCCTTCGTGCACTCGCACATGGCCGGTTTTTTTCAAGAGTCAAATAATAGTGATATTTTAGCATTCAACAAATTACGCAGGAATAATATTAGGTAGTTACCTAATATATTATTAGTGCTATTGGATTTTTCCATCTGCAATTCCTCAGTAGCAGCCCGGAGTCTGGATTTGTGCCCGGTTGACGGCAATAGGCTCGCCCTCTATTACATAATTACATTGGCAAAATGTAGGTGTACTATAGTTACACCTCTGCCTAAATCTTCGCAGATTACAGGCGTGATGTTATGATATGTTAATATTAACCATATTTTTTTTATAAACAAAATATTTGCCTTTGAAAACATGTAGTGATAAATGAGAACTTGGGTGTAATTAAAAAGAATTTTGTCAAACATAATTTTAATTTTGCTTAATAATAATTTCACGCTGATTACTTTACATTTGAAGTATTAATTTATGGACTTGATTATATTAAGAGTCATAATTCCGCCCAAAATAACTGTCCTTTGACTCAGTTTGTAACTAATTAGCGTGAATTCTGGATTTTCTGGTTTTGTTACAACGATACTTCTTTATATTTCTACTCGGTTCGTCGAACAATGTGAAGTACTGCAATTTCAACAAACAAAACTACTAACAGTATTTAGTTATAAACGAAGAGTCCATTTGACTGATGTCAAGTGATGTCATTATAGAAGGTCTGTTTTTATGGCCTAAAGTGTACCATCAATTTAGTTTGTCAAGTGAAACCAGCCTACCACACGCCTAAAACAACAATATTCTTCTTCAATAAATCATAGACCACTTCTGATGGCCTCAAGTGTACTCAGTAGGTTCCTAAGAAAGGTAGTTCCTTGCTACTGAGTCGGTCAACATTTGCTGAGTATTACATGACGTCTGGCGGACGTCTAAGGGGTGTGTGGAAGGGTAGGGGGGAGGGGGGAGCAGACGAACTGAATTATAGCTGAAGATAGTTCATATTATCCAGTTAGGCTAAGTTTGTCTGGATATGATAAGTTCTATTTGTCATAATGATAAAGCAACCACCAAACTTGGCAGAGAGATAGTGTCTGTTTCTATGAAAATTTCTTTCATGAATCTTTTGAAATGACATAAAATCACGCCATTTTTTTTGTGAATGGGAAATCATCTCTTTCGGACAACCCGCGACCCTGGCAGGATAAAAAAAAATCACGCCACCACCACCACCAAATTTCATCCAGCATACTATGACTTTATTTTAAGTGTTTTTTTTACAAGTTCATGCGAGCAACTGACGCATATTCCCCCCTCCACAATACAGCTGATAATTTTTTGTCAGCTCAGTATTCTATGACGTCAACTATTTATGAAAAAAGTTTCAGCCGGCCTACTATTACTTATTTTGTCTTTTTTTTACCACTTCCGCACCCACACCCACCACAGGTACGTCAGCTGACGCTTGGTTCACTTATTAGTCATTCGAGATCTATTGAAAAAGTAGGCAATCGATCTGCGTTAAAAACACTACCTAAAATGCAACGCTACCTCCCGGACCATATAGCGATCAAAAAATCAATCAGTCTGCCTAGCCTTTTCTTCCAGACTAACCGGATGCAGCTGAATACCAGTATTTTACATGGAGCGACTGCCTATCTGACCTCCACAACCCAATTACTGCGTAATACGATACCCCTTGGTAAGACTGGTTGTCAACTTGTCAGTCTTTCGGCCTTCTGACGACCCGTAACGACTGTCAAAGATCCACGAATGACAGCCGGGACCAACGGGTTAACGTGCTTTCCGAGACACGGAGGAATCTCGGTATGTAAAGATGGTCACCCATCCACGGACCAACCCCGGCATGCGTAGCTTAACTTGATGGATCGATCCATGCGGCTGTTATTACTTAGGCCCGAGCTCCTTAGCCATCAATCAGGCACAAATCTAGACTACGGGGAAAACCCAATAACACTGCCCGACCCAGTAATCGAACCCAGGAGCAGCAGCAGCGCTTGCGACCACAAGTCCAACGAGGCAGTCTTTTGAAATGAATCCTTCTAAAATAACGAAAGTTTTGATTACATCAACTGAAAGAAAGAAAATATTATATCTGCCTGTAAACGTTCCAGGCCACCTTTTCTCATACAAATGAAGGAAGAGCATTTATTCAATTCCAATCTATTGAAGTCTAGGTTCTCCTCAAGGAGTTTTCATTCACTGACAATGAGTTTTATTCCTACTCAGTTAGTTTACATACGCGATGTATATCGATCGTCGATATGTATCCAATTATGTTGTAAAGGGTGACAGGTAATTAGTGACCGATACTTAAACACATGATTATACTCATGATAATAAACAACTTTTATTATGGGTCCAAACCCGAAATCGCGAAAAAAAAAATCTGCTGTCCCCTACATTCATTTTCGTATTTATGACTCGTCAAAATGTATTCATCATTGTGGAAATCATGTGTTTAAGTATTAGTCACTAATTACCAGTCACCATACTAATTATATTTTTACATTTTATAATTATATTATGTTACATAGATAATACGTAATAAACACGCTCATTATGAAATGAAAGATAATTACGCATTTTAGCTGTAGAAAATAGTTTATTCACGTCAAACTACGCACACTCTTCACCGAGAGTGTCTCCCAGCACTCCAGCAGTGGGAACATTATAGGCTAGTTATGTATATGCTACGCACACTACACACGCACTATAAATACAGCTAGAATAGGAAAATGATTAGCAAATATAACTACAGTTGATATTCATTTGTTTATCTTTCATTCCCAGATTAGAATTTCAGTGCCCTATTTATAGTCGAGTATGATTCGCGAGGCCCTATTGTATTATTAGGTATAGAGGTAGTATTCTGCTTATTATTTATCAATAGTTCTGTTAGTTATCAACAGTTCTAGCCCTAAGTATTAAAGATTAGAAATTGGAACCCATCATGTTTTTGAACCCATAATTACCGAAGCCATCAAGCATGAGAATTATCAAGAACGAAAATTCTATAAAAGAAAGAAAGAAAAAGTATTTACTGTGACTCGCACAGGAAGATCACCAACTAAAATAAAAACAATAATAAAAGTTTGAAAACAAAAAAAAAAAATTAAATAAAAAAACAAAGTCCTGTACGAGGCCAAAAGGCCCATATCTCAGCATGAAAAAATGGGTCACTCATCATCTATTCTGCCTATCATTTTCGTAACTATGTTGGGGTTGGCTTCCAGTCTAACCGAATGCAGCTGAATACCAGTATTTTACATGGAGCGACTGCCTATCTAACTGGGAAACACGATACCCCTTCGTAAGACAGGTTGTCAGACTTTTGGGCTTCTAACGACCCGTAACGACTCTCAAAAATCTAAGAATGACAGCCGGAACCAACGGCTAAAGATGGTTGACCCATCCACGGACCGACCGCGGCAAGCATTCGATGGAACCATGCGGCTGTTATTACTTAGCCATGGTAAAATGGTTCACTAGAACCCCCAAAACAACCACGTCTCCCGCAACTACTAAAGGTAGTTATAAAGTCAAGTTAGTAAATGTAAAAGCCGTGTATTGACTGAGCCCGGTGATTCCCTAGGGCGGTGTTAGGCAAATACAGTTGATAAGGATAGGCAACAATAACAACTGTTAGGTAACAGTGGTATAGGGTGATCTTCTATTGTTTGACAAATTGACACGATTATGACTGTGTTCCAGTTTTGAAATGTGCGTAATTTGATGTATGGGAACAATGACTTTAGTATTATTTTATACTATGGTCTGTTTATTAATCTCGGAGACTAAATTGACAAGTGAAATAATGTAAGCCAGTTTGACATTTGCACTTGTCAGTTTAGTCTCCGAGATTAAAAAAAATGCACCATACATGACCCGCCCCACCCTAATTCTAAACTAATTATCAATCGGAATCGATTTCATCATTGTGTTATTTACGGTGTTGAGAAGACAATTTTTTTTAACATTTATGAAGCAATGGATTAGCAATTTGCTTTAAAATGATTCAGATTCTGATCGATAGTGTGTTACGGAATCAGGGTGCTGGTGAACTTCCTACCACGTGAGACAAAATTTCAATCTTTTCGGTTTTTCCTAATTTGCTTTTTTCCTAAACCACCACAGTATTGAGGAGAAAAAAAAATCAAATCGGTCTGGCCATTTTCGAGTTTTTACGAGACAAACAAAAAGACAGCACGGCAATTGATTTTTATATTATGTAGATTGAGTTTAGTGTTAATTAAATAAAGGTAAGGTTGCCAATTAAGGCTGCTGTAATTTTCCGGCAAATTCAGGCAATCAAGTTGATTTTTCCCGACAGTGTTTTACTTCAGGTAGTTTCTTGTAGGTACCTACTAATTGATAATAATAATTAACTACTCTACTGCTACTATTAATTATTTAAAAATGCACATAAGTAGACAGGCGGGACGCGACGACGGCGACGGTGCGACACGACTCTGTTAGAACAATTTCCAAGAAGTTTTCATAGAAATTGTTCTAATAGAGTCGCGTCTCGCTTGTCTACGGGAGCCTTAAGGAGCTGTGAGACATAAAGCTGCTTACCATAATACGTTTTTTTTTTGTCAGCCTAGCCTAACACTTGAGATTTTCACTTTACTTACCAAATTCGAGTACTAAGCAATCCAATAGGAATCATAAAATACCCGATTGATACTCTAGGCAAGTTTATATCGGATCCTCTTAGTCCAATGACACGTAAGCCGGAAAACCTTACCCGTGCGTGTCTACATCAAAATCTTTACGAGTAACCACTGATGTAGCTGAAAGGATATTTTGTAGGAGCAAAAAATGTATTTTCGGACAAATGTCGGTTGAAATGATGATTGGGTGAATGATGAATTTAAATGACACATACCTAAAACTTTTGAACAGTGAATTCTATTCCTATGTAGTCCATATTAACCATTCTAAAGGTGAGTCTGCATGAGCAGTTGCTTACGAGCATTTGAACAGTGGTACAGTGGAACCGAGCTTACAAAGCGCACACGAACACGAAGTTTCATTGGTAAGGAAGTTCCAACTAAGATTGACATTTTAAAATACTTACTAAATAAACACACCGAAACACACACTTGATGACACGCTTAACTGTTTTTTTTTATGTATTTTTCTGTTAACAATTATGACTTGACCTATCACTCGATTCCGGCTTGACGTCAATTTCTGGGACACCCTGTATATACCGATAGATACTTTAATATGGTCGAATGGTTAAGTTATATTTTATAATTTATACACGGTCACAGGAGCGAGGCGCCATCATACAGTGCCAAAGCATCAGGGTAGCACGCGAAATTCAAATTTTCTTACGTTTTTTGCAATTTGCAGATCAGTATCAGGTTGTATGTTGATTTGAATATGATTTGAAAGAAAGAGAAAGAAATAAAGAAAGAAAGGAAACTTATTTATTCTGCAAAAATAAAAAGCACATTAGAAAAAATTACAAAATACACTCAAAAGCAATGTGACCTCATATTCAAGTTAACCAATATTTTCCATTGATTGATATGAGACCAAAGACAATTTACAGTTTACAGCTCTAAATTGCCTCTGCTCTGTGTTGTGACACTAGGAAATGAAAACAAGCATGCAAAAGCATCAAAATAAAAGTGTAAAAATAATACTTTTATAACAAAAACAACAAGAACAAATTAATCCGTGCGTCGTATCCGTGCAAGAAAAAGTCGTTGCTCAGCAAAATGCCGTGACGACGGACGAGCCTATCGTCAGCGGCGCTGATTTTCAGCAACTACCTATCGAATGACGCAATGACGTGCCCCCTGTGTGACCTAATAACTTAACTAATTTGCGTCCGTAACAAATCTGTATTTATAGAAATCTAATCATTAAAATCATCAATACAACTCTCTAATTTCTTAGAATCCTATTGAAAGGCTATTTCATGAAATCTTAACACTTGAGGATAAACTTAAGGAGTCGTATTACTGATTCTAATGATTATATTTATGTAAATAGGACATATTTGTCGTGTTTGTAAATCAGAACCGGTCGTAGTGGCGATGCTTGGGGGAGGCCTCTGTCCAGCAGTGGACGTCTTTGGGCTGAAATGATGATGATGATGATGACATATTTGTTACGGTCGCGAAACATACTTTAATCTACAAACACTCAGACACTGAGCTACAAATTGCAAAAATCGTAAGAAAAATTGAATTTCGCAGGCTACCTTAGCACTTCCTTCTTAGTTTTTGCATAATAATTCCTTCTTAATAATTGCAATGCAATATTCACAACGACGCACGAATGCTCGCGCTGTGGGTGCACCCTATGCTTAACTCCGATGTCATGCAGCTACGTAGATTGCAACGACATCAGATAATATTTTAAATTAATTAACGAGTGAATTAAACGTTAGCGCGACGGGGAATAACAAGTGGGACATGCGAACTGTAAACTACAACAGAACGCAATTTGATTTGGATGTGGTATACAAAGAAATAAAGAAAGAAAGAAAAAACGTTTATTTGCGGTAAACATGACGCAAAAATAACACTAACACAAAAAGGAACAAGGTCGGGGAAAATAAAGATGACATCCACGCAAAACGGCCATCGCTCAGCATAATGCTGCGATCCTATGCAAGACAGAGTCACAGTGCTGAATTTTTAGCGACAGCATTTTTTTTTTAAATTTGTTAACGTGATATCATCGACTGGTGCAGCATGCGATGTAATATAAATAAGAAATAAAATAAATACACAATACGTAATTGTAAATGTTTATATAAATATAAAATTTTAAATTAACGTACCGAAAATAACACTCTCACAGAAACAAGGCCTTTTATAGGCTGATTATGGATAACGAAATATACAGCACGTGTAGCACGACTAATTCTAAGGATACATAGACATCTTTTTCTACACTTACACACTTTCACTTCACACTTTTTTCTTTTCTTTCTTTCTTTATTTTTATTTATGTTCATCGATATTGTCGTCAATTGTGGACTGACTTTGAACATTCTTTTTTCATTTGGTAGAGAAAAATAATAATATTTATTAACTTTGCGTAGTTTTTGAGTTAGCTTCGATAATTCGGTCGTATTTTATTCACTTCGTGTATCTGGATGATGTTATAATACTTCCTGTCTCTGTTTTTTTAATTATAGCAAGTAGTGGTAAGTATACGAATTGGTGCGAAATAGGTACTTACTATAACTAAAAATCAATCAATCTGCCTAACCTTTTCCCAACTATGTTGGGGTCGGCTTCCAGTCTAACCGGATGCAGCTGAATACCAGTATTTTACATGGAGCGACTGCCTATCTGACCTCCACAACCCAGTAACTGGGTAATACGATACCCCTTGGTAAGACTGGGTGGCAGACTTTCGGGCTTCTGACGACCCGTAACGATTGTCAAAGATCTACGAATGACAGCCGGGACCAACGGCTTAACGTGCTTTCCGAGGCACGAGGTACCTTATCTAAAAAGGTAATAAAAAAAAACAACTGACTTAAAAAAAACAACTACAATGTGAAAGATAACTTTAATTTCGGAACTCTTTGGCAAAAAACTGAAATACAGATCCAATGACACCGACTTCCAAATTTAAACTATTTTTCACTTTGTAATGTTTTTTTTTTTGAAAAAAGTTTTGGTTCTCTTCATTTTTGACATCGCGACATCTTCCGACAGTCTGTCCTTTTGTTGTCTTTCGTTTTTCTGTGTTTTTGTTTCTACCACAGAATACATAATAGTACCCACTATCCACTCAACCTTTATAAATGGAAGTACTGATAGAAAGCTATTAATTTCGGCATCGAACCAATGTGAAACCAATCTCGAATCAATGTCAATGTCTCAGTTGGCATTTAAGAGCTTATGCTAATTGGCACATTCGCTTTTACCTACTCGCAAATATTTTAATTTGTCATCCCGAAATATCTTTAATAACAGCAGAAATAGATACAAATACAAAACAACCACATTCATACATAAAACTCACAACTTCATCCCATGGAGGCAGAAATTACAGAACGCCACCTGCTACGATCTTCAATTATTCTTTTTGCCTCGTTTACGTTCATATATCTGGTCATACACGTACGCCAGTTGCGAGTACACGCACCTGACCTTTCTGAAGAATATCACCAACAAGGTCACCAATGTCTTCCATGTCTGTCTTTCGTTTTTCTGTTTCTATTCTACGGTGGTCAAGCTACGCGTGCTGGAATGCTTGACGTTTGTGTTTATGGATTGTCTTTCAATATCAAAACACAGGAATATAGTTAAGGATCTAAAGCAGTGGTGGCCAACCGGTCGATCGCGATCGAAGTCCAGTCGATGGTGGCAAGGCAAAAAATATAAATACGTAGAACAGACTGCGCAACGTAACCTAATCACTAACTGAAAGATGCTCAAACGCAATGCTCACAATAATATAAATAATTTCCAGTTTTATATAAAACAAAAAAAAGTTTTATATAAAATATTTTCCAGTTTTAGAGGGAAAATATTTTCCCTCTTAATAAAATAAAAAATACTACATAATTGTGTACTGAACTATGCTGTTTCATTTAAGATTTCAAGAAGTATGTAATTGGTAGATCGCACAGGGTGTCGTCAGTGAACAGTAGATCTTGGGTCTAACCAACTTCGCCACCCCTGATCTAAAGGGACTTACAAAGAAAAGGAATTGTAATTGGTCTTTCACACTAGGTACCCTTCAAAGGGACACATGTACTCGTACTTATGTATTAACCCAAAACCTCAGGGGGAGGGGGGGGGGGGGTTAGTTGCGAACCCCATAGGTTCATAACTACTGATGATGATTTTTTTTCCATCGGATGATGTCTTTTTACGTTTATATATATAATATATAAGCTTATATACCTACTATGTAAAGGATTTTAAAGGATTTTCCTTATGCACACATGGGGTGCAATTGGCGCGCTAGAAGTTAAAAAAAAGAAGAAGTAAAATTGTTCAATTGTTCAGACACTTTTTGTGTCGAAGATATAGAGTTATAAAGCCTCTCCAATATGTTCCTTGCTTATCACATCAGTGTCTGGGGGATATTAATTAAACTAAAACGCCTGCACGGCTGCAGTTACGCAACAAAAATATAACAAACTTCACTGTGAGAGAATAATTTGTGCCATTTAGTTACCATCCCTTCTGAACAGTTCTGCTGACTTTGCAAGTTTTAGTTCAAGCAGGCTTTTGTTTTAGCGGTTACAATATATTTCGCTTGCATGCTAGTTGTGTTGATTTATGCTAAACGAGGCATGGGTTAGCCACGGATGCGAAATGTTCCGATTTTTTTTTTTGCCTGGATTATGGATTTGTGACTGTTTGATGGCAATAGGCTCGCTATGCACTATAATTTTGTGTTTTTAAAATTCCTTTAAACCAAATGTTTATGGTTAAATCATTTGAATATTTCATATGTATTATTTGGCCGTATGTCTACCGCTGTACTAAATATAACCGAAAAATTATTACTTGAAATTTTTTCTATTTTGTCTATTTTATATTTTAGACGATTATACGTAAACAGTTCCTTATTGTGCAGTAAAATTTGCTATGAATCGAAGGTAATTAAATATGTTAATAATTTACTAAGCTAAAAATAGATTTAAATTTAAAATTTTTATTAAAATTTTGTCATAAATCCACATTTAAACGAAGCGCGAATAAATACCGGTGCACGTGAGTCTTCTATCTCGCGCGTCAAACTAGACAGCCATAACGCCATTTCACTTACACACCGAGCTAAACCATGCTTCGATGTATCCTCTAAAACATAAATGGTGAAATGTGGGTGTACTATAGGTACACTGTTACCTAACCCTTCGGGGATGATGAGGCGTGATGTTATGTGTAATTTTTTAATGTTCTGTACCATGATTTCTCCCGCTCTGGGCAGAGCGGGAGGGCGTGTCAGACTTTTACTGACTAAAACCCACCCATGCTCCTTCAACGGCCCGTGCCAGGGCCATGGTATCTCTTTCGAACTACCCGCGACCCCGGCGGCATCGGCCCAATTGACCCCGTCACTGTTGACATCTCTTTGAGGCGCGCGTGGAACACAACGCGCCGTCGACCCGGGCCTGTTCCTTACCGGACGGCGAGCTGCCCATTACTCGTCATCCGCAAGCCCGCGCCTACGGTGGCCGGGAATCGGCAATCGATTCCCGCCGCCCAGGGCGTCTCCTACGGTGGCTAGGGGCGCGAGGGCGCGGCTGTTGCCTCTCCCTCACGCGTTCCGCTTCCTCCTTCGCGAGCATTACTGCTTCGCAGAAGAAGGTGACGGCTTCCCATACACTCTCGCTCCGCACCATGGCCTGGACCAGGTTTGGACGCGAGAGATCGCCGCCGCCGATCGCCTCCGTGAGAACACGGCGGTGCTCCGCCCAAGCCGGGCAGACCTCCACTGTATGCTCCACCGTGTCCTCCGGGTGATCCACACAATGGTGACACCCGGGCGTTTCCTCCCGCCTTATCCGAAACAGGAACCTCCCGAAACAACCGTGTCCGGTGAGGACCTGCGTCAGGCGGAAGTGTACCACAAGTCTAGTTCACTGTCTCGATAGTTTAGCGCTTTTGCTCGATTGCTCAGGCAATCGCGCTTGCGAGTCTTAGTCCATGGGAAGAAGGCGTGAGTTTATGTATGTAATATTGGTTCTTTTGAATGTTTCCATTTCGGCTGTTATCAACGATATTTCGAGATGACAAATTAAAATATTTGCGAGTATCAGCGATGTGCCAATTAGAGTAAGCTCTTAAATGCCAACTGAGATTAAGTTTGGTATTGGTTCGATGCGGATAAATTAATATGTTTCTATCAGCACATTTATAAAGGTTAAGTGGGTGGTGGGCAGAAACAAGCTGTCACTTATTCTGATTTGTTTATTCTGAATCACAATATCCTCTGTAACTATGCACTACGTATATTCATAGTGCCCGGTAAAGAATACATAACCATGAAATAGCATATAGGCTTTATTATGGCCGTTCTAAAAAAAATATAAAAAGAATATAATCCTAAGTAGTACTATAAGATTTTTTAGAAAAAAATACAAACTTTTTTTACATTCTTCTTCACGACGACCACAAATGAATGAATTACATCGGTTATTTGTTGTTACGACATTGTGCGTTGACTATGCCGACAGAGAGGCTAGTAATGTGTGACTAGAAATCGCACAGTATTTTTTTTTCAAAAATTTGGATCTTAGGCTACTTGGATTGGTAATATTATGAAAGTATTGCATAATGAGTATAAAACACGAGATTTTTAATATTATCACACGAGTGTACACCTAGTTTCATACACTACTTTTTCTACTCTCATACATTGGGATTGACCGTAAATATTTTTTTGTTTCTTTTTTTTTAAGAACGGCCATATTATCTATTTACGTAAAATGCCAGAATTAAAGTTTGTAGTATTCCAAGAATATACATTTCTAGAGTTTTGGCTGGCTGATAATGTCCTTTAGAAGTTATGTCTAAGATATTTCGTGCCAAGATCAATATCAGACCAAATGGTTTTGGTGTTATCTTGTATTCTTTCATCCAAAAAAATTCAACCAAAAAACCTTGTTCCCAAACCTTAACTCTATTACACAGAATCACCTAACGATACAGCCGGTAGACATAATCATATAAACCGAGGGTCACTCGAAGCTAATCCAGCGAACCGCGCAGCGCTGCACCAACTACGAGTATTCCTGCAAGTACTGCAATTGCCCGAAGCCACTCCAGCGGACTGCTGCAGCGCTGCAACGATCTAATTTTGTTGCTGCAACGGATAATCCTAATGAGATTTGCGTCTAACGGATTTCACTAGAATTTTAGCTCGAAATAGTTAATAGCTTTAAGTTTGGCTAAGAAGGGCTTAACGGGAAATATGGTAGAGTTAAAATGTTAACAATTTAGCTTTTAGAACACGGTGAAAAATGTCATTGTCAATAATATTTTATGCAGGGTGTCCGGCAATTAATGGATAACCTTGAAATAGCATGTAATAGTAGTTTATGAAAGTATTGCATAATGAGTATAAAACACGAGATTTTTAATATTATCACACGAGTGTACACCTAGTTTCATACACTACTTTTTCTACTCTCATACATTGGGATTGACCGTAAATATTTTTTTTCCACTAAATTCAGTACAACAAAACGAATGAATGGCGCCAAAATCTAGCACATCGCCGCACATGCGCTAAAGCGGGCGCTGCCGCTGCCACAGATAAGTAAAAATTGGAATCAAACGTTTTTCGTAATCACACTAATATTATAAAGGCGAAAGTTTGTGAGTGTGTGTGTGTGTGTGTGTGTGTATGTTTGTTACTTCTTCACGCTCAAACGGCTGGACCGATTTAGATGAAATTCGGTATGTACACAGCTTATAACCTGGATTAACACATAGGCTACTTTTTATCCCGGAAAAATGTAGTGCTCCCGTGGGATGAGCAAGAAATTCAAATATATTTGCTACTCTTTCAAACTCAAACGCCTCGACCGATTTTGACGAAATTTGGTGTGGAAGTAGCTGACACTCTGGATAAACACATAGGCTACTTTTTATCCCGGAAAAATGTAGTGCTCCCGTGGGATGAGCAAGAAATTCAAATATATTTGCTACTCTTTCAAACTCAAACGCCTCGACCGATTTTGACGAAATTTGGTGTGGAAGTAGCTGACACTCTGGATAAACACATAGGCTACTTTTTATCCCGACAAAATAGAGAAAGAAAGAAAATGTATTTATTGTGACTAGCACAGGAAGATCACCAACCAATCAAAAAACACAATAAGAAAAGTTTGAAAACAAAAAAAAAAAAAAATAATCACATTATCACATCACACTATCACACTATCACACTAATATTATAAAGGCGAAAGTTTGTGAGTGTGTGTGTGTGTGTGTGTGTGTGTGTGTATGTTTGTTACTTCTTCACGCTCAACAGCTGGACCGATTTGGATGAAATTCGGTATGTAGATAGCTAATTAGTTAATCCAGGGTATAAGCTTATACCCTGGATTAACACATAGGCTACTTTTTATCCCGAAAAAATAGAGAAAGAAAGGATGAAAGAAAAAGTATTTATTGTGACTAGCACAGGAAGATCACCAACTAAACTAGAATCACAATAATACAAGTTTGAAAACAAAAAAACAAAAATAAATAATCACACCATCACACTTAATCACACTAATATTATAAAGGCGAAAGTTTGTGAGTGTGTGTGTGTGTGTGTGTGTGTGAGTGTGTGTGTGTGTACGTTTGTTACTTCTTCATGCTCAAACGGCTGGACCGATTTGGATGAAATCCGGTATGTAGACAGCTTATACTCGGGAAAAACACATAGGCTACTTTTTATCCTGAATAAAATGTAGTGCCCCCGTGGGATGAGCAAGGAATTCAAATATATTTGTTACTCCATCAAACTCAAACGGCTCGACCGATTTTGATAAAATTTGGTGTGGAAGTAGCGGACATCCTAAAAACACATAGCACACATAGGCTACTTACCATCCAGAAAAAATATAGTGTTCCCGTGGGATGAGCAATTTTTTTGTGATTACTTTTCTCACCGATTAAATAATACACGTTTTAGTGTATCTCATAAACCGCGGGTAACACCGCGGGGCGCAGCTAGTGGTATATAAATGGCACGCCCCGCATATTCGTTCTATTAAAAAAAAAATTGATGGAAACTCCTTGGTCATTTCAACTTCTTGGATTTGCCCTATATCGTAATGGTAAAAAAAATGTTTTTAACCGACTTCAAAAAGGAGGAGGTTCTCGATTCGTCGGAACCTTTTTTTTTATGTATGTTCCCCGATTACTCGAAGATGGCTGGACCGATTTGGATTTTTTTTTTGTTTTATTCGAGAGGGTATACATCACAGTTAGTCCCATATAAAATTGATTAACTTTGCTTGGGTATTTTTTGAGTTAGCTTCAATAATACGTATTTTTTCCCCACTTTTATATGGATGATGTTCTAGTTTGTTTTGCAGATAGTGGTATTAGAATTTGTATGGGGTAGGTACACAACTAAAAAGTGAAAAAAAAAAAACTTTTTTACAAAAAAATACAACCGACTTCCAAAAACAACACTACAAAGTGAAAAATAGCTTTAATTTCGGAAGTCGGTGGCAAAAAACGAAAATACATTTAACACCGACACCGACACCGACTTCCGAAATTAAAGTTATTTTTCACTTTGTAGTGTTGTTTTTGGAAGTCGGTTGTATTTTTTTGTAAAAAAGTTTTATAAAATATTTTGAAGTGTTATATTAAGATTCTATTTTAAAATGTCGGTGTTGTGTTTATAAAGTAAGTCCTTAAAAACTCGTTTTGAAGTTTATTATTCTAATTTTACGATATGAGAGTAGATAAAGTAATTTTCAAAATAATTAAATTTCTACCTCACATATAAATACCGGGTTGAAATATCCATCTCAGTACATAAAAAGAAAAGTCCTGACTGACTGACTGACTGACTCATCAACGCCCAGCCCAAACCCTTGCCCCTAGAAAGCTGAAATTTTTCACAGTTCTCTTTATAATGTAGACAAGGAATGAGGAAGGATTTTCGTACCCGTGGGATATTTTCCGACATCTAATCTATAAAAGCTAGTCTTACATAAGAGATCACGTTTTAAATTACAGCCTCTAACACTTTCCGCCCCAGATTAATATTTTGCCACGTCGTAAAAAGTTTAGACCTCTCCTATGTAATCTTCATTCAGCCTTTAATTATTACGTACAGACAACAAAAGAGATATCTAGGCAGGGTATACTAACATTTGCATGTGGATAGCTTCATATTCAATTTTGTGAAAATATACAATTTTGTGTTGGTGTGTTACAATGTAAGGAGTATTGCAAAAACAAAGTAATATATTATATAAAATTGAACATGAAGGAATTCACATACAAATTTGTTAGTTTACCATGCCTAGATATCTCTTTTTTTGACTGTACATAGCTTGAAATGATTACGTACATCCCTAGACGACGTAGAATTAATTCAATTGTGTCAGAAATGGGGTGAAGCAGGAATAAACCAAAGGCAAAGATGAACCTAAATAGAACGCAAATGAGGTTCAAAACCCGTGAAGCAATCAAGTCACTTTTGCAGTCATTAATAAAACTAGTTGGGTTTTCTCTGACTTAGGACGGTACAGAAAAACGCCAGGAAGGAATCAGAATAGGGATAATGACTAAACAATTTTTTTTATCCGTCTTGTAGATTATTAAAAAATATTGTACACATATTTTTTTCTTTTTTTGTTCTTGCAAGATTTTGTATAAAGTTTGTTATATTTTTGACGTAGCGAGCCCACTCCCCAACATTAATGCGTTTTATCTAAGTAATTATTTATTAATATGATAAAGCAAAAAATACGTGATTAATATTTTTTTATTTTAATAATATTAAGTAATAATAATATAGACTCGCCAGCCCCCACAGTCAAACTATTGACATGGTTTTGTGGGGCTTATTTTTAATTATAAGCTAAGTAAATCATTGTAATAAAAATAAATAAATAAATAATAACTAATAATATTATCTAACTGACGGACTAAATCGAATTTTTTTTTTTTTACCCAGGCATCATCCCTATTACTGGTATGAAACTGAAAATGTGAATGCACTGTGAGTAACGATGGCAAGCAACACTTACCTCCCGTTCCCTCTTTCATTTAGGCCTCTGCGATTCTAAGAGGGACAGTCACATGTTAATTTTCAATGTGAAATATCTACGGTTATTCCAAAGACATGGTATTAAAAAGTTTTGTATTTATGAGGTTGTTTTATTATTATGAATACATCTCAAGTAATAAGGACATTTCCCTTATTGCGAGAAAATAATAAAAAAGAATATAAAAAAGTGGGGCATAGTGAGACAAAGGTCGGAAAAAAGAGGATTTATGCGACCTCCTTTGTAGAGGACAAATTAGATTTTTTGAATTGAGAATGCAGTTTAAATTAAGTTAGGCTCTACACAGTTAAGCGGTCTGAATTAATACTTTAAACTTGTTACTGCTTTAACCAAGCGTTTCTAAATCAAAGTTGATTATATAAGTTAAATTGCAATAGTGTTTGGTAGCTACGGTACTTGAAGATAATGCAGGACTAAATAATATTATGTTCGTGTTAACTTCTGATTGTTTAGACCAACTTTTTTTCGGTGAAAGTTTATATTTCTTACCAAACTTTTAAAGGTCCTCAAATAAAACATTATACTCCCGCTGTTACAATTTATTTGGGCCGTTGCAATAAAGTATAAAAAAGAACGTAAAGAAAAATAGATAAAAATATATAAAAACAAAGCAGAACTATAATCACAAGCACATAACATAAATTAAATAGTCGGCAGCTGCACGTCGTGATTGTGACAAGGCTTTCAGTCAGCATGATGCTATGATATGGGGGGGACAGCACAGCGAGCAATACGTATTTTTCTTCCATAACCTTCATCACACGTTAGATTCGTCATCATAGTGTTAACTTATTTCTAGTCACAATTTATTCATCTAAATCAAATAAATAAGTACATCCTACCTACTTAAATTAGGCACTTACCTTGGATCTATATCCAAGGTAAGTGCCTAATTTAAGTAGGTAGGATTACATTCATGTCATTAAATCCATGCCTTGGCGTCACTATTATTTTGGTCATAGGACCAAAATAATAGTGACGCCAAGGCAAAAAAAATGTACACTAATTTTAAAAGAATGGATTTAATGACATGATTGTAATCCCCGGAGGATTAGACAAAGGTGTACCTATAATACACTCACTATTCAACAATTATGTTTAAGTATCATGTAACCGGGCACAAATCCAGAATCCAGGCTGCTGCTGAGAAATTGATGATAGAAAATTCCATCTAAAAATTAAATTGCATTTTAATTCAAATTATATCAGAAATGAAGTAGAAAATGCAAACCAAATCATATTACAGTTGAATTAAAAAATGCAGGCTACAATAGAATTGAGTTAGGCTTTTGACACAGTTTCGCAGTCCGAAGTCCGAACAACTGCTTTTATACTTGTTTCAGTTTTAATCTAGTGTTACAAACTTGTTGTTGATTGTTTAAGTTAGAGTTTATCTTGTAAGTTCAGCTGTTAAATAATTGCGTTTTAACTTGGTCTAGAGTTCACGATATTGTGTTTCTGCAAACGTTTTATCTTGCGGCAGTCTTGAACTGATTGTAAATAGATAAGTTACTTGGTTTGTTTTTGTTTAATATTTTCTTTTGGTCCATTTATTGTTGTGTTGTTCTAATGAAAGTGTTCAGCTGTTAAATAATTGTATTAACTTGGTCTAGAGTTCACGATATTGTGTTTCTGCAAACGTTTTATCTTGCGGCAGTCTTGAACTGATTGTAAATAGATAAGTTACTTGGTTTGTTTTTGTTAAATGTTTTCTTTTGGTCCATTTATTGTTGTGTTGTTCTAATGAAAGTGTTCAGCTGTTAAATAATTGTATTAACTAATTATTAATTATTGTTTAGGTATGTTTGTTGAAACTTTTTCACACGAGCTTTCATGAATAAACATAACATAAACATTTATTTCATAAACAGACTTAGGATTAGTATACATCTGAGATAAGTAGGTAACAATATAAGTTTACGATCTGATGTCCTAGCTAGGTTACTTAGTAGCCTGTATTAAGAACAATCAGCGCTTATTTACCGAAAATAAGACAAAAGTATTGATTACAGTATATTTGTTACAGTATTATCAAAATTTAGAACAAATTAAGAAAAAAAAAATAACAAAAAACCAATACAAGAATATGTGGTGCGCGCGCGTGTGTGTGTTTGTGTGTGATTGCGCGTGAGTGTGTCGGGGTGAGTGTGAGTGTGTAATTATGAGTTACTTCATTGATGTAAGAAGGGCTTCGGTATCATCATAATTTTTGGTAGAAAGAAGTTCAGTAATCCGCTTTTTGCATGTGAGCTTACAACATGTTTGCAGTGGAATTATTGCATTTATTCTATTATATAGAAACGAATGCAATGATTCCATGCGAGCTCATGAGCCAAAGAGGCTTACCATTAATATCCGTTATTTGCAAAAAAAATAAAATTTTGTTTGTTATTTGATTTCGTCCATAAATTCTACTCAATCGACCCCTTTCCTGGAGTCAACAGTAAGATATATTAAAGTCTAATTTATTCGTATTTGCAAGAAAACAAAGTAAGCCTAGTAAGCAATGTTTACTTGTGGTCAATGTTTACGTACAGCCTGATTTATTGTAGGAATAGCCTTTTTGGGTTTTTCGGCAATTGTGAGGTTTGGCTCCTACAAACAGGCGCGACACGCGACGCGAATCGCACGCGACACAAAGGCACCGCACGTCGCGCGAGGCGCGGTGCCTTTGTGTCGCGTGCGTTTCGCGCGTCGCGCATGCATTTTAAACCATAAAAATATAGGTCATCGCTTGTTTTTTCGCTGTAGAAAATCTAGAAATCTGATACTAACTGAGTTTGCTCTTTAAATACCTATTTTTGTGAATTTTATACGATCATACATTCTAACGAAACGTACACTACAATAGAGTCCAGTTCTCTGGCATCCATAAAAACAATCAAGCGTTACAAGATTCTAAAACTCTTCGTCGCTTCGGCATTGTCTGTAACACGTGCGAAGTGCCGGCTGACTTCACGGTGCGCGTGCGCATGACTGTGCGATTAACTGTTTTTTGTTTAGGGTCGCTTTCGTATGGGCGGATAACTTAATATTATAAATGCAAATGTAAGTTTGTTTGTTACTACTTCACGCTAAAACAGCTGAACACAGATAGACCATGACCTAGGTAAGGCTACTTTTAATCATGGATTGCAGACGAAGTTGCGGGCTACAGCTAGTTTATTATGACTTTTAAGTTCATTGATGATGTAGGTAAATACCAACCATGTTTCTTTATAAACATGTGTGGCCTACGTGGCTTATTCTCACACCCCAAAGAGCAAGAATGCGCCAAAGGTTATTGTAATGCCCCGTGTAAGGGTCAGCAATCGATCACTAGCTTTGGACAGTTCAGATCGTGGAGCTCAATACTTCACAGAGAAATGTGCTGACGCTACATATTGGCAGGAGTTTTAGTAACCCCTTCATCCAGGGGTGTCAGATAAAGATCCTACGTAACAGATGCTTGAGATGCTTCCTTGTCTGCCTGATTTATTATTTTGTAAATAGAAAATTGGAGGCCTGAAATTATATCGAGCAAGTTCTAAGTTCGATGTTATTAAAATAGCAGGAAATCAGTAAATTTTGTGTCACTGCAATGACGGGACTACTAATCCATGTATAATGGCTTCTGACGTTTTCATGTTTTTATGAATTTCATACTACATTGTTGTGTGGGCCGAAACAAAATTGTACCACTGGAAGTATAATGGGGTAAAAAAAGAAATTCTATTTAGTTCGTCAGTCAGATAATAAAAAAATATTAGACACGTATTTTTTGCTTTATCTAAATTTTAGAAAATGACTTAGATAAAACGCATTACAGTTGTGGAGTGGGGGTTTCGCGTCACAACTATAAACAACTACGTATACAACCTAGCAAGGAGCGAAGTCATGCCACATTTTAACTTAATGTATCCGTAATCTTTTGATTACGCAAAAGAAGAAAAAATACGTGTCCAATATTTTTTAATTATCTACATGACGGCAAAAAAAATTTTTAGACATCATCCCTATTTATTAAACTGAAAGGCTGTAGGTATTTTTATAATATGTAATCTGTCACTGGTGCCATCATACAGTCGCTGGCTTATCGAATCTGTTCGCTACCATGGTGCTTTTATGTATTCAGCAAATAATATATAGTTTGTAGACCTCTTATAATTGATCCGCAAATAATGCAGACTCTTTAAAAGTTCTTAAGCGAAATTCTTCTGGTAACATTAAATTGTTAGGTCCTTTACTTACGAAAGAATTGATAGAGATAAAGTTTAGGCATTGAAAACTTTCAACTAAGCTTCCTATCTCCTTATCTATATTAAGACAGGCCTTTTCAACTTTTTGAAGGCGATCAAAATTCTGGCTACCATAATAATGCGTACCATATTATTATTTATTGTTTAAAATAAACTCATAATTATACAGGATGTACCAGAAAGGTGTGATCAAATTTAAGAGTGTGGTAGAAACCATCAAACTGAACAACTTTCTCCATGGGACCAACATCGTAATCGAGAAAAAAATATCAACTGGCCCATAAAAAACTTCAATACCTAGGTGCTCGATCCAAATGTATTGGCTGGTTATTTTTTCGCGTTTATGAGGAGATTATGAGAGAGAGAGAGAGAGGAGGTCGTGGCTAAGTAATAACAGCCTCACGGCTCTATCCATCAGGTTAAGCTACGCTTGCCTGGCTTGGTCCGTGGATCTTTACATACCGAGACTCTTCCGTGCCTCGGAAAAACCGTTAAGCTGTTGGTCCCGGCTGTCATTCGTGGATCTTTTGACAGTCGTTACGGGTCGTCAAAAGCCCGAAAGTCTAACAACCAGTCCTACCAAGGACTGGGGTTGTGGAGGTCAGATAGGCAGTCGCTCCATATAAAATACTGGTATTCAGCTGCATCCGGTTAGACTAGAAGCCGACCCCAACATAGTTGGGAAAAGGCTAGGCAGATTGATTTTTTCGCGTTTATGATGTTGGTCCCATGGAGAAAGTTGTTCAGTTTGATGGTCTATACCACACCCTTTAATTACCCCAAACTATATAAATACCATTCTCGCAAATCCCAACAAACAGGTCACCCAATTTCCATCTACACGTAGCTATATTTAATTACTGAAGGAAAAATATAAGAAAATACAATCCCTCAGGAGTGGTGTGGCCAGCTAATAAATATAGCTAAATGATCCAAGTAACCCTTGCTCCGTGCGGCCGGCAGTGAATCACTCGATCAAGCGGCTAATACGACGATGGCCCGGTCATTGTGGCGCGCGTGTTCGCAGTTATGTAATGTAAGCATACTCCTTCAGAAAAGGAGGTTATATGTAGGTATGTCCACGATTTTCTCAAAAACGAATGAACCAATTTTAATTATTCTTTCACTGACGTGATCTACATACTTTCAGGAAGGTTTTAGTATATAATACATTAGGTAATTATTCTTATATACGGAGTTATATGAATAGATGTACTGTGTTTTTGCGCATTTCTAAGCGGATTTTGATGATTATTCTTTTCGTTCGTCTTGGGCTTATGTAATTTTTTTTTCAACTAATAAAAATGGAAGAATAAATTTACTTTTAACCAAGTAAAAACCGACTTCAGAAACCTAAAACGAATAAAATAACTTTCATAAAAAACTTAACAGTTTCTGAAGTCGGTGTCTTCAAGTCTTCAATGCACCTTAGCTTGGCACCGACTTCAGAAGCTGTTATGTTTTTTATGACAGTTATTTTATTCGTTATTTTTTTATGAAGTCTGTTTTTCCTTTTTTTAAAGTAATTAGCTGAATATACAATTCCATACCTAAGCTCAAGACGAACGAAAAGAATAATCATCAAATTGCGCTTATTTTTTTATTCTTATATTTGGTATACCGTTCCTATGATAATAGATGGCGCCACGTGTCTTTCGAATCATGATTGAATTATGTTATTACAAGCAGAGTACAACCCGAATTGACTGTCAAATTGTAAACTAACGCGAGCGAAGCCGCGGGCAAAAGCTAGTTATAACAAGAATTAATAAGTTCTTACCCTTTACCAACCAAACAATTTAAAACCGCAGATACAAAATGCCTTAATTTCAGACTAGACTAGATATTACAATTGGTGAAGCAGCTTTATGAATGAACCGAGTCGAGTCTAGACATAGTTCGCCTACGCAATGCACTAAACATTGTCTGGGAAGGTCTTTAAGTTAGGGAGCTGTTAGACTGTAGGCGAATTTATAGAATAAGCTAATGGTGAGTGGGTGTTGGAAAAGGGCTCTGAGGGAATCGGCAGTGTCCTGTGCATTATTAATATGGTCGTCAGTCGAGCACCTTGTAAAATAGCTGCCACTGGACCTATTTTTCCTGCAGACGGTGTAATTCGGTACAGGACTGTAGTCTTTAGAGGAGCTCGTGGCTAAGTAATAATAGACGCATGGATCGATCCATCAGGTTAAGCTACGCTTGCCGGGGTTGGTCCGTAGATGGATGACAATCTTTACATACTAAGACTCCTCCGTGGGTCGGAAAGCACATTAAGCCGTTGGTCCCGGATGCCATTCGTGGATCTTTGACAGTCGTTACGGGTCGTCAGAAGCCCTAAAGTCTGACAACCAATCTTACCAAGGGGTATCCTGAATCCGGTTAGACTGGAAGCCGACCCCAACATAGTTGGGAAAAGGCTAGGCAGATTGACTGTAGTCTTTGTTTCTGGAAGATAGTCGGATTAAAATAATCAGCAATGACACTTCTTTTGTTTTAATGTATATTTGAAGCGAGCTGGTAATCGTCATGTATCATCATCATGTAGTCATTGGTTCCATTATCTGTTGCCAAGTAGTCGTTATGCTTTCTTTTACAAAATGCCTCTATGCCTAGTACTTTAAGTGTGTGCTTTGAAATGTATACTAAATTTTTGCAAAGACTGCCCAATGTCAATAACTCGCTATCATGTAACACATGCCTTATACCTACGTCCTTAGTGTCTGACAACATGTTTGATAACAAGCTCGATTTCAACTGAAATTAACTTCTTTATGTTAATTGAAGAGTTATTTTCGGAATTAAAACCATTTATTTTCATTTATTTGTGTGCTTTCGCATATTAACTTTTTCACTTTAGCCTAAAAGGAGATGTGAGCGTGAATTGACAGAATTGTTCTGTTTTAAGTTTGTCTGTGTTTTTAGTTGAATAATGTGAGATTGGATATTTATGGAATTTTGTATTACTATTCTTTTCCTTTTGTGGCGGCATCTACATCGCCAAATGTGAACTACGCATCACATTGACTACACGCAAAAATCCTGCATCGCGCAATCAGAGTTTACCGCGCGACTAGCATATATACAACGTTCCGACATCATTCGCCTGTTCGGAGGATCCTCTCTTTTCTACGGAGGATGAGTGAACTTTTCACCCACCTCTATAATTTCAGCAAATATAACAACTTAAGAATCGTGGACGGGGAAAAATTTATACCATGTGAAGATCGTAGCACAAAGCTTTCTGTTGTTGATGCCTGTCCCCTTGTGAAAAAGTCGTGACTTTATGTGTGTCCTCTTTTACAAGTATGTCCTAAAAGACAACATGCTATCTATATTGTATACTACAGGCTGACTTAAAATTCATTAGCATCCTTACTTATTTATTTATTTATATATACTTTATTGTACACCACAAAAATACATAACAAAAAAAAAGACATTATCAAACACTACAAAATATACAATGGGCGGCCTTATCGCAAATAATAAATGCCTACTTACAATATTATACTAAAATAGATACATACATAACCTAAATAATAGATACATAAATACATACATACTAAATATAAGCAACGAAAACAAATGAAGACTAAAGATATTTACCTCCGTGATATTTACAGTTACGTGAACACGATCACAACGACAAATAATGTTCGTTTACGAGCCTTTTAAACATAGGTAACGACTGCACGCGTTTTATTTGAACTGGCAATGCATTCCACAAACGAGCAGCCTGGACAGTATAGGATTTATCGAGGAAAGTTGTGGAATGCATAGGCATTTAAGCTTTAAATTATCAGATGACCTTAAAAATTTCGTGTGGGAGTCGCAAAGAAACTGGAAACGTTTCTTGAGATAGAGAGGGGTGGTAGGGGTATCCTTGTGTTTCGATGTTTCAGAGTTGGTCTTATAGTAAACGTTCTTCATATTCATTATTCATGGACCTACTTTCAATCCTTGGAAGTTTGCTAATTAATTCTAAGTCATCCTGTATATGCAAGAGTGATTCCTGTTACCAACCTGCATCGTGGATGTTACTCAATTATCCACGATACAGGATTCTACCAGGAATCACTTTGTTGTCGGCTCTAACTATATCTGGTGATGTGTTGTAAAACATTGGTTTATTATTTGTTATTTCTAGGGTTCTTGTAACTGTTACATCATCGCTTTGTAGAATTTCTTCTTCTTTACTCATTTTATTAGCTACTAGTTATTGTCCGCGGCTACGACCACGTGATTGTCAATACTTCCCTATTTGCATTGAATTTTATTCACAATTTTGTGGGTTTTAATTTTATGCGCGGAACTTTATTTTTCCAAAACAAAAGTACCCTAATTTACTCTTTATAACATCAGCTATTTGCCATTGAAACTCCCGTCAAAATCGGTTCAGCCGTTTCTAAGATTTGCCGGTACAAACAGACAGACAAGTACATTCTTAATATGCATTTAGTAAATAAGTAGGGACCCCTTATCTAAAACTGAAAGCAAACTACAATAGTGCAAAAAATTCTAGATGACTGATCTTTATTACAAGAACAGCATCTCACCAAGTATCACAGGAGTTTTCCTCTATCAATGTCAACCACCCCGGAAACGATATGTTTGGTGCATTTTCTTCCGTTTATTCTCTTTGCGCATATATAATTTACTTAGCTTGTAAGGAAGCTATTGGGTTGCTTTTGCTAGGTAAGGAGGCGTAGACGAAAGATAATAAATTCCTTGTTGTATCTGAATCCAGGTAGAATTGTTGATGTGTTTATTTTGTAAGGAGAAGGTTATATTTTTGTAATTTTTTTTTCTTTTTGTGGTATATGTTTTTTCCTTTTCCTATATTAGATTATTGAAGTACCTAACAGTGAACAAGAGTTGTTTTATAAAAAAATAAATATCTGTAGGTTTAAAAGGAGTTTTTGAGTGAACCACCTTCTTCCTACTATCGGTAGAGTCTTGAAAATGATCTTTCTCTTTATCGATCTGAAATATTCCGTATTTATTTATTTATTTTAAATAGAACGGCCGAAACCAATTACACTGTTTAAACATATAGGGTGACTGGTAATTAGTGACCGATACTTAAACACATGAATATACTCATGATAACAAACAACTTTTACTATGGGGCCAAACCTGAAATTGCGAAAAAAAAATGAGCTGTCCCATAATTCATGTTCGCATAACTCAACAAATATGTCAAAATGTAGGAAGCAGCTGATTTTTTTTTCGCGATTTCAGGTTTGGTCCCTTCATAAAATTGTTTGTTAACATGAGCACAATCATGTGTTTAAGTATCGGTCACCAATTACCAGTCACCCTATATAATTTATTTAACACAGTCATGCATTCTTCTCACATAAATTCAAACATTCAGACAGTATCATCTTCCATTCAGTCACAAACACATCAAGATCTGTGTTTGAGTTCAGGAGAGCGCTAATAGCGGCTAATGTCCGAGGAATAGGTGACTTGGAGCGTGTAACAGTACGGCAAGCTGGAACAGCCAGTAACGGGTGTTTTCTGCTACGACAACAATTGTCTGGGACAAATAGATTGAAGATTTCATTATGCAGATCAGGAACATCAATAATCCCCCTAAGAATTTTAAATATTACCGTCATCTGATACGCGACCGTCTTACTTCAAGAGAATTGAAACTTAAGCAACCCAACAGGAATTTATATGACCGATATAATGTTTTCCCAACAAGTAACGTAAAATTTAATGAGTAAGTAATTCTTTTCATTAAGAAAAACAGATGAAGTCATCATAGAGAAAAACAGGATCTCCATACAATAAACATCAAAACTTTTATCTCTTCGCTCAATTTCCTCTCAAAGTGTCTCCATCAAGATTAGGAACCCCCAACCTTGGAAACTATTAAGCGATGGACCTGCCTAATGTCTCAACATCGCGCTAATTGGTCGGAAATCCGGGACGTCAGATACACGGATAACTATCTCCCTACATTAGTCGACACGCACACTCACGTACAGGAAAGTACGAAATACATGAGGTTGCCTAGAAAAACAGAAAGGGTCTGCTACAAGGCACTACTAGACCATAATATAGGCTACGGATCCTTCAGTATGGGCTATAAAACGGATCATGTCAACAATCAATTTGGGTGGCGCGTTGATTTTGGGAAAGTTGGCTCTGCACAGATTCTATTAATCAGAAAATCCACATCTACTTACCTACATTTCCTGAGTGTTACATGCATAAATTAACGTACTTCTTTGCCATTTTTTTCTAATCCTGAGAGCAGTGGTGGCCTCTGGATAATGGCACCTACTTACGATTTATATAAGTCGTGAATTCGAACCCAGGCAGGCGCTTTAATTTTTGTAAATATTTTCATAACCAATACTCTCAAAACGGTGAAGGAAAACATCGTGAGGAAACCGGCATTTCCTAGTCACTCCTTCTCAAAGCGAGGAAGCCTGTGTCCCAGCAGTGGGAACATCATAGCCTGATTATGCTGTTAATCCTGATTTTTAATGGTCCTTCAGTAGACAAAGCATTACACCAGAAAACTTATAAAGGCTTGAACATAATCAGCAAAGTAAAGAGAAGAAGAGAGGGAGAAGAGCAATACTGTCAATAATGATAGACGTTTGCTGGCTAATAATAGGTCTTTACCTATGAAATTGCCGTTTTGTATGAAAAAATTTAAACGAATTTTTTTCATGCATTTTTTATTTGTATTAATCGAAGTAATCACCCATGCAATCAATGCATCTTTGCCAACGCAGTGGCAGTTTATTGATGCCCTTCTTAAAGAAATCAGCTGGACGGGAGGCAACAAATTCTTCAAAGGCATTTTGTACTGCCTCTCGGGTATTGAATTTTTTTCCCGCCAAGAAGTTATCCAAATTCTGGAAAAAGTAGTAGTCTGTAGGCGCAAGGTCTGGTGAGTAGGGCGGATGACGGAGAGCTTCCAACCCCAGTTCTTGCAACTTGGAGACCGTCTGCTGTGCAGTATGAGGTCGTGCGTTGTCGTGCAGGAGCAGCGGAGACGAGCGATTGACAAATGCTGGTTGGAGATGTGCCAGCTTCTCCATCATTGTGTTCAGTTCTTCACAGTACACATCTGAAGTAATGCTCACCCCGTTTGGTAAGAAGCTGTGATGAATCACACCGGCGCTAGACCACCAAACAGTGACCATCACTTTTCTAGGGGTAAGTTTTCGTTTAGGGCATTGTTTAGGTGCTGAACCAAGATCCAACCAACTTGCTGAGCGCTTGCGGTTATCAAACAGAATCCATTTTTCATCGCAGGTAACAATGCGGTTCAAAATTCCTTCATTTGTGTGTCTGTTGAGCAGTGCAAGGCACGTCTCGACGCGTACTTCGCGCTGGCGATCATTGAGTTCGTGGGGCACCCATTTGTCAAGCTTTTTTACCTTGCCAATTTGACGCAAATGGACCAATATTGTTTTGACGCTAACGTCGAAAGCTGCTGCTAATTCAGCCGTAGATTGTGTATCATCAGCTTCCACAATCGCCTTTAATTCGTCATTGTCGACCAGTCTTCGGACGACCGCGAGGTTCATTTTTCAGGTCGAAATTTCCAGAACGGAAGCGAGCAAACCAATAACAAGTGGTGCGTTGGTTTGTAGTGTTAGCTCCGTAAACGTCGTTGATGTTGCGTGCCGCTTGTGCCGCGTTGCTGCCACGACGGTACTCATATTCCATAATTACTCGAATTTTTAACGTATCCATGATGACGAAAAAGATTGAAATGCGATGAAAATGTAACACTAATCAATAAACAAATGACTACTTTTGGAAAAAAAAATCCATGTTTTTAAAATAAAATTAATTTGAAATTAGAATTCTTAGCCAAACAAAAATTATTTTGATTTGAAATGGTCAGTACTGCAGAACGGCAATTTCATAGGTAAAGACTTAATATTAGGTATTTACCTATGAAATTGCCGTCCTGCAGTAATGGTCAGTACTGCAAAACGGCAATTTCATAGGTAAAGACCTATTATTTATCAAATAGGAGATACAGGATATACGTTGTATATTCGCATAGACCATTAACATTAAAGCATTATATTATTATGAAAAAATGATCATTGCTTTTGCGAGTCGCACGATGAATGTAAGAAAGATGCTAATCAGTACTAAATATTATGATACCATCTCTTTGAAATTAACAAGGAGCGTTGAAACTAATAGGCGTTCATACGTAGATCCTTCATTAATCTTAATGGTTACTGTTCTTATCAGTTAATTTATCTGTTCTAAAGACGATGTTTGTGCGGAAGTGACAGTATGCTTGAGTTGGTTTAAATCTTGGTAGTAGATCTTGAGATGGAAAGATTTTTTTTGAGCCTCTCTTTTGCCTTAAAATAAACTAAGTTAGAATGCTCTTATTATCATTTCTAAATTAGTTTATTTTCTTGGACGTTATTGGATACTAAAACTGATACTTTAGAAAGCCTAACGAAAAAAAATGGTGCAGTTTTGCACTTCTTAGGTAATATTTACCTAAAATTTAAGTTTTACTTTCAAACTTAAAATCGATGATGAAAGATGGGTAGGCGTCTGGTATGGGACGCAAACTCTGTCAATACCCTTGCGCCATCTCATGTTCCAAGCACGACGGGCTGTGCTGGCGGCGCTGCTGCGGCTGCTGGGACGCTCAAGCGGCGCAAATACTGTAACCTTATAAGTAACTACAGTTTTGAGCCGTTTGGGATCGAAACGGTCGGGTCATGGGGCCCGAGTGCGCGTCTACTTTTTAAGGAAATTTCTTTCCGACTGATCGAGACTTCACGTGACCAGAGGGCTGGCTCGTTCTTTGGCCAAAGAATTAGCATTGCCATTCAACGTGGCAATGCTGCCAGTCTTCTGGGCACGTGTCCGGATGACAGTGATACGGACGAGTACTACGACGCCTAAGCATCCTTTTGTTTTTGGAACGAAGTTCCTTATCGCGCGTTGTGAAAGGGGGCTAGACGGAAAAAATTCTCACGAAAAGTTGTAACGACACTTTTTGATAAAGTAAGCTATTGTAAGTTGTGCGACGTGCGCATGTTTCTCTGTCTGTCTCTCTCTCTCTCTCTTATAGAAAGATTAAGTTTATATTACATTATATTTGTTAATAATAAAAAAAATATTATTTTATCTTAAAAAAAAAATATTACAATTCCTTCACTAATTAATCGAAAGGAACTTCGTTCCATCCGGGTGTCCCTTGACACCTCTCAACTTTTTTTTTGTATTTATTTGTATAGTTAGTTAGTCATTTACTTTAGTACCTAGTGTAAATAGTGTTAACTTGTATATTGTATATAAACTACAAAAATAAAATACATTATCAAAAAAAAAAAAGACGATGCATTTATCTCAAGGTAATTTGAATTGTCAAAGAGTCGGTCAGTCAGAAAGCGTCAAGTGTCAACGGAGAAGAACGGGCAAGAAACTCCACGGACACTGTTTAAAATCAAAATATTGTTACAGAATATTGAGTCAAACTGTCTTTGTTTATATCTACTTGCAAGGGTATTGACAAAGTAGTTTTGGTGCAACGGTTTTGGTTGAGGAGCTCATGGCTAAGTAATAACAGCCGCACGGGTCGATCCATCAAGTTAAGTTACGCTTGCCGGGGTTGGTCCGTGGATGCGTGACCATATTTACATAACGAGACTCCTCCGTGCCTCGGAAAGCACGTTAAGCCGTTGGTCCCGGCTGTCATTCGTGTATCTTTGACAGTCGTTACGGGTCGTCAGAAGCCCGAAAGTCTGACAACCAGTCTTACCAAGGGGTATCGTGTTAACCAGTTACTGGGTTGTGGAGGTCAGATAGGCAGTCGCTCCATGTAAACTACTGGTATTCAGCTGCATCCGGTTAGACTGGAAGCCGACCCCAACATAGTTGGGAAAAGGCTAGGCAGATTGAGTTTTGGTGCAACGAAACATTAACATTGCACCTTGTTTCTCTGAAGGGATGGGCAGAGGTGTATCTATAGAACACCCTCATTTCGCTAGTTAAGTACGAGTATGTTAAAGTCCCATGTAATAGGGGGCGAGCCTGTTGCCATCAACCGGGCACAAATCCAGACTCCGGGTGCCACTAAGAAACCAACCAACAACCAGTTGTGGTTGGTTGGTTGCAACCTGCACCCTAATTGCGTAACACATTATCAATCGGAGTTGGTTTTATTTTGACAGTTCAACAACATTCATTGCGTTATTTACGTTGTTGAGCAGACAAATGTTTCGAACATAATGAAGCAATGGATTAGCAATTTGTTTCAAAATGATTCATATTTCGATCGATCGTGTGTTGCGCAATTAGGGTGCTGGTGTAACCTTAACTAAATAAGTGGTTCTGGAGACAAAGTCTAGTCACTAATCCAAGGCTAATTTCACCAAGATTCGCCTAATCTCCACCCGGTCTCGTTACCGTATTCACAGATATATCACCAAAATGACTTACCGTAATGTCACTTGGTGTGTTTCCACGCAATTCGAGGGATCCCAAATTATATAAGTTTTGTTGTATAGGTTTGCGAGGGTGAATAAGTAATTTCGTAGGCCCCTTTTCAGGTAGGACATAGTGTGACTAATTATGCTGTAGAGGTATTGTGGCTTGAGTAGGGCATAAAGTTTGTATGTGAGGTGAATAGGGTGTTGTAAAGAGCTAGGGTTTAGTTTTTGATTCGCAATTTCTCATTATGACTTCTAATTTCCGCCATAATGACCCATATGACGTCGTGGTTTATGAGATATTCTGGATCTAGACAAATCCAATAGATCATTGCTATAATTATTCGGTTAAGGCAGGCTGAAACGAGTAACAAATTATCCTAAAACTTTTGTACAAAAAAATACAACCGACTTCCAAAAACAACACTACAAAGTGAAAAATAACTTTAATTTCGGAAGTCGGTGTCTAGTTAAATGTATTTTCGTTTTTTGCCACCGACTTCCGAAATTAAAGTTATTTTTCACTTTGTAGTGTTGTTTTTGGAAGTCGGTTGTATTTTTTTGTAAAAAAGTTTTTATTTTTCACTTTTTAGTTGTGTACCTACCCCACACAAATTCTAATACCACTATCTGCAAAACAAACTAGAACATCATCCATATAAAAGTGGGGAAAAAATACGTATTATTGTAGCTAACTCAAAAACTACCGAAGCAAAGTTAATCAATTTTATATGGGACCAACTGTGATGTATACCCTCTCGAACAAAACAAAAAAAAACCAAACCGGTCCAGCCATTCCGACGAATTGAGAACCTCCTCCTTTTTGAAGTCGGTTAAAAATAGGAACAATACAACAATAGCCCAAGTAGCAAACAAATGTCCTAAAAAGGTATTGTAGATATCTTGAAGGCAAGTAGATGAATTCCAGCTGTTGTCTTGGTTAAAACCAATATGTCCTTCAATATTATGTCTCCTAGATACACCCCAAGGGTCAGTTAAGTAAAAGTGGGCACAGTATTTAACTACGTGTTAAGAAAGAGTTAATACTAATGTTTAGATAAACTTTAACCCTATTTAAGAATATGGTTTTGCAGAACTCTAAACACTGATTTCAAGATATCTTGTAAGTTGACTTCAGATCAAGAAATAGACTTAAAGCTATCTGCAATACCTAATTAAAACTATCAATACTGAATTGCAGATATTCTTATCTTAGTGAAGTAAAATTTAAAAAAATATTTTGCTTTAAAGTGCTTTAAGTAACTTTATTTTTAACCGACTTCAAAAAGGAGGAGGGTCTCAATTCGTCGCAACCATTTTTTTTATTTTTTTTTATGTATGTTCCCCGATTACTCGAAGATGGCTGGACCGATTTGGATTTTTTTTTGTTTTATTCAAGAGGGTATACATCACAGTTGGTCCCATATAAAATTGATTAACTTTGCTTTGGTAGTTTTTGAGTTAGCAACAATAATACGTATTTTTTCCTCACTTTTATATGGATGATGTTCTAGTTTGTTTTGCAGGTAGTGGTATTAGAATTTGTGTGGGGTAGGTACACAACTAAAAGTGAAAAATAAAAACTTTAAAAAAAAAAAATACAACCGACTTCCAAAAACAACACTACAAAGTGAAAAATAACTTTAATTTCTGAAGTCGGTGGCAAAAAACGAAAATACATTTAACTAGACATCGACTTCCGAAACTAAAGTTATTTTTCACTTTGTAGTGTTGTTTTTGGAAGTCGGTTGTATTTTTTTGTAAAAAAGTTTTTGGATAATTTGTTACTCGTTTCACCCTGCCTTAACCGAATAATTATATCAATGATCTATTGGATTTTTTTGTAAAAAAGTTTTTTAGAAATTATGGTGAACTTTTAAATTATTACAAAACTGTTTTAAGATATATTAAAATGGCGATTATACAAACAATTTTTATGTCTAGAAAAGGCTTTCATATGTCGTTGAATGCGTTGGAAATTTAAAACTCATGATTATTTCTCGTGTAAAATCTGTAGATAGTGCTATAAAACACACGGGCTTTAAAAATACTAGAAAACAAACAATAAAATTTTGTATAATAATATTGCAAATGAAAAATTTTGTGTCATATAGTGCATAGTACTACATTTTCTATAAATGTGCAAGTTATTAAGGTACTTAGAATTACTATAACAAAAATATAAGTTCAATCTACTCTAGTTTTTGGTGAAGTGTTGTCGGAAATTTTTTTATTATTTTTTCACTTAAAGTGCAAAATGGCGTTAAATTTTATTTTTCCTAACGAAGTAAGATTTTAGACACTACTGATTTTCTAAGGCTAGTTCAGACAAAGTAAAGACAAGTTACATTTCAAGTAGTGCTAGTTAAGAGATATTATACTTAACCTACACTAAAAACCGTATTGGTGAAGTACTATTTAATTTTTTTGGTAATATGTGATTGTATAGTTTGATTTAGTTAAGACCAGATTACGCCTTAATATTTTCTTAACTTGTCATTTCATCATCAAATATTTTTTTTCTTTGTGAGTCTAAAAAGATACTTCAATTATTCTATTATTATGTATGTACGTACCTATCCACTTATGTATGTATCAGAGTTTTTTTTTTGTCAGTGAATGTTGCACGAAAATTGAATTTAAATAGCTGCTGTTAAACTATACAGTTGCTGGGGATTGTTCTCGCTCATCCTAACGCTCGACTCGGCTTGCTGGCTCATTGTCCCATATGCTTCGGCTCGGAGATTGTTGTTGCGCGGAAGTCTGGCATCGTTTAAACAGGTTTTTTGTTCTGACACAATATCACATTATTTATGTACGTTTATTTGACACAAACTTTCACACGTTGCAGTATAAAACTGATTTACGTCCGTCACCTCACACTTCGGTCCAGTTGAAAACCAGCGTCAGGCACTAGTTGTCTGGCATTTTTTTGCTGAACTGGGCCTTTTTGGCACAGCCGTGAGGCACACTTTCCTGCATTGTATTTTTTATTTTATTTTTTGTTGTTGTTACATCGCAAATGTAGCTTTTTAAATTTTATTATTATTTTCTACTTTTTTGTTGTGCCTCTTTAATTTAGTCTGTGCTAAATAAATGTGTTTTCTTTCTTTTCTTTCTTTCTATTCAATTGAGTTTTAAGTGAGCTTTCAAATAATCTGAGTATAGTAAAAAAATATTTTTAGTTTTAAATGTAGGCATACTTAATACAAACTAGTTTTGAGAATACTTAACCTGGTTTTTGGTATTCCTAACTTGCTTAAGTAGCGGTAGTTTAAAACGATTTAGTATTAAAGAAAGAAAAGACCTAACGAAAACCTTTATGATTTAGTAAAATTCAACGTTATCTAAAGTACAGATATGTAAGATTAAATCACTATTCTTGTTTGCTACTTGGGAGGGTTGGAAACGTCGATTTGTATTTATCACCTTTTTGAACTTTCGTAGTTGGTGGAGGTAAAGGCGTGTAAATGGCCGTGTATCCTATGCGGGTCTGGATTGCACGCTAATTCAAATTGCCTATTTTGTCCGAAACTTTCAACATGATTGGTGGCGGTCAGATGGCGTCTGTAGTTAACCCCAGCAAATAATGCAAAGCGGTACCTGTGATCTTCTTGTGGAGTCCTGATGTGTGAGTGGCTAAGTAATAACAGCCGCACGGGTCGATCCACCAGGTTAAGCTACGCTTTCCGGGGTTGGTCCGTGGATGGGTGACCATCTTTACATACCGAGACTCCTCCGTGCCTCGGAAAGAACGTTAAGCCGTTGGTCGTTCATGCATAAAGCTTTTTATTTTCATACTATTTTTATTCAGGAAGCAAAAACCCTTTCAAGAATAACGCCCGCTCAAAAATTTTCCCGGCAAATCTCCGGCATTTCTAAGCGGATTTTAATGATTCTTCATTTCGCTCGTCTTGGGCTTATGTAATTGTATATTCAACTAAAAATGGAAAAATAAATTTACTTTTAAAAACCGACTTCAAAAACCTAAAACGAATAAAATAACTTTCAAAAACTTAACAGCTTCTGAAGTCGGTGCCAAGCTAAATTGCATTGAAGAATTGAAGACACCGACTTCAGAAGCTGTTAAGTTTTTAGGAAAGCTAATTTATTCGTTTTAGGATTTTGAAGTCGTATTTTTTTTTTTAAATAACATGAAAATTTAAAATATAAACAACCCTAAAATGCTTCCATTGCTCACAAATTATCGCTAAGCCTGGTTATAAGCAAGACGAATTTCACCATCGTAATGTGGTGAATTCTCAAAATAATTTGTATGATAACACCCTCCCTTCATTTTGAGGTCATTACAAGTATAGTAGGCCGCACGCAAGTGGCCGAAAACCACTATAAGCTAGCCTCTTATTCTATTGAAACTCCGTACTTCTCTAGACCAGCACAAAGTTCAAGTGTTACCAACGACGTGCAGTTGACTGTACCTATTCTAATTTGCTTTGTAATTTGCTGTTGAATTTTATCATTTACCTAAACGTTTAAGTTGAGTAATTCGTTTTTAGGAGGGATGCAAGACGGAAATTCTAGTTTAAATTGGGTAGAAATAACTGTGATGTATGTGCATACGTAGCCTTGGATAGAAAAGGTTATAAAACATAGTGTAGTTATAAGATTTTCAACAATAAGAGTCGTTTTCATAAATTAATTTAACAAAACACAAAAAGTGTTTTGTTTCAATTAATTTATGAAAACGTTCCTTTATTTGTTTAGATCTATAAGTAGTTGTATTCTCGAGATTATTATGATTAATGACAATAATATCATTTTCAATACACTTCCTCGAAAACTGGTTCATATCGCACTACGATTAGGTTCACAATGCAATATATTTCACACGCGTGCGATTTTTCATTTTCCAACACGTGTGCGGGAAAAAAAATTGTGACAGATAACTTAGACCTACACTTAGTCCAAATTAGTTCAATGCCTCTATTCACACCGTCTCCATTCGGAGGTGAATGTTTTTTTTAATCTCGGCAAAGAGATGTGTGTCTTTACGGCGTTAATATTTTTTGAATATTTAAATAATGTTTATATATAGAATATCATCAAAAACCATGATTATTACAATAAAAAAAACGTTTATGAACAAATTAACATTCATTTGTGTTTTAAACTTAAAAATATTTGAATTTTCTATTTTTCATATTAGGCTGTTTATCGGCTCCTTTCTCCTTCAACCTGGCGAAAGCAAAGCGCGGAAAAAAAGAAAATTAAAATCATAGTTTCATATTAATTCATGACAAAAATATTTTTCGTTATTTTATTTTGTTTCTTCAAAAGTGTATTGAAAAACGTCGTTTGATACACGTGGACATTTGTTATTGCAGTTCTCGGCTCAAAAACAACCTCGCCTACGGCTCGTGCGTTAATTTCGCCTCGAATGCAATAACAAAAATTCTCCACTTGTATCAAAATGTACTATTACAAACGCTAAATAAAAATGGTTCGGCGAATAAATCAATAGAACAAAAACAATCGACTTCCAAAAAAAAAAACACTAACTACAAAGTGAAAAATAGCTTTAAGTTCGGAAGTCGGTGTCTTTAGATCTGTATTTTAATTTTTTGCCACTGACTTCCGAAATTAAAGTTATATTTTATTTTAGTCAGTTATTATTTTTTTTTGTAAAACAGTTTTTTTATTTTTCACTTTTCAGTTATGGTGCCTACCCCACACCAATTCCTATACCACTACTTGATTTATAAACAACGGTGACAGGAAGTAATATAACATTATCAAGATTAATTATTATCGAAGCTGACTCAAAAACTACCAAAGCAAAGATAATAATAACATAATTTTCTAAATCGGTCCACAATTGACGAAAATATCGATGACCTACATAATAATATCAGACGAATATACAATAACCTCCTCCTTTTTTGAAGTAGGTTAACAAGGAAATGAAAGTTTGTGCAAGACTCCTCAATGTAACAGCTTGCTATTAACGATTCAATTATTTACAGCAAAAACACAGTAACACAGCTGTTTTAACAAATTTGTCGAGCAACAGGACTTGTAGTTCGCATCGTGAATAATTGTTACAACTTCTGCGACATAATAATGCCAATTTGGTTGCTGACTTATAACGTATAACATATAAAATAGATGGACAAATTTAACACAGCGTTCAGTACGTCTAACCAAATAAATCCAAGCAAAAAAAAAAACCCTGATTAAAGTGATTTTATTCAGACCTAAAATAATAAAAAAAAAACGCGGCGGGCGCGGGCGGTGACGTAGTTACGTACGCTTGCACATTTGTAGTATCAGAATTATGAGATAACGAAGATATGGATGTGTTTATGCATTGGGTAACCAACATTTTTAGTGTACTTTCGTTAGCTGATTTTTTTCTTGTAAATATCTAAAGCGTTTTTCTTATTTTTTTTTTTTTACCATTGTCCTTATTTTGGTGGTTTGTCCATCTATTTTAATGGAAAGAAAAGAAAGAAAGAAAGAAAATACTTTTATTTGCGGTAAACATGACGCAAACAACAAAATAAAATAAACAATGTATAAAGCAAGTTTTGGGGAAAATATGCGTCACATCTACGCAAAACGGCAACCGCTCAGCATAATGCCGCGACCCCATACGAAACGGAGCCCCAGCGCTGGTTTTCAGCGATAGCCGGCGTTGACGCGATGACGTCGACCGGTGCAGCATGTAATAAATAATATGCAATTAAAAAATAAATAAAATATAAAGTTAATTCTATAGGTATATATAAAATATACAGAAAATTACAATATTCCCGCATTCCGCTCCGCGACAGCACCGACTCCCACAATGTGGAGACCTTATATACTTATCATAGCGATGCAGACAATTAAAGTACCTTTTCTTTTTAGGTCCACACATCGCAATGCCTTTCTAGATAAAGCCAGTGCTTGATCTTATTTATTTATTTATTATTTATGTACACGCAGAAAAATATATAGAGATACATCATAATTTATAATTGGAGTACAAAGGTACTGCTTATTTCTCAAGTAATTTCTTCCAGCAGACCTGCGAAAGGAGAAATGAAATAGAAATGTAGACAATAGTTTGTGAGAGCAAGAAGATAAAAAAATAAATATGTGAAGACTAATGATCTTATAATAATGTGGACTTTTTCTTGTTACAGATGACCCAAAAAATATCACCGTCTTAACAGACACCAAAGAGGAACAATGTGAAATTATGAACTGACACACACACATGATTTCAACAACTAACTTCACACACACACCGACAGATGTGAACACACTACATTACGACTGTAGGAACATAACATTTAACTACAAAAATGCAACACAAAACTGTACATATGAAATTGCGGACGAGTACGAGAATTCGGGTTTTGGGAAGGCGAATTTCACGAATGCCACATACGCAATGTCGAATGACAATTTTACGGAATACGCTGAGATCCCGTATTACATAAAAGCGACGTCGATGACGTTCTGTATAGTGATAATGTGTCTCGGTGTCATAGGAAACGTGATGGTACCAATCGTGATACTAAAGACTAAGGATATGAGGAACTCGACGAACATTTTTCTGGTGAACTTGAGTATTGCGGATCTCATGGTGCTTCTGGTGTGTACACCGACTGTGCTGGTGGAGGTCAACTCTAAGCCGGAGACGTGGGTGCTGGGAAAGGAGCTATGTAAGTATTATAATATAATTATTTAGTTTTTTAATGATAGTGGGAAGGAAAGAATAGGCTGGACGTTTGATCGGCGATGGCAATGAGAAGGCTGAACAAAATATTGGTATTTTTGCCTGTTTGCGAGAAAAACGTGACATTTCAGAAAATGTGTTTTTTTTTTTATTCGATAATTTAATATTCGATTGTAGAATATTTTTGTGTAATATTTTTAAAGTTTATTAGATAACTCATTTAACGTAAAAGCACATATTTTTTTTTAAGTTTGGAGCTCGTTGCTAAGTAATAACAGCCGCACGGGTCGATTCATCAGGTTAAGCTACGCTTGCCGGGGTCGGTCCGTGGATGGGTGACCATCTTTACATACCGAGACTCCTCCGTGCCTCGGAAATCACGTTAAGCCGTTGGTTGGTCCCGGCTGTCATTCATGGATCTTTGGCAATCGTTACGGGTCGTCAGAAGCCCGAAAGTCTGACAACCAGTCTTACCAAGGGGTATCGTATTACCCAGTTAATGGGTTGTGGAGGTCAGATAGGCAGTCGCTCCAAGTAAAATACTGGTATTCAGCTGCATCCGGTTAGACTGGAAGTCAACCCCAACATAATTGGGAAAAGGCTAGGCAGATTGATTGTTTTTTTTTTTAAGTTTACATATCGCTTCCTGTAAAATTGCATTTTTCGACATAGCATGTTTTTCTCGCCACTACAAATAAACTGTCGGGTACCCTTTCTGTTCCTTAGAACATAGATATTATGAGGTGGATGACTGAATTGGCATCAGTCATTAATACAAAGGCTGACCTTAATGTAATCACAACACCAGCTTACATATTTTGTCTAAGAATAGTATTTCAAAACAACGCAGCACCATAAACCGTGTCAGCTGAGTAGATTCCAACATTTCTTGTACACTCTAGAACACTAAATTTTGCTCTCTTCACTATGAATGCAGTTGCGGAATCCTTAGCAAACAGCGACAACTTTGTGTAAAGTCCTACCAACTTATCTGTGAACTGAAAAAGGACGGCACCGTTGATGCGTCGACACAATCGAATGACATGCGTCGCCACAATCGAATGACATTTCAACATGACGGCCGTAATTCCAATTTTCGGCATTTCACAAATAAGTTGGTAGAGTGTAATATGAAACTTGTTCTGTCTTATGTCATGGATGAAGGAAGTGTCAGCACCTTCTTTAAGCTACTAATGAGCTAACGCCTTTTGTGAGAAGTAAAAAAAATCTGTTTCAAAATCAATCAGGCTAGCCTTTTTCCAACTATGTTGGGGTCAGTTTCCAGTCTAACCGTATGCAGCTCAATAATTTTACATAGAGCTACTACCTATCTGACTTCCACTGCTTAGTTACTAGTATCACGATACCCCTTGGTAAGACTGGTTGTCAGAATTTCGGGCTTCTGACTGCCGGAAAGACTGAAGATCTACGGATGACAGCTGGGGCAAGCGGCTTAACGTGCATTTCGACAGACGGAGGGGTCTCGATAATGGTTATCCATCCACGAACCGACCGTGGCAAGCATAGCTAAGTAGCATGGCCTTCGATCGATGCGACTGTTATCATTTAGCCCGAGTTTTTTTTTTATAGGAAAAAATACCAAAATAATTTAAAATTGTATATTTATATCGATATTAAAACTTATTTTTGTCCATTTTAAAGGTTTGAGGACTTTTCTAATACTGACACGATACAATCATTGATCACAACACTCAGATTGACTCCAGGATTACTCTTAAGAATGAAACATGGTATTGAAAAGTGGATGGAAAACTTCTGGGTCTTCCATTTCATTAAATAAATAAATCATTTATTTGGACCAAACACTTACAAATTTTTCTAACCTGTCAAACTGTAAGACAGTTTGTCGGCAGGATTAGAGCTCCTTTTACAACATTTTTGGTCATTGCATAGAAATACAAAAAAAAAAACAGATCTATGGGTATTTGGAACTACCAAACTGAACCACCCAGCGCCCACACACACGAGCGGCACGCGCCAATTGCAACTGCCATCCACATACAGCGTGACAGGGTAACTCAATCTTTTAATTGAAACGGATTATACTAGAGGTCATTAGCAACAAATTAAGTCAAGTTAACTAGGGATCAAAACTGGATAGTTACCGAGCTGTTTCCTAACTGAAATTTTCTGACATGTTACCAAAAACAATTTATTATGAAAAAAACTAAGTACTACACTCTCAACATTTAAATGATACTTTTCTGAAAGCTGAAAAGTGAGTGATCATTAAAAAAAAAAATTATCCTTGCCCAAAACATACATAATCTCAGAAATCTCTCCGGAAATCTCGAAAATTTATGGACCGACACAGCTCGGTGGTACCTTCCAGTTTTGACCTCTAGTTAACTGGACTTAATTTGTTGCTAATGACCTCTAATATAACCCCTTTCAAGGAATAGGTCGAGTTTCCCTGTCACCCTGTTTATGTACCTACCGAAAATTGTGTTTAATTCTTGATATAACCAGTAGGTAGTGGATAACAAAGTGGAATCCTAACGTGCCTTGGAGTATAACAAACATTTTATTTTACATTCCACAGTTAGAGCTAACTGTTTACTCTTTCAATTCTGAAAGCTCATAGCTCTATTGAGAATCGAAACTGCTTCAGGGAGGTTAAGATTGCATTCATAACTTTATTTCTTTCTTTTATGCTCAAACTGATGTCCTCAGTAATACGTCTACTCTTAAGGACGCTGTTACAAATGGGTAGTCAAATCGTTACTTTTTTACGCAAAAGTATGTTTATTAAATAAAATGCTTTACATTCTTAAAATATTTTTTGGCCAAATTGTTGATAGATGTGATACAGTTTAGGTACAGTTTAGATAGGTACAGTTTCTCAATAATTGTACCGGACTGAAAATTTTTACTTCGGTACATTAATTGAGAAAATTTACCTATTTAAAATTATATTTATAGTTCAGAATCGTATCATGCACATCTATCAACAGTTTGGCCAAAAAACATTTTAAGAATGCAAAGCATTTTATTTAATAAACATACTTTTGTGTTTTTTTTTTTTTTGATTTGACTTCCCATTTGTAACAGCGTCCTTAAAGTTTTTTTCAAAAGCTCCCAATGTTCTAGGAACTCGTCCTTTGGAACGAAAGCATCCATTTCACGTCTTATACATTAAAAGACTTCTGAGAAATAGCAGTTGGTTTAATCTGAACCAGTTACTTATTAAATAACTAAAGCTTTTGCCCGCGGCTTCGCCCGCGTGGCGGAAATTATCCCAGGGAACATACTACTGGGATAAAAAGTATCCTATACTCGGTTTTTGATGGAGTACACGGAGCGTTTTTTCCACAACCCAATTACTGGGTAATACAATACTCCTTGGTAAGACTGGTTGCCAGACTTTCGGGCTTCTAGCGACCCGTAACGACTGTCAAAGATCCACGAAATAACAGCTGGGACCAACGGCTTAACGTGCTTTCCGAGGCACGAAGGAATCTCGTTATGTAAAGATGACTATCTTAGACTAGACCCATCCACTGGCCAACCCCGGCAAGCGTAGACCTGATGGATCGACCCTTACGGCTGTTATTACTTAGCCACGAGCTCCTTTATCCTCTATAAATAAACAGTATGGTATGCAATACATAGCTTTCGTAAAAAACTTAACAGCTTCTGAAGTCGGAGTTCCAAGTTATGGGTGCATTGATGACTTGAAGACACCGACTTCAGAAGCTGTTAAGTTTTTTATGAAAACTCATTAAATTTTATTTGTTTTAAGTTTTTGAAGTCTGTTTTTACTTTTTTTTAAGTAAATTTATTTTTCCATTTGATTAATATAATAAACAATTAGGTAAATACTTAAGCCTAAGGCGAACGAAAGGAAAAATCCGCTTAGAAATGCCGGAGATACAGTACATTTATGCATATACCTTCGAAGAATAATTATCATTACATTACATAATTTTAATGATTCTTTCACTAATGGATCTACATGTATGTATGAAATAATCATTAAAATTGTTTTATTAGTTTTTGAGGAAATCATGGACTTATAAACATACATACATACATTCCTATATACATACATACCTCCTCTTTTAAAGTCGGTTAGTGAATCATCATTCTCCTGCTCATAACCCAATCGGAACCCTAATTACGTAACACATTATCAATAAAGGTTTGAATCATTTTGAAACAAATTGTTAATCCATTGCTTTATTTGTTCGACAAAAATACACAATATATCCTCGACAACGTAAATAACGCAATGAATGTTGTTGAACTGTCAAAATGAAACCAACTCCGATTGATAATGTGTGACGCAATTAGGGAGCTGGTCGGGTCGGCGCAACATGTCCTTTTTTCCATACATCTCTATTAGTCGTCATCTCGGTAGTCACCCCCATAAATAATAATAGGTTGGGGAAAAAGATTCTTCGCATTTATTATGAAAATTCAAAACATTTTTTAATATACATTATTCACATTTATCAAAAGTATATAGGTACCATTTTGTTCGATAACTTTTTGCCATCTTGTAGGTAGGGACATGATCCCATTGCTATAGAAATTTTGGGACTTCTGATCAAAATACCGCGACAAGTGGTTTTGGCAGTCCTCTCGTGATGTTAACTTGACACTGCCTAAAGAATTCTGAAGAGACCAAAACAGGTGGAAATCTGAAGGTGCAAGGTCAGGACTATACGGCGGATGCATTAACACCTCCCAGCCAAACTCTCTTAATTTTTGCTGAGTGGCTAAAGATGTGTGAGGTTTAGCGTTATCATGATGAAAAACCACACCCCTTCTGTTGATTAACTCTTAAAATGTCGATTGTACACCATGTGTACAGATAACAATAGAATTTCAATTGTGTCTGCTAATTGGCGCGCGACGGGTTAATGCCGGCCGCTTTCTCTCAACTTCTTGCTTTAATCTCATCAGTTGTTCGCAGTAGAGTTCAGAATCGATGGCCCTGCCTGGTGGTAACCGCTCATAATGAATAATGCCCTTCCAATCCCACCACACACACAGCATCACCTTGTTGCGAGTTAACCCGGGTTTCGCCACAGTCTGTGAAGCCTGACCGGCCTTTGACCACGACCTTTTTCGCACGTTCTTGTCGTACGTGATCCACTTTTCATCACCAGTTATCAGCTTCTTCAAAAATGTTTCGGTTTTATTACGTCGTAATAAAGAATCACAAATGAGTACACAGTTCATTAGGTTTCTTTCAGTGAGCTCGTAAGGTACCCAAATATTGCGCTTTTTTGTGTACCCAGTTTTTTTCAAATGCGCCAAAACTATTTTGTGGTCAATTCCCAGTTCTTCAGCTACGTCGTAACTACTGATATGCCAATCTTGCTCCACTTTTTCAAAAATGGCATCCATTTTATCCGTAAAAGGGCGACCAGAGCGACGTGCATCTTTGACATCAAAATTTCCGGATTGAAAACGCTTCAACCAAATTTGTATTACTCACACAGACACTGCACTGAGTCCATAAACATTGCAAATTTTTTTCGCGGCTTGCGTTGCATTTTTACCTTTTTTGTAGTAAAATTTTAAAATGTATCGAATTTCTTCAAGAGATTCACTCATCTTGACAGTACGAAAAACAAATGAAAATCACACATTTTCCTAATTTGAATTTGGAATTATGTTCTTTAAAATTTTAACTTTCAATGATACCAAAACCAGCCAGATACAAATAGTATAGCCAAAGAGATATTAGTTTAAGTTCATACAGACTATAATGCGAAAAGACTTTTTCCCCAACCTAATATATGAATATGAACATATTATTATTTCCGTCCCGTTATGCTCATTTTCAAAAGCATCGTTCTCAAGTACTGTATAATATTCAAAGCTCGTCATGTAAGTAAAGCGTTTACACTGTCAATCCTCTCAGTTATGGGCCATTAAATAAACATTAAGGCATACGAATACTATGGACTTGCTCCCTGAACATTTTAAGGCAGGTGGTGATACACTGTATCTTTACAATTGAAATTGTGTAGTAGTTTCACTCTACTATTTCTGAAATAATTTTCTAATGGCATGTATTTAATAGGGTATTACACCCATTTTTTTGAAAAGTGTCTTAATATAATTAATTCTATAGTGCTAATAAGCCACTAAAAAAACCACAAATTTGTTATTCAATCGTTAAGTGACATAAAAATGCATTTAAATTTTACATTTTCAAATTTCGCGCGAAAACGCTGGACGCTGTGAACACCATATTGCTCTGTGGTCATAACGTCAGTTGGCTGAGTAAACAAACACTTTTATTTGCTTTTATTAGATACGCTGATCAGTTGACTGTTGTCATTGACACTTTTTAATTTAAACAGCCGTATGACGTAATAACATGGCGGCTACTTTCATGGTGTTAGAAAACAGATTAAATAAACTGAAAACTATGAATTGAATTTTAAAATTTATTTTGTTATTACTGCTTTTTGCTTAAGCTATTTAAATAATATATTTTTAGATTTTGTCTCATCTAGGAGTAAAATACCTTATTTGAATCTCAAATAATTCCCATTTTGATTTTTTTAAAATATTATTGAATATTCTAATATAATGATTGCGCGTCTAAACCTCAAATAATTTCTATTTTGGGGGTCCTAAAAATAGCCAGGTAACTGGAACGAACTTGGAAATAGCGCTCACCGGCCGCTGCTGCGGAACCGCTCGCTCCGCTCGCTCGGCTCGCGCGCTTGTTCACAGTTCTAACCTAACCTAGCCTTTTGGTCAGGGTACCCTAGCTTAGTTACTGCGACCAACTGTTAGCAAAAGTCTGACAACCAGTTTTACCAAGGGGTATTGTGTTACTCAGTAACTGGTTAGTGGAGGTGAGATAGGTAGTCCCTCCATGTAAAATACTGGTATATATTGGAAGCCGAAATAGTTGGGAAAAGGCTGGGCAGATTAATTGATCGTTTCTCCATTTGAGTTCAAGATTTCACTCAACAATTATTTCAAGTTAAGAGGGAACACGGCCTGCGATTCTCCATACAAATGTATTCCCCTTTTTTCTTCCTGAATAATGCCTCTAGAGCAATCATTTTTTTTCTCATAAAATCAAGGTCTGCTGAAGACACGTCCCTGTCATTTTTTTTCAGCAACTAAGTAATAAAGAAAATATGACCCTCAAAAAATTACAAAAAATGCTCCATTTTTACCGCCGTGATTAGAGGACTACCAGACAAATTCGAAAAGTTTTTAACATAAAAGAAAATAATAAGAACGTAGAAATACTCTTTTAAAAAAATTTAATGTAAAAAATTATTCAATCGGCTCAGTTTTCGAGGAGAAAAAAGGGGAATACGAAACGTCGATCTCGTCAAAATTTTTGTGATATAATCGGTCTGAGCTGCAGCTGTCTCTATCGCACTCTTTTGTCACTGTTAGGGCGCAGCGCGACGGCAATAGTTTCTTCAAATATGTTTTTGAAATTCCTCGCATGCCCCTTAATCTACGGCCACAGCAGTAATAACAATAAGACTTCTATTGTTTCTCGCTAGCGTCCTTTAAAGCGTTAATAAAGTCTTTATTAAAACCAGCTCTCGATTAATTAATATTAACTGATTTTATTCACAATCGATTGCCGGTTGCCATGGTTACAAGATAAAGCTACAGTTGCTCTTAATATTATTATGTTAACATTAAAACGCAATCTTTATTTCTTGGGATGTCCATAAATGTCTTTTGAAAAAGCGGTAGCTATATTTTAAGCGTTCGACTGCCAACCGACCACCCTACATTTTTGAATACTTTGGAAAAATACATTATTTTTATTGCGATTTAACATTAAATTCCCTTATAAGGGAGGGCTTAATTATGATTTTTGCGCAAATTGTGGAATATATGTGATGTTTCCTTATAAAAATATGAATGGCGTTCCGAGTAATTTTGAACCGTTTTTATTTTAATGAATAACTGTAAAATATTATCAAGTCCTCTTTATAATGTATATTTAAACCTTAAGAGGCGTTAATGGATTAAAATCAGTTTCTTGTTTACAATGGCACCTAATTAAATTAGATACGGTAGGTACTGAGAATTGTGATCATCAGTATTTGAGACTGAGTTAACTACAAAGGAATATCAGCTATCGGCGGGGAGTTTCTAGATTCAAATACCTAAAAGATCAAGCCGGATTTACTAAAAGTTTTACCTGAGTAAAGCTCTACTTACACGGTACAATTTTCTGGAACGTCAAGATCAATAATGACATACCATAAAGCACGTTCAATTTTATTGCCATTCAAGAATTGCATAGACGTGTATAACCGCGTGCGATTTCCGTAAAATGGCATAAAATAATTTAATGTTGAATGCAAGTTTCGCCTTTCAATAAAGTTGTATGCGACTTACGCCATGGCAATAAAATTGCAAGGCGACTATTGCATGCAAGTTTTGCCTCGTATAAACACACAGTTGCACTTCCTTGTACAATTGATTCAAGTGTTACTCGTATTTGCGCTGCCAAATATTTCATTAAATTTTATTGAACGTCTTGTTTCGTTCGCTCATGATGTTTAAATGATAGACAAGCAATTTTATTGAATACGCTGTTTACACCTATAGCAGTTTTGAACGGCTACTAACCTGTCCTTATCGTGCAACAATATTATGTGTTGTTTAGACGGTACGAGTTACCTAATTGCCCTTCAATTTTATGGTATGCCACAGGCAATAAACTGGTACCATGTAAATGGAGCTTAAGGTTTAACAAAATCCGGTAAATATGTTAAGGCGACATGATATCGTATCGGGGATTGAGCGTTTAGGTCTATATAAAATTCAATCCCCTTATATCTGTAATGCGAACGTGTAGATGAAATTTAATTGAAAATTGCTTTAATTACAGTCGTATAAAACAGTTTTGCTCATAAAAAATGCTAATTTTGAGGAAACTTTGCGGTTTTTTGTGTCGAACCAAATTGTGTCAATCGTGTTTTGGCCCTCATCATTTACTAAAGAAAGTCTTTAATTTTTATAAACATGAACACAAAAAAAAACAACAAAAACAACATTTGGACAACAATTGATTTTGCGTGATGTGAACTGTTAAAATATAGTCAGGGAAATTAATTGTTTACCAAATTTGACACTCCATTAACCCGCACTGGGCCCTTAAGGTAGAGTACAGTCCACTCGCTCTCGAAGAGTGGGCTGTATCCCAGCAGTGGGAACGTTATACTCGTAGGCTGATAATGACGTCAATTTGTGGTGGTATAAGTAGCTATTTCATGCAACTGTCAATAAATTTTTGTCATTTGAATACGCTGTAAGTAAATTTGCTAAACTACACACATCAAAAGTGTCTAGGGATCAAGCATTTTTATGCGGATTTCTTGAGATTGAGATGTGGCTTTGTAATAAATTTATGATTTTATAAATTTATATGGATCCTTTTTGGTGCATTTCATAATTTGAATCAGGAACTGTGAATCAAATTCGAGTAAAAGATGAAAATCAGCTGTCAATATTTTCCCTATAAAAACATACAACGCATTGAAGACATTATTAGTGCTACTGTTTCCCTACTACTGATTAAAACCAACGTTATTATGGAGCGGCGACGTCATTTAAGCAGGGAAGAAATGCTCAGAGCCGTTGGAATGATAGAAGCTGGTTCCCGGCAACGTACTGTGGCTTTAGCTCTGAATACAAGTCAGAGTGTTATCAGTCGACTTTGGACACGTTACCGAAGCACTGGTACCGTGGCTGAGCGCCATGGAGGACGGTATCGCTGCACCACACGGAGACAAGACCGATACATTCAAATCTTAACTCGAAGAGCTCCAACTATAACCGCCATGATGTTAGCCGTGAGGCTTCATCACTCTTCAGGGAACTTAATTAGCGACCAAACAGTCAGAAACCGCTTGCATGAAGTGAACCTTCATTCCCGAAGACCGCTACGGGTACCACCTATAGCAATGCACAATCGTAGGATTCGATATCAATGGGCTCTTGAACACAGAAATTGGGCAGAAGAACAATGGCGTTTCGTGTGCTTTTCTGATGAGTCTCGTTTTGGTATGAGACCGGATACAAGACGTATACGACACTGGAGAACCCCTGGACGCCAACAGCGATTAAAATCCTGCCAGGAAGTCCATCCTTATAGTGGTGGAACCATCATGGTATGGGCGGCTATTTGGATCGGCGGAAGAACTGAGTTGATTTGGATCAGAGGCAACCTCAACGCTCAAATTTATGCTGAGACGATTGTATCAGACGTCATCGTTCCTCTACAAGTGCAAATCGGTCCCTTATTTCAGTTAATGCATGATAATGCACGACCGCACACCGCAAGAGTTGTAAGACAGACTCGCGCCGCAGCTAACATCAATGTCCTGCCCTGGCCTGCTCAGTCGCCAGACTTGAACCCGATTGAGCATGCATGGGATATGCTACAGAGAAGAGCTCTGCCGAATATGGAGGGTATCCAGTCGCAAGAAGACCTTTTTTTGTTGTTGCAACGAACATGGGCGGCCATTCCACAGCGTGATTTGGATGAACTCATTTTGAGTATGCCAAACCGATGTTCTTGTGTTGTTAGTGTTCGCGGTAGAAACACGGATTATTAATTGTTTAAGTTACCCAATAAAATTTTAAAGAAAACTGTTATTTCAGTCTTTTTTTCGAACTTTAATGTTAGTGGTTCAAATGTCAAAAATCCCTTTATTAGGAAAATGGCAAATTTCTTTATTAATGCAAAGGTGACTTGGTTTATCGTTACTGTGACAAACGAAAACACTTTATTTGATGAATCCTTAAAGAAAATTTTAATTAATATCAATCAGGAGAAAAGTTATTGCAAAAATATATGTTGATCCCTAGACACTTTTGATGTGTGTATTAGTTTCTCTGATTTTACGTAGTATGATCTCATGAAGTAAAATAATATGCACTTGAAAATATAGTGCCCGATATTTGTTTTTGGTAGCGGTAATCATAATGGAAAAAACCGGCCAAGTCCGAGTCGGACTCGCACACGTAGGATTCCGTACCATCGTTTCATGTGTTTACCTATTATGGTTCAAGAGATACAGCGATTCGAAAAATAACATTTTTTGGGTAATAATTAAGAATGTTTCCCCCTTTAATTTTAATTTTTATTGTTTGTTGTTATAGCGGCTATTAATAGAAATACACACTCGGTGAAAATTTTAACTTTCTACCTATTACGGTTCATGAGACAGCCCGCTGAGGGATAGACGGACGGACAGCGGAGGCTTAGTAATAGGGTTCCGTTGGATACTTAAGGAACCCTAAAAAGGTTGTTGTTTCACTGACCTACTAAATTAAGGTCATCAAACGCAATATAAATAAAGCACTTGAAATCTATTACCTATTTCCATGGATCAATTAATTTAATATATTGATAAAGTGGAAAAGTACTTGAAAGCAGATATCGAATAGATATGGTAAAAAGTGTGCTATTATTTCCCTACATTCAAATCAGTCTGCCTAGCCTTTTCCCAACTATGTTGGGGTAGGCTTCCAGTCTAACCGGATGCAGCTGAATACCAGTATTTTACATGGAGCGACTGCCTATCTGACCTCCACAACCCAGTTACTGGGTAACATGATACCCCTTGGTAAGACTCGTTGTCAGACTTTTGGGCTTCTGACTATCCATAGCAACTGTCAAAGATCTACGGATGACATCCGGGATGAACAGCTTTGCGTGCTTTCTGAGGCACGGAGGGTTTTCGATATGCATCTGCCTACCCTTTTCCCAATTATGTTAATTGGGAAAAGGCTAGGCAGATGATGATAAATTTAATTAAAAGTGATTTTTTCAAACAAACTTATTACGCCGACCACTTAGGGGCTTTGAAACTTTTTGATTATAGTTATGTGACTAAACTATTGGATATATTTGGTTTAATTTTTGTATGCAGACTGGCAACATCATTCATAAAATCATTACTTATAAGATTTTTTACGAACTTTAATTTATTTTCGTACTAGCTGCGCCCCGCGGTAAAAAGTAACCTATGTGTTAATCCAGGGTGTCAGCTACCTCCATACCAAATTTTATCAAAATTGGTCCAGCTGTTTCAGCGTGAAGAAGTAACAAATACACATTCACAAACTTTCGCTTTTATAATATTTGTGTGATTGTCGTCTCCACAACTTATAAATTTTTTAGTCGATAAAAGTTTGTTCAAGCCATAATCTATTTTGAACACCGAAACAACGCTCGTCCTCTCTAAATAAAGCCACAAATAAAAACGGAACCACATTTCAAAGCATGATATTGTGTGGCAAACGGCCATATTTGGACAGTTGTCACTTATTGCTTATTGCGAGACTGTCGGGACAATGGACCGGGGTCAAAAGGTCATGTGTAACGGAATCTATTGTATCGCGGATCGAAGGTCGAAGACGGAAGAAGATTTTATTTTCTTGGAACTGGAAATAGCTATTTCCTTGTGATATTTTATGTTAAAAATGATCTGCCGAAGAGTTTCTAAAGTAGGTATGTTAAGACGACGATAACCGACTTTTAATGATTTAAAACTAAAGATCACGTCGAAACGAGTAGAGTTGATTTTAAAAAAAACTATGTTATATTAGAGCATTTTCTTAATAAAAAAAATTATATGTGAATATTTTAGATTAGATAAGTAAATTACATAGTGTTATTAGGTAATTTGTAAAGTTATGTCGAACGCAGATAAAAAACAGAGAATCACGGAAAAACTATATCAAGCGTATTGTTATGAAACCTTCACCATTTTATAGATAACTTAATTATTTATCTTTTAGTATACGTGTTTTAATATGTTTAATAAATTTATAATGCATCTAATCTGGGACAGCGCTCCTTGATGGGCGAGTCCTATTATTGGCTGGACGTACGACGCGTTGCGTGAGCTCAGCGCAGAACACGCAAGCTAACCAATCAAGGCTGTTGGCACTTATCTGCGTCTTAAAGTCAGTTTCCTGTGCTTGAGAAAATCAGTTTTTTTTAGTATTAAGTAGATTAACGTCTCTCAAATTCTTGTGAGCCGACTAACTGCGGCTATTTCAAGTTAAGGCAGGCCCGCTAATGTCAAAAAGCTAGTTACCATTGATATCAATTACAAATTAATGCTAAAATAAATAATATTGATATCAGTAATAATTATTAATAGAAGCTAAGAACTATTTATGTCCTCATTTTGAACAACTTACTCCATGGGACCAACATCGTAATCGCGAAATTGGTCCCATGGAGAAAGTTGTTCAGTTTGATGGTCTGTACGCCCCCCCCCCCCCACCGCCTTAAGTTTGACCATACCGTTCTGGTACACCCTGTAATCCTGTTGCTGTGCCCTAATAGGTTCCATACCAAGCTATAAACCTTTTTGTAACATCTTTTAAAATGACATCAATCTGACTAGCCTTTTCCCAACTATGTTGGGGTCGGCTTCCAGTCTAACCGGATGCAGCTGAATACCAGTATTTTACATGGAGCGACTGCCTATCTGACCTCCACAACCCATTAACTGCGTAATATTAACCCCTTGGAAAAGTCTTTCCAGAAACCAGTCGGTTGTCAGACTTTCGGGCTTCTGACGACCCGTAACGACTGTCAAAGACCCACGAATGACAACCGGGACCAACGGCTTAACGTGCTTTCCGAGGCACGGAGGAGTCTCGGTATATAAAGATGGTCACCCATCCAAGAGTATTTAACCATAGTCTTTGTCACCCATCTACCCGTGCGGCTGTTATTACTTAGCCACAAGCTCCTCCATCTTCTTTATTTTTTTTAAATTATGGAACGCAATAAATGAAAAAATATGAATACATAAGTATCCAAAAACTGGCTGTGGCAAGCGACGTACGCAGAAAAAGTCGAAAATACTAAACAAAATCATCAATAACAAATAAACTTCACAAACTAATAAAAAGCACCGGTCCACAGAACAGCATACCATTATTGAGTACTAAAAGCAATATAACTAACACCCCTATATTGTAACGACAGTGCAACAGTTACGCGATCAGAAACCTGTTCACAGATATGCAGACTGGAGCTTGTATTGTTTTGTATACGGCTACTTATACCTAAGGTTGGGGTCCCTCTAATGGCTGCACACAAATCAAAAGAATTTTTTAGATTTATATGGAAAAACTATGAGACCACCTCTCTCTGCTGCTCTCAAAACGGTAAAGGAAAACATCGTGAGGAAATCACGGCGTGTCCTAGAACGAAAAATTCGAAGACTTGTAACATTTACCAACCCGCACTGGGCCCGCGTGGTGGATTACGCCCCAGTCCCTCTTACCGAGAGGAGGCCTGTGTCCCAACAGTGGGCTGATTATGCTATGAGACCACCCAAGTATAAAAAGGCTTAGTTTTTGACAGAGGTGGTTGTTAGTACACCTATATTTCGCGAAACTCCTATGCAATGCCGTTGACGGCTTCCAAGCCGTGCTCCGCAAGCGATGCGCCGGCGTCGCAGTGCTGCGCAGGTTGCGCGCCAGCACCAACAGCATCTTGGCTGTTATTGCGGATATGCCGCGTTATGTCCAGCTCTGGACACCCACATTGGGAAATAAGTATTTTATTTTATTTTTAGCCTCTGTTATCCCACTGCAGGGCAAAGTGTGGACCAATCCTGTCTGTAGCCATCAAGCTCGTCTCGTCATCTTCTCATGGGTCTGCCTCGATGTTGATAGACGTTTTCTGGGACCCACATGGTGGTAGATTTGGCCCATGACTCGTTCGACATACGGCAAACTTGTCCGGCCCGGTCCCACTTCAGTTTGGCTGCTTTTTACAACTCAGTAACTACATTATGCGACCACTCTATTTTAGACACGTTATTACAGTACCCTCTGCTATTTTTCCTGAGCTACGTTCGATTTTCTAACATGACGTTCGCGTTACAATACGGAAAATTTGATGAATCAATGATAGAATGTTCGTAAGACGGAAAATTAAATACTTACCTTTCTTTTATGGCAGTTGTGAAATACACAATACTTTTCTTTGTAAAATTTTATGTGGTTCCTTAAAATTATAAATGCGAAACTGCGTTTGTATGTTTGTTACGCTTTTTTACGTTAACCACGACAAGGGTTAGGTTACACACACAACACACGACATAGGATACTTTTTATACCGATATTCCTACGGAATCGAAACTTATGCAGGTGAAACCGCGGGGTGCAAGTAATTTTCAAATAAAACTAGCAGTAAACCAACGAAAAAAAATCGTCGCTATTCGCTTGTAATGGACACCCACTAAATAGGTGACCATTCGAAGCACATGCCGACTTTGTGCTAAACGACCGATACAACCAGATACAAACACAACACAACGACTAAAAACTACTCTTATTTATGAAACAATAAGGTGGAAATTGGTTCGGAAGTCAAAACCGCGGAACGCCCTAATTAAGTGTAATAAAGAAAACGCTCAGCAAAGACTGCACGCGCGACTTTTTATCGCACAATTTTTAATCGGCGATCACTTTGGGAATTTAATCGCTTGTGCGTTCGTAATTGGAGCACTTCTGCCCGTCTAACTAATCTAGTTGAAATCTTGTGATCTATCTTTTACCTACTTCCCATAATCTGAATGACTTGGAATTTCGACAATTGGTGTTGTTCTGAAGACTTGACCTTGAGGGCCTGTGGGGTGGCTAAGTAATACAGCCGCACGGGTCGATCGAGCAGGTTAAGCTACGCTTGCCGCGGTTGGTCTGTGGATAGGTGATCTTTACATACCAAGACCCCTCCGTGCCTCGGAAAGCATGTTGAACCGTTGTTCCTGGCTGTCATTCGTGGATCTTTGACAGTCGTTACGGGTCTTCAGAAGCTTGAATGTCTGACAGCCAATCTTACCGAGGGGTATTTTATTACCCAGTAACTGGGTTGTGGAGGTCGCTCCATGTAAAATACTGGTATTCAGCTGCATCCTGTTAGACTGGAAGCCGACCCCAACACAATTACGAAAAGGCAAATGATGGGGGTGTTCTTCTGATGACAACACAAGATTATGGTGTCATATAGCTGATCTGATGATGGAGAGTAACAATGGCCGTTAGTGCAAGATTTTCATGATAGTAAAACCGGTACATAACCAAGTTATTTTTGATTATTTTATGGTGATTTCATTTGGAGTTCACAGAGAAACAAAAACGTATATCCTGTTTTTATGTTGCAAAAATGTGAAAATAATATGTTTTGGACCCGCAGTAACGTAATTACTGTCTTACTGTACAGTAACTAGCTTTTGCCCGCGGCTTCGCTCGCGGTAATTTAGAATTTGGCAATCAATTCGGGTTGTACTCTGCTTGTAACAATATAATTCAATCGTTTCGAAAGACACGTGGCGCCATCTGTTATCATTATAACGTTATTGTTGTTTTCCTCGGGAACAGTTCTTTTTTTCGGGACGAAAGGTACCCTATGTCCGTTTCTGTACACTTGACAACGTATTTGCAAGATTTCAGGATGATCGGTTCAGTGGTTTAGGCGTGAAAGGTAACAAACAAACAAGTAAACTTACTTTCGCACGTATTTTTACCGAGGCTCTGTTTATTGGGAGGAGTAAATAATACAGCAAAATATTCGGTATATAGCGTATACTAAATACTGCCACAAATTACAAAGGCTCACAGTTTTTTTTTTCACCATTCACTCACTGACACGACACTAATGACGTCGCGCTGTACTGCACCGCAAAGGCGGCGCGCTGTACTGCACCACACCTGCGGCGCCCTCCGCTTGTCCACGATCTGCCGCACTTCACCTCCTTTGCGTTGCTCCTCCGGATATTGCTACCAGCTGTGGCTGCTCCACGCTACACCTGGCTGCTCCTCACTCGAACCAGTTCAACCTTCAGCTCCTGAGCACCTCACCTGGTGCCCACTGAAGAGACTACACTGCCCAGTATCGACGCGGAGGGTGGTAATTCACTACCACCACCAGCGACTATAAAAATAAGTTAGGATTAGTTAGGAAAAGCATTCAGAGGTAAGTATTGTTTTATTTCTATTTCGTGCTTATTTTCATTAAAAAACAGAAGTATGTGACCATTAATTAGAGTGCTGTACGTAATTTAAAAAGCACGAAGTCACTATTTCCACTAATGGTATTATGAGCTTACAACCTTCATTGTTCACAAATTGTACTAAAATTTACAGGCAAGGCAGGATAGTTACTGGACTGTTCCTTTAAAGTATCATCTCGAGTAGAGGATCTCTTTTAATACAACACAAACAAAACAAGGGTTTTTTTATGGATTTAATATAAGGCCCCGGTATGAAAATTTTATGAGTAGTGAAATACAATTAACTCAAAAGCGTTGTTACGTTTTTCTGCGCAACGTAAAACAAAACGAACGTCTTAGTTGCTTTTTGTATAGCACTGAGTCATTGCAGAACCCCTGACCCTATGGTCCTTTGTTTTCAGAAAGGTGGAATGGCACAAAAAAACAGGAGTGAACTCCCGTATACTTTTTTTTTTTTTAACAAGCTTTTGTTATTATGGATATCTTCTAGGACCAGAGCCCTAGTCGAATCAAACTAACCCAAACTCAATGGGGTTGCGTCGTTTTATTACTGAGTTCCCATTTCTATTTCCACCTTCCGGCTCCATCATCAGATCAGCTCCCATATATATTTCATTGCTCATCCGATTTACATGCATGCATACAAAATTTCAGCTTAATCTGAAACAGGGAAGTGGGTCAAATTTAATTTGCAAGATTGGATTACAGACAGACAGACACCTGGACAGGTGAAACTAAATAAAAGTTTGTAAAATTATTGATTGACTTGTGACTTCACAGGTTATTAAAGTTAATGGCGAAGAGCGGTCAACTTTAACTCTTAGGAAAACTTTGAAATTATTGCAGGACTTACAAAATCACTGTTTGTAGGATGCTACTAGCACAGACCATGTTTTGAAAACCAGAGTAAGATTTTGCATAACTTTCTGGGTCTTAGCACACCTCCGCCTAGAAGCCGCATGATGTTCCTCTGATGTTCCGCTACTTGAATCGCGATCAATCATGCGAGTGAGTTGAATTGAACTACTGCGGTTTCGCTCCTATGGTTTCGCGGCGGAGCTGAGCTAAGGCCCTGACGGTCATGCGAAATCTTATTCTGATTTTCAGAACATGGGCATTCGGAACATCAGAGGAACTTCATGCGGATTCGCGGCGGAGCTGAGCTAAGGCCCTGACGGTCATGTGAAATCTTATTCTGATTTTCAGAACATGGGCATTCGGAACATCAGAGGAACTTCATGCGGTTTCGCGGCGGATCTGAGCTAAGGCCCTGACGGTCATGTGAAATCTTATTCTGATTTTCAGAACATGGGCATTCGAAACATCAGAGGAACTTCATGCGGATTCGCGGCGGAGCTGAGCTAAGGCCCTGACGGTCATGTGAAATCTTATTCTGATTTTCAGAACATGGGCATTCGGAACATCAGAGGAACTTCATGCGGATTCGCGGCGCAGCTGAGCTAAGGCCCTGACGGTCATGCGAAATCTTATTCTGATTTTCAGAACATGGGCTTTTGGAACATCAGAGGAACTTCATGCGGTTTCGCGGCGGAGTTGAGCTAATGCCCTGACGGTCATGTGAAATCTTATTCTGATTTTCAGAACATGGGCATTCGAAACATCAGAGGAACTTCATGCGGATTCGCGGCGGAGCTGAGCTAAGGCCCTGACGGTCATGTGAAATCTTATTCTGATTTTCAGAACATGGGCATTCGGAACATCAGAGGAACTTCATGCGGATTCGCGGCGCAGCTGAGCTAAGGCCCTGACGGTCATGCGAAATCTTATTCTGATTTTCAGAACATGGGCTTTTGGAACATCAGAGGAACTTCATGCGGTTTCGCGGCGGAGTTGAGCTAATGCCCTAAAAACCTGACATGTAGAACTTTCACAGTTTCTAGTTTGAATACACTCAATCTACACAATGTCAAGACATAAACTCTAATCCAAATAACTGAATCTATATACAAATCACGTATAAGCAGTACCTTACTATCTTTTGGCACACCACTTATATTAAAAACGTGAGCGAAGACGTAAGCCAAATATTGTTAGGACGGTATTTGGTTTCCTCGTCTTCTCTTAGAAAGAAAACGGTCCAATCTTTACCCGACTAGCTGATTTTATTGTTGTGCAAAATTGGGTTGTCAATAAAATTTCATAATCAGTTTGTTAATTAATGCAGCATTGTAAACTTAGGGCCTGTTTCACCACCAACGATTAGGTTCCTATTAACTTACTTGGCAGATAATTTCATGCAAATTCTGTTCCATTTTTGAATTTATTCGGTGAGTAGGGCTATTCGGGCATCGTTAAATAGGCCCTTAAAAAAATATATTAAAAAAATTGCGTTTAGTTATACTCATCCAGTAAATGTTTTTGCATTGATGTGAACTTGTACACACGGCTACATATCAAGCTATACATTTCCAGTATAAGCTGACCTCTCATTGTACAGGAATCTTATACAATGCGAGATCAGCAAACTGGAAATGTATAGCATGTCGCCGTAACCAGATCTTAGAATTTATCATTTCATAAAGTGTTCGACCATTTCATGAAATGGTTGTATTTTATGAAATAGAACATCGAACGCTGGTCACATCATGGTAGGGTCTGGCCAGATCATTGAATGCTCAACGTTTGACGATATGAACAGTTAAACGCACGACTACGTCATGATGTGGCCAAACATTAGTGATCATATCGTGAAATAGTTAGATTATCTACCCGTAGAGGCATCGTCTTTGTTGTGTATCGGTTCTAAAAATACTAAATAGCCATGTAACTACAACGATCTGCGGCCGCTACCGCGGACCGCTCGCTTCGCTCGCTCGGCTCGCGCGCGATTGGTCACAGTTCTAACCTAACCTAACCCATTTGGTCGGGCTGCCACTAATAGCGGCGTGACATGCAATTACTTTGCGATATGCCCAGTGGTCAGCTGGGAATGTCAATGAATAGGTTGCTTTCGTCACGATATGACGACATGGCCATTTCTACGATCGGACCACGAATTCACACAGATAGCCTACATAAATTATGGAGTAGAATTATGCGTGTATGAGAGAAAGAAAAAAAAAGAGAAAGAGAAACAAAAAGAAAGTAGAAGAAAGAAGAAAGTATGCGAGGGTATCCTCCGTTATATGTTAATATTTGAAATATTTTTGTTTACTATAAGTACTTGTTTCAATCCCTATGTTAATTAATGTAAATGGTGTTACCGTTTTAATTAACAATAAATAAATAGTAAATTAATTAATGATATGGTCAAACGTCAACTGACATAATATCATTAAACGTTGACGTTTAAGCGATATACATAAACGATAAGTTATTTACAGTATAATGATACGATATATATAAACGATATATAAAATATAAATATAAACGTCAATTTCAGCTGGCCATTTCATGAAACACAACCATATTATGAAATGACCGAACACGTCATCAATTCTAAGATCTGACCACGACATGTACACACGGCTACATATTAAGCTATACATTTCCAGTATAAGCTGACCTCTCATTGTACGGAAATCCTATACAATGTGAGATCAGCTTAAACTGGAATGGCATAGCTTGATATGTAGCCATGTGTACACATTATAACAACATGAACTTCCTTATTAAAATAACTCCTTCTAACAAAATAATTTATTTAAGAATATACTGTTTTACCTTCGTAATTTATATTCAAAACAATGTCGACACGATTGTTTAATACCAACGTGTGCTCCGAGCCTAAGCCACATGGCCGAATCAAATCAAAACAAGTGTTCCTGGAAATGAAGTGCTGTTTTTACGAGCATTTTATTAAGTGGCCATTATATTCTTTCAGGTATATAAAGTGGAAATAATGAGGTGGTCACGGATTTAGTAACATCATCGTTAAGTTAATGTTCTTCGCGCTAGATAGCCACCAGTTGCTATGTTGTTACGTAATTTGTCAATTTTCTAATGATGACTAGCTTTTTCCCGAGGTTTCATCCGCGTGGGGGTCGGAAATTATCCCACGGAAGCGAACTACCGGGATAAAAACTATCCTGTATCCTAATCCAGTTCATGGTTTATCTTTGTGCTAAGTTTCATCCAAATCCGTTCAGCTGTTTTAGCGTGAAAGCGTAACAAACAAACTCACTTTCGCAATTATATCACTAGCTGCGCCCAGCGCTTTCACCTGCGTAGACTGGAATAAAAAGTAGCTTATGTGTTAATCCAGGGTGTATCTACATACCAAATTCCAGCCGAATCGGTTCAGCTGTTTGAACGTGAAGAAGTAACAAACATGCAAACACACACACACACACTCACAAACTTTCGCCTTTATAATATTAGTCTGATTAGTGATTGTTATATGATGCATGCCTGCTTTGACTGCCTCATTGGTCTGGTTGGTCGCAAGCGCTACTTCTAAGCATGAGGTCCTGGGTTCCATTCCCGGATCGGGCAATGTGTTATTGGGTTTTCTATCTGAAATTTCTCAGTAGCAGCCCGGAGTCTGGATTTGTGCCCGGTTGATGACAATAGGCGCGCCCCATATTACATGGGACTTAAACATAACTGGTGAAATGTGGGTGTACTATAGGTACCTACACTTCTGCCCAATCCTTCGGGAATACATTCGAGATGTTATGTTATGTTAAACGATACGGTAATTCAGGCTTGGTCTTTGCAAAATGTCGAAATAGCAATATTGTTAAATAAAAATCAAATTGATAAAATAAAAACCGGACAAGTGCGTGTTGGACCACGCAGAATGAAGGGTTCCGAAAAGAATTGATCCCAAAACAATCTTAACATTGTAGTTGAAAATCATGTTCTCCCATACACTAATATATACATTACTTTCTCCAACTGCAAAAAAAATGTAATCCCAATAAAAAAAATAAAAAAAAAAAAACTCGCATTTATCTATCGAAATCCTGACTGACTGACTAATCAAAGCCCAGCCCAAACCCTTGAACCTAGAAAGCTGAAATGCATAGAGGTTCCCTTTGTTATGTAGACAAGGGATAAGGAAGGATTTCCAGGTAGTACGTTCCCGAGGGATATTTTCCAACATGCACGCGGGCGAAGCCGCTGGCAAAAGATAGTTTCAAATAAAACAGTTACAGGCACTTTTGAATTATAAAGGGGAGCGTAGAAGGTACCTATGGAGAAGAACGGGCAAGACCTACTTAAAAATATGCCGACAATACAACTTTAATAGCAGTAGTTAATCAAACTAGAATAGAATAGAATATTTATTCATAAGTTTACATTACATTAAATAAATTACGTAGAAGTTACACATTACAAAGTTACATATTAATATTGGTAAGAAAATCTTAAACTATGTTTAAAATCTAGTGTAAATCTTATATTTATTGGATAAAGGTCTAAATTAATACAATAGCGAGCTGCCTGATGTAGGTTTATTCAAACCTGGTGTGTTTCAGGCCATCACTTAACAACGCTGCGAGCTTTAGTGGACAATATGTTACTGTACATAGAGCTAGCATTTATACATCATAATCATATTTTAAATAAAAATTGACTTAACACTAATAAACTTACTGCATTGCATCTAGCAATTTTTCAGTGTCTGAGTAATTGAATGCCGCCAAGTATTCATTCAACATGTCACTACATTTTTTACAATTTAAACTATATATACTTAGAGACTTATTGATTTTATTATATAAAAACGGCCCTAAAAATACATAAAATCTATTTATAAAAGTATGTCTAGTTTGAGACTATCAAGACACTTAATTTATCCACCATGTCACTATTAGGCCAAAAGGAGGGGGAGGATTGGCCAGGCCAGACAAAGGGCTGTTCCTATTAATCAAGACATCTGGGATCGGTACGGAATTTATAGCCAACACATTTAAGTGTTACTCGATTAGCCGAATTGCCTCAGTACTGGCTATGCTGTCCTTTGTAATTTGCAACTTGGTCAACCAAAATAGTATTATTATCTGATTTTCTACATGTGTGTTTGATTGTTATATACATCTTTACATACCGATACTCACGCAAGCAGGCACGGAGCCTCGGAAAGCACGTTAAGCCGTTGGTCCCGGCTGTCATTCGTGGATCTTTGACAGTCGTTACGGGTCGTCAGAAGCCCGAAAGTCTGACAACCAGTCTTACCGAGGGGTATCGTATTACCCAGTTAATGGGTTGTGGAGGTCAGATAGGCAGTCGCTCCATGTAAAATACTGGTATACAGCTGCATCCGGTTAGACTGGAAGCCGACCCCAACATAGTTGGGAAAAGGCTAGGCAGATTGATTGTGTTTGATTGCTATAAGTACTTCTATGATAAAACGGAAAAAATAGTTTGCAATAGCACATCTCCGTCGCAAAATCATAGCAGCGAAACGGCAGTCATTTGTTAATTCAACTGACTCGCATGATGTTCCGCTACTCGAGTAGCAGAACATCATGTAGTTTAGCGGTTGTGTTTCGCGGCGGAGATGTGCTAAGGCCCTTAGAGTTACGTAACATAACATCACGCCTGTAATCGTTCCCACCACCACCACCCACTACACCACACCACACCACCACACCACCACACCCATCACCACACTGCCACACCACACCACACCACCACACCCACCACACCACACCACACCACACCACCACACCCATCACCACACTGCCACACCACACCACACCACCACACCCACCACCACACTACCACACCACCACACCACACCACCACACCCACCACCACACTACCACACCACCACACCACACCACCACACCCACCACCACACTACCATACCTCACCACCACACCCACCTCCACATTACCACACCCACCACCACACTACCACACCCACCACCACACTACCACACCACCACACCACACCACACTACTACACCACACCACACCACACCACCACACCACACCACCACACCCACCACCACACTACCACACCACCACACCCACCACACCACACCACACCACCACACCCATCACCACACTGCCACATCACACCACACCACCACACCCACCACACCACACCACACCACACCACACCACACCACCACACCCATCACCACACTGCCACACCACACCACACCACCACACCCACCACCACACTACCACACCACCACACCACACCACCACACCACACCACCACACCCACCACCACACTACCATACCTCACCACCACACCCACCTCCACATTACCACACCCACCACCACACTACCACACCCACCACCACACTACCACACCACACCACCACACCCACCACCACACTACCACACCACCACACTGGCGAAATGTGGGTGCCGTTATGCCTAAGTCCCATATAATAGGGGGTGAGCCTATTGTCATCAACCAGGCACAAATCCAGACCCCGGGCTGCTACTGAGAAATTCCTGATAAACAAGAAAAATTGCGTTTTTTTGAGTTTTGAGTTTTTGAATTACTAGGATAGGTAAGTAAAACGGCTCGTGGCTAATTAATACCTGCCGCACGGGTCGATCTTCAAGGTTAAGCAACACTTGCCGAGAACGGTCTGTGGATGAGTGACATGGCAGGGTGGTGATGGTGTGATCCATTACATTCTCAGCTTGTAATCTTCCCACTGCTAGGACACAGGCCTCTCGGTGAGAAGGAGTGGGCCGTAATCCACCATGCGGGCCCAGTGCGGGTTGGTAGATGTCACGCATGCCTTCGAATTTATGGTTCTAGGTCATGCCGGTTTCCTCACAATGTTTTCCTTCACCGTTTTGAGAGCAGTAGTGATGAAATAATTTACACAAAGTAAAGCGCCTGCCGGTGCTCGAACCTACCACCTACAACTCGTAATTCGCAGCCGTTACCACTGAGCCTCCACTGCTCTGCTCGGAAAGCACGTTAAGCAGTAAAGTCCCGGATGTGTGGATCTTTGACAATTGTTTCTGGTAGTCAGAAGCCCGAAAGTCTAACAACCATGAGTCTTGCAAAGGAGTATCGGATTAACTGTAGTAACTAGGTTGTTGAGGTCAGATGGGCAGTCACTCCATGTAAAATACTGGTATTCAGCTGCATCCGGTAAGACTGGAAGCCGACCCCACCATAGTTGGGAAAAGGCTGGGCAGATGATGAGGTAAGTAAAACATTCCTTGCAAAGCCTAAGGCCAAAACTAAGTAGTTGTATGTACTTTAAAATATGAAACGATTTGTCTATTCTTGAGTAATTAGTGTTAGATAAATTGGTTTGTGGGTGGCCAATTGGTCATGTCATTTGTCTATTGTAAAAGCGAGCTTAAATTGCGGGATAAATAAGTGGGTCGACTTAAACTAATTGCATGACAATTTAAAATAATTACAAAAAATAAAATAACTGTACCCGGTTCATAATAAGGTGGATAAACTTAGCTACATTTCATACTTTTTTACTAATATGAATAATGTGAAAATAACTCTTTGCTCTCTCTTGTCTCTTTGTCTGTCTGTCTTTTTGTTACATTTTTACGCCTTAACGACTGTACAAATTTGGATGAAATTTTGCACACGGACAAGCCATGACTTGGATTAGGACTAGGATATTTTTTGATCCCGTTGGACAACTTCCGACCTCTACGTGGGCCAAGCCGCAGATCGATATAAAATATCAAGTATCGAAAATGTATCAAATACGATATATATTTCCAAAAGCAACACCGTTGTCACCACTGACCGCAGGAATTCAGAGCCGTAAAAAGGTAGACTTGTTTTTATCAATGTTTAATTAATTTTATCATCAGAAATGGTGTTCCTAGTTTGGTATTTATATGAATAAAAAACAAACACAATAGGATTTCATAAAGTACAAACATTTTTCAGAAAATGTCACCGTTATATCGATATTCTTGAAAAGTATCGATACTTTTTGGCACTTCTTGCATCCCTATTTTGAAGACAGTTACTTATTAAGAATGCGGAGAAATTTGAGAGCTCGTGGCTAAAGTAATAACAGCCGCACGGGTTAAGCTATGCTTGCCGGGGTTGGTCCGTGGATGGGTGGCCATCTTTACATACCGAGACTCCTCCGTGCCTCGGAAAGCACGTTAAGCCGTTGGTCCCGGCTGTCATTCGTGGATCTTTGACAGTCGTTACGGGTCGTCAGAAGTCCGAAAGTCTGACAATCAGTCTTACCAAGGGGTATCATATTACCCAGTTAATGGTTTGTGGAGGTCAGATAGGCAGTCGCTCCATGTAAAATAATGGTATTCAGCTGCATCCGGTTAGACTGGAAGCCGACCCCAACATAGTTGGGAAAAGGCTAAGCAGATTGAACTTATTAAGAATGCAACGACTATTAAATTCCGCGGTGAGTACAAAATTGCCTTGCCAAAGGAAATGCGGATTTGTCAAAGAATAAATCTCTTGGGACGATTGAATTAAATTCAGTTGAGATTTCTTAATAGATTGTCTGGATTTATTGTTTCATCTTTATTGTCTTTGTCTATTTTTCTTCTTCATCGATGATTCCATTTGCTTCGACCAGAATTTGCCCACTTTGAAAGCGTTATCGTTGGCCTCGCAAATAAAAGGTCTTCAATAGTCTTAGTGCACAGAGAGCACGACAAGAGGTGGGGCATAGTTTGTGATGTGGCTCCACCACAGATTTAGAGTAGGCTAGGTGCCGCATGTTCATTAGATAGTACGAAAACCGAGCGTGTCATCTTTTTTTAACCGACTTCAAAAAGGAGGAGGTTATCAATTCGTCGGAACCTTTTTTTTTTATGTATGTTCCCCGATTACTCGAAGATGGCTGGACCGATTTGGATTGTTTTTATTTTATTCGAGAGGGGATACATCACAGTTGGTCCCATATAAAATTTATTAACTTTGTTTTGGTAGTTTTTGAGTTAGCTTCAATAATACGTATTTTTTCCCCACTTTTATATGGATGATTTTCTACGAGTACTTTGTTTTGCAGGTAGTGGTATTAGAATTTGTGTGGGGTAGGTTCCACAACTAAAAAGTGAAAAATAAAAACTTTTTTACAAAAAAAAATACAACCGACTTCCAAAAACAACTACAAAGTGAAAAATAACTTTAATTTCGGAAGTCGGTGGCAAAAAACGAAAATACATTTAACTAGACACCGACTTCCAAAATTAAAGTTATTTTTCACTTTGTAGTTGTTTTTGGAAGTCGGTTGTATTTTTTTTGTAAAAAAGTTTTTATATACCTACGATAACTTCACCCCAGCCATTTAGTGATGTGCTCAACGTATAACGGAATCGTTTCAATCGCTTAGCGTCAGTGAGCTTACAGACTTTTTTTACATCCTGGACGACACAACTCGCCCCTGGCGCGATCGAACACAAACTAAAGTAGTAGCGCGTCAAGTTTGTGCACAGCACAAACATGCGGCATGCTTGGTTAGATGGCTTGTGGTATCTAGCCTACTCTAAATCTGTGGGCTCCACAATCGCACTTTGGCTCATCAGAGTACCCCCACCTGAATAAGTTGTGCCTGCACCGGCCGACCTGGCTTCTTAGACGAGTTTGGCCTTAGAGAGCCTTATGTTTCATCAGAATGTTGAGCCACAAAATGGATGAATGAAAGGACCACCACTACCACCACCAACATGTACCAGAGATGAGAATGCTAAGAGGGATGTGTGGTGTTACGCGAATGCGAATGGATAGACTGAGGGCGCTTTCAATTTAGACGTTTCGTGTCGGACCGCTGCGGTGCCGAAGTGGTGCGTTTGTCGTTTTGCTCACGGATGGTCGTTTGTTTTCATACAAAGCGCGCGGTGCGGCAACAGTGCGGCATTGATATCGCGAACGCTCGACAACCGGACGGCAACGTCCCAAACTCCACGTGTATAAAAACTAACAACCGTCCATGCGCATGCGCAATACGACAAACGCACCGCTTCGGCACTGCAGTTGTCCGAAACGAAACGTCTAAATTGAAATCGCCCTAAGAAATGAGTAACTAAGAGGAAGTCTGAAAGTGTCACGGTGACTGAAAACTTGTGCGGAAAACGGTTGTCATGGTATGGGCATGTGATGCTGAGGAATGAGGAAAATGTCGTGAGGAAAGTTTTGAGTGTTTTGATGTGGATGGCTATAAGATTGTGTGAAAGATGATATGGCTAGAAATGAGGTGACTACCGAGATGACGACTACTAATAGAGAAGTATGGAAGAAAAAGACACGCTGCGCAGACCACAAATAAATTGGGATAAGCTGTAAGCAGGAGAATGATGATGATGTTTTTTGGTTTAGAAGCTTTTTTCACTTTGTATTTCTATTACTTTTACCCGACTGCGGCGAAGCCCAAAAGGAGGGTTATTAAAGCTCAGATTTCTTCACCTACTTTTAGATTTAGATGATAGTTATCCAAGTCTTTTTTTGTCGTATTGAGCGAACCGCCTAAGGAATAGTACATAATTATAGCAAAGATTATAGTGTGTACCTAGTAGTATATATAGTTGTGTACAATACAACTATTTTCTTAATGTCCCTCGGCCATCAAAACTAATTGTCAGTTTTAGCAGCTTTCCTCCCATTTTTAAAATAAATTACATTAAATTAAAAGAGTATTAACAACTCTATATAGATACTTCCAAGTCGATTGAGAGCGTCCGGTCTGCACCAAGTGCATAGAGTAACTGATAGAAATCCGACGACTGACGAAACACGAAGTTTGCCGAGTGACATTAAGAAAATAGTGTATAAAATTTGAAAATAGTACTATACCTACCTACCTGGGTAGGCAGACCAAGCGACGCTTCAAAAAAATCAGTAAGGCGATTAGCTTAGTAGGGACCGGGATAGGCGATCGGCGGCGGCGATCTCTCGCGTCCAAACCTGGTCCAGGCCATGGTGCGGAGCGAGAGTGCATGGGAGGCCGTCACCTCCTTCTGCGAAGCAGTAATGCTCGCGAAGGAGGAAGCGGAACGCGTGAGGGAGAGGCAACAGCCGCGCCCTCGCGCCCCTAGCCGCCGTAGGAGACGCCCTGGGCGGCGGGAATCGATTGCTGATTCCCGGCCACCGTAGGCGCGGGCTTGCGGACGACGAGTAATGGGCAGCTCGCCGTCCGGTAAGGACCAGACCCGGGTCGACGGCGCGTTGTGTTCCACGCGCGCCTCAAAGAGATGTCAGCAGTGACGGGGTCAATTGGGCCGATGCCGCCGGGGTCGCGGGTAGTTCGAAAGAGATACCGTGGCCCTGGCACGGGCAACTGAAGGATCATGGGTGGGCTTTAGTCAGTAAAAGTCTGACACGCCCTCCTGCTCTGCCCAGAGCGGGAGAAGTCATTTAATGATTTCCCTTCCACAAAAAAAAAAAAAAAAAAAAAGGTACCGGTGATGACGATTACGAAGTGGATACCAAATTGTATAATAGGTTACTAAAATAATAGGATGTGTGCTTATAAGTTTTAGAGGAGCTCGTGGCTAAGTAACAGCCACACGGGTCGATCGATCAGGTTAAGCTACGGTTTCCGCGGTTGGTCCGTGGATGGGTGACCATCTTTACATACCGAGACCCCTTCGTACTTTGGGAAGCACGTTAAGCCGTTGGTCCCGGCTGTCATTCGTGGATTTTTGACGGTCGTTACGGGTCGTCAGAAGCCCGAATGTCTGACAACCAGTCTTACCAAAGGGTATCGTATTACCCAGTAACTGGGTTGTGGAGGTCAGACAGGCAGTCGCTTCATGTAAAATACTGGTATTGAGCTGCATCCGGTTAGACTGGAAGCCGACCCCAACATATTTAGGAAATTCTAGGCAGATTGATTGTGTGCTTATAAGATTTACCTAAAATATTATTGCAGCTGACAAATGCCATGGACAAAACTAAAGACCTCTTTACACTGCCAATTTCTCTAGCCAAATCTAACCGCAAAAGCGGTTATTATACCTATTTGCATATCTGCACCTAATTTATGATAAAGCACAGTGCACACCGCAGTGCAGACGCCAAAAAGCTGTGTGTACACGTGCGTGGCGGTTGGTAGTTGTATTGAATGTGCTGTTGGTAGTTGTATTGAATGTGCTGTTGGCAGATTCAGTGATACTCAGTACCTAGATCTGGAGTGCGCGCACCGAAGTCGAAACAGTTTTATTTGTAGTGCAGAGATCAAAAAGAGAGAGAAAAAAAAATAAAATACAGATACAGAATAAAATTATGATCTGTATTTTATTTTTTTTTTACCTATGTTAACAAATAAAATAAACAAAAAAAAAAAAAAGAGAACAGTTTTGTTGTGTCGAAACAGTTTTTTAGTCAATTTTGAATGGATACTATCCAACACTGTCCTTCTGTCAGCTTGTAGCTGCATCAACATATGCATACCTATACAGAGGAAAGCGCGCCGCGCGCGCCGCCGATCGAGTGACCGACCTTGGGGCCTTAGCACTCCGCTGGCGCATGGCTATCGCCACCGCGATGGTGGCGCTCCCGTTCGTGCATAGTGTGAACTAAAGACAATACGTGCAGTGCCGTGGTTGGTTTACTTAATTTGCAATGTTTTAAATTCACCCGCAACAATATTTTTCATTTTTGTAAAAGAGTATAAATAGCTAACCATACCTAAAATAAACTCAGTATTCAGTATCTTCTCTTTTAATCATCTCCAATACCTAACAGTGGTGACCCCGACGTGATCTAAAACAAAACGAGAACATTATTTTGTCTGCCAAATGTGATGATTATGGCTACAGTGTATCTCCAATACGTCTCTAGTTCAAAACTTTTCAATTCATAAAATTTTCTGAACTTTAAAAAAAATACAACATAACATAACTGTCAGACTTTTTACACCTGCAGCCTTTGGGTCAAGTATACGTAGAAGGCATACAGCGGCCTGCGTGTACAGTATAACAATGCCTTCAGGATGCTTGTGGGGCTGCCGCGGTATTGTAGCGCTTCCGGAATGTTTGCCGATGCGAGAGTGGATGATTTTTATGCCATAATTCGGAAACGATGCGCTTCTCTCCGGCACAGAACAGATAATAGCACCCACGGCATGTTGAGAGCATTGTGTGACCGGTGGGACTGCCCGATGCTTGGACGATGGGTGAGACTGCACACATAGTTTAGTTTCATTATTATTATTATGTTATTATTATTATGCCTATTTGTGATTTTTATAATGTGTGTACTGTGTTATTTTTATGTTATTTGTGTTTTTGTTTCTATTATGACGTTATTATGTTATTTTGTGAGTAATTCTATGGACTCAAATGTCTGAAAATAAATGATAAATAAATAAATAAATAAAACCACGCCTGTAATCACCAAAGGGTTGGGCAGAAGTGTACCTATAGTACACCCACATCTCACCAGTTATGTTTAAATCCAATATAAAGAGGATTTTTTTTTTTTCATTTTGGGATTAAGGAGTTTCCATTGAGTTTCTGTTTCTTGACAGCCAGTTTCTTTAGGACCACAACAAAATATTATGTCTGGATTCGAACCTACGATCTACAGCTCATTACAGTCGGGGTCGTTACCACTGGGCCACCACTGCTCCTTACTATTGTAGTGGTATGTTTACCCACACATGCACGCCACTTGCGAGCTTATAAGTATCTAAGACGTTCACCGTCATCTTAAGTTCGAAGTCACGCGTTGTCACGACAACACATATTACATAGTCGTTTACTAACGGCTACTCGCGTCAATCATCATATATATCATTTCATACTAATCATCATAAGTAATTGTACCGTGTTTAGTTGTAGTAAATACATTATTAAATTCATAGTGTAAATCTGAATGGACATTTAATTTCTCACTATAGAACCTACATCACGTCCCAACAAAAGTTCTATATTGGTGACCCCGACGTGAATGAAATAATACGGTTTCATACTTTGATCCGCGAGTGCAATTGCGTTCAATACAGACGTAGATTTTGTTTGTATTTGTTATGTATGTGTGTGTAACGTACCGCGGCTGCGTCCCGGCTAAGTAATACCTGCTTGAGTTATTAAAGTCAGTGTGTCATTGACTAGCGTGTTTGACTGTTGTCCGTACCTTACCCACCTATAACTGCATATCTAACAGTGGCGACGAGGACGAATTTACGAGTGCACAATGTCTGCTTTTGGTGTTTCATTCGGTATAATGACGAACTTTGACCATTTATCCCAAGACTGGTTAAGTTATAAGTCTCGGCTACAACAATGGTTTATTGCCAACGATTTTACGGACGAATCGGACAAGTTGAAGGTCAAACGGAGGGCAATACTCATAAGCGCTCTCACCGAACCAACTTATATGCTAGCGAGGGACCTGGTGCTGCCTAAGAAGTTAGAAGAAACAGATCTAGAAGAAATCATAAAACTTCTGGACCGACATTTTGAGCCAAAGCGGCTCGGATTCGCAGAAAAATCGATTTTCTACTCAGCAGTGCAGCGACCAGACGAGAGCCACACTCAATGGGCGGCGAGAATTAGGGGATTGGCGGCACACTGTGGGTTTAAGAACTTGGAGGAAGCGCTACTGGATAAGTTCATCATGGGCATGATGCCAGGACCCGAACGAGACAAGCTCTTTGCCCAGGACCAGACGGACTTGTCGTTAGCCAAGGCGGTGGATTTAGCAGAGAGCGTGCGCTGTGCGCGGCGCGCCTCCCAGGCCGCACCCGTAGCACGTGGTGTGAGCGCGGCCGCCGGCGGCGTCGATGAGGGTTCCGTTTTCGCGGTTAAGGAAAAGTGCAGTGTGTGCGGCTATGCTAATCACAAAACCAATCAGTGCCGATTTAAAAACTATAAATGCAAAAAGTGCAACAACAAGGGACATCTAAGACGGATGTGCTCAAGTGACGCGAAAGTGAAACACGTAGAGGAAGGTAAAGTGGATGATGAGGGCGACGACGGTAAGCTGTGTTAAATATACGTTGTGATAAGGGTCAACCGATGCTGGCGAGCGTATTCATCGGTGGACTAGGGTTGGAGTTCGAGATAGACAGTGGTTCCGCGGTTAGTATCATATCACACCAGATATATAATGAGCATTTCAACAAAGTACCATTATTAGTTACACATAAAAAACTATTCAGTTATACGGGGGAACTTTTAGAAACAGTTGGTGTTATTCATTTAGATATTGAATATTCCAAAATGACACGTAAACTACATTTGTTTGTTGTACGAAACGGTGGCCCATCATTGTTAGGCCGAGATTTTATTAGCACGTTTAACTTGGAACTTGCGCCTACAGTAAAATCAATTAGCCAATCGAATGAAAAATCAATAGTAAACCATTTAACAACAAGGTTCCCCACCGTGTTCTCTGGTAAATTAGGAAAATTTAATAAGTACGCCGTGGAGTTGCATTTAAAACCACACTCGAAACCAATTTTTATAAAAGCACGTTCAGTACCATATGCCTTAAAAGACAAAATTGATAACGAATTAGATCGACTCGTCGAACTAGGAGTATTAACACCAGTCAAGTACTCAGATTACGCGTCACCAATCGTACCCGTTTTAAAAAAAGACGGTGGAGTGAGAATTTGCGCGGATTTTTCCGTGACAATTAATAAGCAACTAATGGTCGACAAATATCCGTTGTCAACGGTAAATGATTTGTTTGCAAAGTTGCATGGTGGCGTACAATTTAGCAAATTAGATCTGTCCATGGCATATAACCAATTTTGTTTAAATGAACAGTCACAGAATATGACCTGTATCAATACACATCGCGGACTATATAAATATACAAGGTTGGTATTTGGCTTGTCGAGCGCACCAGCAATATTTCAACGTGCAATGGAATGTATATTATCAGGGTTAGATGGAGTAGTCTTATTTCTCGACGATATATTGATAACAGGAGTAGATAAAAAACAACACATGAGCAGGTTAGTCACGGTACTAGAAAGGCTAGCGGACACAGGTCTCACAATACAACCAAACAAGTGTGAGTTCTTCAAAAACGAAGTAAACTATCTAGGCCATATTATAGACAAAAATGGTATAAAAAAGTCGCCACATAAAGTCACAGCAGTTTCAAAAGCACCTAGACCACAGAACGTATTACAATTGCAATCATTTCTAGGATTAACAAATTATTATCGCAATTTCGTTCCAAACACATCAACCATACTAGCACCGTTATATAACTTGTTGCACAAAACGACTAAATGGGAATGGTCAGAAATACACGAAAATGCTTTTAAAAAAATTAAACAACAGTTGGCATCGGATGACGTGCTGGCACATTTTGACCCCGCGGCGAAATTAATCTTGACGGTAGACGCATCTCCATACGGGTTAGGTGCGGTGCTATCACAAGTAGGAAGCGATGGGTGCGAACGTCCGATTAGCTATGCATCTAGGACGTTAACAGCAGCCGAGAAAAGATATGCTCAAATACAAAAAGAGGCAACAGCTATAGTATTCGGGGTAAAGCGTTTCCACCAGTATTTATATGCCCGGGCGGTGCCCTTCACCTTGCGAACGGATCACAGGCCGCTAATAACCATCTTCGGTCCACATCGCGGTATACCAGAGATATCAGCTAACCGACTACAGCGGTATGCAATATTTTTATCTGCTTACAATTATGTCATCGAATATGTTAGCAGTAAAAATAACAGTGCAGATTATCTATCGCGCGCTCCGGTAGGGAATGAGTCACCGTCATTAGTAGGTAGCGCAGGGCCGGGCGCCGGCGGTGTGCGCGCGGGGGCAGGGCGACAGCGAGACCAGCCGCGCACCGCTGATGACCGCGCCACATATGTTAACTTTGTCATTGACGGTGGGCTGCCTGTTACGCTAACAGATTTACAAAACGAAACCGAGAAAGATACAACTTTGGGAAAAGTAAAAGATTATGTTGTGTTAGGTTGGCCACGAAAAGTAAACGACGACAATCTGAAGCCGTACTTTTACTGTCGTAACCAACTATCGGTTGAAAACGGATGTTTGATGCGTGGCCACAAAGTTATCATACCAGAGCAATTGAGAGAACAACTATGTAATGAACTCCACAGTTCACATTTCGGAGTGGTAAAGATGAAGGCAGAGGCGCGCAAGCGGTTGTGGTTTCCGGGCGTGGATGGCGCTCTGGAGCGGCTGGCCAGCGCGTGCGCAGTATGCAGCGCGCTGCGCCCCGCGCCGCCCCACGCCCCGCTCACGCCCTGGCCACATCCTCCCCATGCCTTCTACAGAATACATTTAGATTTTCTAGGGCCCTTTAATAACCAAATGTTTCTAATCGCAGTAGACGCTTATAGTAAATGGGTAGAAGTGTATATAATGACTTCATCGTATGGCTCGAAAGCAGTCATAGAGAAACTTGTAGATTTAATGTCACGAGTCGGTATCCCACATACTATAGTAACGGATAACGGTACTTCGTTTGTTTCGCTAGAGTTTAAAGATTTTTGTTTGAAGAATGGTATTACTCATACGCTTGCTCCGGTATATCATCCGTCCAGTAATGGACAAGCGGAAAGCTCAGTTAAAATTATTAAAAGGGGTCTCAAAAGTATAATCCTCAATAAAAAAGGGAAACCATTAAAGGAACAAATATCAAAGTATTTGTTCGACTATCGGAACTCCAGGCATAGTACCACCGAGAAATCACCCGCTGAGCTCGTTTACGGCCGGTCGCTTCGCACGCGGCTCGATTTATTGTCGCCAACTTCAGCGTCGGCGACGTCCGCAGCGTCGACCCCATCAACCACTAGCCTCGCTCAAACCGTGGAACAAAACCAGTGCTTACAGCGTAAATACTATAAAGGAAAAGAACGGAAGCAATTCCTAGAAAATGAAGTGGTGTGGATAAAGAAAAATTTAAATAATAAGAAGTTTGTATGGATCGAAGGTATAATTAAGAAAAAGATCGGAAAAGCAATATACGAAGTTTATATTCCAGAAAGGGAACGGTTGGAAAAAAGACACCAGGATCAGATACGGGCACACGGCAGAACACAAACGTCACAAAACAGCTCATACTGGGATACAGATGTCATTCCCGATGTTCAGAGCGAAGAATCAGCCGCAACCCAAGCGACACTGGATGACGACGACCGAACCAGCAACAACAACAACTCGGATTTAGAGGAAGTAGGTACACCACCACCAGAACACATAACGATATCATCATCAGTCACCAGTACACCGTTCAGGGGAGAGGGAGAAGGTGAATGCGGTACAGAGCGAAATGCAACGTTCGCCACGCCCCTGGCTGAGTCAGACAGCTCCGTTGATGCGCTGACGCCCGCACCAGTGATAAATCCACGTCGTCTCGAGTTGTCTCCCGACAACTTTATACCTTAGCGTACTTATGCATTTAATTATTGTTTAATTGGGGTTGTTTTATAGTTGCTAAATAAAGGGAAGGGGATGTTATGTATGTGTGTGTAACGTACCGCGGCTGCGTCCCGGCTAAGTAATACCTGCTTGAGTTATTAAAGTCAGTGTGTCATTGACTAGCGTGTTTGACTGTTGTCCGTACCTTACCCACCTATAACTGCATATCTAACAGTATTGTTACTGTGAACTATTTTACAAACCTTCAAAATGGTCAACCCTAACACTGCTGCTGCCGCTGACTATAAAGTTACCATCGATCCTGAGCACACAGCCGCCACGGCTGCCACCACACCTGGTAGTGTCAACGCACCTACCATACCATAGACCAGCACCAGCCGCCAGAGACGGGGGCGATCACCATCAACTCCCGCATCGCCGACTTCTGGGCAGCGCGTCCACGACTGTGGTTCCATCAGTTTGAGGCCATAATCGGTGCACAAAAAGCAGGTGACTTACATAAATACCAATTAGTTATAGCTAAGTTAGGTCGAGACGAATTGGGTCAAATTAGTGACATTCTCGAGAGCCCACCCGCAAATGGTAAATATCAAGCACTAAAGGATAGGTTAATTTCGGCATATGAAGAATCCGAATCCAAGCAATTACATACATTGCTTACGAAAGTCGAGCTAGGGGATCAACGACCCACTCAACTCCTTCGTTAAATGCGAGAACTCGGAAGAAATAAAATTCCCGAGGACACGATCAAAATTTTGTGGTTAGATCGCCTGCCTCAAACAGTCCGCGCAGTAGTCACGGTCTGCGATGTTACGTTGGACAACGTCGCAGCAATTGTTGATAAGATCATGGAAACTTCACGGCCATCTGAAGTCTGCTCTCTAAATCCGGTCGCTATCCCTAAACAATCAACAGATCAACAATTTAATAATTTAATTAAAGAAATTGCCGCGTTAAATACAAAAATTAGCGATCTACAAAACACGCGCCAGAGGAGTCTCACAGTGTCAGAGGAGGAAAATAGGAGTCGTGGCATTTATCAGTCGCGATCACGATCACGCTCTCGGTATCTTGACAATCAAAATAGATACAGGCGTCAAACAGCGCAACCGGGAGACAAAGATTACGAGTGCTTCTATCACTATATTTATGGGGATAACGCCAAGAAATGCGGCGACGATCAATGCATCAAAAATGCGTTAAACTAAAGCCGACACCTGCCTTGGCGAGTGTAGGTGTCGAAGGAACATATCGCTTGAGCGTCACCGACTGGAAAAGTGGTACACATTTTCTTATTGACACCGGCGCTGATATTTCAGTTATTACCTATAAAAACGTGAATCGTCAACCCGCCGATTTTACGTTATTTGCTGCTAATGGGACCACAATCAAAACATATGGGACTCAGAAAATGACTTTGGACCTTGGCTTACGCCGAGCTTTTACCTGGGAATTTGTTCTGGCTGATGTACAGCGGTGCATTATTGGGGCAGATTTCCTAGCCAAACATCAATTGCTTGTTGATCTTCACGCAAAAAAGTTAATTGACAAAGTCACTCTACTCTCTAGGAACACTAACGTAGAAGATGCCTCAAATATACCTACAATAAAGGTCATCGACTCGGATAATAAATATCACTGTATTTTAACAGAGTTCCCAGACCTCACTAAGAGCGAGTGTTTCAAGGACCCACCCAAACACAACGTAACGCATCATATATGTACTCATGGCCCACCTGTTTACGAAAAAGCACGTCCACTTAACGCTGCAAAATACAAAGCGGCAAAGGACGAATTCCAGCGAATGGTAGATTTAGGAATATGCAGGCCGTCATCCAGCCCATGGGCAAATGCTTTACACGTCGTTCAAAAGAAAAACGATGAATTACGCCCGTGCGGTGATTACCGTCGTTTAAACGCAATCACCGAGCCCGACCGCTACCCGATTCCTCGTTTAACGGATTTTACATACATCCTCAAAAATAAAAAAGTTTTATCTAAAATTGATATTCGACGTGCTTACCATAATATAAGCGTCGCACCCGCGGACATACCGAAAACCGCAATAATAACTCCATTTGGTCTGTTCGAGTTTACGAAAATGAGCTTCGGTCTGAGAAATGCTGCACAGACGTTTCAAAGATTTATCAATGAAGTTTTGAAAAATACTCACAATACGTTTTGTTACCTGGACGATATACTTATTGCTTCAGAATCAGAAGAATGTCACATTCATGATCTCAAAGAGGTGTTCAAGCGACTTAGTGAATTTGGCGTCACAATCAACACGTCTAAATGCGAATTTGGGAAATCCGAACTTACATTTCTCGGTTATCGCGTTAGCTGTGATGGCATACGGCCGGACGAAGAAAAGGTCAAAGCTATCAATAACTATCCGCAACCCGAAACCATCGAAGAACTGAGGCGCTTCCTCGGTCTTATAAATTTTTACCGAATGAGCATTCCAAAAGCCGCCGACACTCAAACTATTTTAGACAATTACTTACACAACGCTAAGAAAAAAGACAAGACTAAAATCGCTTGGACCGAAGAAGCAGTCAACGCATTTAATCAATGCAAACATCACATAAGTGAAGCTGTCACTCTCACGCATCCAGACTCATCATCCAAACTTATTTTAATGACCGACGCAGCGAATACCTGCGTTGGCGCAGCACTTCATCAACTAGTCAACAAACGGTTAGAGCCACTAGGATTTTATTCAAAAAAACTAAGTAGCGCCCAGACAAAATACAGTACCTACGACAGGGAATTATTAGCTATGTACATGGCAATAAAACACTTTCGGTATATGATTGAAGGGCGTGATCTCACAGTGTTAACCGATCACAAGCCGTTAACATTTGCTTTATCGAAAAAAGAATCTAAATCCGATCCACCAAGACGTCTTCGTCAATTAGATTTTATTTCGCAGTTTTGCAGCAAAATTGAGTACGTTAAAGGCGAGCTCAATAACGCCGCCGACGCTCTTTCAAGAATAGAAGAGATTCATTTACATGATATTTTCGATTATGAACAATTATACAAAAGCCAAGTCGAAGATACAGAATTATCATTACTAAAGCAAAAACCTAACTTGGAATTTAAATTGTTCCGCATGCCATATGCAAACCATGAGCTTACGTTCGAAACATCAACGTCATCAGCGCGACTTTATTTACCGTCGGAGTTTCGAGAAAAAGCGATTTCAAGTGTCCACGCACTTAACCACCCTGGAGTAGCCGCTACGCGTCGCCTTATCGCCCAGCGCTATTTTTGGCCTAACATGAACTCTGACGTTGCAAACTTTGTAAAAAGTTGCATACAATGCCAGAAATGTAAAGTACAAAGACATACAATCACACCTCTAGGAGAGTTCGAAAAATCAGACCGTTTCGAGCACGTTCATATAGATTTAATTGGACCATTACCACCTTCCGATGGATACACATACTGTGTCACAATGATTGATCGTCATAACAAAATGGCCCGAAGTCGTTCCTGTAAAGGACATAAGCGCTGAAACCGTCGCGAAAGCTCTACTCGAGCATTGGATAGCACGTTTTGGTTGCCCTGCAAAAATAACTTCGGATCAAGGTCGTCAATTCGAATCCAATCTTTTCAAACAGCTGACCAAACTACTTGGAATAGAAAAGATTAGGACAACAGCATATAACCCAAAGGCAAATGGACATGTCGAAAGGATGCACCGAACGCTAAAAGCTTCCATCATGACACGTTGCGATAACAGCAATCAATGGTCACAACAATTACCTATCGTGTTATTAGGAATGCGCAATACCGTTAAAGAAGACTCAGGATACAGCCCTGCTCAGATGACCTACGGTAAATCTATGCGTCTACCCGGAGATTTTTTTGTTCCCACCGAAGCAGACATCAACAACACAGATTATACCTGCAAACTCATGGAAACATTAGCGAGCATTAAACCGACCACAAGAATACCAACTGATAACAGAAACATTTTCGTGCACAAAGATTTGACTAAATCTGACTACGTGTTCATTAAAAACGAAGTCAAACGTTCGTTAACACCGCCGTACGAAGGTCCGTATAAAATCCTAAAACGAAGCAAAAAACATTACGACGTACAAGTAGGTTCTCGAAAAGTCACTATTTCTCTCGATCGTCTCAAACCTGCTTATGTTATAATTAATAGCCCTGCAATTCAGTCGCCACATGACGTTTTTGTTTCGCCCAAAACAACAGCGTTAGCACCGGTTGGAACCAAATCGACCTCACTTGAGAAAACTGAACCATCTGTCACTACAAGATCGGGTCGCGTCGTGAAAAAGACCGTGAGATTTGCCATCTAAAACATTTTTTGTCGCCAGTCCCAAAGTCATAAACATATCAAGTGAGAAGTGCGGTGAAGTGTTGTGTTTTAAAATAGACCAACAAAACAAACAATTCTGTGGCGTTCTCATACTAATTATATCAACTTGTAACATATTTATTTTTGTGTTATCGTTACCACTTAGTTAAAACTTAAGTTTAAAACCTTTTTGTTTAAGAACCTTTTGTATCAAGTAGTTACTTTATGACCAATGTATTTTAATTTTTTTTTTTACAAAATGACTTAAGTTTAAGTATCCATTTGTCTAATGTTGTTTTTATATGCCTCATGTTAGCGTAGAGTCTTATTGTTTATTAATTAAGAGTTAGGTATAAGTTATACACTTTTACACCAAACCATTTTATTAGGTATTTGCAATGTTATTATGTTTACACTTTGCTCATTGTTTTTTGATAATTATTTGTTTACCCTTTTATTAAATTATCTTTATCAAAGGGGGGAGGACATGTAGTGGTATGTTTACCCACACATGCACGCCACTTGCGAGCTTATAAGTATCTAAGACGTTCACCGTCATCTTAAGTTCGAAGTCACGCGTTGTCACGACAACACATATTACATAGTCGTTTACTAACGGCTACTCGCGTCAATCATCATATATATCATTTCATACTAATCATCATAAGTAATTGTACCGTGTTTAGTTGTAGTAAATACATTATTAAATTCATAGTGTAAATCTGAATGGACATTTAATTTCTCACTATAGAACCTACATCACGTCCCAACAAAAGTTCTATACTATCCTGATACTTTTATCTCGGTAGTATGTTCCCGTGGCACCATAATATTATTCCCGAACTACACACGAGCGAAGCCGCGGGCAAAAGCAAGTATTAAATAAACAGTAAGTAACCAGGCTAAACCCACGCATGCCTTAAACTCAAGGATGTGTTAACTTAAAATATTAAATACAATATTACATTTTAGAAACAAGATATTCGAGTCCCAAGACTACAGTTACAATATCTTATTCTTTTGGTCTGCCTTGCGTAGGAGAAATGACTGGGATTAAATTAATTTAGGAATTTTAAGATGTTTAAAGGGTTCAATGAACTGTTAAATTATAAATGTAGGTACCTATTAAAATTCTGATGTGAACAGCGCATAAAGTTTGCTTCTAATTTACTTGATTAAAGTAATTATCTCGTGTGTGAGGCTGAAAAATATTTCTCTCGTGATTTTTAATGTTTTGAGTCCTACTTTCAGCAATTTATGTTGGTAATTGGGATCGGTACTGCTGAAACAAATTCATTGTGACACCATAGGTACCATATTCTAGCAAATAAATATTTTGATTGATTGGTCCATGGATGGATGACCATCTTTATTTACATACTAAGACCCCTCCGTGCCTCGGAAAGCCATTGGTCCCGGCTATCATTCGTGGATCTTTGATAGTTGTTACGGGTCGTCAGAAGCCCGAAAGTCTGACAACCAAGGGGCATCGTATTACCCAGTAACTGGGTTGTGGAGGTCAGATATTAAAGTTCTGGTATTCAGCTGCATTCTGTTAGACTGGAAGCCGACTCCAACATAGTTAGGAAAAGGCTAGGCAGATGATGATATTGTTGAGTAGACGAATTTTTCAAACAATATGAAAGGAATTACAATCGATTGCCATTTTACTTGTATTAAGCGATCCCGCAGATCAAATCATAACTTCAAAAATAATTAAACAAACTCATAGACCAATCGATTCCTTCGCACCAGTTTCGCTTCAATGGAATCACCATTAGTAAGAATAACGGTTCGTTTCAATATAGAAAACTGTACCCATTTAACAAAAAACACATTTATCTCTAAGCAATAAATCACGTTGAACCGAAAAGCCTCTATTTAGTGGATAATGTAAAAACTATTACTAGTAATGCGGGTAGGATTTATTAATGCCGTATCTACGTATTTTTGGGTTACTTAAAATCTGTTTTGCTGATGGTTTCCTGTGACTTACTTTCGAGGTCTTCCTAATTATTATGGATTATTATGGATCATTTAGCTAATCCATGCGTCAGGTTCGTGAACAAGCGCTGTCAGTGAAGGCTGGTCATACCTTAGCGGCCACGGCTTATTTTAATTTAATTTAAACATTTTAATATTTTATTTTTTTAAGGACGCTTTTAACGTTCTGCATCGTTCTCGCATGTAAAATTTCAACATGAATGATGTAACCATTATTTTGTAACCATATCTTGATTTAAAAGAGTGTCCGTGGAGTTTCTTGCCCGTTCTTCTCCATAGGTACCTACTATGCTTTGGAATGGGCGCCTAGCTTCATCTTTTTGACTGACCGACCCCTTGACAATTCAAAAGTGCCTGTAATTGGTTTAATTGAAATAAATGCTTTGAGTTTGAGTTTGAGTTTTATTCGTATACTTTAAAAGGCTACGCATTCGAATACTTTGTCTTGGAGTTGTGGAAACCAGCCTGTATTTCCTACTACCTAAGGCCTAAAGTTATAAATTTTTCAAGTTTCACAAAACACTTGGATAGCCGCCTTTTATGGGATTACAATACAGGTCTTAGTATACATTTCGCCGTATACGTGTATGTACCTACAATACAATTTACTTTTCCAAGACATCTAGATGGAGTCCCAGTGTGTTCTGGTTAGCAGGCAGAAGGTCTTGGTTTAAAACCCTGATCACTTTTTACGACACCCACGGGTACAAACAGGGTTGCTATACTCTTCCCGAATCACAATTTACTGCACCTCTTAATTTAACAGTGACTCCATATATCGCAATAATGCCTTTGAAACTGCCAATAAATCTCAAAAGGCTTTTCTCACCTCTAATAAAAGGCTCACATTTCAATTTGTGCCAACCTTCGCCAAAATTCTCGCGCCTAGAAGGACCAAAAGCTGTTTATCCACAAACAATCTGCCTAGCCTTTTCCCAACTATGTTGGATTTGGCTTCCAGTCTAACCGGATGCAGCTGAATACCAGTATTTTACATGGAGCGACTGCCTATCTGACATCCACAACCCAGTGGCTGGATAATATGATACCCCTTGGTAAGACTGGTTGTCAGACTTTCGGGCTTCTGACAACCCGTAACGACTGTCAAAGATCCACGAATGACAGTCGCGACCAACGGCTTAACGTGCTTTCCGAGGCACGGAGGAGTCTCGGTATGTAAAGATGGTCACCCATCCACGGACCAAACCCGGCAAGCGTAGCTTAACCTGATAGATCGACCCGTGCGGCTATTATTACTTAGCCACGAAAAAGCTGTTTATCCAGAACATTTCCTTTTAACGATGTCCTTTGGCGCCGAGTCTGCGAGCAGTTAAACGCCAACTTTTTGCGACACTATCGATGATACATCATAATGAAAAAGTAGTTCTGTATCTATTGTATTTCTTCGATTTTATTCATTGGAAAAACTGGCCTTGGCCAAACCGTAGTAGATTTTATGACCTGCAAAAATCTTCGATTCAAGATCGGCTAGTAATGGTCTCTGTTGTTATTTTGGACATTAGTTTGGGTTGTTGAAGTTATGTTAGTCCTATGTTAGTGTTTATGGGCAAAATTGTCACATATTTTAGTTTTTTTTTTTTTGTAGATATGGACGGTAATATGGCTGTATTTTAGATGTTGGACAACACCAGTGTAGGGCTTATATTTTCAATGGGGCAATAGAAAAACTTTTTTGTTTTTCTGGTTAACGCAAGCCTACCTCTTTATCACCAGCGGTTGTGGTATCCATTTGTAAATAACAAAAGAAGCCAACCCATATCATAACATCACGCTTGTAATCCCTTGAGGGTTAGGTGGAGGTGTAGGTACCTAGTACACTCACATATCGCCAGTTATTTTTAAGTCCCATGCAATTGGGGGCGTGTCTATGGCCATCAGCAAGGCACAACTCCCGACTCTGGGTGGCTACTGAGAAATTCCTGATAAAGAAACCCAATAACGCTTTACCCTAGGAATCGAACCCAGGACTTTATGCTCAGCAGTAGCGCTTGCGACCACTAGAGCAACGATATCGAGGCAGTTCCAGAAGCCAATCAGTTTCCCAAAATTCCAAACAAGGCAACTTCTCCATAACTGCCTTTCATTTATTGAATTTCCAAATGACGTCATATTCAGTAAGTGGCACTGGCCTTTCACATCACAAATTAAAGACATTTTTAACTGTTTAACAAAGTTATTCCCTCGTCATCTGACTTTTAGAGCATGTGGGTGGACAACTAATCACAGAACATGAAGTTTACTAGCTACAAGGTCGCTGTTGCATTTATATATATAATTTACTACTACATCCTTATGTATCTGCTTTTATGAAAGGAACTGCAAAGGCATCTTGAATTAACTTATAAAATGTAAGACTTCCTAAGGATAAGTGGGTCAGGTTAGCGAAAGACTGCTCTAGAAAATAAAACTTTTTTATTTTCACCAAACATTTTACAACACAACGTGCCCATGTCGGGGCCTCTTGGCAAGCTTCCGTATTGTAAATACAACACAGTGATAGTGACAGGCCTCTTGCCAGGCTGCCACTCCCTAGTCTGTGTGAGGCTACACCCAAGTGTACAATTTTCAATTTGCTATTATTACCTGTTCCCGTTACCCCCCGTTCCCTACCGGCTGCGCCATGTATTGATGTGTATTTTTTAAATAAAACTGTTAATAGTTATTACCTTTGAACATTTAAATTATCTTTCTTATTGGTACCTTTAAGTTCTACAAAGCTTGGTCCCTGACATTAAAGTGACAGCTCCCCAAACGTTTGACAATGACAGCTGGTCAATCGTCTGATAACGTTCCGATACTACAGATATCCACAAAGAATCAAGTTTTTCTCAACTATAAATCTCCGCAATCGGTAATAAAGCCGTTCCTTATTTTCCGAACGCAAAAGATGCAAATCCAGTCCTACATATCAAACTACATTCAACCAAAAACGTCTAGAATCGGTTCAGTAGCTTAAAGGAAAAGTTGAACAAAAGCCTCCCAAACTGGAGCAGTAGCTACATTCAAAAACAGACAGATGGATAGACTCACTAGCATATTTAAATGTAAGAGAAGCTACATACATAATGCAACGCAAAATGCAAGACAACGTGAATCCGCACGAATTGTACTCGCGAAAAAATCAATATGTGAATATGAATAAAGACGTTGTTCCGATGCAAGTTGAACTGTGTAGCTTGTTGGGTAACGTGAAGACACGGCTTTATAGTACACGCACTCACGCCTTCTTCCAACGGGGGTAGGCAGAAACTACAGAACGCCACCTGCTACGATCCTTACATAGTCCTTTTCCTTCGTTTACGTTCGTACATCAGCGGGGCAATTGCGTAACACGCTAAGGGCCACTTGCATGTTCATGGGTGATCCTAAATAACTCAGAGTTAACAGATAACTCAGGGTTAATCAAATAATTCATCTAGCGTCACCAAGAGTTAAGAGGTAAATCTTGAGTTACTTCTAAATATTAGGTTGGGGAAAAAGTCATTTCGCGTTATAGTATGTATGAACTTAAAATAAAATCTCTTTGGCTATACTATTTGTATCTGGCTGGTTTTGGTATCATTGAAAGTTTAAATTTTAAAGAACATAATTCAAAATTCACATTAGGAAAATGTGTGATTTTCATTTGTTTTTCGCACTGTCAAGATGGGTGAATCTAATGAAGAAATTCGATACATTTTAAAATTTTACTACAAAAAAGGTAAAAATGCAACGCAAGCCGCGAAAAAAATTTGCGATGTTTATGGACCCAGTGCAGTGTCTGTGAGAGTAGCACAAATTTGGTTTAAGCGTTTTCAATCCGGAAATTTTGATGTCAAAGATGCACGTCGCTCTGGTCGCCCTATTACGGATAAAATGGATGCCATTTTTGAAAAAGTGGAGCATGATTGGCATATCAGTAGTTACGACGTAGCTGAAGAACTGGGAATTGACCACAAAACAGTTTTGGCGCATTTGAAAAAAACTGGGTACACAAAAAAGCTCGATATTTGGGTACCTCACGAGCTCACTGAAAGAAAGCTAATGAACCGTAAACTCATTTGTGATTCTTTATTACGACGTAATGAAACCGAACCATTTTTGAAGAAGCTGATAACTGGTGATGAAAAGTGGATCACGTACGACAAGAACGTGCGAAAAAGGTCATGGTCAAAGGCCGGTCAGGCTTCACAGACTGTGGCGAAACCCGGGTTAACTCGCAACAAGGTGATGCTGTGTGTGTGGTGGGATTGGAAGGGCATTATTCATTATGAGCTGTTACCACCAGGCAGGACCATCGATTCTGAACTCTATGGCGAACAACTGATGAGATTAAAGCAAGAAGTTGAGAGAAAGCGGCCGGAATTAATCAACAGAAGGGGTGTGGTTTTTCATCATGATAACGCTAGACCTCACACATCTTTAGCCACTCAGCAAAAAATAAGAGAGTTTGGCTGGGAGGTGTTAATGCATCCGCCGCATAGTCCTGACCTTGCACCTTCAGATTTCCACCTGTTTCGGTCTCTTCAGAATTCTTTAGGCAGTGTCAGGTTAACATCACGAGAGGACTGCCAAAACCACTTGTCGCGGTATTTTGATCAGAAGTCCCAAAATTTCAATAGCAATGGGATCATGTCCCTACCTACAAGATGGCAAAAAGTTATCGAACAAAATGGTACCTACATACTTTAGATAAATGTAAATAATGTATATTAAAAAATGTTTTGAATTTTCTTAAAAAATGCGAAGAAACTTTTTCCCCAACCTATTATTTATGCCACCGATGTGAGAGATTTAAGTCGCTAAACACTGGGTTAGTGTAAGTGTAAGTAATGTCAAAATAAATTGACGTTATGAGGTACCTGATAACTTATTTTGTATTTTATATTGTTCGACGTAGGTAAGTAAAAATACGGTACTATGTCGGCAGGTAATATTTTCATGAACTCATCTAGAAATAAATACAAATTATAAAAATAAACATATTTTTCCATCAGACATTTTCGTCAGTGAATAAACTAAATCTCATCTTAGTATATTACGATTAAAATGAAAATGTCATGTTATAAAATTCAAAGACAAAAAATACGTATCGTAATGTGGAGTAAAAGAGATAAGTATACAATTTCCGTTCATTCATTCTTGGGTCAGATTAAATATCAGAGCATGGACATTGCGATTCTATTTTATGTATCGTCGATTGAACACCAATTTTCCCAACTCAAAAAAACACCAATGTCAGATTAACAAACCCGATGTTACTATTTAATGGCGTAACGCGTAATAACAGTTAAAATGTTATAAACTTAACTCCGAGTTTACAAACTCTACATTTATTAATTTAACCCGACTAAACGTGCAAGTGGGCAAGTAGCAATGGCTTTCATTTTGACAGTTCAATAATATTCATTGCGTTATTTACGATGCAGTGGATTAGCAATATCCTTCAACATCACTCAGATTGTGATTGAAAGCGTGTTACGCAATTAGGGTGCTGATCGTACACGCACGCCGGTTGCGAGTACTCATCAGGAGGCTTACTATAAGCTCTTATAGCAGGGCAGAAGTTGGACGGTTCCAGTGTGAGAGAGAGACGGAGCTATATACGACCAATAGCACCATACTTTTTTCTCAATGAATCCATGATCGTTTTTCACGTCATAGTACGGCCCCTGATCTTTCTGAAGATCGTCATCAATAAGATCACTATTTATGTCTTCCTAGGCCGTCCCCTCCCGGCGCTTCCACTAGCATCTGCCTTATTAAATACCTTTTGTTAGTCGCCTTTAATTAATCCTCTCAACATCACCAAACCATCTAAGCATACTCTTTTCAATTTTTGTCACTACATCTTCTTTTAAACCGCACCGTTGCCGTATCACATCATTCCTCAGTCTATCATTCATAGTTGCACCACACATGCTTCGCAAGGAACGCATTTATAATGCAGGTATATAATTGCATTAGCTTATGCAAGACGTCAAGAGGTCTTGAATGTTAGACCTCAAAAATGTAAGAATATTTTGCGCCTGAGTTACCTAAAAAGCAAAAAAAAACTTATGGAACGTGATTTTGCACTAAAATTTTGTATCACTAGCAGCGCCCCACGGTTTCACCCACGTAAGTTTAGAACCCGTTGGAATATCGGGATAAAAAGTATCTGCCTAGCCTTTTCCCAACTATGTTAGGGTTAGCTTCCAGTCTAATCGGATGCAGCAGAATACCAGTATTTTATATGGAGCGACTGCCTATCTGACCTCCACAACCCAATTACTGGGTAATACGATACCCCTTGGTAAGACTGGTTGTCAGATTTTCGGGCTTCTGACGACCCGTAACGACTGTCAAAGATCCATGAATTACAGCCGGGACCAACGGCTTAACGTGCTTTGCGAGGCACGGAGGAGTCTCGGTATGTAAGATGGTCACCCATCCACGGACCAACCCCGGCAAGCGTAGCTTAATCTGATGGATCGACCCGTACGGCTGTTATTACTTAGCCACGAGCTCCTTGGGATAAAAGTATCCTAAGGTTTTAGCTGTGTGCCAAATTTCATCAAAATCCGTTCAGTAGTTTTTGCGTGAAAGAGTAACAAACATCCATCTATCCATTCTCACAAACTTTCGCGTTAATAATAATTATATTAATGTGATGGAAACGTAAAACAAATACGTGTATCTAGGATATTTCGTACCGTAGTGAAAACTAGGGAAATATTCAAATATAGTGTAAATAAAATATAATTATTGTATAATAAAACAACACATTAAGACTCTGGGCTGAAATTCAAAGGAACCTAAGCAACTAAATATACTAGGTAGGCAACTAGTCTATTTATTTTAGTAAAATGTTTAAATAAGTGATGGACTGCTTGTCTGTTATCAGAATAAGTTGTTGTCCTTGTGAATTTCTTCGACGTGTCGATGGCACGACAGCGAATTAAATTTTGTTTACCCAAAACTTTTCCATTTCCACGGTAAAGTCACCGTCGGTGACAGCATAAGTCGCTATGGCTGAATTATACCTTGTGAACTGTACTATTCAATAGCGATTATATTCTTTCTAGCACTTAATACATGCTGTATTTTTCATATTAAGGTAAAATATACAACTTACTTCCTTCTTGTACACCTTTTTCATTTGTCACATTTGTGGGTTTTTAATCCAAGAGTTCGAACCCAGACAGGTCCTTTATGTATTTAATTTCATCACCACTGCTTTCAAAACGGTGAAGGAAAACATCGTGAGGAAACCGGCATGTCCTAGAACCAAAAAAAAAATCGAAGGCATATTGTGACATCCACCAACCCGCATTGAGCGTTGTGATGGATCCCAGCAGTGGGAACATTATAGGCTGATTATGCTAATTCAAGTTTTTAACTTTAAAATAATGTAGCTAAGGATCAAAGCATACTTATACTTTTGCATTTTTTCCCAGGTCTAGCGGTACCATTTGTGGAGCTGACAGTGACCCACGCATCAGTACTGACCATCCTCGCGATCAGTTTTGAGCGGTACTACGCGATCTGTGAACCACTGCGCGCCGGGTACGTGTGCACCAAGACAAGGGCGACGCTGATCTGCGCGCTAGTGTGGTTCTTCGCTGCTTTGTTCACCAGGTACTTTTAGTGGCAGGTGGTCAGTAATGGTACTCGGGATTAAATTAGGTTTTTTTTCTTAAACATAACGGGGTAACTATGGACTTTTAATTGGCTTCTGATTTGTGAGTTATTGACGAAACGTTTTGTCTTTCTCAGATTTGGGTGTCCTGTATATTTTATTTATTGGTTTAACCACCACATGTCGTCAAAAGTTATTTAAAACAATCCTTTTGTTGAGTTTGTTTTCAATAAACAAGGACCATCTCTGACCATTTTATCATAGTTATAAGCCTATAGATAGCCTAAGTTACAATGTAAAAGAGTGAAGTGATTTTTTCAAATAATGCTGATTGGTCAAAATTGCCACTTATAACAAGCAATACGTTGATCCAATGAAAATTTGCATAAAACTGTGTTATTCTTTGCATCGTGAAGCCTGGTGGAACAGTGATTAACAAGATAAGGTGCTAAGTGTGCGAGTTTGTTTGCCGCGTTCGGAACGCAGCGTGAAAACGCTGAGACAGCAGCTTTCTTAACAAGTTTTACACTTTTGCTATTAACTATACACCCAAAATGGACTATGGGTGTTGGTTCTGCTTTAAGCTAAGATTTTCATAATTTTGTCTAAAATTGATATTCTAGCGGTAATTCATCATTTCCAAAGCGCGGATCTATTTTATCCGTTTCGCGGATTTAAGGACCAGATGTTATCTGAAATGGGGCTTCATATCCCGGAGGGTAGAAAAACATTATTCATGTGTCAATCATTGTGACGAGTTATTGGCATGTGAATGTGAAAGCTAATACATTTTCCCTGTCTTCCTAAATCCCAATATGTAGATCCGTCAAATCATTGGAACATAAATCATGATCAGTGAACCCTTTCATAGAATTTTCATCTTTTTCAGTGTACCTAGAATAGTTTTGGTGTTAAAGAAACAATATGTCTTAGAAGATAGTTCAAGAACACGCTGAAGTTTATTCTAAACTGTGCTTAAAACTTTGTCTTAACCTCAAACTGATATTAAAACTCCGTTTTCACTTGCATCACTTTTCTTAACTCTTTAGTGTCCCTACACATCGGTTCATTTGCCTCTATAATAAGTTTCTCACGGCAGGCCACTTTGAACTCCAACAAACTTTCAACGTCTTCCCCACACACTAAAATTCACATATTCAGCATTTTCTTGGCATTTTATTGACGTCTTCATTTCATATTCTTCGTTTATATGATTCGAATACTTGTGTTACTTGCATTTCTCGTATTGGAATCCAAACTTTTCCGTATGAGTTTTAACAATTCAATTGGTAGTTTAGAGCAGCTTATTGTACACTGCTCTGTAGTCTGCACAATTGTCTTGGGTAAAAATGTTAAATATTCAGTCGAATATTTTAAATGTCCATTTTTATTTTATACATTATGGAATGCAATAAAGAATTGAGAATTGAGTATAGACCGGGATAAAAAGTATCCTATGTGCAAATCCAGAGTATAAGCTATCTACATACTAAATTTCATCCAAATCGCGAAGCGTGAAGAAGTAACAAACATACAAACACACCCCCACACACACACTCACAAACTTTCGCCTTTATAATATTAGTATGACGACGAAGAAGATCTCAGACGACATTTCTTTTTATGAATGGGCTAGATATTTTGGATTTTTGTGGAACAAACAACTGACTGAGATCATCTTAGAAGGATTCCAAGTCCTACAAAATTTTGAACAAACAACTCCATTTCGAGAAGAAACTTAGAAAATTAATATCATTATTAGGTATTACGTAGGCACACACGGCTACATATCAAGTTATAAATTTCCAGTTTACACTGACCTCTCTTTGTAAGGAAATCCTATACAATGCGAGATCAGTTTATACTGGAAATATATAGCTTGATCTGTAGCCGTGCGTACAAGTTTTATTATTATGGAAATTCATTGTTTGTACGATCGTTGGCTACCAAACTTAAGACATCTAACACCTACGCTTTCATAGTGAGGTGACCATATTATTTTATGACTTGGGAACGGCATTGTCAAAGTTTACACAAACAAGCATAATTCTGACTCAATAATAATGGAGTATTGGTGTGAAAATGAACCTTAAGAGCTTAAGAATAGGGACTATGACTAAACATATTTTTTGTCGTTCATGTAGGTTATTAAAAAATATTGGACACGTATTTTTTCTTTTTTAGGGTTCCGTAGGTACAGTCAACAAAAGAGATATCTAGGCAGGGTATACTAACATATTTGTATGTGAATTGCTTGCTTATGCCGTAACGAGCCCCCACTCCTCAACTTTAATGCGTTTTATCTAAGTAATTTTTTATTAATATGATAAAGCAAAAAAATACGTGTCTAATATTTATTTATTATTTGACTGGCGGAACAAATAGAATTTCTATTCTTTTACTCAGGCGTCATCCCTAATGAAGTGACACTTATATGTTTTTTGGGATCCTTATGAACCTACAATAATATATACTAAAGGCTTGGAATATTGACCGTTGGAATGTTGTTTGTTGGTATTCATTATTTTATATTGCTGACCAAGGTTTCCAATCGATTACCAGGATTTATGTGTTTTCGTATTGTTACGGCGTTTTTTGGCGAAGAAGATAGCACAGCAAATTCTAGTACTAACTTTAGGTAACTTGTAACAATGGTTACATTGACTTTTTAACGTTTTATAAAGGGATTTTAGGATTTTATAATTCATAATTTTTTAATACAAATATCCAGGATGAAAAGAAGCCCTTTACCAAGTCCCCAGGCTATAACTTATAGTGGCAAAGGCGAGAAAAGGTATCAGACAGACAAACAGACAAATTTACTTTGGAATTATACAGGGTGACAGGGAAACTCTACGTATTCCTTGAAAGGGGTAACACTGTGCTTAACTCCTCAAGTGAAATAAGGAAACATCCCTTATATAATAGCTATATACCTAAGCTTATATCAGAATTATAAACGTAAAAAAAATCATCCGATGGGAAAAAAAAAATATCATCAGTAGTTTTGAACCTATGAGGTTCGCAACTAAACCAAGGGGATTGGGTTTATAAATTAGTACATGATTTATAGCTTGCTGAAATTTTCTGACCTGTTACCAAAAATTATAAAAAAACTCCTCCACTCTAAACATTTATTTGATACTTTTCTGAAAGCTGAAAAATTAGTGATCATTAAAAAAATAAAATGCTTGCCCAAAACTTACAGAACTTCTCAGAAATCTCTCCCGAAATCTCAAAAATCGAAGAACCGTCACAGCTCGGTAACCATCCAGTTTTGACACCTAACTGTTTTAACTGGACTTAATTTGTTGTTAATGACCTCTAGTAGAACTCGTTCAAGGAATACATCGCATTTATCTGTCACCCTGTATAATATTAGTAAAGATTTTCTTTTTGAATATCGTTTGAGTCTTGTTTCAGTAAGTTTACGTCGGACTTTTAATTAGCAGCAGTAAAATGACACTTCTACTGTCATTTCGCTACAAAATGGAAACATTTTTTAAAGAAATGACAGTAGAAGTGTCATTTTACTACAGCTACCCGTCAACAAGTCTCACATTAAATTCGATTATTCATCAATCAACTTGTGTTGGATTTGGTTTCCTTGTTTTTTCTTCTTCACACGTTTTCTCATAACACATCTGACATTGGCAGAATTGTCGACATCGGCACCATTGCCATAGAGAAAAATAGAATAGAAATGTCCGGCTGCAGGCCGATTAGTAGTAGTCAGTCAGTAGGTAGGTTGTTGTTAAAGATAATTATGGTTCGATGATTCTCATCTTCTAACCAAATTTTACACTGACTTTAATGCTCAATTCTTCCTCACATGAAATCACAGTGGGTCAAAGAAACAGACAAAAAACAGAATACGACTTGATTATATCCTGGCAACTCGTTCAAGACGACCAATGTTCAATATAACGTCGTTTCAGCCATCCTGTTACAATTTTCAGTATTGCAATTCCTACTTCCAATACGAAATGGATTCTTGTAGCAACGTTTTTAGTTCAGCTTAGGTATTATGGAACAATTGCAGTGTATCCGATAGTTTCCTTTGGTTTTAACTATTTGTGTTCGGTGCTAGAATAGTTGAGTAGTTGAAGAGTGTTTGGAATATTTCGTTTATACCATTGATGTATAATCAATATACCACTAGAACGAAAGCGGCTCTACACAAAAAATCAGTCCATCATACAGTCATGCGTACGCACACCGTGACATCGGCCGGCACTTCACACGTGTTTACAAACAATGCCGAAGCGACGAAGATTCTTGGAATCTTGTAACGTTCGAATGCTTTTATGGATGCCAGAGAACTGGACTCTATCGTAGTGTATGTTTCACAAAAATAGGTATGTAAAGAGCAAACACAGGTAGTTTCAGCTAGATTCTAGATTTCTAGATTTTCAACAAAGAAAAAACAAGCGATGACCTATATTTTTTATGGTTTAAAATGCATGCTGTGTTACATCAATGGTTTAAACTGTTGATTCAAAAATACATAGAATTTTGTATGAAGCATTGCTAAGGTACCAATAGATTGAAAGTTCATCACAGCATTTTTTGAGTTGTATAAGAATGCTAGCTTTTGCCCGCAGCTTCGCTCGCGTTAATTTAGAATAATTTAATATGAAAAAAATAATGTAATGCAATCATAACTCGAAAGAGACATGGCGCCATCCAAGAACGTTATTGTTTTCCTCGGGAAAAGTACTTTATTCGGGATGATTGGTACCGTAGTGTCCGTTTCTGTACACCTGACAACGTATATCCAAAATTTCAGGAAGATCGATTCAGTGGTTTAGGCGTGAAAAGGTAACAAACAAACTTACTTTTGTATTTTATAATATTAGTTAGGATTAAATAGAGTACAGAGTGGCAAATATAAAACACATTAGTGTTGATAGGTGGAGAGGGAGAAGAAGGCCAAAGAAAATGGATGGATTGTGTGAGAAATGATATGAAAGAGAATGGAGTGAATTCATTATTTCATTCATTCAAAATTTCATATAACAAGAACATTAGAAAAGTCGAAATCTACTAACTAACTAATTAAGGGGATTATATCGATAATTTTGTCTTTATAAAATTCGTATAAAACCAAATGTCTAGGGTTAAATCATCTGGATTTTCCATATGTGCTATTTGACCGTTACTAAAATCGAAACATGATTACTTTAAATTTTTTCGATAGAAAAAAATTCCAATGTAGCACCGTCTATTTTCTGTTTTATACGATTATTCGTAAACAGTTTCTTGTTGTGAAGGTATTCAAATATGTTAAGAACTTACTAAGCTAAAAATTTATTTAAGCATAGCATTTTCTCATAAATGAGCGCGGTAAAATTCTGGTGCGCGTGAGAGTCTTCTATCTCTATCTCGTCAAACTACACAGTCATAACGCTATTTCACTTACACACCGAGGTAAACCACGCTTGTATATATCGTCTTAAAACTTTGATATTTTCTGTGGATCTTAATCCACAGAAAATATCATCAAAAATAACACGTCCAATAACCATATCAAAAATTATGTCAACGCCAAAAGTGTTGTTTGCCCATATGTATATAATATAGAGCAAGATCCTAGGGCCGCCAGACCTTACTTATTTTCTGTTTAACAAAATGTATGGGATAGAGTAGTGTTATTATGTATACTTTAAACGTACGCATACCTGCTAGCTTGGGCCGACGGTCAATTCTCAGGAATCAGGTACCAAAGTTACGGAAAAATATACTCACTTTTCTTAAAGTCTGACTGCTGATTTTTATGAATGTTTTAGAGAATATCGTTAATAATTAATAATCAATACTGTCAGACGCTTTCTGTCGGTGGTGATTGCCGCCAGACTCTTTAAAGCTCGCAAAAAATTATGTCATCTTACTTATAGTTTGAGTCCTAATTGTTATAATTATAAAGATACTCGGGGAACTATTTCAATACTATTATGTAAGCAGCCAGATCAATCGTAACGATCAAACATCCCCCAGACACAGTTAATTGTGTCTGGGGATGTTTGACAGATACAATTAACTGTTTATAAAAATTAAGACTCAAACTATAAGTTAGATGGGGTCATTTTTGCGAGCTTTAAAGTGTCTGGCAGAAAAAACCGCCGATGGGAAGTGTCTGACAGTATAGATGATTAATTATTAACAATATTCTGTAAACATACATAAAAATCAACAGTGGGACTTTAAGAAAAGTGAGTAATATTTTTACGTAACTTTGGTTCCTGATACCTTAAAATTGGCCGTCGGCCCAAGCTAGCAGGTACGTTCAAAGCACGTAGTAACACTACTCTATCCCATACATTTTGTTAATCAGAAAATAAATAAAGTCTGGCGGCTCTGGAATCTTGGACTAATACGTATATACTACGCCTATGACTTTAACAAACTCGATTTCTGACAGTAATTCTGTTTCCGATGGAAAACTTATTTGGTTCTTCTTTGAGTCAGGTCCCGAAGGTTTAATGTTGTTACACTTCGTATTATTGTTTGACATGTTAGTTGAAAAGAGGCTTATTTCTTCTGTCTGTGTATTTCCTGGAAAATGCTTGTGACAAGAGCTGTTCGTAAGTTCATTTGTAAGTCTAAGTATTCTTGACAAGGCAAGACTATGTCTATTGAATTCAAATCATAATTTATTTTTCTTTTATAGGTATTATTTGGGCTTATAGAATAAAGGTTGTTCTATCCCTCAGTATCTGTATGTCTCTCGTTTGTAGTAGATTCTCCAAATAGTTTTACTTTCTTTAAACCTTGGGGTGAGTAAATTATTTTTTTTTTATTCTAAAACCATAACCGGCCGGGCGGTAATGTCCGGGCGACTAATGCAGCCTCGCTGGCTTTATTTATAAAAAAAAAACTTAAAAAATAGATATATTATGATTAATTAATGAATACGAAAAAGAAAATGGCGTGACAGCTGGATATTCAAATGGATAAAGAACAAAAACCATGTAGGCTGATCCATGAACCATGAGAAATGATCTCAACAACTAAAAAAATTAAACTTTATCTCAATTGGATAAAGTTCTTGTCAGAATGACAGTTGTCGTGTACTGTCTTCATTCTGAAACATTCCTTGTGTCATTGAGTTAATTATTCATTTTTTTATTTTTTTATTTTACTACATTGGGACACAAAACAATTACATGTTATAATATTACTATAAAAGTTAAGAGGTGAAGTGGGCTAGGGTAAACATGTAATCCACACTAATGTCCGCGGAATAAATATACTAGGGTAAGTTTGAAAAAGAACGCGCGTCAGGCCACAAGCAGCATTTTGAGGAATTGAAATTATTGAAGCAATTCGACGGCCATTTTTTTAAATTTTGTAAGGGATAAAGAGAATAAATCAAGATCAATAAAGTGTGTGTTATTATAATAGTTGTATGTTATTATAATAGTATATTTTAATAGTTGTTTAGATAATTTTGAACAGTGTGTTCGTCCCGATATTATTGACGCTGACTGTACTTACCTAATGATGATGGGTGAAATTTTCTTGTCCTAACTTTTACTCAAAAAGGCTTAAACATAGACTTTACGGAGTAATGAGCTCACATTTCCTAAATCCAATTATTCCAAGTCTATTAGAAATTAAAGTTAGAACATTGCTACAGCTTCTACAATAATAACTTTTTCGCTCGACCTATATTTCCGTTAATCTAAATATTTCTCGAACAGTTTAACGAGTTGAGCTATAAACCTCAAGTTTCTGGTCCTTATGAACAATTCAAACATATTGTCCAAGCTACTTTAGACATGGCGCATACTATACGACATGCGACTGCGACTAGACGCAACGACAGGCTGCGGCCGACAATTTTCATACATTTTGTTCAAAGCTCCGCACACTTGGCGTCGAATTGCAGAGTCGCTCGCACCGACAGGCTAGGTTACAGAGTCGCACGCTCTCGCTACTTGTCGCAGCATCTAGAACTCTAGACGCACGGCGCACGCGAACAATGAAAGTCGCATGCGACAGTAGGTCAGCGTCTTGTCGTCGAGCTCTGTGGCAATCGCATGTCGCATAGTCTGCGAGGTGGTTTACAGTTTCATAGCTGAACGAGCGCCGGCTACATATTACGTGAAGCTATAAAACAGCTGGACGCTTGTCATAACGTTACTTGCAAGTTTCTGCGCTTTGCATTTTATTGGCTGGCAACCATAAAAGCTAGGGTTGCCACCATTCACAGAATTGGTCCTAAATTGTTCCTATTTGGGAAAAGTTTTGACGATTTTCATGCTGTAATTTAGTAAAAGTTTATTAGTTTTGTTAAAGTTTGACTGGGTTTAAATTAAAAATAGATAATATGTTTGAATTTTCAAGGATGTTAAGGCGAGGATAGCAGACTTTTAATTATTTTAAACTGAAGATCACGTTTCAAGAGTAGTGTTAATGATTTAGACAAAAAAATATATGTTAAATTCTGGCATTTTCTTAATAACTTAATAGTAAATATTTTAGATTATGTTTATATCACATAGTGTAATTAATTTGTACAGTTATGTCTAACGCGGATAAAAAACCCAAAAACTATCAAGCGTATTTTTATGGAATCCTCACCATTTTAAAGATAATTTAATTATTTAATTTTTAGTATACGTGTTTTAATTTAATACCTTTTTTATGTATAATAAATGAATAATGCATCTAATTGGGACAGCGCTCCTTGATGGGCGAGTCCTATTACTGGGTGGACGTACGACGCGTTTCGTGAGCTCAGCACAGAGCACGCAAGCCACTCAAGGCTATTTCCATATATCTGCGTCTTAAATAATAGTTAGTAGGTATCGTAATTTTAATTAATTATGTATGTCATTTTACGCTCTTGTAGTAATGAGGAGAGTGTTATAAAAACACGTATATTGTTTTTATTGTCATCCAGAGCAACAGTATTGGGTCCTTTTAGGCTTCCGTAGTCAACAAGGAACCCTTAGGCCTCTGCCTCGAATTTCGCGGGCAGCGGGGCGGCGGAGGCGGCGGTGCGTCTCGCATTGTTTCGCCCCGCTACCGCGCCGCTGTTTTGGTGGTCCGGTCCATTTGTTTTTACGCATAAAATCCTGCCGCTCCCACTCCGCCGCCGCTGCCGCCCCGCTGCCCGCAAAATTCGAGGCAGAGGCCTTAGTTTCGCTACGTCCATCCGTCTGTCCGTCTGTTCGGCCGCAGCTTAGCAAAGAGATTCTTAGTACTAGAAAACTATAAGTTGGCATGGATATAATATTCATCATGCTGACAAAGTGGTACAATAAAATAATGCAAAAAAAAATTTTTTTTTTAGGATACCTTGAAGTACCTACACGTAAAGTGGGGGTGTTTTTTTTTCTCGTCCACCCCATCCTATGGGGTGTTGTTGGATGGGTCTTTTAAAACTATTGTGGGTTTGTCAACACAATTTTTCGATTTAGGGATCCGTTTCTGAAATATTAAGCTTTAAAGTGCAATTTTTTGTTACATTCAAGTGTCCACCCCTGCCAGCTAAACAATTAGTATTGGATCGGTGAAAAAATTCACAGTAGTAGTATATAATAACGAAGTTAAAAGGAAAACTATCACAGCTAAGTAGGCTTTCAAGTTTACGAGTAATAGTGAACCAACTACGGAACTTCATTGTGCGTGGTCCGACACGCACTGTGCAGGTTTTTATTCTTTACTGAAAACTCCACGTCAAAAGATATAGGTATCTACCTATTATTGTACAGACGCCAGCAGGTCAAGCCACCCGAAACTGTCAAAATTTCCCAATCAACCTTGAACCTTATGCTTAAGCGATAAAGATGAAAATCTATTAAAGAAATTTGACAGATTGTAGTAGCTTGATGTGCTGGCGTCTGTACTTTACTTGAATGCCGTTCCACAATAGACTGTCTAAACAAAAAGCCTTACATTTACCAGCAACCATAATATTCTTTTCACAAAGATTCCTTACAACTAGTAAACTGGCTTCTCTGGTACATTATTCTAAAGAATTTTTAATACCACAACTTATTGGAGTTCTACACGCGACGTTGTCCCCTATATTGGTTCCGAGTTTAAATAATAGATGGCGTTTTGCAATAAATCCTTCGTTCAGTCACCATATTGGCCGTCGTTCGTTCAGTTCAATTGTTTGAACGTTCCGTTTGAATGAATGAATGAATGGAACTGTTTTTAATTTGAAATTCCGTTGTTGTTGTTGCGGGAAATTATATTGTTATAGATGTTTGTTTTATTCTTTGATACAGTTCTGTTATTGACATTCTTTTAATAGTACTCTTTGATAACTACGGAGAAACATGGAATTGATAGATTTATCGTTCCTTTCTTTAATCTCGCCTCTTCTAACTAATTATATTTGACTTAAAAAAATAAAATGTACGGTTTCAGATCATTCGGAATTTCTTTTAATTTATTAATTTTCGCATCAGAAGTTTAAAATAAGAAAGTAAAATTCGGAAAAGTCGATTTTTTCGGGAGTTAACTTTCATAATGCCAATTTTATGAAACACAAAAGGATTATTTTCTTTTCAAAATTTTAATTCACCCTTTCAGATGTAAGATACGCAACGCATATTTTACACATAATCTGTGATAATAAGATACGTATTTCAGACTATAAACTAAAACCCTTTGAGAAACAAGGTTCGTACAGTTTTAAGCTTTACTTTATGAATGTTTGTGACAGCTATTGTGTGTGTTGTGCTTTATTTGTCTGTTTGTTTATTGTTTTTTGTACTGGAAACATATTTAGCATACGCCTCACTAGATTTATAAGCTATCAGAATTAAAAATGACTCTTCTCTTATTTTGCAGCAATTTTCTTAGCCAATTTGTGAATTAAAATTGTAATAAGACTCATAATTCTGTCAAAAATGTATCCTTTGTATTTTGAATCAAGAAAAATCTAGACGTTAAAATCTCCTTCAACTTTCTATACACTTTCAATTTATCTAGTTTAGTTAATTTTAGAAGAAAAATGAAAAAAATAACCTTCTTTAAGTAATTGCCTACACACATATTACGGTTTCTACTTACGACTATTCAAAACTGCAAAGTCAATTAACACCATACTTATATCATGCAGTGTCAGTCAACTGACCTGAAAGCTTGAAATGACGTTCAAAAGTTAGGTAAAGTAGGTTCGCGACCTGTCCTCATTTGAGCCCGCGGCGATCTTTAGCACGATAAGTGAGTTTTTGCAAGTCGCCATTAATAATGGAAATTAAACTAATGACAATATTAATTGAAGTACTTTTAGGAAGCTTTTTGAAGAGACAATAGATTAATGAAATAGAAAAACAAGTACTAAGTAGATTAATTATTGAGTCCTCAAACAGTATCTGTACCTACAGCCCACAAAAGAGATAAGTAGGTATACTACGGGCTATGAGCCATTTTTTCATGTTTTCCATATGCTAAGTTAAAAAAATAAAAAAGGTTTTGTATCGCTAATATAACCTTATTTGCAATACAAAATAAAAACAATAAACAAGACAGTTTGATTATCAAACTTTTTTGTTATCCTGTCATAATATTAGCCTTATTCCAATTTATTTGGGGTCGGCGCAACATGTATTTTTCTCCTATTAGAATAAAGTTTATAATAATTATCTAAAATGTGTTATAATAAATAATAAATTATTATAAAACAACATTGAGAACGGGTCTTCTCGCGATATTCCTTTTTTCGAGGTAAACAGGTACCTACTTGTTTCCCGACGTTTCGACCGCCTTGCAGCGATCGTGGTCACGGGAGGACTGATGACAGCTCAATAAATTATTATCCTACCATGGCTTGTTATGCTGACATGTATGCTAAATATGTTTTCGTGTTTCCACTAACTGCTTGTGTCGCACCATTATATTTTATTTTCGTTGGATTTTTCTGCTCGAGTTTTAAAATATTTATCTATGAATTGTGTTTTAAGATGTATGGCAAAATAAAACTTATTTATGAAAGAAGTTAAAAAGTAACTTCAGCAGTAAAAAGGCAATGAATAATAATAAAAAAATATTTTCATGTTGAAAAATAAAATTGAAAAATGGTTTCAAATACGACAAGAACATTAGATCAAATAAAATGCTTGCAGAAAGCATTCATAAATATTCAAAGTAATGTGACAGGGTTAACTTTCAACTGTCTCTTCAGTTTTTATGCTTAAGAAAGAAATATCTATTTCGAGATTATTTTAAAATGTTACGAGGTTCTAATTATATCGAGCTCAAACCATAACCATTTTAACGTGAGGACCAAAAAGCAAAATCTGATTAATTGGTCTGAGGGGGCGTTCATTAATTAAGTTAGGCGATTAGGGGAGGGGGGAGGGGGAGGGGGAGAGGTGGTCGAGCTAAATCTCACCCAATCTCACGTGGGGGTATTAATAAAAAAAATAAGTATTAAAAAAATAATTAACTAAATTATGTTTATTTAAATAAACCAACGCAATCAAGCACAGATTAACGTATTTACAATTTTACACTAAGAATACGCATTTTGAAAAATCTCACGTGAGATTTAGGGGGTCGAGCCAAATCTCACGAGATCTCACCAAGGAGGGTGGGGAGTCGAAAAATCGCCAAAATCACCTCATGTAATTAATAAACGTCCCCTTATATACCTACGCACACCAAAAACATTACTTACTAACTAAGAAAATCGTGCAATTATTTTATTCTCACACCGCATTATTCTGAGACCTATAAAAATAATATTGACATTAAATTCACTGTTATAGACATGTAATTATGTACAGTCAACAAAAGAGATATCTAGGCAGGGTATTACTAACATATTTATATGTGAATTGCTTCATGTTCAATTTCGTGAAAATATTCAATTTTGTGTTGGTGTGTTACAATGTAGGAGTATTACAAAAACATAGTAATTTATTTAAAATAAATAAAACCAATTACAGGCACTTTTGAATAAAACAATTACTTTTTATTTAAACATAACCTAAAAATAACAAAATTATATCCTAACATAACTAAAACTTTAGGTCTTTACCTATGAAAATGCCGTTCTGCAGTACTGGCCATTTCAAATCAAAATAATTTTTGTTTGGCTAAGAATTCTAATTTCAAATTAATTTTATTTTAAAAACATGGATTTTTTTTCCAAAAGTAGTCATTTGTTTATTGATTAGTCTTACATTTTCATCGCATTTCAATCTTATTCGTCATCATGGATACGTTAAAAATTCGAGTAATTATGGAATATGAGTACCATCGTGGCAGCTACGCGGCACAAGCGGCACGCAACATCAACGACGTTTACGGAGCTAACACTACAAACCAACGCACCACTTGTTATTGGTTTGCTCGCTTCCGTTCTGGAAATTTCGACCTGAAAAATTAACCTCGCGGTCGTCCGAAGACTTTGGTCGACAATGACGAATTAAAGGCGATTGTGGAAGCTGATGATACACAATCTACGGCTGAATTAGCAGCAGCTTTCGACGTTAGCGTCAAAACAATATTGGTCCATTTGCGTCAAATTGGCAAGATAAAAAAGCTTGACAAATGGGTGCCCCACGAACTCAATTATCGCCAGCGCGAAGTACGCGTCGAGACGTGCCTTGCACTGCTCAACAGACACACAAATGAAGGAATTTTGAACCGCATTGTTACCTGCGATGAAAAATGGATTCTGTTTGATAACCGCAAGCGCTCAGCAAGTTGGTTGGATCCTGGTTCAGCACCTAAACAATGGCCTAAACGAAAACTTACCCCTAGAAAAGTGATGGTCACTGTTTGGTGGTCTAGCGCCGGTGTGATTCATCACAGCTTCTTACCAAACGGGGTGAGCATTACTTCAGATGTGTACTGTGAAGAACTGAACACAATGATGGAGAAGCTGGCACATCTCCAACCAGCATTGGTCAATCGCTCGTCTCCGCTGCTCCTGCACGACAACGCGCGACCTCATACTGCACAGCAGACGGTCTCCAAGTTGCAAGACCTGGGGTTGGAAGCTCTCCGTCATCCGCCCTACTCACCAGACCTTGCGCCTACAGACTACTACTTTTTCCAGAATTTGGATAACTTCTTGGCGGGAAAAAAATTCAATACCCGAGAGGCAGTACAAAATGCCTTGGAAGAATTTGTTGCCTCCCGTCCAGCTGATTTCTTTAAGAAGGGCATCAATAAGCTGCCACTGCGTTGGCAAAGATGCATTGATTGCATGGGTGATTACTTCGATTAATACAAATAAAAAATGCATGAAAAAAATTCGTTTAAATTTTTTCATACAAAACGGCAATTTCATAGGTAAAGACCATTAAAAAACTAAAATATGGCATCGAAAAATTCCTCCGCATCGTTGTCGACTGGTAAAGTACCCAAGAGACTGGCGGCATTGCCACGTTGTATGGCATTGCTAAGCCTCTGGCCAAGGTAAAAGCCAGCCCTTGGGTCATGGGAAGTGTCAACCAGCCGCTTGGAGATTTCGTTGAATAAACCATGAGCACTCGGACCCCACGGCCCAAGGGTTTCTACCCCAAACGGCTCGAAAATATAATTACCGATAAGGTTATTATATTTTCGCCGCTTGAGGTTTTCCGCAGCCGCAGCAGCAGTGCCAGCATAGCACGCCGAGCCAGGAAGATGGAATGGCGCAAGAGTATCGACGCACGTTGCGTCCCACACTAAAAGCCTTCCCACCTTCCATGGAAATAAAGACATGCCGTCCGGTCTCTTGCCATCGTCGCGTGCCAAGCCATTGGGTTCTAAAACAGCTGGAACGCCGACGGTGACAAGGGCTCGTCGGATGATGTCATTGATGTTCGCGTGCCGCGCAAAGCGATCCGCACTTCGCAAGCAAGATAGGCCGTGGTGTCCGAGGCTGTTGACAACTACACCACAGTGACAGCGATGAGGAGAATATAAAAAAAAATAATATGAAGCAATTCATATACAAAGATGTTAGTATACCCTGCCTAGATATCTCTTTTGTTGACTGAACATATACTCAGATCGTAAACATCAAAAACCTTCGATCAAATAACAATATAATCGAAAGCAAAAACAATAAATTAATAAAGAAAACAAAAAAGAATTCATTCCTAATGAGCAGAACAAAGAGTGGGCGGATACTGTACCATAAGATGCTGACCAACATCTAATACTTGGACAGCAGATGAGTCATTAGCACAGCTCCCTAATTGGACACGACCCACTTTCTATTCGCTAAAATATTTAAGGCCCATCCATTACATAAAAACAATAAGCATGGATGTTTTGGTTATGAGGATCATCTGTCATGTTCAACAAACTTGAATAACGAGACGTATTTTGGTTGATTAATTGGTTTTAAAAAGCAATTTAAATTAAAAAAAACTACAGTGTGGCAAAAAAAAGGAAGATGCTGCTTGCAAAATGCTTTCTTTCGTATCTACCTACTTTTAAGGGTTCCGTAACCGAAGGGTGCCAAACGGAACCCTATTACTATACCCCCGCTGTAGGCCCGTCCGTGCGTCCGTCTTTAGCTGGCTGTATCTCATGAACAGTAATAAGAAGACAGTTGAAATTTTCACAGGTTGTGCATTTCTATTGCCGCTATAACAAAATATAAATAATAAAATAAACTTTAAAATTAAAGGGGTCCCCATACAAGAAACGTGTTTTTTTAACTGTGTTGTGCTAAATATTTTACGGTGAGACACTGTCTGTCCACAGCAGCGCGAACAGATGACGGCGCCGAAGTAGCGTCAGTACATTCACTATGACCGAATAAGCTCGTTTCTCGTTGAACTCTCGTTCCCGGTGCCATGGAGAAACAGTCGTACGGTACGGAACCCTTAGTGTGCGAGTATAATTCGCATTTGGCCGGTATTTTCTTATGCCTTTCTTAGATTAATTGGATTTGTTGTCAGCATTACACATCAAGTTTTAGACTTCTGACATGGTAAATTAATGAAAATAATAAAAAAATCTGCTGCTAAACTTTTCTTTAATTATTTGAGGTCTATATAACCTTCAATGAACATCTATGTTTTTAAATAAATTATTCATAGCAGGTATAAAAAAAAATTGCACTAAAACCAAAGGATTATGCGTATGCTCGTCTACGAAGTGGAAAATAAGAAGAAGTTATTAAAAACGCTCGACTAAATACGCATCATAAATTAGACTGTTACCAGAATTAAACACTGCAGCTAAAAGTTATATCTAATTAATATTAATAAAATATAACGTGTCATTTAACTCTGCGCATAAAATTTTAATGAAGAATTTGAATGATCTACAGGAAATTACATATCATAAACGTCTGCATGATTTAATATTATTTGCAGGGCATAATGGTGTAGTATATAGGTTGGTTGCATAACACATAAATATTAGAGAAAGCGACGCATCATTATTAGAACTACACCTATTATTTTATTTATTCCAACGTAGATAGATTCTTCTGTTGCAAAATCATCCGTAGTTTTATTGTTAGCTTTGTAGATATCATGAACATAATCTTTCTTTTTTTCAGTCCTATCCTGGCCATTGCTGAGCATCACACCGTCACTCGTCATGATGGTATCGCCTACGGCCAGTGCCTCACACAAGCTGTCACCTTCTGGCAGATCACGTTCTTCATCGCCATCATTATCCTCCTCTACGTACTACCTCTAATCATCCTCATAGTATTATACAGCGTTATAGCCAAAAATTTAATCACCGCAGCTTCTAAAGTTGTTATGAACAAAACTGTGGATCCTTACAACACAAGAGCAAGAAAGCAGGTTATTCTGATGCTTGGGACTGTTGTGTTATGTTTCTTTTTATGTCTGATGCCTTATAGAGCTCTCACACTATGGATAATAATAACACCACCAGAATTCTACGAAGATTTCAGCCCAGAGAAATGGTATAACATACTCTACTTTGCCAGAGTCATGCTTTATATAAATTCGGCGATCAATCCTATACTTTACAACTTAATGTCTTCGAAATTCCGCATCGGATTTTGTAAGGTCTGCATATGTTATAAGAGAAAGTTAGAAAATAAGACAAGGCGAGCTCAGAGGACGATTACAAATGGATCGACTACGAGTAGCAGCTTGACGAGAACAACGAATAGTTTGAAGAAACTTTTCAGCCAAAGAAGCAGCATCGACCGTACTGATACAGAATCAGAATGCAAAGATGAAATAGAAAAGGGTCTATTTGATAGAATATTTCCCAACAGAAATTTTGTGAGACAGCAATCGGCGCCTGTTTGTTCAAATACAAAGCCGATCATAAACAGGATGAGGAGCGAAGGAAACATTGAAATATCTGAAGTGGTTGACGTCGAACATAAAATTGATCGCGAAGATTGTAGGGGAGGTGATACTGCCAAGTTTATCGGTCATTCCAATAGTAAAAATATTAGGTCAGACAGTGAGGTTGATAATTTGGGTCGAAGCCACTCTTTGAGACGTAGCGTCTTAATAAACAGTGCCAAAGCTAGAAGCATGGATTGTGAAAAGAAATTCGTGTCATACCAAAAGATAAAAGTTGACTGTGTGGTTGCTTTTCAGAAGTCTAAAAGTGTTGATTACGAATTTCCAGAAAGTTTTGTATGATGTTTTTTGTATGTCACAGTGATGAGTTTGTTCTTTGTAGTTTTAGGTTTGACTCTATACGTGAATATTTTTGTCAAAAGAATTCTTATACTGTAGGAGCTTTAGGAATCAAAAATACATGCAAAAAATATTTCTGAATGAAAAAGTGTATAAACATACATTAATTTTGCACGAAAATTGATATTTTTAGTATTAATATTCCTTGGTGTATTATATTATAAAGTTTACTGATCCCTTATAAGGTATTCTTGAGACACAGGTGTACGTGTTAAAATGCCAATGCTTTTACTGAATTACTGTTATTTCTTAAGTATAATGCTTCTAAATGGAGGAATTATGATGATGTACAAAATTATGGAGTTGGTAATTTATATTCTATATACAATCTGTTTAGTCTGCTTTCGTCTGAATTTTATGTAGTTTCTTTATAATATTGTTAGCAGTACTTGTCTGAATGCACATTTATTTTCATAGACTGTAGAAAACCCTACTATTTGATTGTGTATGTATACAGTTTTATTTGTTTCCATTTAGCGAATTATATTTATTTTATGTTGCATCTGCAGTCATTGCTACGCAATTCAAAGTATGTAGCAGCTTAGTAGTAAAGCATTTTGTAAATCTAGCTCCTATACTTAAGAGAACCAATCTTGTCATACCTGCCAGTAGAAAGTAATATAGCTCCTAATTTTATATACATACATGTATTATAAGGTGTAATTCAAATAACTGCAAAGCTCTTAAAAGGCAATTGCAGTCATCATTATGGACAACATCAAAAACCGGAACGGAACGGATGTCAGTTACAATTCTACATCGCGAAAAAAATCAGCTGCTCCATATATTTATGTTCGCATGGAATATAGAATGTTATAGAAGAGATATTATGTACACCATATAATTTTCAGATAAAGAGATAGAGAGGGCCTTGTGGCTAAGTAATTCACAGCCGCTCTGGTCGATCGATCAGGTTAAACTACGCTTGCCACGGTTGGTCCGTGGATGGGTGACCATCTTTACATACCAAGACCCCGTCCGTGAAAGCACGTTAAGCCGTTGATACCGGCCGTCATTTGTCGATCTTTGACAGTCGTTATGGGTCGTCAGAAACCCGAAAGTCTAACAACCAGTCTTACCAAGAGGTTACCCAGTAACTGGGTTGTGAAAGTCAGATAGGCAGTCGCTCCATGTAAAATACTGGTATTCAGCTGCATCCAGTTAGATTGGAAGCCGATCCTAACATAGTTGGGAAAAGGCTAGGCAGATGATGATATAATTTTCGGATATTAAATGTAGAAATTTGACATAGGGTGACACAGTGGGCGCCATAACTTAACAAAATTTAGGGAACAGCAGATTTTTTTCACGATTTCAGTGCGGTCCTACCGTAAAAGTTGTTCATAATGATGATTACAATAAACCCATTTAAGGTTTTTTAGTTATTTCAATAATATCTTCTATAAATTAGTAGGTAGGTACAGTATCCAGCCGATAATATTATTATGGCACATCGGTTATACAATAAAACATTTTTTACAAAATAAAATTAAAGATTCCGATGAACCTCCTACTTTGTTGAAATCGGTTAAAAGGTTCGGCTTCGTATAGTGTTGTCACTATTACTCATTCCCGTCTGACAGTCTGTTTTCAAAGCTCGATGTGTCATATTTAACAACCGGTACTATACTTTACTTTATAAATCTATTTATAAGAGTAAATAATTATGACAATTTGTAAAGAAAGAAAGAAAATACGTTTATTTGCGGTAAACATGACGCAAAGGACAACAAAATAAAATAAACAAAGTAAAAAGCAAGTTTTGGGGAAAATATGCGTCACATCTACGCAAAACGGCTACCGCTCAGCATAATGCCGCGACCCCATGCGAAACGGAGCCCCAGCGCTGGTTTTCAGCGATAGCCGGCGTTGACGCGATGACGTCGACCGGTGCAGCATGTGATAAATAATATGCAATTAAAAAATAAATAAAATATAATGTTAATTCTATAGGTATAGATAAAACATACAGAAAATGACAATATTCCCGCATTCCGCTCCGCGACAGCACCGACTCCCACGCCGCAGAATGCGTTTTCTGTGCGCACAGCTGTCAGCGGCCGGAAACATTAGACATATTACATAATATTTTAAACATGGCGTAGCAATTATGCAATTAACATTTTGATTTTGATGAAATTATGTAACAAAGGTATAGGTTGTATTTAAATGTTTGTTGTAAATGTGATTAAAAATGCCTATTTATTATAAATATTAAAGAAAATAAACGAGATATTAATTATAATAAGTGCCAAAGTATAGATGTGTTTTGTTATTTTACCTTATTAGAAAATTATAGCCCTGTTTTCCCTGTTATAAAATAATTATGTGAGAAAAACGACTGTTTTGTGAAAAAACTATAGGAATTGAGCAGCTGTTAAGTCTTGCAAGTGATTTGATTGGCTGTTGATAGTTCGATCAAACAATCATAGCAATCAAAATAAAAAAATAAAAATCAAAGTAAAGCTTTTATTTAGTTTCACTTGTTCCGGTGTCTGTCTGTCTGTAATGTAATCTTGCAAGTTAAATTGGAGCCACTTCCCGATTTCCAATTGAGCTGAAATTTTACATGCATATGTAAATCGGATGACAATGCAATATTATTATGACATGGAGCTGATCTGATGATGGAGCTGGAAGGTGGCCATGGCTACTTAGTAATAAAACGACACAGCTATCAAGTTTGGGCTCGTTTGATTCATCTTGACAAGGACTCTGGTCCTAAATAATATCCAGATTAATAAAAGTTTGTTTAAAAAAAATACTTTTCAACACGTGTTTATTCAAACTAGGCTGAAAATCAGCACTTTTCGAACGCCAAAATAACATAAGACTGTCCCTCAAAACGCCGGCCCTTCACCAGTTCCTAGTGCTTTAGCTGGGAAGAAGTGGCGCAACGAACTCCCCGCAGCACAGCTGTCTGTTCAGATCTAAATTGATTCTAGACTATATTTAGTGTGTATAATTGATTGAGATGTAAATAGCGCGGCGTGCTGATTAATTTTTGTGTTGAACAGTTTCCCAAAATTATTTTGCGTGAGAAAGCTTTCCATTCCCTTAATAATCTATCAAATTGCGTCAAATGGGTTGCTGGCCATAAAAATGTTCACCATATTTTATTGAGCTGTAAATTATTTAATTTGTAGAACAACTGCTACACTCATAGAGGGCGTAGAAATATTCATTCTTATATTAATGTTTAATTAAAAGAAGTCATAAATTAAAGCCTTAACAACTGCAAAGTCCATTGGCTAGATCTTCTTTTAATAGACTTGTTTACAAAGAATAATCCATTATAACATTTTAAATGCAAAAGTAGCTCTGTCTGTTCGTCTGTTACCTTTTCACACCTAACGGCAGAACGGATTTCGATGGATACGCACGTAGTTAGACCGAGACCTGTGTCAGGACATTGAATTGTTTTTTACCCCAATAGTGAGTATGTTCCCGTGGTATGATTTTCGTTTTTTTTTTTCTTGTGGTTTTTTTTTCGTGGGTGAAGCCAATCATTATAATCATCAGTCTATAGTGCAGTGTCTTCAATGACAGATTACCGATTCTGGCAAATAAAAATAAAATCAAAATCAAAGCATTTATTTCAAATAAATCAAATACAGGCACTTTTGAATTGTCAAGGGGTCGGTCAGTCAGAAAGATGTTTTTATTTGAGATGGTCGCATATACTCGTAAATATCTTCAAGTTCTGATGAGTGGCTTTTGAGTTTGCTTCAATAATTTAATACGTATTTTTCCCACATAGTCTATGTGAATGATGCTCTATTTTATTTTGCAGAGCGGTATTCAAATTTGTGTGGGGTAGGCATCACTAAAAAATGAAAAATAAAAACTTTTTACAAAAAAAAAAAAACACTACAAAGTGACAAATAACTTTAATTTCGGAAGTCGGTGGCAAAAAATAAAAATTAAAAAAAACCAAAGACACCGACTTCCGAAATTAAAGTTATTTTTCACTTTGTAGTGTTTTTTTTTTGGGAGTCGGTTGTTTTTTTTTTGTAAAAAGTTTTTATTACAACTTGACAAAACATGAAGGTGTCTATATTATATCTAAGTTAAACATATAAACATTAACATATTATACATATAACATATTATACATATAAACATTCCGGAATAAATTGAATGAATGAATGAATTCTGTAAATGATAGTGAAAACCGCATTTAAATCCGTTGCGAAGTTTAGAAGAACAACGCGGCCTCAGACAATTATCATGCTAAAACATTATGTGAACAACATGAATGATGTATTTTAAAACAATAAGCACAGCAAAATTTAAGCTATAGCTATTAATTTATAGCTTATCTGGAAGATTTAGCAGACAATGCACGCTATCACAGCCTGTTAAGTTATGGCGAAGTTTAAGTTATTGCACATTGTGTTCTAACAATGGGGGATAGGGTTGTCACGAGATCGACGTTGAAATATTTGGTCGATAAAACTTAACTTTGTATGATAAAATATCAAAATTAGGTTTGACTGTTTTGGTTTGGGTTTGGTCTGGTTCAACTATCCGTGAAATGTGGACGTAGAGTAAGCCTGTTTTAAACACAGCACAAAAAATCCCGACTAATTTCCAATGGCCACCACGAGCAGTGGTGGTCCAGTGGTAACGGCCGCGACTTACGAGTGGTAGGTCATGGGTTCGATCCCAAGCACGTGCTTTACTTTTGTGTAAATTATTTCACCACTACAGCTCTCAAAACGGTGAAGAAAAACATCGTGAGGAAAACGGCATGTCCTAGAACTAAAGATTCGAAGACATGTGACATCCGCCAACCCGCACTGGGTTTGCATTGTTAATTATGGCCCGCTCCCTCTCACAGAGAGGAGGCCTGTGTCCCAGCAGTGGGAACATTATAAGCTGATGATGTAAATCCAGTGAACGTAGTTGTTACCAAAACAGCACCAGTCGTGAAAATGTGCCAATTATGGCATTGTTTGACAAATATGTCTCAATATCAGTTATATCAAATAGCGCCCTGCCTGGTGCCTGGTGATGCAAACTTATATGGTTTATGGGGAAGTGGAAAAGCGAATGACTAAAACATTGAGGACTCCGGAATTAGGTAGGTATCTACTGCAAAAAGAAGATGGACAATCGAGTAAATGGAAAAACGAATCATTTAGGTTCTACTGAATTTTATATGCACGCGTTAAAGCTAGTAGAAAAATAAAATGTTCAAAAATCCATTATAGCCTATTTCCTAACCTACTTAAGGCCCTACATCCAAGCTTGGTTTAGCTCGGTGTGTAAGTGAAATGACGTTATGGCTGTCTAGTTTGACGCGCGAGATAGAAGACTCACGCGCACCGCAATTATGTTGTAAAAGTACAAGTAAAATCGTATAAAATTAGAAATTAACTATTTAATAATAAATAATCCATCACTGGATGCCCCTCAAGTTGAAGGGGAAAATTTACAAGTCCGTGATAAGGCCTGTCGTACTTTATGGATCGGAATGCTGGACAGTGAAGAAGACGTATGAAAAAAAATTGCATGCAGCGGAGATGAGAATGTTGAGATGGATGTGTGGAGTGACAAGAATGGATAAAGTGAGAAATGAGTATATAAGAGGAAGTTTGAAAGTGGCGCCAGTGACAGAAAAGTTGAAAGGAAATCGTTTGTCTTGGTATGGGCATGTAATGAGGAGAGACGAAACGCATGTGACTAAAAGAGTGATGAATATAGATGTTGATGGATGGAGAGGCAGAGGAAGGCCAAAGAAAAGATGGATGGATTGTGTGAGGAATGATATGAAAGAGAAGGGAGTGAATGATAGCGTGACGGTTGACAGGGGAGAATGGAAGAAGAAAACGTGTTGCGCCGACCCCAAGTAATATGGGATAAGGGCAGGAAGATGATGAATCCATCACTGGATGCAGTTTGGCATTTAAAATTTTATGGTATATTTTTAATTATAATTATAATTATTATTGAAACGATAAACTACTTTTAAAGATTATTAAGAGGTATGTTTGAAGATTGTTTTAGTGCATTAAAGTATGTTTAATTATGTTTTGAGTTCCATCACTGTATGCGAAAAGGACTTGAAAATATCATATTTTTTTATTTGTCAAAATTATTTACGGTTTATGAGATACGGTGCTTTTAAAAGAAACACCTTTTTGACCGTTTTGCATGAAATTTCCGCCTTAAACATTTTGATAGCTTAACCATCAAAGTCAGATTCCTCAAAGCTGCGGCAACCCTTATAATGTGGGTAACAAGAAGGCAGCCACTGAATTATACAATTTGTTTACCAAGTTAACCTTACGGCTGTTTGCAGAGGGTTCAAGGGGGTACACACACGGTCACATCATAATATATCACAGAGTATATCCAGGACACCACGGACTAACGACAAAACTTACATCTGACGAATTTAAAAACAAAATCTCGTGCACACGATGACCACATCTGTTAGCAAGTCAATAATACTATTGTATTGTATTGTATTCTACGGTGTATCTATATATATAAAAATGAATCCCTATTTCCCTTGGTCATCGCATCATGCGTGAACGGATGGAACAATTTCGCTAATTCTTTTTTAGGGTTCCGTACCTCAAAAGGAAAAAACGGAACCCTTATAGGATCACTTGTGTGTCTGTCTGTCTGTCTGTCCGTCTGTCACAGCCAATTTGCTCCGAATCTAATGGACCGATTAAGTTGAAATTTGGTACACATATGAATTTCTGTGACCCAAACACGGACGAGTAAAGTAAATAAATGAATTTTGAATATAGAGGTCACTTTTGGAGGCAAATAAGAAAATTTAAAAAAAAAGTTTTGCAAACTACACCATGTGGCATGTCAAATGAAAGGGCTTACTATGATATACCTATACAAACTACTCGCACAGAATAAATAATAGTACCATGGCTACACTGGCTATATGGGTCCTTTAGTGTGTGAGGTGTGCATGGTAGAAACCCTTGTGAATGATGCACTAGATACTCTTTTTGCTAAATAAATAAAGGTGTATGTACAGATTTCCCAAGAAAAGTGTGCACTTCAGGAATCATCGTCTGTCTTCGGCAATATGGTTTTTTTTTTTTTGTTATTAATTAATTATCATTTATTAATTCAAACAACAAAGGTCCACTGTGTTAGTAACAATATTATTTAGCCTATGTTAGTACTTAATAACTAAAACTGATTTGGTTCGATCGGTCAACGCCCACACAAGTGAGCTATCTGCCCGGGCGGCTATCGAGTGCAGAATGATGTTAGGACTGCCACGCAACCTCCGAAGTAATGAGGCAGATTTCTTGCGCCATACTGCGTCAAAGCTGTCAGTGCGCGCTTCGGCAAACATTGCCAATCGACGTAATAATTACTATTTTACGTCGATTGTCATTAAAAACTAAAAATCGAAAATAAGGTAGTTAGTAGGTATTGATAGTTCATCGTCGATATATTCTTCAGTAAATAGTTATCTGACTATTGAAAAATCAGCTCTAAGTAATATTAGTTAGTTTTAATTAATTTTCATAGCATCCGACAAATAATGTGTTGAAGAATAGCCAGAGTCAGAAAAGTCTAACACATAAAATAAAATGCAGAAGTAAATGCCTCAGGCATTAAGTCCACCTTTGTACCGTATTTTTTTACTTGTGCTTATAAAGTTTTAATAAACGAATAAATAATAACATCACGACTGTGTTCTCCGAAGGGTTAGGCAGAGGTGTAGCTATAGTCCCTACACCCACATTTCGCCAGTTATGATTCAGCCGCGCGACTTCATTGTAAAAAACCATGGAAGGACTTTTCATAATGAAGCAATATTTTTCTTTATTCCCAGAGACTGTACCACTTGTGATGATGAATTAAATTAATTTGCAAATAGAGAAATAGGTTTCATTACGGAGACATAATATATTTATACAAGGTAATATCGTGGGAGCTAGAAAGCTTCTAAGAGTTTTCAAACTTTTTGTAAGGCATGCTATTTATTTTATTTATGAAAGGAAATAACATCCTACACCAGGATTTCAACAGAATGATTGTTTACAACAGAGCAAACGATGGATGGATTATGAACGATGATATGGCTAGAAAGGGGTTTACTTCGGAGATGACGGCTAACAGAGATCGATGTAAAAGAAAACATAATGACAGGAATCTCTCATGGATAGGATCTGGTCACGAAGGACCTAAAAGATGACCTAGAGATAGAATGAGAACGGTAGTGAAACCTACCCTTCTGGACCAACCGTTACTTGATTATCCACGTTTTCAGCTCCGTGAGTCACACAGATAGACGGACAGAGGATTAGCCCTTAGTCTTAGCAGCGAACATAAACAGAAGTACTTAAACTGTTAGTTTTGGTGATGCGGAACCCTTGTTGCGCAGAGAACGACTCACACTTTTTATACATATTTTATCAAAATAGAACAGACAATCTCCATCGTAGGATATTTTAAACGATATCTAATAAGCTAAGCTTCACCTGCTAATGGAAAAACTTTGTAATAAGAATTTTTAAATGAACTAACATATTTCTCTTTCATTTACTAGCCAAATTAGTCTCTTGCTAAATATTTGTTGCCTTTTATTTTTTATCAATCAATCAATCAGCCTAGCCTTCGCCCAATACACACATCAAAAAAAGTTTGTGATCACTAGCAAATGCTCATATTTTTGTTCAAATTTAACTTTATCAAGAAAAAGTGTTTACGTTACGTACAGTAAAATACACTATGATTTAAAAAAGATAACGTAAACACTTTTTCTTGATAAAGTTAAATTTTAAAAATATATCAGTTTTTGCTAGTGATCACAAACTTTTTTTGGATATGTGTATGTTGGGATCGGCTTCCAGTCTAACCGGATGCAGCTGAATACATGGAGCTAGTGCCTATCTGATAACCACAACCCAGTTACTGATTGCAGTGGTTGTTTTAACCCTGGTCTATCTACGAGTATCTATAATGATTTTCAGGTGTCATCATAATATGATCAACGTCGTCATCATCATCCAGCTGAAATATGTCCACTGCTGGTCATAGATCTGCTCCAAGGATCGCCATTGCGACCGGTCTTGTTCTACATGCATTCAACGGATTCCCGTGACCATCGGTCCATCTTGGGTTCATTTGTGCCTTTGGGTACGGGGTCGTCATTTCAGAAGTTTTCGATCCAAAGACTGTTTTTAAATATCATTTATTTGGGAATGGGCCGGCTCTTGATCTTGACCTTGATCGTGCAACTTAAGTCATAGTTATTATGGCCAAGTACTATTTATTATTCTGGATCAGGATAAATACTGTGTTCCAGCATGTCAATCAATCTGCCAAGCCTTTTCCCGACTATGTTGAGGTCAGCTTCCAGTCTAACCGGATGCAGCTGAATACTAGTGTTTTACATGGAGCGACTGCCTATCTGACCTCCATAACCCAGTAACTGGGTAATACGATACCCCTTGGTAAGACTGGTTATCAGACTTTCAGGCTTCTGACGACCCGTAACGACTGTCAAAGATTCAAGAATGACACCCGGGACCAACGCCTTAACGTGCTTTCCGAGGCACGGAGGAGTCTCACTGGAAAATAACAAAATAGTGTTCCAGTTTGTAGTCGTGTAAAAATACTTCGTAGAAACTATTCTATTTCAATTAACTGTGACTCGCAAACTTAATGAACAAATTCTTTAAGTAGTGGGTAGACATCGAAAGTTAGTCAAAGCTATAAAGGCAATTAGTAGATCGCAATGTATATACCTCGGCGACGCTAACCCTAATCTCATATGTCTTACAATAAACTGAAAAATTACTCGTTCATAACGCTTGAAATAAAATATTTAAAAATATATTTTATTATTATCTGTTTATTATAAATTTATGAAGATTACAATACATATGAACATGTACACATTGTATATACTACAATACATTTGGCTATGGCAACAAACTACTCAAAAATGACCACATAAAATTTTAAAAATGGAAAGATGGAATCAAACTGAGTAAGAGTAGTACTTAATGATCATTTAAAACTAAATCTAGAAAGATTTGCTCCAAGTGAAATCGAAGTTTGGTTCCCAGCCAGTATTGAAGTGGGGCATGTCCATCCTTCTGAAGCCACCAGAGAAGTCCAAAGAAGTGGTCGGGTTTTTGTAGAGATTCAGGTTTCCCATTGCGGAGTAATCCTTACGGTCGAGGAACGGGGTACTTGACATGCCTAGAGACGCTCCCACCTTATCCTTGAACATGTAGTCAACGCCTCCGCCAACAGTGTTATAGTTCGGCACATTTGGAACAGCAGGCATGTGCCTGGTAAGAGAACCACGCACGTCAACGTTGTGGTTATCATTATGAAACACGTTCAATTTCGCACCACCAGTCAAAGAATCTTCGCGCCCGGGAGCATTCTGCTTCAGCACTGTCAAGCTGTGACCACCGGCGTTTTCAAGTTGCAATCCAATACCTTTAGCGGCAGTATCCATGTTGCTAGTAAAATCCATAGTTCCGAGGGCATTGAGTCGATTCTTCTCGTTGCTAGCTATTGGTACTTTACCGACTAAGCCCATACTACCATCGGAATTGAGGGTGACGCTGCTTGATGCTCGGCGGGTCCTAGCTAAGTTGCCGGTATGGTAGGATTCTTCCGGTTCTGGGAGAAGATCTCCTTGGTCGAAAACTGGGCGACCATCTTCGTCAAATCCCAGGAGGTATCCTAGGTCGTATCTTTGGTCGTCCCATGGTAGATGTCTGGCGCTTGCGACCATAAATACCGTCGCTAGTACCAACTTTAGAGCGAACATTTTGTAAAAATATTTGTTTTAAGTTTTTCTTGAAGTGTTGAATATTCAAGAGACGTTGTCGAATGATGCTTAGAGTCTTGCGACGCCTATTTATACTGGGTACTGAGTGTATTGATAAGGAGATGAGAGTCCCGAGACAGAGATGTATATATTACTAGATGTGGCAAGAAGCATAAGGTCTAAAAAGTAGTTTGTTCAGAATTAACTACTGACTCGATATCAAATAAAAACTTTTTTACAAAAAAATACAACCGACTTCCAAAAACAACACTACAAAGTGAAAAATAACTTTAATTTCGGAAGTCGGTGTCTAGTTAAATGTATTTTCGTTTTTTGCCACCGACTTCCGAAATTAAAGTTATTTTTCACTTTGTAGTGTTGTTTTTGGAAGTCGGTTGTATTTTTTTGTAAAAAAGTTTTTATTTTTCCCTTTTTAGTTGTGTACCTACCCCACACAAATTCTAATACCACTATCTGCAAAACAAACTAGAACATCATCCATATAAAAGTGGGGAAAAAATACGTATTATTGAAGCTAACTCAAAAACTACCAAAGCAAAGTTAATCAATTTTATATGGGACCAACTGTGATGTATACCCTCTCGAATAAAACAAACAAATCCAAATCGGTCCAGCCATCTTCGAGTAATCGGGGAACTTACATAAAAAAAAGAAAAAAAAAAGGTACCGACGAATTGAGAACCTCCTCCTTTTTGAAGTCGGTTAATAATACATAAACTGACGCTTGCCTAAAAGTTATCTATTTACACGGGAGTTGTAACATAATTTGGGAACACTGTACACACGGTACTAGGAGTGGCAAACCTAGGTACATACATGGTGGATATTTCACTAAATTATACGAATCTCCGTTTTCAGTGTTTCCAAATTATGTAGCTAGCTCCCGTGTAAATGGGGTGCGTGGACAGGAAACCTCCCCGAGTGCCCGGGGGCTGGAGTTCCCTTACGGATACGTCCGGGGGGAAGGCCAGTCTCCGGGACGGTGCACCCTGGGGTACGGGCAATGGCTCCCCATTAGGCGCTATATGCCTAAGGGGTCCCGTTGTCCGTATGCCAATATCCTGTCGGAGGTACGCTCCAACGTGTGTCCCTCTGCTTAAGCAGAGACGCACAGCGGCGGAGTAAGAGCGGGCTCGGTGTGCACTAACCCTGCCGCCGGGCAGGCAGGAGGAAGTCATTTCCTTCTGCCACCGTTAGTCTCGTAGCCCCGAAGATTGTCAGGTCATGTCTCTGACCTTTGCCGGGGGTCGAGGGTCTTGGCTTAATCGCCCGGACCGCGAGGAAGAAAACCTCTATAAAAAATTACCCCAAACCTCCAAGCGGCGGCGCACCGTGAGGGAGGTTGGTAGCTTGACTAATGGGTAGCTAAATTAGTCATTAGTGCGAACCACGCATTTTGAGCAGGTACACAAAGTTTTTACTCGTGGGATCAAATATGGATACACACAAAAATAAAGGACGAGGAGAGGAGGGGAGTGATGCGGCGTCGGAGTCCGATGCCGCATTTGGTGCGAAGGGCGCGACGGGCCCATTTAAGAGCCCGGAGGGCGTAGTGGTGGGGGCCGCTGGGGGGAAAGGGAAGAACCCTTTCCTGAAGCGGAACAAAAATCCGGGGGATGGCCAGGGGTCTTCCTCGGACGGTGGGGTGAGCTCGGCCCGTAGGAAACTTGCTCGCCGGGGCCAAGGCTGGACCCGGAAAAAAGGGGGCAAGGGTCGGGTAGTCCCCACGCAGGAGGACAGCGAGCTGAGCAGAGCCAGCTCAGCCGAGCCGGCCGAGAGGCTCGCAATGGAGTCGTCTGGCGGTGAGTCGGACGCCGAGGGCGGCTCCAACATAATGCGAGCGGCCAGGTTCGAGGAGGTCGTGGTGGCGGCAATCGAGGGTGTGGCCTTGAAGAGGACTCAGTCCTCTAAAGACAAGGCCATACCCGCAGCCAAGGCTTCCATCATGGCGGCAGCGGAGGCATTGCTACAGGGGCCTCCGACGGACGGCATGTCCGAGATGCGGGCGGAGGTCGCCCGCTTGACAGCCGCCATGGAGCTTCTCCGAAAGGAGAACGAGAAGCTCCGAGCGGACCTGGCCGGGCTCCGAGGAGCCGGCCCCCTGGATGGTTCACAGGGCGGGTTGCAGCAGGGGCAGGGTGGGCCCGAGCCTGCTGAGGACCGGGTTCTGGCCCTGGTGCGGAATGAACTGGCTGCCCTCAACAGGCGTTTCTCCGTCCTGGAGGGCATTGTCCTGCGGCCCCCGCTAGCGGCGAGCCGGCCGGCCTCGGGCCAGCCAAAGGCGGCTTCGTATGCCGCCATGGCTGCCACGGCCAAACCAGGATCGGCGGGGCCAGCGAAGAGCGTAACTGTGCCCGAAAAGGCACCTGCAAATGCCCCAGCCGTGGCCGTGGCGGCGACGCGGCTGCCCCCGCCTCCTAAATCTCTTCCGGCTGACGCCGAATGGCAGGTAGCCGGGGAGAAGAGGAAGGCGGGTAAGGCAGCAAGGGCGGCCAAACGAAAAGAGAGGCGGCGGCGGCGCAAAGAGCGAAACGTCGCGGCGAGGTTACATGCCCCGAAGTCCGCAGCTGTAGTGATCACACTACAGCCGGAAGCGGAGAAGAAGGGAGTGTCCTACCGCGACGTGCTCACCAAGGCGAGGGCGGCGGTGAACCTTGAGGAGCTCGGGGTTGTAGATGGCATCCGGGTAAAGGTCACTGCGACTGGGGCTCGGATGCTGGAGATCCCCGGTGCGGCCAGTGGCCCGACCGCTGACGCTCTGGCCGAAAGGCTCAGGGCGTCCTTAGATGCGGACGTGGCCCGAGTGTCCAGACCCGCCAAGTGCGCTGACATGCGCATCCTGGGTCTGGATGACTCAGTGACGGAGGGAGAGGTGGTGGCCGCCGTGGTCAAGACTGGGGGGTGCGCCTTCGAACAGGTGAGGGTAGGCACCTTCCGTCTTGACTCCACGGGGATGCGAGCTGTTACGGTGAGCTGCCCCGTGTCGGCGGCCCAAAAGATAGCTGGGGAGGGCCGAAGGTTCCGGGTGGGCTGGGATTCCACGCGGGTGAAATTGCTGGAACCCAGACCTCTGAGGTGCTTCCGTTGCCAAGTGGGCAACCACGTCGGAGTTAAATGCACCTCGGAGGTGGACCGCAGCAGTCATTGCTTCCGTTGTGGTCAGCCCGGTCACAAGGCCGGCTCGTGCAATGCCACGCCGCACTGCTATTTATGTGCGGCTGCTGGCAAGCCGGCCGATCACCGGGCTGGAAGCAAGGGCTGTGGTCCATCCACTAAAGCCCGGAGCAGGGGCAAGCCCTCTACCACCGCCGTCACTGCCGCGACCGCCGCCACAGCCGTCGCCGTTGCCGCCTCCACTGCCGTCGTCGCCGTACCCACTGCGGCAGGACCCACACAGGGGGCTCAGGGAGGGGGTGAAATGGAATGTCAGTAATGGCTCCATTACGCCTCCTCCAGGCGAACATCAACCACTGCGCCTCAGCTCAGGATCTGTTGCTCCAGAGCATGGCGCAGTGGTCGATTAACATCGCCGTGGTCGCTGAGCCGTACTTTGTCCCGCCCAGTGATTACTGGGTGGAGGACCTGAGCGGCTCAGTGACCCTCATTTCGTCGGCCGCCGCCGGTACTCTGTCCCTCGAAGCTGTTAAGAGAGGACAGGGTTGCGTTGCAGCACGGTTCGGGGAGATTGTCGTGGTAGGGGTATACTTCTCCCCGAACCGAACTCTCGCCGAGTTCCACAACTCCCTTGCGGAGTTGAAAACCGTCGTTGTCGGGTTCCGTTCCCTTCCCGTGCTCGTCCTCGGGGACTTCAACGCCAAGAATATGGCTTGGGGTTCCCGGTATACGGACACACGGGGCAGGATGGTGGAGGACTGGGCTCTGGAGACAGGCCTGGTCGTCCTAAACCGGGGTTCTGTCCCCACATGTGTGCGGATGCGGGGCGAATCAGTGGTGGACATCTCGTTTGCCAGCCCCGCTCTGTTGCCGCATGTTGTTGACTGGCGCGTCATGGAGGGGGTGGAGACCTATTCCGATCACCGGTACATTCGGTTTGATGTCTCCGCCCAGACCTCGAGCGCGCCGGTCAGACAGGCCCCGAGTGGTCCGCGGTGGGCGCTGAAGCAGCTGGACCGGGAGCTCCTCCTGGAAGCCTCGATCGTGCAGGCCTGGGTGTCACCACCGGACAGGCCTGCTGACATCAACGACGAGGCGGAGTGGTTCCGGGAGGCCATGTCCGAAATATGTGACGTGGCAATGCCCCGGGTCCAGCCCGGACGCGCTTGGCGCCAGGTGTACTGGTGGTCGCCGGAGCTGACGGCTCTGCGCGAGGCGTGCGTTGCTGCGCGGCACCGGTACACCAGGCACCGCAGGCTCCGTATCCGCCCACCGGATACGGAAGCCATTCAGGCGGAGCTGTACGAGGGGTACAGAGCGGCGAAGACCGCCCTCCGAGCGGAGATCTCGCGGGCCAGGGGTCTGGCTCGCGAGGAGTCACTGGGGACTCTGAACAGAGACCCGTGGGGACGCCCCTACAAAATGGTGCGGGATAAACTCCGCCCATGGGCTCCCCCGCTGACGCAGAGTCTCCGGCCGCAGCTCGTGGAGGACGTGGTGAGCGCTCTGTTCCCTTCGCGAGGGGAACATACTCCCCCGCCCATGGCTCCGCCTCCTGCGGTGCCCGATGCGGACCACATCACCGACGACGACGACGATGCCCCGGAAGTGACCGAGGTAGAGCTGAGAGCGGCGGTACGTAGGCTGAGTGCCAAAAATACCGCCCCAGGACCCGACGGCTTGCCAGGAAGAGCTTGGGTTCTGGCCTTTGGGGCTCTCGGGCCTCGACTAGGGGGGCTCCTAAGCGCATGCTTGGAGAGGGGCCAGTTCCCACTTCGTTGGAAGACAGGGAAACTGGTCCTCATTAAGAAGCCGGGGCGCCCTGCGGACTCTCCGTCCGCTTACCGGCCCATCGTGCTGCTCGACGAGGTGGGCAAGCTCTTTGAAAGAGTCATTGCAGACCGCCTCGCCGGGTGGCTGGTGCAGGAGGGGCCGGATTTGGCGGAGAGCCAGTTTGGCTTCCGCAGGGGGCGCTCTACGGTGGACGCCATCATGCGCGTGCGAGCCCTCACGACGGGGGATGCTGTGGCCCGGGGTGGGGTCGTCTTGGCGGTGTCTCTAGACATCGCCAACGCCTTCAATACCCTGCCCTGGAGTTGCATCAGGGAGGCACTCCGGTATCACCGGGTGCCAACCCACCTCCGTCGAGTGGTCGAGGCCTATTTGACGGACAGGGCCGTCATCTACCCCGGTCATCAGGGAGAGTGGAACCGGCGAGAGATGTCGTGCGGTGTCCCACAGGGATCGGTCCTGGGGCCACATCTGTGGGACATCGGGTACGACTGGGTGCTGCGCGCCGACCTCCCTAGCGGCGTCAGCGTTGTATGTTACGCTGACGACACGCTGGTCCTGGCGCAGGGGAGGTCGCACCAGGCGGCGGCTGAACTAGCGACACGCGGGGTTGCGACAATCGTAGAGAGGATCCGGCAGTTGGGACTCGAGGTGGCCCTGCACAAGTCCGAGGTCATGTGTTTTCATGGTCCTCGGAACGCGCCACCGTCGGGTTCCCAAATAACGGTAGGAGGGGTTCACATCGGGGTTGAGTCGACGATGAAGTACCTGGGACTCGTCCTCGACAGCCGGTGGAACTTCGTGGAGCACTTCCGACGTTTGGCTCCCAGACTGGAGCGGGCCGGGGCTGCCTTGAAGCGGCTCCTGCCCAATCTGGGGGGTCCAAACGCCTCCTGCCGGAGGCTTTACGCGGGGGTCGTGCGGTCCATGGCCCTTTACGGGGCACCGGTGTGGGCGCGTTCCCTGAGGCTGCGACCAGCCCGCCGGTTGAACGCGTCCCAGAGGGTCATGGCCATCCGGCTAGTCCGGGGATACCGCACGGTCTCCTGTGAGGCGGCGTGCCTCCTTGCCGGATTACCGCCATGGGATCTGGAGGCAAAAGTCCTCGCGCACGTGTGGGAGTGGCGCGAGGAGGTGAAACGCCGGGGCGTAACTCCGCTGCCGCGAGAAATCACGGTACAGCGGACAGAGCTCCGGCGGGATCTCATGGCGGCATGGAGAGTGCGATTGTCGCAACCCAGCGCTGGGCACGCCACAATTGCGGCGATAAGTCCCCTCTTTGAGGAGTGGTTGGAGAGGCGCCACGGCGTCCTCACCTTCCGCCTGACGCAGGTCCTCACCGGACACGGTTGTTTCGGGAGGTTCCTGTTTCGGATAAGGCGGGAGGAAACGCCCGGGTGTCACCATTGTGTGGATCGCCCGGAGGACACGGTGGAGCATACAGTGGAGGTCTGCCCGGCTTGGGCGGAGCACCGCCGTGTTCTCACGGAGGCGATCGGCGGCGGCGATCTCTCGCGTCCAAACCTGGTCCAGGCCATGGTGCGGAGCGAGAGTGCATGGGAAGCCGTCACCTCCTTCTGCGAAGCAGTAATGCTCGCGAAGGAGGAAGCGGAACGCGTGAGGGAGAGGCAACAGCCGCGCCCTCGCGCCCCTAGCCGCCGTAGGAGACGCCCTGGGCGGCGGGAATCGATTGCCGATTCCCGGCCACCGTAGGCGCGGGCTTGCGGACGACGAGTAATGGGCAGCTCGCCGTCCGGTAAGGACCAGGCCCGGGTCGACGGCGCGTTGTGTTCCACGCGCGCCTCAAAGAGATGTCAGCAGTGACGGGGTCAATTGGGCCGATGCCGCCGGGGTCGCGGGTAGTTCGAAAGAGATACCGTGGCCCTGGCACGGGCAGCTGAAGGAACATGGGTGGGTTTTAGTCAGTAAAAGTCTGACACGCCCTCCCGCCTCTGCCCAGAGCGGGAGAAGTCATTTGATGATTTCCCATCCACAAAAAAAAAAAAAAAAAAAAAAAAGCTCCCGTGTAAATAGATAACTTTTAGGCAAGCGTCAGTTTATGTATTATATTTGATATCGAGTACTCAGTCTCCAATGCATTAGTACGACGAACAACTCTGCCTACCAATAATTAAGTAAATATTAGGATAATTATAGTGTTGCTTTCTTAAATTACACTCTCTTGTTATACTACGCTCAACATCGTCCGAAGCTCATCCAGCGTACATAATTCTCAGTGAGAGCCAAAGGAATCCCCAGTTCCCAGTGATATCGCAAGCTGACCGCATTTGAGCGTAAGAAATAATAGCAACGCAATAGTTACCTACATAATTATATGTGCGGTTCTCTCCCGCTTATCATTAAATACATAGGTCAAGAGGGTCCTACTGAAAATTAAAAACACAGCATTATATCTGAAAGGTGTGGTCATATAAGGGTGTGGTAATCACCATCAAACTGAACAACTTTCTCCATGTTACCAGTCCCATACGTTTGGATAGAGCAGGTATTGAAGTTTTATATAGGACAGTTGGTATTTTTTTGGCGATTACGATGTTGGTTCCATTGAGATATTATTGAGCATCGGTTTACCTATTGGTAATTTCAGTCGTAGTTAAGTTGTAAGAAAGCGACGCTAAGCACTTTCATATTCTAACCAAATCAAATATTTTATTACTAACAAAGCTTTTTCTCTTCCACAGCCCCATCCTAGCTGTGGCGACCTTCACGTACGAGGTCTACGATGACGGCACGCAGGTTCCCGTCTGCCTCACACAAGCAGACACCTTCTGGTCAGCACTGTTCTTTATCCTGACCATCGCTGTTTTCTTCATCGTCCCTCTCGGAGTACTACTCGTTCTCTACAGTGTCATCGCAAAGAACCTCATGGAAAACCCCGTCATCATAGCACAGAACACCAAAAACACTAACAATACCGGCAATGTAGTAAGATATAGGAAACAAGTCATTCTCATGCTTGGTACTGTTGTCCTATCATTCTTCCTCTGCCTACTACCATTCAAAGCACTCACTCTTTGGATCATCGTATTCCCACCAGAGACAATAATGTCATTAGGTATAGATGGATACTATATACTTTTATATTTTTGTAGGGTAATGCTATATTTAAATTCGGCGATCAATCCAATATTATACAATTTGATGTCGTCTAAGTTTAGGGAGGGATTCGTGAAACTGTTAAAGATTAATAAGTTGATGAGATGTAGCAGGACTTTAAGAGAAACAATGCAAAGACGAGACACATTCAATACCACCACTTCAACAGGATTTTCTAGCAGTCAGAATACATCAGATTCTTTTTGGAGAAGGTATAGTAATAGAACATCGTCTCAAAAAATCTTTGTTAACAGAGAAAGTAAAAAAGTTAAAGAGGAGACCGTTCAACAAATGAAAGTAGGAGAAATCATAAACGTAGAGAACACAAGACGAAACAGTATGAAAATGATAGCAGCCCTAAACGAGACCGACAACGATATATATGCTGATGTACACGATAACCATTACTCTAATGAATTAGCAATAGACACTGCCAATGAGAACAATAAACAAATACAAATATTGAACTTAGATGTTAAGACTAACAATGTTTATTCAATAACTTTAGATGTAAGTGATACAGTAGAGGGTAGGAACAAATTCGTTTGTATACCAACACTTGATAGAGAGAATAATATATTTATATACGATTACAGAACTAAGGAGAGCTTTGTATGAAATGTTTCGTTTGATGTAGCGAGCTTGGCTGGAAGCCAGGCAGTTCAGTGCATTTACTTAAGACAAGCAAATATATTTACGATCGATTCATACATCACTGGGTAAAGATAATCGTACTAAAATGACCTGAATAGATTCTTATGTATTTCTATTAACACAAAATCCATTTGTGCCATTGATATGAAAGTTTTGGCATCATATTACTATAGGAACCTTCATGTTTGTTAGTAGGTGATATCAATCAAAGGCCTTTGACAGATCGTTTTGTTCGGGAATGGCTTGCAATGTTCCAATTTCACACGCAATTTGCGGGACCATTAATTAGGTTCCGAACAGTTCCGAAACAACCTTCCAATAGATGGGGCTATTAATTAAAGGTAACTATTTACTTCGATAGTATATAATAATGTAATAGGTAAGTAGATAGTCCCTAGATTTTATGCGTTTAATATTCTTGATGCTAGATCAGGCTATGAAATTGGGCTTGAAAATGAAGCCTTCAAAGGCACTTTCAGATATATCTTGAGACTAGATGAAAGTACATACTTAAAATTAAGAGCTTGAGTGTCTAGTCACTAGAGAATCATGCTCTTAATTTTAAGTGTACTTCAAGGTTTAAAACCATCAAATCTTTTGTGGGTCGCCCTTTATTTTACAACCATTGTACATCAAACAAATGTACAACATACGACGACAAAGATGTACAATTTATTGTAGGTATGTGTGTTGTGTATGCAGGGGTGAGTGTGTGTGTGTGTTCTTTTGTGTTGTCTGCTGTGTTCAAAATGATCTGTTTTGATTTCTGTAATCAATTTTATGTTCAGAAAGATACATGCATTTGTATAATCTAATGTTTCAAAAAGATCTATCAATATTAATAAAGCAATTACTTAAATATAAACATGACCAGTGACGTACGAATCGATCCTCCATGCATTATAATTATCCACCTTTAAGAGAAATGAAAGCTCAAGTTATCTCGTTCCGTCATATTTATCTTGTGTCCCTGACAGTTTGATAAAGTACGGCCTATTTGTCGCATAGATTCTATGATAAATGACCTAACATAGGAACAGTTTATTCCTCCTAACTTAGGTACGTTTTGTATTGCTGAGTTTGTTACATTTTCGATACTTTCTGAACTAATGTCTACATGTTTAGTTGATACAGAAATTGGAGTAAAATATTGTTTGATTTTGGAGTTTTATTTCTATTTTGTATACGAGTATCTCAAATAAAACATCAACCCAAACTGTTGTGCGGAAAATTATTTACGTTACCCGGATTTTTCCAAAAGTTTTGTAGCACTAATTTATTAAATCACACTAATATTATAAAGGCGAAAATTTGTGAGTGTGTGTGTGTGTGTGATTGTAGGTTTGTTACTTCTTCACGCTCAAAGGGCTGGACCGATTTGGTTGAAATTTGGTATGTAGATAGTTTATACCCTGGATTAATACATAGGCTACTTTTGTCCCAGTCTACGTAGGTGAAACCGCGAGACGCAGCTAGTATTATATAAAATGCCAAAATCCACACAAGACTTACCTTATTTACCAACTTTTGTATTACGGAATTTAAAGCAAATAAATGACTTTTGAAAAATAATTAAAATTAAAATCCTTTATAATTTGTGGTGCAAAATATAGAATAAACAGCCCAAACCGTTCAAGATGGTAACTTATTATTGATTAAGTGGAGGTGAACTACGAAACGAATTAAAGTAAATTAATCCCTGATCGAGTCAAAGGGGATTTAAAGTTTTAATACAATGCAGCCATAGCACTGGCAGCTAAGACTAACTATAAAAGTGTTCATTCATTAATTTCAGTTTGCCCTATCGAGTCAGCCCTTTTCTCGGCCCAGTGATCCTGCAACTTTTATAGTCAGTTTGAAACTAACTGCAGCTCATTAAATACTTTTACTTAAATATCTTTATGGTCCCGTTCACAGCCTCGAGCAATGCGACTTGCTTCAAGCGACGCGATGCGGGCGTTACAAGTACCTACACTTTTTCTGCTCCACAGTGTGTTCAATACCCCAAAAACATACTGTCTCAACAAGTATAGCCCCTCACACGAGTTCGGTGTGAAGTAATTTTACCTAATATTGTACGTAGTATGAGTTCTATACCAAGAAAATATTTTTTTATTATTAACGTTCTCATACTACGTACATACATACAATGTATACATACATACATACATACAAACTCATACTACGTACAATATTAGGTAAAATTACTCGGACCCGATTCACACCGAAACCGTGTGAGGGATAATTTAGATTGATTATGAATTTATGACAAACAGCATATATGGCAATCAACGACAATGACATATCGCATGTATGACGAACTGCGTTTGTGGCAAACACCGTATTAGACGAATTGCCAAAGTGACTATAACCGAGTTAAATCAGATAGCTATGACCCACTGAGTATGTGATGAATAGCATTTGTGACCTACACCCTAATTGCGTAACACATTATCAATCGGAGTTGGTTTCATTTTGAAACAAATTGCTAATCCATTGCTTCTTAGGTTCGAAAAATTTGTCTGCTCGACAACGTAAATAACGCAATGAATGTTGTTGAACTGTCAAAATGAAACCAACTCCGATTGATAATGTGTTACACAATTAGGGTGCTGGAGCGTGTAATCCATAATTTCAACTTCGTAGGGTAAGAGAAAGTGGTTTTAATTAAGGTTGCAAGATTTAACTAATACTATAATATAACTAATATATAATAATAACTAAATAACAAGGCAAGATAAATAAAAATTTGTAAAAATAGAGACATCCTCATATATTCTTCTGGGCTTTTCACTACAAATGCACGAGTAGAACACATGTGTCAATTTCGAATGCTTGATTCTTAAAAAAAATTGTATTATTTATTATTATTAGAGGAGCTTGTGGCTAAGTAATAACAGCCGCACGGGTCGATCCATCAGGTTAAGCTACGCTTGCCGGAGTTGTCCGTGGATGGGTGACCATCTTTACATACTGAGACTCCTTCGTGGATCTTTGACAGTCGTTACGGGTCGTCAGAAGCCCGAAAGTCTGATAACCAGTCTTACCAAGGGGTATCGTATTACCCAGTCACTGGGTTGTAGAGGTCAGATAGGCAGTCACTCCATGTAAAATACTAGTATTCAGCTGCATCTGGTTAGACTGGAAGCCGACCCCAACATAGTTGGGAAAGGCTAGGCGGATTGATTGGTTCTTAAAAAAAATATTTAAGTTTCTGTAACCTTATTACAGTGGTAAAATTACACTAATTAATTTACAAAAAAACTAAACAAAATTGAATGTTGATGTTTTATAAATCAAGCATTCAAAATTGGTGAAGAGCCCAGTAAAATTATTCAATAAAAAGAGGATATATCACCACTCCGCAAGTCGCGTCGCGGTTACTCGTGGCATGTTTTTGAAAACTTCTTTATTTTCTTTTCTCAGCCGTCGCTGTCTCGCCAAAAGCATATCACTTGCGCGCGTGTTGCCCGAGGCCACGGGGTAAAAGATAATGATTATCTTTTTACAATAATTATTATCTCAAGAGTAGGTAAATATCCACTGAAACGATATTTTTTTTATTGAAAAAAAAAACTAAGTCATCTATTGTTCTAAATCAAAATTCGTAATCTAGCCTAGTCTATCCACTTTGGGAATCAGTCATTCGTTGAATGTCCATTGATATAAATTTCTTGTGTACAAGCCGTGTATAAGTGGCTAGGCACCCCGTCGCGCGCCGACAAAAAGTCTCATATTTCTCAAGGACAATCCTAATAACGTCGCGCGGGGAGCGGGACGCGTCAGTGGATATTTGAAAATGTCAATTTTGGCAAATGGTTAGTTAAAGACATAAGCTTTGTCTATATGCCCTATTAAACATCGTCAGGTGAAAGAACCTGTATCGACTAACCATACAGGTTCTTTTACCTGACGATATGTTTAAGTTATTTAGCCTTTGATGAGAATTGAGGCTTACAGTAACGGCACCATTCGATAGACGATCTAAGCAGTAAGCCAGACAGGTGGGCAATTTTACAAAATGAAATTGAATACGTGAGGTAAATAATAATTGAATTAGGTAAGTAGATTTGAAAAATATGTTCGGAGTTTTGTAAAGGAGCAAGAATAAAATGGCCGCTATTGCCTTGCTAACACGCGACAACGCAATGGCTTTGACTCAAGTCAATTTACCTTGAAAGTTCTCATGCGAATAGATATTTTATGCAATTAATACAAAAAAGTGCAGTATTTTGATTCAGTTTCTTTGACAGTTTGGAAAATGAAACGCTTCTAAATACTTATTTATAATTTCATACTGATCTCATTAAAGTTAATTTGCATTTAGGTATACTTGGATTGGCTCAAATTGAGCGGTAGAAACATGTTTTATGACAAGAGCTTTCATTTCTTTTATAAAAAATAATAATAGTGTTAGAGATTTCTAAGCATTTTAATTTACTAAGACTTCTATACATACACTTATTATATACGTACATTTTATTTGTAAACATTTTATGAATTTATAAAATAATTATTTTGTGAATAAATAAAAAAGTGTTAAACAAAAAAATATATTTTACTTTGTGTTATTAATGTTATTATTACATAATAACGTATTAAACATGGTGACCCGTTAAACAACGTCCAAAGAATTATTTTAGAAGCCTCTCTCCAAGAAACACCCTCATGTATGTTCAACGATTATTTACGTATTTAGGCGGTTTTTAATATTTTTTAGGAAATTTTCACTTCACTTCAGACTATTTTGTTTTCTCTTTCTGTGTCGCATTTTTCGAAAATATTTTTTTTTATTATAAATTATTATTATTTTTTATTATAATTTTTTAAATAAATTATGGTCTACGATCGATAAAACATAGGTACAATCTGTCTAAACATCACCCAAAGTGTTTTTTTTTTCTTTGGACGTCGTTTCACGGGCCATCCTGTATATTAAGTCTGTATATTAAGTGGAACATAGGTAAAAAAACGATGTCTAAAAGGAACGAATTATAGAAAGGAAAGTAGGAATGATGAATGTATGAAACTAGCTGAAGTAATTGTCAATCGCAAACCAAGTTAGAAAATGTTATTTGTTAAATGTATGTGTATACAGAGTGTATCAGAAAGGTGTGATCAAATTTACGGGTGGTGGTACAGACCATAAAACTGAACAACTTTCTCAATGGGACCAACATCGTAATCGATAAATTAATCAGCCGTCGCATACATTTGGGTCGAGTAGGTATTGAAGTTTTGTACGGCAAAGCTGATTATTTTTTCTCGATTACGATGTTGGTCCTATGGAGAAAGTTGTTCAGTTTGATGGTCTGTATACACCCTTAAATTTGACCACACCTTTCTGATACACCCTGAATAGAATGTTATGTATTTTATTACATAGTAATAATAATTAACTTAGTTAACATTATTTCTACTGGATGGTATTCACACATATATAACAAAGATTTCAATCGCAGATTCACCCTGCCACATGCCGTGTCAAAAATGGGCGCATTTCTGTTTCGTTTTGATAACTCTGACACACAATAGATAGATAGATAGATAGATAGATAAAACATTTATTTGGTGCAAAACATATAGCACAACACACAAAAGTACAATTAATTAAATGAACAAAAATGAAATGTCGCAGAGACTTGACTTGATTGTCATGGAGACGCCATTATGTGAGCTCGCTCTTCTCAGTATGGACACTTTCCGCGCGACTTCGTTCGGTGAGGGTAAATCTAACGATTTAAATCTTTGATTATCAGTATCATTTTTAACTTTCTGTTATTCAGACGTGTACAATTTATTATTACTCATTTAGCTACGAAAAACCGACTTCTATTATAATATAATAATGTTGAATTTCAAATAAACAATTTGCAAAGTCGACATAAATATAATCAATAAAATCGGTCACAGAATGTCAGCAATACAACTTACTTGCTAAGAGAGTTACTTAGGTACATACGAACAGAACAATTAACTCGTCGATTAGACACGATACAGAAGAATTATAAATTTATAATAGAAGAATTAAAAGCCCAACGAAAGTTGTAGTAGTTCTAAGCAAGTAAGTTGTATTGCTGACATTCTGTCAGGTATTTCATCGTTTTCACGATGAAATACCTGATCAATGTCGTAAGCATTAGCTGTAACAACAGAATCTTAGCATAACAGTAGAAACTCCACAATCTGCCTAGCCTTTTCCCATCTATGTTGGGGTCAGTTTCTAGTCTAACCGGATATGTCTGAATACGAGTATTTTATATGGAGCGGCTGTATATCTGACCTCCACAACCCAAGGCTGGTTGTCAGACTTTCGGGCTTCTGACGACCCGTAACGACTGTCAAAGATCCACGAATGACAACCGGGACCAACGGCTTAACGTACTTTCCGAGGCATGGAGGAGTCTCAGTATGTACTATCAACGAGTTTTGTCCGTCACCCCCGTAAGGGCGCTTTTCGCATGCACGGGCCAGTGGCTGCATTGTTTTCGTCCACCAATAGCGCTTCGACGCACATTATAAAAAAGGGACATTGTTTATTTTAGGGTCATCCTTCTTAGGCGACCTTCTTCGTTCATTAGTCAAACAAAAACAATTAACTTAAAAAAAAAGAGTCATCCTTCATTCATTGGTCAAACTAAAAAAGGGCGTTGCAAACTACTATTTCAACGTTCATCCAAAAAAGTTTTGAAAAGGGTGAGGCACAACGTCTTTCGATGGTACCCATCCTCGAACCGACATCGGCAAGTTGTAGCTCAACCTTCGATCTACGATCACGACCCCTCAGAACAGTACAAACTACTGTTACCTACTTATTTCATAATGACTTGATTGGGCCAACAAGAGATGAATATCAAACGTGAGATGACTATAGAAATACAATAGAATGTTATAGCTATTGTTCTGAAGATCACTAGAAATTTAATTATTCTTATCGCGAAGTTGAAATAGTTTCAGAACTTACAAAATTTGTCGATCTATATTATAAATGTATGTTATTACGGTAAACCTATACAAAGCAAATTGGTGAAGCCTGTGCAAAACTACACCTCGCTCTGTGCATACACGCTCACACGCACACATTTACTTCAAACTACAATTAAACTCCACCTCACTAAGTGCACACATGTTTACGAAACCGGCCTCACGTCACTGTTGACAGCGCTATGTCACGGTTGTTTATTTGGTCTGAGGTTGGGAAAAGGTAAGGCAGTTGTTGATATATTTTAAATCAAACATGTAAAAATGAGTGTTGAATAAATGTAGAATTTTGGAGGACTTTTCTAAGCTCTACTGGTCCAATTTGGATTCGTTCTGCAAAAGTCAATTTAGGGCTAATTTTTCAATCGTCAGACATTCGTCAGATAACTTTTATTTATGCAATAAATATGGCGGTCTGACAGCTTTTGCATAGAAAATATGTCAACCTGTCATATTTATTATTCAGATAAAAATTATCTGACTATTGAAAAATCAGCCCTTAAAATAAAAAACATAAAAATTATGTATTGGAAGAATGGAACGTGCCAAAATGAAGGCTATGTATAAATAATGTGTATGAGGACTGTAATAAAATATTACAATAGTTATGTGTTAATTTAATGACGTTGATTGTGAAAAGACCAGAACTAATCCACTATTGTCTACTTATTATTTTTTACCAAGAATCATCATTAGAGCATTGACAGTTCTTGCGTTTTTTTTTTTATCTACACACTGAACGCTTGATGACAATAAAAATTAAACCTACCAACCCTTAAAAAAGAAGAAAAGAAAGAAAAATTTTTTATTCTGCATAAACAAAACGCACATTACAAAAAAAAAGACAAACGGGAGAGAACAAACGTAGGAATCACGCCTATGAAATTTTGTATCCACATAAAAAAAAATTATTACCTAACTCTCCTGTAAAATATTGAACTTTTTTTAATCGATTTCAAAAAAGGAAGTTCTTTATTCGACCCGTATGTTTGTATTTCCAAACAATTTTAACCAATTTTGATGATTCTTTCTTCTTTCACTAACGTGATATACTTTCAGGAAGGTTTTAGTATATAATACATTATGTAATTATTCTTATGTACGAAGTTCTATGCATAAATATATCTCCGGCATTTCTAAGCCGATTTTGAAGATTCTTATTTTCGTTCGTTTTGGGCTTACCTAAGTTATTGTATATTAAACTAAAAATATTGAAAAAAAAGTAAAAACCGGCTTCAGACACCAAAAACAAATAAAATAACTTTCATAAAAAACTTAACAGCTTCTGAAATCGGTGTCTTCAATTCTTCAATACACCTTAGCTTAGCACTGAGTGCAGAAGCTGTTAAGTTTTTTATGAAAGTTATTTTATTTGTTTTTGGTGTCTGAAGCCGGTTTTCACTTTTTTTTAAATAATTTTTTATAGACAACTATTCTGAATTAACTTTCACGTAATTTACTTATGTACAAGAAAACTATTTATTTTGTCTTCTCACAATCACGGATATCCAAAATGAGTTACATAAGATGAATGTAATTAAATTGTATTCACTTACTGCCTGTATAAGTGCAAAGTTGAAAATACATGTAATATTTAAATGTCTGTGTTTCATATCCCAATCATTTTCCTACCCAATCTATTTGAGCTCGGCTCGGCGCATCATGTCACTTTTTCTATACTTCTCTAATTAGTCGTCATCTTGGTAGTCATCCCCTTTCTAGCCATATCATCTTTCACACAGTCCATCCAGTTTCATTATCCCAATGTGAATCAAAAATAAAATTCAAAACTAAAACCTAATTACGATAAAAACGCCAGGTAAAAGGCATAAAAAAGACATAGTACTTACCTAACAAAACAACATCGGTTTTCGTGAAACCGGAGTCCGAAGTAGCCTCCTTTAAAAGAAAACATCGTGAGAAAACCGGCATGTCCTAGAACCATAAATTCGAAGACATGTGACATCTACCAAACCGTACTGGGCCCGCGTGGTGGATTACGGCCCGCTGCCTCTCATCGACAGGAGGCCTGTGTCACAGCAGTGGGAACATTGTAGGCTGATTATGATATTATGTTGACTTGGGAATCAGACCCAGAACCTCATGCTCAACAGTAGCGCTTGCGTCCACTAGACCAACGAGACAGAGGTTGATATTATGATAAAGTTGGAGGCAATTATCTAATAATTATTATTTTATTAATACTAATTATCTAAATAATAGTAGGTAGGTAGGTACGATATTGCTGGGACCGGGACTTCCCTATTCATCATCATTATCTTGCCCTTATCACAATCTATTTGGGGTCGGCGCAACATGTCCTTTTTTTCCATACCTACTTCTCTATTATTCGTCATCTCGGTAGTCACCCCCTTTCTAGCCATGTCATCTTTCACACAGTCCATCCATCGTTTCTTTGGTCTTCCTCTACTCTTATAGCCATCGACATTCATACTCAAAACTTTCCTCACGACATTTTCCTCACTCGGGACTTCCCTAGTATCAAAGCGAAATATGTTTAATTAACGACGCTTTATCTGAGTAGACGTCATAATTATTAAAATAACAAAGTAAGGATTTGTCCTCACTAAATATAAGAAACAGGTCACTTAGCGCGTCATGCGAATATTGACGATACAACCGACGCTCTCGTCGGTTTGGCACGCGACGAATAGCAAGCGACCGTACGGCATGTCTTTATTTCCATGGAAGGTAGTGTGGGATGCAACTCTTGCGCCATCCCAACTTCTTGCCTCGGCGTGCTGTGCTGGCGTTGCTGCTGCGGCTACGGAACACCTCAAGCGGCGTAAGTACCTTATCGGTAAACATATTTTCGAGCTGTTTGGGGTTGAAACCCTCTGACCGTGGGATTCGAGTGCATGGTCTATTCAATGAAATCTTTAAAAGTCTGGTTAACACTCCCCGTGAACCAAGGGCTGGCTTATACCTTGGCCAGAGGCTAAGCATTGCCATACAACGTGGCAATGCTGCCAGTCTCTTGGACACATTACCTGTCAACAGCGATGCGGAGAAATTTTTCGACGCCATATTTTAGTTAGTTAAAGTTTTAGTTAAGTTAGGACACTAATAAATTTAATACAAAAAAATTTATGTTTGTGAAAGAAGTGGCTCTCGTCCAGTAATGCTGAGTGGAGATTGAACTTACGCCCTCTTACTTGCTAGATTGTGTCTGAACTGTTGGGCTATTGTCGCTTTAGTATGTAATCAGACCTCAGGCAGATTATAATGACTTTACATACATTCAAGCACCACTTATAAACATCAATTAATTACCTACTTCATTTAATTGAGACATAAATAAATCGAAAAAATGCAGATTTCAATTAATTTGCATAATTTTGCTTAACCTGTTTGGTGTGGATGCATTAAAATCACAATTTAACGACTTTCGAACGATCCGACATTGCTATTAAGATAACCAATAAAAAGGTTTTAATGCAAAAGTTAATTATAATTTATGCAGTAGGTAGGTACATGGTACATCTATGGGTAGGCATACCGAAAGTGTTAAAGAGGAAATCCAATATAACACAATGTAGCTTGTAGTGATTAAGTTTTAATAGGTATACGTAAACAAAAGACCAGTTCATCAGCATACACATATAATTACATTGATAAGAAAATATAAAGAGTACCCACGCCCGGGGATGAACCTACAATATCTACAGTTATAAACAAAAGAACTGTACAGACAGTTGTATATCCTATCCTATTAAATGAGAAATATTTAAAAATAACTCAATAATAAAAAACAAAAAAAAAAAATTACTCAAAAAATAAAAATAAAAAATCAACAGAACAACAACAACAATAAAAATTAACTCTAAAAACTTTCAGTGCTTTAGACCATCGAAATGAACAACTTTTACTATGGGGCACTTTGAAATAGCGAAAAATATCAGCTGTTGCTTACATGGTATGTTCGCATAATTATCGTCAAAATGTACGGAACAGCAGATTTTATTTTTTTTATTTACAAAGTTGGTCCCATAGTAAAAGATATTCAGTTCGATGGTCTAAAGCACCCAATAAAGTTTTTAGAGTTAATTTTTATTGTTGTTGTTCTTGTTCTGTTGATTATTATTTTTTTTTTCGAGTTATTTTTTTTTATATAAACGTGTTAATTATGATGCCATAAAAATATTAGATGAGCATTTGTTTCGCGCGGGAATCGAAATCGCGTCTCGAGAACAGAATACATAATAGTCACAGAAGATTCACTCCGCAAAATCATTTAAATAAATAGCGACTCTTGCTACGATGCAATTAAGTGCAATTCAGGTCGCACAGTGTTAATTACCTACAGTTATATTCCCCTAGAAGTCGCCTCTCTTTCTATCGCGTAACTCATATACCCTCTGACTCGTTAGGGTTGTCTTCTTTTACGACGCGGCGCGTGAGTGAGTATCGAACTAGGGTGCAAGCCGGCCCGACAAGTCGAGCCCGTCGCGTACTTGTAGCTTCATACCTACTCGTAAAATGCGGAGCGCGCCTGGCCTGTCTCGAGTCCACGTTGTGTCAATGCACCAACACTGTGCAAGATGACAATCAAATACCAGTGTGTAGAAATGATGATCGAATGATCGTGTACGTGACTATTATTGAAGTAATAGACTGAAATATGTGGTACGGTCAGCAACAGAAGTTTAACACTGATACTTTTTAACATTATATATATTATATTTATATATATATTATATTATATATATTATTATATATATATTATTATATATATATTATATTTATTTATTTATTTATTGCACAATGTACACACAGTTACAGGCTTTGCTTACAACTAATGAGTACATAACCTCGTTGGGGCGCGGCAAGATAACTCAAAACTAGAATATTGTGTCTGTAACATTATCAATTTGAACATTATTAAATATAAATGTTTACATTAAGTCTAGCATTTTATTACATTATTAAATATTTATAATATTAAATTGTTTTGTATTATATTAAAATAACACAAAATGATTCAATAAACTGCTTTTTTTCATTTAACTGTTAAGAGTTAATGTTTCTAAAATTTTAAGTACTTCTGTTCCGATTAGAATTAAATATTTCGCTTAATAATTGAGATTAAAAAACTGCAAGTGTTAATCGACAAGCAGTGAAAATTTCGTTTCTTCTTCAGCTGAAAATCAATGTACTTATGTTCCTTCCAAAAGGGTATTTACAAAGGTAAAGTTATCTAAGATGGCGTCGTTACTTCAGACAGTAACAATATTATTAGCATATAGAACACTAAAAATAGGTAACCGTAGAGATATTTACCTCTCCCTGAAAAACTTTTAAAATTAAATTTGTTGTTCAATGAAGCCGCACAGAATATTATACCAACAAAATTATGCATATTTTCTATAGTAATATTCGAGTATTCCCTACGCATAATAACACGAATACAGAGGGACGAGTAATATTAAATGTCAAGTTTGCCATTAATTCTGGCATTCTGATGCAGTTAGAAGTTAATCGCTTGGCATAACGAGGGACACCTTCAATGGGAGTAGACGCATATTTAGTTGTTTTGCAGATTCATGTTGATAACGTCTGGGGGTTTTGTAAACAATTTTGGAGTAGAAAAGAAGCTTAATTTTTTATTGTATCATTGCCGGCACGAGTCGTGAGCACAAACTTAACTAACTGAAGGGCAAAAATAGGTATAATAATAATACTTTGGCATTTCGACAGTAATGTTCCAAGTCCCATGGAATTGAGAGCGGAGGTCTATTGTCAATTAGCTGTCTCAAATCTAGACTACAGGTTACTAGATTAATTTCCAAATCGCAAAACCCCTTGCCGGAAACCTAGGACTCCACGTAGAGCTTGCGACGAATAGACAAAGGCAACGTTGCTGGTGAAATTGGTTACATTTATCGGGGGCCTATGCGAAATTTCAATTAAATAAACAAGCTGACACACACGCACGACTAAGTATCTTCTTCAGGACACATTGGTAGTTCTTATTTGACTGTCTACAATCCACAGACAGACGAAAATATATGATTAATGCTCTTCTAAATATGGCAATAAAGCTCATTATCTCATATTTAGTTTGAAGATCGCAGATCCCGTCTGCACCAATGACGTAGATACTCCATATAGGGAAATAAAACTTAATTACAAACATACCTTTATGATACCGTTACCATTAATTTAATTCTTCACGAAGATTGTAGATAAGTGTAGTAACTCAGTTTATAATTTACTCTGATTAACGAACCCATTTAGCATTTTTACTTTTATTATTCTTTAATTAATTTTAATATTAAATTTTTAAATGAGAAGGATTGAAATGAGTAGTTTGTACAGGATGTTTAAAAGTAAGTCGAGCTTTTGCAGTCCACAAATGAATTCCAACAGGAATCTTTTATTTGGGAGTTGTCGTTCATTATATTGGTTAAATAAGTAAGTGGTGGCCCAGTTAGAGAGTGGTGGCCCAGTGAGAGAGCAGTGGTTGCCCAGTGAGAGAGAAGTGGTGGCCCAGTGAGAGAGTGGTGGCCCAGTGAGAGAGCAGTGGTTGCCCAGTGAGAGAGAAGTGGTGGCCCAGTTAGAGAGTGGTGGCCCAGTGAGAGAGCAGTGGTTGCCCAGTGAGAGAGAAGTGGTGGCCCAGTGAGAGAGCAGTGGTTGCCCAGTGAGAGAGCAGTGGTTGCCCAGTGAGAGAGCAGTGGTGGCCCAGTGAGAGAGCAGTGGTTGCCCAGTGAGAGAGAAGTGGTGGCCCAGTTAGAGAGTGGTGGCCCAGTGAGAGAGCAGTGGTTGCCCAGTGAGAGAGAAGTGGTTGCCCAGTGAGAGAGCAGTGGTTGCCCAGTGAGAGAGCAGTGGTGGCCCAGTGAGAGAGCAGTGGTGGGCTAGTGGGAAGCAACATCGACTTACGAGTTCTAGTTCGTGGTTCCGAACCCAGACAGGCAATTTTGTTTATGTAACTTATTTCATCACCACTGCTCTCAAAATGGTGAAGGAAAGCATCGTGAGAAAACTGGCAGGTCCTAGAACTGAAAAATTTTAAGACATGTGACATCCAGCAACCCGCACAGCAGTGCTATTCTGTACAAATCTCACCGTGAAAACCTAGGTGAAGTCAGTTGTCATTGTACCTGATGCTGGATTGACAGTATTGACAGCTCACTCCACGCTCACTTCACATAAGTTTTCACGTTGAGATTTGTACAGAATAGCACTGCTGGACCGGTGTCGTGGTGTATTAGGGCCCAATCCCTCTCACAGAGAGGAGGCTTGTGTGCCAGTAGTGTCACCTTTATAGGCTGATTATTCTAAGTAAGTGGTTGAATGACAACAAGAACAACATCGTGAAGACGCTGATACTTCATTCCAGTTCCAAACAAGATACAATATCATTTATTTGTCGTATCATAACAATCTTACTTCCCGCTTGCTTCGCGATAATCTACTAAGTGCGTACCGTCTATCCAAGGGGCTGACATCTGATCGCATTGGCCTCTCTGGAACACCATGTCGTATCTACATAAATGAGCACTTAACACTTCGTAATAAGGACTTGTTTCGTAAATGTCGTGAAGCAGCCAAAGCAAATAAATTCAGATATGTATGGATCAGAAATGCGACCGTATTGGTCAAAGAAGCGGATGACTCGACCACTTTTGCTATTCGTACGGAAGCCGACATATCTAGCAAAATCACACGAAAAAACCATTCCGAGAATATCGCGGTTAATTAAACCTCCTAGATTAAGTGCTATTATTATGGAAGCATTTGCTGTTATTATCGTTAATCTAAGTATGTTGTCTTCTACAGGTTCACCTTTTCTTTATTTTATTTGTCTCATACGTAATTGTGTAAAAGTAACAATGTTATCAAGCAATGTGTCCTATGCTAAAATAAGATTGTCCGCTAACTATGTTGTGGTGCTACTGACGCTCCATACATTGTTGTTGTGTTGCTATAATTATATCTATGTTCTTATTGCCTATACAGGCGCCGTTTTGTATGTAACAAGTTTGATTGCTCTGTTTATAATTTGTCGTTGTTTTGTGATCTTACCAATATTGCTTATATTAAATACTACTGAATTGACTCATTTAATTAATGGCTAATAATCATATATCTGTCTATTACCAGAACTGCCGAGGGATCAGGACAAAGCTGAACACATTGTACTTGAATATTTTGGCGAATGCTTATGACGTTATTGTTTTCACCGAGACCTGGCTGACACCCGGTATCTCGGATAATGAATTTATTGACCAACGTTACCTTGTATTTAGATGCGATCGTGATCGCATTGTTACCCAAAAAAAAGATGGTGGTGGTGTCCTTATAGCAGTCTCTCGAGAATTAAAGCCGTCTTGCCTTGCATTATCGCCCCCTTTAACTTTACCTGAGCATAAAATAATTAAAATCCCTTCCTGCCGTGATAACTATAATTTAATATGTGCTACTTACATACCACCGAACACGACGGATGAAATATACGTGCATTTTCTTAATTCTCTCGCGGTTCTATTTGATGATCCTCGTGTGGACAATGTTATTTTAACAGGCGACTTCAACATGCCACAACTTAACTGGGTTAAAAGAGGTACATTCATGGAATGTGCTGCACATAATCCCTCTAATGTAACTCGTCAACTCTTAAACATTTGCTCGCAACTTAATATTAAACAATATAATCATTTAACCAATTGTAACGGTCGTATATTGGATTTGTTTTTCAGTAATGCACATTCTGTAACGTTTACTTCTGATGTTCCTCTCTTGCCCATCGATACTTATCATCCAGCCTTTTACGTCCACGTACCGTTTGTACACACATCAAGTATCTTGAAATGTAAAATTCCGAATTCGCTTAATTATTACAAAGCTGACTACTGCAAGATAAATAAGGATATTGGTAATGTTGACTGGAGTGGTTTACTTGAAGGTTTGATACCTGAGGAAGCTGTGTCTGCTTTCTACGAAAAAATATTCGAAATAATTAGATCACATACACCCACTTGTAAGCAGAGGAATTTTAATTTTCCCATCTGGTTCACACGTTCACTCATACGTACTTTCAAAAATAAAACTTGTGCTTAGGTAAAGTGGAAGAAACGCGGCAATATAAGTGACTATGAAAGGTTTTCTGCTATTAGAACAAGGTTCAAGAGGGAAGTTGATAGGTGTTATAAAAGATATATGACGTCAGTTGAAGATAATATTGCCACCAATATCAAGGCTTTCTGGTCGTACATCTCCAACCGTAAAACTGCAAATAGAATTCCTGGCACGATACACTACAAAGATAATTTGGCCAGCGATCCTATTACAGCGTGTAATTTATTCTCTTCCTTTTTCCATTCGGTGTACGAACCCTCCACGTTTAACTCTGATTCCTGGGTACCTCCACCTACAAGTGCTGATCATGATGTTAACTTATCTAAATTGTACTTCCCCTTAGAAAATATTCGCAGAGAACTAAAAATGTTGGATTCGACTAAAGGACCGGGTCCAGACGGTATACCTGCGTTATTTTTTAAGAATACCTACAGCACAGTATGCTATCCCATATTTATACTATTTAACAAATGTATTTCGTGTGGTGTCTTTCCGGATGTATGGAAACGCGCAAATATCGTACCAGTACACAAGAGTGGTTCTAAAAATAATGTAGAGATGTATCGTCCAATTTCCATGTTATCGGCACTGTCTAAACTTTTTGAAAGGCTTGTCCATGCTGAAATTTATCCAATTATTCGTCATGTTCTAATAAAGGAGCAACATGGCTTCGTCAAAAATAGGTCTTGCATAAGCAATCTCTTAATATTTACAACACAACTTTTTGAAACACACACACAACACACACAACTTTTACACAACACAACACAACTACACAACTTACTTACACAACTTTTTTATCCATATGGATAACAGACAACAAACAGATGCGGTATACACTGATTTTCAAAAGGCTTTCGATAAAGTGGATCATAGATTGCTGCTCAATAAAATTGCGTACAATGGTATCAGAGGGGATCTCCTGCGTTGGTTTATCTCCTATATAACCAACAGGACCCAATAGGTTGTGATCAATGGTTTCGAGTCCAGCTGTATTCAAGTTACATCAGGAGTCCCTCAAGGCTCAATTTTAGGACCTTTATTATTTATACTGTTCATAAATGACATAAAATATTGTTTTCAAAATTCTAAATTTCTCTTATATGCTGACGATTTAAAAGTTTTTAAACAAATTTCAAATGTACAAGACTGTGTTGAATTCCAACGTGATCTTGATCGTTTTTCTGACTATGGTTCTTATAATAAACTGTACCTTAGCTTGCCTAAGTGTCATAGTATAACGTTTACTAAAAAAAAAAATATCATACATTTTAATTATCGACTTGCTAATAGTGCTATTGACAAAGTTAGTAATCTTCGTGATCTTGGTGTGCAGCTGGACTCGAAACTACATTTTGATATTCATGTAGAAAACATTGTCACTAAGGCATATCAGATGTTTGGCTTTGTAATGAGAGCATCTAGAGATTTCCATCGTCCACCTTATTGCATCTGTATAAGTCCCTAATTAGGCCGCAATTAGAATATGCAGTGCCGATCTGGAATCCCTACTATGCGAAATATGTCGAAATTATAGAATTGGTCCAACGTAAGTACCTTCGTGCTATGCAATTTAGATGTTTTCGTAAGAAAACATCATGCCAATCACTTCTTAAAAAATACGACCTGCTTACATTACAGTCAAGACGCGTCTTCCTTGAGACAATGACGTTATTCAGTATATGCCGAAACAAGTTTGATTGCCCTGACTTGGTGTCTGGTTTGTGTTACCTGGTTCCTCGAACAGTACATGGACGGGAGGTGCGCACCAGGCGGCTTTTCGCTACCGGCTTTTGTAGATCCAATGCTGGTGTGCGCTCACCACTGTACCGCTTAGTCGACACATACAATACGCATTTTGGTGCAATAGACATATTATTCCTAAGCAGATATAAATTTAAAACTGATATTGTTAAGATTCTCAAGGATCGGCTGTAGGCTCCATAAGCACACAATCATTATTAATAGGCTAGGGACCTGTATTGTATACTCGTATCACGCATGAATTTATTTGTTTGTTACATCTTTTAGAACTTCTTTTTCATTAAGGTAGCCCTGCTACAGTTCACGTTTGCTAATAGCTTGTTTTTATTATATAATGCAGTAATCTGTGGAAAATGTTGTGGGTAGTATATTTGTTAAGTTCTAATTTTAAGACAACATTGTTTATGATTAGTATACTACTGTTTGTTTTCCCAAATGAAATAAATAAATAAATAAATTACTTTACTACTTTTTTGCTGCGAAAATCTTCAGAACCACCGCCTTTGCGTAGACAAGGCGCAAGTTATTATGATTATTTTTGTGGTTTTGGTGAACACCATAACATTACGGCCATATTCATGAAGACGGTGCTTTTAAAGACCACCTGTGCAAAGCCTCTGGCATGTTTTGATAAGCAGTCGTTTTCTCAAACATCTTTGCATCTTCTTTTTATTTTTAAGTTGTAAGCTCCGGTGTGCTACCGAAGCTTACACCTTAAAAATATCCCTTAGAAACATTATTTCTACAGAATAAGCACCACAGGCAAAATTCATTTAAAAAAAACATCAGCCTGTATCACAAAAAGTTCTTTAATAAAGTAATTTTACAGCTAAGTATCCAGTGTGATAGCATCTTAATATGCACTTTAAGTGCTACCGAACTTGAAGTACCGAACCGGTTAGTCACTGTTTTATTTTCGATATGTTTACTACACATAATATATATATTATATATATATGGGACATAGGACATAACATCACGCTGTAATCTTCAAAGGGGAACGCAGAGTTGTACCTAGCATATTTGATGAAGTGGTCGCAAGAAGAGCCACTGCTGAGCATGAAGTCCTGGGTTCCATTCCCAGGTCGGGCAGTGTTCAGGGTTTTTCCTTCAGTAATTTTTCTGTAGCAGCCCGGAGTCTGGATTTGTGCCCGGATGATAGAAAGCCGGCTTGCCCCCTATTACATAGGGCTTAAAAATAACTGGGGAAATGTGGGTGTGTGTGTTGTGTTGTAAACTTCTCCCCAATCCTTCGGGGACACAAGGCATGATGTTATGTTGTTACACCAATGTCCGTTTTCACTAACCTTAAAATCAATCTGCCTAGCCTTTTCCCAACTATGTTGGGGTCGGCTTCCAGTCTAACCGGATGCAGCTGAATACCAGTATTTTACATGGAGCGACTGCCTATCTGACCTCCACAACCCAGTAACTGGGTAATACGATACCCCTTGGTAAGACTGATTGTCAGACTTTCGGGCTTCTGACGACCCGTAACGACTGTCAAAGATCCACGAATGACAGCCGGGACCGACGGCTTAACGTGCTTTCCGAGGCACGGAGGAGTCGGTCACCCATCCACTGACCAACCCCGGCAAGCGTAGCTTAACCTGATGGATCGACCCGTGCGGCTGTTATTACTTAGCCACGAGCTCCTAACCAACCTTAAGTGACACTTAAATAAAATAAATAAATAAATAAGCCATTTATTTTCAGGTAACAAAGACCCATAGATACATACCTTAGCCTAAGTATATATAATAATGTAGTAACAATTTTGTTAGTCAATAAAACTTAATAACTACCTATGTTAGTATCACTTAGTAGTACTAAGTCTTTATGCGTTCCGGTGGCACTTGTCCGCGAAAGCGGCGGAATACCACATCCTGCGGACAAAAGCTTTCTTCCATCACCAGGTGCAGGTAGCATCTTGGTTAAATGAATCCCTAATAATATTGCACTGTTGGATTTTCAACTCTCGTCGCTGTTATGCCTAGCGATGAAAACCCAAAAGTGCACTTTAATTTAGGGATTCATTTAAGTGTCACTTAGGGTTGGTGAAAACAGGCATAAGTAGTGGGTGTCTAAAAGGCGGCTGAAGGGTTGTTTTCCGAGAAAGGTAAAAAAAAAAAAAAAACTTTAATGATACAGAAACCTTTGACATTATTTAAGACTAGGAAACATAACTTTGGTTTAACAAAGGTCAAATAAATAAGGTAAACCCTGATTCCTAAACTAGGTAATCCTGTGAGTCAGAAACGGCAGTGGAGGTGGAGTAGAATTTCTTCGTAAAATAACATCAGTTAGATTATATCTACAAAGTACTAATTTAGTACTGAAATGTACTGGACTGATACAAGTAATTTCTTGCCCATTCTACTCTAAAGGAACCGGCTTTAGAATGGGCAACTAACTTAATTTTTCTGCCTGACCGACTCCATGACAATTCAAAAGTGCAGCATTTTTGGCTTTAGCATTTGTGAAAAAGAAAGAAGAAAAGGGGAAACAAGCCTTTACTATTGCTAGCAAACAGCACTGTATTGTGGAGGGTTCAAGAGTTACAAGATAATATTCGAAGCAGTGCGCAGGGTGTTCTACCTATTATTACCTATAGCCAAACAAAAATTATTTTGATTTGAAATGGCCAGTACTGCAGAACGGCAACTTCATAGGTAAAGACCATGAACAACTTTCACTATGAGACTAACTCTGAAATCGCGAAAAAGAAATCAGCTGTTCAGTATATTCATCTACACCAAACTCGTCAAAATGTAGGGAGCAGCTGATTTTTTTTTTCGCGATTTCAGGTTTAGTCCCGTAGTAAAAGTTGTTCATATTCATGGGTGAACACTCTGTGAAAATTTGCGCACTGCTTAAAAACTTATCCTGTATAGATACACAATGCATGTGAAATTAAGGAACACGTTAGGAAGAACAACTTCCAGACATGAAGATTTTGCTAGTTCCGGAGGCGTCCTACGTCACAACACGACCTACTGGTTTACATAGGTATCGCAGATCATCATCATTCTCCTGCCCTTATCTCAATCTATTTGGGATAGACGCAACATTGGTATCGCAAATATTTTCAATCTATAAAACTTTATCACTGGTATCACACCAAACTGAGTGCTTCAAAGTAAGCGGATGCGCAAAGGTAGCCCGCGAAATTAAAATTTTCTTACGTTTTTTGTAATTTGCAGGTCGGTGTCTGGTTGTACCTTGATCAAAATATAGTTGGCGACCGTAACAAATATGTATTTACAGGATTATAATCATTAAAATATGATGAGATGTATTAATGATTCTAATGATTATAATTCTGTAATTAATTAAGTATTTGTTAAGGTCGCGAATCATTTTGGTCGAGATAAATCCCATGGGTTGCATCTTCATATCTTATTTTTTTTACAATTTGCAAAAAACGTAAGAAAATTTTAATTTCACGGGCTACCTTTAACCGAGTGCTATGAAAAAAATGTTTTTCCTAACTTTTGAATTTTTTAGTTGAGTCCATAGATATATGAAAGAAGGAGATATGCCCGGTAGTTGAAAATGTATCAGAACCCGATGTCGCTAGGTTGGCCCCACCACCGCGCCACTACTACACATGTAGTTCAATAACCCCTCATACGGTTCGTCCGTGAGTAATTTGCCTAATATTGTGCGTGGTATGGGTTCTATACCGGGAAAATATTTTTTTATTATTAACGTTGTTCCATCACTATTAAGTAATAGTAAAAAAATTACTTAATAGTGATGGAACAACGTTAATAATAAAAAAATATTTAAAATCTCACGGACCCGATTCACACCGAAACCGTATGAGCGGATAAAAGCAATAGATACAAAGTCGCGCACACACTTGCAATTCATAAATCAGAACATACTACACAATCAATTATAAACCTTAACTCGTGACACATAGCGTGCATTTACCATGCACCGTACAACTTACTCACACAAAAACATCTGGCGCTATTATTGTGTTGTGCAAAAAGCAATTTATTTTACATATACGCTAGTGATTGACTAAATCGGAAAGTTATCGATACTTCCATTTATTAGTACAAGAAAAATTTGGGGTCCTGAAAATAAAATAAAAAATGATATGTCCAGAAAGTATTATTTTAAATATATATTTTAAATAAAAAAAATGTATATTAAAAAAAAAAAACACGAATCGATAAATTAAAACAATCCGGTTAAGTTGGTTTAGGCTGTGAAACCATAGGAATTGTTGAACCCTGTTATGATGTGTTTACTCACTGACCTGTAAAGTGGAGGTATTTGTTCAGTACTTGACGTACTCTTAATTTTGGGATTGCTCATTCAAAAAGCCTGCGAGTTTTCTTTAGAGACTGGAACATTTCTGCCTTAAAGTGAATTGAGCATATGGTGCTATAATTTGTTGGGAACCAATTAGGTGGCCTTCCTGTGGCATCAATCCATTCTTTTTTTGTATTTGTATCTTTTGGGAAGCTAAAAAGGTACTATAAGAACTTATTTATCATTTACATAATAAGTATCTTAAGCTATAGTCTATAGTCTAGGAACTAGTTGGCCGCTGAGACAGGGGTGAGGCGGCGGTTCGCAACGCACGTACTGAGTAATGCGCCCCCGCTCCTCCATCCCACCGCTCACATACCTAAGGCACGGTCAACTAGTTCCGCGCGGTCTATACTTCTTAACCTCACAATGAGTAAGCAGGTAGCAGGCAACAGGCGAATAGGCTTTTGTTTTTTAAAAAAAATACCCTTAGTTAAGAAATAGTTAAATATATGAAAACAAACACATGCCATACTCATGCATAACAAATAAATAGCATGAATATGTTGACTTATTTTAAGCAAAAATCACTAATATTTTATCTGAACCATACCGATTACTACAACGAATTCGAATCTTGTGGTGCATAGTTAAAGACTTTAGCGGAAGTAAAATACCAAAACCAAAAAAAAGTAAGGAAATAGCACGAAGATGCGATAATTTAAACCCAAAAACACTCCACCTAAACATTAATAAACTTACTTTACGACCGTTGGTTATGCATTTCTCAACTAGGTAAAATAATCAAAAACAGTAAAAAAGATTATTTTACATTCTCAAAGGTTTTCCAACCGTACTTAAACGTCATCTTTTCAAGTGTTCCAACCGGGCTAAAACGGTTGACAAATTGAAAAATAAACTATAATAGCAATATAATATTCGTTGGGCAATCGACATTATTATCGATAGCCTACTTTAGTGGATCTTAACCTCATCACTATCTCGCCGCAAGACACAGCGGCTGTACTATGCGACGCTCCGCGTAAATAAAGTATCGTTTTGTTATTTTTACATTGCTTGTCCAGTCGCTTAGCGACATACTTAAGGTAGTGGTTAAGGAGCCATGTATTTGCTGCAAAAATAGTACAGCCGCTGCGATATTTGAAAACAAAAATAACGTAGTAAAAGCAAGAAATATTTTACGGTTTGTTGTTTTTTATGATTTTAAAGATAAATACAGTAAAATACTTTTTCTTACATATGGTAAGTGATTCCGTGAGATACAAAGTTTTTAATATCACTTCGGTTTTTGCAGGAAACCACTGAACAACACGGCATTTTTATAATTTATCGTGACCACGGTCGAAAGCGTACTAGTTTGCGGAGACGGCCATTTGGCGAGTAAAGGCACAGCGTGCGCATAACGCGTGGACACAAACACGCCCCCATGCCACTTCTCCTGTTTTTTATATTTCTATGGTTGAGTCTCACTTATTTCAACGTTTTTATATCTGTCACCTTCAAACGACTGTCAGAAATAGAACGATGTTTAATACCCCGTTTACATTCCAGCAACTGCAATGGCAATGGCTGGAATGGAATGTAAACTAATATAAATAATCTAATATTTCCCTAAACATTGCTGTGGCAACGTCAAGGGAAATGAGTGTTTACATTGTCGCGTCACACGTCTTTCCAACAATGGAGAACGTAGAAATTTGATAGCAAGTGAGCGAAAGAGCAATACATACATAATAACTCATTCGCACTCGCGTTGCCGGCCCTTTGATATCCGCCAAAAAACCGTCAATTTGGGGATCGCCAGGCAAGGCAAGCGGCAACGTCAACAGCAAGGGAAGCGACCTGTTTACACATTCGCGTTGCCCATTTTAATTTCCATTTCCTTGCAAGTTGCCGTGGAAATGGGTTGAATGTAAACGGAGTATTTAATTCGTTCAGCGCTAAATGCATTAAGTGATTTGTGATACAAGCGGGCCTTAGTCAGGCTCCGTTCCAAATTGTTTTATACTTAACATAACATCACGCTTGTAATTCCCCGAAGGGTTGGACAGAGGTGTACCTATGGTACACCCACATTATGTTATGTTTAAATCGCATGTAATAGGGGGCGAGCCTATTGCCATCAACCGGGCACAAATCCAGACTCCGGGCTGCTACTGAGAAATTCATGAATAACACTTTTACCCGACCTAGGAATAGAACCCAGGACCACCACTAGACCAGCGAGGCAGTATTAGTATTATAAAACTTTTTTAATAGTCTCGCAAACTCAGGCTTTAAAATACTTTTAAGCGAATTCGGACAACATTTTAAGGTGCTATTCTGACATTTTGATATTCATAAATCTTTTAGATCATCGCCGGCCAGTTGGAAGTCGTATTTTTTCGCGTCCGAATAATTTTTTTAATCTTTTTGAGAGTGCTCAAACTTTTTGCTTGCCCATTATTTTAATAACGAGTTTTGCAGGCCCGTAGGTAACCAGCAGTGGATGGAAATGGGTAAAGACCACGTAAATACTTACCAAGCGTACAAACACGATGTGAATGTGTGCGTAAAGACGACAGCACATATTACACACACACACTTCCAACTTCACCCGTGTTTCGCACGGTACCGAGAGCTCCTGCGCTTACACACACATTCATAGCGTGTTTGTATATTTGTTTACAAGAAAAATGCGCGTCGCTTCGTGAAATAAAAATATTGTATAAGAAGTCATCAAGCACATAGGCCTTTCTTTTCTTTTGCCAAATACCATGTTCCTGTGCCAGCCCCATCCAGGTTCTACTCACGATGGTAACAATGTCGTCCGCCCATCTCGCCGCCGGACGACCAACACTTCGTCTTCCAGTCCTTCGACGCCACTGGGTCACTGACTTACTCGACTAGTCATCACTGCGCCTTGCCAGGAGTCCTGCCTAACTCCATTTGAGTTCCATAATACGCTTTCCGAAGTCGAAAGAACGTATGAGAAATACTTACACAGAGTGGCAATTATATTATCACATTCAGGGCCTGTTTCAGTTCTTATTAACTTACTTGGCTGATAATTTCATACAAATTCTGTTCCATTTTTGAATTTATTCGGTGAGTAGTAGCTATTCGGACATCGAGAAATATGCCCTATAAGGGTTGTCTGAATAGTTACGGAATAAATTCAAAAATGGAACTGATTTTCTATGAAATTATCAGCCAAGAACTTATTCGTATGTGGTGAAATAGGCTCTAATTGAAATCACGTACTCTGGACCCCAGCGTTGAAATTTTTCGTCGGTTATTTAAAAAAAAAAATCTTTTGTTTCCTACAAAAGTGCAGTAGGTACCTACGCGGTCAAAATGTATGGAACAGCTGATTTTTTCCTTTTTATAACCGACGAAAAATTTCAACGACGAGGTTGAAATTTTTCAACCCAATTTTTCAAGTCCAGAATCATGTAAGTATTGATTAAGTGGTTTCAATAAAATAATGTGATAACCTAATCGCCACTCTATATGTATAAAAATAATGCTCACTTTAAATCTGGGATATGTCAATATTTTATAATCCTGTAATGGACTGTGATGAGTCCATTTTAGCTTTTCTAACTGTCTTGGCTGTTGATTGATTCACACTGTTCTCCTAGTAAACGCAAAAATAATCAATCAATCTGCCTAGACTTTTCCCAACCTTGTTAGGGTCGGCTTCCAGTCTAACCGGATACAGCTGAATACCAGTATTTTATATTGAGCGTCTGCCTATCTGACCTCCACAACATAATTACTGGTTACCCTTGGTAAGACTGGTTGTCGGACTTTCGGGCTTCTGACGACCTATAACGACTGTCAAAGATCCACGAATGACAGCTGGGACCAACGGCTTAACGTGCTTTCCGAGGCACGGAGGAGTCTCGGTATGTAAAAATGGTCACACATCCACGGACCAACCCCGGCAAGCGTAGTTAACCTGATGGATCGGTCCGTACGGCTGTTATTACTTAGCCACGAGCTCCTCCGCAGTAAACGCAAAAATAACAATGTTTTAATCAGAGCAGAGTCATAACATTGTTATTGATCTATCTTTTCTTGCTAAAGGTACTCACTCACTAAGTATAAGCCCTTAGATATATCTTAGAATTAACGCTCAACCTGTTAAGGGGTCATTGTACTCATCATTATGAACAACTTTTAATATGGGACCAAACCTAAAATCGCGAAAAAAATTCTGCTGTTCCGGCTTGACGAGTTATGCGAACATAAACGTAGGGATCAGATATTTTTTCTTGCAATTTCAGAGTTGGTCCCATAGTAAAAGTTGTTCATAATGATGAGTACAATGACCCCTTAGGAGGTTGTGCGTTAATTCTGGGACGTGTTGTAGAAGAAAACATTTACGCATAAAGCCATTTCACAAAATAGAACAAACTAAGTGAATATATAACCCACTGTCTCACCTTTATTTGCGCAATTAATTAAGTAAAGCAATGATGTCGGAGATAGGGGCATAGCTAAACACCGTTTGTCACACCCTGACAATGACAAATGTCCCTAAATTGTGCTTATACGAACGGTGCTAAGCGTTGCGGAGTAGAAAGAAGACATTTCTCGCTTAGCTTGAGCACACAGTTAGGTGAACAGAGCTTTGGCTAAATTTAATTAGAGCTAATTACAGACAGCAACAAAAGTCGATTAACACTTCAGTTTTTTTAATCTTAGTTATTGAGCAAAATATTCATAACTAGCTTCCGCCGGCTCATTTGGTCAATTTAAACAAATGCTTTGAGTTTGATTGAATTATAACTCCATCCCATTTCTAGCTTAGCTCAATGTGATACCTTCACAAGCAAATATCTTTGAGATATAGGCACTTAAATGGCCCTACCGATGCCAGGCGCCAAAAAGGTTCCGTTAACAATTTGTTAAGGCCAAAAAACGAATGATCTAGATTTATCTTTTAAGTTACCCTTATCTCAGAATGTTAGGTATTTTTGGCTTTCATAAGTAAAATAGGTACGCATAGATTTTTTTGTTAGAAAGGCAAATGAACATTTAAGCAGTTTTTAGGGTTCTGTAGTCAACAGGGAACCCTAATAGTTTCGCTATGTCCGTCCGTCTATCCGTCATACATGGTGTGGGGTGTTGTTGGATGGGTCTTTCAAAAATATTGTGGTTTGCGAAAACTATTTTTCGATTTAGGGATCCATTTCTGAAATATTAAGCTTTAACCCCCTTATTCATAAAAAACTAAAACGCTCTACAAACCTATTTTAGTTAAAATAGTATTTTGTCTTCTTCTTTGAAACTGAAATCATATTTAGAAAGAAATTGACAAAACACAATTTTAACTAGGTTTGTAGAGCGTATGAAGTTTTTTATGAATAAGAGGGTAAAGTGCAAATTTTTGTTACATTTGTGTGTCCCCCTCCCCCCCCCCCCCCTCCGCCAGCTAAACGGTTAGTTTTGGATGGGTGACAAAATTCACGGTATATGTAGTAGTATATATAACGAAGTTAAAAGGAACAAAAAGCCCTCTTCTTAGTCCGAACCTTAGCCTTATTACTGCGCGTGGCGCGACACGCACTTGGCCGCTTTATTTTTCTTATAGGTATGTAGAGCAAATGCTATATTAACTCTTAAATTCTGTCAACTCAAATTCTCTTCAGCGTTTTCTAAGAACACCTACGGGCACGAAAATTCCATAGGTAATGGGTCACTTGAAATCATGTCCTGAGTACCTTTCGGCCCTTCTTCGTGCATGTTATGGGATGGGCGCTGTTGGTAATGAGCTGAGTTCTGGGCAATTTAGATTGCCTTCCATAGTAACCAGATAGACGTACCGTAGAAAAGGGGGCGTTCATTAATTACGTAAGGCGTTTAGGGGGGGCAAGGGATCAAGTTGAATCTGACGTGGGGGAGAGGGTCTCGGCAAATATCACGTAAATATTTTTTTTTTCGCAAGAAACAGTAGAATTGCGAAAAAATTGGGTTATTATTATAAAAAATAGGTATTAGGTCTTTACCTATTGTTAACGCCATTACTTTCTTTAGTTTTATATTTCATGCCTAATTACTGGCAACTCTAATTAATTAGTATCTGTGTAACATAAAGTTCCTTCCGCTTTCCTTCTCCCTTCCACAACCCTTATAATGCCTAAGTGAGAGCGAGAAGGAAGATCCGCAATGGCGCGCATACGCTGCCGCCAAGAAGATCCGCCAGTTCTCAACCAACATCGACGCCTGTGGGTAAAATTAATCCCAAGTCGAAAAAGGACTCATATTTTCACCGCGAAGAACGAAGATTGCTATTGAACAGTGCAAGTGCGTGTATGTGTGTTGTGGAAAGTGCAGATTCTCGTCCGTACGTGATATCCTGGACGCGCCAGCCACGTGGCTAAGGAAACCCTTCTCGTCGTGTCGCCATAGCTCACCAGGCAGGTACCATCATCATTTTCCCACACCACCAAAACACCTACTTGTGTCACCGAACCGCCCCTCATACAGTCCACTAAGAAAATTTCGATTTTCACCCCAAGGCTTTAGGCCGCCGCAACACCTATGAAATTGCCGTTCTGCAGTACTGGCCATTTCAAATCAAAATAATTTTTGTTTGGCTAAGAATTCTTATTTCAAATTAATTTTATTTTAAAAACATGGTTTTTTTTTCCAAAAGTAGTCATTTGTTTATTGATTAGTGTTACATTTTCATCGCATTTCAATCTGTTTCGTCATCATGGATACGTTAAAAATTCGAGTAATTATGGAATATGAGTACCGTCGTGGCAGCAACGCGGCACAAGCGGCACGCAACATCAACGACGTTTACGGAGCTAACACTACAAACCAACGCACCACTTGTTATTGGTTTGCTCGCTTCCGTTCTGGAAATTTCGACCTGAAAAATGAACCTCGCGGTCGTCCGAAGACTTTGGTCGACAATGACGAATTAAAGGCGATTGTGGAAGCTGATGATATACAATCTACGGCTGAATTAGCAGCAGCTTTCGACGTTAGCGTCAAAACAATATTGGTCCATTTGCGTCAAATTGGCTAGGTAAAAATGCTTGACGAATGGGTGCCCCACGAACTCAATGATCGCCAGCGCGAAGTACGCGTCGAGCCGTGCCTTGCACTGCTCAACAGACACACAAATGAAGGAATTGTTACCTGCGATGAAAAATGGATTCTGTTTGATAACCGCAAGCGCTCAGCAAGTTGGTTGGATCCTGGTTCAGCACCTAAACAATGCCCTAAACGAAAACTTACACCTAGAAAAGTGATGGTCACTGTTTGGTGGTCTAGCGCCGGTGTGATTCATCACAGCTTCTTACCAAACGGGGTGAGCATTACTTCAGATGTGTACTGTGAAGAACTGAACACAATGATGGAGAAGCTGGCACATCTCCAACCAGCATTGGTCAATCGCTCGTCTCCGCTGCTCCTGCACGACAACGCGCGACCTCATACTGCACAGCAGACGGTCTCCAAGTTGCAAGAACTGGGGTTGGAAGCTCTCCGTCATCCGCCCTACTCACCAGTCCTTGAGCCTTCAGACTACTACTTTTTCCAGAATTTGGATAACTTCTTGGCGGGAATAAATTCAATACCCGAGAGGCAGTACAAAATGCCTTTGAAGAATTTGTTGCCTCCCGTCCAGCTGATTTCTTTAAGAAGGGCATCAATAAACTGCCACTGCGTTGCCAAAGATGCATTGATTGCATGGGTGATTACTTCGATTAATACAAATAAAAAATGCATGAAAAAAATTCGTTTAAATTTTTTCATACATAACGGCAATTTCATAGGTAAAGACCTATTATTATAAAAAATAAATTATGTTTATTTAAATAATTCCAACGCAATCAAGCACAAACTGACGTAGGTATTTACACTAAAAATATGCATTTTGAACATCTCACGTGAGATTAGGGGGAGGAGGGAGGGAGTCGAGCCAAATCTCACAATCACCAATGGGGGAGTAATTACGTAATTAATGAACGACCCCTAAAGTGGCCATTTTTTCATTATTATAGTTGCCTAGTGTCTACAACTTTCTCGGGCTTTACATCTAGACCTGACCAAAAGGCCTAGACAAAGTGTCTTTTCACCAGCAATAACGATGACGGAAAAATAAAAAATGTATTGGATTGATATAGGCTAACGGAAATCTTAAAACAATTGTTGTTTGGATTGTTGTTTCTTGTTTTCGTATTCAGAGGAATACGAAAACAAGAAAAAAAAGTGTGTATGTCAGCTCCAACGCACGACAAGAGTTAACTCCTATTTTTTGTGCCGTTCCGACTTTCTATTGTTGGACGAAAACAAAGAACCAGAGGGGCAGGGTTTCTTTAATGAATCAGTGTTATACAACAAAAAGCAATTTTAAGGTGTAAAGGCGTTCGTTTTTTTTTTTACGTTTCGCAGAAAAACGTAACAACGCTTTTGAGTTAACGCTTGTATTTCACTCATCATAAAATTTTCATAGCGGGGGCCTTATATTAAAATCGATTCTTAAGAAGAAAACTCCAAAAAAAGTGTGTGTGTCAGCTCCGGACCACGACGGGAGTTTACTCCTGTTTTTTGTGTCGTTCCGACTTTCTATTGTTGGACGAAAACAAAGAACCATAGGGGCAGGGTTTCTTTAATACAAAAAGCAATTGTAAAAAGCAGGTGTAAAGGCGTTCGTTTTGTTTTACGTTTCGCAGAAAAACGTAACAACGCTTTTGAGTCAACACTTGTATTTCACTCCTCATACCATACCGGGGGCCTTATATTAAAATCCCCAACTAAAACAAATCTAGACAAAACAAAACACTATTAGCATTTTCACACAATATATGACTGACGCACTGCAGAGCGTTTGACGATGAGTTATAGACAAAGCATATTGTCATAGTTTGTGATAGTTGATAACGTCAGTGTATACGTCGCTCTTCGTCACGATATTATGTATGTATGAAGGCTGATGGAAATGGAGTAAGGTCTGGGGACTTACAGTGCTCTCTTCTTTGGCATTTGCTTTATAGATTTTCATGGAAAGAATGAAGAAGAGCGAAACTGAAATGTGACTAGGAAGGCAATATATGTGTAGGTAGATGAGTGTTGGTCAAACTGACATCTAAAAGAGTGCTAATGCTTTCCTTTCCTTTCTTTTCTTTTCCTTTGAGTCTTCCACGGCGTGGAAGACTCAACCGTAGAAGACGAGACGAATTAGAGTGTAAAGAATCTTTTGCTCAGCTAGTAGGACAGTCAATCAATCTGCCTAGCACTTTCCCAACTATGTTGGGGTCGACTTCCAGTCTAACCGGATGCTGCTGCATTCCAGTATTTTACATGGAGCGACTGCCTATCTGACCTCCACGACCCAGTAACTAGGTAATACGATACCCCTTTTGGTAAGACTGGTTGTCAGACTTTCGGACTTCTGACGACCCGTAATGACTGTCAAAGATCCATGAATGACTGCAGGGACCAACGGCTTAACGTGCTTTCCGAGGCACGGAGGAGTTTCGGTATGTAAAGATGATCACCCATCCACTGACCAACCCCGGCTAGCGTAGCTTAACCTGATGGATCGACCCGTGCGTCTTTTATTACTTAGTCACGAGCTCCTCACTTTGGAAAATATTTATGGTATTTAATAAAATAAGAAAAAAAGTTTAGTCCAATCGCACTTTCGTATAAAACAATTAATTTACGCAAGTGCTCTAACACTTTTCTGACCACTGTATTTCATTTCAACCCCAACCGAAAAAATGCGAGAGATAAAACCATTTTAACATTTCACACACAATTCGTGGCATAAAATATTGCACTAAACTCGGTATACACTAAAAGTACCGATTTATTTCGCATAACAAAACAACAGCCATTCATTTGGTACTTTTCAAAATGTGCTAAAATAAAATGAAAATCTCCGTCGGGCATTTTGTTTTGTAGCGCACTTTTTCTCGCATTTTGCTAGCATCGCGTCACACCTACTCATAGATGCCTAAAAGAATGTCTAAATGGGTAAGCACACAGCCATCCATAGATATATGAAAGAAGGAGATATGCCCGGTAGTTGAAAATGTATCGGAACCCGATGTCGCTAGGTTGGCCCCACCACCGCGCCACTACTACACATGTAGTTCAATAAAAGCAATAGATACAAAGTCGCGCACACACTTGCAATTCATAAATCAGAACATACTACACAATCAATTATAAACCTTAACTCGTCACACACAGCGTGCATTTACCATGCACCGTACAACTTACTCACACAAAAACATCTGGCGCTATTATTGTGTTGTGCAAAAAGCAATTTATTTTACATATACGCTAGTGATTGACTAAATCGGAAAGTTATCGATACTTCCATTTATTAGTACAAGAAAAATTTGGGGTCCTGAAAATAAAATAAAAAATGATATGTCCAGAAAGTATTATATATTTTAAATTAAAAAAAATGTATATTAAAAAAAAAAAAACACGAATCGATAAATTAAAACAATCCGGTTAAGTTGGTTTAGGCTGTGAAACCATAGGAATTGTTGAACCCTGTTATGATGTGTTTACTCACTGACCTGTAAAGTGGAGGTATTTGTTCAGTACTTGACGTACTCTTAATTTTGGGATTGCTCATTCAAAAAGCCTGCGAGTTTTCTTTAGAGACTGGAACATTTCTGCCTTAAAGTGAATTGAGCATATGGTGCTATAATTTGTTAGGAACCAATTAGGTGGCCTTCCTGTGGCATCAATCCATTCTTTTTTTGTATTTGTATCTTTTGGGAAGCTAAAAAGGTACTATAAGAACTTATTTATCATTTACATAATAAGTATCTTAAGCTATAGTCTATAGTCTAGGAACTAGTTGGCCGCTGAGACAGGGGTGAGGCGGCGGTTCGCAACGCACGTACTGAGTAATGCGCCCCCGCTCCTCCATCCCACCGCTCACATACCTAAGGCGCGGTCAACTAGTTCCGGTCTATACTTCTTAACCTCACGATGGTAAGCAGGTAGCAGGCAACAGGCGAATAGGCTTTTGTTTTTTAAAAAAACCCTTAGTTAAGAAATAGTTAAATATATGAAAACAAACACATGCCATACTCATGCATAACAAATAAATAGCATGAATATGTTGACTTATTTTAAGCAAAAATCACTAATATTTTATCTGAACCATACCGATTACTACAACGAATTCGAATCTTGTGGTGCATAGTTAAAGACTTTAGCGGAAGTAAAATACCAAAACCAAAAAAAAGTAAGGAAATAGCACGAAGATGCGATAATTTAAACCCAAAAACACTCCACCTAAACATTAATAAACTTACTTTACGACCGTTGGTTATGCATTTCTCAACTAGGTAAAATAATCAAAAACAGTAAAAAAGATTATTTTACATTCTCAAAGGTTTTCCAACCGTACTTAAACGTCATCTTTTCAAGTGTTCCAACCGGGCTAAAACGGTTGACAAATTGAAAAATAAACTATAATAGCAATATAATATTCGTTGGGCAATCGACATTATTATCGATAGCCTACTTTAGTGGATCTTAACCTCATCACTATCTCGCCGCAAGACACAGCGGCTGTACTATGCGACGCTCCGCGTAAATAAAGTATCGTTTTGTTATTTTTACATTGCTTGTCCAGTCGCTTAGCGACATACTTAAGGTAGTGGTTAAGGAGCCATGTATTTGCTGCAAAAATAGTACAGCCGCTGCGATATTTGAAAACAAAAATAACGTAGTAAAAGCAAGAAATATTTTACGGTTTGTTGTTTTTTATGATTTTAAAGATAAATACAGTAAAATACTTTTTCTTACATATGGTAAGTGATTCCGTGAGATACAAAGTTTTTAATATCACTTCGGTTTTTGCAGGAAACCACTGAACAACACGGCATTTTTATAATTTATCGTGACCACGGTCGAAAGCGTACTAGTTCGCGGAGACGGCCATTTGGCGAGTAAAGGCACAGCGTGCGCATAACGCGTGGACACAAACACGCCCCCATGCCACTTCTCCTGTTTTTTATATTTCTATGCAGCCATCCGAGCACGCGTGCCCGGCACGCTTATGCTGTGCACAAACTTGATGCGCTACTACATAAGTTCGTGTTCGATCGCGCCAGTGGCGAGTTGTGTCGTCGAAGATATCAAAAAGTCTGTTACATGGAGAAAATAATAAAGTAGCGATTGAAACGATTCTGTTTACGTCACAGCACATCACTAAATGGCTGGGGTGAAGTTATCGTACTCGTAGGTATAAAAAAGATGACACGCTCGGTTTTCATACTATCTAATGAACATGTGGTATGTAGCCTACTCTAAATCATGTGGGTAAGCATGTGCAGATTTGCTGTATAACATTTAATCGACTGTCGATAGATAGATTTAAAACTGCATTATTTTGTTGTTCATTTTCTCATCTTGCTAATGTATCGAACTACCTTAGCTTCATGTCTTATCAGCACGAGTTTGGTATTCCAAAATAATTTGAGATTTTTTTGAATAATCGTACACCTCAGACCAAATAAAAAACCAAGACATAGTGCTGCGAACAATACAGTGAAGCATGCGCAAAACTACACCTCGCTCTGTGCATACACGCTCACACGCAAACATTTACACCAAACTACAATTAAACTACACCTCACTAAGTGCACATAATGTTTACGAAACCGGCTTCACGTCACTGTTGACAGCGCACTGCTATGACATATATGTCTTGTTTTTTTATTGGTCTGAGTTATGCACTAATATTTTATAATCAATAGCCAACCCTTTGGTAAGTTTTAAATAGGGTAACAAAATCTTGCCGAAACAATTTAAGTAAGCAAAATACAACCACGGAATATTTCACTTGTGTGTTGTTATCTTCACTTGGCACCCTGACTTTCGGCCAACGTTTATTAAAATTATGAAAAACTTGGTGCAATTGTTCATGCGGAAATCCGTTTTATCGTGTCAAAGCTTTATTCTATTTTTGAATAAGACCCGAAGTTAAAAAATATCTTTACAAAATATTTATAACGATGAAATAAATGATAAATACGAGAACTGTTTGAATTCGCGAAGTTCATAGAATGGTGTGTATTGCGCACTTCTAAAAAAACATTATTAGGGCGTTGAAAAAGGTCGATCAAGATAAGATATATCAAGAATTTGTTTTCCTCCGAGGTTCACCTTTATCGTGTCGAGTTGCAAAAAAGAAAGGTCAACGAATAACAAACCGGCCAAGTGCGTGTCGGACCACGCACAATGAAGTTGTGATGAATTTATCCCAAGAACAACCTTAACATTGTAGTTGAAAAACATGTTCTCCCTTACATTTCAACTGCAAATGTAAGTTTGTACGTACAATATTGAGAGACGGTGGATGTCGGATTTCATGAGTTTTAATTTTCTTGCGCGGAACCCTAATCATTTTTCTAAAATAAAAATTGCCTAAGTTACTCTTTATAACATCAGCTATATGCCAGTGAATATGCCGTCAAATCTGTCCAGCTGTTTCGGGGATTAGCCGGAACAAACAAACAGACAAAAAAATCGTTTTTTTGTTCTGTAATAATTTCATAAAAATTATGGATTTAGTAAAAATCTGTTATTTTGACATTACAAACAGACACTTCAAATTTATTTATTTGTATAATATGATAGCTTCTGTCCGTGACTTCGTCCGCGTGAAATTTCTTGTTTCCCCGACCCAATCAATTGCACCGTCGCATTGCCTGCCCGCGCTATTATTTAATTTTCGCTAAGCGTTCTTTTTTTATTTTTGTTCGACACTTAAGGGTCCTAGCGTGATATTCGCGATACCTACTAATAAAAATGTCTAATAATTGTGGCGCTTGTGCTTCACCCATAATTGATGATTACATGGAATGTGCCAATGATAAATGCAGGAAGAGGTATGATATAGCCTGTCTCGAAATAAGCAAAGATGCGTTTAAGGCGTACACCCAGACATACATAAAGAAATGGTTATGTCCGGAATGTATCTGTGCTAAGCCAAAAATACGCAACAGTGAAACCCCGGTCCGCATTAACGTATCAAACCCTAATGCCACCACGCCGGTAAACAATGTAAGCAGTCAGCGCGGAAGTCGGATTAATTATTCACCCATAACTATGGATTCTGATTGCCTACTACTCCAAGAATTGAGAGAATTTAAAGCTGACGTGATAGCTCGCATGGACAGTCAGGCAGATGCGATATCGCTTCTACTTAATCAATATTCCAAAACTAAAACTGAGTTGGCCAACATAATTAAAATGATGGGGGTACTTGAAGAAAAAGTAGAAGCTCAGTTAACTAAACTAACTCAGTACAACCAAGCCCACGAAATAGCAGCTGATGTTCCCCGAAATCCTCCTTCTCCATCTTCTTTTGCCGAGGTCGTAAGTCAGGAGAATAATTCTATCGTTTCCAAGAAATCGCTTCATACCTACGTCCAAACTCATACGGTAAACAAATGTGGAGCCACGAAATCGGCCGAAATTTTACCGGAAAAAGCTTTGTGTAGTACTAGCTCACTGGTGACTGTTGAACTACCTAACGATGAAGAGGAGAAGATCGAATCAGGATGGGTGACTGTTCGAAACAAAAAAAAAAATAATAATAACAGGCAACATAAAGAGGTCAGAGTGGGTACAAATACAGAGTTGAAGGCGATTCAAGTTAGTGATCGTAAAAAATATCTACATGTTTGGCGACTGCATCCGGATACCACTCTTGAAGCAATAGCCGATCACGTGAAAAATGTATGTGGACTAGATGCTCAAATAAAGGTCGACAAAATCAAACACAAAATCATGAGAGATTATTCGTCGTTTGTTGTTGGAGTACCAGAAAAGTGTTTTGATAAGTTGAACCAGGCCGAAGTCTGGCCATTGAATGCAGAGTTCAGTGAGTGGATATGGTTTCGGAACTCAAATAGAACAAAATCAAACATATTATAGCCATAACAGCAACATTGAAATGTATTATCAAAATGCAAGAGGTCTTCGTACAAAATTAGAAAACTTTAGAAATAACATATTATCATTTAATTCTGACTTATACGCTATAACGGAATCAGGCTGCAATGAATCCATTCAAGACGCAGAAATTATCCCTCAAGGATATAAAATAATACGTTGTGATCGAGTGGATGGGCGTAAGCAGGGCGGAGCGTTTCTCGTGGCCACACACCGCTTCGAGCTGCGACAGGTACTTGTCTCGGACGCGTCAATAGACGCCTGCGTATTTGAAATTGTTTGTGCAACGGTTCATTTAAAGAATAGATTTTTGTTTTTATGTTGCGTTGTTTATATTCCACCTGGGAGTTCGGAGAACGATTATATGATTTTGTTTAGGGTAATAGAAAATATGTGTAATAGATATCGACAAGTGATTGTTATTGGAGATTTTAATTTACATTCTTGTCCGGTAAATATTAGCAATTATTATGAATGCTTTATGTCATATTGCGAGTTCACTCAAGGTAACATGGTACCAAATGTCTTAGGCCGATACCTGGATTTGGTTCTGAGTACGGGTTTTAGCGGAGAAGTGTCAGTGGTGTTGGCGGACGAGGCGCTCGTTCCGGTCGACCCGTACCACCCGCCACTAGTGGTGTGCGTGCGCCCCGCACCCTCAGCCCCCGCGCCTTCCCCGCCTTCGCCCACTGCCGAATCCCTCGTTGACAGCGCGTGCAATAACAGGCCGCAGTGGAATTTTTATAAAGCTGATTATCAATTATTGTATTCGATGTTAACTTCTGCTGACTGGAGTACAATGTATGAAATGCATAACTTGGAAGACATTTTAAATTTATTTTATGTGAAATTAGGCCGTATTTTGGACGAATGTGTACCAAGGAAAAAGTTTACCCAGGAAAACTCACGTTATGTGTATCCCGAATGGTACACCGGAGAAATTATTAAAGAGATCAAAATTAAAGCAAAACTTCACAAACTGTTTAAAAACTCAAAACGTGATTGTGATTATCAAGAATACGCTAAATGTAGGGCCCGGGTAAAAAAGTATATAGAAATTGCACACAGAAACCATAAAAATAAAATTCAAAATCAGTTCGCTAAAGATCCAAAATCATTCTGGCAATATATTAGGTCGAAAAAAAGTAGAGTAAATAGGCAAAGTATAGTAAAAGATGGGCAAAATCTCACTGCTGAGCAGTGTGCTAGGGAATTCGCAGAATTTTTTGAGTCGGTATACAGTCAGGAACCACCGCAACTAGACGTTCGGGCGGCGATGGCAGAGGTCAGCAGTGCTACCAGTGCACGGGTACATATAGAGACCTTGAGTCTCAAAGAGGTGCAGGATGCGCTGACGAACCTCAAGCCGAAACGATCATCTGGTCCTGACGGTATACCAGCGTTTCTCTTTAGAGATTGTGCTAGAGTTTTAGCAAGCCCGCTGCATTACATATATAACACGTGCTTAAAGCAATCGACGTTTCCGGATCAGTGGAAGACTACACGTGTCGTTCCAGTGCCCAAGGGTAAAGCAGGTCCAGATGTCAGCGGTTATAGACCAGTTGCAGTGTTGTCGACGCCGGCAAAAGTTTTTGAAGGCGCTATTCAACGCTGCATACAGGGGCAAGTCCGAGCGCAACTGTCGGACGCGCAGCACGGCTTTCGGCCCGGACGCAGCACTTCCACCAACCTGCTTAACTTCATGGCACAGGTTATGCCGGCAGTCGACGCTGGAGTACAGGTAGACGCGGCGTACTTTGATTTTAAAAAAGCCTTTGACACCGTGGACAATGATGTCTTATTAAGAAAGCTGGCAGATGTAGGATGTACGCCGCACTTACTGCAGTTCTTTGCCAGCTATATGAGAGACCGTCAACAGTACGTTGACTACAATGGGTACGAGTCGAAACCGTACTTCACCAGGTCCGGAGTAAGCCAGGGCAGCAATTTGGGGCCTCTTGAATTTATTATAATGATAAACAGCTTGCCGGAGGTCGTCAGACATGGCTCATGTTTGTTGTTCGCAGATGACCTCAAGTTGCTGCTCGAGGTAAGGGATGAGTCAGACTGTGAGCGACTCCAGGGTGACATTGATAGAGTGGTGAAATGGAGCCAGGACAATAAGCTATACTTCAACGTGTCCAAATGCTCGGTAATATCCTTTGGTCGTGCGCGCACCCCTATCCGCTATGAGTACAAAGCAGAGGCGATACTCATGCAGCAAGTAACGCGAGTGCGGGATCTAGGGGTATATCTCACTCCAGATCTTACGTTTCGCGAGCATATCATTAAGATATGTAAGAAAGCGTACAGAAACCTCGGCTTTGTACTTAGGCAGTCACAGGGGTTCACTAATATTACGACTATAAGGGTATTATACGACGCTCTAGTCAGGAGTCACTTGGAGTATGGTGCTGTCATATGGGCTCCACATGAAGCCAAGTACTCTGTCATGCTGGAGCGCGTACAGAATAAGTTCACGCGTCACTTGTACTTCAGACTGTACGGGGTTTATCCATTGTACCCGCTGATGTACCCCACCCTGTTTGTACTGGGCATGGTCGGGTACAATGAGTTAAGGGTGCGACGACAGTTTACTCTTGTCGTCTATTTAATTAAATTACTCCGAGGTAAGGAGCACAATCCGGGAGTGCTTCAGTGCTTGCGGTTTTCTGTTCCAGACCGCTACGTGTGGAGGCGGCGGCGCCCGCCACTGCTGGCTGTGCCAGCTGCCAGAACAAACCTGCTGGCCAAAGCACCTCTCACGCGAGCAATTCGTACTGTTAACGAAGTTCAGAATAGGTTGGACATTTTTTCGTGTTACTTCAGTGAACTTGCAAGAGTAAATTTATATATAATATGTTACGAGAGCAACAATTAGTGTAATTTTAAGTTTATTGTTTCTTTTATTGTTTAATTATTATTTTTTTAAGTAAAACATAGATAGTTATGTCAATTTTCTGTGAAGATTACATTGTTATAATTATAAGGTTGTATTGTTTTAGTTATAAGTAATTTGGTGTTGATGTATTGTGTAGTTATTTGTAATTGTTAGTAATAGGGTTATTTAAAATAGTTAATATTATAAGTAGGCTTAGCTATCGCATTAGGTTTCTAAACCTGTAATGATAGTTTAAGAGTTTTAAATAAATAAATAAATAAATAAATAAATAAATAAATATTAAATATGCCTACAGCCTTCCTTAAGAATTGGGCTATCAAATGCAAAAAGAATTTATCAACTCACACGAGTGATCCTTTATGGGTTCCGTTTTTTCCTTTTGAGGTACGGAACCCTAAACACATAGATTTGAGTGGACCGTCCAGTCAGTTCACGCATTCGTCATCACAGCAATCATGTAGTTCATCTCGGAGGTTACGGCGCTTAACCACTCCCCGAACAAAATCTAAGAACCTATTGAATGTAGTCAGTTGATTGAGGTTGGCTTGAGTTTATAGCGCAGAATGAATAACACCGAACACTAAAATTACATACACGGATTGATCGATAACTCTTTGACGGATTAAGTGCCTTTGCAACTTAAACCGGGAAACGCTTCATGATAAATTACGCAAAAAAAGCAATATTGAACTCCAATCCTAGTGCAATAAAGTTGTTTATAAATAAAATGTACCTACCTATATCTTAAACAACCTATAATGCTCTCAGTGTGGGTTGTTGGAGCTCGTGGCTAAGTAATAACAGCCGCACGGGTCGATCTATCAGGTTAAGCTACGCTTGCCGGGGTTGGTCCGTGGATGGGTGACCATCTTTACATACCGAGACTCCTCCGTGCCTCGGAAAGCACGTTAAGCCGTTGGTCCCGGCTGTCATTTGTGGATCTTTGACAGTCGTTACGGGTCGTCAGAAGCCCGAAAGTCTGACAACTGAAATACTGGTATTCAGCTGCAACTGGTTAGACTGGAAGCCGACCCCAACTTAGTTGGGAAAAGGCTAGGCAGATTGATTTTTGTGGGTTGGTGGATGTCACTTGTGTTCGAATTTTTATTAGGTCCAGATTTATAAGTTTCACCGTTTTGAGATCAAAAGAAAAATAAAGAACGAAATGTATATCGATAAAAGAATTTTAGGGAGAATTTATACAGCCTATGTCACCCGGACCATTATTACGAATCTATTGATACCTCATTCAATTAAAATCGGTTCAGTAATTTAGGCGCTACGGTGGAACACACGTAAATACATACTTACATAGACTGCTAAAATCATAACCCTTCCTTTTGGTTTAGCCGTAGTCGGGTAAAAATAACAAAAGTAGGTACCCATCGTTAAGAAAAGTGCATCTAACTAGTCGTAAAAGAAAAAGTTATGATAGAAGTGGGTGCTAATGACTTCCAAGCTGGTTGCTATCGGAAAATAGTTGCGATTACCACCACGTAATATTTTGCCATCTCTTGGAGTTGTAAGACTTCGTGAAAAAAATGTTTTTTCAATACACTTCCTCGAAAACTCGCACTACGATTAGGTTCACAACGCAATATATTTCACACGCGTGCGATTTTTCATTTTCCAACACGTGTGCGGCAATAAAAATTGCCACAGATAACTTATACCTATACTTAGTCCGAATTGGTGTTCAATGCCTGTATTCACTCCGTCTCTATTCGGAGATTAATGTTTTTTTTTATTAATCTCGGCAAAGAGATTTGCCTCTTTACGGCGATAATATTATTTGAATATTTAAATAATATTTATAAATAGAATATCATCAAAAACCATGATTATTAGAATAAAAAAAACGTTTATGAACAAATTAACATCTATCTGTGTTCTAAACTCAGAAATATTTGAATTTTCTATTTTTCATATTAGGCTGTTTATCGGCTTTATACCTTTGCTTCTCCTTCAACCTGGCGAAAGCAAAGCGCGAAAAAAAAAAAGAAAATTTAAATCATAGTGTCCTAATCATTCATGACAAAAATATTTTTCGTTATTTTATTTTATTTCTTCAAAAGTGTGTTATTGCAGTTCTCGGCTCAAAAACAACCTCGCCCACGGCTCGGGTGTTAATTCCGCCTCGAATGAAATAACAAAAATTCTCCACTTGTATCAAAATGTACTACTAATTACCTATTTCTAAACTGTATGACTGTGACTTTTTTTTTCGCGATTTCAAAGTTGGTTTCATAGTAAAAGTTATTCAGTTCGATGGTTTAAAGCATCTCCTATGCTGGGTTGCACCCATCGCACCTTCAGTTCGATGTTTGTTATTGTTAAAGTAAGATGGTGCAACCCACACTTGTTAAAGTACTTGTTAGACAAAAAATGGGTTGTTCCATTTGACAATGTGTTAGCTGACGTCATAACTTTAAATGTGACCTTAACCGCCCACGCTTCGCTGGTTAAAGTTATTGTCAAATATCTGTCACTTCTGTCAGACGCGTCGAATGTCATGTCCCTGCTCTGAACTTCATATCTATGACGGAAACTATAACGTAGCCCTTGGTGCAACCCACCCTTAATGTTTGTAAAGTTAATTTTTTAACACCTTGTACTATATTTTATCACATCCCTAACCCCAAAGGTCAATGTGAGAGGTCATTCCTCTGAATCAGAAGCTTTTTGCCCGACAATAACACCTAAAAAAAAACCTATTACGGTGTTATTGGGCACAGTAACGTATATGTCGCTGTAACTTTTAGTTTGAGAGTGGACAGAAAGTGGAAAAGATTTGTACGTTAACTGGAAAACATCGGTGACGGCGACGATTTTGTGCAATTGTTTTAAATGAAAGAAGAAAAAACAGTTTATTTAGGAAATTAATTTTTTCCCACAAATGTTTTTTAGGGTTCCGTACCTCAAAAGAAAAAAACGGAATCCTTATAGGATCACTTGTTTGTTCGTCTGTCAGTCAGTCTGTCAAGACCCTTTTTCTCAGGAACGCGTGGAAGTATCAAGTTGAAATTATTATGAAATACGTAGGTCTGTGGTCCTTTGGAGTTCTAAATAAATCAAGCTTTTATGTCAACGCGATCAAAAAATACGGTCATTTATACGTCATATTTTGATACTCGCAAGTATCTAAATCAAAGCCTTTAGGGTACTTCCCGTTGTCCTAGAATCATGAAATTTGGTAAGAAGCAAGGCCCACAACACAAGTAAAGGAAAAAGTCCGAAAATTGTTAATTTGTAATTCTATCACATAAAAAAACATTTTGAAGGTTGTCAGTCTGTCAAGACCCTTTTTCTCAGGAAGGCGTAGAGGTATCAAGTTGAAATTAATATCAAATAGTAGTAAGGTAATGAGTCTAGGTATGGTCTTTTAGAGGCCTAAAAAATTAAGCTTCTAAGTCAACGCAATAAAAAAATACGGCCATAAGCGATACTCGCAAGTACTTAAATCAAAACCTATAGGGTACTTCCCGTTGACAAGAAGCAAGTTCTCAAAGCACAAATAGAGGAAAAAGTCCGAAAATTGATAATTTGGAATTTTATCACATAAAAAAAAAACTTGTTTTGGGATTATAATGTTAAGAGGCCTTATACGAAATACAGTATTATTTATAGCTGTAAAATCACGTAAGACCTCTTATGTTTGTTTGTTTTTGGTACACATTCTTTTCAACTACGGAACACTTCAGTGTGCGTGGTCCGACACGCACTTGGCCGATTTTTTTTATAGGTTCATATTAAATTAACTAGCTAATCATCACAGCCTTGTCTGGTCATCACTTTCCTCGTCTTAGATATCCAAATTTATTTGGGGTCGGCGCAACATGACTTTTTCTTCCATAGTTCTCGTATTAGTCGTCACCTCGGTAGTCACCTCCTTTTTAGCCATATCATCTTTCGCACAGTCCATCCATCGTTTCTTGCGTTTTTCTTGGGTAATAAAACTCGGGTACCGATAACAAATCAAAACGAATAAAAAGAAAAGTTTTTTTTTTTACTGAAATTAACAAGATACTGAACTGCTACAGATAAACTATGGGTCAGTCTCCACCAAGCGGAATAATCCTCGCGGATGCACGAGCACTTTCTAAATTTCACTGAATATGTTGCTGTATCAATGTTGGCATAAAATTCGGCGCAGACATCACGCTTGATAAACACTAGATAAACGCTTGATGCCTGCGTTGAATTTTATACTTCAAACTTTTTTACAAAAAAATACAACCGACTTCCAAAAACAACACTACAAAGTGAAAAATAACTTTAATTTCGGAATTCGGTGTCTAGTTAAATGTATTTTCGTTTTTTGCCACCGACTTCCGAAATTAAAGTTATTTTTCACTTTGTAGTGTTGTTTTTGGAAGTCGGTTGTATTTTTTTGTAAAAAAGTTTTTATTTTTCACTTTTTAGTTGTGTACCTACCCCACACAAATTCTAATACCACTATCTGCAAAACAAACTAGAACATCATCCATATAAAAGTGGGGAAAAAATACGTATTATTGAAGCTAACTCAAAAACTACCGAAACAAAGTTAATCAATTTTATATGGGACCAACTGTGATGACCTCTCGAACAAAACAAAAAAAATCCAAATCGGTCCAGCCACCTTCGAGTAATCGGGGAACATACATAAAAAAAAAAAAAAAAAAAAAAGGTTCCGACGAATTGAGAACCTCCTCCTTTTTGAAGTCGATTAAAAATCAATATTGATACAGTTTCTTATTCAGGGAAATTTAAAAAGTGCTCGAGAATCCGCGAGGATTTTTCCGCTTGGTGGAGACTGACCCTAACAAGCCATTTTATTTGATTTTTGCAAATAAAATTAAATAGCCTAAATAATTGCCGTTACTCTTTGCCCATCCGAGCAAAAAGGGTTACTTATCTCAAAATCGGACGATGGGCAATCGAAACAATGAGATGGTGAACAAATGAGTTTTTATGATCAAATCATTGAAATTGAAATCCGTTCAATGTGGATCGTTAAGTAAAATGGGCTCTCATGGAAATTGATTCTTGGTGTGAAAAAGTTTAAGAATAAAATATTTGGCTGTTTAAAAAAAAAAGGCGTCGGTAAATATAAATCTTCTTCTTCTTCTTCGTTCTCTCAATGCGGAGGATATACGACGCGTCTCCTTTATTATTATTTTTTAACCGACTTCAAAAATGGGAGGTTTCTCAATTCAACCGTATATATAGGGTGACTGGTAATTAGTGGCCGATACTTAAACATCATGATTGTAGTCATGATAACAAACAATTTTTACTGTGGGACCAAACCTGAAATCGGGAAAAAAATTCAGTTGTTCCCTACATTTATGTTCGCCTAACTCGTCAAAATGTAGGGAGCAGCTGATTTCTTTTTTTCGCGATTTCAGGTTTGTTCCCATAGTAAAATTTGTTTGTTATCAAGAGTACAATCATGGTTTTAAGTATCGGTCACTAATTACCAGTCACCCTACATAATATTTTTTTTATGTGTGTTCGCGAATAACTTTATCGTTTATGAACCGATTTTGATGGTTCTTTTTTTGTTGGAAAGGAGATATCTCAAGAGTGGTACCATGATAAGGAAACCAGAATCTGATGTTGGCATTCCAGAAAAATCGAGGGGAACCTTCAAATTTTATAGGCACACCTATAGCGATTTGGGTATTTTTTATAGTAACTCGTGCGTTTGCTGCCAGTAAGCACCATTTGGTGAAGTGTAACTGATAAGGAAGACCACAGATGGCCATCGGAACTACTCAATAATACGTATTTCACGGGTTGTGATTTGATTATCGCTAAGCAATTTATGCTCGTCTCAAAAGATATGTTGAAGTGGAGCTGATGGTGACTTCACCATCAGTTCCAGTTCTCCTGATTCCTTACTGGGAGAACTCTCCAACAATTAACGTCAGTTGCAGCAGTTGGCATTAGGCTATTGTAACTTAAATAAATTACAGACTGACCCACTAAAAAGTGAAAAATTAATTTAATTTCGGAAGTCGGCGGCAAAAAACTGAAATACAGATCCAAAGACACCGACTTCCGAAATTAAAGTTATTTTTCACTTTGTAGTAGTTTTTTGGAAGTCGGTTGTTTTTTTGTAAAAAAAGTTTTTTATTTATTATTGTTAAGTATATTATTTAGTCTGTGCTAAATAAATGTATTTTCTTTCTTTTCTTTCCTTCTTCTTTCTTTCTTCAAGCTATGCGGTCTTCTGTAGCGTGGACCGCACGGTAAATGCTGCGTCCATCAGCCTTCTTGACCGCGTCTGACCATCTTGCCGGTGCTCTGCCTTGAGCGCATTTTCCTTTTACTCGGCTCAGTATCATAAGCCTTATTATTAACACAAACGGGATATTTACCATGTTCATTGTTAAATTCGATTTCCCGAAGTTTTTTTTTTATGGTTGTGTTAATAATCCCTTGCCGAGGGGGGCAACTTGTTGACGCCTTGCATGTGTGCGTGCACTACACACACGCATACGGCACGGCGCGGGAGGCGACGCAGCGGTAGCGGAGACGCGCGCGGGGTACCTGCGCGGAGTAAGCGGCGCGCCCCACCGTTCACCGTTCACCAGTCAACATTCATCTTCGAGAAGCGACGTACGACTCCAGTCGATATAGCGTGTCGAATTTTTAGACATCAACGAGTCCACCCCTTCGCTGCCAGCATTCAACAAGTTCTACATTTTGACCATGACAGTTTGAAAACTTATATCATAAGCCTTTCCAGACCATGCTATAATATATCCAAAAAAGCTAAGGACACGCTCCTGGCATATTGTAGATAGCCGCTTGGTGATGTTGAGTTCCTTCAGTATGAAATCATTCGTTCTCATGGCGGTCCATGATATACGAAATAGCCTATCCTATAATAGACATCATGTCTTAAGGCGCGGTATTAGCTCAATATTCACAAAAAATGGTTTCTTGGATTGTCGAGTATGACGTAACGCAATGAAACTATTTTTTTTTTTTTTTTATCTTTATTAATTTATAGAGGGTTTGATCAGTATGACCATGTCACCCTCATAGGGGCATTCTATGTTTATCTACGCTTAATACCTATGTACAATTTTATATAATTTTTTTGCTGACCTGGACAAGGGAGCAGCCAATATACTATTATACATGCCAACATTAATAGAATTAAAACCATTTTCTATGAAATTGTAACTCCTCTCAACCTCGTTCCGGACACATTCCGCTAGAATATGAGTGGTATCCTCTACCTTATCACACTCGGAACAATTGGGCGAATCAGTCTTTTTCATTAAAAAGGTGAAGCTATTCAACGGAATATGTCCCGAACGTAGTCTGAAAGCAGTCACAATCTCACTTCTATGCATATCTGTACCCACAAACCAAGGAAGTCTGGACAGGCTATGTTGAATGGTTCTGTACCAAATTCCCTTGCTTAGCGACCTCTCATCAAAGTATTCTTTCTATAATTCTAAACACTGGTCGCGAACTCGATACAAGAGGTCACTAAATAAAGGAAAACATTCAACAAATATTCCGTCTGTGATAGCCTCTTTTGCTAAACGATCTACTTCTTCATTTCCATACAAGCCAATATGGGACGGTACCCATTGAAGAACAATTCTTTTGTCTTGGATCTTACCAATAGAATCTAAAATTGTATAGGCTATCGGAGCACCTCGACAATTCGAGGTGCATCGAGCCAGGTGTTGCAGTGCACTCCTAGAATCAGTCAATATTACATAATTTCCTGATTCGAATGACTGAATGTATGAAATAGCCTCTGAGATCGCTAGTAGTTCAACGTACATTATTGAAATTTTTACACTTGATCTAAATTTTATAGATGCCTTCGTTTGTGGATCAAAAATAGCCCATCCCGACTCGTTACCTTCCTGTGATCCATTAGTATAGATTGGGTTAAAATTGTAAATAATTAGCATTTAGATACTGATCACAAATTTCATGTATGTTGCTACATATATACTGATGTTTCGGTTTGTCTATAACATCTATACAAGGTTTTACTACGCTGGATAGGTCCACACTGCTCACCCATGTGTTCAAAGAAAATCTATCCAATTGCTGCGATGAAAGTATAGGGTAGTCAATAAGAAACTCATGTACCGTCACTAATAGTGGTTTCTTTTTACGCCTCCAATATGAACTCTGACATGACTCAGCGAGATTGTTTATCAATTGAAATATTTTGTTGCCCCGGAACGAATTCGCCTTCAACCAATATTTGCCGGCTAAAAAGTACCTGCGTACATATAAAGGTTGAAGGTGAAGCTCACACTCCATTACGTGTATTGCAGTAGTCCTCACAAAACCTCCAATAACGCGCATACTCTGATTTTGTATTCTGTCCAGTTTGACTAAGTTGCTCTTGTACCCGCTATCATATAAAAAGTTGCCATAGTCGAGTCTCGAACGAATAATAGAAACATATAATAGTCTCAAGTAATATGGATGTATGCCCCACCCAGACCCAGCGAGAACTTGAAAGATTCTTAAAGATTTTAGACATTTTCCGGCTAGTTCTCCAATATGCTTTTTCCATCTAAGCGAGCGGTCTAACCAGAGCCCTAAGTACTTAATATTATCTACTACTTGAAGCGCTGTTTCATTTATTAATAGTTGAATACATTCACTTTTATACCCTCTCTTAAAAATGCATACTTTACTCTTTGAAGATGAAATTTCTAAGCCTATGTTTGCAAGCAATTTAACTAAAATGTCTAATGAATTTTGTAAAAGATAAACACCTTCTTGTATGTTCTTACTTACTGAATAAAGAACAAAATCGTCCGCGTACTGGGATATCAAAACTCCACTGCTCATAATATTTGCACAGATACTTGAAGTTACTATGTTAAAAAGCAACGGCGACAAAGGGTCACCTTGGGCCAAGCCCCGGCCAGTAGTTCGACACATGTAAACATTATCAATTAAAACCTTTAACTTTCTTTCTTTTAAAAAATACCATAAATATTGACATATTTTAGATCCCACCCCAATTAGGTCCAGTTTTTGCATTAGTGAAATTATATTTACGTTATTATATGCATTATCTATATCCAAAAAGCATCCTATTGTTGTTTTATTTTCTGTAAAACCAGTTTGAATATGAGAGACTAAATTAACCAGATTGTCCATTGTAGAACGACTTTTTCTAAACCCCGTAGTGTATGGCGATAATATGTTATTTTTTTCTATGAACCATTCTATTCTATTATTCAGAATACTATGGAATATTTTACATAAACACGACAACATTGATATCGGTCTGAGTGAAGACTGAGACTGCGCCAGGCTTAGGTATTGGAATAACGGCGATGTCACGCCACTGATAGGGTACAAAACCAGTTGACAGAGAACCATTATACAGCGATAACAAAATAGATTTGCCGTTCTCAGGAAGATATTTAATCATTGAGTACGAAATATTGTCACACCCGGGTGTAGTGTCCTTAGCGCGAATACAACAATTAAGTTCTTGTTTCGTGATTGGTGTCTCTAACTTTGAATTATTAGAAACAAACGATAGGTCGTGGGGAGATACGTAATCGGGAGCTAGGTTACGAAGTAAATTATTGGCTCTCTCGCCATCAACATGTTGTCTAGCACTTCTACGACCTTTAAACCATTTCATTTTATGCCACATCTGACTTTGAGAAGTTGTTCCGTCCAATGATGTGCATAAATCTTTCCAACCTTTATCCCTTGCTTTGCGCACTAACTTTTGCGACTCACATATTTTTTTATTAAGAAGCGATAGATTATTCGGTGTAGGATTACGTCTAAAGGTTGAAAGGGCTAATCTACGTTTTGCAACTGATTTGGATAGGTCTGGATTCCAGTAGGGTTTGGGAATAAAGACGCTATCAGGGTCCATGTTAAATTTTATATAAGGAATATGAACTTCTGCTGCTAAATTTATACAGTCAACAAAATTATTGTAGTCGGCTTGCAGATTGCCTGACTGCTCAAAGTTAATAAATAATTTTTCAAGTAAGCTTTTGTGACCATCCCAATCCGCATTTTTAAAATTCCGTCGATAAGAATTTCTAGGTACAACATTGAAATTGGTCGTTATTTTAATCATTAAGTGATCACTTCCAAGGGTTTCCTTCATAATGTACCAGCTAAATGTCAACGCTAAATCGGAGGAAACTAACGTTATGTCGGGCGCGGACTATTGAAGTTGGTTATTAACTAACCTAACACGGGTGGACTTGCCATCATTCAGGGTTACAAAGCCGTTATCTAAAATAGCATCACAAATTTGAGATCCTCTTAAATCGGTCTTGTGAGACCAATTGGTGTGGTGCCCGTTAAAATCCCCTAAAACAAGACTTTTTTTTTTAAATAAAGAAAAAACTGAGTCCCAATCTTGCTGGCTGGTACGCACAGATGGTGCACAATACACAGCAATAATATGTTCGATTTCACTACAATAATTGAATACTTTAACACACAAAAATTCAATACCCTGGTTTGTGGTTTGTACGTCATAGATACATGAATGAATCGACTTATGTACAAAGATAGCAACCCCACCATAACCATCATCCCTATCTTTACGGTAAATATTATAATTTGTCAAATTCAGACGGCTATCAGGCTCTAACCAGGTTTCACTAACGGCGGCAATGTGGATTTTCTCCTGAGACAAAATATTTTGAAATGTAACTAACTTCGGCCTTAAGCTCTGTGCGTTCCATTGGAGAACAGTCAATTTTACATTTTTCCTGTTATAATTCATGATTTACAAAAAAAAAATTCTAATGTCTGTTTTATTATAGGCCAATCTGAAATATTATCTACCACAACTAAAATTAACCATTCGACGCAACACTTTACAATACTTGTAACCTTAGTTGAAATAGATGTATTTTTCAAAAATATTATTTCCTTCAGTCTTTTAATTAATTCTTCAAACTTCACTTCTCTTTCTCTATTTTCTTTAACTTCCTCAACAAACACCTCTGGTTTATAGGTATCCTGTGGCCCTGGATTTAAAGAAAAATCATATTCACCTCGATTAGACGCAACAAACTTATGTTTCCCTTGTCTTTTGGACGATGATTGGAAGGCGTGTTTGACTTGTTCCCCTTTGTGTATTTGTGCTTTTAACGTTATGTTATCAACATAGGGTACAGATTCACGGGGCGACGATGTCATATCTTCAACAAGCAGAGGCTTAGACTCTAACGCAGAGAGCGGATTGATAGAAGATATCTTAGGGGCGACAACTGTTGGTGAACTTGGTGCTACATAAATAGTGAGGGCCTTTCTATACGTGCAATTGAACTCCGCCAGAATGTCTCGTAATCTTTTTTCTTTGAGAAATACAGGGCAACCTTTGTACAAAGCCATGTGTGCACCATCACAGTTGACACATTTAAATGACGTAGTATCACAGTTAGTATGGTTTTCTCCGCACTTCGGACACACGACTTTGCTAGATGTACACTTTTTAGTAGGATGACCCAACTTCCAGCACTGCGTACACTGTGATACCGGAAAGATGTATGAATCCACTTTTATTCTCAAACCATCTACAGATATATATGGTGGTAAAAAGGAGCCCTTAAAACATAAGCGAACTGCTTCACTTCGTGTCCAGCCTTCTTTCGCATTACGTCGGTTAAGTCGAAATATTGAAACTAGTTCAGCTGGTTTAGGGCACGCAATTGTATTTCGTATCTCCTCGTCGGTTAAATCCAAATCCACATCTCTAATAACGCCATATGATAGACTTTTTTCCATCGCTCGTTGTATACGCCAGCCTTTGTCAAGAAATTGTTTACAGTTTTCTAATCTCTCTGCGCTGATTTCATTCTGCATATCGAGGCGGACTTTGTATGGGTTAATATATTTTACCCTTAGAATATCCGTAATGCCGCTATCTTTAAGGAGTCTGGCCAAAGCAAATTGTTTGGGCAATTGTTCACTGTGAGATATGTATATCTCTATTTTATCTATCTGAAGTTTGTACTTCTTTTTTTCTTTTGATTTTACCTGTATCCATTCGCTATCATCCTCAACTCCTTTCCTCTTCTCCGACCTAGTTTCGGCCTCCATTTGAATAATATCTTCGTCTTGGAATTGAGTCCCTTCTAAATCTCGATCACTCCACGGACTGCTACTCGGCATAATAGTCGCATCACAAGGCGCATACACATGATCTTCCTTAATTTCATTCATCGCGTAAAATTAAAAGCAAAAACCGAAGGTACATCGTTAGTGATTGCGCGCAGCGAGTCAACCCAACTGTATATACATACACGATGGGTATAGCTACCGCGACTGCGCCCAGGCAGGTAATAACAACAACGAAATAGCCACGCGCGCGGTTGAGTAATTAGCATACGACCACCTCGCACGAACGCCGCATCGAGACTCGCAATGAAACTATCCGATGCAAAAAATACAGTGGACAGAGAAGGGTTTATAGAAAAAAATAAACCGAATAGAACAGTAAAAAATAGTTTGATATTCCCAATAAAAAATTTGGAAGTTGCTCCACAAAAATAAACTTTGGCGTCGAACATCTCTGTATTTTCTGCGATAACGACATTCTTTTTTTTTAAGAATTTAATAGAATTAGCATTTTTTTTATACTTTAACCAGACAATTATTTAATTTAGACAAGTATATTCTGAATAATCAAAAGAAAACCCGGAAAATAAATGCACATTCGCAGCTTAGTCACATCTCGGCAACACAAATATTATTTTCAATTTTCAACCTTAATTCAAGCCAGCTAATGGTGACAACAGATTACGCGGTTGTGTGCCGTTTAAAATCGTAGTCGGTCCGCGCCTTAAATTCAGATTTTACGAATATTATTTCGTACGAAAGTTGTTCGAGCGTGGTGTGGATCGGGTCCGTGCAATCATTTTACCTTATATTGTACGTGGTGTGAGTTCTATACCAAGAAAATATTTTTTTTATTCTTAACGTTGTTCTATTTCCGAACGATTTAAGGTATGTCAACACTGACTGAGACTTGTCTATGACATTAAAAAATATTTTTTTCTCTGTCATGTCATTGTTCGGTCGGTCGAGTGTGAAAGTGTTTTACTCAGTTAATAGTTTAATTGTACTGTGGTAAGTGGGGTTATTTATGTTTCATGTTAAGAATTAACACACCATGCATTTTAAACCTTAAAACATATAGGTCATCGCTTGTTTTTCTTACTAGAGCCATTTCTTTGAAATCTGAAGCTAAATTGTCTTTGTTCGTCTTTTTAACCATTCCTAGAAATGTAAACAATAACAAATTCAAACGAAACACACACCATAATAGAGGTCTAGACAAAAGCTTTCCAAGAAATGAACAGGAGCTACAGAATTCCTAGTAACTGTGCCGCTATCGTAGTTTGTAAACAAACGCGCGCAGCGGGCCGAATGACGTCAGCGGGTGGTACAACCGACTAGTTTTTTTAAGCGGGCGCTCCTGCTCGGGTGAGCGGAATTGTTATTACATTGTTTACGAAGATATTTATACCCTTACGTATTAAAACACTTCTTGAAACACCCACTTTCCCATTAAGATAATAACCTAGTTTTAGCAAATGCAACATCTATTTTATGTACCTACTTTACGTATTATTCATAATACCCCCACTCCCCCAGCTATTTTAAATGGCACTTATCGTATTTACAATGAAACGAGCATTAAAACAACAAAGCAGTTCTTGTATCAAAATACAGTTTGTGTACAGTTCTTTAAACTTGACTTGGTTTCCGTAAGCATTTTCGGGTAACCACTGACCATCAGCGCTATGCTCTGGGTCCCCCATAGCATAGCATTATGCTGAGTGAAAGCTTCTGGTCACAGTCACAACGTGCAGTTGCCGACTATTGCTGTTCTGTGCTCGTGATTATATCATCAACTGCCTAGCCTTTTCCCATCTATGTTGGGGTCGGCTTCCAGTCTAACCAGATGCAGCTGAATATAATATTTTACATGGAACAACTGCCTATCTGATCTCCACAATTCAGTTACTAGGTAGTACCTCTTGGTAAGACTGGTTGTCAGACTTTCGGGCTTGTGACGACTTTTTGTCAAAGATCCACGAATGACAGCCGGGACCAAGGGGGGTTAAGGTGCTTTCCGAGGCACGGATTATGTATCTATCTATTTTGTTTTTTTTTTAAGTAGTGTTCGAGTTAACAGATTTTTTAGTATGCACTTGTTTCTGTGACATATTAACCTATTTTTCTATCTTTTTTAGGGTTCCATAACAAAATGGTAATAAGGAACCCTTATGGTACGACTCATACTGTCTGTCTGTCCGTCACAGCTGAATATCTCAAGAACTACTAATGCTATCAACTTGAAATTTGGAACAGTTTTAGATGACGTTTGCCCAACTGTTTTGCAAATAAGAAAGAAGTATTTTTTTTTTTTGTAACAGGGACTGAAAGGGGTTCTTAAAAATTCGAAGTGGGCTACTACATATGGAGTATCATATGGAAAAGCACTGTTTGCACATTCTCAAAATTCTTTTTCTTTTTTTTAGGCTGCATAGTTTTCGACTTTTGATGAAAAATTTAAAAAAAATACTGTTCCCCCCCTTATCTCCGAAGTTTGCTTAGAGAATAATCTGAAATTATTCTATGTGATAGAAGTTTATGTTAAGATTACAGGAAAAATAAAACGATGTCTCTAAATAGCACGTTTTCAGAAATCTGAACGGAACCCTCGGTGCGCGAGTCCGACTCGCTCATGACCGGTTTTTTTCATAAAAGAAAATGCATGTAAATACTGTAGGCATACTTATTTATTTGAAAGAACTCTTATTAAAACCTTTAAAATTCGTCAAAAACCACCTAGTAGGTACCTACCTGTAGGACTTGTTTAAGTAAAATGTCTCTAAAAATAACTTAAAGCTTTCAGTTGTCTGAATATTGAATGAACGAACGCAGGCAACACTGAATGAGATAGAGTGAATGAATGAATGAATAGTAAACACAACATTTTATGAGATATTCGGACTATTGAAACAGTGTAAAAGTGCTTTTATTATAGAAAAAAAAAGCTGCTCTGCTCTGCTCTACTCACGATAATAATATAATTTTAAATTAACTTAAATGAAGGTAGAATTTTAAATTGTCCTACGAACCAAAACGGTTAATCATTTTTAATGGCTCAACTACACGAGTTTACAGGACCTATATTTTGAGAGAAAAGTAGCTTTGTGTTTTTCTTATTTACCTACATCGGAAATTGCAAATTACTTCTATCTTGGAAAAATAAAATAAAAAGCCCAATAAAATTAAAAAAAAGCTAGACTTTTTTATGTATATTTTGAAAACCATAAACGTTGCTAAAGGATAAACTCTAGGAGAAACGAAATGTGACGCTCTGCTAGAGTGACAGTAATCAGCCAGTCTCACTCTTGTCCGACATTTTCGGTGATTCCAGTAACTTCGTAACTAGACGGCGCTACTCGCTGCGCCGCCGTTATGTAATTAATTTTGTTCATCAAAATCGAAATTCGAAATCGTAATTCGTTTTGTTCATCATTCATAATACTGCCAAGAATTACTCGTATTCTTACACAACCCGAAGGTTGTTTCCCCCTGACATCAGTATTCAAGAATAGTGTGTATAAATTTGATTCAACAGGGGTCGTCAACCTGTTCCTCTGAATAACGTATCGTGTCACTTGATATACATACGAGATGTTTTATCTTTAAGTTCGAAGCACTGGGGATTCGATTTGCAAGTGATGTGGAGTAAGAACACACACAACACACACACACACAACACAGTGGTTACAGTCTTGTGTACAAACCAGATTTGTACCATCAGACATAAAAATTCGAACAGCAGCTCAATTTGACTTAGACTCACCACAAAATTTTTACAAAAACTGCATATCTCAAAATGATAAAAGTGAGATAAATACCAAATTTATCAAGCAATGAAAACGAAAACACATGAAATCAGGCAAAAATAATTAGCCTTTATTTTAATGAAAACTAAACACAATCGAAATGTTTCTATTTTTAAAATCAACCAGTACATGTTTCCGAGAACAAAAAGATTGTAAGTATATCAATCTACATTGTTAAGAAAAAAATAAAGTATCAATTAAAACATGCAGTTTCTGTAACTGATGCGTGAGCCTGACTTTTTTGATGTATGTATAAAAATAACCATCGAAATTGGATCTCATAAGGCGGAGATATCCATTAGCCCCCTTTTGCCCCTTTTTGGAGGAAGTACCCCTCCAATCAAAAATCCCCGACTACAGAAAAAAACTATAAAGTCGTGAAACCTTTAAGTTAAAGTTTCGTTCATATCGGTTGTAAAATACGACCTATAGAGGAGTAGCAACAAACTGACAGATGAAAGCAAATTTTGCCAGACTTGAAGCAGAGACGCTTCACTCGCTACGCTCGCTCGGTCAATTATTTGTCGAAAAAAGTAGTGTCATATCAACGTAAACTATATTATGAAAGACAGAAAGATGCCAATGGTATCGACCATTCATATTGCAAGCACAGTCAGGCCAACTTGGACAGTGGACATCAACCTAAAAGAAAAATATAACAAAAGAAAGAATATAAATACCTTCTTTAGAAACTCCATAAACTTTCCTATTGTTTGAAATTCATATTAAATATAGTTTATCGCCATAACAATGCTGGAGTTTATGGCATACTTTTGAAGAGATCAAATACTTTTGTTCTCAAAGTGCATAGAATGTTTACACAGTTCTCGTTCATAATAACGAGCGTTTTTAAACATCAGTGTGAAAATTGTTATTAGATTGTCTTCATGATAGAGGCATCCTGTGGACTGATATGTTCTACCCATGGTTTTTTTTTTCTTTTTTTTACGTTCGTTACTTTTCGGTATCTCAAATAAGTAAATAGGCATCTCTTTTTAGCCAGTTGTCCCATTTCTGGGCAACGATACGCGACTAATGCGAAATCCAATTTCTTCGGTTAATATTAGAAAAGTCACTGTCAGGTAACTAACACACTAAGGGCCTGTTTCACGACCTACGATAAGTTCCATTTTTGAATTTATTCGGTAAATAGTGGCTATTTTTGAATTTATTCGGTAAGTAGTGGCTATTGACTGTTTAGTCCGAAGAGCCCTTTTATTTTACTTACCGAATAAATTCAAAAATGGAACAGAATTTGTATGAAATTATCTGTCAAGTAAGGGTGGTGAAACAGGTGAGCACCTGCCATCTAATCTCTTCACCACCCTTGGTTGACTGGTAGAGAATGCCTAAGGCATTAAGTCCGCCTTTGTACGTTTTGTGTGCGAAAAGGTTAAATAAATAAATAAATAAACAGGCCCTAACATTCATTTCTAACAAGCATCTCTGTTACTATAACTCTTTCCAACCATTTATTTCACTTTTGACATAAGCACGCCTGAAGTTTCTTATTTCTTGACTAACTAAAATAACCATAGGCGAAAAAGTGCAATACTCCATGGACGTTACAGTAAAATAAATGGTTGGAAACATTATATAGATAAAAGAGGACCTCTTTTAACTGTTCTGTGATTGGAAAGAGTATAACAATATTATGGATATTTTGAAAATCCAAAATGAACGAATATTATAATTATAAAATTTAATGTGTGATTAAAATTGAATTTTGAGTTTGAATTTTAGATTCAGAATTAAAAATCCTTGGTGTTGTGACTATTATTTTTGATCTGTGACTCATTCAAAAATGTGTGGATAGGTTCTTAATACCAATTTCAAACAGCTCCAAAAAAAAACAAAAGCAAGCAAGCAAAAAGCACATAAAAATACAAAAGCAACATACATTGTAAAAAAACATCAAACCATGACACCCCGTAGGGCAGAGGTGTACGTACACCCACATTTCGCCAGTTCTGTTTATCCCATGTAATAGGGGGCGATCCTGTTGCCCTCAACCGAGCACAGATCTAAACTCCGGGCTGCTACTGAAAACTTCAGAAAGAAAAACCCAATAACACTTTGCCTGACCTGGGAATCGAACTCAAGGTCTTGAGACCAACGAGGCAGTCTAATAATAAAATCTAAAATTCTAATAAACATCAAAACTTTTATACACAAAATAACAACGGACTTCCAAAAAAAGTCATCATCTGCTTAGCCTTTTCCCAACTATGTTGGGGTCGGCTTCCAGTCTAACCGGATGCAGCTGGATACCAGTATTTTACATGGAGCGACTGCCTATCTGACCTCCGCATCCCAGTTACTGGGTAATACGATACCCCTTGGTAAGACTGGTTGTCAGACTTTCGGGCTTCTGACGACCCGTAACGACTGTCAAAGATCCACGAATGACAGCCGGGACCAACGGCTTAACGTGCTTTCCGAGGCACGGAGGAGTCTCGGTATGTAAAGAATGGTCACCCATCCACTGACCAACCCCGGCAAGCGTAGCTTAACCTGATGGATCGACCCGTGCGGCTGTTATTACTTAGCCACGAGCTCCTCCCACGACTCCACACTCCAGCCACGACTTCCAAAAAAAGTACGAAGTGAAAAATAATTTCGGAAGTCGGTGTCTTTAGTTTTGTAATTTCGTTTTGTAGTGTTTTCTTTTGGAAGTCGGTTGTTATTTTTTTGTGAAAAGTTTTTATTTTTCACTACTCCGTTTTAGTACTACCCCACACAAATTCAAATACCACCACCTGCAAAAATAAATTAATACTTAATCCACATAATTTTTTAAAAAAAAAAACGTGTTATTGAAGCTAACTCAAAAACTACCCAAGCAAATTTAATAAATTTTACATGGGACCAACTTCAAGATATACCCACCCGAATAAAACAAGAATCTTTCAAATCGGACAACTCTAAAAAAAGTTACACGTATACATAAAAAAAATACGTGTTGATTTGAGAAACTCCTCCTTTATTTTCGTCGGTTAAAAATTAACAAAGTTCTACTCGCAATCCACAGCAACAGACACCATGAGTTGCCAACACCTAAATAAATAAACCATACTTAAACTATTTCAAGAATACGGCTATGAATGCAAAATCTAATGTGCCAAAAATTCATAACCACACACCACACATATACCTACCTACCCCCCCGCCCCTACTACCTACCTACTTCATACATACCTACTTGGTATGAAAATATCGTACAACTAAATGTACTGTTATTATTCAAAAACTTAACGTAGACTTACAGTTGGAACAGTTAAACTTCGCTTAACGCCAAGTTAAGACGAACTTAAACAGCTCTTATTGAGAACAATAATTGTAGTTTAATGAGTTAAGAATATACATCTTAAATAATATATTGTTTAACATATTATCATCAAGTTTGTATTCATTAGAGAGGTAAGCTGAGACACCCATGAGGGAAGTAAATTGTTTACCAAGTTGACTCAATCAATCTGCGTTGTCTTTTCCCTACTATGTTGGGGTCAGGTTCCAGTCTAACCGGATGCAACTGAATACCAGTTTTTTTACATGGAGAGACTGCCTGTCAAAGATCCATGAATGACAGCCGGGACCAACGGATTAACGTGCTTTCCGAGGCGCGGAGGCGTCATGGTATCCAAAGATGGTCACCCATCCCGGCAAGCGTAGCTTAACCTGGTGGATCGACACTTGCGGCTGTTTCACATACACGCAAACACACCCCCCCACAATCAATATCAATCTGCCTAGCCTTTTCCCAACTATGTTGGGGTCGGCTTCCAGTCTAACCGGATGCAGCTGAATACCATTATTTTACATGGAGCGACTGCCTATCTAACCTCCACAACCCATTAACTGGGTAATACGATACCCCTTGGTAAGACTGGTTGTCAGACTTTCGGGCTTCTGACGACCCGTAACGACTGTCAAAGATCCACGAATGACAGCCGGGACCAACGGCTTAACGTGCTTTCCGAGGCACGGAGGAGTCTCGGTATGTAAAGATGGTCACCCATCCATGGACCAATCCCGGCAAGCGCAGCTTAACCTGATGGATCGACCCGTGCGGCTGTTATTACTTAGCCAAACACACAAACCCACACCCACACACACACACACAAACACAACAGCGCGTCTATGAATAACTGATTTTTACTTTGTTTTCTTTTTCTGTGTATTTTTATTTGTATAAATTTTTATTAAAACCAAAATCTAATTAATGTAATGTTTACTGAATAGCTGACACTGTAACTAGTGGAAGGGATTTTCCTAACACAAGTAAAAACTTTTACTTAAATGGAAATTCCCTAAATAATATGTAACACATTTCTAAATTTTGAAATAAACATTTATTATTATTACTTATTGTACGGAACAGCTGATTTTTTTTCGCGATTTCAATATTGGCCCATAGTAAAAATTATTCAGTTCGATGGTCTAAAGCACTCCTTAAAGTTTTTAGAGTTGATTTTTTAACACCTTTATAACACCAAATACTGTCGTAGTGCGGTGTCAATTTGTTATACAATCAAGGTCTTATCACAAAAACTTGACACTTGTTGAACGCGTGTTTAATCTCAGTTGTACGTCAAACTTCTTATAAATGTTTAAAAATCGACCATAATCATCAACATTTTAACGCACACACTAACACCGCAACAGCTTCAAGAAAGCGGTTTCGTCATATTATAACGGCGTCATGAAAATCTGACATTTTTACCCACAGAAATCTAATTATCAGTTTTTGACATTAAGTAAGTCAAACTCCGCTGCCCAAAGATTTAAATCCCTAGATTTGCCCTCACCAAAGTCAAAGTCACAGTCAAACCATTTATTTCAAATAGGCACATAAAAGACACTTTTGAACGTCAAAATACCGTACTTATTCATAAGAAAAAGCGACCGTACTGAGAAGAGTGAGCTTAAACTTTATTTCCATGATAATCAAGTGGTCACTGCATCATTGTGTTAGAGGTGTCAAAGCGAAACAGAAATGCGACTATATTTTGACGCGGTAGGGCGAATCTAACGATTTAAATCTTTGCCACTGCCATAATTTTCATGACGTATAACAACAGCTTTTAATAACATTTCAGCGACATCATTCGGTGGTAAATTGAAGACGTTATGTAGCGGCCACCGCTCTTCTAAAAAACCGTGGCTTTGTATAAGCCACAAACTGTAACAATACCCGACACTTAGAGCGACATAAACCGAAGCCACCAATAAGCCGTAAGATCCATCGTAAATGATTTTCAATCAAGTCCCGGCGTTGTGGCGTGGCCCGGAATCCCGGACTTCTGAAGTACCGTCATAAGGCCGGGAATGGCCGCTTTTGTCCGGGATAGATGATGATGTTCAAAGTCAGTTAGCGTGGATTTTAGGTAAGATGCGGTTCTAGAATGGTGCATTTTGATATGATAGCGTTGGTTCTAGAGTTGAGTTATAGGACAAAATGGCTACATGTCCTAAAATCATACTTAATTGTTAATGTAGCACAGGGACCGTACTAAGACGAGAAAAAAGATCATGGATCCATCATGTTTCCAGTGAGAGAGAGAGAGAGAGAGAGACAGAGCTATATACGACCTACAGCAGCATCCTTTTTATTAACCGACTTCAAACAAGGAGATGATGATGAGATGTATGCATGTACGTATGTATATATGTATGTATGTATGTTTGTTTGTCCGCGATTTTCTCAAAAACTAATGAACCGATTTTGATGTTTTTTTCACTAACGTGATCTGCATACTTTCAGGAAGGCTTTAGTATATAGTACATTATGTAATTATTCTTATGTACGAAGTTCTATGCATAAATGCCCTGTATCTCCGGCATTTCTAAGCGGATTTTGATGATTCTTCTTTTGGTTCGACTTGGGCTTACCTACTTATGTAATTGTATATTTAACTAAAAATGGGAAAATAAATTTACTTTAAAAAAAGTAAAAACCGACTTCAAAACCAAAAACGAATAAAATAACTTTCATAAAACACTTAACAGCTTCTGAAGTCGGTGTCTTCAATTCTTCAATGCATTTTAGCTTCGCACCGACTTCAGAAGCTGTTAAATGTTTTACGAAAGTTATTTTATTCGTTTTTGGTTTTGAAGTTGGTTTTTACTTTTTTTTTTCTCAACGGAATCATGACGGATCCATGATCTCTTTTGACGTCATAGTACGGTTCCTGAACAAAAATCGATTGCAAAAGTAGGTATCAGAACGCTGTAGGTGTATCGTACGGACAAGCAAGCGAGTTCATAAAATAAGGTAATTATAAAATTTATAAATTATTCAAGTCTTGTTTAGTGAATTAAGCCTACTCCTAAAGCTTCGGTCCCACGGCCCGTTAACTGACAGGCAGCGCCAGACGTTGCCATGCCTGTCGAGGCCTGTCGCGGCCCATGCCGAGCATTACCACGTCCTATTAGCCGCTATTCCAACATGTCAAGTGATACGGAGCTCATGGCTGCATGTGCAGCCGCTGTGGTTTTATTCTCTGCGGCTGTGGCTTTCTTTTTACTTTGTTTATCAAATGTTGACCACTGAATAAAACCACAGTGGCTGCACACGCAGCCATGCACTCCATATCACTTGACATTTTGGTATAGGCCGCACCAGGCCGACACACAACGTGGGAATGCTCGGCACGGGCCGCGACAGACAACGCGAGGCGCAACAGCGAGGAGTGGCAACGTCTGGCGCGTCCTGTCGGTTAACTGGCCGTGGGACCGTAGCTTTAGCTGTAGATTAAAAGAGTATTATAAATGTAACAAAATGTGAATTATTTTTCGATATTCACCCAAAATTGTCCGAATAAAGAAGAGTTATTCAAAAATTGAAACCATTATCAGTACTTACACCTCGACCCGTTAAAGACTGATAACCGCGGGACTTTCCATTAGATTAAGGGGTAGGTCAGAGATCAGACGGCAGTTATTTCGTTATTAAGATAAATAGGTTAGAAAGCCAACTGCAAAACGTAGGTAATAAAGTGATGATAATATTATTTAAAATGTCGTTGACGCTTTCAAGAATTGTCTCCCACATTGGCCTGTCGATGGCATGATCGCTTTTCCTATTAGAAAAAGGGAAATATTTAACTGATCCTTCAAAAATTTGTGATGCGCCCTTTTTATTATTATTATTATTTAGCCTGTGTTACCCCACTGCAAGGCAAAGGCCTCCCTTTATTTATTTATTTATTTAAACTTTTCGCACAAATGTACAAAGGCGGACTTAATGCCTTTCCTCCTTTGCTTTTTTCCCTTCCTCCTTTCCACTTCCTCTGTCTTGAGCTAGTGTGGACCAATCCTGTCAGTAGCCGTCAAGCTCGTCTCGCCATCTTCTCCTGGGTCTGCCCGATGTCGACAGACGATTTCTGGTTTTTATAACCTACTTCAAAAATATGAGGAGGTTACGCACTCGGCGAGTTTTATTAAAATAAATGAGCCTCTAAAACATGTTTGGTCTTCTAATGATGAACACTTTTTAGGGTTCCGTAGTCAACAAGGAACCCTTATAGTTTCGCTATGTCCGTCTGTCTGTCCGCACCTTAGCTCAGAGACTCTTAGTACTAGAAAATTGATCACGGCGACAAAGTGGTAAAATAAAACCATGAAAAAAATTTTTTTTTAGTTTACCTTCTGTAACACGTAAAGTGGGGATTTTTTTTTCTCGTCTAACCCCATGGCGTGAGGTGTTGTTGGATGGGTCTTTCAAAAATATTGCGGCAAACAATTTTTCGATTTAGGGATCCGTTTCTGAAATATTAAGCTTAAAGTGCTAATTTTTATTCGAGTCAAGTGTGTTCCCCCGCCAGCTAAACGGTTAGTTATGGATGGGTGAAAAAATTCACGGTAGTAGTATATATAACGAAGTTAAAAGGAAAACTATCACAGATAAGTAGGCTTTTCAAGATTACGAGTCAATATTCATGAAACAACAAAAAGCCCTCTTCTTAGTCCGCATCATTCTGCAACTACGGAACCCTATTACTGCGCGTGACCCGACACGCACTTGGCCGCTTTTTTTAATAAATGAGTCGGTTTTTAATTTTCTGATCTTTTCTCAATGGTGATCGCAGTACGTAACTAAGGTAGGGATCTCAGATTAAAAGGGTTAGGTTAGATCTGTGACCAACCACGTTGGTCGCAGTTGCTGGGCTAATTAGTATTTCTAGGAGCTCAAAATGGGAATTAATAGGGGCACACAAAAAGAGGTACATTTATTGTAGATTGTTTATTCGTATTTTTAGGAAATCAAAATGGGCATTATTTGGGGTTAGTGGCAAAAGTGTAACTCCTATGCTACATGCAACAATAAATTCATCATCTGCCTAGCCTTTGCTCAACTATCTTAGGGTCGGCTTCCAGTCTTACTGGATGCAGCTGAATACCAGTATTTTACATGGAGCGACTGCCTATCTTACGCAGTTACTGAGTAATACGATACCCCTTGGTCAGACTGGTTGCCAGACTTTCGGGCTTCTGACGACCCGTAACTCCACGAATGACAGCCGGAACCAACCGAGGCACGTAGGGGTCTTGATATGTAAAGATAGTCACCCCACGAACCGACCGTGACAAGTGTAGGTTAACCTTCAATCGACCCGTGCGGCTTTTATTATTTAGCCACGAGCAATAATTACGAACTATTAATTCCCACTTTTTACCAACATAAGCAATACTCATCAGTGTTCATAGATTTTCAATCAAGTTGAAAGCCCCGCTGAGATCGTGCCTCTGTGAAGGTTTAATACCAGCTGTTACACGGCCGAGAATGCACGCCTTTTGTCAGGAGCAGAGCACACAGTAATGACTGCCTTTGTGAGGATCCAAGATATCGTGATGATACTCAACGTTACCGAGTTATAGAGGAATTTGTTCGGAGTTCTGCAGGATGTTCTTTGAGGAAGCCAATATTTCCTGACTAGGAAGATAAGGTAAGGTATTTCAGTATGTTTTGAGGACTTACAAGGTGTAACTTAATCATCGCACAACCTCTTAAGGGGTCATTGTATTCATCATTATGAGCAACTTTTACCACGGGACCAAACCTGTAATCGCGAAAAAAAATCAGCTCTTCCCTATATTTTGACCAGTTATGCGAATATAAAATATGTAGGGAACAGCTGATTTTTTTTCACGATTTAAGGTTTGGTCCCATAGTAAAAATTGTTCATAATAATGAGTACAATGACCCCTTTAGAGGTAGTGAGTTAATTAAGTTACATCTTGTATAATATGGTGAATTAGCTATAGGTACTTATGATATGCAATAATAAAACTAATAGTTATACAGGGTGTTTGGTGCATCGTTTGCCAAATTGAATTGGCCGAAAGAAGAGGTCATTTGCTATCGCTTCAGGCTCAAGTACTCATTTTTGGCCACACCGGTTTTTTTATTACAACTTTCTAATTTTTATTTTGAAAAAATCCAAAACTCAGCATTAAAGCTTAAATTAAAAAAAAGTTTTAAGTGTAGTCGTCAAATTTCATTTTTATTTACATATGTACTGTTGTATGGCTCTATCAAATTTAAAATTACTTGCCAGTTACATCTAGTTTTTTTTTAATAAATCACAAAGTTTTTGGAAAAATAAAAAATGAACTTAAAACTCAACTTTAAATAGCTATAAAAAAAAAACTAAAAGCGATCGGGATCTTCGAATTATTTTAAAAAGTTCTCTAGTCTATCCCCTTTCCAACGGTATGCAATGTGTTAAAAAACTCTTTTAATATCTTTAATAATTAGCTAAATGTGTAGTCGAGACACATCAGGCTGATATTGGATATTACGTTTAAAACACTAGTTTTCGCATAAATTACATGCTATTAGTAGATAGATACTGTTATCTCACGTCTTACGTAGTCTCTTATCTCGTTCTTACATAGGGAACTTTCCTCGAAATTGAAAAAAAAATACATTATTACAAAAATAATCATTTATTAATAAGTAATTTAATTACATACTAATCTTACAAGAATTAGAATTTCTGCAAACAGAGTTGCCCTTATTATTAGCTGATTTGCCAATTTTCAGTGAAGACAGGTCTTTTGTTTTCCAACATGACGGTTGTCCCGCTCATTGGAGAATAACCGTCAGGGAGTACGTCGAGACGTGCCTTGCACTGCTCAACAGACACATAAATGAAGGAATTTAAAACCGCATTGTTACCTGCGATGAAAAATGGATTCTGTTTGATAACCGCAAGCGCTCAGCAAGTTGGTTGGATCCTGGTTCAGCACCTAAACAATGCCCTAAACGAAAACTTACCCCTAGAAAAGTGATGGTCACTGTTTGGTGGTCTAGCGCCGGTGTGATTCATCACAGCTTCTTACCAAACGGGGTGAGCATTACTTCAGATGTGTACTGTGAAGAACTGAACACAATGATGGAGAAGCTGGCACATCTCCTACCAGCATTGGTCAATCGCTCATCTCCGCTGCTCCTGCACGACAACGCGCGACCTCATACTGCACAGCAGACGGTCTCCAAGTTGCAAGAACTGGGGTTGGAAGCTCTCCGTCATCCGCCCTACTCACCAGACCTTGCGCCTACAGACTACTACTTTTTCCAGAATTTGGATAACTTCTTGGCGGGAAAAAAATTCAATACCCGAGAGGCAGTACAAAATGCCTTTGAAGAATTTGTTGCCTCCCGTCCAGCTGATTTCTTTAAGAAGGGCATCAATAAACTGCCACTGCGTTGGCAAAGATGCATTGATTGCATGGGTGATTACTTCGATTAATACAAATAAAAAATGCATGAAAAAAATTCGTTTAAATTTTTTCATACAAAACGGCAATTTCATAGGTAAAGACCTATTAGCTAGTTGCCTCAAGCTGCCCATTGATTTGCGATTTTTGAGGATCAACACGTGTGATAAAAAAAATCGAGTACATGTGTGAACAACAGACAGAGGGGCTTCTGGCTAAGTAATAACAGCCACACGGATCGATGGATCAGGTTAAGTAAGCTACTCTTTCCGCAGTTGGTCCGTGTCCATCTTTAATCAACAAGAAACCTCCGTGCCTTGGAAAGCACGTTAACATTCGTGGATCTTTGATAATTGTTACGGGTCGTCAGGAGCCCGAAAGTCTGACGACCAGTCTTACCAAGAGGTTGTGGAGGTCAGATAGGCAGTCGTGAGATACCGTGGCCTTGGCACGGGCAACTGAAGGATGGGAAGGGTGGGTTTTAGTCAGTAAAAGTCTGACATTGACATGTCATTTGATGATTTCCCATCCACAAAAAAAAAAAAAAAAAAAGATAGGCAGTCGTTCCATATAAAATACTGGTATTCAGCTACATCTGGTTAGACTGTAAACCGACCCCAATATAGTTGGAAATAGGCTTGACAGATGATGTGTGAGCAACAGACTTTCTACATCGTATTTTTCAAGCACATCTGTAAGAAGCTTACAGATCTTATTGATCGCCAAAATACAAAACATTGAGCCACAATAAGGATCGTCAAAAATAGAGCAAATCTGTAGGCGCTTTAAGGTTTACCTAGTTTCGAGTTTTACTCTAAAAAAACCGGGTAAGTGCGTGTCAGACTTCTGCATATTTAGAGTTCCGTACCCAATTTGATATTTTATTTTTTATTTTTATTCAGAAAGGAACTCCAACAAAGGATACACATTACATGCATTATTATACAAAGTACTTTGAAGATTTGTGCTCCTTCAGTTATAGGAGAACACATCATGCATACATCATCATTTTAAACATAGTTTAGAATTGTATGAGTTTAAGTAGTTAAACACAATCAAATTTAAATCAAAGAAAAATTAAACAATACATGAACATAAATTTAAATTAAACATTTGGAGTTAAAACACGGGTTAAATAGTAAACAATTGAAGAGTAAAATTTAAAAAAAATAAAATAATTAAAACATTAAGATATTCTAAAACACAAATAATACAATGAAAGAGGCAACAATGAATAGGAACTATAAAGAGCAATTATTAACAATATAACATGATAAATGTGTGTGACCTGTCGATACGTCAACATAAAACAGGGTCTGAAAATCGTGCCCGAATTAAACGTTTGAACTTAGCAAGATTGTTAGAAAAGATGTCTATGTCTCCCGAAGAACTCGAAACAATGTTGTATTCATAGGTCATCCTTGCAATGGGTGCATGTTTTGCTAAATTGGTGCGGCAGCGGGGAACCCTGAATAACGGACGAGGATAACGTGGAATTCTAACAGGAACATTGATGCCAATTTTACTTAGGAGATCTGGACAGTCAATGTCATTATTAAGTAACTTGAATAGAAAAACTAGGTCAGATATAGTACGACGAGTCTTAAGAGATGTAAGTTTAAAGTAAGTTAGTCTATCCTGATAAGTTCTTGTATTTCTGACCCTAAACCGGAAACCTAGATGCCTAACCAACCTTTTTTGGATATTTTCTATCCTATTTATATGAACTTGGTATGTTGGGTTCCACACGGTGCTGCAGTATTCCAAGTGACTTCTTACGTAGCTGTTATATAAGAGGAGCGTGGTAGAGGGTTTTTTAAAGTGTTTAGAGGACCGCAGCACAAAACCTAAAGCTCGATATGCTGAGTTTGTTATAGCAGCATAGTGTTGTATAAAGTTTAATTGGCTATCCAAACGAATACCTAAGTCTCTAATCGTGTTGACTTCAGTTAATTTATTTCCTTGAATATTGTACTCTGATAAGATTTTGTTATTTCGCTTTCTGGTAAATTTTATATGGTAACATTTGGCGCAGTTTAGATACATTTTGTTAGTTAGACACCACCGATTTAATCTATCTATGTCTGATTGCAGTAGATTGACGTCTGATTCATTAAAAATTACACGAGTTAACTTTAAATCATCTGCAAATAAATATGGTGTTGAATAAATAAACACTTGCGATATATCATTAAGAAATATATTAAAAAATAACGGTCCTAGATTTGATCCCTGAGGTAGACCAGATGTGGCAAAATAAGGGTTTGATTCACTGCCGTTTACGACCACTGAAGATGGTCTGTTACACAGATAAGATCTACACCAGTCTAGCATAGAACCTGTAATACCAAATGACTGAAGTTTAAGTAACAGTAGGTTGTGATTCACTTTATCAAAGGCTTTGGAAAAGTCAGTATATACAGCGTCTATTTGAAAACCTTTATCGACTGCACACATTAATTCAGTGATATAAGATACAAGGTTTGTATTTGTTGACTTTTTTACCATGAAACCGTGCTGATTATGGCATAGATATTTTTTTACGTGATCATACAATATGGGATATATAAGCGATTCCAAGACTTTGGACACGGTACACAGAATAGAAATAGGCCGATAGTTAGATACACTCTCCCGTTTGCCATTTTTGTGGATAGGTATTATCCTTGCCTGTTTCCACGCGTCGGGAAAAATGCCTGTTTTCAGCGAGGTGTTGAAAATATTAGCTAGTGGAGGAGATATTGCATGAGCACACCGTGACGAAAATAGTGGAGGTATGTTATCCGGTCCCGCACTTTTAGAAGAGTCAAGTCCAGATAGTTTCAGTCGTATTGCATCTGGAGTAATAGAAAACTCACCCAGTACTGGGACTAAAACCGAAGAGGGTTATGTGTAATTTGTATTATCGTGATCAGTACTTGGAGGATCAAAAACTGACAGAAATTGCTCAGCAAATAAATTTGAAATAGAGACGCTATCACATGCTGTTGTGTTGCCTAGTATATCATATATCATTATATTGGTATTAGTTATTGGTATTAGTTATATTGGTATTAGTTATTGGTATTAGTTATAATATATCATTATATTGGTATGAGTTATTAAAATATACGTAATAACAAACATTATCACCACATTTCAAGTTCATAGGTCAATGGGAAGTTAAAAAATTCTTCGGATCAAAATGTAAAAAAAAACTGATTTTGGTGGCTTCTTATTTCTTTGTTTTCCAATATTTTTTAAAACAAAAAATACAGTATTAATCTACTCAACAAGTTCTAAACAAAAATACCCCACTCGATGGGGTAGATCAACATGTTTTTTTCGCGCCCCCCTTTTAGCTGTACCGGAGTCCCCCTTTAAAACATTTAAAAATATTTTTTGACAATTTTTATGGGTTTGGATCAACAAGATTCATAACGTAACTTACTGTGAAGATTTGAAGATTGTAGCTCCAACCATTTGGCTGTAAAACCTGTGTGACAGACGACGGACAGACGGACACGTGAGTGACAGTAATAGCCATTTGGAATCTTCGGGTACAGAACCCTAAAAAAAAATTTTTATCAATAGCAACTTCCAAAAAAAAAACTTTAGTTTTCATTTCGCTGGCGCAAGCTCTTTATAAAAACCTGACTAAGATCTTTCTCTTTTATATTTTATCGTTAGTAAAAACGGTCGTAAATAATTTTTAATCAAGGGCCGACTTTTGAGCGATTCTTCAGATCGTCACGTACTCTCGATTATTAGACTGTGACGCTTAAAAGTAATATTCGAAGTTTTTATAACCTTTCAGCATAAGAAGGCGTGTTGCTCCATCTTACAAAGTTTCAGTTGCTGCCAGGTTCCATACAGGAATGGTAGGACAATTTTATTAAAAGTCAGCATTCAGCTAAATAAAACTATATCATTTTAAAATTTAAAACAGTGAACTAAAAAAAAACAACCGCCTTGTATCACCATCATTCTTCAAAAAAAAAAAATCAGCCAAGTGAGTGTTCCGTAGTTGAAAAGAATTTATCCCAAAAACCAACTTAACATTGTAGTTGAAAAACATGTTCTCCCATATACTGACATACATCACGCTCAATTCTCCAAATGCACATTTAAGTTTGTAATACCAAAAAAAAAATTACGCCATAAAATTACAAATGAACTATTTTCGGACTTTTCACTTTACATGTGCTTTTTAGACCTTGCCTTCTTGCCAAATTTCATGATTTTGATTTACTTGCGAGTATCAAATTATTACATGTCGCATAAATGGCCGTATTTTTAATTGCGTTGACTTAGAAGCTTGATTCTTTAGAGCTCCAAGAGACCATAGACCTACGTAGCTTAATCAGCCTATAACGTTCCCACTGCTGGGACACAGGCCTCCTCTCGGTGAAAAGGAGTGGGGCTTTTTTGGAAAAACACTAAAAAGCTAAACACAAGGTCGGGCCTTCCTGCTAGCGTTGGTGGTAAACATGACCCCCATGATATAGCCTGTGCATTCCAGCGGCATTTCAGGGTTGAGTCCCCGCTTGGGCCTACGTCTGGGGTGCCCGCTGCTGGAAACCACCTCACCGCACTTAATGTCAGATTTTCTGCGAAGACTGTTGCTACGGTTATTAATAAAATGGTGAGGGGCAAGTCTCCCGGCCACGATGATCTCAGCATCGAGCACCTAAAGTATGCGGGAATACACCTTTCTAGAGTTCTATCGATGTTCTTTAACCTCTGTATTAGTCACAGTTACTTACCCGAGAGCCTTATGTACACTACGGTGGTACCGATCGTAAAGAATAAAACAGGTGACTCATCGGATCTGTCAAATTATAGACCCATTTCTCTGGCTACTGTTATAGCAAAGGTGCTGGACAGTTTGCTTGACAAGCAGTTGGTAAAGCACCTTCAGTTGCATGATGCCCAGTTTGGGTTCAGACCGGAACTTTCGACTGAGACTGCTATCCTCTGCCTCAAGCAGACTGTTCAGTATTATACTAGTCGGGGCACACCTGTCTATGCTTGTTACCTAGATTTATCAAAAGCCTTCGATTTGGTGTGCTATGACAAGCTGTGGCAGAAGCTGGAGAGTGATACGGAGGTGCCTCGGGAGGTGATTTCATTGCTTAGGTTCTGGTACGCCAACCAACGCAATAGAGTGCGGTGGGCGGGTGCATATTCAGATGTATACGGTTTGGAATGTGGGGTTAGGCAGGGCGGAATCAGCTCCCCCCACCTCTTTAATTTATACATGAACCGGCTCATCGGTGAACTCAGTGACACTGGTATTGGTTGTTCCATAGACGGAGTAATTGTTAACAACATAAGTTACGCGGACGATATGGTGTTACTGAGCCCATCGATTGCAGCGTTACGGAAATTGGTGTGCATCTGCCAATCGTACGCGGAAGCCCATGGGCTCAGATACAACGCGAATAAGAGTGAGTTCATGTTGTTCAAGTCAGGAAGCAAAGGCTACTCCCATGTTCCTCATGTTACTCTATGCGGCATGCGTTTAAAAAAGGTAAGTGCCTTTAAGTATCTGGGTCACTGGGTGACCGAAGACCTGTGTGACAATGAGGACATCGAGAGGGAGCGCAGGGCGCTGTCCATCCGGTGTAATATGTTGGCTCGTAGGTTTGCACGTTGCACTAATCAAGTAAAGATAACATTATTCAAGGCATACTGTCAGACCTTCTACACGTGCAGCCTATGGACTAATTTTACATTGCGGGGGTACAGTGCTCTGCGTGTCCAGTATAACAGTGCGTTTAGGATATTGTTGGGGCTGCCACGCTTTTGTAGTGCTTCCGCGATGTTTGCCGAGGCGCAGACTGATGATTTTTTCGCGATAATCAGAAAAAGGTGCGCCTCGCTGTTACGGCGTGTGCGTGGCAGCCCGAATGGTATTCTTAGCGCATTGTCCCAGAGGTGGGACTCACCAATGTTGATGAGATGGATGCGGCTGCACGCTAGCGGCCCCTCATTATTATAGAATAGGTACTATTATATTTTATGTGTTTTGATTATCTTTTTATTTCTGTTTAAATTATATTTTGATTATTATTATTATTTGACAGTTTAAATTAAATTATATTTGATTATTATTATTATTTGACCTAATTATTCTTTTACACATTTTTTGACATTCATGATTAATTTTTATAATATTTTTAAATTATTGTATTTTTTTTAAATTTATTCATCTTTATGTTTTTATATTGTTTTTATGTAATATTATGGATTTTTATTATCTGCAATAAAATAAATTGAATTGAAATTGAATTGAATTGAATTTAACCTGTAATCCACCATGCGGGCCCAATGCGTCTTGGTAGATGTCGCATGTTTTCGAATTTTTGGTTCTAGGACATGCCGGTTCCCTCACGATGTTTTCCTTCACCGTATTGAGAGCAGTAGTGATGAAATAATTTACACAAAGTAAAGCGCCTGTCAGGGTCCGAACCTACGACCTACAACTCGTAAGTCGCGGCCACCACTGTCCTACGTATTTGATATTAATTTCAACTTGATACCTCCACGCATTCCTGAAAAAAAAAGGGTCTTGACAGACAGACGGACCACGAAGTAATCCTATAAGGGTACCGTTTTTTCCTTTTGAGATCCGGAACCCTAAAAAATATAATTTCGCGACCATAATAATAAATCCTCATCGCTGGCGTAACGCTGGGTAACGGGCTAAAACGGGTACGTCACTACCACATTTAGGGCCTTTTTCACGATGTCCGAATAGCCACTACTTACCGAATAAATTCAAAAATGGAACAGAATTTGTATGAAATTATCTGCCAAGTAAGTTAATAGGAACTTAATCGTAGGTAGTGAAACAGGCCTGATTTTTTGCTCAAACAGTTGATCAGTTCCCTAGCCACAAGAAGAGTTCTGATGCTATTCATTCCCCGATTCTCATCATTATCTTTCTGCGCACACCTGGTGATGCAAGCGTGATATATTTACCACGAGATGTGTAACACTGTGTATTTGTAATTTTGTACCACTGCACTGTGATTCATTGACGTCAATGTATTTTTGTAAAAATAAGAGCGTGATATTTTGTGGAGAGTCGCTGAAATGACGACGGATTAGATACCATCAAATTCTACAAATATTATAAACGCGAAAGTTTGTGAGGTCGGACACTGAACGGATTTTGATGAAAGGAATGGGTAATCTTGGGGCCCCGTACCCAAAGAAAAATTTGACTGTAGCTTTATGAACTATGTCTGTATTTTATCTCCCAAAATAACAAAATAGAAAATCTTATATTTTCGAGTTATACTCGGTTTAAAAAAAAAAAAAAAAAAAAATAACCGCCATGCCTCATTCTTTTGACTCTCATGTGTAAATAAAATATTTTTATTAATAATTTTTTTCATCAAAATATTATTAAATAGTTACTCTATCCGTAATTACCTTTGATTCTCCATAAAAACTTACAAATTCAACATAAATTCACTATTATTTAAATGTTGTCCTCAAATATTTTTTGAAAAAAAAAATCTAGTATTACTCGAAAACTATAAGATTTTGCGGAACATATGTTTAGTTATTTTGGGAGGGCTTGACTTAGTTATTATGACCGCCAACAGTATGTCGGTCGATTCTGGGACACCCTTTAGATAAGTAATCGTTACTTGACTTTGCAAGCTCATACAAAATACTTTATTGCTGATTGTGACTCTTTAACTGGTCAATCGATTGCCTACTAGAAGCCGTTTGTATGTAAGTGCTCAACGGTTTTCACAATTTTATTTATTGTCTTTTCGAGTGTATTTTTCTCATAAACAATCGCTGGTACGGTCAGCGATTAACACTGCTACTTTTACACAAAATGTAAATTGATACAAAATGATTTGATTAACTCCTTTTTTGCTAAAATACCTATAAATAAATATATAGGAGAAAAGATCGTAGATCTTTAAATTTTACTTCTGTTCCGAATTTTGTTAAATGTCTTGCTCAATAATTAAGATTAAAACAACTGAAGTGTTAATAATCGACTTTTGTTGCTAAAACTACAAGATAAAATAATGAATTCTACTATTTTAATCGGCTAGGTAAACGCCACCGCATTACCGGGAATTGGCACACATCTCATTGTTATGAGTACACCGACCACCTACTCAAAAAATAACAAACACAGTCGTCTTTATAGACTAAATACCTATGACGTTTGTAAATTATGCTGTTAGAAATTATTTCCATTCTTTAAATTGGACGGACTAAAGCTGTAGTATCGTCAGAAGCCCGAAAGTCTGACAACCAGTCTTACATACCGAGACCCCCGTGCCTCGGAAAGCACGTTAAGCCACTGGTCCCTGCTGTCATTCGTGGATCTTTGATAGTAGTTACGGGTCGTCAGAAGCCCGAAAGTCCGACAACCAGTCTTACCAAGAGATATCGTATTACCCTGTTAATGAGTTATGGACGTCAGATAGGCAATCGCTGCATGTAAAATACTGGTATTTAGCTGCATCCGGTTAGACTGGAAGCCGACCTCAACATAGTCGGGAAAAGGCTAGGCAGATCGATTGATTGACTATAAATCAGTAGGCACACAAGGCATCTAACTTAACTCCTAACAGTTTTAAAAATACGTTTTCGTCATTATTTTCCATATAAAACCATCCACTTCTTGATGTAAGCAGACGTTGCTCAGGATCCCTTTTTCCTCTGTCTCAATATTAATTTCTTTTATCTTTTTCCAACCGTCTAACACACAATAACATTGTCCCCCTTATCTTGCAACCCGTAACTTATTATCTCTTTCATTTCGTTCTAAAGTGGCAACATTACCAGGAGCCCCCCGGTTAGTTAACCCAATTTGCTGTTCCGTACGTGAACACCATTTTGATCACTCATTGTGGGTGTTACCGTCCACAAATAAATTATGTCATTAAATGTTCGCTGAGATAATTTGCCACTTGTCTGCACGTTTTTTCACGCTGTAGTCTGTAAGTTCGTTGGACGAAGGATAAAGATAGAAATAAACCGTTAAGTACGCTGTAATACAAGAAAAATATAATTTTGAATGGATAAGCATGTGGTTCTGGGTTCGATTCCCAGTTCTCATTAAACCTACAGTAAAATAACCTCTGCTAGTTAGTGTTAATTAGGGTTCCGTACCAAAATGGTGTAAAGGAACCCTTATGGTGTGACTCAATCTGTCTGTCCGTCTGTCACAGATCTCAAGAACTACTAACGCTATCAACTTGAAATTTGGAACAGTTTTAGATGACGTTTGTCCAACAATTTTGCAAATAAGAAAGAAATAAAAATATACATTTTTTTTTTTTTTGCAACAGGTACTGAAAGGGGGCTTAAAAATTCGAAGTCATATATGAAAGAGCGTTTTTTGCACATTCTCAAACATTTTTTTTCTTTTTTTAGACCGCATTTTCGACTTTTGATGAAAAATGTAAAATAAAATACCGTAATCTGACCTCCACAACCCATTAACTGCGTAATACGATACCCCTTGGTAAGACTGGTTGTCAGACTTTCGGGCTTCTGACGACCCGTAACGACTGTCAAAGATCCACGAATGACAGCCGGTACCAACGGCTTAACGTGCTTTCCGAGGCACGGAGGGGGTCTCGGTATGTAAAGATGGTCACCTATCCAAGGACCGACCCCGGCAAGCGTAGCTTAACCTGATGGATCGACCCGTGCGGCTGTTATTACTTAGCCACGAGCCCCTCAGTTTATGTATGTCATTGTAAAAAAGTGATCATTATGTAATCTATCACGATTTATTTATTTATTTATGTAACATAAATAAGTAGGTGCAGGTACCCAGGTCGTAGGATCCCAACACCGGGGTGGTTTTAGTCAGTAAGAGTCTGAGAGCCCCCTCTGCCCACTTCAAGGTGGGAGACATCCATGAGGATTTTCACCCTGAAAAAAAAATTACCTAAGTATGTAAAGTATGTGAAGTATTTGTGAGTTTAAGGGTCATTTTCAACAAACTGTTCATAATCGGACATCCCTTTGAACGTCGCATGAACACCTGGGTGTGCATAAGGAAAAATCCTTTATATAATAGGTATATAAGCTTATATCATATATATGTAAACGTAAAAAAACATCATGCGATGGAATAAAATCATCATCAGTAGTTGTGAACCTATGGGGTTCGCAACTAACCCCGCCCCCCCCTCCCCTGGGGTTTTGGGTTCATAAATTAGTACATTATTTACAGTCAAAGGGTTAAATCAGCCATTAAAATAAAGTACGTTGACGATTAATGGTAGGTATTTATACTCCAGCAGCGCATCATCATTAGCGCATGGTGAATCACTCGCTACTCAAAGGACCTATTTCACCATCTACGATTATTATTATTATTTTATTTATTTTATAAATTACAAGTTCCTTAACTAGGTGTAATAGCAAAGCACACAATTAGACCTCTGGGGTCTGTCCTAGCGTGCCATGGCCTGAGACTGATCAACGCGCTATTAACAGCTGTTTAACAGCACTACATCAACTCGACTACAACTCAACTAGTTAAGTTATAATCGAGTCGATGCAATGTTCTTTAAGCTTACGCTTTATATTTTTAATATTCATTGAGTCTCTAATGTGTACAGGTATTTGGTTCAGTAAACTGGGTATTAGAAAAGAAGCGGTACGCCTGCCATAAAAGTTATTTTTGCGTGGCACTTGGAATGATTTTGATTTCGCTTGTCGCGATTATTTTCCTACTAGCTGCGCCCCGCGGTGTTACCCGCGGTTTATGAGATACACTAAAACGTGTAATATTTAATCGGTGAGAAAAGTATTCACAAAACAATTGCTCATCCCACGGGAACACTACATTTTTTCAGGATGTAAAGTAGCCTATGTGTGCTATGTGAATACAGGATGTCTGCTACTTGCACACGTAATTTTACCAAAATCGGTCGAGCCGTTTGAGTTTGAAACAGTAACAAATATATTTGAATTTCTTGCTCATCCCACGGGAGCACTACATTTTTCCGGAATAAAAAGTAGCCTATGTGTTAATCCAGGTTATAAGCTGTCTACATACCGAATTTCATCCAAATCGGTCTGGCCGTTTGAGCGTGAAGAAGTAACAAACATACACACACACACACACACTCACAAACTTTCGCCTTTATAATACTAGTGTGACTAGTGTGACTAGTGTGATGATGTGATTATTTATTTTTGTTTTTTTTGTTTTCAAACTTTTATTATTGTGTTTTTTGTTAAGTTAGTGATCTTCCTGTGCTAGTCACAATAAATACTTTTTCTTTCTTTCTCTATTTTTTCGGGATAAAAAGTAGCCTATGTGTTTATCCAGAGTGTCAGCTACTTCCACACCAAATTTCATTAAAATCGGTCGAGGCGTTTGAGTTTGAAAGAGTAGCAAATATATTTGAATTTCTTGCTCATCCGACGGGAGCACTACATTTTTCCGGAATAAAAAGTAGCCTATGTGTTAATCCAGGTTATAAGCTGTCTACATACCGAATTTCATCCAAATCGGTCTGGCCGTTTGAGCGTGAAGAAGTAACAAACATACACACACACACACACACACACTCACAAACTTTCGCCTTTATAATATTAGTGTGATAACTTAATTGGCAGATAATTTCATACAAAATCTGTTCCATTTTTGAATTTATTTTGGTAAGTAGTGGCTACTTGGACATAGTGAAATAGGCCTTTCATGTCCCGTAAACATTTTAACAGAAGATTAAAGTAACTAGCATGGTATGGTGAAACAAGGTCTTAATAAGTATTTTGTAACAAAACAGTCTCTTTCACCCAAAATAAACCGTTCTTAATCACTCGTAATAATTCACTGAAAACACCACCATTCACACCCTACACCCAATAAATTTCTCTATAAATAAACGTTGCAACATTCAACAGTCATCAACTCATCACTGTTTAAAACGTAATTGTCGATTAATTTAATTATTCAATTAACACTCGATGTTCACATTTGTACGTCGTCCATCTTGTACAATTTGTAACAAAGTGAATTCATTGTACTCATTTTTGTTAAGTTTTGTTTGTGGCCAATAAAAACTTTTTTTACAAAAAAATACAACCGACTTCCAAAAATAACACTACAAAGTGAAAAAAAAATTTCGGAAGTCGCTGTCTGGTTAAATGTATTTTCGTTTTTTGCCACCGACTTTTGAAATTAAAGTTATTTTTCACTTTGTAGTGTTGTTTTTGAAAGTCGGTTGTTATTTTTTTTGTAAAAAAAGTTTTTATTTTTCACTTTTTAGTTGTGGTGACCACAAATTCTAATACCACTACCTGCAAAAGAAACTAAAACATCATCCACATAAAAAGTGGGGAAAAATACGTATTATTGAAGCTAACTCAAAAACAACCCTAGCAAAATAATATTTTTTTTAAGTGACCAACTTTGAGATATATCATATACCCTCTCGAATAAAACAAAAAATTTTCAAATAGGATGACTCTGTAAGAAGTTATGCGTGTTCCTGGTCATACATAAAAAAAAAAAAAAATAATATACTGTCCAATTGAGAACCTCCTTCTTTTTTTTCGTCGGTTAAAAAATTAAGAAAAGGGTCATGAAAAATTGGGAAACATTTTTACGGCTTTTTGTGCGGCTGTTATTATTTATACACAAGCCCCTCAAATTGGTAGTCAAACTGCTTAAATGAATCACCCTGACATAACAATGTCTTTCAAATGGGAAGTAACTCGCCAGTAAGTATTTACCAAAGCCACATTTCCTTAATCTACTTACCAAATTAAATGAACAGTATGTTGAATTAAAAGTTGTGCATACTATCGTGACCACCGATGCTCTAAATTACAGAGCGCTGTATCGAACTAGTGCAACAAAGCAAGTATCCAAGTTGCACAAACAAGCAAATTGCAACTACCCGCAAATACTTCAAGTCGCTGCGCTGAAATGTGGGGCCAGGAAACAAGGAGCTGGCACGGCGCAATATAGCCGACAACGTAATTTAACCTTTCATTGTGCGTGATCCGACGTGCACTTGGCTGTTTTTTTTAATAAGACCTTTTTGTTTGCAGGTAGTGGCAATAAACCGGGTAAAACATAAGTAAAATAAAATAAAAAAAAAACTTCCCAATACCGACTCATAAAAAAGAACCTTTCCTATCCCTATGCACACAATTTTTAATCATTCTAATTAATTCATTTTTGAATCAATGAAATCAAAAATTGTGTTCGTAGGATGGGAAAGGTCACAGAACAGATATTTTATATATTCTGTGGGAAGGGTAATCAACCTTCTTTTTCATGAGTCTGTATTGAGCAGTTTTTTCATTCTTTTTTTTAAATTTTTAATATTTTATTCTTTTTTTTTTTTGGAATGTATTATACTTAAATATATATATATGTAGGATTAAATTAAGATTAGGCTGTATGTCAACATTCCTGAACGTTAAAAAACATGTTTCTGAACGAACGGTTGGATGAACGATGGAACGAGTGGTCATGAAAAAGGCGGGAAAACGTGATAGGGTTAAGGCGCGCTTTTTTGATTTCAAAATATTTTATTTGTAATTATTTATTAATAGTTAGTGTTAAGTGTTAGTTTTTAATTAGAATGGTTAAGAAGAGAAAAAGGAAGGAGGGGGAACCGCCTCCGGATCCCCAGCAGGTAGTAGCCACCGATTCTGACTCAGCGGAATCGGCGCCGGCGGTAACTTGCTTATCCTACAAGGAATCTATTGCTGACAAGGACCCGAAGGACAAATATAAAATTTTTAATGTAAAGGGCTACACTCGCTACTACCCAGAAGATACTAGTCAAAAAGAGTTGGTTGTATTCTTGAACCACTTGGAAGAAAATAAACCATTTAGCGATAGAGATCGTATGGCTTTATCTAAAGGAATACGTGAGCATGGAGTCTCAGGTGTCATGCATTTGCGCTCCATCAATAAATACAAAGTCGGCATCACATTTGATTTGCCGAATAATGCAAATATGTTTATAAAAAATAAAAAATTATTGGAACAGTTAACATTAAGAGCATCCATCCCTGCCGCAGACACAGAGGTAACTGGGGTACTCACTTCAGTCCCTGTCGACATGGGCAATAAGGAAATTTTTTCATTGATTGGTAGCTCGAAAAATGTAATACAGGTCAGGCGCTTCATGCGCAGGGTAAAGGGTTTTGGCGGCGTTGAATTTATTCCAACGCAGGCAGTTGCTGTTACCTTCGCTTCCACCATTCTTCCTCCTTATGTTTATCTAGACTCATGGCGCCACGAGGTAAGCAAATATGTCCCACCGGTAAAGCAATGTTTAAAGTGCCTTCGGTATGGACATATTGCCAAATTTTGTCGCAATAGCGAGGTTTGTTCAATTTGTACATTAAATCATAGTTTTAAGAATTGTCTAGTCAACCCAAAAGATGCTAAGTGTGTAAATTGCAAGGGCGATCACATAGCTATCTCCTCATCTTGTCCTATAAAAAAACAAAAAATTGAAGAAAATAAAATAAAGTCAAAAAGTGCCACATACTCTGATCTTTTTAATATTAATACTTTTCCAGCTTTAACAGCAAAAAATGTAGATGTACAAATTAATAACTTAATGAAATCCGATAAATTTATAAATATATTAGTAGAGACAATAACCAAAATAGTTAGTAATAAAGATGTCCCTATAAACACATCATCAATTAAAGAGGTTTTAAAAAAAACTTTAAGTAATAAAATTCCTTCACCTCCATAATGGGTATATCAAATTTAAACATAATGCAATGGAATGCACAAAGTCTTAATAGCAACAAACATTTATTTACCAATTTCCTCTACACACACAATATTCACATTGCAATAATTAGTGAAACGTGGTTTAAATCGTATCAAAATTCTAAAATAAAAAATTACAATATTGAAAGGAATGATTGTGGTAACAAACACAACGGAGTTGCCCTAATAATTCATAAAAGTATTATTTATAATAAAATTAACACTTATTACGACAATTCTTTACAAAATATTTGTGTAAAAATCACAGTTAATAATAAGGAGATGAGTATAGTCAGTTTCTATAGTCCCTTAAATTCTAATCCAGCTTTCAGTAAGGATAACTTTGATTCATTGGTGAAGTCTATTCCTGGTCCTTTTATATTTGCTGGGGACTTTAATGCTCATCACACATCTTGGGGTTGTGGTTCTGACTCTCCACGTGGTCGAAATGTCTTAGAAGTCATTGACGAAAATAATTTAATTTTGCTTAATAATGGTCAGGCAACAACTGTTGGCTCTCTAACATGGCGTCCTAATGCACTGGATTTGTCTTTGGTTTCTTCATCATTGGCACTTAATTGTGAATGGCAAGTACATGATAGTCCTCTTGGTAGTAGTTATCACATCCCTGTAATTATAAAAGTAGTGATTAGTAATAGTCAAAATAATGATTCCTGTGGAGATTGTTCAAGTACTGAACATTTGCCGACCTATCCAAATTACAAAATGGTAGATTGGCAAATGTATAGTAATAATGTGGATGAATTATTACTTGATTTCAAAACAGTTAATGTATGTCCTCTCGATTCATATCATCATTTTTGTACAATTTTACATACAGCTGCTGCTAATTCCATTCCAAATTGTAAGGTCCATAAAAATACCAGCAATCACTCATGTCCTACAAAAAGGATTAGTAGAACTGCCCTTCCTTGGTGGAATCAAAAGTGTACAGAGGCCGTGTCAAATTTCAAAACGGCTTACATAAATTTTAAAAATAATCCATCAGAAGAAACTTATATTCAATTTAAAAGACTACGAGCACTTAAAAAATTAATTATAAAAACAGAACGTCAAAAAAGTTGGATGTCTCTATGCGAAACTTTCAACAGATGCACGCCAATATCTATCATATGGAAATTCATGCGCAAATATAACAAAACATATAATTTTAACAATCATGAAAATGACACATGGATTTTTGATTTTTTGAAGAAATACACTCCAGATTTCGTGTCACATACCCCAAGTTCTACGTTTGATGACAGTACTAACTCCAGCCATAGTTTTTTACTTAATCCTTTTACAATCAGTGAATTAATATCTGCCATCTCCTCCCGAAGAGACACTACTTATGGTCTTGATGGAATGCCATACATATTATTTAAAAAACTTAGCACTTCTGGTGTAAAAATATTCTTAGAAGTCCTGAATATTTTATGGGAACATAATATTATACCTCAAGAGTGGAAAGTGGATTGTCTTGTACCAATTTTAAAACCAGAAAAACCCAAATTATGTCCCGATTCTTACCGCCCCATAGCACTTACTTCTTGTGTTGGTAAATTATTTGAGCAACTGTTGAAGCAGCGGTTAGAGTTTTATGTTGAAAAAAATCATATTCTACCTTCTAATCAATTTGGCTTTCGTAGAAATCGGTCTGCTAGGGAAAGTGTCTGTCAATTGCAGCTGGATATACATAACTCTTTAGTGGCCAATAATAATTTGGTTGGAGTATTCTTCGATGTGGCTGGGGCTTTTAATAGTGTAAATATAGACATTTTATGCCATGAACTACAAATAGGGATTCCTGGAAAAATTTTAATATGGATCAGAAATTTTCTGAGCAACAGAAAAGTATTTGTTAAATTTAATAGACATCTTTATGGTCCTAGACTTGCTTCGAAGGGAGTTTGTCAAGGAGGTATACTATCTCCTTTATTATTTATATTGTATATACGTAGATTAAATTTAATTTTAGGGTCTCAAGTTAAAAATTTACAATTTGCAGATGATTTAGTTGTTTATGCTTCTGGAACCAATTTATCACAGGTTGTTCATATAGTCAATGATGCCTTGTCAAATCTGTGTAAATATTTCTCTTACCTTGATCTCAATGTCAATCCGTCAAAGTCCAAAGTGGTTGTGTTTGGTAAACAGTGTCATAATATGCCTCCCGTACAATATAACAATTGTGCATTGCCCAATTCACATGAAGTCAAATTTTTAGGGGTCCTTTTTTCATATAATTTAACCTGGAATAATTATACCAAACATATAATTAATAAAGCAAATAAAGGTTTTAATATATTGAAATCATTATCTGGTACATACTGGGGTGCAGACCCAAAAAGTTTGCTATTGTTGTACAAATCTTTAGTTCGTAGTCACTTTGAATATGGTTTTTACTGTTTTGCTGTAGATACCAAAATTGTATATAGTCTAGATGTCCTGCAAAATAAATGCTTGCGTGTTATCACTGGGGCATTCAGAAGTACTCCTATAAATGCAATGCAGATTGAATGTAATGTTCCACCATTAAGAATCCGATTTGATTATTTAAAAGAAAGATTTATACTAAAACTTTTTAGTGTAACTAATAATAGTCTCTTGGACAATTTGTTGCATTCCAATTCTAGATTAGGTGTAAAGCCATTTTATATGTTACAGGATATTCATAGTTTCATAAATTTCATTAAAAATATAAACATTTATCAATCATCTTGTATTCTGCATTGTTATCAAGGAGCTTATAATGCAAAATTTCCAGACATAAATATAATTATGAAAAATAAAAAGGACCTGTCCTCAAAAGAGGAAGTTAATGCAATGTTGTCAGAGTGGTCAGATCATAAATTTGTGTATAGTGATGGTTCCAAAAATGATAGTGCAGTGTCTTTCGCTATTTTTGAGCCAACCTCAAATATAGGTCTTGGTCGAAAAATTGATAAAAATGCCAGTATTTTTACAGCTGAAGCTGTTGCTATTTTGAGTGCTTTGAAACATATAAAAAATTGCAATTCAGGTCATAGCAAGTGGGTTGTAGTAAGTGACAGCATGAGTGTTCTGAAAAATCTAGCGAATAATAAATTACATGCTAACACTAACTACTTAATCTATCTAATAAAAGAACTATGGATCGAACTGTCTCAATTCAATATTGAAGTTAGTTTTGTTTGGGTGCCTTCACACATTGGCGTTGCAGGAAATGAAAAGGCTGATTATCTGGCCAAAAAGATTGTTGATCTAGGTGAACTAATTCCAAATGCTGATGCTGATATGAATGTTTCCATACCGCATACAGACGCTGTTAGTCTTTTAAGACAGCGTATGTGTCAATCGTGGGGGAGACATTCATACCAGTCCACACAGATTGAAAATAAAGGCACTTGGTATGCATTTCTAGATAAACAAATAAACTCCACACCTTGGTTTTGCAGAAATAGCAGTTTTATAAATAGAAAGTTTTATTCATTTATTTGTCGTATGCGTTTTGGTCACTGTCGTTTAAATTATCATCTTCATCGTCTTAAAATGGTTAACTCTCCATATTGTGAGTATTGTCAATCACAAAAAGTTCAATCTTTGCATCACATCTTCTTTGAGTGTTCGTCTTTCAACATTCAGCGCCTTGTGTTGTCTGATGAGCTTCTAAAAATTTATAAAAAACCTGATAGGGTCCCGCAATGCATTCAGGAGCTACTTATGAATGCCTCAACTTATATATATTTGTACAAATTTTTAACAGAGACTGTAAATGATATTTAGGTTACATTTCGTGTTTTTTAATGTATATTAATTGTATAATACATTTAATTTAAATTTAACCTTTATTAAAATTGTTGTTCATAGTATTTTGTAGGTTATGTTTTTGAGGAGAAGCTAGTTTCATTTTGACATTTAGGATGTATTTTATGTTCAAGTCGTTTGACTTGACATAGAAATCTAAAATGACGTTTAGTTACCTTGGATTTGACAAAAATGGATATGACGAATTTTTCATGGACTTACTATAAACAGATTATGAAAACTAAATAAATAAATATGAAAAATACGAAAGACATTATTGTTAAAACTTATCACGAAAGAAAATACTTGGACGTAAGACTAGGCAATATGGTCGAAAGACCTTCCCTTCGGGGTAAATTAAAAAAAAAAAAAAAGATGGAACGAGTGAAAGGAAGCAAGAAAAGGAAGATGGCGAGTAGACACGATTGGAGTAAGGTGTGTTTTACGAGGAAATAATTAATAAACCATTGAAGTTTTCCTTGAGATCCCCGTACACTACATATACGTGGTTGAAAGGATCGCAGTACTTTACCTGACAAAACTATTTTTGACCCCCTAATTTGGCTTATCTGCTGTATGACGGTTCCGTAATGTTGTTACTTTACTTTAGCAGCATAAAATGTATTTAGGATATTAAATTCATTTTTTCTTTACTATTGTTTTTTCTACTTTGCTATTCCATGATAAAGAAAAGAAAGAAAGAAAATACGTTTATTTGCGGTAAACATGACGCAAAGGACAACAAAATAAAATAAACAATGTAAAAAGCAAGTTTTGGGGAAAATATGCGTCACATCTACGCAAAACGGCTACCGCTCAGCATAATGCCCCGCGACCCCATGCGAAACGGATCATATTTTAACCTTGCCCCCCCCCCCCCTCTCTTTTTTATATGTAATATCCATCCCCCAAAACATGCAACAGAGTCTGTTACAATCTATTACGATCGGTAAACAACAAACACAGCTGCTTCCGATTTTTTTTTTATTGTTTTGTCGAAAGAAACCCGAATAACACAGACTTACATTTCACAGTCGACACCCGCTTGGTTTTATGGCCCAACTGCAAATGAACGCGAGTGCAAATCGAAGCAAGTTTGAAGCACGCAAGTTTTAATAGAAGCAGGGACCGCAGCATGTGCTAATTATTGAAAAACTCTGATGATAACGTGAGGAATGTTAGCCTTATCGTAGCAAAGAAGAATGAAGTGTACGGTCGACTTACGAATACCTTATCAAAACTGAAACTCAAAGTATTAATTCTTTTAATCAAACCATTTACAGGGACTTTTGTATAGGGATGTTGACTAAAAATTATTTTAGTTTATCATGTAGGTTATTAAAAAATAATGGACACGTATTTTTTATTTTTTTACGTAATCAAAAGCTTCCGGCGATACATTGATTTAAAATGTGGCATGACGTCATATCCTTGCCAAATTTTATACTTAGTTTGTTATAAATGTGACGTAGCGAGCCCCCACTCCCCAACTTTAAAGCGTTTATTTAAATATTTTTTTATTATTATGATAAATCAAAAAATACGTGTCTAATATTTTTTTATTAACTGACTGACGGACTAAACAAATTTCTTTTTTTTATTCAGGAAACATCCCTATTGTCAAAGGAGTCAGTCAGTCAGAAAGATGAAGATAGCCCATTCCAAAGCGTACTACGTTCTTAAGGAGAAGAAGGGCACGATACTGCAAGGACAACCTTTTAAATTATATTGTTAAAAAAAAACATACGTGTCGAATTGAGAACCTCCTCCTTTTTTTTCGTCGGTTAAAAGTTGTAGTTATGTACATCATTCAAGTTGAATTTATACGTAACCATACTTAGAACCACTTAGAACCTTACCATATACACGAAGGTTAGGGGTCATTCGGCCCACTATGGAACTGGGCCCGCGGACCAGTTACCCCTTTTAAAATTTGATAGTGGTAAACTGGGCCCACATCTGTTTTGCTTTCAAGCAAGCGAAGGGTGGCTTAAAATGCCTTATATATTTTTAAGTATACAATATATATACAGGTATAAGCATTTACATATATAATATAATATTTTTTTTTTTTAGATTTCTGGTTTGGTCGTATAGGCAGTAAAAGTTGTTCATAATAATGAGTACAATAATCCCATATGAGGTTGTGCGTTAAAATACCAAAATATGACAAAAAATATATAGGTTAGGTTAGGTTAAAAATGTGACCTTCTACGCACGAGCCGAGCGAGCGAAGCGAGCGGTGCCGCGGCAGCGGCCGGCGAGTGCCAGAAACGACTAGATTATATAAGCCATTTTAAGCCACCCTTCGCTTGGTTGAAAGCAAAACAGATGTGGGCCCAGTTTACCACTATCAAATTTTAAAAGGGGTAACTGGTCCGCGGGCCCAGTTCCATAGTGGGCCGAATGACCCCTAACCCACACACGATGCCAATGTGACGCAAAAGCGATGAACGTTTCGGAAGATGGCCATACTTAGACAGTATAAAAGTGTGGTACTTAACTCTTTCTTAGTCTAACTGAACCGACAGCTGTGCTACTGGGGAGTTTATTGCGCCACTTCTTCCTCCCAGCACACCCAGCACTAGTAAGGAAGTGGTGAAGTGGAGGCGTTTTGGGGGGTTTATGTAATTTTGATATTAAAAAAGTGCTGATTCTTAGCCTGATTTGAATAAATGAACTTTGTTTTTTTTTTTACTTTTAGGTTGAGAAGAATGCTCGGCAGCTTATACCTTAAGGTCTGTTAAGTAAGTATTTACAGGCTGATACGATGAAGTTTCTATGAAATGGCAAAAGCTAAAGGTCAAATGTCAATCTCAGCTGTCTACAACCAATTTTTGATCGACGAGGTTCTAACGACACACTGACGTACAACAAGATGGAATGGAACAGTTCTGAAAATAACTTATTGATCATAAAATAATATCCAAAGATTATTTATCATATTAGATTCATCATCATCATCATCATTTCAGCCGAAAGACGTACACTGCTCGATATAGGCTTCCCAAACACCGCCACTTCGACCCGGTCTGTGTTTGTCGCATCCAGCGGATTCCTGCGGCCTTCACAATCAATAAATCTGACTAGCCTTTTCCCAACTATGTTGGGGTCGGCTTCCAGTCTAACCGGATGCAGCTGAATACCAGTATTTTACATGGAGCGACTGCCTATCTGACCTCCACAACCCATTAACTGGGTAATACGATACCCCTTGGTAAGACTGATTGTCAGACTTTAGGGCTACTGACGACCCGTAACGACTGTCAAAGATCCACGAATGACGGCCGGGACCAACGGCTTAACGTGCTTTCCGAGACACGGAGGAGTCTCAGTATGTAAATATGGTCATCCATCCACGGACCGACCCCGGCAAGCGTAGCTTAACCTGATGGATCGACCCGAGCGGCTGTTATTACTTAGCCACGAGCTCCTCCCTGCCCTCATTCCTGCGGCCTTCACAAGGTCATATATTGGGTTGCATACAAGCATACAAGTATATATGGTCCACCTGAGGGCCTAAACAAGTGACAATCGCTTTCAAAGCATTTCGTTTGTCTCCAACGACTTGACAACAGGACTGAAATAAGTTTTTCGGTGGCTCAAGGCTGATTTACACAGTCATGGTCTGTAGCCATTTCCAAATAAAGTCAGAGCTGGCGTCGAGGACTGACTGTCACTGTTTTTTTCTCTCTCTCGTCATGTTTGAGTATAATTCGAGCAGCTTCCGTGTGACTCCGGATTTTTAATACTTATGTCTGTCTTTTTAAAATTTCAGATAAGAATATTTTCTTGTTTCATACTTTTTAGAGCGTGATTTTTCAATAGTCGGGTTTTTTACCTCTCATCTAGCGTCACTGTCAAAATCACAGTGATCTTTATTGTCGTTGCATTAAGGTTGCTGTTTGATTGCTGCAGTCAGAGGTAAATTACTGTGAACGGAATGTAACTACCAGCACCCATACCGGTATCATATCGGTATCGGTATTTATCCGGTATTCAATAGTAAAGCAACGCAGCTTGGCTTGGGAATAAGTATAAATATTTTTCCAAATAAAATTAAAGTAAAATAAAATAACTCCCGGATATCGGTTCCAGTACAGCAAAGTGTATTTCACACATTTACGAACTCTATAAATTGTATAAATCCGACTTTAACTGGTTTTAGAGTTTGCGGGTTTCCCTAAGGATTGCAGAGTTCCGTAAAATCTGGATTTTTACAATACAAAATGTTTGGTAGAATGTGATCGTAAATATAATTTAAAGTCAATAAGCAAACAGTCATTGACCGTTTACAGCTTGAAAGCAGTTCAGAAATATTTAGAAGAGATTCTCATAACGTGTGGTAGGTAGGTACACACATAAACACACACACATAAACACACATACATAAACTCAGGCCTTTTTCCCCATAGGGATTGGCAGAAAATACTGAACGCCACCTGCTACAATCCTTACATAGGGTGAACTCATCCAATTTCCTGTTAAAACAAAATATGTAATAAAACTTCCACACTTTAGTAAAATCTATTTTTTTATTTCAATTACGAACATAAAGCAGTATTTCTTTTACAATAAGTAATTAGGATAGTAAACTTACATAGGGATTGGCCGAAACTACTGAACGCCACCTGCTACAATCCTTACATAGGATGAACTCATCCAATTTCCTGATAAAACAAAATATGTAATAAAACTTCCACACTTTAGTAAAATCTAATTTTTTATTTCAATTAGGAACATAAAGCAGTCTTTCTTTTACAATAAGTAATTAGGATAGTAAACTTACATAGGGATTGGCCGAAAATACTGAACGCCACCTGCTACAATCCTTACAAAGGGTGAACTCATCCAATTTCCTGATAAAACAAAATATGTAATAAAACTTCCACACTTTAGTAAAATCTACTTTTTTATTTCAATTAGGAACATAAAGCAGTCTTTCTTTTACAATAATTAGGATAGTAGACTTACTTAGGACTACTATTTTAAGACTTATAACTAATAATCGAAACCTTTGTTAACTTACCGAAACAGACTATCACGAAATTAGGACTATCACTTATTTGCGTGAGTTTAATATACTCCTTTTGCTTCGTTTACGTTCATAAACATCTGGTCATACCGGTAGATAGTTAATTAATTTTAAGAAAAGTTTTCCTAGCCATTAAAATGAGCACTTAAATAAGAAAATACGATGAGAAGAACAATATTTTATCACCAGGCAAGTTGACAAACTAAACTGAGTAAGTGCCAAAACAACAATTTTATTTTTTTATTATTTTCAAAATTGAATTTTTATTCGTAACAAGTTATATAGTTAGAACTTTGGACAAGAGCCTCCGACGGTCTAAACGTGTTCGGAATAAATACTGTAACTTGTTCAATAAAAAAACTACAAGTTTTCCAACAGAATTTGTTGTGACGCAAGAGAAACGCTTCTGAAACTAAATTGGCGTAGGTTAACTTCTGTGGGTATCTTTTTAAGGTTCCGTACCCGAAGGCTGCCAAATGGAACCCTGTTACTAAGCCTATGTCCTTCCGTCTGTCTGTCCGTCTGTCTGTCAGTGGGCTGTATCTCATGAATCGTAATATGTAGACAGTTGAAAAGTCTATTGCCGCTATAACAACAAATAATATTTTTTTTTAAAGTTCAAAATTAAAGATGGTCCCAATACAAGAAATGTGTTTTTTTTTAAACAGAAGTATTTTTAAAAAATATATTTAATTTAAGTACATAATTGTAGTGTTAAATATTGTACGGTGGTACGAAACCCTTCGTGACGGAGTCCGACTCGCACTTGTCTGTTTTTTTATTAAATGTGTTAAGTTTGTACTTTTTTGTTATTTTTACCTTTTAGAAAGTGTGAGAGGAGCTCGTGGCTAAATAATAACAGTCGCACGGGTCTATCCATCAGGTTAAGCTACGCTTGCCGGGGTTGGTCCGTTGATGGGTGACCAGCTTTACATACCGAGAATCCTCCGTGCCTCGGGAAACACGTTAAGCCGTTGGTCCCGGCTGTCATTCGTGAATCTTTGACAGTCGTTACGCGTCGTCAGAAGCCCGAAAGTCTGACAACCAGTTTTACCAAGAGGTATCTATCGTATTACCCAGTAATTGGTTGTGGAGGTCAGATAGGCAGTCGCTCCATATAAAATACTGGTATTCAGCTGCATCCGGTTAGACTGGAAGCCGCCCCAACATAGTTGGGAAAAGGCTAGGCAGATTGATTGATTGAGAAAGTGCGGTATAATGTGACTGACGGACTTGACAGCCTCATTGGTCTTGGGGTTCAATTCCAAGGTCGGGCAGTGTCATTAAAAAAAAATAATAATAATAAAATGATAAAATGTGAGCTCGGCTGTCATTGTGCCGATTGTCGTAACGGCCAATGGCCTGATGGCCGAAAGCCTCGAACAACATCTCTCGAGGCTATCATTAGGCGGTTGGATCATGGGCCTGATTCAGAAGGCAGTACTCCTTGATACGGCTCGCATTGTGAGAAGGTTCCTGTCTCTGCAGCCCTAACCACCGGTAGCTTGGACCCTGCTCCCGACACCGGCGGACCTCTATTTTTTTATATTTTTAAATGTTTTTTTATATCCTTTTTTTAAGAAATATTTAAAAATGTAAATAGATAAGAAATGAAATAAATAAACGACATAATAAAATGAACCTAAATGTAACCTAGTTTGGAAGGCGCTTGTGTTTGTGATACATTGATTTTTTTCATTAGTACATACACCAACGATACACTTCTTTCTGGAATATTCTATTTTTACTTGGAAAATTGTTTTTGTGAATCGTAAATGTGTTTTTTTTTCTGAAATAATTTTTTTTTTGCTCACATTGCTTTTGAGTGTATTTTGTATTTTTTTTATTTATTTTTTTTCTAATGTGCTTTTTATCTGTGCAGAATAAACGAGTTTTCTTTCTTCTTTCTTTCTCTTATGTTGTGTTAATAATGTGATGTTTTTCGGCTTGTTCTTGTTACTATACATCATCATTTGCCTGCCTTTCCCAACTATGCTAGAGTCGGCTTCCAGTGTACCCGGATAAGGAGTGACTGCTTATCTGACCACCACAACCCAGTTACTGGGTTATACGATACCCCTTGGTAAGACTGGTTGTCAGACTTTCGGGTTTCTGACGACACGTAACGATTGTCAAATCACAGCCGGGACTAACTCCCGGCGTTTTGGTATGTAAAGATGGTCACCCATTCACGAAACAACCGCGGTTAGCGTAGCTTAACCTGAACGATCGACCCGTGCGGCTGTTATAACTTAGCCACAAGCCGCTATCAAACAAATATATTCTAAGCGCCTATTTCACGATGTCCGAATAGCCACTACTTACCGAATAAATTAAAAAATGGAACAGAATTTGTATGAAATTATGTGCCAAGTAAGTTAATAGGAACTTAATCGTAGGTGGTGAAACAGGCCCTTCGTATCACATATCCTCGAAGCTTTTCTAATAAGTCTTTGATTTACTTAAACACAATACCTACTCGCTGTTATTGCTAACCAGTTGGCAACACTAGAATTAATAGAAAGGAAAGAATCGGTTCGGGTTTGGGATACCAACTTTTATGTAAACTACTAGCTGCACCCCGAGGTTTCACCCGCGTAGACCGGTATAAAAAGTAGCTTATATGTTAATGCAGGGTATAAGCTATCTACATACCAAATTTCATCCAAATCGGTCCAGCCGAATGAGCGTGAAGAAGTAACAAACATACAAACACACACTCACAAACTTTCGCCTTTATTATATTAGTGTAATATAGTGTGAAGTTTGATTTTACAAAATGTTACTAGTCGGAAATCACCTACTTTCTGCACTTGTAGCATAAATAACTATTGTTTCATAGATTGATTTGAAAATGAAAACAGAACATCACGCCTGTATTCTCCAAAGTAAAGAGGCAGAGGTGTGTAACATTTTATAAGTTACTCCCAGCAAATAGGGAGCGAGTAGGAAAACCTTAATTTCACAAACCCTAAAGCCCCATTAGACAGTGCAAGTTTCTGAAACGTTCAAGAGCAATAATCGCATGCCATAAAGCACGTTCAATTATTACCATTTAAGAAATGCATGTAAGTGTTTACACGCGTGCGATTTCCATAAAATGGTATACAATAATTGAACGCAAGTTTTTCCATTAAATAATTGCATGCGACTTCTGTTTACACCAAGGCAATTGCAAGTTTTGCCTCGTCTAAACACAGAGTTACATGTCATTGTTGTACAAATTGATTCAAATATTGCCCGTATTTGCCCCACCAAATATCTCATTCAATTCTATTGAACGTCTTCTCAAGATTTTTTTAACTTGTTTCGTTCACTCATGTTTGAATGATAGAACATTTTCATACGAGAATTGAATGTTATTTTATTATGCGTGCGATTTTATTGCACGTGCGTTTACACGTATACCAATTTTGAACGGCAACTAACTTGCCCGTATCGTGCAACAATTGTACGTGTTGTTTAGATGGTGTCATTCAATTGTTGCTTCATTTGTGTGGTACGCCACAGGCAATAAAATAAAATAATAAAAGTCGGTGTATTTTTTTCGAACAACATCCCAATTTATGTATTCCAAGACGAAATAAGTGATGGTGTTTGTCAATTTAATTTAAAAAATCTTTAATTCAAAATCCTTTTAGTTTAAAAAGGTTCGCAACCCCACCTTGTAACTTAAACCTTGATTGGCACCTAACATCGAAAGCTTCGAGGGAGGAGTATTGCCAAATTGCACTTTACCAAATTGCGATAAACGGGTTACGTGAAAGGCGTTTTGTTAATACGCGGCTTTATGTTCTTTGGTTCGAGTGATTTCGTAAGTGAATAGGATTGAGCTAGATTTATTAGGTATGTCTATGATCATTGTTTTCTACAAAAGATCGAGTGGCTTGTATGGCACTCTAGGAATACTGTAATACATTTCGTTGAAGAGAAGTAAATCAATTTCTAAGAAACTTGTCAAAATTTCAGACTATTGCTGAACATTTTGGAAAGCGGAGAAGGTATTGTCTTTAATAATATGGAAGATTCCAAAAATAACAGCCTAAACTAGAAATAACTAGTGCATGAAAATATGCACAAAAGTTCCTTATTAATTGTACATGATGATTGTGTTGTGATTGTGAACTCTGTGTCCCAGCAGTGGGAACGTTATAGGCTGACTATGCTGTACAGCGAAGGTGAGCAGTAAGAAAGGATTTTTGAAAATTCACCCCTAAAGGAATTAAATAGGGGATGAAAGTTTATTATTTTTGCTGATGGGGAATCCCATCGGGCACATAGCTTATACCGAAATAATTAAAAAGAAAGACACGACGTTCTCATGTTCAAGAACATCATTCACATCATATTCCTCTAATAACCATAACATCTTTAGCAATTTTTCAACGCAAATAAATCAGAAAAAACATATCAACTTGTTCCTGCCTATAGCGACATAAGCGAGCACACATAAAATGATAAACATGCCGAAACTTCCAACTAGTTTCATGAATAACTTTGTTCATATGAAATTCATAAAAAGATACCAGCGTCAAAGAGTTTGTGGCACATTCTGTTGTTTATTTTTCCCTCTTTTTATGGAGGAATTTATCATGATATTGTACGGTACTCTCTGCGCAATACTGTAGTGTAGTGTAGCATACTGCGCAGTTAAGGCGACGTTATGCTACCTTTAATGATTATCACGTCTAAACGAATAAGTAGTGTTAATGATTTGGAAAGAATTTAAGAAAGAAAGAAAGAAGAAAGAAAATACGTTTATTTGCGGTAAACATGAAATATATTATATGTTAAACTAGCCAGCGGCTTCGCCCGCGTGGATGTCAGAAAATATCCCACGGGAACGTGCTACCGGCAATTCCTTCCTTATTCCTTGTCTACATTATAAAGGGAACCTCTGTGCTAAATTTCAGTTTTCTAAGTCCAAGGGTTTGGGCTGGGCGTTGATGAGTCAGTCAATCAGTCAGTCAGTCAGGACTTCTCTTTTTATTTATATAGAAGAAGAAGATTAGAGCATTTTCTTAGTAACTAAATATTTGAATATTTTAGATTATGTTCATATTACATAGTGTAATTAATTTGTAAAATTAGGTCTAACGCGGATAAAAAACGAGAACCACACAAAAACTATCGCGCGTATTTTTATGAAACCTTCACCATTTTAAAGATAATTTAATTATTTATCTTTTAGTACCTATACGTGTTTTATTAAAATACCTTTTGTTTTATGGTATAATAAATTAATAATACGTCTAATTTGGGACAGCGCTCCTTGATGGGCGAGTCCTATTACTGGGTGGACGTACGACGCGTTGCGTGAGCTCGGCACAGAACACGCAAGCTAACCACTCAAGGGCGTTGGTACTTATCTCCTTCTCAAATCATAGTTAAAAATGACCATACTATACGTAATTAAAGGTTTACTTTAATTAATTATTAGTTTAATTAATTATTATGAGCATCTAAAACTGTTCCAAACAAGTAGATAGCATTAGTAGTTCTTCAGATATCCAGCTGTGACGATAGACAGACAGTCTGAGCGCACCATAAGAGTTCCTTTTTACTATTTTGGTACGGAACCCTAAAAACGATAAGAAAAGCAAAGGTATTTCGTCTCCTTTAAAAAAACCAAAAAAAAAAAACAAAACAAAAAAAAACATTGGGTTTTTGCGGTCGCAAACCCGATGGCCAAACGTCAAATTCCAATTATTATTGAAAAAACTAGGGAAACGTTTATATTATTGTTTTTTAGGGTTCCGTACCCAAAGCCACAAAGTAAATACATCTGTCCATCCGTCCGTCTGTCACAGGGCTGTATCTTTTGATCCGTAATAGTTAGACACTTGATATTTTCACAGACTGTTTACTACAATGTCCGATATAACAACAAATATTAAAAATAAAATATCTTAAAAAAATAAAACGCAGAAAACAACACGTTTCTTGTATTACAGGAAACGTGTTTCTGCTTGATTTATGGTAGCGTTAAATATTGTTCTGTGGTACGCAACCCTTCGTGTGCGAGCCCGGCTCGCACTTAGCCGCTTTTTTAATAAATGTTCTGCAATTTCATGTTCGTTCTTGTAATACAATAAAACACAGTTCAAAATCAGCACAAGTACCCGCAACAAAGTGTGTTGCAGTTAAAACGTATAAATGTGTACATCAGTAAGCGACAACGCGTGGACACTTTGAGATATGTCCGAGACGAAACTAACAGACGTCATATTTATAAACGTTGGGAAGTAGACGTCCAAACGACGAGCTGAAGCGGGAAAGAATTAAGGCGAGTAGTAATGCGAACTAGCGCCACCATTGTCGGTCAGATGAGGTAGAATGTTACCTGACCTACCTCATCTGACTTAAAATGTGAGCTTAGGAAATTTTAAAATGTTCCATATCTCACTATAAATTATGTATGATAAACTTATGATTTTTTTCTCAGTGGTGGGGCAAGTTGGCGTTACTACTCGCCTTAATTTACTGGTTGTCGTTGAATAGTAAGTTCGTCATATTTGAAAAGTCGTATAAGTTAACACCAACCAACGTCTAAACCGCATCTGCCTACCTAATAGCATACGACGAGAGCCCGAGCTGCATACGAAGTTCGCCGAACTTCGTATGCAGCTCGGGCTTCGTCGGATAACTGTATGATTTATAGACTGTGCTAATAGTACCTAATAACCCCCTTTTGTTATGGGTTTAAACTACATCTTCAAAAAAAAAACCGGCCAAGTGCGTGTCGGACCGTGCCGTAGTTGAAAAGAATTTATCCCAAGAACAAACTTAACATTGTTATTCCAAAAAAATGTTTTTTATGTGATAAAATTACAAATGAAGAATTTTCGGACTTTTTCCTTTACTTGTGCTGTAAAACCTTGGTTCCTGCCAAATTTTATGATTCTAGGTCAACGAGAAGTTCCCTATAGGTTTTGATTTACTTGCGAGTATGTCGCATAAATGGCCGTATTTTTTATTACGTTGACTTAGAAGCTTGATTTTATTAGAACTTCAAGGTCTACGGTAGACCTACGTATTTGATATCAATTTCAACTTGATACCTCCACGCGTTCCAGATAAAAAGGGTCTTGACAGACAGACAGACAGACAGACAGACAGCCAGACAGACGGACAACGAAGTGATCCTATAAGGACTCCGTTTTTTAGGGTTCTATAAGAGTTCCGTTTTTCCTTTTGAGGTATCAAAAGGAAAAACGGAACTCTTATAGGATCAATTCGTTGTCCGTCTGTCTATCAGCCTGCGAAGAACCTTTTTCTCTTTGAAATTAATATTAAATACGTAGGTCTATGGTCCCTCCCCACATGTGTGCGGATGCGGGGCGAATCAGTGGTGGACATCTCGTTTGCCAGCCCCGCTCTGGTGCCGCATGTTGTTGACTGGCGCGTCATGGAGGGGGTGGAGACCTATTCCGATCACCGGTACATTCGGTTTGATGTCTCCGCCCAGACCTCGAGCGCGCCGGTCCGACAGGCCCCGAGTGGTCCGCGGTGGGCGCTGAAGCAGCTGGACCGGGAGCTCCTCCTGGAAGCCTCGATCGTGCAGGCCTGGGTGTCACCACCGGACAGGCCTGCTGACATCAACGACGAGGCGGAGTGGTTCCGGGAGGCCATGTCCGAAATATGTGACGTGGCAATGTCCCGGGTCCAGCCCGGACGTGCTTGGCGCCAGGTGTACTGGTGGTCGCCGGAGCTGACGGCTCTGCGCGAGGCGTGCGTTGCTGCGCGGCACCGGTACACCAGGCACCGCAGGCTCCGTATTCGCCCACCGGATACGGAAGCCATTCAGGCGGAGCTGTACGAGGGGTACAGAACGGCGAAGACCGCCCTCCGAGCGGAGATCTCGCGGGCCAGGGGTCTGGCTCGCGAGGAGTCGCTGGGGACTCTGAACAGAGACCCGTGGGGACGCCCCTATAAAATGGTGCGGGATAAACTCCGCCCATGGGCTCCCCCGCTGACGCAGAGTCTCCGGCCGCAGCTCGTGGAGGACGTGGTGAGCGCTCTGTTCCCTTCGCGAGGGGAACATACTCCCCCGCCCATGGCTCCGCCTCCTGCGGTGCCCGATGCGGACCACACACCGACGACGACGACGATGCTCCGGAAGTGACCGAGGTAGAGCTGAGAGCGGCGGTACGTAGGCTGAGTGCCAAAAATACCGCCCCAGGACCCGACGGCTTGCCAGGAAGAGCTTGGGTTCTGGCCTTTGTGGCTCTCGGGCCTCGACTAGGGGGGCTCCTAAGCGCATGCTTGGAGAGGGGCCAGTTCCCACTTCGTTGGAAGACAGGGAAACTGGTCCTCATTAAGAAGCCGGGGCGCCCTGCGGACTCTCCGTCCGCTTACCGGCCCATCGTGCTGCTCGACGAGGTGGGCAAGCTCTTTAAAAGAGTCATTGCAGACCGCCTCGTCGGGTGGCTGGTGCAGGAGGGGCCGGATTTGGCGGAGAGCCAGTTTGGTTTCCGCAGGGGGCGCTCTACGGTGGACGCCATCATGCGCGTGCGAGCCCTCACGACGGGGGATGCTGTGGCCCGGGGTGGGGTCGTCTTGGCGGTGTCTCTAGACATCGCCAACGCCTTCAATACCCTGCCCTGGATTTGCATCAGGGAGGCACTCCGGTATCACCGGGTGCCAACCCACCTCCGTCGAGTGGTCGAGGCCTATTTGACGGACAGGGCCGTCATCTACCCCGGTCATCAGGGAGAGTGGAACCGGCGAGAGATGTCGTGCGGTGTCCCACAGGGATTGGTCCTGGGGCCACATCTGTGGGACATCGGGTACGACTGGGTGCTGCGCGCCGACCTACCTAGCGGCGTCAGCGTTGTATGTTACGCTGACGACACGCTGGTCCTGGCGCAGGGGAGGTCGCACCAGGCGGCGGCTGAACTAGCGACACGCGGGGTTGCGACAATCGTAGAGAGGATCCGGCAGTTGGGACTCGAGGTGGCCCTGCACAAGTCCGAGGTCATGTGTTTTCATGGTCCTCGGAACGCGCCACCGTCGGGTTCCCAAATAACGGTAGGAGGGGTTCACATCGGGGTTGAGTCGACGATGAAGTACCTGGGACTCGTCCTCGACAGCCGGTGGAACTTCGTGGAGCACTTCCGACGTTTGGCTCCCAGACTGGAGCGGGCCGGGGCTGCCTTGAAGCGGCTCCTGCCCAATCTGGGGGGTCCAAACGCCTCCTGCCGGAGGCTTTACGCGGGGGTCGTGCGGTCCATGGCCCTTTACGGGGCACCGGTGTGGGCGCGTTCCCTGAGGCTGCGACCAGCCCGCCGGTTGAACGCGTCCCAGAGGGTCATGGCCATCCGGCTAGTCCGGGGATACCGCACGGTCTCCTGTGAGGCGGCGTGCCTCCTTGCCGGATTACCGCCATGGGATCTGGAGGCAAAAGTCCTCGCGCACGTGTGGGAGTGGCGCGAGGAGGTGAAACGCCGGGGCGTAACTCCGCTGCCGCGAGAAATCACGGTACAGCGGACAGAGCTCCGGCGGGATCTCATGGCGACATGGAGAGTGCGATTGTCGCAACCCAGCGCTGGGCACGCCACAATTGCGGCGATAAGTCCCCTCTTTGAGGAGTGGTTGGAGAGGCACCACGGCGTCCTCACCTTCCGCCTGACGCAGGTCCTCACCGGACACGGTTGTTTCGGGAGGTTCCTGTTTCGGATAAGGCGGGAGGAAACGCCCGGGTGTCACCATTGTGTGGATCGCCCGGAGGACACGGTGGAGCATACAGTGGAGGTCTGCCCGGCTTGGGCGGAGCACCGCCGTGTTCTCACGGAGGCGATCGGCGGCGGCGATCTCTCGCGTCCAAACCTGGTCCAGGCCATGGTGCGGAGCGAGAGTGCATGGGAAGCCGTCACCTCCTTCTGCGAAGCAGTAATGCTCGCGAAGGAGGAAGCGGAACGCGTGAGGGAGAGGCAACAGCCGCGCCCTCGCGCCCCTAGCCGCCGTAGGAGACGCCCTGGGCGGCGGGAATCGATTGCCGATTCCCGGCCACCGTAGTCGCGGGCTTGCGGACGACGAGTAATGGGCAGCTCGCCGTCCGGTAAGGACCAGGCCCGGGTCGACGGCGCGTTGTGTTCCACGCGCGCCTCAAAGAGATGTCAGCAGTGACGGGGTCAATTGGGCCGATGCCGCCGGGATCGCGGGTAGTTCGAAAGAGATACCGTGGCCCTGGCACGGGCAGCTGAAGGAACATGGGTGGGTTTTAGTCAGTAAAAGTCTGACACGCCCTCCCGCCTCTGCCCAGAGCGGGAGAAGTCATTTGATGATTCCCCATCCACAAAAAAAAAAAAAAAAAAAAAAAAAGGTCTATGGTCCCTTGGTGCTCTAAAAAAATCAAGCTTCTAAGTCAACGCAGTAAAAAACACAGCCATTTATGCGACATATTTTGATACTCGCAAATAATCAAAACCTACAGGGTACCTACTTCCCGTAGACCTAGAATCAAGAAATTTGGCACGAACCAAGATCTCACCTCACAAGTAAAGGAAAAAGTCTGAAAATCGTTCGTTTGTAATTAAATCGCATAAAAAAAATTTTATTTGGGTTTTTTAATTTCTGAAATACAATGTTAAGTTTGTTTTTCGGATAAATTATTTTCAACTACGGAACCCTTCATTGTGCGTGGTCCTACACGCACTTGGCTAGTTTTTCCTTTTGAGACATGGAACCCAAAAACGGTCCTATTAAGATCATAGCTTATTGGTCGATTCAAACGAATTTACTCGCCCGAAACTGGCGAATCGACACTTAAATAATTGTATTTTTTCTGAAGGTGACTCGCACGAAGATAATTTATTGGTATGGGCGAATCGACAACTCTAAAAATACGTATAGGCAATCGGCACATTTTGAATTGGTAAATATAATTTCTATTGTAGAGGAGCTCGTGGCTAAGTAATAACAGCCGCACGGGTCGATCCATCAGGTTAAGCTACGCTTGCCGGGGTTGGTCCGTGGATGGGTGACCATCTTTACATACCGAGACTCCTCCGTGCCTCGGAAAGCACGTTAAGCCGTTGCTTCCGGCTGTCATTCGTGGATCTTTAACAGTCGTTACGGGTCGTCAGAAGCCCGAAAGTCTGACAACCAGTCTTACCAAGGGGTATCGTATTACTCAGTTACTGGGTTGTGGAGGTCAGATAGGCAGTCGCTCCATGTAAAATAATGGTATTCAGCTGCATCCGGTTAGACTGGAAGCCGACCCCAACATAGTTGGGAAAAGGCTAGGCAGATTGATTGAAATATAATTTCTATTGTACTTTTTTCTCAACTTTATTGAATAAAATTCAAAATGTGCTAATTGCCTATAATACGTATATTTCGGGAGTTGTCGATTCGCCCATAAATAAATTAAATTCATGCGAATCGCCACAGAAAAAATCATATTATTTAAAAGTGTCGATTCACCCGATTCAATCAGCCAAGATCAGACGGACGGACGTCCGACTATCACAGAAGTTTTTTATATCAAAAACAGCTTAAACTTTTCATAAAAGCATTATCTGGGTCTAGCAAGCGCTCCTAGGTCGTGGGTTCGATTCCCAGGTCGGGCATAGTTTTATTAGGTTTTTTCTGTCTAGAATTTCTCAGTAGCAGCCTGGAGTCTGAATTTGTGCCCTGTTGATGGCTATAGGCTCGCCCCCTATTTACATGGGACTTAAATCTCCATAACTGATAAAATGTGGGTGTACTATAGGTACACCTCTGCCCACCCCTTTGGGGATTACAGGCGTGATGTTATGTTGTTTTCTTTAATTCAACTTAATATTATTTTTCAAATTGCACCACAAACCGTATAATGAATGATGCGAACACGTAAATATTTATATGAGAAATGTATTTTTGCCGCTACTATGCATACACCCGTTGTTTACACTCGAACCTGTCACGGGCTGGACTATAAATAAAGCACTAGTAACGAATGTAAATAAACAACTCATTAGTTGAACTCCGCGCTATTAATCTATTTAGGAAGAATATGTCGAAACAAACATTACTTTAATTCATGTTGTTTATTTTAAAATCTGCGTTTTCTGACACAATCAGTTCTTGTATAAGTATCTTATCTCACGAAGCCACACGCGGTTTACTTGTGTTTACCAAGTGTACAAACAGGCTGTGAATGTGTGTGTGAAGTCGAGTAGCGTCAGCACATAACACACACACGCTTCCGACTTCGCCATTGTCTCGGACGGTATACCAAGAGCTCCTGAGTAGCGTTGCAAAACTTCGGAACTATTCGCAATAATTCGCAAATATTCAAAAGAATACTTCGATTTGAAGGAATACTACTAGTAAAAACTTATTACGTAAGTACTTATCTAAGTAGATGAAAAGAAATATTATTTTTGCGACAGGACACACCGTTTTCGAGATATAAGCAAAAGAAAAAAAAACTATTTTATAAACTCGGTAATCTACCTACCTATTTATTTACCTCTCTATCACTTTCACACCTAAACCGCATACAAAGACTTATTACGTAAGTACTAATCTAAGTAGATGAAAAGAAATATTCGGAAGTATTCAGAAGTTTTCAAATCGAATAGGACTCAGATTTATGAATGAACGCGTAGTAACATAGTCCCTGGCATTAACGCCATCTAGCGGTGAATATCAAACTTTAATAGATAAGTACTGTATGCGTGACCGAACATGTACTTAGCTCGGCGAATAATTGCGAATACTACTCAAAACTTCCGAATGCTTCCGCCAATAATACGACGGGAATACTTCTGAATATTACTCTCCGGCAACGCTACTCCTGAGCTTACACACACATACACAGCGTGTTGTATACTTGGTTACCACAAGTAAAGCGCGTGTCGCTTCGCGTTACAAAAATACTTGTAGGTATCGACGCGCGACGGTTGGAGTAATGGCTGGGTGAACAAGTTTGATTCATGCCTTGCTAAGCAAATTAAGCCTAGTCCCGTCTGTCATTCGTATATCTTACTTTAGTTACGGGTAGTCAGAAGTCCAAAAGTCGGATAACCAGTCTTACCAAGGGGTGTTGTGTAAGGGGTAGTAATTGGGTTGTCAGATAGGAAGTCACTCCATATAAAATACTGGTATTATCTGCATCCGGTTAGACTGGAAGTCGCCCCAACATAGTTGGGAAAAGGCTAGGCAGATTGATTGATTATTATTCTTAAATTATAAGCTAAATAAGAAATAATTAAGCTATCTTATAATAGGTCTTTACCTATGAAATTGCCGTTTTGTATGAAAAAATTTAAAAGAATTTTTTTCATGCATTTTTTATTTGTATTAATCGAAGTAATCACCCATGCAATCAATGCATCTTTGCCAACGCAGTGGCAGTTTATTGATGCCCTTCTTAAAGAAATCAGCTGGACGGGAGGCAACAAATTCTTCAAAGGCATTTTGTACTGCCTCTCGGGTATTGAATTTTTTTCCCGCCAAGAAGTTATCCAAATTCTGGAAAAAGTAGTAGTCTGTAGGCGCAAGGTCTGGTGAGTAGGGCGGATGACGGAGAGCTTCCAACCCCAGTTCTTGCAACTTGGAGACCGTCTGCTGTGCAGTATGAGGTTGCGCGTTGTCGTGCAGGAGCAGCGGAGACGAGCGATTGACCAATGCTAGTTGGAGATGTGCCAGCTTCTCCATCATTGTGTTCAGTTCTTCACAGTACACATCTGAAGTAATGCTCACCCCGTTTGGTAAGAAGCTGTGATGAATCACACCGGCGCTAGACCACCAAACAGTGACCATCACTTTTCTAGGGGTAAGTTTTCGTTTAGGGCATTGTTTAGGTACTGAACCAGGATCCAACCAACTTGCTGAGCGCTTGCGGTTATCAAACAGAATCCATTTTTCATCGCAGGTAACAATGCGGTTCAAAATTCCTTCATTTGTGTGTCTGTTGAGCAGTGCAAGGCACGTCTCGACGCGTACTTCGCGCTGGCGATCATTGAGTTCGTGGGGCACCCATTTGTCAAGCTTTTTTACCTTGCCAATTTGACGCAAATGGACCATTATTGTTTTGACGCTAACGTCGAAAGCTGCTGCTAATTCAGCCGTAGATTGTGTATCATCAGCTTCCACAATCGCCTTTAATTCGTCATTGTCGACCAAAGTCTTCGGACGACCGCGAGGTTCATTTTTCAGGTGGAAATTTCCAGAACGGAAGCGAGCAAACCAATAACAAGTGGTGCGTTGGTTTGTAGTGTTAACTCCGTAAACGTCGTTGATGTTGCGTGCCGCTTGTGCCGCGTTGCTGCCACGACGGTACTCATATTCCATAATTACTCGAATTTTTAACGTATCCATGATGACGAAAAAGATTGAAATGCGATGAAAATGTAACATTAATCAATAAACAAATGACTACTTTTGGAAAAAAAAAATCCATGTTTTTAAAATAAAATTAATTTGAAATTAGAATTCATAGCCAAACAAAAATTATTTTGATTTGAAATGGCCAGTACTGCAGAACGGCAATTTCATAGGTAAAGACCTAATATAAGGCAGGTATTTAAATTCATCAATACATAATATGATCTCACTAATTTATAAGATTTATTTAACATTTTTTTAATTCACATAATCTCAGTACCTAGTAATAAGTATTTTTGTTTATTTTTTTATTTTTAATGTGTTTTTTTTTTTTGCATGCTGAAAAAAGTAAGCAAAATATGTGGAACTATTTTAAATTTAAGGGCGCTATTACATTTTGACCGTGATTTTTTCATAAATTGAAATTGCACACTATAAACAAAAAAATAATTATTATATGACTCAAAATGAACGTAATCACAACTGCTAAATTGCTACATAATGCGATGCGTCGGCGTCTAAAGCTAAAGACCGCGTGTCCCGAGATTTACAATGATTTTTAGCACTGCATACAATAATTAATTAAACCTATTATTTTACTTTTAAATAGACTAATTTTTTTTATCAAGCAAGGTAACATAGTAACCTTGTTATTAAATACATTTTGTATGAATTTGGATTACACATTCGTAGATAAAAAATATAATTTCGGACGAAAAATTGTCAGTAACTCTCTGGTTTACGGAATTATTTTTGGTGTATTACTGTATGAAACATAAAAACTGAATTGAGCACTCCAAAGTTGAAGATACAGTTGTTCCAAGGACATTTTTTTAAATGATTAAATTATTATATCTTCGATGTAACAAAGCATCAAAACATGTCCAAAAGTAAAATTTTATGAAACATCCTTTGCAGAGACAAGGTTTTTACTGATTTTTGTAAACAAATTGAAATATTTATTTAAAATACTCCCAAGAGAAAATAATCAAGCTTTCTTGGGCATATGTTTTTTTTTAATTTTGTGGCTCCAACAAAACCACAATCACATATCAAAACTCGAATCAAACGCTCAAATACAAGAGAAATTGTGATAGCGCTCTTAAGACCTTTTATGTACCATATTGTATGCAAATAAAGATGTTCTATTCTATTCTATCTACAGCAAACACTACACTACTACTACTTGATTATTATCTACACTTAAAGCAATAGCTTTTCCAAGTCACGCATCCAAACATAAAAGCATTTAATAATATCTAAAAATCTAATAAAACTCATAAGACTATTAAAATCCCTTCCTACTGAGAAGCATCTGCGAATAAATTCACGACACATATCTGTGTCAATCATAAATCCTATTAAAAAGATTCCTTCAAGAGTATTAAAAAACGTCTCATCATAAATATGCAGGCAGACTCATCTTCTCTTTATAGAGGTCTAAGTACTTTCCTATAGCTAATACTTCAAGGGAATCTGACCACTATGTACAACTTACAGGGGTTATATCAGCGTGTAGTCATGTTTAAAGAGAGGGTACATGACAGTTTATGGTCACTTCAATGAGTTACATTAGGACAGTGTTGCCACGCGTTCCAGTTAGGTTGGACGTCCCACAGAATTGAGTTCAAACTGCCTTTTTAAGTAACTTAACTGATAATAAAAAAAAAATGGAATGGAATGAAATTTTATTCAGTTGCATCGTTGTAGCCTGAGTGTTCAAGTAACAGAGCCGTACTATGAGGTGAAAAAAGATCATGGATCCATCATGGTTCCAGTGTGAGAGAGAGAAAGACGGAGCTATATAATATACGACCTATAGCACTATCCTTTTTTCACAACGGAACCATGATGGATCCATGATCTTTTTTCACGTCATAGTACAGCCCTGACAACCATAAGATTGTACGTAGTTTTACACACATCATCATCTACCTGCCCTCACCCCATATTACTTGTGGTCGGCGCAACACGTTTTCTTCTTCCATTCTCCCCTGTCAACCGTCACGCTATCATTCACTCCCTTCTCTTTCATATCATTCCTCACACAATCCATCCATCTTTTCTTTAGCCTTCCTCTGTTTCTCCATCCATCAAAATGTATATTCATCACATGCGTTTCGTCTTTCCTCATCACATACCCATACAAAGACAAACGATTTCCTTTTAACTTTTCTGTCACTAGCGCCACTTTCAAACTTCCTCTTATATCTCATTTCTTACTGTATCCATTCTCGTCAGTCCACACATCTATCTCAACATTGTCATCTCCGCTGCATGCAATTTTTTTTCCATCGTCTTCTTCAGTGCCCAGCATTCCGATCCATAAAGTACGACAGGCCATAACACGGACTTGTAAATTTTGCCCTTTAACTTGAAGGGCATCCGTGGGTCGTAAGTTGTTCCTGTAACCTGTCGCCATTTCATCCATCCTGAGTTGATCCGGTGCGTTACGTCTCGGTCTACTTCGCCATCCCCTTGGACAAGCGACCCGAGGTACCGTAGTTTTACACACGTTCAACTCAAAGCTCAAACTCAGTCAGAAAATGTCGAATGGAGTGGACTTGGCTTGGCTTTTTGAACAAGCTATCATAATTTACATGAAAGACCTTCTTCATGTCGATGGCACGGCAGTTTATAAAATTTTGATGGCTCAAAACTTCGTCACTACCACTTGAAGGCCCTGAAAGATATCCACCCGAAGATCAGGTTTAATGTTCCAGACAGAATTAAACAACTTGCCTCAAAAACATTTTCCTTCATACCCATATCACTCAACGCATAAAATACACATTGTATGATAAATCTGGTTTCCATCACAACTCGGGTCCATCTTGTAAAAGTCGTGTCGTGTAACATTTTACGTCTAATTCTTTGTCGGCTAGGGATTGAATTGCTGTGTTAACGATAGGCCTTGACGGATTTACGCACTGAAGACATGTGTTTAGATTTCAGTTTAGAGCCAACATACTTCATTTAAGTGAGCTTGAACTGTAGCTGTGTGGTCAGTTACTGAAAAGTTGAAAGGGAATCGTTTGTCTTGGTGTGGGCATGTGATGAGGCATGATGATACTAAAAGAGTAATGTATATAAATGTTGATTGATGGATGGAGAGGGAGAGGAAGACCAAAGAAAATATGGATGAACTGTGTGAGGGATGATATGTAATAAAAACCGGCGAAGTGCGAGTTGGACTCACGCACGAAGGGTTCCGTACCAATCAATCTGCCTAGCCTTTTCCTAACTATGTTGGGGTCGACTTCCAGTCTAATCGGATGCAGCTGAATACCAGTATTTTTACATGGAGACTGCCTATCTGACCTCCACAACCCAGTGACTGGGTAATACGATATCCCTTGGTAAGACTGGTTGTCAGACTTTCGGGTTTTTGACGACCCGTAACGACTGTCAAAGATCCACGAATGACAGCCGGGACCAACGGCTTAACGTGCTTTCCGAGGCACGGAGGAGTCTCGGTATGTAAAGAAAGAAAGAAAGAAAGAAAAATATTTTATTTGGGACACGCACAGGAAATACAGTTAAAAAAGAGCATATAAAAGTAACAAAATAAACATTAAAAAGCAAAAAAACAAAAAAAAGAAATCAGAATAAAAAAAAAAGAGACCTGTGCGAGGCCAAAAAGGCTCCCATCTCAGCATAAAGCTGCGATATTTAAAAAATAAATACCGCAACGCTGGTATTCTGATAGGGCCTGTGTGATGCCACGGACATACCCACGGATATCAATTAAAAATAGCAAGGGGAATAAAATCAAATAAAATAAAATACAAATACTAGAATACTTGAAAAGAAAAAAACAAAAACCGTCAATAAGGTGTAAAGATCGACTCACGCTTGACGCCCGACGGTCCAACCTCACTTGTCTATGCTATAGACTATTGTCTATATTTATGACAAGCGATGAGTGAGACCATGCATGAGACGCGGGCGCAGGCGACTGGCTGTCAATGTGCATTAATGTAAAAAAGGAAGTAAAGTCACACAAATAAACAAAGAGTGAATAATAAATACGACAAGAAAATGGTGCAAATAAATAATATAAAGTATTGTTGAGTGTATAACTGAATGTGTTGTGTTGTGTAAGTCGGAAGAAAAAAGAAAAATAATCAATCACCGAGTGAAAAAACAAAGCGTTCAAAGTTAAACATAAAGATGGTCACCCATCCACTAACCAACCCCAGCAAGCGTAGCTTAACCTGATGGATCGACCCGTGCGGCTGTTATTACTTAGCCACGAGCTCCTCCGTACCATTATCTATAGAAACGGCAAAAAAATCACGTTTGTTGTATGGCAGCTCCCCTTAAATATTTGTTTTATTATAATTTAATTATTTATTTTTAAAGTGAATATATAAATAAATATGCTGTGAATATGTCAAGCGTCTACCTGTTGCCGTTATCAATATCGAGCAAAAACGAGATTGTAAATATTTAGACAAATAACTTCTTCTTTATGATCATCCTGAGGCAAAATATTGACCTATTTCTTTAAGCAGGCTCAGACGGGAGACGCTTCGGGCGAAACCAGAAACCTTTATCGATGGTAAAATGTTTTCAAACAGGGCAGACTTAAAGCAATATAGGCCGGTAAAACCATTCGATAAAGTAACACGAAAAGGACTAGAAATTGATACTCCAGAATCTAGAATTTTTCTTTATTTGTTTTACCTATATCAAATTGACTTAGCCAAGAAAAACATCCATACTATCATCGAATCTAGGATTCTAGGACATTATCTAATGAAATGGTCAGAGGAATAATTCGTAAGAAGGCGAAAATCTCTAATATCGGTTTCACATAACCTATTTCACAATATCGAACTGAAATAATATGAGCAGTCTGAAGGTCACAGGATAATGTTTCTTTGTATGAAAGGTCAAGTGCGGCGACCCTCAGTTAAATAGAGATGGAACAAATTCGAACACAGGATAAAAGTGTTCAAACTCGAAATAGTATAGAATTGGAGACTGGAAATTGTGTTGCAATTGATGCAAGCTAGTTGGAAATGCATGGTTGCGTTGCATTTGATAATAATGATTACCAAAGTCATCGGATAGGAAAATTAGTTTATTTGCTTGTCTTTAGGGTTCCGTACCTCCAAAGGAAAAAACGGAACCCTCATAAGATCACTTCGTTGTCCGTCTCTGTCAATATGACCAAACCATTTAAGCAAAACAATATTATTTTTCTGCTAAAAAAACTAGAAGTTATCGCACTTTTCGAAATAATCCTTACTACGCAGTAACGTTATTTTTTCGGGTCAATAACCAGAAAGGATTTGCTAAGTGGTTTAAAACATAAAGAGTAATAAAAACACGAGAAAAGGACTTGGATAGGACATTTTTTTAGGGTTCCATAACTCAAAAGGAAAAAACGGAAGCCTTATAGGATCAATTGGTTGTCCGTCTGTCAGTCTGTCAAGACCCTTTTTCTCAGGAACGCGTGGAGCTATCAAATTAAATTATTATCAAGAACGTAGGTCTATGGTCTTTTATAGTCCTACAAAATCAAGCTTCTAAGTCAACGCAATAAAAAATAAGGCCATTTATGCGACATATTTTGATGCTCGCAAGTAAATCAAAACCTATTGAGTACTTTCCGTTGACCTAGAATAATGAAATTTGGCAAGAAGCAAGGTCTCACATTACATGTAAAGGAAAAAGTCCGAAAATTGTAAATTTGTAATTTTATCACATAACAAAATATTTTTTTGGGATTACAATGTTAAGTCTGTTTTAAGGATAAATTCCTTTCAATTACGGAAGCCTTCATTGTGTGTGGTCCGCCACGCAGTACGCACTAGACTAAAACGGCTGAACGGATTTGAAATTTGGCACAAAGGTAGACCATGACCTGGATTAGTACATATGATACTTTTCACCCCGGTAGTATGTTCCCGTGGGATAGTTTCTGACCTACATGCGGGCAAAAACTAATACAAAATATTTTTGTCATAATTATTAGTGATGCCATTTAGCCACCATGGACTAGAAAAAAAAGAAAGACTCCGCGCCACGCGTATCGAAAGTGAAGCACCGTACCGATCTATATGTGCGTGATTTGACGAAGACGCCGTTGTGTCACGTAATGGCGGCCGGTCGGCATACTATGATGTAAATGTGTGCGTGAGGCGTGTTTGTACAAACGGTCCCGGCATACTTACTGTGCTTCACTTTCGTTATGCGTAGCGCGGAGGCCTTCATTTTTTTCTAGTCCGTGTTAGCCACTTACTCATTAAGAATTTTGTTGTTGTTGAGTTTGTTGCGCCACTTCTACCCAGCTAAAGCACTAGGAAGTGGTGAAGGGCGGGCGTGCCGGGGGACTGTCTTATGTAATTTTGACTTTCGAAAACCGCTGATTCTCAGCCTAGTTTGAATAAATGACTTTTATTTTAATTTGAGGCCTAGAAATTTGGTTTGTTATGTCGCCAATTTGCCATATTTCGGTAATAATCAATAACTAATAATAAAATCTAAATCAGGTTTTGATTTTAAACCCTATTGTCTACTGGGTCTTGAATTGGTAGATTTTTAGGAAACTTGATTTTATATTGTCCTTAAATAATGTCGTATACCGAAAAATGTTAGTCGAAAAACCATCCCATCCCTAGTACGAGTAGCAACCTTAAATACGGAAACGATAACGCGTTTGGGTCACAATCACAACAGGACATTTGTACTAATTGAAGTCTTTTGGGGCAAACGGAAGTCTTCCCCAAAAGTGTACTGAGAGAAAGATTTTATTTTATGTGTCTTGACTGTGATAGTTTGGGATTCTAGCTATAGTTTGACCGATATCGCTGTACCGCGCCTTAGGTATGTGCGCGGTGAGACGAGTGGCCAGTGCCGGCCGCTGATTCGTCAACACTTACAACGTCCCGCCCCCAGCGGTACAGCGGCATCGGTCAAACTTAAATCTACGTGGTAGAGACTTCATTACCTACTGTGTAAAATATTTAAGTATTTGTTTTCCCATGGTAAACGCTTAAGAGACACACGTCTTGTGCAGCCACTGCGGAAAAAACAAATGAAAGAAGTTGTTTGTACTTCACTTTAGTGAAACCACCTTTTTAACCGACGAAAAAAATATGAGGAGGTTCTTAAGTCGACCCGTATACGTGTCGTTTTGCATCCTCGTTAAATTTCAAGGTGTGATACAGAACATCAAACCGAACAATTTTCTCCATGGGACCAACATTGTAATCGCGAAAAAATTTTCAACTTCCCATAGAAAACTTCAATACGAGACCTACTCGACGCAAATGTATGGGACTGCTGGTTATTTTTTCGCGATTACGATGTTGGTGCCATGGTGAAAGTTGTTCGGTTTGGTTGTCTAGCCCACACCCTTAAATTGTATAAGACACGTTGTATATATTTTGTTTTTGTTACAGAGTAGTCCGATTTGAAAGATTCTTGTTTTATTTGAGAGGGTATACCTCAAAGTTTGTCTCATCTAAAATTTATTAACTTTGCTTGGGTAGTTTTTGAATTAGCTTCAATAATACGTAATTTTCCCACTTAGTCTAATATATGTGGATAATGTTCTAATTTCTTTTGCAGGTAGTGGTAATTCGAATTTGTGTGGGACAGGTACCACAACAAAAAAAAAGAAAAGTAAAAATTGATTTACAACAAAAAAACACTACAAAGTAACAAAAAACCGGCCAAGTGCGTGTCGGACCACGCAAAATGAAGGGTTCCGTAGTTGGGATGAATTTATCCTAAGAACAAACTTAACATTGTAGTTGAAAAAAATGTTCTCCCATAAATTCCAACTGTAAATGTAAGTTTGTACTCACAATATTGATAGATTTACCATGTTATTTTAAAACCACAGACTTCATATAAGTTTTCTTGTAATCTACAGGTAAAGATCTATTTTCTGTATTTTTTTTCAAAATTTTAGGCTCAGTAGTTTCGGAGATAAGGGGGAATGGTCAATTTTCGTCTATTTTCTTAAATAACTTTAAAACAATTTATTTTAAAATTATAAAAAAAATATATTTGAGACCCTCATAGTAAGCCCTTTCATTTGACATGCCACATGGTGTAGTTTGAAAACCTTTTTTTTTTTAATTTTCTTATTTGTCCCCCAAAAGTGACCTCTATATTCAAAATTCATTTATTTACTTTACCCGCCCGTGTTTGGGTCACAGAAATTCATATATGTACTAAATTTCAACTTAATCGGTCCATTAGATTCGGAGCAAATTGGCTGTGACAGACGGACAGACTGACAGACACTGACAGACAGACAGACAGACAGACCGACAGACAGACACACGAGTGATCCTATAAGGGTTCCGTTTTTTTCCTTTTGAGGTACGAAACCCTAAAAACCGGCCAAGTGTGTGTCGGACCAAGCATAATGAAGGCTTCCGTAATTGAAATTAAATTATCCAAAAAAAAAAAAACTTAACTTGGTAGTTGAAAAATTAGAAATCCCAAAAAAAAACATTTTCAAGCGATAAAATCACAAATTAACGATTTTCGGACTTTTTCCTTTATTTGTGTAGTAAGACGTGGCTTCTTGCCAAATTTCATGATTCTAGGTCAACGGGAAGTACCCTATAGGTTTTGATTTACTTGCGAGTATCAAAATATGTCGCATAAATGGCCGTATTTTTTTATTGTGTTGACTTAGAAGCCTGATTTTTTAAGAGCTCCAAGAAACCATAGATCCACGTATTTGATATTAATTTCAACTTGATACCTCCACGCGTGAGAAAAAGGGTCTTGACAGACTGACAGACAGACAGACGGACAATGAAGTGCTCCCATAAGGGTTCCGTTTTTTTCTTTTTGAGGTGCGAAACCCTAAAAATAACTTTAATTTCGGAAGTCGATAGCAAAAAACGAAAAAACAAAGCCAAAGACGCCGACTTCCGAAATTAAAGTTATTTTTCACTTCTATTTTTTTTAGAAGAAGAAGAAAAGTAAAAAAGTTTTTATTTTTTCTATTGACAATACTGGCACGAGGTTTCCAACTCTCGCCAAAGGTCAGCAGCACCCTGATTGCGTAACACATTATCAATAGGAGTTGGTTACATTTTGACAGTTCAACAACATTCATTGCAAATTTACGTTGTCGAGCAGACAAATTTTTCGAACAAGCAATGGATTAGCAATTGGTTTCAAAATGAAACCAACTCCGATCGACAATGTGTATCGCAATTAGGGTGCAGGGCTTCGACTATTATGTTAGTTACGAGTACATGGCACTTATAAAGCCTAAATAATTATCAAGGATACCAATTGAAAGCTGAAAATCCTTCACATTTAGTTTCGGCCAAAGCCTTCAGGGAGTAATTAATGACATTAGGATCTCAACCTAACTTGACCATTTTACCCTTTAGAGGTGATTATGCCATGTCCGCATAATTAAAGGGACTAAATTGATAATTTATTGCTGCATAGCATTTTAGTGGCAGAGATGGTTAACAGCAAGGGGGATTTTAAGAGCTGTTGTAATTAGCCGTAAAATCGATTAGGAAGATATTGGAGTAGACGATTTATTTGATAACACAACGAATCAGAAGAACATAGACAATATGCAGTATCATCTCCAATTTTTATCCGTTGCTTGGTTGTCGTGAGAAAGCGGCATGTCCAAGAACCAAAAAATCGAGACGAGACGGTCGAGAGATCGAGCATGGAGACGGTCCACTCCCTCTCACAGAAGGGAGGCTTATGTCCCAGCAGTGGGAAAGTTTTAGGCTGATTTTGCTTATGCCACTTTATCCAGAATCACTCATGGCTGTGTGGCTTTCTTCTCTTAAAACTCATAAACGAATGTAACTGCTTATCTTATTTCAAATTATTTACTTTTATAGGTACCCAGTACGTCTTAATTTTCGAATAAATTTTGTATTTTTGACAGTTTCTCCATACAAAAACTGTCAGTCGTCAATTTTATTCCACGGATAACAGATATCCGACTTTGGTCAAATTAAAACTATAATTCCTTTGCCAATAAAAATATCAGGAGGAGTTCGTGGCTAAGTAATAATAGCCGCACGGGTCGATCCATCAGGTTAAGCTACGCTTGTCGGGGTCGGTCCATGGATGGGTGACCATCTTTACATACCGAGACTCCTCCGTACCTCAGAAAGTACGTTAAGCCGTTGGTCCCGGCTGTCATTCGTAGATATTTGATAGTCGTTACGGGTCGTCAAAAGCCCGAAAGTTTGACAACCAGTCTTACCAAGGGGTATCGTATTACCCAGTAACTGGGTTGTGGTGGTCAGATAGACAGTCGCTCCATGTAAAATACTGGTATTGAGCTGCATCCAGTTAGACTGGAAGCCGATCCCGACATAGTTGGGAAAAGGCTAGGCAGATTGTGTCTATAAAAATATCAACAAAAATATGTGACATGTGATTTCTCATATCGGCATTAAAACGAACGATGTCATTCCCCTGGGTGATATAATCGTGGCAAAATAATAAAAGGGGCAGTTATTAAAATTTCGTTCGGGTCAAACGAAATGGAGTGTTGTGCAGCGACAACGATGAATAATTTCACTTAACAGATACAGTTTCAGCCATTTCAGCAATGTTGATTGACGTTTTAAATTGCATTTGATATGAGTAGCAGATTCAATGATTAGGACATGTAAATAAGAGTTCAAGATGGGATAACTGAAACGTAAAGAAGAGAAGTTCATCAAATTTAAGAGTGTGTTATAGACCATCAAACCGAACAACTTTTTCCATGGCATCAACATCGTAATCGCGAAAATATAATCAGCCGTCCCATACATTTGCGTCGAGTAGGTATTGAAGTTTTCTATGGGATAGTTGAAATTTTTTTCGCGATTACGATCTTGGACCCATGGAGAAAGTTGTTCGGTTTGATGTTCTGTATCACATCCTGAAATTTGACGAGGATGCATAAAGACACGTTGTATAAAGTCTTAAATAATAATTTAATGCAAAACACTTTTGCTGACAAGTTTCTTTTTTTCCGTTACTAAGAAATGATACTGTAGTAGGTACACGAGACAGTCGAAAATCAAATCAAATCAAATATATTTATTTCGGATTCTGTTATATCCATTGGTGTTAGTAACAATAAACTTATCCTAATATTAGTACAGTTAATTCCTAGGTTTATTATAAAAATTTAATTTAAGCATGCGCCGGGCTGGGCGCCCGTCACATGTACACTCATCCACTGCTTCAACAGCGGAGAATCCCACCGGTTTGCCAACGCGTTCAGGATGCCGTTCGCAGTGCCACGTACGCGTCTGAGTATCGAAGCGCTTCGCTTACGGATGATTGCATAAAAGCAATCAGTGTGCGCCTCAGCAAACATAGTCGATGCGCTGCAAAAACGAGGCAACCCAAACAACACCCTAAACGCGTTGTTATATTGTACATGCAGAGTCCCGTACACTCGCTGCGTGTAGTTGACCCATAGACCACACGTGTAGAAGGACTGACAATACGCTTTAAAAAGCGTCAGTTTAACTTGCTTACTACAACGTGTAAATCTACGGGCCAACATGTTGCAACGCACACACAAAGCCCTCCGCTCCCTCTCAATATCAAGGTCATCATCCAAGTTGTCTGTGACCCAGTGACCCAAGTATTTAAACTGCTGAACAAGCCTCAGTGGTATACCGCCTAGTGTTAGCGTATAGCGTAGGATAAAAAGCATTAATTTTAGTCATTTTATGGACAACTCGGACTTGACCAAAAAATTTATTATGTATCCCAAAATTGTTTTCATGCAAAAAAGCTAATGGTTTTCTTATGACAGTTTCCTGTGGAGTCGGATTTCCCCATGCTGCCCAGTTAAAAACAATTTTGCACCGACCCCAAATAAATTGGGTCAAGGGCAGGAGAATGATGATGAATGATGATGTCTCGCGAAATTGTATTACAAAATCAAATGGCGGGGTTAGTTCCGATTTTGGGCATATGCCAAAAGATCCTTGTACGGCTATAGGTGTCTGTTTTCCTCTATTTCCGTCTTTTGCCGACCATCTATCACAAAATAAATTCTCCTAACTGTTATCGTTGATTCTTCCAATCCTTCGCTCTGCTGGTAAAATCAAAGAAGTAAGGTCACATAAGAAGCTTACCAGCTCAATACGACAGCACGATAATGTTGGCGGGTCGTGTGAAATGCTGTTTATTTCGTTATGAAACAGTTCTTTTCGTTATTAGTGGAAACATACGGAAGGAGAATGCGGGCGCAGACGCAGAGCCTATGTTATTTTCTGTTTTTTTTTTGTTGTGTGTATATTGTGCTATAACCTGGGTCAAATTTTTTGGGAGGAGCTCGTGGCTGAATAATAACAGTCGTACGGGTCGATCCATCAGGTTTAGCTAAGTTTGCCAGGTTGATCCGTGGATGGGTGACCATCTTTACATACCGAGACTCTTCCGTGCCTCGGAAAGCACGTTAAGCCGTTGGTCCCGGCTTTCATTCGTGGATCTTTGACAGTCATCAGAAGCCCGAAAGTCTGACAACCAGTCTTACCAATATTACCCGGTAATTGGGTAGTGGTCAGATAGGCAGTCGCTCCATATAAAATACTGATATTCAGCTGCATTCGGTTAGACTTGAAGCCGACCCCAACATAGTTGGGAAAACGCTAGGCAGATTGCTTGGACATGGGTCAATTTTTTATTAAAAAAAAAATAATAAAAAAATAATGCTATAATATATTCTTTCTTTCAGAGGACAATTATAATCTCGATTAAGGAGAACATTATTGAAAGGTTCTTTTTACCTGAAGATTGTTATTACTAGGTAGTCTATCTATTTTTTTTTTATATTTTTGAGCTGGTTTACGACTTAGCCTCAGGCTAAGTGGAGCGACGATCTTCGCAGAGTGGCTGGTAGCAGCTGGATGAGAGTTGCCGAGAATCGAGCTGACGTGTGACTGTGAATGACGTGTAATTAGGCCTATGTCCAGCAGTGAAATGCTGTAGACTGATGATGATGATGATGACTTAGAAAGTGCCACACTACAGCAAAGTAGCACAATGTTGTTTCGTGAATGAAGAGCATAAAACTCACAAACTGATTCCTCCAGCACAGCTGTATTCACCAGAATACCCTTGGTGAATACAGCAAAGGTAATCAGGAATGCAAGCCTGCGAATTAGAGCGCGATCCCCCGCTCGCCAGTCCTCACCGGGCTATTGTATAAGTGTGTTGCGTTCTGGAGATATGTAAATTGTGTGGTTTTACATATACAAACTACATAATTATTCATTATTAATCATTATTATTACTACAATTCAATTTTAGTCTGTTTTAATTAACTATTTTAAATTCATATTTTATTCTATAATTAATAATAATAGGTTAGTAATATAAGCTTTGTTTTTGTGTAGAAATATTTGTACGCCATAATATGGCAGGGTATGCTGGAACCTCTACCATTACCTCTATCTATTGTATCAATTCCCAACAAATAAATATTTCTGATTGATTTGATTGATTGACAGTATACCCACAAAGACCTTCTATCTGGACTCCATCAACATTCTTCTCGGCTCTCCTATCTACACAAATATACATAAATTCACGCTTTCTTCCCATGGGGGCTGACAGAAACTACTCTCATATCTTCTTGACTTATTTCATCATTAGTGTGACAACTCTACTTCTCTGGTTTCAATACAAGCTGTACAAGACCATGTTTATGACGTAATCAAAAGATTAGCCAATCAGTGGATTAGCAGTGCAGCTGACTGTCCACGGTGCGCCAGACCAACGATTAAATTAGTTCTGTCACTGTGAAGGCCCCTTTATTAAAATAATGTAAATCTAACACTAGAACTTAAAAACTGCATTGTCTTCGAAACAGAATCAACATCAAAAATTTCAATTCCGTAGGATAATAGGAAGTGGTTTTAATTCAGGTCGCAAGATTTGACCAAAAAATACTAAGTAACAAACTAACTAACAAGAGAAGTTAAATAAAAGCATGTAATAATAACTAAAGCTTGGACATAACCCTAACATTAATATGATACATCGAGCTGCAGAGAGAGACTGCCACTCAGGTAAGTCTCAGGGAAGACGCTCTTTAAAACTCAATTTATCTAAAAGTCAATTTGCTATGTATTATATAAGTCGCAGCCAATTAGCCTAAAAGCCTAGCTTTTATACTAAACGGCACCATTCAATAGCGCGGCCTGAATGATATTCATGGCACTGTGACCAACCACGCGCGAGCCGAATTGGTCGCAGTAACTAAGGCAGGGCAACCCGACCAAATGGGTTAAGTTGGGTTAGAACTGTGACCAGCCGCGCGTGAGCCGCCGAGCGAGCGAAGCGAGCGGTGCCATGGCAGCGGCTAGGCTATTAAGCTATACTCCATTTAAAATAAGATTAGACGTTTAAACAAACCTTTTTTACAGTCCGTTCAACCGATTTTGACTTCTATTCCGTAGGCATAAGGATGGCAATAAAGGCAAAAAAGTGGTTACAATACCAACTGTTTACTGCAGTTGCCATTTGTCATGCCACCAACGCAATAGTAGTCAAAATCGGTTGAACGGACTATAAAAAAGGTTTGTTTAAATGTCTAATCTTATTGTAAGTAGAGTATAGCTGGCTGCGACATAAACACCTTATAAATAACTAAAGTCACTTTTCGTGTCAGATTGTGTGGCCGCGTTGTTCTTTTAAACAACGCAACAGATTTTTATGTGGTATTGACCATCATTTAAAGAATTTATCCAGGAAGGTGTTGTGTATATAATTACGCTAAACTTACATACATATATAAAGGCATTACATAGTCTATCAGAAGAGGTCATAATATTGCGTGGGTTTGCGGGCAAGGAGATGGTAAGTAAATGAAAGTCAATTATAAATATTCTGAATGTAAACGACGTTCTCCCAAGCGCGTGCGCAAATCCTTTACCACCACCATTAGTAACATCACAATCTCACTACATCAATCCCACCGGCTTTTCTTTAAATCTCCTTAAATCCACTTAGCGCCAAAAACTGTCTGCGCAAGGCCGCCTTCTTAGTACTTGGGATTCCGTCAAGTTGACAGCTGTCATAATCGTTCTAAAATCAAGACGCGCTGTCATATGATATAATAAAGAAATCTCGATCTTTTGTCAAGACGTAAAAACCGTGCGTAGCAGTGGCGGGTCCCTATACTACATAAAAGATAGCTTGATCTCTGCGACATATGTCAAACTGACATTCCTATGGTTGTCAGGATATAAAAATTGTCGATAGAAATTATCGACATTTCTTACTATTATCGATGCTAATGTAACATATAATTGGGTTTAAGTTAATTACTAACATTACTAAATTAAACGAATATTTCTATATAAAATATATTTATTCTCTTAAAGGAGTACACTCCAAATGTTACACGAGTAGGTGAGAAATTGGATTTTATTTACTTACTATTATTTTAGATCAAATAACTACAAATGTAAATAATTTTATGCTATTAAAATATACAATAAAATTAAAGAGATAAATAAATTTTAAATTAAGTTTTCTTTAAAATATCCATAGTTTATAGTCAGTGGTCACGATGATTCATCGCCCATCACTAATAAGGTCGGCATGCCCATAACGTATGACATTGACAGGTACTGTCTGTACTATTATGAAATTCAGGACTTCATAGGCGTGATTTTACTGTCAGCTATCGCAGAGATCAAGCTATCTTTTATGAAGTATAGTAGTGCCTACATATTAACGGATGCGCTTCCTTATGTTGTTGCTGTATATTTCAATGTTTCATTTGTTGAGCCATAGAGGTCAATAAGTAAGCGGCTTGCGATTTAGAAATGGCGACAATATAAACAGCTTTACTGAAACTAACGTTTCATATTTTCTATCGGAATCGCGTATAAAATGTGGAGAAGAAAGTAATTGTATTGCTGTGTGGCCTTGCGATTTAGCTGAGTTTGAGACCAAGATTGAACAATGTTATTTTATTTTCTCCTGCGAGGAAATTATCAGTTTTAACTTGGGTTCAAATTGTGTGTGCAGTGTGGTTGACTATGATGGCATGACCATTTAAAAGGGATAGACAGATACTGGAATTGTATGCAGGAACGATTGCTTTCAAGGAAAAGGTTCATTGACCTTCTTGTGGATCAAGGATGTTGCGGATATGCTCATCCGGAATTGCAGAGCTTCCGCATTTATTTAGACTTCCGCATCCACGAGCTCATACGGATGCAGATGTGGGTGGACAATGGAGAATATAAGTAACTTATATCCATCAAACACATTATGTATAATTTCGAGAACTATATTGAGTTTTGATGATATTTATTAATATACCGAGCGTTATTAGGGAACTGCGAACAAACTTAGGTATTTAAAAAGCATCTCAGAAAATGGCTTATCGAAATTTGTTTTTATTCTAGGACAAATGTGAAATTGCATGACATAATACAAGATATATTTATTTTGTAAAACCTGAGTAAAATATAAGTACATGAAAATTCAATTTGACATTTTTATTTTTAAGCTATTGACATTTATAATTTATTTACTTTGGTTGACATAATTTGAACGTTGATATTGCAGCGTCAATGAAAGGCGAGGGTTAGCGACACACAAATTTATTGAACAAGTTATCAATCTACCTACCACCATACAAATAACATACCCGCAACATCGGTACAGATATATAAAGACAAAATGTAATTTAATTAAGTTTCTTTGACATTTTTAACTTTATACGTAGACAATTCTTGATTTAGTAATTTTTTTTTTTTTTGTTTTTTGACATGAGAAATTAATTATTTATATTGATTAGAATCATTATAGTCACCAAAATTTGCATGCTGTATTTAGTAGGCGAAATAGCGAGGAGCTCGTGGCTAAGTAATAACAGCCGCACGGGTCGATCCATCAGGTTAAGCTACGCTTGCCGGGGTTGGTCCGTGGATGGGTGACCATCTTTACATACCGAGACTCCTCCGTGCCTCGGAAAGCACGTTAAGCCGTTGGTCCCGGCTGTCATTCGTGGATCTTTGACAGTCGTTACGGGTCGTCAGAAGCCCGAAAGTCTGACAATCAGTCTTACCAAGGGGTATCGTATTACCCAGTTAATGGGTTGTGGAGGTCAGATAGGCAGTCGCTCCATGTAAAATAATGGTATTCAGCTGCATCCGGTTAGACTGGAAGCCGACCCCAACATAGTTGGGAAAAGGCTAGGCAGATTGATTGTATTTAGTAGGCGAAATATGATGAACTGTGTATGTGTTATAAGATCTATAAAAATACCATATTTCAGGCAATTAAATGAATCTAAGTATCTATCTATCTAAAAAATTTTAATAAAGCAATTATTTTATTATAAGTAATTGCTGGAACTGAATTATGATCAACATACAACGAAACAGAACTGCATTTTGCAAAAAACGTAAGAAATTTTGAATTTCGCCTTGCCACCTTGCCTTAAAATAAAAACATTTTTACAAAAAAATACAACCGACTTCCAAAAACAACACTACAAAGTGAAAAATAACTTTAATTTCGGTGTCTAGTTAAATGTATTTTCGTTTTTTGCCACCGACTTCCGAAATTAAAGTTATTTTTCACTTTGTAGTGTTGTTTTTGGAAGTCGGTTGTATTTTTTTGTAAAAAAGTTTTTATTTTTCACTTTTTAGTTGTGTACCTACCCCACACAAATTCTAATACAAAACAAACTAGAACATCATCCATATAAAAGTGGGGAAAAAATACGTATTATTGAAGCTAACTCAAAAACTACCGAAGCAAAGTTAATCAATTTTATATGAGACCAACTGTGATGTATACCCTCTCGAACAAAATAAAAAAAAATAAATCGGTCCAGCCATCTTCGAGTAATCGGGGAACATACATAAAAAAAAAAAAAAGGTTCCGACGAATTGAGAACCTCCTCCTTTTTGAAGTCGGTTAAAAATTAAGATCCGCATCCGCGGATGTAAAAAAATCTGCATCCACAAAATCCCTGTAGTAGATAGAGGAGTTTACCTTGTCAAGAGAACATGCTAAGGCATTCTTAGCACATACTCGTGCAAAGATCCAAACTAATTAATAATTAATATTTCCTGCATACACTATTCTGACATCTGAGTTTTATTTGTAGGTACGTGAAAATTAGTGAGTGTTATGAGCTGAATTGCATAACTGCATAATTCTATAGCCGAGCTGTATTCTCATAATACGTAAACTTTTCCATATAAAAACGCTTGGAAAATTTAACTTCGTCACTAGATCCTGGATTATATCGAAATTTAACAAAATGTTCTGTTCGCCTGCTGTCAGATTATCCTTGTTCGGTAGTAACGAGACAGTTAGTGGGTCGCAGGTGGTTATCCGGACGCTTTGAGTATGCCGACGTACCGTTAGCAGAATCAGATAAATCTTGAATATACTTTTTGAGGCAATTCTAAGACAAATCACACTTTTTGCATCATGAAGAATAATTATCGAGTGGATTAATTCGACAATTCTCACCCTATAAAGGTTAAGAGGAAGGACAGCAGACTCCTTTTAACTGCTTATAACAATAACAGCTTTTTTTTGATCACCAATCATGCCAAAGGTGGTGATTACGAAAATATAAACTGATAAGAGATTAGACTTTCGTATTCGGTGTAGATCAATCGCGAAGTCTCAAAGAGCGACTATGCGGGCTGGATGGTTAATCAGTTCATTCTGGCATGGCGTAAACTATTCTCTTAAAAACAATGCTTTAATTATATTATTGATACGTAATCTCAGATCAACAAAAAAAAGGAAGATGGAGCGCCGCTAACACCAAAATTGAAGCCACCTTTTTATCAATGTGTGTGTCGAAGGGTTGCCATTTGTTAAATTGTTTCCTTTTAATTTGGGGAATAATGTTGTATGGGTAAGATATCATTTTTAAATTTGTTTAATCGAATGGGGAAATTTTAAATCGTACTATGGCAACCCTCGCACTTCATGTCACTGTATTCATTCGTTTTATTTAATAAAAAAACGATGTTATTTCAAATATTTACAAGTGAAAAATGATTCCGTAAGACTTTTGCTTACGTGAGACGTGAGGCGATTTGCTATTGTTTTTACAAGTTTTCACTAAACAAGACGGCATAATTCTATTTATTTTAACTATGATAACTAGACGACGACTCGTCATGTACTAAGACAGATGAGCGTGGTTTTAGTTGTATGTGGTTGAACGGTTTTGTGGCTTCACTTTTGATGTTCACGCGCTTCATCTTCCTTTTTTTGTTGATCTGAGTACGTAAATTCGACAAGCTCACACAGTAATTCTGCCGTTGACAAACATATTACTTCACTTAACGTCGTTGCTAACGCTACACGAACACTGAACACGGCCCGATAGACGGAGTTACGAAGCTGTGCTGTTGAGAGGCATACGAAATCGACCAGGGCTTTGTCAGCACAAGGTCTAAGACACTACTGATTATTGGTTAGTCGACCGATGTTAAAGCATTTTAGTATGGTAGAACTACTCGTTAAAGGACCCTGAGCCCTTTCAGCCCGGCTGATGAGTTTCGGAGATGAAGTTGTCAAAGGATTGATTGAATCGATTTGGAGGAAAACTGGAACAATGTTTCAAGTTTGTAATAGCCTTAAACAAAGGAACAGAGGATTTTTTTTTGTAGTAGGATATTTTATTTTTGTTTAGGAAGGCATAGTCTGTATGAAGATTAGTTTAAACAATAAGTGCGTTTAAATGTGAAAGATATATTGAAATAAAACCAGGCCTATTTCCCACGCGAAGGAGGAAGCGGAACGCGTGAGGGAGAGGCAACAGCCGCGCCCTCGCGCCCCTAGCCGCCGTAGGAGACGCCCTGGGCGGCGGGAATCGATTGCCGATTCCCGGCCACCGTAGGCGCGGGCTTGCGGACGACGAGTAATGGGCAGCTCGCCGTCCGGTAAGGACTAGGCCCGGGTCGACGGCGCGTTGTGTTCCACGCGCGCCTCAAAGAGATGTCAGCAGTGACGGGGTCAATTGGGCCGATGCCGCCGGCCGGGGTCGCGGGTACTTCGAAAGAGATACCGTGGCCCTGGCACGGGCAACTGAAGGATCATGGATGGGTTTTAGTCAGTAAAAGTCTGAGACGCCCTCCCGCTCTGCCCAGAGCGGGAGAAGTCATTTGATGATTTCCCAACCACAAAAAAAAAAAAAAAAAAAAGGCCTATTTCCCACGGCGGTAGGCAGAAAGTACAAACTCAAACTTAAAGCATTTACGAGTATTTCAAATTATGCCAACAACGGACAGCTTTTACAGCTGTCCGTGTAAATCTTATTTTATAGAACGTAAAATATTGACATTGCCCTCATTATATATCCTGGAAACAGTAATGTTCATTAAGTCAAATACTCATTTATTTCAGCTGTGTGACTCGGTGTTCACGCCGCACAGAGTTTGAAGTTATCACGTCTATTCCTAGGGACAGCATCAGACAAAAGCTGAAATAAATGAGTATTTGACTTATTTATTTATTTATTTAATACTTCAAGCACACAAATGTACAGAGGCGGACTTAATGCCATGGGCATTTTCTACCAGTCAACCTTTGGGTGATGCAGAGACAAACAGTGGCAGGTGCAATGATGAAAAATTAGGGAATAAATATTTATTCAAATATATAGATACTCATATACCTATACAAACTATAAATATAATAATGTATACCTAATTATATATAAATATAACAAACAATAAACTAAAACAAATAAGACAAACAATGGGAAAAACATTACCGTTGTGATGATACTGCCAGCTTCTTGCGAATGAACATTGTTGACGAACATGAACGTTGTTGGCATAATTTGAAATAAACCGGCGATAAAACCGCGCTTATGCGTAAGAGCACCTTTTGCATGGGTCCGACCATCAATTAAAAACCATAAATAAAAAATCCATAAACAAAAAAATTCAAAAAAAAAAACAAAAAAATCCAAATCCATAAATTGCCCAAATCATGGAGAACATTAAATATACATGCTCTCAAAAGAAAATTGAACAGTTTATTATCTGAAAGAGTATACAGTACAGCAGAGTTTATGGAAGAGGACAATTTTTCTTCGTTTTTGAGATGACGATATTGTATTTTATTGACATGTTATTGTAATCAATTGTATTTTCGTGGAATAATTGTAATTAGGAATTGAAATTTTAATAACAGTAATTTATATTTATTTTTATTGACTACCTTATATAATGACTACTTTGACATTTAATTTTATCTAAAAAATATGCTTGCTGAATTGTAATGATACCTAATCTTTAATGAATAATGAAGATTTAATAAGTACCTACATAATTTCTATAATGTAATTTTGATGAATATTATCACGGTTTATGCACCATCTCTTCTACCAATTTGTACGCCACGATATGCGGCTGAATATATTCGAACTATTTCTGTATCTGTTATTATCCATTAAATCTATCCAAATAAAATTTTACTTACTTACCAATTACAAGCACTTTTGAATTGTCAAGCGGTCGGTCAGTGAGAAAGATGAAGCTAGTCACCCATTCCAAAGCGTAGTAGGTCCCTATGGAGAAGAACGGGCAAAAAACTACAAGGACAATCTTTTATATCAAAATACTATTTTTTTTTTATTTATTTAATTTTAATTAACACGGTTAAAAACCAATTACAATAATTAAAGGCAGAGATATGTCTCTGCCTTTAATTATTGTAATTGGTTTTTACAAAAAAAACAAAATAATAAAAAAAAAAAAAATAATAATAATATATGTATTATACACATAAAAGAAAATATAAAATTATAAAACAATAAAAATTAGCAATAGGTACTTTCATGCATCCCTCTCACAGTACTTCTGACATGCCAATAATACGAGTATCTTCGTCCATTCATCCGCAAACAGATCGTTTGTTGGATTAGAATCCAAAAGATCATTAAGTGCGGCCAGAGTGCGAGGTACTGGGGACTTAGCACGCGCAACGGTGCGACATAGACTAGCTGCGCCCCGCGGTTTCACCCGCGTAGACCGGGATAAAAAGTAGCCTATGTGATACACGAGGTTATATCTTTTGTTTCTCTACACGAAATCTTTTTGACGCGTAACAAAAGTTTGCAGCAAGCAGTTATTATCAGCTATATTCATAAAAACTGAAATAGTTACATTCGAAATAATAGGTAATTAACATTTATGAAAAATCCAAATGATTTAACCATATACATTTGGTTTTAAAGGAATTTTAAAAACACAAAATTTATCCCTTAAAAATTTCTAGGTACGGGGTCCTAGCCCTATAATTTACAATTTCACTTCAACGTAAGCGAATCCACAGAAATATCCATAACTACCAGATATTATTTCAGCATAAAATTCTGAAAGTTTTTATGAAAAATGGTGTGTGATTAATGATTATTGTCTAGAGCCAAATGGGCTGAACAAAAAGTGTATATTGTCAAAGTTTTCAGTGTTCTCGAATTGTGCGCACTTGCGTAGTCAACGGTCGTAGTTGCAAACTGTATCGGGTATGTTTTATTGAATTAGGCAAGGTAAGACTGAAAGCGGGCAAGCGACATTAGTACATTTTGATACAAGTGGAGAATTTTTGCTATTGCATTCGAGGCGGAATTAACACCCGAGCCCTAGGCGAGGTTGTTTTTAAGCCGAGAACTGCATTAGCAAATGTCCACGTGTATCAAACGTCGTTTTTCAATAAATTTGAAAGTACAGATTATTTTTCGTAGAATTATAATTTGAATAAGCTCATGTTTGTTTGTTAATAACAACATTTTTTGTCGGTTAATTTTGTATTAATTTTTCGGTAATTCATTTTAACACAGCTTAGTTAGTATTACAGTCAACTCCTGATCGCTGGAAGTTAAGTTGTTTTTCGGAAGCTTTATTATTTCCCTTTTTTTATGTTTATATTAAAAGTTTTTGGGGTTATGAACCATAGATATATGAAAGAAGTTTCTGTTTTTTATATTTCTATGTTATGAACCTAACCAGAGTGTGATATGAACCAGTTTTTGAAGAAGTGTATTGAAAAATAATTTGCTGCTTGTAATTTTTAAAGTATAGACATTTTTTTTAACAAATGAAAAATTATTTTTTTAAACGGTCTACAATTGACGAAAATATCAATATAAACTTACTTAAAGAATATATATCTGTATGAGAACCTCCCCCTTTTGAAATAGGAAAGTCGACGTACGAAATACCTAGTTGAAGATTGAGAGTATCAAAAGTTGGACAAACGTCAATGACAGTGCACTAGTTCACAACCATGATATAAGAATATATTTATATGGTCACATTATTGATAGTGGTATCACAGTGATTCGCCCAACTACTTCGGTCTAGCTCTAGATGTACAGTAGAGGTGGTCAGGTAAAATTAGAAACTTGTTTCACCTGTTCCAGTTCCAGGGAAATAACAGTTCCAAAATACTGTTCCAAAATAACAGCTTGTTACATTGCAACCAAAGACTAAATGATTGTAACAGATTACAATCTTTATTAAGTTCTATTTTTTTATGAGCTTGTTCCAGAGGACAGATGCTATCTCCTTCTATTACAATAAGTCGAAAGAGAAAAGAGCTTGTTTTAAACTTTTCCAGGTCAGTTACGTTTGCATCTCTCTCTAACAAAGTAAACATCCAAAAGTTAGATAGAGAAGAGCTTGTTATATTACACATATACCAGTTACGGCAATGTCTGTTGTAGGTTGTGGATCAGCGAAACAGGCAGGAACTGTTTTTTTTTCGATTTTGAAATATCTGTTCCATGTTGTTTCTTTTAAAAACCTGTTTTTTAACTGTTTCGATAAATACGCCTCACTCCTAATGTACAGTGGACTATTTTTGTTCGTTTTATTCAGCTACAGGTACTCACATGCCCCGAAACTCTGATATCAAGTCTTACCAAGGCAGGCAAGGCAAGGCAGGGGTTGTCTTTTATCTTAATCAACAGATTCCCAGACACTGAGCTGCAAATTACAAAAAACGTAAGTAAATGTGAATTTCGCGGGCTACCCGGGCGCTTTCCCCTTAATGGCGAAGATTACGGAAGACGATTGACGGTTTATCCGGACAAAAGAAAAGGGTACCTACTGTGACACGCGATATTTTTGTATGAGTTGGATTGTGTGTTATGTTAAAATCTTTATTCGTTTTCTAAGTATTGGACTCCAGTGCGATAAAGAAGATTTTGTACTCGCCCGACGAAGCCCGAGCTGCATACGAAGTTCGGCAAACTACGTAAGCAGCTCGGGCTCTCGTCGGACGACTGTATGTTGTGTAGACTGTGGTACCACCATGTTCGGAGTAGCTAAAGAATTTATGAAAACAAATATTACGTAAGAGTTTTATTTATATCTCAACATAACCAAACCATCACCTTCTGCCTAGCCTTTTCCCAACCACGTTGGGGTCAGTTTCCAGTCTAACAGGATGCAGCTGAATATCAGTATTTTACATGGAGCGACTGCCTATCTGAGCTTCACAACCTAGTTATTGGGTACCTAAACGATATCCTTGGTAAGACTGGCTGTCAGACTTTCGGGCTTCCGACGACCAACGACTATCAAAGATCCACGAATGACGGCTTTCCGAGGCACGGAGAGGTATGTAAATATGCTCACCCATCCACGGGCCAACCGCGGCAAGCGTGGCTTAGCCTGACCAATCGACCCGTGCGGCTTTTATTACTTAGCCACAAGCCTCTCTCAATATGACCAAACCATCTAAAAAAACTAGAACTTATCTCACTTTTCGAAATAATCCTTACTACGCAGTAACCTTATTTTTTCGGGTCAGTAACTAGAAAACATTTGCTAAGTGGTTTTCTGACCTAGCTAGGTGTCCACGCAACTTTGCTTACGTCAGATACTAATATTTTAACTCTGAAATACATTTAGAACACCACTAAGACACTAAAAGGCCGTTTAAAACATAAAGAGTAATAAAAACACGAGAAAAGGACTTGGATAGGACATTTTTTTAGTGTTCCATACCTCAAAAGGAGAAAACGGAAGCCTTATAGGATCACTTGGTTGTCTATCTGTCTGTCTGTCTGTCTGTAACGCGGCGTCCTGCGTGAGCGATCTAGACGCGAAAGCGAAGCGGCGCGGCGCGGCGCGAAAACAACAAACAGTCGAAACCTATTGAAGTGGCCTACGTGACCAAACGCACGTGGGGTGCGGTGCGGAGCGGCGCGAAATGAAGCGAACGCGATCAGTTTGCTTGATATTTTCGCGCGAACTGGATGTGGAACCGGCGTTTTTGAAATGAAAACTTATTTAGGCGCGTTGATAGTTCGCGCGCTCGTAGGACAAAACCGCCGCGTCGCACCGCACCGCATTGAATTCGCCAGTCACCGCTTCATAATCGCGTTCGCTTTGAACCGCCCACCTAGGACGCCGCGTTAGTCTCTCAAGACCCCTTTTCTCAGGAACGCGTGGAGGTACCAAGCTGAACTGAATATCATTACGTAAAGTCTATGGTCTCTTGTATCTCTAAAAAAAACAAGTTTCTAAGTCAACGCAATAAAAAATACGGCCATTTATGCGACATATTTTGATACTCGGAAAGTAAATCAAAACCTGTAGGGTACTTCCCGTTGACCTAGAATCATAACCTTTGTGGCAAGAAGCAAGCTTTTTCAGCACAAGTATAGGAAAAAGTCAGAAACTCGGTTAATTTATAATTTTATCACATAAAAAAACTTTTTTTGGGCTTACTAACTTAATTTTACAGTTAGAAAATTGACCGTGACGTATATCAATGTATGTTATACATGTATGACGGGCGAACATGTTTTTCATCTACAATGTTAAGTTTGTTTTTGATAAAATTCTTTTCAACTACGGAACCCTTCACTGTGCATGGTCCGACACGCACTTGGCCGGTTTTTTTTTTTTTTCATTTTATTTTGTAAGGGAAATCTGAAGTAGTACTTATATTAAAAATAAATAGAAATAACTTAAAAATAAACTTAACAAAATACACCCACCCCACCCACACCCCCACACACGGTCCCTCGTAAGCCTTCCAAAGATCCGGAACCCCAGGGTCCCGAGATATGTCAAAGACATTATAAGATAACAATAATTTTAACATTATGTCAAAATTATTGAGACTTTTTGGCGGATAGAGCGGCAAAGGTACCGATACTACACAGCTTGAGAAGTCAAATCAACGTATAATTTCTCACAGTTTAGTACTTCTACAAAAAAAATATCACAAAAGGACATCCCTTTCAAAGTTACATTTTCAATCAAAAATAACAACAATTTTCGCCACTAACCAATAGTTTAGAGAACGTATAATTCCTAAGTTCTGACACGTCTAAATGTTTAATTAATTCGCTTATTTAAATGTTCGGCGCAGTTCTAACGCGCGGGAAATTTAAATGAATTTGGAACGAACGTAGAACGTTGTGGTCTTCATTATTTTACTTTTTAAAGTGTTCATATCCTGCATTCGTGCATTCCTTTTTTAAACTGTGGTCGTCACGTTCGTGAATTTTTCCTTTTATTTTTCACAAATGAGTTTTTAATGCTCAATGTTTTTCGGATGCTATGTAGTTTTAATGTGAGTTTAATCTTGTTTGTGATAATCGTGTAATGCAAGGAAAAATACGTTATAATATTGCGTCCCCTCTAAATATATTTCCCCTATGTTCACATAAGTTTTGATGATAATGCCAAAACTTACAGGAAATGGGGGAATAGTTTATTTGGTACGATTTATTAGGGACCAGCTGTCGCCCGCGACTTCGTCTGCAATCCAGGATGAGTAGACTAAGTCTTGGTCTACCCATGAGCCAAATTTAATCCAAATCCGTTCAGCCGTTTTAACGTGAAATCGTAACAAACAAACTCACTTTCGCATTTTTATTAATTAGGATTACTGGATCAAAATTGATGATTTTCGATCAACAAATTATTACATCTCACGCAATGATGTATTACCAATACGTCATTGATCTCACGTCCCAAGGTCACGTCCATAGGTACTTTTGTCTTGTCTCAAGTCTTAAAGATGAACTCTATTACAAACTAGTTTGTTTGTTTGTACTGGGTATTGAGTAAATAATTTTAACACTATTCTAATTCAATTTAGCACCGTGCCTGTAAAACCTTCCTTCCCACAAATATGTTTTTATTAAAAACTAGCTTTTGCCCGCAGCTTGCCCGCGTGAATGTCGGAAAATATCCCACGGAAATTTACTACTCCAAACCCTTCAAGGGATTGGGCTAGGCGGTGATGAGTCAGTCAATCAGTCAGTCAGTCAGGACTTCTCTTTTTATTTACATAGATAGAAAAACCGCCTCTCTTTTCGCTCAATACAGCAGTTACCAATAAAATTGATTCACAGCTCCGCATACTGCAGATCAAAATCGTTAAATTAATTTATTATCCTAGACGAGCGCTTCTACATTCTATGATTATTTATGGTCAGTTAGCAGTCTACTGTTTACTCAGAAGTTCATTCTGTTTAAAAATAGAAATGATTTCAAAGTTTAGACAGATTTTAATATTCGAAATTTGAAAAGAAGGATACCGACGGTTTTTTTTTTTTTTTTGGTACTGACCTTTTCGCAATTGGCTCCGGGAGCCTCTGTTGCTTAACCGGGCGTCGGCGGGGCCAGACGGGCCTCTCGCCTTGAAGGATACCGACGGATGTTTCATTTACGATATTTACTATAGTTTTTGCGCTCTACATGCGCTCTGCATAGAGCGGGTGACATTTGACGAACTGTTCCTTTTCACTCTTGAACGTTACCGCGATTTACAATCATGATTTAATACATATTTTAGTTGCACCTTAGATATCATAATCGTAAAATACGGATTCAATAATAACTTTAGTAAATTAAATAAACCATCCTGGCAAAATGTTATTATCGACAAATAAAATCAAATTTAAAGAAAAATGAAGCAATGTGATAGGCGTGTAACGTAACGCCATAGACAGGTTTAGTGATGTGATGTATTGCTATTATGGGTTTTTATCGATAGTCGATATTTTTTATAGAAAAAGAAGTTCACTGTATGTATTATTCAATTTTTGTTGTTAGACACCTATAGAGTTAAATTAGCGAAAAAATTATACCATGAAAAAAAAATACTTTTTTTAAAATAAATACCGGTAGTGCTTTGAATGTGGTTTTTTAATGCTTTGCATTAAATACATATTTTAAAATAAATTTCATAATAATAAGATATATCAAAGATATTTTTAAAATTATTAGGAGAACGAGATTGTTGCTGTAAGAATCGTTACCGATAAAATTGAATTGTGCATATTGTCACTGACCTAGTCATGCCATACTGACATGTGTCACCCGCACCATGCTAGAGCACAAACATTATAAAAATGTTGCTACAAGTTCACTTATGATAGGTAATCAATAGATACCTACTCCAACTACGCCATTGCTGAGCAATAATTTTCCCTTTTAAGACCAGCCTATAATATGTAAGCTCCCGGGCGGCGGCACCATTTTACCTACAATTTGTTGCTAATAGATTAGTCCTGGATTCCTACACACTTTCCTAATGATTTTAACAATTAACCCAGTTTCTTTTCCTACAAAAATACTTTCCTTTCTTTTATCTGTTGTTTTTTTTTTTTTTTAAAAAAAAAAAAAAGCCTACCAATTTGTGGATTGTCCACAAACAGCTTTTATCTCTTTAAAAGTTTAACAGGATCAGATTGGAGGTAATACGAGCTTAGGTACCCGTAATTACTGAGTAATGCTCGGTTCTTATTTAAACAAAAACGAATCGTTTTGCTTGTTACCAATGATGGTAGTTTTTTTATTACCAAACTGGGAATATAAAAAAAAATTGATAAAAAACATTAATAAATCGATTCGAAAGCTAATTTTACCTGTGATAGCTTCTTCCATGTGGGAGGCTTTACTATTATGCAAAGCTACGAGGTTTTTGTTTCCATATTGGTAAAGATACAAGTCTTAATTTTAAACAGTGACGGTCCTTAAATTATAAGTATCGGTCATAGTAATACGACGCCGTCACTTCGTTTAAAATAGTTTTATTATGGTTTTAATAAATATGTATGATGATAGTCTGTATGGTATTTATGTTATGGGTCATTGTTACCCGAAATAAATAAATGATATATTATATTAATAGGGGTTAAAGTATGAAATTGCCGTTTATTGTATTAGGAACTTCGAATTGACATAGAACCTTCATGGTTTGAGATTTTTGAGTGAAACTTTTTTCACATGGTACATGGTGGTAAGTTCTTCTTTTAAAAAATGTGCAACGTTCGATTATCGACTTTCAGTTGTTTTTTTTTTTTATTCAGCTTAGACGAGAAAGATGGATACTTCGAAAATTCGAGTTATTTTTGAATTCGAGTTCCGACGCGGAACTAACGCGGCAGAAACAGCTCGCAATATCAATGTTGCATTTGGAGAGGGGACTGCGATTTTGGTTTAAACGCTTTCGTGATGGAAACTTTGATTTGAAGAACGAACCACGTGGAAGACCGCCCACACAGGTGAATAACAATGAATTGAAAGAGATGGTGGAAGCCGATCCGAGCCAAACTACCCAGGAATTAGGGGCATGGTTTAACGTTACCTTACCAACAATATTGACTCATTTGCGTCAAATCAATTAAATAAAAAAATATGAGAAATGGGTGCCTCATGATTTGACTGATCTGCAGAAAGAAACGCGTGTTGAAACTTGTGTTGCCTTGTTGAATCGATACAGAAATGAAGGAATATTGGATCGAATTGTGACATGTGATGAAAAGTGGATTCATTACGATAACCGTAAGCGAAAAATGCAATGGCTGACCCCAGGTCAAACGCCGCAACAGTGTCCTAAAGCAAAGCTTACCAATAAAAAGGTAATGGTAACTGTTTGGTGGTCTCAGCATGGTGTTATTCACTATAGCTTTCTCCGATCTGGTCAAGCAATAACGGCAGATGTCTACTGTGCCGAACTCCGAACAATGATAGCAAAACTAGCAGTGAAACAGCCCCGACTCATGAATCGATCTTCACCATTATTACTCCATGATAACGCGAGAAATCATACAACACGAGAAACCGTTTTAACTCTGCAGGAACTGCAATTAGAAACCATTCGTCACCCTCCGTATTCGCCAGACCTTGCTTCAACGGACTACCATTTTTTTCGTGATTTGGATAATTTTCTACGTGACAAAAAGTTTTCTTCTCAGAAGGCAGTACAAAATGCTTTCACACAGTTTGTCGAATCTAGATCTCGAGAGTTCTATCGCAAAGGTTTATATGACCTTCCTATTAGATGGCAGCAATGTATAGATAATAATGGTAATTATTTTGATTAAATAAATATAATATGTTAAATTAAAAAAAAAATTTCATACTTTATACAAGTCTCCATGGGTCTAAGTTTTTTTTCACGTCTACGCGTCTTTAGTTTACTTCGGGTGCGACTAGAAACACAAAAATCGAGTCCTCTGAAGATTTAACGGCCTTACAGGGTAAACCAGACAGTTATTGTTAGGTATTAGTATCGTAAAGTAACGTATTTTTAACCAACTTCTAAAAATGGAGGAGGTTCTCAATTCGGCTGTTTGTATTTTTTTTTATGTTTGTTCGCGCATAACTCCGTCGCTTGCCAAACGATTTGAAAAAATATTTTTTCATTAAAATATATTTTCTATGGCTGTCTGTCGTCATTGGTAAATTAATTTGAAACTCAAAAAAATTAAAATAAAAAGTAGATACGAAAAAAAAATTTTTTTAACGTTTTTAGGGTTCCGTAGGTAAGTACATCAGAAGGTAAAAACGGAACCCTTATAGGATGTCGTCTGTCAGTCTATCAAGACACTTTTTTTCAGGAACACGTGGAGGTATCAAGTTGGAATTAATACTAAATACGTAGATCTATGGTCCCTAGGAGCTCCAAAAAAAATCAAGCTTTAGTCGACTTCTAAGTCAACTCAATTTAAAAAAAAAAATAATTAAAAAAATTAAAAAACACGTCAGCCAAAAAGTGAACAAAAAAATTAAAAACAAGCTAAATGATTTTAGTTTTGGGCACAAGGTAAGTATTAAATAGATTATAATAATATATTTACTGTGCAATTAAACCGCCATTGTGCCCATAAGTGGAAAACTGAAAACCAGTCTTTTCCGCGAAGTCGGCGGACCTGTAAAGAACCAAGTGTAAATGTATCTCAGAAGGGAGTCATAGAAATTTAAACTACAAATAAACAAACGCAATAACAATATTTATTTAAAAATTATTCACCATAGTTCAGTACATTTCACAATATTTTGCTAACCTTACAACTCCGGTAACTCGTTCAAGATAGACTGAATCATGTCGACAACTCATGACAACTTATTAAACTGACAATTCACTTCAATGTCACACTCAAATGACTTGATAACTGACACTGACTTTTAAAGCTTTCAAAATGGTACAAACGTAACTCGACTATAACAAGACTTATACATGGACTGTTCACTATAATGTTACTAATACTCAAATAGATAAGTTTTGTTACACAAGGAACCTTCCCCCGACTGCAATGTCTACCTACGCAAGTAATATCGTGATCGCTACTTATGTAGGTGAAAACCTGACAATCTCCAGTCCGGGTCGTTTTGATTGATTCGCGTCTGGAAAATTTTATAAAAGTGTGTAATATTATATCAATCAGTGATACGTCAATCAATCATATTATTGCTCGTTAATTTCAGTTTTCACGCCTATTAATTTTCAATACAGATTTCATGAAAATGTTTAGTCATTATGAGTGAAAGATTGAGAGATTACAGAATTTTTATATAAGCTCAGACAGCCGGTAGAAATATAACATGTGCGCACATACCTACTTAAGGCGAGTGTAGCCGCTAAAACTTTTTTACAAAAAAATACAACCGACTTCCAAAAACAACACTACAAAGTGAAAAATAACTTTAATTTCGGAAGTCTGTGTTTTCGTTTTTTGCCACCGACTTCCGAAATTAAAGTTATTTTTCACTTTGTAGTGTTGTTTTTGGAAGTCGGTTGTATTTTTTTGTAAAATAGTTTTTATTTTTCACTTTTTAGTTGTGTACCTACCCCACACAAATTCTAATACCACTATCTGCATAACAAACTAGAACATCTTCCATATAAAAGTGGGGAAAAAATACGTATTATTGAAGCTAACTCAAAAACTACCGAAGCAAAGTTAATCAATTTTATATGGGACCAACTGTGATGTATACACTCTCGAACAAAACAAAAAAAAATCCAAATCGGTCCAGCCATCTTCGAGTAATCGGGGAACGAATTGAGAACCTCCTCCGTTTTGAAGTCGGTTAAAAAGCGCCACCATCGAGAAAAAAATTATAAACCAACAACAAAACGACAAACAACAAAAACCACACAACACAACAAAATGTACGGGCAGTAACTCCGTACACTCCTACCAACTTATCTGTGAAATGGCGAAAATTGAAACTACGGCCGTCATGTTGAAATGTCATTCGATTGTGCCGACGCATGTCATTCGATTGTGTCGACGCATCGACGGTGGCGTCCTCTTTCAGTTCACAGATAAGTTGGTAGGACTGTAGATTTAGTATGTTGATGGACGAGTCACACGGGATGTGTACAGGAAATAAAATCACTGTTTTGTGTCCGTTAATGATTGACAGTTCATTAGACATGACATGTCATGATGTTTGTTGACATTGTATGTATATAATACGTAAAGTAGGTTACTAGTGATGGGCGCGATAGCCTCGTCAGTGAATGTACACAAATATAATCGAAGAATGAGCAAATGCTTGTTCAGGTAAAAACTAAAACAAGACATATCATGTGGCGATTCTCGTACATCCTGCCAACTATAAAATTACAAATAACAAGTAAGTAAAACGCAATATCAAAAATACCGGCCAAGTGCGTGTCGGACCACGCACAATGAAAGACTCCGTACTTGGTATGAATTTATCCCAAGAACAAACTTAACATTGTAGTTGAAAAACATGTTCTCCCATAAATTCCAACTGTAAATGTAAGTTTGTACTCACAATATTGAGAGATTTACCATGTTGTTTTAAGACCACAGACTTCTTATAGGTTTTCCTGTATTCTACAGGTAAAGATCTATTTTCTGTATTTTTTTCAAAATTTTAGGCTCAGTAGTTTCGGAGATAATTATCAATTTTCGTTAATTTTCTTAAATAACTTTAAAACAATTTATTTTAAAATTATAAAAAATATATATTTGAGACCCTCATAGTAAGCCATTTCATTTGATATGTCACACGGTATAGTTTGCAAAGCTTTATTTTTTTATTGCCCTCCAAGAGACCCCCATATTCAAAATTCATTTATTTACTTTACCCGTCCGTGTTTGTGTCTCAGAAATTCATATGTGCACCAAATTTTAACTTAATCGGTCCATTAGATTCGGAGTAAATTGACTGTGACAGACGGACAGACAGACAGAGAGACACACGAGTGATCCTAAAAAGGGTTCCGTTTTTCCTTTTGAGGCACGGAACCCTAAAAGTATGTAAAGAAAGTTATTATAACGTTCGCCGCTAACTGATGTTGGCGATGTTTCGCGATACACTATGTTGCTGTTAGTAGCTGCTACTTGTTAATAATTCGTTGTAAAAATACCTTTTTCAAAACACTTCCTCGAAAACTGGTTCAAAATGCAATATAATTCACACGCGTGCGATTTTTCATTTTCCAACACGTTTGCGGGAATAAAAATTGCCACAGATAGCTTATACCTGTACTATACTTAGTCCAAATTGGTTCAATGCGTCTAATCACACCGTCTTTAATCCGGAGGTGAATGTTTTTTTTCAATCTCGGCAAAGAGTTATGCGTCTTATTTTTTTAATATTTAAATAATGTTTATAAATAGAATATTATCAAAAACCATGATTATTACAATAAAAAAAAAACGTTTTTGAACAAATTAACATTTCTTTGTGTTCTAAACTCAAAAATTTTGATTTCATATTAGGCTGTTTATCGGCTTTATACCTTTGCTTCTCCTTCAACCTGGCGAAAGCAAAGCGCGGAAAAAAAAGAAAGTTTAAATCATAATTTCCTAATGGAATGGATGAAGTAAGAAATGAGTATATAAAAGTAAGTTTGAAAGTGGCGCCGGTGCCAGAAAAGTTGAATAGAAATCGTTTGTATTGGTATGGGCATGTAATGAAGAGAGACGAAACGCATGTGACTAAAAGAGTGATGAATATACATGTTGATGGATGGAGAGGCAGAGGACGGCCAAAGAAAAGATGGATGGATTGTGTGAGGAATGATATGAAATAGAAGGGAGTTAATGATAGCGTGACGATTGACAGGGGAGAATGGAAGAAGAAAACGTGTTGCGCCGACGCCAAGTGATATGGGATAAGGGCAGGAAGATGATGATGAGTTTCCTAATAATTGATGACAAAAATATTTTTCGTTATTTTATTTTATTTCTTCAAAAGTGTATTGAAAAACGTCGTTTGATAAACGTGGACATTTGTTATTACAGTTCTGGGCTCAAAAACAACCTCGCCTACGGCTCGGGTGTTAATTCCGCCTCGAATGCAATAACAAACATTCTCCACTTGTATCAAATTGTATCAAACTATTCTCTTTTTGTTGTATCAGTATACAGCATCTCGCAGTACTCCTCCTCGACACTCGTAGACTTGTCGTCTGATGATATCTCTGCAATTTCCCAAGAGCGAGAGACGTTGCCAACATTACTTAGGGTTGATTTGTGGTTAGCAATAAATCAAAATAAAAACAATAAGGGTTAAGTCGACCAAACTTTCAGACCCAGTTTAGGTCAACTTAATCTTCGAATAAATTTTGAATTTTTGACAGTTTCTCCAAACAAAAACCGTCAGTTGCCAATTTTATTCCAGGGATAAAATATTATGCGACTTTGGTCAAATTAGCCCTAAGGAGAATAGCAAAACCACGAAGAACCACTGAAAAACAATTTTTTTCTTGCAATTTTTCCGAACACAAAAGATATCATCTTCACATCGTAACAGAATATTCAGAATAAAAATTCCTTACTTATTTTATGAATCAAGATAAAACCGACGGCATCTCTTTTAAATTCAATTCTTAAACCTTCCTAACCCCGTTTGGCCCGGAGTGAATAAAAACAGAGCACTCCCGATCAATCAGGAAGGCTATCAAGAACAGTCGGCCATGGAAATATGGCCTTTTTTGCGAACGAAGAGAGAATAAGTTAGATATTTTCTTACTGACAACTGGATCTAACCCACTGCGATTTTCCATTTTCCTAAATTAAATGTCAGTTTTGAACTAACCCACTGCAAGGCCTTTTGTTACAGAGAACGAATTAGTATTTGATCAGCATGCTTGTTTACAATCTGCTGACATGCGTCGATGTCAGACTTGCTAACTCAATCAATCTGCCTAGCCTTTTCCCAACTATGTTGGGGTCGGCTTCCAGTCTAACCGGATGCAGCTGAATACCAGTATTTTTACCAGCAGTTTTACATGCAGCGACTGCTTATTGTCCTCCACAACCCAGTGACTGGGTAATACGATACCCCTTGGAAAGACTGGTTGTCAGACTTTTGTCAGACTTCTGACGACCCGTAACGACTGTCAAAGATCCACGGAAGCTTTCCCATGAGCGCAAGGTCAACGACCTTGAGGTCAAAGTCAGTGACCTTAGGAAAAAAGGTGATCTTGACTTTCGGAATTTTGACCTTGAACTTAAGGTCAAGGTCAAAGTCCTCAAGGTATCCCATGATGTTCAAAAGTACTGCCAATTTGTAGAGATATGTTTTATTAAACACCCCATCACCAGAAGCTACCGTAGGTGCTCAAAAGGGAATAAAGTTGAATATTTTTTATTGTTCTCTTTTGAGCACCACGTTAAAATATTGATTGGTGCTCATATGGGAACACCTTTGGTGCTCTTAAAATAGGTGCTCTCATGGGAATGCTTGGATCCACGAATGACAGCCGGGACCAACGGCTTAACGTGCTTTCCGAGGCACGGTCTCCGTCTCAGTCTCGGTATGTAAAGAAGCCTGGTGGATCGACCCGTGCAGCTGTCAATACTTAGCCACGAGCTCCTCGTCAGACTTACTAACTGTACCGCATAAACAGTCGTTTTATTTTGTTAAAGTCACATTGACAGGTACTGTCAAGCCTTGAAAACAACGAAAAACTTACCACACAAGAACCGTAAACTAAACGGTAAGTCAGTTAGGGTGGGTTGCACCATCTTACTTTAACAATAACAAACATTGCATCTTCAGTTAAAATACCTGTCAGACAAAAAATGGGTTGCTCCATTTGACAATTTGTTAGCTGACTTCATAACTTTAACTGTAACCTTAACCACCCACGCTTCGCTGGTTAATGTCATTGTTAATGTTAAAATAAATATCTGTCACTTCTGTCAGACGCGTCGAATATCGTGTCTCTGCTCCCAACTTTAACTTTGCATTTGACATGACGGTGCAACAGCAGGTAGTTAGATTCTATGGTCATTGGTACAATGAGGGTGGATTGCACCAAGGGTTACGTTATAGTTTCCGTCAAAGTTAATTTTAACAGTAACATCATCATGTTGTTGCACCGTCATGTCAAATTAGTTTGGAGGGACATGATATTCGACGCGTCTGACAGAAGTGACCATCTTACTTTAACAACAACAAACAACTGAAGGTGCGATGTTTGTTATTGTTAAAGTAAGATGTTACAACCCACCCAAACTTGTTAATGTTCATGTCCTCTTTTCTGTGAATGTTGCTACTACAGACCGGCCGTTGAGAGAATGCGTTCTTAATACCCGTCAGTTTCATATGGGGGACCTCTTAGATTAAAATGTGTCCGCAGAATGGTCCCCCGACTGCAATGACAATTTTATTTATCTGTTTTGTCAGGGAATACCGACTAAACACTTGTTATTTACTTTTTAGTTCGTTTTTTGGCAGGGCAGTCGTGTTTTTTATTTTTTTTAATTAAAGTCAATTTCATTTTTCGTCGCACCATCATGGCTCTGCAAGATTAACTTTCTGTCACATTCTCACATTACTATTTCATGTCACATTTTTTGAAGAAGAAGTTCATCATATCGAGGCCTTCCTTCTCCATAAAACTGTCCAGTAGGTGACTCTGGTGGTTACGACATCATCATCGTCTCGTTTCACGTTGAAGTCCCCCATGACAACGATAAACTGAGTTTTAGACCCATGCATGTCTCTGGAAACATCCTCACTCATGGTCTCCACCTCATCATCGGGGTATGACGAGTTCGGGGCGTAAACCTGTATGGCCTTCAACGAATATCTTGCTGATGTTCTGAGTATAAGGTACGTCATCCTGGTCGACACACTCTCAATCTTCACCACGTTGCTCACAAGGGACATAATGGACAATAAAACCGACACCTCCTTGGGACATCTGTTCTCCCTCTATGCCTATGCCTCCCAAAAATAGAGCATGTTCCCGGATTTGAGGATTATCGAGCCCTCATCCTCTCTTCGGACTTCAGATAACCCTACTATACCCTATCGTAACCTGCTCAATTCTTCCTCGAGTTCAGTTATCTTCTCGCCGGTCCGGAGCGTACGCGTGTTATATGTTGGCAAGTTCAGTTTGGTTTCGGTGATTCTGGTAGCCGGATCTCTCGTGGAAATACCAATAATATTCTCTAATCCATAAGCTAGATGAGTAATATCTTTTAAATGACGAACATAGCTCATAAACCATATTATCCACATCACATGAGAACAGCACCCAATAACTAAAAAACTGGCTTAAAATCATTTCATTTAATCGAAAACAGACATATTTTGTATTCAAATAAAACCAAGGGAAATGGTTTGACAGCTTCTATTCTCTAATAAGAAATGCTCAATCGAACAATTTCTAATAGAATATAGCACAATTTTTGTTTGGCCGGCCGGGCCGAATTACTTTTACATTTGGACCAAAAATGTAAGAAACGTGGATAATTTCCTTTATGCCAATAAATTATAATTTTTTGTTTGGAATGTGCTGTGCAAGGCCTTCAATTGTAATAATTAAAGATTTTTTTTCACATTTGAAAATGTGAGCTATACCGCCGCCATTTTGATTTTTTTTTAAAAATGTATAGCCAGTGTCACTCGGGATGATGTAAGGATTCTAACGATACCCCACACATTCAAATCTGTTTAGGCGTTTGAAAGTTATGGTGGAATAAAGAAACTCACAAATGTACATGAACCCTGAAAACATAACACTCCTTTTTGGGCAGTCGTGTAAAAATAGGTACCAGCCGCCCCTTTCTCAGCACCCATCTTATAGACTGCATAATTACTTTACTGTATTGCCAACTTTTATCGAAATCGAGTTATTGAATTTTTTTTCGCGATTTCAGGTTTGCGTCCACAGTAAAAGTTGTTCATAATGATGAGTACAGTGACCCCTTAAGAGGACATTGGTCAATAACCAGTAACCCTGTATATACGAGTAATTTAGGAAGATTATTGTTATACGATGCGGTGCAGTGCGGCCCGCCATAATGTGCGCGAGTCTTTAGAATATTTAGGTACTTTCAGTTATTTCTTGTTACATCAGTTTTTGTCGGATTAGCTGCCATAGGCCCGAGCCTAATGTGCCTTAGAGCAAATTCGCCTCTGACTACAATACATAAATAAAATGTAATAAATATGAAAACTTTGCAGAATTTTCCTTTTTAGGTTTTTATTCATTGGACTAAGTCCAAGATTTAAAGATTTCCATTGAGAAAATTAAATTAAAATGCGAATTATTCTTATAGTTGGTTCCATTCCATGAAGTTTAACTCTTTGCACTAGCTTGACCTTAAGTGCTGCCCTGTGGAACTTGTCCGCGGAAGCGACGCAACACCACGTTCTGCGGCCAAAAGTCTTCCTCCATGACGAGGGGCAGGTAACAGTTCGGTACACGCACCACGAACGCCTTGAAGTTGACGTAGCGGCGCGACTCCAGTAACTGCACCCTCGGCGTGTACCTAGTCTTCTGGCGCACGTACTCCACGATGTCCTCCGCCTTAGTGGTGTAGTGCAGGCAGGAGATGTACACCTGTGTATTCGGCTTTGGGGCACGCAAGCTCACTTCGGGCTCCGCAGGAGCTTTGCCCCAACGGTTCTTATTAATTCGCGGACGGCGCTTCCTCCTGTGCACCGTCACGAAACTCTCAGCATTATCAGCCTTGTTCGACGCCTTCTCAGGCATACGCTCCATCCTTGGAGCGCCAGGGACGCTCGCGGTGACGCTAGCGAAATTCTTTTGAAGGGGTTTCGCTAGGGCTGCAGACACTGGCAGCGGGATGGGGCGAGGAGCTCGGGCGGCGCTGCGCGGAGAATAAAAAATATTTTTAAATGTTTTTAAGGGAAGCTCCCATACAGTTAAGGGGGGGGTGTGAAAAAAAATTTACCTGTCGTTGGGGTATCGTTGTTTAGAGCTCTTTGAGTAGATAAATACTGTATTTTTTGTTTTAAAAAATATTCGAAATCAAAGGAATGAGAAGCCACCAAAGTTAGCTTTTTTTTACAAAATTTTGTTCCGTAGAATTTTTTAACTTCCCATTGACCTATGGACTATGAATTTGGTGATAATGTTTATTATTAAGTATATTTTACTAATAAATAATATACTAATATATTGATAAATCAGATTTGGTACGGAACCCTACATGTGCGAAGTCCGACACGCACTTGGCCGGTTTTTTTTATTTGGTCTGAGGTTGGAACCAGAACGGAAATATCAATTTAATATTGGCTTCACAAAAGAGCTGTAGTAGATATCTATATATTTTGGAGCTAAGTGAGAAAAAACGGGGCAGTTCCGATCAATCAGTGGACGCAGCGGATGTACGGAAGTTCGGCCTTTTTGCTGGCTGTCGAACTTGTGAACAGCAAAGCGAAAATAGATTTGTTTTATGTGTTTGATATTCACGTTAGCCGACGTTCACACGGACGTAAAAATATCACGGCGGGATTTTATCGCGCACTGGATTTTCAACGCTTGGTTTTGAGTCGAGCGTTGAGAATCCAACTTAACAATAACAGAGTGCATTCTAGCGCGTCGAAAAAACACTGTTGAATTTCCACTCTCGGCGCTAAGCAGAGCGTTGAAAATCCAGTGCGCGAAAAAAAATCGCCGCGATATTTTTACGTCCGTGCGAAGCGTTTTTGTTTGAAATTGAGAGGAGTTGAATCGGACATTTTAGCTGGTGGTTGCGAGCAGTGGTGGCCCAGTAGTAACGGCCTCGACTTTCGAGTTGTACGTCGTGGGTTCGAACCCAGGCAGGCGCTTTACTTTGTGTAATTTACCGGCATGTCCTAGAACCAAAAATTCAAAGAAATGTGACATCTACCAACCCACACTGGGCCCGCGTGGTGGATTAAGGCCTACTCACAGAGAGGAAGCTTGTGCTCCAGCAGTAGGAACGTTATAGGCTGATTTTGGTAGCTGATGGTTAAAATATTCGGCAATAGCCGACTACACTAGACTACAATAGTAGTCTCTTGGTAGTATTTGCTATAATCCTGAATAGACTAGTTTTAAAAGGAATACAAGAGTACCTCCTATTCTTAGTAAAGATTGCTTAAAAGGCAGGTTTTCCTTTCAAAGGAAACAACGGATGTTTCATGAAAATTTTAAACTTACCTACTTCAACTAAAGGTCCGGATGTATTTTCTAATACTGTTTTCTAATGCTTCGAGGATGCATGATTTGACTGACATGATTTTCAATTTAAGCATAATAAGATCGATCATAATATTGGACCCAGACTCTTAATCTATCGTTAGTTATCTGGAAAAGAACCGGAGTAAGAGTAAGTAAACTGAAGTGGATCGTTAGTTATCTGGAAAAGAACCGGAGTAAGAGTAAGTAAACTGAAGTGGATCGTTAGTTATCTGGAAAAGAACCGGAGTAAGAGTAAGTAAACTGAAGTGGATCGTTAGTTATCTGGAAAAGAACCGGAGTAAGAGTAAGTAAACTGAAGTGGATCGTTAGTTATCTGGAAAAGAACCGGAGTAAGAGTAAGTAAACTGAAGTGGATCGTTAGTTATCTGGAAAAGAACCGGAGTAAGAGTAAGTAAACTGAAGTGGATCGTTAGTTATCTGGAAAAGAACCGGAGTAAGAGTAAGTAAACTGAAGTGGATCGTTAGTTATCTGGAAAAGAACCGGAGTAAGAGTAAGTAAACTGAAGTGGATCGTTAGTTATCTGGAAAAGAACCGGAGTAAGAGTAAGTAAACTGAAGTGGATCGTTAGTTATCTGGAAAAGAACCGGAGTAAGAGTAAGTAAACTGAAGTGGATCGTTAGTTATCTGGAAAAGAACCGGAGTAAGAGTAAGTAAACTGAAGTGGCAGCAGACGAGTCCTGACTACTGGAGTGGAGACTGCGTAAGCGTAGTGTGGGATGCCCTCCAGCTAGATGGACCGACGACGAAGGTGACTGGGACAGACTGGATTCGGAAGGCGGAAGACAGGGTGTTATGGCGCAGCCTGGGAGAGGCCTACGGCCTGCTATTTCTATCACAAACTGCCGCTCAGAGATATCACTTGATAAAATATTAATTAATTATTAACTTGAATTGTAATTTAACGCTGTCAGTTAAAAATATATGTACACACATCAAAAAAAGTTTGTGATCACTAGCAAAAGCTGATATATTTTTAAAATTTAACTTTATCAAGAAAATGTGTTTACGTTACATACCATAAAATACACTGTGTATTTCTATTTAAAACACACACAACACCACACCACACTACCACCACCACCACACTTTTTTTTTGATAAAGTTAATTTTTAATAAAAATATATCAACATTTGCTAGTGATCACAAACTTTTTTTGATGTGTGTAGGTACTCGTATATAACTGTTTAGAACATTTTAATTTTGTTGACATGTGCTAAGATATGATGGTCAATTCAGACTGAAGTGTCAGTGTGTGGCAGTAATGACATAATCAGAATAATACCTACAGTCCTACCAACTTATCTGTGAACTGAAAGAGGACGGCACCGTTGATGCGTCGACACAATCTAATGACATGCGTCGGCAAAATCGAATAAAATTTCAACATGACGGCCGTAGTTCCAATTTTCGCCATTTCACAGATAAGTTGGTAGGAATGTTCCTATCGTTATAAACTCGCCATTTAAAGGCCCTCCTTTAGCTCTAAAATCTACTGAAAATCTTCGTGTCTTAAGGTATTTGTAGGCCGAAGTTAATAAATAAAGAACAGTTACCCTTCGTAGGAAATAAATTGCTTTCAGTTAGCCTATCCTGATTGCACGCAAATGGGAGCAAGGCTCTTCCAAATCCAGTACCTGTTACTTAAAAAAACTTTTTTTATTTACCGTTGGTTTTTATATCCTGAAGGTTTATCCTTTTTCCTATATAAATAGTACATACTAATTCCATACCTTTTACTTGTTTGCTTTGGTTTCGTTTTCTTTTGTTTTTTTTCCTACAAATTAACCTTGGTTAGTAGAAAGGGGATAGATAGCCTGAAGATGCTTTAGGCATTCCAATAATGTTTATTGACCGATTGAGCGTAACGAGCGAAGCGTCTGTGCTTCAATCTGGCAAAATTTGCTTTCGTCTGTCAGTTTGTTGTCTGTATTTTACAACCGATCTGGAAGAAACTTGGTATACAGATTTTACGTCTTTATAGATGTTTCTGTCGTCGGGGATTATTGATTGGAGGGGTACTTCCTCCAAAAAGGGGCAAAAAGGGGCTATTATCCCATTCCGATGGTTCTTTTTAGGGTTCCGTGCCTCAAAAGGAAAAAACGGAACCCTTATAGGATCACTTCGTTGTCCGTCTGTTTGTCTGTCTGTCTGTCTGTCAGTCTATCAAGACCCTTTTTCTCAGGAACACGTGGAGGTATCAAGTTGAAATTAATATCCAATACGTAAGTCTGTGTTCTCTTGGAGTCCTAAAAAACTCAAGCTTCTAGGTCAACGCAATAAAAACATACGGCCATTTATGCGACATATTTTGATACTCGCAAGTAAATCAAAACCTATAGGGTACTTCCCGTTGTCCTAGAATCATGAAATTTAGCAAGAAGCAAGCTCTCACAGGACAAATAAAGGAAAAAGTGCGAAAATTGTTAATTTGTATTTCTATCATTTAAAAAAAAAACAAATCTGTCAGTCTGTCATGACCCTTTTTCTCAAGGACGCGTGGAGATATCAAGCTGAAATTAATAAAGAATACGTAAATCTATGGTCCCTTAGAGTTCTAAAAAAATCAAGCTTCTGAGTTAACGCAATAAAAAATACGGCCATCATTTTGATATTCGCAACTGCCGCAAGTAAATCAAAACCTACAGGGTACTTCCCGTTGACCTAGAATAATGTAATTTGGCAAGAAGCAAGGTCTTACTGCACAAGTAAAGGAAAAAGTCTGCAAAATGTTAATTTGTAATTCTATCGCATAAAAAAAAAATAAGTTTGTCAGTCTGTCAAGGTCCTTTTTCTCAAGGACGCGTGGAGATATCAAGCTGAAATTAATATCGAATACGTAAGTCTATAGTCCCTTAGAGTTCTGAAAAAATCAAGCTTCTAAGTCAATGCAATAAAAAATACTGCCATTTTGCGACACTTTTTGCAACTCGCAACTGTCGCAAGTAAATCAAAACGTATAGGGTACTTCCCGTTGACCTAGAATAATGAAATTTGGCAAGAAGCAAGGTCTCCCGGCGCAAATAAAGGAAAAAGTCCGAAAATTGTTAATTTGTAGTTTTATGACATAAAAAAAAAAAATTTTGAGATCCATTGATAAGTTTGCTTTTCTTCATTAACCGACTTCAAAAAAAGGAGGTTCTGTATTCAACCCGTATGTATGTATGTGAGTATGTATATTTGTTGGTCCGCGATTTTCTCAAAAACTAATGAACCAGTTTTGATGATTTTTTCACTGACGTGATCTACATGCTTTCAGGAAGGATTTAGTAGATAATACATTATGTAATTAGTCTTATGTACAAAGTTATATGCATAAATATACCCGCTCATAAGAGCAGGAGCGCCCGCTTAAAAAAACTAGTCGAGTGTACCACCCGCTGACGTCATTCGGCCCGCTGCGCGCGATTGTTTACAAACTGCGATAGGGGCATAGTTTCTAGGAATTCTCTAGCTCCTGTTCATTTCTTGGAAAGCTTTTGACTAAACCTCTATTATGGTGTGTGTTTCGTTTGAATTTGTTATTGTTTACATTTCTAGAAATGGTTAAAAAGACGAACAAAGACAATTTAGCTTCAGATTTCAAAGAAATGGCTCTAGTAAGAAAAAACAAGTGATGACCTATATGTTTTAAGGTTTAAAATGCATGGTGTGTTAATTCTTAACATGAAACATAAATAAACCCACTTACCACAGTACAATTGAACTATTAACTGAGTAAAACACTTTCACACTCGACCGACCGAACAATGACATGACAGAGAAAAAAATATTTTTTAATGTCATAGACGAGTCTCAGGCAGTGTTGACGTATCTTAAATCGTTCGGAAATAGATAACGCATCAAATTAAATGCATAGAATTAGATATTAGTACTTAATAGTGATGGAACAACGTTAATAATAAAAAAAAATTTTCTTGGTATAGAACTCACACCACGTACCTACAATATTAGGTAAAATGACTCCACGGACCCGATTCACACCGCGCTCGCGTGAGTGGATACTGTTTCTCCGGCATTTCTAAGCTGATTTTGATAATTCTTCTTTTCGTTCGTCTTTGGCTTACTTATTAAATGTAATTGAATATCCAACTAAAAATGGTAAAATAAATTTACTTTACAAAAAGTAAAAACCAACTTCAAAAACCAAAAATGAATAAAACAACTTTCTTAAAACATTTAACAGCTTCTGGTGTCTTTAGTCCTTCAATGCACTTTAGCTTGGCACCAACTTCAGAAGCTGTTAAGTTTTTTAAGAAAGTTATTTTATTCATTTTTGGTTATTGAAATCGGTTTTCACTTTTTTTATTGGGATAAATTCTTTTCAATTACGGAACCCTTCATTGTGCGTGTTCCGACACGCACTTGGCCGGGTTTTCTTTTATTTGACAGGTAGTTCCTATAAGTTGGTCTCATAAAAAATGGTGAAGACTAGAAGAAAAAAAATAGTGCTAAATACCTCGTTTTAAATAACTTTTGTTTGTAAAAAAGTTTGCGCTCGCGAGGTTTACTGTTCGCAGAACTTTGTACTATCTATTTATTTATTTATTTATTTCCAATACACGTATTAATTAAGTACAATTGGTTTTAGCCACACAAAGAAAACCTCTCAGGGCTTATCTGTGTGCTGGCAAGCCGCTCATTTAAATTTACAAAAATGTTTATTACTGCAATGATACATAAAATATTTATATAATGATGATATAATAACAATTTATTGGTGCATTAAGAGAAATTTGGTACTATTCATATTATTTTATTTCTATTTATTTTGGTTTATTTGGTTTTTGGTAATCTGTGGTACTATTCTTTATTCTGTGGCAGAACTACTAGTTATAATTATTAGCAACATAACGAAATCTTCACGGTCGGAATTCTATTTCTATGGTTATATTATAAGTCATACTTATGTAGTAATTACCTTTTTTTTTTTACGCTGAGAAATGCTTTATTCATCCCCACTCGTGGGGGACGAGACGGGGTATGTGGGACTCCTGTCGGAATGACAGTATACCCACTAAAACTCAGCAGTGTTCTCACATCGCCGTGATGGGAGGGCCATGGGAAACCGGCTCAGCCTTTACTTCCACAACCCTCCCGGCGCATGCCCGCCTGGATGGCGGGCCCCGCATGCCCCCCAGGCTGGGGGGTTACGGGAATGACCGGGAACACCTGGCCATTCCCGTCCGACACTGGTGGGGGCCTGTGCAATACAGGCAAGAGTGCCCCCACACCCGTTGCCTGCTGGCCTCCACCTGGGAGGAGTCGGAGATGACTATCAAACTGACGTCCTCTCCGACCCCTCCTCTGCCTTCGGAGCGGCGCCGCGTGAGGGTCGTCCTCCCGCGCGCGCTCCGCCGCCTGCCCAATTTCGGCCGCAGAGGATAGGGAGAGCGGCCAACGTCATACCGACACTCCTCTTCCGCTGCGGCCCCACCGCGTCCGCTATCAAACGGTGGCGGCCGCGTCAAGGCCGCGGAAGGTAGGGAGAGCGGCGCACCGCAATACCGACACTCCTCTCCCGCCGCGGCATCCAATCCTCAGCCGCGATGCCTCCCATAAGACACCGCGGCCCGCCTCAGTTGCGGTGTCGCCCATACGGCCACCGCAACCTACCCGTTGGCCGCTACGTCGTCGGCTTATCGGCAAAAGCCCTGACGAGCGGCCCCCGCCTCGGGTTCCTCTTCGCTTCACCGTGGGTGACCAAGCCACGGCTACTGAGCCCCCCCGCCTCGACAATGCCTTCGGGGGGGATGTAGTAATTACCATAACCTAACCATCTCAAGCATTAGCCAACAAAATAAGGAACAATTCAACAAAACGTCATTAAAAAAATCTTGACCAATTCCGTTTCAACATCAGCCTAGACTACGTTGGGGTCAGCTTCCAGTCTAACCGGATGGATCTAAATACCAGTTTACATGGACCGACTGCCCATCTGATCTCCACAACCCAGTTACCTACTGGGCAAGATTGCAGGTTGTCAGACTTTTGGGCTTCTGTACCTTCTACGACCTTTGATCAATTCCGTTTATGGAGTCATTTGTTAAGTAGGTAGGTATAAGTACTATTATCCTATTTCTTACCATAAAATTGTCTTACAGAAGATTGTGGTACATAAAAGATATTTTAGTTTAGAATTTTTAAAATCTGACACGATACCAGCTGAAATTAGTAATTTGGCAACCCTAGGACACAAATGGCTGTGTTTTTGTAACCACATCGCGTCTCAATTAGGACAAAGAGTTTTTGTTACTGGACACATCGATTTATAGTTTGAATATTTTTACAGTCAGCAACAAAGCTTGACTAACACTTAGTCTTTTTTATGAAAACAGCATTTTTGAGCACAAAAATGGAGCAGTTTTTCTTTTCTTATTGCTCGGCTCTTATGGGCCGTAGGGTGATTTTAAATAGCCTTTTTCAAATCCAACTGGTAGTTCCAGAGATTAGCGCATTCAAACATTCAAACAAACAAAAAAAAAAACTCTTTAGCTTTATTATTAGTATAGAAGCACGAGGAGATCGTGGCTAAGTAAGAACAGCCGCACGGGTCGATCCATCAGGTTAAGCTACGCTTGCCAGAATTGGTTAGTGGATGGGTGACCATCTTTACATACCGAGACTCCTCCGTGCCTCGGAAAGCACGTTAAGCCGTTGGTCTCGGCTGTCATTCGTGGATCTTTGACAGTCGTTACGAGTCGTCAGAAGCCCGAAAGTCTGACAACCAGTCTTACCAAAAGGTATCGTATTACCTAGTTACTGGGTTGCGGAAGTCAGATAGGCAGTCGCTCCATGTAAAATACTGGTATTCAGCTGCATCCGGTTAGACTGGAAGCCGACCCCAACATAGTTGGGAAAAGGCTAGGCGGATTGATTGAAGATAGATAGGTTTTATTTATTCATCGTCATAATACCGCAAATCGGTTTTCCATTCACTTTCTCAAACGTATATTCCAAAATCATAAATTACGAATGAATATTGCGATTTTTTCGATAATTTATTTCTTCCGACAGCCCTACATTTTCGTAAACGAAATTGAATGTATAAAATTAAAATGGACATCGATAAATCATTATTTACCATCTACAGGATGAAATTGAATTCATGGGGGTCGCAAAAAACAGCTGTTCCCTACATTAAATATAGGGATTTGGTCCCATAGCAAAAGTTGTTCATAATGATGAGTACATAAAAACCCCAAAACAAATAAAGAGGGAAAAAAACTAAGAGTACCTACAATGCCCCCTATAAAGGATGAATGCAAATGCCCACATGAATTCAATTTAACCCTGTATACAATGCGTGCCACGAAAGATGAGACTTGACACATAGTTTGACTTGCGCAATATATAATCTACTTATAATTATCTTATTCTGATTATTCTGATTTATAGGTCTCTTTAGCGGTATGAGGTCTGAGACGGAAGGGACCGGGCGTCATCGGGGCGGCGGAAAGAGCGCGAGAGGCGCGATACTGCGCTCGTCAAGTCTCATCTTTCGTGGTACTTACCTAGTTCCAAAATTACCTTATGATCTCCACGGTAAATCGGAAAGTTCTCGCAGTCCAAGAAGCCCAAAACCCCAAGTTTTGTGCATGACTCCCATGAACCCCTCCCCCCTACATCAGCCTACTAGACATCGTTCTCACTGCTGGTACACAACTTCCCTCTGTGAGAGGGTGTGGGGTATAAGGTCCCATTAAAATAGATGGACAAACTTTTCGAAATCATTCAGACCACCAAAATAAGGACAATGGTAAAAAAACAATAAGAAAAACACATTAGATACTTACAAGATACAAAAGAATCATTTATATGAGTATCAAATTGAAAGCTTTGAACAGCACATTCCAAAAAAAAAACTTTTTATGTAATTTATTTACACAATGACAAAGGGCTGGTCATTCACCCCGTCAACAAATGAAGATCAGCCTTTCTATTTAAGGCTCGAAGCTAAAGAAAACCTAACAAATGATTCGCCTCGTTGGCCTAGTGGTCGCCCCGGAGGACACGGTGGAGCATACAGTGGAGGTCTGCTCGGCTTGGGCGGAGCACCGCCGTGTTCTCACGGAGGCGATCGGCGGCGGCGATCTCTCGCGTCCAAACCTGGTCCAGGCCATGGTGCGGAGCGAGAGTGCATGGGAGGCCGTCACCTCCTTCTGCGAAGCAGTAATGCTCGCGAAGGAGGAAGCGGAACGCGTAAGGGAGAGGTAACAGCCGCGCTCTCGGGCCCCTAGCCGCCGCCCGTAGGAGACGCCCTGGGCGGCGGGAATCGATTGCCGATTCTCGGCCACCGTAGGCGCGGGTTTGCGGACGACGAGTAATGGGCAGCTCGCCGTCCGGTAAGGACCAGGCCAGGGTCGACAGCGCGTTGTGTTCCACGCGCGCCTCAAAGAGATGTCAGCAGTGACGGGGTCAATTGGGCCGATACCGCCGGGGTCGCGGGTAGTTCGAAAGAGATACCGTGGCCCTGGCACGGGCAGCTGAAGGAGCATGGGTGGGTTTTAGTCAGTAAAAGTCTGACACGCCCTCCCGCTCTGCCCAGAGCGGGAGAAGTCATTTGATGATTTCCCATCCACAAAAAAAAAAAAAAAGGCAAAGTGGTCGCCAGCGCTCTGCTGAGAATGAGGTCCTGGGTTCAATTCCCAGGTCGGGCAAAGTGTTATTGGGTTTTTCTATCAGGAAATTCTCAGTAGCAGCCCGGAGTCTGGATTTGTGCCCGGTTACGCTCGCCCCCTGTTACATGGAACTTATACATAACTAGCGAAATGTGAAATGAAATTTTAATTGCAAGAATTGTAGTACATTACAAATGGTCGGATTTTTTAAAAGTTTCTAATACAATTAGCTAAAACTAGCATACAAACTAATACATAAATGAAGCTAATATAATTAAAACATAAATCATAGTTATTAAATTAAGATAATAATGGTGCCGATTCTGTTGTGCACAAACTAAACTTAATTTAGGCTGTTGCTAACTTTTTCTCTCTATTATCACAAGAAAGGGACGGAAGTAAATTAGAGCTGTCAAATTAGTTAGAACTAATTTTTCCATAGACATTTAGACGACACGTAAAAACATGTCGACTAAAAAACACGGTGAAGCGCAAGGCGTGAACTAGTTTGACATCTCCAACTTAGTTCATATCTATAGCCGTCCTTTTCTCGCGCTGCCTGTTAGTAAAAGATAGCGATTCTCTAATTTTAGTTTAGTGCGTTCACAAGAGAATCGGCACCATTGTCAATCGTTTATCAAATTATAAAAAAAAAATTAAATGAATGAATTATTAAAATGTCAGTGTCACTCTTTATAGGTACTCCTTCACAGAATTTGATTGTTTTAAGCGATTGATTGGCAGTTCCCTATACGATTTTGGTAATTTATTAAATAACCTTATAAACATTGCAAAGCAACTTCTGTGATCTAATTGGCTTTTCATTGGAGGCATAATTAGTCTATCAGGATATCTTGTGTTAAACGTAACAGTGGTGCCGATTCTCTTGTGAACGCACTAAACTTAAATTAGAGAATCGCTATCTTTTACTAACAGGCAGCGCGAGAAAAGGACGGCTATAGCTATGAACTAAGTTGGAGATGTCAAACTAGTTCACGCCTTGCGCTTCACCGTGTTTTTTAGTCGACATGTTTTTACGTGTCGTCTATATGTCTATGGAAAAATTAGTTCTAACTAATTTGACAGCTCTAATTTACTTCCGTCCCTTTCTTGTCATAATAGAGAGAAAAAGTTAGCAGTATCCTAAATTAAGTTTAGTTTGTGCACTACAGAATCGGCACCAGTGTCTCCAAGACGTTGAAACAGTTTGGAGTGAATTTTAACAAATTTACAGCATTCAAATATGTACATACCGAGAACAGTTAATATTTTTAAATCTTTAAAAAGAGGTTTACATGATGTCAATGGTGGTACGTCACAGAGCTGTGGGTGGATAGGTGCCTACACCTCTGCGCAACCCTCTGAGGAAACATGGCTTGAAATTATGTTAAGATATTCAAACAAATCCAATATTCGGTAACATGCCTCCTACTTACCATAATCAAATATCTTTTCTTTAGTAGGTACACAGACAGCTATAATTTCGAAAATTAAGATTTTCCTGCTATGAAGGGATCTGTGGCTAGGTACGCAAAAGTAGGTACCTAGGCTTTATAAACCTTTCAATAGAGCACACCTAATATTATAAAGGTGAAAATTTGACAAGTGTGTATGTTTGTTACTTCTTCACGCTCAAACGGCTGGACCGATTTGGATGAAATTTGGTATGTAGATAGCTTATACCCTGGATACACATAGGTTAACTTTGTATCCCGGTCTACGCCGGTGAAACCGCGGGGCGCAGCTAATAATTTATAAGGTCACCATCATCTTGAGACAAGTAGTGCTGCCACCTAGCGCCACCATTGAGAAAAAAATCACAAGTATGGAGATATGGAACATTTCGAAATTTCCCAGTGAGGTAAAATTTAAAAATCAAAATCGCCCGTTTTTGGCGTTATCTCTAAGACTTCGAACTTAGGAGGTGAGCCTAGGGGGTGGTGGAGGTGTTGGTTAAATTTTTTGAAACAATAAATTCTACCTCATCTGACTAAAAATGTGAGCATAGGAAAGAAAATGTTCCATATCTCCTGACTTATTGTTTTATCTCAATGGTGGCGCTAGTTGGCATCACTACTCGCCTTAATTAACAATCACACACAATTGCTTCTTTAGGCTTGTTGAGCCATTTTTGGTAGGGGGAAATCTTACGGGTTCGCGTCCCCGCATCACCGCGACATGCTATGCATAGTTATCACATCTGTCGACAGTCCCTGACTGCCAATTTTTTATCTGAAATAAATAAATTGAAATTGGATTAACATCAGCCCGTGAGAGTAGTAACAGTAGCCCAGCAGTGGAGAGCAGTGTGGCCCGAGTTGTAGGTCGTGGATTCGAACTCAGGCAGGCGCTTTACTTTGTGTAAATAATTTCATCACCATTGCTCTCAAAACGGTGGTGAAGGAAAACATCGTGAGGAAACCGGCATGTCCTGGTCCTGAAATTTCGAAGACTTTTAACATCTACCAATCAACCCGCATTGGGCCTACTTTACAGCCATAGATATTATAAATAACGTGTGTTGCATCCTCGACAAATTTCAGGGTGTGATAATACAAAACATCAAACCGAACAACTTTCTCCATGGGACCAATATCGTAATCGCGAAAAAAATTTCAACTGTCCCAAAGAAAACTTCAATACCTACTCGACGCAAATGTATGGGACGGCTGATTATTTTTTCGCGATTACGATGTTGGTGCCTTGGAAAAATTTGTTCGTTTTGATTGTTTAAACGACATCCTTAAAGACGAGGATGCAAAACGACACATTGTATAGCCATAATATTTCTATAATTACAGCCCACCCCTTCTCGAAGGGGGGAGGTTCGTGTCCCAGCAGTGGGAACGTTAATGGCTAATTATGCTTATGCAGCCCGTTCACCTACCACCTATTATCTACCTTGGATTATTAACCATAACTGACGAAATATGGATGTTCTGTACGTCTGCCTACTCCTTCTGGGAATTACAAGGCTTGAAGTTATGTAGGTTTTTACTTTCACTACTGTGAGCCTCCCAATAACTGCTGCAAATCATCATCTGCCTAGCCTTTTCCCAACTGTGTTGGGGTATTTTACATGGAGCGACTGCCTATCTGACCTCCACAACCCAGTTACTGGGTAATACCCCTTGGTAAGACTGGTTTTTAGACTTTCGGGCTATTGGCGACCCGTCACGACTGCCAAAGATCTACGAATGACAGCCGAGACCAACGCCTAAACGTGCTTTCCGAGGCACGGAGGGGGTCTTGGTATGTAAAGATGGTCACCGCACTGTGTAAATTCGATGTCAATTTGTTTTAAAGTACTTACGTCATAGTCTCAATTTTTTTTTTTTTTTCTTTTTATTTTTTTTTTTTGTATATGTGCGTTTTTCTTTTCTTTTTTTGTTTTTGTTTTCATTATTGGCATCTTGTTTTTATATTCATTTAATTAATTGTACTTTTGTGTGTTGTGCTATATCTTTTGCACCAAATAAATGTTTTATCTATCTATCTATCTATCTACCCATCCTCGGAACTACCGCGGCAAGCGTAGCTTAACCTGATTGATCGACCCGTGCGGCTGTTATTATTTAGCCACATGCTGCAATATTGCAACTATCATCCCATGTGGCTGACGGAATCTGGAATGGTGAATGCAGTCTGCAACAGCTCTCTTACGATCCGCTGAGGAGATTGAGTCTAAATGGTTTGGTTAAACAAAACCAGAGGTTTAAACCGTAACGTATCGGTTGTATACGTAGCTAACCTTTTTTTTTTTTTTTTTTGGAAATCATTGGAGGGCGTGTCTTAAACCCACCCGTGTTCCTTCAGTTGCCTGTGCCAGGGCCACGGTATCTCTTTCGAACTACCCGCGACCCCGGCGGCATCGGCCCTATTGGACCCCGTCACTGCTGACATCTCTTTGAGGCGCGCGTGGAACACAACGCGCCCTCGACCCGGGCCTGGTCCTTACCGGACGGCGAGCTGCCTATTACTCGTCGTCCGCAAGCCCGCGCCTACGGTGGCCGGGAATCGGCGATAGATTCCCGCCGCCCAGGGCGTCTCCTGCGGCGGCTAGGGGCGCGAGGGCGCGGCTGTTGCCTCTCCCTCACGCGTTCCGCCTCCTCCTTCGCGATACGTAGCTAACCTTGTCTCTCAATCGTGCCCTTTTCAAGCATAACAATAAATAGAGTTAGAAGTCTAAAATCTCCATCAAAATGGAATTACCTATTAGCACAGCACAAATTGACACAAAATCAAAGCTGAAATGGGTCACGCACGTTATGCTGAATAGGTATGAAGTGATTTCAGACGAGGATGTAGGACTCAAAATGTCACACCCTGATCATTTTAAATCGACACCATTTTAGTGACATTTGAGCTTATGAATAGTTTTATTGTATAGTGTGACAAATAATCTTCTGTCTTTACCTATGAAATTGCCGTTTTGTATGAAAAAATTTAAACGAATTTTTTTCATGCATTTTTTATTTGTATTAATCAAAGTAATCAGCCATGCAATCAATGCATCTTTGCCAACGCAGTGGCAGTATATTGATGCCCTTCTTAAAGAAATCAGCTGGACGGGGAGGCAACAAATTCTTCAAAGGCATTTTGTACTGCCTCTCGGGTATTGAATTTTTTTCCCGCCAAGAAGTTATCCAAATTCTGGAAAAAGTAGTAGTCTGTAGGCGCAAGGTCTGGTGAGTAGGGCGGATGACGGAGAGCTTCCAACCCCAGTTCTTGCAACTTGGAGACCGTCTGCTGTGCAGTATGAGGTCGCGCGTTGTCGTGCAGGAGCAGCGGAGACGAGCGATTGACCAATGCTGGTTGGAGATGTGCCAGCTTCTCCATCATTGTGTTCAGTTCTTCACAGTACACATCTGAAGTAATGCTCACCCCGTTTGGTAAGAAGCTGTGATGAATCACACCGGCGCTAGACCACCAAACAGTGACCATCACTTTTCTAGGGGTAAGTTTTCGTTTAGGGCATTGTTTAGGTGCTGAACCAGGATCCAACCAACTTGCTGAGCGCTTGCGGTTATCAAACAGAATCCATTTTTCATCGCAGGTAACAATGCGGTTCAAAATTCCTTCATTTGTGTGTCTGTTGAGCAGTGCAAGGCACGTCTCGACGCGTACTTCGCGCTGGCGATCATTGAGTTCGTGGGGCACCCATTTGTCAAGCTTTTTTACCTTGCCAATTTGACGCAAATGGACCAATATTGTTTTGACGCTAACGTCGAAAGCTGCTGCTAATTCAGCCGTAGATTGTGTATCATCTGCTTCCACAATCGCCTTTAATTCGTCATTGTCGACCAGTCTTCGGACGACCGCGAGGTTCATTTTTCAGGTCGAAATTTCAAGAACGGAAGCGAGGAAACCAATAACAAGTGGTGCGTTGGTTTGTAGTGTTAGCTCCGTAAACGTCGTTGATGTTGCGTGCCGCTTGTGCCGCGTTGCTGCCACGACGGTACTCAAATTCCATAATTACTCGATTTTTTAACGTATCCATGATGACGAAAAAGATTGAAATGCGATGAAAATGTAACACTAATCAATAAACAAATGACTACTTTTGGAAACAAAAATCCATGTTTTTAAAATAAAATTAATTTGAAATTAGAATTCTTAGCCAAACAAAAATTATTTTGATTTGAAATGGCCAGTACTGCAGAACGGCAATTTCATAGGTAAAGACTAATATAACTAGGCTTTAATTTATTATTAAGTATATTATTTTTAATTGAAATTGTATTTTTTTCTTTTCGACATTGTTTTTATTGGATGATTTTTATTGTAATTCTTTTAATTTTATAATTTAGTGTGAAATTTTGATACGATGTAAAAATTGTTACTGAAATAAATGAAATTAAATTAAGGGGATACATCTATTAATTTTGTGTTTTTAAAATTCCTATAAAACCAAATGTATAAGGTTAAATCATTTGGATTTTCCATTTGTATAATTTGAGTATATTGTCTACTGCTGTACTAAAACCGAAAATGATTACTTGAAAGATTTTCGATAGAAAAACATTCCTATGTAGCACCGTCTATTTTCTGTTTTTTACAATTATAAGTAAACATTTCCATACTGTGCAATAAAATTTGTTAAATCGAAGGTATTTAAATATGTTTTTATTAAGCTAAAAATTTGTCTAATTAGAGCATTTTGTCATAAATCTACATTTAAAAGAAACGCTTTTAGTTCCAGTGCGCGTGAGAGTCTTCTATCTCGCGACAGCCATAACGCCATTTCACTTCTAAACCACGGTTCGATGTATCCTCTTAAAAGTTAGATTTGTCTATGTGGAGATTAATTAGGGCGACCGATTTCACTGTTAATATATCCGCTTAAACAACAGTAAAGCTAGGGTTTTCTAAAACAGCGGTGGCCAACACATAGCGTCCGCTATTTACCGTCGATTGACGTCACTGAAACGTTATTTATGAAAGTAAGTTGGTGGGTTTCCTTCATTGGTATATTAGAGGAAGATATGTTACGCGCTAACATCGCAATCACTAAACCTGGACTCGGCGCACGACAACATGCACCGTAATGTGTGTATTTTGTTATTTTTTAGTTTTCTAATGTGCGTTTTATTTGTGCAAAATAAACGATTTTTCTTTCTTCTTTCTTTCTTTTCTTTCCCTAGTTTTTGAGATATAAATATGGCCAAGCTGGAGAGATGCTCTCCAGATCGACCACCTATAAACCCTTATATAATTTGAACCAGTGACCGACAAATTTCGACAAATTCTTTGTGTTATCAAAATTAAACTCCCTGATGATGGCCATGCCAGTGTCAATCAGACGAATATCCATTGGAAATGTAAGTAGATACTGTGTAACTATTTTCAAGCAGGAATGCTACTAAGGTCTGTTCGTAACCAATTCCCGGCAGCATGAGGAAAAAGCTTCACACTGTATTCAACTCCAGAAATAACCCAACGACTCCTAATCACTCCTATTATGTCAACAATAAAGTCTGTCACACACAGTTAACGGCTAGGTACTCCACATCTCAAGCGAAGTCACAGTGAAGCTATAAATCCGGCTGATGTCAAGTTCTAAAACGCGACATAAAAATGTGAACGCAGCAGTAACACTTGAATTTCTAAAACTGACCTTACCGCATGGAAATAAAGGTGATATCAAAGAAAAATTGTTACTATGAATGTGCTGCGTCTGTGCTCGCAGTAAATCTGTCTATCCGTATGTTCACTAAGTGCATTGTGGGTATTATAACTATTAAATGGATAGTTTTGGTTTTGATATCTTGAAACTGAAGAGTTTATGGTTGATACTTAAAGTACCGGCTGGTGCGAGAGAGGATTTGAGTTGCCTGACGGTTTTATGTGTGCGTGGTGATGATAACCTACTTTTGACCGGGTCCAGGGGCGGCTGTTGCGAGAGAGAATTTGAGTTGCCCGACGGTTTTGAGTGTGCGTGGTGATGAAAACCTACTTTTGACCGGGTCCAGGGGCGGCTGTTGCGAGAGAGAATTTGAGTTGCCCGACGGTTTTGAGTGTGCGTGTGATGAAACCTACTTTTGACCGGATCCATAAGCTCCTGATGCGAGAGAGAATTTGAGTTGTCTGACGGTTTTGAGTGTGCGTGTGATGAAACCTACTTTTGACCGGGTCCATAAGCTCCTGATGCGAGAGAGAATTTGAGTTGCCCGACGGTTTTGAGTGTGCGTGGTGATGAAAACCTACTTTTGACCGGGTCCAGGGGTGGCTGGTGCGAGAGAGAATTTGAGTTGCCTGACGGTTTTGAGTGTGCGTCTGATGAAACCTACTTTTGACCGGGTCCATGAGCTCCTGGTGCGCGAGACAATTTGAGTTGCCTGACGGTTTTAAGTGTGCGTGGTGATGATAACCTATTTTTGACCGAGTCCAGGGGCGGCTGGTGCGAGAGAGAATTTGAGTTGCCTGACGGTTTTGAGTGTGCGTGTGATGAAACCTACTTTTGACTGGGTCCATGAGCTCCTGGTGCGAGTGAGAATTTGAGTTGCCTGACGGTTTTAAGTGTGCGTGGTGATGATAACCTACTTTTGACCGTGTCCAGGGGTGGCTGGTGCGAGAGAGAATTTGAGTTGCCTGACGGTTTTGAGTGTGCGTGTGATGAAACCTACTTTTGACCGGGTCCATGAGCGCCTGGTACGAGAGAGAATTTGAGTTGCCTGGCGGTTTTAAGTGTGCGTGGTGATGATAACCTACTTTTGATCGAATCCAGGGGTGGCTGGTGCGAGAGAGAATTTGAGTTGCCTGACGGTTTTGAGTGTGCGTGGTAATGATAACCTACTTTTGACCGGGTCCAGGGGCACAGGGTACAACGGTAAATAATATCGTGGTACAATGTCAACCCCATCATCAACAAATCAAATCAAATAGTTTTCATTGCGATCCATAATGTGGTATGTACTTACAGGTGGTAATAATTAATTAATTCAGAATCAATTATGGACCCTGTCGGGCTCAGCAAACTTATAAGTAGGAGAGAGGAAGAGCGCTTTTATTTTTTTCCTTTATTTCATTTGTTACATACATATATTTTCCTTATTATTAATGATTTAAATAATTATTTCCTATCTGTTTTTTACAACACCAGTAATGAGTTATAAACTCACACCTTCTTCCCATGGGGGTAGGCAGAAACTACAGAATTAACACCCTCAGCGCCAGACCCTAAATGGCCGTGCATTAAATTTTTGACATGGTTGGTTTTTTGTTCGGATGTGTTTAAAAAGACATAATAATCATATTTTTGTTTGACACCCCCCCCCCCCCCTTTTTGCTCTTTTTACTGGATTTTTATCTGTGTGACATTTAGATACACGTAGCCTGGGAAATAGTACAAATGAAATGCATACCTCCCAGGACATGTGTATCCGAAAAGATACACGGGTAAAATTCACGTAAACGAAACGAAAGATAATATAATTCTTTGTTTCAGGACTCAAGAACGCATATGGGAAGAAAATATAAGAAAAGACATGAATTTTGATTCATGTTTTTTCTTATATTTGTAATTTATTGTTACAGTGTAATTGTTGAAAAGTTCAAATCAGTGATTTTATAAGTGATAATGGACTATTCAAGCGATGATTCTGTTGAGGACGCCAATTTTATGCCTGATGAGGACTTTAGTGATAGTGAAACAGCCTCAAGTGACGACAATGACAGTCAGATTTGGAACCCTCCTAGGTTTTCAAGACGTCTGTCAACATTTTCTGATAGTGATATACCTCCATTGCCTGAAATAGAACAGCGTAGGTCATCACGGACAGCACCAGTCAATTTAGAACAGCAGCAACTAAATTTGCCAAGTACTTCTGGTACTACTGATGCTCAAATTTCTGAACAGGATTGGGTGAAAGAAAAACTGGCAAATATGCAATGGGAAATGCCAAGTCATGATGATCCTCCTGCTATAGATTATATTGTACCAAGCTCCGGTATGAAGGATATTTATGTCGGAATGTTGGCTTATGCGGATCCAATAGACTACTATGAGTTGTTTCTGACCCCTGACATTCTAAACCATATCACTGTGCAAACAAACTTATATGCAACACAGTGTCTGCTGTCTTCTGATTCTTCTGCTGGATCAAGAAACCACCTATGGACTCCAGTTACCAGAGAAGATATGTTGAAATTTTGGGCCTTAGTTGGGTGGATGGGTTTGGTCAAATTACCAAGCATCAAAGATTACTGGAGCATCCACAAACTCTATGGAATACCCCTAGCTCGTACTGTTATGCCTCGGAATCGATTCGAGCTGATTCTGAAATATGTACATTTCGCCAACAACCAAACTGCTGATACTGATAACAGGCTGTACAAAATACAAGAAATAATCGATATGTTTATAAAAAACTATAAAAATGTCTACACACCAGGACAAAAAATTTGTGTCGATGAGTCATTGGTCGCTTGGCGTGGTAGACTTATTTTCCGGCAGTACATTCCGAACAAATGTGCCAAATATGGAATAATGTTATTCAAATTGTGTACTGAGAAGGGGTATACATGGAACCTGATTGTGTATTGTGGTAAATCGAAGGAACCTGACACAGAAGTCTCAGAAAAGGTGGTTTTATCTTTGGCATATGGTCTTTTCAACCAGGGCAGGACCATGTACACAGACAACTATTACACAAGTGTTCCACTTGCACTGCGAATGCGTAAAAGAAAGACGCATTTAGTAGGGACACTGCGAAGTAACAGGAAATACTTACCTAAGCAAGTTACCAGTACTAAATTGAAAAAAGGCGAAATAGCAGCTCAACAGTCAGGTGACGGTATCGTAATCTTGAAATGGCGTGACAGGCGAGATGTTCTCATGCTTTCCACAAAGCAATCTGAGGGCCAATTCTCGTAATTAAAAACGTTCAAATTCCAAGTCGCAATGTCAGCCAGCGACAATCAAATGTCAAAAATGTAGGCAAACTCTATACAATTTTGACAGATTGAGACTGAGATGAGATTGCGAACGTTGTTATAAAAATACGGGAATTGCCCCTCTGGTCTAAAAACAGCCACCAAAAGAAACAGAAGAAATGAAAGCATAAGAAAACCTGCATGTAGGTATTGAAGATTATAACCATGGTAAATCCTCAATCGATATCAGTGACCAGATGGCGACTTATGGATCAGCTTTGCGTAGATGCACCAAATGGTATAGGAAACTGATGATTGAAATTATATGGGGCACAAGCTTGGTGAACGCCCATTTCTTATATAACCAACTAGCTGCGCCCCGCGGTTTCACCCGCGTAGACCGGGATAAAAAGTAGCCTATATGTTAATCCAGGGTATAAGCTATCCACATACCAAATTTCATCCAAATCGGTCCAGCCGTTTGAGCGTGAAGAAGTAACAAACATACACACACACACTCACAAACTTTCGCCTTTATAATATTAGTGTGATATAGCCATAAAAATAAACTGACAATAACAGAGTTTCGTGAGCAGGTTATCATAGGTATGCTTGAAAAAGCCAACGCATCAGTGACTGCTACATCTGCATCAGTTAGTGCCAAACACTACCTGGTCACTAATATGAAAGACGGAGTGAAAAAGAAAGGCCGTTGCTCTGAGTGCTATAAAAAATACGGAAGGAAAGGGAAAACCGTCGACGGAAAACTACGAACAGCTTCCCAAGTGGTAACCAAATGTTGAGTTTGTGAAGTTGCCTTTTGTAAAACTTGTTTCAATGATCGTCACTAATAATTTTGTTTTTTTATTTTCAAGTTCCCATATTGCCATATATCAAGAGAAATATAATAAAAGCACTAAAATGTATAAATGGTTTTATTGATTACTTGCTTATGTATCCGAGAAATATTACCCTAAAATTCAAAAGTCTATAACTTTTTTCCAAAATAACCAATTCCCAGGCCATATATACCAAAAAAATGCGACAGGCCAGAGCTTTCATTTTTGCTTACTACATGTACAGAAAACGTGTGCCTAAAAGATACACAGCGCTTTTACCAAGTAGAATGATGTATACACTTTTGGATACACAATGTTCCAGACACTGTCTGACAAAAAGATACACATGGCGCTTAAGGTGTATAGGTAGTATTACTTATTTAGATTACTTAATAATGTACCTATTCCAACTTATTTATTTATATTGTTTTATGTATCTGATAATTAGTCATATCTATATATTACTGAATTTATCCGTTAGATACGTCTATTGTACAATAACTTTTATTAATTAAAAATTGTTTTAATTTACCTATTTAAAAATATATTGGTTTTGTTTTCTTGGTGTATGGTTTCCGGTAATTTATTATATATTTTTAAAGTATCATAGTATCATACATTATATCTGCCTCGGTAATCTCATTGCTAGCCTCGGATTGTCTTAGCTTAGCTTAGGCCGTCTGTCGTCTGTTTGCTTAATACTGGGTGGCGCAAAATTAATGACAGTTTCATTTAAATGTAACTTTTTTTTAAATAAAATACACGCAATCAGTTTTTTGAATTGCACTATACAACGTGTCGTTTTGCTTCCTCGTCAATTTTAAGGGTGTGATATAGACCAGGGGTCTCCAAACTTTGAAGCCTTTGGTCCATAATGATTTTTTTAGTATGTTCCAAAGGCCAAAGCAGTTTTATTTTTTCTGCCCTTAACTATATTTCTAGACTTTAGTTTCCTTTAGTTTAGATTTTACTTGACAAAACATCGAGAATTTCATTAAATAAATGTGAGTTTAATGTATTTATACGTAATCCTTCCGGAATATATTCTCTAAATGGTGGTGAAACCGCATTCAAATCCGTTGCGTTGTTTAGAAGAACAGGGGGTCACACAGGCAGACACGAAAAGGGACTTTAAAGTTTATTTTGTATAGATAAAGAAGACAATGATTTTTTTTCCTGTAAGCCTGTACGAAGCTTGTAAGTCAAGGGTCATTAATTTCTCCAGACATTTCGCTTATTTCTTAGAATAAAATCAAAACATACCAAAGTAACGTAGAACTCCCCAAGGAAGTGGAAGTTAGAAAATGTAAATATTTTTTAGTGTTCTGTAGAGAGGCGGTAACTTCCTCCGGGGATCAATCAAATCAAGACTAGTCGCAAAGTGCGCGACCTAAGCAAACTTACCTACGCTTTCTTTTGCATTTCAATTACTATTGTGCATTGTGACACTTCACGACATTCAACAACTCAATTATTTGTTAGTTATTAATATGCTTAAGCTTAGATACTTACCTAAGTTAAGTTTTCTGCGTCATCATTTCTGTCGTTAAGTTTTGCCTTGCAAGTAAATAAAACCGAGTAATTCATTCGTATTCATTCATTTTTGTTTGTGCAATAATTTATTTATTTTTATTTTTTTTTATTTAATAATAAATAGTAATAATATATAGTATTTTGAGTAATTCATTCAGTGTTTTCTTCTTCAACTTATCACAGCAATAGATAGATAGATAGATAGATAGATAGATAAAACATTTATTTGGTGCAAAAGATATAGCACAACACACAAAAGTACAATTAATTAAATGAATATAAAAACAAGATGCCAATAATGAAAACAAAAAAAGAAAAGAAAAACGTACATATACAAAAAAAAAATAAAAAGAAAAAAAAAATGAGACTATGACGTAAGCACTTTAAAACAAATTGACATCGAATTTACACAGTGCGGTGTGCGTCTCAAGGTTGCACCAAATGGGAGTCCAGCTCAGCATGTGTCAGACAATAGTACCTAACAACACTAAGACATTGACTGTCGCGGATCTTATTAATGACACTAGTCTTAAGCTGTCCAGCACTGGCGGGCCGGATTTAGCCCGCGGGCCGTAGTTTGGAGACCCCTGGTATAGACCATCAAACAGTACAACTTTTTCCTTGGCACCAACATCGTAATCGCGAAAAAATAATCAGTCGTCCCACACATTTGCGTCGATTAGGTCTTGAAGTTTTCTATGGGACAGTTAAAAATATTTTCGCGAATACGGTGTTGGTCCTACGGAGAAAGTTGTTCGGTTTGATGTTTGTATCACACCCTGAAATTTGACGAGGATGCAAAACGACACGTTGTATAGATAAAATTATTCCTGTTAGGTTTTGAATATGACGTCCTTCATATGATGGCCTCCAGGGTCAATGCAAATTTAAAGAAGAATCACATCACACTGTCACACTAATATTACAAAGGCGAAAGTTTGTGAGTGTGTGTTTGTATGTTTGTTACTTCTTCACGCTTCTAACGGCTGGACCGATTTGGATGAAATTTGGTATGTAGATAGCTTATAGGATACCTACCCTGGGATTTTATCCCGCTCTACTCGGGTGAAACCGCGAGGTGCAGCTAGTAAATAATAAATCAAAACGACAAACCATAAACACCCACAAACCACACAAATCAGCCACAAACTTTGTCAGAGCTCAAATTTGAATTGACGCTGGAGGCCATCATTTGAAGGGCATCATATTCTAAATCTTATAGGAAAAAACTTTTTTACAAAACAATACAACCGACTTCCAAAACCAACACTACAAAGTGAATAAAAAAAACTTTAATTTCGGAAGTCGGTGTCTGGTTAAATGTATTTTCGTTCTTGACACCGACTTCCGAAATTAAAGTTATTTTTCACTTTGTAGTGTTGTTTTTGGAAGTCGGTTGTATTTTTTTGTAAAAAAGTTTTTATTGTTCACTTTTTAGTTGTGTACCTACCCCACACAAATTCTAATAGTGACCTGCAAAACAAACTAGAACATCATCCATATAAAAGTGGGGAAAAAATACGTATTATTGAAGCTAACTCAAAAACTACCCAAGCAAAGTTAATCAATTTTATATGGGACCAACTTTGATGTATACCCTCTCGAATAAAACAATTTTTTTTCAAATCGGACGACTCTGTAAAAAGTTATGCGTGGTACACAAAAAAAAAAAAAAAACACCGTGTCGAATTGAGAACCTCCTCCTTTTTTTTCGTCGGTTAGTAATAATTTTACAGGTATATTTAGATGTATTCCAAAAAATGTATTGCGTGTACCTACGTTATTTAAAAAAAGTTATAGCTAAATTAATTTGTGTCATTACATTTGGCTCACCCTACTATATCAGGGATTTTGTTTCTCCTATCGTGTTTACTATAATCACCTACTTACTGGGTCATGTCTAACTCAAACTTGACCGCAAGTGTAATATGCATGTCACTCAGTGCGATTAAATTGCTATCCAAACCTAAAGCTACCGAAACACCAAACCACATCAAAACCTTAGTAATTTATAAGTAAGACTCATTTTCCAAATTCTAACACGTATATAAAGGCCTTTAGCCTGACCCAACGACCCATAAATAAGGCCTCTCAGGCCTTTCATCCTAGGTATCGTGTTCAGCCTGCCTAGTAAAACCACCTGAGACAAAGTACTCGTTTAAAAGCGGCTAACTACCAACGACCGCAGTTCGGGGGCTGCCGTCAATTTGCGCTCCCCCAAAATTGCCTTCAGACGGGGGATAGAATGGAGTACGCGGTTAATTAAAAGAAAAAACGTGTAGAGTCTGGCAAACAAAAGCGTGACCTGGAGACGAAACTCGTTTTTTAACTCACATCCATGACAGTGGGTCCGTTATATCAAACGGAGCCATTAAAAACAAAAATTAAATTAAGTATAATAAATAGGTACAAAAAATACTCTAGTATCAAAACATCCTATAGTTTAAAAACACACCACAGAAAGATTTTTTTAATTTGCCGCGTTTTCTCAGGTCAAGCTTTCGTTTGCCAGACTCTAGGTAATAAATATTGTTATTGAGTGCTTTTGAATGTGTTTTTAGGCAAAGAACTCACGGAGCGATTTTCGCCCGCATCCGCCACGGTTGCGGGCCCGCAGCTTCTGTAGAATGCAGATATATATGTAAAATATTAAAGCACAACTCACGACGCGGTTACGCCCGCGGTGTCCACGGTTGTTTGCGGTTCCTGCTGCACCGGCGGGCAACTAGTAGAATCGCGCGGGCCGCGGTCACCCGCAGCCTCGGCGGGTGGCGCCCGCGCGTGTAAGATTTGATATAATATATAATTATAAGCATATATATAGCTACTTCGCAATTAGCAAACCTTACATGTCAGAATGGTTATTGGTTATTTATTGTGTATGAAAGTATTATGAATATGGTGTAAGGGAAGGATTTCATAAAGAAAAGCACAGAAAGACAAGACTAGATATTTATTATTTCAATTAGGCTTGTCAATAATTATTCATCTTTAATGAGAAAGCTATTGTCCGTTCGCAAAACTAGGTCTTCATGGAGAAGAAGGACAAGAAACTCCATGGAAACAGTATTATAGTATTCTATCAACACATTTCTTATATTTCCACAAATTATAGTTATCTCAAACAGTTAATTCTATCACTCAGAATAATAGCAACATAATAACAATATTTAAGGTATAATATGAAATTACGTAACTTACATGACACCTGGTAGATATATTTCACATCACAACGGCACTAGCACTAGCCACTTGAACATCCACTGAGCAACTGCCTCGAGAATGTCATTACAATCCTTTTTATATCCTACCACCCCTTCCATTTATCCCTTCCTATCAAACATCAACTGACAGTATTGTATCAATCGTTTCAAACAACCTATTATATTAAAATAGCAATATTAATTCTAAGATATACTACAGTCACTATCAAATATTATTTAATTATTTATAGTAATAACATCTGTACGATTTTGACAAGTTAAGAGTGGTATATTTCGTAAACACAATAACCAATCAAATTAGATACTTCTACATTGGTCTCAAGCTTCGTAAATGTGACAGATGTCGATATCCAACAAACAGTTATTCTAATAATCTAAAGGTTGTTTTACAATGATTCGATGATTTTAATCACAACCGAACTAACTTCCGGAATCAAGGTAATCTCAAGTATTTACTTTTAAATATTAGACACATAATAATTACATTTATCTAACACGGCCATACTGACAAGTACTTCGCTCTCGAAGTACATTAGATACCGTTTTTCTACAATTGTAATTTACTTTGGTTTTGTCATTGTCATTGTCATTTTTGTTTTGTTTTGCCAATTGCCTAGACGTGTCAAGTCCCATCCACCCGCTGCCAGTGGGATAGACTTATGACCGACTAGCGGAAACAGTCATAGTCATAGTCACAGTCAGCTAATTATAATTATCTAATACGTCCAAACTGATAAGTACTTCGCACACGAAGTACATTAGTTACCATCCTTCTACAATTGTAATTTACTCTTTTGCCAATTGCCTAGACGTGTCAAGTCCCCTCCACCCGCTGCTAGTGGGATAGACTTGCACCAAGCAAATGACCGACCAGCGGAAACAAAGTTTTATCAATTACCTCGTCATGCTGGTCCCATTCACCCGCTGCTGGTGAGATAGACAAGCACCAAGTAAACGATCGCCCAGCGGTCAATAAACATAAGTCAACTACATAGACATGTTAGACAGGAGACGACTCGACACCAAATAGGAGGCTACCAGCGGCATAGTCATAGTTAACTAATGTAATTATCTAATACGGCCATAGTGTGAAACTTAATCACATCTTACTGTATGCGGCCAAACACCCGCCGTCGGTGAAGCTCAATCACCCGCAGTCAGTGAATGCCAGAAAACAGTCAACACAAGCTCTTTTTGTATTAATTAAATACGTAATCAAAACAATATACCGCTCGGTCAACCTGACAATTGCAAATTGTATTGATCATCCTTATTACATTTTCTATTAAATAATTGCAAATATTTAACATGGTCACTCTGTTGGTACCTTACTTTTTAGTAAAAGGTTATAATAATAAGCCAAATCAAAATTATCAAGAAACACAGATCAGTTCCGACAAAACTATAAGTTTATTTTAACAATACTATTAGTAAGCATTTTAAAAGTGAAAAATAATAAAACAAAGCTAATTATTAATAACCTTCAACCTTGTCATATTTGTTTATCAGCAAGTTATGTGATATTCGCTATTTCTATCATAATATAAAAATACAATTATGTTTCATTTACTTTATGACATTACCAACTTCAATTCTGTAAAGTTTCCTCTAAAGCCATTTTTTAAATTAATTTGTGATCAACAGAGTAATAATATTAACAATTTTAAATTAACTATCCGTGAACAATTTCATTTTTTTTTTCAACCATACAATTCTCAGCACGTTTTCATCGTTATGATGAGGGTTGAGTCAACGACCAGCCGTTACCAATGGTTTCCAGCAGAACACGATTGCTCCAACGTTGATCATGAAAATAGCAAAATAAAATTCATTAGAAATATGTTATGTGAGACTGAGCACTATCCCACTTCTGATGTAAGATTTGATATAATATATAATTATAAGCATATATATAGCTACTTCGCAATTAGCAAACCTTACATGTCAGAATGGTTATTGGTTATTTATTGTGTATGAAAGTATTATGAATATGGTGTAAGGGAAGGATTTCATAAAGAAAAGCACAGAAAGACAAGACTAGATATTTATTATTTCAATTAGGCTTGTCAATAATTATTCATCTTTAATGAGAAAGCTATTGTCCGTTCGCAAAACTAGGTCTTCATGGAGAAGAAGGACAAGAAACTCCATGGAAACAGTATTATAGTATTCTATCAACACATTTCTTATATTTCCACAAATTATAGTTATCTCAAACAGTTAATTCTATCACTCAGAATAATAGCAACATAATAACAATATTTAAGGTATAATATGAAATTACGTAACTTACATGACACCTGGTAGATATATTTCACATCACAACGGCACTAGCACTAGCCACTTGAACATCCACTGAGCAACTGCCTCGAGAATAGTTAGTTATTTATATATGGCATCTCGCAGTTGACCACTAAGGGTCGAGACTGCTCAACCGGGCGTTTTGCTCAACCGGGCGTTTACTGCCTCGAGAATGTCATTACAATCCTTTTTATATCCTACCACCCCTTCCATTTATCCCTTCCTATCAAACATCAACTGACAGTATTGTATCAATCGTTTCAAACAACCTATTATATTAAAATAGCAATATTAATTCTAAGATATACTACAGTCACTATCAAATATTATTTAATTATTTATAGTAATAACATCTGTACGATTTTGACAAGTTAAGAGTGGTATATTTCGTAAACACAATAACCAATCAAATTAGATACTTCTACATTGGTCTCAAGCTTCGTAAATGTGACAGATGTCGATATCCAACAAACAGTTATTCTAATAATCTAAAGGTTGTTTTACAATGATTCGATGATTTTAATCACAACCGAACTAACTTCCGGAATCAAGGTAATCTCAAGTATTTACTTTTAAATATTAGACACATAATAATTACATTTATCTAACACGCGCTCTGCGATCGGTTGGCGGGCGACAGCGGTGGCCGGCGGGGGACGGGGGTACAGAAATCTAACGCCATTTTGCACCAGTGACTGCCTGCATGTTTAAAATTAAACAAACATTATAAAATGGATATTGAAATCTAACTTTTAATTACTTTGGTGCCGTTACAACCGCCCGTCTTGCGGTCATCGCCCGCCACGTCTGCGGGCGATGATCGCAACCGCAACGGCTGCGTAACCGCGCAAATAACCGGTCTCGTGAGTTTAGAAATAAAACCGCAGTTCCACCACCGCGGCGGTTGCGGGTGAAAATCGCTCCGTGAGTTCTTAGCCTTAGTGTGCATGGAGAACATTATGAAAGTTTGGACCTCTTAAGCGAATAAAAAAGCCATTAAAACAAAAGACAACGGTTACCGTTGATCCCAGCAAAATAAAAAAAAAAAACAATGTGATGCAGCCGGCTACAAATTAAATATTTTCTTCATCAAGTGGGGTCCACAAACTGTAGGACAATAAACATTACAGTGTAAATTGTAAAATCAATTAATTTAAACGTCCATTTGGGAACAATTTGTGGACAATTATAGCAAATAAATGCTGCCACAAATATTTGCTCAGCTCTCATTCGCCTGTTATGTCCACATTACCAGATGCGGGTAGGGGGAAAAATTCTCTATCGTCATTTGTTTTAATTGATTTCAACATTTTCAATTCGCACTGAAGTTTATTTAATCGCGAGTACGTATACCTACCCATGTGGGTATAGATACATACCTGAAATCTAATTTCGATTTAAGTAATTAAAAACGAGGAAGATTTTCAATTTATTTTTCAAGGTTTAATTTAATTTAAATTGGACTAGGCAAACATAGGTACAGTCAACAAAAGAGATATCTAGGCAGGGTATATTTGTATGTGAATTGCTCCATGTTCAATTTCGTGAAAATATACAATTTTGTGTTGGTGTGCTACAATGTGTACCTATTGCAAAAGCAAAGTAATATAGGTTTATAAAATTCAACATGAAGCAATTCACATACAAATATGTTAGTATACCCTGCATGAAGCAATTCACATACAAATATGTTAGTATATCGTACTATTTACCTACTACTATCGTACTATTCACCAAGAACCACAATACCTAGCTACTTTTGCCTTTTCATAAAATTAAATCAACGACTCACGAAATAGTAACCTATCTTATACTCGTAGTTAATCCAATTCAATCAGCTACCGAAGTTCTAACTAGAGAATGCGTTGGCAATTACGAAACTATCGGCTGGTTGATAGACAACTATTGCTTGGGGCTACTGAAGCTAAACTTTATTAAAAGAGGAAAAGGTTTTTATTGTGCAAGACTACGTGACGACAACGAAAGTAGCAAGGAAGAGTCGCAGTCGCAAGTTTCAGGCATATTTCTGGCAATTACAAGCCAGCATTGACTGGTTGATAGACAAACTAATAGCTTGGGGATACAGAAGCTAAACTTTATTAAAGGAGGAAGTCTTTTATTGGATACGACTACGTGACGACAGCACAACAACAACAAAGTTAGGAAAGACGGAGGCGACGTAGGTTTTAAGAATTATTGGCTGGTTGATAGACAACTAATGACTAGGTACTGCAGCTGAACTTTATTAAAAGAGGAAGGGACTTTTATTGTACACGACTACGCAGAGATAACAACGTTAGGAAGTGAGGAAGACGACGTAGGTTTTAGAGGCATCATCTGGTTGATGGACAACTAATAGCTTGGGGGGGGGGGGGGGGGGGGCTACGTTGCAGCTAACTTTATTAAAAGAGAAAGTGGCTTTTATTGTAGACGGCTACGTGACGACAACGATGTTGGAGAGAAGAAGACGACGTAGAATTTAGAGTTATCGGCTGGTTGAAAGACAACTAATGGTTGGGACTACTGCAGCTAAACTAATAAGGCGAGTAGTGCTGCCAACTAGCACCGCCATTGAGAAAATAATTATAAGTCTGGAGATATGGAACATTTAGAAATTTCTTATGCACACTTTTTTGGTCAGTTGAGGTCAAAAAAATCAACACTATACCTTCTAGGTTCGAAGCCTTAGCAGTTAACGCCAAAAACGGCTGTTTTTTGTTTGTGAGCATAGGAAATTTCAAAATGCTCCATATCTCTAGACTTACGATTTTTTTCTCAATGACGCGATGACGGTGCTAGTTGGCAGCACTACTCGCCTTTTTTGATCAAATGACTTCTCCCGCTCTGGGCAGAGCGGGCGGGCGTGTCAGACTTTTAGTGACTAAATCCCACCCGTGTTCCTTCAGTTGCCCGTGCCAGGGCCACGGTATCTCTTTCGAACTACCCGCGACCCCGGCGGCATCGGCTCTATTGGACCCCGTCACTGCTGACATCTCTTTGAGGCGCGCGTGGAACACAACGCACCCTCGACCCGGGCCTGGTCCTTACCGGACGGCGAGCTCGCCGTCCGGTAAGCAGCGGGCAGCTGCCCATTACTCGTCGACCGCAAGCCCGCGCCTACGGTGGCCGGGAATCGGCGATAGATTCCCGACGCCCAGGGCGTCTCCTGTGGCGGCTAGGGGCGTGAGAGCGCGGCTGTTGCCTCTCCCTCACGCGTCCCGCCTCCTCCTTCGCGAGCATTACCTACTGCTTCGCAGAAGGAGGTGACGGCCTCCCATGCACTCTCGCTCCGCACCATGGCCTAGACCAGATTTGGACGCGAGATCGCCGCCGCCGATCGCCTCCGTGAGAACACGGCGGTGCTCCGCCCAAGCCGGGCAGGCCTCCACTGTGTCCTCCGGGCGATCCACACAATGGTGACACCCGGGCGTTTCCTCCCGCCTTATCCGAAACAGGAACCTCCCGAAACAACCGTGTACGGTGAGGACCTGCGTCAGGCGGAAGGTGAGGACGCCGTGGCGCCTCTCCAACCACTCCTCAAAGAGGGGACTTATCGCCGCAATTGTGGCATGCCCAAGCACTACTCGCCTTAAAAGTCTTTTGTGCACGTCTACCTACATAACCACAACGGCGTAAGAAAGTGAGGAATGCAACGTAGGTTTTAGTCATCACCTGGTTGGTAGACAATTAATAGCTTGGGACTACTGGAGCTAAAGTGTGCACACGACGTTAGGAAAGGACGGAGGCGACGCGACATAGGTTATAGAATAAACTTATTAAATGACAAAGATATCTGCTTTTCTATTAGACACGACACGACTCTGCGATAAAGACGCGGCGACGACGACGCGTAAGAAAGTGGCCCTACGCCACTTCCATCGTTTTCAAAGGTATGTACGGTCAGCAACAGAAGTCGGTTAACACTGTTACTTTTTGACATCATCTAAATTAACACAAATTGATATGATAATCTGCTTTTTAGCATTTCATTTATTAGAAAAGAGTTTTACATCTGTTCCGATTTTAATGAAGTATTTTTCTGAATAATTAAGATTTAGAAAACTCAACTGTTAATCGACTTTTGTTGCTGACTGTACCTACAGTAGAAAGTCGTACGGTAAAGGTACGAGTAGGTACTTAATGTTTTAGTAAGCTTTTATTAAATGACGATGACGACTATAAAGGTGAGCGTCCACTGGTCCGCGCCGGCCGCGACGCACGCACGCACGGCAGGCAACAACGGATTTCCTTTTGCATTGTATGAATTCATAAAGCACTGCGTCCACTATCGGTACCCCACGCATTTCCATTGCTTTATACAAACAAACCAAAATCCGTTGCGTGCGTTGCGGCCTTCGCGGACCAGTGGAGGCTCAGCTTTATTCATTTATTGCATATGTCTATCAGACGACCTGACGACAGTGATGTAGGATAATAAAATTAGAAAACACATGACAAATAGGCTCAGATGTACACGTAACGCCATCTATCGGTAGACAAGTATTTCTCCATCCATCTCTAGGAAACCATTTTTTACTCTAGGAAAATCAAAAATCCCGCAGTTAAACATAGCGCTGCGAACAATATAGTGAAGCATGCGCAAAACTACACCTCGCTCTGTACATACACGCTCACACGCACACATTTACGCCAAACTACAACTCACTAAGTGCACACATGTTTACGAAACCGGCCTCACGTCAGTGTTGGCAGAGCGATGTCTTGGTTTTTTTTATTTTGGTCCGAGTCTGTATAGTAGGTACTCACAACCAAACTAGATTATATATTATTTATAAGCGAATAAACTCCTCAACACCCGGGTCAATTTGTTTAGGGACACCAAAGCAGCATCGTTATTATAGAAGCATGTTATAATAACTATATTCTCGTTGGTGCAGAATAACTGCGGCTTTCGCTGAAACATAATAAGACATACTTACAGTGGCGTATTATCCCCAAGGCAAACTAGGCACGTGCCTAGGGGCGCGAGGTTACTAGGGCGCGCGTACGCAAGTTTTTAGACCAACAAAATAATTAACATAAAATTAAAATATATAAGATTAGTTAATTCTATCTCTTAAAATAAATCAGTGGAACTTCACTGATTTTTCAGTGGAAAAACTACTTAACTGATTGTGATAAAACTTGGTATGTAGAGCTGGAGACCCAGATTTGCACATTTTATCCCGGAATTTCCACAGGATGGATCATCACACGGGTGAAACCGTGCGACGCAGCTAATTATTATACCCATAAGTACAAGTTAAAATTCGTTATTACTTCGTTATTAGTCGTTATTACTTAGCCACGAAGAGCTCGTGGCTAAGTAATAACAGCCGCACGGGTCGATCCATCAGGTTAAGCTACGCTTGCCGGGGTTGGTCCGTGGATGGGTGACCATCTTTACATACCGAGACTCCTCCGTGCCTCGGAAAGCACGTTAAGCCGTTGGTCCCGGCTGTCATTCGTGGATCTTTGACAGTCGTTACGGGTCGTCAGAAGCCCGAAAGTCTGACAACCAGTCTTACCAAGGGGTATCGTATTACCCAGTTACTGGGTTGTAGAGGTCAGATAGGCAGTCGCTCCATGTAAAATAATGGTATTCAGCTGCATCCGGTTAGACTGGAAGCCGACCCCAACATAGTTGGGAAAAGGCTAGGCAGATTGATTGAATTACAAGTTAAAATTTATAATAATTATATGGCCGCCATACCAGAGGGGCGCTAATGAGGTGCTTGCCTATGGCGCTCTCGACATTTAATCCGCCTCTGCATACTTACGTAGGATAAGACAGCGTGGTACACAGTGGATGCGGAGAACGGACAACCGGCTGTTGTTGACTAACATATGGGAGATGTAATGCCTCGGGCCTCTCCCCATTACTGCCCTGCCTGGGGGCCTTAATTTATTATGGTATCCACAACCCGGTTTACCATTCGACCGACCACCTCGCTAAGTTGCCCTGAGAAGCAATTCACAAAAAAAAACCTATCCCTATAAGTTATAGATAGAGGCATGGTATATTATGTCCAGCAATGGACTGCGACGACTGACTGACGTCACTACAAAGTTAATGTACAGACACCAGCAGGTCAAGCCACCCGAAACTGTCAAATTTTCCCAATCAACCTGGAACCTAATGCTTATACGATAAAGATGAAAATCTATTATACAAATCTGACAGATTGTAGTAGCTTGATGTGCTGGCGTCTGTACTTAAATCTATAATGTGACCGTATTGTGTTACGCAATACGCTAGACATCGCTGAAAAGACGAACAATATTAAAATAAATCATTCATCCACCCAAAGCTATAATTTTTTTCCCCCCAAGCCCCTTTTCATTATGAAAACATCAAACTTGCATAACAGCGCCATCTGTTGAAATTTTGAGGTAACTTTAGTAGATTCTTAGTATACTGTTTAAATGAACATTTTTATACAATAGGTAACCATTTTATTCAGTAAAACAATTATATTACTTACAATATAAATTGAATCATACTTTAAACACCAGTGTTGAGCTTACAACCAACATTTTATACATTTAAATGCAATATCAAACAAATGAATAAATATAAACTCTTAACCATGTTTTAAACATAAATAATATTCCACTTATTGGCTGACCAACATTTGTAACAAATGACTGGCCTTAAATATTGGCCCAAAACCTATTCTAGATGTAGGTACCAGCCAGTAAGTGAAGGATAAAAATAAGTTAGTAGTGATATGGATTAGGGAATGAAATATTTACTTTATTTAATGTTTTAGTGTGACATCCAAAGAAATTATTGACTTTCTGACTAAATCATAGTCATGCCAAGTCAACACAATAATCAACAATTCTATGCTTTTACTTCATGCTGAGATTGTCCAATTAACAAGCTCAAATGACTTCATCTTAAACCTCAACTCACAAATTGTGAGTTGTTGGGCTAGTGGTTGCAAGTCACGCTACTGCTGAGCATGAAGTCCAGGAGCTAGACCACCACCTTTTAAAGCAGTATTATTTTAATCTTACATGAGTGTGGGAAAGAGATGGAGCTAGACATCCTGTATAGCTCCATCTCTTTCTCACACTGAAGTAACATTAAAATAATACTGCTTTAAGAAGTGGTGGTTGGCCCCCTGGGTTTGCCTCCCAGGTCAGGCAAAGTGGTATTGGGTTTTTCTATCTGAAATTGCTCAGTAGCAGCCTGGAGTCTGGAGTTGTGCCCAATTGATGGCAACAGGCTGGCCCCTTATAATTTGGGACTTAAACATAACTGACGAGATGTGGGTGTACTATAGGTACCATCGAGGACATTTGCGGTGAACCACTTTTCAATTCCTCAGTAATAAGGTTGAAAAGTTCACGGCAAATGTCCGTGGTTGTACACCTCTGTCCAAGCCTTCAGGGAAACAAGGCGTTATGTTCACAATTTGACTAAAATATGCTTACAAACTAACCTAACCTAACTTTAATATACATGTACCATTCCATAGATAAAAGTCCAAAACAATACATATGTGAACAGTGCTCCAAAAAATCCGTTGGTCAGTAAGCTCTGCCGTGACACATAGTATTTGCTCCATTTTGGTCCCGTCTTTACCATGAACATCACCCAGAGGCTGACAACTGCAAATACGTAGAAAGCAAATCCGTAGAGACCTGTCAGGCCTAGGACACCTGAAAATGAGGGAGTTTAGGGATAAGTATTGCAATTAAAATAATGGAAATTACAATTCATTGAAAATAGCTAAGTCATAACACAATCATGAATTTTCTGTCACAGCTTTATAGAGCATGTATCAGATAATGGTGTGGAATGGTCAAATTTAAGGGTGTTGTATAGACCATCAAACTGAAAAATTTACTCCATTGGACCAACATCACAATTGAGAAATAATAATCAGCTGGGTTGAGTATTGTAATTTTTTCCTGATTACGATGTTGGTCCCATGGAGAAAGTTGTTCAGTTTGATGGTCTATACCACACCCTTAAACACACACACAGACTCACTTGCTCTAGATACTTCTAAAAAGTTAACTACTTTATACAATGGAAGTGAATTGTACAATAAAATGAAATATTGTTAAATTTTTGTTGTAGGAGGTTGACAGAGTAACTCTATTTGTTGTAAGATACACAGCTGCTTTTTTTTAAATACAAGACTATCATTGTCTGTCTTAATTTAGCTGGTAACTTGTTATAAAAATATGTGAAGCCTTGCAAAATATGCTTTTGTTACTGCAATATTTTATTCTAATGTTATCCAATTAGCATTAACGAAACGCTTTTGTGTAAGTAAATGAATAATGTATTACCAGCGGTGGAACCGGACAACGCAGCCATGGATGTTCTACAGTATTCGACGACCACAGCATTGTTTCTAAGCGCAGCGTCGCTGTACGCAACAGGCTCGGACTTGGTGTTGTCTTTAGTCACTTTAGCTACAGACATCTTATATTTCACTGTTTTAAAGTTTATTTAGGTTAAATTGAAGAAACAAAGTATAATCTAATTCGAGCAATTTCACTGTTCACGTTTTGACGTTTGTATCTCTTGTCTTCACTGACTGACAGTGACATTGATACTAGTACTAGTGGGAATGTGACAAAGACAAATTAAAGCACTGGATAAAAAAGTGACAGATAATCTGATACCAGCTGATAGATTGTTTATGGTTTAGATTCATGGAATGGACACTTTTATTTTGTTTATCGTAGGAGTTAGTACCAGAAAATAATGTTCTTGTTCTATAAAATAATGTAAGTAAGCACAAATATATACTTTTCATCGTTATCTTTTTTTAATTTCCGTTAACGAACCATAGACATTTTAATCTGACATTAGGATGTTCAAAATCAGTTTTGGTGCAGAATGATTCATGGTTCAGTACCTATTATTATTTACTCATTTAAACGGTGAATGGTCCTCTTATGTCTGTTTCCACACGTTCCGGCCAGCCGGGTATTTGGCACCAGATGAATGGTTGGTGGTGAATTACAATGCATAAAACTTTTCACATATTTTTTGTACCGGTGTGCAGCGAAAAAAGGATCGCGAAGTCAAACACGTATCTCACTAAATAATATACAACGGTTCTGTGCTTATTTACATCTTATTACTCTCTACATAAAACGCGTACGAACACCACGCACAAGACACGCAATTAAACCCTCCCCTTAAAAAATTTAATTACCCCTTTTTGCCCCGGACGATTTTCAAACAACGTGTTTGTTTTATTTTCTGTCAAAAGTAATAGTACTGAGTTGGACCGCGCGTAAATATTCTTCCATACAACCTGTAAGTACACACGGCTACAGATCAAGCTATAATATCCAGTATAAGCTGATCTCGCATTGTATAGGATTTCCTTACAATGAGAGGTTAGTGTAAACTGGACAGTTTAGCTTGATGTGTAGCCGTGTGTACCACCCCCTAAACCCCCTTTGAGGGGTAGTTTTGAAAAACTAGCAATGACAAACTTTATTACTTACTTATGCATGTATTAAGCAAAGTCAGCCAACAAAATCCCCCTTTAATGGGAGGATTTTGTGTGGCTAAATAAATTGAATTATATAAAAACAAATATCTTTGCTGCTTTCTTCCCCTGTTTATCTGCCGAAGAATGAGCAGACGAGTATTTGAGAACCTCCTCTTTGAAGGAGGTTAAACATACAGTCTCTGGTTTCTGTTTTATTTTTATTTTGGTCTTTTGAATGAATATGCCATCCCGTCAGTATCAGTCTGTATCAGTCAATGTTTTTCTGCTATTTTAATTTTCATTTACAGAACTTGTACAGAACCCTAAAAACGAACTATTTTGAAAGCGTCGGTAAAACAGCTTGTGATAAGCAAGCAAAGCCATTGAACTGTGTGGAACATTAAACATGTGTGTGTATTCAGCAGCACAAAAATTCTCGTTGTATTCTTACCCACACAAACACGACGTATTCATGTGTTTTCGCGGCACTGAGGAGCGTCGGTATTTCTGTGGCGGAACTTATTTTAATTTATAATTCTAAATAGAATGCCTTATAATCAGTGTTTATAGCTTTATTCGTGAGATAATTTGTAATAACGTTTCTAGAAAGCGCAGTGATGCTTACTGCGGGCTGGTTCCGCTTAATTCGATGTATGGAATTATGATGGCGCGTGTTAGACTGTGTAACTGAGTGCTTTCTCGTAACAAATTAGGACTTTGCTCGAACGATATTTGAGCGCTGACGATTATAGTTAATATTCCTGTTTCTGTGATACAAAACGATCCTGATTCTGGTGTTGAAACAATTGTATCTGGAAACATCGTTGTGTAAAAAAGGATATTAAGTTTTCGATATACTGTGGCTCAATTATGCACCAAGGAGAGCCCCAATCTGGCGATTTGTCTTGTGCGAATTGCAATCACTGACGCGACTAAACTGAATAAAGCGGAGGTGAGTCGACATTTTATGTTTTAATTCAGAAAAATTTCCATTTCCAGTTACAAAACATGATATTGTGTTCAAATATTGAATTAACCTATTTCATGAGAAAAACGAAACTTCATTTCGATTCTTTTGTTTCAGAAAACCAAGTGAAACGCTCTGGGACGGGTCTAACCTGTAAATATTCGTTTGTCGTCACATTTCGCATTGTATTTTTCTCATAAACATGGGATTGAAATAAAATATTCGTGATTAGGGCGAATCAACTTGCGATGTTCTATTTTGTTACGTCAGACGCATATAGAAGGGCTTAGATTGATTGAAAGAGGTCATAATGGATGAGTCTGAGGATAACATGAGTTCTGAGGACTTGAAGGCATCTGATAGTCCTCTGACTGTCAAATCAAAACCAAAGAAAAGGTCACTCATTGAACGTGAACTTGAAACTAGTTTAACTTCAAGAGTGACTTCCCCGGTGTCTGTCGGTGGTCGTACTAGTACCAGCCGCTATGGCAGGGCTCGCCGGCTGAAGTCTGATATTGAGAACTCCGACACCAAGAAAGTGCCCGCTGAACTAAAGTCACCTCTGGCCGATAAGTCACCAGTGAAGACTCAATCACCAGTATACAAAATGCATGCATCAAATTCTCCATTAAGATCAGAACCACCAAAAATAATTGGTGTAGAAACTTTTCTGGAGAATCAAATAGAGAGTATTTACCAAGAAAACATATCATTGAGCCGTTTTGGCACTGAGGAAGTAAAGAAGACAAGCCCGTCTCCTGCTAAGAAATTCCCAAAAGTTTACATAAGAAAAGACCTCATCCAAAAGAGGGATTCTGATGAGAATGTGGTGTTTATTAAGAATATGTTATCGCCAGTAAAAAGTGCAAAAAAGTCTTCCAGTACACATTTAAATAACATTCTAGAACGGTCCTCTGAAAGATACAGCATAGGTTCCGCTAAGCAACAGAATGGATTCTTAGATAATTCTTCTGTGGTCAAAACTCTGGACTTTGACAGTAAAAAGAAGAAGAAAGACCAGAAGGATTCTAAAACTCCATCCAAGAGTGATTTGTTTGATTTGGAAGCTAAATGTGCCTATCAAGTTGGAGATCTAGCCTGGGCTAGAATGGGTACCTATCCATTCTGGCCCTCCATTGTCACTAGAGACCCCTCAAATGGGATTTTTGTTAAAAAGAAGTGTAAGTATTCAAAACTGTCTTTTATAATAATTAATTGGAGAATAACTTACCCCAAACAATTATAGCTTACTAACATTTTTCTATATAGCTTAAATAGTAAAGTCTGGCATGCAATACATAATATAATAATATGGATTCAGTAATTATTATATAAACTTCCTTTAGTTGTAAATGCTTCACAGTTTAAAAATAATAATTTAGTGTGTGTGTGTGTGTGTGTGTGTGTGTGTGTGTGTGTGTGTGTGTGTGTGTGTATGTGTGTGTGTGGATAAAAGGTAAAATATGTATTTACAAAACTATTTCTAACAACCTATGTAATTCTGTGATAGAAAAAAAACTTCTACTTATTTTTAATATTGATATTAATAATATTCTACATCCCTTTGTTATGTTATCAAACTTAACTTCAGTTATTGGAATTCCTTATCTTTACATGTTATTTGCTACTATAATAATATTATTATTCCTATATTACTGCTGTGTAAGTATATTTTCTCCAACCCCTAGATAACACCTCATGCGAAAATAAAATATTGGTGGTGTTTAAATAGCCTATTTAGTGTTACTTTTACTTTAGGTAATACGGGCTGGTATCTGCAATTTTTACTTTGCTTTTTTTTTCACTTTACCAGTAGCAACAACCAGAATGCTGTTAGTATGTTGCCTATCTTTCGAAAATAATCCAGTTTATCTCCTTTTAAAACACTCATAAGACAAGGATTGTTTATTCTTTTCCTGGACCATGAAAGCAGTTAAAAAAATAAACACAACTGATTCTACAATAGCTATGGTGAAAAGCAATCTATCTGTACTACCAAGTTAAGAGGCATATTACATTTTAGCCATGATTTTTGCGTGAAATGGCCAACTTTGACATTCTTATTCGGAGAAACTGAAAGACTTCGACAACTTACTTATTAGTATAGTACATAGCGGCCAAAATTCCGAATCAAGTTTTTCAACGCGCGACAGCACAGTACTCCAGTACTGTTCATAAGCAAATGAAATGAAAAATATATAATAACATCTTTTAAATAGTGGTTTATTTCATAGCGGCCTCAGAACTCTGAAATATGTATGGAATGTCTATAAAAAAAAACCTCATCCAAAATCAAAAAAAACAACTAAAAAGGCTCAGAGTTAACTGTAAATTTGCCTTACTATTTAATATTATTACGTAAAATTTATACAAGAACAAATGTTAGTTTATAAGAAATTAAAATTTCATATTTTAATAAAAAAAAAAAAATATTATAAGACTCAAAATAAACGTAATTACAACTGCCAAATTACTACATAATGTGCTACATCGCCGTAGCCGTGCTTATAATACCTAATCTGTCATAACGCAATTTTGTGATAGGCATGTCCACTGATAGCAAACTATATAAAAGAACAATAAACTTCTAAACATAGTTTTCGACAGAACATCCTGTATCTAAGCTTGTTTTATTTAATTCCTCCACAGTATTCGGCCGTATAGAACGTGACGTCATTCACGTGACGTTCTTTGGGGACAACGGGCGTCGTGGCTGGATCGTTGACACCATGCTCCGCAAGTACCTTGGCCAGCTCGAGTTTGAGAATACCCGTGTCAATTTCAGACCTGAGGTTTGTTTCTGCCTTTGTCTTATATCTTTCTTAGTCTTACATTAGGTTATCTCCTTAACTTTTGTTGGTGATATGAATAAATTGTTTTTTTTTAACCTTGAGCGTATGTTAAATAATTCATCTTGACCCAATTTTTCAAGTTTATCTTTGTTTCTATCATGCTTCACAATTTTAGTCTGAAAATGAATTCATGATTTGCATTTTAGATCTCTTTTTATATACATAGATTTGAATGTTCTGTTAGCATTAAATTAAATAAATGCAATAAATTAAAAACTAAAATTAATATTTTGTAAATCCAATGTTGTAGGTACTATATAAAAATACCTGACAAAAGAAAATCCTCAGTAATATTCATCTTCTTTTCTAGGATAAGAAAAAAGACCCTCGACTCTTTGCAGCATTCTTTGTGTCAGAAAAGAAACAAGCTTTATGGAACAACTCAGTAGAAGAAGCAGAGATGCTGCTAAGAGAACCAAAGCGGCTGAGAATAGACATTTTCAACGACATGCTAGAAAAGTCTAGAACTAAAGTAAAACAACAAAAGAGCGGGAAAATCAGTAGGACAGACAGTGACGTGTCTTTGAGCGAGAGTTTGTACGACAGCCTGTTTTCAGAAGACGACGGTAAAACAGATAATACCGAACGGTCTAGAAACAGGACTAGGAACAAATCTTTGGACATGTTTGAAGTCGTCACTGCTTGTCTCGATAACATGGCTGCTAAAACTGGCATCACTAAAATCCAAAGACAGTCCCATATGGACAGGTGGCTACAGAAAGCCAAGTCCAAAACTCCAGAAAAAACCCAGGCTAAACCCCAAGTTCCACAAGCAAAAGGCGAAGAAAAAAAAGAAACTAAGGTTATTAGTTCTAAAAAAAAGAAAAGTTTGTCTAAAGTAGCAGTAAATAAGCCTTATAGTTTAAGAAAATCTATGACCGAATCTCAGAATTTGTTGCCTTTCCTAAATGAACATGATTATAGTAAGAATGTTATAGAAGTGACGGATTCGGATCACAATTCTACAGATACGGATAGTTGTAAGCACATTGCTTCTCAAAAACCTACTGGCATTATAGCCCCCATTGAAAGCCTAAGTACTAAAGCTGAAGGAAGTAAAAAAGACGAAGAAACTGCAGTAAACGAAGACGATTCTAAAGCAGAGAGTCCAACAGAAACATTACCAACAATGAATGGAACATGTGAATCTTCTGAAGGTGAAAGCATCGATGAAAATAGTCAGGACAGTATTATAAGTGCAGCAACATCTCAAAGCAATAATAACAGGACAGAAAGCGGATACGCTGCAAAGGTATCTTTTTACAAAGATGAAGTAGAACAGACTGCTGAAAATCGTGCTAACACCTCAGATCCTGTAACTACCAGAGATCAAATGATTAGCCCTGTTTATGAAGATTCATTTGATGAGAACCAATACAGTCATGCCTCAATTGATGGAAGTCACATGGAAAATGAAGAAATCACTCTTAAAAGTAATCCTATAAATGTTACTGCCGATTCTCAAGACGAAATGATAAATGACGATTCAACAGTTGCCAGTACTGAGCCAAGCTACATGCCAGTTGATGAAGACAGTGATTATAAGCCTGATTATCAAACTGACAGTCAGACTGATGATAACTGCAGTTTCAGTGAGGCTCCTCTCACTAACGACAGTATACTAGATACCCAACATGATATTGATGGCGATTCAATATCTGATTTGCCAGTAAAGAAGAACGTCATTATTGAAATCGACAGTAGTGTTACTCATGGTTCTTTTAACAATGAAATAACAAATGATGTGCCTTCTAAATTGAGTAAGGAAATTAATTTAGATGGTGATTATGGAACGCCCTTAGTTTTGGATCGTGTGTCAGATTTAGAAAATGAACTAATTGGAAGTGCTTGTGATTTAAAAAACCACAGTGGAGTAGAAAGTAGTAATCAATTTGGTTTTTCTAATAAAGTCGAAGATAATAATATTTTAGATAAAAATGAGGATAAAAATAAGTTCCCTACCTGTATTAGTAATATTGGTGATGAAATCCCAAATCGTGATATGGTTGAAAGTATTACAAGAAATGGACCTACTAAAGGTCTTTTAAATGTGAAAGAGATTGATATGAATACTGCCAAAGAGGTGCATATACCTATTTTTAAGCCAGAAATTATAATAGAAAATGGCTTTCACGATGAGGACACTCATATGAATGGTGATATAGATTTGGATAGGATCTCTATTCATTCAGAAGACAGCGTAACGTCAACGAAATCTGAAAGCAAACACAAATTACGCTCAAAACAAGATAAAAAACCGGAAGATACTCATTTGAATGGTGAAATAGATTTGGATACGATCTCTATTCATTCAGAAGACAGCGTAACGTCAACGAAATCTGAAAGCAAACGCAAGTTACGCTCAAAACAAGATAAAAAACCAGAAGATCCATTAGAAAATGCAGAATTTGTTAAATATCTAGAACTGAGACAAGATGCAATAATGGACGAAAATCCGGAGTTAACTCAAGACGAAATTGTAGCCTATTTGTATAAAACTTGGATTTATGAAGACAACTCGAAATCCGATGATATAAAAAACGACGATTTACGCGAATTGAATTTAGTTAAAGGGCTGAATTCTGTACCTGAACAGAAAAAAAAACCAAGAGAAAGGGATCAAACAAGACAAAGAAACTCTCACAAAAAGAACTTGAGTCTGAATAAAAATATGATGCAGAGATTCTTACATAGAAAAACAAGAGGCGAAAGAAAAATGGTCTATACAGATATAGATAGAAATTTTCAAATCAATGAAGATGCCGACAAATCTTCTGATGAAGTCGATGAAGTACCATCACCGGCCTATGAGTTACTAGACGATGATAAACCTGAAACAAGTCAAACAACTACTACAGTTGAGGATAAATTGCAAACGAATGACACAGAAATTGCTTTAGGATCTACTCCTACAGAAACTCAAGAAAAAAAAGACGTCGTAAGTGCAGAAACAAAAGATGTGAAACAAAATGATAAAAAAGTAATTTTTACAACTACTGATGAGCAAAACATAGAAAAGAGTAAAGAAGCATCGCCAATAGATCCTCCAAACGAAGTACAAATAACTTTTCCAAAGGAAACAGAGAAAAGTAACATCAATGACGATTTTGACGCAGATTCTATTGACTCGGAAGATAGTGAAGCACCCCTTATTAAGTGCAAACTGCGCTCAAATGCTAAGAAACAAAATTGCTTCAAGGAAGACATTAAAATTAAAGACGAAGAAGCTGACACAATTTCCATAACATCCGGAGACAGTGAAATATCTATAACTAAGCGTAAAAAAAAGTTTCCTCCCAAAAATGTTGAAAATGCACTAGAAGATCCCGAATTTGTCAAGTATTTGGAACTACAACAAGACTCCTTGATAGACGAAAATCCACAATTGACGCAGGATGAAATCGTCACGTATTTATACCAAACTTGGTTGTATGAGGAGAGTACTAAATCTGAAATTAAGAAAAACGATGATATTGAACAGTCTGGCTTAGTAAAGGGACTCGAAGATACTGTACAACAACCCAAAAAAGTAAAACGCAAAGTTAAAACTGAGAAAGAAACGGAAAAAGAAGAGAAAAGAGAAAGAGAAACTGACGATGATGTTGTACCAAAAGATAAGCCTAAAAGAAAAGTAATAAAACCTTATTATAATGAAGAATTTTCAGATATTGAAGAAGAGCTGGAAGTCTTTGCGATATTCAAATCTAAAAATAAACAAGAAAATGGGGAAGAATCTGAAGAACCAATTCCCGAAGGAAATGACATAGATGAGGTTGAACTTTACTTTGAAGAGCTAGCAAAACCAAAACCCAATGTTTTCAAAGGCCTAGTTAGAGAGAAAGTATGTGAAATCTGCGAGATGACTGGCAACCTAGTCAAATGTAAAGGCTGCAATGCAATGTTCCATGTCGACTGCGTTAATAAAGAAGATGTAGAAGTAGAAAACCCACTCCCAACCAGAGGGAGAAAGAGGAAGAAAAAGTTGGGTAGGAAGCCGAAAATATCCGATGAGCTTGACAGTCAAGACGAAAAATCCCAAGATGTTTCCGAAGAAAACGCGTCAATCGAAGAGACATTTGAAACAGAAACGTGTACAGTCGACGCTGACACACTAGAAGCTCAGCTAGAAGCAAAAATGAAGGAATTACTCGAAACGGAAAACGAGAAAATCGATTACGATTCTTACTCAAGCGATGACGGCTGCGATTGGAACGACACAATACCTGGAAAATGCGAGATAATCGATATCAAATTAAAACCTCGACGCTCAAACGACACCGATTACTCTAATTTCAAATGCAAGAACTGTCAGAAATACGATACACCCGTATGCTTTGTATGCAAATCTGCGGTATCGAAAAACGAGGCGACTTTACGACAGAAATGTCATGTGGCGCATTGTCATAAGTACTATCATCTGAAGTGTTTAGACCACTGGCCTCAAACTCAATTTAATGGAGGGGAACCTTCGAAGACTAATAAGAAGATCAATGAGTATTTTGAAGCCCTAACATGCCCTAGACATGTATGTCATACTTGTGTTTCTGATGACCCCCGAGGCTGTAAGACGAGGTTCAGTGGAGATAAATTAGCGAGATGTGTGAGGTGTCCCGCTACTTACCATTCTTTTACAAAATGTCTGCCGGCAGGAACGCTGATTTTGACTGCGTCACATATTATTTGTCCGAGGCATTATGAGCATAGGTGAGTGTTTCATTACTTTTTTTCTAGAATACACGGCTACATAATCAAGCTATACTTTTCCAGTATAAGCTGATCTCGCATAGAATAGGGTTTCCGTACAATGAGCAAGTCAGCTTATACTGGAAATGTATAGCTTGATATGTAGCCGTGTGTACAGTTTTACTAGATCTATAAATCTCACTGATGTAGACAGTTGTTCTTTTCCTAACAAATTAAATCTGCGACTGTATATTTCTATTTTGAACCCAAACAAAAACTAAACGGATGGGACATGGTGTAACTGCAATAACTGAAATCCTCTTAAGGGGTTGTTGTACTCACCATTGTGAAACACTTTTACTATGGGACCAGCAGCCGGTCGATTCTGTAAAAATCTCACCGTGAAAACTTAGGTGAAGTGAGCTGTAATTCCATCTGATGCTAGGGATTGACGCTATTGACAGCTCACATCACCTAAGTTTTCACGGTGATATGTTTACAGAATATAACGGCTGTTCCCTACATTTTGACGAGTTATGCGATCATTTAATGTGGGGGTCAGCTGTTTTTTTTCGCGATTCCATGTTTGGTCCCATAGTAAAAGTTGTTCATAATGATGAGTACAATGACCCCTTAAGAGGTTTTCAGTTATTGCAAATACACCTTGTATAAAACTTTCATTTCTTTCTCTCTCCGTCTTTAGAGCATTTTTGCTACGTATACTAATATTTTATCCTGTTTCCTGTGAAGAATATTACGTCATCAATATTGGTTGATATAGTGCAGGAACAGGAGCCGCAGTCCATAAAATTACCTTTCGCCTTTTCGTCCACAGGCCTGGCAAAGTTCCTTGCCACGTGAATACAGGATGGTGTTTTATATGCGCGCTGGGCGGATCACTGATATGCTGCGAGTATTGTCCGACTTCCTTCCACGCTGAGTGCCTTAACATAAAGCCGCCTGAAGGTAAGATTCTAAGAGATCTTAACTTTATTATAGAAATCCGCAACATATTTCTCAAAATTATATGTCCACGTAATGATTTCTAAAATTATTTATTGGTTAATGTAAATATTGTCTACGATTTTGATCAATTTACGACCCAAGACAGCTGAAATATGCAAAACAAATAAAAATAATAAGAATATTAGAATTTCGCGGGTTTTCTTGGCCCATTCGCTGTAAGTCGACTTTCGTACGGACGTAAAAATATCGCGGCGATTTTATTTCGCGCACTGGATTTTCAACACTGCTTAGCGCCGAGAGTTGAAAATCCAACGTGTTTTTTCGACGCGCTAGAATGCACTCTGTTGTTGTTTTGGATTCTCAACGCTTGGCTCAACAACGAGAGTTGAAAATCCAGTGCGCGATAAAATCCCGCCGCGATATTTTTACATCCGTGCGAACGTCGGCTAAGTCTGGAACATAATAGGCTGACTTTAGTGTTGTAACTGTCTATTACATAAAAGGGATGATGCCGGGGTAAAAAAAAAAAAGAAATTCTATTTAGTCCGTCAGTCAGATAATAAAAAAACACGTATTTTTTTTTGCTCTATCGCTTTAAATGCTTACTTAGATAAAACGCATTAAAGTTGGGGAGTGGGGGCTCGCTACGTCACAACTATAACAAACTACGTATAATGTCTAGCAGGGAGTGACGTCATGCCACATTTTAACTAAATGTATCGCCGTGTCCAATATTTTTTAATAATACTGGATGACTTTTTTTTACAATCTTGAAAAAAATAGGTGAACGGAGTAGAAGCCTACCTATGGCATACCTAACTTTTTTTTTTCTGCATATGATGTGAATTTCGATATTTTTAAACGATTTTTTTTTTTTTTATGAAAATTTATGTTTTTATTGTTCTAAAATAAAAAGTTTACATCGAATTTGTAGTATTTATTGATAACATAACTTTTTCTGACTAAGGTATTAAAAAAAAAAAACTAGGTATGCCATAGGCTTCTACTCCGTTCACCTCATATACCCTATTTTTTTCAAGACGGGAAAAATGTCATCCGGTATATAAATGACGTACTTACACAAAAAATATTTTGTCATCATCCCTATTATATCTATAAGTATGTCTCATAAACGAATTAATCGTTCATGTTATGTATATAGACGGCGGTAAAACTACTTTCCATTATGTCGTCAACCTGTTTTCGACCCTATAACAGCTTGAATTTCCCTGCAACTTGAGTACAAGTACGACAAAACTTAGATGTAACATCGGCGAAATTCGTAAAACCGATCACCATCCGAACTGAGTGCGCCTTCAAAATCACCAATCTTTATTACTGCTTTAGGCTAAAATGATCTTTACGCAAATGCAATAACTTGTAAAGTCATGTAACCAAATACATTCGTAAAATTGAAATTAATTATTGGTTTTCTTTATGCTACATCTAAGTTGTGTCGTAATGTAATTGTAAACGCAAATTAATAAAAACTAGCTGACCCGCTAGACATTGTCCTGTCAAAATGTTGTTTTTTTTTTTTTATATATATTTTTTTCTTTTAAACCACCTCAGTGAAAATATTCAAATCGGTCAAGCCCTTTTTGAGTTTTAGCGAGACTAACGGACAGCAATTGATGTTTATATACGTATAAGATGTAGCTAACAAACATGCGCGTCCCAAATCTCAATCCCAACATTTCGAAACACACGATTATGTCATACAAACATTTGAATGAACTGGGAATTAAGACCTTGACCTCTTTAAAAGCGGGACGCGACGCTTACAACGGGCCGATCCGCCGCCTGTACATTCTTCAAACATAAATACATACACGATTGTATTCAAATTGAAGATGACGTGTTTTTTAATAGCAACATATTGAAGAGATGAAAAATGCTAACTTTGGTTTTTTTTAAACGTAAAACGTCATTATAACTTGGAAGGTGAGTCCTTGAAGGACTCACTTAGGACTTTGACATACCGCTAAGCCATAATGTAAAACAGCGACCTGGCTAGGCACATTCTGTGTAGTTCGATTCAACTTAATGACGACTCGGAAGTTAGCTGGTAGTGCAGATCGTGTAGGTACAGTCAAGTCGACAATATGATTCATTTAGTTTTAAGTTTTTTTTTTTTTAAAGATTTAATTATCTCTATTCGGAGGATATCTCTATTAAAATATATAGGAGCTTGTGGCTAAGTAATACCAGCTGCAAGGGTCGATCCATCGGGTTAAGCTACGCTTGCCGGGGTTGGTCCGTGGATGGGTGACCATCTTTACATACCGAGACTCCTCCGTGCCTCGGAAAGCACGTTAAGCCGTTGGTCCCGGCTGTCATTCGTGGATCTTTGACAGTCGTTACGGGTCGTCAGAAGCCCGAAAGTCTGACAATCAGCCTTACCAAGGGGCATTACCCTGTTACTGGGTTGTGGAGGTCAGATAGGCAGTCGCTCCATGTAAAATACTGGTATTCAGCTGCATCCGGTTAGACTGGCAGCCGACATACTAGTTGGGAATAGGCTAGGCAGATTGAGTTATCTCTATTAAGTTTGAATAGTAAGTAACCTGCACTCGCAGCTAACTTTCGAGCCACCAATAAGTTTGAATCGTACTATACCAATATTTTGTTTAGAATCTGAGATTATAATTAGATTTTGGGATAACAAACTCAATGTCATACGCGACAAAGTTCATATTCAATTGAAACTACATAAACTCGATAGTTGGTAAGGAATGTAAATTATCAGAGATTATGAATACAATTTTTTCTTGTCTCTGTTTTTGACGTCACGTCGAATTAGTCGTCACGAGTTGTGTGCCGATTCCATCTGCTAATACATTATTACTTTCCCTCATTGGGAAGCTTTCTTAACCCGTCAAATGCCGTATGAACCAGGGATCGTTTATTAAAAATACACTCGAAACGACAATAAATATAATTGTGAAACTGAAAACCGTTGAGCGCTTACATGGAAACGCCTTCTAGTAGGCGATCGATTGACGGGTTACTAACATTAACTGGACTGTTTGCGGTGTTGTGTAGCACGGTGCGGGGGACAGATGTATCGGTATCGCATGGACTAGGTCAGTGACATTATGCAAGTCAATGTTATCGATAACGATTCTCACAGCAAATGAAATGAAATGAAAGGAAAAATCGCGTTCTCTTTTTAATTTGACATTTTTTTTTTAAATATAATGTATTTAATACAAAACATTAAAAACAAAACACATTCATAGCACAACCGATATTTTTTTTTTTTGTTGTAACATTTTTGCCTTGTGGCGCGGACGCGACGCGGTACGTCGGCGGCCATTTTGTGTCAGAACGAGTGTTATGTCTAACAACAAAAAGTTAAAAATACATAAATGCAGTAAACTTCTTTTTCTATAAAAAATATCGTTTACTTACCCATCATAGCAATACATCCCATCACTAAATATGTCTATGGCGTTACGTTACACTCAAAACACTTTGCTTAATTTTTATTTCAATTTGATTTTATTTGTAAACAACATTTTGGCAGGGTAAAGTTTTTTAATTTACTACAGTTATTATTACTGATTCCGTATTTCACGACTATGATATTTAGGAAATAGCTAAAAAATTCAATCATCACATGATGTTAAAGCGCGGTAACATTCAAAAGTGAAAAGGAACGGTTCGTCTAACGTCACCCGTACCATGCTACACCGCTAACAGTATAAATAATATATTTTTTTGTTCTTAGGTGGTTATATGTGCGAAGATTGTGAGACGGGACGTCTACCACTTTATGGAGAAATGGTGTGGGTGAAGCTTGGACATTACAGGTTGGTAATGAGAATACATACATAAACTCACGCCTTGTTCCCATGGGGGTAGGCAGAAACTGCAGAACGCCACCTGCTACGATCCTTACATACTCCTTTTGCCTCGTTTACGTTCATACATCTGGTCATACACGCACGCCGGTTGCGAGTACTACGCACCTGACCTTTCTGAAGAACATCATTAATAAGGTCACTATGTCTTCCTAGGGCGTTTCCAATCACATCTGCCTTGTTGTTGTTGTTTTACTTTTTGTTAGTCGCCTTTCATTCATCCTCTCAACATGACCAAACCATCTAAGCATACTCTTTTCAATTTTTGTCGCAACATCATACACATGCATCATATTATACATGTTGGTTTTGAGAATTTAAAAAAAAAAAATCTATCAAGGATAGTTTGTAATTTAGGATAGGTAGAGAACTGCTCCATCATACATTCACTAATAATGGTTGTCTTTAAACTTTTTAAACTTTCGCGATTTGTACACATTATAAACAAATTGAGAACGGGTCTTCTCGCGATATTCCTTTTTACGAGATAAACAGGTACCTACGATGACGTCGCTGAGCTGTCATCAGTCCTCCCGTGACCACGATCGCTGCAAGGCGGTCGAAACGTCGGGAAACAAGTAGGTACCTGTTTACCTCGTAAAAAGGAATATCGCGAGAAGGCCCGTTCTCAATTTGTTTCTAATGGTTGTCTTTTTTGAATTCAAATAGATTTGCAAATGGTTTCCGCGAGTGTGTTTCTACCAGTAGAAAATGCTCAAGTAGCCGACCCCAACCTAGTTGGGAAAAGGCTAGGCAGATTGAGATACATGCCAACGGCCGTGAGTGGTTAGCTTGCACGTTCTGTGGCTGAGCTCAGACGACTAATCTAGACAGTGACCTTTAGGCCCTATGTCTATGTCCCTTATATCCAGCTAAAGCACTAGGAAGTGGTGAAGGGCGGGCGTTTTGTGGGGACTGTGTAATTTTGACGTTCAGAAAGTGCTGATTCTCAGCCTAATTTGAATAAATGACTTGATTTTGATTTTATGCGCACGATGGCGCCGCACTGCAGATTTTGCCGCATTGGCGGTCACTCGGGCGCCGTAACGTTGTTATTACGCCGCACCGCAAAGATTTCTTTCCCATTTTTCTGCCGCATAAAACTGAGCGGTGCTGCTCCGGCGTCGCAACGCGTACACCCCTCCCGCCTCGTCTCGCGGGTTGCAAGTCCGGTGTACGTGCGGTGCGACGCCGGAATGCACCGTGTGGCATGCCATGGATATTTGTATGTAGGACGCCGCAACGACACCGTTCCGGCGCTGCGGCGCCGCCGCAACGCATGTGTGCACAGGCCCTTATGTTTCCTGTTGACTGTTTCATTCACAACATATAAAAAATAAATAACGCTTATAATGTTCTTTTGACTACTTTTTTTATTACTAGCAGTGCCTCGCGGTTTTATCCGCGTAAGTCTGGAACCCGTAGGAATATCGGGATAAAAATTAGTCTATGTGTAAATCCAGGGTGTCAGCTACCTCCATTCCAAATTTCATCCAAATTGGTTCAGTCGTTTAAGCGTGAAGGAGTAACAAACATACAAACACACACACACACACACACACACTCACAAACTTTCGCCTTTATAATATTAGTGTGATGTGATTTCTGATATGACAAATCCTATTAGTATTGGTATTTATTGCACTACGTTTTTAGTAGGAAACGACTACAACATGAACTTACTTCCACAGATGGTGGCCTGGTATAATTCTGCATCCATCAGAGATCCCCGAGAACATAATGGCAGTGAAGCATAACCACGGCGAGTTCGTGGTTCGCTTCTTTGGTCAATACGACCATTACTGGGTCAATAGGGGACGTGTGTTCCCGTTTCAAGAAGGTGAGTTTATTTTAATGGTATTTTATAATCCACTAGATGTGCACCGCGGTTACACCCGTTTAGACCGGGATAAAAAGTAGCCTATGTGTTCATCCAGGGTATAAGCTATCTACATACCAAATTTCATCCAAATCGGTCCAGCCGTTTGAGCGTGAATAAGTAACAAACATACAAATACACGCACACACTCACAAACTTTCGCCTTTATATCCTAACAAAAATAATCATTAATTTGATTCAATAATGTTCAAGAAAAAAACTTGCTATTGCTTTTTAGGGTTCCGTACTTCAAAAGGAAGAAACGGATCCCTTATAGAATCACTTCGTTGTCTGTCTGTCTGTCAAGACCCTTTTTCTCAGGAACTCGTGGAGGTATCAAGTTGAAATTAATATCAAATACCTACGTAGGTCTACGGTCCCTTGGAGCTCCAAAAAAATTAAGCTTCCAAGTTATCGCAATAAAAAAAAAATCAAATAGGAAATAGATCAAAACTCGTAGGGTACTTCCCGTTGACCTAGAATGGCAAGAAGCAAGGTCTCACAGCACAAAAAGTCCTAAAATCATTAATTGTTAGTTTTTTTTTGCGAATACAAACTTACATTTGCAGTTACTTATATCGATGTATGGGAGAACATCTTTTTCAACTACATAAATTAAGTTGGTTCTTGGGATAAATTCATCCCAACTACGGAACCCTTCATTGTACGTGGTCCGACACGCTTGCTTAGTAATAGTAGGGGAGCCCAAGCGGGGATTTCGGGATTTACTAAAGCGCGGCAGATTAATATACAGGGGGATACCTTGTACCCGGTTAAGTACCTCCACAAAACATGAGGCCCATATACAGGCTGTAAGGGTAAACACCGTTGTCACTAAAACCATAGGTAGTTGGCCTAAATATAAAAATATTTATCCGAATTTAAAAAACAATAAACGTCATTTTCATTCAAAAATTTCAAAAAGTTTCTGTCCGACACCGTCCTTAAATTCATGGATAACTGCGCCCGAGTCACGTGATCACTGCAAAGGTCGCCGCCCTTGCCGGCCGCCACCCGTCCTATTTTTTTTCCTATTTTCCGATAAAAACAATACGTACACGCAACCTGCGATGTAACTTTCCCTTCATACTTCCCTGGCTTAGGACAGGCAAAAATACCTACCTTATGTGTTGCGTGACCAGTCCAAATGTAAGTTAGATTCAACAACAAAGAAAATGAAAAATAAACAAACACTAGGTAGGTATTTTTGGCGTATTTAAAAAGTTAATCACAGTTATGTACAGTTTAATTAAAAATTACTTGCTAAATTTACACTTGATTGAATAGGTATCTACACTTATTATTTACACTTACATTAATCGTAAAAGTTGTTCGAAATGCGATCCATTTACGGCCACGCATGCCTCCGCACGTTTTCTTAAATTGTTTCTCACTCTAGGAAGCACAAGAGTGTCATTTTTAAGGTCTCTGAACGCACTACGAATTCGCCTTTTGAGTTCCGATCTAGTGTGGAACTCAGTAGCATACACCCGGCGCTTCGCTTGCCCCCAAAGATAAAAGTCCAGAGGTGAAAGGTCTGGCGAGCGCGCGGGCCACGCGACTGGTCCTCCACGGCCAATCCATCGCCCAGGAAACTCCTCATCCAGCATAGCCCTGACTTGCAGCTGAAAATGCTTAACACACACGCGCGACAAATGAGCGGGAAGCGCGACACGGCGACGCGGGCGCCGGGCGGCGCGGGCGTTGCGCTCGCGCTGTGAGTCTAAGAGTTACGTGCACTCGATAGCGAGACAGCTGACAGACTGAGGTGAGGTGAGCGAGGAGGGAGGGGTCGCGCGCCGCCGGCGGCGTCGCGCACGTGGCTTGTTGGGTATTCCCCGCGCTACAATCTGTGGCCTTGCGCATAGGGTGATAAACTTTCGGGAAAATATGGAGATTTTTCTTTAAAAAAAAAAGTTGTTATTTTTCATTGAATTTACGTTCTATAAGTGAAACCAAACCACTGGTTTCAAGGACACAACGGTGTTTACACTAACACCCTGTATAAGGCCGCCCGTGAAGGATACAGGATCAGATTAGTAAAAAAAAATTGACCATCAGAAATTCTCGAGCGCGTCAGATTAAGGTAGGGTGAGTTAATTACATCCTAAAAAGTGTATATTCCACTAATCTGACAATTTGAGAGTGACGTATAAAAAAGGGAGGGCAACAAAGTTGTAAAAAAAAACGTCATCTCGACATTCTCGAGTGTAGCTAATTTTTTTTTTTATTTTGAAGGAAATAATTCAAGAATAATGAAAAATATATAATCTGACGATTTCCGCAAGCCGAAATAACAAAAATTCGTCGATAAAGTTAAATGCGTGCAGCTGCGTGATGCCTACATTTCCTTCTCCGCGTTTCTATTCCTCTCTCACTCCGTCCCCACTCTGGTTTCTGTTGCCATGACGCCATCACAGCTGATCATAAAGACTCGTTCGTGGCATACTGTTTACAACGTGTTTCCAACGTTTTGGCTTTTTTTGCTATTTTAATATTATTTGTGTGAGTTAAAGTTTATAAATATTTAATATGAGTGATATTAATTTGAAATGTGAAAATTGGTTGATCCATTCAAAAGTTATTGCGGTTTGGAAATTCCAAAAATAGTGTTCTATGAAACTTTTATCAGACTTTCGAGCTGGGAGAGCTCAAATGCATAGAAATATTATTTCTTTGAACTCAGCGAGCTCAAAATATCACATAAATTATATTTTGAGCTCAAAAATGTCATAAGTACAATTTCAAGCGCCCAGGAATGGAATTAGCGGGAAGTTGCAGGGATGGCCTTTAAAGTGAACCGTTTTTCTAATTTTTTTTTGTCAGATCAGGCGAATCCCTCTAGATAATCGTCAGATTATGAGACAGTACGTTTAGAACATAAAGATGAACCATATATATCTTAATCTGACGCGCTTGAGTATTTCAAAATGGCGATTTTTTTTTGCACATTATGAAAATGGCCGCGAGTTTGCGTCCCATCGAAATCGTCAGATTAGTGAATGAGAGCTTTTTTTTGGTGTACTTAACACTCCCTTAGAAAATCTGACGCGCTCGATTAAATTTTTTTTTTTTCATTTTCAACCCTTAAATACAACCACCCGCATCATGCAAACGATCAGATTAACATACGTACATTATTAAAAATACGTAGGGCATTGATGCTATCAATATTTGATGCGCTCGAGGATGTCCATGCAACAGTTTTTTTTTACATATTTAAAAATCTATAGCCGCTTCCCCCACCGATGTAAATGTATATATCATATAACATTTTTTTCTTCTTATCATCTAAGCTTTGCATCCCAATAGGTCTCTACGACGCTCGAGTAAATCCCCATTTAGCCTCGTGGGCTCCCCTACTATAACAGTAGCGGTGTAGTTTTGCTGACCGACTGCAGATTAACTGCACCAAATTGCAGTTCAAATTTTTTACCTGCAGTTAAGACTTCTGTGGTAATATAACATAACATCACGCCTGTAATTCCACGAAGGGCTAGGCAGAGGTGCACCGTTCACCCACATTTCGCCAGTGATGTTTAAGTCCCCTAGGGGGACATAATAGGGGACGAGAGGCTCGTGGCTAAGTAATAACAGCCGCACGGGTACGATTGATCAAGTTAAGCTGCATTTCCCGCGGTCGGTCCGTGGATGGGTGACCATCTTTACATACCGAGACCCCTACGTGCCTCGGAAAGCATGTTAAGTCGTTGCTCCCGGCTGTCATTCGTAGATTTTTGACAGTCGTTACGGGTCATCAGAAACCCGAAAGTCTGACAACCAGTCTTACCAAGGGGTATCGTGTTGAGGTAGTCGCTCCATGTAAAATACTGGTATGCAGCTGCATCCGGTTAGACTGTAACCCGACCCCGACTTAGTTGGGATAAGGTTAGGCAGATGATGTAATATAGCGAGCCTATTGCCATCAACCGAGCACAAATTACGAGTAATCTCTTGTGTTAATAAAGCTAATTTTACAATTTATTTTCAGGTGATTCTGGCCGTGTATCAAGTCAGAAATCTAAAATTGACGCAGCCTTTACCACGGCTATGGAACACGCACAGAGAGCTTGCGAAATATTAAAAAGTAAGTCTGTTACCACAGTGTATACATCATACCGTCGTCCGACGAGAGCCCGAGCTGCTTATGTAGTTCGCCGAACTTCGTATGCAGCTCGGGCTTCGTCGGACGACTGTATGATGTATAGACTGTGGTATTACCATAATGTATTCCAATATCAGTTAAAGAATATTCATCTATACTTCATAAAAGATAGCTTGATCTCTGCGACAGCTGTCGGTAAAATCACGCCTATGAAGTCCTGAATTTCATAATAGTACAGACAGTACCTCTCAATGTCATACTTTATGGGCATGCCGACCTTATTAGTGATGGGCGATGAATCATCGTGACCACTAGCTATAAAATATGGATATTTTAAAGAAAATTTAATTTAAAATTTATTTATCTCTTTAATTTTACTGTATATTTTAATAGCATAAAATTATTTACATTTGTACTTATTTGATCTAAAATAATAGTGAGTAAATAAAATCCAATTTCTCACCTACTCATGTAACATTTGGAGTGTACTCCTTTAAGAGAATAAATGTATTTTATATTGAAATATTCGTTTAATTTAGTAACGTTAGTAATTAACTTAAACCCAATTATATGTTACATTAGCATAGATAATAGTAAGAAATGTCGATAATTTCTATCAACAATTTTTATTTCCTGACAACTTTAGGAATGTCAGTTTGACATAAGTCGCAGACATCAAGCTATCTTTTATGTAGTATAATGACACATTTATTTTACGTATCACAATGATGATTTTCTACAAGTGCTTCTGAATCAGTTGAGCTGAAATGTCGTCCAATTCATTTTAAATCGTTTTTTATTTATGTTGTTTAGTTATAGCGCAGATTAATACAGATGGGATACTCCGCAAAATCATTTAAATAAAAAGCGACTTTTGCTGCGTCACAATAAAGTGCAATTCAGGTAGCAGAACGCTTATTAGCTACAGTTATATTCACCTACAAGTTGCCTCTCTTTCTATCGCGTAACTCTTATACCTTCTGACTAAATTTACTTAAGAACTGGGCTTTAAAATGCAAAAATATTTTTTCAAATCCGACTGGTAGTTCCAGAGATTACCCCTACATACAAACAATACCTGTTTACAATATAAGTATTATAATATTGACGTATAAAAGTGTTTGTATAATCCATACTTGTTGAAATAAACTTCATTGATTGAATTACTTGTTTCAGCTGCCGCCCCAAACGAGGAAGAATCTCTAGACATAGCATCCTCCCTACTCCCGCCTCACTACGTCAAACTAAAGGTCAACAAGCCTTGCGGGTCACTCTGTGGTCGCAAACTAGAGGACCCTGAGAGTTCTCTGACGCAGTGCGAGTGCAACCCTAATGATGAGGACCCGTGTGGGGCTTACTCGCAGTGTCTTAATCGGTAAGGACATTATTAAACCTACACAATTTCAGGAATAGGGACCCAAGAAAAGTACAAAAAATTAAATTAAGTGTTGGTCAAAAAAATTATGAAACCAACAATTTTCTATTACAGTTCAAATGTCATTTGTCACAATACTGCTTTGTTTACATCTGTTTTTTAGCCCCAAATCTTACAAATCAAATTATTGTTAGTGCTTTATTCAAGCAGAAATCGCACTTAGTGATATTTCGACCACTTTGGAAAGATTTTTATTCACATAGTGTTTTTCGTCACTCCCGCATTATCGAAGACAACGCGCTTTGAGTTTGCGTTCCGGTCCACCAAAAAAACGCAACATAAAATAATGAATTGTGTAATAAGTAATGACTTTTACTATGGGACCAAACCTGAAATCGCGAAAAAAAATCAGCTGATCCCTACATTTATGTTCATATAACTCGTCAAAATGTAGGGAACAGTATTTTTTTTTCGAATGAAGCCGAAAGTTGGCCATGAGAACTCAGTAATAAAACTACGCAACCCTATCGATTTTGAGCTCGTTTGATTCACCTTGATAAGGACTCTGGTCCTAGATGAATAGTCCAGAATAATAAAAGCTTGTTTTCTACAGAGTGCTGCTAACAGAATGCGGACCAACCTGCAGAGCGGGTGATAGATGCAACAACCGCGCGTTTGAGAAGCGACTGTACCCCAAACTAGTGCCTTACAGAACACCCAGTAGGGGATGGGGGCTTAAAGTCTTAGAGGATATTAAAGCAGGTACGCAACACTCAATGGCTAAGAGGCATATTACATTCCGACCGTGATTTTATGCGTAAATTGGCCAATTTTGGCGTTCTTATTCTGAGAAACTGAAAGACTTCGACAACTTTCTGACTTATTGAGTGGTGGAGAATTGTTATTAGTATAGTTCATAGCGGCCTTGCTTTTGGCAATTTTTTTTTTATGTATATAAATAAAGCCAAAATTCCGAAGCAATTTTTTCATAAAATGCGCGACTGCATTTTTTCGAGCTCTTGGATTAAGGACGCTGTTACAAATGGGTAGTCAAATCATTACTTTTTTACACAAAAGTATGTTTATTAAATAAAATTCTTAGCATTCTTAAAATGTTTTTTGGCCAAATTGTTGATAGATTTGCATGGTACCATTCTGAACTATAAATGTAATTTTAAATAGGTACATTTTCTCAATAAATGTACCGAAGTAAAATTTTCAGTCCAGTACAATTATTGAGAAACTGTACCTATCTAAAATTATATTTAAAGTTCAGAATCGTACTATGCACATCTATCAACAATTTGGCCAAAAAACATTTTAAGAATGCAAAGCATTTTATTTAATAAACATGCTTTTGTGTAAAAAAGTAATGATTTGACTACCCATTTGTAACAGCGTCCTTAACTAATGCACAGTGGGCTATATCAATTTGGTACCCCAGTTGTTTTAAGATTTTAATACAACTGGGGTACCAATTGATGCAGCGATCATTGTGCGTGGTCCGACACGCACTTGGCCGGTTTTTTTTTAAGTCGGTTAAAAATCACGCCTTTTTATGTATTTGCAGGGCAATTCGTGATAGAGTACGTGGGCGAGCTATTAGACGAAGAAGAGTTCCGTCGTCGAATGCGGAGGAAGCATGAGATCAGAGATGAGAACTTCTACTTTTTGACGCTGGATAAAGAGAGGATGATCGATGCTGGACCTAAAGGGAATCTTGCTAGGTGAGTTTATTTTCTAGGTTTACTACTAATTATAGATTTTTGTAGTCTGAAAATGGTATGAACCCCAGATCATTGATGTATAGATTTCTCATCATCTTGGAACTCTCATACTAAGATGATATTTTTTTTTTTTTTAATTATTAAGTGGGAACTTTTTTTTACTATTTTCCACATCAATAAAATTTCCTTCATTTTACTTTACACATTTAAGTTACTTTTTTAGATATTAGAATAAGTAAAATAATATAAAAAAAAATTAAAAAATATATGAGTGCTTGTGGCTAAGTAATAACAACTGCACGGGTCGATCCATTAGGTTAAGCTACGCTTGCCAGGGTTGGTCCGTGGATGGGTGCCATCTTTACATACCGAGACTCCTCCGTGCTTCGGAAAGCACGTTAAGCCGTTGGTCCCGGCTGTCATTCGTGGATCTTTGACAATCATTACGGGTCGTCAGAAGTCCGAAAGTCTGACAACCAGTCTTACCAAGGGGTATCGTATACCCAGTCACTGGGTTGTGGAGGTCAGATAGGCAGTCGCTCCATGTAAAATACTGGTATTCAGCTGCATCCGGTTAGACTGGAAGCCGACCCCAACATAGTTGGGAAAAGGCTAGGCAGATAGTAGCCCACCGGTACCTGGAACAGGGTCCAAGCTACCGGCAGCCAGGGCTCCAGAGAGAGAGAGGAACCACCTTTTTTTTTTTTTTTTTTTTTTTTTTTTTTTTTTGTGGATGGGAAATCATCAAATGACTTCTCCCGCTCCGGGCAGAGCGGGAGGGCGTGTCAGACTTTTACTGACTAAAACCCACCCGTGTTCCTTCAGTTGCCCGTGCCAGGGCCACGGTATCTCTTTCGAACTACCCGCGACCCCGGCGGCACTACCCGCGACCCCGGCGGCGAGAGGAACCACCTAACAATGCGATCCGTGTCCAGAAGTATCGCTTTCTGAATCAAGCCCTTAACCCAGCTGCCCAACGAGAGCCTCCTTAGATGTTGGTCGAGGCTCTTGGCACAACTATCGGCACAATTATTATTTATGAAGTTTCTTTTTCCAGGTTCATGAACCACTGTTGCGAACCAAACTGCGAAACACAAAAATGGACAGTGCTAGGTGACGTTCGAGTAGGACTATTTGCCTTGTACGACATACCAGCAGTAAGTACACTTCAGGTTGATCCGCTGCAGTAGCCCGCAAAAGTAAAATTTTCTTGCATTTAATAATTAACTTTGAGAGATGTATCGATGATTCTTATGGATATAATTATGTAAATACATGTTTGTTATGGTCGCGAATCATATTTTGATCAAGATACAACCTGACACTGACATGCAAATTGCAAAAAACGTAAGAAAATTTGAATTTCGCGGTCTATCTTACGCATTCACTTTAAACAATGGTCTAAACATGAATCTAAAGTATTTATATCTATGTTACAGAACAGTGAAGTTACATTCAATTACAACTTGGAATGCACCGGCATTGAAAAGAAGCGCTGTATGTGTGGAGCGACGCGATGCTCCGGATATATTGGCGCTAAACCTAAACAAGTATGTACTTAGCCGACGTTCTCGCTCAAATGTCTCGCTGGTGGTGGCGTGTGTGTTGGATCATTAAGTTCCCTTCAAAATGGTTGAGCTAATTGGTGCTGATCCATGCGTCATGTTCGTGAACGGGCGCCGTCAGTTGGGACTGGTCGTCTCTTAGCTGCCATGGCTTATTTTTAATTTTAATATTTAATTTAGTTGTTTTAGTTTTTATCTTTTTATTACGGACGCTTTTTAACGTGCACGTCTTTCTACATTGTTCTCACATGTATATTTTCAACATGAACGGTGTAACCAATATTTTGTAAAAATATTATGATTTAAAAGAGTGTCCGTGGAGTTTCTTGCCCGTTCTTCTCCATAGGGATCTACTACGCTTTGGAATGGGCAACTAGTTTCATCTTTCTGACTGACCGACCCATTGACAATTCAAAAGTGCCTGTAATTGGTTTATTTGAAATAAATGCTTTGAGTTTGAGTTTGAGTTCGCTCGGACGTAAAAATATCGCGGCGGGATTTTATCGCGCACTGGATGTTCAACTCTCGTTGTTGAGCCTATAGTATCTACGTACTACAGACATTTTACATCATATACTTAAACTTTGCGTCCATTAATATTATGTATCATACTCTTTTATTGGTTTTGCATTAGTATTTTGCGAATCGGTCTAAAACGATTCGTTTTCTTTTGTAATATCTGAAATAAAAAAACATTAATTTTCATATTTTGTCAATGTTAAGACTCTTACGGTCAGGCTGTCAAGCTGTCATTAGTAGCTGAGCGTTGAGAATCCAGCTTAACAACAACAGTGTTTTCTAGCGCGTCGAAAAAACAAATTGTTGGATTTTCAACTCTCGGCGCTAAGCAGAGCGTTGAAAATCCAGTGCGCGAAATAAAATCGCCGCGATAGTTTTACGTCCGTGCGAAAGTCGATTTATACTAATGTAACATGGTGGCTGAGAGTATGTCATGCTCACTCTAGTGTCTCGCTGGTGGTGGCATGTGTGTTGGATCATGGTTGAGCTAATTGGTGCTGATCATGCGTCATGTTCGTGAACGGGCGCCGTCAGTTGGGACTGTTCGTCTCTTAGCTGCCGCGGCTTATTTTTAATTTAGTTTTTTTTTTAGTTTTTATCTTTTTATTACGGACGCTTTTAACGTGCACGTCTTTCTACAATGTTCTCACATGTATATTTTCAACATGAATGATGTAACCAATATTTTGATTTAAAAGAGTGTCCGTGGAGTTTCTTGCCCGTTCTTTACCATAGGAACCTAAGTACGCTTTGGAATGGGGGTCTAGCTTCATCTTTCTGACTGACCGACCTCTTGAGAACTCAAAAATGCCAGTAATTGGTTTATTTGAAAAAAATTATTTGACTTTGATAAAAAAACAAACTACGTTTATTTGCGGTAAACAAGACACAAAGAAAGAACACAAACCATCGAGATATAAGTACTAATGTACTAGAGAAGCTACGTCAAATAACTGAATTGTCCTATTCTTCGTAATTTGAATCTTTAGTTTGCTGCAGCGCTAAAATAATAACAATTCGTCTAAACCGTAACTAATTTACCACAGCGCTAGATTTGCTGCGGAAGTGTATTTATTCTCGGCAAAAAGGTCTTAAGCGCCATGTAAATCACGGCACTTCGCGTTTTCTTCGACAAAGTGCAACAACATGTCTTCCCTATAGACTATGACAGGAGTACTACAGAATGGACAACGTAGGTATTTTGCCTACAGGGTTTATTTTATAAATAATAGACAATTTATTTTTTTGATATGTTTTATTTAGTTACCCTTAAATAATATGAGTTTAGTCATCTTTTGTTTTTTTGTGGAATAATCAACGCTTTGATCTGTTTTTGCTTCATGTTTTAAACGAATAGTAGTATATTTATTAATTTTTATTAAATTAATTATCTGTTTAAAGTGCGATAGTTTAAAAAACTAAATATTAATATCAACATTAAAAACACAACATACGATATTTTCACCGTAATGTCAGTCTAATCTACCTACATTGCACTCTGTTTGATTAGTCTATGACAAACAATACAATATGGCGCGTGGTAATTATTTAATTTGTAAAACAAGGAAATTAGTTTACTTTCCGATGAAAAGTAATTCCTTTGCACTTTGCCGTGTTCCTTGAATTATTAGTACAATATCTCAACACACACCAAGGCATTTTTCGTCGATTTTTTCTATGAATTAATTTATTATTGTCGGAAGTACTAGGCTCGAAAGAGCTAGAGAGCGAGTGAGTGAGGTGCGGCGACGGTGCGGCGCGATCGCCGCAGTTGAATGAGACAAAGTAGGAATTTACGGTGTCTTCTCTAGTACGTTAGTACTTATATCTCGATGACACAAACACAAAAATTACAAGTCGTGGGGAAATATGTGTCACATTCACATCTACGCAAAACTGCCATCACTCAGCTCCCTTCAGTATGACACCTCGTGCCTTACCTTTGGCTGTTAAGGACGCTGTTACAAATGGATAGTCAAATCATTACTTTTTTACACAAAAGCATGTTTCTTAAATAAAATGCTTTACATTCTTAAAATTTTTTTTTGACCAAATTGTTGATAGATGTGCATGGTACGATTCTGAACTTTAAATATAATTTTAGATAGGTACAGTTTCTCAATAATTGTACCGGACTGAAAATTTTACTTTGGTACATTTATTGAGAAAATGTACCTATTTAAAATTATATTTATAGTTCAGAATCGTACCATGCACATCTATCAACAATTTGGTCAAAAAAAATTTTAAGAATGCAAAGCATTTTATTTAATAAAAATACTTTTGTGTAAAAAAGTAATGATTTGACTACCCATTTGTAACAGCGTCCTTAAGTTAACTTTATTGAAGTCTTCTTGAGTCACGTTGAGTTGTACGAAACCTTGACTTTAAATTCATGCCATCCCTTACATTTTGTATCAAAAAGAAAGCATCAATTTAAAGTCTCCGGTAAAGTAATGTTTGTTTCATGCAACTCACCGTTAGGGTCCTAGCAGACATGTTACTTCTAATATCAGCTATTTTCTACTTCATCAAAAGACTGCCTCGTTGGTCTAGTGGCCAGAAGTGCTACTGCTGACCATGAAGTCATGGTTTCGATTCCCAGGTTGGGCCGTGTTATTGGGTTTTTCCATCAGGAATTTGTCAGTAGCAACCTATTTTTTTTTTTTTTTTTTTTTGTGGATGGGTAATAATCAATGACTTCTCCCGTTCTGGGCGGAGCGGCAAGGCGTGTCAGACTTTTACTGAATAAAACCCACCCGCGTTCCTTCAGTTGTCTGTGCCAGGGCCACGGTATCTCTTTCGAACAACCCGCGACCCCGGCGGCATCAGCCCTATCAGATCCCATCACTGTTAACATCTCTCTCAGTAGCAGCCTGGAGTCTGGATTTGTGCCCTGTTGGTACTTAAATATAGCTGGCGAAATGTGGGAGTACTATAGGTACTATGGACAAAACTTAAGCATGCTCACTTAAGAAAATATTCCTGTGAGAGCGCAGCTAGTGACAAACGAACATTGTGCGATCGAGTCGTGAGCCGTGCATGCGATTATCGCCTTTGAGGTGATCATGCGGAACTTTGGCCCATAGTACATCTCATTGTAGCTTTTTTGACCGCCGCTGTATATCGAAAATGCGACTAAATAGCACTGACGACACTGGCGACTGAGTAGCATGTCTGGTAAGGCTCCAAAACAAAAGTCATCCAAGTGCTGCTGTTTTTTTAATCGACTTCAAAAAAGGAAGAGGTTTATAATGTTCGTCAGTCTGTTTTTTTTTTGTATGTTCATTGATAATTGAGTCAATTGTGGAGAGATTTTGAAAATTTATTTTTAAATTTTAAAAACAGTTATTGACAGTACACTTACACGAAAAACAAATAACTGTCCCGATATTCAACCCAAGTCGACTCGTTCGCATAATGGACTTTGCAATTGATTGATTTATTTCCTACTTTGCTGTGTCTGACGGTTCACAATGATCATGCCTTTGTAAAATCTAGGTTCACATTGTACAAAGCAATAAATACAGGGTCATTAAATTAGCTAGCGAGACTCCGCAAAAGTGATGGGTATCTAAACATGATATATCTAAACATGATAAAACAAAAAAGAAATTAATTTGATGATTTTTTTTTTGGGTCATCAACCGCCGGTAGTGTAGCCACTTAAAATATCAACTCGATATCTCAACACGATTAAACAGATTTTATAAACTCAAACTTTAAGTAACAACACTACCAGAGTACCAGCGGTCATTGACCCCAAAACAAAAATGATCAAATCTTTTTTTTTTGTCGCGTTTTGATATCGATTCCCATTACGTCTGCAGTTTTGCTAGCTAATTTAATTTTACCTGTATATTCAGTATTGAGATGTAAAAAATAACGTAAGTAATTATTTCATTTTCCAGGACGAATCTCAATCAAAGAAACCAAAAATACCAGGCAAACGGACATACAAGAAAAGAAAACCGGCAGAAGAATCTCCGTCGACGAAAAACAAGCTGAAACGTCCCATAGGCCGACCACCAAAGCCGAGAGAACTGACCGATATTGAAAAAGACCTTCTAATAATCCGAAATGCGACGAGCGGCATTTCTAGTGACGAATCTTCCCGAAGTATGAGCTCGGAATACGAAAGAAATCCCAAAGCATTAAAAAGAAAACGAGTCAGTTTTTCTACAGAAGAAACTGTAACATGTGACGGTTCTGAGGCCCCGAGTGTAAAGAAACAAAAGTTGGAAGAAAAAACCGATGTTGGGGATTGAGTCAAAATGTAGGTAAAGTACGGAAACGTTCGAAGGTTTCATCGTTTGTCTTCGGAAAAACCGAACTTTGCCGAAGTAAATGTGACTCGTCCAGTGACGGAATTAGTGCGTCAATCTGTAATAATTTAGGTGGGAATATAAATCAATTTCTATTGGTCCATAATCATATTTTATTCGCTTTATTTCGGTTTCTCCGAAGATAAACAATGAAATCTTTAAACGTTGTCGTACTGTATAGTCGTTGCAAATCACGAACGCGTTTTGTGACTTTAACGTCATTGACATAAAGCTGCCTTTCCATTGTGGGATATATATTCGAGATATAAATTAATATCGCTCACCTTACTTTTAAATTAATCCGTTTACACTAAGATGTAATATACATCTCTATAAATATTTTTTCGATCGACCGAGCGATATTCGATATTTCGGTATATAATATATATACAGTGTGTCTGTATTCGGACTGGCGAAAATTAAGGGGGTGGTACAGACGATCAAACTGAACAACTTTCTCCCGGGGACCAACATCGTAATCGTGAAAAAAAAATCAGTCATCCCATACAAAACTTCAATACCTACTCGGCCAAATGTATGGGACGACTGAAAATGTTTTCGCGATTATGATGTTGGTCCCCGGGAGAAAGTTGTTCAGTTTGATCGTCTGTACCACCCCCTTAATTTTCGCCAGTCCGAATACAGATACCCTGTATAATATATACCGAAATATCGAATATCGCTCGGTCGATCGAAAAAATATTTAAAACAAATAATAATAATAATATATAAATAAATATTAATATTTAATATTTTAAACGGATTAATTTAAAGGTAAGGTGAGCGATATTAATTTATATCTCGAAGATGTAATATAAACTACATTATATCTCATAGTGGAAAGGCGGCCTTGAAATGCAACAACTATAATTATGTTGGTATGTGTTGGTGCAAAATGTGTGTTGAACTTTGAAAGGGTGTAATAAACTAGTTAGAATGATATAGGCCGATATAAAAATGATAAATAGTTACTAGTGTAGGGAGTATTAAGTTTGTTTGTCTTTTACGCACAATTTATTTTGATTTCACGATAATATTTTTAATAGAAATACAGTAATTTAAGGTGAATGCGCAATGGTAGCCCGCGAAATTAAAATTTTCTTATGTTTTTTGCAATATATCGCTCCATGTAAAATACTGGTATTCAGCTGCATCCGGTTAGACTGCAAGCCGACCCCAAAGTAGTTGTGAAATGGCTAGGCAGATGATAATGTTTTTTGTAATATGCAGGTATCAAAATATGATTCGCGACTATAACAAATAATTATGTATTTACATAATTATAACCGTAAGAGATTTCGGAAATCATTACATTTTAGAACAAATCTAACTTAGAGAGATGTATTGATGACTCTTATGGTTATAAAAATACATATTTGATAAAGTCGCAATCATATTTTGATCAACATACAGAAGCCAGCACATCAAGCTACCCGAATCTGTCAAATTTTCCCAATTGAATATGAATCTTATTTTTTTGTGGTAATGTTGAAAATATATTAAAGAAATTTGACAGATTAGGGTAGCTTGATGTGCTGGCCTCCTATTAAAACTTGAATTTCGCGGGCTACCATTACGCATTCACCTTAACTATGCAAAAATGTACTCTATTATCAATGCACTAATTTCTTTTGTCACGTAACGTACCTAATTAAACGCACAGTCGGGAAAATTAATTGAGCAAATTTATTGATTGCTAACTTAATCACAAGTTTCATTATTTGCGGTTGTATGAAATGGCGGGACTATAAGATTTTTTTTTGGGCCGTCTTGTAGATTATAAAAAAATATTGGACACGTATTTTTTCTTTTTTTACGTAATCAAAAGATTATGGCGATACATTGAGTTAAAATGTGGCATGACGTCACGCCTAATCACGCCTTGCTAGAAGTTAAACGTAGTTTGTTATAGTTGTGACGTAGCGAGTCCCCACTCCCCTAACTTTAAAAAAAAATAAAAAATAATAAAAATCTTTATTTATCCAAAAACATACAGAGTTCGACGTACAGTTTGACATTTGGTTTTAGAATATATTTATCGTTTCTGATGCAAAATCTGTACAAAAAACTAATACTCTACCTCTTAAGCTAGGTTATACCTGTAAACCTGTACCTTTAATGCGTTTTATCGATGTATTTTTTTATTAATATGGTTAAGCAAAAAAAAAAAAAAAACTACGTGTCCAATATTTTTTTATTATCTGACTGCCGGACTAAATAGATTTTTTTTTACCCAAGCATTATATTGAAAAAGGGTGTCATTTTGCTTAGCAATTAATTTCCCCGAATGTATAATAAAGTTAAAATCATGTGAACACAACCGTTCTCATATAAATTATATTCTACCATCTGATTGGTTTATATCATAGACAAGTTCATAAGCCCAGATTCGCACGGGCGAAAATTCCCGTGGTTCTTTTTTTTCGCGCACTGGATTTTCATCGCACTGCTTAGCGCCAAGAGTTGAAAATCCAATAGTGTTTTTTTTTTGACTCGCTGTTTTGCACTTTGTTGGATTCTCAATGCTCGGCTCAACACCGACAGTTTAAAATCCAGTACGTGATATTTTTACGCCCGTGGGAACGGGGGCAAGTTTCATCCTCCAACCATGTCAACATTACATTAACAAAGTTTAATCAAAGATTGTGTTATTGTAAATATTTAGCATAGCCCAACTTAGATTATACAACACAAGTCAGAAAATAGTCTGATAAAAATGCAAATATCGCCTTTATTCATAGGAAAATAATGTTCATAATATTATAAAAAATTTTCATTGACTTTGTAAGGAGGAATTATGTGGTTGAAATGCCAAAATTTTCAGGCTAAGATTATAGACTAAAACATTTAGTTTCATTGTGAAACAAGTGATTCTGTGATGAGAGTAGGATTTTTCTAAGTAATTTGTAATAATATCAAATAATGTATGTGTAGTTAATAAAATATATTGTTACCCGATGACGTAGAAACTGGGGGTTTTGTCGAGACAGAATAATTAAAAATAATATGTTAAAAATATTATTTTTTTTATTTTTATTTATTTATTCAAAATCTGTACTAACAATAAAAAACAAAGTCTGCCAAATTGCATAACAGTTTTTCGGCAGTTGTTTTTTTTTCTGACTGTCCCTTATCTTCTAAAGCCACGATGCAAGTTTCTTGCCTGTGGCATACAATAAAATTGAAGCAACAAATGGTGCATTGTATAAACACTGGACGACTTTTATTGTTGCTTCAACTTGGACCGCGTAAATCGGGCTTACGTGGACACTGACAGTCGGGCTGGTCCACAAATTCAAGGTCGCTCGGCGCGCTATGGAGCGGGCTATGCTCAATTTCTTTGAAGGATAAAATGAGGAATGAAGTTATCCGGAAAAGAACCGGAGTTACCCACATAGTGTATTTACTAACGAAGGACCGATGGCCGCTGGAGCAGACGAGTCCTGGAGTGGAGACCGCGTATCGGCAAGCGTAGTGTGGGACGCCCCCCAGCTAGATGGATTGACGACCTCAAGAAGTTGGCTGGGACAGACTGGTAGCGGAAGGTGGAGGACAGGGTGTTGTGGCGCAGCCTGGGAGAGGCATATGTCCAGCGGTGGACTGCGATAGGCGGAGTTGATTGAAATCAGGCTTAAGCCTACTCGCCGTCTGTCTGTATGTCGCAGTTTTAAGGACGCTGTTACAAATGGGTAGTAAAATCATTACTTTTTTACACAAAATAATGTTTATTGAATAAGATTATTCACATTCTTATAATGTTTTTTGGCTAAACTGTTGATAGATGTGCATGGTACGATTCTGAACTAAAAATATAATTTTAGATAGGTGCAGTTTTTCAATAAATGTACCGGAGTGAAAATTTTTACTTCGGTACATTTATTGAGAAAATGTACATAATTAAAATGATATTTATAGTTCAGATTCGTACCATGCACATGTGTCAACAATTTGGCCAAAAAACATCTTAATTAATAAACATACTTTTGTGTAAAAAAGTAATGATTTGACTACCCATTTGTAACAGCGTCCTTAACCCTAATAGGTAGTTATGGAACAACACTTTAACAAGGGTGGGTTACACTACAAATTCGAGGATTCATCCTACAATATTTTTAAGCTTACTACTAAATAAGTATATTAATTTCATTAAGATACGAAAAGTGGCTCCTCAATCCTTACGGACATGGTTGCACCATCTTACTTTAACTATAACAAACATCGCACCAAGTATTCGCGTATTGGGTCGTCGCGACCTCGAACCATATGTCAGTAGCAATAAGAATGGTGTGACTGACACTGGCATGGCCACCATTAGGGATTTTAATTTTGATAACACAAAACATTTGTCGAGATTTGTCCACAAATATAAGAATTTGTCGGTTAGTTAAAGGGTTTATAGGTGGCCAAGCTGGGGAGCATCTCCTCAGCTTGGAAAAAATTATATCTCAAAAACTAGGGCACCTAGCCAAGATCTGTTTTCTCCCAAATTTTGTAGCAATTTTTCGCCAAGTCACAGACTTTGTGGGGGTCTTATTTGTTTAGAAGATATAATGATTTTTAAGGTAAGAGCTAGAACGAAGAGTTTACGAAAACTATTTGATCTAGCTCTTGAACGGAACCATTAAGGCGTTTTTCCACCGCCGCCGTCATCGAGATTATTCGAACCTCACATGACGTCGCAGTGACGGCCATCGTGTGTCCACCGCCACCGAACTCGGCAATAAAACCGACCAAGTGCATGTCGGACCACGCACAATGAAGGGTTCCGTAGTTGGGATGAATTATTTATCCCAAGAACAAACTTAACACTGCAGTTGAAAAACATGGTCTCCCATACATTCCAATTGCAAATGTAAGTTGGTTGACTATTACTCGGAAACTTGAAAAGCCTACTTAGCAGTGTTTTCCTTTTTACTTCGTTATGTACCTATACTGCTACCGTAAATTTTTTCACCCATCCAAAACTAACCGTTTAGCTGCCAGGGGACACGACTCTAACAAAAGCTTAATATTTCAGAAAAGGATCCCTAAATCGGAAAATTGTTTTAACAAACCCATAATATTTTTGAAAGACCCATCCAACAACACCCCACACCATGGGGTAGACGAGAAAAAAAAAACATCCCTCTTTACGTGTAGGTACAGAAGGTACCCTAAAAAAAAAATTATTTCATGATTTTATTTTACCACTGTCGGCGTGATGAATATGTATGATGTATATCCATGCCAAATTATAGCTTTCTAGTATCGAGAGTCTCTGAGCTAAGATGCCACAGACGGACGGACGGACATAGCGAAACTATAAGGGTTCCTTGTTGACTACGGAACCTAACAAAAATCAGGCGAACGACGCGGTGCGTTGCGTCGGCAGTCGGCAGTGTGTGGACAAAATTAATCATTTGGGTATATTGTGTGCTCGAAATAGAATAACTTACCTATAATGTGGGGTATATTTCGTTAGTTTAATATTAATACTTTAGTTTCAACAAACTGAATTTAATAAAAAAATAAAAATACCATAATATTTAAATATCTAAACTTTATTATGAAAGCTGTGTGGAAATTCTAATAATTTGTATCATAAAGGCGAGTGTACATGTAAAATACAAACAGCATACGACTGTGTACAGAATTTTGTATCGCCTTTCGTTGACCATCGAGAGAATTTTGTATTTTTTCTCGAAAAATACATCTGTGCACCATAGCAGCTGAAACAAAGATTTTTTTTTAATAAAATTGATTTTGAGTAGATAATTTATTCATCATCAGCTTATAGCAGTCCACTGCTGGACGTAGGCTTCTTCTATTGCACCTCATTCAGCTCGATTCTCGGCAACTCTCATCCAGCTGTTACCAGCCATCCTGCGAAGATCGTCGCTCCACCTAGCTTGAGGGCGTCCTACCTTACGTTTACCGATTCGCGGTCTCCATTCAAGAACTCAATGGTTGTTGCTCCATGTAAAATTCTGATATTCAGCTGCATCCAATTAGACTGGAAGCTGACCACACTATGGTAGGGAAAAGGCTGGGCAGACCGCGTCATATCCTTGCTCTGGGAAGTAGCAACCATGATTCTTTTTCGAGGCAAACTGCCATACTTCCTCTTGGAATTCGACTATAAAGAAAAAGACAAAGGGATACTTACAGCACCAAAGAGAGCACAGAAAATGCAACCACTTTTGAGACCTAAACTGAAGTTAAAGCTATCAGGATTATTGACGTCTAAGAACCTTTTGATCATCGTGTTATTTATGATCTTCGTCAGCGAATTTCTTGGAGAGGAAAATAGATACTTTTAAACAGTAAATAAATATTTTTTGATAGCAAATTCTTGTAAAGGTTTGACCTTTAAAACAGCATTCAGCGAGCATTTCAAAAAATGTAATGACGTTTGTAATATCCAGAGAAGACTTGAAACTTCTTGCTTGTTAAACGTCTAATAATGACTAAGTTTCTCTTGAAGAGGTTAGTGTTTTATCTATGATTCGAGTTTATTTTCCAATAGTCTAAAAACTGATCGAGGATTATGAAAATAATAAACTAAAGCAAGCGAATTAAGAGGGTACATTTTCAGGTTTCATAAAAATAGGCTTGATAGTTTTTACGTGATTCTGAGTAAGTACCTACACTATCTAATATACACATAATCTTAAATATCCACTTAATAAGTTATTAGGAAAATTCTCTAATTTAACATTCATTTTTTCCAAATCATTATCACTACCTACTCGTTTAGACGTGATCTTCAGTTTAAAATCATTAAAAGTCGCTTATTGTCGCTTTAAGACTGGATTCATACTATACGTGGTGTGGAACTAATTGTGCTTTTAACTAAAATGCTGTCGGGATAGTTGCATATTAAGCATTTTCTGATAAATAAATTGTTCGAATTTGGGCGTTACGTTTAGCAACCTACATCGCGCGTTCGTGCTAGCTAGGGCCTTTGCTGATCCTAGTTTGTTATTATTTAATCGTAGATTTAGAAGGGGGTTCATCGAACCTCGCAACCTCTGTATCATTGCCATAACGGCCGAGCCTGGGCTCAAACTCAAACTCAAAGCATTTATTTCAATTAAACCAATTACAGGCACTTTTGTATTGTCAAGGGGTCGGTCAGTCAGAAAGATGAAGCTAGGCGCCCATTCCAAAGCATAGTAGGTACCTATGGAGAAGAACGGGCAAGAAACTCCACGGACACTTTTAAATCAAGATATGGTTACAAAATAATGGTTAGGTACATCATTCATGTTGAAATTTTACATGTGAGAACGATGCAGAACGTTAAAAGCGTCCTTAAAAAAAAACAATTCAAATATTTAAATTAAATTAAAATAAGCCGTGGCCGCTAAGGTATGACCAGCCTTCACTGACAGCGCTTGTTCTCGAACCTGACGCATGGATTAGCTAAATGATCCAACACGCGCCACCATCAGCGAGACATTAGAGTGAGCATCACATACTCTCAGCCGCCAGGGCACATTCAAGTCAAACAAAGACGTAGGTACCCAGTAAATGATAGCTTTAGAGTATGTACATAGTACTCACACGTGCTATGCAATTATATAATACAAAGGAGATTGAGTCCTCTCGGTGAGAGGGAGTGGGCCGTAATCCACCACGCGGGCCCAGTGCGGCTTAGTGGATGTCACAAGTCGTCGATTTTTTGGTTCTAAGAAAGGTTTTTTCAAGATGTTTTCCTTCACCGTTTTGAGAGCAGTGATGTTGAAATAATTTACACAAAGTAAAGCCCCTGTTTAGGTTCGATCCTACGACTTAAAACTTATAAGTAGCAGTCGTTATCACCGAGCGAGCACTGCTCTTAATCTCCATCCAGTATCACCAGATGCAGCTGAATACAAGTATTTTAAATGGAGCGGCTGCCCCTAATATGACCTCCACAACCCAGTTATCTACTGGGTAATACGATACCCCTTGGTGTGTCTTCCGGGCTTCTGAGTACTCGTAACGTCGATTCTCAAAACCAGGAATTAAATAAATACCCACGACCTTGACTTAGTCGATGGGGGATTCCACCTTGTAGGTTGGAATAGCGTGGGTAGACCCCCCCGGTCTGCCCACGCTATAGAAATTATAGTCGGCACGTAACTTGGTAAGAATCGTTAGATGCGCATTTGATTTCTTTAACTTCTAAACTGATATGTTTAAAAATAAATTATATCAATAATAAATTATTATATATATTATAGTAGATACGTCAGTCATACAAGCCTTAATAAAAAATAAAATTCAATATTCCGTTCTAAAGGTACCGAGTTGAATGTCAGATAATTCCATGGATAATTCTGAACGAGCTCATCGTAATTGTAATGATATATAGAGGGACGAAATAAATCATAGGATTTTTTTTCTAGGTATTTTACGTACCTAGGTACTAAGAATGAAACAACCAGTGTGTAGAAAGTATGGTCGGCACTATGGTGACCTAACACACAAGTCTTGGATTATAAGGGAAATAGCTATATTGAATCTACTATAACACTTAGTCACAAGAAATGGTAAATTATGGTTAACTATATCTCTAACTTATTGGTAAAATGGTAATGGTTTTTGAGCACGCGGTGTCTCTAATGAGATCTGAACGCGAACTGGCCCACAATTAGGTGTTCGAGCGAATGTGCATACTTGCGTTCGATGCAATTATGCATTTTCGCTGAGTGTTCGATTAAAACTCGAACATATTCCCGAGAGCTAGAAGAAATGCGGGATGTAGCTAAAAGTACATGATAATGGTGTGTACAAAATCATTACATAACCTAAAAACTACTTAAACACATTCGTAATGGTATGGTAATGGTTAGTATAATAACATTGGTATAAGCAAAAAATCAAAGCATATTGGTCTATTTAAATAATTACAATTAACAAACATTAAGTTACACAATCGAATCTTCCACAGTAAAAGCAATATTTTGATTGCCTGTGTCCGTATCTTTGTCACGTTTGGTCGCACTATAGTTCACGCTAGGCCAGCGTTTGGCATAATTGTGTAAACGAAAACCGATTTCACTTTTGTTCTTTAGATCCTTGGCACTGAGCACTTCACTATAATATGATCCGTCTCTTCTGGTTGGTTTTGGTGTCAGCGGAGCCGCTGCTAACTCTTGTTGACAGCGACTCTCGCTGCGGTGTCGAGGTCTCGGAGGTGGCGGGGTCACCGCGGTCTGCTGCCGGCGGGATCCCTCGCCACGGTGCCCAGCGGTAGCCTTCTGGCACAGGCGACGTCGCCCGTACCGCCACATCCAGACTGCTGCCACGCATAAAGCGATCGACATCAACACGTAGCAAATTATGTATTGGTGGATATCATGGGGTGATATATCATCTATACATAATTTGCTACGTGTTGATGTCGATCGCTTTATGCGTGGCAGTGGTGGTGGTGGTGGTTTTTGAGCACGCGGTGTCTCTAATGAGATCTGAACGCGAACTGGCCCACAATTAGGTGTTCGAGCGAATGTGCATACTTGCGTTCGATGCAATTATGCATTTTCGCTGAGTGTTCGATTAAAACTCGTACACAGTGCTTGAACATTTATTCTTGTAGGAATGGAAAAATATTCTACTGAAAATGCTAAATTGCCCTCGTTCGTCAAGTATCTAACCCACAGCGGTGGCGCTGGCGCGGTGGTGTTTATTACTCATCCAGGGGATCGAACTGAGGACGCTAGCAGTGGTGCTAGCGTCCTCAGTTCGGTCCCCTGGATAAGTAGTGTTTCCAATCCTATATATACTATTAAATGAGCAAGATTTGTATAAACAAGGTGCCGTTCTGCATCCTCGTCAAATTTAAGCAACAAGTTTCTCCAACAAATAATCAACCGTCCCATACATTTGCGTCGAGTAGGTACCTATTGAAGTTTTCTATGGGACAGTTGAAAATTTTTTCGCGAATACGATGTTGGTCCCATGGAGAAAGTTATTCGGTTTGATGTTCTGTACTGAAATTTGACGAGGATGCAAAACGACGCGTTGTATATTTGTAATCACATTCTCGAAAACGGCTCTTTAGATTTCGATGAAAATTGTAGTATTTTACGGGGGAGAAAAATCGATCTAGCTTAGGTCTTATTTCTGCGAAAATTTGTTTTGTCTATTTTTAACCGAGCAGAGTTCGGTCGCCCAGGTACTTGGATTTTAAATAAGGAATTTCTCATAACAGCCCGCATTACTTATTTATAAAAGACGATTTTTCGCTTCCAAAAACATGGAATCTGGTCTGTTTTCTACTGGTAGGTCCTTCCTATTAATTTGATGCGTACCTATTATTACCACCACTGTAAAATATGTAGGTACCTACCTACTTGTCCGCGGCAAAAGTCGATTAACACTATTTTTTTTTCATATCATCTAAATTGACACAAAATTATTCGTTACATTGTATTTCAGAATTTCGTACAATAGCTACGAGATAGTATTCTTTCACTGTTGTGATTTTAAATTAAGACTATAAAACAGAAGAGTGTGAATCAACTTTTTTTACAGACTACCTTAAACCAATGACGATCCTATCAATTTTTCTGTACACATTTCTACCTCATATTTTTCTTCAATTTTCTGTACCTAATTTCCAGTACAAAAATGGTAAAAACATAATATTTACGAGTTTTGGAAGTTGAATTTCGCTATCGGCTCAGGTTCTCAATTTCCGGCGTCGCGTCGACGGGTTTTTGATGAGATATAACCTACCTACCTCTCGGTGTATGTACGATATAAAATAAGATTAGGTTATCCTATTTGTCATCGTGAGACGTTTATTGCACGCCTCACAATGCTTCGGCGCGTGAGAGTGCTCCTACTCTTGATATGTCGCCTTGTCAAAATTTTCCAACATAAAATCATTTCTATACTTACTCTCAATTGTACATGGAACTCATATTAGCAGGGAAGTTTGAAAAATTAGAGACTTGAAATTATAAGACATTTCTTTTTAGATCTAGATCAATCAATCTTCCTAGCCTTTTCCCAATTTAACTATGTTGGGGTCAGTTTCCAGTCTAACCGGATGCAGCTGGATACCAGTATTTTACATGGAGCGACTGCCTATGAGGGGGTGACAAATCGGAATAATTCCTTCTGACGACCCGTAACGACTGTCAAAGATCCACGGGTTTTATGCCCATGTACACATATTATTGTAAATATTCGTATGCCGCTTTCAGTTGGGTTTTATGCCCATGTACACATATTATTGTAAATATTCGTATGCCGCTTTCAGTTGGGTTTTATGCCCATGTACACATATTATTGTAAATATTCGTATGCCGCTTTTAGCGGCGGATGTGTCCTGAACACAATTATTTTATATACCAACTTTGTTGCTACCATATCCGACGAATAAATGTCTTTGTCTTTGTCACGAATGACAGCCGGGACCAACGGCTTAGCGTGCTTTCCGAGGCACGGAGGAGTCTCGGTATGTAAAGATGGTCACCCATGTACGGACCAACCCCGGCAAGCGTAGCTTTACCTGATGGATCGACCCGTGCGGCTGTTATTACTTAGCTATGAGCTGCTCCGATTTTTAGATAGATATAGGTACCTAGATATATAAAACAAAAAATGTAATTAATAAATTACGTGTACCTAGTGCTTTCCGTCGGAAAGTGTTTCTGTTTGTCGTCACGATTTACGTCGTCACACACAATGGATTAATCTAAATATTCTTCTATAAGTTTTCTTTCAGCCTTCGGATGAGCCCTATTGATTTTAGTTATCAAATTCATAACGGTTCAAAAGATATTAACAAAAATCTACTAATTTTCTTAGATTTTTTTCCGTAAAATTTATCGTCAATATGTTTCTGTCTGTGAGGCGGGCACTTTTGGATTTTCCAATTTTTTTTTGTAGTACCTACTGTTATTGTATCTTCCGTGCATAGGTTAACATTTTTTGGCTGACTGACAGACAGGACGATATATTATTATGATAGAAAGTTAGTAAAGAATTGAAGAGAGAATAGTAGTTTTACAAAACGAGCCCTGAAGAAGTAAGTAATTTGGAAAATCGTTTTTCCTGAGTTCATTAAAAAAAAATCATATCTACGCTTAGGTAATAAGTATGTCGGTAGGTATATCCTCCCAAAAGGGCTGCATCGGACCATTAAAGTTTATATTGGAAAATGTAATGGCAAGTTTATATCCCAAATCCACGCAGACGAAGTCACAATCAGCTTCTAATCTTTCTACAATAAACAAGATTAGGAAATCCTATTCATTATCTCGAGACGTTTATTTTTACACTTCACGCTGTATTTACAAAAGGCATGACACGCAGTTTTATTATTAATGGGAAAACGCTGACTGAGCGTGTTTTAGAATTATTATGAACTGACTGACAGAGATGGCTTACTTGAGTTATTCGTTTAATACTTTGGCTATTCTCTTCGTGCAGTCACTCCATAGCCATAGCCAAACTACTAGTATTCAGCTGCATCCGGTTAGACTGGAAGCCGATCCCAACATAGTTAGGAAAAGGCTAGCGATGATGACTTTGTCTAATCTATTCTTTTACAGGCGTGATGTAATTTTCTTGTACAGCCGCTCGGGTCGATCGATCAGGTTAAGCTACGCTTGCCGTGGTTGGTCCGGGATGGTTGACCATCTTTACTTACCATGACCCCTTTGTGCCTTAGATAGCATGTTAAGCCGTTGGTCCCGGCTATCATTCATGGATCTTTCAGTCGTTATAGGTCATCAGTAGCCTGAAAGTCTGACAACCAGTTTTACCAAGGGGTATCGTATTACTCAGTAACTGGGTTGTGGAGGTCAGATAGGCAGTCGCTCCATGTAAAATACTGGTATTTACTGCATCCGATTAGACTGGAAGCTGACCCCAACATAGTTGGGAAATGGCTTGGCAGATGATGACGTTGTGTGTTGTGTTATGTTATGTGTCTATTCTTTTCTCAGTACCTACTGCCCCGGAGTCTGGAATGGTGTCCAAAAATACGGTTTATTGTGTTTGAGTTTTTTAACCATTCGATTATATGAACGTTTGACTAAAACATTCGATTAATAGTGGCGATCAGTTATTGATATTAGATGATTTAAAATTTAATATGGTATAATTTATTGATGGCAATATAGGTTCGCCCCCTTCAAATGGAATTTAAATATTGCCGAAATGTAGATGTACTTCGTTCTCCTTTTAACCCTTTTCTTAGTAATTATTCAGTTTTATTCTTATTTTGACATTATTTTCATGAATATTAATCTCAATGTCTGCTTTTTTAAACGCCTAAGACATTTATTACATCTCATCTCTCCAACCATTTATAGCAGCCTACCATAAGGTAATGTCAGCCCCAGCTGTATTTTATGTTCGCACATTTTGTATGCGACAACGTCACAGCTGCTTGGATGACGTCACGGATACATAAATACGACGATTTGATTGATTGTTGCTTGTGTACAATATTTAAATGTCTTTGCTTGTGTATTTCTTGGTATAGGTATAAAATGTTTTTTTTTTGTCCACAATTTTGCAACCCAATCCACCAACCGACCAACCAAACCAACTTTTCGGGGAACACAAGCGTGATGATGTGTTTAAGTTATCTAATTTGTATCTTGTCACGGACTAGAAAAAAAGAAGGACTCCGCGCCACGCGTATCGAAAGTGAAGCACCGTACCGATCTATGTGTGCGCGATTTGACAAAGACGCCGTCGTGCCACGTAATGGTGGCTGGTTGGCATACTATGTGTGCGTGAGGCGTGTTTGTACAAACGGTCCCGGCAAACTTACTGTGTTTCACTTTCGATATGCGTGGCGCGAAGTCCTTCTTATTTTTCTAGTCCGTGTACCTTGTGTATTTAAATTTCACGTTAGTGTTAAAAAAAAAAAAAAACTTAAAGGATTACCTAGATTGTTCTGCTTGAAGTACATAGTACCTACCTAAATGAAGCAACGAGTGGAGCTTAAACTTAGATGAATGCATAGAATTAGTGATGTATTATATATCTTGGATGAATGCAAATTACTCCGATTTAACCGAATTTATCAATTTAGAAACAACCTTTTTTTTCCGTGGGGAAACCCTCATGTATACCCTCCGTCTGGGAAGAACGGAGGGTAAACACATTCTACAAAATCACTGTAAAACAAATCAATATCGATTCATGTTCATCTTCTATATTTTACATTCATCTGTACATAAAGCTTTCTCCCTATGAAATCGAGTGGAATGAAGAGAATCGATCATATCGCATGAAACAAACTTCCGGCAGGGAACAGAGACGGGAGGAAGCGAATCGATTCAGCAATCGAATGAGTCCCTTGAGGTTTTTGAATCGTATAAACTACTGACTAGCCCTTCGGAAAAACTATGTGTTTCTTTATGTATTATTTGGCATTTCGATTTACGTAATTTCCTTAGTTAGATAAGGTCCTGTAGCTCGGATTGAAGAAATAAACATATATACATACATAATTCACGTCTTCTTCCCATGGGGGTAGGCAGAAACTACAGAACGTCACGATCCTTACAAACTCCTTTTCTTCGTTTACGTACATAAATCTGGTCATACACACACGCCGGTTGCGGGAACTATGCGCCTGACCTTTCTGAAAAACATTGGTGATATTCTTCAGAAAGGTCAGGCGCATAGTAATCCGGTTCCGGCGCGGCTCCGGTGCGGCGGCAGTGCGGCACCTGTGCGGTTTTCATTCGTATACACAAACTGCGGTTCCGAAATCATTCGAACATCCGTAGCAACGCTACGCCGTAGTAAACACGTGCTACGACGTAGCGGTGACGTGTTGCTACGTCTCATTAAAGGAAGATTGTGCGATTGAGATCTTTTTTTTTTACCCGACTGACCCAGAAGGAGGGCAATGTTTTTCGCGCGTATGTATGTATGTCCGTTCAATTGTGTGTGGTCTAAACGGCTTGACCGATTTTGAAGAGTAATATTTCGTTAGATTCATCATTATTGCGCTAGTGTCACTGGGTACATTAAAATTATAAAAAATCTAAATGGCGGATTTTTGGCGCCAAAATGTGTCTTCAAAAAAAAAAAATCCCAAACCTATCGAGTGAGGTATCAAAATTAAGGGTTTTAAAAGGTGAGTACAAAAATATATACGTAAATTATAAGTTATTAAATAATTATCACGTGAATATTTAGGTTAAATTAAAGTTGTTTATTAATTAGGCTAGATTGTAATTAAGGTTTTTTTTAAATTATAGGATAACAATAAGTTTCTACCACGGTAAGCCACGGATTAAAATTATTATGAAAACTAGTTGCCCGCCCCGGCTTCACAAGGGTTTAGGTACTAATGAACATCGTAAATAATTTCACAACGACAACACAGTTCTATAAACAACTATTGCTGGTATTTAAAAAAAAGCAGACGTATAAAAAACGTTCTACAACTTTTTTACTACATTTTTCATAAAACAACAACTTTTTTTTTTTTGGATGTAACATCATGTAAGAAACTGAACAGCTATGAACAGCTAAACGTCGATCTGTCAATATTTTTTATGTACTCCCTATTGTCTTCTGTCTCACTCACTCACTGACTTTTTTACATAGAGATTCTTTAACCATTTTTCATTTTTCCGTACAACTTTTCAAACATTTTCATTCATACAAACCTTGTCCTGAAAATTACCAACACAACAAAAAAATAATTAGCGAAATAGGTTAAACTGTTTTGAAGTGATGCGCTTAAATACATTCGGTAATTGATTTTTATTTATATAAATAAGGCCTATCTACACGTTATCGCGTACGCGTCGTTACAGAATGTGCCTTGTGGAAACTCCGCATAGGGTTTTGGTCGGGTATAGTTAGCATGAGGCTTCCAACATTTCTAACTACTAAATATACCCGAGTTGGAGTATCATAATCGGGTATATTTACGACCTAGTATTGCGTGACTACATACTAAAAAAAAAACCGGCCAGCGAAAGCGTCTGTAACTTTTTTCTTATATCTATGGTCTGTAATAAATTATGAAGATAAAGTACCTTTTTACCCAACTACCAAGGAAGGGTTTTAAATAGTAAGGCTTAGTCTAGTAAGGCATAGTCGTAGGCAAAGTTATAGTTAATGGTTTAAAAAAAAATAACCACGAAGGGGATGGCGGGGTCTAGTGAGCGAGCGAAGCGAGTGAACATAGACTCCGCCGTCCTAACCTGTCCGACTCGGGGTGCCCAAAGCCCCGAGCTCGCTTCGCTTGCTCTTGCATCCTAAGTGTTTATTGTAGAAATAGGGTATATTTGGTAATTATTTATTTTAAACTGTTGCTACTAAATATACCCAGAGGCGGATTTGCCCTAAGGCACATTAGGCCCGGGCCTAAGGCGGCCAGATATTAGGGGCGGCCAATCTGACAAAAAAACAGATGTAACAAGAAATAACTGAAAGTACCTAAATATTCTAAAGACAGAAGTTATTATGAACAACTTTTACTATGGAACCAAACCTGAAATCGCGAATAAAAAATCTGTAAGTAACTCGATTTCAATAAAAGTTGGCAATAAAGTAAATTCATTATGCAGTCTATCAGATGGGTGCTGAGAAAGGGGCGGCTGGTACCTATTTTTACTACATGGCCTGGGGCCTAGGGCAGCCAAGACTGCAAATCCGCCTCTAATATACCAGAGTATCGGTGTCTCCGTAAGGTACATTTAGCGGTGGTCAGTCCAAAATGCCATCTCCTAAATACACTCGACGTCGCTCAGGTCCGTGACGTCACTGGCGTCCCCACAAGGTACATTTAGTAAAGAAGCATTGCGTACCTATCTACATTTGCTAAGATACCTCGATTATCTTCATTAGCAAAACTACACTATACACAATTTAAATCACGCTTTAGATAAACTTACTAAAGAGTAGCTTAGTAAGTAGCTGCTTATACTTCAGATAAATATATTATGTATGTGCTTGTAACTAAGGGCTTGGCTTGGGCTTGGGTTAGGTTTTGTGGAAATTGAAAACGCCCATTCTTTGTAAGTATAGTGGAAATGGTTTAGAACGAGAAAATGGTAACAGACACATATACACATAAACAGCTCTCACCTCAAACGCATGTACAGTCAGCAACAGAAGTTGGTCAACACTGCTACTTTTTGACATCATCTAAATAAACACAAAATGATTCGATAAAATGCTTTTTTTTTCGTTTAACAGTTAAGAGTTAATGTTCTTAAAATTTTAAGTACTTATGTTCCGATTTGAATTAAATATTTCGTTTAATAATTAAGATTAAAAACTGCAAGTGTTAATCGACTTTTCTTGCTAACTGTACCGTCTCCGTGGCCGTCACCCGTAAAACGAAACAAAAAGAAAAAAGAAGATACGTTTATTTGCAGTAAACAAAAAAAAAATCAATCTGCCTAGCCTTTTCCCAACTATGTTGGGGTCGGCTTCCAGTCTAACCGGATGCAGCTGAATACCATTATTTTACACGGGGTGACTGCCTATTTGACCTCCACAACCAACCATTGCGGCAACCACAACATATTTGCGGCAAACATGACACAAAAAAGAACACAAACACAAAAATAACAAGTTGGGGAAAATATGCGTCACATCCACGCAAAACGGCCATCGCTCAGCATAATGCTGCGACCCTATTCGAGACCTCTGTCTCGAATCCCCAGCGCTGGTTTTCAGCGACAGCCGGCGTTGATGTGATGACGTCAACCGCTGCAGAGTATAATGAGATAAAATAAATACAATACATATAGTTCAACAGACTGCTGCATTGTTTTGTTTTAAGAATCCAATATGGACCTGCCATGCTAAGTATTTCCCCACCACCCTTGGATGACTGGTAGAGAATGCCCAATAAGAAATTTCGTGAAAATATGACGATTTGCAGCAAATGTAATTTCAAGAGCTATTGATGTTTTCGCCTCCTTCTGCGAGGAAGTAATGTCACAGAAGGAGGCGGCGGAGCGCGCGCGGGAGGACGATCCTGACGCGGAAGATAGGATGATGATCCTGATCCGAAGGCGGAGAAGGGTCCAAGAAGACGTGAGTTCGATACTCATCTCCGACTCCTCCCAGGTGGAGGCCAGCAGGCAACGGGTGTGGGGGCACCCTTGCCTGTATTGCACAGGCCCCCACCAGTGTCGGACGGGAATGGCCAGGTGTTACCGGTCATTCCCGTTGCCCCCTAGTTTGGGGGGCATGCGGGGCCTGCCAGCTAGGCGGGCATGCGCCGGGAGGGTTGTGGAAGTAAAGGCTGAGCCGGTTTCCCATGGCCCTCCCATCACGGCGATGTGGGAACACCGCTGAGTTTTATTGGGTATACTGTCATTCCGACAGGAGTCCCACATACCCCGTCTCGTCCCCCACGAGCAGGGATGCGTAATGCATTTCTCGGCGTCAAAAAAAAAAAGTTAGGTTAGGTTAGAACAGTGACCATTACCTCTATTGTTGGTTAATCATTTGGGTTAGGTTAGAACAGTGACCATTAACGCGCGAAGGGGAGCGTGCGAATCGAGCGTGCCGCGGCAGCGCCCGCCGAGCGCCAGATCCCCTCTATTGTTGGTCAATCATTTGGGTTAGGTTAGAACAGTGACCATTACCTCTACTGCTGGTTAATCATTTGGGTTGGTTATTTAATCATAACATCAAAATTGCAGGCGCTTGTACTGAACTAGCATTGTTGTGCCAGTATGGGCAAATGAATATTATGGTGAATAAATGTTATGGAAAACGAGATTATTGAAAATGGAAAATATAGCAAATAAATTTATGGATTAAAATTATTATGACACTTGATCGATTATGACCAATGAAATTAGTGAAAATGATTTTATGTCATGTCATGATTATGGCAACTGAAGCGTTATGTCTAATGAAATTATGGCAAATGAAAGTATGGCATATAAAATTATAGCATTTTAAATTATGGCAAACCGTGTTAAGGCCCTCGGATCACCCTTAAATACAAAAATAAAAAAAAAAATGTATCAAGTCCCTGTAATTTTATCACAAACTGAAACACGGCAATCTTTCTCTACAAGGTCAAAAATCACAAATAAATCTACTATGTACTAACGTTATTTTAGCAGTCAAAACATTAGATTTTGTTCTAAAATTCTACCATGTAGACGCCGCCGTAATGCGTAAGTGCCGTAAGAGGTTCAGCGAGGAAACACTAACCACTTGGGAGGGAACACAGCCTCTTATCGCGAATACTTAACCTACCTGCAGCCATAGAGTATATAGAAAAGAGTTTTAAGTTTCATCTGAGTTTCATTCAATAGCGTTAAGATAAGTACTCGATGACTAAGTGTGGCTAGCACCACCATCCACAGCATTTGAACCCATTGTTGAAAAGGAAAAACGGAACCCTTATAGGATCACTTCGTGGTCCGTCTGTCTGTCTGCCAGTCTGTCAAGGCGCTTTTTCCCAGGAACGCGTGGAGGTATCAAGTTGAAATTAATAAAAAAAATAATCAAGCTTCTAAGTCAACGCAATAAAATAATACGGCCATTCAGGCGACATATTTTGATACTCGCAAGTAAATCAAAACCTATAGGGTACTTCCCGTTGACCTAGAATCATGAAATTTGTCAAGAAGCAAGGTGTCACCTTGTAATTTCATCGTATAAAATTTTTTTTTTGGAATTTCTATTTTTTCAACTACAGTTTGTTTTTGGGATAAATTATTTTCAACTACGGAACCCTTCATTGTGCGTGCTCCAACACGCACTTGGCCGGTTTTTATTTAAACTAATGGCTGAGTAATAACCCCTCACACGGGTTCGGTGTGAATCGGGTCCGAGTAATTTTACCTAATATTGTACGTAGTATGAGTTTGTATGTATGTATGTATGTATACATTGTATCATACTACGTACAATATTAGGTAAAATTACTTCACACCGAACTCGTGTGAGGGGATAACAGCCGCACGGGTCCATTCATCAGGTTAAATTCAAATTTTAATTTTTTTTTATTAAATCAGATAACAAACGATCCATAGTGTTAGTAATATCTTATAGCTAGTGTTAGTAAGTAATATTATTATTTGGAGATAATTTTGAAATGTGTTTGAAGCATTCTGCACAGAAGATGACCAAGAAAGGTACAAGTTTCTCACCTGGCCATCCTCTCCACAAGATGCTTCAAAATGGGAGAATAGAAATTCTCAGTCACGGTTTTCAGAATGCTGTTGCTACTGCCCCGCGTTCTAGTTAATAATGATGCGATTTTTTTCCGGATGATCGCATGAAATCCGTCAGTTCGATTTTGTGTAAACATTTCTGACGCACTACAGAAACGGGGCAGTCTCAAGAGCACTCTGAAAATATGATTAAATTGGACTCGTAAGACATCTAGCGATCTTTTGGTGTAGTTGATCCATAGACCCCCGTGTACAGACCCTGACAATATGCTTTGAATAGCGTTATCTTGACCTGGTCGGTACAACCGGAGAATCTACGAGCCAACATATTACCTCGGACCGCCAATGCCCTACGCTGCCTCTCAATATCTGCATTATCTTTAAGGTCGTCGGTAATTATATGCCCCAGGTATTTAAATGTGTTCACTCTTTTTATGTTCAAGCCATTTAGGGTAAGATTAGGTGCATAGTCTGTGCATTTACCGGCGGCCTTAAAGACCATGTACTCACATTTTTTTACGTTGTACACGAGTCCATGTGCAGCAGCATAGTCCTCGCATACTTTTAACATCTCCGCAATAGATCCTGCAGTCGGGCTCAGCAGCACCATGTCGTCCGCATAGCTGATGCTGTTAATATTAACACCACCAACCCGACAACCAACACGCATGCTACTGAGCTCGACTATGAGGTCATTAATATATAGGTTGAAGAGCCCGGGGGGTTAAGCTATGCTTGCCGGGGTTGGTCCGTAGATATAAATGTTATGTGTTGTACATTTATAACCATTCTCAACACTACGTATCACAATGCGATGGAATGGAGCTCTCTGTTAGATATCTAGTCATGTGGTACTACTATGCCTAACAAGGATACAACAAATACGGTCTATTCTGTTACGAAAATTAACACAGATATCACATTCTCTTGAAGAGTTCTGTCGGTACTTAGCTCAGCTCTTCGTTCAAAGGTCCATCGTTTATCTTCGTAAACACCGAACTTTCCCGAATTAAATGTAACTGGTCCGATAAAAGAGTGACGGAATAAAGATCGTAGCACACTTACACGACCCCGCCCCAACACTGCTCCCGTACAACACCGCCTTAAACGGAGATGTATGATATCGAGTCGTACGATGGAGTTAGCTCGCTTATAGCGAGCTGTCTGCTAATTTGTGTTGTCAATGTAAAGTATATAGTACAGAGGACGTTCTGAAGCTCACATTTCAATGAGCATTATTTTGCCGTGTGGGAGCGGTGTCGAACAAATCAGCTACGACCGTGTGTTAATCTACCTATAGTAATTTAAGTGGGAATATAAATTAATTTCTATTGGTCGATAGCCACATTTTATTAGCTATTTTTCGGTTTTTCCGAATATAAACGATGGAAACTTTGAACTATAGAGGCATGAGGAACAGGGTGTAAAGTTCACTCATCCTCCATAGAAAAGGGAGGATCCTCCGACCAGACGAGTGTTGTGTCTGGTGGGCAACTGCCCGATGATTGATCTCAGGATATGTACTCGTATGTATGCTAGTCGCGCGGTAAACTTTAATTGTGCGATGCAGGATTTTGCGTGACGTCAGTGTGATGCGTAGTTCACATGTGGCGATGTAGATGTCGCCACTGAACGTTGTCGTATTTTGTTGTCGGGAAGACAAATAGTTCCAATATAAGAGTCCTTCCTTTTAACTTTTCTTACTTAATCATGATGATCGTATTGTAATTAAATAATGAAGATACAATTCGTTCCTAGAACTACAGTTACAATTCTGAATTCCAGTTTGCGATACCATAATTAGTGACTAAAAACCTAGAAACTTTTCTTGACCTGGGTTGACCAGGTATCAAATCCTAGTCCTCTCGTTTGGCAGCCGTGCTTATGTCCCAATAGCCAAGATATCATTATCAACTGTCTAGCTTTTCCTAACTATGTTGGGGTCGGTTTCCAGTCTAACTGGATGCAGCTGAATACCAGTATTTTACATGGTGCGACTGCCTATCTGACCTCCACAACCCAGTTACTGGGTAATACTGGTTGTCAGACTTTAAGGCTTCTCACGATTCGTAACGACTGTCAAATATCCAAGTTAAATAAACATTGTTTAACAGGTGCTTTGGCTGAGCATTATTCCTGTCATTGTCACAATACAGTCAAACTGCAAGTGTAAGATAGAAGACCGAAACATATCCAAAACACATGCTATGCTAAATTACGTTTATCAACGGACGGATAAATGTCGTCAGGACAGTTTTGACGAGTATGAATGTGGATGGTTATAGAAGTAGGGTAAGCGATGTATGGACTGTGTGAAAGATGATATGGCTAGAAAGAGAGTGACTACCGAGATGTCGACTAATAGAGAAGTATGGAAAAAAAAGACACGTTGCGCCTACCACAAATAAATTGGGATAAGGGCAGGACAGTGGTGATGAATTGCAGCGATCACAGTTATCCCCTAATCTATCGCTGCGATTGATAAACGTAACTTTATTAACGAGGCAATTGAATGATTAGTTACTTATTATGCGATCATTCAACAGCCTCGTTGGTCTAGCAGTTGCAAGCGCTACTTGCCCAAAACTTGCTTTTTACATTGCTTATTTTATATTTTTTGTCCTTTGCGTCATGTTTACCGCAAATAAACGTATTTTCTTTCTTTCTTTCTTTCTACTGCTGAGCATGAGATCCTGGGCTCGTTTCCCGGGTCGGGTAAATTGTTATTGGGTTTTTCCATCTAGAATTCCTTAGTCCGGAGTCTGGACTTGTGCCCGGTTGATGACAATAGGCGCGCCCCCTGTTACATGGTACTTAAACATAACACCTCTGCCTCACTCTTCGGGGTTTATAGGCGTGATGTTATGTTACGTTATGTTATATGCGATCATTTGACCATTGAATCTTTCAAATTTCACGTGCGTCGATACTCTTGCGCCATCCCATCTTCCTGGCTCGGCGTGCTGCGCTGGCACTGCTGCTGCGGCTGCGAAAAACCTCAAGCCTTATCGGTAATTATATTTTCGAGCCGTTTGGGGTTGAAACCGTTGGGCCGTGGGGTTCGAGTGCTCATGGTTTATTCAACGAAATCTCCAAGCGGCTGGTTGACACTTCCCATGACCCAAGGGCTGGCTTTTACCTTGGCCAGAGGCTTAGCATTGCCATACAACGTGGCAATGCCGCCAGTCTCTTGGGTACTTTACCAGTCGACAACGATGCGGAGGAATTTTTCGATGCCGTATTTTAGTTTTTTAATAGTTTTAGTTATGTTAGGATATCATTTTGTTATTTTTAGGTTTTACATTAAAAGTAATTGGTTTAAATAAATGAAAAAAAATATTTAAAAAAAAATCTTTCAAATATAGTTTAACTAAGCAATATTATCTGCTTATTCCTTCACAAAATATACAGATACCACGGAATATTTACCAACTTATGAACAAGTACACTATAAGTCTCACTTACTTTGTTAACTTAAGCAATACTTGAGTCATTTGGGGATAAAAGAAAAATAGTTGTACGGATTTTTCTTTTATTACGGTTTATATTTTCTCTTTATCTTTTCTTGTTGATTTGGGGATATAATCATTAAGATACATATTGGATTTAGGCATCAGTTGCTTATAAAATGAAATCTTCTGGATACAACGTGCCGCTGCAATGTCGACATTAATTTGACATGCGTATACGGTTCCGCGTTTTCGTTTTATAAAGATATTTTAATTTCATTAAGCGTTATTATTTATTGATTTATTAACAATTTTCTAAAATAGCATCTTGGAGCAACCTGTAGCGCAGAGATGAAATTTCAACGAACAAAAAAAAGGCCACCCCACTCGAGTTGTTTCTGGAGGTTTTGCAAAAAATCATTCATGAAGCTACCTTACAGCTGGGTAAGGACAATAGACAAACGATGAACAGAACAAAAGGTGTCGGTCAACGACCTTTTAACAACTGGCATAGAACAATAGCTTCATGAATGAGTCCTTTGCAAATAAAATAATCCTAATATTGGTTATTACTTAGTTTGTTTGAATTTTTTTTTTCAATTTACTAATTATTGTATCTTATTCTAATTTTTATGATTACTGGCCACCAACCCTACCTGTGTCTTTAATTAATGTCGTCATTGTGGCGGCACGTTGTATAACTATTAGGTACTGTTTGTATACTCACAGCACAATTTCTTTTATAAGTATGACGGCGCTTCGACATTTTGAGAGTGTCAAGAAACGTCAAGAATGACAGCGGACATTTTGACAAGCACGGGTTGACGTTTCTTCACTCTGACGCAACTCCGAGCTCTTTTGCACGCGGCCGCCAAACAGATCAGAATCCGTTTGCATCGCGACCAAGCAAGACGTGTTCGGTGGAGTGTCACTGTATTCCAATTAATTAGAAAGTGTTGATTATAATTCAATTAATATTTTGTTAAAATAATAATCGTGCATCGTTGATCATCTTCAACACGTGGTTTTAATTCTCCTCGCCCGCCTACCCACGATAGCTCGGCAGCCGTAATGAACCCAGAATTGACTGATAATGGCCACGTGCCTTTATCAGAAGTGGGATGTGAAGGGCTTGCTTCAGAGGAGAATAGTCGCACGAGACCTTCAGCGCCGACATCAGAACCAAGCCTGTCTCAACAGATGGAGCTGTTTTTATCCCGTTTGATGGCTATATCACAGCCGCAACCATCGAGCAGCACGTCCATCCAGTTGATTGAGTTTGATCCGGATGGCAATGAAGCGGACATCGAAGGTTGGTGCAACGTGACAGAAATCGTAATCAACAACCGTAAGTTAGAAGGTGCAGAATTGCTTTTGTTACTTACACGTGCACTCAAAGGCCGAGCTGCTACCTGTTTAACACGATTACATGCATCGCAGCTGACATGGCCTCAAATAAAAGAAGTATTGCTCGCGAAGTTTGCTAAGCCTATGCTGCCACAAGATTATTTTGATGAAATTCTACGTTTTCAAGTTGGTGTCAAAGAAACCGCGAGCGAGGCGGCCATGCGCCTTTGGAACATCATCGAACGCATCCCGCGGATGGAGATGTCCGAAGATGTCACAACGGGATTCGTATCTTCAGTTTTATGCCAAAAGGAAGCCGTGATTCGCCGTGAGCTCCACTCTCATAACCTGACCACTAGATCTCAACTTCTACGCGTTCTTAACGGCATTTCTCTGAAACGAAGGCATGAGGGTAACGATAACCATGATGCAGATGTGAAAAGGACCCGATTCAACGAATCTCGCTTCACGGGGACATGTCACCGCTGCGGTACTTCGGGTCACAAAGCGATAGACTGCCGCAAGCGAAGAGAAGAGCCTGCTACTTCAGAGAAGACGCACGACCAAACATCCAGGGCCGCTGATAAACCAAGACCGACCACCTGCTTCGCGTGTGGACGACCAGGACACTTGGCGTCGGCGTGTCCAGATCGAGCGGGAGGCGGCGGAGCAGCGGCGGTCAAAGAGGTCCATGTGTGTGAACGCAAGGCATCGAGAAGCACCTTGACTACATCATCCGGTGAGCCAGTTTCCTTTCTTTTTGATAGTGGTTCGGCTTGTTCATTAGTAACTAATAGCTACGCCGAGAAGTTCCCAGGTACTGCGCAGAATGATTTAGTTTATCTGACGGGCATTGGTAGGGGGGATGTAGAATGTTTTTCCCAGGTAATTAGCCCCATCAATGTTCAAGGTCTCTCGCTCTCAGTGTTGTTCCACATAGTACCTGATGGCTCCATTGCTGAACCAGTTATAATAGGTAGGGATATATTAGAGTGTAACGTACATGTACATATGGATAACGATCAAGTTACTTTTTCTCAACGTAAAGAAGTTAATTTTTCTGACAAAACTAGTAACATTGATTTCATGAATATTGATTTCATGAACATTGATACGGAATTACAAGGTGATGACAAATTAGCATTGACTAGAATTTTAGAAAAATATAGTGAGTTCTTCACAGACGGTATACCAACGCGACGGGTCACGACAGGCGTTCTCCGTATAGACCTTATTGATCCAAATAAGACCGTGCAAAGGCATCCCTATAGGTTAGCACCCGCGGAAAAAGAAATAGTCAATGAGAAGATAGAGTCCCTATTAAAAGCGGGCGTTATTCGGGAAAGCAGTTCTCCTTTTGCTAGCCCCATTTTATTAGTCAAAAAGAAAGACAACACTGATAGGATGTGCGTAGATTATAGAGAACTTAACGCTAACACGCGTCCCGAGCATTACCCGTTGCCCCGTATTGACGAACAAATCGACCGTCTCCACGGCGCGCACTATTTTTCGTCATTAGATATGACGTCAGGTTATCACCAGATAATCGTTGACCCCGATAGCATAGCAAAAACGGCATTTGTGACACCGGATGGTCAATTCGAGTATTTGACCATGTCGTTTGGGCTACGGAATGCCGCCTCCGTATATCAGCGGTGCATAAACACAGCGCTAGGTCCCCTAAAAGACAAGGTGGCGCTGGCCTACGTGGATGACGTCATGTGCTATTCAAATGACGTCACTGCAGGGCTAGAACGCTTAGACCTAACTTTGAAGGCTCTCACTGACGCGGGTTTTTTCGTTGAACTTTAAAAAGTGCAAATTCATGAAAAAGGAAATAGATTACCTCGGTTACGTCATAAAAGCAGGAGTAGTTACACCGAACCCTAGAAAGATACAGGCTTTAGTTGACGCTCCGACTCCAAAAACAGCTACGCATGTCAGGCAATTTTTAGGCCTAGCTTCTTACTTCAGACGGTTCATACCAAATTTCACCCGTATAGTAGGACCTCTTTACCCGTTGACAAAATTGAAAGGGCCCATCAAATGGACAGACGCTTACAATGATATCCATAAAAAGATTGTTGATATTCTTACGTCAGAACCGGTGTTGGCAATATTTGATCAAGATTCGCCCATTGAACTTCACACTGACGCTAGTTCAGAAGGCTACGGGGCTATATTAATCCAAAGGAAAGATAACGTTCCTCACGTGGTATCTTACTTCAGCCGTCGAACGTCCGATGCGGAATCGCGATATCATTCATACGAACTGGAAACCCTGGCGGTCGTTCGTGCGGTTGAGAACTTTCGGCATTATTTATACGGTCAGCATTTTACTGTCTTCACCGACTGCAATTCTTTGAAAGCATCCAAATCAAAAACCGACTTAACTCCACGCGTACACAGATGGTGGGCGTTCTTACAAGCGTACGATTTTGATATCGTTCACAAGCAGGGCATTAGCATGAGTCACGCTGACTATCTATCTAGAAATCCCGTTTTGGAGCCCACACCTAGTTCGCAGGTATTAAATGATTCAACTGTTGCTACGAATAGGAATAAGAAAGTTCACTTTATAGAGTTACATCAGGGTTGGCTAGCCGTAGAGCAAAACCGTGATAGCGAAATTTGTGACCTTATCAGCAAACATCAAAACAACGAGTTGCCAGAAGCGATTGCACACACATATGACGTGCAGAAGGGCATACTGTATAGGAAAATTGAACGCAATAGAACCAGCTCTTGGTTACCCGTTGTACCAAGATCCCTGACTTGGACACTTATTAATCATGTTCATACAGAAATTATGCATCTTGGTGCTGATAAGACGCTTGACAAAATATATGAACAGTACTGGTTCCCACAAATGTGCAAGCAGGTGCGTAAATTTGTAGATTCATGCATAGTATGTAAGGCTTCAAAGGGATGTTCGGGAGCGCAGCAGGTTCGATTACACCCAATACCTAAAGTGTCTACGCCTTGGCATACGATACATATAGACATCACAGGCAAACTAAGTGGTAAAAGTGATAGGAAAGAATATGCGTCCGTTATTATCGATTCGTTCACCAAATACGTTCTTTTAGATTACACACCTTCTCTAGATGCTGCTAGCGCAATTCAATCTCTTAAAAAGGCAGTTTACCTATTTGGTGCACCGAAGCGCATAATATCAGACCAAGGTAGGTGTTATACAGGGTGTTTGGTGCATCGTGTGCCAAATTGAAATGGTCGACTGAAGGGGTCATCCGCTAGCCTTTCAGACCCCTTAACACCCCTCATGCTCTGTGGATTTTTTTTTATCGACTTTTTATTGTTTTCCAAAAAAAAGACCCAAATTTTACATTCAAATACAGATTTTAAAAAAAATATAATGCGTAGACTCTGAATTTTAATTTTATTTCGATGTGTATTGTTTAAGAATACTTTTAAATACAAAATTAGTGATATTAGTCACCTAGTTTTTTTTTTAATTCACTCGCAAAGGTAAAACTTAAATTAAAGCTGTACATGTTACAGCTGTTTATAAGGCTACAAAAAAAAAACCAAAAGCGACCGGGATCTTCCAACTCCCTCATTAATTCTCCAGTCTATCCTCAAAAGTAGTAAAGTATTTTAACAACTTTGTGAATTCGCTAGAATTGTGAATCAAGTCACATAAAACTACATTCCAAATTCTAATGAAAAAATATTTATTGCGGAACTGTTACTTGAGAAAGAGGTAAAATTTGTTTTCTCAATCTTTCACAGTAAAATCTATCTTCTATCTCTTTCTTGCATACCTTAAATCGGTTTGAACAAATCGCGCCGCCCGACCCGCCATTTTTTTAGTCGAGACATCACTGCCTCTGCTACCTAACGTGTGTGCTAGTTCACCATACTCCGCGATTCTTTTATTACTTTGTTATCGTTGAGTTTTGTTGGTTCTTGTTACATTTGTTTAGTTTTTGTTGTTATTGTTAAACTTTGAGTTTTTTGTTATTGCAATGGCGACATTCTCTAACGAAGAATATGCGGACATCATGATGGCTTACGGAGCCGCTAATGGCGTCGCTCGTGCAGCGCAACGACTTTACCAGGAACGCTTTCCTGGTAGACGATCACCTGGCCGCAGAGTCTTCCAAGACACATACCGACGCATACGCGAGACTGGCAGTGTTACTTTTAATGAACCAAGGGGCCATATTGTGCGACATAATGTTGAAGTAGACGAGAGAATACTGGCACTTTTTGAGGAATACCCTACAAGAAGCATTAGAAATGTGGCATCACATCTTGATATTTCAATATGGAAAGTGTGGAAAGTACTTCGTCAAAACAAAAAGCATCCATTCCACTACACTCCGGTGCAAGGTACGTAATTTTAAACCAACTTTAAACCCGTGCAAGCTTTGTTTGACCTTGCCTTTGTTTAACAGGTAATGGGTATGGTATGGCGTCACTTCCAGGTAGTGAATCTATTAGCACGAACAGCGGGTCCTTTCTTGTGCAATTACTTATTGCCCAAGAGAAATTTAAAAGAGTTTTTTGTTTGTTGCAGGTCTTGAGGGTGGCGACTTTGAGAGACGAGTGGCTTTTTGTCGGTTTCTTTTACACACGGATGTGGATGATCCTGATTTTTTAAAAAGAATACTGTGGACGGATGAATCCAAATTTACCAAGGATGGGATCCTCAATTTACACAATTTGCACCACTGGACAACGAAAACGCAAAACCCACGTGTTAAAAGACAGAAATCTTCTCAAAGAAGGTTTAGTGTAAACGTTTGGGCAGGAGTGATTGGGAATCAGGTAATTGGACCGCATTACCTGCCCGATAATCTCAATGGCGAAGACTACCTGGAATTCCTACAAAATGACCTGCCCGAATTAGTGACCGATGTGCCCGTATTTAATGAACGTGTGCCCATTGTATTTCAAAATGACGGCTGTCCGGCGCATTGGCGATTGACTGTGAGGGAATATCTCGACAATGTGTTCCCCAATGCATGGATTGGACGCGATGGCCCTATTCCATGGCCGCCACGTTTCCTAGATCTAACTCCGTTACGACTTTTATGTCTGGGGACGTGCGAAAGAGTTGGTATATGCCACGGAGGTTCCAACTAGGGAGGTATTAGTCCAACGCATAGAAGCGGCATTCAATACTATTAAGGAGGAAATACGACTTCGTACAACAACTGTTGAAATACGAAACAGGTGTCGGGCCTGCATTCGCAACAGAGGCCAACAATTTGAGCAAGATTTGTAACAATGATTAAATAAATGTTAAAAATGCAATTTTGTTTTTTTATTTCAAGTAAATCCCACGAAAGATACAGATATGAGACACGAATTTACCTAACCATAAGAATGAGATAGCAGATTTATAGGTTTGACAGGTATCATTTAAGAGATTTTTTTTTAAATCATAATTTTGAATATTAGCCTTAGGTGACTCGATTCACAATTCTAGCGAATTCACAAAGTTGTTAAAATACTTTTATGGCATGTGGCACATCATTAGAAAGAGGATAGACTGGAGAATTAATGAGGGAGTTGGAAGATCCCGGTCGCTTTTGGTTTTTTTTTTGTAGCCTTATAAACAGCTGTAACATGTACAGCTTTAATTTAAGTTTTACCTTTGCGAGTGAATTAAAAAAGAACTAGGTGACTAATATCACTAATTTTGTATTTAAAAGTATTCTTAAACAATACACATCGAAATAAAATTAAAATGCAGAGTCTACGCCTTATATTTTTTTAAAAATCTGTATTTGAATGTAAAATTTGGGTCTTTTTTTTGGAAAACAATAAAAAGTCGATAAAAAAAAATCTACAGAGCATGAGGGGTGTCAAAGGGTCTGAAAGGCTAGCGGATGACTCCTTCAGTCGACTATTTCAATTTGGCACACGATGCACCAAACACCCTGTATTAGTGCGGATTTCAAACGATTTTGTATTGAGCATAGTATAGAGCTTCACCTTATCGCTACTGGCTCCAGTAGAGCCAACGGTCAAGTTGAGCGCATAATGCGCACTCTAAAATGCCTGCTCACAATAGTAGAGAACGACCCAAACAAAACGTGGCGCGACGAACTTCCAGAAGTTCAGCTTGCCTTGAATAGCACCAGATCCAGAGTAACAGGCTACTCCCCTACGGAATTGATGTTTGGCATACGAGCAAAGTCATTGGGAATGTCAACCTTATCCTTGCATGTTGAATCAGAGCCCCGTCTAGACTTAGACACCATTAGGCATAATGCTTCCGAGAACATCAAAAAGGCTGCTTCGTCAGAAACAGAACGCTTTAACCGGGGTAGAGCAATAGTGAAACCATTCAGTGTAGGCGACTTTGTCTTCATCAAGGGTAGTGAGCGTAACCAAACCAAACTACAGCGAAAGTTTAAAGGTCCTTTTACGATTGTCAAGGTACTAGATCACGATAGATACGAGTTGAGAGACATTGATGGGTCTAACCGAACCTATAAGTACGCCCATGAAAACTTGCGCGCAGTACCCAGGGGCCACGGTGGATTGATTGAGGTAGCTAGTTCGTTAGTCAACGAGGCAGAGGAGGCCGAGACGGCGGAGGTCCATAGTCATGGGAATGAAATGGCAATATCTGATGATGATAGTGATACAGTATCGGTACCTAGTTCACACACTTTGACCGCAGGCTCTGACACCCTCTCTGCCTCCGAACGTGATGAGTAGTAAATGGTGAGTTTATAACAATTGTGTAAATCCTGTTCTTTCATCGAGAATCGATCTAGAGCGTAGGGGACTGGATAGGCAGTTGGGAGCGGCGTGGTTGATCAATGGGGCTGGCCTAAACCGGGTCGATGCCTCTGATCAGACTACGTCTTCCTACGTGGTGTGTAGTGTAGTTGATTGACTGGGCTGGCCTAAACCGGGTCGACGCCCACGATCAGATTACGACTTCTCTGGTGTGAGCTGGGTGGCAGGAGATTGAGCTGGGACTGGCCTATGCGGGTCGACGTTCCGGACCAGTTGATTGCAGCAGCTGCGTGTGGCTTTCGTCACTGGTGGAAGGGGCGCTGACGGGTTGTCCGGTCTACCGCACCATGTGAGTTGGTGGGTGGTCGAAGGGGCGCCTGAGGTCAGTTGTCCGCCCAGTGTGTTTAATTCAGATGTGAGGGGTGAAGATCGAGATCTTTTCAAACAGGCAGCATAAATGGGTAGCTAGTCAGAATGGGCGAGCGTGCCCAAACGTGTACTACAGATTTGTGTTTGGTCTTTGCAGATAACTCAAGGCGTGAGCAGTCGCACGAGGACGTGCGAATGTCAGTCCGGCCGTGACGGCGCTTCGACATTTTGAGAGTGTCAAGAAACGTCAAGAATGACAGCGGACATTTTGACAAGCACGGGTTGACGTTTCTTCACTCTGACGCAACTCCGAGCTCTTTTGCACGCGGCCGCCAAACAGATCAGAATCCGTTTGCATCGCGACCAAGCAAGACGTGTTCGGTGGAGTGTCACTGTATTCCAATTAATTAGAAAGTGTTGATTATAATTCAATTAATATTTTGTTAAAATAATAATCGTGCATCGTTGATCATCTTCAACACGTGGTTTTAATTCTCCTCGCCCGCCTACCCACGATAGCTCGGCAGCCGTAATGAACCCAGAATTGACTGATAATGGCCACGTGCCTTTAAGTATAAACGCGAAGACTTGTCTTTCTGTTTTTTGTTTTTCTGTTGACTATTGTTTCTCTTTTTGTTGTTAAGTTTTTTTTTAAGCTGTAAATCTTCCATGCTGAAATATATAAGCTTGTTTGTTGTGTAATGAACGTCGGGCTAGTATACCTCTAGTTGCTTCAAGAAAGTATGTTGTATGTCAATCACAGCCTAGCTCTATAAATTAGAATCGGACTCAAAGATTTCATGAAATATTCATTCAATAGGGTATTTTGAATTTAGACAGCTGTATTTTTTGCCTTATTCTTCCCTAAATTGGCCTTTTTGAGAACTAGGTATTTATAGAATTGGCCGCCTAAGTCATCCAACCTTCTACCAAGTTACCAAACTTTTTACAAAACTGAGTTAATAGAGACAGATGATTATTTCGTACCTTTCCAGCAAGGGAAAGTAAGGTTTGTCTCCAGGGAGTGTTCCATAATAATGCGATTATTTGGCGCGGGGCCGCAATTACCGGCTTGGGGCTTCGCGGATAACAGCGAGGCACACACCAATTGAATTAGTGGTAGTTGAAGTGCCTGTACAACCTAATTTTTGGTATAAGTATTAGATTTACCATGATATTTTAAGACCAGGCTTCTAATAGGTTTTCCTGTAACAGGTAAAGAACTATTTTCTGTATTTTTAGGGTTCCGTACCTCAAAAGGAAAAAACGGAACCCTTATAGGATCACTTCGTTGTCCGTCTGTCTGTCTGTCGGTCTGTCTGTCTGACTGTCTGTCTGTCTGTCAGTTTGTCAAGACCCTTTTTCTCAGGAACGCGTGGAGGTATCAAGTTGAAATTAATATCCAATACGTAAGTCTGTGTTTTCTTGGAGTCCTAAAAAACTCAAGCTTCTAAGTCAACGCAATAAAAACATACGGCCATTTATGCGACATATTTTGATACTCGCAAGTAAATCAAAACCTATAGGGTACTTCCCGTTGACCTAGAATCATGAAATTTGGCAAGAAGCAAGCTCTTACAGCACAAATAAAGGAAAAAGTCCGAAAATTGTTAATTTGTAATTTTACAAAAAACGAAAGTAAAAAACTAAAGTTATAAGTTATTCTATCATATAAAAAAAAATCAAATCTGTCAGTCTGTCATGACCCTTTTTCTCAAAGACGCGTGGAGATATCAAGTTGAAATTAATACTTACTGAATACGTAAGTCTATAGTCCCTTAGAGTTCTGAAAAAATTAAGATTCTAAGTCAACGCAATAAAAAATACGGCCATTTTACGACACATTTTGAAACTCGCAACTGTCGCAAGTAAATCAAAACCTATAGGGTACTTCCCGTTGACCTAGAATTTTCGAACTTTTTCCTTTACTTGTGCTGGAAGATCTTGCTTCTTCCCAAATTTCATTATTCTAGACCTAGAATCCGCATGCGGTTTTCTCTAAGCTTCTCGCGTATCTCAGCGACATTAAAAGTACCACGAATTTATTCGTTTCAAACTCTATCAATTTCAGAATGGTTTAGAAATGGTTACTCTTACTAATAATAATATAATAAATGGCAATATCATGTTGTATTGGGATCGATCTATCATCACTGACAAGACTATTGTTGCCAATAAGCCAGATATAGTGGTGATAGATCGATTAGAGCGTCGCACAATGATTATTGATATAGCGGTCCCGCATGACGAGAACCTCGTGAAAGCTGAAAAAGATAAGCAGATCAAGTATCTTGACCTGGCTCACGAGGTTGTCGACATGTGGGATGTGGATATAGCAATCATTGTGCCGATAGTCGTGACGGCCAATGGCATAATAGCCAAGAGCCTCGATCAACACCTGAGGAGGCTCTCGTTAGGCAGCTGGATCAAGGCCTTGATTCAGAAAGCGGTACTTCTGGATACGGCGCGTATCGTTAGGAGGTTCCTCTCTCAGCAGCCCTGACCACCGGTAGCTTGGATCCTGTTCCCGATACCAGTGGGCTACTATTTTTTTTATATTTTTAAATGTTTTCGTTTTTTTATATATTCTAATATTAGGTCTTTACCTATGAAATTGCCGTTCTGCAGTACTGGCCATTTCAAATCAAAATAATTTTTGTTTGGCTAAGAATTCTAATTTCAAATTAATTTTATTTTAAAAACATGGATTTTTTTTTCCAAAAGTAGTCATTTGTTTATTGATTAGTGTTACATTTTCATCGCATTTCAATCTTTTTCGTCATCATGGATACGTTAAAAATTCGAGTAATTATGGAATATGAGTACCGTCGTGGCAGCAACGCGGCACAAGCGGCACGCAACATCAACGACGTTTACGGAGCTAACACTACAAACCAACGCACCACTTGTTTTCCAGAATTTGGATAACTTCTTGGCGGGAAAAAAATTCAATACCCGAGAGGGAGTACAAAATGCCTTTGAAGAATTTGTTGCCTCCCGTCCAGCTGATTTCTTTAAGAAGGGCATCAATAAACTGCCACTGCGTTGGCAAAGATGCATTGATTGCATGGGTGATTACTTCGATTAATACAAATAAAAAATGCATGAAAAAAATTCGTTTAAATTTTTTCATACAAAACGGCAATTTCATAGGTAAAGACCTATTATAACTTATATGTATATATTAATTAAATAAAGGATATAATAAAATTAATAAAGGTCGAATCATCATCATCATCTGCATAGCCTTTTCCCAAAACTATGTTTGGGTCGGCTTCCAATCTAACCGGATGCAGCTGAAAACTAGTATTTCACATGGAGCGACTGCCTATCGGCACTCTATAATAGCGTAATACACTATCAATCGGAGTCTCAATCATTTTGAAGCATATTGCTAATCCATTGCTGCATAATAATATTATGTTTGAAAAATTTGTCTGCTCAACAACGTAAATAACGCAAAGAATATTGTTGAACTGTCATAAAAACTTTTTTACAAAAAAATACAACCGACTTCCAAAAACAACACTACAAAGTGAAAAATAACTTTAATTTCGGAAGTCGGTGTCTAGTTAAATGTATTTTCGTTTTTTGCCACCGACTTCCGAAATTAAAGTTATTTTTCACTTTGTAGTGTTGTTTTTGGAAGTCGGTTGTATTTTTTTTTTGTAAAAAAGTTTTTATTTTTCACTTTTTAGTTGTGTACCTACCCCACACAAATTCTAATACCACTATCTACAAAACAAACTAGAACATCATCCATATAAAAGTTGGGAAAAAATATGTATTATTGAAGCTAACTCAAAAACTACCCAAGCAAAGTTAATTAATTTTATATGGGACCAACTGTAATGTATACCCTCTCGAATAAAACAAAAAAAAATCCAAATCGGTCCAGCCATCTGCGAGTAATCGGGGAACATACATAAAAAAAAAAGGTTCCGACGAATTGAGAACCTCCTCCATTTTGAAGTCGGTTAATAAAAATGAAACCGATTCCTACTGTAAATGTATTGCGCAATTACCCGCTGGCCTCCACAAACAGTTACTGGGTAATAAGATATTTGGTAAGACTGGTTGTCAGATTTCCGGGCTTCTGACGACGCGTAACGACTGTCAAAGATCCTCAAATGACAGCCGCTACTAACGGCTCTACGTGCTTTTCGAGGCACGGAATATAACTAAAGATGGTCAACCATTCACGGACCAACCGCGGCAAGCATAGCTTAACCTGATCGATTGACTCGTGCGGCAGTTATTACTTAGCCACAAGCCCAAGCAAAAGGTAACCTTTATTAATTTATATGTCAACATCAATAAGACGCAGGGCATATTTTGAGATGAACAAAAAACAAAAATTTTATGAAAGTAATGAAAATTATCTGTTTCTTTTGATTTGTTACATAAAAGTAATTCTTTGTAAGATTTGGGTCAGACTATTTTCGGAAAAGGTATTCTAAAAAAGTTTTGTTCATCATTTCCCTAACTTTCATACAAAAATAAATCCATTTCAATTTAGAAATCCTAAAATAATCTTAGAAATTCTCTAACTCAGGCGAAAACTTGATAACTTAACGCGCTATATTTGACTACCTGCCACAAAAGTAGAACAGGTTTAATTTCATCTGTTCAAGTTCAGATGAAAATTTGTCTATTCTCCAGAGAATGTGAGTACTACAAAAATATATGAGCGTGAAAGAAAAACTGGCTCAGTACGTGTTGGATCACGCACAATGAAGGGTTCCGTAGCTGGGATAAATACGTACCTAAAATTTATCTTAAAAACAAACTTAACAATGAAGTAAAAAAATATGTTCTCCCATCATCGATGTATGTCACGGTCAATTCTCCAACTGCAAGTGTAAGTTTGTAATCGCAAAACAATATTTTTTATGTGATAAAACTACAAATTAACAATTTTCGGACTTTTTCCTTTACTTGTGCTGTCTTTGCTTCTTGCAAAATTTCATGATTTTAGGTCATCGGGAAAAGTACCCATAACCTAGGTTAAGATTTTATTTGCGAGTATCAAAATGTCCCTAAATGGCCATAAATGGCCGTATGTTTTTTTATTGCGTTGACTTAGAAGCTTGATTTTTTTAGAGCTCCAAGGGACCGTAGAACTTCGTATTCGATATTAATTTCAACTTTATACCTCCACGCGTTCCTGAGAAATAGGGTCTTGGCAAACCAACAGATAGACAGACAGACGGAAAACGAAGTGATCCTAAGAGGGTTTCAGTTTTTCCTTTTGAGGTACGGAACCCTAAAAAGCGTGTCAGGTAGGGCTCAAACGTAACTGTTCAAGTTAGGAATCTCTAGTACACTATTGATGGTTTTTGTCACATTTACCTGTATAGTATAAGCTCGTGGCTAAGTAATAACAGCCGCACGGGTCGATCCATCAGGTTAAGCAACACTTGCCGCGGTCGGTCCGTGCATGGGTGACCATCTTTACATACCGAAATTCCTCGTGCCTCGGAAAGCACTCCCAGCTGTCATTCGTGGATCTTTAACAATCGTTATTGGTCGTCAGAAGCCCGAAAGTCTAACAACCAGTCATACCTAGTAACTGGGTTGTGGAGGTCAGATAGGCAGTCGCTCCATGTAAAATACTGGTATTCAGCTGCATCCAGTTACACTGGAAGCTGACCCCAACATAGTTGGGAAAAGGTTAAGCAGATTGAACCTGTAAAGTATAAACGAACACTATGAAAAATGGGTCACTTCGTAAACCTTTATAATAAACAGATTAAGAGAAATCGTCTTTACCACTAGTGACATTAAGACCTAAACTTATATAAAACTTCATTTGGTGTCTGTCATCTTCAAAAGACTACGAAACAGAACATAGTTTTGCGTTCAACGTATTTGTCATTTGCGGTACAAGTGGGCGAATTGGTAATCATTACCATAATTTAAATTATCATTATTATTCCAGCCGAAAGACGTCCACCCCCAAGCACCGCCACTTCGACCGGTTCAGTACTTCCCGTATCCAGCGGATTCCTTTGGCATTCACAATGCCATCGTTCCAACTTGTGGGGAAGCCTTCCATCGCTACGTCTTCCGGTATGCGGTCGCCACTTCAAGAAACTTTCGGCCCCACAGAAACTTAACTTTGGCCATTCTTCGGGCTTGATATCGGTTACCTTGGTTCTCCTGCGGATCTCTTCATTTCTGATTCGATCACGTAGGGAAACTCAAAGCTCAGATCTCTCCTTTTTCCTATGGGCAATAAATACGAATAATGCTCTTGATAATTGCCTCACTTTTACATTATTTTTCCACCGCACCGGGAGCGGGACGTCAACGAGAATTTAATGCTGCTTGTTGCATGTTTGATTATGTCTTCTTCTAGTCTTTTAGTTATTACGGTTTCAAAATCAAGTAACAATCGTTTATTGGCATAAAATGTGGTACAAAAGATGTGACATAAAAAAAATTGCGCAAAGACATATTCCGCCATGCAGTGGTGGCATACAAATATTTAATGGGTTTTAGTCAATTAAACTATAATTATAGACGAATTAATAACAATTATGGGCATTAAATTAGAGTTTTTAGCAATAATAATTCTATCAACGAAAAGACCAATTTCTTTAATTGTAATTTATTTAAATGTAATATAAACATAAACTAAAAATAACAAAATTATATCCTAACATAACTAAAACTATTAAAAAACTAAAATATGGCATAGAAAAATTCCTCCACATCGTTGTCGAGTGGTAAAGTACCCAAGAGACTGGCAGCATTGCCACGTTGTATGGCAATGCTAAGCCTCTGGCCAAGGTAAAAGCCAGCCCTTGGGTCAATACCAATTTGAATTCGAATTTTTAACATATTAAACATAAGGTAGGTAGGTTTTATGGTGTCCCCATAAATTACTACTACTAATACTAGGACCCCATAAATTGAATTCAAATTGGTATTGACTTGAATAAATTGTTCTTTTAAAAGCTCTCACGATAATTTACCACCACGAGAGAAGTACTAGGACACCATAAAACCCAAAAGATCTCACAATAGCAGTGTTCACCATAGCTAACAGACACATTCATGATTGCGTTTTCAATATTTTAGTACTTATGGAATACCCTTAAGAACTCCTTTACATTTAATTCCTAAGCAACTTTTTCATAAGCCCACAGGCAGAAAGAAAGCCTATTCTTTGCGGAAAAAACAATACCGCAAAATAAAATAATTATGCTATGAAAAATACAGCCACGGAAAAACCTACATTGTCTGGCAGCTGTGTCCTATCTCAGTGTAGACGGTAATGATATTTTATTTATAAAACGAATAGAACGAAAGGAAAAATAAATTAAAAATAAACAGAACGAGCATGAATGTGAAAATAGACGACCAAGTGCGAGTCGTAGGTATTGTCACTAGGGGTTCCATGCATTTTTTTAGCAGCCTGTGACAAAAATTCATGCCACACAGCTTGATCTATGGCTATTCTTTACAGTAATGCCATGACCGACATACAGACAACCAGTCAGGTCAGATGAATAGAAAGACAGACTTAAAGACGGACGTACTAAGACCTCGTTCACGGAATCGAGCGTTGCGACTGGCAACGCTACTACAATCACGCGACATATGCGTACCTACGTCTCTATGTGTCGCACGGCAAGTCGCGTCGCGGTAACTCGTGACATGCTCTAAAGGCCCTAGGATTCATGCAGACAACATTTTACAAATTTAAAAATATTAACGCTACCTAGTGTATACATATATGAAACTGTAATGTTCATAAAATCAAATCCAAGCTTATTTGAATGTTGCACTAGGGCCAGACACAAAGACAAGCTGCGCACCGTAGCCAGTAATACAAAGCTTTTAGACCAAAGCATCTTTTGTATGGGCCCACGTATCCTCAATAAACTTCCAACATTTTTCCGAACTACAAGTGATATAAATACCATTAAAAAAAAACTACATGAATTTTTAATAAGTAAATGTTATTATTCAATAAGTGACTTTCTAAATGACAACACAGTAGGTAAATAATTTTGTAACAACTAATTTGTATTTTGACATTCTTAAATATTATACAGGGTTACTGGTAACTCGACGTATTCCTTGCAGGACGTCATAGTAGGGTTAAAATGCAGCAAATTAGGCCACCAAATGTTCTACCGAAATTCAGTAGTTTTTGAGTTAATTCGATTTTTAGCTTTTCTATGAAAAATCCCAGATTAAATCATTTGGAGCCAATTTAAAAATGATTTACGGCGCGACTGTACTGAATTTTAAGTTAACATCATAGCTGACGCCGTAGCAGATCCTTGTTAATAATTCAAAGTTCAAAAATGCCAAAAACTTTGGCAAATATCACTAAAGAAACATTTAGTTTTTTTGTGAATTTTGCTATTACTTCATACAAAATGTTGTCTAGTGAAAAAAAAAATTACTACGTCTGATGTACAAATTACTAGGAAAATATCCTTGTCTTATCAGCTATTCAGAAAGGTATGAAAGTTAATACAAAGTTAAGGACTACATTATGTGCGTCTCACAAAAAGGTGATTATTCGGAAAATCAATAAAACTATTTCGTGAATATTAGCATTATTTTTAATAATAAAATATCAGTTTAAAAACTTTTACTACACTTTCACACGTCTTGTTCGATGTGCTGCCCTCGGTTTCTAATACACGTTCTTATTCGCTTCCTCACTTCAGTTTTTGTGATTCTTGATGTGATTGTTGCCCTCATCTGGTCCGCTGCATCTCTTATTCTCTCCCTTAGTTCTTCAATTGAATTTACTGGGGTCACATAAACTAGGTCTTTCATATGACCCCAGACGTAAAAGTCTAGTGGCGTAAGATCAGGGCTACGTGCAGGCCACGGAATTGGCCCACCGCGCCCTATCCATCGGTTTGGGTAGGTTTCATCCAGCAATTGTCGAATTGTGATTCGGAAGTGGGCTGGACATCCGTCATGTTGATACATCATGTTTGCTCTTCTGTCTTCCGGTACATCCGTGAGCAGTGGTGTTAAATGATTTCTTAGGAAATCTTCATAAAGTTCCCCATTTAATGTTTGGGGTAAAAAATGTGGGCCAATTAATTTGTCGTCGATAATACCCATCCAAACATTAAGCGAGAATCTACGCTGGGATGCGGTTGGTTTCAGTTTCTTAGGATTTGCTTCTGCCTTCGGTGCCCAGTAATGTAAGTTGTGGTAATTTGTGATACCATCACGGTCAAAACATGACTCATCGGTCCACAGAATGTTTTTTAAAAAGTTTTCGCTTTCGGCGTCGGCATTTAGCATAAAACGACAAAATTCAAGCCGTCTTGGCGGATCTCCCTCTTCTAATGACTGGACAGGTTGATAGTGGTATGGATGTCGGCCTGATAAGTGAACTACAGACCAGACTTTCCACTGTGACATAGCAAGCTCACGCGCTACGATGTTTGTCGATATGTTGGGGTCGTCAATAAAACGTTGAAGAATCAGCTCTTCGTCCTCAGCCGTGTATCTCCGAGAACGACCAGTGTCAATTTGCCTGCTTCTTTGGACGCTGCCAGTTTCAGATAATCGCCGATAAGTCGATCCAAAAACACTAACGTGTGGGAGTCGGCGGTTGGGAAAACGAAGTTGATATTCTCTCCGCGCCTGAGCAGCGTTACCGTCACTAAGTCCGTAACAGTACATTATGTCAGCGTATTCAAGGTTAGAATATGCAGCCATAGTCAGCACTTATGAAGGCACAGCACAGCACAAGAGCAAGATACGCAGTATCAGTTAAGGAAATAGCCAGATAACAAAACACGAGCTTGCGCGACGTAGAGTTGAAACTAACTGACTCTGACGACCAGATTTTGTAAAGTCGCACCCCGTGTCATGCCGGGAGAACAATAGTGACCAATCACAAAGCTTGCCGAGTGTTTGGGGTTCAAGCGCAGGTAAAAACTACGAATAATACGAATATGAAACAATAGGTTGACCGTCTCGCAATTTTACCTGCTCCTCATAAAACTCATTCTTTCCCTGTCACACATGCAAAAGTATTGACAATCATACCTTTCTGAATAGCTGATAAGACAAGGATATTTTCCTAGTAATTTGTACATCAGGCGTAGTAATTTTTATTTTCACTAGACAACATTTTGTATGAAGTAATAGCAAAATTCACAAAAAACTAAATGTTTCTTTAGTGATATTTGCCAAAGTTTTTGGCATTTTTGAACTTTGAATTATTAACAAGGATCTGCTACGGCGTCAGCTATGATGTTAACTTAAATTTCAGTACAGTCGCGCCGTAAATCATTTTTAAATTGGCTCCAAATGATTTAATCTGGGATTTTTCATAAAAAAGCTAAAAATCGAATTAACTCAAAAACTACTGAATTTCGGTAGAACATTTGGTGGCCTAATTTGCTGCATTTTAACCCTACTTTGACGTCCTGCAAGGAATACGTCGAGTTACCAGTAACCCTGTATTAATTTAATTATAATGTTTTGCATGATACTGATCTAACTTTAACTGATAATACAAATTTTGTATGCCTCAATGGCGGGACATAGCAGACTTACCTGTAACTAACAATATCTTATGAACCTGTGATCCACAATAAATGATTTGAATTTGAATTTGAATATGATCCGGCGCTCGAGTTGCGTACTGAACTGAAGTAGGCTCGCGAGTGGTTGCCTTTGGTAGATGAAACATGGTAATTATTTTAATCATTTTATAACGACAAACTCAGCGAATTGTGCTAAACAAACTTACTACCTATTCATTTATAAAAAAGATAAGGAAAAAACGTCTGTTTTGTTGCTTTGAGATTGATTAAACATTACGAAAAGGAGTAACTTTGGGATTATTTTTATCCAGCAAAGTAAATCTAATCGTGTTATTAAAAACCAGCCAAATGCGTGTCGGATCACGCACAATGAAGGGTTCCGATGTTGGGATGAATTTATCCCAAGAACAAACTTAACACTGTAGTTGAAAAACATGGTCTCCCATACATTCCAACTGCAAATGTAAGTTGGTTGATTATTACTTGTAAACTTGAAAAGCCTACTTAGCTGTGATAGTTTTTCTTTTAACTTCGTTATTATATACTACCACCGTGAATTTTTTCACCGATCCAAAACTAACCGTTTAGCTGGCAGGGGGGGCACTTGACTCTAACAAAAATTTGCACTTAAAAGCTTAGTATTTCAGAAACAGATCACTAAATCGAAAAATTGTTTTTAAAAACCCGCAATATTTTTGAAAGACCTATCCAACAATACCCGACACTATGGGGTAGACGAGAAAAAATATATATATGAATTTACGTGTACAGAAGGTACCCTAAAAAAAAATTATTTTTTCAATGTTTTATTTTACCACTTTGTCGGCGTGATGAATATGTATATCCATGCCAAATTATAGCTTTCTAGTACTAAGAGTCTCTGAGCTAAGCTGCGGATGGACGGACAGACATAGCGAAACTATAAGGGTTCCTTGTTGACTACGGAACCCTAAAAACGTCTCGTTTTGTAGCTTTGAGATTGATTAAACATTACGAAACGGTATAACTTTTGGATTTTTTTCTATACAGCAAAGTAAATCCATTCGTGTTATTAAAAGCGAATGGCAATTCGCCAGATCCTTAAATAAGATATAATCTTTTTTTCAGAATGTTATAATGTTTTTTATATTTCCCAGGGATTCAAAAACTAGTAAGCGCGGTCTCTGTCGAGTTATAGCGCCTAAACTACTTTTTTCATTTGTTTTATCCGCAGTGCGCAGTGGCAAGAAGGTCCTATTGGCTGCATAAGGAACCCTAATAACCATTTCGTTTGAATAAATCGCGATACAGGTCTAATTTGCTACAGGAAGGGACCGACTGATAAAGGACATTTTTAGAATTCCGTACCCAAACCCGAACCCTATTATTAAGCCCGCTGTCCGTCCGTCTGTCTGTCAGCGGGCTGTATCTCATGAACTGTAATAGGTAAACAGTTGAAATAATGTTTTCAGATTGCGTGTTTTTACCCCCTTTCATTTTAACTTTTTTTTTTACTTTACTTTAAAGTAAAAACGTAGTGTTCATTAATATTGTACGATGGTACGCAACCCTTCGTGTGCGAGACCGACTCGCACTTGGCCGGTTTTTACAATTCAATATGTCCACAGATTTTTAAAATCAAATTAGTATGTAGGTATTTGGAAAAGGTGGGTTAGAAAATAATACTTACCAATGTGATGTGACCTTTACAGTTCTTATTTACTTCTGAAAATGAGAATGCTTGAATGTAATATAACACAACATCGCGCCTGCTTTTCTCGAAGGCCTCTGCCTCGAATTTTGCGTGCAGCGGGGCGGCAGCGGCGGCGGAGCGGGAGCGGCAGGATTTTATGCGTAAAAACAAATGGACCGGACCTCCAAAACAGCGGCGCGGTAGCGGGGCGGGACAATGGGAGACGCGCCGCCACCGCCGCCGCCCCGCTGTCCGCGAAATTTGAGGCAGAGGCCGAAGGGTTAGCTACTTGCACGACCGCGGAAACTTTGTTCCCCAACAGTAGGTTGTCCGTGGGAACAAAGTTCCCAAGACAATCTTTTTTTACTTTTAACCTTGTTCCACCACTATTAAGTAGGAATATCCAATTCCATGCATTTACTGTGATAGATTATCTGTGTCCGAACCTTTTGAGATACGACAACACTCACTGAACTAGTCTATAACATTAAAAAAATATTATTTTCGCTGTCATAAAATCAGTCAATGTCAATCAAGTAAACAATAACAAGTTTTTGTCTCAACTTCGGAAGCTTGTAAATAATGAATATTGTACTGTGGTAAGTGGTTTTATTTATGTTTTACGTTAAGAGTTAACACAACATGCATTTTAAACCATAAAAAATATAGGTCATCGCTTGTTTTTTCTTTGTAGAAAATCTAGAAATCTAGAATCTAAAAATCTGAAACTAACTGTGTTTGCTCTTTACATACCTATTTTTGTGAATTTTATACGATCATACATTCAAACGAAACATACACTACGATAGAGTCCCGTTCTCTGGCATCCATAAAAACATTCAAACGTTACAAAATTCCAAGAATCTTCGTCGCTTCGGCATTGTTTGTAAACACGTGTGAAGTGCCGGCTGACGTCACGGTGCGCGTACGCATGACTGTATGATGGACTGTTTTTTTGTGTAGAGCCGCTTTCGTTCTAGTGGATAGGCTACTTTTTATCTCGGTATACGCGGGTGAAACCGCGGGGCGCAGCTAGTATCATTATAAGCACCCGTTTTTTTAAAGGCCAATTTACAGTCCGGCCTTCGAGAGGATCAAATTCGTAAAACACCTACTCTTTAGTATAAAAAGAATTGCGTTTTTGATACCAGCTGTCAGTTTAGTATGAAACTGACAGCTGGTGTCAAAACGCATTCTCTCGACAGCCTGATTTGATCAGTTAGTATACAAGGTGTAACTCAAATAACGCACAACCTCTTAAGGGGTCATTGTACTCATCATTATGAACAACTTTTACTATGAGAACAAACCCGAAATCGTGAAAAAAAATCAGCTGTTTAACTCGTCATTTGTATATCGTCAAATCAAAACGAGAGAGAATTGGGGGCTTATTATGACGTCATGAGCCATCATAGTTCCAGTGTGAAAGAGAGACGGAGCTATATACGACCGTAGCACCATCCTTTCTTCACAACGGAACCATGATGGCATTAACACATCATAGTACGGCCCCAGAACTGAGCTGTTGTGATTGGTTTTCTGAATTAATAATAGCCAATCTTAATTTGAGAGCCGGGAATTACCGTTTTGACTGATACCTAAATTATCTTGAAGATCGTCTGTCATAGTGATTCTTCAATATTCAACGGTCTTCTTTTACATATAATATGTGTTCATCCTACTAATATTATAAATGTGAAAGTTTGTATGTTTGGATGTTTATAACTCAATCACGCAAAAACGGCTGAACGGATTTGTATGAAATTTGGTATACAGATAGTTTATAACCTGGATTAAGACATAAAATACTTTTCATCCCGGTAGAAGGTTCCCGTGGGATAATTTCCGACATACACGCGGGCGAAGCCGCTGGTAAAAGCTAGTCAGTTTATATAAGAGTTTATCCACTTGTGGTCTCGAATTTAGCTCGGTGCCTAGCTGTAGTATTACACGCCGAGTTTGAACACAATCTGCATAGGAGATGGCAGTGGTGTGTTTGCAGTTGTTTGCTAAACTCTCGTTAATATTGGAGTATTCAACCATAGTTTAATGCAAATAAAATTTAATTAGGAGATATCTATTTTGAACAGGAGCTTATGGCTAAGTAATAGCTACGCTTGCCGCGGTTGGTCAGTGGATGGGTAAACATCTTTACATACCAAGACTCCTCCGGGCCTCGGAAAGCACGTTAAGCCGTTGGTCCCAGCTGTCATTCGTGGATCTTTGACAGTCGTTACGGGTAGTCAGAAGCCCGAAAGTCTGACAACCAGTCTTACCAAGGGGTCATATCGTATTACTTATAGTAACTGGGTTGTGGAGGTCAGATAAGCATCACTCCATGTGAAATACAGTATTCGGCTGCATCCGGTTAGGCTGGAAGCCGAAAAGGCTAGGCAGATGACGATATCTTTAAGAAAAGACATTATCAACTGTATTGCCCTAATTATTAGGCAGAGATAAATAGAGACTTCTACATTTCGTTTTCTAAGTTCTATAGCGGTGAGCCCATTCAGAAATCTAGTCTTAGACAGAATACTACTAAAGATTCTTTAAAAAAAAATCCATTAGGTGAAATGTTTTTCAATCCGGGCAACTAAAAAAAAAATCCAAAATCAAAATATTTTATCCCCTACATGGGACTTATGAAACGTCAGAAGCTAGGAGCACGGTTCCAATTGGTCGTTGCCTATGGAGAAGAGCCGACAAGAAACTCCACGGTTACTCTTTTAAAAATAATTGGCTTTTACAATGTTTTCAAATTAAATTTTTATTACATTAGAGCCAATATACAACATTATATACAACATTAGTTTTAGTATATGCGAAACCAGAAACACGTGTCTAGTATTTTAATGTAAAGAATCTATGTACAAAATTTCAAAACTGTATCATGAAAAATCACAAAGTTATAAGCTTGTTATGTTACCTGGTTGTCCGTACAAAAACATGATCACCACGCGGCGCCCGCTGTGCGCCCGTGCCTAGTGCCGCTATGACTTGCCGTGACTTGTGTTCGTCGCTCGGTGTCCATATTGTAACCTTTTTTAAAGATTTTTGGGGCAAAATATAACACGCTATAAAATTTATTGGAATCGATTCAGTTATATAATCTGAACAAACTATATTCAGGTTTCGCATATACTAAAACTAATGTTGTATAAATCTATATATAAAATAGCATAATCAGCCTATAATAATAACCTATTTACGTTATAAATCACTGTTCATAGACTGTTCAACCGTGAATCTCATTGCATTCAATTAGTGTAATATGTATTTATAGATTGAGAGGTTATCGGCTTTCCGAATCGGGAAGTTAAGTAACCCAGAGTTAATGCCGTTTGCTTGACGAGCTACGTCGGTTGCAGACCTACATACTAAATATCTACATACTCGTGGTTAGTAAGATACGTCATGAATTCGTATGAGATAATATACAGGTTTATATAATACTGTCTATAGGGTCAAATTAAATTAGCTAGTGAAACTCCGCAGACGTGTGGGTATCGATATCTATTTATTATTATTTATTTTTAATACACGTCTTAGTCTACTACAATTTGGTTTTAGCCACACAACGAAAACCTCTCAGGGCTTATCAGTGTGCTGGCAAGCCGCTCATTTAAATTTACAAAAATATTAGTTACTACAATGATACATAAAATATAACAAACACGAACACAGACAAACACAAACACGATAAAACAACAATTTTATTAAATTTTAAATTAAATTTTGCAGGGACCGCAGTTAGAATGATATTTAATATTTTTTTTGTGTGTCACACTAATATTATAAAGGCGAAAGTTTGTGAGTGTGTGTGTGTGTGTGTGTGTGTATGTTTGTTACTTCTTCACGCTCAAACGGGCAGGCCGATTTGGATGAAATTCGGTATGTAGACAGCTTATAACCTGGATTAACACATAGGCTACTTTTTATCCCGGAAAAATGTAGTGCTCCCGTGGGATGAGCGATAAATTCAAATATATTTGCTACTCTTTCAAACTCAAACGCCTCGACCGATTTTGATGAAATTTGGTGTGGAAGTAGCTGACACTCTGGATAAACACAAAGGCTACTTTTTATCCCGAAAAAATAGAGAAAGAAAGAAAAAGTATTTATTGACTAGCACAGGAAGATCACCAACTAAACAAAAAACACAATAATAAAAGTTTGAAAACAAAAAAAACAAAAATAAATAATCACATCACATCACACTAATATTATAAAGGCGAAAGTTTGTGAGTGTGTGTGTGTGTGTGTGTGTGTGTATGTTTGCTACTTCTTCACGCTCAAACGGCCAGACCGATTTGGATGAAATTCGGTATGTAGACAGCTTATAACCTGGATTAACACATAGGCTACTTTTTATCCCGGAAAAATGTAGTGCTCCCGTGGGATGAGCAAGAAATTCAAATATATTTGCTACTCTTTCAAACTCAAACAGCTCGACCGATTTTGATAAAATTAGGTGTGGAAGTAGCAGACATCCTGTATTCACATAGCACACATAGGCTACTTTACATCCTGAAAAAATGTAGTGTTCCCGTGGGATGAGCAATTTTTTTGTGAATACTTTTCTCACCGATTAAATATTACACGTTTTAGTATATCTCATAAACCGCGGGTAACACCGCGGGGCGCAGCTAGTGACTTATATAACACGCATTAAAGTTCGGGAGTGGGGGATCGCTACGTCACTTGTACATACCTACTCGATCAAAATGTAAGGGACGGCAAATTTTTTTTTCTCGATTACGATGTTGGTTCCATGGAGAAAGTTGTTCAGTTTGATGGTCTGTACCACACCTTACTGATACACCCTGTAGAAACGCACAACGAACAAAAGCGTATTTACATGGCAGATGTAAGTAGAAACGTCAGGAGGGGACGCCCTAGAACGACATACACTGACCTCTTTGTTGATGTACTTCAGAAAGGTCAGGTGCATATTACTCGCAACCGGCGTGCGTTTATGACCAGATGTATTAACGTAAACGAAGCGAAAGGAGTACATAAAGATCGTAGCTGGTGGCGTTCTGTAGTTTCTGCCTACCCCCATGGGAAGAGAAAGCGTTAGTTTATGTATATAGAAACTGTACTCGTGGAGACTCCTGAAATGTAATTCAATAAGGTTATTTATACATTTAATCGAACAAGATAATCCAATTCAAAAACCAATAGGAAGGCATTTCCTTTACGTTCTTGGAGCGAACGTTTAATTTTGTATTTAATTAAAAAGAATTCATCAGTCGGAATTTCAAACGTTGATGCTTGATTTATTTCAGACAGCGGTAATTGCGATCCGATTATTTAATTAATTTTAATCGAAAATGTGGAAGGGATGTTATATTGTTTTTTTTTGTTACCACACGTAAGTATATAATGTACTACTAAGTATAGCATTTCAGTCAGGTAGACCTTGAACACTGCGACATAGTGGACGCAGAGGTCGAACGTAGATCCACCCTCCCCCCCCCCACGAGGACCCCGACGAACCACTCCCCCCAGTGACCCCCGACGAGGTACTCTCACTAGTGAGGAACCTCAAATCCAGGAAAGCTCCTGGTGGCGACGGCATCCCTAATAGAGTGGTGAAACTCTTCCCTGCCCCGTTAATTGTACTAATGACAGCTATTTTTAATGTTGCATTAAACAATAACCTCTTTCCACAAGCGTGGAAAGAGGCCACAGTCATCGGCTTTCATAAGCCCGGCAAGCCCAAAGCTGACCCGTCCAGCTACCGGCCCATAAGTCTCCTCAGCACAATGGGGAAGATTTATGAACGTATAATCTTTAAAAGATTAATGGACTATGCCGAGTCCAATAAACTCATCCCCGACGAACAGTTTGGATTTAGAACCAAACACTGCTGTGTCCGCCAAGTCCACCGTATTGTCGAGTACATAAGTACTGGCTATCAAACGGGACGAATGACAGGCGCGCTCTTCTTTGATGTAGCGAAAGCATTCGACAAAGTCTGGCACAACGGCTTAATTTATAAGCTGTACCTACTTAAGGTGCCTGACCGTCTCGTACTCATCATACGAGACTACTTGTCGAATCGCACCTTTCGCTACCGCGTAGGAGAAGCCCTATCTTCCCCCCACTTGATCCGAGCCGGCGTCCCTCAAGGATCCGTGCTATCCCCCCCCCTATTTTCACTCTACACGAGTGACATACCCCGACATAGCAAGTGTCAGTTGGCCCTATTCGCCGACGATACAGCTATTTACTACTCAAACAGAAGTGCCAGTAGAATCTCTGACCAACTTCAATCGGCAGCCGACGCTCTCGAGCAATGGTTCCGTAAATGGCGGATTGAATTAAACCCGACAAAAAGTGCAGCCATACTTTTTACCAAACGTGGTAAAAAAGCGAATGCGCAAACCCGCACCCGACCCATCTCTATGTCCGGCCAACCTATCCCATGGGATAAAAAGGTCAAATACCTAGGGGTAACCCTCGACAATCAGTTAAGATTTGCCGAGCACGTAAAGATAGTACGTAACCGTGCTTCATTCGCGCTCGGTCGCCTTCACTCACTTCTTAATGCACGTAGTAAACTAGACCTTAAGTCAAAGGTGCGAATTTACACTACGTGCATACGCCCTATTATTACTTATGCTTGTGTTGCGTTCGCGCACGCCAGACCGTCACTCATTAAGAAATTCCAAGTCCTCCAAAATCGATTCATGCGACGTGCCACGGGCTGCCCCTGGTACGTTCGTAACGATCAATTACATGTCGATTTAAAATTGCCGACCATGAAGCATTTTATAAAGAATATTAGCAAACGCTATTTCGTTTCTGCTACCACTCACACTAACCCATTAGTGGCAGCAGCTGCCAGATACACACCATCCCAAATATCACGCACACGTCGCCCAAAACACGTCCTATTAGATAAGGACGACGACATCACTCTCCTTCAAGAAAGTCTCAGATTAGCTCATCAAAACACTACACATGACCGACGCCCTACCTTTACGTACCGTACTCGACGGCGAGTACCAACGCGTAATAGTAGAGTTCAATGACCTCCCCGACCCTTGACAGCGCGGAGCGAGTAGTTATAAAAATAATGTCCCTAATAATAATAACAAACCGACACTTACAAGTCCCTACTTGCTCAGTAGTCAGTAGCGCCCTAAGCCTAGGTTCGAGTCCCACTATGGGACGCCCTTAGCTGTGCTACTTAATAATTATTTTGCAAGGCGAGAGGCCCATCTGGCCCCGCCGACGCCCGGTTAAGCAACAGAGGCTCCCGGAGCCAATTGCGAAAAAGCCAGTATAAAAAAAAAAAAAAAATAGCATTTCAGTTTATAAGAGAGAGAGAGCGGTTTTTTTGTTTATCTTGCTTGTTGTACTGTACTGCCAGGTTTGAGCGTGACCCGAAATCCTATAGAAAAAAAGACGTTGAGTTTTCCCCATATTTGAAAATATTCCGGGAAATTTTATTTTTTCTTTCTTTTATAGCATAATTCGGACTATACTTACGACCATTGCGCCGGGATAGAATATCTGTCGTGTTCAGCGGCCTAATAAATGACTATGAAAACTTATATCTGTCGTGTAATTTTAAAATGGAACGAACTTTTTGCTTCGATATCTTGGCTACCAAGGAGGTGACTTATCAAAAATTATATTTGAATTTCGAATTGGCTTAGCAACTAAAGCTGCTTCAAGTAAAAAAGAAACAAATGAACATTCGGTGCGTGAAAAATGACTTGTTCGTCATTGATTCTAGAATTTTTATTTTTGATTTACTTAACTAGTTTGAATTTCCGCCATTATTTGAGAAAATTACTATAAAAGCCTTTGGCCGCAACCAGGCATTGATGAACTCACGTATGTGTGCCTCTGCTTCGCGATTACGAGTTTGGTTCCGCGCGTCGTCGCGCCGCCCCGTGTTTGTTAGCCGCACTAAATGCGGGTGTAGCGAGACGCGCGGGTGAAATCAGAATTTATCCTGGCATTAGGCCCGCTCTTAAAACAAAAAATATCCAAATCGGTCCAACCGTTCACAAGTGATGTGCTTACCAACGAAAAGCATTTCATCCTAAACTATTAAATGAGCAATATTTGTATATATTTGTAATCACATCCTCCAAAACGGCTCTAACAATTTCGATAAAAGTTGCAATATAGGGGATTACGGGGGCTAAAAATCGAACTAGCTAGGTCTCATTTCTGGGAAAATTCGTTTTTTCTATTTTCACCCGAGCACAGCTCGGTCGCCCAGGTATTATTTATTTATATAAGATCATATAGTACTAGAACAGATTGGATGGTGACGGAATTACGACATTTCCTGAGTTAATGTACTATAATTACATAGGGATTATTACAGGTTCACTTCTTAAGCTGTATGACAGTTTTGGTGAAAATTATGTATGTATAATTCCATCTACCTAGTCTATTGGTTCGATATCTTGACATATTTTGTTTTTGAACCCGGAAGAACTTTGCTTGAATAAATAACTTTATCGACTTTTTCTGAGAAACGGAGCGCATCATGTATCCTGGCCAGAAACAGTCTTCTCCACATGTTCGTAGGAGGCGACCAAGATACTATTTCTAAAAAACTATCAAATACAACGACTCTAATACGAATACAGAATATTCAAAACTCGTGTTCAGTGTCGAAGTAACAGATGTTTTAAGCGCATTTCGTAATTTTGGACTTAAATTGGTATTTTGAAAGGATTATGAATCCTACAGTAATTATTCGTACTTGTGACTTTTATGTGTATTCATTAAAACTAATGAGTGTTCATAACTTAGAACTGTTGTCTATTTAAACCTGCGTATGATTTGCTTTTCCATTATGAATCAAAGAGATTTAAGGCCAGGTTATTACGGCCTGTAGGCCTTTGAAACGCTACCTCCGCCTCCCCCAAATGCAGCGCGACGTGTTTATTTACGACGCGCCGCCGACGATTTCACAGAAAATCCATGCCACAGTGTAAAATATTTGCAGTTGATCAACTTAATTCGTTTTTCTTAGGTCGATTTTTTTCCTTATGTTTACTTTTTATGGTGTCTACGGTGGAGTAAACTAAGATTATTACATAAAATGTCGTTTTGTTTTCACATTATCAGATAACGATACCAACACGATTCGATAGCGATAGGTACAATTATTACCGGCCCCATGATATTGGTGAATATCGATGACCATCGCGACGCGACAAACAAGCACACTAATAAGTATCGACGTCTCGAAGTCGGCAGTGTGATAAAGTTTGCTCAAGTGAAAGAATGCCCGCTACTCTCACCCCGCACTGTCTTCGCTGGTAGATATCGTGCCGATATCGGTGTCAGTGTGTGAATTATTCCATTACTTCATTGGGCTGAGTAAGAAATGTATATAGCAGATAGTTACAGATTTAACCTTTAAATGATTATCATCGCACTAAATCTTTGAGTTAAGGCTTAGCGGAAGGATGTCAATCATGCATGACATAATAATAACATAAGAACGTTTATTTTAGTCAACTTTCATCAAAGCAAACCACAAAAGTTCGATTCTCAACTGTTGATATTTTTTTCGATTCTTTTTTTTTTTCATTTTGATATACTGTTATTTGATAGTTCGTAGAACGTACACAGAATACATGAAGTTTACTCCTCTTATTATCATCTATGTTTATAATATAAATAAATATCAATGGTTAGCTGACAGTATTAATGAGAAATCCCGTGTGTACAATCCACTGTTATATTTTTTAGCGACAGCCGGGTTCATCAGGAACAATCTGTAAGAATCACTCAGTGTATCAGTGTTGTGCCATTAGGTAATAGGTCTTTACCTATGAAATTGCCGTTTTGTATGAAAAAATTTAAACGAATTTTTTTCATGCATTTTTTATTTGTATTAATCGAAGTAATCACCCATGCAATCAATGCATCTTTGCCAACGCAGTGGCAGTTTATTGATGCCCTTCTTAAAGAAATCAGCTGGACGGGAGGCAACAAATTCTTTAAAGGCATTTTGTACTGGATGATAGAAATCATCCTTAGGGCCCTAAAACAGGTCCTGATGGAAGAATGCGTGAATATTCCCCAACGTCGCCCGCGAAACCTCGTCCTCAGTATGCTAAACCGGTTCGAAGCCGTAATCAGAGCCCGAGGAGACAATACAAATGATTTAAATGGTGTAAAACATACTTAAAATTTGTTTGAGTTACTAATGTACAATAAACTATAATTTCAAAAAAAAGTTAATAAAATTGGCTATAAATCTTTTTTTATTTCAAAACTCTGATTTCTATACTTTAGAAGAAAATGCAATTTTATAAGTGTAGTACTAAGTTTTGACGGCCAGCGTATTCAATGTAATATCACCATTATGTTCAAGAATACATAAAGATTCCATTTCAAACTACTTTCGCCCCATTCTAATCTCGGTGTGAAAGGTATAATTTTGTGCAATTTTACTATCTTGCACAAGCTGTAACTTTCATCTAAGTTATTGCCTCTAGAGTGGAGCAATTTTTAATTCCTTTGTTATAGCTCCGCGAGATTTCAGGCTATAACTTAACACCTTTCTTGAGCTTTTATTTGCATCTAAAAGTTTTATTTTTGTTTCTGTTTGATGTAAATTTTGTTCATTCTAGGAAATGCCAGGTTGATATACTACTGCAGAGCAAAGACCTCTTCTCAAACAGAGAAGGAATGAGCATTCATCACCACACTTAGTTATTCATCATTCCAGCCGAAAGAAGTCCACTGCTGGACACAGTCCCTTCCCAAGCACCGTCACATCGACCGGTTCTGTACTTCTCGCATCCAGCGGATTCCTGCGGCCTTCACCAGGCGCGCTGATTCCTGCGCTTGGTCATTGCGTGTTGACAATTTTCAAATATGTTTTCCTTTATCAAGTCAAAGTATTTGTTGTAAAGTTGAATTTTATTTTAAAGCAGACTGACAGATAATAAATTAAGCTGAATAGAAGTTTTTAAAGTCACCTTGCTACATTGAAAGACTCATTAACAGACTATTAAAAATAAAGGAAAACTAACAACAATCAGTCTGCTTAGCCTTTCCACAACTATGTTGGGGTCGGCTTCCAGTCCCGGATGCAGCTGAATACCAGTATTCAGCTGCATCCGGTTAGACTGGGTTTACATGGAGTGGCTGCCTATCTGACCTCCACAACCCAGTAACTGGGTAATACGATACCCCTTGGTAAGACTGGTTGTCAGACTTTTGGGCTTCTAACGACCCGGAACGACTGTCAAAGATCCACTGACAGCCGGAACCAATGGCTTAACGTGCTTTCCGAGGCACGGAGGAGTCTCGGTATGTAAAGATGGTCACCCATCCACGGACCAACCTCGGCAAGCGTAGCTTAACCTGATGGATCGACCCGTACGGCTGTTATTACTTAGCCACGAGCTCCTCTAACAACAAAACTAACAACAAAACTAACAACAATAAAAATATTATTTTCTCAAACGTGCTTGGTTTGAGCATTATTTTGACAACCTTCTGCGAGATAAAGCGAAAATGCTGTACTGGTCAAATAAATGCGAGCAGCGGCAGGCAATGATTATGAAAGTCCTTTTCCGCTTGCGCGAGCGAAGCGCTCGGCCGCGTCGGAATAGAATATCTGTCGTGTTCAGCGGCCTAATAAATGACTATGAAAACTTATATCTGTCGTGTAATTTTAAAATGGAACGAACTTTTTGCTTCGATATCTTGGCTACCAAGGAGGTGACTTATCAAAAATTATATTTAAATTTCGAATTGGCTTAGCAACTAAAGCTGCTTCAAGTAAAAAAGAAACAAATGAACATTCGGTGCGTGAATAAAAAAAAATCGTCATTGATTCTAGAATTTTTATTTTTGATTTACTTAACTAGTTTGAATTTCCGCCATTATTTGAGAAAAGTACAATAAAAGCCTTTGGCCGCAACCAGGCATTGATGAACTCACGTATGTGTGCCTCTGCTTTGCGTATAAGTATGTAGTTTGGGTAACGTACTGGGTAGATCGAAAGTTGCCATCAAGGTTAATTTGGTATTTGTACAGATATCATCATCTGCCTAGCCTTTTACCAACTATGTTGGAGTCACCTTCCAGTCTAACCGGATGCAGCTGAATACCAGTAGTTTAAATAGAGCGATTGCCTATCTGACCTCCTTCCTCCTGATACTCCTTCATAAAACTGGTTGTCAGACTTTCGGGCTTCTGACGACCCGTAACGGCTATCAAAGATCCAAGAATGACAGCCGGGTCTTAACGTGCTTTCCGAGGCACGGACAAGTCTCGGTATGTAACTGGGTAGTACGTATTACCCAGTAACTGGGTTGTGGAGGTCAGAAACCCCTTCATAAGACTGGCTGTCAGACTTTCGGGCTCCTAACGACCCGTAACGACTGTCAGAGATCCACGAATGACAGCCGGGGCTTAACTTTCTTTCCGAGGCACGGAGGAGTCTCGGTATGTAAAGATGGTCGCCCATCCACGGAACAACCCCGGCAAGCGTAGCTTAACCTGATGGATCGACCCGTGCGGCTGGTATTATTGAGCCACGAGCTCCTCTCGGTGGTATTTGTACAGATAAAAAAAAAACTTTATTTATCCAAAACATTTGGTTTAAAAATATATTTATCGTTTCTGTTGCAAAATCTGTACAAAGAATAATACTCTACCCCTTAAGCTAGGTTATACCTGTATTTTAAGAGGTAGTTTGTGGTGTAGGTTTACAGTGATCAACAAAAACTTATCTTCAGTGGACTGTGTCATTCTACTGTATGGTATAAAAATGAGAAAGAATAAAATTGTATGTAGGGGTGTGTTTGTGTGTGTGAGTGGTGTGTTTAGGGGTAAGTGGGTGGATGTATTACACAAGATAGGCAAGTAAAGACTCCGTGTAAGAGAGAGAGAGAGATATATCCATACTAATATATAACCCGATATAGTGTTCGTTTTTCTACTATGTATAAGGGCTCCTTGGCCTTATTTTACCATGTCGGATCAATAAAAGTTTTGTTTAGAATTAAACTCGTAATTATTTAAATAACTAGCACTTCCCCCGCGACTTCGTCCGCGTGCATTTCGTACTTTCCCCTAATTTTTTTGACACCCAATCCACCCCCTTTAGATGGTAGATACTTTTAGTAAATTAATGACTACGATCTTTGTTACTTATTTAGATAGGCATTTGGCCAAAGTTTCAAGTTTTTAAATCAAAGGAATAAGATTTTTCATATAAACTGTATCCTCTCTTTTCACCCCCAATGGGGGATAATTTTTGAAAAGTCTTTTGTGACGTCTCCATTAATTGGCATATAGGTTATTTATACCAAATTTCAAATTAATGAAACCACGTACCTAGTAAATTCCTCCGCTGTAAAATTGACTACCCCATTTCTACCCATTTTCAAAAAACCCTGATACACGTTATTCTTTATTTTCAGTCAGTATAAATACTGAGTTTCGAGTAAATCGGACGTTAAAATTCCTCCATAAAACCTTTGACACCTCCCAACCCACCGCCCCCTTTATGAGGTACCTAGTTCAGAAAAACAAAAAATGACAAGCTTCATAATTTACTTGTACAGTCCTACCAACTTATCTGTGAACTGAAAGAGGACGGCACCGTCGATTCAGAGTTGCTAATTAATATAAGGTGCCCAAAATTGAGTAAGTTTTCAAGAAGGAAATTTCACATTAGATATAATCGTTTAATAAGAATTACAGTTTTTACAAATTATAAGCAATGATACCTATATAAAAAAAAGTTTTTTACAAAAAAATACAACCGACTTCCAAATACTACAAAGTGAAAAAAAACTTTAATTTCGGAAGTCGGTGGCAAAAAACGAAAATACATTTAACCAGACACCGACTTCCGAAATTAAAGTTATTTTTCACTTTGTAGTATTGTTTTTGGAAGTCGGTTGTATTTTTTTGTAAAACAGTTTTTATAAGAGAACGCTATCTGCAGGTAGGTGTCATTAAAAGTGAATAAGAGATCAATTGGAAAAAGGAAGGACAGGGTTCCTTTCAAAAAACGAAAGGAACCCTGTCCTTCCTTAAAAATATATAAATATCTATATATATTCTATATATAAATATACACCAATAATTCAATATACATCATCAGACATTGTTCAGCTGTTAATTTTTCGTAGCTCTGAGCTACGGCGTAGCTATGCCTGTGCTACGGCGTAGCTCGCACTTTGCTACGATTACGTGGTCTATTCAGCCAGTTTGAGGAAGTTTTATTTGTAAGAGCACACCATTTGCCACCATTTTTCACAATTTTTTTGGTACTTTTTTGTTTGTTTTTAATGTTAATTTTGTTAGTTTTTATGCTCCATTTTTACTGTTTGTATTTCCTGTGCGTGTCCTGAGACAAAAAAGAAATAAAAAAATAATAATAAAATAAATAAAGACAAAAAGAAAAATATTGTATCTGGATACAATATTTTTCTTTATTTCTTTATTTATTTATTTTAACCTGAAGAGGCTTAAATATAAAACTAGGCTTTAGTTTTTATTATTTTTAAAGTCATACAAACCCAGAGGTCAATATTATTATTGACTTTTTATCTGTATAAATTCTACATTCCTAAATGTTTAATATTAATGTAATAATATATTAATATCAAATGTTTTTGTATGTCTGTCCATCTGACTGTTCCGGCTAATCTCCCAAATGGCTGGACCTATTTTGACGGGACTTTCACTGGCAGATAGCCGATGTTATAAGGAGTAACTTATTTACTTAACTTATCTATTTTAGAAAAAGATAAAAAACTACGGTTCCGAGGAAAAAAATAATTAAAACCCATGAAATTGTGAACAAAATCCGATTCAAATAGGGAAGTATTGACATCCACGCGGGCGTAGCCGCTGGTATGAGCTAGTAGTACCTAAATTCTCACTACTTTCATTATTATATCGCTTAATCAACCAGCCCAAAGTATAGCTTTTACCGGCAGTAGGTAAACTTATTTACTTAACTTCAACATTGTTAACTTTTCGTGTCGCTATCAAAAGTTTTCTGCCCGGGTAAACTTTAATCAACGCCTCGGAACTCCGAAGGCACGCAAAGCAAAAATCCCTTTTATTTTTCATTACGTTTTAAATAACTAGAAAAAGTGTAACAACGTACAATATAATGAAATAATAAGTTACTGCTGTTCATGTTGCTTCAGTATTTTCAGTACCTAACTTTACTTTTTATTAAGTTTTGTAAAATACCTACATGTGAGGAACTCGTGGCTAATTTATAACAGGCACACGGGTCGATCCATCGGGTTAAGCTACGCTTGCTGCGCCTGGTCCGTGGATGGGTGATCATCTACATACCGAGACTCCTCTGTTCCTCGGAAAGCACGTTAAGCCATTGGCCAGCACCACGAACTGGACTTATTTGCCGATGGATTAGGACATTTATATAATAAATTTCGTATTATTTTAAATGCCATATTATAATCATACATAATAACTGAGTTGAATCGATCACTATTAATTGACACTAAACTGACATTATATTCTGCTGCTGTATTAATTGTCGTTGTAATCTAATTTTTATTATTATTTATAGACATGGGCATTATTGCTATTTTTAGAAAATCTATTGTATAAGGAGACGAGTGTGTGTAGCCACAATTGAATTGTAAGTTAATCATATGAGCGTTTTAGATGGTATGTCTGTTAGCTCGTAAGACCAATTGAATAAATAAATAAATAAATAAATTGGTCCCGGCTGTCATTCGTGGAACTTTGACAGTCGTTACGGGTCGTCAGAAGCCCGACAGTCTGACAACCAGTCTTACCAAGGGGTATCGTAATACCCAGTTGAGTAGTTGTGGAGGTCAGATAGGCACTCGCTCCATTTAAAATACTGGTATTCAGCTGCATCCGGTTAGACTGGAAGCCGACCCCAACATAGTTGGGAAAAGGCTAGGTAGATTGAATGCGAGGGAAGTACATTGGGATATTTTGTGATTTTCACAATAAAATTCTATGCATGCAATCATTGAAGGACTCGTGGCGAAACGATATGGACCGAATGATTTACGAGTGTATGCTGTGCTTGACGAGGATAGAGAAAAAGATCAACCTCCCCGCCGTACAATGTTGTTACCTGGACTGATCGCACGATTTGTCGACGTCTAAGTGCGCCGGCGAGTCCATGTTGACAGTAAAGTCGCCGCACGCACACAAATAAAGTGTTGCAATGAGTATTTGCTCTCACACATTGAAATAATCACGTTTTGTGGAGGGACGTCCCTTTTTGGAATGGTTTATCTCTACTTCATGAGTTCTTGAGATTTAGATTAGGTGTGCCGCGAGGACTAGTTAGAAGTAGCACAGGAAAAGAGTTCCTGGAAGGGCCTTTGCCCAGCAGTAAGTAGGACAGTACAGGCTGGCAGGCTGTCCGTTTTGTTTTAGTTTTTAAGCCTAGATATAAGATGTGAATAAACAGTTTTTCTTTCTTCTTTCATAAAAAAAAAAACCGACCAAGTGCGAGTCGGACTCGCTCACGAAGGGTTCCGTACCATTATCTATAAAAACGGCAAAAAATCACGTTTGTTGTATGGCAGCTCCCTTAAATATTTGTTTTATTGTAATTTATTTTATTTATTTTTAAAGTAAATATATAACTAAATATTCTGTGAATATTTCAAGCGTCTACCTGTTGTCGTTATCAATATCGAGCAAAAAAAAAACATGTTTGTTGCATGGTAGCCCCCTTAAATATTTATTTTATTCTGTTTTTTAGTATATGTTGTTATAGCGGCAACAGAAAAACATCATCTATGAAAATTTCAACTGTCTAACTATCACGGTTCATGAGATACGGCCTGGTTTCAGACGGACGGACAGCGGAGTCTTAGTAATAGGGTCCCGTTTTACCCTTTGGGTACGGAAACCTAAAAATGGCAGTCATGGAGACGGCCGACAGAAGTGAAAACGTAAAACTGTGCATAGCATGTCGCGTTGACGCAGTGACGCGAACCCATAAGGTTTCCCCCTACTAAAAATCGCTCAAATTCAAACTCAAAGCATTTATTTCAAATAAACCAATTACAGGCACTTTTGAATTGTCAATGGGTCGGTCAGTCAGAAAGATGAAGTTAGTTGCCCATTCCAAAGCGTAGTAGGTTCCTATGGAGAAGAACGGGCAAGAAACTCCACGGACACTCTTTTAAATCAAAAATTTTTACAAAATATTGGTTACATCGTTCATGTTGAAAATATACATGTGAGCATAATGTAGAAAGACGTGTACGTTAAAAAGCATCCGTAATTAAAATATAAAAACTAAAACAACTAAATTAAAAATTAAAAATAAGGCATGGCAGCTAAGAGACGACCAGTCTCAACTGACGGCGCCCGTTCACGAACATGACGCATGGATCAGCACCAATTAGCGCAACCATTTTGAAGGGAATTTAATGATCCAACACACACGCCACCACCAGCGAGACATTTGAGTGAGCATGACTCTCAACCGCCAGGGCACATTCAAGTCAGTGAGAGACGTACCCAGTTAAAGGTAGCATAGCACATGTGTGAGCACTATGTAGCTACCTACATAGTGCTCACACATGTGCTATGCAATTATATAAGAGCAATGCAATTAGCTAAGAGCTCAACAAACCTAAAGAAGTTTTCACTTCAATAAAATATTGTATTTAACTAGCAGACTACTTATCCAATACATAGTAAAAGGAAGAGCTAGCTAGCTCGTACAAAGTTACGGATGCCAGATACCAATGAAATGCTTCAACTTTGTAACTTTGTAACTTGATAGTTTTGAATTCCACAGCGTCGATCAGTTTCAGGGATTCGGAAGTTTACCTGCAAACGGTAACGTTACCTCTTTCTCATTGAAATGGTGTTATTTTACAAAAGGGGAACAACTTTAGATTTGTATGTAGATCACATAACACAAGAAAACCTGCTCAGGTGGAGATTCACAGAGGACTCCGCCCTCGAGTGTAAATGTGTTGCTGTCCCACAAACAGTGTGGCACTTAATGTCGTGTCCAGCGTGTATAGTATCTACGTACTACAGACATTTTACATCATATACTTACACTTTACATTCATTAATACATCTAAATATCATACTTCTATGATTTTCCATTAATATTTTGCGAATCGGTCTAAAACGATTCGTTTTCTTTAATTTTCATTGTTATGACACTTATGTCAGGCTGTCAAACTATCATTACATTTTCTTCCAAATTTTCTCTCATAGAGTTTTTTACTAGTTTAGTCTATGAAGCTTACTTTTGATTTATATAATTTAAATTATTTTTATCAATATGTTGGATCCGGTCAATAGTACGGACGCGTAACGAATCGCAAGCGCGCCACTGGCGACATCACGTGAGGTGCCCACGCCTACAGCGCGCTTCTACAGAGTCGTGATGTTTTAACCTGATGGCGAGAAGAACAGTCTAGTGTCGGATCGCATCGGAGCAACATCGGGGTTACTACGCCACGGAACTGTATTCGATTCGTTGTGCTTAGTGATCGTGTTAGATTGTGATTTTAAACACCGTGTATCGCACCCAGTGTGTTTTCATTGCACGAAACCCATCTTCTGCCCACATGTCTGTCTAAATCTAACTGAGTAAATCCTGACGTTCCGACAAATATGTTAGCCCAAATATTGTATTTTTTATATAATTATGATTGTTTACTGAATAACTGCATGTGCATATGGCCCACTCCCTCACACAAAGAGAGGAGTGTCCCAGCAGTGGGAACAGCAACAGCGTTCGCTAGTTTTGGTCTAAACCGGCCTTGGCTTTTGGGAGTTGTGCTATTTCTTTTGTGTACACTAAATAAATGATAAAAAAAAAAAAAAAAAAAAAAATTGTTGTTGTTGTTAATTGTTGTATTGTTGTTGTTGTTTGTTGTTGTTGTTGTTGTTATTTATCTACATAGTAGTATCTTAGATGAATTATTCGAACCGGTTATTCTTACAAAAGTAAATTTGAGAGTTGTAATTAATAAAAAAAAGCGGCCAAGTGCGAGTCGGACTCACACACGAAGAATTCCGTACCACCGTACAATATTTAACACAATTTTTTTTTTATGCCACTGATTTCCCCTTCATTTGATTCCAATTTGCCTAGCCTTTTCCAGTCTAACCCCCTATAAGGAATACTGACATGACAGTATTATGTAGACAGAAAAATATATCATTTATTTAGTGTGCAGTAAAAAAAACCGGACAAGTAAATGTTGGACCACTCACAATGAAGGGTTCCGTAGTTGAAAAAAATTATCCCAAAAACAAACTTGAAAAAAAAATTAAAATGAAAAATGTTTATTTTGTTATACAAGTAAATTTAACAACTAGTGATTTGAGTCCCCTTTTAAGCAAAAAAGCCTGTGTTAGGAGACTCCGCTCTTCCAAAACTTGAAATATTAACATATAATTACTTGTTTCAAGTGTTATAAAAACAGGCGATTTAAAATAAAAAGAGAAAATTAAAACTAGACAAGAAGCATGCAAATGTGTGAGTGAGAGTAGGGGTGTGTGAATGTGAGAATGAGGGTGCGTGAATGTGAGTATGAGGGTGTGTGAATGTGACTATGACTATGAAGGTATGAAGGTGTGTAAATGTGAAAATGAACACTCCTTAGTATTCACACTCACACACCCCACACTCACAAACTTAACATTGTAATCCCAAAAAAATGTTTATGAGATAAAATTACAAATTAACAATTTTCGGACTTTTTTCTTTACTTGTTCTGCTTGTCAAATTTCATGATTCTAGGACAACGGTAAGTACCAAACAGGTTTTGATTTACTTGCGAGTAACAAAATATGTCGCATAAATGGCCGTATTTTTTTACTGCTTTGACTTAGAAGCTTGATTTTTTAGGGCCCCAAGAGACTACGATAGGCTTACGTATTTGATATCAATTTCAACTTGATACCCCCATAATTTCCTGAGAAAAAGGGTCTTGACAGACTGACAGACAGACAGACAGACGGACAACGAAGTGATCCTATAAGGGTTCTGTTTTTTCCTTTTGAGGTACGGAACCCTAAAAAACGCCGAAAAAAGTCCCTTTAAATTTTAACTTTATTTTATTTTTATTATTTGATGTTATAGCGGCCATTAGTTGTACACACTCTGTGAAAATGTCAAGTGTCTACCTATTACGGTTATAAGATATAGCCCTGTGACAGACGGACGGACCTACGGACGGACAGCGGAGCCTTAACAATAGGGTCACCCTTTGAGTACGGAACCCTAAAAAAACTGTACCACACTAACAAGCCGACCGGTGTCGCTTATTAGTGTTGCTTTGAACGTGAAGATCTATCGATATGAAGTGTGGCCACCTCTATACTAGACCACGGATGTGATCGATGAAAGACGTCTCGTTTTAATGAGGAGTGACTTGAATGCAGTGGTGACAGCAAAAAGTCATCGAGATTCGTAAGATAAACGTTGCATAGAAAGGTGTTCGACAAAACTAAAAATCCTCCGTTCTCCGCAGTTATAGGGTAGGGTGAACTCATTCAATTTCGTGATAAAACAAAATATGTAATAAAACTTCCACACTTTATTAAAATCTACTTTTTTATTTCAATTGCGAACTTAAAGCAGTCTTTCTTTTACAATAAGTAATTACGATAGTAAACTTACCTAGGACAACTATTTTAAGGCTTATAGCTTATAATCGAAACCTTTGTTAAAACTTAAAAGAAAGAAAGAAAAGAAAGAAAGAAAGAAAAACGTTAATTTGCATACAGGTCGTGAAACACAAAAAAAAAACAAAAGTGAAAATAATATTTTAACAACAATAGTGTGTGCCTCACGGCTGCGCAAAAAAGGTTCATTTCAGCATTAATGCCAGACAGATGCTGTCTGACGCTGGTTTTCTAATGAAAACTTTTTACTTAACGAAACGGACTATCACGAAATTACGACTATCACTTATTTGCGTGAATTTACTAAACTAGCTTTTGCCAGCGGCTTCGTCCGCGTGGATGTCGGAAAATATCCCACGGGAACGTACTACTGGGAATTCCCTGCTTATTCCTTGTCTAAATTATAAAGGGAACCTCTGTGCTAAACAGGTTTCTAGGTTCAAGGGTTTGGGCTGGGCGTTGATGAGTCACTCAGTCAGTCAGGACTTCTCTTTTTATTTATATAGATAAGACTTTCTACACAGAAAAATAAAACCCCTTTCTTTTTTTATTTTTTATATTTTTCTTTCTTTTCTTTGTTTCTTTCTCCCCAAACGGAGGGTATCCATAAGGGTTTCCGCACAGAAAAAAGGTTGAGTTACCATCGAGTTTTTTCAATGCAACAATGAAATCGTATGCTTATTTTTATGTCGTGTATGTTTATTGCAAAAATATGATATAGATTGCTGTGAATAAAAATAAAAGAAAAAATAATTTATCACATGGATTGGTATGAAAAACTCATCAATATTTTATATCACGTTCACGCTCGAAAATTCCACTGTTTCTATATTTTCATGTTTGTTTTTAGATAGTTTGTTTGCTGACAGCTATGAAACATTTTAATCTGCAGGCTTCGGATTTTATTTGCACTGAAATGTTTCCTGGAACATATAATACTATACAAGGTGTAACTTAAATAATGTACAACCTCTAAAGGGGTCATTGTACTCTTCCTTATGACCAACTTTTACTATGGGACCAAACGTGAAATCGTGAAAAAAAAACTGCTGTTCCCTACATTATGATGAGTTATGAGAAAATAAATTTAGGGAACAGCTGATTTTTTTCGCGGTTTCAGGTTTGGTCAAAGTCAAAGTCAAATCGTAAACGTAATCGTTGTAGTCGTATCGTAATCGTCGTATCGTCAATCGTGGTCCCATAGTTGTTCATAATTATGAGTACAATGACCCCTTAAGAGGTTGTGTGCGTTATTTAAGTAACCTTGTACACGTGACACATGGAATTCAAACACGTGCTGAAAAATCTAGGGCAATAGGTATAATTTTTCATCATGACAATTCAACAACATTTATTGCGTTATTAAAGTTTTTCAATTTCGATTTTACGAATAATATTTATTTAAATATCACCAACAGCACAGTCGCTTACAATTCAAATTAAAATAACACACAAAATTGGCATTTTAACCAACAGCAGGCCAATTCTCGTACCTAAAAACGATCAAATTCAAGTCGCAATCTCATGCCAGCGACAATGAAATGTCAACAATGTAGTTAAACGCATGGGTTAAACGCTATACAATTTTTGACAGATTGAGAAAAAGATGCGACCGTTGTTAAAAATACGGGAATCCCATGACTTTCACATACGAAATATTAGAGACAACGGAGGACAATAAAAAGTTTGTCTAATAGACATAAATCTAGATCACTACAAAACATATCATTTTGTGCTATATTTACATGCACTCTTTGCACTGATTAAATGAAGCAAATATGAAGCAATGCATAATGAATTTCTTGTAAAATCCTTTGGATTGCGATAAAAACTGTTCCGAAATCTGGATGCAATTTGCTGGTCAGATTTTAAACATTGTATTGAAGTTTTTCCCAAAAAAAAGCAATATACCAAAGATTGGGTTATATAATTATCCCAAAAATATATAAAGACTAAAAAAAACTATACGTGAAAACTTTTATAGACTCCAGGTTATGGTCTACCCATGTGCCAAATTTCATCTAAATCCATTCAGCCATTTTAGTGTAAAAACGTAGCAAACAAACAAACTCACTTGCGCATTTATAATATTAAGTAATGATTAGGATGCAGTTACAGTTACCTAAAAATATTAACATGGTGCATGCTTTGTAACAAACTATACCTATAATAGTTTCAGATTTACCACGATTACATTAGATTTGGCCACGCGCCAAAAACAACATGGCGGTGTTAGTTCCAATTTTGGCCATGCGCCAAAAACAACATGGCGGTGTTATTTCCAATTTTGGCCACGCGCCAAAAACAACATGGCGGTGTTAGTTCCAATTTTGGCCACGCGCCAAAAACAACATGGCGGCGTTAGTTCCAATTTTGGCCACGCGCCAAAAACAACATGGCAGCGTTAGTTCCAATTTTGGCCACGCGCCAAAAGAACCTTGAAGCGCTATAAATGTATTCCTGTTAAAGGCACACACATTCCATAAACAAAACCATTTCCAGCATACTTACCCATTCACCATCAACCAAGAAGACGACAAGCGACGATAATACTACACTATAAATAAGAATTACGTGGTAATACGCAATTAAATATTTCACACAGCTTTCATGTTGATTAATTAGTAGAAAAACACTAAAAAGCGTAAAAAATCTGGCGAAGTACCTACATTTTTAAGCTTGTAACTCATTTGAGTAATTACATTTTTTACTAAAGCTTCTTACTCTTTGCAATTAACGTAGGGTTTTATTAAATTGAAATGTTTTTGTAGTGTAAAAAAAGCATTTTGTGGAATTAGATATATTTAATAAATTACTTTTGAATTGTGCTTCATTGCGTTCAAAGAGAATCAAATTAAATTAAAAACGACGTTGAGTGGGTGACTTTTGTTGATTGATCTCATCATCTTCATCATCATCCACAGCTCGTCTTCACCCTTTGCTGGGTTAGGCCTCTCTTTTCTTGTGCATATCCCCACGCTCCTCGTTTGCCTCATCCAGGTTTTGCCCGCGATGGCAACAATGTCGATGATTGATTCAACTCCTACTTAAGATTGATTAATCTTTCAAAGTCAACCTTTTGCAAAATTAAAGGGTACAGGCCTCTCAAAAATAAATACTTACCTAGAAAAAATAAATATCTAGTAGGCGTTCAGCTTTCGATCAGCGGTCCGCTCTTACTATGCGTTTGCATTAAAAAACATTCAACATGATGAGATGTTTCGCTACTTGTCATGTCAAACAAATCTCACAATTTGTTTTGTTGTATTTGCGTTGGCACTGCACGAAACATAAGTAAGTCTTAAGTTTATATTTATATAGTAGTCATTTTTTTTTTGTGTATGGGAAATCATCAAATGACTTCTCCCGCTCTTTGTGTCAGACTTTTACTGACTAAAACCCACTCGTGTTCCTTCAGTTGCCCGTGCCAGGGCCACGGTATCTCTTTCGAACTACCCGCGACCCCGGCGGCATCGGCCCTATTACCAACATGTTTTTAACGGAATGTTTCGTCAGTGCAAACCCACGTTAAGAAAGTAGGAAATCCTAGAAAATAAGTACAAATAGAAAACATGTTTTTTATCTGTTTCCGATTGCCTCAGTCTATAACCTATTATCAAAAAAAAAAAAAAAAACGTCAAATTTAATTTCCCTGTATTGACATCATCGATGTTCGTAAAGCCATCGGGACTTGAATATATTGAAAATAACTTAAATAAAGCGAGGCTCTAAGCGAAGTTCCGAGCTGTGAGGCCTCGGACTGAAATATTTCATAACCCGTTTTTTTCAGCTTAACAGAATGTGCACTAGTGTGCCTCTCAGAGCTCTCAGACTCTTAGTGTTTGCTAATAACTCCTGATGCTGCCCGTCTACAAACGTACGCCTGTGGAATGTTTCGGATATCCTTATAAATGTTGCCATTGCATCCCTTTGCAGGCGGCCGTCATAATTATATGTGTTTTCTCATTTGTAAGTGTCTCCACCCTCGTTATTTTTATAGCAAAGTCAGTGGCGAAGTCTGTTATAAAACAGCCCAAGTGTGTGTCAGACTGGCACACTGGGAGTTCTGTACCAATAAAACTATTATAGTTTACCTTCTTTTTATTATTTAAGACAGAGGCAATAATTTACCCCCCGGTGGGTTCACGCATTGTCGAGGCGGGGGGGCTCAGTAGCCGTGGCTTGGTCACCCGCGGTGAAGCGAAGAGGAACCCGAGGAGGGGCCGCTCGTCAGGGCTTTTCCTGGTAAGCCAACGATGTAGCGGCCAACGGGGAGGTTGCGGTGCCGCTTGGGTGACACCGCAACTGAGGCGGTCTGCGATGTCTTTTGGGAGGCATCGCGGCTGAGGGTTGGAGGCCGCGGCGGGAGAGGAGTGCCGGTATTGCGGTGCGCCGCTCTCCCTACCTTCCGCGGCCTTGACGGAGTCGCCACCGTTTGATGGCAGACGCGGTGCGGCCGCAGGGGAGGAGGGTTGTCGGTATGACGTTGGCCGCTCTTCCTATCCTCTGCGGCCGAAATTTGGCAGGCGGCCGGGCCAATGACCTGACCCGTCGCAGGGGGACCAAAGGTGCCCAGTCACGGGGTCGTCTGGCGCCCATGTGCTGGTTTGGTCCCTGGGGTGGTCACGGCGTGCAAGGTGTTCTGGTGCGCCGTTGATGGGGAGTAGGTACTCCCCAGAGGAGGGTCTGGTGACGGACAGCCGCGGCGGGTTCACGGATGAGTGCTAACGCGTGCCCGCGTTCCCGCCGTTCAGCGGCAGAGGAGGATAGAGTGGAGTTTTAGTGGGATAGAATCCCAAATAACTGCACTATTTCCCCGTGGTAGTGCAGTATGCATGAGCATTTCTCCACGATAAATAAATAAAAAAGGCAATAATTTAAACTGGCTACGTACAACGGTAAACAATCCATGGGGCTTACTATGAGCTCTTACAGCAGAGCAGAAGTTGAACGTTTCCAGTGAGAGAGAGAGAGAGACGGTGCTATAGGTCGTATATAGCTCCGTCTCTCTCTCTCTCTCACTGGAAACGTTCAACTTCTGCCCTGCTATAATAGCTCATAGTAAGCCCCCAGCCCTGTAAAGCCGAAATCAGACGCACTTTTGACGTGCTTAATTCGTCATTTTTGACTCAAAGTGAAACGTCTGAACACGAAATTAATTAAAAGTTAAAAACCAGCCAAGCGATAGGACTCGCACACGTAGGGTTCCGTACAATAGTTAACAATAAGTACATAATAATATTACAAAAAAAAATACTTCAGTTTAAGAAAACACGTTTCCTTCCTTGGATTTTTAATTTAATTTAATTTTTTATTATTTGTTTTTATAGCGGCAATAGAAACACACAATCTATGAAAATTTCAACTGTCTACCTATTACGGTTTATGAGAAACAGCCCGCTGACAGACAGACGGACGCACGAACGGACAGCGGAGGCTTAGTAAGAGGGTTCCACTTGGCACCTTTCGGGTACGGTACCCTAAAAATTAATTCGTCAGTGAACCGACCTAACGATGTTGGATTTCGGCACTCGGCATCATTCATTCGGCTACCGAATGATCGAAACTTAAAGTAAAAGGAGCTGATGAACGTTCATTCCTATGTATTTTTTTCGGTGTCGTGTGAACGAGTTATGAAACATAAAAAGTAAGTTGAAAAGTTGGTTGAAAAACTAAAACCCAACTACTGAAAAATCACGCTCACCGCGGTCGCGTCGGTCTGTAAGTTATTATTTAATTAATACCCAGGTATTAACCCATAGCATAAAATTATAATTAAATTACATTATTAAAATTAAAATTAAATTACATCATTAAAATTAAATTACACTAAACTACATTAAATTAAAATTAAGATGACAAAAATTAAATTTTTTCAGCATATTAGCGTCTTAGCAGGTACACACAGTAAAATATTAGGTCTTTACCTATGAAATTGCCGTTCTGCAGTACTGGCCATTTCAAATCAAAATAATTTTTGTTTGGCTAAGAATTCTAATTTCAAATTAATTTTATTTTAAAAACATGGATTTTTTTTTCCAAAAGTAGTCATTTGTTTATTGATTAGTGTTACATTTTCATCGCATTTCAATCTTTTTCGTCATCATGGATACGTTAAAAATTCGAGTAATTATGGAATATGAGTACCGTCGTGGCAGCAACGCGGCACAAGCGGCACGCAACATCAACGACGTTTACGGAGCTAACACTACAAACCAACGCACCACTTGTTATTGGTTTGCTCGCTTCCGTTCTGGAAATTTCGACCTGAAAAATGAACCTCGCAGTCGTCCGAAGACTTTGGTCGACAATGACGAATTAAAGGCGATTGTGGAAGCTGATGATACACAATTTACGGCTGAATTAGCAGCAGCTTTCGACGTTAGCGTCAAAACAATATTGGTCCATTTGCGTCAAATTAGCAAGGTAAAAAAGCTTGACAAATGGGTGCCCCACGAACTCAATGATCGCCAGCGCGAAGTACGCGTCGAGACGTGCCTTGCACTGCTCAACAGACACACAAATGAAGGAATTTTGAACCGCATTGTTACCTGCGATGAAAAATGGATTCTGTTTGATAACCGCAAGCGCTCAGCAAGTTGGTTGGATCCTGGTTCAGCACCTAAACAATGCCCTAAACGAAAACTTACCCCTAGAAAAATGATGGTCACTGTTTGGTGGTCTAGCGCCGGTGTGATTCATCACAGCTTCTTACCAAACGGGGTGAGCATTACTTCAGATGTGTACTGTGAAGAACTGAACACAATGATGGAGAAGCTGGCACATCTCCAACCAGCATTGGTCAATCGCTCGTCTCCGCTGCTCCTGCACGACAACGCGCGACCTTATACTGCACAGCAGACGGTCTCCAAGTTGCAAGAACTGGGGTTGGAAACTCTTCGTCATCCGCCCTACTCACCAGACCTTGCGCCTACAGACTACTACTTTTTCCAGAATTTGGATAACTTCTTGGCGGGAAAAACATTCAATACCCGAGAGGCAGTACAAAATGCCTTTGAAGAATTTGTTGCCTCCCGTCCAGCTGATTTCTTTAAGAAGGGCATCAATAAACTGCCACTGCGTTGGCAAAGATGCATTGATTGCATGGGTGATTACTTCGATTAATACAAATAAAAAATGCATGAAAAAAATTCGTTTAAATTTTTTCATACAAAACGGCAATTTCATAGGTAAAGACCTATTATAACAGACACTATTTGATTACTACATGCACATAGTCTAGTCAGGAAAGATGCCTTGAGTTTCCTCAAGAGCCCATAAAAATCAGTAACCCTGTTCTCAACAAACATGCCAGTCGCACTACACCGCCAGGGCAGCTTTAATATACACACATCAAAAGTGTCTAGGGATCAAGCATTTTTATGCGGATTTCTTGAGATTGAGATGTGGCTTTGTAATAAATTTATGATTTTATAAATTTATATGGATCCTTTTTGGTGCATTTCATAATTTGAATCAGGAACTGTGAATCAAATTCGAGTAAAAGATGAAAATCAGCTGTCAATATTTTCCCTATAAAAACATACAACGCATTGAAGACATTATTAGTGCTACTGTTTCCCTACTACTGATTAAAACCAACGTTATTATGGAGCGGCGACGTCATTTAAGCAGGGAAGAAATGCTCAGAGCCGTGGGAATGATAGAAGCTGGTTCCCGGCAACGTACTGTGGCTTTAGCTCTGAATACAAGTCAGAGTGTTATCAGTCGACTTTGGACACGTTACCGAAGCACTGGTACCGTGGCTGAGCGCCATGGAGGACGGTATCGCTGCACCACACGGAGACAAGACCGATACATTCAAATCTTAACTCGAAGAGCTCCAACTATAACCGCCATGATGTTAGCCGTGAGGCTTCATCACTCTTCAGGGAACTTAATTAGCGACCAAACAGTCAGAAACCGCTTGCATGAAGTGAACCTTCATTCCCGAAGACCGCTACGGGTACCACCTATAGCAATGCACAATCGTAGGATTCGATATCAATGGGCTCTTGAACACAGAAATTGGGCAGAAGAACAATGGCGTTTCGTGTGCTTTTCTGATGAGTCTCGTTTTGGTATGAGACCGGATACAAGACGTATACGACACTGGAGAACCCCTGGACGCCAACAGCGATTAAAATCCTGCCAGGAAGTCCATCCTTATAGTGGTGGAACCATCATGGTATGGGCGGCTATTTGGATCGGCGGAAGAACTGAGTTGATTTGGATCAGAGGCAACCTCAACGCTCAAATTTATGCTGAGACGATTGTATCAGACGTCATCGTTCCTCTACAAGTGCAAATCGGTCCCTTATTTCAGTTAATGCATGATAATGCACGACCGCACACCGCAAGAGTTGTAAGACAGACTCTCGCCGCAGCTAACATCAATGTCCTGCCCTGGCCTGCTCAGTCGCCAGACTTGAACCCGATTGAGCATGCATGGGATATGCTACAGAGAAGAGCTCTGCCGAATATGGAGGGTATCCAGTCGCAAGAAGACCTTTTTTTGTTGTTGCAACGAACATGGGCGGCCATTCCACAGCGTGATTTGGATGAACTCATTTTGAGTATGCCAAACCGATGTTCTTGTGTTGTTAGTGTTCGCGGTAGAAACACGGATTATTAATTGTTTAAGTTACCCAATAAAATTTTAAAGAAAACTGTTATTTCAGTCTTTTTTTCGAACTTTAATGTTAGTGGTTCAAATGTCAAAAATCCCTTTATTAGGAAAATGGCAAATTTCTTTATTAATGCAAAGGTGACTTGGTTTATCGTTACTGTGACAAACGAAAACACTTTATTTGATGAATCCTTAAAGAAAATTTTAATTAATATCAATCAGGAGAAAAGTTATTGCAAAAATATATGTTGATCCCTAGACACTTTTGATGTGTGTAGCTCTAAAGGTTAGGTTATTAAATTAATATTATTTACTTTTACTTATTTTTAACAATTTAAACATAATTATTTATGACATATATATACATATTTGTAATGTGCTTGTCAAGACCTTTCTTTTGATACCAAACATGTCATGATTATCTCAGTAAAATTTTTTTCGAGGTCAGAAATTTACGTGTAAAGTCCACCATATTAAACTTACGGAGAATTTCTATAGCCTATGTTACCCGGACCATTATTACAAATCTATTGATACCTCATTCATTAAAATCGGTTCAGTAATTTAGGTGCTACGGTGGAACACACGTAAATACATACTTATACAGGGTGTCCCGTAAATAATGGATCAAACGTAACGGGTAGGTAGCTTACCTAATTTCCAACAACTAATTTGAATATTAAAAAAAAAAACCGTTACAGTAACCAGGATATTAATTTTTTTTCGAATTTTACGATTTTGTCTTCCAGAATTAAGCTTTTTTAATGCTGTCGCTGCAAATGATGACATTTTTAGGTATGATTTTTATTTAACATTTCTAAATAGCTTACTAATGTTATAAGATACCATTTTTTTTGAATACCGTTTTATTTGCCTTAGAAAAAAAATCTTGAGTTGAAAAGTTTTTTCTTTACGATGTTAGGACCAAAATTGAAAAAATTCTCCTGTAAAAAAAATGTATGACACCGAAGACCACCATTATTTTAAAAACTTGTACATTTAATAAGGTTTGCAAATTGGTATAAAACTTACGTCTAGTCCTTATCGTTACAAAGATATTGCTATGAATGTGATGAAGAAGACAGAAAATAAATTAAATTGGTACTATTCCATTTTTTCCTTTTCGTAATGGCTTATGCTTGAATGCTTGTAATCGAAGCAGGTAGTTAAGCGGATAGCATAATTCCGACCCGATGACGTCATCTGTCCGGAATTTGGGACCGCTACCTGTGGCGGAGTTGCACCTCAGTCAGTGTGAAAGGGATAGATAGCGCCGCTTTTTGGTAAATCGGTTAAATCGGTATGAAGTTGCGCAGGTTCTTTTGTTCTTTCCTGCGCCCTTCACTCGTACAGGCTTCATTGTTGCTTGATTTTATTAGTTTAGTTGTAACTAGTCTCTCTTCGAGTTGCTACGTCAGACAACTTTCGCTCCCGGTCAGTGGCTCGGTGTTTTCTTCTGTAAAATTTGACTTGTGCTGTGTTTTTGGACTTAGCTTTGCCTATCGATTTGGAACTCTTTGCGTATTGGACAAACGACTTGGCGATCCTATGGACTCCGAAAACATTCGTTTGTGTGTGCTTGTACGTGTGTGCAGTAGCGCTGAAACCTTATTCAGCCCAATGCCTCGTTATGAGTACACGCCACGGCAGTACGCCGAAATGCATTTTATCTACGGAGAAGCAAGAGGTAATGCCAGGGCGGCTGCAAGATTGTACCGTGAAAGATACCCGAACCTGGTTCGTTATCCCGATTATCGCGTCTTTATTAGAGTGCATAACGCGCTTCTTGAGGGAAGAATTCTTGGCACCGGAGTTGGTTGGTTGGTTGGACCACGACAAGTTAATGACGAAGTCATTCTTCGAGAAATCGAGGAAGATCCGTCAGTCTCCGTTCGCGTCATAGCGCGACGCGTAGGAATTTCTAGATCGACGGTGCATCGAGTGCTACAACGGTGCCGATTGCACCCATATCACGTGCAACGTGTTCAAACGCTGACGTCGCGTGATTACCAGCCAAGAATAGAATTTTGCCAAAGGATGCTTAGAATGATTCGGGCGGACCCGCAGTTTTTTAACAAGATTTTATGGAGTGACGAGTCTTCATGCCGCCGAGATGGATATTTAAATTTGCATAATTTGCACAGTTGGCAGCTGATAAACCCATATTTGATGCGAGAGGACAGGAGCCAACATCAATTTAAAATAAATTTATGGGCGGGAATAATCAATGGGCAAATAATAGGGCCCTTTGAATTACCAGCTAAGGGCCCTTTGAATTACCAGCTACTCAAACGCCGAATATTATCTCCATTTTTTAAGGAATGAGTTGCCAAGGTTATTAGAAAACGTTCCAGAAGACGTACGGCAAGCAATGTGGTTGCAAAATGATGGGTGCCCCGCTCACTATACGACGGCAGTAAGGGCGCACCTTGATGAAAGTTATCCGGACAGATGGATCGGCCGATTAGGACCAATTTTGTGGCCTCCGCGATCTCCGGATTTAAATCCCCTAGATTTTTTTTACTGGGGATGTTTAAAAGACAGGGTTTACAAGAATCCAATAACGTCGGAAGAAGAATTACGACAGCGCATCCAATCTGCTGTATCAGAAATAAACCAAAGCCGTTTTGTCCGTCGGATAAGAGCTTCCTTTATTAGGAGATGCAGACTTTGCATTCTTGTAGAGGGAAGGCAATTCGAACATTTATTGTAAAAACCAAATAAAACGATTTATTTGAACTAACTGTTTTTTTTAGTACGGCCTCCTAATTCTTTTCATACGCCTCAATAATTCAATGAACATTGCCTCTGAAATACTACAGTTACACATTTTAAAGAAAAAGTTTAAATGTACACACTTTTTTATTTTTTTTATTAACGTTGATTTGGAGCACCTCTCAGATTCATAGCAATTATCTTTGTAACGACAAGGACTAGAATGTACAACTTCATACCAATTTACCAAAAATACAAAAGCGGCGCTATCTATCCCCTTCACGCTGACTGAGGTGCAACTCCGCCACAGGTAGCGGTCCCAAATTCCGGACAGATGACGTCATCGGGTCGGAATATGCTAGCCGCTTAACTACCTGCTTCGATTACAAGCATTCAAGCATAAGCCATTACGAAAATGAAAAAATGGAATAGTACCAATTTAATTTATTTTCTGTCTTCATCACATTCATAGCAATATCTTTGTAACGATAAAGACTAGACGTAAGTTTTACACCAATTTGCAAACCTTATTAAATGTACAAGTTTTTAAAATAATGGTGGTTTTCGGTGTCATACATTTTTTTTACAGGAGAATTTTTTCAATTTTGGTCCTAACATCGTAAAGAAAAAACTTTTCAACTCAAGATTTTTTTTCTAAGGCAAATAAAACGGTATTCAAAAAAATGGTATCTTATAACATTAGTAAGCTATTCAGAAATGTTAAATAAAAATCATACCTAAAAATGTCATCATTTGCAGCGACAGCATTAAAAAAGCTTAATTCTGGAAGACAAAATCGTAAAATTCGAAAAAAAATTAATATCCTGGTTACTGTAACGGTTTTTTTTTTAATATTCAAATTAGTTGTTGGAAATTAGGTAAGCTACCTACCCGTTACGTTTGATCCATTATTTACGGGACACCCTGTATACATACCTACTTACATACATACACAGACTGCTAAAATCATAACCCTTCAATTTGGCTTTGCCGTAGTCATGTAAAAATGAACCTTCATTCGAACTCGTGTGGAGCGTCTGAAATCTACTTAAGGTGACGATAAACGAATTTTAATGATTTTAAACTGAAGATCACACCGTAACGAACAGTGGTAATGTGATGAATGATAGTATACAGGAGAACATGTTTATTAACTGCAAAGTTAAGTATGTCCTTCAATCATGAATTGGAAATTTGGGACAGCCGAGCACAACTTTGGGACGGAACCCTCAGAGCGCGAGTCCTACTAGCACTTGCCGGTTTGTTTTTTTGTAATTCCAATAAACGACCTAATTTTTGTTTCTTTCTTCTTTGATAAAATCAATATAGGTCTTTGTCCACAGCTATGGGTTATATACGAGATGTCGCGATCAGAAAGTTACATGAATACAATATTTGAAGGTTGTGACGCCCTCGTTATTAAAATTGCATTGACAATGCATTTTCTTGTGATCATCATCTTCTTAATCGCTTGTGGTGTTCTAATGCTTGGAATTATTACTGTAAGTAAATGAGATCTTCTTGGTGCATTATGAAGCAGATGGATTGTCGAATCCGCTGTTTTACATAATCGCTAGCTGTTTTACAAAACAGCTCCGTTATATAAAACAGCTGAACAACGTTCAGCTGGATTGCCATTGCGTTATGTTTAACAAAACAGAAGCCCGAAAGTCTGACAAGCACTCTTACCAAGGGGTATCGTGTTTCCCAGTAACTGGGTTGTCGAGGTCAGATAGGCAGTCGCTCCATTTATAAAAACTTTTTTACGAAAAAAAACAACCGACTTCCAAAAAAAACACTTCAAAGTGAGAAATAACTTTAATTTCGGAAGTCGGTGTCTTTGGTTTTGTATTTTCGTTTTTTGTAAAATTACAAATTAACAATTTTCGAACTTTTTCCTTTACTTGTGCTATGAGACCTTGTTTTTTGCCAAATTTCATTATTCTAGGTCAATGTGAAGTACCCTATAGGTTTCGATTTACTTGCGAGTATCAAAATATATCGCTTATAATTATGGTCGTATTTTTTGATTGCGTTGACTTAGAAGCTTGATTTTTTAAACCTTTAAGGGACTATAGACCTACGTATTTGATATTAATTTCAGCTTGATACTTCACGCGTTCCAGAGAAAAAGGGTCTTGACAGACTGACAGACAGACAGACGGAGAACGAAGTAATCCCCTAAAAATGTAGCAACGACCTGAAATTAGTTATTTGATACATACATGGTGCTCACATATTTACAAATATTGTAAAAGTAGATGATTTTCCAAAAAAACCCGCCTTATTTATTCTTTGGTAATTTGTTTTTTTTAGCAAAGAAGTATTCCTATCCACGTGTACGTTTGGACTGCGTTTATATTCAACTGCACATGTATAGTGACTACAATCGCCTCAATTACTTTCCAAGTGGTAAGCACTGGGAAATTACCTAAGAAGATAGTTACGAGACTAGTGATCTCTGTTTTTTGGTACAGTCGTAAGTTTGATAATGTTTTTTTTTTATCTATAGTTAGACCAGTATTTTCTCTTTGACCCCTCCTACGTCCGTGCTCGGAAACAAGGAACATAATTATACCTACTCACCTACGGTGCTCGGAAAGCAAGTTTGGTTGTTGATCCCAGCTGTCATTCTTAGATCTTTGGCAGTCGTTATGGGTCCAACCATAGGCATAGAGAATGAACTGAGTGTTAGCCCCACAAAAAACTTTTTTCCAGAAAAAAACAACCGACTTCCAAAAACAACACTACAAAGTGACAAATAATTTTAATTTCGGAGTGTCATTGGTTTTGTATTTTCGTTTTTTGCTAACGAATTCCGAAATTAAAGTTATTTTTCACTTTGTAGTGTTTTTTTTTTGTAAAAATGTTTTTATTTTTCACTTTTTAGTTGTGGTACCTACACCCACACACAAATTCGAATACGCACTACCTGCAAAGTAAATTACTAGAACATCATCCACATAGACTGTGGAAAAAATACGTATTATTGAAGGTAACTCAAAAACTACCCAAGCAAAGATAATAAATACATGTGACCAACTTCGAGGTACATCCTTCCGTACAAAACAAGAATCGTTCAAATCAGACTCAAAATCAATCTGCCTAGCCTTTTCCCAACTATGTTGGGATCGGCTTCCAGTCTAACCGGATGCAGCTGAATACCATTATTTTACATGGAGCGACTGCCTATCTGACCTCCACAACCCAGTAACTGGGTAATACGATACCCCTTGGTAAGACTGGTTGTCAGACTTTCGGGTTTCTGACGACCCGTAACGACTGTCAAAGATCCACGAATGACAGCCGGGACCAACGGCTTAACGTGCTTTCCGAGGCACGGAGGAGTCTCGGTATGTAAAGATGGTCACCTATCCACTGACCAACCCCGGCAAGCGTAGCTTAACCTGATGGATCGCCCCGTGCGGCTGTTATTACTTAGCCACGAGCTCCTATAAAAAAAACAAAATGTCTGCCCGGTAACTAGGTTGCTGAGATTATGGAGGTCAGATAGGCAGTCGCTCCATGTAAAATACTGGTATTCAGCTACATCCGGTTACACTGGAAGCTGACCCCAACATAGGAATAGACTGCGCTGATAATGTGACCTGTATCTTTCTAAGTATGGAGTAAAAAGCGGCAGCACCTCTTGTGAGCTTGAGCTTGTGAAATGAATGAATAAATGAATATAATATATAATAACTGAATTAATTATGCTATTAAGGATATTGACCGTACTTCCGGGATTGTCCTGATAACCGTGGAATGCCTTACCACTCCTCAAGCACCTCACGACATATTGCCCCCCTTGTCACTACGTCACTATGTGCTAGCGACCGTTTCCGGGGGCCCATTATTGAGTGTGCAAGTCAAACTCAAACTCAAACTCAAAGCATTTATTTCAATTAAACCAATTACAGGCACTTTTGAATTGTCAAAATAAGTCTCCCCCTGCCAATTTATCTGTGTATATTATATAATACTGGTCAGGCAGGGGACATAGTTCTTCCATAGTTCGAGGTACCCAATCGACTATAGCCACCCAAACCCATAGCCCAATATGTTTTGTTTCCATGTTCTGCAATAGTCCTGCACCAACCGGGGGTTGTCCTTGGGTGAACTTGCATAGTGTATACAGGGATAATAGTCGGCTGGTGCCTCCTCGTCATTTAAAATTTTCCAAGGGGCCTCTGGGAGTTGGCTTCGGCCCCTCGTACGCCTTCCAAAGGCCCGGGACCCCAGGGTCCCGAGATATGTCAAAGAAAATTAATAATAATAAATTCTTTAAATAAAAAAATCAAGTATCTTGACTTAGCACACGAGGTTGTCGACATGTGAGACGTGGACTCTACAATCATTGTACCGATAATCGTTACGGTTAATGGCCTAATTGCGAAATACCTCGACCAACACCTCAGGAGGCGCGTTGCGCGGCTGGGTCAAGGGCTTGATTCACAAAGCAGTACTCCTGGACACGGCACGCATAGTGAGGAGGTTCCTCTCTCTAGAGCCCTGACCACCGGTAGCTTGGACCCTGTTCCCTATACCGGTGGGCTACTATTTTTATATTTTTAAATGTTTTTTTTTAATTTATGTTTTTATAAAAATATTTAAAAATGTAAATAATATGTTTGTAAATGTAATAAAGGAAATTCTTTCATACAGCATACAGGTTACAGAAAGAATTTTAAACTCTTCCAGTGCTAGGTTTCGAGTACCTGTATTTACGATCCCCAGTCACGCCACGGGTAGCTATTACAGCAATGTTATCTGCTATTATCCTTCGCAATTGTTTACTCAATGCCCGTTTTCTGAATGCCAATGTATCTTATGCCAAGTGATAAATAAGACACTACGCCTGCACTCCAAAGAAGGCAGAGGCAAATACAAATTTCTACAGTATATTTAGGCCTGCAGTAATAGGTGGCCAGCGTATTGCCACAAACCCGACACAAATCTAGAGTGCAGCGGGCAATTGCGTATCACACTATCAATCCGAATCAGTTTCATTTTGACTATTCAACAACATCTATTGCGTTATTTACGTTATCGAGCAGTCAACATTTTCGAACATATAATAACAATCCATTGCGATCAGCGATTTGCTTCAAAATGATTCAGATTCTGATTTATAGTATGTTACGCAATTAGGGCGCATGCTGGTACTCAGTAACATTTGATGGAAAACCGTTTTACGGATGTGTTGTGTGATAACTAAATACCTAACATTTCTTTGTTCACAGTATACTTTTACTTCATAAGTATTGTGAACAGTTATAAGGCTCGGATAGTGTTTGATTATCATTTCTACTTCACGTAAATAAATCTCTAAACTTGTAATATGATTTTTATTTCTTTGACATAACCCCGTGTCCTAACCAAAAGAGAACGCCACGCGGATAGGCGATCGTCGCGTTCATATTAGTGATGATGCGAATACGGGTTTTACCGAATACGAATAATCGACCGAATATTCGGTAGAAGAACTAAAAAGTCCGGCTATTGAACTTGAGAGCTGTCCATACTATACTAATACTAATATTATAAACTCGATAGTTACTGTCTGTCTGTTTGTCTGTTACCTTTTCACGCCTAAACCGCTGAACGGATTTACATCAAATTTGGCAAGGCTATAGATGACATCCTGCGGAAAGACATAGGCTAGGTTCTTTTTGTCTCAAAAATAATCTAACAGGGGGTGATATAAGGGATGAAAGTATGTATGGAAAACCAAAAATTTCGTAAGTTAGGGAAATTTCAAATTTATGCTTTTGGTAGGACATAAAGAAATACACACATCAAAAGTGTCTAGGGATCAACATATATTTTTGCAATAACTTTTCTCCTGATTGATATTAATTAAAATTTTCTTTAAGGATTCATCAAATAAAGTGTTTTCGTTTGTCACAGTAACGATAAACCAAGTCACCTTTGCATTAATAAAGAAATTTGCCATTTTCCTAATAAAGGGATTTTTGACATTTGAACCACTAACATTAAAGTTCGAAAAAAAGACTGAAATAACAGTTTTCTTTAAAATTTTATTGGGTAACTTAAACAATTAATAATCCGTGTTTCTACCGCGAACACTAACAACACAAGAACATCGGTTTGGCATACTCAAAATGAGTTCATCCAAATCACGCTGTGGAATGGCCGCCCATGTTCGTTGCAACAACAAAAAAAGGTCTTCATGCGACTGGATACCCTCCATATTCGGCAGAGCTCTTCTCTGTAGCATATCCCATGCATGCTCAATCGGGTTCAAGTCTGGCGACTGAGCAGGCCAGGGCAGGACATTGATGTTAGCTGCGGCGAGAGTCTGTCTTACAACTCTTGCGGTGTGCGGTCGTGCATTATCATGCATTAACTGAAATAAGGGACCGATTTGCACTTGTAGAGGAACGATGACGTCTGATACAATCGTCTCAGCATAAATTTGAGCGTTGAGGTTGCCTCTGATCCAAATCAACTCAGTTCTTCCGCCGATCCAAATACCCGCCCATACCATGATGGTTCCACCACTATAAGGATGGACTTCCTGGCAGGATTTTAATCGCTGTTGGCGTCCAGGGGTTCTCCAGTGTCGTATACGTCTTGTATCCGGTCTCATACCAAAACGAGACTCATCAGAAAAGCACACGAAACGCCATTGTTCTTCTGCCCAATTTCTGTGTTCAAGAGCCCATTGATATCGAATCCTACGATTGTGCATTGCTATAGGTGGTACCCGTAGCGGTCTTCGGGAATGAAGGTTCACTTCATGCAAGCGGTTTCTGACTGTTTGGTCGCTAATTAAGTTCCCTGAAGAGTGATGAAGCCTCACGGCTAACATCATGGCGGTTATAGTTGGAGCTCTTCGAGTTAAGATTTGAATGTATCGGTCTTGTCTCCGTGTGGTGCAGCGATACCGTCCTCCATGGCGCTCAGCCACGGTACCAGTGCTTCGGTAACGTGTCCAAAGTCGACTGATAACACTCTGACTTGTATTCAGAGCTAAAGCCACAGTACGTTGCCGGGAACCAGCTTCTATCATTCCCACGGCTCTGAGCATTTCTTCCCTGCTTAAATGACGTCGCCGCTCCATAATAACGTTGGTTTTAATCAGTAGTAGGGAAACAGTAGCACTAATAATGTCTTCAATGCGTTGTATGTTTTTATAGGGAAAATATTGACAGCTGATTTTCATCTTTTACTCGAATTTGATTCACAGTTCCTGATTCAAATTATGAAATGCACCAAAAAGGATCCATATAAATTTATAAAATCATAAATTTATTACAAAGCCACATCTCAATCTCAAGAAATCCGCATAAAAATGCTTGATCCCTAGACACTTTTGATGTGTGTATGTGGTTCAGCGTTTTTGAAAAATCATCCCCTGAGGGATAAAATAGGGGTTGATTTTAAAATTCACAAAACTGCACGGATTTCGAGAAAATTTGGCAAGACTACGAGTATATATAGCATCCAGAGAAAGGACATAGGCTACTTTTATCTAAAAAAATAATCCTACAGGGGCTGATTTATGGGATGAAAGTTTGTATGGCAAACCCAGCATTTGTTAAATTAGGGATATGAAATTTCAAATTTATTCTTTTGGTAGGAAACAAAGAAATATGTGGTACAGCGTCTTTGAAAAATCATCCCCTAAGGGGGTAAAATAGAGGTTGATTTAAAATTCACAAATAACATTAAAATTGTTGTGTAAGTACCTACATATTTTTAAGAGATTTAAGGGATTGGAAATGTAGTCATAGTTCATATCTTGAGGTAAGGTTTACTCTTTATTTCATACGACGTTTTTACGACAGCAAATAACTTTTGAACAAGTGGACGCTCGGTCAAAAGTTATTTGTGAGAACGTGACTGGCATATGTATGATAGTCTGTAAGATATTTATGTTATGGGTCATTGTTACCAGAAATAAATGATATATTATTATCTCACATATCTCGGGACCCTGGATTCCTGGACGTTTCGAAGGCGTACGAGGGGCCGAAGCCAACTCGCACTGGCCCCTTAGACAATTTTAAATGACGAAGAGCATGTTGGTAGAAAGCCGAAAAAGAAATCGGGCAAGTTAGATTACTATAACCGAGGTCAAAACCTACTAAGCATTACATTCTTAACTAGAAATCAGTGGCGAAAATGCCTACATTCTTACACACACACACACACACACACAACACACACACACACACACACACACACACACACATAATAAGTATACCCTAAATATACAAACCCAAAATGATTCAATCTACCCACATTTACAAAGTGACATGGAAAAACTTTCACCCGCTACAATATATCTTACTTATTCAAGTTGTTCTCTAAGAAGGCCTTCGATGTACTCGCTGTACTCGTTGTACTTTAAGCAGCCTACGCCGACTACTGAGTATTTACTTAAGGTGCTTGACATTTGATTAAGTTCTGCTAAACCTGTAGGCTGCTATTGAGTCTTTTTGATTATAATGTATTTCTCGTCCCACGTTATGTTCTATAAATTCATTATGTATTTTATTTATTTAATTTATTCTATTTGAGGAACTTGTGGCTAAGTAATAACAGCCGCACGGGTCGTTTCATCAGGTTAAGCTACGCTTGCCGGGGTTAGTCCATGGATGGGTGACCATCTTTACATACCGAGACTCCTCCGTGCCTCGGAAAGCACGTTAAGCCGTTGGTACCGGCTGTCATTCGTGGATAGGTTTAGGGGTATCGTATTACCCAGTTACTGGGTTGTGGTGGTCTGATAGGCAGTCGCTCCATGTAAAATACTCGCATTCAGCTCATCCGGTTAGACTGAAAGCCGACCCCAACATAGTTGGGAAATACGATACCCCTTGTTATGACTGGTCGTCAGACTTTCGGGCTTCTGACGACCCGTAACGACAGTCAAAGATCCACGAATGAGCCGGGACGAACTGCTTAACGTGCTTTCCGATGCACGGAGGGGTCTTGGTATGTAAAGATGGTCACCCATCCACGGACCAACCGCGGCAAGCGTAGCTTAACCTGATCGATCGACCCGTGCGGCTGTTATTATACTTAGCCACAAGCCCCCAGTATTGTTATTATGTTATTATAAAATTCTATTATTTACCAAATTATGGTAAAATAATATTTGTTTGTGCTGACGTTACAGTGAATGGAGTTTCACAACGACGTGGCTTGCGTAGCGACTACGTAACATTATATCGGCGACGGCGTAGCAAATTCGTAGCAGTATTCTTAATTTACATATCCTAAGTATCCTAATGCTAACTAATATTATAAATGCGAAAGTAAGTTTATTTGTTACCTTTTCACGCCTAAACCACTGAATCGATCATCCTAAAATTTTGCATATACGTTGTCAGGTGTACAGAAACGGCCTTTCATCCCGAAAAAAAGTACTATTCCCGTGGAAAACAACAATAATGTTCTTATGATATTAGATGGCGCCACGTGTCTTTCGAACAGTTACAAGCAGAGTACAACCCGAATTGATTGTTAAATTCTAAATTAACGCGAGCGACGCCGCGGGCAAAAGCTAGTGTTATTATAAAATTCTATTATTTAGCAAATTATGGTGAAAATAATATTTGTTTGTTGCTGACCTTACAGCGAATGGTGTTTCACGACGAGCGACGTGGCTGGCGTAGCGACTACGTAGCATTATATCGGCTACGGCGTAGCAAATTCATAGCTGTATTCTTAATTTACATAACTATAGGTTATAATAATAATCATCCCACATTGTATTTATTTTTCTGAGAGGAGCTCGTGGCTAAGTAATAACAGCCGCACGGGTCGATCCATCAGGTTAAGCTACGCTTGCCGGGGTTGGTCAGTGGATGGGTGACCATCTTTACATACCGAGACTCCTCCGTGCCTCGGAAAGCACGTTAAGCCGTTGGTCCCGGCTGTCATTCGTGGATCTTTGACAGTCGGTACGGGTCGTCAGAAGCCCGAAAGTCTGACAACCAGTCTTACCAAGGGGTATCGTATTACCCAGTTACTGGGTTGTGGAGGTCAGGTAGGCAGTCGCTCCATGTAAAATAATGGTACTCAGCTGCATCCGGTTAGACTGGAAGCCGACCCCAACATAGTTGGGAAAAGGCTAGGCAGATTGATTGTATTTATTCTTCTATATTACGTGTAGTATTATTGTCTGTGAGGATCAAAGGATGATTGCCTGTAATTTGTATTTAGAAGGAGTAGGTATATGGTATATATACGGGTTATTGGTAATATGTTGGCAACTTGGCAATCTATTAAGTAGATGTAGGTGCAACCAAACGACACCTATGCAAGTGTCAACCATTTGGGTCCGGGCCCGCTCGGCCCGCTTAGACTCGGCCCGAAGAATAATACAGTCAGACAGAAAAGTGTTAATTTAACGCTTGCACCACAGAGAGTGCAAAATTTAAATAATGTTTGAATAAATAAATAATTAAACCAGTAAGTAAGTACTTATCTTTTTTTTAATATAGTATACGCTTTGTACTTTGCTGTGCGAGGGGTTAAGCGACGTAGAGGCTATAAATAAAGCTACATTTCTGAAACGAAATCACTGACTACCAGGATAAATTATGTGTCATACAAAATATTAAATAAGTTATTTAGAATTAAAATATTACTTTGCCTGACTGTACAAATGGCACTGAATTGGTACTAAAACATCTGGTATTATTCTTCGGGCCGAGTCTAAGCGGGCCGAGCGGGCCCAGACCCAACCATTTTCGAGTTATGTGACATTATATATTTTTTTTGATCATATCTGCGGTATACAACTTTGAAAACTTATTACAAAAAAAACCAATTAAATATTTTTTTTTATTTATATTATCTGGCTACTAACACTTCAATAAACAATAATCAACCATAAAATGTTAATTATCTTTAATAGTTTTTAAATCAGAGCTACAAATCGTTACAATTTTCATAATTTTGAGCAGGTTTTTTGACTAAAAGGGTAGATTTCTGCAAAAAATATGGTTGACATTTGCATAGGAGTCATAAGGAGTCATTTGGTTGCATATGACCTCTCCTACTTCCCCTTAATGGATTGCCGACGTATTACCAATAACCCTGTATATGCAGGCTTAACATTCCTTTTTATTTCCTAAAAAATATGTGTCGATCGGGCTCGCTTCCCGCTAATCGCTTTTCGCTAATTGTCTGTTCAAACTCAAAACTCAAAGCATTTCAAATAAACCAATTACAGGCACTTTTGAATTGTCAATGGGTCGGTCAGTTAGATAGATTGAAGCTAGTTGCCAATTCTAAAGCGTAGTAGATCCCTATGGAGAAGAACGGGGCAAGTAACTCCACGGACACTCTTTTAAATCATAATATTTTTTACAAAATATTGGTTACATCATTCATGTTGAAAATATACATGTGAGAACAATGCCGACAGGGCACATTCAAGTCAGTGAAAGACGTACCCGGGTGAATTGCCCAAGCAAAAAAATACACGGCAAACCTGAGAACGGTAGTGCAATGTGCTGATTATTAATTTTATATATTTTTTCTCAACAACGTAAGTATTTCTCTACCTTGGCAAAAAAAATCATTGGTATTTACCCTCTAATATACCCAAAAAAAAAATTACAAAGTGTTATTTTATCATCACGGTGACCTGTCCTGAACCCAATTCCGCTCATAACATACCTTCTCCTGCAAATACATTCGTAATATGGATTTAAATTGATTTTGTTATCATTAAATTATAATATATTCGATCAAATAAAACAATTTTTGTTTGTTTATCTTCTTTCTCATGGATTTGACAGGCAGTCAACTTTTGTCTGGAAAAAAGTTATCATTTCAGAGGACAGTAAGTTTTAGTAGAATAGCCACATCAACATTGCGTTGTTACGCCCCTTTCACCTTTTCTCACTCCGGATCAGTCCGGCTTAAGCTCTCGGCGCGAACGCACCGGTCCCAACGTCTTGCGGTTTCCCGCCAAAAAAGTAAGTTTATCATTTCAGTAATATGGGGACAAAAATAGTTTCATTTCGGTGGCTGTTATAACTCGTGCTAGATTTGTTTAATTTGTTTCAAAATTGTGTATTAAATTCGCAGTAAGTACTGTTTTGTTTGAGTAGTGTTCATATTTTTTAAATAATTTTTTTTCGGAGTTAAATGTAGAACTAACCTCTATTTTATCATCTCAGTGTTATCATTTCAGTGGATTCGGTGGACTGTTATACCAATTACAGTCCACCGGAATTAAAAGTATCTCCGAAATGATAAAAACATAAAGTTTTAGAGATCCTGGTGTCAAATACAAAGTCATAGTTTTGTAATGTACCTACTTTTACCTAGAGTGTCGATTAGATTATTTAGGTGTATTTGTTGTGTAATATTTGTGCTTAAGATATATAATATATACATATATCTATGTAGTTAGTACATGTTTACTATACTTTAGATACACATTTGTTCGGCTCAACGAAAATGTGATGAGTGTGTGGGTCACCACAGTGTAGATTATTATACCTACTAATTGTCAACAAAATAATTATTTCGAGGGTTTACCTTCAATATAAGTCACTTACCTTTATTGTAACCTCAAAGAATGATATATGTAATAATACTAACTGTAATATCTGTATATTAATGATGACATTAAAAAAACTGTGTACTGTCCTGTCTCAGTGTTTATCTAAAATTTGTGGAAATCAAACCTAACAAAGTACGGAACCCTGGCTGGGGGCACGGTTGTTCTTAGCTGTATCATTTCGGTGGATTTATCATTTCGGTGGTAATTTTTATCATTTCGGTGGACACTTTTAATTTCAGTGGACTCTTAAAACTTTATCCTTAAATATTTATGTAAGTTTTGATAATATTTGATGTCCACTCACGCACAATGTTATAAAATAGACTAAAGTATTATTTGTCACTAAAAATATATAGATTGCATTGAAATAAAAAAATCCCACCGAAATGATACATAAAAATCTCTTGTTGAAATTCACCCACCCAGTAAAAGGTAGCTTTTTAGTCTGTGGCGTGGAGGTAGAAAAAATAAAATCGTATTAAAATAAAACTAATTTTAATTAACTTGAGTTATTTAATGGAAAACAGACGACGACTAATAGAGAAGTATGGAAAAAAGGAACATGTTGCGCCGACTTCAAATAAATTGGGATAAGGGCAGGAGGATGATGATGAATTATTGGAAAACAGAAGCACCATAAACACGATACTTATAACTGTTCACCACACTTATAAAATAGAACAATACTGTGGACAAATAAACAAGTAATTAACATATTTAAATGGGAAATAAACTGATCCTTTAATAAATTATTGACAAATAATCACGTAGGTACGCTTTTTAAAATTAATGAACATCTAAAAACATTTGGGCTACACACACACACTTTACACACACACTACACACTACACATGATACACACTTTTTTAGGGTTCCGTACTAAAATGGTAAAAACTTTTTTACAAAAAAATACATCTGACTTCCAAAAACAACACTACAAAGTGAAAAATAACTTTAATTTCGGAAGTCGGTGTCTAGTTAAATGTATTTTTGTTTTTTGCCACCGACTTCCGAAATTAAAGTTATTTTTCACTTTGTAGTGTTGTTTTTGGAAGTCGGTTGTATTTTTTTGTAAAAAAGTTTTTATTTTTCACTTTTTAATTGTGTACCTACCCCACACAAATTCTAATACCACTACCTGCAAAACAAACTAGAACATCATCCATATAAAAGTAGGGAAAAAATACGTATTATTGAAGCTAACTCAAAAACTACCGAAACAAAGTTAATCAATTTTATATGGGACCAACTGTGATGTATACCCTCTCGAATAAAACAAAAAAAAAATCCAAATCGGTCCAGCCATCTTCGAGTAATCGGGGAACATACATAAAAAAAAAAAAAAGTTTCCGACGAATTGAGAACCTCCTCCTTTTTGAAGTCGGTTAAAAAGGAACCCTTATGGTGCGGCTCAGTCTGTCTGTCTGTCACAGCTGGACATCTGAAGAACAACTAACTTGGAACAGTTTTAGATGACGTTTGGCCAACTATTTCGCAAATAAGAACGAAATAAAAATATTTATACATTTTTTTTGCAACAGGGACTGAAAGCGGTTCTTAAAAATACGAAGTGGGGCTACTTGGGCATATGGGATATCATACAAAAGAACGCTGTTTGCATAATGCTCAAACATTTCTTTTATTTTTTTAGGTCGCATAAATTTCGACTGTCGAACAAAAATATAAAAAAAAACCGTTTTTTTATTTCCGAGGATTGCATAGAGAAAAATCTGAAATTATTCTATGTGATAGAAGTTTATGTAAAGATAATAGGAAAAATAAAACAAGGTCTCTAGCACAACACAGCACACTTTTTCAGAAATCATCAATTTATACTGGATGACTTTTTTTACCGTCTCGAAAAAAATAGGGTATAATCGGTGAACGGAGTAGAACCCTATGGCATATCTAGTTTGTTTTTTTTTTTTAATTAAAAAAAATCAAAATTCAAATCATAATGCAGGTTGCATATGATTTGAATTTCGATAATTTTAAAGGATTTATTATTTTTCCTCAAAATTTATGTTTGTATTGTTCTAAAATGAAAAGTTTACAACGAATTTGTAGTATTTATTGATACTTAGATATTTTTTTCTGACTAAGCTATTAAAAAAAAAAAAAAGACTAGGTATGCCATACGCTTCTTTCTACTCCGTTCACCTAATATACCCTATTTTTTTCGAGACGTTAAAAAAAGTCATCCAGTATATGATGGTACGGAATCCTCGATGCGTGAGTCTGACTTATTATTGACAGGCAACCATCGACGAAAAATGAAATGCTTCATAGACGCTATGAAGTTCCTTATTTATTGACAGACAACCATAGCCGAAGTACCCTATAGGTTTTGATTTACTTGCGAGTATCTAAACATGTCGCATAAATGGTCGTATTTTTTTACTGCGTTGACATAGAAGCTTGATTTTTTTAGAGCCACTAGAAACGTATTTTATATTAATTTGAACTTGATACCTCCACGCGGTCCTGCGAAAAAGGGTATTGACAGACTGACGGACAACGAAGTGATGCTACAAGGGTTCCGTTTTTTCCTTTTGAGGTACGGGACTCTAAAAATGCAATACTTTATGGACGATGGAGTAAAATAAATGATTGGAAAGATTATAGTAATGCAAATATAAATAAGGTACTTACAACTATGCCAAAAAACACTAAATGTCAGCTGCGTAGCTAACCTCCTGTTCATAGCCTCTGTCCTTTCGACCTGGCATGCAAGTGATATAAAGACTACCACTAGGCATATGCAATTGAACATCAGTGCGACCCAGACATAAAAGTTGATGGCCTTGAATTTGTTCTGTAAATAATAATGAAATAAGTGGTATATTATCGGATATAAGCCGTGCGTCCGATGGGATTTTCCATCAGCAAAAAAGGGCGAAGTGCCATACAAACTTTCATCCCTTATATAACCCCTTTTTTTATTAGCCATCATTGTTCTACTGCTGGGCAAAGGCCTCCCTACTCTCTTTCCACCTCTCTCTGCCCAGAGCTGTCAAAGACCAATCTTTATTAAAGGAGTCCAGCTCATCCCGCCATCTCCGTCTAGGACTGCCGCAATGTCGTTTTCCAATAAGCGGGACCCACTGGGGCGTAAGTTTGGCCCATTGATCGTCTGACATGCGGCAGATGTGTTAAGCGTGGTACCTTCCCGAGTGACATCAGTTATTTTCGTGATGGAACAGATTGTTGTACTAAGAGTACAACGGGTACGGGTTAAGAACCCGGTCCACAAGTTTGATACCCCTCTAGGAAATGAATTTTCAACAATCCTTAATGCTACCTTCTTAATAAAAAACTTTTTTACAAAAAAATACAAACGACTTCCAAAAACAACACTACAAAGTGAAAAATAACTTTAATTTCGGAAGTCGGTGTCTAGTTAAATGTATTTTCGTTTTTTGCCACCGACTTCCGAAATTAAAGTTATTTTTCACTTTGTAGTGTTGTTTTTGGAAGTCGGTTGTATTTTATTGTAAAAAAATCTTTATTTTTCACTTTTTAGTTATGTACCTACCCCACACAAATTCAAATACCACTACCTGCAAAACAAACTAGAACATCATCCATATAAAAGTGGTGAAAAAATACGTATTATTGAAGCTTACTCAAAAAGTACCGAAGCAAAGGTAATCAATTTTATATGGGACCAACTGTGATGAACAAAACAAAAAAAATCTAAATTGGTCCAGCCATCTTCGAGTAATCGGGGAACACATAAAAAAAGGTTCCGACGAATTGAGAACCTCCTCCTTTTTGTAGTCGGTTAAAAAGGAAAGGAAAGGAAATCTTGTGTAAATTTTCATAATTCTAGAACCAGCGGACAGCTGTACGTGATCTGTTAGTAAGTGAATGAATGAACGAATTTAAGAATTTTATTTAGTAAGTAGATAGATATATAGATAGAATAAGAATAATAAGAGTAAGTCCGAATGTGACATAGAGGACTGAAAGTTTGTGTGGAAATCGGTTGTAACAGTACAGAAATGTGATGCGGAGGAATGAGGATAATGTCGTGAGGAAAGTTTTGATTATGTATGTGGCTGTACGAGTAGGGGAAATGAAATGAAATGAAATTTTAATTGCAAGAATTGTAGTACATCAGATGGTCGGGTTTTTAAAAGTTTCTAATACAATTCGCTAAAACTATCATGCAAACTAATAAATAAATGAAGTTAATAAAATTAAAACATAAATCATAGTTATTAAATTAAGATAATAATTAAGCTTTTCAAACTTTCGCGATTTGCACACATTATAAACAAAACCAAAAAACGGGTCTTCTCGCGATATTCCTTTTTACGAGGTAAACAGGTACCTACTTGATTCCTACTTCTTGTTTGGGAAACAAGTAGGTACCTGTTTACCACGTAAAAAGGAATATCGCGAGAAGACCCGTTTTTTGGTTTTGTTTATAATAAGATAATAATGTCAATCATTTATCAAATTAAAAAAAAAAAAATTCGATGCCATATTTTAGTTTTTTAATAGTTTTAGTTATGTTAGGATATAATTTTGTTATTTTTAGGTTATGTTTATATTACATTTAAATAAATGGGAAAAAAAAAATATTCAAATGTCAGTGTCACTCATTAAAATTTAGGTACTCATTCACAAAATATAATGATTGTTCTGCAAGCCATTTGAATAACGCCGTTTTAAAGCGATTGATGGGCAGTTCCCTATACGATTTTGGTAATTTATTATATAACCTTAAAACCATTGGAAAGCAACTTCTGTGGTACAATTGGCTTTTCATTGGAGGAATAATTAGAGTAGGAAGGAGACTAGGGAAGACCAAAGAAACGATAGATGAACTGTACAAAAGATGATATAGTGAGAAACGTAGTGACTACCGAGATGACGACTAATAGAAGTATTGAAGAAAAATAAATATTGCGCCGACCCCAAATGAATTGGCCTAAGGGCAGGAGTCTGATGAAATGATAGATAGATTACTCTTTAACAAATATGTACACCATACAAATTATAGAGTTAAGTAGATAATGGCGAGACGGTGGATGCCCTACAAAAGTCTGCGGGTAATTCTTGGATGAGCTTTGCGTAGACTATGGAAACATGTCGCAAAAGGGTCGAGGCCTGTAGTGCTATTCTGTAAACATCTCACCGTGAAAACTTAAGTGAAGTGAGCGTGAAATGAGCCGTCATTCCACCTGATACTATTAGGGGTTGACACTATTGACAGCTCACTTTAAGATCACTTCACTTATGTTTTCACGGTGAGATATTTACAGAATAGCACTACTGTACTCAGCAGTGAGGGGAGCCTGTAACTGTTTGATAAAATAAAGACGGGCGTTAAGCTGCAGATTGCTATCGAAAACGGAAAGACTTAAGGGAGGCTTAATCCCATAACAGGTATAAGCAAAAAAAAATCTTGCAAGACTATTTGCAGTTACAAAGGACATGTCCAGTGCCAGAATGGACGTTTACCTAGAATTATTAGTGAAGATTATTTTATTTTTATAATCGATAATGTACAAAATAGATTCAGCTTATACTCATCATTCTCTTGACCTTATTTCACCACATTACCCAATTTATACAAACTTCAATCTGCCTAGCCTTCCAATCTAACCGGATGCAGCTGAATACCAGTATTCGTAGTTCGTAGATTTTATTTTCAGTATTCCATGGAGCGACTGCCTGTCTGACCTCCACAACCCATTAACTGGGTAATACGATATTACCCCTTGGTAAGACTGGTTGTCAGACTTTCGGGCTTCTGACGATCCGTAACGACTGTCAAAGATCCACGAATGACAGCCGGGACCAACGGCTTAACGTGCTTTCCGAAGTACGGAGGAGTCTCGGTATGTAAAGATGGTCAGCCTTCCACGGACCGACTCCGGCTAGCGTTGCTTAACCTGATGAATCGGCCAATGCGGCTGTTATTGCTTAGCCACGAGCTCCTCTTTTATATAAATTTATACAAACTTATTTGGCGGAATTTGACCCAATATACTTGGGGTCGGTGCAACGTCTTTTTGTTCCATACTTCTCTATTAGTCACTCCCTTTCTGGCCATAATATCATCATTCACACAGTCTATCCACCATTTCTTTGGTCTTAGATTAAGCTGACACTCACAGCAATAATTCCAAGCATGAGCACACCACAGGACACCAAGTATGCAGCTATCACGAATATGTAGATCATTTTAGCGCATTTAAATATGATGTCTTTATTAGGGAATATTGTAGCCATTATCCTTTCTGATCGTACTAACTCGACTAGGGCCCACATCTGAAAACAATTAATAAATGAGAAATTATTCAGGAGGAAGATTACATTTAAGTAGGTATACTGTAGTTCATTTCCAATATATCAAATCGTATACACCGCTTTTAGTACCAGTCATTTTATGAACTCTGCAAACCAACATAGGTACACGGTCTGGACATATGCCTCTCCCAGTTGTGACACAACACATACCAAGGATCCGCCTTCGGCATTCAGGGCGCTATTTGTTGGGCTGAAATGAAATGATGTAAATGAAACAATGAAATTATGAAAAAAAAAAAATATTTCTGTAAAGTACGAATATAGGGTGGCGATTTAGTGACCTGCATCCTACAAGGGGTGTCTTAATAAACAACTTTCGCTATGAAACACAATACATACCTGATAAGATTAATAAAAAAATAATTCATCCTTGAATCGAAATAGTCTGTCTGCTATAATTGTATAGGTTTTTTTTGCACGAATCTGATATGAGTTTCATGGTGAAAGTTGTTTAATATGACTAATAGAATCACCCCCTTGACGGATACAGATGTCTAAATCGCAACCCAGTATAAGACAATTTTGCACAAAAATGTTTTAGAGTACTTATATTTTAAAACTATCCTGTTCTTCAAAGCTCCGTTTGTGTTCAAAATTCGTCGGAGAAACTATGAGTAACACGGTAAACATACCTATAAACCTACAGTAAAATTCTACAACATATCTTTGTAAAAAAGACATAAAATGTAGAAAAGACAGCGAGTGAGTCAAGTGGTGCATATAGACTCCATATTATGTAATTCTCAACTGCTCTTTGTCAAATGAACTGTGTCTGAGAATCTGCGCTCTCAACCGTCAGATGTTTTGTTTACATTCAACAAATATGGAGTCTTTTCACTTGGAACATTGAGGGTAGGTAGCGTTTTTACGCGATTCGGAGTTAGGGTTGCCAACTATTTTTATATCAAATATAGTATTTTCGAAGCCATTGCCCATAAAAATGTAGAAATTGGCGAAAAAAAGTAGGTATGTTTAAAAAAAAAAAATAATTTTTAAATTAATATTTTTTGCTACTTTGAGCCAGAATATATTACAATCTAAATGAAGGTTACAATTATTACATCTAAATTAAGGTTACAAAATACCATTAATTCGGTTTTATGAGATTAATACTAGCCCTATTGCGCTCATATCGCCATTTTGTATGAAATATAAAAAAAAATGCGCTCAGTAAAAGCTGAAGTTGCTATTTGTTGTAACGAGACTTGAAGTTTTGTTCAAAAACAGATAAGGCCGCGTTTCATTTTACACTTATTTAAAATGATGTAATTTAATTTTACATCGAAAATTTAGTAGTTACATTTGTTTTTTTTTAAATATAGATTTTAGGCCTCCCTAGACGTAAATATTGCTGTTAGTGCTCGAACCTGTGTAGTGCTTTCTCAAGAGACCACGTCGGTTATTAAACTTAACTGTCTTTATTAAGTACTAGCTTTTGCCCGCGGCTTCGCCCGCGTGGATATCGGAAAATATGCCACAGGAACAAAAATATTGAGATAGCTTCTGCCCGCGACTTCGTCCGCGAGAAATTTCTTGTTCCCCCGACTCACCCCGTCGCATCGCATTGCCTGCTCGCGCTATTACTTCGTTTTCGCTTAGCGTCCTTTTTGACTTTTTTTTCTTTTTGCTTGGCACCTAAGAGTCCTAGAGTGATGTTAATTATGCCTAGGCTTTCCTTAAGAATTAGGCTATCAAATGCAAAAGTAATTAATAAAGTTCTACTGTTAGTTCCAGAGATTAGCGCGTTCAAACAAACAAAAAAAGTGTGTGTGTCAGCTCCGACGGACGACTATAGTTTACTCCTGTTTTTTGTGCCGTTCCGAGTTTCCGACTTTCTATTTTTCAGTAATTATACAAAAAACAACTGTTTGGTGTAAGGGCACTCGACCTCCCTCTCTTACCTCACCTCTCACTCCTCCCTCTAACCCCCTCTCACCCCCACCTCTTCCCACCCCTCTCAGTCTCCCATCATCCCCTTCTCACCCCCTCACCCTATCCATCCCCCTTTCCGGATCACCCTCTCACCACATCCACATCCCGCTAACCTCTCCTCCTCCTCTTACCCTCTCTCATACCCCTTCACCGCTTTCCCCTTCTCCTCTACCCTCACCAACATATCCCCTCCCCCTTTTATTATCCCTCTACCCACGCTCCTCCCCCCTCCATCTTCCTCCTCCTCTCCCTCCTCACCACCCCTTCCCTCCCTCTGCCCCTCACCACACCCTCCCCATCCCCTTTTTCTCATCACCACTCCCTCCCATTCCCCTTCTCATAACCCCCTCCTCCTCTACCCTTCCGTCTGGGGAAAAAACTATTAATGACAAGTTTGTCATTAATAGTTTTTTCCCCAGTAAATAAAATAACGTACCTAACTAAATAACGTACGTAACTTGCCTACGTAATAAAGTTTTATTACGTAGGCAAGTACACACATCAACACGGTCTAGGGATATTTCATACTCAATTAAATAACTCGAAAAGTACTGGCCGCATTGGAATTTTTTATACACCGATTTGTTTGTAATTTATCTCAGACTAATTCCAAATTCAAATTTTTGAAAATTCTTTTGTTTCGGTGGCATAAAAATGTCTTGATGTGTAGGAGAGGGAATTTTCATTTGTGCGAAATTTAGAAAACAATACGAATTACGTTTAGTTAGTTTTTTTTTCATTTTTAAACGAAACATAAAGCTAAAATTGAGGTATTGTAGCCATGCAACGCCGACATTTGACGAGGGCGGAGATGTTACGAGCTGTGGGAATGCTGGAAGCTGGGTCTGTTCAGCGTAATGTTGCTGAGGCCATAGGGACCCACCAAAATGTAATTTCAAGATTGTGGACACGCTATCGTGCCACAGGTAAAGTAGCGGAGAGGCACCGGTTCGGCTTCCATCCAGATTCACAAAGGACGCGTGTTTGGCGAGTTCCTGGACGATGGAGCCGTCTCTAGAACCCTCAGGAAGTTCACCCATACCAAGGCGGAACAATTATGGTTTGGGCAGGAATTCGTCTTGGAGGACGGACGGATCTCGTTTGGGTGCGGGGCAATATGACGGCAAAACGATACGTCCAACAGGTGCTGGGGCCCGTAATCTTGCCCCACAGAACACAAATGGGGCAAGATTTCCTGCTCATGCACGACAATGCCCGGGCACACACGGCGAGAACGGTAGCAGCTTGGTTACATACACACAATGTTAGGGCCTTACACTGGCCTGCTCAATCGCCAGATCTAAATCCCATTGAGCATGCGTGGGATATGCTGCAAAGAAGAGCTCTGAAGGAAATCCTGAAAATCTGGCTACAGAAGATCAACTTTTTGCGCACCTCAGAAGGACATGGGACAATATTCCGCAGCAAGACATTGACAACCTTGTTTTGAGCATGCCGAATCGTTGTCGCTGTGTTATGAACATCATGGGCGCTTTCTCAGACTACTAACTTCAAGTTTATAAACACAAATTAAATGATTTTTCTATTTTTTTCAGTTTTTACTCACAAATTAAAAGTTAATTCATATACATTCGTAGATCGGTGGGATTCCCCGATGTTGCAGAGGTGGATGCGGCTCCATGCCGAAATTTAATTGTATATTTTTATGTGTCTGTAACCTACTAACACTAGAATTTAAGTTAAAATTGTTACTAACCCTATGGACTCCGGTCTGAAATAAAAATATTCTATTCTATTCTATTCTATACGGTTTCCGTCTATGCTTCATTTTTTTTCCATAAAATCCTGAAATTTTAATCTAAGTACCTTAACCATTATTAAAAAATGGTAGAATATTAAATAACGTATCTTTTAAATATATACATGTCATATAAATAATTAACACATTGATAGTAATTCGCTTTTTTAAAAATATCCCTAGACCGTGTTGATGTGTGTATTTGTGCCAAGTTTCAAGTTAATTAACCAAATGAATGAGATTTTTTGAAGAACATCACCAATAAGGTAACTATATTATGTCCTTCTAGCTCATCCCCTCCCGGAATTTCCACTCACATCTGCCTTGTAAATACCTTTTTTTAGCCGCCTGTCACTCATCCTGTCAACAACCAATTTGAATAAAAGCTTAGCCAAATGCTACTCGTACAAACATTATTTTATAGAACGCAACGCTCAACCCTTATGTCCAGGCTACACCAACGGCAAAGGCCGTTGATTATCGTGATAATGGACGTAGGCCCGTAGAACTAGTCACAACTTATCGCGATAATTTTACAACGGCATTCACATTGCCGACTGACGTGGCGATAACTCGGTGGCGGCATTCAAGTGTGGCCACTCAATTTATCGCGATTACCATCGGAATAATTACCGCAATGTTTATGGCGATGATGGGCATTGACGTTGACGCTGGTGTGCCCCGGAATTACAAAGTATTTTTCATAAATATGTGGACATGACTGAGATTAGCGATAATTGGGCCATTTAAAACTCAAATCAGATCACAGCTTCCGACTATCAACTTGCAATTCAAGTGAGCAAGTTACATCTGTACAAGTTTCAAATTGAATTTGTTACTTGCAGTAGGTACATAGATTAACTCGCTTGCCGTTTAGGAGTTAAATAACTAAGTTCTAACACACTCAATGTTTTAGTTGATTCGTTTTAGAAGTACCAGTAGGAAACCTAATGGGAAGAAAACTGGGAGGACAGTGTAGGCTTTTTGACAATCTGCACTGTCCTCTCATACCTATGCCACAAAACGTATTTGTCGTACTCACAATTACTAGATAAATATAGCAGGTCAACCTAGAATCTAGATGTAAATATCTAGAGTCTTTTGTACTGTATGGTATTGTTCATGGGGATTTCGATTGTATCGATCTCACGAGCAAACTATGTTAAGTAGTTCCACGCACTGTTAATATAGGACCTACATAGTATCCGAGCAGGTACCTACTAATTCTGGTTTACGCTGTCCTATTCGTCGAATGGTTGGTTAATTGTAATTTTGTTAATATTGATATTGTTGTATGCTCAAAATCCAAATTTAAATGTAATGTTATGGAAATTATTATAAGCCAATAATGATAATAAGAATGTAAGCCAGTCTAAACTTTATTATTTATTTATTTGTTTTTTTTTTTTAGTTTTATTTATGACTTTGTTGCCAAGAAATCAATTATAATTTCTATTTTGCATGATGTAATTAATTTATTATTAATCTGATGTAATTATTTATTAGTTTTATTACCTATTTAGTGTCATTATCTTAATTTCTTTTGTTAATATACGGTTAATGTTGCAATATTGTTAATATTTTGTATAATCTTTTCTCTATTCCAGCACATATTGTAGCTGTTTATTGTCCCTGAATAAAATAAAACAAATAAAAAAACACTGTAATCTGAAAACATCGTACAAGCCAAGTACCGGTAAGAGTAACCACAAAGTTTCTTGCCAGCTCTGCTCCATAGGAAAACACTAATTGGAACCGTGCACCTAGCCTACGTTTGTTTTTTGAGTAATAAAATATTTAAGTAGTTTTTATTTTTTAATCCATATAAATAAAAATCAATTGCCGAATGTACGAGTATGTACGCGCATCACTTTATAACGGTTGCAAGTAATTGGCAATTTTTTTTTTTTTTTTGTCATGAAAATAATAATTTATGCCACTCTGACGCGTTAGAGTAAATGGCGATTGTTTATGACATCGCATTTTTACCCGACTACGGAAAGCCAAAAAGAAGGGTTATGATTTTAGCAATCTATGTATGTATAATATGTAAGTATATATGTGTATAAGTATGTATTTACGTGTGTTCCACCGTAGCGCCTAAATTACTGAACCGATTTTAATAAATGAGGTATCAATAGATTCGTAATAATGGTCCGGGTGACATAGGCAAGGTACATAAATTCTCCCTAAATTTTATATGGTGGACTTTACACGTAAATTTCTGACCACGAAAATAAATTTAATTGAGGTAATAATGACATGTTTGGTTTCAAAAGAAAGGTCTTGATTACAAATATGTTTATGTTATATTATTTAAGTAAATAAATATGTATAAATTGTTAAAAATAAGTAAAAGTGGAGATAATAATAGGTTGGGGAAAAAGTTTCTTCGCATTTTTTAAGAAAATTCAAAACATTTTTTAATATACATTATTTATATTTATCTAAAGTATGTAGGTACCATTTTGTTCGATAACTTTTTGCCATCTTGTTGGTAGGGACATGATCCCATTGCTATAGAAATTTTGGGACTTCTGATCAAAATACCGCGACAAGTGGTTTTGACAGTCCTCTCGTGATGTTAACCTGACACTGCCTAAAGAATTCAACAACAGGAAAACAGGTGGAAATCTGAAGGTGCAAGGTCAGGATTATACGGCGGATGCATTAACACCTCCCAGCCAAACTCTCTTAATTTTTGCTGAGTGGCTAAAGATGTGTGAGGTCTAGCGTTATCATGATGAAAAACCACACCCCTTCTGTTTATTAATTCCGGCCGCTTTCTGTCAACTTCTTGCTTTAATCTCATCAGTTCTTCGCAGTAGAGTTCAGAATCGATGGTCCTGCTTGGTGGTAACAGCTCATAATGAATAATGCCTTTCCAATCCCTCGACACACACAGCATCACCTTGTTGCGAGTTAACCCGGGTTTCGCCAAAGTCTGTGAAGCCTGACCGGCCTTTGACCACGACCTTTTTCGCACGTTCTTGTCGTACGTGATCCACTTTTCATCACCAGTTATCAGCTTCTTCAAAAATGGTTAGGTTTCATTATGTCGTAATAAAGAATCACAAATGAGTACACGGTTCATTAGGTTTCTTTCAGTGAGCTCGTGAGGTACCCAATATCTAGCATTTTTGTGTACCCAGTTTTTTTCAAATGCGCCAAAACTGTTTTGTGGTCAATTCCCAGTTCTTCAGCTACGTCGTAACTACTGATATGCCGATCTTGCTCCACTTTTTCAAAAATGGCATCCATTTTATCCGTAATAGGGCGACCAGAGCGACGTGCATCTTTGACATCAAAATTTCCGGATTGAAAACGCTTAAACCAAATTTGTACTACTCTCACAGACACTGCACTGGGTCCATAAACATCGCAAATTTTTTTCGCGGCTTGCATTGCATTTTTTACCTTTTTTGTAGTAAAATTTTAAAATGTATCAAATTTCTTCATTAGATTCACTCATCTTGACAGTACGAAAAACAAATGAAAATCACACATTTTCCTAATTTGGATTTGGAATTATGTTCTTTAAAATTTAAACTTTCAATGATACCAAAACCAGCCAGATACAAATAGTATAGCCAAAGAGATTTTATTTTAAGTTCATACTTACTATAATGCGAAAAGACTTTTTCCCCAACCTAATATAATTAATTTAATTGGTTATAGACCGACCGCGGCGAGCGTGATTTTTCAGTAGTCAGGTTTTAGTTTTTAAACTTACTTTTTATCAACTAAATACTTAATTCTAACACCTCCTCTCCAAGTTGAACTTTTGAATTTAATGACCTTTAGATTTGCTTACCTCGTTACTGAATGATTATTGTATACATATTTGTGATACTTATGTAAATAACCTTGTTTTGGTCATAGGGTATTTATATGTATTTTGGGACAAAAATTGTACTTTGTTTTAGTTAAATAAATTGAATAAGTATATAATTATAAAAAAAAAAAAACTATAAGTAAATCAATCTGCCTAGCCTTTTCCCAACTATTTTGGGGTCGGCTTCCAGTCTAACCGGATGCAGCTGAATACCAGTATTTTACATGGAGCGACTGCCAATCCGACCTCCACAACCCAGTAATTGGGTAATATGATACCCCTTTGGTAAGACTGGTTGTCAGACTTTCGGGCTTCTGACGACCCGTAACGACTGTCAAAGATCCACGAATGACAGCCGGGACCAACGGCTTAACGTGCTTTCCGAGGCACGGAGGAGTCTCGATATGTAAAGATGGTCACCCATCCACTGACCAACCCCAGCAAGCGTAGCTTAACCTGGTGGATCGACCCGTGCCGCTGTTATTACTTAGCCATTTTTTTATTTCGGAACAATAACACAAGACTAAGTAGGACAACTAAAACGATGATAGCTGCAAAAGTATAAACTAGCGCAGCTAACAACGCCCTTCTCCAGATACAGAATGGAAGAAATGTTCCATACAAAAAGAGACTATTAGGTAATTTTAGTAATTTTGATAAAAACGTACAGGACTAAAAATTCTTTGGGATTGGTTTAGTTAATGTGTGATTGTAGGGTTGAATGAGTGTGTGGGTGAGCATTAATGAGGTATGAAAGCCCAGTGGATTCATGCAGACAACATTTTACAAATTTAAAAATATTAACGCTACCTAGTGTATACATATATGAAACTGTAATGTTCATAAAATCAAATCCAAGCTTATTTGAATGTTGCACTAGGGCCAGACACAAAGACAAGCTGCGCACCGTAGCCAGTAATACAAAGCTTTTAGACCAAAGCATCTTTTGTATGGGCCCACGTATCCTCAATAAACTTCCAACATTTTTCCGAACTACAAGTGATATAAATACCATTAAAAAAAAAACTACATGAATTTTTAATAAGTAAATGTTATTATTCAATAAGTGACTTTCTAAATGACAACACAGTAGGTAAATAATTTTGTAACAACTAATTTGTAATTTGACATTCTTAAATATTATACTAATTTAATTATAATGTTTTGCATGATACTAATGATATAATGTATGTAATCTAATTTTAACTGATAATACAAATTTTATATGCCTCAATGGCGGGACATAGCAGACTTACCTGTAACTAACAACATCTTATGAACCTGTGATCCACAATAAATGATTTGAATTTGAATTTGAATTTGAATTTGAAAGGGGTGTTTATGGTGTTTGTGACAAGTGTGTTGTGTGTGGTGTGAGGGAGTGATGTGTGTTTTACACTTCCATAAGTTAAGAATTTAATATGTTTTGTACTTATACGGTGGATACAATGTTTATGTAATAAAATGGTGTACCAAAAAGGTGCGGTCTAAGAGTTTAATATAGACAATCAAATTAAACAACTTTTTCCACGGAACTAACATCATAATCGAGAAAAAATAATACATGTGCGTCGAGTAGGTATTGAAGTTTTCTATGATACAGCTGATATTTTTTTCGCAATTACGATGTTGATCCCATGGAGAAAGTTGTTCAGTTTGATGGTCTATATTAAACCATGTACAGTACAACTATTTTCATATTGTCCCTCGGCAAAATTCGTGTTTGAGAGAGTTTAGAGATAGAGTTGTTAATACTATTTTAAACTAAATGTAATTTATTTTAAAAATGGGAGGACAGCTGCTAAAGTCTGACGAAACACGAAATTTGCCGAGGGACATTAACAAAATAGTTGTACTGTACATCTTTTTGGGGCTGACTGTACTAGTAAACACCTACCAGTAGAAACATGATGTACTTACAAAAGAAATAAAGCATATTATACAAACGCCTGCCTTTAGGGGGATGCAGCAGCAACATCTGTACGGGTACCCGAGACAGTCTATCGGGGACCTGTACCGGGGCTTAATAGGACTGTCAAAGACCTCTGGTGGTGGAGGGCATGCGCATGTTACAAGTCTGAAAAAACAAAAGAAAGAGAGAAGTCTTAAGAAGCAGAGGTATTCCAAACCTATTTTTACGGTTCCGTACCGCAAAAGGAAAACACGGAACCCTTATAGGATCACTTCGTTGTCCGTCTGTTTGTCAGTCTGTCAAGACCCTTTTTCTCAGGAACGCGTGGCGATATCAAGTTGAAATTAATATCAAATACGTAGATCTATGGTCCCTTGGAGTTCTAAAAAGATCAAGCTTCTAAATCAACGCAATAAAAAAAGTTCGGCCATTTATGTGACATATTTTGATACTCGCAAGTAAATCAAAACCTATAGGGTACTTCCCGTTGACCTAGAATAATAAATTTTGGCAAGAAGCAAGGTTTCACAGCACAAGTAAAGGAAAAAGTCCGAAAAAAATTTTTTTTTTGGGATTATTTTAAGTTTGTTTTTGGGATAAATTCATTTCAATTACGGAACCCTTCATTGTGCGTGGTCGGATACGCACTTGGCCGGTTTTTTAACACATCATTACATCAAGCTCATTATACGTTCACATCTTTGAGAACTTGATCAGCTAATTGAAGAAAAATAGGGAGATCATTTTTATAAAAACAAGCTGATGATCCAGGATAAAAAGTAGCCAATTTGATGTCTTTGTTAGTTGCGATCCCCATAGGTTCACAAGTACTGATGATGATTTTTTTTCATCGGATGATGTTTTTTTACGTTTATATATATATTATATAAGCTTATATACCTATTATATAAAGCACTTTTCCTTATTTGGGGTGCAGTTGGCCTCTAGGAGTTAAACTCCTTTGAGATTGGCCGCTGTGTCCGAAATTCGGTTGCAGGGAGCAGCAGTGCTATTCTGTACAAATCTCACACCGTGAATACCTAGGTGAAGTGAGTTGTCATTCTCCTTGATGCTAGGGATTGACACTATTGACAGCTCACTCCACGCTCACTTCACCTAAGTTTTCACGGTGATATTTGTACAGAATAGAACTGCTGGTTTAGTTACCACTGATGTGCAGTCTACCATATTGTTTTATTATTTTTGTTGAAATCGGCTTATACTAGGTACAGTCGAACAAGCTAGTTGGTATACAGATAAAAAATTGATAATGGTTGTTTATATTATTTTGTGTATTTTTTTATAAGAGCTTAAATTTCAATTGCCTGAAAATAAAATGAATGATTGATTGATAAAAATATTCATCTTTCCACTACACAGCCAATATTTATTTTTACATAACATAACATCACGCTTGTAATCCTCGAAGGATTAGCCGGAGGCGTACATGTAGTACATCCAAATTTCGCCACTTATGTTTAAGTCCTATGTAATAGGAGGCGAGCCTATTGCCACCAACCGGGCACAAATCCAGGCATCGGGTTGCTAATGAGAAATTCCTGATGGAAAAACGCAATAGCACTTATTTATTTGTTTGTCTACGTAGTAACTTTTTGTGTTTAAGGCTTCAGACCAAATAAAAAACCAAGACATGACGGTGAGCCCGGTTTCGTAAACATATTGTGTGAGGTGTAGTTTAGTGTAAATGTGTACGTGCGAACGTGTATACACACAGCGAGGTGTAATTTTGCGCATCCTTCACTGTATTATTGGTAGCGGTTTACCTTGGTTTTTTATTTGGTCTGAGCTTACGGCATAATTAAGAGAGTGAAGTAAAAAAAAATACTACGCAGCACACTCATAATAATAACATTGTTTAATAGGAGTTACAAATCAAGGGGTCTACTCCCTAAGCACGAAGCCCGTAGTTTCGGCCTTCATTACGTGCGTTTCCTACTCCGTATCAACTACGGATGGATGATTGGTTCGGGGCCTGAATGAAGTAAGAATGACAACACGATTTGAAAGTTGTCCCTACTACCGATGTGTTTTTGTCCGTCCGAAAAATTTAACTTTTGCACTTGTTTTGATGGATGGTTATGTCAGACGGACGGAAAGACGGACGGACGGACGGAAAGATGGACGGACGGACAGACTTAGGGAGTAGACCCCAGATGCCTGTGTACCAAATAGGTTATCTGACTGTACTGTGGGTAACCACAACAGCGTTCGCAGTCCATTTCATTATCTACCAACTTATTCTTAAATTATACAGTTTTGGAAAACTCTTACTTACCCTTTAATACGCATAAAGATGGAGCACAAATAATTCACATAGTTATTAATAATATAGACAGTCTCCCATCACGGTTGATTGATTCACTTTTTATATACTGACTTTATCAATAAAAAATATTTTTACTTACAAATAAATCTTAAATCATAGAATGTCCAGATTCCGTGTTCAATACAAAACGCAAATTAAAACGTGAAGCCAATTTTTATACGTGTGTGAGTGAGCGCCACGCTCGCTGTGTATTATATAACGCATTTGTGTATGTGTGCAACACACGTGTAATACCAGCGCATAGAGATTACCCTACAAATATGGGAATTCTTAAATATTGGAACATTAAAAAGGAAATTGTAAAGGATAATTTTGATCATTACTATGATCATTACTTTGATTTGATTACTATTGACGATTTGATGTTGATTGTTTAATTTTGTATGTTACTAGCTTGAAGTGGTGTGAAGTTAAAAGACAAAGAAATAGTGTGAATTTGGTCAAAATGAAAATCCAAGATAGCGCCTGCGAATTTTCAAAACTTTCATCATGTGTATCGTTTTCGAGGGTGTCAAAGCCGATAGTGACGTTAAAATATAAATCCAAGATGAAAAACCAAGATGGTGGTGTGATATTGTTGGGTCTCATAATTTAAATGATAAAGATATTTCTAAGTGACTTTGCTTCTAAGTGAATAGTTTTTTGAGATATGGGATACCTATTTTCGGTTTACGATCTGGGCATTTTCTTGTTGTTTATAATATTTTGAATAATATTTGTCACATTTTAAATCATATTCACGTGTGTGTGTGTGTGTGTGTGTGTGTGTGTGTGTGTGTGTCACATTTACAGACTTAGATTTTATAAAGGTAAATTAATAAACTTGCGTGCTAAAGATGACAGATTCAATGGCGTTAACAAATGAGTTCTTATCCAACTCTCTTAATTAACGCACATTCATAAGATTTGATGGATAACTTAAATATTTACATAATCAGTTTGGGGTGTCGTATGTAGACTCCACCAATGAGCCGACGGAGGTTCATGTGTTCGGGTCCAATTGGGAGCGCTTCCCAACTATACGGTTAAAGAAACAAACTAACACTCACAATAACAATCATCCTCCATGTTAATAAAACTCCTTAGTCATCCCTAGTTTTTTTTTTGTGAGGTGTTAAAAATTTGGGTAAATATTTTCTTGCCCTAGGTAACACTTAACAGTTATTGTGTCACATTCAATGTCACATGTCACATTGTTATTTTTTCGTTTTCAAATTTAACTAATAAATACACGGTGAAATTGAATACTTACGATTGAAATGAAATGTTAGTACGCTTTTCTTTTTTTGTAGTGTAATTTTCACACGATTTCACACAGCAAACTGTCATTTTTAAAATTAAAACACCCGGCTCATGACGTTTGCGTGGCTAACGTTCCTTGTCGTGTGGCGCGGGGATCGAACGGGTTGATAATATTAGCGACTTAATTTGAAATCAATTCACGGTAGGAATCTGGAAATTCTATGATCTAAGTTACAAATACAATAATTTTAAGCAAAATTATAATTTTCTGATTTTCGGTTACATGACGTTTTAATTTTTTCAGAACCACAGAACACTGTTACCACAGAACATTATCACAGAACACTATTAATCCTGGAGGAGTCATGGAATGGGGAAGGTCGGGCAACGCTAATTGTAGATGGCGTGATCATAGCTACGTCCCTAAGGCCTATAATAAAGATATTGCGGTAATTCATGAGTTTGGTTTTATTTCACTATTTCGTTATATTCAGTTATTTCAATATTTTTAATCAAGTTGACATGGAAAGTGTCGGAAATATTCCTCGTAATCACTTTCTTCAAAATGTTTCGAACTTATTTTTTTAAATTTTGACGAATAACTTTAATCCACAATTTTCTAATTTAAGGCTCTCTCGGAAAATGGTGGACTTCAATTTTGGAGTATTTAGGAACACAACAACGCATCATTTTCGCAAACATAAAATAAAACCACCTCACACCCTCAGACTAAATAAAAAACCCAGACATAGCGGTGCGAAGAATACAGTGAAGCATGCACAAAACTACACCTCGCTCTGTACATACACGCTCACACGCACACATTTACACAAAACTACAACAAAACTACACCTCATTACATGCATTTATGTTTACGAAACCCGAAACGTACCTACGGCCTCACATCACTGTTGACTGCGCTATGTCTTGGTTTGTTATTTAGTCCGAGCTCATGCTTTGTATTATTAGCTTGTGTTGGGAACTAGCTACGACAACGCCATTTTGACAGTTGCACATCCCAAGTACATACTAATTCCATGCGTAAACTTGCGTCTTGCTAGTTTTCTTTACTTATTATGCAAGGAGGTTTTGATTAAGGAAAATACAAAAATGGACAATTCTATGGAAGGAAGAAAGAATCTAAAAGATTCGTACACACACATTCATACATACCTAAACTCACGCCTTCTTCACATTGGGGTGGGTAGGCATAAACTACAGAACGCCACCTGCTATGGTCCTTACATACTCCTTTTACTTCGTTTATGTTCATACAGCTGGTCACACATAGAGGAGCTCGTAGCTAAGTAATAACAGGCGCACGGGTCGATCCATCAGGTTAAGCTACGCTTGCCGGGGTTGATCAGTGGTGGGTGATCTTTACATACCGAGACTCCTCCGTGCCTCGGAAAGCACGTTAAACCGTTGGTCTCGGCTGTCATTCGTGCATCTTTGACAGTCGTCACGGGTCGTCAGAAGTCTGAAAGTCTGACAACCAGTCTTACCAAGGGGTATCCTATTACCCAGTTACTGGGTTGTAGAGGTCAGATAGGCAGTCGCTCCATGTGAAATAATGTTATTTAGCTGCATCCGGTTAGACTGGAAGCCGACCCCAATATAGTTGGGAAAAGGCTAGGCAGATTGATTGACAGCTGGTCATACACGCACGCCGCCGGTTACGAGAACTACGCACCTGACCTTTCTGAAGAACATCACCAATAAGGTAAGAACATCACTATATGTCCTTCTATGGTGTCACTCACATCTGCCTTGTAAATACCTTTTGTTAGTGCCTTTATTAATATTATGTGGAAAGGATCAAGCGATTAATCGCCCGGCTCATATAGGTACCTATCAGCCCATTATTGTCCCACTGCAAAGCAAAGGCGTCTTTTCATGAAGTTCTTTTTTTAATCCCGGATAGTAATTTGACATTTCAAATGTTGCATAGTTGCATGTACAGTCGTAACTTATCTGTGAATTGAAAGAGGACGCCACCGTCGATGCGTCGACACAATTTAATGACATGCGTCGGGACAATCGAAGACATTTCAACATGACGACCGTAGTTCCAATTTTCGCCATTTCACAGATAAGTTGGTAGGAGTATATCATACTCATGGACCTAATAATACATCATACTTTCAAGTATGATATTTGCACCTGTCACATTCAAAAAACGAACGGGTACTCAGAAGATTGATCATTACTTTGTCTAGGCCAAGGCTAGGCCCTCAGTATACTCGTTTTTGAGAAGATGGTGCTTAAACCACATGGCCCATAGAAAAATTAAATGAACAGGCAATTCCTTTGCCTTTTACGATATCCGCAAGACGGCAGCACACTGGATTATTAAAATTAATACGGTTTTGGTTTGTCATAAATATTCTATGAAGCTTAAATCGTGGCATCAAATTTAATCCTGCCTGATTGAATAGCCACAATAAAAAAATTATTAGAATTATTAATTTTTGGAGCTGTTAAGAATGGTACCTATACTGTTACCCAGTAGCTGGGTGCGGAGGTCAGATAGGAAGTTGCTTCATGTTAAAATACAAGTATTCAGCTGCATCCGATTAGACTGGAAGCCGACCCCAACACAGTCGGGAAAAGGTTAGGCAGATGATGAAATAGAGATATAGGAGAGAGCTGTAGAAAATTTCGAATAGAGATGTCTAAATATTGAGTCATGTACAGTTCACACGTCTTGCCGAGTCCAATCCACATCGAAGGGTCGCTTCTTGAAGTTGTGAAGGAGTATGTTTACCTAGGGCAAGTCATCTAGCTCGGCAGACACAGCTTTGAGAAAGAAGACGACAGAAGGATCCAGTTGGGTTGGGCAGCGTTCGGAAAACTTCGTCAAGTCTTTTCGTCACCTATCCCGCAATGTTTGAAGACTAAGGTTTTCAACCAGCGCGTCCTGCCCGTTATGACATACGGTGCTGAAACGTGGACACTAACAGTCGGGCTGGTCCACAAATTCAAGGTCGCTCAGCGCGCTATGGAGCGGGCTACGCTCGGAGCTTCTTTGAAAGATAAAATCAGGAATGAAGTTATCCGGAAAAGAACCGGAGTAACCGACATAGCTTTCAAAGTAAGCAAACTGAAGTGGCAGTGGGCTCGCCATGTTTGTCGAAGGACCGATGGCCGGTGGAACAGACGGGTTCTGGAGTGGAGACCGCGTATCGGTAAGCGTAGTGTGGGACGCCCCCCAGCTATATGGACTGACGACTTGAAGAAAGTGGCTGGGACAGACTGGATGCGGAAGACGGAGGACAGGGTATTGTGGCGCAGCCTTGCAGAGGCCTATGTCCAGCGGTGGACTGCGATAGGCTGAGTTGATTGAAATATTGAGTAGTCGTTTCTTACTGCAAACTGTATCTACCGACTTGCTACAAACCTATTACCTACCTCAATCTACTATAAAATAACTATCAAATTCATATACATTCATAACCTCACTTCTTCCAATGGGGGTAGGGAGAAACTACAGAACGCCACCTGCTACGATCCTTACATACTCCGTTACCTTTCATTCATCCTCTCAATATGACCAAACCATCTAAGCATACTCTTTTCTTATCTCCTCTTAAACCGCATCGTTGCCTTATCACATCATTCTTCAGCCTATCATTCATAGTCACACCACACATGCTGCGCAAGGAACGCATTTCCAGAGCATTTATTCTATTTGCATGATTCTTCTGCCACACCCAACATTTACTTCCATACATAAGCGTAAGCACCAGCACACCATTGTGAACAGTCGAGCCATTTTGGACATCAACTGGTAGATCACAATCACAAAACACCATTCACTCAATTTTTTCTCTTTTCCACATTTTCATCAATCTTTCCATCCCTTGTAAACAGACTCCCCAAATATACAAACTCACTTACTTGCTCTACACTCTTATCATTCACTAACTTTTGCCACGGCTTCGCCCGTGTGGATTTCGGAAAATATCCCATGGGAACGTCCTACCTGGAAATACTTCCTTATTCCTTGTCTACATTTTATAGAGAACTTCTGTGCAAAATTTCAGCTTTCTAGGTTCAAGGGTTTGGGCTGGGCGTTGATGAGTCAGTCAGTCAGTCAGGACTTCTCTTTTTATTTATATAGATCATATCACACAATGATACATCCTCTTCTCTTTCAAACACCATGACTTTTGTCTTATTCTTATTTATATTCTAGATTGTGATCGTCGTGTTCCACGCGCGCCGGGGTCGCGGGTTGTTCGAAAGAGATACCGTGACCCTGGCACAGGCAACTGAAGGAACACGGGTGGGATTTAGTCAGTAAAAGTCTGTCCCGCTCCGCCCAGAGCGGGAGAAGTCATTTGTTGATTTCACATCCACTAAAAAAAAGGGACTTAATTTATGTTATGTACAATCACAATCAAACTACATTGTTCCCACTGCTGGCCTCAGAGCCGCCTCTCTGTGAGAAGGAGTGGGCCGTAATCCACCACGCGGATTTAATTTATATTCTTACTGCAGAATTTCGCGGTAAACCTACACAATTTTACTTCTAATATCTTCTACCTTCACACATAACTTTTCGTCAGTTCTTCAGGACTTGACTGGTCGAAGAACAATAAAATTATCTAGTTTCCACTAGTTTCTAAACAGCTTTTATATGAGTTCTAGGCAAGAACCACCACCTACTCAGGCTTTAGCCAACACGGAGTGTGGTTGAAATCTTGGAACTTTATATTTTCTAACCACTGGATATTACATAGCTAAGTTTTTCGTCTGCGTGTGTCTTAGTTTGTGCTGCCAAAGTCAGATTAATTATGGAAGATTATAATTCTGTCTGTGCGCAAATTGGTTGTCATGATATGGGCACGTGATGCGGAGGAATGAGGAAAATGTCGTGAGGAAAGTTTTTAGTATGAATGTCGATGGCTATAAGAGTAGAAGAAGACCAAAAAACGATGGATGGACTGTAGGAAGATGATATGGTTAGAAAGGAGGTGATTACCGAGATGACGACTAATATAGAAGTATGGAAAAAGAGACATGTTGCGCCGACCCCAAATAAATTGGGATAAGGGCAGGAGAATGTTGATGTCTCTGTTTATGATCAGGAAAATTAATAGTTAGTCTAGTGGTTACAAGCGTCAGTACTGAGAGTTGGGTTGGGTTTTGAAATCTTTCGATTTTCGATCTGAATGGAAAAGTTTGGAGGAGGCCTTTGCCGATTGGCAAACAGATCTACAGAAAATAAATAAACAACAAATAATAGACTAAGTTCTAAATCTAAATATATTTTTATAAGTTTTTAAAGTTAAGTAATATGTGTTTGAATGATTAAGAAGCAGATCTGAATAAAAGGCTATATTATTATTATCATCTGTCTGTCTGTTTCCTCTCTAAGTTAATCTTGGATGAGAACATCGCGAGGAAATCTGCACTTGTAATGCTCTTACACGAACTGAGCAAGCGTATTCACTGCCTGTTCCTTCTTTGTTCAAGAAGGCCTTGATGTCGGTCGAGTAAGATATAAGCTAGATCTTGAGCACAGATTACGAAAGAGGGTATGATAAAAGAAGATATTGCATTACAAAATATATGTGCTGTGTGCCTCTACACGTGAGTGGCACTCACTTGACCCGCATCCTGTGCGGTCGGGGTAGGGCTGGCACAACAATGAAAATGGGACATTTATGGGAATTTCAGATTTTTTATACCTATTATTTAAACTTTCCTGGGACAGATTCACAACTAGGGTCGTTTTCAAAATAAATGTACATTTTGATGTCCAAAAAATATTTTCTTGGTAGAGAACTCACACCACGTACAATATTAGGTAAAATGACTCCACGGACCCGATTCACACCGCGCTCGCGTGAGCGGATAATAAATAATACAAGCAATAAGTAACTTGATTCAACAATTTTTTGTCAGGTGAACGGATAAGTTATTATGGACTAAACTAAAAACTATGTAAATATAATAAACCATTTCTTTATTTGCATATAAACACTTGTCTCATATTCCTTTCCTTTGTGTTATTCTTTCTTGTAACTGTGATATTTTATAATAATAGAAGCAAGTTCCAAATTTAGTATGGCAACTCTATGCGTCAATATAGTTACAACGAGAGGGCGCTAGATCCTTCCAGCCGCGCCATTTTGTTTTGTAAATGTTGGTGTCACTTCATGCGCGTCGTGAAAAGGACAATAAGAATTTGTTTTAAAAATGCTAAATTACGTGAATTTGGTAAGTATTATACTTTATATTGCAGCATATCAGTGTAGTTGATGGTAAATTATAGTCAAATGCATGTTTCACGAGTAACTGGACAGTGAAATTACAAGAATATTATTATTTGTAGGTCAGGGACACGTTCATTTTGTTCATTTGTGTGACCATTGTGTTATTATTTTTGTGTCACGTTACACAATTAGGGCTTCTTATATTCACATTTCCATTTTCCGTTCTAGGAAAGATGCCGTTAAAGCCTACTGAACGGCAAAGACGTAACCGAGAGCGTTTAAAATTAAATCATCCACTAAAATTAGATTAAACTGATTTACTACTACCAAATTTCTTTTTAAATACTTCGTTGTGACTGCCCTTACTCTTCATTTGTGTTACTTTTCTGTCACGATAACACAAAATCAATCTGCCTAGCCTTTTCCCAACAATGTTGGGGTCGGCTTCCAGTCTAACTGGATGCAGCTGAATACCAGTATTTTACATGGAGCGACTGCCTATCTGACCTGCACAAAACATTAACTGGGTAATACGATACCTTGGTAAAACTGGTTGTCAGACTTTCGGGCTTCTAACGACCCGTAACGACTGTCACAGATCCACGAATAACAGCCTGGACCAACGGCTTAACGTGCTTTCCGAGGCACGGAGGAATCTCGGTATGTAAAGATGGTCACCCATCCATGGACCGACCCCGGCAAGCGTAGCGTACAAACGATAACATAAAATAAACACAAAAAAAATGTATATTAAGCATAAATTAGCTATTAAAAATGACTGAATGGTAGAATGGTGAAACTGTAAAGAGTTCGAAGACGTGATCATCGTCGAGTGCTTGACGTCTTTCAACATAACGGACATCCTAAATACATAGGTACAGTCCTACCAACTTATTTGTGAACTGAAAGAGGACGCCACCGCCGATGCGTCGACACAATCGAATGCCATGCGTCGGCACAGTCGAATGACATGCGTCGGCACAATCGAATGGCATTTCAACATGACGGCCGTTGTTCCAATTTTCGCCATTTCACAGATAAGTTGGTAGGAGTGTATCCCTTTATTCATAAACAACTAAAACGCTCTATATACCTATTTTAGTCATAGAAGTCTTTTTTTGTCATCTTCTTTCAAACTCAAATCATAATTCGAAAGAAATTGACAAAACACTTCTAAATATAACTAAAATAGGTTTATAGAGCGTTTTAGTTTTTTTATGAATAAGGAGGTTAGTTATATTCCATGTTATAAACATTTGTAGTTACTTCATAGTACTAAAAGAGAATGCGCTCAAATATAGGGCGCCCTGTACCAAATGAAAAGTCCGCTGTCACAACCAAACCCAGTGTATTTGGAGGAGAATTCAATGCTCTTCCTATATTGTTAAATGCTTTTTACATGGATTCCCGGAATTTGTATTTATTTGCCATTTACTACTTAATATTTTGAGGTTAGGTTCGTGAAAATTACTGATTCGAAATGGTGGAGTTAGTGACAAACAAGGTGGCAATATCGGACATGTTTGTTTTCTTGATTTTGTGCTAGTTTTTCCTGATGGATGATTATGCAATACATCACTTCATAGTCAATAATAATATTCTTGTTGTCAGTTTTTTAATGTAATTAATGAATCAAGTATGTACTTGCAGTAAGTGCAGGCTGAACAAACAATCAATTTTTTTTGTACTGTGTTTACTGATTCATAAGAACTTGAAAACATAACATAACATTAAGCTTATTTTACCCGACAGCAGAGAGCCGAGGGCAGAGGTGTATTTACATACTACTATCATAGTCTATACATCATACAGTCGTCCGACTAGAGCCCGAGTTGCTTACATAGTTCGCCGAACTTCGTAAACAGCTCGGGCTTCGTCGGACGACTGTATGTAAATAGACTGTGCTATTATAGTACACCCATAATTCGAACTTGAAATGTTAGTATTAATAAGGTAGGATATTAGAAATGAGAAACGTACCTATAAGGTTAATTAAATAATTATTTATTCTTATTTACATAATGTATAGACCAGGACTAGGGCGGAGAAAAATATGTACCTACAATTAAAACTATATCCGCCCTACAGAAATATTGTTATTACTAGCTAATACTTTTCATGACCACTTATAGGGAAGTGCAAACATCAGTATTCTGTATTTTGGTGATATTATGTTCCTATATAAACCAGTAGATGTCGCTGCGTCAGCCATGAATTGCGGTTGTGCGGCACTGCCGTTGCCGTAGCCTGCAAGACTACGTTAAGAAAAAGCACTCGACCCCCCCTTTTCGTTGAATAGTTCATAAGAAACCAACATTGAAAGTAACGTCATTCAGTAAAGTAAAATCAAATGCAATACGTCACAATAAGAACGACATTTTTTTTTTGAATCGGTCCTCTTTTCATTAAATGCTTAAAATGTATTCCAAAATAATAATGTAAATTATTATGACGCAACGCGTGACCGCGTGATTTTATTTTGATCACTTAAAACATACAATACCTAACATCTATTATACTAAAAAGCAAATCGGCACGGTACTTACATAAATTATCTTATTCATTTAAATGTTTGCTGGCACGTATATAATATTGCTATTTTTTTTACGTAGTAGCAACATTGGGAAATGAAGTGCAATGTCAGTGTGACATATACGTGGAAAATACGTACTAAGTAAAAAATACTTTTATTTTTGATGTCCGAAATCCGGGAATCTATTTCATAACAAAAACGTAAATCTGATTTAAAAAATGGAAGTAATTTTATGAATTAAATTTGGTTGTGACACGCTCCCCCGTAAGTTGGTACTGCCTTCTGGCATTCTCCTTTAGGAAACATAAACTTCTAAAGTACATTCAGACAGTGAAGATGCGAGGTTTGTTAAAAACCAACGTTTCAAGTCCCTTCACATACGGGATCGCATGTTACAAATACTTGTCTGAGTTCTGGGTAAAATTCTAAATTACCTAACTTTTACCTTACTTTTGACAAATATAGGTACCAACTATAAAAATAAATAAAACAAAATATTTTTTTTATTTTAGAAAAAAACATTTACGGTTCACAAAAACATGGACAGCATCCTACGATTTCTTTTTCGAAAAGGTTTTTTTATGACAAAATAAACTTAATTAATTAATTATTTTTATGACACAATAAATTAATAAGAGCAGCTCGTGGCTAATTAATAACAGCCGCACGGGTCGATCTATCAGGTTAAGCTACGCTTGCCGGGGTTGTCCGTGGACGGGTGACCACCTTTACATAACGAGACTCCTCCGTGCCTCAGAAAGCACGTTAAGCCGTTGGTCCTGGCTGTCATTCGTGGATCTTTGACAGCCGTTACAAGTTGTCAGAAGCCCGAAAGTCTGACAACCATTCTTACCAAGGGGTATCGTATTACCCAGTAACTGAGTTGTGGAGGTGATATAGGCAATCGCTCCATGTAAAATACTGCATCCGGTTAGACTGGAAGCCGAGCCCAACATAGTTGGGAAAATGCTAGGCAGATTGAATAAACTTGCCAACCCTACGCAACAATCCTCACGAGTCGGACGTGTGAAGGGCCATGGTTGCCACTTCTTTGTTTTCTTTGGGTTCAGCCGTCTTTATAAAGTTTATAAATAGAATGTTTTAGCCTTACCGGATCTTGGGTTAACACCTTTAGGTCGACTTTTCACTCACATGTTACCCTGGTTATTTGTTATTTATTTTTAGACCATTTTTGTGAATATTTCAAGTTAGAAGGCGTGGTAAGAATATCGCTAGTTTTAGTAATTTTGTTGTAGAGTTAAATAATTCACTGATTAGCAAGTCAAAATGTAGGGAACAGTTGATTTTTTTTCGCGATTTAAGTTTCGGTCCCATAGTAAAAGTTGTTCACAATGATGAGCACATGACCCCTTAAGTGATTCCGCCGGTGTCGCGGGTAGTTCGAAAGAGATACCGTGGCCCTGGCACGGGCAACTGAAGGAACACGGGTGGGTTTTAGTCAGTAAAAGTCTGACACACCCTCCGAGAAGTCATTTGATGATTTCCCATCCACAAAAAAAAAAAAACCTCTTAAGTGATTGTGCGTTATTTAAGTTACAACTTGTAAATAGGGTGACTGGTAATTAGTGACCGATACCTAAACACAGGATTGTGCTCATGATAACAAACAACTTTTACTATGGGACCAAACCTTTTGACGAGTTATGCGAACATGAATGTATGGGGCAGCTGATTTTTTTTTCGCGATTTCAGGTTTGGTTCCATAGTAAAAGTTGTTTGTTATCATGAGTATAATCATGTGTTTAAGTATCGGTCACTAATTACCAGTCACCCTATATATCGACGCAAGAAAATAATCTTGTAGTATCTCGAAAAGCTGAACTTTACACCAGAGCCAAAAAACTATTTCAAAAATTCATAACTCGTAAATTAGCTGAATTAGAGAGGTAATTTTTGGAACACCAACATATTTCTTATGATGAAAATCAGATGCCACTAATGATAGCATTCTAAAGTCAGTCTAACATGCGTTTTATAGTAGTTACAAAAAAATACAAAATACAAATACGTTACAGCAATTGATATTTCAATTTCAAGCAGCAATATTGCTGTATCTTGGTAGTTGTAACATATGGCACAACGAAATAGCTTTAAAATTCAAACTTACAACAAAATCATTATAATCGTTTCCCCTCACCAAAATTGTTATCACATTTAAAAATAGTTGATTTTATGGTACTTACAGCATTTTGTTAAAAAAGTTTAGAAAAAGTCAACGTCGTATCATAAAAAAAAACATCGTAGGAAAACGTTGCCATCTGACGCAGTATTTTTTCTGATTTCAATGATGCAAAGAAAAAAAAGGCGTTTTTCGAGATACTACAAAATCACTTTCCACCGTCCGTGATATGTATAGGCGAAGAGGCTTTTATTTTATAGCAGCTCATTTATCGGCCTACAACCTAAAATAAAATAATTTATCATCAAGTTACATGTTACATAAAACAACAACAACAACAACTATGCTGAAGAGCGGCAAAATATAACTAAACAATTTTAAAGCGACTCCATCTTTCTATTTCATAGCAAAATTATTAACAGTCACGCAAAGAAAAATGTAGTCGTTGGACGTTAAACGGGCTACCATTTAATAGAGTGCCACCATCTTTAAAAGCTAGCTTTAAAAACATAAGCAAAAAAAAAAATGGCCGCCAGGAGGAACGATAAATCTTCATTCAATGTAGATAAATAAGCTAGAGTAAATAAAACTAAGAGATAAGAGCGAGGAAAGGTTTTAAACACTTTGTTTCTGCTTAAAAACTTCTAGTGTTTATAGAAGACTAGCTGTTGCCCGCGACTTCGTCTGCGATCCAGGATGAAAAGTAGCCGATGTTCTTCTCCAGGTCATGGTCTACCCGTGTGACAAATTTCATCCAAATCCGTTTCGCCGTTTTAGTGTGAAAGCGTAACAAACAAACAGACTCATTTTCGCATTTATAATATTAGTTAAGATTATTTATCACACAAAAATACATGTTGTTTTCGGAAGATATTGTGGTTATTTGAATGCTTCGCCTTTGTGATGACCGGGTCGCGTAATTCCTTTTCCATAGTCAGTAGACGACAGTGCCGTCCCGACACGCGCACGGGTATGTAGACCTTGAAATGCCACCAAAGCAGGGTTCATTTGAACGCCAATAACGCACGGTTTTGGTGCGCAAAATACAGTTAATGATGTAGACAAAACAGTGTTGGTTTCAGTTTTTATGTGTATATGTCACCGTAGGCTTGTAAGAACCTTTATAATCTATCGGTATTATTGAACTGGGTGATATAGGCTAGGTTAGAATTGTGATCAACTGCGCGAGCCGAGCGAGCGTAGCGAGCGGTGCCTCAGTAGCGGCCGGCAAGCGCTACTTTCGAGTTGCGATCAGCTAGGCAAGCTAACCTCGCAAGCAAATTTGATATCAGTTAAAATTTTGTTGATTTCCCATGGATAGATTATAAACTATCGAAAAATAATGCGTTGTTATTGGCGTTCAAATGAACACTGCTTTGGTGGCATTTTAAGGTATACATACGTGTGGGTTTCGGGACGGCTCTAGCGTCTACTGAACACGGAAAAGGAAATACGCGACCAGGTCATGCAGAGTTATTTGTGGGGTATCCTATACAATATACACCTCTTCATATCTCTTCGGAGATTTATACAGGCGTGATGTAAATTGTTCGTATCAGAACGTTTGACTGTCTCAAAAAGTTAGACCATCCCTTACCTTTTTATGGATTTTGCATAAGGTCAAAAGAAGAGAAGAACACAAGTACCTATCGTCTTCCTACGTGAAAAATAAAGTCCTATGGAACTAAACTCACTACACTGTAGAAGGCACATATGAGTAACACAATTATTTATCATGTCTGCTCTGTCATAATATACAAGGTTGATATGAGCGAGAGGCATTAAATTAAACCACATATACTATAGATACATAGTGTTAACTCGGAACTATTAAAAAAACGTTTAGGAGAAAAATAAGAAAAACTTTTTTCGAACAAATAAAATAGCTTGGTAATCGAATTAAAATGTAAACATCCTTTGTAGAGATTTCCACTGACGTGCGTAACAAAACGGCAACGTCTCGCGTCAAAAATTCTGTCGTTTTAAGGTGTATGAACTATGCGTAGGTTTATTCAGCTGTCACGGCAGAAACATCGTGTTTCAACAAAGAAAAAACTAAAAAATAATCCTGTGATTAAACTTGCTTCTATTTATCTGATTTTTAATATAGAGGCTGAAAATGATTCAAAGTATATGTGGTTTAATTTAATGCCTCTCGCTCATATCAACCTTGTATTAAGATAGTTATGATTTATGTCATAGTAGATTTTAGTTGTCTCGCTGAATGACATATAATTCGGCAAATCGAGTTATTTTTAGAGACTGTTTAAGAGAAAATATTATGGAGGCATTATTTTCTTATCTCTCACCGGTTACGTAACAAGAAAATCTATGAGAATAAACACAAAAATTATAGTCAAACCGTCAATGGTCAAACCTATCTTTCTCCATTTCATATTGTAAGAATTTTTAAGGTTTCGTACCTCAAAAGGAAAACAACGGAACCCTTATAGGATCACTTCGTTGTCCGTTTGTCTGTCTGTCTGTCTGTCAAGACCCTTTTTCTCAAAAACGCGAGGAGGTATCAAGTTGAAATTAATATCGAGCACGTAGGTCCATAGTCCCTTGGGGTCCTAAAAAAAATATTTCTAAGTCAACGCAATTAAAAAATAGGTACTGCTTTTTATCCGACATATTTTGATCAAGTAAATCAAGCAAGTAAATCAAAACCTATAGGGTCTAATAATGAAATTTGCCAAGAAGCAAGGTCTCCCAGCACAAGTCAAGGAAGAAGTCCGAAAATTGTTAATTTGTAATTTAATCACAAAAAACAATGTTTTTTTGGGATAACAATGTTAAGTTTGTTTTTGGGAAAAATTCTTTTCAAATAAGGAACCCTTCATTGTGCGTGGCCCGACACGCACTTGGCCGGTTTTTTTATACTAACTCCTAATATTCTAATACGCCCGCGTCTAAATAAACTGTGGCCTCAAATATAGCGACTGAGGCCACTTGCTAGGCCATGTCCTGGATAATCGATTCTTTAATCCTGTGTTTTCTATAACGAAGTAATGACGAGAAATGTGAGATAAGGTTTTTATGATAGTGTAATCCTTGTCCATTGCAGTCGCCCCGTATCTGTATAGTCCGTGGCCTCATAATTACTTTTAATAGCGAAAAATCCACCTTCTCATATTGTGTTTTCTAAAGATAGACTGCTAGAGGATAAAAATGAAATTTCTGTTAGTGTAGTATAAAATAAGATGCGTTTATGAAAGGTATTATTCATTCTTGTCCACTGCAGGCGAGCCATATAGGTACAGTGTGTCTGAGAATGGTGTGGCCAAAATTAAGCGTGTGGTACAGACCATCAAACTGAACAACTTTCTCCCGGGGACCAACATCGTAATCATGAAAAAAGAATCTGTCATCCCATACAAAACCTCAATACCTACTCGAACAAATGTATGGGACGACTGATATTTTTTTCGCGATTACGATGTTGGTCCCCGGGAGAAAGTTGTTCAGTTTGATGGTCTGTACCACACCCTTAATTTTGGCCACACCTTTCTCGGACACCCAGTATATAGCCCTGACAGGGAAATTCCTATAAGTCCATATAAGAAAGTCCTATAAGTATTAGAGGTTATTAGCAACAAATTAAGTCCAGTTATCTAGGTGTAAAAAAAAACAAAAAAAAAAACCGCTGGAAAAGTTTACATTTGCACCTTTTTGGTAAGATTATAAACCAGTTAGTAATTTTACTAATTTGTGATAGTAAAAATTATTGCTACTAAAGATTTCTGAGATTATGTAAATTTTTGGCAAACATTTTTTTTTAATGGTTACTCATTTTTCATCTTTAAATGTTTTAATGAGTAAAAAAAACCGACACAGCTCGGTAACCATCCAGTTTTGACCCCTAGTTAAATGGAATTAATTTGTTGCTTTGTTGACCTTTAATAAACTTAACCCTTTCAAGGAATAGGTAGAATTTCCTTGTCACCCTCTATACGCCGTCCGAGACCTCGAAAATAGCAACTGAGGCCACATACTGAATGGAATCGTTCCATTGTTGAAGAGTTTTCTTTGAGAAGAATGTTTAAATAGCTTGAGCTATCTGTCCAAGTAGTATTTATATGCATTTATTATTCGTATCCTTGTAAAACTGCCTTCATGTTTGAAGTACAAATGTGTCTGTTTAGCCCGTGGCCTCGAATTTAGCAATAGAGTCTGAGTTAACATTGTTTATTTTTCAACCCCCGCCCGATGGAAACAAAGGGGTGTTATAAGTTTAACGTGGGTATCTGTGTGTCTGTCTGTGACATCGTAGCTCCCAAACGGCTGAACCAAATTATTTTATAATAAGGGGTTTTTATCCACACGGGAAATCATTATTAAGTACTGTAATTTTAAATTTATATCTCTGTCAACCATCTGTTTTTTATATGTATGCTGTCAACATAGTTAAATCGGTATATTATACAAGCATTACATTCCGAAGGTACTACTATACTAGACACTGATGAATTCCGGTCATATTTCTGTAATACCCTGAAGTAAAAACGGCACAATGAATTTAAAAAAAAATATCGATACCGCTGTACCGCGCCTTAATTATGTGCGCGACGAGACGGGGGGCAGTGCAGGCCACTCATTCGTCATCGCTCCCCGCGGTACAGCGGTATCGGTCAAACTATAGCCGTCTTCTCTGTCACTCATTCCTGTGTGTCATTCCCAGTCTAAAGCTAGATGTCTCATATTATTCTTAAAGCCATTCATTCTGTCATTCCACATGATGCTAGCATAACGCTAGGGATTGATACTATTGACAGCTCACTTCACAATGTTTCACGGTGAGATGTTTACAGAATAGACCGGCTGTACGTAAACTTTGTGGCCTCGTAATAGAGAACAAAGGTTTTGTTTACTGAGGTCACTTCCGTGAAAATTGTTAGTTCCAGAGGGAACAATTACTACCCGCGCGTTCGATTCACAAAAGTTTCTGAACTCCCGGAATATTGTTATTGAATATTCTAATACAAAACTCACAAACAAAATGTTTTTTGGAATTTTAGAATTGTAAGAGGATAGCTTATACAACGTGTCGTTTCGCATCCACGTCTTTCAGGGTGTGACACAGAACATCAAACCAAACAACTTTATCCATGGGACCAACATCGTAATAGCGAATAAATTTTCAACTGTCTCATAGAAAACTTCAATACCTACTCGACGCAAATGTATTCGACGGCTGGTTATTTTTTCGCGATTACGATGTTGGTGCCATGGAAAAAGTTGTTCGGTTTGAAGGTCTACACCACACTCTTAAATTTGACGAGGATGCAAAACGACACGTTGTAACAGTAAGAGGATAGATAGTAAGTCGTGATGGCTCAGTGGTTATGGCCTCGCCTTTTATGCACGAAGTTGTGGGTTCAAATCCGCGTAAGTACCAATGTGACTTTTTCAGTTGTATGCAGGTACTTTCTGAGTTTATCTTGGACAATAGCTGCACTGGTGATAAAAAGTCGCCTATGTGTTAATCCAGGGCATAAGCTACCTACATATCAAATTTCATCCAAATCGGTTCAGCCGTTTGAGCGTGAAGAACTAACAAACATACAAACACACTCACAAACTTTCGCCTTTATAATATTAGTGTGGAAGGTGTGATTACTGATATCGGTGAAGGAAAAGATCGTGAGGAAACATAGACTTATACAGTATGGAATTGGCATCTTGGCAATAATTGAAAGCTCAAGGAATATTACTCCATAGAAGTATAGAAAAATTAAATAATAAATAAAAAACCGAAAATTAAAAAAGTTAAATTTTCAAACAAAATAAATATCAAAATAAATTCACTTAAAGTAAACACTCTGTTTAGACAACGTACCTTGACCCCAGGAGCGAAGAGTGGCAACGGTGCACGCGGGCGGCATGGCGGCTTTTTTGTCGGCGCCGGCACTTTGATTCGTTTGACAATGTGCGACGAAAATAAAATCCACTAAGTTCATTTGTACCGCCACGTGTTTATTTCGCGATAACTGAACTGAACTAAATACTCGTACTTCAATATTACACATTGGTTCCAAAAAGAATAAACTTAAATTTTCTCATTTTCAAAGTGTCCACCACGTTTTTGAATGCACAAGTTACATCGCCGCACAATGTTATCCCGAAGCCTGCTCAGCAAATTTCGTTCAGGATCCAGAGCCATGGTTTTTAATTTGTCAAAGGCGGCGACAATACGATTGCGCAGTTCATCTTCGGTTTCGGAGACACGCGAATAAACTTAATTTTTTATAAAGCCCCATAAAAAGAAGTCGAGAGGCGTAAGGTCGGGTGACCGAGCTGGCCACCTGCGGGGGCCATAGCGACCAATCCATTGCTCTCCGAACATGGTGTTAAGCCGCTCTCTCGCGAGGAGTACGGAATGTGGAGGAGCTCCGTCTAACTGGAACCAAACCCGCTTGTAAGCTACCACAGACAATTCCTCTAGATAATCGGTTATTGGGCCGTTAAGAAGATCCAGAAACTTCTGTGCATTGAGGTTTCCGTTGATAAAAACGGGGCCGATTATTTGGTCTCCGTGAATACCTGCCCACACATTAACCTCTGGTGCGTCGGGCCTCCTGTATGCGCAAGTGCCACAAACGTCAGTACATTTGGAAGTACTTGTTGATTTTTGGGCAAGCCTTCGAAAAAACGCAGATTTCGTTAATACATAGCCAGTTAAACGTTACATGTTATACCTTCCTGGCTTCGTTATTAGATTACCTAACTACTTATACCATTCATTATGCAAATACAACTGACCTTATCTAGCAACGATGCGTTAAGTTTTTGTTTTGATAATTTTCACTCACATAACCTTCAAACTTTCTCACATCACATCTAATCTACACAAACATTCACCAAAAAAACACTTTATTACGATAACACAATATCTGTAGAAACGATAAAACACCACACATTAACAACAATCCACTTATAAACAATAACTAAACCATAAAAACTATTTGTTTACGCAACGAAAAAATTTCGGCGCGAACTCCGCGCGGTGCCGACGGTATCACTGACTGCGAAGTATCGTTCGCGCAAAAACACTACGAACGAAATATTTAGGCGAAAAAATATTATAATGTAGGGCAAATGGTGCAATTATCGTAATTAACGCTTATCGATAACTTTTTACACATAATTTTTCTACCGAAACAAGGCATTAGAATACGATTATCTTTGTGTAATTTGAATATTTATTTTTAACAATTAAAAATATTAATTGGACATTAAAAATACGATTGAACAGTTTACGAAACTACCGTTAAGTTAGTGACTTCCTGAGTAATCCTGAGTATCAATCGGGTCTGTCGATCAACCGGAAGCCGGTCGGTAACTAACTATGTAACATGCGAAAACAATTCATAAATTGTTGTTGTTTACTTTTTGCATTTTATCTCTAAATCTACTTAATAATATTTAATAAGAACACACATAAACAAAAAAGCTGTTTAGCTTTAAATACCTACTCAGGGCATAGTGGTTTTTAGAATTATGACAATAATTCTTAAAACACCATAGCACCACCTAAGTATTTAAAGCTAAACAGCTTTTTTGATTATCTATCTTTATTCCTTTTAACAAAAGCTAATAGTCGATAACAGGTGTGCTTCCCTACGTGGCGCGAGCGCACCCCGCACCCGCGCGCCCCCCGCAATATTATTTCGCTGAATCGCCTTTCAAGAAAGCCGCGTGGCTCGTGCCGCTCTGTGTAAAGAAGCCGCCAAAAGACACCGCTGCCGATGTACACCCGCAGGAAATGTTGGCGCGTCCCAGTGATGGATTATGTTTGTGTAAACAAAACAAAGGTTCGACCATGGCAGGCCAAGGAAGTTGTTCAATAGGAAATTCCAAGTACTAGTATACCGAAAAAAAAACCACATTAACATTAACTTTCATAGTCAGTCTGTACTGGTCTTGTGTCTGTGAGAGGTAGTGGGCCATACCGTTACAGTATTAATCGAATGTGGGTGTCGTCGGGCGGCGCGGTCCGCGGCTGCGTCTCCCGTACACGCTACACGCTTAGTTTTGCGCACGCACTCAAACGTTGAATTATTTTTTTTTTTAATTAAATTCCAGCCTGTCGTGCAGGTGTACCGATTTTACATTTCGGCAAATAAGTAGAATAGGTACGTAACAGCGTCGTGATAGTTTGCACTGAGTGGCAACGTCGCATTTTAAAGGGTTCATTGAATCATTGACCTAGTGATCCAATTCTACAGAGTGTTTAAATTTGATCAAAATGAAAACTCTACTTTTTGACGTAATTACTGGACCGATTTCGTTCATTTTTTGTATATCGTCAGAAAAGGCGATACCAAGTGTGTCCTAGAAATTATTGCATATAAGCGGTCCCCATACTGTATATAAAATTCTCGTGTCACAATGTTCGTTCCCGTACTCCTCCGAAACGGCTTGACCGATTCTCATGAAATTTTGTGAGCATATTGAGTAGGTCTGAGAATCGGCTAACATCTATTTTTCATACCGCTACTTTTTATCCCGGTCTACGCGGGTGAAACCGCGGGGCGCAGCTAGTCTTATATATAAAATTCTCGTGTCACAATTTTCGTTCCCGACTCCTCCGAAACGGCTTGACCGATTCTCATGAAATTTTGTGAGCATATTGAGTAGGTCTGAGAATCGGCTAACATCTATTTTTTATCCCGGTCTACACGGGTGAAACCGCGGGGCGCAGCTAGTATTAATATAAGTCTGAAATCGCCAACCCGTCTTGAGCAAGTGTGGTGATCAATGCTCGTGGCTTCTCTGTATGAGAAGAGGGCTTTGCCCAGCTTTGTAAGACATTAATATGCTGATATAATTACAAAAGAATAGCTTCTAGAAACCTTAAAAAAAAATATGAAAAACATGCAAGCATAATATTTCTATGTTGCTTGTATGTTGTATGATTTTATTACTGCCTCGCTGGTGTCGCAAACATGACTGCTGAAGCGTGAGATTTTACCCGCTCGTTTTCATCTTAAATAATCGTCTATTTTCACTAAATAAATAAATACTAAAGAAAGAAAGAAAGAAAGAAAAAGTATTTATTGTGACTCGCACAGGATGATCATCAACTAAACTAAAAACACAATAATAATCAATCTGCCTAGCCTTTTCCCAACTATGTTGGGGTCGGCTTCCAGTCTAACCGCATGCAGCTGATTACCATTATTTTACATGGAGCGACTGCCTATCTGACCTCCACAACCCAGTAACTGGATAATACGATGCCCCTTGGTAAGACTGGTTGTCAGACTTTCGGACTTCGGACGACCCGTAACGACTGTCAAAGATCCACGAATGACAGCCGGGACCAACGGCTTAACGTGCTTTCCGAGGCACGGTGGAGTCTCGGTATGTAAAGATGGTCACCCATACACTGACCAACCCCCAATAGCTTAACCTGATGGATCGACCCGTGTGGCTGCTATTACTTAGCCACGAGCTAAGAGGATAGCTTCTAGAAACCTTAAAAAAATATGAAAAACATGCAAGCATAATATTTGTATGTTGCTTGTATGTTGTATGATTTTATTACTGCCTCGCTGGTGTCGCAAACATGACCGCTGAAGCGTGAGATTTTACGCGCTCGTTTTCATTTTAAATAATCGTCTATTTTCACTAAATAAATAAATACTAAATAAAGAAAGAATTAAAGAAAAAGTATTTATTGTGACTCGTACAGGAAGATCCAACCAACTAAACAAAAAACACTATAGTAAAAGTTTAAAAACCAAAAAATAAAAAAATATAATACCATGCATATTAGCCACGCAACCAACAAGTTCGAGCCGCCGACTAGTGCAACCTTAGGGATACAAACAAAAGCCATATTTACTGGGTCGCTTCCTTATTACTCGCCTCATTGGTCTTTTCGGAAGAAACATATTCCTACGAGTATACAATGTTATTCATAAAAGGAAACAGCACCTTTTCGATAAATAACTTAACGTTGCCAATTAATTTAATGAAGCAGAAAGTGGAGGTAGAAAGAGGAGCTCGTGGCTAAGTAATAACAGCCGCACGGGTCGATCCATCAGGGTAAGCTACGCTTGCCGGGGTTGGTCAGTGGATGGGTGACCATTCTTTACATACCGAGACTCCTCCGTGCCTCGGAAAGCACGTTAAGCCGTTGGTCCCGGTTGTCATTCGTGGATCTTTGACAGTCCCTTTTATGAATAACATCATCATCTGCCTAGCCTTTTCCCAACTATGTTGGGGTCGGCTTCCAGTCTAACCGGATGCAGCTGAATACCAGTATTTTACATGGAGCGACTGCCTATCTGACCTCCACAACCCAGTTACTGGGTAATACGATACCCCTTGGTAAGACTGGTTGTCAGACTTTCGGGCTTCTGACGGCTCGTAACCATTGTCAAAGGCTTATGAGGATACATCGAAGTTTGGTTTAGCTCGGTGTGTAAGTGAAATGGCGTTATGGCTGTCTAGTTTGACGTGCGAGATAGAAGACACGCGCACCGGAACTAAACGCGCTTCGTTTAAATGGAGATTTATGACAAAATGCTACACTTAAATCAATTTTTAGCGTAATAAGTTCTTAACAATACATATTTAAATATCTTCGATTTAAAGCAAATTTTACTGCACAATAAGGAACTGTTTACGTAATCGTATTAAACAGAATATAGACGGTGCTTTGGAATTTTTTTCTGAATGAATGAATGAATTGCACCGACCGCAGCGTGGTTTAACCAGACTCGATTGCTCGAATGAACCCAGAGATTCACACTAGACCCTGTTGCCTCATGTTACATGGTGCAACAGAGTCCATTGTATATCAGTGAGTAGACCGGGGGCGCGGTAATGGTAGGGAAGACATGCCCTTAGGATATGGAGGGGATAAAGAGCCATACCCAGTATGCACCGTAAAGTATTCGTATTAAACAGAAAATAGAAGGTGCTTTGGAATTTTTTTCTATGGAAAAATTTCAAGTGAGATTAGGTTGGGAAAGTGAAACACCCAACCCTATGCAATAGAATTCAGCCGGTATCCCCTTAACGTGCTTTCTGAAGCGCGGAGGAGTCTCAGTATGTAAAGACGGTCACCCATCCATGGACCAACCCCGGCAAGCGTAGCTTAACCTGAAGGATCGACCCGTGTGGCTGTTATTACTTAGCCACGAGCTCCTCTATTCCAACTTTTCATAGAAATTATTTTAATGGTTATTTGGAAAAACTTTAAGCGATAACTCCCGAGCCGCCTGTGTACTTCCGTCTACATCGTGTCCCGTAAATAATGGATCAATAAAGGATCGTTAGGTAGCTCAACAGATTTCCAACAAATAATTTGAACAGTTTTAATTTTTTTTTTAATTTTGGTCTTTTCATCGTAAAAGAAAACTTCTAATGCAAGGTTTATTTTTTAAGGCAAATAAAACGTTATTTACAAAAATAGTAGCTTGTTACATTAGTAAGCTATTCAAATTTAACAAAAATCGTACCTAAAAATGTTATCAGTTCCAGCGACAGCATAAAAAAAAACTGAATTCTAGTAGAGAATATAGTCAAATTAGAAAAAAAAAATTGTTTTTCTTTTTTTTTTAATAGGTTCACAAATCGGGCAACAATACAATATAACTTACGAGTACGTGCTAGATAACTTAAAGACACACATAACACAGCATGCCCTAAAATATTGAATGCAGCTTTATAACGTAGCGGGTTTTTTAAAACTATTCAAATTAGTTGTAGGAAATCAGGTAACCTGTATACCTGACACCCTGTAGGTATATTAAATGTAAATTGCTGATTCCACTATGTAGCTACTATTAAGCTACCTTTTACTGGGTACGTCTTTCACTGACTTGAGTGTGCCCTGGCGGTTGAGAGTATGTCATGCTCACTGCCTCACTCAAATGTCTCGCTGGATGTGAATGTGAATGTGTCGTGTGTGTTGGATCATTAAGTTCCCTTCAAAATGGTTGCGCTAATTGGTGCTGATCCATGCGTCATGTTCATGAACGGGCGCCGTCAGTTGGGACTGGTCGTCTCTTAGCTGCCATGGCTTATTTTTAATTTTAATATTTAATTTAGTTGTTTTAGTTTTTATCTTTTTATTACTGACGCTTTTTAACGTGCACGTCTTTCTACATTGTTATGTATATTTTGAACATGGACGCTGTAACCAATATTTTGTAAAAATATTATGATTTAAAAGAGTGTCCGTGGAGTTTCTTGCCCGTTCTTCTCCATAGGGCAACGCTTTGGAATGGGCAACTAGCTTCATCTTTCTGACTGACCGACCCATTGACAATTCAAAAGTGCCTGTAATTGGTTTATTTGAAATAAATGCTTTGAGTTTGAGTTTGAGCTGATTTTCTTTCAGTGTAAAATAAAATAAATACCTATATCTTGTATTAATCGGACCTAAAATATTCCATGTTTTAAGTTACGATACTTTTCTAGAAAATGTTTTTCTACATCATTCTCACATGTTTAATTCCAACTTTAAATACGAGTATGTAAGCTACATAATATTGGTTACATCATATAACCAACTAGCTTTTGCCAGCGGCTTCGCCCGCGTGGATGTCGAAAAATATCCCTCGGGAACGTTCTATCGAGAATTCCTTCCTTATTCCTTGTCTACATTATAAAGGGAACCTCTGTGCAAAATTTCAGTTTTCTAGGTCCAAAGGTTTGGGCTGGGCGTTGAAGAGACAGTCAATCAGTCAGGACTTTTGAGGTTTATAAGTGTCCGTGGAGTTTCTTGCCCGTTCTTCTCCATAGGTACCTACTACGCTTTGGAATCGGCAACTAGCTTCATCTTTCTGACTGACCGAGTTCTTGACAATTCAAAAGTGTCTGTAAAAATTGGTTTAATTTGAATAAATGTTTTGAGTTTTTGAACATAAGTGTTGACATCTGTTGAAAACACTATTCCGTAACCTGAAAAACAAGCTCACAAGGCCACTTGGCCACGAGGCCACAAGTGTGAGTCCTTCCATTGTAATACCAGTAACGGATGACCAGTTCATTTGAAGGGTTAAGGAGATCCATTTCTCTTAGTTAAGGCCTTGTGAGATAAACAGCTGATATATCCTGTTTTGATGAAACTAGTCAACAGTAACGAAGGATACAAGGAGAAATAGGGGAGATAAGGATATTGTTGTGTTTTGTACGACCTTGAGTTTTGGAATAGTTGATAAGTTAAATGAAGGACCAAAATATTTGTAGATATGGTAAATATTTTCTGGAAATGTTCTTGTTTTGATTGTCTTTGTTTGAATATTTGTTTATTCAAAAAGGGTACATCAACAGCTTCTGTATATATTTTATCTAGAGAATTAAGATAACAATCGCCTCGGACTAACACAGTCGCCAATTACTTACAGGTTAACCAGCATTCACAGAGCTAAGTGTTAATGATAACACCTTCTAACAGTAAAACTAAAAGAAGAAAATTAGAAATTAAGGAAAAATACTTCTTGAACTTATGATTAACATTAGGTAAAAAAAAATTACAATACGAACAATATTGCAATTTGGCCTATTTACATACTTAAGACTAAGACATAAACGATATATAATTGTAAATTGACATAGAATTTTATTTATTTGTATGTACATATTAAATAATGCCGTTTTGCGTAGATGTGACGCATATTTTCCCCTAAACTTGCTTTTTACATTCTTATTTTATTTTGTTGTCCTTTGCGTCATGTTTACCGCAAATAAACGTATTTTCTTTCTTTCTTTCTTTCAAACTAACAGATTTAAAATAATATTAGGTACATGGTATATAATAAAAACTTTTTTACAAAAAAAATACAACCGACTTCCAAAAACAACACTACCAAGTGAAAAATAACTTTAATTTCGGAAGTCGGTGTCTAGTTAAATGTACTTTATTTTTTTGTAAAAAAGTTTTTATTTTTCGCTTTTTAGTTGTGTACCTACCCCGAACAAATTCTAATACCACTACCTGCAAAACAAACTAGAACATCATCCATATAAAAGTGGGGAAAAAATATGTATTATTGAAGCTAACTCAAAAACTACCAAAGCAAAGTTATTCAATTTTATATGGGACCAACTGTGATGTATACCCTCTCGAATAAAACAAAAAAAATCCAAATCGGTCCAGCCATCTTCATACATAAAACATACATAAAAAAAAAAAAAGGTTCCGACGAATTGAGAACCTCCACCTTTTTGAAGTCGGTTAAAAAAGGAGAGGAAAGGATCATAGGGCATCAAAAAATTCGTCCACATCGCTGTCAACAGGAAAAGTGCCCAAAAGGCTGGCAGCATTGCCACGTTGTATGGCAATGCTGATTCCTGGGCCAAAAGATAGGCCAGCCCTCTGGTCACGTGAGGAGTCGGCCAACCGTTTAGCGATGTCTTGAAAAACCAAGTGTGCACTCGGACCCCATGGCCCTAGTGTTTCAACCCCAAACGGCTCGAAAATACACCACTAATTTTTAATTAGTACAAATACTTAAAGGGCTTATTAGAGAAGGTCTTGTTATTATATAAGTAAAGTCTCAACAAATAATATTCATAAAGAGCAAAGTTATTAGCTTTTGTTTATATCCCAAAATGTCACTCAGTTTATGGAAATATATTGTACAGACTACATAGTAGTATTCATTAATCATGGAAAAGCACTGCGCGTAGTATTTTCTAGTAACAATTGTTATGAATAATTGATTTAATTATTAATTTAACAATCATGACAAATTTTCGTGGACAATTTTGGGATTTAATTTTTTTGACTTTCGACTACACAAATATGATCAGTAACGGGTACGGATAGAGCCCTATTTTTTTTTTGTACTAATTAAAAAATAGTAGTGTATAACTCCCAAAAATATTTGAATATTTTCGCCGTTTGAGGTTTTCCGCACCTGCAGCAGCCGCACCAGCACAGCCCACTGTACTAGAAAGGTGGGATGGCGCAAGAATATCGATATCATAGAAATGAGATCATAATGGAAAGTATAGCTCTAGCTGTGCTCCCAGCTCTACTTATGTATTATAATTATATTAATTGCCTATTTCACGATGTCCGAATAGCCACTACTCACCGAATAAATTCAAAAATGGAACAGAATTTGTATGAAATTATCTGCCAAGTAAGTTAATAGGAACTTAATCGTAGGTGGTGAAACAGTCCCTAAAACTAACACATACCTGTGAATTATAACCTATTATTGAAAAAAAATATTACGTACTTTTATAAGTAGTTCTCGTGTTACCCACCACACTAAACCACACCAACAGACAAATCAACCGTTTCAAGATGAAGCAAGGATGTATGCCTAAGATTTATAAAGTCACCAATATTAATTTTTTAGATCTTTCAGTAAACTTGTGGCTAAGTAATAACAGCCGCACGGGTCGATCAATCAGGTTAAGCTACGCTTGCCACGGTTGACCCGTGGATATGTGACCATATTTACATACCAAGACCCCTCCGTGTCTCGGAAAGCACGTTAAGCCGTTGGTCCTGGCTGTCAGTCGTGGATTTTTGACAGTCGTTACGAGTCATCAGAAGTCCGGAAGTCGAACAACTAGTCTTACCAAGGCGTATCGTATTACTCAGTAACTGGGTTGTGGAGGTCCGATAGGCAGTCGCTCCATATAAAATACTGGTATTTAGCTGCATCTGGTTAGACTGGAAGCCAACCCCAACATAGTTGGGCAAAGGCTAGGCAGACGATGATTCAGTAAACTCATGAACAAACTAATTTAATTACAAAATCGCATTGATTACTATTAATTTAAACGTAAATTACCCGCGTTTTAACTTCAATAATAAATGGCCTAAAAATGTCCTTCGCCATTCCGTGGCCTGGCCATAAATTAATTAATATTGTCATCGGATACTGAGGTAAAAGATAATTTATACGTTATGATTTGGGCGTGTTCGGTTGTTGTCGGCATTGTTCGGTTGTCATTGAAGGATATTATTGATGAAAGGAACATATGCAGGTATTGTGGAACGTTAGGATGGTTGTCATTAGTGATCTGACGAGGTTTTTCAGAAGAAATGCTTTTTAAGGTTCCGTACCTCTAAAGGAAAAAACAGAACATTTATAGGATCACTTCGTTGTCCGTCTGTCTGTCAGTCTGTCAAGACCTTTTTCTCAGGAATGCGTGGAGGTATCAAGTTGAAATTAATATGAAATACGTAGGTCTAAGGTCCCTTGAAGCTCTAAATAAATCAAGCTTCTAAGTCAACGCAATAAAAAATACGGCCATTTATACGACATTTTTTGATACTAGCAAATAAATCAATACCTACGGGGTACTTCCCGTTGGCCTAGAATCATGAGACTTAGCAAAAAGCAAGGTCTCACAGCACAAGTAAAGGAAAAAGTCCAAAAATTGTTAATTTGTAGTTTTTTCACATAAAAAATCATTTTTTTGCGATTACAAACTTACATTTGCAGTTACATCGATGAATGGGAGAACATTTTTTCAACTACAAAGTTAAGTTTTTGGTATGGCACCTAAAGTGTTTAATAAAATTCCTGATGACATAAAAAACATGACATTATATAAGTTTAAAAAAGCTCTTGCTAAATTATTAATTGACAAATGTTATAATACTGTAGACGAATTTTTTAATGACCAATTATTATAATAATTATTTTTGCATTTTGATAATATGACTAATGACTATTTATTGATTTTATTGTATTTTCTTTTCATGTATTTAATTAATTTAAAATATTATTTTTTTCTAAGATACAGTTTCTAATGACACCTAATGTGTCACTTATAAATTTGTATGTCTTAATTATGACAAAACATAGCGCACCTCCTATTTATGTAAACACCTATGCATGTAAATACCTATGTTTCACAAATAAACTATTGATTGATTGATTGATTGATAAGTTTGTTCTTGGGATAAATTTCATCCCAACTACGGAACCCTTCACTGTGCGTTGTCCGACATGCACTTGGCCTGTTTTTTGTTTTTCATAAGGCGTATTTCACGATGTGTAGTGATAAAAATAGGTGTTGAGGCGATTAGGTATATTGAAATAACTCTTTGATCGCCTAACTACGAGAAGAATAAAATGTAACTTCCATATAAATTACTTCCGTAGGTGATAAAGAAGCAAGGAGGAGCTCGTGGTTAAGTAATAACAGCCGCATGGGTCGATCCATCAGGATAAGCTATGCTATGCTAGCCATGCTAGCTATGTGTGACCATCTTTACATAACGAGACTTCTCCGTGCCTCTGAAAGCACGTTAAGCCGTTGGTCCCGGTTGTCATTCGTGGATCTTTGACAGTCGTTACGGGTCGTCAGAAGCCCGAAAGTCTGACAACCAGTCTTACCCAGGGGTATCGTAATTACCCAGTAACTGGGTTGTGGAGGTCAGATAGGCAGTCACTCCATGTAAAATACTGGTATTTTTTTTTTTTTTTTTTTTTATTTATTTATTCAGTAGTACACTTACATCTTATACATCATTATGTTGGCGCAAACATAAACTCATTAGAGTTTTACCGTGCACCAAAATCATCGACCATACAATTTAGATAACTAAAACCAACTTATAATCATAGTTAAAATGAAACAACAACTAAAATAAAAATGAGGGTATTAAGTGAAACATTTATCTAATAAACGAGCGAACATCGGTGACCGAACTGACCGTCTTTAAAACAAAAAGTGGTGGAGGAATGTGATTTCGATTGATACAGGTTGTTCCTAAAAGTATGTTTTTAGTAATAGTTAATTATTTAATTTTCCTATATTTTGGTTTGTCAAGATATTGTTAACAAGTTCAGCTGCATCTGGTTAGACTGGAAACCGACACCAACATAGTTGGGAAAAGGTTAGGCAGACTGAGGTCCTAAGAAGCACCTTTGGTAAGTATGATGAAAATTCTGCAATATGCGGTGGAGTAACTCTTAGATTATTATAAACACTAAGACTTTACTAACCTGTGCTGAAGGCAATATACTGGCTAACCATTTTCCTAACAAAATCCCTCTAACCTTCCGAGGAGAAAGCAAGTGGCTTTTCCTTCAACTTAACCGGTGTTCTCAAGGCCACAATATCCTAGGTTTAAGATTATTTTGGCTCATAAAAGCTTGTGTAAGAGAAAATTGAATAAATTAACTTTTGCTACGCAATATTTTTGGTACAATATTCGTTGATGAAAGGTATTTAGGAACGGGGTTAGTATTAATTGCTTTTTGGATTATCAAGACCGATTATTATTGGAGAAATTATTAAGGTTGTAAGGGAAAGATAAAACAATAATAGGTTATTTTAATATTGGGTTAAGACGCAGATATATGCCATTGGCCTTGAGTGGTTAGCTTGCCTGTTCTGAGCTGAGCTCACGCAACGCGTCGTACGTCCATCAAGGAGCGTTGTCCTAAATTAGAAGCATTATTAATTTATGAAAACCAAAATGCAGTGGCAGTGGGCTGGCCATGTTTGTCGAAGGACCGATGGCCGGTGGAGCAGACGAGTCCTAGAGTGGAGACCGCATATCGGTAAGCGTAGTGTGGGACGCCCCCCAGCTAGATGGACCGATGACCTGAAGAAAGTGGCTGGGGCAGACTGGATGCGGAAGGCGGAGGACAGGGTGTTGTGGCGCAACCTTGGAGAGGCCTATGTCCAGCAGTGGACTGCGATTGGCTGAGTTGATTGATTTGTTGATTGAAAAACCAAAATGTATTGTATTAAAAAACATATACTAAACATAAATGATTAAATAATCTTTAAAATGGTGAAGGTTTCATAAAAAACATGCTTGACAGCATTTGCGTAATTCTCACTTATTTATCCGCGTTAGACATAACTTTACAAATTAATTATACTATGTAATATAAACATAATCGTAAACAAAAATATTCACATATTAAGTTAATATGAAAATGTTCTAATTTAACAATATTTTCCAAATCATTAATACTACTCGTTTAGATGATGTAATCTTGAGTTTAAAATAATTTAAAGTCGGTTATCGTCACCTTAATACCAAAAGAATAATTAGTAGTAGTTAACAGTCTGCTCACCCTCACACATAGGTACATCCGTGATGATCCATATGTTTTTTCACGATTCGTAAAGCTATGGTTTCCTAGAAGAGCGGTAGCCGTCACATAACGGCTGCAGTGACAGCTGTCATAAAAATGACGTCAACGGGGTTTGACTTTAAGGTGTCAAATAACGCTCTCTAGGAAAACCACTGACTTAGAAACCTAGGAAAACACATTAAACATTTTTTTTTTATACAAGCTTTTTTAGTAGGACCAGTCCTTGTCAAGACGAATCAAGCGAGCCCAAACTTGATAGGGTTGCGTCGTTCTATTACTGAGTTCCTGTGGCCACCTTCCGGCTCCATTATCAGATCAGCTCGATAGTAACAAAATATTGTACTGTCACCGATTTGACATAAGACATCGGCCAAATTTCAGCTGTAACGAACACCAGAAAGTGGGAAAAAAAAAAAAAAAAAAAAAAACACCAAAAACTTGAAAATTTTGAAAAGGGCAATAACTTACATACGAACATTGCAAGTTAAATAAAAGCTTGTAATAACGTGTCCGTAACGTGTGACGTCATTTGCCGGTGAATGGCGGACACTATGTGGCGGCTACTAGCTTTAGTGGGTTCAGGGGTCACAAAAACAAAAGAATAACGTTTCGTCCAAAATCACGATCCGTTTCGACGAGTCGGTCATGTGACTCATGTGTGAATGGTTTACCTAGCTCTAATATAAATAAACTAAAATCGCCAATTCATTGGGAAAGCCTTGTTATTGTTTAACCAAAGTTTATCAAAGCATCTTATGACCCTACTATATACAACGTGTCATTTTGCATCCTCGTCAAATTAAAGGGTGTGGTATAGACCATCAAACCGAACAACTTTCTCCATGGCACCAACATCGCAATCGCGAAAAAATAATCAGCCGTCCCATACATTTGCCTCGATTAGATATTGAAGTTTTCTATGGGACAGTTGAAATTTTTTTCGCGAATACGATGTTGGTCCCATGGAGAAAGTTGTTCGGTTTGATGTTCTGTACCACACCCTGAAATTTGACGAGGATGCAAAACGACACGTTGTATATAGGTACTATGATCCTTTTGACTAAAAAATCAGTCCTTTTGAGATAAATAAAATACTAGTTTCGGCTCGCGATTTCATCAGCGTGAAATTTCTTGTTATACTCGGCAATACGGTAGTTTCCCAAAACTGAAAGAATTTTTGGAATCGGATCAGTAGTTCTAAAGATTACCCCCTACATACAAACTCACAAATAGAAATATAACATAAAACCTCTCTATAATATTAGTACATAATATAGATCAAACTACTATCCATCAATTTAAACCGCAGTGACGGTTTAACAAAACCCTTGGGATGAAATTAAATAATACCCTTTATTTTCTCTATTCCCTTGAAAATAATACTGTTATTAACTGTCACAGTTTCATCATAATTAATAATGACAAGCTGGTAAAACAAATTACTGGCCGACGAGATTATTAACAAAATAATTAAGTGTAGGTTGTCCTTCTAGTTTGTTGGTAATTATTAATTATAAGGGAAAATCATGAGTGATACTTCGTCGTATTTTTAACCCCGACGACCTCCGAAACAGAGGCTGTTATAAGATTAACGTGTGTATCTGTCTGTGGCATCGTAGCCCCCAAACGACTGAACCGATTTAGATTTATATTGTTTTTGTTGTTTTTAGTTATGATTCAAGAAAATCTATGCCGCCGTTTGAAGATTATTAGCTCTTTTCTAGTTGATGAATGGATGTTAGCATCTTCCACAGATCTGATCGAGACGAAATTTGCTGTTTTGTTACTTCAATGATATTAGAATAACATAGTAACCTTGAACTGATGCTGCAGCATCATCTGGATTTTGCAGGATACCCAAATCCTTCACCAACAGCAGAGCAGTAGCAGAGGTATCGTGTTTGAGCTCATTGGAATAGTCTCAATAAATAGGTAGGTAATAGATAGATGGTAATCAGGGTCTGATGATGCAGTAGGTAGCAAAAAGAAATGAGGGTAAATATGTGTCGGGGGTTTTTAAAATTTAACTTTTATATTAAGTCCTTACCTATGAAATTGCCGTTTTACATGTAAAAAATCAAACAATTTTTAAAAAAAAGAAATTTAGTCGAGCCATTTTTGCCATTTTAATGAATGTTCGTTAATGCCTCTGCTATATAAATCCTGAGGACGGGAATCGATAAATTTTTTTAAGGCGTTTTTCACAGCCTCGTTGGATTTAAAATTTTTCAGAATCAAAATTTCGAGAACGGAAGTGATCAAACCAAAAACGCACCGTGCGTTCACTTACGGTACTTTGTCCATACACTTCGTTAATATTACGTGCTGTCTGTGCTGCGTTGGTGCCACGACGGAACTCGTAGTCGAAAATAGCGTGCAATTTAAATTTTTCCATGGACAGAAACATCGATATCAAAGAAAAATAGAACGGCGGGAAAACAAATGAACAGCTTATTTAAAAAAAAATGTCATGCTATGTTATAAAATTAATTTGAATTTGGAATTATAAATAGAGCGAAAGATAATATTGATCTTCACACTAGCCGGTATAAGGAATCGGCTATTTCATGTACGGACCCTAAGGCCGGGACCGCACTGGTAGCGACTGCGACGCGACGGCGATTCCGTGAAAACAAACTCATATAAACATAAAATATGTCGGTGGCCGCACTGCAGCGAAATTTGTTTGTTCATATTTCGCCGCCGCGTTGCTATCGCCGCCGCCGCCGCCGTACCAGTGCGGCCCCGGCCTAACAGAAGGTTTGAAGATCTTTCAAACATCCTAAAATAAAAACTTTTTTACAAAAAAATACAACCGACTTCCAAAAACAACACTACAAAGTGAAAAATAACTTTAATTTCGGAAGTCGGTGTCTAGTTAAATGTATTTTCGTTTTTGCCACCGACTTCCGAAATTAAAGTTATTTTTCACTTTGTAGTGTTGTTTTTGGAAGTCGGTTGTATTTTTTTGTAAAAAAGTTTTTATTTCACGCTTTTTAGTGGGTATATACACTTCTGGACACATCTTTTGGCCCACCTTGTATTTTCAGTTTCGTTTGGTCCTAGCTAAAATTTTATATTAGGTCGAGCAAAAAGTTTTTATGCAGTTTTGAACCTGGCACATTCACAATTTCATTCAATAGTCTTTTTTTGAATTTCGAACACAGAATTTAAAGAAACAAAAGACAATTTGGAGCCTGTTTGTTGATATCAAACAATCGAATACTAAGAAAACTTGGTTTTATTGGTTTACTTGTATTTAATTCTTGAAAAAGTGATTGATATCTTTGGTTTTGCAACAAACATTACTTATTCTTAACAGTAAGGTGAGGTTCTATCAATAATCTATGGATACTTCACCTGAAGTCGCCGCCCAAGCTGTGGCACTTATTCAGGCCGTACACAGCCAAAGAAACGTGAGTGCTCAACTTAATTTAAGTCGATCTGCGGTCCGAAATGTTTATCGGAGGTACCTAGAGACTGGCGGCTTTGTTCGTCGCCAAGGAAGGCCACGATCTCGGGTCACAACTGAAAGGCAGGATCGATTCATCGTGACGACCAGCTTGAGAAATCGTCACCTTACCTCCATTGAGATACAAAACCAACTTCGCGACTTCCACGGAGTATCTGTGAGCGCTCGAACTGTTCGGAGAAGGTTAAAAGAACGCGATATGGTACCACACAAGCCAGCTAATGGCCCCAAACTAACGCGAGCCCACCGAACAGCGCGCCTTCATTTCGCACGCAGTCATTTAAATTGGACACAGCAAGATTGGAGCCATGTACTCTTTTCTGATGAGTCTAAAATTGTGTTACATGGCAATGATGGAAGGAAGAAGGTCTACCGACGTAAGGGAGACCGTTTCGCACAATGCTGCTTTGAAAAGAGGGTTGCTTATGGCGGTGGCTCATGGACTGTCTGGGGCGGTATATCCGCGAGCGGCAAAACTCAACTTGAGGTTGTTACAGGATCACGGCTGCCAACATTAAATGCTGAAAGGTACATTCGTGAGTGCTTAGAACCTCACGTGATACCATACGCGGACTATGTGGGCCCAAATTTCCTTTTTATGCATGATAATGCAAGAGCCCATGCGGCCGGCATCGTCAGGGAATATCTTCGGGATGTGAACATCACAGTTATGGACTGGCCAGCCAGAAGCCCAGACATGAACCCCATTGAGCACATGTGGACAAGCTAAAAAGACGTGTTAGGGCTCGTCAGCCAGTTGCCCAGACGATGCAGGAGTTGAAAACTGCCATAGAAGAGGAATGGGAGATGATCCCTCAAAATTTCATAGAGCGGTTGATAAACTCTATGCCTAATCGTATGAGAGCTGTGGTAGATGCCCATGGAGGCAACACGCGTTATTAAATTAAACCTTTATTTGATAAAACATGTTTTTTATTCAAAAATCAATTGCCTTTAACAAGGCGCATATCCGACTTGTTAGGCGTAGCTCCATGTCGTATGGTATTCTGAATTCAAATTTGAAACAATACGATCGAAAAAGATGGTAAAATGTATCAGGTTTAAAACTGCATCAACAGTTTTTGTTCAATCTAGCAATCATATTTCGGTAGGGGCCATCGAAACCTAAACTCTAAGGTGGGCCAATAGATGTGTCCAGAAGTGTAATTTGTATAAGTTACAATTAGTCTAATGTCAATTGCTCATCACATGTTACAAAATATTGCTTTTCCCGATGCTGGGTCGTTAACTCACCACACGCATTGTGTTACGAGCGGAAATTGCTTAGCAACCAAACTAAAGCAATCGAATCGCAACCCGTGAAATATTTATCATTGAGTAGTTCCGGTAGCCATCTGTGGTCTTCATCATCAGTTCCACTACACCAAGTGGTGCTTTCCGAGAGCAAATGCACGAGCTACTATAAAAAATATCCAAATCGCTATAGGTGTGCCTATAATATTTGAAGAGTTCCTTCGATTTCTCCAGGATCCCATCATCAGAACTGGATTTTGACAAAAATGGGACCATTTGGAAAATATACCCTTTCCAACAAAAAAATATTTTTTTAAATCGGTTGGCAAGCGACGGAGTTATGCGCGACCAAACATAAAAAAAAAAAAAAAAAAAAAAATACAAACATCCGAATTGAGAACCTCCTCCTTTTTTAGAAGTCGGTTAAAAATAGGGTTAGTTTAAGTTACTAAGAGTTCTCATGCACGAAGGGCCCAAATCCGGGCAAGTACAGACGGCTACACATCAAGCTATACAATTTCCAGTTTACACTGACCTCTCACTGTAAGGAAATCCTATACAATGCGAGATCAGCTTATACTGGAATTGTATAGCTTGATCTGTTAGCCGTGCGTACCAATGTGACTTTTTCAATTCATATGTACTTTCTGAGTTTATCTTGAACACCACACCTTAACATCGTGAGGAAACCTGGACTATTTAGTCAATATAAGTCTGAAATCGCCAACCCGTCTTGAGCAGGCGTGGTGATCAATGCTCGTGCCTTCTCTGTGTCAGAAGAGGGCTTTGCCCTGCAGTGGGAAAATAATAGGCTGGTATTATACCGGATGACTTTTTTTACCATCTTGAAAAAATGACTTAGGTGACTACTCATCCGCAAATATTTCATCCGCGGATGAAACGTCACCCTTTTAAAATTGTAAGGCGACGAATCATCCGCAAGTTCGGATGAGTCGTCGCATAGTTAATATTGATGTGGTCATATCGGCCAAATAGACATATAAACATTTGTGTATAGGAAAATTGTCTGTTCTTTGGTTTCGCCGGTTTCGCTGGCGGTTATGTGTATAATATCGTGGTTAAATCGAACAAAAATACCTCTATGTATAAGAATCGTTTTATTATTAAGAATATAATTTTTTACACTGGTAAATCAGAATAATAACCAATGTACCTAAATAAATGACAGGTTACTACTACAGACAGGTTTTACTGCGAAAACTGAGATTTGTTATAAATATGGGTTGCCTATATTAGGTGAATGGACTATGGCATACCTAGTTTTTTTTTATAGCTTAGTCAGAAAAAAATATAGTATCAATAAATACTACAAATTCGATGTAAACTTTTCATTTTAGAACAATAAAAACAGAAATTTTGAAAAAAAAAAAAAATAAATCGTTTAAAAATAAGTATTGAAATTCAAATCATACGCAACCTGCATATGATATGAATTCTAAATTTTCACAGGGTTTTTTTTTTCACCCATGAATATGAACAACTTTCACTATGGGACCAACTCGGAAATCACGCAAAAAAATTTTTGCTGTTTCATACAAAAGTTCAATACGAAAAATGTAAAAAAAAAAATAAATAAATTTAATAAATTTCTACTCGACCAAAATGTATGAACCAGCAAATTTTTTTTCGTGATTTTGGAGTTGGTCCTATAGTAAAAGTTGTTCATATTCATGGGTAGAACAATCAGCGCAAATTTGAGTAGTGATAAAAAAATTCCTGCGTTTAAGTTGCTTAATCACTGCGTCAAATATAAAGCAACCTCTACTTTCTAAAATGCAGCATAAACATTTGCCTAGTCTTCCCAATTATGTTTGGGTTAGCTTCCAGTCTAACCTGATGTAGCTGAATACCAGTATTTTAGATGGAGCGACTGCCTGACTGACCTCCACAACCCAGTTACGGCGTGATACAATACCCCTTAGCAGCGCAACACAGTTTGAAAACATTGTTAATTATTTATTTACTAATCCATACTAATACTAAGTATCTATTCTTAACATAATATAGCTGAAGAGTTTGTTTGTTTGAACGCGCTAATCTCTGGAACTGCCAGTTGGATTTAAAAAAATTCTAATTGCATTTGATAGCCCAATTCTTGAGGAAAGGTGTATCCTATTAACTCACGCTACGAAAGAACGCTACGCAAAAATGATGCGAGACCATGAGCGGGCGATGCGATGCGACGCGGTGGGTTCGGGGCCGAGGGAGTTTTATAAAAATGTGACTGTTATTTTAATATATTGTGTATTTTCGACTTCCACGTGAATGAAGTCGCGGGCAAAAGCTGTTAGATATGAATTAAAATGAACCAAAAAAAGTTCGATAGCAAAAAAGGCCGGAGGTCTTAAAAACGAACATAAAAATCTTATAAAACGTCAAAACAAGAAAGAAAAGACGGATAAAAATACTTTTAAAAGAACTGAGGACTTCTTTTGTACGTTCCATTATTCTAATTTACAATTTGGGTGTCGTGTAAAAAGACGAACATTATTTTCCATTTTTATAGATCCTTTGAGGATATTATGTGTTTATTTATAATTTAGGTACCGGTCCTTTGATAATCAAGGGTAATAAAATCCAACTTAGGTCGAAACCTGACCATTTAAGTAGAAGATACGAGTAAGTGTCTCTATGATACAAAAAAAAAAAGTCCAAAATACCGTTTTCTTGGTTTTTGGGAGAGGCAGGAGCTCGTGGCTAAGTAATAAGAGCCGCACGGGTCTATCCATCAGATAAGCTATCCGTGGATGACGAGACTACTCCATGCTTCTGAAAGCACGTTAAGCCGTTGATCCCGGCTGTCATTCGTGTATCTTTGACAGTCGTTACGGGTCGTCAGAAGCCCGAAAGTCTGACAACCAGTCTTACCAAGGGGTATCGTATTACCCAATTACTGGGTTGTGGAGGTCAGATAGGCAGTCGCTCCATGTAAAATACTGATATTGAGCTGCACCCGGTTAGACTGGAAGCCGACCCCAACATAGTTGGGAAAAGTCAGGCAGATTGATTGCAGATTGATTTGTTTTTGCAAATCTATTTCCGAGTATAAAAATAGCTAGAGGAATTGAGACCTGCTTCTCATTCCTTTGGAGTTCTTCACAAACGTTTTTTCAGTATTTTCCACTTTATCTGAAAGAGGAAAATACTTACCTACTGGAAATTCGTTTGATGTTATACATCCCATAGACCATTATAGCAGAATCCTTTTTTTCATGTTCGAAATTCAAACCATCTTTTCCCACCAAAAATAACGTACCTAGTTAACGTTACTTCCAATTTAAAAAAAAGAACAATCGCCCAAAAAAAAAATCTGCATCGTGTATTCGCGTTCTCAGAAACTAGACTGCACTGTTAGACCGTGTACATACATACGTGCGGTTACGGGCGAACCTGCGCTATAAGCAATAATTCACTGCAGCGAGTCTTTCGGTGATTTGGTCCGCGTTTCCAGTCAGTCTCGCGTCGCGCCGTGCGATGGTCGCATGCCTGCAGCCGCCCTTATTCGCGCTCCAAATTCAAAAGTGATCCATTGTGTGGAATACGTGTATTAATTCAAAAAGTATTTTTTGTTTATAAATGTGTATGTGTGACTGTTTTTAAGTGAGTGTGGATTATTTATTTTTTTACTGCAGTGGTAAGTTTGAATTTATGTACCTACGTAAAAGTTTTTTCTAAGAGGTATTATCGTATTTAAGATTTAAGATGACTGAAAATTTAATATTAGAGAAGTAGGTAAGTATTTTTAAGGGTTAAAAATTGTGTACTTATTTTAAGGTTGTCTCAAACTTTAATTTCCCTATTCTAAAAGCCTACCTCTACGTTTTAAATGAAATCTATAGAAAGAATGACCATAACATTCATTAAGAAGGTACCTACTTACACTAAATACTTATACCTTGTCATTATTATTATTCTGACACGTCGTAAAATATTAAGAAAATAATCTGATACTTTCTCAACTGCAATTGCCAATTATTTATTTTACAAATCCTTTATGAATTTGCAGTTGTTAATTTAATAGACATCATAAAATATTTACCGTAAGTAATTAATTACTGTAAGTAAATAATTTTTTATGGCTATTAAATTTTGTTCTCAAACCAAAATTCGAAAACGTGACTTCCACCAATCACCAACCCGCCTCCCGCGTGGTGTATGTACGTATATCCGGCCCACTTCCTCTCACAGAGAGGAGGTCTGTACCCCAGAAGTGGGAACATTATAGGCTGATTATGTTATGCTCATAAAATTCTGTTATGTATAAATAACATCAGGGTTTTAAAAACAACCGCGCCGTTCGCCCAGACACAATTAATTTTTAAATAAATAATTTCAGGGTTTTAAAAACAACCGCGCTGTTCACCCCGACACAATTATTTTTTAAATAAATAACATCAGGGTTTTAAAATCAACCGCGCTGTTCGCCCCGACACAATTAATTTTTAAATAAATACCATCAGGTTTTTAAAGATAACCGCGCTGTTCGCCCCGAACAATTAATTTTTAAATAAATAACATCAGGGTTTTAAAATCAACCGCGCTGTTCGCCCCGACACAATTATTTTTTAAATAAATAACATTAGGTTTTTAAAATAAATATATGTGTAATGCATTTAAACGTTCACAGGGCTTAAAGCAGTTGATAGCAGTAATTATATATCACCACCATCTACACTTGTGTTATAAGTAGGTGTCTGGGTGTAAGTGGAGAACATGTCAGTAATTTGGGGATAGCATTTTGATCTCATCTGTGAAATCTGCTTATCACCTGATTACTTTATCGATGGTCTGTTTTACCATCTCCAGATGAGTTCCAGATATCTTATCTAGCAGATGATTTCAGACTGATTCCTTTTCATTTTATTTATCTGATAGATAGTGCCTTTCCGGATTTAGTAAACGTCCCGTCGCAGGCCATCATGCACAATAAGTTAGCGTTACTATTGTCCTGTAGCTCCATTTAGAGGTACAGGACAATAAAAGATAAGCTGAACCCAAGGTCAGCTTCCCTTTTGAGGATGTAATTATCAAGTTTTCAAACGGAGTCACAATAGTTATTGGGCAATACAGATCAGATATCAAATTCAGAATGTTGAGGAGCTCGTGGCTAAGTAATAACAGCCGCACGGGTCGATCCATCAGGTTAAGCTACGCTTGCCGGGGTCGGTCCGTGGATGGGTGACCATCTTTACATACCGAGACTCCTCAGTGTCTCTGAAAGCACGTTAAGCCGTTGGTCCCGGCGGTCATTCGTGGATCTTTGACAGTCGATACGGGTCGTCAGAAGCCCGAAAGTCTGACAACGAGTCTTACCAAGGGGTATCGTATTACCCAGTTAATGGGTTGTGGAGGTCAGATAGGCAGTCGCTCCATGTAAAATACTGGTATTCAGCTGCATCCGGTTAGACTGGAAACCAACGCAAACATAGTTGGGAAAAGGCTAGGCAGGTGATGATGATGATCAAATTTAGAATGTCGAAATTCTGTATAACGGTCTAACAATTTACAGAACTTCAGCATTTTGATTTTAATTACAGCTATCATAGTTATTCGTAATTAACCGTAACGTATATCAATTAGAGAACATGGTTTTCAACTACATTGTTGTTGTTTGTTTTTGGGACAAATACTTTTCAATTACGGAGCTCTTCATTGTTCGTGGTGTGACACGCACTTGGCCGGATTTTTTATTTGAAAAGTGACTTTAAATTGGTCTCATAAAAATTTGGTTAAAATCTGATAAAAAAAAAATCATTGTAAATATCCTGTTTTAAATAAGTTTAGTGGTATATTAATTGGTGCAAATATGTTTTATGCTCGAGAGGTGCACTGTTCGCAGAACTACTGGTATTATTTATTGGTTAATGAGTTGGAAAAGGACTGGAGTTTGGGACATACGTTCATTGAATGGGATGTGCGTTCGCCCGGCAATCTTACGGAGAACTTTATTGACCGTTTCAGGGTTTCAGGTTCTTGAAATATTATTATTGCTAGATGAAGGTAACGAAAAAGTTCTTACGTTTTGTTAACCGACTTCAAAAAAAGGAGATTACTCAATTCGACCGTATATATACAGGGTGTTTGGTAGATGGGTGCAAAGCCTGAAGGTGGTGATATCTTAGACCATTTAGAACTTATTAAGCTAAACTTGTCTTAGACGAAGTCTGTTCCTTGTATTTTTTTTTTAAATTCTAAGGTTTTTAACAATAATACCCATTTTTTTTCAATTAATCGTTAATAGTGTCCAGTAAAAGCTGTTATGTTATTATTTTTTATTTATTTTTTATTTATGTAATGTGTGATTACTCAAACAAAATTATTCCCAAGCATCTGTCGTGTCATCAGAGAAACATTCTACGTAATATTCAAGTTTAAGAAACTTTTAAAAATCAAGAAAATGTTTTGTCTACGGCATAATAAAAAAATTAAAAAAATAGCCTCAGTTGTTCAAACCTTTTTGAAAACATGATTGGTTAGTGCCCTTTCTTTTGAGGTACTATTTACGCAGATGTCTCATCAACTCTTGGAATTAGGATGTACAAAGCAAATTGAATATGAAAATTGTTATTTTCGAACAGATCAATAAAACAACATTTTTGTTAAAATAATTTATTGTTCATGTTCAAAATGTTGACCGCGGTTTCTTATACAAGCACGTGGCCGTCTTCTCACTTCTGTAGTCGTGATTTTTAATTTCATCTCCTGCTTCATGACTTGAAAAGCCATTTGGATTCTTTCTATTAATTCTTCTCTAGTTGATATTTCAACGTGCGTGTAGACGAGCTCCTTGGCCCGTCCCCAAACGAAAAAATCCACAGGAGTTAAATCGGGTGATCGAGGTGGCCAAGGGACGGGCCCGTCTCTGCCAATCCAGCTCTCTGGAAAACAATTATTTAAATGTTCTCTCACGTTTAGGGTCCAATGTGCTGGACAACCATCTTGTTGAAAAATCAGTGGTCTTCTCATTGCCAATATTGGTATTTCGGTCTCGTCCAGAAGCTCTGGGAGATAGTTTTGGAGGAATTCCAGGTAATTTTCTCCATTTAAATTATCTGGTAGGAAGTGGGGACCAATCAACGTTCGGCCGATTACTCCTGCCCACACGTTAACTGAAAATTTCCTTTGGAACGACACTTGCTTCTTCCAGTGTGGATTGCTCTCCTTGTCGGTCCATCGATGAAGATTATGAAAACTGGTAATTCCTTCTTTCGAAAATTTTGACTCATCGGTCCACAATATGATTTTAAAAACCATGCATCTTCAATGTCACTATTTAACAAAAAGCGACAGAACTGAATCCTTCGTGGGGGATCTTCATTTTCCAAACCTTGTACACCCGTGCCGTGGAAAGGATATTTGTTTTCTCGATGCATCGTATTCCACACCTTCCATACCGAAATGTTGAGGTTTCGAGCTACTACTCTGACGCTCGTAGTAGGATCTGCATCAAAAGCTGCAATAATGTCTTCCTCGATACTTGCGTGATGTCTTCCCGGGTTGAGTCCAGATTCCGCGTGATGAATTCCAACATCAGAAAGCCGACGAAATGTGTTGTAAAACACTCTGACATTAGGTAATCTGCGATTCGGACATCTCTCTTGGTACATCCGTCGCGCCAAAGATCCATTACCGTCAGCTCTGCCATACATGAAGACGATATCCGCATATTCTTCATTCGAAAAAGTAGCCATAGTCGATTGATCACACAAATAAAAGTCCAAAATCAGTGAAGGAGCTCACAGCTAGGGCTAGGCTCAATACCTTAAACACCTCCAAAATCAACACGTGAAGGAGCGCACAACTTCATGCGGTGAATTCTGTAAACACGAATTTGCAATTAAAATGTCTAGTCACAAGGGCAGTCGTTACTTGACTAACTGATGGTCCGAAGATGTGACGAGTCCACCCGACTATTCGGGTACTAGTATTAGTGTAAATAAATAACGACTTTACATCCTCAGCAACTAAGCTGATTTTTCTATTGAATAATAGCAGTTCAGTAGACGCTAACCGAGAGTCGAAAGAAGGGCATGTTTGCTATCGTCGCGCGGCGGCTTTTGTTATGCGAGTTCCCAAAAGTTGTGCGTGCACCATAATTCTAAGAATGAATCAGTTATCAGTTCTAACAAAAAACAATAGTGCATTAGTAAAAATGTTGCATTATTTTGGTCTGTTTAAAAATTAAATATTCGACCTCAATTTGCTTTCTACATCCTAATTCAAAGAGTTGATGAGACATCTGCGTAAATAGCACCTCAAAAGAAAGGGCAATAACCAAGCATGTTTTTAAAAAGATTTGAACAACTCAGGATATTTTTTTTATTTTTTTATTATGCCGTAAACAAAACATTTTCTTGATTTTTGAAAGTTTCTTAAACTTGAATATTACGTAGAATGTTTCTCTGATGACACAGATGCTTGGGAATAATTTTGTTTGAGTAATCACACATTACATAAATAAAAAATAAATAAAAAATAATAACATAACAGCTTTAACTGGAGACTATTAACCATTTATTGAAAAAAAATGGGTATTATTGTTAAAAACCTTGAGTTTCAAAAAAAAATACAAGGAACAGACTTCGTCTAAGACAAGTTTAGCTTAATAAGTTCTAAATGGTCTAAGATATCACCACCTTCAGGCTTTGCACCCATATACCAAACAACCTGTATATATTTTTTTATGTGTGTTCGCGGATAACTTCGTCGTTTTTGAACCGATTTTTATGATTTTTTTTTGTTGGCAAGGAGATATCCCAAGAGATGTACCATGATAAGGAAACCAGGATCTGATGATGGCATCCCAGAGAAATCGAGGGAAACCTTCAAATTTTATAGGCACACCTATAGCGATTTGTGTATTTTTTATAGAAATTCATGCATTTGCTCTCGAAAAGCACCATTTAGTGAAGTGGAACTGATGAGAAAGACCAGAGATGGCCATCGGAACTACTCAATAATACGAGTACGTATTTCACGGGTTGCGAATCGATTATTGCTAAGCAATTTATGCTCGTCACAATAAATATGTTGAAATGGAGCTGATGGTGACTTCACCATCAGTTTCAGTTCTCCTGGTTCCTTACCGGGAGAACTCCTCAACAATTAACGTCCTTGTATCGGGAAAAGCAATATTATTTTGTAAAAGGTGATGATCAGTTGACATTAGGCTATTGTAACTTAAATGAATTACAGACTGACCCACTAAAAAGTGAAAAATAAAAAACTTTTTTACAAAAAAAAAAAAAAAAACAACCGACTTCCAAAAAAATACTACAACGTGAAAAATATTATAATATTTTTCACTTTGTAGGTAGTATTTTTTTGGACGTCGGTTGTTTTTTTTTGTAAAAAAGTTTTTTTATCAAACTAAAGGTGGCACAACTGGCAGCACAAATCCATTCATACCCATACAAAATCTAACGCCTTCTTCCCATAAGGGTAAGCAGAAACTACCTACAGAACGCCACCTGCTACGATCCTTACATACTTCTTTTGCCTCGTTTACGTTCATACATCTGGTCATATACGCACGCTGGTTGCGAGTACCTACTTCGCACCTGATCTTTATGAAAAACATCACCAATAAGGTCACTATATCTTCTTGTCTTGTCTCCTACGGCGTCTCCTCCCGGCATTTCCACTCACATCTGCCTTGTAAATAGCACTTTGTTAGTCGCCTTTCATTTATCCTCTCAACATGATCAAACCATCTAAGCATACTCTTTAAAAATTTTGTCAAATACCTACTATATTTAGTAATATTGTATTAATTAGCTTAGTGGTATTTTATAATCCTGCCCTACTAAATAAAATCGAATAGGTACTTATTCTTTACATGAACTGATAGGGGTCATTCCTTGGTAAAAACTTTAGTCAGTCAGCAATGCCAGGGTGTGCGTGTGTCAGACGTATCATCGAATTTTGCTTGCAAGCTATAATTAACAAAGGATCATTGGGGCAGGGTTTTTTCAAATGAATCAGTGTATATAAAAACTTTTTTACAAAAAATAACAACCGACTTTAAAAAAAAACACTACAAAGTGAAAGATAACTTTAATTTCGGAAGTCGGTGTCTTTGGTTTCGTAATTTCGTTTTTTGCGACGACTTCCGAAATTAAAGTAATTTTTTTACACTGTAGTGTTTTTTTTTAATGTCGCTTGTTCCTTTCTCTCCTGAATAAAACAAGAATCTTTCAAATCCCTCCTCCTTTTTTCGTCGGTTAAAAAGCAACTATGAGTTAAGGCGTCCGTTTTATTGATATTTCATTTATACTCGTACATACCTACAATCTTGTCACAGTTATATTACCTCTGATTTTGCATCACAGTGATCTTTATTTTCATTACAATACAGTATTACCAACTTATCTGTGAACTGAAAGAGGACGCCACCGTCGATGCGTCGACACAATCGAATGACATGCGTCGTCACAATCGAATGACATTTCAACATGACGGCCGTACAGTCCTACCAACTTATATGTGAACTGAAAGAGGACGCCACCGTCGATGCGTCGACACAATCGAATGACATTTCAACATGACGTTCGTACAGTCCTACCAACTTATATGTGAACTGAAAGTGGACAGCACCGTCGATGCGTCGACACAATCGAATGACATGCGTCGGTAAAATCGAAGACATTTCAACATGACGGCCGTAGTTCCAATTTTCGCCATTTCACAGATAAGTTGGTAGGAGTGTAAGTTTGCTTGTTGGTGGTATGGCCACTCAAGGAGGCTATTCAAAAACAAAATTCGTATTGGAGATCAAAGGAGGTCCCCTACCATGGGGGGACCCTATCATGTAACAATAAAACCTTTTTACAAATAAATCTAAACGTTTTAATTACTTCGCCGATCAGTTTCAAGTCGTTAACAAATTCGTTTGGCGGCTGTATTTGTTTTCACAAACAAATACCTATTATTTGTTTAGTTTTAACAACTTAATAACAAGGTTTTCTGCTTAATCTCTGTGTGGTTAGGCTTGGTTTGCTTTGCTTAATGAAGCTTCAAGTGAAGGTAATGACATATGAAGTGAATTTCAGTGAAATTCTCATGATTTCACTAAATTACACTGTCATTATTCAAGTTTAAGATAAACAGTGTTATTAGAGTCGAGCATACTTCATGGCTAGTAGATATTACTACATTCTAAAAGCTGAATGCATTGGATGGGTGTATCATAATGTTACCGTGACGTCTGTGACGAACTTTTTATTTATTATTTATTTTAAGCATTGTTCTCATGTTCTTTTTTGAGAATAAATATCTTTAAACCTAAACCTATATTAATAATAGATTTGATTTTGACATTGACTGTGCGACAAGGACTGTCCCTTAGTATTGTCACAGAATAATAATGTTACAGTAGTACATCTTCATAGACAACGGCCGAAACAACGATTCATTTCGAATAATATTCTGTGGTAATGTGGTCGCAAGTGTCGAATAAAGTGTTAATCACAGAGTAATAAAGCTATACAGTAGTTTATCTGGGCAGTGACCTTAAATTAACTACCTACAGCCACTCGGTAGATAATACGTGTCCGTCCGTGCGTAACTGCCACGCGCTTGAACTGTTGCGTAACTGAGACTGACTGAGATTTCGAAGCGCGCCGTTTTGGCCGTTTTCTATGAAGATAAACTACTGTATCCGACTACTGTATCTGTGTGGGTCTGTGTACTGTGTGTGTGTGTGTGTGTGTGTGTGTGTGTGTGTGTGTGTGTGTGTGTACTGTATGTACTGTGATGTTATTGACAGTAGCCGCATAGAGTTTAGATGTGTGCCCGGTAAATGACAATTGACTCGCTTCCCATTACAGGGGACATAATGTTAAATGTTAATTTACTAATACACCTTTGGCTACCTTTTCGGGGTTCTCAGGCTCGTGGCTAAGTAATAACAGCCGCACGGGTCGATCGAGCAGGTTAAGCTATGCTTGCCGCGGTTGGTCCGTGGATGGGCGACTATCTTTAAATACCAAGGCCCCTCCGTGACTCGGAAAGCACGTTAAACCGTTGGTCCCAGTTGTCATTGTGGATCTTTAACAGTCGTTACGGGTTGACAGAAGCCCGAAAGTCTGACAGTCAGTCTTACCAAGGGATATCGTATTACCCAGTAACTGGGTTGTGGAAGTCAGACAGGCAGTCGCTCCATGTAAATTACTGGTATTCTGCTGCATCCGATTAGACTGGAAGCCGAGCCGACCCCAATTTAGTTGGGAAACTCAAACTCAAACTCAAAGCATTTATTTCAATTAAACCAATTACAGGCACTTTTGAATTGTCAAGGGGTCGGCCAGTCAGAAAGATGAAGCTAGGCGCCCATTCCAAAGCATAGTAGGTACCTATGGAGAAGAACGGGCAAGAAACTCCACGGACACTCTTTTAAATCAAGATATGGTTACAAAATAATGGTTACATCATTCAAGTTGAAATTTTACATGTGAGAACGATGCAGAACGTTAAAAGCGTCCTTAAAAAAAAAACAATTCAAATATTTAAATTAAATTAAAATAAGCCGTGGCCGCTAAGGTATGACCAGCCTTCACTGACAGCGCTTGTTCACGATCCTGACGCATTTGACGAAAAGGCTAGGCAGATGATGGTGACAGCTGACAGGTGTGTGGTATAATAAATGAGGTTATGTACTTACAGTGCGAATTCGGCGTCATCCGGTAGTGTAATCTATAGAGGAAAATGTTTCTAAATCAATCCGCCTAAGATTTAGATAAAATTATTTGCGTATTATTGAGATTTATCTGGTACATAATAATATGTACCTTCGGAAATTCTTGATAAATACAGAATCTTTTTCATTATCAATTGTGACATCTTTATCAAGATAATATTCAGAAGTGTTTTATTTTAATGGTTCAAATATTTTAATTAAAAAAATTGCAAAATTCACACTTACAATAGGGTATTAAACCCATTTTTGGAAAGTGTCTCAATTAGATTCTACAGTACTATTAAGCCAGTAAAAAAAAAATACAAAATTTCTATTCAATCGATAAGTGCCATAAAAATGCATTTAAATTTTACATTTTCAAATTTCGCGCGTAATTTGACGAAAACGCCGGACGCAGTGGACGCCATATTGCTTTGTGGTCATGAAGTCAGTTGGCTGTGTAAACAATCACTTTTTATACGCTGATCAGTTGTTAGTTGACATTAAAACTTTTTTATTTACACAGCCGTATGACGTAATAACGGGGCGGCTACTTTCATGGTGTTAGAAAACAGATTAAAAAAAACTGAAAACTTTGAATTGAATTTTAAGTAAGTAAGTAAGTAATTTTTTTATTTGCGTAAAACATGGTATAAATAGGTGTTATTACATAATATGAGATCATACATGTTTTGCTTTTAAAATTAAAGCATGCAAACTGTTTCTATTAGAATTTACTTTTACTATAATGTCAACTTCAAAATAAATCAAAAAACTATAATGTCAATCAAATACAAGAATAATGTCAAAGTTACTATATATATGTCAAATTTAAAATATTTATGTTTTTACTGGATTGATGTCAAAATTACAAGATTAATGTCAAAAATTACACGATTTATGTCAAAAATTACAACTTTACAACAAAATTATCTCATAAAAATTATATAATAATATTAATGTCAAGAAAAAGATAAAATTATTCAATCAAAAATTTTTTCACCTAGAAATTCGGAGATACTATAGTAAGCCTTTTGCGAAAGAAACATTTTTAATTGACGCTTGAATGCATTACTATTTAGCTCCTTCCAACGTTTAGGCAATACGTTAAATATAGTAGTAAATATAGTAGTTTAAAATTTATATTGTTATTTTAGAACTAAAACTACCATTTTCCGACTGCTTTTTGCCTAAGCTATCTAAATAATTAATTTTTGATTTTTTCTCATATAGAGTAAAATACCGTATTGACGTTTCGGGGACCCGTCACGTGAGCGAAGCCAACCCCGGCAAGCGTAGCTTAACCTGATGGTTAGACCCGTGTGGCTGTTATTACTTAGCCACGAGATAGACTCTTTATTATGCGCACACACCTATCCTGCGTCCTTACGGGAATTCCACCACAAGACAAAATTGTCCTACTGGGTGACTTTAATGCACGTGTTGGTACTGACTACGAAGCATGGCGTGGTGTCCTTGGTCGGCATGGAGTTGGGAACTGCAATGCTAACGGTTTGGAGCTTCTCACTCTGTGTGCAGAGTTTGACCTGTGCCTGACTAACACCTTCTTTCGTCTACCAGCAAAATATAAGACCTCGTGGATGCACCCTAGATCCAAGCACTGGCACCTTCTTGATTATATTATTGTACGGAAAAAAGACCTAAACGACGTCTTGGTAACAAGAGCAATGCGTGGTGCAGAGTGCTGGTCAGACCATCGACTTATTCGATCGAAAATGCGTCTGAAATTAAAACCTCCTCGACGCGCAGCACATAAGAAACCAGTGAATGCATGTGTTGCCCCACTGGTTCACTCCGAAAAGCTCAGGCGGGATCTGGATAATCACTTCGGCACCAAGATGGAGGACGTCACGGATAATATTGATGAAGCCTGGCGTTCATACGCTAAACACCTTCATGATAGCGTCTCATGCACTATACCTAAAGCGCAAAAGAAAAACCAGGATTGGTTTGATAACTCAGACGAAGAAATCCGAGCATTACTTGGGAGTCATAGATTGGAACTGAGATCTCTATCAAACACCGGCAGACGAAGATCCATTCAACGCGAACTGAAAATCAAGATCCGTGACCTCAAAAATCAATGGTGGCTGGATAAAGCAAAAGAACTGCAACTTTTTGCTGACACAAACCAGACGGGCAGATTTTTCGAAGGCCTGAAAGCAATTTTCGGACCTAAATCGAGGAAAACGGCACCAATATATTCTCGTGACAGAGACTGTAAGCTGACAGATCATAAGCAAATCTTAGATAGGTGGGCTGAACATTTCAATGACGTCCTGAATCCCTGTTCACAGACAACTGATTTACCATACGTTGAAAATCTTGAAGGCCGTCCCGTTAAGGAGGACCTAGCTGATCAACCAACCTTTGATGAGTTCATGTCAGCCGTCAATAGACTGAAGAATGCCAAAACACCAGGCGCTGATGGTCTACCATCGGAGGTCTACAAATATGGTGGTCCTCATATACAAAGTAGGCTCTTTAGCCTAGTGCTCAAGGTATGGGAAACCGAAGTTGTACCTCAAGACTGGAGGGATGCCTCGATTTGCAAACTTTATAAAGGCAAAGGTGAATTGTCCGACTGTGGTTCCTATAGGGGCATCTCCCTCCTGTCTTCTGCTGGGAAGGTACTGGCTCATATCATCAATCGCCGCTTAGCAAATCTTGCTGAACAGATACTTCCAGAGTCGCAGTGTGGTTTTAGACCTGGCAGAGGAACCGTTGACGGCATTTTCATAGTGAAGCAAATTCAGGAGAAAAGCCTTGAGCAAAACCGGCCTCTGTACATGTGTTTCGTTGACCTAGAAAAAGCCTTTGACCGCGTGCCACGCGCTGCTCTTTGGGTGGTGTTAAAGAAGTTTGGATGTCCTGAGAAATTCGTTAACATGATTCGTCAGTTTCACGACGGTATGACGGCGCGTGTTCAACATGAAAACGATTTCTCAGACCCAATTCATGTAACCAGCGGTGTGAAGCAAGGTTGTGTCATGGCTCCCACGTTGTTTTCACTTTATTTCTCGGCAGTGTTGAGTGATGCACTGAGGCATAGTGTCGGACAGATTGAACTTAACGTCCGCACTGATAAAAGTGTCTTCGACATCTCACGCTTCAGAGCGAGGACTAAGACGTCCAAGGTTCCCGTACTTGACGCACTCTATGCCGATGACGTGTGCCTGTTCGCTGACCGTATGGAAACTCTCCAGGACTATATGAATGATCTTCAAGCCTCCTGTTCTAGATTTGGACTCGTAATTAGCGTAAAGAAGACCCAAATTCTGAAACAACCACCAAGGGGATGTGACGCTGACAGCTCAACCGTTTTGCTGCATTCTGAGCCACTGGAAGAGATAAAGCACTTTAAATATCTCGGAAGTCAAGTCTCCAATGACAATAGGCTGGCGTCTGAGATTCCAGCACGGATTGCCAAAGCGGCCGCCACCTTTGGGAAGCTTAACAAACGTGTGTGGACCTCTCACGATCTGAAATTGCAAACAAAAATATCCGTTTATAGGGCCTTAGTTCTGCCAATACTCACCTACGCCGCAGAAACCTGGTGTCTCTACAGAGGTGATATTAAAAGGCTTGACACTTTCCACCTTCGGTGTCTTCGGTCCATCCTTCGCATAAAATGGCAGGATCGTGTTCCTAACACGGAGGTGCTAAGGCGCACTGGAATGATGGGCATGGAGGCGCTTTTGATAAAGATCCAACTGAGATGGTGTGGTCATATACAGCGCATGGATACTAGTAGACTGCCTAAAACCGCTTTCTACTCAGAGCTCGCCCAAGGAAAACGTGCACAGGGTGGGCAATACCTGCGCTACAAAGACGTTCTCAAACGTCATCTTATGACTTGTGGCATACCCGTTGATCGGTGGCAGGAGCTTGCTCGGAACCGGGAGAGGTGGCGCACTTCAATCCGCAAAGCCACTGAATGCTTTGAAACAAATCGTCTTGAAGACCTAGACAAGAAGCACCAAATGCGCAAAAGTCGCCCAAAACCCTCCTATACCTATACCTATAACGATGCTCATCAGCTCTTCTGTACACGGTGTGACCGGGTATTCAAGACCAAATTTGGTTTTGCCAGTCATCAGAGAGCTCACGAAAGGAAAGAGACATAGTCTGGGTCGCTGTCGCCGGATACGGTGAAGAGGACTATATTTTGCACACCATAAATGTTGAAATTTTACATAGGGTGACACAATGGGCGGTCTTATAGCTAAAAGCAAGCGATCTTTTACAGACAACCTTTGGATGGATTAAGGGAAGAAGGACAGACAATTCTGTAGGTAGACAGTGGTGCACCATATACATATACAATATATACATACATTTAAACAAATATACATATTACTTATACAATAATAAACATGAAACACGAGCAAGGAACTAAACATGTAATGATCATGTTCAAAGAGACAGGAAGTGTTTTTTTTTAGGAATTCTGTTATTCAGGAAAAAAAAAATTATATCAATTGCAAGCAAAGCCGAGGGTTTTCTCACTTCATATTAACGTTATTCATACTTTCTTATCTCTCAGTCAAGATAGATGAATTACTCAAGATACTTCCTTCATTCAGATGTTGACTTCAGTTTGACTTAAATTACTTTTTAGGGTTCCGTAGCCAAATGGCAAAAAACGGAACCCTTATGGATTCGTTATGTCTGTCTGTCTGTCCGTCCGTATGTCACAGCCACTTTTTACCGAAACTATAAGAACTATACTGTTGAAACTTGGTAGGTAGATGTATTCTGTGAACCGCATTAAGATTTTCACACAAAAATAGAAAAAAAACAATAAAATTTGGGGTTTCCCCATACTTAGAACTGAAACTCAAACATTTTTTTTCATCAAACCCATACGTGTGGGGTATCTGTGGATAGGTCTTCAAAAATGATATTGAGGTTTCTAATGTAATTTTTTTCTAAAATGAATAGCTTGCGCGAGAGACACTTTCGAAGTGGTAAAATGTGTGTCCCTCCCCCTGTCACTTCTAAAATAAGAGAATAATAAAACTAAAAAAAATATATGATGTATATAAACTTCCACCGAAAATTGATTTGAACGAGATCTAGTAAGTAGTTTTTTTTTAATACGTCATAAATCGGTCTATTATTAAAACATTGATCAAAGTTACAACGAACTACAAGAACTTTTATATTATGTTACTTGCTGCTACGGAACCCTTCATGGGCGAATCCGACTCGCACTTGACCGCTTTTTTTTAAATCAAAAGAAGATGTTTTTTTGTTTGTTTTTTATTTTCACGAGTTTTCAGCTGGAAGAGTATAAGAAATGAAGGAAAATATAAATAAAATGAACAAGGAGACAACACGAGGAATCAAGTTGTTTTTTTTTTGGAATTTTACAAAAATGAAGTGTATTTTAATGGCGAATTTTCCATGGATATTAAATTGAATAAGATGTTATGCAGTATTTAATTTTAAGTAAAAAAAAACACGGCCTGCCTCGTTGGTCTAGCTAGGGTCGCAAGCGCAACTGCTGATTTCCAGGTCGCGCAAAGTTCGCGAACGAACGCTTTTTAGGGTTCCGTACCTAAAAAGGAAAAAAACGAAACCCTTATAGGATCACTCGCGTGTCTGTCTGTCTGTCCGTCTGTCACAGCCAATTTGCTCCGAATCGAATGGAGCGATTAAGTTGACATTTGGTACACATATGAATTTCTGTGACCCAAACACGGACGGGTAAAGTAAATAAATGAATTTTGAATATAGAGGTCACTTTTGGGGGGCAAATAAGAAAATTAAAAAAAAAATTTTGCAAACTACACCATGTGGCATGTCGAATAAAAGGGCTTACTATGAGGTTTTCAAATATATTTTTTTTATAATTTTAAAATAAATTGTTTTAAAGTTATTTAACAAAATAGACGAAAATTTACCATTCCCCCCTTATCTCCGTAACTAAAATTTTGAAAAAAATACAGAAAATAGATCTTTACTTGTAGATTACAGGAAAACCTATAAGAAGTCTGTGGTCTTAAAATAACATGGTAAATCTATCAATATTGTGAGTACAAACTTACATTTACAGTTGGAATGTATGGGAGAACATGTTTTTCAACTACAATGTTAAGTTTGTTCTTAAGATAAATTCATCCCAACTACGGAACCCTTTATTGTGCGTGGTCCGACACGCACTTGGCCGGTTTTTTTTAACTTAAGTTTTTTACCGCAGTCGTGTTTTTTAATTACTTTTTTTATTTATATCTTTTTAGTTTACAAATGTGAATTAATGATTTCGCAGGGGATTTAGTTCTTGGTACGTGTTTTTTACGATTTGTCACTTCGAATTACTTTTAACCTTATAAGTTATATATATTTTGTAATCACTACGGAACCCTTCATTGTGCGTGGTCCGACACGCACTTGGCCGGTTTTTTTAACGAACGAACGTTTTTTTTTTAAACGTAAACGAAGCAAAAGGAATGATCGCGCAAGGATCGTAGCAGGTGGCGTTCTATAGTTTCTGCTTACCCCCATGGGAAGAAGGCATGAGTTTATGTATATATGTGTGTACATTTTTAAATCTAGAATCAAGGGCACAAGACCTCAAAACCCTAAGTGCTAGTCTAGGTCTTATGGAGGTAAATGTAGGGTACCTAATTCTTAACGGGGGGTTATCCGAATTTTCCTGTTTTCAGAATCAATTTTAAATGGTCAAATTAGTGTATTAAGGTCCTGAAAAAAATATATGCCATAGATACATCCTTGCTTTAGAGAAATTAACGGTTCAAAACACGATAAGTTGTACTTTCCTCGATGAAAAAAAAATCCGAAACATGGTCGATTTCAAAACCATTTTCCGTTTCATTTTCTAATTACAGCATAAAGTTATATGAAAATTGCATGTATCATGAGGTAATCGTATTTCGGAGGGAATTTAACGGTTGGATTTTTGAGCTTAATAGATTTTTTTTAAATAAACTCAAAATTAGTCAATTTGGCTAAATCCGCTCGCGATCAGAGTCCTGCGGGACGTCATGGAGGTTGGACCTGTGTCAAAATTTTTAAAAATTCGCTCTCTCTGCAGTTGTTCAAAAAATTCAAATAAAAGAGGAACACATTAGATATGAAATTGCGACAGCTCAGAAAAAATATCTCGTAATTATATTATAGTTTTAATTCATAATATCGTTTTCGAAAATGTGATTATTTATAATGTGGTATGATGACGTTTAATTGTCATCTTACGATAGTGTTAAGACACATTGCAAATTATTATCGATAAAATTATAGTCAAGCGCGAGTAGTTTATAATTTTTTATTGTGGTCCTTTATGAAGAAGTTTTAAAACACATTTTTCTAAGATTTTTTAATCAGATTCATCCATATTACTATTTCACTCTCCATCGAACTGTCTTCGCTACTACCATATCCTACATTAATTACTCATAATATGTATAAATACAATGTATCCGGTTGTCGGTTGGATACTAATATAATCAACTTTCACTCTGGCAACAACAATGAAAATTAGAAAAAAATAAAAATGTGCGGTCGGGGACCACCGTCAGGAATGAAGTTCCTTCTAACGTATGATTTAAAACACAAACACAAAATTTTCACAGCCGCCATCTTGAATTTTCAATTTAACTTCATTACCGGCTTTGGCTCCCTCGAAAACCATGAAAACGACACCCATGAAGTAAAATTCGAAAATTTTCCCCCTCTCCGTCCTCGTCTGTCGTCGTTTTGTCCTCTCTCTCTCTTTGTCTCTTTCAAGATATAATAGAAAGAGAAAAAGAGACAAAGTCGCATGTAGGGGGCATTTAAACGTTTTTTCGTTACGTGACGATTTTCTGCCAGAGAATTTCGTCGAGCTGTTTCAAACAAAAGTGCTATACTAACATGACCTAATGCATGAACACGATAAAAATTGTCGATCGAAAAGATTATTTTCTTGTATCGTTTTAGCTGTGTGAACAAACTTTCAGCTTTGAGTACAAAAAGTCACTGTATACGATAAAATATCGTATTCTATGCACTTGAAAAATAGCGCCGTGTGAACGTAGGCTGGTTAGGCGGTAACCGTACCTATCACTCGGTGTCCATGTTCCAAAGCAAGTTAGTCGATGACGTACCTATCGTATATTTGTTGGTTTGTAACTTTTAACATATTGATACTTGCAATTTTTTTTAGGCTAATAGTCCTAAGGGATGGCAATCCGACATGAGCGGGGCCGGTTAAAACATACACTAAATTAATTTTGATGTCTTAGAATAGTAGATTCGATAAATTATAGCTGTAGCAGTAGGTACGTCCCTTGACAATAAAGTACGGCAATTGTTCCTTCATATGTAGTTGTCAATATTTACTTATCTTTATGAGCAGTGGTCGACATCAAAAACAAAAGAATATGGTTACAGCAGAAGCAAAGCAGTACGACCATTTTTAGCCCGTACTTAATAAAAATCTTATTGTTTTTTTTTCATTCAGTCACTAAAGGGGTTAAATAGGGGATGAAAATTCACCATTTATGTCGATGGGAAATACCATCGGGCACACGGCTTGTCTACTTGATAAAATTCTTATATTCACTGACAGACAATCCACAGCCTAAATGGCTGGGCTAGAAGCATGAAATTTTGCAAAAGAGATCTTTTTTTAACGAAAAAATTAAATTTCTATTAACATTAACTTTTGCGTGACTTTTTGATACCCAGTAGAACCATTGCAATTTGAAACTTTCACCTTACTCCCTCAAAATCATGTTTATCTCTAACTAGCTTCCGCCCGCGACTTCACAGTATACTAAAGCAACAGCCATATTTTATAAAACTTTTCTGTACAGTACGTTTGTAGTTGTGGTCTCAGCAGCCAAAATATACAGATAGTCGTCCGTTTGAGAAGCAGCTCGTCCTAAGGTCGAAACCCGCAGCCTTCAGTAGCAATTTCCCATTGCTTGCAAAGTTTTTCGTTTTTAGTGAATAAATACTCGTAAACGCCTGTTCGTGCTGTTCCTGCATTTAATACATAATGGCACAACACTGATACACTGAGTGATTCTTACAGATTATTCCTGACGAACCCGGCTATCGCTAAAAAATATAACAGTAGATTGTACACACGGGATTTCTCATTAATACTGTCAGCTAACCATTGATATTTATTTTTATTATAACCGTAGATGATATAAAAGGAATAAACTTCATGGATTCTGTGTACGTTCTACGAACTACAAATAACAATATAACAAAATGTAAAAAAAGAATCGAAAAAAATATCAACAGTTGAGAATCGAACTTTTAACCATAGGTTTGCAAAGAAGTAGTCGAACCACTAAGCTATTTGCTTGGATGAATGTTGACTAAAATAGCCATTCTTATGTTATTATTATATCACGATTGACATCCTTCCATCCGCTAAGCCTTAACTCCATAAAGATTTAGCGCGATGATAACCATTTAAAGGTTAAATCTGAAACTATCTGCTATATTCGTTTCCTGCTCCGCCCAGTGAAGTAATGGAATAATTCGCTTTTACATTGTATTTTATTGTCACCTATATCGTCGTAGTCAACGACAGACACCGATCATCTACATTCTCCTGCCCTTATCCCATTTTTTTTCGGGTCGATATAACTTGTTTTTATCTTCCATACTTCTCTATTACTTAATTGTCATCACGGTAGTCACTCCCTTTCTAGCCATATCATCTTTCACACAGATCATCCATCGTTTCTTTGGTCTTCCCTTACTCGTATAGCCATCCAGATTCATAATCAAAACATTCCAGACGACATTTTCTTCATTCTCCGCATCACATCATGTGATGCGGAGAATGAAGAAAATGTTATGGGCATGTGATTCACATGCCCATAACATTGTAACCGATTTCCACATACACCGACACCGATATCGGCACGATATGTACCGGCGAAGACAGTGCGGGGTGAGAGTAGCGGGCATTCTTTCACTTGAGCAAAATTTTTCGCACTGCCGGCTTCGAGACGTCGATACTTAGTAGTGTGCTTGTTTGTCGAGTCGCGATGGTCATCGATATTCACCAATATCATGGGGCCGGTAATAATTGAACCTATCTGATAATGTGAAAACAAATTCACGACATTTTATGTACCTAATCATCTTAGTTCACTCCACCGTAGACACCATAAAATGTAAACCTAAGGAATAAATATCGACCTAAGAAAAACTAATTAAATTGATCAACTGCAAATATTTTACACTGTGGCATGGATTTTCTGCGAAATCGTCGGCGGCACGTCGTAAATAAACACGTCGCGCTGCATTTGGGGGAGGCGGAGGTAGCGTTTCAAAGGCCTACAAGCCCGAACAACCTGACCTTAACAGCTTTTTCGGTGCACCTATGTTTGCGGACGTGAAGGTGAAAAGTGTCTTTAATGTTAAAAGTTGGCCAACCTAAGAAATTATCCTTACTTACTTACAGTCCTACCAACTTATCTTTGAACTGAAAGAGGACGCCACCGTCGATGCGTCGACACAATCGAATGACATGCGTCGGCACAATCGAATGAGATTTCAACATGACGGCCGTAGTTCCAATTTTCGCCATTTCACAGATAAGTTGGTAGGACTGTATGTTTAGAATACTAAATAAAAACATACCTTTGACATTTGACAGTTTCACGCTCATTTTACATAGGTTACAATTTTTAAAGTGAAGTTGGTTGACACTTTTGACAGCGTTATTCACATAAAGCAGGAGCCGTTCGTGAAAAAACATCATGGATCCGTTGAGAAAAAAGGATGGTGCTATAGGTCGTATATAGCTCCGTCTCTCTCTCACACTGGAACCGTCCAACTTCTGCCCTGCTATAAGAGCTCATAGTAAGCCCCCTGAGCGTTCACTGGTATACACGGCTACACAGCAAGCCTAACATTTCCAGTTTACACTGACCTCTCATTGTAAGGAAATCCTATACAATGCGAGATCAGCTTATATTGGAAATGTATAGCTTGATCTGTAGCCGTATGTACCACGCCGGTCGCAACGCACGCACAGAATGCAACGGATTTTGGTTTGTTTGAATGGAGAAATGAATATGCGGGCGGTACCGGTAGTAGACGCAGTGCTATACACATATATGAATGAGTTGGCTGCAACATATACCATCGCAGACATTTGAGGTGAACCACTTTTGGACCTTATGACCATAGTAATAAGGTCGAATGTTCGAAAAGTGGTTTGCCGCAAATGTTCGCGATGGTACGACACCTATTCACTTAAGTCTAGACAAGTCTATAATCATAGAAATATAATATTCTATGATTAGAATATTACATTGTCTGTACTATACTCCATTTGCAATAAGATTAGACATTTAAACAAACCTTTTTACCCGACTGCGGCGAAGCCCAAAAGGAGGGTTATGTGTTTGACCTGTAAGTATGTATGTATGTGTATGTCCGTTTCTTTGTTCCCTCGTCACTCCTAAACAAATGAACGGATTTGGATAAATTAAACGTCTTTAGATTTGTCTTGGTAGCGCGAGTGTCACTGGCTACATTAAAATCAAAAACAAAGTAAAATGGCGGATTTGGGGTGCCATATTGTGGAGTTTGAAATTTTTTTTTCTTCTAATACCATCGCGTGGGATATCAAAATGAAGGGTTTCAAAAGGTGATTACAAAAATATATACTACTTACATGGTTAAAAGTAATTCAAAGTGACAAATCGTAAAAAACACTAAATGTTTCACGACTAAAACTCCTTGCAAGAACTAAATCGTCTGCGAAATCTTTCACATTTGTAAAATAAAACGCTGGAAATAAAAAAAAGTAATTAAAAAAACTAAAAAACCCGACCGCGGTAAAAAAACTGAAAAGTTAAAAACAAGCCCATTTTAAATTAAATAAAAGTTGGACTTTTATTTAATTTAAAATGTTTTTTTTTACAGTCCGTTCAACCAATTTTGACGTCTATTCCGTAGGTATTAAGGATGGCATAAAAGGCAAAAAAGTGCTTACAATACCAACTGTTTACTGCAGCTGCCATTTGTCATGCCACCAACGCAATAGAAGTCAAAATCGGTTGAACGGATTGTAAAAAAGATTTGTATTGCAAATGGAGTATAGACCTATACAATCTTAGACTACAATCGTAGGCACTTCAACAATATTCAGACGTGTAATTAATTAATAATTATACAGTACTAATGTGACAGTTACATGATACCACTGTTTGTCTAAAGGTACAAATTATGTAACATGAGGGGCTCGTGGCTAAGTAATAACAGCCGCATGGGTCGATCGATCAGGTTAACCAACGCTTGCCGCGGTCGGTCCGTGGATGGGTGACTATCTTTACATACCGAGACCCCTCCATGCCTCGGAAAACACGTTAAGTCGTTTGTCCAGACTCCATTCTTGGATCTTTGACAGTCGTTACGGGTCGACAGAAGCCCGAAAGTCTAACAGCTATAGTCTTACCAAGGGATATCTTGTTACCCAGTAGCTGGGTTATGGAGGTCAGATAGGTAGTTGCTCCATGTAAATTACTAGTATTCAGCTGCATCCGGTTAGACTGAAAACTGACCCCAACATAGTTGGGTAAAGGCTAGGCAGGTGATGAGATGTATTATCACGACTGTTTTCCCGAAAGGGATAGGCAGTAATGTACAGTAAGTACACCAACATGTCAGTTACATTTAGGAATGAGAAACGAGACTATAGTTATAGATAAAGGTAGATGTTTTCTAGGAAACATCTTAAATAGCTGAAATTCAATCAAAAACAATCTGCCTAGCCTTTTCCCAACTATGTTGGAGTCGGCTTCCAGTCTAACCGAATGCAACTGAATACCATTATTTTACATGGAGCGATGCTTATTTGACCTCCACAACCCAGTCACTGGGTAATACGATACCCCTTGGTAAGACTGGATCCACGAATAAAGCCGGGACCAACGGCTTAACGTGCTTTCTGAGGCAAGGAGGAGTCTCGGTATGTAAAGATGGTCACCCATTGACGGACCAACCCCGGCAAGCGTAGCTGAACCTGATAGATCGGCTGTTATTACTTAGCCACGAGCTTCCTATTCAATCAACATGAACGAATTATTCTGTGAAAGATGCCCATTCGATGAAAAGACCAACCATACGATTGATAATGCTGTTCGATATCAAATAAAAGAGTGAATATAGTACCTACTGCACGACTTAAAGAAAACCAATATCACAGTATAATTATGATACAGTAGTTTATGTTCATAGAAAACAGCCGAATCGACGAGCTTCGAAATCTCAGTCAGTCTCAGTTAGTTGACGTTCGCACGGACGTAAAAATATCGCGGCGAGTTTTTTTTTCGCGCACTGGATTTTCAACGCTCTGCTTAGCGCCGAGAGTGCAAAATCCAACAGTGTATTTTTTCGACGCGCTAGAATGTACTCTGTTATTGTTAAGTTGGCTTCTCAAGGCTCGGCTCAACAACGAGAGTTGAAAATCCCGCCGCGATTTTATTACGCCCGTGGGAACGGGGGCTTACGCAACAGTTCGAGCGCGCGGCACGGGCGGACACGAAGTTATTTACTGTGCGGCCGTAGGTAATTAATTCAAGGTCACTGCCCAGATAAACTACTGTATCTTTTTTATTCTGTACCAATATTAAGTAGGATTTTTTCCTTCCAAAAATAGCAACTGTTTACAGTACTACAACGTTCAAAGGTTCTATCGTTTATTTTCGGAAAAACCGAACTTTGCCGAATTAAATGTCACTGGTCCAATTAGGGAGTGGCGGAATTAGTTCGTCAATCTATGATAATAATGTGGGTGGGAATATTTAAATCAATTACCATTCGTCGATAGCCAGTCAACTGTTGAATAACCTTCTCCAGTCCGCGGCCAATTATAATCATATTTGTGTCGAAGACTTCTCCAGTCCGCGCGGCTCTGACTACTTTTTAACCGACGATAAAAAGATGTATGTATATATTAACATTGCTCGGGTAGTTTTTGAATTAGCTTCCGTGCATCAACCCTATTCAATTTGACAAGTATCATTATGTGCAAAAATATAATTGTTGTCGAAAGATGTCCACTGCTGGACATGTCACCACATTGACCGGTCCTGTGATTCTCACATCCAGCGGATTCCTATGGCCTTCACAAGGTCATCAATCCACCTTGTGAGAGGCCTCCCAACAAACACCAAATAAACAGATGAGTTTGCACAAATTGATCACGTCTACGAAAGCAATCTTAAGTGCATCTACCTACTCCAATTGAATGGAAATCACGCAACGATGTTATCACACTCTAGAGATATCAACTAACACATTGTTCGGTGTGTACTCAGCCTATCTTAAACAAACGTTTTATCTTTCAAGATTAACAAGACTAATGTCAACGTTTACATACATTTGTTACGGAAATTACGCGAGATTTTTTATTCATGTTTGCACAAAGAATTTGAAGATTTAAATGTCGAATGAGATTTGAAAGTGGTTTAGGTCCGTTTGCATCACAAATTACTAAGTAAATGAGTTTAGCGCAAAAATATTTTTTTATACATAATTCTGACTAATGCCCGGATTCTGAAGAATTCTTAAACGGAGTTTAAACTCTTAGTAGCTATTGATTCGACAAAATTATCTATTTAAGCGAATTCCTTCCTTATGCTCGGTTCTTGAGGTCAGCAGATAAACCCTCGATAGTAACTTCCTTAACGAAATGTTCAGAAATACGATATCGAACCGAATAAGCACTATCGAATGAATAAACACTGTTTAGAAACCTCAGAAACTGTAAGTCATCTTCAAACAATTGACAGAAATAGTACGATGTTTCAAGTACACACAGCAGCAGGTCAAGTTACTACAAACTGTCAAATTTTCTCATTCGATTTTGAACTTAACACTCAACATTTTAAGGTTTAAAATCATTTGCAAAAATCTGACAGTTTGGTATAACCTGGTGAGCTGTTGTCTGTACGTTTACGTGTGGTGAAAGTGGGCCTTAATGTTTTGTACCTAAACTTATCATGATTTTCTCCCGCTTGGATTATGAACATGGAACATCATTTTCCAGACTAACTTTGAGCCCCTGAGGGGATTTTTTAAAAATATATTTAGTCAAGTAGTTGTTCAGTCAACCACATGTCCATGATAACAATCTGACTTTGCAAGCATCATTATTTCGTAGTGGTTAACTGAATGCAGCCGAATACCAGTATTTCACATGGAGCGACTGCGTATCTGACCTCCACAACCCAGTTGCCTCCCGCTTTCAACTCAGAACTGAGAAGAAGAGAGAATATTCGCCTAACTAACAATTTGAAAGTCAGAACGTCATAAATGGCTAAAACAGATATTATTTAGGTACTGTATCTATTTTTCCTCTATCTGAAATTCTGAATAGATTAAACATAATCTTACTAGGTACTAAATATCAGGCGTATACTTCGCCCTCGCTAGCGTCCTCTATTTTCAGTTCCTCAAGCTGGTTCCGTGACTCTAAAAACTAGTCCCTTATACTTAGCCCTTACCCTCGTCAATCAAATATACGTAGTACAGTATGATGAGAGGCTTGATGCCTTTGCAAGTACCGAACTGAGTTTCCTGCAAACTGCTAATGCTTACTGGTGTCTATTGATTGACTGCTGCGCAGCATGTCGCGGGTTCGATTCCCGCACGGAACAAATATTTGTACGACCTACAAGTATTTGTTCCGAGTCTGGGTGTTTTTCTATCTATAATATGTTTGTATTTACAAAAAAAAATGTATATAAGTAGTTTATCAGCCATCTCGTTACCATAACACAAGCATTAGGTTGCTTAGCTTGGGGCTAGATGGCGTTGTGTGATATGTCCAAAACATATTTATTTATTTATTTATTTATTTATTGCCACTTCTAGCTCTATCTCTGCGTAGTAAATTTCATTTATGTTTTGTTATGTGTATTATTTTTGTGTTGTGTACGTACCTGTTGTTTTCTTTTTCGTTTTTAGGGTTCCGTACCTCAAAAGGAATAAACGGTACCCTTATACGATCACTCGTGTGTCTGTCTGTCCGTCTGCCTGTCTGTCTGTCTGTCTGTCCGTCTGTCACAGCCAATTTGCTCCGAATCTAATGGACCGATTAAGTTGAAATTTGGTACACATATGAATTTCTGTGACCCAAACACGGACGGGTAAAGTAAATAAATGAATTTGGAATATAGAGGTCACTTTTGGGGGGCAAATAAGAAAATTAAAAAAAAAGTTTTGCAAACTACACCATGTGACATGTCAAATGAAAGGGCTTACTATGAGGGTCTCAAATATATTTTTTTTATAATTTTAAAATAAATTGTTTTGAAGTTATTTAAGAAAAAACTTTTTTACAAAAAAATACAACCGACTTCCAAAAACAACACTACAAAGTGAAAAATAACTTTAATTTCGGAAGTCGGTGTCTGATTAAATGTGTTTTCGTTTTTGCCACCGACTTCCGAAATTAAAGTTATTTTTCACTTTGTAGTGTTGTTTTTGGAAGTCGGTTGTATTTTTTTGTAAAAAAGTTTTTATTTTTCACTTTTTAGTGGGTCTGTTTATAATTTGTATAAGTTACAATAATCTAATGTCAATTGCTCATCACATGTTACAAAATATTGCTTTTCCCGATGCTGGGACGTTAATTGTTGAGGAGTTCTGCTGGTAAGAACCAGGAGAACTTCTCAACAACCACTCACCACACGCATTGTGTGACGAGCGGAAATTGCTTAGCAATCATATTAAAGTAATCGAATCGCAACCCGTGAAATATTTATCATTGAGTAGTTCCGGTAGCCATCTGTGGTCTTCATCATCAGTTCCACTTCACCAAGTGGTGCTTTCCGAGAGCAAATGCACGAGTTACTATAAAATATACCCAAATTGCTATAGGTGTGCCTATAATATTTGAAGAGTTCCTTCGATTTCTCCAGGATCCCATCATCAGAACTGGATTTTGACAAAAATGGGATCATTTGGGAAGTAAGGGTATACTTCCCAAAACAAATAAAATACTTCCCAACAAAAAAATATTTTTTCAAATCGGTTGGCAAGCGACGGAGTTATGCGCGAACAAACATAAAAAAAAAAAAAAATATACAAACATCCGAATTGAGAACCTCCTCCTTTTTTAGAAGTCGGTTAAAAATAGACGAAAATTGTCCATTCCCCCCCCCTTATCTTCGAAACTACTGAGCCTAAAATTTTGAAAAAAATACAGAAAATAGATCTTTACCTGTAGATTACAGGAAAACCTATAAGAAGTCTGTGGTCTTAAAATAACATGGTAAATCTATCAATATTGTAAATACAAATTTACATTTACAGTTGGAATGTATGGGAGAACATGTTTTTCAACTACAATGTTAAGTTTGTTCTTAAGATAAATTCATCCCAACTACGGAACCCTTCATTGTGCGTGGTCCGACACGCACTTGGCCGGTTTTTTAACGTATGTTATATAATATTAGTGCTATAGTTTATAACTTATTTGTGTTTATGATCTATAACTTATATGTGTAGTATAGTACTGTTAGTATAAGGTGGAGCTCGTGGCTAAGTAATAACAGCCGCACGGGTCGATCCATCAGGTTAAGCTACGCTTGCCGGGGTTGTCCGTGGATGGGTGACCATCTTTACATACCGAGACCCCTCCGTGCCTTGGAAAGCACTTTAAGCCGGTGGTCCCGGCACTCATTCGTGGATCTTTGACAGTCGTTACGGGTCGTCAGAAGCCCGAAAGTCTGACAACCAGTCTTATCAAGGGGTATCGTATTACTCAGTAACTGGGTTGTGGAGGTCAGATAGGCAGTCGCTCCATGTAAAATACTGGTATTCAGCTGCATCCGGTTAGACTGGATGCCGACCCCAACATAGTTGGGAAAAGGCTAAGCAGATGATACTGTTAGTATAAGTTGGTCAATTAAATAAATAAATAAATGCAAAAGTTTGGATGGATAGATGTTTCTTTCTCAATCACGCCAGAATTTTGGCACAGAGATAGATTATAGTCTGGAATAGCATTTAAGCTACTTTTTATCCCGGAAAAATGTACGTTTCCCATGGGATAATTTCGGATATTCACGCAGGCGAAGCCGCCGGCAAAAGCTAGTAATATCATAAAAGTGACATATATTATTTTGGACTACAAATGTATGGGACGGCTGATAATTTTTTCTCGATGACGATGTTGGTCCCATGGAGAAAGTTGTTCAGTTTGATGGTCTGTAGCATACCTTTCTGATACATCCTGTGTGGACAATTTAAGTTGGTAGCTAATTTGGTAAACAATTATTTTCCTAGACTTTACTTTCATTTTCAGCGGCTTCGCCCGCGTGGAGTTCGGAAATTAACCCACGCAAACGTACTACCGCAATAAAAATTAGCCTATTGTGCTATTCCAGACTTATAATCTATCTCAGTGCCAAATTTCATCCAGATCCGTTCAGCCGTTCTGCCGTGATTGAGTAACAAACATTCATCCATCCATCCAAACGTTCGCATTTATAATATTATTAGAATTAAATAATAATAAATCCACATATTCATAAAGTCAAATATTAATTTTGAAAATGGAAAAATAACGATCCTTTGAAACAAAGATTAATTAAAATCAAGTCAAATATCAATATTTATGCATCACGTGTTACTGAATTTCATTTGAAAGAAAAATATACACGTAATGAATTGTATTTAATGAGTTTTGTTTTATTTATGAAAACAAAATGTTCGGAGTTTTATTATTTTTATTTCGAGAACCTTTGTTTTTCGTGACGATAGGTCCTTCAATATAAAATTGGCGTATTTTTTGTACTGCTACTAATTCTAATGAAATGGCGAAGCGTATTGTTATATACCGGATTGTAATAACTTCTACTTGAACTTCTACTGTTGAGAATTATTTATTAAAATTATAATATAATGTGCTTTGCAGAAAAACATCAAAATGCCACAAAGTAACTTACCTAATAATTATATGGTAAATTAAAAGAAATGAAGGGCTCGTGGCTAAGTAATAACAGACGCACGGGTCGATTGGTCAGGTTATGCTACGTTGGTCCCGGCTGTCATTCGTGGATCTTTGACAGTCGTTACGGGTCGTCAGAAGCTCGAAAGTCTGACAACCAGTCTTACCAAGGGGTATCGTATTACCCAATTAATGGGTTGTGGAACATCCAGAGCACAAGCCGCCCCCAACATAGTTGGGAAAAGGCTAGGCAGATTGATTACTGCTTTTGGTGTACTTAATAAATAAATAAAATATAACTCACTCCCTCTCACAGAAAGAAGAGGCCTATGTCCCAGCAGTGGGAACATTATAGGATGCTAAGTCTAAAAGTGATCATCTTCCATCAATAAAGGAGGTCGTACCTTGGCTGATAGGTAGTCCAAATCTAGCCACAATACATTAAACTGGTTCCTCAAAATAGCTGGAGCATTCACGTGGAACGAATAGTAGTCAGTAATCGATACTGGATGGACATCAATCATTCTGGGAGATCAAACGGAGTTCGATCTCTGATTGCAGTGCCCTGCACTCGACAAAAAAAATAGATGATCTTTCTTTGACCCGCGGATGAAAGGATTTTAATGAGTAGGTACCCCTAATCATTTCCTTAGCAGACCACGGTATTCGAGGAGGCTGATATTGTATAGTTTTATACCAGATACCCTTTCTCTACTTCGTTCATCAAAATACTCTTTAAGGCGCTATGACCCGACAGAGACCGCGGTCACTTTTTTTTTTGAATCCATGGGACATAAAACACAGTGTTATAAAATTAAAAAAAAAAAGATATAGGTAAGTCTAGTATTTTATTTAAAGATCTGGCGGATAGCCAATCGCTTTTACCAACACGATTCCCAAAATTACCCCTTTTCGTAATGTTTAATCAATCTCATAGCTTTTTTTTTCTTCTTATAAAAAGAGAAGAATTTATAAATAAAAAATAAAAACTTTTTTACAAAAAAATACAACCGACTTCCAAAAACAACACTACAAAGTGAAAAATAACTTTAATTTCGGAAGTCGGTGTCTAGTTAAATGTATTTTCGTTTTTTGCCACCGACTTCCGAAATTAAAGTTATTTTTCACTTTGTAGTGTTGTTTTTGGAAGTCGGTTGTATTTTCTTGTAAAAAAGTTTTTATTTTTCACTTTTTAGTGGTGTACCTACCCCGCACAAATTCTAATACCACTACCTGCAAAACAAACTAGAACATCATCCATATAAAAGTGTGGAAAAAATACGTATTATTGAAGCTAACTCAAAAACTACCCAAGCAAAGTTAATAAATTTTATATGGGAACAACCCTCTCGAATAAAACAAAAAAAAAAATCCAAATCGGTCCAGCCATTTTCGAGTAATAAAAAAAAAAAAAAAGGTTCCGACGAATTGAGAACCTCCTCCTTTTTGAAGTCGGTTAAAAAGAGAAGTCCTGACTGACTGACTGACTGACTCATCAAGGCCCAGCCCAAGCCCATGAACCTAGAAAGCTGAAATTTAGCACAGAGGTTCCCTTTATAATGTAAACAAGGAATAAGGTTGGAAGGATTTCCCAGTAGTACGTTCCCATATTATATTTTCCGACATTCACGCGGGTGAAGCCGCGGGCAAAAGCTAGCTTTTTATATAAATGAAAAGATACTAAGATTGTTTAGCGCAATTCGCTGGGTTTGTCGTGATAAAATTATTAAAATAATTACTGTTTAAATACTTATAGTAGAATACAATACTCTTTATTATGCACACGCACGGACTAGAAAAAAAAAGAAGGACTCCGCGCCACGCATATCGAAAGTGAAGCACAGTAAGTATGCCGGGACCGTTTGTACAAACATGCGCCTCACGCACACATTTACATCATAGCGTGCCGACCGGCCAGGCGGCCGCCATTACGTGACATGACGGCGTCTTTGTCAAATCACGCACACATAGATCGGTACGGTGCTTCACTTTTGATACGCGGGGCGCGGAGTCCTTCTTTTTTTTCTAGTCCGTGTGCACACCATTCAAATTACAGGTATCAATGTTGAAATTTCACATAGGGTGACACAATGGGCGGTCTTATCACTAAAAGCGATCTTTTACAGACAATCTCTGGATGGATTATGAGGAGAGACAATTCTGTAGGTAGTCAGTGGTTTGTACCTACCACATGCGCGAGGCAACCATTCGCGAGCCTACTTCAGTTTAGTACGCAGCTCGAGGTGAATCATAGAGACTTAACTTATCGTATTAAACTGTTTTGCATTTACATAATTGTTCTAGATAATTAGGTACTATATCAAAATTCTTGACCTTGAAAAACCGCAAATTTTATTAAAATCAAACAGTATTTAACAATAAAGCTCTATATTATTAACTTCCCTTATACAGGTTATTCTATAACCTAGCTGGGAATGCAGCTCACCATTTCAGTTGTAGTTTTTTTAGTACACAAATTTGTCTACCCATTAAATTTACCATGTACTACAATGCTGTTTTGATAAATAAACAATTTGATTTGATATTATTTAACTCTCTTACAAAATGTATGCCAGTACTCGTAACAAAGTTTCTCTCAAATTGCAACGGACTTGAGAACTTCTGAATTTCAGACAGACGGTCAGACATTTATCATTTAGCTCTGGGTCAAGTTTAGCTCCCTAAAGACTTCTCGATGTCTTGCGAAGGGTATTTAGAGCTAAAATTGTTGGTAGTTTAGCTTAAAGATTTTCGGTTTACGTAAGAAAAGTCAGTTTGTGAAATATATTGTACTTAGTCAAGGAGGGATAGGATTTATGTTCACAATTGTTTGTTTTCAGGTTAAGCTACGCTTGCCGGGGTTGGTCAGTGGATGGGTGACCATCTTTACATACCGAGACTCCTCCGTGCCTCGGAAAGCACGTTAAGCCGTTAGTCCCGGCTGTCATTCGTGGATCTTTGACAGTCGTTACGGGTCGTCAGAAGCCCGAAAGTCTGACAACCAGTCTTACCAGTCAATGGGTATCAGACCCAGACCAGACTATGTTGGGGTCAGCTTCCAGTCTAACTGGATGCAGCTGAATATCAGTGTTTTGCATGGAGCGACTGCCTATCTGACCTCCACAACCTAGTAACTGGGTAATACTTATTACCTACCCTTGCTAAGACTGGTTGTCAGACTTTCGGGCTTCTGACGACCCGTAACGACTGTCAAAGATCCACGAATGACAGCCGGGACCATATAATCGTGCTTTCCGAGGCACGAAGGAGTCTCGGTATGTAAAGATGGTCACCCATCCACGGACTAACCCCGGCAAGCGCAGCTTAACCTGATCGATCGACCTGTACTGCTGTTATTATTTAGCCACGAGCTCCTCATTTAGCCACGAGCTCCACGAGGTACTCTGGGCAGTCAGCTTCAAAAGATGAAACTCAGTAAAGAACTGTAGAAGATGATGCTCATTTTCTGTATAATAGGTCTTTACCTATGAAATTGCCGTTTTGGCAATTTCATAGGTAAAGACCTACCTACCAACTTGGAGACCGTCTGCTGTGCAGTATGAGGTCGCGCGCTGTCGTGCAGGAGCAGCGGAGACGAGCGATTGACCAATGTTGGTTGAGATGTGCCAGCTTCTCCATCATTGTTGCAGGCTTTCGACTACGTACATTTTCCTACTCTTTTAAACAAACTCGAAGCTTACGGCATTAGAGGCAATATATTAAAACTAATTCAATCCTATTTGACAAAACGGAAACAAATTACAGAAATTAAAAAAATTAATTTAACAAATAATCGAGAAGAAATCCATCGATCATCAGAACGTGAAGTCACTTTTGGTGTGCCCCAGGGCAGCGTATTGGGTCCTCTACTGTTTATATTGTATATAAACGACCTTCCAAAATACATACAACATCCACTAACATTATTTGCTGACGATAGCACCGTGACTATACCCTGTGGAAACACAGAAACTTATGAGAATGATATTAATAAGACATTAGCTTCAGTTATAAAATGGCTAGATGACAACAATTTAAATATTAATTTAAATAAAACCAAAATAATTTATTTTAATCAACGAAACCCATTGAAAAGTCAATTTAAAATACACCACAATAACAACATCGTAGAAGAAGTTGAAAATACTAAATTCTTAGGACTTCAAATAGACAAAAAATTAAATTGGAAAATACATCTTGATACTTTAAGTAAGAAAATTTATAAATCAGCATTTGCCTTAAGTTCCCTATCATCGATAATATCTACAGACGCACTACTCATTGCCTATTATGGTATAGCAGAATCCCATTTACGATATGGTCTAATATTTTGGGGCAATTCAACTGAGAAGGAAACGATATTTAAAGCCCAAAAAAGGTGCATACGATCTATGTTTAAATTAAAGTCTACCGACAGTTGTGTTCCGTACTTCAAAGAATTCAAAATATTAACCTTACCCTGCCTTTACATTCTTGAAGTAGCTGTTTTCGTAAAAAGCAACCCAAATCGTTTTACACGCCTTGCAGACATAGCTCCTCGGAATAGGCGCGATAATAGTCGATTATGTATGCAAACCGCAAAAACTGCACTCATGCGCAAAAGTGTCTTCTGCATGGGTCCATTCATTTATAATAAGTTACCCAAATCTTGGAAATCTTTAAATTTACCTTTATTTAAAAAGAAGCTACGTACATTTCTAGTTAATAAAGCCTACTACAACATTTCAGAGTTTTTAGCAGAAAAAGAAAATGCATTTGTGTAAGTGTTTTTGTTATGAATATGCCCATCTATGTTGGAATTAAGAAAACTGTTTAATTTAATGTGTGTGCCTGTAATCTTTCATATTTTCTATTTGTTGTTGGTCTTGTACCTTTCGCATGCCTAGTGGTAAAATGTGGCTGAACTTGTTTAATTATACTTTTTTTTTTTACACCATGTACTGTACCCATATTTGCGAAATAAAATATCTTATCTTATCTTATCTTATCTTATTGTGTTCAGTTCTTCACAGTACACATCTGAAGTAATGCTCACCCCGTTTGGTAAGAAGCTGTGATGTATCACACCGGCGCTAGACCACCAAACAGTGACCATCACTTTTCTAGAGGTAAGTTTTCGTTTAGGGCATTGTTTAGGTGCTGAACCAGGATCCAACCAACTAGCTGAGCGCTTGCAGTTATCAAACAGAATCCATTTTTCATCGCAGGTAACAATGCGGTTCAAAATTCCTTCATTTGTGTGTCTGTTGAGCAGTGCAAGGCACGTCTCGACGCGTACTTCGCGCTGGCGATCATTAAGTTCGTGGGGCACCCATTTGTCAAGCTTTTTTACCTTGCCAATTTGACGCAAATGGACCAATATTGTTTTGACGCTAACGTCGAAAGCTGCTGCTAATTCAGCCGTAGATTGTGTATCATCAGCTTCCACAATCGCCTTTAATTCGTCATTGTCGACCAAAGTCTTCGGACGACCGCGAGGTTCATTTTTCAGGTCGAAATTTCCAGAACGGAAGCGAGCAAACCAATAACAAGTGGTGCGTTGGTTTGTAGTGTTAGCTCCGTAAACGTCGTTGATGTTGCGTGCCGCTTGTGCCGCGTTGCTGCCACGACGGTACTCATATTCCATAATTACTCGAATTTTTAACGTATCCATGATGACGAAAAAGATTGAAATGCGATGAAAATGTAACACTAATCAATAAACAAATGACTACTTTTGGAAAAAAAAATCCATGTTTTTAAAATAAAATTAATTTGAAATTAGAATTCTTAGCCAAACAAAAATTATTTTGATTTGAAATGGCCAGTACTGCAGAACGGCAATTTCATAGGTAAAGACCTAATATATGATGGCCACCCAGCCAAACAATTATCCTCTATCGTGGGTTTGTGCACAGACACAAATCTCACATGCACACTGCACAAACCCGAAACAACCATCCAGCCTTTTCCCATGCAGCTATGTTGGGGTCGGCTTCCAGTTTAACTAGATGCAGCTGAATACCAGTGTTTTGCATGGAGCGACTACCTATCTGACCTCCACCACCTAGTAACTGGGTAATACGATACTCTTCCTAAGACTGGTTGTCAGACTATCGAGCTTCTGACGACCCGTAACGACTGTCAAAGATCCACGAATAACAGCCGGGACCAACGGCTTACCGTGCTTTCCGAGGCACGGAGGAGTCTTGGTATGTAAAGATGGTCACCACATCCACGGACCAACCCCGGCAAGAGTAGCTTAACCTGATAGATCGACCCGTGCGGCGGTTATTACTTAGACACGAGCTCCTCGTGTTTGTTCTAGTGTTTCTCAACTTATAAAAAAAAAAACATCATTATCATTTATCAATTAACACGAAAATAAGACCACACTCATTAAATCGGTTTATATTACAAAATGAGATCGATATCGTTTTGACATTAGTCACAATATTGTACAGCTAGATACAATAGACGCACAATGACAAATATACTCCAACGTATCGACAGAGGGATGAACAAATTGACTCCAACACGACAACGCGTCGAATTGGATCCGTCCAATAATCGCATTATTCTGTTATGCATGGACTTGATGGGGCAGAATGAGAGGCTTATGGTACCTGAATTGATGAGAGTTTTGGTGTAAAAGAGGATAAAATGAAACAAACTATGTATACAGAAGTGCAATCCACGAAGACGCGCCCTACTATTCCTCCTAACCGTTTATAGTATATGTGTGCAAGCTTCCGCCAATTTTTGAGTGTTATCGGTAAACACTATAGTTAGTACACGGTAATTAGTATGTACCGATAACGCACACATATACTATAAACGGTTAGGAGGAATAGTGGGGCGCGTCTTCGTGGATTGCACTATCTGTAATAATGACTGCACAAAAGTTAGTTTATGACGTACGGTTTTGGAATAGGTACTTTGTCATCATCATCTGCCTAGCCTAACTTTGGTGGGGTCGGCTTCCAATCTAACCGGATGCAGCTGAATACCAGTATTTTAACCCACTGAATGCCGACGATAACCGTCATATCACAATCAGTGGCCACCATAAAAATGGCCTGCTACGTAATACTTCGTAGTTCGCATCACGAATACCAATTTATAGAATGCGTATTTGAAGACCTACGTAATATTACGTACCCGGCCTCTGCCATTATTAACAGCTAGGTAAAATTGCGTAGTAGGCATTCAATGGGTTAAAATCTCACTAATAATAATAAATATTATAAAGGCGAAAGTTTGTGAGTGTGTGTTTGTTATTTCTTAACGCTCAAACGGCTAGACCGATTTAGATGAAATTTGGTATGTAGATAGTTTATACCCTGGATTAACACATAGGCTCCTTTTTATCCCAGCTAGTGACATGATAAACCACTCAATATTTTGCGTACAAACTTACATTTCCAGTTGCAATGTATGGGAGAACATTTTTTCCAACTACAATGTTAAGTTTGTTCTTGGGATAAAAAACATGGTATAGATAACATACTCATCGTACCGAACCCTAACCACGCGAGTTCAACACGCACTTGTCCGGTTTCTTTTTAAATTTTGTAGATAATTATATTAACAGTATGGATATATTAAGAGGAGCTCGTGGCTAAGTAATATCAGCCGCACGGGTCGATCCATCAGGTTAAGCTACGCTGGCCGGGGTTGGTCAGTGGATGGGTGACCATTCTTTACATACCGAGACTCCTCCGTGCCTCGGAAAGCACGTTAAGCCGTTGGTCCCGGCTGTCATTCGTGGAACTTTGACAGTCGTTACGGGTCGTCAGAAGCCCGAAAGTCTGACAACCAGTCTTACTAAGGGGTATCGTATTACCCAGTTACTGGGTTGTGGAGGTCAGATAGGCAGTCGCTCCATGTAAAATACTGGTATTCAGCTGCATCCGGTTAGACTGGAAGCCGACCCCAACATAGTTGGGAAAAGGCTAGGCAGATTGATTTTATATTAACAGTATGGATTGATTACACGCTACAGAATAAAGCCATATCTCGTGTGATGAAGCTTACTCATTTGTTCTACTCTACCGCACGTTCAATATATTTCGTCGCGCTATCAACATTGTTATAGATGACACCGCGAGGCATGTTATGTATCATTGCTATATAGGTGTTTGTTTGTTTGGTTGTATGTAGACGTATGTGAATATGTTTTTATACGGGGGAAATTGAGAAGGAATTGTCTTTTACAGGAGTATTTTTTTTTTATAACGTTGCGGAAAAGGATAAGATCCTACTTTAATATTACAAATGTGAAAGTTTGTATGTTTAGATGTTTGGATGTTTGTTACTCAATCTCGCAAAAACGGCTGAATAGATTTGGATAAAATTTGGCACACAGATCGTTTATAACCTGGATTAAAACATAAGATACCTTTCAGCTAAATAAAAAAATAGCAGATGGCACACAGCTTACAATAACAACCTTCAACATAATACGTTGATTAATTTTACTGTTCGGGAAACCGGATCCAAAAATATCACTGTCAGCATATTTTCGGTAGGTATATTTACCGAAGTTCTGTGCGTTAATTTTTCATCGTGAATCATTTGCGTTGACACACGGGGACTGACTAGTAGAATTATTTTTGACGTGTAAAACAATCAATAACTTGTTAAGGGGATACACCGATAATGTTGCGTTTTAAAAATTCCTTTAAAACCAAATGTATGGTTAAATCATTTGGATTTTTTTAAATTATGTGTTAAGTATTTGACTATATTGTCTACTGCTATACTAAAACCGAAACACGACTATTTGAAATTTTTTCGATAGAAAAAAATTCCAAAGTCTATTTTCTGTTTTACCCGATTATACGTAAACAGTTCCTTATTGTGCAGTAAAATTTACTTTATCTCACGTGCTTTGTATCGGCTGAAAAATTTATTACTATCCAATACCAAGACAATGCTTGTGCAGTCCTTAATTTTCCCTATCATTGATTATGGTGATGTGTGCTACTATGACCTGAATGCAGATCTCCTCAATAAACTTGACCGTCTTCTTAATAACTGCATCCGATTCGTTTTCAATCTGCGTAAATATGATAATGTCTCTGCGCATCGGCGCTTCTAAACTGGTTACCTATACGCCAGCGCAGAGAGCAAAGGGCGCTGACCACCTTGTTTTCATTTCTTGACTCTCCCTCTTCCTCTAGTTACCTAGCTCCACACTTTCAGTACATTTGCGCCAACCACAATAGAAATCTACGTTCATCTCACAATCGTCTTCTTCTATGTCCCACTCACCGTACAGACTTCATTCACTCTTCTTTCTTCATTCAGTCCATCTCTCTGTGGAATGCGCTCCCTTAGGAAATCAGGATGGCAACGAACCGATTATCCTTTAAAGTTAAAGTTCGTGAGCACGTTCGCAAGAAGTTGGCAGTATCATCACAACGGTAATGTTTTCCCATTGTTTGTCTTATTTGTTTTAGTATATTCGTGTGTATATTTATTTGTGCTTATATTTATATATAATTAGGTAGTTTAAGTGAATTTATTTTGATATTTATTTTGTTTGAAAATTTAACTTTTTTAATTTTCGGTTTTTTATTTATTATTTCATTTTTCTATACTCTATGGAGTAATATTCCTTGAGGTTTCAATTATTGCCAAGATGTGAATTCCATACTGTATATTATTATATTTATAGTTTGTAATAGGTATACGTGTATCTTTATATTTTAATAAATATTTATTCCTTAATTTTTCATAATTGCACCTGCCACTGTTTGTCTCTGCATCACCCAAAGGTTGACTGGTAGAAAATGCCTATGGCATTAAGTCCGCCTTTGTACATTTGTGCTTGAAATATTAAATAAATTAAATAAACTTTAAATCGAAGGTATTTCAATATGTTAAGAAGTTACTAAGCTAAAAATAGATATAAATATAGCTTCACCTCTACATAACCCTTCGCTAACCGGATGCAGCTGAATACCAGTACTTTACATGGAGCGACTGCCTATCTGACCTCCACAACCCATTAACTGGGTAATACGACACCCCTTGGTAAGACTGGTTATCACGCTTTCGGGCTTCTGACGACCCGTAACGACTGTCAAACATCCACGAATGACAGCCGGGACTAACGGCTTAACGTGCTTTCCGAGGCACGGAGGAGTCTCGGTATGTAAAGATGGTCACCCATCTACGGACTAACCGCGGCAAGCGTAGTTTAACCTGATGGATCGACCCGTGCGGCTGTTATTACTTAGCCACGAGCTCCTCCTCCTTATTATAGGTAGACATAACTGTAAAACTGTGCTCTTGAAAGATTTTTCACAAAAAACAACAGTTGAGGAGGTAACATTATAAAAGGATTACATTATTGTAATATTTTTTTTTTGCTGAAATTCTAAGACAAGCATTTCTATTTAATGCCCAAGTTTCACGTTGCTTGAATAAAATTCATGTATGTAGCAAAGATGCGTGGTGTGGAACAAATGACAAGTTCCACCTACTTGGGTGCTGGGTTGGTTAATTGGCTCATTGGCTGTGACATTTGAGGCAGATCTTAATTTATTCATGCTATATCCATTCTTGGAATGTGAGGAACTGGGTCTTTGGTTTGTGAAGACCAATTAGTGTAAAAGAGTTAAACTTTTCAAAATCGAAATATTTTATTTCACATAAACCTACATGGGCACTTATGAAACGTCAGAAGCTAGGTGAATTTGGTCGTTTCCTATGGAGAAGAGCCAGCAAGAAACTCCATGGCTACTCTTTCAAAAATAATTGGCTTTCAAAATATTTTCAAATAACAGTGTTAATATGTATGGGAGCACAATGTAGGCCTTTCAACAACTACCAGGTACTTAACAAAATAGAAAATAGTCAACAAATGTACAGTCTACTAGGCCTGCAAGTTCTTACATTCACAAAATAGAAAATAATCAATTTAGATGATTAATAAAAGAATAAAAATCTATGACATGACCATAAATGACATGACTGCCATTATAACTACAGTAACAAATCTGAATAAATGTCATGTTCACAAATATAAATCTGAATAAAATCATGTTAAAATTGGAATTGTCGTTATTTATATAATGTTAAATAATAAGATGATTAATAATAATCTATTATGTCAAGGAAGAATGTAAAAAAAAGGCGAAATGGTATCTTAACGGGGTTTGAAGCATTGGTATGGCCAAATGGAGCATAATTATAAGCATAATGCTTTATGCTCTGGTACATGAAAATGAACCCATAATCTCCGTATATGTCTTTGGTGTAATTACAATCGAATAAAACAGTTTTTTCACTATACATGCTAATTTTTAGGAAACTGCGATTTTTTTGTATCGAGCTAAACAGTGTCAATCATTTCCTGTTTTGGCCCTCAAAATTTACTAAGGAAAATCTTCAATTTTTACAATCATGAAAAAATTGATTTTGCGTGCAGCCGAAATGCGTCAAAATATTTACTTTGGGACCCATTTCGCCTTAAGCGACGTGCTAGTTGATGTCCACCTATTATTTATTTATTTAATCGTTGATACACATATAAATAGACAAGAAATGGAACAGAAATATACGTACAAAGGGGGCCTGTAGGTATAATACTGGTCTTTTTGTATGTGTATTACGACAGTCTATTTGTACTGACAGCGATTTCGCAGGGCAACGACCGAAAAAGCTTTTAAACGATTCCTAGTGAATATTCATACTCCAGTTAAACTTGACAAGTTATTTGAGTACATCAAAACAAAAATTAAACTATATCCACTCCTGCGCCCAACGTCCGAAAGTTACCAGTACCATAAACCGCAAAACGCCCGAACGCCCGAGAGTTACCAGATAAAAATAGGGACGTGGCGAACGCATTCTACGTCTTAGTTTTTTATTGGAACGAAGTTCCTTATCGCGCATTGTGAAAGGGGGCTAGACGGAAAAAATTCTCACGAAAAGTTGTAACGACACTTTTTGCTATAGTAAGCTATTGTAAGCCGTGCGACGTGCGCATGTTTCTCTGTCTGTCTCTCTCTCTCTCTCTTATAGAAAGATTAAGATTATTGGAATTTTGTGTGTGGACCCACCCCTTGCATTCTAGGTTCTTTGGAAAGGTGGTTAGGTGTAGTATATTTTTGCCAAAAGCCGTGAGGCTGTATCGGAATTACGAACAAAGTTAATCTGTGGTTGAAAAAAAGTAACCGGCGCGGGAGGCGCGCGCCGGGGTCTTTTTTTTACCGAGATCTATTGTTCGAATTTCAAAACTTTGGAAGACCAAAGGTAAATATTATGATGTCATTTGATTATTTGAAACATAGGCAATATTTTAGGCAAAAAAAATAGGGTTATCGCTTTAGATTTTGAAATAATTATTTAATTGTTTTTTATTGGCGGTAATAAAAACAAATTGATTTTCTATATGGGTATTGAAAAAAACCAGAGTCATTTATTGTTATAAAACAAAATTCGTAATCTAGCCTAGTCTATCCACTTTAAGAAACAGTCATTAGTTCACTATCAGTCCATATAAATATTTTGCATAGGTGCGCATGAGCACCCGTTGCGCGCCGACAAAAAAATGTTCGGGGACGTGTGAAGGGTCTTCGCGCGGGGGAGCCGCGTGCCTGAGTAGTAGGTACAGCAGTACCAAGACCTCATGCTCAGTAGAGCATGAAGTCTTGGATTCGGTTCCCAGGTCGGGCAGTGTTATTAGGTTTTTCCATCTGAAATTTCTCAATAGCAGCTGGAAGTGTGGATTTGCGCCTGATTCGGGGTATTCCCTGAACGGTTAGGCAGCGATGTATAGTAACACCCACTTTTCACCAGTCATGTTTGAAGGTCAAGATGTAATGTAAAAACCCACTAATACTTTGCCCGACCTGGAAATCGAACCTAGAACCTCAGGCTCAGCAACAGGTACTCAATAACTAAATCGTCCACTATAAAAAAAAGTGAAATGACCAAGTCTTACCGAACTTCAGGTACGGTCAGCTACAGAAGTCGGTTAACATTGCTACTTTTTGACATCATCTAAATTAACACAAAATGATTCGATAAACTGCTTTTTTTCGTTTAACTATTAACAGTTAATGTTGTTAAAATTTTAAGTACTTCTGTTCCGATTTGATTTAAATATTTCGGTTAATAATTAAGATTAAAAAACTGCAAGTGTTAATCGACTTTTGTTGCTGACTGTACCTACGACCTACCTATATACGCCGCTACGATCGGATAACAAAATGGTATATTTTAGGCACAATCAATCGAGCATTATAACCATGTCAACGGACTCGAAATTACATAATGAATCACGGCTTTGTTCAAGAATTTCTCTTTCAAGTCAATATTACGAATACAGCAAGTAACTGTAGGTAATCTTACTTTCTATCCCAATTTCTTCATTATTCAGGCCTTTCTTACTTAATTAATAAAAGGCACGAACGACATTTGTCTTATATCTCCAACTTGCTCTGTCTTCAAAGCATTGTATCTTATATCTCTTTCTTGGAACAGTAACAAATGACTGTTTTTGTACGGTTCGGTACACAAGCGTTAGCTAAATACAATACAGTTGTGGACATAATTACTTAACACATTAATCTTTGGGGGCGATACTGTGGCAATACCACAGAACTATGTTATCGTTTTTTGTTCTGTAAATAATAATTTTCTTGGGTTTTTTCGATGTTAATTTCCGAGTTGGTTTGTTAATTATATTCTAGACTTGTTTTTGCCAGCGGCTTCGCCCGTGTGCATGTCGGAAAATATCCCACAGGAACGTACATCCGGGAAATCCTTCCTTATCTCTTGTCTACATAATAAAGGGAACCTCTGTGCAAAAATTCAGCTTTCTAGGTTCAAGGATTTGGGCTGGGCGTTGATGAGTCAGTCAGTCAGGACTTCTCTTTTTATTTATATAGACTAGCACTTCCCGCGCGGCTTCGCCCGCGTGGATGTCGGAAAATATCCCACGGGAATGTGCCACCGAGAAATCCTTCCTTATTTCCTGTATACATTATAAAAAAAAAAAAAAAAAATATTTGCACCTTCAAAATTAAGCATAAAGAAAACAGGTTTACATAAAATAGGCCAAAAGGTAGTTAAAATGTTTACATGTTAGAGTTGCTACTAATACCTAAGCTAAGATAACTTAATATCTTGTGTTATAGGTATCAGCGCCCATCCTCATTGGCATTCACATAATATTAAATACATTAGAGCCATAAAGCTTAATATTACACTTGTAGTTTTATAATTTAAATTCCCATATTACAATTTGACAAGAAAAGGAGCATTCTAGGTACACAATAAACAAAAGTTTTTGATTTGAAAGCCTAAAAAAAATAATAAAATAAAAATACCATGGAAAGGAACTTCTGTGCATAATTTCAGCTTTCTAGGTCCAAGGGCTTGGCCTAGGCGTTGATGAGTCAGTCAGTCAGGATTTCCCTTTATAAGATCTATTTTTGATGGCATTGTGTCACTGTACCTATTCAGTAGCGATTAGTCTTAAGACAATGTTGAATCAGGTCTGCGCGCAAACTTAGTACAGTACTTTCAGTACTTTCTGAATCTCAAAACATTTGTAGAATGTAGCAAACTACAAAAATCCGATGACTGACGAAACACGAAATTTGCCGAGGGACATTAAGAAAATAGTCGTATTGTAGTTAGAATTTGGAATGTGCAGTATCTTTAACGTTCAAGAAGTGCTTTTTCTCAGCCCAGTGTAAATATAAATGACTTTTGGTTTCGATTTTAATTTTATAATCAAAATTTCGTGAAAAAAACGAGCTTGTGGCTAAGTAATAACAGCCGCAATGTTCGATCCATAAGGTTAAGCTACGCTTGCCGGGGTTGGTCCGTGAATGGGTGTCCATCTTTACAAACCGAGACTCCTCCGTGTCTCGGAAAGCACGATAAGCCGTTGGTCCCTGCTGTCATTCGTGGATCTTTGACAGTCTTTACGGGTCGTCAGAAGCCCGAAAGTCTGACAACCAGTCTTACCAAGGGGTATCGTATTACCCAGTTACTTCTGGTAGTGACTAATAGGCCATCACTAAACGAGAAAATGAGGCATAAAAAACTTAATGGAATCAGTTTCTTCAGGCTGAAAACCTGAAAAGGCTTCGAGGAAAATGAACCGCGAAACACAAAACTTTGCCGACTTCAAGTGAAGTTGTATACGAGTAAGTACGAAGAAAGTTAGCTAATGTTCAATGAAACGGTGATTTTATAAGAGAATATTTTACGATACCCTTGTTAAACGATATGAAAGTAATATGGTATCTTCAATAATTACTTAACTGAACATAACAACATCCCGGTATTCCGTGATGGGTTAGGCAGAGATGTACCTAATAGTACACCCATATTTCGCCAGATATGTTTAAGTCCTATGTGATAGGGGGCGAGCCTATTACCATCAACCGGGCACAAATCCGGACTGCGGGCTGCTGCTAAGAAATTGCAGACAGAAAACCCAATAACAAAAACCCAAGGCGGGAATCAAACCTAGGACCAGATCAGCCTATAACGTTCCCAATGCTGGGACACAGGCCTCCTCTCGGTGAGATGGAGTGGGCTGTAAACCACCACGCGGGCACAAGTGCGGGTTGGTAGATCTATGTCATATGACTTCAAATTTTTGGTTGTAGGACATGCCGGTTTCCTCACCGTTTTGAAAGCAGTGGTGCTGAAATAATTTACACAAAGTAAAGTGCCTGTCTGGGTTCGAACCTACGACCTAAGTCGTAAGTCGCGGCCGTTACCACTGGGCCACCACCTCTCAAATCTTAATATTAAAACAAACAATTTATTTTATCAAAGAGAAACAAAGTAAGTATAATATCGTTCAATCAGTCTGCCTAGCCTTTTCCCAACTATGTTGGGGTCGGCTTCCAGTCTAACCGGATGCAGCTGAATTCCAGTATTTTACATGGAGCGACTGCCTATCTGACCTCCACAACTCATTAACTGGGTAATACGTTACCCCTTGTTAAGACCGGATGTCAGACTTTCGAGCTTCTGATGACCCGTAACGATTGAATGTTAGTGAAATCCGTGATTGTAGATATAATTTTATTGTTATTTTTTAAGTTGAGCCAAACGTGTATTTTTTTTTTATTGGCTGTGTAAATTGAAGTTTGATTATTTTATATAATTACATGTTCCGAATAATTTTTTTTGGAACTGTGTGTATTACTTAGTTAAGTCATCATTCTCCTGCCCTTATCTCAATCTATTTGGGGTCGGCGCAACGTCCTTTTTTCCATACTTCTCTATTATTCGTCATCTCGGTAGTCGAGTATAATATCGTTCAAAGAGATGAATATCAGTATTAGCTACAGGTGATCGATCGGTAATATATTCTAGACATGCTCGAGTTGCTTCAGTTTACTTATGGTAACGAGGTTTTTATTCAATTTATACTATAAAGAATCTATGTAGGTAGGTACATTATCCGCTCAGGCGAACATGGGATGGCGGTTATTTGAAATACCTAACTTGCCCAAGTCTTATCGTCTGCACCATGCCAAACCGTTTTTGGAAAAAGAATAATATGTTGACGTCACTATTAATCTCTATAGAGAGAGGACACATAAGTTTTTTTGCCGTGAAAAACTACGGTTGACCGAAGTTTTTCACGGCAAAAAAACGACGTGCGTGTACAACGGGCCTTCAACTGTGATTATTATTGTGAAAAAAAAAATAAACTCCAGCGTAGCAAATTATTTCTGTATAGACATGGTATGTAGTGGAACAAAAACCGGTGAAAGTTAATGAATTATTATTTATTTGAGGGTTGCCCTGTTTGAGGGAGACTCGTGGCTAAGTAATAACAGCAGCTACGCTTGCCGACCTCCCGTACATACAGACCCCCCCGTGACTCCGAAAGCACGTTAAAGCGTTGGTCCTGGCTGTTATTCTTGGATCTTTGACAGTCGTTACGGGTAAAAGTCAGAAGCCCGAAAGTCTTAAACCGGGGGTATCGTATTACCCAGTAACGTGTTGTGGTGGTCAGATAGGCAGTCGTATCATGTAAAATACTGGTATTCAGCTGAATTCGGTTAGACTGGAAGCCGAACCCAACATAGTTGGGAAAAGGCTAGGCAGATGATTATTTGAGGGTTGGCCATTGTAATTTTGAAAATGTGCTAATTATTAGATCATTTTGAATTAAAAGACTGTCCAATGAGAAGACACGAGTGCGTGATTACAAAAGCCTGTTGATTTCGGCCAGCTACTTGGCCCAACCGCTCGGGCTTTTAAAGTAGACATCCTCACTTTAATGCCCAGAGTGTTTCGGCCAGTCAAGGAGCCGAAATCAACAGGCTATTAGGGTTTAAAGTGAGGGTGTCTACTTTAAAAGCTCGAGCGGTTGGGCCATGTACCTAACCGAAATCAACAGGCTTTTGTAATCACGCTAAAATAAAACGCCGACTTTAATTGCCTGTTGATTTCCGCCCCTTGAATGGGCGAAACATTCTGGGAATTAAAGTGTGGGTGTATACTTTAAAAGCCCGAGCGGTTGGGCCAGGTACCTAACCGAAATCAACAGGCTTTTGTAATCACGCTAAAATAAAACGCCTACTTTAATTGCCTGTTGATTTCGGCTCCTTGGCTGGCTGAAACACTCTGGAGTTTAAAGTGAGGGTGTCAACTTTAAAAGCCCGAGTGGTTGGGCCAGGTACCTGGCTGAAATCAACAGGCTTTTGTAATCACGCGTCACGAGTATATTTTTCTTAGTCCTATCAAGCAAAGGTTCAAGTTAGGTGTAATGGCCAAACATAAAACCCCTTTCCAAAGATTAAAACTAAAAGTAGCCCAATCAAATATTTGTTCAGTCTCTCTTTGTTTTTCTTCGAAGTATTTGTGTTAATAACTTAGGTAATATTGTTTTGGACTGCCTCGTTGATCTAGTGGTCGCAAGCGCTGTACTGAGCATTAGGTCCTGGGTTTGATTCCGACGTCGGGCAAAGTGTTATTGATGGGTTTTCAATCTGATTGAGGCGGAGCTGTACGAGGGGTACAGAGCGGCGAAGACTGCCCTCCGAGCGGAGATCTCGCGGGCCAGGGGTCTGGCTCGCGAGGAGTCGCTGGGGACTCTGAACAGAGACCCGTGGGGACGCCCCTACAAAATGGTGCGGGATAAACTCCGCCCATGGGCTCCCCCGCTGACGCAGAGTCTCCGGCCGCAGCTCGTGGAGGACGTGATGAGCACTCTGTTCCCTTCGCGAGGGGAATATACTCCCCCGCCCATGGCTCCGCCTCCTGCGGTGCCCGATGCGGACCACATCACCGACGACGACGACGATGCTCCGGAAGTGACCGAGGTAGAGCTGAGAGCGGCGGTACGTAGGCTAAGTGCCAAAAATACCGCCCCAGGACCCGACGGCTTGCCAGGAAGAGCTTGGGTTCTGGCCTTTGGGGCTCTCGGGCCTCGACTAGGGGGGCTCCTAAGCGCATGCTTGGAGAGGGGCCAGTTCCCACTTCGTTGGAAGACAGGGAAACTGATACTCATTAAGAAGCCGGGGCGCCCTGCGGACTTTCCGTCCGCTTACCGGCCCATCGTGCTGCTCGACGAGGTGGGCAAGCTCTTTGAAAGAGTCATTGCAGACCACCTCGTCGGGTGGCTGGTGCAGGAGGGGCCGGATTTGGCGGAGAGCCAGTTTGGTTTCCGCAGGGGGCGCTCTACGGTGGACGCCATCATGCGCGTGCGAGCCCTCACGACGGGGGATGCTGTGGCCCGGGGTGGGGTCGTCCTGGCGGTGTCTCTAGACATCGCCAACGCCTTCAATACCCTGCCCTGGAGTTGCATCAGGGAGGCACTCCGGTATCACCGGGTGCCAACCTACCTCCGTCGAGTGGTCGAGGCCTATTTGACGGACAGGGCCGTCATCTACCCCGGTCATCAGGGAGAGTGGAACCGGCGAGAGATGTCGTGCGGTGTCCCACAGGGATCGGTCCTGGGGCCACATCTGTGGGACATCGGGTACGACTGGGTGCTGCGCGCCGACCTCCATAGCGGCGTCAGCGTTGTATGTTACGCTGACGACACGCTGGTCCTGGCGCAGGGGAGGTCGCACCAGGCGGCGGCCGAATTAGCGACACGCGGGGTTGCGACAATCGTAGAGAGGATCCGGCAGTTGGGACTCGAGGTGGCCCTGCACAAGTCCGAGGTCATGTGTTTTCATGGTCCTCGGAACGCGCCACCGTCGGGTTCCCAAATAACGGTAGGAGGGGTTCACATCGGGGTCGAGTCGACGATGAAGTACCTGGGACTCGTCCTCGACAGCCGGTGGAACTTCGTGGAGCACTTCCGAAGTTTGGCTCCCAGACTGGAGCGGGCCGAGGCTGCCTTGAAGCGGCTCCTACCCAATCTGGGGGGTCCAAACGCCTACTACCGGAGGCTTTACGCGGGGGTCGTACGGTCCATGGCCCTTTACGGAGCACCGGTGTGGGCGCGTTCCCTGAGGCTGCGACCAGCCCGCCGGTTGAACGCGTCCCAGAGGGTCATGGCCATCCGGCTAGTCCGGGGATACCGCACGATCTCCTGTGAGGCGGCGTGCCTCCTTGCTGGATTACTGCCATGGGATCTGGAGGCAAAAGTCCTTGCGCACGTGTGGGAGTGGCGCGAGGAGACGAAACGCCGGGGCGTAACTCCGCTGCCGCGAGAAATCACGGTACAGCGGACAGAGCTCCGGCGGGATCTCTTGGCGACATGGAGAGTGCGATTGTCGCAACCCAGCGCTGGGCACGCCACAATTGCGGCGATAAGTCCCCTCTTTGAGGAGTGGTTGGAGAGGCGGCACGGCGTCCTCACCTTCCGCCTGACGCAGGTCCTCACCGGACACGGTTGTTTCGGGAGGTTCCTGTTTCGGATAAGGCGGGAGAAAAAGCCCAGGTGTCACCATTGTGTGGATCGCCCGGAGGACACGGTGGAGCATACAGTGGAGGTCTGCCCGGCTTGGACGGAGCACCGCCGTGTTCTCACGGAGGCGAACGGCGGCGGCGATCTCTTGCGTCCAAACCTGGTCCAGGCCATGGTGCGGAGCGAGAGTGCATGGGAAGCCGTCACCTCCTTCTGCGAAGCAGTAATGCTCGCGAAGGAGGAAGCGGAACGCGTGTGGGAGAGGCAACAGCCGCGCCCTCGCGCCCCTAGCCGCCGTAGGAGACGCCCTGGGTGGCGGGAATCGATTGCCGATTCCCGGCCACCGTAGGCGTGGGCTTGCGGACGACGAGTAATGGGCAGCTCGCCGTCCGGTAAGGACCAGGCCCGGGTCAACGACGCGTTGTGTTCCACGCGCGCCTCAAAGAGATGTCAGCAGTGACGGGGTCCAATAGGGCCGAAGCCGCCGGGGTCGCGGGTAGTTCGAAAGAGATACCGTGGCCCTGGCACGGGCAACTGAAGGAACACGGGTGGGTTTTAGTCAGTAAAAGACTGACACGCCCTCCCGCTCTGCCCGGAGCGGGAGAAGTCATTTGATGATTTCCCATCCACAAAAAAAAGGTCAGCTACAGAAGTCGGTTAACACTGCTACTTTTTGACATCATCTAAATTAACACAAATGAAACGATAACTTGCCTTTTCGTATTTCATTTATTAGTGAGTTAATTTTCTTTAAAATTTACATCGGTTCAGATTTTAATAAACTGTAGGTATTTTTCTCAATTAATATTTACAAAATACAAGTGTTAGTCGACTTTTGTTGCTGACTGTACATCTCTGCCTAATCCTTTGGAGATTGGAGGCGTGATGTTATGTTTTGTGTTATATTCTTTTCTTAGGAAAGTTACGGTCGGTTATCTTTATTTTCTCAAACACAAATTTACTATTCCATTAAATCGTGTTACATTGATTAACCTTCTTATAAAGGTAAACTAGTCAACGAGATGGAAAAACGAACAAGGTTTCTTTTAAAAAAGTGAAGAGAGAGAGAGAGGAGTTTCAAGGTTTTTTTGGTGATTTCTTTAAAGGATAACTAAATAAGTATACAGGTTGTTTAACAACCTTTATACTTATACTTTGAGTTTAGATTTAAGAATCACCGCTGTATTGTAATTTCAGTAAATAAATTAATAAAAAAAATAAAAAAAAACAATGTTTGAGCTTTTTGACAGCGGTTTAGTGTTGAATTTGGAGTAGGTAGATAAAGAAGACAAGTTTTTTTTTCTGATTTTGAAAAATTAGGTACATGGAACTGCACATTATTTTGACAGATTAACCTTTGTTAAAAAAACTATTTAACATTACTTTTCTTGGTAAAAGAAAAAAAATATAAGATATAAAATATAAAAAATAAAGTAAGAACCGTCATTTTCCTAAATCTTTAAAATAATACTGAATCGGTTTCTAAGGAATTTAATCTTTTTTTTTTGCACCCTGAATACTTCAAACGCCAAAGGCATTGTTATATAATATGTTCGTCACTTATAGGTTACATAGTCCCGAACAGTAACAAAACTGATTTTCTTTCAGTTTATCTTTATATAGAACTAGCACTTCCCGCGCGGCTGCGCCCGCGTGGATGAGGGATAATATCCCACGGGAACGCACTACTGGGAATTACTTCCTTATTCCTTGTCTAAATTATAAAGGAAACCTCTGTGCAAAATTTCAGCTCTTTATGTCCAAGGGTTTGGGCTGGGCGTTGATGAGTCAGTCAATCAGTCAGTCAGTCAGTCAAGACTTCTCTTTTTATTTATATAGATAGATGAACCGGCCAAGTGCGTGTCAGACCACGCACAATGAAGGATTCAGTAGCTAAACAGAATTTATCCCAAAAAGAAACTCAAAAAAAAATAATTTATGAGATAAAATTGCAAATTAACAATTTTCGGACTTTTTCATATACTTGTGCTGTGATACCTTGCTTCTTGCCAAATTTCATGATTCTAGGACAAAGGAAAGTACCCTATAAGTTTTGATTTACTTGCAAGTATCAAAATATATCTCATTAATAGCAGTATTTTTTTATTTTTATTACTCTAAGGGAACATAGACCTACGTATTTGATAATCATTTCAACTTGATACCTCCACGTGTTCTTGAGAAAAAGGGTCTTGACAGACTGACAGACAGACACACGGACAACGAAGAGATATGTGTTCCGTTTTTTTCCTTTTGAGGTACGGAACCCTAAAAATCCGCAAATCTGTGCGGTAGGGTTGTTTGAAGCTACCCGAGACACAATATATCCATAGATTCATACTATAATCGTAACTTACATTAAAATTATATTTTAAAGGGTGTTTAAAATCTGGGTACAAAGCCTTAAGGGGGTGATAGTTGACACCATTTAGAGCATTTTGTGCCATACATGTCTTAGACAAAGTATGCTATTTTATTTTATTTATTTATTCTTCAACAAATTTACATTTGTGTCGAACAGTTTTAACATACCTACACGAATTACACGAAGTGGTATTAACAATAAATGTAACACTAAAATTAAACAATTATCACAAAGCCAGGAAAAATCAAAACATACAAACACTACATTCCACATTGGTCAAAACATTATTATTCTTAATATATTATTAATTATAATAATTCAACATATCAATTCAAAACCAATTCAATAAAAAAAAAAAAAGATATACTAAAAAAAAATATAAGTATGTCAATAAAATTAATTAAGATGTAAGTCACGTTTATCTTTGAGAAACTCTTCAATGCTGTAATAACATTTCGTCAATAACAATGACTTTAATTTTCTCTTGAATTCATTTAAATTCATACAGTTTTTCAATTGTACAGGCAATTTATTGTACATATTTACTGATTGCACTCTTGAGGCATGTTTAACGACATTAAGCTTAGGCTGTATGAAATTAGGTAGATCCATTCTTCGCGTTTTTATTCTAATCTGTCTCTATTTTATTTGTGTCCCAGTCATAGTTGCTTATAAGTTCCTTAGCATTTCAAACTGCCTAGCCTGTTCCCAACTATGTTGAGGTCAGCTTTCAGTCTAACCGGATGCAGCTGAATACCACTATTTTACATAGAGCGACTGCCAGTCTGACGTCCATAACCCAGTTACTGGATAACACGATATCCCTTGGTAAGACTGGTTGATAAACTTTTGGGCTTCTGATTACCTGTAACGACTGTCAAAGATCTACGATTGACAGCCGGGAATCGTTCCTAAACCCTCCTCCTAACCTAACCTTCCTTCCCATCCCTTCCCTTCTTCTTGGGCTTAACCTTACTTAGCATTTGCTAAACCTAAACCGATGAGTCTAAGAACTAGATCTACGGCAGTTAGATTTACGTCAATGTAGACGATTCCCTCGAGGAGAGAGGAGCTCGTGGCTAAGTAATAACAGCCGTACGGGTCGATCCATCAGGTTAAGCTACGCTTGCCGGGGTTGGTCCGTGGATGGGTGACCATCTTTACATACCGAGACTCCTCCGTGCCTCGGAAAGCACGTTAAGCCGTTGGTCCCGGCTGTCACTCGTGGATCTTTGACAGTCGTTACGGGTTGTCAGAAGCCCGAAAGTCTGACAACCAGTCTTACCAAGGGGTATCGTATTACCCAATCACTGGGTTGTGGAGCTCAGATAGGCAGTCGCTCCATGTAAAATATTGGTATTCAGCTGCATCCGGTTAGACTGGAAGCCGACCCCAACATAGTTAGGAAAAGGCTAGACAGATTGATTGTAGACGATTCCCTCGTTATAAAGTTTACTTTACTTAGAGCTAATCCCACCAATTAAACTGAACTAGATTAATACATTTAAGCCGAGTTCAAGAGTTGTCAGTGTCAATATTCCAAACAATGATGACACTGCCAGATCTTGAACACGGTTTAGATGTGCTGATCGCGTTCAATTTAAATGGTGAAATTCGCGCTTAAGAAGCTGAAAGTGCTGTGGGAGACCGCAGTTTTATCTCTTAACTCTATATGTCTTAGTGCTAATGTGTGGATAGTGTGATTGTTGAAATATAATAAAGGTTTTTTATTTTTGTGTGTTGAAAGAGAAGAGGATGTATCGGTGTGAGATGTGAAAATAATTGCTAAGAGTGTGGAGCAAGTGAGTTTGTATATTTGGGGAGTCTGTTTACAAGGGATGGAAAGATTGATTAAGGTGTGGAAAGGAGAGAAAATGCTGAAAATAAAGTGAATTTCCAAAACCAATGTCCGAAAAGGCTCGACAGGCTGGTTACAACGGTGTGCTGGTACCTACGCTTATGAATGGAAATTAATGTTGGGTGTGGCAAACGAAGCATGAAAATACAATAAAATACTTTTACGTTTCTTGCGAAGCATGTGTGCTGCGTTGAGAGGATGAATGAAACGCGACTAACAAAAGATATTTACAAGGCAGATGTGTGTGGGAACGCCCTAGGAAGTCATATACTTAATGACCTTATTGATGATGTTCTTGAAAAAAGTCAGGTGCGTAGTAATCGTAACCGGCGTGCGTGTATGACCAGATGTATGAACTATGAACGTAACCGAGGCGAAAGGAGTACGGTAAACCGTTACTGTGATAATAATTTTTGACTAACATATAAAAACTTTTTTTATTCGGTGTGTGAATAAGGTTTTACTGGTGTACCGGTTACTGGGCATTTTTACGGAAAGAAAAACTTTTGATGCCTCCAAAAATATATACCTAGAGTTTTTTTTTATAAGGCGAAAGCTTTTATCAAAATAAACCCGTAGTATCAAAGTAACCTCGGTTTACGGTTATAAGGATCGTGTAGCAGGAGGTGTTCTTTATTTTCTGCCTACCCCCATGGGAAGAAGGCGTTAGTTTATGCTTGTAGTGTTTATTTTTCATTGAATCTAGAAGCGTCTAGCATCGCTGTGTACAGTTTTAACTTTCCAGGATGTAGATTATGTCTATTTTAATAGTCTTAGGCTCAATTTCACCATAAATCATTATATTCGTTTAACGCTAAACACATTAAAACATCAGTCTCTGTTATCTTCAAATGATTGAAAGAAACAGAGCGATGTTTTAAATTATCTGTGGTGAAATTGAGCCTTAGACTAGGTAGGTATATAGTAGGTACTTTAATATAACGAAATCTAAAAGGAAAACTTATTTGATCGTATGAAACTCATCAAATATACCTACACATACAAACAGATTAAATGATTATATGTTTACATTTAACTCTAAAGTCAAAAGAACCGAACCATTAAGTGCCAATTTCACCAATGAAACTGAACGCGATCATCACATCTAACTGCGTTTAAGTGCTGTCAGTGTCAGTATTCTACAACAATGACGACACTGACAGCTCTTAAACGCGGTTTAGATGTGCTGATCGCGTTCATTCATCACTTTCACTGATGAAATTCGCCCTTAAAAGCTTGTCGAAAATTGCCCTAAAATAAAATACATCAAAGAAACTGGCCAATAAATCGACAACCCTATCCAGCTGTTGTGAACATTTTTCTTGGTCGTCTAATTTATAAAGGGGGCCGGCCCACACGATTTTTCTTTAAGAATTAAGCACCGAAAGTTTGTAAAAAAGCGGCCAAATGCGAGTCAGACTCGCACGCGAAGGGTTTCGTACCATCGTACAATATTATTAACACTAGATATTTTTTAAACGCTTAAAAATAAACGTTTCTTTTATGGGGACTTTTTCATTATTTTGTAATTAATGAGCGACCTTAAAGTAGTACGTACGGTACCTACACACTCTGTGAAAATTTCAAGTGCTACTTGATAAGCTACTTTCTTCTAAAAAAGGAGGAGGTTCTCAATTCGGATGTTTCTATTTTTTTTTTTATGTTTGTTCGCGCATAACTCCGTCGCTTGCCTACCGATTTGAAAAATTATTTTTTTGTTGGAAAGGGTATACTTCCCAAATGGTCCCATTTTTGTCAAAATCCAGTTTTGATGATGGGATCCTGGAGAAATCGAAGGAACTCTTCAAATATTATAGGCACACCTATAGCGATTTGGGTATTTTTTATAGTAGCTCGTGCATTTGCTCTCGGAAAGCACCACTTGGTGAAGTGGAACTGACGATGAAGACCACAGATGGCTACCGGAACTACACAATGATAAATATTTCACGGGTTGCGATTCGATTACTTTAATATGGTTGCTAATCAATTTCCGCTCGTCACACAATGCGTGTGATGAATGGTTGTTGAGGAGTTCTCCTGGTTCTTACCAGCAGAACTCCTCAACAATTAACGTCCCAGCATCGGGAAAAGCAATATTTTGTAACATATGATGAGCAATTGGCATTAGACTATTGTAACTTATACAAATTATAAACAGACTCACTAAAAAGCGAGAAATAAAAAAAATTTAACAAAAAAAAAAACCGACTTCCAAAAATCACTACGAAGTGAAAAATAACTTTAATTTCGGAAGTCGGTGGCAAAAAACGAAAAAACATTTAACCAGACACCGACTTCCGAAGTTAAAGTTATTTTTCACTTCGTAGTGATTTTTGGAAGTCGGTTTTTTTTTTTTAAAAAATTTTTTAAACTGAAGATCAAGTCCTAATGAGTAGTGTTAATGATTTGGAAAAATATATGTTAAATTGGAGCATTTTTTTAATAACTTATGTTAATATTTTAGATTACATAGTGTAATTAATTTCTAAAATGTCTAACGCGGATAAAAAACTTACAATCACGCAAAAACTATCAAGCGTATTTTTATGAAACCTTCACCATGTTAAAGTTAATTTAATTATTTATATTTTAGTATGCGTGTTTTAATATTATACCTTTTGTTTTATGTGTAATAAATTAATAATGCGTATAATTTGGGACAGCGTTCTTTGATGGGCGAATTCTATTACTGGGTAGACGTACGACGCGTTGCGTAAGCTCAGCACAGAACATGCAATCTAAACAGTTAAGCCCGCCCGTTGGCACTAATCTGCGTCTTAAGGTTCAAAAGTACAGCCCTGTGGCAAACGGATAGACGGACGAACAAACAGCGGATAATAGGGTAATAGTACCCTTTGGGTACGGAATCCTAAAAGCGGTCAGAATTAATAATTTAGAGGTAAAGATTGTAAAAAATATGCTATTTTATTTTGAAAGTAACCTATACTTTCAAAATAGATAAATAGATTTCAAAAAAGATATAGCATAGTTTTTTTAGAATAACGCAACATACTTTTTAAAGTTTAATTTTAATTTTATGAACTACGACTACGGACTAATACGCTGCACTTTGCATAATTAGAAACTCCCGTGTATGCTGTCCCACCTATCTCGAAGGCAAAGTAAAAATAAGGGAAAATGTGCCATATTTTTCACAACTCGACACAATCCATATACCTACCAAGTTTGGGATGTATTTGTGACACGTAAAGCTCCAACAAACAGGCGCTACACGCGATATAATCGCGCGCGACACTATGGCACCGCACGTTGCGCAACACGCGGTGCCTTTGTGTCGCGCGCGATTTTATCGCGTGTCGCGCCCGTTTGAAGGAGCCTTTTGTACGCCATAGCTAGATTGTTTCCGCTGCATAACACCACAAAAAAATTAACATAGTAATTCTGAAAAATATTCAATCATTATTTTTATTTTGGCTGCACGTAGACCAGGTACAATTTTTTATTTATTTATTTATTTATAAAGGTACACCAACAGCTTCTGTATACAGCATATCAAATAAAAGTAGGTAAAAAGTCATAGACTTATACAATTGCCAATAACAGGTGAACCAACATTCACAAGTAATGAACAACTATATAAACAGAAATTTTTAAACTAAGAAACAGAAAAATATTGTCAGGAAAGTTTAGAGTATGAATGTAGGGCAAGACCAAAGAAACGATGAATGGACTGTTTGAAAGATGATATGGCTAGAAAGGGGGTGACTACCGAGATGACGAATAAAATAGAAGTATGGTAGAAAAAACTTTTTTCCATAAAAATACAACCGACTTCCAAACACAACACTACAAAGTGAAAAATAACTTTAATTTCGGAAGTCGGTGTCTGGTTCAATGTATTTTCGTTTTTTGCCACCGACTTCCGAAATTAAAGTTATTTTTTACTTTTTAGTGTTGTTTTTGGAAGTTGGTTGTATTTTTTGGAAAAGTTTTTATTTTTCAAGTTTTAGTTGTGGTACCTACCCCACACAAATTCTAATACCACTACCTGCAAAAGCAGCTAGAACATCATCCATATAAACGTGGGGAAAAAGTACGTATTATTGAAGCTAACTCAAAAACTACCCAAAATGGGACCATATCTCGAATAAAACAAAAAAAAATCAAATTGGACGGCTCTGTAAAAAGTTATGCGTGGTACTACATAAAAAAAAACGTACGTATCGAATTGAGAACCTCCTCCTTTTTTTTCGTCGGTTAAAAAACATGTTGCGCTGACCCCAAATAAAATTGGGATAAGGCAGAGAATGATGTACAATTCTCAGACTTCTCCATACATTAACCATGAGAAATTTTACCCTTAGCCATTAAAAAGGGTGTTTCTATACTTCACAAAAACCGACCTTTAAATCTAACCAGCTGTAGTAAACATTTTTTCTTATTCGTCCAATTGTAAAGGACCACGCGATTTTTCTCTAGAATTATTAAGGACCTAAACTTTGTATTATAACGGTCAGAATGAGTGACTGAGGGTTAGACCTTTGCATACATTGTTATATTCTGTGGTTTAAAAGTTAATGACGTCTGTTTTTGTGGCCATTTTACTTGGGATTTGAGAGACGTGTGTTGATTTTAAGCTTTAAAATATAATAAATGCTGTTAGATTGAAACATCGGGTCGATCCATCAGGTTAAGCTACGCTTGCCGGGGTTGGTCAGTGGATGGGTGACCATTCTTTACATACCGAGACTCCTCCGTGCCTCGGAAAGCACGTTAAGCCGTTGGTCCCGGCTGTCATTCGTGGATCTTTGACAGTCGTTACGGGTCGTCAGAAGCCCGAAAGTCTGACAACCAGTCTTACCAAGGGGTATCGTATTACCCAGTTACTGGGTTGTGGAGGTCAGATAGGCAGTCGCTCCATGTAAAATACTGGTATTCAGCTGCATCCGGTTAGACTGGAAGCCGACCCCAACATAGTTGGGAAAAGGCTAGGCAGATTGATTGTTAGATTGAAACATTGTGACACACTGGCACAATTTTTCTCCGTTTCTGTTTTAGTTATGTCCATGGTTATGTATAATAAAGTACCTCTAGCGATTTAGCTGTGGAATACAAAGTGTGGAATAGAGGAGTGGACTGTAAGAAATTACGCTGATTCTAGAAAGAAAGAATAGTTAGTTCTGTACGAACGGAGTTCGCCGTTCACCCCAATCCAGGAACAAATTCAATAGAGATGGCTGAGTACGACTCACCTTTTCTCCTGCTGCGGCTGGCTCCCACTAGATCTGAACGATCTATTGAGTGGATCGTTGACCGCGGAGACTGGCACGAGTGACACCACACGGTAATTCACAATTTGTCCTTATTTTATCAATTTTCACTCACGGAGTTGAAAATTAGCTAGTTCATGGGTCAATGGCGGACAACAGACTTGACGGCTCCGCGCGCACACCAAGCTTCTTGAAGATGGCGCGCTTGTCGCGTTGTCGCGAATATGTGCAGCAGCTCGTGGGTACGGGATAGCCAATCGCATGCCGACTTAGCGAGCGCACACAAACATTCATTGTCAAATTCGTCCAATCATGGGATAAATACAGAACACAAAGTAAGCTGCTAGATTGTGACCAATCATGTCTAGCACTTTTTAGAGTTCCGTACCCAAAGGGTAAAACGAGACCCTATTACTAAGACTCCGCTGTCCGTCCGTCCGTCTGTCACCAGGCTGTATCTCATGAACCGTGATAGTTAGACAGTTGAAATTTTCACAGATGATGTATTTCTGTTGCCGCTATAACGACAAATACTAAAAAACAGAATAAAATAAATATTTAAGGGGGCTCCCATACAACAGACATGATTTTTTTGCCGTTTTTTATAGATAATAGCGCGCCCTCACGCCCCTAGCCGCCGCAGGAGACGCTCCTGGGCGGCGGGAATCTATCGCCAATTCCCGGCCACCGTAGGCGCGGGCTTGCGGACGACGAGTAATGGGCAGCTCGCCGTCCGGTAAGGACCAGGCCCGGGTCGACGGCGCGTTGTGTACCACGCGCGCCTCAAAGAGATGTCAGCAGTGACGGGGTCCAATAGGGCCGATGCCGCCGGGGTCGCGGGTAGTTCGAAAGAGATACCGTGGCCCTGGCACGGGCAACTGAAGGAACACGGGTGGGTTTTAGTCAGTGCCCTCCCGCTCTGCCCATAGCGGGTGAAGTCATTTGATGATCACACCTTCCCTTTACAATAAATTTAACTTTTTCCTCAAAAGATAACGTCGAAACAGCGGCAGATTTTAATTTATTTAACACACTTCGGCAGCACAGGTCTCACAGGTATAATTTCCAATTTTTTAAAAATCATTAAAATTATTAAGTACATAATATAGTCAATCACTTGCGCCAAGAAAAACAATCAAAACAATATGGCGAAAAAAAAAACAAACATTGCAACTTGAATAAAAGCGTGTAAAAACTTTGCAATTACAAACTAATACGAACCAATTATGGTCTATCCGACTAAAAAAAGTCGACCCTCTCTAATCAGCAACTAAGCTGTGCTTTTACGGCTTCTCAATTTGGACGGGTTGCAATGTAAGCTGCGCTTCCAGAACTCAAACACACGCACACATGTTCACGCTACTGCTGTCACACTATTGCTGTGTACTACACGGGTTGCGTTGTATGAAGAATAAGCAAAGTGTGGTACTGCTTATGCTCACCGGGAGCGCTGCCTGCGCGGTGTTCGCCGCTCACTCCAACTAGTTAGTTCCAAATTAAAGTAATAGTTGGCGCATAAATCACGTTATAAACGGTGAGAGGGCGAATAAGTTAGATTAAGATTAATATAATTATTACCATGATTTTTCTTGAGTTAAAGTTATTTATCATTTAGAGGGGCATGTATGTATAGGACTACAGGGTATGCAGAGCTTATTTGCATGTATGGAGTGCACGCCACTGATTAACCGTGTATGGTAAAGTTCTTTGTGAAGATCGTCCCGCAAAGTACTATCACTTCTCTTCTTCTTCTATAATCGGTCCCTCATTACTGAGGATCGTGGTCACTGGACAATTAATCGAACAATCTGCCTACATTGACTCCGGTCCAAAGTTTCCATCACTACCTGCTGAACTTTGCTTGAGGACGTATCTTCTTTTACTTGGTCAGACGATCGTATAGACGACCGGCCTCGTGCTCTCTTTACTGTTTATCAATTTCTACTATCACCTTACCATTTACAAATTTGCCGCTAAGCAGTCGACTAAGTAATATCAAGAAAATCGAACTCTGATAAGCAATATCTAGGAGTCTAGGTAAAATAAAAAATCAATCTGCCTAGCCTTTTCCCAACTATGTTGGGGTCGGCTTCCAGTCTAACCGGATGCAGCTGAATACTAGTATTTTACATGGAGCGACTGCCTATCTGACCTCCACAACCCATTAACTGGGTAATACGATACCCCTTGGTAAGACTGGTTGTCAGACTTTCGGGCTTCTGACGACCCGTAACGACTGTCAAAGATCCACGAATGACAGCCGTGACCAACGGCTTAACGTGTTTTCAAAGGCACGGAGGAGTTTCGGTGTGTAAAGATGGTCACCCACCCAGAGACCGTCCCCGGCAAGCGTAGCTTAACTTGATGGATCGACCCGTGAGACTGTTATTACATAGCCACGAGCTCCTCTAGGTAACATAAATTAATGAGTTATCTTTTACGGCCTCTTACATTCGCGATAAAAATTTAAACTCAAGCCTTTTTCTACCTATGAATGATACACGAAAATACATTAAGGTAAAGGTAACCCTAAGTATAAATAATAAATTGCAAGGGGGTTTGTAGTCTGCCAGATGGGCGGACTGAGTTATAGACGAAACGTGGTGCCGCGAGCCAAATGCGATTACGATACGCTTAGAAAATGTTGAATGTGTACATGCTTTATACTGTTGTAAATTAAATATTTTGAGAAACAAAGGTACTGTTGGACAGGATCCAAATAGCAGTAGATAGATATGAAATTGCCGTTTTACATAAAAAAAATCAACCAATATTTTTTAAAAGAAACATTGTCGATGCACTTTTGCCATTTTAATGAAAGTTCGTTGATGCCTCTGCTATAGAAATGTTAGGGACGCGAATCGATGAATTCTTTAAAGGCGTTTTTGAGTGCCTCGTTAGATTTGAAATTTTTTCCCCGGGGTTCATTGTTGAGATCAAAATTTTCAGAACGGAAGCGATCACACTAAAAACGCATCGTGCGGTCACTTTCGGCGCCTTGTCCATACACGTGCGATGCATGTTATTGAACTGTCAAAATGAAACCGATTCCGACTGCTAGTGTGTTACGTAATTAGGGTACCGTTTGGTCAGGGTACCCTAGCTTAGTTACTGCGACCAACTGTGCAAATGTTCAGAAGGTTAAAAAGAGGCTCATTTATTTAAAAAAATGTGCATCATTAGAAGAGCAAAATGTTTTTAGACGTCCATTATTAGTGTCTTCATTAAAAGTTCAAAAAGGTTTTAGAGTAATCATATTATACTGACTGTGTATAATAGCGGTAGAAGGAGTTATCAGTTCAATTTCGGAAAAAACTGTAAAAAATCTGGCTATCGCGACAAAAATCCAATAGTTTTAAATAATGTTTGTTTGAGCATTATTATCGTTCTCAGTAAATCCATTTTGGGAAAACTGAAAAAGCCCTGAATATAAAACTGTGAATTTTGATATCGATTGGCGTAAAGTCACACAGCAAATAACTTTTAAATTTTTTGGATTACAAATCCTTTTCCGATATACTTAGTAGCCACTATACGCTTTCCTTTTTAGTTCAAAACATAAAACAATTTATTATACACTTCTGGACACATCTATTGGCCCACCTTAGAGTTTAGGTTTCGATGGCCCCTACCGAAATATGATTGCTAGATGAACAAAAACTGTTGATGCAGTTTTAAACCTCATACATTTTACCATCTTTTTCGATCGTATTGTTTTAAATTTGAATTCAGAATACCATACGACATGGAGCTACGCCTAACAAGTCGGATATGCGCCTTGTTAAAGGCAATTGATTTTTGAATAAAAAACATGTTTTATCAAATAAAGGTTTAATTTAATAACGCGTGTTGCCTCCATGGGCATCTACCACAGCTCTCATACGATTAGGCATAGAGTTTATCAACCGCTCTATGAAATTTTGAGGGATCATCTCCCATTCCTCTTCTATGGCAGTTTTCAACTCCTGCATCGTCTGGGCAACTGGCTGACGAGCCCTAACACGTCTTTTTAGCTCGTCCCACATGTGCTCAATGGGGTTCATGTCTGGGCTTCTGGCTGGCCAGTCCATAACTGTGATGTTCACATCCCGAAGATATTCCCTGACGATGCCGGCCGCATGGGCTCTTGCATTATCATGCATAAAAAGGAAATTTGGGCCCGCATAGTCCGCGTATGGTATCACGTGAGGTTCTAAGCACTCACGAATGTACCTTTCAGCATTTAATGTTGGCAGCCGCGGTCCTGTAACAACCTCAAGTTGAGTTTTGCCGCTCGCGGATATACCGCCCCAGACAGTCCATGAGCCACCGCCATAAGCAACCCTCTCTTCAAAGCAGCATTGTGCGAAACGCTCTCCCTTACGTCGGTAGACCTTCTTCCTTCCATCATTGCCATGTAACACAATTTTAGACTCATCAGAAAAGAGTACACGGCTCCAATCTTGCTGTGTCCAATTTAAATGACTGCGTGCGAAATGAAGGCGCGCTGTTCGGTGGGCTCGCGTTAGTTTGGGGCCATTAGCTGGCTTGTGTGGTACCATATCGCGTTCTTTTAACCTTCTCCGAACAGTTCGCGCTCACAGATACTCCGTGGAAGTCGCGAAGTTGGTTTTGTATCTCAATGGAGGTAAGGTGACGATTTCTCAAGCTGGTCGTCACGATGAATCGATCCTGCCTTTCAGTTGTGACCCGAGATCGTGGCCTTCCTTGGCGACGAACAAAGCCGCCAGTCTCTAGGTACCTCCGATAAACATTTCGGACCGCAGATCGACTTAAATTAAGTTGAGCACTCACGTTTCTTTGGCTGTGTCCGGCCTGAATAAGTGCCACAGCTTGGGCGGCGACTTCAGGTGAAGTATCCATAGATTATTGATAGAACCTCACCTTAATGTTAAGAATAAGTAATGTTTGTTGCAAAACCAAAGATATCAATCACTTTTTCAAGAATTAAATCCAAGTAAACCAATAAAACCAAGTTTTCTTAGTATTCGATTGTTTGATATCAACAAACAGGCTCCAAATTGTCTTTTGTTTCTTTAAATTCTGTGTTCGAAATTCAAAAAAAGACTATTGAATGAAATTGTGAATGTGCCAGGTTCAAAACTGCATAAAAACTTTTTGCTCGACCTAATATAAAATTTTAGCTAGGACCAAACGAAACTGAAAATACAAGGTGGGCCAAAAGATGTGTCCAGAAGTGTAATACGGTGACACCCAAAACTGATTGACTGAACAAGTGGGTAGCAGAAAATTGTATCAAAATAAGGTAAATTGCTTTTTTTTTTATGAAAGTGAATTGGAATTAGATTTCCTTCGAGACTTTAATGTGCAAACGGTGTTTTCTTTTTATTTTACACGAGTTTGTCTCTTAATAAGGTGCTGGGTTCTTTTTCCTTTTTGTGGTATCTTTTACATTAGGAAATATTGGTTTAAATAGCATAGGTAGGTATCGCATAAAATACTGGAAGAAACCGCGAAAAGATTATAAAAGCTTTTTAGGTGCGCGAATAACCCGAATAGGTTTGTAAAAAAACAACCGACTTCCAAAAAAAACACTACAAAATGAAAAATAACTTTAATTTCGGAAGCCGGTGTCTTTGGTTTTGTATTTTCGTTTTTTGGTGGTGGTGCCTTGCCATCCATCCTAGAGAACAAACTGAAATGTCACACGTGCCTGAAATCACACTAACATCGATTTGTAATATTTAACTGCCAGAGGCATCACTGTGCTTTGCCATCCTAGAGAACAAACTGAAATGGCACACGTGTCTGAAATCACACCAACATTGATTTGTAATACTTAACTGCCAGAGGCATCACTGTGCTTTGCCATCCTAGAGAACAAACTGAAATGTCACACGTGCCTAAAATCACACCAACATCGATTTGTAATACTTAACTGCCAGAGGCATCACTGTGCTTTGCCATCCTAGAGAACAAACTGAAATGTCACACGTGCCTGAAATCACACTAACATCGATTTGTAATACTTAACTGCCAGAGGCATCACTGTGCTTTGCCATCCTAAAGAACAAACTGAAATGTCACACGTGCCTGAAATCACACCAACCTCGAATTGTAATACTTAACTGACAGAGGCATCACTGTGCTTTGCCATCCTAGAGAACAACCTGAAATGGCACACGTGCCTGAAATTACGCCAACATCGATTTGAAAAAAAAAGGTCATGGGTATACCCATTAAAAGTTACTGTGAGTTATTTCATTCATAAAAAACGTGTTCCAAGTTAGAAGTATATTTTCGCCAAAGCTTTAGGGCGAAAATACACGTGCTTGTAGCTGGTACAAAGCCATGCTGACATGTAGTGTGTAACTTCTTATTGGTCAATGTCACAATGGCATGTCAGCTACAGGCAAGTGTATTTTCGCCCAGGCTCTACAGACGAATATAAAAATATGATATATCAGTGAACTGCCTGAAAGTACGATATAGAAGAGAGATATTGATCTCTAACTAAAATAGACTCTGTGCTAGATATATGTCATTCATGATTCTAACGTGTCACTGCTGCATTTGACGTCGTTTCGTTTTGTAACTCTAAATAGATAAAAATAGTTCTTTTCAAACTCGAGTTTATGGGTTCTAACCAACCAAAATACGAATGTGATTTTCTGATTTGATATGTCGCGAATTCCGCCTCCGGTATACGAGAACCATTGGCACAAACGAGGGGAATAAAATAAAATAATAACAGCCGCACAGGTCGATCGATGAGGTTAAGCTGCGCTTGCCGCGGTCGGTCATTGGATGGGTTACCATCTTTACCTACCAAGACCATGCCTCGCAAAGCATGCTACGCCGTTGGTCCCAGCTATCATTCATTAGTTACCCAGTAACTGGGTTGTGAAGATTAAACAGGTAGTCGCTTCTGTAAAATACTGGTATTGAGCTGCATCCAGTTAGACTGAAAGCCAACTTCAACACAGTTGGGAAAAGGCTAGGTAAATTGATTTTTGGCACAAACGAAGAAGAATTTAATATATGGGGCAATGACAACACCTATAGATAACTACGTACATAATTTACTATCATGTAACATTCGAGCCAACAAAAGAAGTAAATCCTAATTTAAGGAATGGTACAAAAAAGTTTGTTGGTTTCGAAACTTGACTCACGTCCGAATTTGGCTCGTTAGCCTAAATGTTATCGTAACTCAGAACTACTGAGCCGGTTTTAATAAAAATGAACGGCACGACTGATGGCACAACTTTTCAGTTTCCATGGTAGGTAAAAAAATTTGAAAATCTGGGAATTTATTTTGTAAGTGGTTTTAAATGTGCATAAGCTAAAAATAAATTACGGACAGAGTCAAATTTCAATAGTCAGATAACTCTTATCTGAAGAATAAATATGACAGTTTGACAGAATATTTTCTATAAAAAAGCTGTCAAATTCAAATATTTATTCTTCAGATAAGAGTTAGTTTAGTAATGAAAAATTAGCGGGGGCCTGCCGTTTTGCCAAAAAGATTTTGGCAAAATTTCATTACCCAAACAAATTTTAGCAACCTTTTTTTATACCATTGCAATATTTCGAATGATTTTAGTACGCATATTTTCATTTGGTCAAATTTTTACTTGGCAAAATATTACTTAGTATAATGTCATTATGGAATTTGGTCTTTAATCAAATTATTTATTACAGCAAACAATCTTCAGACAATAAACGTTTGGTGAAATGATTTGTTACGACAAAAAATATTAAGGCAAAAATAAGATTTTTAGACTTTTGACTTGCTGGTTAAATTTGATGTCTTTTGCGTACTTCTTTGTAAGTTTTTATGCTTGAATTTGTCTGAAACAAGTCAAATTTATGGTTACTTGATATTAGTTTATTTATGGAAGTAGTTAGAGTAGGTTAATTATTTAAAAAAAAAAATGATTAGGTTAGGTTAGGTTAAAACTGTGACCTCCTACGCACGAGCCGAGCGAGCGAAGCGAGCGGTGCCGCGGTAGCGGCCGGCGAGTGCCAGACACGACTTGCATTAATAGAAAAAAATATATTGTTTTTAGTAGGTTATCCGGAACTCAACAATTTAGATTAGGTTAATTTCTTCTTTAAAAAAATGGTTAGGTTAGGTTAAAACTGTGACCTCCTACGCACGAGCCGAGCGAGCGAAGCGAGCGGTACCGCGGCAGCGGCCGGCGAGTGCCAGAAACGACTTGCATTAATAGAAAAAAGAGATTGTTTTTAGTAGGTTACCCGGAACTGAATTATGTATTTAGATTAGGTTAATTACTTATTTAAAAAAAAAATGGTTAGGTTAGGTTAGGTTAAAACTGTGACCTACTACCTACTGTGCCAGAAACGTCTACATTATATAGAATAAAAACTTTTTTACAAAAAAATACAACCGACTTCCAAAAACAACACTACAAAGAGAAAAATAACTTTAATTTCGGAAGTCGGTGTCTGATTAAATGTATTTTCGTTTTTGCCACCGACTTCCGAAATTAAAGTTATTTTTCTCTTTGTAGTGTTGTTTTTGGAAGTCGGTTGTATTTTTTTGTAAAAAAGTTTTTATTTTTCACTTTTTAGTGGTTCACATGTGCTTACCCCTTCACAGCGTACTGGCGTGATGTTATATTATGAACTGGTGTGAACAACAAACAGACATGAGATTTCAGCAATCCCAGTCCATTTGCTATCATTTATTGAGGAGTTCCGTTGCCTATCTCAGAAGTTCTTCATCAGATCTTCACCAAATTAAAATGGGACCACTCCAAGAAAGTACTCTTCCAAAAACTATCCAAATCGCTTCAAGTGTGCCTATAAAATTGGAAGAGTTCTCTCTATTTCTCCAGGATCCCATCATCAGATCCTGACTTGATGATCATGGGACCACCTGGGAAGTATACCCTTTCAAACAAAAAAAAAATTGTCCAAATCGGTCCAGCCATCTTCGAGTAATCGGGGAACATACATAAAAAAAAAAAAAAAAAAAAAAAAAAAAAAAAAAAAAAAAAAAAAGGTTCCGACGAATTGATAACCTCCTCCTTTTTGAAGTCGGTTAAAAAGAAGAGCACACATTGAGCGCCATTTATGATTTACCTCCTACCCACTTAGTAGTTCACATTTTTGTCATTGAAGTTTGACTGAATAGGAAAGGGTGAATTGAAAGCTGACGATACTAAATAAGTATCTGGCTTATTTGATTTTGCATAAAAACTGTTATTCCAAATGAAATATTTGACTAAATAAAAAATGTTAGAAGTACTAGTTGGTAAACAGGTTATAGTTTAAACGTTCATTTGCCAAACATTAGGTTTGCGTTACAACTTCTTGTGAATAGATTTTTTGCTAAGTAATAATTTGGCAAATGAAATTATGCGAAAAATTTTTTGGGAAGTGAAAATTTGTCAAATTCCTTTTGGTCAAACAAGGGAGACCCAAAATTAGCCCTTAGAATTTCCTCAGTTTCGGTGGTTGGTGGCGTAATTTTAAAGGTAAACTAAGAAGTCCTTATCAAATTGATATTTTGTTTCGTAAACGCAACCTTCCTTTTTGACTGTCGTACTGGCAAAATAAAAGTAGCTAAAACTTTGGCCATCATGGGAAGCCCGATGTAAAATATCGAAATTGATGGCAAGACAAAAAACAAATGACGGCGGAGACGGCATGACGGCATAAGAGACTGCCATGCTGTTTGCCGTCACGCGGCATTGACGGTTTGATTGGTTTTACTCCCAAGGCGCGCCTATAGATGTTTCACATCATAAACTATACGATTTAGAACTACCGTTAGTGTTAAGAGGCTGCATACGAAATTTTTCCGATTTCGCTGATTTGCGTGGTTTTCAGTTAAAATACTGTATTTCTATAAGTTTTACATTTATCCAACATGAAAGATCATTTCAATTATGAGCTACTTTTGTATTTTGCGTCGAGTTTATAATGCGAGAATTAGGTTATTTTAAATTATTTATTAATGCCAAATGTTTTTAATTTTTTGCATTTTTTTTTCAGGAATTGAATTGGTTTTGAACTGAAGTTTAATTTTATGAACGAGAGTTCTAAGTAGCCGAAATCAAAAGCAATTCTTTGCCAGTTTTCTCTAAAATTTGACTATGTTAAATACTTATTTTTTTACTCAAAAAATTTATAATTATGAAAGTGGTAAAAAGTGATTCATACATTGTATATTATACAACATTCAAAAGAATACATTGTAATTTTCCCATACCGTTTAGAAGTCAAAACAATTCGTGAATTTTTGCTGTAAGAGGTTTACAATAGTAAACCTCTTACAGCAAAAATTCACAAAACTGTCGTCGGTTTAGGTCGATTAATCAAAATTAAATAATAAAAATAAAAAAGTAGCTCATACCTACATTACATCATAATTGAAATGATATTTCATGTTGCGTATTAAAACTTATTGAATATTATAACTCTAAAATCACGTAAATCGGCGAACTCGAAAAAATTTCGTACGCGGCCTCTTAAATACGCAACAAATTTTTACATAACAATCGGCAACACAAGTAGATAATCACAGTTTGCTAGTCCCCTCCTACGAACATTAAAGTATGAGCAATAAGCAGCTATTTATGTCAATTGACTCGTATGAAATGCGTTGGATGTTGAACGACTGATCCCTTGGGTAAGTACCTACTTTTAATATACTTTACAAAGTATATAAGCTGATCTCGCATTGTATAGGATTTCCGTACAATGACAGGTCAGCTTATACTGGAAATTATAGTTTGATATGTAGCCGTGTGTACTAGCTAATTTACTCATTCTGTGCCCTTGTAAAATCAGTTATCACTTAATTTTATTTTACTCTGTAAGTAATTGTCATAAAATACATTGCTTCAAAATTTGCCTAAAGCATTTGGTACAACGCAGGGGCTCGTGGTTATGTAATAACAGCCGCATGGGTTGATCCTTTGCCGGGGTTGGTCTGTGGATGGGTGACCATCTTTACAAAACGATACTCCTCCGTGCCTCAGAAAGCACGTTAAGCCGTTGGTCCCGGCTGTCATTCGTGGATCTTTGACAGTCGTAACGAGTCTTCAGAAGCAAAAAAGTCTGACAACCAGTCTTACCAAGGAGTATCGTATTACCCAGTTTCTGGGTTGTGCAGGTCAGATTGGCAGTCGCTTCTGTAAAATACTGGTATTCAGCTGTATCTAGTTAGACTGGACGCCGACCCCAACATAGTTGGGAAAAGGCTAGGCAGACTGATATGGTACAACGAAATTAATAAAAAAAAAAAATTAAATAAAAGGATGATGATTACGAGTGTGTTTCATAAATAAGATGCTGGTGCTTTATCTTTATCTTTAGTTTTATCTTAAAATTTCGTAGCCTTTTTAATGAAATACTGTTGATTTCTCATTACTAACATTGGTTTCCTTTATGGGGGAAAAGCCAAGGTAGCCCACGAAATTCAAATTTTCTTACGTTTTTTTGCAATTTGCAAGTTAGTATTAAAAATTAATGTCATTGTAAAAAAAAGCGTGGGGTGCTTAGTGGTTACGAATTACAGAGTTAAAGCACCCCACGCTTTTTTTACAATGACATTAATTTTCTCGTTACTCACTTTCTTCTTATATTGAAAAATGTATTTTTTACTTTTTAGTTCAGTTTAATGGTATTAAAGCGTGTTTTTTAGTTTTTTAAATTATAATTTATTTTCATTTTTTTAGAGATAAATCGTTAATCCTGATGATCCTGATCAAGGTAATGGGACAAATGTTTTAAATTATTGCATTGTCATCGGGCCATGTTATGTGTGCAAAATTTTGAATTAATCTGACCATTTAAAGTGGCTAAAAATCGAGTTCAAAGATTCCGTTACATACAAACATACATACTACAAACATACCTAAAGGTGAAGTTAATAAAAGAGTGTTAAAAAGGAAAAATGTCAGAAAGAACATTAAGCGAAAACGAAGTAATTGTAAGGTGGGTAAGGTGGGTCGGCGGAACAAGAAATTTCACGCGGACGAAGTCGCGGGCAGAAGCTAGTCAAACTATATCTGTTAGTATTTTTTATTGCGTTGGGACCCTCTGCCATGATCAATTTCCATTAGCTGTACCAGATGGGGCATTGAACAAACTAGAATAGGTCCCTATATCAGAAAGTCAATTACATGTCGATTGATAAGTAATCGTTAGTTTATATGTTAACTAGCGAGCCGGCCCTGCTTCGCATGGTTTTTACGACTTGACAAAACATGAAGGTTTCTATATTATATATAAGTTTAATAACTATTAATGTAGTAATGTAGTGTGTTGTGTGTAGTGTATGTATGTGTGTGTGTGTGTGTGTGTGTGTGTGTGTGTGTGTAGTGTGTGTGTGTGTGTGTGTTATGTGTTAGTATTAATGTGTATACATATAAACCTTCCGGAATAAATTCATTAATGATAGTGAAAACCGCATCAAAATCAATTGCGTAGTTTAGAAGAACAACGCGGCCACACAGACAGACACGAAAAGCGACTTTTTTTTTTCTTTTTTTTTTAAGTATAGATATGTCGGGACGTCATGATTTACTCAGTTAGATTTAGACAAACACGTGGGCAGAAGATGGGTTTCGTGCAATGAAATCACACTGGGTGCGATACACGGTGTTTAAAATCACAATCTAACACAATCACTATGCTCCGATGCGATCCGACACTAGTCTGTTCTTCTCGCCATGAGGTTAGAACATCACTACTCTGTAGAAGCGCGCTGTAGGCGTGGGCACCTCACGTGATGTCGCCAGTGGCGCACTTGCGATTCGTTACGCGTCCGTACTATTGACCGAAACCGACAGATATAATATGAGGAGAGTACACGCGTGCTCTTTGATTTGGATCGTTGATATTTGCAATAATATGTCAACCTTTGTATGCGAACTAATAAAATAATCAACTCACTAATAACAAACAGAATCGAGGGACAAAACACAACTTAAAACCATACACGATGAAGAACATACAGAATTGTTTATAGTCAAAACAAAAGATGATCGTATTGATGACAAAGCCGTCTCGGGTTGAAAGACTAGGATTATGTCTGAGAGCCCAGGAAGCTTTACACTAATCCTCGACTCAAGCTACAAAGGTCTTTATGTCGGAGTGTTTTTCACAAAATCGCTTTGTCACAAACAAATGATGTTGGGTTCTATGAAAATCGTGAGAGCAAAAGTCTTTGTAGGGGATTTTTTATTTTATTTTTATAGTGATTTAGATACGTATTTGGGTGGAAAACGTACGTATTTAGATAAAACAATATTATCCATTCATGTTACTGTTGGAGTCATACTTTCATAGCTAAATAACACCCGCGCCGTTGGGTGGATGGTTTGACCACAGCGATGTAGTCGAACAGTGGATGACGATAACCACTTGCACACATCTTCAACTTTTGTATATTTTTTTTTTATTTTTTTTTGTTTTTTAACTAAAATCGTCTGTTGTCGTTACATGTAATAAATAATAGCTTGGACCCTGCTCCCGAAACCGTTGGACCACTATTTTTAATCGACTTCAAAAAAGGAGGTGTTGTATTCGACCCGTATGTATTGTATGTATGTATGTATGTTTGTTTGTCCGCGATTTTCTCAAAAACTAATGAACCAATTTTGATGATTCTTTCACTAACGTGATCTACATACTTTCAGGAAGGTTTTAGTACATAATGCATTATGTAATTATTCTTATGTACAAAGTTATATGCATAAATGCACTGTATCTCCGACATTCCTAAGCGGATTTTGATAATTCTTCTTTTCGTTCGACTTTGGCTTACCAACTTATGTAATTGTATATTCAACTGAAAATGGAAAAATAAATTTACTTCAAAAAAAGTAAAAACCGACTTCAAAACCAAAAACTAATAAAATAACTTTCATAACTAACTTAACATCTTCTGAAGTCGGTGTCTTCAATTATTCAATGCAAATTAGCTTAACACCAACTTCAGAAGCTGTTCAGTTATTTATAAAAGTTAATTTATTCGTTTTTGGTTTTGAAGTCGGTTTTTACTTTTTTTAAAGTAAATTTTTTATATATTTTTTAAGAAATATTTAAAAATGTATTTTGTATGGAAAAAATTGAATAAACGAAATAATAAATAAATTTTTAATAATTTACCGTTTTCGGAGGCCCATTTGCATTATTGAGTGTGCAAGTCACCCGCTGCAATTTTTCCGTGAATATTATATTGTCATTGGTCAGGGGACATACCTAGTCCTTCCATAGTTCTAAATAACCATTTCACTTAAGCCACCCACACCCATAGCCCAATTTGTTTGTTTCCATGTTCTGCAATAGTCCTACACCAACCGGGTCTTGTCCTTGGGTGTACTTGCATAGTGCGTATAAGAATATTCGTGGTCGGTGCCTCATTCTATTTCAAATTATGTAAGGGGCCTCTGCGAGTTGGCTTCGGCCCGTTGTACGCCTTCCAAAGGACCGGGACTCCTTGGTCCCGAGATACGCAAATATTATTTATTATTAAAAAAAAAAAAAAAAATATGGGTACAAATCATCTATCCAAAACAAACACACGATGTCCAAAGTTTCGAGTTTTAAATGACTTACGTTACCTTAGAAATATCGGTAAGATCGAGTAACTGACTTGTGTAGGTCATATAGCAGTCGCTCTATGAAAAATCAATAAAATACAGTCACTTCTGGTTAGAATCAAAAATCTCAGCAATGACCAAAATGCCAGGAGAATGATCACGTGACCTCTTTTTCTAAGGATGGGTTGCACCATCTTACTTTAACATGAAACATTGCTCCTTCAGTTCGATGTTTGTTATACTTAAAATAAGATGGTGCAACCCACCCTTGTTAAAGTTCCTGTTAGACAAAAAATGGCTTGTTCCATTTGTACGCTGACGTCATAACTTTTACCTCCCACGCTTCGCTAGTTAAAGTTATTGTTAATTATCTGTCAGTTCTGTCAGACGCGTCGCATGTCATGTCCCTGCTTCGAATTTTAACTTTTACATTTGATATGTCGGTGCATCAGCAGGTAGTCATTCTATGGTGTGACTGAAACTATAACGTAGCCCTTGGTGCAACCTACCCTAAGTCGACGTTCGCACGAACGTAAAGATATCGCCGCGATTTAATTCCGCGCACTGGATTTTCAACACTCTGCTTAGCGCCAAAAGTTGAAAATCTAACAGTGTGTTTTTTCGACTCGCTAGAATGCACTCTGTTGTTGTTAAGTTGGATTCTCAACGCTCGGCTCAACGACGAGAGTTGAAAATCCAGTGCGCGATAAAATCCCGCCGCGATATTTTTACGTCCGTGCGAACGTCGGCTAAGAGGCTAACTTCTAAAGGTCCTATTCTAATTTAGACTTGGATGTCATTGACTGCAGTTCGAAACTAAACTATGTCGATTCTAAAGTATTTTTAGCGCCATACGGTCGGCTACTACAATCAATACTATAAATTTTTAAGGGAATGACGTAAATTTTCCGTTCCTCAATCGTAGAATCGATAAACGGAATTCAATTTGGACTTAGATTTTAAATGTATATTTATTTTAACATTTTATTGGGTGTTACTGGATTTTTCTACCTGGAATTTCTCAGCCCGGAGTCTATATGTGGTACAGTCGAAATGTGGGTGTACTAAAGGTACACCTCTGCCCAACCCTTTGGGGAAGCAAGGCGTGATGTTATGAATGTTTTGTGTAACAACACACACAATAGGTCACACAATAACACACTCACACATACTCAATAGGTCAGCATCATCTGCCTAGCGTTTTCCCAACTATGTTGGGGTCGGTTTCCAGTCTATCCAGATGCAGCTGAATACCAGTATTTTACAGGGACTATCTCATCTGACCTCCGCATCCCAGTTACTGGGTAACATCTCTTGATAAGACAGCTATAGTAAAATGTTATCCAGTCAGCAAGTCGCTACCGACGATCTGTTCTGTGGGTTAGCCCATCTATATGGGCTAACCCACAGAACAGATAAAGATGTAAAACCTCTTAAACCTCTTTATGTTCTGTGGGCTAACCCATTTGTTTTACTTTAGCGTTCATGAAGTATTGCATTTTTTCGTCTATTCTTTTAGTATGGAACGCCTTTCAATTAATATGGAACTTCACAGCGTCCATGAAGTACTGCATTTTTTATGGTTGATGGTTGTCTGTCAATAAATAAGGAGCTTCATAGCACCCATGAAATTTTTTCGTCTATGGTTGCCTTTCAATTAATATGGAACTTAATAGTGTCCATGAAGTATTGCATTTTTTCGTCTATGGTTGATGTTTGTCTGTCACTGGCTGGTCCACAAATTCAAGGTCGGTCAGCGCGCTATGGAGCGGGCTATGCTCGGAGTTTCTTCGAAGAATAAAATCAGGAATTAAGTTATCCGGAAAAGAACCTGAGTAACCGACATAGCTTTCGAAGTAAGCAAACTGAAGTGGCAGTGGGCTGGCCATGTTTGTCGAAGAATCGATGGCTGGTGGAGCAGACGAGTTCTGGAGTATAGACCGCGTAATGTAAATTATTGGGCTAAAATTAACCTCTCATGAACCCGACCGAGTTAATTTTGTGCCTACAAGAACTTCAAAATAAAATACTGTTTCAAAACCTGCCAATTAAAATTAGTAACGCTTCCAAAAGTAAATAAATAGCCTGCCTTAGCTAAAAATATCGGCCTACTGTACCAAAAAAGGGTAAAAATATTCATCCTACCCTCCATAAGCGATTTTTCACGAATCAATTCTTCAATTTTCCCCAAGGGATGCCGATCGACCCTTGTGTAATTTAAAACTAAACTGTGGCTTGTAAATAATAGGTTTGTACAAATATAGAAAGAAAAATACATGTTATTTCCCGTTTGCTTTTTATTTTTCTAGTCCAGTTATTTGATAGTTTTACCTGGAAAGTTTTCCAGAAGTTTTGAAAATTGGTGATTTTATCGAGTTCGACGTGCTTGCTTTCTTCGAATTTTCACTTTGCCACCTAGTATCTTTGCCGCTCGCGCCACCATATTATATTACAATAGCAGTTTTTTGACAATATCCCTTTTCCGACTCATTTTATGACAAAACATTCACACACAAAATTAAACTTTTAGTTTATTTTTTATTTAGATAAATGTAGGGTAAAATTAAATACAAAACTAAAACTAAACCTTAAAAATCTAACAAAAGTGGGTGTCCATGAGGCATGGTGCCAAGAACACTGGCTGCATTTCCGCGTTGAATAGCAATAGCTATCCTCTGTGCGAGAAATGAGCCAGCCCTCCTGTCACCAGCGGCGTCCACTAATCGAGGAAACAATTGCTTGAAAATTTTTTTTGTACTGGGACCCCATGGACCAAAAGTTTCGAAGCCAAGCTGTACAAATATGTAGTCGCTAGAAAGCGTCACATATTTGCGTCGTTTGGTCTCTTCTGCGGCTTCCGCCGCGGCTCCGGCCCTTAAAACCGAACCGCTGAAATGGGAAGGGGCTAACGTAAATTAAATTAAACTAGAGAAAATTTCCTTTAATTTATGTCTTCACAATTTTTTTGTAAAATCAATAGTTTTGCCGTACGAGCGCCGCAAACTACACTTCTGGACACATCTATTGGCCCACCTTAGAGTTTTGGTTTCGATGGCCCCTACCGAAATATGATTGCTAGATTGAACAAAAACTGTTGATGCAGTTTTAAACCTGATACATTTTACCATCTTTTTCCATCGTATTGTTTTAAATTTGAATTCAGAATACCATACGACATGGAGCTACGCCTAACAAGTCGGATATGCGCCTTGTTAAAGGCAATTGATTTTTGAATAAAAAACATGTTTTTATCAAATAAAGGTTTAATTTAATAACGCGTGTTGCCTCCATGGGCATCTACCACAGCTCTCATACGATTAGGCATAGAGTTTATCAACCGCTCTATGAAATTTTGAGGGATCATCTCCCATTCCTCTTCTATGGCAGTTTTCAACTCCTGCATCGTCTGGGCAACTGCCTGACGAGCCCTAACACATCTTTTTAGCTCGTCCCACATGTGCTCAATGGGGTTCATGTCTGGGCTTCTGGCTGGCCAGTCCATAACTGTGATGTTCACATCCCGAAGATATTCCCTGACGATGCCGGCCGCATGGGCTCTTGCATTATCATGCATAAAAAGGAAATTTGGGCCCACATAGTCCGCGTATGGTATCACGTGAGGTTCTAAGCACTCACGAATGTACCTTTCAGCATTTAATGTTGGCAGCCGTGGTCCTGTAACAACCTCAAGTTGAGTTTTGCCGCTCGCGGATATACCGCCCCAGACAGTCCATGAGCCACCGCCATAAGCAACCCTCTCTTCAAAGCAGCATTGTGCGAAACGCTCTCCCTTACGTCGGTAGACCTTCTTCCTTCCATCATTGCCATGTAACACAATTTTAGACTCATCAGAAAAGAGTACACGGCTCCAATCTTGCTGTGTCCAATTTAAATGACTGCGTGCGAAATGAAGGCGCGCTGTTCGATGGGCTCGCGTTAGTTTGGGGCCATTAGCTGGCTTATGTGGTACCATATCGCGTTCTTTTAACCTTCTCCGAACAGTTCGAGCGCTCACAGATACTCCGTGGAAGTCGCGAAGTTGGTTTTGTATCTCAATGGAGGTAAGGTGACGATTTCTCAAGCTGGTCGTCACGATGAATCGATCCTGCCTTTCAGTTGTGACCCGAGATCGTGGCCTTCCTTGGCGACGAACAAAGCCGCCAGTCTCTAGGTACCTCCGATAAACATTTCGGACCGCAGATCGACTTAAATTAAGTTGAGCACTCACGTTTCTTTGGCTGTGTCCGGCCTGAATAAGTGCCACAGCTTGGGCGGCGACTTCAGGTGATGTATCCATAGATTATTGATAGAACCTCACCTTAATGTTAAGAATAAGTAATGTTTGTTGCAAAACCAAAGATATCAATCACTTTTTCAAGAATTAAATCCAAGTAAACCAATAAAACCAAGTTTTCTTAGTATTCGATTGTTTGATATCAACAAACAGGCTCCAAATTGTCTTTTGTTTCTTTAAATTCTGTGTTCGAAATTCAAAAAAAGACTATTGAATGAAATTGTGAATGTGCCAGGTTCAAAACTGCATAAGAACTTCTTGCTCGACCTAATATAAAATTTTAGCTAGGACCAAACGAAACTGAAAATACAAGGTGGGCCAAAAGATGTGTCCAGAAGTGTATTATTCATCTACACCAAGAAGTGTTTTTCGTATATTTACGAAAAATATTTTACTATGCGCTGCAGGAAAAATTCAAACAATTTTTTTTTAAGGTAAAATATATTTACTTAATCCAAGTATTCACCCTCATTGCCTATACATTTCTGTCATCTCATGGGAAGGTCATTTATGCCTTTGCGGTAGAACTCTGGGGACCTGGACTCGACAAACTATGTAAACTCAAATTGCTCGATAAACCGTTTTAACATTACAGGACCTACAGTTAGAAGCCATCTGTCATCCTCCGTACTCGCCGGACCTGGCCCCAACCAACTAGCACTTTTTCCGCGATTCGGACATTTTTTTACATGGCAAAAAATTGTTTTCCCAGAAATCAATACAAAAAATATATCCAAATGAAAAACCTGAACCCTTATAGGATCACTCATGTGTCTGTCTATCTGTCCGTCTGTCACATCAAATTTGCTCCGAAATTTGGTACTCATATGAATTTTATAACTTTACTTATTAGAAACTGCTAAGTCAGAAGCCCGAAAGTCTGACCAACCAGTCTTACCAAGGGGTATCGTATAACCCAGTTACTGGGTTGTGGAGGTCAGATAGGCAGTCGCTCCATGTAAAATAATGGTATTCAGCTGCATCCGGTTAGACTGGAAGCCGATCCCAACATAGTTGGGAAAAGGCTAAGCAGATTGACTTATTAGAAACTGCTGAGCCTAAAATTATGGAAAAAATACAGAGAATAGTTCTAATACTTATCTATAGATTACAGGAAACCGATCGGAAGTCTATGGTCTTAAAATAACATGGTAAGTGACTCAAAATTGTGCAAACAAACTTACATTTGCAGTTGGAATATATGGGAGAACAGGTTTTTCAACTACAATGTTAAGTTTGTTTTTGGGTTAAATTCATCCCAACTACGGAACCTTTCATTGTGCGTGGTCTGACACGCAATTGTCTCGTTGTTGTAAATGTGAAGGGATAACCCTTCACATTTACTAAATAACTTATTATGTTTACATACCGTGTGGTGGGTCCCTAGTGATCTGCTATACAGGTATTCCTAGTGCAGACACCAGTCGAGCACAAACCAATGTCAAGTACTTAGTTTTTAAGCATGTTTTAAATAATACGAGGTCATTGTTTGTGAAAGCAGAAAAATAAACTATTTTTGAATTTGAATACACGGCCAAAGATACCTGTACTCGCGTGCGTGTCGGACTACGCACGACTAGGGTTCCGTAGTTAGGATGAATTTTATTTATCCCAAGAACAAACTTAACACTGTAGTTGAAAAACATGGTCTCTCATACATTCCAACTGCAAATGTAAGTTGGTTGACTATTACTCGTAAACTTGAAAGCTGAGGTAGTTTTCCTTTTAACTTCCTTACATATACTAGTACCGTGAATTTTTTCACCCATCCAAAACTTACCATTTATCTGGCAGGGGCGGAGACACTCGAATCTAAAAAAAATTGGCACTTTAAATCTTAATATTTCAGAAACGGATCCCTAAATCGAAAAATTGATTTAACAAACTCACAATATTTTTGAAAGACCCATCCAACAACAGCCCACACCATGGGGTGGACGAGAAAAAAAATATCCCCACTTTACGTGTACAAAACGTATTCTAAAAAAATTTTGTTTTCATGATTTTATTTTACCACTTTGTCGGCGTGATGAATATGTATGTATATCCATGCCAAATGATAGTTTTCTAGTACTAAGAGTCTCTGAGCTATGCTGCAGACGGACGGGCATAGCGAAACTGTAAGGGTTCCTTGTTGACTACGGAGCTCTTATAACCAATCGTCCAGCAAAACCAGACCATTGCGTAAATATTACCTTTTCACAACAGAAAAATAAATATTGTTTTCATACAATATTTTCGTTGCAAATATTATCACTATATGCATTGGCAAATACGTCCACCAATAAAATAAACATACTGAAAATGAATTTCCATCGTGTTAATATACCCAACTGGTTTAACAGTGCATATTCAATTATGTTCGTGAAAGTATTGGAGCGTTCAGAAAAATGCTGAAAAATCGTGCGAACCAGTGGTGCGATATGTTGTATATGGCGTTCTAGTAAGTTCCTGGATTTGATTAGGTTTAAAATGGTTTTAGGTTAGTAATAATTTGATTTATTAATTAACAAGCTTCTGCCCTCGATTTCATCCGCGTGATATTTCTTGCCAGACCCACCTCGTCGCAGCACATCGCCTGTCCGCGTTATTACTTCGTTTTTGCTAAACGTTGATTCTGTTTTTTTTTTCTTTTTGCTCGGTTCCTAATGGTCATACCTTGATTTTAAACAACTTAGAGCCTTTCTCAAGAAATGGGCTATCAAATGAAAACATATGATTTTCAAATCCGACTGGTAGTTCCAGAGGTTAGCGCGTTCAAACAAACAAACAAACAAAAAAAATACAACCGACTTCCAAAAACAACACTACAAAGTGAAAAATAACTTTAATTTCGGAAGTCGGTGGCAAAAAGGTAAAATACAGATCTAAAGAGACCGACTTCCGAAATTTAAAGTTATTTTTCACTTTGTAGTATTCTTTAGGAAGTCGGTTTTTGCCACAGACTTCCGAAATTAAAGTTATTTTTCACTTTGTAGTGTTGTTTTTGGAAGTCGGTTGTATTTTTTTGTAAAAAAGTTTTTATTTTTCACTTTTTAGTTACCCACCCCACACAAATTCTAATACCACTACCTGCAAAACAAACTAGAACATCATCCATATAAAAGTGTGGAAACTACCGAAGCAAAGTTAATCAATTTTATATGGGACCAACTGTGATGTATACACTCTCGAATAAAACAAAAAAAATCCAAATCGGTCCAGCCATCTTCGAGTACGGGGAACATACATAATATGAAGTCGGTTAATAAAAAAAACGAACTCTTCATGTCTTCGAATTTTTGGTTCTAGGACATGCCGGTTTCCTCACGATGTTTTCCTTCACCGTTTTAAGAACCGTGGTGTTGAAATAATTTACACAAAGTAAAGCGCATAGTCTGGGTTTGAACCTACGACCTACAACTCGTAATGGTCGCAGCCGTTACCACTGGGCCACCATAATCACAGATTTAAGTTGAATTAGTGAATATTTAATAAAAAAAATGGAATTATCTGTGGCTTTCATCTGTAACGTTTTATTATGCGTACCAAAAAACAGTGTTTGTGTAAATAATTACGTAGAACCACAACACAAACACACACACACACAAACAAATACAACGCACACACACACACAAACACAAAACACACACGTGTTTCAACACATTTAAATCGAAATTATTTCGTATTTAATAACAATTACTTCTCATACACAGAAAGCATGAGCGTTGATCACCACACTTGCTCGAGGCAGATTGGCAATTTCGGACTTATAATAAGTAATTATTATTCTAGGTTAAAATAATATTAATTGAGGATTAAGAATTCTTAAAAACAATTGTAAGCGAATAGTTAGAAAACCAGTTTATGTGTAATACGCATAATGTCGTATATTGAAAATCATCATATAACGAGTCGAAAGTGAAAAATGAAAAAGAATTGCATGCAGCGGAGATGAGAATGTTGAGATGGATGTGTGGAGTGACGAGAATGGATAAAGTGAGAAATGAGTATATAAGAGGAAGTTTGAAAGTGGCGCCAGTGACAGAAAAGTTGAAAGGAAATCGTTTGTCTTGGTATGGGCATGTAATGAGGAGAGACGAAACGCATGTGACTAAAAGAGTGATGAATATACATGTTGATGGATGGAGAGGCAGAGGAAGGCCAAAGAAAAGATGGATGGATTGTGTGAGGAATGATATGAAAGAGAAGGGAGTGAATGATAGCGTGACGGTTGACAGGGGAGAAAGGAAGAAGAAAACGTGTTGCGCCGACCCCAAGTAATATGGGATAAGGCAGGAAGATGAACGAGTCGAAAGTAGCTTTGCAATATATACGGAAATAAATAGAACTTTTCTGGCTGGAACGCTCGCCAACTTATTACGTGTGCATTGAGCCGAAATATGACGCTCTTGTGCGCTGCAATCGAGCACTTAGGTAATTAAAGGTTTGTGGACTAGAATTCCGATATCTCTAAAACATATAGGTAATGATTATCTACCAAGAGGATACTACGATTATGTAGCTCGTTTTCAGCTGAACGACATGCAATCTAACCGTTTCCGGTGTAATCTATGTAGAATTTATTTTTTATCAACGAAATTCAGGTCGAAAGACCAATAAAAAAAAACACAATTGAAATCTATAACATAGCTAGGTACACACGGCTACACATCAAGCTATACATTTCCAGTTTACACTGACCTCTGATTGCAAGGAAATCCTATACAACACGAGATCAGCTACTGGAAATGCCGATGCTGCTTGATCTGTAGCCGTGCGAACGAATTATACGAGTAAATCGATAAATTATTCTAGTAAGTACAGTTATTTTCAATCGATTCTATTTTGAAATCGGAACGTTCTAATTCGGGGTTTGATTTAAAATAATAGGTTAGGTAAATTTTTTCCTACAAAACGGCAATTTCATAGGTAAAGACCTATGAAATTGCCGTTTTGTAGGAAAAAATTTAAACGAATTTTTTTCATACATTTTTTATTTGTATTAATCGAAGTAATCACCCATGCAATCAATGCATCTTTGCCAACGCAGTGGCAGTTTATTGATGCCCTTCTTAAATAAATCAGCTGGACGGGAGGCAACAAATTCTTCAAAGGCATTTTGTACTGCCTCTCGGGTATTGAATTTTTTCCCAGCCAAGAAGTTATCCAAATTATGGAAAAAGTAGTAGTCTGTAGGCGCAAGGTCTGGTGAGTAGGGCGGATGACGGAGAGCTTCCAACCCCAGTTCTTGCAACTTGGAGACCGTCTGCTGTACAGTATGAGGTCGCGCGTTGTCGTGCAGGAGCAGCGGAGACGAGCGATTGACCAATGCTGGTTGGAGATGTGCCAGCGTCTCCATCATTGTGTTCAGTTCTTCACAGTACACATCTGAAGTAATGCTCACCCCGTTTGGTAAGAAGCTGTGATGAATCACACCGGCGCTAAACCACCAAACAGTGACCATCACTTTTCTAGGGGTAAGTTTTCGTTTAGGGCATTGTTTAGGTGCTGAACCAGGATCCAACCAACTTGCTGAGCGCTTGCGGTTATCAAACAGAATCCATTTTTCATCGCAGGTAACAATGCGGTTCAAAATTCCTTCATTTGTGTGTCTGTTGAGCAGTGCAAGGCACGTCTCGACGCGTACTTCGCGCTGGCGATCATTGAGTTCGTGGGGCACCCATTTGTCAAGCTTTTTTACCTTGCCAATTTGACGCAAATGGACCAATATTGTTTTGACGCTAACGTCGAAAGCTGCTGCTAATTCAGCCGTAGATTGTGTATCATCAGCTTCCACAATCGCCTTTAATTCGTCATTGTCGACCAAAGTCTTCGGACGACCGCGAGGTTCATTTTTCAGGTCGAAATTTCCAGAACGGAAGCGAGCAAACCAATAACAAGTGGTGCGTTGGTTTGTAGTGTTAGCTCCGTAAACGTCGTTGATGGTGCGTGCCGCTTGTGCCGCGTTGCTGCCACGACGGTACTCATATTCCATAATTACTCGAATTTTTAACGTATCCATGATGACGAAAAAGATTGAAATGCGATGAAAATGTAACACTAATCGATAAACAAATGACTACTTTTGGAAAAAAAATCCATGTTTTTAAAATAAAATTAATTTGAAATTAGAATTCTTAGCCAAACAAAAATTATTTTGATTTGAAATGGCCAGTACCGCAGAACGGCAATTTCATAGGTAAAGACCTAATATTAAGTTATTTAAATTTTAACAACAATTTTTTTTTTATTTTGTATTTTGTTCCGAGAACTGAAAAACAATTTTGTTTTCCATTTCATGTTCTGGTTTTTAACTAAAAACTGAGTAAGCGGCTTTTGAATCAATCCTCCCGTTTCAAAGCTTAGGATTTAACATGCAAAACTTTAGTATTTTTGTGTGGTAGTGTTAATGACGATCGCTACAACTTTAATTTAAATAAAACCCACTCCAAAGCCAGATTTTTTGAAACTGGCGCTCTTAATCTAGTCAGTCACACAACTGACTGACTGACTGACTACTCATCAACAATATAATCAGCCTATAACGTTCCCACTGCTGGGACACAGGCCTCCTCTCTGTGAGAGGGAGTGGGCCGTAATCCACCACGCGGGCCCAGTGCGGGTTGGCAGATGTTACAAGTCTTCGAATTTTGATTCTAGGACATCCCGGTTTCCTCACGTTTTCCTTCACCGTTTTGAGAGCAGTGGTGATGAAATAATTTACACAAAGTAAAGCGCCTGCCTGAGTTCGAACCTACGACCTACAACTCGTAAGTCGCGCACGTTACCACTGGGCCACCACTCATCAACGTCCATCCCAAACCCTTAAACCTAGAAAGCGAAATTTTGCACAGGGATTTCATTTATAATGTAGACAAGGAATAATGAAGGATTTCCCGGCAGTACGTTCCCGTGGGATATTTTCCGATATCCATGCGGGCGAAGCTGCGGGCTGAAGCTAGTATGAAATAGCTGCTGTAAAGTACATACCATAGTATTCCAATTATCATTGACTAATAGCATCTGCCCACGACTTCGTCCACGTAGAAGGATACTTATTTATTTTAATTTTTCTCTCTCATATTATATCGGCATAGATCAGTATCATCTGCCTAGCCTTTTCCCAACTACTATTTTAGGGTCGGCTTCTAGTCTAACCGGATGAAGCTGAATATCAGTATTTTACAAGGACCGTCTTATCTGACCTCCACAACCCAGTTACTGGGTAATACGATACCTCTCCCCTTGGTAAGACTGGTTGTCAGAATTTCAAGCTCTGACAATTCGTATGACTGTCAAAGTTCCAAGAATGACAACCGGGGCTAAGGCACGGATGTGTCTTGGTATGTAAAGATGGTCACCCATCCACGGACCGACCGCGGCAAGCGTGACTTAACCTGATCGATCGACCCGAGCGGCTGTTATTACATAGCCACGAGCCCATTATTATATATTTTTTTTTTTTTGAGGCAGGTTTTGGTAAGATATAGTTCAATTTTCTTTTAGGAAATTGTCCGAACACGTTTACAAAAAAGAACCAGAAATATGTGTGGAAGTTGTTTATCATAAAATAATTTGAATGATTATGCTTGTTTCTATTATGTTAAGTAGGTATAATGGTAATCAGACCATGAAACTATTTGCCTATTACCGGGATTTGTCGGTAAACCTTAAGTAGGTACGTAGGTATAAGGAAAATGGCAATGTTTTTTACTTGTCCATTTTGCTTAATCTACGTGATTGATGGATATGGAGGATTGGAGGCTATTAATATTTTCCTCAACAAGTGCCTATAAACAATCCTACTAATATTATAAATGTGAAAGTTTGTATGTTTGGATGTTTGTTACTCAATTAGTAAAAACGGCTGAACGGATTTCGATGAAATTTGGTATACAGATAGTTTATTATAATAATAAACCATTTATTGCCCATAGATAAATACCTTAACCTAAACATACATATTTTAATATAAACAAAACTTTTGTTAATAACCTGTTGTGTTTATACTCGTAACCTGGATTAAGACATAGGATACTTTTCATCCCGGTAGAAGGTTCCCGTGGGATAATTTCCGACATACACGCGGGCGAAGCCGCTGGCAAAAGCTAGTATTAAATAACATCACGCCTTTGTTCCCCAGAGTGTTCGGCAGAGGTGTACCTTAAGTATCTAGGTACACCCGTTATGTATGTCCCATGTGTGGGCGAGCCTATTTTAGGAACGAAGTTCTTTAAGGCGCTATGACCCGACAGAGACCGCGCTTACAAGTTTTTTGAATCCAATGGAAACATAAAAAACAGTGTTATAAATTTCCAAAAAAAATATATATCTTATTTAAGGATCTGAAGGATAGCCAATCGCTTTTACTAGCACGATTAGATTTATTTTGCTGGATAGAAAAAATCGCAAAGTTAATCCTTTTAGTAATGTTTAATCAATCTCATAGCTGTAAAAAAGACGTTTTTTTTCTTATTTTTTAAATACAGGGTGTAAGGGACAGCCCTCCGCAGACTGATGGGGTGAATGCAGTATATAGTACTAAGATGACCGGTACATGAAATTTTTTCTGCAACGTTATCGGTATCCAATAAACCTGATTTGTTTTATTACCTCACACGCAATGTATCGTTACCGTGGCAAAACGCACGCAGCGAACGGCATGGCGGCAGCGCAGCGCGTCGTACTTATTTCAATATCCATTGCTGATTTTTTATTTTGGCTGTTTTATTTACATAAATGGAGTGTTGCGTGCAGGGAATGTAATTTTACATTGAAAAAAATAAGTAATTGGAAAAAAAAAATACGACAAAAAAAATAAAATTTTCCTCAGAATTTTTTCGGTGGAATATGATTCGAAATAGGGAGCTGAATGCACCCTGTTAGTTTGCGGAGGGCTGTCCCTTACACCCTGTATCAATCAAATCAGTAAGTAAGAAGAGAAAATTCGCTGAGACCAAATGCGCGAGGCAACCACTCGTGAGCCTACTTCAGATCAGTACGCGGCTCGAGCGCCGGATCATAGGGCCTTCTTTGGTCTTCCCTTACTCGTATAGCCATCCAGATTCATAATCATACCAAGATAACCGATTTCACTTGAGCAAACTTTTTCGCACTGCCGACTTCGAGACGCCGATACTATAGTGTAGTTATTTGTCGCGTCGTGATGGTCATCGATATTCACCAATATCATGGGGCCGATAATAATTGTACATATCGGAATTGAATCGTGTTGGTATCGTTATCTGATAACGTGAAAACAAATTTCATTTTATGTAATCATCTTAGTTCACTCCACAGTGGATACCATAAAATGTAAACTTATGGAAAAAAATCGAGCTAAGAAAAACTAATAAAGTTGGTCAACTGCAAATATTATACACTGTGGCATGGATTTTCCGCGAAATCGTCGGCGCTGCGTCGTAAATAAACACGTCGCGCTACATTTGGGGGAGGCGGAGGTAGCGTTTCAAAGGCTTAGGCTCGAATAACCTGGCCTTAACGTGGTTTGCGATAGGAGTAAACTGGCAGAAATTGTGACGTAACGAAAAAGCGTTATACCCTCAGTTTCAAGTGAAGTAATTTTTTTGACACTTCAACCTGGAGATAATACATAATACGAGTATACAGCGAGAGGAACTTCGTTTCAACCGAGTGTTTTCGACGTTTGATGAAAAATGTACTCCCCCCCCCCCCCGTTATCTCCGAAGTTTGTATAGAGATATATCTAAAATTATTCTTCCATGTGATAGAAGTTTAAGTAAAGATTACATGAAAAATAAAACGATGTCTCTAAATAGCACACTTTTTCAGAAATCGGAACGGAACCCTCGCTCTTGACCAGTTTTTATTTTTTTATAATGACTGAATAATTCCCGCTTCTTCCTCAAAACCTGTTATTTTAAGTATAAAATTTATGCCAATATTCTTCTTGGTCGCTGACCTAATTATTCATTACATCTTTTCATAAAATTCATGAATAAAGAACAGTTTCCATTAAAAGTATTAATGTTGTTAATGGTTTTCAATCGAAAAAACCTTGATGTTGTGGATTCAGAGTCTTGCAAATGAGGCTTAGAAAATAATTTCCTATGTAAGCCCTTCGTGCTAGTCCCACGAAATTATTTTTTAAATTGTTCAGGGCCTTAACCTTAGCACACCACCGCGAAACCATACTAGCGAAACTGCATAGAGAAACGGGATAGATAATTTTAGTAGTTCTAAAAAGCGGCCAAGTGCGAGTCGGACTCGGCCATGAAGGGTTCTGTAGCAGCAAGTAACATAATATAAGAGTTCTTGTAGTTCGTTGTAACTTTGATCGATATTTTAATAATAGACCGATTTATGACGTATTAAAAAAAAATCTACTTACTAGATGTCGTTCAAACCAATTTTCGGTGGAAGTTTATATGGTAATGTACATCATATATTTTTTTTAGTTTTATCATTCTCTTATTTTAGAAGTTACAAGGGGGGGGGGGGGGGGACACATTTTACTACTTTGGAAGTATCTCTCGCGCAAACTATTCAGTTTGGAAAAAAATTTGGTTAGAAACCTCAATATCATTTTTGAAGACCTATCCATAGATACCCCACACGTATGGTTTTGATGAAAAATTTTTTTTGAGTTTCAGTTCTAAGTATGGGGAAACCCAAAACAATATTCATCATCTGCCTAACCTTTTCCCAACTATGTTGGGGTCGGCTTCCAGTCCAACCGGATGCAGCTGAATACCAGTATTTTACATGGAGCGACTGCCTATCTGACCTCCACAACCCAGTTACTGGGTAATACGATACCCCTTGGTAAGACTGGTTGTCAGACTTTCGGGCTTCTGACGACCCGTAACGACTGTCAAAGATCCACGAATGACAGCCGGGACCAACGGCTTAACGTGCTTTCCGAGACACGGAGGAGTCTCGGTATGTAAAGAATGGTCACCCATCCACTGACCAACCCCGGCAAGCGTAGCTTAACCTGATGGATCGACCCGTGTGGCTGTTATTACTTAGCCACGAGCTCCCAAAAAAATATTGTTTTTTTTTTTCAAACCCAAAAAAATAGTTTTTTTTTTCTATTTTTGTGTGAAAATCTTAATGCGGTTCACAGAATACTTACCAAGTTTCAACAGTATAGTTCTTATAGTTTCGGAAAAAAGTGGCTGTGACATACGGATGGACAGACAGACAGACAGACATGACGAATCCATAAAGGTTCCGTTTTTTGCCGTAGCCAAATGGCTACGGAACCCTAAAAATCGACATCAATGGCAGCAATTCTCGCAATTTATCCCGCTTGGGGGCGCTCTTGTAGATGTAGACCTGTCAAATACTTTTCGTGTCAATTTATCCTGCCATTATTGTCAATCAATAAACTAAATCTCCATGGAAACCACATACATAGTTTCCATGGCTTTTCCTTTATAAAGGAAAAGTTTATTAGCAATTTGTTTGCGATTTTCTCATAAAATCTCCATAATTGTTACGAAATTATGTAAGTGAACATCTTCGTGATAAATTGTGAATGTATTTTTTTATAGACCCGCAATTGACTGCAACGCTGAATCAATATTTTTGTGTATTATGTATACCCATCCCTTCTTATGGGATTATTTACGCGGCTTTTACATCAAGATACATAAATTCACACGTAATCAACCATTAAACGATGCCTCCATTATGTGTGGTGCCTGCTACGCTGCCTGCTACGCTACGCCGGCTTCGAACCAAGGAGGTTTAGTGTTAATTTTTTTGACTTCACCTGACCTACCTCATCTGACAAAAAATGTGAGCATAGGAAATTTCAAAATGTTCCATATCTCCAGACTTATGATTTTTTTCTCGATGGTGGCGCTAGTTGGCATTACTACTCGCCTACATACGCCTACCAGCGAGATATTTGAGTGAGCATGACATACTCTCAACCAATAGATCAGAATGACTGCTCTATCAAATGTATTCTCACCCTCTTAATCTTCCTGCCCTTGTCTCAAGTTACTTGGGATCGGCGCAACACGTTTCTTCTTTCCATTCTTCCCTATCACGCTATCATTCACTCCCTTCTCTTTCATATCATTCCTCACACAATCCATTCATCTTTTCTTTTGACTTCCTCTCCCTCTCATCCATCAACATTTATATTCATCTTTTTGTCACATGCGTTTCTCCTCTCGTATTCTCACTCTAAGATAAACAAAATCATCAGAATTGAACAGCCTATTCTTGAACATGAGCCTCTTCGATTGCAAGCCACCGAGCTGAATCCTCAGCCACTCCCGCCCCTCAACATATAATTAGTTAAATACGTACTCAGATAAATTACATCCTATTAAAAAAAAAAAAACAAAAACATTTATTTTAACAAAACATTGTGTTGTACATATTTGAAGCAGCCCCAGTAAGTTACAATAGTACTTGTGTCGGAACTGTCTCACTCTTCCCTAAGTGGTAGCTTAACAATGATAAGGCTAATAAGTGGCATCACACAGGCCCTATCAGAATACCAGCCTTGCGGTATTTATTTTTTAAATATCGCAGCTTTATGCTGAGATGGGAGCCTTTTTGGCCTCGCACAGGTCTCTTTTTTTAGTCTGAATTTTTATTTAATTTAATTTGTTTTTTTTTTTTTTGTTTTTAATGTTTATTTTGTTATGCTCCTTTTTAACTGTATTTCCTGTGTGTGTCCCAAATAAAATATTTTTCTTTCTTTCTTTCTTTCTTTAAGTTACTAGAAAAAAATAAAATAAAAATAAAGTAAAACATTAATTTAGCAGCTCTCAGCGTGTAAGTTATTAAACATTTTATTCACCTTCATCACTTCATTTTGCATGAAACCGATCAATCATGATGTTAAGCAACCTTCCTTGAACATAACTGATAGTGATTGACATTGTTATAGAAACGTTTGAGCTTTTTGGACATCAATATGTTTAGGACGCTTTTGGGACGGGCCTATGTTAATTGTATCTTAGTCTGTACCTAGTTTTAACAGCAACATTTGGAGAGGGTTCAGATAGGTTCTCTCAGATGCAAATAACGATGTTTTTTCTGAAGTACCTAATAGGCAATATAGTTTTGAAAATTGAATGATAGTGATCCGCAAAAGAAGAGAGATACCGCAATTAAAACCGACATAATACTAAACTAAACATACTATTATTCCTGGTGTTCCTAACTTGCGAGTCAAGCACAGGGGGCCAACCACCACTTCTTAAAGCAGTATTATTTTAATGTTACTTCAGTGTGAGAAAGAGATGGAGCTATACAGGACGTCTAGCTCCATCTCTTTCCCACACTCATGTAAGGTTAAAATAATACTGCTTTAAGAGGTGGTGGTCTAGCTCCAGGACCTCATGCTGGCCTGCCAACCTTACAATCACTAAACAGATCAATCATTATTCTCACAAATCACTTTAGTCGCAGCAACCTAATGCATCGAAAGTTAATGCAGTTGATATCATAGTACATTAAAACCGTGTGTTCCATAACATTTGTTTAGTTTGGAAAATGCACGGATCGACGATCTAGGAAAACAATATCGTATTGGGAAAATATGAAATTATGTATGTGTTTGTAAAACAAAATACAGTTCCATACATTTCCTTACTGAAACCAATAACAGCTATTTCATGTATTCCTATTTAACCTCCAGAGACTTAGTAGAGAGTAGGGTTGTAAGTGTAAGTGTAACGTAAAACATCTTAGCGAGGGCGGTGGCGGAGGTGAAAAAAAAAAGAAGATAAATCCAAGAAAAAAAAGGTACCATAGTATTCCCAATGAAACCGGCTCCATTCAAAAGTTGATGACTTAGTACTGAACCTGGCGGTGGTGGTGACATGGGAGAAAAACCATGAGTTTTAGGGTTGATGCCTGGGTAAAAAAAAATCTATTTAGTCCGTCAGTCAGACAATAAAAAAATATTAGACACGTATTTTTTGCTTTATCATATTAAAAAAAAAAAATACTCAGATAACACGCATTAAAGTTGGGGAGTAGGGGCTCGCTACGTCACTTCTACGTATAAAATCTAGCTAGGCGTGACGCCATGCCATATTTTAACTCAATCTATTGCCATCATCTTTTAATTACGTAAAAAAAGAAAAAAAATACGTGTCCAATATTTTTTTTTATAATCTACATGACGGACTAAAAATTATTTTACATCTCCACCACAAAAGGGTCTTCGCTTAGTTGGGGCCGAATTTTTTTATTAGTCATTCTTCATCTTCGTCATATCGAAGATTCCATTAATTACCTATTTTATTCAGCCATTTCGACAGCGTTAGCGTTGGTCTTCCATAGTGCAGGTGTTACTGCATAAAAAGCACGGCAAGAAGTGAGGCATCGTCTATGATGTGGCTCCATTGTCGCACTCTGGCTCATCGGAGTATCCCTGTTGTAAGTCGACGTGCGCATGGACGTGAAAGTATCGCTGCGTTTTTTTTTCGCGCACTGGATTTTCAATGCACTGCTTACCGCCGAGAGTTGAAAATCCACCAGTGTGTTTTTTCGACGCGCTAGAATGCACTCTGTTGTTGTTTAGTTGGATTCTCAATGCTCGCCTCAACACGGAGAGTTGAAAAATCAGTGCGCGATAAAATCCCGCCACGATATTTTTACGTCCGTGCGTACGCCGGCTAACTCCTTTAAAAACTTGCGGAGTTCCGCATTTGCGGAGGTGGAGGCGAGGTTCCTTTACAACCCTAGTTTGAAGATAAATAAGTAAATAGCTTTACCATAATGTGGGTAGGTCGTGCTCTCGTTAGGCCGAGGGATGGGGTAGCGATAACGTCATTAACAGCTTAGACGTGGCCGTGAGCAGTCGTCCTAGTGCGAGATAGTTGAATATTAATGTATGCAGATACGAGTAATATGTGATACTTGGAATTGTCGGCGGTACAATTAAATTGTGGCCCGTTTATGTGGTTTTGTAATGTATGAGATGTTTTAGTTTGAGTTTTGATTCGCTTCTTACTTTTTCGATTAAATCATTTGGATTTTGGTTATAAATGTACCAGACTTATATGACAAGGTTCAATAAAAACGGAATATTTACCCAAAAAACCTAACAAATGTCAACAATAAGGTTAAAAAACCGGCCAAGTGCGAGTCGGACTCGCACACGAAGGGTTCCGTAACATATAATGTTTAACAATCTCAAAGATAATTTTGTAATTCCTAATGATACTGTGAATTATTAGGTTATTTTTTGCAGTTGTAGAAAATCACCCGTATTTAAACAAATTAGAAAAGAAAAGAAAGCGTTCTTAGAAAAGAATCGGCGTTTTTAGTATTTGTTGATTATATACAGTTTATGGTAGGTACATGATATAAAAATGTTTCAAATTCCTAACTTGTTTAATTGTTGCGATAGAGCTCGTACAAAAATGGTCTAAAATTGACAACTTTGACGGCCCCTATTTCTTCATTTTTGAACATAAATTTTTTTTTAAATATATTTGTACTCTACTCGATGAGTTCTGGACAACAACACCCCACATGCTAGGGTGAGAATGTTTAACTTTATTTTATTTTTATTATTTGTTGTTAGAGCCGTAATAGTGTGAGGAGCTCGTGGCTAAGTAATAACAGCCGCATGGGTCGATCGACCATTATCGTGAAATTACCCCGAACCAGTTTGGGTTTATGCCAGGTCGAGGAACAACGGACGCCACTTTTGCACTCCGCCAATTGTGCGAGAAGTACAGACGTGCACACAAGAACTTGCACATGGTGTTCATTGATCTGGAGAAAGCGTATGATAGGGTACCTCGGGATGTGTTGTGGTGGGCCTTGAAAGAGAAAGGTTTGCCCGGGAAGTATGTAGAGTTAATTCGTGCTATGTACAGTCAATCTCGTACCTACGTCCGGTCGGCTGCAGGGAATACCAACGAGTTCAATGTGCCTGTTGGCTTGCACCAAGGGTCGGCTTTAAGTCCTTACCTCTTCCTGTTGATTATGGATGCTCTGACGTCGAATCTACAGGAAGAGGCACCCTGGTGCATACTGTTTGCCGATGACATTGTTCTTGTCGGTGAAGATTTACCTGAGATTCGGAGCAGATTGGAGAAATGGCAACAGAAACTGGAGAATGTTGGCTTGAAAATCAGCAGAACCAAAACTGAATATAATTATGTTCTGCGATTTCGGCGGTATCTCCAGTTCTGGAGGCATAGCGCTTGATGGCGCGCTTCTCCCAGTCTGCTCCGACTTTCGGTATCTCGGTTCACTCGTGCAAAGCGATGGCGAAGTAGATCGGACGGTTAAGCATAGGATTAACACTGGATGGATGAAATGGCGGCAGGTCACGGGGACAATCTGCGACTCCCGCATTTCCCTTAAACTTAAGGGGAAGATATATAAAACAATGGTTAGACCTGCTGTCTTGTATGGATCAGAATGTTGGGCCACAAAAGGGATAAATGAAAAGCAGTTGCATGCAGCTGAGATGAGAATGCTAAGAGGGATGTGTGGTGTTACACGAATGGATAGAATAAGAAATGAGTACATAAGAGGAAGTCTAAAAGTGGCACCGGTGACTGAACTGAGCTGTGCGGAAATCGGCTGTCATGGTATGGGCATGTGATGCGGAGGAGTGAGGAAAATGTCGTAAGGAAAGTTTTGGGTATGAATGTCGATGGCTATAAGGGTAGGGGAAGACCAAAGAAACGATGGATGGATTGTGTGAAAGATGACATGGCTAGAAAGGGGGTCACTACCGAGATGACGAATAATAGAGAAGTATGGAAAAAAAGGACATGTTGCGCCGACCCCAAATAGATTGGGATAAGGGCAGGAGAATGATGATGGGTCGATCGACCAGGTTAAGCTACGCTTGCCGGGGTTGGTCCGTGGATGGGTGACCATCTTTACATACCGATTCCTCCGTGCCTCGGAAAGCACGTTAAGCCGTTGGTCCGTCATTCGTGGATCTTTGACAGTCGTTACGGGTCGTCAGAAGCCCGAAAGTCTGACAACCAGTCTTACCAAGGGGTATCGTATTACCCAGTTACTGGGTTGTGGAGGTCAGATAGGCAGTCGCTCCATGTAAAATACTGGTATTCAGCTGCATCCGGTAGACTGGAAGCCGACCCCAACATAGTTGGGAAATGGCTAGGCAGATGATGATGTTAGAGCCGTAATAGAATACACAATCTGTAAACATTTCAACTGTCTACCTATTACGGTTCATGAGATACAGTCCTGTGACAGACAGACGAACGGACGGATGGACAGCGGAGGCTTAGTAATAGGGTTCCGGTTGGTACCTTAGGGGTACGGAACCCTGCCTCAAAGAGATGTCAGCAGTGACGGGGTCAATTGGGCCGATGTCGCCGGGGTCGCGGGTAGTTCGAAAGAGATACCGTGGCCCTGGCACGGGCAGTTGAAGGAGCATGGGTGGGTTTTAGTCAGTAAAAGTCTGACACGCCCTCCCGCTCCCGCTCCCGTCATTTGATGATTTCCCATCCACAAAAAAAAAAAAGGGGTACGGAACCCTAAAAACTGATTATAAAACACAATATCCCCTTTGTTTCAGGGTCCAAATAAATCAAACGCCATTCATTTTACCCTAATTAACTGCTTCAGTATGAATCAGCCGCTGGGCACAAAATAAGCGTTGTTTCATAGCGCCGACCATTATCCTTGGTTCATTAAAACTTTTTGCACTCATCGCTGTTTCCATGAGCTCGGGAAACAGCGGGGGCGATGAGCTGTAGGTACCTACTCTTTAATGAAAAAGTGAGATAATATTTGTTTCATTTAACAATGGAGTTTTATATTTTTAATCAATCTTTAATCCTTCAAAGGGTTGGTAGAGGTATAAAGTATAGCCACATTTCGCCAAATTTTAGGGTTCCGTACCTCAAAAGGAAAAAAAAACGGAACCCTTATAGGATCACTCGTATGTCTGTATTGAAATGATACACCTTTTTCATTGCATTAATTCTATATTTTATCTTCTTGCACAAATACAAACTTGGTATAAGATAGCCATATTTAACAAACTGTTTAACTAGGCCCTCAATAAATATCAGTATAGACTAGATTTCTAGACAACCTTTAGGATCTAAGGCTCGAAGCGAACTAACTTGGAAAAACTAGGCGACGGCGACGCTCCAAATATCATGTTTTCATTACGTAGGTAATGGTAATTTTCTAGAAAAAAAACCAGTACTTTTGGCGGTAACTGTCAAATGAGATACTTTTTAACTTCACGAATACTCAGATACAAAATCATTTGAGTCAAATCACATACTTTCAACTTTATGTTTAGTATTTTAAATCCACAAAACTTATTATTATTTGGAAATCATGACAGTATATTACAGCAAAATTGATAAAAAAGTCTGTCTTAGAATAACATGGTAAATCTCTCAATATTGTGCGTATAAACTTACATTTGCAGTTGGAATGTATGGGAGAACATGTTTTTCAACTACAATGTCATGTTTGCTCTTGGGATATCCTAACTACGGAACCCTTCACTGTGCGTAGTCCGCCATAGTAGGGTGTAATAGAGGGTGAAATGGCACTGGGTGGGCCACACCTACAGAATCATCAGGATAGATGGGCCAGAGTCATCTCTCATCACGCAGTACCTGAACACTGGCGTAGTCATCGAGGAATGCCTAAGCCGCGACGACCTACATTCGTTTTTGACTGATTGTCAGGAAAAGGCAGCAGACAAAGACCTTTGCCCAGCAATGTGATAGTATAGGTTTAAAAAAATGTAATAGAGGGGCTAGTCATTAACTGTGCTAAAATCCAGGTTTTGTGGAGCAAATGGGCTCTAAGGCTTAGTTCAAACCGAGATGGCTTTTTGTGGCGGCCTTCTCGGCGTGAATTGAGCTTGAAAATCGATGAGTCAAGTCGATAACGATTCAGGAAGAAGACTTTTTCTTCTTAACGTGTCGATGGTTATGTTCGGGATAAATAAATTTACACCAATTTACACCAAAAACACACTGTATTTAAATAATCACAAATACAGTAATCGCAGAATCACTTGTAGCTTAGTAGTTAGTTCACTGTTGGGAAGCACTGTACTTTTTATCCCATCGATTTATTATAGTAGTTATTTTTTTGGTATAATATATCCTTTTTAGTGTAATTTTGGTATCCCTGACATACGGAAATCGAGAAAAAATAAAAAAAACATTTTTTTCACCAAAAACCATCGCCTAATCAAGCCTTCGGGACCCGGTGTGATGTGAGAGTAATAGGGTGGGGAACACCATGAGATACCTCAAGGACATTGACCTTGACTTCGAGGCCAATGACCTTTACCTAAACGTCAGTGACCTTAGAAATATCGTTTATTTTGATCTCAGGTTTATTGACTTTCAAAATGTCTTTGACCTCAGAGGTATGAAGCGTCTATTCTACCCAAAAAAAAGTTGATACTGTAAAAAAGCGATATTTTTCTTCTTGTTTTTTCGAGCTCAAGGTAAATTTTTCATCGTCTAATATTATAAGAGTCATTCCCCACCTCATTTAACCCAAATGATTCACCAACGAAGGAATTTGGCGCTCGGCGGCCGCTGCCGCGGCACGCTCGCTTCGCTCGCTCGCCTTCGCGCGTTAATGGTCACTGTTCTAGCCTTTTTTTTTTTGTTGCCGGGGTGGAAAATCCTCATGGATGTCCCCCGCCCTGGGGTGAACGGACGGGTGTGTCAGACTCTTACTGACTAAAAACCACCCCGGTGTTCCCTTCCCACACCTGGACCGGGGATCATGGGAACTTGGGCGCCTTCCACGATCCCCGGCTAGTGCCGGCCCGCCTTTGCGGGCCTCCTCAGGCCTGCGAGGGGAGTGAGGTGCAGGACTCCCCCCGCAACTTCCAATAGGGGCGCGCGCGAAACATTACGCTCCGCCGCCTTGGGTCCAGCTGGATGGGGGCCGGCGGACGTCCCCGAGTCCACTGTTCTAACCTAACCTAACCTAACCCAAATGATTCACCAACCTTAGGAGAATCACGGATCTTACCTGTTACTGCTCCTGAGAATCGCGGATCTTGACTTTTGGAATTTTGACCTTAACCCGAAGGTCAATGACCTTGAGGTCAATGTTAATGTCCTTGAGGTGTCCCATAGTGTTCCCCACCCTATTACTCTCACATCCCACCGGATCCCGAAGGCTTGATTAGGCGATGGTTTTTGTTTTTAATTTTTTTTCTTGAATTCCGTATTTCAGAGATCCCTAAATTACACTAAAAAGGACATATTATACCAAAAAAAAAAACTAGTATACTAAATCGACGGGTTATAAAGTAAAGTGGAGCCCACTGTTGTTCACTGTATCGAATTCCTAGCTGAACTAGCAACCCTCTATTTATATGACGAGTGTAAGCTTCTTAAAAGTTCGAGGCCATAATTCGAGAACATTCTAGTACTTACAGGAATGATCTAGAACGCTGAAAAACGACACTTACCATCTAGAAAATTCTGGAAAGGTTAAGAATGTTGTAGGAAAATCTATCACGAATCGACGTATCGTGTAGTTCTGCTACTCGATAACAGATGGCGTTAGCGTCTACGTAACAGTAATCTAAATAGAGTTTGCTCAGACTTTGGCTTCGAGGAGCAGTGGTGGCCCAGTGGTAATGGCCGCGACTTACGAGTTGTAGGTCCTTGGTTTGAACCCAGGGAAGTGCTTTACTTTGTGTAAATTATTTAATTACCAATGCTCTCAAAACGGTGAAGGAAAACATCGTGAGGAAACCAGCATGTCCTAGAACCCAAAATTTGAAGACGATCATGTGACATCTATCAACCCGCACTGGGCCCGCTGGTGGATTACAGTCCACTCCCTCTCACTGAGAGTGAGTGGACCGAGGCCTGTGTCCCAGAAGTGGGAACATTAGAGGCTTATGCTTTGCTTAACTATCATTCACTGACTAAACTTCTCTTTTAATGTTGAAATGAATGCAACTCCGTTAGTCTAGAGGCCCCATTCCAGCTTCCCCAGTGTTTTCCATTCTAATTTCTGAATATAAAAACTGCAAATAGAAGTTGCTCCGACTTTAATAAGTCCCAATGGAAACGTTCCACACTGCAGCAGTGGGTAGAAAGTAGAAACTCTCCCTCACAATAATAATACAGCTATTTGTGTACCCCACGCACAGGAAAAATAAGGAAAGGCTGCGTAGCTATGTAGTTAATTTATTAGTGTTTATTATTATTTGTTGGTTAGACGTTTTGACCTGGTTTTAAATACACGTTTCTTGGGAAACCGCTTGTGGATTTAAAACCTGGTAAGCTTCAATGTGGATTTTTCAGGCACACTAACTATATTCTAAATAATATTATAAAATGCGAAAGTAAGTTTGTTTGTTTGTTACCCTTTTCAAGGCTAAACCACTGACCGACCATCCTGAAATTTTGCATATACGAGTACGTTGTCAGGCGTTCAGAAACGGAGATAACCCACCTTTCATCCCGGAAAAAGTACTGTTCCCGAGGTAAACAACAATAACGCTCTTATAAGAATAGATGGCGCCACGTGTCTTTCGAATAATGATTGAATTATATTATTACAAGTAGAGTACAACCCGAATTGATTGTCACATTCTAAATTAACGCGAGCGAAGCCGCGGGCAAAACGCGAAAGTGAGTTTGTTTGTTACGCTTTCACGCTAAAACGGCTAAACGGATTTGGATGAAATTTGGTAATATTGATAGAAGTTTTATGGTGATAACGAACATAATATTCTCGAAACCATACTATACGTATTATCATTCTCATTTAATTTCTCAAAAACGATTTTGAAGGTTACGTAAATGTGAGGTATTTATGCTCGTGACTGTACATTTACATAATGCTCTGCTAACAGCTAGCTATTCTGTATGGTAATCTGTGGATAACGTCTTGAGTAGTGTATTTGTTACTTTTATTGCAAGTTATATATTGTATGCCTACTGTGTAATATACTGCTGTTTGTTATTCCTATCAAATAAAATAAAATAAAATAAAATAAAATAAATAATTATTTTTAAAATTTTTTTTTTTTTTTAGTTGAACTATCTCACGAAGTCGTGTCTTGAAGCCTTTATGTCGTTAATCTTAAGGTTTAAATTGCAATAACTAACCCGCCTACGTGAAATAGTTTAACTACTTACCTATTTCTCAGAAGTACTTAATATCTTCAAATTGAAGTAATAAAATAAAAATGAAAAACAATTCGTATTCTAGAACATAATGAAAGAGATTTCCAAGAAAAGATTATCTCTGACAGACAGTACAAACCTTCATCTAACATTACCGCAATAATCTTTCTTTCTTAAATGCCAATCTTCTATCTTTTCTGACACGAAGTTATACGCACATCAGAAAGTTGTCAAAGTTCTGTAGTGAATACTCTAGAGAATTTATTAATATTGAGTTTACGTCCAAAAACTGCCACTTGACGAAAGTGTAGGTAGGGTTGTAACCAAGCTTATTGTCATTTTTGTAAGTAGGTACCTATATATTTTTTTGTTTGAGTAATTTCCGGTAGGTGCCATTATTAATGACTTTCGTAACCACCAACACCCCGGCTACCCCGCGCGACACCCCCTCGTACGTCCGGGAATATTTTTTTGCGCACCTATACACGGCTTTTATGCAAAATATTTATATGAACTGATAGTAAACTAATGACTGTTTCTTAAAGTGGATAGACTAGGCTAGATTACGAATTTTGTTTGAGAAGTCTATATGACTCAGTTTTTTAAAGATCTAAAACAAAATATGTAATCTTGTTTTTATTACGCCATTAAAAAATAAAAATAACGATATTTTCTTGAAACATAACATTACACCTGTATTCAACGAAGGGTAAGGTAGAGGTCCACCCACCCCCACCCATTTCATAAATCCTTTATTTATAAAAACACATTCGTCCCATCCTGCTCATCCTTACCTACGGTGCTAAAACTTAGTCCCTGTCCCAGTCTCAAAAGTCCAAACTGAAGGTTGCGAAGGAACGTAGCGTATTGGATATTAATCCATTAACGCCACGCTTCAAAACTGAAATATCCGATGTGGGCAACAAGTTTGCTAGGCTGAAGTGGGATTGGGCGGGCCTTGTATGTAGGATACATCAGAAGACGGGCGTCGTCGCCGAGGGAGGCTGAGATAACGCTGGCGTGATGACTTACAGGCGTTAATGGGGGATTAGCCGGAGAAGGCAACATAGAGGGAAAAGTGGGAAACTGTGGGAGAGAACTTTGCTCAACAGTGGGACAATATAAGTGAAAGGCTTTATATCCCAACTGAAAGATTAACAAAACAAAAATGTGTCTAGAGAGTTGTTATAACTCAAAATATAGGAAAACCCTGTTATGTTATGTTAGTGTCAGTATTAAGGCTAGTGCAGATTAGCGCGGGCTACAGTGAAACGCAACGTATTGCACAAATCCTCCTCACTCATCACTTTCCTACTTTTTATAAGTATTAACCAACGCACACTACATACAGGCTGCACCGCACTTTTTGTATGAAAATGCATTGTGCTGCCCGTAGCGCCAACAAGTATAAGATTTTAGAAGCTGAAAGCTTATACTAGATGGCTCTGTACCTATTAATACATAGGTAAATACAGCGAAAGGAACTTCGTTCCATCTGGGTATCACACGACACCCCCCGACTTTTTTATTTTTATGACTAGAGGAAACTAACACTGAATGTATCATGCAGGCTAGTTATAATACAATTACTCTATAACTCTCTAGAGGTGTTTATTTAGATTGTTTTTTTTTTGACTTACGCAAAAGTTCTGCAGAGTAGCGTCGTGTGACGGGACGTTGAGCTCCCTGAAATAGAGTTGAACTATAGACAGGTCAACTTAAAGTTGATAAGGCTCTTTCGTCAAAAGGCCCTTCCAGACATAGCATATCATGTATTGGACCAAAAATCACAAAAAACAAAATCTTAAAAATATAATTTTTGTATTTTAAAACAGACCATGACCTCTAAGTCTGTTTCAGCATTTCTTCTCAGGGTCAGCAAGGAAATGCCGGTGTCATTTAGCTTCAAAATATGGGCCAGCATATTTAAGTATAAAAGAGTCTTTAAAATGTCTGCTTACAGGAATAAACATCAATTAATTTAAAATGTCTGCTTACAGGAATAAACATCAATTAATTTAAAATGTCTGCTTACAGGAATAAACATCAATTAATTTAAAATGTCTGCTTACAGGAATAAACATCAATTAATTTAAAATGTTTGCTTACAGGAATAAACATTAATTAATTTAAAATGTCTGCTTACAGGAATAAACATCAATTAATTTAAAATGTCTGCTTACAGGAATTAACGTCAATTAATTTAAAATGTCTGCTTACAGGAATAAACATCAATTAATTTAAAATGTCTGCTTACAGGAATTAACGTCAATTAATTTAAAATGTCTGCTTACAGGAATAAACATCAATTAATTTCATTTAATTTCATCATGATTTAATTTTATTAGTACCTATCTTTTTTTCTCTAAAAAGGCCTAGGACAAAATGAAAAGCCCAGGGCTATTTTTCACAAGTTAAGTAAACCTTATAAAGAAAACAATGACACAATTTTCCACTATCGCGGCAGCCCTTAACACCAGTAGCGGTTGACTCGCACCTCGAACCACAAAGTTTCTCGCCCGGGGATGTCTTATCATAAACTAGCGCCACACACGGATTTGAACGGAACAATTTTTGAGTTATACTGTCCCAGTTGTCAAAGTTTTTGGGAACTCGTTTGTTTATTTTGAGAAAAATTTTAGGATTTTTTGCTAGATATGAATTTTAATTGGGTTCTTATTATTATTTATAGAGGAGCTCGTGGCTAAGTAATAACAGCCGCACGGCTCGATCCATCAGGTTAAGCTACGCTTGCCGGGGTCGGTCCGTGGATGGGTGACCATCTTTACATATCGAGACTCCTCCGTGCCTCGGAAAGCACGTTAAGCCGTTGGTCCCGGCTGTCATTTGTCGATCTTTGACAGTCGTTACGGGTCGTCAGAAGCCCGAATGTCTGACAACCAGTCTTACCAAGGGGTATCGTATTACCCAGTTACTGGGTTGTGGAGTCCATGTAAACTATTGGTATTCAGCTGCATCCGGTTATACTGGAAGCCAACATAGTTGGGAAAAGGCTAGGCAGATTGATTGATTACTATTATTTATTTCTAATGTGCATTTTATTTGTGCAGAATAAACAATTTTTCTTTCTTTTCTTTTTTTTTTTATTATGTATTAGGAAAAGTTCATGTTATTTCATTGGTCTGAAAAATTTAACTTGGTTAGGTTCAACCTTGAACTTGAACAATATTTGAAAGGCATATAAATTATATGAGAGGATGAAGTAAAACGGAATGATCTGTTATTTTATATTCATTTTTTTATAAAATATGTGACCTTGCCGTTAATATTTGATTTTTGAGCTCCATTTCAAAAGGTTGGCATTAATTGTTACTAATACCTACAAATGGAATCTTACTTCTTACACCATAATATTACATCCTCTTTAACACACTTCACACTAATATTAGAAAGGCGAAAGTTTGTGAGTGTGTGCGTGTTTGTTTGAATGAAATTTGTTATATAGATAGCTTATACACTGGATTAACACATAGCTTACTTTTTATCCCGGTCTACGCGGGTGAAACTGCGGGACGCAGCTAGTAATATTATAAACGCGAATGTTTGGATGGATGCATGTTTGTTACTCAATCACGGCAGAACGGATCTGGATGAAATTTGGCACAGATATAAATTATAGTCTAGAATAGCACATAGGCTAATTTTTATCCCGGTAGTACGTCCCCGTGGGATAATTTCCGACACGCATGCGAGCGAAGTCGCTGGCCAAAGCTAGTAAAGGATATATAGGAAGGTATCTTAGGTCCAAAGTTTTTTTTAAAATATGTAGTACTCATGTATGTAATTTCCACGTCTGTACTTTTGGATTTGCCAGATAGATATATATGCAGTATAATAGCATGCACAGACTACTTAGGGATACTACGTATCCCTATGGTGGATATGAACCAACTTTGAGCCAATACTTCTCACTGAACCTTTTTTCAAAGTGTTTCTGGCACACACATAGTTTCTGAAGTTCTTGCAGGCTTAAGCTATGCAAATAATCACTATTAATGCTCAGAAGCCACTTTTTGCGTCTTATCTCACTACAAGGAAACGGATGCATTTTAACGTCCTTTCGTTTAGTACCACAATGTTCAATACAACACTTGTTGTACATCTTGCACTACCAATGCAAAATATTACAGTTTAAAATCACTGAGAGGATAGGTAAGTACGGAAATTAATCAACGCAGACTTCACTCGATCAACAATAAAACTGTAATGGCGGATAATGGCGGTAGCCGAAAAAGTCGAAAACTTAGTCGACAACCGCCTTAATTTGACAGTGACATTTGTAAATTGTCTATAGTTTTGGCACCGGTTGTCAGAGGGGCGAAGAATGATGGAAGGGGGCGAGGAGACCTGTCTTGTTCTATTCTTCCAACCATAGAGTATACGGTTGAAATTTTTTGTTCTAAGTTTGCGTGCCGTGATAGCATGCAAATGACGTAGCCTTTTATCTTAATTCCATTAGCTCTGAACCTTCAAAAATGTTTGACAAAGAATTTAAAAGAGGTCCTCTTTATTTCTATATTAAAACAAGATATCAAAAATTTGTTAACTTAACAATTTCTTTGAACTTTCAATTTAAAATTTTCATCTTTTATCTCATCATTTTCATGATGAGATAAAAGATGAAGATTCCTTCAGACATGGCATTTAATTTTGATGTTATTATGTTTTGATAATCTTAGATGTTTTAAATTTTATTACGTGTCACCTGAGAGAGTTTGAGATTGTTAAACTTAGGAATTTATTTCAAAAGTTATGTAAGCTTTATGTTTATTTGATTACATTTTTCTTTTTGTAATGATACCTGTAAGTTTTATATTCAATTTATACAAATCTGGTATCTAAATTGTGGATTGAATTCTCAGTAAAAGCTCGGTGTCTGTCTGTATTTGTGCCAATAGGCCTCATTACATGGAACTTTAAAATAAGTGGCGAAATGTTGGGGTAGGTACTATAGGTAGCTACTTATAGTACCTACTATAGGTAGGTACATCTCTGCCAAACCTCAAACTCAAACTCAAACTCAAAGCATTTATTTCAATTAAACCAATTACAGGCTTTTGAATTTTCAAGGGGTCGGTCAGTCAGAAAGATGAAGCTAGGCGCCCATTCCAAAGCGTAGTACGTACCTACGGAGAAGAACGGGCAAGAAACTCCACGGACACTCTTTTAAATCAAGATATGGTTACAAAATAATGGTTACATCTTTCATGTTGAAATTTTACATGTGAGAACGACGCAGAACGTTAAAAGCGTCCTAAAAAAAAAATCCTTCGGGAATACTATAATTATAGTTTATTGTCTTCTAGACTAAAATATACCTGAGGGTAAAATCTACATAACTTTGTACAGTCGAGTTCATTAATATATTGGCACTGTCAAGGATTCAAAATATTGTGAGCGTTGGAAAGCTCAATAAATTCTATAGAACCAATAGATCAAAAATATGTCCTCATGTGAACGGTTCAATAATATATGCTGTGCATTGTGCAATAATATGTGATCATGAACAGTTCAATAATATGTGATCACCCTTTTCAAAAATATAGTAGGTATTGGCTTTTATAATATCTGAGCAGGGTAAGCTTCTTAATTATCTCTACATGCATGGGAAAGTCAATTATTTGCTCGAACAAATAAGATCTAGTTTACATTGTTACAGAAATGACAGTAGTTTCCATTGTTTTCCTCGCGTTTGCGTTTGTTTTTAAAATGAGTGTCTTTCAATGCCATATGTTTTTCGTACAGCATGGCCATTTAAGAATTGTAAAAAAATTATGTGCCACCTGTCATTTATATAGCAATACGATTCGACCTTAAATTTGATTACTTTGCCACCACAACTTTTTTATGACTAACGAAGTTGTTTGCAGTGAATTGAATTTCACGTCACGGGAAAGAAATGAATATCATTACATTATAGTTTAAACTTTACATAGTTTTAACTTTACATAGTTTTAACATTATAGTTTGACAAGATATCTAAGAAAATATTAAAGTAATAGGCAACAAAATAGCACATGACTTACGTTAAAAAAAAAACAAACAATATTTTATCTTAAACTAAAATGAATCTTAGTTATAAACAATTATTGGCGGCCAAATTTCTACTATTCCAGATGTCATATGCATAAGCCTTTAAATTCTCTTCCGTGAGAGCCTCATTGCAGTCCCAATTCTGTACCTTTAACCCCCATAGATTCTCTATGGGGTTAAGGTCCGGGCTTTTCGGTGGAATTTTTATTAATTCCAAGTCTACTTGCTCAGCTATCCAATTTTGAACTTGTCTGGCATTGTGAACGGAACTATTATCCTGTATAAAAATAATTCGATGATTATCAGGATAGACAATTTTTGCACTTGGTAAAAACACGTCTCATAGAATATCTAAATAGGTATCACTCCTCATTCGGCCAGATATTCCGCACAATTCTATGGGTCCACCGGAATTTATCCACCCCCAAAACCCGATCGTAATGCGTCCACTGCGTCTATTTGGCACTACATTCTCTTCATCATATCGTGTATTGGCTGCACGATACAAAGAGATCCGCCCGTCCGCCGAAGAGACAAAAACTTTCTCGTCCATGAAAGCGACGTGTTCAAAATCATAATTTAAATATACGTAACATTTTATGCCTTTCCGTTAGTAACATTTTTTTAGCTGGAATTCGGTGATGAATTCCCGCTTCATTAAGTCTTCGTTGTATAGTTAAGCTGGATACAGCCAGATCAGCTGCAAATGTAGATGTTCTGATAAATCTTGCATTTCGAACACTTTCAACCAGTTGCATATCTTGATCATGAGTTGTTTTCCTAGGTCGGCCAAAAGATACATGTTTTGTAAGATTTCCTTCTTCTTGCCACCTTTTCCACCATAATGTAACAGTATTTCTCTGTTAAAGAACGATTTTATTAAATTACCACATTAGAGATCAGAGAAAAACATGGACGATTACCTAAAATTACTTTGCTTACCGATATGCCTAATTCTTCTGCAATGGCTGATTTAGAAACACCTTCCTCACACATATAAACTATTTTATGTTTCGTATGCTCATCAATTCTATACATTTTTATTTTAAATTTCAATAGAATTAAATATTGTATAGTAAATCGTAGAATTAAATCGTTGAATGATATGTGCGTCAGATATAATTTTATTAGGAAAACATAACGTGATTTGAAGTTAATCTAGCCAGTGATAAATAATGTTGCAAACTCCTTGTCCATGCAATTTTAAGATTGCTAGTATCATCTTTATGAAGTAAGTGATAAGGTTGAATTTGAATTACATTTACTTGTTTAGATATTATTGTATTCATCTGTGCATACATAATTGTGAATCCTACAATGTTCAGATAATATGATCTTAATGTTGTTCATATAATAATGTGCTTTTGGCTGTATACATGTTACTGAGAAAAACCAGTCACATATTAATGAATCTAAATCTTGACCACAATTTAATGATGCTGATAGATGTCACAATATTATGATTTTTTTTGACGGTCATATATTTTTGAAGCCTGAAAGGGCCAATATATTAATGAACTCGACTGTACGTGTTTTTGTTGCAGCCTAACGAGTTTTCAATACTTAATCAGTTTGATTTCGAAATAATTTGATAGCATTAATAACTTACACGTGAACAAAGTGATGTTACGAGCTTATTTTATTGACATCAAATTATGAATGTGACTAGCTATAGATTGTTTTTATGCAGCCAGCTTGTTTTAACCGCTGCTGTAGCGCATGCAAATTAAACTCGGTCGTCCTCATTGCAGTATGTTTGGAAGGAAATCTAAATTGTGATTTCAGAAAGCATGTAAGACGATCTTGTCAGATGCATACTGGATTGTATATCGTCTCGGTTTACTGTGAGAAGTCTGTTTGCTACTTGTGAAGATACAAAAAATGAAGTCCGACACATTGTTACAGATGTTTGTCAACAGAGAGTCAGTTTTCTTTTATTCTGATGTATTTACGTATTAGTATTAGTCGTCTCAGGCTGTTCTAATTTCAATCAACTAGACAACCTTGATAAGCACATTAGATGCCAATTTTAAACGTAGTGTATGTACCTACTGGTTTACACTCCTACAAAATTATCTGTGAAATGGCGAAAATTGGAACTACGGCCGCCATGTTGAAATGTCATTCGATTGTGCCGACGCATGTCATTCGATTGTGTGGACGCATCGACGGTGCCGTCCTCTTTCAGTTCACAGGTAAGCTGTAATGTTGAACCTGCGAATTGTGGTGACATTTAATACCTGCCGCGCTTTACAGCTTGTCATATTCATACCCTCGGATACCGATCCTGATTACATTCTCAAAACTTATGTAATTAAACCTCTTTTGATAGGTAAACTTCGTATGTCTTTGACAACCTCCTTGGCGATGGTTTGTCTCTGTTCAACTTTGCAGACCAGACCTATGCATACTTTGGAAAACGACACAAGCCACCTCTAGGGCGCTAAGAGAAAACTCTGAACTCTACAGTGGCACTGGAGTGGCTTTGATTTTTTTTTTTGTGGACAGCGCACTCTTTTATATTATGTTTGAATGTTTTGAATGCAGCGATAGTTGTCGTTTTTGTATTGACAGAAAGCCAATTAAATTCTTGATAATTTTGTTAGGTGGCGTTGGTTGCTTACAATATTGTATATATTATGTGGTTAAAATCGCGGTGTGGCGCGGTGGGCATCGCGCGAGTGGCGGTTTATACCGAGAGTATTATTTGTATTTCAAAATTTTGTATGAATAATGGTGTACATTATGTTGTCATTCGATGTAAACTGAATTCGGCTATATTTTAGATAAAAAAAAGGGATTGGTGAATTAAAAACAAATTGGCGGAATATAAAAAAAAAAATTAAAGTTACGAAACAATTTGTCTAGTGCAGCCAGGTCTGTCCACTTGAGGAAACAGTCATAAAGTGTTATCATTTCATAGAAACGTTTTGTTTAAAAGCCGAGTTAAAGTACCCCGGAACACTGCCCCGCGGCGAAAAAAATATTCCAGGAAAATTAACCCAGCCTTGCGCGGGGGGGGCGGAACATGTGAGTTAGATAAGGTCTAGTATTAGTTGACCTTTCTTGTAATTGAAGTGTTAAATGATGATAAGCCAAAGATCTAGTATTAGTTATCAAAGGAGAAAGAAAAATAAAAAGTTTGCAATTGGGATACCATTGCAAACATTAAGTCTGAGTAAATTGCTCTAGCGATAAGTTTGATGACGGAGATGGTTTTACCGGATCCGGTACCGGAGTCGGAGGATTTAAATTTGTTTGATCGGAGTCGGAGCCGAAGTCAGAGTCGGAGGTGTAAAATAAATCTTAAGTTCCGACCTTTTGGAGTCGGAATCGAAGCTCCGTAACAACTCTGGTTTAAACCGATATGTAGGTATTTCTATACTGAAAGAAGCTTTTTTGTATGATATTTCTGTTACTGTTTCCCACTGCTAGCCAATGGTCATCCCCATGACTTTCAGTGCTTACGATCTAGAGCTAATATGGAGCTTATTACTCGAAATAATTCTCATCACATGATATACCTACCTAGAGAGTTGCCGATAATCGAGTTGAATGGCGTGCAATAGGAGAGGCTGTCCACCAGTAGACTGCTGTACGCTGATGATGATCATGACATACCTATGTACAGGTATCCTCGAGAACTTTTCTTACATCATGGTTAGAAAGAAAGAAAGAAAAACTTTTTATTTACATGAAAGTGACGCACATTACATAAAGTTCTTTTATAACTTAGACTTAAAAACCAAAACAAAATAAATGGGTATTTATTCTATACATAAAAAAAAGAACAATATCCTAGACGGAAATTTGCGTCACTTCCGCGCGAAACGGCTGACGCCCGTGCACGGAGGCACGAATCAAAGGCGCTGATTTAGTTCGGTTACTTCTTTAGTGTCTATCGCCACTGTCTTAAATTGAAGGATCCCTACAACTGTAAACTCTGCTGACATCACGCTAGGGATATCGTGATGGTCCTTGTTCAGCAAAAATCGCCATTTTGTTCGTTTTACCCGCTTATAAAGGCAATAAACTTCAAGAGTAGATTTCCCGTGGGTTTGTCGCGGCGATCAATCTTCGCATAAATGAAAAATGAATGAATGAATTTTGTAAATATGCTTTTTTATTGTAAAGTCGTTATAGGTAGTCAGAAGTCCAAAAGTCTTGACAGACAGAGGGTCTTACCAAGGGGTATCGTGTTACCCAGTAACTGGATTGTGGAGGTCAGATAGGCAGTTGCTCCATGTAAAATTCTGGTACTCAGCTGCATCCAGTTAGACTGGAAGCCGATCCTAACATAGTTGGGGAAAGGCTAGGTAGATTGATTGCTTTTTGTTCGAAAATGGACATGTTATTTTTTGATGTTGACAACGATGTTGCCTTATGGTGTTGAGTTTGATTCCCGGGTAGGAAAATGTGATATCTTGATCTTGTCTGTAAGCTCTTGTCTAGCACGACCGCGTGGATTTACGCCAGGCATTCGCACTAGGCGTAGCGTAACGTAAATTCGATCGATTTTAAAATGTACTCGTTTTGCACATAACATTTACTTGGTTTTAAGACTTCATTATGAACTTTTGGATGATGCTTATTCTGCTTGTCGCAAAAAAACATAACCGATGTTATAGGTATGTCAAGCTTCTAAAGATCCATCGTTTGCTTTCGGAAAAACCGAACGTTGCCGAATTACATGTGTCTGGTCCATGTCTGGTCCTTCCTGGAGTGACGGAATTAGTGAGTCAATCTGTAATAATTTCAATCAGTCTGCCTAGCCTTTTCCCAACTATGTTGGGATCGGCTTCCAGTCTAACCAGATGCAGCTGAATACCAGTATTTTACATGGAACGACTGTTTATCTGATCTCCACAACCCATTAACTGGGTAATACTGGTTGTCAGACTTTCGGGCTTCTGACGACCCGTGACGACTGTCAAAGATCCACGAATGACAGCCGGGACCAACGGCTTAACGTGCTTTCCGAGGCACGGAGGAGTCTCGATATGTAAAGATGGTCACTCATCCACGGACAACCCCGACAAGCGTAGCTTAACCTGATGGATCAATCCGTGCGGCTGTTATTACTTAGCCACGAGCTCCTCCTCATCTGTTATTACGGATTTATGTGGGAATATAAATTATTATATATATCGCGTTAATTTAGAATTTGACAATCAATTCAATCAGTTGGTTGTACTCTGCTTGTAATAATATAATTCAATCATGATTCGAAAGAAACGTGGCGCCATCTATTACCATAAGAACGTTATTATTGTTTTCTTCGGGAACATTACTTTTTTTCGGGATGAAAGGTACCTATGTCCGTTTCTGTGACACCGTATTTCAGGATGATCGGATCATTGGTTTAGGCGTGAAAAGGCTATAAACAAACAAACTTAGCATTTATAATAGGATTTCTATCGGTCAATTATCACATTTTAATTCGCTACATTTCAGTTTATAAACGATGGAACCTTTGAGCTTTACTGTACCTATTTGTATTTTTGATTCAAAAAACGTGCGACGACTTTACGTCACTCGTTCTTGCTAGGGCATCTGAATATGGATTTCTCAACTACATATATGCAAAACCGTTTGAAAGCATACATAGAGCAGCCGTCGCAGCCAGCCATATTCATATGTAGACCTATATGTAGATCCCGCATGGACGTAATACCTTGCGCCAATACCATAGATGTGCACTAGTAAACCTCTTACGCCTCGTTCCATTTCCTTTCCTCCCATTTGGTGCAACCTTGAGACGCACACCGCACTGTATATATTCGATGTCAATTTGTTTATAAGTACTTACGTCATAGTGTCAATTTTTCTTCTCTTTTTACCCGACTTCAAAAAGGAGGAGGTTCTCAATTCGTCGGAACCTTTCTTTTTTTTTTTTTTTTTTTTTTTTTTTTTTATGTATGTTCCCCGATTACTCGAAGATGGCTCGACCGATTTGGATTTTTTTTCTTTTGTTCGAGAGGGTATACATCACAGTTGGTTCCATATAAAATTGATTAACTTTGCTTGGGTAGTTTTTGAGTTAGCTTCAATAAATACTTATTTTTTCCCCACTTTTATATGGATGATGTTCTAGTTTGTTTTGCAGGTAGTGGTATTTGAATTTGTGTGGCGTAGGTACACAACTAAAAAGTGAAAAATAAAAACTTTTTTACAAAAAAATACAACCGACTTCCAAAAACAACACTACAAAGTGAAAAATAACTTCAATTTCGGAAGTCGGTGGCAAAAAACGAAAATATATTTAACTAGACACCGACTTCCGAAATTAAAGTTATTTTTCACTTTGTAGTGTTGTTTTTGGAAGTCGGTTGTATTTTTTTGTAAAAAAGTTTTTTAGTTATTTTTTTTTTCATTATTGGCATCTTGTTTTTATATTAATTTACTTATTTGTACTACTTATATGTGTTGTGCTATGTCTTTTGTGTGCACCAAATAAATGTTTTATTTATCTATCTTTCATGGAATTCAGTCGTGAAATATCACTCTGAGGACTTCGCAGAATCAGAATCAGGTCACGTCACCGATAAATTCCAGGAAATATCATTCAAACTAGAGCAATGGTGGCTCAGTGGCAATGGCCGCGACTTAAAAGTTGTAGGTCGTATGCTTGAGTCCTGTTCTGACAGGCGCTTTACTGACTGCTCTCAAAACGGTGAAGGAAAACATCGTGAGGAAACCGGAATGTCCTAGAACCAAATAAAAATTTCAAAACATGTGACATTTACCAACCCGCACTAGGCCTGCGTGGTGGATCACAGCCCACTATCATTTAACATCGCGCGTGTATACCCTGAAGGTTTAGGCAGAGGTGTACCTGTAGTACACTCAAATTTCGCCCGTCATATTTAAGTCTCATGTAATAGGGGCACAAATCCAGACTGCGGGCTGCTACTGAGAAATTCCAGATGGAAACTCTCAATAACTATTTTGCCGACCCGGGAATAGAACCCAGGACCTCATTTACCGCAGTAGCGCTTGCGTCCACTAGATCAACAAGGCAGTCAGGAAACATCAAATTCAAATTCAAATTCATTTATTCGTGTGATTTTTGGTACATGAGATCATAATATTAATAAATAGTTCCTCAAAAAATCTACCTTAAAGGTGTACACTCTTTCACGTAATTATTATAAAAAAAAAGAATAAGTAATCAATAAATTAAAATAAAATAATCTTAAGACAGAAAAAACAAGCAAAACATTAACAATTGAGTACACGTAAATAAATAATTAATGGAATTTAAGTTAATAATACATTGTCAAAATTAAATAAATATGAATGTCAAATAACTTACAATTTATCATTAAGGAATTCGGTATCATCGTAATTTAATTTTTAGTTGTATTCAAATAATATATTAGCTATACAGGGTATAAGTGTAAACAGTGGCAATATTTTAAGGGCCCATTAACACAACCTTAACTTTTACTATGGGACTAAACCTGAAATCGCGAGCTGTTCCCTACATTTTGACGAATAATGCGAACATAAATGTAGTACAGCTGATTTTTTTTTTCGTGATTTCAGGTTTGGTCTCATAGTAAAAGTTGTTCATAATGATGAGTAAAATGACCCCTTAAAATACTACCACTTACACCCTGTATTTAATTAATTTATTTTTAGCTATAATATATTTTGCACTCGTATATATATGTTTGAAATTGATCGTTTTGAGTGAAATGGTATTTATTTGTTTACATGTAACACATAATTTTATTTACATAATTTAAAAGCTAACAGTCTTACAATAATAATAACATTCCCCACCGCCGTATCTCTACGTTGACGTCGTGGTGGGGCTTGCGCGCTCCGAACTCTGGGTTTGGTCTGTGCTGGTGGAGTTTACTTTACCGAAACAGGTCTAGGGTGAGGAGCCAGACCAAGAGAGATACATGAACCCACAGGGCAGCATGTGGCGAGCTGTTGGGCAGTAGCGACCCCACGGACCCTATTTCCCGGGAGAAGTCTTGTTCTTCACCTCTGGCTTGCCTTTATTGGCCGGCTGGAGTGAACACTGACGGGAACAGAGCTCCCACCTCATTCTTGCCTTTATTGGCCGGCTTGAGTGGAGATTCGCAAGAGCAAACGTGCTCGGAGGAAGGAAGTATTCCAGTAATTGCTTGTAGGGATCTTGACCATCTTCCGGGCTCTGGGATTGTTCTGAGAGCCGTGGAATACCTCTCCACTCCTCAAGCACCTCAGGACATGTTGCCCCTTGTCGCTACGTCACTATGTGCTAGCAACCGTTTCCGGGGGCCCATTATTGAGTGTGCAAGTCACCCCCGGCCAATTTATCTGTGTATATTATATAAAATTATTCGTGAATAGTTACTTTACTCATTGATAAGTCTTTTTTTTTATCAAAAACAAGAATGTTTTCAAGAAATTGTATTTTTTGTTTAAATTTTCACAGAACGATTTTCTATTCGCATAACTTTAACCTACAGTGCTGAAAAAAAAAATGTATGTGTCAGTTTTGTACAACAAACTTAAGAGATAGCCTGTTTAATGGTGATATTGGAAAGATACTAGTGCATTTTCATTTAAAAAAAAATACAAAAAAATGCTATTTTCGTTCCAGAGAAGCTGATTTTGTTGAAAATGTAATTAACGTAATTTTGTCAAAAACCACAACGAGAATAAGTAATAGCTGCTCAAAGGACTTATCAATGAGTAAAGTAACTATTCACAAATAATTTGATGTAAAAAAATACTAGAAAAGGAATTTTTCATTACGAGATGCTTAAAAATCTGTTTCAAGGTAGAGATTTTTCAATAATTCGGAAAATTTTGTAAAACTGTAAATCCGTAAAATTTTGCTGAACATACTCGTAAATTGTGTTGTTTTGATAGGTATTGACCCAAGCTATCACCTCCTGCAGTATATCATGCTATTTACTGGACACCCTGTATATTTATTTGTTTGTTTGAATAAAACTATTTCATTAATTTTTTCATTGAATATTGTTTCGTTTGCCTTCCAATTTCGTAGAATTATTTTATGAGAGTTTGTTTTTTATAGAGATAGGTACTAGCTGCGCCCCGCGGTTTCACCCGCGTAGACCGGGATAAAAAGTAGCCTATGTCCAAATAAACGTTTTTCTTTCTTTCTTTCTGTGTTAATCCAGGGTATAAGCTATCTACATACCAAAATTCATCCAAATCAGTTCAGCCGTTTGAGCGTGAAGAAGTACCAAACATACAAATACACACACACACTCACAAAACTTCGCCTATAGAATATTAGTGTGATTAACTTTTGACTGATCTATTGGTGCAGCAGGGATATTGGTTTTCAAATAATTTACTTACATACTTATACTCACGCCATTTTCCCTTGAGGGTAGGCAGAAACTCCAGAACACGACCTGCTGCGATCCTCTTACATACTCCTTTTGCTTCGTTTACGTTCATACATCTGGTCATACCTACACCCAGTTACGAGTACTACACACTTGACCTTTCTGAAGGAAAAATTAACATATATTATAAAATACATAATGACGGAAATCGATTCAGAATCTGGTCCTGAAAAAACTACTTTCAGGTCTTGCATTTATTCTGTCACACCTTGTGTATACAATAACATGAATAGAGGCAAGGGTGACCTTTTTGGCAAGACTCTCATAACCACAAACTGTGTGACATAATTTTTCTGAAAAAGCAAAACAAGCTACTTTAAAAAAAATAAAATGTGTGCGGTCAAGGGACCCCCGTCAGCAACAAAGTTCCTTACGATGTACTCGCACGCACACACACACTCGTATACAACAGGAAGATACAGAAAGAGAGAGAAAGTCGCCTGGAGGGGACATAACGGTTTTTCCTTACGTGATGATTTCAACTTCTACCGCAAATCGTGCTAAAGAACTTCGTTCCAAAAAGGATCCGTATAAAAAGAAAGCTAAAACATTTATATACTTCAGTAAACACAACTACAAGATTATTTGTATCCTTATTTGCTGCAAACTTTGAAAAGCATTGTGTGCTCACCAAAAGAGTTTTGTGAGAAAATGGAGCAATTTCCTTCTATTTGCGCAACATGTAGTCTTACTTTGTTTTTAACACTGTGACCTATTTATTTGTTGAGTGTTTTATGTAGAAACATTGCTGTACAAATGTTATGATTATAAATAGAAATAATTGGTACTGACAAGAAAGTTTGGCAATCATTTCTTCTGCACATAAATATGGCTTCCCTGGTATCTCATATGTAAATATCTATTTACTGCTCCCAAATATGGATTTTTTTTAAAAATATTATTTTACATTCTTCCTTGACATAATTAATTAATCATCTCATTATTTGACACTAGCCGTTGCCCGCGGCTTCGCCCGCGTGGATGTCGAAAATTATCCCACGGGAAGCTACTACCGGGATAAGAATACACATACAATACTTCTTAGTATTCTATGTGTTACTCCAGGTTATAAACTATTTGTGTGCCAAATTTCATTCAAATCCGTTCAGCCATTTTTGTGTGATTGAGTAACAAACATCCAAACATCTTCACAAACTTTCACATTTATAATATTGGTAGGATTGTATACCTGAAATTTTAATTTCAACTCATAAGGCTTTTGTGAACATGATAATTTAATCAGATTTGTTACTGTAGTTGTAATGGCAATCATGTCATTTAGTTAAAATAGGTTTTTTTTTTTTTTATTCTTTTATTTTAGTCCGGGCGGATGTGACATATTTTAGTGAGCCACGTTTTACAGTACGCAACTCCGTGGAAATGTCACTGACGACCAAATTAGTGACAAAAACTATTTCATGTTACGTTCGATATTGCAAAAAAAAAAAACCGTTCTGACCCACGTTTTACATATGCAAACAATACAAAAAAATCCATCCGATGCAGTTTGCATACCTTTTCCGCGAATACAGCTTTTGCGGAAAATCGTTGTAAGTTGTAAAATAAACAAATCGTCTCTACGTGACCCATTTTTTATGAAATCTACAGTCCACTTGGACTACAACGTCCTCAAATCACGTTGTAGTCCAGTGGACTGTAGATTTGTTGACCATTTTCTATTTGTATTAGACTGTCCTCAACCTCAACCTATCAACGGTTATTTGAAAATATTGTAAAAGCCACGGACTAGAAAAAAAAGTGAAGCACAGTAAGTATGCCGGGACCGTTTGTACAAACATGCACCTCACGCACACATTTTCATCATAGTATGCCAACCGGCCAGGCGGCCGCCATTACCGGACATGACGGCGTCTTTGTCAAATCACGCATACATAGATCGGTAAGGTGCTTTACTTTCGATGCGCGTGGCGCGGAGTCCTTCTTTTTTTTCTAGTCCGTAGTAAAAGCCAATTATATTTATAAGAGAACTTAACTGTGGTGTTTCTTACCGGCTCTCCTCCATAGGAAACAACCATATGGGACCGTATACCTAGCTTCTGACGTTTCATAAGTGCCCATGAAGGTTTATGTGAATAAAATATTTTGATTTTGTCCAGCCAGTCCATTCCGTGAAAACTTAGGTGAAGTGAACATGAAGTGAGCTGTAATTCCACTTGTAATTCGACCCGGGGAATTAAACTCGAGACTTCAGCAACCACACCATCCATCTTCATCATTATTTCAGCCGAAAGACGTCCACTGCTGGACATAGGGCGTCCCCCAAGCACCGCCACTTTGCCCGTGTTTGTGCTTCCCGCATCCAGGGAATTCCGGTGGTCTTTACACGGTCATCGACCCACCTTGTGGGAGGCCTTCCAACGTTTTGTCTTCCGGTATGTGGTCGCCACTCCAGAACAATCCACTCCATTCTGCGAGTAATGTACCCTGCCCACTGCCTCTTAAGTTTGGCAATTCTTCGAGCTATATGGGTTACCTGCGAATCTCTTCATTTCTGATTCGATCACGTAGGGAAACTCCAAGCATAGCCCTCTCCATTGCCCTTTTGGTGACTTTTAGCCTTCTAATAAGGCCCATTGTGAGTGACCACATTCCAGTGCCGTAGGTCATCATTGGCAAAACGCACTGGTCAAAGATTTTCGTCTTGAGACACTGCGGTATGTGAGACGAGAAGATATTGCGAAGCTTCCCGAATGCTGCCCGGCCGAATCGGATTCGGCAATCACGCTTGCGAATGTTAGACTAACGAAGCAGACTGAATTAATTAGGAATATCAGAATTGAATCTAAAAAAATATCTTACAAGTATTTCAGTAAGCAAGCGAAAGGGGTGTAAAAATAAACGGTAAACCCCCGTACGCACGGGCGTAATAAAATCGCGGTGGGATTTTATAACGCACTGGATTTTCAACGCTCTGCTTAGCGCCGAGAGTGCAAAATCCAACAGTGTATTTTTTCGACGCGCTAGAATGTACTCTGTTATTGTTAAGTTGGATTCTCAATGCTTGGCTCAACAACGAGAGTTGATAATCTAGTGCGCTTTAAAATCCCGCCGCGACTAGACTACATTTTTATACCTCTCCGTATAGATTTATATTTTTAGTGTTCCGTACCTCAAAAGGAAAAAGCGTAACCCTTATAGGATTACTTCGTTGTCCATCTGTCTGTCGTCTGTCAGTCTGTCTGTCAGTCTGTCAAGACCCTTTTTCTCAGGAATACGTCGAAGTACCAAGTTGAATTTTTTATCAGATACATAGGGCCTTTCAAGCTCTAAAAAAAAATCAAGTTTCTACGTCAACGCGTTAAAAAAATACGGCCATTTATGCGACATATTTTGATACTCGCAAATAAATCAAAACCTAGGTATCGGTTACTTCCCGCTGACCTAGAATCATGAAATTTGGCAAGAAGCAAGGTTGAGACCTAAACACACAAGCACAAGTAAAGGAAACACTCTGAAAATATTATATTTGTAGTTTTATCACATTTTTTTTTTGCTATTACAAGCTTACATTTGCAGTTGGAGAATGACCTTGACGTATGTCGATGTGTGGGAGAACATGTTTTTCAACTACAATGTTAAGTTTGTTTTTGGAATAAAATTATCCCAACTACGGAACCCTTCATTGAGCGCGGTCCGACACGCACTTGGCCGGTTTTATAATATATACCCCTTTTACCTGGAGTTCTTTAGCCTCATTTAACACAATGACTATTATTATACCAATCCTTTTCAAAAAAGGCTATATTTGCTTATCAGGACAGACCGGTAATGCCAACGTTCGCATTTCATAATCTCTATAGACGTATGAAAAGTTGTGTGGTTAGACTACGATTTCGTAGCGGCGTAGCGGGTGGCGTAGCGGACGGCGTAGCAGCGTAGCGAAATTCGTAGCAGTGTAGCGGGTTAAAATTAGTAGGATTAAAATTTGAGTTAGTTGTTATTTTATTCATTGTAAAGAAGTTTTTCAATGAATACCTGTCTATCTAGTTCAGATATAGATATTCTACAAATTACGAGTATATTGTCGTTTTAAATCACTCGATTTGGATCTGAATTCAGAAAATCAACCGCACATCAATGGTGGTGGTGTCAATTTGACATTGACAGCACCTTTAATCTTAGCAGTAGGGATGATTTTTATAGTGCAAGACGTGTAACCACTGATGTGCCTCTTGTCTGTACTTTATAATGTAGCTAAGTTTATGACATTATCCACTTCTCGTTAGATAAAAATAACTCTGTTTAACCCTTCGGGAATACAGTCGTTAAGTTTCGTGTTATTTCCTAGATGCGAATACTTGCATTTACATATCAACAAGTAACATTTAATCTGTGGTCTCGTGGTTACATAATAATATCCGCACGGGTCGATCGAAGGTTAAGCTACGCTTGCTGCGGTCGGTTCGTGGATGGGTGACCATTCATTATATATCGAGACCCCTTCGTGCCCCGGAAAGCGCGGTAAGCCGTTGGTCTCAGCTGTTATTCGTAGATGTTTGACAGTCGTTATAAAAGTCTGACAATCAATCTTGCCAAGGAGTATCAGTTAGGGTTATGAAGGTCAGATAGGCAGTCGCTCCATGTAAAATACTAGTATTCAGCTGCATCCAGCTAGACTGGAAGTCGACCCCAATTTGTTGGGAAAAGGCTAGGCAATTTAAATTTTTAATTTAGTTGTTTTTAGTTTTTATCTTTATATCGACGCTTTTAACGTGCACGTCTTTCTACATTGTTCTCACATGTATATTTTTAATATGAGCGATGTAACCAATATTTTTTTTTAATATTTTGATTTAAAAGAGTGTCCGTGGAGTTTATTGCCCGTTCTTCTCCATAGGGACCTACTACGCTTTGGAATGGGCAACTAGCTTCATCTTTCTGACTTACCGACCACTTGACAATTCAAAAGTGCCTGTAATTGGTTTATTTGAAATAAATGCTTTGAGTTTGAGTTTGAATTGATTGAAGTAGCATTCAATTCAACCATAGGACTGCACATAAATACTTCCTTTGAACATACCAATAATATAATCGATTTGATAAGACTACAAAAGTAACACCCCGCTACCCGCGAATCGCTCCACTTATCCATCAAACCATATCCTCCCACTGATTCGAGGCAATTTAAAAAAATTGTGAGTATGTAAACATACGGAGGGCATGTCAAAGAGAAGTTTACATATTCATGAGTGACTGTTATGCCGAGTTTATTGTGAACAGTCTGAATGACCCGTGTGTTATATACCTGTATGTTTCATATTTTTGGGGTGAAACGACTAAATATTAATTTTAGAACTTAATTGTTTGGTTTTCGATGCAATGAATGAAAAGGGAGTGGGTTTTTAAAATAGTGTCGGTGAAATAAAGTACCTAACTACATAATATTAAATGTCGTAAATAATTTATTTAATGTTAATCTATTGTAGTACTAAAAACCGGCCAAGTGCGTGTCGAGCCACGCACAATGAAGGGTTCCGTAGTTGGGATGAATTTATCTTAAGAACAAACTTAACATTGTAGTTGAAAAACATGTTCTCCCATAAATTCCAACTGTAAATGTAAGTTTATACTCACAATATTAATAGATTTACCATGTTATTTTAAGACCACAGACTTCTTATATATTTTCCTGTAATTTACAGATAAAGATCTATATTCTGTATTTTTTTTTTAAATTTTAGGCTCAGTAGTTTCGGAGATAAGGGGGGAATGGTAAATTTTCGTCTATTTTCTAAAATAACTTTAAAACAATTTATTTTAAAATTATAAAAAAAAAATTGAGACCCTCATAATAAGTCCTTTCATTTGACATGTCACACGATGTAGTTTGCAAAACTTTTTCTTTAATTTTCTTATTTGCCCCCCAAAAGTGACCCCCATATTCAAAATTCATTTATTTACTTTACCCGTCCGTGTTTGGGTCACAGAAATTCATATGTGTACCAAATTTCAACGTAATCGGTCCATTAGATTCGGAGCAAATTGGCTGTGACAGACGGACAGACAGACAGACAGACACACGAAAGATCCTATAAGGGTTTCGTTTTTTCCATTTGAGGTACGGAACCCTAAAAAGTGGTAAAATGTGGTAGGGTTGATATACATTTGGCGGTTAGCATTTATTTATATTCTATTTGTGAACTAAATATTGTGTAAGTTGATTGTCTAAGGCGCTATGACCCAACAAAGACCGCGCTTACTAGTTTTTTGAATCCATGGGAAACATAAAAAAACAGTTTTGCAAAATTCTCTAAAAAAGATATATCTTATTTAAGGATCTGACGGGTAGCTAATCGCTTTTAATAAAACGATTAGTTTTGCTTTGCTGGGTAGAAAAAAAACCCAAAGTTGCCCCTTTTCGCAATGTTTAATCAATCTCATAGCTACAAAACAAACGTTTTTTTTTTTATTTTTTATATAAATGAAAAGGTAGTAAGATTGTTTAGCGCAATTCGTTGAGTTTGTCGTTATAAAATGATTAAAATAATTCAATCTACCTAGCCTTTTCCCAACTATGTTGGGGACGGCTTCCAGTCTACCGGATGCAGCTGAATACCAGTATTTTACATGGAGCGACTGCCTATCTGACCCCCACAACCCAGTAACTGGGTAATACGGTACCCCTTGGTAAGACTAGTTGTCAGACTTTCGGGCTTCTGACGCCCCGTAGCGACTGTCAAAGATACAAGAATGACAGACGGGACCAACGGCTTAACATGCTTTCCGAGGCATGGAGGAGTCTCGGTATGTAAAGATGGTCACCCATCCACGGACAACCCCGGCAAGCGTAGCTTAACCTGATGGATCGACCCGTGCGGCTGTTATTACTTAGCCACAAGCTCCTCCTCCTCCTCAAAATGATTAAAATAATTATTATGTTTAAATACCTACCAAATGCGTGAGGCAACCACTCGCCAGCCTACTTCAGTTCAGTATGCGGCTCGTATTCATTAATACAAATAAAAACATATTTCTTGTATTTGTATTAATATTCTCTTTTAAGAAGACCAAAATTCTGACAACCAGTCTTACCAAGGGGTATCGTGTTACCGAGCAAATGGGTAGTGGAAGACAGATAGGTAGTCACTCTATGTAAAATACTGTAATTAGCTGCATCTGGTTAGACTGGAAGCCGACCTCAACATAGTTGGGAAAAAGCTAGGCAGATTGATTGATTCTCTTTTAGCCACCATTTTTTTTTATTTTGAGTGGTATGCCGAATGTATTGTGAACAGTCTGAATTAATTAATTATTACAGTCTTCAACGAAATCTCCAAGCGGCTGGTTGATACTTCCCGTGACACAAGGGCTGGCTTTTACCTTGGCCAGAGGCTTAGCATTGCCATACAACGTGGCAATGCCGCCAGCCTCTTGGGTACTTTACCAGTCGACAGCTATGCGGAGGAATTTTTCGACGCCATATTTTAGTTTTTTAATAGTTTTAGGTATGTTAGGATATAATTTTATTATTTTTAGGTTATATTATATTATAAGCAGTACCATTATCTGCTACTAGAATTTTTTTAGATAAAACATTTTTATTTACACACAACAACAAACATTTTAACATTATTTTTTTTTTTTTTTTATTCTGAAAAACCTGTAGGCTGTCCTTTCAAGAAAACATACAAAGATTTTGTAACGTTTCCTCACGTCCACACATCACACAATAGAAAAGAGCGTTACAGTTCTCATGAAAAGAAAACGTGGATTTCCCTTTGATCAAAAACACGCGCAAAAACTGTTTGATGTCAAAACGGTGAAACGTACCTTAGGGGTGCTACACACATGTTCGAGTACATTAAATACAGCATTATTTGTTGAACTAAAAGTCGACCCGAAGCAATTACTACACATATTCGGCTTTTATTAACCGACTTCAAAAAGGAGGAGGTTCTCAATTCGTCGGAACCTTTTTTTTTTATTTTTTTTTTATGTATGTTCCCCGATTACTCGAATATGGCTGGACCGATTTGGATTTTTTTTGTTTTATTTGAGAGGGTATATGTTACAGTTGGCCACTTATAAAATTGATTAACTTTGTTTTGGTAGTTTTTGAGTTAGCTTCAATAATACGTATTTTTTCCACACTTTTATATGGATGATGTTCTAGTTTGTTTTGCAGGTATTAGAATTTGTGTGGGGTAGGTACACAACTAAAAAGTGAAAAATAAAAACTTTTTTACAAAAAAATACAACCGACTTCCAAAAACAACACTACAAAGTGAAAAATAACTTTAATTTCGGAAGTCGGTGGCAAAAAACGAAAATACATTTAACTAGACACCGACTACCGAAATTAAAGTTATTTTTCACTTTGTAGTGTTGTTTTGGAAGTCGGTTGTATTTTTTTTTCTGCTCGTGCTGATTGGGAAACTCCTATCGGCATCTATCCTCGCTTAGTCATTGCTCGGGCCGTCTCGGCACAGTTCGAGCCAACGCGAACCTTTATCTACATATACCTTTTCGAATTTACCGCTCGACTGTACCGAATCAAGGCGAACAAGTGTGTAACACCTCTTACGAAAAATCTTTACCATTTTGGGGACAAAAGAAAAACTTAACTTCCTTTTCTTTTTCAGGTAACGACAATGAAAATCACCTCCACGAAATCACACATCAACGCTTACAGAATAAAGTTAAAGCGACCTGAAAAAATGTGAAACATGAAACTTGAAATCGTCCTTGAACCTGACAATTTTACTTTGGACCTCGCCGATTTATCAACTTCAATGTATCTGACAGATATATATGTGAACAAGACTTTGGAAGTCAATGAAACGACCAATGACTTGGTGTACTCAAACCAATTCGAAGATGATCCTCTAATAGTATTTTTAGTGATATTAAAATGTTTGATAATGCTGTTTATAATACTAGCAGCAATATTTGGAAACTTATTAGTGATTGTGTCTGTGATGAGGCACAGAAAATTACGAGTGATCACGAACTATTTCGTCGTATCTTTGGCCCTGGCTGATATGCTTGTTGCAATCTGGGCCATGTGTTTTAACTTCAGTGTAGAAATAACTAACGGAGAATGGTTGTTTGGGTACTTCATGTGCGATGTCTGGAACTCTTTGGACGTGTACTTTTCGTCAGCTTCAATTCTCCATCTATGCTGCATCAGTGTTGATAGATACTACGCTATAGTCCAACCTTTGGACTACCCCTTAATAATGACAACAGCTAAACTGGGAATCATGTTGGCTGTAGTCTGGTGCAGTCCAGCTTTAGTCTCCTTCCTCCCAATCTTCATGGGCTGGTATACAACGGAAGACCATTTGAACTTTAGGAAGAGGTTCCCAAACGTGTGTAGTTTCACTGTGAATAAAGTGTACGCTGTGGTATCGAGTAGTGTTAGTTTTTGGATCCCGGGGGTCATCATGCTGTATATGTACTATAGGATCTACTTGGAGGCTGAGAGGCAGGAGCGGATGTTGTACAGGTGAGATACTCAAGTTTTTTTTTTAATAGTAATATGTTTTATTACCTTAGGGTTTCGATGGTGTTGATTGAGTAACTGTTAAGTGGCATTCCGAAAGTTGACAACGTCGCAAACAGCTGTCATTTATATTTCGCTGTTACATGTTACTAAATGAAATTATGAAATTCCGGTCTTCAGTGCACTAAAAAACGGACAAGCATTACAATCGACTTATTAAAAAATCATTTGGAAATTTCTCAAATCCTTTTTTACTCCTAAAATATTCAGTACTTATTTATTGATATTCATAATAAGACGTATTTTAGTAACAGCTGGTTGATTTACAAAAGTGAAACGATGGAGTGTTTTCTCTATACAGAGTGAAATTGAATTCAAGTGCATGCTTTTAAGGGGTAATTAAACTCATCATTATGGACAACTTTTACTATGGGCTGAAATCGCGAATAAAATCATCTGCATTTATGTTCGCTTATCTCGTCAAAATGTAGGGAACAGCAGATTTTTTTTTTCGTGATTTTAGGTTTGTTCCTATAGTAAAAGTTGTTCATAATTATGAGTACAATGACCCCTTAAAAGGATGTCCATGAATTCAATTTCACCATGTAGAAACCAGAAACCGGGAATATTAAAATGTTTACTTTCACCAGTACTCGTAGGTACCTACTTACTTTTAACTAATCTACGAGTATAGGAAATTAATGCCCGTTCTCACTAACCCTAAATGACACCTATAAGAATCTACAAATAAAAGTGAACTGTTGAAATTCCAACGCTTGGGTTAACAGCGCTGAGAGTTGAAAATCCAATAGTGCAAACATATTTAGGGATTCATTTCATAAATACTTATGGATTAACTTGTCTAAATTAAGTAATAAATAGACCTCTTAATATCTTTATCACTATAAAACAACATCGAGAACGGGTCTTATCGCGATATTCCTTTTTACGAGGTAAACAGGTTCTACAGGTTCATTATCACTTTTGACAACAATTCCCACTAAGATTGAAATTATCTAAAGCCGCGTTTTCACTACCCTGCCAAGTGAACATTTTGTTCAGAGCAAATGTTTGCTGTTCTGCCGATGTTGGCTCAAAACAGAAAAAATCTGTTTCCACTACAACGAGAAAACGATTGCTCGCTCGCCGTGACGTCGTTTTCACAGAAAGAAAGAGCGATCGAGCATTCGTTCGCCAAGCCCAACCGATCATCACTGAACAAACATCACTTGCTGAAAAGTTTTCATTTACCGCATGAACAAACGCTTGCTTGCTCAGAACTATTCAGAACGCCAAGTGAAACGCAGCTTAACTGTCACAAAGAGAAATAGACAGTCGTGTTATGACGAGCAAGTAACATTCATAGGGTGCTAAAGAGTTTTGCAGTCAACGGAACATAATTATTTCCGATACATATTTTAGCCATTAAAAAACCGGTCAAGAGCGAGTCGGACTCGCGCACCGAGGGCTCCGTTCCGATTTCTGAAAAAATGTGCTATTTAGAGACATCGTTTAATTTTTTCTGTAACCTTTACATAAACTTCTGTCACATAGAATAATTTTAGATTTTTCTCTATACTAACTTCGGAGATAAGGGGGGGGGGGGGCGGTATTTTTTTTACAATCAAAAGTCCAAAACTATACGGCCTAAAAAAATGTTTGAGAATGTGCAAATAGTGCTTTTTCATGTGATACCCCACATGCCCTAGTAGCTCGACTTCGAATTTTTAAGAACCCCTTTCAGTCCCAGTTACAAAAAAAAAACCATATATATTTTTATTTCTTTCTTATTTGCAAAATAGTTGGGCAAACGTCATCTAAATCTGTTCCAAATTTCAACACAGACGGGCAGACAGACTGAGTCGCACCATAAGGGTTCCTTTTTATCATTTTGGTACGGAACCCTAAAAAGGGTCGTTGAGCTCCTTAAAATAGGGTTGAGTTACACGATGACTGATGCATGCATGCCGTCAGTTGGGACAGGTTAACTCAAAGCTGCAATGGGTCTTTCTTCAAAAGGCCAGATATGGCTTTGTATTGTTAGACCCACACAAAATCTTAAAAATATAATGTATAGACTTTGAAAGAGACCATTACCTCGTGAGTGTTTTTCGGCATTTCTCTGAGATCAGTCAGCAGAGAAATGCAAGCGCCATCTAGTTTTAAAATATCAAAAAAAAAATTGACTTCAAATCTGTTTCCTAAAAAAGCGGTGGCCACCACATTGTCGCCGCAGTGACAGGCCGCAGTGACGGCTGTCATGAAAATGATGGCAGGGATTTGACTTTACGGTATCAAAAAACGCTTTCTAGAAAAACACACCAACTTACTTTCAAATAACATTTCAGGGACGTCATTCACCGGCAAATTGCGGACGCTATTTCGCGGAGTCAACCGTAGATTTACGGAAATAAACATCATCCCGTCACATGCAGCAAAGTATAACCTTATGAATCCCATAGGTGCATGTCAATGTGTGCTCGAATGTCAACCGAACCCCATTGGTTCACAACTACTGTAAGCCCGCGGTCGCCATCGGATGATGGTATTTTACGTTTATATAATATACACTTCTGGACACATCTTTTGGCCCACCTTGTATTTTCAGTTTCGTTTGGTCCTAGCTAAAATTTTATATTAGGTCGAGCAAAAAGTTTTTATGCAGTTTTGAACCTGGCACATTCACAATTTCATTCAATAGTCTTTTTTTGAATTTCGAACACAGAATTTAAAGAAACAAAAGACAATTTGGAGCCTGTTTGTTGATATCAAACAATCGAATACTAAGAAAACTTGGTTTTATTGGTTTACTTGGATTTAATTCTTGAAAAAGTGATTGATATCTTTGGTTTTGCAACAAACATTACTTATTCTTAACATTAAGGTGAGGTTCTATCAATAATCTATGGATACTTCACCTGAAGTCGCCGCCCAAGCTGTGGCACTTATTCAGGCCGGACACAGCCAAAGAAACGTGAGTGCTCAACTTAATTTAAGTCGATCTGCGGTCCGAAATGTTTATCAGAGGTACCTAGAGACTGGCGGCTTTGTTCGTCGCCAAGGAAGGCCACGATCTCGGGTCACAACTGAAAGGCAGGATCAATTCATCGTGACGACCAGCTTGAGAAATCGTCACCTTACCTCCATTGAGATACAAAACCAACTTCGCGACTTCCACGGAGTATCTGTGAGCGCTCGAACTGTTCGGAGAAGGTTAAAAGAACGTGATATGGTACCACACAAGCCAGCTAATGGCTCCAAACTAACGCGAGCCCACCGAACAGCGCGCCTTCATTTCGCACGCAGTCATTTAAATTGGACACAGCAAGATTGGAGCCGTGTACTCTTTTCTGATGAGTCTAAAATTGTGTTACATGGCAATGATGGAAGGAAGAAGGTCTACCAACGTAAGGGAGAGCGTTTCGCACAATGCTGCTTTGAAGAGAGGGTTGCTTATGGCGGTGGCTCATGGACTGTCTGGGGCGGTATATCCGCGAGCGGCAAAACTCAACTTGAGGTTGTTACAGGACCACGGCTGCCAACATTAAATGCTGAAAGTTACATTCGTGAGTGCTTAGAACCTCACGTGATACCATACGCGGACTATGTGGGCCCAAATTTCCTTTTTATGCATGATAATGCAAGAGCCCATGCGGCCGGCATCGTCAGGGAATATCTTCGGGATGTGAACATCACAGTTATGGACTGGCCAGCCAGAAGCCCAGACATTAACCCCATTGAGCACATGTGGGACGAGCTAAAAAGACGTGTTAGGGCTCGTCAGCCAGTTGCCCAGACGATGCAGGAGTTGAAAACTGCCATAGAAGAGGAATGGGAGATGATCCCTCAAAATTTCATAGAGCGGTTGATAAACTCTATGCCTAATCGTATGAGAGCTGTGGTAGATGCCCATGGAGGCAACACGCGTTATTAAATTAAACCTTTATTTGATAAAACATGTTTTTTATTCAAAAATCAATTGCCTTTAACAAGGCGCATATCCGACTTGTTAGGCGTAGCTCCATGTCGTATGGTATTCTGAATTCAAATTTAAAACAATACGATCGAAAAAGATGGTAAAATGTATCAGGTTTAAAACTGCATCAACAGTTTTTGTTCAATCTAGCAATCATAATTCGGTAGGGGCCATCGAAACCTAAACTCTAAGGTGGGCCAATAGATGTGTCCAGAAGTGTAGTATACCGGATGACTTTTTTTACCGTCTTAAATAAAAATAGGGTATATTTGGTGAACGGAGTATAAGCCTATGGCATACCTAGTTTGGTTTTTTTTTAATAGCTTAGTCAGAAAAAAATATCTAAGTATCAATAAATACTACAAATTCGATGTAAACTTTTCATTTTAGAACAATAAAAACAGAAATTTTGAAAAAAAATAATAAATCGTTTTAAAATATCGAAATTCAAATCATATGCAACCTGCATTATGATTTGAATTTTGATTTTTTTTTTTATAAAAAAAAAAGTTAGGTATGCCATAGGCTTCTACTCCGTTCACCTATTATAGCCTATTTTTTTCAAAACGGTAAAAAAAGTCATCCATTAAAATATACGTTTATATATACATATTTTAAAGGGTTCTTTTTGGTTTCTCCTTACGCACACATGGGGTGCTTCTGACATTTAAGGAGTTAATTTCACCACCACTGAAGTTTGATATTATTTCTTATATTGATTGACTCATATCATTATAAGCAGATTAACCAAAACATAACATATACATTTTTATATGTATACTTTAATCACCTCACTACATCAATAGTTCAGTGACCTCCACTAATCGAGGCATCAGGCTCCCTCGAGTAGCGTCCCTTTTGTGTACCTCCTTAATGAAGCTAATTCCTATCAGGCGATAATGAGGAAGGAGGCGGGGGTGAGGTGTAGGAATGTGTTGTATTTGGTTATGTTTTCACTTGTATGCATAAACAGCTAAAAATCTATGAATGAATTAATTAATATTATAACATAACATAAAATCACGCCAAGTTAGTACCCAGCACAGGACTACTTTTGCTCGTCACCAATTTTACATTCTTGGTTCATAGCTGTACCAACAACAAAATCAATAAACAACTAAAAATAATGGATCTAAACTCTCACAACCTGAAAAACAAACTGACTGAAGGGCTACAACAAAAAAACTACACAATCACGGAGTCTTCTTAGGAACACACATATATCACAATGTAAATTCGCTATTAAATATTTTAAAATTAAACACATACAAAATAAAATCTCAGTAACAGAGTGGCTACTACAAAAGGACTATGCCTACACGGAGTCATTGCTTACATACATCACCTAGTAATCCAACACCTAGGCAGTAGCAGTCTTACAGCCTTTACTCTAAAACGTACACAGTTAGGCACTTATATTCCCCAATTATAAACTCAAACGTAACACTACATTCCATTTAACTCACACATACATAACACACATCATACATACATAACATAACACACACCATACATACGTAACATAACACACACCATACAACACACCATACTCGCGCTAAACACTGACTTTTTTTAATATTTTTTTATTATTTAGTAACAAATCACATTGCGTTCGAATATAATTCAGCATGAAACATAGTATTACATGTAGAAATGCAGCAGCTATACCTACATTATAAACTGCCCTGTTTGGCCTAACACTGTCTCCTAAGATACAGGACTACCTAGTTTAGGAGACAGGGTTACATGATCTGTGTAGATTTATGTTAATATCCGTGTTTTGTTGTTTTGTACATCTGCTCTTGTGTACCTGTCATGAATCTTGTGTGTGTAATAAATATTAAATTTCGCCGATAGGTTCGGCAGAGGAGCACGTATTTGTACACCCACATTTCACCGGTTATGTCCAATGTAATAGAGACATTCCTGATGGAAAAACCAATTAACACTTTACCCGATCTGGGAATCGAACTCAGGATCTCTTATGCTCAGTAGCAGTGCTTGCAATCACTAGACTAACGAGGCAATCAGTAGGTTTTAACCTTCAGTGTTTTAAACATTTTCATTCAGTCTCTAAACTGTTCACTTATTTGTGCAGGTATTGTACCGTAATGGGATCCTTAGACGGTCAAAATTGCTTGACAAGCACGTGAATTTGAAGTTTGATGTTCAAGTAAATTACGTGCTTGATAATGTTTGAGGAAAAATTATATTTTTTATAATGCTTGTCAAGCTTGATTGGCCGTTTAGATGCATGCTGTCAAGCAACACATTCAGTGCGCTACAAAACATCATCGCGAGTGCATGCGACATGAACTGAGATAGTCATAGTCATTGTCTTGTTCGTTTCTTTTTTGTTTTCTTGCACAAAGCAATTGTGAGAGCAAGATACGATATATCTGCAAGACATTCTATATGTGTTTGTATTACAGAATGTTTCTGTTTTAGCGCAAGTTCAAGGCTGGATCACTCTGTGGCGACTAAAATAAAAATTAATGAGGATGCTTGTCAATGTGCTTGTCAAGCACTTAAATGCTTGTCAAGCAATTTTGACCGTCTAGGGACCCCACATCAACAAATTCAAATAAAATAATGACCATTCGTTCTTAAGCCACACCGCATACATCAATAGTTCAGTAACCTCCACTAATAGAGGCTACATTCCCTTGAGGAGTGACCTTTGAAGTCCCTCCTTAATGAAGCTAATTCCTACCAGGAGATAATGAGGAAGGGGGCGGGGGCGGGGTTTACGAAATGTGGTGAGTTTGTGTATATAAACCTAAGATATAAACCATAGTCATACTATCACTATGGTTTAGTTTTTAGAGTTCCGTACCCAAAAGGTAAAACGGGACCCTATTACTAAGACTCCGCTGCCCGTCCGTCTGTCCGTCTATCACCGGCCTGGATCTCATGAACCGTGATAGTTAGACAGTTGAAATTTTCACAGATGATGTATTATTTCTGTTGCCACTATAACAACAAATACTAAAATACAGAATAAAATAAATATTTAAGGGTGCTCCCATACAACAAAATTGATTTTTGTACTCGTTTTTGCTCGATATTGATAACGGCAACAGGTAGACGCTTGAAATATTCACAGAATATTTAGTTACACTTTAAAATAAATAATTAAATTAAAATAAAAGAAATATTTAAGAGAGGGATTTTTTTGCCGTTTTTGTAGATAATGGTACGGAACCCTTCGTGCGCGAGTCCAACTCGCACTTGGCCGGTTTTCAAGGATTAATTTATAACTGAGCTAGTTATCATCAACACAAAATCCATTTTCCATATAACTGGCGAAACGAAGGTGTACTATGATACACCTCTGCCTATCCATTCACGGAAACAGGCGTAATATTATGTAATTATGTTGTGTTGTGTGTATATCTGTCACGGCCACCATAGGATAATGAACTTCGTTAGTTTATAATCTATCTCGCGAGATTATAAACTATCGAAAAATTGTGAACTGCAACCGCATTGTATTTCGATAGTTTATAATCTATCCATGGCGAACCGACAAATTGTGAACTGGTATCAAAATTGCATGCGACGAGCACATCTTACACTTATACTTAAAAGCCAAGTAACTGTGACCAACTTGGAAGAATCACTCGCCGGTAGGCTGCTGCCGCGGCACCGTTCGTTTCGCTCGTTCGGCTCGCGTGCGGTTGGTCACAATTTTTACCTAACCTTACGCATTTAGTTGGGGTGCTTAGTCACTGCAACCAAGACCTACCAATCCGGGACAGTTCACAATTTTACGAGTGATAAAATTGGACAGATTGTGAACCCTCATGGTAAGTGCAGGTTCGTTCACAATTTGACGGTTTGACGTGGATAGATTATAAACTATCGAAAATTAATACGTTACATTGTAAGCAGAATGGCAGTTCACAATTTATCGACAGTTTACAATCAAGGGAGATTGCCACTTGTTCAACGCTTGTCTGATGTCAGTCTTACGGCAAACTCCATAAATAAATGTCGTGTTAAACGCTGTTTAGCCTAAACAACTGATGAACACGGTTTTGTGGTAATACGGTATGTGATTAGGTGACATATCCATTTAAACAAATAAATACATTCAGGGCTTGAAGTTATCCATCAAACCAGTAATCTCTTAGCCTTAGGACAAGATAAGACCTTTTCCTTTTTTAATGATAATTAATAATTGATATTATCTGAAGCAAAACTTTGCAGACACTTCGAAGTTCTCTTTTGAAATTGACTCAATGTCTATGCGAGATTATTTTATTATGAAAAACTCTAACTATGCTACAGATATAAACGTATTAATATCATTTAATACTAATTACGATAAATTTAAAACAGAAATCTATATAATATATAGATTTCTGTTTTAAAGTTATCGTAATTAGTTATATAATATAAAAATGAATCCCTATTTCCCTTGGTCATCGCATCACGCGTGAACGGATGGAAAAATTACGCTAATTCTTTTTTTGTTGTGTTTATGATTGTCAAGAGAAAATTTCGCAGAAAATTGGAAAATTTCAAAAAAAAACATTTTTACTTCACGCGTTAACATAAGAATATTCATAGCCAAGATAGGACAACGTCTGTCGGGTCAGCTAATCAGTTTACAATAATCCTTCTACTAATTAGGTTCAAATTCGGATACCGAATAACGTAGGTAGGTTTTGGTACATACGGATGTCAGCAATATAATCACAACAAATCAATCAAACTGCCTAGCCTTTTCGCAACTATGTTGGGGTCGGCTTCCAGTCAGCTGAATTACAGTATTTTTCATGGAGTGACTGTCTGTGTGACCTTCAAAACCCAGTTACTGGGCGACAAGGTACCCCTTGGTAAGACTGGTTGTCAGACTTTCGGGCTTCTGACGACCCGTAACAACTGTCTAAGATCTATGAATGACAGCCGGGACCAACGGCTGTACATGCTTTCCGAGGCACGAAGGAGTCTCGGTATGTAAAGATGGTCACCAATCGAAGACCTATACCCCGGCAAGCATAGGTTAACTTGATGGATCGACCCGTGCGGCTGTTATTACTTTGCCACGAGCACCTCATACATTTTCCACATAACTTGCAAAACGTGAAAATAGGTACGGATGTTAACAATCACATAAGGTACATTTTCGCGCTCCCACCAAAGTTTAAATTAAATTTTAAATCACGTAGGAACTGGTGGATTCGACCGCTTTTCCAAAATAACCTGAAACCGGTCGTTGGTCACGTCAATTTGTTGACCGCCAAATGAATTCTTAATTCTCTAACCCAGTGACCGTTAATTACTTTTTCGCAGTTAATTTAATTAGTCGTTTAAGTATTTAACCAATTTAACGGTGTAATTGAATATTTGACTATTTTTTAAGTGGTCATTTATTTTTGGTATTTAAAACGAATCTCGGACACTGCCATTTTGCCAAGGTTTTGTAGGCAGTTTAACGTAGTATCGATGCACAATAATTTGGATATTACATGTAAATTACCAAAGTTTAAAAAGATGTAAAAGTCTTAGTATCCAAGTCATAATATTTTGTATTTTTTTTTTTCTTGACTTCTGTTATTATTCTTTGATTATTATTATTGTTAAATTTAATTTGAATTTAATTTAATTTATTTTTATTTGAATTTGTTTTTGTTTGTTTTATTGTTTTGTTTGTTTTTTGATTGTTTTTTTTTTGTTTTTTGACTTGGAGGAGCTCGTGGCTAAGTAATGACAGCCGCACGGGTCGATCCATCAAGTTAAGCTACGCTTGCCGGGGACGATCCGTGGATGGGTGACCATCTTTACATACCGAGACTCCTCCATGCCTCGGAAAGCACGTTAAGCCGTTGGTCCCGGCTGTCATTCGTGGATCTTTGACAGTCGTTACGGGTCGTCAGAAGCCCGAAAGTCTGACAACCAGTCTTATCAAGGGACATCGTATTACCCAGTTAATGAGATGTGGAGGTCAGATAGGCAGTCGATAAAAAAACTGGTATTCAGCTGCATCTGGTTAGACTGGAAGACGACCCCAAAATAATTGGGCAAAGGCTAGGCAGATTGATTGATTATTTTGATTTTCATTTTGATTCGCTTTCTATGACTTTCGTTTGTGTTTTTATTAATTTTAATGATTCCGTTCTTATCAAACTTCTTGTACTTACCTGGTTATTAAATTAATGACGTGGTTGCCTATAATTGGAAGCGCACATTTGTGTTGTCCGTGTCTAAATTAACAAGCATGTAATTGTGTAGCCTCTGTTGGCGATCCAATAAATACAAAATCTAGGGCGGCAGAATGATGTTAGACTGTATTTGAAAGTTGAATTTCAAGTAGAGCTTGTCCACTCTGAAATGATGATGCGCCCCACCACCTAAATTTGTATACGTATAGGTAGGTACAGTCAGCAACAAAAGTCTATTAACACTTGCAGTTTTTAGGGTTCCGTACCTCAAAAGGAAAAAACGGAACCCTTATAGGATCACTCGTGTGTCTGTCTGTCTGTCTGTCTGTCACAGCCAATTTCCTCCGAATCTAATAGACCGATTAAGTTAAAATTTGGTACACATATGATTTCTATGACCCAAACACGGACGAGTAAAGTAAATAGATGAATTTTGAAGATGGGGGTCACTTTTGGGGGGCAAATAAGAAAATAAAAAAAAAAGTTTTGCAAACTACACCGTGTGACATATCAAATGAAAGGGCTTACTATGAGGGTCTCAAATATATATTTTTTTTTTATAATTTTTAAGTAACTTTTTTTAAAGTTATTTAAGATAATAGACGAAAATTTACCACTTCCACCCCCTTATCTCCGAAACGACTGAGCCTAAAATTTTGAAAAAATACAGAAAATAGATATTTACCCGTAGATTACAGGAAAACCTATAAAAAGTCTGTGATCTTAAAATAACATGGTAAATCTATCAATATTGTGAGTACAAACTTACATTTACAGTTGGAATGTATGGGAGAACATGTTTTTTAACTACAATGTTAAGTTTGTTCTTAAGATAAATTCATCCCAACTATGGAACCCTTCATTGTGCGTGGTCCGATACGCACTTGGCCGGTTTTTAAATCTTAATTATTAAGCAAAATATTGAATTTAAATCGGAACTTAAAATTTGAAGAACATTAACTCTTAACAGTTAAACGAAAAAAAAGCAGTTTATCAAATCATTTTGTGTTAATTTAGATGATGTCAAATCGTAGCAGTGTTAACCGACTTCTGTTGCTGACCGTACTACGGTAAATGCGGTAGTGGAGAGCATGATGATTTCAGAGTAATATGCTTTTAATAACTTTACGCCTGTAACCGTCGTAGGGTTCGGCAGAAGTGTCGCCAGTTATATTTTTAAGTATCACGTAACAGGGGGCGAGTCTATTGCCATCAATCGGTCAGAAATCCAGACTCCGGGCTGCTACTGAAAAATTCCCGATGGAAAAATCCAATAAAACTTTATCCGACTTGGGAATCGAACCCAGGACCTCATGCTCAGCGGTAGCGCTTGCGACCACTAGACGACACTCGTCTGTATCAACCATTGGGCTATTGCGGTCATTATCTTTGTTTCCATTTCTATTAAACCTCATCATCTGCCTAGGCTTTTCCCAACTATATTGGGGTCAGCTTCCAGTCTAACTGGATGCAGCAACTACCCAGTTACTAGGCAATATGATACTACTGGTAAGAATGGTTTCCATTTCCGAAAGAAACACAAAACAGTACTTATTTTATTTTCCTAGGTTTTTTAAAACTAAGAAACTAAAATACTGTTTTTATTGTTGGCCTAGGTAACAAAGTGTTACACAAAACAGGGCAACAACAAATAGAACGGACAAAGTAAATTAATTCTTAATTTCTTTATCCGACACCAGTTAATTACTTTCAAATTCATTCAATAAGTGAACTGAAGTGAATTGTTTATCAGAATCTTACTTCAAAAGCGTATCTTTGTTTATTTACTTCTTAGTTCACAAATGGAACTCTAGAGTTCCATTATTCTCTTGTTTGGTTCTGTTTATTTTGAATAAAGAACGAACAGTTTTATTTTTAAAACTAAAGGTCACTGCACACGTAACACGGACGGAACGGGAATAGAATTTTTGGAAACAACGGCAACGTTTCATGGAAAATATATACGAAAGAGCATATGTCACGGGAGCATGGACGAGACAGCGACGTGGCACGGGGAAAATATCGTCGGTGACGATGTTCAGCACGTCCCGCCCCGCGAGCGCCAGGTCCCGTCCGTGGTTCCGCTGCGTAAACTAACATGCTAATTTGAAGAACAAGAAAATATGGACTGGACTGCGACCGGAGTGACTGCATGCCAGTCGCAGTCCAGTCCATATTTTCTTGTTCCCCACATTAGCACATACTAGCACGTTAGTTTCGTGTCACTGTGGATAGTCGCTACGTCCCCAGAGCGCGCGGCAGGCGGGTTACGAGCATGGCCCTCCGCGGTTTAATACGGTGGTGTCAGTACGGGCACGTTCATTGGGGCGTATGCATTAAATACGCGACCGTGTTTCCGTATCTGCCCCGTCCATGTCCTAACGCAGTCAAGTGTGCAGCGATCTTATAATTAAGACAGTTCTGAAAGGGTGTTCTTATTTTAATTTTAAGAATAGAATGCTTATTTTGTTTTTCTTTTCCTTGTTTTTATGTAGTGGCAAGACAAAAGAACGAAATCAGCCAGGAGTGGGTTTTTGAGTAAATTTGTTTGTTATGTAACTGGCAAAATGTGGGTATACTTTAGGTGTTCCTTTGCCTAACCCTTCGGAGAATATGGGCGTGATGTTATGTTGTGTGTGTTGTTTATTATAAGTCAAAGTAAATGTTTGCGACGAGGTGACGCCGCGTACACTGATGTATTTTCTCTTTATGAAAAGCAATTGCAGATGTTATTAAGTAGGATACTTATAGGAGCTCGTGGCTAAGTAATAACAGCCGCACGGGTCGATCCGTCAGGTTAAGCTACGCTTGCCGGGGTTGGTCCGTAGTTAGGTGACCGTCTTTACACACCGAGACTCCTCCGTGCCTCGGAAAGCACGTTAAGCCGTTGATCCCGGCTGTCATTCGTGGATCTTTGACAGTCGTTACGGGACGTCAGAAAGCCGAAAGTCTGACAACCAATCTTACCAAGGGGTATCGTATTACCCAGTAATTGGGTTGTGGAGGTCAGATAGGCAGTCCCTCCATATAAAATACTGGTATTCAGCTGCATCCGGGTAGACTGGAAGCCGACCCCAACATAGTTGGGAAAAGGCTAGGCAGATTGATACGAGTTTTATTTAAAATGCAAAATTTATTGCAATACAATTTTCTTCTAATTTTTTTTGCCCATTAGTTAATCAGTCAAATCAAATCTTAGACCTAATAGTTTGCAAACATGGGTAATTAGTATAGAGATGTTTTTATAGTGATCCTTGTTCACCGACACATGGGCCAGACCATGAAATACCATTGTGCTTTACTACTCCTCCTTGCCTCGGAAAGCACGTTAAGCCGTTTGTCCCGGCTGTCATTCATGGATCTTTGCCAGTCGTTACAGGTCGTCAGAAGCCCGAAAATCTGACAACCAGACTTACCAAGGGGTATCGTATTACCCAGTAATTGGGTTGTGGAGGTCAGATAGGCAGTCGACCCGTGCGGCTGTTATCATACCTCACTCGAGGTTTTATCGAGATTATAGACATAATCTAAAATTTAGCCTAGTTAGATCGAATGCTCATTCTGATACTGATTGGGTGCATGCTGCAGACAGTAGTAGTACAATAGTTGAAGTCACAAAGCGCAAAGCGGCAAACAATAGGACAAGTGTGCACCTGCCTGAAGCTTATCCAACTGGATAAGGGCATTTGAAAAACAGGTATTATACAACTTCTGGCCAATACCTGAAGACAATGGGGATGATGACTAAAATTTTTTTCATCCGTCATTTAGATTTTCAAAAAATATTGGACACGTATTTTTTCTTTTTTTACGTAATCGAAAGATTACACCAATACGTTGAGTTAAAATATGGCATGACGTCACGCCTAGCGAGATTTTATACGTAGAAGTGACGTAACGAGCCGCGACTCGGGATCTTTAATGCGTGTTATCTAAGTGATTTTTTAATAGGAAGATAAAGCAAAAAATACGTGTCTAATATTTTTTTGTTATCTGACTGACGGACTAAGAGGAGGAGCTCGTGGCTAAGTAATAACAGCCGTACGGGTCGACCCACCAGGTTAAGCTACGCTTGCCGGGGTTGGTCCGTGGATGGGTGACCATCTTTACATACCGAGACTCCTCCGTGCCTCGGAAAGCACGTTAAGCCGTTGGTCCCGGCTGTCATTCGTGGATCTTTGACAGTCGTTACGGGTCGTCAGAAGCCCGAAAGTCTGACAACCAGTCTTACCAAGGGGTATCGTATTACCCAGTCACTGGGTTGTGGAGGTCAGATAGGCAGTCGCTCCATGTAAAATATTGGTATTCAGCTGCATCCGGTTAGACTGGAAGCCGACCCCAACATAGTTGGGAAAAGGCTAGGCAGATTGATTTTTTGACTGACGGACTAAATAGTCGAATTTCTTTTTTTTTACCCAGGTATCATCCCTATTATCGTAAGTAATTCTCAAAAAATTATCATTGAAATCCGTGTACGCACGGCTACAGATCAAGCTATACATTTCCAGTATAAGCTGATCTCGCATTTTAAAGGATTCCCTTACAATGAGAGGTCAGTGTAAACTGGAATTATATAGCTTGATGTGTAGCCGTGTATACAAGACGTAAAGTTAAACAAAATGGTCCCCAAAACCATGACTTGGAATTGTCAGTCGCAACCCTAGAATTGTGTTTAATTTTGACTCGTCGTGTTTTTCTTTCCAGAAATAACCTGGTTTCTGGAACAAAAATTACAGACGCGTAAGGATTACCTACATATACCCCCCTTATTCATAAAAGGATAACCCCCTTTTTCATAAAAACTAAAACGCACTATAAATCTACTTTAGTCATAGTAGTGTTTTGTCCTCCTCTTCTTTCAAACTCAAATTATAATTCAAAAGAAATTGACAAAACACTTCTATAACTAAAATAGGTTTTTAGTATTTTTATGATTGGGGGATACAAATATTGTTGATTTATTATAGAAACTAATATAAATCTTTTGGAGCAACATCACAATCTGCACAGTCGGTATTGAGTAACTTGTGAAAAATGAAAAAAAAAAAAATGAAATAAAAAAGACCATCTATCCTATTCATCATCTGCCTAGCCTTTTCCCAACTAGATACTATTACGGCGTCGAAAAAAACCTAATATATTTAAGAGCCTTTTCGGCTTAAATTGAAAAACCACAAAACTTCGAATCCCGATAATAGCACCTTTTAAAAATAAATGACCTGGATCTCGTAAAGGTGGTGACCCACTTTGATGGAAACGCTTTAATTTGATCAGTCCGGTGGTCTTCAGTTTGAATTTTGAAATGACACAAAATACACCAAAGAATGCTGGCGTCATACAACGAGTGCATCGCACGCACACATTGCATTCTCATCTCAGCCTTACCTCATCTCAGTCTATTGTGCGTGTGTGGTGTTACGCGAATGAATAGTATAAGAAATGAGTATATGTATTGTATAAGAGGATGTCTGAAAATGACACCGTTCCGGTGACTTAAAAGTTGTGTGGAAATCGGTTGTCAATTGTATGGGCATGTAATGCTAAGGAATGAGGAAAATGTCGTTAGAAAAGTTCTGAGTATGAGTGTGGATGGCTACACGAGTACGGAAAGACCAAAGAAACGAAGGATGGACTGTGTGAAAGATGATATGGCTAGAAAGGGAGTGACTACCAAGATGACGACTAATAGAGAAGTATGGAAGAAACAGACATGTTGCGCTGACCCTAAATAAATTGAGATAGGGCAGCAGGAGAATGCTGATGACGACATAGACACGCTTCACGTATAGCGAGTGCAAGTTACTGCCAAAACGACTGCCAAAGATGTACAAATGACAGCTGGGACTACCGGCTTAACGTGCTTTCAGAGGCACGGAGGGGACTCGACATGTGATGGTCACTTATCCACGGACCAACCCTAGCAAGCTTAGCTTAACATGATGGATCGACCTGTGTGATGGTTATTACTTAGCCAGCTACTTTGTGCCTTTGAATTATATGGTATTAATGGCGCTAATGGGCCTATTGATTTCGATATTAATTTACTACCACTGAATAGGTAATCAATGGGTAAAGTACCTTCCTTCCTAGCTAATTATTACTTAATGAGTAGTAATCATCTGTGTTGACGTTTCATTTGTAAATATAGAGATTATCTGTCTGCCTTTCAATTCTGACAGCTCATACACACGTATACACTATACCTACAGGATGTAAAAATATTGTACATATAACAAAATATTAATGTTATGGTGAAAGCTGCTAACTAGCGCCACCATTGAAAAAATCATAAGTCAGGAGATGCGGAACATTTTGAAATTTCTTATGCTCACATTTTTAGTCAGATGAGGAAGAATTTTTTGTATCAAGAATAATCAACACTAAACCTCCTAGGTTCTAGGTAACTGGTATCACTTCGAAAGCTTAGGTTTCAAAATGTTCTCCAGACTTTTTTTCTCAATGATGGAGCTAATTAGCAGCTCTGCTTGCCTTAATATTATATAATTTCAACTCGGCCTATCACAGTCCACTGCTGGACATAGGTTTCTCTCAGGCTGCGCCACAACACCCTGTGCTCCGCCTTCCGCATCTAGTCTGCCCCAGGGAAAGCGTCCCACCCTACGCTTGCCGATCCGCGGTCTTCACTGGTCTCGTCTGCTCCCATAATGTTGACAGTCGGGCTGGTCCACAAAATCTAGGCCTCTCAGCGCGCTTTGGAGCGGGCTATGCTCGGAGTTTCTTTGAAGGATAAGATCAAAAATTAATGTATATGTATTTACTTAAAATTACTTTCATGAATGAATTTCATACTTTTTTTTTTTTGTGGATGTGGGTGGGTAATAATCAAATGACTTCTCCCGCTCTGGGCGGAGCGGGAGGGCATGTCAGACTTTTACTGACTAAAACCTACCCGTGTTTCTTCAGTTGCCTGTGCCAGGGCCACGGTATCGGTCACGGTCACTGCTGACATCTCTTTGAGGCGCGCGTGGAACACAACGCGCCGTCGACCTGGGCATGGTCCTTACCGGACGGCGAGCTACCCATTACTCGTCGTCCGCAAGCCCGCGCCTACGGTGGCCGGGAATTGGCAATGGATTCCCGCCGCCCAGGGCGTCTCCTGCGGCGGCCAGGGGCGCGAGGGCGCGACTGTTGCCTCTCCCTAACGCGTTCCGCCTCCTCTTTCGCGAGCATTACTGCTTCACAGAAGGAGGTGATGGCCTCCCAATGAATTTCATACCTACCTATGTTATAACTTGACCGGATTGTGTATGAATTGTATAACGTGTACGTCACGAACTGAACTAAACTCGTGTCATGTCATAATACATACCTTATTTTAATCAAAACCAACACAAATACTAAACTAGAAATGAAACCCAAAACTATTACCATTCTGTTAGATTAAATTAAAAGTTTCCTCACTTGCATGGATTAGTACCGTTTGGCATCAATAGATGGCGTTTACTTAAACTAAACGCGCAGTTGGACCACCTGTGAAAACATTTGGGAATGTTGGGATAGAACTTTCTAAAGGGTTTAGTTCGAGGGTAGTTTAAGTGTTTAAGGATTATGTGAACGGGTAGAGCAAACTTTGTGCAGTGGATGGATGAACACTAAAATGCAAGAGGGGTTTTAGGATACTTATTGATTTTGGCGAAGTTTGTGCTTGCTCTGTGGGTAGTGTATGTACCTTCTTAGTTGGAACATCTTTCGGTATTATGAGATGAACATATAATATACAGGTTTAGTTTTCAATGAGCAGTCAAATTTTCACAGGGTGTTCTACCCATGATTATGAACAACTTTCACTATGGGACAACCTTTTAAATCACGAAAAAAAATCAGCTGTTTCATACATTTCGGTCGAGTAGGTATTGAACTTTTGTATGAAACAGCTGTTTTTTTTTTTCGTGATTTTATAGTTGGTCCCATAGGAAAAATTGTTCATATTCACGGGTAGAACGCCCTGTGAAAATTTGGCTGGTCATTGAAAATTAACCCTGTAGAAAGAGTAGTGGAGAAAAAAATATTCCAGTTTCAAAAATGACACCTCCGTAGTTTTCTGTTTATCCATGCTAGATTATTCTTTTTATTTATTTTCTTATTATTGTATTTCTTAGTGTTATTCTAGAGATACTGTTTTTTAAATTATGTCCATCTTTATTTGTTAACATTAAACAATATTCTATTCTATTTTATTATATATAAAGTGTTTAGTTTGGCTTCGGTTTTAACAGGAAGTATGTCTACCTAGGGCAGGTCATTCAGCTCGGTAGATATAACTTTGAGAAAGAAGCCGACAGAAGTATCCAGTTGGTTTGAGCAGCGTTAGGAAAACTTCGTCAAATCTTTTCGTCACCTATCCCGCAATGTTTGAAGACTAAGGTTTTCAACCAGTGCGACCTGCCCGTTATGACATACGGTGCTGAAACGTGGACACTAACGGTCGGGCTGATCCACAAATTCAAGGTCGCTCAGCGCGCTATGGAGCGGGCTATGCTCGGAGTTTCTTTGAAGGATAAAATCAGGAATGAAGTTATCCGGAAAAGAACCGGAGTAACTGACATAGCTTTCAAACTAAGCAAACTGAAGTAGCAGTGGGCTGGCCATGTTTGTCGAAGTCCTGGAGTGGAGACCGCGTATCGGTAATCATAGTGTGGGACGCCCCCCAGCTAGATGGACCGACGACCTGAAGAAAGTGGCTGGGACAGACTGGATGCGGAAGGCGGAGGACAGGGTGTTGCGGCGCAACCTTAGAGAGGCCTATGTCCAGCAGTGGACTGCAATTTTCTGAGTTGATTTAACAGGAAACCACTGAACATCACGCCATTCTTAAATGTTGTCACGTTATCGGTCGAAAGCGTACTAGTTCGCAGAAACGGCCATTTGCCTGTGACATAAGTAGTGTGATCATGTCGCGCGGACACCGACACGTCCCTTTGCCGCTTATTCTGTTTTTTTTTTTTTATATTTCTATGTGTTCCATTCCATTTAAGCGAGGCTCTCCGAATGACATCAGTTATTTTAGTGATGGAACTTGTTGTATTCTTAAACCGGTCCACAAGTTTGATACTCATAATACTTCGTTCCATAGTTCCCTGGCAAACTCCGAGCGTGGATGTTTGAGAACCATACGTGAATTAATCGACGACGTTGCCTCAAAATATTATTTATTTGTCTAACAAACAATGTAATATGTATGAAGGTAAATGTTTTAGCCAGTAGGTAAAAGATATTTAATTGAATTTACCTGCTGTTGTGGCGCCGAAACGCGATGAAATATGCATGTACTTATGTAAACAAGGAAGAGCTCGTGGCTAAGTAATAACAGCCGTACGGGTCGATCCATCAGGTTAAGCTACGCTTGCCGGGGTTGGTCCGTACCATACTTACATACTGAGACACCTCCGTGCCTCGGAAAGCACGTTAAGCCGTTGGTCCCGGCTGTCATTCGTGGATCTTTGACAGTCGTTACGGGTCGTCAGAAGCCCGAAAGTCTGACAATCAGTCTTACCAAGGGGTATCGTATTACCCAGTTAATGGGTTGTGGAGGTCAGATAGGCAGTCGCTCCATGTAAAATAATGGTATTCAGCTGCATCCGGTTAGACTGGAAGCCGACCCCAACATAGTTGTGAAAAGGCTAGGCAGATTGATTGATGTAAACAAGCGACACGTGTAGGTAGTTCGTGTAATTGAGCGACACGTGTAGGAAGTTACACCGTACACGTGTATTTCTAAAACAAAAGTTCTTCTTTATTTGTTCTTTTTGCTAGAAAAATTTGTTCGTTATGGTCGCGAATAATATTTTGATCAACACACAACCTCACTGCTTCAATAATCAAGTCAATCAGTCTGCCTAGCCTTTTCCCAACTATGTTGGGGTCGGCTTCCAGTCTAACCGCATGCAGCTGAATACCAGTATTTTACATGCAGCGAATGCCTATCTGACCTCCACAACCGAGTAACTGGGTAATACGATACCCCTTGGTAAGACTGCTTGTCACACTTTCGGGCTTCTGACGACCCGTAACGACTGTCAAAGATCCACTAATGACAGCCGGGACCAAAGGCTTAACATGCTTTCCGAGTCACGGAGGAGTCTCGGTATGTATAGATGGTCACCCATCCACGGACGGTAAGCGTAGCTTAACCTGATGGATCAACCCTTGCGGCTGTTATTACTTAGCCACGAGTTCTTCAAGAATCGAGTGGACAGATTAAAAATATCAGTATCAATAGTCAGAAGGTAAAGAGCTAGGTACCTACGCGTTAGAAAGAGGCAACTTTTAGGTGAATATAACTGTAGGTAATTAACGCTGTGCGACCTGAATTGCATTTTATTGTGTCGTAGCAAGAGTTGCTATTTAAATGATTTGCGGATTGAATCTTCTGTACTTGTACTATTATGTATTCTGTGGTCTAACCAAATAATCATTTACTACCCACTATTATAAATGCGAAAGTTTGGATGGATGGATGTTTGTTACTTAGTCACGCCAGAATGAATCTGGATGACGTTTGGCATAGTCGTCTGGAATAGCATATAAGCTACTTTTTATCCCGGAAAAATGTACGGTTCCCGTGGAATTATTTCCGACATCCTCGCGGGTGAAGCTGCTGGCAAAAGCAAGTAAATAATAATAATAATAACCCCACCGCCGTATCTCTACGTTGACGTCGTGGTGGGGCTTGCGCGCTCCGAACTCTGGGTCTGTGTCGGTGGAGTTTACTTTGCCGAAATAGGTCTAGGGTGAGGAGCCAGACCAAGAGAGATACGTGAACCCGCAGGGCAGCATGTGGCGAGCTGTTGGGCAGTAGCAACCCCACGGACCCTATTTCCCGGGAGAAGTCTTGTTCTTCACCTCTGGCTTACCTTTATTGGCCGGCTGGAGTGAACACTGTCGGGAACAGAGCTCCCACCTCATTCTTGCCTTTATTGGCCGGCTTGAGTGGAGATTCGCAAGAGCAAACGTGCTCGGAGGAAGGAAGTATTCTAGTAAGTGCTTGTAGGGATCTTGACCATCTTCCGGGCTCTGGGATTGTTCTGAGAGCCGTGGAATACCTCTCCACTCGTCAAGCACCTCAGGACATGATGCCCCTTGTCGCTACGTCACCATGTGCTAGCGACCGTTTCCGGGGGCCCATTATTGAGTGTGCAAATCACCCCCTGCCAATTTATCTGTGTATATTATATAACATTGGTCAGGCAGGGGCCATAGTTCTTCCATCGTTCAAGGTACCCAATCCATGCAGCCACCCAAACCCATAGGCCCAATGTGTTTTGTTTCCATGTTCTGCAATAGTCCTGCACCAACCGGGGGTTGTCCTTGGGTGCACTTGCATAGTGCATACAGGGATAAACGTCGGCTGGTGCCTCGTCGTCATTTAAAATTGTCTAAGGGGCCTTGCGAGTTGGCTTCGGCCCCTCATACACCTTCCAAAGGTCCGGGACCCCAGGGTTCCGAGATAAGCCAAAGATAATAATAATAATAAACAAATTGCGCAGAAAGCCTTTGAGCTATAGAGAGATGAAACTATGAGGGGTAATATCCAGTGTGACGTATGTATTCTGAATGTAACCCTTATACCTATATAAGGCATACTCGTGAGGGGCTCGTGGCTAAATGATAACAGCCACACGAGTTGCTCGAAGGTTAAGCTGCGCCTGCCGCTGTCGGTTCGTGAATGGGTGACCATCCATTACATATATCGAAACCCCTTCGTGCGATCTCGGCTGTCATTCGTAGATCTTTGACAGTCGTTACGCGTAGTTCGAATCCCAAAAGTCTGACAACTAGGCTTAACAAGGGGTCATGTTACCGAGTAACTGGGTTGTGGAGGTCAGATAGGCAGTCGCTCCATGTAAAATACTGGTATTCAGCTGCATCCGGTTAGACAGGAAGCCGACCCCAACATAGTTGGGAAAAGTCTAGGCAGATTGATTTGACCTATTAGGTACACTGGATATTTCATGTGTAACAGTTATAATTACTAAGCTCTTTGTGTTTCAAAATACCCGAGCCACAACTGGGACGGTATCACACACCAGCGATGCCTCCAGTATTGCAGATATTCACAATTTACTACAGATTAACTTCTGCCCGCGACTTTGTCCACGAGAAATTTCTTGTTCCCCCGACCCAGCCTGTTGCATCGCATCGCCTGCCCGCGCTATTACTTCGTTTTCCCTTGGGGTACTTTCTGACTTTTTTTATTGTTGCTCGGCTCCTAAGGGTCCTAGTGTGATGTTAAATAGCCTATAGCCTTTCTCAAGAATTGGGCTATCAAATGCAAAAAGAATTTTTCAATAAACTTCCTCGAAAACTGGTATATATCGCACTACGATTAGGTTGACAATGCAATGTATTTCACACGCGTGCGATTTTTCATTTTCCAACACGTGTGCGGGAATAAAAATTGCCACAGATAACTTATACCTATACTTAGTCCAAATTGGTTCAATGCCTCTATTCACACCGTCTCTATTTGGAGGTGAAAGTTTTTTTAGACCTCTTATAAGAGATTATGCGTCTGTACGGCGTTAATATTTTTTGAATATTTAAATAATGTTTGTAAATAGAATATCATCAAAAACCATGATTATTACAATAAAAAAAACGTTAAGAACATATTAATATTTATTTGTGTTCTAAACTCAAAAATATTTAAATATTCTATTTTTCATATTAGACTGTTTATCGGTTACCTTTGCTTCTCCTTCAACCTGGCGAAAGCAAAGCGCGGAAAAAAAAAATATGTCATAGTTTCCTAATAATTCAGGACAAAAATATTTTTCGTTATTTTATTTTATTTCTTCAAAAGTGTATTGGAAAACGTCTCTTGATACGCGTGGACATTTGTTATTGCAGTTCTCGGCTCAAAAACAACCTCGCCTACGGCTCGGGTGTTAATTCCGCCTCGAATGCAATGAATGAATGAATGAATTGCACCGATCCCAGCGTGGTTTAACCAGACTCGATCACTCGAATGAACCCAGAGATTCACACTAGACCCTGTTGCCTCATGTTACATGGTGCAACAGAGACCATTGCATATCAGTGAGTAGACCGGGGGGCGCGGTAATGGTAGGGAAGACATGCCCTTAGGATATGGAGGGGATATAGAGCCTATCCAGTATGCACCGTAAAATAAGCATTGGAATAGTGGAGAGACGGGTGATATAATATGGATGGGCTTTTTTACGACGTTGCTGCCATGTTGCTTCTAGTCCAGCTTCCCCGGTGAATCTTTTGGCGGTTAAACTGCGTTTTCGACTCTTTTTATGTCGCTGCTATGCTGTATTACGGGTAATCTTCCTTCTAGACTCTTTTCTTTTTCGTTCTGATGAGTTGTCAGCAGCAGAATGTCCAGGACGCGGTCGGACCGTTCGTCGCTGTTGTCCAACTCCAACTTCAAATAATGTAATTTTTGTTTTTATTCAAAGTTCGAGCTATAGCTCGCCGCTGTTCAGTTCAGGTTGACGCGATTGCAGATATAACAGTTTTATAGTACAAAGTAATGCACACAAATCAGCACAAATAATTAATTAAACTGGACCGTAACAAAAATTGTCCACTTGTATCAAAATGTACTATTTCAAATCTGACTGGTAGTTCCAGAGATTAGCATGTCTATACACTAATAATAATAAGAGTTTGTTTGTTTGAACACGCTCATCTCTGGAAATGCTAGTCGGATTTAAATTTGTGGCAAACAAGAAAATAGCCTGGTCTGCGCGCTGTAATGTGTGTGATCATCTATAATTTTCTTTGTCACTCTGCTTCGTGTCCCGCCACTGGGCAAAGGCATTCTCTTTTTATTTCCAAAACTCGCTGTTTTGTGCAATCTCTGGCCATGTTCGACGCAAACATTCCTCATACCACGTTTGCCGCGGTCTACTTGACGGCAATGTCCTCTCTCAGGCGTCCAGTGAGTGACGATCTTTGCACATCTCTCAGGGTGCAACCGTGACTCGGCGAAGTGGCCAACCCACTCTCACTTCAATCAATGATAATATTAAAGCATACGAAATTAAATATTCCTACAACCTACTATTAAAAAACATGAAAATAGTTCAATGTAGGTACCCGATCCACTATGCCACCCAAACGCACAGCCCATTATGTTTTTTTCCATGTTCTGCAATAGTCCTGCACCAACCGGGGATTGTCCTTGCGTGCACTTGCATAGTGCATACAAGGATAATCGTCGGCTGGTGCCTCCTCGTCATTTAAAATTGTCTAAGGGGCTTCTGCGAGTTGGCTTCGGCCCCTCGTACGCCTTCCAAAGGTCCAGGACCCCAGGGTCACGAGATATAAATAAATAAAATAAAATAAAATAAAATAAAATAAAATAAAATAAAATAAAATAAAATAAAATAAAATAAAATAAAATAAAATAAAATAAAATAAAATAAAATAAAATAAAATAAAATAAAATAATCTTTATTTCGGATAAGCATCATCCATATATGGGTTAGTAAGCAAAAATAAACAAAAAGATAACTTATACCTATGTTAGTAAACTTATAATCTATTTAGCGACAAGGGTGCTATTCGAAATGCATCTTCGAACAACATCACCTAACAAAGGAGAATCGTACCTCCCCGCTATGGTCTTCAGGATGGAGTTGGAGCTGTCCCGCACTCTGCAGAGCAAAGAGGCAGATTTCTGTCTGACGATGGCGTGGAAGCCATCGACACGTGCTTGTGCAAACATACCAGATGCACTGCAGAAAGGGGGCAGCCCCATCAGCATCCTGAACCCGTTATTATACTGGACCCGTAGGGCGCTGATAGCCCGCTGAGTAAAGTTGGTCCACAGGCTGCACGTGTAAAACACTTGGCAATAAGCTTTAAAAAGCGTTATTTTGACTGCTTTGCTACAGCGTGCAAACCTGCGAGCCAACATGTTACATCGGACTGCCAGCGCCCTACGTTCCCTCTCAATATCCACTTGGTCATTAAGGTCGTCGGTTACATAATGCCCCAAGTACTTGAACTGGTATACTCGCGTTATATCATTCCCATTTAATTGAATCGGGGGCACATACTCAGGACATTTAGCACCGGCAGCCTTAAAGACCAAGAATTCACTTTTTTTAACATTATAAACTAAGCCATGCTCTCGAGCATAGCCCTCACAACACCTAAGCAGCTCTCTAAGCGCTCTAACCGTAGGGCTCAGCAGCACCATATCGTCAGCGTAGCTGATGTTGTTGACACTAACGTCATCAATGCGACATCCGATTTTCTTGCTGCTGAGCTCAACGATCAGATCGTTTATGTAGAGGTTAAACAGTTTTGGTGACGTTATTCCTCCCTGTCTAACCCCGCACTCTAGCCCGTACGACACAGAAAGCCCATCGGCCCATCTCACCCTGTTCGTCTGATTGTAATACCAATACTGGAAAATACGCAACAGCTCCGCTGGCACTTTTCTCTCCCGCAGCTTTTTCCACATAACCTCATATGATACAAGGTCAAAGGCACGGGAGAGATCTAGAAAGCAAGCATACACAGGTGTTCGACGTTTCGTGTAGTATTGCACCGTATGTTTGAGGCCGAGAATCGCACTTTCAGTGCCAAGATCATTACGAAACCCAAACTGTGCGTCGTGTAATTTTAACAAACTATCCAACCGTGCGTCCAGCTGACTGTCGAGTACTCTCGCAATAATAGTAGCCAGGGAGATGGGTCGATAGTTACACTTATCAGCAACGTCACCTGTTTTATTTTTAATAATAGGCACAACAATAGTACGCATGAGATCAGAGGGAAGGTACGAATGACACATACATAAAGAGTAAAACATAGCGAGCACTCTAGCTATGTGAGGACCGGCATGCTGCAAGTGCTCAATGCTTAAACCATCGTGACCCGGGGACTTCCCTCTCGTCATTTTCTTAATGGTGCTTGATACCTGCTTGGCCGAAAAACGAACCAGATCAGAATCACGACAGCAACCGTCATCGAGCACTCGCAACGACGAGCCCAGCGGTGACTCCACTTTAAAGTGATCCATAAACATGCTGGCGATGCTGTCCGGCTGATCAGCACCACCGACACTCACAGGAAAGCCAGGCCTAACATCAAACTTTTTAGTAGCCTTCCAGAACTTCTGAAAATTATTAGCTTTACGGAGGGACGCTACAATATCAAGCTTAATTTGTTCTTGATGAGTCTGACACCACACTAGCCTGCTTTTAAACACCTTTCGTGTCTGGCACATGTCGTTGTAAATATCGCCAGAAGTTGGTTTATTGTGCCATACCCATAGCTGATATTTAAGCCTCGCCCTCGCGTGAGCATCTCGCACGTGCTTGTTCCACCCAACAACACGGCCAACATGTCCATGAGTCCGAGTTTCCACTTGGCTCTGTACCGCGGCTTCTGACAAAATAGTAACAATACTTTCATACATCTTGTCAAGAATTGCCCTATGTTCAGTATTATTACAATGACCATTACTGCACAAACCAAATTCCTGAGGGTAATCAATCAGCTTTAACTTACTATTACATACGTCATAGAACACGTTTATTTGATCACTATCCCTCTCGCCCCAAATTACTCTACTACATGATGTTTTATTGTCAATTAACTTTGGCTTAATCTTATCTAACCTACACTCAACATATATGTGACAGTGATCAGACCAGAACACATCGTGCACAATACCTATCTCAGTCACCGTTAACCAAGCAGACTGTGTGACGACACAATGATCAAGCCATCGCCTGCAACCGTGCGCGTCACTGACAAAGGTATAACTACTTGAGTCTAAGCCTAACTTTTCAATGTCCGCACACCTCCACTTTTGTTCGTTACAGAAAGCCAAGAGTTCGCAACAAAAAGACTCACCGGGGTGTGCGTTGAAATCGCCAAGTATGTAAACTGTTTCAACGTTACCAGTTTCGACAATCGCACTCACTTCACTTAGGCACTCTGTGAATTCTGTCAGATTTTCACTCGAGTCAGTCGGCATATAAATACTGAACACTATTATGCACCTGTCCTTGAGTGAAACTTTAATCGCCGTTAAACGCGCACTTACACAGCTGATTACCGTTACTGACTCAAAGGCTCGCTTACGCCACAGGATCGCAACACCACCATAAGGTCGTCCTCTCAATATTCCTGCTGAGGTGTCAACAGCTGACTTTCCTGTGTACTCGAAGTCGTTATGAATTTGTCCAAGAAAGGGTATATCATGAGGAAGCAGCCATGTTTCCTGGAGGGCAACTATGTCAGCTGACTGACACAGAAAATTAACTGCCTCAACAGATCGCTTCACTGATTTGCAGTTAAAACTTACAAATTTACTCGTCTGATAATTGCTAATATCCATTATTTATTGTGTCAATGTTTGCTTAATTATGCCAGTCTTCGTCTTGTAGGTTTCATTTACAAAACGCCTAAAAGTAATTCAATATGTCAAACATGGAAATACATAAGTTATAAGTTATTTTCATTAATATCTTTTATTTTTTTATTTTTGTGTTTATTATTATTATTTTTTTTGTCCGGCTGTGCTGTGTGCACATTGAATGTTCGGCAACTCAATCTGTTTTTACTGATTATTGGGCCACCAAGACACAGGCTGCTACAACATAAGAAATAGCCCTGGGCCCCAAACTAGGCAGTTTGGGGCCCAGGGCTATTTCTTATGTTGTATAACTTGTGTGTGTGTAAATAAATTATTCTATTATTCTACATAAAAAAATATTACAGAGTTTATGAACAAAAAATACGTCAATAAAGGCACTATAATATTATTATTTGTGCGATTATTGTTTGACAGTCAAAGCAACAAATACTTTTATAGCTTTGACTTGCTTATCTTGGTAGGAAAGGACTACTTCAAGGTTCTATAATGAAAAACAACTGAATATCGGATACTATTTACGTATATTTTTCCCCACAAATGACTTTGTGACTCCCAATAAAAATTATTAGTTTGTTTGTGTGTACCTATGTAAATCTCAAGAGAAATCAAAAGTAAGTATGTACTAGATTTGTATTGTATTGACTTATTTGACCGTTAGAATAAGGTTTGTGACCTCAGAATTCAATCACATTGAAGCATTTATAGTAATGTGTTTATTTGCATTCAAATTCAATGACATTTTTTTTTTTATAAAAAATCTGACTGTAATTATAATAGTGCTTAAAACTTTTTTAGCTAAATGAGTTATTATCTCGGAAAGTTTATTGAAAACACTAGATTCAAAATAATTTTGTATCAATCTGCCTAGCCTTTTCCCAACTATGTTGGGGTCGGCTTCCAGTCTAACCGGATACAGCTGAATACCATTATTTTACATGGAGCGACTGCCTATCTGACCTCCACAACCCATTAACTGAGTAATACGATACCCCTTGGTAAGACTGATTGTCAGACTTTCGGGCTTCTGACGACCCGTAACGACTGTCAAAGATCCACGAATGACAGCCGGGACGAACGGCTTAACGTGCTTTCCGAGGCATGGAGGAGTCTCGGTATGTAAAGATGGTCACCCATCCACGGACCAACCCCGGCAAGCGTGGCTTAGCCTGATGGATCGACCCGTGCGGCTGTTATTACTTAGCCACGAGCTCCTCCTCAAAATAATTTTGTATGTAGGTACCTAATAGGGATAGTCAGATTCGAGACATAATAGTTTTGAGAATAAAAGTAACTCTTTGGTCAATCGAATTATGTCCATTGTCGTTTAACTATCGCCTTAATTAATAATCAGTCAATCCATGAAAACAATCAATCGTCAATCGTATTAGTTTTTTTAAGGTATAGGGATAATGACTAAAAATTTTCCTTTTGTCCGTCACGTAGATTATTAGAAAATATTGGACACGTATTTTTTATTTTTTTACAAAACCAAAAGATTACGGCGATACATTGAGTGAAAACATCGCGTGACGTCACATGTAGCTAGATTTTATACGTACAAGTGACGTAGCGAGCCCCCACTCCCGAACTTTAATGCGTGTTATATTATAGGCGGGAAAAAAATTCAATACCCGAGAGGCAGTACAAAATGCCTTTGAAGAATTTGTTGCCTCCCGTCCAGCTGATTTTTTTAAGAAGGACATCAATAAACTGCCACTGCGTTGGCAAAGATGCATTGATTGCATGGGTGATTACTTCGATTAATACAAATAAAAAATGCATGAAAAAAATTCGTTTAAATTTTATCATACAAAACGGCAATTTCATAGGTAAAGACCATATAAGTCATTTTCTATTAACATGATAAAGCAAAAAATACGTGTCTAATCTATTTTAAACGACTAAAAAAAATGGGGGCGGTTCTCAATTCGACACGTATGTTTATTTTTTTTTTTTTTTTTTATGTATCATCCGATTTGAAAAAAAAAATGTTTTATTCGAGAGGGTATAGGTACCTCAAAGTTGGTCCAATATAAAATTGATTAACTTTCCTTGGGTAGTTTTTGAGTTAGCTTCAATACGAGTAATACGTATTTTTGCCCCACTGTTATATGAATGATGTTCTAGTTTCTTTTGCAGGTAGTGGTATTAGAATTTGCGTGGGGTAGGTATCATAACTAAAAAGTGAAAAATAAAAACTTTTTGCAAAAAAATACAACCGACTTCCAGAAACAACACTACAAAGTGAAAAATAACTTTAATTTCGGAAGTCGGTGGCAAAAAACGAAAATACTAATATAACCAGACACCGACTTCCGAAATTAAAGTTATTTTTCACTATGTACCTAGTGTTGTTTTTGGAAGTCGGTTGTATTTTTTTGTAAAAAGTTTTTATATTATCTGACTGACGGACTAAATAATATTTCATTTTTTTACCCAGGCATCATCTCTATTATTTTTTACCCAGGCATCATCTCTATTATTTTTTACCCAGGCATCATCTCTATTATTTTTTACCCAGGCATCATCTCTATTATTTTCCTTCTCCTAACAGTTTACACCAACCGGTTATTAGGAACTGCCTATCTGGGGCTATTGATCTGTCGCTTTAGTTAATAGTCTAGCCTTTGGAAGTCGCGCTCGCCGGCCGCTGCCGCGGGAACTCTCGCTTTTCTCGCTCGGCTCGCGCGTGTTTTGTCACAGTTCTAACCTAACCCATTTGGTTGGGGTGCCCTGGCTTAATTACTGCGACCAATTCGGTTCGTGCGTGATTGGTCACATTTCCAATCTAACCTACAATTAAATATCATTCTGGCTGCTAGTTTAATGGCGCCATTTGGTTCAAAGGCTAGGATGTTATCTTAAAGGCGAGTAGTAATGCCAACTAGCGCCACCATTGAGAAAAAAATCATAAGTCTCGAGATATGGAACATTTAGAAATTTCCTATGCTCACATTTTTTGTCAGATGAGGTAGAAAGTTTTGTATCAAAAAAATCAACACAACCTCTTAGGTTCGAAGCTTTAGCAGTTAACGCCTTAAAAGGTTGACCTCACCTGACCTACCTCATCTGATTAAAAATTTGAGGATAGGAAATTTCAATATTTTCCATATCCCCAGTGTTCGGGTCGTGACCTAAGTGGTATTGACTATTGGAATGGCTACAAAAAACACTGAGTTAAAGTTGTTTAAAGCAATTTATTTTATAACGATTAAAAGGCTACGCTAAAATCATGGCTAATGACAATGAGGCGAATGCACCTGGTTGCTGTCTGAATATGCACTGTTGTCGGCGCGCGCTCAACGCGGCCTTATTAATTTCCTAGATCAGCAAAAGGGTGTTCGAATAATATCGAACATCCAGACTTATGATTTTTTCTCAATGGTGGCGTTAGTTGGCAGCCTTAAGCTAGTTGGCTGTGACAGATCAACCAGATTTGAGTTTAATAAATACATGTGTTAAGAACTTCTTTATTATATCTATGGAAGCAATCGCATAGTATAAAACATTCGTGTCAAACTGGTCTAAACCTCACAATCACGAAGCTGGTAGTAATAATATGCAAGCGCCACTTAATTTAGCACAAAATGCAAAATAGGCTAAAAGTCTTGAAGAAAACTTTCCAAGTAAATTCAATGGAAGGCCGGCAAACATTTATTAATGTCAAAACAAAGTGCTAAAGCGGTGGTTGAATTTGCATAGTATTAGATAAAACCTTTGGGTTCGGTCTTTTCAGTCGAAGCGCAAAGTCGTTCGAAGTAAAAATCGAAGCGCGTGGCAAAGAAATTAGTTATGCAAGCTATCTATCATTAATTCTATCTACCTTATTGGTGACTAGCACTTCCCTAGGCTTCGCCCGCGTGGATGTCGGAAAATATCCCACGGGAACGAACGAAAATTCTTCCTTATTCCTTGCCTAAATTGTAAAGGGAACCTCTGTGCAAAATAAGTCAAGCTAAAGTGCATTGAAGAATTGAAGACACCAACTTCAGAAGCTGTGTGTTTGATGAAAGTTATTTTATTCGTTTTTGGTTTTGAAGTCGGTTTTTACTTTTTTTTAAGTAAATTTATTTTTACATTTTTAGTTGATTATACAATTACATAAATAAGCTCAAGACGAACGAAAAGGAGAATCCTCAAAATCGGCTTAGAAATGCCGGAGATACCTGACATTTGTGTATATAACTTTGTACATAAGAAAAATTACATAATGTATTATATACTAAAACCTCCCTGAAAGTTTGTAGATCACGATAGTGAAAGAATCGTCAAAACTGGTTCATTAGTTTTTGAGAAACTCGCGGACAAACAAACATACATACATACATACGGGTCGAATACAGAACCTCCTTTTTTGAAGTCGGTTAAAAATATATTTGTACTCTACTCGTTGAGTTCTAGACAATGACACCCCACATGCAAGGGTATGTTTTTTTTTTCAAAATGAAAAGTTTATTGTATGGGGCCCCCTTTAATAATTAACTTTATTTTATTTTTATTATTTGTTGTTATAGAAATACATAATCTGTGATAATTTCAACTATCTACCTATTACAGTTCTTGAGATACAGCCCTGTGACCGACAGACGGACCGATGGACGGGCGGACAGGTTTAGGGTTCCGTTTGGGTACCCTTCGGGGACCCTAATAGGATACGAATGATAGCCGGGACCAACTGTCTAACGAGCTATCCGAGACATGAACATTCACAGACCAACCGTGGCAAGCGTAGCTTAGCCTGATCGATCGATCCGACTAGAGTGCTATACTATAACATAGGTACGTAAATAATATCTAGTTTCCAAACAATCTTCTAAATGAGCAATATTGCTCAGTCAAATTCAACTTTGCGCTGAAATCAATATCAATATTGAGCAAGAGTAATATCAATATTGCAGCCGTGGAGATACCTATTCAATCACTGTCTAGAACTCAGTTAAATTCGGATGGAGATAGAACTGAATACTCACAAGTGCATAAACGTCTTAAGATAAGTCGTAGCTGTCTTAAGACTGTTGGAACTGCTGAGATAATGTTTGAATGGAAGTTAGCTAAGCCCTTATCCTTCAAAATGGTTGCATTGCAGTTAATTAGGACAAGTATAATTCCAGAATATTATTGGCCCACTGCTCGGGTCTCTTCTTATATAGAGAAGTCACGAGCATTGATCATTACGTACGTGTTGGGGATTTCAGTGGTTTTATATCGATTTTGGAAATCAGACGAATCCAGAGGAAATCTAACTTGATGTATTCTACTATATGTATTGATGATTTTTATGATTAAAATTATGTAAATACATATTTTTACTGTCGCGAATCTTTGCTCAAGATACAACCTGACACTGGCCTGAAAATTGCAAAAAACCTAGGGATAGTTGAAGTTCACGGGCTTCTTAGCGCATCCCCCGTATGTGGGATCTTATTAATTATCCTAAATAATTCAGGATAATTAAAATAAACATAATGTATTGTTTAAGAAATTACATTCGATGTTACAACAACAAAATAATAACAACAAAAACAACAACAAACAACAACAACGATAAACAACGATAATACGATAATTAATTAGTTGTTAATAAGTAATTGTCTACTTTATGAGCAATGCCGATACTATACAAAAACGAGGTCTTGCATCATTCGTAAAACCGAACATCATTAAAAATCGGACCCAAACAAAAAAACATTCAAGTGTTCGCAAAAAAAAAACTTTATCAATTTACCGGTTGTCTTGTTCCCTCGTACCCACTCGAAAATTTAAGATGTATTATCCCGCAAAAACATCAATTTAATTCAAGATGAGCCTAAGGCAATGACATAGAATGAGAATGAATAGAAGCGGAACTCACCGACATTATAAATGCCTACAGTTTCGGGGCGTAAAACCGACCAAATGCGAGTTGGACTCGAGCACTAAGGGTACTAAAAATAATGTAATTTTCCTATTTTTTACCGTCTTCAAAAAACGAGGAGGTTACGCAATCGGTTTTGTTTAAATGTATGTTCATCGATTTCTCCGTAACTACTGGGCTGATTTACGTGATTCTTTTTTAATTGAATAGACGACGCCCGCGCGGTAGTCTCATATCAATTTGATTAATTTTGCTTGAGCAGTTTTTGAGTTAGCATCAATAATAGGTTTTTTATCTAGGTTGTATATGTTTATATCTTCAGATAGTTCGTAGTGGTACATGAATTTTACTACTACTAAAAAGTGAAAAAAAGTGCTATACAAAAGTGCTGTACTATACAAAAAGTAACTTTAAGGTGCAAAGGCGTTCGTCCCCCCTCTCACCCCTCCTCCTCCCCCACTAACCCTCTTCTCACCGCCCCCTCCCCTCCCCCTTCATCCGCCTCCCCTCTACTCCCCATTCATCCCCCTCCCCTCTACTCCTTCCCCTAAAAAAGTTTTTTATTATTTGCCATGATAGAGGTTTCATATCATCATCATTATCATTTCAGCCAATTGACGTCCACTGCTGGACATAGGCCTCCCCCTAACGTCACCACATCGACCGGTGCTGTGCTTCTCATACCCAGGTGCTTTACACGTAGGTAGGTAGCTGTACTCTTTAAAAATTTCAACTCACTACCTATACGGTTAAAAAGGTACTGACATACAGACAGACAGAGTAGACAATAAGGTTCCTTTGGCACCCTTTGGGCACGGTACCTTTAAACGGTGCGGTACCCGGTTCCCTTAGTTAGGGTCATTTCTTTCGGCGCCTGCGTCCGATATAAACAATATTACTACGATCTTATGTGGAAAGGTGTGGTAGTTGATTATTTCGGCAGTACACTTGTCTTCAATCAAGAATATACTAAATTCAGGGTAAGCGCCTTAGAAAAGACTCAGAAAATAGGGTAACGTGGCCTTTATGATGTGCGTTTAAAAATAGAATAAGCAGCAATTATAATATTTTCAAGCTAATTGCTTAGATTTTAAGTTTAATTTAAGAATCAATATTTTTGTTTTGTTTGCACATTTTCTCCGATGAAAGAGTCATAAACATTAATAATTATATCGCTGACATAATTGTAAAAATCGGAAGTTCATGTTATTTAAAATACACTATTATATTTTAAAAAAAAAAACAGAATAATGCCCACTTGCTCAACAAATCACTAATCCATTTAACGCTAAACGTATTTAAAACAATTCTGCCTCTATTATCTTTAAACGATTGACAGAAATATAACGATATTTAAATTAGTTTAGCGCTAAATGCATTTAGGATTTGTGGTGCAAGTAAGCCTTAATATAATAGCCTTTATCATTATTACATTCGCGGTCAGTTGAGAAATTTGTTTTTGTTCATATATATTCTTAATGTACTCGTATGTATGTAATATATCAAATATATTCTTGATCGAAGACAGTACAGACATGAGTTTCGCTTCTACTCGGTATTCTTAGTCTATGCAAAGGCTAAGATTAAGGTCGGTAAAGATCACTTGAGTGGGAAAAGGTAATTTTGAACCCACGATCAAGGGATGTCTAGAGTGCTTGCGTATCTTTAGAATTAGGGATGGGTTGTATTAAGAGCGATTCCTTTTAATGTAATGTAGCTCGTTCAGAGAAGTATGCACCTACTATCTTCATACTTAAGAACCTTCCTTAGCCCTCACCACCCTCATAGGGGCATGAAGGTGACATTAATAAAGACTAGAAAAATATCTTCGTGCTTATATTTGCCGCTCAACAGCATTGCTGTGTTCCGCGGGACAGTTGGTAAACACACTGTCAGTTGGAATCGGTTTCATTTTGACAGTTCATAAAAATTCATTGCGTGACTTACGTTGTAAATATTTTCGAACATAATATGAAGCAATGGATTAGCAATTTGCTTCAAAATGAGTTGAATGGAGGCCGGTGTAATAATAAGCTCAAACATTACAGTTTTGGTTCTGGTATGCCAACGCTCCCATGATGCCTGTTGGTATCTGTTTTCAAATAAAAAAAAAAAAAAAATTTGCCTACATTGTGTCCTACTGTTTGCTGGATAAAAGCCCTTTTTCCTTCCAAACCTTCCTGTCTTGTGCGATCTCTGGCCATGTTGACCCTGCAAACCTTATCAGATCTTCACACCACCTTCGTCGTAGTCTGCCTCGACGGCGATGTCCTCCCTCAGGCGTCCAGTGAGTGACGATCTTTGCCCATCTTTTCGGTCACTCCCACTTTAGCCTGGCTGTTTTTTCTCCAACATCTAGCTACTTGAGTTATGGAACGCAGGGTTGTGTTTCTAAGTCGGACTGTACGCTTGATACCTATTCTGCTGTGCTCCATTGCCCGTTGGCAAATCTTGAGTTTGGACATCTATTAATCAGGAAGTGACTAACTTTGTGCAACATAGGTTAGAACGGGCAGGATGCACATGTCGACGAATTTTCTTTTAACTGTTATAGGAAGACTCCTTTCATGTGTGCTTTAAGGACCCAGTAGGTCTTCCAAGCATTTTGGACTCGTCTTTTGACTTTCTGGTCTTGTCTATTATTGAAAGGCACTACGAGTATAAGTTTTGAAAAATATCAATATCTAAATAAAAATACCGAGATACTTATGATATACAGTGTCCTCCAAAAGTTAACTGACATTTTTTCACTTCAGCTGCAATGCCAAATTATGATACCGCAACTGAAACACGGTTATAAAAAAAAATAAAATAAATAGGTAGGTACCCACGTAGTTGAATTAGTCAATAAAAATGTTATAGTGTACAGTTCAAACATTTGAAACTAGAATTTTAAATCATAATGTGGGCTTTATTACAGCTGAAGTGAAACCTTGACAAATAACTTTTGGAGGGCACTTTATGACAAGTGCAATGTGTCAAAGGGCAAAATAGTTAATCAGTTAACTTGTGTCAAACATAACAATTTTCCAACCTTAGTGCTTACTACATGCAACGTGTATAATTATTCCAAGAATAAATTATAACATATTAAATAATATTACAAAGTAAAAACAGTGGTTATTTAAACATCTTTTTAGGGTTCCGTATGTCCGAATGAAAACACGGAACCCTTACAGGATTTTGCACCGAATTTAATGGACCGATTATGCTGTTTGATTTTTTGTGACCCAAACACGGATGCGTACCTAATGTAAATAAATGAATTGTTAATTCACACACTCACTCGCTCACACTTCACTCACTCACTTCAATCACTCACACACTTTCACTCACTCACTCACTTCACTTCACTTCACCACTCACTCACTCACTCACTCACTCACTGTCACTTTTTGGAGGCAAATAAAAAAAAAAGTTTTGCAAACTGACAACCGTGTGACATATCATCAAATGAAACAGTTTATTGTGAGGTTCTCAATTTTTTAAAATTAATTTTAAAATAAATAGTTTTAAAGTTATTTAGGGAACCAGATGAAAGTTGACCATTCTTCTTATCTCCGAAACTACTGATCCTAAAACTTAGAAAACAATACAGAAAGCAGTTCTATATCTACTTAAGATTACAGAAAAACCTAAAAGAAGTCTATGGCCTTAAAATAATGCTAAATCTTTCAATATTGTGCATACAATGAAACAACTTACATTTTTGCAGTTGGAATGTATGGTAGAACATGTTTTGCAACTACAATGCTATGTTTGTTTTTGGGTTAATTATAATTCATAAATTCATCCCAACTACGGAACTCATCATTGTGCGTGGTCCGACACGCAATCGGGTATTTTTTGTTCATTAACATACAAAAATATTCAGCATTATCAAAGGGTCAAAAATAATATTGTCCGGTTCCGTTCTACAGGTTTAGCCCGGTAACCGGACGCAAACACTCCACCGTCATTAGGGACATCAATCATCATTACACAGCTGTATTGAGGTCAGACTCCAGTAGAACCAGATGTGGCTGGAAAATTGAAATCAGAAAAAATAAACTTTTCTGGGTTGTAAATATTTTAACATCGCTTTCAAGTTAATTATTTCAGTTGAAATTACACGATGGTTAAGAGGTCTGAATTTTGAGCACAACGTTTAGGTTTAAATTTTGGTGAAAATTAATTTACATAGCAGGAATCGATGTAGCGGTAATCGCTTAAAAAAAAAGTCGCTTTTCGTGTATGCCTGCGTAACCGCGTTGTTCTTCTAAACTACGCAACGGATTTTGATGCGGTTTTCACCTTATTCTAGAAAATTTATTTTAAAAGGTTTATAGAGTAGAGGTATGAGGAACAGGATATAAAGTTCACTCATCCTCTATAGAAAAGGGAGGACCCGCTACCTAGACGGGTTTTGTGTCTGCGTGGGCAACTGCCCGAAGATTGATGTCGGGATATTGTATATGTGTAAAAAAAACCCTGTTCAATCCGATAAGAGGTTGCAATCATCATTATGAACAACTTTTACTATGGGACCAAATTTGAAATCGAGGAAAAAAAAAACATCTTTTCCCTACATTTATGTTCGCTTAACTCGTCAAAATATAGGGAACAGCTGTGTTTTTTTTTCGCGATTTCACGTTTGGTCCCATAGTAAAAGTTGTTCATAATGACGAGTACAGTGACCCCTTATCGGTTCGAACAGGCTTTTTGTTACACATGCCAGTCGCGCGGTAAACTCTGCTTGTACGATGCAGGATTTGTGTGACGTCGCGTCTGTGATGCGTAGTTCGCATGTGGCGTTATAGATATGATACGTTATGGGTAGGCAGAAGCCCGAAAGTCTGACAACCAGTCTTACCAAGGGGTATCGTATTACCCAGTAACTGGGTATTCAGCTGCATCCGGTTAGACTGTAAGCCGACACCAGGATAGTTGGGAAAAGGCTATCCTAAGGGTATCCTATTTACATTATTTCAATATACAACGTGTCGTTTAACATCCTCGTCAAATTTCAGGGTGTGGTACAGAATATCAAACCGAATAACTTTCTCCATGGGACCAACGAAAAAAATTTCAACTGTCCCATAGAACACATGTATGGGTACTCAACGCACATGTATGGGTCAGCTGATTATTTTTTCGCGATTACGATGTTGGTGTCACAGAGAAAGCTGTTCGGTTTGGTTGTCTATACCACACCATTAAATTTGACGAGGATACAAAACGACACGTTATATTTTAACATAACACAATTCATAATTTCTGAGTTTGATATTTTATCATAACATTTTCACAAAGTAGTGAACACTGCTTTTGTTTTCATCGATAAAGGTACAAAAAATCTCATTATTCGAAAAAAGTATTGATTTAAACTTTGTTTCCGTATCAAAATTAGTGACAAAGAATAGTATTGAGAGGATATGACATTTGTTTTTGCAACGCTGCTTTTCACCATGATTTAATTTATCAACCGTAACAATTCCCGATTGTCAATAACCAAGTTAAAATTCAGTTAGTTTCGAAATAAAATGCAAATTGAAATTCCAACAATCGCTTCCGATTGAATTTAAATGAATTATTTGCATTTTATAAAATATTCTGAATAAATTTTAATTTATGTATCAATTAGTCTGAATGTTAATTTATTAGAAGTGCTGTTTGTGTGTTTAGTGCTGTTTCTGTAGTGCGTCAGGGATGTTCGCAGATGCGCATGTAGATTGCTTTTACGCAACAATGCGTAAAAGATGCGCTTCCCTGGTGCGCAGGGTGTGGGGCAGCTCCAACAGCGTCTTAAGCATGGTTGCGAGTCGCCTGGACTGTATATACGTGGGTCACTGTAGTGCCGTCTCTCATGGGATGTCGCAACAGTGACCAATCGTTATTTCTTTTTGTTTCCTTGTTTTTTGTTTAGTGTCTGTGTTTACTAACATAGTCGTAAGTTTTACTAACAATCTTGTTGAGTCTTGGTTACTTGAATAAAGAAAATTCTATTCTATAAGATTAATAAACGGTCTCAAACTTTATTATGCTAAGCAATTTCCTTCCTGACTGAAAGTGTGTTATGCAATTTTATTGAGCTGCTGGTTGATTGACAACTGAAGTTATTTTTAACAACAATATAGGTATTTCTATTGCCAGAAAATATTGTCCAAAACTTCTACATATTTCATTTATCCGTCTGTCTTAAAAATATTGCCGAAACAGACATCAAGTACGATACTGCAGTACCAAATATTTCGCGATATTGCTATTGGATAACATGTGCTCATATTTGAACCATCTGATCACAGATAATATAATACTACGTACTGGTGTACGGAATCTGTCAAACGTGTCTACTATCTATGTATATGTCGCAGCCAACTATACTCCATTTACAATAAGATTAGATAGATAGATAAAACATTTGTTTGGTGCTCACAAAAGACAGCACAACACACAAAAGTACAATTAAGTAAATTAATATAAAAATAAGGTGCCAATAACAAAAAAAGGAGAAGAAAAACATACGTATACAAAAAAAAAATATGACACTATGACACAGTGCGGTGTGCGTCTCAAGATTGCACCAAATGGGAGTCCAGCTCAGTATGTGTCGGATAAATATACCTGACGCTGATATTCTGCTGGATCCTTGCAGGTTACGGATGTCGAGCGGACGAGATAAATTGCTATTGTTATTGATTAGACACTTAAACAAACCTTTGTTACAGTCCGTTCAATCGATTTTGACTTCTATTGCGTTGGTGGCATGACAAATGGCAGCTGCAGTAAACAGTTGGTATTGTAACCACTTTTTTGCCTTTAATACCATCCTTAAGCCTACAGAATAGAAGTCAAAATCGGTTGAACGGACTGTAAAAAAGGTTTGTTTAAATGTCTAATCTTATTGTAAATGGATTATATATTAATTAGCCTTTCATTTAACAGCCTAGCCTTTTTACTATACGGCGTTCCACTAGCAGCCTGAATGATATTCATTATAGGTTAGGTTGGTACTGTGACCAACCACGCGCGAGCTCAATTGGTCTCAGTAAATGAGCCAGGCCACCCCAACCAAATGGGTTAGGTGAGGTTAGAACTGTAACGAACCGCGCGCGAGCCGAGCGAGCGAAGCGAGCTCGGCAGCGCCAGCGAGCGCTACTTCCAAAGACTAGGCTGTTATCTAAACGAGTAACTAAGTTAGTTGGCTGCAACATATCTATGAGTAATGGTGTTTATTTCTGCCTTTTAGAAGATACTATTGTAAAGAATCAAGTTCTTCTCACTAAACAAACAGCTGTGCTGCTGGGGAGTTTGTTGCGCCCCTTCTTCTTCGCAGCTTCTTCTTATTACGAAGTGGTGAAAGGCGGGAGTTTTGGGGGACATTTTATGTAATTTTGACATTGAAAAAGTACAGATTGACAGTCTTATTTGAATAAACGACTTGTAATTTTGATAAACGCGGTCTGCTGAGCGAACATTTTGTTCAGAGCAAATGTTTGCTATTTCTGCCGATGTTCGTTCAAAACACAAAACATCTATTTTCACTACAACAAGAAAACGAATGCTCGCTCGCCGTGACATCGTTTTCACCGGAAGAAACAATTTGTTCGCCGAGTTCAATCGATCATCACTGTCCAAATGTTCGCTCGCTCAAGTCTTTTCATTTACCGCACGAACAAACGCTTGCTCGCTCAGAACTGTTCAGAACGCTAAGTGAAAACGCAGCTTAAGGAGTTCTTTCGGGCAAGTATGCAGCCCACTACTAGCATAGGTATAAAAGTTGAAACTTAAATAACGCACAACCTCTTAAGGGGTCATTGTACTCATGATTGGGACCAAACCTGAAATCGGAAAAAAAATCAGCTGTTCCCTACATTTTGACGACTTATATAGGTTTCCACTTTTGCCATCCAACTCATGCCGATAGCATCTGATTTACGTTATTGGGATACTAAAATACTGAATCTGCCTTCAGTACTTTGGTATCCCAGCCTTTTCCCAACAATGTTGGGGTCAGCTTCCAATCTAACCGGATGCAGCTGAATACCAGCATTTCACATAATTTGTGACTGCTTTTCTGACCTTCACAACCCTGTTAGGGCTCTCCTAAGCGAACAACCGCAATTAATCAATTGCATTATTTTATACTGTAGTAATATTGTCAATCGCTTCAATTGCACTTGATAGACGATCAATTTGTATCAATCACAATTTACAAATGCCATTAATCGTTTCGGGGATCCTTAAAGCCCAGTTTCCATCACGAGCGGAGCGAACCCATTAAGGACTCCGTTTAACTTGCAAGAGTAAACTGTATACTTGTATTTCCATCAACAAATAGTCCAATAAATAGTATGCAGTTTACTCTTTAGAGTTAAACGGAGTCCTTAATGGCTTCGCTCCGCTCGAAGTCAAAACCGGGCTTTAGAGTTCGTCTAAGCTGAAATGACGCGCCCCACTACTTAAATTTGTTTACGAACACAATGGTAATTACGGTAGTGGCAGTGGCTGGGGCGTGTCATTTTAGGTCGAGCTCTACTACCAAAGTACTATAAATGACGACAAAACTTAGATTGAACAATCTCGTAACAACTTTTGAGTAATATCTCTAATTAAAATAATTTGTACCTCAATCAATCTGAATAGCCTTTTCCCAACTACCTATGTTGGGGTCGGCTTCCAGTCTAACCGGATGCAGCTGAATACCAGTATTTTACATGGAGCGACTGCCTATCTGACCTCCACAACCCATTAACTGGGTAATACGATACCCCTTGGTAAGACTGGTTGTCAGACTTTCGGGCTACTGACGACCCATAACGATTGTCAAAGATCCACGAATGACAGCCGGGACCAACGGCTTAACGTGCTTTCCGAGGCACGGAGGAGTCTCAGTATGTAAGTATGGTCATCCATCCACGGACCGACCCCGGCAAGCGTAGCTTAACCTGATGGATCGACCCGTGTGGCTGTTATTACTTAGCCGTTACTCAAAGTTTTTATATAACTAATGACAAAATAGTCAGAAGTTTCGTCAAACTCCGGGTGAAGAATTTTAAAAGTAAAGTTCATCCATCCTTTATTAACTTTTGTTCTCTCATTATCTTATAGACGAAGTTCTAACGACATTATGTTTTAATCTTCGGCCTAGATTTCAACCTAAACGTGGAGTCGGGATTAATTTATGCAACGAACTTTAAAAAAAAATAAAATTAAAAAAAAAAAACATTTATTTCATAAACAAGAGGTACAGTCTCTTACAAAGTAGGTTGACAACTTAGGATTAGTATACATCTGAGATAAGTAGGTAACAATATAAGTTTACGATCTGATGTCCTAGCTAGGTTTCTTAGTAGCCGGTATTAAGGACAATCAGCGCTCATTTCCCGAAAATAAGACAAAAGTATTGATTAGACTGTTACAGTATTATCAATACACAAAAAAACAAATTAACAATAAAAAATAAATTAACAATAATAATAAAAATTAACAAAAATCCAATACAAGAATGTGTGGTGCGCGCGCCACACAGTTTTAGTTTTTTTTTTTAGAATAGAATGACATTTATTTGCATAAAACATGGTATATAAGATGGTACAGGAATTACATACAGAGCATACATGTTTTTGCTTAACATTATAAGCGTGCAAATTTTTCTTGCATACAGTCACTTCATTTACATTTTTTTTTTGTCAATAAATTCTTTAACACTATAAAAACTATTAGTGGGCAGCCAATCATGCAATTTACGTTTAAACATTCTGGTATTTAGGATTTTTAGGTCGCTCGGTATCTTATTAAATATTTCTACACACATATACAAACAGCTATTTTTATATTTGGTTAGTCTTGGAATTACTTAGTTCCTGTGTATACCTACTTAATATTCTTGTGCTGGCTTATTAAAAGAAGTTGCATGTTATATCCTACACATGGGTGTGATTACTGGTTATGAGATGCGATAGCATACGCAAATATCATTAAAATTTGCTTAAATACCTACCTTGACAGTTATTGAACAAAACAGAACTTTCAGAATGCATAGGTACCGTACCACACAAAAGGTACTTCCCGTTGATCTAGAATCATGGGCAAGAAGCAAGGTCTTACAGTATAAGTAAAGGAAAAAGTCCAAAAATCGTTAATTTGTATTTTTTTCACTTATAAAAATAGTTTTTTTGCGATAACAAAAAAATTACCGTGATGTGTATCAATGTATGAACATGTTTTTCCCTATAATGTTAAGTTTGTTTTTATAATATATTCAGGATTAAAATGCTTACGTAAATAATAACTTATACCAAATTAATTAATAAAAATAACAAAATTATATCCTAACTTAATGAAACTATTCACAAAATAAAATATGGCGTCGAAAAATTCATTCGCATCGCAGTCGTCTGTAGGTACCATTGAGACTGGCGGCATTGCACGTTGTATGGCAATGCTTAGTCTTTTCAACTATACGGAACTCTTCATTGTGCGTAGTCCCACACGCACTGGGCCGGTTTTTACACTAAAATATTGACCAGACTTCTTCTTCTTCGTCGTGTTGATGGCAGACAGTAAATCTTGTAGACTCATAACTTTTACACTTCTTCCGCATCGTCGGAGGAAAACAGAGGTCACTATGGCTGCAGTTTTTTTGGTACAGAAGGCAGGATACGAGGTCGGAGGGACATTGTTTGTACCACAGTTCCATAATCTACATCCTGCTGTCGTACCATAAAGATAGCTTCACTTTGAGTGGTTGTAGTTGCATCTTCTCATGTGAATTCCAAGTGGGCACGGAAGTTGGACCCTGCGGAAATAAATGCTTGCTTTAGTAGTAGGTATTGAGGTAGGTAGGTTCGGATACTGACCAGTCAAAATGAGAAAAAGTACGTCAAGGAATAATAATTTTTTTTTACTAAAAAAATACGACCGACTTCCAAAAACAACACTAAAAAGTGAAAACTAACTTTAATTTTGGAAGTCGGTGTCTGGTTAAATGTATTTTACGTTTTTTGCCACCGACTTCCGAAATTAAAGTTATTTTTCACTTTGTAGTGTTGTTTTTGGAAGTCGGTTGTATTTTTTTTTATAAAAAGTTTTTTATTTTTCACTTTTTACTTGTGTTACTTACCCCAAACAAATTCTAATACAACTACCTGCAAAAGAAACTAGAACTACCCAAGCAAAGTTAATAAATTTTATAAGGGACCAACTTTGAGGTATTGCTTCTCGAACAAAACAAAAAAAAAAAAAAAAAAATTCGGACGACTCTGTAAAAAGTTATGCGTGGTCATACATAAAAAAATAAATAATATACGTGTCGAATTGATAACCACCTCCTTTTTTTTCGTCAGTTAAAAAACAAGTTACATTTTCCGTTTTAATTTTCACCCAAGTGCGAAATAAAACGCACACACACAAAAAGACCAAAAACAGACTGTCCATCACTATTTTATTTTCATTATTAAATTCCGGATCTTACACCCAGATTTTAATATCGTTAACCTGAAAATTCAAAGACAAAACGAAATGCCGACGGCGTAATAAATTCTGTCGTAATTTTGTGAATTACAACGTCTTCATAAAGATTTGTCCTGAAATGTTCAATACCTTCGTAATTTACATTGATGATTTAAATTTTTACCTTTCAACAAAGGCTTTTTTGTACGGAAAACAATAAAATTGTATATGGGTATAATTTGTAGCCTAATTTGGTTAATAGGTTAAACCATCATCTGCCTAGCTTTTCCCAACTATGTTGGGGTCGGCTTCCAGTCTAACCGGATGCAGCTGAATACCAGTATTTTACATGGAGCGATTGCCTATCTGACCTTCACAACCCAGTTACTGGGTAATACGACACCCCTGGTAAAACTGGTTGTCAGATTTTCGGGCGTCTGATGACCCGTAACGAATGTCAAATATCCACGAATAACAGCCAGGACCAACGGCTCAACATGCTTTCCGAGGCACGGAGGGGTCTCGATATTTAAAGATGGTCCATGGGAAGATCCATCCACGGACCAACCGCGGCAAGCATAGCCACGAGCCCCTCTTAATAGGTTGAATAGAATTGTGATTAAACGTAAAACATGAAGACGTGAATAAGAGTGTTTTTAAAAATCATTGCGTATTATTCTTTGCCTCTGCGGGTGGCAGACTGTCATGAATATAAAAATTGCTTTCAAGATATCTATACCTACCGAAACTGAGACAGATTAATTAAGCTAGGATACCCCGACCAAACTGGTACGATTCGGTTAGAACGGAGGAAAATCGAATTTTTTTTTTTTTTTGTTATGTAATATTGAAATCTAGGTATTAAGTGTTCAGACGAAGTTAACAAAACATAATTCATCCCATAGAAAATAAAATGCAAAGATGCTTGGTTTGTGCAAAATACGACTATTCCGATTTATTCGCTACCTACCTATAACAAAATCAATTTCTGAAAAAACACTTGAAGAGTCATATTTTGAAAAGTATTTTTAGGATTCATAAATAGGAATTATTTGAAGTTCACAAAATGAGACTTAATCATTATATTAGAGTGTTCAATAATATTTTTAAGACAGCAAAATTGGAACTATTTGAGAATTGATTAAATACATGCCTTAATTATTTGGCCTCATGAGAATACAACATAAAAATCATTAAAATAAAAGAACATCCACAGCTGTTGTTACGTATTACAAAATAATGAACAACAAAAGGAATTACGGAATACGAATTCAAAATTTGAATAATATATAATATTTAGCTGATATTGAAAAGCCTTTAATTCGCTATTGATAACATTTCTGTGTTTAATTTAATTTCAGCATGATTTCGGCATTCAATTGATGGAATATTTGACGAAGAATTCAGCAAGAGGCGAAATAAATGTTCATTCATTTGCATAAGTTATTAAATCAAGCCAAAATAATATTATAATAACGAATCGTCATGACGGATGCACCTTTCTATTATATGTATGAGCAGTCCGTAATGGATTTGTGTACCTATCTATTTACGTGGTTCTGCATACTAGAATCTCCTGGAATAGGGCCAAAAAATCCAGAACAAAAATTAAAAAGAGTAAGTTTAGTATGCTTATATGATTCGTTCATGTTGATACAATTAATGAAAGGCGACTAACAAAAGGTGAGATGTGAGTGGAAATGCCGGTACGACGAGCTAGAAGGACATAAATATAGTAATCTTATTGGTGACATTCTTCAGAAAGGTCAGGTGCGCAGTACTAGCAACCGGCGTGCGTGTATGACCAGATGTATGAACGTAAACGAGGCAAAAGGAGTATGTAAGGATCGTAGCCGGTGGCGTTCTGTGGCGTTCTGTAGTTTCTGCCTTCATTGGACAAAGACGTGAGTTTATGTCTGAATGTAGGACGACATAATTTTGTAACCTCTCTAGCTCACACGGTACCAAATTTTTAAGATTGTTAAATGAAAAGATGCTTTTTTGAAAAATGTAGGCAATTAGCGAACTATTAAATAATAGTAATAAAATAGGTACCTAATTTTAAAAACACATTTTCTATTGTGTTATCTAATAAACTCAGCTCAAACAGTATTATCAGTTTTTGAGATGGGTTAAATAAATGCCACAATAAAAATAAATATTATTAAATTAATATTATTTACTAGCTTTTGCCCGCGGCTTCGCCCACGTGGATAGCGGAAATTATCCCGCGGGAACCTGCTACCGAGATAAAAACTATCCTATGTATTAAATCAGGTTATAAACTATCTGTGTGTCAAATTTCATACAAAACCGTGCAGCCGTTTTTGCGTGATTAACAAACATACAAACTTCCACATTAATATTAGTAGGAAGTAGGATTAACGTTCCTTCACTCCCTTGTTGGACCATTTAATTCGGCAAAGTTCGGTTTTTCCGAAAATAAACGATTGTCATACTGTACCTATCTCTGATTCCGTACAATCTACATCAGCCAGCCCAAGATTTTCTTTACATCACATTAAATTAAAATAAACAAAACACACTCACGTCCCAAGATAAAGGAATAATCCAAGGATATAATATGTGTAGAATAAAGATTACGAACACAAAACAATTCATATCACAAATAATCCTTGTTTTAAAACAGACTTATTTATTGTTCGTACGTAATTTAAATAAGGGATTTAATTTCTATTATTCGTTTAGAAATTGTGTCTACATTTCTTTGGGTTCTGTTTATACTGAATATTTTCGTGAAATAAGAAGTATATATATATACAACGTGTCGTTTTGCATCCTTGTCAAACAGGGTGTGATACCAGAACATTAAACCGAACAACTTTCTCTATGGCACCAACATCGTAATCTCGAAAAATTTTTCAACTGTCCCATAAAAAACTACAATACCTACTCCACGCAAATGTATGGGACGGCTGATTATTTTTTCGCGATTACGATGTTGGTGCCATGGAATAAGTTGTTTGGTCTGATTGTCTATATCACATCCTTAAATTTGACGAGAATGCAAAACGACACGTTGCATAAGAATACAGTTAAAAGCAACCCTTTTTTTTTAAATTAAAAATAGAAGCCTAGAATTTTTTTATTAATGATTCTTTATGTCCTGTGTTCTTTTTGTATGTTTTTTTTTTGTTTCTGTTCTTTTTGTTGTTTTGTTTGTTCTTTGGGTTTTTCTTTATATTTTATTTTTTGTGTATAATAATAACAATAAATTAATTAATAAATTATATTTCAGAAAAAACACAAGAACAAAGTTTTAATAATTCGTTTAGCGCTAAACATATTTAGTGATTTGTGGTGCTCCTTTCTATTCAGTCATTTTTGATATCTTCTACCATTTTTTTTTACCAAAATAATATAATTTATAACTGTCAAGTCTTTACTCATAAAATTCTTTCATAAGCTTTTGACGCTGAATACATACAAATTCACGCCCCTCGCCTGAAAAACCGGAAAACAGTCTGTCGGAAAAACATAAGCTACCTATATTTATACGTAAGATGGACTGGCATATAAAGGTACATTTATGTTGTTATCTCGTATAAAATACAGGATGTGTATCCTCACTTTTATTGTAATATCAGTTACATAAAACGTTTACGAGTTCTTTTTATTGAAACTGGTATTTTTATTATTTTAAAAGTTTTATTTGTTGATACTTTGAAAGTTATGCACCACGTGTAAGATTTGTTTGTTTTCAATAACGGAATGACGTAATTTAAACATAAAACCCCTTGGTCATAAAAAAACTAAAACGCTATATAAACCTATTTTAATTATAGAAGTGATTTGTCAATGTCTTTCGAATTATGATTTGAGTTTGAAAAAAGAACACAAAACATTTTTCTAACTAAAATAAGTTTATAGAGCGTTTTGGTTTTTTTTTTTTTTTGTATGAAAGGGGGTTAAACCTTATTTTAACTCTGAATTCATTTGTTTCTTGGCGTATAATTTGGAAATACACGAAGCCAGTGCGCTGGCACTATTCATACAGACTGCGCTGGCCTTGCCGGTGTTGTTTACATAAGGCCAGTACGCACATTCATCTCAATAAAAAAAAATATTGCGGAGAAAACCGGCAATTGAAAAAGAAATGACTAAAGAAGAGAGAGGAGTTCGTCGCTGACCTAAGCCAACTAAATATATTTGAAGACGAGAATGACATATTAAAGAAGCTGCATTAATTGGCATACAAAAAAAACGCGACGAATTCAGAACCTCCTCCTTTTTTTGAACTCGGTTACAACTCACAGACAACTAAACCACTGTCATAACCTTTAAAAATAATAGGTGTAACATATAAGTACACAATTTGGAAAGAACCAGAATTTTAAGATATGTCTAGCAATTAATATTAATGGGCAAGAGCCTCCACCAACATCTAAAGAGGCTCTCGTTAGCGGCCGGGTCAAGTATCTGATTCAGAATGCGGTACGACTGAACGCGGAATACATTGTTGGCTTTCTTATTTTGGGGTACCCACTACTTGAAGAGTAGGGCAAAGAGACTGTAAGCTTTCCGAAGAATAAATAAATAAATAAATATACTGGAGTTATAGATTTATGGTTGTGGCTGTTTAGTTGTTCTAATATATAGGTAACCTATGAAATTGCTGATTTTTGATACCGGCTAGTGTGCGGATCTTTCATTATATTAAGAATTCCAAATTCAAATTAAATTTATAATATACCATATTATTTAAAAAAAATCAGTTGTTTGTTTTTTTGATATTTCTGTACCTAACCATGGAAAAATCGAAAAAGTCCGCTATTTTCAAATACTAGTTCCGTCGTGGCACCAACGTAGCACAGACAGCATACATTATTGACGACGTATATGGACAAGGTACCGCAAGTGAACGCACGGTGCGTTTTTGGTTTCATCGCTTCCATTCTGGAAATTTTGATCTCAACAATGAGCCCCGGGGAAAAATTTCAAATCCAATGAGGCGGCGATAAAAGCCTTTAAAGAGTTCATCGATTCCCGTCCCCAGGATTACTATAGCAGAGGCGTCAACGAACTTTCATTAAAATGGCAAAAGTGCATCGACAATGTAAGAATCCTTGTCAATGTACTTTTGCCATTTTAATGAAATTTAAAAAAAAATTGAATAGAATACTCTTTATTATGCACACGGCAATTTCATAGATCATAAATACCTGATAGTTGGTTAAGCTAAATCATGCTGATCCATGCGTCATGTTCGTCAACGGGCGCCGTCAGTTGGGACTGGTCGTCTCTTATCTGCCACGGCTTATTTTAATTACTTACTTTATTTTTTTATCGTTTTTTTTTTGTTTCTCTTTGCTACTTTGGACGCTTTTACGTGTACCTCTTTTTTACATTGTTCTCACATTTAATTATAAACTCAACATAATGATGTAGGTAACTAATATTTTTGTATTAATACAATTTAAAAGTGTCCGTGGAGTTTCTTGCCCGTTCTTCTCCTTAAGTACCTACTACGCTTTGGAGTGGGCTATCTTCATCTCTCTAACTGACCAACTCCTTGACAATTCAAAAGTGCCTGTAAATAGTTGAACAGAAAGGATTTTTTTTTTTAATTGAGTTTAAAGTATTTTTAAATTGTATTTTTTTTTAGTACTTATTGGTACATATCGAGACTCCTCCGAGCCTCGGAAAGCACGTTAATCCGTTGGTCCCGGCTGTCATTCGTAGATCTTTGACAGTCGTTACGGGTCGTCAGAAGCCCGACAGATGAAAAATTATTAGATGCTCCGAGAACATCTCTTCTTGATACTTACCCATTTTTTGACCGTACACCTTTTTCTGTTACTACGATTATTTTTCAGGGTTTCTTGCCTCAAAAGAGCAGCAACAATTACCACACCCTCACTCACCGTACTCATATTTGAATGACAGCACAAATGTCAGATCATGCCAGAATTGAATGCGAGTTTATTGAACGAGCAATTATTGTATATGCTGTGCGATTTTATTGTTGCTTATACCAGTTTCGAAAGTTGCCCGCATAGTGCAACAATATTGTACGTGTTGTTTAGACGGTGCGAGATATTTGCCCTTCAATTTTATGGTATGCCACAGGCAACAAACTGGCACCGTGTAAATGGAAATTAAAGTTAGAGTCTGTGCGGAAAAAGAATAGACGTGGAGTAAAATGTAACGAATAAACCACCACCACACCATACCACAAATAAAAATATTCACAATAACACTGACTTTTTTTATGCAAACGGTATCTACCTGTCTTGCCCAAACGGCGAACTGCCGGATTTGTCGGCCACCTAGAATGACACGAACGCGCGACAGAGTGAACGTGTCGTTCTATACAAAGCACGCGTTCCCCGCCGTGCAATGTTGTTAGCTGGACTGATCGCACGATTAGTTGACCTCTAAGTACAGCAACGAGTCCATGTTGAAAGTAAAGTCGCCGCACGCATACAAGTAAAATGTTGCAATAAGTATTTCCTCTCACATATTGAAATAATCATGTTTCGTCGAGGGCGTTCATTTTTAGAATGGTTTATCTCTAACAAGTTCTTCATGTTCATGTTTAATGGAAATTCCAATAGAATATATAATGGGCAAAGAAAATCTAAAACATTTCGGTTACAAAAGCTGGCAACACATAAGGAACAATAGAAAGCTATGAGGGAGAACTTTGCCCAGCAGAGGGACAATACAGGTTAAATAAAAAATAATAAAGCTGGCCGTTATGCATTTTTTGTTGCGACTTGTTTTCCTGTTAAATATTTCTAAAAAAAAAACACTGCCAAAGGCACTTTCAAAATTCGAATTCCAATTTTAAATTCGAATTCGAATTCAATTGTATTTACTTTTTTATTTAATTGCTGAAGAGGCCTGCTCTTGACCTCTATATTCGAAGCCAAACGTTTTCCAGTATAGGTACTTACACCGGATCAGTTTTTCTTCAAAGGTCGCTCGAATTACTATCGCAACGGGTTCTGCTAACGATAAAATCTATTGGGCTTTCGAATCGTTCAGTTCTTGACAATCGGAGTGGCCTTTTCTTGTCATTTACTCTGATAGTGCTTACGGGAAGCGAATGAACGATTGAACGGAAGATCTTTTGATTATTGTTTGCGGGGTATCTGAGCGAAAGATTTTGTTTATCGTTGCGCATTTTGGGATTTTGTTAGGTTCATTTTTGATCAGGAACCGGTCATGTTTTTAGACCCTAAGACAATGATTATCAAAGCAGGTTATCCAGGGCGAGAAAACAATAGCATAATCAGCCTTAATGTTCCCACTGCTGGGCCTCCTCTCTTCGAGAGAGAATGGGCTGTAATCTACCACGTGGGCCCAGTGCGAGTTGGTAGATGTCACATGTCTTCGAATTTTTGGATCTAGAACACGATGTTTTCCTTCACCGTTTTGAGAGCAGTGATGGTGAAATTATTTACACAAAGTAAAGCGACTGTTTGGGTTCGATCCCACGTCCTACAACTTGTAAGTCGTGGCCGTTACCATTGTGCCACCACTGCTCGGTGAAAACAATATGTCCTATTTATTTGATCCGGATTACGAAGAAAAAATTCAATTTGCAATTTTGTTTTGCAATTTCTCTAGAGTAATTAGTATGATTAATTGTCCAGATACTTAATTACATTCTGGACGGACAAAATTGAAGTACGTTTTCAATTGACACGAACAGGAGACGAAAAAGCATGAATTGTAAAGCTTTTTTTTGTTGTGGATGGGAAATCATCAATGACTTCTCCCGCTCTGGGCGGAGCGGGAGGGCGTGTCAGACTTTTACTGACTAAAACCCACCCGTGTTCCTTCAGTTGTCTGCGCCAGGGCCACGGTATCTCTTACGAACAACCCGCAACCCTGGCGGAATGATTGTAAGGCTGTGGGCACGAAACCAAGCGGCGAGGACCGGTGACCGAGTAGGGTGTTGGCGGCAGAACAATTTTGTACCGACGCCATCGCCACGCTCGGCCACCGCTCCTCGTCCCTGGTTTCATGCCCGCAGCCTCCATATTATGCGGAATATTTACGTTAATATATATGTTGCATATTTGGGCATCAACAGATTACCACTAAAATGACATCTTCATATTATAGCCTCCTTTCTTTATCCTTGAAAATATTAGCAGAAAATAACCCAAATCCTCCACTTGTCCTCAGGAGTAAAGTAGCAGCCCTACTCCTGGACAAGCACCTGCAGATCAACGGGATCTCGATGGGCGAGGTCATGAGAGAGAGACAGAGCATACAGATGCAACCTATGGCCAGCAGCAAGATGAAGAGAGAGAGGAAAGCGGCCAGGACACTGGGAATTATCATGTCAGCTTTCTTGGCATGTTGGCTGCCCTTCTTTTTATGGTAAGAGACTATTTAATACTCATAGATTAAATATGAATTCTTACGTTATATGCGAGAAAACAATTACGACCCCAATATACTTGAGAAACGTGCGGAGGGGCAATTCCCGTATTTTTAACAACGTTCGTAATCTCATCTCAGTCTCAATTTGTCAAAAATTGTGCAACGTTTACCTACATTTTTGATATTTGATTGTCGCTGGCATGAGATCGCGACTTGAGTTTGATCGTTTTTAGGTACGAGAATTGGCCTTGGATGATGACAAATTATAAATTAAAGTCGCTTTTCGTGTCTGCCTGTATGATTCAACGGATTTTGATGCAGAATAAAATCTCTGGTGAAAACTCACCAGAGATTTCATGCTGGAAGACAATATTATTATTATCGTGGTAAACATTACAAAGAAATCTCGATATTTTCTTAAGTTTTAAAAACCGAGCGAAGCAGGGGCGGGTCGCAAGCTAAATACAACTTCTGTAATGGGATTTAAAAAGGAGCGTCTTTTATGGGATATTTTCTACGGTTACAATAATTGTTTACGATTTTTATCGTGACTATGTTTCGATTTAAACGTAGCATTGGAATTTATTACGAGCTGATCACATGGTTTTAAATCGCCTGCTAGGGCCCAGAAAATAATGATAAACGAAAGTGTATTCTGTATTAAGAATAGACAAATACATGGATAGCAACATAAATGATTACCGACGCTAACGGAGTCCAGCAATGGTAATAGTAACGCACGCTTGTCTGTTTACATTACATATTATAGACTAGCTGACCCGGCAGACGTTGCTCTATCCAAATTTCATGTACAGTCAACAAAGAGATATCTAGCCAGGGTATACTAACATATTTGTATGTGAATTGCTTCATGTTCAATTTCGGGAAAATATACAATATTGTGTTGGTGTGTTATAATGTAGGAGTATTGCAAAACAAAGTAATATATATAAAATTGAACATGAAGCAATTCACATACAAATATGTTAGTATACCCTGCCTAGATATCTCTTTTGTTGACTGCACATGAGAAAATTAATTTTCTTCATATTTTTTTGTGATTTTTCCTGTTTTAATAGTTATTATGCTATTCAGGGCGGAGACAAATCCAACAAATTAAACATCGTAAAAATCGGTCCAGCCGTTCTTGAGTTATAAATGATGTAAATAACCCGACTTTGTTTTATATATAAAGGTCGGCTGGTGTTTAGGTGTAACTGTCCTTCTTCTAGTACCTATATACGTATTGCTTTTTAAATATTTTACTGCGATTGTCAAAACAAAGCTTATATGCGAAGTTACCCAATTAGCAGACACAATAGAAATTTAGCATTAGCAAAGAATTAGCATTGCCATTCAACGTGGCAATGCTGCCAGTCTTCTGGGCACGTTTCCGGATGACATCGATGCGGACAAGTACTTCGACGCCTAAGTGCTAGTGTACTTTTTTTTTGTATTTATTTGTATATTTAGTTAGTTAGTCATTTAATTTAGTACCTAGTGTAAAAAGTGTTAACTTGTATATTGTCTGTAAAAGATAAATAAAATTAAAAGTACATAGAAATTTTATTGTTATCTGCACACATGGTGTGCAATCGACATTTTAAGAGTTACGATAAACTTCCGGACTAACCGAGATCAGGCGCTTCAGTTTTTGTTCATATTTGCCTTTCATTCGGCATCTTTTACTCGAAGTGAAACGTCTGAACACAAAATGAATCAAAAGTGAAAAACCGATGAAAGGCACCAACGATGTACTCGCCTATCGAACGATTGAAAAAACTGGACAAGTGTGAGTAGGATGCGGGCCCTCTGTGGCCTATTTTCGAATCCAAATTGAAAGACAAACTTAGCTTTGTATTTGAAAAAATATTCGCCCTACATCGACATGTCGCAGTAAGATGATTGTCGCCGTGATATAGTTATATCCCTAGGGATGTCTAGGGACATAGCTTTAAACCGCAATATAAAAGCGATAAAAAAACCAAATCAAAATTAAGGAATTATGAAAGCAGTTCATAACTATCTTACAAAGAATATAACTATAATACGAGCATAATCTACTAGTAGTAGTACTAGGGCACTCCGTCCGACCAAATACATTAGGTTAGAACAGTGACCAACAAAGCGCGAGCCGAGCGAGCGCAGCGAGTGGTGCCGTGGCAGCGGCCGGCGAGCACTACGTCGAAATTGGTCGCAATAACAAAATTAGGGCACTCCGACAGTTTTCATGTAACTCTATTATGGTATTTATCTATATTCCTAGGGATATAACCATCTTCCTGCGACAGATATACTCGTACGTCACGATTTATTCACCAACTTGAGCAAAATGTGCGACATAATTGACCATATTTTTTATTGCGTTGACTATAGTTAGTTTGTTTACAGTTCCAAGGGACCGAAGACCTAAGGTCCAATAGTTTACTCTTCCTGTAATGGTCTTTATTATCTCCTCTTCCCCACAGGTACATAATCACAGCCCTCTGTGGAGATGCCTGCCCCTCTCCCCCGCCAGTGGTGGCTGCCGTCTTCTGGGTGGGGTACTTCAACTCGGCGCTGAACCCTCTCATCTATGCGTACTTCAACAGGGACTTTAGGGCAGCCTTCAGAAAAACCTTGGATTCTTGCTGCAGGTATGGGTTTTTATGGAATAACTACCTACTATTTCTTATAGTGTGCGCGCAAGTGCTAGTCACCGTCTGAGCGGTGAGACGGGGGAGGTAGACAAACGTCAAGCTAACTCAGTCTGCCAAACTTGTTAATCGCGCCCTCCCCCATCTCACCGCTCACATACCTGAGACAGTGACTAGCACTGCTGAGTGTGGGGTTTTGGTTTCGATTTCCAAGAAGGGCAAAAGTTTTCTATCATATTATATCATTAAAGTTTTTTTTTTTTATTTCGTCCAACGTTGATTATTCAATATGGGACGTGGGATGCAAAAAAAAAATGAGAATTGAATTGAATCGGTTGTCATAGTATGGGCATGTGATGAGGAGGTATGAGGAAAATGTCGTAAGGAAAATTTTGAGTATGAATGTAGATGGCTATACAAGTAGCGGAATACCAAAGAAACGATGGATGGACTCTGTGAAAGATGATTTAGCTAGAAAGGGGATGACTACAGAGATGACGACTAATAGAGAAGTATGGAAGAAATACATATTGTGCCGACCACAAATAAACTAGGATAAGGGCAGGAGACCCCCCCCCCTCCCCCCTCCCCCCTTGCGCCCCTAGCCGCCGTAGGAGACGCCCTGGGCGGCGGGAATCGATTGCCGATTCCCGGCCACCGTAGGCGCGGGCTTGCGGACGACGAGTAATGGGCAGCTCGCCGTCCGGTAAGGACCAGGCCCGGGTCGACGGCGCGTTGTGTTCCATGCGCGCCTCAAAGAGATGTCAGCAGTGACGGGGTCAATTGAGCCGATGTCGCCGGGGTCGCGGGTAGTTCGAAAGAGATACCGTGGCCCTGGCACGGGCAACTGAAGGAACACGGGTGGGTTTTAGTCAGTAAAAGTCTGACACGCCCTCCCGCTCTACCCGGAGCGGGAGAAGTCATTTGATGATTTCCCATCCACAAAAAAAAAAAAAAAAAAGGGCAGGAGAATGAAGAGACGTAGCCTTTGCATTAGTCATGGATGTGGTGCATAGATTATGTTGCATTGAATAATGTTTGAAAAACTAATATTTTGTATCTTGCATATAACCCGCATTCGTACAATTATCAGTTTTCGATGGCCGGATTCGAGTCCAAGTCATTACTAGTGTCACTGCCACTGTCAATGTGAGTGGTCTGGATAATCATGTTGTTTTGACAATCGTCTGCGCCTGATAATCGGGAGCGCTGGTAATCAACGCCGACGTATTTGTTCTGAAGACGCGGATGAATATTTGGGTTTAGGCCACGTTTATCACCGGATTCGAGGATTTCCTTCATATTGTAGTAGTGCCAAGCTACATGATCGGCGACTACGATCACTTTCTCAGCTACGTTGACCGGTACTGTGGGTAAATGTTTTTTGGAACACAGCTCAGTATTTGAAACTGCACTTTCATGACCGGCGGATTCAACTGTTTCAGGATATGGCAAGTGTTCTCCTATGATTCCGTTGAAAGCGTTGATTATATGGGGTGACTGGTAATTAGTGACCGATACTTAAACGCATGATTGTACTCATGAACAAACAACTTTTACTGTGGGACCAAACCTGAAATCGCGAAAAAAAAACAGTTGTTCCTTAACTCTTAAAATGTCGATTGTACACCATGTGTACAGATAACAATAGAATTTCAATTGTGTCTGCTAATTGGCGCGCGACGGGTTAAATTTAGATGAGTTAAGCGAACTACGAAGAAGGACATCACACACACCAAGAGAACATACATCAAGGGAATGAGCAAAATTGTGTGAGCCGATGATGCCAAAACGATGTCCGAGAAGTATAAAACTCTAGAGGGTCACAAAAAATCGCTCGAACAATTGACTGAACGTCTGAAAAGTGATAGTAGAACCTCCATTAACTGTATCGTCTTCAGTGTTCCAAACAAAATCAAAAAAGATTTGAAAACGCATAAAGCTGAAGTCGCCACTTTAAAGATTCTGAAACGAAGAAGGAAAATAGTCAGGGATAGGTACAAAATATAGTTTATTTCATTCAATTATTAATAATAATCTAATCCATTTTATTCAATTATTAAATAATAATTAGTTAAAATTGACTATATTTAGTATCCCTGACTATTGGCCTTGATTGAATTCTAAACTACCATAATTATTAATACCATACTTATTAATGGCGATCAATACCGTACTTGATGTATTGAACCCTGAACGGGGTTGATTTCCGGAATCGTCTAGAATTTATAGGTCATTCAGGAGCTAGACCACCACCTCTTAAAGCAGTATTATTTTAATCTTACATGAGTGTGGGAAAGAGATGGAGCTAGACGTCCTGTATAGCTCCATCTCTTTCTCACACTGAAGTAACATTAAAATAATACTGCTTTAAGAAGTGGTGGTTGGCCCCCTGGTCGGCTTCTATTTGACAGGTAGGACAACCGAGAAGTATTACGTAAGTTACAAACTATTTGTTCTTATCGCCTCATTGGTTTTTAGGGTTCCGTACCTCAAAAGGAAAAAATGGAACCCTTACAGGATCACTCGTGTGTCTGTCTGTCTGTCTGTCCGTCTGTCACAGCCAATTTGCTCCGAATCTAATGGACCGATTAAGTTGAAATTTGGTAGACATATGAATTTCTGTGACCCAAACACGGACGGGTAAAGTAAATAAATGAATTTTGAATATAGAGGTCACTTTTTGGGGGCAAATAAGAAAATTAAAAAAAAAGTTTTGCAAACTACACCATGTGGCATGTTAAATGAAAGGGCTTACTATGAGGGTCGCAAAAATATTTTTTTATAATTTTAAAATAAATTGTTTTAAAGTTATTTAAGAAAATAGACGAAAATTGACCATTTGACATTGACCCCCCCTTGTCTCCGAATCTACTGAGCCTAAAATTTTGAAAAAATACAGAAAAAAAATCTTTATCTGTAGATTACAGAAAAACCTATAAGAAGTCTTTGGTCTTAAAATAACATGGTAAATCTATCAATATTGTGAGTACAAACTTACATTTACAGTTGGAATGTATGGGAGAACATGTTTTTCAACTACAATGTTAAGTTTGTTCTTAACATAAATTCATCCCAACTACGGAACCCTACATTGTGCGTGGTACGACACGCACTTGGTTTTTTTTGTAATAAGCGTAGTCTTGATTTTAGTTACAAGCAATAATTTTATTATTGTGATTGTATTTTGGCAGACCAGAATTCCAGATATTAATCCAGAATATAGTTTAGGATCGACCAGTCGATAAAAAAAACACAATGAAGGGTTCCATAGTTGGGATGAAATTATCCCAAGAACAAACTTAACACTGTACCTAGTTGAAAAACATGGTCTCCCATACATTCCAACTGCGAATGTGAGATGGTTGACTATTAGTCGTAAACTTAAAAACCTACTTAGCTGTGATAGTTTTTCTTTTAACTTCGTTATATTATATACAACTACTGTGAATTGTTTTACCCATCCAAAACTACAAAACTAACCGTTTAGGTCACAGGTGGGGGGGGGGGGGGGACGACACTTGACTCTAACAAAAATTAGCACTTTAAAGCTTAATATTTCAGGAACGGATCCCTAAATCGAAAAATTGTTTGAGCAAACCCACAATATTTTTGAAAGACCCATCCAACAACACCCCACACCATGGGGTGGACGAGAAAAAAAAAAAACATTCCCACTTACGTGGAACCACTCTATCGGCGTGATAAATATGTATATCCATGCCAAATTATAGTTTTCTAGTACTAAGAGTCTCTGAACTAAGATGCGGACGGACAGACGGAGGGACATAGCGAAACTATAAGGGTTCCTTGTTTAACGGAATCCTAAAAACCATAGTAAGGTGTGGGGGGTTTTATGTAAAATCCCTATCAACCGATAAACTAGACGTTATCTTCAGCACATTTTGGAAGTTAGTTCTCGAACGCACCAGTGCTACCAGGGGGAACAAAATCTTGACCCTGAATATCTTGTTTTTACCCTATTGTACCCGTACACCTAAGAGCACGATGATGATGATGATCCTTGAAGACTGACATAAACTCATGCCTTTTTGTCATGAGGGTGGGCAGAAACTACAGAACGCCACCTGCTACGATCCTTACTTATTCTTCCTTTAAGACAACATAATAATATTATAGTAAATTGGTTTCTTATCAAAATTTTCTCCCCCCAGGTCCCTCTGTGGTGACATCGCCCGCCGCTACTGCTGCCAGCGCCCGCGCCGCGAGCAGCATCACTCAAACGCATCCTCAGACATCCACATGAACAACTGCGTCAAGTCAACATCCGCAGATGTTCTGCGAGCACATCATGCATCCTGTTCCAGACCAGAGGAAATTGTCTTTGGATCGGCGTAGAGAACAAAGGTCTCAACGCACTCAATAAATAGGTACAGAAGGTCGACTCCATATATCAAGTCAAAGATTTTAATCCTAAGATTCACTCTACCGTGACAAAACATGGTCACGTTTCGGTTACCGTTTGACACTTCTGGTACACACAATGTCGCAGATACTTGAATTGATTATACGGGATTTGTGAGGTTACTCTTCTCAGGATTTTACACTTTTCGCGTGACGTAAGTACGGTGAGGGCAAATCTAACGATTTAAATCTTTATGCACGTGAAGATATGCATGAGATAGATTGAGTCGCCGAACGTATGCGGCTATGTGTGTGCGCCCATATTCGCTCTTTGGATGGAACCAACTTTCTGTACATATCTATTTTATGGTCTTAGGGTGCAACCCGACCGCGGTCGATCGGCGACATTGTAACATATTTTGAGACGTATGATATAATAAGGTGACATTTTTGTCAGGCGACGATCAACGTCAATCGGCCGCGGTCTGACTGCACCCTTATGTTAAGGAGGAAGGTTTTCTAATATGATCTTTAAGTGTAACAGTGTTAGATTGAAATTGTATTGAGGTTTTTATGTGCCAGTAATTAGTACGTTTTGTAAGATCGTATTTGTTTTCGAAATCACACAAACTCATTTTCAGTATACGCCTTCTTAGTAGTGTCATTTTACGTATGACTAAAATATAAGAAGTTTATTATATTAAGTAAAAAGAGTATCACTCAGTTCACTATTATTTTTTAATTTGCCAATAAACTCGCATGTAACTTAAAAACATAATTATAGACATGTTTATTTAAAGTCAAAAAGCCTTTATCGTGTTATTTAATTGTGTGTGTCAACTTTTATAGACGTCTATGTAAATGATATTCTATTTACTTTAAAGAAATGCACTAAGTGCGTTTTCATGTCAAAGAAAAAGTTAATAAAATATTTATTTTTTAAATTGAGAAGATGCTTTTTAACTAGTTATGGTTGTGAAGGAGGTAAATAGTTTAGACGGTTGTGAAATGATTAATTTTCATTAATTTTGTTAATGTATTATTTGTAGTTATATGTAGTTAAATTGAAAACCAAAGAAGAATGTGTTATTTAGAGTATTAAAAATAAGCAGAAAACGCTTAAAGCTTAGTTTAATGTAAATGGTTTAAAACCATAATAATGTATTAGTAGAATGTCAATGAATGGTTAATGTGCCCACTGAAATTATTTATTTACGTTAGATGTAACAACAAAATATACTTCACTTATGCCCGATTTCTGAGGTATTTAAACGGAGTTTATCCAATCGATAGTGATAATTGGTTCGATGTCGTGTTTCTGAACTATACGTTAACGTAAATTCTTCCTTAAGGAAGAATTTAGCTTAAAGGTCGAGTGTATTAATAGCGAGGGTTTATCTGGGACCTCAAAAACCGAGCATAAGGAAGGAATTTGCTTAAATAGATAATTTGGACGAGGAGCTCGTGGCTAAGTAATAACAGCCGCACGGGTCGACCCATCAGGTTATGCTACGCTTGGCGGGGTTGGTCCGTGGATGGGTGATCATCGTTACATACCGAGACTCCTCCGTGCCTCGGAAAGTACGTTAAGGCGTTGGTCACGGCTGTCATTCGTGGATCTTTGACTATCGTTACGAGTCGTCAGAAGCCCGAAAGTCTGACAACCAGTCTTACCAAGCGGTATCGTATTACCCAGTTACAGGGTTGTGGAGGTCAGATAGGCAGTCGCTCCGTGTAAAATACTGGTATTCAGCTGCATCCGGTTAGACTGGAAGCCGACCCCAACATAGTTGGGAAAAGGCTAGGCAGATTGATTGATGTCAGCTAGCACACGTCATACGAAATCACGAAATTCCTTTAGGATGCCAACTAAGCCATTGGCAAAAGAATCTGCAATTTTTTACCCAGAAACACTGAAATATCTTGCTTTAATCTTTATAAAAGCCACAAAATTATATGAAACAAATTTTCCACTAACTTTATAAGTATTCCGGGAAACTTTTCACTCACAAGATAACTTCCTCATTCTTCTCCGTAATATTTCATGTCGGTATGAAGTAATCACTTTCATATTCCGAATTACATTTTTACCCTTCGAGGTATCTCAATAGAGTAAAGTAGTGTGGCGAAAAACGGGACACGGGATTAGGAGTAGGGGATTTTTCGATAATACATCCCGGGATTATGTGAGATTTTTGGGACAGTTTCAGGTCGAAAAAAATGGAATAACATGAAATTTTTAGATAATCAATCCCGTGATTTCGATTGAAAAAGATATTTGGATTGGTTAAAAAAAGAAAAAATAGAAAAACCACCTTTGTTTTCGAAGAAACTTTGTCTAATCAATTAAGTTCCTGACAAAAAGTTGTGTCACCTTTATCAATCAATCTACATTGTAAGGTCAAAAGTCACAAAGAAGTCTTTGTCAAAAGTTCTAATAAAAGACAAAAACTTTCTCCAAAGCTCCCAAAATAAACGGGAAGGATGGATGTTTCTACCGACACGTTAGTAAGAGCTCATTTACATTACATTTTTTTTTTGGTTTTTATTATTTTCATTCGGTCGTTTTGACCGATTCTGTTGTAGCCCGTATTCGGTCACCGACAAGTGTAAACAGGTTTTCGGTTAGCCGTATTCGGCCGTAGACTGTTTTGGTGACCGAACACGGCTGACTTATTGAATAACTTAAACGAAAACGGTCGCCGTATTCGGTGAGCGACTTAATAAAAACAGCCCAGTTCGGATAGCCGATCCGTGCGGGCCCAGTGCGGGTTGGTAGACGGCACATGTCTTCGATTTTTTGGTTTTAGGACATGCCGGTTTCCCCACGATGTTTTCCTTCACCGTTTTGATGAAATAAATTTACACAAAGTATAGCGCCTGTCTGCGTTCGAAACTGCTGTGTCTAATGTGTCCCAGCAGTGGTAACATTGTATACACTGATTATTATTTATATATTTTAACATAAAACGGCCAAGGCCAGATACATTAGTTAAAACACAAACACGTTATTTAAGTACAATAACAAAAGTATACAACTATATCTAAACATTGTGCAATCCTTTTGTAAATCACCTTTCATTCATCTTCTCAAAATAACGAAACCATATATTCCGAGAAAAACGGGACACTTGCCAACACTAGTCACGATGGACTATCATGAAATACCTTCACGAAATATTTAGTAGGTGGTATTATTGGAACGACCGGCGACCTTTAGGCCTCCTTGAGTAATGTATTAATGTCACGGTCAGATGTAGTTGATATTGGAAAATAAGGTATTTGGTAAAGGCATTTAGTGATTAAGGTTCTGAATAAGAATGTTGAATTGTTTTTTTTAGGGTTCCGTACTTTCGAATGAAAAATGGAAAACGACATGGGGACTGCCGGCAGAAGTGTAAACTTAACCGTAAAACTATGTCGTAACTATGTATGTGTGTTGTGTGCATGTCGCGGTCACGCGGTGACGCGAACCTGTAAGAATTCCCCCTACAAAAGATCACTCAACGCGCCTAAAGAAGTTTTCATTTCAATAAAAACTTTTTTACAAAAAAATACAACCGACTTCCAAAAACAACACTACAAAGTGAAAAATAACTTTAATTTCGGAAGTCGGTCTCTGGTTAAATGTATTTTATGTTTTTTGCCGATGACTTTTGAAATTAAAGTTTTTTTTCACTTTGTAGTGTTGTTTTTAGAAGTAGGTTGTATTTTTTTGTATAAAAGTTTTTATTTTTCACTTTTTAGTTGTAGTACCTACCCCACACAAAGTCTAATACCACTACCTGCAAAACAAATTGAAACATCATCCATATAAAAGTGGGGAAAAAATACGTATTATTGAAGCTAACTCAAAAACTCCTCAAGCAAAGTTAATCAATTCTATATGGGACCAAATTTGATGACCCTCTCGAATAAAACAAAAATTATTCAAATCGGACGACTCTGAAAAAAGTTATGCGTGGTCATACATAAAAAAAATCAAAATAAAAAAACCATACATGTCGAATTGAGAACCTCCTCCTTTTCTTTTCGTCTGTTAAAAATTCAAAACGTACCTTACTGTCACTGCTGACTGCATCATCCGGGAAAAGGCATCTTCCCATAATTTCCAGCTCTTTCGATCTAGAGATAAGGTCCACATTATCTCTGGTCGTTTGTTTCCTCCAGCTTCTATGGGATCTGCTTCGACGCCTTCTGCTGTTACCCTGCATCATCCCTCTATTGGAAAAAGGCCCCATGATTTCCAGCTCTTTCGATCTGGAGATAATGTAGACCACTGGTCGTTAGTTTTTTCCAGCTTTTACGGGATCTGCTTAGACGCTTTCTGCTGTTACCCTGCATCATCCCTGTATTGGAAAAAGGAATCTCCCCATGACTTCCAGCCGTTTCTATCTAAATAATGTGGACCACTGGTCGTTGGTTTTCTCCATCTTCTACGGGGTCTGCCCTAACGCCCTCTGTTGTTAGCCTGCATCATCCGTCTATTGGGAAAAGACGTCTCCCCATGATTTCCAGCTCTTTCGATCTAGGGCTAATGTGGTCGTTTTCTGGTCATTTGTTTTCTCCAGCTCATCCCGCCATCTTCTACGGGGTCTGCCCCGATGCTTTCTGGCTATGTCACAGTTCCACATAGTGGTTAGTTGTGTCCATAGCTCATTGAGCATGCGGCAGACGTGGCCAGCTCAGTCTCACTTCAGCCTAGCGGCTTTTTGAGCAACGTCAGAAATCTGTTTTGGAACGCAGTGTAGTGAAAATGGTCTGTCAATTTGCACCCTCAACATACTGAAAAACATCTCCGTGTAATTTTAAATTTAATTTAACTCTAAGAAAGGTATTATAAATTTAGTTACGGCGCCATATTAATCAACCGTGACACGGTAGCGTTAAAATTAATAGTCTGGTTGAGTGCTATAATGAAAATTCCCTGCGAGCCACTCGAATGCACTTTGTTGACTAGGTATCCAGGCAGGACCCAGCTATAGCCACATTGCTTGTATTAATAACCCTGTATTGATGAACGAAGGTTGAATGGCGTGCAGAGTATTTGAATTCTGTTTAGTTCGTGATCGTTTTATTGTTCCCTCAGCTTGATTTTACTTGACAACAGGTTAGGTTTTGCTTTAAAATTACTTTTGTGGCCCCCTTGACCTAACTATCACTAACGGCCGGTTTCCGAGGTTAATACGGAGTTTATCCATTCGATAGTGATTATTGGTTTCATATCGCGTTTCTGAACACTTCGTTATGGAAGAATTTAGGTTTAAAAAGTCGAGTGAATTACTATCGAAATTTTATCTGAGGACCTCAAAAACCGTGCTTAACTCTTAAAATGTCGATTGTACACCATGTGTACAGATAACAATAGAATTTCAATTGTGTCTGCTTATTGGCGCGCGACGGGTTAAGGAAGAAATTCTCTTAAATAGATCATTTTGTCGAATCAGTAGCTAAACTCCGTTTAAGAATTCTTCAGAAACCGGGCATAAATGCATCGTCCTATTTCTGTCAATCGTTTGAATATGATAGAGAAGAATAATGTTTTAAATACGTTTAGCGTAAAACGTGTATAGTGATCTGTGGTGCAAGGGAGCCTAAGAGTATAAAAAACTCAAAATCAAATGCCAATGTGTATTATCAAACAGGCGAGTTCTATAGTGGAGATACATTGCTTACATGCATTTGTATGGTTTATGAAAAAAAAACAGTCTAAAAGGCCAAAATAACACACATAACATCACGCCTGGGGACAAAGGGTTAGGCAGATTCAAGGTGTACTATACGTACACCCACATTTTACCAGTTATGTTTAAGTCCCATGTAATAGGGGGCGCGGCTATTGTCATCAACCGGGCACAAATCCAGACTCCAGGCTGCAACTGAGAAAATTTCAGACGGAAAAACCCAAAAAAAAAGATACATCATAATAAAAGTTAAAGAATTTAATTAGTCTAGAATTGGCTTAAAAATAAGTAGGTCCATTATGTCAACTAAAAATAACAACTTTAAAATTCCGACAAAAATTATTCTAGAAACAAGAAACCATTCTTTCTGAAACATTTTTCTGAGTACACAATCGAATTTATCGTGTTGCATTTTAGAAGTGCAAACGAAATATTCAATGTTTCCTTACTTCCATTTCGCGCGTTGGTTCCGTCTGGCATCCGGTACAGTTCCCGGCCACAAGAATGCTTCAACGGTTTTGTATATTTGCATGCCATTTTGTGGCGTTGTATTTTATTGATTTAGATTTGAGAGTTTGAACTGGGTTTTATTTTTAACCCCTTTAGTATCGCATGATACCGCATAGGTCCATAAGAAAAAGCGTTTGGAGTCCACAGATATCTTTATTCTCTTCTTTAACTTTACATAGTAATAAAATGAAGTCGCTTCCGCTGACATCGCTTAGATCTTTTAAACTGCTCAACGGATATTAATGCAGTTTTCAGCAATGAATAGAGTGATTCAAGAGGAAGGTTCTTAAGAAGAGAAAAATTGGAAAAGTTGCCGGGAAAATAGGAAAATTTCGGAAAACTGATAGTACGTTTTCTATGGGAATTTTGTATGAATTATTGAAATTTGGACAGGACAACGTCTGTCGGGTCAACTAGTATAATATACTCGTAATAGTAAAATACCCTCGTTCAATGGCGACCGCGGGCTTACAGTAGTTGTGAACCTATGAGGTTCAGTTGACATTCCAGCACACATTGACATGAACCTGTGGCGGCATCTACATCGCCACATACGAACTACGTTACTACGCGTCACACTGACGTCACGCAATCCTGCATCGCGCAATCAGAGTTAACCGCGCAACTAGCATATATACAACGTCCCGACGTCAACCGTCGGGCAGTTGCCCACCAGACACGACACCTGTCTGGTCGGAGGATCCTCCCTTTTCAATGGAGGATGAGTGAACTTTACACCCTGTTCCTCATGCCTCTAAAAACCTTTGCGGAATCATGCAATACTCAAGGAGTAGTTCTGAAGTAGGAAAGTTTTGCGATTGGCATATTTTGTAGGCAATGAGTAATTCTAGATTAATATTAAGAATATTTAAAGAGAGTCTCATAAGATGTTTTGGTATTTTTATTTTTAAAATAATTTATTCAAACTACAGCCCAGTTTTAGAGTAAGCAGTTTTTGAACGTAAAAATTACATTAGACAGTCCCCCAAAACGGCCGCTGTTCACCACTTCTGCTTTAGCTGAGAAGAAGTGGCGCAACAAACTCCGCAGCAAAACTGTTGTCTCTGTCATCGTCTGGAAAAAATTTTGAATTTGTTTGAAAATAACCTTTTAAAACCATTATAATCTGGTAAAAGGAGCTCGTGGCTAAGTTATAACAGCCGCACGGTTCGATCCATCAGGTTAAACTACGCTTGCCGGGGTCGGTCCGTGGATGGGTGACCATCTTTACATACTGAGACTCCTTCGTGCCTCGGAAAGCACGTTAAGCCGTTGGTCCCGGCTGTCATTCGTGGATCTTTGACAGTCGTTACGGGTCGTCAGAAGCCCGAAAGTCTGACAACCAGTCATACCAAAGGGCAGGCAGTCGCTCCATGTAAAATACTGGTATTCAGGGGCATCCGGTTAGACTGGAAGCCGACCCTAACATAGTTGGGAAAAGACTAGGCAGATTGAAATCTGGTAAAAACATAATTAAGTTTTAATTTGATTAATCATCAATTGTTAATGTTTATTATTTGCAATACTTTGTGAACCTGAAAAAATAAATTTAAAACCAAAATCTCCATCTCACAGCTTCAAAGAATTAACTCATTTCCGTCAACCATAAAAGGTCTAAACCAGAAAAGACAAGCAGTAAAAACAACACTTTTTAGGAATAAAACCCGTTCTAAGATTAGAGGGGTATATTGTCAACCCTTTGACCGTCACAGGCGTGTTTATTTAGGCAAAGGACTTTCAATTGTTCGTGAGTAATCGCTGGCAATCAGGGAAATGCTTTGCGGTTGAAGATTCAGAGAAAATCTGCAATTTAGAATTTCCGGCTGTCATTTGTTTTTTTGGGTGTAAAGGATTTTAACGACTGGTCTTATTGCTACTTTGAGGGCTTTTGGCATAAATACAGCACGGAATCATCAAGTTCAGTAGGTACCAGTCTATTGCTTGAAACATTTTATCAAGCCGCAAGGTTGATATGTCGAAAAATTCTCTTATCCTAAAAAAAAGGTCTATAAAATATCACAGTATACGTCTATATTTAAGCATGAAAGTAGGTTGAATAAAGAACACTTCAGACCAATGAGGCTGCCTATACTTAGTACAGTGGGGTGAAATTAAAAATATAAAATCAATACCTACCTATTTTCAGTACTATCCATTATTTTAATTTACTCGCATCGATCGTGTGACGTCATCCATTTTTAAGTTGTTTTATATATTTTTAACATGTTGTAAATAATAATAAAGACATAAAAAGTTTGGGAACCTACTCATTTTTAAAGTCGGTTAAAAGTACCGGTTTTGCAGTAACAAAAATACGGGCTAAAATGTTGAACTGTTGCTACGTCGTAGCTGACGGCTACGCGAGCTACGAGAGCTACGCTGTCGTAGCAGATAAGCGACCCGCTACGAGCCAAATCTGACGCACGTACTTTGTTTGCTGTTGTTTTATTTAAAAAGTGGTACATTTTACGTTATAAAAGAGTATTATGGTTTTAAAAAGTGTATTCGATTTAATATGTTATCTATGTCCATTTATTTAATTGTTTAGTGTTAGTTTCGTTAGTCAATTAGAGTATACTGATAAAAAAAAACGTGTCTTATAACAACCCCAAATTATCATGGAAATTACTACATTGTATTACTTTAAACCTATGACTATTAAAAAGAAATAATATATCATAAATCAAGCCCTTGAATTCTAATACAATAGTGAGAAGGTATATTATTATTTCCACATAATAACTGAGCTATATTACTTTCTAGGTTGTCGTACCAAAGCAACAGCTTGACTAAATCGTTAGTAAATTACACCTGCCCTGCCTGCTAACCTAATTATAGACTACACTGCGGTGAATTTACCACGTGAATAACTAAACACGGTATTTTTACATTTTCTATTGTGTGACTAGAAAAATGAATGCCTTTACTCAACAATGGACTATTATTTGGGCTAAAAAGATTTACGTACGAATACAAAAAGAAACGCAGGAGCTCGTGGCTAAGTAATAACAGTAATAACGCTTGCCGGGGTTGGTCCGTGGATGGGTGACCATCTTTACATACCGAGACTCTTCCGTGCCTCGGAAAGCACGTTAAGCCGTTGGTCCCGGCTGTCAGTCGTGGATCTTTGACAGTCGTTACGGGTCGTCAGAAGCCCGAAAGTATGACAAACAGTCTTACCAAGGGGTATCGTATTACCCAGTTATTGAGCCGACCCCAACATAGTTGGGAAAAGGCTAGGCAGATTGATTGATAGAAAGAAATGCTTTCAAAAACGCTAAAAACACGATCGGACACTCAGCTACTTTAAGAGACTAACAAGGGTTTTCAACATTTTATGAGGTGACATGTTTTTGAAGCCGATGCAGTATTTTATACTTTGGCGTCACATGTCTCGTCGAATAGTTTTATTTGTGCTGCCACTGGCCTTCCATAAATGATAACATATGTTTGCCGTTGTCTTGACAACAGATATTTTAAGGGATGAATCTTGTAATCAGGATATTATAACCAAGCTGTCCATAGTAATCATTATTTTTTTTTTTTATGTAAAAGACAACTAAAAGGTCCACAAAAATTCAAAAACAATACTCAAAAACTTAAAAGATGTTAGTAACAATATACGAGTATCTTATAATCTACGTTAGTACTTCTACACTACAACAGTGTTGTCTTGATCAGATGTCCCATTATGGGGCTCTCATCAAGCCTGTCAGCTATCACCTTCAGGAGGCTGTTGCTACTGCCACGCAATCTGGCGAGCAGAGACGCACTTTTCTTTCGTACTGAGAAGCTGTCGACTCGGGCTTTTGTGAACATCTCTGATGCAATACTGACGTAATACTTGTATGCTCGTGACTGTACAACCAGATTTTGCGCCATTGAAGGTTTTATTTTCGAATGTGTTTACATTTTTAACATGCCAATGTATAATGTACCTACATCGACCTGTACATGTATTCGAATAGGTCAACTGTGAGTAGCAAACCAGGCGGTCTATTCTGTAAAAATCTCACCAATTCCGGTGAAGTGAACTGACATCCCATCTGACGCTATGGATTACACACTATTGAGAGATCATTTCAAACTCACTTCACCTAAGCTTTCAAGGTGAGATTTTTACGGAATAGCACTACAGGTTTTTGTACTAATCGTAAGACGTATAGCAGTATTCTTTGAATCTGCGAGTATATCTATACTGAACCTTACACCAGCCGGACTATTCTGTAAAATCTCAACGATTTCTGAACTCAGCTATGGCGGACGTGCAAAAGGGACGAGCGAGATAGCATGTCAAGAAAGAGCTGCATGACAGTAACGCACAGATTAGACAAGAACTTTCTAATGTCATGTAAACAGGGCTACAGATTTACAAGTATCTAAGTATTTATATGTATCTAACAAATGGCAATCTAGTAGACAGGCCATCAGATAAGAAGTGATGGACATCTGCTGGTCTCTTCTGTGAAAATCGCACGTGAACATATAGGTGAAGTGAACTGTCATTTCACCTGGTACTAGTAGTGCTATTCTCTAAACATCTCACCGTGAAAACATGAGTGAAGTGATCTTAAAGTGAGCTGTCAATAGTGTCAACCCCTAGCATCAGGTGGAATGACGGCTCACTTCACGCTCACTTCACCTGTGTTATCACGGTGAGATGTTTACAGAATAGCACTACTGTAGTGCTATTCTGTAAACATCTCACCGTGATAACTCAGGTGAAGTGAGCGTGAAGTGAGCCGTCATGCCACCTGTAGTGCTATTCTGTAAACATCTCACCGTGATAACTTAGGTGAAGTGAGCGTGAAGTGCGCCGTCATTCCATCTGATGCTAGGGGTTGACACTATTGACAGTTCACTTTAAGATCACTTCACCTAAGTTTTCACGGTGAGATTTTTACAGAATAGACCGGCTGATGCTAGGGGTTGACCACTATTGACAGCTCACTTTAAGATCACTTCACTCATGTTTTCACGGTGAGATATTTACAGAATAGCACTACTGGTGATTGATATCTCACTTCAAATTCATTTTACCTAACTTTTCACCACGGTGAGATTTTTATTGAATAGATCGGCACGTGTTTAAGTATTCCTTTATGCAACTTATTAAAATAAATAGGGTTGACGCCTGGGTAAAAAAATACATTCTATTTAATCCGTCAGTTAGATAATAAAAAAAATATTAGACACGTATTGTTTGCTTCATCATAAAAAAATTATTAGATAAAACGCATTAAAGTTGTGGAGTACCTGCTATATCACAATTCAGTATAAAATCTAGCAAGGCGTGACGTCATGCCTCATTTCATTTCATTGTATCGCTATTATCTTTTGATTACATTAAAAAATAAAAAAATGCGTGTCCAATATATTTTTAATAATCTACCTAACGACAAAAAAAAAATTGTCATTGACAACCCAGTATTGAATATTATTAAATGTGATATTATTTTGTAATAAAAAACGAACCATAGTTAACTGTCGAACAAATGTATGTACAAATACAGAGTCTTGAATGTCACTTTTGAACGTCAGAATTGACACATTAGTACAGGGTGTAAAAACACTCACCACATAGCCGTTGAATACACATTCTGTACATCAAACTAATAAATAAATGTTACTAGTTTGATGTTGAGTAAAAATAATTACTGGGAAACCACTTTTTTTTACATGTGAAAAATCGCTGTTTATAGAAAGGCGCATTGTAACGCACACATTAACATTGTGCTTACGGGTACATGCTCTTATGAGTACAAATCATCACCTAGATAAAACTGATGTTTAAATTATTTTATGTCCACAGCACAAAAAGCTTTAAAATGTCATATTCAGTAGTAAATGCAAGTACAACATGAATAGACAATATTAAAATCAAAATGTATTTTAATTTTACATTTTATTTTCATAAATGTGTGTTATTTATATAAATGTATCTATTTATTTATTAAAATAATTAAAATAATCTAAATATTAGTAAATCAATGAATTATATTTAAATGTTTGTATTGTTCTTAGATTTTAAAGAAGTGTATTTTGAAGGGTGGTTTATTGTGCATTTTATAAAATTTTAATATAATCATATTTTATCTACTTTTACTCTTCATTTGTTTTTCTAGTATTCCATTAATTTTTACTGTTTTCTTATAAATAATAAGATTAAATAATAATTAAACTGCAACTCTAAAAGTAATATTTAATTTGTATTTTTATACTCAAAAAGTTTCTATAACTGCAACATCATTAAAATTACCCTTTAAAATGCAAAATTTACATAAAATGTGAATTTATTAAAAAAATGTAACATATCTATAATACGGCAATAATGTGCCAAAATAAATGATTAATAATAAAAAGTTATAATTAGATAAATGGCTTCACGTTCCTTGTACATAGTACCTTCAGTGTTTATAATTATTATATAGTCCCCTATTTTGAGATCTGTGTATGTACATTGCATTCAAGTAGTTTATGTAAATTCGGAGACGAAGTCGGAGTTAAATAGGCATAGAGATTTACGTGTGTGAAGATTTTGGTATTGGAATAATATATATTCAGAAAAAGTTACATTTTGTTTGATCCGTAATATCAAAAAGCATGTAAATAAGGCTAAAGCAGGACAATCAATAAATAAAAGTATTAATATTAAAAAAAATGTGAGTTTGTATGTAGAGGATAATCTTCGGAACTACTGATCTGAGTCCGTTTTGTTCAGTAATATGGGCAGCTACAGTGTTGCCACTTGTCATAGGATATACTTTATGTTAAACAAAAATAAATAAAGTATTATTATAAAGAAACCGTCGTTTCAAAATTATATAACATCGATACAAAATCATCGTACACTGCACATCTCTACAATGTAAATAATACTAGTGTTGTATTGTTTTACATTCCACATCACGGGTATTAAGTGTAACTAGAATATTAGTTGGCAATAAATTAAGTTTGTAAATAATAAATGTAAGGATTGTATTAGCAGAATAAATTCATTATTATGAGTGGATCTGTATTTTTTTTATTTTAATGTCCTTTAATTACAATTGGTGGTGTTAAATTAAACGAGGTGTTGCGGCGGCCTAAAGCCTTGGGGTGAAAATCGAAATTTTCTTAGTGGACTGTATGAGGGGCGGTTCGGTGACACAAGTAGGTGTTTTGGTGGTGTGGGAAAATGATGATGGTACCTGCCTGGTGAGCTATGGCGACACGACGGGAATGGTTTCCTTAGCCACGTGGCTGGCGCGTCCAGGATATCACGTACGGACGAGAATCTGCACTTTCCACAACACACATACACGCACTTGCACTGTTCAATAGCAATCTTCGTTCTTCGCGGTGAAAATATGAGTCCTTTTTCGACTTGGGATTAATTTTACCCACAGGCGTCGATGTTGGTTGAGAACTGGCGGATCTTCTTGGCGGCAGCGAATGCGCGCCATTGCGGATCTTCCTTCTCGCTCTCACTTAGGCATTATAAGGGTTGTGGAAGGGAGAAGGAAAGCGGAAGGAACTTTATGTTACACAGATACTAATTAATTAGAGTTGCCAGTAATTAGGCATGAAATATAAAATAAAGAAAGTAATGGCGTTAACATTCCTCGCGGCCTTAAAGGGTCACCTTTAAAGAGAATAATATAATAATATATACAGTGAAATAACACTTAAATCTAACTAAAGAGGGAATGGACTGAATAAGATATTACTGAGTAGGAATGGGGCATAAGCGGATCACAGGTCGCACAAGAATCCCATTAGAAGTGCGTACTGAAACGACTCGCGTGCTACCGTCTATAGACGTATGCAACTTCTCAATAACACCTAGAGGCCAGGATAGAGGAGGCGCATTATCATTAACTATCACTACTACAGTGCCTTCCTTAATCATGTCTCCATCAGGTTTATTCCATTTTAAGCGTGATTGTAAACTATGAAGATACTCGCTTCGCCATCTTTTCCAGTACGACTGGACTAATTTATCCATAAGAGAGTGTCTTTGAAGCAGGTGATCAGACAGTAAACCTACTTCCGCAGCGGGTAATGAGTTAAGCGGTACAGTATGTAAAAAATGCGAAGGGGTAAGAGCTTTAGGCTCTTCCGGATCAGCGCTAAGAACAGTAAGAGGTCTGGAGTTCAACAGGCACTCTATTTGAGAGAGAATTGTAACTAATTCTTCATAAGATAGGAGTTGTTGACCTATTGTCTTGAAAAGGTGAGTCTTCACGGCCTTCACCATGGACTCCCAACATCCACCAAAGTGCGGTGACGCGGGCGGAATAAAATGCCAATTAATGCGATGCTCAGCGAGCTCCTCTTCAAAGCGCGGGCGGTATTCTTTATTTATGAAATTATACAAGTCGCGTAAAAACGAATTAGCTCCTCGAAAATTGGTCGCGTTGTCCGAATACAAGCATTGTACCGGTCCACGGCGGGATAAAAACCGTTTCAACGCGGCTATGAACGACACAGTCGTAAGATCTGTAGCTAATTCAATATGAACAGCGCGAGTAGTCATACAGGTAAAGATACATAAATAACCCTTGCGACTCTTCGCACCTCGAGTGCGTACGGGCACATACTGTATAGGGCCAGCGTAATCACACCCTGTATGAGAAAAAGCTTTGGTTGCAACATTTACTCTAGATTTAGGGAGATCGCCCATAATCGGCGGACCATGAGGTCGCGGTCTCCACCTGTGACATGCGTTACACTTGTGGATTCTATGACGAATAATGCGTCTAGCGGACAAAATCCAATACTTATGGCGCAATAACGACATAGTGAGTTCTGGACCTGCATGTAAATATTTTATATGATAATAGTCTACGAGGATTTCAACTATGCGATCATGACGGGGTAACACTACCGGGTGTTTAGTACTATAGGCCTCAGCCGAATGAGTTAATCGACCCCCAACGCGGATTAAATCATCACCATCTACAAATGGCTTGAGTTTAATAAGAGCGGGTGAACAAATTTTATTATTTTTTAACTCGGAATAATCTTCCATGAAGTGTTTTGTTTGAACATGACGCAACAAAATGGTTTCAGCGAACTCGAGGTCGCTAGCGGTAACGGCGTCCGTTCGACGCGAGAGTTTTTTCATGAAGCGGTATATGAAAACAACAATACGCAGCAGCTTAGTCCACGACGACGTACGTTCTGCGAGTGCGAGTAGAAGCGAATTGTCCGAACTTGAATCCGCGACTATGGGGTGCGCGTGGACCTTTTCTTCCGGAATGGGTTCCGAATTCAAGTCTGTAACCTTATGTATGGGCCATTCGGAAGGGTCGAGCTTAGCCCAAGCGGGTCCGTGCAACCATAATGGGTGCTCAATGAATTTGTCAGGTGTTAAACCACGTGACAAACAGTCCGCTGGGTTTTCAGTACCAGCTACGTGGTAGAAATGTTCCGCGGGGACGTTGTCTACGATGCGAACGACACGATTGGCCACAAAAGTGTGCCAACGATGCGGAGAAGAATTTATCCAGCAAAGAGTCACCTTTGAATCGGTGAATGCGTAAATAGCGGTAACATTATAACGCGGATTATAAGTGTCATGAACACGGCGAAGAAGTTTAGCGAGGAGTTCGGCACCACAGAGCTCCAGTCGAGCAATAGTCAATGGTTTAACCGGCGATACCTTCGACTTGGCACAAACCAGCTGAACGACTACGTCATCGTTGCGAGTGACATGCGCATAGATGACAGCGCCGTAGGCGCTTTCGCTGGCGTCGGAAAATCCAATGAGGCGAAGAATACAATTTTCAAAAATACCTAAATGGCGCGGGATTTTAAAATCATTTAAAAGCGGCAGGACAGACCGAAAAGTTTGCCAAATATTTATGATGTGACGCGGGGGAGTGTCATCCCAATCGAGCTTCAGTAACCACAATTCTTTGATAAGTAGTTTAGCATAGAGAACTACAGGCGCGACAAGCCCCATGATGTCCCACAGTCTAGCTACGGCCGACAGTATAGCACGTTTAGTACACGTGTCTGGCGGTGCTGAAATAAGAAATTCAAAACAATCATTTGACCTACACCAGCGCAAGCCGAGAACCTTTTGTTCTACCGACTTGTCGAATTCTAGTTGTTCGGTCAACCTATGCGACGCGGGAATACTGTTTAGTACAGTTTGAGAGTTACTGGTCCACTTGACCAACTCGAACTGACCTCCTCTAAAGAGTTTAATCAGTTCGTGCGAAACCTGGACTGCACGTGATTCGGAGCTTACGCTGTAGACTACGTCATCCATATACAGCGAATCCGCGATGATAGCGCTGGCGCGCGGGAAGTGATGACCATCGTCTTGAACCAACTGTTGTACTGTGCGGATCGCATGGTAGGGACTTGACTTGAGACCAAAACAGACACGGTTAAACTGATATAGAACCAGAGGATCGTTTGGACTAAAACGATATAAGATGCGTTGAAAGCGACGATCGCTTTCTCTTACTTCAATCTGTAAGAACATTTGTCGGCAATCAGCCGAGAGCGCGAATGCGAACAATCGAAAATTCAGAATTATAGTAAACAAGTCACCCTGTAAATTTGGGCCACTGTGTAAAATATCGTTGAGAGATAATCCAGTACTCGTTTTAGCACTAGCGTCTAACACGGAGCGTAGTTTTGTTGTTGTCTTATCTAAACGTACAACTGCGTGATGCGGAATTACATAGTCAGGACAACTACTGTCTGAACTATCGAGCGGAGCAGGAGATAAATATCCTTTATCAATATATTCGCGAATGACGTCATCATACGCAGTACGTAACTCGGGTGCGGATTCTAATTTCTTTTCTAGGCAGAAAAAACGTTTTTTCGCGATATCGAGTGAGTTCCCCAATGAGAACACATCGCTGCGAAACGGTAGGGCTACAGAGTATCTACCTGTGTCCCCATCGCGTTCCGTGGTCGAATTATAAAAGTACTCGCACTCAAGTTCGTCGAGCGATTTGCTCGTCGAAAGAGTGACGGGCGCTTCATCGACCTGCCAGAATTTTTTCAACGCCGATTCTAACGAGTCTTTGTCGGATGGTTGCGAAATATGTGAGTAACAAGACTGTGGAGGCTTATTACGACGTACAGGCAGCGCGGGCACAGTGCCCATGATGACGTAACCGAGTACCGTCTGCATGGCGGGCGGCGCGGAGGAGTTGCTGCTAACTACGCGGGGCAGCATAAGATGCGGGAAAAGCGAAGCCCCGATCAACACATCGATGCGACCGGGTTTGCCAAACGACTCGTCGGCGAGCGGTAAACCTTTTAAGTAAGGCAAGGCAGAAGTATCTACGGGAGCGGTAGGTAAATTATCGGTGATTGCATCGACAACTAGCGAATTAACGTTAAAAGTAACGTTCGGATTAAAACGGGAAAAGAAAGCGAATTGTACGGAACCCTTAACGGATTTTTCCGTACCACCGATACCCTTAACGGAAGGCGTATCAGATGAATGTCTAGTCAAACCTAATCGTTTGCAACATTCTGCGGTAATAAAATTAATTTGTGAGCCACTGTCTAATAGACAGCGAATAAAATGCTCCTTACCAAATGAATCTCGAACTATTACAGTAGCGGTTGACAACAAAATAGTAGTATTCGTATTACATTGCGGCTTTGATACGCGGGAGTTCGAGTCGTAAAAGATCGACGCAGCAATGGATGCATTACATTGCGGGGCGCTCTGAGCGGTGGCGGCGAGTGGCGCGGCGGCGGCGTGAGCATCTTGCTCGCTCGAAGCCGTGGAGTTTGAACCCGATTGTGTACGTGCGGTATCATCAACACCGTTCGATAATACAGTCGCGTGCGATTCGCGATTAAAGTGTAAAAGCGTATGATGTTTATTTTTACAAGATTTACATCTAGATTCAGACTGACAGACTCTGGCCTTATGTTTAATACTTAAACAGTTAGTACATGCATCGTTTTGCTTCACCGATTTGAAACGATCACTTGGTGTCATTTTAGAAAAGGCAGGACATTTAAATAAATGTTCATGAACAAAGCTATCACACAAACATTTTGCGGATTTATCAATTACAGTGTAAGATTGCGGTTGCGGAGTTTTGGACGTTTTTTTATTTACAGGATTGTTGTTAGACTGAGTGAAACTCGAGCTGTTTAAAGCTTTAGTATTTTGTAAAATGCGAGATTGATTTTTAATGAACTGTACTAAATTCTCGAATTTAGGAATTTCGTCCTTTGAGTTCATTTCAAAAAGTCGAGCGGTTTCAGAATCAACCTTTTTTATAGCGACATGGAAAAAAATCAAATCTGATAAATCATTTATTTTAAGGTTTTTTAATGCGTTTGCGGCGGAAACAAAATTATCAGAAAAGGATTCGAAATTTTGAATAGATGCGGTATTAAAAGATTTATGTTCAAACATCCGATTAAGGTAACTAGAAGCCAACATACGTTTGTCTTCGTATTTGTTTATGAGTGAATTAAAAATTAATTGGTAGTTATCGCCATTAGGGCAAACTCCTGAGAACGCGGTTTGAGCCTTATCTTTCAATTTCCCCATCAAATAATATAATTTCTCCGAATCAGTCAATGTATTATTTTCGTGTACCGTGCTTTTAAAATTAGCATAGAACAGGGGCCAGTTACGAATATCGCCATCGAATGACACAATTTCAATGGGAGGCAAGCGAACTGTTTGCTTATTGACCACCACTACCACTAGAAGTAGGAGCCGATGTGGCTGATGATTTTGAGTAATTTGAATAATTATATTTAACGCAGCAATATAATTCCTCAAAACTAATCCACGACTGATCATCAATATTATTTTCCGGGTCTTGTCTTAGAAGAAGCGAGTTATATTTATTAAATGCCTCGAGGAACTCGGTGCGCAACGCATCAACATTGACACACGCACACAAGAACTTCTCTAGCGGTTCCATACCGGACTTCATTTTTTCCATTAAATCGTAAATGATTTGCATGCGGGCAAAAATCATATTACGACATGACAGTGCTATTTGAATCGCGGATTCTATCTGATCATCCGAATCCATGGTCACTTTCTTAGGCATTTTCGATATTTTTGTAGGTTTTTATAATAGCTAAAATAAATCGCAAACTTCAACGAGTTGCGCGCGGTGCGGGATTGGTAGGTGGTACCTACGAATATAGTACCGAACGATAGCGAAGCGAGCGAGCGGTAGATTTTGCTTCTACCTACGTATATTAAAATATTAAGTTGAGCGGGATGCGAAATACCTGTGAATGTACGCAATGACAAGTAGGTACTGTAATAAATGAATAAATGAAAGCGGTTTAGTATAAGAGTATAAGGAACGAAGATTGAAATGAAATATAGTTGCGGGATGATAATATACGGATATAATATTGATATCCGTTATCAAGAGGATAAAGAAAAATAGGTATCCGTGATCATGGGACCAAAACTGTTGGATATCTGTGATCGTAGGACCAAAAACTGTTGGATATCCGTGATCGTAGGACCAAAAAATGTTGGATATCCGTGATCGTAGGACCAAAAAATGTTGCGGCGGCCTAAAGCCTTGGGGTGAAAATCGAAATTTTCTTAGTGGACTGTATGAGGGGCGGTTCGGTGACACAAGTAGGTGTTTTGGTGGTGTGGGAAAATGATGATGGTACCTGCCTGGTGAGCTATGGCGACACGACGGGAATGGTTTCCTTAGCCACGTGGCTGGCGCGTCCAGGATATCACGTACGGACGAGAATCTGCACTTTCCACAACACACATACACGCACTTGCACTGTTCAATAGCAATCTTCGTTCTTCGCGGTGAAAATATGAGTCCTTTTTCGACTTGGGATTAATTTTACCCACAGGCGTCGATGTTGGTTGAGAACTGGCGGATCTTCTTGGCGGCAGCGAATGCGCGCCATTGCGGATCTTCCTTCTCGCTCTCACTTAGGCATTATAAGGGTTGTGGAAGGGAGAAGGAAAGCGGAAGGAACTTTATGTTACACAGATACTAATTAATTAGAGTTGCCAGTAATTAGGCATGAAATATAAAATAAAGAAAGTAATGGCGTTAACACGAGGTTTTAGTTAAATAGCAGTGTTATCCTAACTAATCCTACTAATATTATAAATGTGAAAGTTTGTATGTTTGGATGTTTGTCACTCAATCACGCAAAAACGGCTGAACGGATTTGGATGAAATTTGGTATACAGATAGTTTATAACCTGGATTAAGACAAAAGATACTTTTCATCCCGGTAATAGGTTCCCGTGGGATAATTTCCGACATTCACGCGGGCGAAGCCGCGGGCAACAGCTAGTATTATAAATGCGAAAGTGAGTTTGTTTATTTGTTACGCTTTCACGTTAAAGTGGCTGAACGGATTTGGATGAAATTTAGCACATGAGTAGACCATGATCTGGAGAGTAATATATAATTTTAAACCTGGATCGCAGACGAAATCGTGGGCAACAGCTAGATTGAATAAAAGTAAAAATACATGAGCGACACTCGCGAAGAGTGCGCGTGACAGTAGTGACCCAGTGCACGGCTGCGACTTACGATGTCGTGGTCGAGGTCGGTCGTAGGTTTGAACCCTGACAGGTGTTTTACTTTATTTCATCACCACTGCTCTAAAAACGGTGAAGGAAAACGGCATGTCCTAAAACCAAAAATTCGAAGACATGACACATCTAGCAACCCGTAGTGGGCCCACATGGTTGATTATGGCTCACGCTCACAGAGAGCAGGGCTGTATCTCAGCAGTGGGAACATTATAGGCTGATTATGCTACACGCGAACTCGGTAATGCATACGTGCAAAAGGGACGAGCGAGATAGCAAGTCAAGAAAGAGCTACTTGACAGTGACCACATATTAGACAAGAACATTCTAAATGTCATGGAAGCAAGGCTACAGATTTACAAGTATTAATCTATAGTCAAGCTGTGGAGAGGCGAATACACTCTTGACACCTGTCAATTTCATACTAACGAATATGTGTTTTGCGAATTTGATCCTTATTACAACTAGAAATTGTCCAACTGAGAGATTCCAGGAACGCATTCTCTCTACGGATGGACTGTAGAGGCCTTAGTGCTAGTTTCTATACTTACTCGATCACGGTAACGTAAACTTCAATTTGTACTGAAACTGAATAAGCGCCGTCTGGTGACTATAATGGGAAACTTAAATATTCCAAACAAAATGACGTACATTAACGTTAACGCAAACGCGCGCGTAAGTATAAAAACTCGCACTAAGCCCACAGGTGGCAATCTAGCAGATAGTCCACCAATGGTACACCAGATGGTAAGATGGATGGATGGATGGTGGATGGTGGTGGTGGTGGTGGTGGTGGTGGTGGTAGTGGTGGTGGTGGATGGTGGTGGTGGTGTTGTTTAAGTGATCACCACCGCGAATGAACCTAAGGCGGTCTATTCTGTAAAATCTCAACGTGAAAACTTAGGTGCAGTGAGCTATCATTCCACCTGATGCAGGGATTGACATTTCAACAAAGTGTTCCGATGAGATTTTTTCAGAATAGGTCAGCTGCAATACTTAGAGGGAACGAAGGTACGTTGCCCTCCATATTTCTGTATTTTACTTTAATAAGCCACTGCCTCTCTGACCTCCCAATCCCAGAATTTCGGGCTTCTGTCTACCCGTAAAGACTGTTAAAGATCCACGAGTAACATCCGTTGCAAGGCATGGAGGAGTCTCGCAATGTCATCATTCTACCTCTCCTTACATATACACTTCTGGACACATCTTTTGGCCCACCTTGTATTTTCAGTTTCGTTTGGTCCTAGCTAAAATTTTATATTAGGTCGAGCAAAAAGTTTTTATGCAGTTTTGAACCTGGCACATTCACAATTTTATTCAATAGTCTTTTTTTGAATTTCGAACACAGAATTTAAAGAAACAAAAGACAATTTGGAGCCTGTTTGTTGATATCAAACAATCGAATACTAAGAAAACTTGGTTTTATTGGTTTACTTGGATTTAATTCTTGAAAAAGTGATTGATATCTTTGGTTTTGCAACAAACATTACTTATTCTTAACATTATGGTGAGGTTCTATCAATAATCTATGGATACTTCACCTGAAGTCGCTGCCCAAGCTGTGGCACTTATTCAGGCCGGACACAGCCAAAGAAACGTGAGTGCTCAACTTAATCTAAGTCGATCTGCGGTCCGAAATGTTTATCGGAGGTACCTAGAGACTGGCGGCTTTGTTCGTCGCCAAGGAAGGCCACGATCTCGGGTCACAAATGAAAGGCAGGATCGATTCATCGTGACGACCAGCTTGAGAAATCGTCACCTTACCTCCATTGAGATACAAAACCAACTTCGCGACTTCCACGGAGTATCTGTGAGCGCTCGAACTGTTCGGAGAAGGTTAAAAGAACGCGATATGGTACCACACAAGCCAGCTAATGGCCCCAAACTAACGCGAGCCCACCGAACAGCGCGCCTTCATTTCGCACGCAGTCATTTAAATTGGACACAGCAAGATTGGAGTCGTGTACTCTTTTCTGATGAGTCTAAAATTGTGTTACATGGCAATGATGGAAGGAAGAAGGTCTACCGACGTAAGGGAGAGCGTTTCGCACAATGCTGATTTGAAGAGAGGGTTGCTTATGGCGGTGGCTCATGGACTGTCTGGGGCGGTATATCCGCGAGCGGCAAAACTCAACTTGAGGTTGTTACAGGACCACGGCTGCCAACATTAAATGCTGAAAGGTACATTCGTGATTGCTTAGAACCTCACGTGATACCATACGCGGACTATGTGGGCCCAAATTTCCTTTTTATGCATGATAATGCAAGAGCACATGCGGCCGGCATTGTCAGGGAATATCTTCGGGATGTGAACATCACAGTTATGGACTGGCCAGCCAGAAGCCCAGACATGAACCCCATTGAGCACATGTGGGACGAGCTAAAAAGACGTGTTAGGGCTCGTCAGCCAGTTGCCCAGACGATGCAGGAGTTGAAAACTGCCATAGAAGAGGAATGGGAGATGATCCCTCAAAATTTCATAGAGCGGTTGATAAACTCTATTCCTAATCGTATGAGAGCTGTGGTAGATGCTCATGGAGGCAACACGCGTTATTAAATTAAACCTTTATTTGATAAAACATGTTTTTTATTCAAAAATCAATTGCCTTTAACAAGGCGCATATCCGACTTGTTAGGCGTAGCTCCATGTCGTATGGTATTCTGAATTCAAATTTAAAACAATACGATCGAAAAAGATGGTAAAATGTATCAGGTTTAAAACTGCATCAACAGTTTTTGTTCAATCTAGCAATCATATTTCGGTAGGGGCCATCGAAACCTAAACTCTAAGGTGGGCCAATAGATGTGTCCAGAAGTGTATTATAACACACACACACATGCAATTTTGCATGCAATTTTTTATTTTTTTTATTGTTATTATTCTGTTTCTCTTTTTTTCTTTTCTGATTAATTAATTTAAATATCTGTTTTTTTTTCCTTCAGCATTAAGAAATTGTCTAGAGTCTAGAGTATAATAATTTACCATTGTTATTAGATTAAATTCGGGGTGAGCCTGGTGATCTGTCACACAGGGTATCCTAATATGGACGCCAGTCTCTCACAAAGGATCGTATTTATGATTTTGTAACAATGTTATTATTCTTGTTTCTATTTATAAAATAAACTAAGCTTACCTTTGTGAAGAGAGAAATAAGTAAAGATTACTATTACTATTAATGTAAATTATGGTCCATGGAGCAACCCCGGCAAACGTAGCTTAACCTGATGGATCGACCAGTGTGGCTGTTATTACTTAGCCACGAGCTCCTCGACTATAGTTTTATTATAGTATCAGTAGTTAGAGTACCACAGCCCATTATCGTTATTAACTGTCCATCAAAATGTGGACCTCACTACAAACAAATAGCTTTATGAACGGAGCATTATATGATGGCTTACAAATGGATCAACGCGATAGATAAGGCCTTTCATGTCTCAATCAAAAAGTAATTCGGGCCGTCTTACCTATTATGACCTCGTAAACTGTTATAAGGTACTATTAAAATAGATGGTCAAATTTTAACACAGCGTTCAGTACGTTTAACCAAAGATATCCAAGCAAAAAAAAACTGATTAAATTGATTTTATTTTGACCTAAAATAATAAAAAAAAAACGCGGTGGGCGCGGGCGGTGACGTGGTCACGTGCGCCTGCACATTTGTAGTATCAGAATTATGAGATAACGAAGATATGGATGTGTTTATGCATTGGGTAACCAACATTTTTAGTGTCCTTCGTTATTAGCTGTTTTATTTTTTGTAAGTATCTAATGCGTTTTTCTTTTAATTTTTTTTTTATCACTGTCCTTATTTTGGTGGTCTGAATTATTTCTAAAAAATTGTCCATCTATTTTAATGGGACCTTTTATAGAGTGGGCTTAGTAATTCTTTAAATAAAAGTTATCTTATTGATTTTTTATGTGCCCAGTCGATGATGGCAATAGGCTGCTTGCCAGGTGTGTTATTAGCCCCTATTACAGGGAACTTAGACACACTGGCGAAATGTGGGTGTTTGTATACACTTCTGCAGAACCCTTCGTGGAATACAGGCATGTTAGAACTTATATGTTTAAAAAATCTTAAACTATGAATACAGCATGTATCAGAAATATGGTGGTCAGGTAGGGTACTGAAGTTTTGTATGGGACAGCTGATTATTTTATGGGTTCCATACCAAAATAGTAAAAAGGAACCCTTATGGTGCGACTCAGTCTGTTTGTCTGTTCGTCTGTCACAGATGGATATCTCAAGAACTACTAATGCTATTAACTTGAATTTTGGAAGTTTTAGATGACGTTTGCCCAACTATTTTGCAAATAAGAAAGAAATAAAAATGATATTTTTTTTGCTACAGGGACTGAAAGGGGGTCTTAAAAATTCAAAGTGGGGCTACTAGGGCATGTGAGGGTATCATATGAAAAGATCTGTTTGCACGTTCTCAAACATTTTTTTTTTCTTTTATACTTATAGGCCGCATAGTTTTCGACTTTTGACGAAAAATGTAAAAAAAATACCGTTCCCCCGCCTCTTATCTCCGAAGTGTGCATAGAAAAAATCTGAAATTATTCTATGTGATAGAAGTTTATGTAAAGATTACAGGAAAAATAAAACGATGTCTCTAAATAGCACAGTTTTTCAGAAATCATCAATTTATATATGATGGAACGGAACCGTCGGTGTGCGAGTCCGACTCGCTCTTGAGCGGTTTTTTTGTGATTATATTGTTGGTCCCATGGAGAAAGTAGTTCAGTTTGGTATAGTTTGTACCACACCCTAAAACATGATTCCAGGATGACCCAGCAGTACAATGCCTAAGCATGTACATCAGAAGACATAGACATCTTTTCTAATACTCTGGTATAAGTCACTAATCCGAGCACAATTAAATGTTATGTAAGTGTTGAGCTGGCTGTCTAGTAATGTATTATATGCTATATTTATTTATTTATGTTTTTTTTGCTTTGTAATCTATATATTTTATTCAATTTAGATTCAAATGGTCAATATTAATAATCTAGTAGTACAACTTTAATAATAATATATATTTTTTTGTTTGTTTCTTTTGCACGATGTGGTCTCCTACAATTGAAGAAGCACATAGATTTCTGTTCTTGTCCTTTATAACATAGCATGTAAGGTGTATTCTTTGTTGGAGATCCTCATAAAATAAAATAAAATAAAATGACCTCGCATTTCTGATACACGCTGTATACTTTTTGAAGTTAACTAAGTACATCGTTACAGTTACTGTTAAGTTAAGTTAATATATAATTTTTATTATTATTATTATTTTTTTTTTTAATTTAATACATATTCAATATTTTAATAGTGTGACTTATTATTATTATAATATAGTCAGATAATAAATAAATGAGTAATAAATTAAATAATTAATAATAAGAAAAAATAATAAAAGCGCTCTTCTTCTCTCTTACATAAGCTTGCTGCGCCCGACAGGGTCCATAATTGTTTCTAAAATTACTGAACAACTGTACCACATTATGGATTGCAATAAAGATTATTTGATTTGATTGATTTGATTTAAATATTGTTAGGTAACCGCGACGCAATGGAAGCACGAAAGTTGACAACACAAAGCGAGCTTTGTGATTTATGCTTTTTTAGAGTATGAGCGTAATTGCGAAAAGGTTTGACTATCGGTACATTAACCATTGTTATATGATTAATGTAATGACAAACAAACAAATGACTCAGAGGCAGGCGTATTTTTATTTTATGATTTTAATTTAATTTTACAATTTTAATTTTATTTACTTTATTTATATTTATTGTGATTAATAATAATAACATATGATCTACAAAAAAAAATAGATTGAAATAAATGGTTTTGAATTTCAATCTGAAATAATCTCCGTATGAGAAGAAGTAGGCTTAGGCTTAACACAAGTACGTACCTATAGTATCTAAAGTTTTAACTTATTTCCGATTAAACCGGCAGAGAACCAAAGTTATCGACATAGCTCACAGAATAAGCAAGCTGAAGTGGCAATGCGCCGGCCATATTAGCCGTAGAACCGATGACCGTTGGAGTAGACGTGTTCTTGAGTGGAGACCGCGATTCGGCAAACGTAAGGTAGGACGCCCTTAGGCTAGGTGGAGCGATGATCTTTGCAGGGTGGCTGGTAGCAGCTGAATGAGAGTTGCCGAGGACATACACGTATAAAAAAGGCGCACAGATTCTCGCTAACAAAAAAACTGTGTCTATCGGAGTCAGCCAGCTCGCATTACCTACGGCCTACTGCACGCACACATTCACACATCAGTCAACCATTTGCAATATGGTAACGTATTCGTAATATGGTAAGGTATATATATGTATAAAAAGTAAAAATACAGCATGTCTTGAGAAATGTGTGCGTGCCGGCCTGTAGGTACAGCGAGCTGGCTGACTCCGATAGACACAGTTTTTTGTAAGCGAGAATCTGTCCGCCTTTTTTTATACGTCTATGGCCGAGGATCGAATTATATGGCTGCGATTGGAGAAGCTTATAACTAGCAGTGAACAGCTGTAGGCTGATTATGACGATTAAACTGAATTGCGTAAATATTTGACCAGTACGAAATTATATTTAAAAAATGACTCAAACAGACTTTTGCATTTAACGAAAATATTTTGCTCATATTAAATCTGTGATAACTTTGTTTACTGCATGCAGAAACGATTAATTGAATGCAATGTTTCATGTTTTGAAACTGATTTGAAATACTACCTACATTTCGGACTAAACTATTCTATATTGATTTGCGTTTTGTCCGAATTGCTGTGCCCTATCCGTATACATCGATCATTTTGTGTTTTTAAAATTGCAATAAAACCAAATATCTATGGTTAAATCATTTGGATTTTCCATATAATTTGAACCTACTTGAAATTTTTTCGATTAAAAATATTCCAACGTAGCCCCGTCTATTTTCGGTTTTATACGATTATACGTAAAAAGTTCCTTATTGTGCAGTAAAATATGCTTTAAATCGAAAATATTTAAATATTTTAAAAACTTACTAAGCTAAAAATTTATTTAATTATAGTATTTATCATAAAACGAAGCGCGTTTAAATTCCGGTGTGCGTGAGAATCTTCTATCTCGTGCGTCAAACTAGACAGCCATAACGCCATTACACTTACACCGAGCTAAACCATGCTTTGATATATTTTCTGAAGGCTGGACCACAGCGCAATGCACTGGCGGATTTTTGCGTTGCGATGCGGCCCGCCTGTAGTGTGCGATGGTTCATACGAAATGTAATAAAATGATGCAGGAGGATTTTTGCAATGCGTTGCGTTGCGGCGTGGCCATGAGTGCGCGAGCCTCATTGCACTGGAGTGGAAACAGTTCAAATTCAAATTCGAAATTTGAATCTGTTTGGAACAATTACTGCGTTGCGGTGCGGCGCGCTGTGGCTCAACTCGGCTATTTTTTTTCCGGACTTGTTCCGCCAACTTAATTGGCGCCTATTTTGTATCTTATCCTCTTCCATACTAGTTGTCGCGTACATGCCTCTTGTACTTCCGTGCTTCATACTTTGTCTTAAGGCCCTCTTGTAGTGCGGTGTGTAGGTATGAAAACGCTTCCTCACTCCCCGCATAATATGTATGTATCGAGCGTATAGACGCAACGAGCGAGCGCGCGCCGGGCGCGGAGCTAGCCGATCTAGCTTTTGAACATGCTACAGTGCAGCGAAAATGCAGTAGGTAAGGTAAAAAAAATCAGCTGTTCCATACATTATGCTCGCGCTACTCGCCAAAATGTAGCGAACAGCAAATTTTTTTTCACGATTTCAGGTTTGTTCCCATAGTAAAAGTTGTTCATAATGATGAGTACAATGACCCCTTAAAATATTGCCCATGAATTAAATTTCACCCTGTAATAATGTTAGGTGCATTGCATTGTGCTTGGAAAACCTGTTTCTAGATACGTAGATACATCCAGCCTCGTAAATACTCGTATACTTTCCAACCTCTGCACAGTGCATAATACGATTTTTCTTCTGCAGCGCCACGGTTACATAATATCACGGGCATAGTCTACGCCGAACCACAGCGAACGTGTACAGGCAATATGGGCCATAGATTTAAAATGTATAGACGTGCCAATCCGAACGTATTCCAAATGGATGGAAGGACCAGCTAACCAATGTGATAGATGGGAAATTAATTATTGATAAATAATTTATCCGAGGCCATACTACCTCAGCTTTTATCTCGCTCGCACGATACTGCTCGCGGACTGAGTGAGAGCGAGACTGAGTGCGGTGCTAGGCGCCAATAGTTTAGGTGATTGCTTTTTACTGTGAAAGTAATGGTAATTTGAAAAAATAAAAACATAAGACCTGCTTTGTAGTTAATTCAGTTAGTATGCAAAGATCCATGAATTAATTTGAAGTATTTTTTTTAATACCAGCAGTTTATTGTTCGGTTTGGAGGTAACTTTGAAACACTGCTCTCTAAACGGTGAAGGAAAACATCGTGAGGAAACCGGTATGTCCTAGAATCAAAAATTCGAAGACATGTGACATCCCCAACCCCTCGATTATGGCTCGCTCCCTCTCACTGAGAGGAGGCCTGTGTCCCAGCAGTGGGAACATTACAGGCTGATTATGTATGCTTAAAAAAAAAAAATAATAATAATAATAATTTTACTAACTTCAGTTGTACACTAACACTTATCTTAAAACTATGCAACGTTTCAACAATGGAAAAGAGTGTTTTCGATGAACTCTGGCACCCAAAGTAAGATTTAACTTGTGTTTAGGCTGCCAGCGTCCTCGCCTAAGATTTGAACATATAGCAACAGTTGTAAGACGAGCACAGTACCTAATCAAATTACAATATAAAACACTAAACTAACTAGCCAAAGCAGCTATGATGTGGCCTATTTCTGTACCTATGTATGAGTTGTTTGTATGAGTGTGAGGGAGAGATAAATATGATGAAAACCCGTGTATATGTAAGTCTGTATAAATATAACTATAAACATATTACTTTATTAACTACATTAGGTTAAGCGATTGATATACGTAGTAAATCTTCAGTCTTACTATAGCTCATTGTCAAGAGCCACTTTGTAACCACGGTTTTGCATTCATTTAGACACATGGGAGCAATGGAGCAGAGTTTATTTATTTTATTATATGAATGGTTTGAAAATACACCAAAATGACGCTGAGCATGGGCCGTTCTACAACCGTGAGTTGGGCAAACTTCAAAGTGTCTACGCTTTTTGGTAGCATTTGGATCATATACCACAGAGGGATGCTTGCGCAGAATAGTGCCAAGGACAAAGAGCTGTCTTACAGTGAGAACCTGACATTCGGTGTAGAGAGCCGTAGTGGGATACCTAAAAGGCCTCGAGGTCATTACCTTGAGTACAGCTCTCTGTGCGCGTTCAAGAGGCAGGAGGACAGTCTTGGGAGTCCCACCCCACACCGTGATGCAGTAGCTTATTATGCTCTGACACAGGGCATAATAAACAGTTTTAATCGTAAGGCGGTCCGCGGAGTGTCTTAGTTTTTTAAAAATAAATATACACTTGCGGACTCGCGAAATGAGATTACTAAGATGAGGTTTCCAGCTCAGAGAACTATCTACATAGACTCCGAGATATTTGACAGACTCACACCTCTTGAGTTGAGGACAGGCACATTGTGAAGAAGATAGACCAAGTAAACAAGTATGAGCTCTGAGCACCATTGAATCAGGTGGAGTTAGGTTGGTGGATAGTAAGGAAAAAGGTAAGTATACCGTTTTATTTAAATTAAAGGTTAAGACATTATTAGACAGCCATTTCATCACTGAGTTTAGAGCAAGTTCCGCGTATTTTACTGTTTCAGGCCAGTCATTACCATGAATTAATAGAGCCGTATCATCTGCGTAAGTAAAGATTGAACAATTCTTTAGAGACATTTTGCATAGGTTGTTAATATATATGAGAAATAGGGTAGGACCCAAGATTGCTTATTATGTCGTCACCGATACCCTTCAAACCTAATTATAGCAACGCACATTGGCAGTAAAAATAGGCATTTTTCTGGACGAGTACCTTTACTAAGAGAGAGATTACTGCTTGTTTCGAAACCATGCGGTTATTTCATTCTATGCTCACGCATTTCTCTCACTTCCAGCGTGAAGATCTAAGCTCCTACTATGGTAGTAGTCGTAAATAATCTGCTAGCTAGAAAGTGATGCTGGAATGGCTGCAAGAATGTAGGAAAGGTATTTTTAGCTTTTTGTTTTAGATAAATTTTACCTTTTTCACAACAAACTAACATTTAGTTTGTTGGGAAAAAAGAAAATAACGGATGGAAAAAAAAAATATCCTTTTTCATCCATAAGGGTGATGTCTGCGTATAAAAAAGAAATTATATTTAGCCCGTTAGTCACATAATAAAAAAATATTAGACATGTATTTTTTGCTATATCATATTATTAAAAAAAAACTATCTGTATACCAAATTTCATCCAAGTCTGTTCAGCCGTTTTTGCGTGATTGAGTAACAAACATCCAAACATACAAACTTTCACATTTTATAATATGTATTAGTAGGATAGTTACGAGTAGATAACACGCATTGAAGTCATTGTCTTGATATGTAATGGACCAAGGACCGACCTAGCTCTTCAATCGACTCGTGCGCCTAAAATCCACCACCACGTCAATAATGCAATTAAAAACAAAAGAAAATATTGAATTATGTTAAAGCTTTGGCCACACTGAGGCTATCCTGCGCGGCTTTGGGACGCGACTGCGCACGTCAATTGTTTTAATGATTAGGAAGTCACGCGACTAGTCGCGTCAGTTTGAACACTTCCATACAAGTTAGTAGCGCCACATAATCGGGGCGAGAGAATTTCATCCCGCATCCCGCGCGGGATTAATTTCAGTTTGGCCAGTGCTTGAAATAAAAGTTCAGCTCATGGCTTCAACAATGGTTTTACGTACTTGCTATAAAAGTCGTATGCATGTAGTTACCCTTTGATTATGACACCTTTTGTGATGCTAATACCGAACAATTTCCCCTGCAGTTTCTATTTTATCTCATAAACTAGATTTTGATAAAGGAACAAGCTGTATGTATACGTAGGTAATACGTTTGCCTGAACCGCCTCCGGAACCAAGCGGGAAATTAAATTTACCCAATTAAAAATTAAAAAAAATAAAATTATAAATAAACTAAAACAATACCTAATCCATAAATGCTGTTATAATATTAATGAATATTTTAATGATAAATTTAATGAATAATTAAAAATGAATACCAACAATAATAAATAAAAAACTTTTTTACAAAAAAATACAACCGACTTCCAAAAACAACACTACAAAGTGAAAAATAACTTTAATTTCGGAAGTCGGTGTCTAGTTAAATGTATTTTCGTTTTTTGCCACCAACTTCCGAAATTAAAGTTATTTTTCACTTTGTTGTGTTGTTTTTGGAAGTCGGTTGTATTTTTTTGTTAAAAAGTTTTTATTTTTCACTTTTTAGTTGTGTACCTACCCCACACAAATTCTAATACCACTACCTGCAAAATAAACTAGAACATCATCCATATAAAAGTGGGGAAAAAATACGTATTATTGAAGCTAACTCAAAAACTACCGAAGCAAAGTTAATCAATTTTATATGGGACCAACTGTGATATACCCTCTCGAATAAAACAAAAAAAATCCAAATCGGTCCAGCCATCCTCGAGTTATAGGGGAACATACATAAAAAAAAAAAAAAACGGTTCCGACTAATTGAGAACTTCCTCCTTTTTGAAGTCGGTTAAAAATCAAAGTAGAAGTGAGTAGTAGAAAAACATTTTTATTTTACTTTTTTCAAATAATAATATAATAATAACCCTCTTCCTCTAACCTGTCTTGATGTGCCCGACAGGGTATGATCTAAAATGATGTATATTTTTTATAATGTACCTACCACCTACGTTAACGTTGTGGAATTCAAATAAATATATTGCTGCCCCGACAGACGTCCTATCTTGGCTATGAATATTCTAATGTAAACGCGTGAAGTTAAATTGTTTTTTGCGAAATTTTCTTAATTTTTTTTTCATAAGAATCTTCTGACAATCATAAACACAACAAAAAAAGACTTAGCGAAATTGTTCCATCCGTTCACGCGTGAAGCGATGACCAAGGGAAATAGGGATTCATTTTTATATAATTACTAGCTGACCCGGCAGACTTCGTACTGCCTCAATCGATAAATAAAAGACCTAAACTTTTGTATAAATTAATTTTAAAACAAACAAAACGTATTGAATAAAAAAGCATTTTTGTAATGAAGCATGAAGTTTTATTATTATTTTCGACACATGTTGCTTACTTAAAAAAACAGAGTTTACCTGAAATACTGGTTTATAAGGTATACTGGAAATATAAGGTTTAAATTTGATATTAACAGACACACACTGTTATGATACAGTTTGTTAATCAATTTAAAGCTTTCTCATAAACTATATTTTTTGTTTTGTTTTGTTGTGCGTAAATAAACAAAGAAGACGGTTTTCCGACGCGCGAACACGCGACGTATAATTGTCCATGCGCGAAACAGGGAAACTCCAAGATGATTCCGCAAACTTCTAGAGACTGTCCTTGCGATTTATTTATTGTCATCGCAAAGGCCAGACGTACTGGAAATTGTAAGCGTTTAAAATCGAATGGTAAATCCGTTGGAATCATCGGTATTCGCGAGATCAAGACATCCTCTCCTTTGTATTTTCCTTTTATGATTGTTGCCTCAATGACGTTATTCATCAGCTTTTTCACAGCCAGTCTTGTTCCATTGCATAGTCGAGGTTGATTAATGTACGCAGCATGATGACAACTGATCCTACTTTTAACTGCAAATTGAGATGGTAATCCAGGCAATTCCGGTGAATTTAAAAACTCCGTGGGATAGTTGACTACATCATCCTGGTTCATAACGGTGTCGACCGATTTGAAGGAATCCAACTGTTCTGTAAGAAAATTCTGAATGGTCGCATTGAGATCCTCGACATCTTTATTTTTCGCTGCCAATATTGCTCGTTCACCGCCAATTATGGTTATTGATCTTTTGCGCTATATCTGGGAAAACACGCTGAATAAGCTCCTCTTTTGAATCTGTGATGTGACAGAAATCTGTGGGTAATGTGATGAATCCGGTCGAGGTGTCCATTGCAATTTCATTATTTCCAATGTCTAACAACTGCTTCGCAAACACATTTGCAGTTTCATCATGTTGCAAAAATACTCGCAATGTTAGTTGTTAATTGGAATGTCTTTACGTACCTACTGCCAGAAATTCGATGATTTTAGACATGCATTTAGTTCATCAGCAACAGTTGATCGGGGAATAACTGGAAGAGTCTGACGAAAATCACCTGACAACAGAATCATGGCCCCACCAAAAATATTTTGGTTGTCACGAAGATCTTTCAATGTTCTGTCCAGTGTCTCCAGTGACCTCTTATGGGCCATTGTGCATTCATCTTCAACAATTAATTTGCATACCTGTAGCATCTTGGCCATAGCGCTATTTTTGGCGATATAGATTGAGTATAGGAAGATGAAACTAAACCTGGTACCGCGACGGAATGGCGGCAGGGTGTGTGCTACGGCCCCGCCGCCGCCAGATGGCGCACGGTAGGACTTTACTGGGTTGTGGAAGTCAGATAGGCAGTCGCTCCATGAAAAATACTGGTATACAGCTGCATACGGTTAGACTGGAACCCGACCCCAACATAGTTGGAAAAAGTCAAGGCAGATGGATTAATTGCTTGTCGTTTGCGTTGCCCTATAATGTATGTTTATATTTACAAAATGCTTAAAAATAACCCATACTTTATACTTACACCACATAACAGTATGTAATCCATTTCACAAATAACCTCTCGCATATGGTACATGTTGTGTGATGCTCGGAGAAAATTATAAGTATAAATATCCTGCCATATACAAACGCCGACCAACCCCAACGTTTGTTACGCGTTTGCGTAACAAACGTTTACTTTAAAGGCTCCCGCAGTCAGGAGCGATGCGACTCTAGTAGACCAATATCTACGAAAACATCATGGAAAATTTTCTATCAGAATCACGTGGCGCCTCGTCACGCCTGTCTGTGGGAGCCTTAAAGCGCTTGATGTCGTAACGTTTTTTAAAATATTGTTTAGGAAGTACTCATACTTCAGAAAGGTCAGGTGAGTAGTAATCGTAACCGGGCGGCGTGTATCTTCCAGATGTATGAAAAAAAACGAAAAGGCAAAAGGAGTATGTAAGGATCGTAGCAGCTGGCGTTATGTAGTTTCTGCATATACCCATGGGAATAAGGCGTGAGTTTATATCGTCGCAGGTGGCGTTCTGTAGTTTCTGCATATACCCATGGGAATACGGCGTGAGTTTATATCGTCGCAGGTGGCGTTCTGTAGTTTCTGCATATACCCATGGGAATACGGCGTGAGTTTATATCGTCGCAGGTGGCGTTCTGTAGTTTCTGCATATACCCATGGGAATAAGGCGTGAGTTTATATCGTCGCAGGTGGCGTTCTGTAGTTTCTGCATATACCCATGGGAATACGGCGTGAGTTTATATCGTCGCAGGTGGCGTTCTGTAGTTTCTGCATATACCCATGGGAATACGGCGTGAGTTTATATCGTCGCAGGTGGCGTTCTGTAGTTTCTGCATATACCCATGGGAATACGGCGTGAGTTTATATCGTCGCAGGTGGCGTTCTGTAGTTTCTGCATATACCCATGGGAATACGGCGTGAGTTTATATCGTCGCAGGTGGCGTTCTGTAGTTTCTGCATATACCCATGGGAATACGGCGTGAGTTTATATCCACTCGTACGAAAGCGGCTCTACACAAAAAACAGTCGGTAGTACAGTCATGCGTACGCGCACCGTGACGTCAGCCCGCACTTCGAACGTGTTTACAAACAATGCCGAAGCGACGATGATTCATGGAGTCTTGTAACGCTCGAATGTTTTAATGGATGCCAGAGAACTGCACTCTCTTGTAGTGTATGTTTCGTTTGAATGTATGATCGTATAAAATTCACAAAAATAGGTATGTAAAGAGCAAACACTGTTAGTTTCAGATTTCTAGATTCTAGATTTTCTACAAAGAAAAAAACAAGCGATGACCTATATTTTTTATGGTTTAAAATGCATGCTGTGTTAACTCTTAACGTGAAACATAAATAAAACCACTTACCACAGTGCAATATTCATTATTTACAAGCTTCCGAAGTTGAGACAAAAACTTGTTATTTGTTTACTTTACATTTTATGACAGCGAAAATAATACTTTTTTAATATCATAGACTAGTTCATTGAGTGTTGTCGTATCTCAAACGGTTCGGACACAGATAGTCTATCACAGTAAATGCATGGAATTGGATATTACTACTTAATAGTGGTGGAACAAGGTTAAAAGTAAAAAAAAGATTGTCTTGGGAACTTTGTTCGCACGGACAATCTACTGTTGGGGAACAAACTTCCCGTGGGCGCGCAAGGGGCTAACGTAGCAGGTGGCGTTCTGTAATTTCTGCATATACCCATGGGAATAAGGCATGAGTTTATATATAGTTATGTAGATGTAGAGATTTTTAAATGAAGAATGCTATTATATACATTTTCATAAAAACTACAAAAAGTCTATCAATATGGGCTTCATATTAATCTGACTTTTTTATCTCTATTTAATAATACTTAAAACAGATCTTTTCTCCGTCATAATGAAGATATAAAAGTGCTACAAAATGAGCTACAAGACTGTTTCATTACTAAGACGACGTAATTAAAGATTAATTTCTAAAAACATCGTTAATTACCAGCAATTAATGAATTCCGAGGAAAACGGCTTTCATTAAAAAATACTGCAAAGATAACATTGAGTGCTAAATTAATTTTTCTTTCTTTGATGAGGAATTCTTTGAAAGAAATTATTAAAAAAAACATCTGAAGCTTTTCCACGCAAAATGAAAAATAATTATAGGAATATTGATGTTTGAAATTAAACCAAATTAATGTTTAAGAGGAAATATTAATTGAAGTTGGCAGCATAATATTTTGCAGCACTGAATAGAAATTAAAACATTGCTGTTTCAGTACCTAAAGATTGTCAAGAAGTATTTTTCATACATTATTACGAAAATTTCTCGTGAGTCCAATATTTGGAGCAGTTAAAAGTTTCCTTATCAACTGTGCGTTTTTGATGTTATGAAATACTAGCTGCGCCCCGCGGTTTCACCCGCGTAGACCGGGTTTAAAAGTAGCCTATGTGTTAATCTATCTACCAAATCGGTCCAGCCGTTTCAGCGTGAAGAAGTAACAAACATACACACTCACAAACTTTCGCCTATATAATATTAGTGTGATATATTTTAACCGACTTTAAAAAAGGAGGTTCTCAATTCAACTGTACGTTTTTTTTCTTACGCGATTACCAACTCCGCCAATTGTAGACTGATTTTGGAAATTATTTTTTTTTTTAAGTGTTTGCTCTCGAGGTGGTCCCGTTGTCACCAAGTTAGAATTTGATGAGCGGATCCCATGGAAATCGAGGGAAACCCTCAAATTTTATAGGCGCAGTGATATAGCGATTTGGGTATTTTTTATAGTAACTTATGCATTTGCTCTCGGAAAGCACCATTTGGTGAAGTGGAACTGATGTTGAAGACCACAGAAAGCTATCGGAACTACTCACTAATAAGTATTTCCCATAATGCATAGTCACCATCAGCTCCAGTTCTCCTGGTTCTTACTAGGAGAACTCCTCAACAGTTAACATCCCTGTATAGGGAAAAGCAATATTTTGTAAAATGTAATGAGCAATTGACATTAGGGTATTGTAACATAGATAGGTAAATTACAAACAGATCCACTAAAAAATTAAAAGTAAAAAGTTTTTTACAAGAAAAAAAACAGACTTCCAAAAAAAACACTGCAAAGTGAAAAATAACTTTATTACGGAAGTCGGTGGCAAAAAACAAAAAAATACAGATCCAAAAGTTTCAGCGGGTGTCGGCGGCTGCGGTAGCCTCTGCCGTTGACCCATGCCGTTCGTGTATGTGGGCGCTGGGCGGTTCAGTTTAGTCTGTGCCAATTACCAAACGATTTAAGAGGAGCGCTAATCCTGCCGACAAACTATCTTGCAGTTGGGCAGGTTTATTTAATTTGTAAAGTGTGAGTGTGTGTGTTTTGTTTGTGTGTGTGTGGTTTGTGTGTGTGAGTGTTGTAAATAATGATGATTTTATTTATTTCGTGGAGGAGCTCGTGGCTAAGTAATAACAGCCGCACGGGTCGATCCATCACGTTAAGCTGCGCTTGCCAGGGTTAGTCAGTGGATGGGTGACCATCTTTGCATACCGAGATTCCTCAGTGCCTCGGAAAGCACGTTAAGCCGTTGGTCCCGGCTGTCATTCGTGGATCTTTGACAGTCGTTACGGGTCGTCAGAAGCCCGAAAGTCTGACAACCAGTTTTATCAAGGGGTGTCGTAACCAGTAGTGACTGGTTACCCAGTGGGGTTGTGGAGGTCAGGTAGGCAGTCGCTCCATGTAAAGTACTGGTATTTAGCTGCATCCGGTTAGACTGGAAGCCGACCCCAACATAGTTGGGAAAAGGCTAGGCAGATTTTGATTTTATTTATTTATTATTATTTCCTTCCTCGTGAAAGCTGAAAAAGATAAGCAGATTAAGTATTTTGACCTGGGTCGCGAGGTTGTCGACATGTGGGATGTAGATACAGCAGTCATTGTGCCGATAGTCGTGACGGCCAATAACCAAGAGCCCTGATCAACACCTGAGGAAAACAAAAACCAGCCCCCCCCCCCCAAAAAAAAGAGATAAAAATGCTTCCTAAAAATCAGCTGTTCCCTACATTTTGACGAGTTCCGCGAACATAAATGTAGGGAATATGTAGATAACTATTTTTTTCACGATTTCAAGTTTGGTTCCATAGTAAAAGTTGTTCATAATGATGAGAACTATGACTTCTTATCGGATCGAACAGGGTTTTTAATATACATTGTACATGATAAAGTAAAAAATACGTGTGTAGGTATTTTTTTTTTATTATCTGACTGACGGACTAAATAGAATTTATTTTTTTTTTACCCAGGCATCATCCCTATTACCGAAACACAATAATAATATGAACACAAATGACAACAACAACAACAACAACAAGACAACATGACTCAATAACTTCTGCAGAATAATAATTAGGTATTTCTTATTGTTTTTACTTCTCTTCTTGCATATTGTTTAACGTCCACTCTTGCACGGTATCTCTGTAAAAAAGTTAAAATAAATTGCCAAAGACAATTAAAGATTTAGATTTGCATAATTATAACAAGAAATTATTTCAATTGCTGTTAGACAAATGTTACTATACTTTAAAAGATTATCTCGATGATGTTATTTAATTTTAACGGGGGGTTATCCGAATTTTACCTGTTTTAGAATCAATTTTAAATGGTCAAATTATTGTACTAAGGTCCTGAAAAAAATATATGCCATAGATACATCCTTTTTTTAGGGAAATTAACGGTTCAAAACACGATAAGTTGTAATTTCCTCGATGAAAAAAAAATCCGAAACATAGTCGATTTCAAAACCATTTTCCGTTTCATTTCCTAATTACAGCATAAAATTATATGAAAATTGCATGTATCATGAGTTCATGAGGTAATCGTATTTCAGAGGGAATTTAACGGTTGGATTTTTGAGTTTAATAGATTTTTTTTAAATAAACTCAAAATTAGTAAATTTGGCTAAATCCGCTCGCGGCCAGAGTCCTGCGGGACGTCATCGAGGTTGGACCTGTGTCAAAATTTTTAAAAATTCGCTGTCCCTGCAGTTGTTCAAAAAAAATCAAACAAAAGACGAACACATTAGATATGAAATTGCGACAGCTCAGAAAAAATATTTCGTAATTATATTATAGTTTTAATTCATAATATCGTTTTCGAAAATGTGATTATTTATATGTGGTATGATGACGTTTAATTGTCATCTTACGATAGTGTTAAGACACATTGCAAATTATTATCGATAAAATTATAGTCAAGCGCGAGTAGTTTATAATTTTTTATCGTGGTCCTTTATGAAGAAGTTTTAAAACACTTTTTCTAAGATTTTTCATCAGATTCATCCACATTAGTATTTTCACTCTCCATCGAACTGTCTTCACTACTAGTCTACTACCATATCCTACATAAATTACACATAATATAAATACAATGTGTCTGGTTGTCGGTTGGATACTAATAATAATCAACTTTCACTCTGGCAACAACAGTGAAAAATAGAAAAAAATAAAAATGTGCGGTCTGGGACCACCGTCAGGAATGAAGTTCCTTATAACGTATGATTTAAAACACAAACACAAAATTTTCACATCCGCCATCTTGAATTTTCATTTTGACTTCACTACCGGCTTTGGCTCCCTCGAAAACCATAAAAACGACACCCCATGATCAGTTTTGAGTACAAAAAGTCACAGTATACGATAAAATATCGTGTTCTATACATTCGAAAAATAGCGCTTTGTGAACGTAGCCATGGTTAGGCGGTAACCGTATCACTCAGTGCCCATGTTCTAAAGCAAGTTCGTCGATGACGTATCCTATTGTTGGTTTGTAACTTTTAACATATTGACACTTGCACTTTTGTTTAGGTAAATAGTCCTATGGGACGGCAATCCCACATGAGCGGGGCCGGTTAGACAATATACTAAATTAATTTTGATGTCTTAGAATAGTAGATTCGATAAATTATAGCTGTAGCAGTAGGTACATCCCTTGATAATAAAGTACGGCAATTGTTCCTTCATATGTAGTTGTCAATAATTACTGATCTTCATGAGCAGTGGTCAACATCAAAAACAAAAGAATATGTTTGCAGCATATGCAAAACAGTACGACCATTTTTAGCCCATTCTAAAAAAAAATTTTTTTTATTCAGTCACTAAAGGGGTTATAGGGGATGCAAGTTAGACACACAAACAACAACAACAGCCACATTTTATAAAACTTTCCTTTACAGTACGTTTGTAGTTGTGGTCTCTCTCAGCAGCCAAAATACACAGAGAGTTAGGACTGGTGACGCGGGAGCAAGCGACCGACGACGAAGCAGCTTGTCCTAAGGTCGAAACGCGCAGCCTTCAGTAGCAATTTCCCACTGCTTGCGAAGTTTTTCGTTTTTAGTGGATAAATAAACAAACGCTTGTTCGTGTCGTTCCTATGCAGGAACGACACGAACAGGCGTACCTAATGGCATAACACGAATACACTGAGTGATTCTTACAAATTATTTCTGACGAACCCGGCTGTCGCTAAAAAATATAACAGTAGATTGTACACACGGGATTTCTCATTAACTGTCAGCTAACCATTAATATTTATTTTTATTATAAATATAGATGGTATAATAGGCCTAAACTTCATGTTTTCATGCGAACTATCAAATAACAGTAGGTATATAACAAAATATAAAAAAAAGAATCGAAAAAAATATAACAGTTGAGAATCAAACTTTTAACCACGGGTTTGCAAAGCAGTTGTCGAACCGTTAAGCTATTTGGTTTGATGAAAGTTTACTAAAATAGCCGTTTAAAGGTTCAATGTGTAACTATCTGCTATATTCGTTTCCTACTCAGCCCAATGAAGTAATGGAATAATTCGCTTTTACATTGTGTTTTAATGTCACTTATATCGTCGTAGACAACGACCGATACTGATTATCAGCATTCTCCTGCCCTTATCCCAATTTTTTTTGGGGTCGATGCAACTTGTTTTTATTTTCCATACTTCTCTATTAGTCGTCATCTCGATAGTCATTCCCTTTCTAGCCCCATCATCTTTCACACAGATCATCCATCGTTTCTTTGGTATTCCCTTACTCGTATAGTCATCCAGATTCATAATCAAAACATTCCAGACGACATTTTCTGCATTTCTCCGCATCACATGCCCATACCATGATAACCGATTTCCACACACACCGATACCGATATCGGCACGATATCTACCGGCGAAGACAGTGCGGGGTGAGAGTAGCGGGCATTCTTTCAATTGAGCAAACTTTTTCAAACTGCCGCCGACTTAGTAGTGTGGTTGTTTGTCGTGTCGCGATGGTCATCGATATTCACCAATATCATGGGGCTAATAATAATTGTACCTATTGTTATCGAATCGTGTTGGTATAGTTATCTGATAATGTGAAAACAAAACGACATTTTATGTAATAATCTTAGTTCACTCCACCGTAGACACCATAAAATGTAAACCTAAGGAAAAAAAAATCGACCTAAGAAAAACTAATTAAGTTGATCAACTGCAAATATTTTACACTGTAGCATAGATTTTCCGCGAAATCGTCGGCAGCGCGTCGTAAATAAACACGTCGCGCTACATTTGGGGGAGGCGGAGGTAGCGTTTCAAAGGCCGACAGGCCCAAACAACCTAGCCTTAATTGTTCCCCTGATAAGTAAAATGTGTATATTTCTTAATTTGTATTATTTAATTCTAACTGAATTTATAATTTATGTCTCGTTATTTTAATTGTTGCCTTGACATGTAAAAATATTCGTTAATTCTAAAGTGCTGCATATTTAAATTGTTATTATTTTAATTTTCTATTTGATTCTGCTGTTAAAATGTTACCTACTTTAAAATTATTGTATGCCATTATGGCGGGTCATAGCTGTGTACAATTTCGGAAACATGTAACAACTTATTGCTTACCTATGTACCACAATAAAGAATATTTGTATTTGTAAAAAAAAAAGCTAATTCTAGCCGTGTTAGGGGGCCTGGTGACCTGTATCACAGGTTTATCCCAAAAACCTATATCAGGCACCAGTCTCTCACAAAGGTGGAATACAGCTGAGACATTTTTTGTACACACTAACTTTAAGTCAGCTTTGTGAAGAGAGAATAAATGATATACTTACGTAAGTAAGTATATCTTACTTACTTATCTTACTTACAAATAATATATCTTCCTCCTCTCTCCTACTATGCAGTTCCCAACAGGGTTTATGATGGTTTCATTAATTTTAAGCCTAGCAACTGTTTTACCAACATTATGGAATGCAATAAAGAATTGTGAATCAGTTAAGGCGCGGTCATCAGCGTGGGACTCACTGAAAAGTTGTTTGTGTGAATTAAATCTGAAGTCTTAAGAAGTGGGGCGGTGCAATCGGAAAGCAATCAAACGGGATCCTTATTCTCAATTGAATCGAACAATTGTTCGAGAGGGATTCTTCATTCCACTTGGGAGCTTAGGCTGAGTATAACTTGATTGTTTTTAGTTATTTTCTTATTGTCAGGTAGAGAGAGAGAAGAGAGCAGTGGTGGTCCAGTGGTAACGGCCGTGTCTTACGAGTTCGGTTACAAACAGGCGCTTTACTTTGTGTAAATTATATCATCACCACTGCTTTTAAAACGGTGAAGGAAAATTTCATGAGGAAACCAGCATGAACAAGAACCAAAACTTCGAAGAAATGTGACATCTACCAACCGGCACTGGGTCCGCGTAGTGGATTACGGCCCTCTCTCTCACCGAGAGGAGGCCTGTGTTCTAGTAGTGGGAGCATTATAGGCTGAATAATATTGCTATGCAGATAGAGGTACCTGTTATTGAGGTACTCGTTGGTCTAGTGGTCGCAAGCGCTACTGCTGAGCATGAGGTCCTAGGTTTGATTCCCGGGTCCGGTTCCATCAGGAATTTCTCAATAACAGCCCGGAGTCTGGATTTGTGTCCGGTTGATGGCAATAAGCTCGGACTCTATTAATGGGGCTTAAACATAACTGGCGAAATGTGGGCACTATGCGGGTACACCTGCCTAAGCTAGGCAGAGGTGTACCCGCATAGTGCCCGAAGGCTTAGGCAGCCTAATACTTCGGGGAATACAGGCGTGATGATAAGTTTGGTTGTTCAAAAAAAAAAAACACAATATTGTTAGAGGTTGCCAAGATATTATTTATTTATTTTAAATAGAACGGCCGAAACCAATTACACTATTTAAATATAATTACTTACACTAAATAATATATAATTTATTTAACACAGTCATGCATTCTTCTCACAAAAATTCAAGCACTCTGACAGAATCATCTTCCATTCAGTCACAAACACATCAAGATCTGTGTTTGAGTTCAGGAGAGCGTTAACAGCGGCTAATGTCCGAGGAATAGGTGACTTGGAGCGTGCAACAGTACGACAAGTTGGAACAGCCAGTAAGCGGTGTTTTCTGCTACGACAATAATTGTTTGGGACAAATAGATTGCAGATTTCATTATGGGGATCAGGAACATCAATAATCCCCCTAAGAATTTTAAATATTACAGTCATCTGATCGCGTGACCGTCTTACTTATTAATCACTAATTATAGACGAGAGTGACTGAAGAATTGAAGCATAAGCTACCAACTTGCTCTCAATTAGAAAACTTTATGTTCTTTACGTGTCCTTAACCTTGCATAAGTGTCTTCCTTTTGACTTAGCAACTCAGAGCAGAAGGCGCAGAGATATAGTGGCCCACTCCCCTGGGATTCGCACTGTCTTTGCTAGACGTCAATATGTCACACAATCCACCTACATATATAATAAACTGAACCGTAAACTAAATATTATATCCCCTGTTGTTATACGATTGTAAAAAAACAATAACTGAATGGTTGAGATCCCTAACATATGAAGAAACAGAAAATATTCTGAGCGGATAAGCTGATATACAGGGTGTCCCGTAAATAATGGATCAAACGTAACGGGTAGGTAGCTTACCTAATTTCCAACAACTAATTTGAATATTAAAAAAAAAACCGTTACAGTAACCAGGATATTAATTTTTTTTCGAATTTTACGATTTTGTCTTCCAGAATTAAGCTTTTTTAATGCTGTCGCTGCAAATGATGACATTTTTAGGTATGATTTTTATTTAACATTTCTGAATAGCTTACTAATGTTATAAGATACCATTTTTTTGAATACCGTTTTATTTGCCTTAGAAAAAAAATCTTGAGTTGAAAAGTTTTTTCTTTACGATGTTAGGACCAAAATTGAAAAAATTCTCCTGTAAAAAAAATGTATGACACCGAAAACCACCATTATTTTAAAAACTTGTACATTTAATAAGGTTTGCAAATTGGTGTAAAACTTACGTCTAGTCTTTATCGTTACAAAGATATTGCTATGAATGTGATGAAGACAGAAAATAAATTAAATTGGTACTATTCCATTTTTTCATTTTCGTAATGGCTTATGCTTGAATGCTTGTAATCGAAGCAGGTAGTTAAGCGGCTAGCATATTCCGACCCGATGACGTCATCTGTCCGGAATTTGGGACCGCTACCTGTGGCGGAGTTGCACCTCAGTCAGCGTGAAGGGGATAGATAGCGCCGCTTTTGTATTTTTGGTAAATTGGTATGAAGTTGTACATTCTAGTCCTTGTCGTTACAAAGATAATTGCTATGAATCTGAGAGGTGCTCCAAATCAACGTTAATAAAAAAAATAAAAAAGTGTGTACATTTAAACTTTTTCTTTAAAATGTGTAACTGTAGTATTTCAGAGGCAATGTTCATTGAATTATTGAGGCGTATGAAAAGAATTAGGAGGCCGTACTTAAAAAAACAGTTAGTTCAAATAAATCGTTTTATTTGGTTTTTACAATAAATGTTCGAATTGCCTTCCCTCTACAAGAATGCAAAGTCTGCATCTCCTAATAAAGGAAGCTCTTATCCGACGGACAAAACGGCTTTGGTTTATTTCTGATGCAGCAGATTGGATGCGCTGTCGTAATTCTTCTTCCGACGTTATTGGATTCTTGTAGACCCTGTCTTTTAAACATCCCCAGTAAAAAAAATCTAGGGGATTTAAATCCGGAGATCGCGGAGGCCACAAAATTGGTCCTAATCGGCCGATCCATCTGTCCGGATAACTTTCATCAAGGTGCGCCCTTACTGCCGTCGCATAGTGAGCGGGGCACCCATCATTTTGCAACCACATTGCTTGCCGTACGTCTTCTGGAACGTTTTCTAATAACCTTGGCAATTCATTCCTTAAAAAATGGAGATAATATTCGGCGTTTAGAGTAGCTGGTAGTTCAAAGGGCCCTATTATTTGCCCATTGATTATTCCCACCCATAAATTTATTTTAAATTGATGTTGGCTCCTGTCCTCTCGCATCAAATATGGGTTTATCAGCTGCCAACTGTGCAAATTATGCAAATTTAAATATCCATCTCGGCGGCATGAAGACTCGTCACTCCATAAAATCTTGTTAAAAAACTGCGGGTCCGCCCGAATCATTCTAAGCATCCTTTGGCAAAATTCTATTCTTGGCTGGTAATCACGCGACGTCAGCGTTTGAACACGTTGCACGTGATATGGGTGCAATCGGCACCGTTGTAGCACTCGATGCACCGTCGATCTAGAAATTCCTACGCGTCGCGCTATGACGCGAACGGAGACTGACGGATCTTCCTCGATTTCTCGAAGAATGACTTCGTCATTAACTTGTCGCGGTCGTCCTTCACGGGTACCACCAACTCCGGTGCCAAGAATTCTTCCCTCAAGAAGCGCGTTATGCACTCTAATAAAGACGCGATAATCGGGATAACGAACCAGGTTCGGGTATCTTTCACGGTACAATCTTGCAGCCGCCCTGGCATTACCTCTTGCTTCTCCGTAGATAAAATGCATTTCGGCGTACTGCCGTGGCGTGTACTCATAACGAGGCATTGGGCTGAATAAGGTTTCAGCGCTACTGCACACACGTACAAGCACACACAAACGAATGTTTTCGGAGTCCGTAGGATCGCCAAGTCGTTTGTCCAATACGCAAAGAGTTCCAAATCGATAGGCAAAGCAAAGTCCAAAAACACAGCACAAGTCAAATTTTACAGAAGAAAACACCGAGCCACTGACCGGGAGCGAAAGTTGTCTGACGTAGCAACTCGAAGAGAGACTAGTTACAACTAAACTAATAAAATCAAGCAACAATGAAGCCTGTACGAGTGAAGGGCGCAGGAAAGAACAAAAGAACCTGCGCAACTTCATACCGATTTAACCGATTTACCAAAAAGCGGCGCTATCTATCCCTTTCACACTGACTGAGGTGCAACTCCGCCACAGGTAGCGGTCCCAAATTCCGGACAGATGACGTCATCGGGTCGGAATTATGCTATCCGCTTAACTACCTGCTTCGATTACAAGCATTCAAGCATAAGCCATTACGAAAAGGAAAAAATGGAATAGTACCAATTTAATTTATTTTCTGTCTTCTTCATCACATTCATAGCAATATCTTTGTAACGATAAGGACTAGACGTAAGTTTTATACCAATTTGCAAACCTTATTAAATGTACAAGTTTTTAAAATAATGGTGGTCTTCGGTGTCATACATTTTTTTTACAGGAGAATTTTTTCAATTTTGGTCCTAACATCGTAAAGAAAAAACTTTTCAACTCAAGATTTTTTTTCTAAGGCAAATAAAACGGTATTCAAAAAAAATGGTATCTTATAACATTAGTAAGCTATTCAGAAATGTTAAATAAAAATCATACCTAAAAATGTCATCATTTGCAGCGACAGCATTAAAAAAGCTTAATTCTGGAAGACAAAATCGTAAAATTCGAAAAAAAATTAATATCCTGGTTACTGTAACGGTTTTTTTTTAATATTCAAATTAGTTGTTGGAAATTAGGTAAGCTACCTACCCGTTACGTTTGATCCATTATTTACGGGACACCCTGTATAAATAAATAATAGTCAGATATAATAATAATAAATGGTAATGAATAAGACGATACACCTTCACACACGCATACACACTCCCCCACACACTACACACACACACACACACACTCACACACTTGAGCTCACGTGCACACCTTACACGCTGAGAGCTGCTAAATTAATGTTTTACTTTATTTTTAACCGACTTCAAAAGGAGGAGGTTCTCAATTCGATTTTTTTTTTATGTATGTTCCCCGATTACTCGAAGAAGGCTAGGCAGTTTGATTGATAGATATTATTTGAACAGGTTTAAGTATTGTATTAGTATTTTTCTATAATATCTTAGTGACCATAAATGATTTGTGTAATGGTTAAAACATTTTTTATTCAGCGTTCATCGTCCAGCCGAGGTCGTCCGCCAGCAGCCGGCGGCGCCCGTGCAAGAAAATTGTATTACGATCCAATTTTCTAACCTCACCTTAAATACTTCATCCCCTTTTCGATTCACCTCATCTCTTTCTTATTTCATATAAGAAGGGAACTGCCCTCTGTTGGTACATAAGGATTTAGGATTTTTGGTGGAATGCACTGTTACTTTTTAGCATCCGCTGTCTGTCCGTCTGTCCGTCCGTCTGTCTGTCACAGGGCTGTATATCATGAACCGTAATAGGTAGACAGTTGAAATTTTCACAGATTGTGTATTTCTATTACGGCTATAACAAAAATTTATAATACAATAACCTACCCTCCCCATACAATAAAATTAACATTTTGAAAAAAAAAATCTTACCCTATCATGTGGGGTGTTGTCTAGAACTCATCGAGTAGAGTACAAATGTATTTTATATAATTTTTTAGGGTTCCGTACCTCAAAAGGAAAAAACGGAACCCTTATAGGACTCGTGTGTCTGTCTGTCCGTCTGTCACAGCCAATTTGCTCCGAATCTAATGGACCGATTAAGTTGAAATTTGATACACATACTCGTATAAATTTCTGTGACCCAAACACGGACGGGTAAAGTAAATAAATTAAATTTGATTATAGAGGTCACTTTTGGGGGGCAAATAAGAAAATTTAAAAAAAATTTTGGAAACTACACCATGTGGCATGTCAAATGAAAGGTCTTACTATGAGGGTCTCAAAATATTTTTTTTATAATTTTTAAATAAATTGTTTTAAAGTTATTTAAGAAAATAGACGAAAATTGACCATTCCCCCCCCCCCCTTATCTCCGAAACTACTGAGCCTAAAATTTAACAAAAAATACAGAAAATACATCTTTACCTGTAGATTACAGGAAAACCTATAAGAAGTCTGTGGTCTTAAAATAGCATGGTAAATCTATCAATATTGTGAGTACAAACTTACATTTACAGTTGGAATGTATGGGAGAACATGTTTTTCAACTACAATGTTAAGTTTGTTCTTAAGATAAATTTATCCCAACTACGGAACCCTTCATTGTGCGTGGTCCGACACGCACTTGGCCGGTTTTTTTTTTGTTGCGAAAAAGTTTTTTATTTTTCACTTTTTAGTTATGGTGGCTACCCCACACCAATTCGTATACGACTACTTGCTATGTAAATAACAGTGACAGGAAATATCCATCATCAAGATACAAAAAATGGAATCGAAGCTAACTCAAAAACTACAAAAGCAATGTTGTTAAAATTTATATTGGTCCCATATAAAATAAAACATGAACTTCGCTTGGATAGTTTCTTATACCAAATGAAAAAAGAATTATCAAAATCGTTTCAGTTGACGAACATGTCGATGAAAACTCAATCTGCCTAGTCTTTTTCCAACCATGTTGGGGTCGGCTTATAGTCTAACCGGATGCAGCTGAATACCAGTATTTCACATATAGCGACTGCCTATCTGACCTCCACAACCCAGTAAGACTGGTTGTCAGACTTTCGGGCTTCTGACGACCCGTAACGACTGTCAAAGATCCACGAATGACAGCCGGGACCAACGGCTTAACGTGTTTTCCGAGGCACAGAGGAGTAAAGATAAAGATGAAAAGATGATCACCCATCCACGGGCCAACCTCGACAAGCGCAGCTTAACCTGATGGATCGACCCTTGCGGCTGTTATTACTTAGCCACGTCGATGAACATACATAAAAAATCAAAAATACATACAGATGAACACATAACTTCCTCCTGTTTCGAAGTCGGATAATAAATACCTACGCATCTAAACACAAACAAACAAAAATAAAGCCACCCACACACCCACAAACATTTCCGTAACCATAAGTGCGCATGCCATTTTCCGAATCATAATAAAACCGAACGAGCTATCAACCGAAGGAAAACGTCCGTTTAAACAAACTACCTGAGAGGAAGCGATAACAATGTCATAAAAATTAAATGCACCTTTGACCTTGTACTGGGGATGACCGCTAATGTTTGTGGAGCGTTCAGGGTGAAGAAAAGAAATTAAAGTTTTTGTTAGGAAGGTTTTAAAGCTGCAGACTTTTTGATGCGCAACTGTTGGGATACAATTGGAGAAAGCGGCATTTATGGAAAGCTATATTTGCTATTGTTTGTCATTGGTAGAACTAAAATTGTGTTACATGTACAAATGCCAGCACATCAAGCTACCCCAATCTGTAAAATTTTTCTAATTGAATATGAACCTTATTCCTTTGTGATAAAGTTGAAAATATATCAAATAAATTTGAAAGCTTTGGGTAGCTTGATGTGCTTGCCTCTGTACAAGCCAGCTACTAGTAATAAAACTGTTGTCAACCTGGTAATGAAATCAATAAATCGTAAAATAAAGAAATGAATTGGGATGTCTTTAAAATCATTAAAAATGCTTAAGTACCTACTTAAATACACTAAGAAAACATTTCAATGAGCTAAATGTATTAATAAAGGAATGCTTACACAAATTGGATTTAATTTGCCTAACGGAAATAAATATTAAAGAAGAAGATGCAAAAATATACGAGATTAATGGATTCAATATGCATGTTTTAACAAGAGAAGACAGAAGAGGTGGAGGAATACTAGTTTACGTAAATAAAAGAGTGCAGTTTAATCCAGTGAAATCCGGTATTATACCGACGTATGGATTTGTACATGGACGGCTAACCAGTAACGAATACACTACTGACGTTATTGTTATCTATAGACCGCTAAGCACAAATAAGATGAACTTTGTAGCAGAAATCAAAAGATATATGCAAAGTATACCAAAACGAAACAACATAATTATGGTCGGTGACTGTAACATTAACATACTGCACAGTAATATGGACTCAACTGCTGACAGATATCTGAACGCACTATCGGAGAGGGGATTGTAATGCGGCATACGAGACGTAACTCGGGACGTAGTGACGAGTGATCGCAATGTGACGTCCTGCCTCGATCATGTATTTGTACGGACTGAGAAGGCTTGCGTTCTAGAAGCGTACACGGTAACGACTAAGATCGCGGATCACTACATAACGGGATTATCAGAAGATGTGAACATAAAAGAATGTATTCAATCGACTAGAATGACCATTAAAAACAAACTAGTAAGTAATAAAATTCGAAATGTTGACTGGCTGCAATTACTAAACACAAATGATCCTATTGAGCTTTATGATAATATGTACACGATTTTTTGCGACATCTATGAGTCTTCCAAACAACCATCAACAGTTCGAAAACGTGATAGCCAACCTTGGGTAAATAATACATTACACAACATGATTTTACACAAAGATGACTGATTTAGGCGCTGGAAAATGGATTCTGTGTGGATCCATTTGATCCATACAATAACAATCTTATATTACAATACACTAAATATAGAAATAAGACACATAAACTGATAAATGTGGCTAGAGATCGACATAGGCGTGACGAAATAAAAAAATGTAAGGGAGACATGCGTAAGATATGGGGTAATATTAATAGCTGGCTGGGTAGGAGTAAAGTAACGGCAGATAGCGTCATAAAGAAATATTTACATAGAAAAGAATGTTTGGAAACCATTTGTAATCATTTCTGTAACACATTTACAACGGAAATTGACAATATCAAGCATAAATGTAACAAGACGTTCTTAAATAGAAATGATTATGTTAAACCGTGTAATGTTAGTTTTAGGCTTAATAAAGCAACGCCCACACTTATTGCCCGGATAATAGACTCATTGGATTGCAACAAGTCGCCGGGATTAGATGGCATTAGGGTAAAAGATTTAAAGGAAATCAAGAACTTCATTAGTCCTGTCCTTCATTAGTATCGCACACTTTATAAATCTTTGTGTAAAAGAATGTGAATACCCGAATAGGTTGAAAGAGTCAATTATTAGGCCAGTCTACAAACAAAGATCATAGATGGAATACACAAATTATCGACCAATAGCTATTTTAAATACAATTAATAAGATTATGGAAAAGTTCATAGTTAATCAAATCACAGCTTACTTAGACAAAAATGATATTATTACTGACATTCAACATGGTTTTAGACCAAACAGAAGTACGGCAACGGCGCTAGCAAGATTTACGGATGATGTAAATAATTACCTAAATGATAAAGATATAGTGGTAGCAGTTTTTATAGACTTCAAAAAATCCTTTGATACCCTGGATCACGACGGCTTGTTGCAGGCTATGGAAGAGTGTGGGATAAGTGGACCAATCAACAGATGGTTTGGTCAATACTTAGAACTAAGAACTATTAAAGTTCGGGTTGCTAATGCTGAAAGTATTGAGGGTGTTGTCAAATATGGTGTTCCTACCGGATCTGTATATGGGCCTGTTGGTTATATTGTACACGTTAATAGTATGTGTAACGTTATCAAAAAGTTCAATGCTTATATGTACGCCGACGATACATGTCTCCTATTCAGTGGTAAGGACCAAAACTCTATTCAAGAAGCAATACAAGATGATTTGGACAATATAATTAAATGGGCACATGACAATGGCATAATTATTAATGTAAGCAAAACTAAATGTATGCCAATACATTCTCCATATTCACGTAACAAAAATATTGATTTGAATATAAAAAGTCACAGTTATGAATGCCTTCATAGTGCAAAATCAAGCTGTCATTGTATTAATTTAGAGCAGGTAAAAACTTGTAGGTACTTAGGACTAACCATTGATACTAAATTTGCATGGAACATACACATAGACACGGTTTGTAATAAAGTTCGATCAGTTCTGGGCAAATTGTATATTCTGAAGCCCGTAGTTAAGAGAGGACTGTTGTATACATTGCACTATGCAGTTGCCGACTCGATTATAAGTTATGGTTTGTGTGGTTATGGACTTGCCTTTAAAACATACATAAATAAAATTAAAATGCTACAAATACGTGTTCTAAAATTGTTAGTTAGTAGAAGAACTAAACAAAGCGTGAACCAGGAATATGAAAAATTATTTAAGTGTAATATATTACCAGTTGACATGAAAGTAAAAATGACCATGATTCTTGAACAACATAACGTAAAAAAAACGAACGACAACGACGACGACGGACGTAACGTAAGATAACGTAGCGAACACAAAAAAAGAAAAGGTACATACTACCCAACCCGACATGCAAAGAAAATGAAACTTCTTGTGCCCAATGTAAATAACTATTATGGTAAGCGTACGAGACGATGGATTACACCGACATTAATTAATGAATTACCTGAGGGAATAATCGATCATGTCAAAAGTAAAAACTGTCCATGTGTCCATATTTGCTGTGGTCGTTTGGCGGCCTCGGTCTGCTAATGTCGTGAGTCCTAAGTTGATAGACTAAGTAGGTAACATGGAATGGTAACATGGAATGGTCTCATGACATTCGTTGACTGATGCCGCTGAGTATAGTGTAGTAGTTATCATTGTAGAATCTGTGGTTGTATGGATATGGATATATATTCACATACGGAGTCTTTGCCTACAGAGCCATGGTCTTAGTTTTTAACTTGGAATTAATTTGAATATGTAGTTAAGCAAACATTCGTGCAAAATCCACGAGAACCTACTGCCGACAAATTGCTCTGCAGTTTGGCAGGTGTTATATAAGGGATAAAATTGTATGACTAAGGATTGAAAAAATAAAAAAAAATTAATAAAAATTGACCCAGATAAAGTCACACAATATACACAAGACAAAAAATATTGCTCAATAATTTTGACTATAATAATTAACTATAGTGTGTGTGTGTGTAAATGTGTCGCGCATGCGATGGACTCAGTCCATAAATGAAAATGTGATGCGCGCGTATTATGGGGCTACAGAGGGAGGAATTAACCTTACAGCGTACCGAGGACGGATGCTCCCTCTGTTTCAGGTGCTTGAACCTGCCGTCTATGTCTCAGCCCAACGATTGTCGGATCAGGTACGCGTCATCCAACACAATCATAGATCGGATAACGCTACACTTGATCGGCTGCGCAAAAAAAAAAAAAAAAAAGCAGAGTAGCTCTGCTAGTAACCCGTCCCCATCCCAGAATATCATGCATGTGTCTGCCGAGGTTCCACTGCGAGCAAGTCAGCGTGATGATGAGGAGGAGGACGCCAGAGCTATATCTGCAAATAACCTATGCAATGTGGAATTAAGGAGCGTTCTGGAGGATGCGATAAGTGAGTACCGGTTCACATCACCTGACCTTAGACCACGGCTTCCACGTTTGCCCATGAATAAAAAAATAAAGCACTGGTGTGTGCTCTGGATGCGATGTTAGTAAAGTTTTTTGAAAGCAGCGCAGATCTTTGCGATACACACTCAATCTTGTATTGCACGGCTGTTGCGGCATGTCGTTTAGCTCGTGTCAAATTTCCAAACACTGACCAAGCTACACGGCCAAAACCCGTCGCACCAGCCTGGCCGTGCAGGATTGAGCGTCGTATTAATGAGGCCAGGATACTCATTGGGAAGCTCATCTCCATCAGGGAGGGCAATACACGTCCCAGGGTAATGGGCTTTGTGAGACGGGCGTTCTCGGGAACTAGTATTAGTCCTCGGAAATATGTATCCCGTGTCACAGAGCGCATCGACTTCCCAAAGCAGAAAGTTTATGCATGGGCAAACCGTATTCGTCGGTATAGGCGAAGAGTGGATCGGTACACTCAGAACCGCATGTTCCAGAGTGATGAAAAGTGGGTATACAGAACAAGGGAGCGGCCTACTCCCACTCAAGGTGTGACTGACGTGCATCCACCGGATAATAAGACCATGAGTGCTTTTTGGCGGAGCATTTGGTCGGTGCCCATCAGTCACACTGAAGGTGATTGGATGCGTGTTGTTGAGCAAGCGTGTGATTGAATACCAGACATGGAGGCTGTTAACATTAGTCCTCTGGATGTGGCCTGTGCAGTCCGTCCGTTACCTAACTGGAAATTTCCAGGACCGGACGGACTGCACAATTTCTGGATTAAATGGCTACAAAGGTCACACGCCTGCTTAGCCTCGCAATTCCAGTCATCTTTAGAGACTGGGTCGCTACCACTGTTCTTTACGACAGGAGTTACCCACCTGCTCCATGAATCGGGTAGTACGGCGGAACCTAAAAACTATAGACCAATCACATGTTTACCGACGGTCTATAAAGCCCTTACATCCATTCTTAGAGCAAAAATTTCACACCATATTTATAGTAACTCAATTATGTCTGTGTCTCAGAATGGATGTAAGAATGGGTCCCGCGGTACTAAGGAGCTGCTTCTTATAGATATGACCATAAGCCAACAGGTTCGTAGATCCCGGAAGGATCTGTCAACATGTTGGATAGATTACAAAAAGGCCTATGTCTCGGTGCCACATACATGGCTCATTAGGGTGCTGGAGTTGTACAAAATAGACGCAACTCTACGCACCTTCTTGATATCTTGTGTCACTGACAGGACTATTGTAGCCAATAAGCCTGATATTGTGGTGATAGATCGACGAGAGCGCCGTGCAATGATTGTTGATATCGCTGTCCCTCATGACGAGAATCTCGTGAATGCTGAGATAGATAAAAAATCAAGTATTTTAAGCACAGAGGTTGTCGACACTTGGGACGTGGACTCTGCAATCATTGTACTGATAATCGTTACGGTTAATGGCCTAATAGCGGAGAGTCTCGACCAACACCTCAAGAGGCTCTCATTGCGCGGCTGGGTCAAGGGTTTGATTCAGAAAGCAGTACTCCTGGACACGGCACGCATAGTGAGGAGGTTCCTCTCTCTAGAGTTCCTCTCTCTTTATTGCAGTATGGCGTAATTACTCTTACTTAATATCGTAATTTATAATTAATGCTTTGTTCTCTCGTATTATGTGTCCACCTCCTATCCCATACCTCAGTAGATTATTGTCACTTGCAGTTGGTTATAGGGAATCGGCGAAGGCCTTTCTCCGACATTAGACTTATGACAACTGATGACGATTACTGATCTCTAACTGACGCGCCATTTATCAAATCAAATCATGGAAGGCAGAACCGAAAATACTCAGTTCATTTAAAACAAACTAAGCCTAGTAGAAAGCCGATCTGTAGTTGGTTACAATTACAGCGCAACCAAACGTTAGTGATAATACCTACTTCCAAAAAGGCCTCGCTACAGAGCAGGTTGCGTGACGCCTGGTAATGCACATTTCCAGGGAGAGGGGTTAGGCATCACCAAGTACCTCAAACTGAATTGGTAGCCGTTTTAACAACGCTAGGGAGCCTGTCTCGAGAAACCCGTCCTGTAGGACTTTACCTAATTTTCGTCATTATTTATCGAGACATGTATTGGAAGCAGGACGGTTCACGCCCGGACTGCATCCTCGAAATGGGGAAGATTAAGGAAATGTGAAGTGACGATGTACCACTTCGGCGTATACCAGGTTCGATCGTAATGGGTTCTGCTAGAGACTGAGTCTACGAAGCGCTTGAGCATTGTGTTATTTTAGTAGAAAGGGGCTAGGTCGCCGTAAGGGTGTCAATCATATTAGCACGCGTTTAGAATTACTCTACACTTGTCTTCCTCAATGGCTGTAGGACTTCGTAGTACTCTGTCTTAGGATTGAGTAAGACATTTATTTAGTGCTTAGGAAACGTGTTCTATTAGAATCGTATTAGTGTCCTCAGAGGTTCTATGCGTTAGGTCTAACAGAACACGTACTTGAGACAAATTGACGTTGTAAAACGGTTCCCGGTCTCTCTGAATTGGGTACATTGTAATCAGACAAATTAACGTAGTTATAAATAAAGGATTTAAGCGCAAGCGTAACGATCCCTTTCCTCATCTTCAGGAAAGAGTTGCAGATACCAGCTCCCGCCTGCGAGAGGAGAGACGTTGGCGTTGCAACATTAATAATACTAAAACATAATTATATAAGACAGATACGTGTTGCTGGGGAGTTTGTTGCATCACTTCTTCTCCCCAGCCCAAACACTAGGAAGTGATGAGGGGTGGGGCGATTTGGACTGTCTATAAACCTTCAAGAGTTGATCCACAACTCTATTACAGATTGACCATTGAGGTTTGATTCTCTGTAACTATTATTATTATCTAATACTTAATTCTTGAATTGTGTATTCTTTCCCTCCGGCCAATAGTAGGCTTTTAATAGAGTCTATCCAAACTATATTAAATAATGATTCTTGAGATTCGATTCTCATCTCTATTATCAAGTAATTCTTGATAAGTTGTATTCTTTATCTTAGACCAATAATTCGGTCAGACTGACACGAACACGGGGTCTTGCAGATATACTTGTTGTGCAAGGGGTGAACTTCCAGGGGATGGGTGACCACAACTATCTTATATCCAGTCCAAGGACTGATAGGGACCATGTCTCCTTCAGAGCATGATGTTGACGCAATGCCGCTGGAACTGGCCGCCCCGTTGCTAGACAAGGACGGTCGCACGGTTACCGCAGGGAAGGCCGCTTCGTCACGATTATCAGTTCGCAAGAACTGCTAGGGAACATGTCTCCAAAAGAGCATGTGTCGACTCAATGCCGCTGAATAGCCGCTTGGGTCACTTTATGGAAGTTTTGCTCTGAGCGCTCCGAGCGTAGATGTGAGGTATCGTGTGAGTAATGACTGATCAATTGCCTGTTACGCCAGCGTAAGGGTTACTCACAAGTTTATATAACAATATACTTTGCATCCCTCTATTGTTTATTACCTTTGTAAAACCACATCCAATGTATTTTCATAACTATGAGTTCCTTCATTCATTACAATCGGTGGGGGAGTGTCCAGTCTGGAGACGAGCTCTACAGGGTAGTGCGGGGTGGAGCACTACCTTTTCCCCATAGGGGAAACCGACCCAAACACTAATATTAACATAATTTAGAAAAAACTAAATTTTTATCAGGTAGGGTAATCGAGGTACAGTCACAATATCTTGATTTAAAAGAGTGTCCGTAGAGTTTCTTGCCCGTTCTTCTCCATAGGTACCTACTATGCTTTAGAATGGGCAACTAGCTTCTGACTGATCGACCCCTTGACAATTCAAAAGTGCCTGTAATTGGTTTAATTGAAATAAATGCTTTGAGTTTGAGTTTGAATAACACTTTTACCGACCTGGGAATCGAACCCAGGACCTATTATTTTCAATGCGTCTTATCCTACTTCCTATCCTACTAATATTATAAATGCGAATGTTTGGATGGATGGATGTTTGTTACTCAATCACGCCAGAATGGCTGAACAGATCTGGATTAAATTTGGCACAGAGATATATTATAAGATAGATAGATTGAGTCTGGAATTGCACAAAGGCTATTTTTTTGATCCCGGTAGTACTTTTAATTGGGATAATTTCCGACATACACGCGGGTGAAGCCGCAAGCAAGAGCTAGTTTTTATTCATTATATTGTTAAATACATTAAATTAGAATGTGAGATTTATTCAACACAAAGGGCATTTCCTCATTAAGCGCATAAAGAAGACATTAGCAGCCAGTAACCTCATAATATAAACAACCACCAAATTATCCAACAAACGAAGCAATTATAAAGACATTTTAATAATTCACAAACTTCTCGATGATAATTTTTGGCGCAAACAAACTTTATGAATGTGTTACTTCGAGGTTCGTTAAGATTACGTGCAAAAGGGAACACAATAGAACCACTTGAAAATATTGTTTCTTTACAATTTCTTATTATTATTTTTTTTGCCATTTATGTACACACAAATACATAGACAAACAGAAAGGAACAGAAAAATACGCACAAAGGTGATGCTTATTTCAAAAGAAACCTCTTCCAGCATACCTGCGATAGGACAGCGTATAAAAAGAGATGTCGACTACGTGTGTAAGAGTAGAAGAGAAAATAAAATACATAAAATCCAAAAACAATTAACTCATTAAATAATTAATTAAACTAATTAATTAACTCATTAATTAAATAATTAAATTTAATGGAACTGTTATCCCAGTAAGCGAAAAGGTTAAGAACCTTGGAGTTTGGATCGACAAACATCTTTCTTGGGGTCCCCAGCTACAGGACGTAAGTCGCAAGATTTTTGCATCTGGTAAGTCCCTGAGACGATTGCGGAACTTTCTTCCAACTGCCACTAAAACTGCGCTTGCGCAATCCCTTTTACTTCCCATCCTTGACTACGCTGATGTCAGTTATCTCGATCTCACTGAGGCACAACTCGATAAACTTGAGCGACTTCAAAATTTTTGCATAAGATTTATATTTGGCCTGCGAAAATATGATCACATTTCTGAATTTCGTATAAAGCTCAAGTGGCTTCCTATACGTCTTCGCCGGAATTCACATATCTTGTTTCAGCTCTACAGTATTCTGTTCAATCCTACAACCCCATCTTATCTTAAAGAGCGTTTCAAGTTCCTTCATGACACACATAATAGATATCTGAGGTCATCGGAAAACTTGAGACTTGAGATGCCGATGCATTCCACCAGCTTTTATGACAAGTCTTTTACGGTTCAAGCAGTACGATTATGGAATGCCTTGCCAGTGTTGATAAGGCGAGCTCAAACTTTGGCCACTTTTAAAATTCTGGTAAAAAAACACTTCCTCTCTCTTTAAACGTCATTATTACATATATAGTTCCTTGCTCTTGTTTCATGTTTATTATTGTATAAGTATATATATATATATATATAAATTTATTAATGTATGTATATGTTGTATATGTATATGGTACACCACGGACTACCTACAGAATTGTCTCTCCTTGTCCCCATACTCCATCCAAAGGTTGTCTGTAAAAGATCGCTTTTAGCGATAAGACCGCCCATTGTGTCACTCGTATGTAAAATTTCAACATTGTAAAATTGTAACAGTAATTTAAATGGTGTACATAATAAAGAGTATTCTATTCTATTCTATTCTATTCTAAATAAAACATATCTTATATATAAAATTCTCGTGTCAAAATGTTCGTTCCCCTACTCCTCCGAAACGGCTTGACCGATTCTCATGAAATTTTGTGAGCATATTGAGTAGGTCTGAGAATCGGCTAACATCTATTTTTTATCCCGGTCTACGCGGGTGAAACCGCGGGGCGCAGCTAGTAATATATACTTAAATACATACATACTACTAAAATAAATACCACTAAAATAACTAACAACTATGACGAAGTGGAAAGATAGTTTTCTTTCACTCTTCTTTTAAATCCTGCAATAGTTTCTTTCGGAGTTATAGTACCTACATGTACAGGATTCATAAAATAACTGTAAATGTCCCATTGCAGGACAAAGGCCTCAATAAGAGAAGCATTAAATACCATATTTGTTCCCTGCTTTCATCATTCACAATCTGACTTCACCTATTGCTATGAGGGCTTAGACCTCTCTTTTCTTTTGCTAATCTCCACGCTGCTGCATCAGCCTCATCCAGGTTCTACTCGCGATGGCATCAACCACTACCACTGCCAGTGATGACGCTGCCTATTGGCGCTATTACAATTATAATTAGGTGGTAGAGTGGTTACCACCACCGCAGTTTTATCGAACCATCTGAGAGCATTCCGCACGTGTTACCGTGGCTGACTTGGAAACCCCTAAATAGACTACGAACCCAAGTCGGCCGTATCAAAGAGAATCCACAGATGAGGGGTTATGAACAATTCGAACCTCAAGTGTATATACCGCGGCTTTTCTCCGCAGACAATGGCCCACGTTCCATCTTGTGCTGCATGCCCTGATGCACTTGATAATCTTATGACTGCCTTTATTAGTGAACGGAGTTTGCGTGGCAGGATTTTGGGCTAAACATAACTTTTGAATTTTCACAATATTATTTGCCATCGATACGGTAAGAAGACGAACCACCGTGAATAAACGTCTGCAGTACTAGTGGCATCACCCAGCACGATGCTTCTCAGAGACAACACGCTGAATCACCTCATGTGCTTGTAGTTATACCGTGAAACGGTACCCATACCCTACATACTGGAACATAGCAACGCTACCGTTTCCTAGAAGAGCGGTGGCCGTCATGAAAATGATGGCACCGGATTTTGACTTTACGCTATCAAAATAAAACCCTCTCTTGTAAAACACACTATCTTGCTTTCATAAATAACTAGCTGCACCCCGCGGTTTCACGCGCGTAGAGCGAAATAAAAAGTAGCCTAAGTGTTATTCAAGGTATAAGCTATCTACATACCCAGTTTCATCCAAATAGTTTCAGCCGTTTGTGCGTGAAGAAGTAACAAACAAGCATACAAACACACACACACACTCACACACTGTCGCCTTTATAATATTAGTGTGATGTTTCAGTGACGTCATTCGCCGGTAAATTGCGGACGCCATGTGGTGACCACCGCTTAAGCGGCGGTAACTGTTATGGTGGTAGTTTTCCCCCGGACGAGCTCAGTCCCACACAATGACCTCTTAGTACTTATTTTATTATTTTTACCTATAAGCGGTATCTACGAAAACAAAAGATATATACGACTAAACCTTCGTAACATAATTCTGTGGGTAAAAACCCTGGCATAATGAGATAAGTAAGATAATAGCCGGGTCTTCACCGGCCACGGGTAACGGCTAATGGTACCATTATCATTGCCCCTTAATTTGTAAATAGGGTCTTAGAAATTTTATGATTATATGCGCTTAAAAGGAAAACAGTGTAGCCTATTTGAAGGAAGTTATGGTGTATTAATTAGTAGGTGGTGGTGGTGGTGGCTGTGGGTTAGACCTACGCAGAGCCTACAACGTTCTTCGCATACAGTATAATGACGCCTTTAGGGTCCTGTTGGGGCTCCCGCGGTTCTGTAGCGCATCGGGCATGTTTGCTGAAGCAGTTACTGATAGCTTTCAAGCTATTATGCGAAAAAGAACAGCATCCCTCATGCGAAGGATTCGGGGGAGCACCACGGTGATAGCGAATAAGCCTGATTGCCCGTTCCTGAGGCACTGGACCGGTATGCACTGCTGCAGTTCTGGTGCCGTGGGAAGCGGACATAGTTATAGGTTTTTGAATTAGTTTTATTTTTATTTTATTTTATTGTAATGAGGAATTTGAGGAGCTCGTGGCTAAGTAATAACAGCCACACGGGTCGATCCATCAGGTTAAGCTACGCTTGCCGGGGTTGGTCCGTGGATGGGTGACCATCTTTACATACCGAGACTCCTCCGTGCCTCGGAAAGCACGTTAAGCCGTTGGTCCCGGCTGTCATTCGTGGATCTTTGACAGTCGTTACGGGTCGTCAGAAGCCCGAAAGTCTGACAATCAGTCTTACCAAGGGGTATCGTATTACCCAGTCAATGGGTTGTGGAGGTCAGATAGGCAGTCGCTCCATGTAAAATAATGGTATTCAGCTGCATCCGGTTAGACTGGAAGCCGACCCCAACATAGTTGGGAAAAGGCTAGGCAGATTGATATTGAGGAATTTTACTAACATAGTTATAAGTGTTACTAACAACAATATAAATCATAAACCAGTAACAAACATTAATAATCATCAAACCAGTAACAGACAAACAGTCCAGTGTCAGTAATAAACATTATGTAATCTATTTGATGAGCTTATAGAGGTATCACGTCGGGATCATCAGTATAGAGGGGATAATTTGTTGGATAATTTTCGACCTCCACGCGAGTCAAGCCGCGGGCAAAAGTTACTACTTAATATACTATAACATAAAAAAAAATACAACCGACTTCCAAAAACAACACTACAAAGTGAAAAATAACTTTAATTTCGGAAGTCGGTGTCTAGTTAAATGTATTTTCGTTTTTTGCCACCGACTTCCGAAATCAAAGTTATTTTTCACTTTGTAGTGTTGTTTTTGGAAGTCGGTTGTATTTTTTTGTAAAAAAGTTTTTATTTTTCACTTTTTAGTTGTGTACCTACCCCACACAAATTGTAATACCACTACCTGCAAAACAAACTAGAACATCATCCATATAAAAGTGAGGAAAAAATACGTATTATTGAAGCTAACTCAAAAACTGCCGAAGCAAAGTTAATTAATTTTATATGGGACCAACTGTAATGTATACACTCTCGAACAAAACAAAAAAAATCTAAATCGGTCCAGCCATCTTCGAGTAATCGGGGAACATACATAAAAAAAAAAATAAAAAAAAAGGTTCCGACGAATTGAGAACCTCCTCCTTTTTGAACTCGGTTAAAAAGTAACTCTCCCTTGTGTCCATTACCTTTTCACTCCTTAACTCCTTACGTGTCCACTGCACACATGGGTGTGCATAAGGATACAATACGTAACGTACGTGGTGGATATAATACGTATATACGCTTATATCATATATATAAACGTAAAAAAACATCATGCGATGGAAAAAAATCATCATCAGTAGTTGTGAACCTATGGGGTTCGCAACTAATCCCCCCCCCCCCCCGTCCAACCCCTGGGGTTTTGGGTTCATAAATTAGTACATAATTTACATCTAAAGGGTTTTTAAATTTGGATGAAATGCACACGAATAGACCATGACCTGGGTTCTCACATACAGTACTTTTCATACCAGGAGTACGTTACTGTAGGACAATTTGCGACCTCCACATGAACGAAGACGCGGGCTAAAGCTAGATCAGTCATAATATTATGTCATCACCGGCAGACTATCAAGATTTTATGTTGCAGGACATAAAATCTTGATGGTCTGCCGGTGATGGCTAGTAGGGCGTTAATCTTGTCTATAATCCTAATGCATACATAGTAATTCATAAAAATGCACCATCTATCTATCATATCTATCATCTATCTTTATTTGATAGACAGAGGCGGATTTGCCCTAAAGCACAGTAGGCCCGGGCCTAGGGCAGCCAGATATTAGGGGCGGCCAATCTCACAAAAAACAGATGATAACAAGAAATAACTGAAAGTATCTAAGTATTCTAAAGGCTCGCGCACATTATGGCGGGCCGCACTGCACCGCAACTTCTATCAATAATCTTTCTAAATCACTTTCTTACATATGGGGTTACTGGTTATTGACCAATATCCTCTTAAGGGGTCACTGTACTCATCATTATGAACAACTTTTACTATGGGACCAAACCTGAAATCGCAAAAAAAAAACAGTAACCAACTAGCAGATATTAAAGTATTAATTGAATAGATTTCGATAAAAGTAGGCAATAAAGTAAATTCATGATGTAATGGGTCTATATGATTGGTGCTGAGAAAGGGGCGGCTAGTACTTACTACATGGCATAGGGCGGCCAAGACTACAGATCCGTCACTGCTGATAGTGGTGTATTTTTAACCGACTTCAAAACGGAAGAGGTTCTCAATTCGTCGGAACCTTTTTTTTTTTTTTTTTTTTGTATGTTCCCCGATTACTCGAAGATGGCTGAAAAATACAAATCGGTCCCGATTTGGATTTTTTTTGTTTTATTCGAGAGGGTATACATCACAGTTGGTCCCATATAAAATTGATTAACTTTGCTTCGTTAGTTTTTGAGTTAGCTTCAATAATACGTATTTTTTCCCAACTTTTATATGGATGATCTTCTAGTTTGTTTTGCAGATAGTGGTATTAGAATTTGTGTGGGGTAGGTACACAACTAAAAAGTGAAAAATAAAAACTTTTTTACAAAAAAATACAACCGACTTCCAAAAACAACACTACAAAGTGAAAAATAACTTTAATTTCGGAAGTCGGTGGCAAAAAACGAAAATACATTTATCACCGACACCGACACTGACTTCTGAAATTAAAGTTATTTTTCACTTTGTAGTGTTGTTTTTGGAAGTCGGTTGTATTTTTTTGTAAAAAAGTTTTTTATGAATTACTGACAAGACACACACGAAAAGCGAGTTTTGAACAATGAATTTGTATGTGGTGTTCACCATCATTAAGACAATTTGTTCTGGAACGCACAAAACATTAACATTTAACTAAGATACAGCACAGAAATTTCGATGTTTTGCAATGCATCCTTTGGCGTGGGACACACACAGAGCATAATAACTTTGTGTGGGAGTCGGTGCTGTCAGAACGGAATGTTGTCATTTTCAATATTGTATTTATATAAACTTTTAGTCATTACTTCAACGCCGGCTGTCGCAGAAAACCAGCGCTGGGGCTCTGTCTCGCATAGGGTCGCAGCATTATGCTGAGCGATGGCCGTTTTGCGTGGATGTGACGCATATTTCCCCCTTTAATTATTTTACTTTGTATGTTCTTTGCGTCATGTTTACCGCAAATAAACGTATTTTCTTTCTTCTTTCTTTCTATGTCGCTACATCAGTAGATTACAACCGTACAAAGCAGAGTCAGGTCGCTATAGTAGTTCGTAAAATGCACCATAAAATTATCTAGTTGTAGTACATCCATCTTACGATCGGTCCTTAGCTTGACTAATCGTAAACTTGTTAGAATTTAATGCCTTTTTATAGGTTTCTCGTAAGTCTTGAAAACGTTTTCGTATGAGCTATTTTATCACCGGCATGTGGCTGAGGTGGTTATAGCTTAAGGCCCTTTAACACGGCCCGGTTTCTTTATGGTACGGCGTATAAACCGCGCCTTAGAAAAAAAACTTGCGTGTGAACAAGCTTCCATAGTGATCTATACAGCACTGATGACCGTGCCTACACACGGCGCCCCCCTGTCGACGACATTAGAGCGCCAAAGCAGTGTATTTGGTATACAGTCAGCTAACTTGCAACTGCTATTAATGAAAGAAAATTATTTTTTGTGACTCGCACAGGAAGATCACCAACTAAACTAAAAACACAATAATAAAAGTTTGAAAACAAAAAAACAAAAATATATTTAGAAAATTAAATTAAATAAAAAACAGAAAGTCCTGTACGAGGCCAAAAGGTCAAGGCCATTATCTCAGCATGATGCTGCGACATTTAAAATAAGTGTCGCAGCGCTGGTATTCTGAGAGGGCCCGCTGTGATGTCACGGGCACATATACAAAAATACATACAATTATCAATAATAAAATAGGTAAATATAAAACGTTAAAAATAAAATAAATAATTTAATTAAAACCGCGTGTGAGCCCAGCGCGTTAATCAATGCTGTGACTAATTTGTGAGTGTGCTGAGTGGTGACCAGTTATCATCATCTGCAGTCTTTTATCAACTATGTTGGGGTCGGCTTCCAGTCCAACCGGATGCAGCTGAATACCAGTATTTTACATGGAGTGACTGTCTATTTGAGCTCCATAACCCTGTTACTTGGTAATACGAAAGTAAGTATGCTTGTTGAAAATAAACTTAAAAAAAAAAAAACCGAGAGCATACCCTTTCAAATACACATAATCAGCACGTTCCCACTGCTGGGACACAGGCCTCCTCCCTGTGAGAGGGAGTGGGCCGTAATCCACCACGCGGGCCCAGTGCGGGTTGGCAGATGGCACAAGTCTTCGAATTTTTGATTCTAAGACATGCCGGTTTCCTCACGATGTTTTCCTTCACCGTTTTGAGAGCAGTGGTGATGAAATAATTTACACAAAGTAAAGCGCCTGCCTGGGTTCGAACCTACGACCTACAACTCGTAAGTCGCGACCGTTACCACTGGGCCACCACTGCTCCTTTCAAATAAATAATATTATTTTCAAAAACGGTCCACAATTGACGAAGAAATTGGTGAAGGAATAATTGAGGAGAGGAGGAGAGGAGCTCGTGGCTAAGTAATAACAGCCACACGGGTCGATCTATCAGGTTAAGCTACGCTTGCCGGGGTTGGTCCGTGGATGGATAACCATCTTTACATACCGAGACTCCTCCGTGCCTCGGAAAGCACGTTAAGCCGTTGTCCCGGCTGTCATTGACAGTCATTACGGGTCGTCAGAAGCCCGAAAGTCTGACAACCAGCTTACCAAGCGATATCGTATTACCGTTACTGGGTTGTGGAGGTCAGATAGGCAGTCGGTCCATGTAAAATACTGGTATTCAGCTGCATCCGGCTAGACTGGAAACCGACCCCAATATAGTTGGGGAAAGGCTAGGCAGATTGATTGAATTGAGAACGTCCTCCTTTTTGAAGTCGGTGAAAAACAAGATGGCTGCGGTAGTTCCAATTTTGGCCACGCGCCAAAACATCTTTGTAGCGCTATGGCTTGTTCGACTGCACCTACTTCCTCGAACGAGCTTCCTCGCAAGGAGTTTTACTATTTTCTCTTTAGGAATACATACATACATAATACTCACGCCTTCTTCCCATGTGGGTAAGCAGAAACTACAGAACGCCACCATTCTTCGTTTAGGTTCATACATTTGGTCATACGAGTACACGCACGCCTGTTGCGAGTACTATGCACCTGACCTTTCTAAAGAACATCACCAATAAGGTCACTATTTACGTCCTCCTCGGGCGTACCCTCCCAGCGTTTCTACTCACATCTGCCTTGTAAATACTTTATACTTACCGTTCTTTAAGAATCTCAATAATTAATCTCGTCCGGGAAAAAGCATGAAGAGTTCTTTCTCGCAATATCCCGTTATCAAAAACCCTTTACCAGTATTATCTCAATCAAGCTGAATCAGCATATTTCTTTCTATGAAAGTCGGCCGAAAACCTAACGAAGCATCTTTTATGTGAAGCTTGGTTGAAACTGGGTCAAATCTGGTTTAAGTGTATCACTGCATACGGGCCGCAGACTTGGAAGTTTACGTGGGTATGTTATGTAGAGATGAACCATTCTAAAAATGAACGCCCCTCCACATAACGGTATTATTTCAATGTGTGAGAGGAAATACTGGATGCAACAATTTACTTGTGTGCGTGCGGCGACTTTAATGTCAACATGGACTCGTGGCCGCAAGGTCAACTAATCATGCGATCAGTCCAGGTAACAACATTGTACGGCGGGGAGCGCGCGCTTTGAATGGAATGACACGTTCGTCCTGTCGCTCGTTCGTGTCATTTATACACTAGTTTGCCGACAAATCCGGCTGTTTCACGTTTGGGCAAGTCGAGTAGGTATCGTTTACATAAAAACAATATGTGTTATTATGTATATTTTTGTGTATGTTAGTCTGTAAGGTTTAGTTGTTGACCGTACTCGCGTGTGCCTGAGCAACTAATGACAAAGATCAATTTATGGATATTGCGTCTATAGGTACACTTCTTTGCATGTGGGCGTAACCGTAGTGGAGGGGCGTTCATTTTTTTTTTAAATGGTTTTCTCTGCTTTTGAGTATACGTTATTAAAAAGTTTTAATAAGATTTTGACATTATGATAGGAATAATTATGTTTTTTTCGTTGATCGATTAGCTTAAAATACTGCCCCGTTGGCCTAGTGATCGCAAGCACTCATACTGTTGAGTTTAAGGCCCTGTGTGCCTGTGGGCTTTATGCTCAAGGTCCTGTGTTCGATTCCCAGTTCAGACAAAGTGTTATTTATTGGGTTTTTCCATCAGGAATTCCTAAGTAGCAGCCCGGAGTCTGGATTTGTGATCAGTTGATGGCAATAGGCTCGCTCCCTATTACATGGGACTGAAACATAACTGGGGAAATTTGGGTGTGTCGAAGGATGATATAAGCTAACCCTTCCCCAACCCTTCAGCCCCCCCCCCCTAACCCTTCGGGAAATACAGTCGTGATGTATCTTTAAAATTATGTCTAATTACTTGCTCATTTCTTTTTTTTTTCTTTCTTTTTATCTATCTTTCTTTTCATTTCTTTACAGCTATTTTTCGAAATTAGTTCATAATCATCAAATTAAAAATAAAATAGTAAGACATCAATACAACAATAACTTGAATAACACAAAGAGCCTTAACTTTCAATAAATTAATTAAGTGAATTTCTTGCTAGAATTTTATTAAAACTTATTTAATTATTTGGAAGACTAAATTTATTGAGATGCGTTAGATCCATAGTTAACTTAGTTGGAATTTATTGAAGTAGGTCCATTGCGAGATGAAGTTACAATTAGACTATTTAGATGTAGATTAGGTGGCTTGAATTTACAGATAAGTGCACGCAAGAGAACTATTAGGTTGGGGAAAAAGTCTTTTCGCATTATAGTATGTATGAACTTAAAATAAAATCTCTTTGGCTATACTATTTGTATCTGGCTGGTTTTGGTATCATTGAAAGTTTAAATTTCAAAGAACATAATTCCAAATTCAAATTAGGAAAATGTGTGATTTTCATTTGTTTTTCGTACTGTCAAGATGAGTGAATCTAATGAAGAAATTCGATACATTTTAAAATTTTACTACAAAAAAGGTAAAAATGCAGCGCAAGCCGCGAAAAAAAATTGCGATGTTTATGGACCCAGTGCAGTGTCTGTGAGAGTAGCACGAATTTGGTTTAAGCGTTTTCGATCCGGAAATTTTGATTTCAAAGATGCACGTCGCTCTGGTCGCCCTATTACGGATAAAATGGATGCCATTTTTGAAAAAGTGGACTAAGATCGGCATATCAGTAGTTACGACGTAACTGAAAAACTGGGAATTGACCACAAAACAGTTTTGGCGCATTTGAAAAAAACTGGGTACACAAAAAAGCTCGATATTTGGGTACCTCACGAGCTCACTGAAAGAAACCTAATGAACCGTGTACTCATTTGTGATTCTTTATTACGACGTAATGAAACCGAACCATTTTTGAAGAAGCTGATAACTGCTGATGGTGATGAAAAGTGGATCACGTACGACAAGAACGTGCGAAAAAGGTCGTGGTCAAAGGCCTGTCAGGCTTCACAGACTGTGGCGAAACCCGGGTTAACTCGCAACAAGGTGATGCTGTGTGTGTGGTGGGATTGGAAGGGCATTATTTATTATGAGCTGTTACCACCAGGCAGGACCATCGATTCTGAACTCCACTGCGAACAACTGATGAGATTTAAGCAAGAAGTTGAGAGAAAGCGGCCGGAATTAAACAACAGAAGGGGTGTGGTTTTTCAACAGGATAACGCTAAACCTCACACATCTTTAGCCACTCAGCAAAAATTAAGAGAGTTTGGCTGGGAGGTGTTAATGCATCCGCCGTATAGTCCTGACCTTGCACCTTCAGATTTCCACCTGTTTCGGTCTCTTCAGAATTCTTTAGGCAGTGTCAGGTTAACATCACGAGAGGACTGCCAAAACCACTTGTCGCGGTATTTTGATCAGAAGTCCCAAAATTTATATAGCAATGGGATCATGTCCCTACCTACAAGATGGCAAAAAGTTATCGAACAAAATGGTACCTACATACTTTAGATAAATGTAAATAATGTATATAAAAAAATGTTTTGAATTTTCTTAAAAAATACGAAGAAACTTTTTCCCCAACCTATTATTTAATTACTAAATTACTTTCGCAGAAGTTTTGATGTAAGAAAACGTAGTAGCGTATTTGACAAAGAAATACCTATTATAAACTTTAGTCAATTAATCAATCTGCCTAGCCTTTTCCCAACTATGTTGGGGTCAGCTTTCAGTCTAACCGGATGCAGCTGAATACCAGTATTTTACATGGAGCGACTGCCTTTCTGACCTCCTTAACCCAGTAACTGGGTAATACGATACCCCTTGGTAAGAGTGGTTGTCAGACTTTCCGGCTTCTGACGACCCGTAACGACTGTCAAAGATCCACGAATGACAGCCGGAACCAACGGCTTATCGTGCTTTCCGAAACACGGAGGAGTCTCGGTATGTAAAGATGGTCACCTATCCACGGACCAACCCCGGCAAGCGTAGCTTAACCTGATGGATCGACCCCTGCGGCTGTTATTACTTAGCCACAAGCTCCTTATTATCCTTCTATTATAAACTTTAGTATAGGTAAGTATGTACTTTCTAGATAATATCGTTTCACTGCTGGGAGATAGGCCTCCTTTCTGAGCGAGGGAGTGGGCTGTAATCAACTACGTGGGTCCAGTGCACTGCCAACCAAACCATTAGGCTGTGTCCTAAAGTGGTCGTCGCGCAAACACGCGTCTTTCGCGTTCCTTTTTTTGGCAGACCCGAATGCGTCGTCGCACCAACGCACCTTAGGGTTTTCCGAACAAATGAGTGACATATGAACGTGATGAATGCGTATTCGCGCGACCGGTCACTGTGGTTAGGACACGGGGTAGGGCAAATAGCAAAATAATATCAATGGTACTTTACCCCTAATCGACATTTCGCTAAAAATGAAGTCTTTTATTATTATGTATTAGGAATTTGTCAATTACTATGCATATAAATAAACTGCGACTACGTCCGCGTAAAATTTCTTGTTCGGCCGACAAACCCCGTCGCATCGCATCACCTGACCACGCTGTAATACTTCGGTTTCGCTTAGCGTACTTTCTGATTTTTTTTTTCTCTGCTCCTAAAGGTGGCATGGCATGTGGTGGTGGGGTGGGGTGGTGGCAAGGCATGATGTTAAATAGCCTTCCTCAAGAACTGGGCTATCACATGCAATTTTTTTTTTATCCAACTGGTGGTTCCTGAGATTAGCGCATTCAAACAAACACTCTTCTGCTTTATTATAGATATAAATAATTCAAATTCCAATTGGGCTCCTTGAAATCATAATATCCTTGTGGTCTAGTGCAATCAAAACACTCGTCGAATGCAATGCTAAGGCAATATAAACGTAAATGCATTTTCTTACCTATTAACACAGCTGTTATGGCTTTCACATAAATAAGAGATGGCTAGAGACAATAGAAGTTACAAGGTGAAGGATACTATAATTATCCTTTGAAGTATCGTTCAAATTATTAATTCTATTTAAAAAAACAATTAGGAAAATAATTACCATTCTAAATACAGAGCTATCTAAAAATATTTTTAGATATGCCATACATTTAATAAAAGTACAGAATAGGACGCCATTTGAAAAATAAAAATTTGAAATTTAATAAAAGAATCAACCCATATAACTCACTTCCCGCATATTCATAAGTTTATTTAATAAACTCAATTTAACGTCTTGAACATACATAACGACTTATTCTTCATATTATTTCTTATTGAATTACTCCATTCAATGGAGGATAATGAAGAAAGCTTGTAGCATCAATCAACCTTCGTTACTCACTAATTACTTACATTCATGTGCACTTATTATAGAATAGCTACATAATTAATATACCAACCTACTTGATGCACTAATCAGCACCCTAATTGCATAACACACTATCTATCGGAATCGGTTTAATTTTGACAGTTCAACAACATTTATTGCGTTATTTACGTTGTCGGGGAGACAAACTTTTCGAACATAATAACGGATATGTGAAGCCAAATCAGAGGCCCATTTCATAAAAAGAACGCGAAAAAGAAAGAAGCCCAGTGTTGTAAAGTGTTCGCGTATTAAAATGATTATTAGTTATGAATATGAAGCAATGGATTAGCAATTTGCTTCAAAATGATTCAAATTCCGATTGATACTGTGTTACGCAATTAGGGTGCCGAATTAGTTTCTATGATGGATTTAAATGGGAAACTGAAATTGGGATGATGGCTACAAATATTTTTTTTTGTCCGTATTTATATTATTAACAAAATATTGGACACGTATTTTTTCTTTTTTACGTAATGAAAACATTTCAGCGATACATTGAGTTAAAATGTGGCATGATGTCACTCCTTGCTAGATTTTATACGTAGTTAGTTAAAGTTGTAACGTAGCGAGCTCCCACTCCCCAACTTTAGCGTTTTAGCTAAATCATTTTTTATTATAAAAAAAAAATTATTATGTGTCTAATATTTTTTTATTATCTGACTGACAGACTAAATAGATTTTTTTTTTTTTTACCCAGGTATCATCAACTTTCTCCATAGAACTAACATCGTAATCGCGAAAAAAATATCAGTCGGCCATACAAAACATTAATACCAACCCAGTTTTTATTTTTGTCGGGGTGGAAATCCTCATGGATGTCCTCCGGCCTGGGGCGGGCGAAGGGGTCTATCAGACTCTTACTGACTAAAATCACCCCGGTGTTCCCTCGTACACCTGCGTCGGGGGCTGCTGGTGCGGGTGTGACTTCCGCTGCCTCGGACTGGTGATGGCCTACGCCATGCGGGCCACGTCCCATAAGGAGTGAGGTGTTGAACTCCCCCGTGACGTCTTAGAGAGGCGCGCGTGGAACACTACGCGCCACTATCTCGGGTCCTGTAGAATGGGGGGCGATGGATGTCCCCGAGTCCGTCGCCCCTGGACCCGTTTAGGGGGGCTGGAAGAGGGCATTATTTGCCCTCCGCCGACGCCTAGTGCGCCTGCTGCGGGAAGGGAGAGCATTCGTGATCTCCCTTTCCCTTTCTGCAGCTTCCTTCTGCGAGATGACTGCTTCTCGGCCTTTTGGCTAAGATCAAAGTATTAATACCAACCCAGTAAACCAACCAATCAACTCAAACCAACCCATTAATACCAATATTTACTCGACCCAATGACCCTTGACACGCCGTGACCCAAGGGCTGGCTTTTACCTTGGCCAGCGGCTTAGCATTGCCATACAACGTAGCAATGCCGCCAGTCTCTTGGGTACTTTACCAGTCGACAGCGATGCGGAGGAATTTTTCGACGCCATATTTTAACATTTTAATAGTTTTAGTTCGGTTAGGTTAGGTTAGGATAATTATATTTTTAACTTAATTATACTGTTTATGTGTACCATATATAAAAAACTCGACCCAAATGTATGGGACGATTGATTATTTTTTCGCGATTACGATTTTGGTCCCATGGAGAAAGTTAAGTTTGATAGTCTGTATCACACCGTTCATTTTGACCACACCTCTCTGATACACCCTTTAAACAGTCCCAAATCATCCCTCACATTATACAATTCTTTCTTATATCTATGAGTTATACATTTTTCATAGGTTACAATAACGTAACCTAACACGTCGGTATGTTTGGTTAACTTAGGTAAGGTATGTAAACGTCCCTTCCAATTAAATTAAATTGGAGTACTAAATTTCGGGAGGTCGCAGGTTCCATGTTTGGGTGTTGTATAAATTAGAACTAACTCCCGGATTATAAGCAATCAGGGTTTGGTTGACACTGATCCTTCAGTTTTGATGGTTTGCCTTGTTACTAGAATTTTGAACACATAGTAAAATTGACTGAGTAGCTGCGTGCGATTATATCACTGTAAGATACGTTCAAAGCCTATACTACCTCAAATGGCTTAGCATGATCCTCCGTAAGCGTTAAGTGCTATGTTTGACGAAAACACTTTTCCATAAAATGTTCTCGATAGAAAAAAAAAATACTAACTGAACTAACTATAAAGCAGGTCTTATGTTTTTTATTATTTTCAATTTACTAATATTTTCGCCATAAAAAGCAATTACCTAAGCTATCGGCGCCCAGCGCCGCATTCAGTCTCGCTCTCACTCAGTCTGCGAGCAGTATCGTGTGAGCGAGATAAAAAGCTCAGGTAGTATGGGCTCTTAAGGAGGATGCGCTAAGGTAGCCCGTGTAATTCAAATGTTCTTACGTTTTTAGCAATTTGCAGGTCAGTGTCAGGTTGTATGTTGATTAAAATATGATTCGCGGCCGTAACTACGAGTAACATGGATTTACAGAATTATAATCATTAGAATCAATAATACAACTCCATAAGTTAGAATTGACTTCAAATCTAGCGATTTCATGAAATCATGAGGTTTGAGGTCAATTCTAACTTATGGAGTTGTATTGCTGATTCTAATGATTAGGTATAATTCTGTAAAGCCATATTAGTTACGGCTGCGAATCATATTTTAATTAACATACTACCTGACAGTGACCTGGAAATTGTAAAAAACGTAAGAAAATTTGAATTTCGCGGGCTACCTTAGCGCAATCAATCTGCCTAGCCTTTTCCCAACTATGTTGGGGTCGGATTCCAGTCTAACCGGATGCAGCTGAATACCAATATTTTACATGGAGCGACTGCCTATCTGACCTCCACAACCCAGTAACTGGGTAATACGATACCCTTTGGTAAGACTGGTTGTCAGACTTTCGGGCTTCTGACGACCCGTAACGACTGTCAAAGATCCACGAATGATAGCCGGGACCAACGGCTTAACGTGCTTTCCGAGGCACGGAGGAGTCTTAGTATGTAAATATGGTCACCCATCCATGGACAACCCCGGCAAGCGTAGCTTAACCTGATGGATCGACCCATGCGGCACACCCCCCTTAAATAACTACTGCTTGTTATACAGAGAAGAGACAAGCACAGAGACTGACCCTTGAGTTTCTTTCGCCATTTCTTGTCTAGGGTTGTCAGATAGGAAATGTCGACTCCATCTAGTTTTTTTTTTAATAATAACGTAACATAATATAACATTATCAAGCCTGTATTCCTCGATGGGTTAGGCAGTACACCCACATTTCGCCAGTTATGTTACCATCCAACTATTGCCATCAACCGGGCACAAATTCTGATTCCGGGCTGCTAGTGAGAAATTCTAGATAGTAAAATACAATAACACTTTGCCTGACCTGGGATTCGAACCCAGGACCTCATGCTCAGCAGTAGCGCTTGCGACCACTAGACCAACGAAGCAGTTTTTTTTTTTTTTTTTTTAAACGTTTTAAAGTGTTTCCTATATACTATTTCCAAAAAAAAACAATTTGATTTCACTGATCAATAGGTTTGCTCCCTGTGTGTTTGAGATTTCAGACAAATAGGCTGTTTCTTAAAGATGTTTTCTTTACCAAAAATCTGCCTAGCCTTTTCCCAGCTATGTTGAGGTCGGCTTCCAGACTAACCGGATGCAGCTGAATACCAGTATTTTACATGGAGCGACTACCTATCTGACCTCCACAACCCAATTACTGGGTAATACGATACCCCTTGGTAAGACTGGTTGTCAGACTTTCAAAGATCCACGAATGACAGCCGGGACCAACGGCTTAACAGTATAGAGGTATGAGGAACAGGGTGTAAAGTTCACTCATCCTCCATAGAAAAGGGAGGATCCGATCCGACCAGACGAGAGTCGTGTCTGGTGGGCAACTGCCCGACAGTTGATGTCAGGACGTTGCATATATGCTAGTCGTGCAGTAAACTCTAATTGCGCGATGCAGGATTTGCGTGAAGTGATGTGTAGTGTGCTGCGTAGTTCGTATGTGGAGATGTAGATGCCGCCACAAATGTGCTTTGCGAGGCACGGAGGGTTCGTATGTAAAGCAGGTCACCCATCCACGGAACAACTGCGGCAAGCGCAGCTCAACCTGATCGATCGACCCGTGCGGCTGTTATTACTTAGCCACAGGCCCCTCCATCCTCCATCGTTAGGACGTGATCATCATATCACAATCAATTAGACGACACGGTTGGCGCAGTGGTTGAGCGATTGACTGCTGCGCAGCATGTCGCGGGTTCGATTCCCGCACGGAACAAATATTTGTACGACCTACAAGTATTTGTTCCGAGTCTGGGTGTTTTTCTATCTATAATATGTATGTATTTACAAAAAAAAAAAATGTATATAAGTAGTTTATCAGCCATCTCGTTACCATAACACAAGCATTAGGTTGCTTAGCTTGGGGCTAGATGGCGTTGTGTGATATGTCCAAACATATTTATTTATTTAATCATCCTAGCCTTTTCCCAAATATGTTGGGGTCGGCTTCCGGTCTAACCGGATGCAGCTGAATACCAATATTTTATAAGGAGCGACTGCCTATCTGACCTCCACAACCCAATTACTTGGTAATACGATTGGTAAGACTGGTTGTCAGACTTTCGGGCTTCTGACGACCCGTAACGACTGTCAAAGATCAACGAATGATAGCCGGGACCAACGGCTTAACGTGCTTTCCGAGGCACGGAGGAGTCTCGGTATGTAAAGATGGTCACCCATCCACGGACCAACCCCGGCAAGCGTAGTTTAACCTGATGGATCGACCCGTACGGCTGTTATTACTTAGCTACGAGCTCCTCCGTGCTATAAATCTCCAAGCTACGAAAAGGTACTTTCTTAAATTTTAACATACAAGAACATAAGTAACATAAAATCCATTAAAAATTCCTGTCCCGGGTTAATTAAAATCTGTTTAAAAATCTTCCATTGTTACAAAGATCCTATCTCTTCAAAACTGTTGAAATATGAAAAATGTCCGGTTTGCGCCAGCGATATGGCGAATTAATTCCTGCCACGGACCGAGTGGTGTATGAAAATGGTTGGTACTGACGGTTGGAAAAGTCTTCCAGAATTTTAATATGAGAAAAATCTTTCAGTTGGATTTGGGTGGGCAATATCATATATAATTTATTTATTTTATTTTATATATATTTATTTATTTATTTATTATATTTATTATTTATTATTTTTTTATATTTATTTTTTTTTTATTTTATTTTATTTTTTTTTTATTATATATAATTTCTTTGTCCTAAAAATACCTTTACTAAAGACCTGAAGAAAACTATATTATTCTGATTTCAGTTAATGTTAAAGTACATCTTGGGAGTCTAGTTTGCGACTTAGTCTAGTAAGTTTGCCGTAGTACAATGGTGAACACTAATTTAAATATTATATCCTACTAATATTATAAATGTGAAAGTTTGTTTACAAATGTGAAAAAACGGCTGAACGGATTTCGATGAAATTTGGAACACAGATAATTTATAACCTAGATTAACACATAGGATACGTAGTAGGTTTCCGTGGGATAATTTCCGACATCCACGCGGGCGAAGCCGCGGGCTACGGCTAGTAAAGAATAAAGTTGAGAGTGTGATTTTAACTACTGATTACGTAGCCATTTATTTAGTGACGACTCAAACTCAAAGTATTTTATTTCAAATAAACAAATTAGAGGCATTTTTGAATTGTTTTTCTGACGGTCATTCAGAAAGATGAAGCTAGTTGTCCATAAAGCGTAGTAGGTACTGTAGAGGCATACAACCTCCTGCTCCTGCTGGGTTTTAGCATGCAACCTCCGTGGATGTTTAAATAGTTTATGAGACAAACTAGGATTTAATATAAGTGACAGGAGGTCAGGCGGCCACGGGCCCAAGCCGAAGTGATAGTTATTACTGAGGATCCCAAATTAAAATATCCATGCTACACGTCTCTACCTCTTTAATTTAGAGCGTAGCTATCCCCCTGTGAGGTTCGAGACCTTTCAAATACCTTATGGAGAAATCAAAATATGGTTACAAACTGTCAGACAAGAGGTACCTACGGGGATTAGTAAAGCACAATGGTATTGCATGGTGTGGCACATATGAGGGTGAACAAGGATCACTATAAAAACATTTCTACTAATTACCCATATTTGCAAACTATTAGGTCTAAGATTTGATTTGACCAATCAACTAATGGACAAAAAAAATAGAAGAAAATTGTATTGCAATAAATTATGCATTTTAAATGTAAATTGTAAAAAGTCATATTAAAACTCGTATCAATCTGCCTAACCTTTTCTCAACTATGTTGGGGTCGGCTTCCAGTCTAACCGGATGCAGCAGAATACCAGTATTTTACATGGAGCGACTGCCTATCTGACCTCCACAACCCAGTAACTGGGTACCCTTTGGGAAGACTGGTTGTCAGACTTTCGGGCTTCTGACGGCCCATAACGACTGTTAAAGATTCACGAATGACAGCAGGGCCCAACGGCTTAACGTGCTTTCCGAGGCACGGAGGAGTCTCGGTATGTAAAGATGGTTATCCATCCACGGACCAACCCCGGCCATGCGTAGTTTAATCTGATGGATCGACTCGTGCGGCTGTTATTACTTAGCCACGACCTCATATTAAAACTCGTATCTCTTTAAATATAAAGTCTGACGCCGACAAACGAGATGAGTACACCTAACACAAGTAACCTATTTTCTCTATCGTTTCCGATTATGTCAACGACTGTACCAATCTAGGTATAACCCTCTCGGGTCTAGTCCCGCCAACTGTGACAATTTATTGTCAAACGTTCCTCCAACAATGCCGCGGTAATTTTTATGATTTTCCCACTGTTTTCTGGTTAATCTTTCTTCCTTATAAAGTCAAAATAATGAATAGCATTGGCTTTCTAATAAGTACCTTTCTTTGTTTACTGGTTCATTCATTTTGAAAGGTACTGTGATGTTGTGAAGGTTAGGTGATACCATTTAATAATAATATTTTTTGAAGTGAAAACTTCTTTAAACGCGTTGAGTGGTGTTTGGTACGGGGAATCTTACAGGTTCGCGTCACCAAGTCACCGTGACACCGCGTTTTAGTTTATATTTATTTTTAATTTTTTTTTTGTTTCCACTCACAAATAATGCACGTGCCATTTAAGAGATTTTTATTTTTAAGAGTCAGGACTATACAGATGTTTGTGACTTTGAAGTGTAAATAAAGAATTTATTTATTTTTATTCGTTTATTTATGTTTTTTTTTTTTTTTTTTTTTTTTTTTTTTTTTTTTTTTTATTTTTACCTCTCCACTGTTGATTGGCAGAGAATGCCCGGCAGCTGGCGGGCATTAATGCCCGGTTTCTGAGTTATTTAAACGGAGTTTATCCATTGGATAGTGAAAATTGGATCGATATCGTGTTTCTGAACTACGCTAAGGTAGAGTTTAGCTTAAAAGTTGAGTTATTACTATCGAGGGCCTCAAAAACCTAGCTTATGGAAGGAATTCGCTTAAATAGATAATTTTGTCGAAACAGCTGTTGAGAGTTTTTATGCTCTGTTTAAGAATTCTTCAGAAACCGGGCATTAGTCCCGCCTTTGCGCCTTTGTAGTGCACTAAATATGTGAAATTCAAAGTAATTATGAGGGGACGTGGCCTGCGAGGAATTTGAAAAATAGGTATTTGAAGAAACTATTGTTTAATATTTTTTCATTCATATTTTAAGAAAGAGTATAGTCTAGGTTCCTATCATTTTCTTTTATGTTAAAAACTTTTATAATTTGTCTGTAATCACGGCGGTCAAAATAGGGTATTTTTGTAATTTTTGGAGGGTCATATTTTCTTAACTAATTAGTTCCTGAAAAAAAGGAAATGACAGGGACGTGTCTACAGCAGACTTAGATTTACGAAAAAAAAATGATTGCTCTAGAGGCATTATTCAGGAAGAAAAACGGGGAATTCATTTGTATGGAGAATCGCAAGCCACCTTCCCTCTTATTAATTTCAGTTAACCCATTCACAGTTTAGTTTTAAGCTTGTTGGTCGGAAAGCAGCAGAACTGGCAACAACTCAACTTTGTTGGGGTCGGCTTCCAGTCTAATTGGATGCAGCTGAATATCAGTATTTAACATGGAGCGACTGCCTAGCTGACCTCCACAACCCATTTACTGGGTAATACGATACCCATTGGTAAGACTGGCTGTTAGAACTGGCAAGAAGTATGACAGATTAAAATCACCCGGAGTGATGATGCAAACCTAAATTTTTTTCGTGTGTGAACTTTCATATAAATACCTCTCTTCTGAAAAAGGCAGTGGGGTATGGCAGACTGATGTTATTTCCAATCATCTTACCCTTCGTAATTGACAACCGTGTAGGCTCTTTTGATGGAAATATCGCTTTTGCTGATAAGAGTGTCTAATGTGACACCCTATGTATTTTTCGTTTGTTGACGTTATTTCTATTATGGTAAAGAATATGTTTACACCATTGTTGCATGTACTTTGTTGTCTTGAATGCGGTTTAAAAGACGTATGAAAAAATAATAAAAGAGTACCTAGGTAAAAGAAGAAGCCGCCGGGGTCGCGGGTAGTTCGAAAGAGATACCGTGGCCCTGGCACGGGCAGCTGAAAGGACATGGGTGGGTTTTAGTCAGTAAAAGTCTGACACGCCCTCCCGCCTCTGCCCAGAGCGGGAGAAGTCATTTGATGATTTCCCATCCACAAAAAAAAAAAAAAAAAAGGTAAAAGAAGAAGTACCGACAGTGACAATAATAAAAATTGTGAAGACCAAGTGAAGGTAGATAGATGCCCATACCCGCACTTTGCGAAGACGTCGCTGAGCTGTCATCAATCCTCCCGTGACCATGATCACTGCAAGGCGGTCGAAACGTCGGGAAACAAGTAGGTACCTGTTTACCTCGTAAAAAAGAACATCGCGAGAAGACCCGTTCTTAATTTGTTTGTAATGTATACAAATCGCGAAAGTTTAATAAGTTTAAGAGTACCTAGGCTTAATTAGGTTGGTCATGTTGAGAGGACGAATAAAAGGTGACTAACAAAAGGTATTTACAAGGCAGATGTGAGTGGAAATGCCGGTAGGGGACGCCCTAAGAGGACATTATAGTGACCTTATTGGTGATATTCTTCAGAAGGGTCAGGTGAAGGAAGGTAGTACTCGCAACCGGCGTGCGTGTATTACCAGATGTATGAAAATAATGAGGCTAAAGGAGCATGTAAGGACGTAGCAGTTACATCTGTTTGACACACTCTGAGCAGTCAGTCCACTAACCACTCACATTCGAAAAATTCAAAAAAAATATCAAAGAGCGCGCTGTCCACAAAAAATATTTCTGCGCCACTGTAGTGGCATTGAATAGTTTACCGTTTTCGCTTCGCACAACTAGAGTGGCGTGGTCAGCTGAGTGGCTAACAATGTTACGACTTTGAGTCATTGTGGGTTAAGACAACAGAAAAATGCTTTGGGAGTGTCAATACGTTAAGAATTGTTGGCATACCTTACGTCAGCCTCACTATTAACTGAACTGGACCGAACCAGGCACAAGATATCGTGGCTTACTTAGAAAACCTTAAATAGACTTCGTACCCGAGTAGGCTGCAGCAAGGACAACCTCTACAAGTAGGCATTCATGGACGGCTCAGATCGCCGATGAGTACCCGATGTCTCTCCACAGACAAGAGCTAACCTCCGATCTTGCACCACATGTCCGGTCACACACGTCTGGACACGTGAGGACCTAATTGCTGCATCAGCGAACGTTATTCACGTTGCTGAATTTTGGGCCAAGCAAATTATAAAACAATTTTTTTTTTCATGTTTTGCCATCGACACGCTAAAAAGAACCGAGCTGACTAGTTCATGTCTTCACTACGTCATGATCTATTTTAACTTACGACATCCCAAAACACGAAGAGACAGTCATTTAAATTTTAGCTCGACAACATGAAGTAAGAATACCCAGTAAACGTCTTTGGAATCAAGCTCCCCTAAAATCCGTATTCTATGTGTTAAGGACGCTGTTACATATGGGTAGTCAAATCATTACTTTTATACACAAAAGTATGTTTATTAAATAAAATGCTTTGCATTCTTAAAATGTTTTTTGGCCGAATTGTTGATAGATGTGCAAGGTACGAATCTGAAATATAAATATAATTTTGGATAGGTACATTTTCTCATTAAATGTACCAATGTAAAATTTTACTTTGGTACATTATCATTACTTTATCAACAATTCGGCCAAAAAACATTTTAAGAATGCAAAGCATTTTATTTAATAAACATTATTTTGTGTATAAAAGTAATGATTTGACTACCTATTTGTAACATCGTCCTTAATCCTGATTATAAAGTATATGTGTGTCAAATTTCATCAAAATCCGTTTAGTAGTCTATCGATCCTCACAAACTTTTGCGTTCATGATATTACATATTTATAAGTAGGATGAACGTTCATTTGCTCCTTTTATTTCCTTTTCGATTATTCGGTAGGCTAGTGGAAGATGCCGAGTGTCGAAATCCAACATCGTTGGATCGGTTCACTGATTAATTAATTTTTCACTTTTGTTTAATTTTGTGAAGTGAGAAGTGAGTCATTTTGAGAATTAAGTGAAAGAATGAAAGGCAGAAATTAACAAAAAGTAAAGCGTCTGAAATCGTCCTAAATAACTTCTTTCTTTGTATTCTTCGCAGTCGCCGACAAAAGACGCGTGTCGCTTGAGCGTGTAGCTCGTGGCCACGAAGTCAAGCAATACGCGTCTATCACCTGTTTCCGTCCGTCGTCGCTCTGCAAGTCGCGTCGCGGTGTCTCATGGCATGCTCTGAATAACTTCTTTCATTTGTGTTTTCTGCAGTCGATGTCGCAAGACGTGTGTCGCTTGAGCGTGTAGCTTGTTACCACGGGGTCAAGCAAGACGCGTTCGTCAACTGTTTCCGTCCGACACTCCGCAAGTCGCGTCGCGGTGACTCGTGATATGCTCTAAAAACTTTTTTCATTTGTGGTCACCGCAGTTGCTGTAGCAAGACGTGTGTCGCTTGAGCGTTTAGCTCCTGGCCACGGGGTCAAGTAACACGCGCTGTTTCCGTCCGTCACTCCGCAAGTCGCGTCACGGTGACTCATGGCACGCTCTAAACAACTTCTTTCATTTGATTTCACCGCAGTTGCTGTCACGTGACGCGTGTCGCTTGAGCATGTAGCTTGTGGCCACGAGGGTAGTCGTAAATATAATCGGCTTTTCTTGCGAGTGGATGCTCTTGAGAAGTAGGCCGACCCTTGACCGGCCATTAAAAGTTTTTTTTTTCATCTTATTTGAGAAACACTGGCGTTTTGAGTCAAACTTTTCTGTATGTATTGTTGAGTGGGGAGAGATTTTTGTGTGAGACTTTTGTTCGACATGATTAGTGTTTAAATGTGGGTTTGTGTGTGTATGTGTGGATTATGTGTGTGGCTATTGAATACCTACATGTTACTTACAGACATGACTTAGCAGACTAAGAACGGCATCTTCATGCCGTATATAAGAAAGTGTTGAAAAAAGGATTTTACATGTCATAGTTTTTATCTCCCGACCGAAAAAGAGGGGTGTTATGATCTTGTCTGTATGTCTGTCTGTGGCATCGTAGCTCCTAAACGAATGGACCGATTTTGATGCTGTTTTTTTTTTATTGGAAGCTGGAGTGACCGAGATGGTTCTTAACTATAATTTGTGAAGATCTGTTCAGGCGTTTGATGATAATCAGCTCATTTCCTTCTTGACAAAAGGGTCTAACATTCACAGATCGGATTGATTTGAAATTTGGTGTACTGTTACTTCATCACGTAATTCAAACAAAATATTAAAGGAAAGAAGTCCGGATAATAAATGAATTCAGATTGAAACTCAAAACTTGTGTTGCACTGCAAGCACTAGCAAAATCTTTAATAATAATTATTTAAGAAAATGTATTTGTTAACTACAAATCTATAAGAGTTAGTGTCCGCGAGTAATTTAAAAAGAATGAAATAAAAATAAAATTAAAAAATTTAAGCAATCTCCGAAAAAAAAATCTCGAAAAAGCCAAAAAATTAAATTGCTCTCTTGGCCTTTTAACTTCATTAAAAGTACCTATTAATATTTTGATGATGAGCGGTCCCCCGAGTACGCGGTGCCGTGGTCGGGGGCCGCTAACGCTAAGTAAATAAAATAAAACCAGAATACCCAGTCCCACGACGCTGCGACACTCATCATCAAAATAGTGTCGCAGCGTCGTGGGACTGGGTAGGTGCTTTTAATAAGACTAAAAGGCCAAGACAGAATTTTTATTTTTTCGAGATTATTTTTTTGTTGCTTAAAATTTTCTATTTTATTTTTTTAAATAATTGTTTTTTTTTTGTGCAACCAGTGAACCTTTTGTTTTAGCAGCAGTAAAATTGTGTGCTATTGGCGGGGAGATTCTGTGAATTTTTTTAATTTTTTTTTTAAATGCAATGATTAGTATCAAGGCTGGCTTGACGTGGGTTCCGGGATAATAGTGATACACATATAATTTTGTTATAATAACGATGTTATCATTATTAAAATGAAAGAAGGTCAGTTCTATAAATAGTGAAACGTGAACAATCTTAACTATTTCAATGTTGTTTATCATTTTGTATTTATCTGCGTTTCCAATGGACTGCGCTAATTTGATGATTTGTCACACGTGTGTAGCTAATCAAGTATGATTGTGATAATTAAATTAACAAATACATTCAAGTGCATTAAATGATTATATATATGTATTTTTTTTAAATAATTTGATGATTAGCTAAGGCAGATACAAACAGTTTTTTGTTTTCATTAAATTTATATAATAATGTTCCGACATATTTGGACTCTCACAAATCAATAAAGTTGTAGTTTCTAAAGCAACTCTTTTTTTTTTTTTTTTTTGTGAAACATTGCATTATTATCAAAATTTGTCTGGAACCGCTGAACAAAAGATTTTCTTATTTCGATTAAATTATAAATGATCAATTGCTTGGGAGCAATTGATTATTTTGATTAGAATATAAATTATTTAATTAAGTAATAAATAAAACGTAATATTTCATTTCAATAAACATCTGAGGCCTCTGCCTCGAATTTTGCGGGCAGCGGGGCGGCAGCGGCGGCGGAGCGGGAGCGGCAGGATTTTATGCGTAAAAACAAATGGACCGGACGTCCAAAACAGCGGCGCGGTAGCGGGGCGGGAGAATGCGAGACGCGCCGCCGCCGCCCCGCTGCCCGCGAAATTCGAGGCAGAGGCCACACAGATATTTATTTACGTAAAGCTACGAGTCACCTACGCAGGTGTTACGAGCGCCACGCAGGTGCTACGAGTGCTACGCAGATGCTACGAGAAATTCGGTTGAGTTGCGATACAACTACGAAATTATTTTATGGTTGTATGATAAGTATACCAAAACGATATTAATTTGTCCTTACGTAAAATATGTTTGAAGTACCTACCTATTGTTAAGCCTCAAAAATCATCTGTACAAATCACACCTGTGAGCTGTGTTTTAAAACAAACCTTCTCTTTTTAAACAGATCCGACATCAATATAATTATAAGTTAAATTTATATTAAGTTAAAGCTAAGCGCGCTGTGGAGCAGGCTATGTTCGGAGTTTCTTTGAAGGATGACATCAGAAATGAAATTAACCGGAGTTACCGACATAGCTTGCAGAGTAAGCTAGCCGAAGTGACAGTAGGCTGGCCATGTTTGTTAAAGGACCGATGGTCGGTGGAGTAGACGAGTCCTGGAGGGGAGACTGCATATCGGCAAGCGTAGTATGAGACGCCAACCAGCTATCTGGACCAATCAATCTGCCTAGCGTTTTCCCAACTATTTTGGGGTTAACCAGATGCAGCTAAATACCAGTATTTTAGATGGAGCGACTGCCTATCTGACCCCCTCAACCCAGTAACCGGGTAATACGATACCCCTCGGTAAGACTGGTTGTCAGACTTTCGGGCTTCTGACGACCTGTAACGACTGTCAAAGATCCACGAATGACAGCCGGGACCAACGGCTTAACGTGCTTTCCGTGGCACGGAGGAGTCTCGGTATGTAAAGATAGTCACCCATCCACTGACCAACCCCGGCAAACGTAGCTTAACCTGATAGAAATACCCGTGCGGCTGTTATTAGTTAGCCACGATCCACCAGCCAGCTATCTGGACTAACCACCTTAAAAAAAATGCTGGGACAGAGTGAATGCGGAAGGCGGAGGCTAAGTTGACAAAATAATTATGTATTTTAAATTAATAAACCAATCTTCTTCTGCCTGAGTCCACCAAAAATTTAAGAAATAATAATAGACATGTAAAAAATCATAATAAAATACCAAAGTGAAACTCTAGTCAGCAGACACAACGCCATTTCATGTCACCATAAAATGCTTATAACCATCGTAAAATTTCTCAAGTACGCTATTAAAATACTCCATCTCCTTATTAAAATTTTAAGTTTTTCGCAAACAGTCGATTTTGCTTGTATATAATTCTCACTCGCAATACATTTAGTGAATTAGTATTAGTTTGCTTAGGAACACGCCAAATACGATAGGCTCGTTCCTATAACGGGGAACATGTAAAGACAGGTGTGGTTCCTTTGTATTAGAAGTATAGAGGGAGGTTGATAATGATATTTTAAGAGAGTTGTCGGCTTCAAACAGTAGGTACTTGGTTATTAAATAGGAAAAATTCACTCTCGGCATATTAGTTGAACAACATATTTTGCATACATTTTAGTTAACAGCTCTCTAAGTGGATGGCAAGCAATATTGCAATATTATTGTAATTGTATAGTAGGAAGGCGTACAGTAGGTTTTTGTGCGCGTGTAATGGCAACTGTTGAGTTGATTTAGCTACCAAGAAAATAGTTCACCCCTGCACACTTCCTAGATTCTATTCTAACTAATTATGAAAATGACTAATGTGAATGAATTAAAAACTTTTTTACAAAAAAATACAACCGACTTCCAACATGAACACTACAAAGTGAAAAATAACTTTAATTTTGGAAGTCGGTGTCTGGTTGAATGTTTTTTCGTTTTTTGCCACCGACTTCTGAAATTTAAGTTATTTTTCACTTTGTTAGTGTTGTTGTTGGAAGTCGGTTGCAATTGTTTGTAAAAAAAAAATATTTTTCACTTTTTAGTTGTGGTACAAGTTCTAATACTACTATCTGCAAAAGAAATTAGAACATCATCCACTTAAAAAGTGGGGAAAAAATACGTATTATTGAAGCTAACTCAAAAACTACCCAAGCAATGTTAATAAATTTTATACGGGACCCATTTTGAGGTATACCTTCTCGAATGAAATAAAAAATTTCAAATCGAATTACTCTGTCAAAATTTAAGGGTGTGGTTTATCATCAAACTTTCTCCATGGCACCAACATCGTAATCGCGAAAAAATAATCAGCCGTCCCTTATATTTGCGTCGAGTAGGTATTGAAGTTTTCTATGGGACAGTTGAATTTTTTTTTGCGATTACGATGTTGGACCCATAGAGAAAGATGTTCGGTTTAATGTTCTTTATCACATCCTGACATTTGACGAGGATGCAAAACGACACGTTGTATACGTGTCGACTTGAGGACCTCCTCCTTTTTTTTCGTCGGTTAATAAAGGAGAATTGTTTCTAGTTATTTTCGATGAATAAAATAATAATAATAAAATAAAAAAACATCACATAAATACTAATAATAATTCAAATAATCAATAGTAATAATAATTAAGTAAAATAAAAAATAATTAATTAAATATTATTATTATATTATTATTTATATTTTTTTTATTATTATTTTTTATTTATTATTATTAAATTAATTATTATTTGGCTTATCTCGGGACCCCCGACCCCGGACCCCCGACCCGGACCTTTGGAAGGCGTACGAGGAGCCGAAGCCAACTCGCAGAGGCCTCTTAGACAATTTTAAATGAAAAGAAGGCACCAGCCGACGATTATCCCTGTATGCACTATGCAATTGCACCCAAGGACAACCCCCGGTTGGTGCAGAACTATTGCAGAACATGGAAACAAAACACATTGGGTCTATGGGTTTGGGTGGCTATAGTGGATTGGGTACCTTGAACTATGGAAGAACTATGTCCCCTGCCTGACCAATGTTATATAATATACACAGATAAATTGGCAGGGGGTGACTTGCACACTCAATAATGGGCCCCCGGAAACGGTCGCTAGCACATAGTGACGTAGCGACAAGGGGCAACATGTCCTGAGGTGCTTGAGGAGTGGAGAGGTATTCCACGGCTCTCAGAACAATCCCAGAGCCCGGAAGATGGTCAAGATCCCTACAAGCACTTACTAGAATACTTCCTTCCTCCGAGCACGTTTGCTCTTGCGAATCTCCACTCAAGCCGGCCAATAAAGGCAAGAATGAGGTGGGAGCTCTGTTCCCGTCAGTGTTCACTCCAGCCGGTCAATAAAGGCAAGCCAGAGGTGAAGAACAAGACTTCTCCCGGGAAATAGGGTCCGTGGGGTCGCTACTGCCCAACAGCTCGCCACAAGCTGCCCTGCGGGTTCACGTATCTCTCTTGGTCTGGCTCCTCACCCTAGACCTGTTTCGGCAAAGTAAACTCCATCGGCACAGACCCAGAGTTCGGAGCGCGCAAGCCCCACCACGACGTCAACGTAGAGATACGGCGGTGGGGTTATTATTATTATTATTATTTTTTAATAATATTTTTTTTAATCTTTTAATTGTAGATCTGAAATAAATTAAACATATACACATCACGCCTGTACCTATTCCCAAGAGGGATAATAGGTGCAGGTGTACGTACTGTACACCTGCATTTCTCTAGTTATGTTTAAGTCCCATGTAATAGGAGGCGAGCCTGTTGCCATGCAAACTCCGGGCTGCTACTATAGCGCTGCGAGATATGCCTGATGGAAAACCCAATAGAATAGAATAGAATAGAATTTTCTTTATTCAAGTAACCAAGAAAGAAAGAAAGAAAAATGCGTTTAAATGGCATTACAGAACAAAAAAATACACCTTAAAATTATAAAAACATAAAACAAAGATTGTAATGCCAAAAGCCTCAGCTCATCATATTGTCAGATGACAACACAAGGTGTACCACCTGACGCTGATTTTCAGCTGCAACCCACGAGTGCCATACGCTAGAATCTAAGGTTAGAATAATCTGAATAATTAACACAAGGAGAGAATAGATATAAGAGAATTAATTAAAATGAAATGATATGACATGCATGCGTGTGTGTGTTGTATTGTGATTCATTAAAAACTAAAATAAATACCCAATATCAATATTACCACATTAAAATAATAAAATAATAATAAATCTATATCTAATAAATATTAAGCACCTACATAGCAAAATCATGAGACTGCATTACATTTTTATAAACTACCAAAAGTATTTTGATGTGGTTTTATTAAAATTAAGAACACAAGACAATAATAATTGATTATAATAAAAAAAAAAAAACTGATGAAATTGATAAAATTGGTATTATAAAATTGATAAAAAATTATAAAATAATAAATTGCATTATATGGCGGATATGTCGGCTCGAACATTATCAAAATCTTTTTGCTGGTTTAATAAAAATTCTTTGAGTTTCAATTTGAAAGTCGCGTAACTTTTACTGACTCGACAAGATTGTTAGTAAAACTTACAACTATGTTAGTAAACACAGACACTAAACAAAAACCAAGGAAACAAAAAGAAATAACGATTGGTCACTGTTGCGACATCCCATGAGAGACGGCACTACAATGACCCACGTAAGTACATACAGTCCAGGCGACTCGCAACCATGCTTAAGACACTGTTGGAGCCGCCCCACACCCTGCGCACCAGGGAAGCGCATCTTTTACGCATTGTTGCGTAAAAGCAATCTACATGCGCATCTGCGAACATCCCTGACGCACTACAAAAACTGGGCAGCCCCACCAGTATCCTAAACGCATTGTTTTATTGAACGCGGAGAATAACACTTTGCTCGACGGAATCGAACCTGGGACCTCATGCTTGGCACTAGCGCTTGCGAACACTAGATCAACGTAACGAACCTAAAACTATAGAAAAAATAATTATGGTACTTAACAAGTCATGTATAATTAATTTTATTTATTCAAATTATTATATTGTGAGTACATTTTCAGTTGGAATGTATGGGAAAACATGTTTTTCAATTAAAATGTTAAGTTTGTTCTTAGAATACATTCATCCCAACTACTCCCTTCATTGTGCGTGGCCCGACACGCACTTGGGCGGTTTTTTTTTGGAACTCTATTACATACATACATACAATACTTTTATTTCAGACAGAGTCCATAGGATTAGTAACAATTTTACTTAATATCTAGTGTTGGTAGGTACAGGCACAGATTAACTATAAATAAAATAAAATTAAAATTCAGCGTGGAGCTGCATCCACCTCCGCGAAATCGGGGAATCCCACTGATCTGTGAACACAACAAGATTGGCAATAGCATAATCAGCCTATAATGTGCCCACTGCTGGGACCACAGAACAGATAAAGAGATCCTCTTTATCTTTTCTGTGGCTGGGACACTCCTCTCTTCGAGAAGGAGTGGGCTATGATCACCAGGCTGGCCCAGTGCGGGTTGGTAGATGTTACATGTCTTCGAATTTTTGGTTCTATTTTTGGTTCCTCACAATGTTTTCCATCACCGTTCTGAGCGCAAAGCGGTTGGCAATACGTTAAGACAATTGCTGATTCAAAAAAGAATCACCAACTTCCAAAAATGGCCTTGCTACGGTAATATACCTACTGTATAAAAAAGGTGGGTTTATGTTTGATTCAGAGCTGTGACGACAATCCCTGGGGCACCACTGAGGTCCTCTAACGTGATTACTTGGGTACCTTGAAACGAGAAGAAGCGAAAAGAGATAAGCGTTTTTAAAGAACAGTCAGTCAATTGACCTTACTTTAAGGCGGAGATTTTTTGAAAACGGTCAAAAAGATGGTTTTTAAAGCAGTGTGTCTCATAAACCGTAAATAATTCTGACAAATAAAAAAATATTATATTTTCAAGTCCTTTTCGCATACTGTAATGGTACTCAAAACATAATTAAAAATACTTTAATGCAACAAAAAAATCTTCAAACATACATCTTAAATCATCAATAATTATTTAACCATATTATTATCAAAAAGAAAGTGACAGCATCAATCAAAACTAACGTGGTTTTTAGCTCACCGTAAGACTGAGATTAGAATACGATCGTTCTTAAAAATACGTGAATAGCCTCTGGTGAGTGCCATAGTTTTGTATATTGCAAAAAAACCCACAAAAATCAAAATACTTGCACCACACAACATCAACCAAAGAAGTGTGAAAACACGTGCACGCCACTGTAATTTGATATATCGACGCTGAATTATTTGTAACATATTTGCAATTTCCATTGCTTGATGTACACTGTACAAGTCGGGCCAACGAAATTGTATTGCGTTCCACTATGTTTGGTGGCTGATGGAGTGAAATCTTTTAAGTCAATTATGGGATGTTTTTAGGGTTCCATACCTAAAGGGTGCCAACGGGACCCTATTACCAAGGCTCCGCTGTCAGTCCGTCTGTCACAGGAACATCATCATCATCATCAAACATCATCATCATCACATCATCATCATCATCTTTGAACTGTAAAGATAAATACTTGAAATTTTAATTTTAACTGAGTGTGTACTCTAGTATGGCCGCTATAACAACAAATAATAAAAATCCAATAAAGTTAAATTTAAAGGTGTCTCCCATACAAGAAACGTGTGTTTATCGGTGTTTTTTGCTCGATCTTAATAATGTTGTGTTCAATATTGTACTATGGTAGAGATAAACTACGATAACATGGCGCGCCCCTCCAAAATTCAAAACGTTTGAAAGTATTTGTGAAAGTATTTACAATGCACCACCAAGATTCACAACGCATGTGTGCTGCCGGCCTGCTACTAAAGACGAATACGTACAACTACATACAAACTCCTTCGTAAGGATGTCACTACACACATTGAAACAGTAATTTGGAGGGGCGCGCCATGTTATCGTAGTTTATCTCTACGGAAACCTTCGTGTGCTTAGTTCGATTCGCACTTGGCCGCTTTTTTTTACTTTGCGTGGGTTTAAATTTTGTCTTTATTACTGGGTACTGTATGAGGTAGTAACGGGATAAAGCACCTTTTGTGAGCTCGATAGAGATTGAATTATGTGCCAGGAGTTTTTGGCTTTTCATTGATACTCGATATAAAAGGTTTTGAATTATGTTCTATTTTATTATGCGATATTTAACTAGGTAATGTTCCTTCGTACCCATCTACCGAAACAAAAATTAAGAGGCATATTACATTTTGATAGTGATTTTGCGTAAATTAGCCAATTTTGGCGACCATATTCTGTGAAACTGAATGACTTCGATAACTTTAACTAATTGGTGGAGAAGAGTTATTAGTTTAGTCCATAGCCGCCTAGCTTTTCGCAATTTTTTCTTGTATACATATAATAACTAAAGCCAAAATTCCGAAGCAAGTTTCTCTTATAATGCATGACTGCATTTTGAGCTCGTGGATTGACATATATACGAGTATATAAGCAAATGGAAATGAAAGGTATTTAATAATATCTTTTAAATACTGGTGTAGTTCACAGTGGCCTCAGAATTTTGAAATATGCATGGAATTAGCTATAAAAATTTCATAGCTAATTCCATACATATTTCAACATTCTGAGGCTACTATGAACTGTTCTACTGAGCTTTTTAGTAGTTTTATGGTTTTGCCATAAAACTACTAAAAACGCACTGAGAATTAACTGGAAATTTCTCCTTACTACATTAATATTACTACGTAAAATTTATAACAGAATACATTAAACAAAAAAAAAATTTGAAGACTCAAAATAAACATAATTAGGTAGAACTGCCAAATTGCTATAATGCGATGCGTCGCCGTGCTTCATAATACAATTCATAATCTGTCATAATGCGATTTTGTGATAGGCCTCTTAAAATAAAACCAAGAGATTCACGTCAATTAAACAATGGGTAAGGATCACTTAAACATCTCGAACTAGAACTTATTTACTTTACTACATCAATGCTTAGTCCGTTTTATATCCACACAGGAAGACATTGACCTGGGTTAGGACATAGCATACTTTTTAAACCGATAGTAAGTTCCCGTGGGATAATTTCCGAACACGCATGCGGCCAAACCCGCAGGAAAAGCTAGTACAGAATAATAACAACCTTGCGGTAACGGCGTGTATATTTTCTAAACAAAAAAATGAGACAAGAAAATTAGTGATTACTTCGGTATACCTAATCGGTTAAGATTCTTTCGTCTATCATTAATTCTTCTACTTCATCAAGTAACTAATTAAACATATTACTCAGAAATTCTGTAATATCTATGAACAAATACTTTTATAAGTAAGTCAAAGTTTCTCAGTTTAGTTTCTTTGTTAAATTCTCGTTATTAACTTATATATGGTTTATTTCACAAAATAATAATGTCTAAAACTATTGAAGACGAATCAATCAATCTGTTCAGCCTTTTCCCAACTACATTGGGGTTGGCTTCCAGTCTAACCGGGTGCAGTTGAAAACTAGTATTTTACATGTGGCGACTGCCTATCTGACCTCCACAACCCAGTAACTAGGTAATACGATACCCCTTGGTAAGACTTGTTGACAAATTGGGTAATAATTCAAATTAATTTTATTTGTATCATTTATTTATTCATTTGTTTGAGGAGCTCGTAGCTAACTAATAACAGCCGCACGGGTCGATCCATCAGGTTAAGCTACGCTTGCCGGGGTTGGTCCGTGGATGGGTGACCATCTTTACATACCGAGACTCCTCCGTGCCTCGGAAAGCACGTTAAGCCGTTGGTCCCGGCTGTCAGTCGTGGATCTTCGTCAGTCGTTACGGGTCGTCAAAGCCCGAAATTCTGACAACCAGTCTTACCAAGGGGTATCGTATTACCCAGTACCTACTTGGGTTGTGGAGCAGTCGCTCCATATAAAATACTGGTATTCAGCTGCATCCGGCTAGACTGGGAGCCGACCCCAGCATAGTTGGGAAAAGGCTAGGCAGATTGATTTATTCATTTGTTTTTTTTTTTATTTTTATTAAAACACGGTATTACATGTGTTACATTATAATTAGTGCCTACATGTTTTACTAAAGATACATAGTATGCAAACTTATCGGTATGCGTTCTATCACACATTATTATGCTATTGTTAGTTTAGTTTCTATTTATTTATTTATTTATTTTAAATAGAACGGCCGAAACCAATTACACTATTTAAATATAATTACTTACACTACATAATATATAGTTTGTTTAACACAGTCATGCATTCTTCTCACAAAAATTCAAGCACTCTGACAGAATCATCTTCCATTCAGTCACAAACACATCAAAATCTGTGTTTGAGTTCAGGAGAGCGTTAACAGCGGCTAATGTCCGAGGAATAGGTGACTTGGAGCGTGCAACAGTACGACAAGTTGGAACAGCATTCTATGAATTCATTAATAAGTATGAATAGTATGGATTAACCTCTTGAATGCCGCAATTTTTACAGACTCACTATACTACACATACACATATACACACACATACACATATACACACACACACACACACACACACACTACATATATACTTTATTTCACTTTATCTCGCGTTCTAGGCTAGAAGACTCATCAGGGTCCTAGAGCTGAAACGAGAATTCCTGTACATAGAGGACATGTCAAATTAAAATCTACACTACACACATTGGTACGCATATTAATAAATAGCCCACAATATACCGAAAACGTTAGTAAAGGCTATTTATTTAATAATGTTCTTTAATAAAAGTTAAGCCATGCTCGAAAGCATTTTCATAAATTCCGACATATCACTTTCTTTTCCAATATATGTACACATATATTCGAGTAACTTATGATAACTATTTGACAATATTTTTTGCTAAAGGCTCTCCTATATTCATAAAAGGTGAATAGCACAGGATATATACCTGAAATTGAATTGTGTGGGTACGAGGGAATTCTCTTGCAATAAGGATTTATGTAGGGACCGTAAAATATAAATATATTTTGTTCTCGATTTTGTTGGTTGATTTCTGTTACGCGCGTGATCTTTTTATTTGGGACAAACTGAAATATCTTGTGTGCTCGTAACTTTATCATATCCCAATATACTTGATATTTTTTTTTACCGTCTTGAAAAAAATATGCTGTAATAGGGGAACGGAGTACAAGTCTATGGCATACCTAGTTTTATTTTTTCGTTAAAAAAAAAGAAATTCAAATGCAGGGTGCATTTAGTTTGATTTTCGATATTTTTTACGACTTATTATTTTTTTTCAAAATGTCTGTTTTTATTGTTCTAGTATGAAAAGTTTACTTTGAATTTGTACTTAGATCAATGTCAGTTTTAGGTTTGAAAAAAAAACTAGGTTTGCCATAAGCTTCTACTCCGTTCACCTATATACCCTATTTTTTACAAGACGGTAAAAAAGGCATCCGGTATAGCAATGCTGTTTGCAGGAAAAGGTATGGCAGTAGTTACATAGCAATAATAGTTGGTGCTTCTTGGGAATGAACACAAATACGCCTTTAAGGCGCAGATAAATGCCAACGCCCTTGAGTGGCTAGCTTGCGTGTTCTGTGCTGAGCTCACGCAACGCGTCGTACCCATAGGACTCGCCCATCAAGTACGCTGTTCCAAATTAAACGCATTATTAATGTATTATACATAAATTAAAAGGTATTATATTAAAACTATTTCATATAAATGTTGAATGATTCATAAAAATACGCTTGATAGTTTTATCGTGATTCTCATTTTTTTATCCGCGTTAGACATAGCTTTACAAATTAATTACACTATGTAGTGTAAACATAATTTAAAATATTCACATATTAAGTTATTGAGAAAATGCTCTAATTTAAGGTATATTTTTTTCCAAATCATTAACACTACTCGTTTAGACGTGATATTCAGATTAAAATCATTAAAAGTCGGTTATCGTCGCCTTAAATAGCTCGCAAGATAAGTTTCAGGAGAGACTGAAAAACTGACAGCGCTTGTCCAAAACAATATAGTTTACAATAGAGCATAAGTCAATGAACATTACTCTGAAAAACCGATGGCGGACTGATGACTGAGGTTGTGACACAACAAACGACTTGCGCGCTGCCAGAACTATTCGAATAACGTGCTGTGATTGGATAATATTGAATTTGTTTTTGACATCGTTCGATGCGCGCCGACTAAAATCTATCCAATGAAGCATAAAATGTCACACGGCAAATTTTCGACTTACCCAGTATATTGCCTAAGCGACGATAATGCACCTGATATTGTAGAATCAACTTGTGACTCTTCCACTGCAGAGAAGGAAAGAGCAAAGTTTTCAGTTTTCCTTGTGTTGTCATCTGACAATATGCTAAGCTGAGGCCCTTTTGGCATTACAATCTTTGTTTTATGTTTTTATAATTTTAAGGTGTATTTTTTTTTTTTTTTTGCTGTAATGTCAATTAAACGCATTTTTCTTTCCTTCTTTCTTTCAATGCTGACTTATTGCAGAAAGTGACACCGGTGACTAAAAAGTTGTGTAGAAATCGATTGTCATGGTATGGGCTTCTGATGCGGAGAAGCATATCCTTATACCTCCAAACCACGACCACTTATATCTTAATTACTTCTAAACATCTAACTCTGCATACATAACATTCCCCACTAATAGCCGAGAGCCACACTTGATTAAATTCTTATCAATTAATTAAGTTACCTAGCTCATGGATGGGCATTCGGGCATTGTCGGGTAACGTCGGGTATGGTCGGCAATGACAGCGGCCACGCAGATTGTTTCGTGTCAAGGCATCAGATGTAAGCGGCATGGGAGTCATGATCTTGATTGTCGCTGAATATCGCATTGTTTTCTTGGCTGTCGCATTTTGTCAACTCTTTCTCTCGCGGGACCAAATTTTGAAGATTGTTAAATGAAACGGTGCTTTTTTGAAAAATGTAATCAATTATTGATCTAAATAATATTAATTTAATAGGTACCTAATTATTAAAAACACATTTCTATTATGTTAGATAAACTCAGCTCAAAAAGTATTATGTTTTTTTTTTTTCAAAAATGATTTACGGCGCGACAATACTGGAATTTAAGTTATTATCATAGCTGATGCCGTAGCAGATCTTAGTTAAAAATTAAAATGCCTATAACTTTAGCAATTTTTAGTTGTCGTAATTTATATTTTTCTTAGACAAAAATTACAAAAAAAATAAGTTCAAAATTTCGGTAGAATGTTTGGTGTTTTAATTTGTTACATTTTAACCCTACTATAAACAAGGAATACGTCAAATTACAAGTAACAAACAAAAATTACAAGTAACAAACAAAAATTACAAGTAACAAACAAAAATTACAAGTAACAAACAAACATTGATCTAGCTAGGTCTCATATCTAAGAATATGGGTTAAACTCATCAAAGCAATGGGAGACTCCTAGTGAGTTAGTCGTGAGTTTCGACCACCTCACCTTTCCTAATAGAAAGCATAAAACTATTCAAAAACGTTGAAAACTTATAACTTGTACATGATGTAAGTGATGGACGAAAGGGTCGACCTCAAGCCTTAGGCACTTCCTCTGGATTTAGTTTTTCCCTATTTGACCAAATAACTACTTACCTAGTGCCTTGATTTAGTGCCTTATTCCCCTTCCCTTTAATAAATAAACAAACATTCAGGAGCCCTACTCTTGGTATATTTTAGCCTTTTTCCCAACAATGTTGGGGTCAGCTTCCAATCTAACCGGATGCAGCTGAATACCAGTATTTTATATGGAGCGACTTCCAATCTGATCTCCACAACCCAGTTACTGAGTAACACGAAACCCCTTGGTAAGACTGGTTGTCAGACTTTTGGGCTTCTCGACTGTCAAAGATCTAAATGACAGAGGGGACCAATGGCTTAATGTGATTTCCGAGGTACGGAGGGGTCTCGATATGTAATGGATGGTCACCCATCCATGAAGAGACCGCGGCAAGCGTTGCTTAACCACGAGCCCCTCTTGGTATATTCGTAGAATAGACTAGAATTGCTGTATTGTAAGTAAATACATAGGTACACTATTCACATATAACTATCTATATAAATAAAAAGAGAACTCCTAGATACTTCACGCAAGATGTTCTTTGAATAGGAGGGCAGTTACAGGAATTAACGACAAGATGGGAGCAACTATGAACCTTAATATCTGGAATGCTAGGCTGTGTAGAAGAGTTTGCTGACAAAGCAACATAGTGGGTTTTCAAGACATTTTTTAATGTTAGTAGATTACAGGAAAGCCAGTCCATCACTATACCAAGAGCATTTTCAGCCGAGCGGTGAGCAGAGGCCCAGGTATCTCCAATATTAATCATAAGTGCAGTGTCATCAGCATAGACAAGGATCTTGCAGTCCGGTATATTGAGTTGGCATAGCCTGTTCACGTATACAAGAAAGAGAGTAGGACCCAGCACACTGCCCTGCGGTCGCTGGTATAGTTCTCTACCTTTACGCGCTGACTACGATTTGTGAGGTAGTCGCAAAATATCTTTAGAGCAGCATCTCTTATTCCTAAATAAATATGCTACCAATATCTGATCTATACTAATAACTAAATCAAATATATAAATCACTATGAATTTATTGATTGATGAATTATAACACACTAGCTGCGCCCGCGATTTCCCCCGCGTAGACCGGGATAAAAAGTAGCCTATGTGTTAATCCAGGGTATAAGCTATCTACATACCAAATTTCATCCAAATCGGTCCCGCCGTTTGAGCGTGAAGAAGAAACAAACACACACACACACACACACACACACACGTACTCACAAATTTTCACCTTTATAATGTTAGTGTGATAATATGGAACTCTCTCCATAATGTGTTCATAATTATGACACTAATTAATCAGAAAAAAAAATAAGTCGGTGTTTTTGGAGAATTACCGTTTTTTTATTTCAAACTGGGATAGTGTGCATCATACATAACCCACGATAAGAAATAATTTAATATGCTAAACCGTCCCGGATCCCAAACCGTGGCACATACGAGGTACGGACGAAGCCAGTGGGCACATTTTTATATGGATTAGCATAGTGAGGTTTCCAACCGATTCAAAAATTTTCGAAAATTTGAATGCATTTAAATTATGGTTCATTTACATGTGAGTTTCCCGACCATCGAGAGACCACAATGTATCATCATCTGCCTAGCCTTTTCCCAACTATGTTGGGGTCGGCTCCCAGTTTACCGAGATGCAGCTGAATATCAGCATTTTACATAGAGTGACTACCAGTTAATGGGTGCACGATATCTCTTGGTTAATCTGGTTCTCAATACTTTCGGGATTCTGACTACCCGTAACGTCTGCCACAGACCTACCAATTACAGAGGTGAGAATTTGCACCTATAATGTGTAAAGTGGTTCTCATAGCTCATGAGAGCAAGAGGAGCTCATGGCTAAGTAATAACAGCCGCACGGGTCGTTCCATTAGGTTAAGCTACGCTTGCCGGGGTTGGTCCGTGGATGGGTGACCATCTTTACATACCGAGACTCCTCCGTGCCTCGGAAAGCACGTTAAGCCGTTGGTCTCGGCTGTCATTCGTGGATCTTTGACAGTCGTTACGGGTCGACAGAAGCCCGAAAATCTGACAACCAGTCTTACCAGGGGGTATCGTATTACCCAGATACTGGGTTGTGGAGGTCAGATAGGCAGTCGCTCCATGTAAAAAAATGGTATTTAGCTGCATCCGGTTAGACTGGAAGCCGACGCCAACATATTTGGGAAAAGGCTAGGCAGATTGACTAATAACTAAGTCAAATACGAGTACATAAATCACTATGAATTTATTGATTGATGAATTAGAACACACTAGCTGCGCCCGCGGTTTCCCCCGCGTAGACCGGGATAAAAAGTAGCCTATGTGTTAATCCAGGGTATAAGCTATCTACATACCAAATTTCATCCAAATCGGTCCCGCCGTTTGAGCGTGAAGAAGAAACAAACACGCACACACACGTACTCACAAATTTTCAACTTTATAATGTTAGTGTCATAATATGGAACTCTCTCCATAATGTGTTCATAATTATGACGCTAATTAATCAGAAAAAAAAAATAAGTCGGTGTTTTTGGAGAATTACCGTTTTTTTATTCAAACTGGGATAGTGTGCATCATACATAACCCACGATAAGAAATGATTTAATATGCTAAACCGTCCCGGATCCCAAACCGTGGCACATACGACGTACGGACGACGGCAGTGGGCACATTTCATATGGATTAGCATCGTGAGGTTTCCAGTGCAGTCAACCGATTCAAAATTTTTCGAAAATTTTAATGCAATTAAACTATGGTTCATTTACATGTAGTTAGTTTCCTGACCATCGAGAGACGATAATGTATCATCATCTGCTTAGCCTTTTCCCAACTATATTGGGGTCGGCTTCCAGTCTAACGAGATGCAGCTAAATACCAGTATTTCTCTCTCATATCTCTCTCTCTCTTGTCATAGGTCTCATCGCTTGTCATAGAAATATAGACAACAGTCTATAGCATAGACAAGTGAGGTTGGAGAGGGTTGGAGCGTCGGGCGTCAAGCGATAGTCGAACTTTACACCTTATTTACGGTTTTTCTTTTTTCTTTTCTTAAAGGTATTCTAGTGTTTGTATTTTATTTTATTCCCCTAGGGATTTTTAATATATATCCGTGGGTATGTCCGTGGCATCACACAGGCCCTTTCAGAATACCAGCGTTGCGGTATTTATTTTTAAATATCGCAGCTTTATGCTGAGATAGGAGCCTTTTTGGCCTCGCACAGGTCTCTTTTTTTAGTTAGAATTTTAATTTTATTTTTTTTTTGTTTTTTAATGTTTATTTTGTTACTTTTATATGCTCCTTTTTAACTGTATTTCATAGGAAATACTACTTACTATTACTTACTATTTTATTTAGGACACGCATAGGCGTGTCCTAAATAAAATATTTTTCTTTCTTTTCTTTCTTTCTATTTTACATAGAGTGACTACCAGTTCATGGGTGCACGATATCTCTTGGTAAAACTGGTTCTCAATACTTTCGGGATTCTGACTACCCGTAACGTCTGCCACAGACCTACCAATTACAGAGGTGAGAATTTGCACCTATAATGTGTAAAGTGGTTCAGATGATGATGAGAACCACGGCATGACACGATGACAGCTAAGTCTCCTACCATTCACCACACCAACCCAATCCCATTTTAACAACAACACATGCCTCGACTTGCCCGTTTATTTAACAATTTGGGAGGCAAACCTAGTCGTACGCAAATTATCGAGCCTCCCAGATTACAGACAAATTCGCGGGGATTATAAGGAATGAGACACGTAATTGAAAACATTTATTCAAATGTTGATTGATCCGTGAAACTTGGGTTTTTAATGAAGTTTTTTTTCTTTTATTTTTTTAAAGTTACTAATGACTGCACGGGAAATAACGCAATAGTGACGGATCAGTGTGCAATTGAATAAGGTATTTATTTTATAAAAATAGTGGAAGTAATTTGTAACAAAGGTTGTTTTCAACATATAAGCCATTCATTAGCATATAAGCTGGCTTGCAGTCGCTGAATATAACTAATTTAATTTCATTTATTTCAGGCAGCTGTGGCCCATACAAAATACAATACACAAATACAAACAAAAAATATTACAACATAACAAAAATGATATACTAATACATATAAAATACAACTTATAAAATAAACTAAGACACACGAGGTGACGGCGTCGTGTTACGCTGCGCGGTGTCGCATAGCCTGCCGCGAAAACGTCGGTAGACTACACCCTTCGGCTACTAACTAAACCTACATTTCCTTATTTCCACGTCTAATTAATATATAAATGTCATAATCATAATCAGCCTATAAGGGTTCCAGCACGCAGGCCCAGTGCGGGTTGGTATATATCACATATGTCTTCGAATTTTTGGTCCTAGGACATGCCGGTTTCCTCACGATGTTTTCCTTCACCGTTTTGAGATCAGTAGTGATGAAATTACTTATATAAAGTAAAGCGCCTGTCTGGATTCGAACCCGCGTCCAACAACTCGTAAGTCGGGGCCGTTACCACTGGTCCACCACTGCAATTTAACAAATTTTGCAACTTTACTGCAATTTTTTATTTTATTATTTTGTTACAATAATTTGTGTATTTCATTTATGGGCCTTGGTTGCCTGATAATAAAGGAATTATATTATATTATTATTAAATGTATTTGTGTTTTTTTTTTTGTCGGAATTAAAAGTTTATTTGTCGTTTTTGATTGTGTAAAACTCTTAAGACATACGCAATCTTTAGATTAGTTGCTTTTTCTATAACTATTATGAAGACAAGTGTGTTTTATTAAAAGTAAGTTAAATCTATCAAACTATACCTGTGTTAATTTAATTTTACAACTGATCAATTTGCCGCGTATGGTGCAGACAATGAAAACTAGTAATTAATGCGTTTTTCTTAGACAAAACAAAACGAGTAGGTATTATTTACTTCCAAGCCTGACTATTAGCTTAACGAATCACCAAGAGTATGGCCACGAAAGTGTTTAATCACTTTTGTAGGTACACAACTTCTTAGTAGCAGAGCTAGAAGTTTTTTATTATGTAGGTATTTTAAGGACTAAAAGAGTGACGGATATAAATTTTAATAGATGGAGAGTCAGAGGAAGGCCAAAGAAAAGGAATGATAGAGGAATGATAATTATGAAAGAGAATCCCAGTGAATGATAGCGTGACGGTTGACAGGGAAGAATGGAAGAAGAAAACGTGTTGCGCCGACAGCAAGTAATATGGACATGCGCAGGAATAAGATGATGAGGTGCTTTAAGCTTACGTGGGAATGGACTGGACAGTGGACATGTCTGCCGCGGGAACCGATCACTTTTTCGAAATTTTTTTGTTCGAATTTCATTTCACCGAAAACTATTGACCGACGTCTTTTTTGCTATATGCATTATTTCACATATTTTTAAATCATCGAAGTATCATGTATCATATGTATTATTTTATCAAACTATATTTCGCCGATTTACAAAATAACTATTTGTTATTGGTCGAAGCCTCTTTTGAACTTTTTTCATTTGCCAAATGATTTATTTGCCATATTTTCACCACTCGGAAACAACATTTTACGAAATATTATTTGTTCACAAATATATAGCCGGTTACTTGGTAGCATTTTCAATATTAGATTAAAATAGTGTCATAAAAAGTCAATGTGTTGTACAAAATTTTGTGACAGAAACGAATCGCTGCAAAACCGACTTCACGCAGTCTGATCTACCCTACCCTAGAGTGTAATTTAAGCCCGCGCAGGTGCAGAGGGATAGGGCGGCCCGCGAGCAGAGGAGCAGGTGCTGCTGAACGAAGCTGCGGTGTTGAGCGTTCAAACCTTCTGCGACGATAAGCTCGCGTGGGGCCGCCCAAACCCCGCAGCGCCGGAGCCGTGACATAAACAATGCTTACTGCATGTTGCATGCCTGCTTGCACACTGCATGCCTGCTTGCACGCTGCTTGTCTGCTTACATGCACATGCTTGAAGCAAGCATCTTTTTTTGTGTGCTTCTTACTAAAACCACTTTTGTTTCACGCCAATATAATAATTATATTAGGTCTTTACCTATGAAATTGCCGTTCTGCAGTACTGGCCATTTCAAATCAAAATAATTTTTGTTTGGCTAAGAATTCTAATTTCAAATTAATTTTATTTTAAAAACATGGATTTTTTATTCCAAAAGTAGTCATTTGTTTATTGATTAGTGTTACATTTTCATCGCATTTCAATCTTTTTCGTCATCATGGATACGTTAAAAATTCGAGTAATTATGGAATATGAGTACCGTCGTGGCAGCAACGCGGCACAAGCGGCACGCAACATCAATGACGTTTACGGAGCTAACACTACAAACCAACGCACCACTTAGGTTATACAGGGTGTTTGGTGCATCGTTTGCCAAATTGAATTGGCCGAAAGAAGAGGTCATTTGCTATCGCTTCAGGCTCAAGTACTCATTTTTGGCCACACCGGTTTTTTTATTACAACTTTCTAATTTTTATTTTGAAAAAATCCAAAACTCAGCATTAAAGCTTAAATTAAAAAAAAGTTTTAAGTGTAGTCGTCAAATTTCATTTTTATTTACATATGTACTGTTGTATGGCTCTATCAAATTTAAAATTACTTGCCAGTTACATCTAGTTTTTTTTTAATAAATCACAAAGTTTTTGGAAAAATAAAAAATTAACTTAAAACTCAACTTTAAATAGCTATAAAAAAAAAACTAAAAGCGATCGGGATCTTCGAATTATTTTAAAAAGTTCTCTAGTCTATCCCCTTTCCAACGGTATGTAATGTGTTAAAAAACTCTTTTAATATCTTTAATAATTAGCTAAATGTGTAGTCGAGACACATCAGGCTGATATTGGATATTACGTTTAAAACACTAGTTTTCGCATAAATTACATGCTATTAGTAGATAGATACTGTTATCTCACGTCTTACGTAGTCTCTTATCTCGTTCTTACATAGGGAACTTTCCTCGAAATTGAAAAAAAAATACATTATTACAAAAATAATCATTTATTAATAAGTAATTTAATTACATACTAATCTTACAAGAATTAGAATTTCTGCAAACAGAGTTGCCCTTATTATTAGCTGATTTGCCAATTTTCAGTGAAGACAGGTCTTTTGTTTTCCAACATGACGGTTGTCCCGCTCATTGGAGAATAACCGTCAGGGAGTACTTGAATGATGCATTCCCGGACTCATGGATTGGGAGGGATGGCCCTATTCCTTGGCCTCCACGTTCTCCAGACTTAACTCCGTTGGATTTTTACGTCTGGGGACGGGCCAAAGAACTCGTCTACGCCACGGAAGTTGAGACAAGAGATGATTTAGTCCAACGCATTGAGGCGGCTTTCATGACGATCAAAGCAGAAATGCGTTTACGCACCACTACAGTTGAGATAAGACGAAGATGTCGCGCGTGCATACGCAATAGTGGTAGACAGTTTGAACAAGACTTGTAAGATTAGTATGTAATTAAATTACTTATTAATAAATGATTATTTTTGTAATAATGTATTTTTTTTTCAATTTCGAGGAAAGTTCCCTATGTAAGAACGAGATAAGAGACTACGTAAGACGTGAGATAACAGTATCTATCTACTAATAGCATGTAATTTATGCGAAAACTAGTGTTTTAAACGTAATATCCAATATCAGCCTGATGTGTCTCGACTACACATTTAGCTAATTATTAAAGATATTAAAAGAGTTTTTTAACACATTGCATACCGTTGGAAAGGGGATAGACTAGAGAACTTTTTAAAATAATTCGAAGATCCCGATCGCTTTTAGTTTTTTTTTTATAGCTATTTAAAGTTGAGTTTTAAGTTCATTTTTTATTTTTCCAAAAACTTTGTGATTTATTAAAAAAAAAACTAGATGTAACTGGCAAGTAATTTTAAATTTGATAGAGCCATACAACAGTACATATGTAAATAAAAATGAAATTTGACGACTACACTTAAAACTTTTTTTTAATTTAAGCTTTAATGCTGAGTTTTGGATTTTTTCAAAATAAAAATTAGAAAGTTGTAATAAAAAAACCGGTGTGGCCAAAAATGAGTACTTGAGCCTGAAGCGATAGCAAATGACCTCTTCTTTCGGCCAATTCAATTTGGCAAACGATGCACCAAACACCCTGTATATTTTTAAACAGACTAAGTTACGAAAAGCCTTCTGGAGGTACATAAAGTAGTCTGTGGTAGCCTTCGGGAGGCTGACTGGAGAATAGTTCATCAAATGAAATCAAACTGGAAGAGCCACTAGGCTTACAGAATTATTACTTTTGTAAAGTAGTAAAGGAGATGGTTACCTCTCAAGATAATTTAGAATGCCCAGCCTATAAGATTCCCACTTTTGGGACAAAGGTCACCTCTCTGTGAGAGAATAGGGTTTATCATTATGATAATTATTAATTCCCTATGAAAATATTTATAATATTTATTAAATATATTTGTGTAGAGGTACATGATTCACATTTCAAGACATTTTAATTGATAAATGAAGAGACTTATACTAGAATTCCTTCTTAGATCATTTACATGTGTCTACTACTTAGACTAATCTGTTGACCAAAGTACTTAGTGTAAAGAAGGGTCCTAAATATATTTTAGTTTCAATGGAATTTTAACTGTGTCATGAATGACATTGATTTTGTTTTTCCACATCTTTATAAAATTATGAGATTCAGAAATATTTGTTGATTGATCTCATAACTTCCAAGTACTCATATCCAACATTACCTAACTTGTGTTATTGGTTTGCTCGCTTCCGTTCTGGAAATTTCGACCTGAAAAATGAACCTCGCGGTCGTCCGAAGACTTTGGTCGACAATGACGAATTAAAGGCGATTGTGGAAGCTGATGATACACAATCTACGGCTGAATTAGCAGCAGCTTTCGACGTTAGCGTCAAAACAATATTGGTCCATTTGCGTCAAATTCGTAAGGTAAAAAAGCTTGACAAATGGTGCCCTACGAACTCAATGATTGCCAGCGCGAAGTACGCGTCGAGACGTGCCTTGCACTGCTCAACAGACACACAAATGAATTAATTTTGAACCGCATTGTTACCTGCGATGAAAAATGGATGCTGTTTGATAACCGCAAGTGCTCAGCAAGTTGGTTGGATCCTGGTTCAGCACCTAAACAATGCCCTAAACGAAAACCTACCCCTAGAAAAGTGATGGTCACTGTTTTATGGTCTAGCGCCGGTGTGATTCATCACAGCTTCTTACCAAACGGGGTGAGCATTACTTCAGATGTGTACAGTGAAGAACTGAACACAATGATGGAGAAGCTGGCACATCTCCAACCAGCATTGGTCAATCGCTCGTCTCCGCTGCTCCTGCACGACAACGCGCGACCTCATACTGCACAGCAGACGGTCTCCAAGTTGCAAGAACTGCGGTTGGAAGCTCTCCGTCATCCGCCCTACTCACCAGACTTTGCGCCTACAGACTACTACTTTTTCCAGAAGTTGGATAACTTCTTGGCGGGAAAAAAAATAAATACCCGAGAGGCAGTACAAAATGCCTTTGAAGAATTTGTTGCCTCCCGTCCAGCTGATTTCTTTAAGAAGTGCATTAATAAACTGCCACTGCGTTGGCAAAGATGCATTGATTGCATGGGTGATTACTTCGGTTAATAGGTACAAATAAAAAATGCATGAAAAAAATTCGTTTAAATTTTTTCATACAAAACGGCAATTTCATAGGTAAAGACCTATTATTAGTTTTGAAAGGGCTTTTAAATATTATTTTTCGAACTTCTGATAGGTAACCGTCTGCCGCACGTCAAATCAGAAATGGGATAAAAGAACCACCAAGTGGGTCCCACTGAAAGCTAGCCAGCATCATGGCAGACTAAGGTGAAGTTGGCGAGTCAAGCTTGACTCTTAACGAAAAAACTAGCCCGCACTAGCAAAAGACAGAATTGTGTTAAAAATAGTGACTGAGGCAGGGCAAACAGATTGGTAAGATTAGATTAGAGTACTTATTTTGCTGTGACTAAGTAATAACAGCCCTACGGGTCGATCCATCAGGTTAAGCTACGCTTGCCACGGTTGGTCCATGGAAACCTGACCATCTTTACAGACCGAGACCCCACCGTGCCTCGGAAAGCACGTTAAGCCGTTGGTCCCGGCTATCATTCTTGGATCTTTGACAGTCGTCAGAAGCCCGAAAGTCTGACAACCAGTCTTACTAAAGGGTATCGTATTACCCAGTAACTGGATTGTGGTGGACCATGAATGATGTAACCATTATTTTGTAACCATATCTTGATTTAAAAGAGTGTCCGTGGAGTTTCTTGCCCGTTCTTCTCCATAGGTACCTACTATGCTTTGGAATGGGCGCCTAGCTTCATCTTTTTGACTGACCGACCCCTTGACAATTCAAAAGTGCCTGTAATTGGTTTAATTGAAATAAATGCTTTGAGTTTGAGTTGAGTTTGAGTTTTGAGTTTGGAGGTCAGAAATAGACAGTAGCTCCATGTAAAATTCTGGTATACAGGAGCATCTGGTTAGACTGGAAGCCGACCCCAACGTAGTTGGGAAAAGGCTAATCAGATTGATACTTTGCTGTGGTCTCCGGCAGAGAAGTAATTAATTGTACACCCACATTGCGCTAAACTGTTTAGCGGCCAAAGTATTACTATAGCGAGTATAGCTGCCACCATTGAGAAAAAAAAATAATAAGTCACATTTTTAAACCTATGCACACATTTTTAATGATAATGATGATGATGAGTTAATAAATAAATATTTTTTTAGTCAGACGAGTGAGAATTGTTTGTATCAAATTAATCAACACTAAACATCCTAGTTTCGAAGTTATAGCAGTTATAGCGCCTAAAACGGCCGTTTTTGGCGTTGTGTCTGAATAGGAAATTTCTAAATGTTTCATATCTTCAGACTTATTAATTTTTCAGTGGTGGCGCTACCGGTTAGCACCTATACTCACCTTAATTTTTTTTTTATTAGGAAGTTTTCAGTTGCAGACGGGATGCTGAATTTGTGCTCGGTTATGATCTAGGAGGTTTATGTGGTCACCACGCTGGGCATGCGGGTTGATGACCGCAGAGCCAATCCTTTCGCAACGATGACGCTGCTGCCCATCATCGCTCTGGAGAATTTAGGTTGGCTTGTTGGATGGTTAAATACCACCATGAGTCGGTCGCCAGCGCCTCGTCCGTCAGTGGTAGGGTGTACCGCGCGCAGGTGAGGTTGACATTTGAGGAATCCGGATGTTGTGTGCTCCCTAAGGGGGAGCCCCAACGACCCGAAGAAATAGCTGGGACCGACTGGATGCGGAAGGTGGAGAACAGGGTGTTGTGGCGCAGCCTATGACAGGCCTATGTCCAGCAGTGGACTGCGATAGGCTGAGTTGATAATGACTAATACATGGGACTCAAAACATGACTGGAATTTGGGGGTACCTCTGCAACCTCTGCCCAAACACTAGCAATAGTGCTTGGGTAATATCTAAGCCCGCTCCGCTCATACCCACCCGCTAGCTTACCAGCCCTATAGCGTCTGCACCAAGCTAAGTCACTAAATTTATTACATTGCAATCAACTGCCAGACGCTATTTTATTGGCGAGACCAAGTCGATACAAGTAGTTTGTTAGCCCACCGCTGGGATAGTGGGGGAGTTTATTTATTGAAAGTTATTGATTATTTTGGTGGAGTAGAGTTTAAAGATCTTGTTAGCGGTAGGTATAGCTTGTAAATTATGTACAGAGTGAGAGGATCATTTGTATTGTTACATCTATGCTGGACCATCAAGTCACCCAAAAGGCAATGAAAAGGGCTATGCTTGGAGTTTCCCTACGTAATCGAATCAGAAATGAAGGGATCCGCAGGAGAACCAAGGTAGCCAACGCCCGAAGCATAGACCAAAGAATTGCCAAACTTATGTGGCAGTGGGTAGGGCACACCGCTCGCAGAACAGATGGCCGATGGGGCCGAAAGTTTCTGGAGTGGCGGCCGCGTACCGGAAGACTTGACGTTGGAAGGTCTCCCACAAGGTGGACCGATGACCTAGCAAAGACTGCAGGAATCCACTGGATGCAGGAAGCAAAGAACCGGTCGAAGTGGCGGTGCTTGGGAGAGGCCTTTGTCCAGCAGTGGAGGTATTTCTGGAAACTGGTTACTTGGAAAATTAGTGCTTGGTTTCACTAACAATAGATGGCAGCTAAATTTATGTCTAAATAAATGTGCACTGTTGAATTTTCGGCTCTAAACGGAACTTTGAAAAAAATACAACCGACTTCCAAAAACAACACTACAAAGTGAAAAATAACTTTAATTTCGGAAGTCGGTGTCTGATTAAATGTATTTTCGTTTTTGCCACCGACTTCCGATATTAAAGTTATTTTTCACTTTGTAGTGTTGTTTTTGGAAGTCGGTTGTATTTTTTTGTAAAAAAGTTTTTATTTTTCACTTTTTAGTGGTTCACATGTGCTTACCCCTTCACAGCATACTGGCGTGATGTTATGTTATGAACTGGTGTAATCAACAAACAGACATGAGAGTTCAGCAATCCCAGTCCATTTGCTATCATTTATTGAGGAGTTCCGTTGCCTATCTCAGAAATTCTTCATCAGATCTTCACCAAATTGAAACGGGACCACTGCAAGAAAGTACTTTTCCAAAAACTATTCAAATCGCTTCAAGTGTGCCTATAAAATTGGAAGAGTTCTCTCTATTTCTCCAGGATCTCATCATCAGATCCTGACTTGATGATCATGGGACCACCTGGGAAGTATACCCTTTCAAACAAAAAAAAAATAATCCAAATCGGTCCAGCCATCTTCGAGTAATCGGGGAACATACATAAAAAAAAAAAAGGTTCCGACGAATTGAGAACCTCCTCCTTTTTGAAGTCGGTTAAAAATACAATAGTACGCTTTGCGATATATATTTAGAATTTAAGTAGCTTTCGGCAGCGTCTTCACCCGCGTGAAGTCGGATAATGTGTGTTAATGTAGCTTAGGTTAAGTGCATTTTGTTATGTATTATTTTGATTAAATAAAGATATTTGAAAATGAAATGAAATGAATTGTTATTACTGCTAATGGCCGTATAGTGTTCTTAAGTTGTTAACCTTTCAAGATTTATAGGTTTATGACAGGAGTTCCAAGTGACCTATCATTAAATAGTGCAACACCCTAACCATTATGCTGTACCTTACCTTACTTAGGTTTGAACCTACCTACTGTAATATTGATAAAGCATGATGCCTTATTAAATATTCATCTGTTAAGTGGCAGCAGAGGGCAGCAGGTGGCGCTGCGCCCGTTTTCTTCAATTTTTCTTCATAAAAGATGTTATCTTTTTATACCCTCTTTATTCCAGACGATATAACTTTCTTTAAAGTTCTAACAGCATTGTCACGATGAAGTTAAGTTCAGTATTCTAAGTTCATCTATGAAATTAATCGGTGCCATGAAAATATAATTCCTATGGGTAATGTGAACGTGTGCGGTCGGGGGACCCCCGGTCAGGAACGAAGTTCCTTCTCACTTAGGATTTAAAACAAAAACAACATTTTCGCAGCCACCTTTTTGGTTTTACCTAATACCATGGTGCAAAATTTTAAAATTTTTGCAGCCGCCATCTTGGCTTTACATTTCTACAACATCACTATATCGGCTTTAACACCCTCGAAAATCATGAAAACGACGCCCATGATGAAAAATTTAAAAATTTTCACAGCGGCTATCTTGGATTTTCATTTTGACCAAAATCACACTTATATACTATAATAGCGACTTTCTCTCTCTCTTAGTTTTGCGTAGATGTGACGCATATTTTCCCCAAAACTTGCTTTTTACATTGTTATTTTATTTTGTTGTCCTTTGCGTCATGTTTACTGCAAATAAACGTATTTTCTTTATTTTCTTTCTTTCTCTTTTTAGTCTCTACTAAGAGAGAGAGAAAGTCGCATAACGCTATTTCGTTACGTGACAATTTCTACTAGTTTACTCCTACTGCAAGCCGCGTTAAAGAACTTCGTTTCAAAAAGTTTTTGGTTAAAAACAGGCAAAGTAGACACTTGCGTTATAAATCAAAATCAAAAATTATTTATTGAAATTAGCCTGAAAATTAGCACTTTTTGAACTCAAAGGACATAAGACAGTCTCACAAAATGCCCGCTCTTTACCACTTCCTAGTGCTTTAGCTGGGACGAAATGGCGCAACAAACTCCCCAGCAACACAGCTGTCTGCTAAGTCAGAAGAACTTGATATTGTGTTGTGTAATAATTATTATGTTATGCAATATTTTGAAACTTGGAACAGATTCAGATAACGTTTGCACAACTACACTTCTGGACACATCTTTTGGCCCACCTTGTATTTTCAGTTTCGTTTGGTCCTAGCTAAAATTTTATATTAGGTCGAGCAAAAAGTTTTTATGCAGTTTTGAACCTGGCACATTCACAATTTCATTCAATAGTCTTTTTTTGAATTTCGAACACAGAATTTAAAGAAACAAAAGACAATTTGGAGCCTGTTTGTTGATATCAAACAATCGAATACTAAGAAAACTTGGTTTTATTGGTTTACTTGGATTTAATTCTTGAAAGAGTGATTGATATCTTTGGTTTTGCAACAAACATTACTTATTCTTAACATTAAGGTGAGGTTCTATCAATAATCTATGCATACTTCACCTGAAGTCGCCGCCCAAGCTGTGGCACTTATTCAGGCCGGACACAGCCAAAGAAACGTGAGTGCTCAACTTAATTTAAGTCGATCTGCGGTCCGAAATGTTTATCGGAGGTACCTAGAGACTGGCGGCTTTGTTCGTCGCCAAGGAAGGCCACGATCTCGGGTCACAACTGAAAGGCAGGATCGATTCATCGTGACGACCAGCTTGAGAAATCGTCACCTTACCTCCATTCAGATACAAAACTAACTTCGCGACTTCCACGGAGTATCTGTGAGCGCTCGAACTGTTCGGAGAAGGTTAAAAGAACGCGATATGGTACCACACAAGCCAGCTAATGGCCCCAAACTAACGCGAGCCCACCGAACAGCGCGCCTTCATTTCGCACGCAGTCATTTAAATTGGACACAGCAAGATTGGAGCCGTGTACTCTTTTTTGATGAGTCTAAAATTGTGTTACATGGCAATGATGGAAGGAAGAAGGTCTACCGACGTAAGGGAGAGCGTTTCGCACAATGCTGCTTTGAAGAGAGGGTTGCTTATGGCGGTGGCTCATGGACTGTCTGGGGCGGTATATCCGCGAGCGGCAAAACTCAACTTGAGGTTGTTACAGGACCACGGCTGCCAACATTAAATGCTGAAAGGTACATTCGTGAGTGCTTAGAACCTCACGTGATACCATACGCGGACTATGTGGGCCCAAATTTCCTTTTTATGCATGATAATGCAAGAGCCCATGCGGCCGGCATCGTCAGGGAATATCTTCGGGATGTGAACATCACAGTTATGGACTGGCCAGCCAGAAGCCCAGACATGAACCCCATTGAGCACATGTGGGACGAGCTAAAAAGACGTGTTAGGGCTCGTCAGCCAGTTGCCCAGACGAGGCAGGAGTTGAAAACTGCCATAGAAGAGGAATGGGAGATGATCCCTCAAAATTTCATAGAGCGGTTGATAAACTCAATGCCTAATCGTATGTGAGCTGTGGTAGATGCCCATGGAGGCAACACGCGTTATTAAATTAAACCTTTATTTGATAAAACATGTTTTTTATTCAAAAATCAATTGCCTTTAACAAGGCGCATATCCGACTTGTTAGGCGTAGCTCCATGTCGTATGGTATTCTGAATTCAAATTTAAAACAATACGATCGAAAAAGATGGTAAAATGTATCAGGTTTAAAACTGCATCAACAGTTTTTGTTCAATCTAGCAATCATATTTCGGTAGGGGCCATCGAAACCTAAACTCTAAGGTGGGCCAATAGATGTGTCCAGAAGTGTATTTTGCAAATTAGAAAGAAATGTTTTTTTTTTTTTTGTTTTTGGAACAGTGACTGAAAGGGGGTCTTAAAAATTTGAAGTGGGGCATGTGGGGTATCATATGAAAGAACGCTGTTTGCACACTCACAATTTTTTTTCCCTTTTTTTAGGCTTTTTTTAGGCGCGTGATAGTTTTCGACAATTGATGAACAATTTAAAAAAAAATACCTTTCCTTCCGAAGTTTGCATTCTGAAATTATTCTATTCTATGTCTCTAAATAGCACACTTATTTAGAAACCGGAACGGAACCCTCGGTGCGCGAGTCCAACTCGCTCTTGACCGGTTTTTATTTTCTTAGTTCCGTTACACGAAATAAGTGTTCCTTCTCGCTTGTCAAAAAACACTAAAAATACTTTTCACAGAAAAGTAAAAAAGCAAAACATCTTACTTACCCACAGTAAAAAGTTTTTTATTTTGGAACAAAAACTAATTGACAGAATTACAATGGAAACGATGATAGCTACAAAAGATAAAAACTGAGTCGCAGCTATCAACGTCCGTCTAAACATAAGAAACACAATGTTCCAAACTTAACTATGACATGGGTACAATTTAGCTAACTTTGGTATTAATACAAATCAATAAAAAACCGGCCAAGTGCGAGTCAGACTCGCACACGAAGGTTTCCGTACCACCGTACAATATTTAACGCTATTTTTAAAAAAAAAACTTAATTTAAAAAAAAACTGGCCATGTGCGTGTCGGACCACGCACAATGAAGGGTTCATTAGTTGGGATGAATTATCTTAAGAACAAACTTAACATTGTAGTTGAAAAACATGTTCTCCCATACATTCCAACTGTAAATGTAAGTTTGTACTCACAATATTGATAGATTTACCATGTTATTTTAAGACCACAGACTTCTTATAGGTTTTCCTGTAATTTACAGGTAAAGATCTATTTTCTGTATTTTTTTTCAAAATTTTAGGCTCAGTAGTTTCGGAGATAAGGGGGGGAATGGTCAATTTTCGTCTATTTTCTTAAATAACTTCAAAAAAAAATATTTTAAAATTATAAAAAAAATATATTTGAGACCCTCATAGTAAGCCCTTTCATTTGACATGCCACATGGTGTAGTTTGCAAAACTTTTTTTTTAAATTTTCTTATTTGCCCCCCAAAAGTGACCTCTATATTCAAAATTCATTTATTTACTTTACCTGTCCGTGTTTGGGTCACAGAAATTCATAGACAGACAGACAGACAGACAGACAGACAGACACACGAGTGATCCTATAAGGGTTCCATTTTTTCCTTTTGAGATACGGAACCCTAAAAATCATAAAAAATAAATAAAGACATGTAAACTGTTGTTACTGTTGTAACTGTGTGTTGGTAGGTGAGGTGCAATGTGGAGTGGTAGTGTGAGTGAGGGTGTGTGTATGAGTGAGGGTGTGTAGTGCTTGCACTAGTTAAGTTTTAAGTTTCCACAACTTTTTCAGTAGCATCATATTCACCACCACCACCAACACCACCACCACCACCACCACCACCACCACCACCACCACCACCACCACCACCACCACCACAACCACCAACACAGTTAACTTTACTGTCAAGACATTACGAGGTAAGCGGTATGCTCTTATTTACTTTATTGTTAATCTTGGAACTAATGAAACTGAAACGTCCGTTGCTCCACAGGGCACAATTTTGCAGGCTCTATCGGAGAGATTTGATTTATTTATTTATTTTATTTTATTTTTTTAATTTTAGAAAAACTAACAGCTAAAAGATACAAGTAGGTAAAAATTCAAACAAAATAAGGCCAATTACAAGTTTCCACATGTAGTTAAATCATATGAAACAGAAAATTGATCATAGACTATTCATTATAACAAAAACAGAAAAGAAAATGTCTATGTACGCTCGAAGAAGCTATTACATAATTATTTTTTTCAATTTAGCAACACCAGTATTGAAAATGTCGATATCAGCTTCCTGGCAGGTTGCGTTGTGCACACGACTCGCTCTCACCATGTACGAGTTCCGTCCGTAAGTAATGGCTACCACTGGGGTGTGCAATAAATGAGGTCTACGTAATAACACAGACGGCACTCGCAGCCCAGTTGTTCCATTGGCAGATGTTTCACAGTACTGTAGGTTTGGTCGAAGAGTACAGATTTTCATGTGCCTAAGTAAAACTGAAAACTAGAATCTTAACTTATGTTAAGGTGCTGCCAAGGATTATTCTTTACTTGGCAGACCAAGCAAGATAAAAGCTGACTTGTAGAGCTTCAAGCTTCCAACTAATTAAAAAGGCTGAAAATAAGAAATGGCGGATTGAACCACGGACGTATAAACACTGGAACGGGGTAATCTTAAATAGTAATTAATTAAATATATATGAATAGGAAAGCTAATATAGCTTGATTAAAACAAGAGTGTATTATTAAAAAACATTTTTGTTTTAAACAATCTTTTATTATTCTAGAAATTATCTAGGACCAGAATCCTTGAAAGCTAATATTGCTCGATTAAAACAAGAGTGTCTTATTAAAAAACATTTTTGTTTTAAACAATCTTTTATTATTCTGGAAATTATCTAGAACCAGAATCCTTGAAAGCTAATATTGCTCGATTAAAACAAGAGTGTATTATTAAAAAACATTTTTGTTTTAAACAATCTTTTATTATTCTGAAAATTATCTAGGACCAGAATCCTTGAAAGCTAATATTGCTCGATTAAAACAAGAGTGTATTATTAAAAAACATTTTAGTTTTAAACAATCTTTTATTATTCTGGAAATTATCTAGGACCAGAAACCTTGAAAGCTAATATTGCTCGATTAAAACAAGAGTGTATTATTAAAAAACATTTTTGTTTTAAACAATCTTTTATTATTCTGGAAATTATCTAGGACCAGAATCCTTGAAAGCTAATATTGCTCGATTAAAACAAGAGTGTATTATTAAAAAACATTTTTGTTTTAAACAATCTTTTATTATTCTGGAAATTATCTAGGACCAGAATCCTTGAAAACTAATATTGCTCGATTAAAACAAGAGTGTATTATTAAAAAAACATTTTTGTTTTAAACAATCTTTTATTATTCTGGAAATTATCTAGGACCAGAATCCTTGAAAGCTAATATTGCTCCATTAAAACAAGAGTGTATTATTAAAAAACATTTTTGTTTTAAACAATCTTTTATTATTCTGGAAATTATCTAGAACCAGAATCCTTGAAAGCTAATATTGCTCGATTAAAACAAGAGTGTATTATTAAAAAACATTTTTGTTTTAAACAATCTTTTATTATTCTGAAAATTATCTAGGACCAGAATCCTTGAAAGCTAATATTGCTCGATTAAAACAAGAGTGTATTATTAAAAAACATTTTAGTTTTAAACAATCTTTTATTATTCTGGAAATTATCTAGAACCAGAAACCTTGAAAGCTAATATTGCTCGATTAAAACAAGAGTGTATTATTAAAAAACATTTTTGTTTTAAACAATCTTTTATTATTCTGGAAATTATCTAGGACCAGAATCCTTGAAAGCTAATATTGCTCGATTAAAACAAGAGTGTATTATTAAAAAACATTTTTGTTTTAAACAATCTTTTATTATTCTGGAAATTATCTAGGACCAGAATCCTTGAAAGCTAATATTGCTCCATTAAAACAAGAGTGTATTATTAAAAAACATTTTTGTTTTAAACAATCTTTTATTATTATGGAAATTATCTCGGACCAGAATCCTTGTCAAGACGAATCAAACGAGGTAGAAACTATCTTTATCTATCTTCCACATTTTTGAAACGAAAGCACTGACAACCAAGATAAATTATGTATCATAAGGAAATATTAAATATTCTATGTATATAAGTTATTTACAATTAAAATATCACTTTGCCTGATTATACAAATGGCACTGAATTGTTAGTAAAACACCTGGTATTATTCTTCGGGTCGAGTCTAATCGGGTCGAGCGGGCCCGGACCCACCAGTTTACTCCACACGATCTTACTGTGTCTTTGAAGTAGATACTGTATTTTTCCATTTTTTTTACATCACATTACGCCTGTAATCTCCGAAGTTTTAGGCAGAGGTGTACCTACAGTACACCTGCATTTTTCGCCTGTTATGTTTAAGTCCCACGTAAGAGAGGGCGAGCCTATTCCCATCAGCCGGGCACAAATCCAGACTGCAAGTTGCATTCTTCGCAGTAGCAATTGCAACCACTAGACTAACGAGGCATTCCTTCCAATTTTATAACACCAACAAAAAGAGAGCAGGTGCTATAAAAAAAAAACTTAAAAAATGTGTAAGCTATCTTGAATATTTGCATCAATAAACTCCATTTGCACAACGGAATAACTTGAACATACAAAGACACATCAATTTCAAACTTCAATACATTTGAATACCAAACTTATACCACGCAGCGTTTCTAACAGAAAAAGATTTCCTTCATAAATTGCTAATCGGATTCAATATGTTTTGACCTTAGAGTATGAATACAACAAGCATCAGATCGAATCTATGAAGAATGAGTGATCAATACAGTATAAAGGAAATAAGTCTCCGTCTACTCTAAACTCCTGAGTTGTTGCTCAAAAGTCGTTCAGCAACAAACAAAAAAAAACAAAATATGTACGTAATGACGTGTAGTTATGTATGTGTGTGTGTGTGTGATGATCGATACCGCAATATCGACTAAATCCCAACTCTAGCTCATTACGTCAGCATTCCATAAGATTCCTCGGAGCTAGCGCCAAAACGCCAGACTTAGGAAGGTCTGAAAGATTTCCAAACCAATTCATTATAGAAGAAGAAAGACTTTTTATAGTAGTGTTAAACTTTAATTATAGTTTATTGTACACCAGAATAAACATAACAGAAAAAACAAATTTAACAATACAAGATGGACTTTTTTGTTTATTTAATTATTCCTTTATTTCAGGCAGCTATGGCCCATACAAAATGCAATACACAAATAGAAAAAAAAATTACAACATAAAAAAATTTAAACTAATACATAGAAAACATAACTAATAAACTAAGACACACGAAGTGACGGCGTCGTGTTACGCTGTTAAAAAAACAACAATACGTTTGAAAGAAAACATCGCCTTTACAACTGGTGGCCAAGACACCTGTTAAGAATTTAAGACGGTACCTTGTCTTATTTATACCCACAGTTAAACCCCAAATGCTTACAAATCTTACGAAGATTGTCAATGTAGAAAAGTTTTATTTTTGCGAGTTCATACAAAATTTGGTAATACATTTCGATTGCGAGCTTTATGAGACTTCTTCCTTTTTAGCATCATGAATAAAAAAAGTTTTTACGTTATGCAAAAGATTTAAAATATAATAAAGCTCCAATAAGTTTTCGAAGTATTTTAGGCTAAAATATGAATACAGTGCAGGATAGCCTTCACCAGAAGTGGTAATCGTACTATGCTTGGTTTCTGAGGTGAAACGGAGTTTATCCATTTGCTACTAGATTCAATCAATCTGCCTAGCCTTTTCCCAACTATGTTGGGGTCGGCTTCCAGTCTAACCGGATGCAGCTGAATACCAGTATATTTTACATGGAGGGACTGGCTATCTGACCTCCACAACCCAGTAACTGGGTAATACGATACCCCTTGGTAAGGCTGGTTGTCAGACTTTCGGTCTTCTGACGACCCGTAACGACAGTCAAAGATCCACGAATGACAGCCGAGACCAACGGCTTAACGTGCTTTCCGAGGCACGGAGGAGTCTCAGTAGGTATGTAAAGATGGTCACCTATCCACGGACCGACCCCGACAAGCGTACCTTAACCTGATGGATCGACCCGTGCGGCTGTTATTACTTAGCCACGAGCTCCACTTGATTATTGGTATATAAATATCGTGTTTCTGAACACTATTATTATCGAGGATTTATCTGAGGACCTCAAAAACCGAACATAAGGAAGGAATTCGATTATATAGATAATTCTGTCGAAACAATAGCTATTGAGAGTTTAAACTGCGTTTAAGAATTCTTCAGAAATCGGGCATAGTGTTTCAATATCATCAGGGTTGTGCCGTAATATAGCAGTTCGTCGTGGAGGTGGTACGACAGCGGCTCCCCTGACATCATCTCTGTCATCAGGAGACTGCCGCCACGCAAACATTGATGCGACGCTCTGCTAGAGGGACTGTCACCAGCCAGTGTCACTCCTATTCGACCTGTGGCCTTAGAGCGAGTTTTTATACTTACTCGATCGCGTTTACGCTAACGATAACTTACGTCAATTTGTATGGAATAATTGTGTTTCCCTTTATAGTCACCAGACGGCGCTTATTCGGTTTCAGTACAATCGAGTAAGTATAAAAACACGTGTCGAATTGCCTCCTCCTTTTTTTCGTCGGTTAAAAACTCGCATTATGGTCACCTTTTTTTTTTTGTTTTTTTTTTTTTTTTTTTGTGGATGGGAAATCATCAAATGACTTCTCCCGCTCTGGGGAGGGCGTGTCAGACTTTTACTGACTAAAACCCACCCGTGTTCCTTCAGTTGCCCGTGCCAGGGCCACGGTATCTCTTTCGAACAACCCACGACCCCAGCGGCATCGGTCCTATTGGACCCCATCACTGCTGACATCTCTTTGAGGCGCGCGTGGAACACAACGCGCCGTCGACCTGGGCCAGTAGTGCTATTCTGTAAATATCTCACCGTGAAAATATAGGTGAAGTGAGCTGTCAATGCTGTCAATCCCTAGCATTAGGTGGGATGACAACTCACTTCACGCTCACTTCACCTAAGTTATCTCAGTGAGATGTTTACAGAATAGCATTACTGGACTTTACCGGACGGCAAGCTGCCCATTACTCGCCATCCGCAAGCCCGCGCCTACGATGGCCGGGAATCGGCTATCGACACTAAGGCCACCTGGAATCACCTTTCGTAACAAAACAAGACGGCACCACTTACTGCGCGGTCATACCTTTTTAAGGTAGCTCAAGTCTTAAATAATGAGTCAAGATTAGGCACTATTTTAAAATTCATTACTTACATTATTCAAAAATTGCAATTGCCTGAAAAACTTACTACACGCGATGCATTCAAATATGAAAGCAATTCAGCGCTTTGCACGAGCAGCTAGTTTTTATCAAAAGTGCCGATATCAGCCCCAACTTTTTTGAATTTTTTTGCAAAATCCCTCTCCCTTTCGTGAGCTGTATTCATTTCAAAAGTAGATCAGTTTTACATCCATGTACAGTCGATCTCATGACCGTCTGCTCTTTGAGCTAACTTTATTTTTTATTTTGTTGAGCGCGACTGTACGCCGGGTACTTCTTTATCGCATTCTTTTTTAATTAACTTTACTAGCTGTCAAAGAACGAAACTCTTCAAAAAAAATCGTTGATGAAATCTTTCTTTGTGTGGAAATTTACGTCATCTGGTTGTCGAATTAAAAATCAGTCATGTCAGTGTGTGTGACTGGTCTGTTTAGCATAATTAGCCTATAATAGGGATGGGCCGAAATTCGGTTCACATTCGGTTCAACCGAAATTCGGCAGCTTGAACCGAACTTCGGCATTCGGCCGAAATTCGGTTCAGATGCCGAACATTCAGCACAAGAAAAATAATACCTACTTGCACTATTTTAACTGTAATTCAAAAGAATTAGAATAGCATTACTGTAAAATAAAATTATGTCTTTAACTCAGTCATTGTCATTTATTTTAGATATGAAGATTGTAAATGTAAACCTTAAATTAAATTACAGTTTTTCTTATTAGTTTTGAAAATCTTTGCCTAATTAATTAGAGATACTATTACAAAAATGACATAAACTTAGTGTTCATCTAACAAACATCTGGATTACAATTCGTAAATTGAATAAAAAAATCACGTTTTTGGTTCACAAACTAAACATTCATTAACATCAAAATTTTTTTTATTACAAAGGGTATAGGTCAAATTAAACAATCAAATTAAGGTGGATGCTCCAAGGTAGCCCACGAAATTCAAATTTTCTTGCGTTTTTTGCAATTAGCAAGTTAGTGTCAGGTTGTATATTGATTAAAATATGATTTGCGACCGCAACAACTTACTCCACTTATAACAATTATTTTTGTTCAATGTAAACAATCGCACGCGACACGCCGATGACGTATTTGCTAATGACCGGTCGGCTCTGGGCCACGCGGTGGGAGCGCGGTGTGGGGGCGGGGTACATCTAGCAATAATATTGAAGTAAATGCGTAAACAAGTCACGACGTGTCGCTCTCGAGAAAGCGCTTGAAATTGAACCGAAGTTCGGCCGAACTTTTCATTTTAACCGAATGTTCGGCCGAAGTTCGGATTCGGTTCAAACCACATTCGGCCCATCTCTAGCCTATAATGTTCCCACTGCTGGTACACAGGCCTCCTCTCTTCGAGAGGGAGTGGACTGTAATCTACCACGCGAGCCCAGTGCGAGTTGGTAGATGTCACATGTCTTCGAATTATTGAAACTAGGACATGCCGGTTTCCTCACGACGTTTTCCTTCACCGTTTTGAGAGCAGTGGTGATGAAATTATTTACACAAAGTGATACCCCTGCTTGGGTTCGAACCCACGACCATTCGAAGTCGGGGCCGTTACCATTGCTTACTACGCACCGTTTAATTTATTTATTTTCAGTCTAAATAATTTTGGAGGAGTGACATTGCATAATTATACAAGTTGGTTTTACCTACTCCCAGCAATCACACTGCGCTCGCCTGGTGGATTCGGCTGGCTTTCACAGAGAGAACGGGTGGCTGGCAGTGGAAACGTAAATCAATCAATCAATCTGCATAGCCTTTTGCCAACTATGTTGGGATCGGCTTCCAGTCTAACCGGATGCAGCTGTATTTTATATGGAGCGACTGCCTATCTGACCTCCACAACCCAGTGACTGGGTAATACGATACCCCTTGGTAAGACTGGTTGTCAGACTTTCGGGCTTCTGACGACCCGTAACGACTGTCAAAGATCCACGAATGGCAGCCGGGACCAACGGCTTAACGTGCTTTCCGAGGCACGGAGGAGTCTCACACACAAGTTCAAACACTATTATATAATATAAACATATAATAGTTCCTATGTTTTGAGTAACAGCAAAACAAAACACTTTAGAACTCACTACAAAGGTCACCCCTGTCAAAACTCATGAACAATAGTGGTCTAATCCTTTAGCTGAACAAGGTAGTGACGTCACCAACTGCTAACTTAGTTTCTGAACACTTAACCACAACTTGATATATTGTCGTCACAACTTAACTGACAGGTTTGCCGAAACTTGTGTTTTACATGTGCTTAACATAGAGGTTATACTTAAATAAGTTAGATAACTTTTGGTCTGTTCTATGTCTCATCACTTGTTGGCTGGAGGCCGTATATTTTCATTTTTAGGGTTCCATACCTCCACACCCTTCTAGGATCACTTCGTTGTCCGTCTGTCTGTCTGTATAACAGTCTGTCTAGACCCTTTTTCTCAAGAAAGCGAGGAGGTATCAAGTTCAAATTAATATCAAAGATCTGTGGTCTCTTGGAGTTCTAAAAAAGTCAAGCTTCTAAGTCAACGCAATAAAAAATACGGGTATTTAAGCGACATATTTTGATACTTGCAAGTAAATCAAACCTCTAGGGTAGTTCCCGTTGTTCTACATATAATCATGGAATTTGGCAAGAAGCAAGGTCACACAGCACAAATAAAGGAAAAGGTTCCAAAATTGTTAATTTGTGATTCTCGCTAATAAAAAAAAAAAATTTTGGCATTACAATGTTAAGTTTGTTTTTGGGATAAATTCTTTTCAACTAAGGAACCCTTCTAGCACATGGTCTGGTTTTTTTTAAATTGGCCTTAGAATAATCAGTCCATGAAGTTCCCACTGGTGGGACACAGGCCTCCTTTCTGTGAGAGGGAAGGAGCCGTAACTCACCACGCTAGTACCTGGACTGATTGCACGATTAGTTGACCTCTAACTGCGGTGACGAATCCATGTTTACAGTAAAGTCGCCGCACGCACACAAATAAAGTGTTGCAATAAGAATTTCCCATAGATAAAAGAAATATGTTTTTTATATTTCTATAGTATTTCCGGTCACACATTAAAATAATGACGTTTTGTGGAGGGGCATCCATTTTTAGAATGGTTTATCTCTAAAAGGATCTGCCGGTCTATTCTGTAAATATCTCACCGTGAAAACTTAGGTGAAGTGATCTTAAAGTGAACTGTCAATAGTGTCAACCCCTAGCATCAAATGGAATCACGGCTCACTTCACGCTCACTTCACCTAAGTTATCACGGTGAGATTTTTACAGAATAGCACTATTGAACCCACAACTGACAACGTCATCCTCTTCACTTCAAAGTAAAGATCATGAAAATCGGGCATTATGTTCAAATTGCTGTCGCAAAAACACAGCACTTATGTACATGAAGAATCTAGGTTTTATTAACTTCCTAAAGTACTTAATAACACTCCAGATACAGTCACGGTAATCCATAATATCAAAGCTTAAACTTTCTACCATTAAAACAGAAAACTTTTAGAAAGTTTCAATTAATTTTATTAAAAACACGAAAATTGTATTTTATTAACCGATTTCAAAAAGGAGGAGGTTCTCAATTCGTGTATGTTCCACGATTACTTCAAGATGGCTGGACCGATTTGGATTTTTTTTTTGTTTTATTCGAGAGGGTATACATCACAGTTGGTCCCATATAAAATTGATTAACTTTGCTTCGGTAGTTTTTGAGTTAGCTTCAATAATACGTATTTTTTCCCCACTTTTATATGGAAGATGTTCTAGTTTGTTTCACAACTAAAAAGTGAAAAATAAAAACTTTTTTACAAAAAAATACAACCGACTTCCAAAAACAACACTACAAAGTGAAAAATAACTTTAATTTCGGAAGTCGGTGGCAAAAAACGAAAATATATTTAACAGCGACACCGACACCGACTTCCGAAATTAAAGTTATTTTTCACTTTGTAGTGTTGTTTTTGGAAGTCGGTTGTATTTTTTTGTAAAAAAGTTTTTTTTTGTAACAAGAGATGTTTTTCACATAATTCATGAATATGAGCTTTTAGAAGTTATTTTTTGGAAATATTTTAAGGGTGTGTGTTGGGCGTGAAGAATGGTATTTTATTCTAATAATGAGTCTTTGAAATGTATAAATATGTTGTTCATGATGGAACCTTTAACCTTTGATACATTTAATGGTCCCGGCTGTCATTCTCAGATCTTTGACAGTCGTTACGGGTCGTTAGAAGCGCGAAAGTCTGACAACCAGTCTCACCAAGGGACATCGTGTTGCTCAGTAGCTAAGTGGATTGTGGAAATCAGATAGGCAGTCGCTCCATGTAAAATACTGGTAGTAACGACTAGAAGCCGACCCCAACATAGTTGGGAAAAGGCTATTTAGAATGATGGACAAATAATGAGAAGTTTTCAAAAACATTTTTGACTTTATAATCAAAAAACAACTCAACAGGCGTTTGCAATTGCTAATCAAATATTTAAACTTTCGAATGATGCTACAACTTTGTAATACTAACGTAACGTAATATCACGCCTTATTTTACCGAAGGGTTAGGCAGGGGTGTACCTATATTTGACCTACACTTCAACAGTAATGTTTGAGTTCCATGTAATATTGGGCTAGCCAACAACTGGGAACAAATCCAGGACTCCTAGTTACTACTGAGAAATTCCTGATGGCAAAACCCAATAACACTTTGGCCAACCTGGGAATCGAACTCAAGACGTCATACTCAGCAGTAGCGCTTGCGACCACTAGACCAACAAAGCAGTCTATGTATTATTACAGAATACATATTAGTACAAGTACAGAAGATTCACTCCGCAAAATCATTTAAATAAATAGCGACTCTTCCTGCTACACAATAAAGTGCAATTCAGGTCGCACAGTGTTAACTACCTACAGTTATATTCACCCAGAAGTTGCCTCTCTTTCTGTCGCGTAACTCTTAGTTGACGTTCGCACGGGCGTAAAAATATCGCGGCGATTTTATTTCGCGCACTAGTTTTGCAACCCTCTGCTTAGCTCCGAGAGTTAAATCTAACAGTGTGTTTTATCGATGCGCTAGAATACACTCTGATGTTATTAAGTTGGATTCTCAACGCTCGGCTCAACAACGAGCGTTGAAAATCCAGTGCGCGATAAAATCCTGCCGCGATATTTTTACGACCGTGCTTACGTCGGCTTATACCTTCGGACTCGTTAGGATTGTCTTCTTTTACGACGTATTAAGGTTCTTCTTTTACGAGTATTGAACTAACGTGCGAGCCGTCTGGGCGGCGCGCGGCAGCCCACACTGAATTAGCCCGACAAGTCGAGCCCGCCACGTACTTGTAGCTTCATACCTAAAATGCGGAGTGCGCCTGGCCTGGTATTACGTAATACTTGTGTGTATTAATATTTTGCACCAAATTACCACAAAATAGATCGGCTGGTTTCACGTTAACTTATCAGGCCAAATAACCTGACCTATAATTATATGTACCTATTTTATCACATCCTGCAGCATAAAAATAAATTAAATTACCAATTTAAGTACGCTTCCAACATATTAATGAAGGGTAAAACGTTTTCCGTACACCATAACATGGGAGTAATTGAACATAGAACTTTTTATTTAATAAACGTTTCCCGTGTCATTATTAATAATTTGTCGCTTCGAAAGTAATTTGTCATTATTGCATGTATCAAAAAATTTCACTGGTAAGCGGATTGGTTTTACAGAAATGAAGCTTGCTTTAATAGATTGTAGATAAGGGGTAGTATTTATCCGATCCTGTATAAACTTTTTACGCTTCTAAGGGCTGAATGTTCAATAGTCAGATAATTTTTATTAGAGGAATAAATATGGCGGTTTGACAGCTTTTGTATAGAAAATATGTCAAGCTGTCACATTTATTCTTCAGGTAAAAGTTATCAACCTATTGAACAATCAGCCCTAAATAAGTAATGGATAATTGTTTAAATTAGAACCGATTTTTTAATAGTCAGACAACTTTTAACTGAGGAATAAATATGGCGGTTTGACATATTTTTAATACAAAAGCTGTCAAAATGTCAAACATATTCATTGATATTCCCCAAATAAAAGTTATCTGATGATTGAAAAATCGGCCCTTAATGAATTAAAAACTTTTTGCGCTTGTAATGATGCATACTTTTTTAAATAATTGAGCCTCTTTTAACGGTGGAAGGAGTGAAAGGAGGCCTTTGCCCAGGAGTGGGACAGTGCAGGCTGAAAAAAAAAATGATACGTACGTATGTGTGTGTGTATGTGTGTGTGTGAACTTGGTTTGCTAGATGTTTGAGTGATTTTGCCTTCTTTGACATGGTGTAGTATGTATGGCTTGTGGCTAAGTAATAACAGCCGCACGCGTCGATCAATCATGTTAAGCTACGCTTGCCGCGGTTTGTCCGTGGATAACTGACCATCTTTATATACCAAGACCCCTCCGTGCCTTCGAAAGCACGTTATGCCGTCGGTCCCGGCTGTCATTCATGGAACTTTGACAATCGTTATGGGTCGTCAGAAACCCGAAATTCTATCAACGAATTTTACCAAGGCTCCATATAAAATACTGGTATTCAGCTGCATCCGGTTAGACTGGAAGCAGACCCTAAAATCGTTGAGAAAAGGCTAGGCAGATGATGAGTATGTATAGCTTATCAAAGATGTAGGTGGTTAAGAAGATTGCCAAAACAAGCTACAACTTTAAGGATTAAATGAGTTGTATAACTTAATTTGACAGACATAATAGTTTCGTTTATCAAAGATGTGTGATGATCCCTCGACGCAGCTCAGTTTTCGTATTCGTTCGTCAAGTTTTCTGTTACGACCGCTGTGACAACCAACCCGTGACACAACCGTACACCGTCTCTCTTGTTTAGTTTTGCCAAATCACGTAAGGTTTTGAATGAATGAATGAATGAATGATATTTATTTGCAAGAATATAGGTATATAGGTTCTTATCATCTGTCATGAGTTTCACTATACTCGGCATTTCAGCCGTACAAATATTTAGATTAGAGCATGCAGTACACATTTAGTAATAGCGTAAGACATCAACACAAAAATATTAATAATCATTTCATAATTAAAATTAAAATTTTGATTTTAAGCAATTAATACATTAAAATTTAATTTAATTCTTATCATTTAAAATAATAATTTATCATGTCAATATAAAATAGCAATGTTTAGATGTCATAATAATTAAGTTTTAAATTTTACATTCAAAATATTCATTGATGGAATAAAAACATCTCTCACACAACCAGTTATACAGCTTCTTACTAAATTGCAGACATACTTGATACTTACAGAAACACATTAAATAAAACATGTAATATAACATCACACCTGTAATCCCCGAAGAGTAAGGCAGAGTTGCACCTAGTACACATATATTTTGCCGTCATTTCAGTCTAGAATCACCCACTGCTGGATATACGCATCCCCTTTTTTCTGCCATAATTCTCGGTTCCATGCGTCCCTCATCCAGGTGTTGCCCGCGACTTTGACGATATCATCAACCTAACGCGCTTTTGGACAGCCCTGGTTTCTATGGCCTAACTTAACAGTTACGTTTAACGGTGAGTTGCACGAAACCAACATTAGTTTAAAGAAACTTTAAATTGATGCTGTCACTTTCTTTTTGATACAAAATGTAAGGGATGGCATGAATTTTAACTCTCCGTTAAACTAATGTTGGTTTCGTGCAACTCATCGTAAGTCCCATGTAATAAGGGGCGAGTCTATTGCCGTCATCTGGACTTAAATCCCGACTTCGGGCTTCTACTGAGAAATTTCAGATGGAAAACCGCAATAACACTTTGCCCGACCCGGAAATCGAACCTTCTTATGAACTAGACCAACGAGTCAGTCAACATACATTAAATATTTTGATTAAATAAGTTTTAAACACAAGCCGCACGGGTCGATCCATCAGGTTAAGCTACGCTTACCGGGGTTGGTCCGTGGATGGGTGACCATCTTTACATACCGAGACTCTCCGTGCCTGGGAAAGCACGCTAAGCCGTTGGTCCCGGCTGTCATTCGTGGATCTTTGACAGTCGTTACAGGTCGTCAGAAGCCCGAAAGTCTGACAACCAGCCTTACCAAGGGGTATCGTATTACCCAGTAACTGGGTTGTGGAGGTCAGATAGGCAGTCGCTTCATGTAAAATACTGGTATTCAGCTGCATCCGGTTAGACTGGAAGCCGACCCCAACATAGTTGGGAAAAGGCTAAGCAGATGATGAAGTTTTAAACGCAAGCAGATCCACGCTTCCAGATAGTATACCGTACAAAGTAACCTCGTCAACAAATGAATGCACTCAGTGTCGTCACTTTCAGCCATTGTGTCTTAATGTAAACAATGTGTTTTAACGTGAAACGACTGGAATTGTGCACTTAATTAACTAAAACCTTTGCAGAGTATGTTACAAACTAAATAGGTAGTTTTGTGCGGTACATGAATTCTGATGTACTTACTCGTATTATGTTTTGTAATGTTGTTTTATGAGGTTACATAGCAGCAAAATAAAAAAAAACACCAAAAAAAGTATATGAATGATGGTTTCTAAAACTGACACCTATTGGTGTAGTAAGGGGATACATCGATAAATTTTGTGTTTTTAAAATTCCTATAAAACCAAATGTATAGTTGAATCATTTGGACTTTCCATTATGTGTTACCTATTTGACAATATTGTCTACTGCTGTACTAAAACCGCTGTACTGAAATTTTTTCGATAAAAAAAAAATCCAAAGTAGCACCGTCTAACTGTGCAGTAAAGTTTGCTTTTAGCTAAAAAAATATTTAAATTTAAATTCATTTATTTTTCAGACAAAGTTCATTCCAATTCATTAAATTGATAAGTACATAAAATCATAAAATTTAAAATTGATTAGTATAAAATACACATACAACTACAACAAAAACATAAATAAATTGACTTTTCTCTATATTTTAATTATTATTAATATTTTAACTTTGTTAGCTTAGTTGTTAACATTTTTGTGCATGCTGTGATCTCCTATAAGTGAAGGAGTACACCTACTTAATACCTGATGTTCCCGTTATTTATGTTTCATGTATTGTGTATATCTGGCATGTGATGCGGAGGAGTGAGGAAAATGTCGTGAGGAAAGTTTTGAGTATGAATGTCGATGGCTGTAAGAGTAGGGGAAGACCAAAGAAACGATGGATGGATTGTGTGAAAGATGACATGGCTAGAAAGGGGGTGACTACCGAGATGACGACTAATAGAGAACTATGGAAAAAAGGACATGTTGCGCCGACCCCAAATAGATTGGGATAAGGGCAGCAGAATGATGTATTGTGTATATCTTTTGTTGGAGATCCTAAATAAATAAATAAACGCCAACATTCAAATCAAATAAAATATAAAATACATACACATGTCATTCCAATCAAATAAAATACAAAAAAAAACAAGTTAATCCAAAGAATAACAATAATACATATTACATAATACGAGGGGAAGCGCTACTATGAAACTGCATCCACCTCTGCAACAGGTTTATAGATCCGACCGCTCGGACAATACCTTCAGGACGCTGTTCGAGCTATTTTTAACCGACTTCAAAAAGGAGGAGGTTATCAATTCGTCGGAACCTTTTTTTTTTATTTATTTTTTTTTTTTTTTTTTATGTATGTTCCCCGATTACTCGAAGATGGCTGGACCGATTTGGATTGTTTTTGTTTTATTCGAGAGGGTCATCACAGTTGGTCCCATATAAAATTTATTAACTTTGCTTTGGTAGTTTTTGAGTTAGCTTCAATAATACGTATTTTTTACCCACTTTTATATGGATGATGTTCTACGAGTACTTTGTTTTGCAGGTAGTGGTATTAGAATTTGTGTGGGGTAGGTTTCACAAGTAAAAAGTGAAAAATAAAAACTTTTTTACAAAAAAAATACAACCGGCTTCCAAAAACAACTACAAAGTGAAAAATAACTTTAATTTAGGAAGTCGGTGGCAAAAAACGAAAATACATTTAACTAGACACCGACTTCCAAAATTAAAGTTATTTTTCACTTTGCAGTTGTTTTTGGAAGTCGGTTGTATTTTTTTGGTAAAAAAGTTTTTATTTTTCACTTTTTTGTAGATAACTTAGTAGTGAAGCGCTCCGTTTCCTTATGATCACGAAAAAATCGTCTGCCCGCGCGCCTCATCAAACATAGTTGAGGCACTACAATACCGCAATATAAGTATAGCATTGGTGCCGATTCTGTTGTGCACAAACTAAACTTAATTTAGGCTATTGCTAACTTTTTCTCTCTATTATGACAAGAAAGGGACGGAAGTAAATTAGAGCTGTCAAATTAGTTAGAACTAATTTTTCCATAGACATTTAGACGACACGTAAAAATATGTCGACTAAAAACACGGTGAAGCACAAGGCGTGAACTAGTTTGACATCTCCAACTTAGTTCATAGCTATAGCCGTCCTTTTCTCGCGCTGCCTGTTAGTAAAAGATAGCGATTCTCTAATTTTAGTTTAGTGCGTTCACAAGAGAATCGGCACCATTATGTCATAAATCTACATTTAAACGAAACGCGTTTAAATTCCGATGCGCGTGAGAGTCTTCTATCTCGCGCGTCAAACTAGACAGCCATAACGCCATTTCACTTACACGCCGAGCTAAAACACGTTTCGAGGATATTTTTTAAATAATAACAGCCGCACGGGTCTATAGAAGGTTAAGCTATGCTTGCCACGGTCGCTTCGTGGATAGGTGACCATCTATGAAACATCGAGACCCCTCGAAAAGCACGTTAAGCCGTTGGTCCCAGCTGTCAGTCGTAGATTTTTGACATGGTTTTGTCGTAGCAGTGACAAGAGCTATTAAGACGCAGATAAACGCCAATGGCCTTGTGTGGTTAGCTTGCGTGTTCTGCGCTGAGCTCACGCAACGCGTCGTACGTCCACCCAGTAATAGGACTCACCCAGTAAGGAAAAAAGATAAATAATTAAATTATCTTTAAAATGGTGAAGATTTTATAAAAATAAGCTTAATAGTTTTTGAGTGATTCTCAGTTTTTTATCCGCGTTACTACTACTAACGTAGTACGCGTAGTACTTTACAGATTAATTAAACCAAGTAACATGATCTAAAATATTCAGATATTAAGGTATTTAGAAAATGCTCTAATTTAACATACTATATATTTATTTTTTTCCAAATCATTAACACTACTCTTAAAAATGTGATCTTTAGTTTAAAATCATTAAAAGTCTCTTATCGTCGCCTTAAAGAGAGTTCTCGCTCAGTGACGCTCGCTTGGCAGGCAGAACACTCGCTGAGAGAGTAACGCTTGGTACGTACGCATAGCAGCGAATAATCGTTCGTCGCCTCGCGAACTCGCTATTCGTAGCTCGCCAACTCGCGTTTAGTTGCCCGCCGGGCGGTGGGACAGGGTGCCTTGCGGTCCTATCTCGCTGGAACGAAGGTTGTATATTTGGCAAGTCCGTATGCAAGTGTGAGCCAAAAAGATAAGGTGATTTAGAAGTAACATTTAAATGTCACTGTGGGAACCGATCGGTATCGTTGAAAGTAAGGTATGAGAGAGTGAGAATTTTGTGCACTAAAGCCGAGATCTATAAACGTTACTTAGCTCGTGTTTTGGTTTATACATGTCACTGTATTCAGACATTTACTTATTTACGCCTGAAGTACACACGGCTACACATCAAGCTATAAATTACCAGTTTACACTGACCTCTCATTGTAAAAAAATCCTATACAATGCGAGATCAGCTTATACTGGAAATGTATAGCTTGATCCAGAGAAGCCACATGTGCTGTGGCCTTAGGCTGCGGTTCCACCAGAAATGAGCGAGGATGCGTAGCGAGGGATGTGTGTAAAACTAACGAATAACATGGCTTCATTTTCATAGCTTGAGCTAAACTATAGTGCCCTTATTGGTTAGTTTTACACACATCCCTCGCTACGCATTCTCGCTCATTTCTGGTGGAAATGCAACCTTAGTGAGAGATATTATACTTACTCAATCGCGTTTACGTTTTATCGTTAATTTACGTCAATTTGTATGGAATAATTGTGTTTCCGTTTATAGTCACCAGATGGCGCTTATTCAGTTTCAGTACAAATTGAAGTTTACGTAACTAACGTATTCGAGTAAGTAAAGAGTGAGTATAAAAACTCGCACTAAGACCTCTGAAGGAATTATTGGCAAACTTCCGTGTCTTCAACGTACTTGTAGTCTTTAATCTTATAATATGCTTTTTTATATAGACACGTTTGATTTGAGTTTTGAAGTTTCCATCGCTAAGTTCTGTAATCGACTTTGGCAACTTGTTGATACTTAACATAATTGATACTATTGATACGAGTAACTCACTTCACCTAAGTTTTAACGGTGTCATTTTTACAGAATAGACCGACCGGCTGGTAGGGCTGACAACGTACAGACGACGACGACAAAAACGAAACGACGACGACGAAATTCAAAAATGGAACAGAATTTGTTTGTTGTTTGTTTGTTTTGTTTTTTTTGTTTGTTTTGTTGTATTTGTTTTACCAAAACAATTTTTTTTTTGTATGAAATTATCTGCCAAGTAAGTTAATAGGAACTTAACCGTAGATGGTGAAACAGGCCCTTAGTCTCCGAGATTAATATGCACTTTTCTTTGTGCATATGTACTAACGTATTTTTAATCGACTTCAAAAAGGAGGAGGTTCTCAATTCGTCGTTTTTTTTTTATGTATGTTCCCCGATTACTCGAAGATGACCGATTTGGATTTTTTTTTTTGTTTTATTCGAGAGGGTATACATCACAGTTGGTCCCATATAAAATTGATTAACTTTGCTTCGGTAGTTTTTGAGTTAGCTTCAATAATTCGTATTTTTGCCCCACTTTTGTATGGATGATGTTCCAGTTTGTTTTGCAGATAGTGGTATTAGAATTTGTGTGGGGTAGGTACACAACTAAAAAGTGAAAAATAAAAACTTTTTTACAAAAAAATACAACCGACTTCCAAAAACAACACTACAAAGTGAAAAATAACTTTAATTTCGGAAGTCGGTGGCAAAAAACGAAAATACATTTAACTAGACACCGACTTCCGAAATTAAAGTTATTTTTCACTTTGTAGTGTTGTTTTTGGAAGTCGGTTGTATTTTTTTATAAAAAAGTTTTTATAATTTAACGATTAAATAAAATTTCAGAGTTTCCTCGTCTCTTAAAAATCCATACCGTGTATGATTCGACTTTGCACCTCAGCGCGATAAGATGCGCGAGCAACCGCAAGTGTTGCTTTAAACGATTCAAGCATTATATCTAAAAGACGGAAAGACATGATTGCTCAAATCCCTCAAACTAAAACAAAATTTGCTGCTATACAATACAGCATACGATCTGCTCAACTATATAATAGAGTAAACAAGGATATATACATATACACTAAACCAGCACATACGTGTAAAAAGATTCTAATAGATTGGATTAAACCATTTTCTTATGAAGATACTGAGGCACTATTGAAACTTTGCAACACATAAATCACTCGGTTTATCAACACACTCACTCACAAAACACACGCTAACCCACCCTCATCCCCATTTACATATGATTACTTTTATTGAATTTCCACTTAAACATTTACATACATACATACGCACACACACACACACACACACTCACACACACACACACACACGCACACACACACACACACATTTAATTAGTTAGTCTTTTATTTTATTTTGTATTTTATTTTGTACCTTGTTGTGAAAGAGCGGAGTCTCCTAATACAGGCATTGTTTGCTTACAAGGAGGCTCCAATCACTAATTGTGTTTTTTATTTATTATGGTTACGAAATAAATAATTTTTAATTTTTTTTAAATTTTTTTTTAATTTAAAACAAATCGTTATTTCTAAGAAAGCACCGTTTACCGTTTCGTGTTTGAGCACATTGAGCACACTATCAATCTATTTTCCCGATTCCAATCTAACGGGATATAGCTGAGTACCAGTATTTTTCATGGAACGACTGTCTATCTGACCTCCACAACCTAGTTACTTTGTATCACGATACCCCTTGTTAAGACTGGTTGTCAGATTTTTTGGGCTGACTACCCGTAACGACTGTCAAAGATCTACGTATGACAGCCGAGACCAACGGCAAGCTCTCGGGTTTTCGATATGTAATGGATGGTCCCTCATCCACGAACCGACCGCGGCAAGCGTAGCTTAACTGTTATTATTAGCCACAAGCCTCTCCAGTATTCACTTCTGTTATCACGGTAGTCCTAGATATTCTACTTTTAAACCAACTTAGAAACTACACGACAAGTTTTGACGAGATTTTTATAGCGTCACAACTTCACCCTTCGCAAAGCAAGTCACACTGATATCACACTAATATTATAAAGGCGAAAGTTTGTGAGAGTGTGTGTGTGTGTGTACGCTTGTATGTTTGTTACTTCTTCACGCTCAAACGGCTGGACCGATTTGGATGAAATTTGGTATGTAGATAGCTTATACCCTGGATTAACACATAGTCTACTTTCTATTCCGGTCTACGTGGGTGAAACCGCGGGGCGCAGCTAGTATTCGTATATATAATAGGTCGCAGTAAGATGGTTGTAGCCGTGTTATAGTTATATCCCAAGGGATATAGCTAACTACCGGGATATAGTTATATGAAAACTGTGGGAGTGCCCTAATTTTGCTACTGCGACCAATTTCGACGTGGCGTTCGCCGGCCGCTGCCATGACACCACTCGCTTCGCTCACTCGGCTCGCGCGTAGTTGGTCACAGTTCTAACCAAACCTATTTGATCGGAGTGCCCTAATACTTATGTTCCTAGTAAGAGAGTTATATTCATATTAAGATAATTATGATCCGCTTTCATATAACTATTTTTTTTTATTATAATTCACAAAACTGATGTACAATCTCAAACGCAATAACAAAGTTATAACACAATAGGTCAGATTGACATCTACTAGATGTGAATCTAGCATGCTTAATTTTTGCTAAACACTTACATTTTATATTAAATTAAAATAAAAAACAAAGTTAAACAAAACTTACAAATCGTGAAATTTTCCAACAAAAGTTTAGGGACAGAAAAAAGAAAAACAAACAATTATACAATTAAGACTCTAAGCTTAGTTCTAACTGAGGCTACAGAACCAACAAAGATATAATATTTCACCCCGGATGGAGGTCGCAAGAGAAAGCATGCGGCAAATAGGTGAAAAATTACCTATATGTTATTGTTCGTCTATGTGGCAAGACGAAAGTATTTCAGTTAATTAGACGGCTACTACTACGTCGGATTCTAAATTTAATTTTTTTCTAAAAGATCGGGTGAATCTATTAAACCCTCTATTCATTTAAACAAAAACATGAAATCTAAAGATTTCCTACGTGCGCTTAAAGATTTCATTTTATAATGACTTAGCCTAGCGCTATACGAGTTAAGACATGACATATTACGGTAGATAGATATATACGAGTATCCCTAGAGATATAACTATATCACGGCTACAACCATCTTACTGCGACATATACATATTTATTGAAATATCAATATAAAAATATATTGCTTCAAAATATTTCTCGAACAATAAATAAGAGCTTTGAACTTCAAAGGTTTTATTAATTCAACGACCTGTTGTGATCGATATAAGGCTTTTGAATTTTATTTGAATCATGAGTTTTTGTGACTTTGAATAACTTTTGGGGAATTTCGGATATTCCTTTGGTTTGTACATCTAAAGTGTTGAAATAAAAAATAGGAGACTACCAAATATACAACAATATAATTGTGTTAGACATCATAGTTTTTCAGAAAATTACCAACAGTCAGGGGATTTAATTATTAATCTACTAGACACCTACATTTTAATTTGGTTAATTGAATTGTGGTTATATTACTATTTAAATAATTTTATTTTCTGTATAATTTTAGTAACTAATTAAAAAAAAAAAAAACATTTACCTACTTTTACCTACTTTAGAATATTTGTATGCCATTGTATAACGCAAGCATGACAACCTATATATTTTTAACAACTTGCATGCAGAATGTTTTTTCGTGTGTGTATACTCATGTTTGAATAATAAATAAATAATTATCTTATTATCTTATCTTATCACCAGAGATCGGATAATCGGATGCATATTAACCTAAAGTTGAGGTGCTGGCTAAGTATGGAGTGGGCTTTTGGATTGAAAAAAATGCCAGAATTCCGGTATCGACCAATTTTGACTTCTGAATATAAAATCGAATGTATAGTTTACCTACTTAAGTCAGATGTTAGTTAATATGGATTGCATTTATGTATCGAACAAATATCGGGATTCCGGGACGACAATTTCTAAGTTCTGATTTTGGAATCGAATGTTTTAGTTAAGTACTTGCGTTCAGGTGTTGGCTAATATGGGTTGCACTTTTGTATCAAAAAACCCCGGGATTCCGGGATTCACAGATTTAGAGTTCTGATTATAGAATCGAATGTATATTTACTTACGTTTTAGGTTTTAGCTAATATGGAATGCACTTTTGTATCGATCGTCAAAATGTCGCGATTCCGGAATTGATAAATTAAGTATTTTTTGACTAGGTATTAGAGGGTAACTTTTTATCACTAAATTCTCACAGGGTGTTCTGCTCATGAATAACTTTCACTATGGGATCAACCCGTAAATCACGAAACATATACCTACAGCTGCTTCATACATTTTGGTCGAGTAGGTAACTTTTGTATCAAACATCATAATTTTTTTCGTGATTTCAGACTTGCTCTCATAGTGAAACCTGCTGAAAATGTAAATCCAAGATGGCGGCTGCGAATATTTTCAAATTTTTCGTCGTGGGTGTCGTTTTCATGATTTTCGAGGGTGTTAAAGCTGATAGTCACATGAAAATGTAAATCCAAGATGGCGGCTGCAAACATTTCCAAATTTTTCGTCATGAGTGTCGTTTTCATGCATTTCGAGGGTGTTAAAGCTGATAGTGACATTAAAATATAAATCCAAGATGGCTGCTGCGAACATTTTCAAATTTTTCGTCATGTGTGTCTTTTTCTTGGTTTTCGAAGGTGTTAAAGCCGATAGTGACACTAAAATGTAAATCCAAGATGGTGGATGCGAATATTTTCTAATTTTTCGTCATGGGTGTCGTTTTCATGGTTTCCGGGGGTGTTGCTTGCTTTAACACTCTCGAAACACATGAAAACAACCCCACCGATATCGTGACGGTACCTTCCAGGGACATCCATTTTAATTCGGCAGCTTTGTATTACTCTTCTGAATATTTAAGTGATCCCGATTTCCCAGTATTTTTAAATAAATAAAACCACATTATATAAGACGTCGTTTCTATACCATGTATCCGATTAGTTGCGCATTCCCACATTTTCTGGAATCTCGGTATTTATATTAAGAAAAAAAATATTAAGAAGCCATAGCTTCCATAGTTTGTTAGCCAAATATTAACTTTAGGTTAATATGCATCCGATTATCCGATCTCTGCTTATCACCCTAAGTCAATTTTCTGAATTATATCCATTTCGTTCAATGACACTAACAGTTTTGATTTGAATTTACTGACAATTTAAATTGATAGTCGATTTGCGTAATAATTCATATCCCTGACTTCTAATGAAAATCCTCACTATAGACACACGCTAATTGATACAATTACTTAACAAGACAATTAACACCATCCCAGACACAACAAATAGGTAACTATGTACAAAGATAGAATAATCTTGGCTCCATAATGTGACGGATTTCCAGGCCATATCGCGGGCTATAAGGCCATTTCCTGCCGCTGTAATGAATGGCCTGCTAAAATTTATTAGCATCTACACACGCTATGGCTTAAGGCGAAATGGTATTGTAACGGGTTTTGGAGTGTTTTTCCAAACGGAGCACATAGAATATTCAAAATATTTCTTTTTAAAATTCTATATGCTCTGTTACATTAAAATAAACCCATAATCCCCTTCCGTCTTATTACAAAAAAAAATGCTTAAGTACTGGTTTAAACCAAGACTAAAAGGTCTAGGATTGTTACGGTATTAAAGTTAGTACCAGGACCAAAATGTGTTCCGATTACAAAACGAAGACCATCCGAGGATCAGTTAGTACCAATGAAGGTCCATGCTTTTAAAATATCCACAGATAAGAAACAAAAATGGCATTCTTTCATTCGTTCGTACAGTATTTATTTGAAGCAACGTTCTGTTTTTCTAAATATTGATATAATAGTATCACATGAAATGCTTAAATAATTATTTATCAATACAAAAATAGGTCATCAATTGTATAAGTTACACTATATTGAACAAGCACAACTTGTACTTTTGACGCACTTTTTATAAACAAGTTGTCATAATTTTTAACACCTATAGCGTGATTTAAATACTGCGGGCGGCGCGCGTAATTTGAGAGTTGAGACGAATGTTTTTGTTGCGTCCTATACCTAATAATAAATACCTGAATGTACTTCTTATTTTTATTAATTGTTTTTAGTACTACTGTTACTGTTATGTAGTTTGTTCGTGAGTTGTTGTATCTGGTTAAATTGTGAGCTACAGTACCTAATTTAAAATGGAACAACAAAAGAAAAAACGGGGTGAAATCTGGAGTTCTGAAGAAAAAGTTAGTAAAACATGGATTTTAAATTATTATTAGGTAAGCAATGCTATGTATCATCTAATTTCGACTACTTAACGCGATGTTCTTATTATAATAGGATATATTACGTCAACTTATTGCTCAATCAGCACATATTGTAGAAAATAAGTCCACGAAAACATCTGTAAACATGCAGAAAACAAAAGAGTGGAAGAATATACGGATTTGTGAACCTATACTTGTATCTAAAATCTTCGTCACTCAATTCAAAAGGATTCACACGATAACGTTGTCTGTAAGATCGCCGAGGCGTCTCCATCATATCCAAATATTCCAAATTCATCAAGTCAATCATATTTATGTACATTTTTAATAATTTGTAAATAAAAAGACACACAACAACGCTAACCTCAAATAAATTAGTACCGCAGTTAGTCCAATAGATAAACTAGGGGTCTCTGTGGTTTAACTTAGCGATTTTTTTATCGAGTCGAAAGGTGTGTTTTGGCCCTCATAATTTACTAACGAAATTTCTTTTTGTAATCATGAAAAATATCAGGCAAATTTGTAGTTTTTGAGGTTAAAAAATGATTTTACGTGGAGTCGAAATGCGTCATAATATCTTCTTTGGGACCCATTTCGCCTTAATTTCGTACGCCATAACTTTTGAAATAATTTTGGTAACCAGAGGCGCAGGCGTAGTTGGAATTAAAATAAAGTTAAAATAGTTATGATCGGTGAAGTGATATCCGTATGTTTAGGAAAAAGTCCAGAGTTATAAACAATTTAGCAATGCGGACAATTTTTGAAGGTCTTAAGACTCTAATTAATGACATTGAATGCTATAATACTACCTATCTAAGTGAATTTTATGACGAAAGCGATGCGATTTATGATGAAGCTACTGTAGATTATAGTGAAAATACGTCTTGTAACAATCAACCTTCAAACTTTTTTCGCAACTAAACATCTTCACGTGATGCATCAAAATATCGCTGGACTATTGGCAAAATCTGAAACTCTATCAGTGTGCCTAGAGGAATTAGAAGCCTCACAATCTTGTGTGGAGGTACTATGCATCACTGAACATTTTATTATGGAAGGCTATGAAAAACATCTAGATCTTCCTAATTATCAGCTTGCAGCCTGCTACGCAAGAAAAAAAAGCAAAAGAGGTGGGGCATGCATTCTTACTAGAAACGGACTACAGTACAAGGAATTAAAAAATATTTCAAGATTTTCAGTAACCGGTGTCTTTGAATGTTGTGCCATCGATCTGATTGATTACAAGATTATTATTGTCTGTATTTATAGAGTCCCTAATAGTAGTAACTTCAATACGTGCATTGAAAAATTACATTTGATTTTAAGAGAACTGTCCAATAAGCCCTTTTTAAATAGCAATATTGTAATAGCGGGTGATTTCAATGTAGATATCCTAAAAAGAAATTATCAAACCTTAGATTTTGAATGTCTATTATTGAATTACAATTTAAGACTATCCATTTTTCAGCCTACTAGAATGAAGAGTCAAACATGTATTGATAACTTTGCTCACAATTTCGAGAAAAAATGCAAAGCGGAAGTGATTGAATTTGCCTTATCTGATCACACGGCGCAATTGCTGAAGTGTCCCGTAAGAGTGGACTGTATTTTGAAATATTGATACAAATCTCAACGGGATTTTAGCTCGGAGAATATTATTAAATTCAGAACCTGTCTTGAGAAGCTGTCGTTCTCTGAAATTTATGACAGCGATGATCCAAATGTTTCTTTTAACTCGTTCATAGATCTATTTAAATTATTTTACGACTTATGTTTCCCCCGTAGGCTCATTAAAATTCAAACAAGTAAAAAGCCAAAATGGATATCGCGTGGTCTCAAATTATGTAGCATAAAGAAAAGGCAACTACTATGGGCGTCTAGACTCCAACCGACACAAATAAACAAAATAAAATATTCTAACTACACAAAATTATTTAAAAAAATTATTAAATTGACTAAGCGATCTCAAAATGACTACAATATTAAAAACTCTGACAATACAAGCAAAATGACATGGAAATTAATAAAGAACTCTACATTTAATCTACCAAATAATTTAATTAATACAATTCAAACTGATAATAGAACAATTAATAATCCTCAATATTAATTGCTGACAAGTTTAACGCCTATTTCATTGATAAAATTGTACCATTGCCAGGGATAGGCAAAAAATCAACTGAGCACATTTTAGACAAACAAAAATCCATGTTCATGGCACCATCTCATCCAATACAAATATTTAATATTATAAAAAGTTTAAAAAACACTAATAGCGTAGGGTATGACGAAATTTCAACAAAGATCATAAAACATGTTGGCGATCTAATTTCTGGCCATCTGAGCCATATACTTAATCTTTGTATCAGTCACGGTAGTTTTCCTGACCGTCTAAAAGTCTCTATTGTAAAACCTGTTTTCAAAAAAGGAGATAAACAGCAAATGGAAAACTATAGACCTATTGCGATTTTGCCTATTTTCTCAAAAATATATGAGAAGTATATTTATAACGAGCTTTATGCATATTTAGAAAAACATATGATTCTCTGCAACGAGCAAAAAGGTTTCCGTAAAAATAAGACAATAAATATGGCAATATACGACTTCTTGAATACAATTATGACTAATATTGATAAAAAGACACCAGTTTGTGCTATGTACTGTGACATGTCACAAGCCTTTGACTATGTTGACCACAATATCCTAACAAACAAACTATACTCCTATGGTATAAGAGGAAATATTTTGGATTTAATAATGACATATATTTAAAATAGAAAACAAAAAACTGCTATAACAGACTTAAATTTAGAAACAAAAGAAGAAGTCACATACCTATCCAAAGAACGTACTGTTTACTTTGGCGTACCGCAGGGCAGTGTTCTGGGTCCACCACTTTTTTTAATATACATAAATGACCTGCCCAAAGCCATAAACTACCCCTTAACCCTATTTGCTGATGATAGCACGGTAACAGTTGCGTGTAATAAACATGACCAATACGAAGCTGATGTAAATGACGCGTTAATCTCTATTATCTCTTGGCTAAACAATAATAACTTAAAAATTAATCTAAGCAAAACTCAAATTATGCACTTTGGCCATAGAAAATCCAGTACAAAAATGGATGTAAAATTCCAAAACAATGTTATTAATGACGTGGACAGCGCTACATTCCTAGGTCTTATAGTAGATAGACAGCTTAACTGGAAGAATCATATTGAAACATTATGCAAGAAAATAAGTTGCTCATCCTATGCCCTATTTAAACTTGCTCCAACCGTTAACACTGATGCACTACTTACAGCCTATCATGGTCTTGTTGCATCTGTGTTAAGATACGGTATCATATTTTGGGGTAACTCTTCAAATAGGGAAACTGCGTTTAAAGCGCAAAAGCGCTGCATAAGATCTATGTTCGGGCTTAGGGTTACGGATAGCTGTGTACCATATTTCAGAAAGCACAAAATTCTTACACTACCAGCTTTGTATATATATGAAACTGCCCTATTTGTGAGATTAAATCCAAATTTGTTTTCTTGCCTGTCTGATACTGTACAACGTAACAGGCGTAACGACATGCTACGAGGTCGAAGAGCCAATACAGCTCTCATGCGGAAAAGCATATTCTGCAGAGCCCCGCAAATTTATAATAAAATTAATAAATCAATTAGAGAATTAGATTTGGCTAGTTTTAAGAAGCAATTTAAAGAATTTTTATGTAATAAATGCTATTATAATTTGAATGACTACATAAATGACACTGACATATTAATTTAATTCAATTACCTACTATTTATATTATTTAATTTTTAATATGACATCCTTATTTGAATTTGAACTTAATTTATTATAATCTTTCTTTTTTCTTTTCGGTTTGACATTTGTACGCCCATGTGGTAGAATGTGTTGAGACAATATATGTTAACATAAGACCATGTAATATACATACCGACCATGTTCTGACAAATAAATGATTATGATTATGATTATGATTATGAAGTCGAGGGCAGACCAAGACGAAGGTGAACAACAAAATAAATATTAGTAAGAACTAATGTAGATGAACAGACGAACTTTACTCCGACCGAAAGAACAGTAGTGCTATTCTGTAAATATCTCACCGTGAAAACATGAGTGAAGTGATCTTAAAGTGAGCTGTCAATAGTGTCAACCCCTAGCATCAGGTGGAATGACGGCTCACTGCACGCTCACTTCACCTGAGTTATCACGGTGAGATGTTTACAGAATAGCACTACTGGCTCGCAATGGCGGAGGACAAACGTGTGTGGAAAAGAGAGAGGGAGGCGTTTGTCCAGCAATGGGACAATTCCAGCTAAATATACAGATAGAAAATAGTTTTTGCTCCACCCGCATAAGTCTCGATTCCATGGGAATATCGGGATAAAAAGTATCCTATGTCCTAATCCAGGTAATGGTCTATCCCTGTGCCTAAATTTTATCCAAATCCGTTCAGCGGCTTATTCCATTTGGTCACCCTAAAACAGCCACCCTAGGGTGGATACTCGGAAACGAAGTGATCCTATAAGGGTTCCATTTTTACCTGTTGAGCTACGGAACTCTAAAAATTACAAAATTGACAGAATGTCGGATTGTAGCTTGTCAGTTTTACTATGTAGGCCCCCGATCAGACTTCTTAGGAAACAGGTTACGGGTTCTGATAGCCTGTGTCTTAAGTTTAGTTTCCTAGGAAAGCGGCCGTAATGGCCGTCATGAAAATCTATCTTTCACCAGTATTTGACATTAAGTCAAACCCCGTCCCCCAAGGATTTAAACCGCTAGATTTGCCCTCACCGTACTTATTCACAAGTGTCTATACTGAAAATAGTGAGCTCACACACATGATAATCAAGTGAAGTCACTGCGTCACTGTGTGTCAAAGATGTCAAAACGAATCAGAAATGCAACTATCTTTTTACGCGGTAGGGCGAATCTAACGATATAAATCTTTGACACTGTCATCATTTTCATGCCAGGCATCACTAAGGCCGTTAAGTGCGACCACTGCTCTTCTAGGAAATCGAATCGACGCGCTTGTGTCGGTACTTCTGGGTGGTCTAGCGCTATTGCGGCGCGTGTGATTAAAATAACGATATCTCTAATGTTTTGTATGGCAGCTGTTTATAAAACTTATGTCGTTGGAATTGATAAGAAATATGTTATTACCAAATGTGACTATAATGACCGCGGACTGGAGAAGGAGTTTCAACAGCTGACTGGACAGACATTTTGACTTTATATTTTTTCACTTAGCCAGGTCTCAGATGAAATAAGTTTCGTCTGTTTAAAACAGCACTTAGCTAAAAGCGTACATTTGACATTAAATGAAACTGCTTAGTTCTAGGTGTTACTTAAACACTGTTAAAGTTGTGGCCACGAAAACCACGATGACATCAAATATAGTGGGCCTGCAGCAGCGGAGAAAGTTTGCAACACCTTTTTTTTGTATCAGTTTTTTTATTTTTTATTTAAAGAGAAATCTGGGAGTATGAGTAAGTTGTGAACATGTATAGTATACATTGCAATACTTAATACAAAATAAACTGGACTTAAATAGATTAATATCTAGTATTTGGCAATAACAAGCATACCAAATACCTATCAGGATTGGCTCCGCACAGGACTGTTTTAAATTGAAAAATTAAAATAACAGTAGGTGCTATCGAAGAAATAAACTTTTTAAACTGTTTTTTTTTTTTGTAAAATAGTTTTTTTTTTCACTTTTTAGTGGGTCAGCCTGTAATTCATCTAAGTTACAATAGCCTAATGTCAATTGCTCATCACCTTTTACAAAATATTGCTTTTCCCGATACAAAGACGTTAATTGTTGAGGAGTTCTCCAGGAGAACTGAAACCATTTCAACATAATATGTGTTGTGACGAGCATAAATTGCTTAGCAATAATCGAATCGCAACCCGTGAAATACGTATTATTGAGTAGTTACGATGGCCATCTCTGGTCTTCCTCGTCAGTTCCACTTGACTAAATGGTGCTTTCTGGGAGCAAATGCACGAGTTACTATAAAAAACATCCAAATCGCTAAGTATAGGTATGCCTATAAAATTTGAAGGTTCCCCTCGATTTCTCTGGAATGCCATCATTAGATCCTGGTTTCCTTATCATGGCACCACCCTTGAGATATCTCCTTCCCAACAAAAATATTAATCATAAAAATCGGTTCATAAACGACGAAGTTATCCGCGAACACACATAAAAAAAAATATATATAGGTATGGTCGAATTGAGTAACCTCCTTTTTTTGAAGTCGTTTAAAAAAAAACTTTTTTACAAAAAAATACAACCGACTTCCAAAAACAACACTACAAAGTGAAAAATAACTTTAATTTCGGAAGTTGGTGGCAAAAAACGAAAATACATTGAACTAGACACCGACTTCCGAAATTAAAGTTATTTTTCACTTTGTAGTGTTGTTATTGGAAGTCGGTTGTATTTTTTTGTAAAAAAGTTTTTATTTTTCACTTTTTAATTGTGTACCTACCCCACACAAATTCTAATACCACTATTTGCAAAACAAACTAGAACATCATCCATACCTATAAAAGTGGGGAAAAAATACGTATTATTGATGCTAACTCAAAAACGACCGAAGCAAAGTTAATCAATTTTATATGGGACCAACTGTGATGTATACCCTCTCGAATAAAACAAAAAAAAAAAAATCCAAATCGGTCCAGCCATCTTCGAGTAATCGGGGAACATATATAAAAAAAAAAAATAAAAAAAAAGGTTCCGACGAATTGAGAACCTCCTCCTTTTTGAAGTCGGTTAAAAATATCTAAAACCGTAGGTAAGGACTAGCTTGCAGCGCTTGGCCGCTATAGTATCGCTTGCTGACAGATGTGGTCATCGTGTGCACGGGATATTTATTTTTGGTGTTCGTTATATTGATTCGTAAAGAGATATACTGTTGTGTTTATTTCTCTCTATTCGTGTCGTGGCAGTGGGCAGGCCACACAATCAGAAGCAGAATAGAGAATTGGGCCAAAGACGTCATTGAATGGTACCCGAGAGAGGGGATAAGGAAACGGGGAAGGCCGGTTCGTAGATGGGAGGATGATCTCAGCTCGACGGCAGGAGCCGCGTGGAGGAGAAAAGCACAAGATCGTGTACTTTGGAAGAGTCTGGGGGAGGCCTACGCTGGTGAGCAAGACAAACAACTGTTGTCTGATATTTATAGCCTTATGTAAAATTAGTTTTAAGTTCGTTAATAAAGGCTTACTATTAAGTTTGTGTAAGCTTCATGCGAGTCCTAATAAATACTTTTTTTTTTATATTTATTTACTTTTCGACGAAAAACGATGAATTGCTTTCTTGAATGATTATTTTGTGATAACATTCAATTCGTCGTTTTAGAAGCCCAAACACGTTACTTAGTCCAAATTAAAGGATTGCGGCCAAGCGATTAAAAATGTCTACTAAGTTTCACTTAGTAGCGTGCCATGTCTGTCATTACATAGTTTTATACAGACCATTTATTCATGAATTGAACCTACGTATTTGGGAGAATTTCACCACAGAATTCGTTTCTTCTTACACTCATGTAGGTAATGATTGTCTGGTAATCTATACAAGCTGTAACATAAAATAACGGACAACCTCCTAAGGGGTCATTATACTCAAGAGTATTCTATTCTATTCTATTCATGAACAACTTTTACTATATGGGACAATTCCTGTAATCGCAAAAAAAAATCAGCTGCTCAGTACATTTATCAACATCTAACTCGTCAAAATTTAGGGAGCAGCTGATTTTTTTTTTCGCGATTTCAGGTTTGGTTCCATAGTAAAAGTTGTTCATAATGATGAGTACAGTGACCCCTTAAGAGGTTGTGCGTTATTTATGTTACACCTTGTATATAAGGTGCTATAATATTATCTGCTGCGGCTGCAATGGGAGACAGTATTGTGTACTTATATAGATTACAATAGTTAAGATAAATATATTGTTGATCTTATGTCATAAATTTTTTCATACAAAAAAATTGTGCGAATAAAGAATTGATTTATTTGTATGAAACCGTCCGTTAGTAATTAGTGTTCATTCACAGAACAGTTAGAAAGAAGTAGCAATTGTTTTCATTGACGAAGCGACACATCGCGCGTTGTTTGTGAACCACGTTAAGCAGTAGAAAATGCTTTTAATTACTTTATTTTCTCAAATTGATTTAACTATACCGGGGTACGAAACTTCACTATTGTAATCTATATACACAATACTATTTCCCATTGAAGCCGTGGCAGATATTTTTATAGCACCTTATAATAGGTATGTAGGTACCTATGAAATTGCCGTTTTGTATGAAAAAATTTAAACGATTTTTTTTCATGCATTTTTTATTTGTATTAATCGAAGTAATCACCCATGCAATCAATGCATCTTTGCCAACGCAGTGGCAGTTTATTGATGCCCTTCTTAAAGAAATCAGCTGGACGGGAGGCAACAAATTCTTCAAAGGCATTTTGTACTGCCTCTCGGGTATTGAATTTTTTTCCCGCCAAGTAGTTATCCAAATTCTGGAAAAAGTAGTAGTCTGTAGGCGCAAGGTCTGGTGAGTAGGGCGGATGACGGAGAGCTTCCAACCCCAGTTCTTGCAACTTGGAGACCGTCTGCTGTGCAGTATGAGGTCGCGCGTTGTCGTGCAGGAGCAGCGGAGACGAGCGATTGACCAATGCTGGTTGGAGATGTGCCAGCTTCTCCATCATTGTGTTCAGTTCTTCACAGTACACATCTGAAGTAATGCTCACCCCGTTTGGTAAGAAGCTGTGATGAATCACACCGGCGCTAGACCACCAAACAGTGACCATCACTTTTCTAGGGGTAAGTTTTCGTTTAGGGCATTGTTTAGGTGCTGAACCAGGATCGAACCAACTTGCTGAGCGCTTGCGGTTATCAAACAGAATTCATTTTTCATCGCAGGTAACAATGCGGTTCAAAATTCCTTCATTTGTGTGTCTGTTGAGCAGTGCAAGGCACGTCTCGACGCGTACTTCGCGCTGGCGATCATTGAGTTCGTGGGGCACCCATTTGTCAAGCTTTTTTACCTTGCCAATTTGACGCAAAAGGACCAATATTGTTTTGACGCTAACGTCGAAAGCTGCTGCTAATTCAGCCGTAGATTGTGTATCATCAGCTTCCACAATCGCCTTTAATTCGTCATTGTCGACCAAAGTCTTCGGACGACCGCGAGGTTCATTTTTCAGGTCGAAATTTCCAGAACGGAAGCGAGCAAACCAATAACAAGTGGTGCGTTGGTTTGTAGTGTTAGCTCCGTAAACGTCGTTGATGTTGCGTGCCGCTTGTGCCGCGTTGCTGCCACGACGGTACTCATATTCCATAATTACTCGAATTTTTAACGTATCCATGATGACGAAAAAGATTGAAATGCGATGAAAATGTAACACTAATCAATAAACAAATGACTACTTTTGGAAAAAAAAATCCATGTTTTTAAAATAAAATTAATTTGAAATTAGAATTCTTAGCCAAACAAAAATTATTTTGATTTGAAATGGCCAGTACTGCAGAACGGCAATTTCATAGGTAAAGACCTAATATATAAAGATTAATCTCTATTTCCCTTGGTCATTGCATCATGCGTGAACGGATGGAACAACTTCGCTAATTATTTTTTTGTTGTGTTTATTACTGTCAGGAGATGGTTGTTATGATGAGAGAAAATTGGAAAAGTTGCCGGGTAAATTGGCAAATTCGGGAAAACTGTGCATTTTCTATAGGATTTTTGTATGAATTATTGAAATTTGGACAGGACAACATCTGTCGGGTAAGCTAGTTAATTAAATTAAATACACATACATAAACTCGCTTCTTTTTACTATGGGTGTAAATTATACGAATGCATTAAATACAAAAAAAAAAAAAAACATGACTGTCAAATTGACATTGTTTTGTAATTTAAAGTGTCCCTTTCACTAAGAGGCCTTTTTAGGGTTCCGTACCCAAAGGATAAAACGGGACTCTATTACTAAGACTCCGCTGTCGGTCCGTCTGTCACCAGGCTGTATCTCATGAACCGTGATAGTTAGGACAGATGACATTTTCACAGATGACTATAACAACAAACACTAAAAAGCAGAATGACATAAATATTTAAGGGGGCTCCCATACAACAAACGTGATTTTTTTGCCGTTCTTATAGATAATGGTGCGGAACCCTTCGTGCGCGAGTCCGACTCGCACTTGGCCGGTTTTTTCAGGAGTGGGACAGCACAGGTAAGTAAAAAAAAAGCACATGTCAAAATCTGTACTAAATCATTTAATACTTTGAAAAAGTAAGCATCTGAGTTAAAAATAAAACACCAAATCATTCTCAAAATAAAATATATTTGACAGGAAAAAATCACTCACAAAAAACTTTGCACCTTCAACAGCACAACATAACTGACAATGCTACCTGATTGAGTAACATATGTCCCTGATATAATTTTGCCAATAGTACAAATCAGTCTAGGTTACTTTGGAAACCCAAAAAGGCTTGATTAATGCGAGAGATACCGTATTCATAGTCCAAGATCCAACCCAACATCGACCCACCACCATCTTATTATTAAAATGAGAAATTTTCTTTGAAGAAAAAAAAAACTCATTAAAATAACAGATAATGGTAGGTCGGTGTTAGGTCGGAAGTACTGTTAAGCTTGTGGATTTAGGACATAACTGTTTACCACGCAACAGAAGTAATACCACACTGAAACAACGGAAAGGTTTGCACATTGTATTAAACACAACAACATTTAAACCAGAACAGGTATGCGCTTCGGTAATCTTCGTGTTTCCGAATAAGTACGAATGTCGCGCCACAGAGAAACCCCCTACAGTGGCAAAGCATCTCAGTTTTCCTCTACCGCGTTTTGTACAGTTCTTTCACATTTATTTAAACTCTGATTTTGCATCACTGTCAAAATCACAGTGATCTTTATTCTCCTTACGATAAGGTCGCTATTGGATTGTTGGTATTGACAAGTCTGTCAAAATCACAATAATCTTTATCCACCTTAAAATAAGGTTGCTGTTAGGTTGCTGCTGTCAGAGGTGATAACTGTGAATGGACTCACTCATAAGATCTGTCAATCAAAAGTTTTGTAAAGGTTTTTGGAATTGCAGAGTTGCACTTTGGTGATTGTAACTATAGGTAATATTAGATCTCATAACCTTGCATTCGTATATCCGAAAGTAGACGATGATTCCCGAAGTGCATACTTTTCTTGGGATTATTATTCGTCTAGGTACTCGTATCGCATAATATTGTGCACTTGGCTTGTATCACAGCATAATAATATTACAGTAGTTTATCTTCATAGAAAACGGCCGAAACGACGCGTTTCTAAATCTCAGTATATACCAACAGTTCGAGTGCGCGGCAGTTAGCCGACGTTCGCACAGACGTAAAAATATCGCGGCGGGATTTTATCGCACACAGGATTTTCAACTCTCGTTGTTGAGCCGAGTGTTGAGAATCCAACTTAACAACAACAGAGTGCATTCTAGCGGGTCCAAAAAACATACTGGTGGATTCTCAATTCTCGGCGCTAAATAAATACGCCGTGATATATTTACGTCCGTGCGAACGTCGACTTACGCTCGGACGGAAGCGTATTTATCTACCGAGCGGCCGTAGGTAATTAATTCATGGTCACTGACCAGATAAACTACTGTAGCTTTATTATTCTGTGCTTTTAGGTTGGCTTGTGTTAATTGGACACAGTGTAACAATTGTTGATAGACCAATCTATATAAATAATAAAGTAAAATAACGAAAAATATTTTTGTCATGAATTATTAGGAAACTGTGATTTAAATTTTCTTTTTCTTCCGCGCTTTGCTTTCGCCAGGTTGAAGGAGAAGCAAAGGTCGATAAACAGCCTAATATGAAGAATAGAAAATTCAAATATTCTTGAGTTTAGAACACAAATATATGTTAATTTGTTCATAAACGTGTTTTTTTATTGTAATAATTATGGTTTTTGATGATATTCTGATGAAATTATAAACATTATTTTACTATTCAAAAAATATTAACGCCGTAAAGACGCATCTCTCTTTGCCGAGATTTATAAAAATACATTCATCTCCGAATAGAGAGGACCGTCTCGCGCCAGTTTCATTTTGGCACTTGGCACCGGCAAGTGTCAAAATGAAACTGGCGCGAGACGGTGTGAATAGAGGCTTGAACCAATTTGGACTAAGTATATGTATAAGTTATCTGTGGTCATTTTTATTCTCGCACACGTAGAAAATGCCTCTAGCATTAAGTCCGCCTTTGTATAGTATTTTTTTACTTGTGCATAAAGTTTTAATAAATAAATAAATAAAAGTTATAATTAACGACTGTTTATACCTATACTGCTAAAATACACAAGGTGTTACCATTGCATAGAAAATCATAGCTTTATTCAAACCTTTATAAAACCAGCGTAAAACATAGTATTTGATCCCTCATAACCACCGCATTATTAATTGTTATAATATTATTGATTCTATTTTCACTAATGATGCCGCAAGATTAATGTATTAACAGATTAATTCACAACTTTTGTAAACCAAATTAATCCATAAATAATTTTATATTAACTACAATACGTTGCAATAAGAATAAGAATTTATGTGGTATTTATTATTAAATCATATTCCAGAGATTTATTGAATAGTACTTATTAATAATTATTTTTCTGTGAATCTGTGAAATGAGGCTGAACACCACTGCCATATGTTACAAGCAAAGCAAAGGAGATCATTCATCGTTCATACATTTTTGGGCTAAATATGAAAGTTGTAGTTGTGTTTTGTAGTGTGTGTGTTGTTTTGCCAACAAAAAAAAAGCTATTTTCCGAAAGAAACGTTTTTCTCTATTTATTTCTTTTACTTTTTACTATTATTCTTCTAACTAATACTTATGTACTGAAAAGAATATTTTTTAAACTCGTATAGCAGCGCAAAGAATGACCGTACAGATGGATAATGGAAGGATAGATGTCCGTAGGGATGTTCTAACGGAAAATAACTTTTTTTTTTTCGAATATTTAGCCAAAAATTAATTATCTTCTTTCCCTTAAGCTCTGATCAAACTGAAGCGAACGAGCGAGCAGGATGCTGGACGCAACTGCATGCGTCGCGCATTTTAATGACAAGAAAGTCACGCGGCTATACACGGGTGCACCAGTTTGAACCTACAAATAAGTTAGTCCCATGTAGGTAATACGGGGCAAGCTTATTGTCATCCATGTAATAGGAAAGAAAGAAAATAATAGAGAATAATGAGAATAGGCGGCAAGCTTATTGCCATCCATGTAGTAGGGGGCAAAATTATTGCCATCCATGTAATAGGGGACAAGCTTATTGCCATCCATGTAATAGAGGGCAAGCTTATTACCATTCATGTAACAGGGGGCAAGCTTATTACCATCCATGTATTAGGGGCAAACTTATTTCCATCCATGTAATAGAGGACAAGTTTATTGCCATCCATTTAATAAGGGGCAAACTTATTGCCATCCATGTAATAGTGGACAAGCTTATTGCCATCCATGTAATAATTGACAAGCTTGTTGCCATCAAACGGGCACAAATCCAGACCCCGGGCTGCTACTAAGAAATTCCTAATGGAGATACCCAATAACCTTTATCTCAGATCCTTTAAATCAGGGCCTTATGCTCAGAAGTAGCGCTTGAGGCCACTAGACCCACGAGGCAGTCAACTGGTGAAATGTAGGTGTACTTTAGGTACACCTCTGCCTAACCCTTTTTTTTTTTGTGGATGAGAAATCATCAAATGACTTCTTCCGCTCTGGGCGGAGCGGGAGGGCGTGTCAGACTTTTACTAACTAAAACCCACCCGTGTTCCTTCAGTTGCTCGTGCCAGGGCCACGGTATCTCTTTCGAACTACCCGCGACCCCGGCGGCATCGGCCCTATTGAACCCCTTCACTGCTGACATCTCTTTACGGCGCGAGTGGAACAAAACGCGCCGTCGACCCGGGCCTGGTCCTTACCGGACGGCGAGCTGCCCATTACTCGTCCTCCGCAAGCCCGCGCCTACGGTAGCCGGGAATCGGCAATAGAATCCCGCCGCCCAGGGCATCTCCTGCGGCGGCTAGGGGCGCGAGAGCGCGACTGTTGCCTCTCCCTCACGCGTTCCGCCTCCTCCTTCGCGAGCATTTCTGCTTCGCAGAAGGAGGTGACCTCTGCCTAACCCTTCGGAAATTACAGGCGTAGTGTGTTATGTTCTGTTTATACAAGTTACGTTTGGGTGTGTCATCATCGTGGTGAAAGTATTGGACAGCTAGACTCTGCGTTACCGAGTGCTAGCTGTTCTGGTTGCGGCGGGCATTTGGAATCCCAATCCGATTTATTTCGCCACTCGGGAAGGCTCCCATGCATCCTCGGTGCCCAGTGTGGCACCAATCCGCTCACGCAAAGCAGGTCGACATTGCCCTGAACGAGACATGTCGAATTATATCGGGATGCCTAATACTGTATCATGGTAAAAAGAATTCAAAACAAATTCACGCTGGCGGTGCGGAGGGATATCGCTCTGTATAGCTTTGTGTTTCGGGTGCTGCGAGGCTGGCTTCATCACCCCGATCTGTTAGCAGAGCTGGGGCTGCGTGTGCCACCCGGATGCGGGGGCGCGCATCGCTACTGGAGCCACCCTCTAGGACTAACCTGAACACGTTTTCCCCCTTGTCACGCGCCATAAAACTGTTAAATGTTATTTCAAATGAGGTAGATATATTTCACTGCAGCCTAATGAAGTTCGCAGAGTAGCACTGAAGGCATTGAAAATGTTGAGAAGTGATTTTAATTATTTTATTTTTTAAATTGTATTTCTAATTGTTTTTAATTGTATTTTTTGCAGCAACATTGCATTGACGTTATAGCTGTCAAGGTGTTAGTTACGTAATTTAGAATAAATAAATAAAACCAACACCGCGCAACAAGCTCTACCGGTTGGCCGGTATCGCTCCACTTGTTGTATGAAGGGAAGCCGCATGCGCGCTTGAGAAATCTAAGCAAGAAGCCGATTCCCGATATCCCCTCTACAAACATCCAACAACACTGGGTAGACTAGAGTCGGGAGAACTTTAACCGCCAAAGGTAAGAATACAGTTGTGGCAAAAACATCACCGGCCACCACCCAACTTTGTCTAGCCACAGGAGCACCTGCCACACGGGCGTGACCTGCAGTGGACAAGTAGACCGCTGAAAGCAGATTGTGCTTGCAGCCGTCTACTTGGGTCCAAAATCGCAATCAATAGCGAAATGGGGGATTGTTGGCCCAATTGACACCCAATGTGAATGCGACGCTCCTGGCCTAACCATGCCTCATATGTTGGAGTATCCAAAAGGTCCATACACCTGCACTTCTGAGGGCCTAAAAAACGCCACCGATGCCTGGATTGGCGTGGCCAGCTATTGGGCCCAACTCATCTAACATAATATCTACTGTTGGGAATCAGAAGAATTTTTTTTTTTTTAAATGGCTTTTCGTAATGTGACCATGACAGGTCTCGACTACTTAACCAGACTTTCCTGTGGGTGCCTTAAGCGAGCTCAAAGCCTGCAGCTAGGGCATATATACTAACTAACTTATAAACTAAGCGGCTGCACGCTAAGGGCACCCCCTGTGGTGTACGGACCTCGGCTTATGGCGTCGCTGGGGGGAGAACAGCAAGGAGGAACAGGCTGGATCAAATCAGGGTAATTATTATTATCAGGGGAGTTTAAAGCTACAGGCTCAGCTACACCACCAGCTGGCTCGATTAGAGGAATTGAAGAAACCAGTCCATCCACCATCGGACCATCAACACGTTATTGTAGCGACCGACATTTAATATCTGCCTATATTTCGTGTGTCATTTGTTTTTGTTAATTCCTTGATTAATTAATTAAATTGATGTTGTAGCTGTAAGATTTTTGCTTTTTAAAAAAATTACTTGCCATCTAGTTTGCAAGACTACAATATCATCTACTCGAAAAGAAGTAGACAAGTTAGCTGAAACAATAGATACGAATGAAGTTCGTCCCGCATCCCGTTCGCTTCTGTTCAGCCAGAGTTATATTTAGAAAAAAAAAAATCTTACTTATTAGACAAGTTATCATTGCTAGGAGAGCGCATGATGCCGACAACCAGTCCATATTGCCAAGCAAGCACTTGCCCTCCTCCCAAACACACTCGAAAGCAATTGCTGTGACTACAAAAGATCCGATGACTATATTTAAAAATACCATCCACACAAACATTTGGGCAAACCCTTCTTGGTCCTGCAATTAAAAAATAAGATTTTTTAAATGTTGTTTGGTAGCAATGAACGTAGTGAGGAGCTCATGGCTAGGTAATAACAGCCGCACAGGTCGATCCATCAGGTTAAGCTACGCTTGCCGGGGTTGGTCCGTGGATGGGTGACCATCTTAACATACCAAGACTCCTCCGTGCCTCGGAAAGCACGTTATGCATGTAATTTTGTCGGTGTCATATAAACGTGTAAAAAAAAGCTCGATTGAAGCATCAGATCTATCAGCTTTATGCCAGTCACCAGTACACAATCAATCTGCCTAGCCTTTTCCCAACTATGTTGGGGTCGGCTTCCAGTCTAACCGGATGCAGCTGAATACCAGTATTTTACATGGAGCGACTGCCTATCTGACCTCCACAACCCATTAACTGGGTAATGCGATACCCCTTGGTAAGACTGGTTGTCAGACTTTCGGGCTTCTGACGACCCGTAACGACTGTCAAAGATCCACGAATGACAGCCGGGACCAACAGCTTAACGTGCTTTCCGAGGCACGGAAGAGTCTCGGTATGTAAAGATGGTCACCCATCCACGGACTGACCCGGCAAGCGTGCTTATCCTGATGGATCGACCCGTGCGGCTGTTATTACTTAGCCACGAGCTCCTCCAGTCACCAGTACACATACCCTGCAAAGGATCATGGGCAAAAATATATGAAGCCTGGTACTCGGTCCAATAGCCATAATATATATATCATTGGAAAGGTCTTTTTACAAGGATTAATGATAACCGAGTCGCTTGTCTCCATTTGCTGTCGGAACGGAGTTATTTTGTGTTAAGTATTTTTTTTTTTGTTTTTGTTTCATTTTGTTAAGATAATGGTGATATTATATAATTTTCTTCTATAGAATCCTGTGTTTGTTGATTAATAGATACTAAAATGAATAAACACTCAGGAATAAAAAAAAAATTGAAAAAGTAAGAAACGTTATTTATTTTTTTAAACATTATTATCAACAATAATGACATCGTTGAGGAACGCTGCAGCAGCAGTGAAGCCTACATGTCTGGCATATCCTAGATACCAAACGATTGAAACTATATGAGCACAAGTGCCGATTGTTCGTCGTCCGGTCAAACACGTGCAGTAATAATTGCATAAAATGTTATGGATATTGGTTTCGTTTTCATTAACATTGTTTTTTACTAATACATAACAATAATAAGTTCTTGACCATACGTGACGCGACTGTATGCGTCCGCGTAAAAGCCAGGCATCTTCGTTTATACCATATTCATTTAAATCTTGGAGTGCGCTTTCTCTATATACTTGTAGAATGTATAGTCCATTTGATAAATGCTCGCTGCAGTAGGATCGGGCTAGCTTCAGTTGATAGGTGCCCAATGAAAGTAAAATAATCTGTTCTTCCGTCAGTAGTGGGAAGTTCTGTATTTCGTGATTTTCTATTCTTTGAAAATCCGCTCTTCGGTTATTCAAATGTTTTCTTTCAACATAATCATAAAGTAGATTCGGGGAATCTATTTTCTCCCTGATTATGTTTAGGAAGGCCTCTGCGTGAATGTTGTCATCGATGGGTATGTGGAAGTTATTAAACATAGCTGCGGCGATTTTAAAATCAATGAACATTTTTGGTAGTGTTTTATTAAAATATTTTTGCCGCAAAAGCTTGAAATCTCGTTTGAACCTCCCGTTCACCACTTCCACTACCCACCGGCATAGTGTAACTGATCGAGCTTCATTACCTTGCTCAGTAGTTAGCTGTGTCTCCCATCTGTCTTTAGATGGTGGAACGTAGGATTCATATCCCCATGCTTCGATAGCATCTAAGCTGTCCCGGAAGCCGCGATCTAATATGAAGACATCGTTCGGTTGAAGAAAGCAATGCAATGGGTTTTCTCCATCATTCATTATATCGCTCATGATGTTCGCATCAGTCAGTCTTAGTGGCAGCGTATGGTCCCAAAACATCGATTATATAGCCATTGGAACACACAATTAAAAACGGCTTCAGCAAGTTCTGGAACTTATGCAGGCTATAAGATAGACGCTGGAACAAAAAGTTCGAGCTTTTATTGATATATATATAAGTCCCATCGCATATAACGATAGCTTTATTGTTTTCTTCATTGCCAAATAACCCTCTTGGTATAGTGAGGTTCTTTTCTAAAACGTCGTTTCTATTCATATGGTCCACTCCCAAGTGTAATATTACATATTCATTCATGAGGCATTCGCGCACAATAGTTAGTAAACGTTCCAGCTTTCTTCGTGACATATTAAATAACGTCGCTAGTCTTTCATCTGAGTCTCCGGTACGTAGTTTCGTCAGATATATGCCTAACGCAGTTCGAGGCTCCTTGCACCTCCCACTTAGTGAGGGTGTTTGTTCTAATATGGAATCAAACTGTTCGCATTTGCGTCCTGTCCAAAAGTACATATCCTCGTTGCTTAAAGCACCTCTTGTGTTGAAATCTAGCCTAGGTCCACGATTTAAAGCCATTCTTAACATGTCACAAACGTCGCTAAACTGTTGCGCATTGAAGTTATGTGTGACATTGCAGAATTGAGGCAGCTCTTCCCAAGCATTGCTCTCAAGGTGTTGTCCACATACTCTAGCACCGTCAGGAATATATAACTTATATTCACAGAAAATGTGAATCTTGATCGTCTCTGGTATTCGAAGGCGGGTTGCGTTTTGGCAAGTGTTAAAGATACAATGCCCTGGAGTGTTTGGAGCTCGAGTGTAGTCTGGAACCTGAAGCTCTCGTACATTCTGTTCTACTTCTGGTATGACAGGTGGTCTTCCTACAACGTTGTCAATTCTCTGCCAACATCGGTGACACACACGTCGTGTGTTGTCGAACTCTACCTGAAAATGGTAGAATACGATCTTGCTGATGTTATGTTGTATTTTTATGAAAACATTTAAAACAATGCGGTATGTAGGTGTTCAGGTCTAAAGTCATGACATACTTGTATTGTTTTCATATTTTAAGTAATGCAAGTAAAAATATATCTTATGTATAGCCGATGTGACGGCTTAGTGAATAGATAACAATAGCAAACACACAATAGGTGGTCAGAGAAGTGTTTTAATAAGAAGAACTATAAACGTGCGAACTGAGTCATAAAAGGATTAAAGGATTGTGAGAAAGCTGCACAAGTCATTACTGATATAAAGGGATGCCGCTCGGAAGCAGGTAGCTAGTACTGCACGTGTTTTTTTTTTCTATGAAGCGAACACCCTTAGCTACGGACCATACAGCCGCGCTACATAGAAAATAAACACGTGCAGTTGGTAGTTTGCAGCTCGGTTCGGAAACGCACTTTTACACACAACACTAGAGTAGTTCAATAAGACCTGTAAGTGCGAGCAAGAGGTCCGATTAAAATGATTTAGGGCTCAATTCGCACGTTTGTAATAGCTCAGGTATAAAAATATAACAGACAATAATAATATAAACAAACCGCTTCTAAAAAGAAAAACTGAAGCTGGTGAAGTTCGAAATAGTTTAATGAAGTATGTACTAACCTCCAAAATGGCATGTTCTCGTATGTAAGCCACAAACTCGGGGTGCATTCTTGGAAGATCATCAGTTAAAACATGCTGTTGGTATCTAGCATGATGTAGGCCTCGCCGACACATCACACAGTTGCGATTTTCTTCCATAACGATGTTCCAAATCGATAAGCACTACAATAGTCCACAACACTAGCCAAGATAAACGTTTGTAGCGGGTAACAATGTCCAAAAGGGGCGCCGGGGTCAGTGATGAAAACGGTATAACAAAGTACTAGGTAGAATAAACAGCTGCGGAACGTCGTTTCACGCACAGAACGATACAACGACTAGTGAATGTCGCGGCACAAAAGGCTGTCCACTGGCACAGCGCACCACCTACCCCACCCCGCGGCTGGTTCCCTATCCCAGAGGTCTATAGTCACCGTTGTAACAAAAAACAGAAATGTTAAAGATAATACTACTTTTTTATGTAAAAAAACATATTTTCAAAAGTGTTCACCATTATCATATCATATCACGATATAATGCATGAATAGTAACACAATAGACGTATAAAAAAAAGAAGGACTCCGCGCCACGCATATCGAAAGTGAAGCACCGTACCGATCTATGTGTGCGTGATATGAGTACCTGCAAAGACGCCGTCGCTTGTGTCACGTAATGGCGTCCGGTTGGCATACTATGATGTAAATGTGTGCGTGAGGCGTGTTTGTACAAACGGTCCTGGCATACTTACTGTGCTTCACTTTCGATATGCGTGGCGCGGAGTCCTCCTTTTTTTATGAGTCTATGAGTAACACAATACATTTCTCGTTTTAAATAATGTTGTTTTACATTGTTTTTTTCGTATTTCAACCATGATAGGTATGAAATATTATCGTACTTGCAATTATGATATTAACTAAAACTGGAACTTTGGGGGCTTGCCGTGGTTTTCAGACAAGGATTTGGGACATGTCGCCATAGTAAATATTTTTCCTGATTAAATGACCTATCCAATGACACCACAATGATTGCTATTGGAGCGAGTACCAAAATGCCCATTCTCCTTTCATAGCCAAATGACTTGACTAAAGATTTCTCTGTACGCAATGATTAAGCTGATTTGTTTCGTGTGGAAATCGAACCCTCGAAACGCGAAACATAGCACAGCAGCCAAAAAGCTACTGTGATAATTGTGCGTATCGAACTTTTTTATTATTATTTATCCACTAATATAATTAGTTACTACTGGCTGTTACCCGCGACTTTATCTAAATGTATTTTGCATCTGTCACAAATATTCAGAATGAAAAGTAACCTTTGTCCTTCTCCACATTCCAGGCTACCTCTTTGTCAAATTTCATTAAAATCGGTGTAGCGGTTTAGTCGTGATGAGGGAACAAACAAACAGATGTACTGAGTTAGTTTGGCATTTATAATACTAGAATGATAATAATGAACGCTTTGAAGGACAAAAATGAGACACAGTAAAATAATAATACAGTAGTTTATCTTCATAGAAAACAGCCAAAACGACGCGCTTCGAAATCTCAGTCAGTAACAGTACGCAGCAGTTTGAGTGCGCGGCAGTTACGTACGGACGGACACGTATTTATCTACCAAGCGGCCGTAGGTAATTAATTGCCCAGATAAACTACTGTATCTTTATTATTCTGTGTTATCACTGCTATGGCCGTATAACGTCCTTCAAAACGTTAAGGATAATTACCGACAAAGTGGAAAACATTAACGCCAGTCCCGCAAACATGTAGACCATGGACATAAAGATAATAGTCGTTGGGATTAACTTGGATAAATCTGACACAGCCTGTTCAGGTTCTGAAAAAAAAAAGGTCTAAGTTAACCCAGTACCTACAATCATTATTCATCATCATCATTTTGCTGCCCATATCCCAATTTATTTGGGGTCCGCGCAATAACAACTTCTTTTTTACCCGACTACGGCAAAACCAAAAGGAAGGGTTATAATTTTAGCAGTCTATGTATGTATGCGGAAATCGGCTGTCATGGTATGGGCATGTGATGCGGAGGAGTGAGGAAAATGTCGTGAGGAAAGTTTTAAGTATGAATGTCGATGGCTATAAGAGCAGGGGAAGACCAAAGAAACGATGGATGGATTGTGTGAAAGATGACATGGCTAGAAAGGGGGTGACTACCGAGATGACGAATAATAGAGAAGTATGGAAAAAAAGGACATGTTGCGCCGACCCCAAATAGATTGGGATAAGGGCAGGAGAATGATGATGTATGTATGTATGTATATAAGTATGTATTTACGAGTACGTGTGTTCCACCGTAGCGCCTAAATTACTGAACTGATTTTAATGAATGAGGTATCAATAGATTCGTAGTAATAGTCTGGGTGACATTGGCTATTCAAACTTTCCCTATATTGAATATGGTTGACTTTTCACGTAAATTTCTGACCACGAAAAAAATTAAATTGTGATTATAATGTCATGTTTGGTATCAAAAGAAAGGTATTGACGAGTACATTACAAATATGTATATATGTTATATTGTTTAAGTAAATAAATATGTTTAAATTGTTAAAAATATACTTATTTTTAACCGACTTCAAAAAGAAGGAGGTTCTCATTAACCGACTTCAAAAAGGAAGAGGTTCTCAATTCGTCGGAACCTTTTTTTTTTTTTTTCTATGTATGTTCCCCGATTACTTGAAGATGGCTAGACCGATTTGGATTTTTTTTTGTTTTATTCGAGAGGGTATACATCACAGTTGGTCCCTAAAATTTATTAACTTTGCTTTGGTAGTTTTTGAGTTAGCTTCAATAATACGTATTTTTTCCCCACTTTTTATATGGATGATGTTCTAGTGTGTTTTGCAAGTAGAATAATTAGGTATTATTATTATATTAGGTATTAGAATTTGTGTGGGGTAGGTACCACAAATAAAAAGTGAAAAATAAAAACTTTTTTACAAAAAAAATACAACCGACTTCCAGAAACAACACTACAAAGTGAAAAATAACTTTAATTTCGGAAGTCGGTGGAAAAAAACCAAAATACATTTAACTAGACACCGACTTCCGAAATTAAAGTTATTTTTCACTTTGTAGTGTTGTTTCTGGAAGTCGGTTGTATTTTTTTGTAAAAAAGTTTTTTAACAATTTAACAGACCGACCGCGGTGAGCGTGATTTTTCAGTAGCCGGGTTTTAGTTTTTGAACTTACTTTTTATTCCATACTTCTCTCATAGTCGTCATCTCGGTAGTCAACCCCTTTCTAGCCTTAAGGGGGTAGCGCTTAGGCAGCCCGCGAAATAAAAATTTTCTTAGGATTTTGGCAATTGGCAGCTCAGTGTCTGGGTGTATCATACTATACTATCACACTAATATTATAAAGGCGAAAGTTTGTGTGTATGTTTGTTACTTCTTCACGCTCAAACGGCTAAACGGATTTGGATGAAATTCGGTATGTAGACAGCTTATACCCTGGATTAATACATAGGCTACTTTTTATCCCGGTCTACGCGGGTGAAACCGCGGGGCGCAGCTAGTGTTGATTAAAGTATGATACGCGACCGTAAACTATTTACAGAATCTTTTGTACTACTCCGTAAGTTAGTATAATCCTCAAATTTCAAGATTTCATGAAATTTATTCATTAGAATTATATGAACAGACTTAAATTCAGTTCAATTCATTCATTCATTAAATATAAGCTTACAGCTTACTTAGCTTAGGAGGAGCTCGTGGCTAAGTAATAACAGCCACACGGGTCGATCCATCAGGTTAAGCTGCGCTTGCCAGGGATGGTACGTGGATGGGTGACTATATTTACATACCGAGACTCCTCCGTACCTCGGAAAGCATGTTAAGCCGTTGATTGGTCCCGGCTGTCATTCGTAGATCTATGACAGTCGTTACAGGTCGTCAGTAGCCCGAAAGTCTGACAACCAGTCTTACCAAGGGGTATCGTATTACCCAGTAATTGGGTTGTGGAGATCAGATAGGCAGTCGCTCCACGTAAAATACTGGTATTCAGCTGCATCTGGTTAGACTGGAAGCCGACCCCAACATAGTTGGGAAAAGGCTAGGCAGATTGATTGATAAGCTTACAGCTTATACTAAATTGCTTCTATCTATGATAATTACACTAATATTAAATTACATTACAATGTCAATTAAAATACTTCGACTAACAATAAAAGAAGTAAGAAAGAGTGTATTGATGATTTATTACGGTCGCAAATCACATACAGATCAACATATAACCTGATACTGTTCGACCAATGATACAGACTGGTGTCTGCACTAGGAATACCTGTATAGCAGATCACCAGGGACCCACCACACGGTATGTAAACATAATAAGCTATTTAATAAATGTGAGGGTATAGGATTTAACATAAAAATCAATGATAAACTTAACAAATTAATAGTACAACTAAAACAAAGAGAAGTGGGATGGAAAAATTTATGATGTGTGGGGAAATTAGCGAGACGGACTATTTTGGATGAGTAAGTGACCTACGCACAGAAACAAAAATGGAAATGGGCTGGCCACGTAGCCAGAACAGCAGACCAAAGGTGGACACTACGTGCGACAGTTTGGCCGGGACCAGCAGGACAGAGGAGGATAGGCAGACCACTTGCACGCTGGGTAGACGACATCACTCGCATAGCCGGACGAGACTGGACGACAGTAGCAAGGGACAGGGACAATTGGCAATCTCTGGAGGAGGCCTTCACCTGAGAGGGGTTCTTGCAAAATAATAAATTAGATATAAGAATTCCGTAATTATATATTTTAATTAAATTAGATGTTAATATTTATTTGTAATAATTGTAATAGAAGTAATTTAATGAGAACAACTCTAATTTGTAATAATAATATTTTTTGAAATGTATTCTAAGGCAAACTGCAAGAAATAAAAGGCTTTTTTATTTTTATTTTATTTATTTATTTATTTAAGTGATTCTTACAAAGAAGCCCGCACTTGGAGATACTCTGTGCTTGGAGTCTGCCAACGGGCTATGGAACAAATTGTAGGTGTCAAACTTACAGATCGCTTTAGGAACTCTTTACTTCGTTTCAGAGCACAAATAGCGGATGCTGGCCGCACAGCTGCTGAACAGAAGTGGAACTGAGCTAGCCATATCTGTCACATGTCGCAGCAGCAATACGCAAAAACCACCACTTAGTGGATCTACGCGGCACTACGCGGCAGTCCCAAAAAGAGAGATGGCGGGATGAGTTTGACTCCTTTTTATATAGGATTGGCCCACAATTGCAGTAGACCGGGAAAAGTGGAAAGAGGGAAGGGCCTTTGCCCTGCAGTGGGATTTTATTTTTATTATATAAGCCGGTATAGGCTTATATAATAAAAAAAGTAAAAACCGACTTCAAAACCAAAAACAAATGAATTAACTTAATAGCTTCTGAAGTCGGTGTCAAGCTAAAGTGCATTAAAGAATTGAAGGCACCGACTTTAGAAGCTGTTAAGTTATTTATGAAAGTTATCTTATTCGTTTTTGCTTTTGAAGTCGGTTTTTTCTTTTTTTTAAAGTAAATTTATTTTTTATATTTTTAGTTGAATATACTATTACATAAGTTGGTAAGCCAAAATCGAACGAAAAGAATTATAAAAATCCGCTTAGAAATGCCGGAGATACATTTATGCATATAACTTTGTACATAAGAATAATTACATAATGTATTTTAAACTAACACCTTTCTGAAAGTACGTTGATCACGTTAGTGAAAGAACCATCAAAATTGGTTAGTTAGTTTTTGAGAAAATCGCGGACAAACAAACATACAAACATACAACAATAAAACAATTCCTTAATTACTTTATAATCTACGAGTAAGTTATGGAACCATTCAACTAGAGTACTCTTACAAGCAAATTTTGATAGATCGTGGTATTACTATTTATTTTATCACCTAACTTTTACCCGCGCGTGTGGTCGTAAATTATCCAACGGAAACGTACTACTGGGATAAAAAACATCTTGTGTCCTAACTTAGGTCATGGTCTACCCATGTGTCAAATTTCATCCAAACCCGTTTAACCGTTTTACCATGAAAGCGTAAGAAGAAACAAAAAACTCACTTTTTTACATTTATTATTATTAGTTAGGATATAAGTCGAAACCTAATGTACAACATCTTTGAGAGAAGCTCATTCTTAAGACTTTTAGCAGTATTGCAGACTCAAGTGTGCAATACTGCTAAAAGTGGTGCCAGGCTAGTTATTTGTTGAATGAATGAATGATAACTTTATTTGCTAGAATATAGGATGTACATTAGATGTTATACAGTTTGTTTGATACACTATATTCAACCTTTCGGTTGTGCAAATGTTAAGTAAAATTAAATTATTGTGAATCATTGACATTTTAAAATTAGAATTAAATTACATTATATACTATACTTGATTAACAATAGCTTAATAAGTCATTAAAATCAATTTGGTCATTTAGTTATATGTCGAGTCTACATACAAGATTCAGTTAATTCCTAATAATTGATAATTGCAATACTTAAATATTTTTAATAGATTTATAATAACTGTCTACTGTATCTATGCTCAAAATAAATTCATAACATTCAAATTCACAACGAAATAACGAAACAAATAAACGAATCGAATCGAATTTCATAACGTTCGGTTCAATGGTTTAGTTATGATGAAGTAACACAGATAATAATATAGACAAACAGAGTTACTTTCGCATCCATAATATTACTAGCTTCCGCCCGCGGCTTTGCCCAGGTGGTATGTTGTTTAAAAGTAGCCTATATCCATTCCCAGGGCTCAAAGTATCCCCTTACCAAATTTCATCAAAATCGGTTTAGCCGTTTAGCCGTGAAAGCGTAAAAGACAAACACACATTTGCATTTATAACACTGGTTAGGAAGATAGGATTAGCAAACTCACACTCACGGGTGTAATTTGTTGCATTCTTGTACGTGCTCACGACAGAGTTGTAATTGATATTTGTCCTTTGCTCCATCACGCCGAAAGTGAGGGCACCCGTTGTCTGCAACAAATTTAGTAATAAGTCTCTAAACACACTATGCCGAAGGTACGCGACTGAAGTTCGCATCGTAGTCAGTCCGCGCCTTAAATAAAAACTTTTAAAAACATGTACACAGTCATAAAAACAGGACATATAAATACGGATCCCGGGCCCATTGAAATTGTCTGCACCCTGTATACACGCAGTTATGCACTTTATCAATGGTTGGAGTTAACAGAAGCTTAAAATCCTTTGCTTATTTTAACGATGTTAAGGCAAAAGCGCCAGGGTAGCCCGTGAAAATCAAATTTTCTTACCTTTTTTGCAATTTACAAGTCTGTATTAGGTTGTTGATCAAAATATGATGATTGAGTATCGCGTTTAGCCAAGGACGCTTTTTGAAGTTTCCTACTCAGAAACAGGCTAGAGAATGAGAAATTGAAAGAGGTCAGGTACTCACGGGATACTGGGAGCCAGGGGATCACCACACTGTATCAGTAGCAGTCGTATTTCACCATATTTTAGTGTTTTTTTCACCACGCGCGTCGGTTAGACTGGCCGGTCTTCTTTGTTGAGTTCGAACTGAGTTGTTTTCTTCACGCCGTCAGATGGCGGGAGCGATGCGTTGTCCTTGAAGCACTCACAGCGGTGAGCGAGCGCAAGAGGCGCGGAATTTGAACCAGGTAGGAAAAGGAAAGACTAAGGAAAGCATCCTGAAGCCTGTTCATATGATTCGCGATCGTATTAATAATTGTAGTGATCAATACAACTCTGCATACAAGACCAAGTAATCCTTGAACGACTATTTCATGAAATCTTGACATTTGAGGATTATACTAACTTAAGGAGTTGTAGTACTAATTCTAGTAATTATAATTCTTTAAATACGTATTTGTTATGGTCGCGAATCACACTTTATTCAACATAGAACCTAATACTGATTTGCAAATTGCAAATTTTCTGGCGCTTCCCCCCTAAATCAATTAGTTTTAAAGAATAATAATAATAATAATAAATTGAGTGTGCAAGTCACCCCCTGCCAATTTATCTGTGTATATTATATAACATTTGTCAGGCAGGGGACATAGTTCTTCCATAGTTCAAGGTACCCAATCCACTATAGCCACCCAAACCCATAGACGCAATGTGTTTTGTTTCCATGTTCTGCAATAGTTCTGCACCAACCGGGGGTTGTCCTTGGGTGCAATTGCATAGTGCATACAGGGATAATCGTCGGCTGGTGCCTTCTTTTCATTTAAAATTGTCTAAGAGGCCTCTGCGAGTTGGCTTCGGCTCCTCGTACGCCTTCCAAAGGTCCGGGACCCCAGGGTCCCGAGATATGTCAAAGACAATTTAAATAATAATAATAAATATGTTTGGACATATCACACAACGCCATCTAGCCCCAAGCTAAGCAACCTAATGCTTGTGTTATGGTAACGAGATGGCTGATAAACTACTTATATACATTTTTTTTTTTGTAAATACATATATACAGAAATACAAAAGCTTTGCGTCTAGACGGCAGACATCTAGAGGCTGCCTTGTTAGCAAAATCATTAAAGCTTCCTTTAATTACCCAACTACGGCAAAGCCAAAAGGAAGGGTTATGATTTTAGCAGTCTATGTATGTATGTAAGTGTGTAAACTGTTTTGAATAATAAAAAAAAAAGTGTATGTAAGTATGTATTTACCGTGTGTTCCACCGTAGCGCCTAAATTACTGAACCGATTGTAATGAATGAGGTATCAATAGATTTGTAATAATGGTCCAGGTGACATCATAGGTCATATAAATTTGCAAACGTCACGGATCAATTCTCAGCAGATGTTAGAGCTCCCGCGCTGCCCCAAAATTAATTAAATCAACATAATACATATTTAAATACTAGCTTTTTCTGCATCGCCCACATGGAGGTCGGGAATTATCCCACGGAAACGTACCACCGGAGTAAAAAGTATCCTTTTCAGGTCATGGTCTACCCATGTGCCAAATTGCATCCAAATTCGTTCAGCCGTTTTAGCTTGAAAGCGCAACAAAGAAACGAACAAACAAGTAAAGTCACTTTCGCGTTTATAATAATTAGTTAGGATTTTGAACTGAAGTATGCTTTGTGACTGACTTGGTCATTGGATATTAGCATCTTAAGTGAGATTCAGATATACTTTGGCTTTCTATGAAAGCGGTTCCGTCATATTATAACGAAGTTGGAGTCGTGCCATAAGATTAACTTCAAGTCTTTTGTAGTGCGGGTTCCGACTCATTATCTAGAACTTTTCATGAAGGAGGAATTTTGGTCGACGGTTGTCGTGTATCGGCGTTTTTGCGAATGAACCGCACCCAGAAAGTAGACCGTGACCGAGTTAAAGTCTTATAATTCGCTCCACGACTCATGACGACTTGGATGTCTTACGTGTGATGGATTGCTGGGGGGTTGTGGGATGGCATAAACTTATTAATTAATTTCTTCAATTATCAGACTTATTAAATATTTCAACCTGCAAATTCGACCTTTGCCTGCATTATCGACTGTTTTATCGGCACTTTTAAATATTTTTAGGGTTCCATACCTCAAAAGGAAAAAACGGAAACCTTATAGGATCTCTCGTGTGTCTGTCTGTCTGTCCGTCTGTCTGTCCGTCTGTCTGTCTGTCTGTCTGTCTGTCCGTCTGCCACAGCCAATTTGCTCCGAATCTAATGGACCGATTAAGTTGAAATTTAGTACACATATGAATTTCTGTCACCCGAACACGGTAAAGTAAATAAATGCATTTTGAATATAGAGGTCGCTTTTGGGGGGCAAATAAGAAAATTTTAAAAAAAATTGCAAACTACACCATGTGACATGTCAAATGAAAGGGCTTACTATGAGGGTCTCAAATATATATTTTTTATAATTTAAAAATAAATTCTTTTAAAGTTATTTAAGAAAATAGACGAAAATTGACCATTTCCCCCCTTATCTCCGAAACTGCTGAGCCTAAAATTTTGAAAAAAATACAGAAAATAGATCTTTACCTGTAGATTACATAAAAATCTATAAGAAGTCGTGGTCTTAAAATAACATGGTAAATCTATCAATATTGTGAGTACAAATTTACATTTACAGTTGGAATGTATGGGAGAACATGTTTTTCAACTTCAATGTTAAGTTCTAATCCCAACTACGGAACCCTTCATTGTGCGTGGTCCGACACGCACTTGGCCGGTTTTTTTAAACTTTTGTACCTCATTAGATATTTGATTAAATGAAGGTGTCTTCCTTTTATTTTGTACGCTTAACGCCGTACTAAGTTTTGAGATACCTAGTATCAAAGTTCATGCACGTAGATTATTTTTGAAAATGTTTAATAAACTTCTTCCTTTAACTTTTCATTGTTTGATGTTTTTTGAAAGGTTCGTTAAAGTATTTTAGGAAACAGTCATTAGTTGAATGTCCATTCATACAAATTTTTTGTGTACAAGCCGTGTATAAGTGACTAGGCGCCCCGTCGCGCACTGACAAAAATCTCAAGGACAATCCTAATGACGTCGCGCGGGGAGTGGGATGCGTCAGTAGAGAAAAGTGATAAAAAATTGGGTTTTCTCGAATCCCATGAATTATCACGCCTAGGCTTTATGGGTGCATCTATGTTGCAAATGGGTTACACTATCACTTCCTGGAAGGAATACTTCAAATTACAAGTTACCCTATACCTATACATATGTGGATAATACAAAATCGTTTTTTTCGTGTCTGTCTGTGTGGCCGCTTAGATCTCCTAAGCTACACAAAGGACATTGATGCAGTTTTCACTGACGTTCAGTTAAGTACAGTATTTCCGAAAGATTTATGCGTAGAACACATTTTATGGTGAATTTAGATTTAGCACAGAAATCTCGATAATTTGACACGTCACCACATCAGTAGTTTGTTTCCATGCGGAGCAAGGGTGGGTCACTGATCATCATAATTAGTATGTTCGAGCGGAGACCAGCTGGACCTTAAGGGTCGAGAAGTTGGCGTCGCGCCACAACACAAATTTCAAGTCGTTCGTGGTGCGAGTTCCGACTCAATTTGAGACCGTCCTCAAGGAAGAGTTTTGGCCGAAGGGTGTCGTGTATCGGCGATTCCGCGGAAGGCTCCGCGACACCACGCAGCGCAATATGATGACGTCACTTCGTATACAATAGTTATTAATATTTTTATGGTTTTAGTTTTTTATTTTTAAGGGTCATTGTTACCCGAAATAAATGATATGTTATTATTACTACAGTTAGATACTGGTACAAAAAACTTACAGCAACATGACGAAATTTTAAGTAACAATCACAAAACAACAACAACAATCACAAAAAAACTTACTTGGACATTTTGTAAAAAACAGAAATCTTATCTCGCCCTTTGTCCGTACTAAATCAAATTTAACAAAAATTGTTAACCGACCAACAAGTATTAATATGGGCCAGGCCATTATTATGGCCATTATTATTATTATTTTTGGTAAACAAGTTTTGTTTCTTAGCTATTTGGCTAGTTTAAGCTACATTAACGGGCCTAAGCCAAGTCAATGTAGCGTGTGTGGTGAATTTTTTATTACGAAGAATGAGTATTATGAGGAGATATTTCGTTTTCTTCAATTTGCATGAACTTTCTCACTATTCTGCAGGTATTTAAGATTGCGGCTTTTTGAAGTGTAATATAAATTGAGTCTTTCAAGTCTATTATTTTAAGGCTATGGTGGAGGTGATTGGGTATAACACCCGTAGTGGAGATAACAATGGGTACTATGTACACTTTTTCCTGTCTCCAAATTCTGGTAACTTCTTCCTTCAGTTCAGCGTATTTACTGATTTTCTCACCTATTGTTTTTTGTAAATTATGTGTATTAGGGACTGCAATATCTATAAGGTATGTGACTTTATTAACTTTATCTTTAAGGGTTATATCCGGTCTATTGTAGTGAACAGTCCTGTCGGTTAGTATGGCTTATTATTATTATTATTATTATTATTTTTGTTGACTGTTTTTTCTTCTCAGCTCTATGGCTGGTTTTTGCAACATTTACGGACCGAAGCCAAGTAAATGCAGCGTGTGGTGTGTTAATTTGAGGATGTGTTATGATGAGGACCTATTTCATTTTCATCTATTTGCATGAACTTTCTGACAATTCGACATGTATTTAAAATTGCAGCTTTTTGTAGGGTGATATAGAGGGTTTCTTTTAGGTTTAGTAGTTTAAGGCTATGGAGAAGATGATTTGGGATGACGCCTGTTGTGGAGAGGACTATAGGGACTACATAAACATTTTGTTGGCGCCATATTCTAGTTACTTCATCTTTGAGTTCTGCGTATTTACTAATTTTTTCAGATATTGTTTTCTGAATGTTATGTGTGTTGGGAACGGCAATATCTATTAGGTAAGTAACTTTGTTTATTTTATCCAGTAGGGTTATATCCGGTCTATTGTAGTGAATTGTCCTGTCGGTGAGAATGGCGCGGTCGTAGTAAAGTTTATGTGTGTCATTTTCTAAGATAGTTTGTGGTGTGTAATTGTAGTAAGGAGTGTATGTGTCTTGAATGAGTGTGTATTTGACTGCAATTTTTTGATGAATTACATTTGCCACCTGATTGTGCCTGTGTGTGTAGTCTGTCTGCGTGAGAGTGGTGCAAGCTCCTGTTATGTGCTGAATTGTTTCTGGTTGAATGTGACACTTGCGACATTTATCATTTGTTACTGAAGGATCTTTGATAATAAATTTTCTATAGTTTTTAGTGTTGATAATCTGGTCCTGTATTGCAATTATAAATCCTTCAGTTTCAGGGAATAAATTGCCTATTTTAAGAAATTTATTTGAAGCTACTTTGTTCACATGAGATTGTTCTAGGTCATGAGGATGTCGGCCATGAAGTACCTTTTTCTTCCAGTCCTCAATTTTTTGTTTCTGCGGGTCATCGCTAGTAATTTGTGGAGTGTCTAGCTGTTCATTTAAGTTAAGTGGTGTGTAGTTGAAATCATTTTGAGCTATGGCTTTATGAATGTTACTAGTGCTGGATTTTGAGTAAAAAAATGTTTTTAGTCGACAGACTTGTTTCCGCCAAAGGTGCTGGATGTCTATTAGGCCTCTCCCTCCGTTTTCTCTTTTGATAGTAAGTCTTTCTACTGCAGATTTAGGGTGTAAGTTGTTATGTTTTGTAAGAGTGGTGCGTGTGGTTCGTTCTAATTGTTCTGTGTCTGTTTTTGTCCATTTAATAACTCCGAATGAATATGTTAATATGGGGATGGCAAATGTATTTAGGGCCTTGATGAGATTTTTACTTGAAAGTTGATTATTATTATTATTATTATTTCCTTTATTTCGTTAATATATACATACAAATTACATTTTTAAATATTAGAATATAAAAATATAAAAACATTTAAAAATATAAAACATAGTAGCCCACCGGTATCGGGAACAGGGTCCAAGCTACCGGCGGTCAGGGCTCCAGAGAGAGGAACCTCCTAACAATGCGCGCCGTGTCCAGAAGTACCGCTCTCTGAATCAGGCCCTTAATCCAGCTACCCAACGAGAGCCTCCTTAGATGTTGGTCGAGGCTCTTGGCAATTAAGCCATTGGCTGATACGACTATCGGCACAATGATTGCTGAGTCCACATCCCACATGTCGACAACCTCGCGAGCCAAGTCAAGATACTTGATTTGCTTATCTTTCTCGGCTTTCACGAGGTTCCCGTCATGCGGGACCGTTATGTCAATAATCATTGTGCGCCGCTCTGTTCGATCCACCACCACTATATCAGGCTTATTGGCAACAATAGTCCTGTCAGTGATGATGGATCGATCCCAGTACAATGTGATATTTTCATTTTCGAGAACTGGGTCGGGCACATACCTATAGTACGGCACTTCCGATTCCGCAAGGTTGTATTTCAGTGCAAGTTGCTGATGGATAATCCTGGCTACAAGGTTGTGTCTATGCAAGTACTCTTCGTTAGCAAGACGAGAACACCCAGAGATAATGTGTCGGATTGATTCTCCTGGACGGTGGCATGCCCGACAGATGTCAACCGTGCCGTCTTTCACAATATATTTCCGGTAGTTGTTCGTCATCATAACTTCGTCCATAATTGCACAGACAAAACCTTCGGTTTCCCCAAAGAGGTCACCGGAACGCAGCCAGGCTACGGACGCTAACAAATCTACATCGGGTCCATATAGGGCCCGGAAAAAGCGTCCGTGAAGCTCCTTACTCTGCCATACCTCCCTGCGATCGTTAGTGTCAAGCACTACAGGTTTGCGCCAGTTCTCTTTAGCCAAGGAGAGCGGAGTGAGGCCCTTGTCCACCGCGACCACATCTCGATGCATCCCCACATCGGCTTCTAGGAAATATTCCCTGAGACTGCATATCTCGCGGTTGTGGAGAGTCTTAGCGTTTAAAAAGCCTCGGCCTCCACACTTTCGCGGGATATACAGTCTCATTACCGATGACCGTGGGTGATGCATTCGATATGCAGTCAACAGCGTACGGACCCTCCGATCCAGGGCGTCGAGTTCCGTCTGAGTCCATTTGAGTACGCCGAAAGAGTACATCAAAACCGGCATGACCCAACCGTTGAAGGCGCGCACCTTATTACCGCCTGATAGAAGACTATTAAATACTTTTTTCAGGCGGCCAAAGAAGCGCTCCTTCAACGATTGCTTCATGTCAGTAACATTGATGCCCAACGCTTCCGACATACCCAAATACTTATAGGTTTCGGATGCGGAGAGGGCTCTAAGGTTTATGGAATCCGAGAGTTGGGTTCCCACGGATTCCACAATCACCCCTCGCTTTACATGCATGACCGCACATTTGTCCACACCAAATTCCATCCTGATGGCGCTACTGAAAGTTTCTGTTACTTTCAGTAGCTCCATCAGTTGCAAATTGTTGGGGGCAAAGAGTTTTAGGTCATCCATGTAGAGGAGGTGGGATATAACCTGACCACCTCTCCTCAGCCGATAGCCTAGACCTGAATCTTCCAGCAGTGTGCTTAGAGGATTCAAGGCTAAGCAGAACCAAAGCGGACTCAAACTATCGCCCTGAAATATGCCTCGCTCTATCCTTATTGGCTCGCTGTTCCTCTGGATATTTCGACATCCTGGATAGCGAAGGACCGTCCTCCATTGCCCCATACACGACATCAGGAAGGTGCGCAGAGTTGCATCTACTTTATACAACTCCAACACCCTCATGAGCCATGTATGTGGCACCGAGTCATAGGCCTTCTTATAGTCTATCCAACATGTCGACAGATCCTTTCGAGAACGACGAACCTGTTGGCTAATGGCCATATCAATGAGGAGTAGCTCCTTAGTACCACGGGACCCATTCCTACATCCATTTTGAGAGGCAGACATGATGGAGTTGGTGTCTATATGTTCGTTAATTTTAGCTCTCAAAATGGATGTTAGAACTTTATAGACCGTCGGTAGACAAGTGATCGGTCTATAATTTTTGGGCTCCGCAGTACTACCTGATTTATGGAGCAGGTGGGTTATTCCTGTCGTTAGGAACTGGGGCAGCGACCCTGACTGTAAGGCTGACTGGAACTGGGATGCCAAGCGGGCGTGCGACCTTTGTAACCACTTTATCCAAAAGTTGTGCAGTCCGTCCGGTCCTGGAGACTTCCAGTTAGGTAACGGACGGACTGCATGAGCTATATCTTGGGAGCTGATGGTAATTGCCCCCATTTGTGGTATTTGATCGCACGTTCGCTCGATCTTCCCAGTCCAATCACCTTCGGTGTGATTGACAGGCACCGACCAGATGCTTCGCCAGAACGAGCACATAGCATCATCATCCGGCAGGGGCGTGTCAGCCACACCTTGGTCCGGTCGCTCCCAAGCCCTATAGACCCACCTTTCATCACTCTGGAAGGTGCGATTCTGAGTGTATCGGTCTACTCGCCGCTTATACCTACGGATACGGTTTGCCCATGCATACACTTTCTGCTTCAGGAAGTCGATGCGCTCTGTGACACGGGACATATAGTCCTGAGGGCTGACATCAGTCCCTGAGAATGCCCGCCTCACAAAGCGCATCACTCTGGGGCGAGTATTGCCCTCCCTGAAGCAGATTAGTTTGCCGATGAGCACTCTGGCCCCACCAATACGGCGCTCAATTCTGCTTTGCCAAGCTGGTAGGGCTGGTTTCGGTCGTGTAGCCCTAGAGTCATTAACAAATTTGACGTGAGCTACACGACATGCCGCTACAGCCGCGCAGTACAGAATCGAGTGAGTATCGGTGAGGTCTTCGCAGTCATCAAAATAGTTTGACAACTGCGAATCCAGAGCCGCCACCAGCGCCCTATTTTTGTTATGCATGGGCAAACGAGGTAAGCGTGGTCTAAGTTCGGGTGAAATGAACCGATATTCCCGAATGGCACCCTCCAAAGCACTCCTCAATTCCTCATTGCACTGGGTACTTACGTTTGTAGCCCTGTCGTCACTCCCCTCGTCAGCTTGACTTGTGTTGCACTGTGGTGGTACAAAAACAGTTTGCGTCAGGGGAGCGATAACATGGCTACTCTGCATTTCACTTCGCAGGCGATCAAGTACAGTGTCATCTAACATATGATTACGCTGGATGACCCGCACCTGATCCGATAATCGTTGAGCCGAAACGTTGGCAGCTGGCTCAAGCACCTGAAAAAGAGAGTGCATCCGAACACGGTACGCGGTCAGATTGTGTCCTCCCTCTGTAGCCCCATAGTATGAGCGCATGACGTTCTCATTAATGGATCGTGTCCATCTCATGCGCTGCACACTTCCGCCGGGAGCTGGGACCCTATCAGAGGCCAGTGGGCCTCGAGGTCCTAAGCCTTCCGGCGGCCGGAGTCTTCCCCGTCGACGAGCAGGTGGTGGCGACGTGGGCGGGGAAAAATATTCGTCGCTCGAGCTCGACGCAACTGCCACGGCCGGTGTCTCAGCGCTCTCGATGGGGCTGGGTACCGGCGGCGGCGGGGCGGAGCTGAGCGACGAGTCCGGAGGTAATAGGCGTGCGCGGCGAGCTGCTGATCTTGTCAACATTTATTTTCATATCATCTTTAATGTTTGATTGTAGGCATGTAGTTGTCAAACTTGTCAGCCGTCATTCTTGTTTTTTTGATAATTTTGTAGTTTTTTCTCATTTTGCTGTTGTAGGTATATTATCTTCTTAATTTGTTCTTATAGGTATTGTTGTTTATTGTTGGTAGTTTAGAGATTAAATGTGACTGAGAAAATAAATAAATACGGAAATATGGGATATGAAAAATCGGACGTTTGTTGACTTGTCAGTGTTGCCAAGTTATTGTTGCTTGTGTTATGGTATATATTATTATTATTATTATTATGGGTTGGCGCAGTGGTTGAGCGATTGACTGCTGCGCAGCATGTCGCGGGTTCGATTCCCGCACGGAACAAATATTTGTACGACCTACAAGTATTTGTTCCGAGTCTGGGTGTTTTTCTATCTATAATATGTATGTATTTACAAAAAAAAAAAATGTATATAAGTAGTTTATCAGCCATCTCGTTACCATAACACAAGCATTAGGTTGCTTAGCTTGGGGCTAGATGGCGTTGTGTGATATGTCCAAACATATTTATTATTATTATTTATTTATTATTATTTATTTACATAAAATCGACGAATTTAATCATAAGATTTTTTTTTTTTGAAATTTTTCTGGCGCATAGTTGTGTGTAATGTAAGAAAGATAGGGTACTCACTATGGATAGAACTGCTATTAGCAACATCCCGACTCGAATGGATACTACCCCACAGCAGCTGTCGACTTCTGGGAAAATTTCACACATGATTGTGAATTTATCGATACATTTCTACGTAAAAACTGTTGTATTCATGAATAATGTGACATAATGTAACGTAATTTTGATGAAAAACTGAAATAAAATTTAAAAAAAATTATATTTTAATTCGAACAAACATGATGCTGACGCCATGACATTGATCAACCCAAAAATAAAAGAAAATACTCTGCAACCATAAATTTAGCATAGAGGAAGAAAGTACTATAGAGGTGTAAACTCGATACCACAAATTCGATAATATATTTTTCTTCTAAGCTAAAAACCCAAGTTATTAACAAGTAGATACTTAGATCATTATGATAAATCAGCATATTATTCGTATTAAATACTTTATACATAATATGCGCTTTTATAATTTTCCGATAACGATATCGTTTACGGAAAAACGGCTTCGATTATTTCCGTGTCGTGATGTGGACGTCTACGATTATATCGTCACTTTAGAAATTATAAAAGCGCACATTGTAGAAAAACGTTCCACAAAAATGTTTTACTACATACGCGCGTAACATCTCGTAGCTGCTACGTAGAACCTCGTAGCAAACTGCTACGAGTTCGAATCTTCATAATTATGAAGATTCGATTTCGTTCCGGGGTTTGTATAACCCGTACAGTACTAATGGCTTATTGGATATTCAAACCCCGGAACATAATATTAAAATATAGATTTATAGAAAACTAGCTACGCCCCGCGGTTTCACCCGCGTAGACCGGGATAAAAAGTAGCTTAAGTGTTAATCCAGGGTATAAGCTATCTACATACCAAATTTCAGCCAAATAGACCCAGCCGTTTGAGCGTGAAGAAGTAACAAACATACACATACACGCACACACTCACAAACTTTCACCTTTATAATATTAGTGTGATTCACACTTTACAGGCAGTCGATACTTTCTCTAAATCTAGGAAGTATTTGGTTGTATTTGAAACCTGAGTTTGCTAGTTTGCTTCGCCATTTCTTCTCAGGGTAGTAGGTAGGAATTATGTCGACTCCATCTCTCTTATTTATTTATTTTTTTCTTAAAATGACGTTCAAAAGTGATTCCGATATACAGAATAAACTTCATTATAAATCAATACTAATATTATAAATTCGAAAGTAACTCTGTGTGTCTGTATGTTACCTTTTCACGCCTAAACCACTGAGTGGATTTCGATAAAATTTGGCAAAGAGATAGATGGCATCCTAGGGAAGGACATAGGTCACTTTTTGTTTTAAAAATAATCCTGAAAGGGGTAATATAGGGGATGAAATTTTGTATGGGAAACCTAGCATTTCATAGGTGAGGGATATGAAAATTATTTAAGCTTTTTGTCTTGTCTTAGTTTGGCAGGTGTGAAAATTTTGTAAGTAAATGATTTATTTTGAAAAAAGAATTACGTGTTTCAGCGTTTTTTTTTTTTCAGGATGATGATTTTAAAATTCACATGTAATATTGATCGTGTCATTTCTAAGAGATTTAAAGGATTATATATAGTCATAGTCCGTAGCTTGAGATAACATTAAGACTTTATTTAATTAAAATCGGTCCACTCGGTCAAAAGTTATTACAATTTAAAGTCATATAAAATAACTTGGCTAACAAGTAACACATTCACTTACGGGCTACGGGGTCAATTGTGGTCAATCACAAAAATTAATGGTGATCATGTTAAAATTAATAGCTATTATTTTAGTTAGATATTTAGGCCCACTAGCACTACAAATCACTAATTACATTGAGCGCTAAACGAATATTTATCATTATTAATTCTGTTAATTTTGAAGTTGTCAGGGATCGAATGATGTTTTAAATATGTTCAGCGTTAACTGTATTTGTGGTTTTTGGCGCAATCTATCTAATCCTTGGAATCATAAAACCATGGTATAATAATACCTGGTATTCTCTTCCCGTGACAGCTGGGTCACGTGATTGGCCTAAGAATACGTCATCAGTTGCGATGCGGTTCTCAAACTTTTTTAGTGGGGAAAAAGTTAAAAATAATACAACGGGTACTCAATTTTTATCATTTTTATTAAATTGAAATATTTGATACTTTTTGTATTTTTTTATTTTGCTTCTTTTTTAATTGATTGCATATTATGGTTTTATTTAGTTCCCTTACTCGTAGATAGGTCCTCGTTCGAACTAAACAGAGTATTACTTCATAATGAATTTGAGGATACAAGTCCTTTGCGGCATCATGAACAATCCGAGTCAAATTAGTGAAAATGAATTTTACATCGTGCAACGATTCACCGTGGTATTTATTAAATTCTTTCTCCATTATATCAGCAACCCTGATCAATTCTTTGCAAGGGTAAATTAGTTTTCCCTTCGACACAAAAAAAATCCAATCACAGGCTACGCTACCTGGATCAATCTTTCGTGTCTCGTCTCCAAGATGTGGATATTTTCGTAAAAACCTGAAAGCAACATAACCGCTTATATATTTTAAACCTTGATCTCTGATTTCTTCAGCAGCTATTTGCGTTTCGATATTGTCAAGTAATAGATTTTCTTCATTAGTCGGAATATATGAACTAAGATCGAGATTAAAGTCGACAGCATCTTCGTTCACTTCGTCGATATCCATTAGCATTTCTATATCTTTTAGTAACTGCTCTTCATCTACAGTCGGTTTATACGTGCTGAGATCATTTTCGATTGATGAGATCAAATTATTATCTTCGGACTCAGTGTCGTCATTTTTAGATTTTAAGTATCGATCTAACACTTTCGTTATAATGGAATCATCTTCACGATCTTCCAGTGGAGTTACTAAACAGGATATGGCAGGATCATCGCGAGTGTTACTTGTATATTTGAATACATCTGCAGAATGTTTTCCGAGAATGTATCGTTTTAGTCGGTGTTTAAACGAAAGTCCAGTTGGGTGGTCGTTAGTAGCACCCATGCCTCTTATGTATGAGAAAAAATTCTCCAAAATGTCCTGATTCAATCGGGAGGTTAAAATATACTCGAAATTTGAACCTAGCCTTTCCTGAAGATCAGCTAATAAATTCGGAAGCGATTTATTCGAAATTAAAATACCTCTTTGAAAGGGGAGCTTGTTTGATTTCTTTTTACCGGTTTTTGTATTCTTGATTAAATCATTCATTTTTTCTATTGCTTCATTTTGCAATGACAGGTTTATCCCGTATGCTTTTTTATGCCCCTCGAATTTTAGCCTGGCATTAAAAACGTCAAACCATTCATTGAATGTTTTTAAAACTTGTGATAACTGAAACCAGTTTGCATCTGGCAAAAACCCTTTTTGACCACACCATTCTACGGCTAAAGCAGTTGTGTTCGAGAAAAGTTGAGCAGCAGGCCGTACCTTTTGTCTTTGTGAACCTTGTAAATTCAGGTGATTTGGTGTCAGTTTGTGTGCTAATTTAAGGTCGTATTGAGACAACGACAGTACTTTTTCTATCGTGTCTTTGACCAATAACTTGTTTTCATACTGAAAACCATAATCTATAAAATGGTTTCTGGCCAATTTCAATAGGTGCGGTACATCAATAAATACGTGAACTTTTATATTTTCGTCTGATGGATGTTTGAACCAAGTTTTTTGGTCTTTTTCAACGCCAATGTTAAGATCTCTTAGTAGCCCCTGATTTCCAGGCCCCATATCACACGTTATTGAAACGACAATTAAATTAGAGTTATACAATATTTTTATCAAATCCATTAGTATATCAGTTGTCATATTTTTATCAAATTTATAAAAAATGGGTTGCTTCCATTTTCCGCATAAGCCACGAGCCATGACGCATTGGCAAGTATTATGTGGTCCAACTTTTTGCTCATATTTTTTGTCAATTTCTACTTTATTCGATATATAAATTTCATCAAAAGACAATGCTACGATTCTTTGAGCTTCCGTGAAATCCTTAGCCTTGAATTGCATTAAAGTGATTACATTTTCTAATACACCCTCCTCAATCTCGAATTTTGATGCCCACTTACATAGCGTTGAGAATCCTGGCAGTGGAATCCCGACAACATTCCTCATGTACCTATAGCCCTTAGGACTTATACTTCTGAATGTGATTGCGGCTGCAATATCTTCAGCAGACCATCGAATACGACGCTTATTGGAGCAAGTTAAGCTACGAATTTGACCTGGAGTGAAAATTTGTTGCAACTTTTCGTTTAAGACTTGGTTCTTATTTTTTATTGTTATTAAATCTTTATATTCTGAAGCAAGAATGGTTACGGTGCTTGAACTGAAACAGAAAAATTTACATATATATCTTATTGTACATACATAATTTATGCGAATATTGTTAAAAATATTACCATATTTCTATTGTTTGGGTTTCCATACAGCGGGTTTCTATTTGGATTGTTTGTGTTTGTACAGAGCATGCGGTTTCAGAATTATTAGTTAGCTCTTTACAATCAGTAATAGGTGGGTCAGGTTGTATATATTTTGTAACATTATCTGAACTGAAACAAAGAAAAGAAACATTTGGCAACATTCAGATAGATTTGAATCAAATAAGTCACAGTCACGTCATACTTGACATGAACGAACAAGTTTAAAAATCAGTTTTCTAGATATGCAAACACAAAAAGTATAATCAATTTTAGTATATTTACCTTCGGTCTATTATTGGTGTAGCGCATGACGAAGGTTGAGCGATTGAGTTTATGTGCAAAGAAGGTATGGCGTCCGGTTTTAACTTCCTACATTTTCTTGGCGATTCATTCATCAAAATATGCCTCAATGGCTTATGATAGTCAGATGATAAAAAATGAACTGAACACACGCTACCTGAAAATTGAAAAATAATCATTATCATCTCTCAACTACCATAATACATTAGAAAGTTAAGTATCTTAGCTTTAGATATCGATTTCGAAGTCATAGTAGTCAGTCGATACAGAAACGAAAAAGTTAAAAATTACGCTATTATTATGTATTCTGTGTCCACGGAGACCCAATAAACACTGATTAATATTTTAGATGAGCCCAAAAGGCCTTGAAGCCAGAGCCGTAAAACTTTATTTGAAAAAAAAAACTATCTATCAAGCTACGTCAACATCACTTGAAAAAATAACACATCTGACTTGGCTGTATAGGCCAAGATCCCTTTGCCTGTCCTTAATTAGGACTAAAAAAACAAACTAACAATAAATCACTACAAAACAAATGTTGTAAATAAAGTCACCTGCCGCGTCTGTCTGTAGGAACGTGATAAAATGGACCAACTTAGTTCACGACGAAAACCTAATAGAACGCAATTAACTCGACTTGAAAAATAAGTAAAAAACTAGTTAGGTTATGTTATGTTCGGGCGTACAGCCGAATTGGCACAACTATGCCTTATAAGGAATTTACAACCGTAGGTAAATAAAATAATATGTAGTAAGGTACTTACCAGTTCTTATTGTTGTTTTTGGTCTACAATATTGAAGCCACGCATTTGCTATCACCACTTCTTTGGGAAAAGAAAAAAACCTTATTACACCGCCTTTTTTACTTCTGTTTTTACAGTTTAGTATGGAACAATTAACCATTTTTTTTCTTGTGTATCTTTCAAACACAGTTTTCCTTTTTATAGTAACCAGTGTTTGGGAACCACAATATTTTGATCACCGAGCGAAACAACGCTATATATATGAGCGACATGACGATAGCGATGAAATGGCGAGCTGTCAGTATGACACTTGTCAATTCGATGTGTGGCCACTGTGTGTGATTGAATTACCCGAGCAAAATGCGTTTTTTAACTTAACAATGCAATTATGAACTAATAATTCAATATTTTAATTAATTTAAAACTAAATAGATGAATCACATGAGTTACTAAATATTTAAGCTGGTTAGTAATTTATTTTATTTTTATTAACTAAATAAGCAAGTCCCAAAATTTACTGAAATGGACAATCAATGGCAACACTTATCGTGACGTAGTCTTAGGCCATCGTGGGAAGAGAATACCAGGCGAAGTATATTATTATACCATGCATAAAACCTGTTATATGTATAAAAAAGATTATTTGAATTTATTATTTGTCTGTATGTATATCTATTTGTTACCTTTTCACGCTTTAACGGATAGGCTTTTCCTTATTCCGGTAGTACATTCCCCTGGGATAATTTCAGATTTACAAGCGAGCGAAGCCACAGTCAAAAGTTAGTTTTAAATAAGTATCGCAGTGCTGGTATTCTGATAGGGCCGGCCCACTGTGATGTTCATGTACATGACGCGTGGATCAGCATCATCCAGCTCATCCATTTTGTAGGGAACTGAATGATACAACACACGCGCCACCATCAGCGAGACTAGGGCCCCACACATACAGTCCGCCTGTAAGCAATCCTTTCATAAAAACTGGCGGCTCAGAAGCCCGAAAGTCTGACAACCAGTCTTACCAAGGGGTATCGTATTACCCAGATACTGGTTGTGGCGGTCAGATAGGCAGTCGCTCCATGTAAAATACTTGGTATTCATCTGCATCCGGTTAGACTGGAAGCCGACCCCAACATAGTTGGGAAAAGGCTAGGCAGGTGGACCGCCTCTCGGTGGACTGCCGGCGAACTGTACCGCCGGCCCTGTCCCGGGGCCCTTAAGTGAGCATGACATACTCTCAACTGCCAACATTCTAAATAATTAATTAAGAAAATCTGTTCAGGTCCGAAAACCCATGTTACGTACGCACATGTATAAATTCAATAAATATACTGTAACAATAACTGTATTGCATACTTACGAGTGAAAAGTGACTTAGTTATTTGCCTTTTCTGTGCGGCTTTTACAGCCTAATATTATTGCATTCTCCCATTGTAAAGCATACAACATACGCTAAACACATAATTAATGCAGTCTATTTCTCATAAAAACACTAAAACTCATCACAACAATTGCAAAAACTGTGCAAAAAAAATTAAATTAATCGTCACAACATAAATTCTGTGACAGTACTGACAGTGACAGCACTTTGTTTGGCATTCATTTGGTTTCATTTAAAAGTTCGCCATGCAAAAATACGGCACGCCGTAAGAGACAGAAGATACGACGCTCTGAAGTGTAAATGTGGAGCTGTTCCACAAACGAACGGATACTTTATACCGTGTCCTGCGTGTCCTGTGAGCTGCACGTTACAGGAACTGCTGGATACAAGTAATAGCGCCAAACACGTAGCCGAATTCTGGGCCGAGTCCAGTCACTAAGAAAAAGATTTTAAATAATAAAACTTCAGAAAATTCCAAATCTTTATTAACAAGACCAAAGTGAAGTAAAAAGTTCCACAATTCCACAACACTCATAGCCAATTTGGGGTCAAAATAAGTTCAGATTACAATGTCACTACTTGATAGGAACTTAAGTGACATTCTGAGACTGTTCGTCACTATTAGGAAGTAAACCGTCACTGAAAAATAAATAAAATAATTAACATTCTAGATTAAATATCATGAGCTATTCTTAACCACTGGGTCATCACATCATCTCTTATGCACGAGGTTGTGAGTTCAAATCTAGGCAAGTACAAATGTGACTTTTTCTATTCATATTAGTATGTACTTTATAAGTTTATCTTGGAAATCACATTGGTGAAGGAAAATATCGTGAGGAAACCTGGACATAACATATTAGGTTGGGGAAAAAGTCTTTTCGCATTATAGTATGTATGAACTTAAAATAAAATCTCTTTGGCTATACTATTTGTATCTGGCTGGTTTTGGTATCATTGAAAGTTTAAATTTTAAAGAACATAATTCCAAATTCAAATTAGGAAAATGTGTGATTTTCATTTGTTTTTCGTACTGTCAAGATGAGTGAATCTAATGAAGAAATTCGATACATTTTAAAATTTTACTACAAAAAAGGTAAAAATGCAACGTAAGCCGCGAAAAAAATTTGCGATGTTTATGGACCCAGTGCAGTGTCTGTGAGGGTAGCAATAATTTGGTTTAAGCGTTTTCAATCCGGAAATTTTGATGTCAAAGATGCACGTCGCTCTGGTCGCCCTATTACGGATAAAATTGATGCCATTTTTGAAAAAGTGGAGCAAGATCGGCATATCAGTAGTTACGACGTAGCTGAAGAACTGGAAATTGACCACAAAGCAGTTTTGGCGCATATGAAATAAAATGGGTACACAAAAAAGCTCGATATTTTCGATCACTGAAAGAAACCTAATGAACCGTGTACTCATTTGTGATTCTTTATTACGACGTAATGAAACCGATCCATTTTTGAAGAAGCTGATAACTGGTGATGAAAAGTGGATCACGTACGACAAGAACGTGCGAAAAAGGTCGTGGTCAAAGGCCGGTCAGGCTTCACAGACTGTGACGAAACCCGGGTTAACTCGCAACAAGGTGATGCTGTGTGTGTGGTGGGATTGGAAGGGCATTATTCATTATGAGCTGTTACCACCAGGTAGGACCATCGATTCTGAACTCTACTGCGAACAACTGATGAGATTAAAGCAAGAAGTTGAGAGAAAGCGGCCGGAATTAATCAACAGAAGGGGTGTGGTTTTTCATCATGATAACGCTAGACCTCACACATCTTTGGCCACTCAGCAAAAATTAAGAGAGTTTGGCTGGGAAGTGTTAATGCATCCGCTGTATAGTCCTGACCTTGCACCTTCAGATTTCCACCTGTTTCAGTCTCTTCAGAATTCTTTAGGCAGTGTCAGGTTAACATCACGAGAGGACTGCCAAAACCACTTGTCGCGGTATTTTGATCAGAAGTCCCAAAATTTCTATAGCAATGGGATCATGTCCCTACCTACAAGATGGCAAAAAGTTATCGAACAAAATGGTACCTACATACTTTCAATAAATGTAAATAATGTATATTAAAAAACGTTTTGAATTTTCTTAAAAAAGGCGAAGAAACTTTTTCCCCAACCTATTACATAAACTCACGCCTTCTTCCCATAGGGATAAGCAGAAACTACAGAATGCCACCACCCGCTACGATCCTTACATACTGCTTTTGCTTCGGTCACGTTCATACATCTGGTCATACACGCACGCCGATTGCGAGTACTCCACACCGGACCTTTGTGAAGAACATCACCAATAAGATCACTGTGTGTCATATGTCCTCCTTGCTAGTGCGTCCATCCCGGCGTTTCCACTCACATCTGCCTTGTAAATACCTTTTTTCGCCTTTTATATGAATAAAACAAAAAAAAAAAAAATGAGAGGATGACCTCTCATTTTAAATTTGTCACATTGAAACCAGGGGCCGTACGTGAAAAAAGATCATGGATCCATCATAGTTCCGTTGAAAGAAAAGGATGATGCTATAGGTCGTACATAGCTCCGTCTCTCTCTCACACTGGAACCATGATGGATCTATTATCTTTTTTCACGTCGTAATACGGCCCCTGGTCTTATAAGACGAAGCTATTTGTTTAGTTTCGGTCATGTAGCTACCGCGCTCCCAATGTGACCTACACTTTGAGCAAGCGTGGTGATCAATGTTCAGTCCTTTTCTGCATAAAAAGAGCCTTTACCCTACAGTGGGACAATACTACACTTGTATACAAAAATTGCTATTCTTGCCGTACCAACGCGAGAAAAATAAGGTAAAGTATAGATAGTGCAAACCACGAAGACGCGCCCCACTATGCCTCCTAACCGTTTATAGTATATTTATGTGCAAGCTTCCGCCAACGTTGAGTGTTATCGGTACACACTAATTAGTGTGTACCGATAACAGTCAACATTGGCGCAGGCTTGCACACATATTTACATAGTATAAAATAAAGACGCTTCCGCTGTCTGTTCCCTTAGATCTATTGAACTACTCCACGGATTTTAATGCAGTTTTCAGCAATAGATATAGTGATTCAAGACAAAGGTTCTTTTGAAGAGAAAAATTGGAAAAGTTGCCGGGAAAATTGGAAAATTTCGGAAAACTGAAAGTACATTTTCTATGGAAATTTTGTATGAATTATTGATATTTGGACAGGACAACGTCTATTGGGTCAGCTAGTATACTATAAACAGTGAGGAGGAATAGTGGGGCGCGTCTTCGCGGATTGCACTATATGTTTAACGAAGTAAAATATTAAGGAGAACTCACACAAAACAATGACCACGATTAAGCCACACAACACACTGCCGGCCACAATACAGTTAGAGTGAATGAAAAAACATAAGATGGCTAACATGAAGAACAGCAGCACCAGAGTGGCACTGTATACTATTGCGCCCCACTGGTATATCTCTATTAGCACTGGGATGTTCTGGAAAAGAAAAATAATGTATAAAAAAATATAATAATAGAGAATGAGATGTGGAGAATGGAGTGATGAATATAAATGTTGATGAATGGAGAAGGAGGGGAAGGCCAAAGAAAAGATAGATGTATTGTGTGAGGAATGACATGAAAGAGAAGGGAGTGAATGATAGCGTGACGGTTGACAGGGAAGAATGGAGGAAGAAAACGTGTTGCGCTGACTCCAAGTAAAATGGGACAAGGCCAGGAAGATGATAATGAATAGAGAATGGGCTATGAATCAGAACTTACCGGTCGACAAATAAAAAATTGTCAGACTCGATAAGTTAAAGATAGTTTTTTATAACATTGAAAGAGAAAAAGACGCAACATACTCTCTTATTATATGCAATATAATTGTTCTGAGTAGCGTAACTAGTTTATAGAGACAACGGTACAACTTAGATGTAGCATATATTTGAAAATATGCATTCATTCATAATATGCATTCATTTATTTAAATTTTACGAATTTATAGGTATATAGTTATATAACTTTACAAGTTATTGCGTTTGCATAAAGATCATTTTCGCCTAAAGCAGTAATAAAGATTGATGATTTTGAAGGCGCACTCAATTCGGATCGTGATTTGTTTTACGAATTTTGCCGATGCTATTTCTAAGTTGCGTCGTACTGTACTTAGGTACAGGAGGTACCATCTTTTGGCTAGTTTATCGTCCTTGTGACTGAACTGACTACTGAAAGTCATCATTTTCTAGCCTAGCCTTTTCCCAACTATTTTAGGATCGGCATCCAGTCTAACCGGATGCAGCTCAATACCAATAATAATAGATAAATGGATATTATTATATAGATATGTATTGATGAATTACAATAATAACCTGAATTTGCTGTTTTAACACTTTTACGATACGAACTAAATAATCAGTGTTACGATATAAGTAATTGAAATTAATAATCAATACAGTGCAATATAGAGTACGGAGTGAAATTATTAGTAACATTTAATTTAGTATATACATCATAACATGGCGCCTTGTTTCCGCAAAGGGTTGGGCAGAGATGTACTTATAGTACATTTCGTCAAGTCCCATGTAATAGGTGGCGAATCTATTGTCATCAACCGGGTACTTATCCAAGCTGCTACTGAGAAATTCCAGATATAAAACCCAATAACACTTTGCCCAACCTGGGAACCGAACCCAGGACCTCATGCTCGGCAGTAGCGCTTGTGACCACTAGACCAACGAGGTAGTCAATTTAATTTAGTAATATTGATAAATTAATCAAAACAGCGAAATATTTATTTTGACAGCTATTTGCGCGCCATTGTCAAATGGCAGAATGCACGCTCTTTTTTTTAATAGCTATAACTGTCCCATTGCTGGGCAAAGACCTTCCTCCCTCTTTTTTACACCTCTCTCTGTCCAGAGCTGCAAAGGACCAATCTTTATTAAAGGAGTCCAGCTCATCCCGCCATCTCCATCTAGGCCTGCCACGATGTCGTTTGCCATTAAGCGGGACCCACTGGGTTGTAAGTTTGACCCATTGATCGTCTGTCATGCGCAGATGTATCCAGCCCAATTAAATTTCCGAGTGACATCGGTTATTTTAGTAATGGAACGGATTGTTGTATTCTTAACCCGGTCCACAAGTTTGATACTCAGAATTCTCCGTTCCCTGGCAAACTCCGAGCGTGGACTCTCTTTAAAAATTTGATTTATTTTCTTACACAACAAGAACCAATAAGTAGCATAGCGCTAGCAATACAAAGCATGATGGATGCTATGCCAAGTGTCATCTGCGCCACCATCTCAGTCACATCACCATAATAGTTTGACAGCAGCATGTTCATATCCCATAAGCCAGGTGTCTGGGTTACATTTGGGGCAAAGAATACGCCGACGATCTGTAAAAATAATTGAAGATGATCACCAAAGTGTTTGAAAGGTGTAAAAAGAAGCTGTAAATGGATCAAGGGTACAAGAGAAAAAGAGATTAATAGGTTTTAGCCATGTGTACTGCTAAAGACCATTTTGAAGACCTCAGTGCCAGCTGGAGTAGATTGGATCAGGAAACGGGTGATCTGTCACAATTTGAGGGTCTCTTTTCAGTAGAAAACAAAAAGTTTTTCGATTGTAGCCAACTCCATGAAGTCTATTTTTCACTTATTGATAAAATAATGGTTTAACTGTTAGAGTGCCGTACTCAAATGATATCATGAGTCGTAATACAATTCTGATGGTATACTAGAATATAAATCTGAAGCTTTGGAACAGATTTAGAAAACATTAAAAAAATACATTACATAAACTCACGCCGTCTTCCCACGGGGGTAGGCAGAAACTACAAAACGCCACCTGCTACGATCCTTACATATTCCTTTTGATTCGTTTACGTTCATACATCTAGTCATACACGCACGCCGGTTGCGATTACTACGCACCTGACCTTTCTGCAGGGCAGAGGCCTCTTCTCAAACAAAGAAGACATGAGCATTTATAAGATGCTCAAGATGGGTTGGCGAATTCAGACTTATATTTGCAAAATAAGTCCGGGTTTTCTCACGATGTTTTCCTTCACCGATGTCAGTTTTGTCCTAGATCTTAGAAACCATCATCTTGGAAACAAATCGGATTGATTATCTATCTTTATGAGTGAGTTACTTACAAATGAAAAAATAGCAATCAACACACAGCCAGCCCTAAGGAAGCAACAGAAGCAACAGCTTATAACTGTCGGCAATTTGTCCATGAACTTCATTTTGTTCGGTTTTTATCAGACTTTATATCAAAATATGATTTGAAAACTCAGTGATTTTACATTTTCCAAAGCTCATTTTTACATTTAGTTTGACGGGTTAATTTTGATAGATTTTTTGAAGGGGGAGGATTTTTTCTTCTGTCTGACAAGATTCATAAATTTGAAGTTACACGAAGGAGTTTTTGGTCTCTATCTAATGAGTTTATGAATATGAATATTATGAATATTATTTATTGAGACTTTATTAAGACCGTGAGGAGGTCGTGGCTAAGTAATAAAAGCCGCACGGGTCGACCCATCAGGTTAAGCTACGCTTGCCGGGGTCGGTCCGTGGATGGGTGACCATCTTTACATACCGAGATTCCTCCGTGCCTCGGAGAGCACGTTAAGCCGTTAGTCCCGGCTGTCATTCGTGGATCTTTGACAGTCGTTACGGGTCGTCAGAAGCCCGAAAGTCTGACAAACCAGTCTTACCAAGGGGTATCGTATTACCCAGTTATGGGTTGTGGAGGTCAGATAGGCAGTCGCTCCATGTAAAATACTGGTATTCAGCTGCATCAGGTTAGACTGGAAGCCGACCCCAACATAGTTGGGAAAAGGTTAGGCAGATGATGATGTATACTCTCATGATAAAAATGTTCTAAATATCACGTAGTAAACACAACACAAATCTTATTTCACGATTTAGACCTAGAACATCAGAGACGTATCAAAACACCACGTCGGCCATTTGCAACAACGCATCAATTTTAGTTCCCGAGATGCTCGAGCTCGACGCTTTGAATCGGCTCAAAAATCAACTGTCATTTCTTATAGTACGAGTACATTTTAGTTCAGCGTACTTGTTTAGTATAGTAGAGGTCAATGGTGGGAAGACTTATATCAAAAGAATAGACTCGTGGCTAAAAGATAACAGCTGGACGGGTCGATCGAAGGTTAAGCTACGTTTGCTGAGGTGAGTCCGTGGATGGGTGACCATCCATTACATATCGAGACCCTTCCGTGCCTCAGAAAGCGCGTAAGCTGTTGTTCTCGGCTCTCATTTGTATATCTTTTTTTTAAGTCATTTTTGAGGCGTGAGTTCTTGGCATGCGCGATTTGTAAGCTTCGCTACGATTTGTGTGCTGATATAGCCGAAAAACGCTATAATTTGATGACTGTTGAAAATAAGGCCCAATGGAAATGCCCAAACTGTCTGAACTGGCTGAAAAGGCTAACTATTTGAACTAATGGAGTCACATACAGAAGAGTCTTCCGTTACTGTTGATACCATAGATGAGCCCCTGAATCGTGTCACCGTGAGAAGTAAGCGTACAGGAATTCAAGTAAATAGGAACGATGATGGAGATGAGGAGAGGCAGCCAAACAATGAAAGTAGTACTTGGATAGGATTGTCTGAGGAGAAGTTGAGAATCATTATGAGGCAAGAAATTCCAGCGGCAGTAGAATGTTCAATGCAGAAAATAGTATTAGGGAAGTTGGATAAACTCAAAATGAAATTAATAAGTTAAAGGAAATGGTAAACGCATGTTCCAACGAACGCAAAATATATAGCTGCTAACTTAGCAGACAAAGAATGCAAAGAGAGCGGTCGGTCAAAGAGGTCGCAGGAGCAGAACACCCAGCCTATGAAAGTTCCGAATAAAAAAATCTTTGGCAGTTGTTACGTTAGTCAGAAGCCTAAAAGACTGACAACCAGTTCTACAAAGGATTAGCGATCACGCTAATCCTTTGTAGAACTGGTTGTGAAACTAGTAACTGGATTGTGGAGGTCAAATAGTCAGTCGCTCCATGTAAAATACTGGTATTGTAACGAATCTACTAACCTAATGGAATAAAAGAGAAAATAAATTTGAGAAAAAAAAAAGTTAAAAAACTCATATACCTATGGTGCGAGCGAGTAAGGATTTTAATGTTCTTTGTAAAGAGTTCTCATTGGATCCATTTACCACCAAAACCTATACTGCACGCAGTCGGCTGAACGCTGACTTCTTCAAAACTGCATAGTGTTTTTGTACCTTTTATTAGGTCTTTACCTATGAAATTGCCGTTCTGCAGTACTGGCCATTTCAAATCAAAATAATTTTTGTTTGGCTAAGAATTCTAATTTCAAATTAATTTTATTTTAAAAACATGGATTTTTTTTTCCAAAAGTAGTCATTTGTTTATTGATTAGTGTTACATTTTCATCGCATTTCAATCTTTTTCGTCATCATGGATACGTTAAAAAATCGAGTAATTATGGAATATGAGTACCGTCGTGGCAGCAACGCGGCACAAGCGGCACGCAACATCAACGACGTTTACGGAGCTAACACTACAAACCAACGCACCACTTGTTATTGGTTTGCTCGCTTCCTTTCTGGAAATTTCGACCTGAAAAATGAACCTTGCGGTCGTCCGAAGACTTTGGTCGATAAAGACGAATTAAAGGCGATTGTGGAAGCTGATGATACACAATCTACGGCTGAATTAGCAGTAGCTTTCGACGTTAGCGTCAAAACAATATTGGTCCATTTGCGTCAAATTGGCAAGGTAAAAAAGCTTGACAAATGGGTGCCCCACGAACTCAATGATCGCCAGCGCAAAGTATGCATCGAGACGTGCCTTGCACTGCTCAACAGACACACAAATGAAAGAATTTTGAACCGCAATGTTACCTGCGATGAAAAATGGATTCTGTTTGATAACCGCAAGCCCTCAGCAAGTTGGTTGGATCCTGGTTCAGCACCTAAACAATGCCCTAAACGAAAACTTACCCCTAGAAAAGTGATGGTCACTGTTTGGTGGTCTAGCGCCGGTGTGATTCATCACAGAGTTCTTACCAAACGGGGTGAGCATTACTTCAGATGTGTACTGTGAAGAACTGAACACAATTATGGATAAGCTGGCACATCTCCAACCAGCATTGGTCAATCGCTCGTCTCCGCTGCTCCTGCACGACAACGCGCGACCTCATACTGCACAGCAGACGGTCTCCAAGTTGCAAGAACTGGGGTTGGAAGCTCTCCGTCATCCGCCCTACTCACCAGACCTTGCGCCTACAGACTACTACTTTTTCCAGAATTTGGATAACTTCTTGGCGGGAAAAAAATTCAATACCCGAGAGGCAAAATGCCTTTGAAGAATTTGTTGCCTCCCGTCCAGCTGATTTCTTTAAGAAGGGCATCAATAAACTGCCACTGCGTTGGCAAAGACGCATTGATTGCATGGGTGATTACTTCGATTAATACAAATAAAAAATGCATGAAAAAAATTCGTTTAAATTTTTTCATACAAAACGGCAATTTCATAGGTAAAGACCTACTTATTATATATTATGTATGTAGGTATATAATATTGTTTTTGTGTTTTTTTTTCTTTCTATCGTGCTTGTTAGTGATCTTAAGATTTGTACTACTTTTTCTGTTTTTACCCGTGAGAACTTGTAATTGGCTTTATGTTTTATTTTCAATTGTTATCTATCTGTTAAAGCTGTTGGTTCTCCTTAAAATAAATAAATAAAAAAATACAGAATATTATTATATTACTAAAAAAAACACACCTCCCTACCTATCACACTCTCAGATTTTTTGTAAACGAAACTTGAATTGGCACCAGGCCAGGCTAGACGACAGGCCTCGTCAGCTCCGAGGCGTGACGATCCTGCTTCACAGTCCAGGTACGCGAAGATAAACAAGCAGCACAAGTAAATATTGGTAGAGATTTGTAAAAGAGGGGTAGAAGACTTGATGCAGAGATGCTTCTTATTCAGAATTCAGATTCGCAAAAGCTTAATAAAAAATCAATGAAGGAGTATGAAAATATATACATATATTAATTAATGTAAAGTATAAGTATATGATGTAAAATGTCTGTAGTACGTAGATAGACTATGCAGATTGATTGATATTGGTGCCGATTCTCTTGTGAATGCACTAAACTAAAATTAAAGAATCGCTATCTTTTACTAACAGGCAGCGCGAGAAAAGGACGGCTATAGCTATGAAGTAAGTTGGAGATGTCAAACTATTTCACGCCTTGCGCTTCACCGTGTTTTTAGTCGACATGTTTTTACGTGTCGTCTAAATATCTATGGAAAAATTAGTTCTAACTAATTTGATAGCTCTAATTTACTTCCGTCCCTTTCTTGTCATAATAGAGAGAAAAAGTTAGCAATAGCCTAAATTAAGTTTAGTTTGTGCACAACAGAATCGGCACCATTGGAAAACTTAAATCAAAAATTGCATCCAGGTCAGGATTGCCATTGCTTAGAAAAACTTGCTTATAAAATTCAAGAAAACTAGGTGAATGACATACTCGTATGACTCCAATCATATTTAATAACAATGCTGAATTAAAACAATATAATAAAATTCTGTACAATGAACGGTCCACAATTGATAAATTAAGGCCTATAATTTAATGAAACTTTGGAAGAATGGAGAGAAGAACTCTTTCGCAAAGACAAATAATTAAAAAGTAAACTCACGAACACAAGTCCAGTTTGAAACCTTGGAAATAATTAAACAATGATCGTTGATAAGTTGGAATTAGAGATGGTCTGATGAATTCTTTTGGTTGTTTTATTTTCTTCAGTGAATAAAGAAATAACTGGGTATTTTAACAAACGTAATATTCTCAGATTCTTATGCTATCTTAACGCTTTGAAGGACACGAGACACAATTGAAGTTTTATTGTTATTACTGCTATGGCCGTATAATGTAAGAAGTTGCTATAGTTAACAGGTTCGTCCAGAAATACGCAGAGTTTTTTTGCTTTGGATGGGATCTTTGAATATTGTGGAGCGCCGGGAGCATAATGGTCGTAGACTATAATATGGCCATAATGGCCATATTGTAGTTTAGATAAAGAGTTTCATTGTCAAAAGAAAACGAGTCTGAAGTTTCACCAATAGTTTTTTCAGTTTAGTTTGTTGAACGAAATCTCCAAACGGCTGGTTGACACTTCTCGTGACCGAAGGGCTGGCTTTTACCTTGGCCAAAGGCTAAGCATTGCCATACAACGTGGCAATGCCGCCAGTCTCTTGGGTACTTTACCAGTCGACAGCTATGCGGAGGAATTTTTCGACGCCATATTTTAGTTTTTTAATAATTTTAGTTAGGTTAGGATATTATATTTTTAACTTAATTGTACCCCTTATAAAATAAAAAATAATATTCACCAATTAATTTAAAAAGGTAATGTCAAATTCTTCCATATGCGTGTATCAATCTGCCTAGCCTTTTCCCAACTATGTTGGGGTCGGCTTCCAGTCTAACCGGATGCAGCTGAATACCAGTATTTTATATGCAGCTACCGCCTATCTGACCTCCACAACCCATTTACTGGGTAATACTGGTTGTCAGACTTTCGGGCTTCTGACGACCCGTAACGACTGTCAAAGATCCACGAATGACTGCCGGGACCAACGGCTTAACGTGCTTTCCAAGGCACGGAGGAGTCTCGGTATGTAAAGATGGTCACCCATCCACGTACCATCCCTGGCAAGCGCAGCTTAACCTGATGGATCGACCTGTACGGCTGTTATTATTTAGCCACGAGCTTCCATATGCGTGTATGCAGAGCCTAAATCTGTACCTGCACCATATTGGCAGGTATACAGGGTATACTAGTAAGGTGTAGTACAGACCACCAATCCGAACAATTTCCTCCATGGCACCAATATCGTAATCGCGAAAATATAATCAGCCGTGAATACATTTGCGTCGAGTAAGTATTGAAGTTTTCTATGGGACAGTTGATTTTTTTTTCGCGATTACGATGTTGGTTCCATACAGAAAGTTGTTCAGTTGGATGGTCTGTACCATATCCTGACCACACCTTTCTGGTAAATCCTGCAGAATTATTACAAAGTTTATAAATGTAATGCTATACTATGATTTGAGATTCACATACGACATCGTGTGAAATTGTGTCTTATCCCCAGTCCTTAAGAGCGTTGGCTCCGTACGGCATTTCATACAAATTTTCAAGTCGTTTTTTATCGAAATTAATGAACCGATTTTAATGAAACTTCATACGATTAAGTGATACATAGGTCTAAAAAATGTAGAATATTTAAAATCGGTCGAATTTAGCTGCAACACTATTTTTCGAAAATGTTCTTAACTAAATTTTTAGACCTATGTATCCTGCTTATGCGTATAAAGTTTCATTAAAATCGGTTCCTTCATTTTGATAAAAAAGAACTTGAAAGTTTGTATGAAATGCCGTACGGAGCCAACTCCCTTTACAGCCTATCTGAGTCTTGAAGTGCCTTCCTAACAAGATTATCGCCAAACACAGGTAGTGAAGTACCCTCTGTTACACCTTAGTTGTTCATTTTGATATCATTCACATGCCTACTATGGTCTAAGGCACTCAACAGGCAAAATGCCTCATTTACATTTAGAGATTCATCAAAATTATGTCAGCGTAGCAATGAAGATTTTCTGATTATACGGGCGACATTTTTGTCGCAATAAAATTTTATACGATAGCAAGTGCTACTGATGAGTAGTAGGAGGTCCTGAGTTCAATTCCCGGGTCGGGATAGGTGTTACTGGGTATTTTCCATCCGGAATTTCTGAGTACCCTTTTTTTTTTGTGGATGGGAAATCATCAAATGACTTCTTCCGCTCTGGGCGGAGTGGGAGGGCGTGTCAGACTTTTACTGACTAAAACCCACCCGTGTTCCTTCAGTTGCCTATCCTATGCCATGGCCACGGTATCTCTTTCGAACTACCCGCGACCCCGGCGGCATCGGCCCAATCGGACCCCGTCACTGCTGACATCTCTTCGAGGCGCGCGTGAAACACAACGCGCCGTCGACCCGGGCCTGGTCCTTACCGGACGGCGAGCTGCCCATTACTCGCCATCCGCAAGCCCGCGCCTACGGTGGCCGGGAATCGGCTATCGATTCCCGCTCAGTAGCACCCTGGAGTTAGGATTTGTGCCTGGTTAATGGCAATAGGCTCGCCCTCTACTACGTAGGACTAACATAACTGGCCAAATGTGGGTGTATTTTAGGTACATCTCTGCTTAACCCTTCGGGGATTATAGACATGATGTTATGCTATGTTAAATTGAATAGCTGTCATACCGCGATTACTCTCCGTGGTAAATAAGCATTTGGTTCTTGAAATCACTTCGAAGAATATAATAGTCATTAGTATTTTCTGTTGGGAAATTCTTAGTTGAAGCTAGGAGTTAAAACGTTGCTAAGGAACCATGGTCCATCAAACAAATTCGCAAGTTCCATATGAGAAGGAACCTGATGGAACTTCTGAATTTCTACATTGTATCAGCAATAAATAATGTTATATACCATTATAAATAGATACTAGGAAATTGGGCTGAAGGGTAACTTTTGGGCAGCTATTACACTCGCGATCTCCTAAATCGAGCCACCCTGCATTTTTTTTTTTGTAAAGGGTCTACAACTTTTTAAATGGTCGTGAATTCAAATTTTGAACAATGACCTACACCAAAATGAAGGCCAGTATGTCGGCTTCTAACTATATAAAAACATTTTCTTGACACAATAATTTTTGATGTTTGTGGACTTTATGCCTAACGTGCACATGCACGGTGGCTCGATGTAGGAGTCCGGGAGTTTATCTATCAGTTTTTTCAGGCCGAATTTATCTCCTATCAATTGGTACAAACTAATTAGAACAGTTCTTACTGTGATAAAATATGAGTCAATCAGCAAAATGATAGCGCGTCTGGTGCGAAGAGCGTAGGTACTCGTACATTAATTATCACCAATGGAGGCAATTTAATACATGGGGAATGATTTCACCTAATTTTGATTTAACAATTTTGTTTATATTTTTATTTTATTTGTATTTAAGTAGCACGTGGTGTTCCGTAGTTTCTGCCTACCCCCTTAGAAGATGGCTTGAATTTATGTACGTACTAGCTTTTGCCAGCGGCTTCGCCCGCGTGTATGTCGGAAGTTATCCCACGAGAACCTTCTACTGGGATGAAAAGTATTGTATATCTTAATCCAGGTTATAAACTATATGTATACCAAATTTCATCCAAATCCGTTCATCCGTTTTAGCGTGATTGAGTGACAAACATCCAAACATACAAACTTTCACATTTATAATATTAGTAGGATTTTTATTTATCTATTGAGGACCTCCAACAAAAGATATCGTCACCATTCTCCTGCCCTCATCGCAAATTATTTGAGGTCGTTGCAACATGTAATTTTCTTCTCCTTTTTTCTTCCTCTAACAAAAAATATACACAAAAACATTAAAATGTGTGACGTGTGTGTGACAGCTCCGACAATCGACTGGAGTTTACTCTTTAAGTACTTACTTACTTACTTACTTACTTTTACTACTTTGCATATTCCCCTTCCCCCCTCCCCGCTTTCCCCAGCCCCTCAGACCCCTCCTCCCCTCCCGTCTCACCTCCCGCCCGTCAACACTACCTCTCCCCTTTTCAACTGCCCATCCCCATCCCCCTCATCCTCTCACCCCTCCTCCCTCCCCCAGCCATACCGGCTTTTTATTGCTGGACAAAAACAAGGGACCATAGGGGCAGGACGGGCTGGATTTCTTCAATGAATCAGTTCTATACAAAAATCAACTTTAATTTGTTCGTTTTACGCTTTACGTAAAAACGTAACGCTTATTGAGTTAACGCTCGTATTAATTTCACTCCAAATATTTTTTTCCATACCGAGGCCCTTATATGAAAATCGATTCCTCCGAAAATTCTTTCATTATTTATCATCAAAAACTCTTGTTTTGTTATCTTTTATACCTCCAAATCGCCGGTCTATCCCCCAGTCCAGCCCTAAGGCACGATCCTCCACCAATTTGCATTCAAATAGGTCGTAACTAACGCTCCCCGAATATTAATAATTATCAACCATCCCATCTTAGTTCAGATATCTTAAAATTTACATTGCAATCTTGCCAAATGAAGGGCCTATTGTAGACCCGTCATTCAAGGTTTTATTATTTATAAGTTACAAGGTTATATAGTTGTCTTGGACGTAATTTTCAAAGGTTAGTCACAGAAGTAATAAGCCTGGGTCTTGGAGAGAGATTAATAACTTTGACACCTGTCTACCTTGAGGAGAGAGGGGCTCGTGGCTTCATAACGGCCGCATGGGTCGATCGATCAGGTTAAGATTGTCCATGGATGGCCATATTTATATATCGGGACCCCCCCGTGCCTCAGAAAGTGGTCCCAGCTGCCAATCTTTGAATCGTTAAGGGTCGTCAGAAGCCAAGTTTTACCAAGGGGTATCGTATTACCCAGTTACTGGGTTGTGGAGGTCAGATAGGCAGTCGCTCCATGTTAAATACTGGTATTCAGCTGCATCAGGTTAGAATGGAAGCCGAACGCAACTTAGTTGGGAAAAGGCTTGGCTGTAAATTATCTCTTTTGTTGTTCCACTATGGGTAAAAGGACTCGATTGTGAGCAATACAAACCAATGGTTTCGTCTTACGGTTTGTTCAATAAGTTATAAAACAACTGGCTTTCTTGGTTCATCATACAGTCGTCCGACGAGAGCCCGAGCTGCTTACGTACTTCGCCGAACTTCGTATGCAGCTCGGGCTTCGTCGGACGACTGTATGATGAGACTTTGGTTTAACCTTGGTCTTTGCTTAGCAGTTGTCTTACTTCTTACTACTATTATATGTATATGCGAAAATTTAGATGAATGGATGGATGGATGTTTGGTACTCAATCACGCCATAACGGCTGAACGGGTCTAGATGAAATTTGGCACAGTGATAGATTATAGTCTGAAATAGCACATGGGCTACTTTTTATCCCGGAAAAATGTACGGTTGCCGTGGGATAATTTCCGACTTCCACGCGGGCCAAGCCGCTGGCAAAAACTAGTTGGAATTATGTAAGTTACCCTTTGCTTACCGCCGTACTCGTCAGTGACTTCTTAGGTGCTTGATCTCTAAAAAGTTAAAAAATGTTTGCCGAAATAATACATTCAGCTCTGTTTACTCGGTGCAAGTTTCTGGAACGTTCAAGAACAATATTCGTATGCCTTTATGTGATGTTAAATTTTATTGCCATTCAAGTGTTAACACACATAAAATGGCATACAAAATAATTGAATGCTTGCCATTCAATAAAATCGCTTGCAACTTAATTGTACGTGTTGTTTAGAAGGTGCCAGTTAATTGCCATTCAATTTTATGGTATGCCACAGGCAATAAACTTGCACAGTGTAAATGGAGCTTAACAGTCAATCAATTCACACATTTTACATGAGGTTTTCCAACCCGCACAGGGCCAGCGTGGTAGAGAGGATGCCTCTGTCCCAGCAGTGGGACCGTTATAGACTGATTATGATAATAACGAAATGAGATTTAACATACACGATATATCATCGGTCATGTCTGTATACGACAGAATACCTCTACTTTTCCATCGTCATCATAAGTCATTGATTCATTTGTGATGGTATTTAAAGGTTGTATGGCCATTTGTAACATTTGTATGGCCAGGGGGCATACAAATGTTTGTAAGTAATCAAACCAGCCAAATCTCAATAATTAAATTAAATAAGCCTGGATAGTAAAAAAAAATCATATAGAATCGCACATTTCATAATACAAATTAATTAATAATAAATAACAATAGCAAAACAATATCAATAAAGAAGAGAAAAAAAACACGCATACTGAAAACAAAAATAAGACTGTCACCATACAATACTAATGTCAATAAGTATACTCTACTGATGTCAATATACAATACTAATGTCAATATACAAAATTTATTTATAGGGACAAACAATACATGTATTTTATTAGCATATCAACATTCTGTAATAATATTTTTATCTGTTAAAAATTCCATCATAACACTACTTACTTACACATTGAAATTCTCTCAACCTTAGTCATAAAAACTCCGTCAACAAAGCACTTAAAAATATCTTTAACAGTATATTAATGTATCCATTTAGTAGTAAACACCTGCACTCAAAGTGTGGCTGTAAACGGGCTATAAATTATGTACTAACCAGCTTAGGGCCGTGGCTTCGTTTCGTCGAAATTGACTGACAGACTGACTTTTCGCTCTATTTTAGAAAACTTGGCTAAAGTAAGTCAGCATTCTCTATGTTTTGATAACATCTTTTAGCGTTTTTTTTTTGGAACTATTTATTTATGTAGGTACACGAAATAAAACGTAGATCTTTTAGACAATATACAATCTAACACTGAAATATATAATTATACATATATAATGCACAAGAATATAACGGGAAGACCTCATTGAGCGTCAAAAAAATTCGTCCACATCACTTTAAGTGGGAAAAGTGCCCAAAAAAAAAAGGCTGACAGCGTTGCCACGTTGGATGGCAATGCTGGTTCTTTGACCTAAGAATGGATCAGACCTCTGGTCACGTGAAGAGTCGAGCAAACGCTTGGCGATGTCCCGAAGTACTAGATGAGCACTCGAACCCCACGGCCCTAGTATTTCAACCCCAAACGGTTCAAACATCTAGCTCCCAATAAGGCTGTTATATTTGCACCGTGTGATTTCTGAATCTACAGCAGCCGCCCCAGCACAGCCCGCCGTGCCAGGAAGATGGAATGATGCGAGGGTATCGACACAGGTTGCATCACACACCAAAGGCCTATGCGTAATATTGATGTCGAGAGAAACAGTCAGTATATTATTACATACGGTACTTATAACAAAAAAAAAAAACAAGTTTTAAAAGTCGAAAAATCCTGTCTTGTTAAGATGAACACTAATAAATTTCTAAAGAAAAGTATTTCTTTAGCCGTAGGTGTCTGTACTCACTGGTGCCGATTCTGTTGTGCACAAACTAAACTTAATTTAGTATATTGCTAGCTTTTTCTCTCTATTATGACAAGAAAGGGACGGAAGTAAATTAGAGCTGTCAAATTAGTTAGAACTAATTTTTCCATAGCCATTTAGACGACACGTAAAAACATGTCGACTAAAAAACACGGTGAAGCGCAAGGCGTGAACTAGTTTGACATCTCCAACTTAGTTCATAGCTATAGCCGTCCTTTTCTCGCGCTGCCTGTTAGTAAAAGATAGCGATTCTCTAATTTTAGTTTAGTGCGTTCACAAGAGAATCGGCACCTCTGTCCGTTAGACACGGAATTATTTTATAGCTGGAGCGTGTGCTTCATCAAATAAATTAAAGCTCTTTACCAATAATCCAATTCCACTCTGATATAACAAGCGCTCACTCATTCCATATTACTACTTATATTCAAATGAACAAAACAGAGGCGAGGCAGTAATTAGGGGTCCCGCTTCAACGACCCCATACAAATCAGAACCCTATTCCTATGTATCAAAGTTCAATTTGGCAATATCAGTTTCACCCAATTATTCTGAGACCACAGGTGGTAGTTCTTGCTAATTTGCGGTCACAGCCGTTCATGCAAAGCCTATCTTTGTCTTGATTTATGTCAGGAGTTGAGGCAGGTAAAGTCTTTTGCTTTGATTTGGTTTGCCTAATTAGTATGTATAGTTTTGTGAGTGAAAAATACGTTAAAATGCTGGACTTATGAATAATTAAGCGATCTCTGATTAGGTTCAACTGACTTGGATGAAAAACCGAATCCTGACATATAATTGTAGACTAATGTGGAGGTATCTGCAACGCCACATACGAACTGCGTATCAAAGACCTGACGTCACACAAATCCTGCATCGCGCAAGCACAGTTTACCGCGCGACTGGTATATATATGGTAACTGGTAATTAGTGACCGATACTTAAACACGTGATTGTGCTCATGATACCAAACAACTTTTACTATGGGACCAAACCTGAAATCGCAAAAAAGAAATCAGCTGCTCCCTACATTTTGACGAGTTATGCGAACATGAATGAATGGGACAGCTGATTTATTTTTCGCGATTTCAGGTTTGGTCCCATAGTAAAATTTGTTTGTTATCGTGAGTATAATCATGTCTTTAAGTATCGGTCACTAATTACCAGTCACCCTATATAGAATCCCCTGACAATTGCCCACCAGACACAACACCCGTCTGGTTGGAGGATCTTTCCTTTTTTATGGAGGATGAGTGAACGTCAGCGCAGCCTTCGTGCAATTACTTCAGTGTCACGTTGAAGATGAGTTGCTGTGTTTTATAACGTGACTTGAAATTTTTCCTCAAAATTTTCGAAGTTGGTAGAAAGAAAATTGTTTATTTTTGCTTCTTGCGTTGAAAGAAAAAGAAAGGATATTTTTATTTAGGTTCTTGCCCAAGTAATGAACTCTCTCTCTCTGCTTATATCTGTCAACGTATAATTACTAACTTCGTTAGTTCTTAATCTAACTCGTGAGATTGTAAACTGTCGATAAATTGTGACTGTACTGTACATTACTGCGGTATGCCATAAGGTTTTTTTGACATGGATAGATTATAAACTATCGAAAATTAATACGTCATCTTGTAAGCTATAATGGTACAGTCACAATTTATCGACAGTTTACAATCCCACGAGTTAGATTATAAACTAACAGAGTCCATAATTTTACGGTGACATATCGACCAACTATGTTTTTTACCAATTTGGTTTTGTTCATAATTAAAATACTCATAACACCTAAAGTAAGAGTAAATGTGGTTAATTTAAGATGTTAATTCGCCATTATTATGAACGATAAATCATAATTACAACCTAAATAACGACTCCAAATCAAGGATCAACTTTAAAACTAACTAAAATATTGCTAAAGTTCTCTCAGACAGCAATTACGTGCGGTCCCTAGATATAATCTTTGGGACACCTCTAACAAAGTTACACAAGTTTTAGCTGCTTATAACCATTGACTAATTAATGAAGATTAGCTTATTTGTCTTGGTTTTGTTAATCAGGATAATCAGTAAGCTTGAGCCTTATTTAGGTACTTATACTTCATTATTTTACTCTGTAGCTTTCGTAGTATTGGAAGGCCTCCCACGAGGTGGACCGATGACCTTGTTAAGGCTGCAGGAATCCGTTGGATGTGAGAAGCACAGAATCGGTCGATGTGGTGGTGCTTGAGGAAGGCCTATGTCCAGCAGTGTACGTCTTCCAGCTGAAATGATGATGATGATGAATTTGATCCCAGTCACCAATACCACTTCTTTGTTACTCATGTCGTGGTATTGCTGGCCTGTGGGTGAACTTTACACAGAGGGCATACAGTGGCCTGCGCATACAATATAACAACACGTTCCGGGTGTTGCTGGGGCTGCCGCGTTTTTGTAGCGCGTCCGGCATGCTTGCCGACGCGGATGTGGATAGTTTTTCGGCCATCATGCGCAAGAGATGCGCTTCTCTGCTACGCCGTGTGCGCGGCAGCCCCAACACCATTCTTAGAACGCTGGTAGATAGGTGATACTCTCCGATCTTGGGGCGGTGGATACAACTCCACGCAGTCAAGTAGACACTCCCCAGGATCGGTGGCCTCACGCAGCTTAAGTATAAATGTTACTAACAGTAGTTTATAAGTTTACATTGTTACTAACAAATATAGAAGTGATTCTACAATAAATGTTATTTATTGACCAGTAATCAATATGGGGATGGTGTGTCTGCTCAAGATGCGGACGTACTTTCGTAACGTCACTCTTGGAATCTTTTTTAATTCTGCCATCATTTGGGTAACTTTAGGACCATTTTCTCTCTACCCCAAGTTGTTAGTGAATTGTGTTGGTTACCTTCTCAACCTCGGAAAATAAAGCACCCCTCAAGATGGTGATTCAAATTATTTTAAAAAAAAAACATCATCATAATATATTATGTATGTGTAGCATTAAGATGGTTCTAATTATAGTTAAACACAGAGTTAGTTGGTTGCAGTTATGTTTAGGGTTATATACAGGGTGTTTGGCAGAACGTTGAACATACGAAAATGGTGGATAGGTGGGGTCATCTGCTACTTACTCAGCCCTAATTTATTTGGCCCTGGCCCTCCGGATATTTAAATTTTTTTTTTTTTTGCTTTTTTCTAGTTTCACCACTTTCTTAACTTTAAAGTGTAATTTTTATTAAAAATGGGTAAAGCAGGCAATACTTTGTCTTTTTTTTTAATCTTTAATGTTGGCAGATTCTTCTAAAATTATTGTTTTATTCATATGTTAGCTAGAAAAAAAGTTATGAGTCCTCAAACTTACAGAAAGGTGTAAAAAATTACTTAAATCTTAATTTCAACTTGCATTTAAAAAAAAACAAAAAATGATTGAGGAGTACCAATTCTAGCAAAACATCCCTAGTGTGTGACCTTTCTAATGGTATGTAATTTGCTTTTATAAAAAAAAAAACTTTAAGAGTTATTTCATAATTTTATCAAGTAGGAAATTTTTGACGAAAAACGAAAACGACGGAAAGTGAAATGTTTTGCGAAATTTAACACTGCAAGGTTCGTAAAATTTAAATGATCGATTAAAATTATGTAAGTTCTTGAATTAAGTACAAAGAAAATTGCTGTACCAGTTAGGAGCGTTAATGAAACAATTAAATAACAATAATTTTATAAGAATCTGCCAACATTAAAGATTAAAAAAAAAACAAAGTATTGCCTGTTTTACCCATTTTTAATAAAAAATTACACTTTAAAGTTAAGAAAGTGGTGAAACTAGAAAAAAGCAAAAAAAAAAAAAAATTTTAAATATCCGGAGGGCCAGGGCCAAATAAATTAGGGCTGAGTAAGTAGCAGATGACCCCACCTATCCACCATTTTCGTATGTTCAACGTTCTGCCAAACACCCTGTATACAGGGTGTTAGGTTAAACGAGGGGCATACTCTAACACAGTGTAGTATGCATGAAAATGAACAACTTTTACCATGTAACTAACCCTGGATTATGAAAAAAAAAATCTGTTGTCTCGTATTTTTTGATCGCATAGGTGTTGCACTTTGTAGAGAACAGCTGATTTTTTTTTTATATTTCAGGGTTATTCCGTGGTAAAAGTTGTTAATTTTCATGAGTACTACACTCCGTTAAAGTATGTCCCTCGTTTAACCTAACACCCTGTATACCATAATATAGTTATATGAAAACTTTCGGAGTGCCCTAATTTTGTTACTGCGACCAATTTCGACGTAGCGCTCTACGGCCGCTGCCGCGACATCACTCGCTTCGCTCGCTCGGCTCTGCGTAGTTGGTCACAGTTCTAACCTAACCTAACCTAGTTGTTCGGATACCCTAATACTTATTTACTAGATCATGCTCGTATCATAGTTATATTCCTAGTAAGATAGTAAGTTATGAGCTATATCCCTAGGGATATAACTATATCACGGCTACAACCATCTTACTGTGACATATGCATAACATAGCATCACACCTGTTTTCTCCGAAGGGTACCAATATAGTACTTACGCCCACATTTCGCCAGTCATGTTTAAGTCTCATGTAATAGGGAGCGAGCCTATTGCCATCAACCGGGCACAAATCCAGACTCCGTGCTGCTACTGAAAAATTACAGATGGGAAAACCGAATAATACATCGCCCGACCTGGGGATCGAACACAGGACCTCATGCACAGCAGTAGCGCTTGCGAGCACTAGACCGACGAGGCAGTCACCATATCAATATAATATATAATGTTAACGGAAAAATGTGTAATCCGTCATTGTATACAATTCCTAGGTGTACAATTCCTAAAATAGATAGGAAATCTATGATATATTTTGTAATATGCACTTTTCCTAGGAAATCTATACATTTCCTAAATAGCAATCGGAAATGTATTACATTCTTGATGTTCGTATTAAATTACATGTGTGCTAGAAGGGCCTTAAAAAGGAATAAACAGTTGATTTTTGAAGTTTAATTAGTGATAAGCCCTATGATTTTTTTATATAATAGGTTGGAGAAAAAGTTTCTTCGCATTTTTTAAGAAAATTCAAAACATTTTTTAATATACATTATTTACATTTATCTAAAGTATGTAGGTACCATTTTGTTCGATAACTTTTTGCCATCTTGTAGGTAGGGACATGATCCCATTGCTATAGAAATTTTAGGACTTCTGATCAAAATACTGAGTGGCTAAAGATGTGTGAAGTCTAGCGTTATCATGATGAAAAACCACACCCCTTCTGTTGATTAATTCTGGCCGCTTTCTCTCAACTTCTTGCTTTAATCTCATCAGTTGTTCGTAGTAGACTTCAGAATCGATGGTCCTGCCTGGTGGTAACAGCTCATAATGAATAATGCCCTTCCAATCCCACCACACACACAGCAACACCTTGTTGCGAGTTAACCCGGGTTTCGCCATAGTCTGTGATGCTTAACCGGCCTTTGACCACGACCTTTTTCGCACGTTCTTGTCGTACGTGATCCATTTTCCATCACCAGTTATCAGCTTCTTCAAAAATGGTTCGGTTTCATTACGTCGTAATAAAGAATCACAAATGAGTACACGGTTTCTTTCAGTGAGCTCGTGAGGTACCCAAATATCGAGCTTTTTTGTGTACCCAGTTGTTTTAAAATGCGCCAAAACTATCTTGTGGTTAATTCTCAGTTCTTCAGCTACGTCGTAACTGATCTTGCTCCACTTTTTCAAAAATGGCATCCATTTTATCTGTAATAGGGTGACCAGAGCGACGTGCATCTTTGACATCAAAATTTCCGGATTGAAAACGCTTAAACCAAATTTGTGCTACTCTCACAGACACTGCACTGGGTCCATAAACATCGCAATTTTTTTTCGCGGCTTGCGTTGCATTTTTACCTTTTTTGTAGTAAAATTTTAAAATGTATCGAATTTCTTCATTAGATTCACTCATCTTGACAGTACGAAAAACGAATGAAAACCACAAATTTTCCTAATTTGAATTTGGAATTATATTCTTTAAAATTTAAACTTTCAATGATACCAAAACCAGCCAGATACAAATAGTATAGCCAAAGAGATTTTATTTTAAGTTTATACATACTATAATGCGAAATGACTTTTTCCCCAACCTAATAATAATATTATATTACTATGTGATTCATCATCTGCCTAGCCTTTTCCCAACTACATTGGGGTCGGCTTCCAGTCTAACCGGATGCAGCTGAATACCAGTATTTTACATGGAGCGACTGCCCATCTGACCTCCACTCCTATCTATATTACTATGTGATTGTTACAGCTAATTATGTCAACGAGAGCAAAAAAAAAAAAAAAAAAAAATTCTGATTTCAGAATACAAACGTGTTTTATTTATTTTAGTCACAGAAAACATTACTTTTTATATATTTCCTAGTATCATCTCGGAATTGCATACAATTCCTAGGAAATACATACATTTCACAGGAAATGTGTGTACTCGTATTAAAGAATCTTTGGAACATTATTTTACACATTTCCTAAGTAGGCTCGGAAGTGCATTATATTTTCTAGGAATTGTGTACAATTCCTAGGTTTCATACATTTCCGGTAACATATAATATTATTTAATATCAATCAAGGTAGTCAATAAACAGCTGGTTATTGGTAATTATGTCGGCAATCTAGTAAGGGAATCTAGGAGAGGTCATTTGCATTCAAATGACCCCTCATAACCCTTTTGTAAATGTCAACCATTTTCGAGTAGTTTGACATTTTATAATTTTTTAAAGATGCAACGCGGATTTTTTTAAATGTATGCGGCATACAATTTTGAAAATATAAAAAAAATCAATGCATGAAATATATTTTTTATTATTATTATCTGCTTGCTAAAACTTCATCATCATCATCTGCCTAGCCTTTTCCCAGTCGGCTTCCAGTCTAACCGGAAGCAGCTGAATACCAGTATTTTACATGGAGCGACTGCCTATCTGACCTCCACAACCCAGTTACTGGGAATACGGTACCCCTTGGTAAGACTGGTTGTAAATCAGAGCTACAAATAATTACGATTTTCATAATTTTGAGCAGATTTTTTGACTAAAATGGTCGATTTCTGCGAAAAAAATGGTTGACATTTGTTTAGGAGTCTTAAGAGGTCATTTGGTTGCTAATGACCTCTTCTACCCGCTCACAAGAGCAGGAGCGCCCGCTTAAAAAAACTAGTCGATTGTACCACCCGCTGACGTCATTCGGCCCGCTGCGCGCGTTTGTTTACAAACTGCGATAGCGGCACAGTTTCTACGAATTCTGTAGCTCCTGTTCATTTCTTGGAAAGCTTTTGACTAAACCTCTATTATGGTGTGTGTTTCGTTTGAATTTGTTATTGTTTACATTTCTAGAAATGGTTAAAAAGACGAACAAAGGCAATTTAGCTTCAGATTTCAAAGAAATGGCTCTAGTAAGAAAAAACAAGCGATGACCTATATGTTTTAAGATTTAAAATGCATTTTGTGTTAATTCTTAACATGAAACATAAATAAGCCCACTTACCACAGTACAATTAAACTATTAACTGAGTAAAACACTTTCAGACTCGACCTACCGAACAATGACATGACAGAGAAAAAAAATATTTTTTAATCTCATAGACGAGTCTCAGTCAGTGTTGACGTATCTTAAATCGTACGGAAATAGATAACGCATCAAATTAAATGCATAGAATTAGATATTAGTACTTAATAGTGATGGAACAACGTTAATAATAAAAAAATATTTTCTTGGTATAGAACTCACACCACGTACAATATTAGGTAAAATGACTCCACGGACCCGATTCACACCGCGCTCGCGGGAGCGGCTAGATTCCCTTAATGGATTGCTGACATATTATTCCCTGTATTATGAATTGATTATATTTTGCCATAAGCGCATCAGTTATACAAAGAAATAACAAATCTACGAAAAGAATCTCAAATAAGAAAACACCCTTTTGCTACATACCTACGTATCTAAGCACATGGAAAGTATTTGCCGTTCAGTATCCCAGTTTGTTCATCAGTCCCGTTAGAAGTTTTCGGACGGAGTTCCAAATAGAATGCTCCGGGCTATGAGATTGCTCGGGAGATAATTTGTTCCTGTTTGAATTTGGACGGTGAGAAATGTGCTCCACATAGGTATTACAAAAGTTTGACATAATGTATTATTTTACAGTATTTTTCTGACAGTTTAATAACTCTTACTGTTGTTTATGTATAGCATTTTATCTATATATATAAATAATAAAAAGAAAAGTCCTGAATGACTAACTGATTGACTGACTCATCAACGCCCAGCCCTAACCCTTGGACCTAGCAAGCTGAAATGTTGCACAGAGATTCCCTTTATAATTTAGACAAAGAATAAAGAAGGAATTCCTGGTAGTACGTTACCGTGGGATATTTTCTAACATCTACGCGGGCAAAGCCGATTGCAAAAGCTAGTATTTAACAATAACTTGATATGTGAATATTTGAGATTATGTTTATAATACATAGTGTAATTAATTTGTAAAGTTATGTCTAACGCGGATAAAAAATTAAGAATGACGCAAAAACGATCAAGCGTATTTTTATTAAATCCTCACCATTTTAAAGTTAATTTAATTATGTATCTTTTATTATAGGTGTTTTGTGTGAAACGATGGATGGATTGTGTGAAAGATGACATGGCTAGAAAGGGGGTGACTACCGAGATGACGAATAATAGAGAAGTATGGAAAAAAAGGACATGTTGCGCCGACCCCAAATAGATTGTGATAAGGGCAGGAGAATGATGAGAATGATGATATAGGTGTTTTAATAATAAATTAATAATGCGTCTAATTAGGACAGCACTCCTTGATGGGCGAGTCCTATTACTGGCTCGACGTACGACGCGTTGCGTGAACTCAGCACGGAAAATATCTGCGCCTTAAATAAATCAACAGGGTTCACTATTTATTGTGCTCATATCAAAATTTATTGGATTCTCTGCAGTAAACGCTCTAAGTGGTAGGTAAAAGTTGTGATGTGTTTGGCTCGCTTGCCTCCCGGTGTGACTTTAATGAGGTGAACGTGTAAGGTCAACAAACTTATTATTTTGGCGAGGGTTTTAATAGAAATTAAATAGAAATGTTTTTGACATCTGTCTCACTAATACTGGTATCCATTTTTGTAATTTCATATTTAAATAACATTTTTATTTAAAAAAAATAACGAGACAGCGCAAGCAACATGATACTTTAGATTATTGTGGCAAAGAATTTTGACATAAAGTAACAAACCTAATACCAATAAACAAGGTATAAGGTCAAAATAAAAGATATCTCACCTTTTTTTAACCGACTTCTAAAAAAGGAGGAGGTTCTCAATTCGGATGTTTCTATTTTTTTTTTTTTTTTTTTTATGTTTGTTCGCGCATAACTCCGTCGCTTGCCAACCGATTTGAAAAAATATTTTTTTGTTGGAAAGGGTATACTTCCCAAATGGTCCCATTTTTGTCAAAATCCAGTTCTGATGATGGGATCCTGGAGAAATCGAAGGAACTCTTCAAATATTATAGGCACACCTATAGCGATTTGGGTATTTTTTATAGTAGCTCGTGCATTTGCTCTCGGAAAGCACCACATGGTGAATTGGAACTGATGATGAAGACCACAGATGGCTACCAGAACTACTCAATGATAAATATTTCACGGGTTGCGATTCGATTACTTTAATATGGTTGCTAAGCAATTTCCGCTCGTCACACAATGCGTGTGATGAGTGGTTGTTGAGGAGTTCTCCTGGTTCTTACCAGCAGAACTCCTCAACAATTAACGTCCCAGCATCGGGAAAAGCAATATTTTGTAACATGTGATGAACAATTGACATTAGACTATTGTAACTTATACAAATTATAAACAGACCCACTAAAAAGTGAAAAATAAAAACTTTTTTACAAAAAAATACAACCGACTTCCAAAATCAACACTACAAAGTGAAAAATAACTTTAATTTCGGAAGTCGGTGGCAAAAACGAAAATACATTTAATCAGACACCGACTTCCCAAATTAAAGTTATTTTTCACTTTGTAGTGTTGTTTTTGGAAGTCGGTTGTATTTTTTTGTAAAAAAGTTTTTTTGACCTTATATTATAGAATTATTATAATAAGCCTATTATGTTCCCACTGCGTCTGCCTTCTCTCTGTGAGTGAGCCGTAATCCACCACGCGGACCCAGTGCGGGTTGGTAGATACCATGTGTCTTCAAAATTTTGGTCTATAGAGGCATGAGGAACAGGGTGTAAAGTTCACTCATCCTCCATAGAAAAGGGAGGATCCTCCGACCAGACGAGTGTTGTGTCTGGTGGGCAACTGCCCGACGGTTGATGTCGGGACGTTGTATACGTGCTAGTCGCGCGGTAATCTCTAATTGCGCGATGCAGGATTGCGTGACGTCATGTCATTGGATGCGTAGTTCGTATGTGGCGATGTAGATGCCGCCACAGGTCCTAGGGCATGCCGGTTTCCTTACGATATTATCTTCCACCGTTTTGAGAGCAGTGGTGATGAAATTATTTAAACAAAGTAAAGCACCTGCCAGGGTTCGAACCTACGACCTACAACTCGTAAGTCGCGGCCGTTACCACTGGGCCACCCTGCTCTCAACCTACAACTCGTAAGTCGCGGCTGTTACCACTGGGCCACCCTGCTCTCAACCTACAACTCGTAAGTCGCGGCCGTTACCACTGGGCCACCCTGCTCTCAACCTACAACTCGTAAGTCGCGGCCGTTACCACTGGGCCACCCTGCTCTCAACCTACAACTCGTAAGTCGCGGCCGTTACCACTGGGCCACCCTGCTCTCAACCTACAACTCATAAGTCGCGGCCGTTACCACTGGGCCACCCTGCTCTCAACCTACAACTCGTAAGTCGCGGCCGTTACCACTGGGCCACCCTGCTCTCAACCTACAACTCGTAAGTCGCGGCCGTTACCACTGGGCCACCCTGCTCTCAACCTACAACTCGTAAGTCGCGGCTGTTACCACTGGGCCACCCTGCTCTCAACCTACAACTCGTAAGTCGCGGCCGTTACCACTGGGCCACCCTGCTCTCAACCTACAACTCGTAAGTCGCGGCCGTTACCACTGGGCCACCCTGCTCTCAACCTACAACTCGTAAGTCGCGGCCGTTACCACTGGGCCACCCTGCTCTCAACCTACAACTCGTAAGTCGCGGCCGTTACCACTGGGCCACCCTGCTCTCAACCTACAACTCGTAAGTCGCGGCCGTTACCACTGGGCCACCCTGCTCTCAACCTACAACTCGTAAGTCGCGGCCGTTACCACTGGGCCACCCTGCTCTCAACCTACAACTCGTAAGTCGCGGCTGTTACCACTGGGCCACCCTGCTCTCAACCTACAACTCGTAAGTCGCGGCCGTTACCACTGGGCCACCCTGCTCTCAACCTACAACTCGTAAGTCGCGGCCGTTACCACTGGGCCACCCTGCTCTCAACCTACAACTCGTAAGTCGCGGCCGTTACCACTGGGCCACCCTGCTCTCAACCTACAACTCGTAAGTCGCGGCCGTTACCACTGGGCCACCCTGCTCTCAACCTACAACTCATAAGTCGCGGCCGTTACCACTGGGCCACCCTGCTCTCAACCTACAACTCGTAAGTCGCGGCCGTTACCACTGGGCCACCCTGCTCTCAACCTACAACTCGTAAGTCGCGGCTGTTACCACTGGGCCACCCTGCTCTCAACCTACAACTCGTAAGTCGCGGCCGTTACCACTGGGCCACCCTGCTCTCAACCTACAACTCGTAAGTCGCGGCCGTTACCACTGGGCCACCCTGCTCTCAACCTACAACTCGTAAGTCGCGGCCGTTACCACTGGGCCACCCTGCTCTCAACCTACAACTCGTAAGTCGCGGCCGTTACCACTGGGCCACCCTGCTCTCAACCTACAACTCGTAAGTCGCGGCCGTTACCACTGGGCCACCCTGCTCTCAACCTACAACTCGTAAGTCGCGGCCGTTACCACTGGGCCACCCTGCTCTCAACCTACAACTCGTAAGTCGCGGCCGTTACCACTGGGCCACCCTGCTCTCAACCTACAACTCGTAAGTCGCGGCCGTTACCACTGGGCCACCCTGCTCTCAACCTACAACTCGTAAGTCGCGGCCGTTACCACTGGGCCACCCTGCTTTCTCTCTATTTTTACCCTACTCCGCACTTTTACAGGAATTTATCTGAAAATATTTCAGTGGCTCAAATCATTGTGAACCACTTCAAATGAACTACAAGATCAAAATCTGACAACAAAATGTGGAAACGATCAATATACTTTGTAAAATGATATAAGTTCAGACGCCAAAACTAATACAATAGAATAGAATAGAAAAAATAATTATTGTCTAGAGGTTAACAAAAAAATTATCATTCTCCTGCTCTCATCCCAATCTATTTGGGGTCGGCGTAAGTAACATGTCCTTTTTTTCCATACTTCTCTATTAGTCGTCATCTCGGTAGTCATCCCCTTTCTAGCCATGTCATCTTTTACACAATCCATCCATCGTTTCTTTGATCTTCCCCTACTCTTATAGCCATTGTTGCGTCAAGCAGCGCCATCTAGCGGCTTGACTTGCGAGTTACTCGCTCGGGTTGCTTCGAGAAAGATAGGGACGCCCGGCGCGCGCGCGCGCCACCTCGACTCGCCAGTGTTCAATACAGCAGCATCGTGCATACGTAAAATCTCTTCAAAATTACTATTGTAAAGGGAAAAATAAACTTCGTTGTTAAAATATTTCAAGAGCCTTATTGAAGAAGCCCCTGCCAGCCCCCCCATTGCCAAAACATTTGGTCCTTCGAGCCGGATCTTCGAGCCACGGGACGAGCCGGGTTGAAGAATTGAGGAAGCGAGTGGAACTTCGAAGTAGAAGTACGTTGAGGAGATTTGGAAGACCAGCCACAGATTACTGAGCAGAAGCCATTGATGCAGCAGCCAGCAACGGTCAGGTTATCCAGTTACCCTTTTCCCTCCTTCCCCTGTGTCTTCGCCTTGTGTTAATATCGTACCTAAACGTTTTTCAGAACTGATCGAAATCAGATCTACCTACTGGCATTGCTGGAGGCGTCTTCAGGTGAGAAAACACGACTGAACACGCTAAACTGTGAGTACCTGCTTTCGTAAACTACCAAAATGAGTGAATCATCTGATGACGAAACACCTCCTCGTTTAGATAGTCAGAAAATATCTGATCTTAAAAAACATCGTGGTGTAATTAGAGGTAGATTAACATTATTCGTAAATTATATTAATAAGTTAGATAGACCGTGTTTGGATTCAATGATTAAAACCCAAGTGCAAATGCGTATTCATTCGGCAGCCATTTTCTTTACCGAATTTAACGACGTGCAATCTAAAATAGAAAGAATTGTGGATGAAAAAGAATTACTGTCACATTTAGATTACAGAGATACGTTTGAGTGCCAATATTATTCAATAGTAGCTACAGCAAAGCACATGATAGGCGACTGTGAACAAAACGGATTAAATAATTCTCAGTGTTTTACCGGGAAATCTGTGTCTATTAAATTACCGCAAATAAAGTTACCTGCCTTTGACGGTTCCTTCGATAAATGGTTAGAGTTTAGGAACTCGTATGTTTCAATGATACATGATCGCGACGACTTAGATCCTATACAGAAGTTTCAATACCTAAAATCGTCGCTCAGTGGATCTGCGTTACATGTTATCAGTTCCTTAGAGTTTACTGCACCTAACTATAGTAACGCGTGGGACCTACTTGAAGCTAGGTATCAAAATAATAGGCTATTGATACATAATCATGTGAAGGCTTTGTTTGCGGCACCTTCACTGGGTAAGGAGTGTCCGGCACAGATCAGAACGTTAGTAGATTGCGTTTTACGTAATCTGAGAGCCCTAAATTCTCTTAAAGAACCGGAATCTTCACTCGAGGATATGCTCATAATTTATTTGGTTGTTAGTAAGCTTGACTCTGCTACGGAACGCGAGTGGGAGAGCTACAGAAGTTCACTTATATCTAATTCTAACAAAACCTCTAAACCTTTGAAACTAGAAGACTTACTAACGTTTTTAAATAATAGGTCAGACATGTTAGACATGATTCATTCAGGTAATTGTAAAAATAATCAGTCACAAAGTAAACATGAGGGTAAGCAATCAGCCGATCTTAAAAAACAGTGTAATAATTCTCAAACTACTCTTAGTTATGTGAGTGCGAATAATGATAACAATAAGGTATCATCAGGTAATAAAGGAAAAACAAATAAACACAAATTGATATGCCCGTTATGTACTGGCCAACATGCATTATATTCCTGTGTTAAGTTTTTAAATATGTTGGTACAAGAAAGATTAAATCTAGTTCAGTCAAAAAACGTTTGCCAAAACTGTTTACGTACAAACACTCACACAATTGAAAATTGTAATTTCGGTCCTTGCAAATTATGTCAACAAAAACATAATGCGTTAATTCATGTTGACACTAATGGCGTTATTCCTAATTCGTCGCCACAACCTTCCGTTATCAATAATACGTTACCACAGTCTTCTGTATTACACAGCGTTAGTAAAACAGCGGACAATATTGATAATCGTAGTTGTGACGCGTTCATGGATAATACTAAATCGTTACAGACTGTCTTGCTGTCTACGGCGTTAGTTGAGATTGCTGATGTGGATAACAATTATCACACAGTGCGCGCTCTGCTTGACAGCGGCAGTCAAAATTGTTTTATAGCTCAAAGCTTATGTAAACGTTTAAAAATACCTATTATACAGTCCACTATACGTGTTTGTGGCGTTGGACATAGCGTTTCACAGTCCAGTCACAAGTGCAATATTAATATTCGTTCTAAGGTATATGATTTTAATACAACCTTGCATTGTTTAGTGTTGCCTAGTATCATTTCGAAGTTGCCTTCGACACACGTTAATAGTGATGCTATTAGTATACCTAGCAATATTCTACTGGCAGATCCCACATTTTATGTACCGAGTGACATAGATTTATTAATAGGCGCGGATGTCTTTTGGGATTTACTAAAAGAAAATAAAATAAAACTTCACACCGGTCCTTACTTACAAGATTCGATGGTAGGTTGGATTATATCCGGTCCAGTTTATAATAATAATCGTTTATTAGCGGCTAGCACGACAGATGTCCAGTGCAATTTGACGTTAGTTGATTCTCAATTAAGGAAGTTCTGGGAAATCGAAGAAGTACATATCCCTCCCGTTATTACTGAGGAGGATCGTTTTTGTGAAGAGTTGTTCTTGCAGACTACTGAACGCGATCAGCACGGCAGGTTTTCTGTAAGAATGCCATTTAAACAACCACCTGAATGTTTGGGTGATTCACATAATTCTGCTAAACAGCGTTTTTTATCTTTGGAGAGGAAACTAGATCGTTTACCTCAGTATAAAAAAATGTATTGTGAATTTATGCAAGAGTACGAGCAATTAGGTCACATGACGCGTTTCGAGGATTTTAATAGTTTAAATAAGCCGTATTATATTGTACCACACCATGGGGTATATCGTGAAAGTAGCGTGACAACCAAACTACGTGTCGTTTTCGATGCAAGCGCGACAACTTCTAATAATAATTCGTTGAATGATATTCAATGCGTGGGCCCTAGGTTACAAAATGATATCTTCTCAATATTGCTTCGTTTCCGGCAATATCAATATGTTGCTTGCGCAGATATTGAGAAATTCTTTAGACAAACTTTAATTCATCCTGAACAACGTAACTTACAACTAATAATATGGCGAACTGACAAAAGCATGCCACTACAAGTGTATCGTCTCAACACAGTGACGTATGGCACTGCATCAGCACCGTACCTCAGTAACCGTTGCTTGAAACAGTTGGCAAAGGAATGCAAGGATGACGTCATCGCTAGCGTCATCAATGACGATTTCTACGTCGACGATTTGTTGACGGGAAATGATCAGCGCGATATGTTGTTAGATATTTGCAATAAAACGTCCGCTATTCTACAAAGGGTTGTTTCCCCTTAAGGAAATGGACTTTTAATTTTGATGTAAGTTCAGAAAGTACTAAGGATTTATGTATTGGTGAATATTGTCAGTCTAAAACCCTGGGTGTTGGTTGGTCTAATAAGAACGATTTATTTAATTTTTCAACTAGTGTAGCTAAAGCTGATACAAAGATAACTAAACGTTTAATTATGTCAGTCATTGCACAGATTTACGACCCGCTAGGATTATTAGCACCAGCTATTACCACGGCTAAGGTTTTATTACAAAAATTATGGCTTGCTAAAATAAGTTGGGATGATGAAGTTCCAAGTCAAATTGCATCTGTCTGGTATAATTTTATTCATTCGTTACAATATTTGCCGGAAATATTAGTGCCGCGTTATGTCATGTGTACTAACGCTGTAAATAAAGAGTTACATATTTTTACCGATGCTTCTCAGTCTGCATACGGTGCATGTGCGTACATACGTTCACACACTAATATTGATGAGTCACAGGTTACTAGTCGATTATTATGTGCTAAAAGTAAAGTCGCACCCATTAAAGCATTAAGTATTCCACGACTTGAACTATGTGGAGCTTTAGTTGGAGCTAAACTTTATAATAAAATCGTAAATTCTCTTAGGCTGAAATTCGATAAGATCTATTTCTGGACTGACTCCACTATAGTTCAAGCCTGGCTTCGGACATCACCACATTTGTTAAAAACATTTGTTCAGAATAGGGTTGTGCAAATCAGCGAATTAACAAGCAACACTACTTGGTTGCATGTTAAAAGTAAGGAGAACCCTGCTGATATATTATCAAGAGGTGTTCTCTTCGATTCATTAAAGGGAGACAACACTAGTTTGTGGTGGTGTGGTCCGACTTTTCTTTGTGAGCCAACTTCAAGTTGGTTGACAACAAATACTAATGAACGTGAGTTTAATATGAGTGAGTTACCGGAATTAAAATGTTCTAAAACCATAAATTCGTTAAATGTAGAAACTGATAATATAATTGACTTCGAAAGGTTTTCTTGTTTTAATCGTTTGCAAAGAACATTCGCGTATGTGTTGCGGTACATTTTTAACTTACGTTCATCGCGTGTCGGTCAAGGTCGCAATACCGGTTCATTGACCGTGAGCGAGATTAATAGTTCGTTAGTTGTGTTGACACGTTTAGTTCAATCACAATCATTCAGTAAGGAATTTCATAACCTTAAAGAAAAGGTGCATTTAAACAATAAATCTAGTAATAAAACATTAGGTTTAAGTATATTTTTAGATAAAGACAATATAATTCGTGTTGGTGGCAGACTTAGTAATTCAAAATTTGATTACGATAAGAAACATCCAGTGTTGTTGTGTCGTAAACATCGGTTTACTTGGTTATTGTGTTCATACGAACATAAACGCTTACTTCATGCTGGACCTCAGCTGCTGGTGGCTGCCATGCGTGATAGATGGTGGGTGCTGGGAGCACGTAATTTAGCAAGGCTAGTGGTTCATAAATGTGTGACCTGCATTCGCATGAAAGGAAATACGTTAACTCCACACATGGGTGATCTCCCTTACGAACGTTTAGAAGCTGGATTTCCATTCATGCGATGTGGTGTTGATTATGCCGGCCCAATATCTATATTGAATCGCAAAGGCAGAGGTTCACAACTAATTAAAGGATATATTTGTTTATACGTTTGTTTTGCTACCAGAGCAGTGCATTTAGAGTTAGTTGGTTCGTTGTCCACTCAGGATTATATATTGGCATTCAAACGATTTATATCACGACGCGGTAAGCCGTGTCAAGTTTTTTCCGATAATGGTAGGAATTTCGTTGGAGCTGAAAGAGAGCTTTCAGCTCTATTTGAAAAATCAAACGAAATAGTTGATTTTGCTAGTAGTAATAATATAAAATTTAGTTTCATTCCGCCTTATGCGCCTCACTTTGGTGGTTTATGGGAGGCAGGTGTCAAGTCGTGTAAGTATCACTTGAGACGCGTCGTAGGTAATGCTAAGCTAACTTACGAGGAGTTTAGTACGGTATTGACACAGGTTGAGGCCGTCCTGAACTCCCGTCCTATGTCACCTATGTCCGCAGATCCAAATGATTACCTTCCACTCACACCTGCTCATTTCCTAATCGGCCGGCCGTTGACTGCGCCTGCCAGTGAGGACTTGACGACCACATCTACACCTACATGTCGTTACCAACGGCTGGAACAGCTGCGACAACATTTTTGGGAGCGATGGTCAAAAGAATATGTGTCTGAGCTGCAACGCAGAACGAAGTGGGCACACCATAAAGACGACATTGCTAAAGACAGTCTTGTTGTCATCAAAGAAGATAACCTGCCACCATTCAAGTGGAGAATGGGTAGGATTATTCATCTGTTTCCAGGGAAAGATGGCGTCTCGAGAGTTGCAGAAATCCGAACATCAACCGGCACAATCAAGCGTGCTTCCTCGAAAATCTGCCCGCTGCCTTTTTCTACAAACGCAGCCGGCGTTACTCCTGTTTAGTTGGAAGACGGATCTTCCAAGGCGGCCGGCATGTTGCGTCAAGCAGCGCCATCTAGCGGCTTGACTTGCGAGTTACTCGCTCGGGTTGCTTCGAGAAAGATCGGGACGCCCGGCGCGCGCGCGCGCCACCTCGACTCGCCAGTGTTCAATACAGCAGCATCGTGCATACGTAAAATCTCTTCAAAATTACTATTGTAAAGGGAAAAATAAACTTCGTTGTTAAAATATTTCAAGAGCCTTATTGAAGAAGCCCCTGCCAGCCCCCCCATTGCCAAAACAGCCATCGATATTCATACTCAAAACTTTCCTCACGACATTTTCCTCACTCCTCCGCAACACATGCCCATCACATGATAACAAAAAAAGTTGGGCAAAATTTAAAATTGAGCCGTCGGAGTCGCGGGAGACCTGGCAGATGTGAAACATAATTTTGTATAGAAAATATGCATGAAACAATGCTTTACTATACGAAATAAATATGGCATAATCAAAAAATATTGAATAATCAAAAACAAAATATTCTGATTTTTTCGAAGAGAAAAAAAAATCTTTATTTAAAAAACACCTTTATGACAACGCCATGGACGCGCCACCACGCCAACAGCCGGTCTGACCCGCTGCATTAGATGTTTCACATCAAAAAGTATATGTACAAACCTCTACGGTGTCCAAAAATAAGAAAATAAATAAGAATATTCGCTATAGATCGCTTTTAGCGATAAGACCGCCCATTGTGTCACTCGTATGTAAAATTTCAACATTGTAAAATTGTAACCAGTAATTTAAATGGTGTGCATATAAAGAGTATTCTATTCTATTCTATTCTATTCAAAAAACATTATTTTACTAAAAGGTAACATAACTAAAACTATTAAAAAACTAAAATATGGCGTCGAAAAATTCCTCCGCATCGCTGTCGACTGGTAAAGTACCCAAGAGACTGGCGGCATTGCCACGTTGTATGGCAATGCTAAGCCGCTGGCCAAGGTAAAAGCCAGCCCTTGGATCACGGCAAGTGTCAACCAGCCGTTTGGAGATTTCGTTGAACAAACTATGTGCACTCGGACCCCACTGCCCAAGGGTTTCAACCCCAAACGGCTCAAAAATATAATTACCGATAAGGTTATTATACTTCCGCCGCTTGAGGTTTTCCGCAGCGGCAGCAGCAGTGCCAGCACACCACGCAGAGCCAGGAAGATGGGATGGCGCAAGAGTATCGACACACGTTGCGTCCCACACTAAAGGCCTTCCTAACTTCCATGGAAATAAAGACATGCCGTCCGGTCTCTTGCCATCGTCGCGTGCCAAGCTATTGGGTTCTAATACAGCTGGAACGCCGACGGTGACAAGGGCTCGTCGGATGATGTCATTGATGTTCGCGTGCCGTGCTAAGCGACCCGCACTTCGGCTGCAAGACAGGTCGTGGTGTCCGAGGCTGTTGACAACTTAAAACTTACTTACTTATTCTATTCTAATATCCTAACATGGATAGGACTAAGTACAAGAACTATTCTAAGTCGACGTTCGCACGGACATAATAATATCGCGGCGATTTTTTTTTGGGCACTGGATTTTCAACGCTCTGCTTAGCGCCGAGAGTGCAAAATCCAACAGTGTGTTTTTTCGACGCGCTAGAATGTACTCTGTTATTGTTAAGTTGGATTCTCAACGCTCGGCTCAACAACGAGAGTTGAACATCCAGTGCGCGATAAAATCCCGCCGCGATTTTATTCCGCCCGTGGGAACGGGGGCTAAGTTATATACAAGGAGAAATATAAATAAAACAACAATCACTTTATCGATATCTAGGTGATCGGTAAAAATAATCGAATCGCAGTTAACATTACCAACCGGCATAATTTATTATCATCAGTTCATCTATTAATTCTAACCACATTCCTAGAATTCGTTACCGCCACAAATTCACTGACATTCCCTGAAATTCTGTCACAAACACCTCTGATGATCATATTTAATTATTCAAATTGGTAATGTCATAGATTACGTATAGATAGAAACAAAATTTCCGCTACCCATGTATCATCTCAGGACATTCAAATTACTTACAACTGTCACTCCTTGAAAGACGCCTACAGCAGGACATAGGCTTCCGCCAAGCACTGCCACTTCAACCGATTCTGTGCTTCTCGCATCCAGTGGATTTTTACGGCCTTCACAAGGTCATCCACGTTGTGAGAGGCCTTCCAACGCTACGCGTTCCGGTACGCGGTAGTCACTCCAGAACCTTTCAGCCTGGATCTGTTCTGCAAGCAATGTGTCCTGCCCACTGCCACTTAAGAATTCTTCGGGCTAATTCGGCTACCTTGGTTCTCCTGCGGATCTCTTCATTTCTGATTCGATCACGAAGGGAAACTCCAAGCATAGCCCTCACCATTACCCTACGGGTGACCTTCAGTCTTATAATAACAAATATCAAACGACAACAAAAGTTTGCATTGGGTCAATCTGCTCAATAATCATGTTCCCTAATTAATTAATTCACCACTCTAAGGTGAATGTCACTTGCATTTCATAAATTGTCTGTGCGAACTACGCATCATACTGACTTCACGCAAAATCCTGCATCTCGCAAGCAGAGTTTACCGCGCGACTAGCATATATACAACGTCCCGACATCAATCGTCGAGCAGTTGCCTACTAGACATAACACCAGTCTGGTCGGAGGATCCTCCCTCTTCTATGGAGGATGAGTGAACTTTACACCCTGTTCCTCATATCTCTACAAGTCAATGAGTGACATTTTAACCTTAGTGAACCTTCAATTTACTAGGAGTTTTTGACATAAGTGATAAAGCAACGACTTCCTCGTTGGTATAGTGGTCACAAGCGCTACTGCTGAGCACGAGGTCCTGTGTTCGATTCCCAGGTTGGGCAAAGTGTTATTGGGTTTTACAATCTGGAATTTCTCAGTAGCAGCAAGGAGTCTGGATTTGTGCCCGGTTGATGGCAATAGACTCGCCACCGGGTGTACACTTGCCTAACCCTTCAGGACTACAGGCATGTTGTTTATGTTTCCACTCAACCATCCAAGGATAATATAGTATCCAAAAAAGAAAGTCGTGTCTTACGTCCTTGGATACTACACCATCCAAAGCGACGACTCGTCATATACCACACGTAAGTTTCGTTTCTATACACATTTTTTATTCTATGGTAATATGCATCTATTTCCCGCGAACTTTTCGCTGCCGACGGTACCTCTTATTACCACAATGTAGTTCGCTTATAATGTATTTATGGTTGTACATTATATTTATATTCTTGCATAACCTTACTAGCTGTTTGAGTGTTTCCCTTCGCCACTTGGATCCGGGATTTTTTTTGGAAACATAAGATTTTGTTCACTGCTTGGTTACTTTTTTAACCGACTTCAAAAAGGAGGAGGTTCTCAATTCGTCGGAACCTTTTTTTTATGTATGTTCCCCGATTACTCGAAGATGGCTGGACCGATTTGGATTTTTTTTTTGTTTTATTCGAGAGGGTATACATAACAGTTGGTCCCATATAAAATTGATTAACTTTGCTTCGGTAGTTTTTGAGTTAGCTTCAATAATACGTATTTTTTCCCCACTTTTATATGGATGATGTTCTAGTTTCTTTTGCAGATAGTGGTACTAGAATTTGTGTGGGGTAGGTACACAACTAAAAAGTGAAAAATAAAAACTTTTTTACAAAAAAACACAACCGACTTCCAAAAACAACACTACAAAGTGAAAAATAACTTTAATTTCGGAAGTCGCTGGCAAAAAACGAAAACACATTTAACTAGACACCGACTTCCGAAATTAAAGTTATTTTTCACTTTGTAGTGTTGTTTTTGGAAGTCGGTTGTATTTTTTGTAAAAAAGTTTTTAAAGTTTGACTGGATTTTAGGTGTTTAAGCTACGTTCGCTCCTGGCAATCTAATAAGTAATGGAAAAAACATTATTATGTAATCTCCAAAGGGTTAGGGGAGAAGTGTACTTATAGTACACCCACAATTCGCCCGTTATATTTAAGTCCCATGTAATAGGGGGCGATCCTATTGCCATCAGGCACACATCCAGACTACGGGCTGCTACTGAGAAATTCCACTTTGCCCGACCTAGGAATCAAACCCAGGACCTCATGCTCAGCAGTAACGCTTGTGACCACTAGACCATCGAAGCTTGTATGTTTTTTTATGCGTGCCATTTCTTTTATGGAAAGTCTATTAAACCATGGTCTCCATTTTACTAGGAACCAACAGCAACAATAAGGTAACTCTGTGGCTAAGAATTAATAAGTTGGAACGTTACATGTGGATTCTTTACTTGGAACTAGCTTCATCTGTCTGACTGATCGACTCCTTGAGAATAGGGATGATGACTAAAAATATTTTTTGTCGTTTATTAAAAAATATTGTACACGTATTTTTCTTTTTTTACGTAATCAAAAGATTACAGCGATGCATTGAGTTAGAATGTGGCATGACGTCACTCCTTGCTAGAGTTTATACGTAGTTTATTATAGTTGTGCGTAGCGAGCCCCCACTCCCCAACTTTAATGCGTTAAATCTAAGTCATTTTATATTAATATAATAAATTATTAAGCATTTATTCAGATCTATTACAATATCCATAAATTATTAGTAATTACTTACTTAAAACTATGTTAATAAAATTTATCTAAAATAAAGCAATACACAATTCCATTTTTTTTCCCAGACATCATCCCTATTCAGAAGTGCCTACAATGGTTTAATTGAAATAATGGCGAGTTTAAAATATCTTCTAGGTCTATAGGGTAAATTGTTACAATTTACTACTAAATATTGATAGTACCAGCGTTTATATATTTATAAGACATGGCTCTTCAATCCTTGAAACTAAATTAACTCAGAGGTAAAGTCGCTTTCTGCAAAAGTAAACGAACATATTATACCTAATATAATTCAAAATCACCATCAATTCACCACTAACAAATCCTAAACAAAATTCAATCAACCCAACAAAACTCACACACAACCCTACCTTTATGTAAAGTAGGTATAATACCTACCATCCCTGAATTGACGTACCAAATTATTTTACCGGGAACGTTCCACTTTGCTGGTACAGACAGCGGCATAAGTCGATGAATATTTCGGAATGTAACTTAATAATTATTTTGAATATTATCCTAATGCTAGATTTTTATGTATTTTTTTACTCGTTAATAAATACATCTCACTATTTTACGTTAAAGTTTTTCTAAAAAAAGGAAACATAATTATGTTGATATTTATAAAATCATATAAAAAATAATCACAACAACACGTCAAACAACCCGCCCCTAACAGTTGCTGTGCTGCATTGCCACGTCAATAAATTGTTACAAACACGTAATAATTAGCCAGCTTTCAATCAAATCTCTTCTGAAAGTTTGCCTTGTAATTAACAAACTTCTGCCGCTAACCACCCATTTAGCATCAATAAAATGTACTATTCAAAATAATCTCAACAACTTTTAAAAATTAAACTTTATCTCAATTGGATAATTTTTGTCAATCATTCTGAAAAACTCAATTTCAATATTTTTTTTATTGTTGTTGTGTTGTTGTTGTATTGTATTTTGAACCAGTCTGTTTCTCGTGGTATTTTTGACGCTGACTGTACATATATACCTCCTCCGGATATGGGCTGACGGGTTATCATATGAGACAGGTAATCAAAGATCCTGTGTGTGCAAATGGAGCGTCAGATACAGGGTGTGACCACTTGATCGGCGCCTCATGGCATTCATTTTCACTTGTTTGGTTAGAAGGCATCAGGCGTACCTACCTATGATAAAAGGTCTATTTATTTATTTATTAGGTAAGTACACCAACAGCAGTACATACAAAAAAAAAAAACAGAGTAATTTAAAAATAAGAGTACTGGTATGTATGCCTATTACAGGTATACATAGCATTTACCACAAAACAACAACGTAATTAACTTAAAAATAAAAACAAACCTATGAACACATAAAATAAAATACAATTATTTAGAATACAAAGTACAAAATAGTGAAGATTTACATTAAAAAAAATGAAAAATATAAATTATATCTATATATTATAGGTATATCTATTCATACACGAAATCTCTAAAGGGGTCATTGTACCTACTCGTCAATATGAACAACTTTTACTATGGGAACAAAAGCTGAAATCGCGTAAAAAAATCAGCCGTTCCCTACATTTTGACGAGTTATGCGAACATAAATGTAGGCAACAGCTGATTTTTTTTCGCGATTTTATGTACTTTATATATTACTCAGTTCAGAGACACTTCCCAGAAAAAAAATCTTACACCACTTATACCGCCGTTGACTTAGCCGTTGTTTTAGAATATTGTGATAGCATATGTTATAGCAAAGAAATGCGATCTCCGCTATCTATAGACACCTGAAACTCCCAATGGAGTTTGTTGGAGTGATGCTATCCTTAGAGATAACGAGGAAATGTATGTCACTACTTCGGTACCCATAAATCGGCTTGTAAATACGTATAAAAGCACTCTATTCTCAAAAGGAAAATGAAATTGCAAGTAGGAAACATAACTATTTAGTAGGTAAGTATCGCCAAAGATCTGCGACTTTATAGTTATACACTGTGCCAGCATACAATCTCTCACACTTTCACCCGCAGTCACTCGCACAAACACACTCACACACCCACCCACACACACACACACACAACACAATACACGCCTTACTAAACTGGCCTTAGATTTGTAAACCGACATATTTCTTTATGCTCAATCGCACTCCGACCCACAAGATACAAGCCCTGCTTAGTTTGTGGGTCAACGGTCAAACCTTGCATTGTTGTGATGTACAAAGTTAAATTTGTTTTTGTGTATTCTGTCATCACCTGTTCTTTTGCCAATAAAACTTTTTGTATTTTTTTTTTTTTTGTACATACGAGTAGCCAGAAATTTCAAACTAAAGACAGCTATACATTTTCATTCTGTGTTTTTTTTTTTTAGTTTTTTTTTTGTTTTATGTTTGTTTCAAATCAATCAATCTGCTTAGCCTTTTCCCAACTATGTTGGGGTCGGCTTCCCGTCTAAACAGATGCCGCTAAATGCCAGTATCTTACATGGAATGACTGCCTATCTGACCTTCACAACCCAGTTCATGGATAGTACGAGTACGACACCCCTTAGTAAGGACTGGTTGTCTGACTTTCGGATTCCGACGACCCGTAACGACTATTAAAGATCCAAGGATGGCAGCCGGGAGCAACGGCTTAACGTGCTTTCCGAGGCACGGAGGGGTTTTGTTATGCAATTATCACCCATCCACGGACCAATCGCGGCATTGACCCATGCGGCTATTATTACAAAGTATTATGTACATCATAAAAATGACAGGGAAATAAATGTAGAAATTATACATGGGGTGGCAATGGGCACATTTCTTATTGAAACAGAAATCTTTAAACAAAGACTCCCCTAACTAACACTTAAGCCTTCAAGTGGCCGGGATTATTAAACAACTAAATATTAAACATCAGTGGAACATGAAATCTCGTTAGGTGACGCAAATTGTACGGCAGCGTGACAGGTGTCCCGCCGGTACCGGTGTAGCCTTGAAACACTTGAGAATATAGACTTTTAAAATTTGTAAGAAAAATTGGGCGGTAGGGACTTTAAAAATTAAAAGATTAATTTCTCCATTAGTTTTTCGATATCGTACTTACTTCTAAATCCATTTGGGATCAATTTGGTGGATCAATAAAAGGTTTGTTGTTAATTGATACTGCTACTGAATTTACAGCTGCATTGATAGATCGAAGGTTAAGCTATGACCGTCCATAACACATCGAGACCCCTCCGTGCCTCGGAAAGTACGTTAAGCCCCGGCTCTCTTCCGTTGGTTCAGGCTATCATTCGTAAATTTTTGTCAGTCGTTACAAGTAGTCCCAAGTTGTGGAGGTCAGATAAGCAGTCGCCCCATGTATCAGCGTTTTGAATACCTTACATTCAGATAAGGACACCTTGTATAAATGCAGCGTTTCAAGTGTCAGACTAAACGCCCACGGTCACAACCGTGCAAGTAGGACGTTGAATAGTCTCACTCCCACTTTTTACGATCACCCTTTTACAATAATAGGTACTATTATTGGACGGTAGCGTGACAAGTGTTCCATTGGTGTAGCCGCAGAAACAGTTGAGAAGATAAGACTTTGAAGTTTGCTTTAGAAGTTTGTGACAGGAATATCTGTATATCTTTGAAAAAACCAGAAGGCTTTAAAGTTTCAAGTTTTCTGGTATTTTTACTATTGGTTGTCATAATTTATTTGGGATCGATAAAGTATTTTCATGATTTTGTAAACATCCCGAAAGCAATAACATAACATTTTGTATACCTACTTACAAATTTATCTTCGAACTCACACGTCGTTGTCACAAAGCTACCATCCATCATATTGTCTTCCTGAAATCGACATATAGGTACTATCGACAAAAGCCAGGCCTTTCCAATTTCAAAATAATTTTGCTTGCGAGCTGCAATTGTAGTGCAAACAAAGGACCATAGATACAGAACGAATCAGTGTATACAAAAAGCCACTTTAAGGAGTAAAGGCGTCCGTTTTGTCGATAGTTACACAGCTACGTTACACAGTACGAGCTAACGTGCGAGTCAGCCTAGCTGCAGTGCAGCAACTTGCACTAGGTGGACATATCATACGAGTTACTCGCACTTGTTAGTTGGACAGTAGCCCGCAGCCGAGTAACTTCAACATTTTTTGTTTTCACTCGCCTGGACCGTCACTCGCATGGCAATAGCTCGCACATCACACCACACACATATTGCATCGTGTTCAAGCCAACTTGCTATGCGCACGCACACATAAACCGCCGTCGACGACGCACACACACTAAGTTGTGCGCCCACCGCCGCGCCGCGCCGCTGGCGAACGCGGGGTTCGCCGCGCGACGCCAGTCTGCGTGTGGCCACAGCCAGAGCCACCGCACCTCACTATTCTAGAAAGCGTCTCTATACCTGTAAAGCTAGTACTATATTCAATTCATGTTACAAAATTAAACAAGTTATATAGCAGCAAGAAAAGTTTTTATTGAGTTCAACACGGTTATGATAACATTACGACAAATATTGTTAAAGATGTAGCCCATATTATATCAGAACCACTTAGCTTCATTATCAATCTATGTATAGAAGAAGGCACTTTCCCAGAAAAACTAAAAATATCGGTTATAAAGCCAGTGTTGAAAAAAGGAGACAAAACTAACATAAGTAATTACAGGCCCATTGCATTAATACCTATTTTTGGGAAAATCTTTGAAAAGGTGATGTTTAACTGTCTTTATAATTTCTTTGAGGCAAAAAACATCTTAGCGCCCAATCAATATGGTTTCCGAAAAAACAAATCCATAAATGTAGCAGTTTATAACTTCTTACAGAAGGTAATGACTAACTTGGATAAAGGGTTGTCAGCTGTCGCATTATACATGGACATGTCGAAAGCTTTCGATCGTGTCGATCACAAAATCCTCTTAAGAAAATTGTATGCATATGGTGTAAGAGGAAATGTGTACAAACTCATAGAATCATACCTTAGCGACAGACAACAATTCACAGAAGTAAGGAGGGTAAATCTTATTACTAAAACAGAAGAACTATATGTATCTGAATCTAGAATAGTTGAATTCGGTGTTCCTCAAGGGACTATTGTTGGCCCTCTGTTCTTTCTCATCTATATAAATGACATGCCTTCGGTAACAACTCATGACATTACACTGTTTGCTGATGATAGCACCGTTTTATTTGCTAATGATAATTCAACTGATTTAGAATCTGACATTAACCAAACAATATTATTGATTATAGACTGGCTTAGAGTGAATAATTTAATGATTAATATTGATAAAACTAAAATAATGAATTTTAAAATACGAACCCGACGTACAGGTGCTTTAAAAATTCATTACCTAGATAGTGATATTGAGGAAACAGAAGTAACGAAATTTCTAGGACTACATATTGACCACAAACTTAACTGGAAATTTCATATTGAGCACGTTTGCAAAAAGCTGGGACAATTTTCATATGCATTATATAGATTAGGGAAAATAGCAAATCGGAGTACTTTGCTAGCAGCTTACCATGGTTACGTTGGCTCTATTCTCCGATATGGTGTAATATTTTGGGGCAACAGTACGGAAAAAGAGCGCGCTTTCATTGCTCAAAAACGCTGCATCAGGGCTATATTCAACTTATGTGAAAGTGACTCCTGTAAGCCATTTTTTAAAAACAATAAATTATTAACACTACCATGCATCTATATACTTGAGGCAGCAGTATTTGTTAAAAACAATATCCACATGTTTAATTACTACACGCGTATACGGCGTAAGGATAAACTACGCACACCAGCCAGTAAAACGCACCTAATGCATGAGAGCATCTTTTGTTCAGCTTCTCGCATCTTTAATAATATACCGGGGCCTATCAGAACAATTATGAAAAATGTGAATTTTAAAAGGACTCTCCATGATCTGCTAGTAAACAAGAGTTATTACTCTGTAAAAGAATTTCTGTCCGACAAATCTTTATTAAAATATAGTCCCACCCAGTCGTGATGTGTTCAATGACCATAATGTATTATGCACTATAATCTATTTTTATTTTATATTATGATTTTGTAATTTCTTATTTTGGTTTGTTGTGATTAATTTTATTTTTTTGAATTTTATGTGTATAATTTGACATCCTACCTATTTTAATTTGTTATCCTTTTTATTTTTATTTTTTTTTTTTAACCTTATACATATATGCAATTAATTTTATTTTCTATATAATAATTTGAATTTGACATCTCCATTATTTAAATGTAATTATTATTATTGTATGCCCTACGGGCGGGACATAGCTGATCAAAATTTTCAAATATTTAAGAACTGTACTATACATACCTATGATCCACAATAAACTTTTGATTGATTGATTGAACACTACCTGAAACACATCGTTCGGACTCTTTCGGCAGTAGCTCGTCAGTCAGTCGCAAGAGGATCCTGTGTATAATTTTTCCAACCAATTATCAATTATCTTTCCAACTACAGAACTCGCAAGAGACTACGCAGATACTCTCATAATGAAAACATCCAAGGCAAGCCGAACTACTGACATGCGAGTACAAGTGCGACCAGCTGTCTACTGTCAGCAATCGTACTGTGTAAAACAGCCATAAGTTCACGGAATTTTGGCATAATCGTAATATTAGTTTCCGAAACTTGATATCTTAATATTAATTCCTAAGAACTATAATAAACTTAGTAAGTATGCATCTACATCATCATCTGCCTAGCCTGTTCCCAACTATGTTGGGGTCAGCTTCCAGTCTAACCGCATACCAGTATTTTATATGGAGCTACTGCCTACCTGGCCTCCACAACCCAGGTACTGGGTAAAACGATACCTTTTGGTAAGGCTGGTTGTTAGACTTTCGGGCTTCTGACGTCCCGTAAGGACTGTCAAAGATCCACGAATGACAGCCAGGACCAACGGCTTAACGTCTTTTCCGAGGCACGGAAGGGTCTTGGTATGTAAAGATGGTCACCCATTCACGGATCAACCCCGGCAAGTGTAGCTTAACCTGATCGATCGACCCGTGCGGCTGTTATTACTTAGCCACGAGCCCCAAGTATGCATCTACAATGAGTTTATTTCATGTCCAATATGATGGGTGCATAAATTAACACTAAATTATTTAAACTATGTACAAGTATATAATAATAAAAAAAAAGGGGAAGAGCTCATAGGGCATCGAAAAATTCATCCGCATCGCTGTCAGTGGGATAAGTGCCCAAAAGGCTGGCAGCATTGCCACGTTGGATGGTAATGCTAATTCTTTGAGCTAAAAATAGTCCAGCACTCTGGTCCCGTGTGGAGTCGACCAACCGCTTGGCGATGTCCCGAAATACTCGATGAGCACTCGGACCCCAAGGCCCTAGTGTTTCAACCCCAAACGGCTCAAACATTATAGCTCCCAATAAGGTTGTTATATATTTACGCCGTTTGAGGTTTTCTGCACCTGCAGCAGCCGCTCCAACAGAGCACGCCGTGCTAGGAAGATGGGATGGCGCGAGGGTGTCAACAAAGGGTGTGCATAAATGAGTATGAGTACGGAAACATTACAAAATGATGTATTCAGTTTTAACTAACTAGTTTAGTAATGCAGGTAACTGTAATGTGTGTAAATAAACGACTGAAATGTGTAATTAAATTAATCGTTTCCCGAATTTAATCAATTTTCTTCACAACACTAATCCTGATAAAAAAAAACATCCATCTTCCAATGTGGCGATATCTAAACAGGACTAATGATCTATCTTCTGCCAAGAAGCTCACCACAAAACCGACCATAAAATTAAACTTTACTTCATTGTTTTAAGGTCGATTTTCCTTGGGCTGCTGAAGATTCAATAAAAAGATAAAACTGCTCACTTATTGTCCTGAGGATTCTTCGAGGAGTTTTAGTCAATAATATCACTTCAGGGGACAACTTTCTGCATGATATTAAGTAAATATCACCTGGTTACTTGAAAAATGACATAAGTTTTTTTTGGAAGACTTTATCTTTCGATAAAGCCGGTGAAGTACTTATATGTTTATGTCACCGTATGATTGTGAACATCGTCAGTTTATAATCTAACTCGCGAGATTATAAACTGTGGATAAATTGTGCAATTGTGTGTTGTGTTGTTTGTGTGTGTTGTGTGTCGTGTGTTTATAATCTAACTCGCGTGATTATAAACTGTGGATAAATTGTGCAATTGTGTGTTGTGTTGTTTGTGTGTGTTGTGTGTTGTTGTTTGTGTTGTGTGTTGTGTTGTGTAATTGTGTGTGTTGTTTGTGTGTTGTACTGCTTACAATATAACGTATTAAATTTCGATAATCTAAGCATATTAAGGTGATATGTTGAAAAAAAATTGCTTTTTCTTTATCGTGTACCTTATTAGGTTTATGAAATAGGGATTCAACATTTTGGAGTATGTTTTTTGACTATATTATTATGATCTAGTATTCTAGAAAAGGAATACAGGATACAATGAAATTTTCTCGATACAAAAATAATGCAAAATTCTATCTACCTTTATGCTTTTTTGAGTACCAAAGCGTAACTCTTATGAGTTATTCAATGAAGTTTACTTTAAAACGTAGAAAGTAGTCGTATCAAGGTTTAAGGAAACTAGTTTTAGTTTTAATAATACTTTTTTTTTAAAAAGACGGCAATTCGATATGGCACATACGTTGTTTTATTCCGAGCGCATACACATTATCGCCATCCCTTCTTTTGCCTATCAAAAGTAATGTCATCACTCTCGTTTATTCAAAGATCAGTCGCCGGGTGGGGCTCGTCGACGATGAATGTATGTCATTTTTTTGCAAATCGGTGCGATCAAATTTACGTGATTTAAAATAATTGTTTACAGAAAAGTTTAACAAGAAAAAGTATTTTTTTAATTCAATCAGTATTGAATAGGCATTTAGACTGTGTGTGTGTGTGCGTATTCTTGTGACTGTGAAAGATATACCATTATTTTTTTACTATTATTTCGTGGCGACATTACAATGATAAAAATGGGAAGAAATAAAAAACCAAACCTGAACAGTACCTACCTGCAATGTTCGGTATCAGCACAGAGAATCAATTAACTAAGTTTAGAGGAATTCAATAGCAATATGAAGATGATAATGTGAGTCGAATTCACCACGCAATTGACGTTACTTAGCACGCACTTTTTCATAGATATGTTTCCGTCTTTATCTTGCATTTTTAGTTTGACAGTTGTGCGACAATGACAAAAATAATGCTTAGCCAAAGCTCGTGCTAAGTAAACAAGGTTTTCAAATTCCGTTCAGTGATTTTGTTAGTTCCAGTTTCGAGCCCTGGCTCAGATAACGTTTGTGGCGGCGACCGACCGACCACGGAAGATGGAACTGCCACTCCCCGCGTGCGGGGAAAATAAGCCACGCCCATCAAGCTACTATTTATTTTCAAGGTAGAGCCTTAAACCGGAAAATTGTGAACCAACCTGCACTTACCGACAAGGTTCACAATCTGTCAGAATTTATCAATCGTAAAATTGTGAACCGTCCCTTATTGGTAAGTACCTAGGTATTGGCGGTAGCGGAATAATAATTGGTTTCAGTATCTAAGGCAGGGCACCCCGACCAAACGGATTAGGTTAGGTTAGGATTGTGACAAACCGCGCGCGAGCCGAGCGAGCGAAGCGAGTGGTGCCGTGGCAATGGCTGGCGAACGCTTCATCCAAGTTGGCATGTATTCCCTACCATTATCGCGTCCAGTGAGGTGCTAGTGTCCTGTGATGTTCCCCATCACCAGGCTTTTTTTTACAATGAAAAAACTTATCCCTAATGTACAGTACAAACATACCTTCCTGGCTAGTGGCTACACATGTTACTCGTACATAGTGGCAACCAATATTGTTATGCAATACCGATTGTGGTAGCGTTGTATGTAAGTCTTCCCGATTATTTATGGATAGCTACCTTCTCCAGGTAGCTTGAAACCTGGAGAAGGAGATAACCTTCTTAAATTTTTCGTCGAATAATAAAAAAAATATTTAAACCTTCAAAAATCTTGCGTTGCGAGAACTACGCACCTGACCTTTCATCTAAGACACCTCGTATTGATCTTAGAAGTCCTCAATATCGGACGTGGAAGTAGCCACCTCTTTTGAAGCAGCTTATATTAGGTGGACTGAGGTAGCCTAGATTCTGGTCTAGATATTACATCGGCTATCTAATACTGGCACACGTCCAGAAATTGCAATTTCAAGGAACCATTTGATGAATTATCTGACGTTGGAGCACGTAATACTGATATGTAAGTATAGTATATAATATATTATGTACCTATATAATACCGGTTGTATCAGAAGGGTGTGGTCAAACTTAAGGGTCAAATTAACCATCAAACTGAACAACTTTCTCCATGGGAACAACATCGTAATCGAGAAAAAAAACCGGCCAAGTGCGTGTCGGACCACGCACAATGAAGGGTCCCGTAGTTGAAAAGAATTTATCCCAAAACCTTGAACCTAATACTCTAGCAATAAAGATGAAAATCTATTAAAGAAATTTGACAGATTGTAGTAGCTTGATGTGCTGGCGTCTGTACTTAATTTAAAAAAAAAAATCTGTGATAAAATTACAAATTAACAATTTTCGGACTTTTTCTTTTACTCCTGCTGTGAGACCTTGCTTCTTGAAATACTTGCGATGATTTACTTGTGAGTATCAAAACATGCATAAATGGCGGTATTATTTTATTGCGTTTGACTTAGAACCTTGATTTTTTTAGAATTTCAAGGGACTATAGACTTACGTATTTGATATTAATATCAATTTGATACCTCCACGCGTGATAGTGAGACTGGTTACAAACAATACAACAACGAACAATACAGCAAAAATTACACAACAACAACTAAGCACAGTTTTTATGAAAATATTTTTTTTTTTTGGTGACTGAAAATAAAATTAACTGAAACGAATCTATTGAAATAAAAGGGGAATAGAGTTTAGAGGTTGAGACTGAGTGTCGGGGAGCATAGTATGAAACATCGTCTCATTTGGATTATTAGGAGTAGAAGAGGGACGGTTGACTAATAAATGTTGAGGGTTGATGTCGTTGGAAACAATTGTTAACGAATTAAATTTTGATTCTAAGGTAAAAAATCTCTCTTTAGTTTGAGATAAACGATTTACCTCTGAGAGATTTGAATCAATATCAATCCTCTCTAGTCGATGAAAAAGATGATTTAAAAAAGTTTTAATTTTTTTGTTGAATCTATGGTTGCCCTGTTCTAACAATTGTATTTTTGATTCGATATAAATTAATGAAGTGCTAAGTTCGTCCAAATCTGTTTTAACCTCCAATATCGAATCCAAAAATCTTCAAAATGTCCACTTATGTCACGTTACAGTTCAGCTTGCTATCTTCTAACAACAGACGTGCAAGAGACTGCATCACGTTGTCAGGCTTTTAGAATTATTGGATACCATTCTAAATCTTATTTATAGATGCACTACGATTGAATACGGTGTTTTGTTTTAATTTTGGGGTTTTTTGCAAATAGTTCATTATTTGGCTTTACTTTTCTTTACTTTACTGTTCGTAGAAATAGTTTTTTTTTTTTTTGCAATTTATTTTCTATAGTTTCTGTCTAGCCCCATGGGAAGAAGGCGTATGTGTTCTTTATTTCCCTAACAGGATTAACTCTTGTAATCCAAAACGTCGTTATCAGGTCACCACGCAATATCTACAGTGTTCAAATCTGTAGATAAGTAGCTACCAACGTCAAAAAATAGTTTCTGAGAAAACTGCCAGTGACAGAGAGAGAGTCACACTAGTGATTTTATAAGTGCTTCTTTTTAAGCCTCCGTAGTTTTAAAGACAAGCAGAATTAGAATTTATTTATATGTAAAAATGTAGTTGTACATAGTCATCATCTGCCTAGCCTTTTCCCAACTATGTTGGAGTCGGCTTCCAGTCTAACCAGATGCAGCTGAATACCAGTATTTACATGGAGCGACAGCCTATTTGACCTCCACAACCCAGTTACTGGGTAATACGATACCCCTTGGTAAGACTAGTTGTCAGACTTTCGTGCTTCTCACGACCCGTAGCGGCTGTCAAAGATCCACGAATGACAGCCGGGACCAATGGCTTAACGTGCTTTCCGAGGTACGGAGGTGTCTTGGTACGTAAAGATGGTAACCCATCCAGCAAGCGTAGCTTAACCTGATGGATCGACCCGTGCGGCTGTTATTACTTAGCCACGAGCTTAGTTTTACATAGTATGGTGTTAATATTTGTTTAATTTCTAAACATTCTATCACAACTTATGGTGTACAAATATTCAAATGTCACTCTTAAAAAAGTTAAATAAGTACTTGAATTAATTTTAAGATTTGTTATTTCCAATAAGTCTAATACGAATTAATATAATTAATTAAGCAATCGTTACTTCAAAATAAATGTCAAAATTCATCATATTCATCAGTGTCATGTCATCTTGGATTTTTACAATATTCCATATATTTATTTATTTAATCTTTTCGCACTTAAAACGTACAAAGGCGGACTTAATGCATTCTCTACCATGCGGCATTCTCTACCAGTCAACCAAGGGTGGTGAAGAGATTAGATGCTCAGTATGAGAGGAAGACTTATAAAAAGAACACTAAAAATATATCTTAATTAATTATAAATAGACTTTATACAAAGGTTATAAACCAATAATACACATACATACACTTACTATAAGATATATCTTATATATTCGCCAATGCCATAAAAAGCAATTATCCAATAGCCAACTGGTCAGTTTTTTCTTGATCATGGGGATGGGAAGTTTCTTAAATGAGTTAGGCAACTTGTTATACAGCTGAAAAAGGCCAGGCAGATGATGATGTAGATGATTCCTCCTAAATTATTAGATATCTCCTAAAATTAAGCACAGGGACTCTTAGGTCTACTGTTGGTATACCTAGACGACACACTGACACCTAATCTTACATAACATAACATAACATAACATAACATAACATCACGCCTGAATAACCCGAAGAGTAAGGCAGAGGTGCACCTATTATTGCCATCAACCTGGCACAAATCCATAGTCTGGGCTGCTACTAAGAAATCCCTGATGGTAAAACCCAATAACAGTGTTGGCTGTCCCGTGAATCGAACCCAGGACTGCTCAGCAGTATCACTTGTGACCAACGTGGCAGTCAGGCACCCAAACTTCTCATTCTTATACTACCCTTGACCAGAGGCCTTAGTGCGAGTTTTGACACTTACTCGATCACGTTAACGTAAACTTCAATTTGTATTGAAACTGAATAAGCGCCACCTGGTGACTATAATGGAAAACACAATTATTCCATACAAATTGACGTAAGTTAACGTTAACGTAAACGCGATCGAGTAAGTATAAAAACTTGCACTAAGGCCACTGCTGACAAGCTGTCTAGTTTTCTATGAAAATTGCACCGCTGTTGTTGTCTTTCCGAGAAATAGACATCGACCAAATCGATTGTGGGGCTCATCAATTTTGTACACCTAGTAGTTCAAGGGTAATATTGATTGAGACTGAAGCAGACAGATATTCTATTATTCTATTGTCGTATAGACACGTTATTAGTGAGTACGTTTTACATACAAGGTCTTTGAAATTGTTTAAAAATATATAAACTAGCTGTTGCCCTCGACTTCGTCTGCAATCCAGGATGAAAAGTAGGTTATGTCCTTCTCTAAGTCATGGACTACCCATGTGCCAAATTTCATCCAAATCCGTTTAGCCATTTTAGCGTGAAAGCGTAGCAAACAAACAAACTCACTCTCGCTCTTCGCTTTCGCGCGAACTCTTCTGAAATAAAAAAAGGCCGAAATGAAGCAAAAATATTTCTCGTCCCCAAAAAAAAAAGTGTGTGTGTGTGTTCTCTCCTATTCGATATCATCAAACCCCCAAACGGTTTCCTAATCCGCGGTTATTGCCAAATTTTGTAGAAAAACCTACCTGATCGCTACACACCGGTATTTATCGCAAAAACAATAATAAATCAAACGTAATCCAGGCGGGGAGAAGTGAGGACATTAATACCGCTCTTCTAGGGTAGAGGTATTTGAAGAAAAGGTTGGACATTCCTGTAATTTTTTTAAGTGGCCTTCTGGACTGTAACTATTCTAAGCATGCAGTAACCTAGAATAGAAATAGAATATTTTTTATGGTTGTTACAGCGGGGCGAGCACGGGCGTGCCCAAGACGTTTGTGACAAGACATATAAATTATGTCATGTTTTAGAATTTCTCTAAAATGCTAGCACGGGTCAACCATGTGATATAATCTAGAGGCGCGACATGCCTTTCTTGTTGCTAAGTTCATAGTGTGACATAGTAAATTAAAAAAAATCAAATATCTAAGACTAAATAAAAAAATAATTTATTGCCATTTGGTACAGAGTAATTAGCAGGGAAATATTATTTTTTTCTATTTTCAAATCTTATCACCACCTCCGAACGAACGTGATAAAAATTTTCTTAGTCGTCATCAAAATGTGACATTTGTGATATAATTGGTGCGCCCATATTAGCAAATAAAACATACGAGTCCCAACTAAACCTCAAGGAGTTATGTCACATGTCAATAAATTATCTCACACCGCCGTGCTAGTATTTAAGACAAAACGGCGGTCGGCCTTTGGTATGGGATGCAACATGTGTCGATACCCTTGTGCCATCCCACCTTCCTAGTACAGTGGGCTGTGCTGGTGCGGCTGCTGCAGGTGCGGAAACCTCAAATGGCGAAAATATTCAAATATTTTTGGGAGTTATATTTTCGAGCCGTTTGGGGTTGAAACACTAGGGCCATGGAGTCCGAGTGCACACTTGGTTTTTGAAGACATCGCTGAACGGTTGGTCGACTCCTCACGTGACCAGAGGGCTGGCCTATTTTTTGGCCAAAGAATCAGCATTGCCATACAACGTGGCAATGCTGCCAGCCTTTTGGTCACTTTTCCTGTTGACAGCGAAGCGGACGAGTTTTTTGATGCCCTATGATCCTTTCCGCTCCTTTTTTATATACCATGTACATATTATTATTTTAAGTCTGTTAGTTTCTTAAAGACAAAACGGTTTTATCGCCCAAACTGTGATAAAATATGTGACTCAAGCCATGCACAGTACGCCGTGCTCGCCGGGCTGGTGGTTAACACATTAATAAAGTTTGTCAAAAAACAAACTCTACAACATACCTTTAGGGTGTAAAGTAATAATCTTAATCCTAATTATTCATAATATCGTAATATCACATCACATCACACTAACATTATAAAGGCGAAAGTTTGTGAGTGTGTGTGGGGGTGTGTTTGTATGTTTGTTACTTCTTCACGCTCAAACGGCTGGACCGATTTGGATGAAATTTGGTTTGTATTTGGTTGTTTGTTTTGTTTGTATTTGGTAGCTTATACCCTGGATTAACACATTAACTGCTAAACAATTAACTCATGGCATACTTTTTATACCGGTTAGTGTTATAATGGCGAAAGTGAGTTTGTTTGTTTGTTACGCTTTCACGCTAAAATGGCTGAACTGATTTTTATGAAAATTGGCAAATGATTAGACCATGACCTGGATTAGGCTATAGGATACTTTTTATTCCGGTTGTATATTCCCGTGGGATAATATCCGACATCCAAGCGGGCGAAACCTGTGGGCAAAAGCTAGTAAAAAAGATAATAAAAAGAATATTCTAAGAGTGAAGCAACACAACGGTGTTGCGTTGCTTTTATTTAAAGGGGTATTGATGACATAACAACTGAATCGATTTGCCTGCCGACTTTATTTAGCTAACAATCGCTTACACGCAGGGATGTCAACTTATAAAAAATTAAAAAAAAAATATGTTTATTTATCTCCACAAATAACATTCCTATATTTCCTAAAATACTACAGTCATTAAGTTGACAGATATTTAGACAATTTGTTATAAATGTGTATGTGTTTGTATTTGTTTTTTTTTTGTAATATAGCCCATAACAATATTTAAATAAATTACGATTTTTATTGCGAAGCGACAAAGCAACGCAATACAATGGAGTAGTGTGGCTTCGCTCTTACATGGATAGGCTATACAGAAAACGAAACTACATACAAGAATTATTCTTAGTATAACCTCTTGGATCTTACTTCTACAGTACCTCATATGGAATGCCTAAGTGTGTTCTACGTGTTATTCCATTACTATATAATTTAGCTACAAACAAGGGTTCAAAGTATTGCCTCTAAAAAAAATATAAATGAGAGCTACGCTACGAATTTGCTACGCGCGGCTACGAATTTGCTACGCACGACTACGCATGCTACGCTCGTAGCAAGTCACCGACATAATTTAATTTGAGACCTTATTCATTCCACGAATAAAAGGCAGACACAATTAAAAGGCCGCTGTTAGTATGAGCGCGAGCATGATAATTAGATGGTTCGTGTCAAAGGGATGTTTGACCGCTACGATTGGTCTGGCTGCTTACAAGTAGTATTCAATAGTTCCCTGACTCATCATTATATAAAAATTAAGATTCAGACTTCATGTAAGATGATGACGTAATTTTTTGTGAGCGTCTGGCGGAAAAAACCGACAACGGGAAGTGTCTGGCAGTATTAATTATTAACAATATTCTGTAAAACATACATAAAAATCAGCAGTCAGACTTTAAGAAAAGTAATATTTTTACGTACCTTTAGTACCAGATACCTGAAAATTGGCCATCGGCTCAAGCTAGCAGGTATGCGTACGTTCAAAGTACGAACTAACACTACTCTATCCCATATATGCGCTTCGGCAATCATCGTCTATCTTCGGAAATACGAACGCGCGATGATAAGATCTAATAGAGCAGTTACAACCATAGAAGTACATGCTTATTTCTTATTACCATGATTGAACAACTCTGTGCAGTTCAAAAAACTTTTCTTATCTAATTATCGATGCTTTTGAGTAACAGATGCCTCGTCGGAAGTTACTCTATGATACAACGTTCCTGATAATTTGGAAACACGAAGATTACCGAAGCGCATATTTTATCTGGCTAAACTGTACTTGTTTTTGGGTCCAATTAAGTGAAATATATTCTATTTCAAAATTCTATAAATAAACGTTGTCTTCTCGTCATAATTATTCTTCCATTGGACTATCTTGAAGGCTAAATTAAGGGGTCACCCTACTCTCCCCAGACTTAGTCCTATGTCTGGACGCCCCGAGCTCTCATTTCCGCTGGCGAGCTTCCGCAGTCGACACTAAGGGATACAGAAATATGGAACCGAAACGCTCCACTGATCTTAATGTTCCTGACTTCTCTAGAATTGACTGAGATATATTTTACTAGAGAATTTATAGCTTCTGATAAGGAAATTCCTTCTATTTGATTACATTTCTAGTTCCGCTTAGTGGATTGGTGAGTAAGGAATTGGAGGAATAATATGTTACGATTATGTAAGTAAGCGCTGGTATTTATTCATTTGTTTCTTTATTTTGATTTTTAACGGACGAAAAAGGAGGAGGTTCTCAAGTTTACGCGTATATTTTTTTTATGTATGACCTCGCATAACTTTTTACATTGTAGTCCAATTTGAACGGTCCTTGTTTTATTCGGGAGGCTATACCTCGAAATTAGTCCCATGTAAAATTTGCTTTTTTTTTGTTTTTGAGTTAGGTTCAAGTATTGTATGTGGATGATGTTCTAATTTATTTTGCAAGTAGTGATATTCTAATTTGTGTGAGGTAACACAACTAAAAAGATAAAAATAAAAGCTTTTTTACGAAAAAAAACACAACAAAGTGAAAAATAACTTTAATTTCGAAAGTCATTGGCAAAAAAAACAAAAATACAAAACCGACACCAACTTCAGAAATTAAAGTTATTTTTCACTTTGTAGTGAATTTTTATTTGGAAGTCAGTTGTTTTAATTTTTTTTTTTATTTTGTAAAAATAAAAATATTTTAGTAAAGTACTTGGTGCTGGTTTATTTATTGGGCAATTTAAACGTTTCTTCTTTGTCTGTGTACGAGGCCCGCTTAGAGCCTTTATCTGAGGGCCTCGACAAAGTGACATTATGTCAGTTATGATGGAAAAGTCAAAAATATATAGTTCAGCCGTTTTTGTGTGATTGAGTAACAAACATCCAAACATCTTCACAAACTTTCACATTTATAATATTAGTAGGATAATAATATTGCTGCCACTGACAAGTCTATCAATGCCACAGTGATATATTTTTCGTTTAGGTCGCTGTTGTCCGAGGTAAAATACTTATTTCAGAAGTACGGACGGTCCTTTCATAGTTGCTGTGAATTAACTTATTTTTCTCATGTTTTCTATTTTTTACCCGACTGCGCGACGCAAAGGAGGGTAAAAGATTTATCAGCTTATGTGATATGGTATGAATGTATGAATGAGAAAAATGTCGTGAGGAAAGTTTTGAGTATGAATGTCGATGGTTATAAGAGTAAAGACCAAAGAAATGATGGATGGACTGTTTGAAAGATGACATGGCTAGAAAGAGAGTGACTACTGAGTTGACGACTGATAGAGAAGTATGGAAAAAAGGGACATGTTGCGCTGACCCCAAATAGATTGGGATAAGGGCAGGAGAATGATGATATGTATTGTTTGTTCCTTTGTGGCGTCCTAGACCCCAAACTTGTGGGCCGATTTCGATGATTTTTACGTTAATCGGTTTGTGTTAATCTTGTGTGTCTCACTAAAGCTATGACAGTAATCAAAATTCAATATGGCGACAACTAGACGCCATATTGTGAAAAAGATAAAAATTAAAGTCGACGAACTGTATCAAATGGGGTATCATCGAATAGGTCTTTGAGAATCATCCTTAGGTTTATCTAATATTTTTTTTATTTTGAATGATCATCTAAGATCTATAATGATTTAAAATTCGTTAGCAACACATTCTCACTTTTTTCTAAACTTATAATAAAGTTGTGATAGTTCTTACATAATCTCTCACACTCATGCAAACACCCATACATAGGTACAGTCAGCAAAAGAGATATCTAGGCAGGGTATAATAACATATTTGTATGTGAATTGCTTCATGTTCAATTTCGTGACAATATACATTTTTGTGTTGGTGTGTTACAATGTAGGAGTATTGCAAAAACAAAATAATATATATTTTTTTCACAACTATTCAATACCCGAGGTGCAGTACAAAATGCCTTTGAAGAATTTGTTGCCTCCCATCCAGCTGATTTCTTTAAGAAGGGCATCAATAAACTGCCACTGCGTTGGTAAAGATGCATTGATTGCATGGGTGATTACTTCGATTAATACAAATAAAAAATGCATGAAAAAAATTCGTTTCAATTTTTTCATACAAAACGGCAATTTCATAGGTAAAGACCTATTATAAAATTGAATATGAAGCAATTCACATACAAATATGTTAGTATACCCTTCCTAGATATCTCTTTTGTTGACTATATATAGGGTGACTGGTAATTAGTGACCGATACTTAAACACATGATTATACTCACGATAACAAACAAGTTTTACTATGGGACCAAAACTGAAATCGCGAAAAAAAATCAGCTGTCCCATACATTCACGTTCGCATAACTCGTCAAAATGTAGGGAACAGCTGATTTTTTTTTCGCGATTTCAGGTTTGGTCCCATAGTAAAAGTTGATTGTTATCATGAGCACAATCATGTGTATAAGTATCCGTCACTAATTACCAGTCACCCTATATAAATAGGCCATATCATAGCTGCATTAGCTAGTTAGTATATTACATTGTAATTTAATACTGTGCTCGTCTTGCAGCTATTGCTATATGTTCAAATCATAGGCGAGGACGCTGGCACCCTAAACACAAGTTAAATCTTACTTTGGATGCCAGAGTTCATCGAAAACAATCTTTTCCATTGTTGTAACGCTGCATAGTGTTAAGATAAGTGTACAGAAGAAGTTAATAAAATCTCTAAAAAAAAATTAATAAAAATTATCACCATTAAATAATTATCATCATTAAACATACTTCAATCAAAGCCAGAATTGTATTGCTTTGAAAGATAATTATAATGATAATATGTCATCATTGTTAAAACGATGATGCCTCTGACGGCATGAGATTATTTGGAGATAAATACGTCATCTTGTTTCCATATTTTTTAAAGTACATTTTTTACGCAGTCGGATTTTTTTATTATTTAAATTTATCATTTTTCTAATTTTATCTGTTCCTGTTTCTATTGTTGTTTTGGTTTTAAACCTTATAGAAAGAGATAAAGAAATTAACTACAGTCACACATTTCTTCATTGAGTCTTGTTTATATTATATTATTAGGTCCATGGCTTTTTGTGTTTGGCTATTTGGGACGCATTGAAATGTTGCCACATAATTAATTATTATGTCTCTTTGTTATTAGTTTTTTTTTATTATAAATACCAAATTATAATAATCATTGTGCGCGCCGATACAGCGTCGTTTTGTGTCTGTCGCTGTAGACAGAACTTGTGTGATTTTATACATGTTCTGAGACAGTGTCACGCCGGCTTGCGCTGAAAACCAGCAGTGCTATTCTGTACAAATCTCACCGTGAAAACCTAGGTGAAGTGAGTTGTCATTCTACCTTATGCTAGGGATTGACACTACTGACAGCTAACTCCACGCTCACTTCACCTAAGTTTTCACGGTGAGATTTGTAGAGAATAGCACTGCAGCGCCGTTGATTCGTGCCTTCGTGCACGGGCCACGGCATTATGCTGAGCGTTAGCCGTTTCGCACGGAAGTGACGCAAATTTCCGTTTTGTTTTAGTTTTTAAGCCTAGATATTATAAAATAACTATGTAGGTAATGTGCGTCACCTTCATGTGAATAAACAGTTTTTCTTTCTTTCTTTCTTTCTTTCTTTCTTTCTTTCTTTCTTAAATACCAAAAATAAAATTGTACGATAAACATGTCTATATCAAACCATTACCTTTTATTAAAACTACATTAGTATAAATGCAGACATATCCTCAAAGCGCTGCTAAGACCATCGATATCCGTCTAACATGGGATAATACTCAACAATAGAACTGCTCCATTGAACCTTTTGCTCATACGGCTGAGGAAGTAAGATGTCTGAATAGGATATTACAAAGAAATGGGAACGCCGACGATGCAATCTGAACGTATGACATCGTATCCTATGTTTATTTCATTGTACTCGTATTTTAGTTTTATGGTAGTGTTTCGTTTTGTATTAAACTAAATCTATTTTACAAAAACCTTCCTTTTCTTTAGGTATTGAAAATACTTCATTCTAAAATAGGTATTTTGGTCTTGTTTTCCATTTTTGGGTTAAACTGCCGATCACATTTTGGTAAGCTGGCACCTGTCGAAATATCAAGTTAGTCTTAAATTGATAGTTGGGTCCATAGACATATAAAATAAGGCGGACAGATTCTCGCTAACAAAAAAACCGGCCAAGTGCGTGTCGGACCACGCACAATGAAGGGTTCCGCAGTTGGGATGAATTTATCTTAAGAACAAACTCAACATTATAGTTGAAAAACATGTTCTCCCATACATTCCAACTGTAAATGTAAGTTTGTACTCACAATATTGATAGATTTACCATGTTATTTTAAGACCACAGACTTCTTATAGGTTTTCCTGTAATTCATAGGTAAAGATCTATTTTCTGTATTTTTTTCAAAATTTTAGGCTCAGTAGTTTCGGAGATAAGGGGGGTGGAATAGTCAATTTTCGTCTATTTTCTTAAATAACTTTAAACCAATTTATTTTAAAAATATAAAAAAAATATATTTGAAACCCTCATAGTAAGCCCTTTCATTTGACATGCCACATGGTGTAGTTTCCAAAACTTTTTTTTTAATTTTCTTATTTGCCCCCCAAAAGTGACCTCTATATTCAAAATTCATTTATTAATTTTACCCGTCCGTGTTTGGGTCACAGAAATTCATGTGTACCAAATTTCAACTTAATCGGTCAATTAGATTCGGAGCAAATTGGCTGTGACAGACGGACAGACAGACAGACGGACAGGCAGACAGACAGACAGACAGACACACAAGTGATCCTATAAGGGTTCCGTTTTTTCCTTTTGAGGTACGGAACCCTAAAAAACTGTGTATATTGGAGTCAGCCAGCTCGCTGTACCTACGCACACATTCACACATCAGTCAACCATTCGAAATACAGCATGTCTTGTGAAGTGTGTGCGTGCCGGGCCTGTAGGTACAGCGAACTGGCTGACTCCGATAGACACGGTTTTTCGTTAGCGAGAATCTGTCCGCCTTTTTTAAACGTCTATGGTTGGGTCTTTCTTCTTTTTCATGGACATGGAATGACATGTTGTGCCCTCCGAAAAAAAAATCGTTTTTATTCCTAAATATTCAGTTTCACAATTTTTTTTATTTTATCCCGTGATCCAAGGGCTGGCTTTTACCTTGGCCAGAGGCTAAGCATTGCCATACAACGTGGCAATGCCGCCAGACTCTTGGGTACATTACCAGTCGACAGCGATGCAGATACATTTTTTGACGTCATGTTTTAGTTTGTGAATAGTTTTAGTTATGTTAGGATATAATTTTGTTATTTTTAGGCTAGTGATATAAAAGCTTGTTTTTTTTTTTCACAAAAAATTATTTTGACGATATAACCATTAAAATAATCTTAAACACTTCCGTTTTTATTATTACTGCTTTTTACAAAATAATTGTAACATAACATTCAAAAGTCTGACGGACGTGTTGTCGGTAGAAAAGAACGACCCAGTAAATGTCACAGTACGGTTAACTAAATGTTTCTATAAGCTTCACAAAAATGCAGTAGTAAGTACCTAGATAATGAAACGAAATTTATTAATTTTCCAGAATATAGGTAGGTACTTACATAATAAGATGGTAAAATTATTTTGGTCTCACTATATTCGACTTATCAGTCGTGCAAATATTTCAAGTAGGTACATGTATGCATAATAATATAATTAAATTACATCAATATCATTAATCAGTCATGTCAGTCATACACACTACAATCAATCTGCCTTTTCCCAACTATGTTGGGGTCGGCTTCCAGTCTAACCGGATGCAGCTGAATACCATTATTTTACATGGAGCGACTGCCTATCTGACCTCCACAACCCAGTAACTGGGTAATACGATACCCCTTGGTAAGACTGGTTGTCAGACTTTCGGGCTTCTGACGACCCGTAATGACTGTCAAAGATCCACGAATGACAGCCGGGACCAACGGCTTAACGTGCTTTCCGAGGCACTACACATTACAATAATAATTAATAATAATAATTTATTTAATCAACAATAACAATGTTAACATTAAAATGTAGGTATCATTAATAGGTACACTTACACTAGTTAACAACATAGATAGGTGTTGCGACCAGCACCCTTACAAAGTTATAAAATAACTTGTATTAAGGGCAGTGGTACAAGCCCATACATACTTCAGTTTTACGAATAAATTGCAGGCAGAACAAATGTTTTAAACTAAAGATAACATAGACCATAATTACAGGTTTTATAAATCATAGTAAAATTTTCAGTCTTGCTTCGTTAATATTAATTATGCACATTGCAATAAAAAATATATTAAATTAGTTTGTTACATTATATTTCACAGTAAAGACAGTTCCTCAATTTATTGATTAGATTTATAAATAATGCCAATAATTATAATTTAATAAGTGATCGTAAATTTAGGTAGATATACATCCACGTCTGTTTAAAAAAATTTAAGAGACTGCAAAAAGTAACTTAGGTTTCTTGCCTTTTCCGCGAATTTTGACTACGATAGGAAATAGTTTGATAAGTAGCCTAGTAAAGTATGAAAATGAAGAGTTACCGGCCATACACTGACGACTTTAAGATACTGCACTCCGAATAATAATATTCTAACTCTCGTATAGTATTTTTATCTCAAAAAGTGACACGCGCTTTACTTGTGTTTACCAAATATACAATAACGCTGTGAATGTGTCCGTGAAGACGAGTAGCGTCAGCACATAGTAAATACACGCACACACACACTTCCGATTTCACCATTGTCTCGGACGGTACCGAGAGCTCCTGCGCTTACACACATATTCACAGCGTGTTTGCACACTTGGTAACCACAAGTAAAGCGCGTGTCGCTTCGTGAGTTAGAAAATACTGCTATATGACTTATGTTGCAGTGAAATGGCCATTCAGCAAGCTTAGCAACTAGATTGACTGCTCGGGGTTCGTCTGACATACTTAAATATTGCCACTCATGTGGATATTTATGCAACTAAAGAAATATTCAAAAAAAAAAATATTTCACATAAACCTACATGGGCACTTATGAAACGTCAGAAGCTAGGTGAAATTGGTCGTTTCCTATGGAGAAGAGCCGGCATGAAACTCCATGGTTACTCTTTTAAAAATAATTGGCTTTTACAATATTTTCAAAAAACAGTGTTAATAGGTATGGGAGGACAATTTAGGCCTTAGACTTAACAAAATAGAAAATAGTCAACAAATATACAATCTACTAGGCCTGCAACGTTCTCTCATTCACAAACCAGAAAATAATAACACGAACAACATAACATCAGTTATCCACAATAATTTCGCATTTTACAATGTGTACGAACAGACAGTATAAATATAAAGAAAATCACGTACATTTCACTTAAAGCTTCGATATTGAGCGTTCACACAAGCCACCTTCAATGGCTCCGCAAACATTGATCACCCTGTATCTACCTGACAATTTTAAGCAACACCAAAATCACACAAAAATATATCTTCTGACAATGTAGATAAGGTGTGGGGAACGGCAGATTTAAGTTGGTAAAGCGGCCCATTGTTTGCAAAGTTTGATGGGTCGAAAAATTGTGCTTGAGAATAAAGCTCAGCCTTCAGGTACTTGGAACGTATTTTCACATGTTCGGATTTTAAAAAGGGATGTTTAAAAGTAAAACACGATTGTTTTTTGTTTTTTACGGACTTGGTATGTAATGAAAAAAATTTCCTAATGTGCCTGCATAACATCAGAAAAATTTTGATATTTGTATTGATTTTTATTTCCATAGAGGTTTTTATATTTACACAGTATTATCTCGCCTGTATTCACGAAAAAGATGCAACTAACTTGCACTTCGGCAGTCACGTTCAAATTCGAACTCTAAGGGCGCTTTTAATTTAGACGTTTCGTGTCGAACCGCTGCGGTGCCGAAGCGGTGCGTCTGTCGTATTGCAAACGGACGGTACAAAGCGCGCGGTGTGGCAACAGTGCGGCGTCGATATCGCGAACGCTCGACAATCGGACGGCAACGTCGCAAACTCCACGTGTATACAGCGGTCGCAGCGGTCCGACACGAAACGTCCAAATTGAAACGCCCTAAGGGCCTTTTTCACCACCTTTTTTTTTTTTTTTTTGTGGATGGGAAATCATCAAATGACTTCTCCCGCTCTGGGCAGAGCGGGAGGGCGTGTCAGACTTTTACTGACTAAAACCCACCCATGTTCCTTCAGCTGCCCGTGCCAGGGCCACGGTATCTCTTTCGAACTACCCGCGACCCCGGCGGCATCGGCCCAATTGACCCCTTCACTGCTGACATCTCTTTGAGGCGCGCGTGGAACACAACGCGCCGTCGACTCGGGCCTGGTCCTTACCGGACGGCGAGCTGCCCATTACTCGTCGTCCGCAAGCCCGCGCCTACGGTGGCCGGGAATCGGCAATCGATTCCCGCCGCCCAGGGCGTCTCCTACGGCGGCTAGGGGCGCGAGGGCGCGGCTGTTGCCTCTCCCTCACGCGTTCCGCTTCCTCCTTCGCGAGCATTACTGCTTCGCAGAAGGAGGTGACGGCTTCCCATGCACTCTCGCTCCGCACCATGGCCTGGACCAGGTTTGGACGCGAGAGATCGCCGCCGCCGATCGCCTCCGTGAGAACACGGCGGTGCCTCGCCCAAGCCGGGCAGACCTCCACTGTATGCTCCACCGTGTCCTCCGGGCGATCCACACAATGGTGACACCCGGGCGTTTCCTCCCGCCTTATCCGAAACAGGAACCTCCCGAAACAACCGTGTCCGGTGAGGATCTGCGTCAGGCGGAAGGTGAGGACGCCGTGGCGCCTCTCCAACCACTCCTCAAAGAGGGGACTTATCGCCGCAATTGTGGCGTGCCCAGCGCTGGGTTGCGACAATCGCACTCTCCATGTCGCCATGAGATCCTGCCGGAGCTCTGTCCGCTGTACCGTGATTTCTCGCGGCAGCGGAGTTACGCCCCGGCGTTTCACCTCCTCGCGCCACTCCCACACGTGCGCGAGGACTTTTGCCTCCAGATCCCATGGCGGTAATCCGGCAAGGAGGCACGCCGCCTCACAGGAGACCGTGCGGTATCCCCGGACTAGCCGGATGGCCATGACCTTCTGGGACGCGTTCAACCGGCGGGCTGGTCGCAGCCTCAGGGAACGCGCCCACACCGGTGCCCCGTAAAGGGCCATGGACCGCACGACCCCCGCGTAAAGCCTCCGGCAGGAGGCGTTTGGACCCCCCAGATTGGGCAGGAGCCGCTTCAAGGCAGCCCCGGCCCGCTCCAGTCTGGGAGCCAAACGTCGGAAATGCTCCCTTTTTCACCACCTACGATTAAGTTCATATTAACTTACTTGGCAGATAATTTCATACAAATTCTGTTCCATTTTTGAATTTATTCGGTGAGTAGTGGCTATTCAGACATCGTGAAATAGGCCCTAAGTATTTATTTCAAATAAGCCAATTACAGGCACTTTTGAATTGTCAAGGGGTCGGTCAGTCAAAAAGACGAAGCTAATAGTTGTTGTTCTTTAACAAACCGACTTGGGTCATAATAATAAGGTAGCATAACATTCGCCAGTCACTAGGTACATATTATAAAACAAAGTCCCCCGCTGCGTCTGTATGTTCGCCATGATATCAAAAACTGCTGAACGGATTTTCATACGGTTTTAAATAATGGATGAAGTGATTCATGATGAAGGTTTACGTGTATAAATCATTGAGGTTTTTTTGTAAATTAGCTGAAATATGACGACGATTGTTGAAGATGGCGGAAAAAATCACGCCAACTGGGAGCGTTACTAGCGTGCGCTTTACGATAGTACCTACGTTTCCGTGGGATTATTTCCGACCTCCACGCGGGCGAAAACGTGGGCAAAAACTAGTCATGTATAATTATGGAATTTAAAACTTACGAAAAGTAAATGTACAGAGGCCGACACATCAAGCTACCCCAATCTGTCAAATTTTCCCAATTGATTATGAACCTTATCCCTTTGTATTAAAGTTGAAAATCTATCACAAAAATTTGACAGATTGGGTTAGCTTGATGTGCTAGCCTCTGTACTACCGCCGGGAAATACAGGCGTCATGCAATAATATTTTAGATCATCATTCATTCATTCATTTCATTTTCTTTTTATTTATACAGATAGATTTACTCATGACAACATTTCAAACAACCTCCACAACTAACTTGAATAAACCACAATTACAAAAAAAGCAATCAAATCACACTAATCACACTAATATTACAAAGGCGAAAGTTTGTGAATGTGTGTGTGTGTGTATGTTTGTTACTTCTTCACGCTCAAACGGCTGGACCGATTTGGATGAAATTCGGTTTGAAGACAGCTTATACCCTGGATTAACACATAGGCTACTTTTATCCCGAAAAATTGTAGTGCCTCCGTGGGATGAGCAAGGAATCAAATATATTTGTTACTCTTTCAAACTCAAACGGCTCGACCGATTTTGATAAAATTTGGTGTGGAAGTAGCAGACACCCTGTATACACATAGCACACATAGGCTACTTTACATCCTGAAAAAATGTAGTGTTCCCGTGGGATGAGCAATTTTTTTGTGAATACTTTTCTCACCGATTAAATAATACACGTTTTAGTGTATCTCATAAACCGGGGGTAACACCGAGGGGCGCAGCTAGTAAGTAAATAAATATTAAACGTACATATTTCTCTCACGGTTTATTTCCACGAGATAAGGCGTCGTTAACTGAGCTCCGTTTACTCGATACTCTCAATGAATAAAGTTTATTTCCACGAGATAAGGCGTGTAAATTAAGCTCCTTTTACCACCATACCACTATAAAATTTAAAGGCAATTAACTGGCACAGTGTAAACAATACGTAAAATATTGTTTCACGATACGGGCAAGTTAGTTGCCGTTCAAAACTGGTAGTGTTAACAGTAGATACAATACAGTACAATAAAATCGCATTCAATCCTGGCATGATTTTTTTTTATAATTCAAACATGAGTGAACAAAGCAAGACGTTCAATAAAATTGAATGAAATATTTGGCAGCGCAAATACGGGTAATACTTGAATCAATTGTACAAGGACGTGCAACTCTGTGTTTAGGCGAAGCAAAACTTGCATGCAATAATCGCCTTGCAATTTTATTGCCTTGGTCATTTAACAAAGTGGCATCCGATTTTATTAAATGGCAAAACTTGCATTCATTTATTTTATGCCATTATAAGGAAATCGCACGCGTGTAAACGCTTGCATGCAATAATTCTTGAATGGCATTAAAATTGAACGTGCTTTAAGGCATCCGATTATTGCTCTTGAACGCTCCAGAAACTAGCACCGTGTCAATGAACCTTTAAAGTTGATAGACTAGTAGCGATATCAAAGAGATTCCGACTTGCAAAGAAAGATGGCGGCACAATACAGAAAGATACAGAAGGTCTGCTCCATAAAACGAGTGAAAACGCACGCACACATAGACACGCTTCACGTACAGCGAGTACAGACGATTAACCTATTCGGTAGCTACCTTACAACTACTTTTGGGTGGATAAGGAAATCAACTTTTCGGTGGACATGGCTGAAGAAAGAGATAAGATCAAGAAGGCTGCTAACGAGATTTACAGGTGAAGCTGGACCTGAGCCAACCTGGCGGCGAAGTCATTAAAATCTTTAAAAAAAAAATGATAAGATAAATGTCACCCGACTCTCCAAAATTCCATTGCTTGCTAATAGGGTGCATACTCAGTAGGCTCTTTATCCCCTCCATACCATAAGGGCACGTCTTCCCTACCATTATCGAGCCCCCGGTCCACTCCTTAATATGCAATGGTCTCTGTAACAGGGGCTAGTGGGAATCTTCGGATTCATTCAAATAATCGAGTCTGCTCAAACCACGCTGGGGTCGGTGCATTTCATTCATTCATTCATAAATTTTATGTGACTATTTCACAAATGTTTACCAACAACACCCTGTCAATGTCATTCAAACGACAAAAAATCATCATAGCACTCTACGCGTCTGTTATGTGTGTGCACCATTTTTCGCTCCTTGTATGAACTCGGCCTTCTGTACTTATCTATTTTGTGGTGGTAGTTAGCAAAGGGAAGTAAGTGGGTGTCGGCGACTTGTATTTCATTTGGCTTTGCCACTCTTGAAATGTCGTAATTAAGTCAGTTGTTTATCTTGAGGGCAAAGATTAGTAAGGATTCTTGGAACGAGGAACTCTTTAGATTTTAGGCACCACGCCAACACCTTGATCTTCATTGAAATGACTTCCACGCATTCCTGAGAAAAAGAATCTTGACAGACTGACGGACAACGAGTGATCCTATAAGGGTTCTGTTTTTCCTTTAGAAGTACGAAACCCTAAAATAATGACTTAGAAAAAACGCTTTAAAGTTAGGGCGAGGGGGCTCGCTACATCACAACATAACAAACTACGTATAAACTCTAGCAAGGAGTGACGTCATGCCACATTTTAACTCAATTTATCGCCGTAATCTTTTGATTACGTAAAAAATAAAAAAATACGTGTGCAATATTTTTTTTTAGTTACCAAAATGACGGACAAAAAAATTTTTTAGTCATCATCCCTATTGTGTAATACCATCACTCCACTTTCAATCAAAATCCGAAAGATTTTGAGAGAAATTGCTAAACCATTGCTTCATATGTCTAGTGGTTACAGGCGCTACTGCTGAGGATCCTCCCTTTCCAATAGAGGATGAGTGAACTTTACACCCTATTCCTCATGCCTCTATACTGGTAACCCGGAGTTTGAACGTCAGCGCAGCCTTCGTGCAACTCCTTCAGCGTGACGTCATCAGCATCACTTCCTCAAGCTTTCGAGCGGCGAGTCACACAGCCAGCCAGCACTCACGGCTTCAACGGGTATCCTGACCACCAGCATGCAGCGGACGCGCATTCCTGGTCATCACCCTCAGCCTCATCCGCAACCTTGGCACAGCACACTGCACTTTCGGCCGGTCAACAAGCAGAGTATTTCAACCCTCTCCTGGTCGACGCCAGCAGTCAGCCTCAACCCGGTGCTGTACATCTGACTCACTGGAGCATAACGCAGCGCCACCTCGACTCACTGGGGAATCTCCGCAGACAGTTCCGACTCACCGTGAACTTTGCGGCACCCACTTCCAACTCACTGGAACCACAACTGGCACTGGCAATCATCGCAAGATACACGACTCAGCCCACTATCGACCTCCAGTCTCCGGAGGGGAGTGATGTGGCAGGATCTACATCGCCACATATGAACTACACAGCACACTGACGTCACGCAAAATCCTGCATCGCGCAATCAGAGTTTACCGCGCGACTAGTATACGTACAACGTTCCGGCATCAACCGTCGGGCAATTGCCCACCAGACACAACACCAGTTTGTTCGGAGGATCCTTCCTTATCAATACAGAATGAGTGAACTTTACACCCTGTTACAGACATGAGGAATGTCTGTATAAGGTCTTAAAAAAAGACATCAATGTTATGAGGTATTAATAATATTTAAGATGTCAATAAACGAAAACTAGTTTGAGGAAAGTTCATATTTACACTGTAACATAATTTATAAAGTTTTTATTTTTATTTTTTTATTTTTTTTTCTGTCATCGACACTGAATTCTCCAGCATTAGGGAGAGATTTGACGCGGAAATGAGGAAGATGGAAGAAGAAATGAGCAAATTCAGATCGGAACTCATGAACAGAGAAAGCAACAACTTATTTATAAAGTTAAATTAAAATAAATTTTCCCACAAAAGCGTTTTGTAACTCAAACAATTTGAACTTCATTCTAAACTGCACAACACTATAAAATAAAAGTCAATATGCACTGAATTCTGATTAGATTAGCAGTCTAGACTAAATAAAATAATAAAAAAGAACGATTCCGAATAGCCTTAGTAAATTCTAGCAAATAAAACAACGACTTTGTTAATTCGGGCTATGTTTTTAATTTAATTCTGTAAAGCTTCTCTGAGGATACTATTTTCTGGAAAATTAAGCGATTAAAGCGGACCTCATTATTAATAATGTTTGCGAAAGATAAAAGAAAACATTGCAGCTAAAAGTGCTGCCACGAAAGGGATACGTCCGCCGTACAATGGGCAATCGCATCGCTACCAACCTTGTATGTTTTTTTTTTATCACTGAATAAGCGTTTCAGGCGACTATAAACGACTTTTAATGATTTTAATCAGAAGACCACGTCTAAACGAGTAGTTTTAATTATTTGGAAAAAATATATATTAAATTAGAGCATTTTTGTAATACTTATTAATGTTTATATATTTTATAGTATAATTGGTTAGTAAAGTGGTTGAGCGATTGACTGCTGCGCAGCATGTCGCGGGTTCGATTCCCGCACGGAACAAATATTTGTACGACCTACAAGTATTTGTTCCGAGTCTGGGTGTTTTTCTATCTATAATATGTATGTATTTACAAAAAAAAAAAAAAAAAAAAAAATGTATATAAGTAGTTTATCAGCCATCTCGTTACCATAACACAAGCATTAGGTTGCTTAGCTTGGGGCTAGATGGCGTTGTGTGATATGTCCAAACATATTATATTATATTATTATATTATTAATTAATAAAGTTATATGTAACGCGGGTAAAAAAACTGAGAATCACGCAAAAACTATCGTATTTTTTTATGAAACCCTCACCATTTTAAAGATGACTTACTTGTGTTGAGAATCTATATACTGGATGACTTTTTTTACCGTCTGGAAAAAAATAGGGTATGTTAGGTGAACGGAGTAGAAGCGTATGGCATACCTAGTTTTTTTTTTTTTTATTAATAGCTTAGTCAGAAAAAAATATCTAAGTATCAATAAATACTACAAATTCGTTGTAAACTTTTCATTTTAGACCAATGAAAACATAAATTTTGAAGAAAAATAAAAAATCCTTTAAAAATATCGAAATTCAAATCATATGCAACCTGCATTATGATTTGAATTTAGATTTTTTTTTAATTAAAAAAAAAAAAGAAAAGAAAACTAGATGCCATAGGCTTCTACTCCGTTCACCGAATATACCCAATTTTTTTGAGACGGTAAAAAAAGTCATCCAGTCTAATATATAAAAATCATTTGCTGTTAGTTTGTCTCGCCAAAACTCGAGAACGGCTGGGCCGATTTGAATTTTTTTTTTGTTTTATTCCCCTCTTTACGGGGGTGGTTTAAAAAAAAAATAGGAAAAAAAAAGAAATTGAAATTTTGACAGGATAAAGTCTGGCGGGTCAGTTAGTAATAAATGTTAACAGGGCTCCTTGATGGGCGAGTCATAGTACTGGGTGGACGTACGAAGCGTTGCGTGAGTTCATGCAGCACAGGACATGCAAGCTATGCCGCCGCAACCACTCAAGGTCGTTGGCATATAGGTATATGCGTCTTCATAAATAGTTCTTACTGATATTAGAAAAGACAAAATAAGTAGTTATTTAATAATTATCTGTTATTCACAGTATTCACTGCCATAAAAATGTTAATCCATAAAAAAGAATGGTTCTCAGAGGACTAAAAAAAATGTCTCAAGGGGAAATCACACAAAGTCAATCACCAGGACAACTTCTCATTGTAATTTTCGGCCCTTTACTAATAACAGAACATAACTTATTATTATGGTATTTACAAGGCAGATGTGACTTGGAACGCCGGGAGGGGACGTCCTAGAAATACCTTACTGGTGATGTTCTTCAAAAAGGTCAGGTGCGCAGTACTCGCAACCGGCGTGCGTGTATGACCAGATGTATGAACGTAAACGAGGCAAAAGGAGTATGTAAGGATCGTAGCAGGTGGCGTTTTGTAGATTCTGCCTACCCCCGTGGGAAGAAGGCGTGAATTTATGTAATGTAATTTTTTTTATGTTTTCTAAATCTGTTCCAAAGCTTCATAATACAACCAAGCATTTGGTTTTAGAATGCCGCTTGGATTCTAGTATACCATCAGAATTGTATTACGACTCATGATATCATTTCAGTACGGCACTCAAACAGTTAAACCATTATTTCATCAATAAGTGAAAAATAGACACCATGGAGTTGGCTCCAATCGAAAACCTTTTGTTTTCTACTGAAAAGAGACCCTCAAATTATGACAGATCACCCGTTTCCTGATCCAATCTACTCCAGCTGGCACTGAGGTCTTCAAAATGGTCTTTAGCAGTACACATGGCTAAAACATATTCATCTCTTTTTCTTTTGTACCCTTGATCCATATACAGCTTCTTTTTACACCTTTCAAACACTTTGGTGATCATCATGGGAAGAAGACGTGAGTTTATATATGTATGTAACTTCGTATAGTAGGTACACCTAGATGTTGGCAATTAAGTTAAACGTAATTAATAATGACAAGACGAGATTATGTCTCTAAACATTTGCCAAAAAAGTTAGCACTAGCTGGCCTGCGATTATCCATAAAAATGTATTCCCCTTTTTTCTTCCTGAATAATGCCTCTAGAGCAATACTTTTTTTTTCATAATTTCAAGGTTTGCTGTAGACACCTCCCTGTCATTTTCTTTGTTTGTTTTCAGCAACTAATTAGTAAATAAAATATGACCCTCCAAAAACTACAAAAAATGCCCTATTTTTACAAATTCGAAAAGTTTTTAACATAAAAGAAAATGATAGAAACCTAGACATACTCTTTCTTAAAATTTTAATGTATAAAATAATTGAATCGGCTCAGTTTTCGAGGAGAAAAAGGGGAATACGAAACGTCGATCTTGTCAAAATTTTTGTGATACAATCGGTCTGAGCTGCAGCTGTCCCTATCGCACTCTCTTATCACTGTGCGGGCGCAGAGCGACGGCAATAGTTTCTTCAAATACCTATTTTTCAAATTCCTCGCAGGCCCCGTCCCCTCTTAAAATAACTTTTTACTCAAATGTTACATATTATGTTATAATAATATCTCTATGTACTTTATTGTGTGCATAAATAATAAAATAAGATCTACATCTATCTCTTTTACTCGTCGTACCTATTAACAAACGAATGAGGAGCTCGTCGCTAAGTAATATCAGCCGCACGGGTCGATCCATCAGGTTAAGCTACGCGTGCCGGGGTTGGTCAGTGGATGTGTGACCATCTTTACATACCAAAACTCCTCCGTGCCTCGGAAAGCACATAATGCCGTTGGTCCCAGTTGTCATTCGTCGTTACGGGTCGTCAGAAGCCCGAAAGTCTGACAACCAGTCTTACCAAGGAGTATCGTATTATAGGCAGTCATTCCATGTAAAATAATGGTATTCAGCTGCATCCGGTTAGACTGGAAGCCGACCCCAATATAGTTGTGAAAAGGCTAGGCAGATTAAAAAAAAATAAAAATAATAAAAATCTTTAATGATACAGAAACCTTTGACATTACTTAAGACTAGGATACATAACTTGGTTAACAAAGGTCAAACGGATAAGTTAAACCCTGACTCCTAAACTAGGTGATCCTGTGACTCAGGAGTCAGTGTTCTGCTGTAACTGTGATACCAAAAACCTTAAATGTTGTGTTGATTGATTGACCTATTTACCTAAGAATATGATATCATCCAACGACCGCTCGCAGACACTTTACAATGTGGATATCATTAGGGCTCATACCCTCATAGATATACCGCACATACGTGTGTATTATAATGATGCTAATTCTATCTTGGACGGAGAGCTACGAAGGAATTCATGGATAGAATATTTATTTCGCCTCAATTATTCACACGGAATTTATTTCAATCAATGTCTGGTCATCTCAAAAACAACAAACTACACTATACTAGCTTATGCCAGCGGCTTCGCTCACGTGGATGTTGCAAATTATCCCACGGGAACCGTACATTTTTCCGGGATAAAAAGTAGCCTTTTAATCCGTTCTCGCGTGATTGAGTAACAAACATCCATCCATCCAAACTTTCGCAATTATAATAGTAGTAAGATACAAGGTATAACATAAATAACGCACAACCTCATAGAGGTCATTGTACTCACAACTATTTCTGTGAAACTAAAACTGGAACCACGAAAATAAAATCGGCTGTTCGCTACATTTCTGTTCGCATAACTCGTCAAAATGCACATTTTTTTCAGCAGATTTTTTTTTGCGATTTCTGGTTTAGTCCCATAGTAAAAGTTGTTCATGATTATGAGTACAATGACCTCTATGAGGCTGTGCGGTATTTATGTTATAACTTGTATATTATGTTCAAGTAAATAACAAGAGGAAGAGCAGTACATTGGCATAAATAAATTCGTCCACATCGCTGTCAATGGAAAAGGCTGGCTCTTTGGCCTAAAAATTGGCCAGTCCTCTGGTCATGTGAAGAGTCGACCAATGCTTGGCGATGTCCCGAAATACTAGATAAGCAGTGAATAGGGCCCTAGTGTTTCAACCCCAAACATATAGCTCCCAAAAATATTGCACCGTTTGAGGTTTTCTGCACCTGGAGCAGCCGCCCTAGCACAGCCCGCCATGCTAGGAAGATGGCGTGAGGGTGTCGACACAGGTTGCATCCACAGGTTTTTCTCGAAGGGTTAGGCAAAGGTGACCACACTTCGCCAGTTATGTTTAAGTCTCATGTAATAGTGGGCGAGACTTTGCTTATTATTAAGTAGGTCAGTCCACGCACAATGGTCCACATGAAGGACTAAGTGCGGAAACCAAATCCTATAACATAGAACATAGGTCAGTACTTACACAATGAAGAAGAAATGGCTCTATAATAATGTGTTCTACACTATAGGTGAATTCTTAAATTATAAGCTAAATATAAAATAATTAAACTATCTTATTTATGGCAGGTATTTAAATTCATCAATACATAAAATGATCTCACTAATTTATAAGATTTATTTCATTTTTTTTTTAATTTCTTTTTAATTCACATGATCTCAGTACCTAGTAATAAGTGTTTTTGTTAATATTTTTATTTTAATGTTTTTTTTTGCATGCTGAAAAAAAGTAAGCAAAATATGTGGAACTATTTTAAATTTAAGACATTTTATGTACCATATTTTATGCAAATAAAGATATTCTATTCTATTCTATAACCAAACAAAAACCAACATAAGCCAACTCTGCAACCTTCCTACATCTACGGCCTAATTTCTCAAGCCATTGAGCCCGCGTCTCCGTCAAGGCGAGCATTCTGTCGATCGTAAAGCCATTCGTCCCAAATGTTGCTCACTCCTTCCTCACCTGCCATTACGAGCTCTTTGTCATGTTAACGTATTGTGTGCTTTACCCCTGATTTTGGAGGGGTTTGAAAATTGAACTGTAGGTATCGATTTTTTGCGTGAATAGAAGTGTACCAAGTTGAGGAACTTGCTTTGGGATTGACTTATGTTTTATCCTAGAGGTAGCGAGTTAGGACCAACACGGAACAACGACACGGAGCAAAGGTGTAAATAGTTGTTTGGTTTTTCGATGTTTGTGACAGGAAGTCTACCTAGAAAATCAAAATATTTAATTTAATTTAATGGGCCTAGCTTCTGACGTTTCACATGTGCCCATAAAGCTAATTTCTCATAGAGAAGAGCCGGCAAGAAACTCCACAGTTACTCTTTTAAAATAATTGGTTTTTACAATATTTTCTAATAACAGTGATAAGAGGAACTCATGGCTAAGTTATAACAGCCGCACGGGTCGATCCATCAGGTTAAGCTACGCTTGCCGGGGTCGGTCCGTAGATGGGTGACCTTCTTTACATACCGAGACTCCTCCATGCGTCGGAAAGCACGTTAAGCCGTTGGTCCCGGCTGTCATTCGGGTGTTACGGGTCGTCAGAAGCCCGAAAGTTTGACAACCAGTCTTACTAAGGGGTATCATATTACCCAGTTAATGGGTCGTGGAGGTCAGATAGGCAGTCGTTCCATGTAAAATACTGGTATTCAGCTGCATCCGGTTAGACTGGAAGCCGACTCCAACATATAATAGTTGGGAAAAGGCTGGGCAGATTGAACAGTAATAATTGGTATGAGAGGAAAGTGTGGCTTTCAACAAACTGTACTATATTAAGTACTTAACAAAATAGGAAATGGTCTACAAATCTACAGTCTACTGTGTTCAGTCTGCTACGGAAGCATGATGAACGTGGCGCTAGATATTGGGCCATTACCACTTACCTTCTGCAAGTTTCGTTTTATAATTACTAATGATGAGCAATAAATTCGCAGGTTCTGCAAACTTACTTTTATTCATAGGTTGCTCATAACGAAAGTACTTGACCTACTTGTTATTAAAAAAATCACAAGTTTTTCATTTAGATACAAGAAGAAAACCAAATTCTTAAGAACCCCTAAGTCCTAACGAATAAATCACAAAGTTTCACACATTAACAATTTATTCAAATAATTTCAAGACCTAAGCATAGTTTGTAGAGCTCTGCATTTAATTACAATCAGACTGCACAGTTGCACACTTTAATAACATTATGCATACTGGTGAACGAAGAGGAGAAAGGCAGAAAGTCCATTCGATTTTATTTACTTATTTACAGGGAAAATAACCAAACGAGACGAACGACAAATCGAAGAGAATAATAATGAGATATTAAGCTAACACTGAAGTCTATAAGTTACTCGTAGGTTAATTAATCGTAAAACAGCATGGATGTCACTTATTCTAAAAACGCAATGAGTTATCTCAATCAGTTACACTTGCCCCCTGGCTACAATAGCCCCGAGTGACTTTAATAATAATAATAACGAGACATTAAGCTAACACTAAAGTCTATAATAACAATAATAATAACGAGACATTAAGCTAACACTAAAGTCTATAATAACAATAATAATGAGATATTAAGCTAACACTGAAGTCTATAAGTTACTCGTAGGTTAATTAATCGTAAAACAGCATGGATGTCACTTATTCTAAAAACGCAATGAGTTATCTCAATCAGTTACACTTGCCCCCTGGCTACAATAGCCCCGAGTGACTTTAATAATAATAATAACGAGACATTAAGCTAACACTAAAGTCTATAATAACAATAATAATGAGATATTAAGCTAACACTAAAGTCTATAATAACAATAATAACGAGACATTAAGCTAACACTAAAGTCTATAATAACAATAATAATGAGATATTAAGCTAACACTAAAGTCTATAATAACAATAATAACGAGATATTAAGCTAACACTAAAGTCTATAATAACAATAATAACGAGATATTAAGCTAACACTAAAGTCTATAATAACAATAATAACGAGATATTAAGCTAACACTAAAGTCAATAATAACAATAATAACGAGATATTAAGCTAACACTAAAGTCAATAATAACAATAATAATGAGATATTAAGCTAACACTAAAGTCTATAATAACAATAACAATGAGATATAAGCTAACACTAAAATCTATAATAACAATAATAACGAGATATTAAGCTAACACTAAAGTCAATAATAACAATAATAAAGAGATATTAAGCTAACACTAAAGTCTATAATAACAATAATAATGAGATATTAAGCTAACACTTAAGTCTATAATAACAATAAAAACGAGATATTAAGCTAACACTAAAGTCTATAATAACAATAATAACGAGATATTAAGCTAACACTAAAGTCTATAATAACAATAACAATGAGATATTAAGCTAACACTAAAGTCTATAATAACAATAATAACGAGATATTAAACTAACACTAAAGTCTATAATAACAATAATAACGAGATAATAAGCTAACACTAAAGTCTATAATAACAATAATGATGAGATAATAAGCTAACACTTAAGTCTATAATAACAATAATGATGAGATATTAAGCTAACACTAAAGTCTATAATAACAATAATAATGAGATATTAAGTTAACACTAAAGTCTATAATAACAATAATAACGAGATATTAAGCTAACACTAAAGTCTATAAGTTATGCCCTCATGGAGTAGAGTAGGTTAATTAATCATAAGACAGCTTGAATGTCACTTATTTAAAAACGCAACAACGAGTTATCTCAATCGGTTACATTTGCCCCCTGGCTACAATAGCCCCGGGTGACTTTAATAACAATAATAACTAGATAAAACACTATAGTCTAACACTAAGGTCTATAATATTATGTATTATCCTATCCTAACTAAAATATATAAATGCGAAAGTGGGTTTGTGTGTTACGCTTTCACGCTAAAACGGCTGAACGAATTTGGATGTAAAAAATTAAAAACAAACTTTTGTGTTATAAGAAATGTGTTTTTAATAATTACCTATAAACTACTATTTATCACACTAATATATCAAACTAATCACACTAAAGGCGAAAGTTTGTTAGTGTGTGTGTGTGTGTGTGTGTGTGTGTTTTTGTATGTTTGTCACTTCTTTACGCTCAAACGGCAGAACTGATTTGGATGAAATTTGGTATGTAGATAGCTTAATAGCTTATACCCTGAATTAACACAGATGCTACTTTTTATCCCGGTCTACGCGGGTAAAACCGCGAGGCGCAGCTAGTCACACTAATATTATAATGGCGAAAGTTTGTGAGTGTGTGCGTGTGTTTGTATGTTTGTAATAAAGCTGAAGAGTTTGTTTGTTTGTCAAGTATGTTTGAATGCGTTAATCTCTGGAACTATTAGTCGGATTTGAACATTTCTTTTTTCATTTGATAGCCCAATGCTTGAAGAAAGCTATAGGCTATTTAACATCACGCTATGACCCTTAGGAGCCGAGCAAAAAGAAAAAAAGGAGTAATAGCGCGGGCAGGCGATGTGATGCGACGGGGTGGGTCGGGGAACAAGAAATTTCACGCGGACGAAGTCGAGAACAGAAGCTAGTACAATGTCATAGTCAATGATTTGTTGGCATTTGGGAGAAGTTGATATTTTGCGCTGAAATACTTTGAGTGAACCTTCTGTGTCTCTTACGTCCATCTGGCTATAACAGTTTTATGCTCTAAGTTGCAGACAAGATGCAGACATTAGTCGTTTTTATGTTTATCTTGCTATGTTGTAGGCAGTTGTAAGTTACTGACATTATATTAAACAACTTTTTAAATACAGTGGACCATGAGCTTGTGTTTTGCATAACGTTATTGAAATGCTTCACTTAAGGCAGAAAGCATTTCAAACACAAGAAACGTAGTTTACTTACAAAACACGTTCTTTGTGTTTTTAAAACTTATTATGAAATGAAAGAACGATTAAATAGTTTTAGAGTATCCACATAAAAGCTCTGCATGTACAGTCAAAGATATTAATTGTTTATCAAATTGACATACTAAATCGATTTGCCGTATTGTAGCACAACTGTTAAAGAATGGCAGTTGTGATTTCAACATACGGACAATTTAAATTCGTAGTCAATTTGGTAAACAATTTTTTCCCCTGACTATCCAGACAATTTATTTATAACGAACACATTTCATAACATACATACATAGACTCATGCCTTCTTCCCATGGGGATAGGCACAAACTACACAACGCCACCTGCTAAAATCCTTACATATTCGTTTTGCCTCTTTTACGTAATTCATAAATCTAATCATACATACATGCACGCCAGTTGCGAGTACTACGCTCCTGACCTTTCTGAAGAATATCATTTTTTTTTTTTTTTTTTTTGTATGGCATCTCGTAGTGTGACCATGAGAGGTCTCGACTACTTAACCGGACTTTCCTGTGGGTGCCTTTAAGCGAGCTCAAAATCCTCCAGCCAGGGGCATAATATACTCGGGCTTGCGGACGACGAGTAATGGGCAGCTCGCCGTTCGGTAAGGACCAGGCCCGGGTCGACGGCGCGTTGTGTTCCACGCGCGCCTCAAAGAGATGTCAGCAGTGACGGGGTCAATTGGGCCGATGCCGCCGGGGTCGCGGGTAGTTCGAAAGAGATACCGTGGCCCTGGCACGGGCAGCTGAAGGAACATGGGTGGGTTTTAGTCAGTAAAAGTCTGACACGCCCTCCCGCTCTGCCCAGAGCGGGAGAAGTCATTTGATGATTTCCCATCCACAAAAAAAAAAAAAAAAAAAAAAAAGGGGCATAATATACTAACTAAACTTATAAACTAAACAACTGCGCACTAAGGGCACCCCCTGTGGGGTACGGACCTCGGCTTAGGGAGTCGTTGTCATTGACAATAGATAAACAAGGCAAAGCAATAGGCTGGATCAAGTTGGGGGAATTATTATTATCAGGGGAGTTTAAAGCTACAGGCACAGCTACGCCACCAGCTGGCTCGATTAAACCGATCAAGGGACATGAATTTACATTTACATTTACGTTAGATGGTCTTAAACGCGGTGGGCCTCGGCGGCGAGGCCGGAATGTAGATTTGTGTTTGTGTTTATGGACGGTGCTAGTTTCCCTACTACTTTCCTAGAGGAGGGTGATAGGGTCATCGGGTTCAGTGAGGGCATGTCGCGGACGGCGGATACTACTGATTCTACTGGGGACATAGCTAGCGGACTCGTGAAGAATATCACCAATAAGGTTACTATAAATATCTTCCTTAGCCGTCGCCTCTCGGCGTTTTCACTCACATCTGCCTTGTAACCTTCCTTCTTCTTAACCTTCTTTCATTCATCCTCTCAACATCACCAAACCATCTAAGCATACTCTTTTCAATTGTTGTCACTACATCTTCTTTTAAACTGCACCGTTGCCTTATCACATCATTCATAGTCACACCACACATGCTTCACAAGGACAACATAGAGTAGAATTTCATACTTAACATAACAAATAACAACTCAACATAACACAACATACAACACAACACACACAACAAACAACACACACACACACACACACAGCCACACAACTAACAAATACACATAACTTAATAAGTAAATGATTGTTTTTGCAATCAACATTATTTTGCAAAACATTCTTTGGTTTCGACGACGAACGGTTACTTATTGACGCACCTTTCAATAAGTTTAAATCGTTAAACTTTCCGAGGTAAAAAGCCCAAGTTAACTCAAGCCTCGGTAATCTTAAGTTAACCAAAGTTTACGTAGCAAGAAACGTTTGACTCATCACTTTGTCAAACATAAACATGTACAGTTAATTATTTTGATTAATACTACGTCAGCATGTCTCTTGGGGCATGTAATTATAAGTTCGCGATTTGAATTATTGAATAGAATTTAATTAAATGTAATATAAACATAACCTAAAAATAACAAAATTATATCCTAACATAAAAACTATTCACAAACTAAAACATGGTGTCGAAAAATTCATCCGCATCGCTGTCGACTGGTAATGTACCCAAGAGACTGGCTCCATTGCCACGTTGTATGGCAATACTTAGCCTCTGGCCAAGATAAAAGCCAACCCTTGGGTCATGAGAAGTGTTATCCTTAAAGAGACCATGAGCACTCGGACCCCACGGCCCGAGGGTTTCAACCCCTTTTTTTATTTTAGATGGATGGGAAATCATCTAATGACTTCTCCCGCTCTGGGTCGAGCGGGAGGGCGTGTCATACTTTTACTGACTAAAACCCACCCGTGTTTCTTCAGTTGCCTGTGCCAGAGCCACGGTATCTCTTTCGAACAACCCGCGTCCCCGGCGGCATCGGCCCTATCGGACCCCATCATTGCTGCCATCTCTTTGAGGCGCGTGAAACACAACGCGCCGTCGACCCGGGCCAGATCCCTATCGGACGGCGAGCTACCCACTACTCAAGCCCGTGCCTACGGTGGCCGTGAATCGGCTATCAACTCCCGCCGCCCAGGGCGTCTCCTGCGGCGACTAAGGGCGTGAGGTTGCCTTTCCCTCACGCGTTCCGCCTCCTCCTTCGCGAGCATTACTGCTTCGCAGAAGGAGGTGACGGCCTCCCATGCACTCTCGCTCCGTACCGTAGCCTGGACCAGGTTCGGACGCGGGAGATCGGCGCCGCCGATCGCCACTACGAGAAAGGGTTTCAACCCCTAACGGCTCGATAATATTGCTACCAATAAGGTTATTATTGAATAGAATATTGTCTCGCGTCGATACGAGTAGAACGAGTATAGTTTATGTCATAAACCACCATAGCTCATAGCTAGCGCCATAGTTTCACCAGTCAGCGTTTGGAAGTGGACCTTAAAAATGGTTGAACTGAATGGTGCTGATCCATGCGTCATGTTCGTGAACTGGCGCCATCAGTGCGGACTGATCATGTCTTAGCTGTTCGTTCTGCATCGTTCTCACATGTATAATTTCATGTAACCAATATTTTGTAACCATGTTTTGATTTAAAAGAGTGTCCATGGAGTTTCTTGCCCGTTCTTCTGCATAGGAACCTACTACGCTTTGGAATGGGCGACTAGCTTTATCTTTCTGACTGACCGACCCCTTGACAGTTCAAAAGTGCCTGTAATTTGTTTTTTTTTTTTAATAAATGCTTTGAGATTGAGTTGAGTTTGACTGAATGTACAGGGAATGAAGTAAGGTCAGGAAACTCCACTGTACTGGCCGGATCCCCGCCCTGGGACCTGGAGGCGAAGGTACTCGCGACACTGCATTTGTGGCGCGAGGAGGTCAAGACACGGGGCGAGAGACTGCTGCAGCGACAGATCACGCTGCGCCGGTCAGAGCTCCATCAGGTCATGGTGGCGGAGTGGCGGGCGAGGCTCTTGCACCCTACCGCCGGCCTGAATACAATTCAGGCGATCCGGCCAGTGCTCGACGATTGGCTCGGGACGAGGCACGGCTCCCTGTCCTTTCGAGCGACTTCGTAAAGTACCTGTGTCGCATAAACAGGGAGCCGGACGCTCGGTGTCACCACTGCGTCCACTGTAGGAAGGATACGGTGCGGCATACACTGGTAGGGTGTGCCGCTGGGAGGAGCCGCGCCGTACCCTCATATCAGAAGTCGGAGCCGACCTGTCGCTACCAGCCGTCGCTCATTCGATGGTCGGGAGCGCCGTCGTAGGACGCGGTGGTATCCTTCTGCGAAACAGTCATCTCGCAGAAAGAAGCTGCAGAAAGGGAAAGGCACGAGTGCTCTCCTCAAAAAAAAAATATAATTTAAGTAATTCCAGTAACAGGGACCCCCCTGTTACTCGAAAATAAAATGTTTTATGATTATTATTTAAATGACAACATACTTGGGATCCTCGATCCTCGGAGGAGCTCGTGGCTAAATAATAACAGCCTCACGGTCGATCCATCAAGTTAAGCTACGCTTGCCGGGGTCGATCCGTGGATGGATGACCATCTTTACATACCGAGACTCCTCCGTGCCTCGGAAAGCACGTTAAACCGTTGATCCCGGCTGTCATTCGTGGATCTTTGACAGTCGTTACGGGTCGTCAGAAGCCCGAAAGTCTGACAACTAGTCTTACCAAGGGGTATCGTATAACCCAGTTAATGGGTTGTGTGGGTCAAATAGGCAGTCGCTCCATGTAAAATTCTGGTTTTCAGCTGCATCCGGTTAGACTGGAAGCCAACCCCAACGTAGTTGGGAAAAGGCTAGGCAGATTGATATACTTGGGATCCTGGGGTCCCGGACCTTTGGAAGACGTACGAATGGCGATAACAAGGCAAATTAGCGTAATCTAGTCAATAAAGCCTTATACTAAAATCCCATATGACTGCAACATAAGGAAAACTTGGCACTCTCCAGGTGGCTAGTACTTATTTAATTAAACTTTTATCATTTGTAGGAAATTGCACTTTGTTCCTTCGCTCCTTTTAATTAAAGACAAATAAATCTTGCAGTTGTTAGCACTGTTGAAGAACTAACTGTCTTGTTTATTCTGTTTTAAGATGTGGAATAGTCATTTATTTATTTTTTTGTGATTACAGATAGGTTATTTATAAAAACTTTAAAAGTTATAAGTATTAGAGAATTATTTAGTTTTGACAGTTTTTTTCCTCACACAGTCCTAATGATTAATAATAATAAATGCAGGGCTCTGCTGTAGTCGACTTTTTAAGTCCCTAGCTACTCGTGGGAACAACAAAACAAAAAAAAAACAACTTCAGGCGAATCTGCCTCAGATAAATGATGAAACTTCACAACTCTCTTCGTCATCTCCCTCATCTCTTTTTCCATCAATTCCATCATCATCACAATCTTTCGCGTCACTCCGACGCCATCATCATCATCAATCAGTATACAGTCAGCGGATGTTGTACAGGAGACAAATTTTGTCGACGATACTGTACCCACCGCTAGAACTGCAACAACTTGTAGGAAATGGAGCATTGAAATTAATAAATTCATCCTACGCACTTATCTTCATCTTACTAGCATAGAAACAGACAAAAATGCATACCTTCCATCGCTCCATACAAAGTTTTTACAAAAATACCCGGTTATGCAAGTAAGCCGACAAAGAATAGGTGACCAACGTCGAGCAATAGTCCAAAAGAAATTACTACCACAGGCCACAATAAAAAAAAAACCTAAAAATCTAAAAAAAAAAAAAAATTAAAAAAAAATCTAAAATCTTAAAAAGCAACCTAAACTCTAGGAACACAATTAAAGCCATCAACACATTTGCAATACCTATTCTCACATACTCTTTCGGAATTATACGATGGTCAAAGACTGATATCAAAAAATTACAGTGCACTATCAATACACTCCTCACCAAACACAGAAAACACCATCCAAAATCATGCATACAACGACTTACACTGGCACGTCATGAAGGAGGAAGAGGATTAATAGACATACATAATTTACACAACAAACAGATACTTTCACTCAGAGCGTACGTCCATAACAAATCAGAACATTCATCACTACACAAACTGGTAACAGAAACAGATAAAAACTTACACCACCAAACCTACAAAACAGGGACACGCAAATAAATGAACACATTGTTAGTACACAAGAAAAAATTGCAACATGGTCTGCAAAAGCCCTACACGGAAGACACCGAGCCTTCCTGAGCCAGCCACACGTCGACAAGGTTAAGTCGAACGAATGGCTCAAACGAGGTGAATTGTTTCCCGAAACCGAGGGATTTATGCTGGTCATACAGGATCAAATAGTAGCCACTCGTAATTACAGAAAGTACATATTCGTGTTGTGGCGCGACGCCAACTTCTCGGCCCTTAAGATCCAGCTGGTCTTCGCTCGAACATACTCCACGATCTCCTCAACCTTCGTGGTGTAATGTAATCGGGACACATAGAGCTGCGTCGTAGGTATTGCCGGACGCAGCATATTGGGTCCTGCCAGCGCGGTCCCGCACTGGTTCCGCACTTCTTCCTCTCCACTTTCACGAAGCCATCCTTGTCACACGTGCCCGTAGCTGGGCCTAGCTGTTAAGGACAAGGATACCGATCGACAAAATTTTTTATTTTTAGCCTGCGCTGTCCAGGGGGACAGCGCAGGCTAAAAAAACCCCCTCCTGGTCAAAGACCTCCCTCCACTCCTTCCACCGTGCGCTAGCCCGCACGTGCTCCTTCCAGTTTTGGCGGAATCAGTACAGTTCATCCCGAAATCTTCAACCCAATTTCTCAGGGCACCAGTTCTGTGCTATCTGGGCCCACAGTTTGTCTGGCATGCGGCAGACATGTCCTGCCCGCCCAGAGAGAGCCGCACATATATATGCTGCATTTAAGTTGGGCAGCCTTTTGACAAACATTAACTACATCTTTGTTTTGTATCTTTTAATTATTATACTCGAAAACAATTCTGAATAAAGGTCGTAATGTAATTTGTGTAGACAAGTAAAGTAAAACAAAAAAAAAAAGAAAGTAAAATGACATTTCTGCTTATCAAAAAATTTAAATAATTACCTACATCTAGACAAAACACAATCTAGTCTTAATCACATAATCCGGGCATCTAAAACCGTATTGCTCATGAAACGACAATGCTAGGTTATTTCCACGAATTTTACCGATATCGGTTCGTTTACGTTGAACCGTCCATACTTGGAACTCGAGAACAAAAATAAACGATAAACGGTAGGGATACCTTCGTAGAATCGGTATCGTAGTGTTGTGTTTATGGCCGGCAACTTCAATGTTTTCTTGTGGAAAATCAATGGGGAGACTACAGGACCTAAATGCAAGTTTTATCATGCCTAAAACTATATGATCCACTGCAGTAAACAAAATCTGAAAAATATATGATATTCTTCAGGATATACGCTAGTTACCTACATAGTAAATTACATACATAATAAACATACACACATACATACATCATCATCTGCACCGCATCTGGGGTCAGTAGTTCAATCAACCTTCCTAGCCTTTTCCCAACTATGTTGGGGTCGGCTTCCAGTCTAACCGGATGCAGCTGAATACCAGTATTTTACATGGAGCGACTGCCTATCTGACCTCCACAACCCAGTTACTGGGTAATACGATACCCCTTGGTAAGACTGGTTGTCAGACTTTCGGGCTTCTGACGACCCGTAACGACTGTCAAAGATCCACGATTGACAGCCGGGACCAACGGCTTAACGTGCTTTCCGAGGCACGGAGGAGTCTCGGTATGTAAAGACGGTCACCCATCCACGGACCAACCCCGGCAAACGTAGCTTAACCTGATGGATCGACCCGTGCGGCTGTTATTACTTAGCCACGAGCTCCACGAGCATAATAAAGCTAGTTACATACATAGTAAAAACAGGGCTTCCTCTCTCCTACCTTTTTGCTGTGCCCTACAGGGTCCATAATGATCTCAATTATATAATTACCACCTAAGTACACATTATGGTAAAGCAATAAAGATATTAGAATAGAATAGAATAGAATATTTTTATTTCGGACACACAAAATCCATATAGTGTTAGTAACATACAAAAATAACTTATTGCCTAGTGTTAGTAAAAATCAGCCTCCTCACAAACTGCTGCACAATCGGAGAGCCGAGGCATTATTGAGCATTGAGTAAGTATAGTGTATTGAAAACTTATTACAACTATACTCCATTCACAATAAGATTAGACATTTAAACAAACCTTTTTTTACCGTCCGTTCAACCGATTTTGACTTCTATTGTATTCAGGGTGCTGTTGGGGCTGCCTCGCTTCTGTAGCGCTTCGGGGATGTTTGCAGTAGCGCGCGTGGATTGTTTTTATACAACCATGCGCAAGCGGTGCACATCCCTGGTGCGCAGGGTGCGGGTCAGCCCGAATACTATCCTGAGCACCTTCGCCCAGCGATTCGACTGTCAGTACATGTATCACTGTGACATGGTACATGTACGGGCTAATGTGGAAATATTGTTTTAATTGTATTGACCTGTAATTGAATTGTATTGACCTGTAATTAAATTGTATTGTATTTTATTGTATTTTGAAATTGTATTTGTATTAGTTTATTTTTATAATTGGTCCGTGTTGGCCTTTAAATTCAATAAATAATAATAATAATTGTGTTGGTGGCATGACAAATGGCAGCTGCAGTAAACAGTTGGCATTGTAACCACTTTTTTGCCTTTAATGCCATCCTTAAGCCTACGGAATAGAAGTCAAAATCTGTTGAAAGGACTTTAAAAAAAACCGGCTAAGTGCGTGTCGGACCACGCTGCCACGCACAATGAAGGGTTCCGTCACGGAACTTCCGTGGGATGAATTTATCCCAAGAACAAACTTAACATTGTAGTTGAAATATATGTTCTCCCATACATTCAAACTGTAAATGTAAGTTTGTACTCACAATATTGAGAGATTTATCATGTTATTTTAAGACCACATACTTCTTATAGGTTTTTCTGTAATCTACAGGTAAAGATCTATTTTTTGTATTTTTTTTTTAATTTTAGGCTCAGTAGTTTCGGAGATAAGGGGGGGGGGTGGCGCGAGGTGCTAATTTAGTGGACTGTATTTGCGATGCGGAACAATACGATTGACAAACGCTTGGCGATAGGTAATTCGAGCTGCGGTGGGTGTAGGACAATAGAACACAACCCGAAACAAATTAGGGAGGGAAGCACAAACCTTTACTGGAGCCACGTGCTCGCGTAGACGCCGGTGCACCGGTTCACTTTTCCAGGTTCAGGGGCAGTTGAGCTTCAAGTTTACTGTCCTCACACGTTGAACACAAACACAAACAATTGATTGCAAGTCTTATTACATGCAAAAATGAAGTGATTACAAAGTTATCAATATTTTGGAGCGGAGCGGCTAGGCGCCATTGCGCGCGCGTCTTGTAGCTAATCGGAAGAGACTTGCGACGAAAGAATCATCTTATACACTCGCGAGGTCTGTGCGGAAGGGAGATAGAAATAGGAAATAGCGGATGTCAATCAAATTTTGCATGTTGGCGCAACCATCCCCCCGGGTTTGAAGGGTTACCTTCAAAAACAATAAGCGAAACTAATCAAATAACTAAATTCTAGTGTAACTTCTAACCTATTCCTAAACTACATATATACTTATGAAGCGTTACTATAACTACTAAACTAATTTGAAACCTGCTGCTGATTAGGCAGAGGACAGAGGCGAATAACCGGACGTAAATACGAACCGGTTGCGGTTTTAACTCTTACTATTCGCGTTACTCCCTTTGAATCAGGAAAAACTTCCTCCACTACACCTAGAGGCCAGTGTAGAGGGGGCGTACTCTCGGTCATTAAAACTACCACAGTACCAACGGTGACTGGATTCGATGGAGTATTCCTTTTTTGACGCGACTGCAGCGTGTGCAAATAATCTGTTCTCCAACGCCTCCAAAAGGATTGAACAACACGACAAGAGCGATGATCGGCCATTTCAGGCGCGATAAAACGCGTGCGAAGCTTAAAGCAGGGCACACATTTGTGCACTCTAACGCGAATCAAATTGCGAGCGGAAAGTATCCAATACTTCTGTCTAAGGATAGACATCAACAAGTCCGGACCTGCATGACAATTCACCTTATGATGATAATCTACAATCAAATCTAAAATATGGTCCTTGCGGGGTAAGACTACTGGATGCTTTTGCTCAAATCCTAAATCAGAATTTCTCAAACGACCACCTACTCGAATGAGACCATTCTGCAAAAAAGGTTTCAAATGTTGAAAAGCGCGGCTACAAGGTTTGTTGGACTCTAAACTACTAAATTCTGATGCGAAATAAAATCTCTGCAATTCACGAAGCACGTCTGACTCAGCTTTATCCAGATCAGCGGCGGTTATATTACCGCGCGTGGGTAACAGTTTCAAAAAACGACAAACATACACCACACAATGCAAAAGTCTCGACCAAGACGAGACGCGATTAGACAACGATAAAATAATCGACTTTTCACGTGGAACTGAAACTACAAGCGAATGCTTCTTCTCCTCGGGCGGTTCTGAAACGGCAGCTGGGTTAAAAGGCTTAACCGGCCATTCCTCAAGCACGCTATGAACCCAAGGCGGAGCACAGAACCACAGCGGATGATCTAAAATTTGCGAAGGGACCAATCCACGGGACAGACAATCAGCGGGATTATCTGTGCCAGCAACGTGAAAGAGGTTTTGTGGTGGTAATTCGGACTGAATTTTAGCCACCCTATTGGCGACGAATGTGTCCCAGCGATGGGGCGAAGAATGTGCCCAACACAAAGCTACAGTAGAGTCAGAAAAAGCAAAAATTCTATCAATAACAATGCGGCGCCTACAAGCATTGACAATGGAGCTGATTAATTGCACTAACAAAAGTATAGCGCACAGCTCCAGACGCGCTAGAGAAACGACCTTGCGAGGGGAGACTTTGGATTTAGAGCTTATAAGGCTAACCGAGACCTTGTCAGCATTCAAAACGTGAAAATAAACTACTCCCCCGTAAGCCTTTTCACTGGCGTCTGCGAAGCCTACAACAGTAACTATACTGTCTGACAATATACCAACATGGCGTGGAATTTTTATTTGATTGAGCAATGGAAGCTCTTTCCGAAAGCGAGCCCATAATTTACCAATATTTTCGGGCGCGGGGTCGTCCCAATCACTATTCGAAAGCCAAAGTTCCTTTATAAGCAACTTGGCATATAAAACGACGGGAGCTACAAATCCCATAACATCCCATATACGTGCTACACACGATAGGATAATGCGCTCAGTACAAATTTGCGGAGTCGAACTAACTTTAAGACTGAACATGTCAGACGCGGGTGACCAACTTAAACCTAGAACCTTGTGCGTATCATCACCATCAAATTCCTTCACCGAAGATAATTGATGTGATAGTGGAATCGAATCTAGAGCGGTTTGCGAGTTACTTGTCCACTTCACAAGATCAAACTGACCGGCTTTCATAAGACTTATTACTTGAGCGGCGGTCTCAACGGCCTCTGCCTCGCTGGCTACACTATAAACAACGTCATCCATGTATAACCCAGTCTCAATAGTGTCTTTCGCTTTCGGGAATCTTTCACCCTCATCAGCGGCTAATTGCTTGATAGTGCGGAGCGCATGGAAAGGACTCGACTTAAGCCCAAAACAAACACGATTAAACTCGTAAACTTTCAAAGGTTCTTGCGGCAAAAATCGATAAAAAAAACGTTGAAATTTGCGGTCGCATTCGCGAATACCAATAGTAAGAAACATTTGCCTTATGTCGGCGGAAAGCGCGACAGCAAATAAGCGGAAATTTACAATAATGTCAAATAAGTTACCTTGAAGGTTTTGACCACAATACAAAATATCATTGAGCGATACAGAAGTGCTAGTCTTAGCACTGCCGTCCAAAACCACGCGAAGCTTAGTAGTAAGCTTGTCTTCTCTAATAACTCCGTGGTGCGGGATGATGTAAGATGGATGATCGCGAGTCTCGTCAGTCTCGGCGGTGGGCGCAGGTGAGATGTATCCTTTATCTAGGTATTCGATAACAACCTCATCATAGGCTTGCTTCAACTTCGGAGATACTTGCATCTTACGTTCTAAACAAGAAAAGCGATTTTCAGCGGAAGCGTAGGAGTCACCGAGCGAAAAAATATCCCCCTGGAATGGGAGCGCGACAACATAACGACCATCATTATCTCGAGTAGTCGTGCGACAATAAATCTCCTCAGCCACCTTATCATCAGGGCTTAGGATAGGCGGGACATTGACCTCTTCAATTTCCCAGAACCTGCGAATGGTAGACTCCAGCGGCGGCTCAACAGTGCAGCAGTGTGACACAGTCGAGTAACTATCTAAATGTACGGGTGCGGAACCAACAATGACAAAACCCAGAACTGTTTCTAGGGCGTGCGGTGCGGGATACGACGAATGACCTTGAACCTTACGCGATAACTGGAGGTGCGGGAGAATCGATGCGCCGATCAACATATCGACGTCTCCAGGGGCACCATAAGATTCATCTGCCAACGGTAGGTCTTTAAATTTGGTCAATAAAGACGTGTCAACCGGGACAGTAGGCAATTGTTCCGTAATTTTATTTACGACAAGCGAATCCATATCAAAACAAATATCTGAATTAAAACGCGATGCAAATTTAATTTTAATCGAACCATGAATGGTTGATTTTAAACCACCGAACCCCTTAACTACTGAGCGAGCTGGCCGGTTATTAATACTAAACCCAAGGCGTTGACAACAGTTTTGAGTTAAAAAATTACTCTGCGAAGCGCTATCTAACAACGCTCGAACAAGACACGGATTACCCAAACCATCAACAACAACAACATGAGCGGTCGCGAGCACCACGGTAGTACACGCGCTGCTAGCGGACATCGAACACAACGTGACGTCACTCACGGCAATCTGCGAGCGGGGAACGTCGCGCGCTGGCTGCGCTGAGTCCGCACTGACTGTCTGCGACGACGTGTCACCGCTTGATAAACTAACTGTGCTCACATTGGATGCGGCATTATTATAACCTTTCTCCATGTGAAGTAAAGTGTGGTGCTTTGAAGAGCACTTACGACAACTTTGACTACTATTACAAGACGTAACCCGATGCCCGTCACTTAGGCAATTAAAACACAAATTGTTATCACGAACAAACTTATAACGATCATAAGGCGTAAATTTTAAGAAACCAGAACACTTGTACAATTGCGGATGTTGACTTTTACACAAAGAACAAATAGATTGTACAGATGCAGGTGCGGTATTCACATACGTATGTGTCGACTTTTGAGACTTCGAAGACGCATCCGTTCGACGGTCGAACTTAGTAACTACTTTCTTCGTAACTTCATGGTTTGACGAAGTGCGTTGTAATATTTTAATATGATCGCGAACAAAACATTCTAAATCATTGAATTTCGGCAGTTTACAACTGCGATGGTTCATTTCAAATAAACGAACGGTTTCACTATCTAATTTCTTTAATCCCAAATACAAAAATAAAAAGTCGCAGAGGTCATCGACCTTCAGGGTTTTTACTGCGCGAACAGATGATGCAAAAATATCTAAAAACTTCTCTAAATTATGTTCATTACAAACTGTAATATTTTTCAATTCGAATAACTGATCTAAATATGCGGTAGCTACTAATCTTTTGTCTTCGTATTTCGACTTTAAAGTTTCTAAAATTAATGAATAATTTTCGGCACTAAAAGTAATGCCAGCACAAACAGTTTTAGCTTTACCAGTTAATCTTTCAACAAGATAGTGTAATTTGTCATGATCTGTCAAAGAGACGTTCTTATCTATAGTGTTCTCAAAACTATCTATAAACATATTCCAATTGCGAATATCACCATTAAATTCAGGTATCTGAATGGGCGGTAATTTAGGTCGATCGCGAGAGTGATTTGCCTGGCTCTGATGGACAGACGGCTTCTCCAAGTTTCTCGCGACACGTTTGATGCGACAGAATAAATCATCAAATGACGTCAAAGCTTGGTAACTCACAGCGTATTCTGGATTCAATTCTAACTCTAAAACGTTAATATCATGAATTACGGATTCAAATTCCGTGCGCAAACTATCCAGGTTTTCTATAGAACATAAGAACGTATCTCTAATAGCTAGATCATCTGTTTTAAGTGCATTATCACAAATAGATTGCACGCGAGAAAATAGCATGTCTCTTTTAGCATATAGAAGCTTCAATTGAACTATGTTGACCTTTGGAGGCATCGTGAACAATTATGACACATATACAATGCAGTAAACAAACAAAATAAAGTTATTTTGGCGAGTAAGCGATGGAGAACAGCGACGCGGACAATATAAAATACCTATTGGGTAGGTAATGCGGTAGTAGTAAACGAACTGTGGGTAATTTTAAATCAATCCTAATGAATGTACCCACTAGGTTGTGTCACTGTTTCTGATAGACTAATACTTGTAGACTTCCGAATGAATAGCTAATACGAGCGATCTATAGCTACGTATGTACCTAGGTATTACGTACGTACCTAGCCACGTAGGTAACAGATGAACAATTTGCTACGAAACAAACAACGAATTGCGTTAGGTATAAGACTGCGGTGCGGTGCGTTTATTCCCTATGGAATAAATACTTATGCGATAACTACAACAAATATGTACCTAATTCAAATACCTAACTATCCGGTGAGAGGGACCAAAGAAAATGGTGGCGCGAGGTGCTAATTTAGTGGACTGTATTTGCGATGCGGAACAATACGATTGACAAACGCTTGGCGATAGGTAATTCGAGCTGCGGTGGGTGTAGGACAATAGAACACAACCCGAAACAAATTAGGGAGGGAAGCACAAACCTTTACTGGAGCCACGTGCTCGCGTAGACGCCGGTGCACCGGTTCACTTTTCCAGGTTCAGGGGCAGTTGAGCTTCAAGTTTACTGTCCTCACACGTTGAACACAAACACAAACAATTGATTGCAAGTCTTATTACATGCAAAAATGCAGTGATTACAAAGTTATCAATATTTTGGAGCGGAGCGGCTAGGCGCCATTGCGCGCGCGTCTTGTAGCTAATCGGAAGAGACTTGCGACGAAAGAATCATCTTATACACTCGCGAGGTCTGTGCGGAAGGGAGATAGAAATAGGAAATAGCGGATGTCAATCAAATTTTGCATGTTGGCGCAACCAGGGGGAATGGTCAATTTTCGTAAAATTTCTTAAATAACTTTAACACAATGTATTTTAAAGTTATAAAAAAATATATATTTGAGACCCTCATTGTAAGCCCTTTCATTTGATATGGCACACGGTATAGTTTGCAAAACTTTTTTTTTTTAATTTTCTTATTAAAATTTGTCTTCCAAAAAGCGACCCCCATATTCAAAATTCATTTATTTACTTTGCCTGTCCATGTTTGAGTCACCGAAATTCATATGTGTACCTCAACTTAATCGGTCTATTAGATTCGGAGCAAGACGATTGACGACGGAGTGATCCTATAAGGGTTCCGTATTTTCCTTTGGAGGTACGGAACCCTAAAAAAGGTTTGTTTAAATGTCTAATCTCATTGTAAATATAGTATATTTTGATAAGACAGAAAAACTAACCAAGTGCGTGTCAGATTACGCACAATGAAGGGTTCCGTAGTCGGGATGAATTTATCCCAAGAACAAACTTAACACTAGTTGAAAAACATGTTCTCCCATACACTCCAACTGCAAATGTAACTTTGTACGCACACATTGAGAGATTTGCTATGTTATTTTAAGACTTCTTATAAATTTTCCTGTAATCTTACCTCCTCCTTCTTCTTTCCTTTCCTTCTTCTTCTTTTCCTGTCTTCTTATCTTCTTCTTCTTAGTATGAAACTATTTTCTGTATTTTTGTCAAAATAAGTAGTTTCTGAGATAAAGGGGGAGAATGGTAAATTTTCGTCTGTTTTCTTAAATAACTTTGAAACAAATTAATTTAAAATTAAAATAAAAAAATCTATTTGAGACCCTCACAGTTGGTTTTGGTTGGTTGGTTTTTCGTACGAACCAAGTGTCGACCGTCTTCATCATAATACAAGTATCTTGGAAATACGATAGAAAAAAATATTACACAAATGAAACACTCAAACAGAAAGTCGGATTTGTAATCATATTATTACGCAGATTTATCAGAAGCTTTCTTCACAAAATAAACATGTCGCATAATGTAAACGCGAAATCTATTTATAGACACGCCTATGACTGAATCAATATCTACATACATGCCTTAATTCAGTATGGTATTTGACGATGTGAAGGAAAATATTTATTTACTTTGGAACCTTTAAGCTCATCTTAGAATCAAATAAATTAATAGCAAAAACACCTTTTTTTTTAAAAAAAAAAAAAAGCTTTTATGTCAATGCTTTAGAAAGAAGAAAATAAAATTTTCTTTTAAAATTTTAACTATCAACTTATATCCCCATTATACACAGTTTATATGATCATAAAAGCTTGTCGCGCGATTTACGAGTACTTGTGTAAATAAACTAGTACCTATTTAATTGAGTAACTTAATCTGCTAAGTTTATTTTTTTTTTAATTTCAGTTTAATTAAATACTTATAGGTACTTACGCAAACCTCGCGACAAGCTTTTATGATCATTAAATTGTGTATAATGAGGTTATAAGTTGATCGTTTAAAATTTTAAAAGAAAATTTTATTTTCTTCTTTTTAGAGCATTTAAATAAAAGCTTTTTTTTAAAAAGGTGTTTTTGCTTTTAATTTATTTTTTACTTTTTAGTTATCGCTGGCTAGGTTTCTGAGTCTGTTCATCTCATTCAACGCATCATTGTTGCAAGGTCGTTTGCCGGTTACTATAGGAAAGCACAAAAATCTTCAAAAGTCCGCCATATTGGATTAAGAGTGATGTCAGAATATTTTTCTAATTATTCTCGGCAAGCCCTTTCATTTGATACCCCTATTGCAGAAGTGCATAAAAAATTACTATTCCGCCATATTGGATTTAGAATGACGTCACATTATTTTCGAGTTACTCTCAACAAGCCCTTTAATTTGATACCCATATTGCAGAAGTGCATAAAAAATAACAATTCCGCCATCTTGGATGTTCCGCCATATTGGATTTAGAATGACGTCACATTATTTTTCAAGTTACTCTCAACAAGCCCTTTCATTTGATACCCATATTGTAGAAATGCATTAAAAATAACTATTCCGCCATCTTGGATGGTCCGCCATATTGGATTTAGAATGACGCTATACAGCTTATCGTGTATTGGCATCCAAACTAAACGTGTATACAACATTTTAGCTCAATCGGTTGAAGAAATCTGCTTCAAAATTGAGTAGCAAGATTCCACCCGAACAAACATACATACATAATATACATTGCAAGTTAAAAAAAAGCTTTTAAAAAGATCCATATCATCTGTCCTATTGCAGGTACGCTGGAAGAGATTTTTTCTTAAATAAGTATCACCTTTGTACGTATTTTTCTGTTCCTTTATTCTTGTCTGTTTATTTGTGTGTAAAATCTACAAAAGAGATATCTAGGCAGGGTATACTAACATATTTCTATGTGAATTGTTCAATTTCGTGAAAATATACAATTTTGTGTTGGTGTATTGCAAAAACAAAGCAATATATATAACAGTGAACATGAAGCATACAAACACACATACAAATATGTTAGTATACCCTGTCTAGATATCTCTTTTGTTGACTGTACGTAAATGGTTAAATAATAAGATTCCTACAAACCGTAACTTAAAAAAAAAAAAAAAAATGTGTTTATTATCTTAAATCTATACAATTAGTTGCCGGGGATTCCCAGAAAGTAATCCGAAGATACTTGTGATGGGATAAACCTCGCTCTTCCTTGATTGATTAACAATTGTTTTGTTGTGCTAGTGAGGTATAAATTACACATTTTTATAAAGTTATTAAAAATAGAAATGAAAAATGAAAATCGTGATTATGGCAGTATGTGAAAACTAGAGTGTGTTTTGTATAAATGTGCGTTTGTGAATGTATATTTTGTGTGTATGTGTGTGTGTGTGTGTATGTGTGTATGAATGGGTGTGAGTGTATGTGTGTGTGTGTGTCTGCATGCATGACATTCAACCCGTAGTCGCCAAAATGTCTTCCAACGGCATCATAATTTAGCGTGAAGAGCCACTCCGTCAGTGTCCTCTTACACTCAAAACTTAGTACCGTATAATAAGCCTGCAGCCTCGTTAGTCTAGCTAGACTAGTGATCGCAAGCGCTACTGCTGAGAATGAGGTCCTGAGTACGATGCTCAGGTCGGGCAAGGGGTGGTTATTGGGTTCTTCCATCAGGATTTTTTCCCAGAGTCTGGATTTGTGCCTTCATAATCAGCCTATAATGTTTCCACTTCTGAGAAACAGGCTTCCTCTCAGTGACAGGGAGTAGGCTGTAATCCACCACGCGGGCCCAGTGCGGGTTGGCAAACTTCGTGTCTTCGAATTTTTCGTTCTAGGACATGCCGCTTTCCTCACGATGTTTTCCTTCAGCGTTTTGAGAGCACTGGTGATGAAATTATTTACACAAAGTAAAGCGTCCGCCTGGGTTCGAACCCATGATCCTAAGTCGGGGCCGTTACCACTGGGCCACCACTGCTGGGATTTCTACTTGGTTGACGACGGTGCAATTGCAATAACTGAAAACCTCTAAAAGGGTCATTGTACTCATTATGAACAACTTTAACTATGGGACCAAACCTGAAGTCGCGAAAAAAAATCAGTTCCCTACATTTTGACGAGTTATGCGAACATAAATTAATGTAGGGAACAGCAGATTTTGTTTCGCGATTTCAGGTTTGGTCCCATAGTAAAAGTTGTTCATAATTAATAACACTGACCCCTTAAGAGGTGCTCAGTTATTGCAATTATACTTTGTATATACCGGATGACTTTTTTTACCGTCTTGAAAAAAATATGGTATATTAGGTGAACGGAGTAGAACCGTATGGCATACCTAGTTTTTTTTTTTTTTTTAGTAGCTTAGTCAGAAAAAAATATCTAAGTATCAATAAATACTACAAATTCGATGTAAACTTTTCATTTTAGAACAATAAAACCATAAATTTTGAAAAAAAAAAATAATAAAGGTTTGACCCGCGTAGACCGAGATAAAAAGTAGCCTATGTGTTAATCCAGGGTATAAGCTATTTACATACCAAATTTCATCCAAATCGGTCGAGCCGTTTGAGCGTGCAGAAGTAACAAACATACAAAAACACACTCACAAACTTTCGCCTTTATAATATTAGTGTGATTGCATGCTGCACCGATAGACGTCATCACGTCAACGGCTGTCGCTGGAAACCAGCGCTGGGGCTTTGTCTCGCATAGGGTCACAGCACTATGTTGAGTGATGGTCGTTTTGTGTGGATGTGACGCATATTTTCCCCCCAACTTTATTTTTTGTAGTAGTAGTTAGGTAGTTTTTTTTCTTTGCGTCATGTTTACCGCAAATAAACGTATTTACTTTTTTCTTTTCTTTCTATATTAACGACGTATAAATTCAGGCTCGGGGCTGCTACGGAGAAATCCAGTGCATGCATCACTAAAAACCCAATAACACTGCCTGACCCAGGAATCAAACACAGGAGACGCTCAGCAGTGTTCAACCTTCGTAAGAAAATTTAAATAGAGTTATCCAAGAAGTGTTAATGACAAGTCAAATGAGCGTCTAATATAAATTCTTGATACCGTTTGTTATTAACGGCAGGTTGTTCGGGCCTGTAGGCCTTTAAAACGCTACCTCCGCCTCCCCCAAATGCAGCGCGACGTGTTTATTTACGACGCGCCGCCGACGATTTCGCAGAAAATCCATGCCACAGTGTAAAATATTTGCAGTTGATTAACTTAATTAGTTTTTCTTAGGTCGATATTTATTCCTTAGGTTTACATTTTATGGTGTCTACGGTGGAGTGAACTAAGATGATTACATAAAATGTCGTGAACTTGTTTTCACATTATCAGATAACGATACCAACACGATTCGATAGCGATAGGTTCAATTATTACCGGCCCCATGATATTGTTGAATATCGATGACCATCGCGACTCGACAAACAAGCACACTACTATGTATCGACGTCTCGAAGCCGGCAGTGCGAAAAATTTTGCTCAAGTGAAAGAATGCCCGCTACTCTCACCCCGCACTGTCTTCGCCGGTGGATATCGTGCCGATATCGGTGTCGGTGTATGTGGAAACCGGTTACTATGTTATGGGCATGTGATGCGGAGAATGAAGAAAATGTCGTCTGGAATGTTTTGATTATGAATCTGGATGGCTATACGAGTAAGAGAAGACCAAAGAAACGATGGATGATCTGTGTGAAAGATGATATGGCTAGAAAGGGAGTGACTACCGTGATAACAACTAAGTAACAGAGAAGTATGGAAGATAAAAACAAGTTGTATCGACCCGAAAAAAAATGGGATAAGGGCAGGAGAATGTAGATGATCGGTGCCTGTCGTTGACTACGACGATATAGGTGACAATAAAACACAATGTAAAAGCGAATTATTCCATTACTTCACTGGGCGGAGCAGGAAACGAATATAGCACATAGTTTCAGATTTAACCTTTAAATGATTATCATCGCGCTAAATCTTTATGGAGTTAAGGCTTAGCGGATGGAAGGATGTCAATCGTGATATAATAATAACATAAGAACGGCTATTTTAGTCAACATTCATACAAGCAAATAGCTTAGTGGTTCGACGACTTCTTTGCACACCGGTGGTTAAAAGTTCAATTCTCAACTGTTGATATTTTTTTCGATTCTTTTTTTACATTTTGTTATACTGTTATTTGATAGTTCGTAGAACGTACACAGAATCCATGAAGTTTATTCCTTTTAAATCATCTACGGTTATAATAAAAATAAATATCATTGGTTAGCTGACAGTATTAATGAGAAATCCCGTGTGTACAATCTACTGTTATATTTTTTAGCGATAGCCGGGTTCGCCAGGAATAATCTGTAAGAATCACTCAGTGTATCACTGTTGTGCCATTATGTATTAAATACAGGTATGGCACGAACAGGCGTTTACGAGTATTTATTCACTAAAAACGAAAAACAAGCAATGGAAAATTGCTACTGAAGGCTGCGGGTTTCGAACTTAGGACGAGCTGCTTCTCAAACGGACGACTCTCTGTATATTTTGGCTGCTGAGACCACAACTACAAACGTACTGTACAGAAAAGTTTTATAAAATATGGCTGTTGTTTTAGTATATTGTGAAGTCGCGGGCGGAAGCTAGTTAGAGATAAACATGATTTTGAGGTAGTAAGGTGAAAGTTTCAAATTGCAATGGTTCTACTGGGTATCAAAAAGTCACGCAAAAGTTAATGTTAATAGAAATTTAATTTTTTCTTTAAAAAAAGATCTCTTTTGCAAAATTTCATGCTTCTAGCCCAGCGATTTAGGCTGTGGATTGTCTGTCAGTGAATATAAGAATTTTATCAAGTTGACAAGCCGTGTGCCCGATGGTATTTCCCATCGACATAAATGGTGAATTTTCATCCCCTATTTAACCCCTTTAGTGACTGAATGAAAAAAAACATTAAGATTTTTATTAAGTACGGGCTAAAAATGGTCGTACTGCTTTGCTTCTGCTGTAACCATATTCTTTTGTTTTTGATGTCGACCACTGCTCATAAAGATAAGTAAATATTGACAACTACATATGAAGGAACAATTGCCGTACTTTATTGTCAAGGGACGTACCTACTGCTACAGCTATAATTTATCGAATCTACTATTCTAAGACATCAAAATTAATTTAGTGTATTTTTTAACCGGCCCCGCTCATGTCGGATTGCCATCCCTTAGGACAATAGTCATAGTTTTTAGGCTAATAAGCCTAAAAAAAAATTGCAAGTATCAATATGTTAAAAGTTACAAACCAACAAACATACGATAGGTACGTCATCGACTAACTTGCTTTGGAACATGGACACCGAGTGATAGGTACGGTTACCGCCTAACTAGGCTACGTTCACACGGCGCTATTTTTCAAGTGTATAGAATACGATATTTTATCGTATACAGTGACTTTTTGTACTAAAAACTGAAAGTTTGTTCACACAGCTAAAACGATACAAGAAAATAATCTTTTCGATCGACAATTTTTATCGTGTTCATGCATTAGGTCATGTTAGTATAGCACTTTTGTTTGAAACAGCTCGACGAAATTCTCTGGCAGAAAATCGTCACGTAACGAAAAAACGTTTAAATGCCCCCTACATGCGACTTTGTCTCTTTATCTCTTTCTATTATATCTTGAAAGAGACAAAGAGAGAGAGGACAAAACGACGACAGACGAGAACGGAGAGGGGGAAAATTTTCGAATTTTACTTTTTTCATGGTTTTCGAGGGAGCCAAGCCGGTAGTGGAATTAAATTGAAAATTCAAGATGGCGGCTGTGAAAATTTTGTGTTTGTGTTTTAAATCATACGTTAGAAGGAACTTCATTCCTGACGGTGGTCCCCGACCGCACATTTTTATTTTTTTCTAATTTTCATTGTTGTTGCCAGAGTGAAAGTTGATTATATTAGTATCCAACCGACAACCGGATACATTGTATTTATACATATTATGTGTAATTAATGTAGGATATGGTAGTAGCGAAGACAGTTCGATGGAGACTGAAATAGTAATATGGATGAATCTGATGAAAAAATCTTAGAAAAATGTGTTTTAAAACTTCTTCATAAAGGACCACGATAAAAAATTATAAACTACTCGCGCTTGACTATAATTTTATCGATAATAATTTGCAATGTGTCTTAACACTATCGTAAGATGACAGTTAAACGTCATCATACCACATATAAATAATTACATTTTCGAAAACGATATTATGAATTAAAACTATAATATAATTACGAGATATTTTTTCTGAGCTGTCGCAATTTCATATCTAATGTGTTCCTCTTTTATTTGAATTTTTTGAACAACTGCAGAGAGAGCGAATTTTTAAAAAATTTGACACAGGTCCAACCTCCATGACGTCCCGCAGGACTCTGATCGCGAGCGGATTTAGCCAAATTGACTAATTTTGAGTTTATTTAAAAAAAATCTATTAAACTCAAAAATCCAACCGTTAAATTCCCTCCGAAATACGATTACCTCATGATACATGCAATTTTCATATAATTTTATGCTGTAATTAGGAAATGAAACGGAAAATGGTTTTGAAATCGACCATGTTTCGGATTTTTTTTTCATCGAGGAAAGTACAACTAATCGTGTTTTGAACCGTTAATTTCCCTCAAGCAAGGATGTATCTATGGCATATATTTTTTTCAGGACCTTAATACACTAATTTGACCATTTAAAATTGATTCTAAAACAGGAAAATTCGGATAACCTCCCGTTTGAAAGACAATTTATTTTCCATTGAAGGACGTGATTGGAATATTAATATAGATATAGACGAGCATTGATCCTAGGTACGTATGCTTAGGTATTGGTAGGTACAGACAGCCTCTAAAAGATTATGCACGGGCAAAGATTCATTTAATAGGGATGATGCCAGTGTAAAAAAAACTTTTTTACAAAAAATACAACCGACTACAACACAAACTGATACCACTACCTTCTACGTTTGTTTTGCACCAACTAGAACATCATTCATATAAAAGTGGGCAAAAAATACGTATTATTGAAGCTAAGTCAAAAAATACCCAAGCAAAGTTAATCAATTCTATATGGGACCAACTTTGATGTATACACTCTCGAATAAAACAAAAAATTTTCAAATCGGACGGCTCTGTAAAAAGTTATGCGTTGACATATATTACATAAAAAAAAAATAATAATTAATTTTAAAAAAACATACGTAATTGACAACCTCCTCCTTTTTTTTCGTCGGTTAAAAAAAGAAATTCTATTTAGTCGGTCAGTCAGATAATAAAAAAATATTAGACACGTATTTTTTACTTTATTATATTAATAAAAAATTACTTATATAACAAACATTAAAACGAGCTCACTGCGTCACTTCTACGTTTAAAATCTAGCTAGGCGTGACGTCATGCCATTTTTTAACTCAAAAAATACGTGTCCAATATTTTTTAATAATCCAAATGACAGAGAAAAAATATTGTTTAGTCAGCATCCCATTATTGTCTACAATTTTTGTTCCTTTTGTTTAAATGTGAAAACAAAACATGTTATACATTGGGTACTTATAGCCACTAGGGCCGTGAGATCCGAGTGCTCATCGAGTATTTCGGGACATCGCTAAGCGGTTGGTCGACTCACATGGTCAGAGGGCTGGCCTATTTTTAGGCCAAAGAATCAGCATTGCCATCCAACGTGACAACGCTGCCAGCCTTCTAGGTACATTTTCCACTGACAGCGATTCGGACGAATTTTTTGATGCCCTATGAGCTCCTATATACATATACTTGTACATAATAGGTACTTATGTATATTTCAGTATTAGATTGTATATTGTATTTAATATTTATCAAGTGTACATAAATAAACAAACCACATATTGAAGCCATAAATTGATACAATGTAAAGGAATAAATATTGTACTTAGATGACTTTATTTAAATGAATATTAGTCCAAGTATACCTCGTTTTGATGCCGACGGTACTGGCAACGTTCATAATTTTATTATAGCTAAATTGCATCGAAGCTTGATTAGTAGATTCAATATTCTGCGAGAGGAATTTCTGGTAATGGCTAGAATTTGCCGAGAATATAATTAATTTAATATTTAATTTCTTTTGCATCATTAATTACTAATTACGAGTATACTTTTACCATAGTCTTATTATTACAAAATGCCTTTTAGCGAACGTTTTTTGAAATTCAGTCACATAAGTTCTACTATGGCAAAATTATCTGATCTTCTAGTCTGCCTACTCTAACATCTGATTAAAATTATCTGACCTTCTAGTCTGCCTACTCTAACATCTGATTAAAATTATCTGATCTTCTAGTCTGCCTACTCTAACATCTGATTAAAATTATCTGATCTTCTAGTCTGCCTACTCTAACTTCTGATTAAAAGTATCTGATCTTCTAGTCTGCCTACTCTAACATCTGATTAAAAGTATCTGATCTTCTAGTCTGCCTACTCTAACATCTGATTAAAATTATCTGATATTCTAGTCTGCCTACTCTAACATCTGATTAAAAGTATCTGATCTTCTAGTCTGCCTACTCTAACATCTGATTAAAATTATCTGATCTTCTAGTCTGCCTACTCTAACATCTGGTTAAAATTATCTGATCTTCTAGTCTGCCTACTCTAACATCTGATTAAAATTATCTGATCTTCTAGTCTGCCTACTCTAACATCTGATTAAAAGTATCTGATCTTCTAGTCTGCCTACTCTAACATCTGATTAAAATTATCTGATCTTCTAGTCTGCCTACTCTAACATCTGATTAAAATTATCTGATCTTCTAGTCTGCCTACTCTAACATCTGATTAAAATTATCTGATCTTCTAGTCTGCCTACTCTAACATCTGATTAAAATTATCTGATCTTCTAGTCTGCCTACTCTAACATCTGATTAAAATTATCTGATCTTCTAGTCTGCCTACTTATAACTTTTTGGTTATGAGTAGGTATAGAATATTTATCGTGTTCTGTTATATTGCTTTTCATACAGTCTTTTGTATTCACACAATATTGCTCGCCGCACTACGCTTCAGCGTGTGAGAGTGCTCTACCGCAGATTAATACAGATGGGACACTCCGCAGTTTAGGTATGAAGCTACAAGTACGCGGCGGGCTCATCTCACTGGGTCTATACAGTGTGGGCTGCCGCGCACCGGCCGGCTCGCACGTTAGTTCGATACTCAGTTACGCGCCGCGTCGTAAAAAAAGACAACCCTAACGAGTCAGAAGGTTACGCGAGAAAGAGAGGCAACTTATAAGTGAATAACTGTAGATAATGAAGCGATGTGCGACCTCAATTGCACTTAATTGTGTCGTAGCAAGAGTCGCTTTTTAGTTAAATGATTTTGCGGAGTGTCCCATCTGTATTAATCTGTGGCTCTACTCTCGATATGTCGCAATGTCAAAATTGTCCAACATAAAATCGTTTATATACTCTCAATAAATTATACATGTAATAAACTGTTCAATATATAAATACTAGCTGATCCGACAGACGTTGCCCTGTCTAAATTTCATGTATGAGAAAATAAATTTTCTTCATATTTTTTTTTAATAGTTATTCTGCTATTCCGGGGCGGAGACAAATTCAACAAATCAAACATCATACAAATCGGTCCAGCCGTTTTTGAGTTAGAAATGGTGTAATTATCCCGACTTTGTTTTATTTATTTATATGTAAAAATACATGAAATTCATTTTAGCAGGGATGTTTTAAAAATAAATACTTAAAAAAATTAAATACACGACTGCCCTGCCAAAAAAACTAACTAAAAAAATGTAAAAAAAAAACAAGTGGTATTCCCGGGGATTTCAGTGAAGGGGGGGGGGGGGATTGTTTATTTCCTAAGACTAGTTCTGTATGACGTCCGCTTAGTATAACGTGATTTTTGTCACTTCCCTTCGATGTCATTATAAGCGATTCTACTGTATGTTTTTTTACACAACAGTAATGTAGTCAAAACATACTTCTGTTCAATAACAATGACAATAAACACCTACCCAAGACAATGGCCGCCAAACACCTAACTTAGCTCCACTTATTTCTCCAAGCGACCATTGATTCAATTACCGGTCCTCCCAGAACTAAAGTTATTTCGTTAAACTTCTCTAACACTAATTGTGAACAAACTCGACTTCACCTGCTTTCAGTCTCCCAGGGGAACGTCGAGGAGTTTTAATTTTGTTAGGTTTACTGATGAAATTAAATTATTAATATGTAGTGTTATTGTACTCTATGATATATGATGGAGAAGTTACAGGGTAGTTAAGTGAGTGTTTTTACATACTTATCCCCCTCTCTCCTACTTTCATCATCATCATTCTCCTGCCCTTATCCCAATGTACAGTCAACAAAAGAGATATCTAGGCAGGGTATACTAACATGGCAAAACCAATGAAGGGAAGGAGGGCAGGTTCTGCCAGTCAGGCTGCACCAATTACATCTGCTCCACTGTCTCCTGAACAGCAGCATTCTGAATGGCAGACTGCAGGGGCGAAAAATGCGAAGAAAAAGGCTCGCAAGAAAGCCAAAAAGGAGGAGGCCAAAAAGCTAAAAGAGGCGAAAAAACAGGCGGTCAGACTTAGAGCCCCCCGATATACGGCCGTAGTGCTCACACTAAAGCCTGAGGCGGTAGCGAGAAAGGTGACCTACGCAGATGTGATAGGCAGAGCCAAGGATGCCATTAGGCTCGAGGACCTTGGCATCACGAGCATACGCACTAAGAATGCAGTGACCGGTGCCCGCATGCTGTTGGTTCCTGGTGCCACAAGTGGCCCACTGGCGGATACGCTGGCTGGTAAACTTAGAGAATCTTTTGGTGAGGAAATTCAAGTGACCAGGCCAATTAAATCTGTCGATCTGCGGATATCAGGCCTGGATGACTCCGTCACGGCCGATGCAGTTGTGACTGCAGTGGTCAGAGATGGAGGGTGTGCCCCAGAGCATGTTAAAACTTCGGAGATCTACAGCGTGGCCGGCTTGAGGTCGACAGTGATCAGTTGTCCGGTATCAGCGGCCAATAAAATCATTAAAAGCCGCAGAATGGTTGTGGGTTGGGCGTCAGCGCAGGTGAAATTGCTTGCCGCCAGACCATTGAGGTGCTATCGGTGTCTTGAAGATGGACACGTTGCAGCGCAATGCACTTCGGCGGTTGATCGCAGCAAGTTATGCTACCGCTGCGGTCAGTCCGGACACATAGCCAAGAGTTGCGAGGCCACGCCACACTGCTTTATTTGTGCGGCATCAGGAAATCCATCCGAACACCGGGCAGGCAGTAAGACCTGTGCTGCACCCAAGGGCAACGCCATGGGTCGACCCAGAGCCAAGGCGGCAGTTTCAGCTTCACAGTCGTCGTCGCAGCAGGTAGCTGCAACAGAGGCCACGCAAATGGCCATCGGGGTGGAGAATAAAGATATTGACTGTGTATAATGGCTCAATATCTTAGTGTCCTCCAGAGTAATATCAACCACTGTGCTAGGGCTCAGGACTTACTTCTTCAGAGTATGGCACAGTGGTCGATCCATGTTGCTGTAGTTGCAGAGCCGTACTTTGTCCTACCCAGGGATGACTGGGTGAGTGGCTCCAGCGGCTTGGTAGCCCTCATATTACGGGCTTCCATTGGATTTCCGTCCTTTGTAAACATTACCCGGGGGCGGGGATTTGTGGCAGCATACCTTGGGGACTTGGTAGTGGTCGGGGTGTACCACTCCCCAAACAGGTCTCTCGCCGACTTTCGTAGTCTTATAGCGGAGTTGGGCACTGTCGTCAGTCGTAGCCATCCTGTTCCCGTTTTGGTCCTTGGGGACTTTAATGCAAAATCCACGGCCTGGGGTTCCCTTAGAACAGATGCACGGGGTCAGGTCTTGGAGCAGTGGGCCGTAGAGGCCGGCTTGCTCATCCTCAATCGAGGGTCGGTGCTCACGTGCGTGCGTTAGCGAGGCGGGTCAATAGTGGATATTTCATTTGCTAGCCCCGCTATAGCGCGCCGTGTCCAGGGCTGGCGTGTGATGGAAGAGGTGGAGACATTGTCGGATCACCGATATATCCGCTTTAACGTCTCCGCCCAAGCTGCCAGTAGTCCGGCCCGGCTGGCTTCTGAAGGGGAGGGTCCGCGTTGGGCACTAAAAAAGCTGGATCGGGAGGCGTTACTGGAAGCCTCAATCGTCCAGGCCTGGGTATCTGCACCGGATAGGCCTGCCAATATTAACGAGGAGGTGGAATGGCTCCAGGAAGCGCTGACCATTATTTGCGATGCGGCGATGCCACGGTCGCAGCGCGGACCTGCCAAACGCCAGGTGTACTGGTGGTCGCTTGAAATTGCGCACTTACGCGAAGCGTGCGTAGCAGCACGGCGCCGGTATGCCAGGCACCGCAGGAGGCGTATTCGCATACCAAATGCAGAAGCCATAGAGGCAGAGCTGTATGAGGGGTACAGAGCTGCGAAGGAAGCCATGAAGACGGCGATTCGAAGGGCTAAAACTCAGGCCCGCGAGGAGTTGCTGGCGACTCTGGACCAAGATCCGTGGGGGCGACCTTACCTTATGGTCAGGAATAAGCTTCGCCCATGGGCTCCACCTCTTACCCAGAGTCTCCAACCACAAGTCCTCGATCAGGTGGTCAGCGCTCTTTTCCCTTCAAGGGCAGAGCACATTCCTCCACCGCTCGTACCCCCTGCAGAGCTCGGTGAGGATGCCATCGAAGTTGTTGCAGATGACGAGGACGACGTACCTGAAGTGACCCAGATAGAAGTGAGAGCCGGGGTGTTGCGGTTACAAGCCAAAAACACCGCCCCAGGGCCGGACGGCGTACCAGGCCGTGCACTAGCATTGTCTATGCGGGCTCTCTGGCCCCGATTTGCAGCCCTTTTCAGCGCATGCTTTGAGCGGGGTCAGTTTCCACGACAGTGGAAAGCTGGCAAGCTGGTCCTGCTGAGGAAGGAGGGGCGCCCTGCTGACTCTACGTCAGCATACAGGCCCATTGTGCTCTTGGACGAGACGAGCAAGCTTTTAGAGAGAATCATCGCTGACCGCCTCGTCCAGCACTTGACTGACGTGGGGCCAGATTTGGCGGATAACCAGTTCGGTTTTCGCCGGGGGCGCTCCACTGTGGATGCCATCATGCGTGTAAGGGCTCTAGCGGAGGAAGCAGTTGCCCAGGGTGAGGTCGTTTTGGCGGTGTCTCTGGATATCGCCAACGCCTTTAACACCTTGCCCTGGAGTTGCATAAGGGAGGCACTCGTATATCATCGTGTGCCTGCCTACCTCCGTCGCATTATCGGGGACTATCTAGCGGAGAGAGCCGTAATCTACCCGGGTCGGGAAGGATGGAGCCGGCGAGAAACGTCGTGCGGTGTTCCACAGGGTTCGGTGTTAGGGCCACTGCTGTGGAACATTGGTTACGACTGGGTGCTGCGCGTTGCACTTCCCCACGGTGTCAACGTAATCTGTTACGCTGATGACACACTGGTGACGGCCCAGGGGCAAACGCACCGGCAATCGGCCATGCTGGCCACGGCAGGGGTTGCGCAGGTCATTGGAAGGATCCAGCGTTTGGGTCTTGAGGTAGCTTTGCACAAGTCTGAGGCTCTCTGTTTCCATGGGCCTCGGAACAAACCACCTCGGGATTTACACATAGTGGTAGGAGGCGTCCGCATCGCTGTCGAGTCGACGATGAAATACCTGGGGCTCGTCCTCGACAGTCGGTGGGACTTTGGGCCACACATTCAGCGGATGGTCCCCAGATTGATGAACGTTGCAGCTGCTCTTGCGCGACTGCTACCCAATTTGGGAGGGCCCAACGCCTCCTGCCGGAGGCTGTACGTGGGGATCGTACGGTCCATGGCTCTGTATGGAGCACCCGTGTGGGCGGACACCCTGACAGCCCGCAACGTCGCAATATTACGACGGCCGCAGAGAGCGATGGCTGTTAGGGTGATAAGGGGATACCGTACGATCTCCTACGAGGCAGCAACTCTCCTGGCCGGATCAGTGCCCTGGGATCTGGACGCAAAAATCCTTGCGTCCCTTTATCGCTGGCGGAAGATGGAGCAAGCGCGTGGTCAGTGTCCAGGTCCCCGGGAATTCGAGGCACGAAGGACCGAGCTCCGTCGGATCCTTGTGGCTGAATGGAGGGAGCGACTTGTACAACCCAGGTGGGGGCTCGCCACAATAGTGGCGGTAAGGCCGGTTATGGAGGAATGGCTGGAGAGGCAGCATGGCGCCCTCAGTTTTCGGCTGACGCAGGTGCTTACTGGACATGGATGTTTCGGGAAGTACCTGCGTCGCATAGGTCGGGAGCGGACGCCCGCTTGTCATCACTGTGTGGACTGCCTCGAGGACACGGCGCAACATACGCTGGAGGAGTGCTCAGCTTGGGCCCAACAGCGATGTGCCCTCGTCGCGACACTTGGTGCGGGTGATCTCACACTTCCAACCGTGGTTCAATCCATGGTTGGAAGCGAAAACGCGTGGGATGCAGTCGCCTCTTTTTGCGAGGAGGTGATGCATGCAAAGGAGACGGCGGAGAGGGAGAGAGAGCATACCTCTCATTCCACCCGCATCAGAAGAGCAGCGGGGCGTCGAAGGGCGCTTAACGATCTCCAGCCACCATAAGGAGGGGCCTGCGGGCGGCGAAACTGGGCCGGTGTCGCCACTCGAGCAGACAGGCTCAAAGAGGTGGCACGCATAACATGCGCGCCTTAATGGGAAGACGTGCGGTCGTGTGATCGGCCGCACTTGGTGATGGGGCCCGCTAGGCAGGGCGGGCTGATACCAGTCGGGGGTGCGGTGAATGTACAAGTATCTCCCGGGCCCCCGACTCATGGTGCTAGAAGGAACAGTGGGGTTTTAGTCGGTAAAAGTCCGACATAACCCTCCGTTGTTCCCAGACGGAGGGTATCCATGAGGATTTCCCCACGAAAAAAAAAAAAAAAAAAAAAAAAAAAAAAGGGTATACTAACATATTTTTTTTTGAATTGCTTCATGTTCAATTTCGTGACAATATACAATTTTGTGTTGGTGTGTTACAATGTAAGAGTATTGCAAAAACAAAGTAATATATATATATATATATAAAATTGAGCATGAAGCAATTCATATACAAATATGTTCCTCTACCCTACCTAGATATCTCTTTTGTTGACTGTACCTATTTAGGGTCGGCGCAATATGTATTTTCTTCCATACTTCTCTATTAGTCGGAGGAGCTCGTGGCTAAGTAATAACAGCCGCATGGGTCTATCCATCAGGTTAAGCTACGTTTGCCGGGGTTGTCCGTTGATGGATGACCATCTTTACATAACGAGACTCCTCCGTGCCCTGGAAAGCACGTTAAGCCGTTGGTCCCGGCTATCATTCATGGATCTTTGACAGTCGTTACGGGTCGTCAGAAGCCCGAAAGTCTGACAACCAGTCTTAGCAAGGGGAATCGTATTACCCAGTTACTGGCTTGTGTAGGTCAGATAGGCAGTCGCTCCATGTAAAATACTGGTATTCAGCTGCATCCGGTTTGACTGGAAGCCGACCCCAACATAGTTGGGAAAAGGCTAGGCAGATTGACTTCTCTATTAGTCGGAGGAGCTCGTGGCTAATTAATAACAGCCGCACGGGTCTATCCATCAGGTTAATCTACACTTGCCGGGGTTGTCCGTTGATGGGTGACCATCTTTACATAACGAGACTCCTCCGTGCCTCGGAAAGCACGTTAAGCCTTTGGTCCCGGCTGTCATTCGTGGATCTTTGACAGTCGTTACGGGTCGTCAGAAGCCCGAAAGTCTGATAGCCAGTCTTACCAAGGGGTATCGTATTACCCAGTTACCAGGTTGTGGAGATCAATAAACAGTCACTCCATGTAAAATCCTGGTATTGAGCTGCATCCGGTTAGACTGGAAGCCGACCCCAACATAGTTGGGAAAAGGCTAGGCTCTATTAGTCGTCATCTCGGAAGTCACCCCCCTTCTAGTCATATCCCCCTAATTTCTATGGCCTAAATCTATAAACTAAACATTTGGCACGTGCAGGTGCACGTAGACATGTTCCCGTTTCTGTCACTTGTGTGACAGTGACAGGGATAACGAAGAAACAAGAAGAGAAGAGAAGTAGGAAACTTGCTGCGCTTGGCTAAGGCCAAGCGCAGCAAGTTTCCTACTTCTATACATCTCTATCAGCCATATAATTCAATATACTGAGATTGATTTCTTTTGATTGATTTTTAACTGATATTGTTAAGATTCTCAAGTATCGGCCGTAGGCTCCTTAGGCACACAATCATTATTAATAGGCTAGGGACCTGTATTGTATATCACGCATGAATTTATTTGTTTGTCTTTTAGAACTTGATTTTCATTAAGGTAGCCCTGCTACAGTTAACGTTTGCTAATAGCTTGTTTTTATTATATAATGTAGTAATGTGTGGTAGTAGATTGGAGAAATGGCAACAGAAACTGGAGAATGTTGGCTTGAAAATCAGCAGAACCAAAACTGAATATATGTTCTGCGATTTCGGCGGTATCTCCAGTTCTGGAGGCATAGCGCTTGATGGCGCGCTTCTCCCAGTCTGCTCCGACTTTCGGTATCTCGGTTCACTCGTGCAAAGCGATGGCGAAGTAGATCGGACGGTTAAGCATAGGATTAACACTGGATGGATGAAATGGCGGCAGGTCACGGGGACAATCTGCGACTCCCGCATTCCCCTTAAACTTAAGGGGAAGATATATAAAACAATGGTTAGACCTGCTGTCTTGTATGGATCAGAATGTTGGGCCACAAAAGGGATAAATGAAAAGCAGTTGCATGCAGCTGAGATGAGAATGCTAAAAGGGATGTGTGGTGTTACACGAATGGATAGAATAAGAAATGAGTACATAAGAGGAAGTCTAAAAGTGGCACCGGTGACTGAAAAGTTGTGCGGAAATCGGCTGTCATGGTATGGGCATGTGATGCGGAGGAGTGAGGAAAATGTCGTGAGGAAAGTTTTGAGTATGAATGTCGATGGCTATAAGAGTAGGGGAAGACCAAAGAAACGATGGATGGATTGTGTGAAAGATGACATGGCTAGAAAGGGGGTGACTACCGAGATGACGAATAATAGAGAAGTATGGAAAAAAAAGACATGTTGCGCCGACCCCAAATAGATTGGGATAAGGGCAGCAGAATGATGAATGTAGTAATGTGTGGAAAATGTTGTGGGTACTATATTTGTAATGTTTTAATTTTAAGACAACACTGTTTATGGTTAGTATACTAGGTACCGTTTGTATTCCCAAATGAAATAAATAAATAATTAGGATTAGGCGGCGCAAATACTGATTCACGCCACTTATTTTAGTAGTCACGTCCTTTCTGGTTGTTGCGGCGGCCTAAAGCCTTGGGGTGAAAATCGAAATTTTCTTAGTGGACTGTATGAGGGGCGGTTCGGTGACACAAGTAGGTGTTTTGGTGGTGTGGGAAAATGATGATGGTACCTGCCTGGTGAGCTATGGCGACACGACGAGAAGGGTTTCCTTAGCCACGTGGCTGGCGCGTCCAGGATATCACGTACGGACGAGAATCTGCACTTTCCACAACACACATACACGCACTTGCACTGTTCAATAGCAATCTTCGTTCTTCGCGGTGAAAATATGAGTCCTTTTTCGACTTGGGATTAATTTTACCCACAGGCGTCGATGTTGGTTGAGAACTGGCGGATCTTCTTGGCGGCAGCGTATGCGCGCCATTGCGGATCTTCCTTCTCGCTCTCACTTAGGCATTATAAGCGTTGTGGAAGGGAGAAGGAAAGCGGAAGGAACTTTATGTTACACAGATACTAATTAATTAGAGTTGCCAGTAATTAGGCATGAAATATAAAATAAAGAAAGTAATGGCGTTAACATTCCTCGCGGCCTTAAAGGGTCACCTTTAAAGAGAATAATATAATAATATATACAGTGAAATTACACTTAAATCTAACTAAAGAGGGAATGGACTGAATAAGATATTACTGAGTAGGAATGGGGCATAAGCGGACCACAGGTCGCACAAGAATCCCATTAGAAGTGCGTACTGAAACGACTCGCGTGCTACCGTCTATAGACGTATGCAACTTCTCAATAACACCTAGAGGCCAGGATAGAGGAGGCGCATTATCATTAACTATCACTACTACAGTGCCTTCCTTAATCATGTCTCCATCAGGTTTATTCCATTTTAAGCGTGATTGTAAACTATGAAGATACTCGCTTCGCCATCTTTTCCAGTACGACTGGACTAATTTATCCATAAGAGAGTGTCTTTGAAGCAGGTGATCAGACAGTAAACCTACTTCCGCAGCGGGTAATGAGTTAAGCGGTACAGTATGTAAAAAATGCGAAGGGGTAAGAGCTTTAGGCTCTTCCGGATCAGCGCTAAGAACAGTAAGAGGTCTGGAGTTCAACAGGCACTCTATTTGAGAGAGAATTGTAACTAATTCTTCATAAGATAGGAGTTGTTGACCTATTGTCTTGAAAAGGTGAGTCTTCACGGCCTTCACCATGGACTCCCAACATCCACCAAAGTGCGGTGACGCGGGCGGAATAAAATGCCAATTAATGCGATGCTCAGCGAGCTCCTCTTCAAAGCGCGGGCGGTATTCTTTATTTATGAAATTATACAAGTCGCGTAAAAACGAATTAGCTCCTCGAAAATTGGTCGCGTTGTCCGAATACAAGCATTGTACCGGTCCACGGCGGGATAAAAACCGTTTCAACGCGGCTATGAACGACACAGTCGTAAGATCTGTAGCTAATTCAATATGAACAGCGCGAGTAGTCATACAGGTAAATATACATAAATAACCCTTGCGACTCTTCGCAAATCGAGTGCGTACGGGCACATACTGTATAGGGCCAGCGTAATCACACCCTGTATGAGAAAAAGCTTTGGTTGCAACATTTACTCTAGATTTAGGGAGATCGCCCATAATCGGCGGACCATGAGGTCGCGGTCTCCACCTGTGACATGCGTTACACTTGTGGATTCTATGACGAATAATGCGTCTAGCGGACAAAATCCAATACTTATGGCGCAATAACGACATAGTGAGTTCTGGACCTGCATGTAAATATTTTATATGATAATAGTCTACGAGGATTTCAACTATGCGATCATGACGGGGTAACACTACCGGGTGTTTAGTACTATAGGCCTCAGCCGAATGAGTTAATCGACCCCCAACGCGGATTAAATCATCACCATCTACAAATGGCTTGAGTTTAATAAGAGCGGGTGAACAAATTTTATTATTTTTTAACTCGGAATAATCATCCATGAAGTGTTTTCTTTGAACATGACGCCACAAAATGGTTTCAGCGAACTCGAGGTCGCTAGCGGTAACGGTGTCAGTCCGACGCGGGAGTTTTTTCATGAAGCGGTATATGAAAACAACAATACGCAGCAGTTTAGTCCACGACGACGTACGTTCTGCGAGTGCGAGTAGAAGCGAATTTTCCGAACTTGAATCCGCGACTATGGGATGCGCGTGGACCTTTTCTTCCGGAATGGGTTCCGAATTCAAGTCTGTAACCTTATGTATGGGCCATTCGGAAGGCGGCCAAAGCGGCCCAAGCGGGTCCGTGCAACCATAATGGGTGCTCAATGAATTTGTCAGGTGTTAAACCACGTGACAAACAGTCCGCTGGGGTTTCAGTACCAGCTACGTGGTAGAAATGTTCCGCGGGGACGTTGTCTACGATGCGAACGACACGATTGGCCACAAACGTGTGCCAACGATGCGGAGAAGAATTTATCCAGCAAAGAGTCACCTTTGAATCGGTGAATGCGTAAATAGCGGTAACATTATAACGCGGATTATAAGTGTCATGAACACGGCGAAGAAGTTTAGCGAGGAGTTCGGCACCACAGAGCTCCAGTCGAGCGATAGTCAATGGTTTAACCGGCGATACCTTCGACTTGGCACAAACCAGCTGAACGACTACGTCATCGTTGCGAGTGACGTGCGCATAGATGACAGCGCCGTAGGCGCTTTCACTGGCGTCGGAAAATCCAATGAGGCGAAGAATACAATTTTCAAAAATACCTAAATGGCGCGGGATTTTAAAATCATTTAAAAGCGGCAGGGCAGAGCGAAAAGTTTGCCAAATATTTATGATGTGACGCGGGGGAGTGTCATCCCAATCGAGCTTCAGTAACCACAATTCTTTGATAAGTAGTTTAGCATAGAGAACTACAGGCGCGACAAGCCCCATGATGTCCCACAGTCTAGCTACGGCCGACAGAATAGCACGTTTAGTACACGTGTCTGGCGGTGCGAAAATAAGAAATTCAAAACAATCATTTGACCTACACCAGCGCAAGCCGAGAACCTTTTGTTCTACCGACTTGTCGAATTCTAGTTGTTCGGTCAACCTATGCGACGCGGGAATACTGTTTAGTACAGTTTGAGAGTTACTGGTCCACTTGACCAACTCGAACTGACCTCCTCTAAAGAGTTTAATCAGTTCGTGCGAAACCTGGACTGCACGTGATTCGGAGCTTACGCTGTAGACTACGTCATCCATATACAGCGAATCCGCGATGATAGCGCTGGCGCGCGGGAAGTGATGACCATCGTCTTGAACCAACTGTTGTACTGTGCGGATCGCATGGTAGGGACTTGACTTGAGACCAAAACAGACACGGTTAAACTGATATAGAACCAGAGGATCGTTTGGACTAAAACGATATAAGATGCGTTGAAAGCGACGATCGCTTTCTCTTACTTCAATCTGTAAGAACATTTGTCGGCAATCAGCCGAGAGCGCGAATGCGAACAATCGAAAGTTCAGAATTGTAGTAAACAAGTCACCCTGTAAATTTGGGCCACTGTGTAAAATATCGTTGAGAGATAATCCAGTACTCGTTTTAGCACTAGCGTCTAACACGGAGCGTAGTTTTGTTGTTGTCTTATCTAAACGTACAACTGCGTGATGCGGAATTACATAGTCAGGACAACTACTGTCTGAACTATCGAGCGGAGCAGGAGATAAATATCCATTATCAATATATTCGCGAATGACGTCATCATACGCAGTACGTAACTCGGGTGCGGATTCTAATTTCTTTTCTAGGCAGAAAAAACGTTTTTTCGCGATATCGAGTGAGTTCCCCAATGAGAACACATCGCTGCGAAACGGTAGGGCTACAGAGTATCTACCTGTGTCCCCATCGCGTTCCGTGGTCGAATTATAAAAGTACTCGCACTCAAGTTCGTCGAGCGATTTGCTCGTCGAAAGAGTGACGGGCGCTTCATCGACCTGCCAGAATTTTTTCAACGCCGATTCTAACGAGTCTTTGTCGGATGGTTGCGAAATATGTGAGTAACAAGACTGTGGAGGCTTATTACGACGTACAGGCAGCGCGGGCACAGTGCCCATGATGACGTAACCGAGTACCGTCTGCATGGCGGGCGGCGCGGAGGAGTTGCTGCTAACTACGCGGGGCAGCATAAGATGCGGGAAAAGCGAAGCCCCGATCAACACATCGATGCGACCGGGTTTGCCAAACGATTCGTCGGCGAGCGGTAAACCTTTTAAGTAAGGCAAGGCGGACGTATCTACGGGAGCGGTAGGTAAATTATCGGTGATTGCATCGACAACTAGCGAATTAACGTTAAAAGTAACGTTCGGATTAAAACGGGAAAAGAAAGCGAATTGTACGGAACCCTTAACGGATTTTTCCGTACCACCGATACCCTTAACGGAAGGCGTATCAGATGAATGTCTAGTCAAACCTAATCGTTTGCAACATTCTGCGGTAATAAAATTAATTTGTGAGCCACTGTCTAATAGACAGCGAATAAAATGCTCCTTACCAAATGAATCTCGAACTATTACAGTAGCGGTTGACAACAAAATAGTAGTATTCGTATTACATTGCGGCTTTGATACGCGGGAGTTCGAGTCGTAAAAGATCGACGCAGCAATGGATGCATTACATTGCGGGGCGCTCTGAGCGGTGGCGGCGAGCGGCACGGCGGCGGCGGCGTGAGCATCTTGCTCGCTCGAAGCCGTGGAGTTTGAACCCGATTGTGTACGTGCGGTATCATCAACACCGTTCGATAATACAGTCGCGTGCGATTCGCGATTAAAGTGTAAAAGCGTATGGTGTTTATTTTTACAAGATTTACATCTAGATTCAGACTGACAGACTCTGGCCTTATGTTTAATACTTAAACAGTTAGTACATGCATCGTTTTGTTTCACCGATTTGAAACGATCACTTGGTGTCATTTTAGAAAAGGCAGGACATTTAAATAAATGTTCATGAACAAAGCTATCACACAAACATTTAGCGGATTTATCAATTACAGTGTAAGATTGCGGTTGCGGAGTTTTGAACGTTTTTTTATTTATAGGATTGTTATTAGACTGAGTGAAACTCAAGCTGTTTAAAGCTTTAGTATTTTGTAAAATGCGAGATTGATTTTTAATGAACTGTACTAAATTGTCGAATTTAGGAATTTCGTCTTTTGAGTTCATTTCAAAAAGTCGAGCGGTTTCAGAATCAACCTTTTTTATAGCGACATGGAAAAAAATCAAATCTGATAAATCATTTATTTTAAGGTTTTTTAATGCGTTTGCGGCGGAAACAAAATTATCAGAAAAGGATTCGAAATTTTGAATAGATGCGGTATTAAAAGATTTATGTTCAAACATCCGATTAAGGGAACTAGAAGCCAACATACGTTTGTCTTCGTACTTATTTATGAGTGAATTAAAAATTAATTGGTAGTTATCGCCATTAGGGCAAACTCCTGAGAACGCGGTTTGAGCCTTATCTTTCAATTTCCCCATCAAATAATATAATTTCTCCGAATCAGTCAATGTATTATTTTCGTGTACCGTGCTTTTAAAATTAGCATAGAACAGGGGCCAGTTACGAATATCGCCATCGAATGACACAATTTCAATGGGAGGCAAGCGAACTGTTTGCTTATTGACACCACTACCACTAGAAGTAGGAGCCGATGTGGCTGATGATTTTGAGTAACTTGAATAATTATATTTAACGCAGCAATATAATTCCTCAAAACTAATCCACGACTGATCATCAATATTATTTTCCGGGTCTTGTCTTAGAAGAAGCGAGTTATATTTATTAAATGCCTCGAGGAACTCGGTGCGCAACGCATCAACATTGACACACGCACACAAGAACTTCTCTATCGGTTCCATACCGGACTTCATTTTTTCCATTAAATCGTAAATGATTTGCATGCGGGCAAAAATCATATTACGACATGACAGTGCTATTTGAATCGCGGATTCTATCTGATCATCCGAATCAATGGTCACTTTCTTAGGCATTTTCGATATTTTTGTAGGTTTTTATAATAGCTAAAATAAATCACAAACTTCAACGAGTTGCGCGCGGTGCGGGATTGGTAGGTGGTACCTACGAATATAGTACCGAACGATAGCGAAGCGAGCGAGCGGTAGATTTTGCTTCTACCTACGTATATTAAAATATTAAGTTGAGCGGGATGCGAAATACCTGTGAATGTACGCAATGACAAGTAGGTACTGTAATAAATGAATAAATGAAAGCGGTTTAGTATAAGAGTATAAGGAACGAAGATTGAAATGAAATATAGTTGCGGGATGATGATATACGGATATAATATTGATATCCGTTATCAAGAGGATAAAGAAAAATAGGTATCCGTGATCATGGGACCAAAACTGTTGGATATCTGTGATCGTAGGACCAAAAACTGTTGGATATCCGTGATCGTAGGACCAAAAAATGTTGGATATCCGTGATCGTAGGACCAAAAAATGTCGGATATCCGTCTCGAAGGACCAAAAAATGTTGCGGCGGCCTAAAGCCTTGGGGTGAAAATCGAAATTTTCTTAGTGGACTGTATGAGGGGCGGTTCGGTGACACAAGTAGGTGTTTTGGTGGTGTGGGAAAATGATGATGGTACCTGCCTGGTGAGCTATGGCGACACGACGAGAAGGGTTTCCTTAGCCACGTGGCTGGCGCGTCCAGGATATCACGTACGGACGAGAATCTGCACTTTCCACAACACACATACACGCACTTGCACTGTTCAATAGCAATCTTCGTTCTTCGCGGTGAAAATATGAGTCCTTTTTCGACTTGGGATTAATTTTACCCAACAGGCGTCGATGTTGGTTGAGAACTGGCGGATCTTCTTGGCGGCAGCGTATGCGCGCCATTGCGGATCTTCCTTCTCGCTCTCACTTAGGCATTATAAGCGTTGTGGAAGGGAGAAGGAAAGCGGAAGGAACTTTATGTTACACAGATACTAATTAATTAGAGTTGCCAGTAATTAGGCATGAAATATAAAATAAAGAAAGTAATGGCGTTAACACTGGTCATTTCATCTTTCACATATGGATGGATTTCCATTGTTAAGGGTGGGTTGCTCCATTTTAATTTAACAATAACAAACATCGAACTGAAGGTGCGATTGTGAGGTGTTATTGTTAAAGTAAGATGGTGCAACCCACCCTTGTTAAAGTTCCTGTTAGACAAAAATGGGTTGTTCCATTTGACAATTTGTAACTTTAACTGAAACCTTAACCGCCCACGCTTTGCTGGTTAAAGTTATTGTTAAATAAGTACCTGTCAAATCTGTCAGATGCGTCGAATGTCATGTCCCCGCTCCGAACTTTAACTTTTACATTTGACATGACGGTGCAACAGCAGGTAGTCATTCTATGGTCATATTACCGCGCGTTTGCACTGGCGAAACATCGCATAAAAACATATTGATATCTCTATTTCTACCAATGTATCTGACAGAGATATCAACATGTTTTTAAGAAACTATAACGTAGACCTTGGTGCAACCCACCCTTATTAATTGTTCTTCCCGTACAGTAATTTGTAGTCTTCCATATTGATTACGTTAACGGCGACCCTTTGAAATTATATCCTAGCGTGTACCCTAATTTGACTCGCCAAAGCAAATTTCGTTCTTAGGCTTATCCGTACCAAAATGTTACAAAGGAACCCTTCTGGTGTGACTCAGTCTGTTTGTCTGTCCGTCTGTCATAGCTGGATATCTCAAGAACTACTAATTCTATCCACTTGTTTAGAACAGTTTTAAATGACGTTTACCTACTCAACTATTTTGCAAATAAGACAGATTTTTTTTTTTGCAACTGGGACTGAAAAACTCGAAGTGGGGCTACTAGGGCACGTGGGGTATCATATTATATTTCTTTGTTAAATCCTAAAGTTTCCCACTCTTGTGGCTCCTGCAACCAGGAATCGTAAAACCGTGGTTTAGAGTCAAGTCTTTCGAAGGGGTTTTTTTTTTTGTGGGTGGGAAATCATCAAATGACTTCTCCCGCTCCGGGCAGAGCGGGAGGGCGTGTCAGACTTTTACTGACTAAAACCCACCCGTGTTCCTTCAGTTGCCCGTGCCAGGGCCACGGTATCTCTTTCGAACTACCCGCGACCCCGGCGGCATCGGCCCTATTGGACCCCGTCACTGCTAACATCTCTTTGAGGCGCGCGTGGAATACAACGAGGGCGTCGACCCAGGCCTGGTCCTTACCGGATGGCGAGCTGCCCATTACTCGTCGTCCGCAAGCCCGCGCCTACGGTGGCCGGGAATCGGCGATAGATTCCCGCCGCCCAGGGCGTCTCCTGCGGCGGCTAGGGGCGCGAGGGCGCAGGTGTTGCCTCTCCCTCACGCGTTCCGCCTCCTCCTTCGCGAGCATTACTGCTACGCAGAAGGAGGTGACGGCATCCCATGCACTCTCGCTGCGCTGTTATGAGATGACCTTTATCATGCGTAACTCTTTGAATGCGTTTTAGGCTTGAAACCCAGTAAAAGGGATAACCCATTGAATGGGTTCTATACTGGAAACCCAGTGAAAGGGTTACCCCTTCATTAAAAATAACCTATATAATATAAAGTATGCCCATCATCGAGAGATCATATTACATTGCTCCGAGTCGGAATATTATGCTGTTATCGTTTTTAAGAGATTTGAAGAGAAAACCCTTTTGAACTGCTTAAATTAAGCCGTTACCCACATCGTATGGGATTTTGTTTAACTGCTTAGAAAAAGCCTAGCTAAAACCCTTTCAATGGATAACCAAAACGGTCCCTTATAGCCATTCAAAAGGGTTACCTACATCGTATGGGTTTTTAATTAACTGCTTAGAAAAAGCCTATCGAAAACCCTTTGAATGGGTAACGAAAATGGTCCCTGTCTGCAATACATTAACTAGCGCAGGAGCTGCGGCAGGAGTCAGATTTGATAATTTGTTGTACCTACTGTTTTAATAATAATAATAATAAATAAATAAATTTATTTCAGAATCTTATTTCATTAAAATTTATTTCAATATATTTCAATAAATTTATTTCAGTTTTACACCAATCAATATTTTTTGTATTTTTTTGTGTTCTACCAATTTTAACTAGACAATGAGTAAGAAACCGATTTATTGATGCCGTGTTGATTCTCATAAGAGCATCAACCGCGTGCGCGCTGGCAACGTCATATTATTTCTAAAGGTTTTTCGTGATTATATTAATAAATTTAAATCCAAGAACAATTTCCTCTCTCTAATTCTTAGATCGTTGGTAGTACCTACCTATCTATGCTATTTTTTGACAGTTATTTTGGTATTTACTAATAGTGTGAATAAACAGTTTTTCTTTCTTTCTTTCTTTCTTACTCTTAGAAAATGAAATATTGTCAAATATTTTCTATTTTCAAAGAATAAATACATGAATAACTGTCAATACTTATAAATACCAACCGTCTAAGAATTAGAGAGAGGAAATTGTCCTTTGTTTTAAATTTATTAAAATAATCACGACAAACCTTTAAAAATATGACGTTGCCAGCGCGCGCGCGGTTAGTGCTGTTAAGATAATCCCTAATATATTTTAGTAGCTCATAAGAATTGAAGAATTAGGTAACATTAACAGGTACTTAAAATATTTACCAAAACATTGACGTGTAAAAGTGTCTTAAAAGACACGTACAGTACAGAAATAAATATCATTTCATTTTATTTCATTTCAACTGACACAGAATAATAAAAAGGTATAAAGTAAAGTTCCCCAGAATCAGTTAACAACGTATTCTTACACAAACTTTTCTAAACTAGACACAATTATCTTTCAAAAAAAAGAAACACAAAAGACTTTATGAAAAGATACCGAAAAGTTCTTTATTTTCACAGACAATCGGTCGAAACGAATGGCTCGAACAAAACGCGATTTTCAAGTAAAATGAATTTGTCTAGTGATGTTTGAAAGGTGAGCGGGAAGGAACATTCGAGAATTTCGATATTCAATCGGATGTGCTATCACGGGTGATTTCTTTTTCATTACTTTCTTGTTCGTAATTCGTCAACTGGATTTTTTAGGACAGGTATCCTTGTGTCTAAGTAATAACAGCCGTAAGTGTCTGTGGATCAGGTTAAGCTACGCTTGCCACGGTTGGTGACCATCTTTAAATACCAAGACCCCTCCGTGCCTCGGAAAGCACGTTAAGCTGTTGGTTCCGGTGTTATTCGTGGATCTTCGACAGTTACGGGTCGTCGGAAGCCCGAAAGTCTGACAACCAGTCTTACCAAAGGGTATCGCATTACCCAGTAACTGGGTTGTGGAGGTCAGATAGACAGTCGCTCCATATAAAATACTGGTATTCAGCTGCGTCCTGTTAGACTAGAAGCCAAGGCTACTAAGTAACCTAGCTAGGACATCAGATCGTAAACTTATATTGTTACCTACTTATCTCAGATGGTTACTAATCCTAAGTTGTCAACCTACTTTGTAACAGACTGTATACCTGTTGACTATGAAAAAAAAAAAAACTCAGTTGGGAAAAGGCAGACAGATAATCCTATCATCGAATTACTTAGAGACTTTTTTATGGTATACGTAGTCATGTTTACATAGTTACCAAGTAGATGGTTATTGCTTCGTCGGTCTAGTGGTCACAAGCGCCACTGCTCAGCATGAGGTCCTAGGTTCGATTCCTGAGTCGGGCAAAGTGTTATTGGGTTTCTCCAACTGGTAATTTTATCCGTCACCTGTCAATGTTTTGATCTTGTCATTTGTAAGTATGATTGTGAGTGGAAATATAACATAGCAGATTTATTGTTCTTAGGAGCAAGACACGTACCGCCATGGGATCTGGAGGCAAAAGTCCTCGCGCACGTGTGGGAGTGGCGCGAGGAGGTAAAACGCCGGGGCGTATCTCCGCTGCCACGAGAAATCACGGTACAGCGGACCGAGCTCCGGCGGGATCTCATGGCGGCATGGAGAGTGCGATTGTCGCAACCCAGCGCTGGGCACGCCACAATTGCGGCGATAAGTCCCCTCTTTGAGGAGTGGTTGGAGAGGCGCCACGGCGTCCTCACCTTCCGCCTGACGCAGGTCCTCACCGGACACGGTTGTTTCGGGAGGTTCCTGTTTCGGATAAGGCGGGAGGAAACGCCCGGGTGTCACCATTGTGTGGATCGCCCGGAGGACACGGTGGAGCATACAGTGGAGGTCTGCCCGGCTTGGGCGGAGCACCGCCGTGTTCTCACGGAGGCGATCGGCGGCGGCGATCTCTCGCGTCCAAACCTGGTCCAGGCCATGGTGCGGAGCGAGAGTGCATGGGAAGCCGTCACCTCCTTCTGCGAAGCAGTAATGCTCGCGAAGGAGGAAGCGGAACGCGTGAGGGAGAGGCAACAGCCGCGCCCTCGCGCCCCTAGCCGCCGTAGGAGACGCCCTGGGCGGCGGGAATCGATTGCCGATTCCCGGCCACCGTAGGCGCGGGCTTGCGGACGACGAGTAATGGGCAGCTCGCCGTCCGGTAAGGACCAGGCCCGGGTCGACGGCGCGTTGTGTTCCACGCGCGCCTCAAAGAGATGTCAGCAGTGACGGGGTCAATTGGGCCGATGCCGCCGGGGTCGCGGGTAGTTCGAAAGAGATACCGTGGCCCTGGCACGGGCAGCTGAAGGAACATGGGTGGGTTTTAGTCAGTAAAAGTCTGACACGCCCTCCCGCCTCTGCCCAGAGCGGGAGAAGTCATTTGATGATTTCCCATCCACAAAAAAAAAAAAAAAAAAAAAAGGAGCAAGACACGTTTTTGATGTATTATTCTTTTCTCTCGCTTTTCTGGAATCTGTGGGAGTGATTTCGTGAAAAGGGACGGAAGTGTCAGAAGTGTGTAACAGGAAGTGAAAATATTTTTCTAAAAGCTTTGAGAGAGCTTTGAAAGGGTGACGGATTGAAATATTGCCGTTCCTTAAATGTTGCTTATTTGATATGGAACTAGAAAGTGCTTTTACCAAGGTGAGATGTCAGATGTTACACATCATATGCGACTACTGTAAGGCTCGCTCGTTTTTAGGGTTCCGTAGTCCACAAGGAACCCTTATAGTTCATAATAATATGTTCTGTCCGTCTGTCCGTCCGCAGCTTAGCTCAGAGACTCTTAGTACTAGAAAGCTATAATTTGGCATGGATATACATATTTATCACGCCGACAAAGTGGTAAAATAAAATCAAGAAAAAAATTTTTTTTAGGTTAGGTTTTAGGGTACACGTAAAGTGGGGATGTTTTTTTTTCTCGTCTACCCCATGGTGTGAGATATTGTTGGATTGGTCTTTCTAAAAATATTGCGGGTTTGTGGAAACAACTTTTCGATTTTAGGGATCCGTTTCTGAAATATTTTGCTTTAAAGTGCTAATTTTTGTTAGATTCATGTCCCGTCCCCCCCCCCCCCCTGCCAGCTAAGTGGTTAGTTTTGGATGGGTAAAAAAATTCACGGTAGTAGAATAACGAAGTTAAAAGGAAAACTATCACAGCTAAGTAGGCTTTTTAAATTTACGAGTAATAGTCAACCAACTTGTAAAATGCACTTGGAACAGTAAAAATTTCGTACAAATTCCGTTAAAAATTACTTATATAACGTTGTTAGTTGTGTGAAACAGGTAGTAAATATAAGTTTATGAACCATGTAAAAATATACAAAAATAAAATCATAACATTCTTATTAATAATGATTTCTAAATTAATAATATTTACGTTCGAATAACGATGGGCGGCGGCGTGCACTACGGAACCCTATTACTGCGCATGGCCCGACACGCACTTGGCCGGTTTTTATTTTTTTTATACCAAGCCCTTCTCGCTAAAATAACCAGGACATACCCAACACAGTTTCCAACCCAGTCCTTCGAACAGTGTTGTGCAGGAGTGTCCGCCGCCATCGCCACCTATCGAATGAGAATTATAAACTCATTAAACGCTGGGGATTGAACCTAGGAATCATCAGTCATGCTAGCGTACCATATCATTAGTTCAGGGTTTGGTTAGTTTGTTTATGTTTTTATTATGTATTAGTTTATTTTATAACTATCATTTGTGTATTTTATTTATGGACCTTAGTTGCCTGACAATAAAGGAATTATTATTATTATTTTATTTGTCTTTGGCTTATCTTGGCACCCTGTGGTCCCGGACCTTGGAAAGGCGTACGAGGGGCCGAAGCCAACTCGCAGAGGCCCCTTAGACAATTTTAAATGACGAGGAAGCACCAGCCGACGATTATCCCTGTATGCACTATGCAAGTTCACCCAAGGACAACCCCCGGTTGCTGCGGGACTATTGCAGAACATGGAAAAAAATCACATTGGGCCAATGGGTTTGGGTGGCTATAGTGGATTGGGTACCTTGAACTATGGAAGAACTATGTCCCCTGCCTGACCAATGTTATATAATATACACAGATAAATTGGCAGGGGGTGACTTGCACACTCAATAATGGGCCCCCGGAAATGGTCGCTAGCACATAGTGACGCAGCGACAAGGGGCAACATGTCCTGAGGTGCTTGAGGAGTGGAGAGGTATTATTCCTTCCTGTGAGCACGTTTGCTCTTGCGAATCTCCACTCAAGCCGACCAATAAAGGCAAGAAAGAGGTGGGAGCTCTGTTCCCATCAGTGCTCACTCCAGCCGGTCAAAAAAGGCAAGCCAGAGGTGAAGAACAAGACTTCTCCCGGCAAATAGGGTCCGTGGGGTCGCAACTGCCCAATAGCTCGCCACATGCTGCCCTGCCGGTTCACGTATCTCTCTTGGTCTGGCTCCTCACCCTAGACCTGTTTCGGCAAAGTAAACTCCACCGGCATAGACCCAGAGTTCGAAACGCGCAAGCCCCACCACGACGTCAACGTCCCTATTGCTTACAGTAACATGCTCGTGAAAGTATGCCCTAGTTTCTTCACTACAAACTTTACGTAAACAGTTCCTTATCGAGCAGTAAAATTTGCTTCAAATCGAAGGTATTTAAATATGTTAAGAACTTACTAAGCTAAAAATTGATTTAAGTATAACATTTTGTCATAAATCTACATTTATACGAAGCGCGTTTAAATTCCGGTGCGCATCTTTCCTACACAGAAAGTCACAACTCAATAACTATATTCCAAGAAAACACATCTATTCACGACATTAAAACACGTAAAAGCAAGCCACAGACAGATAATTACTGACTCAAAGCGACGCTTACATTCACGCATTTTCACGGTTCACAGTGCCTCATGTCGGGGCCACACCAACGGGATATGCCGTTAGCCACAACTTATCGCTATAATTTTACAACGGCATTCACATTGCCGATTGACGTGGTGATAACTTGGTGGCGGCGTTCAAGTGTGGCCACTCAATTTATCGTGATAGTTATCGGAATAATTACCGCGATGTTTATGGCAATAATGGGCATTAACGTTGACATTTGTGTGTCCCCGATATCATAAGATGTGGTGGTCACTCAGTTTATCGCGATAGATGTCGGAATAATTACCGGTATGTTTATGGCGATGTTGGGCATTGAAGTTGACATTGGTGTGGCCCCGACATCATAAGATGTGGGAGTTGCACTCAAGAGTGCGTCAATATGGATGCTCTAGTTTCACTAAGCATCGTAATTTCTTGGTTTTTAATGTTACAGCTTTTAGTACTTTGATGTATTACCTACAAATATTTCGTAGTCCCAAGAAATTCATTTAACTTTTTCAAAACTTACGAGAAGTTTTGAAAAAGTTGTATTCCAAATTTTTCCGATTTCGCTAATTTAGTTATTTTACAGACGTAATTTTACAGTTAAAATACTGCATTTCTATAAATTTGAATGCACAACAAGAAAGATCATTTCAATTTTATTTTTTTTATTTATTTCTTATTATGTTCTAATGAATGAACTACTTTTTTTATTTTGCGTCGAGTTTATAATGCGAGAATTAGGTTGTGTTAAAAGATTTTTTAATGTCAAATGTTTTTAATTTTTTCCATTTCTTTTTCAGAAAATGGCAACAAATGGATTGATTTTGAACTGAATTTTGTTTCTGTTGTTTTAAATTTATGAACGACAGTTCTAAGTAGCCGAAATATAAAGCAATTCTTTGCCAATTTTCATATATTAGACGTGATCTTAATTGAAATGATATTTCATGTTGTGCATTAAACTTATACAGTACAGTATTATAACTGTAAAATCACGTCTGTAAAATCACTTGTATAAAACGCACACTATGCAGCCGGGCATATTATAAGTTGAGAAATTACATCGCTGACATAAATGCTTGGCTAAATGCTTGTCCTGCTCCACAAGGACGCATAAACTAATTGATTAGCATTCGAAAATATTGTTGGAGCTGCTGAAGATTAAGAAGAGAGAAAACTTTCTTTGCATTGTTTAAATTAAATCTCTTAGGGCCTATTTCACGATGTCCGAATAGCCACTACTCACCGAATAAATTCAAAAATGGAACAGAATTTGTATTAAATTATCTGCCAAGTAAGTTAATATGAACTTAATCGCAGGTGGTGAAACAGGCTCTCAGTATTATATTAGGTCTTTACCTATGAAATTGCCGTTCTGCAGTACTGGCCATTTCAAATCAAAATAATTTTTGTTTGGCTAAGAATTCTAATTTCAAATTAATTTTATTTTAAAAACATGGATTTTTTTTCCAACAGTAGTCATTTGTTTATTGATTAGTGTTACATTTTCATCGCATTTCAATATTTTTCGTCATCATGGATACGTTAAAAATTCGAGTAATTATGGAATATGAGTACCGTCGTGGCAGCAACGCGGCACAAGCGGCACGCAACATCAACGACGTTTACGGAGCTAACACTACAAACCAACGCACCACTTGTTATTGGTTTGCTCGCTTCCGTTCTGGAAATTTCGACCTGAAAAATGAACCTCGCGCTCGTCCGAAGACTTTGGTCGACAATGACGAATTAAAGGCGATTGTGGAAGCTGATGATACACAATCTACGGCTGAATTAGCAGCAGCTTTCGACGTTAGCGTCAAAACAATATTGGTCCATTTGCGTCAAATTGGCAAGGTAAAAAAGCTTGACAAATGGGTGCCCCACGAACTCAATGATCGCCAGCGCGAAGTACGTGTCGAGACGTGCCTTGCACTGCTCAACAGACACACAAATGAAGGAATTTTGAACCGCATTCTTACCTGCGATGAAAAATGGATTCTGTTTGATAACCGCAAGCGCTCAGCAAGTTGGTTGGATCCTGGTTCAGCACCTAAACAATGCCCTAAACGAAAACTTACCCCTAGAAAAGTGATGGTCACTGTTTGGTGGTCTAGCGCCGGTGTGATTCATCACAGCTTCTTACCAAACGGGGTGAGCATTACTGCAGTGGTGTACTGTGTTGAACTGAACACAATGATGGAGAAGCTGGCACATCTCCAACCAGCATTGGTCAATCGCTCATCTCCGCTGCTCCTGCACGACAACGCGCGACCTTATACTGCACAGCAGACGGTCTCCAAGTTGCAAGAACTGGGGTTGGAAGCTCTCCGTCATCCGCCCTACTCACCAGACCTTGCGCCTACAGACTACTACTTTTTCCAGAATTTGGATAACTTCTTGGCGGGAAAAAAATTCAATACCCGAGAGGCAGTACAAAATGCCTTTGAAGAATTTGTTGCCTCCCGTCCAGCTAATTTATTTAAGAAGGGCATCAATAAACTGCCACTGCGTTGGCAAAAATGCATTGATTGCATGGGTGATTACTTCGATTAATACAAATAAAAAATGCATGAAAAAAATTCCTTTAAATTTTTTCATTCAAAACGGCAATTTCATAGGTAAAGACCTATTATAATTGCATAGCACATGGTGTGAGCACTATGTAGCTACTATTAAGCTACCTTTTACTGGGTAAGTCTTTCGCTGGCTTGAATGTGCCCTGGCGGTTGAGAGTATGTCATGCTCACTCAAATGTCTCGTTGGTGGTGGCGTGTGTGTTGGATCATTAAGTTCCCTTCAAAATGGTTGAGCTAATTGGTGCTGATCCATGCGTCATGTTCGTGAACGGGCGCCGTCAGTTGGGACTGGTCGTCTGTTAGCTGCCATGGCTTATTTTTAATTTTAATATTTAATTTAGTTGTTTTAGTTTTTATCTTTTTATTACGGACGCTTTTTAACGTGCACGTCTTTCTACATTGTTCTCACATGTATATTTTCAACATGAACGGTGTAACCAATATTTTGTAAAAATATTTTGATTTAAAGGAATGTCCGTGGAGTTTCTTGCCCGTTCTTTTCCATAGGGACCTACTACACTTTGGAATGGGCCACTAGCTTCATCTTTCTGACTGACCGACCCATTCACAATTCAAAAGTGCCTGTAATTGGTTTATTTGAAATAAATACTTTGAGTTTTTTTTTTTGACGTCAATCAGCGAAATTGGCAAAATTTTATGTACGCACGGCTACAGATCAAGCTATACATTTTCAGTATAAACTGATCTCGCTTTGTATAGGATTTCCTTACAATGAGAGGTCAGTGTAAGCTGGAAATGTATAGCTTTATGTGTAGCCATGTGTAAGGCCTCTTAATACTCGGACTCTTATGGGAAGCTAAATAAATACTTTTAAAAAACATCGTTCAATGCGCCACTGCTGAACATGAAGTCCTGGGTTCGATCCCCAGACCGAAAAAAGTGATATTTGAATTTAACTAGCAGTTCAAAATCTGACTTTTTGTCCACACAAACTTACATATTTGATTCCAATAAAGACGCAAAAGGGTGAAGATACCCAATCAATTAATTGGCCTAGCCTATTCACAACTATGTTGGGGTCGGCTTCCATTCTTACCGGATGCAGCTGAATACCAGTATTTTACATGGAGTGACAGCCTATCTGACCTCCACAACCACAATGAAATTAGATAAGCAAATTGACTACCTACTTAAATTGTCCGTATATTCAAATCGCAACCGTCATTGTTTGAAATAGCTGTAGTCTGTAACACCGCAAATTGACTTAAGGTGTCAATTTGCTTAACAGTTCATTTTCCTGACTGTACATCGTTATGTAACAAAATCCTTTTACCTATTTTAACATCGAAAATCGTCTAGCGAAAGGATATTTTTTCACTAGCTGAAAAACTATCTCTTATCACTACAAAAACATTTTTTACAAAAGAAAACAACCGACTTCCAAATAAAACACTACAAAGTGAAAAATAACTTTAAGTTCGGAAGTCGGTGTCTTTTTTGTATTTTCGTTTTTTGCCACCGACTTCCGAAATTAAAGTTATTTTTCACTTTGTAGTGTTTTTTTTGGAAGTCTGTTGTTATTTTTTTCAAAAAAGGTTTTGTGGTGATAAGAGATAGTTTTTCAGCTAGTGACAAAATATCCTTTTGCTAGAAATTAGAAAATCATCCACATAAAAAGTAGGAAAAACACGTACTATCGAAGCTAACTCAAAAACTACCCAAGCAAAGTTAATTAATTTTACAAGGGACCAACTTCGAGGTATATCCTCCCGAATAAAACAAAAATCGTTCAAATTGGACTACACTGTAAAAAGTTATGCGTGGTCATAAATAAAAAATATATATATAATACATGTGTCGACTTGCGAACCTCCTCCTTATTTTCGTCGGCTAAAAATACCTACTCATTCATCATCTTTAACCACATAACATAAATGAACTTCCACAATATAAACGTAATGGTCAATATATTAGCTAATAAGAGTTATTTGTCGAGTCAGTAGCAATCTTATTAGATTTACTACGGCCCGTTACATCTTAGAGGAAAAACTAATGAAAAATAATAAAGATGTGTTGGTTGTTATAGGTGAAGGAAAAATGGAGGAGCTCGTGGCTTAGTAATAACAGCCGCACGGGTCGATCCTTCAGGGTAAGCTACGCTTGCCGGGGTCGGTCCGTGGATGGGTGACCATCTTTACATACCGAGACTCCTCCGTGCCTCGGAAAGCACGTTAAGCCGTTGGTCCCGGCTGTCATTCGTAGACATTTGACAGTCGTTACGGTTCGTCAGAAGCCCGAAAGTCTGACAACCAGTCTTACCAAGGGGTATCGTATTACCCAGTAAATATGTTGTGGAGGTCAGATAGGCAGTCGCACCATGTAAAATACTGGTATTCAGCTGCATCTGGTTAGACTGGAAGCCGACCCCAACATAACTGGGAAAAAGCTAGGCGGATTGAGGTGAAGGAAAAATATAATTAATAATAGTAATATACAATTGTTTTTAGGAATATTTAAATGTTCAGCTACAAACTAATAAACAATTTCCTAAACTTAATAATGTTTTTAGGGTTCCGAACGTTAAAACGAACAAACGGAACCCTTAAGTTGCGCGTCCACCTGGTCGGAATCGGAGCGACGTCCGCGTCGTCGGCACCGTACGGATTTGTTGCTTTGTATTGATTTCTATGCTACTGCGTGCACTGGATCGGCAAATCTCCGGCAGTGATCGGTATTTCTGCCGATGACGTCATCCGTCACCTTTAAAATATTAAATTTCTCCACAACTTTCCTTTCTACGAACTGCACCGGCAATGAAGTAAGAGCAACTAAGATGTATCGACAGCAATGGTACTTGTACCCCAGATTATTTAGTATAGTCACTATTATTCGGATTTACATCTATCTGCCTAGCCTTTTCCCAACTATGTTGGGGTCGGCTTCCAGTCTAACCGGATGCAGCTGAATACCAGTATTTTACATGGAACGACTGCCTATCTGACCTCCACAACCCAGTAACTAGGTAATACGATACCCCTTGGTAAGACTGGTTGTCAGACTTTCGGGCTTCTAACGACCCGTAACGACTGTCAAAGATCCACGAATGACAGCCGGGACCAACGGCCACGGTATGTAAAGATGGTCACCCATCCACGGACCAACCCCGGCAAGCGTAGCTTAACCACGCTGACAACATTACGTGTTTAATTATAGTTATATAGTAATATGTATTAGTTTATAATTGTTGTTTAGGTTTCCTATGGGCTTTCAGTTGCCTGAAAATAAAGTGATTGATTGATTTAACCTGACGGATCGATCCGTGCGGCTGTTATTACTTAGCCACGAGCTCCTTAGGACTTAAACATTACTGGCGAAATATGGGCCCATCCCTTCGGTGACTACAGACGTCATATTTTTTTTATTTAGCCTTACTGTCCCACTAGGTACTGGGAAAAGGCTTCTCCAAGTCTTTCCAGAAACTGTTTTCCCACCCCACCTCGAACCAGCCCTCACGCTACGCATCCAGGTCCATTCGCCACCTCTTTCTGGGCCGGCCTCGGCGGTGCCGTCTATCTTCAGGTACCCCATTGTGTGGAGACTTTTAGCCCAGCGGTCATCGTGCATGCTGACGTGACGCGCCCAATCCCATTTGAGCCTGGCAGCCTTCTTTCCTACGTTCATTATACCCGTTTTGGAACGCATCGTGGTGTTCCGAATTCTGTTCTGTGTTTTTACGGCTAGGATGCTGCGTTCCATTTTGCAGACTCCAAGGCTCGGTTACTACTCGGTAAGCGACCAGGGGCCGTACTATGACGTGAAAAAAGATCATGGATCCATCATGGTTCCGTTGAGAAAAAACGATGGTGCTATAGGTCGTGTATAGCTCCGTCTCTATCTCACTTTGGAATCATGATGGATCCATGTTCTTTTTTCATGTCATAGTACTGCCCCAGGTCTACTGAGCATACACGTCATGTCGATTAGTTTGCGCTTCAGGGAGATTGGCAGATCACCCTTCATTAGCGTCTCCATGAACCAGTAGCTTTTACTGTTATGTAGTATGTTATGTTATTTGTCTGACATCGTTATGAAAATATTTAAGACTAGTTTCTGCCCGCGACTTCGTCCGCGTTATATTTCTGCGGTTGTTATTACTTAGCCACGAGCTCCTCCATTAGGTATAACTTTCTAATGTGAAACTACCTACTAGATACCTCTGTATCCATCTCATCAATATCGTGGTAACTAATGTCACTTAAGCACAAATAGAATCTATTCCCAGAAAGAAATTAAACTACGACTGCACGAATAAAAATACACGACCTACGCCCTAACCTACACAAGCAGTGTCAATAAATTCTCTTCTAAGGCAGCTGTCCCACCGCACCGCCTAAAAACGAGTTGGCAACGAGCGACTACTCGCTGAGTTGCTAGTATGCAAATGTTATACTGAACGTGATTCTCTCAGCGAGTGTTCTGCCCGCCAAGCGAGCTTCCTTGAGAGAGTATTTTTCTTTGATAGCACTTTTCGCTACGGCAAACGAGTAGGTACTCAAACTCAAAGCATTTATTTCAATTAAACCGATTACAGGCACTTTCGAATTGTCAGAGTCGGTCAGTTAGTCAGAAAGATGAAGCTGGTTGCCCATTCCAAAACGTAGATCTCTATGGAGAAGAACGGGCAAGAAACTCCAAGGACACTCTTTTAAGTCAAGATAACTATTACGTACAATATCCTGGGTACATTATTTATGTTGCTTCTATATGTGAGAACAATGTAAAAAAAAATGTTTAAAAACAATACAAAATATTAAAAATAAAGTTAAGTTATGAGATATCCAGTCTCAACTGACAGCCCCAGTTCACGAACATGACGCGTGCGTCAGCACCATCCAGCTCAACAATTTTGTAGGGAACCGAATGATCCAACATACGCGCCCCATCAGCGAGACATGCGGTGTGAACAGTCAGTTCAGTCAACGATCAACTATTAATAAATGTATCTCTTTTACTTACACGGGATCTACAATCTTTTGTACGTTTCTTGAGCGAGAAAATCCTTGATAGCTATTATCGCTTCCTCGTCAGCGGTGGGACAGGGGCCTAAACGATAAACACCGTACTAAAACAGTCGTAGGAGGAAATAAAAATAGAATAAATCTTTATACAATCAAAATAAAGCGATGGTAATTAAATAACACCTACTCAACCTCACCTTTTGTTTTGGTTTTTTTTTGGATTTTAACATAAAACTCACCCGTCATTTATTCGACCTAGGTATTAAAACGTCATGGAGCACAACTTTTTTCTTATATCTGTGAGCACAATTCAATCAATCTGCCTAGCCTTTTCCCAACTATGTTGGTATCGTCCAGTCTAACCAGATGCTGCTGAATACCAGTATTTTAAATGGAGCGACTGCCTATCTGCCCCCCACAACCCAGTTACTGGGTAACTCGGATACACCTTGGTAAGACTGGTTGTCAGACGTTGGACCCGTAACGATTGTCAAAAATCTACGAATAACAGCCGGGACCAACGGCTTGGCGTGTTTTCCGATTCACGGAGGGGTCTCGTTATGTAATGGATGGACTCCCATCCACGTACTGACCGCGGCAAGCGTAGCTTAACCTGCGATCGACCCGTGCAGCTGTTATTAATTATCCACGAGCCCCTTCAATCTGCCTAGCCTTTTCCTAACTATGTTGGGGTCGGCTTCCAGTCTAACCGGATGCAGCTGAATAACATTATTTTACATGGAGTGACTGCCTATCTGACCTCCACAACCCAGTAACTGGGTAATACGATACCCCTTGGTAAGACGGTTTTATTCATGAAAAACATAAATATTTTACTAATTACAAAGTTTCAAACATTAGCTATTTATTTGCAATAAAAACAGTTAATATCTAAATATAAATCAGTACTCACAGAATGTACAGAAGAAGACTTGGTAAGACTGGTTGTCAGACTTTCGGGCTTCTGACGACCCGTAGCGACTGTCAACGATCCAAGAATGACAGCCGGGACCAACGGCTTGGCGTGTTTTGTAGGCACGGAGGGGTCTCGTTATGTAATGGATGGTCTCCCATCCACGTACTGACCGCGGCAAGCGTAGCTTAGCCTTCGATCGACCCGTGTGGCTGTTGTTAGCGAGGGGCTCGTGGATAATTAATGGAGCATAATTCAATAGCTGTCAAAATATTTATTTTCTTTTACAAGTTGAAACATTGTAATTTTTTGTCATTGTTGTTGGAACCACAAAATCAAGGACATAATTATTATTGTGATACGGCCTACTCCCTCTCACAGAGAAGAGGCTTGTGTCTCAGCAGTGGGAATATACAGTGTCAAATTAACTTAGCTTGCGAAACTCCGCAGACGTGATGTATCCGGTAACGGCCTAGCCGTTTAACTAAACAGCGGCGGTCAATTATAGGTTAGATTGGAACTGTGACCAACCACGCGCGAGCCCAATTAGTCGCAGTAACGAAGCCAGGGCACCCCGACAAAATGGGTTAGGTTAGGATAGAACATCATCATCTCATCATCATCATGTCATCTCGCAGAAGGAAGCTGCAGAAAGGGAAAGGGATATCACGAGTGCTCTCCCTTCCCGCAGCAGGCGCACTGGGCGTTGGAAGAGGGCCGATAATGGCCTCTTCCAGCCCCCCTAAATGGGTCCAGGGGCAACGGACTCGGGGACATCCATCGCCCCCCATTACACGGACTCGAGATGGTGGCGCGTAGTGTTCCACGCGCGCCTCTCTAAGACGTAAGGGGGGGAGTTCAACACCTCACTTCCTCCTATGGGACGTGGCCCGCATGGCGCAGGCCATCACCAGTTCGGGGCAGCGGAAGTAACATTCGCATTCACAGTCCCCGACGCAGGTGTACGAGGGAACACCGGGGTGGTTTTAGTCAGCAAGACTCTGATAGCCCCCTGTGCCCACCCCAGGGCGGAGGACATCCATGAGGATTTTTACCCCGACAACAAAAAAAATGGATAGAACTGTGACCAACCGCGTGCGAGCCGAGTGACCGAAGCGAGCGGTGCGTGGTAGCGGTCGGCGAGCACTAGGTACTTCCAAAGGCTTAGGCTTTACTATTTAACTCAGCATCAATACGGTGTACCTACACGCGGCTTCGGCGCGACCCCGATGCGGCGCCTCACAAACATGCGGTCCGGCGCCGGTGCGGCTACGGTGTCTGAAGCCATGAAGCCTTAGGAGCTGAGCAAAAGGAAAAAAGTCGGAATTAAAGAAAGCTAAGCGAAAATGAAGTAGATAAAATCACGGGCGGGCGATGCGATGCGATGCGATAGGTCGAGGGCTGAAATTTCATGCGGGCGAAGCCGCGAGCAGAAGTTAGTGAAGGATTTTCTTCAGAGATTTATTGCTTTTACTTTGAAGATATAATATCAAATGGAAAGCAAATGGAAGTCTGCGGAAATCATACAAAGTTAGTCAAAGAGTTTGCAACGAGAAAATATATCTCTTTTGACTTTATTTTATTTAAACTAGATATCGGTTCTTAGAATTTCTTTAGAGGAAAGGAAATAACTTTTTAAAAGAGTCTGAAGGTGGCTTTCACATAAAGACTGTTGGCGGTAGTTTAATTCAGAGTTATTACTTAAAAGAGGGCAGTGAATGCAAAAAGCTAACCCGCTTATACATAAAAAACTAAAACGCTCTACAAACATAATTACTGTAGTTAAAATAATGTTTTGTCTTTTTCGTTCAAACTCAAATCATAAGCTGACGTTCGCACGGACGTAAAAATATCGCCGCGGGATTTTATCGCGCACTGGATTTTCAACTCTCGGTGTTGAGCCGAGCTTCGAGAATCCAACCTAACAACAACAGAGTGTACCCCAGCGCGTCGAAAAAACACACTGTTGCGCGGAAAAAACTCGCCGCAATATTTTTACTTCCTTGCGTACGTAGGCATTTATTCGAAATAAATTGTCAAAACACTATTTTACTAAAATAGATTTGTAGAGCGTTTTAGTTTTTTATGAATAAGGGGGTGTGTTTTAACCTACATTTGGCAATTTTTCGAAGTATCAATAGTAAAACATTTTAACCACTCAATAGAGCTCAATTCTCACAAAATCGGTGCCTATTTTTCAACATACAATTTCATATTCAATAGTCGATAAGAACATCCATCACAAATATAATATTAAAATACACATCGCCATCTCACTTGCACACCGGATATTGGGTAGCGCCCCGCCACCGGAAGACAAGCGCTTGAATTTAGAACAAAGGGAAATCAGCGCCACCTAGCGGCGGGTCGTTAATGTCGGTGTGGATGTTGTATTGTTTGTTCTTTTACATGATTTTTGTTATTGTATGGTTTTCGTATGGCGAATAGCACAGAAATTGACTTATTTGAGTATGGCGAGAGGAAAATCCAGCATCTTTCTTTGCGATAAAAACCCGTGTTGGTATACTACCTATCATTAAACTTATGCGCTTCAGCAATCTAAGTGTTGTAAAGGTTACATGCAAAAGGCGAACTTATTTCGTATAATCAGCGTCCCTCGAGTAGGTATTGAAGTTTTCTATGAGACTGTTGAAATTTTTGTCGCGATTACGATGTTGGTCCCATGGAGAAAGTTGTTCGGTTTGATGGTCTGTATCACACCCTGAAATTTGACGAGGATGCAAAACGACACGTTGTATAAATAAGGTGTTAAAAAAATAACTTTACAAACTTTAAAGGATTGCTTTAGACCATCGAACTGAATAACTTTTATTTATTATGGGACCAACTTTTATTTATTTTTTTTGCCCTAAAAATAAAAGTACAAAGGCGGACTTAATGCCATAGGCATTCCCTACCGGTCAGCCAAGGGTGGTGAAGAGATTAGATGGCAGGTGCTCTGTTTGAAAGCAATAATGATAAAAAAAGAACACTAAAAATATATCCCAAAAAAAATCTGCTGTTCCATACTAAAGTTTAAAACCTATTTTCTACACTATATGGGACAGCTGTTTTTTTGTTTCGCGATTTCAAAGTTGGTCCCGTAGTAAATGTTACTCAGTTTGATGATGGTCTATAAAGCACCTCTTAAAGTTTGTAAAGTTAATTTTTCAACACCTTATACGAGTAGTAAGGCTAAACACGCATCAGTGCATTGGTGCGCAAAAAGGGTGAAAGTAGATGCGTAATGTAGTGCACGTTTCTCTGAGATAAACTGATAAATATAAAATAATTCAAGTTTATCATCTACTAGCTGCGCCCCGCGGTTTCACCTGCGTAGACCGGGATAAAAAGTAGCCTATGTGGCAATCCAGGGTATAAGCTATCTACATACCAAATTTCATCCAAATCGGACCAGCCGTTTGAGCGTGAAGAAGTAACAAACATACAAACACACCAGACTCACTCACAAACTTTCGCCTTTTTAATATTACCTAGTGTGATAGTGTGATGTGATTATTCTACTATTTCCCACAAAGCCTGTGTTTCCTACAATACCAAAATAGAGGGACATTTTATCCACCAACTGCACTTTCAGCTCATAATCCCAGCTAGCCTAGCATAGCCTCAGCTGCATAATTATACACTTGCAACACAAAACCGCGACACAATGACACAGAACAAGTTTTTGTTTCACAGCGTCCTTTGTTTTGTGTTGTTTTGGAAGCTACTGTATTGTTATAATAGCTATTTTTTTTCTTGTTTTTATTGTATGACACGTATTAAAGCTCCCACAAATAGGCGCGACTCGCGACGGGAATCCCGCGCTACACAAAGGCACCGCTCGTCGCGCGACACGCGCGCGTGTCTTAAGAATATAACTGTATTAGGCTATATTTTATTGAGTCCAAAATTATTATTATTATAATGAATTTATGTAATTTTAATGGTCACTTATTTCACAACACTAGCTGTGACACTAGGGTCCATATTCAAGAAAAAAATCAGTTAAGGACGCTGTTAGAAATGGGTAGTCAAATCATTACTTTTTTACACAAAAGTATGTTTATTAAATAAAATGCTTTACATTCTTAAAATGTTTTTTGGCCAAATTGTTGAATCTATCAACATGTGCATGGTACTTCTTTTTTTTCCGCGCTTTGCTTTCGCCAGGTTGAAGGAGAAGTTAAGGTATAAAACCGATAAACAGCCTAATATGGAAAATAGCAAATTCAAATATTTTTGAGTTTAGAACACAAATAAATGTTAATTTGTTCATAAACTTTTTTTTTTTTATTGTAGTAATCATGGGTTTTGATGATATTCTATTTATAAACATTATTTAAATATTCAAAAAATATTAACGCCGTAAAGATGCATAGGTACCTCTTTGCCGAGATTAAAAAAAAAAAACATTCACCTCCGAATAGAGATGGTGTGAATAGAGGCATTGAACCAATTTGGACTAAATATAGGTATAAGTTATCTGTGGCAATTTTCATTCCCGCACATGTGTTGGAAAGTGAAAAATCGCACGCGTGTGAAATATATTGTAGTGTGAACCTAATCGTAGTGCGATAGGAACCAGTTTTCGAGGAAGTGTATTGAAAAATATTTTTAGGATGTACCCTAGGAGTCCTGCGTAAGCACAAAGCTAATGAAATAAATCAGTACGTCGATTCTGTAAAATTCAAACAACAACTCCCATCTCACATCGCTATTCACTCTCACTCGTAAAATAGATGCTTTTTATTTGACACTTTTAATCGGTTTCTAGTGCGAAGTGAGCGTCGAAGTGACGGGATTCCTTACTGAATGCCACTTCTTACGTCACCTCATACTTTATCTGTCCAAATCTTACGGTCAATTTAGTTCAACTCGCTGACACGCTCGCAAGGGTAGCGCTAGTGTAAATTGGAATTATCAACCGTGTTTGAATGCCAATCAAGAAACTCACAGCGGATTCATTCGAAGTTTAGAATAAGGTCTTACAGAATCACACGGCTGGATCGTTCAAACGGTGAAATTTAATTGCCTGTCGCGTCAACAATAACAGTTGTATTCGTCTAAAAAGTGTCAGATGAGTGCAAGTAATTTTTTTTTTATTGTAATGCCACAGGCAAGAAATACAACATGTCCCAGAATTGATGGCACAACCGCTTAAGGGGTCATTGTACTCATCATTATGAACAACTTTTACTAAGGGACCAAACCTGAAATCGCGAAAAAAAATCTGCTGTTCAAACTCGTCAAAATATAGGAAGAAGCTTATTTTTTTTTCGTCATTTCAGGTTTGGCCCCATAATAAAAGTTGTTCATAATGATGAGTACAATAACCCTTTAAGCGGTTGTGCCATCAATTCTGGGACATGTTGTATATTCGTAATCCCGAAAATGTTTTCTTCTAATTATGCATATTTACACGACATCATTGCACTGCCATAACATGTTCATACATTTCTAAACAAACGCACGTAAATGATTACAAAAAGGGACCTTGGAAATGAACCGCCCGCGCCGCTGCATCGTCACAGCACAGAATAATAAAGACACAGTAGTTTATCTGGGCAGTGACCTTGAATTAATTACTTACGGCCGCTCAGTAGATAAATACGTGTCCGTCTGTACGTTAGTCGACGTTCGCACGGACGTAAATATATCGCGGCGATTTTTTTTTTCGCGCGCTGCATTTTCAACGCTCTACTTAGCGCCGAGAGCTAAAAATCCAACAGTGTGTTTTTTCGACGCGCTGGGATGCACTCTGTTGGATTCTCGAAGCTTGGCTCAACACCGAGAGTTGAAAATCAAGTGCGCGATAAAATCCCGCCGCGATATTTTTATTTCCGTGCGAACGTCGGCTAACTGCCGCGCACTCGAACGTAAGCCGACGTTCGCACAGACGTAAATATATCGCGGCGATTTTGAGAGCCAAAATTCAACAGTGTGTTTTTTCGACGTGCTGAGATGCATTCTGTTGGATTCTCAAAGCTCGGCTCAACACCGAGAGTTGAAAATCCAGTGCGCGATAAAATCCCGCAGCGATATTTTTACGTCCGTGCGAACGTCGTCAGCTAACTGCCGCGCACTCGAACTGTTACGTAGAATAATAATATTAGTTTTTACGTTTCGGCCATTTTCTATGAAGCTAAACTACTGTAACGTAATTATACTGTGGTCACAGTAACACGTTGTGCCTGACTGTATTACCTGGCTGCCACTACTTTAATATACTTACTGATGTAGGACGTGACCGTAATATGCTAGGAAGAGACTCTAGACTAGGCTCTTACAGGAAGGAGGGACGTGTTTTGTTACGAAAAGAAACTGTACTTTGTGAAGTAAATAGGTATTCAGGAGTTCGTCAGATCAGTAGAAAAAAAGCTCCCACTTAACAGTGCTACTAATTGCGTAACACATAATCAATCGGAGTTGGTTTCATTTTGACAGTTCAACAACATTCATTGCGTTATTTACGAAGTTGACAAGCCATTTTTTTTATTCAGATTCCGATCGATAGTGTGTGATCGAGGAGCTCGTGGCTAAGTAATAACAGCTGCACGGGTCGATCTAACAGGTTAAGCTACGATTTCCGGGGTTGGTCCGTGGATGGGTGACCATCTTTACGTACCGAAACTCCTCCGTGCCTCTGAAATCACGTTAAGCCGTAGCTCGTGGCTAAGTGAGGAGCTCGTGGCTAAGTAATGACAGCCGCACGGGTCGATCCATCAGGTTAAGCTACGCTTGCCGGGGTCGGTCCGTGGATGGGTGACCATCTTTACGTACCGAGACTCCTCCGTGCCTCGGAAAGCACGTTAAGCCGTCGCGTCGGTCCCAGCTGTCATTCGTGGATCTTTGACAGTCGTTACGGGTCGTCAGAAGCCCGAAAGTCTGACAACCAGTCTTACCAAGGGGTATCGTATTACCCAGTTACTGGGTTGTGGAGTTCAGATAGGCAGTCGCTCCATGTAAAATACTGGTATTCAGCTGCATCCCGTTAGACTGGAAGCCGACCCCAACATAGTTGGGCAAAAGCTATTAGGCAGATTGATTGATTGAATGTTTCTTCTTCAAAGCAATCGTAGCGTTGGTTTGTTTGGAAGTTAAAATAGCATCATATTTTTTAATTACATTTAGGAATTTATCCTTTTCCAGACTCTAGAATGGTTTTTTCCTGTTTCAGACATACATTATAATATCTCATATCATAACAGATCTTGAACTCGCCGTAATGACACCAGACTTCAAACCCACACAGTGAGGTACAAGCTATGAAATTAAAAATCACATGTCAGTAGCTACTTCATATGTAAAAAGATACTTTCCATTTTTGTTGGGTTATGTCATGTCAAACGTTTTGTTTCTCCCAAGAATCACTTCTTTTCTTTAGAAATAAATTCATTGAAATTATTAATTAAAATTAGTTTTTTAAAGATTTTAAGTAATATTACGCATGTTAAAGTAAAATAATCTACACCTTACGTATGTCTTCTAATTAAACAAAACGCAGTAACTGAGTGTTACCAGAACGAAACAACTATCAAGCGTATATTCCATATAATATTCTTACTCAAGCATTTACTCAATTAAGTAACGTACATTACTCGGCTATAGAATAAGATTTTGTAATGAAGAATTCTACCCTCAAGCAATGACTTCATTAAGAAATTACGTAGCAGCAAGTAATTGCTTCATTATAAATACGGGCCTAAGAAAAGTATAAAAAGGTAATATTATTTTCACCGAAAATCTGAGTACATATCTACTTATAACAAGATGACACGTGTTACTGGTTACAATCTCGCTCTCATAATGACGTCAGACCTCGCTCGTAAGTACGTCCTCCGTGTGGATTGGATTTAAAGACCTTGAGATGGACTTTAAAACTGTATCTACTTGAATAACAGTAACAATTAAATTGTAGAAAACAAAACAAAGTAGGTAATTTATTAGTTATACAGGGTTACTGGTAATTCGACGTATATCCGTCAGGGACTGATAAGGGGGCCAAAATGCAACAAATTGAACCCCCCATATGTATGGCCGAAATTCAATAGTTTTCGAGATATATGAATTTTAAGAGTTTTTCGATATTTACCCAAAATTTGACATTTAATTCCAAATAAAAAAAAAATACATATTTGAATGGGTACCATTAAAAATGATGTTGTTGCTGGCACTTTAATTAAGCTATTAACATAATTAAAACTACTTAATTTAACAAAATATTTAAAATAATGAGCGATTTAAGAATAATATCTTATTAATATTTTCATTTCACGCTTCAAAAATGTTGTCTCGTCACAAAAATTACTATGACATTAATCGTACAAATCACTAAAACAACTTGCCTATTCTGTAAGCTTTCCAAAAAGGTATACAAGTCAATTTTAAAATACATAATTCGTGGCATGGCATGTGTTTGAACCGGGCGCGGCGGCGCGCGGTTCGGGGAGAGAAATCATCTGTGTTTTTAGTTTATGATCCTCGCTAAAACAACCGATTTTACTGGCGAAATTCTTCGTGATGGGGCGGGGGAGTACACGGCGTCTGCTGCGCTCGCGTCGCCTTCCTTAGTAAGTTTCGACTCTACGCCGCGCAAGCACGTGTGTTGTTATCTTGCTATTAACCAATCTCTCATCGCGTTAATTTGTTATCGATCATTATTCTTAATTCTTGTTTCTCTTGTTATTCTTTTTGTTATCATTATTATTTCGGATAACATGGCTTCGTATTCTAATAACGAATACGCAGACATAATGTTTTGTTATGGTTTTGCCGATGGAAACGCGGCTGTGGCTCGGCGAGAATACCAACGCCGCTTTCCCACGGCGACTTCCCCACGTTACTGTTTTCGGGAGCACCTATCGACGATTGTCTGAAACTGGCCGTGTTCAGAGAGCACAAGTCAACGCTGCCAGACCTCAACGGTACACGGCTGACGAAGAGGACACCATTCTTCAGTGTTTTATTGATGACCCAAGCATCTCAACGAACATTGTTGCAACACAGTTCGGTATATCGCAGTGGAAAGTGTGGTCGGTAGTATATCTATCAGGTAGACACCCATACCATTATCAACCTGTCCAAACATTGCACGAGGGAGATCCTGCCAGGCGACTCGAATTTTCTCGGTTTATGTTAAACGCTGACGCTGACCAAGAACATTTCCTAAGAAATATTTTGTGGACTGACGAGTCAAAGTTTGACCGGGATGGTATAACGAATTACCATAACTTACATTTTTGGGCACCTAAAGTAGGCAGGAATCCAAAAAAACTAAAAGAAACTGCGTCGCAAATGAGATTTTCCCTGAACGTATGGATGGGTGTCCTTGATACTTATTTGCTACGCTCTCACTTCTTGCCCCAAAAATTTTAACGGCGAAAATTACGAGGTTATTTTATTTGAGGAATTAGTTTATGTGTTAAACGTATTTTTGTTTTTTGTACGTAGTATGCTAACTCAAAAACTACTCAAGCAATTAATAGAAAATGAGACCAACTTCGAGGTATCCCCGGGGTCTCGAATAAAACAAAAAATTTTCTAACCGGACTAAAAAACTTTTTTTAATAAACGTGTCGACTTGAGAACTTCCTCTTTTTTTTCCGTCGGTTAAAAAACATTACACGCAGCGGAGATGAGAATGTTGAGATGGATGTAAATGGAAAAGTCTTTAGAACACGTGAAGACGAAACGTGACGCGAAGTTTGAAAGCGGCGCCAGTGACTAAACTTGAAAGGAAATCGTTTGGCTTAGTATAGGCATGTGATGAGGAGGGATGAGGAAAATGCCGTGAGGAAAGTTTTGAGTATGAATGTCGATGGCTATAAGAGTAGGGGAAGACCAAAGAAACGATGGATGGACTGTGTGAAAGAATGAATAGCTAGAAAAGGGGGTGACTACCGAGATGACGACTAATAGAGAAGTATGGAAAAAAGGGACATGACGTTACGCCGACCCCAAATAGATTCGGATAAGGGTAGGAGAATGACGATTATTTGTTTATCCCAGGTCAATAACTCTTAAGCCATCTGTCATGCGCCACAATAGGATATCTCTCCCGGTTCTTACAACTTGCACAAGAATAAGCACCCTTACTTTTTCTTTTATCCCCCACGAGGATCAATAAGCTCTCGATATTCTAAAATAGGACATCAGACCAAGATGTAGGAAGGCTAGAAGGTCTAGCCGATAACAGATGTTTCACTTTTCGTTAAATTTTTGTCTTTCACACGAAGGGTTCCCGTACCACCCTACAAAATTTAACAAAAATAATACTTCAGTTAAAAAAAACAGGTTTCTTGTATGGGGACCCCCCCCCCCCCCTTCATTTTTAACTTTATTTTATGAAAATACTAGCTACGCCCCGCGGTTTCACCTGCGTAGACCTGGATAAAAGTAGCCTATGCGTTAATCCAGCGTATAAACTATCTATATACTAAATTTCATCCAAATCGATCGAGCCGTTTGAGCGCGAAGAAGTAACAAACATACAAACACACACTCACAAATTGTCGCCCGTATAATATTAATGTATTATACAACGTTTTTTAGTATATGCGAAACCCGAAACACGTGTCTAGTATTTTTATGTAAAGAATCTATGTACAAAATTTCAAAACTGTATCATGAAAAATAACAAAGTTATAAACTTGTTATGTTACCTGGTTGTCCGTACAAAAACATGATCACCATGCGGCACCCGCTGTGCGCCCGTGCCTAGTGCCGCTATGACTTGCCGTGACTTGTGTTCGTCGCTCGGTGTCCATATTGTAACCTTTTTTAAAGATTTTTGGGGCAAAATATAACACGGTATAAAAATTATTGGAATCGATTCAGTTATTTATTCTGAACAAACTATATTCAGGTTTCGCATAAACTAAAAATAATGTTGTATAGTAGGATTATTAAACCATAGATTAGTCATTAGTCTCACCTGTTACTGTCATGTGTCAATAAAAAAGAACCATGGAAATCGGATCTCATAAGGCGGAGATATCCAGTGACCCCCTTTTTTTGCCCCTTTTTGGAGGAATAGCCCTCTAATCTAAAATCCCCGACGACAAAAAATTCTGTAAAGTCGCAAAACCTGTATACAAAGTTTCGTCTAGAATCTAGATCGGTTGTAAAATACTGTTAAGTAGACGCTAACGCCATCTGTTATCGAGTAGCAGAACTACACGATACGACGTTTCGTGACAGATTTTTCTAGAACATTGTAAACCTTTCCAGAATGTTCTAGACGGTTAAGTGTCGTTTTGCAGCATTCTAGATCATTCCCGAAAGTACTAGAATGTTCTCAAATTATGTCCTCGAACTTTCTAGAACTTGCACTCGTCATAATATATAAATAGAGGGTTGCCAGCGGTGTAAGGCAGTCCCCCTGGCTGGAGGCTTTTGAGCTCGCTGAATGGCACCCACAGGAAAGTCCGGTTAAGTAGTCGAGACCTCTCATGGTCACACTACGAGATGCCAATAAAAAAAAAAAAAAAAAAAAGGTGTAAGGCAGTTCTGCTAGGAATGCGATACAGTGAACAACACTGAACTAACAGTGATTTAACAGTGAGCTATAAGTGATTCTGCTTAATGTATCTGATTACTGTATTTGTGATTATTTGAATATAGTATGTTTTTGGTGTAAATTGGCATACATTTATTTATCCCGAACCCCAGCTCGTAACAATACGACCTGCACCCAAATTGCGTAACACATTATCGATCGGAGTTGGTTTCATTTTGAAACAAATTGCTAATCCATTGCTTCATATTATGTTCGAAAAATTTGTCTGCTCGACAACGTAATTATTACATTATTAAACTACTTAAATAAATTAAATAATAAAAGAAGCGCTCTTCCTCCTCTCTCCTACTATGCTGTGCCCGACAGGGTCCATAATTGTGTCATTAATTTTAAGCTTACCAACTGTTTTACATTATGGAATGCAATAAAGAATTGAGAATTGAGAACGTAAATAACGCAATGAATGTTGTTGATCTGTGAAAATGAAACCAACTCCGATTGATAATGTGTTACGCAATTAGGGTGCTGTAGAGGAGTAGGAACAAACAGATAGACGAAAGCAAATTTTGCCAAACTTGAAGCAGGGACGCTTTACTCGCTCGGTCAATCATTCACAGCATTTTAGCTGACTGCAAGCAAATTTTAAACCTAAAATCGACGATGTTTGCTTGATAAAAAGTAACTTTTTACACTTCTGACGGTTTTCCAAAGCCTTATTATCATTAGTGTAATTTTTAAGTTATAGCGGCAAATTAATTCTTATATTCTTGATTTTCCAAGCATCAGTTGATAAAAACAGTACCTAATCACGATTCATCAAGCGAAATTAAGCTATTTCACCCTTGAGCGATAATTTCTTAAACCATCAAGCTATACATTAAAGTGAACCTTTTTTACTATTTTTCTTTACTGCCCAAAGTCTGCAAACACAAAGAGTATCGTCGAACTCAATGGACAATAGACTGAGCCGGCATTAAAAATGAATCAAACTGGAATATTTTATACGACTTCGATATTATATTTCTTTTTGTGAGCTCTCTTCGTCGTAAGTGGGTTTAGTATTAACGCAGTCTATACATCATACAGTCGTCCGACGAGAGCCCGAGCTGCTTACGTACTTACGTTCGCCGAACTTCGTATGCAGCTCGGGCTTCGTCGGACGATCTTTCGGACATTCTGGTCCGTATTTACTACGGATTTTGTACGCGTAGCAGAATCAAAATTCTAAGTTTATATTTAAACAAAAGAAGAATAAACTTCTTTGCAGACTATAATCAACGCAATCTAAGAAGTCCGTTTCGACATTTCTCATTATACTTACATGCCGTGATAACTTTGTATGAACGTCTACGTAAGAAATCTAAAAATCAATTTCGTAATCTTAATTAATTACTATGTTATCCATACACTATAACAATGAGTATCATTCGTAAGCACTAAGTTTTACTTTATATTGGAAAAATGCACTCAAAACACGAATTATTCGTCGATTAATATTCCTACAGGACGTTAACAATGATGTCTTTGGGTTCACTGCCGTAGAGTTGTGACCGTTCTAAGCCGTTTTTTGACCGAATAAAATGGATGTTCTAAAAAATCGATACTTTTACAAACGTTAATTTAGAAAAGAGAGAAACGTATAATTACAGTATTATTCAATTCAATTCAATTCAATTCATTTATTTCAATCATCATTGGATCATAAGAAAATTAAAAATACATTAGATACTTATATAAACATCAAAATAAAAAATAAGACATCACACAACACACAAATCATTTTATTGTTATTGTCACTACATTAAGCTAGAAATAGCGTTAGCATTTAGTTAGTTATTATTAAATGTGTATTATTAAACATATAAAAAAAAATCTGATCAAATATACTTTTAGCTTTTGTTAGCTTCGCCACGAGTGCATAATATACAATGTATGTACATAAACCTACCGGAAGAAATCAGTATATCGGGTTTTAGTTTTTGTCATGGTTTGGCTTTGAAACTCGCCCAAATTGAAACTCGTTCGTGTAATAAAAGGACATGCCTCGAGAATCAATTCTAAGCAATGTAGATAAATTGTCGATTACAAACTCAAAGTATGGAGAATCGCTTTTTTAAAGCAACCGATTTTTTTTCTCCATCACTACACAATAGTACATTTTGATACAAGTGGAGAATTTTTGTTATTGCATTCGAGGCGGAATTAACACCCGAGCCGTTGTTTGGTTGTTTTTGAGTCGAGAACTGCAATAACAAATGTCCACGTGTATCAAACGACGTTTTTCAATACACTTTTGAAGAAATAAAATAACGAAAAATATTTTTGTCATGAACTATTAGGAAACTATGATTTAAATTTTCTTTTTTTTTCCACGCTTGGCTTTCACCAGGTTGAAGGAGAAACAAAGATATAAAGGCGATAAACAGCCTAATATGAAAAATAGATTAGAACACAAATAAATGTTAATTTGTTCATAATTTTTTTTTTTATTGTAATAATCATGGTTTTTGATGATATTCTATTTATAAACATTATTTAAATATTCAAAAAATATTAACGCCGTAAAGAAGCTTAACTCTTTGCCGAGATTTAAAAAAAAAAACATTCACATTCGATTTTGGACTAAGTATAGATATAAGTTATCTGTGGCAATTTTAATTCCCACGTGAAATATTGCATTGTGAACCTAATCGTAGTGCGATGAACCAGTTTTCGAGGAAGTGTATTGAAAAGTATTTTGACAGCTGTCCAAACGGACTTCTTAGGTCCGTATTACAGAACGTCACTCAATACTCAAGCACTAAGTACTTAAAACTAGATTCAAGCCATTTGATTGGTTGAAATTAGTTCCAAACTAGATTTAAACAAAGATCAGTGCTTGAGTTTCCTTCTGTAATACGGACCTTAGATTGCGTTGATGATAGCTGTGATTGGCAATGACAGGTACAACATATCATCACGCCTGTATTCCCCGAAGGGGAAGGCAGGGATGTTTATCCCACATTTCGTCAGTTACGTTTGAGTCCAACGAAAAAAAATAAAAATAATCTAAATAAATAAATAAAAAAAATAATAAACAATCAATAATATATGAATAATCTTATATATAAAATTCTCGTGTCACAATGTTCGTTCCCGTACTCCTCCGAAACGGCTTGACCGATTCTCATGAAATTTTGTGAGCATATTGAGTAGGTCTGAGAATCGGCTAACATCTATTATTCATACCGCTACTTTTTATCCCGGTCTACGCGGGTGAAACCGCGGGGCACAGCTAGTATTATATAAGATATTATAATAATATTTTGTAAAATCAGACTGCATTATACCAAGCCTTATTTTGATACAGTCCACTCTTTCATTTGCTCCCCGCGCTATCAATTAAAAACACTATTCTATTTTGTTATCTAATAAACTTAACAAAAAGGTATAAATAAAAATAATAATAAAATATAAATATATTAAATAAATGCCACAAAAAGATGTTATTTTAATAATCACCTATTAAATTAATATTATTTACTAGTTCGCTAATTGATCACATTTTTTAAAAAAGAATCATTCTTAAAAATTTGGTCCCGTGTGATCCTCTTGATCACACGGGACCAAATTTTAGGTAACAAAATGCGACAGCCGTCTTAATAAACAAACTAATGATGCATAACATTAACATAATTAATCCTCATTCAAATGTCAATTAATATATATTATGAATTCTATTCAACTATCATTAATTATGATTCGTTATGCCGTAACAAGACGTCAAGCGCATAATAAATTGATGATGGGCCACTGTTCAGGTTATTGTTTCGATATTATTTCATAGTGACAGGAAGACCGACGTGTTTATGGTTATGAAGGGAGAATTTCACAATATTGTGGGAATTATGAATGATGGTAGGTAATATTGTGGTGTTATTTTATGGGTATAGCAATTTATCTTTCTGTTAACTTTGTTATTGGAACGAAGTACCTAATTATGGCACGTTATATTCTGCACACTTGGGGAATGAGAGCTAGATCGAAAAAAGTGTAACATTTTGACCGACATGAGACACGACCCTTTTGCTACGTAATAAATGTGTCGCCACGATATTTTTGTGCAAAAGCGAAAGCAACATCGTCCCAACCGGGGGTGTCCCACGAGACCTCACGACTGTTTTTCTATCAGTGGTTTTGTGAGAGGAGGGGTGGTTTTCGGAAAATACGTATACGAGTATGAACACTATAACAATAGTAATAGCATACGGAACGACGAAATTCAGCTTTGTACTACGGGCGCTACGGGCGGCGGCCGGGGCGTAGCGCAGCGTATAATCTGTACCCAAAAATATGGATCAGAAAGACTTTTTTACAAAAAAAAAAACAACCGACTTCCCAAAAAATACTACAAAGTGAAAAATAACTATAATTTCGGAAGTCGGTGTCTTTGGATCTGTATTATAGTTTTTTGCCACCGACTTCTGAAATTAAAGTTATGTTTCACTTTGTAGTATTTTATTGAAAGTCGGTTGTTTTTTTTTTTTTTGTAAAAAAGTTTTTTAGTTTTCACTTTTTGATGGTTGATTTGATTATAGGTGAAGCTGTCGTACTTTATGGATCGGAATGCTGGGCAGTGAAGAAGACGGATGAAAAAAAATTGAATGCAGCGGAGATGAGAATGTTGAGATGGATGTGTGGAGTGACGAGAATGGATATAGTAAGAAATGAGTATGTAATAGGTCTTTACCTATGAAATTGCCGTTTTGTATGAAAAAATTTAAACGAATTTTTTTCATGCATTTTTTATTTGTATTAATCGAAGTAATCACCCATGCAATCAATGCATCTTTGCCAACGCAGTGGCAGTTTATTGATGCCCTTCTTAAAGAAATCAGCTGGACGGGAGGCAACAAATTCTTCAAAGGCATTTTGTACTGCCTCTCGGGTATTGAATTTTTTTCCCGCCAAGAAGTTATCCAAATTCTGGAAAAAGTAGTAGTCTGTAGGCGGCGCAAGGTCTGGTGAGTAGGGCGGATGACGGAGAGCTTCCAACCCCAGTTCTTGCAACTTGGAGACCGTCTGCTGTGCAGTATGAGGTCGCGCGTTGTCGTGCAGGAGCAGCGGAGACGAGCGATTGACCAATGCTGGTTGGAGATGTGCCAGCTTCTCCATCATTGTGTTCAGTTCTTCACAGTACACATCTGAAGTAATGCTCACCCCGGTTGGTAAGAAGCTGTGATGAATCACACCCGCGCTAGACCACCAAACAGTGACCATCACTTTTCTAGGGGTAAGTTTTCGTTTAGGGCATTGTTTAGGTGCTGAACCAGGATCCAACCAACTTGCTGAGCGCTTGCGGTTATCAAACAGAATCCATTTTTCATCGCAGGTAACAATGCGGTTCAAAATTCCTTCATTTGTGTGTCTGTTGAGCAGTGCAAGGCACGTCTCGACGCGTACTTCGCGCTGGCGATCATTGAGTTCGTGGGGCACCCATTTGTCAAGCTTTTTTACCTTGCCAATTTGACGCAAATGGACCAATATTGTTTTGACGCTAACGTCGAAAGCTGCTGCTAATTCAGCCGTAGATTGTGTATCATCAGCTTCCACAATCGCCTTTAATTCGTCATTGTCGACCAAAGTCTTCGGACGACCGCGAGGTTCATTTTTCATGTCGAAATTTCCAGAACGGAAGCGAGCAAACCAATAACAAGTGATGCGTTGGTTTGTAGTGTTAGCTCCGTAAACGTCGTTGATGTTGCGTGCCGCTTGTGCCGCGTTGCTGCCACGACGGTACTCATATTCCATAATTACTCGAATTTTTAACGTATCCATGATGACGAAAAAGATTGAAATGCGATGAAAATGTAACACTAATCAATAAACAAATGACTACTTTTGGGAAAAAAAATCCATGTTTTTAAAATAAAATTAATTTGAAATTAGAATTCTTAGCCAAACAAAAATTATTTTGATTTGAAATGGCCAGTACTGCAGAACGGCAATTTCATAGGTAAAGACTAATATATAAGAGGAAGTTTGAAAGTGGCGCCAGTGACAGAAAAGTTTAAAGGAAATCGTTTGTCTTGGTATGGGCATGTAGTGAGGAGAGACGAAGCGCATGTGACTAACAGAGTGATGAATATACATGTTGATGGATGGAGAGGCAGAGGAAGGCCAAAGAAAAGATGGATGGATTGTGTGAGGAATGATATGAAAGAGAAGGGAGTGAATGATAGCGTGACGGTTGACAGGGGAGAATGGAAGAAACAAACGTGTTGCGCCGATCCCAAGTAATATGGGATAAGGGCAGGAAGATGATGACGCCCAGTTGGTGACCCGGTTGCTAATCAAAGCGATTTCGACTTTCGAAACGGATACTTGTGAGAATCGCGGACTGTAGTTTTTTTTTCTTCGGTGCAGTAGATAATGGAACGGAGGCTCGATTGCAGAATTTAAACTAGTTTTCTCACTTTTAGACGTTTATTGAAGACAACAAAAGCAAACACGTCTGTATCACAAACGGTCCATTTCGAGAGAGAGAGCACCGGTACATTGAGTGAACCGAACGAATTAATTAATTCTAATGTACCAAACTTAAAAATTAAATATCTACAGATATGAATGCATGTTATGTTGTTATTTTGTTGGTGTTGCCAACAATACTTACGTCCTTTCAAGAAGAATCCAGAAACCATTCAGCAGAAAAAGCTGACCCTAGCAAGCGAAAAGGCTAGGTTAAAGTTAAATTATAGCCCTACAAGCTCAAACATCTAACAAACAAGCACATCAATAGGAAATAACCGTTCGCACAATAAGTCTGCACTTAGTAACACAAAGGGGTAGATTTCAATGGGCTAGCATTGACCAGCATTGCCCATGGGATTGGTATGACGGCACGTCCCTATACTATTGCGTCGTTGCCTATTGGATCTATGCAGTTCGGTTTTATAGCTGCGTATTACCAAAGATTGGGTAGAAGTGAAAATGGCTTATTGTAGGTTTTATAAGATTGGAAACTAACAGCATAGGGTGGTGCTAGAAGAATGCGTAGGGCTGGACAGAATTTGGGATATCTTTTAAAGAAAACATTTAACGTTGTAGGTACTTTCAAGGATTGATGCTTTGATCAAGCCTTGTTAATATGATACTGGCTGACATTCAATCATTTAAATATGGAATATCTTCTGTCAAGAAAACGATCCTCGTTTTCTTGATAGGATGACATATTGAATCCGGCGAGGGCACCGGGTAGAGCTAGTAGGAGTGTCTTTTTATATATTTGATCTGAATCTTAAAATATAGAGGGCTTCAGCCCCATTTAAATAGAGTCCCTCTAGTTTCATTATTTATTTAGTAAATCTCCTACTGTGAGGTTCGAGCCCTCACAGTACATACCTACTGAGATTTATCGTGAGTAAGTCGACGTACGCACGGACGTGAAAATATCGCGGCCATTTTTTTTCGCGCACTGGATTTTCATGCTCTGCTTAGCTCCGAGCGTTAAAAACTCAACAGTGTGTTTTTTCGACGCGCTAGAATGCACTCTGTTTTAATGTTAAGTTGGATTCTCAACGCTCGGCTCAACAGCGAGAGTTGAAAATCTAGTGCGCGACAAAATCCCAACGCGATATTTTTACGTCCGTGCGAACGTCGGCTAAGACTCCGCGCAAACGGGCCACGGACCACAGCCACCGGTGACTATCGCGCGCCACGTCTTTTGGTACCGCGCAAAAACGAAGGTGGTCGGTAGCCGCCACTAGTAATCGGTGGCCGCTACAATTTGTAAGAGGTAAGAGGGTGGCGCAGCTGCGGCGCATAAGTGGCGAGTGTCAGCGTTTGGTCGCCACCGGTAGCGTGTCGCGGACACTGAGTCGCGAGTGGACGCCACTCGCTACACGTGTGCGGCGATTCCAAACAAAACGTGTTAAAAATCATGTAAACAGCTTGTCGCCAGCCACCAGTGGCTGTGGTCGGTGGCCCGTTTGTGCGGAGACAAATAAACGTTAAAAAAAAAAAACAAAAAAAATAATAAAAAAGATAATAATAATGTATGTATATGTATATTATATAACATTGGTCAGGCAGGGGACATAGTTCTTCCATAGTTCAAGGTACCCAATCCATGTAGCCACCCAAACCCATAGGCCCAATGTGTTTTATTGTCATGTTCTGCAATAGTCCTGCACCAACCGGGGGTTGTCCTTGGGTGCACTTGCATAGTGCATACAGGGATAATCGTCGGCTGGTGCCTCCTCGTCATTTGAAATTGTCTAAGGGGCCTCTGCGAGTTGGCTTCGGCCCCTCGTACGCCTTCCAAACGTCCGGGACCCCAGGGTCCCGAGATAAGCCAAAGACAAAAAAGAATAATAATATTTTTTTATATTTTTAAATGTTTTTTTATACCTATCCTTTTTTTAAGAAATATTTAAAAATGTATTTGATAAGAAGAATAATTAATAAACGAAATAATAATAAAAGTTATAAAAAAACAAATATACACTTCTGGACACATCTATTGGCCCACCTTAGAGTTTAGGTTTCGATGGCCCCTACCGAAATATGATTGCTAGATTGAACAAAAACTGTTGATGCAGTTTTAAACCTGATACATTTTACCATCTTTTTCGATCGTATTGTTTTAAATTTGAATTCAGAATACCATACGACATGGAGCTACGCCTAACAAGTCGGATATGCGCCTTGTTAAAGGCAATTGATTTTTGAATAAAAAACATGTTTTATCAAATAAAGGTTTAATTTAATAACGCGTGTTGCCTCCATGGGCATCTACCACAGCTCTCATACGATTAGGCATAGAGTTTATCAACCGCTCTATGAAATTTTGAGGGATCATCTCCCATTCCTCTTCTATGGCAGTTTTCAACTCCTGCATCGTCTGGGCAACTGGCTGACGAGCCCTAACACGTCTTTTTAGCTCGTCCCACATGTGCTCAATGGGGTTCATGTCTGGGCTTCTGGCTGGCCAGTCCATAACTGTGATGTTCACATCGCGAAGATATTCCCTGACGATGCCGGCCGCATGGGCTCTTGCATTATCATGCATAAAAAGGAAATTTGGGCCCACATAGTCCGCGTATGGTATCACGTGAGGTTCTAAGCACTCACGAATGTACCTTTCACATTTAATGTTGGCAGCCGTGGTCCTGTAACAACCTCAAGTTGAGTTTTGCCGCTCGCGGATATACCGCTCCAGACAGTCCATGAGCCACCGCCATAAGCAACCCTCTCTTCAAAGCAGCATTGTGCGAAACGCTCTCCCTTACGTCGGTAGACCTTCTTCCTTCCATCATTGCCATGTAACACAATTTTAGACTCATCAGAAAAGAGTACACGGTTCCAATCTTGCTGTGTCCAATTTAAATGACTGCGTGCGAAATGAAGGCGCGCTGTTCGGTGGGCTCGCGTTAGTTTGGGGCCATTAGCTGGCTTGTGTGGTACCATATCGCGTTCTTTTAACCTTCTCCGAACAGTTCGAGCGCTCACAGATACTCCGTGGAAGTCGCGAAGTTGGTTTTGTATCTCAATGGAGGTAAGGTGACGATTTCTCAAGCTGGTCGTCACGATGAATCGATCCTGCCTTTCAGTTGTGACCCGAGATCGTGGCCTTCCTTGGCGACGAACAAAGCCGCCAGTCTCTAGGTACCTCCGATAAACATTTCGGACCGCAGATCGACTTAAATTAAGTTGAGCACTCACGTTTCTTTGGCTGTGTCCGGCCTGAATAAGTGCCACAGCTTGGGCGGCGACTTCAGGTGAAGTATCCATAGATTATTGATAGAACCTCACCTTAATGTTAAGAATAAGTAATTTTTGTTGCAAAACCAAAGATATCAATCACTTTTTCAAGAATTAAATCCAAGTAAACCAATAAAACCAAGTTTTCTTAGTATTCGATTGTTTGATATCAACAAACAGGCTCCAAATTGTCTTTTGTTTCTTTAAATTCTGTGTTCGAAATTCAAAAAAAGACTATTGAATGAAATTGTGAATGTGCCAGGTTCAAAACTGCATAAAAACTTTTTGCTCGACCTAATATAAAATTTTAGCTAGGACCAAACGAAACTGAAAATACAAGGTGGGCCAAAAGATGTGTCCAGAAGTGTAGTTACAATAGTTATGAACCGCTTACATGTAACTATGAAATACTTCATAAATAAATGTTCATCTTCATAAATATTTAAATGTCTCTGTTCATCCCACTTTTTGGCAAGTTCATATACATTAATGCCTTTCAATTTTGTAACGTTTTTACTAACGTTTTAAGTATGAAAGCTGTAAGTTTTCCGATTAAAATAAAATACGTAGTAACAAAGAAATCCCAGCAAAACCACTTAGCTATAAGTTTTCATACATTCAACACCTTCCCTGTACTACCCACAGTCCGGCAGTTCCTATGAGCTTGCAATCATTGTTCCAATTTCATTCAATCAAGTCCTAACAATCGTAGGCCTATGTCCAAAGGTGGACTGACTATAGGTAGAGTTGATTACAGTATCAACCTAGACCTACCTACCTAACGAGCTCAGTGAAATCAGTCGCTGTAGTTGGAAGTTTGAAACAGAGAGCCAATTCACTTTGTAGGTTAAATCAAAGGCCATTGGCAGTTGACAGACTTTATAAATCGAGCCGGACTCATAGTTTCGAGCCGAACTATACCTTACGCCAAATAAGAGTGCAATTAAAGTCATTAACCCCACTTGTACTCCTAGCACATCAGGTACCTATAAACCTGTAAAGACGCCAGCAAGTCAAGCCACCCGAAACTGTCAAATTTTCCCAATCAACCCTGAACCTAATGCTTTAGCGATAAAGATGAAAATCTATTTAAGAAATTTGACAGATTGTAGTAGCTTGATGTGCTGGTGTCTGTCATTGGTGTCTGTCATTGACAATTCAAAAGTGCCTGTAATTGGTTTATTTGAAATAAATGCTTTGAGTTTGAGTTTGTATTTAAAAGGAGGTTCTTATGTAAGATTTACCTACTGTAAAAGTTTCCGTAATAAACCTTTTTTTTGTACTAAAAGGTCTCAAAACGACAATGCAAAACAAAAAAAACCGGCCGAGTGCGTATTGGCCCACGCACAATGAAGGGTTCCATAGTTGAAAATAAACTATCCCGAAAACAAACATAACATTGTAATTGAAAACATGTTCTCCCATACATTGATACTTATATGTCATGGCCAATTCTCCAATTAAAATTTTAAGTTTCAAATCCCAAATATTATTTACATTAATGCTGAAATGAACCTTTTTGGAGCAGCCGTGAGGCACACACTATTGTTGTTAAAACATTATTTATTTACACATTTTTTTTTTCTTTTGTTTTTTGTGTTTCACGAACCGTGTCCAAATAAACGTTTTTCTTTTCTTTTTTTATGTGAAAAACCTAAAAATTAACGATTTTCAGACTTTTTCCTTTACTAGTGCTGTGAGACCTCGCTTCTTGCCACATTTCATGATTCTAGGTCAACGGTAAGTACCACAGAACAGATAACTGTTCTGTTTTTTTATTTTTTGTAAGTAGGTACCCTATAAAAATAAAAAAACAGGTAACAGGTATAATATTATAAGTTACGTTAAAAAATGTTTCCCATCAGTAAATTCTTCTAAGCTGTAAAAATTAATAGTGTTTAACCATCTAAGTAAATGTGGCAAATCTAACTTAGAGAGATGTATTGATGATTCGTAGGGTCATAATTATGTAAAGAGGTATTTGTTATAGTCGCGAATCATATTTTCGAGACAACCATTTTAATAATTCGGCAGCATTGTATTTCTCGGAGGGACCAGGGGTAACAAAATTCCCCGTGGTCCCTTCCAGGGACTAAGGCGGGACTACTCGTATAACGGGTAATAAACGGGAATTCCTAATTAAACCCAATAATAATATTGGTTTATAATAATTTCATTTTGTGTAGGTATGTTTTTTATTTAATTTTTCATGTAAATAGATAGGGTTCAGTACCAAGTTAGGCCGCATAGTTTTCGACTTTTGATGGAAATTGTTAAAAAAGAACCCCCCCCCCCCCCCTCCCCCATCTCCGAAGTTTGCATAGAGAAAAATCTGAAATTATTATATGTGATAGAAGTTTATGTAAAGATTACAGGAAATATTAAACGATGTCTCTAAATACACACACAACACACTTTTCACTTCACTTTCTCTTCTTCTTTTTTTTCTTCTTTTCACTTTTTTTTCTTTTTTTTTTTTTTTTTTTTTTTTTTTTTTTTAATAACACACTTTTTCCGAAATCGGAATGGAACCCTCGGTGCGCGAGTCCGACTCGCTCTTGACTGGTTTTTTTTTTGCACTAATGACTCCATATGTAAATTGCACCCGTGTGAAGCCGGGGCGGGTCGCTAGTTGGTTTATAATTGCATCTACATCATGTAAATTCATCGATTTACAGGTTGTTTCAGAAAGGTGTGCCCAAACTTAAGGGTGTGGTGCAGACCATCAAACTGAACAACTTTCTCCGTGGGACCAACATCGTAATCAAGAAAACATTATCATCCATCCCATACATTTGAGTCGAGTTGGTACTTATTGAAGTTTTGTACGGGACAGCTGATAATTTTATATCGATTACGATGTTGGTCCCATGGAGAAAGTTGTTCAGCTTGATGGACTGTACCACACCCTTAAATTTGACCTATCACTTAGTACCTAGTTCAACCGCCGGTGACTGGCGAAGATGAATTAGTGGACATTTAATCACGATCTAGGCAAACAAGACTAAAATGAAGATGTTGAATCTTCTATTTAGCTCACCTTCCCCTTTCGACCCAACATTCTGAACTAAAGAAAGAAACTAATACTGGCTCAACTAACACTTACCTTTTTTATCCAGGGCACATGAGGGCAAATTCCTCTACAAACCGTCTCGCTTCACACGACCCTATCCTACTTCAGAGCCTCAAAGGGCTTACAAAGGGCCAATGAATGACTGAAACTTAGATTACAAAACATCACGTTCTTTGAATAAACTACAGGCAATAATGTGCACGTATTTGATATTTCGGACCTTTTCTCGGCCATCGACGGGTGCTGCTACCTTACTAACGTTCTAATCATGTACGAATTTCTAAACTATGGGGCTTAGAGTTGGAGAAAATTTTAAGGTCTATAGAAATTGTGAGAATTTTTGGGAAACTTTTTAATGAAAAATTTGTGTTTGTGTTTTTTGTGTTTTTGTGTTTGTGTGTTTTTATTTTGTTGTCTATTGAACTTATGTGGGTAGGTTTTAGGTACCTCTTTTTATACTGGACAAATTAATGTGAAGCAGTGGACTTATTAGGGTATTACACCCATTTTTGAAAAGTGTCTCAATTAGATTCTATAGTGCTAATAAGCCACTAAAAAAACACAATTTTTATTCAATCGATAAGTTTTCAAATTACGAGCGTAATTTGACGAAAACGCTGGACGCAGTGGACGTCATATTGCCCTGTGGTCATGACGTCAGTTGGCTGTGTAAACAAACACTTTATATACGCTGATCGGTTGACACTTTTTAATTTACACAGCCGTATGACGCAATAACATGGCGGCTTCATTCACAGATTAAAAAAACTGAAAACTTTGAATAAAATTTTAAAATTTTTTTTTTATTTTATGAACTAAAATTTACCGACTGCTTTTTGCCTAAGCTCTCTAAATAATATATATTTAGATGTTTTCTCTTAGAGAGTAAAATACTTGTGTGGACTTATGCTAAGCTGTGTCAAATAAACACAACATAATCAGCCTAAAATGTTCCCACTGCTGCTCTTCGAGAGGGAGTGGGCTATAATCTACCACGCGGGCCCAGTGCGGCTTGGTAGACGTTACATGTCCTCGAATTTTTGGTTCTAGAATATGCCGGTTTCCTCACGATGTTTTCCTTTACCGTTTTGAGAGCAGTGCTGATGAAATAATTTACACAATGTATAGCGCCTGTCTGGGTTCGAACCCACTGACAACTCGTAATTCGAAAATAAATATATTTTTTATCAATCTAGCGCGAAATGGGGGATTATTGACCCAACCGACACACAGCGCGAATGCGGTGCTCCTGACCAAACCATCTTACTAGGTACTGTTATAAATGCGAAAGTTTGGATGGATGGATGTTTGTTACTCAATACCTAACGCCAGAAAGGCTGAAAATATCTGGATGAAATTTGGCACAGAGAAAGATTATAGTCTGGAATAGCACATAGGCTACTTTTTATGTACCTACCTAATTATTCATGATCGAATACAAACATAACATAGATAAATATTATAATATGATTACTACCTACGTTTAATTGACCAAATAATTTTATTAATACCTAGGGCCTAGGTATGTAAGTACTGATCTCTTGATATAATTTACTTAATGAATGTTAATAACATATTTAAAAATTGATGATTGTTAATTTGTTTCCTAATTTTATATTATTTACTTTATTTTAATTTTGTTTTTGCTTCTTATTTTTATTTTATTTTTATTTGAAGAATTAATTTTATACTTTTTGCTGTGCCCTGCAGGAGCTCGTGGCTAAGTAATATCAGCGGCACAGGTCGATTTTTCAGGTTAAGCTACGCTTGCCGGGGTTGGTCCGTGGATGGGTGACCATCTTTACCTACCGAGACTCCTCCATGCCTCGGAAAGCACGTTAAGCAGTTGGTCCCGGCTGTCATTCGTGGATCTTTGACATTCGTTACGGGTTGTCAGTAGCCCGAAAGTCTGACAACCAGTCTTATGGGAATCGTATTACCCAGTAACTGGGGTGTGGAGGTCAGATAGGCAGTCGCTCCATGGAAATACTGGTATTTAAGCCGACCCCAACATAGTTGGGAAAGGCTAGGCTGATTGCTATACCCTACAGGGTCCGTAATTGTACCTTAGCTTTAAGCCATTGAAACCTTTTGAAACATTATGGAATGCAAATAAAGATATGAATATGAATATCTTATTTCGCTTCCCACGACCGTAAAATCAAGCTCCCGGAAACAGTAACTCTTACTGCTCTTACCTTCTTAGGTATTGTATGGTGTTGTGTTCATAAAAATGTTTGCGGGTCGAGTGGTTCTACGATCGGCATATAACAGTGGAAGGGGGCTGTAATAGCAGTCGTACGAAGGCTGTAAGTGGTGTGGTTACGGTGATAAGAGGTAGCGGGGCGGTGAGAGGTAGCGGATTGCAGTCGTTATTGTTTCGGAGGGTGATTTTGAATATGTCATTTTTGTAAAGCCAATAGAGGAATTATTAGATCCAAACCAAGGCAAAAAAACTTAAACTACTAATGTATAGCGTTCGTGTGTCCCAACATCGGAGTGTTCAAGGGTGCTTTTTTTTGTGTGGTGATGTGTGTTGTTTCTGTGAAGGCGCATTCAATTCTTAAGCTCGGAGACGACTCGAGAAGTAAACTCAAGTACCTACGGACACGGATGGTGCGCTGGCGCCGCCCTGTCGCCATACCCGACAGGATTTTTGGCGGGGTCCAGTTTAATTAATTATTTGTGCTGATTTGTGTGCATTACTTTGTACTATAAAACTATAGTATCTGCAATCGCGTCAACCTGAACTGAACAGCGGCGAGCTGTAGGTTGATCTTTGAATAAAAACAAAAATTACATTATTTGAAGTTGGAGTTGGACAACAACGAGGAACGGTCCGACCGCGCCCTGCACATTCTGCTGCTGACAACTCATCAGAACGAAGAAGAAAAGAGTCGAGAAGGCAGATTACCCGTAATACAGCATAGCAGCGACTTAAAGAGTCGAAAACGCAGTTTAACCGCCAAAAGATTCACCAGGGAAGCTGGACTAGAAACAACACGGCAGCAACATCGTAATAAAGCCCATCCATATAATATCACCCGTCTCTCCACTATTCCAATAGTGGAGAGACGGGTGATATAAGGGCATGTCTTCCCTACCATTACTGCGCCCCCCGGTCTGCTCCTTGATATGCAATAGTCTCTGTTGCACCATGTAACATGAGGCAACAGGGGCTAGTGTGAATCTTTGGGTTCATTCGAGTGGTCGAGTCTGGTTAAACCACGCTGGGGTCGGTGCATTTCATTCATTCATTCATTCGTAGTAGAGGAATTCAATGGAAAAGAGAATTGCTCTGGTGGCAAAGGTACGAGCATAAATAGGTTGGTATATTACTACCAGCTCAGCTGGTTTGTTACTATCAGCTCAGTAATGCTTGATTTATTCATTAATATATGACGGCAAATATACCTAAGTGATAATTTGTGGAAGGCGGCACAAGTGGCAGCACAAATAATTATGTGCCATCAAAGGAATACCAAAACTATCGAACGAGACAAGCGATGCTAAAATATAGGATAACATCGGCTTCAAAAATATGTGTCAATATACAACGTGTCGTTTTGCATCCTCGTCAAATTTAAGGGTGTGGTACATACCATTTAGCCGAACAACTTTTTCCATGGAACCAACATCGTAATCGCGAAAAAAAAAATCAGCCGTGTAGGTATTTGCGTCGGGTAGGTTGAAGTTTTCTATAGGACAGTTGAAAATATTTTCGCGATAACGATGTTGGTCCCATTGGTCCCATGAAGAAAGTTGTTCGGTTTGATGTTCTGTTGGTTGTATACCTACGGGTGTTTGGTGCATCGTTAGCCAATTGGAAATGGTGAATAGGAGGGGTAATCTGCAAACAGCGCCAAAATCTGCTCATCAGCTCAACATTGTCGCATCACAATCCCTCTTGGTTTATACAAACCAAATAACAGTATCTGAATTAAGATTCGCGAAGCTGCGATGGCGTAACAAACGCGCCAATCACCAGAGACCGACAAATCTCTAATAAAACGAAATCCACGGAGCGCGTTTGCTGAGCCGGTTTGCCATTTATCTGATGAAAGAGAGCGACATATAATACATTTCTAATGTGTAAGAGGGGACATAACAGTTTTTATCTGCTTTGCAAACTGAATGTGTATGTTGTGTGTTGTGAAGCTTGCCAATATGCCAAGCATGCTTCCGTGCCTCGCAACACTTCATCAACAGGCAATTATACCTACGTTATTAGCACGTGATTCATCTAAAAAGTCAGCAAACTTGACACGTGCACATTTATAAAACTGTTATCATAAAAATGGATGGAAATTACTTTGCGAGTACCTAATCGTATACCTAACTTATAAAAACAACTTAATTACACTTGTTCTAATAGCTGCATCTTATCACTAAGCCCTCTCCTAATTGCCTACGATTCTGTGGGAGCTCCTAAGTCCTAACAGTACGTTCTATAACATTTATCAGACACACAATGTTCGAATATAAGCCTCTTTTAGAATGAAACCTATATATTCGAAAAGGCTTTTCCGAGAGACAAGGAAATTGTATTTGTAACTACGTTTTTATTGGTTTTATTTGTTCAATATTAATTCGATTCTTACAAGCATACAGGGAAAAAGCAAGCGTGGTGATCAATACTCGCTCCTTCTTTGTTTGAGAAAAGACTTTTATTTACCCTGCAGTGGCATAATTTATAGAAGAAAATTAATTCTTTTTCCATGTTAGTGTTCTTACACACGAGCGACACGCCAGCCAACGACAGGACAGGAGGACAGGACAAAACGGCAGTCGCAACTCGCAACACGCTACAACTGCAAGCGTCGCTTTAGGTCGGCGGATTGCAAGTTACTTCTGCTGTTAACGCGTGCGTGTCGCTCGTCACTCAAGTGTAAGAACACATATTTATGCCATAAACATACTGGGAAGATTTTATAAAACTACAAGCTGCGCCTCGCGATTTCACCCGCGTAGACCGGGATAAAAAGTAGCCTATGTGTTAATTCAGGGTGTCAGCTACCTCTGTACCAAATTTCATCCAAATCGGTCTAGCCGTTTGAGCGTGAAGAAGTAATAAGCATACACACACACACACTCACAAACTTTCGCCTTTATAATAATAGGTCTTTACCTATGAAATTGCCGTTTTGTATGAAAAAATTTAAACGAATTTTTTCCATGCATTTTTTATTTGTATTAATCGAAGTAATCACCCATGCAATCAATGCATCTTTGCCAACGCAGTGGCAGTTTATTGACGCCCTTCCTAAAGAAATCAGCTGGACGGGAGGCAACAAATTCTTCAAAGGCATTTTGTACTGCCTCTCGGGTATTGAATTTTTTTCCCGCCAAGAAGTTATCCAAATTTTGGAAAAAGTAGTAGTCTGTAGGCGCAAGGTCTGGTGAGTAGCGCAGATGACGGAGAGCTTCCAACCCCAGTTCTTGCAACTTGGAGACCGTCTGCTGTGCAGTATAAGGTCGCGCGTTGTTGTGAAGGAGCAGCGGAGACGAGCGATTGACCAATGCTGGTTGGAGATGTGCCAGCTTCTCCATCATTGTGTTCAGTTCTTCACAGTACACATCTGAAGTAGGTAATGCTCACCCCGTTTGGTAAGAAGCTGTGATGAATCACACCGGCGCTAGACCACCAAACAGTGACCATCACTTTTCTAGGGGTAAGTTTTCGTTTAGGGCATTGTTTAGGTGCTGAACCAGGATCCAACCAACTTGCTGAGCGCTTGCGGTTATCAAACAGAATCCATTTTTCATCGCAGGTAACAATGCGGTTCAAAATTCCTTCATTTGTGTGTCTGTTGAGCAGTGCAAGGCACGTCTCGACGCGTGCTTCGCGCTGGCGATCATTGAGTTCGTGGGGCACCCATTTGTCAAGCTTTTTTGCCTTGCCAATTTGACGCAAATGTCCCAAAGTTGTTTTGACGCTAACGTCGAAAGCTGCTGCTAATTCAGCCGTAGATTGTGTATCATCAGCTTCCACAATCGCCTTTAATTCGTCATTGTCGACCAAAGTCTTCGGACGACCGCGAGGTTCATTTTTCAGGTCGAAATTTCCAGAACGGAAGCGAGCAAACCAATAACAAGTGGTGCGTTGGTTTATAGTGTTAGCTCCGTTAACGTCGTTGATGTTGCGTGCCGCTTGTGCCGCGTTGCTGCCACGACGGTACTCATATTCCATAATTACTCGAATTTTTAACGTATCCATGATGACGAAAAAGATTGAAATGCGATGAAAATGTAACACTAATCAATAAACAAATGACTACTTTTGGAAAAAAAATCCATGTTTTTAAAATAAAATTAATTTGAAATTAGAATTCTTAGCCAAACAAAAATTATTTTGATTTGAAATGGCCAGTACTGCAGAACGGCAATTTCATAGGTAAAGACCTAATATTAGTGTGATGTGATGTGATAGTGTGATGATAAGAGTGATATGATATATTATATTATACAGTGTGAATAGTGTGTTAACCACCCGCCCATTGCCCGAAACGTGCCGGGTGGTGAAAACTTGAAGGAAATCTGAGTGGCACCGGTGATTGAAAAGTTGTGTGGAAATCGGTTGTCATGGTATGGGCATGTAATGCGGAGGAATGAGGAAAATGTCGTGAGGCAAGTTTTGAGTACCTATGAAATGAATGGGGATGGACAAGAGTAGGGGAAGACCACAGTTACGATGGATGGACTGTGAGAAAGATGATATGGCTAGAACGGGCGTGGCTACCGAGATGACGACTAGTAAAGAATAAAAGCGGCCAAGTGCGAGTCGGATTTGCCCATGAAGGGTTCCGTAGCAGCAAGTAACATAATATAAAAGTTCTTGTACGACATATTAAAAAAAAAACTACTTACTAGATCTCGTTCAAACCAATTTTCGGTGGAAGTTTACGTGATAATGTACATCATATATTTTTTTTTAGTTTTAACATTCTCTTATTTTAGAAATTACAGGTGGGGACACACATTTTACCGCTTTGAAAGTGTATCTCGCGCAAATGATTCAGTTTAGAAAAAAAATATATTAGAAACGTCAATATCATTTTTGAAGACCTATCCATAGATACCCCACACGTATGGGTTTGATGAAAAAAAAAAAATTTTTGAGTTTCAGTTCTAATTATGGGGAACCCCCAAAATTTATTGTTTTTTTCTATTTTTGTGTGAAAATCTTAATGCGGTTCACAGAATACACCTACTTACCAAGTTTCAACAGTATAGTTCTTATAGTTTCGGGAAAAAGTGGCTGTGACATACGGACGGACAGACAGACATGACGAATCCATAATTCGGTTTCGTTTTTTGACATTTGGCTACGGAACCCTAAAAAGACATGTTGCGTGCGCTGACCCCAAATAAATTGGTATAAGGGCAGGAGAATGATGTTTGGTGACGATAACGCGACTCAAATGTTACTTCTAAGATATTAACTTGTAACTTAGTCACTAACCAGCAAGTTATCTGCTAACTTGGAGCAACGACACTACATAAACAACTGCCAGCTCACTAACGTATTTAAGTTCCACGAAATAAGTTTCAAAACCCCTCGGTCTCCCCTACCTACTTTGAATAAATCATTAATAGCAGTATTTCACCTTTACTTCCGACTGTTCTTGGGCACTCGACATAAAGGGAATAAAAGAGAGGAAGAAATCATATGCTCGACGTAGAGAGAACCGACGTAATGGGAATCGACGTAAAGGGAATCCTGACAACTTCCTCTAGTTACTTAGTTTTTGCCGCTGGCAAAAGCTAGTCATCAATAGTTTGTAAACGTTTTGGCTGAGGCAAAGTTGCCGCTGGATTTTACAGTCATAACCAATAAAATAATACATTATTATATTACCAATCATTATTTATTGAAAAAAATAATACAAAATTCATAAAAATAAGAATATATTGAATAAAATTAATACATAGAGGTGTGTTCTAACCTAATGGCACAACTAATATAAACAAAATATGTGCTGAGTAAATATTTTAACCTTTGGACGGAGATATTGTTAAGTATTATACTTACTCTTGTATGATCACATTGATCATACCTACATGTTTAATGAAAATAAATTATTTTAATTTGCTATGCACCTTGTGGAGGTTAGTGCATCCAGTATATTTTATCAATACACAGTGAAGCGTCAGATCAAAGAGGAACTCAGAGCAGCTGCCATAGAATTCTAAACCTTATTACCAATGAAGGTCGATGTTCATTAAACTTTGAACTTTATGACAGTTTTAATAAAGTTAAATTCAAGTCTGAGCAGAGCTGAACAGCAACATATTTTTTCAAATTTAATACACCGTTTTGTCTGACATATACTGGGTGCACTATAGTGAATATTCAAGATGGAAAAATACTAAATAGAAATTCAATGTCGAGCCTGGTATTCAGATCCATTGGAATATAGCTGGATAGTCCACCGTACGGAAATATCCTGTAACTGTATCAATACTGTCATTAAGAGCGTTAACGTCGCGCTCGCTGGCAACGTCGCATTTGTAAAGGTTTTTCGTGATTATTTTAATAAATTTAAATCAAAGGACAATTTCTTCTCTCAAATTCTTAGATATTTACTCTTACAAATTAGAAAATATCTATTTCTAAGAGTAAATACCAAAACAACTGTCACAAAATAGCATACATACTTATAAATACCAACGATCTAAGAATTTCAGAGAGGGAATTGTCCTTTGATTTAAATTTATTATAATAATCACGAAAAACCTTTACAAATGCGACGTTGCCACGCTTGACATCTACGTTGAATGTTATACTTTAAGCCAATATTCATACAGTTACTTTTTCAGTGAAATTTAAAAAGTGCTCGAGCATCCGCGAGGCCCCGTTCACGGCCTCTAGCGATGCGACTTGCGGCAAGCGACTCGCGCATGCGTCACCTATTTCCAAACTTCTTTCGTTTGTGTTCCCTGCAGTCGTTGTCGCAAGACTCAAGCTTGAGCGTGTAGCTCGTGGCCAAAGGGATACAGGTACTATCGACAAACGCCAGGCCTTTCCAATTTCAAAACAATTTTGCTTGCAAGCTGCAATTTGTAGGACCAAACAAAGGACCATAAGGACAGGGTGTATCAGTGTATACAAAATGCAACTTTAAGTTGTAAAGGCGTCGGTTTTGTCGATATTACATAGTAATTTTTGTGACACAGGACATGCAACAGACAAACTTAGAGTAAATTATGTATTAGTTAGCTGTAAAGTAGGTATAATTAACAAGTTTGATAGACAGGCACAGACTGCCTATCCCTTATGAGTAGAGATCGGATAATCGGATGCATATTTACCTAAAGTTTATTTTTGGAAATTATGGAAGAGGCTTCTTAATTATTATTTTTTTTTTAATATAAATCCTGAGATTTCAGAAAATCCGGGAATGCACAACTAATCGGACACATGGTATGGAAACGACGTCTTAAATATGTGATATTATTTATTTAAAAAAATCGGGTACACCGGGTTCACAACTATTCGTGTAGTTCTTTACTTGACATTAATTATTAATCCCCCGATGCAAATATGCAGTTTGGGCAACTAGCTAAATTTATCAATTCCGAAATCGCTCGATTTTTATGATCGATACAAAAGTGCATTCCATATTAGTCAACACCTGAACGTAAGTAAACATACATTCAATTCTATAATCAGAACTCTATTTGTCGATCCCGGAATCCCGGGATTTTTTCGATACAAAAGTGCATTCCATATTAGCCAACACCTTAACTTTACGCAACCGAATATCCGATCTCTACTTATGAGTATGGAGGCATGACGAGATTCTGTTCACCATTTTGAATCTGGTGATATAAACTTCTATTGAGATTTATTGTCCTTATCGAGGTAATTATTGAATAGCTTTCCACCCATATTAAATAAGTTTGTGTGAACTAACGTGCGAGCCGGCCAATGCGCGGCAGCCCAAACTGAGTTAGCGTCGGCATGTCGAGCCCGCCGCGTATTTGTAGTTTCATACCTAAAATGCGGAGTGCGCCTGGCCTGGTATGGCGTGCAAAACCATAGAGTGGTCACAAATATAGAAATTTTCTTAAAATAATATTGAACATTTTCTGACAGTGCCAAGTGACGTGAAAGCGATTTTATATCTTATCAATTTCGCTTTTAGGTCGGCTTTTTATAAAACAAGCGTCACTTACATAGTTTTCTTTCCAACACTTGTGATGGATTTAAGTAGGTACAGTAAATGGGTGAAAAGCTTAAAACATAATTGAGTAAATCACCTTAACACGTTATAATATAATAATGTACAACATTAATTACTAAAATATTATAATAAAAATGGACGGATTAATCACAACTTAAGTTACCAACGAGCTTATCAACTAACATTCAGCCTTCATAACGTCTTATAAATTATTTTCGGGATTAACATTAACTTTTGCGGTGTTTTAACCCTTTGCCAGTCTAGTAAACCACATAAGGTTCACGGCGATTGTTGAACTATTATGTCCACAGACAGTGTAAAGGTTAAGTGAATCATACATTCGTGAATGAAAAGTATTTAAACACAGTCCATTCTCGCTAATCCGGCACTAATTCAGACACAAGGGTGCCGGATTATTGGAAAATTCGGATTAGTGTAATATGTATATTATTTATATAATATATGTAATATATTTATATAATAAATAAATAAATAAATAAATGAGAAAATAGTGCAAAATATTCCATTTTGCGATTATTTTTAGTGTAATATGTGTATTTATTTTTTATTTTGTTTTTATTTTAATTTTTGATTTTAATTTTGAGTTTAATTTTACTTTTATATGGATACTTATTTATCTGAAATAACCAATAAATTTGATTTAACCTCTTTGAAATTTCCATCTTCTCACTCAAGGTCAGTCTTAAGTTTTCTCGTATTACTTGTCTAGTACGCACGGCTACAGATCAAGCTATACATATCCAGTATAAGCTGATCTCGCATTGTATAGGATTTCATTACAATGAGAGGTCAGTGTAAACTGGAAATTATATGAGAAAACTATAGAAGCCATAATGACAGATTAAGTGTATGAAATTGAACTATCAGCGAAAATCAATGTCGTGTTCACGGTTTTGGCGTGCACTCGCGCTATCGCCCTCAAGGAAATTAACCTAGCAATACAAAAAATGCGAACTCATACTATGCCGGATTACTGGACGTGTCGGTGTATTGAAGTGCCGGATTAGCGTACTGTACTATTAAATATCAATAAATTCTTTAGTACTCCCGAATTTGTGCTTTCTTTACATCATTCTCAGGATGGTGAGAAAGTGAGAAACTAAGCGTAATTAAGTCACCAATTAATTTGACTTAATAAGCGTCGCATGTGGGTCAAAACCTTGTGTCGTAAAGGTAAACAGTACATTTTAGCTACCACATTATTCTATGAAACCTAATGCAACGTAATTTTGGTCACTCACTTTGAGCTGCGTAAGGTAACATTGTGCGATGACGAGTTTTAGTTGCAAATATTATCATTTTTTTTAATTTATAAATGCAAACATGTGTTTGTACCTACTTTTCGTAAATGATTTCATAATAATGGCTTGGCTATAATTTGGTCAACAGAATATCATTGAATTGAAACATTTTCTAATCTAGAAAATGTTTTAATATGGTTGACCGTCTGGCAATGTTTCGATGAAGTCTGTAGATAGCACATATTTTATGTAGCTGAGTATTTTGCCCTGAATACACTTTGCCTTTAGACTGGGCTTACATTCCTCATTCGTTTGTTTATATTGTTTGCTGTACCAAGACCCCTCCGTACCTCGGAAAGCACGTTAAGCCTTTGGTCCTGACTGTCATTCGTGGATCTTTGACAGTCGTTACGGGTCGTCAGAAGCCCGAAAGTCTGACAACCAGTCTTACCAAGGGGTATCGTATAAGCCAGTAGGGTTGTGGAGGTCAGATAAGCAGTCGCTCCATGTAAAATACTGGTATTCAGCTGCATCCGGTTATACTGGAAGCTGAACCCAGCATAGTTGGCAAAAGCAGGCAAATGATATTTGATCTGAGTCGTCACAAGAGTTAAATTTTGGAAAAGATACCCAAACAAAAAAAAGGCTTGGTAATTACCTACTTACCAAACCTTTTTTTTGTGTAAGTTTGAGTTTTTAGTTTGAGATTTCTGAATCAGACAATAGAACAAACAAATCTGTAATACTAGTCTAGTCTCAAGCTCAAATCTACGAGCAACAATGATGTGTTGCTCGTAGATTTTAATACAGCATAATAGCTCCATTAACTTTCTCTTCTAAAGCCGGTGCTATGGTATCGATGTCTCGTCCATCCGCCATGGCTATCAGTATACAAACGTCGTTGATAAACGCCGCTATGCTTGCTGATACCACCAGCCTGGAATTGAGAGAAGATAGTATGAGTAATATGCAGAAATCTACTTGTTTAGTGGTGCAGGAGTACTACAGGGTTACAGGCGGCTGCCATAACAACTCTTCAATATAATTATAGACCCAGCAAATTTTAACTTGCGCAGATAAATAGTCAAGTACATTCGTAGTCTTCTTGATTTATAGTCACATCACTTTAATGCCCTGATCACACGTACCGAGTGCAAGACACACAAGGCAGCAAAATGATACTAGGCCGAGAAAGTTGGGTGGACGAGTAGGTGTTTGTAGGCAACGTTTATTAAGGCCCTCTTGTAGTGCGGTGTGTAGGTATGAAAACGCTTCCTCACTCCCCGCATAATATGTATGTATCGAGCGTTTAGACGCAGCGAGCAAGCGCGCGCCGAGCGCGGAGCTAGTCGATCTAGCGTTTGAACGTGCCACAGTGCAGCGTAAATGCAGTAGGTAAGGTATATCGGGTCCGGGTATGCCGACGGAAGAGGAAATAAAATTGATTTCTGCTTTGTTTGTGTTATTTTTTTGTAATCAAATATTTAATATATTACTTACATGGTTTCGTAATAGAATTTTTTACTAAGAAATACGTTTGAAATATTGATTTAGAGTCACCTTTGCGATTTTTTTATCGAGCCAATTAGTAGTAATCATGTTTTCGTCTTTAGACAGCGCTTGACTGTATGTTCAATTTTGTTAAAATAATTTTTATTTTACGCTATATTTATATTTAGTTAGAAATAAATAGGTTCAAAAACTTAAAAATTACTACAACGTCGCCTTAATCTCGGCTTAAGTATAATGGAAGCTTGAGGAGGCTTGTGGTCAGTTTATTAACTTTGCAAGTACCTAGTGGTATATGAATTGGTACCGTAAACAAATAAGTGAAAAATAAAAAACTTTTTCAAAAAAAAACAATACAGTGAAAAATAACTTTTATTTCGGAAGTCGGTGGCAAAAAACTAAAATACAGACCCAAAGACACCGACTTTTGACTTTTCACTTTATAGTGTTTTTTTTTTTTTTTTTTTTTTCGTAAAAAGTTTTTTTTGGATTACAATCATCATTGTCTCTTCACACGATATCTGGGTCCTTACTGCTACCCCTCCAATTAATAAATTAATTCATCCCTTACCAGAAGGACAGTCCAAGATCAGCAGTGTCGTCAGAAGACCACGTGTTGGCGAGGTCCTCGTCCGACATCACGTTGTGCTGCAGTCTCAGGAAGTACTCCGTCAGCCATACTGCTATTGCGCCTAGGCTGCATAGAACTGAAAATATGAGAAGAAATGTGTTATTGATGAAAACTTGATAGTAAAAAATGGTAAAAAAAAATACCCTGCGTTAACTAATACGTCACATCGAATGGTAGCTGTGAGTGTCAGTTGTTGTGATATTAGCTTAGATTTTGGCTTGAGAAAGCTGTTACGAATATGCGAGGAATATGCTGGTGGTCACGGTTTATTGTATAACGTAAGGAAGAGCCAGTATATGATCTTTGAGACCGCCAGTGCGAAATGTCCGGAAACCATACCTCCGGTCAGACTCAATGGGGTTCCTTTGGTAAGGGTTGACCGGTTTACATACTTGGGGCATATTTTGAATATCGACCTCAAAGATCACGCAGATATGGAACGGGAGCGGAGGGCGTTGCCTATTAGAGCGAACATGATAGCCCGCAGATTTGCTCGGTGCTCTAATCAGGTTAAGGTTACGCTCTTTAGAGCGTACTGTACATCGCTGTACTCATGCAGTCTGTGGGCTCACTACTCTAGTAGAAGTTACGGCGCCATCCGCGTCCAGTATAATAACGCGTTCAGGGCGGTGATGGGGTTACCCCGATACTGCAGCGCCTCGGGTATGTTCGCAGAGGCGCGTACCGACTGCTTTCACGCGACCATGCGTAAGCGCGCAGCGTCCTTGGTGCGCAGGGTGCGGGTTATCCCCAACATCGTACTGGCGATGATTGCGGGAAGGCTGGACTGCCCCTTCATCCGACATTGTTCCAGCAGACATGTTGCTGTACCAGTGTCGGAGAGAATTTATTAATTTTAATTTTAATGTGACGATTGATTTAATTTTACTGTATGATTTATTTATTTATTTTTGATTTAATTGTATTTGTTTTATTATTTTGATTTGATTTATTTTTAAATTTTATTTGATTAATTTTTATTTGATTTATTTTACATGTCTGGCAATGGGTGTAATTTACCTGAAATAAATGAATTTATTATTTATTTTATTAGTAGGTAAGTTCTATAATCAAGTTTTTGTAAAGGTGGGTTGCACCATCTTACTTTAAAAATAACAAATAACGCTCAAACATAGTTGTTGTTACGATTTTATTTAATTGTTTCAAGTCTTTTATTTTCAAGAAAATGTCCACAAATTTAAAAGTAATTTGTTTTCGTTTCTAATTGATAAGACGTATTACTCTATTGAAGATTTTTTAAATGACAAAATATGATACAATTCCTATAATATTATTTTCCTTTGTCATGCATGTAAAATTTAATTTAATTGACATTTTGTTGGGAAACTTGTGTGTTTATAATTAATAAAAAATGCAGATTTAAGGCAAAAGACGTGTGGTCCATTTAATGTTCCTTTGTACAGTACAGTGGCATGTGGCATTGACAGTAACGTAATAATATGATAGTAATGACACTAAATGTTGTGTTGCCAACACATTACTTCATTTAATTGACATTTTATTTAACTTAACCTACTGTTTAATCTCGAATACTGTTTTATTATTTATTATTTTTTTTTTGTTAAATATGATACAAAAATTACTATTTGTTCACCAATTTTATTGGTAGAACATAGAGCTCGACAACAATAATATGTATATTTAAGACCTTTTATGTATACCCTATGTTCACAAATAAAGACTGATTGATTGATTAATTTTGTCTTATGTTAAATTTTCAAAACAATATGTACCTAATAAATAAAATTAAAATACAATATCGGCCCTGAAAATTCAGATTGTTTAAAACTCTCTAGGACTCCACGAGACAGGCTTGACCTAGTGTGGAGTCCACAAGTTAATTTATTAAAATTATGTTTCCTTAATTCCTAACTTTATTTTAAGGAGTATTTTATTTTTGTATTACTTTTAAGGAAATGCAAAACATTATTTGGTTAATAAACGATTATTATTATTATTATATTATTACTGAGGGTGCGAATTTTGTTATAGTTAAAGTAAGATGGTGCAATCCACGCTTGTTAAAGTACCTGTTAGCCAAAAAATGGGTTGTTCCATTTAATTTGTTAGCTGACGTCATAACTTTAACTGTAACCTTAACCGGCCACGCTTCGCTGGTTAAAGTTATTAGGTTTTTACCTATGAAATTGCCGTTCTGCAGTACTGGCCATTTCAAATCAAAATAACTTTTGTTTGGCTAAGAATTCTAATTTCAAATTAATTTTATTTTAAAAACATGGATTTTTTTTTCCAAAAGTAGTCATTTGTTTATTGATTAGTGTTACGTTTTCATCGCATTTCAATCTTTTTCGTCATCACGGATACGTTAAAAATTCGAGTAATTATGGAATATATGAGTACCGTCGTGGCAGCAACGCGGCACAAGCGGCACGCAACATCAACGAAGTTTACGGAGCTAACACTACAAACCAACGCACCACTTGTTATTGGTTTGCTCGCTTCCGTTCTGGAAATTTCGACCTGAAAAATGAACCTCGCGGTCGTCCGAAGACTTTGGTCGACAATGACGAATTAAAGGCGATTGTGGAAGCTGATGATACACAATCTACGGCTGAATTAGCAGCAGCTTTCGACGTTAGCGTCAAAACAATATTGGTCCATTTGCGTCAAATTGGCAAGGTAAAAAAGCTTGACAAATGGGTGCCCCACGAACTCAATGATCGCCAGCGCGAAGTACGCGTCGAGACGTGCCTTGCACTGCTCAACAGACACACAAACGAAGGAATTTTGAACCGCATTGTTACCTGCTATGAAAAATGGATTCTGTTTGATAACCGCAAGCGCTCAGCAAGTTGGTTGGATCCTGGTTCAGCACTAAACAATGCCCTAAACGAAAACTTACCCCTAGAAAAGTGATGGTCACTGTTTGGTGGTCTATCGCCGGTGTGATTCATCACAGCTTCTTACCAAACGGGGTGAGCATTACTTCAGATGTGTACTGTGAAGAACTGAACACAATGATGGAGAAGCTGGCACATCTCCAACCAGCATTGGTCAATCGCTCGTCTCCGCTGCTCCTGCACGACAACGCGCGACCTCATACTGCACAGCAGACGGTCTCCAAGTTGCAAGAACTGGGGTTGGAAGCTCTCCCGTCATCCGCCCTACTCACCAGACCTTGCGCCTACAGACTACTACTTTTTCCAGAATTTGGATAACTTCTTGGCGGGAAAAAATTCAATACCCGAGAGGCAGTACAAAATGCCTTTGAAGAATTTGTTGCCTCCCGTCCAGCTGATTTCTTTAAGAAGGGCATCAATATACTGCCACTGCGTTGGCAAAGATGCATTGATTGCATGGGTGATTACTTCGATTAATACAAATAAAAAATGCATGAAAAAAATTCGTTTACATTTTTTCATACAAAACGGCAATTTCATAGGTAAAGACCTATTATTTGCTTGGGATTGTCGGCTAACAGCCCCTCCATAGTACCTACAGTCTTCGCCACGCAAGTTGGCAAATAAGTGGGGATGCGCAGTACGGAATCCTGTAATCGGAAGCGTGACTGGTCGCGGCTAATCACGCAACAGGATTCCGTACTGCACATCCCCACTTTTTTGCCAACTTGTTTGGTGGCTACTGTAGTATCCACCATCTCACTCTCTTTCTGTATCTATCAGTAACTAGTATTTACCTGCTAAAGAGTTGCTGATAAGTAGCGGTCTTGGCGAGCACCGCGCGCGCGCCGCCGAGCCCAACGCAGCCAGCACGCATGCGCCGCCCGCCGACAGCACCGACGCAGCTAATAGTGCCGTCGTACCACACCACGCCCAGCGACGTGCGGGGTGCGTACCGGCTTTTACTGCAAATTAGGTAATTGTGTATGTTAATAAGACAGTAGACATGATTTTGTAAAGAGGAGGAAGAATTGTCCATGTATTGGGTTTCTATAGAAAACCCTACTAATTAAGAAGTTCATAGGTATTGTCGACCAAAAAATTGCTTTACCTCCCTAAGGTTGAATGTCACTCTCACGTCATAGGTAATACGGGCTTGGTATCCGCAACTCCACGACAATGCGCGTATTTTGCGTATGGGTGGAAAAATCGATTATTCGATCCACCCCAGCTCCTCAAAGGCCAGCAGCGCCTCAATGTTTGGAGGTCTGCCCGGCTTGGGCGGAGCACCGCCGTGTTCTCACGGAGGCGATCGGCGGCGGCGATCTCTCGCGTTCAAACCTGGTCCAGGCCATGGTGCGGAGCGAGAGTGCATGGGAAGCCGTCACCTCCTTCTGCGAAGCAGTAATGCTCGCGAAGGAGGAAGCGGAACGCGTGAGGGAGAGGCAACAGCCGCGCCCTCGCGCCCCTAGCCGCCGTAGGAGACGCCCTGGGCGGCGGGAATCGATTGCCGATTCCCGGCCACCGTAGGCGCGGGCTTGCGGACGACGAGTAATGGGCAGCTCGCCGTCCGGTAAGGACCAGGCCCGGGTCGACGGCGCGTTGTGTTCCACGCGCGCCTCAAAGAGATGTCAGCAGTGACGGGGTCAATTGGGCCGATGCCGCCGGGGTCGCGGGTAGTTCGAAAGAGATACCGTGGCCCTGGCACGGGCAACTGAAGGATCATGGGTGGGTTTTAGTCAGTAAAAGTCTGACACGCCCTCCCGCTCTGCCCAGAGCGGGAGAAGTCATTTGATAATTTCCCATCCACAAAAAAAAAAAAAAAAAAAAAAAAAGCGCCTCGATGTTACTGTTCCAGAATCATGTACTGAATACGTTAGTTTCAATTAATGTGGATAAGTGATAATGATAACCTAATCGCCACTCTGTATCAACAAGGTCTACTTTTGCTTTTACGACCAATATGTGACAGTTCGATAGTTTCTACCTTACTGAAGTTTCAATATAATGAGACTTTGTGTCAAAAATGGTAAACCAATTACGAGTTCCACTATAGAGTGAAAATATAGACCGATCTTAGGTAGGCCAGAAAGAAAGTGATTCGGTATTTGGAAATCTTATTTGACACTTTTGCACAAGCAATAGGGATGATGACTGAAACATATTTTTTTGTCCGTCATGTAGATTGTTAAAAAATATTGTACACGTATTTTTTCTTTTTTTGGGGATACATTGAGTTAAAATGTGGCATGACGTTAGCTAGATTTTATACGTAGTTGTGACGTATCCAGCCCTCCCCGCGTTTAGTTCTAGCGTTTTATGATACTTTCCCCCCCCCCCCCCCCCCTTTTAGTTCCATTTGCAATCGGTCGTTGGACCATAAGCGAATTCGTTCCATGGTCGAATGGCGTTGTGGTGGAGCAGCCAGTGCTGCGCCTCCCACTTATAGAAGGTGGTTCCTCTTCTGCTTTTTTACCTCCGCTGTCGGGTTTAACAGTTCAGAAACTAATGGGTTTAGATGCAGGGTTAGGCGTGCCTTGTGTTGTTTTTTATACCGCTCAATATCTGATTTTACTGATGGCATTTGTAGACAATCGTGGATTTCGTCGTTCCTAGCAAACCAACGTGCATTTGCTATTGATCTTAGGATACCATTTTGTACTCTTTGCAGGCAGAGTATGTTCGTTTTGCTGGCAACGCCCCACAATTGGATCCCGTAAGTCCATATTGGCTTAAGGACCGAGTTATAGATGAGGAGTTTGTTGTCTACAGAGAGCACAGAGTTTCTTCCCATGAACCAATACAGGTTGCGGGTTTTGTAATACTTGTGATACTTAAAGCAAAAAAAAAAAACGTGTCTAATATCATTTTATTATCTGACTGACGGACTAAATAGGATTTATTTTTTACCCAGGCATCATCCCTATCCTAATCCTTATCAAACACACACCAACATTAATCATATCAACTTAAAACCCGATGTCATTGTCGATTGACCAAACGCAACGACTGAATCTGAATGGATTACAAAACTGAACTCAAGTCACAAGCAACGTCCTGATCTTATCGTGCACACAAAGCAAGTCTGTAGCAATGACTAGACATAAGACTTGTTTATGTTGTTCTAGTTTTTCGATTTAAGACTGATATGATTAAATTGATGTCACAATGTAGTCGGATTTGAATAACAGCAGTAATTGTTACGTCAATATAGCTTATGGTATACGTGTCACTAAAGATGAGAGTTGACACACCACGTGCTTTCACTTGCGCAGTAGACGGTTTATAGGTCTCTCTAGCGGTATGAGGTCTGAGACGGGAAGGGACCGGGCGTCGTCGGGGCGACGTAAAGAGCGCGGGAGGCGCGGTACGGCGCTCGTCCTGTCTCATCTTTCGTGGCGCGTATTGTAAAGTCCTAACCAATGTCGGGTCGATCGATCGTTTAGGTTACCGCGGTTGGTTCGTGGATGGGTACCATCTTTACATACCAAGACCCCTCCGTGCCTCGGAAAGGCTGGACCCGGCTGTCATTCGTGGATCTTTGACAGTCGTTACGGGTCGTCAGAAGCCCGAAAGTCTGACAACCAGCTTACCAAGGTGTATCGTATTGCCCAGTAACTGGGATGTGGAGGTCAGATAGGCAATCTCTCCATGTAAAATACTGGTTTTCAGCAGCATCCAGTTAGACTGGTAGCCGACCCCAGCATAGTACCATCTTTACATACCAAGACCCCTCTGTGCCTCGGAAAGGCTAGATCCGGCTGTCATTCGTGGATCTTTGACAGTCGTTACGGGTCGTCAGAAGCCCGAAAGTCTGACAACCAGTCTTACCAAGAGGTATCGTATTGCCCAGTAACTGGGTTGTGGAGGTCAGATAGGCAGTCGATCCATGTAAAACACTGGTTTTCAGCAGCATCCGGTTAGACTGGAAGCTGACCCCGACATAGTTGGGAAAAGGCTAGGCAGGTGATGATGGTGTAGTCCAAACCAAAAAGTTAACAAGATGATCGAATTAGGAGCAGTGTAATAATAATCCTCCCGACCGATATCGGTCTAGCTGTCTAAACTCAACGGAGATTAGCCAGATGCGCAGGAGACATTATAGAGCACAAGCAGTGAACGGAAATTCCGTTCACTGAGCACAAGTGTGTGCACAAACACAGGTACTTTTATATTTCTATGGTTTCATTACTCTCATAGTCCGATGGGACGGCAATCCGATACGACCGGAGAGAGATGCCGATGAGCAAGTACGGCTTTTACGTGATTTCCGAGGCACCGTGATGTCAAACCATCAACTTCCAAACTCCGGGCTGTTACTGAAGTACTGAGCAATTCTTTATGGAAAAACCCAATAACACTTTGCCCGACCTGGGCATCGAACCCAGGACCCCAAGCCCAGTGTATTCGCGCTTGCGACCACGAGACCAACGGGTCCAGTGCATAAACGCCTATGGTATACTCCTTGCGAATACTACACACAGTCGTAAGCGTCTATCGTCGAATCGTATTTCCATAATAACATGACTGTATCAATGTCTGGGGCACAACGTGACGTGTATACTAATATTCGGAAAAAGAGAAATATAAGGAGTAGAATAGAACAGTGGAAGGTAATAGGCCACGCGGACGGTCACCGATGAGGTGGACCGGTCAAGTAAAATCCGCGGTTGGAGGCCTAGTCAAAGCCTCGCCAGACTCTTCTAACAGAACCGGATGGACACCTGCGATTGGACACAGTTCATCGTGGCCACGACCGCTCTGTCAATAACGAAGCGAAGAAGAAGATTAAAAGAAAAAGAAGGAATTGAAATTTCAAATGAGGATGAGGATTATGACAGATTCGGATGGCGGAGAACCAGGTGTTTTGCGACTTGGGAAAGACCTCAGCAGGAGGATGCTGAATAGGAGAAAATAGTACCCATTTAGCCAATTTAAAGGGTCCCAAAGATATTTTGTAATCCCGATCGGAAAACCAATAGTGATACAGTTGATAATTTTAAGGCATTGTGAAATCAACCCTTGCTTACTCGCAATCATGTCCAGATGCTATTGCTGTAAGACTATAATATAAGAAGATGATAAATAGACAAGTCATTGTAAAATAGACGCTCTGTAAATTTATATCTCTGCAGCAATGAATCACACGTATTGTCAGCTCACAAAATGATTTCAAAACGGAGCTAACAGAGATTGTAGTTGTCTTTCTTATTCCAGTTTCATTTGTGGGTCGCAAGAAGGGGACTCTAAAGGTGTCAATGCTAACTTAATTTAGAAACATTACAAGATCATTGCATTGCAAAAAACTGATTAGAAGATACGTGAGAATGTTTGACACGTTCCATGAGCAACCTTATCATTTACGAGCAACGTGTTAAAACTAGTGTTTGGCTGAAATTACTTCTGATAAGATATAAATAAAAGCGTTCAAGTGCGAGTGTACCACCGTAGAATATTTAAATCTACATATTTTTTAAATTAAGCAACACCTACTTTAGTAAAAAAAACACGTTTCTTGTATGGAGCCCCTTAAATTTTTAACTTTATTTTATTTGGTATCTCAGTGTGGTGAAAATGTTATGTTAACACGTTTATTAACGAAAACATTGACGTACTTGTAACACTAACATACTTTGAATCAAAAAGTTTATTATGTACCCGTTTCTTATTGCTTGAACGACGATAAATAAAGATAATTTTTGTTTGACAAATTGCAAATAAAAAATAACACAGCAATACTTGCTTCAAGAAAATAAACATCAAGTGGTCAAAAGAATTAAAGTGAAAGTCTTCCTTACCGCTAAAATCATGAGTCCTCCACCCGTATCCGAAGTTCAACTCCTTCCGACCTTCGAACAGTCCGAAACTGATTCTTCCTTCAGATTCCAAAGGATTCGACGTCCTTCGCGCACGCGCATCGATCCAATGCGTAGTCCCCAAAGACGCCACTATCAACGCTATACACAAACATGAGCCAAAAAACGTCGCAAAAATCATCGACCGCTTAAACAAATTCAACTTCATCTTGATTTGATTTTGGAACACTTTCACTGTCTATCAAGTTCGTCAATAAACCACTAGATGGCGTTATGTCACATTATTTTTTCACATAGCTCTTCGCGCTAATTGGTTTGTTTTTATTATGTTTTCTAGCTATTCAAGTTGTGGGATTGGCTCTCTGATACGTCCATTGTTCGAGCCATTCAGTGCCATCATAACAGTTTCCCTTTGCAGTATCTTCGCACGGGGTGAGAAGAAAATCTGTAACAATTAAAAGAAAATTGATTATGCAAACGTTATTATGGATATTTTAAAGTGCATTTTAATTGGTAACAGCTGAGATTGCGTGGTGTTGTGCAATTAAACTGAAAGAGATAAAAAAACTTGTATTTTTATTATAAAACTAAATAAGTGAAATGACACCATAAATAATTTCGAACATAACGTTATCGCGTGTTTATTTAATCATCCGGACCTCGACGGAAGGCGAACACTTTTTGGCGAACGGATTTCCTAAACCAATTAAAAGTAAATTAGTCATTATTTTTTTAAATACGGTCCTTTCAAAAATGTCGATTCATCTTAATTAATTTTATTTTTTTCTTAGAACCATCCATATTTGGATGGAAATGATGGAATGGAAAAGAGAACCAATGAAAATATCGATAGATAGTGTGGAACTGTGGAAGATGAAAATATGGCTAGGAGTCTAACAAAGAAGAGCATAAAAAGATGGCAACTGAAAGAAATGTATGGAAGTCAAAGTTGCACTATCGATCCTAAATTAATAGGCATATGGTCAGGAGAAGGAGGATGATTAGTGTGCCTGATAAAACTGGGAACTATCTAGTGCAAGACCTATGTAGATTGATACAAGCTTGAGCTTTATTAATCCCGAAGGAGCTCCCAACCAAACATATTTCAAATTTGGCTCCGTACGGGATTTCATAAATACTTTCAAGTCCTTTTTTATCGAAATAAATGAACCGATAAGCAAACTTGATAAGCATAAGCAAGATACATAGGTCTAAAAAGTTAGTTAAGAACATTTTCGAAATGTGTTATTTAAAAAATGTATGTGTTTCGCATGGGGTCGCGGCATTATGCTGAGCGGTAGCCGTTTTGCGTAGATGTGACGCATATTATAATTGGTAATCTCTGTTTCTATGGAATATTTAAAATCGGTCGAATTTAGCTACAACAGTATTTTTCGAAAATGTTCTTAACTAACTTTTAGACCTATGTATGTACCCTGCTTATGCGTATGAAGTTTCATTAAAATCGGTTCATTCGTTTCGATAAAAAAGGACTTGGAAGTTTGCATGAAATGCCGTACGGAGCCAACGCTCATTCGATTATTTATGGACTTATTATGTAAAACTCAGATTCCTCTGCCTTCTTCCATTCTCCCCTGTCAGCCGTCACCTTCTCGACGACCCCATTTTCATTCATAACATTCCTCACCCAATCCATTTACGATTGTGGACTCCTCCCCGTCCATTCATCAACGTTTATAATAATTTCTTATTCATGCTTCTCATCCGCATTAAATTACGGATTACATAAAAACTATGAGCCTGTTATTATCTCATACAACCTGCTACCGTACAACTTGCCATTCAAAAATAACGAACCTTAATAATGATCTCACGATCTAATATTGCGTGTCCGAATTTGATTTACTCTGCGATTAAGCGGTGAAAACAATTTGCGACGAAAGTTTCATTTTATAATCATTATAGTCGAATAATATACGGTCTGTTAGGTTTCGACTTAAATAATAAAATTACTCAGGTAATAAATTCGCTACTTTTGGTCGGACAATGATAGCATCAACAACGAAATTGTCTGTTTTCATCTTTTGTATCCGGATGTTTACAAGTAAGAACATTTGGAACATCCGGACACATAAGAAAGAAACGAATGTTTTATCAAAACTGACTAAATAATAAACGCACTGGCACTGAAGTAAGTTATGAGAACATCTTAAAGTATTTGCGACATTCCCGATGACGTCGTCAAGGTAGGCAAAATATTAGATTCTTGGATTGATCACGCTAAATGTTTGAATGATGCTGTCATCAATAACATCAGTTGATAGGAAAACAACATCACATCATTACAATTGTCATTAAGTCACTAACTACTCGCTATAATTACCATTCCACATACCATAATTGTTAATTTAGTTATGGTCTAATGCCTTATGGACAAAATGGCAGATGTTACTCATTTACTCACACCTGGACGGCCGTTATATAACAAAATATGCATGGGGGGCCCATTTTATGACCCTTTTACATATGACGTGACATCTAAATGAGCCAGGGGGCATCAACATTAATTATAATATAAACATAGTTCACAATAATTCAAGTTCAACGTTGATTTGAATAAATAAAAATATGAAGACTTATCTGTGCTGCCATTTTCATTCAAGGTTAAAAAGACGTTAGTTGACGTAACATGCTAACAATGTGTTAATATTATTCATATTATTGGAAATTAAACTGGTCAATTCAAAGCAGAAGATCTGAGATTTGTAAACGCCGAAGAAATAAATAGTGACAAAAACAGATTTAGAGAACAAGTATGTATAATATTATAACCCCATCAATAAGCCTAAGACACGAAACTTACGACTAGGTCAGAGAAAGGTGTCTCGTTCACTATTTTAAAACAGTTCCCGTGGATTCCAAGCAAAAAGACAAAAGATTTGAGGACGAAAAAGGAATAAAAAGGGAAGGAAGGAAAGAGCGTGAAAAGCAACGCAATTTGTCATGGGACTAATCAAGGTTTTATGAATATTGTTTAAAGGTATGATCACATTTATTGCATTCAAGCCATTCTTACGACTACTGATGAGCAAGAACAAAATAATTAATATGCAGAAGGATGTTTTTTATGTTAATTTGATACCGAAGAGGCTGTTAGTTTTTCCTTTGCATAACATTAAAAAAGTGAAGTTGCAACTACGATGCAAAAGCTTTGATGTCTAAGTACAGTGTTTAGGAAATTATCATGGTGAATTTGACGAGTATTGCAAGCTCCAAAAAATCTCCAACCGTTTTCTTCCAAGTCATTGGCACAAGTTCTTTGATAAAGAACAAAAGTCTACAGTTGGAATATTCTTGACATTTGAGTAGCTCCTACGCTCGGCTCGTAGTCACTGTTTTTCTACTGTCTTATTTAAAATACTCGATTACAAACAAGATGGAAGCTCAAACGAAACGTACAAATTATATTCTGCATAAAACAACCATTCCCAACCGCCTCACATTCATTGTCATATACAACTACATATCCATTTCATTAAACATTCCGAAACAGCCAAATATAATCACAATTCACACGGCATCCATCAATTCTTGTGCGATTTCACGCCATTGAAAACGAGGGATCCAATATCAAAATTTGGACTACTTTCTATCGACATGGAACTATGGAATGTTACGATTTCACCCCATGCATGATGTACATGGATGATGTTTTATTCATTGATAACACCAGTAGTCGTATACTAAGTGAGAAAGTCAGCGAAGATCCACAGTGTTTAATTGGAAAATCGATGCTGAAAGGAATGCGTGGAAAAATCTGCACCTGTGGCGATTCTCTGGCACGTGTAGACAATTCCTGAATTGATAAAATTGTAAGTGTTAAGTACCGTGGAAGATTTTCTTTGTGCAGTTTGTGTTAGATAAAAAAGGCAAACAATATGTGTTGTCTTCTTGAGTGTATTTGACTTTGTTTTTCTGTCTAGCAGGTGCGATGTTCTTTTCAAATATGTAGACAAGATTATACCTGTTATTCAAGGAAATAAATTGATAAATGACTTGATAGTGGCGTCAAATTAAAAACTATTATCTCCAAATCTTAATTTAGAATGAGTTTTAAAAGAAATTCTATGCTCAAAAGTCTGGATTTCCACAAAATTCTTTTTACCTCTCACTTTATAGCCTACGCCCATATCATTTTCCGTAACTCCAAACTTCGCACTACCTACGTTACAATCTATTTCTTCAACATTACCGTTCTTTCAACACGCATTAACAGCTACATAATTCCAGGTAATTACGCAAATCAGAACGCTTCACCTAATGAATCCTGTCAACCTTGACAATGGGCAGACGTAACGGACACGACGTAGCCACGCGTCGCGATACGCTTCGCTGGCCATAAGGTCATTGTTATGCTGTTTCAAACAAATGTGTAATGACATCACCAGTAGCACATATGCTGAAATGAGAGTCTTTTGAAAGGAAGAGGACAGAGAGAGAGGAGGGAGGAAGACTAGAGTTCGTTCTGTCAGAAATGTGCTCAAGTGGACTGTGACCGCTGATTCAGCTCTCTCGATGGTGCTACTCTTCAATGACAGCAAACCAGCCTATCGATTCAAAATCGAACTTTGGAATTAATTTACATTCATCCATAATCTGCTTATAAATATTAGATTGCCAACTAGTGGTAATTATATCAATGACAATCTATCAATATAACATCAATTACGTTGGATGACGTCATGTCGTAGGAATTACTAGAAATTGCTATGGAAAAATAGGAATAGGTTCTATGACAATTAATCGTAATCGATCTAGTTCACTACCGACCAGCTCTTTTTTTTTTTTTTTTTTTTTGTGGATGGGAAATCATCAAATGACTTCTCCCGCTCTGGGCAGAGCGGGAGGGCGTGTCAGACTTTTACTGACTAAAACCCACCCATGTTCCTTCAGCTGCCCGTGCCAGGGCCACGGTATCTACCGACCAGCTCTGAATCTGGGTGCTGGCTTACTTCAAACGTCAACCTTAGTTTTCCTACCGCACACTCCGGGGTACTTTAAAATATTCAAGGATTCGGTCGGAGTTGGTAAGTTCCATACGAAGCAGAGTTATAGTCGTATAGACAGGATAAGCCATCGTGTTGGCTCAGTGGTTAAGTTCAAGTCCACACCTAATTCGGAAGAAGCGAAACTGATTTACGAAATGGTTGCTGCACTCCTTCGCTAACGCAATAATATATTTGTACTCATAATATTATAATTACGGGTAATAATTAGTTAGATTAGGATAATGAAGAGGCTGACGTACCTTTGTAAGGTAAAAGCCTCTAAATAAATAAAGATTAATAAAAAAAGTACTAATTTGACTTTATCAATTCTTATGTACTTTCTGAGTTCATGTTGGACATTACTGACATCGGTGAAGGAAAACATCGTGAGGAAACTTGGACTTATAGTCGTCATGGGTCGACAGAAACTCGACCAGTCTTACAAAAGGGGGGGGGGGGGGGTATTACCCAGTAGCTGGGTTGTGGCGGTCAGATAGGAAGTCGCTCCATGTAAAATACTGGTATTCAGCTGCATCCGGTTAGACTGGAAGCCGACCCTAACATAGTTGGGAAAAGGCTAGGCAGATTGATTGTTATTATGTGTTCTGCGCTTCCCTTTACACCCCATTGGACATCAAAGCACGCTTGGCTGCCTATACAGAGTATAAAGTAAGGTCATTGTTATTATGGCCGAATATTTTAACCGAAATGTGAAATGGCATGCAATTATATAAAGGCTGTTATTAAAACGTTTCGGCAAATATTTCTGGCAATTTCAGGGTTTTGTGTTGCGTGTGTTGTTATCGATCTCGTATTCTGACCGTGCACATTGGCCAAGAGATGTGCCTTCCCTGTCAGCTGTAGGAGACAACCTTGAAGTGCTGCTTGACGTAAAGGTGCGTAGCTTGAGGATAGAGACTTTAAGAGTTTCTGGTGGACTGTTGATAGTTCCTGGTGAGAAAAAAACAAGTTTATTTATTTATGATAACTTTTCGCACTTAAAATGTACAAAGGCGGACTTAATGCCTTATTTAATGACTAGCTTTTGCCAGCGACTTCGCCCGCTTGGATATCGGAAAATATCCCACGGGAACGTACTACCGGGAACTCCTTCCTTATTCCTTGTCTACATTATAAAGGGAACCTCTGTGTAAAATTTCAGCTTTCTAGGTTCAAGGGTTTGGGTTGGCCGTTGATGAGTCAGTCAGTCAGGACTTCTTTTTGTTTATATAGATACATAGGGCGTGGAAAACATAAAGCTAATCTAAAACTGAGGCTGCTTTTTGATAACAGAACCTTTACTTTGAAATTTGCCAATTATATACAATTTATGATGAATCTCGAATCATAATAAAAGCAAGAATTTAAACGAAGATGCAGAACGATCATGATCAATTATATCGAAATTAAATCATGTTTGTCAAAACATAATTGAATTTCCGATTCAATTAAACACTCCACTCCAGTTACGCCAAGTTTCAAGATATATCAATAAATCTGTTCTAGATATCAGATTTTCGAAACCGAACCGAGTGTATTGATTCATCGAATTGCAACAACTGCGTAAGAATCTTACATAACTTGTACCAAAACCTACGCCGATAGCATTGTCCATAAAACAATCACGTTATGGACATGTATGTCTTTGTTCTTTTTTAAATCCCGTCCTTGCAACACCAATTAGATACAAACTATGGCTACTTTAATGGGTCGCACGTAGAAATCTTCGCAACGAAGCGAAACCGATGGCAGAACGAATTTAACATCTCGTGAATAAACGGTTGCGAACTCTGAACCAGGAATAAAGTTGTTAATGTTTTGGTTTTAAATGCTTTCCATGCTATGTACACAGATATGTAACCCATGTGACATATGACTCTTATGGGTAGGCATGAACGATTGGATTTAAGAAGTAACCACCAAATATTATTTTTTGTCGAGGTAAACCGCGCCAGCAAATCTCGAATCTTTTTAATTCGCCATCTAAGTAAAACCACACTGAATTTCGCATGTGTAAAACACAGACCACCACAAAAACCAAATCCACTCAAGGACATATTAAGCAATGCCTGGACAATAAACTGACCGCAAAGCCAGTCCTCAAGTACCATTGACGTATTTCTCACTGTAATCAAGTGTATGATTGAAATCGGTTAATTAATTACAACGACTATTAATCACACCTGTCATTGCCACCAGCCACCAGTCAAAAACCTTTAAAGCGGCCATTTTTGATCATAAAAGCAACACACGTAACGTATTGACTAAAATTGCATATAGTTTTCCTGGTATCGTTTACATTGCGGAAGATATGTCTTGAGAGCGTTTCCTTATATGCACTTGCAGTTTCTAGTTTCTCATGAGAATTCTATTTAATATGGAAGCAGTGTTCTCATATCTAGATGGACATAGCTGGCCGATTTTTTGTGTTTTGGCTTGAGAAATGGATTTTTGATGGTCCTTCTTTGGTTTTGTCGTACTTGGCAAAAGATACATAATTTGAAATTCGGCTTTTACTGTCTTGTCTAATAGGTTATACAAGTTTCTGCTATCCAGAATCCACCATTTAGTTTTTCTGTGTCAATGGACTCAAAGATATCATCTTCGTTATCTACTAGCTCTCAATGTCAATTTGCAAACGGATAGCTTTCCCCAACATAGTTGAGAAAAGCCTAGGCAGATGTTGATGGTTAGTTGAGAAATTATCATTAAGTGCAGTTTTATTAACTCCTAATACAGACATGGCATGTCCAATTGACTTCATGATGAATGAACCCTGACAGAACTATCATGAACTAAATTGTACACATCTGTACAAATGTTTACATTCAACTGTTCATCCATTGTATCATCAACATCATACATTTCATCATTTCTGACCTTCCAGTTTATCAAACAATACGTATTGAGGTCCCTATTATTGTTTGCAACCATTGTGGGTCTTTTAAAAGCTTTTATACGGCTATTTTAATTACCTTAATAGCAAAGCTGAATTGCTATAGTTTAGTGTTATTGGAATTCCTTGCCTCTTTGGTAATGGATTACATGATGCGAATGGTCTTGCTGGCTTTAAAACTCATTTTTGTCGGGTTTAATGCAGTAATGAACTTGGACGGTTAATGGCAAATATACGGAATTAGTTACGGACTATTAAGTACATATTTATGCCAGTCTGCAATTTGCAACGTTGTGAGAATGCAGTAAAATTACGAATGAAGATGCCTCGTTTCTGATGTTCTAATGTGTTCCAAGAGAGGAGCTTGTGGCTAAGTAATAACAGCCGCACGGGTCGATCCATCAGGTTAAGCTACGCTTGCCGGGGTTGGTCAGTGGATGGGTGACCATCTTTACATATCGAGACTCCTCCGTGCCTCGGAAAGCACGTTAAGCCGTTGGTCCCGGCTGTCATTCGTGGATCTTTGACAGTCGTTACGGGTCGTCAGAAGCCCGAAAGTCTGACAACCAGTCTTACCAAGGGGTATCGTATTACCCAGTTACTGGGTTGTGGAGGTCAGATAGGCAGTCACTCCATGTAAAATAATGGTACTCCGCTGCATCCGGTTAGACTGGAAGCCGACCCCAACATAGTTGGGAAAAGGCTAGGCAGATTGATTTTGTGTTCCAAGAGAATATGAAATGTGTCCATCGGTTTACGATCCCTTGCAAGTCTTTCACTGTAACTTATAATACGAGTATAAGCAGTAGTTACCTATGTATCTAAAAATCTAAATTAATCTACACCTTAATCTGCAATTTCTAGAAATATGGAAAACCAGCTCACTCTTAGTTCCAATATATGATTGCTCGAGCACTTTACCTATAAGACTGTCAGTTAAAGTAAAGGCGACTATTAGGTAACCGTTTCCTATCTCAATATTACTTCATTTTCATCTATTACAACACCATTTCCTCGACTGCTTTCCTCCAATCGTATTTCCTTGAAGAGTCAACTCATTGTTACTTCGTCGAAGCCTTTGTTAAGTCAGTCATGCTTTCAGTTACTTATTGTATAACTGGTCATAACCAGTTAATTATTCACAGTGAGTTAACAGTTCTCAGGTTTAAACATCGGTTTACGGTTAACGTGGAGCCGTTCAATTGTTTGCCGTGCTATAACAGAGGTAATGGCCGTTTTGATTTGGATATCTTTCTTTTAGATAGTTGTAAAGTTAAAGGGTTATTTGATTTCGTACTGGTTTGTCTTAGCCATGTTGGGTTTCTCGTGATTGTTCTCAATTGAATGGAACGCATACGCACTACGCACCATTTTTTAAAGTAACGTGAAACGAAAAAATTGGAAATACTACGAAACCTTGTCATAGCTCATCATCTGCCTAGCCCTTTCCCAACTATTTTGGGGTCGGCTTCCAGTCTAACCAATTGCAGCTAAATACCAGTATTTTACATGGAGCGACTGCCTATCAGACCACCACGACCCAGTTACTAGGTAATACGATACCCCTTGGTAAGACTAGTTGTCAGACTTTCGGGCTTCTAACGACCCGTAAAAACTGTCAAAGATCTACGAATGACAGACTGGACCAACGGCTTAACGTGCTATTCGAGGCACGACGGGGTCTTGCTATGAAAATATGGTCACACATCCACGGGCCAACCGCGGAAAGCGCAGCTTAACCTGATAGATCTACCCGAGCGGCTGTTATTACTTAGCCACAAGCTTCTGTTGAATTTAATAATGCACAGGTAAATCGTAATCTATCTCTAAATAATACCGTTGAATCTATCTGGCACATAAAAATAAATAATACCACGAAAGACACAAAGAAGGGCCATTTAAAAGCCAGTTCGTAATAAATAACAAATACTCTGCCAAGAATGATCAAGACCACGGAAATCTATTCCGTGATCAAGACCAAGTGAAGATAAACAAAGTAAATTATAAGTACTTCATGAGACTTGAAATCGTAAACGGGACCTAACGATACCCCAAGATAAAGATAGGAATTATGTATAAATAAACACATACAGAAAAGCAATCGGTCTACCTCAATCCATTAACCTCAATTAACTGAAGATTCTATGTTGCACGACATGATAATCAGTTCCCATTGTTTTTGCTTCATTCATTCAATTGGCTTCGTTCAACTTGTTTCACGATGTGCGTAAAGCAGGTTGAAGCACAATAATGCAGATCGAGGGCTTAGCACGGTGTATTCCCATTCGTCCCACTAGTGGCACGAATATAATAAATAATATATTAAGTATACTTAATAATAAAAATTAAATTTATTAATAATAAATAATATTAAAGAGCTCGTGGCTAAGTAATAACAGCCGCACGGGTCGATCCATCAGGTTAAGCTACGCTTGCCAGGGTTGGTCCGTGGATGGGTGAGCATCTTTACATACCGAGACTCCTCCGTGCCGTTGCTCCCGGCTGTCATTCGTCAGAATCCCGAAAGTTTAACAGCCAGTCTTACCCAGTCACTGGGTTGTGGAGTTCAGATAGGCAGTCGCTCCATGTAAAATACCGGTATTCAGCTGCATCCGGATAGACTGGAAGCCGACCCCAACCTAGTTGGAAAAAGGCGAGGCAGATTGAGGCAAATTGAAATTTATTCCCGTTTTCACAGAGTCAGTGGGACGAACGGGAATAATTTAACATTATTTTTAAAAGCTTTTTTTAACTTCACTTGTATTTGTATGTCCTGGAATTTTGCAAACAATACTCGTATTTCAACCACTTCCACTGAAGCTATCGGGCTGAAATTTGGCACACACGTTTGGTTCTCGTGACAATGCACGATTACTTAAAAAGCATTTTTGTTTTAAATAGGTATTTTTTTATTAGTACTTAATTATTTCAATTCCCATTCGTTCCAATCTCAGTGGGACGACGGCGTGGGACGAACGGAAATACACCCTTAGCACAGATAGAAATGGTCAACTGGGATCGTTCTATTCATCTGAAATATTCGTAAAAATAGCGTAAAAACCGTAACATAACATAGGTAAATCCAACCATTTGGTAATGAGGAAATCATTGCTCTTCAAAAAGAAGAAGATTGCTAGTCTGAACCTGCATGCAGTCAGAAAAACCTTAGAAAACTAACTTTTAGCATTTCACATAGAATTTTCCAATAGAGGAAAAACGGTGTGAAGAAAATTACAAATCAAAGATAGACTATGCGAATACATTGACGATATTACTAGTATACCTTAGCAATCGACATATAGAGACATCTTCACTAAGATTAATCCACCACGGAAATTGTTTATATACAAACAACGGCCAATTCTCTTACATAATACTTGCATAATACCCTCAATTTACCTCATTACACCTGATCCACGTTCATTGAAATCAAGTGAAAACATGATCCGTCGTTTTAAATTTAATGAGCAGCTACAGCTACTGGCCATTCGAAAGTGTCGCTGGATAAATTTCTAAATCATTGCACTGAGTATTATAATTTCTTTTATGTCCATGTTTAACGTTGAAAGCGACAATTTTAAGTGCTCCCGAGTGTAAAGTGTCTTTTTACGGTTGTCGAGAGCATTTATGGTCATTTCTTTTAATTATCCGACTTATTATGACTTCAATGTTGTGTGTAAATGTGTCTGGGGATGTTGAGGACTTGGTTTTGGACTGATATTGGGAAGTAACATCATCATTGGCTATGGTTCATCATGGTGGTGGCGGAGAGCGGATAATTGGCTCTTCCAGCCCCCGTAATTGGGTCCAGGGGTCACGGACTCGATTACATCCATCGCCCCCCATTTCACAAGCCCCGAGATGGTGGAGCGTAGTGTTCCAAGCACGCCTCTCTAAGACGTAAGGGGGGGAGTTCACACCTCACTTCCCCTATGGGACGTGACCCGCATGGCGCAGGCCATCACCAGTCCGACGCAGTGGAAGTCGCATTCGCACCCGCAGCCTCTAACGCAGGTGTACGAGGGAACACCGGGTTGGTTTTAGTCAGTATGAGTCTGACAGACCCCTCTGCCCACCCCAGGGCGGAGGACATCCATGAGGATTTTCACAACAAAGAAAAAAAAAATGGTTCATCGTGGTTCATACAGATCTTCACCATACTTTTTGGTCTGAGGAGTCCAAAGTCCTGTCCCCGAATAAATTGGACAAAGGCCTACATGAAGTGATCGACTGATTTGACAATCCAATGTGCTTATAGGTCTACTGTTATTTCCGATTTTGCCATGGGAGAGGCGAAACGATGGATCAGTACCAAAACGTAGGTACAGTCTGTATGCTGAGACAAAATAAATACATCTGTAGACTCTTTGCAATTATAACCAATGTGTGGAGCAATCTATTTGTTCTTGGGCACTGCAAGTCTGCAATTCATTTATTGGGCGTGTGATTTTTCTCACGAGTTTCCTTCACTATTTACAGACGGTGTTCAATTAAAATTAGTGGTTAGACTGCTCACTAGATGGCACGAGTTTTTGATTAGCGTTAAGTCATCATTCAAAATCTACGTGTTCACATGCGGGAACAATGCGTGCAGATATGCTTAGTTTGTCTGTGTTGTTGTGTACACTTCTTACGAGAGTGTAAAAGGGCACTTCGGTTCGCTTCGTGTAAGCCGACGTAGCACGAACGTAAAAATATCGCGGCGGGATTTTATCGCGCACTGGATTTTCAACTCTCGTTGTTGAGCCGAGCGATGAGAATTCAACTTAACAACAACAAGAGTGCATTCTAGCGCGTTGAAAAAACACTGTATCGGATTTTCAACTCTCGGCGCTAAGCAGAGCGTTAAAAATCCAGTGCGCGGAATAAAATCGCTGCGATATTTTTACGTCCGTGCGTACGTCGACTAACCGTTTTTAACCGCTTTCAACTTCGACCAGTACTTCTTTGAAGCAACTTCGCGAAGATTTGCGCGTTTCCCTCTACGAGCGTGCAGTGCTTCCTTATCATCTGCTTTCTTTACTGACCATAACCCATTAATTATTATTAAGGTGCCCCGAAAGTAACAAGGAAAGATGTCCTACTGTTACCTTTTCTTTGTGAATGTTTTACGAATCTCTATACCATAAAGTATAAACAGTAGCGTGATTACAAAAGCCTGTTGATTTCGGCCAGGTACCTGGCCCAACCGCTCGGGCTTTAAAGTAGACACCCTCACTTTAATCCCCACCTTATCGCGACTGATTAAGAGTTTTAAGATCTGCAAATCGACTCTTGCTTAGTGCATTAAATTTTGCATAACGCTCTGGGTTTTAGAGTACCTGCACTATAATTCCCTGTAAGCCGACGTAGCACGGACGTAAAAATATCGCGGCGATTTTTTTTCGCGCACTGGATTTTCAACGCTCTGCTTAGCGCCGAGAGTTGAAAATCCAAGTGTGTTTTTTCCACGCGCAAGGATGCACTCTGTTGCTGTTAGACTGGATTCTCGAAGCTCGGCTCAACACCGAGAGCTGAAAATCCAATGCGCGATAAAATCCCACCGCAATATTTTTACGTTCGTGCGAACGTTGGCTTAGAGACAAACACACGCTGGCGGAGTCTGTCGGGCTTTTGTAGTTGGATTGATCTACTCTAATAGCCTGTTGATTTCGTCCCCTTGACTGGCCGAAACACTGGAGTTTAAAGTGAGGGTGTCTACTTTAAAAGCCCGAGCGGTTGGACCAGGTACCTGGCCGAAATCAACAGGCTTTTGTAATCACGCTAAACAGTGCCTAGATTACCTAAACATATAAGTACATTAACATCATTTATAAATTAGGAAACTACAGAAAAGAACATGCTGTGATCTTCACGTACCTACCTATTGCTTTTTCTTCTTGTACATTCACATCATAGCTTAGACGTACGTAACTACTTAAGGCGATGCATCGATAATTTTGTGTTTTTAAAGTTCCTATAAAACCAGATTTTCTATTAAGTGACTATATTGTCTACTACTGCTGTACTAAAACCGAAACTTTACTTGGAATTTTTTTGATAGAAAAAAATCCAAAGTAGCACCGTCTATTTTCTGTTTTATACGATTATACGTAAACAGTTCCTTATTGTGCAGTAAAATTTGCTTTAAATCGAAGGTATTTAAATATGTTAATAACTTACTAAGCTAAAAATTGATTTAAGTATAGCATTTTGTCATAAATCTACATTTAAACGAAGCGCGTTTAAATTCCGGCGCGCATCTTCTATCTCGCACGTACAGCTACGAGTATAACCATGTCCATAACGCTATTTCACTTACACACAGTGCTAAACCACGCTTCGATATATCCTTTTAATGAAAAACTAATGAATGGAGGTTGTAGTCGGCAAAGCGGTCATTGTGTAGGAGCCACAGTTATGGAAACCTCAATCAACATTTTTGTACATTGTACTAAGTACAAATTATCATCCACCTGCTAATGTACTTGACCGATTTCTTTCTCCATTGAGAACAAAACGTGAAACTTTAACGTTAACAATAACATCTACGTAATCTAACGTTTGGCTGACGTTTAAGTTACAACATAGGAAGAGAAAAAATAAAGAAATTAGTTCGCTTTGTGGACAAAACAAGTGCGCAGAGTGTGACGGATTCTTGCAGGTAAACAATAGTAATCGTTGTACATTTTTAAATACAAGCTACTTTAAACTTTACTATTGTAGTGTTTAGGAACAATTTGCATGTGCAAGAGTGATGCAAAAACGACGATGATTTTTCGTATTGTTGAACTTTATTACGAAGGCGCTAAAAGTTGCACCCATCCAAAGGTAGGTATCAAAACTCATTGCTTGAACGCAATCTAAAACAAATAATTGAAAAAAGCTTTTTTCCTACAGCATGTTGGTGTGGTGCAACAAACCAGAAGAAACTCAGTCACGTGGTCGTTCGTTGGCGTTCATTCCATACATACTCCGAGACCTCCAAACCGAGAACTCGGTCTCGGCTCTCGGCTAGAAATCGCCGAGATTCTCGACCATAACCGAGACTGTTGTACGTACTACGGTAATTTAAACAGCTAGCTCATCAAACATGGCCGGTCCAAATGAATCCAACTCATGGGCAGCTCATTGACGATGCGCCAATGAACAGTGACGAAAACAGTTCAAATGCTGTGATCGAAAATAGTCTTGATAGCATTCTTAGACAGCCAAGACTACAAAGAAATACTAATATTTTTGAGTAGGTACTGGTATTCGTCACCTTATGTGTACTTAGGCCTGCAGCAAATAAGTTTTTATCAGCGCCGCCTACTAGAGTAGCAAGTGAATAGTTCTTTAGCAGAAGGTCACTTATACGACAAGAGACGACACTCTTTGAAGGGTGAAAGCGCCGAAAAAATTGCTTTTATTGTGCTACAACATCATATTGTTTAATTTTGAATATTAAAACTATTACCCTCTTAAATATAATATTCAAAATAGCATTTTATTTATTTTTAGGGTTCCGTACATCAAAAGGAAAAAACGGGACCCTTATAGGATCACTCGTGTGTCTGTCTGTCTGTCTGTCCGTCTGTCACAGCCAATTTGCTCCGAATCTAATGGACCGATTAAGTTGAAATTTGGTACACATATGAATTTTTGTGACCCAAACACGGACGGGTAAAGTAAATAAATGAATTTTGATTATAGAGGTCACTTTTGGGGGGCAAATAAGAAAATTAAAAAAAAAGTTTTTGAAACTACACCATGTGGCATCTCAAATGAAAGGGCTTACTATGACGGTCTCAAATATATTTTGTTTATAATTTTAAAATATTGTTTTAAAGTTATTTAAGAAAATAGACGAAAATTGACCATTCCCCCCCCCCTTATCTCCGAAACTACTGAGCCTAAAATTGAAAAAAATACAGAAAATAGATCTTTACCTGTAGATTACAAGAAAACCTATAAGAAGTCTGTGGTCTTAAAATAACATGGTAAATCTATCAATATTGTGAGTACAAACTTACATTTCCAGTTGGAATACATGGGAGAACATGTTTTTCAACTACAATGTTAAGTTTGTTCTTAAGATAAATTCATCCCAACTACGGAACCCTTCATTGTGCGTGGTCCGACAAGCACTTGACCGGTTTTTTTTACGATTTATCAATTCTTGGTCTCGACTCTCGGTCCGCGCCAAGATTTTTTTCTATTTTCAGTCTCGGCCGAGAACGAAAAACCTGTCTCGGTTGACCCTTACATCTATGTAACGTATTCCTCTGTTTTCTCTCGGTTAATGATACTAGTTCTAATATTTTTTTTACGCCAAAAACAAAACAGGGACATGTCAGTAGTAAAAAATCTATTATACTTATCACGGATATGGTGGTGGTGTGCTGTATTTTCGTTTTTTGCCACCAACTTCAGAATTTTTTTATTTTTCACTTTTTAGTTGTGATACACACGGCTACACATCAAGCTATACATTTCCAGTTTACATTGACCTGTCATTGTAAGGAAATCCTACACAATGCGAGATCAGCTTACACTGGAAATGTATAGCTTGATCTGTAGCCGTGCGTACCTACCCCATACCCCATACAAATTGGTATAAGACCACTTCTTCCTACTTAAAACAACAGTGATTGGAAGTTTTATAACATCATCAACATAATATAACAAGTGTATTAAATATGTGTACCTAGGTGTATTATTGAAACTGACACAAATTGACTTACCTTTAAAGCAAAGTTTAAAAAATCTTTATGGGACCACCGCGTGAGCTTCCTCTACCAAATGAATTAGGTAAATCAGCCCATTAATCATGGAAAAAACAATGTACTTACCATGCCATGCACGAAAAAAATGTCTAACGTCTTCCTTTTTAGAAGTCAGTTAAAATTTTCCAAAATACTTAGTGGCCAAATCAAAGAACCCACGGCTATCAGACACTGACCAGGCGGCCTTCTACACCCAACAGACTGCATATTATTATGGAACTTTAGATGTCTATACCTACGCATTCTGAGTTTCAAACAATGAAAGGAATACTGTATGCTCTCAAGGAAATCCACATGTCCATGTATTTTTATGAGATCGGGTATTTTGTGTAGTTAAATTGCTGGTACAATTTCAATAATCATGTTGCAACTAGAATTAGACATTGCTCTTGATAAGTTGACAGTTTTGTGAATCATTTGCTGAGCTGAGATATTTACTACAAAGATTAGAATTCACATACCTACTTATTTAAATAATTGAGCGAAGCAAGAGTAGGGTATAGGTAGGTACTGTGAGGCCTCGAACCTCACAGTAGGATATTTACTAAACTATTAAATAATACGAGAGGGGCTCTATTTAATGGGGCTGAAGCCCTCTGTATTTAAAGCTCAGAACAAATATCAAAATAAATAATATTCCTACTAAAATTAGTTCTTTGCCGAGCCCTGACCAGATTCTATATGTCATCCTATCAAGAAGATATTCCATATTTGAATTATTGAATGTCAGCCAGTATTATATTAACGAGGCTTGATCAAAGCATCAATGCTTTACAGTACTGCCTATGTGGTGCATTCTTCAAATGATGGGACTCTTTTCTCTCATAACGTCCTGTTTGCCCTAATACCTGTAAATTTGAGAACCCCATGGACACTATTTGATACCTAACAGTGCAAAACTGTATTCCCACAGTTTCATATGCATCAACAAGGTCATTTGGGACATTTCAGGAGATTGTCATGTTGCAGTTGTGATTGATTGAATGATGCAATTGATTTTTTAGTTTTAATGTGAACAAAAGTTGTATTTCAGTAGTTTTTGGTCAGTGGGTCGTCTTAGGGGATACATTTTTGAAAGAGATTTAGGGAAACAACTGATTTTGGGGTACTTGAACATGCAATCAATGGCATGAACCACCTTTTATTGCGTGTTCAAGTCCTAGCAGTCAGAGGGTCATCTTAACTCACCCCTAGCAGTGTTTAGTAATTTTATGATAAAAAGTTTATCAGTTCATTTGCTATGATTATCTAGATACTGAAGTTGTTTTGAGGCATGACATAAAGCATCATCTTGATAAATAATAGTTAGGGCATTTAGTATCAAATAAAAATAACAAATTAAACTACATGTAGGCAATACCGTGGGCAGATTGGAAGGCCAATTCTCGTACCTATAAACGTTCAAGTCACAATCTCATGCAAACGACAATCAAAAATGTAGGTAAACGCTATACAATTTTTGACAGATTGAGACTGAGATGAGATTGCGAACGTTGTTAAAAATACGGGAATTGCTCCTCAGGTAGTGTGTTAAATATTTATGATTAAACTTTTCTATGAAACATACATTGACCTACTGCAGATTCTTTGATAGACATGCATGCACGGTAATTACAACACGATTGTAATCTACCACAGTTTATAATCACATAGGCTTGATAAATAAAACAACTGCTCGTAACTAGCAAGTAATTATTTACACACTTTCTCACAAGTAAATTATTATGCTTATAAATAACGGAATATCTCACTTAAACAACTTTATGAGATGTAATTCTAAGAATGTTAAGTGTATCCTGGATTTACAAAAGTTGTTATCCTTACCTTTTTACTACGGCCTTGTTTCAAAAACTTTCAAATACAGGATGTGAACTTGTTGACATAAAAAATTAACTTGGATCACTTCACTGCGTGTTAAGATTTGTAGTTCACAATCCGTACAGACTATAGTTAAACTTTATCAATGTTTAATTGAGTTATTAATTAAACAACGATTAAAGTCGTTGATTTTACACAACACACTACACTTTCTTAGCTTTTGCGATCTCGTCTCAAGCGTGCGTGCGTCAACCATTGCGTTCGGAAACTCACTCAGTCTGACTCAGTCAGTTTCACACTCAACACTCAAGTCACTTACCTAACTAACTAACTTGTCATTAATTTTGTCGACCAATGAAAAATCGTGGGTCGCAAAGCCAACTCAAAATTGCCACAGGTTAAATTTTGTCACTGTCACTTTTTTTGTTAGACGGCAACATTTAAATTAGCGAGAGATGTGTGTGAATAAATAAAAAGCATCAAATAAAATATATTATTTGGAAGCCCATTTTTATTAACTTATTTTTAGTAACAACAGCATATTTTTTACCTACTTTGGATTTAGAGTATATACCACCTATAGAGGTATTGTAACTACATCTATTTATGTCTATGAGAAATAGGTTTTCAGATTGATCATATTCACTAGTACATACTATTAACTGTTATTTGAACCATAAATTATTAAGCTTTTTGTGGTCTAGCACCAAAAATTACTGATCCAACACGAACTGTTGTAGCTCCAAGTTCAATCTGGAAAAAGAGTAAATGTTTTGAATTTGTTTTTTATTATAGTGTCTAGTGATTTAAATCATCTTGTCTTTCTGTCAATCATGGGTCATAAAGGTGGATAAAACTATTATTCCACTGACATGGTTAAAAGCTTAAAATGGTGAAGTCAAGAGGTTTACCTATGTATGTGTTAAGATCATCAAATCTGAATGATTTAAAATCACAATATACTCACTGCATGTTCATAATCAGTAGACATCCCCATAGACAATTCCACATCATTTATATCAAGCTTGAGGTTTTCACAAACTTCTTGTCTACATTTAGCAAGGGTCAGGAAGTCTGGGTTTGGACCCTTGGAGGTATCATAGTCATATATACCAATAGTCATCAATCCTTTGAAATCTAAGTTTGGACAGTTCTTCAATACATGATCTACAACCTTTGTTGCTTCAGATGGCTCAATTCCATTTTTAGCTGAAAGAAAGTGAAAACGATAAAGATTGCATACTTAGCAACAAATCTAAAACACATTTTGTTTTGAATAACTCAATAGCATAACTACGCAAGATAACTAATTCAAAACGTGTTCTTGGAATTAAATTGCATGAGACTAATCTAATTGTAATAAAATGAATTATTATACCTTCTTCAGCACTGGTATTAATCTGCACCATAATGGGTAATTTTTCCTCATCATTTCTATACTTTGGCCATTGTTTATTTAAATTGTTAGCTAACTTCTCGGAATGAACAGTCTCAACTATGTACAGCTTCGGTGATCCAAGCAATTTGTTTATTTTATTGGTTTGTAAATGGCCAATAAAATGCCACTTTATGTCCTTGCATTTCTCGAGTATCAGAGGGTCACTTGCTTTTTCAGCTAATTCATTAACGTAATTCTCTCCAAAATGCCTTTGACCAGCTTCATATGCTTCAACAATCAAAGAAGCAGGTTTTATTTTGGATACAGCCACTAACCTTGGTGCAACTTGTGGTAAATCCTGAAAAAAGTTATATCTTGATTTAAATTACCCAGGGCCACCACCTCACCTCACTGCCAATTTAGAAGAAAAATTTTAATGTTTTTGAGAGGTTCAGGTTATATTTATATTATGCTGAGGTACTCAGCGTCCCGCGAGGTTATTGTGAGAAAGCATTGCTGAATGATGCCACAGAGACACAGTCGTTTATAAATCTTTTTCATTGATAACATTATTTAATGGGATGTTGGGTGGTAAATAAAGATTAAATGGCACGATTTATATACCTTACTACGCCTAGCAACTGCGGCCTCGATCTGCGATAATACATTCTTAAGCCCAAACATAACGTCGACTTCCTGATCTTCTGATGACATAATTATCACAATTACACTTCAAGATAATAATCGAAGATTTTGTCTTAAAACTGCAATTCGAAAAAAACACTGACTGAGAACTTCTTGTTATCAGAAATGTCAATATGTCAATGTCAAGTCAACATTTTCAAACAAATCAATTTACTATTGTTATCAGGGGTGAGATCCAGCTACAAAACTACTACCTACTTTAATAGATATTTGAATTTTTGAGTATTTTACTTCATTACTTATAGGTAAAAAAAAAATATATATTTTTAAAAAGTACAAAAAAATATAGGTATTTTTAAAATTAAAACAAATAATATATTTAAACAAAATTAAAAAATAAATGAGGTGGAGAGGTAGGTACGCATTTGTTTATTAATTTTGTTTAAATTTATTATTTGCTTTAATTTTGAAAATATATTTTTTTGTCCTTTTTTCGATAAATATATGTTTTGAATTAATTAATATTCCTTAATTAGAAGTATTTTAATGTAACACAATTATTTTACCTATGATATCATTATAAAAAATACCTTTTACTCACTTTTTTTTTCATTTTACTGAACCTCTTAGTTTTAAAGCAAGATCTGTCAAGACAAAATTTAGCAGTTTCTGTTTCATTCCATACAACAAAAATTTTTAATATTTTTTTCCGGGCAAACTAGAACAAAGTTTCTTATTAATTTATTCATCAAAATGACAGATCTTTCGATAGGTATTTTTGTCGTGCCTCGTTCACATTTTACTGTAACAAATTATGTTAACATTCAGTGTGTGGTGGGACCCTGGTGATCTGCTCAGGTATTTCTAGTGCAGACCACAGAGTACTTTTTTTATATAGGGTAGTGCAGACATCAGTCTCTCACAAGTCACGTAGTTTTTTATTATATTGTTTGTGCGTAATTCGCATTTCATTGTTTGTGAAGAGTACCTAAATAAATTATTTTGAATTTGAATTTGTTCAGACACAAAATATCAAACCAATAATAATAATAAATTCTTTATTTACACTTCAAAAGTCACAAACATCTGTGTAGCCCTGACTCTTGTACTAGGAGTTCCTGTATCACAAGAGCCAGACCTCTCAATTTACAGGGAATATGATGTAGAAGCGAGATAGACAAAATAAAATTACAAAAACAAATTAAATAACTACAGATGCTTTGGCAGGTAGGTTCACAAAATTATACAAGAGAACAAAAAAAAAACAACAATAAAAAAGGAAATAATTATAAAAGAATTTAAATTAACAATGCGTTCTGTAGAAAATGTAGGTGAGTTTGAGTGATGTGTGAGTGTGAGATGTGTGCGCGTGTAAGGTGTGTATGGAGAATGTGACTGGGTATCATGTTAGGTACGCTGCCGAAAAGATTCTCCGTTTCCTCATAATCGTAATAAAATTGTCTAGCCAGTGAATAATTGTTTTTTTGAATTGGTAGTTGTTTAGCTTCTTAAGTTGTTTGATCCCCTTTTCTTGGCCAATTTTGTTGTAGAGACGTGGGGCAACGTAACAGTACCTAATGTTTGCTCGCAAAGACGCTTTTGGTACCTACGACTGGGCACCTGTCAACCCTCTTGGTTGAGATTGGTAGACTCGGGATGGCGTATCGGTGGTATCTTCGCAAGCATTCGTAAATGAAGATCTTGCGGATGCTGAGTACTTTGGCTTTTTCGTATACCTCAGTCGTGGGCGTCCGGCATCTCAGTGAAAGAAAAACTTTTAGCACCACACGCTGAGCTCGCTCAAGCTCAATCAAATGGGTCTTGCCTGTCACACCCCATGCGCAAATAGCATATCCCAAGACACAGTGGCTTATGGCTTTGTAGGTTAGCAACAAAAGTTTGGAACTGGCAACACGTCTGAGGGTTTTAAAAATATGGATCAGCTTGCGCACTTTTTTAGCCGTTCCCGAAATATGTTGTGACCATTTAAGATTGTCGTCAACAATTACTTCTAGTTATTTGATAGAGTTTGCTCTGTCTAGCGTGGGGCACGCGCAGGAGGCAAAGTTATTGCTATTCCTATTGCAGGGAAACGTGTGAGCTGTAATTTTAAAGTGTTTGGGGCTTCCTGTTTGAGTCTTACTAAAACATAGGTATTTTGTTTTATTTGTGTTTAATGACAGGAAACTGTCTTCCAGCCAAGCTGTTACTTGGGAAAGACCCTCACCACAGACCGTTTCTAGACATTTCCATGATTTATCACATCGAAGAGATAAACGGATTAAAAATCTCAGAAACCGGGCATTAGGTACTCTTTTCTGCTGATGTTAGAAATACAAAAAAAAAAATACAAAATTGTGGTAGTGGACTCCTACCCTGTACCTACTGTAATTTCGTTCTGAAACAAAGGTGAAGACGGAAAATAATAAATTCAAAAATTAATCAATAAACGCAAAAAACATTAAAACACACAACCAAATTACTTAGTGCATTATTTACCTATAAATGAAAAGTGTGATTTTCTCAAAAAAATATTTGATTGAATTTCACATTTTTATTAGACAGCTGTTCTATTTCCATTCTTGTTTATTTCCGAACTTAACGTAGACGTCAACTCGATTGATTTTCTTCACGTTTGTTTGCGTTTTTCGCGACGGAAATTCGTTTAACAAACAATAAATTGCTCTAATTATGGTCGAAGTACATACCGAGGACACCGGGTGATAAACAAGAGCCATGAACGTGTTGGAGAAAGCTGAAAAAGCTTTGGAATTTCTAAAGGCGAGCGAGAGTTCAGCGAAGTGAGTTTTTGCTTAATTTTTCCGTTTTTGGCTTGAAGTGTGTGATGGTTTATTTATATGTTTGTTTTTTGTAGGAGTCATGAGTTGCAGGCGGCGGCAGGGACGCTCGGGCGTTGTCTAGGAGCCTTAGGGAGCCGTTCAAACTGCGCTCGCCACTATGCAAACTTATTGCATTCAGCTGTCCCTACGCTTCTCCTATTAGCCAGTAACGATAGCGTAAGTTACCTTGAATGTTTTTTAATCAAACAGCGTGAAGGATTATTCAATTATGTTATCCAATTGTTGGATATTATGCACTGTTGTTGTTTAAATAATGAGGAACTGTAAGTCCAACTAAGATGTTTATGCAAAATAAATGCCTAGCAGTTGCTTCGAATTGATTAAGTCGTACATTTTAAATCTTCACCTTTGTAAAATGCTGGTCTCAGATGCATCTGTTTAGACTGGAAGCCAACCATCTCAACATAGTTGGGAAACGATTAGGCAGATGGAAATTTTGGTTTATGCTAATTAATTTTCTTTTTAGGCGGAAGTACGTCTTGTTGGTGATGAAGCATTGAACAGAGCTGTGGTCGGAGGATTCGCCTTTCATTCACACAAAACCAATATTGTGCTGCAAAATCAAATTGATCACAATAAGAATGCAAGGTACGTATAACAATAACAACTATAATATTAACATAATTAAATACCATACCATACTACACTTTCCCATTCATGTTACCTCTCATAAAACCATATTTTTCAGCAAAAGTCTGCTAGGTATGGCCCCAAAAATTTATAACAGTACACCAGCAGTTATTCTAAATAATAGGTAATACGGGCTGGTATCCGCAACTGCACGATAATGCGTGTATTTTGCGTATATACAATAATACCATACCGTTCGTAAGATATAATAATGCTGAAGTCCTACTCTCTGGAAATACCAATTGAATTATTTTTTTTTTCCCAGTTCCCAATTCTTAAAGAAGGTTATAGGCTATTTAACATCAAGCTACGATTCTTAGGAGCCGGGTGAAACTGCGGGGCATAGCTAGTATATTTTGACCTTATGTACAGTTGTTAACGTAACCACTTTATTTTTTTTAACATAGCAAGTATATTAAAATTTCTATAGAATATATTATGATAGATAGGCAGTTGATCCATGTAAAATACTGGTATTCAGCTGCATCTGGTTAGACTGGAATCTTAACCCAACATAGTTCGGAAAAGGCTAGGCAGATTGATTGATATTATTTTGTAATTTTGTGTAGTTGTTTGGTTTTAGATATTATGTAAAAGCAACCATGTTACCCAAGTTTGTATTGTACCACCATATACGTATAAATAAGTAAATAGTCAGACCTTATCATGTCATTTAACTGGCATTTAACTCTCAAAAGGACTTTGCACATCAGTTAGTATTTGTTCTGTCCATTTGTAACATTTGCATTTTAATGGGATTGACACTGATATAATGGCTGCTAGCTAAACGTTAAACCAATATGCCATTTAAGCAATATATTAGGTTGGGGAAAAAGTCTTTTCGCATTATAGTATGTATGAACTTAAAATAATATCTCTTTGGCTATACTATTTGTATCTGGCTGGTTTTGGTATCATTGAAAGTTTAAATTTTAAAGAACATAATTCCAAATTCAAATTAGGAAAATGAATGATTTTCATTTGTTTTTCGTACTGTCAAGATGAGTGAATCTAATGAAGAAATTCGATACATTTTAAAATTTTACTACAAAAAAGGTAAAAATGCAATGCAAGCCGCGAAAAAAATTTGCAATGTTTATGGACCCAGTGCAGTGTCTGTGAGAGTAGCACAAATTTGGTTTAGGCGTTTTCAATCCGGAAATTTTGATGTCAAAGATGCACGTCGCTCTGGTCGCCCTATTACGGATAAAATGGATGCCACTTTTGAAAAAGTGGAGCAAGATCGGCATATCAGTAGTTACGACGTAGCTGAAGAACTGAGAATTGACCACAAAATAGTTTTGGCGCATTTGAAAAAAACTGGGTACACAAAAATGCTCGATATTTGGGTACCTCACGAGCTCACTGAAAGAAACCTAATGAACCGTGTACTCATTTGTGATTCTTTATTACAACGTAATGAAACCGAACCATTTTTGAAGAAGCTGATAACTGGTGATGAAAAGTGGATCACGTACGACAAGAACGTGCGAAAAAGGTCGTGGTCAAGGGCCGGTCAGGCTTCACAGACTGTGGCGAAACCCGGGTTAACTCGCAACAAGGTGATGCTGTGTGTGTGGTGGGATTGGAAGGGCATTATTCATTATGAGCTGTTACCACCAGGCAGGACCATCGATTCTGAACTCTACTGCGAACAACTGATGAGATTAAAGCAAGAAGTTGAGAGAAAGTGGCCGGAATTAATCAACAGAGGGGTGTGGTTTTTCATCATGATAACGCTAGACTTCACATATTTTTAGCCACTCAGCAAAAATTAAGAGAGTTTGGCTGGGAGATGTTAATGCATCCGCCGTATAGTCCTGACCTTGCACCTTCAGATTTCCACCTGTTCCGGTCTCTTCAGAATTCTTTAGGCAGTGTCAGGTTAACATCACGAGAGGACTGCCAAAACCACTTGTCACGGTATTTTGATCAGAAGTCCCAAAATTTCTATAGCAATGGGACCATGTCCCTACCTACAGGATGGCAAAAAGTTATCGAACAAAATGGTACCTACATACTTTAGATAAATGTAAATAATGTATATTAAAAAATGTTTTGAATTTTCTTAAAAAATGCGAAGAAACTTTTTCCCCAACCTATTATATATATAGGATGCAGTCAAACCAAGATTTGTTGAGGAATAAATCTTTTAGAATAGAATATTATATACAGGGTGGCAGGGACATAGATGCACACAGTGGCGTGCACTCCATACATGCAAATAAGCTCTGCATATCCTGTAGTCCCATACATACATGCCCCTCGAAATGATAAATAACTTTAACGCAAGAACAATCATGGTACTATCTATATTAATCTAACTTATTCGCTATCTCACTGTTTATAACGCGATTTACGCGCCATCTATTATTTTCATTTGAAACGAATTTCTTGAAGCGAGCGGCGACAACCGCGCAGGCAGCGCTCCCGGTGAGCATTAGCAGAACAACGCCGTGCTTATTTTTCATACAACGCAACCCATGTAGTACACAGCAATAGTGTGACTGTGTGCGTGAAAATGTATGCGTGTGTTTAATTTCTGGAAGCACAGCTTATTTTGCAACCCGTCCAAATTGAGAAGCCGTAAAAGCACCGCTTAGTTGTTGATTACAGAGGACTTAGTTGTTGACTTTTTTAGTCGGATTGACCAAGATTAGTTCATATTATTTTGTAATTGTAAAGTTTTTACACGCTTTTATTCAACTTGCAATGTTTGTTTGTTTTTTCGCCATATTGTTTTGATTTGATTGTTTTTCTTGGCGCAAGTGATTGACTGTATATTATTATGTAATTATTTTAATCATTTGTAAAAAATTGAAAATTATACCTGTGAGACCTGTGCTGCCGAAGTGTGTTAAATAAATTAAAATCTGCCGCTTTTCGACGTTATATTTTGAGGAAAAAGTTAAAATCATTGTAAACGGAAGGTGTGAACCCGGGTTTTATTTAACTCAAAAGAAAAGGTAATGCCTCTCGTTATTTTCATAGAAAAGTTTTGTCATACCTAATTATTACCTACTGGCAAACATGTTGTGTATAACACAAACACATTGTATTTTATCCCTTGCTTTTTGTTTACAAATCAAGATAAAAATAATGTTTGGACCTTTATGGGATATTCAGATTAAAATATTTTAGATATTCGTTGTGGTCGCAAACAAACATCATGCGAAGCCAATGGCGCCGTGCGGTAAGAGTCAGTGTAAGATTAGGGTTAGGGTAGGTGAGGTCGGGTAAAACAAACGGTCGGGAAAAAAACTTAGGTACTAGTTTCAGCTTGTTCAAGTTTTTTTTTTATTTTAGACGTGCATACCCTGTCTGAAATCTCTGTACACGCCACTGGATGCACAACCTGTAACCATGGATTCATACATGATTCTGGACCTGGTGTTGAAATATTTCGTTGGCTATTAAAAAAAAAATTTGCTGTTCCATATATTTTGACCATGTAGGTTTCCTACAAAAGTGCAATACCTACGCGTTCAAAATGTATGGAACAGCAATATAATATATAAAACATCTAACTATCTAGATCCAGTACAAAATGATTATTATTATTTTTTTTATATCTTTTTTGTACTTAATTATATTTTGATTACTAGTTTATTTATTTATAAGTATATAAATTATCAATTAGGTATGTTGAAACTGTTGTACTCCCCGTCACTTGTCTCTACAGGTTCATTAGAAAACCAGCGTCAGGCAGCATCTGTCTGGCATTAATGCTGAAATGAACCTTTTTGGCGCAGCCGTGAGGCACACACTATTGTTTTAAAACATTATTTTAATTTTTTTCTTTTGTTTTTGTGTTTCACGAAGTGTGTCCAAATAAACGTTTTTCTTTCTTTCTTTCTTTCTTTTCTTTCTTTCAATTTTTTTTTTAATAACTGATGAACAACACATGGTTCCAGAATCATCATGATAACAGGTTGCATGTTGATGTCCCTGCCACCCTGTAAAATATATTGTTGCTACAGATATTTACAAATATAGTTGTTCAAAATTAGGAAATGTGTCTCTGATGTATCATTATTTTATTTTCACCTAAATAAATTGTAAATTGTCTTGAAAAAGTTTGTACTTAACAGTTTACCGTTCGTCCTGTTAATTGAAAAATCACTCATAGTTACGAAAATAATTAACTTTCTGTTGCTTATGTAATTAATAAAACTAGTTTCATTACAATTTACTTCAATAATGTAATTGAAATGTGGAGGCTACTTAATTAAAGTAATTGAAACTAAGTACTATAATTTATTGTGGTTGTAGGTCCACTAATTAGTCATTTGGAACAGTGGCACCAAATAAACCGATAAAAGTTGCAATATAGGGGTTCACGGCGGTGAAAAATCGATCTAGCTAGTTCTCTTATCTGGGAAAATTCGTTTTCTCTATTTTCAAGCGAGCAGAGCTCGGTCGACCAGTCGATGGGGTACTTAAAAACTATCTATATATATCGAAACTAATAAATTTCGCAAAATTTCTAGTATTAGTTTACCGGGATTCATATCCTCGGTCCACGGCACAGAGAAATTAATCAGGAAAATCCTAGCCTCCACACTGGTAAATTTCCCAGAGACGACAATCCATCTTCCCAGAGACGGTGGGATGAGCCGCTCTGCAGAGTAGTGTTGAACAATTTACTTGATACGTCTGCTACTACTGCGGAGCGTGCGCGCCTGCTGGCTGTGGGTAAGTGGGAGTTGGGTCTGTGGCTTCATGCACTACCGTCGTCGAACATAGGCACTTTGTTCGACGACACTACTTTCCGCCTCGCTGCTTCACTGCGACTAGGAGCTCCTTCTTGTTCTCCTCATCGCTGTCAATGTGGTGAAGTTGTCAACAGCCTCGGACACCACGGCCTGTCTTGCAGCCGAAGTGCGGGTCGCTTTGCGCGGCATGCAAACATCAATGACATCATTCGACGAGCCCTTGTCACCGTCGGCGTTCCAGCTGTATTAGAACGCAATGGCTTGGCACGCGACGGTGGCAAGAGACCGGACGGCATGTCTTTATTTCCATGGAAGGTGGGAAGGCCTTTAGTGTGGGACGCAACGTGCGTCGATACTCTTGCGCCATCCCATCTTTCTGGCTCGGCGTGCTGTGCTGGCACTGCTGCTGCGGCTGCGGAAAACCTCAAGCGGCGAAAGTATAATAACCTTATCGGTAATTATATTTTCGAGCCGTTTGGGGTTGAAACCCTTGGGCCGTGGGGTCCGAGTGCTCATGGTTTATTCAATGAAATCTCCAAGCGGCTGGTTGACACTTGACCCAAGGGCTGGCTTTTACCTTGGCCAGAGGCTTAGCATTGCCATACAACGTGGCAATGCCGCCAGTCTCTTGGGTACTTTACCACTCGACAACGATGTGGAGGAATTTTTCGATGCCATATTTTAGTTTTTTAATAGTTTTAGTTATGTTAGTATATAATATAATTTTTTACATAATACTCTTTCTCATTTGCAAAATAAAATGACGAAGGCTGCCTAATTAAAACTAATAATAAAGCTGAAGAGTTTGTTTGTTTGAACGTGCTAATCTCTAAAACTATCAATAAGATTTGAAAAAATATTTCTGCATTAGATAGCCCAATTCTTGAGGAAGGTTATAGGCTGTTTAACGTCACTCTAAGATCTTTAGGAGCTGAGCAAAAAGTAGAGTAAAGAAGTAGGTAATAGTGCGGACGGGCGATGCGATGTGACGCGGTGGGTCGGGAACAAGAAATTTCACGCGGACGAAGTCGCGGGCAGAAGCTAGTACATGCATAAAGACCTTTGAAAATTGAATGTTTGTTATACAAACAATAAATTCCAACAATGAGATGAGATGGCAGTTCAATCTCAACTCTTTTCTTAAAGATTGGCCATTTCAGCAATTTGATAAGTGGAACGAGGAATGGGTAGGCCTTTGCCCTGTAATGGGACACAAAAAATGGGCCTATACCTAATAATAAATCCCAACATCAATTTATGACGATTTTTTTGTTGATTGATTGTTTTTTTTTTTATTGATTTAGACAGACCGAGAGGGGCCCGTGCTAAATAATAACAGCCGTACGTGTCGTGTGTGTCGAGTACGTGTTAAGCTACGCTTGCCGCGGTTGGTCCGTGGATCAACCATCTTTACATTCCGAGACCCCTCCGTATCATTCATGGATCTTTGACAGCCGTTACGGGTAGTCAGAAGCCCAAAAGTCTGACAACCAGCCTTAACAAGGGGTATCGTGTTACCCAGTTACTGGATTGTGGAGGTCAGATAGGCAGTCGCTCCATGTAAAATGCTGGTATTCAGCTGCATCCGGTTAGATAGGAAGCTGACTCCAATATAGTAGGGAAAAGGCTAGGCAGATTGAGACATCTGTGCCTAGCCCAAATCCGAGGAAAGTCTTTGCAAACCCAAATGTGGGCTTACAACCATTTTAAACCCTTGAACTCTTCTTTATAGATGGATCCGAGCTGCCCTCTCTCGGATATGCCTCGGCGACTGCTGGCTCCGGCCCGGAGTCGGCAAGATCCGGACACAAGCACAGACACTGTTCCCCAAGCTCAGTCAGATAGTGCGACAGACAAATGAGATCCAGCTGATTGTGGAGGCGTTGGAAAATAACCTGCCGAGGATACTGACGGCTCTGGCTGAGTATACTACTGACGAGGAGATATCTGGTAAGTCTGGTATTTGTATGTCATCAATGACAAAAAACATAGCGCAGCATATTATATAATTATTATATAAGACCTTGACCTTTAACCTATGTTTTACAAATAAATAATACTGATTCTAGTTAAAAAAAAATGATGACGAGTTTTTTTTTAATGTTCGAAATGAGGATTTAGTCATGTGATTGGTTGCTATGACTGTAAATTTTTAAATAGATTATAGACACATCTCTATTCAAAATTTAACACAGTTATTAGTCATTATGAGTTGGCTATGCCTTGCCGCACACGGGCCACACGCTACAGATTTTTTTTCTAAGGCAAATACAATGTTATAGCTTACTGAAATGTTGAACAAAAACCATACATAAAAATGTTATCATTTGCAGCGACAGTATTTAAAAAAACTGAATTCTGGTAGAGAAAATGGCAAAATTCGAAAAAGATAAATATATTGATTAAAAAAAGTGTGTGTGTGTCAGCTCCGACGCACGACTTGAGTTTACTCTTTAAGTACGATTGTCTTTGAATATCCCTCTCCCCGTCCCCATCGCACCTCCCTACCCTTCCCTACCCCTCCCCCTCCCCCTAACCTAACCTAACCATATCACTGCCTCACCGCTTCCCCTCCCATTTCGCATCCCCCTACCCCCCTCCTCTTACCTCCCTCACCCTTCCCCCCTTTAAGGTGTAAGGCGTTCGTTTTGTATATTGCGCAGAAAAACGCTTTTTGAGTTAAGGCTTGTATTAATTTCGCTCCTCACATTTTTTCCCTACCGGGGCCTTATAATGACAATCGATTTTTCGGAGTATACTCCAAAAAATATATAACGTGGCGATTTTTTTAAAACTATTCGAATTGGTTGTTGGAAATCAGGTGAGGTACCTACCCGTTACGTTTCATCTATTCCTTACGGGACATCTGTATTATTGAGTCTAGTTGCCAGAACACTGCAAATTAACTGAACCAAGTGTGTGTAAAAAGATTTCAGTATTACCATTAATTTCTATTTCCAGAGCTATCAAAAGCCTTACTATCGCACGTGGAAACATCAGACCCAGCAGTGAGACGCGGGATAGCTACGTGTGTGGCCCATCTCTGTTCACATAGAGAACCACTGCTTACCAATATACTGGCGAAAGTGTTTGGTAAGTGACTATAAAATTGTATTGGATATTGCGATTCAGGATATTGGTGAAGTCTTCACTTAGCGGAGCATTTACAGACTATACTTTTAAGACCAGCAGAGTGAAGCTAGAGTCATTAGTTATATCAATTAGAGGACCATTAATAGGCACTTTTGAAAATCAAAATGACAACGGAATGACAATAGGGATGATGCCTGGGTAAAAAAAAAAGAAATTCTATTTAGTCCGTCAGTCAGATAATAAAAAATATTAGATACGTATTTTTTGCTTTATCATATTAATAGATAATGACTTATACAACACGCATTAAAGTTGGGGAGTGGGGGCTCGCTACGTCACTTGTACGTATAAAATCTAGCTACACGTGACGTCACGCGATGTTTTAACTCAATGTATCGCCGTAATCTTTTGATTTTGTAAAAAAAATAAAAAATACGTGTCCAATATTTTCTAATAATGTACATAACGGACAAAAGAAAACAATTTAGTCATCATCCCTATTATCCAACATTTTAAAATATAGTTTCCTGTGGAGCAAAATACGCAGAAGAAACTCCATACCCTTTTTTTTTTTTTTTGTGGATGGGAAATCATAATCATCGAAATCATCAGGGCGTGTCAGACATTTACTGACTAAAACCCACCCATGCTCCTTCAGCTGCCCGTGCCAGGGCCACGGTATCTCTCGAACTACCCGCGACCAAACTCCATACCCCTGGCTTGGCTATCAAAGTTACTGATAGGCAAAATTTTTCACCGAAGTGTGAGAATTACTTATGCTGCCATGAGACATTGTAAGAAAAGAAGTTTTTATTCACTCGCTTCAGGGCCTTAGTACACCTCTACCGCGAAACCATAGCAGCGGAACCGCAATAGTTCAAGTTTCGCGGTTTCCCGGCGGAGATGTCCTAAGGCCCTGATAGTTTTTATGTCAGTAATCTCAAGCACGTGTATAAATTCTTTGTGTAGTTCTACATTCTTGTTAATTATTTGCAGTGTTTTAATAATAAATTATACCTTTACAGAAAAGCTATGGCCACTGACACTAGACAGCACGGTGGTGATGGGATGGTTTTGCGTCATAAAAGCCATCTTCCAAATCAACGACATTACGAAGTTTTCCGAAAACGACTTGTTCGGAGTTCGGGATTATTTAGAGGTATGTAAGACGGTGACTACCGAGATGACGAATAATAGAGAAGTATGGAAAAAAAGGACATGTTGCGCCGACCCCAAATAGATTGGGATAAGGGCAGGAGAATGATGAATGATGATGATGTAAAACGCTGTGTAAAAAATACTTAGTTAAAATCATCATGGCCAAAAACAACACGACATTTTTTTTTAAATTTTGAATTAAAAAAATTTAGGACGTAATGCTAAGAATTAGGAAATCGTGGCTAAGTAATAACAGCCGTACGGGTCGATCCATCAGGTTAAGCTACGCTTGCATGGGTTGGTCCGTGGATGGGTGACCATCTTTATATACCGAGACTCCTCGGTGCCTCGGAAAGCACGTTAAGCCGTTGGTCCCGGCTATCATTCGTAGATCTTTGACAGTCGTCAGAAGCCCGAAAGTCTGACAACCAGTCTTACCAAGGGGTATCGTATTACCCAGTCACTGGGTTGTGGAGGTCAGATAGTTAGTCGGTCCATGTAAAATACTGTGCCATGCTCCGCAACAGAACCACTGACTATATTATGTAAAAATTACACGATAAAATGTAGATAATGTCTATATTTTTGTAGCTTAATATCAAAAATTGTATATTGTTAGTTTCTTGGAAAATATCAATTCAAAGTGGTCATACTACAGAGCATCCTCTCCAGCAGAACCACTTTAAAATAACGGTTATTTCACGCTGATTATGCATAGGTCATAATATAAACAAATGTATATTTATTGTATATCAATACTACATCTACAATTCTAGATAAAATAAAAAAAAATACTGATTTTTAGTAACATGTAAATGTTTTATCGGAATGCGCCTGCCATGAATTTCTTAGCAAATACCAAGATTAATAGATACATACTTATATATTTATTTACGATAAATAAATTAATAAATTGTATATCAAGAAAATGGATTCATAAGCTATAAAGATTAAGCAAAAATACTGGTATTCAGCTGCATTTGGTTAGACTGGAAGCCGACCCCAACATAGTTGGGAAAAGGCTAGGCAGATTGATTGCTAAGAATTAGGAAATAACTCGTTACCTATGGAAGATCTCTTGTCTTTTTACTCAGCTGCTCCAAAATGGAGGACTATGTTTTCGGGTATATGTCTTTTATTTATCTGTTCTTTTGTGCCCTCCCCGATTGGCCGGGGAGCAATCTTTTGCCGGTTTCATAATATCATTATTCTTCTTTTAATAATTGACTCGTTGATCTAATGGTTAAATGGTTAACGGTTAAGCATAGGATTAACACTGGATGGATGAAATGGCGGCAGGTCACGGGGACAATCTGCGACTCCCGCATTCCCCTTAAACTTAAGGGGAAGATATATAAAACAATGGTTAGACCTGCTGTCTTGTATGGATCAGAATGTTGGGCCACAAAAGGGATGAATGAAAAGCAGTTGCATGCAGCTGAGATGAGAATGCTAAGAGGGATGTGTGGTGTGACACGAATGGATAGAATAAGAAATGAGTACATAAGAGGAAGTCTAAAAGTGGCACCGGTGACTGAAAAGTTGTGCGGAAATCGGCTGTCATGGTATGGGCATGTGATGCGGAGGAGTGAGGAAAATGTCGTGAGGAAAGTTTTAAGTATGAATGTCGATGGCTATAAGAGCAGGGGAAGACCAAAGAAACGATGGATGGATTGTGTGAAAGATGACATGGCTAGAAAGGGGGTGACTACCGAGATGACGAATAATAGAGAAGTATGGAAAAAAAGGACATGTTGCGCCGACCCCAAATAGATTGGGATAAGGGCAGGAGAATGTTGATGATCTAATGGTCGCAAGCGCTACTGCGGACCATGAGGTCCTGGGTTCGATTCCCGGGTCAGGCAAAGTGTTATTGGATTTTTCTATCTGGATTTGCTCAGTAGCAGTCCGGAGTCTGGATTTGTGCCCGGTTGATGGCAGTAGGCTCGCCCCTATTACATGAGACTCAAACATAACTGGCGAAATGTGGGTGTACTATTGGCACACCTCTGCCCTACCCTTTGCGGAATACAGGCGTGATGGTATGTATTGTTCTTTTGTTTCAGCTATACTATCTCTGCATCCAATACATAGAACAAACAAAAGAGCACAACGTACAGAACGCAATAATGGAGTGCTTCATCGTGATCCTATCCTTAGCCTCGGGACAATACAAGACAGCTCTGCTCGACAGACATCCAAGACACGTGTCATTGGATAATACTCACAGCGAGAAGGGACATAGGAGGAATATTAGTAAGTCATCTATTGTAGACTCTGTACTTTTACAGATATGCTAGTAATAGTTTAAATATGAAGAATTAACTATTATTCAAGTTCATGGCTTTTAAAAATAAGGTTTTAGAAATAATATACACATGTTAATGTACTTACTTATTGTATTTCCCAAACACACAAAATCAAATATACTTTTACAATCACCACTGGGTATCCTTAAAACACAGCTAGAGATTAGCACTCGTTTTTCAACGACGTATGCACGACTAAGTTTGCAGGATGGGCACGACAACCAAGATGGCGTTTTCCCGCCATTATCATTCCCGCCTTTTGGCGATACGCTGTGATTGGTTGTGAATTAAATTCAGGATATTCCTCTCCCGATTTACCTTCGGCTTACTAATATGATTGGTAGATGTATTCCATTTACTCATCATGTACCTATTATTATACCTACCAGGTATCAGTAACAGTTGGCTTACCAGCCAAAGAGGCAAGGCAATTAATGTCAAGATGACCGACTTCCAAAAACAACACTACAAAGTGAAAAATAGCTTTAATTTCGGAAGTTGGTGTCTAGTTAAATGTATTTTCGTTTTTTGCCATCGACTTCCGAAATTAAAGTTATTTTTCACTTTGTAGTGTTGTATTTGGAAGTCGGTTGTATTTTTTTGCAAAAAAGTTTTTATTTTTCACTTTTTAGTTGTGTACCTACCCCACACAAATTCTTATACCACTATCTGCAAAGCAAACTAGAACATCATCCATATAAAAGTCGGGAAAAAATACGTATTATTGAAGCTAACTCAAAAACTATCGAAGCAAAGTTAATCAATTTTATATGGGACCAACTGTGTTGTATACCCTCTCGAATAAAACAAAAAAAATCCAAATCGGTCCAGCCATCTTTGAGTAATCGGGGATCATATGAAATCGAAGTCTAAGAAAACTATCAAATGTGGAACGACAAACTCTGTCATACACGACGGGATTCAAATTACATTGCGACAAAATTATTAATTTATTTGTTTATATTTTTCTCAGTATCTTATTTGTAAATTGTCTGAGATTACGAATTCAAGAACCTAAATAATTCATTATTTTTAAGTTGGTTGGTCATTGGTTGGTTGGTTGTTGTTGTTGTTGGTGTTTTTTGTTGTTGTTTTGTTGTTGTTTTTTAGTTTTCATGTACTTATTTTTTTATTGTACCTTAAAATAAAATGAAATTGATCTGTGCCTAATACTAATTTTCAAGGAGATACGCAGAAACTTTGGAATATCACATTCCCAAACCGCGTTCCTGACATTCTCTGCAAACTTCTTTTGTTTCTTCCAATTTCCTCTCTCAAATTCTTAGTTCTTTGGTTCGTTTGGTGGTGGTTGCAGCTGCATGCCAGCGCCTGCGATTATTTTGTAATGTAATATGTGTATTTATTTTTAATTTTAATATTTTTAATTTTGATTTTAATTTTAATATTTTTAATTTTGATTTTAATTTTGTTTTTTAATTTTGATGTTAATTTGTAATTTTGTTTTTCAATTTTGTTTTAATTTTGATTTTAATTTTGACATTAATTTTAATTTAATTTAATTTTATTTTAATTTTACTTTTATATGGATACTTATTTATCTGAAATAAATTATTTGATTGATTGATTGATTGATAAGTATATGTGCTATTTTTTGACAGTTATTTTGGTAAAATAAAGAGCATATTTCAAGCCAAAATACAAATACAAACACAAAATGCTTATGATTCGAGCCTCCTTAGCATAATAACACCTGTGTTAGGAGACTCCGCTCTTCCATAGCTTTGGCTGTTTGTACAACACAGCAATGCTTGGCTTCCTATATCAGGTTACGGTGGATTTCAGGACGCATTCTAGTACCGACTGAGTTTGTAGATGACACGACTGTGTCATCTACAAACTCAGTCGGTACTAAAATAGTCAATACAATACTTTTAATATTAGAACAGATATAATTTAACATAGCTAATTGAATAAAATACGATATTATTTATTATTGATAACACTATTAATAATAATTTATAGTAATTAAATAAAAAAATACGATATAAAATATAGGAGATATAATCTATGGAAGGAATGATATGAAAGGAGTGAATGATAGCGTGAAACGGGTTGCGCCGACCCCAAGTAATGTGGGATAAGGGCAGGAAGATGATGAATCTATAAAAATCTATGAGTATTATACAAGGTCAAATTAAATTAACAGGCGCAACTTCACAAATGTGTTGTGTAGGATTAGGATATCAAATTGATGACAAAATTGTATTCGAAATTCATAATTTCAACAAATATGAATTTAGTGTTTTTTTTTCTAGTATTATTATCAGTAGTTTCTACCCGCGAATTTGTCTGTGTGAAATTTATTGTTCCCCCGACCCCGTTGTATCGCATCAAACTCAAACTCAAAGCAATTACAGGCACTTTTGAAATTTCAGAGTCGATCAGTTAGTCAGAAAGTTGAAGCTAGTTGCCCATTCTAAAACGTAGATCTCTATGGAGAAGAACGGGCATGAAACTCCAAGGACACTCTTTCTCAAGGATCGCCTTCCCGCACTATTACTGCGTTTTCGCTTAGCGTCCTTTCTTACTTATTTTCTTTTTGCTCGGCTCCTAAGAGCCCTAGCGTGATGTTAAATAGCGTATAGCCTTCCTCAAGAATTGGGCTATCAAATTCAAAAATAATATTTCAAATCCGACTGGCAGTTTCAGAGATTAGCGCGTTCAAACAAACAAACTCTTCAGCTTTATAATATTAGTGTAGATGGTATAGATATTATAATAGGTTGGGGAAAAAGTTTCTTCGCATTTTTTAAGAAAATTCAAAACATTTTTTAATATACATTATTTACATTTATCTAAAGTATGTAGGTACCATTTTGTTCGATAACTTTTTGCCATCTTGTAGGTAGGGACATGATGCCATTGCTATAGAAATTTTGGGACTTCTGATCAAAATACCGTGACAAGTGGTTTTGGCAGTCCTCTCGTAATGTTAACCTGACACTGCCTAAAGAATTCTGAAGAGACCGAAACAGGTGGAAATCTGAAGGTGCAAGGTCAGTACTATACGGCGGATGCATTAACACCTCCCAGCCAAACTCTCTTAATTTTTGCTGAGTGGCTAAAGATGTGCGAGGTCTAGCGTTATCATGATGAAAAACCACACCCCTTCTGTTGATTAATTCCGGCCGCTTTCTCTCAACTGCTTGCTTTAATCTCATCAGTTGTTCGCAGTAGAGTTTAGAATCGATGGTCCAGCCTGGTGGTAACAGCTCATAATGAATAATCCCCTTCCAATCCCACCACACACACAGCATCACCTTGTTGCGAGTTACGAGTAACCCGGGTTTCGCCACAGTCTGTGAAGCCTGACCGGCCTTTGACCACGACCTTTTTCGCACGTTCTTGTCGTACGTGATCCACTTTTCATCACCAGTTATCAGCTGCTTCAAAAATGGTTCGGTTTCATTACGTCGTAATAAAGAATCACAAATGAGTACACGGTTCATTAGGTTTCTTTCAGTGAGCTCGTGAGGTATCCAAATATCGAGTATTTTTGTGTACCCAGTTTTATTCAAATGCGACAAAACTGTTTTGTACTCAATTCCCAGTTCTTCAGCTACGTCGTAACTACCGATATGCCGATCTTGCTCCACTTTTTCAAAAATGGCATCCATTTTATCCGTAATAGGGCAACCAGAGCGACGTGCATCTTTGACATCAAAATTTCCGGATTGAAAACGCTTCAACCAAATTTGTGCTACTCTCACAGACACTGCACTGGGTCCATAAACATCGCAAATTTTTTTCGCGGCTTGCATTGCATTTTTATCTTTTTTGTAGTAAAATTTTAAAATGTATCTTCATTAGATTCACTCATCTTGACAGTACGAAAAACAAATGAAAATCACACATTTTCCTAATTTGAATTTGGAATTATGTTCTTTAAAATTTAAACTTTCAATGATACCAAAACCAGTCAGATACAAATAGTATAGCCAAAGAGATTTTATTTTAAGTTCTTACATACTATAATGCCAAAAGACTTTTTCCCCAACCTAATATATCGATACGTAGCACTTGTGTGAACTTTCGCTAATCCTTGTATATATTGATACAGATATTAGACAATGTTGAGGGTTGAAATAATATTGTCTCAACTTCTTCATATTTTTATATTGTAAATGAAACGGCACTATAGTTACGTTTGTGGACACGCACGATCGCGACATTAATGATTGACACGTAAGTGTATAAACGCTGATTCTGGCCGAATGGACCTGGCGCCTTCTGACGCCCGCGTCGCCCCCGCGCGCTCCTCTCGCGCCGGGCGCGTTCTTGTTTAGCTGATTTTAGGCGCGTTCAGACGACTATTATAGTGCTTTGATTTTTCGGCTAGGCATAAAACACATAGTTATCTTATTTGTATTTTTCAGAACAGGTACAGACGCCAGCACATCAAGCTACTACAATCTGTCAAATTTCTTTAATAGATGTTCATCTTTATCGCTAAAGCATTAGGTTCAAGGTTGATTGGGAAAATTTGACAGTTTCGGGTGGCTTGACCTGCTGGCGTCTGTACAACATCCCGATTTAATACGTTTTATATTTTGTCAGGTACTTCAAGTATAATATCATCAAGGTACGCCCCCAGCCCTCAGAATGAGCTCAAAGATCCGTTAGAGATATCCTTCTCTGGAGCATTGCAGCTTGGAAGTTTGTTGCAGTTCAATACGCCTAGTTTGAGCGTTGAAGACCTCACTATACAGGTATGTAAATCCTTCAGATGCTGCGCAGTGCCACGAATCCATAGCTCAAAATTGTCTCAAAACAGCAGACACCTACGGAACTTGGATTCTGATCTTTATGCATTCGTTTACTGATACGTTGTAAAGTGGCACATTAAGGGCCTTAACACGCTTCCGCCGCGAAACCGCAACACCGCATGATGTTCCGCTGGTGTTCCGCTGGTGTTCCGATACTCGAATCGCGATTCGAGATAGATAAATAGATTTTTACTTATTTAGTTTTTTTTGTAATTTGAAGCAAATCTATTTTATTTTTATTACCGAACATGTTTTAAAATAAACCCTCCATATTAGTGCCCAAGATACAGAATTGACTAGTTCGGGGCCAATGTAAAATCTTTGTAATCTTTTTAGCTATAAAGTTTTTATTAAATCTAAGTCGGGTTTGTTCGAACACTTTCGATAACGGCTAGACCGATTTTCATGGGTTTTGATTTGTTGTATTTGTGTCCGTCCCAAATAGTAGAATAACTATTAAAAACATAGGAAAATTCTCAAAAAAAAAATATGAAGAAAATTAATTTTCTCATACATGAAATTTGGACAGGGCAACCGCGTCTGTCGGGAATCTTTCATTTTATTTAGAATTCCAAATTCAAATTAATTTTATAAACAGTTGTTCATTTGTTTTCCCGCCGTTCGATTTATTTAAATTTTGACAGGACAACGTCTGTCGGGTCAGCTAGTTATTATTAAAAAAAAAAGTTTATGGAAAACGAATTTTTCCCCTACTACAGACACCAGATTCTCCAGTAAGCGATCAAGAAATGGAAATGCCGAACTCGGAGCAACTATCTAAGGACTTATCTGAGAAACTACAAGAGATTGAAGAGGTCGAGCCCAAAGAGAGTGATCAAGTAGACCATGCGCAAACTGTCACCGACGGCGCGGTTAAGGTAAGGTTACCCAGCTCGTATTATAATTTTCTAAGACAAAAATAACTCGTATTTCAAGTACAGTGGTCGCTCGAGGAGCTCGTGGCTAAGTAATAACAGCCGCACGGGTCGATCCATCAGGTTAAGCTATGATTGCCGGGGTCGGTCCGTGGATGGGTGACCATCTTCATATACCGAGACTCCTCCGTGCCTCGGAAAGCACGTTAAGCCGTTGGTCCCGGCTGTCATTCGTGGATCTTTGACAGTCGTTACGGGTCGTCAGAAGTCCGAAAGTCTGACAACCAGTCTTACCAAAGGGTATCGTATTACCCAGTTAACTGGTTGTGGAGATCAGATAGGGAGTCGCTCCATACTGGTGTTCAGCTGCATCCGGTTAGACTGGAAGCCGACCCCAACATTATTTGGAAAAGGCTAGGCAGATTGATTTCAAGTATAGTGGTCGAATTTTACGAGTTTATTTATTTTATTTTATTTTATTTATTTTCGGAAGGCTTACAGACTAATAACATTATAATAACAATAATATAAAACTAAATTGCTATTTACAAGCCTCCACAGATAAATACAAAATTATTACTCCCTCATAGTCTAAGTTACATCTTATCTGTACTTATACCTACCTACCTACATTATAAGCAAAACAGCGACTTATATTCTATTCCATACAGTTATTTCCTCAGAGTTGGTAAGTGAAACTAATTTAAGCCAATCTGGGCATCAAACGGTTCACGTGCAGGCAGGTGCCTCTTGTACAAAAAATGACTTAGCTAAGAGCTTCCTTAGTGTGCTTGCATTGGTGCAGAAAAGGTCAATGTCTTGCTCACAACAAATTTCGTTAAAACTCCGACTGGCTCTCAGAAAGAATGCATTACGCCTATAATTAGTGTTGGCATAAGGTACATGTAGAAGTGGTCGCTGCCGCAGCCCCATCTGATTAGTTCGTATCATTAATTTTGAAACTAGTTCAGGACAGTCAATTTAACCATTTGCAATATTAAACAAGTAACATATATCATTAATATGACGTCTACGGTCAAGCGGTAGGAAATGGTACCTTCTGCATCGGTGAGTGTAATCAATAGAAACTTGTTTCGCCCTGTAATCCAGGTACTTAAGAAATTTTCTGTGAATGCCCTCAATACGAGACTTATAGATCCCGTATTGTGGGTTCCAGACTTGTGATGCATACTCAAGGTGGCTGCGTACGAATGAACAATACAAGACTTTAATCGGTTTATATATTATAGTTATAGCAATTTATACTTTATGGCATTGAAAAAGCTTTTTTTATTTACCATTTATCATTATTTTTTATAGGTCAACATCGGCACATCGAAAGACGACGATATTCCACTGAAATATTGCGCACGATTGTTAACATCGAAGTTTCTTTTAACTGGAAATAAAGGTGGAGTGATTCCTGACAGGTAAGAACTACCATAATTCACTTAGCATTTTAAAATTTTCTACTATTGTCATTTATCAGGTTATGGAAGCGGTTTACCTCTTTTTTGACTTTGAAAAAATCTATTTGCTAGGGAATCTAAGATTAGAGCATTATACAATGTGGAGACGCCAATACGACATTAAATGAAAACACTAACAATACTAGAATTTAAGTATTTTTAACCGACTTAAAAAGGAGGTTGTCTATTCGTCTGATTAATTTTTTTGAAACAAAATGTATAGCAGTGAAAAGCCGACTATGGATTTTGCCAATCTTCGAATATCTTTGGTGACTAACTATCCTACTAATACTATAAATGTGAAAGTTTGTGAAGATGTTTGGATATTTGTTACTCAATCACGCAAAAACGGCTGAACGGATTTTGATGAAATTTGACACACAGATAGTTTATAACCTGGATTAACACATAAAATACTTTTTATCCCGGTAGTAGGTTCCCGTGGGATAATTTCTGACATCCACGCGTGCGAAGCCGCGGGCAACGGATAGCGGATAGTTAGATATATTTCATTGAAGGTTTTTATGCAGACTGGGAACCTCATTAGATATACGCTGTTTAATTTGTTGTCGTCTCCACATATATCACAGTAATAACCCCGTAAAAGGACTCTGGCTAGAAATTATAATGTGAACTTTATTTGCAGGCAAATAAGAGTGTCTTTGAAGTCATCAGCCCTGAACTGTCTGTCAGAAATTCTACAACTTTACCCTCAAGCGGTAACGTTGTTTTTAGATAAAGACGCTGATGCGAAACATCATAATACTTCTGGTAAGTAACGTTCAATCTGCCTAGCCTTTTCCCAGCTGTGTTGGGGTCGGCTTTCAGTCTAACCGGATGCAGCTGAATACCAATATTTTATATGGAGCGACTGCCTATCTGACCTCCACAAGCCAATTACTGGGTAATACGATACCCCTTGGTAAGACTGGTTGTCAGACTTTTGGCCTTCTGACGACCCGTAACGACTGTCAAAGATCCACGAATGACAGCCGGGACCAACGGCTTAACGTGCTTTCTGAGGCATGGAGGAGTCTCGGTATGTAAAGATGGTCACACATCCACGGACCAACCCCGGCAAGCATAGCTTAACTTGATAGATCGACCCGAGCGGCTGTTATTACTTAGCCACGAGCTCCTCCTGGTAACGTTATAAAGTTAAAAAGAGTGATTGATTAGCTCATGCTTCAACCTTTTGGCAATCTACATACACATAGATATACAGGCTGGTCCAAATAGTTACGTCAAAAAGAAAAATCTGAATTCCTCATACCTAGGGGTAGTCGAAAATACCCCATGTATATGTTCCCCGATTTTTTTGTAGTTTTCTGCCGGTGGACCTTGAAAAATTCATCTTGTTTTGTAGTGGGTATTTTTCAAATATTTTTTTTGTGACATTATCGTCTTGAATGTTACTTTAATGTCACAAAAAATATCTGAAAAATACACACTGCAAAGAAGATATGAATTTTTGAAGCTCTACCGGCAGAAAACTCTAAATAATTACAAAAACGAAAATAACTCGAAAACTACAAAAAAACGCGGAACATACATGGGGTATTTTCGAATACCCCTGGGTATGAGGAATTCAGATTTTTCTTTTTGACGTCACTATTTCGACCACTCTGTATAAAATCACGCCTTTTTCCCATGGGGAAAGGCAGAAACTACAAAACGCCACCTGCTAAGATATTTCGGCCTATCTCTTCGCATTGAGAGTAGAATCTGAGTATCTCGATTATCACAAATTGTCAGATGCTGCAATTCGATTTTTGATCCGATCAATCCTAGCGAATGTAATGTCATAATTTCATGATCTGCCTAGCCTTTTCCCAACTACGTTGGGGTCGTCTTCCAGTCTAACCGGATGCAGCTGAATACCATTATTTTACATGGAGCGACTGCATATCTGACCTCCTAATGTCATAATTTATTTATTTTATTTATTTATTCTTCAACAAATTTACATTTGTGTCGAACCACTTCGTGTAATTCGTGAATTTTAAAACCATTTAACATACACGAATTACACGAAATGATTTTAACGATAAATGTGACACAAAAATTAAACAACTATCGTAAAGCCAGGAAAAAAAAAACAAAAAAAACAAAACACTGCATTCCACATTGGTCACAAAATTATTAGTCTGTTATTTTCATTTAATTATAATAATTTTTATATTTTTAAATGTTTTTTTTATTTTTATTTTTTATATAAATATTTAAAAATGTAAATTACTTATATGTATGTAAATGAAATAAAGGAAATAATAATTTAACTGAATTCAAAATCAGTATTTTAATTGCCTTATTTCAGGTTCATCCGAAGGCATGGAATGCAACCAAGACCACATAAACGACTTCATATTAGAAAGAAACGTTTGCTACCAAGATTCTTTAACAGACTCCTTAAGCCAAGATCTCCTCAACAGAAGCATAGACAGCCAACAGACCACACAATCACACCAAATATCAAAAAAAGACACCAAATCTGAAAAATCTGAGAGTACAGAACAAAAAAGCTCTAAAGATGCCCCAAGTAATATTTTAGACAGTAAAATATTCCCGAAAAACGATCTTTTGGCCAGTGCAACTACTGACAGTACCAACCCTAACATGACCAATAGTAATTTCACAATGAATTCGAACATGACTGGCAGTAATGCCTTATCCACTGGCTACCCAATGTCTAGTAGTGGCGATGTTTTATCTTCAAGCATTGATTTAGACATGAAATTCGACCATTTCGGTGAATCCACAACGAATTTAGACCATCTAGATGCTTTGAAAGACTTTGAAAAGAAAGAAGAACGAGTTAAAAGGCCTCTTAAAAGAACTGTTGAAGTCCACAGCAAAGAATCGGCGGAAATTGTGAATGAAAATGTAGGGGAGGTAGTGAAAGTTGTCGATGGTACAGAAAATTTCGAGTTTCAGCATATGAGTGATGTGTTTAACCTGTTAGAGGGTCATAGTGATCCCCAAATTAGAGGGTTGGTTAGGGTATGTATTGCCAGTTATTTGGTTGCTGCATTGGATCTGTCTCATGGGTATTATCATCGATGGAGGAGTTACAGTGCTTTGCCTAAAGACGTGTCGGAATATAATAGTATGGATAAGCTGATTGGTGTTATTTTGAAGGTATGTTGTTTTTGATGTTTAATCCCAAAGACGTATTTATACTCCATCGGTTTAGTTAATTAAATAACGGTAAACGAAAAAAAAACCACGTGTCTGATTAACCGACTAAAAATACCTGTCACTTCAGTCGTCATGCTAGGACAAAGTTGTACTTTTCAATTTAACAACGTTATACAACGAATTATAAAGTTGCTAAATTGAAGAGTACAACTGTGTCGTAGCATGACAACTGAAGTGACATGCATTACGTTTAGTCGGTTAAGCAGACGCGTCTTTTTTTGTTTACCTTTATTTAATTACCTAAGACGTTGGAGTATAAATATTTCGTAGTCCTAAATCTGATTTATTACGGCAAAATATTCACGTTTTTAGTAGAAGACCAGAACCATAAATTGCGGGATGTTGACTTCTCATCAAAAAAGTATAACTTGATAAATAATCCAGCGTGGAGTAGATTATTGACACAACAGTTTTTAGTTCAAAATGCTCAATGAAAAATAAAGATATTCAATAACTTGGAAATAACCTTACTTCGACCGGTTATTCACGAAGTCAAATATATTTCAATAATCTCTAGTGTAATATCTTCGCTACAACGAAATAGTCGTATTTCGAATGATTTTGTATATCGGTATAATCTCTTTAAAGGTTGATTCCTGAATACTCTAGGGCAGGGATGCACAGACCGCGGCCCCCCGGTAATATACCAGTGGCCAGCCAGCAAAAATATTCCCTCATACATTTGTTGGAAAAATAACGATCAAGTTTTTTTGCAACAAATTCAATGAAGAGGATTTGCACAAATGCGCCAGTTTATTTGGTTCTACTTATATATTACGAGGGTCATTCAATAAATACTTAGCCTACAAAAAGTAAACGAAAATTTTGGAAAAGTGGCAATTTATTTTTCAACATAGTCTCCTTTTAGTTCGATACACTTAGCCCAGCGATGCTCCAACTTTTTTAACCCGTCCGAAAAATAGTTTTTGTCAAACTCTGCAAAATAGGCCTCCGTGGCGGCGATGACCTCCTCATTCGATCCATATCTATTCCCGGCGAGTGATTTTTTCAGATTAGGAAACAGAAAGAAGTCACAAGGGGCTAAATCTGGAGAATACGGTGGATGGGGCAGCAATTCGTAGCGTAATGCGACCAATTTGGCCATGGCAACGGCAGACGTGTGAACCGGTGCGTTGTCGTGGTGAAACAGCACTTTTTTCTTCGCCAGATGGGGTCGTTTTTTCTTTAATTCGGCGTGGAATCGGCCCAATAAATCGGCATAGTAAAGCCCTGTAATTGTTTTACCCTTCTCGAGGTAATCGATGTAGATCACACCTTGTGAATCCCAGAAAACGGTGGCCATAACTTTTCCGGCCGATTTTACAGTTTTCGCCTTCTTTGGAGCACGTTCCCCGGTCTGGATCCATTGTTTTGATTGCTCCTTGGTCTCTGGTGTGTACCAGTGGATCCAGGTTTCATCGACGGTCACAAAACGACGCAAAAACTCCGCTGGATTCCGCTTAAACAGCGCCAAACACGTCTCCGATGTGGTCTCACGGTTGCGCTTGTTTTCTGGTGTGAGTAAACGCGGCACCCATCGCGCCGACAGCTTTCTCATGCCGAGTTCCTCGTGAAGAATATGATGCACTGTTCCTTCTGAAATGCCTACAGTCTCAGCTAGCTCCCGAACCTTCAATCGGCGATCTGCCAATACGAGATCATGGATTTTATTAATGTTTTCCTCCGTAGCAGCTGTTTTCGGTGCACCTGGACGTGGTTCATCAAAAACCGACGTACGGCCACGTGCAAACTCGTTGAACCAATTCTTGACGGTGGCCATCGATGGAGAAGAGTCACCGTACACAGCATCCAAGCGCTCTTTGATTTCGATGCGTGTTTTCCCTTCCAAAAATAGGAATCGAATCACCGAACGATATTGCTCTTTTTCCATTTTTGTAAAACCGATCGACACGTTCGCTTCCATAAGTTGTCAAATTAAAACAAATGAAGGGATTGGAATGAAAATTTGAAAAAAGAATTAAAAAAGAATGTGCTACACTGTGGTAAAACTCTTTTGAAACTACAGCGCCCTCTGGCGATGAGGCTAGGTACTTATTGAATGCACCTCGTATGTGAACAAACTTTTTCGGTATTGAATAATAATAAAAGAAAAATCGAAACCGCCTTGCAAATGAAAGTTTGGAAGCAATTTTACGTGTAACTACAAGTGTACACGACGATAAGGTTGATTATTGCTTGTGGGATCACTCGGAATAAAAACTTCGTGTGGATTGTTTGACGGTTTATTTCTCACTAGCTAATTTAAAGTAATGTGGACTGTAAATACATGCATAGGTACATATGAATAGCTATGTATAAACTCAAACTCAAAGCATTTATTTCAAATAAACCAATTACAGGCACTTTTGAATTGTCAATGGGTCGGTCAGTCAGAAAGATGAAGCTAGTTGCCCATTCCAAAGCGTAGTAGATCCCTATGGAGAAGAACGGGCAAGAAACTCCACGGACACTCTTTTAAATCATAATATTTTTACAAAATATTGGTTACATCGTTCAAGTTGAAAATATACATGTGAGAACAATGTAGAAAGACGTGCACGTTAAAAAGCGTCCGTAATAAAAAGATAATAACTAAAACAACTAAATTAAATATTAAAATTAAAAATAAGCCATGGCAGCTAAGAGACGACCAGTCCCAACTGACGGCGCCCGTTCACGAACATGACGCATGGATCAGCCCATTTAGCTCAACCATTTTGAAGGGAACTTAATGATCCAACACACACGCCACCATCAGCGAGACATTTGAGTGAGCATGACATACTATAGGCTACTAAGTACTCTCATTCGCTGTTGCGCTTGGACGACAAGTAAATTTGAGCCAAATGTTAAAAAGATTATAGCACAATGCAGTGCCACGCTTAAAACTAGTATATTATTTTTTAAATTAAATTTTTGACTATTTTTACGTTTTTAATTTGTGCTGGTGGCCCGCCATCAGTTCATCATTTGCCCAAGTGGCCCATAGTCTCAATAAGTCTGTGCAACCCTGCTCTAGGGAGATTGGAAAGCCGACTGTTTATATACAAATTTTATGACAATAATAATTCTCTTCCAGGGTCTTACCGACGACATCCACTCAACAGTGAACCACACTCTATCATCTCTTACGTTTCTATCCACGTCTCTATGCCACAGCTCTCACTGGGCACAACTCATAGATATACTGAACGCGCTGGTCAGTGTAGAGACGAACAACTACTGGTTGTGTAGAGTCAATCTCTGTAAGCTGTATGAGAAGTTGCCTTATCAGAAGTAAGTGAAAAACTAGTTCATTCTGTCCAACTGTAAATTGTCTTTGGTCTCATATTAATCAAACTTGAATAATGAGGCTTTTGCTTGCATTGCTTTTGAGTGTATTTTGTCATTTTTATTTTTTCTAATGTGCGTTTTATTTGTGCAGAATAAACAAGTTTTCTTTCTTTCTTTTGTTTTTAACACTTTTGGCAGCATGCTCGCAGTTTTACTTGTTAAGCCAATTTCAGTTGTATGTGAACGTAATTAAAGTTTATTTTCAATTGTCATCAAAGTGCTTTAACGTGTCGTTAAAGGCAGATTTAGACAGATCCAGTGACTGGCGCCGAAATCGAGACAATAGCCAGCGCTGACCCGAAAAAAACCCCGTGTAAATTGATTTCAAGTCAATCCAGTGGCGGGAAGTCAGCGCTGGCTTGTAAATTCGCACACGAATATTTAGAAGCCAGTCTAGGCGCGGGCACTGGCGCCGATAACTGACTTGTGCACTGACCCTGTCTAAAATTGCCTTAATATTGATATAAGGATTACTTCAAAAATCGAATCCTTAACAAATCTTTAGTAACGTCACTGGCAAATTTATTATTGATAATTATTTATATATTTTTGTATATCTGCCCGTGACATCACAGCGGGCCCTATCAGAATACCAGCGCTGCGACACTTATTTTAAATGTCGCAGCATCATGCTGAGATAAGGGCCTTTTGGCCTCGTACAGGACTTATTTTTTTTTTGTTTTCAAACCTTTATTATTGTGTTTTTAGTTTAGTTGGTGATCTTCCTGTGCGAGTCACAATAAATACTTCATTCTTTCTTTCTTAAATGTTAGGAACCGTATACAACTAAACATTGCAGATTACTTGCACCGACTGTCTTGTTTAAGGCGACGATAAACGACTTTGAATGATTTTAAACAGTGTTAATGATTCAGGAAAAATATATGTTAAATTAGAGCATTTTCGCAATATATGTGAATATTTTAGATTATTAAGTTTATATCACAAAGTGTAATTAATTTGTTAAATTATGTCTAACGCGGATAAAAAACTGAGAATCACGCAAAAACTATCAACCGTATTTTTATGATACTTTTACTATTTTAAAGATAATTTAATTATTTATCTTTTAGTACGTGCGTGATTTAATATAATACCTTTTATTTTATGTATAATAAATTAACAATGCGTCTAATTTGGGACAGCGCTCCTAGAGGGGCGAATCCTATTACTGGGTAGACATACGACGCGTTGCGTCAGCTCAGCACAGAACACGCAAGCTATGCACTCAAGGCCGTTGGCATATATCTGCGTCTTAAAGCGTGTCTTATGTCAGTCTTACGTCAAAATCTATACATAATCGCAGGTCATTTAACAATGGTGCATTTGAATAGTCTATTTCTCATCTTACCTTTTTTTTATAATGTTCAAATTATGTTCTTTCCAGATTATACATGCTGTACCCCATGTATTATGTGAGAAGCAAATTGATCATGGACACATTAATACGTTTGCTCGCTGATCAAGATCAGAAAGTGAGGAGTGCAGCCGCTCAGGCTATAGCCAAGTAAGTAATTATTATATCACATCCATTCTTAAATATCACAATCTGCCTAGCCTTTTCCCAACTACGTTGGGGTCGGCTTCCAGTCTAACCAGATGCAGCTGAATACCAGTATTTACATGGAGCGACTGCCTATATGACCTCCACAACCCATTAACTGGGTAATACGATACCCCTTGGTAAGGCTGGTTGTCAGACTTTCGGGCTTCTGACGACCCGTAACGACTGTCAAAGATCCACGATGACAGCCGGGACCAACTGCTTAACGTGCTTTCCGAGGCACGGAGGAGTCTCGGTATGTAAAGATGGTCAACCATCTACGGACCGACCCCGGCAAGCGTAGCTTAACCTGATGGATCGACCCTTGCGGCTGTGATTATTTAGCCACGAGCTCCTCTTTCTCTTCTCTTCCACGAGATTCTTAAATATCTTAGTTCTTAAGTCCCTAAATACAGTTTGAAATGAAACACGCCTTTCAATTGTTTTACCTTGCTTGTGGAAGAAAAGAAATAAATTAATAATGTTTTAGGGCCTTAGAACACCTCCACTGCGAAACCATAGCAGCGAAACCGCAGTAGATCAATTCAACTGACTCGCATATGTTCCGCTGCTCGAGTAGCGAAGCATCAGCGGAACATCATGCGGTTCGTGACAGTAGGGGGGGTGTGCTAAGGCACTTAGTCGACGTTCGCACGGACGTAAAAATATCGCGGCGAATTTTTTTGGCGCACTGGATATTCAACGCTCTACTGCTTAGCGCCTGGAGTTGAAAATCCAACAGTGTGTTTTATCGACGCGCTAGAATGCACTCTGTTGTTGTTAAATTGGATTCTCAACGTTCGGCTCAACACCGAGAGTTGAAAATCCAGTGCGCGATAAAATCCCGTCGCGATATTTTTACGTCCGTGCGAACGTCGGCTTATTGTATCAGAAACACGTGCATATGATTAAGTTCTTATTAACTTGGCAGATAATTTCATACAAATTCTGTTCCATTTTTGAATTTATTATTAACGTTGTTCCATCACAACAACGTTAATAATAAAAAAATATTTTCTTGGTATAGAACTCGCACCACGTACAATATTAGGTAAAATAACTCCATGGACCCGATTCACACCGCGCTCTCGTGAGCAGATAAGCAGTGACTATTCGGACATCGTGAAATAGGCCCTTAGTAAAACAAAACAAAAGCTATGATTATAAACACGTAACAACGCTCTTTTGACATCAACACCGGAGTATGACTTATTTGCCGGGACATGGATAGATGTGTGTCGTGAATGTTTAAGATTCTGTGAGTTAATGAATGAAGGATCATCATCTGCCTAGCCTTTTCCCATCTATGTTGGAGTCGGCTTCCAGTCTAACCGGATGCAGTTGAATACCAGTATTTTACATGGAGCGACTGCCTATCTGACCTCCACAACCCAGTAACTGGGTAATACGATAACTCTTGGTAAGACTGGTTGTCAGACTTTCGGGCTTCTGACGACCCGTAACGACTGTCAAAGATCCACTAATGACAGCCGGGACCAACGGCTTAACGTGCTTTCCGAGGCACGGAGGAGTCTCGATATGTAAAGATGGTCACCCATCCACTGACCAACCCCGGCAAGCGTAGCTTAACGTGACGGATCGACCCGTGCGGCTGTTATTACTTAGCCACGAGCTCCTCGAGTTAATGAATGAAGGATAAATAAGTAATAAGTAATAATTTTCTGTTTCTTTTCTGTTGATTGCATTTATACCTCTACATTGTTTCCTATTAATTTATCGTGTTCTATTTGTTATATTGTTTTATTTTTTATTGAGTTTTGTTAAAAAAAAAAAATTGCTGTACAACGCCTTAGATTTATTTCAAATTGTTACGTTGTATATCTTAAATAAATAAAAAACAGAAATAATGGCAGCTGCACGTTGTGACAAATAAAAAGGCTTCCACTTAACACTACACAGATGATATTTTACGATAAAAAAAAACTTAAAGTCGTTTGATTCTATATCGGATTGAAAAAAAAAATATATATGTTGTTGTTGGATGGCTTTGTTGTTAGTACTTTCTATTTTATTTACGCAGTATCTCTATGATCTGTGTAAAAATATGCAATAAAACCTTATTAGGCCTATGGAGTTTGGGCCTTTTGTGCTTTATCATTAGGCTTTTGCCCTGCAGTCGGACATAAAATTTTTGAAGTCCAATTTCTCCAAATGATTTTAAACCTTAAAATGTTGGTGGTTAAACTCAAAATCGAATGAGAAAATTTGAGACAGCAGAGCAGCTCAAGCTACTATTCGTACAAGCTTGAGCTGCTGCTGTGTGTATCAAACGTAAAAGTTTGGCGAATTTCAGTAAAAAAAAGAAAAAAATAATACGAATATTATAACTTACTTTACAGCATAACCCCAACAATCCACCCACCAAAACATTCTTCCCCAACTACCATAATTTCCCACCTAGCCAAAGAACAAAGCAAGCAGTTCACCTTCGACCATGAAGGGTTAGCCCTGGACCTGGTCAGGGATATATACTTCTATAGCGATCTACCTCCACAACTGAGGTTCGGGGAACAGTTGAAGAGTGGTGGAGCCGCCAGTTTGAAGATGATAGTCGGGAATCTAGTGGAGAATCTTATGGCAGCGCATTGTAAATATTATTCGGTGAGTTGCTTTTTTATCTCTCTCGCGGCTTCGCCCGCGTGTATGTGAGTATTTCCCTAATTGAATCGGATTTTGTTCACAATTTCATGGGGTTTATTTTTTTTTTGCGCGAAACCATAATTCTTTTTCTAAAATAAAAGTAGCCTAAGTTACTTCTTATAACATCAGCTATGTGCCAGTGAAAGTCCCGTCAAAATCGGTTCAGCCGTTTCGGAGATTAGCCGGGACAAACAGACAAGATAAGCAACAATAATAAAAAAAAAACTTTTCTATAATTACATTATATATTTTAATCTACATTTAGTAAAAAGCTGTTATTTTGACATTACTTGTAACGTCAAAATAACAGGTTTTTAGATTTGTTTTGTATGGTCAACATTTTTTTGTATGTATTTAATTTTATTTACTTGTATGGACCAGTTTTTGTGCCTGTGGTGAGAATTTTTCCGAGATTGAAAGTAGCTTGTGTCACTTCTCCAGACTATAAACTTTCTCTATGAAAAAAGCACGTCGATTCATCGCCCCGTTGCTGCGTGAAAGAACGACAAACAAATACACTTTCGCATTTGTAGTATAGGTAGGAAATAGGATCGTCTTCTTTCAAAATATATGTAGATAATTTGATCAAAACTCATTCAAAGCTTTCCTAACTGTCGTATTCCTTCGAACACGAAGGTTTGACCCTAGACCTGGTCAGGGATATACTTCTATAGCGATCTACTTCCACTTTGAAGTTTGAAGATGATTGTCGGGAATCTATTAGTGGGAGTTTGATGGCGGCGCATTGTAAATATTATTCTGTGAGTTTTGTGACAGAAAATTTGTGTACTTGTCAACTTATCTTTCTTTTCCGTTTTTAAAATTATTTTTGAGAAAATATTGTATCATCGTGGCTTTCCCCAAGATTTAAAGCTGGTCCAACAAATGAAAAACTTAATAAATAAGACAGGTAGGAAAAGTAGTTTGGACAGTAGCCTCAATAAAACAAAATCTGTTTCGGAAGATGGTCAAAATAAATATTACAAAAATGTGGGCGAACGAGAGAAAATCTGACAAAACTGGCGAATTTCTACCGTGCCCATTATTACTAAACATGGCAGAAACATTGATGAAAGAAAAAATAAAGAAAGAAAAAATTCGTTGTTGAGGGTAGTAAAAAAGAAATATAGTATAGAAAAGAAATTCTATTATTCCGTTAGTCGAATAATAAAAAAAAATATTTGACACGTATTTTTTCCTTTATCATATTAATAAAAAAATATTTAGATAAAACGCATTAAAGTTGGGGAGTGTGGACTCGCTACGTCACAATTATAACGAACTACGTATAAAATCTAGCAAGGAGTGACGTCATGCCACATTTTAATTTTCAACTCAATGTATCGCCGGATTCTTTTGATTACGTAAAAAAATATTAAATACGTGCCCAATATTTTCTAATAATCTACATGACGAACAAAATAGTAGTACATTTTGATACAAGTGGAGAATTTTTGTTATTGCATTCGAGGCGGAATTATCACCCGAGCCGTAGGCGAGGTTGTTTTTGAGCCGAGAACTGAAATAACAAACGTCCACGTGTATCAAACGACGTTTTTCAATACACTTTTGAAGAAATAAAATAAAATAACGAAAAATATTTTTGTCATGAATTATTAGGAAACTATGATTTAAATTTTCTGTTTTTTCCGCGAAAGCCGATAAACAGCCTAATATGAAAAATAGATAATTAAAATACTTTTGAGTTTAGAATACAAATAAATGTTAATTTGTTCGTAAACGTTTTTTTTATTGTAATAATCATGGTTTTTGATGATATTCTATTTATAAACATTATTTAAATATTCAAAAAATATTAACGCCGTAAAGACGCATTCTTTTTGCCGAGATTAACAAAAGAACATTCACCTCCGAATAGAGAGGACCGTCTCGCGCCAAGAGGCATTGAACCAATTTGGACTAAGTATAGGTATAAGTTATCTGTGGCAATTTGTATTCCCGCACACGTGTTGGAAAATGAAAAATCGCACGCGTGTGAAATACATTGCATTGTGAACCTAATCGTAGTCGTGGTTCATATGAACCAGTTTTCGAGGAGGTGTATTGAAAAGCAATTTTTAGTCATCATCTCTATTATTGCCCTATCAATTATCATTTAACGCAATTTTCGCTTTCTTTCTAGCAAGGTCTTCTCGAAGCCCTGCAAGCTATCTGCATGAAGTGGTCTCCATGGAAACACATGGAAGCGTACTCCGATCAAGGACTATTGAGCTACTGTCTCGATAGTCTTGATTATTGCAATGGAACTGTGGTGGCTAGGACTATACTTATGGATTTGTGCTCGCTGTTGTATCCTGGTAAGATTCTTATTAACCGACTTCAAAAAAGGAGGTTCTGTATTCGACCCGTATGGTTTGTCCACGATTTTCTCAAAAAGTAATTAACCAATTTTGATGATTCTTCACTATCGTAATCTACATACTTTCAGGAAGGTTTTAGTATATAATACATTAGATAATTATTCTCGTGTACGAAGTTATATGCATAAATGTACTATATCTCCGACATTTCTAAGCGGATTTTGTGATGATTCTTCTTTTCGTTCGTGTTGGGCTCATGTAATTGTCGTAATTGTATGTTCAACCAAAAATGGAAAAATAAATTTACTTTAAAAAAAGTAAAAACCGACTTCAAAACCTAAAACGAATAAAATAACTTTCATAAAAAACTTAATAGCTTCTGAAGTCGGTGTCTTCCATTCTTCAATGCACCTTAGCTTGATACCGACTTCTGAAGCTGTTAAGTTTTTTATGATAGTTATTTTATTCGTTTTAGGTTTTGAAGTCTGTTTTTACTTTTTTAAAGTAATTTTTTTTTTATCGATTCGATGATATAACATTCGTCTATACTCGCATTTGAAATAAGATTAGACATTTAAATAAACCTTTTTTACAGTCCGTTCAACCGATTTTGACTTCTATTGCATTGGTGGCATGACAAATGGCAACTGCGGTAAACAGTTGGTATTGTAACCACGATTTTGCTTTTAATGCCATCCTTATGCCTACGGGATAGAAGTCAAAATAGGTTGAACGGTCTGTAAAAAATTTTATTTAAATGTCTAGATAGTTAAATAGATTATTTTGGCCACGTTCAGGCTTCAGTAGCAAATGGTAATTTATATGGTAATATTGCCCGGGCGGGGTAAGATTATATTTAGCCATTGCTATGTTGTTCGAAGAGGTATGCGTGGGCAAGTCGTTTTCTTTGTTTAAAGGATGTTTTGAATATATAGAAAAGAAAGAAAGAAAAATGCGAGATGAGAGATGGGGCCTTATATTTTGTATTCGAGTTTTGTTACAGCTTTCACTAAGAATTTTGTGTTTCTTTATGACGATAACGTTGATCAGAAAAGTATGGAAGAAAATGACATGTTGCGCCGACCCCAAATAAATTGGGATATTTTATGGGGAGGAGAATGATGAATAACGTTGATCAAAAACTGATCTCGAAAATAAAGATTGTATTTTTTTTTAAATCGTCGTTTAATCGTCGTGAGAATTAGATTATCTACAATAATCTTCTACCAAGTTTTTTACAACATTTTTAACAATTTTGAATTTTGCCTTTGAAAATTGTTTTAACCTCTTCCAGTTGAAATCCACAACATAATGCGTCACAAAACAACAAACCGAGACATTTTCGAACGCGACACACAAAATACCAAAGCGAGATGGCAACATTTGGAATGTGAGAGGGTTGCCAACTTAGCAGAAAAGTTTCTACAAGTAACGCTAAAGATGTTGAATGTATTGGTACATTTGGTAGAGGAAGTTAATCCTAATGTACATTTAAATAAGGGTGGCATTGCGCTGCCTGGGAGTCCGGTTAGGAGGAAAACTACAGGTAAAACCTTTTTTATTTTCTTCTCTTCAGAAACGATGAACGTACGAAAATTTGATTTTTGCGGATTGCTCTGGTGCTTTCATCATGACTTAAAATGACTAATAAGATTGGTGTTTGTTGTTTTAATCAACCAATCACATCCTACGCTATCTTTAAATTTGACAGCAGATTAAAGTAAATTCTCGCATTATCCCGCATGGGGGCGCTGTTGTAGATATAGACCTGTCAAATTTAGAACTACTCAAATTATCGTCAGTCAATAAACTATATCTGTACAATACGATTAAAATGAAATGTCATGTTATAAAATTCAAAGACATGCTATAAAGTATTACGTTTCGTAATGTAGAGTAAAAGAGATGGGTATACAATTTCCGTTCATTCATTTTTGATCGGTTTACGATTCCCGCAATTCATCTCCCTTGGGGGTGCTGTTGTAGACCTGTCCAATTTTGAAATACTCAAATTATCAAGCCATTGATCAGAGATCCAATCACTATCAAGCTTCATTCAATCTTGCTTGGATTCAAATATTTAACAAAACAAAATTCAAAAAAACTTCATCATCATTTCAACCGAAAGACGTCCACTGCTGGACAAAGTCCTTCCCCAAGCACCGCTTCTTCCACCGGTTTTGTGCTTCCCGCATCCAGTGGATTCCTGCAGCCTGCACAAGGTCATAGGTCCACCTTGTGGGAGGCCTTCCAACTCTACGTCTTTCGGCTTGCGGTCGTCACTCCAGAACCTTTCGGCCCCATCAGCCATCTGCCAGCAGGGCACTGCCACTTAAGTTTTTCAATTCTTCGTGCTATGTCGGTTACCTTGGTTCTCCTGTGGATTTCTTTATTTCTGATTCCATCACGTAGCGAAACTCCAAGCTCTCCCCATTTCCATTTGGGTGACATTTAGCCTTCTTATAAGGCCCATTGTAACGACAACCGTTGTGTGGTAGGTCATCACTGGCAACACGCACTGGTCAAAGACATTCGTCCTAAAAAACCTACCTTCCAGCAAAAAGAACACAGATCTGCCTAATCTATCTCTTTCTCCAAGTCTACTCAGCTTAGTTTTACGAAAATTCTTAAACAATCAGTGTATTAAATAATAGGTCCTTTACCTATGAAATTGCCGTTTTGTATGAAAAAATTTAAACGAATTTTTTTCATGCATTTTTTATTTGTATTAATCGAAGTAATCACCCATGCAATCAATGCATCTTTGCCAACGCAGTGGCAGTTTATTGATGCCCTTCTTAATGAAATCAGCTGGATGGGAGGCAACAAATTCTTCAAAGGCATTTTGTACTGCCTCTCGGGTATTGAATTTTTTTCCCGCCAAGAAGTTATCCAAATTCTGGAAAAAGTAGTAGCCTGTAGGCGCAAGGTCTGGTGAGTAGGGCGGATGACGGAGAGCTTCCAACCCCAGTTCTTGCAACTTGGAGACCGTCTGCTGTGCAGTATGAGGTCGCGCGTTGTCGTGCAGGAGTAGCGGAGACGAGCGATTGACCAATGCTGGTTGGAGATGTGCCAGCTTCTCCATCATTGTGTTCAGTTCTTCACAGTAGACATCTGAAGTAATGCTCACCCCGTTTGGTAAGATGCTGTGATGAATCACACCGGCGCTAGACCACCAAACAGTGACCATCACTTTTCTAGGGGTAAGTTTTCGTTTAGGGCATTGTTTAGGTGCTGAACCAGGATCCAACCAACTTGCTGAGCGCTTGCGGTTATCAAACAGAATCCATTTTTCATCGCAGGTAACAATGCGGTTCAAAATTCCTTCATTTGTGTGTCTGTTGAGCAGTGCAAGGCACGTCTCGACGCGTACTTCGCGCTGGCGATCATTGAGTTCGTGGGGCACCCATTTGTCAAGCTTTTTTAACTTGCCAATTTGACGCAAATGGACCAATATTGTTTTGACGCTAACGTCGAAAGCTGCTGCTAATTCAGCCATAGATTGTGTATCATCAGCTTCCACAATCGCCTTTAATTCGTCATTGTCGACCAGTCTTCGGACGACCGCGAGGTTCATTTTTCTGGTCGAAATTTCCAGAACAGAAGCGAGCAAACCAATAACAAGTGGTGCGTTGGTTTGTAGTGTTAGCTCCGTAAACGTCGTTGATGTTGCGTGCCGCTTGTGCCGCGTTGCTGCCACGACGGTACTCATATTCCATAATTACTCGAATTTTTAACGTATCCATGATGACGAAAAAGATTGAAATGCGATGAAAATGTAACACTAATCAATAAACAAATGACTACTTTTGGAAAAAAAACATCCATGTTTTTAAAATAAAATTAATTTGAAATTAGAATTCTTAGCCAAACAAAAATTATTTTGATTTGAAATGGCCAGTACTGCAGAACGGCAATTTCATAGGTAAATACCTAATAATACCAGCTATATCTTTTGCCTTCTAGACGGAATGCCGCGAAGAGGCAGTAACCCTCCCGAGCTGGACGACAAAGGTTCTCTACGTAAGAAACCTCCTGCACCCGCGTCCAGTCTTAAAGCTAACTTCGTGGGACATTTCTTTAATGAGCCGTTTTATATGAAGTTTTACGAAACTTTGAGAGCTACGTATTCTAATCATAAGGTATGTATTCAGGAATATTACGAGTAAATAGAATATTCAGAGGTATAGCAAGTAACGAAAATACAGTAACTATCCTATAGCAGTTTGGTGCACCCAGATATGAATAAAGTCTTAAAATAGAAGAATAAAACTTTATGCACAAGTAAAAAAAGAATCTTACACATGCCTGGTTGTGTGAGAAAAGAGTATTTTGAAATTACAAATCGTTCTAATTTACTTCATTTACATTTACTCCGTGCGTTCTTGCTAGGCCCACAATCCACAATCTAGATTTCACTCGAACCAGGTTTATCAATTAAAAATGATTTGATGCTTAACTTATTTAGAATTGTAACTAAAGTATGGAGTACTTACTCGTTCTTACTTGTATTTGAACATCCCTACCAACGAGATGAAAAAATTATGGCTAAATGTGTAAGCAACACTAAGCTAAGCGCAAAATTCGAGAACGGCTGGACTAATTCGGCTAATTTTGTTTTTTAAATATTCTTTGAAGTCCGAGGAAGGTTCTTATAAAGAGAAAAAATGGAAAAGTTGCCGAAAACTGAAAGTGCATATTCTAAGGGAATTTTGTATGAATTATTGAAATTTGGACAGGACAACATCTGTCGGACCAGCAGTACGTAATAAATGTAACAAAGAATAAATGAAAAACAATTAAGTAACAATAAATTACAAACGCTTAGTTTTTCACAGACAAAATTAACCAAGTTTTTTGTAAAATGATCATGGGAAAAATCGTACAATTTTCATAATAAAAACTTTTTTACAAAAAAATACAACCGACTTCCAAAAACAACACTACAAAGTGAAAAATAACTTTAATTTCGGAAGTCGGTGTCTAGTTAAATGTATTTTCATTTTTTGCCACCGACTTCCGAAATTAAAGTTATTTTTCACTTTGTAGTGTTGTTTTTGGAAGTCGGTTGTATTTTTTTGTAAAAAAGTTTTTATTTTTCACTTTTTAGTTGTGTACCTACCCCACACAAATTCTAATACCACTATCTGCAAAACAAACTAGAACATCATCCATATAAAAGTGGGGAAAAAATACGTATTATTGAAGCTAACTCAAAAACTACCCAAGCAAAGTTAATCAACTTTTAAATGGGACCAACTGTGATGTATATATACCCTCTCGAATAAAACAAAAAAAATCCAAATCGGTCCAGCCGTCTTCGAGTAATCGGGTAACATACATAAAAAAAGGGTCCGACGAATTGAGAACCTCCTCCTTTTTGAAGTCGGTTAAAAAAAAACCTAATTAAACATCTTCTTCCACAGATAAACCTAGACCCAAAAAGCAGTATCTTCCACACATTCCTATCAACAGTTCTAAACTCCTTAGCGATTCAACTAGAACTGGCCACCGAGAAAGAAATAGGCAACGTCACCGAAGAGGTTTTATTCTATCTTAAAGTCATCATGCCTTTATGCCCTGACAAAACTGTATACTGCATCACACAACTTTTAAAATGCCTTTTTGGTACTAACATGGTCAACCAATACTCAGATTTTATGAGTATTTTGGACAAAACTGACGCCAACAATAAGTCGAGTTTCTACCAAGATGTTATGATGGTGAATATGTTGACAACGTTGAAGGAAGAATCTAGAAGAAGTAGTGTATGCTCTAACGCCAGTCAGAAGTTGTCTTTGGATAGTAAGAATCCAAGGATGGTGGCTGAAAGGCAATTGTTGATGACTATGGAGAATTTTGCGAAGAATAAGTCTGATCGAAAATGGAGTACTAATAAGAAGGAATTGGAGCGGTATATAAGGTTGTTTGAGCCGGTTGTTATACAGGCTTTGAAGGTTAGTAGTAAAGTTATTAATATGTATTTGAATTGGATTCATTGTACGAGTAAGATGGTTCCAAAGAAAATATTGTATAAATTATTTACTCATGATCAATCTGAAAATATTGCTAGTGAGCATTTAGAAAACTCTGTCGACCATTTAGTGTTTTGGGCATTTGCACAAAGAGAGAGAAAGTGACGGATTAATTTAGAGCGATTCAATATTATTTTATTTCCAAAAGTTATATCGACTAATATTTTGAAGTTTTATTTAACTTAATTTGATAGCTTAAACTTTCTGATATCTCATTTAAATAAAATATAAAAGTTTAACCTTGATTTAGTTTAAAATTGGACATCTCTTAACTGCCAGGGTTTATTTTTAATCTTATATTATATATTTTTATTTACATTGTTCTCATATGTAGAAGCAACAACAATAATGTACCCAGGATTTTGTAATATTTATCTTGATTTAAAACAGTATCCTTGGAATTTCTTGCCCGTTCTTCTCCACAGAGATTTACGTTTTGGAATTGGCAACTAGCTTCAACTTTCTGACTCTTTGACAGTTCAAAAGTGCCTGTAATTAGTTTTATTGAAATAAATAGTTTGAGTTTCAGAACCAAAATCCTGCATTTATCAATTTCTACAGCTAATAATTTTTCGGCAATTTCAGAGCTATACAATGCAAAACGACATCCCACTGCAATGCCAGGTGTTAAACCTACTGAACCAACTTCTAACGTTACGAGTGAACTACTGTATGCTGGACAGTGATCAGATCTTCATAGGTTTTCTAATGAAGCAGCTGGATTTAGTTGAACAGCATGAGATACCGTAAGTAGAGAAGATAATGTTAGTGTGACTAGGGAATTTGAACTCTATGGTAATGAGCATAAAGTTGTTAGTTCAATACGAGTAAACGTAAAAGTGATTCCTTATGACACAGCTGGATTTAGTTTAAAAGAAAGCCGGCCAAGTGCGTGGCGGACCACGCATAAGGAAGGGTTCCGTAGTTAGGATGAATTTATCCCAAAAACAAACTTAACATTGTAGTTGAAAAACATGTTCTCCGATGCATCGATATACGTCATGGTCAATTCTCCAACTGCAAATGAGAGAAAAAAAAATCTATTTGATAAACAAATTAACGATTTTCGGTCTTTTTCCTTAACAGCACAAGCTGTGCCGTGCTGTGTGATTCTTGCCAAATTTCATGATTCAATGTCAACGGGAAGTACCCTATAGGTTTTGATTTATTTGCGAGTATCAAAATATGTCGCATAAATGGCCGTATTTTTTATTGCGTTGACTTCGAAGCTTGTTTTTTTAGAGCTTCAAGGGACCGTAGACCTACGTATTTGATAATAATTTCAACTTGATATCTCTATGCTCCACGCGTTCCTGAGAAAAAGGGTCTTGACAGACGGCCAACGAATCCTGTAAATAAGGGTTCCGTTTTTTCCTTGTGAGCGGAACCGTAAAAAGTTGATTTCTTTATGAGAATATTGAACACTAATCTGTGCCTAATGTGTGGCTAGCGCCTGTCAACCAAGCCTAATGAGTATATCCTTCAAATTCACATAGCTCCTGGAGTCGTGGTTTGCGAGTGATTTTGACAACTAAGAGAGTCGCACACAGATCTGATTACTATAAAAATATAAGAAGCCGCTATAATTACCGGGGATTATTCCAATGCTAAATATGCGATCCCTACATAATTATTATCTTCTTTGTTCTCTTTCAGAGATTGCTGTGATCTGGTAAACAGTATACTAATGTTTTTGGTGCAGCTGTCGTCTTCTAAACATCACACAAAACAGATTATAGAAATACCAAAGGTATGAATTGTTTTAATTAATTAATTATTCCTTTATTTCAGGCAGCTGTGGCCCGTACAAAATACAATACATAAATACAAAAAAATTACAACATAAAAACTAATACATAGAAAACATAACTAATAAACTAAGACACGAAGAGACGGCGGGTTAAGTTGTAGCATTTAAAGAGGTCGCATCAATCATTGTAATTTAATCTATATATCAATATTCCGTCTTCTATTATGTATGAGATATTAAATTTACCAGACAAAGCGTGTCAGCTCGCCAAACATGTGTTCGATGACGCGATCGCCAAATTATTCACGTTCGCACGGACGTAAAAATATCGCGCACTGGATTTTCAACTCTCGCTGTTGAACCGAGCGTTGAGAATCCAACTTAACAATTACAGATTGCATTCTAGCGCGTCGAAAAAACACACTGTTGGAATTTCAACTCTCGGCGCTCAGCAGAGCGTTGAAAATCCAGTGCGCAAAAATATCGCCGCGATATTTTTTACATCCGTGCAAACGTCGACTTAGATATATTGACAAAGACCTTGACACTGATCATGCAGTAGCTGCGAGACAACTTGACACTGTTGACGTCAGACACGCAGGGCGATGGCGACGAGCACGCTGAGGGCGGCGACAACTAATCTCTCGCCGCGCTCACTCACAGCACACGCATTTATTCTCATTGGTGTTTTATAAGAAAACAAGTAATATTCGAGAACGTCGCGTGGCGCGCGTCCTCCGCCGCTGATGCGAGCTTTCGCTGTAAAAAAATGTAGAAAATGTCGTTCGCAGCGGACCTTCACGTTCTGTCTAAAATTAAATGTTATGTGTCATCTTTGACGGTTTTGTATTACTGTATTTACACTAGATTACAGATCTAGAGCTGACCCGATGAATATAAATATTTATAACTGAAGTTATTAAATTACGGTATAAAAAAAATTGTCTCAAACAGCATTTTTTTTTAAACTGACGAAATATAACTGTTCTAGGATTATGTTCAAGCCAATTGTAGTCAAATCAAATCAAATCATTTATTGCTAAATCCATAATGTACACAGGTGGTAAATAAAATAAAATAGAAACAGTTATGGACCCTGTCGGGCACAGCAAATCTTTGTAAATATGTAGAGAGCTCTTCCTCTCGGGCTTTATTAATTTTCAGTTTAAAATGTTTTATATCCTATTAAGTATTTTCTATTTCCATTAATTTATTAACTTATTCTATTAATATCTATTATTATTATCTATTAATAATATCTATTATTTTCTTATCTAATTGCATTTAAAATATGCTTATTTGTTTATTCGCTTTAAAAAGTAGAGCCTATACTACCTCCATTGGCTTAGCATGATCCTCCGTTATGTCGAAAATACTACAACATTAATTTTGAAGCACATATTATGATAAAGTTGAGAATTAATGTTAAGTACTATGTTTGACGAAATCACGATTCCAAAAAAAAATTTTCGAAGATTCCAAAGTTACCTCCAAACCGAACAATAAACCGCTGGTATTAAAAAAATACATCAAATTAGATCATGAAACTGCATACTAACTGAACTAACATAATATGAACAGGTCATAAGTTTTTTATTATTTTCAAATTACCATTATTTTCACTGTAAAAAGCAATTATCTAAACTATCGGCGCCCAGAACCGCACTCAGTCTCGCTCTCACTCAGTCCGCGAGCGAGATAAATACCTGAGGTAGTATGGCCTCTTATTTCATGTAACAGTATGCACGTCAATGTCCCTTACACCCTGTATTTTTCTTCACATTCAAAATAGCTTTTTGTTACAGCTTATTCAACTATGCGATGGTTTGATGGCATCTGGTGCTCATTTAGAATGCATAGCTGGTTTGGAGCCTGTAGCCGTAAAGGTCTTTAGCAATATGGGAGGTAAGGATCAATCAATCTGCCTAGCTTTTTCCAAACTATGTTGGGGTCGGTTTCGGGCGTCAGACGACCCGTAACGACTGTTAAAGATCCACGAATGACAGCCGGAACCAACGGCTTAACGTGCTTTCCGAGACACGGACGAGTCTCGGTATGTAAAGATGGTCACTCATCTACGGACCAATCCGAGCAAGCGTAGCTTAACCTGATGGATCGACCCGTGCGGCTGTTATTACTTAGCCACGAGCTCCTAACAAACATTAGTATGAAGTAATACTTCTCATTATAATTTTATTTATTTATATATTTATTCAGTCCCTAAGTTACGTTCGTCCTAAAATTATGTTCGTTCAAAATACATAAACGCAAGTAATTTAGAAGCCAACTTTCAGCTTTATTGTGATTGTTTACAACATATGTATAATTGCGTTTCTCCGAAATACTTATTTCATTCTATAGGATTATGTAAGGATAGTAGCAAGTACAGTCTGATTTTTAATTCTACGGAATTCTGAAAGCTGTAATTTTTTGACACTTCAGATATCCTAAACCTTTTCTGTCTTGTTATATAAATCACTAGAATTTTTTGGATATAAAGTAACAATGAGAACAAGTAAACTATATAACAATGTAAATAGTGTCTGTTTTGTGCATTCAATGCACACTAACTAAAATATTAATTTAAATATTTATTTAGGTAACATTATCACTAATATCATCATTGTTGTATGTCTGTAGTTGCAAGAAGCGAAGATTTTGCAATCAAAAAGATATTCCTAAAAAAGGTTTGTAACCTATGGATCAGTGGACAGGGATTCCTTCCTGTGAAAGGAAAATAATTACCTTCCTAATTATTGTAACTTCTTCTTCTCCCTTCTTATTTGATAATAAAAAATCGGATTACCATTTTAAAATTATCAATTTTTAAGTACGAGTATTAGTTTTTCTAATTGAAACCTTAAATTCAAGAAAGATTTTTTTTTCATTTTGCTTAAATGCGCTCCATTTTTAGGGTTCCGTACCTCAAAAAGAAAAAACGGAACCCTTATAGGATCACTCGTGTGTCTGTCTGTCTGTCCGTCTGTCACAGCCAGTTTGCTCCGAATCTAATGGACCGATTAAGTTGAAATTTGGTACACATATAAATTTCTGTGACCCAAACACGGACGGGTAAAGTAAATAAATTAATTTTGAATATAGAGGTCACTTTTGGGGGGCAAATAAGAAAATATAAAAAAAAAGTTTTGCAAACTACACGATGTGGAATATAAAATGAAAGGGCTTACTATGAGGGTTTCAAATATATTTTTTTTTATAATTTTAAAATAATTTTTTTTGAAGTCATTTAAGAAAATAGACGAAAATTTACCATTCCCCCCCTTATCTCCGAAACTACTGAGCCTAAAATTTTGAAAAAAATACAGAAAATAGATCTTTACCTGTAAATTATAGGAAAACCTATAAGAAGTCTGTGGTTTTATAATAACATGGTAAATCTATCAATATTGTGAGTACAAACTTACATTTACAGTTGGAATGTATAGGAGAACATGTTTTTCAACTACAATGTTAAGTTTGTTCTTAAGATAAATTCATCCCAACTACGGAACCCTTCATTGTGCGTGGTCCGACACGCACTTGGCCGGTTTTTAGTAAGACTGTTTTATTATTGGCAACACTTCTGAAATGTTAGAATTCCGTCGAATTAAAAATAAGACTGTAGTGTTATGTAGTTTCTTCCTACCCCCGTGGGAAAAAGATGTGTAATTATGTATGTAATATCTATTTGGTCTCAGGTACTAGTGTGCTAGGCAGAGCTCAGCAACAAGAAGCGCAAGCGACTAGGGAGGTGCTTTTCTACATGCTGCAGAAAACTATGCATCAACATAAGGTTAGTATATTATGAAAATATTAGGTCTTTACCTATGAAATTGCCGTTCTGCAGTACTGGCCATTTCAAATCAAAATAATTTTTGTTTGGCTAAGAATTCTAATTTCAAATTAATTTTATTTTAAAAACATGAATTTTTTTTCCAAAAGTAGTCATTTGTTTATTGATTAGTGTTACATTTTCATCGCATTTCAATCTTTTTCGTCATCATGGATACGTTAAAAATTCGAGTAATTATGGAATATGAGTACCGTCGTGGCAGCAACGCGGCACAAGCGGCACGCAACATCAACGACGTTTACGGAGCTAACACTACAAACCAACGCACCACTTGTTATTGGTTTGCTCGCTTCCGTTCTGGAAATTTCGACCTGAAAAATGAACCTCGCGGTCGTCCGAAGACTTTGGTCGACAATGACGAATTAAAGGCGATTGTGGAAGCTGATGATACACAATCTACGGCTGAACTAGCAGCAGCTTTCAATGTTAGCGTCAAAACAATATTGGTCCATTTGCGTCAAATTGGCAAGGTAAAAAAGCTTGACAAATGGGTGCCCCACGAACTCAATGATCGCCAGCGCGAAGTACGCGTCGAGACGTGCCTTACACTGCTCAACAGACACACAAATGAAGGAATTTTGAACCGCATTGTTACCTGCGATGAAAAATGGATTCTGTTTGATAACCGCAAGCGCTCAGCAAGTTGGTTGGATCCTGGTTCAGCACCTAAACAATGCCCTAAACGAAAACTTACGCCTAGAAAAGTGATGGTCACTGTTTGGTGGTCTAGCGCCGGTGTGATTCATCACAGCTTCTTACCAAACGGGGTGAGCATTACTTCAGATGTGTACTGTGAAGAACTGAACACAATGATGGAGAAGCTGGCACATCTCCAACCAGCATTGGTCAATCGCTCGTCTCCGCTGCTCCTGCACGACAACGCGCGACCTCATACTGCACAGCAGACGGTCTCCAAGTTGCAAGAACTGGGGTTGGGTTGACATAATTTGATATCGATACCCGTCGCGTTTGTGAAGTTTCCCCAACTTATTTAAATTGACCCTGTAGTTGGTCTTATTAAATTGGTTGGCGTTAATTCCGAGTATTCACATTCAACTACCGAACAGGTCCACCGAGTCTACCACGCAATACGCCAGGGTTTTGAAAAGATGGAATACATCTCTGCGGCATTTCTAGATGTACAATAGGCATTTGATCGTGTATGGCACAAGGGCTTACTGTGCAAAATAAAGGAAAAACTTCCCCACTCAGTGTTTCCCATCATTGCTTCGTATTTAGATGGCAAACAATTCCAAGTAAAACAAGGAGACGAAAGATCTAGTCTGTATAATATCGAAGCTGGAGTTCCACAAGGGTCGGTTCTGGGACCCGTTTTATATAATATTTTCACTACTGATCTTCCAACCGCAGAAGATGTAACGGTAGCAACATACGCTGATGACGTTGCTTACCTGGCGAGTGCCAAAGAACCGGATATTGCCAGTAACAAATTACAAATAGTACTGGATAAAATGAATACCTGGCTGCAAAAGTGGCGTATCTGCGCCAGTGCTCAAAAATCAAGTCACATTACCTTCACCTTGAGAAGAGAAGATTGTCCCACAGTAGCATTAGGGGATACAACTCTACCACACACAGATTGTGTTAAGTATCTCGGATTTTACCTGGATAAAAGGCTCACCTGGAAGACACATATAAAACAAAAAAGAGAACAACTAAATGCCAAATATAAAAACTTGTACTGGTTGATGGGTCGTAACTCAGTCCTATCTTTGGACAACAAACTCCTGCTGTACAATTCTCTATTAAAACCCATATGGTCATACTCATACGGCATCCAACTATGGGCAGTGGCCAGCAAAAGCAACCTAATGTGCCTCCAAAGAGCTCAAAACGCTATCTTGAGGAATATTGTCAATGCGCCATGGTTCACACAGAATGAAGAAATCCATGATTATATCAACACTCCTACAATTTTTGAGGAAATTAAGAAACATAAAAAGAGCTATACTGACCGTCTAGCCATCCATCCAAATCCCCTGGCTGTTAAATTGCTGGACTTCAGCGAATCTGTCAATCGACTTAAGAGAGGTCAAGTAATCTGAAGAGGTAGCAGTGGCAATGGCCCCTGTACCTGTTACGTTAATTGTCTCACGCAACCAAACTGATAATAGTCTAGAAAGGACTGATGGCAGTTAAGAAAAAGAAAAAAAAAAATCTGAGTATATCTGGACTTTAAAAGAGACTGCTATGACCTCTGAGTTAGGTTCGGTGTTTCTTCTCAGAGTAGTCAGATAGGAAACGCTGACCTCATCTAGTTTTTAAAATATGACTGCCGTGTAAAAGTGTTTGTACAAATCAACTTGCCGAAATATAATCATTGATCATTTACACTGAATATCTTGACCTAGACTACGAAACCGCTGCGTGTTGAGAAGTATTCATAGTGAGTGATTTACAGTTTATTTGAAGGATACTATCAGAAATGAAGTTATCCGGAAAAGAACCGGAGGTACTGACATAGCCTGCAAAGTAAGCAAGCTGAAGCGGCAGTGGGCTGGACAGGTTTGTCGAAGGACCGATGGCCGGTGGAGTAGATGAGTCCTGGAGTGTCGACCGCGTATGCAAGCGTAGTGTGGGACGCCCCCCAGCTAGATGGACCGACGACCTCAAAAAGTTGGCTGGGACAGACTGGATGCGGAAGGTGGAGGACAGGGTGTTGTGGCGCAGCCTGGGAGAGGCCTATGTCCAGCAGTGGACTGCAATAAGCTGAGTTGAATGATGATGTGAGTTACATCCCTTACTATGAATACTGTTCCTAGTATCGTGCGTGCTATCTCTGTCACAAGAATACCCGCAGAGTTACTATCGCTGGTCAGAGCCAGCCAGTGACACTACTCAACCTACTAACACAGAGATCCATAGAGCTGCACTGTCATAGAGCGATTAGATCTCTAGAGCGGTGACATCAGCGCCCTCAAAAACCATATAAATGATTCCCGTGACGAATAATTTGCAGAATTTAAACATCCGCCATCTTTAATTTTACTTAAATGTTTGCCTGTGTGACAACCCCTGCATTTTTCTTCGCAACGAGTGCCTGGATGGATGTTGACTGCTTTTTCGACAACGTCAAACGCGCTGACTGATAGTTCTCTAGAGACTATATTGCTGTCTTTTTTCTCCCCCAGGTATTAGAACTAGTATCGTGCGTGCTATCTCTCTCACAAGAATACCCGCAGAGTTACTATCGCTGGTCAAAGCCAGCTAGCGATACTCTACTCAACTACTAACACAGAGATCCATAGAGCTGCACAGTCATAGAGAGATTAGGTCTCTAGAGCGGTTACATCAGCGCCCTCGAAAACATTAGAAATGATACCCGTGACAAATAATTTGCAGAATTTAAACATGCGGCCATCTTTAATTTTTGCCTATGTGACAACCCTTGCATTTTTCTTCGGAACGAATGCCTGGATGTTGACTGCTTTTTCGATAACATAAAACGCGCTGACTGATGGTTCCCTAGTCTATATTGCTATCTCTTTTTCTCCAGGTATTAGAACTAGTATCGTGCGTGCTATCTCTCTCACAAGAACATCCGGAGAGTTACTACCGCTGGTCAGAGCTAGCCAGTGACACTCTACTCAACCTACTAACACAGAGATCCATAGAGCTGAACAGTCATAGAGCTATTGGCTCTCTAGAGCGACTCCTAGATACGGTGTACAAAGATGTTTTGTTAGAACAGAGTAGAGTTGAGATTTTGTTGAAGATATTGTTTAAGGCGCCGCCGGATCAGGTTAGTTGATTATTTATAAACGTTATTTTAATGAATCATTGTAAGGATTTAATAAGAATTTATTTGTAAAATTACAAAAATTATTCAAGTATTATTTTGATATGACTTTTGAGGTCATAGTTGTCTTGTATTAGATATTAGTGCTCTTTTTAGTTCTTATTTATTCTTAAATGACGAATATACGTTTTGGCATCATCCCGAAGCTATATTACTACTGTTGAGGATCTTTATTATTATGCTAAAAAAACTGAGTAAAAAAACAACATCCTACAAAAAATGAATCGTAAATGTGATGTATCTGATGTCTATTTGAAAGGTTTTCTTTATTAACTAACTTTACTTTTTGACTGATTATTGATCTGATTTTATGACTTATTCACATGTTTTTATTTAACTATTAATAATAATGAATATGTATTATATTTTTAAATGTTTTTTTTTTTATTTTATTTTTTATAAAAATGTAAATTAGGTATGTAAATGAAATAAAGGATTTTTTTTTCCATTTTAGGCGACAACACCATTAAATCTGAAACTCCGTTACCTCTCAATAATAATGGTACTACTGCGAAAAATTCTCGTTCTAATACCAGAAAGCGAAATCCTCCTCACAATAAACTACTTAAAAGCAACGTGCATATCTCCATTATCTATTTTCTTCAACGCCAAAACTGATGTAGATCCGTTAAACGTTCAGAATGTGAACGAAAACTGCGCGAATTTGTCGCCTGACGTCATTCTTGTCCGATTTTTGTTTAAAACCATGACGTATGCGATAATGGAGATGGACAATTGTTATGAAAGTTTGGACAGTGAGCAGAATAAGTTGCTGTATGCTGTGTGTGTTAATATTATCGTGCAGGTGAAGCATATGCTGCATTTGACAGGTGAGTTTTTGATTTAAACTTTGCGGTAGTTCTATTATCTCATTTCTAAACAATCAATCTGCCTAGCCTTTTCCCAAATATGTTCGGGTCGGCTTCCAGTCTAACCGGATGCAGCTGAAAACCAGTATTTTCCAAGGAGCGACTGCCTATCTGACCTCCACAACCCAGTAGCTGGGTAATACGATACTTCTTGTTAAGACTGGTTGTCAGACTTTCGGGCTTCTGACGACCCGTAACGACTCTCAAAGATCCACGAATGACAGCCGGGACCAAAGGCTTAATAAGCTTTCCGAGGCACGGAGGAGTCTCGATATGTAAAGATGGTCACCCATCCACTGACCAACCCCGGCAAGTGTAGCTTAACCTGACGGATAGACCCGTGCGGCTGTTATTACTTAGCCACGAGCTCCTTTCTATTCATAGTTTATAATACATAATTCATAGTTTTTTTTTCATTCATCATTTATAATTCATAGTTTACATACATCATTTCTAAACATAGCTACTGTCCCACTCCTGGGCAAAAGCCTCCTTCCACTCCTTCCATCTATCGCGAGCCCGCGCATCCTACTTCCAATTTTGACGGAATCTATCCAGCTCGTCCCGCCATCTCCTACGTGGTCTGCCGCGAGCCCGCCTCTCAGTCTCAGGGCACCAGTTCTGTGTTATTTGGCCCCACAATTTGTCAGGGATGTGGCAGACATGTCCTGCCCAGTCCCATTTAAGTTGTCTTTTGAGTGACCTCGGCAATCTTGTTTTGGAGCGCAGTATTGTGTTTCAAACACGATCAGTTAATTACATAATTATAATAATCAGTGTGAAAGTTCTACTCTTTGTCAGTTCACAATTGTTTTCATAATCCTAATGATCTGAGGTCTGAGCATCTGATGAATCTAAGCTGTCAAGCTGAATGTAACAGATATCTAAAAAAAATTTTTGATAAAATGTTTAAAACGTTTTTTTTACATTTTAATGTAATAGGGGCTTTGATTTTCAGACTATCATACAACTGGCAGGGACATCGATGAAAACCTGTTACCATGAATTGAGTACATTATTCTGAACCCCCTACGTTGAAATTTTTCTTCCGTTGTTAAAAAAAGCTGTTCCATACGTTTTGACCGCGAAGGTACTTACTGCACTTTTGTACGAAACAGCAGTTTTTTTTAACCGACTTCAGAAAAGGAGGTTCTGTATTCGACCCGTATGTATGTATGTGTGTATGTTTGTATGTCCGCGATTTTCTCAAAAACTAATGAACCAATTTTGATGATTCTTTCACTTACGTAAACTACATACTTTCAGGAAAGTTTTAGTATAATAGGTTGGGGAAAAAGTTTCTTCGCATTTTTTAAGAAAATTCAAAACATTTTTTAATATACATTATTTACATTTATCTAAAGTATGTAGGTACCGTTTGTTCGATAACTTTTTGCCATCTTGTAGGTAGGGACATGATCCCATTGCTATAGAAAGTTTGGGACTTCTGATCAAAATACCGCGACAAGTGGTTTTGGCAGTCCTCTCGTGATGCTAACCTGACACTGCCTAAAGAATTCTGAAGAGACCGAAACAGGTGGAAATCTGAAGATGCAAGGTCAGGACTATACGGCGGATGCATTAACACCTCCCAGCCAAACTCTCTTAATTTTTGCTGAGTGGCTAAACATGTGTGAGGTCTAGCGTTATCATGATGAAATACCACACCCCTTCTGTTGATTAATTCCGGCCACTTTCTCTCAACTTCTTGCTTTAATCTCATCAGTTGTTCGCAGTAGAGTTCAGAATCGATGGTCCTGCCTGGTGGTAATAGCTCATAATGAATAATGCCCTTCCAATCCCACCACACACACAGCATCACCTTGTTGCGAGTTAACCCGGGTTTCGCCATAGTCTGTGAAGCCTGACCGGCCTTTGACCACGACCTTTTTCGCACGTTCTTGTCTTACGTGATCCACTTTTCATCACCAGTTATCAGCTTCTTTAAAAATGGTTCGGTTTCATTACGTCGTAATAAAGAATCACAAATGAGTACACAGTTCATTAGGTTTCTTTCAGTGAGATCGTGCGGTACCCAAATATCGAGCTTTTTTGTGTACCCAGTTTTTTTCAAATGCGCCAAAACTGTTTTGCGGTCAATTCCCAGTTCTTCAGCTACGTCGTAATTACTGATATGCCGATCTTGCTCCACTTTTTCAAAAATGGCATCCATTTTATCCGTAATAGGGCGACCAAAGCGACGTGCATCTTTGACATCAAAATTTCCGGATTGAAAACGCTTCAACCAAATTTGTGCTACTCTCACAGACACTGCACTGGGTCCATAAACATCGCAAATTTATTTCGCGGCTTGCGTTACATTTTTACCTTTTTTGTAGTAAAATTTTAAAATGTATCGAATTTCTTCATTAGATTCACTCATCTTGACAGTACGAAAAACAAATGAAAATCACACATTTTCCTAATTTGAATTTGGAATTATGTTCTTTAAAATTTAAACTTTCAATGATACCAAAACCAGCCAGATACAAATAATATAGCCAAAGAGATTTTATTTTAAGTTCATACATACTACTACTCAAAACTAAATAGGGCCCACCGTGTTTTTTTGCTTCAACTTAAAATTGAACCGAAATATTCAGTTTTTATGAATGTACAAGTTTAAAGTGAGCATTCAGGAATAGTGTAAACAGAAACAATAGAAACATTGGTTTATTTTGTTTAATCAAAACCCAAAATAACACTGTTTAGGTAAATTTACACAAAATAAAAGAAAAACATAATCTTGTAAAACACAACTATTCTGGAAAAAAATATGGGGCTTGTTGTTTTTTAATAACGAGTGGGTCCTCCTCTGCTCCGTATGCACTCTCTGAGCCTATCTGGGACACTTTCAATCAAGTGGATCACGTTTACTTCCGGTATTTGTTCCCAACAGACTTTCAGGGCGTTAATGAGTTCCTGCTGGCTATTCACATCACTGTAATTTTCTTTCAGGCGTCTTTTGAGCTGATCCCATAAATGTTCGATGGGGTTGAGGTCGGGACTCATGGCTGGCCATGGTAAGATGGTGATATTGGCTTCAGAGAGTGCTCTTTGTGTAACGCGCGCTGTGTGTGCGCGAGCATTGTCATGCATAAAGACAAAGTTATTGCCCACTCTTTGTGAAAATGGGATGACATGAGGCCGGATTACTTGCTCGATGTAACTGGCGGCGGTTACAGTACCTTCATTTAAAATTACCAGCTCTGTTTTGCCATATAAGCTAATTCCACCCCATACCATAACACTGGGACCCCCAAATCGGTCTGTTCCATGGATGCACGGTTCAGAAAAACGTTCCCCTTCTCTTCTCCACACGCGTATCCGCCTGTCGTCACTATAAAACTTCACTTTACACTCGTCCGTAAAAAGCACGTTCCTCCAGTTATCCATGGTAAATTCCAAATGCTCGCGGGCGTATCTTAAGCGTGCCGTACGATGAGCCCTCGTCAGTTTCAGTCGAATAGCACGTACTCTGGAGCGTTGTCCATCTTCGTGAAGCCGATTCCGAATGGTTTGATCGCTGACTCTAGTTCCTGTGGATTGCCGTAGTCGAGTTTGTAAGGTCCGAGCGGTTACAGTACGCTCCCGACGTGCAGTTAACCTCAGGTATCGGTCTTCCTGGGCAGTTGTAGCCCTAACTCTTCCTGTGCCCGGTCTCCTAGCTACACTTCCGGTCTCCTGATACCGTTCCCAAACGTTTCGGATGGCTCGTCGTGATACACCGAGGTGCATAGCCACAGATCTCTGAGACTGTCCCTCCTGAAGCAAAGCTACTGCTCTTGCAGCGGTTTCCATGTCCATATGTCGGCGAGAACCAGGCATATTGATCACAATGAATACAGGTATAGGTGGAATGTGTGAAAATAATAGGGTGTGTAACGTGGTTCTCAGAGGGTTGGTAATTAAAATTCAACTCACGGTTACAAGCAATATATTGTTCCACAATCCTCACACACTATAGGACACAGAAGGCACAATGGAGATAAGCACAAGCATAGCGTTAGCACAATAATAAGTGAATATGAAAGATAGACAGAGTTCAGAGGAGAAGATGAAGATGAATCGAACAGAGTAAAAACAAATCACAAGCAAGTCTTAGCAGTTCGCGACAGTATAAATATGCGAGCGAAAGGCGTGCGCTCTGCGCCGAAGATAAGTCTCGACTGGTTTGACATTGCGCGGTGACCGCTGCGCCTACATGCGCAAGCGACGTGTAACAATACCGTTCGGTTAGTGATGTCCAGCGAGTCGATAGTTTATCGCACTAAGTATCGATTATCGACATCAACCAACCGGTGGTATATTCTGTGATGTAATAAATGAATGTAAATAAATATCAATGTACATATAATATTAAATAGATACTTTTATGTGAGTAATTGTTAATTAGTGTTGTAATATATGTAAGTTTTAGTTTTAATTATAGTAAGTTATGATTAAATAAATAAATTGGTAAATAGTAGCCTACACAGGAATGAAACAAAATCGTTAAAAACGTGAGTGTTCCACAACAGCGTTTAGTGTAGACTGGAAACATAAGTGACTGAGAATTTGTGCAATCGATGTTTTTTCGAGTACTTCAGTTTTTTAGCTACCCTCTTGAAAACAATATGAAAGCTGTCGGAATACCTAAACATTGATAAACGCTCCTAAACATGTCAGCTTGACGGTTAAATGCATAACTTTGTCACCAACTACTTAAATAATTATATTTAGAACAAAATAGGGACTAATTTGAGGTGGGCCCTATTTTGTTTTGAGTAGTTTATAATGCGAAAAGACTTTTTCCCCAACCTAATATAATAGGCATATGCATAAATGCACTGTATCTCCGGCATTTCTAAGCGGATTTTGATGATTCTTCTTTTTCTTCGACTTGGGCTTACCTAATTATGTAATTGTATATTCAACTAAAAATGGAAATACAAATTTACTTTAAAAAAAGTAAAAACCGACTTAAAAACCATAAACGAATAAAATTACTTTCATAAAACACTTAACAGCTTCTAAAGTCGGTGTCTTCAATTCTTCAATGCACTTTAGCTTGTCGGTTTTTACTTTTTTTAAAGTATTTTTTTTTTAATAACTGACGAACAATTTCACCTCAATGGAGTCTAGAATCATATCCATGGTAACAGGTTGCACGTCGATGTCCCTGTCACCCTGTATACCATACCAGTCAGTTGTCCCGGCAATATCTCATCAAAATCTTTATTATTAATATTTTTTTGCTTACGTTTTATTATTACGTTGTAAAATAATGTATTTTATCAACTAATATTTCCAGACGGCTGCCTCTTCCCCTTATCGGCTAAAACAGCACAAAGTCTTCTCCACAACGAACAGAGTGGCCTTAACACCGGTCTGTACAGTCCCGAAGAGAATATTCCTTTAGATGTACTCAATCTAATATGTTTGAAGTCTGCGCATCGGATACCGTTGCTGACTGTACATTGGTCGCATTTGCTTATCAGGTAAGTTCTCAAAGTGAACCATAGTACAGTTACTTATTTTTTAAAGTGAGTAAAACGTTAGTGGTATAAACCATCGTCACACATTAATTTTTAAGTTGCCTCGCACTGCGTAAGTCGACGTTCGCACGGACGTAAAAATATCGCGGCGATTTCATTTCGCGCAGTGGATTTTCAACGCTCTGCTTAGCGTCGAGAGTTGAAAATCCAACAGTGTGTTTTTTCGACGCGCTAGAATGCACTCTGAGGCCTTAGTGCGAGTTTTGACACTTACTCGATCACGTTAACGTAAACTTCAATTTGTATTGAAACTGAATAAGCGCCACCTGGTGACTATAATGGAAAACACAATTATTCCATACAAATTGACGTAAGTTAACGTTAACGTAAATGCGATCGAGTAAGTATAAAAACTCGCACTAAGGCCACTGTTGTTGAATTGGATTCTCAACGCTCGGCTCAACAACGAGAGTTGAAAATCCAGTGCGTGATAAAATCCCGCCGCGATATTTTTACGTCCGTGCGGTCGTCGGCTAACAGAGTGGCGATAAAGTTATCACATTAAGGCCTGTTTGATCACCTATGATTATGTCCCTATTAACTTACTTAGCAGATAATTTCATACAAATTCTGTTCCAATTTTGAGTTTAATCTAACTTAATCGTAGGTGGTGAAATAGGCCCCAAATGTAACCACGTATTCAGTACATGATTCTGGACCCACCCTGCGTTCGTTGAAATTATTCAATTATTATTACTCAAATTATAACAATAAACTAAATCTCCATGGAAATCACATACGTAGTGTATGTGGTTTCCATGGAGATTTAGTACAATACGATTAAAATGAAATGTCATGTTATACAATTCAAAGACAAGAACGTATTACGGATCGTAATGTAGAGTAAAAGAGATTGGTATAAAATTACCGTTCATTAATTTTTGATAGGATTACGATTTTCACAATTTATCCCGCTTGGGGGCGCTTTTGTAGATGTAGACCTGTCAAATTTAGAACTAATCAAATTATCTAGCCATTCCATTTAAATGTGGCAACTTTCCGAATGACGTCAGTTATTTTAGTGATGGAACGGATTTGTTGTATTCTTTACCCGGTCAAGTTTGATACTCAGAATACTCCGTTCCATAGCTCTCTGGAAAACCCCGAGCGTGGACCTCTGCTGAATTGTCAAAGATCATGTTTGAGTACATACGTGAGGATGGGTAGAATACTCATGTCGATGACGTATACTAATGCTATCAAATTGTTCCAGACTAAACTTCCTGTCCCATAAATACTGGCAGAAGCTCATCGGGTTCGCTCGCAACCTTCCCTTAAGCGCCGACTGTGGCGATACACAGTTGTTACGAGTTGACATACTGCAGATAGCATGTGTCATGGCCTACTGCGAGTACTTTGTGAGTTTGTATACCAGTTACTAAAGTCCGACCACTGAGAGAATGCATTCTTGACACCTGTCAGTTTTATACTAACGAATATGTGTTTAGCGAATTTAATCCTTATTACAACTAGAAATTGTCCAACTGAAAGGTTTCAGGAACGCAATCTCTCGACGGCCGGACTGTAGTTAGTTTTGCCGCTTGTGTGTCAGAATTACGTCTACAACACGGAAACACGGCAATACACGACCATAGACGTTTAACAAATTGCAACTTTACTAGACTAATTCCGGTTTTTAAAGTCAATTGAATGTTAATTGTGGTCAGTCAAATCTCATGTCAAATAATTTTGACATTTGACGGTTTAATTGACTTGATAAGACTTTCAAAAACCCAGAATTGGTTCAACAGTAGACTTTTACGGACGTTTTAATAACGATAAACTGAATAAGGTTATAAAATTTCCAAAAAACGTGTCTGTTGTTTAAGTTCTATTAAATTACTAGCTTCTGCCCGCGACTTCGTCCGCGTGAAATTTCGGCCCGACCCTTCGCATCGCATCGCCCGCCCGTGCTTTTACTTCGTTTTCGCTTGGCGTACATTCTGACTTTTTTTCCTTTCTGCTCAGCCGAGCAAAGGAGCCCCTAATGGTCGTAGCGTGATGTGAAATAGCCTAAAACCTTCCTCAAAAATTGGGCTATCAAATGCTAAAATAATTTTTCAAATCCGATTAGTAGTTCAAGAGATTAGCGCGTTCAAACAAAGAAAAAAAAAAACAAACTCTTCACTATTATTAGTATAGATATAGGTCTTTACCTATGAAATTGCCGTTTTGTATGAAAAAAATTAAACGAATTTTTTTCATGCATTTTTTATTTGTATTAATCGAAGTAATCACCCATGCAATCAATGCATCTTTGCCAACGCAGTGGCAGTTTATTGATGCCCTTCTTAAAGAAATCAGCTGGACGGGAGGCAACAAATTCTTCAAAGGCATTTTGTACTGCCTCTCGGGTATTGAATTTTTTTCCCGCCAAGAAGTTATCCAAATTCTGGAAAAAGTAGTAGTCTGTAGGCGCAAGGTCTGGTGAGTAGGGCGGATGACGGAGAGCTTCCAACCCCAGTTCTTGCAACTTGGAGACCGTCTGCTGTGCAGTATGAGGTCGCGCGTTGTCGTGCAGGAGCAGCGGAGACGAGCGATTGACCAATGCTGGTTGGAGATGTGCCAGCTTCTCCATCATTGTGTTCAGTACTTCACAGTACACATCTGAAATAATGCTCACCCCGTTTGGTAAGAAGCTGTGATGAATCACACCGGCGCTAGACCACCAAACAGTGACCATCACTTTTCTAGGGGTAAGTTTTCGTTTAGGGCATTGTTTAGGTGCTGAACCAGGATCCAACCAACTTGCTGAGCGCTTGCGGTTATCAAACAGAATCCATTTTTCACCGCAGGTAACAATGCGGTTCAAAATTCCTTAATTTGTGTGTCTGTTGAGCAGTGCAAGGCACGTCTCGACGCGTACTTCGCGCTGGCGATCATTGAGTTCGTGGGGCACCCATTTGTCAAGCTTTTTTACCTTGCCAATTTGACGCAAATGGACCAATATTGTTTTGACGCTAACGTCGAAAGCTGCTGCTAATTCAGCCGTAGATTGTGTATCATCAGCTTCCACAATCGCCTTTAATTCGTAATTGTCGACTAAAGTCTTCGAACGACCGCGAGGTTCATTTTTCAGGTCGAAATTTCCAGAACGGAAGCGAGCAAACCAATAACAAGTGCTGCGTTGGTTTGTAGTGTTAGCTCCGTAAACGTCGTTGATGTTGCGTGCCGCTTGTGCCGCGTTGCTGCCACGACGGTACTCATATTCCATAATTACTCGAATTTTTAACGTATCCATGATGACGAAAAAGATTGAAATGCGATGAAAATGTAACACTAATCAATAAACAAATGACTACTTTTGGAAAAAAAAATCCATGTTTTTAAAATAAAATTAATTTGAAATTAGAATTCTTAGCCAAACAAAAATTATTTTGATTTGAAATGGCCAGTACTGCAGAACGGCAATTTCATAGGTAAAGACCTAATATTAAATTATTGCAACAGTTACACTAAGCAGCTATAAATCTGCGTCAGCCAGAAAATCATGACCCCTAACACCGTTCTCGTTTCAGGTAGAAAACGGTCTAACAGAAGCGGTTCACCTAACCTGGTTACTAGTCAACCGAGTACATATACTCGTCAGTCAGTACCGTGAAGAGATCGTGCAGACTCTTATAGCTAAAGTGCAGCAGATGGCAGGAGCTTCAGGGTTACTGCTGCAAGCTATTGCAGCTAGGTGCCAGAGTTGTTTGAAGGTAAGCTACTTTTTGATAATAGTTAGACGAATCCCCCCCCTCCCCTCTTTATTTAGAGAGAAGATTCAACGCAGTTCTTAAACTTACTTATCCTGGGAACGTATATGGCGTCCCTGGGGTGGTAATGACAAAGTCATCTTTCTATCATGATTGAACCCTAATCACACTAATAATGTAAGGGCGAAAGTTTGTGAGTGTGTGTGTGTGTTTATATGTTTCTTACTTCTTCACGCTCAAACGGCTGGACCGATTTGGATAAAATTTGGTATGCAGATAGCTTATAGCCTGGATTAACACATAGGCTATTTTTTTTATCCCGGTCTACGCGGGTGGAACCGCGGGGCGCAGCTGTTAATGAATAATAGCAGCTATTTGTAAAGCTTAGCTCAGTCAAAAGTCGGAACGTGTTTAGGGTTTCTTATCTCAAAAGGAAAAAACGGAACCCTTATACGATCACTCGTGTGTCTGTCTGTCCGTCTGTCACAGCAAAAAAAAAGTGCTTATTAAGAGAGTGTAAATATTTTTTTTTTATAATTTTAAAATAAATTGTTTTATAGTTATTTAAGAAAATAGACGAACCATTTTATCTCCACCACCCTTATCTCCGAAACTACTGAGCCTAAAATTGTGAAAAAAATACAGAAAATAGTTCTTTAGATTACAGGAAAACCTATAAGAATTCTGTGGTCTTAAAATAATATGGTAAATCTCTCAATATTGTTAGTACAAACTTACATTTACAGTGGGAATGTATGGGAGAACATGTTTTTCAACTACAATCTTAAGTTTGTTCTTGGGATAAATCCATCCCAACTACGGAACCCTTCATTGTGCGTGGTCCGACACGCACTTGGCCAGTTTTTTTTGTTGTTCTCTCATCTCTAGCTTACCTTTGCTTACCAGTTTCGTTTATACTTAGAGCAAGTAAGTGAGTTGTATATTTGGGGAGTCTGTTTACAAGGCATGGAAAGATTGATGAGGTTGTGGAAAGGAGAGTAAATGCGGAAAATAAAGTGAATGGAGTTCTACATGCGATTGTGACCAACCAGTTGATGTCCAAAAAGGCTCGAGTGGCTGTTCACAATAAGGGATCATCATTCTCCTGCCCTTATCCCAATTTATTTGGGGTCGGCGCAACATGTCTTTTTTTCCATACTTCTCTATTATTCGTCATCTCGGTAGTCACCCCCTTTCTAGCCATGTCATCTTTCACACAATCCATCCATCGTTTCTTTGGTCTTCCCCTACTCTTATAGCCATCGACATTCATACTCAAAACTTTCCTCACGACATTTTCCTCACTCCTCCGCATCACATACCATGACAGCCGATTTCCGCACAACTTTTCAGTCACCGGTGCCACTTTCAGACTTCCTCTTATGTACTCATTTTTATTTTATTTTATTCAGGGACAATAAACAGCTACAATTTGTGTTGAAATAGAGAAAAGATAATACAAAATATTAACAATATTGCAGCCCACTACATTATCAGCATATTAACAAAAGAAAATATGATAATGAGTGCCACTAGATAGGCAATAAAACTAATAAATAATTACATCACATTAATAATAAATTAATTACATCATGCAAAATAGAAATTATAATTGATTTCTTGGCAACTAACACAAAAAATAAAACAAATATATAAATAGTAAAGTTTAGAGTAGCTTACTTTCCTATTATCATTATTGGGTTATAATAATTTCCATAACATTGCATTTAAATTTGGATTTTGAGCATACAAAAATATCAATACTAACAAAATTACAATTATATGATTCAACCATTCGACGGATAGGACAGCGCAAACCAGAATTAGTTCGAGGTATTGACAGCAAATAAGGTACCTGCACGGACACTACGTATATTAACAGTGCGTGGAACTACATAACATAGGTTGCTCAACTACATAACATTTCTTATTCTATCCATTCGTTCACAATAAGGGATGATGACTAAAAATTTTTCTTTTGTCCGTCATGTTGATTATTAGAAAATACGTCTTTTTTATCATCTGACTGACGGACTAAATAGAATTTCTTTTGTTTTACCCAGGCATCATCCCTATTGTGTGCTGGTGCCTACGCTTATGTATGGAAGTTAATGTTGGATTTGACAAAAAAAAAAAACGTGAAAGTAGAATAAATGCTGTGGAAATACGTTCCTTGCGTAGCATGTGTGGTGTGACTATGAAAGATAGGCTGAGGAATGATGTGATTAGGCAACGGTGCGGTTTAAAAGATTGTAGTGACAAAAATTGAAAAAGTATGCGTAGATGGTTTGGTCATGGCACAAGGCAGATGTTAGTGGAAACGCCGCCGGGTGGGGATGCCCCGCCTTAGAAAGACATAACTAGAGAGACCTTATTGGTCATGTTCTTCAGAAAGGTCTGGTGCATAGTACTCGCAACCGCCGTGCGTGTATGACCAGAGGGGGAATTCCCATATTTTTAACAACGTTCGCAATTTCATCTCAGTCACAATCTGTCAAAAATTGTATACGCGTTTACCTACATTTTTGACATTTGATTTTCGCTGGCATGAGATTGCGACTAGAATTTGAACGTTTTTAGGTACGAGAATTGGCCTTCTGATGTATGAACGTAAATGAGGCAAAAGAGGTATGTAAGCCCGGGTATGTAATGGTACAGATCGTAGCAGGTGACGTTCTGTAGTTTTTGCCTACCCTCATGGATAAGGCGAGTGATTTTACTTCTCACTGGATAATTAATTATTATGTTGCCTTTCAGGACGAATTCGCACTGAATACTTACAAGATTCTGTCATTATGTCACGAGAGTCAGTCGGGACCACTCGTGTTTCTAATTTGTCGAATCATTGGAAAATTGGAACCCGCAATCGCTGGCAGGTATGTTATTTTCCTTAGAAGGTATGATTTGCATAAAAACAAAAATATTATATTAAATTAACGTTTTAACTATTTGCAGATTCGCCAAATTAGCAATAGAAAGGTGTAAGATATTGAAGGAGTTTCCAGTTGATAAGATAAACGTGCAGCTATCAAAGGAAGATGTACAAGTGGCTTTGGAATTACTACAGAGAGACAAAGTTCATACACGGTAAGTGTTTCAACAATAAGTGTGAGTTGCACCAAAGGCTGCGTTATAGTTTCGGTCAAAGTTAATATGGCCATAGAATAACCACCTGCTCTTGCACTGTCATGTCAAATCAATCTGCCTAGCCTTTTCCCAACTATGTTGGGGTCGGCTTCCAGTCTAACCGGATGCAGCTGAATACCAGAATTTTACATGGAGCGACTGCCTATCTGACCTCCACAACCCATTAACTGGGTAATACGATACCCCTTGGTAAGACTGGTTGTCAGACTTTCGGGCTTCTGACGACCCGTATCGACTGTCAAAGATCCACGAATGACAGCCGGGACCAACGGCTTAACGTGCTTTCCGAGGCACGGAGGAGTCTCGATATGTAAAGATGGTCACCCATCCACGGACCGACCCCGGCAAGCGTAGCTTAACCTGATGGATCGACCCGTGCGGCTGTTATTATTTAGCCACGAGCTCTTCACTGTCATGTCAAATGTAATAGTTAAAGTTCACGTTCATGGCACGGTAAGCGTAGTGTGGGACGCCCCCCAGCTAGATGGACCGATGGCTGAAAAGTGGCTGGAGCAGACTGGATGCGGAAGGCGAAGGACAGGGTGTTGTGGCGCAACCTTGGAGAGGCCTATGTCCAGCAGTGGACTGCGATTGGCTGTGTTGATTGATTGACATGACATTCGACGCGTCTGACAGAAGTGGCAGATATTTAACAATAACTTTAACTAGCGAAGCGTGGGCGGTTAAGGTTACAGTTAAATTATGACGTCAGACGACCCATTTTTTTATCTAACAGGAACTTTAACAAGGGAGGGTTGCACCATCTTACTTTAACTATAACAAACATCGCACGTAAAGTAAGATGGTGCAACTCACCCTAAGTGTGTTAAATAGGTAGATTATAAAAATAATTCTGTATTTGACCTTATTCTTTAAAATGAGTTCTTCGGCTTGAAATAAAGTGAACAACACGATGCGCCTTATTTTTCTTTGTGAATAAATCCCATATAATACCCAACTTCATGCATTTAGTGCTTTTAAGGGAATGTGCTAAGGTAGCCCGCGAAATTAAAATTTTCTTGCGTTTTTTGCGATTTGCAGTGTCAGGTTGTACTTCGATTCGCTATAATAAGAAATATGTATTTACATAATTTTAACCATAAAAATCATCAATACATCTCACTACGCACTGACGTATTTTGTCATTGCGTCTCCCCACCCTTCACACTCTCGTAAATCTGGCGTTTTGATTGTGCACATTCACATCCCCTGCAATCTTCTTCTCTTCGTTTCTTATATTATTTGGGTCCAGTAGATGGCCACATTTATTGCGGCGCCAGATGCGTTGTTTAGATCGTCAAGAGTGCAGGTGAACGGACATTTGGGACACTAGCAGATGGGGGCCTAATGATGATGGCGTAATAATACGTATATTTCTTTTATCAGGTACTCAGCTTTAGTTGTGGAATTAAATACCCTAGCATCTAGCGTTTTCGACCTATCTCCTTTGGACTTATCACAAGACAGAGCGATCAACCCCCAGTATATTGTGACTACAAATGTCGATGAAAAATGGTTACTAAATCAAGTGAAGAGCAGGTAAAGATACTGTTTATTTTACTTGATTAAATCACGTCATCATCTGCTTAGCCTTTTCCTAACTATGTTGGGGTCGGCTTCCAGTCTAACCGGATGCAGCTGAATACCAGTATTTTACATGGAGCGACTGCCTATCTGACCTCCACAACCCAGTTACTGGGTAATACGATACCCCTTGGTAAGACTGGTTGTCAGACTTTCGGGCTTCTGACGACCCGTAACGACTGTCAAAGATCCACGAATGACAGCCGGGACTAACGGCTTAACGTGCTTTCCGAGGCACGGAGGAGTCTCGGTATGTAAAGAATGGTCACTCATCCACTGACCAACCCCGCCAAGCGTAGCTTAACCTGATGGATCGACCCGTGCGGCTGTTATTACTTAGCCACGAGCTCCTCACTTGATTAAATCACGTATGGTTCTTAAACATGGTCTTTGACAATTTAGCAGAGGTCCACGCTCAGGGTTTGCCAGAGAGCTATGGAACTCTTTCTGGGTATTAAAATTGTGGACCGGGTTAAGAATACAACAAAAAAAATAACTGATATCACTACGAAAGCTGCCACGCTAAATTGGAATTGGGATGGACACATCTGCCGCATTACAGACGATCAATGGGCCAAACTGGACCCAGTGGGTCCCGCTTAAGGCAAACGACATCGCGGCAGGCCCAGACGGAGATGGTGGTGTGAGCTGGACTCCTTGAATAAAGATTGCTTCTTGGCAGCTCTGGTCAGAGAGAGGTGGAAAGAGAGTAGGGAGGCCTTTGCCCAGCAGTGAGACAATAATGGCTTAAAAACTATAGTTAAAAGCATGAGGATATTTGACCGTGGCCAAATATTCAAAGAGGTTTGCAAAGAAAAAAAAAAGCGAGACTGTTGCCCTGCCCGTATGTGGTAGGACTTATAAATAAGTTACATGGGTAAGGTATTTTAGCCAAGGCCAGGTCTAGGTTCTTTGGTTACTGACATGTCAAAAGCGACCCGTGTAATCTCCTTCAAATGTGGAATAATTTTAACATTAAACAAAATAGTTTCTCTACTTTTTCGAAACACAGAAAGAATCGAGATAATCAATTATAATATTTCCTACCATTTATTTTACTTTTGACAGCTCGAGTACTGATCAATTAGTGATGTCTTAATGCGTTATCCGATTCGAATTCTTATAACAATCGATTTACGGTTTAATACAGTAATATTTTTCTTATATTGCATTTTTTCGTCTATGGATGCTTGTCAATAAATAAGGCACGTCATATGCGTGCTTACGTCAAAGTAAAATATTTGTTATAAAAGTGCATCTATTTGTGGAATTAAAAAACTTTTTTACCAACAGATGCTGCCAATCCGACTGCACAACACCAAAGTCATTGAAACAAAACGAGCTAGCACTATTTCTTTCAAATCTTACCAAAGAAGATCTTACAACCGTCATGGCGTGTCCAGAATTTGACAGAAAAATACTTAATCCAGCCTTTGGAATAGCCTGCGACAATTACCTAAGAGAGTTCCTAAACATTCTCTCAGTACACGAAACGAAAGAGTATGAGAAAGAGAGCGCAAGAGAACAGAGGGAGATGAAAATAAAAGAAGAAATGACGTCATCTATCGATAGTAACAAAATCAACGTGGTCAACACACTACATGTCTTCAAAAAAAGTGATAGCAAGGAATCGAAGTCTCAATTCTTCATTCCAATTACTGATAATGAGAATTTGAAAGAGAATTTCGGTAATCTACAAATATCTGATGAAGATCTAGAAATTGATCCACCAGAGTTGCCAGCTTTATACACGATCGGTGTTGTCACATTAGAAAAATCGTTATCAGATATTATAAGACTGTTTCCTAAACAAATTCGGCCTTTGAGTCAATCTGAAAATTTCAATTTAAATGTCGAACAAACTATAGATAGATATACCAGGCGTTGCCATCAAGTTTTCCAAGACAAATTATTTTATCAAGAATTTAACATACTACAAACAATAATGACAGGATTTTTGTCATCTCTAGACAGAATAATCTCATTTGTAGACGAAGCTGACTGTGATTTACTCGATAAATGTATCGAGAACATCCTACCTACATCACTAGCGAAAAACATGGCAACATTTGCTGTAATTTCCTTACAGTATTTATCATTTTTAATAAAAAATAAGAAAATAGTAGAAACGCCTGTTAACGCTGACGTGTCATTCAGGGTGACGGCGTCAGTGACTGACAATATTGTTGTTGACAACGTTGTTAGTGTCACGATTGACAACGTGGCTAAGGCGCTAAGTTTCAGAGAGATTTGGGCTGAACTGAATACTGATTCTAATGTGAATCGGACGCAATCGGCTGTTAGCTGTTTGTATGCGATTGTCAAGTATTTGGTCAAGGTAAGATCTTGCATTTTACATTTTGTAGTTTACCTTCTAGAGAATCATCTTAATTAATATTGTATAGTAAAGAACTAGACCTATCCGCCTGGATTAGATAGAATATTCTGTATCGTACACCAAAATTGGAAATTGCAACAGGGATGATGGCTAAAAATTGTTTTGTTCGTCGTGTATATTATTAAAAAATATTGTACACGGTATTTTTTCTTTTTTTACGTAATCAAAAGATTACGACGATACATTGACTTAAAATGTGGCATGACGTCACTACTTGCTAGATTTTATACGTAGTTTGTTTATAGTTGTGACGTAGCGAGCCCCCACTCCCCAACTTTAATGCGTTTTATTAAAGCAAAAAATACGTGTTTAATATTTTTTTATTATCTAACTGACGGACTAAATAGAATTTCTTTTTTTTTTACCTAGGCGTCATCCCTATTGGATTTGCTATTCCCTGTAATTTATTTATTTCTGTTGCTCAGAAACATCCTTGACTAGAGCGAGAAAGATTGCTTCCAAACGCCCGCGCTATGCGTTCTCGCTCTCTTGAAAGATATCGAAAAAATGCAAATCATGGCGGATAGATGTGGCTCAGTCCTTCATTTTCCCACCAAAGTCAAAATTGCCTGTACTTATCCCGGTTTCTGAGCAAATCAGAAACTCAGTCGTCTTTACTCAATTGGCGAGGTCATTTGGTTAACAGAATTAATAAAAAATCACTGCAGATTAATATTTTACGTGGTTTTCAGAAACCGCGTTTATCTCCTACAGACATAAATGTCGTAAATCCACTTTACAGGACACACGACCCCTGACACCAAAGAACTACATGCAGCCACATGACTCGGGTCCTAAGCCCGACATGATCATCACTGGCGACAAGTTAATAACCCTACTCGAGTACTGGGAGAACAACTTCTATTCTAAGAGTACAGGGGATTTTTTGGAGAAGTGCTATAGAGAACCTATTGAGAGTCTGCTTGTTTCGCTGGCTAGGTGAGTGAAAATAAAAAATAAAAAATTATTCATTTATTTCGGAACCAGTCCATATTATCCATGCATGTGAAATTATTAAATAAATAACATTAAGCATTCATAAATTAAAATATTATAATTAGACAGAACAAAACATTATAAAGTCACCAATAAAAACATTATAAATCACAATTTTACATCAATCATCATTTTTTCATCTTGGTCTAAATTTACGTCTGGAACCGGAGTGCTCAATATGCAGCCTGGTCCAGTAACGCATTATTGGGCAATCCAGATCCAGATCCATTCTCCATGCGAACAGCTGAAGGTAGCTGTTGGAACTGCCTCGTACGCGGCGCATCAGGGACACAACTCTCTTGCGAATAATCGCCGCAAAACCGCGTGAAAAATATGTGCGTCCGCAAACATACCCGATGCGCTACAGTAGCGAGGCAGCTTCATCAGCGCCCTAATAGCATTATTGTAGAGATCACGCAGGGCGTCGTACGCTTTTTTCGTATGCTTGTCCCATAGGCTGCACGTGTAAAACGATTGGCAAAATGCCCTAAACAACGTAGCTTTGACTTCCGCAGTAATACTCGTAGTAATTTACTTCCAAACTTCAGTATACATTACATCAATGAGGTCTCGACCCCTGAACTAGGACAACCTGTATGACAGGTGTCGAGGTTTCTTCAGTTGCATTGATCAGTATGGGCTTAGACTAAATACAATTTAAACTTAATTTTGGAATAAGTACATAATTAAAAGAAAATTGAAATAAAATATTTAGAAGAAAAAAAAAATGGCAAAAATTAATGAACAAAATGTAAATGAAAAAATAAATTAATTAATAATATTTCTAAAACATGTTCTGTTTTTGATTATAGGGGTAGCATGAGTGTGGTGAGATGTATGATGAGTGTGTGGGTGTAGGTGTGTGTGTGTTTTGTTCGAGTCCACTAGGTTAGATTACTGATAATGTTTTCCGTATCATCATAGCTATAGCTTTCGAGCCAAAGTAAGATTTCCTTTTCATAAGGAAATTGTGTGTATATTTTTTTTTTATTGAGAGAAAATATTTGGAGTGTGGCGCCAAGCGAGAAACAATGATTGCGCTGAATGATGTTAACGACATAGACAGGGTTCAGCTGTACAGGACGTAAAGTCCTGTACAGGCTATATCAGAAAGATGTGGTCAAACTTAAGGGTACAGGCCACCAAACTGAACAATTTTCTCCATGGGACCAACATCATAATCGAGAAAAAATTATCAGCCGTCACATACATTTGGGTCGAGTAGGTATTGACGTTTTGTACGGGACAGCTGATATTTTTTTCTCGGTTACGATGTTGGTCCCATGGAAAAAGTTGTTCAGTTTGATGGTCTGTACCACACCCTTACACAAACTGAAAAAAAAAACTGTTCCCATAAAATAGACACGTTGGTTTAGTTGGGAAGTATTTCCACATTTTAATTGAATGCTGTTGCAACTAAAAATACACTTAGGAAATTTCACTAAAACATGCGAATAACCTTTAAATTCAAAATGATGAAAAAGTGAATTTCTCGAAAAATTTCAGTTAGGAGGTAATGGCACTTTACCGTCGGTATGGCACATTTTCAAATCCATTTCATGTTTCAATAAAAAATATACTGATTTCAGACTGGACATAGTAAGCCACATAGCGCTAATACCTCCGATAGCGTGGTCGTCAGTGGATGTCGTATCAAAGAAGGATGAGATACAGAAGATAGACCTGCCTCTACAGGCTTTGCAAGATATGGATGTGCTAGAAGCGTTTTTGTTCAGGTAAGTAATCAATCTGCCTAGCCTTTTCCCAACTATGTTGGGGTCGGCTTCCAGTCTAACCGGATGCAGCTGAATACCAGTATTTTACATGGAGCGACTGCCTATCTGACCTCCACAACCCATTAACTGGGTAATACGATACCCCTTGGTAAGACTGATTGTCAGTCTTTCGGGCTTCTGACGACCCGTAACGACTGTCAAAGATCCACGAATGACAGCCGGGACCAACGGCTTAACGAGCTTTCCGAGGCACGGAGGAGTCTCGTTAAGTAAAGATGGTGATAGGTAAGTAATCACTTATTATTGGATGTCAAAGAGATAATTTGAATAGTAAAATCAAGTTTAGGAAAATTTAGCTTGTTGACAAATTAATCTAATGTAAATTTTTATAAATTTTATGAAGGTGTAGTCGACAACTTTATGTATGACAGCTTATTAGTTGAATAAAGACTTGATCGGCGCTTATACCAGCGCTGCAACACTTATTTTAAATGTTGCAGCACCTTTCTGAGGCCTTTTGGCCTCGTACAGGACTTTTTTGTTTTGTTTTTAAACTTTTATCATTGTGGTTACACTCCTACCAACTTATCTGTGAAATGGCGAAAATTGGAACTACGGCCGCCATGTTGAAATGTCTTCGATTGTGCCGACGCATGTCATTCTATTGTGTCAACGCATCGACGGTGGCGTCCTCTTTCAGTTCACAGATAAGTTGGTAGGACTGTAGTAAGTGATCTTCCTGTGCGAGTCACAATAAATACTTTTTCTTTCTTTCTTTATCGGGCTGTCAAAATCGGGATATAATATACAAAAGAACAAAGTCTAGACAAGACATTCATAACATTCTCTCATAGAATCTCCTTATTTTAAACTGAGAAAAAATCGTCCTTTTTTACTGTATCGTATCCGAAGAGTGCCAAACCGAACCCTATTACTAAGCCTCCGCTCTCCGTCCGCCTATCAGCGGGCTGTATCTCATGAACCGTAACATGTAGACAGTTGAAACGTTTCACAGATTGTATATTTTTATTGCCGCTTTAACAACGAATAATAAAATAAGGTTAAAAATTAAAGGGGGTCCCCATACAAGAAACGAGTTTTTTTTTTTTGCTATTTATGATACGGTTGTACGGAACCGGGCCGGTTTTTAAGGTCCTTAATAAAGTCTCGGCAGATTAGGTTAGATCCGTCTTACTGCTAACTAATTATCTCATTCTGAATATTATGAATAAAACTAAAATATTCCTCATCCAGGGTAAACCTAATAGGCTGGTCATCAAAGAAACAGTTCGAAGAGATGTGGGTCGGTCTACTCGGTGCGTTACAAGGGAATGGTACCCACTGGGCAGTGCGCGGGATCACTCAGCTGCTGCTAAGCGCTGCGCCTACAGCGCTGCAGCGCCGCAGGGAACTGATACATGTGCCCAGACATAGGCTCAGCTGTAATGAAGGGTGAGATGATATTATATTATGTTGTTCATCTAACTAACTATACTCCATTTGCAATTAGATTAGACATTTAAACAAACCGTTTTTACAGTTCGTTCAACCGATTTTGACTTCTATTCCGTAGGCTTAAGGATGGCATTAAAGGCAAAAAAGTGGTTGCAATACCAGCTGTTTACTGCAGCTGCCATTTGGCATGCCACCTACGCAATAGAAGTCAAAATAGGTTGAACGGGCTGTAAAAAAAGTTTGTTTAAATGTCAAATCTTATTGAAAATTGAAAATAAACGAATATTGTAAAAAGAAAAGATTTGATTTTTTTGTACGTTTGTTTGTTACGCTTTCATGGCTGTACGGCTGAACCGATTTGAAAAAAATTACATGAGGTGCTGTGCTGCAAAATTGAAAGGCACATGAAAATACGTCATTGTGTGTATACTGTCAGTCTCAGTATTCTTTTCAAACACGCAGAAAACAATGCTGCTACAGAAAATAAATACATGAAATATTTTGTTTTTACGTTCCGAGTCCAAGTACTGAACTGAGACAACTGGACTACTGTAAATTGACGTCTTCATTACTACTACCTAACACACCCAACACACCATACAGTTTGACAATGTTCAAAGGTTCCATCGTTTATGTTCGGAAAAATCGAAATATAGCTATGGCGGAATCTACATCGCCACATACGAACTACGCGTCACACTGACGTCACGCAATCCTGCATCGCGCAATCAGAGTTTACCGCGCGACTAGCATATATACAACGTCCCGACATCAACCGTCGGGCAGTTGCCCACCAGACACGACACCCGTCTGGTCGGAGGATCCTCCCTTTTCTATGGAGGATGAGTGAACTTTACACCCTGTTCCTCATGCCTCTATATAGCCAATAAAATGTTACTGTCGACCAATAGAAATTGATTTATATTCCCGCCTAAATTATTATAGATTGACGCATTTACTCCGTTACTCCCTAGATACCACAAGCCATCCGAGCAAGCGTGCCCGGGCAAATGTTTGTGCTGTGCACAAACTACTTTAGTTTGTGTTCGATCGCGCCAGTGGCGAGTTGTGTCGTCGAGGATATAAAAAAGTTTTAGCTCACTGACGCTTAGCGATTGAAACGATTCTGTTTACGTTGAGCACATCACCAAATGGCTAGATGAAGTCATCGTAGGTATAAAAATGATGACACGCTCGGTGTTCATACTATCTAATGAACATGCGGTATCTAGCCTACTCTAAATCTGTGGTTACTCCCTTATTGGACCAGTCAAATTTAATTCGGCAAAGTTCGGTTTTTCCGAAGTAAACGATGGACCCTTTGAACGTTGTCAGACTGTACATACTATATGTGCGTGAAACACGTGCGTGCAATATGCAACCTCATCTATTTCTGTTCATGTATCAAACATTGTTTTATTCTTGTCTCCTCAGAATGCAACGACTACGCAACATCCTAGTCGGCACATCGTCATACAAGTTATTCGAGTGCGTAAACTTAGAACGAATACCTCTCATGAACGATGGCTTCGATGGATATCACTACGCGCAGTTCAATACTGAGTACTTAAAATTGGCTTCAGGTTAGTTTGGAGAAAGAAAAAAAAGAAAGTAAATACATTTATAAAATAAAAAAAAAACTATTCTAAAAAAGTAATGAGTTAAATTTTGACTGAAAAATTTGATTTACTTTATTTGGTTATATAAACATAACCTAAAAATAACAAAAATATATCCTAACATAAAACTAAAACTGTTTACAAACAAGGCGTCGAAACATTCATCCGCATCGCTGTCGACTGGTAAAGTACCCAAGAGACTGGTGACATTGCCACGTTGTATGGCAATGCTTAGCATCTGGCCAAGGTAAAAGCCAGCCCTTGGGTCACGGAAAGTGTCAACCAGACGTTTCGATATATCTTTAAAGAGACCATGGGCACTCGGACCCCACGACCCGAGGGTTTCAACCCCAAACGGCACGAAAATATAGTTACCAAGAAGGTTATTATAATTTCGCCGCTTGAGGTTTTCCGCAGCCGCAGCAGCGGAGCTAGCACAGCACGCCGAGCCAGGAAGATGAGATGGCGCAAGAGTATCGACACACGTTGCATTCCACACTAAAGGTCTTCTCACCTTCCATGGAAATAAAGACATGCCGTCCGGTCTCTTGCCATCATCGCGTGCCAAGCCATTGGGTTCTGATACAGCTGGAACGCCGACGGTAACAAGAGCTCGTCGGATGATGTCATTAATGTTCGCGTGCCGCGGTAAGCAACCCGAACTTCGGCTGCAAGACAGGCCGTGGTGTCCGAGGCTGTTGACAACTTCGCCACAGTGACAGCGATGAGGAGAACAACATTGAAGCTCCAAGTCGTAGGGAAGCAGCGAGGCGGAAAGTAAAAATTAGTTAATTTATCCTCATGTGTTTAGAAAATTATTTTGTCATTGTGAAATATACCTAGATACCCAACGTCTGTGCTAACTAATTTAAAATATCGTTGGAATTGCCTCCTAAACGCATAACTGAAGTAAAACATTCTTTAGACTTTAAGTTAAGGGGGACCCGCAGTAGTAGCTGCAAAATTCAAATTTTCTTCCGTTTTTTGCAATTTGCAGGTTTTATCAAGTTGTATGTTGATAAAAATATGATACTCGGCTATAAGAAATATGTATTTACATAATTATAACCATAAGAATTATCAATACATCTCTGTTAGCTATAAGTTAGCTTTGTTCTATTTAAGTCTGATTTCGGAAATCATGACATTTTGGAACAAATCTAACTTAGAAGATGTATTGATGATTCTTATGGTTATAATTATGTAAATACATATTTCTTATAGTCGCGTGTCATATTTTTATCAACATACAAACTGATATTGACCTGCAAATTGCAAAAAACGGATGAAAATTTGAATTTTGGCGGGCTCACTTACACTATTGTATATAATTGTATTAGGCTATATTTTACTGTCTCCTAATAGAATTTGTTGTTGTTATTGTTAATTTCGCGGGCTACTACTGCGCAATCACCTTAAAGTATAAGAAGAAAGAAAATGAAAAATCATCCTTAATAAGTTTGTCTAAATAATATCACCAGTATTAATGTATTGGCGAATAAAACCTAGTTACAGTGCAAGGAATATACCGTGCTAAGCCCTTTTTTTTCTTTTTTTTTTATGTGGATGGGAAATCATCAAATGCCTTCTCCCGCTCTGGGCAGAGCGGGAGGGCGTGTCAGACTTTTACTGACTAAAACCCACCCATGTTCCTTCAGTTGCCCGTGCCAGGACCACGGTATCTCTTTCGAACTACCCGCGACCCCGGCGGCATCGGCCCAATTGACCCCGTCACTGCTGACATCTCTTTGAGGCGCGCGTGGAACACAACGCGCCGTCGACCCGGGCCTGGTCCTTACCGGACGGCGAGCTGCCCATTACTCGTCGTCCGCTAGCCCGCGCCTACGGTGGCCGGGAATCGGCAATCGATTCCCGCCGCCCAGGGTGTCTCCTACGGCGGCTAGGGGCGCGAGGGCAAGTTACAGTGCAAGGCTTGGATTGCTAAGGAATCCCCTCAATGGAGATAAAAATAAGCCTGAATATTTGTACTACATTATATAAACTATAGTCGCCGTATTAAGAACCGAGTCGTCGGGTCATAAATCATTGTTATTAGTCTGTCTCGCTTGCACTTATGGAGCTTATAGAATGACATACTGATTTGTGATGCATGAAGTTGCAAATTCTTAATGCTACCGAAATTTATGGCCCGACGACTCAGTTCATAAAGCGAGTACTATAATAGGTAATACCATAAATTTGTAGAATATTTCTTCCCACAGATATAACCGACGAAGCAAGCTACAAAGTGAAGAGAGAAGTGAAGCGAGTTAGACGAAACAAAGAGATAGACATCAACAGCTGTTTACAAATACTTATGGATGTCACCTCGCAGATGTTGGAACCTAAGGTAAATGATTTTGTCCAGTTTTATTTTACTTTAAAAAAACAGCCATATTATTGCAATAACTTATAAATTTTGGGATTGTTTCCGCACATTATTTTAAAGGTGCTTCTAGACGGGCAGCATTTTACTGCAATATCTGACTGCAACACGGTAGCTGGCAAAATTGCCGGTAACATTGCCGGTCAATCTGCCTAGCCTTTTCCCAACTATGTTGGGTCGGCTTCCAGTCTATCCGGATGCAGCTGAATACCAGTATTTTACATGGAGCGACTGCCTATCTGACCTCCACAACCCAGTAACTATGACAGCCGGGACCAACGGCTTAACGTGCTTTCCGAGGCACGGAGAAGTCTCGGTATGTAAAGATGGTCACCCATCCACTGACCAACCCCGGCAAGCATAGCTTAACCTGATGGATCGACCCGTGCGGCTGTTATTATTTAGCCACGAGCTACTAAACATTTAATTACGGTTACCGTAATTAAATGTTTTCGAGATGGCCGAGCAATAGTTGCCAATAGTACAGCCACATATTGCCGGGAAAGTATAGCCCGTTTAGGAGCGCCATAACCGAACTATTACGGACCAATGTTGAAAAATCAATGCGCGTCATCAAAAAAATAGCAGTCTAGACGCTCTAGAGCTGATACGCGTCACGCGCGGCACATGCAGCGTGTTATTATTTTGTTTTGTTGTTTCCAAGTGAAGCGCTGCAACTGCGCTTTAACTTTGTAACCGACGATAAAAAAGGAGGAGATTCTCGACACGTATAATTATATATTTTTTTTATGTATGACCACGCATAACTTTTTACAGAGTCGTCCGATTTAAAATTTTTTGTTTTGTTCGAGATACCTCAAAGTTGGTCCCATATAAAATGTACTAACTTTGCTTGGGTCGTTTTTGAGTTAGCTTCACTAATACGTATTTTTTCCCCATTTTTTATGTGGATGATGTTCTAGCTGCTTTTGCAGGTAGAGGTATTAGAATTCGTGTGCAGTAACAACAGAAGTCAGATAACACTGCTACTTTTTGACATCGTCTAAATTAACAAAAAATTAAACGATAACCTACTTTTTAACATTTCTTTAAAATTTACATCTGTTCCGATTTTAATTAAGTATTTTTCTCAATAATTAAGATTAAGAAAACTCAAATGTTAATCGACTTTTGTTGCTGACTGTACCACAGCTAAAAAGTGAAAAATAAAAACTTTTTTACAAAAAAATACAACCGACTTCCAAAAACAACACTACAAAGTGAAAAATAATTTTAATTTCGGAAGTCGGTATCTGGTTATGTATGTTATGTGTTTTCGTTTTTTGCCACCGACTTCCGAAATTAAAATTATTATGACTACATGAAACAAAACAAAAGCATAACGACGACCAGTATCTTTGTGTGGAGCTACTTTCGCGTTTACGTCAGATGAAAATAAACTGTAGAACTGATCTTTATTTTTAGGCACCAACCGGCCTTGCAGCTCGCGTAGCCCTCCTCTCCTGTATGTCTCAAACCAGCGCAGTATTCACTCAACCAGCGCACTGGTGCTGGGCAGCCGGCCAGCTCATCTCTCTGAGCAGTGCCGCGCACGCCACACTAACACAGTACAGCGCGGCTGGACGAGCGCTACTACTCGCCCTGTCCCACTGTATGTGTGTGTTGGACGGGTTCGAAGGGCTACAGGTTAGTTTTAGTAAGCTTGGAAAATCATGCTGGTTCCATATTGTACCGAGCCGGAGTTCCAACAACGATCACTTTTAGGCTACTGACAGCAATACCTTTACTTACACACGTATACTTTATTTTTATTATTACCACAGATTAATACAGATGGGACACTCCGCAAAATCATTTAAGGACGCTGTTACAAATGGGTAGTCAAATCAATACTTTTTTACACAAAAGTATGTTTATTAAATAAAATGCTTTGCATTCTTAATTTTTTTTTTTTGCCAAATTGTTGATAGATGTGCATGATACGATTCTCAACTAAAAATATAATTTTAAATAGGTAATTTTTCTCTATAAATGTACCGAAGTAAAAATTAACACTCCGGTACATTTATTGAGAAACTGTACATAGGCTGCACTAAAAGTATCGGGAATGGAATATTTCCATTGTTCCTGTCATATTAAAATCTTTTTAATTGAAAACTCCTTGGTTTTAAAATCGAATACCATTTATTTATTTAAAAAAAGATTCTCGGTCTTGTCACAAGGTTTTGTCAAACTTGTTTAGTCGTTGAGAAAATGGAATTGACTCGAGAAAATTCAAGAGCGATGATTTATTATGACTTTCGAAGTGGTTTAACACAAAAACAGTGTGTTGACCGAATTATTTCTGCATTTGGTGATGAAGCCCCATCCAAAACCATCACTGGTTTGCTGAATTTCAACGTGGACGTGTCAAGCTCAGTGATGATCCCCGTCAAGGTCGTCCAAAAACTTCAGTCACCCAAGAAAATGTTGATGCTGTGCGTAAGCTGATTGAGGAAGATCGACATGTGACATACCGCGAAATTCAGGCAACTTTAGACATTGGTATGAGTCAAATACAAATAATCTTGCATGAACAATTAGGTGTAAAAAAAATTGTTTTCCCGATGGATACCGCATTCGCTCTATGAAGAGCAAAAAGCGGCTCGCGTTGCTTGGTGCGTCAGAACTCTCGAAAGATTCCACGCAGGATCCTCAAATGCTGTATACAACATCGTATCAGGTGACGAATCCTGGGTATAAGCGTACGAACCCGAAACAAAAAACTAGTCACGAGTTTGGGTGTTCGAAAATGAGTTAAAGCCAACAAAAATTGTTCGTTCACGGAGTGAAATTGTTCGTTCACGGAGTGTTGCAAAAAAAATGTTGGCTACGTTTGTCTCCGAAACCGGCCATGTTGCGACTATTCCTCTTGAGGGACAAAGAACGGTTAATGCAGAATGGTATGCTAGCATTTGTTTGCCACAGGTCGTTTCTGAACTCCGTAAAGAGAACTGCAACCGCCGCATCATCCTCTATCACGACATTGCGAGTTCTCACACCGCGCACAGTAAAAAAGAGTTTTTAGAGCAAGAAAACATAGAATTATTAGACCATCCGCCGTACAGCCCCGACCTAAGCCCTAATGATTTCTATACTTTCCCCAAAATAAAGAATAAATTGCGTGGTCAGAGATTTTCATCACCTGAAGAAGCTGTGGACGCCTGCAAAACGGCCATTTTGGAGACCACAACTTCCGAATGGAATGGTTGCTTCAATGATTGGTTCCATCGTATGGATAAATGTGTCAAATTTCGCGGAGAATTCTTCAAAAAGCAATAAATACATTTTTAAATAGTAATGTTGTGTCACTTCATTGATTCCCCAAATTTTCAGTGCCGCCCTCGTATCTATCTAAAATTATATTTATAGTTCAGAATCGTACCATACACATCTATCAACAATTTGGGCAAAAAACATTTTAAGAATGTAAAGCACTTTATTTAACCCTACTTTTGTGTAAAAAAGTAATGATTTGACTACCCATTTGTAACAGCGTCCTTAAGTAAAAACCGACTTGCAACGACACAATAAAGTGCAATTCAGGTCGCACAACGCTTCATTACCTAAAACTGTAGGTAATGAAGCGTTGTTATATTCACCTATAAGTTGCCTCTCTTTCTATCGCGTAACTTTTATACCTTCTGACTCGTTAGGGTTGTCTTCTTTTACGACGCGGCGCGTGAGTGAGTATCGAGCTAACGTGCGAGCCGGCCGGTGTGCGGCATCCCACGCTGAATTGACCCAGTGAGATGAGCCCGCCGCGTACATGTAGCTTCATACCTAAACTGCGGAGTGTCCCATCTGTATTAATCTGTGCGTATACTGTCAAGTAACCTTCAAGTAGTTTTAAAGCCTTCGTTACAGAGAACTTCAAAAATAACTCCTGCTCTTATGATTGCTTTTAAATAAAAAACATCCAATCTTATTACTTCATTCAGTTTTATCAACAAAAAATCGAAATAGCTTCGAAGATCCATTATCATGAAATAAACCTGTTTTTTTCTCACCAGGAACTATCAACAGTCCACCAGAAACTCTTAAAGTCTCTATCCTCAAGCTACGCACCTTTACGTCAAGCAGCACTTCAAGGTTGTCTCCTACAGCTGACAGGGAAGGCACATCTTTTGGCCAATGTGCACGGGCAGCCCAACCCTTATCACGAGCTCGTCTCGCAATTGAATATCGCTGTCAAGCAGTATTTGGCTCCTAATACCAAGTAAGTGTGAGAAACTTTGAAAACATCATCATATTTTTATATCATCATTCTCCGGCTCCACTGTACTTTAGCTCCCGCGCGTCCGAAACTTCACAATTTTATGGCGTGTTGATGATTTCCAGGAAAACACTTTCGCAAAATATTACACTGCGCAAACTACTAGTTTTTGAGAAAAAAAAATCTAAAGTTTATGTCAACCTATTACACAGTACACTACACACTAAATACTTAAGATGCAAGAGCGAGCGAAGCGAGCTCGGGACTTGGGGCACCCCGACTCGGACAGGTTAGGTTCGAAAGTTATTTTTTTTAAACCACCCAGAGCGGGGCTCCGTCGACCACGCTTTACTACAAAAATTTTATATTTATTTGACCTTGACCTTCGAGACGTTTGACAATGACCTTAAAAAAAATCTTTTTCTCGGCAATTTTTTTTTGCGCACTTTGGGGTTTTCTAAAATACATTAAAAAGGGCAAAAAAAATAGCTACTGTACAAAAGCGACGGGTGCTAAAGTACAGTAGTTCCCATTTTCCTGCGCTTATTCCTTTTTATTTGGGGTCGGCGCAACATGTCTTTTTCTTCCATACTTCTCTATTAGTCGTCGTGTTGGTAGTCACCACATTTCTAGCCATACCATCTGCCCCACTACACCCGTTTTGAAATTCAAATTAGATAAATACGGAAATGGTCGTGTGTCTTGAAGGTTCTGAACTTTAAAAGAAGAAACAACTACTATATATTTTGCATGATCGATGATCCTTTTCAATGTTCCGACCTAAAAGGAACCTTAACGAAACCTGTATAAGATCACGTTTAATTAAATAAAATTAACTCATTGAATTTTATCTAACTAATCTTTAATAGTAAAAGCAATTTTAAAGAAATAACTGCTCAGTTTTCTAACACTATTTATTTTAATTCTCAAGCATTACAATATTGCTGTAATCCTTCAAAAGAATTTGTGTTGTTTTGAATCTGTTATGCTATAAGATTTAGAACACCATCGCTTACGCTTTTAAGAGCTCTGCTTTCACTGTCTCCCTCCAAGTACACCGACTTCCAAAAAAACACTACAAAGAAAAAAATAATTTTAATTTCGGAAGTAGGTGTCTTTAGTTTTGTATTTTCGTTTTTTGTCACCGACTTCCGAAATGAAAGTTGTTTTTCACTTTGTAGTGGTTTTTTTTGGAAGTCGGTTGTTTTTTTTTTTTCGTAAAAAAGTTTTTATTTTTCATTTTAGTTGTGGAACATACCCCACACAAATAACAGTGACGTGTAATTAACATAATACACGTGGACAAGTGAGAAAAATACGTATTATTGAAGCTAACTGAAAAACTACCCTAGCAAAGTTAATAAAATTTATAAGGGACTACCGCGCAAACTTCCTCTGCCAAATGAAAAAGGAATTTTCAAAATCGATTCACAGTTGACGAAACTATTGATGAACATATTAGGTTGGGGAAAAAGTCTTTTCGCATTATAGTATGTATGAACTTAAAATAAAATCTCTTTGGCTATACTATTTGTATGTGGCTGGTTTTGGTTTCATTGAAAGTTTAAATTTTAAAGAACATAATTCCAAATTCAAATTAAGAAAATGTGTGATTTTCATTTGTTTTTCGTACTGTCAAGATGAGTGAATCTAATGAAGAAATTCGATACATTTTAAAATTTTACTACAAAAAAGGTAAAAATGCAACGCAAGCCGCGAAAAAATTTTTCGATGTTTATGGACCCAGTGCAGTGTCTGTGAGAGTAGCACAAATTTGGTTTAAGCGTTTTCAATCCGGAAATTTTGATGTCAAAGATGCACGTCGCTCTGGTCGCCCTATTAGGGATAAAATGGATGCCATTTTTGAAATAGTGGAGCAAGATCGGCATAACAGTAGTTACGACGTAGCTGAAGACCTGGGAATTGACCACAAAACAGTTTTGGCGCATTTGAAAAAAACTGGCTACACAAAAAAGCTCGATATTTGGGTACCTCACGAGCTCACTGAAAGAAACCTAATGAACCGTGTACTCATTTGTGATTCTTTATTACGACGTAATGAAACCGAACCATTTTTGAAGAAGCTGATAACTGGTGATGAAAGTGGATCACGTACGACAAGAACGTGCGAAAAAGGTCGTGGTCGAAGGCCGGTCAGGCTTCACAGACTGTGGCGAAACCCGGGTTAACTCGGAACAAGGTGATGCTGTGTGTGTGGTGGGATTGGAAGGGCATTATTCATTATGAGCTGTTACCACCAGGCAGGACCATCGATTCTGAACTCTACTGCGAACAACTGATGAGATTAAAGCAAGAAGTTGAGAGAAAGCGGCCGGAATTAATCAACAGAAGGGGTGTGTGGTTTTTCATCATGATAACGCTAGACCTCACACATCTTTAGCCACTCAGCAATAATTTTCATCATGATAACGCTAGACCTCACACATCTTTAGCCACTCAGCAATAATTAAGAGAGTTTGGCTGGGAGGTGTTAATGCATCCGCCGTATAGTCCTGACCTTGCACCTTCAGATTTCCACCTGTTTCGGTCTCTTCAGAATTCTTTAGGCAGTGTCAGGTTAACATCACGAGAGGACTGCCAAAACCACTTGTCGCGGTATTTTGATCAGAAGTCCCAAAATTTCTATAGCAATGGGATCATTGTCTACCTACAAGATGGCAAAAAGTTATCGAACAAAATGGTACCTACATATTTTAGATAAATGTAAATAATGTATATTAAAAAATGTTTTGAATTTTCTTAAAAAATGCGAAGAAACTTTTTCCCCAACCTATTACATAAAAAAAATACATACAGACAGACTGACATAAAGAAAATAAAAAATAATAAAGAAAAATAATAGAGAAACATATTTTCTTTTCAGAATATCCTTTTACGAACAAAGTTTATACTGGACGGTGCTATTCACACTCATAGAACTGGGACATCCAGAACTGATCAACATTGCTGTGGACTTCGTGCTGACTAACCCAAGGCATTATTGCATCGATCTAGTTGTTAAGGTAAAACCTTATGCATATTTCTTTAGATAGTGTTTTACCAGTTTAAATTTAAATTTTAAATCTCTTTGGAATTCGACCAACGAAATTTGGATTGAGATTGAAAGTATCAAATGCATGCATGCATGTTATAATCAGCTTATGAACATTAAGCTCAACAAGAAATGAAATGCACCGATACCAGCGTGGTTTGACCAGACTCCATTACTCAAATGAAACCAAAGATTCACACTAGCCCCTGGGGCCTCATATTTCATGGGTGACCATTGCATATCAAGGAGTAGATCGGGGGGAAAAATAATGGTAGGGAAGACGTGCCCATAAGGTATAGAGAGGTTCCGGATATGCATTCTAAAGTAGGCAATGGAATTGTAAGAAAAAATAACCACTATTGATAGATGAATTGATGATTTTATTGTCTTTAGTTTGGTTTTTACAATCTTTGGGCGTGAGACAACCCAAAGGTTGTAGTTTTGTCGGAAATAGGAAACAAAAACTTACATACATACTTACCATCACGCGTGTATTCCCCAAGGGTTAGGCAGATGTCCACGCACATTTAGCTAGTTATGTTTATGCCACATGTAATAGGATGCGAGTATATTGCCATCAACCAAACACAAATCTAGACTCCGGGCTGCTACTGAAAAATTCTAGAGTGAAAAACCCATTAAAACTTTGCCCGACCCGGGAATCGAACCCAGGACCTCATGCTCAACAGTAGCGCTTGCGACCACTAGACCAACAAAGAAGTCTAAATAATTATTTCAGAAAAAGTTATTGATGACGGTGATTTCAGGGTATCACAACGACGATAAGACAGCAAGTACTTCCAAAAGATCTCAAGAATATAATAATTGAGAAGCTATTGGATAACATGAAGAGTTATTCTGAACATCATGCGGTACAGATATTGATGGTGCATTTATTTTCAGGTAAGATTAATTTTATTTAATACTCTTCACATAATTTCCTTTGCCTTTTTCCTTTTGCCTTTCCTTTTTTTTACCGATTTGTTTTACGACTATGAAAGCCGATAATAAAAACAATACGTTGAGCTGGCTCTATAGGGTGTTTCAGATAGGTGTGGTCTAACTTAAAGGTGTGGTACAGACCTTCAAACTCAACAACTTTCTCCATGAGACCAACATCGTTATCGTGAAAATATTATCAGCCGTCCCATACATTTGGGTCGAGTAGGTATTGAAGTTTTGTACGGAACAGCTGGTGACTTTTTCTAGTTTTCCACAGCCTTTTTGTAACAAAATTACTTTTGAGATAGGATAGAAATGAATGCGACTATTTAGAGCGATTTTTGATCATAATTATGTTAAGTGGACGTAGATTTTACCGTTTATTCAAATTCAAATGATATACTTTACAGATAGTGCAATCCACGAAGACGCGCCCCACTATTCCTCCTAAACGTTTATAGTATATGTGTGCAAGCTTCCAGCAATGTTTGAGTGTTATCGGTACACACTAATTACCGTGTACTAACTATAGTGTAAAAGGATTACATCTCTCTAAGTTAGATTTCGTGCAGATTCGTCGAACGAACGAAATTTAACGAAGCTGCACGAAATCTAAATTAGAGAGATGTATTGATGATGTATTGATGATTTTTATGGTTAAAATTATGTAAATACATATGTTTTATTGCCGCGTATCATATTTTAATCAAAATACAACCTGACATGGACCTGCAAATTGCATAAAACGCAAGAAAATTTGAATTTCGTGGGCTACCTCAGCGCATCCTCCTTAAAATTAATATTTTGGTTAGTGTGCATTGAATGCACAGAAAAAACTATTTATATTGTCATATAGTTTACTTGATCTCATTCTCTTTCATATTATTTGTTATTTTACATCCAAAAAATTCTAGCCATATAAATAAATTATAAAAAGGACAAAACAGAAACAAAACAAAACAGTTTATGATATCTGAAGTGTCAAAAAATGACGGCTGCCAGAATTCCACTGAATTAAAAATCAGAGTTTAGTTTAATAATAAAATCACATTTTGTTTCTACAGCCGACAACAAACTCCTAAGCCCAAAACTAACCTCAGACGTATCAAACATGGACCCAGATATTCTAATGAACTCTATGGAACGTATAACTCTACTCTACAAAGTCCTCCGACAGTCAAAAGAGAGAGAAAGCAAGAAAATCATAACGACATCACTTAAATACTTTTTAAGGGAAACTCTACCACCGGCGGCGACTTTGAGTAGAGTTGTCATAGAGTTTCTAGAGTGTTGCAAAGAGAGTGAGAAGATTAGAATGGAGATTGCGTCGGATAGAGATCGCTGGGTTGATTGTGCTGTTATGAATGCGGAGATTGTTTTTGAGGTAAGATTTTTTGTGTATATAAAATATATCGTGCGTACGAGCTCAGTATAGACAGGAGATGAACAGTGTTCTCCTGTCGGCTTATAATATCGACTTGCGTCCTCCACTGTTTGACAAAGATTATGGAAAAGAAAGTTCATTTCAACTAATTTATACCATCTCTAGTAAACCTATGTATTTAATGAATTAACTCGTCGCGCGCTAATTAGCAGACACAATAGAAATTCTATTGTTATCTGTACACTTGGTGTGCAATCGACATTTTAGGAGTTACACGTCTTTTATGCTAATAAGAACCAGGCGATAAAATTTTGTTGCCATGGTGATATGGTTACGCACATAAATATCGTTTTTTTTTTTTTTTAAAATCAGTCATCGTCATCATTTTCATTTCCAAACAGTGTTGGGGTTGGTTCAATTCTAACCAAGAGACTGAATATTAGTAATTTATACGAAGCGACTGCCATTTAAATTTACCGATAGGATGTGGGCTGATAACTTAATGATTAAATCTCTTTTTCTTCCACAGGTATTCGAAACATCGATAACTCAAGACCAGCTCCCAGTCCTATCCGGCTGGATATTCGAAGCCCTATGCCATTTACTGAACGGCAAAGTAACATCAAACCTCCTACCATACTGTTTACAAACCTTACTAGTTTCAGCCAGTTCAAACCAGTTCATACGCCACGTTTCCCCACTGTGCTATCACATACTAAGAATAGGTTTCCTCAAAAGCGGGGAGATGTCAGAAAATTGGGGAATATTTAAAGAGTTTTTGACGAGTAAGGTAGGTATGTCTTTTAATGATAGAAGATTGTTGTGTGTTGTCTCAATAAAGTCTAATTTTACAGGATCTCAAATTGAAAGATTGAAAGAAATTTGTAATAATAATGAGTGCCTAGCCGATTTGGCTTTGTGCTTGAATTTGTAGTTTTTAGGTGGAAAGATAAAGGGTTTAATGGTACCTTGAATTCTGCTTGATTTGGTAAGGTGGATACGTAATGGTAGCCCGCGAAATTCAAATTATCATCTTGCGATTTTTGCAATTTGCAGGTCAGTATCAGGTTGTATCTTGATTAAAATATGATTCGCGATCATAATATGTATTTACATAATTATAACCTTGAGAATCATCAATACATCTAAGTTAGATTTGTTCCCTGTTGATCTGATTTCGGAAATCATGACATTTTAGAACAATCTAACTTAGAGAGATGTATTGATGATTCTAAAGGTTATAATTATGTAAATACATATTTGCTACAGTCGCGAATCATATTTTTTAAATGATAGCTTCTAATCTATTGTATTAAATTTCAAGTTGCTATAATTCATTTTGTACGCCAATGGTGGCAAAACATGTTGAAACTCACAGATTTTTCACTTCACTTTTACATCCACATATGCATTTATATGTATAATGAATGTCACACATGTTTACAAATAAATATATCTTTATCTTTATCTTTGATCAAGATACAACCTGACACACCTATACATTGCAAAAAACATAAGTAAATTTTAATTTCGCGGGCTACCTTTGCCCACTCACCACCACCACCACCACCACCACCACCACCACCACCACCACCACCGCTCGTAACCACCCAATATGTAACATTTAAATATGTACGGTGGTATGGAACACTTCGTGTGCGAGTCCGACTCGCACTTGGCCAGTTTTTTTTAGTTCTCTGTTTGTCAAATCTCCATAAATATAAAGGTGGTTATAAAAACTAAATTAGAATTTGCGGTACCATGAACCTTTTATAAAGATCAAGAGTTTACTTGTAGGCAATTTTATTCTGTTTACTTAATTCTCTAAATTCCTTCAAAGCTAAATTTTCATTCCAAAATATTAGGTATTTTTTTTTTATTGTACTTTTGATATTGGTAGTAATAGAATAAGTGTAGGAACTTGCTAAGCAGGCAAGCTGAAATGGTACTATTAAATATTTAAAACGTGCTAGGAATTTTGTATGTAAATATACCGTTTCATCGGCGCACCGCCTCTAATAGTAATAACTATTGGACCCGGCTAGGACATACACATGAAGGAAAGACTTTTCACTTAAACTACAGGAGCTAAACCCAAGTTTTACAATGCCTAAAAATATATGATCCATTGCAGTAAACAAAATCAGAAAATATATAATATTCTTTACCAGTCTTACCAAGGGGTATCGTGTTACCCAGTAACTGGATTGTGGAGGTCAGATAGGCAGTCACTCCATGTTCAGCAGCATCCGGTTAGACTGGAAGCTGACCCCAAAACAGTTGGGAAAAGGCTAGGCAGATTGATTGTTATTAATAAAACAGTGCGTTGTCTGCCTGCTTAGTGCGTTACAGAAAGATAATAGAAGGATATTATAGAAAGTATATTGCTTGTTTTTCTTCTCATCCTGTAAGGTCAACATCGTGAGTTAAAGAAATCGTTTTGAGAGTCGAATTAAGTTTGAAAATGTCTTTAAGAAAGTTTTGAAGAAAAATAATCTAGTTTGAGTATAAAGCGTCTCGTCTATACATACTAATTTAACACACCGAGTCACTCATCTAATGGAAGATGCGTTCGGCGAAACGTTAATTTTCAATTCTAGTGCGTGCGCAAGAGCTAGTCACCGCCTGAGGTATGTGAGCGGTGAGACGGGGGACGGCGCCATTGACAAGATTGACAGTCTGAATTGGCTTGGCCTTTGTCTGCCTCCTCCGTCTCACCGCTCACATACCTCAGGCGGTGACAAGCTCTCGCGTGCGCAGTATAGTACGCTCGACGCACTAACGTATCGTCGGTTGGTGTAAGGTTTAATTTAAAGATTTATTATTGACTTGTCTGTTCTGGCGTTACGTATCGCATCTTCCATCAGATGTGCTACCAGCGTTACAAAAAAATCGAATTTGTCTCATATCGTCTCTGTCACTCGTGTGTGACAGTCTCTTTCTAAAGCTCGACATGTCGTATTAACGCCCTCAGTACAGTCAACCATACAGTGGTAGCACTTGGACTGGGAAAATCGCTCTTACTGCTACGACTTACAGCGTTAGCGTTTTCAATGTCAAATTGTTACCATTGATATGTAGTTGTACAGTCAGCAACAAAAGTCGATTAACACTTGCAGTATCTTAATCTTAATTATTAAGCGAAATATTAAATTCAAATTAGAACAGAAGTACTTAAAATTTTAAGAGTATTAACTCTTAACAGTTAAACGAAAAAAAGCAGTTTATCGAATCATTTTGTGTTAATTTAGATGATGTCAAAAAGTAGCAGTGTTAACCGACTTCTGTTGCTGACCGTACGTACGTACTATGGGCCAAAGTTCCGCATGATCACCTCAAAGGCGATAATCGCATAGCACGGCTCACGACTCGATTGCACAATGTTCGTTTGTCACTAGCTGCGCTCTCACAGGAATATTTTCTTAAGTGAGCATGCTTAAGTTCTGTCCATAGTACAATGCTATGACATCACTCTTGTCCATGTTATATTAACCTGAGGTTTATGTAGCTCTATTGTTCTATTGCAGACGAGTAGGGATAGAAAAAAGCATCGATACCTGAGCAGCATCGATGTTATGAATTTATGATACGTAGTATATTTGCTTGTGATAAACATGTTACTGTTCATATTTAGTGGAAGCAATTAACGATTGTAGATGCAATATATTTAATATAAACGAGATAATAATGTTTATAAAAAATACTCCAATACTCGATAGTTAGGTTTCGATACATTATACAGATATATCGTTACTTTTGACAAGAACTTGGGACGAGGCGCTTTCATTATTTATTTTTATATAGCAGCAATATTTTATTAGTACATAGTACAAATTAAATGGACAATGTTCTTTCATTATTCAACTGCTAATAGTTTAATAAGATAATAACAATATATTAAAATAATTGCGCTTATATTTTTCGATGTAGATTAATTTATTAATTTCTAAACTAATATAATAATATTTCAATACTAAGAAAACATATTTTGAAAATCGGTAGAGGTAACAATATATTGCAATAATAAGTGTTTTAAGAATGACTAATTACCGCAGTAATCGTACTCATAGGTTCTGTAATACAAAGTCTATTATAATCCTTGCTCCAAAACATTATTTTCATTCAAACAAATATCGACTTTACCGTTATATCAATAAAGTTGATATCAGAATGATTAGTAGGTACTATTGAAAAGGTGTTATAAATTGTACCATTAATTTGGTAGTTTTCACTTCCAAATAATTATAATTCTTATTCATTGAATGACAAAGTTCTATTTCCTTTGGATGGCAATCGCGAGAGACGTCGATATGACGTCATTGTTCCCTAGTGTCTTATTTCACTGTAAAACTGTATGATAATGTTGTACAATATGTATATTTTATAAAATTATGTAAGTAATTGAAATATTTATAATTATATTTTTAACTCGAAGCTTCAGCAAGTTAAATAAATAAATAAATAGTGTAACGTTTTTTCGTGTTTCATTTTTATTCCTCGAATATAAAATATCTACACGACCACTGTGCAAGAATCTTTAGTCTATGCAAACCTAAAGTCTGTGTTTTAATCTCGGAGATAAATTGACAAGTGCAAATGTCAAACTGACTTACATGATAATGTACGTCAGTTTGACATTTGCACTTGTCAATTTAGTCTCCAAGATTGAAAACAGACTTTAGTTTCCAATTATTCTTAAATAAATATCTACTATTCCTCGAGTGTCGCATAAGCATAAGGTCCTGGGTCCGATTCCCGGGTCGGGTAAAGTGTTATTGAGTTTTTCCATCTAGAATTTATCAGTAGCAGCTCGTAGTCGGTATTGTGCCCGGTTGATGGCAATAGGCTCGTCCCCTATTACCTGGGATTGAAACATAACTGGCCAAATGTGGGTGTACTTAGGTGCACCTCTACCTTTATTTTTATTAGCCTATAATTATTAGGTAGGTATAGACGCCAGCAGGTCAAGCCACCCGAAACTGTCAAATTTTCCCAATCAACCTTGAACCTAATGCTTAAGCGATAAAGATGAAAATCTATTAAAGAAATTTGACAGATTGTAGTAGCTTGATGTGCTGGCGTCTGTACCTATGTCCCACTTCTGGGCAAAGGCCTCCCCTTTTTTCTTCCAAACCTATGTCTTGTGCGAACTGTGGCCATGTTGGCCCTGCAAACATTATCAAACATAGATAATAAGAGAATCGGTAACTATGAAATAACACGACTTGTATGGTATTATAACTTGATTTTTATGGTTAGTAGGCGTATCTACTGATTTCGATAAGATTTTATCTTTTAATTAGAACTATTGGATTTATTACCGGTTAAATTAAAATTGTAGCCATTTACCAACCTAACTAATGACACAGTATATTAATGATACAGTAGTTTATTTCATAGAAAACGGCCGAAATGATGCGCTTCGAAATCTCAGTCAATCTCAGTTCGCAACAAATAGTTTAATAACCAAAGTATTTAGTGACCCAACGCCTGAAGATTCTGATGTTCTCATGAAGACCATACAATTTATGATTAGTTTCTGCTACTCCCGATTAGCCACACTTCTTGAAAATTCGTAGTCGTACAGTCAGCAACAAAAGTCGACTAACTTCAGTTTTTTAAATCTTAACTAAAAGCAAGATATTTAATTAAAATCAGAACAGAAGTATAATAATTTAAAGGTCTACTAGACTCTTAGGTATTTTAGGAAAAAAGGAGATAATCAAATCATTTTGTATTTACATGATGTGTGAAAGTAGCAGTGTTATTCGAAATAATAGGTCTTTACCTATGAAATTGCCGTTTTGTATGAAAAAATTGAAACGAATTTTTTTCATGCATTTTTTATTTGTATTAATCGAAGTAATCACCCATGCAATCAATGCATCTTTGCCAACGCAGTGGCAGTTTATTGATGTCCTTCTTAAAGAAATCAGCTGGACGGGAGGCAACAAATTCTTCAAAGGTATTTTGTACTGCCTCTCGGGTATTGAATTTTTTTCCCGCCAAGAAGTTATCCCAATTCTGGAAAAAGTAGTAGTCTGTAGGCGCAAGGTCTGGTGAGTAGGGCGGATGACGGAGAGCTTCCAACCCCAGTTCTTGCAACTTGGAGACCGTCTGCTGTGCAGTATGAGGTCGCGCGTTGTCGTGCAGGAGCAGCGGAGACGAGCGATTGACCAATGCTGGTTGGAGATGTGCCAGCTTCTCCATCATTGTGTTCAGTTCTTCACACACATCTGAAGTAATGCTCACCCCGTTTGGTAAGAAGCCCGCCGGCCGATGAGCGCCGGTGTGATTCATTGTGATGAATCACACCGGCGCTAGACCACCAAACAGTGACCATCACTTTTCTAGGGGTAAGTTTTCGTTTAGGGCAACGTTTTGGTGCTGAACCAGGATCCAACCAACTTGTTGAGCGCTTGCGGTTATCAAACAGAATCCATTTTTCATCGCAGGTAACAATGCGGTTCAAAATTCCTTCATTTGTGTGTCTGTTGAGTAGTGCAAGGCACGTCTCGACGCGTACTTCGCGCTGGCGATCATTGAGTTCGTGGGGCACCCATTTGTCAAGCTTTTTTACCTTGCCAATTTGACGCAAATGGACCAATATTGTTTTGACGCTAACGTCGAAAGCTGCTGCTAATTCAGCCGTAGATTGTGTATCATCAGCTTCCACAATCGCCTTTAATTCGTCATTGTCGACCAAAGTCTTCGGACGACCGCGAGGTTCATTTTTCAGGTCGAAATTTCCAGAACGGAAGCGAGCAAACCAATAACAAGTGGTGCGTTGGTTTGTAGTGTTAGCTCCGTAAACGTCGTTGATGTTGCGTGCCGCTTGTGCCGCGTTGCTGCCACGACGGTACTCACATTCCATAAAAATTTTTTTGATTTGAAATGGCCAGTACTGCAGAACGGCAATTTCATAGGTAAAGACCTAATATGTTGTTGACCGTACCGTGTGTGGATTACCGTCTCAAGAGCTACGTCCAGGTAAGAAGTAGGGCAGCCGGAGCTACCACACCAAATACAACACAGACCAATGGTTACACTAAGATTTAGACACATAAACTTACGCCTTCTTCCCATGGGGATAGGCAAAAACCACAGAACGCCACCTGCTACGATCCTATCATACTCCTTTTGCTTCGTTAACGTACATACAGCTGGTCATACACGCACGCCAGTTGCGAGTACTACGCACCTGACCTTTCTGAAGTACATCACCAATAAGGTCATTGTATGTACTTAGATTTATCCAGCAATCTGTTAAAGATTGGTTTAATTTAAGCAAATCGCTAGATAAATACAAAAACTGGTGAAATTGAATTCATGGGCAATATTTTAAGGGGTCATTATGAAAACTTTTACTATAGAACTAACCTGAAATTACGAAAAAAAATCAGCTGTTCCATACATTATGCTCGCCAAAACTCGTCAAAATGTCGGGAACAGCTGATTTTTTTTTTGCGATTTCAAGTTTGTTCCCATATTAAAAGTTGTTCATAATGATGAATACAACGACCCCTTAAAATATTGCCCATGAATTCAATTTCACCCTGTAGGTATAATCGATGCTAAGTGCATTCATCCGGTCAGGTCAATTAAACAGCTAGAACGAATTGTATGATAAATGAACCTAGGTATGTTAAACCGATGACCTGAAGCAGACGGCAGAAACAGAATGTATGCGGAAGGAGAAGAACAGAGGCCTATGTCATTATCCAACAAAGGTCTGCGATAAGCTAAGTAGAAGGAAGTTCAGATAATCGGGCAATGCATTATCAAAACGCGGCAAATACTCTGAGTCACAACGAAAAATATTAACATTTACTTATTATCAAAAGATTATCCACTATCAGCGATAATTGTTGATAGAAATAAAGCGAAATATCTTTTAGTATTGTGTATTCCGGCCAAAATGGCGGTCACTCGTCGCGGTTACATTTTTGGTGCATTTTTATCGAGTGTGCTTTGTGTATTACTAGTTGTTATTGCTCTTGCAAGTGATAGTTGGGTGAGTTGATAGCTTTTCATTATTAAATCCTTACTTTCTTTCTTTCCTTTCTTTCTTGTTTTCATGGTCGACCCTAATTAGGTTCAACCCGAAGGCGCTTTACTTTGTGTAAATTATTTCATCACCACTGCTCTAAAAACGGTGGAAAAAAAAATCATGAGTAGACTGGCATGTCCTAGAACCAAAAATTAGAAGACATGTGACATCTACCAACCCGCGCTGGGCCCGCGTGGTGGATTACGGCCCACTCCCTCATACCGAGAGGAGGCCTGTGTCCCAGCAGTGGGAACATTATAGGCGGATTATGTATGTGTATGTAGGTGGAATAGGTTTGGCAGCAGCAAACCTCTTGGCGTTGTCACGTCAGCCTTGCAGTTCACTGTTGGAGATAGGACTTTCTAATCGCTGCCATTTATGGCTCAAAATAACGTTACACGCTGGCGATAAATTGATCATCATCTGCCTAACTTTTTCCCAGCTGTGTTGGGGTCGGCATCCAGTCTAACCGGATACAGATGAATACCAGTATTTGACATGGAGGTACTGCCTGTCTGGACCTACACAACCCAGTTACTGGGTAATACTACCCCTTGGATAGACAGGTTGTCAGACTTTCGGGCTTCTACCCTATTTACTGGATAAAACGATATCCCTTGGCACAGTAGGTATAATAATAGCTACACTGTGCCCTTGGGTGTCAGACTTTTGAGGTTTATGAGGTGTAACGATTGTCAAAGATCCACGAATGACAACCGGGACTAACGGATGAATGTGTACAAATTGTTTGCATCATATTCATATTCATTTATTCATGAAATATAAGCTTAACAGTTTACACCAAATCGCTTATATCTATACTAATTCTACAAAATTACATTAAACATTTTAATTAAAACTCCTTCGACTAAATAATTAACAATAGAGTAACATAAAAATTTGTAAACAAAAAACAACCTTATACATGAACTTAGAAACTAAACAATCATTTCTTCATATTTAAATAAATATACACATGTTTAGCGATTGTCCATTGAGAGTCAAAAAATAAATCTGCCTCAGGAATATATTTTAGTAAGTCATTTATTAACTTAATTGCTCTAGCAGTGGGAGTGTTGTTGGTTCGGGGAGCACGCCATGTAGGCGGGTAGCAGAGGAGTCTATGTTGTCGTCTTACAACGCCACGCATATACTGGTCAGGAACATAAAAATTGATTGACTCTCGTGGAACGGGACTATCTATCTTATCTACTAATATTAAATAATAATTAATTATATGTGCGGATTCCCGCCTAAATTTGAGTGTGTCTAAACCATAGATATATGAAAGAAGGAGATATGCCCGGTAGTTGAAAATGTATCAGAACTCGATGTCGCTAGGTAGGCCCCACCACCGCGCCACTACTACACATGTAGTTCAATAAAAGCAATAGATACAAAGTCGCGCACACACTTGCAATTCATAAATCAGAACATACTACACAATCAATTATAAACCTTAACTCGTCACACACAGCGTGCATTTACCATGCACCGTACAACTTACTCACACAAAAACATCTGTCGCTATTATTGTGTTGTGCAAAAAGCAATTTATTTTACATATACGCTAGTGATTGACTAAAACGGAAAGTTATCGATACTTCCATTTATTACTGTACAAGAAAAATTTGGGGTCCTGAAAATAAAATAAAAAATGATATGTCCAGAAAGTATTATACATTTTAAATTAAAAAAAAATGTATATTAAAAAAAAAACACGAATCAATAAATTAAAACAATCCGGTTAAGTTGGTTTAGGCTGTGAAACCATAGGAATTGTTGAACCCTGTTATGATGTGTTTACTCACTGACCTGTAAAGTGGAGGTATTTGTTCAGTACTTGACGTACTCTTAATTTTGGGATTGCCCATTCAAAAAGCCTGCGAGTTTTCTTTAGAGGCTGGAACATTTCTGCCTTAAAGTGAATTGAGCATATGGTGCTATATTTTGTTGGGAACCAGTTAGGTGGCCTTACTGTGGCATCAATCCATTCTTATTTTGTATTTGTATCTTTTGGGAAGCTAAAAACGTACTATAAGAACTTATTTATCATTTACATAATAAGTATCTTAAGCTATAGTCTATAGTCTAGGAACTAGTTGGCCGCTGAGACAGGGGTGAGGCGGCGGTTCGCAACGCACGTACTGAGTAATGCGCCCTTGCTCCTCCATCCCACCGCTCACATACCTAAGGCGTGGTCTATACTACCTAACCTCACGATGAGTAAGCAGGTAGCAGGCAACAGGCGAATAGGCTTTTGTTGTTAAAAAAAAACCCTTAGTTAAGAAATAGTTAAATATATGAAAACAAACACATACCATACTCATGCATAACAAATAAATAGCATGAATATGTTGACTTATTTTAAGCTAAAATCACTAATATTTTATCTGAACCATACCGATTACTACAACGCATTTGAATCTTGTGGTGCATAGTTAAAGACTTTAGCGGAAGTAAAATACCATAAAGCACGAAGATGCGATAATTTAAATCCAAAAACACTCCACCTAAACATTAATAAACTTACTTTACGACCGTTGGTTATGCATTTCTCTACTAGGTACGCTGTAAAATAATCAAAAACAGTAAAAAAGATTATTTTACATTCTCAAAGGTTTCCCAACCGTACTTAAACGTCATCTTTTCAAGTGTTCCAACCGGGCTAAAACGGTTGACAAATTGAAAAATAAACTATAATAGCAATATAATATTCGTTGGGCAATCGACATTATTATCGATAGCCTACTTTAGTGGATCTTAACCTCATCACTATCTCGCCGCAAGACACAGCGGCTGTACTATGCGACGCTCCGCGTAAATAAAGTATCGTTTTGTTATTTTTACATTGCTTGTCCAGTCGCTTAGCGACATACTTAAGGTAGTGGTTAAGTAGCAATGTATTTGCTGCAAAAATAGTACAGCCGCTGCGATATTTGAAAACAAAAATAACGTAGTAAAAGCAAGAAATATTTTACGATTTGTTGTTTTTTATGATTTTAAAGATAAATACAGTAAAATACTTTTACTTACATATGGTAAGTGATCCCGTGAGATACGAAGTTTTTAATATCACTTCGGTTTTTGCAGGAAACCACTGAACAACACGGCATTTTTATAATTTATCGTGACCATGGTCGAAAGCGTACTAGTACGCGGAGACGGCCATTTGGCGAGTAAAGGCACAGCGTGCGCATAACGCGTGGACACAGGCACGCCCGCATGCCACTTCTCCTGTTTTTTATATTTCTATGGTCTAAACCCACCATTCCTGACACGAACAAAGAAGGATATAGAAAGGGGTAGTATCCATATTGACGTTTGTATAGGTATCTACGTAGAACTTACGTTGAATTTTTTCTATCATAATAGTGTACAATGACTCTACATACAGGGGTTCGTGGCTAAATACTTGCCGTGGCCGGTTCGTGGATGGGTATCCATTACAAATCGAGACCTCTTCTACCATGCCTCGGAAAGCACGTTTTAAACCGTTGGTCCCGGCCGTAATTCGTAGACCTTTGACAGTTGTTACGGGTTGTCGGAAGCCTCAAAAGTCTGACAAACAACAGTGTACCTATTATTCTACCTACTGTGTCAAGGGGTATCGTGTTACCCAGTAATTAGGGTATGGGGACCCCCACACCCTAATTACTGGGTATTCAGCTGCATTGGGTTAGACTCAAAAATCAAAATCAAAAAAAAAAACAAATCAAAAATGTTTTATTACGTTATTACACCTTGTACAGTATACAGTTGGTGGCGTCTCCTTTTAAGCATATAAATGCCTGTGCCAGGAGGCGCCGCTCTTTTATATCGTGCAAGTAGTGTAAACATGCAACGAAACAAAGGTTTATGAATTACTTATTCTAGTTTACTACTATTAGTCTGTTGGTAAATGTGTGTGTGTATTTAAGCGTGCGTGCGTGTGTAAGTGTGTGTATGTGTATGTGTGTGAGTGTGTGTGCATGTATGTGTGTGTGTGGTTATTTTATACGGAATCGGTTTTACCTTATATTTACTAAAAGATTCTCTACTTCATCATAGCATAACATATTTAACCACTTAGTCAGCAATGATTTGCATTCTATAAACGGTTTAGTATGTATATCTATTTGTTTATTTATTTTATTATATAAGAAAGACGAGCGTTTAAAGAACTGACTGACTAGACTGGAAGCTAACCCCAACATAGTCAACACAGAATCAATCTTGATTTTGCAAATATTGATTTTTATCATAGAAATATAAAAAACAACTTCTATCATAGGTATATCTATGATTTTTATCATCGATTGTATAGAGTAGGACTGACAGGCAGCGAGCACGATTCCATAATATTCAAATCGGTACGCGACTGACGTCAGCGATCGTCGTTGTTTCCAGCCTTACCTACTCGCTCCTCTGCTAACTGCTACACCATCCAGTTGCTACTAGTTACCATGCGAAAATCATCGTTCCACCTAACATAAGAGCGTCCTAACTTACATAGTAGGTAGGTACTTTATCAGATGGTGATAATTTGGTTGTGGTGAAAAATAAGTGAACACTGCTGTCAATTTCTTGGTAGTTTATTAGGGCACTCACAAGGAGAGAGAGTGGCCTCATTTTGGAAATGATACGAAAGAAAGTTCAACAAGCTGTACCTTTTTGAGCATAATAAGGTCGAAGAAAAGACTCGGTTATTTCTCTTTCCCGTCGCGTCAGAATCCTTTGCATAGCAATCCACCGTTGCTTGGCACGTGTGTAATCTACTGTTGAGGCTACATGTTATTAAAGCAATAAGATTTTTGTGCAACTCATTTACATAATTAAATGAATGATACACATAAATCTTCCGGAATAAATTCTCTAAAAGACATTGAAAACCGCATCAAAATATCTATAATGGTGTAGTTTATAAGAACTAAGCGGACACAGAAAGACACGTAAAGCCACTTTGTTTTAAACTATATAACTAATGACTAGCTGGCGGACAAATGTCCTGTCCAAAGGATAAAGGCGAACTCTCAAACAAATTTTTGTTGACATAAGGATACAGGCAAACTCCCAAACAATTTTTTGTTGACATAACAATAATTCATTCAAAAGTCCCACAGAAAATGTACTTTCAATTTTCCCGGCAACTTTTCCAATTTTTCTCTTCATAAGAACCTTCCTTGGACTTCAAACAATATAAAAAAAAAAATTGCCGAATGTGTCCAGCCGTTTTCTCGAGTTTTGAGGTTAGCAACGCATTTAGTAGCCATTCATTTAAAATTAAAATAAAATTGCCGAATTGGTCCAGCCGTTCTCTAGTTTTGCACTTAGCAACACATTTAGCCATTAATTTTTATTTATATAGAAGAAAATACACTTTCAGTTTTCCCTAAATTTCTAATTTTCCTGGCAACTTTTCCGATTTTTCTCTTCATAAGAACCTTTCTCGGACTTCAGCTAATATTTGAAAAAAAAAAGAAATAGCCGAAATACATTTACCCATTAATGTTTATTTATACGTGTCGTTTTGCATCCTCGTCAAATTTAAGGGTATATATAGACCAATCAAACCGAACAACTTTTTTTTCGCGATTACGAAGTTGCTGCCATGGAAAGCCATGGCACCAACTTCGTAATCGCGAAAAAATAATCAGCCCTCCCATTCATTTGCGTCGAATAGATATTGAAGATTTGTATGGAACAGTTGTATTTTTTCGCGATTACGATGTTGGTCCCAAGGAGTTGTTCGGTTTGATGTTCTGTGTCACACCCTGAAATTTGACGAGGATGTAAAACGACACGTTGTATAGATGTAATATGGTTTTCTTGAAAAGTAGAGCATCCTTATTAAGGAAAGTCAATTTAGGAAAACCAGTAGATAGTGGTTTTGGACAGAGATAGTATATGAGCCGGAAAGGCTCTTCATCACGCAAAACTACACGGTATAAGTTGCCGGCACGAAACTTGAGCGCTGTCCGTGAATTACTTTAAGCGATTTTGGACTTTACTCCTGAGACGTACACTCAAACAGCCCCCACCACTTCACTTTTGTACCAGTGGTGAACATGACCACGGTTGTGAAGCCGCGAGTAAAAGCTGGTGTGAGATAATCCACGAAGGAGATGGCAGGAATACTTGTAGTATTCCTTGTTAATTAGACAGAATCGTGACCGAATGGAAGGAATGGATCCCTACATTCTTTAGCCAGCAGTGGTACAGTACGGGTTAGTGATAATAACAATAATAAAAAAAATGTTCCAGGTTACATCAACAGCCACAGCGCCAGTTCAAGCGGGTGACAGCACAATCAGATATGGCCTGTTCAGAGGAGAGCTCACAATACGAGAACTGATCACGCCCAGTATAAACACGCTGTACAGTAAGTATTTATTGATAACAATTAATAATTTATTATACCACCATTCTCCAACTATGCCAAACATTATTCGTCTCTATTAATAAACGGATAATGATACTCGTACCTACTGAATATGAGAATGACGTACAGTTTAATAACGATACTGAATTATGAGAATCCTGGATACTATATGAGAATGACGTAAAGATAAGTAATGATACTCATTTCATCATTGTTTATATTAATATTGGTTCACTGCGCCATTTATTGAAGAAGTTGTGAATCGGGGAATAAATTGGGAATTTTGTCACTAGATGGCGTTGTTAGTTTAGCGACGGTTTCTGAATCTCGGTGTTAAGAATTTCCGTCGCTCAGCTAGGTCAGGATTATTAAAATTTTTTTGGTGTGAGCAGAAAGCACGTATATTATACGCGCTTAGTACAAGTCAAGTCCAGTGTTTTATTTAGCCACCCTCTCCAAGTCGACCTTCGTTCAATCATTCTCCTGCCTTTATCTCAATGTATTTAGGGTCGGCGCAATATGTCTTTTTCCTCCATACTTCTCTATTAGTCGTCATCTCGGTAGCCACTCCCTTTCTAGTAGGGCTGTGTCGATCAATCATTTGTTGTAACCCGGGTCAATCGCGACCCATTGGCAAGGTGATCGAATCAAAATGATTCGATCGTTTCGATCACTCGATCACTTCGATACTTCTATCACGGATCGTGGTTCAGTCGTGTGATTGACTGGTTTCTTGAGTAAATTTCGTGTGGAAATGTGTATAACAATATCTAATCTACCTTAGTAACCCAAAATTTTAAAGAACCTACTATTATATCACGACTTAAATAGAGAAATCCCTACCTACCTACCAGACGTGGGTCGCGAGTCGTAGGTCACGGTGCAACTGATTTGTTATTGTTAATGTCAATCAATCTTTCGATCGATCACTCGCGACCCAAACAAACAGGTTTGTACTGGTGTAGCGCGCACGAAGGAAACTCGACTCGTGAAAGTGACCGACATACAAATCGGAATGCGATAAAAAGAGACAAACATACTTGTGTCGATTCAATTCGTAAAGTACGGCGCTGTTGTATTGTGAGTATAGAGTATCGCGAGTCCTCCGTGAGCGGGTTATATGATCGAATGTTTTTGAGATTCGTGACTCGATCACTTGCGAGTGGGTTGTGATCGAATCAAAGTGATTCGATCAATCGTGTTCGACACAGGCCTACTTTCTAGCCTTATCATCTTTCACACAATCCATCCATCGTTTCTTTGGTCTTCCCCTACTCGTATAGCCATCCACATTTACCTAGACTCAAAACTTTCCTGACGACATTTTCCTCATTCCTCATATCTTGACAACTGACTTTCGCACAATTTTTCAATCACCGGTGTCACTTTCAGACTTCTTCTTTTACACTCATTTCTTATTCTATCCATTCGTGTAACACCACACATCCCTCTTAGCATTCTCATCTCTGCTGCATCTCTGCTGCTGCAATTGCCTTTAATTCCTTTTGTGGCCCAACATTCTAATCCATGCAAGACAGCAGTTCCCAAATGTCCGTTGACCTGTACACTTGACAATTTGAACAACGCCTCTGATACTGCAAACGGTACCTTTTATGATAAAGGTGTAGATGTAGGTACTGTCAAAACGAAAAGAAGAGGAAGTCTAGTCTTTATAAAAATCAGTTTGAAAAACTCCTGAAAATTATTAAAATGTAGGCCTGTGTACTGCGTATACCGACCAACATAACACTTCAACAACGCACTTTCAATTTTATAATAAAACATTTTGAATTTCCTGACACTGTATACAGATTTATTATATTAATAAAGAATGATTTATGCTTTAATTAGGTCAGGTCAATTCACGGTATACCACAGAATATTGTTTACGCATTTTCCGCGGAACTTTTGCGATTTAATTTGATGATGTTGCCGCCATAATATAACTTTATAATATTATGTAATATTTGCATTATTTAAACCTACGATTCCCGGTAGCCGATCAGAAAATTTTAATGAGGTATCAAATGTCATGCATGTTTATTCTGAATTAAAAGTAAATACAATGTACAAGTTAACACTATTTACACTAGGTACTAAAGTAAATGACTAACTATACAAATAAATACAAAAACAAAAGGACACTTAGGCCTCGTTTACGGACACGCGGGGCGTCAGGCGGCGCGCTGCACGCTCGCGGCGGCGAAAGCAGTGGCGCTCGCGGTGTCGCAAGCGTATGTTTTATAGAAGTTAAACCGAAGAAACCTGCCGCGTCTCACGCTGCGTCACCCACCGCGTCCGCTGCGGCGTTGCCCGTCGCTTCACCCTCCACATGCGACGCTACATTTCAAACAAACGCGTGTAAAATCGCTTCTCCGTAAACGCTCTCATAGGACGCCCTATGTTTGAATTTAGAGCGGGCCGCGCCGCCTGACGCCCCGCGTGTCCGTAAACGAGGCCTTAGGCGTCGAAGTAGTCGTCTGCATGCATGTTAGCTGTTGTGATTTACAATTATGTTATTTATCGACATTATAATAATCAGGCCCTAGCTCGGCATTTGTCTACAATGGAAATGATTGTACCTAGGTAACTTTGCAAAGCTTGTAATAGCTTGGAGGAGCTCGTGGCTAAGTAATAACAGCCGCACGGGTCGATCGATCAGGTTAAACCGTGCCTGCTAGAGTTGGTCCGTGGATGGGTGATCATCTTTACATTCATATCATTCGTGGATCTTTGACAGTCGTTACGGGTCGTCAGAAGCCCGAAAGTCTGACAACTAGTCTTACCAAGGGGTATCGTATTACCCAGTTACTGGGTTGTGGAGATATAACAGTCGCTCCATGTAAAATACTGGTATTCGGCTGCATCCGGTTAGACTGGAAGCCGACCCTAACATAGTTGGGAAAAGGCTAGGCAGATTGATTGACTGCAAAGCTTGCAGTACCTATACAATAATTTGTTGTGCAAAGAATCATATAAACGTCACGTCGTCGTCACGATGTTTTATTTTGAATGAATGAATGAATGAATGAACGAATGAATGAATAAATGAATGAATGAATGATATTTTATTTTAACATAGAATTACGCTTGTATTCCCGAAAATAGGTAAAAAGAGGTTGATAAACACACATAGCCACCAGTTATGAAGACATAGGTAAGGAGCAGTGGTGGCTCAGTGGTATCGGCCGCGACTTACAGGTTGTAGGTCGTAGGCTCGAACCCTAACACGCGCTTTAATTTGTGTAAATTATTTCATCACCACTGCTCTCAAAACGGTGAAGGAAAACATCGTGAGGATACAACCTTTCATGTCCTAAAACCAAAAATTCGAAGACATCTGACATCTACCAACCCGCACTGGGCCCGCGTGATGGAGAGGAGGCCTGTATCCCAGCAGTGGAAACATTATAGGCTGATTATGCTAGGTAAGGCTCATATAGGTACAAATGCAGGCTCCGGACTGCCGGTGAGACAGAGTTTCCTAATAAAAATCCCTTTGGTCAGTCCAGGGTTTGATGACATGACCGTCGAGCCCTCAGCATTTGTACTTGCGACCACTCAATCAACGAGTCATTTTTAAATGTCTTTGCAAGTAGCTCATTATCCAACACGACAATCAAACCTATGACCTCTTACGAAAGCATATCTGTACTGAACCACCATTTGATGGTCCACAAGCATTGTTCCATGATAGGTATCACTAGGACGTGTGTAGCGTGTGTTCTCGATGTTTAAGTCTTTTTGAGGCTGAGTTTACTACGAGTTTTCAAAAAGTTCAACAAGAACAAGAACAAGTCTTCAAAAGTCTAAGGGCGACAAAGTCATGTCTGTTACCTCTAAAAGGGTTAACAAAATAATACCTTTACAAACTTCAAGAGTTCAAGGGTTCTATTAATAAATCATTTTGATCAAAATTCTCGTTGCTCGTTACAAAACATTTTTGAGTAAAATTTTAAGTAAAACTAATAACTTTTGCGCGAGGGGGTGTCAGGTATTCTTGAGGCCACGAAATAAGCGGTGTTAATCTATAGAAAGATGGCAAGAATAATTCCGGGAGGGGTACCTTCTCAACTGACCTTCTTTTATGCTGAGCGGTAGCCGTTTTGCGTAGATGTGACGCATATTTTCCCCAAAACTTGCTTTTCACATTGCTTATTTTATATTTTTTTTTGTCCTTTGCGTCATGTTTACCGCAAATAAACGTATTTTCTTTCTTTCTTTTCTTTCTTCTTTCAACTTGATTTTTTTTTAGAACAGCAACATATTAGGCTGGGGAAAAAGTCTTTTCGCATTATAGTATGTATGAACTTAAAATAAAATCTCTTTGGCTATACTATTTTTATCTGGCTGGTTTTGGTATCATTGAAAGTTTAAATTTTAAAGAACATAATTCCAAATTCAAATTAGGAAAATGTGTGATTTTCAATTGTTTTTCGTACTGTCAAGATGAGTGAATCTAATGAAGAAATTCGATACATTTTAAAATTTTACTACAAAAAAGGTAAAAATGTAACGCAAGCCGCGAAAAAAAATTGCGATGTTTATGGACCCAGTGCAGTGTCTGTGAGAGTAGCACAAATTTGGTTTACGCGTTTTCAATCCGGAAATGTTGATGTCAAAGACGCACGTCGCTCTGGTCGCCCTATTACGGATAAAATGGATGCCATTTTTGAAAAAGTGGAGCAAGATCGGCATATCAGTAGTTACGACGTAGCTGAAGAACTGGGAATTGACCACAAAACAGTTTTGGCGCATTTGAAAAAAACTGGGTACACAAAAAAGCTCGATATTTGGGTACCTCACGAGCTCACTGAAAGAAATCTAATGAAGCGTGTAGTCATTTGCGATTCTTTATTACGACGTAATGAAACCGAACCATTTTTGAAGAAGCTGATAACTGGTGATGAAAAATGGATCACGTACGACAAGAACGTGCGAAAAAGGTTGTGGTCAAAGGCCGGTCAGGCTTCACAGACTGTGGCGAAACCCGGGTTTACTCGCAACAAGGTGATGCTGTGTGTGTGGTGGGATTGGAAGGGCATTATTCATTATGAGCTGTTACCACCAGGCAGGACCATCGATTCTGAACTCTACTGCGAACAACTGATGAGATTAAAGCAAGAAGTTGAGAGAAAGTGGCCGGAATTAATCAACAGAAGGGGTGTGGATTTTCATCATGATAACGCTTGACCTCACACATCTTTAGCCACTCAGCAAAAATTAAGAGAGTTTGGCTGGGAGGTGTTAATGCATCCGCCGTATAGTCCTGACCTTGGACCTTCAGATTTCCACCTGTTTCGGTCGCTTCAGAATTCTTTAGGCAGTGTCAGGTTAACATCACGAGAGGACTGCCAAAACCACTTGTCGCGGTATTTTGATCAGAAGTCCCAAAATTTCTATAGCAATGGGATCATGTCCCTACCTACAAGATGGCAAAAAGTTATCGAACAAAATGGTACCTACATACTTTAGATAAATGTAAATAATGTATATTAAAAAATGTTTTGAATTTTCTTAAAAAATGCGAAGAAACTTTTTCCCCAACCTATTATTCAACATTCGATATACAACACACAACAATACAATATCAACAACACTAAAGCTAGGGTTTCATAAGACTGCGGCGTCCGCTACATAGCGTCCGCAATGTACCGGCGAATGACGACACTGAAACGTTACTTTATGAAAGTTAGTTGATGTGTTTTAATAAAGAGAGTTTTTTGAATCCGTGAAGTCAAACCCGTTGCCGTCATTTTCATGACGGCAGTCACTGCCGCCTTCATGTGGCAGCCACACGACTGAATCTACATACATCTAATACAAATTGAGTAGGATTTTTAGGATTCTTCTTCCATTATTCACTAACGAGCACAGTTCATATCGTAGTAAAAAGATTAGCCATTCCGCATGGTAGGGAGCGGGGATGCCCATCGTACAAAGCTTACCTGAAGTTCATACGAGTGTGTCGTCATTATTCCTAAAGACTTGCACATATGATAAGAATTTACATAATTATAGACAGAGCTAGCGAAGCCAGCAAAGCGTCTATGCTTCAAGCCTGGCAAAATTTGCTGTCATCTGTCATTTTGTTGGTACTCCTGTACAGGTCGTATTTTACAACCGATCTGGACGAAATTTGGTACACAGGTTTTACTACTTTTGATTGGTGGGGTAGGTACTTCCTCCAAAAAGAATCAAAAAGATACTATCAAGAAAGCTAGTGGATATCTCCGCCTTATGAGATCCGATTTTGATGGTTATTTTTTTATTTGAAAGATAAGTTTAAGTTGGTCTCATAAAAATTTGGTGAAGATCTGATGAAAAAAAAATATATTATGGTAAATGGTGCTCGCGAGGTCTACTGTTCGCAGAACTTAGGGTTGCCCCCTATTACTTACACTTACTATCCCTTCAAGCAATACAGTCGTGATTTTTATAATTATGTTTTTCTTTTTAACCGACTTCAAAAAGGAGGAGGTTCTCAATTCGTCGGAACCTATTTTTTTTTTTTTTTTTAATGTATGTTCCCCGATTACTCAAAGATGGCTAGACCGATTTGGATTTTTTTTGTTTTATTCGAGAGGGTATACATCACAGTTGGTCCCATATAAAATTGATTAACTTTGCTTGAGTAGTTTTTGAGTTAGCTTCAATAATACGTATTTTTTCCCCACTTTTATATGGATGATGTTCTAGTTTGTTTTGCAGATAGTGGTATTAGAATTTGTGTGGGGCAGGTACACAACTAAAAAGTGAAAAATAAAAACTTTTTTACAAAAAAAAACAACCGACTTCCAAAAACAACACTACAAAGTGAAAAATAACTTTAATTTCGGAAGTCGGTGGCAAAATACGAAAATACATTTAACTAGACACCGACTTCCGAAATAAAAGTTATTTTTCACTTTGTAGTGTTGTTTTTGGAAGTCGGTTGTATTTTTTTTTTATAACAAGCAATGCCATAAGCTGAATAGAAATGACGGAAACTTTTCTTTCTTTCTTTTCTTTACAATTTCAGTTTTTGTGGCCCAACAGCAAGGAACAAATTAAAAATACGAGACAATAGGCTTTTTGTCGGCAACATTATATAAATTCATCTTCGTCTGTCATAATCTTAACAAATGCCTTATACAAAATCTTACTTTGTATCTCAGGTAATGTTTTAGGGTTTTAATTAAAGAAATAGGTACTTACTACAAGTTTATATTCAAAGTTACTCGGACATCATCAAGTTATTACACGACTGCCCAAAGGAGTGTAATGTTTTTATTGTATGACATTGAAAAATTATGTCATCTATTGCATTTTGTGGCTAAGCCGCACATGTCAATCGATCAAGTTAAGCTACGCTTGCCGCGGTTGGTCCGTGGATAGGTGACCATCTTTACATACCAAGACCTCTCCGTGCCTCAGAAAGTACGTTAAGCCTTTGGTCCCGGCTGTTATTCGTGGATCTTTGACAGTCGTTGCAGTCGTCAGAAGCCCGAAAGTCTGACAACCAGTCTTACCAAGGAGTATCGTATTACCCAGTTACCGGGTTGTGGAGGTCAGATAGGCAGTCGCTCCATGTAAAATACTGGTATTCAGCTGCATCCGGTTAGACTGGAAGCCGACCCCAACATAGTTGGGAAAAGGCTAGGCAGATTGAATAGACGGGACATAGCGATCAAAATCGTAATCCGATACTTATGACCAGTGGACAAAAGTCTACGCCTAGGTACATATGTCATGTCGCATGTGTGACGACAATGCGTGTCTACCAAAAGTCACTGACACATGGGATCACAGTTTTTCTATGACATTTCTTCTGATAGCCTCTCTATATTATCTTTAATCTCTTAACATTGTCGTTTAGCGTCCTCATCAAATTTCAGGGTGTGGATAAAGAACATCAAACCGAACAACTTTCTCCATGGGACCAACATCGTAATCGCGAAAAAATTTTCGACTGTCCCATAGAAAACTTCAATACCTACTCGACGCAAATGTATGGGACGGCTGATTATTTTTTCGCGATTACGATGTTGGTGCCATGAAAAATGTTGTTCGGTTTGATTGTCTATATCACATCCTTAAATTTGACGAGGATGCAAAACGACACGTAGTAGGTATATATATTTTTTTTGTGGATGGGAAATCATCAAATGACTTCTCCTGCTCTGGGCGGAGCGGGAGGGCGTGTCAGACTTTTACTGACTAAAACCCACCCGTGTTACTTCAGTTGCCTGTGCCAGAGCCACGGTATCTCTTTCGAACTACCCGCAAGGCTCAGCCTTACATTCCATTTTGTATTATTTCAGTGACATGTGTACCGGACTTGGGAGCGTGTGCTTTGAGCTGTAAAACTAATGAGGCGGCCAGGGAGGTAGAGGTAAGTAATCGATAGGGCCTGTTTTACCACCTACGATTTAGTTCCTATTAACTTACTTGGCAGATAATTTCATACAAATTCTGCTCCATTTTTGAATTTATCCGGTAATTTGTGGCTATTCGGACATCGTCAAATAGGCCCTTATTATTAAATCAAGTTATTTCAATAGGTGTTAATTAGATACATAGATAAAGCACCGATTAGGTATGTACAGTGTGTATTAATTGTTTATCAAGTATAATTGATGCACTACGCCAATTCAAAAAAAAACTAAAAAGAAAAAACGTAAAAAAACTAAAGAACTTTTGTTGTATGTATCACCTCATGTACTATAGAACAGATTATCTGTTCTGTGTCATGTACCTACCCATATTCAAGTAAATAAATGGTTTGATTTTTTAATTTAAGTTTATTCTATACAACTGTCAAAGAATGAAATTAGGAATTTGTTTTGACTTTGTAGGTATATAATTCTACTTCAGTTTCATACACCGTTGTAATCTTTCTTCCAACCACAAATAAAAATATATACAGAATAATATGAACAACAAAAAAAATAAGTTGCTCCCTACATTTTGACGAGTTATGTGAACATAAATGTAGGGAACAGCAGGTTTTTTTTCGCGGTTTCAAGATTAATAAAAGTCGTTCATAATGACCCTTTAAAAGGATAAAGGTGATTAAAATTACACCCTGTATAACGTGTTTTCAGGTTCGGGCGCTAGCTGAAGGCCTGCGACCGAATCCCGCCTGCATTGGCACTACCAACGTGGATATGACCGACCCGTGTATGTATCTAGTAGTTTTATTCTAGACCATTTTAAGATAAGCCTTTTTTTTTGACTTCTCTCGCTCTGGGCAGAGCGGGAGGGCGTGTCAGACATTTACTGACTAAAACCCACCCGTGTTCCTTCAGTTGCCCGTGCCAGGGCCACGGTATCTCTTTCGAACTACCCGCGACTCAGGCGGCATCGGTCCAATTGACCCCGTCACTGCTGACATCTCTTTGAGGTGCGCGTGGAACACAACGCGCCGTCGACCCGGGCCTGATCCTTACCGGACGGCGAGCTGCCCATTACTCGTCGTCCGCAAGCCCGCGCCTACGGTGGCCGGGAATCGGCGATATATTCCCGCCGCCCAGGGCGTCTCCTGCGGCGGCTGGGGGCGCGAGGGCGCGGCTGTTGTCTCTCCCTCACGCGTTCCGCCTCCTCCTTCGCGAGCATTACTGCTTCGCGGAAGGAGGTGACGGCCTCCCTTGCACTCTCGCTCCGCACCATGGCCTGGACCAGGTTTGGACGCGAGAGATCGCCGCCGCCGATCGCCTCCGTGAGAACACGGCGGTGCTCCGCCCAAACCGGGCAGACCTCCACTGTATGCTCCACCGTGTCCTCCGGGCGATCCACACAATGGTGACACCCGGGCGTTTCCTCCCGCCTCATCCGAAACAGGAACCTCCCAAAACAACCGTGTCCGGTGAGGACCTGCATCAGCCAGAAGGTGAGGACGCCGTGGCGCCTCTCCAACCACTCCTCAAAGAGGGGACTTATTGCCGCAATCGTGGCGTGCCCAGCGCTGGGTTGCGACAATCGCACTCTCCATGTCGCCATGAGATCCCGCCGAAGCTCTGTTCGCTGTACCGTGATTTCTCGCGGCAGCGGAGTTACGCCCCGGCGTTTCGCCTCCTCGCGCCACTCCCACACGTGCGCGTTTAAGATAAGCCTAACAAATGAATATAATTATAAAATTAATTAAAAAAACGAACTAAAAAGTAAAAACCGGCCAAGTGCGAGTCGGACTTGCACACAAAGGTTTCGATACGTACCGCCGTACAATATTTAACACTACATAATGTTAAAAAAAATACTAAACGATGAATGTTTTTTATCGTAAATTTTAAAAATTGCAAAAATATCAACTTAGTATTTTATAATGATACTGTGAATTACAAAGTTATTTTTGCAGTTGCACAAAATTGCCTATATTTAAACAAAATACCTTATGAATCGGCGTTTTTAGTATTTGGTGATTAAATACAGTATAATATGGTACATGATATACACAAGTTTCTACTTCCTAACTTGTTTAATTGTTGCGATAGAGCTCGTACAAAAATGGTCTAAAATTTACAACTTTTACGGCCCCTAACTCTTCATTTTTGAAGATAAAAAAAATGAAAAACATATTTGTACTCTACTCGATGAGTTCTAGACATGACACACCACATGATAGGGTAAGATTTTTTTGTTTATTCTTTATATTTATTTCCAGTAAGCACTCCCCCGGTGATTTCGTTCGCGTTCTACGTGTGCTTCATAGCCCTGCTCATCATTCAGCTGGTGTTAGCTGTGGTTTCTGCCGGGCTCGCCATCATTAACGCTACCAAAAACCCTACGGAACCTGCTTTTGGATTGCCAGGTTAGTTTTGCTTACAAAAGGTCCTATTAAAATAGATGGACAAATTTTCACAAGGTGTTCTATCCATGAATATGAACAACTTTTATTATGGGACCAAACCTGAAATCGCGAAAAAAAACCTGCTGCTCCTTACATTTTGACGAGTTTGGTGTAGATAAATGTACTGAACAGTAGATTTTTTTTCGCGATTTCAGAGTTAGTCCCATAGTGAAAGTTATTCATATTCTTGGATAGAACAACCTGTGAAAATTTGTTCATCTATTTTAATGGGACCTTATATAATAACGTCAGTAAACCTATGTCCTTAACTACATTCTACTGTGCTGAATATAGGCCTCTCGATCGCATGCCATTAAACTGCACCTTCTTGAAAAGTTGTCGTGAAGTCGGATTTTTCAACATTTCGAAATTTCGAAATTTTTCGGCGGTTATCAAAAAAGAAATCAACTGTTTCATAGAAAAGTGCAATACCTACGAGGTAAAAATGTATGGAACAGCAATTTTTTTTATTAACAGTTATAATGTTTCAATCCCTGCGTTGAAATTTTATGTTGGTTATTAAAAAAAAAAAAAATAACAACCGACATAAAGTTCAGAATCATTTTATTTTATTTTTATTTTAGTGAATAGGAACAACAAACAGCTACATTATGCAATATTACAAACAGAAAAACATTAATAACTTAAGGGCACTACAGGACATAAAGCGCGGTCACTGTCGGACTGCACAGAAAAGAAAGAGAAGCGCGATGACACAACCTTGGTAATTTATTGCAAAATATAAACCAATTATCTATTTACAAAAAATCTATTGATTAAACTAAAACATTAAAACACTATTACGTTAATATGTTGCTTGCAGAATAATCTGACAAAAAATCTGAATTGAATGTATTAGTATGGGTTTTAATCGCTAAAAGAAAATTTTAGAGGTGAGTTCGTTGTTTTTTTCTATCTTATCCAATTAATTGTATTATGTTTTCAACAAATATCTAACTAGCCTTTAATCTGAAGAATATCATAATACATTTTTCTGATTTTGTTCACTGTAATTTTAGGCGTTATAAAACTTGCGTATAGTTGCGTTTAGGTCCTGTAGTCCCTGTAGCCCACAGCGCTGTTCACAGATTACCATCTTCTATTTAAATAAAAATTAATTTTTATTTTTTATTTATTTTTTTATGTGTAAAAAAGCGCAAAACTCGAGAACGGCTGGAACAATTGGGCAATTTTTTTTTCAAATATTCTTTTAAGTGCGAGTTTGGAGAAAAAATGGAAGTTCAAGAAATAAAGTTGCCGGGAAAATTGCAAAATTCGAGAAAACTGAAAGAGCATTTTCTATTGGATTTATTGAAAATTATTTAAATTTAATTATTGGTGTGAATTATTGAAATTTGGACAAGACAACATCAGTCGGGTCCGCTAGTTAGTTAATTATCTCTGGCATTTCTAAGCCGATTTTGATGATTCAGCTTTTCGCCCGTGTTGAGCTTACTTATGTAATTGTATACTCAACTAAAAATGGAAAAATTCAAAAAAAGTAAAAACCGACTTCAAAAACCCAAAACGAATAAAATAACTTTCATAAAAAACTTAACAGCTTCTGAGGTCGGTCTCTTCAATTCTTCAATGCACCTTAGCTTGGCACCGACTTCAGAAGCTGTTAAGTTTTTAATAAAAGTTATTTTAGTTCGTTTTTGGTTTTTGAAGTCGGTTTTTAATTTTTTAAAGTAAATTTATTAAAAAAAATAATACGTTTATTTGTTTACTATCCTTTATCTTTTCCCGCATTCCAGGATGTCTATGGACGAACATAGCGACCGCTCTAGTTGGAGTGACAGTGATGCTTATGTTTGGCATATACTATCTAACATCTGGGCTGAAGGACCACCTCGCTTTGACACATATAGCGTTAGGTTTATTCGTTCCCGGGCCCGGACTTGGATACTCTTATTGGTAAGAAGATTACTTTTTAATAACAGTTTTTAAAATTATTTGTTCTCCAAACCTACACATTTTTTAAGGTTAACGAAATCCTGGCATTTAAAGCCGCAGTAGAGGAGTGATGGCCCAGTGGTAACGGCCGTGACTTACGAGTTGTAGGTCTTAGGTTCGGACCCTCACAGGTGCTTTACTTTGTGTAAATTATTTCATCACCACTGTTTTCAAAACGGTGAAGGAAAACATCGTGAGGAAACCGGCATGTCCTAGAACCAAAAATTCAAAGACATGTGACATCTACCAATCCACACTGGGCCCGAGTGGTGGATTACGGCCCACTACCTCTCACCGAGAGGAGGCTTGTGTCCCAGCAGTGGGAAACTTATAGGCTGATTATGCTGATGCTAAAGCCGCATACTGACACCGCAAGGCATGCGCCACGAATGGTTTGCTACGCATGTCATCACAGAGTCAATGAATCGACACATCGCCGGTTGCTCCAGTAAGCATCTCGAAGTAAGTACGTGGATTTATCTAAGTTACTTGACTTAAATATTGTTATTCGCACTATCTAAATGTAACTGCTACATTGGTTTAGTGAACGCATTGCAAGTGCTGTGAGCGTAGGGATCTAGATTCTTCATCAGGCTTTTTAGTCGGTAAAAACAGAGTAGAATAATGACAAGGGTAAGTGCGCCCTACATTTCCCTTTGTCATAATTTTTAGAGTACCGTACCTCAAAAAGAAAAAACGGAACCCTTATACTTCGTTGTCTGTCTGTCTGTACAGAAGACTTAGAACCTTGATTTTTTAGAGCTCCAAGGGACCGTGGACTTACATATTTGATATTAATTTCACCTTGATTTTGAGTTGAAATTAATATCAAATATGTAAGTCCACGGTCCCTTGGAGTTCTAAAAAATCAAGGTTCTAAGTCAACGCAATAAAAAAATACGGCCATTTATGCGACATATTTTGACGTGTGCGTGGTCTGACACGCACATGGGAGGTTTTTTCTACTCAGAATTTTACTAAACAAACAGTACGTCGATTCTGTAAAAATCAAACAACAACTCGCATCTCACATCGCTATTCACTCTCACTCGTAAAATAGATGCTTTTTATTTGACACTGTAGTGCTATTCTGTAAATATCTCACCGTGATAACTTAGGTGAAGTGAGCGAGAAGTGACTCGTCATTCTACCTAATGCTAGGGGTTGACACTATTGACAGCTCACTTTAAGATCACTTCACCTAAGTTTTCACGGGGAGATATTTACAGAATAGCACTACTGAATCGGGTTCGGGTGCGAAGTGAGCGTCGAAGTGACGGGAGAATTACCTTACTGAATGCCACTTCTTACGTCATCTCATACTTTATCTGTCAAAATCTTACGGTCAATTTAGTTCAACTCGCTGACACGCTCGCAAGGGTAGCGCTAGTGTAAATTCAAATTATCAACCGAGTTATTAGAATGCCAATCAAAAAACAGCGGATTTAGATTCGAAGTTTAAAATGAGGTCTTACAGAATCACACGGCTGGTTTGCTAACCCTTCGGGGAATATAGACATGATATTCTATTTATATATTTCTGTTTACATGGCAGACTATCAATACTCGTTATTAAATCCACCATGATTAATTATTGTTCTTTTTCTGCTTCCAGGTTATTAATAGTCGCATGCCTGTGCTCCACAACTAACGTGGTCCTCATCCAAGTGAGAGCATATCTCTTAGAAAGGGACCCTCCACCTCCGACGATCAAGGTTGAGAACCATTCTGATGGAACCATATTCCTGTATTAGGACGATTGGAGTACTTACTCGTTAATATGACTCCAGTAGAAAGGGAGAGGTTAAAATTAGGGCTCAAATCGAACAGCTAGCGGTTAGTTGGTCAAAGTTATGCGTAGTGTTATCGTAATAAACCGTCTTATTTATTTCTCCTAAACTTACGCGCATACTTGTTTGATGTTCGCGTACCAATAAGGAATATGCATGTAATTCAAAACTCTTTCATTATTTTTTAAATATAAAATGTATAGGAGTCAAGAAACATTAAGTAATTTTTTTTTTAGATTTTTTAACGCAATCTTACAATTCATTTTTATGTTACGTTTTTTGGTGGAATGGAACGCAAACTTGATACACGTCGTTTAAATAATTGTTTAAATTCTCACTGAGGTAAGTCAGTAAGTGCGATTTCTGCTTGAAAAAAAGTACAAAAAATAATTTAATTTATATACGATTTGTGAGAAAAAGAGATGTAAATAATGTGTTAGTGTGAATTATGACATCACATTATGGCCGCGACAATAACGGATGTTTGAACTGTTGTAGAAAATTGGTGGAGTTTAATCACTGTTTTGAGCAATAAACAGACTTTTAATACTTTTCTTGGAATAAGAGAAAAAAAATACATGCATATTCCCTATTGGGGTCCGCGCATCTTCTTTGTATTCGCATAAAAACGACCACAACGACAAAGTAGGAGCGCGGAGCACAGTTGGTGCAAGAATATTGTGAATAATGTAATGTTGTGTCCAAAAAATCTTGTAATTTAAATCCAAAGTAGGTACTTATCGGAAATAAAAATGATTACCTACTTATGTAAAATCTCAAGTGAAATAATTAATACCAACATTTAAAATATTATAGAAACTCCATTTTATTTCTTAACGTGTAAACAATGGTCATGTTTTTTGTAATTACTTTTATAATTAACTAGCTGCGCCCCGCGGTTTCACCTACGTAAACCGGGGTAAAAAGTAACCTATGTGTTAATCCCGGGTATAAGCTATCTACATACCAAATTTCATCTAATTCGGTGCAGCCGTTTGAGCGTCAAGAAGTAACAAACATACAAACACACACACACCCACACTCACAAACTTTCGGCTTTATAATATTAATAATGTGATTACTTTATTACTTACCTACATTGTTTAATTTAAATTAGTTTAAGAATTTATGATTTGTGTTTTTTGAAATAATTTTAAGCGTCCAATAAAAGTGTATTTTTTTAGTTTTCTGTTTTATTTTTCACAGTTATAAGATAATTTGATTTATTTTTACTTATTATTCTTAAAAACTTGTTTATATAAAACAGACCTAGTGTTTTATATAAACAAGTTTTTAAGAATTTACCAATGGGTTGTCAAAGTAGGTACGAGGTTCATCATGTTAATTTTACTTGTTCCACTAGAAAAGGAGAATTAGAAAGAAAAGAAAGAAAATACGTTTATTTGCGGTAAACATACACAAAGAACACATAAATTAAAATAATTATAGGAACAGTTAGTTCTGAAGTAGTACCTACCAGTAATATAACTCCCACCTGAATATAAAATGTAGGTGTCGCACTAGTATGTATGTATTTGCCTACCTACCGTTGGAAGAAGGTGTGAGTTTATGTGTATTATTAATGTGCACTTTTGAAACATTCATGAAAATAATTTGATTGCAGCTTGCAAGCAAAATTGTTTCAAAATTGGAAAGGCCTAGCGTTTCTTAATGGTACAATGGCAATTGATCGCAATGTCTTTCATTTTAATAGTTCAGTCTATGTTCATTGCGTTATTTACGTTGTTGAGCTAACTATGAAGACTAGGTATGAGTTATGAATGTCCTTCAAAGCCCTCACATTGTGATTGTAAGTGTGTTATGCTTTTCATTTATTTTTTTCATCCATAATGATAACGATACAGTTTTATTTTCACATAATACCTGCCAAACTGCAAAGCAAATTGTGCAGTACCTACCTACCTATACCTAGCTTATTATGGCAACACACTCGGAATTGGTGTCATTTTCCCATTCATGAAAATAATTCGATCACCAAAATGAATGACGAAACTTTCAAATCAATTTGCAGAATTATACAGCTCTTTGCATACCCTTTCGAACTCTTTGTCAAACTCCTTTCGTCTAAACTTTTGTAAGTTACAAAAAAGTCATTTTCGACTTTTAAAAAGATTTGCATAGAAATAAGAAAATTACAACTTTGTTAAAAACTTTTCTCAGTTAAACCCGTGGAAATAGGATTTTAGTTGGAATCGGCGTGCTTTTGTTTCGAATTTGATTGTATTTTTAATTGAATTAGTTAATTGGTATTTTTAATTTATTAAACTTTAATAGGTTGAGGCTCGCCCCCTATTAGGTACAATAAGCGACTTAAACATAACTGACGAAATGTGGGTGTACAGTCAGCAGCAAAAGTCGATTAACACTTGCAGTTTTTTAATCATAATAATTAAGCGAAATATTTAATTCAAATCGGAACAGAAGTACATACTTAAAATGTTAAGAACATTATCTTTTAAATGTTAAACGAAAAAAAGCAGTTTATCGAATCATTTTGTGTTAATTTAGATGATGTCAAAAAGTAGCAGTGTTACCTGACTTCTGTTGCTGACCGTACTATAGGCACAGCTCTGCTTAACCTTTCAGGGAAACACGGCGTTATATTATGTTAAACTTTATATTATTCATTGGATATTAGTAGAGAATCAATAGCATGTAAGCCTTGGTGACTCCGGGATTATTCTCTGTGGTACAGTGGCCTTAGTGCGAGTTTTTATACTTACTCGATCGCGTTTAAGTCCTCGTAGTCCTCGTCGCCACTGATAGGTATGCGAACGGGAGACAAGTGAAACGACTGATAGCTGGAAGCACACTGAGTTTATTTGTCAAGCGACACAACTTATATAGGAGTGGATGCAACCACCCTCATGTTAACCACGAATATACAACATTAACTTACGGCAATTTGTATGGAATAATCGTATTTCCCATTATAGTCACCAGACGGCGCTTATGCAGTTTCAGTACAAATTGAAGTTTACATTAACGTGATCAAGTAAGTATAAAAACTCACACTCTCGCTTCAAACTCAAACTCAAAGCATTTATTTCAAATAAACCAATTACAGGCACTTTTTAATTGTCAATGGGTCGGTCAGTCAGAAAGATGAAGCTAGTTGCCCATTCCAAAGCGTAGTAGATCCCTATGGAGAAGAACGGGCAAGAAACTCCACGGACACTCTTTTCAATCAAAATATTTAAAAAAAATATTGGTTACATCGCTCATGTTGAACATATACATGTGAGAACAATGTAGAAAGACGTGCACGTTAAAAAGCGTCCGTAATAAAAAGATAAAAACTAAAACAACTAAATTAAATATTAAAATTAAAAATAAGCCATGGCAGCTAAGAGACGACCAGTCCCAACTGACGGCGCCCGTTCACGAACATGACGCATGGATCAGCACCATTTAGCTCAACCATTTTGAAGGGAACTTAATGATCCAACACACACGCCACCACCAGCGAGACATTTGAGTGAGCATGACATACTCTCAACCGCCAGGGCACACTCAAGTCAGTGAAAGACGTACCCAGTATAAGGTAGCTTAATAGGAGCTACATGGTGCTGACACATGTGCTTTGCAATTATATAATACTAAGAGATTGAATTTAAACAATGCAAAGAAACTTTTCTCTCTTCTTAATTTTCAGCAGCTCCAACAATATTTTCGAATGCTATTCAATTAGTTAATGCGTACTTCATCAGATTAGTCCTATTTCCTTTAATTATTAACCACTAGCCGTTGCCCGCGGCTTCGCCCCCGTGGATGTCGGAAATTATCCCATGGGAACCTATTACCGGGATAAAAGTATCGTGTGTATCCAGGTTATAAACTGTGTGCCAAATTTCATTCAAATCCGTTCAGCCGTTTTTGCGTGATTGGGTAACAGACATCCAAACAACTTCACAAACTTTCACATTTTTAATATCATAGTAGGATTTCAATCTCTTTTTCCAACCATCCATGGTCGATACAAGATACAAGATATATTTATTTTGTAAAACATTAGACATGACATGACATTTTGTTTTTTTTTTTATAATTATTAAGTGGTAGCTAGGTACATGTTTTGCCATTTATGGCGTATAAAATTAGTCGCACAAACAACGTACGCGTACAACAAATACAAAAAAAAGCAAAGAAAGAGATTACAATGTCGATATTTTAGTTACAATGTCAAAATTTTATTTATAATTACAAAGTCAAAAATTCAAAATTAAAATATCAAAATTAAAAATTAAAATGTCAAAATTAAAATGAGATTTTAAATTAATTAATTAAACTACATAATAATAAAAAGATAAAAACATTATTTTACTAAAAGGTAACATAATCAAAACTATTAAAAAACTAAAATATGGCGTCGAAAAATTCCTCCGCATCGCTGTCGACTGGTAAAGTACCCAAGAGACTGGCGGCCTTGCCACGTTGTATGGCAATGCTAAGCCGCTGGCTAAGGTAAAAGCCAGCCCTTGGGGCCATGGGAAGTGTCATCCAGCCGTTTGGAGATTTCGTTGAAAATTAAAATTAAATTTGAGAATACTATACAAGCAAAATATCATTTATCGATCGATATCAATAGCAACATTCCACACATCAATCTCCCATCCCTCTCCACTAGTCAGTCTTCCTCACACATTTCCGAATCGTCGAATGGACCCTCGCACCAATTGCCTTTAATACATAACAAGTTTATCTTAACCCGATGATCCAACCCTGCGTTTACTGGACTCCGGCGATAAAAGCAAAGCCGTTTAATAATCTAATAGTACAGGTACAATATCCAGTTACCATTGGCTGATTGCATGCAAATTGGAGCTGACGTGTCGGACATGAGGGTCTGGGTGGTGTAAGATAGGAGAGGGGCCGGCGGGAAGGGGTTAAAGTGATAGGGGACTGACAAAAAAAAATATATACAAACACAAAATACAGAAAACAAAAACAGAAAAAAAAGTTTGGTGAATACAGGGTGACAATTTTTGTAGTGTGTGTGGAAGGAAAAATAATTGAGAAGCTCGTGGCTAAGTAATAACAGCCGCACGGGTCGATCCATCAGGTTAAGCTACGCTTGCCGGGGTTGGTTAGTGCATGGGTGCCCATCTTTACATACCGAGACTCCTCCGTGCCTCGGCCGTTGGTCCCGGCTGTCATTCGTGGTTCTTTGACAGTCATTACGGGTCGTCAGAAGCCCGAAAGTCTGACAACCAGTCTTACCAAAGGGTATCGTATTACCCAGTTACTGGGTTGTGGAGGTCAGATAGGCAGTCGCTCCAAGTAAAAAACTGGTATTTAGCTGCATCCGGTTAGACTGGAAGCCGGCCCCAACGTAGTTGGGAAAAGGCTAGGCAGATTTGTGTGGAAGGAAAAATCTGAATCAATATAGTTATTGAACTAGCGAAAAATCTACGTGCTCGATGGAGCCTCGGTATCGATTTTTATAAAAAATAAAACTACTTCTTTAGGTTTTAGAAGATATCTTTGTTACTGGCGAAGCGCGGATTTCAATGACTTAAGGAGGATGCACTGTGGTAGTCCGCGAAATTCAAATTTCCTTGCGTTTTATGCAATTTGCAGGTCCGTGTCAGGTTGTATCTTGATCAAAATATGATACGCGCCAATAAAACATATGTATTTACATAATTTTAACCATAAGAATCATCAATACATCTCTCTAAGTTAGATTTCGTGCAGAGTCCTGATTTCGTTCGTACGACGAATCTGCACGAAATCTAACTTAGAGAGAGATGTATTGATGATTTTCATGATTAAAATTATATAAATACATATGTTTTATTGCTGCGTATCATATTTTGATCAAGAGACAACCTGACACGGACGTGCGAATTGCAAAAAACCCAAAAAAAAATAGTCCCCCTTAACTAATTAATATTAATTTGAAAAATTAAATATTTTACTTTGAACTATCTGTTTAAAATCAGGAGATGACAGCGGAAAAGTCAAAGCGCGGGCTAAATTAAATGACTTACTCAAAAGGTTTATATAAATATTTGAGTTATAAATATTACTGTTTATTTAAGGTCCGCATGAAATAGGTCAGCGGTCCGGATGCGGATCGCGGTCCGCCATTTGGTGACTCCTGCTAACCCTTCGGGGTAAACAGGCGTCAAGTTATGTTTTTATTAGGGTTCCGTACCTCAAAAAGAAAAACGGAACCCTTATAGGATCACTTCGTTGTCCGTCTGTCTGTCTGTCTGTCTATCAGTCTGACAAGACCCTTTTTCTCAAGAACACGTTTAGGTATCAAGCTGAAACTAATATCAAATACGTAGGTCTATTTATTTATTTATTCTTCAACAAATTTACATTTGTGTCGAACAGTTTAACATACCTACACGAATTACACGAAGTGGTTTTAACAATAAATATAACACAAAAATTAAACAAATATCATAAAACCAGGGAAAAAAACAAAACATACAAACACTGCATTCCGCATTGGTCACAACATTATTATTCTTAATATGGTCCCTTGGACCTCTAAAAAAATAAAGCTTAAGTCAACGCAATAAAAATATGCGACATATTTTGATACTCGCAAGTAAATCAATACCTACTTCCTGTAATCATGAAATTTGGCAAGAAGCAAAGTCTCACACAAGTAAAGGAAAAAGTAAGAAAATCGTTAATTTGTAATTTTATCACACATTTTTTTTTTTTTTGTTTAGAAAACTATTTGCTGTTGGAGAATAGACCGTGACGTATATTAATGTATGGAATAACATGTTTTTTAACTACAATGCTAAGTTTGTTTTAGGCATAAATTCTTTTCAACTACGGAACCTTTCATTGTGCGTGGTCTGACACGCACTTGGCCGGATTTTTAATCCTTGACCAACCAAAATGTACATTACAACAAACTTTTCTTCATCAACTCTCTTCTAACTTGAGCCATAATTGAAGTAAAGAGCACAGTCAAAATTTCTGCCTGTAGGCGCAGACGGCCCCGGAGCAATTTGGACTCGGCCATCAATCATTTCACTGGGCCCAGCGAATGTGTTAAGGGTATGGGACGTCCGAAAAAACGTGGAATAATTTAAAATTTCGCAACTTTTCAAAAGTTTTGGTAATCAGTTTTACGTACACAAAGACTCTTTGGGATCCCACAGGACTCAAGACCAAAGGACCTATGACTACGCCCTATGTATTACAGGGCTGTATCTTTTCAATCATAGTAATGTAATGTAGGAAGCTAAAATTTTCACAGAATACACATTAGCTCGTGGCTAGGTAATAACAGTCGCACGGGTCGATCCATCAGGTTAAGCTACGCTTGCCGCGGTTACTCCTTGGATGGGTGACCATCTTAACATACCGAGTCCACTTCGTGCCTCGGAAAGCACGTTGAGCCGTTGGTCCCGGCTGTCATTCTTGGATCTTTGACAGTCCGAAATTCTGACAACCAGTCTCAGCACTCGTTCCTCGATGTGACAGAGTAACTGGGTTATGGAGGTAAGATAAGGCAGTCGCTACATGTAAAATACTGATATTCAGCTGAACGGAAGCCGACCCCAACATAGTTGGAAAACGATAGGCAGATTGATTGACATGTAACAATGACTTCTATCATCCTACTAATATTATAAATGTGAAAGTTTGTATGTTTGGATCTTTGATACTTAATCACGCAAAAACGGCTGAACGGATTTGGACGAAATTTGGTATGCAGATAGTTTATAACCTGGATTAAGACATAGAATACTATTCATCCCGGTAGAAGGTTCCCGTGGGATAATTTCCGATATGCACGGAGGCGAAGCCGCTGGTAAAAGCTAGTAATATACCTAATTAAGTAATCCTAACTAATATTATAAAAGCGAAAGTGAGTTTGTTACGCTTTCATGCTAAAACGGCCGAACAGATTCGGATTTAATTTGACAGGTAGGTAGCCTGGGACCTGGAGAACGGCATAGGCTACTTTTCATCCTGGATCGCAAACGAAATTGCAGGTAACAGCTAGTGGTAAATAATTAAAAATTTTGTTGGTACGGGACCCTCAGAGTACGAGTCCAACTCACGCTCTGCCATTTTTTTAGGAAGTTACTGTTGGAAAGTGGGTTTGGCTTGTCATGTCCTTAATGATGTTAAGTTTTGGAAGTGGGTTGATTAATTTTTATCTGCAAAAAAGGACATGACAGTTAATTCTAATTATGTACTTACCAGTGGGAAAGTTTCGATCTAAAAGTTTTTCGAGCATTTTGTGGCGAAGAAACAAGAGTGGACAAAACAGTATCATATTTTCGTTAAATAAAAGAATGAAAGAATGTTCACCCGAGTTTGGTTTTTGTTTCAAACAGTATTTTAAACATGAGCCACCTCATTAAAATTCCTCATAATTATTTTCCTGTGGAATTGTATAAAGCCACACACATTAGGGTGCGATGAACAAAACAATTGTATGGGTTTTCCAGTTTAAACAAAAGGGATGATCCCATTTTTATTTCAGAGCGAGTCTACCCCTTAAACCCATTGTAAACCACTGGTAAATATTTATGTCAGCGTTAATATTGGAAATGGCGCGTAACTTTACATTTATTGAACCACAAATTACTTCTCATATGAATTATTTAGGTTCCTGATTCTTTTTTTGGCTAAATGACAATGGTGTTAAAAGAAAGGTCATTAAATATAAGGCTTTGTTGAAAACACAGCTACTGCTCTTGCAGTAGCAATTTCAGTTTCGTCATCAGCATTAGTAGCAGCAGTAGCAGAAGCAGAAGCAGCATAAGCAGTGAAGCAGTGTCATCAGTTTCTGTGCGCGGTTTAATTCAAAAAGATTTAAATTAAACCGCGCACAGAAACTGATTGGTGAAAAAGACCATTGTATAAAAAGAAGAAAAAAAGAGTGTTTTGAACTAACAAAATTAACATTAAATGTGTAATTAAAAAAAAAAAAAAAAAAACGAAAGACTACGCTTTTATCATGCATTAAAAGTTATAAAATAATTAAATTCACTTGTGTTAGTTAAGATATAAGCCGACTTCAAAAAGGAGGAGGTTATCAATTACTCGAAGATGGCTGGACCGATTTGGATTATTTTTTTTTTGTTTGAAAGGGTATACTTCCCAGGGGGTCCCATGATCATCAAGTCAGGATCTGATGATGGGATCCTGGAGAAATAGAGAGAACTCTTCCAATTTTATAGGCACACTTGAAGCGATTTGGATAGTCTTTGGAAGAGTACTTTCTTGGAGTGGTCCCATTTCAATTTGGTGAAGATCTGATGAAGAACTTCTGAGATAGGCAACGGAACTCCTCAATAAATGATAGCAAATGGACTGGTATTGCTGAAATCTCATGTCTGTTTGTTGTTCACACCAGTTCATAACATAACATCACGCCAGTACGCTGTGAAGGGGTAAGCACATGTGAACCACTAAAACGTGAAAAATAAAAACTTTTTTACAAAAAAATACAACCGACTTCCAAAAATAACGCTACAAAGTGAAAAATAACTTTAATTTCGGAAGTCGGTGGCAAAAACGAAAATACATTTAATCAGACACCGACTTCCGAAATTAAAGTTATTTTTCACTTTGTAGCGTTATTTTTGGAAGTCGGTTGTATTTTTTTGTAAAAAAGTTTTTTTAGCCACTAACTAACACAAGCAATTTAATTATTTTATAATGTTTAATGCGTGATAAAAGCGTATTTTTTAGGTTTTTTAACTACATAATTATTTAAAGTTATTTTTTTTTAAAATTTTAAATGCTCCTTTTTATGTTTGTTTTTCCTGTGCGCGTTCTAAATAAAATATTTTTCTTTTTATTCTTTTTTTTTTACAATGGACGCCAGTCCAAAATATGATATCTCTGCTTATTAAGTGCTTACCTCTTCAGGGATACAAGCACGATGTTATCAAGTTTACTAATCATTATATACCATCATATACAGCCTCTCATCACTACATGCACTGACAAGCGACCGTTGGACCACAGCCCAAGTGAACGGTCCTTTCTAACCAGAGTAATCAATTTGCGGTTGCTCTGCCTGTGGTCCTTCTCTCCACGTGCCTGAGTCTTCCGAAGTGGGCGCCATACACGCGTTAAAACCGCATGGCAAATTAATTTGATAGAAGCGCTTATTGGTCGTTTTGCGTGTAACTGTGATCTGGTTTTATTTAGGCGGTGAACTAGTAGAGGGTGAAAGACTAAGTTCTTTATGCTGTTTCGTATATTACTTCCAGGTATTTTGTAAATTGTCCTTAGACAATAAGTGACAGAAAAACGTTTTCTATTTTTTTATTGTGTAAAATACAAATAAAAAAAATCTGCTGTTCAGTACATTTATATTCGCATAATTCGTGAAAATATAGGGAACAGCTGATTTTTTGTCGCGATTTGAGGTTTGGTCCCATAATAAAAGTTGTTCATAATGAAGAGTATAATGACCCCTTAAAATATTGCCACTGTTTACACTTACACGTTGTATAGCAACGTAGATACAGGCTCTCATCAATACATGCACTGACAAGCGACCATTGGACCACAGCTCAAGTGAACGATCCTCACTAACCAGAGTAATCAACTTGCAGTTGCTCTGCCTGTGGTTCTCCACAAGCCTGAGTCTTCCGAAGTGGGCGCCATACACGCGTTAAAATCGCATGGCAAATTAATTTGATAGAAGCGCTTATTGGTCGTTTTGCGCGTAACTGTGATCTGGTTTTATTTAGGCGGTGAACTAGTAGAGGGTGAAAGACTTAGGGTGAGTTGCACCAAGGGCTAGGTTATAGTTTCCGTTAAAGTTAAAATGACCATAGAATGACTACCCACTGTTGCACCGTCATGTCAAATGTAAAAAATAAAGTTCGGAGCAGGGACATGGCATTCGACGCGTCTGACAGAAGTGACAGATATTTAACAATAACTTTAACCAGCGAAGCGAGGGCGGTTAAGGTTACAGTTAAAGTTATGACGTCAGCTAACAAATTGTCAAATGGAACAACCTATTTTTTGTCTAACAGGAACTTTAACATCGAACAAAAGGTGCGATGTTTGTTATAGTTAAAGTAAGATGGTGCAACCGACTCTAAGTTATTTATGCTGTTTCGTATATTACTTCCAGGTATTCTATTAAATGTACACATAGACACTTAGTGACAGAAAAACTCAGAATATAAATAAAAATATACTTTAATAATTTGCCAGATAACTTAATCGGTAGGTATTCAGTACTGGTGAATTAGGATATTCGATATATCCATTTTCGATTCATATTCTGAATTTCTTACTTTTATCGTTGGCAATATCAGATTTTTTTAATTTAGACGGTTTAATTTAGACGGTTGTCTTCATAAATCACGATCTCTAAAATCCTTACAAAATAAATGCAAAAGTGAGTTTGTTTGTTTGTTACGCTTTCACGCCAAAACGGCTGAACGGATTTGGATGAAATTTGGCATATGGGTAGATCATGACCTGAATTAGAACATAGGATACATTTTAACCCGGTAGTACGTTCCTGAGGGATAATTCCGACCTCTATGCGGGCGAAGCCGCGGGCAAAGGCTAGCAATATACAGGTTGGTCCAAATTGTTACGTCAAAAAGAAAAATCTGAATTCCTCATACTCAGGAGTATTCTAAAATACCATGTATGTTCCGCGATTTTTGTTTTCGAGTTATTTTTGTTTTTGTAATTATTTAGAGATTTCTACTGGTGGAGCTTCAAAAATTCATATCTTTTTTTGTAGTGAGTATTTTTCAATTTTTTTGTGACATGAAAGTAACATTCAAGACGATACTGTCTATAAATAATTACACAGTAACTATTAATAGAACGTGTCGTTTTACATCCTCATCAAATTTCAGGGTGTGATACAGAACACCAAATCGAACAACTTTCTCCATGGGAGCAACATCGTAATCGCGAAAAAATTTTCAACTGTCCCATAAAAAACTTCAATACCTACTCGACGCAAATCGGGACGGCTGATTATTTTTTCGCGATTACGATGTTGCTGCCATGGAAAAAGTTGTTCGGTTTGATTGTGTATATCACATCCTTAAATTTGACGAGGATGCAAAACGACATATTGTATATCTGTAAATAATTAAAAAAACAGAAATAACTCGAAAACTATAAAAAATCGCGGAACATACATGGGGTATTTTCGAATACCCCTTTTTTTTTTTTTTTTCTTTTTTTTTTTGTGGATGGGAAATCATCAAATGACTTCTCCCGCTCTGGGCAGAGCGGGAGGGCGTGTCAGACTTTTACTGACTAAAACCCACCCATGTTCCTTCAGTTGCCCGTGCCAGGGCCACGGTATCTCTTTCGAACTACCCGCAACCCCGGCGGCATAGGCCCAATTGACCCCGTCACTGCTGCCATCTCTTTGAGGCGCGCGTGGAACACAACGCGCCGTCGACCCGGGCCTGGTCCCTACCGAACGGCGAGCTGCCCATTACTCGTCGTCCGCAAGCCCGCGCCTACGGTGGCCGGGAATTGGCGATCGATTCCCGCCGCCCAGGGCGTCTCCTGCGGCGGCTAGGGGTGCGAGGTTGCCTCTCCACACGCGTTCCGCCTCCTCCTTCGTCTCCAAGACGTCTCCTACGGCGGCTAGGGGCGCGAGGGCGCGGCTGTTGCCTCTCCCTCACGCGTTCCGCTTCCTCCTTCGCGAGCATTACTGCTTCGCAGAAGGAGGTGACGGCCTCCCATGCACTCTCGCTCCGCACCATGGCCTGGACCAGGTTTGGACGCGAGAGACCGCCGCTGCCGATCGCCTCCGTGAGAACACGGCGGTGCTCCGCCCAAGCCGGGCAGACCTCCACTGTATGCTCCACCGTGTCCTCCGGGCCATCCACACAATGGTGACACCCGGGCGTTTCCTCCCGCCTTATCCGAAACAGGAACCTCCCGAAACAACCGTGTCCGGTGAGGACCTGCGTCAGGCGGAAGGTGAGGACGCCGTGGCGCCTCTCCAACCACTCCTCAAAGAGGGGACTTATCGCCGCAATTGTGGCGTGCCCAGCGCTGGGTTGCGACAATCGCACTGGGTTGGCGGGATCTCATGGCGGCATGGAGAGCCATGCCGCCATGAGATCCCGCCGGAGCTCTGTCCGCTGTACCGTGATTTCTCGCGGCAGCGGAGTTACGCCCCGGCGTTTCGTCTCATCGCGCCACTCCCACACGTGCGCGAGGACTTTTGCCTCCAGATCCTATGGCGGTAATCCGGCAAGGAGGCTCGCCGCCTCACAGGAGACAGTGCGGTATCCCCGGACTAGCCGGATGGCCATGACCCTCTGGGACGCGTTCAACCGGCGGGCCGGTCGCAGCCTCAGGGAACGCGCCCACACCGGCGCTCCGTAAAGGGCCATGGACCGCACGACCCCCGTGTAAAGCCTCCGGCAGGAGGCGTTTGGACCCCCCAGATTGGGCAGGAGCCGCTTCAAGGCAGCCCCAGCCCGCTCCAGTCTGGGAGCCAAACGTCGGAAGTGCTCCACGAAGTTCCACCGGCTTTCAATTACCCCAATTTCAATTACGGCGGTTCGAATACCCCTGGGTATGAGGAATTCAGATTTTTCTTTTTGACGTCACTATATGGATCACCCTGTATGCTATAAGCTTTCAATGTGTGAAGAACAATTCCACATCCGACATGACCGCTCTCGGGGCTTAGTTCCGCAAGTTGATAACCAATTAACCACGAGCCACACCTAGTAAAGCTAGTCTATGAGCGTCAAAATAACATTTCCGTGGCTTGTTCAAACTTTTTGCGCGCTGACAAACGCCTGTACAATGCTTTAATTATGGTAATGTGAATGTTTCGTTGCACATGCCTCATTCAGAGCCTTTATTCGGGAACATTTTGCCGGAATTTGGCTTTAGTATTTGCGTAGAATTATATTGCTGATACGAAACGTTGGACGATTATATTATGCGGTGAATAGAGCGACGTATTTATTTTCTAGCTTCATTAGGATGGCTGGGTTGAATTTTGAGCTGGTTATTGCTTAATTTACCATCTAAGTCAGAAAAACTTCATGTAAATGGGGGCGTCTGTGGATGAACTGTCACTATATCCTATTCATCTCTTTTCTGCCACGGCTTATTTTTAATTAAGTAGTTTTTAGTTTTTATTATGGACGCTTTTAACGTGCACATCTCTTCTACATTGTTCTCACATGTATATTTTCAACATGAATAATGTAACTAATATTTTGTAACAATATTTTGATTTAAAAGTGTGTCCGTGGAGTTTCTTGCCCGTGCCTCTCCATAGGTACCTACTACGCTTTGGATTTGGCAACTAGCTTCATTTTTCTAACTGCCCGACCCATTGACAATTCAAAAGTATATGTAGTTGGTTTATTTGAAATAAATGTTTTGTGTTTGAGTTTATAAACAGGTAACTAGGTGAGAGAAATTGTTGTATTTTTCAGTTGGAACTATATTTCGGTAAACAATATCACATCCTTTTTAGGGTTCCGTAGCGAAATTGCAAAAAAACGGAAACCTTATGGATTCGCATGTCTGTCTGTCTGTCCGTCCGTATGTCACAGCCACTTTTTTCCGAAACTATAAGAACTATACTGTTGAAACTTGGTAAGTACTTGGTAGTAACTTGGTTTGGTAGTATTCTGTGAACCGCATTAAGATTTTCACACAAAAATATGTAGAAAAAAAACAAAAAATTTTTGGGGGTTCCCCATACTTAGAACTGAAACTCAAAATATTTTTTTCATTAAATCCTTACGTGTGGGATATTTATGGATAGGTCTTCAAAAATGATATTGAGGTTTCTAATATTTTTTTTTTCTAAACTGAATAGTTTGCGCGGCCGACACTTCCAAAGTGGCAAAATGTGTCCCCCCCCTGTAACTTGTAAAATAAGAGAATGATAAAACTAAAAAAAAATATATGATGTACGTTACCATGTAAACTTCTACTGAGAATTGGTTTGAACGAGATCTAGTAAGTAGTTTTTTTTTAATACGTCATAAATCGGCCTATTATTAAAACATCGATCAAAGTTACAACGAACTACAAGAACTTTTAAATTATGTTACTTGCTGCTACGGAACCCTTCATGGGCGAGTCCGACTCGCATTTGACCGGTTTAGCATGAGAGCCTTAGCATGATGAATATAAATTTTAATGGATACAGAGAGAGGAATGATAAGAAAGAAGGCAGTGAATGATAGTGACAGGACAGGGGAGAATGGAAGAAGAAAACGTGTTGCGCCGACCCCAAGTAATGTGGGATAAGGGCAGGAAGATGATGATGATGTTGATGATGATGACCTGAGTTAGTTGTGCTTAATTTGCTCAAATTCACACGTTTTAAAAAATCTTCCCCCACCAACCTATAACACGCTCAGCGCCAGGTGTATGTCCTGATACTCGTATACCTACTCCCTAATGTTTTTATCCTAGGCCAGTGTAAAACTGGTGATACACGTCTAGAACACAACTTCACAGGCCTGTAAATTGATTTATACACAGTTGTGAACTATTAACAGCCGTACGGATCCATTCATCAGGTTAAACTACGCTTACCGGGGTTGGTCAGTGGATGGATGACCATCTTTACATACCGAAACTCCTCCGTCCCTCGGACAACACGTTAAGCTGTTGGTCCCGGCTGTCGTTCGTGGATCTTTGACAGTCGTTACGGGTCGTCATAAGCCCGAAAGTCTGACAACCAGTCTTACCAAGGGGTATCGTATTACCCAGTTAATGGGTTGTGGAGGTCAGATAGGCAGTCGCTCCATGTAAAATACTGGTATTCAGCTGCATCCGGTTAGACTGGAAGCCGATCCCAACTTAGTTGGGAAAAGGCTAGGCAGATTGATTGTGAACATTGGACGTTTTGAGAAGAAGCAAATTCTGTAAAAAAAAGTCTACTATTTTTGCCTCAAAGGTCCCTTGTCGCTGAGTGTGTTAAGTTTGCTTTAAAAACTTAACCGACTTTTCCCACACAACACTACACTGAAACTCTTCAATATCCGTGACATCACTCGTAAAGCCATCCTATTAACGACCACGCATCGGTAACTTCTCACTGAACGCTTGTTATTCCTCACCTTTACTTGATCTTTTCGATCTTTACAAGAACTCACAAAGAGTAAAGGGTTCTGCTGCAGATGAAACTGCGGTCACATAAAAGGCTTTACTTCTTTACGTATCGCAAACCCTTTGATGGTAAATGCTCAAACCAAATAAAAAACCGAGACATAGCGATGTCAACAGTGATGTGAGGAAGCACGTTTCGGGTTTCGTAAACGGGTGTGCACGTATTTGGTGTAAACATGTGCGTGTGAGCGTGTATGCACAGAGCGAGGTGTTAGTTTTGCGCATGCTTCACTGTATTGTTCGCAGCGCTATGTCTGGATTTTTTTTTAGTCTGAGGCTAAATGTGTCTTTAGGAAATTACCACTTAGAGATGTCAGCAGAGATGGGGTCCGATAGGGCCGATGCCGCCGGGGTCGCGGGTTATTCGAAAGAGATACCGTGGCCCGTGCAACTGAAGGAACAGGATTGAGTCAGTAAAAGTCTGACACTCCCTCCTGCTCCGCCCAGAGCGGGAGGAAGTCTTTTGATGATTTCCCATCCAAAAAAAAAAGCCACTACCACTTCATTGATATGAAAACCTCCGAAACGATGCCCTTCGAAATCTCAATGTATTATACTAGTACGCAACAGTTCGAGTGCGTGGCAGTTAATAATAATAAAATTAAATAATTTTTTATTGTTCCAAAAACAGTGTTACAGATTGCTTTTTAAACGTTTATTGAAAAGCAAAAACGATGCAATACAATACAGTACTTACTTAAATTTGGTGGAAAAGATCACCAGCCCCCCTAGACAAAATCCCTTTTCTGTTAAGCGTTAACGCCAACGGAAAGATCAAATTGTATGGAGTTGACATTAGCTTTAGAGATGTCACGTGACTGCTGCTGTCAACTCCATACAATTTGATCTTTCCATTGGCGTTAACGCTTACAGAAAAGGGATTTTGTCTAGGCCCCCGGATCAGTTACGCTCGGACGGACACGTATTTATCTACCGAGCGGCCGTAGGTAATTAATTCAAGGTCACTGCCCAGATAAACTACTGTAGGTTTATTATTCTGTAATTTGGCTGACTAATAGTTAAAAATACCTATTAGTTTTTTAATTTCCACTTTGACCTGGCAGAAAACATTTAATTTAATTAATCTTCCGTTGCTAAAGGGTATGGAACCAGTATTGTACAACTTGACCCAATCAGGGTTGTAACTAGGATAAAGAACCGGAAAATCCCGTTCCCGAAAGTACCGGGAAATCCCGGTTCCTAGTTGTAACAGCACTTTTATTATATTTTTAACCGACTTCAAAAAGGAGGAGGTTCTTAATTCGTCGGAACCTTTTTTTTTATGTATGTTCCCCGATTACTCGAAGATGGCTGGACCGATTTGAATTATTTTTTTTTTTGTTTAAAAGGGTATACTTCCCAGGTGGTCCTATGATCATCAAGTCAGGATGTGATGATGGGATCCTGGAGAAATAGAGAGAACTATTCCAATTTTATAGGCACACTTGAAGCGATTTGGATAGTTTTTGGAAGAGTACTTTCTTGGAGTGGTCCTATTTCAATTTGGTGAAGATCTGATGAAGAACTTCTGAGATAGGCAACGGAACTCCTCAATAAATGATAGCAAATGGACTGGGATTGCTGAAATCGCATGTCTGTTTGTTGTTCACACCAGTTCATAACATAACATCACGCCAGTAAGCTGTGAAGGGGGTAAGCACATGTAAACCACTAAAAAGTGAAAAATAAAAACTTTTTTACAAAAAAATACAACCGACTTCCAAAAACAACACTACAAAGTGAAAAATAACTTTAATTTCGGAAGTCGGTGGTAAAAACGAAAATACATTTAATCAGACACCGACTTCCGAAATTAAAGTTATTTTTCACTTTGTAGTGTTGTTTTTGGAAGTCGGTTGTATTTTTTTGTAAAAAAGTTTTTTTGTAAGTACGTGTTTTTGTGACAAATAAAACAATTTTTCTTTTTTTAAAAACAGCCTTTGTCACACAAAAGTACACTGGAACACAACAATATTCGTGACTATCCAATCGTAAAGCCATCGAACGATTGATATTCTTTACCTTTTCAGTTTCATAAAGAAATTGTTGCTGTTTTTATTCGCCATATATCTGACAAATTCTGAATATATTAAAAATATGGTTTATATGACCTTTTCCCTACTATGTTGGGGTCAGCTTCCAGTCTAACCGGATGCAGCTGAACACCTGTATCAGTCCCTTCACATAATACGACACCCCTTGGTAAGACTAGTTGTCAGACTTCCGGGTTTCTGACGACCCGTAACGACTGTCAAAGATCCACGAATGACAGCCGGGATCAACGGCTTAACGTGCTTTCCAAGGAGTCGGTATGTAAAGATGGTCACCCATCCACGGACCAAATTCGGCAAGCGTAGCTTAACCTGATGGATCGACCTGTACGGCTGTTATTAATTAGCCACGAGCTCCTGAAACTCGTCAGTATCCGTGATGTATTTTCCGCTCGTAAACCCATCCTATTTACGACCACACATCGGTAACCCTGTCACTGAACGATTGCTATTCTTTACCTGGGCTTAACCTTTTCGGAGTCGAGAGTGATCCGATTTAGGAACTTTCTACATTTGTTCGTTTTCGTGCTGAATTCGACTACAGCGAAGCGAAAAGGAGTGTTATGATTTTGAGCGGTATGTATGTATTATATAATAATATATACAGGGTGGCCGGAACATTGACGTCCAAAAATAAAATTTGGGTCCCTCGTATCGTGGGGTATCCGAATTACCCCCATGTATGTTCCGCGACTTTTCATAGTTTTCGAGTTATGAATTTTTTCACATTTTTTGAGAGTTTTCGACCTGACCAATTTTAAGAAAAATCTAAAAAAAAGTAGAAGACTTAGTCGAGATATTTTTTTGCAACTGAATCTCTATGAGTAGTACTTTTACGCATAAAATAATCAGCTTCGTAACTTTGATGAAAGTTATGAAAATGTTGGTTTTTAGTGAAAAGTTTACGTTCGGTAAATTAGGACTTAAATTTTCAACTTTAAATAAAAAATCTAAGCGGGTAACTTCATGGTTCCTAAGTAGGCCTCAACACTGCGCCAAAATCTCAGTTTTCATAATAATTAAAAAAAAGTAGTACGTAATGGGGCTACTTTGGCTAAAATCGGCCTTCAAAAATAGCAAGGTGAAAATATTCTTAAAATTCCCATCCATCAAGCCATCTGATTAATACAATTTTTTGCCCATTTTCTCGTTCCTTCCTCGTTCCGTTTAGATTTTGTATTTAAAGTTACCGAAATTAAATTTTTTACTTTAAACCAACATTTTCATAACTTTCATAAAAGTTACGAAGCTGATTATTTTATGCATAAAAGCACTACTCATAAAGATTCAGTTACAAAAAAAAATATCTCGATTAGATCTTCTACTTTTTTTTTTTAGATTTTCCTTTAAATTGGTGAGGTCGAAAATTCTCAAAAAATCTGAAAATATTCATAACTCGAAAACTATGAAAAGTCGCGGAACATACATGGGGGTGATTCGGATACCCCACGATACGAGGGACCTAAATTTTATTTTTGGACGTCAATGTTCCGGCCACCCTGTATATGTATGTATGTTCATCTGTTCCCTCATAACATCTAAACTGCTGTATCGTTGGACGCGTCTTGATTGTCCGCTGGTTATAGGCTACGTGATGTCACATTAAATTGAATATGGCGTCCTCTAGCGGACATAAATACTAGCGGACTTAAAAAAAAAATGATCCCGTGTTGGGTATCAAATGAAAGGGTTTAATAAACACATTTCAAATATATATATATATATATATATTGTTATCTACTGCTCGCGGCTTTGGTTGCATACACTCGATAATTAGGAATAGTTTCAAAATCACGCCTCAAATGTGAGCCAAACATATTTTCTCTCCAAACCTACCCAAAATACATATATAATAATAATGATGTTTCGAAAACACACGCGCAGGAGACACGGCCTTACATACACATACATAAACTCACGCCTTCTTCTCCTGGGGGTAGGCAGAAACTGCAGAACGCCACCTACTACGATCCTTACGTACCCAAGTACTCCTTGTGCCTCGTTTACGTTCATACATCTGGTCATACACGCACGCCGGTTGCGAGTACTACGCACTTCACCTTTCTGAAGAGTAATAAGGTCACTACATAAATATAGGTACGTCTTCCTAGAGCGTCACCTCCTAGTTTCCACTCACATCTGCCTTGTTAGCGCCTCTCGTTCATCCTCTCAACATGATCAAACTATCAACATAAGCACACTCTTTTCAATGTTTGTTCATGTTTTTTTTTAACCGACTTTAAAAAGGAGGAGGTTCTCAATTCGTCGGAACCTTTTTTTTTTCTATTGTTTTTTATGTATGTTCCCCGATTACTCGAAGATGGCTGGACCGAATTGGATTTTTTTGGTTTTATACATCAAAGTTGGTCCCGTATAAAATTGATTAACTTTGCTTGGGTAGTTTTTGAGTTTGCTTCAAAAATACGTATTTTTTCCCCACTTTTATATGGATGATGTTCTAGTTTGTTTTGCAGGTAGTGGTATTAGAATTTGTGTAGGGTAGGTACCACAACTAAAAAGTGAAAAATAAAAACTTTTTTACAAAAAAATACAACCGACTTCCAAAAACAACACTACAAAGTGAAAAATAATTTTAATTTCGGAAGTAAGTGGCAAAAAACGAAAATACATTTAGCCAGACACCGACTTCCGAAATTAAAATTATTTTTCACTTTGTAGTGTTGTTTTTGGAAGTCGGTTGTATTTTTTTGTAAAAAAGTTTTTTTTGTTTGTTTGTTTTGTTTGTGTTGTTTTTGTAGTTTGTTTTGTGTCCTTGCTCCTTTTAAATTATTTAACCATTACATTCACGAGGACATTCACGAGGAGCTCGTGGCTAAGTAATAACAGCCGCACGGGTTGATCCGTCAGGTTAAGCTACGCTTGCCAGGGTCGGTCCGTGGATGGGTGACCATCTTTACATACCGAGTCCCATCCGTGCCTCGGAAAGCACGTTAAGCCGTTGATCCCGGCTGTCATTCGTGGATCTTTGACAGTCGTTACGGGTCGTCAGAAGCCCAAAAGTCTGACAACCAGCCTTACCAAGGGGTATCGTATTACCCAGTTAATGGGTTGTGGAGGTCAGATAGGCAGTCGCTCCATGTACTCAGCTGCATCTGGTTAGACTGGAAGCCAACCACAACATAATTGGGGAAAGGCTAGGCAGATTGATATGACATTCATGAAGAAAGTAATGACCTACAGTACTCTTGTCTGGAGATCACGCTCTGTTTCTTTAGCAAAGATTCAACGAAGTTTCATTTATCGTACATAATTCAACCGCTACCGCTAGAGACACTGGGCTTATGACTGCACGGGCGCAGACTACTTACGGCAAAAAAACAATATTGGTTGAGGGAGCACGGCTGTTCAACAATTTACCGAAGGATAAAAAAAGTGTGATAGTATAAATATTTTTAAGACAAAACTCAAGAAATATGTAAGTATGTAATGTACGTACGTATAACGTCACCAACACCCCAGCGGCAAATATGATAATTTATTTTACTTAAATGTAAGCACTTTGTATCTCATTTTAAGCGAACTGATAATTAATTTCATAAGAGAAATACATTCTTTAAACCTAAATATATTATGAAAAAAAAAAAAAAAATATTTATAGTAGTAGTAGTAGTATAGTTTTGTATACGCTCCTTTTCAATCAAAATTTACGTGACAAATTATAAACTACTGTGAGTGGCTATTTATTTATTTATTTATTTATTCAATTGGTAAAACATTCAACCAACCACAGTAGTTTATGCGCGCTTGACAATTTATTACTTTAATTTTGCTATAATTTTCGTTCGAGAAACTGCAGCCCGAATAACAGGCAAAAAATGAAACCTCCAACAAATCAAGGATCTTCAACCTTTTGGCTCGTTAGCCCTTCTTTACGACGCTCTAAAAACTCTCATCTGACCTGACACATGTCATGTCATGTGTGTGTGACCTCTGACGAGCTCTGAAGTCATAACCCGATCACGAAATCCCTGTACAAATTGCGGTCGCCAACATATTGCTTGGATAACGATATGTCTGTAAAGAAAAGGTTGGGCAATATTAGGGGAAATTGCCTGAGATTGCGTTCCCCTGGCGTAGCAATGAGGAATGTAGGAGGATTATAGGGAATCGTTTTCTTTTTCTCTTATTTTAAAGTGGGAAAACGGCTGTGCTCTTTGACCTTTGGAGAATATGCTTTTATATGTGAGCAATTTGTTTCGGCAGCATTTTTATTGCCCTATTCCGCCAGCAGCTTTTGTACTTAATGTCAGGCATTATAGGCACACAGATTTATGTCTTCACAAATTTCTTAAAATAAGTCCGTGTTTCCATTTTCTAATTATCTCGGTTAAATTCGACCTCAAAATGCAGTCTTTGGCCTTACATACCTCGTGTGCAATAAGGTACCTATATGTTTTCATTCACAAATTAACACGCGGAAATTCAAAACCAACCTCCAAGGTAAGCATCTTAAATACAGTCTCCCATTCGGGCTTGAAACAACTGACGACCACGAAATCCAAGCCATAGGTCTTTCTAAAACACCCCGACATTACTCCACGACATTTTAATCCGGCGCGACGGCATATGAAGCCAGTGTACGTAAAACAGTGAGAAATCACACGCACGGTGCGTGTGAGTTCGGGAATTGATGTCGTAAATTACACAACAACAGTCACCTGCGGTGTCGTTTACGTCGCACGTGAGATTCGGGTGTGGTGGCTGTGATAGCGGAGATCTTTGACAGATTCTAGGAAGAACTCACTGTAGATCATGGCATTATCTATGGGAAACATCATAATAGATGACGAAGCTTAAGAGCGGTGGGTCCGTACGGCATTTCATACAAACTTTCAAGTCCTGTTTTATCGAAATGAATGAACCGATGTTAAATTTCTTACGCATAAGCAGGATATAGGTCTAAAAGTTAGTTAAGAAATTTTTTGAAATGTCTTATTTAAAAAAAGATAATTGGAAATCTCTGTTTCTATGGAATACTTAAAAGCGGTCTAATTTAGCTACAACACTATTTTTCGAAAATGTTCTTAACTAACTTTTTAGACCAGATCCTGCTTAATATGCGTATGAAGTTTCATTAAAATCGATTCATTCATTTCGATAAAAAAGGACTTGAAAGTTTGTATGAAATGCCGTTCGGCACTCTCTCGTAACGCTGGGGCTACATTAGCGGATGAAGATTCGTGTCGCGTTGGCGCGTTAAAAACATCGCCTACGGGTATTCGCGATGTTGTTAGCTACATTAGATCTATGTCGCGTTGGCGCGAACATCGTGCCGGATGGTGTTCGTCGCCTGCGTTGGGTGGCCGTCGTAGGCAGTTGAAAATGGAGGAAGTACATGAAAGAGTCTTGACATCAAAGAATCTGGTTTTTGGTAGTACCGTGGTAGGCCAACAGAGTTTATTTTTGATTCTTTTTTTTTTCTTTAATGTTTCTTTTTGTGGTCGGGGTTACTAGGATTCCACATAATACTCTCCGTTTCATAAAATTGAATAAACTCCAACAGTTCGTTGATCCAGTCCTTACTGTACAAAAAATCACAAGAACCTCCATCCCGCTTCAAAGTCTAGACTGCACTGAAGTGACGCAGATGTAGCCACGCAAGCGAATATTGTCGCGACTAAACCCTTTGCCGCACCAGTTTACCGACAGTGCCCCGATAAGCATTCGTCATCGCCCGTTTACTACGCGGTACGATCTACCCGGCCACACTTATCGCGATGACGCAAATATTCGCCATAGCCCGCTAATGTAGCCCCAGCATAAAAGGAAACATAGCGCAGGTGTCAAAAGGTACAAAAGAAATTCCTGGAAATTCCCATATTTATGTACCTAAGATCTCAAATAATTATCTCAAATAATAGCCCGCTAATGTAGCCCCAGCATAAGAGGAAACATAGCGCTGATGTCAAAAGGTACAAAAGAAATTCCTGGAAATTCTCATATTTATGCAAGATCTCAAATAATAGCCCGCTAATGTAGCCCCAGCATAAAAGGAAACATAGCGCAGGTGTCAAAAGGTACAAAAGAAATTCCTGGAAATTCCCATATTTCTGTAAGATCTCAAATAATTATCTCAAATAATAGCCCGCTAATGTAGCCCCAGCATAAGAGGAAACATAGCGCAGATGTCAAAAGGTACAAAAGAAATTCCTCGAAATTCCCATATTTATGTAAGATCTCAAATAATAGCCCGCTAATGTAGCCCCAGCATAAGAGGAAACATAGCGCAGATGTCAAAAGGTACAATAGAAATTCCTGGAAATTCCCATATTTATGTAAGATCTCAAATAATAGCCCGCTAATGTAGCCCCAGCATAAGAGGAAACATAGCGCAGATGTCAAAAGGTACAAAAGAAATTCCTGGAAATTCCCATATTTATGTAAGATCTCAAATAAAATTCTCAAATATTATTATTATGTGTTGAAGGCCTAATGAACAAACGTCGTGACTACAGATAGATTCCAATTGTCATTCCAGCAAACGTCTACTGAAGGACGCACTGTACCGGAAAAAAGTTTGCAGAAAATTCCACCAGCGCGAAATAATACGTCAAATTCCAAACAAAAAAAACTTTCATTACCAGCTACCAATGGACCTCGCCTAACAATTCGACGTCTCTCGCCCACCTATAAATCTAGTCCCTGAAGCGAGACGTACAAAAAAATTGGCTCACACACACACACACACATACACACACAATCTGCTTGCTCCCTATGGATGCATCTGTTGAGAGTTTCTCCTTATTTATTCTCAAACTGATACGGGGTAACGGGATTTGGAGATTAAATGATTTGTTGCCGTATATCTTTAAGGAAAAAGCTTTTTTGGGCAGGTATTTTCTTTGGTTTTCAACTCCCAAACAGGGCCGGTGAAAAAGGTGAAAGTGGAAAGACTTCTTCTGTTTGCATGAATGAGGAAATTCATTCATCAATCCCTTTGCCAAATGTGAATATTGTGGGGATTGAGGGTATCTTTATAGTGGAGCTCGTGGCTAAGTAATAACAACCGCTCGGGTCGAACCAGCAGGTTAAGCTACGCTTGCCGGGGTTGGTTAGTGGATGGGTGACCATCTTTACATACCGAGACTCCTCCGTGCCTCGGCCGTTGGTCCCGGCTGTCATTCGTGGATCTTTGACAGTCGTTACGGGTCGTCAGAAGCCCGAAAGTCTGACAACCAGTCTTACCAAGGGGTATCGTATTACCTAATTACCTACTGGGTTGTGGAGGTCAGATAGGCAGTCTCTCCATATTAAATACTGGTATTCAGCTGCATCCAGTTAGACTGGAAGCCGACCCCAACATAGTTGGGAAAAGGTTAGGCAGATTGATTTTGAGGGTATCTTTATATCCACTACTAAACATGAACAGCAAAAGGATTTACTTACACGATACAATTTTGGAAAATCTGTAAATGGTCAAAGAAACCTGGTGCATAGGGGATGAGGAACATCTATATCGCATAATTAACCCCGCCTTGTGCACGTGTTTCTCATATTAACTGATTCCAGTAACTATTTATGACACACATACATAAATAAACTCACGCCTTCTTCCTATGGGGGTAGACAGAAACTACAGAACGCCTCCTGCTACAATACTTACATACCCCTTTTAACCCGTTGGCCGCTTGGTTTTATAATAATACTAGCTTTTGCCAGCGGCTTCGCCCGCGTGTATGTCGGAAATTATCTCACGGGAACCTTCTACCGGGATGAAAAGCATTCTATGTTTTAATCTAGGTTAGAAACTATCTGTATACCAAATTTCATCCAAATCCGATCAGCCGTTTTTGCGTGATTGAGTAACAAACATCCAAACATACAAACTTTCACATTTGAACAATTGCCGTGCCCTCAGCACTCAGCTACGTTGGTACTATTATTTATTCTGTGGCCCAGCTCATAAATTGACAAATAAATAGCTACGACGAGAAATTATATAAAAAATACTAAACGATTATAGGTTAGTCCTATAAATACGACTGATCATACGACACGGCACGAAAACATTTATCGTATTAATCCGACTGGGGCGGTCAATAGGTTAAACTAGTTATTTGTCCTCTTCAAATAATATTTAGTCACCTTCTACAATAACTATGAAGCCATATTCTAGTCCCATTCATGATAATTATAGTCAGAATGGTTACACATTGTAATCTCTTACTTACTCCTTATAACTATTCGCTATTCCATATCGATTTGCCTTCTACAGTAGCTGTATCATTATTCAAACTGTACTCTGGAACACTTCGACAGAATTGTTCTATACAACTCTCTAAAACTTCTGTTGCCGTGTCGACAACACTCACACAATTTGCATTTTCTCTTTGAATACCGTCACTGTTTCCTCGTTATAACTTTAAGGAAGTTTCTGTACTCTGTGTTGGTACAGAGATATGGGAACAATATTGCTAGACTTGATGACAAAAGGAGTTTTCATGCAGCAGACTATAGTGGTATTGCGGTTGTAAGGAGTGGACTCCAACAAAGCGGAGATGGGCGCAGATGTGCGAAACGGAGAGGATCCACCGAAGCTGTGCGGAGATGCGTACTGGATAGATCGGGCGGGTGGGTTTAGCAACTCGGGGGAACTAGCGGTGCCATCACTCGCCACACACCGCCGCTCACATCACCTCTCGACAGCTTGCGAGGCACAGATCCCATCTCTATTTTGTTCGCGCTAAGCCAATTTGAGACATCTCCTCTCCTCTCTGCTCAACTGTATCTACTGAAGCTAAGCGGAGACGAGATATATTAAAAAAAAGAAATCCTATTGGTTGTTTCCAACACATCTCCTCTCCTCTCGTTTCGTCTCCGCTTTGGTGAAGACCGGGCCAAAGAGCTACTGTCATCTGTTTCGTTTGTAAGTACATTTGGATATCCTCCATTCTGGATGAGATGAAGAGAATAATTATTCTGGCCTCGCGAACCGAAAAACGGTGACATCATCTGCCTAGCCTTTGTCCAACTATACCGTTCTTGGTTTCCAGTATACATAAATACCTATTTTAAAGCCTAATTGACTTCTACAACCAAACTAGGTACTGGGTAATAAGATACTCACCAGAATCCAGAATTTCCGATGGGAGGTACAGCACTCCTGTGCAATATTACTGGCACATCCCAGAGGAAACATAGTTTTTCATTCGAACTTTCTCGCGATGATACAAGTACCATCTAATAGCTAATGATACATAAAAACATAACATACATAAACTCACGCCTTCTTCCCATGGGGGTAGGCAGAAACTACAGAACGGCACCTGCTACGATACTTACATATCCCTTTTAACATATTGACCACTTCAACTCTCTCACACACTCACACACTCACACACACATACACACACACATACACACACACACACAAACACACACCACACACACACACTCACAACCACCACACACACACATACACACACACTCTTCACTTCTTCTTTTTTGATCAATTGCCGTGTCCCCAGCGCCCAGCTCATAAATCGACAAATACCAAACCTATATACTCCTTTTGCCTCGTTTACGTTCATACATCTGGTCTTACCACAGAACAGATAAAGAGATTTATCTTTTCTGTGGGTCTTACACACACTAACTAACGATTTAAACTAATGATTAATTATTTGACTTTTTGATGTAGCTAATGATTTTAAATATAAAAACAGTTATGACTATTGGAATGGATTTTTTTTTGTGTAAAATTGAGCTCCTTATAATGTTCCCACTGCTGGGATACAGGTCTTCTCTCTTCGAGAGGGATTGGGCTGTAATCTACCACGCGGGCTTAGTGCGGGTTGGTATTTGTTACATGTCTTGGAATTTTTGGTTCTTGGACATGCCGGTTTTCTCACGATGTTTTCCTTCACCGTTTTGAGAGCAGTGGTGATAAAATAATTTACACAAAGTAAAGCACCTGCCTGGGTTCGAACCCACGACCTACAACTCGTAAGTCGGGGCCGTTACCACTGGGCCATCACTGCTCTACTATCTACTGATTAAATCACGAATAAATTATCCAAGATTAAACCCACAGTCCAATCTATCCTTACGCTGAAATGGCAATATATTAAATCCACATTTTCGCTTTAAAATCCATTGAGTGCCCGAGTCAAAGAGAGTATAAACCCCCACTATATTTGTTCACCTCTCGCGCCAGTTAACGGCCAAATAAACATCAGCAGATCAAACAGTTGAGTACCTACTCACTACTGTGATGGACCGGAGTTAATTTAAGGGTATGTGGTATTCGATGACTTTGTGGCACATTTCGAAGGGAGGTTAAAAGCCTGATTAAACCTCTGATTATTAAAATGTTTAACTGATCCTCTAAAATCTTATTCATCTTCTAAACATGGATACTTTTTATGGTTCCGTAGTCAACAAGGAAAACTTATAGTTTCACCATGTCCATCTGTTTGTCCGCGGCTTAGTTTAGAGAGAGAAAGAAAGAAAAGAAAGAAAAATATTTTATTTGGGACCCGCACAGGAAATACAGTTAATAAGGGGCATAAATAAAAGTAACAAAATAAACAAAAAAATGAAAAAAAAATATACCAGATGACTTTTTTACCGTCTTGAAAATAATAGGTTATGTTAGGTGAATGGAGTAGAAGCCTATGGCATACCTAGTTTTTTTTTTAATAGCTTAGTCAGAAAAAATATCTAAGTATCAATAAATACTACAAATTCGATGTAAACTTTTAATTTTAGAACAATAAAAACAGAAATTTTGAAAACAATAAAAGGTTTAAAAATATCGAAATTCAAATCATATGCAACCTGCATAATTATGATTTGAAATTAATTTTTTTTAATGAAAAAAAAAAAGTTAGGTATGCCATAGTGTGCATCCACACTGCCGGCCTAGCGCAGTGGCGACGACGGGCGCGAAATATCATATAATGGTGTAGTGACTAAGGCGGGCGCCTAGCGCGACGGGCTCGAGCGAGTTAGCGCGCGTAGTTTTCAAACGTTCCTAACCGCGCGTTATGGCCACACTACGGGCCTAGTCAGCAAGCAACTTAATGCGCGGGTGGCAGGGGTATCAAACCAGTTTAGTCTTGTCGCTCGGCGTAAGAGAGTCTGCAAACATTTTTTTTTGTAAAATGATGTTGACACGGGCTATCTAAAAATACCAAATCCTCATCCATGGTTTGCAACACCTGAAATACATAAAAAAAAAAAAAACCACCGCACGCCCCCGCCGTCGCGCCCGCCTTAGACCCTGTCACCGCGCATTCACTGTGGACGCACACTTTGGCTTCTACTCCATTTACCTACAAGTATTATAGCCTATTTTTTTCAAGACGGTAAAAAAGTCATCCGGTATAGAGACTCTTAGTACCTAGAAAGCTATAATTTGCCAAGGGTATACATATTAATTACGTGGACAAAGTGGTAAAATAAAATCTAGAAAAAAAAATTGTTGCGGGAAAGGGAAGTACCCTTGCACATAAAGTGGGGATCAGTAGGGATGGTATTTTTTTTTCTCATCTATCATATGGTGTGCAATACCGTTGGATAGGCCGTTCAAAAATTTTTCGGGTCAGTAAAACTGATTTTTCGATTCAGGGATCCGTTTGCGTAATATTAAGTTTTTAAAGACTAATTTTTGACAGCACTTAGATGGCACTGGGTTATTATTTAGTGAAAATGGCAATTTCGCTATTCTGAATTTGACGTTTTCATTTAAAATTTTATTGTCAAACTAAATCAGATAACTTATTTTTAATCGCGATTAAAAAGGTGTGAAATAAAATTAGTTAAAGTACTGTATTTATCTTTTTAGGGTTCCGTACTTCAAAAGTTAAAAACGGAACCCTTATAGTATCACTTCGTTGTCCGTCTGTCTGTCTGTCAAGATCTTTGTTCTCAGGAACGCGTGGTGGTATCAAGTTGAAATTAATACCAAATATGTAAGTCTACGGTCCCTTGAAGCTTTAAAAAAATCAATCTTCTAAGTCAACGCAATAAAAAGATACGGCCATTTGTGTGACATATTTTGATACTGGCAAGTAAATCAAAATCTATAATTAAGGTACTTCCCGTTGACCTAGAATCATGAAATTTGGCAAGAGCAAGGCACAGCACAGGTAACGGAAAAAGTCTGAAAATCGTTCTTTTTTTGTAATTAGGTACTATATTAAGTTTGTTTTTGCGATAAATTCTTTTCAACTACGGAATAACGGAAGCCTTAATTGTATGTGGTCCGACACGCACTTGGGCGGTTTTTTTAAATGAATGAACCTCTAATAACATTTTGCTCTTCTAATAATGCACACTTTTTTAAATAACTGAGCCTCTTTTTAACTTTCTGGTCTTTTCTCAGTAGTGGTCGCAGTAACTAAGCCAGGATATCCCGACCATCGCCCTGGCACAGGCAACTGAAGGTACACGGTGTTGTTTTAGTCAGTAAAAGTCTGACACGCCCTCCCGCTCCGCTCAGAGGAGTGCGAGAAGTCATTTGATGATTTCACATCCATAAAAAAAGGGTACCCCGACCAAATGGATTTGGCTAAGTTAGAACTGTGACCATGCGTGCTAGCCAAACGAGCGCAACATCAAAATTGGTCGCAGTTATGACATGGCTATTAAGTATTTTTAGGACCCCAAAATAGGAATTATTTTAGGTTCACAAGAAAAGGTGCAATCATTATTTTAGGTGTTCAATAATATTTTTAGGAGTGCAAAATGGTAATTAAAATAGGTTCGATTAAATAAATGCCTCAGTAAATCTGGCGTCAAACAGATAAAATTGACCCTGTCACTTGAAATTATAATTGACGACGAATTAAATTGCAACAACTTGGTGAGGAGTTTCCTAACTTATTATCATCATCATCTGCCTAGCCTTTTCCCAACTATGTTAGGGTTGGCTTCCAGTCTAACCGGATGCAGCTGAATACCAGTATTTTACATGGAGCGACTGCCTATCGAATCTTTTTTTTTTTTTGTGGATGGGAAATCATCAAATGACTTCTCCTGCTCTGGGCGGAGCGGGAGGGCGTGTCAGACTTTTACTGACTAAATCCCACCCGTGTTCCTTCAGCCTGTGCCAGGGCCACGGTATCTCTTTCAAATAATCCGCGACCCCGGCGGCTGCCTTTTTTTTTTTTTTTTTTTTTTTGTTGACGCTGGGAAAAATGCATTACGCATGCCCACCCGTCGGGGGACGGGTGGGGTATGTGGGACTCCCCGGTAAATCCGGTATACCCACTAAACGACCCAGCGGCGCTCCCGCATCGCCGTGACGGGAGGGTCATGGGAAACTGGCTCAGCCTTTACATCCACAACCCTCCCGGCGCATGCCCGCCTAGCTGGCGGGCCCCGCTTGCCCCCCAGCAGGTTGAGGGGCTACGGGAATGGCCGGGAGCACCTGACCATTCCCGTCCGGCACTGGTGGAGGAACGTGCGATACAGGCAAGGGTGCCCCCGCACCCGTTGCCTGCTGGCCTCCACCTGGGAGGAGTCGGAGATGAGTATCAAACTCACGTCTTCTTCGACCCCTCCTCCGCCTTCGGAGCGGCGCCGCGTGAGGATCATCCTCCCGCGCCCGCTCCGCCGCCTCCTTCTGGGACATGACGTGTTCGCAGAAGGAGGCGACCGCCGCCCAGGACCTCTCATCCACCAGCATGGCGTTAACCACGCCGGGGAGCGAGAGGTCCGGTCCTATCACCGCGACCAGATCGCGGCGCGTCTCGGACCACGACGGGCACGACCCGAGGGTGTGCTGCGCCGTGTCCTCCGCCGCGCCGCAACCGTGGCACGACGGCGTCTCCTCCCGTCCGATTCGGTGCAGGTACGACCCGAAACAGCCGTGTCCGGACAGCACCTGCGTCAGACGGAAGGAGAGGAACCCGTGCGACCGCTCGAGCCAGTCTCGCAGCACTGGCCCGAGCGCATCGAGGGTCCGGCGGCCAAAGACTGCAGTGGCGAGTTCTCCCGTCCAGTGGACGACGATGGCGTCTCGCGACTCCCGTCGGAGGGCCTCACGCTCTTCCGGGGCCGGGCGTTCTCCTCTCGCCCTCCGCCCCGCCGTCCACTCGTATACTCTGGCGAGCACCCACGCCTCGAGTTCCCAAGGGGGGGTGCCGGCCAGAGCACAGGCCGCCGCAAAACCCACCGTCCGGTAGGCCCGCGCGACCCCCCCCCCCGGCGGCTGCCTATCTAACCTCCACAACCCAGTTACTGGGTAATACGATACCCCTTAGTAAGACTGGTTATCAGACTTTCGTGCTTCTCACGACCCGTAACGACTGTCAAAGATCCACGAAAGACAGCCGAGACCAACGGCTATTAGTCTTTCCTAACTACTTACTACTAAACCATATTGTCAAATATACGTGCAGATGACAGATTTTCATGCCTCCTCCCTAAAATATGACAGAACCGCTTCCCTAGGAAATCGTAGCTATACGGTGTATGTTGTCAGGGTTTTCTGTGATCCTCTCTTCCGTCAGTCTTCACTATTAAGTACCTATGTTTTTTTGGTAAAAGCTTTCAGGTAAATACTCTATCCACACTCAAAACAAACGGGAACAGATAGCAGATCAAACGAGGTAATTAAAGTGAACGCAACAGCGCACAATCAACTTCCGATCCGTCAAACTGATATGTGGAAATAGCTATCAGCATTCTGATGAGATTGTTTGTTTGTGAACGTTTAAATTTAATGGGAAAGAGATTAAAGGAATGGTGGATTTTACACCTTAGCCTTTGGCAAATGCCAGCTTTTTATTAAAAAAAAAACCGGCCAAGTGCGAGTCACAATATTTAACACAACATATTTAAAAAAATAATTCGTTTCTTGTATCGGGTCCCCTTTAATTTTTAACTTTATTTAATTTTTATTATTTGTTGTTAAAGCCGTAATAGAAATACACAATCTGTAAAAATTCAAGTGTCTAACTATTTAGGTTCAAAAGTTACAACCCGGTGACAGACAGACGGACGGACAGCGGAGATTAGTAATAGGGGTTTCGTTTGGTATCTTTCGGATACGGAACCCTAAAAAAGCGGAATTGCCAACAAGACTTGATTTTGACCGTTTTGTATTGGCCTTAGATCATTAGCCGCCGCTTGCACGAACCTAAAAATATCGCGGCGATTTTTTTCCTCGCACTGGATTTTCAATGCTCTGCTTGGCGCCGAAAGTTAAAAACATAAGGTTAAGATAAGATAAGCTAACCCCCAACCTGTTGGATTTTTGTTGAAAATCCAACAGTGTGGTTTTCCACGCGCTGGGATGCACTCTGTTGTTGTTAGGTTGGATTCTCGAAGCTCGGCTCAACATCGAGAGTTGAAAATCCAGTGTGCAATAAAATCCCGCTGCGATATTTTTACGTCCGTGCTAACGTCGGCATACGCTACCTAATCTCATGTTAGAAGTTGTGGTTGGTTCATGAAGACGTAGGTGAAGAGAAGTATGAAAGAAAAAGACATGTTGCGCCAGCCCTAAATGAATTGAGATAAGGGCAGGAGAATGATGATCTTGATTAGTTGTGATTGGTTGATAAAAATAACAACAGTAATAAATTAACACAAAAGGAGATCATTAAAAAAAAGTTATATTCCGTTAGCACATGTAATTCTCTTCACTTTTCACTATGGGACCAAATCTGTAGGGTCATGCCCTATGCTGTTTACAAGTTTGAAAAATACTGTTTAAAATATCATTATAATTCACCATCATCGTGAGGAAACCAGGATGTCCTAGAACCACCAGTTCGAAGATATGTGTCATCCAGCAACCCGCACTGGGCCCGGGTGGAGTATTGCGGCACTGTCCCTGTCAGAGAGAGAAAGATGGTGTCCCAGCATTGGGAACGTTGTAGGTTGATTATGCTTATCCTGTATCAACCGTAAGGCCATGACCTTCATACTGATCTGCGCCAATGTCATCAAGGTCCTTTCAGATGTCGTCTTTTAAAAATAAAACATGCATAAATAAAATAAACTTTAACATTATTAGAGTTATAACAATGCCTCATTCATTCGTATATCTGAGCCGAGATCCGTCCCAGTCCTCCACAGCGTGGCCACAAAATAGAAAAGATACAGAAGGTTCTCTGCATGCAACGTGCGACAACACACGCACACATGACAATAAGCGCCTACGTGTACGGTCAGCATTTGTTTCTCCATGGCCACGAACTACACGCTCAAGTGACACGCGTCTTGCGACAGCGACTGCGGAAAACAAATGAAAACAGTTGTTTAGAGCATGCCACACGTCGCCGCGACGCAACTTGCGGAGTGACGGATGGCAAACGGTGACGCGCACGTGTCTTTAACGCAAGTTGCATCACTCAAGGCCATGAAGGAGACCTGAGATCGCCGTACGTACGCCTCTGTGAGAGTGCTAATTAAAAAAAAAAAAAAAAACTAAAAGCTTTATTGGCAAAAAGAAGAGGAGATGACAGACAGCAAGCTGATGTTTAACGCTTTCACGGGCGGTTGACGTCAATTTATTTATTTATTTAGGGAAAACAAACAGTAGCACAATAACAAACAGACAAAATAGCTTCAATATTACATTTAACAATTATACTACCCACTACGTTTTCCAAAAATTACAATTTATAGTATTTAAAACTAGCTAGTAACACAGATCATACAATATTGTCCTAGAACTCAAACTGGACTTTTAAATTTAAAAAAGAAAAAGTAAATTTGTGTGCGTACATTATTAATTATTAAACATAAAGTTGAGTATTATTGTTAAACATTACGTTGCTGATCCTTTAAGGATCGTCTCAGACGTCATAAATTACAATAAAGTTTCTATTGTGTCTCATTTAGCGTCACACAAAAAAGTTTGTATGTACATCACAATATTTTTGTTTGACCCCCCACTAAGCAGTGCTTGTATCATATAGGTCGGAGTGCGATTGAGCAGAAAGAAATGTGTCGGTTCACAAGGCTAGTTTAGTAAAGCGTATGTATTGTATGTGTTTTCGTGCGCTATCTGAGGCCGGCCTTCTGCAGCTATCTTTATTGTGGTGCATCGTAATAACAGCAACACGCCAAGTTTCATCAGCGTCCGCATAAATATTCTTTATTATCATCCCCTCATGAGAGATCCGGACAAATGACGGACAACTAGGACACGGCACATTTATGATTTGGGACATTCGCATGGTCCACTTGTGTTTATTGTCGTTATGTACCGATGGTTGCGGTGAACATTCAAATGCCATTATTTTTTATTGGGATGAAACAGTGTACCCAGTGTACCATGTCAGAAGTTAATAAATTATAAATTATTTATTTTTGTGAATTGGTTTTAAAAATCACTTTTCATCATTTGCCTTGCCTTTTCCCAACTATGTTGGTATCAGCTACCAGTCTTACTGGATGCAGCTGGATACCAGCATTTTACTTAAAGCGACTGCCTCTCTGACCTCCACAACCAGTATCGTGTTACTGGGTAATACGATACCCCTTGGTAAGGCTTGTCAAACTTTCGGGCTTCCGACGGCCCGTAACGACTGTCAAAGATCCCGAGGCACGGAGATATCTTGATATGTAAAGGTGGTCACCCATCCCCGGACCAACCGCGGTTAGCGTAGTTTAACCTGATCGATTAACCCGTGCAGCTGTTATATTACTTAGCCACAAGCCCCTCTCAAATCAAAAATCACTTTTACATGTCAAAAATAAATTATGTTTTAAAACTAGATTCGATGTTTCCTAACTGACTACTCAGAGAAGAAACACCGAGACCAACTCTTTTAAAGTCCAGCACCGTAATATCATAACACACTATCAAACGGAATCTAAATCATTTCGAAGAAAATTTACTTTAAAAAAAGTAAAAACCGATTTCAAAACCAAAAATGAATAAAATAACTTTCAAAAAACACTTAACAGCTTCTGAAGTCGGTGTTAAGCTAAAGTGCATTGAAGAGTTGAAGACACCGACTTCAGAAGCTGTTAAGTGTTTTATTAAAGTTATTTTATTCATTTTTGGTTTTGAAGTAGGTTTTTACTTTTTTTAAAGTAATTTTTTTTTTAAATTTTTGGTTGAATATACAATTACATAATTATGTAAGCCCAAGACGAACAAAAAGAAGAATCATCAAAATCGGCTTAGAAATGCCGGAGATACAGTACATTTATGCATATAACTTCGTACATAAGAATAATTACATAATGTTTTATATACTAAAACCTTTCTGAAAGTATGTAGATTACGGTAGTGAAAGAGTCATCGAAATTGGTTCATAAGTTTTTGAGAAAATCGCGGACAAACATACATACATACATACATACATACGTACATACATACATACATACCTACATACATACGGGTCGAATACAGAACCTCCTTTTTTGAAGTCGGTTAATAAAAATTGCTAAGTAATCGAAAACGTCAATAACGCAATGAATGTTGTTGAACTGTCAAAATTAAACCGATTCCGATTGATAGTGTGTTACGCAATTGCCCCGCAGTTTTAATCTTGGGGAGGTCAGAATTATGAGGACCATACAGATGATTAAAATTTTGTATTCAAATTCCACAAGTCAAAAAGTCAATAATATCGGCCCCAAAATGCAAAAGAGAGGTCCACTGCTGGATAGAATTGAACAGGAGCCTCTACAAAACTCTCTCTCTCTAATGAAGGTACAATGAAAAGCTACGGAGGAAATTGCCAAAGTAACAACGCTTGAGAAATAATCCCATAATCACCTTTTAAAAGAGTTCTTCGCCAGGGGCACTCGGCAAATCTATGCAGTTTTCTACCAACCCGCACTGGGCACGCGTGGTGGATTATGCCCCACTCCCTCTCACAGAGAGGAGGCCTGTGTCCCAACAGTGAGAAAATTATAGGCTGTATAAGCTTATGGTTATATTTGGCAAAGTAGAAGTCAAGCTCTTTTGCTCCTCTAATCCCTGTTGACTCTTCTAACAGCTCTAAAACATTTTAAACTCATCTGTGAACCCTGTCCCAGACAGTGTTCTCAAGGACCTCATGATTTACAGCAGTTATGTATTACTTCCTACAATCTTGAGCTCCTATAAAACTGTCAACTGTACTCCACTTCTAAAAGCAGTTCACGGTTTGTGAGTTGATTTATTGTGTGTATTTGTGAGAATGCCGGTTTCTTTATAAAATTTTATCATAAGCTTTAGAATCATGTGCCTATAATGTTTCGCTGCTGGGACACAAGCCAGCTCTCTGGCTTGTAATCCACCACGTGGGCGCCGAGGAATAAAAACTAGGCGGTGGCAAAAAAAAAAAGTCTCGATGGATGTCAGTCAATTATTCACCAGCAAAATGCTTAATCATTAAAATATCACAATTGTACTCCAAAATCAATTTAAAATTCGCACTAGAGTTCACTTCACACTGTATGTGTCGGCCATAAATCTTTTGCGGCCATAGTGGACATTATCGGCACCGGTGTGTATTCCTGTCTGCTTCCATTCCATTGCTGCTTTTGTTAGATAAAACGTATAGTGGTATGTAGGAATGCAGCATAGGAAGGCATTGTTGTGATGTTTTGTTGTCGAGTTTTGGGGTTCGGTGATTGAAATGGAACACAGGTAGTACTAACAGGCTGTTTCTGCGACTCTGGTACACCTACCGAATACATTTTCCAGAATGATCAAACAATTAGGATAAGTCTTTGACACCAGATATCAAGCTACTTCTCTGTATAAGGAAAATATTATAGTTTTAATAGCTTAATATCTAGTTATTAAAACACACCTACCACTTAAATAAAAAAAAAAAAAAAAAAAACTCACTTTGAAAGATGTAAGCGTATCCAATTCGACTCGACTTTTAAATGGATAAAAACTTTTTACAAAAAAAAAACAACCGACTCCCAAAAAAAAAAAACACCACAAAGTGAAAAATAACTTTAATTTCGGAAGTCGGTGTCTTTGGTCTTTTTTAGTTTCATTTTTGCCACCGACTTCCGAAATTAAAGTTATTTTTCACTTTATAGTGTTGTTTTTGGGAGTCGGTTGTTTTTTTTTTTTAATTTTTCACTTTTTAGTGGTGCCTACCCCACACATCAAATACCACTCTGCAAAATAAATTACAGTATCATTCACATAGACTATGTGGAAAAAATACGTATTAAATTATTGAAACTAACTCAAAAGCCACTCATAAGAACTTGAAGATATTTTTATATGCGACCATCTCAAATAAAAACTTTGCAAAAAGGCACATATACGTCGCGCTAAGCCGTGTCAGAAGTTTGTAAGGCGTAGTTTTATGTTGACGGAGATAACGAGGCTACGAAATCAGACTTCTGACAATCAAGGCCACACATAACATACAAGTCAAGTAGCGCAATTTGAAGCGGCATATAATTATCATTAAAATAAGGTATAGCCAAAGTGCACCTCATGACAATTCCAATAAGCCCAAACACGGCTAGAATACATTATTTTGTTACTGAGTTCCGGTGCCTACCTTTCGGCTTCTTCATCAGATCGGTTCGATGGTACCATTTTCATCAAAACCATTTATTTAAAGCTTCGTCATAGTCGCTTAACTATCTTAATCGAGATATGTATCTTATATCGCCACCCGTGAAATACTTATTATCGTTGAGAAGTTCCCGTGGCTATCTGTGGTCTTCTTCATCAGATCCACTTCACCAGATGCTACTTTCTGAATGCAAATGCTTGATTTGTTGATGAAAATACCAAAATCGCTATATGTATGCCTATAATTTTTGAGGAGTTCCATCAATTCCTTATGGATCCCATTATCAGAACTAGATTTTGATAAAAATGGGACCAATCTGGAAGTATATCCTTTCAAAAAGAAAAATAATTTTCCAAATCGGTTTATAATTGACGGAGTTCTGAGGTAACAAACATAAAAAAAAATACAACGGAGTTGAGAACCATCTCCTTTTTTTGAAGTCGGTTGAAAATACAATAGATTCAATCTGCCTAGCCTTTTCCCAACTATGTTGGGGTCGGCTTCCAGTCTAACCAGATGCAGCTGAATACCAGTTTTTTACATGGAGCGACTGCCTATCTGACCTCCACAACCCATTAACTGGGTAATACGATACCCCTTGGTAAGACTGATTGTCAGACTCGGGCTTCTGACGACCCGTAACGACTGTCAAAGATCCACGAATAACAACAGACACTAACGCGCAACGGCTTAACGTGCTTTCTGAGGCACGGAGGAGTCTCGGTAGGTATGTAAAGATGGTCACCCATCCACAGACCGACCCCGGCAAGCGTAGCTTAACCTGATGGATCGACCCGTGCGGCTGTTATTACTTAGCCACGAGCTCCTCATAATACTTCAGATTATCTTATAGCATTTTGATAAAGTGACAGTGCGAAACAAGTGCGAAACGAGTATTTGTAATTCAAAAATAATTCGAATTACGAATTACAAACGTTACGTTTACTTTCGATTTTTTTTTTTTTCGTTTACTTTTGATTTTTTTTTCGTTTGTTTGTTTACGTTTCGTTTGCTTTCGTGCTTGGCCTAACAGATGCCCAGGACCATCTTTTTCGGAGGCCCTAGGCAATTTAGGATATGGAGAATGCAGGATGCAAGAGCGAGCTGGCTTGTAACATCCCGCCTGGGATAGATTAGGATTTATTTAGACTGTTCATACAGAAATAGTAGTTACTTTCTCGACTTACGCAGAAAAGTTTGGTAACTAAGAAAACGCAGAATTTACCAATGAGCGAGCGAAGCGAGCTTAAAAATTGTAGCACTCCGCCTGAGATTTACTTAGCTTTTCTTTTGACAGTCTCTATACTACATTTATTTACAATAAGATAAGACATTTAAACAAACTTTTTTTACAGTCCGTTCAACCGATTTTGACTTCTATTCTGTAGGCTTAAAGATAGCATTAAAGGCTAAAAAGTGGTTACAATACCAATTGTTTATTGCAGCTGCCATTTGTCATGCCACCAACGCAATAGAAGTTAAAATCGGTAGAACGGCTGTAAAAAAGGTTTGTTTAAATGTCTAATCTTATTGTAAAATGGAGTATAGCTATGATCTGCTGGCAGGAACAAGGGGGCCCCATGGATCACGGGGTACTGGGCACTTGCCTAGAGTGACCAAAGACAGCCCTGCAGACGCCTTTTTTTTTTTGTGTATGGGAAATCATCAAATGACTTCTCTCGCTCTGGGCAGAGCGGGAGGGCGTGTCAGACTTTTACTGACTAAAACCCACCCGTGTTCCTTCAGTTGCCCGTGCCAGGGCCACGATATCTCTTTCGAACTACCCGCGACCCCGGCGGCATCGGCCCAATTGACCCCGTCACTGCTGACATCTCTTTGAGGCGCGCGTGGAACACAACGCGCCGTCGACCCGGGCCTGGTCCTTACCCGGACGGCGAGCTGCCTATTACTCGTCGTCCGCAAGCCCGTACCTACGGTGGCCGGGAATCGGCGATCGATTCCCGCCGCCCAGGGCGTCTCCTACGGTGGCTAGGGGCACGAGGGCGCGTCTGTTGCCTCTCCTTCACGCGTTCCGCTTCCTTCTTCGCGAGCATTACTTTTTCGCAGAAGGAGGTGACGGCCTCCCATGCACTCTCGCTCCGCACCATGGCCTGGGCCAGGTTTGGACGCGAGAGATCGCCGCCGCCGATCGCCTCCGTGAGAACACGGCGGTGCTCCGCCCAAGCCGGGCAGACCTCCACTGTATGCTCCACCGTGTCCTCCGGGCAATCTACACAATGGTGACACCCGGGCGTTTCCTCCCGCCTTATCCGAAACAGGAACCTCCCGAAACAACCGTGTCCGGTGAGGACCTGCGTCAGGCGGAAGGTGAGGACGCCGTGGCGCCTCTCCAACCACTCCTCAAAGAGGGGACTTATCGCTGCAATTGTGGCGTGCCCAGCGCTGGGTTGCGACAATCGCACTCTCCATGTCACCATGAGATCCCGCCGGAGCTCTGTCCGTTGTACCGTGATTTCTTGCGGCAGCGGAGTTACGCCCCGGCGTTTCGCCTCCTCGCGCCAATCCCACAGGTGCGCGAGGACTTTTGCCTCCAGATCCCATGGCGGTAATCCGGCAAGGAGGCTCGCCGCCTCACAGGAGACCGTGCGGTATCCCCGGACTAGCCGGATGGCCATGCCCCTCTGGGACGTGTTCAACCGGCGGGCCGGTCGCAGCCTCAGGGAACGCGCCCACACCGGTGCCCCGTAAAGGGCCATGGACCGCACGACCCCCGCGTAAAGCCTCCGGCAGGAGGCGTTTGGACCCCCCAGATTGGGCAGGAGCCGCTTCAAGGCAGCCCCGGCCCGCTCCAGTCTGGGAACCAAACGTCGGAAGTGCTCCACGAAGTTCCACCGGCTGTCGAGGACGAGTCCCAGGTACTCCATCGTCGACTCGACTCCAATGTGAACCCCTCCTACCGTTATTTGAGGACCATGAAAACACATGACCTCGGACTTGTGCAGGGCCACCTCGAGTCCCAACTGCCGGACCCTCTCTACGATTGTCGCAACCCCGCGTGTTGCTAGTTCGGCCGCCGCCTGGTGCGACCTCCCTTGCGCCAGGACCAGCGTGTCGTCAGCGTAACATAGAACGCTGACGCCACTAGGGAGGTTGGCGCGCAGCACCCAGTCGTACCCGATGTCCCACAGATGTGGCCTCAAGCCCTGCAGACGCCTGGAGCGCAGGTTGATGCACGAACAGAATGTGCTTCTTCGTTGTATCAATATTATTACAAACTAGCTGTGCTTCACTCACGTGACTGTGAGTGTGAGTGTGTGTTGGCATTGTAAGTTTATTTATTTATTTATTTAGGTTAGCCAACAATTGTTTACACTAAACATTTAAAATAATTTCGCTAACAGTACTTACGTTTACGAGTATAAGTTCAACAATTACTTACAGGCTAACACAACATGCACCATTTATGGTTTTACATAATAGACAAAGCGAAAAAGAACATTTACAATTATTAAAGCTATTAATATTTTTTGGTAATTCATGCTAAACAGACATTTGATTTTAAATAACAAAAAAAAAAAAAAACAGTTATTCGACCAGAACTTAGCCACGTCGACAGCGTGCTAAATGGAAACCCAGCTTCATAAAATAACGGTTCAGAAATCTGATCGTATGCTAACGAGCGAAAAACCAATTCCCTTAAACAATACGGGCTTGAACCAGGCCGTTGACAGCATTGAGTACCTCTCAAGCAAATAGAAAAACGAAATTAATATTAAAGTGAACAAAACGTCTGAAAATTAATTTGATTCAGAGCCTCCTATTATTTAATTGGGGAACAAATGGCTTGGGAATGTGGATTGGGAATAAAGGGATTTTTACATCACAATAGCGAGCGCTAAAAGAAAACATAATATAAAATAGCGCATGTATTTCCAGAAGAGGAAGACTAAGTAATAACAGCCGCACGGGTTTATCGATCAGAAGCACCTTAAGCCGTTGGTCCCGGCTGTCATTCGTGGATCTTTGACAGTCGTTGCGGGTCGTCAGAAGTCCGAATGTCTTACAGTCAGTCTTATCAAGGGGTATCGTATAACCCAGTAGCTGGATTGTGGAGGTCAGATAAGCAGTTGCTCCATGGAAAATACTGGTATTCAGCTGCATTCGGTTAGACTGGAAGCCGACCCCAACATAGTTAAGAAAAGGTTATGCTGATGATATGGGCAGAGGCGTTTCTTTATCTATTCCACCTACATTTTGCTAGCTATGACATATCGTAAGGCTGCCTGCCTTGAATCAGAGAAATAGGATACCATCAACCAATAAAATTCCACTAAAATCATGTCATGTGAATTTAGTGGAATTCTATTACTTCTCTGAGCAGTGGTGGCCAGTTGGCTATTGGCTGCTCTCAAAACAGTGAAGGAAAACATCTTGAGGAAATATTCTAGAACCGAAAATTCGAAGACATGTGGCATCTACCAACCCACACTGAGCCCGCGTGGTGGATTACGGCCCACTCCCTCTCACCGAGAGGAGGCCTGTGTCCCAGCAGTGAGAACATAATAAACTGATTATGATTGATGATGATGACTACTCTGATCAGCTCTTCGCCGATAGAAAGGCAGTCTACTGAGGGGCATGGACATGGATCATGGATCATGAACTAAAAACCGAGATATATTTTTTTTACTACAAATCCAAATAATATATGCCCTAGAAGCAACCCACTCGTAGTTTTCAAGCTAATCGTTTTGTCAGCTGCCATTGAAACGAACAGACAGAGCTGAATTGCGTGGAATTTGATAATAAATTAAATTCATAATTTTTTGTGTTTTTATTTAGGTCTTTACCTATGAAATTGCCGTTCTGCAGTACTGGCCATTTCAAATCAAAATAATTTTTGTTTGGCTAAGAATTTTAATTTCAAATTAATTTTATTTTAAAAACATGGATTTTTTTTTCCAAAAGTAGTCATTTGTTTATTGATTAGTGTTGCATTTTCATCGCATTTCAATCTTTTTCGTCATCATGGATACGTTAAAAATTCGAGTAATTATGGAATATGAGTACCGTCGTGACAGCAACGCGGCACAAGCGGCACGCAACATCAACGACGTTTACGGAGCTAACACTACAAACCAACGCACCACTTGTTATTGGTTTGCTCGCTTCCGTTCTGGAAATTTCGACCTGAAAAATGAACCTCGCGGTCGTCCGAAGACTTTGGTCGACAATGACGAATTAAAGGCGATTGTGGAAGCTGATGATACACAATCTACGGCTGAATTAGCAGCAGCTTTCGACGTTAGCGTCAAAACAATATTGGTCCATTTGCGTCAAATTGGCAAGGTAAAAAAGCTTGACAAATGGGTGCCCCACGAACTCAATGATCACCAGCGCGAAGTCCGCGTCGAGACGTGCCTTGCACTGCTCAACAGACACACAAATGAAGGAATTTAGAACCGCATTGTTACCTGCGATGAAAAATGGATTCTGTTTGATAACCGCAAGCGCTCAGCAAGTTGGTTGGATCCTGGTTCAGCACCTAAACAATGCCCTAAACGAAAACTTACCCCTAGAAAAGTGATGGTCACTATTTGGTGGTCTAGCGCCGGTGTGATTCATCACAGCTTCTTACCAAACGGGGTGAGCATTACTTCAGATGTGTACTGTGAAGAACTGAACACAATGATGGAGAAGCTGGCACGTCCTCACCTTCCGCCTGACGCAGGTCCTCACCGGACACGGTTGTTTCTGGAGGTTCCTGTTTCGGATAAGGCGGGAGGAAACGCCCGGGTGTCACCATTGTGTAGATCGCCCGGAGGACACGGTGGAGCATACAGTGGAGGTCTGCCCGGCTTGGGCGGAGCACCGCCGTGTTCTCACGGAGGCGATCGGTGGCGGCGATCTCTCGCGTCCAAACTTGGTCCAGGCCATGGTGCGGAGCGAGAGTGCATGGGAGGCCGTCACCTCCTTCTGCGAAGCAGTAATGCTCGCAAAGGAGGAGGCGGAACGCGAGAGGGAGAGGCAACAGCCGCGCCCTCGCGCCCCTAGCCGCCGCAGGAGACGCCCTGGGCGGCGGGAATCTATCGCCGATTCCCGGCCACCGTAGGCGCGGGTTTGCGGACGACGAGTAATGGGCAGCTCGCCGTCCGGTAAGGACCAGGCCCGGGTCGACGGCGCGTTGTGTTCCACGCGCGCCTCAAAGAGATGTCAGCAGTGACGGGGTCCAATAGGGCCGAAGCCGCCGGGGTCGCGGGTAGTTCGAAAGAGATACCGTGGCCCTGGCACGGGCAACTGAAGGAACACGGGTGGGTTTTAGTCAGTAAAAGTCTGACACGCCCTCCCGCTCTGCCCGGAGCGGGAGAAGTCATTTGATGATTTCCCATCCACAAAAAAAAAAAAAAAAAAGCTGGCACATCTCCAACCAGCATTGGTCAATCGCTCGTCTCCGCTGTTCCTGCACGACAACGCGCGACCTCATACTGCACAGCAAACGGTCTCCAAGTTGCAAGAACTGGGGTTGGAAGCTCTCTGTCATCCGCCCTACTCACCAGACCTTGCGCCTACAGACTACTACTTTTTCCAGAATTTGGATAAGTTCTTGGCGGGAAAAAAATTCAATACCCGAGAGGCAGTACAAAATGCCTTTGAAGAATTTGTTGCCTCCCGTCCAGCTGATTTCTTTAAGAAGGGCATCAATAAACTGCCACTGCGTTGGCAAAGATGCATTGATTGCATGGGTGATTACTTCGATTAATACAAATAAAAATGCATGAAAAAAATTCGTTTAAATTTTTTCATACAAAACGGCAATTTCATAGGTAAAGACCTATTAATATAATTTCAGAACAGAGATGGTACTCAGAAATAGTAAGTAGTAGAGTTTGTAAAGTAGTGAGATTTCTTTCTTTTCCAAAATTGGCTTACTTTGATGGTTATATTTCAAACCGTATTCGTATTTTGTAAATATGTAGGTATATATATATATATATATATATATATATATATATATATAATTTCAGGACCAATCAGGAACAACTTGCGACCCACGGATGCCCCTCAAGTTAACGGGGAAAATATACATGTCCGTGATAAGGCCCTGTCGTACTTAATGGATCGGAATGCTGGGCAATGCAGAACACGGATGAAAAAAAATTGCATGCAGTGGAGATGACAATGTTGAGATGGATGTGTGGAGTGACGAAAATGGATAAAGTAAGAAATGAGTATATAAGAGAGGAAGTTTGAAAGTGGCGCCAGTGACAGAAAAGTTAAAATGGAAATCGTTCGTCTTGGTATGGGCATGTAATGAGGAGAGACGAAACGCATGTGAATAAAAGAGTGATGAATATACATGTTGATGGATGGAGAGGCAGAGGAAGGCCAAAGAAAAGATGGATGGATTGTGTGAGGAATGATATGAAAGAGAAGGGAGTGAATGATAGCGTGACGGTTGACAGGGTAGAATGGAAGAAGAAAACGTGTTGCGCCGACCCCAAGTAACGTGGGATAAGGGCAGGAAGATGATGATATGTATATATATAATTCAATCTCTGAGCATTATATAATTGCGTAGCATATGTGTGAGCAGTATGCGTTCAGAGTAATAAAGCTACCGTTTACTGGGTACGTCATGTTCACTCTGATGTCTCGCTGGTGGGGGCGTGTGTGTTGGATCATTAAATTCCCTTCAAAATGGTTAAGTTGAATGGTGCTGATCCATCCGTCATGTTCGTCAATGGGCGCCGTCAGTTGGGACTAGTCATCTCTTAGGTGCCACGGCTTATTTTAATTTAGTTTAAGTTTTCAACTGTTTTAAGTTTTTATTACGGACGCTTTTAACATGCACGTCTTTCTACATTGTTCTCACATGTATATTTTCAATATGAATGATGTAACCAATATTTTGATTTAAAAGGATATCCGTTGAGTTTATAGCCCGTTCTTCTCCATAAGAATCTAATACGCGTGGGAGTTGGCAAGTAGCTTCATCTTGGTTTATTTGAAATACTTAAATAAATAAAAAAAAAAAAAAAAAAAAATCGTTTATTTTCAGGCGTCGACGGCCCATAGCGTGTTAGTAATCAGTAGGTACAAACTTAAAAAACTATGTTAGTAGTAACACTTAAATGCTTTGAGTTTGAATTTATGCGTTTTGTCTGAGAAAATACTTCATTCTCACACAATATATCCAATATTCACTAACAATACCTGCAGACGGAATTTCGGCAATAGCTGCCAATCTCAGCTGCGACTAAACATCATCGCGGGAGATATTTCAGTGCACCAGTGTTGTGTGTGTGTGTGAGAGAGTAATAGTCAATGTATCACACAATACGTCAGTCGAGACCGTGATTATAATCAATTTCATAGCTGGTTTGCGGCTAAGACGTCACAATAAATCGTTGCATGTCATATTACACTGATTAAGGACACCGAAGGCCCCTCATCTCATTGAAATACCAACATAAAAATAAATTAACCATCGTCTGCCTAGCCTTTTCCCAATCCAGTCTAACCGGATGCAGCTGAATACCAGTATTTTACATGGAGCGTCAGCCTATATGACCTCCACGATCCAGTTGCTGGGTAGATACACCTTGGTGAAACTGGTTGTCAGACTTTCGGGCTTCTGACGACCCGTAACGACTGTCAAAGATCCGCGAATAACAGCCAGGACCAACGTCGTAACGTGCTTTTCGAGGCACGGAGGTCTTGGTATGTAAAGATGGTCACTCATCCACGAACCGCGGTAAGCGAAGCGGCTGTTATTACTTAGCCACAAGCCCCTCATGTTTTTCATCCAATTTATTATTATAATGAGTCGATAATCAATTACTCAAATTATAATTAATACTCAGTATGTATAGGTAAGTAATGATTCCCGCTCACACTTTTCTCCGAAATTGAAGCAAAAGCAGCTCTTAATTAAACGTCACAGTTTCTTAAATAAACACGAACGAGAAAACTAACATGTTCAGTAAAATAACAGTTATTTTAATCAATTATCGGGTATTTTCTTAGACGGAATCTATTTTTAAAAGCTGACTGGTTCATTAGAGAGAGAATAATTCGTTTTCGGATTTCCTGTTTTTGTCAAGCGTGTTAATACTTCACTGGTCAAAAAATATGGAACCAAATAATAGGACTTCCAAAGACATCAAAATAAGGTACTTAGTCTTTTAAAATAATTAGGTAGATGTTTGGAACTAGAACTTAAACTCAGGCGGAAACAAAGGAATATAAAAATAACAACATGAAGTTACCTAGTGACTTCCAAACCCAATAACCTTATCAATCACCAGTTTTGGCATACTGGAAATAGAAAAACCTATCTATCTATGGTTTAGGGCCTGTTTCACCACCTACGATTAAGTTCCTATTAACTTACTGGGCAGACAATTGCATACAAAATCTGTTCCATTTTTGAATTTATTCGGTAAGTAGTGGCTAGTCGGACATCGTGAAATAGGACCTAAGATAGATAAAACAAAAGAACACGAAAGAATGAATGGAACGTAAGGACAGATAGAATTATATTGTCTATCATCAGTAGTGATATGTCTTTTACTGACAGTAGGTTATTGGGTTCAGCCGTTAGAGAGTAACGCATCTATAACATGCACGGAGAAATAGAAACAGGTTACAAATATTCATAGCTTAAAAGAAAGAGAAAAAAAAGGAATAAGAAATAATTAAGGATCACATTCCGTACTTAATCCGTCCCTGTGTATGGCCAGACACAAAGTCACGCACGATTAACTTTTACATATTGAATAGTTTCTTCAACGATACTTTTCCATTGTTTTTACGAAGACATCTTTGTTCGGTACAGTTGACAAAAAAAGGGTCCAGCTGTGAATGACTTTATGTTTTATTGTTTTTGTCGGGTTATCCGTAAAAGAATATTGTTTTTGCTGAAGTTACAGAAAAATAAAAAGGAGGTGGAAATGTTGTTGCTTACTTGAAAACTCTATGTGGAAAGTATCGATAAATGGTGACTGAGTAACTGCCGGTTTTTCAGAACCGAACCTTATTGCCTGTAAGTGTAAACTTATTGTAGTATGACATTTCTCGACACAAACTTTCATCTCCCCAAGCTATAAAAAAACTTTTTTTTATTATTCAAAACAAGTTTCAACACACATTAGTTACAACTTTCATACCACACAAACCATCGCGGGTTTAACAGCGGTATGGCCAGACACGGTATCTCGGTGCCACTACATCAATCTGCCTAGCCTTTTCCCAACTATGTTGGGGTCGGCTTCCAGTCTAACCGGATGCAGCTGAATACCAGTATTTCACATGGAGCAACTGCCTATCTGACCTCCACAACCCAGTAACTGGGTAATACGATACCCCTTGGTAAGACTGGTTGTCAGACTTTCGGGCTTCTGACGACCCGTAACGACTGTCAAAGATCCACGAATGATAGCCGGGACCAACGGCTTAACGTGTAGTAGTTAGTCTCGGTATGTAGAAATGGTCACCCGTCCACTGACCAACCCCGGCAAGCGTAGCTTAACCTGATGGATCGACCCGTGCGGCTGTTATTACTTAGCTACGAGCTCCTCTACATATTAATATTATTATTACTTAGTGAACAATTACGTAGGTAGGTAGTAATGTATACAATTGCTGTGGGCTACAAAAAAAAAAAAACCTTGTACAGACAACCATTTGACTGACCAAATACCCAAAATCTGACAATACAAAAAAGTCAAAACGACTATTAAATTTTCATCTAAAAATCAACAAAGCAAAACGTTTTAGCATTATTTTGCCTGAAACTGAGATCGACACGAATATTTCAAATCGTAAAATAAATTCTTACAGATCGCGTTTCACACATTTTCCATTTTCAATATTTGGATTAGAAAATAAATCCGTTGTCTATGTTTCCAATTTCGCATTTTTTATCAACACAATCTGTTTTGTTTAATTAAATTTAAACATTTGTTATTGACAGCTTACACGAGCGCGAGTGTGAAAATAACTGAAAATACGTTTTTTTTTGTTCATTTCATTTTTCACGAATTTATTAAAAACTTTGTTTAGGAGAAAAAAGAAGTTTCGTTTACTTAGGTCGTTGACTTGAGATTTAGTTATTTAAAAAAAAAAATGAAAATTAAAAACACGACTGCCCTGCCAAAAAACGAACTAAAAAGTAAGTAACAAGTTGTAATCCCTGACTAAACAGCTAAATAATATTGTCATTGCAGTCGGGGGACCATTCTGTGGAACACATTTTAATCTACGAGGTCCCCCGACTGCAATGACAATGTTTAAAAGTTATGGTGGAATAAAGAAACTCGCAAACATATAATACATGAACCCTGAAAACATAACACTCCTTTTTGGTCAGTCGTGTAAAAAGGCTTACCAACTAAACACATCTTTGTCATAATGTCATAATATAGATCTCGCATGTATCTAAATTATAGGAAAGCACGGCACTATCAATTAGCGTACTAAAACATGATTAAGTTCCTATTAACTTACTTGACAGATAATTTCATATTTTTTGCATGCTGAAAAAAAGTAAGCAAAATATGTGGAACTATTTTAAATGTAAGACCTTTTATGTACGAGTACCATTTTTTGTGCAAATAAAGATATTCTATTTCTATTCTGTCCCATTTTTTTATTTATTTGTTGAGTAGTGGCTATTCGGACATCGTGAAATAGGCTTATAGAGGCATGAGGAATAGGGTGTAAAGTTCAATCATCCACCATTGAAAAGGGAGGGTCCTCCGACCAGACGGGTGTCGTGTCTGGTGGTCAACTGTCCGACGATTGATGTCGCGTCGGGACGTTGCATATATGCTATTTGCGCGTTAAACTCTGATTGCGCGATGCTGGATTTTTGCGTGACGTCATGTCATTGTGATGCGTAGTTCGTATGTGGCGATGTAAATGCCACCACAGGCCCTAAACAGAAAATAAAAAATTAAACACTAAAACGAATTAAAACATTTAACAAAGAATTTGAATTTGCTTACAAATGCTGGTTTTTTTTTTAATCCTTAACAATTTACATTTTATCAAAAATACTTTTCTACACAATTTTTTTTTTTTTTTTTTCTACATAATTTACCACCGAAAACATCAAGATCACAACTGTGGAACAAAGCATTGCATCTTCTGAGGATATCGGAAAAGGGGGCATTGTATCCATATGTGTTTTGACTGGATTTAAACTGATCTATTCTGTAAAAATTTCACCGTGAGAAGTTAGATGAAGTGCGAGTCAATAGTGGCAATACCTAGCATCAAGTGGAATGGCAGCTCATTTCAAGCTCACTTCTTAGTTTTCACGGTAAAATTTTTGCAGAATACATCGGCTGGCCTGCAGGTCCGCCCGAAAGTCAACAACCCGTCTTACCAAGGTCATTATGTCACCCATCTCATCTGCCTACCCTTTTCCCAACTATGTTGGGGTCGGCTTCCAGTCTAACCGGATGCAGCTGAATACCAGTATTTTACATGGAGCGACTGCCTATCTGACCTCCACAACCCAGTTACTGGGTAATACCCCTTGGCAAGACTGTTTGTCGGAGTTTCGGGCTTCTGACGACCCGTAACAACTGTCAAAGATCCACGATTGACAGCCGGGACCAACGGCTTATCGTGCTTTCCGAGGCACGGAGGAGTCTCGTTATGTTAAGATGGTCACCCATCCACGGTAAATACATCTATCTATCTATATAACTAAAAAGAAAAGTCCTGACTGACTGACTGATTGATTGACTGACTCATCAACGCCCAGCCCAAACCCTTGGACCTAGAAAGCTAAAATTTTGCACAGAGGTTCCCTTTATAATGTAGACAAGGAATAAGGAAGGAATTTTCAGTAGTATATTCCCGTGGGATATTTGCCGACATCCACGCGGGCTTTTGCCGCTGGCAAAATCTAGTATTTGATAAAATCGCGAATCATATTTTGATCAACATACAACCTGACACTGACCTGCAAATTGCAAAAAACGTAGGAAAATTAGAATTTCGCAGGCTTTGCGCATTCACCATAAATAACGTAGCTTTTTCATTACTATCTAATTATTCTTAAAAAACTGTTTGTCAGTCTTCTCACGCTTCAAAGAATACGTAACTCCGAGTTGAAACCTCATTTACAGCTTTCCGATTGTTTGCTCTTATTTTAGCCAACCAATCACAACGACTAACATAAGTTTTGACAGCAGATTTACATCATCTGCCTAGCCTTTTCCCAACTATACTCGTATTGTGGTCGGCTTCCAGTTTAACAATATGCAGCAGAATACTAGAATTTTATAAGGAGCGACTGACCTCCACAACCCAGTAACTGGGTAACACGATACCACACAAAATACGCGCATTGACGTGGAATAGCGGACGCCAGCCCTTATCACCTACCTGCCCCTTGATAAGACTGGTTGTTAGACTTTCGGGCTTTGAACGACTATCTAAGATATATGACCAACGGCTTAACATACTTTCCGAGACACGGAGGGGTCTCGGTATGTAACGATGGTCACCCATCCACGGACCGACCGCGGCAATTGTAACTTAACCTGATCGATCGATCCTGTGGCGGTTGTTATTTAGCCACGGGCCTGCAGAAGATTTATTACAGCAGATTTTCTTATCAAACTTATTCGGTAGCGTTGCCATCTCTAAAAATCAAAAAGGACTTACCCGTTAAAAAAGGACTTTTGAGTCCCAAGGCCGGACGCTAAGAAAAAAAAAGGATTTTTGACAAAAAACTCGAATAAAACTACTAGGTACAAAAATAACAGTAACACATAATATGTAGTTAGTACGCGTATGTGAAATTGCTTGTCTTGGCGAGTCAGCGAGTCTCGTCTCGCTCGCTCGTTTCTGACTGAAGTGACTGAACGATAAATATAAAAAAAACCTAAAAAAAGCCGGACGGGCCGGACGCAGTCAAATTTGGCCGGACACGAGGTCAAAAAGCCTAACATTGTCCGGTTTTATCCGGACGGATGGCAACGCTAAAGCTGGGTGTAAATTTTGGAGTGACTTAAACTTTATGAAGAATTTAAAAAAACACGCACGTACCCATTTAAAGTTGAGAACAAAACTTCCCCATTTATATACGAGTATAAAAGCTGTTTGCAAAGTTCTAGAACTGATAAAAATTCAGTCTGTGTACCGCATTTCATTTGTTACTTAGTAATAGGTTTTAGCCATTGGAATACTTCGTCTAGAATTTCAGAATCATAGTTGGTGTCCTCTCGATGTTAATAGGCTTCGTTTTCAACTAGGAATTGAACCTTACAATTTTTTTTCTTTAGCTCTTAAGAGGACTGTCGCATTTTGTCACCTCTCTTTCACATGGGACCAAATTTTTAAGATTGTTAAATGAAATTTTCGTGAAGGAGAGGAGCTCGTGGCTAAGTAATAACAGCCGTACGGGTCAATCCATCAGGTTAAGCTACGCTTGCCGGGGTTGGTCCGTGGATGGGTGACCATCTTTACAACATACCGAGACTCCTCCGTGCCTCGGAAAGCACGTTAAGCCGTTGGTCCCGGCTGTCATTCGTGGATCTTTGACAGTGGTTACGGGTCGTTAAAAGCCCGAAAGTGTGACGACTAGTCTTACCAAGGAGTATCGTATTACCCAGTTACTGGGTTGTGGAGTTCAGATAGGCAGTCGCTCAAACTACTGGTATTCAGCTGCACCCGGTTAGACTGGAAGCTGTTGGCGCCACTGCTTCCGGCGACCAAAAATAGCGCCAGTATTACTAGTCAAGCGACGCACCGTGGGTCGAGTGCTGCCATCTACGTCGGACCGGATGTTGGAACGTTGCTGGCGGGTTACTGGCTACGGTTCGGTGGGGGAATTTTATTTAAAAACCCCGAGCTGAGCGGGCTGGGGTTCTTGATTCTCTCGCGCTTCGTCGGGGAAACACCATAATTATATAGTTCTTTATTTGTTGTGTTTTGTGTGGTTGTGTATTAAAAGTGATCAAAGTTATTTCTATCCATTTTATTTCTGCTTGAAGTAGATTAACTTACATCAGAAGTGCTTCGAATTCAAGCCTACAAATGGGCCGAAAGTCACGTGCTCGTCAACGAGAACGGAAAAGGAGGAAACGTACCAGATCTTCATCATCGTCATCGTCAAGCAGTAAGTCCAGTAGAAGCTATACGCCTTCACCCATTCGTAAAAAAGCAAAGAAGTCAGTCGATAGTCAAGTAGCGGGTTGCTATAGTATGGTTTTGAACTCAATGGTACCAGAATTTGACCCTCTTACAGATAAAGTAAACAATTGGCTCAATATTGTTGATTTGCATGCTAAAACGTTTAATTGGAAAGATCAGGTGATAATTTATCAGGCTGTCAATAAATTCAAAGGAACAGCAAAAACTTGGTATGACTCGTTTTTAAAAAATGAGAGTAGTTGGGCTAGTTGGAAATGGAAACAATGGCGAGATAAAATATCGTTTACATTTCAAACAAAACGTAACATGTTTGCATTGCTTAAAGAAATCATTGATAGTAAACCTACAGCACAACAACATTTGTATGAATTTTACTTTCAACAAAAATGTAAAATTGACAAGTTAAGCGTGAATTTTTCTGATCGGGACATTATTTCTATCATTACGGGCAACATCGACGATCCTAATATAAGTGCGTCGGTGGATGCCGGAAGTATTAATACATGCGACCAACTTGCATCTTTTCTCCACGGTCGTTTAAGTAGTTCTCATAATATGAGTAATGGCGCTGTCAGTGAACAGAAAGTGCCTCAATCCTTGTCTAAACGAATCGATATAGGAAATTCATTAAAATCGGAACAGTCTAGTCGTATTGCAGTGTCAAATCAAAGTTTAACGGCTGCCAGAACCACAAAGCAGATAACTTGTTTCGGATGTGGGGGTAATCACAAACGAAATGAATGTACAGAAATTTGTAAATATTGCAATAAGAAGGGACATTCAGAAAACTATTGTCGAAACAAAAAATCTGACGAAGTAAAAAAAGAAGTTAAGTTTATAAAATCTGATGAAAATAAAAATAAATTTAATAAAGTAGCCTGTATAGGGGGCTTTTCTCAAAAAGTTTTTATTGATATGGGCAGTGATTGCTCCTTAATAACGTCAGATTTAGTAAAAAAATTAAAGTTAACTAAACTAAAGTTGGCAATACCGATTCATTTGCAGGGATTCTCGAATTGTTCTATGGTTTTGGTAGAAGATTACATAACGACTTCTTTGATTTTAGACGGTATAGAATTCGAAAGTGTAGATTTCTATATTATTGACGTGTTATCGGGTTGTGACGTTCTGATAGGCCGGAATGTGACCGAAGATACGTCAGTTATGTATATGAGAATAGGAAATCAACTGACTTTTCAGAAAACCGTGAATGTGTGTGCAGTTTTGTCTACTGAAGTAGAATTCAACGTACCGGATAAATATCATCATGCTTTAAAGGACTTGTTTAAAAAATATCCCGAAACAATTGCGGCTGATTTAAGTTCATTAGGTAAAGTTAAAAATTTTGAAATTAAGATTGAACTTGAATCGAACAAGCCTATTTATACCAGGCCATACAGGTTATCAGAGCCTGATAGGACATTGTTACGTAAAATAATTGATGAGCTCCTTAAAAATAACATCATTCGCGAAAGCAAGTCTCCATTCGCTAGTCCTGTATTATTAGTAGAAAAAAAAGGGGGTGATAAGCGTCTATGCGTGGATTACAGGTCATTAAATAAAATAACTACCAAAGAGAAATACCCCATGCCACGCATAGAGGACTTGTTAGACAGATTAAAAGGGTGCAAGTATTTTACCAGCTTAGATATGAAAAGTGGGTATTATCAATTAATTTTAAATGAAGGCTCAATAGACAAAACTGCATTCATAACGGAAGATGGGCATTATGAGTTTTTGCGCATGCCATTTGGGCTGTCGAATGGACCATCGGTTTTTCAACGCATGATGAACCAGATTCTGGGTAATTTACGCTTCAAAAATGTCATTGTATATTTAGATGACGTGTTAATCATATCAGAAACCGTTGAAGAAAACATATACATCCTGGAATCAGTACTAAAAATATTTAAAGAACATGGTTTGACTCTTAACTTAAAAAAGTGTTCTTTCTTTTTAACTGACATCACATTTCTTGGATATGAAGTAAATGGTAAAGGTATTAAACCCACACCAAAGAAAATTGATGCTATAAAGCAGTTCCCAGTACCCAAAACAGTTCATCAGTTGCGTCAGTTCTTAGGATTAGTTAACTATTTCCGTAAATTTATTAAGGACTGTGCAATACTAAGTAGTCCACTTACAAAATTATTAAAAAAAGGCCAAAGGTGGCAATGGACAGACGAACAAGATCACACGGTAAATCTGTTAAAAGAAGCCTTAACTTGCGATTCTACATTAGCTATCTTTGACCCTAAAAAAGAAACCATACTTTATACAGATGCAAGTAGGGAGGGGGTAGCTGGAATTATGGTACAAGTGCATGAACATGGTGAGCGACCTATATATTACTATAGCAGGCAAACGACCAATGAGGAAAAGCGTTACCACTCGTTTGAGCTCGAGCTTCTTGCTATTGTGGCATCACTTCAAAAATTTCGTTTATATTTGCTGGGCCGGAGGTTTAAATTAATTACGGACTGTAATGCCGTCAGATACTCGCTTACAAAAAAAGAAGTGTTGCCACGAATAGCCAGGTGGGTTCTCCTGACTCAAGAATTTGACTATGAAATCTGTCATAGACCCGGCGCTAAAATGCAACATGTCGATGCACTTAGCAGAAACCCTTCCTATAGCGGTGAAGTTTGTGAAAAACAAATAATAATGTCCATCACCGAAGCTGACTGGCTTTTGAGTGTTCAGGAACAAGATCCGAATCTATGTAAAATCAGAAATATTCTACTATCAGGAGATGCCGATGCGAATCGGAATGTTTTTAACGGGTATGAATTGCTTGGCAACAAAATCTACCGCCGCACTGAAATAGGTCGTAGATGGGTTGTACCAAAAAATTGTATCTGGCAAGTAATTATGTACAATCATGACAAAATAGGTCACTTCGCTGTAGACAAAACGTTAGAAAGAATTAAACATAAATATTGGTTTCCTAAAATGAAAAAAACAGTAACTAAATACATAAAAAATTGTTTACACTGCTTGTACAATAAAAATAAAAGTGGTAAAAAGGAAGGTGTTTCCAATTCCAAAATATGCTCGCCCATTTCATACCCTTCATATGGACCATGTGGGTCCATTTGTGAAATCATCAAAGGGCAATTGTCATATTTTAGTACTTGTTGATGCATTTACAAAGTTTGTCTTTGTATTGCCGGTGCATGATACAAGCACTGCTTGTGTCATAAAAGAATTAGACCATTTGTTTAAGATTTTTGGCAATCCGCGAAGACTAATTACTGATGCTGGTCCTGCTTTTACGGCAAAGGCATTTCAAACATATTGTGACGATAAAAACATTCGCACACATATTATAGCAACTGGCATGCCGAGGTCGAACGGACAAGTCGAACGCTACAATAAAACTATAGTAGAAGCACTGCGTTCATTGGGTGCAGATAACGACTACACGCACTGGGATGATGTTTTAACGTGCTTACAACAAGGTATAAATAGCACATTGCAGAAAACCATTAATGCAGTCCCTAGTGAAGCATTTTTTGGGTACCGCCTTAGAACAGAGAGTGACAAATTTTTACCCGAGCAAGAAGAAATTATAGATGTCACACAGCTGCGACGGGATATCGACACACGAATACAAGTAAATGCTAGACATCAAAAAGAGAGTTTTGATGCAAAACGTTGTGTGGCCAAACAATATGAGATTGGGGACTTGGTTCTCGTAAAGGTGTCTAGCCAGGCTGGTAATGGCAGCAGTACTAAACTCCTACCGGTGTTCAAGGGTCCTTTCAAAATTACAAAAATACTCGGGAAAGATAGATACCACATAGTTGACATAATAGGCAGCGAGCGATCACACAAGAAATATTCTGGTACTACCTGTGTAGAAAACATGAAACCATGGATTAAGATAACCAATTGGGATGAGGATGTTGGCGTGGTTGGTATGTACAAAAGACTAATTTAATAAAACATCAAAGGTAAAATTATTGTTTGTTTTTAATTTAATAATGCAGCTTTACATTTTGGTTTTAAATAATTACTATTAAAAGAGTGAAACTTGTACAATATTTCCTTCTGCAATAATCACTTTAACTAGTAACACTTTTAGGAATAAAAATGTGCAGTTGTAATGGCGTTTCCACTACAGATACAGAAACAAGTGAGGTTCGACCTTGAGCTTGTTATGGGCGAAAATGTGGTTCATGCAGATAAAAGTGGATGAACTGGAAAGCTTTGGTTATCATGTGGACTGCGAGTCTGAGCATGATGGTGCGAAGTCAGGGATCACACTTTTGCATGTGCTATTCATTGGCTCAGTGGTGGGAACTCGTTCAACATAACGTAACATATTACCTATTATAGTCAACAAAGCTAACATGTTTATTCTCACATTACAGATGACGGTGTGTCTAGGGACAGACACAGTTCAGGAGGGCCGGATGTTGGCGCCACTGCTTCCGGCGACCAAAAATAGCGCCAGTATTACTAGTCAAGCGACGCACCGTGGGTCGAGTGCTGCCATCTACGTCGGACCGGATGTTGGAACGTTGCTGGCGGGTTACTGGCTACGGTTCGGTGGGGGAATTTTATTTAAAAACCCCGAGCTGAGCGGGCTGGGGTTCTTGGATTAGCCCGTGGCCGAACGCAACTGGTCGCAGTCTACGCCCAGTTGCCTACTCGCGCGGACCGCAAATTTTTAATAGTTTCTCTCTGTGTTCGCGCAGGTAACTTAACCGGCATCTGCGTGAGCACAGGGGGGAGCCACCGGGCTGCCCGGTGAGCTTGCTCACCGCCGCGGTCGCGGGGGCCACGCCCAGCAAGATGCCCAAACCCGGCAAGCGCGACTCGCTGGGTCGCGTTTCCGGGTCGCCTGAAGCCCGTCCGGCGTTGGACCGGGCGACGTCGATGTCGATGCCGAACATCGGCGACACGTCATCCGGTCCGCCGACGGCCGGACCATCCCAGCACAGCGGGAAGAAGAGGACGAGCGAAGTGGGGAGAAAGGGGAGTGGTGAGGATGCCGCTGCAGCTGCCGGCCCGCCGACGTCATCGGCGCCTGCGCGCGTTGCGCCGGCGCCGTCGTCGAGCCGTCAACAGGCGGTCCCGATCCGCCCCGCCGCGTTTCGCCCAGTGCCCATCGCACCTTCGGGTCCCGCGTCAAACCCAAGCCGTGCGCCACCAGTGCGCGCCTCAGTGCCTACAGTGCGCGGGGCTGCGCCCGCGCGCGCCCCGGCGCCCGCGTCGTCCGCTACGCGTGCCGCCGCGCCGCGCGCACAAACTGTATCGTCAGCCGGGCACACGCGTGCCTCCGCGCGCTCCGTCGCGCCGCCGCCGCGTTTCGCGTCGCCGCCCGCTCCAGCCACTGTGCGCTCCGGCGCACCCGATCCCCGTCTCTCGCTGGCGGGCTCGGCGATGGCTGAGCGTGAGCGGCCCGCGCTAGTGCCAGTGAATGTGAAACCAAGTGAAGTGAAAGTGAAGTTAATGACAAGGGTGCCCGACTCACCGGCACCCCCCCGCTCTTCTGCATACGACTCACCCGCCGGGCTATCGGCATGCTCATCTCGCGCGGGATCGAGCATGTCGCTAGCGTCGGTGGGCTCGGCCGGGTCCGGTCGCGGCGACGTGTCCGGGGATACGACGCCGCGATCCGGGCCGCGGCCCATCGTGGGAGATGCAGAACCGCCGCTGGGGTTCGAGTTTGAGTTTGAGCTCGCCGAACCCAGATCCCAGCGGAAGCGGCGCGGGAGAGACTCCACTGAGGCAACACAGGAGGCGAAGCGACAGGACCTTGGAGGGCCAGAGTCGCCCACCTTCGCGGACATGGCGCGTACTCCGCCGCCAGGGGTAAGTTTTAGTGTGGCTAATTTACCCCCTGCCCCCATTGCATCTGATGTGCCCCTTACTACGACCACCCCCGGCGCCGCAGCGACGGCGACGACGTCGACGGCAGCGAAGCCGGGGAAGAAACCCAGGTACCCGCCGTTGGTAGTGGAGAGGCTGCCGAACTGGGCCTCCCATTTTAGGGCCCTTAGGGAGAAGCTGGGCCGGCCACCAAACGCCAGGCCCTTTGGGACGGGGGTGAAGTTCTCCCCCGACACCGAGGATGAATACAGGCTGGTTCAGCGATACCTGACCAGCCTGGAAAAAGAGGAGGGAGTCTCCTGGTTTGCCTACTCCCTACCAGCGGACAGAAGCTTCAAGGTCGCCATCAAGGGGTTGCCGGCGGATACGCCCCCCCAGGAGATCGAGGAGGAACTCCGGGCGTTAGGTTACCAGCCGGAGTATGTGCGCCATATTAAGGGCGCACAAGGACGACCCGGCTGTGTTTTTCACGCCATCTTGAAGAAGACCCCTGACGTCCGGGCGATCTTCGACACCACCGTGTTTTTATACATGCGGGGTGTCAAGATCGAAGCCTGGCGAGGTAAACGTGGGCCCGCTCAGTGCCACCGGTGCCAGCGTTTTAGGCACAGTTCGCACCAGTGCCACCGTCCGCTCGCTTGTGTGCGATGTGGAGAGGGGCACGCTGCGCGTGATTGTCCGCGCCCGCGGGATGAGCCAGCCACCTGCGCAAACTGCGGGGGCGCGCACCCCGCGTGCAACCTAAAGTGCCCCGTATTCCAGACGGAGATCAGGAATAAGCGAGCGGGGACTGTCGCCATCACTGCCTCCACACGCCGGCCACGAGAGGCCACCGAAAGGCAGGGGGAAGCAGCAGAGGAGACCCAAGGCGCGTCGCTGATGGCGGCAGCCAACGGGCCCACAGCCAGGACGGAAGCCACCTCCTCGAGGCGGAGGAAGAAGAGGCGCGGGGGGAAAGGAAGAGGGAAGAAGCCCGAAACCCCCGCGGCGACACAGGGAGTACTTCCCGAGGCCGCCGTCCCTGCCTCAGCGCGGGCTGTGAAACAGCCGCCGACCAATGAGGAACCTACCACTAGCGCCACCAATGCGCAGCGGAAGGGGAAGGAGGCCGCCACACACAAGAGTGGCGGCGCGATCGACGCCAGCGCCACTTCGGTGCAGCGGCAACTGGGGGAACTACAGAAGTTCCCCAAACCGACGGGTGGCGCCACTGGTAGGCAGCCGCTACAGAAGGGAGAATTCACAGCCTGCGCCATACAATTGTTGATGGACCTGATCAAGGCCATCAGGCAGGGACAGGATGTGGAGACGGTCATCCTCGATGGCCTGGCCACACTGCTTACGCTGTATCATGGCTAGCTCATTGAGGGTGATCCATTGGAACGCCCGCGGCCTAAAGGGAAAGGTCGCACTCCTCCGCCATCTCCTGAGGGAACAAAACATCGACGTGGCGCTCATAAGCGAGACATTCCTGGGACCTGAGGACAGGATCAGGTTCCCGGGATATCTCGCTTATCGTAAAGATGAGCAGTCGGCAACGCACAGGTGGTACCGTGGTCTGGCGGTACTTGTGAAGCGAAGAGTCGTACACCAGGAGCTCCCCCCGCCGTCACTCACCACCTTTAGCGCGCTGGGTGTCCAGCTGCACTTAGCCGGCGAGGATATAAACTTGTACGCCTGCTACAAGCCGCCCGTGACTCCTCTGGACCTGTCAGAGTTGCGGGCCTTGCTGAACCACACTTCACGTGCCACCATCCTCGCCGGGGACCTTAATTGTAAACACCCAGCGTGGAACAGCAGCGTCTTGAATACCGGGGGTAGGCGGCTCTTCGCGGACGCGGAGGCCTTCGGGTACACGGTGTCCGGCCCGGACACGCCCACCCACTATCCGGACAACATTGCCTCAATGCCAGACGTGCTGGATGTCGTAGTCTACCGAGGGCTACACCGCCAGATCACGCAGCAAGTTATTGACGACGAGTTGCAGTCGGACCACCATCCTGTACTCGTCGTCATATCGGGGTTGCCGACCCGATTGAAGCCTCTGGCGCCACGTCGATCCACGGATTGGAAGGCTTTTACAGACAAAGTAGAGACCACTACGCCGACTCGGCCTATTGCCACCGCCGCGGACGTAGATCAACTGACGGACGAAGTCACTGCTTGCATACAGGGCGCCTTAGAAGCGGCGACGACTACTATGCAATCGCAGGGGAGAGGGCTATTGCCGCCCCTGCCATCACACCTCACAGCTATGATCGCCGCGAAGAGGCGCATACGCAAGCAGTGGCAACAGCTGAGATGTCCGACGCTCAAGACGCAGCTCAACCGTCTCGCGGAGAAGGTGAAGGCCGAGCTAAAGGCGTACACCGCCGCGGGTTGGGAGGAACGTATCGACGCCACTACGGATAGTTGGCCGTCGGTACACAAACTCTGCAGCCAGCTAACGAATACCCCAACCCCGGTGCGCCCGCTACAGAACAGCGACGGGGCGCTTAAGTATGTATCGGAGGACCGGGCGGAGGTCTTCGCCGAACACCTGGAGCGTCAGTTCCGACCGAATCCGACCAACGACCACGAGCATGTCGCGGCAGTTGAGAAATACCTTGGAGACTACTTCGCTACGCCGATAGCTCCCGAAGAGGACCCCGTCTTTTTCTCGCCGGGCGCAGTGAGACGCGCCATCCTAAGGACGAAGCCCAGGAAGGCCCCCGGGGCGGACGGTATCTCCAACACAGCGCTGCGCCACCTGCCGTTCCGTATGGTAGCGGCGCTGGCGCGCCTGTTTACGGGGATACTGCGCACAGGGGCCTTTCCCGCCGCGTGGAAGGAGGGGCGCGTTGTTATGCTGCCCAAGGCGGGGAAGAATATACTGAAGCCGGAGAGCTATCGGCCGATCACGCTGCTGTCGACCGTCTCCAAGGTGTTCGAGGCGCTCCTGCTGCGACACCTCCTACCACATGTTGCGCCACGACCCGAACAGTTCGGTTTTCGGTCGGAGCACACCACGACGCTTCAGCTGTCGAGGGTACTGCACCACCTCGCAGCCGCACTAAATAAGAAGGAATACTCGGTGGCAGTATTCCTCGACATGGAGAAGGCCTTCGACCGTGTGTGGCACGAAGGCCTCATTTATAAGTTAGCCACATCAGACGCGCCCCGTCGCGTTGTAAAAGTGGTCTCTGCTTTTCTGTCCCACAGGACTTTCAGGGTGGTGGTCGACGGAGCGCTCTCCGGCGCTCGGCCGGTGCGCGCCGGTGTGCCGCAGGGAAGCTGCGTTTCGCCGGCGTGTTACTCACGCTACACCGACGACATCCCCACAACCGCTGAAGCCATGCTCGCGCTGTACGCCGATGACGCCGCGTACATTACCACCTCGCTTAATGCGAAGTACGCGGCGGTGAAGATGCAGCGCGCGCTGAACCTGCTCCCCGAGTGGCTGTCTAAGTGGCGGCTGTCTGTCAACGTGGGTAAGACGCAGGCGATGGTCACCGGCGCCGCGCCTCTCCCACCACCCTTGAAGCTGCAGGGAGCCGACATCGCGTGGTCGCCCCGGGTCAAGTACCTGGGGGTCACCATAGATCGTCGGCTCTCAATGGAGGCACATGTCCGCGCGGTCGCCGCGCGTGGTAGGGTCGCCCGCAACCTCCTGCGACCAGTGCTCTCATCCAGCATCCCGGCGCGCGTCAAGCTGGGCGTGTACAAGCTGTACGTGCGCCCGCTCTTGACGTACGCCGCCCCTGCGTGGTTCGCCCTCACGAGCGAGACCAACCGTAAGCTCCTGCGCACGCAGCAAAGTGCTGCGTTGCGCACTATCGTCGCTGCCCCTCGCTTCGTGAGGAACGATGTCATCCAGCGGGACCTCGGGATTGAGGGCCTGGATGAGTTTGTGCGGCGCCTCGCGAAGGGGATGTTCGCGCGTGCCGGCGCGTCTGCTCTGCCACACATCAAGCAGATTGCGCCCTGGCATACGCGCCCCCCTGACGCGAGGAGACCCTTGCCCCGCGACCTGCTCGCGGACGTGTGACTCCACCCCGGACTGGACTTCCGAGTGAGTCGCTCTCAGCTTACACGCGGCTCACTTGTGACAATAGACTCCACACATAACATACATCTGTTGCGTGATGCGTGCTAGGATAATTTAGGCGTGTCGCGCAGCAAACAGTAGACATTCACCTCTATACAGGCGCATAAATACACACGTGAAGACGCAGCGCGGGCGCGCGATTCACGTAGACACCGGGTGACGTCACACAACACAATGTCACCCACACACCCACTACACGGTCTCCCTAACCCGTGCCAGGCTCGGCTAGCTCTGAAAGTGGGGCGGGCGGGAGCCATTCACCCCTTCTGTAGGAACGTCGAGTCCGTATCTCTGTCGCAGGTCGCCTTCTGCTGGGCTTCCCCCATGTAGGTGGGGGTTCCACCTGGTAGGGGTTGACCGCCGGGATACGGTGAAGAAAGCGGCGCTGATTAGCAGCGTCGTGGCGTGCCTACAGACACAGAAATAGCAACCATTCACAGGGACGCGCATATCCGCGTCCCATCATCTTTTAGGCCGCAGTAGGCCAGCACAACGAGGGGCCCGTAGTGACGGGCCAACGCATAGCAACCGCGGAGAGGGGGCCACGCCCCGGCACCGCCAGTCGCACCCCCTGACGGGGTGTAGCGATGACCAACTAGTGCTGGGGTTCTTGATTCTCTCGCGCTTCGTCGGGGAAACACCATAATTATATAGTTCTTTATTTGTTGTGTTTTGTGTGGTTGTGTATTAAAAGTGATCAAAGTTATTTCTATCCATTTTATTTCTGCTTGAAGTAGATTAACTTACAAAGCCGACCCCAATATGGTTGGGAAAAGGCTAAGCAGATTGAAATGAAATATTGAAAAATTATAATTAATTAGAGACTAGTAAATACTGTTAATTTTATAGGTACCTAATTATTAAAACCCATTTTTACTGTGTTGTCTAATAAACTCAGTTCAAAAAGTATCAGCTGTTTTTGAGACGAGTTAAATAAATACTACAATAAAAATGTGTTTTTATTGGTTATCTATTAAATTAACATTATTTACTAGTCCTTTAATTGATTACATTTTTCAAAAAAACATCTGTTCATTTAACATTCTTAAAAATTTGGTCCTGTTGAAGCGAGAGAGGTGACAAAATACGACAGCCCTCTTAAACTCAAACTCAAACCATTTAATTCAAATAAACCAATTACAGGCACTTTTGAATTGTCAAGGGGTCGGTCAGTCAGAAAGATGAAGCTAGGCGCCCATTCCAAAGCGCAGTAGGTACCTATGGAGAAGAACGGGCAAGAAACTCCACGGACACTCTTTTAAATCAAGACATGGCAACAAAATAATGGTTACATCATTCATGTTAAAATTGATAGGAAAAAAAAAACAATTCAAATAATTTAAATTAAATTAAAATAAGCCGTGGCAGCTAAGATATGACCAGCCGTCACTGACAGCGCCTGTTTACGAACCTGACGCAAGGATTAGCAAATGATCCAGCAAGCGCCACCATCAGCGAGACAATAGAGTGAGCATGCACTTCCAGCCGCCAGGGCACATTCAAGTCAAATAAAGACGTACCTAGTAATGGTACCTGCTCAGAGATTGCAATTATACATTAGAAATGCCAGTTGTATGACAATTAAAATTTATAATAAATTACCGCCTGCCCTGAGAATGTTACCAATTAATAAGTTTAAATGTAAAATTTTTGCTTGGCTCTTAGACATGTGTTTTTTCCGTCAATTAATTTTTAAATCATACTTTTTGATAATGTAATTAAGATCGTGATAATGACAATAATTCTCAAATATTAATAATTATAATAAATAATTATTAATATTTAGTTATTATATAGTTCCTCTCTCTGGAGCCCTGACCGCCGGTAGCTTGGACCCTGTTCCCGATACCGGTGGGCTACTATGTTTTATATTTTTAAATGTTTTTATATTTTTATATTCTAATATTTAAAAATGTAATTTGTATGTATTATTAATGAAATAAAAGAATAATAAATAATAATAATTTTTGGACATTGTAATTTGTACTTTGACTTTATATTTTGACATTATGATTAATATTAATCATAATGTCAAAGAATAAATCATAATAAATTAAAATAATAATAATATTATTAAATAAATATTATTATTAAATAATAATAATATTTTAAAATATAAATTATAATGTCTAAAATATTTTCGACATTATATTTTAGATTTAACTATTAATATTTTGATTTGTTCTGATTTGCATGCCTACCTTATTATTTAACATTTCTACACCAGCAATGGTAGTACTCGTATATGTCAAACAATGTATATTGTAAGATCTAAATGTACCATATACTGAGAAATAAATACTTTTATACTTTATACTTTTAGCTTTATAGTATGGTACATAGTACTCACACTTAAATATTGATAGCCACCAGTCACCAGACAAACTTGCATCTATTTGAAGGCATCATTTGGTTGAAAATAGTCGTCTTTCTTTGTTACGGCTTTAGCAAAACTATGTCTGTTGTGAAAGTAACTATTATGGTGCATTCCAGTAAATTAATTTAAAAAAAAACATTCCAAAAAGAGTAATGATTTGCTAACCTACACATTAGTCTATGTACAGTCAACAAAAGAGATATCTAGGCAGGGTATACTAACATATTTATATGTGAATTGCTTCATGTTCAATTTTATACATTTTACTTTGTTTTTGCAATACTCCTACATTGTAACACACCAACACAAAATTTTATATTGTCATGAAATTGAACATGAAGCACTTCACATACAAATATGTAAGTTATCTGCCCTGCCTAGATATCTATTTTGTTGACTGTACCTACCTACTCTTCACCTACTATGCCATTTAGGTCTCCCATCACAAATTAAAATACCTCGACCCATCTGTGCCCATATATACAACATGTAACGTTAAATGCGCAAAACCTCATAAGGGCCCATTGTACTCATCACTATGAACAACTTTTACTATAGGACCAAACCTGAAATCGCGAAAAAAATCATCTATTCAGTACGAGTACATTTTGACGAATTATGCCAACATAAATGTACTGAACAGCTGATTTTTAGGGATACGTACCCAAAGGGTAAAACGGGACCCTATTACTAAGACTCCGCTGTCCGTCTGTCTGTCTGTCTGTCCGTCTGTCACCAGGTTGTATCTCATTAACCGTGATAGTTAGACAGTTGAAATTTTCACAGATCATCATCTGTGAAAATTATTATTATTATAATATTTAAATTGTCCTTGACATATCTCGGGGCCCTGGGGTCCCGGACCTTTGGAAGGCGTATGAGGAGCCGAAGCCAACTCGCAGAGGCCCCTTAGACAATTTTAAATGAAAAGAAGGCACCAGCCGACGATTATCCCTGTATGCACTATGCAATTGCACCCAAGGACAACCCCCGGTTGGTGCAGAACTATTGCAGAACATGGAAACAAAACACATTGGGCATAGGGCCAATGTGTTTGGCTATAGTGGATTGGGTACCTTGAACTATGGAAGAACTACAAGTATGTGCCCTGCCTGACCAATGTTATATAATATACACAAATAAATTGGCAGGGGGTGACTTGCACACTCAATAATGGGCCCCCGGAAATGGTCGCTAGCACATAGTGACGTAGCGACAAGGGGCAACATGTCCTGAGGTGCTTGAGGAGTGGAGAGGTATTTCACGGCTCTCAGAACAATCCCAGAGCCCGGAAGATGGTTAAGATCCCTACAACCACTTACTGGAATACTTCCTTCCTCCTAGCACGTTTACTCTTGCGAATCTCCACTCAAGCCGGCCAATAAAGGCAAGAATGAGGTGGGAGCTCTGTTCCCGTCAGTGTTCATTCCAGCCGGCCAATAAAGGCAAGCCAGAGGTGAAGAATAGAACTTCTCCCGGGGAATAGGGTCCGTGGGGTCGCTACTGCCCAACAGCTCGCCACATGCTGCCCTGCGGGTTTATTTCTATTGCCGCTATAACAAAAAACAGAATAAAATAAATATGTACCCCCATATAACAAACGTGATTTTTTTGCCGTTTTTATAGATAATGGTACAGAACCCTTCGTGCGCGATCCGACTCGCACTTGGCCAGTATTTTTCGCGATTTCAGGTTTGGTCCCATAGTAAAAGTTGTTCATAATGATGAGTACAATGACCCCTTAAGAGGTTTTGCGAATTTAATGTTATACTTTGTTTAAGAGAATGTCGTCTTGGAAATCAATAGCAATTTCACGCCTGCGACGTATCACTTAGTCAGCGATCCATTTGAATTACTGAACGGTACGGCAAGCAATTTTAAGACGAACATTAAACGTTTTAAAACACACAATTCGGAAAAATATCAAGCTTTTATGGGCCTGTAAAAGAATGTTTACGTTTGTCATGGTCCATTGTTTGATACGGTACGTCATACGTCAGTGAAACTAAAAACAAAATAATCAAAGCTTTGAAACGTGGATTGCTATATCTAATCTGAAGATTATCATTTTATCTTGTTGTACAGTCAGCCGCATTACATAATATAGTGTTAGGGGCTCGTGCGCTGAATAAACAGTCGCTCGCTCGAAGTTTAAGCACCGCTTACCGCGGTCGCTTCGTGGATGGGTGTCCATCCATTACATGTCGAGACCCCTCCATGCCTCGGAAAGCAAGTTAAGTCCAGGTCCCGGCTGTTATTTATAAATCTGACAGTCATTACTGGTAGTCAGAAGTCCAAAAGTCTGACAACCAGTGGGTATCGTGTTACCCAGTAACTGGGTTGTGGAGGTCAGGCGGCAGTCACTCCATGTAAAATACTGGCATTACACATCAAGTAAATTAATAAATAATGATTTGATTATCTGCTTTTTACATAAAATACCTAAGAGTCTTCTAGTAGATCTTTAAATTTTATTTCTATTCCGATTTTAATGAAATATCTTGCTTGATAATAAAGATATAAAAAACTGAAGTGTTAATCGACTTTTGTTGCTGACTGTAAATGGACTGTACTGACTGAACTCATGTTACCGTGGACTAACTTTTTAAATTCAAATCAAATCTTGTTTAAAGTGTGATGGCTCGAGCAAATATTTCGGGGATTTAACAAATTACATGAAATAAATTCCAGCTATAAATTCTCGAGTAAACAAAATTAAGATAAGACACCTTGATTGCTTGTTTGATGTTTTAATGCTTAGACGAAGGTACATGTAAATATTAAAATGTTTCAACACTTTTTGATACATTTTTGTAAATTAAATCGATTATTAATTAACTAAAAATAAATTGAGTAGGTAATTAGATCATCAAATAGGTAGTTTTTTTATAGACCAAGATGAGATAGCCACGACCTAAATTTTTTTAAACAAGTTTAAATAATTATGAAACCTGAAAACGGAGAAAAGAGTGATATTTCAGGCGTTTGTCTTAAGCTGCTAGCCTTACAGCCCAAAACGATTTATCTTTTACTGGACATGCAAACCTTTTGATGTGTACTATCGACGAAACTTACATGTGACCAATTTGAAAACAAAATCCCATGCACACGATGACCACATCTATAGGCAAGCATTATTATAGCGGCCGAATAGTCAAGGCAAGCAAGAATAGTCTTTACGGTATATAGATGATCGTTTCTCCGATAATATCTATAATGGTACTAAATTATCAATTAATTGTTGAAACTAATCTACATAAAAATTATACACAGTCAGTTTGCCTAGCCATTTCCTAACTAGGTTGGGGTCGGCTTCCAGTCTGACTGGATGGAGCTGAATACCAGTATTTTACATGGAGCGACTGCCTATCTAACCTACGGTATCTATAGAAACTATACACATAAAATTTAATGTGGTTCACACTTCGCGTGACACAAGGGCTGGCTTTTACCTTGGCCATAGGCTAAGCATTGCTGTACAACGTGGCAATGCTGCCAGCCTCTTGGACGCATTACCAATTATTGACAGCGATGCGGAGGGTTTTTATGACGCCACAATTTACCTAGATTGTTGTCAGGTATAGAGGCATGAGGAACAATGTGTTAAGGTTCTCTCATCCTCTATTGAAAAGGGAGGATCCTCCGACCAGACGGGTGTCGTGTCTGGTGGGCAACTGCCCGACGGTTGATGTCGGGACGTTGTATATGTGCTAGTCGCGCGGTAAACTTTGATTGCGTGATGCAGGATTGCGTGACGTCAGTGTGACGCGTAGTTCGTATGTGGCGATGTAGATTCCGCTACACAGGTTCAGTGTTAGGATATTTTATTGTTTTTATTTTTTATTCAAGCTATAGTTATTAGTAATTAGTTTATGTGAAAAAGCGATAAGTATGTGAGGCTGAAGTGGGATTAGGTGGGTCATGCTTACATGATGCATGAGGCCAGATGGGCCAGAATTGTTACAGGTGGGTGCCTGAAGACGGGCGTTGTCGCTATGGCAGTTCAAAGGGCCTAGACTAATGACATTCGCTTCGGAGCAATTCTATTTCTACAATCGCTACAGCTTCAAAGTGAAATTGACAAGATCACGTGACATTTCGATAGCTTATGTCAACCCCATACATTTTTTGCCTGTTTTGGCTTTTCTACTAGCGTCATCGCTAATCGAATGTTACTTTAGGCCCTCAGGAGACGGTGGTGTGACGATCTGGACTCATTCTTGCCAGACTGGCCGGAGAACACATAAAATATAGAGAACTGGAATAAAAAGTAAGTTTAAAATCTAAAACCCGACTACTGAAAAATCGCGCTCTAAAAAGTATGAAACAAGAAAATATTCTCAACTTAAATTAGAAAAAGACAGACAAATAAAAAATCCGGAGTCACACTTAATCTGTTCGATTTATGACGTGTGACTACGGATTTTTAATTTGTCTGTTTTTTTTTTTCTAATTTCAAATGAGAGTATTTTCTTGTTTCATACTTTTTAGAGCGTGATTTTTCAGTAGTCGGGTTTTAGTTTTTAAACTAACTTTTTATTTAAATTATTTTAGGGTTATAATTTCGTGATAAAGTATTTACAGAGCCACTTTAATTTTTTAAACAAAGAAGAACAATATTATGTATTTTGGGTAGGTTTGGAGAGAAAATATGTTTGGCTCACATCTGAGGCCTGATTTTAGAAATTATTCCGAGAAATACCTAACAATGTATATATTTTTCAAATGTGCTAATTAAGCCCTTTCATATGATACCCAACACAGCATATTTTTTTTTTTTAGTTCATGGCTTTATGTCCTCTACAGGGCGCCATATTCAATTCAATGTGAAAGCTTGCTCGGCGTAATAGATTAATGATATACTTTTTTGTTTCCACTACAATAGGTACTCACTCGCGTGGATCCTGTGATGCTTTCAGTATCTACATAGAAGTGTTTAAAATTCACAAAAAAAAAAAAATGTATAGAAATGTATTTTAGTCACTCTATATGTACCTATAATAAATTAGGTACTTACGTCGATTTAATTTGAACAATTTAAACGTAAACTAATTAAGTACATTTTTAATAGACAAATGCTACTATACCATTGACGAAGTCCTAGTTGAAAAAATTTCATGTGAGTGACCATTTTATGTATTTATGTTTTAATGTAATATTCATAATAAATATTCTATTAATTTATTATATCTTGTAATTTATAATTTCTATAATTATTAATTACTTCACTATGTTTCATGTAATGTTAAACTTAATTTCTAATATGGTAATTTAACAATGCATGCCATAGAGGGTAGATTTTTGAGCTGCTATAAAATGTTTTTAAGACCCTGTTGTATCACCAAAAATCACATTAATAAAAACTTTGACTTTGACTTTTTTTGAGGAATAGACGTTGAGATAAATGGTGATTTTTAAAGAAAACCATTTTTTTTTTGTTTTACCCGACTGCGATGAAACCAAATACCAAACACAATAAATGTTTTGTGAGCTTCCATTCTTTCTAAAAGAAGAAAACACTGGAAAAAAATAAAAATGTTATAAATTTTTCACAGTTCATAGCTGCAAATTACTTAAAGACTAAGTTTCAAAAGAGTGTCCTCTTTCACTCTTATCTTCTTAAACATAAAACCCAGGCGCGAATTATAGTATTAAAATAAGCACAACTCAAAATACACAAAAACAATGGGCACACACATAGAAGCTACCAAAATTCTCCATATAACCCAGCAAACGCAATAAAAATAAAAATTTAAGCTTGGTAGAGGAAAACCATTAAAGCAGCAAATTATTTTATCGCCTGAAACGTTTTTCACACGTTCTTATTCTATTTACATGATAAAGAAGGTTTTTCAAAACTTTTTTCCTGAAGACCGGAGGCACTTTGTATTCGGGACTGGCTACAAAAAAAAAAAATAGTGAGCGAGGTAACATTTTCTAGGAGAATTCGTGCGTTGCCATTTTTCTGACCAAAATGCTAATGGTGACATTTAGAATTTCAAAGACGGTAACTTGAATTTTATGTGAAAGAAATTCTATTTAAAAAAATATCTTTATATAGCTACAACCTTAAAGTTTTTATTATGAAATAAAAAATTGTACCATAAAGACAGGGTTTATCCACGTGAAATTAAAAAGTTTTATTAAAACACACTTTCCTTATCAATAAAGTAATGATTTAAAATTACGTTTTTTTGAAATATTAAGTGTTAAAACTATGTTGATGAATTATTTCTACAAGGCGTCATAAAAATGTTTTACGTTATTACAAGAAGAAAATAGGAAAAAATTAACGCAAAATGAAGTGTAGTCCATAAGCGTTATAATACTAGCATTTGCCCGCGGCTTCGCTTGCGTTAATTTTGAATTTGACAATCAATACGGGTTGTACTCTGCTTGTAATAATATCATTCAATTATGATTCGAAAGACACATGGCACCATCGATTATCATTTATTGTGGTTTTCCTCGGGAACAGTACTTTCTTTCGAAACATAATGCAAAATTTCAGGATGATCTGACAAACAAACAAACAAACCTACGCATTTATATTATTAGTTAGCATTATGGTTTTGTAAATTTATTTCTGTTTAAAATGGCACAGAACTTCGCATAATTTTAAGCAACGTTCCTACCTCCCGTAGGACATAAGTTTAAAGTGAACTGCGGAAAATAGATTGTCTGAGCGTCAAGAGTTATGGCCTGCAAGCTCGTTACAGCTATTAAAGTTAGCTGGGAAGTAGGCTGAGGTCCTTCATATTATACAAACACTTATATACAGCGTGGGTCAAAAATCGTGGATCAAACGAAACATATAGTTGGGGTTATTTGCAGTAACAAAAAATTAAAAAAAAATTGGTAAAATAATTAAAAAGATAAGTAGGTAACAATAAAAAGATATCGAAAAATAAACTTTTTTACAAAAAAAAAGAAAAACAACTGACTTCCAAAAACATACTACAAAGTGAAAAATAACTTTATTTTCGGAAGTCGGTGTCTTTGGATCTGTATTTTAGTTTTTGCCTCCGACTACCGAAATTAAAGTAATTTTTCACTTTGTAGTGCCTATGTTTTTGGAAGTCGGTTGTTTTTTTTTTTTTTGTAAAAAAAGTTTTTTATTTGTCACTTTTTAGTGGGTCAGTCTGTAATTTATCTAAGTTACAATAGCCTAATGTCAACTGCTCATCACCATTTACAAAATATTGCTTTTCCCGATACAATTACGACAATTGTTGAGGAGTTCTCCCAGTAAGGAACCAGGAGAACTGGAACTGATGGTGAAGTCACTATCAGCTCCTCTTCAACATAATTATGTATTGTGACGAGCATAAATTGCTTAGCAATAATCAAATCGCAACCCATGAAATACGTATTATTGAGTAGTTCCGAGGGCCATCTGTGGTCTTCCTCATCAGTTCTACTTCACCAAATGGTGCTTTCCGGGAGCAAATGCACAATTTACTATAAAAAATACCCAAATCGCTAAGTGTGCCTATAAAATTTGAAGGTTCCCCTAAATTTCTCTGGGATGCCATCATCAGATCCTGGTTTCCTTATCATGGTACCGCCCTTGGGATATTTCCTTTCCAACAAAAAAAGAATCATCAAAATCCGTTCATAAACGACGAAGTTATCCGCGAACGCACATAAAAAAAAATATATATACAGTCGAATTGAGAAACCTTTTTTTGAAGTCGATTAAAAACTCATACTCATACTCATAAATCATAGTACCCACTGTCATAAAAGCACTTTTGTAGTGATGATAATTATAGAAGCATCTAAACACCGTTTATTGTTTAAAAATAAGTAGCCATTTTACTCATAACTTTTAAGGAGATCAAGTTAGGGCTTTGCCACAAATATATTTTTTATTGCAAATAACCCCAACTACCGCTTTGTTTCATTTGATCCATGATTTTCGAACCATCCTGTATATTCAGTCTGTGGTCTCGTGGCTAAATAATAACAGCTGCACGGGTCGATCAAAAGTTAAGCTACGCTTGTCGCGGTCGGTTCTTGGATGGGTGATCATCCATTACACAATTTTAGAGACCCCTCCGTGCCTCGGAAAGCCGTTTGTTATTTGACAGTCGTTACGGGTAGCCCATAAGTCGCTCCATGTAAAGTACTGATATTCAGGTGCATCCGGTTACACTGGAGCCGACACTAACATAGTTGGGAAAAGGCTAGGCAGATTGATTGACTTATATATAATGTAGACAAGGAATAAGGAAGGATTTCCCAGTAGTACGTTCCCGTGGGATATTTTCCGATATACACCCGGGCGAAGCCGTAGGCAAAAGCTAGTCTATAATAATTGTGGCGCCTATACCTGCTATTTATGACTTGCATTCTTGCATTGCACCAAAATGTTATAACATGATTGATTAATATCACAATTAATGAGACTTAATGCATGCAAAGTTTTCAGTTAGACAGTCATCATCTTCCTGCCCTTATCCCATATTACTTGGGGTCGGCGCAACACGTTTTCTTCTTCCATTCTCCCCTGTCAACCGTCACGCTATCATTCACTCCCTTCTCTTTCATATCATTCCTCACACAATCCATCCATCTTTTCTTTGGCCTTCCTCTGCCTCTCCATCCATCAACATGTATATTCATCACTCTTTTAGTCACTTCTCAGTTAGACAGTAAGAAAATAATTATTAAAATAAGGCCCTTTTTTTTTTTTTTTTTTTTTTTGTGGATGGGAAATCATCAAATGACTTCTCCCGCTCTGGGCAGAGCGGGAGGGCGTGTCAGACTTTTACTGACTAAAACCCACCCATGTTCCTTCAGTTGCCCGTGCCAGGGCCACGGTATCTCTTTCGAACTACCCGCGACCCCGGCGGCATAGGCCCAATTGACCCCGTCACTGCTGACATCTCTTTGAGGCGCGCGTGGAACACAACGCGCCGTCGACCCGGGCCTGGTCCTTACCGAACGGCGAGCTGCCCATTACTCGTCGTCCGCAAGCCCGCGCCTACGGTGGCCGGGAATCGGCTATCGATTCCCGCCGCCCAGGGCGTCTCCTACGGCGGCTAGGGGCGCGAGGGCGCGGCTGTTGCCTCTCCCTCACGCGTTCCGCTTCCTCCTTCGCGAGCATTACTGCTTCGCAGAAGGAGGTGACAGCCTCCCATGCACTCTCGCTCCGCACCATGGCCTGGACCAGGTTTGGACGCGAGAGATCGCCGCCGCCGATCGCCTCCGTGAGAACACGGCGGTGCTCCGCCCAAGCCGGGCAGACCTCCACTGTATGCTCCACCGTGTCCTCCGGGCGATCCACACAATGGTGACACCCGGGCGTTTCCTCCCGCCTTATCCGAAACAGGAACCTCCCGAAACAACCGTGTCCGGTGAGGACCTGCGTCAGGCGGAAGGTGAGGACGCCGTGGCGCCTCTCCAACCACTCCTCAAAGAGGGGACTTATCGCCGCAATTGTGGCGTGCCCAGCGCTGGGTTGCGACAATCGCACTCTCCATGCCGCCATGAGATCCCGCCGGAGCTCTGTCCGCTGTACCGTGATTTCTCGCGGCAGCGGAGTTACGCCCCGGCGTTTCGTCTCCTCGCGCCACTCCCACACGTGCGCGAGGACTTTTGCCTCCAGGTCCCATGGCGGTAATCCGGCAAGGAGGCTCGCCGCCTCACAGGAGACAGTGCGGTATCCCCGGACTAGCCGGATGGCCATGACCCTCTGGGACGCGTTCAACCGGCGGGCCGGTCGCAGCCTCAGGGAACGCGCCCACACCGGCGCTCCGTAAAGGGCCATGGACCGCACGACCCCCGTGTAAAGCCTCCGGCAGGAGGCGTTTGGACCCCCCAGATTGGGCAGGAGCCGCTTCAAGGCAGCCCCAGCCCGCTCCAGTCTGGGAGCCAAACGTCGGAAGTGCTCCACGAAGTTCCACCGGCTGTCGAGGACGAGTCCCAGGTACTTCATCGTCGACTCAACCCCGATGTGAACCCCTCCTACCGTTATTTGGGAACCCGACGGTGGCACGTTCCGAGGACCATGAAAACACATGACCTCGGACTTGTGCAGGGCCACCTCGAGTCCCAACTGCCGGATCCTCTCTACTATTGTCGCAACCCCGCGTGTTGCTAGTTCAGCCGCCGCCTGGTGCGACCTCCCTTGCGCCAGGACCAGCTGTTTCACCACCTACGATTAAGTTCCTATTAACTTACTTGGCAGATAATTTCATACAAATTCTGTTCCATTTTTGAATTTATTCGGTGAGTAGTGGCTATTCGAACATCGTGAAACAGGCCCTTAGCTCTTCGATACTTGTCAGAAATTGTTATAAGCCAATTGTTTCTATAGTAAATATTTTAAGTTATTCATGATCTATATGTTATCTTGGGATTGGAAAATTAGTAATTCATGACTACTTTTGTTAGCTTGGGTAATTAATTACCTGTTAACACAAAATGTATGTGTTAATGAATAAAATAAATAAATAAATGATATCTCATCCTGTATTTACTTAAATCCCTACTTACTGTATTACCTGGATAATAAACAATTTTATATTTTCTGCTAGCTACTGCCCGCGACTTCGTCTGTGTGAAATCTTGTTTCCCCGACTAACCGCGTCGCATACCTGCCCGCGCTATTACTTCGTTTTCTTTAGTGCTCTTTCTAACTTTTTTTCTTTTTACTCGGCTCCAAAGGACCGTAGCGTGATATTAAATAGCCTATAATCTTTCTCAAAAATTGGGCTATCAAATGCAAAAAGAATTTTTCAAATTGAACTCGTAGTTTCAGAGATTAGCGCGTGCAAACAAACAAATAAACTCTTCAGCTTTATTACTTTAGTACATCTTTATTACATTGAATATGTATAGTAGGTATAGATTAGTTAAGGATATTACATTAGAATATATTTCTAGCTGTGCCCCGCGCCTTTGTTCGCGTTGAAATCCAAAGATATACTAAAATAACAGCCACATTTTAATAAAACTCCCTCGTGCCCGACCCGCTGCGTTTCATCGCCCGCCCGCGCTAATACTTCGTTTTCGCGTTCTTTCTGTATTTTGAGGTTTTCGCGTAGCGTTCTTTCAGACTTTTTTCTTTTAGCTCGGCTTGTAAGGATCGTAGTGGGATGTTAAAAAGACTATACCCATCCTCCAGAATTGGGCTGCCAAATCCAAAAATAATTTTTCAAATCTGACCTTTTGTTCACAATTTATTGGGTTTTATTTTTTTGCGCGGAACCCTAATTCTTTTTCAAAAATAAAAGTAACCTAAGTTACTCCTTATAACATCAGCTACCTGCCAGTGAAAGTCCAGTCAAAATCGGTCTATCCGTTTGGGAGATTAGCCGGAACAAACAGACAGACAAAAATTTTAAAAACTGTTTTTTGGTTTTGAGTGCCGTATATACTTTCATATGCATTTAGTAAAAAGCTGTTATTTTACAACCAGACACATCAATTTTATTTATTTGCATAGATACGGGTGCCGTATCATGATCACTTTCACTAACATTCTTGCGAGCGGGCAATTTTACAATGGTATTTACCATCGGCAAACTTTCCGGTGAACCACTTTTCGACCTCATTACTAACCCGAAAAGTTGTGCGGAAATCGGTTGTCATGGTATGGGCATGTGATGCGGAGGAGTGAGGAAAATGTCATGAGGAAAGTTTTGAGTATGAATGTCGATGGCTATAAGAGTAGGGGAAGACCAAAGAAACGATGGATGGATTGTGTGAAAGAGGACATGGCTAGAAAGGGGGTGACTACCGAGATGACGAATAATAGAGAAGTATGAAAAAAAAAGGACATGTTGCGACGACCCCAAATAGATTGGGATAAGTAGTGCTAATATCTCACCGTGAAAACATGAGTGAAGTGATCTTAAAGTGAGCTGTCAATACTGTCAACCCCCTAGCATCAGGTGGAATGACGGCTCACTTCACGCTCACTTCACCTGAGTTATCACGGTGAGATGTTTACAGAATAGCACTAAAGGGCAGGAGAATGATGATACTAACCCAATAAGGTTGAAAAGTGGTTCACCGGAAAGTTTGCCGATAGTACCTATGTACCAATTTTGAAAAGCTAGAACCGAATTTAAAGAAGAATGTAATAACGTAAAGTAGGTACTAGGAAGTCCTTGTGTTCGATAAAACCTTTGATCTCGCCATTTCCCCACGTGAAAACATCAAGCATTTATTACCGTAGGTAGCCTAACCAAATACCGATATAACAGTACGATAACTGGCTTCACAAACCGACTGTGTACTACACAAAAGCTTATTCCCTTTACGTCGCAGATTCCATGCCTTTCTGATTCCCAATCAACATGCCCAACGAACTCGAAGCAAACATTCGAAAATAGAAAACCTCTAAATGTGTGTTGTTTGTGAGCGCAAGTTATCTTTGTACCTTGTAGGCTGTTGTTTGACTTTGTTTTTGTTGGGTTACAGACTAAAAAACCGGCCGGACAATGAAGGGTTCCGTAGTTGAAAATAATTTATCCCAAAAACAAACTTAACATTGTAGTTGAAAAACCAAAAATCCCGAAAAAAATTTTTTTTGTGATAAAATTACAAATTAACGATTTTCGGACTTTTTCCTTTACTTGTGCTGTGACCCCTTGCTTCATCCCTTCATGATTCTAGGTCAACGGTAATTTCTCTATAGGTTTTAATTTACTTGCGACTATCAAAATATGTCGCATATTATAATATGGCCTTATTTTTTTACTGCGTTGACTTAGAAACTTGATTTTTTTAGAACTCCAAGGGACTATAAACCTACGTATTTGATATTAATTTCAACTTGATACCTCCACATGTTTCTGAGAAAAAGGGTCTTGACAGACTGACAGACAGCCAGATAGACAGACAACGAACTGATCCTATAAGGGTTCCTTTTTTCTTTTTGAGGTACAAAAACCTAGAGGGTAGGTACTTATTTAAAATGAATAAACTAGTGTTGTAGTAATACAGTTTTTAAAGTCCCGGGGGCATATTGGACATTATTTTAAACATTTGATTTGATTTAAGTTCTATGATAATAAAATGAAGACCTCTTTTACATAAAACTTGACTGGACCTTATGTGCACTTTACATGAGTGGGAACCTGCAATTAATAAATACGTAAACAAAATTGAATACGAATGACAATGAACACAAAAATCAGTCACGAAAGATCCTTTGACCACAAAGCCTTTCATCATCAGACCAAAGTCCATTGCAGTGCATTTTGCTTCTTCAATCGCTCGCCATTTTATTTTATATTGGCTTGTGTTTAAACGCCTACCAAAAAAGTTCCTATTTTATTACCAAAAAATTCGAAATACCTGCCAGAATGGATAAATGCTCACCAAAATGGATGAATGCACACCAAATTTAAAACCATTTTATTGTGAAATTATAACTTTAGAAAACTGACAGCAGGCCGACGGAGCCCCGCTTCGCGGGGCTTTTATTTCTATCTGCAGGGTTTAAAGGAACCTAACCAACCAAATGTCGGGGTGCCCTTGACGTCGACCCTCTAGGGTCAGGGTTTTTGTCAGCAGGTCGACGCAGATTTGGTGAGCATTTATCCATTTTGGTGAGCATAAAATTTTTTTGGTAGTCATTATATTTAATCTGCTACCAGTCACTCTGCGAAAATCGTCATTCCATTTAGTCTGAGGGCATCGTACCCCGACGTTTACTGATTCGCCGTCTCCTTTCAAGAAGAACACGTCAACCCTTACGGTCACCGAATCTACGGCTATATTATGTGGGCACATAGCCCACATAATTCGCCAGCTGTCTACTCTGTCAGTATGTTCTATTTCTCACTTATTCCGAATTTGTCGTGCAGTCCACCAAAAAACTCTGTAAAATAATCGTTATTCTTAAAACGATTTCAACACAAAAGTGCTTGAAGCAAAAGTTCGGTAATTAAGTCTTGTGGACGTGATCTGGTTACGGTGAGGGTACTATTCAATTTTAGACGAAATTGAGGCACGCAACTCGAGTGGTTTCGGTTGAACAGATGTATGGGGCTTTGAAGTTAGAGGGTGAGACCGCGGGTAGCGATTGTGGTGAACATTTTTAAGATAGGGGATGACAAAATAATGAATCTGTGAGATGTAGGGAAAGGTGTAGGAAACGAGTTTAACATTGACTTCACAAATCATTAAGTTTATGTCGCAGGCAATATGTATGATTCCGCTTTTTACAAACGGCGTCGTCCGTTTAAAAACGCTCGCAGTTGTGAAAAATGCCGAAGGCAAAATGTAAATTGCCTTGTCACTATATAATGGCGAATCATACAATCTGCCTACGACATATACACGCTAAATTTTCACAGGGTGTTCTTCCTATGAATATGAACAACCTTCACTATGGTACCAATTCTGAAATGAAGAAAAAATCTACTGTTTCATACAAAAGTTCAATGTACTAAATCAAAATGTATGAAACAGCAGATTTTTCTTTTCGTGATTTCAGAGTTAGTCCCATAGTGAAAGATTAGCTAGTGATTTAAAAGTTGCCCTGTTTAAAACATATTGCATTGCATATGTAATTATCGCATCTTCTGTATGTGAATATTTTTGCGGGCGGAAGGGAGGTGCTGAATTCTAGTTTTTTCGGAATTAAAACTAAATTGTTTTGCATAATATTTTACTATGTAACAATCGTTTCTGAATATAAATAAATAGGTGATTTAGCTGATAACTGCAATAATGTTACTTGCATTTCTTACGTGGCCTACTTTTTTTACATAATATTAGGTACTATATCTTCTCTATATATAATATAAGTAGACAGCTGCTAATCAATCAATCTGCCTAGCCTTTTCCCAACTATGTTAGGGTCGGCTTCCAGTCTAACCGGATGCAGCTGAATACCATTATTTTACATGGAGCGACTGCCTATCTGACCTCCACAACCCAGTAACTGGGTAATACGATACCCCTTGGTAAGACTGGTTGTCAGACTTTCGGGCTTCTGACGACCCGTAACGACTGTCAAAGATCTACGAATGACAGCCGGAACCAACGGCTTAACGTGCTTTCCGAGGCACGGAGGAGTCTCGGTATGTAAAGATGGTCACCCATCCACTGACCAACCCCGGCAAGCGTAGCTTAACCTGATGGATCGACCCGTGCGGCTGTTATTACTTAGCCATGAGCTCCTCCTACTAATATTATTAATGAGAAAGTTTGTATGCTTGGATGTTTGTTACTCAATCAAGCAAAAACGGCCCAACGGATTTCGATGAAATTTGGCACACAGATAGTTTATAACCTGGATTCAAACTCAAACTCAAAGCATTTATTTCAAATAAACCAATTACAGGCACTTTTTAACCGAATTCAAAAAGGAGGAGGTTCTCAATTCCAAAAACAACACTACAAAGTGAAAAATAACTTTTATTTCGAAAGTTGGTGTCTGGTTAAATGTATTTTCGTTTTTTGTGACCGACTTCCGAAATTAAAGTTATTTTTCACTTTGTAGGGCTGTTTCTGGAAGTCGGTTGTATTTTTTTGTAAAAAAGTTTTTACTTTTCACTTTTTTGTTGTGGTACCTACCCCACACAAATTCTAATATCACTACCTGCAAAACAAACTAGAACATCATCCATATAAAAGTGGGGAAAAAATACGTATTATTGAAGCTAACTCAAAAACTACCCAAGCAAAGTTAATTAATTTTATATGGGACCAACCAACAACTCGAATAAAACAAAAAAATTTCAAATCGGACGACTGTAAAAAGTTATGCGTGGTCATACATAAAAAAAAAAACTCTCTCCTCCTTTTTTTTCGTCGGTTAAAAATACAATCAGCATAATATGTTCCCATTTTTGGGACACAGGCCTACTCTTTGTAAGAGGGAGTGGACCGTAATCCACCACGCCGGCCCAGTGCGGGTTGGTAGATGTTACATGTCTTCGAATTTTTGGTTCTAGGACATGGCGGTTTCTTCACAATGGTTTCCTTCACCGTTTTGAGAGCAGTGGTGATGAAACATTTCACACAAACTAAAACGCCCGCTTGGAATCGAACCCACGACGTACACACATCAAAAAAAGTTTGTGATCACTAGCAAAAGCTGATTTATTTTTAAAATTTAACTTTATCAAGAAAAAATGTTTCATGCTGCACGAAACATAATTGAAATTTTGAAAGGAATGTTTCCAACACAATTAATGTCCAGATATGTTGACATCAGCTGACCCCCCACTTTCACCAGATTATACAGGACCTGACTTTTTACTGTTTCGTTTTCTAAAGGGACGTATCGTGATCAGTCAAATTGTGAACGTAAAGATCACGATGAAAAGCGACCGCAATTTAAACCAGGAGATTTGGCGGAATTAATTTCTCATACAAAATTACGAATCCTTTATTATACAGGGTGTTTGGTAGATGGGTGCAAAGTCTGAAGGGGGTGATATCTTAGACCATTTAGAACTTATTAAGCTAAACTTGTCTTAGACGAAGTCTGTTCCTTGTATTTTTTTTTTAAATTCTAAGGTTTTTAACAATAATACCCATTTTTTTTCAATTAATCGTTAATAGTGTCCAGTAAAAGCTGTTATGTTATTATTTTTTATTTATGTAATGTGTGATTACTCAAACAAAATTATTCCCAAGCATCTGTGTCATCAGAGAAACATTCTACGTAATATTCAAGTTTAAGAAACTTTTAAAAATCAAGAAAATGTTTTGTTTACGGCATAATAAAAAAAAATAAAAAATAGCCTCAGTTGTTCAAACCTTTTTGAAAACATGCTTGGTTAGTGCCCTTTCTTTTGAGGTACTATTTACGCAGATGTCTCATCAACTCTTGGAATTAGGATGTACAAAGCAAATTGAGTATGAAAATTGTTATTTTCGAACAGATCAATAAAACAACATTTTTGTTAAAATAATTTATTGTTCATGTTCAAAATGTTGACCGCAGTTTCTTATACAAGCACGTGCCCGTCTTCTCACTTCTGTAGTCGTGATTTTTAATTTCATCTCCTGCTTCATGACTTGAAAAGCCGTTTGGATTCTTTCTATTAATTCTTCTCTAGTTGAAATTTCAACGTGCGTGTAGACGAGCTCCTTGGCCCGTCCCCAAACGAAAAAATCCACAGGAGTTAAATCGGGTGATCGAGGTGGCCAAGGGATGGGCCCGTCTCTGCCAATCCAGCTCTCTGGAAAACAATTATTTAAATGTTCTCTCACGTTTAGGGTCCAATGTGCTGGACAACCATCTTGTTGAAAAATCAGTGGTCTTCTCATTGCCAATATTGGTATTTCGGTCTCGTCCAGAAGCTCTGGGAGATAGTTTTGGAGGAATTCCGGGTAGTTTTCTCCATTTAAATTATCTGGTAGGAAGTGGGGACCAATCAACGTTCGGCCGATTACTCCTGCCCACACGTTAACTGAAAATTTCCTTTGGAACGACACTTGCTTCTTCCAGTGTGGATTGCTCTCCTTGTCGGTCCATCGATGAAGATTATGAAAATTGGTAATTCCTTCTTTCGAAAATTTTGACTCATCGGTCCACAATATGGATTTTAAAAACCATGCATCTTCAATGTCACTATTTAACAAAAAGCGACAGAACTGAATCCTTCGTGGGGGATCTTCATTTTCCAAACCTTGTACACCCGTGCCGTGGAAAGGATATTTGTTTTCTCGATGCATCGTATTCCACACCTTCCATACCGAAATGTTGAGGTTTCGAGCTACTACTCTGACGCTCGTAGTAGGATCTGCATCAAAAGCTGCAATAATGTCTTCCTCGATACTTGCGTGATGTCTTCCCGGGTTGAGTCCAGATTCCGCGTGATGGATTCCAACATCAGAAAGCCGACGAAATGTGTTGTAAAACACTCTGACATTAGGTAATCTGCGATTCGGATATCTCTCTTGGTACATCCGTCGCGCCAAAGATCCATTACCGTCAGCTCTGCCATACATGAAGACGATATCCGCATATTCTTCATTCGAAAAAGTAGCCATAGTCGATTGATCACACAAATAAAAGTCCAAAATCAGTGAAGGAGCTCACAGCTAGGGCTAGGCTCAATACCTTAAACACCTCCAAAATCAACACGTGAAGGAGCGCACAACTTCATGCGGTGAATTGTGTAAACACGAATTTGCAATTAAAATGTCTAGTCACAAGGGCAGTCGTTACTTGACTAACTGATGGTCCGAAGATGTGACGAGTCCACCTGACTATTCGGGTACTAGTATTAGTGTAAATAAATAACGACTTTACATACTTAGCAACTAAGCTGATTTTTCTATTGAATAATAGCAGTTCAGTAGACGCTAACCGAGAGTCGAAAGAAGGTCATGTTTGCTATCGTCGCGCGGCGGCTTTTGTTATGCGAGTTCCCAGAAGTTGTGCGTGCACCATAATTCTAAGAATGAATCAGTTATCAGTTCTAACAAAAAACAATAGTGCATTCGCAAAAATATTGCATTATTTTGGTCTGTTTAAAAATTAAATATTCGACCTCAATTTGCTTTGTACATCCTAATTCCAAGAGTTGATGAGACATCTGCGTAAATAGTACCTCTAAAGAAAGGGCAATAACCAAGCATGTTTTTAAAAAGATTTGAACAACTCAGGATATTTTTTTTTATTTTTTTATTATGCCGTAAACAAAACATTTTCTTGATTTTTAAAAGTTTCTTAAACTTGAATATTACGTAGAATGTTTCTCTGATGACACATATGCTTGGGAATAATTTTGTTTGAGTAATCACACATTACATAAATAAAAAATAATAAAATAACAGCTTTAACTGGACACTATTAACCATTTATTGAAAAAAAAATGGGTATTATTGTTAAAAACCTTAGAGTTTCAAAAAAAATACAAGGAACAGACTTCGTCTAAGACCAGTTTAGCTTAATAAGTTCTAAATAGTCTAAGATATCACCCCCTTCAGGCTTTGCACCCATCTACCAAACACCCTGTATAGCTTCGACCGCGTGGAGCTCGGAAATTATCCCACGGAAACGTACTACCGGAATAAAAAGTATCCTATGTCCTAACCCAGGTCATAATCTACCAATGTGCCAAATTTCATCCAAATCAGTTTAGCCGTTTTTGCGTGAAAGCGTAACAAAGAAACAAACTCAACTTTTGCATTTATCACATCACACTAATATTATAAAGGCAAAAGTTTGTGAGTGTGTGTGTGTTTGTATGTTTGTTACTTCTTCACGCTCAAACGGTTGGACCTCATACCCTAAATTAACACATAATGCTACGTTTTATCCCGGTTATACGTTCCCGTGGGATAATTTCCGACGTCCACGCGGGCGAAGCCGCGGGCAAAAGCTAGTACCTAATTATTAAAGTAAGGAAATTAGTATTAGGATTATGGGAGAATATCTTGTATAGGTAATGTTCGTTTGTAATCAAAATAACCTTAATTTAAACCTGCACCTATAATAGACACAGCAGCATGTGTGTGCAGTCTAAATTGCTATATTCCTAAAAACCAACTAAATGTCTCAAGCCACTCATCATAAATGACACTTACCGTTTTCAACCAACTCTTTTCCTGAGGGATGAGTCTGTAAGTAAGCAAAAACCTTCTAGTCTCATGAAGTTACCGTTTCTCCAATTAAGACAATTACGCAGGGCCCCAACTTTCCTCTCTTGGGTCCGATAATTCTTACTTTGCACTCTCTTTTAGTTTTGGGTGAGAACATAGTGTAAGCGTAAGCGGGTGTAATTGTATCATCTTATTTTTATTTTATTTATTTCACCAAAAATATTACAACGGATTACACATACTTATTAGTCTAGTACTTAGGAGTATTACTATGGGAGCAGCTGTAGCCGAACTAGGACGAGTCCTAATCTCGGCATACAGCGCCAGACCCCTCAAAACAAACAATAATACATTTATTAGTCCAAAAGACAAGCAAAATTATAGACTTGCATCCAGTTACAAATGCGGAGGAGTGAGGAAAATGTCGTAAGGAATGTTTTGAGTATGAATGTGGACGGCTATAAGAGTAGGGGAAGGAACTTAAACCACTAATAGAGAAGTATGGAGAAAAAGACATGTCGCACCCCAAATAAATTGGTTTATGGGCAAGAGAATGATTGATACAGATAGTACTGTATTTTTATGTACGAAGCGACACGCGTTTTACTTGTGGTTACCAAGGTACAAATACGCTGTGAATGTGTGCGTGAAGACGAGTAGCGTCAGCACATAACACACACACGCACACATACACTCACACTTCCGACTTCGCCATTGTCCCGGACGGTGCCGAAAACTCCTGCTCTTACACACACATTTACAGCGTGTTTGTACACTTGGTAATCACAAGTAAACGCGTGTCGTTTCGTAAAATAAAAATACTGCACTAACTGTATGCAATCATCATTATTTTGCCCATAAGACAATTTAATTAAAATAATAAGTTCTTACACACACAAGATTCATGATAGGTACACAAGAGCAGATGTAACAAACAACAAAACACGGATATCTACATAAATCACAAACACAAACACACACAAACACCCCCCCCCCCCCCCCCGTGGGGGGCCACACACACATCTCGAACTATGAAAACATCATTAATTGGGTACAAAAAGCATTATGTTCGTTGAAATAATATTGCAATTGACCACGTTTGCTAACCTAGCGATACATTACGGTCACACTAAATGCACCGCGAGCTCAGTGCATATTTAGACAGCAACCAGGTGCATTCGCCTGCAGTCAGTTCCATCATTTTTTCATTTTAGCGATTGCTTAGCCTAAATGTTACCTTATTAACTCTCCTTCTCAGCAATAAGCCTTCGAAATTTATTTGAGTGTTTAACTTAGTAGCGTAACGAATCCCATCAGGTACCACTTAGGTCGCGCCCCTAATGCATTAGAAAAAGTCCTCAAAATTCAGATCCACCAAATTGATAAATGGTTTTATACTTAAGCTGGTTTGTACAAACACTTTTACTCGTCAATCATATTTGAAAAACATTGACCCATACAGTAATTAAAATAATCTAATACGTACTTCACAAATTATATAATTCTGCCATTGTATAATATATTATGTAAAATGGTATAAGCAAGGTAAAAAAAATTGACATTCACTGTGTTTTAAATCAGTTAATAATTAATCTCAACAGGAGGAGCTCGTGGCTAAGTAATAACAGCCGCACGGGTCGATCCATCAGGTTAAGCTACGCTTGCCGCGGTTGGTCCGTGGATGGGTGACCATCTTTACATACCGAGACTCCTTCGTGTCTCGGAAAGAACGTTAAGCGTTAAGTCATTCGTGGATCTTTGACAGTCGTTACGGGTCGTCATAAGCCCGAAAGTCTGACAACCAGTCTTACCACGGGGTATCGTATTACCCAGTCACTGGGTTGTGGAGGTCAGATAGGCAGTCGCTCCATGTAAAATACTGGTATTCAGCTGCATGCGGTTAGACTGGAAGCCGACCCCAACATAGTTGGGAAAAGGCTAGGCGGAAAGCATAATGAATCTCAACAAAGAGAAAACTCCTAAGTCCATCAATGATAATTATGAAAAAAGCCTGCCTTACTGTAGGCGAAAACGAATTAATTAATCGATGTTTCAATGAATCATTAATGTGACATTTACTGGTTCGAAATTTGCCACCACAAACTTACCGATTAATCCGCCTGACAAAATTGCGCTGCACGCGTTCGTTGGAGGATTGGCAACGTGTTTATTGAAAATTACGCCTCAAGCGCTGCATCCGCTGCCAATAAGCTTCTATGTTTTGCAGCTTTATGCGGAATAATGTGGGGTAGGCTAATTTTTAATTAAAAGCCGTAGCAATGACTACCCTGTAGGCATTTGGAAGTGTGACTGCTGAGCCTGGTTTCATTCCAGATCTGGCAAAGTGTAATCAGGGTTTTCTATCAAGAATTTTTTAGTGGCAGTCCGAAATCTGGATTTGTGCTTGGTTGATGGCAGTAGGTTTGCCTCCTACCCCTTAAAGGCTTTGTGCACCCCATGTGTGCATAAGGAAAAACCCCTTTACATAATAGGTATATAAGCTTATATGTTATAGACATAAACGTAAAAAAACATCATCCGATGGAAAAAAAATCATCCTACGTAGTTGTGAAGCTATGGGGTTCGCCACTAACCCCCCTCCCCCCTCCCCCTGGGGGTTTTGGGTTTATAAATTAGTATAGTAACTGCACTTGAAGAGTTAAATATAAGTGACGAAATGTGATATAGGTACTTACCTTCAGGGTATTATTGTTAGGCATGTTTAATGTTGTACATACAGGGTGTAAGCGTAAACAGTGGCAATATTTAAGGGGAAATCGCGAAAAAAAAATTTGCTGTTCCCTACATTATGCGAACATAAATGTACTGAACACCTGATTTTTTTCGCGATTTCAGGTTTGGTCCCGTAGTAAAAGTTGTTCATAATGATGAGTACAATGACCTCTTAAAATATTGCCACTGTTTACACTTACACCCTTTATACCTATTTTTGCATGGTTTCTCACAAAGAACAGCCCCCCAGTGTCCTCTTGTCTGTTTATGAAAATGAATGTGTTCATCATTTGTTTAGCGAGGAAATTATATTGTTGCTTTTTCGCTATTATTTTCACCGAGAACATTAAAAGGTTACATTATTACATGGGAGTACAACATAGCTGGCGAAATGACGGTGTATATTATATTTACCTCTGCCTATTTCTTCAAGGAATACAAGAAAAACGTTTTGTATATTTAAAAATAACTTTTGCCCCCGACTTCGCCCGCGTGGATGTTGGAAAATATCCCGCGGGTACTTATTACCGGGATAAAAAACCGGCCAAGTGTGTGTCGGGCCACGCTCAGTAATAGGGTTCCGTAGTTGCATCGAGTCATTTCGACTCCCCCCGTGTGCATGCGCCGCCGCCGTACGGACCGTACTGCCAAACACCGCCACCCGTCGTTATTCGAGCGTAAATAATATTAATTTAGAAATAAGAATGTTATGATTTTATTTTTGTATATATTTACATGGTTCATAAACTTTTATTAACTACCTGTTTTAAACAACTAACAACGTTATATAAGTAATTTTTAATGGAACTTGTACGAAATTTTTACTTTTCCAAGTACACTTTATAAGTTGGTTGGCTAACTTGAAAAGCCTACTTAGCTGTGATAGTTTTCCTTTTAACTTCGTTATATTTACATACTACTGTGAATTTTTTCACCCATCCCATCTAACTTAACCTAACCGTTTAGCTGGCAGGACGGGGGGGGGGGGGGGGGGGGGGGTCACACACTTGACTCTAACAAAAATTAGCATTTTAAAGCTTAATATTTCCGAAACCGATCCATAAATCGAAAAATTGTTTTGGCAAACCCGCAATATTTTTGAAAGACCCATCCAACCATACACACCATGGGGTAGACGAGAAAAATAAACATCTCCACTTTACGTGTACAGAAAGTATCCTAAAAATTTTTTTTTCATGATTTTATTTTACCACTTTGTCGGCGTGATGAATATGTATATCCATGCCAAATTATAGCTTTGTAGTACTAATAGTCTCTGAGCTAAGCTGCGGACGAACAGACGGACGGACATAACTAAAACTAGCTAGAAACTATAAGGTTTCCTTGTTGACTACGGAACCCTAAAAAGTACCCTAGTGTTAATCCAGGGTATAAACTATATGTGTGCCAAATTTCATCCAATCGTGTTCAGCCATATTTGCTCCAATCCGGAACATACATCCAGACAAACGGACAAAAATTCTAAAATAACTATATTTTCGGCAACAGACCACGTTCCCACGCTCACTTTTTTCAAAAATATTGAATGTACAGTTTTGACTTCATTACTATGTATTATATTAGATGTATAGATGTATAGATTCTGTTGATCAATTTTTTCGCTGTTTTTAGCAATATTCTGCCATGCTATAGTAACAACATTTATTGATTGATTGTTCGCGTAGCAAATATCGGCTATATCCATAATTATTACATATTGACGATTTTTTCGATAGCGTCGAGTAAGTGATAAATTTGATCGCTTTCATTCGCAATCAGCTGTCGCGTCGGCAGTTAGCTTTAAGCGGGCGATAATTCTTGAACTTTTTGTTATATTTATTTTGGTATCGAGAGGTTGGGTGTTCCCTTTGTGAATAAATGATCTGTGTGTTTTTCAGTACACCAATAAAGGGCCTCTTTAATCAATTGGCAAAACTTCACACACGTATCGGGTATCGCATCTAGGTAGCAATAAAATACTTTTTTTTTTAAATAAAAATTAAATTCCCCATAGAGTGACTGCGACAACTTGAGCTTAGTAATCTTACTACCACAGCCGTGCGGTATATTTAGGATAGTATCATGACATACCCTGCGGCCTAAGGCCGTGTCATAACAAAGCGAACGTCGCGCGAACTTGCTACCATCTCGTTAATTTTTTTCAATGAACACGGACCCGTGTTCACGCCAACAGGCCTTGTGGCAACGTCTTTCCGTTTTCGGAACAGCACCCTAATTTTTTAAGATATATAGATAGATAGATAAAACATTTATTTGGTGCACACAAAAGATAAAGCACAATACACAAAAGTACAATAAGACTAACATTTTGAAGCCTATTGCCAATCCATTGCTTCATATGTTCGAAAAATTTGTTTGCTCAACAACGTAAATAGCGCAATGAATGTTTGAACTGTCAAAATGAAACCGATTTCGATTGATAGTGTGTTACGTAATTAGGGTGCTAGTTTTGTTCATGAGTGACAGAGAACGCGAGAGTCGCATATTCGCTCGACCGATCATTCGGTTAGGACACGAGATTTGACTAATAAAATAGTCTCAAAACGCTGTGGCGGCATCTACATCGCAGCTGATTATGCCCGCTCCGTCTTTCACTAAAGTCGCACCCAAAGCAAATACCCCAAGGCGAAACAATAAAACTTTGCCAGGCTCCCTGAAGGATGAAAGTTGATCGTATCAGGTGTTACATAAGTAATAACAGATACTAGACATAACAACGTCTGGTTACACGTCAACTGGAGGACATTGCTAGGCCGTTTTTATAGACAACGTTTTTAAATTTTTTAAAACATTTTACAAAAAAAAAAATAGAAAAGTTACTGTACCGTATTCAGGGAGCCGTGAGATAAAAGGTAAACAAACCATAAAAGTCCGTTCAACCGATTTTGACTTCTATTGCGTTGGTGGCATGATAAATGGCAGCTGCAGTAAACAGTTGGTATTGTAACCTCTTTTTTGCCGTTAATGCCATCCTTAAGCCTACGGAATATAAGTAAAAATCGGTTGACCGGACTGTAAAACAGGTTTGTTTCAATGTCAAATCTTATTGTGAATGGAATATAGGTAATTAGTTGTATTTTTTCTTTTTTAATATATAATATTAATTAATTATACTTATGTAATTAGTTTTCAGTCTAGTAGGATTTTTTCTAGTTTAATTTATTACAAAACTATTCTCATTGTAAAATAAAATGAGTCGGCACAGAGATAGTTATTGTAAAAGAAACTGTTTTTGGGCGCCATTTTTCCAATATGGCGGCTTGAGTGTATACGAGAAAGAAGTGTAAAGTGAAAATTCGTCGAAATCAATTAAATCAGCAATTTTCAAAACTCCCGGAAAACTTTCCGGGTTTGTGACCACCAAGTATCAAAAGGTTCAGACTGACAAGCGGTCAGTAATGGTACTATTGCAAGCAAGTTTAGCATAAAGCAGTACTAGCTTTTGCCCGCGACTTCACCCGCGTGAATGTCGGAAAATATCCCACGGGAACGTATGGGGTTTGTGTTTCGCCATTTCTATTCATCCTTTTATGCATAGGAACGCCACATTTGTTTCTGTAATTTTCAGTTTAATCTAATTATTCAACTGGCACACTACGGTTTCTCAGGTATCGTCCCTTGTTTGTATCATATCCTAATTTATATTTATCCAATCTAATTTAATTTATTTATTAGTAATATAATTCAATAGTCTCGATGCATGAATTCATATTTTATTTTAACCAAGTAATTCTCACTTACCATTTCTTATTGATCTCATTTGTGTGTCCGAGTCTTTGTCATCATTCACATCTAACACAAATTCACTTTAAAACTTTTAAATTCACTTTTAATATGTCTAATGTTTCCGCTGACAGCTGCGCGCACAGATAACGCATTCTGCGGCGTGGGAGTCGGTGCTGTAGCGGAGCGGTATGCGGGAATATTGTCATTTTCTGTATATTTTATCTATACCTTTAGAATTAACTTTATATTTTATTTATTTTTTAATTGCATAATATTTATTATATGCTGCACCGGTCGACGTCATCGCGTCAACGCCGGCTATCGCTGAAAACCAGCGCTGGGGCTCCGTTTCGCATGGGGTCGCGGCATTATGCTGAGCGGTAGCCGTTTTGCGTAGATGTGACGCATATTTTCCCCAAAACTTCTTTTATAAATTGTTATTTTATTTTGTTGTCCTTTGCGTCATGTTTACCGCAAATAAACGTATTTTATTTCTTTCTTTCTTCTTACTACCGGGAAATCCTTCCTTATTTCTTCTAATATATAATTCAATCATGATTCGAAAGACAGGTGGCGCCATCTATCATCATAAGAACGTTATTGATGTTTTCCTAGGGAACAGTACTTTTTTTCGGGATGAAAGGTACCCTATGTCCGTTTCTATACACCTGAAAACGTATTTGCAAACTTTCAGGATGATCAGTTCAGTGGTTTAGGCGTGAAAAGCTTACAAACAAACAAGCAAACTTATTATATACTTATTATTAGCTGCAAACATTTTATATTTATTTGACCTTGACCTTCGAGACGTTTGACACTGACCTTGAAAAAAAAAAATTTTTCTCGTCGCTTATGATTTTGCGCACTTTGGAGTTTTCAAAAATACATTAAAAAGGGTCTATTCTACTCAAAAAAAAAAAATATAGCTACTATATAAAAGCGTCGGGTGTTAAAGTACCTATACAGTGGTTCTCAAACTCATTGGTTGTGAAAAGTTTTACAAAAAAAAAACCTATGTGCCAGAACTTTTGTAAGCAGTTACCTTAATTTCTGTTCTTTGTTTCGATCCAATCTCACTAAAAGCCTAGCAATACGCACTGCATTGATCAAACTTCCCTTCAACTCCCATAGGGAACTTATCAGAATAGCCGTTACAGTTTCCCCCCATTGTGAGCTGAGAGTATTAAAAAGTCAAGCTGTGCACATCAGGTTATACTAAACTGTCAAATTTCTCCAAATGATTTTAAACCTTAAAATGTTGATGTTATGTTTAAAGTCGAATGAGAAAATTTGACAGTTTGTAGTAACTTGACCTTCTGCTGTGTGTACATGACATGCCGTTGAACAATTTGGATATCCAGCAAAAGTGTATGTAAAACCTGTAAATTCTCATTTTTGGAAAACTGTAACTTTTCTTTATAAATCGAATCAAGCTGTGCAAATTTATATAGACATGTAAAATACACTTTTTTATTTATATATTTTATCAACCGCTGATCCAGCTTTCCATTTTTGGCTGCATAAACATAACACCTCTTTTGTTTACAATCTAAATCCATTTATCATTTGTTTCTACCACATTGCAGCCGCACGGGTCGATCTTCAAGGTTGAAGGGGTCGGTCTGTGGATAACTGACCATCCATTATATAAAACTAGCTTTCGCCAACAGCTTTGCCCGCGTGCATGTTGGAAATTATCCCATGGGAGCGTACTACGGGATAAAAAGTATCATAATGTCCTAGTCCAGGTCTACCCATGTGCCAAATTTAATCCAAATCCGTTCAGCCGTTTTAGCGTGAAAAAACAAACTCACTTTCGCATTTATAATATTAAGTTTAAGTTTATATACCATTCCATTATTATTAATAGTAATAATTAATTTTCCGAGACCCCTCCGTGCCTCGGAAAAACACGTTAAGCCGTTGGTCCCGGCAGTCATTTGTAGATCCTTGACAATCGTTACGGGTAGTCAGAAGCCCGGAAGATGGACAACCAGTCTTGCCAAGGGGTATCGTGTTACCCTTACCAGTAACTGAGTTGTGGAGGTCAGATAAGCAGTCACTCCATCCACGTAGAATACTGGTATTCAGCTACATTCGATTAAACTGGAAGCCGACCCCCACATAGTTTGGAGAAGGCTAAGCAGATTATGACATTGCATTGGTAGAAAAAGACTCTCAACTTGCACTGCCCTGATTCTCGACCATCCGAACCGAGCCTATATCCTGTATTCTTTATCAAGATAAAGATAAAGATAAAGATAAAGATAAAGATAAAGATAAAGCTATAGATATATTTATTTGTAAACATGTGTGACATTAATTATACATATAAATGCAAATATGGATGTAAAAGTGAAAATCTGTGAGTTTCAACATGTTTTGCCACCATTGGCGTACAAAATGAATTATAGCAACTTGAAATTTAATACAATAGATTAGAAGCTATCATTTAAAAAATCTTTAACGCAATAATAACATTTATCGGTAAGTAACTTCTTAAGTTCTCTTTTGAATAAGTTTGGCTGGTTTATATTTTTAATAACCTCTGGAATCTTGTTATATATTAATGGTGCCATACAAAACACGCTCTTATGAAGGAGTGCTGTTTTCGCAGAGTGAGGTTGTAAGAAGTTCTTATATTTAGTACGTCTATTTCTACTGACATTGTCTGACAAAAGAGGAAACCAGTGAGGATTGCTTCTACCAAATAAAGCTATTTCCAAGATATATAGCGACGGAAGTGTCAGTATATGGTATTTTATAAACATTGGTTGACAGCTGTCGGTATTTTTGATCTTAAACATAGCCCGAATACAACGCTTTTGCCTTTTAAACACCATGTCAGTGTTTGTCGAATTACCCTAAAATATTAGACCGTATCTAAGCACCGATTCAACAAGTCCAAAATACGCCATGAATAATAAATAAATAAATAAAATAAATAAATAAATATGTTTGGACATATCACACAACGCCATCTAGCCCCAAGCTAAGCAACCTAATGCTTGTGTTATGGTAACGAGATGGCTGATAAACTACTTATATATATATTTTTTTTTTGTAAATACATACATATTATAGATAGAAAAACACCCAGACTCGGAACAAATACTTGTAGGCCGTACAAATATTTGTTCCGTGCGGGAATCGAACCCGCGACATGCTGCGCAGCAGTCAATCGCTCAACCACTGCGCCAACCGTGTCGTCATAATGCATTTCTACTCACTGTTGGAGCCAGTTTGTACATCGCAAAAGATAAACTACTAATTTTTGTGCAAAGGTCTTCTGTGTGACATTTCCAATTAATTCTACTGTCAATTTTTAAACCGAGGAATTTAGCTGTTTCTACTTGATCTATTATATTATTATCATATGTTAAATTAAATTTAATTGAATTTTGAGGTCTTTGACTGTAGTTCATTATATTTGTTTTATTTATATTTATTTTCAGATTATTATTGATTAGCCATGTTATTATAGATTCTAGTGCTTTATTTATGTCGTTTTCAAATAGACTTTTATCATTACATGTAATATTTACTGTGCTGTCGTCTGCAAATAATGTCATAGGTTGCACAGTTGCATTAGGGAGGTCGTTGATGTAGGTAATAAATAGCGTTGGTCCCACTACGCTGCCCTGGGGAACACCATATCTAACATATCTTACTTTGGATTGATATTGTTCTTCTTTTTTAGTTTTTATGTCAAGCTTGTCTATTTCATACTCTAACACCGAACCCCTTCGCAAGGTTAACAATATTAGTACGCCTCTCACGTCCAAAGTAGAGGCAATGCGTTAGAGTATACATACACACGCAACGTGGTATATCAATGGATATGTTAAATACCTACCTTACACCTTTTGTGATTTCTGTGGGTTTAACTGATTGGGTTTAGTTTTATTTTTATTTTGAAAGGATTAGGCTGGAGGATATTAATGTACCTAGTCATGTCGATACTCTTTCTGATAATAAGTGGTAACAACCACCGTCTCTATATGTGCATCGATGTTTTTAATTTCAATAAGGCATTTCTAAACTGTTGTAAAAGGTTTTAATACTAAGGCTGTATTCATGTATTCGTAGGTTCGGACCCACACTGGCGCAATACTTTGTTGTTTCATCGCCACTGCTCTCAAAACGGTGAAGGGTAACGTGAGAAAATCGGCATGTCCTAGAACCAAAAATTCGAAAACATGTGACGACTACCAACCCGCACTGGGCTCGCGTGGTGGATTACGGCCCATTTCCTCTCACAGAGAGGAGGCCTGTGTGCCAGCAGTGGGAACATAATTGGCTGATTATGTTGATAACCGTCGCCGATATGCCAGTGTTTGTCGGCGCTGACAAGGCCGTTGTCTACGCTGGTCAGTGTAGACAATTTCATACTTTTAGCCAAATCAGCGCGAATCGGCGCTGACTAATCAGATAGGAACTTGTCGGGGCTTATCAGCGATGGTTCGTGCTGATAAAAATTGCTAAACACATTTAACCATAAACGAATTTAAAACATCGTTCTGTTTCTGTCAATCTTTTGAAGATGTCCGAAATTTTGCCGTTTTCGCCGATTTACGTGATTTTACAGTTAGATACTGTATTTAGCTATAAATTTTTATGCACCACATGAAATATCACTTTAATTATGATCTGATTTAGGATCTACTATTTTATTTTTATACTAGCTTTTGCCCGCGGCTTCGCCCGCGTGGATGTTGGGAAATATCCCACGGGAACGTACTACCAGGAATTCCTTCCTTATTCCTTGTCTACTTGTTAAAATTACAGCTTTCTAGGTCCAAAGGTTAGAGCTGGGCGTTGATGAGTCAGTCAATCAGTCAGTCAATGAGGACTTCTCTTTTTATTTATATAGATGGATAGCTTCTGCCAAAATTCTGAAATTCCTTGCTTTTGATGGATTGCCTGCCCACGCTATTCTTTTGTTTTTGGTTAGCGTTCTTTCTGACTTTTTTTCTTTTTGCTCGGCACCTAAGAGTCCTAGAGTGATGTTAAATTTGCCTATAGCCTTCCTTAGAATTGGGCTATCAAATGCAAACATAATTATTAAAGTCCGCCTAGTAGTTCCAGAGATTAGCGCGTTCAAACAAACAAAAAAAGTGTGTGTGTCAGCTCCGACGCAGACTGGAGTTTACTCCTGTTTTTTGTACCGTCTTTCTATTTTTCGGTCATTTCTGTCGGGCAGGGTTTCTTCAATGCATCAATGCTATACAAAAAGCAACTTTAAGGTATAAAGGCACTCGTCATCCCTCCCCGTCTCCCTCTAAGCGCCATCTCACCCCTCCTCCTCTCCCTCTAATCCTCCTCTCACCCCCTCCCCTTCCCTTCCCTCCCCTCTTACCCTCTTCTATCATCCCCCTCATCGCCCTCTCTCACACCGTCACCACATCCCCTTCCCGCTAACCTCCCCCTCCCCCTTTTACTCCCCTCTAACCCCTCCTCCTCTCCCTGTAATTCTCCTCTCACCCTCCTCTATCATCCCCCTTACCACCCTCTCACCCCCTCACCCACCTGATCCCCTCTCCCTCTCACCCCCTCACCACATCCCTTTCCCGCTAAACTTCCCCCCCTTTTACCCCCTCTCACACACCCTTCACCGCTTTCCCCTCCCCGCTCTCCATACCCTCCCCCTCAGTACAACCTCTCCAGCTCTTCTCGCTCTCCAATCAATCAGTCAAAGTCTCAACTCAATCTCTCTTCAATAAATCAGTGCTACACAAAAAGCAAATTTAAGGTGTAAAGGCACTCGTCGAGGACTTTTGCCTCCAGATCCCATGGCGGTAATCCGGCAAGGAGGCTCACCGCCTCACAGGAGACCGTGCGGTATCCCCGTACTAGCCGGATGGCCATGACCCTCTGGGACGCGTTCAACCGGCGGGCTGGTCACAGCCTCAGGGAACGCGCCCACACCGGTGCCCCGTAAAGGGCCTTGGACCGCACGACCCAAGCGTAAAGCCTCCAGCAGGAGGCGTTTGAACCCCCCAGATTGGGCAGGAGCCGCTTCAAGGCAGCCCCGGCCCGTTCATATCTACCCTCAGTTTTTTTCTAGCAGCTCTAGTTTTTGTGATACAGGTACTTCTCAAAATTTCGTTACGCGGCTTACAAATATTTTTTTTTAGTGCAAAAAATGATTAAATTCCATATATAAATCCATATGTTTACATTAAGAAGAACTTGCTTAAACGATCCAAATAGTTTGTGCTGTTTGTGGTGAATATATGTTTCAAGAATGTCAAAAAAATGCGTCTGACTTTATAAAAAAGGCATACTTGGACTTCTTTCGGACGCCATTATAAGTGTTTAGTAAGCCATGGATCCCAAATTTAGTATGTGGTAGTTGCGTAACATAATTGCGCTTATGGGCTGGTAAAAAAATACCTACTTTGAAGTTCAAAAGTCCTATGATTAGGCGTGAACCAACTAATCATCACGCGAAATTGAGCACAGAAAAAAAAGCAGGTATTTTGACGGTCTTCAAATCAGGGAACTGATAAAGGGTCAAAATTTTACTGACTGTATGACAGATAAAGAGAAATCTGCATGGATTGAATTTGTTTGGGTTGTGCAAAATTTCTTAGGTAAAAAAAGTCTCGAGACTACATTCAACACATTGATCAGCTCATGTTGCACTTTCAAAGACTAGGATCTAACATGAGTATCAAGATGCACTTTCTCTTCAGCCATTTAGACCACTTCCCAGAAAATTAGGCGATTTAAGCGAAGAACAAGGAGAACGCTTTCGTCAGGACATTTGCACGATGGAAGAGCGATACCAGGGTCATTGGAATGCAAATATGATGGCTGATTACTGCTGGAGCATTCAAAACAAGGCTCAAGTTTCGATTCATGCAAGAAAATCTTATAAAAGAAAGTTTTTTTCATGTTAGGTTAGAGAAAAAAAATTTTAATTTTTTTTTTGAGTATTTTACGCTAAAAATGTAATATGTTAATATTTCAAAAACTAGAGCTGCTAGAGGAAAACTGACAACAGATTTGGAATCAGAGTGGCAGAATCATACAAAATCAGGTATGAATCTTCATAAAACAAAAGTACTGTTTACCAGTGTTATTTACACCAATTTTCGAGTTAATCAAGCCACGCAGTAAAATCCTCCCCTGTGATATTGACTACCCATTTTCACCCCGTTAGAGGTAGATTTTCGAAAAACCCCGATACAAATTATTCTTTATTTTTGGTTTTAAGTATAAATACTGAGTTTTGAGTTAATCGGATTGCGCGTTAAAATTTTTCCATGCAAACTGACATCCCCCAATTCCCCTTTAGGGGGTAGTATACGCCCTGCGGACTCTCCGTCCGCTTACCGGCCCATCGTGCTGCTCGACGAGGTGGGCAAGCTCTTTGAAAGAGTCATTGCAGACCGTCTCGTCGGGTGGCTGGTGCAGGAGGGGCCGGATTTGGCGGAGAGCCAGTTTGGTTTCCGCAGGGGGCGCTCTACGGTGGACGCCATCATGCGCGTGCGAGCCCTCACGACGGGGGATGCTGTGGCCCGGGGTGGGGTCGTCTTGGCGGTGTCTCTAGACATCGCCAACGCCTTCAATACCCTGCCCTGGAGTTGCATCAGGGAGGCACTCCGGTATCACCGGGTGCCAACCTACCTCTGTCGAGTGGTCGAGGCCTATTTGACGGACAGGGCCGTCATCTACCCCGGTCATCAGGGAGAGTGGAACCGGCGAGAGATGTCGTGCGGTGTCCCACAGGGATCGGTCCTGGGGCCACATCTGTGGGACATCGGGTACGACTGGGTGCTGCGCGCCGACCTCCCTAGCGGCGTCAGCGTTGTATGTTACGCTGACGACACGCTGGTCCTGGCGCAGGGGAGGTCGCACCAGGCGGCGGCTGAACTAGCGACACGCGGGGTTGCGACAATCGTAGAGAGGATCCGGCAGTTGGGACTCGAGGTGGCCCTGCACAAGTCCGAGGTCATGTGTTTTCATGGTCCTCGGAACGCGCCACCGTCGGGTTCCCAAATAACGGTAGGAGGGGTTCACATCGGAGTCGAGTCGACGATGAAGTACCTGGGACTCGTCCTCGACAGCCGGTGGAACTTCGTGGAGCATTTCCGACGTTTGGCTCCCAGACTGGAGCGGGCCGGGGCTGCCTTGAAGCGGCTCCTACCCAATCTGGGGGGTCCAAACGCCTCCTGCCGGAGGCTTTACGCGGGGGTCGTGCGGTCCATGGCCCTTTACGGGGCACCGGTGTGGGCGCGTTCCCTGAGGCTGCGACCAGCCCGCCGGTTGAACGCGTCCCAGAAGGTATGGCCATCCGGCTAGTCCGGGGATACCGCACGGTCTCCTGTGAGGCGGCGTGCCTCCTTGCCGGATTACCGCCATGGGATCTGGAGGCAAAAGTCCTTGCGCACGTGTGGGAGTGGCGCGAGGTGGTGAAACGCCGGGGCGTAACTCCGCTGCCGCGAGAAATCACGGTACAGCGGACAGAGCTCCGGCGGGATCTCATGGCGACATGGAGAGTGCGATTGTCGCAACCCAGCGCTGGGCACGCCACAATTGCGGCGATAAGTCCCCTCTTTGAGGAGTGGTTGGAGAGGCGCCACGGCGTCCTCACCTTCCGCCTGACGCAGGTCCTCACCGGACACGGTTGTTTCGGGAGGTTCCTGTTTCGGATAAGGCGGGAGGAAACGCCCGGGTGTCACCATTGTGTGGATCGCCCGGAGGACACGGTGGAGCATACAGTGGAGGTCTGCCCGGCTTGGGCGGAGCACCGCCGTGTTCTCACGGAGGCGATCGGCGGCGGCGATCTCTCGCGTTCAAACCTGGTCCAGGCCATGGTGCGGAGCGAGAGTGCATGGGAAGCCGTCACCTTCTTCTGCGAAGCAGTAATGCTCGCGAAGGAGGAAGCGGAACGCGTGAGGGAGAGGCAACAGCCGCGCCCTCGCGCCCCTAGCCGCCGTAGGAGACGCCCTGGGCGGCGGGAATCGATTGCCGATTCCCGCTACCGTAGGCGCGGGCTTGCGGACGACGAGTAATGGGCAGCTCGCCGTCCGGTAAGGACCAGGCCCGGGTCGACGGCGCGTTGTGTTCCACGCGCGCCTCAAAGAGATGTCAGCAGTGACGGGGTCAATTGGGCCGATGCCGCCGGGGTCACGGGTAGTTCGAAAGAGATACCGTGGCCCTGGCACTGGCAGCTGAAGGAACATGGGTGGGTTTTAGTCAGTAAAAGTCTGACACGCCCTCCCGCTCTGCCCAGAGCGGGAGAAGTCATTTGATGATTTCCCTTCCACAAAAAAAAAAAAAAAAAAAGGGGGTAGTGTAGAAAAAAAAATCGCAAAAATCATAATTTACTTAGATAAATATTCGTGCCAAGTTTCAAGTTTATTAACTCAAGGAATAAGATTTTTCATACAAACAATATCCCCCCCTTTCACCCCCTTAAAGGTCGAATTTCTAAAAACCCCTCTTAGCGGATGCCTAGGTCATAATAGCTATCTGTGTGCCAAATTTCAGCTCAATCCGTGCAGTGGTTTGAGCTATGTGTTTATAGATCTGTCAGTCAGTCAGTCACGCTTTCCTTTTATAGATATAAGATTATTTAATTTTGATTAATCGACCTAAACCGGCAACTGTTTTTGAATTTTTGCTGTAAGAGGTTTAGAATATCACATATTAGATATTTACGAATCGTTTTGACTGCATGAATCACTTTTTACCACTTTCATATAAAATTTTTTGGTGTTGCAAGCTGGCCAAACACTGCCTTGCCAACCATAGATTGAATTCTCAAACCTGTATTTTCACCGGCATTTGTATGAACTCTTCCTATACTATACAGTAGTATTGGTCTACTGGCCGCAAGCGTTAGGGGATCCCGAAACGGTCAATTGCAATTCATCAATTGCCATCAATGTCTATTGTAGTAATATTGTCATTCGCTTCAATTGCATTTGGTAGACGATCAATGTGTATCAATCACGTAAAAATTTACCATTTATTTATTTATTGTTTATTTATTTATTAAGAAACTCAACAGCTTATAACTAACTAGCTGTGCCCCGCGGTGTTACCCGCGGTTTATGAGATACACTAAAACGTGTATTATTTAATCGGTGAGAAAAGTATTCACAATAAAATTGCTCATCCCACGGGAACAGTATATTTTTTCAGGATGTAAAGTAGCTTATGTGTGCTATGTGTACACAGGATGTCTGCTATTTCCACACCAAATTTCATTAAAATCGGTCGAGGCGTTTGAGTTTGAAAGAGTAACAAATAAACTACTCAAAACAAAATAGGGCCCACCCTAAGTTATTTTAGAATTTTGTCTAAGAATAAATAATTAGGTAAGCATTTGTGAATTATAAAGCATTAAACTTTATTCTTAACATGTGTGTGGATCCTTATAAATTTTTCAAGCGTCAATTTTTAACGTTGAATTCAAGTGGGTAGACAGAAAAAGTGCAGTGCTTGAAAAAACATTTGTTGCACAAATTCTGTTACTTGTGTTTTCATTCCGATTGTAAGCGTTGACGTTACCTGTCACTTTCTGTCACAGCATTTTTTTATTTCGGTGTTAATCGTGGATACTATGCGTGGTTTTCGTCGTCATAATGACTTGGAAAGCGCAGCAAGAGCTGTTGATATGCTTCAGGAGGGAGGGTCTCAGAGATCTGTAGCAATACGTCTCGGTGTGTCGCGACGAGCTATCCTAAACATGTGGGAATGCTTCCAGGAGACCGGGAGTGTAGCTAGGAGGCCTGGATCAGGAAGATTTAGAGCCACAACTTCCCAGGAAGACCGGTACATCAGGCTAACTGCACGACGAGAGCGTACTGTAACCGCCCGAGCCTTACAAAACCGCCTGCAGCAATCTACTGGTACCACAGTCAGCGATCAGACCATACGTAATCGTCTCCACGAAGATGGTCAATGTTCCCGAGTGCGTGCAGTTCGACTCAAACTAACAAGAGCCCATCGTGCAGCGCGGTTAAGGTACGCTCGCGACCATTTGAACTGGACAATAGATAACTGGAGGGCTGTACTCTTTACAGACGAATGTAAGGTGAAGTTTTTCAGTGATGATAAATGAATCCGCTTGTGGAGAAAACAAGGTGAACGTTTTACAGAACCAAGCATCCACGGAACAGATCGTTTTGGGGGCCCAAGTGTTATGGTGTGGGCGGGAATAAGCTTGGTAGGCAAAACTGAGCTGGTAATTCTGGATGAGGGTACTGTAACCGCCGCCAGTTACGTTGAGAGGGTAATCCAACCTCATGTCATCCCATTTTCACAAAGAGTGGACGCTGGCTTTGTTTTTATGCATGACAATGCTCGCGCACATACGGCTCGTGCCACACAAAGAGCACTTTCTGAGGTCAATATCACAGTTTTGCCATAGCCAGCTATGAGTCCCGACCTCAACCCCATCGAGCACTTATGGGATCAAATGAAAAGAAGCCTTAAAGAAAACTACAGCCATGTTAACAGTCAAGAGGAGCTCAAAATCGCGCTTAAACTCTGTTGGGAACGAATACCGCAACAAAATGTTACCCACCTTATCGAAAGTGTACCAGATAGACTCAGAGAGTGCATACAGAGCAGAGGAGGCCCCACTCGTTATTAACCATAACATTTTTCATGAAATGGTTACAGGAAATGGGCGGTAGACTAAGTGCATTTTTCAAGTTAATTTGAGTTTATTTCCTTAAAAAGTGCTTTGTTAGTGTAAATCGATCAAAATAAACAAATTGTACCATTGACTAAGATTAAACATTTTTTTAATCCCTACTCCAAACACATTTAATCGTAAAAACCACTTTTTAAATAACAGCCTAAAAACTTGGTGGGCCCTATTTTCTTTTGAGTAGTTCCGAAAAATAATAATACACGAATAGAATACACTCGCTCGCCGCCGCCGCCGCCGTCGCCGCGCGCGCGCTGTTGTAAAAATAATACACGAACAGAATCCGACCCGCTTTATATTTGAATTTCTTGCTCATCCCACGGGAGCACTACATTTTTTCGGGATAAAAAGTAGCCTATGTGCTAATCCAGGGTATAAGCTGTCTACATACCGAATTTCATCTAAATCGGTCTAGCCGTTTGAGCGTGAAGAAGTAACAAACATACACACACACACACACAAACTTTCGCCTTTTTTTTATATATATATAATATATACATATATATATAATATATATACATATATATATAATATATATTAGTGTGGTTACATGTGTGTGTTGTGTGTCATTGCAATTGATCAGTTCGATTCCAAGGTCAGGCAAAGTGTTATTGGGTTTTTTCATCAGGATTTTCTCAGTAGCAGCCCGGAGTCTGGATTTGTGCCCGGTTGATGGCAATAGGCGCGCCCCCTATTGCATGGGACTTAACATAACTGGCGAAATGTGGGTGTACTAAAGGTGCACCTCTGCCTAGCCCTTCGGAGATTACAGGCGTGGTTTTATGTATATAAAGTGTTAAAAATTACTCTTAAACTCTAAAAACTTTAAGGAGTGCTTTAGACCATCGAACTGAATAAATAACTTATATAATAATTATAGGTACTTATCTAATAATAATTTTGTACTATTAATTAATTTATCTCAGAAATTCCCCACCTAGTAAGTTGTATAATAAAATCTATAAATGCTTCCTCTCTCCTAACCCACTTATTATTGCTGTGCCCGACAGGGTCCATGTGGTCTAACTATAAGCTTTACTCTAAGAATACATGTGGAATGCAATAAAGTTTTGAGTATTGAGTAACTTTTACTATGGGACCAACTTTGAAATCGCGAAAAAAAATCTGCTGTTCCGTACATTTTGACTACCTAGTTATGCGAACATAAATAAAGACAACAGCTGAATTTTTTTTCGCGATTTCAAAGTTGTATTTGGTTCGTAGTAAACTATTTTGTTGTCTTTATTTATGTTCGCATAACTAGTCAAAATGTACGGAACAGCTGATTTTTTTGCGATTTCTAAGTCAATTTTTTTCGCAATTTCAAAGTTGGTTCAGTAGTTTACTGTTTTATTGAACTCTAAAACCTTGAAGGAGTGCTTAAAACTCTAAATCACTCCTTAAAGTGTTTGAGTTCATTTTTTAACACCTTATTTAATTATGTACACAAGATCACGTCCGGAATACATACGTATAATGTACGAGTATGTTATGTACTTCTACAGACAAAATCTCTAACAAGGTGTTCGTAAACCTATTAAAAGCCTTGTTTACCTTCACATGAAATCCATCTGGGTAAAATTAGGTACACCAAAACACCGACATAACCCAATGTTATAAATAACTCAAAAGCGTGCCTCATTGATGAGTAACCAACCTTTATTTCAACCCCGAGTTTAATTACCTTCATCCCATAACTTTAGATACAGCATTTTTCTTTTAGAAATTAAAAATTATCTCACATTGGAATACTACTTTTTGTTCTCGCCTTCTTTATGGGAGGATAAAAAAACTGGCCAAGTGTGAGTCGGACTCGTTCCTAAGGTTTCTTTAGAAGTTCCGTACCATCCACGTGTTCTAAATAAAATGTTGAAAAAAAAGTCAAAACCGACTTCAAAACCAAAAATGAATAAAATAACTTTTATAAAGCACTTAACAGCTTCTGAAGTCGTTGTCTTCAATTTTTCAATGCACACCGAACCGACCAACCGAGCTTGACACCGAATTCAGAAGTTCTTAAGTGTTCGAAATTTATTTTTCCGTTTTTAGTTGGATATACAGTTACATAAGTAGGTAAGCCCAAGTCGAAAGAAAAGAAGAATCATCAAAATCCGCTTAAAAATGCCGGAGATCCAGTGCATTTATGCATATAACGTCGTACATACGAAAATATTACATGATGTATTATATACTAACCTTCCTGAAAGCATGTAGATCACGTTAGTGAAAGAATCATCAAAATTGCTTCATTAGTTTTTGAGAAAATCGCGAACAAACAAACATACAGGGTCGAATACAGGAGCTCCATTTTTGAAGTCGGTTAAAAAACTGTACCATTTTCGAGGTTTCTGGAAGGCATCCATAAGTCAAACTCATTTGGAGTAAAAAAGTTATATACTTTTGTGGCTGCATCTAATACGCCACATACGAACTACGCATCAAATACATGACGTCACACAAAACCTGCATCGCGCAAGCAGAGTCTACCGAGATACTGGCTCCCGACATCAACCGTCGGGCAGTTGCCCACCAGGCACAACACCCGTCTAGTCGGAGGATCCTCCATTTTCTATGGAGGATGAGTGAACTTTACACCCTGTTCCTCATACCTCTACACTTTCATTATTTACCATGAAAGTTGTACGTGTTCTGTGAGAATTACAACGTAATATGTTGCCGGCACGAGTCATGAGCACAATCTCAACTCTTAAACCTAACGAATCTTATTTCCTATCACGGCAGGTTGCACACGGGCGGGAGCAATGAAACCAATATATTATTATCAAGCATATTTAGATACAGATAGAAAACAGAATACAAGAGCACGCTGACGAGGGCAGTTAAAGTCAAGGCGGAATTCGTGCTCACGACTCGCAATACCACAATGCAAATGCACGGCCGGCTATTATACCTAATAGACACGGTTAAAGGAAACAGTAGTATGTAAGGATCGTAGCAGGTAGCTTTCTGTAGTTTCTACATTACCCCTGTGCGGGGTGCAGGTTCGTTGGTAATATTAAAGCACTGATTGGATTTGGTTTTAAAGAGTTTATTGAAAGCTCCACAATTTTAATGTGAAATGTTCTTAAAGTAAAATGATAAGTAAAATGTTATGTTAATTGTTATGAATGCACCCGGTCCGTTTAATGTCTGGCAATGCACTGACGTTAAAGTATAACGAATGTTGTAAACTGCTGCGTTAGCAGGTGTTCGGTTGCTTAGACCGAACAACCCCTTTGGAAGGAGGCGTATGTTTATGAAACAGCTTCGTGACAGACCGACAGACTTACTACTTTATTTTACTTACTACTATACTTACTACTACTACTACTATTACTACTTACTACTTTTTACTTTACTTTTTTTACTTTGGACTTTAGTTTCTAAGTGTAGGCTTATTTGTAAGGCTCCTGATTTCACCAATAAGGATGTTTCCTGGGTAAAAAAAATAAATTCTATTTAGTCCGTCAGTCAGATAATAAAAAATATTAGACACGTATTTTTTGCTTTATCATATTAATAAAAAAATACTTAGATAAAACGCGTTAAAGTTGGGGAGTGGGGGCTTGTTACGTCACAACTATAACAAACTACGTATAAATACGCAAGGAGTGACGTCATGTCACACTTTAACTCAATGTATCGCAGTAATCTTTTGATTACTGCGATTACATTACGTAAAAAAACAAAAAAAAAATACGTGTCCAATATTTTTTAATAACCTACATGACGGGCACAAAAACAAAAAACATCCCAATTGTATTTATGGAACCCTAAAAAAAGTGAATTAGTGGCAAAGGCCGGTAATAAATTAAGTCTTTAAAGGCCATTTCTCAAAACCCCCGGAAATTCTGCGAAGTTACCGTTTCACGGGTTGTACCCTTCTTGGACGGCTTTTTTGTACTTTGTAATAAAGTGTCTGTTTAACTAAGGGAGCGTTTTGTAACTTTGTTAGTTGGAGTTATTAGTTAAGTTGTTAGTGAATTATGGGCTTTATCTTTTACCTTTTAGTGTCGTCTTTTACGTTTTACTATTAAAGATATATTAGGTTGGGGAAAAAGTCTTTTCGCATTATAGTATGTATTAACTTAAAATAAAATCTCTTTGGCTATACTATTTGTATCTGGCTGGTTTTGATATCATTGAAAGTTTAAATTTTAAAGAACATAATTTCAAATTCAAATTAGGAAAATGTGTGGTTTTCATTTGTTTTTCGTACTGTCAAGATGAGTGAATCTAATGAAGAAATTCGATACATTTTAAAATTTTACTACAAAAAAGGTAAAAATGCAACGCAAGCCGCGAAAAAAATTTTCGATGTTTATGGACCCAGTGAAGTGTCTGTGAGAGTAGCATAAATTTGGTTTAAGCGTTTTCAATCCGGAAATTTTGATGTCAAAGATGCACGTCGCTCTGGTCGCGTCTGGTCTATTACGGATAAAATGGATGCCATTTTTGAAAAAGTGGAGCAAGATCGGCATATCAGTAGTTACGACGTAGCTGAAGAACTGGGAATTGACCACAAAACAGTTTTGGCGCATTTCAAAAAAACTGGGTACACAAAAAAGCTCGATATTTGGGTACCTCACGAGCTCACTGAAAGAAACCTAATGAACCGTGTACTAATTTGTGATTCTTTATTACGACGTAATGAAACCGAACCATTTTTGAAGAAGCTGATAACTAGTGATGAAAAGTGGATCACGTACGACAAGAACGTGCGAAGAAGGTCGTGGTCAAAGGCCGGTCAGGCTTCACAGACTGTGGCGAAACCCGGGTTAACTCGCAACAAGGTGATGCTGTGTGTGTGGTGGGATTGGAAGGGCATTATTCATTATGAGCTGTTACCACCAGGCAGGACCATCGATTCTGAACTCTACTGCGAACAACTAATGAGATGAAAGCAAGAAGTTGAGAGAAAGCGGCCGGAGTTAATCAACAGAAGGTGTGTGGTTTTTCATCATGATAACGCTAGACCTCACACATCTTTAGCCACTCAGCAAAAATTAAGATAGTTTGGCTGGGAGGTGTTAATGCATCCGCCGTATAGTACTGACCTTGCACCTTCAGATTTCCACCTGTTTTGGTCTCTTCAGAATTCTTTAGGCAGTGTCAGGTTAACATCACGAGAGGACTGCCAAAACTACTTGTCGCGGTATTTTGATCAGAAGTCCCAAAATTTCTATAGCAATGGGATCATGTCCCTACCTACAAGATGGCAAAAAGTTATCGAACAAAATGGTACCTACATACTTTAGATAAATGTAAATAATGTACATTAAAAAATGTTTTGAATTTTCTTAAAAAATGCGAAGAAACTTTTTCCCCAACCTATTATTATAATAGGTTGGGGAAAAAGTTTCTTCGCATTTTTTATGAAAATTCAAAACATTTTTTAATATACATTATTTACATTTATTTAAAGTTATATAATATTTTCCTAACAGCACAAATATACCTTACCTTACCTTACCTTAGTAAGCTATATGCTTAAGCCGTGTGGGGTTGAAACACTAGGAACGTGGGGTCCGAGAACTCATCGCGTATTTCGGGACATCACCCAGCGGTTGGTCGACTCTTCACGTGACCAGAGGACTGGCCTATTTTTAGGTCGAAGAATCAGCATTGCCATCCAACATGGCAACGCTGCCACCCTTTTGGGCACTTTTCCCACTGACAGCAATGCGGTTGAATTTTTTGATGCCCAATGAGCACTCCCCTTTTTCCTTTACATAATATATAGACAATATTCAATAAAATGTTAGATTATATTTCAGAATTATGTTCTGGAGGCCTACTGTCTTCAATGCATAGTACACACGGCTACACACCAAGTCACCAATTTCCAGTTTACACTGACATCTCATTGTAAGGACATCCTGTATAATGCAAGATCAGCTTATACTGGAAATTTATAGCTTGAGCTGTAGCCGTGCGTACTGTAGAGGTTTGTTGCATTTGTCAACCTTATTATGTTACAGGCTGACATTTTAACATTCAAACATCGAATTACTTTTGAAGAAAAGCGGAACTAGCTTTTGTTCAAGGGTGGAGACAGATTCTAGTAGGGCAACGATAGGAGTGTGATATATTTTAAGTTGAAACTGATTTATTCTACAATACACGGCCCTCGTCCCTTTTGAATACCAGGGACCGTACAGAGTTGTCTTTCGAAGGGGTAAGCCGTTTATGAGGTTACCATTACCATGTGTAGGTAACTCCTTGAATGGGTTTTAGCCTTGAAACCCAATAAAAGGGTTATCCCTTCAATATGGATAATCCATTGAATGAGTTCTATACTTATAACCCAGTGAAAGGGTTACCCCTTCATTAAGATAACCTATATCATATAAGGGTTTTGTACGGGTAACCATATTAGCACTTTGCAACGTATACCCATCATCGAGAGATCATATTACATTGCTCCAAGTCGGAATGTTACGCTGTTATCGTTTTAAAGAGAGTTGAAGCTTAAACCTTTTGTACGGCTTAATTTAAGTCGTTCAAAAGGGTTACCCACATCGTATGGGTTTTTGTTTAACTTCTTAGAAAAACCCTATCAAAATACCTTTCAATGGGTAACCAAAATGGTCCTTTAAAGCCATATAAAAGGGTTACCTACATTGTATGGGTTTTTGTTTAACTTCTTAGAAAAACCCTATCAAAATACCTTTCAATGGGTAACCAAAATGGTCCTTTAAAGCCATATAAAAGGGTTACCTACATTGTATGGGTTTTTGGTTAACTGCTTAGAAAAACCCTATCGAAAAGCCTTTCAATGGGTAACCAAAATGGTCCTTTCAAGCCATATAAAAGGGTTACCCACATCGTATGGGTTTTTGTTTAACTTCTTAGAAAAACCCTATCAAAATACCTTTCAATGGGTAACCAAATTGGTCCTTTAAAGCCATATAAAAGGGTTTCCTACATTGTATGGGTTTTTGGTTAACTGCTTAGAAAAACGCTATCGAAAAGCCTTTCAATGGGTAACCAAAATGGTCCCTGCCCTCTACCTCTTTCATTTATAGTATAGCTATCCCTCTGTGAGGTTCGACACCTCACAGTACCTAATGTAATGTCTCAAGTATGTTTTACATAAGTATCCTTTACCGCGAACAATGTGTGTTTGGGTATCACTGGTACCATTATTGGCTGCAGTTTCTTTTAAACATTTTTAACAGCACAAATGACGTACCCGTTAAACGATTCGGTTTTGCGGTTTCGATTCGGGTTTTCGGCCTGAACAATGATTAATACCTAGTATGTACCTACTGCCGATAGTTTTTCCGAGTTCAAGTGTTTTGTTTGTGTGATTGTATACGTAAATACAACCAATATTCCTTGAATGACTCACAACTAAAACAAACAATGTTAACCCAACAAAAAACATACATAAATTGACGCAAAAAAGCATTAGGAAAGCCTACAAAAATGTATTTTACCTAAACATACTTTTTTCCTCAATTCCATATTTCTGATACCGAAATACAAGTCGTAGGTAATGCTCAGGTATTTCCTTCCGAAAAACATGAAAAAATGTTTTAAGGCAACGTTATCATAAATTAGGTCTTTAAGACCAATTTAGCAAAATCCCTGGGTTTTACCGGGCTTCTATTTCATCCCTTTATCCGTAGCAAAAAGGGTTGTAAATTGACTTCTTATCTGCTTGGCATTTGTTTCTTATGTAATTTACTTGTGAACGCCCGAGTTGTTCTGTTTGCCTAGTACTTCGTGTTTCAAGTCACATTAGTATTAGGAGGAAATGTATTGGAAAATTGAGGCATTTGGATCTTTTTTGTCGAAAATCTAGCTAACAATGGATTATTATTATTATTTAAGGGGACTACAGGACAATGATATTATAAGTAAAAACTTTTTTACAAAAAAATACAACCGACTTCCAAAAACAACACTACAAAGTGAAAAATAACTTTAATTTCGGAAGTCGGTGTCTGATTAAATGTATTTTCGTTTTTGCCACCGACTTCCGAAATTAAAGTTATTTTTCACTTTGTAGTGTTGTTTTTGGAAGTCGGTTGTATTTTTTTGTAAAAAAGTTTTTATTTTTCACTTTTTAGTGGTTCACATGTGCTTACCCCTTCACAGCGTACTGGCGTGATGTTATGTTATGAACTGGTGTGAACAACAAACAGACATGAGATTTCAGCAATCCCAGTCCATTTGCTATCATTTATTGAGGAGTTCCGTTGCCTATCTCAGAAGTTCTTCATCAGATCTTCACCAAATTGAAATGGGACTACTGCAAGAAAGTACTCTTCCAAAAACTATCCAAATCGCTTCAAGTGTGCCTATAAAATTGGAAGAGTTCTCTCTATTTCTCCAGGATCCCATCATCAGATCCTGACTTGGTGATCATGGGACCACCTGGGAAGTATACCCTTTCAAACAAAAAAAAAAAATCCAAATCGGTCCAGCCATCTTCGAGTAATCGGGGAACATACATAAAAAAAAAATAAAAAAAAAAAAAAAAAAGGTTCCGACGAATTGATATCCTCCTCCTTTTTGAAGTCGGTTGTAATTTTTCTTGCGAACTCCGAAGATATTTTGTTCACCTTGTAAAATATGTCTCAAGTCACATTAGTATTACAAGGAAATCGTACCGAAAAATGGGGATTGAGAGCTTTTTACTTGATACTGATATCACAGAATAATAACGCTACAGTAGTTTACGTTAGCAGTGACCTTGAATTAATTACCTACAGCCGTACGGTAGGTAAATACGTGTCCGTCCGTGCGTAACTGCCGCCCACTCGAACTGTTGCGTATTTCGAAGCGTGTCGTTTTGACCGTTTTCTATGAAGATAAACTACTGTATCATTAATATACTGTGCTGATATAAACTGTACGTTTGAATTATACTTCACTTATCTTATAACCAGGGTTACCTTCTTCGTTATGGTTGTACGTACCTACTGTATTTCACGCCCTGTAAACCCCGAAGGTTTAATCAGAGGTGTACCTATAGTACACCCCATTTCGCCAGTTATGTTTAAGTCTTATGTAATAGGGGGCGAGCCTGTTACCATCAACCGGGCACAAATCCATACTCCAGGCTGCTACCGAGAAATTCCAGATAGGAAAACGCAATAACTCTTTGCCCGACCTGGGAATCGAACCCAGGACTCTTGCAGCAGTAGCGCTTGCGACCACTAAATCAACGTGGCAGTCGAGGCATTTATTAGTTAGTAGATAGGTATTACAGACAGTAAGACCCTTGCAAGGCCAATGCAGCTAAGTACTGCTGTCAACGAGAACTTTGGTCGAAAGTCATATAATTTTGAATCATCTATACGACGAAGAAGTTTAGTGTTTGCAATCTGCACAGGTTTTGTTTAATTTTGCAAAGTTTTCCCGGGGAACTGAAGCACTGTTATGTTTCAGATTGAAAGAGAGGGGGGGAGGAGGGTCATCATCATCTGCCTAGCCTTTTCACAACTGTGTTAGGGTCGGCTTCCAGTCTAACCAGATGCAGCTGAAAGCCAGTATTTTACATGGAGCGGCTGCCTATCTGACCTCCACAACCCAGTTACTGGGTCAGACTTTCGGGCTTCAGACGACCCGTAACGACTGTCAAAGATCCACGAATGACAGCTGGGACTTGGTATGTAAAGATGGTCACCCATCCACGAACCTACCGCGGCAAGCGCAGCTTAACCTGAACGATCGACCCGTGCGGCTGAACATCGAAAGGGCGGAGGGATGGGGGGGAGGGTGTTTCAAGAAAACTTTCCATTTGAATTAACATCAATCTTCTGATCATAAAAGTGATAGTCAGAATTATTTGACTTGAATTATATGACGTATATGTGATCCAAATCTAATTTGCAAGTCAAAATCAACTCTTCCAAGTCTAATTTCCAGTGACAGAGTAAAAATGACCATTAGTTCTAAGATAGTTGACTTTAATTACAGTGCTGAGAATTAATAGAGTCAGTGATTTCGTTTATAGCTTTGGTCTTCGGGTTGGTTCGAGTCGGATCGGAAATATGGGTTCCGGACATGTTTTTGTTACGGCTTTACGGATTAGTGTGTGAAAGGACAGATGTTCGGTGAAAATTGAATGAAAGCTATATTTTTGTCAATGTTTTTTTCTTCCTATTTTTCAAACGGTGTAATCCGATTCTGGTTTATTCATCCCGTTTACGCGAACCATAAATTAAAGAAAGAAAATATTTATTTTAATAAACATTTATTTAGCACGGACTAAAAAGGCACACAATATAATTTAAGTACAACAGATAATAAAAATAAATAAACAAAAACAAATAAAATGTATAAAGTTAAGAAGTTTTCACGTTAAAAAATGATGCATGCTATTCAAAATCAAAATATTTTATTTCACACAAACCTACATGGGTACTTATGAAACGTCAGAAGCTAGCTGCACGCGTTCCAATTAATCGTTTCCTATGGAGAAGAGCCGTCGTCTCCCCACCATGGTCTAGCCCACCTTTCATCTTGCACCGCGTGCCCTGTCACCTCACACGAGGATCTTATCTCTGCGTCAGCGAATGGTGTTTACATTGCTGAGTAATGGGCCAAATAAAAATTGTAACTTATACTCGAACAATATTTTGCCTTCGACAGACAGAAGAAGAAGCATGCTATTTTATTTATGCTTGATGCCAGGTTACAGTTAAGCTGTGGGCCCATACTCGTATATCGTAAGACTGGAGCCTGTACATTACTACGTTTTCTGATAAAAATACAAAGGGCTTTACCTTCAAAGTGCTCTCAAAGCGTAAGGAGTGTCTGTTAATTTCCTGCAATGTCAATCAATCAATCAACTCAGCTTATTGAAGTCCACTGCTGGGCATATGCCTCTCCCAGGTTGTGCCACTATACCCTGTCCTGCGCTTTCCGCATCCTAGCCACCTTCTTAAGGTCATCGGTCGATCTAGCTGGCGGGCATCCCACACTACGCTTGCCGATCGGTCTCCACTCCAGGACTCGTCTACTCTACCGGCCATCGGTCCTTCCACAAACATGGTTACTCCGGTTCTTTTCCGGATGACTTCATTACTTATTTTATCCTTCAAAGAAACTTCGAGCATGGCCCGCTCCATAACGCGCTGAGTTGAATTTGTGGACCAACCCGCCTGTCAGTGTCCACGTTTTGGCAACGTATCGGGCAGGACACACTGGTTGAAAACCTAATTCTTCAAACATTGCGGAATAGGCGACGAAAAAACTTCACGAAGTTTCCCAAATGCTGCACAACCCAACTGGATCCTTCTGTCGGCTTTTTTCTCAAATTTGTGTGTACCGAGCTGGATGACTTGCCTGCATACCAAACTCCTATGTTGCCTGTACGCAGATAGAGGATATAATCCTACTAATATTATAAATGTGAAAGTTTGCATGTTTGGATGTTTGTTACTCAATCACGCAAAAACGGCTAAACGGATTTGGATGATATTTGGTATACAGATAGTTTATAACCTGGATTAAGACATAGGATACTTTTCATCCCGGTAGAAGGTTCCCGTGGGATAATTTCCGACATACACGCTGGCAAAAGCTAGTAATAATAATAAATTCTTTATTTACATTTCAAAAGTCACAAACATCTGTGTAGCCCTGACTCTTGTTCTAGGAGTTCTTGTATCACAAGAGCCAGACCTCTCAATTTACAGGGAATATGATGTAGAAGCGAGAAGCGAAGCGAAGCGATAATTTATCAAGCTATCCATTTCCATAGAGTAGGTTCCGTTTCAGTAGGTACAAGTCAACCTCTCACTGTACGGAAAGCTTCCACAATGGAAGGTCTGCTTATACTGAAAATGTATGATTTGACATGTCATTGTGTAACGTACCTCCTTACGATAAATCCAAACCCGCTTATAACATTGCTTTTCACAAAATGATTTCAAAACATCAAAGAGATTTCCCTTTTCTCTCTATTTGCACGAATAAGCATTGTTCCCTCAACGTACCATTTTAATTGTTGACATAAGTATGTGAGTTTTACGCGTCGTACTTTATAAAGTACACAGTTAAAAGTTACACAGATGAAAAAGGATTTTGTATGTTCAGTTGTGTATACTTATGAAATGTCGTGAAAGTCAATGGGAGGGTCGTTTTGGTGAGGATGCTTAAGAATTTTGAGTTGAACTTGAGTGCTTATAGGCTAGAATGTTGAGTGGAAAATACGTTTTATGTCTAGTATTTAGTAGAGTGTTTGATCTATTTTTAATCGGATTTATTTAATTTCACATTTGTCTATTTCTCTAACTAAAGGAATAACTAGGTTACGGGTTTTCGATGATATCGACAGTTCAAATCGATGCAGTATGGTGCATTGCAGCCCGATTATGGTCCTCGACTTAGATTTCTTTTATTCCATAGTGCAGATTCTGTTGTACACCGCACTAAACTAACTAAACTATCACTGAAATTTATTACTAAGAGAATCTTAAAGCTATTCTGCAAAAAAAAAAAACAGGTCAAGTGCGTGTCGGAACACGCACAATGAAGGGTTCCGTAGTTGAAAAGAATTTATCCCAAAAACAAACTTAACAATGGATCCCAAAAAAAATGTTTTTATGTGATAAAACTACAAATGAATAATTTTCGGGCTTTTTCCTTTATTTGTGCTAGGACACCTTGCTTTTTGCCAAATTTCATTATTCTAGGTCAACGGGAAGTACCCTATAGGTTTTGATTTATTTGCGACGGTTGCGAGTATCAAAATGTGTCGCAAAATGGCCGTAATTTTTTATTACGTTGACTTAGAAGCTTGATTTTTTTAGAACTCTAAGAGACCATAGACTTACGTATTCGATATTAATTTCAACTTAATATCTCCACGCGTCCTTGAGAAAAAGAATCTTGATAGACTGACAGAGTTGAAATTTTTTTTTAGATGGTAGAGTTACAAATTAACAATTTTCAGACTTTTTCCTTTATTTGTGCTGTGAGAGCTTGCTTTTTGCCAAATTTCATGATTCTAGGACAACGGGAAGTACCCTATAGGTTTTGATTTACTTGCGAGTATCAAAATATGTCGCAAAAATGGCCGTATGTTTTTATTGCGTGGACTTAGAAGCTTGAATTTTTTAGAACTCCAAGAGACCATAGACTTACGTATTTGATATTAATTTCAACTTGATACCTTCACGCGTTCCTGAGAAAAAGGGTCTTGACAGACTGACAGACAGACAGACAGACAGACAGACAGACAGACGGACAACGAAGTGATCCTATAAGTGTTCCGTTTTTTCCTTTTGAGGTACGGAACCCTAAAAATGTCTAAATTAAAACCATTTTGACACAACTAAAATTGAGTTTAACAATCGTGACTCCGTGTGGTACTTGTTTGAAATGAGAATGAGAATGTTTGTTAGAGCCGGAGAGGACCGCAGGGAGGGCAGTCTCAACATATTTTATATAGAATTTTTCACTTTTAGTATGGAAAATATGAAAAAAATCTATTATTGATTACCTTATGGTTAATGGGGCCCGAGTGCGCGTCTACTTTTTAAATTTCTCGCCGACTGGTCGAGTCTTCACGTGACCAGAGGGCTGGCTCGTTCTGTGGCCAAAGAATTAGCATTGCCATTCAACGTGGCAATGCTGCCAGTCTTCTGGGCACGTTTCCGGATGACATCGATGTGGACGAGTATTTCGACGCCTAAGTGTCCTTTTGTTTTGTATTTATTTGTATAGTTAGTTAGTTAGTAATTTACTTTAGTACCTAGTGTAAATAGTGTTAATTTGTATAATGATTATAAATTAAAATTTATTATTGATTACCTATATGTAGAGTTTTAGGGGTTTCTGGGTTTTATAGAGGGGCCAAAATTTTCATAACTTTTGTGATAGGTCACACCGCTTTCGATGTGTACCTACATATAAGCAAAAAAAAAATAAAAAAAAGATAAGTACACTACTGTTTTTGCACCTGAAGTCAATGTCTTGGACAACTAATTTTATTCCACACCTTTTTAATCGCGATTAAAAATAGTCTGATTTAGTTTGACGATAAAAATTTTAGGTGAAAAACGTCAAATTCTGAATAGCAAAATTGCCGTTCTCACTAAATTGATATCAGTGTGCTGTCAAACTAAAATATACTTAAGTTATGTCACTTAAATCAATTTCAGAATGGGAAATCGTCGTTTGACAGGAATAAACAAAACTTTGCAGATTTTTAGTCTAGGTGACAAGAGAATCGGCACCAATAATCGGTCATATTGAACGTATATCGATTAGGTATGTTTTTAACAGTCGAAGCATGTGAGATGAACAATCGATTTTTAATTTGTCATCTATTTCCCGTAATCTGTAGACCTATTGTGTAAATATCTCACCGTGAAAACATAGGTGAAGTTTAGTGACCTTAAAGTGAGCTGTCAATAGTGTCAACCCCTAGTGGAATGACAGCTCACTTCACGCTCATTTCACCTAAGTTATCACGGTGAGATGTTAGCAGAATAGCATTACTGATTCAGTTAGAGCGATGACAATAAATTAAACAAAGTATTCTATGTTTTACAATGTAAGTAAAAAATTACGTATAAGTTTCACTTTCTATTTTGCCAAGACTTCACAGTTCTACGACTAAAACGATATCTACTAAATTGCGTCTACTAAATTACATGTCATAAGTTATTAAGCCGTCTCACTTCGCTTCACGCTATCTGCCTTTTGGTAGTAGGCAGAATATTTGAATAATGCTAGGTTCAGACGACACCAGTGGAATGCTAGATTGAGGTAAAATCAATTCCTAAACTTCCAAGGCTGAAATTGAAACATACATACTTAAACTCACGCCTTCTCATGGGAATAGGTAGAAACTACAGAATCCACCTGCTTTACAATCCTTACTTACTCCTTTTGCTTCGTTTACGTTCTTGCATCTGGGGGTCTACTCCCTAAGCCCGAAGCCCGTAGTTTCGGCCTTCGTTACGTGCGTTTCCTACTCCGTATCAACTACGGATGGATGATTGGTTCGGGGCCCGAATGAAGTATGAATGAAAACACGATTTGACAGCTGTCCCTACTCCCGATGTGTTTTTGCCCGTCCGAAAATTTTTACTTTTACACTTGTTTTGATTGTGTCAGACATCAGACGGACGGAAAGACAGACGGACGGACGGACGGAAAGACTTAGGGAGTAGTCCCCCTGGTCGTACACGCCCGCCGGTTGCGAGTAGTAGTCACGGATCACAAGACAAAATTAAAAAAAAAAGCATTTTACAGGATGCAAACAGAACTAAATGCATTGTACATAAGCTTATACCATAATTGTATAATGTATAAATAGTAGGTATGCATAGGCAACAGCACATCAATCATCACCAATAAACAATTTTTTTTTTATTTTTAGACTGGAAGCTGATTCCAACATAGTTCTGAAAAAGCTAGGAAGATTGATTTTGTAGCTGAAAGTGAACCTTATGAAAGGTTCAGAAAATGGGACTCTCATTGTTCCAGCTTTCAACAATTATAGGTAGTATTTTTTCTCAAGAATTGGCACGCGCTGTACTTGTGGTTACCAAGTGTACAAACACGCTGTGAGAGTGTGTGTAAGCGCAGGAGTTCTCGGCACCGTCCGAGACAACAGCGAAGTCGGAAGTGTGTGTATGTGTGCGTGTGTGTGTTATGTGCTGACGCTACTCGTCTCCGCACACACATTCACAGCGTACACTTGGTAAGCACAAGTAAAGCGCGTGTCACTTCGTGAGATAAAAATACTGTACAAAAATTGCGTAAACACTCATACTTACGCTAATATGTGTTTGCCCTGTCTGTACTTAGCTTTAGGTTAATATTTGTGAAGATTCAGTGGAGTTTGAAGTTTATTAAGATGTAGCAAGGCTTTCGCAATGAAAGAATAATATGGAATGTACCTATTACTTAATATCTGGTTAAATGTAGCTATGTATAGGTTGGAAAATGAAAGGATTATTTTGAGCACTTAAAATTGATTTTTTTAAGCGTGTGTAGCTTTCGTACAGTCAGCTTCAAAAAATGTATGTAACAATTCATTTGATTATCGTCAATTTGTGTTCTAAAATACTGTATCCATTTTTAGGGTTCCGTAGTCAACAAATAACCCTTATAGTTTCGCTATGTCCGTCCGTCTGTCTGTCCGCACCTTAGCTCAGAGACCCGTAGTACTAGAAAGCTATAATTTGGCATGGATATACATATTCATCACGCAAAGTACAAAGTAGTAAAATAAAATCATGAAAAAAAATTTTTTAGGGTACCTTCTGTACACGTAAAGTGGGAATGTTTTTTTTTTCTCGTCTACCCCATGGTGTGGGGTGTTGTTGGATGGGTCTTTAAAAAATATTGCGGGTTTGTGATAACAATTTTTCGATTTAGGGATCCGTTTCTGAAATATTAAGCTTTAAAGTGCTAACTTTTGTTATAAACAAGTGTCTCCCCCCTGCCAGCTAAACGGTTAGTTTTGGATGGGTGCAAAAATTCACGAAGTTAAAAGGAAAACTATCACAGGTAAGTAGGCTTTTCAAGTTTACGAGTAATAGTCAAATATTCATGAAACAACAAAATACCCTCTTAGTCCGCATTATTGTGCAACTACGGAACCCTATTACTGCGCGTGGCCCGACACGCACTTGGCCGCTTTTTTGTAGCTGTAACTAAGTACTGTGTGTGTAATAATAATATGTTTTATGGCTACACATTGATATAACATTATAGAACGGACATTGTAGACAATTAAATTAATCCTTGTCGATCCTTGTTGTCCTTGTCTTGTCATCTTGTTGAGGCTGACTGTACCTAGGGACAACTTGATCTAGATTTAGTTAGAATTATTTTTTCCATGTTTCGTCTGGTACTGATTATAAACCTTACGTATTAGGTATATAAAAAGAAAAACTGCAATCAAATCGAGGACGTGCAACATTTGCTGATGGAGTGTGCTCGAAACGGAGTAGAACGCGAGTGGTTCGTGAAGGATTTTAAAATAAATAAATTATATGTAGGCATAATCCAATCCATCTTATCTGTACCATCTTCAGAGATTATTAAAAAGTTGTGCCATTTAATTACGGTCCTCCACGAATAACTCTAATTCATTAGCGATTAATAATATTATAAACGAATACTGTTTTGTAAGCCAAATAATGTAAAAGGGTACAATGTCTTTGTCATGTCTTTGATAAAAGCCCCTAAACAAAATTAGATTAAAAAAAAAAAAGAAAAACGTTAGATACACATTTTTAGTATATTTGTTCATATTTAAAAGAAGGATGTCGAAAAATACGTCAAAGGTTTCAGGATTTTTTAGAGTTCAGGTTGTTAGGATTTTCCATGAGGAGTTTCTCAGTAACAGCCCGGAATCTGGGTTTGAGCCTAGTTGATGGCAACAGGCGAGCCTATTACTTTGAAATGTAGCTGTGCCTACTTAAGGCGTGCGTGTGTGTACTAACAGGCAGTGCCAGCATTGAAGAATTAATAAGTCTGGAGATAACCGTTTTTGGCGTTAACTGCTATAATATAACTTTGAACTTATGAGTTTTAGTGTTGATTTTTTTAATACAAAAAATTCTACCTTTTCTGACTAAAATTGTGTGCATAGGACATTTCAAAATGTTCCATATCGCCCGACTTATTAATTTTTTTTTCTCAATGGTGGCGCTGTTAGCAGAATACTCGCCTTAAGTACACCTCTGTCTAACTCTTCGGGGACAACATGCATACTGTTATGTTATGTGTAAGTAAACTTCAAGCTAAATAAAACATCATAACAGTATTAATTGTGCCACGTTATCAGACCACAGAAATCCCGTTATAAAGCTCAACAAAGTCAACATAAATAATATATAAGGTGACTGGGAATTAGTGACCGATACTAAAACACATGATTGTACTCATGATAACAAACAACTTTTACTAAAGGACCAAACCTGAAATCGCGAAAAAAAATCAGCTGTTATACTATACGTTGGCATTACTCGTCAAAATCTAGGGAGCAGCTGATTTTTTTTTTCGCAGTTTCAGGTTTGTTCCCATAGTAAAAGTCTTAAAGAAATTTATTTAAAAGGTAGCGTAAATTCTGAGAAAAACCCACGTTTTCCTAGGAAACGTAGTATCGCGTAAAATTTTTTATATCTTTTGTGAGGCGTTGAAGGCTACTTCTGTACTTTTATGGTTTTTTATTCTACATTATGGTCAGTTTCCACCAAATGAAAAATCCTCGCGGATTATCTTCTTTATAATTAAGAACACTCTTAAAATGTTTATGTTTAGTTGGTTGGCATTTTATACTTAATCAAAGATAATGAGGCTTGTTCCTTCCCTTAAATTAAATGCCATTTAAAATGGTAAGATTTTTCACAAAAAACAAAACGGGAATTCACCCAGAAACCCTATAAACACTTCAATCTATAATATTATTATGTTATTCGCTCGCGTATCTATCGTGACGAGACTAATAAAGCATAGTTCGCACAAGTAGCGAAGCAATCAGTACTATTGATCTAGCCAAGGGTTTATGTTGCGGTTCAAGTGTGAAAAAAGGGCCCTTGTAAAAGTCAAGTGTTTTGTTGAATAAATAAAAATGTTATGCACGTGATGTATGAAATGAAACGCGGAGTGAAAGCAATAAAAAAGTTTTGCCAATTAAGAACGGTGCGACATTTTTTAATTGCCATGTTGACATTCAGTCACTTTTATGTTTGCAAAAAGTTGAGTGTTAGGAAAGGGAAAACAGATTTATTTTTTTCAGGTTAATTTTTTTTTTGTTTTCTATTCTATTTTTTTCAGTTATTTTCCTCAGCTTCTGTAAAATGTTTTCTCTGCAATCACATTCTTGGTACTACCGTTTTCGCTAAAATGTTTGATTTTAACCTAAAATTGTTGTAATTATTAACTATTACTGTAATGCCCGTAAGATGCACCTATAGACTCCGCTGCTAACCACGTGAAGCAACTTATCTTAATAATACAACATTAGGAAGTTATTAAATATATATTCCATGGCTATTGAACTTACTGAAATTAATACTTTTATTTTACACCGATATCTCTATAGCCCAGCTTTCTCTGTGGTACGAATTTAAAACCATACCCAATCAATTTTTATTAACAAACTGCAGATTTAAATTCAAAACAAATATTGACTGTGATATCCAAAACTGGATTAGATTGATATTTTGTTTACTGTACACGCACAGGTAAATACAATTTGATTTGTAAAGGCTTATACAGAATGACAATACAGTATTTAGGTATATCTATACATTTATCTTGATCGTAAACACATATATGTATAGTACCTACCTATAAGTGGTATGTACAGAAGATTTCCCATTGAAACAATTTAATTTTCTTTGCTGTCATTGCTCGCAGAACAGATGGCCAATGGGGCCGAATGGTTCTGGAGTGGCCAACCGGAAGACGTAGCGTTGAAAGGCCTCCCACAAGGTAGACCGATGACTTTCTGAAGGCCAAAGGAATCCGATGGATGCGGGAGGCGCAGAAACGGACGAAGTGGCAAAGCTTGGGGAGGACTATGCCCAGTAGTGTAAGTACTACGTCTTTTGGCTGAAATGATGATGATGGTGATGACTGTTTGACAAACAAAAGAGGCAGTCTAAAGTTCCAAACCACTAAAGACGGAAACGTAAAATGTTCTTAAAAGGATGTAGTAAAAAACAAAAAGAGGCTGCCCTAAGATAGAGAGGGAGAGTTTGCACGCAAATAAAGTCGCGGACAACACCTACTAAATAAATAACAATAAAGTAAGAAAACAGAAACCCAACAAATAATAAAACTGACTACCCACTTTATTTACTATCAAACTTGTTAAACTTATGCCGACTCCGCAAAAGAAACTCCGAAGCTATTTGTCTTAGCTCATAACTTCCAACTTAGACATTTCACTAACTCCCTTACATGACAGTTTTGACGTAACACTATCAACCCTCTACGGTCGGCAAAAAAAGTTTCGGATATTTTCACAGCAATATCCGACCGCGGAGTATCCGATTGTATGTTAGATATATTTAGGGATGTGACAATACATGTATCGCTACCTATTGTATTTTAAGAAACCACGGACGAGAATCGTTGGGCATTGGACCAATATTGATTTAGGTTTTATGGCGTATAGTTTATGTGAAGATTTTGCAAGGGTCGTTGAAGATGGGTTCATGAGATTTTGATGGTTATATTATGCGTATGAGTAGCCTGCTGAATCGGCCATTCGCGTAGATACTGAAATGCCTCGATGAGTATGAAACATTGGTCTTGATTATCATACGAATAGGTATGTTGATACCAATCGTTTCAGGATGAAGCCTAAAAGTCTGAATTGTAAGTTAGATTCTCAAACAAAAAGGCTAGGCAGATGATGATTCTCAAACGTATTTGTTGAACTAAAGACCGCCGCGAGTCTTCTCCTAACTTAGTTGAGAATAAGAGCGAAGCCATACTGCTCCGTTGCGTTGCGGTGCGTATTGAAAGGGGTATTGACAAAAATGGTATTGATGACTTATCAACTGAATTGATTTGCCTATCGACTCTATTTAGCTAACAATCGCTATTACATGCAGGGATGTCTCTTTTATAACACACTGCTATTTTTTAATTAGTACAAAAAAAAAATGGGGCTCTATCCGTACCCGTTACTGATCATATTTGTGTAGTCAAAAATCAAAAAAATTAAATCCCAAAATTGTCCACAAAAATTTTTCATAATCGGTAAATTCATAAATTTCATAATTGAATCAATGATTCATAACAATTGCTACTAGAAAATACTACGTGCAGTGCTTTTCCATGATTAATGAATACTATTAGGTAGCCTGTACAATATTTCCATAAACTGAGTGACATTTTGGGATATAAACAAACGCTAATAACTTTGTTGCTTATGAATATTATTTATTGAGACTTTACATATATAATAACAAGACCTTCTCTAATGAGCCCTTTAAGTATTTGTACTAATTAAAAATTAGTGGTGTATAGAGCACAGGATTTAAATAAATTGTGATTATTATTGCAATGCGACGACGCAACGCCCCGCAATGGAGCAGTGTGGCTTCGCTCTTAGGCGATGATAACTGGTGATATTTAATAAAAACAACCTTAATATTTATTAACTTTCATACAGTATAACGATCTTTTCTTAAATCCAGCTCCTTTTTTATAAGACGAAAAAAAAAGGAGGTTCTCAATTCGACACGTAAGTTTTTTTTTTTTTTATGTATGACCACGCATAACTTTTTACAGAGTCGTCCGATTTGAAAATTTTTTATTTTATTCGAGAGGGTCCCATTTAAAATTGATTAACTTTGCTTGGGTTGTTTTTGAGTTATCTTCAATAATACGTATTTTTCCCCCACTTTTATATGGATGATGTTCTAGTTTCTTTTGCAGTGGTAATAGAATTTGTGTGGGGTAGGTACCACAACTAAAAAGTGAAAAACAAAAACTTTAAAAAAAAAAATACAACCGACTTCCAAAAACAACACTACAAAGTGAAAAATAACTTTAATTTCGGAAGTCGGTGGCAAAAAACGAAAATACATTATAACCAGACACCGACTTCCGAAGTTAAAATTATTTTTCACTTTGTAGTGTTGTTTTTGGAAGTCGGTCGTATTTTTTTGGAAAAATTTTTTTCTTACAAACTCTTCTGCCTCAAATAACTCATCCAAATGCTTCCGTTACGATAAAATAAATACAAATAGATATATCCCAAACATTGGGTCAGGTTCAACACCCATTTGAGAGAACAATAGTAATGTCACACGATCTCAATGATCAAAGGCAGTGGCTACATCGTTCGGATACACGGAAATAGAATTACATGGAATCGTCACTGAGGAAACAATTGACGATCTCAGAGGTCGGGAGTTGTATTGTTTCGTGTTATCTTTTGTTAAGCCGTGTCTCCTGCGCGTTTTTTCGAAACATTACACAAAAACGTTGAACCAAAGAGGCGTAGCCTTACACCATGTGTGTAAGCAAACGCGATGTTTTCGTTTTCCGAGCTGGATGAAAAACATTCCCCGCGCGGGAGAATAGGGGAAGGGTTTCTTTAAATTTCAACTGCCGCGCGTACCGCGCACATCTGTTGTCAAACTGATAGCACGTCTTTCTTGTCGGAACTCATTACCACATCTACACAAAATTTGTACCTAAAAATATTTGAATACGCAGGAGACAGCTTGTGTATGAAAATAAATATTTGTGTGTGTGTGTGTGTGTGTGTGTTGTTTTTCGTGTAATGTTCCGCAAATGCGCAGGAGACACGGCTATAAAGGTTTACATGAGTGACAGAGACACCGCTCTACAAACCTGTTTTTTTAAGTGAAAACTTCTTTTGAGCGATTTTTGGTAGGGGAAAATCTTATGGGCCCGCGTCACTGGCGTGATCTGTAGCATGACGTGCTACGCTTTGCCAGCAATGGAAGCATAAAAATATTTTAATTAATAATTAACTAGCCGTTGCCCGGGGCTTCGCGGAAAAAAGTCGGAAATTATCCCATGGGGAAGTACTACTGGAATAAAAACTGTCCAATGTGTTAACCCAGTTTATAAAATATCTGTGTGCCAGATTTCATCCAAATCCGTTTAGCCGTTTTAGCGTGATTGAATATCAATACATCCAATTATACAAACTTTCACATCCTAAATAATATTATAAAATGCGAAAGTGAGTTTGTTTGTTTGTAATGCTTTCACGCTAAAACGGCTGAACGGATTTTGATAAAATTTGGCATACGGGTAGACAATGACTTTGAAAAAGACATAAGCTACTTTTTATCGACAAACCGCGCGGGTGAAACTGCGGGCGGAAGCTAGTTTATAATATTAGTAGGTTAGGATAATTTTAATTTACAAATTACATTAATTTTAATTTACAAATTTAAAAAACACTGTTAGGCATAGTTTTAAGTTTTCACTTTTGTCAACAGTCTCCGTGACTGTTTTTTTTTCTAAAACTCGTTTTTAAAAGCAATATTCAAAGTTTGTATACGTGGCCCGTACGGCTGGTACGTAGGGCGGGTACTGTGTACGTATACGCGTTCTTGTAAAATATTGAAACCCAGCTGAAATAGAACATTTTGGGAAAGGCTTTGTAGACTTCTCTTCTGAGATCTTTAATTGGATTCGTTTGGTAACAAGTGTGGTTGTTAGTATCTTGCGGTACGCAAAATGGAAGAAAACAAAACTGCGAAATTGCAAAACTCTGCCTACAATGTTTTCTAAGAAAAGTGAACACATTGACATAATTATTGTGCGTAGATATTTCTTCCACATTCTGTCTGTTGTAGGTAGCCAAATTATCTTTTGTAAGACATACAAATATTATCATGATATTTGTAGATCTTTGACAATCGTTACAGCAGAATGGGGCTACTTTGATACTACGGGGTTAAATTGATAACAACTTTCGACTTACGAAAAACTAATTTTATTCGGTGTGTAAATAAGGTTTTGTTGGTGTACCGGTTACTGGGCATTTTTAAAGTAAGAATAATTTTTGATGCCTCTAAAAATCTATACCTATAGATTTTTTCATAAGACGAAAGTTGTTATCAAAGTTTCAGAATGTATTATTTATTTATAGGATAGACAATATTGATGTATAATTAATATAAAATGCTAAAATTAATAAATGTAAAACCTGGTATGTTTGTGCTCATTGTAAAATGAAACGTACGTCTGCAACTGCAAACGCACGTGTTGTGTGATTCATAACTCCCGCTACTGAGTAAGGGGTTATAAAAACGGCTGTTGCACAAGCAAGCGGGCACTCCGTTCTGAATGCACGCAGCAAATGTCCCTTAAGTGCAAGTTGCGTATTTACACAGCGTGCATTCGACTCATGACCTATGCGGGCCCAGTCTTTGCCATAGGATGCAGACCCTTCAGAACCGATCCTCCGAAAAGTAACGGGAGCCCCTTGGTTCGTTCGGAACGAAAACCTTCACTTAGATCTTAGTCCCGACCATTCGTCAGTACTTGAAACGTCTTTCCAAGCGTTTCTTTGATTCCGCTGTGAAACATCGCAACCCCTTAGTTGTCGAGTTCGCTAGCTATGTCCCCAGTAGAATCAGTAGTGTCCGCCGTCCGCGATATGCCCTCACTGAACCCGACCCTATCACCCTCCTCCAGGAAAGTAGTAGGGAAACTAGCACTGTCTATAAACACAAACACAGATCTACATTCCGTTTCTCCTTCTGCGAAGCAGTAATGCTCGCGAAGGAGGAGGCGGAACGCGTGAGGACAGGCAACCTCGCGCCCCTAGCCGCCGCAGGAGACGCTTTGGGCGGCGGGAATCTGTCACCGATTCCTGGCCACCGTAGGCGCGGGCTTGCGGACGACGAGTAATGGGCAGCTCGCCGTCCGGTAAGGACCAGGCCCGGGTCGACGGCGCGTTGTGTTCCACGCGCGCCTCAAAGAGATGTCAGCAGTGACGGGGTCCAATAGGGCCGATGCCGCCGGGGTCGCGGGTAGTTCGAAAGAGATACCGTGGCCCTGGCGCGGGCAACTGAAGGAACACGGGTGGGTTTTAGTCAGTAAAAGTCTGACACGCCCTCCCGCTCTGCATAGAGCGGGAGAAGTCATTTGATGATTTCCCATCCACAAAAAAAAAAAAAAAGATCTACATTCCGGCCTCGCCGCCGAGGCCCTTCGCGTTTAAGACCATCTAACGTAAATTTAAATGTAAATTCATGTCCCTTCATCGGTTTAATAATAATAATTCCCCCAACTTGATCCAGCCTATTGCTTTGCCTTGCTGTTCTATTGTTAATGACAACGACTCCCTAAGCCGAGGCTTGCCCCTTGGCTGGAGGCTTTTGAGCTCGCTTAAAGGCACCTACAGGAAAGTCCGGTTAAGTAGTCGAGACCTCTCATGGTCACACTACGAGATGCCATTTAAAAAAAAAAAAAGCAAGCGGGCAGTCGAGTTCGAGTGATTGAGGAGTGCGCACCTCAATGTCTAAACTTAACATGTGAGTACTATGATTTACTAATTACTTTATACAACGACTGTTGTTGTGTTTTCAAATGTTATTATTACACAATATAAATATAATGTAATTAAATGTGAAACCAAGTTTGGCATATTTATTTCATATCTATGTTTATATCCTTATAATCTTTATGGTCCACACAAATCAAGTAAAGTAATATAGATAAGGTAAGATTGTCTTACAAAAGGGTACGCCAAGCTGACAAAAGTAACCCCGTAGTATCAAAGTAACCCCATTCTACCGTACAGGTAGTAAAAGATATGCCTAAAAGTCTAACTAGCAGTCTTACCAAGGAGTATCGTATTACGTACTGCCGTTGGCGCATGGCGCTCGTGTGTGTGGGCGCTGGGCGGTTCACTTTAATCATTGCGCGTGAGGTGGAAATATTGCAGTCTAAGCATTGTTTTTCTGAAGCAGCATGATTGCGCAGTTGACTGCCTTTAGACCTACGGATTTGATATGAATTTCAACCTGATACCTCCTCCTGAGAAAAAGGTTCTTTGACAGACTGATAGACAGACAGACATACAGACGGACAACGAGATGATCCTATAGGGTTCCGTTTCATCCTTTTGGGTTACGGAATCCTAAAAAAACATTCTGACAACAAACAAAACTTCTATTCCAGTATTCAATCAATCTACTCAGCCTATCGCTGTCCACTGCTGGATATAGGCCTCTCCCAGGCAACACCACAACTCCTTGTCCTCCACCTTCCTCATTCAGTCTGTCCTAGCCACCTTTCCAAGGTCGTCGGTCCATCTAGCTGGAGGACGTCCAACACTACGCTTGCCGATACGCCAGCCCATTACCATTTCAGCTTGCTTACTCTGCAACCTATGTCGGTAACTCCGGTTCTTTTCCGGATAACTTTTTTTATGATTTTATCCTTCAAAGAAACTCCGAGCATACCCCAATCCAGTATTACAAAGTCACCAAAAAAATAAATTACGACAAAGCTTACTGACACATTACAAAAAAAAAAAAATCTTCAGACAAAATTAACATCGTCTTACGAATTGTACACAAAAAAACGGAAATCCCACTTCCCGGGTTAAAGTCTTCATCACAATTTCTATTAACTATCAAGTTGGTACAATGGGTTTTCATCTCTGAATTTCACGAATTTCACTAGTAAATTGTTCTCGGTTTTCTTGGAATGGGATTTTTGATTTAATTTTCTTACGTATATCGTATCTATCAGAGGAGATTGTGGCTAAGTAATAACAGCCGCACGGGTCAATCCATCAGGTTAAGCTACGCTTGCCGGGGTTGTCCGTGGATGGGTGACCATCTTTACATACCAAGACTCCTCCGTGCCTCGGAAAGCACGTTAAGCCGTTGGTCCCGGCTGTCATTCGTGGATCTTAGACAGTCGTTACGGATCGTCAGAAGCCCGAAAGTCTGACAACCAGTCTTACCAAGGGGTATGGTATTACCCAGTTACTGGGTTGTGGAGGTCAGATAGGCAGTCGCTCCATGTAAAATACTGGTGTTCAGCTGCATCCGGTTAGACTGGAAGCCGACCCTAACATAGTTGGTAAAAGGCTAGGCAGATTGATGACGTATATCGTATCGTATCTTTTTCATTGCGTTGCGTTCTTTGATTTCTTTTGAGAAGACGATAGTGAAAATTGATTTGTTGTCATCGAATCTAAATAGGTACCATCGCGGACATTAATTTGCGGTGAACCACTTTTCAACCTAATTACCATAGTAAATGTGTAAAACGTAAAGGCGCTCTCTCACCGGGAGTGTTCGTCTGTAACGTAAGAATCCAGATTCCATTGAAAAGGGTTTTGCAAATACTTAGGCTGCGTAGGCCGTCAACTGCACTATATTATAGTGTACAGAGGTAATTGAAACCAGCAGGATAGGATACTACATATGATTAAATAGGTAGAAGTAACACGGCTAAGCCAACCACAATTTACAAGTGCTCGCAGACATTTTTCAATCCCAATCAATACTTAAACATCAAAATTAATTTGAATGTCCTTCCTATGCGCTTAGACAATCGTGATAATAACAGTTTATCAAGGATTTTGAGAAGTACGATATAATTAATGATTAAGAGATGGACATACGTTACGTCATGAAAAATATGTATGAAAATATTTCACGCCAGTGAAATCGTGATCATAGCCTGCCGACATAGGATACTTTTCATTCAAAATCAAAAGACATTAATTCAAATTAGGCTAAGAATCCGCACTTTTTGAACGTCAAAATTACACAAGACAGCCCCCAAAACGCCCGTCCTTCACCACTTCCTAGTGATTTAGCTGGAAAGAAGAAGTGGCACAATTTTCATATAACATCGGTATTACCCAGGCAGCATCTGAAACTCAAATATCAGTTCCATATTGATATTAAGGTATCAATCTGCCTAGCCTTTTCCCAACTATGCTGGGGTTGACTTCCAGTCTAACCGGATGGAGCTGAATACCAGTATTTTACATGGAGCGACTGCCTATCTTACCTCCACAACCCAGTAACTGGGTAATACGATACCCCTTGGTAAGACTGGTTGTCAGACTTTCGGGCTTCTGACGACTGGTACGACTGTCAAAGATCCACGAATGACAGCCTGGACCAACGGCTTAGTGTGCTTTCCGAGGCACGGAGGAGTCTCGGTAAGTAAAGGTACTTATCCACTGACCAACCCCGGCAAGCGTAGCTTAACCTGACGGATCGTCCCGTGCGGCTGTTATTTCTTAGCCACGAGCTATTCAGGTATAAAAACACTTATTGGTTAGTCTAAAAGCCTAGTTCGAAAAAAGCCCAGATGAATAAACACGTAGAAAAGTTTTTGTTTTATGCAAAATTTCCCTTGGGATCGCGAAGTCGCGGGGAAAAACTAGTATTCAATAAGGAAAATACAAAATATTTTTGACTGAAATTGATACCGCTGTTAGAATACTGGTGTATATTACAGAGGTATAGATGTCTAATCCTTAAAAAAAATGATTGGGAGGTTTCTTTGATGTATGCTGATATTGCAGTGTTAAAGCTATGGTATTGGTTGTTGGTGGTGGTGGTGTTGTGGCTTCGTCATGGAGGAAGACTTTTGGCCGCAGGACGTGGTGTTCCGTCGCTTCCGCGGACAAGTTCCACAGGGCAGCACTTAAAGTCAAGCTAGTGCAAAGAGGAGTGCTACTAACATAGTCTTAAGCCTATTTTATTAACACAAGTTTTGTTTATATTCAAATATGTATGTTTAGGTTAAGGTATTTATCTATGGGCCAGTGTCGCCTGAAATAAATGGTTTATTTATTTTATTTATTTACGGTTTCATAGAAGAGCGGTTCCGTCATATTATACCGGCCAGCATGCAAATCTGTAATTTTGACCAGTATTTGTCATTAAGGTGTCAAAAAGCGCTCTGTATATGGATAGCTGTTATTGTATGTACCTATGGATGAGGAGCTCGTGGCTAAGTAATAACAGACGCATGGGTCGATCCATCAGGTTAAGCTACACATGCCGGGGTTGGTCCGTGGATGTGTGACCACCTTTACATGCCGAGACTCCTCCGTGCTTCGGAAAGCACGTTAGGCCGTTGTTGGTCCCGGCCTGTCATTTGTGGATCTTTAACAGTCGTTACCAAGGGGTATCGCATTACCCAGTCACTGGGTTGTGGAGGTTAGATAGGCAGTAGCTCCATGTAAAATACTAGTATTCAGCTGCATCCGTTTAGACTGGAAGCCGACCCCAACATAGTTGGGAAAAGACAAGGCAGATTGATTTGTCTTACGTATGGATGCGAAACCTGGGCATTCTATAAACACCACTGGAATATGTTAGAACATTGTCAAAGAGCTATGGAGAGGATCTTGCTGGGAATCAAGAAACTAGATAGAGAATGGAACAACCATAAGAGCTAGGACAGGGGTGACGGACATCCTCCCTCACTAAGAGCCACCAGGATAAATGGGGTAAAATTCTGACAGAATGGTACCCTAGAACCGGCCAAGTGCGTGTTGGACCACGCACAATGAAGGGTTCCGTAGTTGGGATCAATTTATCCCAAGAACAAATTTAACATTGTAGTGGAAAAACATCCTCTCCCATACATTCCAACTGTAAATGTAAGTTTGTACTCACAATATTGAGAGATTTGCCATATTTTTTTTTTTGTCATGATGATAATTTTATTCCCTTGTCAGTGTGAGTTCACTTTTGTGTATTTACATAATTATGCTAGTTTTAGGTATTTATGTATCAAATATGCTTTTCTCATAGTTGTTAATAGATTATTATCGGTTTTACTTAAAATTTTAATGTCCAATGTAATTTAACTGTAAAGTGATGGCCTGAAACACAGGTTTGTTTAAACCTAGATCGGGCGGGTCGCTACCTATTGTTCTAACTCCGAACCATCATTACTTGCACAAGTATTAAAAAATATTTTAGCTTTAGTTTATTATTAGGAACTTTATTTGTATACGAAAATTTTATTACTGTTTGGTTTTTTGTAAACATTTTATTATTAATTTTTTTTTTTTTTAAGACTACAGAATTCTTATAGGTTTTCCTGTAATCTACAGGTAAAGATCTATTTTCTGTATTTTTTTCAAAATCAAGTAATTGACATGTCTTTATTGGGAATAAAGTTTCTTTAAACCGAAACCGAAAATTTTAGGCGTAGTGTTTTCGGAGATAAGGAAGGATAAGGGTGGGGGAATGATCAATTTTCGTCTATTTTCTTAAATAACTTTAAAAAAAAAATATTTTAAAATAATAAAAAAATATATTTGAGACCCTCATAGTAAGCCGTTTCATTTGATTTGTCAGACGGTATAGTTTGCAAAACTTTTTTTTTTAAATTTTCTTATTTGGCCCCAAAACTGACCCCCATATTCAAAATTCATTTATTTACTTTACCTGTCCGTGTTTGGGTCACAGAAATTCATATGTGTACCAAATTTCAACATAATCGGTGACAGACGGACAGACAGACAGATACACGAGTGATCCTATAAGGGTTCAGTTTTTTCCTTTTGAGGTACGGAACCCTAAAAAGTAAACGAAATAGATAGAGTTAGATAGAGACGACAACACAAAAGATGGAAGGACGAACTTATTCTCACAGCAGGTCCAAACTGGAGAAGAGTTACAAAGGAAAAGCAATGGAAATCGTTTGAGGAGGCTTTTGCCAAGAAGCACACTGAACTCTGAGGTATACATTAAATAATCAGGAAAGATAAAAAGTTTTTTACAAAAAAATACAACCGACTTCCAACAACAACAACACTACAAAGTGAAAAATAACTTTAATTTCCGAAGTCGGTGTCTGGTTGAATGTATTTTCGTTTTTTGCCACCGACTTTCGAAATTAAAGTTATTTTTCAATTTATTTGTTTTTGGAAGTCGGTTGAATTTTTTTGTAAAAAAGTTTTTATTTTTCACATTTTAGTTGTGGTACCTACCCCATACAAGTTCTAATACGAGTACCACTATCTGCAAAAGAAATTAAACCATCATCCACGTAAAAAGTGTGGAAAAAATATGTATTATTGAAGCTAACTCAAAAACTTCCCAAGCAATGTTAATAAATTTTAAATGGGACCAACTTTGAGGTATACCCTCTCGAATGAAACAAAAATTTTTCAAATCGGACTACTCTGTCAAAAGTTATGCGTTATAAAAAAAAATATACGTGTCGACTTGCGAATCTCCTTTTTTCGTCGGTTAAAAATAACAACAATTAAAATAACACACGAAAGTAGTTTTAAGATAAAAAGGGCTATTGTACTCGTATTGTATTGTGTGAGTGTTCTCCGGTTTCTTAGGAAACCAAAGCTTGGGCTCTCAATGACAAAGTTTAGGAAAAAAATCATACATATATACATTTTTTTATTATTAACGTTCTCATACTACGTACATACATACAATGTATACATACATACATACATACAAACTCATACTACGTACAATATTAGGTAAAATTACTCGGACCCGATTCACACCGAAACCGTGTGAGGGGATAATAATGTATATATGTATGATTTTTTTCCTAAACTTTGTCATTGAGAGCCCAAGCTTTGGTTTCCTAAGAAACCGGAGAACACTCACACAATACAATACGAGTACAATAGCCCTTTTTATCTTAAAACTACTTTCGTGTGTTATTTTAATTGTTGTTATTTTTAACCGACGAAAAAAGGAGATTCGCAAGTCGACACGTATATTTTTTTTTATAACGCATAACTTTTGACAGAGTAGTCCGATTTGAAAAATTTTTGTTTCATTCGAGAGGGTATACCTCAAAGTTGGTCCCATTTAAAATTTATTAACATTGCTTGGGAAGTTTTTGAGTTAGCTTCAATAATACGTATTTTTTCCACACTTTTTACGTGGATGATGGTTTAATTTCTTTTGCAGATAGTGGTACTCGTATTAGAACTTGTATGGGGTAGGTACCACAACTAAAATGTGAAAAATAAAAACTTTTTTACAAAAAAATTCAACCGACTTCCAAAAACAAATAAATTGAAAAATAACTTTAATTTCGAAAGTCGGTGGCAAAAAACGAAAATACATTCAACCAGACACCGACTTCGGAAATTAAAGTTATTTTTCACTTTGTAGTGTTGTTGTTGTTGGAAGTCGGTTGTATTTTTTTGTAAAAAACTTTTTATCTTTCCTGATTATTTAATGTATACCTCAGAGTTCAGTGTGCTTCTTGGCAAAAGCCTCCTCAAACGATTTCCATTGCTTTTCCTTTGTAACTCTTCTCCAGTCTCTTCTAACTCTTCTAACTCTTTTACATATTAAAGTAACTTCAGATTATGAAAAAAATTATTGTGTGAATTTCATTCGTAGTTTTACTTCTACAGGATGTATCTGTAAGGTGTGATTGATTGAAGGATTGATTGTTGTATGGTTGTGTAGTCTTTAAGGATGTAGTACAGACCATCAAACTGAACAACTTTCTCCGTGGGACCAACATCATAATCGAGAAAAAATTAACGGTACAAAACTTCAACACCTACTCGACCCAAATGTATGGGACAGTTGATAATTTTTTCTCGATTACGATGTTGGTCCCACAGAGAAAGTTGTTCAGTTTGATGGTCTGTACTGCATCCTTAAATACCTTTCTCATACATTCTGTACAGTTAGGTAATAAATTCTTAAAGTTGGTACAAAGAATAGCTTTAAATGATCACCAGAAGAGAGAATGGTTGATTTAATTATATCAAGTCCAGACTTCCTTCCTCCCTTTTTTTACAGTTTTTCGTAATTACTAAAAGCTGAATACCATAAAAATGACCCTGAATCTTTTGCTTAGCAAAGATGTGAGACATCCAAAAGAAAAAAGTCTAAATAAAATACAAAAGGAACGAGGGGCGTTGAGTTCATCATGGCCCGGCCACCTACCTAAAATAAGAATGAATCATTGAAGCGACGCCGACGCTAAGAGAAACTTCCCTAAGATCTTTATTATAAAAAAACTTTATACAAAAACACTGGATGATTTTATGTTTGTTCGCAGTTAGGTCGTTTGTTTTAATTACTTGTATCGTATTTGATGAGTTGGTTACAAAAAAAACAAAAGTAGGCGAACCCTTGGTAATGTTTTATTAACGATTCCTTAATGGCTATTTTATTCCAGGCTTAAAAATAGTTTCTGTGCAGAAAATTCATTCACATTTTTTTACTTAGTAATTAACAATATTTAAAGGGTTCTTAAAAGTGTTCATCTTAAAAGCAAAGTGCTTTTAAGATGAACACTATCGCTATTTCTGCCCCAAAAAGCTTTTCATATTCCGGCTTCAAAGCTATATCGATGAGAGTGGGATCACAGGACACGAGCGACAGATTTAAAAGGTCAGTAATAATTACTCAAATCAAATAAACATTAATAAATTCGGTAGTAACAAATTTGCATTCGCGATTTAGGTTCCATAAAATATGTGTTTTCGGAAATATAACTTTAATACCCACACATAAAGTTCAGGTGCGTAGTACTCGCAACCGGCGTGAGTGTATGACCAGATGTACGAACAAAAACGAGGCAAAAGGAGTATGTAAGAATCGTAGCAGGTGGCTTTCTGTAGTTTTTGCCTACCCTCGTGGGAAGAAGGCGTCAGTTTATGTATGTAATAAAAACTAATGTTTATGTATGTAACTAAGTAAAAAAATGTGAATGAATTTTCTGCATAGAAACTATTTTTAAGCCTGGAATAAAATAGCCATTAAGGAATCGTTAATAAAACATTACCAAGGGTTCGCCTACTTTTGTTTTTTTTGTAACCAACTCATCAAATACGATACAAGTAATTAAAACAAACGACCTAACTGCGAACAAACATAAAATCATCCAGTGTTTTTGTATAAAGTTTTTTTATAATAAAGATCTTAGGGAAGTTTCTCTTAGCGTCGGCGTCGCTTCAATGATTCATTCTTATTTTAGGTAGGTGGCCGGGCCATGATGAACTCAACGCCCCTCGTTCCTTTTGTATTTTATTTAGACTTTTTTCTTTTGGATGTCTCACATCTTTGCTAAGCAAAAGATTCTGGGTCTTTTTTATGGTATTCAGCTTTTAGTAATTACGAAAAACTGTAAAAAAAGGGAGGAAGGAAGTCTGGACTTGATATAATTAAATCAACCATTCTCTCTTCTGGTGATCATTTAAAGCTATTCTTTGTACCAACTTTAAGAATTTATTACCTAACTGTACAGAATGTATGAGAAAGGTATTTAAGGATGCAGTACAGACCATCAAACTGAACAACTTTCTCTGTGGGACCAACATCGTAATCGAGAAAAAATTATCAACTGTCCCATACATTTGGGTCGAGTAGGTGTTGAAGTTTTGTACCGTTAATTTTTTCTCGATTATGATGTTGGTCCCACGGAGAAAGTTGTTCAGTTTGATGGTCTGTACTACATCCTTAAAGACTACACAACCATACAACAATCAATCCTTCAATCAATCACACCTTACAGATACATCCTGTAGAAGTAAAACTACGAATGAAATTCACACAATAATTTTTTTCATAATCTGAAGTTACTTTAATATGTAAAAGCGAGTTCTGCGAATAATACACCACACTCGGATTTGTACTTAAAAGGTAATAATACTATAATTTTTTGGATCCATTCTTACAAGCATCAATAACATAAGATACAGTCTGTTTTCCCCGAATGGTAAGGCAGAGATGACCTATTCTGCCGAGCTAGCGTTATCATCAGTAAGTTCAACAAAATGAGTTAAATATTGATCCCGAATCAAGGCAATGAGCTCTACAAGATGTGCTGACAGCTGTTTTAATAGCTTAAATTTTGTTTAGGATAATAGGGATGATGACTAAAAATTTTTATTTTGTCCGTCATGTAAATTATTAGAAAATATTGGACACGTATTTTTTCTTGTTTTACAAAATCATAAGATTACGGCGATACATTGAGTTAAAACATCGCGTGACGTCACGTGTAGTTCGATTTTATACGTACAAGTGACGTAGCGAGCCCCCACTCCCCAACTTTAATGCGTGTTATGTAAGTAATTTTCTATTAATATGATAAAGCAAACATACGTGTCTAATATTTTTTTATTATCTGACTGACGGACTAAATAGAATTTCTTTTTTTTTTACCCAGGCATCATCCCTATTACTCAAAACTATGCAAAACATACTGCTCTTATCGCTAACGCGGCAGTATTGTATACCCACATTTTCTTAAATATTTTGTTTTGTTTTGCCAGAGGGTTATGGAACGGAGTATTCTGGGGTTAGGAATACGACCATTCGTTCCATCACAAAGATAACTGTTGATGTGATTTAAAAGAGTGTCCGTGGAGTTTCTTGCCCGTTCTTCTCCATAGGGATCTACTACGCTTTGGAATGGGCAACTAGCTTCTTCTTTCTGACTGACCGACCCATTGACAATTCAAAAATGCCTGTAAATTGGTTTATTTGATTTAAATGCTTTGAGTTTGAGTTTGATGTCACTTGGAAAGCTGCCACGCTTAAATGTAATTGGGCTGGACACATCTGCCGCATCATGTCAGACGACCAATGGGTCCCTCTTAATGGCAGGCGACATCGCGGCAGGCCCAGATGGAGATGGCGGGATTAGCTGGACTCCTTCAATAAGAACTGGTCCTTAGCAGCGAGAAGTGGAAAGAGAAGGGAGGCCTTTGCCCTGAAGCGGGACATCACAGGCTTTTAATAATAATAAGAACTTAATATTAAGTGGATAATTATACTAAATTGTTACTACACTCCAAATCTTTTCTGCTTGGGCACCGGCACTTTGACACTGGCACAGCGTCACAAAAGGAATCAAAAGGAGATAAAAAAAATAATTTCAGAAATAAATCATATGAGTTTTATTCGCTGTGCGGGATCACTCTTTCTGTCACGGTTAATATGTCTGTCAAGAGTCATTATTATAATAATATATTATACAATGTGTGACAAAAACCCTGTTCGATCCGATAAGGGGTCATTGTACTCATATTATGAACAACTTTTATTATGGGACTAAACCTGAAATCGCAAAAAAAAATCAGCTGTTTCCTACATTTTGACGAGTTATGCGAACATAAATGTAGGGAATAGATGATTTTGTTTTCGCGATTTCAAGTTTGGTCCCATAATAAAAGATGTTCATAATTATGAGTACAATGACCTCTTATCGGATCGACAGGGTTTTTTTCACACATTGTATAATATGTAAATAATATCATTCGGTAGGTGCAAAAGTAGAAACAACGGCTTGAGCCACTGAGTTATTTAGCATCTGTTGTTTAGGGGTTAAAACTAGAATATTTTAATAAAACTTCTTTGAAATGCTATAAATAAAAACGCATCCAGCCACACACACACACACCCAGTATTGTTAGTATAAAGGTGGTTCTTGGACTTTGGCTACTGCCCAGAGTATGTATGTACGTATGTCTATTTCTTTGGCACACTTTGTAGCTTAAACGGCTTGATGGATTTTAACATATGAGGTGTCGTTAGATTTATCTTAATTGTGGGAGTGACATAGGTTTTATGATATTTATAGTATACTTACTTTTGGAAATAAAAAAAGGGAGGGTAAGTTTTTTTTTTTAAATAAATTACCTACAACAATATTGTTATCAAATAAAAGCTAGTAATGAGACAATTCCAAACATATATTTATTAATAAACTAAAAAGCTTGAAATAAACAAAAAACCCGACTGCAATAACACATTATTGTGTTGTTGCAGTCGCGTTTTTTGTAAATAATTTGCTTTATTTCAAACGTTTTATAAAATTAAATATATAATATAAATTTGAAATTGTCTCATTACTAGCTTTTTTTTGATAACAAAGCATTATAAATTATAATGTAGAATTTTGGTATCGCAGACAACAAACAAAAGTTAAGTACACCACATTTCTGGTTATTGGTTTGTCCTCGCCAGCAATACCAAAATTCTAACAATGTCACCATAACTGGATCGCGAGTCCTCGCAAACTTTTCCTCGGGTAAATTAATAGGTTGTTACCGAGCTGTAACTTAAACTTTTATTCCTTTGGTAACCCGACTAGGTAACTTTTAACGACGGTGTCCTTTGCTATTATATCAGCGGCTATAAAAAAAATACTTGAAAGGACGCTTTTTAAAATTTTTGTTTAAAACATAACATCGTAACAAACGTACATCACAACGTTAAATAGTTCCTCATGTATATGTACTAACATTTATTTTTAAGTTCTTTTTCATGTTTTTATTAACACTATAGGGACACATTAGTTTGAATTAAAGAAATTGAATTGAATTGAATAACATCACGCCTGCATTACCAGAAAGGTTTGGCAGAGGTGTATCTATTAGTACACCCACATTTCGTCAGTTATGGTTAAGTCCCATGTAATAGGGGACGAGCCTATTGCCATCATCCGGGCATAAATCTAGACTCCGGGCTGCTACTGAGAAATTCCACATGAAAAAACCCAACAACACTTTGCTCGACCTGGGAATCAAACCCAGGACCTCATGCTCAGCAGTAGTGCTTGCGACCACTAAACCAACGAGGCAGTCAAGAAATGACGTGAAAAAAATTAAACCTCATTTATCTGTCAAAGTCAAGCCAATTTCACCCAGACTTAAAAGTCTGGGTGAAATTGGCTTGACTTTGAAAATGATTGATGATTGATTGATTGATTGATTGATTGATGATTGCTTTGATTGATTGTTGATTGTTTGATGATTGCTTTGAATGTTTGCTTTGATTTGGTTGATTTTTTGATTTGATTGATTGATTTTGTTTGATTGGATTTTGATTGATGATTGATTTTTGATTGATTGATTGTTTGTTGATTCATTTTTACCGAAAAAAATGCCTAACTATGCCCATATTTTGTCTAAATACAATTTTAGTTTTAAGTACATTCAAATGACTTTCAAATATTCGTTCCTTAGGCTTAATTTGTTGCTGATTCTAATGATTATAATTATGTAAATACAAAATATTACAAATACTGTCTAAAAACATTATTTTACTAAAAGGTATCATAACTAAAACTATTAAAAAACTGAAATATGGCGTCGAAAAATTCCTCCGCATCGCTGTCGACTGGTACTGTTCCAAAAGACTGGCGGCATTGCCACGTTGTATGGCAATGCTAAGCCGCTGGCCAAGGTAAAAGCCAGCCCTTGGGTCACGGGAAGTGTCAACCAGCCGTTTGGAGATTTCGTTGAACAAACTATGTGCACTCGGTCCCCACGGCCCAAGGGTTTCAACCCCAAACGGCTCGAAAATATAATTACCGATACATAGTTCTTACGGTTGCTAATCATATTTTGATCAACATACAACCTGATCATGACCTGCAAATTACATAAAATGTAAGAATATTTGAATTTCGCGGGCTACGTTAGCGCTTCCCCCCTTAGTAAATTCTCTGTCTCTATCCAAACAGGTAATCTTGAAATACCCTTCACTTTTGTATATGTCTATTCATGACATAATCTCCCCGCTTGTATCTGGCCAACCGCCCGATACCACCATTGGTTACAATAATGTTTTTCCGTAAATTATGTTACCTTCATCAAAATAATGATTCCATTAATTACGACAGGTAATATAATGAGACAGGCAAACCACAAAAAGGGTCTGCAAAACAGATAATTTACTATAGGAATTCCCACATTTGCAGATAATTATGTTTCCAAAGAGGTAGCAAATAAAAATCAGGGTGAATTTCACCAATGAAACTGACTTATCTAAACCGCGTTTAAGAGCTGTCAGTGTCATCATTATTGTGGAATATTGACAATGACAGCTCTTGAACGTGGTTTTACTGATAATGTACTGATCGCGTTCAGTTTCATTGGTGAAATTCGCCTTTAGTATGTTGTTGATGAACCACAGGGCAAAAGACTTAAACAAAATAATAATAATAAAAATAGGACTCGGACTGCCGGTGAAAACTTATACACTGTCGCGGTGACGCGAACTCGTAAGATTTCGCCCTACCAAAAATCACCTAAAGAACTTTTCAGAAGAAAAAAATAGTCTGTGGTTTCTTCCAATGGTGAATAATGCCTTCGATTAACTTATTCGTAAAGTGACATTGGCTAATGCAGTTTTGGACAAGTAACTTAGTAACTTTGGTTTTGGCCAGCGCGATCTCAAACCTTCGGACCAATTGCTGATAGGAAAATTCATAACACATAATAAACATACACATTACATTTGTTTCTTAATAAACTTAATGCATAAGCTCATATTTGTTGTTGCTGTCTGTCTTTTTATTTAAAATTAATTAATTTAACAGCATTGTAATAATTAATATACACATATTATTATTGTGCAGGACAAAAATATTTGCATACCATAATTTAATGGTAGAATATAAAGGGGTCATTATAGTTTTAAGATCTACATACATTGTAAATCTTCATTCTAGCAAATAAATTAAATTGATTTTGTATTTTGAATTTTACATAAATTGCTGAAGGGCTTGACAGAAAATTACAGAACGCCACCTGCTGCGATCCTTACATACTACTTTTGATTCGTTTACGTTCATACTTCTGGTCATACGCGCACGTCAGTTACGAGTACTACGCACCTGTAGTGCTATTCTGTAAACATCTCATCGTGATAACTCAGGTGAAGTGAGCGTGAAGTGAGCCGTCATTCCACCTGATGCTAGGGGTTGACACTATTGACAGCTCACTTTAAGATCACTTCACTCATGTTTTCACGGTGAGATATTTACAGAATAGCACTACTGGCCTTTCTGAGGAAAATCACCAATAAGGTCAGTGAAAATTCATCATCATAAATTGTAATCGTTAGCAGGCTTTAAAAGGCCACTGCTGGCTCTCCATTGCACGCCACAGATCTCGATCCAGGTCGCTCATAAAAATCATAATTTTTAACAGTATAAATTTCTAAAGAACAGACAAAAACAGTCCCTATTTTATTATGAAAGTCTTAACGAATTCACAAGCGAGCTTTGTGAGTTTGTCACAGAAATTACGAGTGTTCTTGGACTAAAAGAGTTTTTTTTTATATGGCAATTGGACGACCGCCGGGGTCCAAATGTTGTATTTTTCAGCCTGCTATAAAAAGGGAAATTGTTTCTAACACAGTGTAGCTAATTCCAGTTAGTCAACTTATTTAGTTGTTTTGGAGTTTATGTACTTACCTACGTCTTACGTTGTAATTTTACGTCGGGAGCAGTTTCCAGTGTAACTGGATGCAGCCATTGTAGAATATTTTATATAGAGCGACTGCCTATCTGACCTTCACAACCAGTTACTGGGCAATACGGTATGGGAAGACTAGTAGCATTTGTCAACCAAACTCACATTGTTCCACCGTTAATTTTACTCTGTGCCGTCACCATCAGTCCCTTATTATTCCCCTCTAATGATACATAAACAAACACTTTTGTCAAATGTTTTCCCCAACAATAAGTTTAATAACACCGATCAGCAGAGACCGTCAACCTTTGGGCTCTATGCGAGCACATTTTGGAAATTATTCTTTTTTTTTTGCTGTAAGAAATGTTTTTTACACAGCCCAGTGCATTTTGGTCACGATTCATTTATGTGACAGGATTCAATTTTTAAAACGTACGTGCAACGGATTTTTGAAGAGTAAAGGTCACTGAACTCTATGAAATATATTAGTGCAGTTTTTTACTGCATATGGGTACATAAATCTGAAATGGATTTTTGAATAAAAAAAAAACCATAGTCAGTCATGGGGACTAGCGACAGAAATGAACACTTGACAGCGCAACACATCATGTTGACAATTTATTAAAAATCGCTCAACGCTCAGAAATTTTCACTTTAAAAATCATGCAAAAAGTTTTTTTTTTGTAATTTTGGTCGTTTGTGCTACTTATCTTATAGTACATAGGTACTACGTCGAACTTTACGACTTTAATTAATTTTCTACAATGCAGGTAAAGGGGTTAATTTATTTACATTATAGTTAATTTCTTGAAAATTACCTGAATGAAAAGTGTCTGCTTTGAATCGAATTAGTGTATAAATGTAGCATTCATATCTTGTACCTAGGTCTAGCACTCATTTAGCAGTATTCAAAAAGAAATTAGTAAAGGAAAAAATTGCAAAAAAAAAAAGAAACACGTTTGAAGTACAGCCAGCATTAAATGCTGATGGTGTTATTTTAATGTTTCAGAATTAAATAGGGTTTTTATGACGGACAGTAATAGACTGAAGGCACTTTCACCACCCACGATTAAGTTCTTATTAACTTACTTGGCAGATAATTCCATACAAATTCTGTTCCATTTTTGAATTTATAAGTAGTGGCTATTCGGACATCGTGAAATAGGTCTTTATCCCTTGTATTAATTACCTGTATCGTATTTTTACTCAAATTTTGTCTGTACAAGATGACAGGGAAACTCGACGTATTCCTCGAAAGGGTTTATACTGGAGGTTATTAGCAACAATTAAGTCACGGATAGCTGGGGGTCAAAACTGGATAGTTACCGAGCTGTGTCGGTTCTTCGATTTTTGAAATTTCAGGAGAGATAAATTTCTGAGATTATTAAGTTTTGGGATTTTTTTTTAATGATTATAAATTTTTCAGTATTCAGAACAGTATCATTTAAATGTTTAGAGTGGAGTAGTTTTTACATAATTAATTGTTTTTGCTAACATGTCAGAAAAGTTCAGTTCGGAAACAGCTTGGTAACCATCCAGTTTTGACCTCTAGGTAATTGGACTTAATAATGACGTCTAGTATAAATCTTTTCAAGGAATAGGTCGAGTTTTTTTTTTTTTTTATAAATGGCATCTCGCAGTTGACCACTGAGGGTCGAGACTGCTCAACCGGGCGTTTCCTGTGGGTTCTTTAAGCGAACTTAAAGCCCCCGGCCAGGCTTAAAACTAAGGTAAATTATTAGTCGACTGAGCGTCGCTAATAATAGGACAGCCAGACGGGGCAGGCTGGATCATGATGGGGAGGTCGAGTTTTCTTATCACTTATATTTATTTCACTATCATTTCAATAACATGGAAATAACAAAGACAAGTAGGTACCTTACCTTTCCTTTTTTTTGGCATAACGCAAGATGAAATAGGTTTTTAGGGAAAGTAAAAAAAAAAAACCTTTTTTTCAATAATCGGTGCTATATTTCTTGTTATTGACCCTAATAAGTAACAAAAAAGATATCTTAACATTTGTTATTTTCCTAAACTACATAAAATACCTACTATTAATTTAGCAACTGCAAAACATCACTTCTAATGCTGACCCTACTTCGGCAACTCATTACGTAACATTTTATTTTTCTACTTCAAAGTGCTCGACCAAGACAAGACAAGCAGAATTGTGAATTAAATATAGAAATAAGGGATCACAAACATTTTGCTGGCACAATCAGAATTAATTGACAGCGTCGATAAGGACTGCGAAAATCGAATATCCGTTGTAGAGAGCCTGGAAAATAAAAATGAAATATCAGATATTTTTTTTGTAAAAAAGTCTCCTCGTTCTTTTAGTCGTGACTACTTTTGTTTGAGAGGTAGAAAACTAAGGAGTGACTAACTCGTACAGTAGGTCGCAAGTCAGTGTTAATCACAGATATAGATATACCTAGATAACACAAGTATCACGATCTGTATGAAAACCAAGCGTGATAAGACTATAATAATATACCTACATTGGGACACTGATTGCCAATTGATGGGGGATATAACATTAACAAATTCGTAACATTATAGGTATCTAATAGGAAAGGACAAACCTAAAGGCGACTTGCAGCAAAATTATACAAATCTCGATTTTGTCCCTAAACTCTGAGAGGACGCTGTTACAAATGGGTAGTCAAATCATTACTTTTTTATATAAAAGTATGTTTATTAAATAAAATGCTTTACATTCTTAAAATGTTTTTTGGCCAAATTGTTGATAGATGTGCATGGTACGATTCTGAACTATAAATATAATTTAAGATAGGTAAAGTTTCTCAATAAATGTACCGGAGTGAAAATTTTTACTTCGGTACATTTATTGAGAAAATGTACCTAATTAAAATTATATTTACAGTTCAGAATCGTACCATGCACATAAATCAACAATTTGGCCAAAAAACATTTTAAGAATGTAAAGCATTTTATTTAATAAACATACTTTTGTATAAAAAAGTAATGATTTGACTACCTATTTGTAACAGCGTCCTTAAGTTATTATTTCATTCGCCGTTTATTCTTTGCGTTCCGTTTTCAAAATAAAAAGTGATGGCAACTCAGTTCTGCATAAATGAAAGAAAAAAGAATTTGATTTGTCAATAATGTCAATGTACGTCAATGTTGGTTGTCTAAAGGGCTCAGGCGCAAAACGTCTCTTTCGCAAAATGTCTACTGGTAGTAAAATGTCTCTTTCTCGTAATGTCGCTTTCTCATAATGTCGCTTTCGCAGAATGACTCCTTCTCAAAAGGTTGCTTTCTCACAATGCCTCTTTCGCAGAATATCTCTTTCGCAAAATGTTGCATTACTAACTTAGAAAAAAAATTAGACTGGTTTAAAAAAAAAGTTTGTTTTTTTTCTAATGTCTTATTAAATGTTTACAAGTTTTACAGCATATAAGCTATGTTTGGAGTTTCCTTGGTATATTTTAAAACACGGTATATTTTAAATTTCATTCAATTTGGACCACTAGTTTAAGAATTATAACTAGTCAAAGTTTATTAAATTTTTCACTGACTGACTCACTCACTGACCGATCATCAAAACTCTAAGGCACTTCTAGGAGACATAGAAGCTTCAAATTTAGAATACAATTAGTGTTTAGTGTATGTATATCAAGGAAAAACTAAAATATATTGCAATTTCGGTCCAGTTCTCTAGATACTTTAACTGCATAAATAACTTTGTAATCCCATATAAATATAAAGGATTACAAAGTTACATTTGCAGTGAATGAATCTGTGTACCTGGATAATGGTGTGTAATGGAATAATAGGTGTAGATAGGTACCTAGATATAATTATGTTTTTATTTAGGAAAAAAGTAGGACTATTTACAAAAAGAAATGAGATGCCATCAAAAACATAACTTGTAAAAAAAAACAAGTCTCGCAACTCAGTTCTTCTACCGTAAAAAGTTGTGAGATCCATGTGATACCATGTAATAAATAGATTGTCTTGGCAATCGCACTAAAGAATCTAATTTAGTATAATATGTATTACTTGTGAGATACATTGTGTTTTCATACGATGGCTAAGTCAATCTATTTATTACTTGGTATTACATGGATCTCGCAACTTTTTACGGTAGAAGAACTGAGTTGCGAGACTTGTTTTTTTTACAAGTTATTTTTTTGATTGCTTAATTATTTATTTTTATTATTAATTAATTATTTATTGGTTTATGATATTGATGCCGATAATGCTATGCACACTAATAAAAACAGAGCTCGCTCGTTTTATTTAGTGTGCTGTATACTTATAGCTATGACTTCACATGTGTATGTAAAATGTAAACCAAATAGATTGGTCGAGTGTATCTTCACCATAGTTCATAGTCAATGTCAATTTGATTGACATAAATGTATGTTGTTATAATTTGAATATGTTTTGTTTTGTGCCAGACTTAAATTTTTTTGTGTAAAGCAAAGAGATTATATGTATCTAATTTTTTTTGCCGGTGATCTTATTGTTACAAACAAATAGATTGTCTCAGTTTGAAGAATAATGGTCTCCCAGTATTTTTAACCAATATACTGTGTTTATTAAAGACCTGAGACATATATATATATATATATACGTATACACTACAATATAGATATTTAGAAATACTTTAGCCGGAGTGACAAAAACAACTTCCATAAACCTTTATAACTTTTGTTGAAGACTGCTGAACAATAAGCACCTTTTTTTTTTTTGTAGAAGGTCTTTACTATTAAAATGACATAGATTCTATAAATGTACATTCTGGGGAATAGGCTCATGCAATTTTTGGCCATCTTCTTTGGCATGTCATCATCATCATTTCAGCCGAAAGACGCCCACTACCGGACATAGACCTCACCAAGTTTCGCCACATTGACTGATCCCGTGCGTCTCGCATCCAGCGAATCCCCGCCACAATCTTCACCAGGTCATCGGTCCACCTACCGGAAGGCCTTCCAACGCAACGTCTTCCGGTTCGCAGTCGCTACTCCAGAACTTTTCGGCCCCATCGTGCAACGGCCATTCGTTCTGAGATTGATCATTTGTGATTCGATCATGCAAGGAAACTCCAAACATAGCTTATACTCGTATGTTGTAAAACTTGTAAACATTTAATAAGAAATTGGAAAAAAAACAACCTTCTTTTTTAAACCTGGCAAAAATTTTTTCTAAGTTACTAATGCGACATTTTGCGAAAGCGATATTCTGCGAAAGAGGCATTGTGAGAAAGCGACCTTTTGAGAAGGAGTCATTCTGCGAAAGCGACATTATGAGAAAGCGACATTTTGCGAAAGAGACGTTTTGCGCCTGAGCCGTCTAAAGTTGTGTTTTCGTGTTATATTCGAGTTTTCTTTAGCGTCAGTCATAATATACCTACAACATACCTTTAACATACATTACAATGAAGAGAACTAGGGCACCTATTTTTACTACGGCAGAAATAATGCATTCGTTCATGTGGAAAAATTCCCGATAATCTCTATTAAATAAAAATCAACTGCTGTTAGCAAGTCTCGCTAAAACTCAAAAACGACTTGAGCAATTTGAATATTTTTCTTTTTGTTTTATTCTCCTCTTTACTGGGATGGTTTAAAAGAAAAAAAAATAGGAAAAAAAAAAGAAATTGAATTTTTGACAGGACACCGTCTGGCGGAAAAAGCCAGTAGAAAAAAAAAACTTAACAGTGCTACAGCAAAGAACATAAAAGAAGCACAGCAAAAATAAATCGAGATTTAACAACTCAAACCGACCGAGAAGCCGTCTTTGTGACGTTTATTTAAATCGAGATTTAAGTAAAAGCTGCATGTCGCCCTAAGTCTATATTTGATTTTAGAATGTCAGGAAACTAACAAGTTTTAGGAAAACGAACTTAATGTCATACATAACAACGTTTAAATCCCATTGCAACCAAATTTATTTAGGACCTTTTTATTACAAAAGGTCAATCAAAAGTAGATCTAGATTACTACATAATAAAGTAGATGGTTGTCTAAGTGGCAATACATGTGGTCTAAAATTGGGCTTAAAAGTTTAAAGAGCAGAGAGAGTGCAGAGTTAATAATAATGAAAGCAACATTCTTTATTCAAACAACGTTTGAATCTCTATTTAAAGACAAAATAAAACAAAGAAAGCTACAGGCACGTACATTTTAATTCCAACGAATCAAACAAACAAAAATTGTCTAAATAAAATTACGCAAATCCAATCCTTGATGTCAGTCACATTTATATCCATCACTTATTCTGCCCCAGTAATTTACTTCAAAAGTTCCCAACAAAATTAATTTAAACCCACTTTTGTAAAAAACATAAATTACTTAGGAAAATACGGTATATTTTACTAATGTCTCATTAGAGGCTACTCGAATAGAACTCGGCTTCGTTTGCTCTAAGGCAATTATTTAGAAACGGAACGGGTATCCGATTTTCTGCTTTTATTTATATATTTTTCCTGCATTCAGCAAAAAAGTAGGCTAATAGGAATTTCTAGGCTGTTCGTCGGTTCGTCCTATACACAACATGGCAACGGAATGGGACTCAGGCTTGAAAGTAGTTCATTCAAAATAGACTATTAGGTACCTACTAAACCGATTTCAAACATTAGTGTCATTTTTTCCCCGAAAAAGTTGAATGTAGAATAAGAATACAGTGTTGGTACTTTTTAATTAATCGCAACACAACACACACACGCATGCATGTCACATCATTTCGTTTTAATTAATTCTCTTATATCTATTCTCTCCTTGTGTTAATTATTCAGATTATTCTAACCTTAGATTCTAGCGTATGGCACTCGTGGGTTGCAGCTGAAAATCAGCGTCAGGTGGTACACCTTGTGTTGTCATCTGACAATATGCTGAGCTGAGGCCCTTTTGGCATTACAATCTTTATTTTTTATAATTTTAAGGTGAATTAATTTTTTGCTGTAATACCAATTACACGCATTTTTCTTTCTTTCTTTCTTTACTTGTTTTATAAGGAAACTATAATAATATTAGTCCCATTAACCCGTCACATGCAATTATGTATAAACTCAAACTCAAATTCAACACACTGGACACACCTACATGAATAAACTAAAAAATAACGTCTGTCGTTATCTTAAATTCCTAAATCGATAATACTCGTAGTTCTCATCAACTTTTTTCACGAATCAAAAATTAATTCGCTAGTTTGTCGTTTGTATTCCGATGAAAAGATAATTACCTAACTATAATATTTGGGAAGGAGAAAGGACCGCTATTAGCTGATTTCCACATATACTCAATACGGATTAAAAGTATTGTATGATGATCTAGGATGTACTTAGTTGCGCAACTTATTTTAAAAATCTAAATCTAATCTGTTCTTTAGACATTAATTGTTATTATTATTTTATTAACTTAAACTACTTTATATTTTTTGTATGTACTTGGAATTATATTATCACTCAATTTGTACGCCTTTCTAGGCAAAACATGCTGAAACATCTTTTTTTTTGTAATAATTCCAACTGATTGTAAACCTACACGTGTTTTTGACAAATAAATATATCTTATCTTATCTTATCTTAAACAAATTTTAATAATTATTCATCTTAAAATTTGTATACATTTTTTAAATCAAGTGCGCAACTTTTGTAGTTTTAATATAATATAATTAAATTTTGTTAAAAGATGTATTATGCAACAAACTCAAATAACAATTAGGTTTTTTTTTTGCGCTTATTCTGTTACTCGCTGTATACTTTGTATACTAACAAGGCGAATAAAAACCTTGGGAGTCTCTCTGTAGCTTGGATAGCCCTTTTTAGCATTTTTTTTTATCATTATCGTTTTCATTGTTTGATGTGCAGAATACGTTAAGGCCTCTGCCTCGAATTTCGCGGGCAGCGGGGCGGCAGCGGCGGCGGCGCGGGAGCGGCAGGATTTTATGCATAAAAACAAATGGACCGGACCTCGAAAACAGCGGCGCGGAAGCGGGGCGGGACAATGCGAGACGCGCTGCCGCCGCCGCCGCCCCACTGCCCGCGAAATTTGAGATAGATAAGAGTAGCGTGGGATGTAGATTCGCGATATAATTAGTATTGTGAGGTTACTTTGAGAGCACGTAAAAATACTATCTGAGTTTTTAAATGGTAGGTATGTGTTTTACTCTACAGTCAGCGTCAAAAATACTGGGACCAACAGACTGTTCAAAATGATCTCAAAAACTATGAAAATTAAACTTTATCTCAATTAGTTAAAGTTCTTGTCAGAATGATAGTTGTCGTGTACTGTCTTCATTCTGAAACATTCATTGTGTTAGTTAATATTTCATTTTCATAGTTGTTTAGGAGGAGCTCGTGGCTAAGTAATAACAGCCGCACGGATCGATCCATCAGGTTAAGCGACGCTTGCCGGGGTTGGTCAATGGATGGGTGGCCATCTTTACATACCGAGACTCCTCCGTGCCTCGGAAAGCACGTTTAGCCGTTGGTCCCGGCTGTCATTCGTGGATCTTTGACAGTCGTTACGGGTCGTCACAAGCCTGAAAGTCTGACAACCAGTCTTACCGGGGGGGTATTACCCAGTTACTCAGTTGTGGAGGTTAGATAGGCAGTCGCTCCATGTAAAATAATTGTATTCAGCTACATCCGGTTAGACTGGAAGCCGACCCCAACATAGTTGGGAAAAGGCTAGGCATATTGATTGATTTCATAGTTGTTTAGATCATTTTGAAAGTCTGTTCGTCCCGATATTATTGACGCTGACTGTACTTGATACTACTAAAGAAGATGGGTAAAAGAATATAGGGTGTTTCAAACGACTTTAAACTTTGTTGTATAGCGTGATTAAGAACGTGATTGAAACGTTTAATAATCCAACCAATCAAGCCCTAACACCTGGTACAATTCTGACTGATTCAAAATACCATATTACGTGATATTTATAAACTGTAGGGTAATATCGCAATTTTGAACGTATACGAAGCGGGATTTTCGCCTCTTTACGAAGTATTTTCCACCAGAGGATCATTTTAGGATTTCTTTTTCATGCAAAGGGCAAGGCTTGAAGTAATTGTTCTTGGAATTTAAGGCGATACCAAAATAAATTGTGGGCTTCTTTTTCGTAATCATTTATTTCACTATTACAGCATGTATGGATGTCATTTTTGTATATATGTTTATTGACTATTTGATTAATGCTCTGACTGAAGGAAAATACAATTGGGTTAAATGTCCTCGATAGAATTTAATTCCAATAAGACCTCTTTTTTTTTAAATATTTTTTTTCTGTAATTCTAAAATCCAAAATTCCTAAGCAATTTCATTGCAAAATTGCATTCAAAATATGCGTATTAGGTAATTGAAAACTCTGGCTGAATATTTTGATAGATAGCTTAATTTATTTTTAAACAATTTTTATTTGATTTTGCGCTTTTATTTTGGTTCCAGCGCATTGTTTCGCTCTCTTTTTAACCGACTTCAAAAAGGAGGAGGTTCTCAATTCGTCGGAACCTTTTTTTTTAAATTTATTTTTTATATATGTTCCCCGATTATTCGAAGATGGCTGGACCGATTTGCATTTTTTGTTTGAAAGGGTATACTTCCCAGGTGGTCCCATGATCATCAAGTCGGGATCTGATGATGGGATCCTGGAGAAATATAGAGAACTCTTCCAATTTTATAGGCACACTTGAAGCGATTTGGATAGTTTTTGGAAGAGTACTTTCTCGGAGTGGTCCCATTTCAATTTGGTGAAGATTTGATTAAGAACTTCCGAGATAGGCAACGGAACTCCTCAATAAATGATAGCAAATGGACTGGGATTGCTGAAATCTCATGTCTGTTTATTGTTTACACCAGTTTATAACATAACATCACGCCGATACGCTGTGAAGGGCTAAAAAAAAGCACATGTGAACCACTAAAAAGTGAAAAAAAAAACTTTTTTACAAAAAAATACAACCGACTTCCAAAAACAACACTACAAAGTGAAAAATAACTAATTTCGGAAGTCAGTGACAAAAACGTAAATACATTTAATCAGACACCGACTTCCGATATTAAAGTTATTTTTCAATTTGTAGTGTTGTTTTTGGAAGTCGGTTGTATTTTTTTGTGAAAAAGTTTTTCCGCATGTGGAAGTTATTGATTCTGTCACTTTCTTATTTCCGCCCAATTCGCTTTTTACATGTCACCTTAAATAACCATTACCTGGCTAAAAGTCTGTATAGACAGCAACGCCATACCACCTGCACTGAGCTTCAAGGGTCTTTGGGCAACAACGATTACGATGAGCAGGTCTTTTTGCAGGTCTACCGGCCATGAGGTCCATGTTGACTCATAGGCTGCAAGTGCGATTCCTTGACTCTGAGGAAGATTAGCATATCATTTAAAAGAGACTGGAATCATGAACATTATGGCTATCCAATGCAGCTTAGCTTAGGTCCAGTAAAAACAAAACCAGCGTCAGTGTTCTCACGGAGGCGATCGGCGGCGGCGATCACTCGCGTCCAAGCCTGGTCGAGGCCATGGTGCAGAGCGAGAGTGCATGGGAGGCCGTCACCTCCTTCTGCGAAGCAGTAATGCTCACGAACGAGGAGGCGGAACGCGTGAGGGAGAGGCAACAGCCGCGCCCTCGCGCCCCTAGCCGCCGCAGGAGACGCCCTGGGCGGCGGGAATCTATCGCCGATTCCCGGCCTTCGTAGGCGCGGGCTTGCGGACGACGAGTAATGGGCAGCTCGCCGTCCGGTAAGGACCGGGCCCGGGTCGACGGCGCGTTGTGTTCCACGCGCGCCTCAAAGAGATGTCAGCAGTGACGGGGTCCAATAGGGCCGATGCCGCCGGGGTCGCGGGTAGTTCGAAAGAGATACCGTGGCCCTGGCACGGGCAACTGAAGGAATATTGGTGGGTTTTAGTCAGTAAAAGTCTGACACGCCCTCCCGCTCCGCCCAGAGCGGGAGAAGTCATTTGATGATATCCCATCCACAAAAAAAAAGGCACTATGGCGATATCAGATTGGTGAAACAACAAACACGTTGAAACATAGATATATTTCTACGCGTTGAAACGTTGTTGTGTTACATTTCTTGTTGCATTGTACAAGGACGGCTCAGTTGTGTTACATTTCTTGTTGCATTGTACAAGGACGGCTCAGTTGTGTTACATTTCTTGTTGCATTGTACAAGGACGGCTCAGTTGTGTTACATTTCTTGTTGCATTGTACAAGGACGGCTCAGTTGTGTTACATTTCTTGTTGCATTGTACAAGGACGGCTCAGTTGCGTTACATTTCTTGTTGCTTTATACAAGGACGGCTCAGTTGTGTTACATTTCTTGTTGCATTGTACAAGGACGGCTCAGTTGCGTTACATTTTAAGTTACGTCACAGAACACATAACAAGTACAAGTTGTTCTGTACAAGTAGAGAAGATTCACTCCGCAAAACCATTTAACTAAATAGCGACTCTTATTACGACACAATAAAGTGCAATTCAGGTTGCACAGCGTTAATTACCTACAGTTATATTAACATAGAAGTTGCCTCTCTTTCTATCGCCTAGCTCTTACACATTCTGATTAGTTAGGGTAATCTTTTACGACGCGGTGCGTGAGTGAGTATCGAAGTAACGTGCGCCCCGACCGGCGTGTGGCAGCCCACACTGAATTAGCTCGACAAGTCGAGCCCGCCGCATACTTGTATCTTTATACCTAAAATGTGTAGTGCGCCTAGCCTGGTTACGTTTCACCGATCTGTACCCAGCACTAAAAGTATAAGTGTGGCATTTTTCGCCAAAATGTCATTCTTCTTTTTTGTTGCATTGCTTTTAGTCACGTGGCATTGTGGATGTTGATTAATGATGGTGCCGAGTCTCTTCTCACAAAAGCCTCTAAACTAGACTAAAACCAACATTTTTGAATCACGTTTTCCATACAAAAAGTGAAAAATTCCATATGATGATGATTCACGTTGATGCTTGCCCTCCCTGCGCGCCTCTGGCTCTAAAATACATTCTCGGGGTAGGTTAAGCAAGTACCACGCGGAGTCGCGAAGTCGTGATTGTCAAACTCGAATTTAGTTGTGTCAAAATTGTTTTTAATTTAGAGTTTTTTTTTGCAGAATAGTTTTAAGATTCTTATAGCCAAAAGTAAGAAATTTTAGTGATAGTTTAGTTAGTTTACTTCGATGTACAAGCGAATCGGCACCAATATGTATTTTGACAAAATACAAAACTTGATTGTCAATCTGCCTAGCCTAAAAAAAAAAAAAAAAGTTAAGCAGATATAAAAGTAACCTCCGTGGATAATACTTGCATAATATGAAATTGAAATATCGCCATCTCTTATAACGTGAAATGCATTATTATATGAACAGACATTTTGCTTAAATTATTCTTTAAACAGAAATTAATATTTTATGTTTTAAAAGAAATCAATCAAGTCTTGTATTAGTTACTTGTATAGCTCGTGGCTAAGTAATAACAGCCGCACGGGTCGATCCATCAGGTTAAGCTACGCTTGCCGGGGTCGATCAGTGGATGGGTGACCATTCTTTACATACCGAGACTCCTCCATGCCTCGGAAAGCACGTTAAGCCGTTGGTCCCAGCTGTCATTCATGGATCTTTGACAGTCGTTACGGGGCGTCAGAAGCTCGAAAGTCTGACAACCAGTCTTACCAAGGGGTATCGTATTACCCAGTTACTGGGTTGTGGAGGTCAGATAGGCAGACGCTCCATGTAAAATACTGGTATTCAGCTGCATCCGTTTAGACTGGAAGCTGACCCCAACATAGTTGGGAAAAGGCTAGGCAGATTGATAGCTATAAATAATTTTTTTAAGGCCCGCCGAATATTCCCTCGCGACCTAACATTGGGTCGCGACCCATAGTTTGGGAAACACTGCTTTAAGGAGTCCTGCTCATCCCGCCATCTCTTTCTGGGTCTGCCGCTTAGTCATTTCCTGATATTTGGGATCCACTGAGTGGTGGTTTTTGCGTATCGCTGCTGCGACATGTGACAGATGTGGCCAGACCAGTTCCACTTTAGTGCACCAACTGTGCGGCCAGCATCCGCTATTTGTGTTGATTTATGAAGGGTTTAAGAGCGTTGGCTCCGTACGGCATTTCATACAAACTTTCAAGTCCTTTTTTTTTAAATGAATGAACCGATTTTAATGCAACTTCAAAAAAGTTAGTTAAGAACATTTTCGAAATGTCTTAATTAAAAAAAGATAATTGGAAATCTCTGTTTCTATGGAATATTTAAAATCAGTCCAATTTAGCTACAACACTATTTTTCAAAAATTTTCTTAACTAACTTTTTAGATCTATGTATTCTGCTCATGCGTATGAAGTTTCATTAAAATCGGTTCATTCATTTCGATAAAAAATTACTTGAAAGTTTGTATGAAATGCCGTACGGAGCCAACGCTCATAATTACTTACTTGAATAATAAGTTCGTTTCCTAAGTAGCAATAGATGTAGGCATTTATAAGTGCAATGATTAAGTATGATAAGAACGTAATCAGCAATGTTATTTGTTGGACACCGACCTGAAAGAAATGTATGTTATCCATTTAAAAATGATGCTAAAAGATTAAATATTCTTATTTTTTTTTTTTCTTTCTTGTATATTTTGTAGTGTTTGTGTCTGTTTTTTTGCTATGTATTTTTGTGGTGTACAATAAAGTATATATAAATAAATAAATAAATAAATAAATATTCTTAACAATTCAGAAATAATTCCAGCCATTTCGCAAAAATGACAAGAACGGAATAGTACGTGACCACTGTACCAATTTTTCACAAATTGGTACAGTGATTAAGAATTGGTTACGATGCCATTGTGCTAATTTGGGTACACCCCTGTAAAGCGTTGATCAATATCAGGTTCAACCAATAAGAGCCGCATGGGTCAATCGATCTGGTTAAACTACGCTTGCCGCGGCTGGTCCGTGATGGGTGACCATCTTTACATACCAAGACCCCTCCGTGCCTCTGGCTGTCATTCATGGATCTTTGACTGTTGTTACTGGTCGTCAGATGCCCGAAAGTCTGACAACCAGTCTTACCAAGGGGTATATCGAATTACCTAGTAAATGGGTTGTGGAGGTCAGATAGGCAGTCACTCCATGTAAATGCTGGTATTCAGCTTCATCCGGTTAGACTGGAAGCCGACCCCAAAATTGTTGGCAAAAGGCTAGGCAGATGTGATGATGTATCAATATCAGGACTGGTATAAGCTGCGATACTAGGTCTCCAATTTCCGTGTCACTGGATTTTAATAAGTCTTTTAGGAGTTAAACCTCGCCTTTCTGAAAATATAAGTTACTGATGTCGATGTCTAAGATTTTGGAAAATGTCCCACGGGAACGTACTACCGGGAATTCCTTCCTTATTCCTTGTCTACGTTATAAAGGGAACCTCTGTGCAAAATTTCAGCTTTCTAGGTATTAGGATTTGGGCTGGGCGTTGATGAGTCAGTCAATCAGTCAGTCAGGACTTGTATTTTTATTTATGTAGAATATAGATATTGACTAGGTCCCTAAGCGTAACCCCTGATTGGATAAAGAAGAAACTTGACTCAAAATTTCCCAGAATAACTGATTAATTATGTGAACGTTCTTCCAGTATTTGTGCTTTCCAGCCCGTGTGAGTTTAATATCCATCAAAGGCATTCCTAGAAACACTCTGTTATGACATCGATTTACAAATATTGTTTTTTTTTTTTTCAATTCGTTCAAACGACATGTATGTAAGTCGAGTGTGTGGGTTTTTAAAACGTTTACCTACACGAGCTGCCGTATTTATTAGTTTTTCGTGATTTTAGCTTTTGACCACGGACTAGAAAAAAAAGAAGGCGCGTATCGAAAGTAAAGCACCGTACCGATCTATGTGTGCGTGATTTGAGAAAGACGCCGTCGTGTCACGTAATGGCGGCCGGTCGGCATACTGTGATGTAAATGTGTGCGTGAGGCGTGTTTGTACAAACGGTCCTTCACTTTCCATATGCGTGGCGCGGAGTCCTTCTTTTTTTTCTAGTCCGTGCTTTTGACGTAAACTTTGAAGTTTTGAAAGAGTTTATTATTTTTATGAAATGCAAACTATTATGTTCAAACCCACTACGGTAGTCGAGTGGGAATATTATTTATAACATGGAAATGTACTCACCACAGTTACCATAACTGCATTCAAACATAATTCTACAGTAACTGCCAAGTTCTGAACTAAGAAATATTCTTTAAAGATATTTTCCATCTTCATTGAGTATCTGTAACAGAATGATTAAATAAATTTACTTTAAAAAAGTAAAAACCGACTTCAAAACCAAAAACGAATGAAATAACTTTCATAAAACACTTAACAGCTTCTGAAGTCGGTGTCAAGTTAAAGTGCATTGAAGAATTGAAGACCGACTTCAGCAGCTGTTAAGTGTTTTATGAAAGTTATTTCATTCGTTTTTGGTTTTGAAGTCGCTTTTTACTTTTTTGAAGTAAATTTATTTTTCCATTTTTAGTTGAATATACTATTATTACATAAGTTGGTAAGCCCAAGTCGAGCAAAAAGAAGAATTATCAAACACCGCTTAGAAATGCCGGAGATACAGTACATTTATGCATATAACTTTGTAGGTAAGAATAATCATTTAATGTATTATACAGGGTTACTGGTAACTCGACGTATTCCTTGCAGGACGTCATAGTAGGGTTAAAATGCAGCAAATTAGGCCACCAAATGTTCTACCGAAATTCAGTAGTTTTTGAGTTAATTCGATTTTTAGCTTTTCTATGAAAAATCCCAGATTAAATCATTTGGAGCCAATTTAAAAATGATTTACGGCGCGACTGTACTGAAATTTAAGTTAACATCATAGCTGACGCCGTAGCAGATCCTTGTTAATAATTCAAAGTTCAAAAATGCCAAAAACTTTGGCAAATATCACTAAAGAAACATTTAGTTTTTTGTGAATTTTGCTATTACTTCATACAAAATGTTGTCTAGTGAAAAAAAAAATTACTACGTCTGATGTACAAATTACTAGGAAAATATCCTTGTCTTATCAGCTATTCAGAAAGGTATGATTGTCAATACTTTTGCATGTGTGACAGGGAAAGAATGAGTTTTATGAGGAGCAGGTAAAATTGCGAGACGGTCAACCTATTGTTTCATATTCGTATTATTCGTAGTTTTTACCTGCGCTTGAACCCCAAACACTCGGCAAGCTTTGTGATTGGTCACTATTGTTCTCCCGGCATGACACGGGGTGCGACTTTACAAAATCTGGTCGTCAGAGTCAGTTAGTTTCAACTCTACGTCGCGCAAGCTCGTGTTTTGTTATCTGGCTATTTCCTTAACTGATACTGCGTATCTTGCTCTTGTGCTGTGCTGTGCCTTCATAAGTGCTGACTAAGTAATTTGTACATCAGGCGTAGTAATTTTTATTTTCACTAGACAACATTTTGTATGAAGTAATAGCAAAATTCACAAAAAACTAAATGTTTCTTTAGTGATATTTGCCAAAGTTTTTGGCATTTTTGAACTTTGAATTATTAACAAGGATCTGCTACGGCGTCAGCTATGATGTTAACTTAAATTTCAGTACAGTCGCGCCGTAAATCATTTTTAAATTGGCTCCAAATGATTTAATCTGGGATTTTTCATAAAAAAGCTAAAAATCGAATTAACTCAAAAACTACTGAATTTCGGTAGAACATTTGGTGGCCTAATTTGCTGCATTTTAACCCTACTATGACGTCCTGCAAGGAATACGTCGAGTTACCAGTAACCCTGTATACTAAAACCTTCCTGAAAGTATGTAGATCACTTTAGTGAAAGAATAATCAAAATTGGTTCATTCGTTTTTGAGAAAATAGCGGACAAACAAACATACATACATACATACATACGGGTCGAATATAGAACCTCCTTTTTTGAAGTCGGTTAAAAAAAATCCTTTACTACTAGTGAAAGTTCATTGGGAAAATAATTTTGATTAAGTAGGTCGTTAGTCTATCACCTCGACATGCGCTATACGTACCTAATTAATGTCATAAAAAAAAAGTTTAAAAACGTAACCTTTTTGATGTGTGCCCAACATGATGTTCATACTTTTTAGAGCGTGATTTTTCAATAGTCAAGTTTTAGTTTTTAAACTTACTTTTTATTTAAATTATTTTGGGGTTAAAATTTCGTGATAAAGTATTTGCAGGCCCACTTAATTATTATATGTATTATATGTATTTTCGGTAGGTTTGGAGAGAAATGTTTGGCTCACATCTGAGGCGTGATTTAAGAAATTTTTCACAATTATCGGGTGCATGCAAGCAAAGCCGTGAGCAATAGCTAACAATATATTATATATATATTTGAAATGTGCTAATTAAGCCCTTTCATTTGATACCCAAAACGGTATCATTAAAAAAAAAATTTTTTTGTTCGTGATTTTTATGTCTTCTAGAGGGCGCCGTATTCAATTTAATGTGACGTCACTTAGCCTATAACCAGCGGACAAGCAAGACGCTTCCAACGATATCTTATTTGTCAAATTATGATAAGTGGTACAGAAGTTACGAGGGAACAGATGAACATACATACCGGTTAAAATCATAACCCTCCTTTTTGCTTCGCCGTACTCGGGTAAAAATATCAAAATATCGATTTGGTGGTCTTTTTAAAACACCAACATCAATAGTCAAAACATTAAAACCCTCAGAGCAATATTAATCGAATACAATGTAATTCTTAACGTAAATTAATATACAGTTGTATCCAATAAATAATAATACTCTTTCATTCATTAGAAGCGAACGTGGGTCGATTACAAATCGGGGGATAGATTTCTATACTGTACAATATCGAGGAACATTTGCTGGTGTTGAAACAGTTATCAATTTTACATACCATTAGATATAAATTGTGAAGGAAATACAAGCTCATCATAGAGGTAATAATAAAATATAATACGTCTTCCAGTACGTGGTCGTTTCTCCAGAACCTTTGGGCCCCATCGGCCAATAGTTCTGAGAGCAATGTGCCCTGCCCACTGCCACTTTGGCTATGTCGGTTAACTCAGTTCTCCTACATTCGATCACATAGGGAAACTCCAAGCATAGCTCTTTATGTGACTTTTAGCCTTCTAATACGGCCTATTGTGAGCGACTACGTTTTAGTGCCGTAGGTCATCACTGGCAATACGCAGTGGTCAAAGACTTTCGTGTTGAGACTAGCTGATATTCTAAACAAATTCATTGAAATTCAACTATTGAGGGACAGAGTCATTCGTCTGAAAAAAAAACAAATGAATACATTACCCCATCAAACGTATGTGTTTCTTTATAATCTTCTTGAATTTCATCCTCGTTACCATCTCAGTCTCCTTCATATACTGCAAATTCCCTAGCTCTGTCTGTAAATGGATCAGCTGATCACACAAATACATGATCATACTGCAGACCAGACCCTGCATAGCAAATGCCCTGCACAGTCCAGGAAAAACGCAGAACGCCAGAATTTGCAGTGACAGTATCAAGTTCATTGAATTTTCCATTGGATCGAACGGTAACCAAGCTTCTATGGACATTGTTCCTTCAAATAGAGCCAATAGACTAAAAGCACCGACTACAGCAGCTGTCATCCCAGTTAAAAGCATCACGTAATTCGCCATCAATTTCTTCCGTTGTTCTGTAACTTCGTCTCCAGAACTTTCGATTTCGTCAATGAGTTCTCTAAGTTCATCTCTCTTGTTTAAAAATATTATCGTTTTAAACAGGAAGTTGTATACTACCAGACATTTATCCAAATTGGAGAAGACGACTATTAGGTCGTCCTTATGCTGATAAGTTCCAATGCCAGCCAATATAAGAAAAGTTATGGTTAGAAAATGAATGAAGAATTCGTAGATTTTGTAAAGGAATTTTTGGTTTGTAGTCAAGGTTTTTTCTGGCCATAGTCCGACGAAGAAAAGGTATTTAATGTTGAATGAGAAGAAACCATCGTCAATCAAATAGAAGCGTTCTAGTACGGAGAGCGCCATTTTGCAAATGACTACGACGATTTGTCAGTAATAAGTGTAATGGCGCGGACACAAAAATGTTGTTGATTTTTTTTCAGCTATACTCGTAATGTATGCTTTATTTTATTTCATAAGGGAAAAAAACATTAGTATATTAAAAATAAACAGAAAAACATAACATTAAACGTAACAAATATTCTACTCATTAATATACTTTAACTGTATATGTATAAGAATTTTCTATATATATATTTATATATATATATATATATATATATAGTATAGGTATATACATATATTAATGTATGTATATGTTGTATATGTACATGGTACACCACGGACTACCTGCAGAATTGTCTCTCCTTGTCCCCATACTCCATCCAAAGGTTGTCTGTAAAAGATCGCTTTTAGCTATAAGAGCGCCTATTGTGTCACCCTATGTAAAATTTCAACATTCATACCTGTATTTTAAATGGTGTGCATAATAAAGAGTATTCTATTCTATTCTATACTTAATACAGTTGTAGCTGTGCAAAGATCTTTTGGTGCGTGGTCAAAATCGGAACTAACGCCACCATCTTGTTTTTTACATTTCACAAAACAATTGCACAAAATGTTTACACTCCTACCAACTTATCTGTGAAATGGCGAAAATTGGAACTACGGCCATCATGCTATTTTATTATTTTTATATAGGTATCATTGTTTTTATTTTTAAAAACTGTAATTCTTATTAAACGATTGTCTAATGTGAAATTTCCTTCTTGAAAACTTACTCAATTTTGAGCACCTTACATTAATTAGCAACACTGAATCGACGGTGCCGTCCACTTTCAGTTCACAGATAAGCTGGTAGGACTGTACCAACAGCGCCACCCTGTCAATGTCATTCGAGCGCCAAAAGATCCTCATAGCAGTGTACGTGGCTGACTGACTGACAGACAAACAACAACCTGTTAAACAACAACTAAAAAGGAATACGTTTGGAAGATATATAGTCCAGCCGTCGAGAGAATGCTTTTTTGACACCTGTCAATTTCATACTAACGAAAATGTGTTTTGCGAATTTGATCCTTAGTACTATTAGAAATTGTCCAACTGACAGGTGTTAGAAACGCATTCTCTCGACGTGACGAGCGAACTGTAGGTGTGTTGTTTAGAAGGGGAGTGAGAGATGCAGAAAGGCTTTATTGAAATTCTACTCCAAGCGAGTATTTCGGGGTTTCAAGTTAATATGCGCAGTAAAGCACCTACTCAGGTGCCCCGTGCAGGTAACCCGTTAGGGTTGTAATAAAATATCTGTCAGCCGTGTGATTCTGTAAGAGTTCATTCTAAACTTCGAATCTGAATCCGCTGTGAGTTTCTTGATTGGCATTCTAAAAACTCGGTTGATAATTCGAATTTACACTAGCGCTACCCTTGCGAGCGTGTCAGCGAGTTGAACTAAATTGACCGTAAGATTTTGACAGATAAAGTATGAGATGACATAAGAAGTGGCATTCAGTAAGTAATTCCTCCATCACTACGACGCTCACTTCGCACTCGAACCCGATTCAAAGTGTCAAATATAAAGCATCTACTTTACGAGTGAGAGTGAATAGCGATGTGAGATGCGAGTTTTTGTTTATTGATCTTGATATCAATCTGTAAACGTTTAGTGTACATCTTGTCAAACATGTAGATCATTGTAGTTAGTTTCGGTTCGGTCCATGTTCAACAAAAGTTGCCCCCAGGCAACGCTGTCTCTGAGAATTTTACCCGTAGTTTTCGTATAAAATCATGTACCTACTCCCTTATGTCAGTTAACAAGCAATTTGACATAAGTTTCACACTATGTCCCAACATCATAAACTCCATTTTGGAGTGTGTGTAAACTTGCTGAACGTCCTACGTTCGGCCATTTTGTGGTCTTTAAGCAAAGTCCGCCAATGTGTACCAAGCATTATGTCACGAAGTTTGAACAAATTGTGCAACTTTGGACTGCAATATCTTCGGTAATAACGGCTACTTTCCACATTCCCCGTCTCTTTCTATCTTGAACGTAAGAATAGGATGGATACAAGACTTTGTGAACTGTAAATGGGAAATTATGGCGGGATAATGTCTATTGAACAAATTGACTAACTAGTTTGTTAAAGGGCAGCGTAGCTTCTTAGGAATTGTTTGTAAATGATGTATTTATCATTTATAAACAGTTTATTAGTTTTAAAAGTCAATTGTAAGTTAATAATGTCTAGGTCATAGATCTAGGTTATATATAGTTTATGGAACTATTCACTGATATGACGCAAAATTTATCTTGTCTTGTTCGTATTTAATTGATTTTTGATCTTCATTTGTTTTGACGTGAATCATCATACTTCTACCATTCTATATTAGAGGATATGGTTTCCGCACTTAGTCTTTCATGTGGACCATTGTGCGTGAAATATTTTCTAAACTTATCACAATTAATTATTTTGGGGGCAACGTAGCACGTCATTATCAAGTCAATCAAGTCGCAGATATAATAATTTTCTCTATACTTTCTTTTATTTCTTTCTTATTATAATAACTATAGCTGTTGCCCGCGGCTTCACCCGCGTGCATCTCAATACTTCCCTATTTGAATCGGACTTTGTTCAACATTTCATAGTTTTAATTTATTTGCGCAAAGTCCTAATTCGTTTTCTAAAATAAAAGTAGCGTAAGTAATCCTTATGAAAGTCCCGTCAAAATCAGTCCAGCCGTTTCGAACATTACCGAAATGGAACAAACAAGCAGACATATGTTTTTGTTATAAGTAGGTACCGTTTAAACTTTCTCGTCTTACTCGAACTCGTACGTCGCACTTTCTTCGTAAACAACTGCCATACTTTGAAAATTTCTAGCACGGAGGGAATTTCCCCTTTAAAATGGTTTTAACGCTGGGTGCACTTTGCAGCATCACTTCAGTTTTAGCAGGGAGATTTTAAGATGGCATTAAGTATGCCGACTTAAAATCTCTCGAGCATTGCAAGCTGGGAGCAGCATGTGTGGAACAATAGTAATTTCTAGTAGTATTAGAGTCCCAACTGAGAATTTAAAGATTTAAATCTTTTCATCGCAACACTCATTTTTAATACATTATTTTGAATTGAGCTTTTTACGTTGAACGTTAATTTTGAGAATTTTTAAGGGTTCCGTACCTCAAAAAGAAATAACGGAACCTTTATAGGAACACTCCTGTGTCTGTCTGTCCGTCTGTCACAGCCAATTTGCTCCGAATCTAATGGACCGATTAAGTTGAAATTTGGTAGGTACAAACATGAATTTCTGTGACCCAAACATATATCAATCTGCCTAGCCTTTTCCCAACTATGTTGGGGTCGGCTACCAGTCAAACTGAATGCAGCTGAATACCAGTATTTTACATGGAGCGACTGCCTATCTGACCTCCACAACCCAGTGACTGGGTAATACGATACCCCTTGGTAAGACTGGTTGTCAGACTCTCGGGCTTCTGACGACCTTAACGACTGTCAAAGATCCACGAATGACAGCCGGGACCAACGGCTTAACGTACTTTCCGAGGCACGAAGGATTCTCGGTATGTAAAGATGGTCACCAATCCATGGACCAACCCCGGCAAGCGTAGCTTAACCTGATGGATCGACCCGTGCGGCTGTTATTACTTAGCCATGAGCTCCTTACCCAAACATGGATGTGTAACGTAAATAAATGAATTTTAATATGGGAGTTACTTTTGGGGGGCCAATAAGAAAATAAAAAAATTTTTTTTTGCAATCTGTACCGTGTGACATATCAAATATTATATATGAAAGGACTCTTACTGTGATGGTCTCAAATATATTTTTTTTATAATTTTTAAATATTTTTTAAAGTTATTTAAGAAAATAGATGAAAATTTACCATTCGCCCCCCCTTATCACCGAAACCACTGATCCTAAAATTAAAAAAAAAAAAAATACAGAAATGGAAAACTTATATGAAGTCTATGGCCTTAAAATAACATGGTACATCTCTCAATATTGTGCGTACAAACTTACATTTGCAGTTGGAATGTATGGTAGAACATGTTTTTCAACAACAATGTTAAGTTTGTTCATGGGATAATTCTTTCTCTTCTTTCTTCATCCCAATTACGGAACCTATCATAGTGCGTGGTCCAAATACGCACTGGGCCACAAAACACTAAACACTAAACTACGTAAAGTTTTTAGCTCTGCCCTCAATCCCTTATCCCCATATCGTTCGATACAAGGGTAAATAGTCAATATGTAGCAATGGCTGCGGTTAAAGAAATGCATCGCCACTCTAAAACCGCAGAGTGCTTTCCGAACCACTTTTATTGAGAATGTTGAAGCTGTTGCTACTATTTGTACTCGAAATGTTTGCTGTTCAGTTTTCCCTTACTTGTTACTGGTTCCATTTGTGAGTGAGGTGTTTAATAATACTGAAATTACGCCAGGTTTGTATGTATGTTGCTACAGGTACGTCAGTACTATTATTTATCCTGTGCTACAGGTACACCTCTGCCTAACCCTTCAGGATTTATAAGGCGTGATGTTAAGTTATAGAATAGAATAAGTACTAAATGTGTTTCATGTGTGTGTTGTGTTATGTATGTTTGTTGTTGTTTGTGTGTTGTGTTATGTATGTTTGTTGTTGTGTTTGTTGTTTTGTTTGTGTGTTCTGTTATGTATGCTTGCTGTTGTGTTGTGTGTGTTTGTTGTTTTGTTTGTGTGTTGTGTTATGTATGTTTGTTGTTGTGTTGTGTGTTTGTTGTTGTGTTTGTGTGTTGTGTTATATAATATAATATAATATAATATTCTTTATTGTTCTCTCATAATTACAAACACAATACAAAGTCAAGGTAACACTTAATAGAGACTGGTGTCTGTTGTAGGTAAAACCTGTATTACAGATCACCAGGCTTACCCTCCATCGGACCAGTCACTAACGGCCTATATATTATGTATGTTTGTTGTTGTTTATGTGTTGTGTTATGTATGTTTGTTGTTGTGTTGTGTGTGTTTGGTGTTATGTAATGTTTTAAGTCCCATTTTTATCAAAATCCAGTTCTGATGATGGGATCCATGAGGAATTGAGGGAACTCCTCAAAAATTATAGGCAAACATATAGCGATTTTGGTATTTTCATCAACAAATCAAGCATTTGCATTCAGTAAGTAGCATCTGGTGAAGTGGTACTGATGAAGAAGACCACAGATGGCCGCGGGTACTTCTCAACGATAATAAGTATTTCACGGGTGGCGATAAGATATCTCGATTAAGATAGTTAAGCGACTGTGACGAAGCTTTAAATAAATGGTTCTGATGAAAATGGTACCATCGAACCGATCTGATGAAGAAGCCGGAAGGAAGGCACCGGAACTTAACCGGTAATCAAACAATGTATTCTAGCCGTGTTTGGGCTTATTGGAATTGTCATGAGGTGCACTCTCTGGCTATAATTGATTTTAATGGTAATTATATGCCGCTTCAAATTACGCTACTTGAGTTGTATGTTATGTGTGGTCTTGATTGTCAGAAGTCAGATTTCGTAGCCTCGTGTTATCTCCATCAACATAAAACTACTTACGCCTTCCACTTCTGACACGCTTAGCGCGACGTAGGTATATTTGCCTTTTTGCAAAGTTTTTATTTGAGGAGGTCGAGGTCGATCTTCAAGTGCTGATGAGTGGCTTTTCGCTTTTGAGTTAGCTTCAATAATTTAATACATATTTTTCCCACATAGTCTATGTGAATGATGCTTTAATTTGTTTTGCAGAGTGGTATTCGAATTTGTGTGGGGTAGGCATCACTAAAGAGTGAAAAATAAAAACTTTTTACAAAAAAAAAAAAAACAACCGACTCCCAAAAAAGCACTACAAAGTGAAAAATTACTTTAATTTCGGAAGTCGGTGGCAAAAAATCAAACTAAAAAAACCAAAGACAGCGACTTCTGAAATTAAAGTTATTTTTCACTTTGTAGTGTTTTTTTTGGGAGTCGGTTGTTTTGTTTTTATAAAAAATTTTATGTTGCTTCAACTCAGCACTTGTGACTCCATCCGGCTCCTAGTCTATTAAACACAGTTGAATATTTTCATCGATAAGTAAATCGAAAATGGCACGATTGACATTATTTGGATCTCATTGAAAATAATTTAGTTTGGTGTGGTACCTATGACAGCTCATATTAAGTAGATATCCAAATCACACTAATATTATAAAGGCGAAAGTTTGTGAGTGTGTGTGTGTGTGTGTGTGTTTGTATGTTTGTTTGTTACTTCTTCACGCTCAAACGGCTACACCAATTTTGATAAAATTTGGTATGGAAGTAGCTGATACTCTAGATTAACACATAGGTTACTTTTTATCCCAGTCTACACGGGTGAAACCGCGGGGCGCAGCTAGTAATATTAAAAATGCGAAAGTGAGTTTGTTTGTTTGTTACGCTTTTATGGATGAAATTTTGTACATAGGTAGATCATAACCTGGACGGATTGCAGACGAAGTAGCGGGAACAGCTAGTTGTTCTATAATAATGTTATACTACTAACAAAATCCATCAATCGACGTCGATTGCGAAGGTGTAATAACTCTCTAACCTACCCTACCCTCTTACTCACTAACATAGATGGCTACGTGAGAACCAGTAGTAAGGGATCGTGCACATATATGCAATTTGTCTTTCGTCGACGTATTTGTAAGTCTCTGGAGTTTTATGCACTTGCCTTATATGTTCTCCACAAAATCCCTTAAAGGGTGGCCGCACGAAATTGCTTATTTGTCTTTTGCAGTAGCCATGACACAATTGAATGTTTATAAAGAAAAATAAGATTTTCGTGTCTAAAACTAACTTTGAATAAAAAAAACCGGCCAGGTGCATGTCAGACCACGCACAGTGAAGGGTACCGTAGTTAAACAGAATTTATCCCAAAAACAAATTTAACATTGTTGTTGAAAAACATGTTCTCCCATACATTGATATACGTCACGGTCAATTGTCCAAAAATTCCAAAAAACAAAATTGTGATAAAATTACAAATTAACGATTTTCGGTCTTTTTCCTTTACTAGTGCTGTAAGACCTTGCTTCACGCCAAATTTTATGATTCTAGGTCAACGGTAAGTACCCTGTAGGTTTTGATTTACTTGCGAGTATCAAAAAATGTCGCATAAATGGCCATACTTTTTTACTGTGTTGACTTAAAAGCTTGATTTTTTTAGAGCTCTAAGTGACCATAGACCTACTTATTTGATATTAATTTCAACTTGATACCTCCACTCGTTCCTGAGAAAAAGGGTCTTGTAAGACTGACAGACGGACAGACGGACAACGAAGTGATTCTATAAGGGTTCCGTTTTTCCTTTTGAGGTACGGGATCCTAAAAAAATAAAAGGCACTATATTTTATTGTGCACCCAGTTGTGGCAAAGAACAAAGATATATATTATCAGTAATTTAATATTTAAAAAAAAAACCTAACCATTTCTTATAACAAGACCCTTGAAATATACGTTGTTCTCAAGAGACGAAAAGACTTAAAACAAAATAATAAAAACATCTAAAACCATCATAAAAATAAATCCTCAACATGAATAAACTCAAAACTCAAACTCAAACTCAAAGCATTTATTTCAATTAAACCAATTACAGGCACTTTTGAATTGTCAAGGGGTCGGTCAGTCAGAAAGATGAAGCTAGGCGCCCATTCCAAAGCATAGTAGGTACCTATGGAGAAGAACGGGCAAGAAACTCCACGGACACTCTTTTAAATCAAGATATGGTTACAAAATAATGGTTACATCATTCATGTTGAAATTTCATATGTGAGAACGATGCAGAACGTTAACAGCGTCCTTAAAAAAAACAATTCAAATATTTAAATTAAATTAAAATAAGCCCTGACCGCTAAGGTATGCCCAGCCTTCACTGACAGCGTTTATTCACGAACCTGACGCATGGATTGGCTAAATGACCCAACACGCGCCACCATCAGCGAGACATTAGTGTGAGCGTCACATACTCTCAGTCGCCAGGGCACATTCAACATTATTTATTTAAATCATCTAACATTACCTACCTACATTAAAAAAATATTTATTCCAGAAAATCTTTTTAGTATATCTGAGGGTAAAAACTGGTAAACATCTAAATCTAAAATTCAAAATGGTGTCGAAAATAAAATAATACGAGAATCCAGACAAGAATACATCATCCATCAGTGTAATACAAAACATTCAGTCCAGAAAAACTTTTCAGTAACTCTGAGGGTAAAAATCGGTAAATATCTAAAACCGAAATATCCAAAATGGCGTTTATGTATACCGGATAAATACGAGGCCTAGTAGGGACACAGATTAATACAGATAGGACACTCCGCAGTTTAGGTATGAAGCTACAAGTACGCGGCGGGCTCATCTCACTGGGTCAATTCAGGCTCGCACGTTAGTTCGATACTCACTCACGCGCCGCGTCGTAAAAGAAGAGAACCGTAACGAGTCAGAAGGTATAAAAGTTACGCGATAGAAAGAGAGGGAACTTATAGGTGAATATAAATGTATGTAATGAAGCGTTGGCTTCGTGGCAAGTTACAGAATAATGCACTTTATTGTGTCGTAGTAAGAGTCGCTTTTTATATAAATGATTTTGCGGAGTGTCCCATCTGTATTCATCTGTGGTAGGGATCAATAGGCAGTCAACAGAAAACCTGTGAACGCGTAGACAATGTAAATATGGTAGCTGAGTGTGAGGGATTTGGTAACATAGATAAATGCCTAAACTTTGTACCTACATAGAAAACTGGCAAGTGATAATATGGAACTGTGTAAGTGTTTCGTAAATAGCGCGTTACGAGGCGATAGGATTACCTATCTATAGGTACAGTCAGCAACAAAAGTCGATTAACACTTGCAGTTTTTTAATCTTAATTATTAAGCGAAATATTCAATTCAGAAGTACTTAACATTTTAAGAACATTAACTCTTAACAGTTAAATGAAAAAGAAAAGCAGTTTATCGAATCATTTTTTAATTTAGTGATGTCAAAAAGTAGCAGTGTTAATCGACTTCTGTTGCTGACCGTACTAATATTATAAAGAGGTAAAGTCACTTTGTTTGTAAGTTTGTATGTAGGGGGTGATCTTCTGAACTACTGATCCAATTCCGAAAATTCTTACACTAATGGGAAGCTACAATATTGCCGAGTGTCATAGGATACCTATATTTTATGTTAAAAAAGAAATTTCATGTGGACAAGGTTGCGAGCAGAAGCTAGTTTTAAATAAATAAAAAAAATATTTCGGACAAGAAGAGATCCATTCTTGCCTTTTACTAACAATATAATGGATTAATACTTGTCCAAATTAAATATGATGCTAGTTACTTACATACGTTAAAGAAAAATAATGGAAAGAACACCCAAAAACTAAAACACCAAAACAGTAATCTAGGGTTAGTCTTCACACGGAGGCGATCAGCGGCGGCGATCTCTCGCGTCCAAACCTGGTCCAGGCCATGGTGCGGAGCGAGAGTGCATGAGAAGCCGTCACCTCCTTCTGCGAAGCAGTAATGCTCGCGAAGGAGGAAGCGGAACGCGTAAGGGAGAGGCAACAGCCGCGCCCTTGCGCCCCTAGCCGCCGCAGGAGACGCCCTGGGCGGCGGGAATCGATTGCCGATTTCCGGCCACCGTAGGCGCAGGCTTGCGGACGACGAGTAATGGGCAGCTCGCCGTCCGGTAAGGACCAGGCCCGGGTCGACGGCGCGTTGTGTTCCACGCGCGCCTCAAAGAGATGTCAGCAGTGACGGGGTCACTTGGGCCGATGCCGCCGGGGTCGCGGGTAGTTCGAAAGAGATACCGTGGCCCTGGCACGGGCGGCTGAAGGAGCATGGGTGGGTTTTAGTCAGTAAAAGTCTGACACGCCCTCCTGCTCTGCCCAGAGCGGGAGAAGTCATTTGATGAATTCCCATCCACAAAAAAAAAAAGGGCACACATGTTAGGTACAGTCAGCGTCAAAAATATAGGGACGAACAGACTGTTCAAAATGATCTCAGCAAGTAAGAAAATTAAACTTTGTCACAATTGGATAAAGTTCTTGTCAGAATGACAGTTGCCGCGTACTGTCTTCATTCTGAAATAATAATCTAATATTTCATTTTCATAGTTGTTTAGATCATTTTGAACATTCTGTTCGTCCCGATATTATTGACGCTAACTGTACCTATACAATTTCAACGATATTAGAAAGAAACGATATTTTACTGTAAGCCGAAATTGCTTGTTTCATTTTACACAAAATTTGTGTTAAATGTAACAAGCAATTTATAGCAATTATAGCAATAATACATTTAATATTATGTATTTTTTTCTTTTGTGATCAAAAATACATTATTGTTTTTCATACTAGTAATATTTTGAAAAGTATACTCAGCCAAACAACAATTAAATTGCCTCGGAGAAACCATCTTCCTTCAATAATATCTGATAATCCCCTTAGCTTTACGCTACTAGAAAATCTAAACAGCTATATTACATTCTTATACTCAAGCTGCCTGAGCAATCACAATTTTCCGAGATAAGGCGCAAGAAAGACAGCATATTGCTTGGCGTCCGGCACACGAACACGACAGAAAAACTATAACTGAAATATATCATACTAACGTGTGATTCACAGCGTAACTATTTACAGTAGTTCATTGCCCAGACATTTGACATTTCTTCAGGTTCCAAGGTTATATCCATCTGGTTAAGCTGCGCTTTCCGGGATTGTTCCGTGGATGGGTGATCATCTTTACATACCGAGAATCCTCCATGCCTCGGAAAGTACGTTAAGCCGTTGGTCTTGGCTGTTATTCGTGGATCTTTGACAGTCGTTACAGATCGTCAGAAGCTCGAAAGTCTGACAACCAGTCTTACCAAGGGGTATCCTATTACGAAGTCACTGGGTTGTGGAGGTCAGATAGGCAGTCCGGTTAGACTAAACTGGAAGCCGACCCTAACACAGTTGGGAAAAGGCTAGGCAGATTGATTGACATTTGAAATTTCTTAATATCTTTAGACATAATAATGTTGAATAAAACGAGGTTATTGGATAATTCATAGTATATACAATAATACAATTAAATGTAAAATACATGGGTGACATACGCGAAATAGAATATGGTGAACATGCGAGAAATTGGAGTAAGACAGATAGCATTCCAAGAGCAAGCTAGCTATACAGGAATAAGGGACTACCTTCCGCAGACTGAATTAAAGCAAGGTGAATTCACTTACATGATATTATTTCAGAAGCGTAATGGGAATCCAATAAAGCTGAGGTGTTTGTATTTTTGTGCACAAATCGGAGCGTCTGTTACTGGTTGGGAGGGGTAGATAATAATTATGCGGTGAGTTCGATGAACTCTGTAGCTAGGCAGAAAGTGAACAGCTGATTTCACGCGTCGTTCGTTAGAGTATTTCAACATCCATTGCTGGTTATTTATTCTGTTTTTTTTCTTTTTCATAAATGAAGTGCTGCGTATAAAGAATGGAATTTTATATTGAAATAAAGAAATAGTAACTGAAAAACCGGCCAAGTGCGAGTCGGACTCGCGCGCGAAGGGTTCCGTACCATTATCTATAAAAACGGCAAAAAATCACGTTTGTTGTACGGGAGCCCCCCTTAATAATAAAAAATAAATAATAATAATAATATATCATTTACTTTATTTTTTTTTTATTTTTTTTTAATATTTGTTTTATTTAAATTATTTTTTAAAGTGAATATATAACTAAATATTCTGTGAATATTTCAAGCGTCTACCTGTTGCCGTTATCAATATCGAGCAAAAACGAGCAAAAAAATCACGTTTGTTGTATGGGAGCCCCTTAAATATTTATTTTATTCTATTTTTTAGTAGTTGTTGCTATTGCGGCAACAGAAATACATCATCTGTGAAAATTTGAACTGTATAACTATCACGGTTCATGAGATACGGCCTGGTGACAGACGGACAGACAGACGGATGGACAGCGGAGTCTTAGTAATAGGATCCCGTTTTACCCTTTGGGTACGGAATCCTAAAAACGATAAAAAAATGAAAAAAATCCGGTGGAATATGATTCAAAATAAGGAGCTGAATGTACCCTGTTAGTTTGCGAAGGGCTGTCCCTTCCAGTAACATCCAAATGCAAACAAGGCGACAGATTTAAAATAAGTATATCTAACATCAATACCGAAACATGATAAACCGTTGGTCCCAGATGTTATTGGTAGGCGGAAGCCCAAAAGTCTGTCAAAAGGCAAAAAAGGAAAGGCCACATCCAAGACTTCATGTAAAATACTGATATTCAGCTGCATCCGGTTAGACTGGAAGCCGACACAAACATAGTTGGGAAAAGTCTAGGCAGATGATGATGAAACTGAATAAAACTGAAATAAATTTATTTATCTACAATAAAATTACAAGGTTTTATACACACATATTCAATCTGCCTAGACTTTTCCCAACTATGTTGGGGCCGGCTTCCAGTCTAACCGGATGTAGCTGAATACCAGTATTTATCATGGAGCGATTGCCTATCTGACCTCCACAACCCAGTGTCTGGGTAATACGATACCCCTTGGTAAGACTGGTTGTCAGACTTTCGGGCTTCTGACGACCCGTAACGACTGTCAAAGATCCACGAATGACAGCCGGGACCAACGGCTTAACGTGCTTTCCGAGGCACGGAGGAGTCTCGGTATGTAAAGATGGTCACCCATCCACTGACCAACCTCGGCAAGCGTAGCTTAGCCTGGTGGATCGACCCGTGCAGCTGTTATTACTTAGCCACGAGCTCCTCCACGTATACACACGTATTACGTTTACTTATTTTATTTATTACAGAATTATTCATTGGAATGGTAGACGATAGACAAGCGTTCATATTTTATTTCACAAAAGAGTTTTTAATACTGGCAATAAATGATGGATTCTTTTGACCAATACTTTTTTTTATTCGCTTATTTTATTTTATTCATGATTGAATTGTTAAAGGTATACTTATATAGTTTACAGTTTAGTTAAATAGCATGTTTTAGATTATAATTCGACACAAACATTCAACACTTAAATCTAAGCGACGAGGGGTGCTCTCAGCAATTTTACGCGGTTATTTTGTTGCCCCAAGTACGTGACATCCAGATAAGTGTTTCCTTGTCAATTCTGGGCCCGATGAGGGGGTTCATGTGCGCCATGTACGCAGCGCACAGCCAGAATAACCAGCATGTAGCAGCAGTTAGCATCAAAACCACCTGGATAATCCCTCTGTTTGGTCCTTAGGAGCAAAAAAGGGGCAAACAATACCCCACAGCACGGTGAATACGGTGATGGGAATGAAGGAGGCACCCATTTTGAGATATTATTTAGATATAATTCTAAAATATAAAATCTCAAACAAACATCAGCTGCGTAAAAATGGTGGACACGCTGATTATGTTGGTAGATGATGAATCTAACATTATACCTACTTACATAATGTCCGGAACTATAGTATGGCAGTACTGAACATAATTTCCGAACACTACCCCTCCCCCACCGACACTCCGTTGTAAAAATGCTTTCGTTAAACTACTGCATGTAGTTACACTGTGGTATTATCAATCTTGAAACTTTCTGTCACAAAAAGTTATTGAACGGGTCAGTATATCCATTGTATCCAGCCATTGGGAAAACGTTATCTTTTGTTTTAAGACATTGGATGATCAATCAATGCTTCATTCTTGACTTGAGATTTGCTGGAATATAGGTACTGTGAGGACTTGAACCTCACAGGGGGATAGCATTAAAGATGTAGAGGGTGGTCAAGAGGGCCGAGGGCCGTATATTGCAAAATATCTCAGTTTCAACTTAAAATATATCACACTCCTATCATTGCACCAGCTAGATTCTGTATCCACCCTTGAAAAAAGCTAGTTCCGCTTTTCTTCAAAAGTAATTCGATGTTTGAATCATAGAATGTCAGCCTGTCAGGTTGACCAATGCATCAAACCTCTACAGTACCTAAGTTGTCAATATTACATCTGTTTTTTGAGATATTTTGAGCGTAGCTTTCCGATTACAGTTCAGTTCAGTTGTTCAGTGGTTTTAACAATTTTCAACGAGGTTTTCTTCTTCTTATGAACGGATAGTTTTGAGAATGAATGTGGAAGGCTATACGAGTATGATAAGACCAAAGAAACGATGGATGTACTGTGTGAACGATGATATGGCGAGAAAGGGGGTGACTACCGAGATGACGACTAATAGAGAAGTATGGAAGAAAAAGACATGTTGCGCCGACCCCAAATAAATTGTGATAAATTGGGGGATGAATACTTCAGCTCAACTTAAGCTCATCCCGAGGAAAAAATATTGGCAACTCAGCAAGGAGGTAGCGGTGCTTTTTTTTTTTTTTTGTGGATGGGAAATCATCAAATGACTTCTCCCGCTCCGGGCAGAGCGGGAGGGCGTGTCAGACTTTTACTGACTAAAACCCACCCGTGTTCCTTCAGTTGCCCGTGCCAGGGCCACGGTATCTCTTTCGAACTACCCGCGACCCCGGCGGCTTCGGCCCTATTGGACCCCGTCACTGCTGACATCTCTTTGAGGCGCGCGTGGAACACAACGCGCCGTCGACCCGGGCCTGGTCCTTACCGGACGGCGAGCTGCCCATTACTCGTCGTCCGCAAGCCCGCGCCTACGGTGGCCGGGAATCGGCAATCGATTCCCGCCGCCCAGGGCGTCTCCTACGGCGGCTAGGGGCGCGAGGGCGCGGCTGTTGCCTCTCCCTCTCGCGTTCCGCCTCCTCCTTTGCGAGCATTACTGCTTCGCAAAAGGAGGTGACGGCCTCCCATGCACTCTCGCTCCGCACCATGGCCTGGACCAGGTTTGGACGCGAGAGATCGCCGCCGCCGATCGCCTGCGTGAGAACACGGCGGTGCTCCGCCCAAGCCGGGCAGACCTCCACTGTATGCTCCACCGTGTCCTCCGGGCGATCTACACAATGGTGACACCCGGGCGTTTCCTCCCGCCTTATCCGAAACAGGAACCTCCCGAAACAACCGTGTCCGGTGAGGACCTGCGTTAGGCGGAAGGTGAGGACGCCGTGGCGCCTCTCCAACCACTCCTCAAAGAGGGGACTTAACGCCGCAATTGTGGCGTGCCCAGCGCTGGGTTGCGACAATCGCACTCTCCATGTCGCCATGAGATCCCGCCGGAGCTCTGTCCGCTGTACCGTGATTTCTCGCGGCAGCGGAGTTACGCCCCGGCGTTTCGCCTCCTCGCGCCACTCCCACACGTGCGCGAGAACTTTTGCCTCCAGATCCCATGGCGGTAATCCGGCAAGGAGGCTCGCCGCCTCACAGGAGACCGTGCGGTATCCCCGGACTAGCCGGATGGCCATGACCCTCTGGGACGCGTTCAACCGGCGGGCTGGTTGCAGCCTCAGGTAACGCGCCCACACCGGTGCCCCGTAAAGGGCCATGGACCGCACGACCCCCGCGTAAAGCCTCCGGCAGGAGGCGTTTGGACCCCCCAGATTGGGCAGGAGCCGCTTCAAGGCAGCCCCGGCCCGCTCCAGTCTGGGAGCCAAACGTCGGAAGTGCTCCACGAAGTTCCACCGGCTGTCGAGGACGAGTCCCAGGTACTTCATCGTCGACTCGACTCCGATGTGAACCCCTCCTACCGTTATTTGGGAACCCGACGGTGGCGCGTTCCGAGGACCATGAAAACACATGACCTCGGACTTGTGCAGGGCCACCTCGAGTCCCAACTGCCGGATTCTCTCTACGATTGTCGCAACCCCGCGTGTCGCTAGTTCAGCCGCCGCCTGGTGCGACCTCCCTTGCGCCAGGACCAGCGTGTCGTCAGCGTAACATACAACGCTGACGCCGCTAGGGAGGTCGGCGCGCAGCACCCAGTCGTACCCGATGTCCCACAGATGTGGCCCCAGGACAGATCCCTGTGGGACACCGCACGACATCTCTCGCCGGTTCCACTCTCCCTGATGACCGGGGTAGATGACGGCCCTGTCCGTCAAATAGGCCTCGACCACTCGACGGAGGTAGGTTGGCACCCGGTGATACCGGAGTGCCTCCCTGATGCAACTCCAGGGCAGGGTATTGAAGGCATTAGCGATGTCTAGAGACACCGCCAAGACGACCCCACCCCGGGCCACAGCATCCCCCGTTGTGAGGGCTTGCACGCGCATGATGGCGTCCACCGTAGAGCGCCCCCTGCGGAAACCAAACTGGCTCTCCGCCAAATCCGGCCCCTCCTGCACCAGCCACCCGACGAGGCGGTCTGCAATGACTCTTTCAAAGAGCTTGCCCACCTCGTCGAGCAGCACGATGGGCCGGTAAGCGGACGGAGAGTCCGCAGGGCGCCCCGGCTTCTTAATGAGGACCAGTTTCCCTGTCTTCCAACGAAGTGGGAACTGGCCCCTCTCCAAGCATGCGCTTAGGAGCCCCCCTAGTCGAGGCCCGAGAGCCCCAAAGGCCAGAACCCAGGCTCTTCCTGGCAAGCCGTCGGGTCCTGGGGCGGTATTTTTGGCACTCAGCCTACGTACCGCCGCTCTCAGCTCTACCTCGGTCACTTCCGGAGCATCGTCGTCGTCGTCGGTGATGTAGTCCGCATCGGGCACCGCAGGAGGCGGAGCCATGGGCGGGGGAGTATGTTCCCCTCGCGAAGGAAACAGAGCGCTCACCACGTCCTCCACGAGCTGCGGCCGGAGACTCTGCGTCAGCGGGGGAGCCCATGGGCAGAGTTTATCCCGCACCATTTTGTAGGGGCGTCCCCACGGATCTCTGTTCAGAGTCCCCAGCGACTCCTCGCGAGCCAGGCCTCTGGCCCGCGAGATCTCCGCTCGGAGGGCAGTCTTCGCCGCTCTGTACCCCTCATACAGCTCCGCCTGAATGGCTTCCGTATCCGGAGGGCGGATACGGAGCCTGCGGTGCCTGGTGTACCGGTGCCGCGCAGCAACGCATGCCTCGCGCAGAGCCGTCAGCTCCGGCGACCACCAGTACACCTGGCGCCAGGCGCGTCCGGGCTGGACCCGGGGCATTGCCACGTCACATATTTCGGACATGGCCTCCCGGAACCACTCAGTCTCGTCATTGACGTCAGCAGGCCTGTCCGGTGGTGACACCCAGGCCTGCACGATTGAGGCCTCCAGGAGGAGCTCCCGGTCCAGCTGCTTCAGCGCCCACCGCGGACCACTCGGGGCCTGTCTGACCGGCGCGCTCGAGGTCTGGGCGGAGACATCAAACCGGATGTACCGGTGGTCGGAATAGGTCTCCACCCCCTCCATGACGCGCCAGTCAAGAACATGCGGCAACAGAGCGGGGCTGGCGAACGAAATATCCACCACTGATTCGCCCCGCATCCGCACACACATGGGGACAGAACCCCGGTTTAGGACGACCAGGCCTGTCTCTAGAGCCCAGTCCTCCACCATTCTACCCCGTGTGTCCGTATACCGGGAACCCCAAGCCACATTCTTGGCGTTGAAGTCCCCGAGGACGAGCACGGGAAGGGAACGGAACCCGACGACGACGGTCTTCAACTCCGCAAGGGAGTTGTGGAACTCGGCGAGAGTTCGGCTCGGGGAGAAGTATACCCCTACCACGACAATCTCCCCGAACCGTGCTGCAACGCAACCCTGTCCTCTCTTCACAGCTTCGAGGCACAGGGTACCGGCGGCGGCCGACGAAATGAGGGTCACTGTGCCGCTCAGGTCCTCCACCCAGTAATCACTGGGGAGGTAGCGGTGCTGACAGTTCAAGAGTGCATCGGACGTACATTTATGACTCAAACTTAAAGCATTTATTTCAATTAAACCATTTACAGGTACCTACTTTTGAATTGTCACAGAGTCGGTCAGTTAACCCCCGTTCGGACGGGCGTAATAAAATCGCGGCGGGATTTTATAGCGCACTGGATTTTCAACTCTCGTTGTTGAGCCGAGCGCTGAGAATCCAACTTAACAATAACAGAATACATTCTAGCGCGTCGAAAAAACACTGTTAGAATTTGCACTCTCGGCGCTAAGCAGAGCGTTGAAAATCCAGTGCGCTATAAAATCCCGCCGCGATTTTATTACGCCCGTCCGAACGGGGGTTTAGTCAGAAAGTTGAAGCTAGTTGTCCATTCCAAAACGTATTATCTCTGTGGAGAAGAATGGACAAGAAACTTCACGGAAACTCTTTTAAATCAAGATTGGTAAATTATTGTTGTTGCTTCTATATGTGAGAACAATGTAAAAACAAAAAACGGTCAAGAGCGAGTCGGACTCGTGCACTGAAGGTTCCGTTCCGATTTCTGAAAAACTGTGATATTTAGAGACATCGTTTTATTTTTCCTGTAATCTTTACATAAACTTCTATAACACAGAATAATGCGGCCTGCATAAAAGAAAAACAATGTTTGAAAATGTGCAAACAGCGCTCTTTCATATGATACCCCACATGCCCTAGTAGCCCCACTTTGAATTATTAAGACTTTCAGACCCTGTTACAAAAAAAAAAATATGTGTCTTTCTTTTTGAAAAATAGTTGGGCAAACGTCATCTAAAACTGTTGCAAATTTCAAGTTGTTAGCATTAGTAGTTCTTGAGATATCCAGCTGTGACAGATGGCCAGATGGACAGACTGAGTAGCACCGTAAGGGTTCCTTTTTAACATTTTGGTACGAAACCCTAAAAATATAATTTAAACATAAAAAAATATAAAGATTAAATAATAAACCCTGGTAGTTAAGAGATGACAGTCCTAACTGACGGCGCCCGATCACGAACATAACTTGTTATTACATAACATAACACCTGTGCTCCCCTAAAGCTTGGGCAGAGGTGTATTTTTTTATTACACTCAATTAAAAAGAGGTGTTTGTTACCAGGCTCTGACGATGTTCTATGCTACTATGTATTATATTATATTTTGCCCGCCCGCGTGGAGTTCGGAAATTATTCCACGGGAATGTACTACCGGGATAAAAAGTATTCTAAGTCCTAATACAGGTGATCGTCTACCTATGTACCAAATTTCATTAAAATCCGTACTACTAGCCGTTCTAGCGTGAAATCGTAACAAACAAACAAACTCACTTTTGCATTTATGAGACATAGTGGTTAGGATGATGGCTAGTATTTTTATAGTGTGGTTAGGATGGTTTTATAGTGTGGTTAGTGGTTAGGATGATGGCTAGTATTTTTATAGTGTGGTTAGTGGTTAGGATGATGGCTAGTATTTTTATAGTGTGGTTAGTGGTTAGGATGATGGCTAGTATTTTTATAGTGTGGTTAGTGGTTAGGATGATGGCTAGTATTTTTATAGTGTGGTTAGTGGTTAGGATGATGGCTAGTATTTTTAGCCGTTCTAGCGTGAAATCGTAACAAACAAACAAACTCACTTTCGCATTTATGAGACATAGTGGTTAGGATGATGGCTAGTATTTTTATAGTGTGGTTAGTGGTTAGGATGATGGCTAGTATTTTTATAGTGTGGTTAGTGGTTAGGATGATGGCTAGTATTTTTATAGTGTGGTTAGTGGTTAGGATGATGGCTAGTATTTTTATAGTGTGGTTAGTGGTTAGGATGATGGCTAGTATTTTTATAGTGTGGTTAGTGGTTAGGATGATGGCTAGTATTTTTATAGTGTGGTTAGTGGTTAGGATGATGGCTAGTATTTTTATAGTGTGGTTAGTGGTTAGGATGATGGCTAGTATTTTTATAGTGTGGTTAGTGGTTAGGATGATGGCTAGTATTTTTATAGTGTGGTTAGTGGTTAGGATGATGGCTAGTATTTTTATAGTGTGGTTAGTGGTTAGGATGATGGCTAGTATTTTTATAGTGTGGTTAGTGGTTAGGATGATGGCTAGTATTTTTATAGTGTGGTTAGTGGTTAGGATGATGGCTAGTATTTTTATAGTGTGGTTAGTGGTTAGGATGATGGCTAGTATTTTTATAGTGTGGTTAGTGGTTAGGATGATGGCTAGTATTTTTATAGTGTGGTTAGTGGTTAGGATGATGGCTAGTATTTTTAGCCGTTCTAGCGTGAAATCGTAACAAACAAACAAACTCACTTTCGCATTTATGAGACATAGTGGTTAGGATGATGGCTAGTATTTTTATAGTGTGGTTAGGATGGTTTTATAGTGTGGTTAGTGGTTAGGATGATGGCTAGTATTTTTAGCCGTTCTAGCGTGAAATCGTAACAAACAAACAAACTCACTTTTGCATTTATGAGACATAGTGGTTAGGATGATGGCTAATATTTTTATAGTGTGGTTAGGATGGTTTTATAGTGTGGTTAGTGGTTAGGATGATAGCTAGTATTTTTAGCCGTTCTAGCGTGAAATCGTAACAAACAAACAAACTCACTTTCGCATTTATGAGACATAGTGGTTAGGATGATGGCTAGTATTTTTATACTTTGAGCTTCATTTGCCAATGTCATATATTCTCCTATTGTTATTTGTGTAGTTACTGATTCTTACAATTATTGTGTCAAAGCCTTTTTAGGGAAACTCAAACTCAACTCAAAGCATTTATTTCAATTAAACCAATTACAGGCACTTTTGAATTTTCAAGGGGTCGGTCAGTCAGAAAGATGAAGCTAGGCGCCCATTCCAAAGCATAGTAGGTACCTATGGAGAAGAACGGGCAAGAAACTCCACGGACACTATTTTAAATCAAGATATGGTTACAAAATAATGGTTACATCATTCATGTTGAAATTTTACATGTGAGAACGATGCAGAACGTTAAAAGCGTCCTTAAAAAAAAAACAATTCAAATATTTAAATTAAATTAAAATAAGCCGTGGCCGCTAAGGTATGCCCAGCCTTCACTGACAGCGCTTGTTCTCGAACCTGACGCATGGATTAGCTAAATGATCCAACACGCGCCACCATCAGCGAGACATTAGAGTGAGCGTCACATACTCTCAGCCGCCAGGGCACATTCAAGTCAAACAAAGACGTACCCAGTAAATGGTAGCTTTAGAATATGTACATAGTACTCACACATGTGCTATGTAATTATATAATACAAAGGAGATTGAGTCTATGCAATGCAATGATAGTCTATATAGAAAACAAACACACACAGGGAAAATAAACGAAAATAAATAACGTTTAATATTTAACAGAGATATGCGAGGAACAGGGTGTAAAGTCCACTTATCCTCCATACAAAAGAGAGAATCACTGACTCTTAACATTATTGTGAAAATACCTTTATATCTGGCAAAATAAATGGCGGTAAACTGTCAGTTCTTATGATAGGATTCAAGTTCATTCACGTTCAGTTCCGGCTCCCGCCGGTCGTCTGTGTCATATAATATTATTTATACTTATAATACCCGAATTTAAATGGGCTTATTTCAATCAGGAAAGCGGTGGAAATTTGGCTTATATTATAGCAGGGATTTTCGCTATCACTGAACCCAACCTGTTATTAGGAAACGTGATGTGAAAAGGTAAAAAGTTGTACATTTTTTAACTATTCGTCATGAAGAGAGGTCTCGTGTTATTTGTTATCCTGTTCTTTCTTGTCTCAGTTTTTCAACAAATGAAATAACCTTTACACTTTATGGAAATTTCGTTTAAGAGCCCATACTACCTCGGCATGTGGCTAAGCAATAACAGCCGCACGGGTCGATCGATCAGGTTAAGATGCAGTTGCCGCGGTTGGTCCGTGGATGGGTGGGCCATCTTTACATACCAAGACCCCTCCGTGCCTCGGAAAGCACGTTAAGCCGTTGGTCCCGGCTGTCATTCGTGGATCTTTAGCAGTTGTTACGGGTCGTCAGAAGCCCGAAAGTCTGACCACCAGTCTTACCAAGGGGCATCATATTACCCAGTTACTGGGTTGTGGAGGTCAGATAGGCAGTCGCTCCATGTAAAATACTGGTATTCAGCTGCATCCGGTTAGACTGGAAGCTGACCCTAACATAGTTGGTGTCACATATTCACTAAATATGTGCAAGGCTGCTGGGTTAATTCCATAAATAAAACTCGGTGTTCAATTGCACGTGAGACTTTTTACTGCAGAAAACCATAGACTGAGAATAATATATACACAGACAATCCTTCTAGTCTAGAGCACAGATTATATATGCAACACTCCTCTCTTCTAATTTTTATTAAATTTTTAAATTACTACAAATCCAGTCTCTGAACAGGCTTATGAGTTCGTGCACTTTTACGCACTTCTGGCTGAACTAGAATAGGAGAATTAGCAATGTTATTTGGTATTTCTTTGTTAATTAACGGCTTATTTACATCTAATTTCTCCGATTCTTTTTCTTGCTCCAATACACTTTCATTAGTTACACTATTATAGTTAGGCAAACACTGAGTAACATTCCTGGTGAGTATACCTTTGTCAGTGTGCACATCATACATAACATTTCCTACTGGGTTTTCAATAACACCATCTAACCATTTTCGAGAGTTATCATATGATGCAATCAGTACTTTATCACCAGGTAAATATTGCTTCACAGGTTTCTTACAAATCAACTGGCGAGGGATGATTACATCTTTTTTTATTAAAGATAAACGTGTACGGAGTTTTCTACCAAACATTAACTCACACGGTGCCTTGCCTGTTGTGGCATGTGGTGCTGTACGATAAGCTAATAGCCATTGTTGTATACTATGATCTAAACAATTTTTATCAAACTTATATGCTAACATGGCCTTTTTGAAAGTTTGAACACCCCTTTCTGCTAAGCCATTGCTGGCTGGGTGATAAGGTGCAGTACATATGTGTCGAATATTATTATTCTTACAAAAAGTATTAAACTCTTCAGATGTCCATTGTGGACCATTATCAGTCACCATTTGTTCCGGTAGACCAAATCTAGCAAAAATACTACGTAGACATTTAATTGTACTGCTGGAGGTAATATTGTTCATTTTAACTACTTCTGGCCATTTTGAGTGTGCATCTACAATTATTAACCACATATGCCCTAAAAATGGACCAGCAAAATCAGCATGAATACGTTTCCATGGCTCCTCTGGCCACTCCCATCTATGTATAGGTTTGATAGGTGGTAAGTTCCTATTTTGGATACAACCTGCACAATTATTAGTTAATGTTTTTATATCATTTGTGATGTTTGGCCACCAAAAACAACTATTAGCTAAAGATAACATTTTATTAATACCCAAATGACCAGAATGCAGTTCAGTTAAAACTTTATCCTTTAAACTGTCAGGTATAACTACTCTATCCCTCCATAAAATGCAATCTTTAATTATATATAACTCAGTCTCTTTGCCTTTAAAATTACACAACTCTCTATTAATCAACTTTGGCCAGCCCTCTCTTAAGTAAGAACAAACCTTGCTTAAATTAGGGTCTTTCTGAGTATGTTTGGCAATTTCAGTTAAAGTTACAGGTGGATTATCCAATACAATGCTGTTAATGTTGCCTTCCAAATTAATTTTATCGTCCTCATTACTATTTTTAATTGGCAACCTAGACGGAAAATCTGCTGCCGCATTATGTTGCGAAGTCCTGTACTTTATATCATAATTATAATTACATAAAATTAATGCCCACCTAGTCATTCTATCTGCATATATACTACCAGCTGTTTTATTTGGATTAAATATAGATATCAGTGGTTTATGGTCAGTAACTAATGTAAATATTCTGCCTTTTAAATACAAATCAAATTTCTTAACTGCCCAAATAATGGCTAAGGCTTCTTTATCTATCTGTGAATATTTTACTTCTGCTTCATTGAGTGTTCTACTTGCAAAAGCAATAGGGCGTTCAACAATATTATTACCTAACTTAATTTCATGAGCTAAACAAGCTCCTAACCCATACTTGGAAGCGTCACAGCTCAATACAATTGGCAGCTTTGGATTATAATGAATTAATACTTGATCTGATACAATAGCTTTCTTGGCCCATTCATACGCTTGTTCTTGTTGCTTAGACCATACCCATTTTTCTGAATCCTTTAGTAATGTATATAAAGGTTTTAAATTTTCTGCGGCATTCTTCAGAAATTTATGATAAAAATTAATAGTGCCAAGGAAACTACGTAATTCTTTAATATTTTTAGGTTGTGGTGCTTCCAATATGGCCTTAATGTGCCCTGGTGTCTTGTGAATGCCTTCCTTATCAATCACATGCCCGCAATACTCTAATTGTGGGGACATCAAAACAGTTTTCTCTTTATTTACTTTAATATTTAAATTTTTAAGTTTTTGAAATATACACTCTAAAGTTTTTAAATGGCAATCCACATCACTACTTGCAACTAAAATATCGTCAATGAAACAATATACATTTGGCATATTAAAATGTTCATCCATAAAATCTTGCCATTCCTGTGGAGCAGGTGACATACCGAACATCATGAATGTTGGTCTATACAACCCCCATGGTGTGGTAATTGTCATAAGCTTTTGTGCCTCCTCATCCATTCGCCTGTTCATATATGCCTTTCTTAAATCAATTTTACTAAATACTGTTTTAACATTTTGATCATCTTTATTTAATTTTTCAAAAATGTCTTCCATGACAGGGATTGGATGATTTGGTACCTCCAAAAATGGATTTATTGTTACCTTGTAATCCCCACAAATTCTTATATTATGAGGTCCTTTAATGATGGTCACTATGGGTGTAGCCCATGTGCCTGTTTCTTTATTTGTCACTTTATACATTTTACCTTCGGTACATAACTTGTCAAGCTCTTTTTTAACTAAATTTTCTACAGCATAAGCTATTCTTCTTGGTTTAAATGCAATGGGTTTAATATTAGCTTCTTTTAATTTTAAAGAGCCTACAGTACCTTTAATTTCGCCTGGAAACCCTGAAAATATATCACTATATTTTTCTACTAAATTGTTAAGTTTAATTTGTGAATCTTGGTGAATAATTAAATTGCACCGTTTTATACAAGTTTGCCAATCAATTTTCATAGCACTCAGCCAATCCCTACCTAACAAGGGCTTTTTACCTTCTTTGACAATAATCAATGTTGCTAAGTATTCTTCATTTCTAATTTTAATATTTACATTTGTCTTACCCAATACGGTGATATTGTTACCACCATAAGCTGATAGTTTTAGGTTACATGGAAATAATTTTAAATTAGGAAAAGATGCTATGAACATTGATTCAGGCATTAACGTGACATCTGATCCACAATCAATTTCAAATGATATATTTATATTATTAATTTTTAAAGTTATATACCAAGGGCTTGGACGCTTCTCATCTATTGATACCCCTTTGTTAATATTTAATTGACGCTCCGTTTCCTGTAATAAACTGGACAAATCATAACTATCACACACAGATTCACTATTCAATTGTACTTCACTAACTTGCATAACAGAAAATTCTTCATCGTTTGTAATTTCATGGACCTTCTTGGTTTTGTTACTGTTTGCTTTGCAAACACTTGCCATATGCCCTTTCTTGTGGCATTTAAAACATTCTTCTTCTCTAAATTTGCATTGGGGTTTTACGTGCCCCATCTTCCCGCAGCAATGGCATTTAATGTTCATCTGTTTTTCACTTATTTTGTGTATGTCTGAGCTTTCTTGCCCAGAACTTCCAGCAGTTATTAATTTTGCACCCTTCTCCGCCAGCTCCATGCTCATTGCTATCTCCACTGCTTTTGCAAACGTTAAATTTTCTTCACCAAATAATCTTTTAACTATGCTTGCACTCTTTAATCCATGAACGAATTTATCTCTTAAACATCTTTCTAAATGTGTGGTAAAGTTGCACGTCTGTGCCAATTTCTTTAACGCCGCCACAAACTCACAGATTGACTCGTCTGCCAACTGTTCACGTTTCATAAACTTATATGTTTCCGCAATTTCTGATTGCTGTGGCTCCAAGTGTTTTTCAACAAGTTCCACTAATTCAGTATAAGTTTTATCTTGTACTGTTTTCGGGAAACAGAGTTCTGATAGCAACGTGACCATGTCAAAACCTATAAACGAGATTAAATATTGCGGCCATTTCGTTTCATCCACCTCGTGGATCTTCATTTTATTTTCAAACACCTGTTTGTACACCTTAAATGTGCATTTTGCAGCTGAAAACTCAGGCAGTGAGAGCCCAGCAGCCGCCATTTTGTGAAATTTCGTCCGACGTAACAAAACGAAATTATTCTACTAACTTTCTTTGTAGTTTGCGGACGTAACACGTAAACCTGTTTTCTTTTTATCCTCGTCGCCACTGTCACATATTCACTAAATATGTGCAAGGCTGCTGGGTTAATTCCATAAATAAAACTCGGTGTTCAATTGCACGTGAGACTTTTTACTGCAGAAAACCATAGACTGAGAATAATATATACACAGACAATCCTTCTAGTCTAGAGCACAGATTATATATGCAACAGTTGGGAAAAGACTAGGCAGGCAGATGGATTCACTTTAAAAATAACTAATTAAATTAAACTAAAACAAAATTTAAGGGGGGCTCCCATACAACAAACGTTATTTTTGACTTTTACTGACTAAAACCCACCCGTGTTCTTTCAGTTGCCTGTGCCAGGGCCACGGTATCTCTTTCGAACTACCCGCAACCCCTGTGGCACTACTACTAATACTCGACTTGCAAATTACAAAAAAATGTAAGAAAATTTGAATTTCGCGGGCTACACTGGCGCTTTCGCCTTAATTTGGGAGTTAGAAAATCGAAGTTTTATTGTCTTTGTGCATAAAATCTCTATTGTTTTAACGAATATATTATTTCTGCTGGATGGTTAAAGATATCTACCATCAAATTGATGGATCGTTGGGCATAATGCGTGAGTGGCAACAGCTCACCGTACCTTGCACCTCAATTGTGGCTTTACACATAGTTGGGAAAAGGCTAGGTAGATGATGATATTGGAGCAGTGGTTGCCCAGTAGTAACAAGGCCGTTACCAAAAATTGTAGGTCGTGGGTTCGAACCCAGACAGGCGCTTCACTTTGTGTAAATAATTTCATCACCACTGCTCTTGAAACGGTGAAAAAACATTCGAAGACATGTGACATCTACCAACCCGCACTGGTCCCGCGTGGTAGGTTACAACCCACTCTTGAAGAGAGGAGGCCTGTGTCCCAGCAGTGGGAACATAATAGGCTGATTATGCTTTATGCTTATGCTTGTTATGTCTTATAATTTTTTTTAGTAGCCATGATTGTTTTACTGAGCAAACGCCTCCCTACTCTCTTTCCACCTCTCTCTGACCCAGAGCTGCCAAGAACCAATCTTTATTAAAGGAGTCCAACTCATCCCGCCTTCTCCGTCTGGGCATGCCGCGATGTCGTTTGCCATTAAGCGGGACCACTGGGTTCAGTTTCGCCCATTGATCGTCTGACATGCGGCAGATGTGTCCATCCCAATTCCATTTAAGCGTGGTAGCTTTCCGAGTGACATCAGTTATTTTAGTGATGGAACGGATTGTTGGAATACTCCGTTCTATAGCTCTCTGGCAAACTCCGAGCGTGGACCTCTGCTGAACTGTCAAAGACCATGTCTCATATTACCAGAATAAAATAAGAAAACGGATGACACCAAACGGGAAAATAAATTGAAAAGTTTAAGCAGTTCACTTTTATGTAAGTCGTCTAGACGAAGTCGCAATCTCTTAGTATTTTACACTTGCTCTACTTTCACAAAACGGGTTGAATTACTTCGTTAATTTGAACACTGATTCTAGAAAATAATATAGTGTTAGCTTTAGAGAGTAACTTTTAAAGGATCACAACTTTATAATAGAACTAGCGAACTGGCCCTGCTTCGCACGTTTTTTAAGACTTGACAGAACATGAAGGTAATTTTGTTTTGAAAATCGCTCGAAAATTGAGTAAAACTTTTGCCAGACCGAACCCTTTGCAGTAAATGTTTTTTTTCTTAATGAACACATGTTCTCTAGCTATGTTGCTTAAAAGTATTACCACGAGAAACGCCCACTTTTCTTACAACGTCCTGAAAATAAAATTAAATCGATAACCCTGATAGTTTTTCTTTTTATGATTTTTTTCATTGGGCACAGTGAACTGATGAAAAAAAAAACAAAATTTGGTCATAACTTTTGAACCATACAAAATTGCGCGGACATTCACAGTGTTAAAAAGTTTGGAAATGACCTTGCCCACGTCCCTGTTCGATTTGATCCATACTTCCAGGGACACCCTGTATATGTTAAATATTAAAGCATTAAAAACATTTTTTTTAATTCTCTAAATGATACTGAAAACCCCATCCAAATCCGTTGCGTGATTTAAAAGAAAAACGCGAACAGACACGAAAAGTGACTTTATTTTATAATAAGTATAGATACCTACATCTACACTCTTTCAATACATTCAAAACTCAACTAAGTCAGTATATAATTGCGGATCGATCAGTTCTGGAGAAATGAAGGCATTGGATGATTATCTAGTTTGTAACTGATGACGACGAACTCTGTGAAATTTATGTGTTCTAGTATTGTTCTCAAGTAAGTGACATATAATAGTTAGTCTGTGTTGAGAATAAAGTTTATTTAAACCTGGAGTACCTGCTTGAATTTCTAATGAAACGCAGCTGGTTGATACCACAGAATAATAATGTTACAGTATTACATCTTCATACAAAACGGCCGAAACGACGTACTTTGAAATCTCACGTTTATACCTTTAGGCAACAGTTCGAGTGCGCGGCCTGCTCGTATTGTTCTGACCCAGCTGTAAGTAGCTTCGTGAATGAATTTTTTGCTAAACCCCCCGAAAAAAACTCGCGTGGCGTGGCCTTTTTTTTCTCGTTCGTTTTAATTTCATTTCTGCGCTACAGGTTGCTCCAAGATGCTATTGTAGAAAATTGTAAATAAATTAAAAAATAATAACGTTTAATGAAATTAAAATATCTTTATAAAACGAAAACGTGGAACCGTATACGCGTGTCGAATTAATGTCGTTATTGCAGCGGTAAGTTTCTTCAGATTGTAACAGTGTTTTGGAGTTCAGAACGATCACAATAGTTTTTCCAAAATCAGTAGATGAATAACCAAATTTCTAATTAATTTATTCAGCAGATCCTAAATTAAATAGCATTAATACATGAACATAACACGCAGCTGCTATTTATACAAAAAAAAGTTATATATTAAATTCCTAGCCTTAAAAAAAACAATCTACGAAGGCAAAATAGCTAATTTAACAACATCGTAAGCATTTAAGGGTCGGCTCTTAAGGGTTGAACGTACGAAACGCCGTAAAGGGCTAAATGTCGTGAAGTAAAAATGTTTACGACCAATTAAATGACTGTAATGTAATGAATTATTAATGAGTGCGAGTTTATGAGAATAATTTAGGCTTAAAAATAAGCCTCTTTTGCAAGAGAGCGGATTATGAGTCCTAGAGGTTATAATAAACATAACATAACATAAATAAATATAACATCAAGCCTTTAATCCCTGAAGTGTTAGGCAGAGGTGTACCTGCAGTACACCCACATTTCGCCAGTTATGTTTAAGTCCCATGTAATAGGGGGCGCGCCTATTGTCATCAACCGGTCACAAACACAGCCTTCGGGATGCTACTGGGAAATTCCAGATGGAAAAACCCAATAACGCTTTGCCCGACCTGGGAATCGAACCCAGGACCTCATGCTTAGAAGTAGCACTTACAACCAGGGCTTGGAAACGTTATTTGAAATAACGTTTTTAAAACGTTTCTAACTGTTCTTTAAACGGTCAGCAACAGAAGTCACTGCAGAACACTGCTACTTTTTGACATCATCTAAATTAACACAAAATGATAAGATAACTGGTTTTTAGCATTTCATTTCATTCATTCATTTCATTCATCATTCATAACATTCATTCATTCATTCATTTTCATTCATTTTATTTGTTTTTCATTTTTTTTTCATTTTTTTTTTTTTTTTTTTGTTTTTTTTTTCATTTTTTTTTTATTTTATTTTTTTTCATTTTTTTTTTTTTTATCTAAATAAGAGTTAATTTTCTTTAAAAATAACATCTGTTCCGATTTTAATGAAGTATTTTTCTCAATAATTAAGATTGAGAAAACTCAACTGATAATCGACTTTTGTTGCTGACTGTGCACGGCGGCGTGCGGCGACAAGCTTGAACTAATTTAGTTAAGTTACCTTACGTATTCATTTCATTTATTAAAAATGGAAAAAAACGGTTACAAACGTTTTATTAATCGAGAACTATTTAAATTTTGTTCTTCCTCAAAAACGTTATTTATAACGTTCCGTTCGAACGTGACCGAAACAAATCGTTTCTTAGATGAAACCGTTTCGAAAAATATACCGGTATCCGAGACCTTTTTTTTTTTTTTTGTTGCCGGGGTGGAAAATCCTCATGGATGTCCCCCGCCCTGGGGTGAGCGGAGGGGTCTGTCAGACTCTTACTGACTAAAAACCACCCCGGTGTTTCCTTCCCACACCTGGACCGGGGATCATGGGAACTTGGGCGCCTTCCACGATCCCCGGCTAGTGCCGGCCCGCACTTGCGGGCCTCCTCAGGCCTGCGAGGGGAGTGAGGTGCAGGACTCCCCCCGCAACGTCCAATAGGGGCGCGCGCGGAACACTACGCGCCCGCCGCCGCCTCGGGTCCAGCTGGATGGGGGCCGGCGGACGTCCCCGAGTCCACCGTCCCTCCGGACCTGTTTACGGGGGCTGGAAGAGGGCGTTGTCCGCCCTCCGCGGACGCCCGGGCCGCCTTCTGCGGGTCGGGAGAGTCGTCTCGATCTCCCTCTCCCTTTCCGCAGCCTCCTTCCGCGAAATGACGGTTTCACAGAAGGAGATCACCGCATCCCACGACTCGGCGCTCCCGACCATCGAACGAGCGACGGCCAGCAGCGACAGGTCGGCTCCGACCTCTGCCACGAGGGCACGGCGCGGCCCCTCCCATGCGGCACACTCTGCCACTGTATGCCACGCCGTGTCCTCCCGACCGGTATCCGAGACCTAGCACAACCACAAGATTAACGAGGCCGTTCAGAAGCAGAGAATTTATTTATAAATTAATAATAAATAATTAATATATTTATTTCTTTGGAATTTCTTAATTAAAATGTTATGGTTAATTTAGGAGCATACATTGGACTGACTTGCTCATAATTTCCGCCCGTGTGTACCTTAATTAAAATATGTAGGTATAGCAAAAAAAAAAAATTGTTTGGTAACATCTGCTTATTTTTTTCAATTTTTCAATTCAAAATATTTATTTCGGACAAGGTATTCCATATTTTGGTTAGTAACAATATAGGTACTAACAAAACTATGTTAGTAGTGACATATTATAATTAAACGTTAACTAGGCAAAACCATGACCAATGAATAAAATTCTAATGTTCAACTTCACCGCGACCACGTCCCTACAAACAGACACCACGTACACAAATGCGTATGTACCCAATGCCCAAGGAAGGGACTGTCGACTTTACCACTCAATGCCGTCAAGATAATATTGGGAGCCTCCCTCACTCTGCTCATAACTGAGGCGACTCTCTTGCGTAACATAGCGTAGAAATCGTCTGTTCGTGCACGCGCAAACATATCAGACGCACTACAGTAGCGAGGCAAACCCAACATTACCTTTTTTTTTTATTTTTTGTGGATGGGAAATCATCAAATGACTTCTCCCGCTCCGGGCAGAGCGGGAGGGCGTGTCAGACTTTTACTGACTAAAACCCACCCATGTTCCTTCAGCTGCCCGTGCCAGGGCCACGGTATCTCTTTCGAACTACCCGCGACTCCGGCGGCTTCGGCCCTATTGGACCCCGTCACTGCTTACATCTCATTGAGGCGCGCGTGGAACACAACGCGCCGTCGACCCGGGCCTGGTCCTTACTGGACGGCGAGCTGCCCATTACTCGTCGTCCGCAAGCCCGCGCCTACGGTGGCCGGGAATCGGCGATAGATTCCCGCCGCCCAGGGCGTCTCCTGCGGCGGCTAGGGGCGCGAAGGCGCGGCTGTTATCTACCTCACGCGTTCCGCCTCCTCCTTTGCGAGCATTACTGCTTCGCAGAAGGAGGTGACAGCCTCCCATGCACTCTTGCTCCACACCATGACCTGGACCAAGTTTGGACGCGAGAGATCGCCGCCGCCGATCGCCTCCGTGAGAACACGGCGGTGCTCCGCCCAAGCCGGACAGACCTCCACTGTATGCTCCACCGTGTCCTCCGGGCGATCTACACAATGGTGACACCCGGGCGTTTCCTCCCGCCTTACCCGAAACAGGAACCTCCCGAAACAACCTGCATCAGGCGGAAGGTCCTGCGTCAGGCGGAAGGTGAGGACACCCTGGCGCCTCTCCAACCACTCCTCGAAGAGGGAACTTATCGCCGCAATTGGGGCGTGCCCAACCCACCCAACATTACCCTGAAGGCATTGTTGTATTGGACGCGCAAGGTGTTGTAGGTCCGCTGTGTATATTTTACCCACAAGCTAGAGGTGTGAAAAGATTGTCAGTAGGCCATATACAAGATGATTTTTTCATCATTCGTACAGCGTGCAAACCTGCGGGCTAACATATTACAACGGACCGCCAACGCCCTGCGCTCCCTCTCCATGTCTGCGTCATTCCTCCCTTTGAATATGAGGAACTCACTTTTTTTGTGTTATAAAGTTAAAAACAAGGCCGTGCGACGTTGCGTATGATTCACAAGTCAATATTAATTATCTTATCAATATTAATATATTTTATTATTATGTCAAAATGTTTCGACGCATAGCGCACAGCTATTAGTCGTGGTTAGATTTTCCCTATATCACTGAACGGATTTTTGATAAGTGAATGGAAATGCTGTTGCCCGTTTCTTGTTATAAACACATTTTACGGCACACAGTCTACAGGGTCAAATTAAATTACTTAGCGAAACTCGGTAGACTTGACGTGTATCGACATCTAATGACATTAAAAGCAATAAAAAATTCAAAACTCTAATTTCAATTGACTAGAACTGGTAATGTAGCGTTAAACTTTGTATTTTGTAGGAATTTACTGATAAAATTAAGAAAGAGCTAGATACAGTGAAACGAAAAACGTTCTAATAATCAAAATGCTATATTTTTACTGACAGATAAATAAGAGACAAAATATATATAAAAAAATATAATAATAATAATGATGATAGATGATAGATAGATATGACACTACAGTGCTGCAAGACAAAATATATTAATTAGAATGTTGGGGATGCTAACATGTTGTTAAGTACTTGAAATTATGAGTTTGTTTTTTTTTTTGTATTATCGTCATTAGATCGAAACCCATTATTTCTACGGTTACGGTAAGTTTCACTAGCTAATTCAATTTTACCCTATATAGCTAGTTCTGGTCATGTGTTCTAGCCAGATATAGGTAGAAACAAAACCAATAGTAATCACACATACTTTTTTTTTATCGTGGAGAAAATGCTCTTGCATTCTGCATTACCACGGGGAGATAGTGCAGTTATGTGTGTGTACTCTAACCCACGATGTCCTCCTCTGCCGCTTACGGCGGGAACACGGGCATGCATTAACAGTCATCCGCGAAAATCTCACATACTTCAAATCTATAAACGTCAAAGACAACTATTTCTACGAGTACCCTCGTAAACTTCCTAGAAAAAAGCCCTACTTGAGTATATTTATCGATAACTTAATCTACCGTACTACAAGCACAGTATAATAATGATACAGTATTTTATCTTGGCAGCGACCTTGAATTAATCACCTACGGCCGATCAGTACATAAATACGTGCCCGTCCGAGCGTAACTGCCGCGCTCGCGAACTGACGTAACTGAGACTGACTGGGATTTCGAAGCGCATCGTTTCGGCCGTTTTCTACACCCGCTTGCGCGATTGTTGTGTGAGTGTTTCCCGAGAGTCAATTTTCCGTAACTGAACGTGGTATAAGTTCTATACCAAGGAAATATTTTTTTACTTTTAACCTTGTTCCACCATTATTAAGTAGTATTATCCAATTCCATGCATTTACTATGATAGATTATCTGTGTCCGAACCTTTAAAGATACGACAACACTTACTGAACTAGTCTATGACATTAAAAAAATATAATTTTGGCTGTCATAAAAGCGAAAGTAAACAATAACAAATTTTTGTCTCAACTTCGGAAGCTTGTAAATAATGAATATTGTACTGTGGTAAGTGGTTATAATTATGATTCACGTTAAGAATTAACACAGCATGCATTTTAAACCATAAAACAAATGGTCATCGCTTGATTTTTCTTTGTAGAAAATCTAGAAATCTAGAATCTAGAAATCTGAAACTAACTGTGTTTGCTCTTTACATACCTATTTTTGAGAATTTTTTATCATACATTCAAACGAAATGCACTCCAAAATATAGCTCTGATTACTGGTACTTTAAAAACATAAGGTCATATCCTTCCGAGAAACACTTGGTTGGTTATCGGTTTGTATAAAACAACTGGCGCTCTCGCAGCCAGATGACGTCAGCGGCCCGTTCAGTGGACGGGTTTTATTTTGTTGCGGCCGAGCGCTTCGCTCGCGCAAGTGGCTAAGTTGTAGTACTGTATTATTATTATACTGTGCTACAAGTAAGAGAGAGGTATTACCGGTGTGTATTGGCTGATTGGTCGTCCACGGTAGGCGAACGAATTGAGTGACGAATTGAGTGACGGATTGATTGATTGATTGATATTAATTGATTCTTAAGGAAATTGAGCAGATTATTTGTGTCGTATTGTAATGGTTCAGATTTTTTTCTTATTTATGAAGAGAAATTGATTTCTTCGAAAATAAATGAATCATCACCAGCGCATCAGTGCTGGATATAGACCTTCCCAAATCATCATCTGCCTAGCTTTTTTCTGTGTTGGAGTCAGCTTCTAGTCTAACCGGATGCAGCTGAATACCAGTATTTTACATGGAGCGACTGCCTATCAAATCTCCACAACCCAGTTACTGGGTAATACGATACCCCTGGTAAGAATGGTTGTCAGACTTTCGGGCTTCTGACGACCTGTAACGACTGTCAAAGATTCACAAGTGACAGCCGGGACCACTTTCCGAGGCACGGAGGGGCTTGGTATGTAAAGATGGTCACCCATCCACGGACCAACCATGGCAAGCGTAGCTTAACCTGATCGATCGACCTTCCCAAATGTTCACCATTAATCGATTCTCTCGGATACTCTTATCGTGGTTGAAAAGAAGTTTTAAAGTGTAAGGACCGATTGTTCAATAGGAACTTTTACCTGAAGAATAAATGTGACAGTTTGACATATTTTCTATACAAAAGCTGTCAAACCGCCATATTTATTCCTCTGATAAAAATTATCTGACTATTGAACAATCAGCCCCAAGTAAATAAAAAATCTGTTCACCTTACTATTTATTTTAGAGTTGAGAACAGTGTGAGACTTTGCAAAGACTTAAATTATTTTGGGAGTATTAAGTTAACTAAGTTATTTTTAAACCTTACCACTTAATACCACGCCCACTTCAACTTGCTCAACTTAAAGTGTGTTTTCCTCAAATCAAAGAGCGAAACACAAATTAATTACTGACAAAACAATTACTTAACCAATTAATTAATGCGGAGAGATCCGGATATTATCCAAGTAACAATATTATGTTGCTATTCGAACTATTCAAGCACTTCAAATCAATGCCGTACCTTAGGGTCCTATCAGACATTCTACTTTTATCATCGGCGATCGGTGATTATACTCGATTTAGCCAAGTCTGTCTCTGTCTGTCTTGTGCTTTATACAGGGTTATTTTAAATTGACTAGCTAAACTCCGCAGACGCGATGGGTATACGATAAAATAAAAAATAAAAAGATTGGATGGTTTTTTTGGGAGGTCAACGACCGCTGTAAAAAAAAACCGGCCAAGTGCGTGTCGGACCACGCACAATGAAGGGTTCCGTAGTGAAGATGAATTTATCCCAAGAACAAAGTTAACATTTATTTATTATATTTATATATATACTTTATTGTACACCACAAAAATACATAACAAAAAAAAAGACACAAACACTACAAAATATACAATGGGCGGCCTTATCGCTTTCTGCAATCTCTTCCAGGCAACCATAGAATGGACAGTGATTTGCCTGGATATGAAATGGGGCTGTCTTTGGTGCAAATAATAAGTGCCTACTAACATTGTAGTTGAAAACATGTTCTCCCATACATTCCAACTGTCAATGTAAGTTTGTACTCACAATATTGATAGATTTACCAAGTTATTTTAAGACCACAGACTTTTTATAGGTTTTCCTGTAATCTACATGTAAAGATCAATTTTCTGAGACACCAACTTCAGAAGATGTTAAGTGTTTTATGGAAAGTTATTTTATTCGTTTTTGGTTTTGAAGTCGGTTTTTACTTTTTTTAAAGCAAATTTATTTTTCCATTTTTAGTTTATTTATTTATTTACTTTATTTATTTGGCTCACCAACAATTGAATACACTGATACAAAGATATGAGATACATGCAAAATAATTATAAACTAGTGTTCCAACTTCTAACAGATAAGCACAACATGCATTACTTATTTGACGATAAATAATGGGCACCTAGGTACACACCGAGCATAAATTATGTTAGAGACCAAAAAAAAAGTAAAAAAGGAGGGAGAAGGAGGGGGGGGGGAGTTAAATATACAATTATATAAGTAGGTAAGCCCAAGTTGAAACCAAAAGAAAAATCATCAAAAACCGCTCAGAAATGCCGGAGATACAGTGTATTTATGCATATAACTTCGTCCATAAGAATAATTTGATAATGTATTATATACTAAAACCTTCCTAAAATATGCAGATCACGTTAGTGAAAAAATCATCAAAATCGGTTCTTTAGTTTTTGAGAAAATCGCGAACAAACAAACATACACACATACATAAATATACATACATACGGGTCGAATACAGAACCTCCTTTTTTGAAGTCGGTTAAAACAGGAGCGTTTCATCGCAATCGGTGAGTCGACAAAACACGATGCAGCATTGTCGGTGTCGCAAAATCGCCGATCACCGCTCTTATAAGCAAAATATTTGCGAAACCCCTTATTTATACCTACCATTTAAAATCAAACGCGGTACCTAATTAATATCGCCAGTTAATAATCATTGTTGACTAACTTGTGAAGCTATTGTTAGACAAACAGAGTTATTGGTTCCTATTTAATAATGGCGCGTTATGTTCAACTTATCTACATTATGGAACTAACTGTTGCATGTGACTTGGTTTGTAAGCACACTTCAACCCCATTAGAGGTTATAAAAAGATTTCTTAGTGCAGCCTTACCGCGTCTAATTAATTTAGTTGGCGAAAGCTCACACACGTGAGACTATTGCTACTACTGATATTATACACTGCTATTTTTTAATTAGTACAAAAAAAAATGGGGCTCTATCCGTACCCGTTACTGATCATATCTGTGTAGTCAAAAATCAAAAAAATGAAATCCCAAAATTGTCCACAAAAATTTTTCATAATTGGTAAATTCATAAATTTCATAATTGAATCAATGATTCATAACAATTGCTACTAGAAAATACTACGCGCAGTACTTTTCCATGATTAATGAATACTATTAGGTAGCCTGTACAATATTTCCATAAACTGAGTGACATTTTGGGATATAAACAAACGCTAATAACTTTGTTGTTTATGAATATGATTTATTGAGACTTTACATACATAATAACAAGACCTTCTCTAATGAGCTCTTTAAGTATTTGTACTAATTAAAAATTAGTGCTGTATATAGATGGTTTAACATACTATACTCAACTACAGTTCGATTGCGGACCAACCCCTTTTTTTTCGGGAATCTTACATCTAACTTTAAATACAGTGTTTTTAAACAATATGAAATTGAAGGCAATTTACAAGTTTCCACTGATAAACACTATAAATATAAACTAAAAAAAAGGTCGGTACGATCTACCTGTAACATACACAAACACACACACATACACACACACTGTACATGTTTGTGTATATTAGGCTTAGTTGGGCCTAAATCTGTGAAATCAATATTAAATTGTATCGTTTTCTATAACAGAAGAGGTCGTTGCCCTATAGTACAATGGTAACCAATCATTTTAATTATTAACGTCACGAAACACGGAAATATATTTCGCTCCATTATTAATACAAGCTCCGTTCCTTTGAAAAGTTTGTCAAACGATCTGAAAATAAATAAGTAATGGTCTCTTGGCATTTCCAGTTGTCATGATTCCCAAATAATATAAAGTTTAATACTAAATAGAAAGTTGAAAGTATGTGATTTGTCTCAAATGATTTTGTATCTGTGTATTCATGAAGTTTAAAAGTATCTCATTTGCCAGTTACCGCCAAAAGCACCGGTTTTTTTTTAGCGGAACGGAATGGAAACATGATGTTTGGAGCATCGTTCTAAGTTAGTTCTCTTCGTGTCTCGGAACCTAAAGGTTGTCTTTAAAAACTCTAAAGTCTATATACTGATATTTAATCAGTGCATAATTAACTCTTAAAATGTCGATTTCACACCATGTGTACAGATAACAATAGAATTTCAATTGTGTCTGCTAATTAGCGCGCGACGGGTTAAATAGTTTGTATGTATGTAAGAATATATACTTATACAGAATTATTTGGTGACCTGAAATACAGGCCTTGAGCCTAGTTTAGGCACCAGTTTCCCACAATATAATGCCCCTCCTATATGTCACCGTAGAAATAGGATAGCAATTAAGAGTAATATTGTGGAGAAAATAAACTAATTATTATTATTATTATTATTTGCACTGAAAAGGTTTATCATTTCACAGCAATTTAATAATATTTACACGATTATAGATAGGCAAATAACAAGGCAAACAGTTCAGTTTCATCACCTACGAGTACAATTAAGTTCGTATTAACTTACTTGGCAGATAATTTCATACAAATTCTGTTCCATTTTTGAATTTATTCGGTAAGTAGTGGCTATGCGGGCATCGTGAAAAAAAAGAAAAATAAAGTAAAAGTCTAGATAGTGTATATAAAATTTTATCCTCTTTAATAAATAATCGCTTTTGGTGAATGCCTTGTATTTGGGTCTGGATATAAGGTATCACAATAGACTAGTTGACAGTAAGAAAAATATCTTATGAATTTTATTATGTAGAATGGTTGTGAGCTAAAAGTATCCAAATTCAACTTAGTTGTAAATGATTTTAGATTAAATAATATTTTTGAGAAATAATTACGTAAAAATATAGCCATTGGTCACGTAACATTGAACGCCAATCAGAGCGCGACACGTCTCACTTCGCAGTCATGTCACTTTGACTAAATACAATTTTTCAAGATATTTTCCTCTAAATTTTGGAGATTTTTTAGAAAAAGTAAATGGCATTTGCTTGTTTATATTATAAGGAATAGTCAGAAAAAATATGGTTGCAATGTATGATTTTAAGAAATATCAAAACGAAAACGTCACGTTTTGAATTACGGTCTATTGAGTGTCCGTTGCGCTTGCTTTATACTTTACTTTAAAGTTGCAATTAATCGATTGGATTCGACAGTAATAATCAATGATATCGATTATTTAATTTTTTATTAGATTCGATAATTAGTAAAAAAAAAAAACTTAAAAATAAAATAATCGATTATTTGAATCGATATCGAATATCATAGAAATCCAAAAGCAGAGGGTGGCAACACTGATTGTTTGTGTTTACTTTTTTGACAGCAGACAATCTTTCACAGATTTGACAACTAAGATGGCCGCAATCAATGTTGTTCACGGTGGTTGGCATTCTTTAGACAATAAAAATAAATGTATTATACAGTACCAGTAATTCACTAATTCCATCGGCTCTATAACCTTCAAACCGGTGCCAAAAATAGGTTTCACGAACACTCATAAAAAACTTTAGCATTAATTTCTCCTTTTGTCATTGTAACACGCGAAAATCGACCTAAAGAAACCAAACTTTTACATTTACAAGTTTTTACTACATTCACATTGCGTTCGCCATAAAGACAACATGGGTTTTATAAAGCTGCTAAATCAGCCTATTTTTGTTCAGCAGGTTTTACGATCTGATTGTGTCGTACGGTTTATTGCCTATAATAGTTCTTAGAACAGGCGGTTCTTAAGACGAATCGCTTGAAGACTTATAAATAATTCTAGGGGTATTTTAGACTCTGATATCGCAGTTGCTTTCGTTTGCACATAATACATTTCATAATTTATTCATTTATTTATTGCACAATGTACACACAGTTACAGGCTTTTGCTTACAACTAATGAGTACATAACCCCGTTGGGGCGCAGCAAGATAACTTAAAACTGGAATATTGTGTCTGTAACATTATTATTATTAGAACATTATTAATTATAAATGTTTACATTAAGTCTTGAACATTATTACATTATTAAATATTTATATTAAATTGTATTGTATTTAACCTAATCCTAACTAATATTATAAATGCGAAACTATACTCCATTTGCAATAAATTAGACATTTAAACAAACTTTTTTTACAGTCTGTTCAACCGATTTTGACTTCTATTCCCTAGGCTTAAGGATAGCATTAAAGGCAAAAAAGTGGTTACAATGCCAACTGTTTACTGCAGCTGCCATTTGTCATGCTACTAACGCAATAGAAGTCAAAATCGGTTGAACGGACTGTAAAAAAGGTTTGTTAAAATGTCTAATCTTATTGCAAATACTCGTATACCCCAGTAAAGCATGGGCGGGTATATATTTAATCTAATTATAAAATGAGCCCTCAAAATGATTAAAACTCGACATTTCACCCAATGAAGGGAAAAGGCAACAATTACAAGCAAGGCAATATGAATGAATCTGCAGAAAGCGAGTGTCGTGTCACAGTTATTTTTAGCAAACAAGCTGATAATTTGATGTGGACTTGGTTACCGCCGGCTGCCTATACACAGGGTCAAATTAAATTAGCTTGCGAAACTCCGCAGACATGGTCGATGTATAAAGACGAAAAAATAAAAAAAATTAAAGTTTTGATTTTTTTTTTGTGTGATCGCTGATATTTTTATTACTTGACGTCTGTTTTATAGTGTTGAGATATCGATACTCATCATGTATTTGATGTTTACCCAAAAAAAAACTGATTTTTAATAAACTGATATTTTAAGTACTACAGATGGTTGATGAACCCAAAAAAAAATCATCAAATTAATTTCTTTTTTGTTTTTAATTTGTTTAAAACTCATACTCAAACTCAAAGCATTTATTTCAAATAAACCAATTACAGGCACTTTTGAATTGTCAATGGGTCGGTCAGTCAGAAAGATGAAGCTAGTTGCCCATTCTAAAGCGTAGTAGATCCTTATGGAGAAGAACGGGCAAGAAACTCCACGGACACTCTTTTAAATCAAAATATTTTTACAAAATATTGGTTACATCGTTCTTGTTGAAAATATACATGTGAGAACAATGTAGAAAGACGTGCACCTTAAAAAGCGTCCATAATAAAAAGATAAAACTAAAACAACTAAATTAAAAATATATACGGTCGAATTGAGAAACCTCCTTTTTTGGAAGTCGGTTAAAATAAGCCATGGCAGCTAAGAGACGACCAGTGATACTCGCCACGCCTGCGTAGTTTCGCTGACTAATTTAACTTGACCCTGTAGATACCTAGAGCTATCCAATGAGTTGCTAAACTTACAAAGTAAAAATAATTTCACAAGCAACCTTATCTTAAAAACAAGAAACATCATCGCAGCTTGGCGACAAAAATAACTATGATAGTTACTTCTTCGGAATATTATTTCACAAAGATCCTCACATTTTATAAGATTACATAGTAACTTGGTAGTCTTCTATTTTTTCCGCACACAAAGAACTACAACTCAAACAGGAAACCATTGTTATTTTTCTGCGAATCGGTGGAAGCCATCAAAACTACAATTTATATGAACGGGTGTAGGTACTAATACAGAATAGAAAGCTACAGTAGTTTATCTAGACAGTGACCTTGAATTATGGCCGCTCAGTAGATAAATATGCGTCGATAAATATTTCGAGTGCGCTGCTTTTAGGCACTGATGCGTAATTGCCGCGCACTCGAACTGTTGCATACTGCACCCTAATTGCATATAATAACGCATTATCAATCGGAGTTGGTTCCATTTTGAGAGTTCAACAACATTCAATGCGTTATTTACGTTGTCGAGCAGACAAATTTATCGAACATATGAAGCAATGGATTAACAATTTGTTTCAAAACGAAACCAACTCAATCTGCCTAGCCTTTTCCCAACTATGTTGGGGTCGGCTTCCAGTCTAACCGGATGCAGCTGAATACCAGTATTTTACATGGAGCGACTGCCTATCTGACCTCCACAACCAATTAACTGGGTAATACGATACCCCTTGGTAAGACTGGTTGTCAGACTTTCGGGCTTCTGATGACCCGTAACGACTCTCAAAGATCCACGAATGACAGTCGGGACCAACGGCTTAACGTGCTTTCCGAGGCACGGAGGAGTCTCGGTATGTAAAGATGGTCACCGATCCACGGACCAACCCCGGCAAGCGTAGCTTAACCTGATGGATCGACGCGTACGGCTGTTATTACTTAGCCACGAGCTCCTCTCTTCGAGAAAATGAAACCAACTACGATCGATAATGTGTTACGCAATTAGGGTGCTAGTATAATACTGAGATTTCAAAGCGCATCATTTCGGCCGTTATCTATGAAGATAAACTACTGTAATTTTATTATACTGTGGATACAAAACAATTTAAAATTAATCGTTCTGCGAACAATACTTGTTTCGCGAATAGTTGGTTACAAATATCGGCCTGATTTTAACCCGTTGCATAAGTAAGTACTATTTTCATTGGCATAAGCCTGACATTTGCATGAGAGTAAACGAAAAGCATCCTAATTTCTATCAGGAAACATAGAATTTGCTGGTTAGCATCACTGACTTGCTATATGTTCGGATTGTTGTTCGTTTCTTATGTACTAGATTTTCTGAACAGCTGTTTAGTGATTCTTTGGACCTTGAAACAAATCTTCATTTTTCAGTAAAACTTTGGAAAGTTGTTTTATTTCTTTCGTCTTTTCTTTTTAAGGTTCCGTACCTCAAATGGAAAAAACGGAACCTTTATAGGATCACTTCGTTGTCCTTCTGTCCGTCTGTCAGTCTGTCAAGACCTTGTTTCTCAGGAACGCGTGGAGTAATGAAGTTGAAATTAATTTCAACTACGTATGTTTAAGTCCCTTGGAGCTCTAAAAAAATCAAGCTTCTAAATCAACGCATTAAAAAGATACGGCCATTTATGAGACATATTTTGAGTCTTCTCGCAAGTAAATCAAAACCTGTAGGGTACTTCCGGTTGACCTAGAATCATGAAATTTGGCATGAAGCAAGGTATCACAGCTCTAGTAAAGGAAAATGTCCAAACATTGTTAATATGTAATTTTATCAAATAATTTCTTTTTTTGTTTGGAATTACAATCTTAGGTTTGTTTTTGGAATAAATTATTTTCAATTACCTACGGAACCCTTCATTGTGCGTGGTCCGACACGCACTTGGCCGGTTTTTTTTGTTTACAGTATCAATGTGTCTGTGACAAGTCTGTGACGTATGTAGAGATTTTTTTTTAATTTTTCGAGTTTTTTTGTTTTTATGTGTATTTTTCCTATTTTAATTTTCTTTCGGAATTATTAATTTTTCGTATTTTGATATAGCCCTTTTTTCATTTTCCCCTAGATTAGGTTGAACTATACGGCCGGGAATGGCACAAAGATTTTATAAAAAAATCGGCTTTGTAGAGGAATCCTAAAATTTGAAACGGATATAGACGAAGATTTATGCAGCACTAACCGTTGCCCGCAGCTTCGCCCGCGTGGTTGTCGGAAATTATCCCACAGGAACCTACTACCGAGATAAAAAGTATGTTAGTATATGTTAATCCAGGTTATAAACTATATCTATGCCAAATTTCATCCAAATCTGTTCAACCGTTTTTGCGAGATTGAGTAACAAACATCCAAACATCTCCACAAACTTTCACATTTATAAAATAATATATAATATTATTAGGATAAAAACCTAACAGTATAATTATTCGAGTTTTCTTTTCTATCGCAATAATGCCATTAAAAAATTGCCAATCTGTCCGTAATATATTTATGCTCGTGACTGTACCGACTAATGTATTAATCGGATCCACTCCAGAGGCACTCTAATGAACACGACCTTACAAAAATACAACCGACTTCCAAAAACAACACTACAAAGTGAAAAATAACTTTAATTTCGGAAGTCGGTGTCTAGTTAAATGTGTTTTCGGTTTTTGCCACCGACTTCCGAAATTAAAGTTATTTTTCACTTTGTAGTGTTGTTTTTGGAAGTCGGTTGTATTTTTTGTAAAAAAGTTTTTATTTTTCACTTTTTAGTTGTGTACCTACCCCACACAAATTTTAATACCACTATCAGCAAAACAAACTAGAACATCATCCATATAAAAGTGGGGAAAAAATACGTATTATTGAAGCTAACTCAAAAACTACCGAAGCAAAGTTAATCAATTTTATATGGGACCAACTGTGATGTACCCTCTCGAATAAAACAAAAAAAAATCCAAATCTGTCTAGCCATCTTCGAGTAATCTGGGAACATACATGTTACGATGAATTGAGAACCTCCTCCTTTTTGAAGTCGGTTAAAAAGTGGGGAAAAAATACGTATTATTGAAGCTAACTCAAAAACTACCGAAGCAAAGTTAATAAAAAAAAAAAAGGTTCCGACGAATTGAGAACCTCCTCCTTTTTGAAGTCGGTTAAAAAGAAAAGGAACAAAAGCAAAATAGATATTCTTAACAAAAAAGCATCTAAAAATACAAACGATGATCTAATTTCGTATCCATTGAACTAAACGAGTATCATAGTGGAGGTCAATGAGCATCGCATTAGAAGATAACACGCAACGGACACTACGCACGCAAGGCTGTCGATACGAATCAAATTTATTATGGGAAGACGAAGGTTTTTTGCTATTAGAACGATTGCTTTTGTGGGGCAGGAGCGTTTGAAGAATGGTTTTAATAATACAATAGTATATTATTTATTGTTGCTACAGCTATTTATGTACATATAAAGCTGATCAATATTACTTTAAGGGGTGCCGTACCTCAAAAGGAAAAATCAGAACCACAGATCACTTCCTTGTCCATCTGTGAAGACCTTTTTTATCAGGAATGCGTGGAGGTATCAAGTTGAAATTAATATCAAGTATATAGGTCTGTGGGGTCTCCCTTGTTTGACCGAAAGGAATTTGACAAATTTTCACTACCCAAAAATTTTTTCGCATAATTTCATTTGCCAAATTATTACTTAGCAAAAAATCTATTCACAAAAAGTTGTAACGCAAACCTAATGTTTGGCAAATGAACGTTTAAACTATAACTTGTTTACCAACTAGTACTTCTAACATTTTTTATTTAGTCAAATATTTCATTTGTAATAACAGTTTTTATGCAAAATCAAATAAGCCAAATACTTATTTAGTATCGTCAGTTTTCAATTCACCCTTTCCTATTCGTCAAATGCTTCAATGACAAAAATGTGAACTACTAAGTGGGTAGAAGGTAAATCATAAATGGCGCTCAATGTGTGCTCTTTTTTTCTATATAATGTAGTCGTTCCTGGCACAGTAGGTAGTAGGTCACAGTTTTAACCTAACCTAACCATTTTTTTTAAAATAAGTAATTAACCTAATCTAAATAATTCAGTTCCGGGTAACCTACTAAAAACAATCTCTTTTTTCTATTAATGCAAGTCGTTTCTGGCACTCGCCCGCCGCTGCCGCGGCACCGCTCGCTTCGCTCGCTCGGCTCGTACGTAGGAGGTCACAGTTTTAACCTAACCTAACCTACCCATTTTTTTTAAAGAAGAAATTAACCTAATCTAAATTGTTGAGTTCCGGATAACCTACTAAAAACAATATATTTTTTTCTATTAACGCAAGTCGTGTCTGGCACTCGCCGGCCGCTACCGCGGCACCGCTCGCTTCGCTCGCTCGGCTCGTGCGTAGGAGATCACAGTTTTAACCTAACCTAACCTAACCATTTTTTTTAAATAATTAACCTACTCTAACGACCAAATGAAAATATGCGTACTAAAATCATTCGAAATATTGCAATGGTATAAAAAAAGGTTGCTAAAATTTGTTTGGGTAATGAAATTTTGTCAAAATCTTTTCGGCAAAACGGCAGGCACCCAGATCTATGGTGCCTTGAACTTCTAAAAAAATCCAGCATTTAAATCAACGCAATAAAAAAATACTGTCATTTATGCGACATGTTTTGATACTCGCTAATAAATCAAAACCGTTGATCATGAAATTTGGTAAGAAGCAAAGTCTCACAGCACAAGTAAAGAAAAAGTCCTAAAATCGTTGATTTTTAGTTTTATCACATACAGAAATGTTTTTTTTTGCTATTACAAATTTAAATTTGCAGTTGGAGATTAACCGTAACGTATATCAATATATGGGAGAACATATTTTTGAACTACGGGTGTCTCAATAAATTAAGCGATTAGCAGAACGTGACATCGAGGCATTTTTGCATCAACTGGAAAGTGGAGAACTGTCTGATGACAATTTAGAGGAAGATGAAGACGAAATTGGATATTATGCTGATCGTAATGAAATTTTAGCTGATTTAGAAGACAGTTTAGAAAATCTTGAAGATGTAGATGGTGATCGGCCAATAATATTTGACGATGAAAATGACAGTGATCCCCCTTTAGTTTCAAATGAGGTTGAAACGCCACCGCTCCCATCGACTTCTTCAGTAAGTGTTACTGGAAATGTAACCACTCGTAATCTAGTTTGGAAACGGAAAAATCTAAACCTTGTTGAAGAAGCTTTAGCATTCATAGGAAATATACCCTATGCACAGAATATTATGGAACTTACCACCCCGTACCAATTTTTTTCTTATTTCTTTGAAGATGATTTGCTCAAACAAATAGTAAGTGAATCCAACAAGTATGCAATACAGAAAAATGCTAACTTCACCGATATTATTTCCGTCTTGGAGCTTCGTAAATTTCTAGGCATACTTATTTATTCTTCTGTCTACCATTTCCCAAGTGTGCGATCATATTGGTCAGCAAAAGCTAGATTTGCACCTATCGCAGATACTATGACTGTAAATCGCTTTGAAAAAATTCGGCAAATTTTTCACATGAATGATAATGTACATCACCTTCCCATTAGTCATCCTAATCACGACAGATTGCACAAGATAAGACCAATTATCGATTATCTGAACAAAAGATTTATGAGTGTTCCTTTTGATCACAGACTATCTGTAGATGAACAAATGTGTGCCACCAAGATTTCACACTTTATGAAGCAATATCTTCCAAACAAACCCCGTAAGTGGGGTTTTAAATTGTTTGTCTTATGTTGCTTGATGGGATACGCCTACAGCTTTGAGATCTATTCAGGGGCACAAAATATTGAAAGATTACAAAATGAACCTGATTTAGGTGCCGTGTCCAACACAGTCATCCGTTTGTTGCGATCCGTTCCTCGAAAAGTAAATCATATCGTGTATTTCGATAACTTTTATACAAATGTAGCTCTACTCTATTATCTTTGGGGAGAAGGAATCTACTGCTTGGGTACTGTGCAAAGAAATAGACTCGGAAAGACCTGCAAGTTGCCAGAAAAAAAAGACGTAATGAAAGCTGATGTTCCCAGAGGGTCATACTGTGAAAATGTTACTCATTACAATGGATTAGACCTGGCAGCTACTAGTTGGAAACACAACAAGCAGGTCTTATTGCTTTCGAATTATGTAGGAGCAGAACCAGTAGTCTATCAAACGGTTTGACAAAAAGCAAAAATCTACTGTTGAAATTCCTTGCCCTAGAGTCGTAAAAGAGTACAATGCTCATATGGGCGGCGTCGACCTAATGGACAGCTACTTAGGTCGGTACCGCATCAGAATGAAGTCTCGCAAATGGACGACACGATTGTTTTATCATCTGCTAGACATGACGGTCATAAACGCTTGGGTGCTCTATAAAAAAGTACTGACCAAAAAAGGAGAGAATCCGAAACAAATAATGAATTTAGCTGACTTTAGAACTGATCTGGCAGAATCTCTATGTAAGTACCGAGCTTACGATCATGATACCAAACGTGGTCGGCCAAGTTCTAGTCGCTTAGAAGAAGTAACCATCAAGAAAGCAAGGACAGCTCGAGCGCATGAACAAGTAATGCCAACAAGACGTTCGTTTTGACAATTTAGGGCATGAAAGAGAATATTGTAGTAAGAGAAACAAATGTAAATATAATAACTGTCGGAAGTTGACATCTGTCATGTGTTCAAAATGTAAAGTGTCTTTGTGTGACAACAGAAACAATAATTGTTTCTATTTATTTCACAAAAAATAAAACTCACATTTTTTTTGAGCTAAATGCATGGAGTATCAAAAATGATACTTGAAGTTTTATTATAAATAAAAATATTAAAATTTAAAAAATATTTTTTTTATTATTTTTCTCGACTTTTGTACCCCTAAATCTATTATATATATTTTTTTCAGAATATTTAAAAATTTCATGCATTTAAGGGTTAAGGCCTCCAGCCAGGGCATAAAACTTATAAACTAAGCGACTACTCACTAAGGGCACCCCCTGAGGGGTACGGGACTAGGCTTAGGACGTCGCTGGGGGGAGGATAGCAGGGGACAGGCTGGATTGGATTATTATTTGACTGGTTCAACCGATAAACTTATAAAGCTCTGTTTCACCACCAGTTAATTTATATGGCAGATAATTTAATTTAAATTCTGTCCCATTTTATTTAATCTAGTCGATAGTGCGTTCAAATTCTGTCCCATATTTTATCTGCTTTTTTTAAATTCATTTATTTGCATTAAAACATGGTAATATAGGTATTACATTAAAATTAGTGCTTACATGTTTTGCTAAAGATACATAACATGCAAACTTATCGGTATGCGTACTAACACATAATATTAAGCTATTTTTAGAGCATATTTAGTCTCTATGAATTCTTTAATAGAATTTTTTTTTTGGATTTCAGCCATTTATATAATTTGTGCCTAAATGCTCTAAAAGTCAACGTTTTTAAATTGCTTGGTATATTATTATAAATACCCGCTCACACGAACGCGGTGTGAATCGGGTCCGTGGATCATTTTATATAATATTGTACGTGGTATGAGTTCTATACCAAGAAAATATTTTTTTATTATTAATGTTGTTCCATCACTATTAAGTACTAATATCGAATTCTATGCATTTAATTTGATGCGTTATCTATTTCCGAACGATTTAAGATACGTCAACACTGACTGAGACTTGTCTATGACATTAAAAAATATTTTTTTCTCTGACATGTCATTGTTCGGTCCGTCGACTGTGAAAGTGTTTTACTCAGTTAATAGTTTAATTGTACTGTGGTAAGTGAGTTTATTTATGTTTCATGTTAAGAATTAACACACCATGCATTTTAAACCTTAAAACATATAGGTCATCGCTTGTTTTTTCTTACTAGAGCCATTTCTTTGAAATCTGAAGCTAAATTGTCTTTGTTCGTCTTTTTAACCATTTCTAGAAATGTAAACAATAACAAATTCAAACGAAACATTCAATATAATGGTGCTTAACTAATTAGGTTTCCAAGTAAAGAATTGGAGCTACAGAATTCTTAGAAACTATGCCGCTATCGCATTATGTAAACAAACGCGCGCCGCGGGCGGAATGACGTCAGCGGGTGGTACACTTGACTAGTTTTTTAAGCGGGCGTACCTGCCGTGTGAGCGGCGTACACACATTGCTAAACAGTTCTTATTATATTTTGTAGATCTAGGAATGTCATTTAATACGAGTATGAATGGATCTCTACGATTTCTTGGATACACATCATTTGCAGTTCTAAATAAATCTTTATTGTTTGATACGAACATACATATTTCATATAAGTAAAGTGGGGGTAGAGGTAACAAACCGAAGTTTTTAAATATTAGTTGACATGATTGATAATCCAGTGACACTGTGAAACAGGCTTAGTATTTTAACTTACAGGCCAGCCTGAGCAATGACCTCCAAGACGACCATAATAATATGTATTGGCATCATATAAAAATCGTAAACTCCTTCAATTGACACCGTTTTATTTGCCAATATGAGCTTTATGGTTCCTATCATAAAGTTTATAGTCCCATAGGTATATTTACTGCTAAATACTACGCTTTCACGGTAGTTACACATTACACACGACATCGTGTTACATACCTTGGGAACAATATATCGGTACATAGGCTGGTTACAAACCTTCGACAAAGGATAATTAATTATTTGCGATTAAACGAATTACTTTTTAGGGTTCCATACCTCAAAAGGAAAAACGGAACCCTTATAGGATCACTCGTGTGTCTGTCTGTCTGTCTGTCCGTCTGTCACAGCCAATTTGCTCCGAATCTAATGGACCGATTAAGTTGAAATTTTTACACATATGAATATCTGTGATCCAAACACAGACGGGTAAAGTAAATAAATAAATTTTGAATATGGGGATCACTTTTGGGGGGCAAATAAGAAAATAAAAAAAAAGTTTTGAAAAAACTACCGTGTGACATATTAAATGAAAGGGATGAGGATCTCAAATATATATTTTTTTTATAATTTTAAAATAAATTGTTTTAAAGTTATTCAAGAAAATAGACGAAAGTTGACCATTCCCCCTTATCTCCGAAACTATTGAGCCTAAAACTACAAACTTACATTTACAGTTGGAATGTATGGGAGAACATATAATTCAACTACAATGTTAAGAATAAGAATAAGAATAAGAATAAGAAATTTTATTTGCACAAACATGTGTACACATACAAAATTAAAATAATAGATGCATGCAAGGTCGTAAATAAGATTAGCTCACGACATGTTTGCCATTTCTCATGGCGTGCAAATATCTTGGAAAAAATAAAATAAAAATAGTATTAATACATTGATTTTAAAATATTACAATTATACATTAATTAATGTCAGTTAAACAAATACATTCAATCATTTACATTATCCAATTATTCATTTTATATTTGACTAGTCCAATAATACAAATTACATATAATAAAATTATATTATGAAGATTTACAATAGGAATTCAATTAAATAACATTTATTATGGCATATTTAAATTATATATTTTTATCAAAATGAGTCGTTTAAAAATTCTGCAATACTATAATATGCTTTTTGTGCCAAAAAAGATTTCATTGTTTTTTTAAGTTTAAGTATTGTTAGCTCTCTCCAACTTTTGGGCAATTTGTTGTAGACAATTGGTGCCATGCAAAAAACACTCTTGCGCATAAGTGCAGTTTTCGATGTATGTCCACATAGTTTACTATCATCACGTCTATTTCTAGGGAATTTGTCTGCCATACGAGAAAACAACTGTGGATTTGTTTTTACGAACATGACTATTTCTAATATATAAAGTGAGGGTAATGTTAATATATGATGTTTAATGAAATAGTTTTTACAGCTATCAGTAGTTTTGAGATTAAACATAGATCTCAAGCAGTACTTTTGTCTTTTAAAGATGATATCCCTGTCGGTTGAGTTACCCCAGAAGATAACCCCATATCTAATGACGGATTCTATCAAACCATAGTAGGCCGTTAATAACGATTCTACATTTAGAGTGCGTGATAATTTATATAACGCATATGCACCACTGCTTATTCTTTTGGCTAGAGCCTCAATATGCGCTTTCCAATTTAGGTTTCTGTCTATTGTTAGGCCTAAAAATTTTGTAGTGTTAGCTGTCTGTATTTTATTATTATTATATTCGATGTCAAGATTAGAGAAAGTTAAGTTTGTTCTTGGGATAAACTCATCCCAATTGCGGTAGCCTTCATTGTGCGCGATCCGACACGCACTTAGCCGGTTTTTTCTTTCATAAAAGTACGAGATAAGGCACAGCAATCGAAAAAGAATAATAATGCAGGATGTTTCGACCCAGGGTTCATGAATCCAACTCCAACCACCTAACCACCGACTTCAACCAACCGACCCAACTAATTGACAACCAACTAACCCAACCAACTGATTTCAACTTTAAATGCGTTTATTCCTATTTTTTACAAATGATGGTTCAACAAGCTAATTAATGCTACGATAGATGTTGAACGACCATTCGTTCAACATCTATCGTAGCATTAATTCCATACGTATTATTTACGTCCATACGTATGAAAGAACGTATGGACGAATGAACTGTCGCAGTGTTGGTTCGCTTTCTTGTGTGTGTTGATAGTAAGACATCTCACATCAATGCGGTGCATGAACGAATTTTTTAACGCAACATAAGCACGGAACTGGTCGAAGTGGCGATGCTTGGCAGAGGCCTATGTTCAGCAGTTTTTTATCAGTCAATAAGTTTAATAAAGTTAGCGTAAATTTAATTTATTATATTTTTTTTTCTTTTTAGATATTGACCTCTAATTATATACTTAAATTGTATATATAGCCTACTGAAAAAAAATATAGGTACAGTGTACGAGACAACTTTTAAGTAGCATGGATTTGAATATTTGCATTCATTAATTTCAATTTTACGAATGTATTTGGTTTTAATGACTTTACAAGTTATTGCGTGTGCGTAAAGATCATTTTCGCCTAAAGCCGTAATAAAGATTGTTGATGTTGAAGTCGCACTTAGTTCGGATTGTGATCGGTTTTACGAATTTTGCCGATGCTACATCTAAGTTGTCTCGTACTGTACATAAGTTAAATGATTCTATAAAGCAGGTATGGAGTGCATTCAAAGACTCGACGAGTGACTAACTTGTAGCATGTTTGGCAGTTATAATAACTAACCAAAGGGTAAATATTTTGAATAGCTATCCTTTCATTACCTACGACATGATACTTGAAGGTTTGACCAAAATGAGAGAAAAATACTCGTCACACACATAAACTATAGGTTGAAGTCAGTAAAAAAAAAATTGGCAGTCATGGGGACTGCCGACTCATTCGCAGATCTTTGACAGTCGTTACGGGTCGTCAGAAGCCCGAAAGTCTGACAACTAGTCTAACCAAGGGGTATCGTATTATTACCCAGTAACTGGGTTCTGGAGGTCAGATAGGCACTCGCTCCATGTAAAATACTGGTATTCAGCTGCATATCCGGTTAGACTGGAAGCCGACCCCTTCAAAAAAGAAGAAACAAGAAAAAAAAAAGGCTAGGCAGATTGATTGGGGACTGCCGACGGAAGTGTAATCGTATACGTAAAACTGCATAGTCGCGGAGACGGGACCCCAGATTTCCCCCTACCAAAAATCGCTTAACGTTCGCAACTCAATGTTTTCACTTCAAAAATATTTCTTGAAAAATCAAAAGATTACTTATAAATGGCTGTCTGTAATAATAGTCGGTATATGCTGTAAAAATCCCAGCAATCTGCTCATTACACGCTCACTTCACCTTATCTTTTCTCGATGAGATTTCAATCTGCGTAGCCTTTTCCCAACTATGTTGGGGTCGGCTTCCAGTCTAACCATATGCAACTGAATACCAGTATTTTACATGGAGCGACTGCCTATCTGACCTCCACAACCCAGTAACTGGGTAATACTATAACCCTTGGTAAGACTGGTTGTCAGTTTTTTGGGCTTCTGACGACCCGTAACGACTGTCAAAGATACACGAATGACAGCCGGGTCCAACGGCTTAACGTACTTTCTGAGGCACGAAGGAGTCTCGGTATGTAAAGATGGTCACTCATCCACTGACCAACCCTGGCAAGCGTAGCTTAACCTGATGGATCGACCGTGCGGCTATTATTACTTAGCCACCAGCTCCTCCATTATTATATCGGTAAACTACAAATATTGCTGAACAAAATAATTCCAATCCCCTCTTAAAAAAATAACATCTAAAACTACCAACAAACCCCATCCCAAAGCTAACAACATTTCCGTATTAGCATTTCAATCGCACGCTCGCAACCATCCTTATCAGATACTACATTCAGTTTGTTAGTGCACATTAAACTCAGGAGCGACTCGCTTTGAATAGCGGATCGGGACTGTTTACTTATTAAGTAACGTTTTAGAATTTAGAACAGTTAATGTTGTTTGCGTTTTGAATTATGTTTGGGGGGTTTCCTTTCCATGTTTAACGTAGCAGCAGCTTTTATAAACAAACATAATACACATGTCTCTTTAAGCCAAATGGAAGAAAGCAAAAACACTTGTAGAACATTTTATTTGTCTTTAAAAATAAGCTAAAATAGTTCGAGCAACAGGATCAGGTGTGTCTCACAGCTGTGTCAAATAAATAACTGAATGAATCCATTCAAAGACCGTTGTAATTTAAGGTCACATAAAATATTGCCACCATGTTTGAAAGATGGATTAATAGTTACAGTGTAACAGATAGACGGGAAATAATTTAAATATTTAGTAATAAGGAAAATCATTAAAGCGCTCTTCCTCTCTCCTATTTATTTAAAATGTTGCTGGGCCTGACAATGTCCATAAATGTTTCTATTTGTTAGTACTTACCACCTGTATGTGTACGATAAGGAATTCAATAAAAAAATAATTAATTGATTGTGTTTTGTTTAAGCAGACAGGTAATATTATAAACGCGAAAGTTAGTGAGTATGGATGGATGGATATTTGTTAATCTTTCACGCAAAAACTACTGAACGAATTTTGATGAAATTTTGCACACAGATAGTTTATAACTTGAATTAACACATAAAATACTTTCTATCCCGATATTTTTACGGTTTCGAGACTTACGTGGGTGAAACCGCGGGGCGCTGCTAGCAGCAACTGAGTCACTAGTGACTCATATTTCTCACCTACTACGTTGGTAGAAGTTCTATCCATATAATATTTACTCCCAGAAAGCAATCACTTATTTATTTTGGCACAAAACTAGCACCCACGCAAAGTAAACACACGTACCCTTAACTTTTATTTCTATTTACAGTCGAACAAAGCGTTTATAGAAAACAGCCAAAAATATTTTTATTCCCTAAACGGCCAATATTAATTTTAATTGTGGGCGTAATAACTTTTTAAGCGAATGTACTTTACTAGCTTGTACCCGCGACTTCGTCCACGTGACTTGTTCCCCGACGCTCTATTACTTTGTTTTTGCTTAGCATTCATTCTGACTTTTTTTCTTTTTGCTCGGCTCCTAAGAGTTGTAGCGTAATGTTAAATAGCCAATAGCCTTCCCCAGGAACTGGGCTATCAATTAAAATAAGTTTTTAGGGTTCCGTACCTCAAAAGGAAAAAACGGAACCCTTATAAGATCACTCGTGTATCGTGTGTGTGTGTGTGTGTGTGTGTGTCTGTCCGTCTGTCTGTCTGTCTGTCCGTCTGTCACAGCCAGTTTGCTTCGAATCTAATGGATCGATTAAGTTGAAATTTGGTACACATATGAATTTCTGTGACCCAAACACGGACGGGTAAAGTAAATAAATTCAATTTGAATATAGAGGTCACTTTTGGGGGAAAAATAAGAAAATTAAAAAAAAAGTTTTTTCCATGTGGCATATCAAATGAAAGGGCTTACTATAAGGGTCTCAAATATATTTTTTTTTATAATTTTAAAATAAATCGTTTTAAAGCTATTTAAGAAAATACACGAAAATTGATCATTCCCCCCTCCTTATCTCCGAAACTACTGAGTCTAAAATTTTTAAAAAAATACAGAAAATAGATTTTTACCTTTAGATTACAGTAACACATATAAGAAGTCTGTGGTCTTAAAATAACATGGTAAATCTATCAATATTGTGCGTACAAACTTACATTTATAGTTGGAATGTATGAACATGAACATGTGTGTGTGTTGAACATGTTTTTCAACTACAATGTTAAGTTTGTTCTTAAGATAAATTCATCGCAACTACGGAAGCCTTCATTGTGCGTGGTCCGACACGCACTTGGCCGGTTTTTTTTAAAATCGATCTTGTAGTCCCAGAGATTAGCGCGTTCAAAGAATCAAACAAAAAAAAACCGGCCAAGTGCGAGTCGGACTCGCGCACGAAGGGTTCCGTACCATCTAAACATACAAAATAAGAAACTGACTGACTGACTGACATATCAACGTACAGCCCAAACCGCTGGGTATAGAGATTCCAAATTTGGCATGTAGGTTCCTTATGAGGTCTAGGGGTTCACTAAGAAAGAATTTTTCAAATACACCCTCTATGGGGGTGAAACGGGGGTCCAAAGTTTGTATGAATAATCTTATTCCTCGAGTTAATAGACTTGAAACTTGGCACGAATCTTTATCTAAGTAAATTATAAAGTTTTTCATTTTTAGTTTTCCTAAACTACCTAAAGAGGGATTGGGGTGTGTCAAAGTTTTTCTGGAGTCATTTTAATGCGCGGTCCGATTAACTCAAAATTCAGTATTTATACTTGAGACCAAAAATAAAGAACAACGTGTATCCCACGAACGACCATGAGGGTTTCGAGGGGGGAGGCTTTTTCGAATATCAACCCCTAAGGAGGTGAAGACGGGTAATCAATTTAACAGGGCAGGTTTTACTGCGGGGCTTGATTAATTCGAAAATTGATGTAAATACCCTTTCAGTCAAGTTACGGAAATATCCCAAACGGTTATTTAAATACCACCTCTGTGGGGGTGAAAACAAGGAATATAGTTTATATGAAAAATCTTATTGATTTGGTTAATTAACATGAAACTTGGCACAAACACTTGCCTAAGCAAGTAATAAAGTTTGTCATCAATAGTTTGGGTTCCAGTATTGAGGAGGGAAAAAGGGAAGGGGAGGGTGTGGTGAGGAAAGAAGGAGGGGAGGGGTGGTGACGAGGGAGAAGGAGAAGATGATGGAGGGAAAGGGAGAGGGATAGGCTGGTATAATGAGGGGGATGGAGATGAAGAGGGGTGAGTGGGGACGGGAGGAGTTGGTGAGGGTAGAGAGGGATGGGAAACCGATAAAGGGGGTGTGAGAGGGGGAGTGAGAGGAGAAGTTAGCGGGAAGGGTATGTGGTGAGGGGTAAGAGGGAGAGGAGGATGGGGAGGGAGAGGGGGATGAGGGGTGAGAGGGGGTGGTGAGGGGTGGGAAGGAGGAGTGAGATGGGGTTAGAGGGAGAGCGGAGGTGAGACGGGGTGATAGGGGGGGCCGACGATTGCCTTTACACCTTAAAATTTCTTTTTGTATAGCACTGATTCATTAAAGAGAGATTGACTTGACTTGACTTTTATTGACTGATTGATTGAAGAGCGGGGAGAGGTGGAGAGGGATAGGAGGGTGGAGGGTATGGAGAGCGGGATGAGATGGAGGGGAGGAGTTAGCGCGGGTATAGGGGGAGGGTAGAGGGGAGGGTAGAGGGGGAGGGTAGAGGGGGAGGGGAAAGCGATGAAAGGGGTGTCAGAGGGGGTGAAAGGGGGAAGGGAAAGCGGTGAAAGGGGTGTCAGAGGCGGTGAAAGGGGAAGGGGAGGTTATCGGGAAAAGGATGTGGTGTGGAGGTGAGAGGGAGAGGGGTGGGGGTGAGAGGGGGGTTAGAGGGAAAGGGACAGGGGTGAGAGGGGGAGGCGACGAGTACCTTTGCACCTTAAATCTGCTTTTTGTGTAGCATTGATTCATTGAAGAAATATAGCCCGACAGAAATGACCGACGAATAGAAAGTCGGAAATTCGGAACGGCACATAAAACAGGAGTACATTCCAGTCGTGCGTCAGAGCTGTCACACACATTTTTTTTGTTTGTTTGAACGCGCTGATCTCTGGAACTACCAGGCGGATTTTAATAATTAATTAATTATTTTTGCATTTGATAGCTCAATTCTTAAGGAAGGCTATAGGCATAGTTTAACGTCACTCTAGGAATCTTTGGTGCCGAGCAAAAAGAAAAAAAGTCAGAAAGAACGCTAAGCTAAAACGAAATAATAGCGTGGGCAGGCAATGCGATGCGACGATGGGTCGGGGGAACAAGAAATTTCAGCAGCAAGGAATTTCCGAATTTTGGCAGAAGCTATATTTATTTATTTATTTATTTATTATTCCCAACACAACTAACATTACAGGTTGCCCCAAATCGGTAGCGTGGCCTCAAACAATAAGTAAAACAACAATAAGTACTTAAAGTAACAATAAGTTAAGTATAACATAACACATGTAAAGTAATCTTTGTGAACTCATTCAGAGAACAGTAAAATAAATCTACCCTTTCCGCGATTTCGTTAAGTGTATGCAAGGCGCGCGTCAAAGGTGCTTTACCCAGCAGGTTGGTCCGGCCGCGACGCACCGCCAGTAACCGCGGTCTCCGACGACGCCGCGTCACGTAGTTATCAGGCACGTTCAGACACACATCCTTTAGCACACCCGGGTTAGAGATCTTACCACGCAGTAACTTAAAAATATACGTAACAAGTGCCAAATCCCTTCTTGTTTCCAGCTTGTTGTACCCAACCATACCTAACACAAATAGGGTTGGGTACATCAATGGATAGAAAGGATAGACTCCGTATAGTTTCATATACAGGTACCGTGTGAATTTATTCTGTATGCGCTCCAGCATTAGGACATATTTGGTTTCATGTGGAGCCCATACAGCCGCATTGAACTCTAATTGTGTTCTTACGAGTGCGTATATTATTGAGTGAGTATATTAATATACAATAATAAGAAAAGTCCTGACTGACTGGCTGACTCATCAACGCCCAGCCTAAACCCTTGGACCTATAAAGCTGAAATTTTTCACAGAGGTTCCCTTTATAATGAAGACAAGTTTTTGTTCCCGTGGGATATTTTCCGACATCCACGCGGGCGAAGCCGCGGGCACAAGCTAGTTATCTATAAAAACGGCAAAAAAATCACGTTTGTTGTATGGGAGCCCCCTTAAGTATTTGTTTCATTTTAATTTAATTATTTATTTTTAAAGTGAATATTTTAACTAAATATTCTGTGAATATTTCAAGCAGGTAGACTGTTGCCGTTATCAATATCGAACAAAAACGAGCAAAAAAATCACGTTTCAACAAACGTGATTTTTAGGGTCATACAACTATGACCCTTAAAATAATTATTTTATTCTGTTTTTTTAGTATTTGCTGTTATAGCGGCAACAGAAATACATCAACTGTGAAAATTTCAACTGTATAACTGTCACGGTTCACGAGATACAGCCTGGTGATAGACGGACACTCAGTCGGATGGACAGCGGAGTCTTAGTAATATAGTTTTAAAGTAATTTAAAGTTCTTATATACCAACCTTTTCGTTTGACTTGAGATGAGAGTTTTGTTATAGAATATTTATTATAAAATTCTCACCATAGAGATTACATAAAAATCAAAGCAATGAAGCGCTGTAGTGATGTGCCAAAAATTGAGTAATCGATTCTTGTCGAGCTCACTACCCGATTGAGGAAGCGTCGGCACTAAATGGGCCAGATCAGGGTTGTCAGAAATGGACGAAAAGGGAAAGTTGGTATGCTGGCTAGTAACTAGTAGCTAGTACTCGTAAGTAGTAATAACCGACATCCTATTGAGTAACATACTATCAATCGGAATCTGAATAATTTTGAAGCAAATTGCTAATCCTTTGCTTCCTAAGTTCGAAAAATTTGACTGCTGGACAACGTAAATGAGTAACCAATGAAAAAAAAGAGGAGGTTCTTAAGTCTTGCTTATATACAGAGTGTAATTGTAAACACCGTTATACTTTTAAAGGATAATTGTACGCATCATTATAAACAACTTTTACTATGGGACCAAACCTGAAACCGCGAAAAAACATTATCAGCTGTTCCCTACATTTTTTTTCGCGTTTTCAGGTTTGGCCGATAGTAAAAGTTGCCCATAATGATGAGTACAATGACCCCTTAAAGGCATAACGGTGTTTACACTTACAACCGGTTTCAGCTTCTTTTTAAAATTATGGTATTAAAATATCATGCAATTAATGAAGTTTTACATTTGTGACGTTTTGACAACCCTGACCTAGACACCGCCAATATATCGTACGCAGCACTGCTTTATGTCTGATAGAATTATCGATATTTTATGTCACGATATGGGTTTTCGAATGGAACTCCTTACGTAAGATATTTTAAAAGGTTATCGAAGACTTGTTATAGGACATTAAAGCTAGAAGTTTTAAGTGCGTTTACACATTACTAGTCTGAAAGGTTTCTAGATTGAAATTTGTTTAACAGGTCCTTAACTGTGAAAGTCATCACAATCATACACAACACTTATACTGGGTTTTCTACTGTTTTTCTTTGTGTGTTTATTAGTTTTCTTTTCTGAATTAGTTTTTATTGTATATTCCTATTCTACGATAGTAGAGGAGCTTGTGGCTAAGTAATAACAGCTACACGGATCGATCCATCTGTTTAAGCTACACTTGCCGGGGTTGGTCTGTGGATGGGTGACCATATTTACATACCGAGACTCCTCCGTGCCTCGGAAAGCACGTTAAGCCGTTGGTCCCGGTTGTCATTCGTGGATCTTTGACAGCCGTTACGGGTCGTCAGAAGCCCGAAAGTCTGACAACCAGTCTTACAAGGGGTATCGTATTACCCAGTTACTGGATTGTGGAGGTCAGATAGCCACTTGCGCGCCCGCGGGAAGTTTGTTCCCCAACAGTAGATTGTCCGTGGGAACAAAGTTCTCAAGACAATATTTTTTTACATTTAACCTTGTTCCTGAATATTGTACTGTGGTAAGTGGTTTTATTTATGTTTACGTTAAGAGTTAACACAGCATGCATTTTAAACCATAAAAAAATATAGGTCATCGCTTGTTTTTTCTTTGTAGAAAACCTAGAAATCTAGAATCTAGAAATCTGAAACTAACTGTGTTTGCTCTTTACATACCTATTGTTGTGAATTTTATACGATCATACATTCAAACGAAACATACACTACAATAGAGTCCAGTTCTCTGGCATCCATTAAAATATTCGAGCGTTACAAGATTCCACGAATCTTCGTCGCTTCGGCATTGTTTGTAAACACATGCAAAGTGCGGGCTGACGTCATGGTGCGCGTACGCGTGACTGTACTACCGACTGTTTTTTGTGTAGAACCGCTTTCGTACGAGTGGATAGGCAGTCGCTCCATGTAAAATACTGGTATTCAGCTGCATCCGGTTAGACTGGAACCTGACCCCAACATAGTTGGGAAAAGGCTAGGCAAATTGGTTCCTTTTCTAGTAGATTACGAGTAAATTATTTGAATCTAGCTGCGCCCCGCGGTGTTACCCGTGGTTTATGAGATACACTTTAGTGTATCTCATACACGCTTATTATACACGCTTTAGCGTGTATTATTTAATCGGTGAGAAAAGTATTCACAATAAAATTGCTCATCCCACGGGAACACTAAATTTTTTCAGGATATAAAGCCTATGTGTGCTATTTGTATACAGGGTGTCTGCTACTTGCACACCAAATTTCATCAAAATCTGTCTCACCGTTTGAGTTTGAAGAGTAGCAAATATATTTGAATTCCTTGCTCACCCCACGGGAACACTACATTTTTCGGGATAAAAAGTAGCCTGTGTGTTAATCCAGGGTATCAGCAGTCTACATACCGAATTTCATCCAAATCGGTCCAACCGTTTGAGCGTGAAGAAGTAACAATCATACACACACACACACACACACATACTCACTAACTTTCGCATTTATAATATTAGTGTGAATAAATATTAGTGTGAAGTATTAAGAAATTTATTTTAACGTACATAATACCTACTATTGCATGTATTAAATGTTAAGAACGCTGTTACAAATGGGTAGTCAAATCATTACATTTTTACACAAAAGTATGTTTAATAAATAAAATGCTTTGTAATGATTTCACTAACCGTTTGTAACAGCGTCCTTAACGGAACGCAGGAGCTTGGATCTCACGATACAGGGAATCCTAGTGTGAGTTCCAGGAATCAACGCATTGATTTGAAACGAATGTAATATCCTTAACAATAAATTATTCTTATTCTTTAAAGTTAAGGATTGGGCAAGAGACGGTGTACTACTCGTATACATAGAGTGACGTCATAGTGTGGTTAGCTGAGTTGAACGTGTAACAGGGAATCTTTTTTTAGGGTTCCGTACCTCAAAAGGAAAAAACGGAACCCTTATAGGATCACTCGTGTGTCTGTCTGTCTGTTCGTCTGTCACAGCTAATTTGCTCCGAATCTAATAAACCGACTAAGTTTAAATTTGGTACACATATGAATTTTGGTGACCCAAACACGGACGTGTAACGTAAATAAATGAATTTTGAATATGGGGGTCTCTTTTGGGAGGAAAACAAGTAAAATTTAAAAAAAAAAAATTGCAAACTGTACCATGTGACATGTCAAATGTCACATGGTACAGTTTGCTTACTGTGAAGGTCTCAAATATATTTTTTTTCTAATTTTGAAATAAATTGTTTTGAATTTATTTAAGAACATAGTCGGAAAGTAACCATTCCCCCCCCCTCTTATCTCCGAAACTACCAAGCCTAAAATTTTGAAAAAAAAAAATAAAGAAAATAGTTCTTTACCAGAAAAACCTATAAGAAGTCTATGGTCTCAAAATAACATGGTAAATCTATATATATAAAAAATTAAGTCCTGACTGAGTCACTGACTAATATATCAACGCACAGCCCAAACCGCTAGACCTAAAAACTTGATTTATTTTGCACATAGATACCTTATACATTGTCAACATCCACTAAGGAAGGGTTTTTGGAAATTACATCCCTGAGGGGATAAAATAGGGGATGAAAGTTTGTATGAGTTATATCTTTGGAGGATGTAATGGTGCCAAATAAAATGCCGTGAATCGCAAATATTACATATATTGCAAAAAGAGAATGTTACACGAACGGTGGCTGCTAGGCAAATGAGTGATCTATACACTTTTATCTATAGGAAAAGTAACGCCTGCTTGTTTACTATAAGTTTCTTCACAGAACGCGTCGTGTGGTTGTTATTAGTTTTATTGAAGGTGTTAAGGCCTGAACATATCCCCGGCCATTGAAAGATCTCTTTCAATCCTTAAGCTCTTCTGCTGTGGGAAGTCTGCAGAGCCGTACTAGTGAACGTCGCACGCAGCCCTTGTTGGTGTGGATATGTGCTACTCTGGCTATCCCATCAGATCCGGATATAAGGCGAAGAACTCGTCCAAGTTTCCATGCAAGAGAGGGCGCGTTGTCATCTGCTAGGAGTACCATATCTCCAATATTCAGCTTTGATGTATCTGTTCGCCATTTTGTCCTCTGTTGCAATTCGCACAGATAATCCTTTTGTCACATTTTCTAAAAATGCTGCTGTCTTCCCTAGGCGTTGATACCGTTGCAGCTGACTTTCTTTGACTTCTACAAGATTAGGTGTTGGTAGAGCGGTCAGCGGCCTCCCAATGATGAAGTGCTCTGGAGAGAGGGGAAGGAGGTCGTTAGGACTGGATGAGAATGGACACAACGGACGGCTATTGAGAATCGCCTCCACTTGTGTAAACAAAGTTGAAATTTCTTCGAAGGTGAAGTGGCTATCGCCAATAACACGTCTTGAAACATATTTTGCCGACTTAACCCCGGCTTCCCATATATGCCACCGAAATGAGGAGTGTAAGCCGGAATAAAATTAAATGTAATTGATTGCTGACTCGCAAAATCAGACAGAGGCTCGTGGTGAGCTCTTATGAACGCTCCTATTTCTTTCGCGGCAGCCACACAGTTGCCTCCTTTATCGCTGAATATTTCCGTTGGCTTACTTCGACGAGCTATTAACCGCTTGAGTGTCATTATGAATGACAGCTTCTAAATGGATACATTTATAACGCATACAAACAAAAAGGCATAGATAACACTTAACAACACGGCACCTACGGCCTTTAGGATTGATAATATAAAATGGCCCAGCAAAGTCCAAGCCAACAGATATGAAGGGATAGTCGGGTGATATACGCTGGGGCGGTAAATTACCCATTTTAGGTTGTAACGTCACTCCTCGAAGTCGTCTGCATCTTACGCAACTATTGACTGTGCGCCTCGCAAGACACCTACCATTAATTGGCCATACCGCTTCTCGCACAGACGCCAACAACAGTTGCGGACCGGATGCGTGATGCAGATGCATATTACTTAGTTCTCTTTTGAAATATTATTTAATGAATCTATGTGACGCATGAAGTAAAATTGTATGTTTCTTTTGAAAAGAATGACCCGACCTATCTATACGTCCATCTACTCGAATTAATTTATGCTCGTCTAAGAACGGCGATAACGATAATAACTTACTTTTATTATTTAAATATTTAAATTTCACTAATAAATCGTATTCAATGGGGAACGTCTGACCTTGAGAGATTACGCATAGCGAGTAGAATGACTCACGTAGCTCATTAGCAGATAATATACCTACGCGCTTATTATATTTGTTTTTAAGGTTGAATATGAATCTACGAACATAAGCAAATTTTAACGATCTTTGTAACTGAGTTAAAGACGAATATTTATTAAAGTCAATGACGGGTTGATTATTTATTGTCGAATGATGTACTTTTAACTCTGGTAGTTCTTCCGAATCATTGCCGTTTAACTTAGGCCATTCAGATTCATTTGTAATAAAAACTAGGCCCAGTCCACCACAGTGCCATTGATATAAGACGTTTAGCATCTACCACCCTCGATATTAGGCCAGCAGGGTTAGAATCCGTAGCGGCTCCTGCCCAATCTGGGGGGCCCAAACACCTCCTGCCGGAGGCTTTACGCGGGGGTCGTGCGGTCCATGGCCCTTTACGGAGCACCGGTGTGGGCGCGTTCCCTGAGACTGCGACCGGCCCGCCGGTTGAACGTATCCCAGAGTGTCATGGCCATCCGGCTAGTACGGGGATACCGCACGGTCTCCTGTGAGGCGGTGAGCCTCCTTGCTGGATTACCGCCATGGGATCTGGAGGCAAAAGTCCTCGCGCACGTGTGGGAGTGGCGCGAAGAGGTGAAACGCCGGGGCGTAACTCCGCTGCCGCGAGAAATCACGGTACAGCGGACAGAGCTCCGGCGGGATCTCATGGCGACATGGAGAGTGCGATTGTCGCAAACCAGCGCTGGGCACGCCACAATTGCGGCGATAAGTCCCCTCTTTGAGGAGTGGTTGGAGAGGCGCCACGGCGTCCTCACCTTCCGCCTGACGCAGGTCCTCACCGGACACGGTTGTTTCGGGAGGTTCCCCGATTACTCGAAGATGGCTGGACCGATTTGGATTTTTTTTGTTTTATTCGAGAAGGTATACATCACAGTTGTTCTCATAAAAAATTGATTAACTTTGCTTCAGTAGTTTTTGAGTTAGCTTCAATCATACGTATTTTTTCCCCACTTTTATATAGATGATATTCTAGTTTGTTTTGCAGATAGTGGTATTAGAATTTGTGCGGGATGGGTACACAACTAAAAAGTGAAAAATAAAAACTTTTTTACAAAAAAATACAACCGACTTCCAAAAACAACACTACAAAGTGAAAAATAACTTTAATTTCGGATGTCGGTGGCAAAAAACGAAAATACGTTTAACTAGACACCGACTTCCGAAATTAAAGTTATTTTTCACTTTGTAGTGTTGTTTTTGGAAGTCGGTTGTATTTTTTTGAAAAAAAGTTTTTAAATGGATGATGTTCTAGTTTGTTTTGCAGGTAGTGGTATTAGAATTTGTGTGGCGTAGGTACCACAACTAAAAAGTGAAAAATAAAAACTTTTTTACTAAAAAATACAACCGACTTCCAAAAACAACACTACAAAGTGAAAAATAACTAATTTCGGAAGTCGGTGGCAAAAACGGAAATACATTCAACCAGACACCGACTTTCGAAATTAAAGTTATTTTTCACTTTGTAGTGTTGTTTTTGGAAGTCAGTTGTATTTTTTTGTAAAAAAGTTTTTTGTATGTACAATATCGTTACAAAACCATTAAAAAACATTCCGTTCCGTGGCAATGTGATTGAGCCTTATATTTTGCGTCGCTTTATAGTCAAATGAGTCTACTAGTATCATAAACAATGATCTCAACTTTTGCAAAATGTCCTCAATTCATTATTATTAGTTTTATAAGTTAAAACTACTAATAATTAATGAGTGCTATTAATGCAGCTACTTTAAAATGTCATTCTCGTTTTCAAATATATTAAGTTATCTAATGAATGAAAAATGATGAATGTTTGTCAGCGTATTTACCCAACCGTATTTCTGCCTGTAGGGTTTAAAGGAACCTAACCAAACCGAACCTCGGGGTGCCCCTGACGTCGACCGTCTAGGGTTAGGGTTTTCGTCAGCAGGTCGAAGAAGCCCCGCTTCGCGGGACTCACCGAACCTCGGGGTGCCCCTGACGTCGACGGTCTTCTTCCGGTTCTTGATCAAAAGCCTAGGTTTTTGAACAAAAACCTGATTTTGTCACAAATCTGCGACATGTCGAAATACAAATAAACAGATTTGCAGACATTTATCGTATATTTGATGACCATAATTTTTGCGGGCGTTAGGTACCTACACTCCCGCGCTTGTGTTGCTAATTTTCGTGAAAAAATAATATAATATTGGCAGACAGATGTTGAATCTCTAAAATATATAAACTAGCCCACTTACAACATTAGTCGCGGAGTCATCAATTCAGAAGTAAATATATTTATCGATAGCTTTGAGTCATAATAATATACGTTCGTAAATTGACGCTGGTATTTTGATATTCCGTTGGAATAATTAACTGCACTTTTATTTCCCATAATTAATGTATGGTTTTTTGTATTTTTTTTTATACTTTGTTATTTTTGTGGTTTATAAACAATATACAAGTTAACACTATTTACACTAGGTACTAAAGTAAATGACTAACTAACTAACTATACAAATAAATACAAAACAAAACGACACTTTGGCGTTAGGAACATGCAGGTAGTTATTAAAACAAACCTTCTAGGCCGAAAACAATCTAAAATAATCGGACTTTGCTAATTTTGATAAGTAATATCGGATTTTGCGCTATTTGGTGCGAACGTAAATGTAGGTAAATTGTTGATTTTGTAACATACAGACTTAACACAGACATTTAAGATTATTTTGCTACCTACTTTTAGTTCATACTTGGGATATAATACCACGTTTAATAGCCCACTAACACGTATGGCAAGGCAATATAATGAAAGGTCCAACTTGACAGATTACCCCATTGATATTTTCTCCATTAGTTTTGCTTCATACAGACGTTCACTATACAAACAGTGCGAAGAGTGCACGTCTAATTAGTATGTATTCTAGATTTAGTTCTTACAAACTTTTTTCTGTTCTCCGTTGTCTCTAATGTTTCGTATGTGAAAGGCATGCATACCTGTTATTTGCATGGTTACTAAAATGCCATTTTTTTATGTTATATTATTTTGAATTGTAAGTGACTGTGCTGTTGGTGTGCTTATTATAAATAAATAAATATGCTACTCACGGTACAAAGGTTAATAAAAAACTTTGTGCTTTTAACATAATTGTTAGAGAACAGAACGCGCCCATAGGTATACGCACCCTGATTTTTGACAGCATTATAATTTGTAGGTTATGTGACAGAGAGATCTAATATTTATTAGATCTCTCTGTCACGATAAAAACGGAAAGGTTGTTTTTTATGAAACCTGCGAAAAAGGGGTAATCCTTTAAGAAACATCACAAAGTGGCGACCGTCAGATTACGAAAAACAACTCAAAACGATGGATCTCGAGAAATTGAAGCGTGAACACGAACAAATACGGCGTGTCTTTAATCACCACGAGGCAACCGCAGAATCACAGGTAGACCTTGAATTTACAACCGAAAAGATGGATAAGCTAGCATTAATAGACAAATCAATACAAGATGAGTTGCTAAGCTCCCAAACATTTGATCAGACAGGATCAAGACTCAGTAACCTTTTGAATTTTTTGCAGACAGAAGTTTAGGCTGAAAAGATGGTTCAAATAGCAAAAACTGAATTTTTAGGTAGTTCTAAAGAGACAGTACCAACAGCAGCATGCTTTGTGGCGGAGACAAAACAGGTAAAGGAGAAGTCTGTCGTTAATCAACCTGCAAAAGAAGGTAAGGAACATTGTTATTTCTGTGCAAAATCTCATAATACCATCGAAAGTGGTAAAGCTAATACTTTGATTCTAAAAGAAAAGAAAGATGCAATTAAGAAGAAAGGGGGGTGCTATACATGTCTAAAAAGAGGACACCTCGCCAAATATTGCAAAGCTTTTGTGAAATGTATGTATTGCAGTAGACGAAATTTAATGATCTTGTGCCCAACACTTCATGAGCAACCCAAGACGGAGACAGGTAACAACTTGTCTAGTAGTAACAACACAACAACTTTGTTATAAACTTTGATGGTTAAAGTTATAGGTGGTAATCACACAAAGAAAGTAAGAGCGCTGATGACTCCGGCTCGCAGCGCACATATGTGAGGACTGCACTGGCCCAAGAACTGGGATTAAAAGTAACAGGAAGTGAGAGCCTTAGTCACTCACTATTTGGTGGCATCAAGAAGGCTACATAAGTACATAGAGGGTTTGAATTTCAAGTGAGTAACATCGATGACACATACATTACTACAATGAAAGGACTTGAATACTTTCCAACTTTACGCAATATACTTTGCGGCAATTTGCCTAAAGTTCAAGATTCAAACCTAGTAAAGAATCTACAAAAACATCAAACGAAGCACGATTGCAACACTCCCTCTACGAGTCCCTCACCGAATCCAAATGAAACAGTACAACCACTGCCATACAAAATCAATCTTGAAAAAAATGTGAGTGACATACATTTTTTCTCTTGTTTTCTTTACAATTAATATTTCAGCCCTGATGTTTTTTTTTTCTTTCAGAAGTCCAAAACTGGTGACATTAGTTGACACAGAGTGGTCGAACTAAATTATTTCTTTAAAGAATTTGTTAAAATGTCGAGTCACCCATCAATGTTTAAATGCGGCCTTACTACAATTAAATTTTTCAAAGTGAACACAGATGTGTTCACATTTTCCTGTTCCATGTGTGCAAAAAAAATTCAAAGTAAAGAACCCAACACAACATTTGAATCAAATGGCGGTAGCCGGGATGATGACAGCTGGTTGTGGTAATGCTCAATTGAAAGAATTTTTGGCAGCTCTCGATTTACCATCCATGTCAGAATACAGGCATAACATTGTACAAGATGAAGTATGTGACGAATGGGATGTGACGGCATGGGAAGACATGAGAAAAGCTGGAGAACAGGAGAAAGTAGCAGCAATCGAAGAAGGAAAGGTAACAAAAGATGGCATCCCAATAATCGACGTAATCTTAGATGGTTGTTGGTCTAAACGCTCATACAGAACCAACTATGCTGCACTGTCTGGCGCTGCGACAATTATAGGAGGACGTTTTTGTAAAGTTCTTTTCATGGCAGTAAAAAACAAATACTGTTGCATTTGTGCCAGAGCAGAAAAACAAAACGAAGAAGTGAAACAACACGAGTGCTTCAAAAATTATAGTGGATCTTCCTCCGCTATGGAAACCACTATTATAGCTGAAGGATTCAAACAGTCCATAGAAATGCATGGCATTATCTATAGAAGATACATAGCCGATGGAGATAGTAGTACATAATTATGCCAAATTACTCGACACACGACCATATCCCGCAATTACAGTCGAAAAAATTGGTTGCAAAAATCACATACTTAGAATTTTTTGTAACAAATTGCAAATACTTAAAACTGATACAAGGTACTGTCTTATAGAAAGAAATATATTAACCACCAACACAATTTTAAAGGTAAGAAAATACATATAATATGTGACGCCATAAAATATCATGGCTCGCAAAATTTGAATCAATCAGACAACATAAAAAACCTGCACCAAGACGTTTTAAATGCCATCAATCACGCCATTGAGCGCCATGACTCTTGTAACAAACATATTTGTAACGATAAGTCAACTGGAGAAACAAAAAACTTTTTTACAAAAAAATACAACCGACTTCCAAAAACAACACTACAAAGTGAAAAATAACTATAATTTCGGAAGTCGGTGTCTAGTTAAATGTATTTTCGTTTTTTGCCACGGACTTCCGAAATTAAAGTTATTTTTCACTTTGTAGTGTTGTTTTTGGAAGTCGGTTGTATTTTTTTGTAAAAAAGTTTTTATTTTTCACTTTTTAGTTGTGTACCTACCTACCCCACACAAATTCAAATACCACTACCTGCAAAACAAACTAGAACATCATCCATATAAAAGTGGGAAAAAAATACGTATTATTGAAGCTAACTCAAAAACTACCGAAGCAAAGTTAATCAATTTTATATGGGACCAACTGTGATGTATATACACTCTCGAACAAAACAAAAAAAATCTAAATCGGTCCAGCCATCTTGGAGTAATCGGGGACGAATTGAGACCCTCCTCCTTTTTGAAGTCGGTTAAAAAATATGTGTAACACACGTCTCTGGCACCAGGTGAAATATTTAATCTGTAATGTAGCATCACACTCTAGGAGCTTAAATGAAAATGTAGATAGCAACATTCTAGAGAATTTTAATGGTGTAGTTGCAAAATTTGTCGGTGGTAAAAGAGTCAACTACGCTCTTAAACGGTCTTATCAGGCAAGATGCGCAGGGGCAGTAGTATCATTCAACTCCGGGAAAATATTGAATTGGAATTTTTCAATAGTAGCCTAACAAGAAGTAGGAAAACTCTTCATTATGAAAAAGTGTAATTCTAGCAAACATTGATCAAATGCAGAGCTGCGAACCTTACTTAATTAAATATGAAATGCTCACATTAGCAATCATGTACATCTCGGAAGTAGGCAAGTTTGTCAGAAAGCATGCGTCACTATTCCCATTAGTTAAAGACCAACGGCCACAGTAACGCAACTAAAGATCCCAAAACAAACTAGCGCAGCCAAGTTCAAAACTTGTTTTGTATCATTCAGGACCGCTTGTAATGTGAATAAAATTTACAACAGATTACCAAACGACATTAAAATTAGAGAACATGAGAATAAATTTGTAAACGCACTTAAGAAACACCTTGTATAGAAGTGTTATTATAGCCTCGAAGAACTTGACTTTAAAATGTTACATTCGACTAGATTGTGCAAATATAATAATGTTGATCAATTAATATTTATAATAAAATTATTATAATGACATTGAAACATTAATAATGTATGAATGATATAAAATTTTTATCTCATGTAATTATTCAACAATAATTCAATATATAATGTAATGATTTAATATTAATTTAATGCAATAAACTCATTTAATAATAGGTAAAATATAATGTATTGACTCAATGTGAAATTTCCATTTCATAATAATTTAATGTATATGTAATAAATAATGTAAGTTAATGTTAAATGTTGTGTTTATGCATGCAATAGTTATAAATCGAGCTGTACCTATCTGCAAATATTTTGCTGTGCCCTAGCAGGGTTCATGTTTGAAATATAAACCATGTACCTAACATCTTGTAAACGACATGAATGTAATATATGAATGTATTTTAAATATGTATGACCATGAGTTGGAACGTAATTCGAGTAGTGTGTATGATAACACAACGATTGTTATCTACGGTGCGTGCGAGACGACAGCGTCGACAGAGGCGCGTTCATATAAATGTGAACAAATCACTGAGGGCACTATTATGCCTAGAAAGATTTCCTTTGCTGAAATGACAGGGAATAAAGTTGAGTGGCCAAATGCTAAAAATAGCGATAATTCGATGACCGAATAAACGGCTCAGAAATAAATTTATCGGAAATAAAGGTAATTTAGATCCAAGTTGTAAATTTTAGGCAGCAACAACCAAAGTACCGTTATTTGTATCTAATATACACAAAAATGTTATAGAATCAGATGTTATGGATTATACTCGTATCTATGAAAAAACTAAAGAGAAGGTTTCGCCTGTGAAAATAAAGATGAAAAAACATAAATATTACAATTCTTATTTTATTAATCGGCTGAAATAGGTATGTTCAATAAAATGCTAATATCTTTGAATCTGAGAAACCTCTAGACGGTCAAATGACCGTAATGCAAAGGTAAACGATTGCATCGAAAAAGAAACGACAACAACATACCCCTAACCCCTTACGTACATTTTTTTTCTACTTTTAATAAACTGTGTTATGTTGTAAATAAACATTTTGGTGTTTGTTAGACCTAAATATATTAATTACATACTCATTATTGGGTAATAGTGTTTGGTTAATAATGTTATTCTAAACTTATAAACAATATTATAATTCGCGTAACGTGTGCTTATGCTAAACATTAATTATCTAGAAGAATAAATAATCTTAATTTAACTAGGTCGCAATTATGTGTTAAACAGTTTCGTTCGGTTCTTATGGATTATATCTGGTTTTCTATTAATGTTCACCTCCACATTAGGTGATAAATCTCGGATGACCTTGTACGGTCCCTCGTATAAGTTTGTAAGCTTATTACTAGTTTCACTTTTGATTAAGATATTATCATCTTTTTTATACCGTGCAGGAGTAATATGCTAGCTCGATAATATCGAATAACCCAGTAAAGGAGAATGGGAACTGAACTATGAGTTTCTGCCCTGAAGCCCAATATGCGATGAGATGCGGTGAGGGGGGTGAGAGGGGATGCAGTTCGGGAGGGGGAGGGTGAGAGGATAGAGAGGGGGAGGGTGAGACAGGGTGTTAGAGGGAGAGGGGAGGGCTGAGAGGTGAGATACAGAAATAAAATTATCATTTATATTTAATTCATTGTTTCCGGAATTCTTATGTTACCACTGCTCTCGAAACGTAGAAAAAAAACATCGTGAGGCAACCGGCATGTCCTAGAACCAAAAATTCGAAGACATGTGATATCTTCCAACCGGATTACGGCCCGCTCCCTCTCACCGAGAAGAGGCCTGTGTCCCAGCAGTGGAAACATTGGTTTTGGTAATTTAGCATCCCGGATAAATACCTACCTACTGTTGTGTTCGTTGTAGTACCTACCAATAATGTCACTTACGTATAAAAACTTTATTTAGTATATTCAAGGACACAAAAAGTGGTATTTGAAGTTTCTAAATAAAAAATAGCGGTATCTCAAAAAACCTACTAAAACTTATTGTAATGTTGGTATTTTAAACATCAAAAGTCATTTATTCAACTAATTTGAATAAATGACTTTTGAGAATCAGTACTTTATGAACGTCAAAATTACATAGATACTCGTAGTCCCCACAAAATGCCCGCCCTTCACCACTTCCTAGTGCTTTAGCTGGGAAGAAGACGTTGCGCAACATACTCCCATTAAATTATATTAAAACAAAACATTAAATTATATTATTTGTCAAATAAAATAAATAATTTTAGGAACTCGTATAACCTGTCATTATGTAAGCTAATTCTGGATAAGGTACCGAGAAATAAATTACCTCATAAATCCCTTCTACTCGTAGAAACATACATTTGTTGAGCTACCGCTTTTAGCAACCTATAGCCTCGGAAGCAGAGACTAGGTTGCTGCACAACTATCGAAATCTATCTAATATTTCGTTAGATCCTTCGTTGGCACCTTTATCCGCTCATAAATACAAGATTGTGACTGCAATCCTCGCAGATCGTCGCTAGGTTTGAAAAATGCATGTTACAGTGCTGTTAGTGATATTTATATGCGCAGTGATAGCTGCTTGGTTGTGGTTGAGACAGGATCCCAACGCACCTCCTGTACTTCCTGGGGCACAACCAATCATTGGACATTCACTCAAGGTTATTGGGGATCGAAAACGTGAGTATTTTTTTTTTTTATTTTAAACATCCTCGTTTCGAATGCTTTGTCTCAATTGGTGTATACTGGATGATTGACTATTGCGTCATGAGTCGTGGATTTCATGTTTAGCTCCTGGGCAGATAAAACTGAAGGATAATCTTGTTGTTTTAATCAGTAAAATTCTGCCATACCCGGATGTCCTCCGCCCTAAAGCAGGGGGCGAGGTATCGGTTATATGTTATCAAGTGATGATAAACAGTTGTTTCCGCTTAAACATAGTGATTTTTATCCAAGCTAGTGATTTATTTTGAAAAATTCTTGACGGATTATTAGTAAACTTTGTGGGAAATATTTAACTGCGCGACAAATAAATTTTATAACTTCAAAAGATCCTTTTAGGGTTCCGTACTAAAATGGTAAAAAGGAACCCATATGGTACGATGGACTCAGTCTGTCTGTCTGTCCGTCTGTCACAGCTGGATATCTCAAGAACTAGTAATGCTATCAACTTGAAATTTGGAAAAGTTTTAGATGACGTTTGCCCAACTATTTTGCAAATAAGAAAGAAATAAAAAACAATTTTTTTTTGCAACAGGGACTAAAAAGGGTCTTATAAATTCGAAGAGGGGCTACTGGGGCATGTGGGGTATCATATGAAAGAGCGCTGTTTGCACATTCGCTTGGTGTTTCTACGTAACAAAAGATTATGGGAAAAATAAAACGATGTCTCTATGTAGCACACTTTTTCAGAAATCGGAACGGAACCTTCGCTGCGTGTGTCCGACTCGCTCTCGACCGGTTTGATAATAATAAAAAAAAACCTATTTATTTTATAAAACTTGACACGGACGTTATACATAACAATAGCGCTCAATCTTGGATATAAAAATAAGATTTTGTGCACTATTAACTTATTTTAGAGTTTGCTCACTTACAGTTAAAGGCTAAAAACCTCTAAAAACGCAGACCTCCTGCATTCCAAACTTCCCCACGGTAAAGTAGGCTTTTAAGATATTTTTAATTTGTTGACTATTTTTAACCGAATTCAAAAAAAGGAAGTTTCTTAATTCGACCGTATATATATATATATATAATAGGTTGGGGAAAAAGTTTCTTCGCATTTTTTAAGAAAATTCAAAACATTTTTTAATATACATTATTTACATTTATCTAAAGTATGTATATGTTTTTGCCATCTTGTAGGTAGGGACATGATCCCATTGCTATATAAATTTTGGGACTTCTGATCAAAATACCGCGACAAGTGGTTTTGGCAGTCCTCTCGTGATGTTAACCTGACACTGCCTAAAGAATTCTGAAGAGACCGAAACAGGTGGAAATCTGAAGGTGCAAGGTCAGGACTATACGGCGGATGCATTAACACCTCCCAGCCAAACTCTCTTAATTTTTGCTGAGTGGCTAAAAATGTGTGAGGTCTAGCGTTATCATGATGAAAAACCACACTCCTTCTGTTGATTAATTCCGGCCGCTTTCTCTCAACTTCTTGCTTTAATCTCATCAGTAGTTCGCAGTAGAGTTCAGAATCGATGGTCCTGCCTGGTGGTAACAGCTCATAATGAATAATGCCCTTCCAATCCCACCACACACACAGCATCACCTTGTTGAGAGTTAATCCGGGTTTCGCCACAGTCTGTGAAGTCTGACCGGCCTTTGACCACGACCTTTTTCACACGTTCTTGTCATACGTGATCCACTTTTCATCACCAGTAATCAGCTTCTTCAAAAACGGTTCGGTTTCATTACGTCGTAATAAAGAATCACAAATGAGTACACGGTTCATTAGGTTTCATTCAGTGAGTTCGTGAGGTACCCAAATATCGAGCTTTTTTGTGTACCCAGTTTTTTTCAAATGCACCAAAACTGTTTTGTGGTCAATTCCCAGTTCTTCAGCTACGTCGTAACTACTGATATGCAAATCTTGCTCCACTTTTTCAAAAATGGCATCCATTTTATCCGTAATAGGGCGACCAGAGCGACGTGCATCTTTGACATCAAAATTTCCGGATTGAAAACGCTTAAACCAAATTTGTGCTACTCTCACAGACACTGCACTGGGTCCATAAACATCGCAAATTTTTTTCGCGGCTTGCGTTGCATTTTTACCTTTTTTGTAGTAAAACTTTAAAATGTATCGAATTTCTTCATTAGATTCACTCATCTTGACAGTACGAAAAACAAATGAAAATCACACATTTTCCTAATTTGAATCTGGAATTATGTTCTTTAAAATTTAAACTTGCAACGATACCAAAACCAGCCAGATACAAATAGTATAGCCAAAGAGATTACATTTTAAGTTCATACCTACTATAATACGAAAAGACTTTTTCCCCAACCTAATATATATATATATATATATATATATATATATATATATATATATATATATATATATATATATATATATATATATATATATATATATATATATATATATATAATATATATATATATATATATATATTTATGTGTGTTCGCGGATAACTTCGTCGTTTATGAACCGATTTTGATGATTCTTTTTTTGTTGGAAAGAAGATATCCCAAGGGTAATACCATGACAAGGAAACCAGGATCTGATGATGGCATCCCAGAGAAATCGAGGGAACCTTCAAATTTCATAGGCACACCTATAGCGATTTGGGTATTTTTCATAGTAACTCGTGGATTTGCTCCCGGAAAGCACCATTTGATGAAGTGGAACTGATGAGAAAGGCCACGTATATGGCCATCGGATCTACTCAATAATACGTATTTCACGGGTTGCGATTTGACTATTGCTAAGCAATTTATGCTCGTCACAATAGATATGTTGAAGAGGAGCTGATGGTGACTTCACCATCAGTTCCAGTTCTCCTGGTTCCTTACTGGGATAACTCCTCAACAATTAACGTCCTTGTATCGGAAAAAGCAATATTTTGTAAAGGTGATAAGCAGTTGACATTAGTCTATTGTAACTTAGATAAATTACAGACTGACCCACAATAAAGTGAAAAAAAAAACTTTCTTACAAAAAAAAAAAAAACAACCATACTTCCAAAAAAATACTACAAAGTGAAAAACAACTTTAATTTCAGAAGTCGGTGGCAAAAACTAAAATACAGATCTAAAGACACCGACTTCCGAAATTAAAGTTATTTTTCACTTTGTAGTATGTCTTTGGAAGTCGGTTGTTTTTTTTTGTAAAAAAGTTTTTTGTTTTCTAATTTTTTACAAATTCCTTTAGAAGCTTATTTAGAATATTTGGAAAGGCGTACGTCCAGGTTCTCTTACCATAGTCATTATTAGTCTCATTAGTAGTTATTGCCATTGTTTTAAGTTTTTGGTCTTTTAAAAAACAATCTGATAGTTGGTCAGCAGAATATTCCCATTGTGATCTTTCTATTACGCGGTATAAGAAATCTATCTTTCTAATTTTCAATTGAAACACTACACGCTTACGCTCACACGCTTTTTTTTGTATACACTTTGTACGCTTCTTTTAAATTATTTTTACCTCTTTATATCTAATAATAGAACTCCAACGGACCATAGACCTACGTATTTGATATTAATTTCAACTTGTTACCTCGACGCGTTCCTGAGATAAAGGGTCTTCACACACTGACAGACAGACAGACAGACGGACAACGAAGTGATCCTATAAGGGCTCCGTTTTTAGGGTTCTGTACCTCAAAAGGAAAAAACGAAACCCTTATACTCGTAGGATCACTAGTGTGTCTGTCTGTCCGTCTGTCACAACCAATTTGCTTCGAATCTAATAGACCGATTAAGTTGAAATTTGGTACACATATGAACTTATGTAACCCAAACACGGACGGGTAAAGTAAATAAATTAATTTTGAATAAAGTAACCCCCTACTTTTGAGCATATATAAGGAAATAAAAAATATGGCAAATTATATATTGTGACATACTTAATGACGCTATGAGAGTGTCAAATATCTATTTTTTATAATTTTAAAATAAATTGTTTTAAAGTTATTTAAGAAAATTTACGAAAATTGACCATTCCTCCCTTATCTTCGAAACTATTGAGCCTAAAACTTAGAAAATAGTTCTTTACCTGTAGATTACAGGAAAACCTATAAAAAGTCTGTGGTCTTAAAATAACATGGTAAAACTCTCATTACTGTGAGTACAAAATTACATTTACAGTTGGCATGTATGGGAGAACATGTTTTTCAACTATAGTTTTAAGTTTGTTCTTGGGATGAATTCACCCCAACTACGGAACCCTTCATTGTGCGTGGTCTGATACGCACTTGGCCGGCTTTTTCCTTTTGAGTTACAGGACCCTAAAAAGGGGAATTCATTCAAAATCTAGGTTAAATGCGCTTTAAAATACATCATGACTGTGTAGCTTCTGATGATAGATAAGATAGTTTTGGTTATGCAAATATAGGCATACGAATATGCAATGCAACTTTTTGGTCATCCTTTTTTTTACTACTTTTGCCTTACTTTCAATGACTTCTCCCGCTCTGGGTTGCCTTTGCCCCTTGAAAGATTGCTAATGGATTCAAAGTCAGCCTATATGGCAACCCACTGGACAACCGTGTTGGAACTAAACTACTCATGTTTTTCAGATCTATGGAATATCATACGAGAATATCAAATCTACTCATTACAAAAAGGTGGTGTTTGCAAGACATGGTTCGCCAATCATTCGATTTACAGTAAGTCCTATCATTTATGAAGTATACTCCGCTATTATCACAGAGCACGGAATTGCCGCGCAGCACCAAGTCTAGTGACGGCAGTACCTACTAATAAAATTATTGTCGTCAAAAGTGCATTGAGCTCACTACTTCTGTCACGGATCGCCTCCAAGGCCGTCAGTTTCTATAAAATAATTGTGTCGTAGTGCAAGTAAACGGTAACACGCTTGGTTTGTATGGAAAGTGTTGATAATGCCGCCTCTAGAGGCGGCATTATCAACACTATCTAACACTAAGATATCTCAGTGGCTGCAGCTAGCTGCAGCCACTGAGATATCTTCGTGCTCTGTGGTTAAAATTATACTTCTAGAAAAGAAAAAAAAGAATCACAATAATTGTAATTTAATTTATTTCTGTTTTAGTAGTAACCGATCCAGATGACAGCCTAGCAATAGCCAATTCATGTTTCAATAAACCATATATCTACGATTTTGCAAAGGACTATATAAATAATGGACTCATCACAGCAGAAGGTAAAGGAAACCAACCAACCAACCAACCAACAAACAACCAACCAACCAACCAACTAACCAACCAACCAAAAACCAACTAACTAACCAACCAACCAACCAACAACCAACAAAACCAATCAACCAAAAACCAACCAACTAACCAACCAACAAAACCAACAATCAACCAATTATAACTATTTTCTAGTCCCGTCTCTTAAGTCACTTAATTGCTCCATTTGTTTGTTTTGCGGCGAAGCATATGTCATGTCCATCCCCATTCCAAATGGGCTATCTATACTATAAATTCGAACAATATACACTTCTGGACACATCTATTGGCCCACCTTAGAGTTTAGGTTTCGATGGCCCCTACCGAAATATGATTGTTAGATTGAACAAAAACTGTTGATGCAGTTTTAAACCTGATACATTTTACCATCTTTTTCGATCGTATTGTTTTAAATTTGAATTCAGAATACCATACGACATGGAGCTACGCCTAACAAGTCGGATATGCGCCTTGTTAAAGGCAATTGATTTTTGAATAAAAAACATGTTTTATCAAATAAAGGTTTAATTTAATAACGCGTGTTGCCTCCATGGGCATCTACCACAGCTCTCATACGATTAGGCATAGAGTTTATCAACCGCTCTATGAAATTTTGAGGGATCATCTCCCATTCCTCTTCTATGGCAGTTTTCAACTCCTGCATCGTCTGGGCAACTGGCTGACGAGCCCTAACACGTCTTTTTAGCTCGTTCCACATATGCTCAATAGGGTTCATGTCTGGGCTTCTGGCTAGCCAGTCCATAACTGTGATGTTCACATCCCGAAGATATTCCCTGACGATGCCGGCCGCATGGGCTCTTGCATTATCATGCATAAAAAGGAAATTTGGGCCCACATAGTCCGCGTATGGTCTCACGTGAGGTTCTAAGCACTCACGAATGTACCTTTCAGCATTTAATGTTGGCAGCCGTGGTCCTGTAACAACCTCAAGTTGAGTTTTGCCGCTCGCGGATATACCGCCCCAGACAGTCCATGAGCCACCGCCATAAGCAACCCTCTCTTCAAAGCAGTATTGTGCGAAACGCTCTCCCTTACGTCGGTAGACCTTCTTCCTTCCATCATTGCCATGTAACACAATTTTAGAATCATCAGAAAAGAGTACACGCCTCCAATCTTGCTGTGTCCAATTTAAATGACTGCGTGCGAAATGAAGGCGCGCTGTTCGGTGGGCTCGCGTTAGTTTGGGGCCATTAGCTGGCTTGTGTGGTACCATATCGCGTTCTTTTAACCTTCTCCGAACAGTTCGAGCGCTCACAGATACTCCGTGGAAGTCGCGAAGTTGGTTTTGTATCTCAATGGAGGTAAGGTGACGATTTCTCAAGCTGGTCGTCACGATGAATCGATCCTGCCTTTCAGTTGTGACCCGAGATCGTGGCCTTCCTTGGCGACGAACAAAGCCGCCAGTCTCTAGGTACCTCCGATAAACATTTCGGACCGCAGATCGACTTAAATTAAGTTGAGCACTCACGTTTCTTTGGCTGTGTCCGGCCTGAATAAGTGCCACAGCTTGGGCGGCGACTTCAGGTGAAGTATCCATAGATTATTGATAGAACCTCACCTTAATGTTAAGAATAAGTAATGTTTGTTGCAAAACCAAAGATATCAATCACTTTTTCAAGAATTAAATCCAAGTAAACCAATAAAACCAAGTTTTCTTAGTATTCGATTGTTTGATATCAACAAACAGGCTCCAAATTGTCTTTTGTTTCTTTAAATTCTGTGTTCGAAATTCAAAAAAAGACTATTGAATGAAATTGTGAATGTGCCAGGTTCAAAACTGCATAAAAACTTTTTGCTCGACCTAATATAAAATTTTAGCTAGGACCAAACGAAACTGAAAATACAAGGTGGGCCAAAAGATGTGTCCAGAAGTGTATTATATTATTTACTTCTTCTTATATCTGTGTTTTTGATTTAATTTTTGTGTCTCAGTTTGACTCCTAACATGCTTCTTTCCATCGCCCTTTGACATTTTGATACTTTCGCTCTTTGATTATCGGCGAGCGACCAAATTTAGCAGCCATATAATGTTGAATGTTTTCCTCTAGATGTGCATTTGTAAGTCTTTGTTCTTCATTATTACCTTCACAACCCAGTAGTTTTTCCATCCACCGGTTATTCTTTTGCTAACTTCCTTGGACATTGAGTCATTTGGGGAGATAATTTATCATGAAAGTCTTGCTTGCGTTCATTTCTAGTCCTACTTAACTGCTTTTATTCGGTAGGGATTTTACCATGAGTTCTAATTTCTTGGGATCTACTTGTAACAGGATATTATCGTCTACGAATCTCAGATGACTTAAAGCATAGCACACATATCAATTCGGAAAGGGATCATCACCGTATCAGCTCGAGCCGTGCAGTATTCTTTTTATGAAACTCTCTACTGCAACGCACACTAGCTAACGAACCGCGGCAATACGGTGACGATCCCTTTCCGAGTTGATATGTGTGCCATGACCTTTAGGTGGCTACCGTTGATGTTAAGACCTTATTTTTTCAGGTCTGAATATGTTGTAGCACAGTATTAAACAGCGTGGGAGATAATGGGTCTCCTTGTCTGACGCCTTTGTTTATAGAAAAGGGTCTCCTTTAGTTCATAGTTGTTTATAGTTTTATGCGGCTTTTTCTTTTACTATAGCTGTTTTTTATTATCTATCTAACTTTGACTCATTGTTCTCTTAGGCTAGACCTAGATATATGTATAATTCAGACTATCGAAAGCCTTGGAATAGTCAATGAAGACAATGTGCAAGAGCTTCTGATATTCGTTGCGTTTTGTTAGGACTTGTTTGATTGTGTGGATAAGATCAATGGTACTGTAGTTTTTTCAGAATCCTGCTTGTTCTATTGGTTTATTTTTGTCTAGTTGGTGATATTCTTTCTAAAATCGTTGCGAAAACCTTGTTAGGTATTGGAGATTATTAAAAGAGAAGACACTGAATAGTACTGAGTTTATTTTAGGTATGCTTAGCTATTTATACTCTTTTACAAAAATGAAAAATATTGTTGCGGGTGAATTAAAAACATTGCAAATTAAGTAAACCAACCACGGCACTGCACGTATTGTCTTTAGTTCACACTATGCACGAACGGGAGCGCCACCATCGCGGTGGCGATAGCCATGCGCCAGCAGAGTGGTCGGCCACCCGGCCGGCGCGCGCGGCGCGCTTTCCTCTGTATAGGTATGCATATGTTGATGCAGCTACAACCTTATAGACGTTTGATATAAGATTTATTGGTTTTTGTTTTGCCAATTTCGTCCTTATCTCCTTTGAGGATGATTTATGATTCCACCCACTGGTTTGGAATGGTGCCTGTAGTTAGGCTGTCATTAAATATCTTGGCCTACCCAATTGGACTTATTTCTTCTACCTCCCATCAGTTCATTTAGTAACTTGTCGGGACCTGGAGCTATAACTAGTTTTTATGACATTGATGGCTTTCAATACTTTCTGTAAAAGCATTGGTGTATTTGTGGTATTTGAGTTTTGGTAGGTATATTTTTTTTGGTTCGCGTCTTTGTTCGAATAGAGAGTTTTTGCCACTTATTTAGATTTTTCGTTTTTTTATTTTTATTTTAGGAAACCATTTCTTACCATGTTCTCTTAGTTCTTTGAAGGCTTATTTAGTACCGCAGCAATTTAATTTTCCAGTGTTTTCAGTCTCTTTGTTTTTCTATGCTTTCTTATGTTTTCTCGAATCTGTTTACTAAGGGTAAGTAATATATCATATAATTACAAAATCTCTAATATTTACAATATATAACAACTGTATCTATAATTTTATTTTTGTATAATGATCAGTTAATATTATAAACGATTGATATAATTTTAGAGTAACTTATTTTTATAACCATAACATACATTAAATATAAAATCGTTTGATATACCACTCAAAAGACATAAATCTATTTAGTCTAATATGATAAAACGCCTAGTAAAAAACACAAAGCAAAAGCTTTCATCGTTTAATATACGAGACATTCACCGCCTCATCTAACCCAAATGTTTCACCAACAATAGAGGGTATCTGGCGCTCGGCGGCCGCTGCCGCGGTACGCTAGCTTCGCTCGCTCGCCTTCGCGCGTTAATGGTCACTGTCCTAACCTAACCTAACCCAAATGTCGGATTGCTCTGAATCGGGGTGTTATAATAATGGTGTTATCACTAAATAATATATTTTAAACGATAGACCTAATGATTTTCGATTAAATAAACGTTATATCCAATAACGTTACATGAAATAAGTTTTAGAGCATATACATTTTATATGTAAAGAAATTGTATCAACAGTTGGTATATCTCACGTTTATTACATCTTGTGAACGTTATTGAAATGAAAATATACCAACTATCTTTATATGATATGAGACGCACCCGTTTACTAAAGCTGTTTTCTTTAAAGTTTTTTTTTATTCTAGTATTTTTTTCTCTTCTCTCCCTGTTATCTTTTCGCTATACTTTGTATCCTTATTATCTTCCTTTGTGATAGGTATTTATCTATGTAGTTATACTTATCTACAACACTTATGTCGGAGTTTGCCGTTTCCTGCAGCGGCTTGATAGATGAAGGGATAAAATTCTTTTGCGTGTTGTTGTGATGCCATCAATGTGTTTTTAATGTTATTTCTGGGTCTTTTTGTAGGATGATTTTTAAGCAGCATCGTACCATCCGGTGTTTTGTGTTGAAATTTGGATTTTGTGCAACGTGTGCGTTGTTGAGTACGGTGGTGGCCCAGTGGTAACGGCCGCGACTTACTAGTTGTAGGTCGTAGGTTCGAACCCCGACAGGCAGCTTTACTTTGTGAAAATTATTTCATTACCACTGCTCTCAAAACGGTGAATGAAACCATCGTGAGGAAGCCGGCATGTTCTAGAACCAAATAAAAATTAAAAAAATTCGAAGACATGTGATATCTACCAACCTGCACTGGGCCCGCGTGGTGGATTACGGCCCTCTCCCTCTCACCGAGAGAAGGCTTGTGCTAGAACTCACTGTGGGAACGTTATAGGCTGATTATGCTATGATTATATGCATCGTTCAAGAACTTTGGCTTGTTAGTTACTATGTAATCTATCTCATTTTTAGGATTCCGTATCCAAAGGGTAAAACGGGACCCTATTACTAAGACTCCGCTGTCCGTCCGTCTGTCGGTCTGTCTGTCACAAGGCTGTATTTCGTGAACCGTGATAGTTAGACAGTTGACATTTTCACAGATGATGTATTTCTGATGCCGCTTTAACAACAAATACTAAAAAACAGAATATAATAAATATTTAAGAGGGCTCCCATACATCAAACGTGTTTTTTTTTCTGTTTTTATAGATAATGGTACGGAACCCTTGTGCGCAAGTCCGACTTTTGTATTTTCCATCGGGTGATAACCAGATCGATTTGGTTGAATTGAGCAGTGTTAGGTAGTTTTTTAATCAAAATTCGATCAACTTGTGACCGTTATAACTTTTCATGTCTTGTCTTTTCTGGTCACAACCGGGGAATTAGAATAGAATACTCTTTATGCTTTTTTTTTTTATTTTTTTTTTTTATTTATTACTTGGGCATTACGCACGCTTGCCACCATCAATGTTCCTTCTCTATTAGATCCTTTAGGGATGGTTCGTGATGATGGCAGGCGTCCGGACGGCCTGACGTTGATCCCCTGGGAGCGCGGAAGGGCTCTTGTTTGGGACGCTACATGTGTCGACACGTTAGCCCCTTCCCATCTCAGTGGTTCGGTCTTAAGGGCCGGAGCCGCGGCGGAAGCCGCAGAAGAGGCCAAGCGACGCAAATATGTGACGCTTTCTAGCGACTACATATTTGTACCGCTTGGCTTCGAAACTTTTGGTCCATGGGGTCCCAGTACAAAAAAAAAATTCAAGCAATTGTTTCCTCGATTAGTCGACGCCGCTGGTGATAGGAGGACTGGCTCATTTCTTGATAGCTATTGCTATTCAACGCGGAAATGCAGCCAGTGTTCTTGGCACCATGCTTCATGGACACCCACTTTTGTTAGATTTTTAAGGTTTAGTTTTAGTTTTGTATTTAATTTTACCCTACATTTATTTCAATAAAAACCCTTATAACTAAAAAAAATAAATAAAGCCTATTACGATTTTGTACCAGTCAACTTTATTCAACATATCTTTCAAGTAGCTCTATGTCGACCTCTAGCTCTTATTTACGGAAAGCGTTTTTAAAGCGACTTCAGCTTATAGACTATTTCACTTATATAAAGAAATGTATAGCTTGATAATGTCTTCGAGTGCACGAAAAAGTTAAAATGTTGCATTCGTAAAAATGATGATGATACTGAAGTGTAAAGCAAGGAGGAATCTTTTTGACTAAACGCTGTTAGGCAGTTAAATTACGTGCAAATCAGTTGCAACAACAGTAAAAGTTGCATACAATAAAATTGAGGCAAGAAATTACTTAATTTAAAGTTAATTATATTAATAATAAATAGTAAAAAACATGACTAAATTAGTAGTTAATTAACAGTTAGTTTAATGAAGTAAAAAGAAACTTGCATTATGTAATTGGGGCTTAGCGATAAACTAGAGTAAGACATGAGTACGTTTTCTAGGTAAACATAAACGTCAACGTTAATACAATGTATTTATCCAAAATATACGTGACGTTAACTTTTAGCGTTGGCTCAGATGCCATGAAATTGGGACCAAATAAGCCACATATTCAATGTTTTTGTTTCAGCGTCTATTTGGAAAGCTCACCGCAAACTATTAAATCCGGCGTTCAACCAACAAGTGCTTAACACGTTCGTAAAAGAAATGAACGAGCAAGCTCGAAGTCTCGTCTCTCAATTAGCTTCGAAAGTGGGAAAAGACCCGTTTGACGTGCGAAAATTCTTCGTAAACTATACATTGTCAGTTATAACCCGTAAGTATTATATTGTGATATTGATGGTTGTAAGGAGCATCGTGAAATTACCTAGTGGCTAACCCCGAGGCCACGAGCTACACGCTTAAGCGACACGCGTCTTGTGACAGCGACTGTGGAAAAAACAAATGAGCAAGCCGCGAGTCACCGTGACGCCACTTGCGGAGTGACAGAAGGAAACAAGTGACGCGCGTGCGTGTCGTTTGATGCAAGTCGCGTTGCAAGTCGCAACGCTCTCGACTACCCCGAGGGAATTATGCAGACGTGGAATAACATTCTATCAAGATGATTGCTTGGTTTATGGAAAATCTGTATTTTCTTTTGCAGGGACTTCGCTAGGACTGAATACTCAAGATCAAACTGAAATAGATACAGATTATGCAGAAGGAATTGAAGATTTATTTGCTTTATATTGTGATAGATTTCAAAAAGTGTGGTTGCATTTGCCGTATTTATTCAACTGGAGTTCAATGAAGCTCAGACAAACTATATACTATTGAAGAAACTGAGGAACGTCATAGATCCAGTAATTATTTTGTTATTATTACTTTTCAGTTTTAGAAAAAGTCTCATTCAAAAACTGGATGTGGATTTTTAACTGCCAAGTGCTGTACCCATTGAGTCATACTGACTACGGAACCCAAATCAGCCATGGCCCGACACATATTGGGCTGGTATTATTATTTGTTACTTATGTTTATTTTCATCTTCAGCTTTCTGCTGCTGTATGCTTCATACAAATGACTAGAGATCTCGATTCCTTTCAAAATAGGTCACGTACCTTTGTTATACAGGGTGTAAATTGTAAACACTGTTATCCTTTTGAGGTGTCATTGTACTCATCATTATGAACAACTTTTACTATGGGAACCTGAAATCGCGAAAAAAAGATTAGCTTTTCTTTAAATGTTGATGTTCGCATAACTCGTCTTAATTGAGGAAACAGCTGATTTCTTTTTCGCGATTTCCGGTTTGGTCCTAAACTAAAAGTTGTTCATAATGCTGAGTACAATGATCCCACAAGAGGGCTGTTGTTGCATTTTGTCACCTCTCTCCGTCGCTCACACGGGACCAAATTATGAAGATTAAAAAAAACTTGCTTTTTTTAAAACGTAATCAATTTATATTATTAATAAATAATATTACGTTAATAGGTTATTATTAAAAACACATTTTTTGTGGCATTTATTTAACAAATCTCAAAAACAGATCGTAATGCTTATTGAGCTGAGTTTACTAGAGAATACTATAGAAATGCGTTTTTAATTCTTACCTATTAAATTATTAATAAAAATAATTGGTAAAATTTTTCAAAACAGTATCTTTTCATTTAACATTCTTAAATATTTGGTCCCATGTGAGCGAGAGAGATGACAAATGCGACAGGGCTCCTAAGAGGAAAACAGTGATTAAAATAAATTACACCCTGTATAATTAATTGTGACATAAACATATTTGTTACACTAATCCAATTATAAACATAATTATCCAAAATTCAAAGAAATCCGATGGGTTTAAAAAATTTTATGTCTAATTTCCCAAAAATCTGTCCCGTTCGTCTCGTGCTGGGTTCGATTCCCAGATCGGGCAGATTGTAATTGGGTTTTTCCGTACCTAAGGAATTTCTCAGTAGCAATCCGGAGTTTGGCAGTTGGCGGTGTGATAAGTACCTCCGTGCGATCTTGCGCCTGATCTCTCCCCGGTAGTGTCGGATTGCCGTCCCATCGGACTTTGAGAGTGATGGAAGACAGAGAGTGCACTTGTGTCTTTGCATACACTTGTGCAATAAAATAACTCCCACGTAGATGGCTAGTCTCCACTGAGATTGGCCGCCATGGTGAATTGTGGACTAATATTAGTGTGGGGCCAAATTGTAGTTTTTAACTATTCACTATTTCAGATTATACATAAAAGAAAATCCGAATTAAAAGCAAATAATGATCTGAATAATATGTATGACGACTCGACACCAGGTAAACAAATGAAATAATTTTATTTACTTATCTTCTATTCTCAACAACTAGCTGATAAGCTTAACCAAAAATAATGGCGCGTTGGGCTGAGAGATGTTCGATGCTGGCTATATACCTCCCCTTAGCATAGCCATAACGACTGGTCCTGACTTTCCGCATTTAGCGTATATCCGCGACTGTCACCAAGTCGTACAGATAATTTACTCTTCCAACTTGACAATTTCTTTCACTTCAATTCCAACGAAAGAACATCGGCCAAATTTCTAAAGAAGCTGGACCTGAGTTTTATTTTCGGTATCCAAAAACAAATTATAGTGAGATTGGATTGTTTTTATGTAGGAAACACCATCCCTTTCGAAAATAATATGTAAATAGCGAAGATATTTTAATAATGCTAAAAATACTTTGAGCTTATAATAAATAAATAAGTCTATTTAATGCTAGGGACACACAGTTTTTATCCGACCGCGGCGAACCAATAATAAGAATAATAACCAATAATAGAAGAATAGTAGCAATTAAGGTGAAAGGTAATCTCATTTCGTGTTTAGAAGGAAATCCAAAACAGTACAGTACGTGTCACAATATTCACAACAACAACAATGAGAAATTGCGAATGATCGCCGGGTGTTAAATCAATGGCGCGCGTCGATGACATACCTATTATGACGTTCCGTTGTTCGCAATTGAACAAACTGCTGCTACTTACTATGAACCTACATAATTATTTTTGATACACATTACATAGAATTGTATGTATATTGAATTGAATCACATATAATAACTATTCAAAAAAGCATTAATAATTATAATCTTTGTGTACTAAATCATTTCTTAAGCAAAATGAATCGTCAATAGGTACGTTCTGAACGATTTATTTTAAGTAATTTCCAAATTATGACATAAACAAAAAATGTATAGGCATCTTTTTTTCTGGCTTCATAAATATCTATTTCTTATGTTTTTAAGACGTTATTTTTTTTTTTCATATACATATATGGCATAATTATCTGAACGCCACCGCCTCGTCGTCAGGTACGATTTGGCCGTCCTTCGTTGTTGCATTCAGAAGATGTAAAGTAACAATGCTTAAAATTATACAGAACACATTATGTTTCAGGCAAATTCAAACCATTACTAGATCAAATGCTGAATTTGGCCGAAGATCAAAATGTCTTCACAGACGATGACATCAGAGAACACCTGGATACTTTAGTAGCCGCTGCTTACGACACAACTTCTTCAACTATGACATTCATTTTGTTAGTAATAGGTTCAGACCTAGATCTACAAGAACGAATTTTTAATGAGTAAGTACATTCAAAATGCAATATTAGTACGATCTGACATGTACTTGCGTAAAGTCAAAATGATCCCACTACTGGGACCAAGCTGGGACACAGGCATCCTCTCTGTGAGCGGGAGTGGGCTGTTATCCATCACGCAGGCCCAGTGCAGGTTGGTGGCCAGATATCTTCAAACTCAGTAGACTAAAACGTGGTGACCACGAATTATGGTTTTTGTATTCATTACAGGTTACAAGAAGTACTTGAACATAAAGATGACGATTTTACTAAACAAGATCTACCAAAACTCGAGTTCTTGGAGGCAGTGATTAAAGAGACAATGAGACTATATCCAGCTGTTCCACTTATCTCAAGAAAAGTTGAAAAAGATATTAACCTGAGTATGTACCTTTACAAATTTAGTCTTTATACCTTCTTCAGCGTGGTACACATTAATTTACCGTTGCTGTTATCTTGCATCATCCTACGTTGGGCATAAGCCCCTCCCCATGACTTTTAGCTCTTCCGATCCAGGGCTAATGTAGACCACTGGTCGTTTATTTTGTCCAGCTCGACCGTCATCTTCTATGGGGTCTGCGGCCTTCTGGCTTTGTCAGGGCTCCACATAGTGGATACTTTGGCTCGTATACACATTTAATTTTGTATATTTTCAGAGAACTGCACGCTGCGATCTGGTAATACATGCTTTTTAGGTTTATACGGTCTTCTCCGTCACCCCATGTGGGGCCCAGACGCGGATCAGTTCCGACCGGAGAGATGGCTGAACTCTGCTACCTTGCCGGATCACCCAAGCCTTAACGCCGCCTTCGGTGTTGGCAAGCGAAACTGCATAGGTATACATACTCATATTAACCACTAGTAGATGTCTGAGATGAGCTAAATGCGCTTCCCTTGTTTTGACGGGACAAACGAACATTTACGGCCGAACCCAATGACGTAAGATATTCCAGTAAAAGGCAGATCGCTACTGGTGATAGACAATATAATTCTATCTGTCCTTACATTCCTTTCGTTCGTTCGTGTTCTTTTGCTTTATCAGTCTTAGATTATTGGGATGTTAAAACCATAGATAGAAAGGTTTTTTATCTCCAGTATACCAAAACTGGTGATAGATGGTTATTGGGTTCGGCCGTTAGTCAATTTACAACCAAATCTATCCAGTAGCATTGGCGTGATGCTCAAAATTAGAAACAAACAAAAATTCACCATCTATGTTTTAATATTAATGTTGATAAACTAACAGTCTTACTTATTATTATGAATGAATTAATGTTATTCAAACTAACTAAGTGACTACCAACTTAAATTGTCCGTATAATAAAATTACAACTGTCATTCTTGACAGTTGAATGAAATGGCGATAACGCGGCAAATTGACGTAGGGTGTCAATATTCTGAATAATAAAATTAATCTCCCAGACTCCCAGACTTTACACCTTTACCATAAAGGCTCCCACAAACAGGCGCGACACGCGATATATTCGCGCGCGACAGAAAGGCACCGTTCATCGCGCGATACGAGGTGTCTTTGTATCGCGCGCGACTATCCCAACTATCCAATGTTGGAGTCGGCTTCCAGACTAACCGGATGCAGCTGAATACCAGTACTTTACATGAAACGACTGCCTATCTGACCTCCAACCCAGTAACTGGGTAGAAGGATATCCCTTGGTAAGACTGGTTGTCAGTCTTTCGGGCTTCTGACGACCCATAACGACTGTCAAACATCCACGAATGACAGCCGGGAACAACTGCTTAACGTGCTTTCCGAGGCACGGAGGAGTCTCTGTATGTAAAGATGGTCACCTATCCACGGACCAACACCGGCAAGCGCAGCTTAACCTGATGGATTGACCTGTGTGGGTGTTATTACTTAGCCACGAGCACGAGTCACGAGCTACCATAAAATAATATAGATTACTTATAATACACACAATTTATAATTCCTCAGGTAAAGTATACGCCATGATGGTGATGAAGACGGCGTTGGCGCATATTTTACGGCGATACCATGTTGCTGGCGACATCAACAAAGTAGTGTGTGAATATGATATTGTATTGAAACCAGTAGAAGGACATCACATTGGATTAACACTAAGATCATAGATGTGTATTAGTAAGATTAATTAGTGTGAATGTATTCTGGCTGAAAATTAGATGTTAATGTAATTCACCAGCAGCGCACCATACTACAGTTTTTTAATTTTTTTGTATTTTGTATTATCATTTACTTAACTTTCATTGTTAGGTATGAATAAAATGTGGAAGCTGATTACATTTTTCTTCAATTCTCCAATAAATAGCGATGGGCAACCTCCTAGGCACCTAACATAACAGAGACCACGTCCCCAATTTGTTTTTGGAACCACCTGACATCTTATTACACGACTGCCCAAAAAGGAGTGTTAAGTTTTCAGGGTTCATGTATGTTTGTGAGTTTCTTTATACCACTATAACTTTCAGACGCCTGAACAGATTTCGATGTATGGGGTATCGTTGGAATCCTTACATCATCCCGAGTGACACTGGATAAACGTTTTTTTGAAAAAATCAATATGGCGGCACTATAATGTGAAAAAAACTCCATTTTCAAATGTGAAAAAATATTTTTCTTCAATTATTGCAATATGGGTATCAAATTGAAGGCCTTGAACAGCACATTCTGAACAAAAAATATAATTTATTGGCATAAAGGAAATCATATAAGTTTCTCACATTTTTGTTTCAAATGTAAAAAAGCCGCCTAACTATTAGAAATTGTTCGATTGACCATTTCTTCTTATTGAACCGAAGCTGTCAAACCATTTCCCTTGGTTTTATTTGAATACAAAATATGTCTTTTTTCGATTAAATGAAATAGTTTTAAGCCTACTGTTTTCGTTTTTTGATGTTTTTGTTAGGTGTAAAATTAATTATAGAAATATAAATATTGTATTGTACAGTCAGCTTCAAAAATATCGGGACAAACACACTGTCATTGGGTGCTGTTCTCATGTTATGTGTATAATATGGTTTATGAGCTTTGCTCGACATTTGCAAGATATTACTCCTGCAGCTTATGGATTAGAGAATATTATTGGTATCCCCATGAGAGATCCGGCTACCACAATCACCGAAACCAAACTGGACTTGGCAACATATAACACGCGTACGCTCCAGACCGGCGAGAAAATAACTGAACTCGAGGAAGAATTGAGCAGGTTACAATAGGGTATAGTAGGTTTATCTGAAGTCCGAACAGAGGACGAGGGCTCGATAATCCTCAAATTGGGGAAAATGTTCTATTTTCGCGAGGCATAGGCATAGAGGGAGATCAGCAATCCCAAGGTGGTGTCGGGTTTATTGTCCATATGTCCCTTGTGAGCAACGTGGTGAAGATTGAGAGTGTGTTGACCAGGGTGACGTACCTTATACTCAGAACATCCGCAAGATATTCGTTGAAGGCCATACTGGTTTATTTTTGCCACACGACGTGTATGGAAGGTATGTAATCTATTCTATTCATATTACTTACATATCATCACACTACTATTCTTTAGAGGGAAGGGAAGGCAGAGATACACCTCTATAATAGGTAGCTATACAACATCAGTTTTAGTATATGCGAAACCCGAACCACCCCCCCCCCCCCCGAGTTTTATGTAAAGAATCTATGTACAAAATTTCAAAATTGCATCATGAAAAATCACAAAGTTATATGCTTGTTATGTTACCTGGTTGTCCGTACACAAACATGATCACCATACGACGCCCACTGTGCGTCTGTGCATAGTGCCGCTATGACCTGCAGTGACTCTGTTTGTAGCGCGGTGTCCATATTGTAACATTTTTTATGGATTTTTGGGGCAACATATAACACGGTATAAACATTATTGGAATCGATTCAGTTATTTATTCTGAACAAACTATATTCAGGTTTCGCATATACTAAAAATAAGATTGTATATCTGTTGTGAATTTTTTATTATTGTTGTTATGTCGCTTGTTTTTATGCGATTGCTGCTTTTGCGTATACCGGTAACTATCCTGTTATATTCTATTCCTGCGTCAGGGAAACACCTAAGCTTTTCTAAATAATTCGACAGTTTCATAGTTATTTATTGGTTTCATAATGAGAGCAGTGGTGGCTCAGTGGTAACGGCTGCGAGTAACGAGTTGTAGGTCGTAGGTTTGAATTTGAACTCAGACAGGTGCTATACTTTGTGTAAATTATTTTATCACCACTGCTCTAATAATGTTGAAGGAAAACATCATGAGGAAACCGACATATCCTAGAACCAAAAATTCGAAGACATGTGACATCTACCAACCCGCACTGAGCCCGCGTGGTGGATTACGGCCCACTCCCTCTCACCGAGAGGAGGCCTGTGTCCCAGCAGTGGGAACGTTATAGGCTGATTATGCGTATTCTAGTTATTTATTAGGATTACTTTATCAAGTTTTTAGATATTTTTAATAATTTTAATCCATCAGATGGATTAGGCACGGCGCATTTTATTATTAAGCTTGACTTTTGCGTGAAATAGTACAGACCACTGCACGCAAAGGTACACGTATGAACTTCTGTGACCCAAGCACGGACGGGTAAAGTAAATAAATAAATTTTGAATGTGGGAGTCACTTTTGGGGGGGCAAATTAGACAATTAATCAAAAAGCTTTGCAAACTATACCGTGTGACATATTAAATGAAAGGCTTACTATGAGGGTCTCAAATATATATTATTTTTATAATTTTAAAGTTATTTAAGAAAATAGACGAAAAGTGACCATTCCCCGCTTTATCTCCGAAACTACTGAGCCTAAAATTTTGAAAAAAAAAAAAAAAAAAATACCGAAAATAGTTCTGTTCTGTGTGTGTGATTACAGGAAACCTATAAAAAGTCTGTAATCTGAAAATAACATTGTAAATCTCTCAATATTGTGAGAACATATTTTGATACTCGAAAGTAAATCAAATAGGGTATAGGGTACTTCCCGTTGACCTAGAATCATGTTTGGCATGAAGCAAGGTTCACATCACAATTTAAGGAAAAAGTCCGAAAATTGCTAATTTGTAACTTTATCACATAAAAAAATATTTTAAAATCTGTCAAGACCTTTTTTAACCGACTTCAAAAAAAGGAGGAGGTTCTCAATTCAGTTGTATGTTTTTTTTTTATGTTTGTTACCTCAGAACTCCATCATTTATAAACTGATTTGGAAAATTCTTTTTCGATTTGGAAGGATATACTTCCAGATTGGTCCCATTTTTATCAAAATCCAGTTCTGATGATAAGATTCATGAGGAATTGAGGGAACTCCTCAAAAATTATAGGCATACATATAGCGATTTTGGTATTTTCATCAACAAATCAAGCATTTGCATTCAGGAAGTATCATTTGGTGAAGTGGAACTGATGAAGAAGCCCACAGATGGCCACGGGAACTTCTCAACGAAAATAAGTATTACACGGGTGGCGATAAGATATGTCGATTAAGATAGTTAAGCGACTATGACGAAGCTTTAAATAAATGGTTCTGATGAAAATGGTACCATCGAACCGATCTGATGAAGAAGACGGAAGGTAGGCACTGGTACTCAGTAATAAAACAATGTATTCTAGCCGTGTTTGGGCTTATTGGAATTGTCAGGAGGTGCACTCTGGCTATAAATTATTTTAATGGTAATTATATGCCGCTTCAAATTGCGCTACTTGAGTTGTATGGAATGTGTGGCCTTGATTGTCAGAAGTCAGATTTCGTAGTCTCGTTATCCTCGCCTTCCAAACTTCTGACACAGCTTAGCGCGACGTATATTTGCCTTTTTGCTAAGTTTTTATTTGAATTGTATACTCCTAAGATGGTCGCATATAATATCGTGTGTGTAGCCACAATTGAATTGTAAGTTAATCATATGAGCGTTTTGGATGGTATGTCTGTTAGCTCGTAAGGCCAATTGAATAAATAAATAAATATCTTCAAGTTTTGATGAGTGGCTTTTGAATTAGCTTCAATAATTTAATACGTATTTTTCCCACAAAGTTTATGTGAATGATACTCTAATTTATGTTGCAGAACAGTATTCGAATTCGTGTAGGTTAGGCACCACTAAAGAGTGAAAAATAAAAAACTTTTTACAAAAAAAAAAAAAAAAAACAACCGACTCTCAAAATAAAACACAACAAAGCGAAAAATAACTTTAATATCGGAAGTCGGTGGCAAAAAACGAAACTAAAAAACCAATGATACCGACTTCCGAAATTAAAGTTATTTTTCGCTTTGCTGTGTTTTTTTTGAGAGTCGGTTGTTTTTTTTTTAAAAAGTTTTTTTCTCAGGAACAGTGGTGGTGTGGAGGTGCGGTGGTGTGGATTACGTAGGTAGGTACAGTCAGCTCCACAGAAATCTCACCCCCTAGAAGTGTATTAAAAGCGACATCTATTAAGCACTACACTACTCGCGAAGTTGCTTCGACGAAGTACTGGTCGAAGTTGAAACCGATTAAAACGGTTCCGAGAAGCGAACCGAAGTGCCTTTCTACACTCACGTATTCGCTTAACTTCGATCAACTTCGCGAGCAGTATATTGCATGCTTTAAACTTAAAGGATGATATACTACGATGTTTACGTGTGCGTCATCTCTGTGACATCAATGAAATTAGTGTTCTGTAGTTATTGATATCAATTCCACGCGCGTGCAAGATACCCATTTAACAATAATTGTTTACGATAATATTACAAAATTGTCATGCGCATATAACAACAAGGACAACATCAGCATACTTAGGCAGCCCTGTAGGCCTACTATGAACTATTATTGCGATTCAATTGACGACCTAAAATAAACTGCTTCGCTATTTCATACCACGACGTCATTATAGCTATCCAGTTTAGGTTGACGCCAAATCAAGTCTGCAATTGAGTCGCAAACTGTTTTCGTTCGTTCATTTTTCGTACCATGAGGTGACATTTCAACCTAAATTGGATAGCTTTTATGTCAAAGTAAGCGATCCAAAAAAAGTTACTATTTTCTTGGCGTGAAGTGAATCGTATTGATAATAACTTTAAAAAAATTGTGAAAATATACGTAATTCAAGGTATTTCAGTTGAATATTTAGTGTTTCTATGTGTTAATGTAAAAAAAGTGATATAAAAAGCTATTTTTTATTGTAGATGTCTGACGAATTAGTCCTTTTTGAATTCATGGAAAAAGACAATGAAATAAACACAAAACGGCGACAAAAAAGACGTGTAATACGGGAACAATCGGACCCCTTTTATTTGGAAGATGCAGAATTTATACAGCGATATCGGTTGTCTAAACAATTGGTATTAGAACTGTGTGATGAGCTGAGGCCATTGTTGAAAATTCCATCAAAATCAACTGATTTATCAGTAGAAACAAAGGTAGAAGTTAAATTATTCACAAAACGAAAACATTCTATGGCACATTAAAATAAATTATTCACAAAACGAAAACATTCTATGGCACATTAAAATAAGTTTTCTGAATACATGCACTCACACTACCCATATTTACAATGTACTCTTTAGATGACTGAATTTAAAACACTAATGAGTATCATTTTTTTTAGGTTCTAACTACACTGTCTTTCTATGCGACAGGGTCATATCAGAGACCCATCGGAGACATCAGTGCTCACTCTATAGCTCAGCAAACAGTTTCCTCTGTAATAGCTCAAGTAACAGCATGCATTGATTCTCCTGGGATGAGAAGGAAATACATTACTTTCCCCAAAAATTTTGAAGAAAGAAACAAAATAAGGGCAAGGTTAATTTATTTTGTTTTCTATAATCCTTTCCATAAATAGCCAGGTAAGTCTGTTGTGTTACCACTTGCTTAATAGTAGGTAATTTATATACTCACAGGAACTTTGTTTTAGGTTCTATCAAAAATTCAACATCCCCGGTGTACTGGGATGCATAGACTGCACACAAATAGCAATAGTTAGACCAGTTGAAAATGAAGAAAGATATTTTTGTAGAAAACACTATCATTCATTAAACGTTCAATTGGTAATTTTTGTTCAGTTACTGCATTAATATACAATACTTGTATGTTAAGTATATTGAACACTTTCAAAGTAGTAAAAATGTTCAGAATAACATGCAAGTATTGGTAGTAAATAATGTGTGATCATGATGTAATTAACCATGTTACAAATTACAGATTTGTGATGCAGACATGCAAATCACTAGTGTAGATGCCAGCTATGGTGGGGCAACACACGATTCATTCATTTGGAATGTGCACCCATTAAAAACACATTTAGAAAATACAAATGAATCTACATGGTTACTAGGTAAGGTTATAAGTATATTTTTTTAATAAATTAAACAAATTATAAACTTAATCAACTTAATCTTAATTCTCCAAGTATTGATAAAATAAATTTAGTCACTAAAGAATAATACACAACAAAAAAAGTAAGTAGGTAGTTAATGTAATGAATGTAATACTTTTTAAATAAATTATTCTAGTTTTCCTTGGTATCAAAATACTTATAAAACCTTTGGCATCTTTTTAGTCTCATAATAAATAATTATTTGGCTTACAAATTCCTAAAGTAACAAAATATATTGTAACATGAATTGAATTTTCCTATTTGCAGGTGACTCAGGATATCCATTGAGAAGTTACATGATGACACCCATAATCAATGCAAACCCTGATACACCAGAGAGCCATTACACAAATATGCATGTCCAGACTAGGAATGTAATTGAGAGAACAATTGGTCTTCTTAAAGCACGTTTCCGTTGCCTTCTGGTACACAGAGTGTTACATTACAGACCAAAAGTTGCCGCCTCTATTATAAATGCTTGTGTGATTCTGCATAACATTTGTAATAGAGCTAACATTCCTGTGCCAGAATTAAGTAACGAACACATACTTCAAGAAGCCCAGATGCAGGTGAACATGACTGATACCCTTAATGAAAGGGTCAACAGCAACAACCAAGCTCTTCAACGTGGTGTGACCATCAGAAACAACCTCATTCACCGTCTGTGGGATGCCCGACTGACCTAGAATGATAATTTGACAATTTAGTATTATAGAATAATTACATTCGAAGACACATGATGTGTGATATTAGATTTGTATTGTTACTAACAAATTTATGGACCATGTCTGAAATAAAAATAAATTATACATAATTTTTCCAAGCAAATGAATTAAGTGTAAGAGGACTTTTTTAATGACTTTATCAATCTGTGTGTAATAAAAATAGAAACTTACCTCAACCGCAATATTTCTTTTATTTCCTTCATTTCTTGTAATAACTTTTTTAGGGTTTCACTATTTTGCTCCTCTATGTTGGCTCTCCTCTCCGATATGCGAATAAGAGCCCGGCGCGCCGCGTCCTGTGTGATTGGTGGCTCTCGTCGCGTGTGTCGTCGGCGGCGTGGTGAGCGCCGAGGAGTGCTCTGCAGGTCTGGTGCTCCAGTGGTAGTGTGCTCGAGAGTGGGTGGCGTCGCAGGTGGGGGTGTCACTCTGCTTGATGGCCCTGGTTCCATGATAACTGGACTCATCCCTTGGACTGGACAGAGAGTTAGTATACTCTCAGAACCCCCCTCGCCTTCCAGAACTGTGGGCACACTACCTGTACCAATATTTAATGGCGTGTCCAAGTCCAAATCGCTTTCTGTTACTTGTATATCCTGCAAATCATATTTGATTTTCTTTCTCTAATTACATCCTTATAATGACATGCAAATATTATATACAATATTTCCTCTTTAGAACATTAGTTTAGATGAACCAATGAGCAAGTATAAAAATATAATACTCACTTGTTCAAATGGCTCTACCCTCATACCAGGCAGGCCGGTACCGTAGTCATCTCCTAAAATCTGTAGAAATTTTTTTTCAATGTCCGTCATCTTTTTTATTCGTGACGGACCTCCTCCAGTCTGCTGGTGAGAAGCTTTAGTTTCTGCAGCCAATTTCTTTATTTTGGATTTGTAATCATTCCAATACTAAAAAATATACATTAGCTTGCTAAGTTACACAGAAATATTTTTTTAACATAAATGAATTGTTATTAGTTAATATATTCTTTTTACGTACTTTGCACCATCCTTTCCAATCTTTAATTGCACCATCACCATGGGAATTTAAATTCTGGGCTATATTCTCCCACATATTTTTTGAAAATTCCCTAGCTTGGGATGTTTTATTATAGCCCGTTGCTAAGGCTTTATTTTGGTTCAAAAATTCCCAAAGCTGTTCAAGTTGACCGTAAGTCACTCTTCGACGCGATACATCACTGTAAAAAAAAGCACTTAAAATACTTTGGTACTTAAGTTGGGTACGCGTTTGAGTTAAAGAAGTTTTTAAGTTTACTTTATGAAAATATAAAATTATTACACAAACTCCACAAGAATACTTACGCCATTATCCGTTTTACCGATTATTTTACCAAATTGAAATGTTATAAACACTTAATTATTAATAAGAATAGTTTTAACTAATATATCTTTCAAAACAAATCGAAACAACCGCGGAACCGCCTTCTGTCAAATCAGACAAATGGAGGTGCGTTTATTCAATTTATTTTTACGACAACACTAAGCAAACCTTTAATTTGTTATTTATAGAATTACATAAATTACTATTATTTAAAGAGTAATAAAAAGGGTTTAATGGTATATAATATGACGCTAAAAACGCAATTTGAAAATGTATTCGTTGTAATTTTTACACACAAAAAGTCGCTAAAATTATATCAACTAGGTTTCTAAACGCAACGCATGTGGTTTGAGTAAAAGAGACAGACTTATGCAACGACTGTATAGCGTCATCTCTTTTTCACACCGCGGACCACAGACAAATTTCTTACGTTCATTCCTCCTTCAGCGATTCAAACGCCAGTCAGTTACAGGCACTTCATGGTACGAATCTTGGCGACTCAGTTTAGGTACCTAAACTGGATTGCATCGGAATTGAATGGCTAACTAAAAGTTGATGGTAGGCCTGCTGGTGGTAACTGTAGGGCGATAGTGGGGTGTTGCGGGTTGAGAGGGGAAGTAGGTGCATATATGCGGTCTTTCGGAATAAAGGAGATTCACTTCTATAAGTAGTATTATTTATTATTCTTATGGTAATACTTAATATATTACTTAATCCAATTTAGATTAACAAATATTGATTTACTGGTAAAATTGATAATTTAGTTTTATTTTTATTTTATTTTCTTTATTTAGGCAACCAACAGCGATATACTTAAAGTATGTTACATAGTATGTGGATTACAGTATTGTATGACTAATAATAGGTTTCCCTGCATAACTTTGATATGTATAAAAACAAACGAACGGACTACTAATAAATATTTAAATTCAAAAGGTGCAGTTTTGATGATTTCACAAGAGAACCAACATGTTACTCGGGTTTGAAACAAACAGAACAACAATTTACATCTCTCGAGATTTTTCAAAACTGTTTACAAAAAACAATTAACTATAAAAAAACTTACGAGTAACTGTAACTTGTGGGGTCAAATCTGTACTAATAACGGAGTGGGTAAGCTTCACTTTCTATAACTTCTTCTAATCTTGATCTCATCCCATTTACCATATTAAAACAAATGTCACTTAATCGCATTAATTCCCAAGTTCTCATAACCTCGTCATCTAAATTTTGTCTAGTTCTGACTTTACTTGAGTCCCAATTAAGCACCATTTGACCCCACAAATTTTCTATCGGTTTTAAGTCAGGGCTTTTAGATGGTCAATTAATCAAAGTTAAGTCTCTTTGTGTAGAAAACCACTCCGTAACCGGTCTTGGCCGATGCACCGAACTATTATCTTGAATAAAATAAATAATAGGTTGGGGAAAAAGTTTCTTCGCATTTTTTAAGAAAATTCAAAACATTTTTTAATACACATTATTTACATTTATCTAAAGTATGTAGGTACCATTTTGTTCGGTAACTTTCTGCCATCTTGTAGGTAGGGACATGATCCCATTGCTATAGAAATTTTGGGACTTCTGATCAAAATACCGCGACAAGTGGTTTTGGCAGTCCTCTCGTGATGTTAACCTGACACTGCCTAAAGAATCTGAAGAGACCGAAACAGGTGGAAATCTGAAGGTGCAAGGTCAGGACTATACGGCGGATGCATTAACACCTCCCAGCCAAACTCTCTTAATTTTTGCTGAGTGGCTAAAGATGTGTGAGGTCTAGCGTTATCATGATGAAAAACCACACCCCTTCTGTTGATTAATTCCGGCAGCTTTCTCTCAACTTCTTGCTTTAATCTCATCAGTTGTTCGCAGTAGAGTTCAGAATCGATGGTCCTGCCTCGTGGTAACAGCTCATAATCAATAATGCCTTTCCAATCCCACCACACACACAGCATCACCTTGTTGCGAGTGAACCCGGGTTTCGCCACAGTCTGTGAAGCCTGACCGGCCTTTGACCACGACCTTTTTCGCACGTTCTTGTCGTACGTGATCCACTTTTCATCTCCAGTTAGTAGCTTCTTCAAAAATGGTTCGGTTTCATTACGTCGTAATAAAGAATCACAAATGAGTACACGGTTCATTAGGTTTCTTTCAGTGAGCTCGTGAGGTACCCAAATATGGAGCTTTTTTGTGTACCTAGTTTTTTTCAAATGAGCCAAAACTGTTTTGTGGTCAATTCCCAGTCCTTCAGCTACGTTGTAACTACTGATATGCCGATCTTGCTCCACTTTTTCAAAAATGGCATCCATTTTATCCGTGATAGGGCGACCAGAGCGTCGTGCATCTTTGGCATCAAAATTTCCGGATTGAAAACGCTTAAAACAAATTTGTGCTACTCTCACAGACACTGCACTGGGTCCATAAACATCGCAAATTTTTTTCGCGGCTTGCGTTGCATTTTTACTTTTTTTGTAGTAAAATTTTAAAATGTATCGAATTTCTTCATTAGATTCACTCATCTTAACAGTACGAAAAACAAATGAAAATCACACTTTTTCCTAATTTGAATTTGGAATTATGTTCTTTCAAATTTAAACTTTCAATGTTACCAAAACCAGCCAGATACAAATAGTATAACCAAAGATATTTTATTTTAAGTTCATACATACTATAATGCGAAAAGACTTTTTCCCCAACCTAATATGTCCATCAGGGTATACGTTGCGCACTGTTGGAATCATCACGTCTCTTAAAATATCCAAGTAACGTTCGCCATTCATTCGTGCGCCGACTTCAACAAGCTCTCCAGGACCTGCCGAAGACATCCATCCCCAATATCCTGAAAACACACAAATATTACTAAGTATACCATAAATAAAAAGACAATGTCATTGTCTTGTCTTGTCATGTTGGTTTTTTACCAATTTCATTTTGCAGAGCCTAATAAAAAATAATATTTTTTAATTTTTTTTTTACTTTATTTTTAATTATAGGTGTAAAAATAAAACATTTTTAGGTTTCATATAAATATGTAAAACATTTCTATTGTAATAGTTATATATTTTATGTCAGTCATTGTAAAAGTGACACCGCAAAAACTCTTTTTGTGCTTTGTTTACATTTATTATCATGTAATGATTCATAATAATAGCCCTGACCACCGGTAGCTTGGACCCTGTTCCCGATACCGGTGGGCTACTATTTTTTTTTTAATATCTATAAAAATATTTAAAAATGTAAATGATATGTATTTAAATGAAATAAAGGAAATAATAATTATTATGAATCATTACATGATAATAAATTAATAATTAATAAATAAATTATTTAAAAAGTAATACGTTATTATTATTACTAATAATTACATTTTATTAAAATAGTCACAGCGCTACTGAGTCTTAATTTAGCAAATAAACAGTATTTATATTATAACTAAGTGAGTTGGTAAATGTTAGTAATTAATTAAATTAACCTGCCACTAGTCCTCAAAGGTAAAACATTTTGAGAGTTGTAGCGTTCGCCTGGTCTTCTCCACAGTATTTTATGTCCATTTTTATCGGACTTAAACGTCTTTTCGTCGGCAAAAATGACTATTTCATTTTCCCAGTAAAAATTCATATATTGAGTTGCAAATATTATCCTGGCTTGACGAGGAGCTTCGGTTAGTTAATTTTTTTTGGCAGGTTTATAATTATGGATCCCAACTGCATGTAAATGTCTTCGGACAGTGGTAAGTGAAATGCCATGTCTTATAGCACTAGATCGGGTGGTTCTGAAAGAATCCGTGGTATGCACAGACTACTTAGGGATACTACGGTGGTATCGCAATTAACAATACGACTGTAATATTGTTGACATTGATTTATCTTTTGTACTATTTTTTAATTTTTTTCAATTTTATTTGCTGACATTGTTTTTTCTTTAAATTTAATTTTGATCATAGCATCACTATTTTGTATGCCTGTTGGCGGAACATAGGTTGGACCAAACAATATATATAAGATCACTGTACCCTGTGTTCACAAAATAAATGAATTTTGAATTTTGAACAATATCACGATGACGGCTGGATTGACTTGTGTAAGCAATCGGTCGTGGACCTTGGCGATTACACTTCACTTCACCAGTTTCTTGATACCGTCGCACCCATAAACGAACTGTGTTTTTCTACATGGAAGTAAATTAAAAAGTTAGAATTCTAATGAAAAAATAAATAAAATATAAACTGATTTTATTTTATATTACACTTACGTCGACAATTAATTCTCGAGCAATACTCTTTAAACTTTGCTTTTGTTCCAAAAGGACTATTATTTTCACTTTTAAATAGTTACTCAATCGAGGCATGCTTTTAATGTAATTGAATATGTCGTTATTCGAACAGCACAAGCAGACGAGTAATTATGCTGTTGCGATGACATTTTGTTTTACTTAACAAAATTATAAGCTTACCCTCAATTTTCTTCATTATCTATTTTTTAAAGAAACGACACAGCCGACTTGAATGATATGATGGATGGTTCGATTTGACATGAGGGTGTCCCTGTTTGTCCCGCTATGTTTGTCTCTCTTTGGCATAAAAAATTATATGAGCGATCAAAAGTGACCTATTATTTTGTCACCAGATTAAGTAACTGATTGACGCAGCGGTATAACAGCTTGGCTCGTGAATAGGGTCCAGTAGTGCTATTCTGTAAATATCTCACCGTGATAACTTAGGTGAAGTGAGCGAGAAGTGATTCGTCATTCTACCTAATGCTAGGGGTTGACACTATTGACAGCTCACTTTAAGATCACTTCACCTAAGTTTTCACGGGGAGATATTTACAGAATAGCACTACAGGTTCGATACCTAAGTCGGCTAAGATTTAAAATTCTTAATTTTAAAATTCTGTTGTGAGTTTTTAGAAACTTGTAAAAATAAAATAAAATATAATATATCATGTTTGTGGAACACGAGTGGAAGTTTAAAAATATGAATTGGTTGGATGCGATGGATATTACCTAGCGGTCGCTTGCATGAGCGCCGTCAGTATTTTTTTTCTAGTTAGAATATCTTAGTAGTTTCATTGACTTCACAGAGATGGCGCGCTTTTATACATTTCTAGGGGGTGAGATTTTTATGGAGCTGTGTGTACGTAGCTAACCCGAAACCATAGAACTGATATTGACATACTTTTTAAATAAATTAGACAAGAGGAAACTGGGATAACGTTTGAAAAATGTTGTTTATTGAAAACATTTCATCGTTTTTATTAACTGTCGGACTCGTCGTCGTTGTATTGAGGGATAGAAGCGTAACGAGCACCGCGCGTTTGCCAGGCGACTCCAAAACGTTCTTTTCGGTTTCGGAATTCTAAGTGACATTTAAAATATATGAAAATGGGTTTTTGGTTACTCCGGCCACACAAAAGATTTAAAAAACATTAAAATGGTTGCTATGAGAAAGGCTAGTAATTTTGTATTACTTTTTTGAAAATGCGCTAACGCCACATTTATTTGACGCGCAAAATGTCTGTAAACAAATTTTTTCGTAACAAAATGACGAATCTTACGTATATTTTTATTAACAGATTTGTAATAAAACCGTCTGCCAATTCTTTTACATAGCAGAAATGGACCCCCACAAAACTGCGACGTTTCTGACTGATACTACCCACCGAGGCGGATTCAGAATCGTCTAAACTAACCAATTCATACGGTTTTAGCCGTAAAACGACGCGACATTATGGTTTAAGTCGTGAGCTCTCGTACTATTACTGCTTCTGCCGATATAAATCCATAGCTTTTGCAGCTTGCTCTTCAAATTGTGATGCAAAAACACGTTTCTTGTATGGGGGCCCCTTTTAGTTTTTAATTTATTTTTATTATTTGTTGTTATAGCGGTCCACACACATTGTGAAAATTTCAAGTACTTAAATCTTTTGAAACGTAATAGGTAGACCTATGTTTGTGACAGAAGGACGGGCGGACGGGCAGCGGACATCGCACCCTAAAAAAGATACAGTTATTTTATTATAAGTAATTTGAAAATCTTCATGTATCAAAAAAATTGAAAAATAAATTGCTAAAAAACATACAAAAAGAACATTAATAGTTGGGATCGAACTTGCAATCAAAGTCATGCAAGACAGACGTGGAACCGCCAGGCTGTGTGTTACATTAACAAATAACTAAAATAGCCGTTCTTTTCCGTACATATCATAATTGACTGTTTAGCTCCATGTAAGTATAGCGTTATGATTTTCATTTCAGAGCAAATTCCAAAATATTGATGGATTTACTGTAAATAATTTGCAATTTTGTCTCGTCTTATTACATTTCCGCAGTAAACTATCGAAGAACGGGAACAAAATGCAATATTGCTCTTCCCCCCATAGCAAATAGCGTGATAAGTGATAATGTAGGTATAGATACATATACTCAGCAGTGGGCGGAACAAGACTGCCAGTAATGATGATGGTGATTTAACATACATGTTGTGGCGGCATCTACATCGCCACATACGGACTACGCATCACAATGACATGACGTCAGGCAATCCTACATCGCGCAATCAGAGTTTACCGCGCGACTAGCATATATACAACGTCCCGACAACAACCTTTGGGCAGTTGCCCACCAGACACGACACCCGTCTGGTCGGAGGATCCTCCCGTTTCAATAGAGGATGAGTGAACTTTACACCCTGTTCCTCATGCCTCTATAGTGTTAACCCGACCAATCAAGAATATTTTTTTAAAATTCGTACCTACGAAGCCGAAGGTTCTGAATAAATACATCTGAATAGATAATCTAGTCAGTACCTAGTATTTAGTCAGAAGCTTAGGTATACTTACAGACAAAGAGGCAAATATACACAAATATCTACTAATGCAAAAACCACATCGTATTAGAATTCATTCAATTCATCATTAGAATCATTCCCACAGTTCGCATTTACTTTTTTTTTAAATTAAATTTTGACTTCACTATGATTTTATTTAATGTGCGCACATTTATAAAATCCATACGTAATACATGTCGGTTCTCTGGTCTCACGTGTGGATTTTTATAAATGTGTATACTAAATATGTAGGTATTATGTAGTAAGTTTAGAGTTGTGACTATCTCTCACGAGCATAGTGAAAGAGCAAGCGTGCCGTGATGTTACAGGCGAAGTGCTAACCTACTATAAAATCAGCCCCCTACGAGTATAAGTGAAGTCATCATCATCATGTCAGTATTAGTGAAACCAATTTTATGCAGTTTCAAGCTTACAATAAATAGCGAACGTCACCAATTAGATGTAAGATATGGAAATGACGCTATAGAAGAGGTTGATAGTGCTACTTTTTTGGGGATAACATTAGATAAATATTGCAATTGGAAAGTACACATTGACAAATTATGCACTTAACTGCAAATATTTGTATTTGTTTTATACAGTCAAATATAAAATGAATAATTGGATAATGTAAATGATTGAATGTATTTGTTTAACTGACATTAATTAATGTATAATTGTAATATTTTAAAATCAATGTATTAATACTATTTTTATTTTATTTTTTCCAAGATATTTGCACGCCATGAGAAATGGCAAACATGTCGTGAGCTAATCTTATTTACGACCTTGCATGCATATATTATTTTAATTTTGTATGTGTACACATGTTTGCGCAAATAAAATTTCTTATTCTTATTCTTATTCTTACAGAATAACCCTCGTAGCGGGCATCAATGCAGCACTTTATGCCTATCATGGTTACGTAGCATCAATTCTCCGCTACGGCATTATAATATGGGGCAATTCTGTAGACATTATTAAAGCATTCCGTGCCTGAAAAAAAATGTATTCGATCAATAACTAAAGCCCAACCATTAGAAAGCTTTGTACCACTGTTTACAAATTTAGAAATATTACCCCTACCATCTTTAAATATATTCGAAATCTGTGTCTTTATACACAAAAACATAGCTGTATTTCAAGTACATAATGATGTTGTAATAAGAAAAAGTCGAAATATCCACAGATTATGTGTATTATGTGTAACAAAGAATTAAACTATTTTCCAATAATGTTTACTGTATGGCATTTCGTGTTTATAATAAACTAGCTTTTGCCCGCGGCTTCGCTCGCGTGTAAGGCGTGAAAAGGTAACAAATAGACAGAGAGACAAATAATAAATTCAAATAACCTTTTATAGACATAAAACAGGTTTTTATGATTCCAAGGCCCGCTTGCACCAAAAACCATAAATACAGTTAGCGCTGAACATGTTTAAAACATCATTCCATCCCTGACAACTTCAAAATTAACAGAAATAGAATAATGATAAATATTCGTTTCGCGCTCAACGTATTTTGTGATTTGCGGTGCTAGTAGGCCTAAAATCATAATTATTCATTTTAATACGATCATCTTTAATTTTTGTGATTGACTACCATTGACCCCGTAGCCCGTAAGTGAATGTGTGACGTGTTAGCCAAGTTATTTTTATGACTGTAAATTGTAATAACATTTGACCGAGTAGACCGACTTTAACGAAATAAAGACTAAATGTTATCTCAAGCTACGGACTATGACTATATTAATTTACAATCCTTTAAATCTCTTAAAAATAGGTAATTACCTACACAAAAGTATCAATATTACATGTGAATTTTAAAATCATCCCCTATTTTACCCCCTTGAAAAAACGCTGAAACACGTATTTTCGTAGTATTCTTTATTTCTTACCAAAAACTTAAATTTTAATTTCCATATCCCTAACCTACGAAATGCTAGGTTTCGCAAACAAACTTACATCCCCTATTATATTACTCCCTTTAGGTTTATTTTTAAAACAAAATGTAGCCTATGTCCTTTCCTAGGATGCCATCTATCTCTTTCCCAAATTTTATCGAAATCCGCTCAGTGGTTTAGGCGTGAAAAGGTAACATACAGACAGAGGTTACTTTCGAATTTATAGCATTAGTATGGATTTATAATGAAGTTTATTCTGTAAACAGGATATCGGAATCACTTTTGAAAGTCATATTAAGACAGTAAAAATAAGCTAGATGGAGTCGACATAATTTCTATCTGACTACCCCTGAGAAGAAATGGCAAAACAAACTCAGTGGTCAAAGTCTCTTTTCAAAGTCCCGACATAATCTTTGTCAGATAATGTGAGGACCATATAGATTGGCATCAGAAATGGTTTTTTGAGAAAAGAATCACACAAATTTGAGTAGACCCGTCCAGTCAGTGCAAGCATTTGTCAGACTCAGTAATCGTATAGCTCAACTCAATACCTAAGAAGCTCAACGACTCGACGAACAATATCAAAGAAAAACATTTGGGTAGGCCGCATAAAGTACTCAAACTGCCAGACTATATTAGTACCGAGTTTCAAGTTAATCCGCGCGTTAAACATTTTCCTTGCTAACTTTGACACCCCTTGAAATATACTCTGTGAGGGGTTGTATTTAAAAAACTAAAAGTGTCAATCTTTATTATTTACTGAAGCAAATATTGCCAAGTTTCAAGTTTATTAACCAAAGGAATAAGATTTTTAATATAAACCGTATACCCTCTTTTCAACCCCACAGGAGTGGAACTTTGAAAATTCGTTTGATTCATTTCCATAACATGAATCAAAGATTATTTTATAAAATGTTTTGAATAAATCAAGCTACGCAGTAAAATGCTCCAATAAAAAAAATAATTACCCATTTTTGCCCCTAAAGGGATCGATTTTCAAAAAACCCAAAATCTTATGTTAATTTTATGTCAAAATTATAAATACTGAGTTTCGTGTTTATCGGACTGTGGTTTAAAATTCTTGCATACAAACTTTGACATCCCTAAACCTCCCTTTGAGGGGTAGTTTTGAAAAACTAATGATGGCAAACTTTATTACTTACTTAGGCAAGCATTTATGCCAAGTTTCAAGTTAATTAACCAAATGTATAAAATTTTGCATGTAAATTGTATTTCGTGTTTTTACCTCCAAGAGGTGGAATTTAAAAAAATCGTTTGAGATGTTTGCATAGCTTGACTCAAAGATTATAACATCTACCTGCATGCCAAATTTCAGCCCGATCGGTTTAAAATTGACAAAGCTTCATACAAACTTTCATCCCCTATTTTATCCCCTTGGGGGTAGAAATTAACAAAACCCATTCTTAGTGGATGCCTACGTCATAACATCTACCTGCATGCCAAATTTCATCCCGATCGGTTTAAAATTGACAAAGCTTTATACAAACTTTCATCCCCTATTTTATCCCCTTGGGGGTAGAAATTAACAAAATCCATTCTTAGCGGATGCCTACGTCATAACATCTATCTGCATGCCAAATTTCAGGCCGATCGGTTTAAAATTGACAAAGTTTCATACAAACTTTCATCCCCTATTTTATCCCCTTGGGGGTAGAACTTATCAAAATCCTTTCTTAGAGGATGCCTACGTCATAACATCTACCTGCATGCCAAATTTCAGCCCGATCCCTCCAGTGGTTTGGGCTGTGCGTTGATAGATCACTATGTCAGTCAGTCACCTTTGAGTTTTATATATTTAGATAGATATGACATTGTATTAAATAATTCTTTAAATTGTATTTAATTATTCTTGACATTATATTTTAACTAACCTTGACATTGTAATTGATAGTACCTAGTTCAACTTTTCCTTAACCTTAATATTGTATAGTTTAAACATCTAATTTTGGTATAATAATATTGTTCTAATACAGTTCATTTTAATTCTGTGAAATATTTGTACGCTGGAAACAGCAGAATATTATGGACGTCATATTTTGTGTAACACCTTTACAACAATATTCTAACAAATAAATAAATAATAACTACTATAATTATTTGTCTTATCTTTGACATATCTCGGGGCCCTGGGGTCCCGGACCTTTGGAAGGCGTACGAGGGGCCAAAGCCAACTCACAGAGGCCCTTTAGACAATTTGAAATGACGAGGAGGCACCAGCCGACGATAATCCCTGTATGCACTATGCAAGTGCACTCAAGGACAACCCCCGGTTGGTGCAGAAAATGTACTGGACGGGCGTGATCGTTGGACACGGTCCCAGTTGCTATCCGGCTCGTAGGGACCAGAAAATGTGCGGAGCGGGCCGGGGTCGTAGGACACGTAGAAGGAGTGTGTAATGCCTATCCAGGTGTATCCATATATGAGGTTAGGCCTCCTAGTCCAAACTGCGCTGACGTCCTGTACCTATAGGTTCAGGATAACTGCAGACTGGCGACCAGTAGCTATGTGTGAAGTCTTGACGGGGAAGGTTTTCTTGAAGATGAAATTATAACAGCGATTTTGATAAGTCTTCAGGAGATTTCAGGAGCACATATACATGGAACATATTGAGCTATGGGTTTGGGTGGCTACAGTGGATCGGGTACCTTAAACTATGGATGAACGATGTCCCCTGCCTTACCAATGTTATATAATATCACAGTTAAAATGGCAGGGGGTGACCTTTACACTCAATAATGGGCCCCGGAAACGGTCGCTTGCACATAGTGACGTAGCGATAAGGGGGCAACATGTCCTGCGGTGCTTGAGGAGTGGAGATGTATTCCATGGCTCTCAGAAGAATCTCAGAGCCCGGAAGATGGTCAAAATCAAAGATTTATTTGTAGATAAATATCAAGATCCCTACAAGCACTTACTAGAGTACTTCCTCCGAGCACGTTTGCTCTCGCGAATCTCAACTCAAGCCGGCCAATAATGGCCAAGAATGCAGTGCATTGCACGGTCGAGTACGGACGTGTTTGCGCTGCTCGAAACGAATATTATTTTCACGTATTGCGCGGCTTTAGCCGCTGCCCGGTTTACGTCGCTATGAGTTCACAACCGCTTATAGCCAACGAGGTCTTGGCATTTATCAACCATGCCATCAATTACATGGACGAAGTCAGCATCTTGCAGATCTGCAAGTCTAATTTCAAGGAGGAGGAAATCAGCAGTGCCAAGCTGCTGCTGTTCCAATCGCTCGGCAAAGTCGAGCAGATGCAGTCCCGCCGGAGAGATGGTGGCCTGAAATGTGTGCAGGACATCATCACATTGATGAAGAGCACCGACCCGGACGACGTGCCTGCTTTTGTGGCGAAGGAGCTACATAAGTTACCCCCTGTCACGTTTGACCACGTCGACGTCACCAGGTTGCTGAAGGACATTACAACTCTCTAGGCGAGCCTGGCCGAGGTACAGCCCAAGTTGGAGGTATCACCATTGGTGAGCTACGTGCCGAAATAGAGTTGCTACGCAATGCTGTGAAGGTACCTAGGTCGCCTGATGCCCCCAACTTGAACACAAGTCGCGGAGCGGGAAACGCTAGCATCGGCAGTTTTGAATCGGCGAGCTTCACTGCGTTACGCGCTGCTGATATTTCACGCGTTTCAACATGCGCCGCCGCCGTAGCTGAATTGATGCCGGTCGACCTAAACGTGCCTATTCTGCTATCGTCGCAACGCACAAACCTGTGGCGCAAACCAAGAAGGGGGATAAGAAGAGCTGCTGTGAACCTGCAGATAGGGGTCGAAACAGCTAAGAAAAGGATGGCTTCGTGAAAGTGGAGAGGAAGAAGCCTCCTAGTCAGAACCAGTGCGGGACCGCGCTGGCAGGACCCAATATGCTGCGTCCGGCAATACCTACGACGCAGCTCTGTGTCCCGATTACATTACACCACGAAGGTTGAGGAGATCATGGAGTATGTTCGAGCGAAGACCAGCTGTATCTTAAGGGCCGAGAAGTTGGCGTCGCGCCACAACACGAATTTTACGTCGTTCGTGGTGCGAGTTCTGACTCAATACATTGAGACCGTCCTCAAGGAAGAGTTTTGGCCGAAGAGTGTCGTGTATCGACGATTCCGCGGAAGGTTACGCGATACCACGCAGCGCAATACGACGCCGTCACTTCGTATACAATAGTTTTATTAATATTTTGTGGTTTTAATAAATATGTATGATAAAAATAAAAAAAAAATAAAAAAATTAAAAAAGTTTATTGCATATTAAAAAACGTACACGGAAATGAACTCTTGACTTCCAAACTAAGTAGGACTTGTATTATTGAAGTCAAAGCGCTCTCTCATTATACACTTCTGGACACATCTATTGGCCCACCTTAGAGTTTAGGTTTCGATGGCCCCTACCGAAATATGATTGCTAGATTGAACAAAAACTGTTGATGCAGTTTTAAACCTGATATATTTTACCATCTTTTTCGATCGTATTGTTTTAAATTTGAATTCAGAATACCATACGACATGGAGCTACGTCTAACAAGTCGGATATGCGCCTTGTTAAAGGCAATTGATTTTTGAATAAAAAACATGTTTTATCAAATAAAGGTTTAATTTAATAACGCGTGTTGCCTCCATGGGCATCTACCACAGCTCTCATACGATTAGGCATAGAGTTTATCAACCGCTCTATGAAATTTTGAGGGATCATCTCCCATTCCTCTTCTATGGCAGTTTTCAACTCCTGCATCGTCTGGGCAACTGGCTGATGAGCCCTAACACGTCTTTTTAGCTCGTCCCACATGTGCTCAATGGGGTTCATGTCTGGGCTTCTGGCTGGCCAGTCCATAACTATGATGTTCACATCCCGAAGATATTCCCTGACGATGCCGGCCGCATGGGCTCTTGCATTATCATGCATAAAAAGGAAATTTGGGCCCATATAGTCCGCGTATGGTATCACGTGAGGTTCTAAGCACTCACGAATGTACCTTTCAGCATTTAATGTTGGCAGCCGTGGTCCTGTAACAACCTCAAGTTGAGTTTTGCCGCTCGCGGATATACCGCCCCAGACAGTCCATGAGCCACCGCCATAAGCAACCCTCTCTTCAAAGCAGCATTGTGCGAAACGCTCTCCCTTACGTCGGTAGACCTTCTTCCTTCCATCATTGCCATGTAACACAATTTTAGACTTATCAGAAAAGAGTACACGGCTCCAATCTTGCTGTGTCCAATTTAAATGACTGCGTGCGAAATGAAGGCGCGCTGTTCGGTGGGCTCGCGTTAGTTTGGGGCCATTAGCTGGCTTGTGTGGTACCATATCGCGTTCTTTTAACCTTCTCCGAACAGTTCGAGCGCTCACAGATACTCCGTGGAAGTCGCGAAGTTGGTTTTGTATCTCAATGGAGGTAAGGTGACGATTTCTCAAGCTGGTCGTCACGATGAATCGATCCTGCCTTTCAGTTGTGACCCGAGATCGTGGCCTTCCTTGGCGACGAACAAAGCCGCCAGTCTCTAGGTACCTCCGATAAACATTTCGGACCGCAGATCGACTTAAATTAAGTTGAGCACTCACGTTTCTTTGGCTGTGTCCGGCCTGAATAAGTGCCACAGCTTGGGCGGCGACTTCAGGTGAAGTATCCATAGATTATTGATAGAACCTCACCTTAATGTTAAGAATAAGTAATGTTTGTTGCAAAACCAAAGATATCAATCACTTTTTCAAGAATTAAATCCAAGTAAACCAATAAAACCAAGTTTTCTTAGTATTCGATTGTTTGATATCAACAAACAGGCTCCAAATTGTCTTTTGTTTCTTTAAATTCTGTGTTCGAAATTCAAAAAAAGACTATTGAATGAAATTGTGAATGTGCCAGGTTCAAAACTGCATAAAAACTTTTTGCTCGACCTAATATAAAATTTTAGCTAGGACCAAACGAAACTGAAAATACAAGGTGGGCCAAAAGATGTGTCCAGAAGTGTATATCCTTAATGAATACAATAAAAGTAAGGGATGCATGCAGAAAACAAATAAAATATTGAAATACCAAAAGAAAAATAACCAAAAAATAAAAAAGTAGGTAGGTAAGTATAACAAAATTAAGTTCTACAACTACCTGTGAAGTGTAGTATTGTCAAAATGTGAGTCAGTGTGATGAATGATAAGTGAGATTAGTGTTATGTGGTGTTACGAGTGGTGTGTTCGTGTGCTGTGTGATATGTAGTTAATAAGTGTTTTATGTTCTGTACGCGGCGAGTTTCGTGGGGTGTGTCATAATATGAGGCATTTTGTACAGATGAGTATGCGTGAGAGTGTGTGGTTTGGAATGTGTATGTGTATGTACAATAGTCAAGGTGGCTTAAGTAATTTTTCAACTTCTTCATAATTTAAGCTCATTAACTATTCGGTCATACATGTCTTGACATTAGATTTAGTAAGTTGGAAGATTTGGAGCATTTTATGACTAACATTGTACAAAAGAATGGATGTGACATTATAATGTCTCCGCGCTAATGCAGTGTTGTGCTTATGAGAACGAAGAATGTTTGTTACATGACGTCTATTGGAGATGAGTTCATCGTACTTAGATGAGTGCTTACGCAGCACCGCATGCAGGAAATAGAGTTTTCTAACTGACAGTAGCTCACAATCGGCGTATAACTTTTTAGTAGGATAGCGGATAGGCTTAGCTGTCATGACCTTTAATACGGCTCTCTGCGCTCTCTCCAGCCCAATCATAAGAGTTTTACAACAACTACCCCACACGCATATACAGTAAGTTATTAAGGACTGGCACAGTGCAAAGTATACTAGCTTAAGGGTTTTTAGATCGGCAGATTTCCTAAGTTTTTTAAAAATATAAATAAGTTTTCTGACTCGGGCTGTGAGAGAGGTAACGTGAGGAGTCCAGGTAAGAGTGTTGTCGATCAAAACGCCGAGATACTTAACACAACCAGTTCTACTTAGCATCAAGCACGAGCAGTCAGATATCTTGTCATCGCAGTTGTGAGCTTTCAGTATAAAAGATTGGGATTGTGGCAGTTGGTTGCTTCTAAGGGCAAATGGAAGATAGACTTTGAGACATTTAATGTAAGTTGATTTTCTGATAACCATGACATGACAGTTTTTAAAGAATTTTCTGCATTACTCAGAGTTTCTGCCCAGTCCTCTCCATTAACTACTAGAGCTGTGTCATCTGCGTATGTAAAAATTTTACACTTGGTTAGTGACAGTCTACACAGCTCATTAATGTAGATAAGGAATAGAGTGGGTCCCAAAATAGAGCCTTGAGGAACTCCGAAGGTAAGTTTTTCTTCATCACTCACTACTGTACCAATCTTAACACACTGGGTACGATCTGTAAGGTAATCCTTAAAGATTTTCAAAGGTTCGCCACGAATACCTATTTGTTCCAGTTTTTTTGATAAGGATGGGAACAGAGACAGTGTCAAACGCCTTAGAGAGATCCAAAAAAATACCAAGGCATTTCCGCTTGCTATCTAGGTGAGTTACAATTTCATTAGTCAGATCAAGGACTGCGTCCTCAGTAGATACTCCCTTTCTAAAGCCATATTGATTTTCCACCAAGATTTGGTATTTGTCTAGGAAGGAAATCAGACGGTTATTTAAAACTTTTTCCAGTACTTTAGAAAGGGAGGGAAAAACCAAAATGGGGAGATAGTCTGTAAGGTATTTATGTTATGGGACATTGTTACCCGAAATAAATGATATATTATTATTATTAAAGGCAAGAATAAGGTGGAAGCGCCGTTCCCGTCAGTGTTCACTCCAGCCGGTCAATAAAGGCAAGCCAGAGATGAGGAACAAAACTTCTCCCAGAATATAGGGTCCGTGAGGTCGCTACTGCCCAATAGCTCGCCACATGCTGCCCTGCTGGTTTCTGTGTTTTTCTTGGTCTGGCTCCTCACCCTAGACCAGGTTCGTTAAAGTGAACTCTACCGGCACAAACCTAGAGTTCGGAGCGTGCAAGCCCCACCACGACGTCAACGTAGAGATATGGCGGTGGGGTTATCAGCTGGTGCAAAGAGAAGTGCTCGTAACATAGTCTTAAGCCAATTTTATTAACACTAAGTTTTGTTTATATTTAAATATGTATGTTTAAGTTAAGGTTATCTATGGGCCTGTGTCGCCTGAAATAAATGGTATATTGTTATTATTATCATCATTTTAGCCGAAAGACAGCCACTGTTGAACATAAGCCTACCCCAAGCATCGATAATGTCGCCCTATCGACCGGTCCTGTGCTTCACAGAAGTGGAGTGACTGCAGCAAAATAAAGTTCACTACTAAAGTAAATATTTTTTGAATGAATCATCAAATATCACACATAACAACATAAGTTACACTATGTATTAAGGCGCTTGTAAAAGTTTTTTTTTTTTTTTACCAGGAATGTGTGCTTTTGGCTCTTAATATCCGGCAATCAGAACAACTGCCCTGCTCATTCTTGCCACCGTGTGTCGTCCGCGTGATCCCTCCAAATAGTAATGTAATAGTGTAAGACAACCCCGTGCCTGGGAAACCACACGTACAGCCGTTGGTACCGCGCCTAATCTCTTCCCGATTGCGTCTTATTGCCGTCCCATCGGACTATGAGTGTGAGGGAAGACGGAGTATACCTGTGTATGCGCAAACACTTGTTCTCTATACAATACTATCTCCGCATATTTGGCTGTCTCCGTTGAAATTGGTCGCCGTGACCGCAATTCGGTCGGGAATTCGGGAGGATAACATTGTTTCTTAATGTCAGATGCTCTTAATTATCAGATAGTCTTATGGAACAGAAATGTGTTACACGTATCCGCTCACACGAACGCGGTGTGAATCGGGTCTGTACCTAATATTGTACGTGGTATGAGTTCTATACCAAGAAAATATTTTTTTATTATTAACGTTGTTCCATCACTATTAAGTACTAATATCGAATTCTATGCATTTAATTTGATGCGTTATCTATTTCCGAACGATTTAAGATACGTCAACACTGACTGAGACTCGTCTATGACATTAAAAAATATTTTATTCTCTGTCATGCCATTGTTCGGTCGGTCGACTGTGAAAGTGTTTTACTCAGTTAATAGTTTAATTGTACTGTGGTAAGTGGGTTTATTTATGTTTCATGTTAAGAATTAACACACCATGCATTTTAAACCTTAAAGCATATAGGTCATCGCTTGTTTTTTCTTACTAGAGCCATTTCTTTGAAATCTGAAGCTAAATTGTCTTTGTTCGTCTTTTTAACCATTTCTAGAAATGTAAACAATAACAAATTCAAACGAAACATTCAATATAATGGTGCATTACTCATAAGGTTTCCAAGTAAAGAATTGGAGCTACAGAATTCCTAGAAACTATGCCGCTAGCGCATTATGTAAACAAACGCGCGCCGCGGGCCGAATGACGTCAGCGGGTGGTACACTCGACTATTTTTTTAAGCGGGCGTACCTGCCCTGTGAGCGGGTATCTAATCTAAATGTATAGAATCTAAAAATGAAACATAATATTAAGTACCTAACATAATAGTGAACCGACAAATAAAAAATATAATTCTCACACGCTAAAATATAAATAAAATAAAATAATTTAATTATTAAATAAAATGAATGGTTGGAAAGATTATAACTGATACTAGATTCAGAGCTAAGATGCATCTTCTTTTTATTGCATTTGCAATAGTTAGTGAATAGGTATAAAAAAAAAACGTGCTGATTGTTTAAAGGTTATTTTTGACGTAAGTAACTATGCCATTATTTTAATAAGCCAAAACTGGTGGTGGGGAAAACAAACACTACCAGAAAACTACTACTTACGGCTTAGTAAGTTTGTACGCTCAATATTGAGAGACTAGCTAGACTGCCCGCGGCTTCGCCCGCGTGGATGTCTGATTTCATGGGTTTTAATTTTCAGCTATCTGCCGTCCAAATCGGTGAAAATTCGTTTGAGAAGTTTCCATATTTTAACTCAAAGATTACTTATACTATTTTTTGAGTTAATCAAGCCATGCAGTAAAATCCTCCCCTTAAAAATGTAACTATCCCTTTTTGGTGCTTCAGGAATCGTCTTTCGAAACATGTATCAAAAGTATAAATTCTGAGGTTCGAGTTAATCGGACCGTGCTTAAAAATTCTTCCATACAAACTTTAACATCCTGAAACCCCCTTTGAGGGGTAGTGTTGAAAAACTAATAAGTAACAAACTTTATCACTTACTTAAGCAAGTATTTTTGCTAAGGTTCAAGTTAATTAACCAAATTAATAAGAATTTTCCTGTAAACTTTATCCCTGTTTTCACGTCCACAGGGGTGAAATTTTACATCATTGGTGGATGGATGTTTCCATAACTTGATTCAAAGATTATTTAAACCAATTTAGAAGTTAATCAAGCCCCTCAGTAAAATCCTCCGCAGTAAAATTGAGTACCCCTTTTCACCCCTTAGGGGTAGATTTTTGGAAAACCCTGATACACGTTAGTCTTCATTTTTGGTCTCAAGTATAAAAACTGACTTTTGAGTTAATCGGACCGCGCGTTAAAATTCTTCCATACAAACTTTGACACACCCAATCCCTCCTTAGGAAAACTAAAAATGATAAACTTTATTATTATCTTAGATAAATATTCGTGCTAAGTTTCAAATCTATGAAGGGATAAGATTTTTAAAACAAACTTTCATACCCTATTTTATCCCTTTAGGGATAGAATTTTCAAAAATTCTTCCTTAGTGGATGTCTATGTGAAAGATACGAGTATCTATGTGCAAAATATCAAGTCTGTAGGTCCAGCGGTTTGGGCTGTGCGTTGATATATTAGTCAGTGATTCAGTCAGGACTTTGATTTTTTTATATATATAGATTTACCATGTTACATGAGGAGGTTACATGAGGAGCTCGTGGCTAAGTAATAACAGCCGTACGGGTCGATCTATCAGGTTAAGCTACGCTTGCCGGGGTTGGTCCGTGGATGGGTGACCATCTTTACATACCAAGACTCCTCCGTGCCTCGGAAAGCACGTTAAGCCGTTGGTCCCGGCTGTCATTAGTGGATCTTTGACAGTCGTTACGGGTCGTCAGAAGCCCGAAAGTCTGACAACCAGTTTTACCAAGGGGTATCGTATTACCCAGTTACCGGGTTGTGGAGGTCAGATAGGCAGTCGCTCCATGTAAAATACTGGTATTCAGTTGCATCCGGTTAGACTGGAAGCCGACCCCAACCTAGTTGGGAAAAGGCTAGGCAGATTGATTGATAGATTTACCATGTTATTATAAAACTATAGACTTCTTATAGGTTTTCCTGCAATCTATAGGAAAAGAACAATTTTTTGTATTTTTTTCAAAATTTTACTGTCAGTAGTTTCGGAGATAAGTGGGGGGAATGGTCACTATTCAACTATTTTTTTAAATAACTTTAAAACAATTTATTTATAAATTATAAAAAAAATATATATTTGAGACCCTCACAGTAAGCCCTTTTATTTGATATGTCACACGGTACTGTTTGTAAAACTATTTTTCACCATTCACCATTGTATCCCGGGTGTCACCATTGTGTCCTGGGTGTCACCTTTGTGTCCTGGGTGTCACCATTGTGTGGATCGCCCGGAGGACACGGGGGAGCAAACAGTGGAGGTCTGCCCGGCTTGGGCGGAGCACCGCCGTATTCACGCAGAGGCGATCGGCGGCGGCGATCTCTTGCGTCCAAACCTGGTCCAGGCCATGGTGCGGAGTGAGTGTGCATGGGAGGCCGTCACCTCCTTCTGCGAAGCAGTAATGCTCGTCAAGGAGGAGAAGGAACGCGTGAGGGAGAGGCAACAGTCGCGCCCTCGCGCCCCTAGCCGCCGCAGGAGACGCCCTCGGCGGCGGAAATCTATTGCCTATTCCCGGCCACCGTAGGCGCGGGCTTGCGGACGACGAGTAATGGGTAGCTCGCCGTCCGGTAAGGGCAAGGGCCGGGTCGACGGTACGTCGTGTTCCACGCGCGCCTCAAAGAGATGTCAGCAGTGACTAATAGGGTCCAATAGGGCCGATGCCGCCGGGGTCGCGGGTTGTTCGAAAGTGATACCGTGGCCCTGCCACAGGCAACTGAAGGAACACGGGTGGGTTTTTAGTCAGTAAAAGTCGAGAAGACTAGGAGAAGTCATTTGATGATTTCCCATCCACAAAAAAAAAATAACAAAAAGGGAGGGAATGGTCGACTTTCGTCAATTTTCTTAAATAACTTGAAAACAATTTATTTTTAAATTATAAAAACTATATATTTGAGACCCTCACAGTAAGCTCTTTCATTTGATATGTCACACAGTACAGTTTGCAAAAGTTATTTTTAATTTTACTTATTTTCACCCCAAAAGGGATCCTATATTCAAAATTTATTTATTTACGTTACATATCTGTGTTTGGGTCACCAAAATTCATATCTGTACCAAATTTCAACTTAATCGGTTCATTAGATTCAGAGAAAATTGGCTGTGACAAACGGACAGATAGACACAGGAGTGATCCTATAAGGGTTCCGTTTTTTCCTTTTGAGGTACGGAACCGTAAAAATAGCGGTATCTCAAAAAAACCCACTAAAACATAATGTTGGTATTTTAAACATAACCGTAATAAATATGGATATCAAAACTATTGAACTAGAAACAATTTATTTATGTCAATAAGGTACCGAGAAATAAATTACCTCATAAATCCCTTCTAGAAACATACATTTTTTGAGTTACCGCATTTTAGCAGAATGTACCTAATGTTTCGTTAGATCTTTCGTTAGCAACTTTATCCGCGCATAAATACAAGATTGTGACTACAATCCTCGCAGATCGTCGCTAGGTTTGAAAAATGCATGTTACAGTGCTGTTAGTGATATTTTTATGCGCAGTGATAGCTGCTTGGTTGTGGTTGAGACAGGATCCCAACGCACCTCCTGGATTTCCTGGAGCACTACCAATCATTGGACATTCACTCAAGGTTATTGGGGATCGAAAACGTGAGTGATTTTTTTTTATTTTAAACATCCTCGTTTCGAATGCTTTGTCTCAATTGGTGTATGATTGTTGCGTCATGACTCGTGGATTTCGTGTTTAGCTCCTGGTCAGATAAAACTGAAGGACCATCTCGTTGTTTAAGTCATGTTGTGCATTAAAACTTTTAGAAATACAGTATTTTAACCGTAAAATTACGTCTGTAAAATCACATACTTAAATAGCTAAATCGGCAAAATTTAGTAATATATACGGCCTCTTAACATTGTAATCCCAAAAAAAGTTTTTTTTTATAGGATAAAATTACAAATTAACAATTTCCTGACGTTTTGTGCTATTTGTGCTACCTGTAAAATCACGTAAATCAGCGAAATCTACAAAATTTCGTGTACGGCAGTCTGTAATTCATCTAAGATACAACAGCCTAATGTCAACTGATCATCACCTTTTTACAAAATATTGCTTTTCCCGATACAAGGACGTTAATTGTTGAGGAGTTCTCCCAGTAAGGAACCAGGAGAACTGGAACTGATGGTGAAGTCACCATCAGTTCCATTTCAACATATATAATGTGACGAGCATAAATTGCTTAACAATAATCGAATCGCAACCCGTGAAATACGTATTATTAAGTAGTTCCTATGGCCATCTCTGGTCTTCCTCATCAGTTCCACTTCACTAAATGGTGCTTTCCGGGAGCAAATGCACGAGTTACTATAAAGAATACCCAAATCGCTATAGGTGTGCCTATAAAATTTGAAGGTTCCCCTCGATTTCTCTGGGATACCATCATCAGATCCTGGTTTCCTTATCATTGTACCACCCTTGGGATATCTTCTTTCCAATAAAAAAAGAAAAAAATCGGTTCATAACCGACGAAATTATCCGCGAACACACATAAAAAAAATATATATATACTCGTATACGGTCGAATTGAGTAACCTCCTGTTTTGAAGTCAGATAAAAATAAGATTAAGTGCACTATTGACTTATTTTAGAGTTATCTCACTTAAAGTTAAAGGCTAAAAAAAACCTACACGCAGACCTCCTCCATTTCAAACTTCCCCACGGTAAAGCATTAATTTATTGACTATTTTTGTTTTCTAATATTTTGACAATTTCTTTTGGCAGCTTATTTAGAATGTTAGGAAAGGCGTACGTCCAGGTTCTCTTACCATACTCATTATTAATCTCATTACCTAATTATTGCCCTTCTTTTAAATTTTTAGTCTTTTGAAAAACGATCTGATAGTTGGCCAGCAGAAAACTCCCATTGTGATAATTCTATTACGAGGTACTAGTAGCGTAATTGATAATTCTAATTTTCAATTGAAACACTACACGTTTACGCTCACACGCTTTTTTTGTATACTTTGTAATAATTGTTTTTACCTCTTTATACTCGTATCTAATAATAGATGTCCAAGGGACCATAGACTAGATATTTGATATTAATTTCAACTTGATACCTCGACGCATTTTCGAGAAAAAAACTCTGTCTGTTTGCCTCTCTGTCAGTACAGACAGACACACAAACTGACAGACAGACAGACAACGAAGTGATCCTATAAGGGCTCCGTTTTTAGGGTTACGTACCTGAAAACGAAAAAACGGAACCCTTAAAGGATCACTCGTGTGTCTGTCTGTCCGTCTGTCAACAGCCAATTTGCTCCGAATCTAATGGACCGATTAAGATGAAATTTGGTACACATATGAACTTTTGTAACCCAAACACAGACGGGTAAAGTATAAATAAATTTTGAATATGGGGGTCACTTTTGGGGGCATATAAGGAAATTAAAAAAAAAAGTATAGCAAACTATACCGTGTGACATATTAAAATGAAAGGGCCTTACTATGAGAGTGTCAAAAATATATTTTTTATAATTTTAAAATATTTTTTTTAAAGTTATTTAAGAAAATTGACGAAAATTTACCATTCCCCCTTATCTCCGAAACTACTGACCCTAAAATTAAAAAAAAAATACAGAAAATTATTCTTTACCTGTAGATTACAGGAAAACCTATGAAAAGTCTGTTGTCTTAAAATAACATGGTAAAACTCTCATTATTGTGAGTACAAAATTACATTTACAGTTGGCATATAATAATAATAATATATGTGAGAACATGTTTTTAAACTATAGTGTAAAGCTTGTTCTTAGGATAAATTCATCGCAACTACGGAACCTTTCATTGTGCGTGATCTGACACGCACTTGGCCGGCTTTTTCTTTTTGAGGTACGGAACCCTAAAAAGGGGAATTCACTCAAAATCTAGGTTAAATGCGCTTTTAAATACATCATGACTGTGTAGCTTCTGAAGATGATAGTTTTGGTTATGCAAATTTAGGCATACGAAAATGCAATGCAACTTTTTGGTCATTCTTCTTTTTACTACTTTTGCCTTACTTTCAATGACTTCTCCTGCTCTGGGCAGAGCCGGAGGGTGTGTCAGACTTTTACTGAGTAAAACCTACCCGTGTTCCTTCAGTTGCCTTTGCCCCCTGAAAGATGGCTAATGAATTCGAAGTCAGCCTCTATGGCAACCCACTGGATAACCGTGTTGGAACTAAACTACTCATGGTTTTCAGATCTATGGAATATCATACGAGAATTTCAAATCTACTCATTACAAAAAGATGGTGTTTGCAAGATATGGTTCGCCAATCATTCGATTTACGATAAATCCTATCATGTATTAAATACACCCCGCTATTATCACAGAGCACGGAATTGCCGCGCAGCACCAAGTCTAGTGACGGCAGTACCTACTAATAAAATTAGTGTAAAGTAGTGTGTCAAAAGTGCATTGAGCGCACTACTTCTGTCACGAATCGCCTCCAAAGCCGTCAGTTTCTATAAAATAATTGTGTCGTAGTGCAAGTAAACGGTAACACGCTTGGTTTGTATGGAAAGTGTTGATAATGCCGCCTCTAGCAGCAGCCACTGAGACATCTTCGTGCTCTGTGGTTAAAATTATACTTCTAGAAAAGAAAAAAAAGAATCACAATAATTGTAATTTAATTTATTTCTGTTTTAGTGGTAACCGATCCAGATGACAGCCTAGCAATAGCCAATTCATGTTTCAATAAACCATATATCTACGATTTTGCAAAGGACTATAGAAATAATGGACTCGTCACAGCAGAAGGTAAAGGAAATTTAGTAATAATTATTAAAAATAATGCACGACAATATTGTTTAATTGTACATACATACGACGGCATAATTATCTAGCTGTACTTTTATTCATTTACTAGCTTTTGCCAGCAGTTTCGCCAGCGTGGATGTCAGAAAATATCCCACGGGAATTTCTATCAAGAATTCCTTCTTTATTGCTTGTCTAAATTATAAAGAGAACCACTGTGCAAAATTTAAGCTTTCTAGGTACCTACATGGGTTTGGGCTAGGCGTTGACGAGTCAGTCAATCACTCAGTCAGTTTCTTCTTTTATATTAAAACTTTATGCACAAGTAAAAAATACTGCACTAAGGCGGACTTAATGCCTGAGGCATTTCATTTTGCTACCAGTCAACTTTATTCAACATTTCCTTCGAGTGGTAAGTGTTCGGGCGCCGCGCGCCGTCGGCTATCTTCGTGTCTGGCGTCGGGCGGCTGCGCGAGCGCGCGGGAAGGGCTACAACATTCACGACTAAGCGCGACCGACGACACACGCGAACCACTTGCTTGTGATTTTTACAATTTTTGAGGTTAAATACAAAGTTAGTTTTACAGTCCACTGATTTTTATTTAAAGACCGAGTTAGGTCATTACAGTAAGTGTAAGTGATAAGTTGAAGAGTGGGAACTCTTATTGTACGGAAAGCGTTTTTAAAGCGACGTCAGCTTATTATAATAAAAAAAACCGGCCAAGTGCGTGTCGTACCACGCACAATGAAGGGTTCCGTAGTTGGGATGAAATTATCTTAAGAACAAACTTAACATTGTAGTTGAAAAACATGTTCTCCCATACATTCCAACTGTAAATGTAAGTTTGTACTCACAATATTGATAGATTTACCATGTTATTTTAAGACCACAGACTTCTTATATGTGTTTCTGTAATCTACAGGTGAAGATCTATTTTCTGTAATTTTTTTCAAAATTTTAGGCTCAGTAGTTTCGGAGATAAGGGTCAATTTTCGCCTATTTTCTTAAATAACTTTAAAACAGTTTATTTTAAAATTATAAAAAAATATATTTGAGACCCTCATAGTAAGCCCTTTTATTTGACATATCACACGGTGTGGTAACTCTAGTCCCGTCTCTTGGGTCACTTGTTTGCTCCATTGTTGAATGTTTTCCTCTAGATATGCATTGATAAGTCTTTGCTCTTCATTATTTCCTTCAGAGCCCAGTATTTTTTCCATTCACAGTCTTTTGCTAACTTCCTTGGACATTGAGTCATTTGGGAAGATAATTTATCCTAGGTAAGTTTTGCTCACGTTCATTTCTAGCCCTACTTATCTGCTCGTTAGGGTTTTATACCATGAGTTCTAATTTCTTGGGATCTTCTTCTAACGGGATAATATCGTCTGCGAATCTCAAATGATTAAGGCGGCTACCGTCGATGTTAATGCCGTATTTGTCCAGATCTAAAAATACGTTCTAGCACAGCATTAAACATCTTGGGACATAATGGGTCTACTTGGCTGACGCCTCTGTTTATAGGAAAAGGGTCTCCTTTAGTTTCTAGTTTTAAGCGGCTTTCACTTTTACTATAGATGGTTTTTATTATTATATGTATATTCCAGACCTTCTTCTCTTATTCTAGACCAGATACATGTATAGTTCAGACTATCGAAAGCTTTGGCATAGTCAATGAAGGCAATGTACTGCTTCTGATATTATTTATTTATTTATTTAATACTTCAAGCACACAAATGTACAGAGGCGGACTTAATGCCATAGGCCATTGCCATGCCATTCATTGTATTTTTGCAGGACTTGTTTGATTGTGTGGATATGATCGATGGTACTGTACTTTTTCTGAATGCTGCTTGTTCTATCGGTTTATTTTCATCTACTGTTTGTGGTATTCTTTCTAAAATCTTTGCGAAAACCTTATAGACTTTTGATATAAAATTTATTAGTCTTTAATTGCCAATTTCATCCTTATCTCCTTTGAGGATGATTTGTGATTCCCCCCACTGGTTTGGAATGGTGACTGTGGTTAGGATGTCAATAAGTATCTTGGTTATCATTGGGCTTATTTCTTCTGCCTCTCATAAGCTCATTTGGTACCTTTTCGGGGCCTGGAGCTTTATCTAGTTTTTATGACATGGTGGCTTTCTTTACATTCTGTAAAAGTATTGGTATTGGTCCTGGTGTCCTGAAATACAGGCCTAGAGCCTAGTTTAGGCACCATTCTCCCACAATATTGAAATGTTATATTCATGGTGTATTATGTACGTGTTTATAATATAATATTGTGGTGAGAAATAAATATTATCTTATATTATCTTATTGGTGGTATTTGAGTTTTGATAGGTATATTTTTCTTGGTTCGCTTCATTGTTCGAATATAAGGTTCTGTAATAGTCTGTAGCAAGATTCTGGACTTCTATACGTTTTGCCACTTATTTTGATCTTTTGGTTTTTTAATTTAGTAATCCATTTCTTACCATGTTCTCTTAGTTCTTTGAAGGCTTATTTAGTACTGCAGCAATTTCATTTATCAGTTTTATAATAGTAGTAGTAGTAGTTGTAGTTTCTCTTTGTTTTTCTATCCTTTCTTATGTTTTTTCGTATCTGTTTACTAAGGCTTTGTTTTCTTTACAGTTTTTTTTTATTCTAGTATTTTTCTCTCTTCTCTCTCTATTATATTTTCGCTAAACTTTGTATCCTTTAGTATCTTCCTTTGTTATAGGTATTTGAGTATGTAGTTATACTTATCTAGTACATTTATGTCGGAGTTTGCTGTTTCCTGCAGCGGCTTTATAGATAATATTCTTTTGCGTGTTGTTGTGATGCCATCAATGTGATTTTAATGTCTTTTTGTAGGATGATTTTTTAAGCAGCATTGTATCATCCGGTGTTTTGTGTTGAAATTTAGATTTTGTGCAACGTGTGCGTTGTTGAGAGTGGAGGTGGCCCAGTGGTAACACTCGCGAATTACTAGTTGTAGGTCGTAGGTTCTAACCCCGACAGGCGCTTTACTTTGTGTAAATTATTTAATTACCACTAATCTCAAAACGGTGAATGAAAACATCGTGAGGAAGCGGGCTGGCTGGATGTCGTAGATCCAAAAAAAAAAAACTAAGACATGTGACATCTAGTGGTGGATTACGGCCCGCTCCCTCTCACCGAGAGGAGGCCTGTGTCCCAGCAGTGGGAATATTATAGGCAGATTATGCTATGATTATGTGCGTCGTTCAAGAACTTTAGCTTATTATTTATTATGTAATCTATCTCATTTTTAATCCCCGACGCAAAACGAGGGGTATTATAATATAAGTTTGACCGCTATGTGTGTCTGTCTGTCTGTTTGTGGCACCGTAGCTCTTAAACGGGTTAAATCAGATTTTCTAGCGGTGGTTTTTAGACATGTTTTATCAGAATCGGTTCAGCCGTTTCAAAGTCATCTGCTCTTTTGATAGCTGCGGTAGGGATCTTAGACGCATAATGGGTATTTATTTTACTTTCAAATCTAAGCGCGAACTAAAATTTAAAACACCCATGTATGCTACATAACTATGCAAGATTATGAAATTCTTGGTCTGATGCTGCAGCCAGGATATCCAGCACACTAGTACACTCTTGAAAAAATAATAGCAGATATGTCGTGTTTGGATTCGTTTTGATTAGTATTTGATTCAAAATACAGTGCAGTGGTGGCAACACGATAAGCTGATGCTGCAGTCATGATATCCAGCACACTAGTACATTCTTGAAAAAATAATAGCAGATATGTCGTGTTTGGATTCGTTTTTATTAGTATTTGATTCTACATTCAATGCAGTGGTGGCAACACTATGAGCTGATGCTGCAGTCAGAATATCCAGCGCATTAAGCACGATAAGGTTTGCTCATTAAAATGGCGCTAAAGTGTCGCGGCGGGGTACCGCATAAGTAAGTCAGACACTTCACTTGATTGACTATCTGCATTATGCGGTACCCCGCCGCGACATTATAACGCCATTGCAATGAGCAAACCTTACGGTATTAGTTGACCTCTCGCTCTTATTTACGGAAAGTGTTTTTAATGCGACGTGAGCTTATACATTTTTACACTTATATATATTTAGAAAAGTATAGCTTGATATACATATATGGTGCTTTTCCAGTCGCATTTAAGAAAGCGGCCGTCATTCCTGTTTTTAAGGCTGACGACATATATTGTTGGCAACTACCGACCCATCTCTCTACTTAGCACACTGTCCAAAATATTAGAAAAACTTGCAAACAAAAGGCTAGTAAGATATTTAGAGACAAATAATATACTTTCGTTAAACCAATTCGGTTTTAGAGCCAATCGATCCACTCATGACGCTATTCTTAAACTTACTGAAAACATAACCAAGTATATAGACAAAGGTGAAAAATGTGTCGGTCTTTTCCTCGATCTTAGCGATAAGACCGCCCATTGTGTCACTCGTATGTAAAATTTCAACATTGTAAAATTGTAACCAGTAATTTAAATGGTGTGCATAATAAAGAGTATTCTATTCTATTCTATTCTATTCTTCAGAAGGCATTCCATACTGTCTCTATACCTATTCTAATTAGTAGATTAGAAAACATTGGAATCAGAGGAGTGCCTCAGGAATGGATACTTAGTTACCTATCTGGAAGAAGTCAATGCGTTTGCCTTGATAATATGACTAGCGATGAAGCTGTTCATACGGAGTTCCCCAGGGTAGTACGATTACTCCAACCCTATTCCTGGTGTACATCAATGAGCTGTGTGATATCAAAATCAGTAAAGCCGATGTCATGATGTTTGCTGACGTCACAGTTCTTCTGTTTCATGATAAATCATGAAAATGTCTAAAAACGGTCTGTGGTGAGGGTCTTTCCCAAGTAACAGGTGGCTGGAAGACAGTTTGCTGTCATTGAACACAAATAAAACAAAATCCTATGTTTTAGTAAGACTCGAACAGGAAGTCCCAAACACTTTAAAATTACTGCTCACACGTTTCCCTGCAATAGGAATAGCAATAACTTTGCTTCCTGCGCGTGCCCCACGCTAGACAGAGCGAACTCTATCAAATATCTAGGAGTAATTGTTGAGGACAATCTTAAATGGTCACAACATATTTCGGGAACGGCTAAAAAAGTGCGCAAGCTGATCCATATTTTTAAAACCCTGAGACATGTTGCCAGTTCCAAACTTTTGTTGCTAACCTACAAAGCCCTATGCCACTGTGTCTTGGGATATGCTATTTGCGCATGGGGTGTGATAGGCAAGACCCATTTGATTGAGCTTGAGCGGGCTCAGCGTGTGGTGCTAAAAGTTCTTCTTTCACTGAGATACCGGACGCCCACGACTGAGGTATACTAAAAAGCCAAAGTACTCAGCATCCGCAAGATCTTCATTTACGAATGCTTGCGAAGATACCACCGATACGCCATCCCGAGTCTGCCAATCTCAACCAAGAGGGTTGACAGGTGCCCAGTCGTAGGTACCAAAAGCGTCTTTGCGAGCAAACATTACTGTTACGTTGCCCCAAGTCTCTACAACAAAATTGGCCAAGAAAAGGGGATCAAACAACTTAAGCAGCTAAACAACCACCAATTCAAAATAACAATTATTCACTGGCTAGACAATTACGATTATGAGGAAACAAAGAATCATTTCGGCAGCGTAACATGATACCCAGTCACATTCTCCATACACACCTTACACGCACACACCTCACACACGCACACACCCACACATCACTCACACTCACCTACATTTTCTACAGAACGCATTGTTAATTTAAACTCTTTCATCCTTTTTTTTTATTGTTGTTTTTTTTGTTCTCTTGTATAATTTTGTGAACCTACCTGCCAAAGCAACTGTAGTGTGTGTAGTGTAATTTGTTTTTGTAATTTTATTTTGTCTATCTCGCTTCTACATCATATTCCCTGTAAATTGAGAGGTCTGGCTGTTGTGATACAGGAACTCCTAGTACAAGAGTCAGGGCTACACAGATGTTTGTGACTTTTGAAGTGTAAATAAAGAATTTATTATTATTATTTATTATTATTATGTCTTTGAGTGCAAGAAAAAGTTAAAATGTTGTATACATAAAAATGATGATGATGCTGAATCGTTTCAGCCAGTAGGAATATTTTTGATTAATTCAATAAATACTTGCATCGACTAAACGCCGTTAGACAATTAAATTACACCGTGTAAATCAGTTGAAGCAACATTAAAAGAAGCATACAATAAAATTGATGCAAGAAAATAAACTTGCATCATGTAAATGGGGCATAGCGATATAATAGAGCAAGACATGAAAACGTCTTCTAGGTAAACATAAAAGTCAACGTTAATATCTATATTTGTCCAAAATGTATGTAACGTTAACTTTTAGCGTTGGCTCAGACGCCATGAAATTAGGACCAAATAAGCCACATATTCAATGTTTTTGTTTCAGCGTCTATTTGGAAAGCTCACCGCAAACTATTAAATCCGGCGTTCAACCAACAAGTGCTTAACACGTTCGTAAAAGAAATGAACGAGCAAGCTCGAAGTCTTCTCTCTAAATTAGCTTCGAAAGTGGGAAAAGACCCGTTTGACGTGCGAAAATTCTTCGTAAACTATACATTGTCAATTATATCCCGTAAGTATTATATTTTCATATTGATGGTTGTAATGAGCATCGTGAAATTACCTAGTAGCTAACCCCGTAGCCACGAGCTACACGCTTAAGCGACACGCCTCTTGTGACAGCGACTGTGGACAAAACAAATGAGCAAGCCGCGAGTCACCGTGACGCCACTTGCGGAGCGACGGAAGGAAACAAGTGACGCGCGTGTGTCGCTTGATGCAAGTCGCGTTGCTAGTCGCATTGCTCTCGACTATCCCGAGGGAATTATGTAGACGTGGTATAACATTTTGTTAAAATGATTGCTTGGTTAATGGAAAATCTGTATTTTCTTTTGCAGGGACTTCGCTAGGACTGAATACTCAAGATCAAACTAAAATAGATACAGATTATGCAGAAGTAATTGAAGAAATAGCTGCTTTGATTTGTGATAGATTTCAAAAAGTCTGGTTGCATTTACCGTATTTATTCAACTGGAGTTCAATGAAGCTCAGACAAACTATACTATTGAAGAAACTGAGGAACGTCATAGATCCAGTAATTATTTTGTTGTTATTACTTTTGGGTTTTAGGAAAAGTTTGGCTTTGTAGATTTCAACTTTGTGACGGCTAATTGTGAGTCTCTTTTAAAAATTGGATGTGCATTTTTAACTGCCAAGTGCTGTACCCATTAAGTCATACTGACTACGGAACCCAATTGGGTTCCGAATTCGGCCGTGGCCCGACACACATTGGGCCGGTTTTACTATTTGTTGTGCTTATTTTCATCTTCAGCTTTCTGCTGCTGTATGCTTCACACAAATTACTAGAGATCTCGATTCCTTTCAAAATAGGTCACGTACCTTTGTTATACAGGGTGTAAATTGTAAACACCGTTATCCTTTTAAGGAGTCATTGTACTCATCATTACAACTTTTACTATGGGACCAAACCTGAAATCGTGAAAAAAAAACAGCTTTTTCCTACATTTTTACATCTTTTTAGCGATTTCAGGTTTGGTCCCATAGTAAAAGTTGTTCATAATGATGAGTACAATGACCCCTTAAAAGGATAACGGTGTTTCTCTCTCCCTCGCTCACGCGGGATCAAATTTTGAAGATAAAAAAAAGAACTTGGTTTTTTTTTTAAAAACGTAATCAATTATTATTGTTATCTAGCTTTTGCCCGCGGCTTTACCCGCGTGGATGTCGGAAAATATACAAGGGGAACAAAAGTCCTTCTTTAGTCCTTGTTTAGATTATAAACCGAACCTCCTGCGCGAAAATTCAGCTTCATAGATCGAAGAGTTTGGGCTGATTAGTCAATCAGTCTGTCAGAACTTTTCTTTTTTAAATATTGAGATAGCTTCTGCCCGCGACTTCGTCCGCGTGAAATTTCTTGATCCCCTGACCCACTCCGTCAAATCGCATTGCCTGACCGCGCTAATACTTCGTTTTCGCTGAGCGTTGCTTCTGACTTTTTTAACTAACTTCAAAAAAGGAGGTTCTGTATTCGACCTGCATGTATGTATGTATGTTTGTCCGCGATTTTCTCAAAAACTAATAAACAAATTTTGCTGATTCATTCACTTTCGGAGGAGCAGTGGTGGCCCAGTGGTAACGGTCGCGACTTACGAGTTGTAGGTCGTAGGTTCGAACCCAGGCAGGCGCTTTACTTTGTGTAAATTATTTCATCACCACTGCTCTCAAAACGGTGAAGGAAAACATCGTGAGGAAACCGGCATGTCCTAGAATCAAAAATTTGAAGACTTGTGACATCTGCCAACCCGCACTGGGCCCGCGTGGTGGATTACGGCCCACTCCCTCTCACAGAGAGCAGGCCTGTGTCCCAGCAGTGGGAACGTTATAAACTTATTATGTGTGTTTCACTTTCGTGATCTACATACTTTCAGGAAGGTTTTAGTATATAACACATTATGTAATTATTCTTGTGTACGAAGTTATATGCGTAAATGCACTGTATCTCCGGCATTTGTAAGCGGATTTATCAACTAAAAATGGAAAAATAAATTTACTTTAAAAAAAGTAAAAACCGACTTCAAAACCAAAAACGAATAAAATAACTTTCATAAAACACTTAACAGCTTCTGATGTCGGTGTCTTCAATTCATCATTGCACTTTAGCTTGACACCGACTACAGAAGCTGTTTATTTATTTATTCGTTTATGGTTTTGAAGTCAGTTTTTACTTTTTTTTAATTATTTTTTTTTTCTTTTTGCTCGGCACCTAAGAGTCCTAGAGAGATGTTAAATATGCAAAGCTTTCCTTAAGAATTGGGCCATCAAATGCAAAAAAAAATATTAAACCCCAGCCTGGCCTGGCCTGGCCTGGTAGTTCCAGAGATTAGCGCGTTCAAACAAACAAAAAAAAGTGTGTGTGTCAGTTCCGACGCACGACTGGAGTTTACTCCTGTTTTTTGTGCCATCCAGAGTTCCCGACAACTTATTTTTCGGTAATTTCTGTCGGGCTGGGTTTCTTCAATGCATCAATGCTATACAAAAAGCAATTTTAAGGCAGTCGTCAGTGTAAAGGCACTTGTCGCCCCCCCTCTTACCCCTCCCCCTCTCCTTCTAACCCTCTCACCCCCTACCCTTCCCACCCCTCTCACCTTCCCCTATCATCCCTCTCACCATCCCCTCTCACCCGTCCCCATCCCCCTCTCCCTCTTACCACTCATCACACCCTTTTCCCGATAACCTCCCCCTTCCCCTTTTACACCCTCTCACACCCTCTTCACAAGAAGAGTTGGCGAGGCTACCCTTGCCAACTCTCACACCCTCTCTATACACTCCCCACTCACTACACCTTCCTATCCCTTTCCACCTCTCCCCGCTCTCCAATCAATCAGTCAAAAGTCTCAAGTCAATCTCTCTTCAATGAATCACTGCTATACAAAAAGCAACTTTAAGGTATAAAGTATATCTTTAAGGTATATATATATATGTATTGAATTTTTTTCCCGCCAAGAAGTTATCCAAATTCTGGAAAAAGTTACTACTTTTTAAAGTTACTAGTTGCGCCTACAGACTACTGTCTGTAGGCGCAAGGTCTGGTGAGTAGGGCGGATGACGGAGAGCTTCCAACCCCAGTTCTTGCAACTTGGAGGCCGTCTGCTGTGCAGCATGAGGTCGCGCGTTGTCGTGCAGGAGCAGCGGAGACGAGCGATTGACCAATGCTGGTTGGAGATGTGCCAGCTTCTCCATCATTGTGTTCAGTTCTTCACAGTACACATCTGAAGTAATTCTCACCCCGTTTGGTAAGAAGCTGTGATGAATCACACCGGCGCTAGACCACCAAACAGTGACCATCACTTTTCTAGGGGTAAGTTTTCGTTTAGGGCATTGTTTAGGTGCTGAACCAGGATCCAACCAACTTGCTGAGCACTTGCTGTTATCAAACAGAATCCATTTTTCATCGCAGGTAACAATGCGGTTCAAAATTCCTTCATTTGTGTGTCTGTTGAGCAGTGTAAGGCACGTCTCGACGCGTACTTCGCGCTGGCGATCATTGAGTTCGTGGGGCACCCATTTGCCAAACTTTTTTACCTTGCCAATTTGACGCAAATGGACCAATATTGTTTTGACGCTAACGTCGAAAGCGGCTTCTAATTCAGCCGTAGATTGTCTATCATCAGCTTCCACAATCGCCTTTAATTCGTCATTGTCGACCAAAGTCTTCGGACGACCGCGAGGTTCATTTTTCAGGTCGAAATTTCCAGAACGGAAGCGAGGACACCAATAACAAGTGGTGTGTTGGTTTGTAGTGTTAGCTTCGTAAACGTCGTTGATGTTGCGTGCCGCTTGTGCCGCGTTGCTGCCACAACGGTACTCATATTCCATAATTACTACAAACGGTACTCATATTCTAGAATTTTTAACGTATCCATGATGACGAAAAAGATTGAAATGCGATGAAAATGTAACAATAATCAATAAACAAATGACTACTTTTGGAAAAAAAATCCATGTTTTTAAAATAAAATTAATTTGAAATTAGAATTCTTAGCCAAACAAAAATTATTTTGATTTGAAATGGCCAGTACTGCAGAACGGCAATTTCATAGGTAAAGACCTAATATATACATAATTAACCGAAATTCAAAGAAATCCGACAGATTTAAAAGATTTAATGGCTTATTTCCCAAAAATCTGTCCCGTTGGTCTCGTGCTGGGTTCGATTCCCATATCGGGCAGATAGTGGAAATCTAACACCAAGTGACGTGTCAGTCAAGTTAACATTAAATTTACGCGTGCCAATGTGCACTCAAAAATAACACATTTATCCATTCTGAGCCCCGTCAAACAAAACCTGGAGGCAAAAGGATGACGTGCCCCCTGCGATAACAATATGATGTGACTATCCACATCAGCCCAGAAGTGGTTGAACAAACTAAAGAACTCAACATCGTGATTCATTAATCCATCGGACTGTATTGAGCCAGAGGAAGGAATGTGTCAGGAAGTTAAAATTCTATCGTCGATCCTAATCTCACGATCAATCTCCAGTAAGTTCAAAAAAAAATATCGCGTAACACTGAACCCTCACGTATTACTACTGGCCCATTTTGACCAAACTGTGGATTCTCAGATATAAACTGCACCAATTGTGTCAACTCAACACACTTTGCAAGGACTATGTCCCGTCAGCAAAGCTGGTTATAACTTATACCAAAGTTTCCCCCCTCTCTAGGAGATTCACAGTTTTTCAAAACCATTTAATACCCCTTATACATCATACTAAATGCTGGAGGCTGTTCATGCTAATCGGCCCTACTGACCCGTAAAGAAGCGACGATATCGTTGGTTCACTCCCTCTTGCTCTTCAATGAAGTGGGCAGCATTGTGGGTAGCGGTGTGGTGTGTGTGATGCCCCACACGCAGTTGGCTGCGTCCAATGTAGCGCACGTTATATAAAAATAAACACAAAAAATGTTAATATTACATTCCATACTAATGTCACAAATCAATATAGTGACATAAAAAAAACTGAAAATAAAAACAATGACAATTAAATAATCCTTAAAAGAAAAGTTTCCATCTATTAATACTAAAAGGTTTAAAAAGTCTATATCTAATAAAGTTATTTATACATTAATGTCTCTTAAACCTTCTGTTACTAAATTTAAAAAACTTATATTTTGAAATGGAAAACTTCTCTATTAAATTGATAATTGATTTTCTTATCTATTTTGAAATTAATTAATTTCGGAACAAATCTTTTAAATTTAATTTTCTTTATAGATAAATTCTTTTTCTTTTTATATACACATATTGGTATTTTTATAGCTCTTTGGTATCGTAATGGGGTATTAGGGAACCTGTCATAAAATTTTTGTTTATAATTAATTTCCACTTGCGCGATATCAGCCATTGTTTCGACTACGCATGACTCCACGTTCCGTTCACCTAATTTTAAATCGACCTCCAAATGACAAAGATGGCCAATGTCCTTTATTTCCGATGACGGACGAAGACACCCATTCTCCTTTGATTCGGAAAATTTTAAATCAAAATCGTTTTTCTCAAATTGTTCACAAGCGATGTTATTATCATTAAGTTTACTGGACCGACTCGAATTTTCCAATGCTTCCTGGTCTTCTGTCTGAAACACCTCGTCTGTCTGCGCAGTTGAGCTCAGCAATGACCTCAACTTCATCTTCATCACCGCCCGCATGACTATTGTCCAAAACATCTACTTCCTCACTCTTGCTAGAAATTAATTTAATATTGTACTATACACATGACACAATTTCCTGTCCGCCTTCTATAGACAGATCCTGTGCACTCGCCTCTTGTCGTGCGTAACTAAAAATTTTTCCTTTATGGCATCTGTAGGAAGCTTATAGCGGGCAAGTTAAGCAGAGAGAAAGGATACGAATAAATAGCGGTATAAAGTTACATATATTGTTCACAAGCCCACAAGCACAGAGTACAAGAAGAATTATGAAAAGTCATAGCACAAAAGAGATAGGTAAAATAATACGCGAACTATTAGGTTTTAAAATACAATAGAATGGACGGCGGTTACAAACGCGCGCGAGCACCCTTCCGGCGTCGGGTTCATGAATCGACTGGCGAGGCGGTGAAAACCGATCGTGCACGATGTAAGTTCGTGCGTCTTCGCTGCCGACTCGGTGCGGCGCCGGCGCTCGGTAATTAGCCGTGTAACGGGACTTAACCAACTTCGTTGAAGAGAGGTTGTGTGTGTTATTAGGAACGCCACATCAGCCCCCCCGGAGACCTCGAAAGAAATTGGGAAAATGTACTTGGCGTCCTGATCGCGTTCTGTGCGTGGAACTTGTAGTATTTGGTGGCGTTGTTGTAATTCGCTCTTCTGGTGTTGAGTCGCTCAGCACGTACGCTGGTTTTAACCGGTCTATAGACACGGTGGTAGTTTTCCCTCGAACGTCTATTTTAAAGAATTTATCCCCACGTTCTATGACGTTGAACGGTCCATTGTACGATGCCTGTAAAGGTTTCCGTACCGCGTCCTGACGGAGAAATACTTGTGGAGATGTCTTTAAATCTTTGCTAATAAAAACCTGAGAAGCACCGTGGTGAAGTACTGGTGTTGGCTTCAGCTTCCGCATATTGGCTCGTAGACGAGAAAGAAAATCGCTGTAGTCAATGGCTTCTTTGGGAGAACTATGGAAAAATGCTCCGGGTAAACGTAATGTTTCTCCATATACCAACTCTGCTGACGATGAACCAATATCTTCTTTATAACTTGAACGTATTCCTAGTAGTACCAAAGGAAGAACCTCGCACCAGTCATTGCTAGCATGGCACTTGATCGCCGACTTCAATTGTCGATGAAATCTTTCGACCATTCCGTTAGCGGCTGGATGGTATGCTGTCGTCTGTAAATGATTGCATCCGATGAGTTTTGAAAGTTATCGAAACAAATGCGCCTCGAACTGCTTTCCTCGATCCGTTGTTATTTTTTCGGGACAACCAAAGCGTGATATCCAACCAGTGACAAAAGCACTCGCCACTGTGTCAGCTTTGATGTCATGGAGCGGAATGACCTCTGGCCAACGTGTGAACCTGTCCACCGCAGTAAGACAATATTTATAATCATGCGATGGTGGCAGAGGTCCTATGAGGTCTATATGTACATGACTGAATCTGTTCGTCGGAGGAACAAAAACGTGTACCGGAGATCGAGCGTGTCGAGAAATCTTCGAACGCTGGCATGGTATACAGCAACGTGTCCAGTTACTGCAGTCCTTCTTCATGTTTGGCCACACATATCTTTGTGTCATAAGTCTGACTGTAGACTGAACCCCTGGATGGCTCAGTCCGTGAATGCAGTCGAATGCTTGTCGACGGAACTGTGGTGTCAGATAAAGCCGAGGTGATGAGCCAGACATATCGCAATATAACATCTTACTGGAGCCAGATACGTGAGTTTTCTGCAAAACCAGTGAAGAGTTGCTGTCCAGTAGCTGGCGAAGCTCTTCGTCGTCTTCTTGCGAGGATGCCAAGACATCTAAGTCTATCGCGCTTGTGATTGCATCCGTGCGGGAAAGAGCGTCAGCCACCACGGTATCTTCTCCTGCGATATGTTTTATGTTAGTGGTAAACTGTGACACGTAATCAAAATATCGAAATTGTCGGGGTGAGCAGTTTTGTGAAGCCTTTTGGAATGCCGAAACTATTGGTTTGTGGTCAGTCAATATGGTAAAAGTCTTTCCTTCTAGCATGTGCCTGAAATATTTCACTGCCCATATATAGCCAGCAACTCCCTGTCAAATGGGCTGTATTTCCTTTGAAAAGAACCCAAGGGGTTGTAAGCCGGAAACCGCTTCCTGTTGCAGTATGGCGCCAATGGCATTATTTGAGGCATCAGTACAAAGTATTAATTCTGCCGATGAATTAGGATGTGCCAACAGCGTTGCTTCAGCTAAACTTGTCTTGCAAGCGATGAATGCCTCTTGAAGCTCGGTCCACCAAGTAAAAGGAGTACTGGGTTTAATTTTTGGACCACACAGAAGCTTATGTAACGGTGCCTGTTTTTCTGCTGCTTTTGGCACGAAACGCCTATAAAAATTAACCATGCCTAGGAACCTGCGGAGTTCTTTGATGGTCTTAGGCTCTGGGAAGTTCTGCACGGCATCCACCTTCTGTGGGAGTGGCTTAGTGCCTGCAGACGATACTATATAACCTAAAAATTCCACTTGTGACTCACCGAAAATGCACTTTGATGCATTCATTATGACACCGTGGTCGTTCAGCCGTTGAAAAATCTTTTCCAGGTGTTCCAGGTGTTCCGCCTCGGTCTGGGAAGCCACAAGGATGTCATCTATGTATGGATAACAGAATTCTAGGTCCCTTAATATTTCATCCATAAAACGTTGGAACGTTTGAGCCGCGTTGCGAAGTCCAAAACTCATAAACGGGAACTCAAACATTCCAAAAGGGGTCGTAATTGCCGTCTTCGGTATATCAGCTGGATTAACCGGTATCTGATTATATGCACGGATCAAATCAATTTTACTGAAGACGGTACATCCACAAAGGTTGTGAGAGAAGTCGCCAATGTGGCGGACTGGGTATAGGTCAGGTATAGTGCGCGCGTTGAGTGCGCGGTAGTCACCGCATGGTCGCCATTCATTATTTTTCTTTGGAACCAGATGAAGTGCTGACGACCATGAACTATCCGACCTTCTCGCGATACCTGTTCTTAACATATCCTCAAACTCACGAGTTGCTATATGAAGTCGGTCTGGTGCTAATCGGCGAGGGCGACTGTACACGGGTTGCCCCGGAGTCGTGCGGATGTAATGCAGCGTGTTGTGCTTGATTTTGCGCGTCGAGAGGTCCCCAGCCGGACGTGTGATATCCGGGTACTGTGAGAGCAAGTTGTGATAACGCGAAGTACCTGTAACAGCTTTAATTTGGCACAAAGCAGGCGGCGCGGGCTTAGCAAAAGCGCTCAGTGATGTTAAGTTGTCGATTAAGCGGTGGTGTCTAGCGTCAACTAATAAATCATCCTGGATAACCCCTGGCCTTTTGAAATGTATCCGAAATCGAGACAAAATGCACACAAAATCAAAAAAAGATCCAGAAAATCCTATACTACAAATTACCTACACGCGCTATCGAAATTTTTGTAATGACTTACTTCGGAAGTTAAAAATTGCCTACGAAAAGAATGAATTAGAAAAAAATAACCCTAAAGCCCTTTGGAAGACAATAAAAGATATAACTAGCACAAGTAAAACTAAAACAAACCCTGTTGAACTTCTGAAAATACGAAACACTCCTAAATCTTCCATAAATGAAGTGTTCTTCAGTAATGTAGGTAAAAACCTGGCTGCTAACATTTTATCTCGGTGTCATTTTCCCTCGAATCTGCCAACTAGTCCGGTGCTGAATACCATTAGCAATACCCCTTTCTCTCCGGCCAACTCTCTTGCGCTCCTGGAGGTGGATGAAACTGAGGTCGAATCCCTTATTCTGCAACTACGCAACGACTGCGCAATTGGTTGGGACGGTATTTCGCCCCTCTTACTGAAAACATGCCTCCAGACTCTCACGAAGCCACTAACGTATATCTTTAATGGTTGTCTACAGAAAGGTGTTTTTCCGGATGCTCTTAAAAGAGCAATAGTATATCCAATCTATAAGGGAGGGGACAGAAGTAGTGTCAACAACTATAGACCAATCTCGGTTTAGACTGCACTCTCTAAGGTCCTTGAAAGAATCCTCAGCAGCCGTCTCAAGAACTTCTTGGATAGGTATCGCATCGTAGCTGATAATCAGTATGGATTTCGTACTGGGATCTCGACTGAGGATGCGGTACTGGATCTGACGCAAATGGTTGCTGGGAACCTTGATAATAAAATCAAATCTCTAGGTATATTTCTAGACTTTTCTAAGGCATTTGACACCGTTTCTATCCCCATACTTATCGCCAAGTTGGAACTACTTGGTATAAGGGGTATCGCTCTTCACATCTTCAAAGATTATCTCAATAACCGAACCCAAAGAATTAAAATTGATAAGTTCCTTAGTGACGAGGAATCCGTGTCTTACGGAGTACCTCAGGGAAGCATTTTGGGTCCTATTTTGTTCCAAATTTATGTAAACGATCTGTGCAGAATGAACCTCTCTAATACTAGGATATTTGCCTATGCTGATGACACCGTGATTGTAGTTTACGGAGCAACGTGGGATAGCGTTAAATGTAATGCAGAATCTGCTTTATCCAAAGTAATAAAATGGCTCAACTCAAATCTGCTTACTCTCAACTATAACAAGACATCCTACATCCCATTCTCTATCCGCTCTAACACCGCACCAGATCACACTTTCTCGATAATAGCTCACACTTGCACACAGCTGTCATCTACATGTCAATGTCCACCACTCACAAGAACTGATAGTGTAAGATATCTTGGCGTACAAATAGACGCAGGGTTACGTTGGGATAAACAACTTAACGCCCTCACCTCTAGAACAATGAGATTGATTCATATTTTTAAATCTCTTAGAGAGTCGGCAAACCCTGATACACTGAAAATGGTCTTCTATGCTCTGTGTCAATCCGTTATTGGGTACTGCATTACTGTTTGGGGTGGTGCAACCAAAACTAGTCTAATCAAAGTGGAAAGGGCACAGAGAGCTATACTGAAAGTGATGCTAAGAAAACCATATCGTTATCCTACAAAACAGCTATACTTGGATTGCAAGGTACTAACAGTCCGTCAGCTCATCGTGCTTCAATCTGTCCTTAGAAGACACGCTAGCGTCCCCCCGTCTGATCCCAAAAAACGTACCAATATTCCCTCAGGCACTCGGCACAAAACTTCTTTTGCCAGACACCAATATTATACAATAAGCACACACATTTACAAAAAAACTCATAAAGAACTTAACATACTCGACCTGAATAGATATGAATTAAAGTCCAAGGTCACAGAATGGCTACTTCAACAGGATTACTCACAAACAGAATCACTACTTACATACATCGCTTAATATTAATAATAATACTAATATATATATATACTAATATTAATATATCAGTTTATACTCACAAGCAACCCTACACTACAAACATACACACACATACATCCACACACACACACTCTTGCATGCATTAAATTGTTTTCCCTTCTTTATTTTAATTATAAACTTGTAAACTAAGCTAAATTAAAAATTATAATCACTAGGTAGATCGACACAAACCACAAGTTGTATAAATCTTATTGCATTAACCCCATAGCTGAACACTGTCTCTTAAGATACAGGTAACCCTAGTTTAAGAGGCAGGGCTCACCAATTATTGTTTACAGATTTCTGCAGCATAGCTTATTCCTCCGTACTTGCTTCCTACCACTACCTTTTTGTTAACCAAGGTTTATATATAAGTCTGTAACCTTCTCTTTTTTGGAAATAAATAAATTTTATTACTATTTATTATATTATTTATAGTGCGATAAAAAAATCAATGCCTATAATAGGTTTTGTGACGTCAGCTATGACGAAACGCCATGCGAAAGCACGCCTTAGTCCAAAGTCCAACGTTAGGTTCACCCAACCAAACGTATCTTTCGTAGAACCGTTAGCTGCGAACAGGTTATAGTCCGTTTTAACACATTGTCTATCACGAATATATTTGCACGGGTAAACACAAAGATCAGAACCAGTGTCAATTAAATACTGAATTTTTGTCTTACGGTCTGTCACAAAAACACGGCCACTGGCCACACTGTCGCAGTCACGCGTCGCCGTCTTCACTGACTGCCTGACCCGTTTCCCTTTTGAAACGTACACGGGTCACGACACTTCGTTGACCGGTTACCGAAACGCCGATGATACCAGCAATGCCCCGGGCCAGCTTCCGAGCGGCTCCGGGACCGACGTCGCCAACGTGGAGACTGCGCTCGAGACCTCGAGCGCGAGCGGGGCGCTTTTGACAGCTCCGAGACCTGCCGCGACAGCTCGTCGATGCGGCGCGTGAGTTGGTGGATTGCGGTCATCGGACACGAGGCTACAGGCATAGATGTTGACGTCGATGCTGCAGCCACTTGAGTGTTAGGTTGGAGTGCAATCTCATGAATTTTGTCCACGATTTGGGCTACTGTGTCCAGGGCAAGATCTGCTTGAGCCGCTATGATGGCCTGTATATGGCTAGGCAAACGACTCGTCCACAGAGACCGAATAAAATCGTCGGGTACCTCCGCCCCTGCCAAATCCCGCAGGTGCCGCAGGAACTGGGAAGGCTTCCGATCTCCCAGCTCCTCGTGAGTGAGCAGCTGTCTAACTCGCTGTTCTTGCGAAGCCGACAATCGGGAAATTAACTCCGCTTTTATTTTACCATATTTGTTGTCAGCCGGTGGCTTAGCTATAATGTCTATCACTTCACACACATATTTATAATCCAAGTTTGCGATGACGTGATAAAATTTTGTTGCATCAGCCGTCACATTTGAAAGCGCGAACTGGCCCTCTAATTGGACGAACCACAACGCGGGTTCGTTCGGCCAAAATGGTGGCATTTTCACACCAACGCGGCACACTTCGTCCGTAACGTCTTTTACACTCGCGTTAGGCATTATCGGAATATCAAACCGCTAGCTTAATGTCCACTATAGTGCAATGTTAACGATCACGTCGGGGTCACCACTTGTAGGAAGCTTATAGCGGGCAAGTTAAGCAGAGAGAAAGGATACGAATAAATAGCGGTATAAAGTTACATATATTGTTCACAAGCACACAAGCACAGAGTACAAGAAGAATTATGAAAAGTCACAGCACAAAAGAGATGGGTAAACTAATACGCGAACTATTAGGTTTTAAAATACAATAGAATGGACGGCGGTTACAAACGCGCGCGCGCAGCCTTCCGGCGTCGGGTTCATGAATCGACTGGCGAGGCGGTGAAAACCGATCGTGCACGATGTGCACGATTCAATATGTCATCTTATCAAGAAAACGAGGATCGTTTTCATGACAGAAGATATTCCATATTAGAATGATTGAATGTCAGCCAGTATCATATTAACGAGGCTTGATCAAAGCATCAATCCTTTACAGTACCTCCGTGCGATCATGCGCCTGATCTCTCCCCGGTAGTGTCGGATTGCCGGCCCATCGGACTTTGTCTGTGCATATACTTGTGCAATAAAATAACTCCTACGTAGATGGCTAGTCTCCACTGAGATTGGCCGCCATGGTGAATTTTGGAGTAATATTAGTGTGGGGCCAAATTGCAGTTTTTTAAGTATTTACTATTTCAGATTATACATAAAAGAAAATCCGAGTTAAAGGCAAATAAGGATCTGAATAATCTGTATGATGACTCGACACCAGGTAAACAAATGAAATAATTTTATTTACTTACCTTTTATTCTCAACAACTAACTGATAAGCTTAACCATTAATAATGGCGCGTTGGGCCGAGAGATGTTCGCTGCTGGCTATAGGCCTCCCCTTAGCATAGCCATAACGACTGATCCTGATTTTTCGCATTTAGCGTATATCCGCGACTGGCACCAAGTCTCACAGATAATTACTCTTCCAACTTGACAATTTCTTTCATTTCAAAAAGATGTAAAGTAACAATGCTTAAAACTTAAAGGAACATCATGTTTCAGGCAAATTCAAACCAGTACTAGATCAAATGCTGAATTTGGCCGAAGAACAAGATGTCTTCACAGACGATGACATCAGAGAACACCTGGATACTTTAGTAGCCGCTGCTTACGACACAACTTCTTCAACTATGACATTAATTTTGTTAGTAATAGGTTCAGACCTAGATCTACAAGAACGAATTTTTAATGAGTAAGTTACATTCAAAATGCAATATTTGTAGGATCTGACATGTACTTGCGTAAAGTCAAAACGATCTCACTACTTGGACCAAGCTGGGACATAGGCATCCTTTTTGTGAGCGGAAGTGGTCTGTTATCCACCACACAGGCCCAGTGCAGGTTGGTGGATAAACTTAGCAGGCTAAAACGTGGCGACTACGAATTATGGTTTTTGTATTCATTACAGGTTACAAGAAGTACTTGAACATAAAGATAACGATTTTACTGAAAAAGATCTACCAAAACTCGAGTTCTTGGAGGCAGTGATCAAAGAGACAATGAGAGTATATCCAAGCATTCCACTTATCGGAAGGAAACTTGAAAAAGATATTAACCTGAGTATGTACCTTTACAAAGTTGGTCTCTATACCTTCTTCAGCGTGGTACACATTAATTTACCATTGCCATTGCTTTTGTTATCTTGCATCATCCTACGTTGGGCAAACGCCCCTCCCATGACTTCTAGCTCTTCCGATCCAGGGCTAATGTAGACCACGGGTCGTTTATTTTGTCCAGCTCGTCCGTCATCTCCTATGGGATCTGCGGCCTTCTAGCTTTGTCAGGGCTCCACGTAGCGGATACTCGTACTTTGGCTCATATACACATTTAATTTTGCATATTTTCAGAGAACTGCACGTTGCGATCTGGTAATACATGTGTTTTAGGGGTATACGGTCTCCTCCGTCACCCCATGTGGGGCCCAGACGCGGATCAGTTCCGACCGGAGAGATGGCTGAAATCTGCTACCTTGCCGGATCACCCAAGCCTTAACGCCACCTTCGGTGTTGGCAAACGTAACTGCATAGGTATACATACTCATATTAACCACTAGTAGATGTCTGAGATGAGCTACACGTGCTTCTCTTGTTTTGACGGAACGAACCGACATTTACGGCCCAACCCAATAATGTAGGTTATTCCAGTAAAAAGCAGATCGCTACTGGATCATCATCATCTTCCTGCCCTTATCCCATTACTTAGGGTCAGCGCAACACGTTTTCTTCTTCCATTCTCCCCTGTCAAACGTCACGCCATCATTCACTCCCTTCTCTTTCATATCATTCCTCACACAATCCATCCATCTTTTCTTTGGCCTGCCTCTGCCTCTCCATCCATCAACATGTATATTCATCACTCTTTTAGTCACATGCGTTTCGTCTCTCCTCATTACATGACCATACCAAGACAAACGATTTCCTTTCAACTTTTCTCTCACTGGCGCTACTTTCAAACTTCCTCTTATATACTCATTTCTCACTTTATCCATTCTCGTCACTCCACACATCCATCTCAACATTCATAGATAGATAGGTTTTTTATCTCCAGTATACCAAAACTGGTAATAGATAGGTTATTGGGTTCGGCCGTTAGTCAATTTACAGCCTTTCTATCCAGTAGCATTGGCGTGATGCTCAAAATTAGAAACAAACAAAAATTCACCATCTATGTTTTATTATTAATGTAGATAAACTAACAGTCTTACTTATTATTATCAATTAATTAATGTTATTTAACCTAACTAAGTGACTACCAACTTAAATTGTCCGTATAATAAAATTACAACTGTCATTCTTGACAGTTGGATGAAATGGTGATAACGCGGCAAATCGGCAAATTGACGTAGGGTGTCAATATTCTGAATAATAAAATGAATCTCCCTGACTTTACACCTTTACCATAAAGGCTCCTACAAACAGGCATGACTCGCGATATAATCGCGCGCGACAGAAAGGCACCGCTCATCGCGCTATACGCGTCGCCTTTGTGTCGCGTGCGTCTATCCTAACTTTGCAATGTTGGGGTCGGCTTCCAGACTAACCGGATGCAGCTGAATATCAGTATTTTACATGAAACGACTGCCTATCTGACCTCCAACCCAGTACAGTTACTGGGTTGGAGGAAAGACTGACAACCAGTCTTATCAAGGGATACCCTACTACCCAGTGGTAGACTAAGACTGATAAGACTGTTTGTCAGTCTTTCGGGCTTCTGACGACCCACAACGACTGTCAAACATCCACGAATGACAGCCGGGAACAACGGCTTAGCGTGCTTTGCAACCAACAACGTGGAGTTTCTTGCCCGTTCTTCTCCATAGGTACCTACTATGCTTTGGAATGGGCGCCTAGCTTCATCTTTTTGACTGACCGACCCCTTGACAATTCAGAAGTGCCTGTAATTGGTTTAATTGAAATAAATGCTTTGAGTTTGAGTTTTCCGAGGCACGGAGGAGTCTCAGTATGTAAAGATGGTCACCCATCCACAGACCAACCCCGGCAAGCGCAGCTTAACCTGATGGATTGACCTGTGCGGCTGTTATTACTTAGCCACGAGCACGAGCCACGAGCTACCATAAAATAATATTGATTACTTATAATACACACAATTTATAATTCCACAGGTAAAGTATACGCCATGATGGTGATGAAGACGGCGTTGGCGCATATTTTACGGCGATACCATGTTGTTGGCGACATCAACAAAGTAGTGTGTGAATATGATATTGTATTGAAACCAGTAGAAGGACATCACATTGGATTAACACTAAGATCATAGATGTGTGGTTTGAATTCATTTATTTCTAAAGATTACAAATCACTTGACAGAAATAAATACTAAAAATTTACTTGATACATTTTTGGTGTCCAGGAGTAGTTAAGAGTTTATTGTTAACATTATACAAATCTATGAAGGTAATTGTTAAAAGTTTTGTATTGTCTGCCGCCGTACGATGCGATGGCGTGGTCGACGCGCGGTGTCTCGTATCTAATCTTTGTTTTTATGTTTTGAAATCTAAAGACTCGTTCACACTAGAGGCAAATGGTAAGGCATTAGTTAATCTAGTTATTTTATTTTATGACCCTAAGATTGTGAATTTTTTGTATTTTTTGGTAGTGAGTTATAAAGTTTTGCTCCTTCATGTATTATTGTTTTTTTTTTCATAATTAGTTCTAGTAGCAGGTATATGTAAGTCTTGTGCGCGCCTCAGTATACGTTTACATACCTGTATGTTTTTGTGAATATTATTAAGATTAATTAGGGTGAATATATTCTGGTTTAAAATTAGATGATAATGTAATTCACCAGTAGAGCACCACACCAGAGTTTTTTTTTGTGTATTTTCTATTATCATTTAATTAATTTTCATTGTACGGTATGAATAAAATGTGGAAGCTGATTACATTTTTCTTCAATTCTCTAATAAAGAGCTAACCTAATAGGCACTTATACTACACAGACCACGTCCCAAATTTGTTTTTGGAACCACCTGACATCTTTTTCTTTCATAATTTTCATTACGGGCTCAAAATAAGAAACCGTTTGGTTCAAGTTTTGAATATATATTTTTTTCGCAAAAAACATCTTGAAGTTTAAGGAAGACTCGGTCGCGCATCCTACCGGAACAGGCGCGTGTGTTCGACAGCGCTAATTATTATCGAGTTAAAATGACGGACGTTTAAAGTGCTATTCGTGTAACATCGTAATTGACGAGATGCTGTCATATACAAAGAGTAAAGTGTCGGTTATTGACGAAGTAACGCTGGTGCAAATTTGTACATCGGCATTCACCATTGCGGAGATTAAAAAGTCGAAATCACTTGTATTCGATTCGATTCACTGTGACTTGCGAAAAATTGTTCGTAAAAACAAAGGCAAGGAGGAACGCGATCTAGCAGATATTATGAAAGTTTTTAAAACTCATCCAGACGAACTTCTAGTGTCCGTGGCACGGCAACTGGAAATGTTACCATCCATCACTAGATGAGAACATATGGCCTAAAGGTATATTTAGACGTTTCATGTATTTTAAACGCCGAAATCCGAGCAGATTGTTATCTGCGCACGGTCAAAATAAACATCATAATGAATAGATGTACTCGTACTTATTTATAGCTTCGCCAGTTTCAACTGTAAAGCGTGAAGCGCTCCGTGGATAGTATTAGGGAGCTATGTAAACCCTGTGATCCGATTGCTTTACAAGAAACATGGTTGCTGCCGGATACCATATCTAACCACGATCGACAGTGGCTTCGGATGCGCGGGCACATCTGCGGTCGACACGTCTAGAGGCATACTGCATGGGAAGCCGTCTGGTGGCGTCGCTCTGTTGTGGAAAACCAGTGTTTTCTAGCAAGTTTCACTGTTGCGGTATGACAATGCTCGTATCTGTGTTATTAAGATAACGACAAGTGATCAGCCGGTGATTGTGATGAGTATTTACATGCCTACGAATGCGATGGACAACCTGCCTGTTTTTACGGATTGCCTAAGTACGGTGAGCGCAATTGTTGATGAATACGGTATTGAATCAGTATTTATGTTAGGTGATTACAATGTCTATTTATTTGAATTGTTTTATAATGAGCTTGTACATTTTTGTAGTGAACAGAGTTGGTCGTGCATAGATATTGATTTTCTGGGTACTGATTCGGGTTCTTACACCTTCATTAGCGAGGCACACGGGTCCTGTAGCTGGTTAGATCATTGCATTATAACTCAAGCAGCAAGACGCACTGTGATTAATGTTTATATTAAATATGACACTATTTGGTTCTTGAGTGTAACTTAAATTTATTGACACCAAAGTTGCCTCATAAAGAAAGTGCTAATAAAAGCGTAGTGTGGGGTGGGAGAATTGAGAAACAGGTCGCTAACTATACCAATTAATGTCATAAACGGTTGATTATAATTGATTTTCCTGTTGAATGTATTAATTGTGCTGACTACTGTTGTAATAACTACGGCCACAGGCATGCCCTTGACGGTCTATACTCTGAAATTGTGGCTGCCCTTCACGATGCGTCTTTTACGAGTCGAGGATGCACGAGAGCGGGAGAGAGTGGTCCGCGCGTAGTGGGTGGGAACGAGCATGTGACAGTGGCTCACGGGGAGGCTTGGCTTAAGTTTACGGAATGGGTAGCATGTGGTAGGCCTAGATCCGGTGTCATGTACACTGAAATGTGTGAGAGCAGAAGGATGTTCAAGACACGTTTGAAGGCTTGCCAAGATTGTCAGGATCAGTTTCGTATTGACACCCTTGCTGAGAAACATTCCAAGGGTGACTTTCGTGGTTTCTGGAAAGGCACAGGCAAGACTAATGTTAGGCCGGGTCTTCCTGTGAGCATCGATGGAGTGAGTGACCATAAGGACATTGCAGATGTCTTTAGGGACCATTTTTCTATACAATCCCCTCTGAGGCCTGCGGGTAGGGTTTTCAATGCTGAGATGCCGAACAAGGCAGTTGGGGTAAGGGTTATGGCAAGAGACGTGGATAAAATTATTAAGAATACGTCGAGAGGCAAATCCCCGGGGCACGACGGCCTCAGCATTACACCACGACGATACCTGCAATATGCTGGCCCGCATATCTCTAGGTTTTTGGCGATGTACTTCTCACTGTGTGTGAACCATTCTTACCTACCAATAGATCTTATGAAGTCTGTGGTGGTGCCTGTGGTGAAAAATAAAACCGGTGACCTTGGCGATAAAACAAACTACAGGGCTATTACTCTAGCCACCATCATAGCCAAAGTGTTTGACGGTTTGCTTAACACACAGTTGGATAAATATGTAAGTCTGCACGATAACCAGTTTGGTTTTAGACCTCAATTGTCTACACAAAGTGCTATACTGTGTTTTAAGCATACCATCAGATACTACACGGATCGTAGGACTCCTGTATACGCGTTTCCTCGACTTGTTTATGGCCTTCGACCTGGTGGCGTATGATATCCTTTGGGTTAAGCTGAATGGTATCAACCTGCCGCGTGAACTTGTAACTGTCTTCAAGTATTGGTATACGCATCAGGTCAACAGCGTCAGATGGGCGGGGGCAATGTCGGAGCCGTATCAGCTGGAGTGTGGAGTGAGGCAGGGTGAATTGACCTCACCAACCCTTTTCAACCTCTACAAGGACGCGCTGATCGTCACGCTCAGCAGTCGACATGTCGGTTGCCATGTTGATGGTGTTTGCATCAACAACCTAAGTTATGTTGATGACATGGTGCTGCTGAGCGCGTCGGTCTGTGGTTTGAAAAAGCTGATACAGGTCTGTGAGGAGTACGCATGGAGACATGGGCTAAAATATAATGTTAGCAATAGTCAATGCATGGTCTTTGGAGCCAGCGGTGCGACATGCCTAGAAAATATACCACCAGTTTGTCTTAATGGTGTTCCTCTAGACAGAGTGGACCATTTTAAATATTTAGGGCATATAGTCACAGCTGACCTCAAGGATCATGCTGACATCGAGCGGGAGCGGAGGGCTTTGTCGAAAAGGGCGAATATGCTGGCCCGCAGGTTTGCACGTTGTTCCAACCAAGTTAAGATCACCCTTCTTAAGGCATATTGCACCTCACTGTACACGTGCAGCATATGGGCTCGCTACACAGAAGCAAGGTATTGCGCCCTCCGCGTCCAGTATAAGAACGCATTTAGGGCGGTGTTGGGGCTGCCCCGCTTCTGCAGCGCATCGGGCATGTTTGCGGAAGCGCGCACCGACTGTTTTCACGCCACTATGCGCAGGCGGTGCGCGTCCTTAGTGCGCAGGGTGCGGGCCAGCTCCAATACTGTCCTGGTGATGATAGCAGAGCGATTTGACTGCCCCTACATTAGACAATGCTGTAACAGACATCTATACTCGTAGCCAGGGCGCTTAAATTTGTTTGACCTTGACATATATTTATAATGACTTGTTTTGTATTGTATTGTTTTTATGTGAAATAATTTTTTTTAATTTTGTGACCCTGACAATTATGTATTTTGAATCTTTGATTATTTTAATTGCATTAACATTTTATTTTTATTTTAAATCTCTGACCCTTTTTCAATGTGTATTGTTTCATTTATTTTAATTGTACATATAATATTATACATTTCACTCTGTTGTATTAAGTGGCAGTATTATGAAATTTTATTTTTTCTTATATAATATGGGTTTTTGCCTGAATTAAATGAATTTTATTTTTTTATTAATCTAATAACGAAAATACACGTTTGTTCTCTATTTTTTGTCACAATAAAAGAGATACTTAATCATAATCACTTATTTGTCAGAATATGGTTCATTATATAGTCAAAAAATATAATACTTATATAATTATGGAGCAAAAAACAACATAACATCACGCCTATATTCCACAAAGGGGTAAGCAGAAGTGTGTAGAACATCCACATTTCGCAATTTAGTTATATTTTGCCACACAACGTGTATTCGAAGGTATATAATCTATTCTATTCATATTACTTACATAACGTTACAGTAGTATTCTTTAGAGGGAAGGGTAGGCAGAGATACACCTCTATAATAGGTAGATAGGATATAATATCTGTTGTGAGTTTTTTAATTATTGTTCTCGTGTCACTTGTTTTTATGCGATTGCTGCTTTTGCGAATATCGTTAACTATCCTGTTATATTCTATTCCTGCGTCAGGGAAACACCTTAGCTTCTCTAAATAATTCGACAGTTTCATAGTTATTTATTATATTTAGTCTATCTTTCAATATTTAATTAAATTTTCGGATAATAATTACTTATGTAATTTAAAAACTAATAGACTTAAAATAATAATATGTTAAGCCTGTAATAAATAATAATATGTAAAAATATTGGTCATAGAGCGATTAGCACGCCGAGCAATGATTGCTGATGGTACCATTCCACATGACGGGAACCTCGTGAATGCTGAGAAAGAGAAACAAATCAAATAGCTCGAATTAGCACACGAGGTTGTTGACATGTGGAATGTCAACTCGGCTGTCACTGTGCCGATTATCGTAACGGCCAATGGCCTGATGGCTTCGATCAGCATCTCTCGAGACTCTCGTTAGGCGGTTGGATCCAGGGCCTGATTCAGAAGGCAGTACTCCTCGATATGGATCCCATCGTGAGGAGGTTCCCGTCTTTATAGCCCTAACCACCGCCAGCTTGGACTCTGCTCCCGATACAGCTGGACCACATTTTTTTATATATTTAAATGTTTTTTTATGTTTTTTATAAAAATATTTGAAAATGAATTTAATAAGTATGAAAATAAATAAACGAAGTAATATGTACACACGGCTACAGATCAAGCTATACAGTTCCAATATAAGCTTATCTCGCATTGTATAGAATTTCCTCACAATGAGAGGTCAGTGTAAACTGGAAATGTATAGCTTGGTGTGTAGCCGTGTGTACAAGTATATAAAAAAACCGGCCAAGTGCGTGTCGGAATACTCAGAATGAAGGGTTCCGTAGTTGAAAAGAATTTTTCCCAATAAAAAAAGTGAAAACCAACTTCAAAAACCAAAAATGAATAAAATAACTTTCTTAAAAAACTTAACAGCTTCTGAAGTCGGTGCCAAGCTAAAGTACATTGAAGGACTAAAGACACCGTCTTCAGAAGCTGTTAAATGTTTTAAGAAAGTTATTTTATTCATTTTTGGTTTTTAAAGTAAATTTATTTTTCCATTTTTGTTGAATATTTAATTACATTTAATAAGTAAGCCCAAGACGAACGGCAAGAAGAATCATCAAAATCGGCTTAGAAATGCCGGAGATACACTATATTTATGCATATAACTTTGTACATAAGACTAATTACATACTACTAAATCCTTCCTGAAAGATCAGTCAGTAGATCGTCAGTGAAAGAAGCATCAAAACTGGTTCATTAGTTTTTGAGAAAATCGCGGACCAACAAACATACATACTTACGGGTTGAATACAGAACCTCCTTTTTTTGAAGTCGGTTAATAAAGTCGGTTAAAAACAAACTTATGGATATCAAAAAAAAAAATTTTTGTGTCATTAAACTACAAATTAAGAATTTTCGGACTTTTTCCTTCACTTGTGCTAAGAGACCTTGCTTCTTGCCAAATTTCATTATTCTAGGTCAACGGGAAGTACCCTGTAGGTTTTGATTTACTTGGGACAGTTGCGAATATCAAATGTGGCCGTATTTTTTATTGCGTTGACTTAGAAGCTTGATTTTTTTAGAACTCAAAGGGACCATAGACTTACGTATTCGCTATTAATTTCAACTTGATATCTCCACGCATTCTTGAGAAAATGGGTCATGACAGACTGACAGAGTTGAAAATTATTTTTATATGATAGAATTACAAATTAACAATTTTCGGACTTTTTCCTTTAGTTGTGCTGGGAGACCTTGCTTCTTGCCAAATTTCATTATTTTAGGTCAACGGGTAGTACCCTATAGGTTTTGATTTACTTGCGAGTATCAAAATATGTCGCATAAATGGCCGTATGTTTTTATTGCGTTGACTTAGAAGCTTGAGTTTTTTAAGACTCCAAGAAAACAAAGACTTACGTATTGGATATTAATTTCAACTTGATACCTCCACGCGTTCCTGAGAAAAAGGGTCTTGACAGACTGACAGATAGACAGACAGATAAACAGACAGATAGACAGACAGACGGACAATGAAGTGATCCTATAAGGGTTCCGTTTTTTCCTTTTGAGGTACGAAACCCTAAAAATGTTATGTCATAAACTACAAATTAACAATTTTCCGACTACTTCCTTTACTTGTGCTGTGAGCCCTTGCTCCTTGCCAAATTTAATGATTCTAGGACAAAGGGAAGTACCCTATAGGTTTTGATTTAGTTGCGAGTATCAAAATATGTCGCATAAATGGCCGTATGTTTTTATTGCGTTGATTTAGAAGCTTGAATTTTTTGGGACTCCAAGAGACCATAGACTTACGTATTTGATATTAATTTCAACTTGATACCTTCACGCGTTCCTGAGAAATAGGGTCTTGACAGACTGACAGACAGACGGACAACGAAGTGATCCTATAAGGGTTCCGTTTTTTTCCTTTTGAGGTAATTGAACCCTAAAAAGGAGGGGTAATAATCATAGGGCATCAAAACATTCGTCCGCATCCGTCCGATTAGGACACTATCCAGAAAATATTGCTTTGTACTCGTCTGCCCTTGAAGGAGGGTAATATTTTTGGCACGCTCTGTAGCACGGCTTGATGGATTTTAACATAATTATATTTATGAGGTGTCGTTAAATTTTCCTTAACTGTGGGAGTCACTCCCACAAATAAGGCAATGGGCTGTTTAATATATATATTGCATCTGCGAGTACAAAAAAGGCAGGGGAAAGTTTTGTTTTAAATAATTTACTACAATATTAGTAAGTATCAAATATAAGCTAGTAATGATTCAGTTTCAAAATATTATAACATTTTTATGCAACAAAATGTAACTCAATAACTGAAATCAACAAACTGACTGTATTTTTTATTTTTATATAATTAGAAAAAAAAAAGAATAAAACTAAACACTGCAAAACTGATAAGAGAAAAACAGGCACTTTGTTTTTTGTAAGATATCGCAGGGACAAACAAAAGTTACACCATATTTAGGGGTGTTGATTTGTCCCCACCTGCGTTATCTTACTAAAAACAAAATGTTTATTTTCTCTTTTAAGTTACATGTTTTTGTAGTTGGATTTTTGTTTATAAATAATTTGCTTTATCTTATATATAAAATTCTCGTGTCACAATGTTCGTTCCCGTACTCCTCCGAAACGGCTTGACCGATTCTCATGAAATTTTGTGAGCCTATTGAGTAGGTCTGAGAATCGGCTAACATCTATTTTTCATACCCCTTAGTGAACTTAAAAATTATTTATATGGCAAAACAACGTTTGCCGGGTCAGCTAGTCTTATATATAAAATTCTCGTGTCACAATGTTCGTTCCCGTACTCCTCCGAAACGGCTTGACCGATTCTCATGAAATTTTTTGAGCATATTGAGTAGGTCTAAGAATCAGCTAACATCTATTTTTCATACCGCTACTTTTTATCCCGGTCTACGCGGGTGAAACCGCTGGGCGCAGCTAGTTACAATAAAAAATAAATATTGGAGCGCACAAGTTCGCGACTATGGCCAAAATTCAAGATGAAATAATATTTAAGTGTGTGTAAAAGTTGCCACTGTGTACCCCAACATAAGTTTGGAAGCTATAATAACTTGAAGAAGAAAAAGTCATCAGGTTTTAATCTGATTACATCCTTAGAAGTTCTTAACATGCGCTTGGCCGGTTTTTTAAATGAAACGTCACACAGTTAGGCATAATAATTAAAATTATTATTTTTTATTCACAACTATAAAAAAATATTTTAAGAATAGAATAGAATAGAATAGAAGAGAATAGAATAGAATAGAATACTCTTTATTATGCACACCATTTAAATAAAAAATAAGAAATAATAATAAAAAAAAAAATAATAATAATATTTATTTAAAATTTTTTAAAGTTTTTTTTACAATTCTTTAGATGATGGTAAAAATAGCATACAAATCCGTTGCGAAGTTAAGAACAACGCAGCCACACAGCCAAACACGACTTTTAATTTATAATAAGTATAAAAGTCGTAGTAAGATGGTAGCAGCCGTGATGTAGTTATGTCCCTAGGAATATAGCTATATACCGTAATACAGTTATATTAAAGCGGTTCGTCTGTCGGAGTGCCCTAATTTTGTTACTGCGACATACAATAGATGTGCGCAAAATCACGGCTAGTGACCATCCATCAAGGTCAAGCGATAACCTTACCAAAACTTCACCAATACCTAGTTCATTCCTCGCTCATCTCTAGCAGTCATTTAAGTTAACATGAGTTTAATCTTTGTGACTCCAAGTCAAAGTGAGCATTAAGAGCTCTGGTTAATAGATGCGAGTTTGTTTGTGTAAGGGTGCGGTCATAGAGTTTAGAAGGCGCGATTATTTTTATGCAGGGTGACAGAGATATTCGACCTATTCCTTGAAAGGGGTTATACTATGTCGAGGTCATTAGCAATAAATTAAGTCCAGTTAACTAGGAGTCAAAAAAATAAAGGACAAAAAAAAACCGCTGGGAAAGTTAATAATATTTGTACCATTTTGGAAATCATATGAAACAGTGATGGTGTTACTGCTAAGCAGACTCAGACTGCTGTAACTGTTACCACTACAAGCACTTATACGGATACCTAGTCCGCCATACTCGCCATATCATATTTAGCAGACGGATTGCTGATTGCAATATTTTGTAATTAATAGACGAGTAGACGCTGCTGCTCACCTTCTGAACATGATACCGACATAAAAGTGCGAGTTGGACACGCACACGAAGGACGTCGTATAATAATGCTAAACAATTGCAAAGATAACTTTGTATTTCATAATGATACTGTGAATTACAAGGTTATTTTTTGCAGTTGTAGAAAATTGCTTATATTTAAACAAAATACCTTATGAATCGGCGTTTTTAGTATTTGTTGATTAAAGACAGTACATATACTGTCTTTAATCATACATACACATACACACACATACACATACTCTTTGTACATGATATACAGAAGTTTCAAATTCCTTACTTGTTTAATTTTTGCGTTATAGCTCGTACAAAAATGGTCTAAAATTGACAACTTTTATGGCCCCCTTTTTTTACACAACTGCCCAAAAAGGAGTGTTATGTTTTCAGGGCTCATGTATGTTTGCGAGTTTCTTTATTCGACCAAAACTTTCAAACGCCTAAACAGATTTAGATGTATGGGGTATTGTTAGAATCCTTACATCATCCCGAATGACATTGGCTATACATTTTTTGAAACAATTTAATATGGCGGCGCTACGGCTCCATTTTCAAATGAAAAAAAATAAAATTTTCTTCAAATATATGGGTATCAGATTGAACACCTTGAACTGCACATTCCAAACAAAAAATATAATTTATTGACATAAAGGAAATTATCCACGTTTCTTTCATTTTTGGTCCAAATGTAACAGTAATCCGGCCCGGCCGGCCAAACAAAAATTGTGCTATATTCTATTAGAAATTGTTCGATTGAATATTTTTTATTAAGGAACCGAAGCTGTCAAAACATTTCTCTTGGTTTTATTTGAATACAAAATAGGTATGTCTTTTTTCGTTAAAATAAAATGGTTTTAAGCCACTTTTTATCGTTTTTTGATGTTTTTGTTAGGTGTAAAATAAATTATGGAAATATATTGTACATTCAGCGTCAAAAATATCGGGACGAACAAACTTTTCGGTAGGGGAAAATCTTATGAGTTCGCGTCACGCCACGTGTTACGTTGCGCTGTCAAGTTTTCACTTCTGTGAGCAGTCGCCATGACTGACTACGATTTCTTTAATCACTTTAATCTCTACAAACGCTAACAGTGAGACCCAACCTGATCAACATTTAGAAGATTGGACTCATTAGAATGCCTACACGTATTAATAGGCAACAACTTGTCTCATTAATATGCTAATTACTGTACACGAACATTTAACAACGTAATACCAGTTAAGAGACTGATTTGAGTTTTGATTTGAGCTTAAAATAAAACAGCCAGCTAGCGCGTCCCTCGTCATTTTCGTTTTCGTCCCCTTTTTTCGCGCAATACACTGCATAGTTAATTGTATAGTTGTTTAGATCATTTTGAACATTCTATTCGTCCCGATATTATGGCTGACTGTACCTATGGTCTCAAGTTAGTGTCAAAAGTTTTTGTTTTTAATACAGAGCCAGAGAGAGAGAAAGAGAGAGAGAGAGTGTATGTTGTATTTATTACGTCACAATTTCTGCCAGTTCTGTCCTTGAGAACTGTCCTTTCGCGCAAGTGTCTTTCGCTCAAAAGTTCGCTCAAAAGTTCATTCGTGCAAAAGTCCAGCCGCAGAATTATCTTTTCGCGCAAATGTCTTTCGCGCAAGTGTCATACATGACTTTTTCCCATGGGGTAGGCAGAAACTGATAAGTCTCGTGTTACGATCTTTTTGCGTCATCCACGTTCATACATTTGAGGCTCTAGCACGAACGCGCGAGCAAACGTAACGTTCATTCGAACAATTATAAAATTGAGAATGTTAGTTTGCATATAATATTTATTTACGACTACTTAGTTTTAAAACTTTATTCATATCAGTCTATGAATGATACCGTCGTGAGGAGAGGAACTCGTGGCTAAGTATTAACAGCCGCACGGGTCGATCAACCAGGTTAAGCTACGCTTGCCACGGTTGGTCCTTGGATGGGTGACCATCTTTATATACCGATACTCCTCCGTGCCTCGGAAAGCACGTTAAGCCGTTGGTCCCGGCTGTCATTCGTGAATCTTTAACAATCATTACGGGTCGTCAGAAGCCCGAAAGTCTGACAACCAGTCTACCAAGGGCCAAGTCTATCGTATTACCCAGTTACTGGGTTGTGGAGGTCAGATAGGCAGCCACTCCATGTAAAATACAGGTATTCAGCTGCATCCGGTTAGACTGGAAGGCGACCGCGACATAGTTGGGAAAAGGCAAGGCCGATTGAGATTGGGTGGCACTATCGTGCTAGTCGTAAAAATTAAAACCAAAATGCAATAGTTGTATTTTGGATTCAACAATCGTCCGAATTTTATTTACTATCCCGTCGCGCGTTCGTGCTAGAGCCTCCGGCAGCACGACGGTTGCCAGGACCGCACCCGAGTGACCATTTTGAAGAACAATACAAATAACTTAAAGGTCATGTTCTTTTAGGGCGTTCTCTCTAGGTCTTTCTATTAAAATCTTTCAAATTAAACTCTTAACAAAACAAAACAGTACAATACTAAAACACACACACAAATAAACTCTAGTTCTCCGACTTATCCTACAATTTCTTCATGAAATAGCCCATTGGAGAAGTTATTATTTAGTAAATAATGAACTGGGTTGAGTTTCAGGTTGTTGCTGCAATGTTGAAAACTGAAGCCTTATTAAGGCTCACTGGCTATTCAGGCAAACGGGAAATATGATTATGCTTGGCACAAGTAAGGACGGTTTTTAGGGTTCCGTAGCGAGATGGCAAAAATGGAACCCTTATAATTTCGTCAATGTTCGTGTGTTCGTCTTTTTATTAGTCATTTTATTCGGCGACTAGTTGCACTATATCAATGAAAATTGGAAATAATGTGTATTCTTTGCACCGCTAAAAATGGTATAGTGAAATCACGAAAAAATTAATTTCGGGTGGCTCTCCCCTTACATAACCGAGGAATGAAAATGGCGGTAATGTGGGGTATTGTTGGATCCTATTTAAAAATACCCATTTACTTAAATTGCAAAGTCAATTAGAATTATCATAATAAAAAGGTTATGATGTTTCTAATTGACTTTGCTTTTTTTAAAGTAAATGGATATTTTTTTAGGTATGGGATATTTCCGGTTACAATCGCAGAAATAACCTTGTTTTTCATTGTTTTTAGAGAATAAGAATTTTTCCTGTGTAGAAAACAGTCAGATAATAAAAAAAATATTAGACACGTGTTTTTTGCTTTATCATGTTAATAGAAAATGACTTAGATAAAATGCATTCAAGTTGGGGAGTGGGGGCTCGCTACGTCACAACTGTAACAAACTACGTATAAAATCTAGCAATGAGTGACGTCATGCCACATTTTAACTCATGTATCGCCGTAATCTATTGATTATGTAAAAAAAGAAAAAATACGTGTCCAATATTTTTTAATAATTTACAAGATGGACAAAATAAAATTTTAGTCAACATTCTTATTTTTATATGAAGTATATAAGTTTTATTTTATATGAAGTATAAACTTATTTAAACAGCCGATAAAATCAATACTGTGCATGCGTAGATATTCATCCCGACTACAACCCTGCACTGTACAGTTGGAGAGTTTTAATATTTTATATTGACTAACAGCGTGATGAACAGTGGTAACTGCCTGTGGACGTTTACCAATTCATCTGGAACACAGCAATTATGCTTGGTTGCAGAAACTATAGCAATACTATATATCCATCTATGGTCATCATCATCTATGGTCAGTTATAAGTAAACCTTGTTCGGAGTCAATTCTTACGCAATCACTCACTAAAGTTAATTAGTAACACATCTATCTGTATTTGGAAGGTTTTAACTTTATATCTTTCAATTTTTTTTTAGCAATTATTGTTTAAATAATATTATTGAATTGTAATTTTCGTCGATGATTTTTCAATATGGCTGACTTTATCCCAATTTATTTGGGGAATGGCGAAACATGGTCTTTTCTTCCATACTTCTCTATTTGTCGTCATCTCAGTAATCACCCCCTTTCTAACCATATCATTTTTCACACAGTCCATCCATCATTTCTTTGGTCTTACCAAACTCTACCCTACTCTTATAGCCATCGACATTCATACTCAAAACTCTCCTCACGAAATTTTCCTCCGCATCACAGGCCCATACCATGTCAATCGATATCCGCACTATTCTTTACAGTCATCGGTGCCACATTCAGACTTTTTCTTATGTACTTATTTGTTATTCTATCCATTCGTTTAACACATCCCTCTACAATTCGTCGTTTCTACTAAAATGCGTCGTTTTTTAATCAAATAACCTTTCTTTTCAATCGGTACGATATCGCCAATCGTTCCCAATGGATCTCTTGCAGGTATATCTTGCGAGATCGTAAAAATATATTGGAAGGAAAAGAGTTATGGCTGCCGATTGCGCGGATATTCCTATTCTGTGTAGTATCATATGTCACTGTATAATCTTATGGCAAGAGAGCAGATTTGTTAGTGATACCTACGTGTTAAATTTATTGACAAAACCTAAAGAAATGGGCGTTTGGCTGTTAAGTTTAAGAAATAAAGTGTTTTATATTCAAGCTAGTATAATGCGTGCCACGAAAGATGAGACTTGACACACCACGAAGTTTGACTTAAGCAGTAGATTATAATTCTCTGATTCTAATTATTCTGATTTATAGGTCTCTTTAGCACTATGAGGTCTGAGACTGAAAGGGACTGGGCGTCATCGGGGCGGTGGAAAGAGCGCGGGAGGCGCGGTACTGCGCTCGTCAAGTCTCATCTTTCGTGGCACGCATTGTACTCAAAGAGCTTTATCATTGATGTGAATGTTCGACCTGTGTTCGACGAAATGCTTTTGTCACGTCAGCAACAGTAAGATTCTGGAACACTTAAGAAAAAAAGAGTGCCTAATGTTAAATCTATTATTGTTTTAAAACGCGATTGGTATTGATACCTGTGGAATCCTTATATACAGCAGTGCCGAGGATTGCATCGCAACGCATTGCTAAAATCCTACTACACATATTTATAATATTAACCGATTTTGACGGCAGATAGCTGATGTTATAAGGAGTAACTTAGGCTGTTTTTATTTTAGAAAAATAAGTAGAGTTCTGCGCAAGAAAATTAAAACCCATGAAAGCAGACATCCACGCGGGCGAAGCCGTGGGCAGTCTAGCTAGTCTCTCAATGTGGTGCGTACAAACTTACTAAGCCACCGCTGTCCGTCCATCCGTCTATCACAGGGCTGTATCTCATGAACCGTAATAGATAGAAAGTTGAAACTTTCACAGATTTTGTATTTCTATTACAGCTATAATAACAAATAATAAAAATAAATTAATGTTAAAAATTAAAGCCCGCCCCCTTTAATTTTTAACTTTACTTTACTTTTATCAACCACCACATACAATAAACTTTTCATTTTGAAAATTTTATTTTTTTAACCTTGCATGTGGGGTATTATTGTGTAGAACTCATCGAGTTGAGTACAAAAATATATACATATATTTTTTCATCTTCTAAACTACAGAAATAGGGGCCGTAAAAGTTGTCAATTTTAGACCATTTTTGTACGAGCTCTATCGCAACAATTCAACAAATGAATTTGAAACTTCTGTATATCATGTCCCATATTATTATACTGTATTTAATCAAAAAAAAAAATCAAAAAACGGCATTTCAAAGGTATTTTGTTTACGTATGGGCGATTTTTAGCAACTGCAAAAATAACCTTCACTATGAAATACAAAGTTATCTTTGCGATTGTTAAATAAATATGGTATGGAACCCTGCATGTGCGAGTCCGACTCTTGGCCGGTTTTTTTGTTAGCTTATAATTACTGTGTCCCATTGCTGGCCAAAGATCTCCCCTTTTTCTTTCCAACCCTCTCTATTTTGTGGGGTCTCTAGCCCCATATAGGCCCCGCAAACATGATCAAATCGTCACACCACCTTTGTCGTGGTCTACCTCGACGGCGATACCCTCCAGGATATCTTTAGTTCTAGAAAAAAAAAAACAAACTGGACAACTTTCTTCATGGGACCAACATCGTAATCGCAAAAAAAATAATCAGCTTTCCCTTACAAAACTATGTGACTATGCACACATTTCTGATAAGGGTCTCCGAAACAATCAATTGCAATTATCAATTTTTACGTGATTGATACACATTTATGTGCAAATTGATCGTCTATCAAAATGCAATTGAAGCAATTCACAATATTACTAAAATAAAAATTGATGGCAATTCATCGTTTTGAGGACCCTATACACGATGTATATCCAAGGGAACAAAAGAGTACCGATACCTATTAATAATACATTACGAATAATATTCATAGTCAAAGTTTCAAAAGAAGAATATTTCATGTCTTGGGGACATAAACTAAAATCTATTAACTAAAGACTCCATTTTAAGTTGTATGGATCTAATAGCTGCATAGCCCCAAGTAATATGGGATAAGGGCAGGAAGATGATGGATCTAATAGCTGCATAATATAACTGTACAGACCTGACTGGGACATTTATTTATTTACTAGCTTTTACTCGCGGCTTCACCCGCGTAGATGTACCGGAAAATATCCCATGGGAACTTACCTACTACTGGGATTAAAAGTACTATATGTGTTAATCCAAATAAACAATGTATTAATTCCGTAATACATTGTTTTCATATAACTCTATTAGTTTACGTGGCGCACGAGGAGCTCGTGGCTAAGTAATAACAGCCGCACGGTTCGATCCTACGCTTGCCGCGGTTGGTCCGTGGATGGGTGACCATCTTTACATACTGAGACTCCTCCGTGCCTCGGAAAGCACGTTAAGCCGTTGGTCCCGGCTGTCATCAATGGATCTTTGATAGCCGTTACGGGTCGTCAGAAGCCCATTTGTCTGACAACCAGTCTTAACAAGCGGTATTGTATTAGCCAGTAACTGGGTTGTGGAGGTCAGATAGGCAGTCGCTCCATGTAAAATACTAGTATTCAGCTGCATCCGGTTAGACTGGAAGCCGACCCCAACATAAAAATACTTTGCAAAGCAAATAAATTTAACTACAAAACACAATGGGCGGCCTTATCGCTTTCTGCGGTCTCTTCCAGGCAACCTAGAAATAGAAAGAAAGAAAATACGTTTATTTGCGGTAAACATGACGCAAAGGACAACAAAATAAAATAAACAATGTAAAAAGCAAGTTTTGGGGAAAATATGCGTCACATCTACGCAAAACGGCTACCGCTCAGCATAATGCCGCGACCCCATGCGAAACGGAGCCCCAGCGCTGGTTTTCAGTTTTTTTTCAATTTTTTGAAATGGACCGAAGAAGTTAGTGCTTTCAAGAAGTTACAGGATTTTCCAGTCACAACAATTGCTTGGGCGACTGCATTCAGGCTTTGATAAGGCAGTGGGGTGTAATGCGTTTTTCCTTCGTACTTCAAACCGGCACCGTGATTGTGTAACACATTATCAATCGGAGTTGGTTTCATTTTGAAACAAATTGCTAATCCATTGCTTCATATGTTCGAAAAATTTTTCTGCTCAGCAACGTAAATAACGCAATGAATGTTTTTGAACTGTCAAATGAAACAACTCCGATTGATAATGTGTTACGCAATTAGGGTGCTGGTTTTTTTTTTAAATAGATAAAAAAATACCCCTCTATTCGCAAATTGGCCAAATCCCAATTGGTTTTGGCCAGTTACTATTTTTCCTATCATGTTCGGACCGAGAATCGAATACGTACTGTATAACCCTTCTTCAATAATGTCCGTCGTTTAACCAGTCAGCCTGCATGCAACCTCTGTCTAGATCACGTGAGACAGAGATGAATCGTATCATTAGAGGGAGAGGACGTGCTAGAGCAGGACAGAAGTATGTTGAATTAGGTTAGTTATCCTTTTATAAAATTCGAATACGTTTGTAAAACAATCAGTCTTACAAGTCAAAAGTTTTATTTCTTAGTTTAACAAGTCTTTTCAAATTTAAATTCTTTATTTCAGACATAAGTATATTAGTAGTATTATTATAACAAAATTACATAAAGACAAGTGTTAGTAATTCTTATAAAAAATAATAATAATAATAATAAACACCTCAACTGGTGTGGATCCTTACCCAGTGGCGCACCAGAGGGGAGTTCCACCGATCTTGAAACACACTCAGGATACTATTAGTGGCGCAGCGCAGCCAGCCGGCCATGGATGCGGTCCTTTTTCTTATTATGGCGAAAAATTATCTGTGTCTCCGCAAATATACCAGACGCACTACAACGCGACGACAGCCCCAACAGTATCCTGAACGCGTTATTGTATTGCACACGCAGATCGCTTTAAGTCCTCTGCGTAAAACCTTTATCATTACTATCAAATATTTTGCGTCTTAGCTCATTTTTACCTTTACAAATCTCTTATTTCCTAAAACCAGATACTCAAATTGACGATTATTTTATGGGTTACTGATCTTCTTCCGCTTTTTGCACCCAAAAAACAGCTATTCTGGTTACGATTTACATGCGCCCCGCGTACTATCCTCATTCCATCCCTGCAAGCATTGGGTAGCCAGTAATCTAAAGGAATTTGTATCGCTGCAACAAAACACTGCCGTCATGATATATTTGAAGACTCAATCGCCCATAAAAACCATTTTATAACGATCGTTGGAACATTTTATAGGCGTTTAGTGGTAAGCCAGATAGATATATGTGATGTGTTTAAGCCTACTTTTGGCTGTTTACGTTTATGAGATAACTGTTTTTATCTTTATTTGTATGTATAATAATAACGGAAAAACGAATTATACTAGTATAAGGAGGACTAAATTATGGAATTGTGAGATTCTACTCTCTTTCTGTCACTTAGAACATTTTACGATATTTTTACCCGACTGCGCGACGCAAAGAAGGGTAATGTGTTTATCAGCCTATACAGGGTGTAAGTGTAAACAGTGTCATTGTATTCATCATTATGAACAACTTTTACTATGGGACCAAAACTGAAATCGCGAAAAAAAAAAATCAGCTGTTCCCTACATTTTTATGAATTATGAGAACATAAAAAATGTACTGAACAGCTGATTTTTATTCACGATTTCAGGTTTGGTCCCATAGTAAAAGTTGTTCATAATGATGAGTAGAATGACCCCTTAAAAGATTGCCACTGTTTACACTTACACCCCGTATTTATGTATGTTTGTTCCTTTGTGGCACTCTTGAGACCAAACACGTGGGCCGATTTTGATGATTCTTACGTCAATCGATTTGTCTTAATCTTGTGAGTGTTACTAAAGACATGACAGTCATCAGTAATCAAAATTTAATATGGCGACAACCAGACGCCATATTGTGAAAAAGAAAAAAATTAAAGTCGACGAACTATGTCAAGTGGGGTAGGTATTGAATATCATGTTGATGTTTCCTTTATCATTTTTCATTTTTAATTACCGTTTAGGATCTGTAACGATTTAAAGTTGGTTAGCAACCATTCTCATTAGAATTTTCAAAACTAAATAAAAATGTGGAGAGTTGAGAGTTGTGTGGTGTGAGTGAGTTGTGTTGTGAGTGTGTTGTGTTGTGTTGTGTGGGGTGTGTTGTGTGTTGAGTTGTGTGTTGTGGTGTGTTGAGTTGTGTTGTGTTGTGGTGTCTTATATATATAATCGTATAATTGGTATTATTATTGTAAAAAATAATTATTATAACATTAGCACTTCCCGCACGGCTTAGCCCGCGTGGTTGTCGGAAAATATCCCGCGGGAACGTGTTACCGGTTAATCCTTCCTTATTCCTTGCCTATAGTATAAATTAAAGATCTGTGCAAAATTACAGCTTTCTAGTTCTAAGGGTTTGGGCTGGGCGTTGATGAGTCAGCCAGCCAGTCTGTCAGTCAGTCAGGACTTCTCTTTTTTATTTATATAGATAATTCAATAAAGCAAGAGCAATAGCAATAATCATAAGACAATAGGTTTTTATTGTTAAATTTAAGAAGATGCCTCCGACTGCATGAGATTCTTTGGAGACAGATATAGGTCATCTTGTTTCCATCTTTTTTAAAGTACTTAAATTTTTTACACACTCGGGTTTTTTGATTTTAAAAATTTACTTTTTTATCATTTAATATACCTATACTAGCGGACCCGACAGACGTTGTCCTGTCTGAACGATCCTAGAACCCGACTGCAGCGCCACATACCGGGTCCAATTGTGTTTTCAAACCAGCCAGCAACCCATTGAAATATTTACACAAAATTTCATCTAAATCGGTCCAGCCGTTCAGGAGGAGTTTGGTGACAAATACATGTACAGAAGAATATAAATATTAAGATGCTTCTTTGAATTGTGCCCAATAGAAAAAGTTAGAGTATCCATCCTACGTCTCAGTGTTTTATTTTATTTAAAACCTGTAAAAAACCAACAAGTAAAATTTTCCAATTTTTATATTAATTCCTTCCTCAGCAATATAGCCTAAGTAGGTATTGTCTTTCTATCAGTAATATACAGAACTTGTTTAATATTATACAACATCCATAATCAGCTTTTAACTTTCCCACTGCTGGGACACAGGCCTCCTCTCTGTGAGTGAGTGTGGGACGTAATCCACCACGCGGGCCCAGTGCGGGTCGGTCTTAGAATTTTTAGTTCTCTAGAACATGCCTCACGATGTATTTCGTCACCGTTTTGAGAGCAGCGGTGATGAAATAAATTACACAAAGTAATGCGCCTGCCTGGGTTCGAGCTTACGACCTACAACTCGTAAGACGGGATTACCACTGGGTACATCGTCAAAATATAAACCAGGAAACAGCAAAACAACTTCATAATTAAACATTACCATGCAACAACTTCAAACTGAGTCTGTTTTCACAAAAGCCAGTACTACCCACATCACGTATTTCATAATTACCAAAGTTTTGTGCCAACTACTGCCGCCTCATTACAACGGACCGATATAAATGTAGGAATAAAGTAAAGGGTAGTACAGAAGGAGTAAGAAAGAAAGAAAGAAAGAAAGAAAAATATTTTATTTGGGACCGCACAACAATAAAAACCTGGGTAAGTGTGTGTGCGACCACGCAAAATGAAGGGTTCTGTAGTTGAAAAGAATTTATCCCAAAAATAATCTTAATATTGTAGTTGAAAAACATATTCTGCCATACATTGTTATACTCGTACGTCATGGTCAATGCTCCAACTGCAAATATAAGAATGAAATCCAAAAAGAAAAAATGTGTTATGTGATAAAATTACAAATTAACGATTTTTGGAGTTATTCATTACTTGTGCTTTGAGAACTTGCGTCTTGACAAATTTCATGATTCTAGCTCAACGGACTTACCACCCTGTAGGCTATGAATAAGAAAAGTAGTAAGTAGGTATTGATTTACTTGCGAGTATCAAAATAAACGTCCATAAATGGCCGTATTTTTGTATTGCGTTGACTAAGAAGTTTGATTTTTTTTTTGAGCTTCAAGGGACCTTAAACCTACGTATTTGATATTAATTTCAACTTAATACCTTTACGCGTTCCTGAGAAAAAGGGTATTGACAGACAGACAGAGAGACAGATGGACAACGAAATGATCCTATAAGGGTTCTGTTTTTACCTTTTGAGGTACGGAATCTTAAAAACCAGTTAAGTGCGTGTCGGACCATGCAAAATGAAGGGTTACGTAGTTGCCGCCGGGGTCGCGGGTTGTTCGAAAGAGATACCGTTGCCCTGGCACAGGCAACTGAAGGAACACGGGTGGGTTTTAGTCAGTAAAAGTCTGACACGCCCACCCGCTCCGCCCACAGCGGGAGAAGTCATTTGATGATGTCCCATCAAAAAAAAAAAGGGTTACGTAGTTGGGATGAATTTATCCCAAAAACGAACTTAATACTGAGTAGTTAAAAAACATGGTCTTCCATTCCATATACAGCACTGGCAATAATTCTCCAACTGCAAAAGTAAGTTTGTAATCGCAAAAAAGTATTTTTTATGTGATAAAACTACAAATGAAGGATTTTCGGACTTTTTCCTTTACTGGTGCTATGAAACCTACCAAACTACATACCAAACCATTCCTACCTCCTGCCAAATTTCATGATTCTAGGTCAACGGGAAGTACCCTTGGTTTTGATTAATTTATAAGTATCAAAATTATGTCGCATACATAGCCGTATTTTTTATTGCGTTGACTTAGAAGCTTGATTTTTTAGAGCTGCAAGGGGCAGTGGACCTACGTATTAAAACAACCACATAATAGTGTTACCCAGTAACTGGATTGCGGAGGTTAGATAGGCAGTCTCTCCAAGTGAAATATTAATATTCAACTGCATCCGATTCTTCTGGAAGTCATTAGTTGGGAAAATGCTAGGCAGATGTCGACTATGAGAATGCTAATGCATATATAAGTCTCGATCTGTGCTCGATTGATGGTAACAGGCTCGCCCCGTATATCATGGGACTTAAACATAACGGGCGAAATGTGAATGTACTATACGCCGCATGGATTTATTGATCAGGTTTAGCTACGCTTGACAATCGTAGAGAGGATCCGGCAGTTGGGACTCGAGGTGGCCCTGCACAAGTCCGAGGTCATGTGTTTTCAAAGTCCTCGGAACGCGCCACCGTCGGGTTCCCAAATAACGGTAGGAGGGGTTCACATCGGGGTCGAGTCGACGATGAAGTACCTGGGACTCGTCCTTGACAGCCGGTGGAACTTCGTGGAGCACTTCCGACGTTTGGCTCCCAGACTGGAGCGGGCCGGGGCTGCCTTGAAGCGGCTCCTGCCCAATCTGGGGGGTCCAAACGCCTCCTGCCGGAGGCTTTACGCGGGGGTCGTGCGGTCCATGGCCCTTTAAGGGGCATCGGTGTGGGCGCGTTCCCTGAGGCTGCGACCAGCCCGTCGGTTGAACGCGTCCCAGAGGGTCATGGCCATCCGGCTAGTCCGGGGATACCGCACGGTCTCCTGTGAGGCGGCGTGCCTCCTTGCCGGATTACCGCCATGGGATCTGGAGGCAAAAGTCCTCGCGCACGTGTGGGAGTGGCGCGAGGAGGCGAAACGCCGGGGCGTAACTCCGCTGCCGCGAGAAATCAGGGTACAGCGGACAGAGCTCCGGCGGGATCTCATGGCGACATGGAGAGTGCGATTGTCGCAACCCAGCGCTGGGCACGCCACAATTGCGGCGATAAGTCCCCTCTTTGAGGAGTGGTTGGGGAGGCGCCACGGCGTCCTCACCTTCCGCCTGACGCAGGTCCTCACCGGACACGGTTGTTTCGGGAGGTTCCTGTTTCGGATAAGGCGGGAGGAAACGCCCGGGTGTCACCATTGTGTGGATCACCCGGAGGACACGGTGGAGCATACAGTGGAGATCTGCCCGGCTTGGACGAAGCACCGCCGTGTTCTCACGGAGGCGATCGGCGGCGGCGATCTCTCGCGTCCAAACCTGGTCCAGGCCATGGTGCGGAGCGAGAGTGCATGGGAAGCCGTCACCTCCTTCTGCGAAGCAGTAATGCTCGCGAAGGAGGAAGCGGAACGCGTGAGGGAGAGGCAACAGCCGCGCCCTCGCGCCCCTAGCCGCCGTAGGAGACGCCCTGGGCGGCGGGAATCGATTGCCGATTCCCGGCCACCGTGGGCGCGGGCTTGCGGACGACGAGTAATGGGCAGCTCGCCGTCCAGTAAGGACCAGGCCCGGGTCGACGGCGCGTTGTGTTCCACGCGCGCCTCTAAGAGATATCAGCAGTGACGGGGTCAATTGGGCCGATGCCGCCGGGGTCGCGGGTAGTTCGAAAAAGATACCGTGGCCCTGGCACGGGCAGCTGAAGGAGCATGGGTGGGTTTTAGTCAGTAAAAGCGCTCTACCCAGAGCGGGAGAAGTCATTTGATAATTTCCCATCCACAAAAAAAAAAAGAAAAAGGTTTAGCTACGCTTGCAGTGGTTGGTCCGCGGATGGGTGACCATCTTTACATACCAAGACCCCTCCGTGCCTCGGAAAACACGTTAAGCTAGTTGGTCCCGGCTGTCATTCGTGGATCTTTGACAGTCGTTACGGCTCTTCAGAAGCCCGAAAGTCTGAAAACCAGTCTTACCAAGAGGTATCTATTATTAGGCAGTGTCTACTTGTAAAATACTGGTATTCAGCAGCATCCAGTTAGACTGGCAGCCGACCCAAAACAAAAGGGCTAGGTTAAGATAATAACTCCTCTGCGTACCTTGTCGGGGAATGAAGACGTGATATTTTGTGTTAGGCTTAGCTGGTGAAATGCGGGCTTACTATAAACCTCTACCCTCCCCTCCAGAGATAACACTCGTATACATAAAAGGGTAGTTGAACAAGTAAATGGCACAGCTGCGAGAACAAGGAGCTTGGTTAAATATGCATGTACTGTGATTGTAGGAGAGGGTTCACTTATTTTGTACTAAGTGACTTGACGGGACTTCTGTCCCGAATTCTAAAAGCCTGGTCAAGTCTTTGATCAGTAAATCTATTTATGTAAATTGAATGGCCAAAGTAACAAGCAATCTTATGACATGAGATTTCAAAACAGATGAATTGAATTGGTTTTAAGAAATTAAGAGTAGCCTTCTCTTGTGCGCAGAGTTTGGGCCAGCTCCAATTTCGTTCTTGTTATGATAGCAAATAGGTTGTACTGTCCTTATGTGCGACACTGCTGTGACAGACAAGTTACATTCTATAGTGTCGCTCGTAAGAGACTACTGTAGTGAATGTAAGTTAATTATTATTGATTATGAATTTGAATTTGATTTTTCCAATTTGTGTGTTGATGTTGTATTTATTGTTGTGTGATTTTGTATTGATTTTTGAATAATTTAAAGATGTTTTATGGATGGTTATGTGGTACCTGAAATAATTGATTTTTTTTTTAGCCATAATTTCAATCGGAACTTTGGAATAGGCTATACAAGTATACATTCTCTTCAATTAGGTTACGTCACTTTTTCTACATTGTACTTCAAAATCGGCTACGCAAAGTTTTCTACGCTACTCACTATGCCGTAGCACTATTTTCTGCTACGCGCTACGCCGTAGCACTATTTTATGCTACGCGCTACGCCGTAGCACTATTTTATGCTACGCACTACGCCGAAGCACTATTTTATGCTACGCGCTACGCCGTAGCACTACAATGCTACGCGCAATGCCAAATCAGCTACGCAGCTAGCTACGGTTCATGTATCGTAGTAAAGCAGTGGACTGTTTCATTGTATACCTACATCATTATTCAATGTGGAATTGTTTTGTTTGGCGAATGTGTTGCTTCAAATTACAGAAAGGTGGACAAGGCAAATGTGAGTGAAAGTGGAGGAGACGTCCTAAGAGACGTCCGGTGGTCCAGATGAACAAAGTATTAATTCAAAAAAGCCGGTGAGCGATTTGAAATTTTCAAATCAATATATTTCTATTTCTATAATAAATTGGTTAACCTCACCTATATATTTTTTTAAACTTAACTTTATTGCCCATTTGTTGGCTGAGTTTTTGATGTTGTATCGTCATTTCATTAAAAAGATCACATATTTTTTAGCAAGACTGTATTTTTAAGTAAATTTTAAATGTTCATCCAAATGAACGAGATGATAGATATAGTGAGATGTTCTTCAGAATGTTTAGGGGCGTAGTACTTGCAACCGGCTCGTGTGTATGTACCAGCTATGAACGTAAACGCAGCAAAAGGAGTATGTAAGGATCGTAGCAGGTGGCCTATCAGTTTCTGCCTATCCACCATGGGAAGAAGGCGTGAGTTTATGTATGAATGTATACAATTGTCGTCTTACTGCATTACATGACTCAATGGCAGACACGTGTCGCAATTTAGTGTAATATCTCTCTGACTCCAACTAAGCATAAATTACTGGCTCAATGACATCAGACATTGCATGGCCCAACACACAAAGCCTGATAATGGATACAGCTTAATTTATGGATACGATAGATAGTACAATAAATCTCTATTGACGATTTAGGAGAAGACATGAGTGATTCTTATGTTGTTATCATGTTCTCTTTAAATAAATAAACATACACTTAATCAATACTTAAATACGCTACTTACATTTTTAGAGATCGTGTAAATTGGTCCAAATCGAATGAACCGATTAAAATGATATTTGGTACACATATGAATTACTGTGATCTGAACACGGACGTGTAGCGTCAATATATGAATTTTGAATGTGTGGGTCACTTTTGGGAGGCAAATAAGAAAATTAAAAAAAGTTTTGCTAACTTTACCTTGTGACATATTAAATGAAAGGGCTTATTGGGTCTCAGATATATATTTTTTATAATTTTAGAATAAACAATTTTAAGGTTATTTAAGAAAATATTTAAAAACTTACCATTATCACCGAAACCAAAAATTTTGAAAAAATACAGAAAACGTTTCTATACATAAGAATTACCTGAAAACATATAGTACAAGAAGTTTAAAGTCTTAAAATAGCATGGTACTTAAATCTCTCATAGTATTGTGCGTACAATGTTAGAAGTTTGTACTTGGGATAAATTCATCATAACTACAGAACCGTTCATCATGCGTGGTCCGACACGCACTTAGCCGGCTTTTATCTTTATGTTGAAATTTATTTACTTTGACTTTTTTAAGATGCAGGTCATATGTATTATTTTAAAGAGGTATGAAGAACAAAGTGTAAAGTTTACTCATCCTCCATAGAAAAGGGAGGATCCTCCGACCAGACGGGTGTTGTGTGTAGTTGTGTGTGTATATATGTTAGTCGCTCGGTAAACTCTACTTGCGCGATGCAGGATTTTGCGTGACGTCAGTGTGACGTGTAGTTCGTAGGTATCGATGTAGATGCCGCCATAATTTCACCATGGACTGTATTACCAATATTTTGATTTAAAAGAGTGAACATGGAGTTTATTGCCCGTTCTCCTCATTGGGAACCTACTACGCTTTGGTATGAGCTAAATATTTCTGACTGACCGACTCTTTGACAGTCAAAAACGCCTGTAAATGGTTTAATTGAAATAAATGCTTTGAGTTTGTGTTTGTTAGTCAGATTATTTGATCTCTTCCACGATGAAACATCATAATCCTTACTCCAAACATTACAAATACAAGTAAAGGGTGATCTAATTCGAGGTTCCTAACTTTTATTAAAAAAAAAAATACAAAAATGTAACAATATCTTATTTTTTTTTCTTTAATCGAATATTTAGTCTTATTCATTAATTAAGGAAAATGATGTCAATCAAATGGCCACCTCTGGATCTTCTACAGCAGTTGATTCTTTTGAGGTAATTTTCGTGGGTTATCTCGGCAATAACTTGGCGGATGTTAGTTTTTAGGTGCTCCAACGTTGCAGGTGTGTTGGTATAGAAACGACTCTTAAGAAAATCTCACTTAAAAATATCCAACGGCGTTGAATCGCACGATCTTGGCGGCCAGTTGCCGTCACCGTTACGTGAAATAATGCGACCTACGAAAGTTTCACTCATAACATCTAGCGTTTCACGCGCTGTGTGGCAAGTTTAATGCGTTGAGCAACGGTAAAACGATTCATTTTGTAAATGTATTGTTACAAACTAACATTTGACGTTTGAAACACGCACCATTACTAACAGCTGTCAAAATTACAGTGTTGCCAATATAGGAACCTCGAATTGGATCACCCTTTACTTTAGTACATAGGTATAGTATACTTTAGTACATGCACGTCCACAAACAATGGAATATGAAAGCTCGCGTAATGTCCATGTAATGTTAGTTTTATTTGACAGCCTTGTGTCCAGGATCGTTTACTGTCGGAAACAATGGTTTTACGACTTGCATAATGTTGTTGTGTTGAAATAAATGATGGGTGTTGTTTGGATGCAGGAATTGGTACTTAGATAAACTCAAATAATTTTCATATACTTTTTAGTACACGTTCATACTGCAATAGTTGGTAATGGATATATTATTCTCCCTGACCTGTACTATCATCTTTCATACACCCTGCATCATCGTGATAAATGGGGGATCATTTTTAGGGTTCCGTACCTCAAGAGGAAAAAACGGAACCCATACAGGATCATTTCGTTGTTTGTCAAAAATTAAACTTCTAAATCAAAGCAGTAAAAAAAAACCGGTCAAGAGCGAGTCGGACTCGCGCACCGAGGATTCCGTAGGTACCATCGTTTATATGTAATTTTTGTTGATGATTTCTGAAAAACTATTCTATTTAGAGACATCGTTTTATTTTCCTGTAATCTATACATAAATTTCTATCACATAGAATAATTTCAGATTTTTCTCTATGCAAACTTCGGAGATAGGGAACGGTATTTTTTTTTAAACATTTTTCATCAAAAGTCGAAAACTATGCGGCCAAAAAAAAGAAAAAAAAATGTTTGAGAATGTGCAAACAGCGTTCTTTCATATGATACCCCACATGACCTAGTAGCCCCACTTCGAATTTTTAAGACCCCTTTTCGGTCCTTGTTGCAAAAAAATACATATACATTTTTATTTCTTTCTTATTTGCAAAATAATTAGGCAAACTTAATCTAAAACTGTTCCGAATTTCAAGTTGACAGCATTAGTAGTTCTTGAGATATCCAGCTGTGACAGACGGACAGACAGACAGACTGAGTCACACCATAAGGGTTCCTTTTTACCATTTTGGTACGGAACCCTAATTAAGGCCATTTAAACGACATTTTTTGATACTGGTTAATATATCAAAACCCATTTGGGTTCTTATTCCGTTGACCTAGAATCATACAATTTGGAAGAAGCAAGGTCTCAAAGCATAATTATAGGAAAAAGTCCAAACACCGTTAATTTGTAGTTTTGTCACTTCAAACAATATTTTTTGCGATTATAAACTTACATTTGCCGTTGGGGAATTGACCGTGACGTATATCGTATATCGATGTATGGGAGAACATATTTTTTCAAATACAATGTTAAGTTTGTTTTTGGGATAAATTCATCCCAACTACGGAACCCTTCATTGTGCGTGGCCCAACACGCACTTGGCCGGTTTTTTATTCTTCATCATAAATTGTTGGTCTTTGCTCTCATTCATTTTTGGTCTTCTCTCCTCCAGATGGTGCATTCAAACCGAAGAGTGAATCTTCGGTTTAAATGTACCATCATTAAAATTTAATCTTTCAAGCTCTTCTTCTCCAGCCTGCGTCCTTGTGCCTGATTCCATCGTTAATTTTGGCCCTTTCTCATCCGTTTTTGATCCTCTTTCCTCCTCTTTTTATAATCCATCTTGAATCCTATATTCTACTTTGCCATCCTGCATCTCCAGGGATTATTCACGTGATTGTTAAATTCAAATTCAATCTTTTACTTCGGAAATCATCCATATTGTATTGGTTAGTACTAAAACTTAAAAAATAATGTTAGTGTTAAAATCAAAGTTAAAATTAAAATAAAATATTGAAATCAAAATCACAATCAAAAATCAATCAAAATTATATTTAAATCAAATCAAAATTAAATTAAAAATCAAATCAATTTAATCAACTGCAAATTAAAATTAAATCAAAACTAAATTAAAAATAAACTAAAACATGACCATAACTTATCCTCTACATAAAATATTAATTTAAAAAAAACGTAAATTTAAAAAGATATAATATAGTTTTTAATCAAGAAAGTACAGCAACAAACACTACAAATAAGGCAAGGCAAGTACTGAAGGCAAACAATGCTTCTAATCGGAGTCGAGACCGCAACTCAGTGAACGTAAAACATTGTATAGAACATTGACGTTAATTATTGGTATAAAGTAAGAAATTGCTCCAAACTTTATAAGCAACTTATCTTTTTAAATTTGCAGTAAAAAGAGCTCGACCTCTCGTACTATACTTCATTCACCACCATCAATTCATCCTATATATCCCTTTCTCTTATCATCCTTCGTCGTGATCCGCCATCTTTGTACGTCATCATGAATTTTTGTTTCCATGTCCTCCTTTATTCTTAGGGCCTATTTCACGATGTCCAAATAACCACTACTTACCGAATAAATACAAAAATGGAACAGAATTTGTATGAAATTATCTGCCAAGTAATATAACAGGAACTTAATCGTAGTTAGTGAAACAGACTATTGTGTATATAGTGGCTATTCGGACATCGTGAAATAGGCCCTAAGTCTATAAAGTTCATTTTTCCCCTACAATCCTCTTTATTTTCTACCTTCTGATCCTGCTTTCTTTATCCCCATTGATAGGTACCTATTTATGTGATTATTTCATACTTCATCATTTATATTTGGCCGTTTCTCATTCGTTTTTTGGACCACTTTCTTCATTTATCCTATGTCTCTAATGTTCCATCCTACATCCTTCATGCCCATGAATAACTTATTCACATGAATGTAGAATATCAATCTTTAATCAAGAAAATAATACAGCTATTAAAAGCTAACAACGCTTTCTAACTCCTAATATAGTCTACACCACAATTCTCTGAATATAAAACACTGTATATAACCAAGACGCTAATTGGTGTAAAGTAAGAAATTGCTCCAGAACAAAGGTTGGAAAGTTATTGGGTAACTTGGTCGGGTTGCTTATTGTGCTGAAATATCGGTTTTGTGGCTTTGGAGTTAGCGATTTTAACAGGTTCACGCGTGGTATACGAGACCAAATAGAAGTTTTATTGTTATGACTGCTATAGCCGTTTATTTATTATTTATTTATTTATTTATATATACTTTATTGTACACCACAAAAATACATAACAAAAAAAGACACAAACACTACAAAATATACAATGGCCGGCCTTATCGCTTTCTGCAATCTCTTCCAGGCAACCATAGAATGGACAGTGATTTGCCTGGATATGAAATGGGGCTGTCTTTGGTGCAAATAATAAGTGCCTACTTACAATATTATACTAAAATAAATACATACATAACCTAAATAATAGATACATACTCGTAAATACATACGTACTAAATATAAGCAATGAAAACAAATAAAGACTAAAGATATTTACAGTTACGTGAACACGATCACAACGACAAATAATGTTCCTATACGAGCCTTTTAAACATAGGTAACGACTGCACCCGTTTTATTTGAACTGGCAATGCATTCGACAAACGAGCAGCCTGGACAGTAAAGGATTTATCGAGGAAAGTTGTGGAATGCATAGGCATTTTGAGCTTTAAATTATCAGATGACCTTAAAAATTTTGTGTGGGAGTCGCAAAGAAACTGGAAACGTTTCTTGAGATAGAGAAGAGTGGTAGGGGAAAAGAGCACATTATACAAAAGGGAAAGGATATGAGCATTCCGGCGATGGCGATTTAGTAACCACTTGAGCTTCACACGAAATTCAGAAACATGGTCATATTTGCGCAAACCGAATATGAACCTTATACTAACATTTTGAAGCCGCTCAAGTTTATCGAGTTGGTCTTGGGTAAGGTCAAGATAGCTGGCATCAGCATAGTCAAGGATGGGAAGAAGAAGCGATTGTGCAAGCGCAATCTTGGTGGCAGTCGGTAGAAAATTACGCAATCTCTTCAAAGATGCAGCAGATGCAAATAGCCTGCGGCTAACTTCCCGCAGCTGCGCAGTCCAAGAGAAAGTCTTATCTATGAATATCCCCAAGTTTTTAACTTTCTCACTGAACGGAACAACTGAATTGTCAAAAGAAACCTGGGGAAGAGTCATCCAGTCGATCCTTGAGACCGTCCTAGAACTGCCTACCACCACAACGTGCGTCTTTATGGGGTTGACCATAAGTCCATACCTCTTGCTCCACTCGCATATACGGACCAGATCACTATTAATCATTAAGATAGCCTCAGACAGATTTCCAAGAGGGGCTCGCGAGTAAATTTGTAAATCATCTGAATAAAGATGGTAGGAAGAAATAAGTTCGTCGGAAATTGAGTTAATAAAAACTGCGAAAAGTAACGGGGATAGAACGCCACCCTGAGGTACACCGGCAGAAATTTTACACCAGGAAGACAAGATCTCTCCAATGCAAATACGTTGCCGGCGACCGAACAGGTAAGTACGAAACCAGTCAATTACCGAAGGAGATATGTTAAGAGAGCATAGAATGCCAAGCAAAACATCAAAATCAACAGTATTAAAGGCATTACTGAAATCTAGCAAAGCTAGGACCGTAAGATTACCTTTTTCCATGGCTGACCTTATATCATCCGTAATGTTCAGAAGCGCAGTGGTGGTGCCTATGACCAGGACGGAAGCCAGACTGGAAGGGGTTGAGGAGATTATTTTTAGAGAGGAAAGTGCTTATTTGATCGTGAATTAACCGTTCAAGGACTTTGGATAGGAACGGCAAGACGGATATAGGACGGTATTCAGAAAATGATGTGGGATTAGCCTTTTTAGGTAAAGGAATTATTTGAGCATCTTTCCATGAGCATGGAAAGACACCACTAGATGCAGAAAAATTGAGGATGTGACAAATGACGGGAAGGATAACATCCAGCACAGGGTCTAACATATTACGGCTGATACAGTCACTTCCTACTGCATTTGAAGTAATCGATAGTATGCTTTTCTTAACATCACATGCGGAGAACTGACCAAAAACAAATGGAGAATAACTGGGAGTCGGAAGTGAAGAGAGATAATTCAGTGTGTTCAATTTTATTGTCCGCTCAAAATTGGACGACGCAGTAAAATGATTATTCATTGCCTCAATGTCTATGTATTTTGGGATTGTCTCTTCTCGAGTTTTACCGACCCCAATGATCTAAGAAATTTCCAAACTTTGGATGGGTCCCCATTTTGGACAGAAGAATGAATGTGGTGGCGATTAGCATTCCTACACACCTTATTGCAGTGATTACGGATTGAGAGGTATCTTTCCCTGTTAGCGTCATTAGCCCTACGCTTGAACTTAGACTTTGCCGTAACTTTTTTGTGAATTAGCGTTTTAATCTCATTTGTGAGCCAGGGCGCCGGCAAATGCCTAACCTTAACTGCTCGAACAGGTGCATGATGATCGTAAAGCTCAATTAGTTTAATCGTAAAAATATTATCTTGCTCATCGACTGATGCAGAGGCAAACAGAGCAGACCAATCTATACCGCTGGCATCCTTACAAAGACTGTCAAGGTTCATTCCATCAAAATTGCGTTGCATGAGAATCTTAGCCTTGGCCTTAGGTGGCCGAATTTTATATGACAGAAAAATCAGGTCATGATAGGAAAAGGCATCGGCTGAACATTGGCCATGCTTAGCGACATGATCAAGAGAAGAGACAGAAATCATGTCAAGTAGTGAAGGAGTAGAGTTAAGAAAATGGTGAGTGGCATTCAATGGAAGAATGAAAAGATTACTGGAAGCCAAAATATTAGTCAGAGAAGAAGACCGATGGTCTTTTTTCAGAAGACAAGTATTAAAGTCACCCATGATTATACTATGACTGTAAGAAGGAATCAGCTTTTCTAAGAGATTTTCAAAAGATGAAAAGAAATTAACGCGTAGAGAGGGACAATAATAGACGCCAAGAAGTAATTTTGAATGGTGTAGTTCGACTTCAAGGAAGAGATGTTCACCAGCACTGGATGGCGGCGGCTGTGCTGACACATCAACAACAGAGTAGGGAATATGCGTACGGAGATATATGGCAACACCACCACCACCACCAACCGACCGGTCGTTTCTTATAAGCTGGAAGCCAGGAAGAGCGTAACTTGTTGAAGGAAGACAAGGTTTAAGCCATGACTCTGAAATAAGAATAGCATGTACGTTCTTACAATCAAAGCTTGCCAGCATATCGTGGAAATGAGCCGGAATGCTCTGAGCGTTAATATGTACAACATTAAAATTCTTAGGAACATCAGAAAACTGCGCTGTAAGACTGTCTGCAAGAGAAGGTATACTCACGAAACTGTCGTCGTTGCTTGTTATAGAGAAAAAACTACTATTATCACTGCTTTCATCAATAGACATATAAATAATTACCTCAAATAATATTAAAAAAAAAATAATAATAATATAAATATACTTAAAATAATTCTAATAATACAATTAAAAAAGAAATTAACCGTATAACTAGTCCACCTGCCGGTAGCGCTATTAAATCAAAATACCTAAATAAAACCTACACGCAGTCCGGGTAATACAAAATTAAATTTGAAACATTTCAGGAGACAAGAAAACTAAATAAAAACAAAATATTAAAAATTAAAAAAAAAATAATAATAATAATAACCCCACCGCCGTATCTCTACGTTGACGTCGTGGTGGGGCTTGCGCGCTCCGAACTCTGGGTCTGTGCCGATGGAGTTTACTTTGCCGAAACAGGTCTAGGGTGAGGAGCCAGACCAAGAGAGATACGTGGACCCGCAGGGCAGTACGTGGCGAGCTGTTGGGCAGTAGCGACCCCACGGACCCTATTTCCCGGGAGAAGTCTTGTTCTTCACCTCTGGCTTGCCTTTATTGGCCGGCTGGAGTGAACACTGAAGGGAACAGAGCTCCCACCTCATTCTTGCCTTTATTGGCCGGCTTGAGTGGAGATTCGCAAGAGCAAACGTGCTCGGAGGAAGGAAGTATTCCAGTAAGTGCTTGTAGGGATCTTGACCATCTTCCGGGCTCTGGGATTGTTCTGAGAGCCGTGGAATACCTCTCCACTCCTCAAGTACCTCAGGACATGTTGCCCCTTGTCGCTACGTCACAATGTGCTAGCGACCGTTTCGTTTGACTTGCACACACAATAATGGGCCCCCCGCCCATTATTGTGTGTGCAAGTTACCCCCTGCCAATTTATCTGTGTATATTATATAACATTGGTCAGGCAGGGGACATAGTTCTTCCATAGCTCAAGGTACCCAATCCATGTAGCCACCCAAACCCATAGGCCCAATGTGTTTTGTTTCCATGTTCTGCAATAGTCCTGCACCAACCGGGGGTTGTCCTTGGGTACACTTGCATAGTGCATACAGGGATAATCGTCGGCTGGTGCCTCCTCGTCATTTGAAATTGTCTAAGGGGCCTCTGCGAGTTGGCTTCGGCCCCTCGTACGCCTTTCAAAGGCCCGGGACCCCAGGGTACCGAGATAAGCCAAAGACAAGAAATAATAATAATAAGACTTGTGCCAAGCAGTCCGCCAGTGCACCGTCACTAAAAACGGAACGCACCAAATGAAACAGACATGAAGTGAATTGAAGTGACTGATGACAGTCTGACACTGACAGTAACAACATTGTGACATTCGTTTCAGACAAGCATTCAAGAAAATAAAATTGAAAATACATTAAAAATTATATGAAGGTACATAAAAAAAAAAACAACAAAACATGAAATTACCCGGACTTTGAATAAAAACATCAGGAAATCACTTCTTCAAAGCAGTAGCACGCTTCAACCTAGCGGTCTTCGCAGCAGCAGCGACCGGGACAGAGGCCGGCACAGCCGATGCTGGATCACTCTGCTCGGGCTGACTGGGATTCGGCGCAATCTTATCCAATTCAGCGAGGGACTCAACCCGATGCCGTGAATCATTGGGACCGAGGACATACACGCAGCCTGCCTTAGTCCAGCTCTTGGAAACACCGCATCTTTCCCTCGCAGCCAAGAACACATCATGCCGCCCCTTTGTTAGGAACTCGGACATTGTGACGCCTGTAGCCTTTAATTTGGCTTTGGAAAACCAAATCCTATCCCGAACTGTAAGATTGCCAAGCTTGAACAAGATAGGCCTGGTTTTATTAGCTACGGCTCGTCCCATCCTGTGACATCGGCTAATATCTGCAATAGTGAAGTCACTCAGCTGCAATTTGCTACAGATCACCTCAGTGATCACCTTGGCGGTATCCTCCTTCTGCACCTCATCAACACCGTGCAACAGCAAAATCTTCCTGCGTCCCCGCATCTCAATTTGGTCGACACCACGAGCTAGTAGCTCCACCTGTTGCTGAACACTGTTGAGAGCTTGCGTAATGAATGTCCGGAACATTGTGAACTCCGCAGCCAGGCTAGAAGTTGTGACAGGTGAAGAAGGGGCCTTCTGTAGTTCATCTTCAAAGGCAGACATCTTTGTGTGAAACAACTCCTTTAATTCACTCAGAGTGCTTGCAAGTGAATCCATTGTGTTAAGTGAAGTGAATAGTGAAAAGTTGTGAGGAGATAACACTACACCAGCAGGTAGTAACTATGAACTTTTAAAATATAGCATAAATAATTATAAATAATGTTTCTATTAAATTATATTAAAATTACAAATAAGAGCAAATTTTTCTTTGTGTAACTCTTACAACTACCCACAAGCCAAAAAAACCGTTTAGGTCCGTGTGTGTGTTAAATAGGTTTCATGATAAAAATTCCTAGCTTTTTCTTAGCGTGTGAATGGCAGATATTGTTTGAAAATAAGTTTAAGAACGATGATTATCTAATTACAAATATGATTCCCTGAAGGAAAATTATCACGACAAGGGAATTCAAATATAAAATATCCAAATATCTTTACCCTAATTTATGTAAACAATATATAACCTTAAGTAACAAATAATATAACATTATCTTTCGTTAATCGAATGAATTACACAAACAATAAACAATAGGGATGATCACTAAAAGCTTTTTGCCTGTCATGTAGATTATTAAAAAATATTGGGCAGGTATTTTATCTTTTTTTACGTAATCAAAAGATTACGGCGATACAATGCGTTGAATTGTGGCATGACATTATCCTTTGCTAGATTTTATACGTAGTTTGTTATAATTGTGACGTAGCCCCCACTCCCAAACTTTAATGCGTTTTATCTAAGTAATTTTTTATTAATACCAATCTGCCTTGCTTTTTTCCAACTATGTTGGGGTCGGCATCCAGTCTATCCGGATGCAGCTGAATACCAGTATTTTACATGGAGCGACTGCCTATCTGACCTCCACAACCCAGTAACTACGATACCCCTTGGTAAGACTGGTTCTCAGACTTTCGGGATTCTGACGACCCATAACGACTGTTAAAGATCCACGAATTACAGCCGGGACCAACAGCTTAACGTGCTTTCCGAGGCGCGGAGGAGTCTTGGTATAATATAAAGATGCTCACCTATGCACTGACCAACCCTGGCAAGCGTAGCTTAACCTGATGGATCGACCCATGCGGCTGTTATTACTTAGCCACGAGCTCCTATTTTTTTATTAATATGATAAAGCAAAAAATACACCTGTAATATTTTTTTATTATCTCACTGACGGACTAAATAGAATTTATTTTTTTTTACCCCGACATCATCCCTATTCTATGTTTGAGTTTGGAGTACTTAACAACACTAACACTATTCGCTGACGCGGAAATCAAGTCCTTGGGTATACAGGTGACAGGTCATGCGCCGCAAGATGAAAGGAATGAACGAAGAAATTATTTATTTATTTATTTATATATACTTTATTGTACACCACAAAAATACATAACAAAAAAAAAGACACAAACTACAAAATATGAAAAAAAAAAAAAAAAAAAAAAAAAAAATGTGAGATATGAACGAACTAAGAAGACAATAGTGGTAAACTTTCTTAACTAGGTACGGCGCAACCTTCATTACAACATATAGCTCGATGCGCCTCTGGTCACAGAGGTGCATCGATAGCTTATGTTATTTTATCTAAAATTGATGAAATTACTTTAAAAGGCATCCAACTGAGATTGCAATGGGTTCCATCGCATATTGGATTGCGGGGCAACGAAGAGGCTGACACGTTGGCGAAATTAGCGGCTAGGAATGGAAAATAAATAAATATATTAATATATTAGACTATCCAGAATTTTTACCAAAATTTAAAAATGTATGTTATGAATTATGATTCAATCAATCTGCCTAGCCTTTTCCCAACTATGTTGGGGTCGGCTTCCAGTCTAACCGGATGCAGCTGAATACCATTATTTTACATGGAGCGACTGCCTATCTGACCTCCACAACCCATTAACTGGGTAATACGATACCCCTTGGTAAGACTGATTGTCAGACTTTCGAGCTTCTGACGACCCGTAACGACTGTCAAAGATCCACGAATGACAGCCGGGACCAACGGCTTAACGTGCTTCTCGAAGCACGGAGGAGTCTCGGTATGTAAAAATGGTCACCCATCCACGGACCGACCCCGGCAAGCGTAGCTTAACCTGATGGATCGACCCGTGCGGCTGTTATTACTTAGCCACGAGCTCCTCAATATATGTAATGATTATTGGAAAGAATATTTTAATAAACGGTCATTTGAGAAGGGTGTATGGTATAAAACCATACAGTGTGAACCTGTTCGCGTGCTCTGGATCATGAATAGTGATTTTAGTAGAAAACTGGTTGTCACTGCTCTTAGACTCAGATCTGGACACTTTCCATGCAAAAAATTTGCCTTCATGATGAAGAAAATTGCTTCACCTAATTGTGAGGAATGCGGAGTTGTTGAGGACCTACAACATTTATTGATAGAATATGTCCAATTTGAGTCAAGTAGAAATAATTTAGTAAGGTCCCTGAATTTGAACAGAACTGATGTAGGCATGTTCCATTCAATTCTATCCCAACAAAAAGGCGATGATGCGAAGCGTTTGTTCAAATTCACGGCCCACGTTTTGTGAAAGTACAATGGTTTACGATACGATGGGAATGAAATACGCTATGCGTAAAAGCCCCTATAAATAAATAAAGAAAGAAAAAAAAAACCTAAAGCAAACCGCAGGCTAAAGCTAGAGCTAGGCATGCACTGTTTGCACGCATCAACCGAGCACCGCGCATCTTTTTTATCGTCATGGCTGTTTTCATGCAAACACAAAAGCAGTTGCGCAGAACATAGTTATATAAAGCCGCTGGCAAAAGCTAGTAAGTTATAATTTCATGTTAAAAAATGTTTCACAACGTAACATAATTATAGTATTACGCCTGTAATCCCCGAAGGGTTAGCTGCATTGTAATCAACATGTCCAGCAGTGATTGAGTATCGCGTATAGCCAAGGACGCTTTTTGAAGTTCCCTACTCAGAAACAGGCTAGAGAATAAGAAATTGAAAGAGGTCAGGTACTCACGGGATACTGGGAGCCAGGGGATTACCACACAGTATCAGTAGCAGTCGTATTTCACCATATTTTAGTGTTTTTTTTTCACCACGCGCGTCGGTTAGACCGGCCTGTCTTTTTTGTTGAGTTCGAACTGAGTTGTTTTCTTCACGCCGTCAGATGGAAGGAGCGATGCGTTGTCCTTGAAGCACTCACAGCGGTGAGCGAGCGCAAGAGGCGCGGAATTTGAACCAGGTAGGAAAAGGAAAGACTAAGGAAAGCATCCTGAAGCCTGTTCAAGCAGTGAATAAAAATGTTTAAAGGGGAAGAAAGAGACAGAGCACATGTGGATACAAAGCTTAAAGCTTAAGCTTCACAATCAATTTAGACTGCCAAGACAGCGACTGCAGAGAAACCAAATGAATGAAGTTGTTTAGAGCGTGGCACGAGTCATGGCGACGCAACTTGCGGATGGACGGACAGAAACAAGAGACGCGCGCACGTGTCGCTTGACGCAAGTCGCTGAAGACCGTGAACGTGGCCCTAGACTAAAGCGCAGGCCCCACTGCCACGCATATGTTTCGTTTCGAGTCTTTTATATAATAATTCCATTTTCATTTAGCTCAGTAGGAGATGTGAGCCGAAGTATGAAAAGACGCGGAACGAAGCGAGATGAACTTAGCTTCGTTTCGCTTCGTTCCCAGTGTGAGTAGTCTTAGAAGAAGAAATGCTACAGCTTAAGTTTATGAAATTGAACTAGTTTATGCATAGTAAAATGAAACTGCCTCGTAGGTTTAGTAGTCCCGATCGCTGCTGCTGCTGGTCCTGACTTCGATGCCCGGGTCGGGCAAAGTATTATTGGTTTTTTTCATGTGGAATTGCTCAATAGCAGCCCGGAGTCTAGATTTGTGCCCAGTTGATGGCAATGGGCTGGCCTTCGGGGTATTATGTGGGACTTAAAAATAACTGGCGCAATGTCCCTTCGGGGAATAAATCGTGTTGTTTATGTTAAGAAATGAAAAAAAAAAATCAAAACGCTGTTTTAGTTGCCCTAAGCCGACGTTCGCACGGACGTAAAAATATCGCGGCGGGATTTTATCGCGCACTGGATTTTGAACTCTCGGTAATGAGCCGAGCATTGAGAATCCAACATAACAACACCGGAGTGCATCCCAGCGCGTCGAAAAACACTGTTGGATTTTCAACTCTCGGCGCTAAGCAGAGTGTTGAAATTCCAGTGCGCCAAAAAATATCGTCGCGATATTTTTACGTCCGTGCGGACGTCGGATAATTCTCGTTCATTGCGTGTAACCAGCAGAGTAAATACTGAGGTTCATTGTAACAGCTCTGGTGCTTGGATACATTTTAAGTAGAATTAGTTACGAGTACAAACTGGAGTGGATTGCTAGTAAATTCCTTAGCTAACACGGTTAATTTACAACTGTATAGTTTTTATTACCTAAAGGAGCTCGTGGCTAACTAATAACAGCCGCACGGGTCGATCCATCAGGTTAAGCTACGCTTGCCGGGGTCGGTCCGTGGATGGGTGGCCATCTTTACATACCGAGACTCCTCCGTGCCTCAGAAAGCACGTTAAGCCGTAGGTCCCGGCCACAGAACAGATAAAGAAATACAAACTTTCAAATAAAGCAAGTATATTACTATAAAGCAGGTCTTATGTTTTTTATTTTTTTCAAATTGCTTCACCGTAAAAAGCAGTCTCACTCTCACTCAGACCGCGAGCAGTATCGTGCGAGCGAGATAAAAAGCTGAGTTAGTATGGAGGTTTCAAACTATTTAACAATGTTTAGAATCGGCACGTGTTCCATTTACACGCAGCGTTTTAAATTGTAGGTACCCAGTAAGTTTATACGAGGACAGAAAAGGTAGACACTGCTGAGCATGAGGTCCTGGGTTCAATTCCCAGGTTGGGCAAAGCGATTCGGTTCTCTTTATCACCCCACTCCATTTTAATATCGCAAAATATTGTACAATGTATTGGCGCCAAAATTAGAAAACTCAATGAGCAATCGTATAAAAATAACAGATTCCAAATTCAAATGTAATATCTTTATTATTTTTAATTGTAACAGTATCTATGGCCACCTAATCGCGCTCGTGTTAATGATTTTTTTTTTTTGTGGATGGTAAATCATAAAAGTTGTTCATAATGATGAGTACAATGACGCCTTAAAAGATTGCCACTGTTTACACTTACACCCTGTGTTATGTATGTGTGTTTGTTCCTTTATGGCACTCTTTTTTTGTTTTGTGGATGGGAAATCTTAAAACGACTTCTCCCGCTCTGGGTAGAGCCGGAGGGCGTGTCAGACTTTTACTGACTAAAACCCACCCATGTTCCTTCAGTTGCCCGTGCCAGGGCCACGGTTTCTCTTTCGAACTACCCGCGACCCCGGCGGCATCGGCCCAATTGACCCCGTCACTGCTGACATCTCTTTGAGGCGCGCGTGTCAGTAGCAACCTGGAGTCTGGATTTGTGCCAGGTTGATGGCAATAGACTCGCTACTACATGGAACTTAAAATTATCTGGCAAAATGTGGGTGTACTATAGGTTCACCTGGTTCACCTCTGCCCAATGGTTTAGAATACAGGCGTGATGTTATGTGTGAAAAGTAGTATTTTGAGTCAATATTAAATGCACGAGTAAGTGTAAAAGAAGTAACATTATAAATGCGAAAGTGAGTTTGTTTGTTTGTAACGCTTTCACGCTAAAACGGCTGAATGGATTTAGATGAAATTTGGCATACGGGTAGACCATGATCTGGATTAGGATATAGGATATATTTGATCCCAATAGTACGTTCCCGTAGGATAATTTCCGACATGCATGCGGGTGAAGCCGCTGGCAAAAGCTAGTAGTTTTATAATGAGTAATTAGAAAGGTATTATGTAGATTAATATTCGCGTAAGGAAGAACATTGTATAGAATTGCTCAAACTAATGATTCAACAAAAAAATCTGATTTACACAACTATAAATATACAACGTGTCGTTTTGCATCCTCGTCAAATTTAAGGGTGACCATCAAACCGAACAACTTTTTCCATGGCACCAACATCGTAATAGCGAAAAAATAATCAGCCGTTCCAAACATTTGCATCGAGTAGGTATTGAAGTTTTCTATGGGACAGTTGAAAATTTTTTTGCGAATACGATGTTGATCCATGGAGAAAGTTATTCGGTTTCATGTTCTGTACCACACCCTGAAATTTGACGAGGATGCAAAACGACACATTGTAGAAAAAACGAATAAACGTAATGTTAGCTTATAATACTAACAAAAAATCATCAAATTGTAGCATAAGCATAAGTATAATCAGCCTATAACGTTTCCACTGCTGGGACACAGGCTTCTTCTCGGTGAGAGGGAGTGGGCTGTAATCCACCACGAGGTCCCAGTGCGGGTTGGATATGCCGGTTTTCTCACGATGTTTTCCTTCACCGTTTTGAGAGCAGTGGTGATTAAATAATTTACACAAAGTAAAGTCAAAGTCAAAGTATTTTATTTGTTGAACATAGGTAATATGGTACATGGTATAAAATTTGCGTTGTATCACTATGTTCTGCCTTGCAAGGCGTTCAAATTAGGCGTAAAAAAAAACTACAAACTAAATAAAACTGTTTCAAACAAGTAACGTCGTAAACAAGATAGAAAAACAAGTAGATCGGACTTTTTTTATTTAATGCTTCTATCATCTAAAAACTCATTGATACAGTAGTAAGCCTTTTCAATCAATAATTTTTTAAGTTGCGATCTAAAATGGTTTATATTGGTCATGCTTTTTAAAGTTTTTGGTAGTTTATTATAAATCTTTGGACCCATGCCGACACAACTCTTTGAGAAAAGCGCAGTATTGTGTTTTTTTGATTTTAGTGTGCTTAGTAAAGCTCATTATACTCAGAAATCATACAGTGCCCTTCGCATAAATACAATAACGCATTCAGAGTGCTGGTGGAGTTGCCTCGATACTGCAGCGCATCAGGGATGTTTGCTGAAGCTTGCCGTTAACTGCTTCTACACTGTGATGCGGAAGCGCTGCGCATCCCTGGTTAGTAGGGTGCGGGGCAGCACCAACAGCATCCTGTCTATGGTAGCCAGCAGGTTAGATTGTGCGTTTGTGAACCACTGCTGCAAGGTATCAGCTGGGCCTGTCACCTTGCAGCGGTGATGTCACAAGTTGTTTCTGTATTAATGTTTTACTAACATAGTTTGTAAGTATATTGTTACTAATACTATGAGTCTTGTTACTTGATAATAAAATAAAATTAAATTAAAGCGCCTGTCAGGATCCGAACCTACTACTTACAACTCGTAAGTCGCGGCCGTTACCACTGGGCCACCACTGCTCACTGAGCCACCACCGCTCTCTCAAATTTTAATTGGTCTTATTTGATACTGCAAGATTGCTATTTATTTACAGACCTGTATACCATCCCTTTTAATGATTTACACAAAAAAAACTCGAATTTTATTACTTATATCAAATAGAAAAGTTATTTATGTCCCAAAACTGTTTTCTCAGCAATGTCCATGTTTTTCTCAATGTTAGCCATTTCGATAAAATTTGAAGTCCAAGTTACATTGGTTGTCCAAAATATTTGATACCGGCAAGTATATTCTGACCCCCAATCAGAAAGCCCTTTGAGCCTATTCAGTAGTTCAATCCTCGGTACTATTATTTGAAAGGAATAAATAAAGATTTACTAAAATACCAATACAGTAAAAGTGAATATTTTTAGATGATTCCGATCTTTTGAAATTGTTTCGTTTTATTTTCGCGTTTCTTTTTAATAAAATCGTTGAGATAAATTTAATGGACTTTATGGCATGCGTTTACGTTTCAATAAAAATAAAGCTTTTGTTTCAATGATATTAGAGATCTTTTAATAGGTGTGTTCTTATATGGATTCCAAAGTAATCGTAGCTGTTAAAATAGAAATGTTTTTTTTTCCGTAGTTTTTTTTTTAGCCGACTGCGATGGAGGCCAAAAGGAGGGTAGTATTTAATTTAGGTAATGGTGGTTGCCATTGGTAACTAACACATAACATCACACCTGTTTTCCCCGAAGACGTGACCCATAGTATCACATTTTATCAGTTCTGTTTAAGTCCCTGTAATGGGTAGTTCTTCAAGAGTATTCTCCGCGTAACTTTCATGGCGAAATTTTTTTTAGAGTAGGTTATCTTTAAATGAATGAACATACATTTGATTGTATTATTTGTTCCGAGTCTGGGTGTTTTTCTATCTATAATATGTATGTATTTACAAAAAAAAATGTATATAAGTAGTTTATCAGCCATCTCGTTACCATAACACAAGCATTAGGTTGCTTAGCTTGGGGCTAGATGGCGTTGTGTGATATGTCCAAACATATTTATTTATTTATTTATATTTATTGAAAATGCCTGTAAAAATAATAGGTACAATTTTATTTGTTAATAAACTATAGTAGATATGTCAATTTTGAAATTTCGGCGGATTTCATATTTGTAAATGATCATGAAAGTTGTGCCACGAAAGTTACGAAAACTTCACATTTTTGAGAAATACTGTTAAAGTGATAGGTAAATTAATGAACAAAATACTTGAGAATAATCTTGAAGATCTACCTTATTCCTTAATTCAACAAATTCAAAATATGCTTATGAAAGATTTTTGACCAAGGCAAAAGGCAAGGCAAATATTCAAAGAATGACTTAACTCGTAATGTTTCATTTCAAAGTGCTAAACGTACGTGTCTCCCCCGCTGGTACTACGGACACTATTGAGCGTCTGCGCAGCTAAAACTCGTAGCGACAAGTTGGCGCTCTTGCAAGATAGGTGCCGATTTGTTGCACGCTCGCGAAACTAGCAAAAACGTGTGACAGACCTAATGCCTATTAACTATTGTAAATTAAGAGATACAATTCATATTATTTGGTTATTATGATGCATAGCTAAACACGATTAATTTGATGTTTATGAATAGAATACAAAAGTTATCAAAGTTTGCCGTGAGCGCGAACAAAGTGTGACGCGCGAAGAACACCGATTTTGCTCCTGTTTTCGACATTAGTTATTTTTTTTAACATTATAAATAATTTTATTTATTAGGTCTTTACCTATGAAATTGCCCGTCTGCAGTATTGGCCATTTCAAATCAAGATAATTTTTGTTTGGCTAAGAATTCTAATTTCAAATTAATTTTATTTTAAAAACATGGATTTTTTTTTTCAAAAGTAGTCATTTGTTTATTGATTAGTGTTACATTTTCATCGCATTTCAATCTTTTTCGTCACCATGGATACGTTAAAAATTCGAGTAATTATGGAATATGAGTACCGTCGTGGCAGCAACGCGGCACAAGCGGCACGCAACATCAACGACGTTTACGGAGCTAACACTACAAACCAACGCACCACTTGTTATTGGTTTGCTCGCTTCCGTTCTGGAAATTTCGACCTGAAAAATGAACCTCGCGGTCGTCCGAAGACTTTGGTCAACAATGACGAATTAAAGGCGATTGTGGAAGCTGATGATACACAATCTACGGCTGAATTAGCAGCAGCTTTCGACGTTAGCGTCAAAACAATATTGGTCCATTTGCGTCAAATTGGCAAGGTAAAAAAGCTTGACAAAAGGGTGCCCCACGAACTCAATGATCGCCAGCGCGAAGTACGCGTCGAGACGTGCCTTGCACTGCTCAACAGACACACAAATGCAGGAATTTTGAACCGCATTGTTACCTGCGATGAAAAATGGATTCTGTTTGATAACCGCAAGCGCTCAGCAAGTTGGTTGGATCCTGGTTCAGCACCTAAACAATGCCCTAAACGAAAACTAACCCCTAGAAAAGTGATGGTCACTGTTTGGTGGTCTAGCGCCGGTGTGATTCATCACAGCTTCTTACCAAACGGGGTGAGCATTACTTCAGATGTGTACTGTGAAGAACTGAACACAATGATGGAGAAGCTGGCACATCTCCAACCAGCATTGGTCAATCGCTCGTCTCCGCTGCTCCTGCACGACAACGCGCGACCTCATACTGCACAGCAGACGGTCTCCAAGTTGCAAGAACTGGGGTTGGAAGCTCTCCGTCATCCGCCCTACTCACCAGACCTTGCGCCTACAGACTACTACTTTTTCCAGAATTTGGATAACTTCTTGGCGGGAAAAAAATTCAATACCCGAGAGGCAGTACAAAATGCCTTTGAAGAATTTGTTGCCTCCCGTCCAGCTGATTTCTTTAAGAAGGGCATTAATAAACTGCCACTGCGTTGGCAAAGATGCATTGATTGCATGGGTGATTACTTCGATTAATACAAATAAAAAATACATGAAAAAAATTCGTTTAAATTTTTTCATACAAAACGGCAATTTCATAGGTAAAGACCTATTATTTATTTAGATTTATCAATATTCTTTCGTTCATTTTAGTTAATGTTTTATGTGTGTGTTGTGTTTTGTTGTTATGTTGTTGTTGTGTGTTTTTGTTATTTGACGTATAAAGTGAGGAGGATGCAAAAGCATCCTCGTCCAATTTCAGGATGTGATACAAAACATTAAACCGAACAACTTTCTCCTTGAGACCAACATCGTAATTGCGAAAAATTTTCAACTGTCCCAAAAACTTCAATACCTACTCGACGCAAATGTATGGGACGGCTGCTTATTTTTTAGCGATTACGATGTTGGTGCCATGGAAAAAGTTGTTCGGTTTGATGGTCTATACCAAATTTGACGAGGATGCAAAACGACACGTTGTATAAATAAAGAGTAATCTGTTTTTGTTCCTAAGACTGAATGTATAAAATTGAGCAATTGAGACCGTGTGTGTGACCGCGTTTTAAAGGTCCTGGAAGAACCACCCCAATAGGAGGAGAGCTTATTGCCATCAACCGGGCACCAACCAACACTCTGGGCGAAATTGCTAATGAAAACTTCCTAAATTATTGAGAAATTACTAATGAAAAAACTCAACAACACCTTGCCCGACCTGAAAATCGAACCCAGGACCTCATGCTCAGCAGTAGTGCTTGCGACCACTAGACCAATGTGGTAACTACATTTATGTATTAAAAATATTTGTTTACGTTAAAGGAATTGAGATCCACTGCTACGATAGTATAAACTCAGGACATTCTTCAAACAAATATACGGAATCTAAGTTTACATAAAGTTAAAGAAATACTTTTACTGAGAAGAAAAAGTAGAGCTAGTTTGTAAACAAGACTTTTAGGTAGGTACCTTTTTAGGGTTCCGTATATCCGAAAAAAAAGGAAACCTTATAGGATTACTCGTGTGTCTGTCTGTCTGTCCGTCTGCCACAGCCGATTTGCTTCGAATCTACTGAACCAATTAAGTTGAAATTTGGTACACATGAACGTAAATAGATTAATTTTGAATATGGAGTTCACTTTTGGGGGAAAATTAGAAAATGAAAAAAAAAAGTTTTGCAAAATGTAGGTAGGTACAGTATGACATATCAGATGAAAGAGCTTATTATAAGGATTTCAAACAATAGTTTTTTTTTTAATTAAAAAATAAATGGTTTTAAGTAAGTAGAAAGATTATTATAATTGATCAACTGTTAAAAAAATCTCCGTATTTTTTTTCAAAATTTTAGGCTTGTCAGATTGAGAAATATCTCCGAATCTGCTTAGCCTAAAGTTAAAAAAAATGTGTAGATTAGCTGTACTTATGGAAAACCTAAAGGAAGTCTATGTGGTCTTAAAATAACTTGGTGAATAAATAAATATTATATTTGCAGTTAGAATGTATGGGGGAACATGTTTTTTTACTATAATGATAAGTTTGTTCTTAGGATAAATTCATCCTAACTACGGAACCCTTCATTGTGCGTGGTCCGACACGCACTTGGCCGGCTTTTTCATCTAAAACTAGGGCTGCTATTTTAAACAATTGTCAGATAAACTCCTTTCCCACATAGCGGGCACATCACACATGACTCGTTTTCGATCTGTCGTTTTCATTCAAAATGTTGACAATGACGTAGCAGAAAAAAATTAGGTGCAAGTAAAAATGAACCTTAAGGTCTAAGCGTGTTTATTCCATGACTAGCTTTTGCCAGCGGCTTCGCCCGAGTGGATGTCGGAAATTATCCCAAGGGAACTGTACATTTTTCCGGGTTAAAAAGTAACCTATGTGCTATTCCAGACGAAAATCTATCTCCGTGCCGAACATCGAAATCCGTTAAGCCGTTCTGGCGTGATTGAGTAACAAACATCCATCCATCCATCCATCCATCCAAACTTTCGCATTTATAATAGTAGTATGATTATACATACATAGTTCAAGAATAACTATAAAGTTTCTTGCCCATTCTTCTCCATCAATGATTTCAAAGTAAGGACACGCCCATCTGAGCATTTCACCTGAACCTTCTTCATACAAGCAAAAAGTAGCGCCATCTGTGACATCTGCCATAACTCAAACGAACTAATGAGTACCGCGTGCGACGACGTAACCTTGTACGTGCGTACATGATTTTTTTATCACATTTTATCGGAAATCTTTAATTTTACATAGCAGTAATTTGTTTTTTTTTTTTTTAACCTAGCATTCTGCATCTTTATTTTTTTTTATCTTCTTGGCTGCAACACTGACGTTTTTCAAATCTGTCAATTTTTTATTGTTTTCCCCAACTTGATCTTTTCGTGTTTGTTGTCTTTCTTTGCGTCATGTTTACCGCAAATAAACGTATTTTCATAATTTCTTTTCTTTCTAATTCTTTTTTTATTAGTCATATTTTCATTGACCAGTCAAATATTGGATTGAGACTAATGTCAACATCAATTTCCTCTACTTGCAGATTGATTGACTTTCAGAAACTTGTAAGGCTTCGACGCCGGATCACATGTTTGTATATACGAATGAATATCGCCCATGCGCCGCATCGCCGCCGTACTGCCGCACCGAAGCCGCGTGTATACATTGATAAAAAACACTTCCTCTCTCTTTAAACATCATTATTACATGTATAGTTCCTTGCCCTAGTTTTATATTTATCATTGTACACCACTGACTACCTACAAATTGCCTCTCCTTGTCCCCATACTCCATCCAAAGGTTGCCTGTAAAAGATCGCTTCTAGCGATAAGACCGCCCATTGTGTCACCCTATGTAAAATTTCAACATTGATCTCTGTCATTTGAATGGTGAGAATAATAAAGAGTATTCTATTCTATACTATTCCATTGATACCGAGTTAAACAGTAAAGCAATGAGCATGCGGATTCGGCGTCATATACAGGAAGACTAGGGTTGACCCTGCCTTCATTTTTTCACGAAAAGGTTTTTGCATTTGGTTTGCTTTCAGTGCTGATAGTTCGGGTGCTCATCTAGACTCTATAAATAATCCCCTGTACGTACTCGAAACTAAAACAAAACAGGGTAAACCCTTAAGGATAAAACCACTTTTATCTCTTCTGTGGGTAAAACGTGAAACCCCTGCCTTCAACTGACCTATTTAGCAGTAGTTCACTTCATGCTGAAGGTAAGGTAAAAGTGTAAGTATAATTATTATTACATCTGCATTATATATAATAGGAGGCGAGATCGTTTCCATTAACTTTTCGTATGCCGTAATTGAGCAGTGGTGGCCCAGTGGTAAAGGCCGCGAATTACGAGTTGTAGGTCGTAGGTATGAACCACCACTGCTCTCAAAATAGTGTAGGAAAACATCTAAAACCAAAAAAAAAAAACAAAAAATCGAAGACATGTGGCATCTACCAACCCACACTGAGCCCGCGTGGTGGATTACGGCCCACTCCCTCTCACCTATAGGAGCCCTGTGTCCCAGCAGTGGGACATTATAGGCTGATTATGCATTAAGCATCATTACAAAAAAAAATAAAAAACCATTGTGGCTCGCATAGATCTGCGTTCCGGGATACAAAGGCTTAATTCCTAACACCGAGCTGCAACTGAGACATTTCTGAGACAAACCGAATAACACTTTGTTTGACTCGGAAATCGAACCCAGGACTCCATATCCAACAGCCACGCTTACGACCACTAGACCAACAACAAAGTCCCAGTTAGTAACTCCTAGTTTGAAGCTTGTGCAAAGTGTCAAGAAGAACTTAACGTTCAGTTTTAGTTTTCTCTGAATACAATGATGTGCCTTTGCTTCTAAGTTTCTTTGTGTTTATTTTCTGCTTTTACGGTTAGTTCTCTGCCGGTTGTAAGGTCCACTTTGTTTTAAATTAAGTGACGTATTTACCTACGTAAATTCGTTCCATCTGAAATACTATCTGTTAAAGATTAGAGTTTATTGTTCTTCTTTCCATTTTTTTTACATTAGGTATGAGCCTGGGTAAAGAAAAGAAATTCTATTTAGTCGGTCAGTCAGATAATAAAAAAATATTAGACACTAGACACGGGAGACTATGGGGAGTGGGGGCTCGCTTCGTCATAACTCTCAAACTACGTATAAAATCTAGCAAGGAGAGACGTCATGCCACATTTTAACTCAATGTATCGCCGTAATATAAGATAATCTATAAGACGGACTCGCGCGTGTTAGATAAATGTAATTATTATGTATCTAATATTTAAAAATAAATACTTGAGATTACCTTGATTCCGGAAGTTAGTTCGGTTGTGATTAAAATCATCGAATCATTGTAAAACAACCTTTAGATTATTAGAATAATTGTTTGTTGGATATTGACATCTGTCACATTTACGAAGCTTGAGACCAATGTAGAAGTATCTAATTTGATTAGTTATTGTGTTTACGATATACATATACTACTCTTAACTTGTCAAAATCGTACAGATGTTATTACTATAAATAATTAAATAATATTTGATAGTAACTGTAGTATATCTTAGAATTTATATTGCTATTTTAATATAATAGGTTGTTTGAAACAATTGATACAATACCGTCAGTTGATGTTTGATGGGAAGGGATAAATGGAAGGGGTGGAAGGATATAAAAAGGATTGTAATGACATTCTCGAGGCAGTTGCTCAGTGGATGTTCAAGTGGCTAGTGCTAGTGCCTTTGTGATGTGAAATATATCTACCAGGTGTCATGTAAGTTACGTAATTTCATATTATACCTTAAATATTGTTATTATGTTGCTATTATTCTGAGTTATAGAATTAACTGTTTGAGATAACTAAATTGTGGAAATATAAGAAATGTGTTGATAGAATACTATAATACTGTTTCCATGGAGTTTCTTGTCCTTCTTCTCCATGAAGACCTAGTTTTGCGAACGGACAATAGCTTTCTCATTAAAGATGAATAATTATTGACAAGCCTAATTGAAATAATAAATATCTAGTCTTGTCTTTCTGTGCTTTTCTTTATGAAATCCTTCCCTTACACACCATATTCATAATACTTTTATACACAATGAATAACCAATAACCATTCTGACATTTAAGGTTAGCTATTTGCGTAGTAGCTATATATATGCTTATAATTATATTATAACAAATCTAACACGCGCACATTATCCATAAAAACGGCTAAAACATCATGTCTGTTATATGGTAAAAAAATAAATATTTGATTTTTGTTTTTTTTTTTTTAATTTAATCATTTATTTTTAAAGTGAATATACCTATAACTAAATATTCTGTGAATATTTTAAGCGTCTACCTGTTGCCGTTATCAATATCGAGCAAAAATGAGCAAAAAAATCACGTTTTTTATATGGGAGCCTCATTAAATATTTATTTTATTGTGTTTTTTAGTATTTGTTGTTACAGCGGCAACAGAAATACATCATCTGTGAAAAATTCAACTGTTTAACTATCACGGTTCATGACATACAGCCTGGTGACAGACGGACAGATAGACGGTCGGACAGCGGAGTCTTAGTAATAGGGTCCCGTTTTACCCTTTGGGTACGGAACCCTTAAAAACTATTTTTAGTCATCATCTCTATTGGTTGTTGAGCTAGAGAAAGTGAATATTAGTTCTTAATTTATAATTCATTTATTTGCTTAGAATGTAGGTTTACAATGTAGATCTTAAAACTATAATAGCCCCTTTACATGCCACCATTAAATTATGGTGTGCAAATATTTTGTCCAGCACAATAATAATATATTATTTATTACAATGTATTGATATAAATTAAATCAAAAAAAAAAAAAAAAAGACCAACAACAAATAAAAGCTCATGCATTAGTATTATTTTATTATATAACAAGATACTCGTAATTAAAATGATGTCAAAGTTCAATAGATAAAGTTTAATACAATGTCAGAATATATAAATAATTGTAAATTGTAATAAGAATTGATAATGTCATAACTATTACAATGTCAGTGTCCGTAAAATTTGAACAATAATGAATTATTATAAGGTATATGTCAATATTATTGACAGTTTTCTCTGTTCTCTCTCTCTCTCTATTTCATTGTCAATTCTGTCTCACTATGATCAATATTATATATTCTCTGGAATTAAATAATGGGTTTATTTTATATGTACTGCTGTTGGTGTACCTAATAATAAATAAAGAAATAAATTCAGTATGTTTAATTCACCAAACTATCGTGGTGACTATTGCCGTTCTATCTAATTTTAACTATGATATTACTTTACGTTGAGTTAGAGGCGATTATTACGTCTGGACAGGAACGGGCTGCGCCTGGTGACGGGGACCATCACAGGACACTGCTCATTAAACAAATACTTCCACACAATAGGAATAACGGACAGTCCTCTGTGCAGGGCCTACCTGGAGGCTGAGGAAACCGTTGCGCACGTGCTCTTTGAATGCACAGGCGTCACCCAGATTAGAACAGAAACTCTCGGCATATCCCGATCTTTCACAGATGTTCTTAACAAACCCGGAGATTTGAGTAACTTCTGGAGGGAGGTGGGCTGGTTGGAATAAACCCCCGACGGCCGCCATGGCCCACGCACAATGGTCCACATGAAGGATTAAGTGCGGAAACCAAATCCTTAACATAGAACATTACGTTGAGTTTCACCATTTCTTTTCAAAGGTAGTAAAAGTTTATGAGCTAATGAGTTTGATATCTTTTAAATTAAACAACCGTTACCTTTGGTAATCCGGGTATCACAAAAACATTATTAATCTCCATCTAGACTACCTAAACACCATCTAGTGACCATTGCTCTTCCCTAAAACTTTTCTCAAAAAAGAATCTTCGCTATGAGGAAGATTTCTTTGCTCTTCAACGTAGTCTGACCTAGCTACCTCTTTTACATTATTCAGCAGCTTATGACCTTCAACCAACTTGTGTAGCCAAGCCTCAATATTGATCTTTATAGTTGCCAGAATAACTTTCGTCCAGACTGTCAATAATGTCCCGGATTTTTGATGATCTAAGAGCAAGTGATAAAAATATAACTCCCTTTAAAAAACTAAAACGCTCTATGAACTTATTTTAATAATAGAAGTGTTTTGTCTTCTTCTTTCAAACTCAAACTCAAAGCATTTATTACAAATAAACCAATTACAGGCAATTTTGAATTGTCGAGGGAGGGTGTAGTAGGTACTTATGGAGAAGAACGATCAAGAATCTCCACGGACACTCTTTTAAAACAAAATTATACATGTGAGAACAATGCATAACGTTAAAAGCATCCGTAATAAAAACCTTAAAAAAAAACATACTCAATTCGAAAGAAATTGACAAAACACTTCTACAACTATAATAGGTTTATAGTGCGTTTCAGAGTTTTATGAATAAGGGAGTAAGTCTTTAAACAGACTCTTTATAGGTTTCTCGTTTGCTTCAAAAGCTTTTCAAGTTTAAGGGTTAGTTTTTATATTTCTAGGTAGTATGTACACACCACAGAACAGATAAATAAAAAAAAAATAAAAAAAGTAAAAAGGTATTACAAAGTTAGGTAGTATAAAGTTCTGTTCTGTCGTACACACGACTACATAAAATATCAAGCTATACATTTCTAGTATAAGCTGATCTCTTATTGTTCGGAAATCCTATGCAATGCGAGATCAGCTTATACTGGAAAACTATAGCTTGATATGTAGCCGTGTGTACCAGATAAAATAATTTGTATTAGGTTATCTCCCTTATAGAGAATGCGCTAAGGTAGCCCTCGAAATTCAATTTTTTTACGTTTATTGCCATTTGCAGGTCAGAGTCAGGTTGTATGTTGATTAAAATATGATTCGCGGCCGTAACTAACATGGCTTTACAGAATTATAATCATTAGAATCAGCAATACAACTCCATAAGTTAGAATTGACCTCAAACCTCATGATTTCATGAAATCGCTAGATAACGTTGACCCCGAACATGAACGTCAGCGCAGCCTTCGTGCAACTCCTTCAGCGTGACGTCATCAGCATCACTTCCTCAAGCTTTCGAGCGCCGAGTCACACAGCCAGCGAGCATCCACGGCTTCAACGGGTATCCTGACCACCAGTATGCAGCGAACACGCATTCCTGGTCATCACCCTCAGCCTCATCAGCAACCTTGGCACAGCACACTGCACTCTCGGCCGGTCCACAAGAAGAGCCCTACCTCTCCTGGTCGACACTAGCAGTCAGCCTCAACCCAGTGCTGTTCACCCCGACTCACTGGGAAAACACCGAAAATAGTTCCGACTCACCGTGAACTATGCGGCACCCGGTTCTGACTCACTGGAACCACAACTGGCACTGGCAAGCATCGCAAGATACACGACTCAGCCCACTATCGACCTCCGGTCTCAGGAAGGGAGTGATGTGGCGGCATCTACATCGCCACATACGAACTATGTTACTACGCGTCAAACTGACGCGGACGTCACGTAATCCTGCACCGCGCAATTAGAGTTTACCGCGCAACTAGCATATATACAACGTCCCGACATCAACCGTCGGGCAGTTGCCCACCAGACACGACACCCGTCGGAGGATCCTCCCTTTTCAACGGAGGATGAGTGAACTTTACACCCTGTACCTCATGCCTCTAGCCTCGACCAACATCTAAGGAGGCTCTCGTTGGGCGGCTGGATTAAGGGCCTGATTCAGACAGCGGTACTCCTAGACACGGCGCGCATTGTTAGGAGGTTCCTCTCTCTGGAGCCCTGACCGCCAGTAGCTTGGACCCTGTTCCCGATACCGGTGGGCTACTATGTTTTATATTTTTAAATGTTTTTATATTTTTATATTCTAATATTTAAAAATATAATTTGTATGTATATATTAAAGAAATAAAGGCAATATTAATATAATGTAAATTGTATAACTGTAAAAAGAACCTTTTATTTTTATTATAACCATATATGACATAATTATTTATCTTAATTACAATGTACAAGCTAACACTAAAATATATATATTATGTACAAGTATATAATAAAAAATAAAAAGGGGAAGAGCTCATAGGGCATCAAAAAATTCGTCCACATCGCTGTCAATGGGAAAAGTGGCCAAGAGGCTGGCAGCATTGCCACGTTGGATGGCAATGCTAATTCTTTGGGCTAAAAATAGGCTAGCCCTCTGGTCCCGTGTAGAGTTGAGCAAACGCTTGGCGATGTCCCGAAAACCTCGATGAGCACTCGGACCCCAAGGCCCTAGTGTTTCAACCTCAAACGGCTCAAACATATAGTTCCCAAAAAGGTTGTTATATTTGCGCCGTTTGAGGTGTTCTGCTCCTGCAGCAGCCGCCCCAGCACAGCCCGCCGTACTAGGAAGATGGGTTGGCGCGAGGGTGTCGACACAAGTTGCATCCCACACCAAAGACCTACGCAACTTCCAAGGCATTATGGTCATTCCGTCTGGTCTCTTCCCATCGTCGCGCGCCAAGCCATTGGGTTCTAAAATAGCTGGCACCCCGGCGGTAACAAGAGCCCGACGGATGATGTCGTTAAGGCTGGCGTGCCGTGCCATCCGACCAGCACTTTTGCAGCAGGATAGGCCATGGTGTCCGAGGCAGTCGACTCCTTCACCGCATTGACAGCAATGTGGAGCCCCGCAAGGAGCAACTAGTCGCAAACATGTAGCGAGCCGGAATATGGTGTCGCCCAGCATAGTGCCTGTGTTGGGTGACGGTAGCGCCTGAAGCCAGAGGCCCGATTCCCATTCACCCATAGCCAGCAGGCGAGCACGCTCAGCAGTATTGGTGGACGTATTAATAAGTTTATTTCGTACCAACCTGCAGAGCGGCTCATCCCACTGTCTCTGGGAAGAACCGTACCCGGGCAAAACATTTTCCAGGCGTTCACCGCATCGGTTAAACACGGCACTTCAGAGTTAACCTGAGAAAGGGCTAATATTCTTGTGGTTAACTTTTCGGTGCTGTGGACGGAGGACAGGAACGCCGGTAGGCTTATACTAGAAATTTTTACTGTAATATTGAGTACCTACTTATACCTATGTTTTAATTTTTTTTTGTATTTATAACAATTTAAATTGCAATGCCTTAACAGGCAATTAAGTTACCTATCTATTGTTGATATCTTCAAAATTATACACTTAGTTCGCAATAAACAATTTGAATTTGAATTTCAAGTAGCAACAAACTGACAGAGGAAAGAAAATTTTGACAGACTTAAAGCAGAGTCGCTTCGTTCGCTTCGCTCCCTCAGTCAGTTATATTTTTGCACGGCTTACATTCTGTCCTGGTTCAAATCCACTACACCAATCTTCAACAGAATCCATACTATTTATTATAAAATTTACTTTAAAAAAAGTAAAATCGACTTCAAAACCAAAAATGAATAAAACAATTTTCATAAAACACTTAACAGCTTCTGAAGTCGGTGTCAAGCTTGACACGGACTTCAGAAGCTGTTAAGTGTTCTATGAAAGTAATTTTATTCGTTTTTGGTTTTGAAGTCGGTTTTTACTTTTTTTAAAGTAAATTTATTTTTCCGTTTTTCGTTGTATATACAATTACATAAGTAGGTAAGCCCAAGTCGAACCAAAAGAAGAATCATCAAAATCCGCTTAGAAATGCCGGAGATACAGTGCATTTATGCATATATCTTCGTAAATAAGCATAATTATATAACGTATTATATACTAAAACTTAACTGAAAATATTTAGATCACGATAGTGAAAGAATCGTCAAAATTAGTTCATTAGTTTTTGAGAAAATCGCGGACAAACAAACATACATACATACGGGTCGAATACAGAACCTCCTTTTTTGAAGTCGGTTAAAAAGCGAAAGTAACTCTTTTTGTCTCTCTATTACCTTTTCACTTCTTACAGTTGAACAGTTTTCGATGAAATTTGGCACAACTTGACCATGACCTGGGATAATTTTTGTCCCAGTAGTACGTTCCCGTGGGATATGTTTCGAATTTCATGCAGGCGAAGCTCCGGGCATAAGCTAGTGTTATTTATTAAATTGAAGCCTGAAAATTTAACTCGAAACATCATAAGTTTCACCTTCTTTATCTGTCACAATTACTTTACATGTCCCAGATTCATGTCAATAAGTAGAATAAGTACCCAAAGCCATTAGCGAGATTAAAGGCCCACAAATGGGACAGTAGGGCACCTGTTCCATCGCCGACGAGGAAACGACGGCTGTCAACGATTTTCTCGCTCAAGAAACGTACAAAAGATAGTAGGTTCCGTGTAAGTAAAAGAGATACGTATAATCCTTATCCTAAAATAATGTAAAAAAATGCGACAGTTAGATTGTTTGTTTGTTACGCTTTCACGCTAAAACGGCTGAATGGATTTTGATGAAATTTGGCACATGGGTACACCATGACTTGTAGAAGGATATAGGCTACTTTTCATCCTGGATTACAGATGGAGTCGTGGACATCAGTTATAGTTGGTTGGTTGGTTGTAGATAGTTTATTATAGTTGATCGCTGACTGTTCACACCGCCGGCGAGTTCTCGTTTGTCGCAGCGACAAGAGCTATCGAAGAGAATACTCGCTCAGCAGCACTTGCTTGGCGGGCAGAACATTCGCTGAGGAACTCAGGTTTGGTACATACGCATACCAGCGAATAATCAGTGGCCACCGTCGCGCACTCGCTGCTTTTTGCTCGCCAACTCGTCTTTAATTGCTAACTCTGCTCGCTTCTCGTTAGTCGCCGGCGGTGGGAGAGGTGCCTCATTACCTACCTGTCGACGAGTCGTCCTTTTAAAGGGAAACTTCGTCTGTGCAAATACTGTCTGTGCTATTTTAGGTTATTAGGTAACCCGGGTGCTATCTAATTGCTAAGTTGAAATTTTGTTATAATACGGTAGCTATAGTACGTATACATATACTAGTGTTCATTATTTTTAGAAATATTCGTTCGTTACATGGGCTAAGGTCGTCACGCAGTGGGTGACGGGCATCGTCACAGAAGCATGCCTAAGAAACGCTGGTGCGACGACCTAGACTCGTTCTTGACTGATTGGCTGGAAAAGATAGCAGACATGGACGAGTGGAAAAGTGTGGTGTAGACCCGGCAGTGAGACAATAAAGGTTTAAAAAAAAGATAATAATTATTTAGGTAAGTACTTAAATTGATTTTATTCATATTTCTGTATGATATAAAGTATGCGTGTTGCTTAAAATAGACACAATCATAATCATAATCATCATTTATTGCATTCATGTCGTTTACAAGTTGTTACAAGTATACAATATAGGTTTCATACATGAACCCTGCTAGGGAACAGCAATATAAATATAAATAATAAACAATAGCAATATAAATAGTTAAATTGACATAGCTTTCAAAGTAAGCAAACTGAAGTGGCAGTGGGTTGGCCATGTTTGTCGAAGGACCGATGGCCGGTGGAGCAGACGAGTCCTTGACTGGAGACCGTGTATCGGTAAGCGTAGTGTGGGACGCCCCCTAGCTAGATGGACCGATGACCTGAAGAAAGTGGCTGGGGCAGACTGGATGCGGAAGGCGGAGGACAGGGTGTTGTGGCGCAACCTTGGAGAGGCCTATGTCCAGCAGTGGACTGCAATTGGCTGAGTTGATTGATTGATTGATATAAATAGTTTGAAGAGCTACAGTGTCACAATAATAAACAAACCTCTGTGCTTAAACGAACATACTAATTTTAACATGTTAACTGTCATTATGATATATGGAAATTAGCATGGATGAAGTCAGAAAGGCAGTTCAAAGTATGAAAACATGGAAAGGCCTTGAGCCCAGATGATATACCAGTAGAAGTATGGAAGTGCTTAAAAGAAGATGGATGTATGTGGCCGACTTTATTCTTTAATAAGTTGTTGCATGAAGGAGGGATCCCACAAGAATGGTGCAATAGTTCGCTAGTGCACCACACACGAGAAAGCTATAGTGAATAACACCATGCTGAGACCACCAAACAGTTACCATTACCTTTTTATTGATAAGCTTTGCTTTAGGACACTGTTGCGGCGTTTGACCTGGGGTCAGCCATTGCATTTTTCGCTTACGGTTATCGTAAGGAATCCACTTTTCATCACATGTCACAATTCGATCCAATATTTCTTCATTTCAGTATCGATTCAACAAGGCAACACAAGTTTCAACACGCGTTTCTTTCTGCAGATCAGTCAAATCATAAGGCACCCATTTCTCATATTTTTTTATTTTATTGATTTGACGTAAATGAGTCAATATTGTTGGTAAGGTAACGTTAAACCATGCCGCTAATTCCTGGGTAGTTTGACTCGGATCGCCTTCCACCATCTCTTTCAATTCATTGTTATTCACCTGTGTGGGCGGTCTACCACGTGGTTCGTTCTTCAAATCAAAGTTTCCATCACGAAAGCGTTTAAACCAAAATTGCACGGTGCGTTCATTGTTTGTGCAGAATCGAACCGATGGTTTTCATGAGGTGATTCGCAATAAAACTGCATCTCTATTAAGCAGAGTACGAGGAACTAGCAACAGCATCCTCAAAATAATAGGGGAGGATATTACCTCTCCAGTTTTTAAGAAAATGGTAAGGACGGTGATCAATAAATAAGAATCACCAATATTGTGTCACTTTACTAACAATAGTCTTAAGTCATTATTGTAATTACTAACACTTTGGATCTTGGTTATCTGAAATAAATCAAATCAAATCAAATCAAATCAAATTATTTATTCGCATAATACAGGTAGTTATACACAGATGTTACAAATAAATAGGAAGTACTCTGTATCATTACCTAATAAGGTGTGCAAAGGTTTATTGTTATTTTAATCATGCGCTAATATCTATTAAAATAACATTTTAAAATTATTATACTCAAACAAAAAGAAAAATAAAATAAAATAAATTCAGATTATGTAATACAAATGTCAAAGATTTAAAAATAAAATAAAGTTGTCAAATGAAATATAACACATGTCATAGACTTAACAATCAAATAAATTAAATTAAAACATTGGTCCAAATTAAAATTAAATTATATACATGCGAAATTAAATTATTAAAACAGGTCACATTATTTGTATTGATGTATTCTCATATTATTCACTGTCAATAAATTACTCTTACTATAAGTATTTATCTATATTTTTATCCTGTAAGTACTCCGTGACAGTATAGTAACATTTATTCACTAGCAGTTTGTGCAGCTTCGACTTGAATTGTTGAATAGGTAATTTTTTGACATCATCAGGCAACTTGTTGTAAATCAATGATGCCATACAAAGAATACTTTTATTGAATAGTGCTGTTTTCCCATAAGGTACATGAATTTCTAGTCTTTTTTTGTCACGTAGTTGTCTGTAGTAGCTTTTAAAAGCAGTCTTATAATAATTAGGATTCAGTTTCACAAAAACATTTAGTTCATATATGTATAACGAAGGCAGTGTCAGAATCTTTAGGCTTTTAAAGTAGGGTTGACAGCTGGTAGTGGTGTCTACGTTACACATTGCTCTGATACATTTCTTTTGTGCTTTAAATACAGATTCTCTATTGACTGAGTTGCCCCAAGATATAATACCATATCTCAGGACCGGTGCAACGAGTCCATGATAAGCAGCTAATATGGCTTCTTTATTAACAATTTTTGAAAGTTTGTATAGAGCAAATGAGGATTTATTGATTATTTTGCAAACATATTCTAAATGTGCTTTCCATGACAATTTATTGTCAATATTAATTCCTAGAAACTTTGTATCAGTTACAGGATATACTATTTCGCCTTGGTAACTAACGTTTAAATTTGTGAGTTGAGTTCTCTGGTGAAAGTGTATAATTTTCGTTTTGTCCATATTTATTTTAAGATTATTTTCGGTCAACCATTGTATTATTGTATTTAATGTTTGGTTGACTACGTGCTCGTAATCATTTTCTTTGTCGCTTTTAATTATAACTGTGCTGTCATCTGCAAATAGTACCATTTGTTGATTGATATGTTTAGGAAGATCATTGATATATATTAAGAACAGTAAAGGGCCTAAGACACTACCTTGTGGAACTCCAAATTTTATAGTTTTCGAGTGTGACCTATGTTTAATCTCATTTCGTGTTTTCTGACACATTTGTGTTATTTCTACTATTTGTTTTCTATTATTCAGGTATGAAAAGATGAGATCTAGCGCTTTACCTCTTATGCCATACATGCTTAATTTTTGCATTAGAATCTTATGGTCAACTCGGTCAAAGGCCTTACTCATATCCATAAAGATAGCACATGTTGGTATTTTTTTGTCAATGGCGACCAAAACAGTTTTCAATAGGTCATAAATGGCTATATTTACTGACTTCCCCTTGCGAAAGCCCTTCTGTTCGTCAACCAAAATGTTATATTTTTCTAAAAAACTGTATAATCGACTATATATGATTTTTTCAAATACTTTTGAAAATATGGGGATTAACGATACGGGTCTATAGTTTCCCATTTTTCGTCTGTCTTCTTTTTTGTGTAGTGGAATGACAATCGACGTTTTTAGTTTTTCTGGGTATACTCCGTTAGAAATGCATAGGTTAATTATGTAGCATAGATGAGCTGAAATATCCGGGGATACATATTTTATGACTTTGGTGCAGACACCATCGTTGCCCACGCTATGGGTATTTTTCAACTGCTTTATTTCTCTGTCTACCTCTGTAGGTGTTGTGGGAGTAAGAAAAATTGAATTAACTTTAGCGTTGATTTTATGGTTTGAAGGTCGGGTTTTATTTTGAGTGTCATTCCTTAAATTATTTGTTTGGACTGATTCTGAAGCTTGGTCAATGTAGAAGTCGTTAAAATTATTCGCAATAGATTTAGGATCTGTAATCTTGATGTCATCTTTAAGTATTTCTGTAATAGGCTCTTTGGGAAAGTTACATTTAGACTTGTTTATAATTGACCATGTCGCTTTTGATTAGTTTTGTGATGTATTTATGTAATAATTGTTTTGTGACTTCTGAGTTAGTGATATTACTTTTTTTAATCTAGCTGCGTATTGCTTAAATATGGTTTTATTTCTTTTTGTTGGATGTATCCTATACTGCCATAGCATTTTCCTTTTAGTTTTACTACAGTTTCTAAGACCTTTAGTTATCCATTTAGATTTTTTGTTTAATGATATAGTTATAATTTTGAAAGGGAAACATAAATTGTAAAAACATAAAAAAAGGTCTAGAAAATAATTATAAGCTTCGTCCGGGTCATTTGTATTGTAAATGTCAGAAAACGACAAGCTTTTTATGCATTTTTTAAATTTACTCAGATTTTCAGTACTATAGTCCCGTCTTCTAATACGCCAAGATTTTATCACACAGGTTTTTTTGACAGGGCATTGTAACAGTTGAGCTGTGTGGTCGGATAGACCAAATTCAATTATTTCACTTTTGCATCTAGGAATATTGTGTGCAAAGTTGTCAATACAAGACTTACTGCTGAGCCTGGTAGGATGTCTAATTTCTAATTTTAAATTGTGGCTTTCCAAAAGATATTCAAAATCTGAAGCATGGCGGTTTCGTTTGAGTATATTTATGTTAAAATCTCCGCATAGAACAATTTTCTTGTTAGTATTGTCACATATCCGGCGTAATAATTTCTCTAAATTATCGTAAAATAGATTTATACTTGAATTTGGCACTCTGTATACACATACTATTATGAGTCCATGTTCACTTAGTTCTATGGCGCTATATTCTAAAATACCTTTAATAGAATAGTTAGTTTTAAGTGTTGTATATTCATGTCCAATTCTAGTTAGTATACACGCCCCTCCCCTCTTTACGTCTCTAGAATAACATGTTGCTAAGCGGAAGTTGGGTATGTTAAGTGTGTTTTCCTGGTCAGGTGTCATAAAGTGTTCTGTTATACAGATAACGTCTATAGGTTTATTATTTTGTTCTAATTCCTCTAAATGTACCGTAAAGAATTATTATTATATTATTAGCAGTCACTGCTACGCCAAACGCAACACGCAACAACAACAACGCAACTGCTGCGCGCTCCAAACGTAACATTGATACTGCGAGCTGTTTCTGCCGCGTTAGTTCCGCGTCGGAACTCGTATTCAAAAACTTTTTTACAAAAAAATACAACCGACTTCCAAAAACAACACTACAAAGTGAAAAATAACTTTAATTTCGGAAGTCGGTGTCTAGTTAAATGTATTTTCGTTTTTTGCCACCGACTTCCGAAATTAAAGTTATTTTTCACTTTGTAGTGTTGTTTTTGGAAGTCGGTTGTATTTTTTTGTAAAAAAGTTTTTATTTTTCACTTTTTAGTTGTGTACCTACCCACACAAATTCTAATACCACTACCTGCAAAACAAACTAGAACATCATCCATATAAAAGTGTGGAAAAAATACGTATTATTGAAGCTAACTCAAAAACTACCGAAGCAAAGTTAATCAATTTTATATGGGACCAACTGTTTACCCTCTCGAATAAAACAAAAAAAAATCTAAATCGGTCCAGCCATCTTCGAGTAATTGGGGAACATACATAAAAAATAAAATAAAAAAAATAAAAAAAAAATAAATAAAAAAGGTTCCGACGAATTGAGAACCTCTTCCTTTTTGAAGTCGGTTAAAAATAACTCGAATTTTCGAAGTATCCATCTTTCTTGTCTAAGCTGAATAAAAAAAAACAACTGAAATTGGATAATCGAATGTTGCACATTTTTAAAAAGAAGAACTTCGTAGGTACTCGTACCTACCATGTGAAAAAAGTTTCACTCAAAAATCTCAAACCATGAAGGTTCTATGTCAATTCGAAGTTCCTAATACAATAAACGGCAATTTCATACTTTAACCCCTATTATAAGATTAAAATTGTAATTTTAATGTATTACGCAACTATGCTACAGGTTCATTTAATTTGTTAAATACCGAATGGTTTCAGAAACGAAGATTAGACATTATTTTTGTTCTGCCCATCCCAATTTCTCGGAAATCTGAAGTTTCTAGACTGGCTTTCTTTTGGAATTCTGAACCCGGTTGTTAATCGATATTGGTAATCGTATTAATTCCAGGATTCAATTCGACGTGCTCTTGGAAGCACAGAGGGGTCTCTCAATACAACCTATTGTCATACTACCTGCCTTATTAGATTTAGACTAGACACAAAAACTTAAAAACACACACACACACACACACACCCTCACAAACACACACTCATGCTTAGACTTTACTCAAAAATGTTCTAGCTACGTGTTATAACCTAGTCGTAAAATCAATAATGTTTCTTAAGTAATCAATCCATTAAACATTCGTTTAGTAGTAAGTTAAATATATAAATAATGTTAAGGTCTTACTTGACTATGGTTCAAAATAGACCAAAATAAAACTACTGTAACCGGCGGCGTGCATGTATACTTCAATTTGTACTGAAACTAAATAAGCGCCGTCTGGTGAATATATTGGGAAACATTCCAAATTAATTCATATTTATTATTCCATACAAATTGCCGTAAGTTAACGTTAACCTAAACGCCATCGAGTAAGTATAAAAACTCGCACTAAAGGCCACAGTACACAATAATTCCTAAGTATGTTAAAAATCTCCACCTTTAGTATTCTCTCAAAGCGTTTCCAGAATGTCTGCTTGTATAATTCTTATTTAAAGTATTCGTTTGATCTAAATTTTCAATGCCTAAGCTAGCTTTAAATGTCTATAATTGGAGCAAAACTTTTGCGGTATTGTGGCTAGCAGCTAGACAAACCTAAAATTATTATCTGACTGGAATGTTTTAACTAATTTCTGAACCAAACTTTGAATAGAAACAGTATTGTGAGTATTAAGAATTCTGTTGTTAATATGAAATAATATAATTAAGGTGAATGCGCAGTTGTAGCCAAATTTTCTTACGGTTTTCGCAATTTGCTGGTCAGAGTCGGGTTGTAATAAGGTGATCAAAATATAATTCGCGACTACTTATAACAAATATGTGTACATAATTATAACTAAGTTAGTTGACTCTCTAGGTTACCCTGTTTTTACCATGTATACGATATTGCACACTTTTTTACTAAAGGTTTTTGGCATCATAGTGACAGCAGAACACTGACTCCTAAGTCACAGGATCTCCTAGTTTGGGAGTCAGGGTTTGCTCATTGTTGAAGGTTTTTGTATAAAATCAAGATTTTTACTAATTTATTTAAGTTAAATATGTTACAAAATGTCATGACTTCCAAAATCAAACTTAGAGAGAACCAAACCAAAACTAAAAAAAAAAAAAAAAAAACCAAATAAACCAAACCATTTTTTAAACCAAATAAATACTGATAGCTCGTATTAAACATTGTTTTCCAGAACAGTAATACGGTACGAATGACGGTACTTTGTGATGGCTTTTCCTTTCTCTTCTCGTTTGGTTCTCCTTTTGGGGTTGCTAAGATGTACAGTCTTAAACGGTACATGTTTTGCTGACGCGGTGACTTGCACCAAAGGTGCGTCATTTTAATACTAGGTATAAATATTCATACATATCACTAAATCAGCGAGTGCAATCGCGTAGCAGTCTACGCGGTGACTAACACTAAAGAAAGGAATCTTCAACAGTATTACTTGTATACACAGTACGTAATAAACCTAACGGGAATTAAGTGATCTTTTCTCTACGCGCTTCAACCTGAACAACAACAACTCTGCAAGAGTACAAACCGTACATTGTATGGTGCTTCGAGCCGTTAACAGAACGGTAATTGCGTAGCACACTTAAAATGGCGATCGATCTCAATCACAGACAGAAGATAATAATCCTTTTGACAGTGTCCGTGGAGTTTCTTGCCCGTTCTTCTCCATAGGTACCTACTATGCTTTGGAATGGGCGCCTAGCTTCATCTTTTTGACTGACCGACCCCTTGACAATTCAAAAGTGCCTGTAATTGGTTTAATTGAAATAAATGCTTTGAGTTTGAGTTTGAGTTTTGAGTTCAGTCACGTTCAATGCGTTATTAACGTTGTTGAGCAGATGAATTTTTCAAACATATGAAGCAGTGGATGTCAAAATGAAAGGCATTGCGATCGATTGTTATTTTATGTTGGATGTTACGCAATTACCCCGCTGGATAAGATTTTTTTTCAGAATTAACCAACCAATGAACTAACCAAAAACCAACCAACCAAAACCAACCATGAAAAAACCAACCAACCAAAAACCAACCAACCAATCCAATCCAATTAACCATTTATTTTTAAACATACATAATATAAACATAGCTTGTGTTAATAAATAAGGCTTAAGACTATGTTATTTTATTGCACCGTATAGGATGTATTGCGCAGGTCTTGCTAAAGCGAAAACATTGGAGCTTATGGGCCGTCAATGTAATTGCGTGAAAATATTGTTTTTTTTTTTGAGCTAAGGGCTGATTCAATCATATTGCGCAAATAAATGTTGAGCAAACTTATTGTAGGTGTAGTGACCGCCTTAGAATCATCCCCTTATGGGGGAAGCTCCAGGTAGCCCGCCAAATTCAAATTTTCTTACGTTTTTTGCAATTTGAAAGTCAGCATTAGGTTGTATGTTGATCAGCTCGCCGTCCGGTAAGGACCAGGCCCGGGTCGACGGCGCGTTGTGTTTCACGCGCGCCTCAAAGAGATGTCAGCAGTGACGGGGTGCCCAGAGCGGGAGAAGTCATTTGATGATTTCCCATCCACAAAAAAAAAAAGGTTGTATGTTGATTAAAGTATGACTCCCGACCGTAACATAAAAGTTAGTATAATCCTAAATGTCAAGATTTCATGAAATAATCATTCATTAGGATTACATCAACTTAGGGAGTTGTATTGACGAATTTAATAATTAAAATTCTTTATTAAATACAGATTTATTACGAATCATATACTGATTCGTAAGAAATTTTTTATTTCGCGGGCTACCCAATGATATTGGTGTGGCAAGTTATTGGCCCATTGCATCTTTTGATTGTGGGCGGTGTTAAGGTGTCTGTAGTCTTCTATAGGCATGTATTGCTGCCGGGACATGTGTGTCGCGAGCTTTGAGGATTCAGCGGCGAGTGACAGCTAATGACGGCTGTCAGATGTCATAGTGCACCGGCGCTGTTCGGACGCATTTTCGTCTCACCGCGAAACCGCGTTTTCAATCTAAATTCATCGCATCCGCTAAAACAACCTTTATAACATCGTTGGGGCTACCCGGGCGGTTTCGCCTTAACAGCTGCAGGTGACTAAACAACCAACTTGTGTATTACATTAGTTTACTGCAACATAATATAGTATGATCAAGTCTTAAGATAAATGAGATTGTCGAACGGGAAACAGGTATTCATTATTTATGCGCAGAGCTGTCGGCTTTGAAGCTAACATGCTGCACTAGATTATGCCAATATATTCAGTAGTTAATTTATAACTCCGTCAACGTAACCACAATATACACTTGTATATTCGTCTTCTGTGCATCCTACTCCTAACTAATATTATAAATGCGAAATTAAGCTTGTTTGTTTGTTACCTTTTCACACCTAAACTACTGAACCGATCATCCTCAAATTTTGCATATACGTTGTCAGGTATTGTGTGTAGGAGCTTGTAGCTAAGTAATAACAGCCGCACGGGTCGATCCATCAGGTTAAGCTACGCTTGCCGGGGTTGATCAGTAGATGGGTGACGATCTTTACATACCGAGACTCCTCCGTGCCTCGGAAAGCACGTTAAGCCGTTGGTCCCGGCTGTCATTCGTAGATCTTTGACAGTCGTTACGGGTCGTCAGAAGCCCGAAAGTCTGAAAACCAGTCTTAAATACAAATACAAATATTTTTATTTGTGGTACATCATAGGTAAGCAATAAGTTGTTACATGTTTCCGAAATTGTACACAGCTATGACCCGCCATAATGGCATACAATAATTTTAAAGTGGGTAAAATTTTAACAGCACAATCAAATAGAAAATTAAAACAATAACAATTTAAATATTTAAATATGCAGCACTTTAGAATTAACGAATATTTTTACTTGTCAAGGCAACAATTAAAATAACGAGACATAAATTATAAATTCAGTTAGAATTAAATAATACAAATTAAGGTAAATATATACATTTTACTTATCAGGGGAACAATTAAAATTAAATAACATACCAAGGGGTATCGTATTACCCAGTAACTGGGTTGTGGAGGTCAGATAGACAGTCGCTCCATGTAAAATATTGGTATTCAGCTGCATCCGGTTAGACTGGAAGCCGACCCCAACATAGTTGGGAAAAGGCAAGGCAGATTGATTGTTGTCAGGTGTACTGAAACGGACATAGCGTACCTTTCATCTCGAAAAAAAATACAGTTAATAGATGGCGCCACGTGTCTTTTGAATCGTGATTGAATTATATCATTACAAGTAGAGTACAACCCAAATTGACTATCAATTTCTAAAATAACGCGAGCGAAGCCGCGGGCAAAAGCTAGTATATTGTAAAACTAAGTCACTTTTAGTATTTGTCTGTGTGACCGTTGAGATTTACTAAACTACAGAATAGATTTAATGCGGAATTTATAACATTTATTCCAAGAGGCACACACATCTGCCTAGCCTTTTCCCAACTATGTTGGAGTCGGCTTTTAGTCTTACCGGATGCAGCAATACCTGCAGTATTTTACATGCAATGACGGCCTAACTGACCTCCGCAACCCAGGCACTGGGTAATACGATACCCGGAAGGTTAATGTGCATTATTATTTAACTTAGATATAACACTGAAATCTCGATGTTCTGAAATGTCACCACATTAGTAGATGGCACTTGTGCGAATCAAGGGTGAGTCGCTCTACTCTAGAGACCAACAACAAAAAGCCGGGTGCGGCCTACCTAGTGTGCGATAGTTCATACAAAAAGCCGGGTGGGGCCCGCCTAATATGCGATGGTTCATACAAAAAGCCGGGTGCGGCCCACCTAGTGTGCGATGGTACCTACAAAAAGCCGGGTGTGGCCCGCCTAGCATGCGATGGTTCCTACAGAAAGCCGGGTGCGGCCCGCCTAGTATGCGATGGTTCATACAAAAAGCCGGGTGTGGCCCACCTAGTGTGCGATGGTTCAAACAAAAAGCCGGGTGTGGCCCCCCTAGTATGTGATGGTTCATACAAAAAGCCGGGTGTGGCCCCCCTAGTATTCATACAAAAAGCCGGGTGGGGCCTAGTGTGCGATAGTTCATACAAAAAGCCGGGTGCAGCCCACCTAATGTACGATAGTTCATACAAAAGCTACGAAAGTGGTGTAGTAGGATTTTAGCAATGCGTTGCGACGCAATCCTCGGTACTGATGATTATAAAGATTCCGTAGGTATCAATACCAATCGCGTTTGAAAACAATAATAGATTTAACATTAGGTACTCTTTTTTCTTAAGTGTTCCAGAATCTTACTATTGCTCGCGTGACAAAAGCATTTCGTCGAAGACAGGTCGAAAATACATATCACACTATCACATCACATCACACTATCACACTAATATTATAAAGGCGAAAGTTTGTGAGTGTGTATGTGCGTGTGTGTGTAATATGTTTGTTACTTCTTCACGCTCAAATGGCAAAACCGATTTGGATGAAATTTGGTATGTAGATAGCTTATTTATTTATTTATTTTAAGGAGAACCAACAGCTTTAACAGATAGATAACAATTGAAATTAAAACATAAAGCCAATTACAGGTTCTCACGGGTAAACACAGAAAAAGTAGTACAAATCTTAAGATCACTAACAAGCACGATAGAAAAAAAAAATACACAAAAACAATATTTTATACCTACATACATAATATATAAAAGGTACAAAAACACTATGCAGTTTTAAAGAAGTCAGCGTTCAGCCGACTGCGTGCAGTATAGGTTTTGGTGGTAAATGGATCAAATGAGAACTCTTTACAAAGAACATTAAAATCCTTACTCGCTCGCACCATATATGAGTTTTGCCTGTAGTTGGAAGAGGTAAAGGGAATGAAGATAGGCGGATTAAATCTAACTGATCTCTGGGGGACATTAAAACGCAATTTATGCAGGAGATCCGGACAGTCAATCTCGTTAGATAAATTTTTTAAGAGAAAAGTGCAATCAGCCAGTCGACGACGATTTATTAGTGGCTGAAGGTGAAATTTCTTACAAAGACTTATGTAATTATCAGAATGGTATGGTATACGAAGCCGAAAACAAAGAAAACGAACAAATCTTTTTTGAATATTTTCAATACGATCAATATATTTGCCATAACACGGGTTCCAGATTTGTGACGCATATTCACGATGACTTCTCACAAAAGAGCAATAAAGAATCTTAAGGGTTTTGGCCTTTTTGAAACACCCTGCGAGTCTGATAACAAAACCCAGAGACTTCGAAGCTTTGGCAACTATTTGCTCATTGTGCACACTAAATAAAAGTTTGGAATCATGAAAAACGCCAAGGTCACGAACACCGTCACATCTCTGTAATGGCTGCCCTTTAAGTTTGTAGGTTGTAGGGAGAGGGACACGTTTTTATACCCTGGATTAACACATAGGCTACTTTTTATCCCGGTCTACGCGGATAAAACCGCGGGGCGCAGCTAGTCAACGATAAAGCTTTATAAGTACAATGAGTGCTACGAAAGATGAGACTTGACGAGCGCAGTATCGTGTCTCCCGTGCTCTTTCCGCCGCCCCGATGACACCCGGTCCCTTCCCGTCTCAGACCTCATAGTGCTAAAGAGACCTATAAATCAGAATAATTAGAATCGGAGAATTATAATCTACTGCGCAAGTCAAACTTCGTGGTGTGTCAAGTCTCTTCTTTCGTGGCACGCATTGTACTAGCTTGAATATAAAACACTTTATTTCTTAAACTGAACAGCCAAACGCCCATTTCTTTAGGCTGTGTCAATAAATTCAACACGTAGGTATCACTAACAAATCTGCCCTCTTGCCATAAGATTATACAGTGACATATGATACTATACAGAGTAGGAATATCCGCGCATTCGGCAGCCATAACTCTTTTCCTTCCAATATATTTTTACGATCTTGCAAGATATACCTACAGGAGATCCATTGGGAACGATTGACGATATCTAACCAATTGAAAAGAAAGGATATGATTAAAAAACGACGCATTTTAGTAGAAACAACGCATTGTAGAGGGATGTGTTGAACGAGTGGATAGCATATCAAACGAGTATTTAAAAAGAAGTCTGAATGTGGCACCGATGACTGAAAAGAGTAATGCGGATACCGGTTGACATGGTATGGGCCTGTAATGCGGAGAAGAATTTCGTGAGGAGAGTTTTGAGTATGAATTCGATGGCTATAAGAGTAGGGTAGAGTTTGGTAAAATCAAAGAAACAATGGATGGACTGCGTGAAAAATGAAGGAAGGAAGGGGATGATTACTGAGATGACGACAAATAGAGAAGTATGGAAGAAAAGGACATGTTACGCCAATCCCAATCCCCAAATAAATGGGGATAAAGTCAGCCATCTTGACAATATATCGACGAAAATTACAATTTATTAATGTTATTTAAACAATAATTGCAATAATTGCTAGAAAAAGTTGAGTTAAAACCTTCCAAATACAGATAGATGTGTTACTAATTAACTTTAGTGAGTGATTGCGTAAGAATTGAATCCGAACAAGGTTTACTTATAACTGACCATACTCGTAGATGATGATGACCATAGATGGATATATAGTATTGCTATAGTTTCTGCAACCAAGCATAATTGCTGTGTTCCAGATAAATTGGTAAAATTACCAGCACATACGACGCACGCGTCCACAAGCAGTTACCACTTTTCATCACGCTGTTAGTCAACATAAAATATTAAAACCCTCCAACTGTACAGTGCAAGGGTCCGTAGTCGGGATGAATATTTACGCATGCACAGTATTGATTTTATCGGCCGTGTAAATAAGTTCATACTTCATGTAAATAGGGATGTTGACTAAAATTTTATTTTGTGCGTCATGTAAATTATTAAAAAATATTGGACACGTATTTTTTCTTTTTTTTTTTACATAATCAATAGATTACGGCGATACATTGAGTTAAAATGTGGCATGACGTCACTCATTGCTAGATTTTATACGTAGTTTGTTATAGTTATGACGAAGCGAGCCCCCACTCCCCAACTTTAATGCGTTTTATCTAAGTCACTTTCTATTAATATGATAAAGCAAAAAACACGTGTCCAATGTTTTTTACTATCTGACTTTTTCTACGAGTACACAGGAAACATCCCTAATCTCTATAAACAATGAAAAACTAGGTTATTTCTGGGATTGTAACCGAAACTATCCCATACCTAAAAAAATATCCGTTTATATAGATAACAAAGTCACTTGGAAACATCTTATCCTTTTTAAATAGGATCCAATAATACCCCACAATACCCCCAATTAATGTTTTATTTCATCCCTCGGTTATGTAAGGGGAGAGCCACCCCAAATTTATTTTTTCGTGATTTCACTATACCATTTTTAGCGGTGCAAAGAATACACATGATTTCCAATTTTCATTAATATATTGCGAGTAGTCTCCGGATAAAATTACTAATATCAAGACGAACTCACGTAATGACGAAATTATACGGGTTCCATTTTTGCCATTTCGCTACGGAACCCTAAAAACCGTCCTTACTTGTGCCAAGCATAATCATATTTCCCGTTTGCCTGATTAGCCAGAGAGCCTTAAAAAGGCTTCAGATTTCAACATTGCAGCAACAACCTGAAACACAACCCAGTTCATTATTTACTAAATAATTTTAAAAAAAAAAATTAAAAAATTAAAAATTATTTATTGTCATAAAACAGATGGTACACCAGATATGGAATTCTATGACTCCTACACTAGTTAAAACTATGTTGCAGGAGCCAGTGTCCTCCCGTAATAAAAAAGCATACTTAAAGTTTTATGATACATAAAAAGAAAAAAAACAAAAAGACACTATGTTTTAATTAGTATTAACGATTCTAATTTCTAATTTTGCGCGAGGGTATATTTGTGTGTTTGTCCGCGAGTGTATTTGAGTGTGTGCTGTGTGTGTGTGTGTGTGTGTGTGTTGTGTGTGTGTGTGTGATATGTGTGTGTGTTTTGTATGTGTATGTGTGTGTGTGAGCTGTGTTTGTGTATAAGTGAGTTGGCTTGCCTGAATTCCGTGACCTATAAATCAGATTAATTATGTTGTCGAGCAAACCATTCTTTCGAACATAATGAAATAGCAGATTAGCAATTTGGTTCAAGACGAATCGAATTTGAATTTGTGTTACGCAATTAGGGTGATGGTATTTATTACTATTTTAAGTAATTTAAGTCACTACAGTCAATAGATTCTCTACCGCGTCGTAGTCAAAGGACTTCAGCCAGATGAAGATAACTTCCTTAAATTTATTGTTGCTTAATTTACGTATGGAATTAATTTTATTGCATTTGTTATAAACATTGGGGGCAATGAAGTTAAAGTGCTTTTGTCCAAAAGCTGTTCTTTGGCGAGGAACAGGACAGCGTTCAACTCGCTTAGTTGAGACAGGTAGTGTGGGCACATACTTTTTATGGTATCTACGTAGAATTTCATAAACAAATAATTTCCTTACAGTGAGCACATCCGCCTTTTCATAAACATCGAGTGTTGGATGCCTGAACGGTAAATGCATTAGCACTTTTAGCACTGCACGCTGTGGCCTTTCTGCTTCCATAAGAAATGTCTTGTTTGCCAATGGGCTTTTTCATGAAGAAATTATAGGATAAGTTGGAGAACTAAAGTTTATTTGTGTGTGTTTTAGTATTGTACTGTTTTGTTTTGTTAAGAGTTTAATTTAAATGATTTTAATAGAAAGGCCTAGAGGGGACGCCCTAAGTAGAACATGACGTTTAAGCTATTTGTATTGTTCTTCAAAATGGTTACTCGGGCGCAGTCCTGGCAACCGTCGTGCAACCAGAGGCTCTAGCACGAACGCGCGACGGGATAGTGAATTCAATTCGAACGATTGCTGAATCCAAAATACAACTATTGCATTTTAACTTTTGCATTTGTTTTTTTTTTCTTTTTGGTTTTAATTTTTACGACAATCACGATAGTGTCACCCAATCTCAATCGGCCTAGCCTTTTCCCAACTATGTTGCGGTCGCCTTCCAGCCTAACCGGATAACCAGACCAGACCAGTATTTTACATGAAGCGACTGCCTATCTGACCTCTACAACCCAGTAACTGGGTAATACGATACCCCTTGGTAGACTGGTTGTCAGACTTACGGGTCGTCAGAAGCCCGATTCTGACGACCCGTAACGATTGTCAAAGATTCACGAATGACCGCCGGGACCAATGGCTTGACGTGCTTTCCGAAGCACGGAGGAGTATCGGTATATAAAGATGGTTACCCATCCACGGACCAACCACGGCAAGCGTAGCTTAACCTGGTTGATCGACCCGTGCGGCTGTTATTATTTAGCAACGAGCTCCTGTTCTCCTCATGATAGTCTCACCCATAGACTGTTAAGAATAAAGTTTTGAAACTAAGTAGTCGTATATATATGCAAACTAACATTTTCAATTTCATAATTGTTCGAATGAACCTACGTTACGTTTGCTCGCGCGTTCGCGCTAGAGCTCGTTTGCTCGCGCGTTCGTGCTAGAGCTTCAAATGTATAAACGTGGATGAAGCAAAATGATCATAGCATAAGACTTATCAGTTTCTGCCTACCCCTTGGGAAAAGTCATGTATGTACGAGTTCGGGACACTTGCGCAAAAGACATTTCTGCGAAAGACATTTGCGCGAAAAGACATTTCCGCGGCTGGACTTTAGCAAGAATGGACTTTTGCGCGGGCTTTTGAGCGAATGACACTTGCGCAAAGGACACTTGCGGGAACCCAATTCCGCGAAAGAAACTTGCGCGAATCCACTTGCGCGAAAGGACAGTTCGCAAGGACAGAACTGGCAGAAATTGTGACGTAATAAATACAATATACACTCTCTCTCTGGCTCTGTATTAAAAAACATAAACTTTTGACAGTAACTTGAGACCATAGATACAGTCAGCCATAATATCGGGACGAATAGACTGTTCAAAATGATCTAAACAACTATGAAATGAACTATACAGTGTATTGCGCGAAAAAAGGGGACGAAAACGAAAACGAAGAGGGACGTGCTAGCTAGCTGTTTTATTTTAAGCTCAAATCAAAACTCAAATCAGTCTCTTAACTAAAGTATTGCGTAGTTACATGTTCGTGTACAGTAATTAGCATATTAATGAGACAAGTTGGCGCCTATTAATACATGTAGGCATTCTAATGAGTCCAATCTTCTAAATGTTGATCAGATTGGGTCTCACTGTTAGCGTTTGTAGTGATTAAAGTGATTAAAGAAACCGAAGTCAGTCATGGCGACTGCTCACAGAAGTGAAAACTTGACAGCACGACGTAACACGCAGCGTGACGTGAACTCATAAGATTTTCCGCTACCAAAAAGTGTGTTCGTCCCGATATTTTTGACGCTGACTGTACAATACAATATGTTTCTATAATTTATTTTACACCTAACAAAACCATCAAAAAACGAAAAAAAGTGGCTTAAAACCATTTCATTTAATCGAAAAAAGGCATTTTGTATTCAAATAAAAGCAAGGGAAATGGTTTGACAGCTTCGATTCCATAATAAAAAATGCTCAATCGAACAATTTCTAATAGACTAAAGCACAAGTTTTGTTTGGCCGGCCGAGCCGGATAACTTTTACATTTGGACCAAAAATGTAAGAAACGTGGATAATTTCCTTTATGCCAATAAATTATATTTTTTGTTTGAAATGTGCTATTCAAGGCCTTCAATCTGATACCCATATTGTAATAATTGAAGAAAATTTTATTTTTCACATTTTAAAATGGAGCCATAGCGAAGCCATATTGAATTGTTTCAAAAAATGTGTAGCCAGTGTCATTCGGGATGATGTACGGATTCTAACGATACCCCATACATCCAAATCTGTTTAGGCGTTTGAAAGTTATGGTGGAATAAATAAACTCACAAACATACATGAGCCCTGAAAACATAACACTCTTTTTTGGGCAGTTCTGCCATAAAAGTTGTCAATTTTAGACGATTTTTGTACGAGCTATAACGCAACAATTAAACAAGATAGGAATTTGAAACTTCTGTATATCATATACAAAAGTATGTGTATGTGTGTGTATGTGTGTGTATGCGTATGTATGATTAAAGACAGTATATGTATTGTCTTTAATCAACAAATACTAAAAACGCCGATGCATAAGGTATTTTGTTTAAATATGGGCAATTTTCTACAACTGCAAAAAATAACCTGTAATTCACAGTATCATTATGAAATACAAAGTTATCTTTGCAATTGTTTACATTTACGGCGTCCTTCGTGTGCGTGTCCAATTCACACTTTTTTGTCGGTATCATGTTCAGAAGTTGACCAGCAGCGTCTACTCGTCTATTAGTTACAAAATACTGCAATCCGTCTGCTAAATATGGCGATTATGGCGGACAAGGTGTCCTTTTTTTTACTAGTACGGTATCTTACTATAAGTACTTTTAGTGGTAACAGTTACAGCAGTTTGAGTCTGCTTAGCAGTAACACCATCACTGTTTCATAATTATGCTTTCCAAAATGGTACAAATGAACAACAACAACACAACCACAACAACACAACAACTATAACAACAAGCACAACAACAACAACCAACAATAACAACAAACAATAACTACAACAATAAATTTCCCAGCGGTTTTTTTGTCCTTTATTTTTTTGACCCCTAGTTAACTGGCCTAAATTTGTTGCTAATGACCTCGACATAGTATAACCCCTTTCAAGGAATAGGTCGACTATCCCTGTCACCCTGTATAAAAACAATTGCGCCTCCCAAACTCTCTGACCGCACCCTTACACAAACAAACTCGCATCCATTAACCAGAGCTCTTAACGCTCACTTTGACTTGGAGTCACAAAGATTAAACTCATGTTAACTTAAATGACTACTAGAGATGAACGAACGATGAACTAGGAATTGGTGAAGTTTTGGTAAGGTAATCGCTTGAGCTTGATGGGTGGTCCTAGCTATTCCCCGTTGTTTAGCGCACATCTCTATGTCGCAGTAACAAAATTAGGGCACTCCGACAGACGAACCGCTTACTATATTACGGTATATAGCTATATTCCTAGGAAAATAACTACATCACGGCTGCTACAATCTTACTACGACTTTTATACTTATTATAAATTAAAAGTAGTGTTTGGCTGTGTGGCTACGTTGTTCTTAACTTCGCAACGGATTTGTATGCTGTTTTCACCATCCGCTCAATGAAGGGTTCCGAAGTTGGGATGAATTTATCCTAAAAACAAACTTAACATTTTAGTTGAAAAACATGTTCTCCCATACATTCCAACTGCAAATGTAAGTTTGTACGCACAGTAATGAGAGATTTATTTTATGTTATTTTAAGACCATACTCTTTCCATTAGACTTTATAAATTTTCCTGTACTACAAATTATGATTTATTTTCAAAATTTAAGGAGGGATGATTATTATTTGTCGTTGTGATCGTGTTCACGTAACTGTAAATATCTTTAGTCTTCATTTGTTTTCGTTGCTTATATTTAGTATGTATGTATTTATGTATCTATTATTTAGGTTATGTATGCATCTATTTTAGTATAATATTGTAAGTAGGCACTTATTATTTGCACCAAAGACAGCCCCATTTCATATCCAGGCAAATCACTGTCCATTCTATGGTTGCCTGGAAGAGATTGCAGAAAGCGATAAGGCCGCCCATTGTATATTTTGTAGTTTGTGTCTTTTTTTTTGTTATGTATTTTTGTGGTGTACAATAAAGTATATATAAATAAATAAATAATAAATAAATGATTCGCAGGGATGGTTAATTTCGTCGTTTGAATATTTTTCCCGCGAATATAATGGTAAGAGCTCGAAATGTAACGTATCAAAAGTATTGTTATAGTCTCTAGTATATTTTATTCGTTGCAAAAAGTCGATTAATAATACATGTAAATAATATGGTTAAATTCATTACCATACACATAAAAATCTCGTAATTTCTTAAATACCCGTAGGAAATGTCTAAAAAAAATTGACAAAGTGTAATCGGACCTCTTAATATCGAATATGCAATAAAGTTAAAACTATCGTAATAGCATATTACCATTTTATTCGCCGGGGACGGCGACAACTGAAAAGAGAAAATCAAGTTTTTGTTTTTAATAAGATAACGCAGGTGGGGACAAACCAATAACCTGAAATATGGTGTAACTTTTGTTTGTCCCTGCGATATCCTACAAAAAAAAGTGCCTGTTTTTCTCTTTTCAGTTTTGCAGTGTTCAATTTTATTAATTTTTTTGTTAATTTTGTTTATTTTGTTTGTTGTTTTTTTTTTTATCTTGGGGCTTCGCCGGTAGAGTTACTCATGCCGGAAAGGCCCAAGTGAGAGATCTGACTAAGAGAGACACAAGGAGGGGTCGCTCCTGATCGGTCGACGATATTCGATCGACAAAGGACGTGGCCATGCCGCAGCGATGCAGGCGCATCAATGCAGTTGGTGTTTCTCTCCTCGAGAGGAGAGAACTTTTGGCGGGTTCGCCGAGTCGGATTGCCCGGACAGCGAACGCAGGTATGTATAATACCGCCGTCGGAGACTTGGCTTAACCGCCCGGTCCAGAGGAAGGATACCTCTAAGATAAAAAACCACCTAATCCTATGTTTTGAGGCGCGGCGAGAGGATGAGTGGCTGGAGGGAGTCCAGTCGTTAGCACCTCCCCTGTAGAGCACCTGCCACACTCTACAGTATATAGGCTTACCTAGGTAAAAAGGGTCTGCCTAGGTGGACATCTATATCCTTACTGCTCGTGGGAACTATATGGAGAACAATTTAAAAAACAAACCAAACGAACAGATTGGATTGGTGGAGGAGGTGAATGTGAGGTCAGACTTTGACCTCACATCCAGCATAATTAGTGTGGAGAGCGAAGCGAGCGCCAGTGAGACGCAAAGGCAGAAGCGAACGCGTTCTAGAGCGAAGCCCTCGGGTTCGAACCTGGCTCTGAGCGATGAGGATGTACCAGCCAGGTCGCTACAGCACAAGGACGAAAAAGGAGGCCGGTGACTACAGGGAAGTGCGTCGGTTGGGCAAAAGCGCAAAAAGACCTAACGGCCCTTCAAATGGCGGCAGAGATAGCAGAGAAGGAGGGGCAGAGCACAAAACTGGCTGACAAGGGGTCCACTGGCCAAGCAATTTGTCTGTCAGAGTCGTCTGCGGCTTCAGGTGTCATATCGGGTGAGGTCTTGGTGGATGAGTTTTCAGCTAACGACCTCATTCAGAGGCTGACGGATGCTGTTACAGCCATACAAAAAATCGGGAAAGTATCCAAAGGACTAAGCGGTGTGTATAAGAAAACACTAAGGGAGGCCACTGCCTCCATTGTAGAGACTGCTGAAGATCTCCTTCGGCGCACCTCGTCGAGGGAAACAGCCAGGCTCCAGGCGCAAAACACCCGGCTGGAAGTGCAAGTGGCGGAGCACCAAAAGGAAATAGACGAGCTCAAAGCAGAAATGGCTAAGTACCACCGGGAGCTACGTAAGGAAGTGAGGCAGCCACAGTCTCAAGAGTCGGAGTTGGCTAAGCTCCGGCAGGAGATGGCGAGCTTAAGTGCCCGATTCGGCATCTTTGAGGGAAAACAGCTGCGATCTCCCCTTGCTGCGGACCGCATAACTGCTTCAAAAACCACTTATGCGGCAAACACCTCAGCCCCAAGGACGAAAGCGCGGCCTGGCCAGGCGATCCAGCCTGTCCCGGTACCTCTTATAGACTCAGAAGCTAAAAAGTGTAAGGGCAAGGGAAAGAAGACGACTGTTAGTGTAGCCCCGAATACCCCGGGAACTTCAACCCAAGTCCCCTCTCAGAAGAGCAGTCCTAGCGAAGACCAATGGGAGACAGCCGGGGCCAAGAAGAAGGCCAAAAAAGCAAAAAAGGCAATACAAAAAATAAGGCCAAAACCGCCAAGAAGGAAAGTGACAGGCTTCGTGCACCTCGGTCAGCGGCTGTTGTATTGACGATGCAACCGGAAGCGCAGAAGCGAGGCCTGACTTACGCAGAGGTCATCCTGAAAGCAAAATCCCAATTTCAGCTCAGCGATGTCGGCATAACGGGCATCCGGTTTAAGTACGCTGCTACCGGAGCCATCAAACTGGAGATCCCTGGTGTCAACAGCGGCCCTCAAGCGGACGCCTTTGCTGAAAAGCTAAAGGCGTCCCTCGACGCAGAGGACGTCAGAGTGTCCAGGCCTGTCAAGTGCGCAGATCTGCGTATAATGGACCTGGATGATTCTGTAACCTCAGAAGTGGTCGCAGCTGCTGTTGCAAAGGCCGGAGAATGCCCGCTAGACCAAGTTAAGGTGGGAACAATTTGTCCGGGATTTTCCGGTCTACGGACAGTACTAGTCACCTGTCCCGTCGCGGCAGCTCGAAAATTAAAAGATGGTCCCAGACTGGTGGTAGGCTGGGATTTTGCACGGATCAGACTTCTGGCAAATAAGCCTCTCAGGTGCTACAGGTGCATGAGAAAAGGTCACGTGGAAGTACGATGCACCTCAAAGGTCGATTGCTGCGGTCTTTGTTTCCGCTGTGATCAGCCCGGTCATAAGGCCAGATCTTGCGATGCCGCGCCGCACTGTGTAGTGTGTGCGGCATTGAACAGGTCAGCTGACCACCAGAAGGGCAGCAAGGCATGCACGAGGGATAAAAAAGCTGACTCGAATGGGAAATTTGGCCCCTCGAAGTCAGCTCACCCACCGCCCGTTGGCAATAAAGCCCAAGAAAGGGCTGAGGGGGAGGCGATAGTTATGGACACCCAGTAATGGCCCTAAACCTTCGTCTTCTCTAAGCCAATGTCAACCATTGCGCCAGGGCTCAGGACCTTTTGCTCCAGAGCATGGCGGAGTGGTTGATTAACGTTGCCATTGCCAAACCATACTTTGTTGCTCCCAGGGATGACTGGGTGAGTGACGTTGATGGTCTGGTGTCTCGAGGCCAGCCGCTGGCACTCCACCCCTTGAGTCCGTCACCCGGGGGCGGGGCTTTGTAGCGGCCTTAGTAAAAGGTATCATGGTCGTGGGGATTTATTTCTCACCCAACCGACCTCTCGCCGACTTTGAGAGCTTCATCACGGAATTGGGCACAGTCATCAGTCGAAGCCGTCCTCACCCCGTCCTTGTCATGGGTGACTTTATCGCCAAGTCTACGACTTGGGGATCCCCAGCAACAGATGCACGGGGTGTGTTATTGGAGGAGTGGGTGGTGGAGTCAGGCTTACTGCTCCTAAACCGGGGATCTGTTCAGACATGTGTGCGGCAGTGGGGTGTGTCTATAGTGAACTTATCGTTTGCTAGTCCCGCTGTCGCACGCCGTGTTCAGGACTGGCGTGTATTGGAGGAGGTGGAGACGTTGTCGGATCACAGATACATCCGGTTTGACATCTCTGCGCAGACCTCGAGTGGCCCGGTCCAAGCGGCTCCAGCCGGGGTTGAGGATGGCTCGCGATGGGCGCTCAAACGACTGAACCGGGAAGCCCTTCTGGTGGCCTCAATTGTGCAGGCCTAGTTGGACTCTCCAGTCAGGCCTGTCGATATTGACGAGGAGGCAGAATGGTTCCGGGAGGCCATGACACAGATCTGTGATGCTGCGATGCCCCGCTTTCAGTCTCCATCTGCCAGGCGCCAGGTGTATTGGTGGTCGCAAGACATTGCGTGGTTGCGCATCGCATGCGTGGCGGTGCGACGCCCGTACACCAGGCGCCTTCGTTGGTGCCGACGAAGGCACCGTTCAGTTATGTAAAGGTTAGCATTGTTATGACTTTCGTTTGGGCACAGGTGGTTTAGAATAAAATACAGAAATCAATCCAGTAAGTACGTGCGCGACACGTTCATTTGCCCGACGTTTTGTGACGTCCGTCAACGTAATGGCCAGGAGTGAGTGTCGCAGCCGCACATATTTAATTATAATATCTATACATCACATCTCTCCCTTTCAATAAATTCAAATTGAATCACATTCGCCGCTTTAAATAATCATAAGTTATATTAAACAGTAATTGTTACAAGAGTAATGTAGTAAAACTTGGTCTCTAAACAAACAATACAAATCTGATTGACGACATAACTTCACAATTTATTAGCATTATTAATTAGTCTTCATATAATGATCTTAATAAATAAACTTTAATCTACATCAATGTTTTGTACCCCATTATCATCTCCATTTTCCTTTTCATCATGGATTCTCCATTGTCCCTCTATTTTATTGAGGTGAATTACATTTCTTCTTAATTCTTGGCCTGTTTCGTCATTTTGTACCTTAATATCACCTCATTTAGCGCTAATGACTGTGTGTGGAGTAGAGTTGAAATCAGGTATCAATTTGTTTTCTTTAATCATATTTTTAACATAAACCTTAAACTTCAATAATACGTATTTTTTCCCCACTTTTATATGGATGATGTTCTAGTTTGTTTTGCAGGTAGTGGTATTTGAATTTGTGTGGGGTAGGTACACCACTAAAAAGTGAAAAATAACTTTAATTTCGGAAGTCGGTGGCAAAAACCGAAAATACATTTAACTAGACACCGACTTCCGAAATTAAAGTTATTTATCACTTTGTAGTGTTGTTTTTGGAAGTCGGTTGTATTTTTTTGTAAAAAAGTTTTTTGATAGCTGTTTCAAACACAACGGAGGAGTCTTCCTCTTCGACATGTGCGCCAGGGAGGTTATGTTGGTTAACCAATATATGTCTTGCAATCCTAATCCCCCCGCATGCAAAAGCGTTGCACGTTTCATTAAGGATTGGTTTATACCCAAGGCTAGAAGGTAAATTTCGAGAGCTCGTTTCCATCTTTGCCAACGATGCCCTAATGAAGACCTAACCATGATTCATTTTGTTAAATTCACTGGTTAAATTGCATACACTGGTTGGTTATACCAATGTATGAACTAGATGAGTTTTCACCCATTGGGAATACTGTTAAAATAATAATTATTATTATTGCATAACCAGTAGGTATAGTTTTTTACCAATGTATGAACTTGATGGGTTTTCACCCATTGGGAATACTGTTAAAATAATAATATTTTTTATTGCATTACTAGTATAGTTTTATACCAATGTATGCACTCGATGGGTTTTCACCCATTGGGAATACTGTTAAAACAATAATAATTATTATTGCATTACTAGTATAGTTTTATACCAATGTATGCACTCGATGGGTTTTCACCCATTGGGAATACTGTTTATTTATTTATTTATTTATAGTTAATTAAAACGGTTATACACCAATTACAATAATTAACCTAGAAACACAATACTAATATTGTAATATCTACTACATACTTAATAAATAACAGTGGAAATTCTCTCACACTTTCTCTCGCAAAACTTTAGACACACTCGCTTTATCTCTCTCCATTCATCGGCAAACAGATCACAATCAGGATTGACTGCCAGGAGGGCATTGAGGAACAATAATAATTATTATTGCATTAATAGTATAGTTTTATACCAATGTATGCGCTTGATGGGTTTTCACCCATTGGGAATACTGTTAAAACAATAATAATTATTATTGCATTACTAGTATAGTTTTATACCAATGTATGCACTTGATGGGTTTTCACCCATTGGGAATACCTACTGTTAAAATTATATTTTTTTTATTATTGCATAACTAGTACAGTTTTATACCAGTGTATGAGCTTGATGGGTGTTTACCCATTGGAATTGTTTACATTGTGATTCTTTCCCGACTTGAGTAACGCTTACAGGCACTATTTTTTGTTGTTGTGTAGTTGGTAATTCACATTATAATAGCAGAAAGCCACACAAAAATCTAATCATGCTGTAGGTATATATAGGCAAAGTAATTAAGTCAAGTCGCAATGATAAATTTAAAGAAGCATACATACTTACTAAGAAATTATTTTACATATACAGTTGGTAGGTAACTATTTACCATTAGCTCACAAAATGTTTATTAAATCCATCAACTGGTTTACGATCGCTTACTGTGAGTGTGCGGTATTAGTAGAACTGAATTATGTAGGTGTTTTTATTATAATTGGCCAACTACACAACAATGGAATGTTTATATTGGTAAGCATTAACTGGCACTGTTTTTAGAGACTAATCTGAACGAAGGTATCAGCCTGTTTACTTCACCTTAATACAATAATTTATCGATTAGAGCAAATATTATAACATTGTTTTTGTTTTCGAAACAAATAATTACTTACTCGTTTGTTATTGATCCTGAGCAGGTTATATGCCACTTCTCCCCTTTATACTGAATAAGAAAAGCTTGATTTTGAAATTCGAAACACGTCACAGTTTTATTGTATAATTATTATAGGTAGGTACTTATGATTTTACTAACTGATAGTCTCGGTCATCTTTGTAGTCTCATTATATTATTGTACTCACGTTCTTTGTCCTCGTCGCCATGTTATGTCTTTTGTTTGGGCATAGGTGGTTTAGAATAAAACACAGAAAACAATCCAGTAAGTGCGTGCGCAGCACGTTCCTTCGCCCGACGTTTTGTGACGTCTGTCAACGTAATGGCCAGGAGCGAGTGTTGCAGGCGCACATATTTAATTATAATATATAAACATCACAAGCATAAAAATGTTATAATTTATATTTGGAATTGAATCATTACTAGCTTATATTTGATACTAATATTGTAGTAATTTATTTTAAAAAAAAAGCTACCCCTCCCTTTTTTTGTATTTGCAGATGCAATATATAAATATTATATAGCCCATAATGTCACTCCCACAATAAAGGCAAATTTAACGACACCTCATAAATATTTGTCTGTTCAGTTTTTAAAATTTTTGTCTTTCTTTTTGTTCCAGCTAATCACCGAAACGGATGGATTTTGACGGGACTTTCACTCGCAGATAGCTGATTTTATAAGGAGTAACTTAGGCTTACTTTTATTTTGGAAAAAGAATTAGGGTTCTGCGCAAAAAAAAAACGCATGAAATTGTGATCAAAAAGAATTCAATATTGTAGGGTGGTACGGAACCCTTCGTGTGCGAGTCCAACTCGCACATGGCAGGTTTTTTTTCAGTTCTCAAAGTTGCAATACCGCTTCAAAAACCGATAAATTTGCGTGCAGTGGTCTGGACAACTTCACGCAAAAGTCAAGTTTAATAGTAAAATGCGCCGTGCCTAATCCATCAATAATCTGTTGTATTAAAATCATTTAAAAAAAAAATGTTTATTGAAGAAAAGCCAAAGTAGGTACTAACTAAATAAAAAATAAAAATATTGAAAATTTTACTATTTGAATAACATAACTTTACTTGAATAAAATAATAAATATTGAAAAACTTGATAAAGAAATCCTAATAAATAAATAGCATAAGCATATTCAGCCTGTAACGTTCCTACTGCTGGGACACAGGCCTCTTCTCGGTGAGAGGGAGTGGGCATGAACAAACGTGTGTATTTTCGTCAGATTAATTAAAGTTAAAGATGTTTTTTTGTGAAAACAAATCTATATTTAAGACTTGAATCAAACGGTTTCTTATTTTGAGCCCATAATGAAAATTATGAAAGAAGAAGATGTCAGGTGGTTTCAAAAACAAATTGGGGACGTGGTCTGTGTAGTATAGGTGCCTAGTAGGTTGCCCATCGCTCTTCATTGGTACAGCTAAAGCTGTACAATTATCAGACAATTGAAGAAAAATGTAATCAGCTTCCACATTTTATTGATACCATACAATGAAAATAAAGTAAATGATAATAGAAAATACAAAAAAAAAACTGTAGTGTGGTGCGCTGCTGGTGAATTACATTATCATCTAATTTTCAACCAGAATACATTCACCCTAATTAATCTTAATAATACACATCTATGATCTTAGTGTTAATCCAATGTGATGTCCTTCTACTGGTTTCAATACAATATCAAATTCACACACTACTTTGTTGATGTCGCCAGCAACATGGTATCGCCGTAAAATATGCGCCAACGCCGTCTTCATCACCATCATGGCGTATACTTTACCTGTGGAATTATAAATTGTGTGTATTATAAGTAATCTATGTTATTTTATTGTAGCTCGTGACTCGTGCTCGTGGATAAGTAATAACAGCCGCACAGGTCAATCCATCAGGTTAAGCTGCGCTGGCCGGGGTTGGTCTGTGGATGGGTGACCATCTTTACATACTGAGACTCCTCCGTGCCTCGGAAAGCACGTTAAGCCGTTGTTCCCAGCTGTTATTCGTGGATGTTTGACAGTCGTTATGGGTCGTCAGAAGCCCGAAAGACTGACAACCAGTCTTAACAAGGGATATCCTACTACCCAGTTACTGGGTTGGAGGTCAGATAGGCAGTCGTTTCATGTAAAATACTGGTATTCAGCTGCATCCGGTTAGTCTGGAAGCCGACCCCAACATTGCATAGGGTATAGTCACGCGCGACACAAAGGCACCGCGTATCGCGCGATGAGCGGTGCCTTTCTGCCGCGCGCGAATATATCGCGTGTCGCGCCTGTTTGTGGGAGCCTTTATGGTAAAGGTGTAAAGTCTGGGAGTCTGGGAGATTAATTTTATTATTCAGAATATTGACACCCTACGTCAATTTGCCGCGTTATCGCCATTTCATTCAACTGTCAAGAATGACAGTTGTAATTTTATTATACGGACAATTTAAGTTGGTAGTCACTTAGTTAGTTTGAATAACATTAATTAATTCATAATAATAAGTAAGACTGTTAGTTTATCAACATTAATATTAAATCATAGATGGTGATTTTTTATTTGTTTCTAATTTTGAGCTTCACGCCAATGCTACTGGATAGATTAGGTTGTAAATTGACTAACGGCGGAACCCAATAACCTATCTATCACCAGTTTTAGTATACTGGAGATAAAAAAACCTATCTATCTATGGTTTTAACGTCCCAATAATCTAAGACTGATAAAGCAAAAGAACACGAACGAACGAAAGGAATGTAAGGACAGATAGAATTATATTGTCTATCACCAGTAGCGATCTGCCTTTTACTGGAATAACCTACGTTATTGGGTTCGGCCGTAAATGTCGGTTCGTCCCGTCAAAACAAGAGAAGCGCGTGTAGCTCATCTCAGACATCTACTAGTGGTTAATATGAGTATGTATACCTATGCAGTTTCGCTTGCCAACACCGAAGGTGGCGTTAAGACTTGGGTGATCCGGCAAGGTAGCAGAGTTCAGCCATCTCTCCGGTCGGAACTGATCCGCGTCTGGGCCCCACATGGGGTGACGGAGGAGACCGTATAAACCTAAAAAGCATGTATTACCAGATCGCAACGTGCAGTTCTCTGAAATGATACAAAATTAAATGTGTATATGAGCCAAAGTATCCACTATGTGGAGCCCTGACAAAGCCAGAAGGCCACAGACCCCATAGAAGATGACGGACGAGCTGGACAAAATAAACGACCAGTGGTCTACATTAGCCCTGGATCGAAAGAGCTAGAAGTCATGGGGAGGGGCTTTTGCCCAACGTAGGATGATGTAGGATAACAGCAATGGTAAATTAATGTGTACCACGCTGAAGAAGGTATAAAGACCAACTTTGTAAAGGTACATACTCAGGTTAATATCTTTTTCAACTTTTCTTGCGATAAGTGGAACAGCTGGATATAGTCTCATCGCCTCTTTAATCACTGCCTCCAAGAACTCGAGTTTTGGTAGATCTTGTTTAGTGAAATCGTCATCTTTATGTTCAAGTACTTCTTGTAACCTGTAATGAATACAAAAACCATAATTCGTGGTCACCACGTTTTAGTCTACTGAGTTTGAAGATATCTGGCCACCAACCTGCACTGGGCCTGTGTGTTGGATAACAGCCCACTCCTGCTCACAGAGAGGATGCCTGTGTCCCAGCTTGGTCCCAGTAGTGGGATCGTTTTGTCTTTACGCAAGTACATGTCAGATCGTACTAATATTGTATTTTGAATGTACTTACTCATTAAAAATTCGTTCTTGTAGATCTAGGTCTGAACCTATTACTAACAAAATTAATGTCATAGTTGAAGAAGTTGTGTCATAAGCAGCGGCTACTAAAGTATCCAGGTGTTCTCTGATGTCATCGTCTGTGAAGACATCTTGTTCTTCGGCCAAATTCAGCATTTGATCTAGTACTGGTTTAAATTTGCCTGAAACATAATGTGTTCTGTATAGTTTTAAGCATTGTTACTTTACATCTTCTTGAAGTGAAAGAAATTGTCAAGTTGGAAGAGTAATTATCTGTACGACTTGGTGACAGTCGCGGATATACGCTAAATGCGAAAAATCAGGACCAGTCGTTATGGCTATGCTAAGGGGAGGCCTATAGCCAGCAGCGAACATCTCTCAGCCTAACTCACCATTTTTTTTGGTTAAGCTTATCAGTTAGTTGTTGAGAATAGAAGATAAGTAAATAAAATAATTTCATTTGTTTACCTGGTGTCGAGTCGTCATACATATTATTCAGAACTTTATTGGCCTTTAACTCGGATTTTCTTTTATGTATAATCTGAAATAGTAAATAGTGAAAAACTGCAATTTGGCCCCACACTAATATTAGTCCACAATTCACCATGGCGGCCAATCTCAGTGGAGACTAGCCATCTACGTGGGAGTTATTTTATTGCACAAGTGTATGCAAAGACACAAGTGCACTCTCTGTCTTCCATCACTCTCAAAGTCCGATGGGACGGCAATCCGACACTACCGGGGAGAGATCAGGCGCAAGATCGCACGGAGGTACTTATTACACCGCCAACTTCCAAACTCCGGATTGCTACTGAGAAATTCCTTATGGAAAAAACCAATCACAATCTGCCCGATCTAGGAATCGAACCCAGCACGAGATCAACAGGACAGATTTTTGGGAAATTAGCCATAAAATCTTTAAATCTGTCGGATTTCTTTGAATTTTGGATAATTAGGTTTATGGTGGTTGGTGGTTATTGGTTTTTTTTTTGGGTTTGGTTTGGTTTTGGTTTGGATTTTGGTTTTGGTTTTTTTGTTTAGATTAGTATAACAAATACGTTTATGTCACAATAATACAGAGTGTAATATATTAATCACTGTTTTCCTCATAAGAGCCCTGTCGCATTTTGTCATCTCTTTCGCTCACACGGGACCAAATATTTAAGAATGTTAAATGAAAAGATACAATTTTGAAAAATTTTATGAATTATTATTATTGATAATTTAATAGGAAAGTATTAAAACACATTTCTTTAGTATTATCTAGTAAACTCAGTTCAATAAGTATTACGATCTGTTTTTGAGATTTGTTAATTAAATGCCACAAAAAATGTGTTTTTAATAATTACCTAATATTAGGTTAATATTAATTGTCTATATCTATATAAGGAAACCGTGACTGACTGACTGACTGATCTATCAACACTCAGCCCAAACCACTGAACGGATTGGGCTGAAATTTGGCACACAGATCGCTATTATGACGTAGACGGATGTCTACGTCATAATAGCGATCTGTGTGCTAAGAAGGGGTTTTTGGAAATTCGACCTTTAGGGGGTCAAAAGGGGGGAAATGTTTGTATGAAAAAACATAATCCTTGAGTTACTTAACTTAAAACTTGGCACGAATATTTATCTATGTAAATTATGATTTTTGTGATTTTTTGTTTTTTTAAGCTACCCTTTATAGGGAGTTGGGGGGTGTCAAAGTTTGTATGGAAACATTTTAACGCGCAAGCAGATTAATTCAAAACTCAGTACTTATAAAGGGTTTTTCAATAGGGATGCTCGAACTTTCACAGCGTATATATCTTGGTAAAGTGACAACAGTCAAATTTGGTAGGAATATTTATTTACTCTTGAAATTTCACCATGGAACGCTACACGCTTCAACAACGCGTTGAAATTGTTAAAATTTATTATTAAAATCAGTGCTCAGTCCGCCTAACGTTCCGTGGTTTTGTCATTTCGCGTGGTAGCGACATCAACTGGCCACTGAGGTCGTGTGACTTAACACCGCTCGACTACTTTCTGTGGGGCTACGTAAAAACTCGGGTCTATGTAGACAAACCACAGACAATTGCTGTCCTGGAGATCAGCATAACTCGCGTTCTTCATGAAATTGAGCCCAATTTATGCGATGACATCGTCCAAATTGGTCCATTTGGCCGAAATTATATTACATACATAATGATATCGAATGTCCTTTAAAATAATAATAAAAATGAGGCAATATTACTTACACAAGTTGTTTTATTTCATTTCAAAGATCGAGCGCTCTTAATGGAAAACCGTTTACTTAAAACCAAAAATAAAGAATAATGTGCATCAAGGTTTTTCAAAAATGAACCTCTGACGGGTTAAAAAGGGGTAGTCAATTTTACAGAGGAGGATTTTACTGCGTGGCTTGAGTAACTCGAAAATTGGTGTAAATAATCTTTGAGTCAAGCTATGGAAAAATCTCAAACGATTTTTTAATTTTCCACCCCTGTGGGGGTGGATTTTTTTTTTTTTTTTATAATACATACATACAGGTCGATACAGAACCACCTTTTTTGAAGTCGGTTAAAACAGCCAGAAACAACGCTAAGCTAAAACGAAGTATTAGCGTGGTCAGGCAATACGATTCGACGGAGTGGGTTGGGGAGCAAAGAAAGAGATTAGAATGTCGAAATTTTGGTTACAATGTCAAAATTTAATTTATAATTACAAAGTCAAAAATTCAAAATTAAAATGTCAAAATTAAAATTTCATTTGAGAATACAATACGAGTACTAGCAAAATATAATTTATGAATTCATCTACACTGTAATAGCACTTTTCTAGTAATAACCCCTGAAGGGACTTTTTAAAGTTTAGTGGCATGCATTTAATAAGATCAGGTATTTTATTATAAAATAATATTGGAGCAATACCAAAGAAACTCTTTTTTAATAAAGCAGTTTTGCATTTGATTGCGCATAACAAATTCTCATATTGGGCACGAATTGGGGTTCTCTTAAATGCTGAAATTTTTTGAAATAAGTGTTGATTCGTTTTTACAAACAAATCAGTTTCTAATAAGCACAATTACGATGGTAAAATTAGTATTTTTAATTTTTTAAATTAAGGAACACAACCATCCGTTTTTCTCAGACACACATTGATCGTATACATCTCTTTTGCATCCTGAATATAAGTTCTCTATTGAGAGAGGGAGAGAGGTGACAAAATGCGACAGCCCTCTAATGGGATCATTGTACTCATCATTATGAACAACTTTTAGTATAAGACCAATCCAGAGGGCCAATTCTCGTAATTAAAAACGTTCAAATTCCAAGTCGCAATGTCAGCCAGCGACAATCAAATGTCAAAAATGTAGGCAAACTCTATACAATTTTGACAGATTGAGACTGAGATGAGATTGCGAACGTTGTTATAAAAATACGGGAATTGCCCCTCTGAAGTCGCGAAAAAGATATCGGCTGTTTCCTAAATTTTGACGAGTTATGCGAACATAAAAATGTAGGGAAAAACTGTTTTTTTTCGCGTTTTCAGGTTTGGTGCCATAGTAAAAGTTGTTCATAATGATGAATACAATGATCCCTTAAAAAGATGACGCTGTTAACAATTTACACCATGTATAACAAAAGTACGTGACCTATTTTGAAAAGAATCGAGATCTCATTTGTGTGAAGCATACAGCAGCAGAAAGCTGAAGATGAAAAAAAAAATACAACCGACTTCCAAAAACAACACTACAAAGTGAAAAATAACTTTAATTTCGGAAGTCGGTGTCTAGTTAAATGTATTTTCGTTTTTTGCCACCGACTTCCGAAATTAAAGTTATTTTTCACTTTGTAGTGTTGTTTTTGGAAGTCGGTTGTATTTTTTTGTAAAAAAGTTTTTATTTTTCACTTTTTAGTTGTGTACCTACCCCACACAAATTCTAATACCACTACCTGCAAAACAAACTAGAACATCATCCATATAAAAGTGGGGAAGAAATACGTATTATTGAAGCTAACTCAAAAACTACCAAAACAAAGTTAATCAATTTTATATGGGACCAACTGTGATGTATACCCTCTCGAATAAAACAAAAAAAATCCAAATCGGTCCAGCCATCTTCGAGTAATCGGGGAAAAAGGTTCCGACGAATTGAGAACCTCCTCCTTTTTGAAGTCGGTTAATAAGCACAACAAATAATAAAACCAGCCCAATGTGTGTCGGGCCATGGCTGATTAGGGTTCCGTAGTCAGTATGAATCAATGGGTACTTGGCAGTTAAAAATCCACATCCAGTTTTTGAATGAGACTTTTTCTAAACCTGAAAAGTAATAATAACAAAATAATTACTGGATCTATGACGTTCCTCAGTTTTTTCAATAGTATAGTTTGTCTGAGCTTCATTGAACTCCAGTTGAATAAATACGGCAAATGCAACCACACTTTTTGAAATCTATCACAATATAAAGCAAATAAATCTTCAATTCCTTCTGCATAATCTGTATCTATTTTAGTTTGATCTTGAGTATTCACTCCTAGCGAAGTCCCTGCAAAATAAAATACAGATTTACCATAAACTAAGCAATCATTTTGATACAATGTTATTCCACGTCAACATAATTTCCTCGGGATATTCGAGAGCGATGCGACTTGCAACGCGACTTGCATCAAGCGACAAGGACGCGCTTCACTTGTTTCCTTCCGTCGTCGCGTCGCTCCGCAAGTGGCGTCACGGTGTCTCGCGGCTCTCCACAGTCGCTGTCACAAGACGCGTGTCACTTAAGCGTGTAGCTCGTGGCCACGGGGTTAGCTACGAGGTAATTTCACGATGCTCCTTACAACCATCAATATCACAATACAATACTTACGGGTTATAACTGACAATGTATAGTTAACGAAGAATTTTCGCACGTCAAACGGGTCTTTTTCCACTTTCGAAGTTAATTGAGAGACGAGACTTCGAGCTTGCTCGTTCATTACTTTTACGAACGTGTTAAGTACTTGTTGGCTGAACGCCGGATTTAATAGTTTGCGGTGAGCTTTCCAAATAGACGCTGAAACAAAAACATTGAATATGTGGCTTATTTGGTCCTAATTTCATGGCGTCTGAGTCAACGCTAAAACGTTACATTATATTTTGGATAAATAAATTATATTAACGTTGACTTTTATGTTTACCTAGAAAACGTTCTCATGTCTTACTCTAGTACATCGCTAAGCCCCATTTACATGATGCAAGTTTCTTTTCAAGTTTAAGAAATTACTTCATTATACTAACTATTAATTAACTACTAATTTAATCATTTTTAGGATTCCGTACCTCAAAGGGAAAAAACGGAACCCTTATAGGATCACTTCGTTGTCCGTCTGTCTGTCTGTCAAGACCTGTTTCTCAGGAACGCGTGGAGGTATCAAGTTGAAATTAATATCAAATACGTAAGTTTATGGTCCCTTAGAGTTCTAAGAAAATCAAGCTTCTAGTCAACGAAATAAAAAAATACGGCCATTTTGCGATTCATTTTGATATTCGCAATTGTCGCAAGTAAATCAAAACCTATAGCGTACTTCCCGTTGACCTAGAATAATGAAATTTGACAAAAAGCAAGATCTCCCAGCATAAGTAAAAGAAAAAGTCCGAAAATTGTTAATTTGTAGTTTTATGACATAAAAAATTTTTTTTGGTATCCATTGTTAGTTTTAGGGATAAATTATTTTGAACTATGAAATCCTTCATTGTGCGTGTCCCTAAAATGCACTTGGCCGGTTTTTTTACTATTTATTATTAATTAACTTTAAATTAAGTAATTTACTGCCTCAATTTTGTTGTATGCAACTTTTAATGTTGCTGCAACTGATTTGCACGGTGTAATTTAACTGCCTAACAGCATTTAGTCAAAAAGATTCCTCCCTGCTTTACACTTCAGCAACATCATCATTTTTATGTATGTAACCTTTTAACTTTTTGTGCACTCGAAGACATTATCAAGATATACGTTACATACAAAAACCCAAAACCAAATCTATCTGGTGATCACTCGATGGAAGATACAAAAGTCGGACTCGCGCACTAGGGTTCCGGACCATTATCTATAAAAATGGCAAAAAAATCACGTTTGATGTATGGGAGCCCTCTTAAATATTTATTATATTTTATTTTTTAGAATTTGTTGTTATAGTGGCAACAGAAATACATCAACTGTGAAAATTAATTTCAACTGTCTAACTATCACGGTTCACGAGATACAGCCTGGTGACAGACAGACATACAGACGGACGGACAGCAGAGTCTTAGTAATAGGGTCCCGTTTTACCCTTTTGGTACGGAGCCCTAAAAATGAGATAGATTATAGCTTCCTCTCGATGTTTTCATTCACCGTTTTGAGAGCAGTGGTAATGAAATAATTTCCACAAAGTAAAGTGCCTGTCGGGGTTCGAACCTACGAATCTACAACTAGTAAGTCGCGGCCGTTACCACTGGGCCATCACTACTCTCAACAACGCACACGTTGCACAGAATCTAAATTTCAACACAAAACACCGGATGGATGCTGCTTAAAAATCATCCTACAAAAAGACCCAGAAATAACATTAAAAGCACATTGATGGCATCACAACAACACACAAAAGAATTTTATTCCTTTATCTATCAAGCTGGTGCAGGAAACAGCAAACTCCGACATAAGTGTTGTAGATAAGTATAACTACATAGATAAATATCTATCATAAAGTAAGTTAATAAAGGATACAAAGTATAGCGAAAAGATAACAGGGAGAAAAGAGAGAAAAATACTACAATAAAAAAAAACTGTAAAGAAAACAAAGCCTTAGTAAACAGATTCGAGAAAACATAAGAAAGGATAGAAACACAAAGAGACTGATAAAACTGGAAAATAAAATTGCTGCGGTACTAAATAAGCCTTCCAAGAACTAAGAGAACATAGTTAGAAATGGTTTCCTAAATTAAAAAAAAAACTAAAAATCTAAATAAGTGGCAAAAACTCTTTATTCGAACAATGACCCGAACCAAGAAAAATATACCTACCAAACCTCAAATTCCACTAATACACCAATAGTTTTACAGAAAGTATAGAAAGCCATCATGTCATAAAAACTAAATAAAGCTCAGTGCCCCGACAAGTTTTCGAATGAGCTGATGAGAAGCAAAAGAAATAGTCCAATGCTACCCAAAATATCAAACGTCGCGTGTACACCTGGGTGTTCGTAAGAGTCCAAGCGCAAAACGTCAACGGAACACCTGGGTGCGCATAACGCTCGGTTCCCATTGGACGATAGAATTTTACGTTTATTTGCACTTGCAACACGATTTGGCTCTATCATTCGACTAATCGGTTCATAGTTGACCGGTTTTTATAACATTTTAAAGGCCCACTAAAATGTCAAAAAAAAAAAAATTAAAACAAAATGCATCTGTGGTTATTTAAACGAGACGCCATTTTCTGTCATTCTTGTTGGAAGAGCTACGTTGTTGTTGTGCTGCAATAAATGAACGCGAAGCGTAAACGGACAGTAATCATATACAAAATTACTGAGAAATAAGTGTAGATTTTGAATTGAGTGATAGTTTATCGAAAAATGACAAATATTTCAGTGAAAAACTAACGAAACTTTTGTAATGCACAAATTTTGACCATGATGGCTGCCGTCATGCTGCCGTATTGAGTCATGTTTATATGATAAGTATTATTGTAAATTGTTTGAAATACACACTAACATTATTACGTATTGTCTTTGGAAACGTATTTCAAAGAGTAAAATTCGTTGGCCGCCAGTGCCCCACTTGCCGCCATGCGATCCATATCTTACGAACACTTACGACAGTTTTGCGACGGCGGCGCCGCGCGCGCGCCTGCCGCCATAGTTTTGCGTAGTGTAAACAGTAACTTTTTATTACATTTTATGGCGTAAAACATTATATATAACTGGAGTATAAGTTGTGTTAACATTACCTACAAATTATTTTGTTATCGTAATCAAGTGTTTTTGGTGAATACATACGTGAATTCGATATATAGTGATAAAGATTAGTGCATAAGTGAGTGAAAATTATCAAAGTGAAAGTATATGGGATCACTGCGAGATATGGTCAGTTTTATTTGCTTATTGAATTATGTAAATAGTTAGGTAAACTCATAACGAAGCTAGGAAGGTATAATATGTACCATGATAATTGCTACGAAATGCCGATTTCTCAGTTTTTCTGAAGGTTTACACAAAAATCAAAAAGTGTTTTCAATTAGCCAACGTTTGCCGGATGGACGGGGACGGGCAGTTACACGTGCAAAGTGTTAAATGACAGCCTAACAGCCTAACCATAGGCACCATTCCAAACCAGTGAGGGAAACCATAAATCATCCTCAAAGCAGATAAGGATGAAATTAGCAAAACAAAAACCAATAAATCTTATATCAAACGTCTCTAAGGTTTTTGCAAAGATTTTAGAAAGAATATAACCAACTAGACGAAAATAAACCAATAGAACAAGCAGGTTTCTGAAAAAACTACAGTAGGTACCATTGATCTTATCCACACAATCAAACAAGTCCTGATAAAATGCAACGAATATCAGAAGCCCTTGTAATTGCCTTCATTGACTATTCCAAGGCTTCAATAGTCTGAATTATACATATATCTGGTCTAGCCTAAGAGAATAAGGAGTGAAAAATAGACAGATAATAAAAACCATCTATAATAAAAGAAAAACCCGCATAAAACTATAAACTAAAGAAGACCCTTTTCCTATAAACAAAGGCGTCAGACAAGGAGACCCATTATCTCCCATGGTGTTTAATACTGTGCTACAACGTATTTTTAGACCTGAACAAATACGCCTTAACATCAACGGTAGCCACCTAAAGGCACACATATCAACTCGGAAAGGGATTGTCACCGTATTGCCGCGGTTTGTGAGCTCGTCCCAAGGTGAGGCGATTACGTTACGATTCCGATTAGTGCGCGTTGCAGTAGACAGTTTCATATAAAAAATACTGCACGGCTCGAGCTGATACGGTGACGATCCCTTTCCGAGTTGATATGTTATGTGCTATGACCTTAAACCATCTGAGATTCCCAGACGATATTACACCTACAAATAAAAAACACACCAATTTACCTACTAAAGATAATAACACAATAAGAAAAACCTAACCTAACAAATAAAATGAAAACAGTAACAAAGACGAACAAACTTATAAAACAATCTTATCTACTTTTTTTAATTTAAATAATCGAAACATTACTTGAAGCAAGAATTCTCGACTGTACTTCAAGCAAAATGAAAAGGACGTGCATACATGCGAGAGCGTGAACGTCGATAGGTCGTCCGGCCACCCCGCCCGTTGCCAAGCAACGAACGGCGCGCGCGCCTGCTTTAGGATGTATGGCTACTATAGGCAGAGAAACTCGATGTGTGCGTGATAGTTCACCTTCGGTCGGGATCACATCGTGTACGAAACGAAAACCGAACAGCTGAGCTGTAGGGGTCGCGGCTCGCGGCCGCGGGCGCCTGGGCGCGAATGTTAGGTACTTTGAGACAATAATTATCCGCGGCGATTAGGTACTTTAAGGTCTATTGTGTAAAAACCTGTTTAGGTAAATTCTTACACAATCGCTCACTAAATGGAATTAGTAATACCTGAGACATCACACGTAGTCTGTGGTCTGTGGTGAGGTTACGAAGGCGAATTGTACTATGCAAGTACTTAATCAAATCAGAACATTCAATTAATTAATAGATTTGTAAATGGCGGTGCCCATATCTATGCCATCACTAACTAAACCATACAAGTTCGAGGTGACCCGTTTGTTTAAATTATTATTTAGTGATTTCGACCCATTCCTTCATACTTTTACGGGCTTAGGGCCGTCTAATAGGCTGCAGTTGAGTAGATGTGTTGTTGATCACATGTTAAATTTAAACTTTTTTTTTATTGTATATTGTTAAAACGTTTCTAACTGGTTTTTTCATGGTATTCGTATAGGTAGGTACTACAACATTCTAGGCGTATTTAAAAGAACGAAATCAACTTATTTACAAATTACATTGATTGCTTACGAATTACACAAAATTATTAAGTATTATTTACAAAAAATGTAGGTTGTACTTACCTCTTTAGCCATATCGCAGTAATTATTCAAAATGTCCACCGTTTTTTTCTAAACATAAACTAGCACGTCTTTGCAAATTGTTTGTTAAACTTCAAAGCATGTCTCATTACTTTTTTAAACAGCTGTTTTGGATCACTTTGAGCTTCTTTGGAATACCTACACTAAACGTTTTAGTTCGGCCCACAAATAAAAGTCTAGGGGTGTTAGGTCTGGTGACCTCGTCGGCTAGTTCACAGGTCCACCGCGTCCTATCGCTGGAAGTAGATGTCTCGCAGATAGAGCAGAGGAACGTATCAATTGTAGATACGTTATTCCTATCAAACGACCTTCGATAACTACCACCGGGGGGCTGATGCACACGCGGACACATAAACAATGCGACGTCACGCGATGACTAATCGCAGGCGACTGGAGAGTGAGAGAAAGAAAATAACAAAATATGTGATATATGAGAAAGAGAGAGCGCGGGGCGCGACCGGCTCGTGCGCCTGCAAAAGGAAGGATATCAAAGGGGCCGACAGCAGGTGCGGCGAGTATACCTACCTACCTACGGCCTTCTTCAAAGAATAGGATCGCGCTACGAATCATTGATAAATTCCGCGCATTTAGTAGGGTGCGTATGATTTGAATTTAGATATTTTTTCATCGATTTTTTTTAGATTTCTGTTTTTATTGTTCTAGTATTAAAAGTTTACTTCAAATGTGTAATATTTATTGATAGATCAATTTCTTTCTATGTTCTTGAAAAATAAAAAAATTCTATGCCATAGGCATCTACTCCGTTCACATAATATGCCCTATTTTTTTCGAGATGGTAAAAAAGTCATCCGGTATATTAATGATCTCCCTAAAAATTCGAGAAACAAAATGGTACTTTTCGCAGATGACAGTACGGCTATAATAGAATGCACTGATCCAGACAATTATCGAAACGAAATTAATAACTCTCTAAATAATATTATAACTTGGCTTAACAATAATAACCTGGTAATTAATTTGACAAAAACAAAAATTATGCAATTTCATCAGCGGCGTGAGTGACCGTTAACTATAACCTATAATGATTGTAAAATAGAAGAAGTCACGAGTGCGAAATTCTTAGGTATAACTGTAGACCACAAACTAACCTGGTAACCTCACCTGGAGGAAATTTCCAAGCGACTGAGTAAATCTGCGTATTTACTATTCCAACTGTCTAAGAGAGTAAATACTGAGACTCTACTAACAGCCTATTATGGACTTGTAGTCTCTATTCTACGGTATGGTATTGTTTTTTTTTGGGGCAGGCAACAAACAAGGAACTTACATTCAGAATGCAAAAAAGATGTGTACGATCCATGTGTAATTTAAAACCAACAGACAGCTGCGTTCCCTACCCACTTGCGCGCCCGCGGGAAGTTTGTTCCCCAACAGTAGATTGTCCGTCCGCCGAATCTTTTTTTACTTTTAACCTTGTTGCACCACTATTAAGTAGTAATATCCAATTCCATGCATTTACTGTGATAGATTATCTGTGTCCGAACCTTTTGAGATACGACAACACTCACTGAACTAGTATATGACATTAAAAAAATATTATTTTCGCTGTCATAAAATCTAAAGTAAACAATAACAAGTTTTTGTCTCAACTTCGGAAGCTTGTAAATAATGAATATTGTACTGTGGTAAGTGGTTTTATTTATGTTTCACGCTAAGAGTTAACACAACATGCATTTTAAATCATAAAAAATATAGGTCATCGCTTGTTTTTTCTTTGTAGAAAATCTAGAAATCTGAAACCAACTGTGTTTGCTCTTTACATACCTATTTTGTGAATTTTATACGATCATACATTCAAACGAAACATACACTACGATCTATCGTATGTAATGTATGTATGTAATGGGTGCCAGAGAACTGGACTCTAGTCCAGTTCTCTGGCACCCATTAAAACATTCGAGCGTTACAATATTCCAAGAATCTTAGTCGCTTCGGCATTGTTTATAAACACGTGCGAAGTGCGCGCTGACGTCACGATGTGCGTACGCATGACTATACTACCAACTGATTTTTGCATAGAGCCGCTTGCGTTTTGTGGACGAGTGGCTACTTTAAGAAATTTAAGATTTTAACGTTACCAGCTTTATAGTTTAACTGCAAAATGCGTTGTTTGTAAAATCAAATCCGCATTTGTTTACTAAATTGTCAGCTGTTAAGAAGACGTGCTCAATACAAAAATCAATTATGTACGACAAAATGCAACACAGCATTAATGAAAAAGTGCTCCTTTGGTGTTGCTCCCAAAATTTATTATAAAATACCCGATCTCATTCTTATTCTTATTTCTTTTAATGGCACACTTCTTAGTATGCCATTAAAAAAAATCAAAAAGTGTTTTCAAAAATTATTAGTTGATGCCCTAGATGATTACTTAAATGATAAAGCACTGTAACTACTGTACCTTTTATTAATCTAATTTGCATACATGTATTTTCTTTTGTTTTGATATTATTATTATTTTTTTATTGTTTGTTTTCTAGACAGAACCCACGACATATATATATATATATATGTCGCAGAATCAAACGGATTAGCGTCCACGTGCTTGAAGTCGGTGTCCGCCATGTTGCTTCTTTATCAATCAGTGCGCACGACCGGCGCTGGCGCTGTCTCAGGAGCAAGAGAGCTCAAAAATAGACGAACGCACTACTGACAGATACATCATTGACACTGACAGCTTCGACATTGACAACCCTGACTCGAACTACTGACTCAATGACAGCGGTTATCATTTTGATTAGTCGACTAACGTATCTCAAACGCTAATAGATGGCGCTAGTATTACGTAAACAAACCTTTTACCTCACTATACTATATAAAATGGTAAACTGACTGACTGACTGGGTGATATATCAACGCACAGCCTAAACCGCTGGGTCTAGAGATTCCAAATTTGGCAAGTAGGTTCCTTTTAAAGGTCTAGGGGTGCATTAACTCCTAAAATGTCGATTGCACACCATGTGTACAGATAACAATAGAATTTCTATTGTGTCTGCTAATTAGCGCGCGACGAGTTAAGAAAGGATTTTCCAAATATCAACCCCTTTTTTTTTTTTTTTTTTTTTTTGTGGATGGGAAATCATCAAATGACTTCTCCCGCTCTGGGCAGAGCGGGAGGGCGTGTCAGACTTTTACTGACTAAAACCCACCCATGTTCCTTCAGCTGCCCGTGCCAGGGCCACGGTATCTCTTTCGAACTACCCGCGACCCCGGCGGCATCGGCCCAATTGACCCCGTCACTGCTGACATCTCTTTGAGGCGCGCGTGGAACACAACGCGCCGTCAACCCGGGCCTGGTCCTTACCGGACGGCGAGCTGCCCACTACTCGTCGTCCGCAAGCCCGCGCCTACGGTGGCCGGGAATCGGCAATCGATTCCCGCCGCCCAGGTCGTCTCCTACGGCGGCTAGGGGCGCGAGGGCGCGGCTGTTGCCTCTCCCTCACGCGTTCCGCTTCCTCCTTCGCGAGCATTACTGCTTCGCAGAAGGAGGTGACGGCTTCCCATGCACTTTCGCTCCGCACCATGGCCTGGACCAGGTTTGGACGCGAGAGATCGCCGCCGCCGATCGCCTCCGTGAGAACACGGCGGTGCTCCGCCCAAGCCGGGCAGACCTCCACTGTATGCTCCACCGTGTCCTCCGGGCGATCCACACAATGGTGACACCCGGGCGTTTCCTCCCGCCTTATCCGAAACAGGAACCTCCCGAAACAACCGTGTCCGGTGAGGACCTGCGGAAGGTGAGGACGCCGTGGCGCCTCTCCAACCACTCCTCAAAGAGGGGACTTATCGCCGCAATTGTGGCGTGCCCAGCGCTGGGTTGCGACAATCGCACTCTCCATGTCGCCATGAGATCCCGCCGGAGCTCTGTCCGCTGTACCGTGATTTCTCGCGGCAGCGGAGTTACGCCCCGGCGCTTCACCTCCTCGCGCCACTCCCACACGTGCGCGAGGACTTTTGCCTCCAGATCCCATGGCTCCATCCATGTATGTTCCATGGCATGGATTCAAAATTCAACCCCTAAGGGGGTGAAACGGGGGGCCAAAGTTTGTATAAAAATCTTATTCCCTGAGTTAATAGACTTGAAAGTTGACATAAATATTTATCTAAGTAAATTATAAAGTGTGTCATTTTTATTTTTCCTAAACTACCCCCTCAGGAGGGATTGGGGGGCGTCAAAGTTTGTATAGAGGATTTTAACGCGTGGTTCGACTAACTCGAAACTCAGTATTTATTTTCGAGTCCAAAAATGAAGAATAACGTGTATCAGGGTTTTTCGAAAATCTACCCTTATACGGGTGAAAAGGGGTAGTCAATTTTACAGGGCAGGTTTTACTGCGGGGCTTACTTAACTCGAAAATTGGTGTAAATAATCTTTCAGTCAAGTTACGGAAATATCCCTAACGATTTTTTTAAATTCCATCCCTGTGGGGGTGAAAACAGGGAATATACACTTCTGGACACATCTATTGGCCCACCTTAGAGTTTAGGTTTCGATGGCCCCTACCGAAATAAGATTGCTAGATTGAACAAAAACTGTTGATGCAGTTTTAAACCTGATACATTTTACCATCTTTTTCGATCGTATTGTTTTAAATTTGAATTCAGAATACCATACGACATGGAGCTACGCCTAACAAGTCGGATATGCGCCTTGTTAAAGGCAATTGATTTTTGAATAAAAAACATGTTTTATCAAATAAAGGTTTAATTTAATAACGCGTGTTGCCTCCATGGGCATCTACCACAGCTCTCATACGATTAGGCATAGAGTTTATCAACCGCTCTATGAAATTTTGAGGGATCATCTCCCATTCCTCTTCTATGGCAGTTTTCAACTCCTGCATCGTCTGGGCAACTGGCTGACGAGCCCTAACACGTCTTTTTAGCTCGTCCCACATGTGCTCAATGGGGTTCATGTCTGGGCTTCTGGCTGGCCAGTCCATAACTGTGATGTTCACATCCCGAAGATATTCCCTGACGATGCCGGCCGCATGGGCTCTTGCATTATCATGCATAAAAAGGAAATTTGGGCCCACATAGTCCGCGTATGGTATCACGTGAGGTTCTAAGCACTCACGAATGTACCTTTCAGCATTTAATGTTGGCAGCCGTGGTCCTGTAACAACCTCAAGTTGAGTTTTGCCGCTCGCGGATATACCGCTCCAGACAGTCCATGAGCCACCGCCATAAGCAACCCTCTCTTCAAAGCAGCATTGTGCGAAACGCTCTCCCTTACGTCGGTAGACCTTCTTCCTTCCATCATTGCCATGTAACACAATTTTAGACTCATCAGAAAAGAGTACACGGCTCCAATCTTGCTGTGTCCAATTTAAATGACTGCGTGCGAAATGAAGGCGCGCTGTTCGGTGGGCTCGCGTTAGTTTGGGGCCATTAGCTGGCTTGTGTGGTACCATATCGCGTTCTTTTAACCTTCTCCGAACAGTTCGAGCGCTCACAGATACTCCGTGGAAGTCGCGAAGTTGGTTTTGTATCTCAATGGAGGTAAGGTGACGATTTCTCAAGCTGGTCGTCACGATGAATCGATCCTGCCTTTCAGTTGTGACCCGAGATCGTGGCCTTCCTTGGCGACGAACAAAGCCGCCAGTCTCTAGGTACCTCCGATAAACATTTCGGACCGCAGATCGACTTAAATTAAGTTGAGCACTCACGTTTCTTTGGCTGTGTCCGGCCTGAATAAGTGCCACAGCTTGGGCGGCGACTTCAGGTGAAGTATCCATAGATTATTGATAGAACCTCACCTTAATGTTAAGAATAAGTAATGTTTGTTGCAAAACCAAAGATATCAATCACTTTTTCAAGAATTAAATCCAAGTAAACCAATAAAACCAAGTTTTCTTAGTATTCGATTGTTTGATATCAACAAACAGGCTCCAAATTGTCTTTTGTTTCTTTAAATTCTGTGTTCGAAATTCAAAAAAAGACTATTGAATGCAATTGTGAATGTGCCAGGTTCAAAACTGCATAAAAACTTTTTGCTCGACCTAATATAAAATTTTAGCTAGGACCAAACGAAACTGAAAATACAAGGTGGGCCAAAAGATGTGTCCAGAAGTGTAGTTTATATGATAAATCTATTCCACCGATTATTGAGGAGAAAATACAAAATTTTCATAATGTCTCGGAACGACTTTACAAAATTAATATTCATTCGGCCTTCACACTCATTCGATACTGTTGCTTTGGACCAAAATTCACATATAGACTTCGTTCCTCCCATCTTTGGAAGCATCCACAACTTTTAGAAAAAGTAGACCAAAGTATTAGAAGCACACTAACTTCTATCCTAAATATGGCCCTGGACGACCGAGCGTGGCAGCAAGCCACTGGCCATGGCCTACCATGGCCTGTCCTGCTACAAGAGCGTAGGTCGCATAGCACGGCACGCCAGCATCAATGACATTATTCGTCGAGCTCTTGTCACCGCCGGCGTACCAGCGGTATTAGAACCAAACGACTTGGTACGTGATGATGGGAAGAGACCAGATGGCAAGACGCTGTTGCCTTGGAAGATGGGTAGGCCTCTGGTATGGGACGCAACCTGTGTCGACCCTTGCGCCATCTCATGTTCCAAGCACGACGTGCTGTGCTGGCACCGCTGCTGCGGCTGCTGAGACCCTCAAGCGGCGCAAATACTGTAACCTTATAGGTAACTACAATTTTGAGCGGTTTGGGGTCGAAACGCTCGGGTCATGGGGCCCGAGTACGCGTCTACTTTTTAAGGAAATTTCTCGCCGACTGGTCGAGACTTCACGTGACCAGACGGCTGGCTCGTTCTTTGGCCAAAGAATTAGCATTGCCATTCAACGTGGCAATGCTGCCAGTCTTCTGGGCACGATTCCGGATGACATAGATGCGGACGAGTACTTCGACGCCTAAGTGTCCTTTTGTTTTGTATTTATTTGTATTTGTATGTAGGGTAGTAAGTTAGTAATTTAATTAGGACCTAGTGTAAATAGTGTTAACTTGTATAATGTTTATAAACCACAAAAATAAAAATGAGTGCCCATTAAAAAAAAAAATATGAAAAACCTCATTCATTTTTGGTTTATTAAGTTGAAATTTGGCACAAATACTTGCTTAAGTAATAAAGTTGTTCATTAATAGTTTTCCCCCCAGAGGAAAGGGTAGAGGGGGAGGGGGAAAGAAGAGGGGGTGAGAGAATGGGGGATGGTGAGAGAGAGAGGGGAGGATGATGGAGAGAGACACACACATACACACACACTCAACCTCACTTCCACTACATATCAGTGCTGGGTAGATACTTTAAACCTTATAATGATTTTTTTTTTGCAATTTTTAATTTATTAAGAGTTCATTAAATATGTAAAAGTAAGAAACAAAAATGTCTTCCTTGTACTTTGTGTTGGGCGTTGATAGCTGCGCCACAGTATTTTACTTTTGCAGCTATCTTCGTGTCTATTGTTATGTTTAATACCTAAAAATTGTTCCTTATAAACTTTTTTTATTTTTTTTTTGAGAGAGGGGGAGAGCAGGGAGAGGAATAAGAAGGCGTAGTGAGGGTGGAGGGAGTAGTGAGGGGGGAGGGTGTGGAGAAGGGAAGAAAGCGAGGGGATAAAATGGTGGGGGTAGAGGGGAAGGGGAAAGCGGTGAAGGGGGTGTGAGAGGAGGAGGGGGAAGTTATCGGGCAGGGGATGTGGTGGGGGGGATTAGAGGCTGAGGTAGTGAGAGGGGTGGGAAGGGGAGGGGGTGAGAGGGGGTTAGAAGGAGAGGAGGGGTGAGAAGCGGATTAGAGGGAGGAGTGAGAGGTGAGGTAAGAGAGTGGGGACGAGTGCCCTTACACCTCACAGTTGCTTTTTGTACAGCACTGATACTCGTATATTGAAGAAACCTGACAGAAATGACTGAAAAATAGAAAGTCGGAAACAGCACAAAAAACACGAGTAAACTCCAGTCGTCCGTCGGAGTTGACACACACGATTTTTTTGTTTGTTTGAACGCGCTAATCTCTGGAACTACCAGTCGGACTTTAATAATTATTTTTGCATTTGGTAGCTCAATTCTGAAGGAAGGCTTAGGCATATTTAACATCAGTCTAGGTCTCTTAGCTGCCGAGCAAAATTAAAAAAAGTCCGAAAGAATGCTAAGCGAAAACGAAGTAATAGCGCGGGCAGGCAATGCGATGCGACGGGGTGAGTCGGGGGAACAAGAATTTTCACGCGGACGAAGTCGCGAGCAGAAGCTATCTCAATAATTTTTATTCCTGTGGCATATTTTTCGACATCCACGCGGGCGAAGCCATAAGCAAAAGCTAGTTATTATATAAGAGCATAATGCTATGTTTTACAAATAAATAATTTTAATTATAATTCTAATTCTAATGGGGATGGACATAACACATGCTTTGCCGCAAAACAAACAAATGGAGCAAACAAATGACTCAAGAGACGGGACTAGAAAATAGTTATAATGGGTCGATTATTGGTTTTGTTGGTTGTTGGTTGGTTGGTTAGTTGGTTGGTTGGTTGGTTTTTAGTTGGTTGGTTGGTTGTTTGTTGGTTGGTTGGTTGGTTTCCTTTACCTTCTGCTGTAATGAGTCCATTATTTATGTAGTCCTTTGCAAAATCGTAGATAAATGCTTTATTGAAACTTGAATTGGCTATTGCTAGGCAGTCATCTGGATCGGTTACCACTACAACAGAAATAAATTAAATTACAATTATTGTGATTCTTTTTTTTTTTCTTTTCTAGAAGTATAATTTTAACCACAGAGCACGAAGACGCCTCGGTGGCTGCTGCTAGAGGCAGCATTATCAACACTTTCCATACAAACCAATCGTGTTACCGTTTACTTGTACTACGACACAAATAACTTATAGAAATTGACGGCTTTGAAGGCGGTCCGTGACAGAAGTAGTGCACTCAATGCACTATTGACGACACTAATTTTATTAGTAGGTACTGCCGTCACTAGACTTGGTGCTGCGCGGCAATTCCGAGCTCTATGATAATAGCAGAGTATACTTGATACATGATAGGACTTACCGTAAATCGAATGATTGGCGAACCATACCTCGCAAACACCACCTTTTTCTAATGAGCAGATTTGAATTCCTCGCATGAAATTACATAGATCTGAAAAACACCAGTACTTTAGTTTCAACATGATTATTCAGTGGGTATACCTACCTAAGTATAATATTGCCATATAAGCTGGCTTAGAATTCACTAGCAATCTTTCAAGGGGCAAAGGTAACTGAAGGAACACGGGTGGGTTTTGGTCAGTAAAAGTCTGACACGTCTCCCGCTTCGCCCAGAGCGGGAGAAGTCATTGACGACTTCCCATCCACAAAAAAAAAAGGGGATAAAAGTAAGGCAAAAGTAGTAAAAAGGAGGATGATCAAAAAGTTGCATTGCATTTTCGTATGCCTATATTTGCATAACCTAACCAAAACCATCATCTTCAGAAGCTACACAGTCATGATACAATTTAAAAGCGCATTTAACCTAGATTTTCAATGAATTCCCCTTTTTAGGGTTCCGTAACTCAAAAGGAAAAAGCCGGCCAAGTGCGTGTCAGACCATGCACAATGAAGGGTTCCGTAGTTGGGATGACTTTATCTCAAGAACAAACTTAAACCTAGGTATAGTCGAAAAACATGTTCTACCATACATGACAACTGTAAATGTAATTTTGTACTCGCAATAATGACAGTTTTACAATGTTATTTTAAGACCACAGACTTTTTATAGGTTTTCCTGTAATCTACAGGTAAAGAATTATTTTCTGTATTTTCTTTTTTCTTTTTATTTTAGGCTCAGTAGTTTCAGAGGTAAGGGGGGAATGGTCAATTTTCTTAAATAACTTTAAAACAATTTATTTTAAAATTACAAAAATATATATTTGACACTCTTATATTTATCACTAGTCTATCAGTGTAATTGTCTTAACCGTGTTGAATGCTTCTATATTCATTCTCACGTTTAATTGCATGATCGCAAACCTTTTTCTACTCTTCAGCCCCGATCATGTTTACTATTTCAGTCTATAATGTTTTTACTGTAGTTAAAATCATACCCACATTTCTAGAGGCTACATAGCCTTTCAGTTGAGACCATATATTATCAATTGGATTAAACTCCGGATGATATGGTGGCAATCGCAGCACAGTGTGCCCATGTTCGGCAAGTACTTTGTCCACGGAAAACTCTGTATACCTCTCCTTGTGCTGACATACAGGGTGATTGAAAGATGGGTGCAAAGCTTTAAGGCAAAGACAGTACAGACAATTTAGAACCATTTAAGCCATGGTTGTCTCAGACGAAGTCTTACCAATTTTTTTTAACCTAAGTTTTAATTTATTTTTCGGAAATTCCCAAATTTTATGTAAACTGCATAATTATGGCCAAATTGAATGATAAAAGAATTCATTTTTTATTTATTTAATTAAAATAATGTGTAAGCAATCAAGTAAACCATGTATTAGACTTCTGTGTCATTAGATATTTTTTTTACAGACATTTAAAGTTAAAAAAAAAAAAATTGTATCATTACGTTTTTTAAACCTTAATTTAAAAATAAACGGAGGGAGCTTTTTTTGTTCAAACCTTTTTGAAGACATGCTTGATAATTGTTCTTTCTTCTGAGGTATCATTTATGCGGATATCTTACATATTATTGAAATTAGGACCTACAAACCAATTTGAGGGAGAAATTAAAAATTTTAGGCAGACTAATTAAAACAACATTTGAATTAAAATTATTTATTTTTCATGTTCAAAATAACGCCCGTAATTCCTAATACAAGCACGGCTTCATCTTCTAACTTCTGTAGTCGTTATTTTCAACATCATCTCCTGCTTCATTGTTTCAAACGCTGAATTAATTCTGTCTATCAATTCTTCTCTAGTGTTTATTTCTTAATTTTTATACACCAGTTCCTTGGCCCGGCCCCACACGAAAAAGTCCAAAGGGGTCAGATCTGGGCAGCGAGCGGGCCAAGGGATGGGTCCATCCTTGCCGATAGAATAGAATAGAATAGAATACTCTCTATTATGCACACCATTTAAATTACTGGTTACAATGTTACAATGATGATGATGAATCCAGCTGTCAGGAAAACAATTGTAAAGATGTTCCTTTACATTTAACGTCCAAAATAAGAAAAACGGCGTAGGAGCGCACTAAATGTCAACTCAACACAATTAAGTAAAAAATCAACACGTGCAGGAGCGTGAGGCTACGACTGGACACGGTGAAACAAAAATGTTCAAAACTAACGCAAACAACACGTGCAGGAACGCAAAGGGCTACAACTGAACACGGTAAATTGTGAATCAACACGACAACGTCCACTCACAAGGGCAGTAGTTTGATTAATAAGTAAAAGATGTAACGGCTTCAACACAGACCGACTGACCCTGACTAAAGAAATACGACTTTGTTGCCTCAGTAACTAAGACCATTTTGCTTCAAAAACCAACTCTTATCGCTTTTTACTATTCATTCGGCGTTCTATCTAGAAATGCCGTCGCACCGCGCGCGGTGGCCATTGTTTAGAGAATCCCCTCAATTGGTTCCTGCATGTGCAAAAAATTCTTAGAATTGAACTAAGTTAGTAATTGAACTAAGTGGCAGCAACCTACAATGAAGCATTCGAACATATAGATATATTTGCATGTTCTTTTAAAAGGTTTCGTAGCCTTTTGTATGAGGCACTTGAACTCTAAGACTTATTATTTTTTGTTGCTGTTTTTTCTTCTTTTTTTTATGTTTCATTTTTGTTTCTATTTATTTTACAATATTAGTATAACTGTCACAAATGAACAGTTCACCTCCTAGTGATTAAGGTTTTATTTATTAATAGTAAACTGTGAACAGCGCTGTGGGCTACATTATTACTTAAGTTATTTATGTTTTACTATTGTAATATTCCATTTTGTAGCTGTTTGTTGTTCCTACTTAATAAAATAAAATAAAATAAGTTATAATTTCGAACACATTAAGTATTCTTTCAAGCAAAATTTTTGTTTTTGCTAGACTGCCTAAAATTTAAAATTTCTCCCTCGAATTGGTTTGTAGGTCCTAATTTCAATAATTTGTAAGATATCCGCGTAAATGATACCTCAAAAGAAAGAGCGATTATCAAGTATATGTGTAGTATGTGTGTGTGTGTATGAGTAGTGTGTGTGTGTGTGTGTGTGTGTGTGTGTGTATGTGTATGTAGTATAGTAGTTTAAGTATGTCTTCAAAAAGGTTCGAACAGAAAAAGCACCCTCCGTTTATTTTTAAAATAAAGTTTAAAAAACGTATTGATGCAAATTTTAATTTTTTTTGAACTTTAAATGTCTGTAAAAAAATGTCTAATGACACAGAAACCTAAAACATGATTTACTTGATTGCTTCGCCTTAAAGCTTTGCACCCATCTTCCAATCACCCTGTATAATAGCGTAAATCTGGGTTTTTGTTAATTTTGGATCAACTGGAATTTCGTGTCTGATTAACCAGTTGATCATTTCCTGTTTAATGGTGTTTGAGTTGGGGGGTCTTTCAACATATTTGTTGTGATAGGGGGCGTTGTCGACAACTAGAACAGAATCACTGGGTATATTTGGGATTAATTGATTAAACAGCCATTTTTCGTAGTTATCGTTATTCATTTCATTGTGGTAGTCAACGATACTGTCCGTGGATTTATACGTTAAAAAGGCACCGGGTACAAAGCCTTTTGAAATTGGCTTTTTTACTCCTTTTTTCTTATCATCACTCCAAGATTTCCCTTTAGTGTGAGATGTATGTATGTAAGACTCATCCATGTAGACGATATTTTTTCCTGATTCGCGAAATTTGCGTATTTTATCGAGGTATTCCATTCGTTTGAGACTTACATCGTGCTTTTCCATTAGAACTTTACGATTATCTTCCATTTTAGTGAACCAAAATCCCATCTCGTGAAGTATTTTTCTCAACGTCTTTTCAGACCCATTGTAATTAATAGCTTCAGATAATTTAGCTTTTAATAATTTTATTGTTGGCAGTTCATTAAATCGTAAGTGAAAATCATACACCATGCTTCGAACAACATCATAATCAAAATCGTCCATATCCAAACGGAATTGCTTTTTTGGTCTCCCTTTTTTTGGAGTGCTGAACTTAATTTCAGTAGAATGTGTTTCAGTACTGACTTCGTTTAATATATTGTTCAAAGTTCTTCTTGAAATTCCAGTGGCATTTACAACTCGCTCTTGAACCTTTTTAAAATAACAACTTACATTTTCATCTTCATTTTTTTTTAATCTGTCAGCTTCGGTTACTAAATATTTATAAACATTGTAGATAATTTCGCGTGACTGACCTCGTAAAGGTTTCCCTCTTTTTCCTAAAGATGCCATAGTACAACTTTAAATTATTTAAAATTGGGGTCGTTAACAACTCTAAATAATATATATTTTGAACTGCACGCGACCGCACTCTATCGCACTTGAACAACGACTGACAAAACGTCACATAGGTAGTGTGCGACAGAGATAACGCTCTACGAAGCCGAAATTAGGCGATTGTCTCTTTCCAAAGGTCGATGTGCAATATTTATCGCCGGGTACTGTATCTGGTTAGACTGGACGCCGACCCCAACATAGGAAAAGGCTAACCAGATGATGATGATGTTTGTTTTTAGGGTTCCGTATCAAAATGGTAAAAAAGAACTCTTATGGTGTGACTCAGTCTGTCTGACTGTCTGTCCGTCTGTCACTGCTGGATATCAACTTGTGGAAGTGTTTTAGATGACGTTTGCCCAACTATTTTGCAAATAAGAAATAAATAAAAATAGACTGAAAGAGGGTCTTAAAAATTCGAAGTGGGGCTACTAGGACATGTGGGGTATCATATAAAAGAGCGCTGTTTGCACATTCTCAAACATTTTTTTTCTTTTTTTAGGCCGCATAGTTTTCGACTTTTGATGAAAAATGCTAAAAAAATAACGACCCCCCCCCTTCCTTATTTCCGAAGTTTGCATAGAGAAAAATCTGAAATTATTCTGTGATAGAAGTTTATGTATAGATTACAGGAAAAATAAAACGATGTCTCTAAATAGCACAGTTTTTCAGAAATCATCAACAAAAATTACGTATAAATGATGGTACCCTCGGTGCGCGAGTCCGACTCGCTCTTGACCGGTGTTTTTTAATTACCGAAGTTCATTTCCAATGCTATTTGAAGGTCATGTGATGCATGAGATCTGTGATTTTTTTTTAAATATCCTCGTGTTGAGTCAAGGTTAAGATAAATATGGTGCACTTCTAAAGATATTAATTAAATGCAATTTGTCTTAATGTATTGGTCGCTGTACAACTACAATGTTTTTTTAATTATCCTCGTGTTGAATCAACTAACAATAAGTAGGTATAGTGTAAATTTATAAACGTTTAATCTTGCAACTGAATCTATCCAGATTTTTAGCAGACCTATTGTGGCTTCAGGTAACATTCCGTTTGGAGAGCAGCAGATAGGCAGACAGGAGACATAAGTCTACTAATACCAAGCGAAAATCAGTCCTGGGGAACGGTACGGTCAGCAACAGAAGTCGGTTAACACTGCTACTTTTTGGCATCATCTAAAATCTAAATTAACACAAAATGATTCGATAAACTGCTTTTTTTTCGTTAGACTGTTAAGAGTCAATGTTCTTAAAATTTTTAGTACTTCTGTTCCAGTTTGAATTAAGTATTTCGCGTAATAATTAAGATTAAAAAACTGCAAGCTGTACAAACCCTTTGGCCTCAGAATATTTATCTGAATCTTTTTTTAACATTGGAAATGTTTTTCGATCGCTCTGGTTGGGCCATATTTTTTTAAGAAAAGTGCGACTTGCCGATATTTCCGTTATTTCTAAGTCAATATCAAAGCTGCAGTTTGTAATAAAGAAATAGTAAGTATTAAAACCTCTGTATTTTCTTTAGTATTATATTAGGTCTTTACCTATCCGCCATGGGATCTGGAGGCAAAAGTCCTCGCGCACGTGTGGGAGTGGCGCGAGGAGACGAAACGCCGGGGCGTAACTCCGCTGCCGCGAGAAATCACGGTACAGCGGACAGAGCTCCGGCGGGATCTCATGGCGGCATGGAGAGTGCGATTGTCGCAACCCAGCGCTGGGCACGCCACAATTGTGGCGATAAGTCCCCTCTTTGAGGAGTGGTTGGAGAGGCGCCACGGCGTCCTCACCTTCCGCCTGACGCAGGTCCTCACCGGACACGGTTGTTTCGGGAGGTTCCTGTTTCGGATAAGGCGGGAGGAAACGCCCGGGTGTCACCATTGTGTGGATCGCCCGGAGGACACGGTGGAGCATACAGTGGAGGTCTGCCCGGCTTGGGCGGAGCACCGCCGTGTTCTCACGGAGGCGATCGGCGGCGGCGATCTCTCGCGTCCAAACCTGGTCCAGGCCATGGTGCGGAGCGAGAGTGCATGGGAGGCCGTCACCTCCTTCTGCGAAGCAGTAATGCTCGCGAAGGAGGAAGCGGAACGCGTGAGGGAGAGGCAACAGCCGCGCCCTCGCTCCCCTATCCGCCGTAGGAGACGCCCTGGGCGGCGGGAATCGATCGCCGATTCCCGGCCACCGTAGGCGCGGGCTTGCGGACGACGAGTAATGGGCAGCTCGCCGTTCGGTAAGGACCAGGCCCGGGTCGACGGCGCGTTGTGTTCCACGCGCGCCTCAAAGAGATGTCAGCAGTGACGGGGTCAATTGGGCCTATGCCGCCGGGGTCGCGGGTAGTTCGAAAGAGATACCGTGGCCCTGGCACGGGCAACTGAAGGAACATGGGTGGGTTTTAGTCAGTAAAAGTCTGACACGCCCTCCCGCTCTGCCCAGAGCGGGAGAAGTCATTTGATGATTTCCCAGCCACAAAAAAAAAAAAAAAGGTCTTTACCTATGAAATTGCCATTCTGCAGTACTGGCCATTTCAAATCAAAATAATTTTTGTTTGGCTTAGAATTCTAATTGCAAATTAATTTTATTTTAAAAACATGGATTTTTTTTTCCAAAAGTAGTCATTTGTTTATTGATTAGTGTTACATTTTCATCGCATTTCAATCTTTTTCGTCATCATGGATACGTTAAAAATTCGAGTAATTATGGAATATGAGTACCGTCGTGGCAGCAACGCGGCACAAGCGGCACGCAACAACAACGACGTTTACGGAGCTGACACTACAAACCAACGCACCACTTGTTATTGGTTTGCTCGCTTCCGTTCTGGAAATTTCGACCTGAAAAATGAGCCTCGCGGTCGTCCGAAGACTTTGGTCGACAATGACGAATTAAAGGCGATTGTAGAAGCTGATGATACACAATCAACGGCTGAATTAGCAGCAGCTTTCGACGTTAGCGTCAAAACAATATTGGTCCATTTGCGTCAAATTGGCAAGGTAAAAAAGCTTGACAAATGGGTGCCCCACGAACTCAATGATCGCCAGCGCGAAGTATGCGTCGAGACGTGCCTTGCACTGCTCAACAGACACACAAATGAAGGAATTTTGAACCGTACAACCTGCGATGAAAAATGGATTCTGTTTGATAACCGCAAGCGCTCAGCAAGTTGGTTGGATCCTGGTTCAGCACCTAAACAATGCCCTAAACGAAAACTTACCCCTAGAAAATTGATGGTCACTGTTTGGTGGTCTAGCGCCGGTGTGATTCATCACAGCTTCTTACCAAACGGGGTGAGCATTACTTCAGATGTGTACTGTGAAGAACTGAACACAATGATGGAGAAGCTGGCACATCTCCAACCAGCAATGGTCAATCGCTCGTCTCCGCTGCTCCTGCACGACAACGCGCGACCTCATACTGCACAGCAGACGGTCTCCAAGTTGCAAGAACTGGGGTTGGAAGCTCTCCGTCATCCGCCCTACTCACCAGACCTTGCGCCTACAGACTACTACTTTTTCCAGAATTTGGATAACTTCTTGGCGGGAAAAAAATTCAATACCCGAGAGGCAGTACAAAATGCCTTTGAAGAATTTGTTGCCTCCCGTCCAGCTGATTTCTTTAAGAAGGGCATCAATAAACTGCCACTGCGTTGGCAAAGATGCATTGATTGCATGGGTGATTACTTCGATTAATACAAATAAAAAATGCATGAAAAAAATTCGTTTAAATTTTTTCATACAAAACGGCAATTTCATAGGTAAAGACCTATTATTATATTAAAATACTTAAATTGAGAAATAAAAATAAATAATACCTAGATACACGTTTGTACAACAAAGCTGTAGAACTAATACTACCTATAAGTAAGCCCTTTCATTTAGTATGTCACACGGGTGTATGTCGGGTACAGTTTGCTGTACTTTTTTTTTAAATTTCCTTATATGCCCTCAAAAGTGACCCCCTTATTCAAACTGAGTTTATTTACTTTACCCGTCCGTGTTTGAGTTACAGAAGTTCATATGTGTAGGTACCGAATTTCAACTTAAACGGTCCAATAGATTCGGAGCAAATTACCCGTGACAGACGGACAGACAGACACACGAGTGATCCTATAAGGGTTCCTTGTTTTTCCTTTTGAGGTACGGAACCCTAAAAATGAAGAATAACGTGGGTTTTTCGAAAATCGACCCATAATGTGGTGAAAAGGAGTACTACATTTTTCAGGGGAGGATTTTACTGCGGGGCTTGATTAAATCGGAAATTGGTGTAAATAATCTTTCAGTCATGTTATGGAAACTTCCGAAACGATTCTTTAAAATTCCACTCCTGTGGGCATGAAAACAGGGAAGACAGTTTATATGAAAAATCTTATTCATTTGGTTAATTAACTTGAAACTTGGCACAGATACTTGTCTAAGTAATAAAGTTTGTCATTAATAGTTTTTCAAAACTACCCTGGAGGGAGGGTTACAGTGAACGGAGGAAGAGAAGGGGATGGGTGAGGGGGAGGGGGAGGGGATTGGTGAGGAGAGGGAGGGGGTGAGGGTTGAGGGGTCGGTAAGGGGATGGTGAGGTGGAGGTGAGGGGGAGAGGGAGAGGAAGGGGAAGTGACAAAGGGGGTGTTAGAGTGGGTGAGAGGGGCAGGGAGAGGTTAGCGGGAAGGGGATACGGTGAACGAACGTGCTAATCTCTGGAACGACCAGTAGGACTTTAAAAATTATTTTTGCATTTTATAGCCCAAATCTTAAGGAAGGCTATACGAGTAGGCATTTAAACATCACTTTAGGACCTTTACGTGCCGAAAAAAAAAGAAAAAAGGCAGAAGTAACCCCTAAGCGAAAACGAAGTAATAGCACGGGCAGGCAATGCGATGCGACGAGGTGGGTCGGGGGAACAAGAAATTTCACGCGGACGAAGTCGCGGACAGCAGCTGTATAATATAATATATAATCACACTAATATTATAAAGGCGAAAGTTTGTGAGGAGTGTTGTAATTGAAAATTAAAAAGATCAAATTAGACTACTAGTACCGCGTAATAGAAAGATCACAATGGGAATTTTCTGCTGACCAACTATCAGATAGTTTTTCAAAAGACCAAAAATTTAAAAGAAGGGCCATAGTTACTAATGAGATTTATAATGAGTATGGTAAGAGAGCCTGGACGTACGCGTTTCCTTACATTCTAAATATTCTGCCAAAAGAAATTGTCAAAAAATTAGAAAACAAAAAAGTCAACAAATTGAAAATATCTTAAAGCTTAATTTACCGTGGGGAAGTTTGGAATGGAGGAGGTCTGCGTGTAGGTTGTTTAGCCTTTAACTAAAGTTAAAGGCTAAAAACCTTTTTCTAATATTCGCTATTAATTTATTTTAGAGTTAGCTGACTTAAAAGTGAGCTAACTCTAAAATAAATTAATAGTGCATATAATCTTATTTTTATATCCAAGATTGAGCGCTATTGTTATGTTTATGTCCACGTCAAGTTTTATATAAAAAAAAATAGTTTTAATTTTTTTTTAATTAAAATACCGGTTAAGAGCGTGTAGGACTGTTGCAGCGAGGGTACCGTCCCGATTTCTGAAAAAGTGTGCTATGAAGAGACATCGTTTTATTTTTCCTATGATCTTTACATTAACTTCTATCACATAGAATAATTTCAGATATTTCTCTACGCAAACTTCGGAGATAAGGGGCTAATGGTATTTTTTTTTTACATTTTTCATCCACAAGTCGAAAACTATGCAGCTTAAAAAAAAAAAAATATGTTTGAGAATGTGCAAACAGTAGCCCCGCTTCGAATTTTTAAGACCCCTTTTGCAAAAAAAAAAAATCTTTCTTATTAGTTTTAGATGACGTTTGACGTTTTCATTTGCAAAATAGTTTGGCAAACGTCATCTAAAACTTTCCAAATTTCAAGTTGATAGCATTAGTACCTAGTTCTTGAGATATCCAGCTGTGACAGACGGACAGATAGACAGACAGAGTTGCACCATAGGGATTCCTTTTTACTATTTTGGTACGAAAACCTAAAACGATCTTTTGAAGTTATAAAATTTATTTGACGCGCAATTAAATATTTCCTATAAAGTTTACTATTAATCCGTCAAGAATTTTTCAAAATAAATCACTAGCTTGCATAAAAATCACTACGTTTAAGCGGAAACAACTGTTGATCATCACTTGATAACATATAACCGATACCTCGCCCCTTGCTTTAGGGCGGAGGACATCCGGGTATGGCAGAATTTTACTGATTAAAACAACGAGATGGTCCTTCAGTTTTATCTGACCAGAAGCTAAACACGAAATCCACGACTCATGGCACATATAATTACACACTATACAGAGCTAATAGCTAAGTAATTTTTCTAGGCCATTATTTCTTTTTGTTCTGTTTAAATTAGTACTCAGATTTTATCTTTTTAAATTTTTGTTTTGTTTTATATAGTCTCAATTTTGTCTAACATCCTAGGAAGGAGCGAGACAACCCCAACACGAGTATTTTTAATAACTTACTGGGGCTGTTTCATTTAAAATTCCGAAAATGTAATTGTGGGAGACCAAATAAACAATTTTATTTTTATTTATTTTTTTATGACGCAACGGTCAATCATTCAGTATACACAATTGAGACAAAGCATTCGAAACGAGGACGTTTAAAATAAATAAAAATTCACTCACGTTTTCGATCCCCAATAACCTTGAGTGAATGTCCAATGATTGGTAGTGCCCCAGGAAAACCAGGAGGTGCGTTGGGATCCTGTCTCAACCACAACCAAGCAGCTATCACTGCGCATAAAAATATCACTAACAGCACTGTAACATGCATTTTTCAAACCAAGCGACGATCTGCTAGGATTGTAGTTACAATCTAGTATTTATGCGCGGATAAAGTTGTTAACGAAAGATCCAACGAAAGATTAGGTACATTCTGCTAAAATGCGGTAACTCGACAAATGTATGTTTCTAGAAGGGGTTTATGAGGTAATTTATTTCTCGGTACCTTATTGACATAAATAAATTATTTCTAGTTCAATACACAATATTTTGATATCCATATTTATTAGGTTATTTTTAAAATACCAACATTATATTATGTTTTAGTGGGTTTTTTTTGAGATAACACTTTTTACGGTTGCGTACCTCAAAAGGAAAAAATGGAACCCTTATAGGATCACTCGTGTGTCTGTCTGTCCGTCTGTCACAGCCAATTTTCTCTGAATCTATTGAACCGATTAAGTTGAAATTTGGTACACATATTAATTTTGGTGACCCAAACACGGATGTGTAACGTAAATAAATGAATTTTGAATATGTGGTCCCTTTTGGGGTGAAAATAAGTAAAATTAAAAATAAGTTTTGCAAACTTTACCGTGTGACATATCAAATGAAAAAACTTAATGTGAGGGTCTCAAATATATATTTTTTATAGTTTTAAAATAAGTTGTTTTGAAGTTATTTAAGAAAATAGACGAAAATTGACCATTCGCCCCTTTTTTTTTTGTGAATGGGAAATCATCAAATGCTCCACTCTGGGCGGAGCGGGAGGGCGTGTCAGACTTTTACTGACTAAAACCCACCCGTGTTCCTTCAGTTGCCTGTGCCAGGGCCACGGTATCTCTTTCGAACAACCTGCGACCCCGGCGGCATCGGCCCTATTGGATCCCGTCACTGTTGACATATCTTTGCGGCACGCATGGAACACAACGCGCCGTCGACCCGGGCCTGGTCCTTACCAGACGGCGAGCTACCCATTACTCGTCGTCCGCAAGCCCACGCCTATGGTGGTCGGGAATCAGAATAGATTTCCGCCGCCCAGCGTCTCCTGCGGCGGCTAGGGGCGCGAGAGCGCGACTGCTGCCTCTCCCTCACGCGTTCCGCCTCCTCCTTCGCGAGCATTACTGATTCGCAGGAGGAGGTGACGGCCTCCCTTGCACTCTCGCTCCGCACCATGGCCAGGACCAGGTTTGGACGCGAGAGATCGCCGCCGCCGATCGCCTCCGCGAGAACACGGCGGTGCACCGCCCGAGCCGGGTAGACCTCCACTGTATGCTCCACCGTGTCCTCCGGGCGATCAACACAATGTTGATACCCGGGATACAATGGCGAATGGTGAAAAATAGCTTTGCAAACTGTACCGTGTGGCATATTAAATGAAAGGGCTTACTGTGAGGGTCTCAAATATTTTTTTTTTTTATAATTTTAAAATATTTTTTTTTTTGACGAAAGACCATTCCTCCCCTTTATCTCCGAAACTACAGAGCGTAAAATTTTGAAAAAAAATACAGAAAATAATTATTTTCCTATAGATTGCAGGAAAACCTATAAAAAGTCTATGGTTTTAAAATAACATGGTAAATCTATATATATAAAAATCACTGACTAAGTACACATTATGGTAAAGCAATAAAGATAATGAGTATTGAGTATATCAACGCACAACCCAAAGCGCTGGACCTAGAGACTTGATATTTTGCACATAGATATTTTATATAGTGCAAACATCCTCTAAGGAAGAATTTTTGGAAATTTCATCCCTAAGGGGATAAAATAGGGGATGAAAGTTTGTTTGAAAAATCTTATCCCTTGAGTTAATAGACTTGAAACTTAGCACGAATATTTATTTAAGATAATTATAAAGTTTATCATTTTTAGTTTCCCTAAGGAGGGATTGGGGGGTGTCAAAGTTTGTATGGAGGAATTTTAACGCGCGGTCCGATTAACTCAAAACTCAGTTTTTATACTTGAAACCAAAAATGAAGACTAACGTGTATCAGAATTTTCCAAAAATCTACCCCTAAGGGGTGAAAAGGGGTACTCAATTTTACTGCGGAGGATTTTACTGGAGGGCTTGATTAACTCGAAAATTTTTTTAAATAATCTTTGAGTCAAGTTATGGAAACATCCCAAACGATTTTAAATTTCCACCGTTTAGGAAAATTCTTATTAATTTGGTTAATTAACTTGAACCTTAGCACAAATACTTGATTAAGTAAGTAATAACGTTTGTTACCTATTAGTTTTTCAATACTACCCCTCAAAGGGGGTTAAGGGATGTCAAAGTTTGTATGGAAGAATTATAAAGCACGGCCCGATTAACTCGAAACTCAAACTCATAGCATTTATTTCAATTAAACCAATTACAGGCACTTATGAATTGTCAAAGAGTCGGTCAGTTAGTCAGAAAGTTGAAGCTAGATGTCCATTCCAAAATCTAGATTTCAATGTAGAAGAACGGGCAAGACTCTCCACGGACACTCTTTTAAATCAAGATAAGTATACAACATCCTTAAATAGGTGCTATAAAATAATTAGGTACATCATCTTTATACAAACTTGTTTAAAGGCGAATTGAAACGCTCGCGATACAAAGATACCGCTCGTCGCGCGACACGCGGTGCCTTTGTGCCGCGCCTGTTTGAAAGAGCCTTTATTTCATAACCAGTTTTGGCTTATTAAAATAATGGCATAGTTACTTACTTCAAAAATAACCTTCAAACAATCAGCACGTTTTTGTATACCTATTCATACTATTGCAAATGCAATAAAAATAAGATGCACCTCAGCTCTGAATCTAGTATCAGTTATAATCTTTCCAACCATTAATTTTATTTAATAATTAAATAATTTTATTTTATTTTTATTTTAGCGTGTGATAATTATATTTTTTATTTGTCGTTTCACTATTATGTATGTTTCATTTTTAGATTTCATACATTTAGATTAGATACGTGTGGGAATGTAAAGTGAATAGATGGTAACACGAGGTGAAGGATGGCAACACTGGGAGTAAGGCAGAACGACGGATATATGAACGGCGGTGTGTGCGGTGTGTTTTTAAGTTAAGATTTTAAAAGTGTATTTTGGTTAAAATAAACCAGTCATACTAAAAATTGGCTGTTTACTTCGCCCTCGATCCCACAAATTGGGGGCTCGTCCGGGATCGAGTAAAAATCAAAGTACACAACGACGGCGACGACGACGACGACGCGACCGCGTGCCCGTACCGGTGATTTTTTTTTTTTTCCTGCAATTGAAGACGATTGAAGACGAACGACGAAAGACGACGACGACGTACACTACGACGACGATACCAGGAAGAAATTTAAACCAACATGACGAGAACACCAGACGACGCTGCCGCTGCCGCCACGAAGGTCAGTCAAGGTCAGGACCATCATCCGTCCTCGACACTGCAAATGAGTTCGGAGCTAATACCAAAATTTAACGGGCAAGATAAAGCCTATCCAGCTTCGCGATGGGTTCAAGATGTAGAAGATTACGCCGTAATTTTTGAGTGGACCCCCGTCCAACAGCTTCTCGTTGCCCGACGCGCCTTGGTCGGCACCGCGGAGCTATGGCTTAAGTCGGAGCGGCCACATAAAACGTGGGATTCTCTGAAGGAAGACTTATTGAAGGAATTTGCAGACACCACTGATTCTAAGACCATTCACGAGATGATGAGTTCAAGGAAAAAGAAGAAGACGGAAAGCAGTTTAGATTACCTACTAATAATGAAGGAAATGGGAAAAAGGGGTAAAATGCCCGACTACGTTGCCATAAAATATATTATAGACGGAATCATCGACTTGGAAGTAAATAAAATGATGCTATACGGTGTCAAAACGTATCCGGATCTAAAAGAAAAACTAAAAATTTATGACAGCTTGAAAGAAAACATGAAGAAGGACAGTGTGAGTGCGAATTCGAAACAGCAAGGGAAATCACATTCAAGGACGTCAAATACGACGCGATGCTATAACTGTGGAGAAGAAAATCATGTGTCATCGGCATGTCCAAACAAAACGAAAGGCAAGAAATGCTTTCGGTGTAATGAGTTCGGCCATGTTGCTGCGGAGTGCAAGAAAGAGACAGGCATATCGAACGAGAAGTCCGACAATACAAAATCGAAGACACAATCAAGACAGCAGGTTAGCCAACCGTCAACATCCAGAGGAAGTTTCTTCAATTCGTCGCAGGCGCAGTGTACACAGACAGATGGCAACACGGTGCATGCGGAGTGCGGGGAAAATTTGTGTTGTAATGTTGGCAGCCCGCAGTTAGTTGACATTGACAGTGACACCGATGACACAAACCACCGAGATGACAAGTATGACAACTCTATCAACGAAATCGTACACGAACGCGAAGTTTGCAATGTTAACGAGAACAAACAAATAATTTCAACAAACGAAAAACCATTCAAAAATGTGAAAATACACGACGTAATAATGGTAACCGCGTTAATAGACAGTGGCAGTGACATTAATCTAATCTCTAGTGAGTGCTACAAGCAAATAGGTTCGCCAAAATTGGATACAAACAATAATATCAAGATGACGGGTTTAGGATTTTCCGAAGTACGTTCCATAGGATATTTGAACACTACTATAGAAATTGATGGTTACAAATATCAAAATGTTGGTTGTTATATTGTCCCACAAACGTGTATGCCTTTTAAATTGTTGATAGGACAAGATTTCTTAAAAAATGTAATTTGTGTGTTGAATGGAAGTTTTGTGCAGATGAGGCCAGTCAATGAAGGTTGGTTGGGTAAGTTGAACTGTTTCCCATGTGTTTCTGATGTTATAGGTTATGTTGGCTGCGAACATTTAAAAGACCAGATTATTGGATGTGTCAAAAACTATCAACCAAAACAAGTTAAAGATGTCCCACTCCAACTCAAGATTATACTTAAAGACGATATTCCGGTAGCTCAGCGACCACGACGTATAGCGCTGAAGGAACAAGAAGAGGTAAATAAACAAATAGCAGAGTGGTTGGAAAATGAAATTATAAGGGTAAGTTTTTCTGATTATGCAAGTCCTCTTGTGTTGGTGCGTAAAAAGGATGGTTCTACGCGTATGTGTGTGGACTATAGACGACTTAACCAGAAGATAGTCAAAGATGAATATCCTCTACCTCTAATTGAAGACTACATCGACAGATTGGCGGATGCTAAAGTGTTCAGTGTACTAGATTTGAAAAATGGATTTTTTCACTTAAGAGTCAGTGAGGAAAGTATTAAGTATACTTCGTTTGTAACTCATAATGGGCAATATGAGTTCTTAAGGGCTCCATTTGGACTGTCAATATGTCCCAAATACTTTATGCGTTTTATTTCAATTGTTTTCAGAGATTTCATAGCAGAAGGAAAGGTTATGATATTCATCGATGATATATTGATTCCAGCGGAAAGTGAACAGCAAGCAGTTGAAAGACTAAAGGAAGTGCTCGCAGTAGCGTCCCAGTAGGTATGGATTACAGTTCAATTGGAAAAAAGCAAACCTGGTATGTCGCAGTATTACTTATCTTGGACATGTGATTCAAGCTGGTGAGGTGAGACCATCTAATGATAAGACCGATGCTATTAAGAAATTTCCGGAGCCAAAGACAGTAAAACAGTTGCATAGTTTCATAGGTTTAGCCTCGTACTTCAGAAAGTATATTCCAGACTTTGCATTAATTGTTAGCCCATTAACAGACCTATTAAAAAAGAATAAAGATTTTAAATTTAAAGAGAAAGAACAAGATGCCTTCAATTTAATCAAGGAAAAGTTATCAAGTGATCCAATATTAAAGATATTCAACCCGAAGCTCCAAACAGAGCTTCACACCGATGCATCCAGCACTGGCTATGCTGCCATTCTGATGCAGCGTAGTGTTGATGATGGACAGTTTCATCCTGTTTATTATATGAGCCGCAAAACGACAGATGCTGAGAGTAGATATACCAGTTACGAACTGGAAGCATTAGCAATAATCGAGGGAGTTAAAAAGTATAGACATTATCTTTATGGTAGGCACTTTAAAATAATAACAGACTGTAAAGCCTTTCAGATGACGTTAAACAAAAAAGACCTTGCAATGTCTACACGAGTTGCCCGGTGGATATTGTTTCTCCAGGACTTCGATTTCACCATTGAGCATCGAGAGGGTTCAAGAATGAGACACTCAGATGCTCTCAGCCGAAACCCTTATGTAGCTATAATAGATGATCTTCATGCTAATATTAAGAAAGCACAACAGACAGATGAAGGTTTAAAAGCCATAACCACTATTTTACAGAATACACAATATGAAGACTATTTCTTAGATAATGGTTTAATATATAAAGGAATAGACAAGAGATTGGTGATCCCAAACAATATGGAAGGTGAGATCATAAAGAAAGTCCACGAAAATGGTCACTTCGGCAAAAAGAAAATGCTAGAACTGCTCAATAAAGACTATTTCATAAAAAACGTGACTAAGAAAATAGAAGACTTCTTAGTAACCTGTATACCATGCTTACTGGCAACTAGAAAGGAGGGAAAGCAAGAGGGATTACTACAAGTAATAGACAAAGAAGATGTACCAATGCACACCCTACATCTGGATCATATTGGCTCTATGACGGACACAAAGAAGCAATATAATCATATCTTGACAATGGTAGACGCTTTTACAAAATTTGTTTGGCTTTTCCCTACAAAGAGTACGACGAGTAAAGAGACCATAGATAGACTACGTATACACCAACAGCAATTTGGAAATCCGAGTAGAATTATTACAGACAGAGGTACCGCATTCACAAGTACCGAGTTCCAAGAATATTGCAATGAAGAGGGGATACAGCATGTGAAAATTACAACAGGAATACCAAGAGCTAACGGACAAGTGGAGCGCATACATAGAATAATCATCTCTATTCTTACAAAACTGTGTATAGAAAACCCCACACTATGGTATCGGCATGTGAGTCGAGTACAGCGAGCGCTTAACAGCACATACCAAAGAAGTACTGGTACAACACCGTTTGAACTGTTAGTTGGAGTGAAAATGAAATCAAAAGAGGACATTGAGATCTATGATCTACTACGTCAACACGAAAGAGATAGTTTCATGATAGACAGGGAACAACGTAGGCAGAAAGCAAAAGAACAAATATTAAAAGTGCAAGAAGAAAATATACAGAACTTCAACAAAAAAAGAAAGGAAGCCACTCAGTATAAAGAAGGAGATCTGGTAGCAATAAGAAGGACACAATTTGGAGCAGGATTAAAAATAAAACCAAAGTATTTTGGACCATATAAAGTAACAAAAGGAAGAGGCAAAGATCGCTATGATGTTGAAAAATGTCATTCAGATAGTGAAGGCCCAAATAAAACATCAACGGCAGCAGATAGTATGAAATTGTGGCCTGCAGGAAATAAGGATTAGTAAGTGTGCTTAAGGTGTATGATTACTTGTGTTAGTATGAAAGGTGACGAATGAAAGAAACATTTTAGAAATAAGATTTATTGAGATTAAGTTTGATAACATGTTAAAAGTAAGATTACCTGGTGGCATACAGTTTGTGTTATTATAAGTTTTTTTTATTTTTTTCAGTCTCTGTAAACCTGTAAACATTATTTCAAAAAGCATTAGTATGCAAGAGCAATCAGTTTTATTTATAATAAAGTATAAATGATTACTTGATGTTGTAACCAACTGTTTTGTGCTATCTGTTTTATTTATGTAACCATAACTAAAAACATGAGGTAACTATTGTAACATACAATTATAATATCAGTGTATGCTAATAAATATTAGTCATTCCTATGAGATGTATGATGGGATGTATGTTTAGGGATTAAGATTATTGTTAAAATTTTTGTTATACTCAAACTAGTTAAGTAAGAGATAAGATGTGCAGGTTAAGAGGATTGGATAGGATTGTATGTCTGGGTACAGCATGAGAGATATGAATGTATGACTGAGGACAGTCATGACAGTCAGAATGGCCGAGTGTGGGAATGTAAAGTGAATAGATGGTAACACGAGGTGAAGGATGGCAACACTGGGAGTAAGGCAGAACGACGGATATATGAACGGCGGTGTGTGCGGTGTGTTTTTAAGTTAAGATTTTAAAAGTGTATTTTGGTTAAAATAAACCAGTCATACTAAAAATTGGCTGTTTACTTCGCCCTCGATCCCACATACGTGTAACACATTTCTGCTCCATAAGACTATCTGATAATCAAGAGCATCTGACATTTAGAGACAATATTATCCTCCCGAAGTCCCGACCGAATTGCGGTCACGGCAACCAATTTCAACGGAGGAGATAGTATTGTATAGAGAACAAGTGTTTGCGCATACACAGGTATACTCCGTCTTCTCTCACTCTCATAGTCCGATGGGACGGCAATAAGACGCAATCGGGAACAGATTAGGCGCGATACCATCGGCTGTACGTGTGCTTTGCCAGGCACGGGGGTGTCTTACTCGTACACTATTACATTCACTACTAGATCGGAGGGATCACGCAGACGGCACAAGGTGGGATGAATGAGCAGGGCAGTCATTTTGATTGCCGGATGTTAAGAGTGAAAAGCACGGGCCATGTCCGGTAAAAAAAAAACGTTTACAAGCGTCTTAATACATAGTCTTACTGTTGTTATGTGTGATATTTGATTATTCATTAAAACAATATTCACTTTAGTAGTAAGCTCTATTTTTCTGCAGTCACTTCACTTCTGGACCGGCTCTGTGCTTCACTTCTGTGAAGCACAGGGCCGGTCAATATGGCGACACTGGCGATGCTTGGGATAGGCTTATGTTGAACAGTGGACGTCTTTCGGCTGAAATGATGATGATGACCACTTATAGGGGGCTAATTTTATAGTCGGTTAGCACTTCGCCTGCAACATCACGGCACGCTTGCTCTTTCACTATGCTCGAGAGAGATAGTCACAACTCTAAACTTACTTCATGATACCTACATAATAGGTTGGGGAAAAAGTTTCTTCGCATTTTTTAAGAAAATTCAAAACATTTTTTTATATACATTATTTACATTTATCTAAAGTATGTAGGTACCATTTTGTTCGATAACTTTTTGCCATCTTGTAGGTAGGGACATGATCCCATTGCTATAGAAATTTTGGGACTTCTGATCAAAATACCGCGACAAGTGGTTTTGGCAGTCCTCTCGTGATGTTAACCTGACACTGCCTAAAGAATTCTGAAGACACCGAAACAGGTGGAAATCTGAAGGTGCAAGGACAGGACTACACGGCGGATGCATTAACACCTCCCAGCCAAACTCTCTTAATTTTTGCTGAGTGGCTAAAGATGTGTGAGGTCTAGCGTTATCATGATGAAAAACCACACCCCTTCTGGTGATTAATTCCGGCCGTTTTCTCTCAACTTCTTGCTTTAATCTCATCAGTTGTTCGCAGTAGAGTTCAAAATCGATGGTCCTGCCTGGTGGTAACAGCTCATAATGAATAATGCCCTTCCAATCCCACCACAAACACAGCATCACCTTATTGCGAGTTAACCCGGGTTTCGCCACAGTCTGTGAAGCCTGACCGGCCTTTGACCACGACCTTTTTCGCACGTTCTTGTCGTACGTGGTCCACTTTTCATCACCAGTTATCACCTTCTTCAAAAATGGTTCGGTTTCATTACGTCGTAATAAAAAATCACAAATGAGTACACGGTTCATTACGTTTCTTTCAGTGAGCTCGTGAGGTACCCAAATATCGAGCTTTTTTGTGTACCCAGTTTTTTTCAAATGCGCCAAAACTGTTTTGTGGTCAATTCCCAGTTCTTCAGCTACGTCGTAACTACTGATATACCGATCTTGCTCCACTTTTTCAAAAATGGCATCCATTTTATCCGTAATAGGGCGACCAGAGCGACGTGCACCTTTGACATCAAAATTTCCGGATTGAAAACGCTTAAACCAAATTTGTGCTACTCTCACAGACACTGCACTGGGTCCATAAACATGGCAATTATTTTTTGCGGCTTGCGTTGCATTTTTACCTTTTTTGTAGTAAAATTTTAAAATGTATCGAATTTCTTCATTAGATTCACCCATCTTGACAGTACGAAAAATAAATGAAAGTCACACATTTTCCTAATTTGAATTTAGAATTATGTTCTTTAAAATTTAAACTTTCAATGATACCAAAACCAGCCAGATACAAATAGTATAGCCAAAGAGATTTTATGTTAAGTTCGTACATACTATAATGCGAAAAGACTTTTTCCCCAACCTAATATTTAGGACACACATTTATAAAAATCCACACGTGAGACCAGAGAACAGACATGTATTACGTATACTACATACATAGACTTTCAAATCAACGGGCGAGTACATTACAGACGGTAGGTACATTAAATAAAATCGTGGTGAAGTTAAATCTGAGCATTAATTATTTTTGATAAAATTAATTGCGAAGTGTGGGAATGATTCTGATGCCGATAATACGGTGTGGTTTTAATTAGTAGATCTTTGTATATATTTGCCTCTTCGTCTGTAGGTCTATCTATTCAGAATTAGATTATCTATTCAGAAGTATGTATTCAGAACCTTGGGCTTCGTAGGTACGAATTTTGAAAAAAATATTATTTAATGGTCGGGTTAACACGTATGTTAAATCACCATTATCATTACTGGCAGTCTTGTTCCGCCCACTGCTGAGTATAAGCTATACCTATATTATCGCTTATCACGCTATTTGCTGTGGGGGGAAGAGCAATATTGCATTTGGTTCCTGTTCTTCTATAGTTTAAGACGAGACAAAATTGCAAATTATTTACAGTAAATCCGTCAATAATTTGGAATTTGCTCTGAAATGAAAATCATTACGCTATACCTACATGGAGCTAAACAGTCAATTATGACATGTACGGGAAAGAACGGCTATGTTAGTTACTTGTCAATGTAACACACAGCCTGGCGGTTCGACGTCTGACTTGCACGACTTTGATTGCAAGTTCGATTCCCAACTTATTAATGTTCTTTTTGTATGTTTTTTAGTATTTTATTTTTGAATTTTTTAGATAAGTGTTTTTTTTTAAATTGTCTAATTTGCCCCCCAAAAGTGACCCCCACATTCAAAATGTATTTATTTTCTTTACCCGTCCGTGTTTGGGTCACAGAAGTTCATTTGTGTACCAAACAACTTAATCGGTCTATTCGGAAGATTCGGAGCAAATTAGCTGTGACAGACGGACAGACAGACAGATACACACACGAGTGATCCTATAAGGGTTCCGTTTTTTCCTTTTGCGTTACAGAACCTTAAAAATGCTTTTACCAGATAAATAATTCAATTACAATAATTAAATCTATTAGAATTAACGTGTTAACAGTTGAAAAAAATAAAATATCTACATAATAAAGATAAATCTTAAAGTCAATTCACGTTTACTAATCGATTATTGCATATTTTTTATTTTTAGTCTGTACCATGGTATAATAATATTGTTTTAAAAACCATGATCTGTGCTGAAATGACATGACCCTGACAGTGACAGCCCTCGACCCACTCTAGAAGCTAAAGGTGTGTCCAAACAGAGCGCGGAAGGTGCGCGGCAGCAACACGTAACATTCGCAGGACACAATTTTTCCCGCGCTATGTCTAGACGTATGGACAAATGTACGCGCGGCAATGCTGTGCGGCAAAACCGGGACATGCCGCGCATTGACTATCTCGTCCAGAGATCTTCTCTTTTATTTTTGTTCATCTTCGACATCGTTTCGGCCGAAAAACGTCCACTGCTGGACATGGATATTTCCCAAGCATCGCCACTTCAACCGGTTCTGTGCTTCTCGCATCCAGCGGCTTCCTGCGGTCTTCACAAGGTCATCGGTCCACCATGTGAGAGGCCTTCCGAGTGACTTTCAGCCTTCTAATGAGGCCCATGAGAGCAATGCAATGGTGGCCCAATGGTAACGATCCCGACTTACGAGTTGTAGGTCATGGGTTCGAACTCAGGCTGGAACTTTACTTTGTGTAAATAATTTCATCACCACTGCTCTCAAAACGGTGAAGGAAAACGTCGTGAGGAAACCGCTTAGAACCAAAAATTCGAAGACATGTGACATCTACCAACCCACACTGGGCCCTGGTGGTGGATTACGGCCCACTCCCTCTCACCGAGAGGAGACCTGTGTCCCAGCAGTGGGAACATTATAGGCTGATTATGAATGAGACCGATTGTGTTGTGAGTGAGCACGTTTCAGTGCCAGAGGTATCACTAGTATATGAGACGAGAAGATATTACGTAGCTTCCCGAAAGCTACCCAGCCGAGTCGGATTCGATGATTGCTCTCTGTCTCAAAATTGGGCCTAAACTGGACAGTTCTTTTGTTTAGTTTAACATAATTGTCTACAACTTCGAGTGTAGGTGAGTGATGTACCTGCCATTGATGTTGATGCCTTGCCCTTTCCAGTCCAGAACCTTGAAGACATTCTCCAGTGCAGCGGTAACAGTTTTGGAGAGATAACGTCTCCTTGTATCACCCCTCTTATTTTTGTTATTATTTTGACGAGAATTCCAAAAATTCTTAAAGGATCCATACACACACATATACATTTCCAATAAGCGAATATATTGTTCGTTATCCATTTCAAGATTACGTCCAGACATGAACAATGACGAATCCTGACTGCGAATGCCGCGCGCTCAACACCGCTGCGCTTGGCCCTTGTCCAATCAGAGTGGGGGTAGCCGCGCTCAAATGCCGCTCTATATTTGGACACACCTTTACGAGTATATAGTATATTATATATGCCTCACTCGTTTCGTATCGTTTAGTGCGTGCGTATGTATGTATGTTTCCCTTAGTTTTATTGATATTTACCTCGACCCCTGCTTTCTGTCTACGGACTTCTGATCTTGCTTCTTGTATGACCCTTGCTACCATACCGGTCACGGTACGGAGAACCCCACATAAACGTTGGACTTGGGCTTGTTGTTTTGTATTCTACGACCGGCCTGCCGATTGCATATTGGCACCATGGATCGTTGTGTAAATTGTGGCAAAGGGACTAGAGGCTGTAGTTTACTTGGTCATCGAGCTTCAAACTTCAAAAATCTGCTGTTAAGTATAGATTTTTACGTAAGCTCACTTTTACTAAATCTCTTTTAACTCGGCTCTCAGACCGCCAAAATCCGCAAAATAATTAGTGATGGTTTGATAATATAGTAGATAATATTGTATTGACAGCGTATCCATCTCCTTTGCGTTTTTGATAAAATGTTTTTTTTTTTTACTTTAGCTTCAAATGGTCGCGAATTGCCAGAATCGCTCGGAATATGAGTATAAAGCTTCATACTAAATAGGTACCTATGTATGTACGTCTTCTTACGCACTTTCAATCACATGTACAGACGCCAGCACATCAAGCTACTACAATCTGTCAAAATTCATTAATAGATTTTCATCTTTATCGCTTAAGCATTAGGTTCAAGGTTGATTGGGAAAATTAGACAGTTTCGGGTGGCTTGCCCTGCTGGCGTCTGTACATAATGTTTTCTTAAATAATTCAATTACGCGTACCATAACGACCCAAGTTTTACATCTCAAAGTTAACGTGTGCTGTAGCTTATGTAGTTCGGCTCATTTCGTTACAGTTTCATGGATTATTTTATGTCTTTGAGAAACAAACTCTAGTAAGGTTTAGACTTGGTTCGAACTTTGTTCGTGTAGACTAATTTAATTCGTAAGAGTATTTGGAGATTTTCAAGGTAGTGTGGAGCTATTAATACAGACTGATTAGTTAACTAACGCAAAAGTACGCAAAAAAGAAATGTTCTTTGACTGGTCATCTGTAATAAATTGGAATAATAAAATAACAAATTTAATTCATATGAAATAATAAATGAATTAATTAAACACAGAAAAATAATTCTCCCGTTCCTGTTAAAATTTAACTAATATAATATGATATTACATATAATATATTAAATATAATAATTAATTATTCTTTTAAAAAAAATATATATATATTATTATATTTATTATTCTTTTAATATTTTATATAATTAATTATTTATTGTATTTAATTTTAATTTTATGCTATGGGTTAATACCTGAGAAATAAATAAATAATAATAATAATAAAATCCCATAGACACGTCACCATCGTAGTGATGTTACATCATTTAAAGAGGTGTTAATTGCCACATCTGTACTTATGCGCGTCATTGAGTCCTAACATTATGCCAATATTTAAATTCCTACGTTTCATAGATCTCGATAAAAACCTCTGTGAGAGACGGACAAAAAAGTGGTCTTAGAGGTTTTGTTAATCATAAATTAATCTTTAATGAGGAGATTATAATAAAAAAGTTTCAAATATTTTTAACTGTTTTTTTTTAAGTTTTGCATCTGTTTCAGTTTCAGATTGCAAGCATCTTGATTACCTAAAGGAAAGTTAGGTAGCCAGATGTTACAAAGTATGTAGCTGTGCAAAATGCTTGCAGAATAAATATGTCTATACATTGTTTTGAAAAAATAAAACCTTTGCTCAGGATTGGAATAATTTTGCAATTACTTATCTACGTGACTTTTCAAATATGATTACATAGAAGGACATACACTGACCTATTGGAGAGGCTCGTGGATAAATAATAACAGCCGCACGAGTCGATCGTAGGTTAAGCTACGCTTGCCGAGGTCGGTTCGCGGATGCGTGACCATCCATTACATATCGAGACCCTCTGTGCCTCAGAAAACACGTTAAGTCGACGCCCGCCAGGACGTAATAATATCGCGGCGATTTTTTTTCGCGCACTGGATTTTGAACGCTCTGCTTAGCGCCGAGAGTGTAAAATCCAACAGTGTGTTTTTTCGACGCGCTAGAATGTACTCTGTTATTGTTATGTTGGATTTTCAACGCTCGGCTCAACAACGAGAGTTGAAAATCCAGTGCGCGATAAAATCCCGCCGCGATTTTATTACGCCCGTGGGAACGGGGGCTAAGAGTCCGTATGCAAAATTTTGCTGATTTCGCTGATTTGCGTGATTTTACAGACGTAATTTTACAGTTACAATACTGTATTTCTATAAATTTTAATGCCCAATATGAAAGGTCATTTCAGTTATGATCTAATGAATGAGCTACTTTTTTATTTTGCGTCGAGTTTATAATGCGAGAATTAGGTTGTTTTAAAAGATTTTTTTAATGACAAATGTATTGTTTGGAATATTTTGCTTTTTTTTTCAAAAAATAGGTTTCGTTTCAACTGAAATTTATTCATGTTGTTTTAATTTTATAAACGAGAGTTCTAAGTAACCAAAACCAAAGGCAATTCATTGTCAATTTTCTCTAGAATTTGACTAAGTTAAATACTTTTTTACTCAAAAATTTTATAAGTCAGCGGTAAAAAGTGATTCATACATTGTATAGATAACTTTAAAAAAAATGCATTGTAATTTTTCCACACCCTTTAGAAGTCAAAACGATTCGTAAATATGTGATATTCCTAACTATAACCTCTTACAAGCAAGAATTCACAAAATTAAATATCTAATAAAAATAAAAAGTAGCTCATACATTAGATCATAATTGAAATGATCTTTCATGTTCTCCAATAAAACTTATAGAATTAAGTACTTATTATAATTGTAAAATCAAGTAAATCGGCGGAATTGGCAAAATTTCGTGTAGGTACGGCCTCTTAAGTCGTTGGTCCCGGTCGCCATTTGTAAATCTTTGACAATCGTTACGGGTAAAGAGAACCCCATAAAGTCTGACAATCTTCCCAATTGTCTTACTAAAGGGTATCGTATTTCCCACTAACTGGGTTGTAGAGGTCAGATAGGCAGTCGCTCCATGTAAAAGGTTTTCAGCTACATCCGGTTAGACTGGAAGCCGAACCCTAGTTGGAAAAACGCTAGGTAGTTTAAAAAAACCGGCGGAACACGCACAATGAAGGATTCCGTAGTTGAAAATAATTTATCAGGGCAGGATTTTTTCCCAAAATAATATTTTTTTTGTCATTAAACTGCAAATCGTGAATTTTCGGACTTTTGCCTTTACTTGTGCGGGGCCCTATTTCTCGAAATTTATTAGACTAATAATATGAGTCCATGAACGAATATTTTTTACAAGTTTGGTAGTGTGCGTTTAAATATTTTACTACCGTAGTTTCGAAACTACGGTAGTAAAATATTAGTTACTAGTTGCTATCTTATAAATATTAGCTAAAATAACTTGAGTAAATTTTATTTAGTTCTGATAAAGCTATTAGTCTCAGCAGGCTTGTAAAAAAGATTAGCCAAAATTATTAGACTTAAATTTACCAAACAAATTTTATAAAATGTGGTCAGATTCGGATATCTACACTACACTACACTGTATAAAGAATAAAATTGCTTGAGATAGGTATATTATATTGTAAACTATGTTCACTTACCATTGTGGCCTTTTTAATATTCGGCCAATAGGCATCTCGTAAGTCGTGTAGGTATAATCCTTGGCGGCAGAAATTACCCCAAGAGAATGGCAAACTTTTGTAATTTCTTCTCATTTTTTCCGCTTATCCTGCTTCGATAAAACGTTTGAGAAACCCCCAAACATATTGACTTTTGCTTCAAATACACTTCTTAAAACCATTAGCTTTAGATCCATGGTAAATTGTATTTAATTAAATAATTAAACAGGGGCTCGTGGCTAAGTAATAAAACCACACGGGTCGATCGATCAGGTTAGGCTACGCTTGCCGCGATCGGTCCGTAGATGGGTGACCATCTTTACATACCGAGACCCCTCCGTGCCTCGGAAAGCACGTTAAGCCGTTGGTCCCGGCTGTCATTCTTGGATCTTTGACAGTAGTTATAGGTCGTCAGAAGCCCGAAAGTTTGACAACCAGTTTTACCAAACGGTATCGTTACCCAGTAACTGGGTTGTGGAGGTCAGATAGGTAGTCGCTCCATGTAAAATACTGGTATTCAGCTGCATCCAGTTAGACTGGAAGCCAACCCTAACATAGTTGGGAAAAGGCTGGGAGGATTGATTTGTTTTAAATACAATCGGCTTTTACCGCCAATGTGCAAACGACAAAATCAAACGAATCCAAAAGTGGCGGGAACTTTTCCGCATTTTTTTTTAATCAGTAAAGAGGCGTGGGTACTAACTACGAGTAGGTATGTGTATTCAGCCAAGTCAGCCTAATTTTTTATTAGTCTCCTACTATTACTTATTAGTCCAGTACCTACCTGTTTTTGAGAAATAGGAAATATTAGGACTTGTAATTTTTACACTAATATACTAGTAAACTAATAGTTTCGAGAAATAGGGCCCTGGGAGACCTTGCTTCTTGCCAAATTTCATTATTCTAAGTCAACGGGAAGTACCCTATAGGTTTTGATTTACTTGCGACAGTTGTGAGTAACAAAATGTGTCGCAAAATAGCCGTATTTTTTATTGCATTGACTTAGCTCGATTATTATAGCACTCTAAGGGACCATAGACTTACGTATTCGATATTAATTTCAACTTGATATCTCTACGCGTCCTTGAGAAAAAGGGTCTTGACAGACTGACAGACTTGAATTTTTTTTTGTGTTATAGAATTACAAATTAACATTTTTTTGACTTTTCTCTTTACTTGTGCTGTGAGACCTTGCTTCTTGCCAAATTTCATTATTCTAGGTCAACGGGAAGTACCCTATAGGTTTTCATTTACTTGTGACGGTTGCGAGTTTCAAAATGTGTCGCAAAACGGCCGTATTTTTTTATTGCGTTGACTTAGAAGCTTAACTTTTTTAGAACGATAAGGGACCATAGACTTTTACGTATTCGATATTCATTTCAACTTGATATCTCAACGCGTCCTTGAGAAAAAGGGTCATGATAGACTAACAGAGTTGATTTTTTTTTTTATGATAGAATTACAAATTAACAATTTTCGGACTTTTTCCTTTATTTGTGCTGTGAAAGTTTGCTTCTTGCCAAATTTCATGATTCTAGAACAACGGGAAGTACCCTATAGGTTTTGATTTACTTGCGAGTATCAAAATATGTCGCATGAATGGCCGTATGCTTTTATTGCGTTGACTTAGAAGCTTGGGTTTTTTAGGACTCTAAGAAGCCATAGACTTACGTATTTGATATTAATTTCAACTTGATACCTACACGCGTTCCTGAGAAAGAGATTCTTGACAGACTGACAGACAGACAGACGGACTACGAAGTGATCCTATAAGGATCCTTTTTTCCTTTTGAGGTACGGAACCCTAAAATTGACTTGACACCTCCATATACAAATATTCCCCACCTTCAAATAATTTGCAAGGAAGTGTCGTGGTCAGATCTTATAATTGATCATTTCATGAAGTGTTCGTTTATTTCATGAAATGGCTGTGTTTCCAGAAATGGATAGAAAATGACAGTATCGTTTAAACGTCAACGATATGTCAGTCGACGTTTGGTCATGTCTTTAATGTAGGGTATTTGTCGTGGTCCGATCATAGAAATGGCCATATCGTGACTAGACTATTATCGTGACTATTTATCGACATTCCCAGTTTCGCAAAATAGTTGAATGTCACGGCGCTATGACACCTCGACCAAATGGGTTAGGTTAGTTTAGATCTGTGACCAACCACGCGCGAGCCGAGCGGGCGAAGCGTGAGTATGAAGCGTGCGGTGCGGCCGGCGAGCGCTACATCCAAGTTTGTTGCAGTTACTTGGCTATTAGTATTTTTAGGACCCTAAAATAGGAATTATTCAACTAGGAATAGATGCACAACAAAAACAAAGCGACATCAATGCCTCCACCTCGCCGGTGGATAATCTAACTATTTTGTGATATTATCACCTAATGTTTGGCTACATCATGAAGTAGTCGTGCGTTTAGCTATTCATATCGTCAAACGTTGAGTATTCTATGAATTGGCCGGACCACATCATTTTGTTTTGTTTTGCAGTGCCCTTACAGGGCGCATGTTTGATACTTTTTTATCTTATTCCGACCTCTGTACAACATGTTTGCAATAAACTGATTTGATTTGATGTGACCAGCGCGGTCGATGTTCTATTTCATGAAATGCTCGAACACTTCATGAAATGATCAACACTAAGATCTGGCCACGACAGAAGGACATAAACTGACCTTATTGGTGATGTTTTTCAGAAAGGTCAGGTGCGTAGTACTCGCAACCGGCTCGGCGTGCGTGTATGACAGTTAACGAGTAAACGAAGCAAACGGAGTATGTAGGGATCGTGGCAGGCGTTAAATAAACTAAAATAACAATATCACATTTTAATAAAAATCCCTCGTCCCCCGACCCACCGCGTTCATCGCCCGCACGCGCTATTATTTCGTTTTTGCTTAGTGTTCTTTCAGACTTTTTTTCTTTTTGCTCGGCTCCTAAGGGTCAGTAACGTGATATGTTAAATACGTCCAGCATCGAGAATTGAGCTACCAAATGCAAAAATAATTTTTCAAATCCGACAACTTGTGTTACTCCTTATATCCCGGCTTATATAAGCCGAGGAATGTCCTCGGCTTCGCCTACCGAGGATGTCAATACTTCCCTATTTGAATCGGATTTTGATAATAATTTTGTTTTTTAATAATTTTATGAGAGACTAGCCGTTGGGCTAGTCTCTCATAGAATTATATGATTCTCATAAGATTGACATGTTTCCGTGTTTAGAGAGGTTTTTCTTTGGTGTCCAACCTAAAATAGCCCGTAATGAAATAATGCGAGTCACTTATTTCTTATACTTTAGATTGCTGGGTACTACTTTCCTTAATTCAATTTTTTTTTAATCTTGGCTCTCCGAATTTTGTGAGTTTGTCTGAGTATGCACTTATTTAGAGAATTTATTGAGTGCCTACTTATGTTTGTATAGATGTCTCGTTGCTTTTTATATAATATCACGCCTTTATTCGCCGAAGGGTGAGGCAGAGGTGTAAGCAATAGCGCATCCACATTTCGCCAGTTATGTTTAAGTCCTATGTTATTGGGGGAAGCCTGTTACCGGGGCAAAACTCCAGGCCCTGAGACGGTTACTGAGAAATTTCATATAGAAAAACTCAAGTACACTTTGCCTGACCTGGGAATCGAAAGGCTTTATTGAAATACTACTATTTTTAGCACAAAGCCTGGGGAGCCTGGTTTTATTAATAGAAACTGTAAAAAAAATGCAGTCTGACCTACTTTGTCACATTGAGGGCAGTGATCTAAATTCGGAAAAGCTTTGGAAAAAGTCGATAGATGCCTATAGGTACTCTTTTCAACTATTTATTTTACTTTTAACATAAGCACGTTTGTGAATTCCTTATTTATTGACCGGCAACCATAGACGAAAAAATTAAATACTTCATGGACGCTAAAGTGAAATAAATGGTTGGAAACATTATAGATCGATTTCAATGTTTATAGAATAACCCGATTTGTGTAAGCATTTATGGCTGACTGACTGTATTGACCATCCTGGATTTCATTTTGATGCATGATTTGCTGATTTATTAAAAAATTCAATAAAGTATTTTTCTTTCGGGTAAAAATTTAGGGGCGTTAAAGATCACTAAGTTAGTTATTAAGTTATCGGTACACCAGCTGTTAATATTTTCAAGATAATTTTGTATTTCAGTAGCATCATCAAGGGATTTGACTGTTTTATAACTATTAATATCATCGGCGTACAAGGAGTAATTACTTAATTTAATTTTTCGATCGACGTAAGATCGTTAATGAATATTAAAAAAAGTATTGGACCTAAGTGGGTCCCTCGCGGAACTGCAGATTCGGCATAGTATGGTCGGGACTCAATCCCACCTATTGCAACTAACTGTTATATTTTAGATAATTACGATGCAAGTTAACGTAACAAGGGGTCACCAATACCAATGAGTTCAATTTTTTTTAAAGCACATGATGATTTACTTTATCAAAAGCGCTAGTAAAATCTGTATAAATGACGTCTACTTGTCTTTCATTAGCAAGATTACCTACGTGTCAGGTCACTTAAGTAAGCTACAAGATTTGTCTCAGTGGGCCGACCGTGCACTGCTGGTGCACCGTCGCCGTCGGTTCACTGAGACCCATGATATGCTGGTAAGGGGAGATGTATGATTTTGCGTGGAGCGTGATTACAGAACATACAAAAGGTTCACGTAACTTTGAGAAGTAGGAAAAAATTAATGTTGGTCGATAGTCAGACATAGACATCCGAATTGTCGCATTTTTCGAATACATGAATTATTGTTGCTTGTTTCCACATTCTTTTTAATAACCTGATTTTAATGAATAAATAAAATACGTAAAGGCAGCGAAAGAACAGACCCACAACGTTTTGTAAAAATAGGAGGGATGTTGTCAGGGCCACTTTTTTTGAATATGTCAAGGTTTTTAATCTTATTTAATAAATCCTTATTATTGAACTTTAGAAAATCGATGTACGACTTAGAGTAACTGATTGAGGTGACTAGAGAAAACAGACGAAAAATGAGTGGCATTTAGGCATTTGCAATTTAAGCACCCGAACTCACAAAGTTATTGTTGAGATGGAAGGAATAGAAGTGCGAAAAAACTATCAATAAACGTTATAAAATAATTTTATATGCAATGTAAACTAAACCATATGAAATTAACTTAAAGTTTCTAATCACAAAGCATATTTATCTCGTCTCGTTGGCGTTGTTTTATAGAGCACCTTTTTGATAACTAGGTACATCCATTTTATTTACAGAACGAAATAGTCTTACTACTCGCACTGCAGTTACAAAGGAGAACAGAAATTTCACATTTTACAGAACTAGAAGCAGTTTTGCCTGCTTGCAAATCTGCTTACATAAAGGTAAAGAAGGTATATGCAGGGTAGGTATTTGAAGGGAATTTGCACGAAAAATGAAACAAAAACATACATTTTATACTTTTATTACTGTTTACTTACAACTACCTAATTTACGACATTAACACGTTGCAACAATACTCAATTATTAATTGTATTTAAACATAAAAACATTATTATTGAATTTACACACAACTATTATTTCCGTTTACATCTATTATTGCTCTTATTATGTTAATATTAATTCCATTTACAATATATATATATTTAATACAGTTATGCTAATTAATTAATAAAAGCGCTTGACGCAGTATAATTAATAGATCATTATTTCGAAATACAGATATTGCACAATATAAATCTTTACAAAAAAAAAAAAACCGGCCAAGTGCGTGTCGGATCACGCACAATGAAGGGTTCCGTAGTTGGGATGAATTTATGTTAAGAACAAACTTAAGATTGTAGTTGAAAAACATGTTCTCCCAAACATTCCAACTGTACATGTAAGTTTGTACTCACAATATTGATAGATTTACGATGTTATTTTAAGACCACAAACTTCTTATAGGTTTTCCTGTAATCTACAGGTAAAGATCTATTTTCTGCATTTTTTTCAAAATTTTAAGCTCAGTAGTTTCGGAGATAAGGGGGGGGGGAATGGTCAATTTTCGTCTATTTTCTTAAATAACTTTAAAACAATTTATTTTAAAATTATAAAAAAAAAATATTTTTGAGACCCTCATAGTAAGAAGCCCTTTCATTTGACATGCCACATGGTGTAGTTTGCAAAACTTTTTTTTTTAATTATCTTATTAGCCCCCCAAAAGTGACCTCTATATTCCAAATTCATTTATTTACTTTACCCGTCCGTGTTTGGGTCACAGAAATTCATATGTGTACCAAATTTCAACTTAATCGGCCCATTAGATTCGGAGCAAATTGGCTGTGACAGACGGACAGACAGACAGACAGACGGACAGACAGACAGACACACGAGTGATTCTATAAGGGTTCCGTTTTTTCCTTTTGAGGTACGGAACCCTAAGAACCGTAGAATTATCAAAGAATACGCGGAAAAAATTCGTAGATGATTAAAAAAGATGTCAGATATATGTAGGTTCGAAAATTAATTAAAAAATGTTTGAACGCCTTCCCGCTTGTTGTGTCAGAAGTTCCACGTTGGTAATATCATAAAAGTACATAGTGTGTGCAAAATAATCCAATCAATAATCATGATAACCTTACCTATTTTATTACCAGCAAAGTCTTTGCTGGCAATAACATTCTTTATTTCAATAAAAGTTATCCCAGTAATTAATTCCTTTCAAATATTTTCTTTAAAAAATAATTAATTATATATTGTTTTATGTGACATTTTCTAATCTCTAACCTCACAAAAAAAAAAACAAGTCCTAATGAGCTCTTCCCTTTTTTATGTACTTGTACATGTATATATGTTTTAGTATTAACTTGTATATTGTATTTAAGATTTGTCAAAATAAACTTTCCTGAAAAAATAAAAGCATAGGAAGCCCGGAATGCTTGTGTTTATAAATAAAATTGACTCAATAGTGGCAGTTAATTTCTATCACGTGCGATAAAGTATCAATAAAGATACCTTCTATCTTTTAAAAGTAAAAAAAGATACAAAGCTACAAAATATAGCAAAAACATCACCTTCGTTTTCTTTTACATTTTCCATGCTTAAAATCTCGATACATTTACATAAATACATTTTAACCTAAGCTTTCTATAAAAAGCTTTCGATTACAACCAATTTCTTTAATAATAATTCTATGTACAACCGTAAACCAACTTAATTAATTATTTTAACACTTATTAGTTACGTATTTGTTTTCCCCTTTTGCAAACTTCCTACAAAGGTCGGCTGCACCAAACTCCATCTTTAATCACAACTTTAACCGCAGTTAATAGTTGAACTTCGTTAGTATTAATTGAATTTTCTTGTTCTCTACATAGAGCTGGGGTAACATAAACTTTCGAAACTAGCTGGTATCGTATTTTAGTTGACAAATTTTATCTGCTTACAATTGCAGCCGATAAAATTTCAAATATTTTTCGATATTTTACCTAAAAATGTAATATCCTGAATTTGGTACATGATAACGGTCACATGTTTGCAAAATACTCAGATCTCAATACATAAAACTATTCAAACTCCGAACGCAGTGGAAAATATTTCGAGTGAGAAAAGTCAGACGCACATTGCAATGCCGCATTGAGAATGCCGCGTTTATTTTCACAGCATGCTGCATAAAACCTAGAAAAGCATTTTAAAATGTTTGAAAAAAATCCACTTTTATAATGATTGGTATAAACGTATAGTTTAACGAAGTTTGACATAAAAAGTTTGGTGTAACCGTCCCTAAACGCCACTAAGACTAAAGTTAAATCCACAATTTAATCATAAATAAGCCTCGGCTTTAACATTAGCCTAACTAAATAGAAACTGCGGTTTACAACGCATAAATAATTCTATGACTTAGCGTAATATAATATGACAGATTTATATAAAGGTACTTAATTTATGTAAGTTTAATTGGAGTCAATAGTTTTATACGAGGGACTTTTTAGACGTATTTTAATTTTACAACAAAAATACTATAACGTAGTTACTTACGTTGAACGACATTTCTAATCTTGACGATTTTAAATTCTGCATAATAAAAAGCTAACGCGTAACGGAAGAAGTAGCGTTGGAAGGCCTCCTACATGGTGGACCAATAACCTTGTGAAGGCTAGAGGAATCCACTCGAAACAAGAAGCACGGAACCGGTCGAAGTGGCGATGCTTGGGGCAGGCCTATGTCCAGCAGTGGATGTCTTTTGGCTGAGATGATGATGATGACAGTAAAAATAATTATGGCTACTTTTATTTATTCTTGGTGATTCATAATTAAGACTTCTGTTTTCATATACAATTTCAATTACGCGGGGAAAATTATTACTGTAGCGAACTAATAGAATAATATTAACATATAATATAAAATAATCACACTAGGTACGTACAACGTACAAAAATTACAATAAAATCTGTCATTTTCTAATCACGCCTACTAATAATATCACAATCAATCTAATTAGTGACTAGATTATACAAAACGAGTGCTTAAACATTTAATTCTAATAACAGTTAGGAATATAGAGGGAAAGTTTTAAGCGATGGTTAGTTTAACGAGAGATTAAATATTTTACATGGTGTAAACAACCGTTTTTAGCTTTAGGCATGAAACGCATTTGGCAGTTGACCAATGACTATTAAATCTGGGAACAATTCCTGCCTGGTGCGTTATTATTAGCCTTAAAGATAAGCTTTATTTACAGTAAAAAAATATAAGTAATCTCAGTATCACAAGCAGGGTTAACTTAAATTTTTTCACATATTTCTAGAATTATAAATAAAAAAAACTGTGATTTTTCTGTATTTCTTCTTGGTACAATAAAAATGACGGGCTTTAAAAAAAAATTGCATGCTGATTTGATAATTTCTTTGACCCCATAATCTAGATATTCCGTATCCAGGCCACGACGCTTTTCAGTGCCTCTTAATGAAAACCTGAAACTCTCTAATTTAATTTCTTTACACCACTTTCACATAATAAAGATTAAAAGCAGTTTGTAATATCGGTATTTGTAACCAAGTCTTTGCTTTTAAAAGTTATGAAAGCTAGCTTTTGCTTGATAATTTAGTCACAAGAATTTTGGAAACAGAGACCGTTAGTTTTATAGACAAACTTCGATCCTCCCGTTGATTAATTTTTAGGGTTTGACATTTGAATAAATTTGCATACAGCAAGACTTCTTTATAAGAACACTAGCTTCTGCTCGCGACTTTGTGCACGTATGATTTCTTGTTTTAACTTAAAATATATCCTATCATAATTAGGCAATTCTACAGTATTGCCGAGAAAATTGTTTCATTAATGGGATGTGTAGCTTCCCATTAGTGAATCAATTTTCGGAATCGGGTTAGAAGTTCCGAAGATTACCCCCTACGTACTATCTGACAAATTTTACCTCTTTCTTTCTTTTCTTTTATTTCTTTCTTTTTTTTCTCTTTCTTTTTCTATTGGTATCAATTTGCAAGCATTTATTGTAAGATAAAAAGTAAGTCAGGCACCATAATCTTTCAATCTTCATGATTGTTTCTGTTTTCAGTGGTTTAGGCTGTGCGTTGTCTGTCACTCTGATAGTCAGTCACAGAATCCTTTTGTATGTTTATGTCGCAGTAAGATGGTTGCTATATGAAAAAAGGGGGCAAGGGTCGGGTAGTCCCCACGCAAGAGGACGGCGAGCTGAGCAGAGCCAGCTCAGCCGAGCCGGCCGAGAGGGTCGCCATGGAGTCGTCTGGCGGTGAGTCGGACGCCGAGGGCGGCTCCAATATAGTGCGAGCGGCCAGGTTCGAGGAGGTCGTGGTGGCGGCAATCGAGGGTGTGGCCTTGAAGAGGACTCAGTCCTCTAAAGACAAGGCCATACCCGCAGCCAAGGCTACCATCATGGCGGCAGCGGAGGCAATGCTACAGGGGCCTCCGACGGACGGAATGTCCGAGATGCGGGCGGAGGTCGCCCGCTTGACAGCCGCCATGGAGCTTCTCCGAAAGGAGAACGAGGAGCTCCGAGCGGACTTGGCCAATCTCCGCGGAGCTGGCCCTCGGGAGTTGCAGGGAGGGGCGCAGCCGGGGCAGGACGGGCCCCAGCCTGCTGAAGACCGGGTGCTGGCCCTGGTGCGGAAGGAGCTGGCTGCCCTCAACAGGCGGTTCTCCGTCCTGGAGGGCATTGTCCTGCGCCCCCCGCTAGCGGCTAGCCGGCCGGCCTCGGGCCAGCCAAAGGCGGCTTCGTATGCCGCCACGGCTGCCACGGCTAAACCAGGATCGGCGGGGCAAGTGAAGAGTGGTGCTGTGCCTGCGAAGGCACCTGCCAAGGCCCCAGCCGTGGCCGTGGTGGAGACGCGGCTGCCCCCGCCTCCTAAATCTCCTTCGGCTGACGCCGAATGGCAGGTAGCCGGGGAGAAGAGGAAGGCGGGTAAGGCGGCAAGGGCGGCCAAGCGAAACGAGAAGCGGCGGCGGCGCAAAGAGAGAAACGTCGCGGCTAGGTTACGTGCCCCGAAGTCCGCAGCTGTAGTAATCACACTACAGCCGGAAGCGGAGAAGAAGGGCGTGTCCTACCGCGACGTGCTCACCAAGGCGAGGGCGGCGGTGAACCTGGAGGAGCTCGGGGTAGTCGATGGCATTCGAGTAAAGGTCACTGCGACCGGGGCTCGGATGCTGGAGATTCCCGGTGCGGCCAGTGGCCCGACCGCTGACGCTCTAGCCGAAAGGCTTAGGGCGTCCTTAGATGCGGACATGGCCCGAGTGTCCAGACCCGCCAAGTGCGCTGACATGCGCATCCTGGGTCTGGACGACTCAGTGACGGAGGGAGAGGTGGTGGCCGCCGTGGTCAAGACTGGGGGGTGTGCCTTCGAACAGGTGAGGGTAGGCACCATCCGTCCTGACTCCACGGGGATGCGAGCCGTTACGGTGAGCTGCCCCGTGTCGGCGGCCCAAAAGATAACTGGGGAGGGCCAAAGGTTCCGGGTGGGCTGGGATTCCACGCGGGTAAAATTGCTGGAACCCAGACCTCTGAGGTGCTTCCGTTGCCAAGTGGGCAACCACGTCGGAGTGAAATGCACCTCGGAGGTGGACCGCAGCAATCATTGCTTCCGTTGTGGTCAGCCCGGTCACAAGGCCGGCTCGTGCAATGCCACGCCGCACTGCTATTTATGTGCGGCAGCTGGCAAGCCGGCCGATCACCGGGCTGGAAGCAAGGGCTGTGGTCCATCCACTAAAGCCCGGAGCAGGGGCAAGCCCTCTGCCACCGCCGTCACTGCCGCAGCCGCCGCCACGGCCGTCGCCGTTGCCGCCTCCACTGCCGTCGTCGCCGTACCCACTGCGGCAGGGCCCACACAGGGGGCTCAGGGAGGGGGTGAAATGGAATGTCAGTAATGGCTCCATTACGCCTCCTCCAGGCGAATATCGACCACTGCGCCTCAGCTCAGGATCTGTTGCTCCAGAGCATGGCGCAGTGGTCGATTAACATCGCCGTGGTCGCTGAGCCGTATTTTGTCCCGCCCAGTGATTACTGGGTGGAGGACCTGAGCGGCACAGTGACCCTCATTTCGTCGGCCGCCGCCGGTACCCTGTGCCTCGAAGCTGTGAAGAGAGGACAGGGTTGCGTTGCAGCACGGTTCGGGGAGATTGTCGTGGTAGGGGTATACTTCTCCCCGAGCCGAACTCTCGCCGAGTTCCACAACTCCCTTGCGGAGTTGAAGACCGTCGTCGTCGGGTTCCGTTCCCTTCCCGTGCTCGTCCTCGGGGACTTCAACGCCAAGAATGTGGCTTGGGGTTCCCGGTATACGGACACACGGGGTAGAATGGTGGAGGACTGGGCTCTAGAGACAGGCCTGGTCGTCCTAAACCGGGGTTCTGTCCCCACGTGTGTGCGGATGCGGGGCGAATCAGTGGTGGACATTTCGTTCGCCAGCCCCGCTCTGTTGCCGCATGTTCTTGACTGGCGCGTCATGGAGGGGGTGGAGACCTATTCCGACCACCGGTACATCCGGTTTGATGTCTCCGCCCAGACCTCGAGCGCGCCGGTCAGACAGGCCCCGAGTGGTCCGCGGTGGGCGCTGAAGCAGCTGGACCGGGAGCTCCTCCTGGAGGCCTCAATCGTGCAGGCCTGGGTGTCACCACCGGACAGGCCTGCTGACGTCAATGACGAGACTGAGTGGTTCCGGGAGGCCATGTCCGAAATATGTGACGTGGCAATGCCCCGGGTCCAGCCCGGACGCGCCTGGCGCCAGGTGTACTGGTGGTCGCCGGAGCTGACGGCTCTGCGCGAGGCATGCGTTGCTGCGCGGCACCGGTACACCAGGCACCGCAGGCTCCGTATCCGCCCTCCGGATACGGAAGCCATTCAGGCGGAGCTGTATGAGGGGTACAGAGCGGCGAAAACTGCCCTCCGAGCGGAGATCTCGCGGGCCAGAGGCCTGGCTCGCGAGGAGTCGCTGGGGACTCTGAACAGAGATCCGTGGGGACGCCCCTACAAAATGGTGCGGGATAAACTCCGCCCATGGGCTCCCCCGCTGACGCAGAGTCTCCGGCCGCAGCTCGTGGAGGACGTGGTGAGCGCTCTGTTTCCTTCGCGAGGGGAACATACTCCCCCGCCCATGGCTCCGCCTCCTGCGGTGCCCGATGCGGACTACATCACCGACGACGATGACGATGCTCCGGAAGTGACCGAGGTAGAGCTGAGAGCGGCGGTACGTAGGCTGAGTGCCAAAAATACCGCCCCAGGACCCGACGGCTTGCCAGGAAGAGCCTGGGTTCTGGCCTTTGGGGCTCTCGGGCCTCGACTAGGGGGGCTCCTAAGCGCATGCTTGGAGAGGGGCCAGTTCCCACTTCGTTGGAAGACAGGGAAACTGGTCCTCATTAAGAAGCCGGGGCGCCCTGCGGACTCTCCGTCCGCTTACCGGCCCATCGTGCTGCTCGACGAGGTGGGCAAGCTCTTTGAAAGAGTCATTGCAGACCGCCTCGTCGGGTGGCTGGTGCAGGAGGGGCCGGATTTGGCGGAGAGCCAGTTTGGTTTCCGCAGGGGGCGCTCTACGGTGGACGCCATCATGCGCGTGCAAGCCCTCACAACGGGGGATGCTGTGGCCCGGGGTGGGGTCGTCTTGGCGGTGTCTCTAGACATCGCTAATGCCTTCAATACCCTGCCCTGGAGTTGCATCAGGGAGGCACTCCGGTATCACCGGGTGCCAACCTACCTCCGTCGAGTGGTCGAGGCCTATTTGACGGACAGGGCCGTCATCTACCCCGGTCATCAGGGAGAGTGGAACCGGCGAGAGATGTCGTGCGGTGTCCCACAGGGATCTGTCCTGGGGCCACATCTGTGGGACATCGGGTACGACTGGGTGCTGCGCGCCGACCTCCCTAGCGGCGTCAGCGTTGTATGTTACGCTGACGACACGCTGGTCCTGGCGCAAGGGAGGTCGCACCAGGCGGCGGCTGAACTAGCGACACGCGGGGTTGCGACAATCGTAGAGAGAATCCGGCAGTTGGGACTCGAGGTGGCCCTGCACAAGTCCGAGGTCATGTGTTTTCATGGTCCTCGGAACGCGCCACCGTCGGGTTCCCAAATAACGGTAGGAGGGGTTCACATCGGAGTCGAGTCGACGATGAAGTACCTGGGACTCGTCCTCGACAGCCGGTGGAACTTCGTGGAGCACTTCCGACGTTTGGCTCCCAGACTGGAGCGGGCCGGGGCTGCCTTGAAGCGGCTCCTGCCCAATCTGGGGGGTCCAAACGCCTCCTGCCGGAGGCTTTACGCGGGGGTCGTGCGGTCCATGGCCCTTTACGGGGCACCGGTGTGGGCGCGTTCCCTGAGGCTGCGACCAGCCCGCCGGTTGAACGCGTCCCAGAGGGTCATGGCCATCCGGCTAGTCCGGGGATACCGCACGGTCTCTTGTGAGGCGGCGAGCCTCCTTGCCGGATTACCGCCATGGGATCTGGAGGCAAAAGTTCTCGCGCACGTGTGGGAGTGGCGCGAGGAGGCGAAACGCCGGGGCGTAACTCCGCTGCCGCGAGAAATCACGGTACAGCGGACAGAGCTCCGGCGGGATCTCATGGCGACATGGAGAGTGCGATTGTCGCAACCCAGCGCTGGGCACGCCACAATTGCGGCGATAAGTCCCCTCTTTGAGGAGTGGTTGGAGAGGCGCCACGGCGTCCTCACCTTCCGCCTAACGCAGGTCCTCACCGGACACGGTTGTTTCGGGAGGTTCCTGTTTCGGATAAGGCGGGAGGAAACGCCCGGGTGTCACCATTGTGTAGATCGCCCGGAGGACACGGTGGAGCATACGGTGGAGGTCTGCCCGGCTTGGGCGGAGCACCGCCGTGTTCTCACGCAGGCGATCGGCGGCGGCGATCTCTCGCGTCCAAACCTGGTCCAGGCCATGGTGCGGAGCGAGAGTGCATGGGAGGCCGTCACCTCCTTCTGCGAAGCAGTAATGCTCGCAAAGGAGGAGGCGGAACGCGAGAGGGAGAGGCAACAGCCGCGCCCTCGCGCCCCTAGCCGCCGTAGGAGACGCCCTGGGCGGCGGGAATCGATTGCCGATTCCCGGCCACCGTAGGCGCGGGCTTGCGGACGACGAGTAATGGGCAGCTCGCCGTCCGGTAAGGACCAGGCCCGGGTCGACGGCGCGTTGTGTTCCACGCGCGCCTCAAAGAGATGTCAGCAGTGACGGGGTCCAATAGGGCCGAAGCCGCCGGGGTCGCGGGTAGTTCGAAAGAGATACCGTGGCCCTGGCACGGGCAACTGAAGGAACACGGGTGGGTTTTAGTCAGTAAAAGTCTGACACGCCCTCCCGCTCTGCCCGGAGCGGGAGAAGTCATTTGATGATTTCCCATCCACAAAAAAAAAAAAAAAAAAAAAAAAAAAAGATGGTTGCTATATACCGTAACATAGTGATATAACAGTCTTACTAGGAATATATGACCATGATCTAGTAATATAACTATTATGGTACTCCGACCAAATAGGTTAGGTTAGAACTGTGGCCAACTACGCGCGAGCCCAGCGAGTGACGCGAGCGGTACCACGGTAGCGGCCGGCGATGTCTAGGTCGAAATTGGTCGCAGTAACAAAATTAGAGCACTCCAATAATTATGAACCACTTTAATATATAACTATATATTGGCTTCAACCACCTAACTGCGACATATATACAAAAAATCTTGATGCACTAAAACCTTAGTATTGAAAGACAGGACCTAAGCAGATTCTTTAAATTTTAAATTTTTACTAAGTATCCATAAAATATAATAAGTGTCACTGAGGGTATACGCTTAAACAAAGACACAGGTGTAGTATCGTTCCCTCATTTTGATATAAGGGTATAAGATCCTAATGCGATAAGGTACCTTATCGCTTAGTGGGCACAGTGCCAATCTTGAATTAAAATTGAGATATTCTTCAGGATAAATCTGTAATCTGTCTGTCCAACTGTGATGTATACCCCCTCGAATAAAACAAAAAAAAAATCCAAATCGGTCCAGCCATCTTCGAGTAATCGGGGAACATACATAAAAAAAAAAAAAAAAAAGGTTCGGACCAATTGAGAACCTCCTCCTTTTTGAAGTCGGTTAAAAAGACTGATCATACTGGTTTTGGATTGAGAATTGGTGGTCTTTCTTCTAAGTGAGCACCATCGTCGACTGTATCATCGCTTACAGAGATAGTTTTCAATTATAATAAAATGATGTAATGACTCGCACACGAAGGGTTCTGTAGTACTATTCTGTAAACATCTCACCGTGATAACTCAGGTGAAGTGAGCGTGAAGTGAGCCGCCAGTCCACCTGATGCTATAGGGGTTGACACTATTGACAGCTCGCTTTAAGATCACTTCACTCATGTTTTCACGGTGAGATATTTACAGAATAGCACTACCGTACCAACATACAATAGTTATGTAACTCTACATATTTAATAAAATACTTTTGCTTAAAAAAAAACACGTTTCTTGTATGTAAAATTAAAGATGGTCCCCCTTTTATTTTTAACATTATTATATTTTTTTATTCGTATTTATATTTTATTATTCGTGTATTGACTTAACCTTCCCCAGATTTTGTCAAAAAGCAGACTCCATTCAACCTTAGGCTGTAGGATTGCCTGATCTTGAACATTCGATCAATCAAGCGTTCTTTTATTAGCCCTTAAAATAGCATCAAATCAGCAAAATTAGTCCTTTTTAAAACTCCAACCCGTTAGGTTTTCTGTTCAGTACATTAGCCAATCGTAGTACACTGCGTTCCGATTCACGCACCGTTTGGTGGGGTGCGGCGATGCGTTCCAACTTTCATTGTTAGATCACTCAACTAAAACGGAACGTAACGTGAGGGAAAGATTGATTCATGGGCTGTGAAAATTGTTATTGTTATGCATGGTATGGGAGGTTTTGAATAGGCGAAGGGTAGATATTCAAGGTAAACGTAAAGCCTCGTTTTGTTTAGAAATTAAAACGATATTTTGCTTGATTAAAAAAAACTGATCTTTGATCAGATGAAAAACGCGGTGGATTAACTAACTGATGGCGTTTTACACAAGTCATTGGTGAAAGTAATTAATAGGTTGGGGAAAAAGTTTCTTCGCATTTTTTAAGAAAATTTAAAACATTTTTTTATATGCATTATTTACATTTATCTGAAGTATGTAGGTACCATTTTGTTCGATAACTTTTTGCCATCTTGTAGGTAGGGACATGATCCCATTGCTATAGAAATTTCGGGACTTCTGATCAAAATACCGCGACAAGTGGTTTTGGCAGTCCTCTCGTGATGTTAACCTGACACTGCCTAAAGAATTCTGAAGAGACCGAAACAGGTGGAAATCTGAAGGTGCAAGGTCAGGACTAAACGGCGGATGCATTAACACCTCCCAGCCAAACTCTCTTAATTTTTGCTGAGTGGCTAAAGATGTGTGAGGTCTAGCATTATCATGATGAAAAACCACACCCCTTCTGTTGATTGATTCCGGCCGCTTTCTCTCAACTTCTTGCTTTAATCTCATCAGTTGTTCGCAGTAGAGTTCAGAATTGATGGTCCTGCCTGGTGGTAACAGCTCATAATGAATAATGCCCTTCCAATCCCACCACACACACAGAATCACCTTGTTGCGAGTTAACCCGGGTTTCGCCACAGTCTGTGAAGCCTGACCGGTCTTTGACCACGACCTTTTTCGCACGTTCATGTCGTACGTGATCCACTTTTCATCACCAGATATCAGCTTCTTCAAAAATGGTTCGGTTTCATTACGTCGTAATAAAGAATCACAAATGAGTACACGATTCATTAGGGTTCTTTCAGTGAGCTCGTGAGGTACCCAAATATCGAGCTTTTTTGTGTACCCAGTTTTTTTCAAATGCGCCAAAACTGTTTTGTTTTCAATTCCCAGTTCTTCAGCTACGTCGTAACTACTGATATGCCGATCTTGCTCCGCTTTTTCAAAAATGGCATCCATTTTTTCCGTAATAGGGCGACCAGAGCGACGTGCATCTTTGACATCAAAATTTCCGGATTGAAAACGCTTAAAACAAATTTGTGCTACTCTCACAGACATTGCACTGGGTCCATAAATATCGCAAATTTTTTTCGCGGCTTGCGTTGCATTTTTACCTTTTTTGTAGTAAAATTTTAAAATGTATCGAATTTCTTCATTAGATTCACTCATCTTGACAGTACGAAAAACAAATGAAAATCACACATTTTCCTAATTTGAATTTGGAATTATGTTCTTTAAAATTTAAACTTTCAATGATACCAAAACCAGCCAGATACAAATAGTATAGCCAAAGAGATTTTATTTTAAGTTCATACATACTATAATGCGAAAAGACTTTTTCCCCAACCAATATATAAATAAACACAAGATACATTCTTATGGTGAGTTGCACGAAACCAACATTAGTTAACGGAGACTTTAAATTGATGCTGTCACTTTGTTGTGTCGTCGGCGGTATGTTGCTGGCGTGGTTGACTGCTCAGCAATTTCTCCTGAACGACGACAACTCTTGATACTGGCTATATTAGCGGACTGTCGCATGGTCACTGCACTGAACTTTTATGCACCAAGAAGTTATTTTCATGGTTATTTTACACGCACATACATGGCAATTCTGTCATCCGTCAATATGACAGCAAAAGCAGCGTTACAACATAAAAATATTAGACGCGGCCGTAGCTAATATGGCTTTACAAAATTATAATCATTAGTATCAATCAGCAATACAACTCCATTAGTTAGAATTGACCTCAAATCTAGCAATTTCATGAAATGATGAGGTTTAAGGTCAATTCTAACTTATGGAGTTGTATTGCTGATTCTAATGATTATAATTTTGTAAAACCCTATTTGCTACGGCCGCGTCTCATATTTTAATCAACTTAGAACCTGACACTGATCTGCAAATTGCAAAAAACGTAAGAAGAATTTAATTTCGCGGGCTACCTTAGCGCATCCTCATTAAGCTCGTTGCCCTTCTTGACGCGCGGACTAAAGACAAAACGACCCAATTAGGCAGTTTTCGAGTCCTCACGACGCGAGCGCTACAATCATATCAGTCTCTTTTTTATAGGTTATGGGTAAAAGGTAATGATGGTCCATAATAAATGCCTAATATTAGGTAACAGCCACCTACCTCAATCAATTTCAAGACAATGTTTAGGTTATTTCTCCATATTTAGCTTACATACTGACAGGTAATATGAGTTCATGTAATTGTTAATTTTATTTGACACATGATTTTGTGTTGTGTAATGTAAATTATTTTGCATATTAAAGTTCTCTAATCAAATTTTTCTAACTGGACAGACAGTTGTGCTGCTGGGGAGTACCAAGGCACTAGGAAGTGGTGAAGAGCGGGCGTTACGTGGGACTGTCTTTTGAATAAATGACTATTGATTTTAAGTTTCATTGTATCCATAGTTGTTATTGTTTTTACAAGGTTTTTAGTAAGTTTCTCCTTTGGTTTGTGTTTCCGGTTACAAATAATCTATTATTCAAGCACTTCCTGCCACCCTATTGAACTGATACTTGTTTAATCAATCATAACATGAGGCAGTGGTTTCCAAAGTTGACTGGCCTGCGACCCACGTAGCAAAAACTTCCAAATTCGAAACTTACCTCTTGGCTCTCATGGAGAAAAAAAGGGGCATAAATATATGAGTGAAGGACTGTTCAAATAAGAATAATAACATTCAGTTACAATCGCTTTTTTTTTAATGAAATACAAGGAGTGCTATTTCAATGAGAAGGATGTATTTGTTTCCTATTTTTTGTCATTATAGCTTTAGCATCAACATCTATTTTAGTTACTTTTAATCGCAATGAGTTTGATATTATGTCCAATTTATTTCGCTATTTAGTTTTAATATTAATCATAGCTGAAAATCAATTTTTCGAGGCCTACCCAATATTCGGTCAACGTTCAGGGTCAAAATGTCCAATTCGCAAAATGTCTTACTCCCAAAATGTCCAACTCCCAAAATGTCCAATATTGGTTATATAATGTTTGTTTTAATTTATAATTATAAAAATGATGATGTTTATTATTATACCTGGGTCGCGACCCATAGTTTGCAAAATGCTGGCATGGAGGAACAACACTTTGAAAACTAGTTAGTTTAAACATAATATTTTCGTAAGTACACCAATTCCCTAAACGTTACACAAATAGATTTTCTTTCAGATGCTCCAATTTTCGCTCCCTTGGATCGAACGATCCACATTATGCTCTGCGCATAATGCTCTTACAAACATTTATTTGACATATCGGCTAAATATTCACGGGGTATTAGGTACCGTGTCGAAGCGCTATCACGCGTGAAACGGATTTTTTTTAGACGCGATGTACTCTCGGTGCGTGAATCGGAACGGTTGAGCAAGCACCAATTATTTTGAGAGGTGCTTAGATTTTTTTATGGGCGCTGAAAAATGGAGACCACGTTTTTATGCTTTGAAAACTTCCGTGTTTTTTAACATTTCCGTTTTCGGTTTTTGTTTATTTTGTTGTCTTGTAGACGTTGTTTTTTGTAACATCAATGTTGAAAATATTCTATTTATTTTTGATGACAGCTAGTTTTCAAAAGAATTCCAAATTAATTTTATTTTTAGGTGGAAATGTTTTATCAACAGTTTTTCATAACAAAATTTATAGGCTAGGTACGTACTATTAAGGTTTTTTTAAGCCTGAAAGTTTCATAATTTTTGTTTAACCAAGTACACTCATTCCGAGTATAATTCTGTGATACAGGTTGATTCTTATCTTAATCGATGATTTAAGTGTTTTAGACAAAAAGTCATGGCTTAAAATCACGATTAGGGTTTTGTACACGACAACCAGTGGGTTACATCATCAGCCTATAATGTTCCCACTGCTGGGACAAAGGCCTCCTCTCGGTGAGAGGGAGTGGGCCATAATCCATCACGCGGGCCCAGTGCGGGTTGTCGTGTACAAAACCCTAATCGTGATTTTTATAAGGGTTCACTAATCTTGACTAACTTATTTTTATAATGTTTTGTAGTACCTTTAATAACCCCGAGTTGGCAAATCGGACTATTTATTTCAGAAATGCCTTGTACCCCACCTTGTAGGAATTACAACAAGCGTAACAGTATTACACAAGCCAAAATATTATATTTCCGACGCTACTACCACTAGATATAATTTATTATTGCGTTATTTTTCACACTAATCACGGAACATCGCATGTTGATAAACCGTTGAGGTTTTATATTAAATAATCATGGCCGCTATTTGCGGCATGATTTCAGTTTTAATTACATGTACATGTATCTTTATGTTTGCGACCTTCTGTAAATTAGATAATATAAACTTTATGAGCGTTAGTAAGGGGTTTAGTAGACATGCTACTTTTAGCATCAGCAGTCAGCGATTTATTTGCTTTTTGTAAGCTGGATACAGCGACTGAGCTCTAAGCCTCGCATACTTTTAGTATAAGTGGGTATAATCAACAATATAGCCGCTTTTCAGAAAGTCTATGCAGCGATCACCGACCTTATGCAGGATCGAAAGAAAGGCGCTTTTTTAAACTGCGCGATCAAACACACCAAAGCACCAAAACAAGATTCAGAAACAAAAGAATCACCGGAACGCGCGATTTTTGCCATCTCGATCTAACGCAGACTGTCGGTAAAACGTGAAGTAGCATTTACAGAAGTTCGAAAAATCGCAGCTGCTACAAGTCGTCAGTCTGCCAAGGCTCATAGATAAAAGCAGGCTGTGAGAATAATATGACAGTCACTAAGCCGTCACGGGTAGTTAGGAGCTTTAGTCTTGGGAATGGCCGCTTTAATTTTGTCGGGGATAGGGCTATAATATATTTAATTTAGAAAAGTTTAAATGCGAAAGTTCATGAAAATCTCTGCGTTTTTAATCATTTGGCTAAAAGTCCAAGCAGCTTTGTCGTAGAAGATTGAAAAGATAGATTTGTTCTGAAACTACTAGAGGTGGAGATTAGACGCAAGTTTCTCCATGACAAAATTCCTGGAGTTGGTTGCACCTGGTTATTGTGAGTACCCAATAGTTGACAAAAAGTGAGGTAGTATGATGTAGGTATCATAGAAAGAAAGAAATACGATAAGATTGCAACTGAGATTATAATGTTAACGTTCTTAAAATTACAAGAATTGCACTTCAGGTATTGGCCGCAAATTCGCTTTGCCTCTTTCTAGAGAGTGGTAATTTTCGTGAGGCTAACGCTCAATCCAATTCTCTATGTCTATGGTATAGCAAGTCAAGATATTTCACATTGACACACAGATGACAGTACAGTTGTTACCCAAAAAAAAAAAACAATTTAAAAATATATTACGATTGTCATCATTTCAAATCAGAACGAATGCCCGAATAAGCTACAGCTCACGGCAATTGTTTTTTTTTTACCGACGGCAATTGTTTTTTTACCGTTGCTTTGCCATGCTTAAAACATGGACTTTGAAGATCAAATCAGCATACTAAAAACAAATTGAAGAATAACAGATAAAAGACCAGCACTAATTTTTATAATAAAGGACGTTCAGTTAGAATTTATACTAGAGTACCTTTTACCACAACTATCTCAACGCGTTCCCATTTTCAATTTCAATTTATTTATTTATTTTATAATCAACAGGTTTTACAAATACATTTTAGAGGCCTTCTTTTAAGTATGGAGAAATATCTGTAACAGAAGATCTCCGTCTTCTATTACTACTTGTACACAAACAAAGCCTGGTAATCAATAAGAAAATAAAGTACATGAAAACAAAAACTACAGGATTTAAAACTAATTAATTATTTAAGTACTTGAATTCGTAAACTCAGATAATTTACAAAAGATACTGAGAAAAAATTATATGTATGACGTTGAGTTTGTCGTTCCACATATTTTGATAATTATCTCAGACTCCGATTTCAAGTATGTGTAGAGTGTGAGTGTGTAGGGGTGTGTATGTGAGTGTGAGGGTCTTTGGGGAAGTGGGTGTGGGGGGCGTGTAGGAGTGTGAGTGTGTGTGTGTGTGTGTGTGTGTGTGTGTGTGTGTGTGAGTGAGTGAGGAAGGGAGCAAGGGAAACCAAAATAATATTATTAGTGTGAATATAGAGGTCTCGATTACAATATATCGATTATTTTTATCGACATACGAGGAGCTATCTAGCTATCTAGCTACTCGAGAAGTAAGACTTTAATTAATGTAATGAAAACTTATTGAAATAGTTGTAATATCGACGCTTTAATATAATACATAATATAGACTTCTAAGAAAATAGAGGAAATTCTATCACTATGCAAGTATATACAGTAATATTTATAACAATTATCTCGATTATGTATTTCAGTAATATCAAATTCTTAAAGTCTAAATGCTTTCATTATGCTTATTGCCATCAAATGGACAATTTGAGCAACTATTTATTATTAAAAGACTAGTATTTCTATGGCAAATTATCTACAAAAATAATACATTATTATAATATTCAAGGGGGTATGTTTGTCCCCCTATCAATTCCAGTGTTATTTATACTTGGAGGACAGATTGACCCCACAAAGTATAAATACTATTCTCTGTCCACAGGTTATTCACTTTTTGACACCTGTCAGTCGGACAGTTTCTAGTTGTAATAAGGATCAAATTTGCAAAACACTTATTCGTTAGTATGAAACTGACAGGTGTCAAAAAGTGAATAAACTAGTGGACAGAGTATATAAAATAATGTTAGGTTATTGCTATGTCACTGATTAATACTATAAATATTACAGGCTAAATATTTGACTAGATATTGCACCCGTACTACGAACTTGCGATATAATATTGCAAAGCGCTTTTCCGAACAAAACCTTTGATTATTGACATTTGATTTATATTTACATGTTTATAATTATAGTGTCGCCCTGCAAAAAAACTAAAATTAACAGGCCAACTTTGTTATGCTGGTGTACTTACGTGACAGCTAACATCTTACATTTGCGTCAGTCAGTGTGCTTGCATTGTGCTTTTCTAGTGTGCGTGCAAATTGCAGAGAACAGTTAGATGCAATTTTTTTCAACAAGTTCACAGCTTTGACTGTCTAGACATATTTATATCTTTGCTTTAAGCATTATTCTTACAAAATAAGTTCTCGAGACTTCGTGATTTAGAATCGTATTTTTTACCGAATTTAGAACTACCACTTTACCTAGAGAAGGACTTTTAAAAATGTTGTCACAGTATAATTACTTACTTACTTTGTACAGCTAGTCAAGATATTTGACATTGACACACGGATGACACTCGTTATTACCCAAAAAAAAAAAACAATTTATAAATATGTTACGATTGTCATCATTTAAAATTAGAACGTATGTCCCAATGAAACACAGCTTACGGCAATTGTTTTTTACCGTTGCTTTGTCATAGACCATCTGCACAGAGTAAAATTTTTTTGGTTACACTATGATCTAATAGATATGATTTAATAAACAAAGCTTTAACTAAAGATGGCGCGAACAAGCATACACACATTCACGACAACACTTAGGTAACATTTCCGTTATTTTTACAATGCCTATTGCTAAAACGAAATATACTTTCCATACCGCTCCAATTTTTTTAAGAATTTTCCATACATACAAATACAACCCATTTGGGACAACGTTTCTATAGACCAACTTTAAATACAAAAAACTTATTCAATGCGCTTGAATAAAAGCTTACATACAAAATTTTTGCAGTATTCGATGCTCTAATCTACACACTAACACTACACACATATCGTTCGTACGACTTTGCGACTGCGATTTTTAGTCGCATCGCTGTAGTTACTACACGAACTGCGCTGTCCCCGTGTCTTTCCAGCAACTGAAGCAGCAAGGCAGTGCACACATGAGCGTGTTTTTGAACGCGTCTCGAAAGTCGCGGTTGAAATACGCATAAATTAGCGGGTTGAGCGCTGAGTTGAAGTAGCCGATCCAGAATAGAACGCCGACCACGACTGATGGTGTTTCGCACGGCTCGCCACATAGGTTTGTTGTGACGTACCTGTAGAAAAATGGTGTTTTAAATCATATAAAAAGTAGGTACAATCTAAAATGAATAGATTTGTAATTTTTAGACTGTTGATTCTTATTGTGAAGTGTATTAAATTTACTTATGATAGAATTTGGGCCGAGACTACAACACGTGTGTCCTTTATGAGTTTACCTGTATTACACATATTGGTTTTCGTACCACATTTACAATAGGTTTCGGTACTTATAAAACTTTTTAAATATTTTTAAAATACTCATTTTATTCTTGTTAATACGTATGGAATTACTTATAAACTAACATTAAAAAAATATTTAATATTTTAATTTACTCCAGGAGATAGCAGTAAACAATAAAAAACTCACCAAAGAAAAAACGGAAGCCAGCATAACAAAAACGCGCCGACTATGATGCCAAGTGTGCGCGCGGCCTTATGTTCCGCTCGCCACGACTTGCCGGCCGCTCGGAGAGACGCACCTGTTGACGATAAAAAATAATGTTAAATATTTATTTAACAGAATTAAACAAGTTTATATTATACACAACTTCCAATAAACAACCGAAGTTTACAAAAAAAAAAAAAAATGTTCCGTACGAATAAATGTTTCATTCATAGATATATGAAAGAAGGAGATATGCCCGGTAGTTGAAAATGTATCAGAACCCGATGTCGCTAGGTTGGCCCCACCACCGCGCCACTACTACACATGTAGTTCACTAAAAGCAATAGATACAAAGTCGCGCACACACTTGCAATTCATAAATCAGAACATACTACACAATCAATTATAAACCTTAACTCGTCACACACAGCGTGCATTTACCATGCACCGTACAACTTACTCACACAAAAACATCTGGCGCTATTATTGTGTTGTGCAAAAAGCAATTTATTTTACATATACGCTAGTGATTGACTAAATCGGAAAGTTATCGATACTTCCATTTATTACTGTACAAGAAAAATTTGGGGTCCTAAAAATAAAATAAAAAATGATATGTCCAGAAAGTATTATATATTTTAAATGAAAAAAAAAATGTATATTAAAAAAAAAAACACGAATCAATAAATTAAAACAATCCGGTTAAGTTGGTTTAGGCTGTGAAACCGAATTGTTGAACCCTTTTATGATGTGTTTACTCACTGACCTGTAAAGTGGAGGTATTTGTTCAGTACTTGACGTACTCTTAATTTTGGGATTGCCCATTCAAAAAGCCTGCGAGTTTTCTTTAGAGGCTGGAACATTTCTGCCTTAAAGTGAATTGAGCATATGGTGCTACATTTTGTTGGGAACCAGTTAGGTGGCCTTCCTGTGGCATCAATCCATTATTTTTTTGTATTTGTATCTTTTGGGAAGCTAAAAAGGTACTTTATGAACTTATTTATCATTTACATAATAAGTATGTTAAGCTATAGTCTATATAGTCTATAGGAACTAGTTGGCCGCTGAGACAGGGGTGAGGCGGCGGTTCGCAACGCACGTACTGAGTAATGCGCCCTCGCTCCTCCATCCCACCGCTCACATACCTAAGGCGCGATCAACTAGTTCCGCGCGGTCTATACTTCTTAACCTCACGATGAGTAAGCAGGTAGCAGGCAACAAGCGAATAGGCTTTTGTTATTAAAAAAAAACCCTTAGTTAAGAAATAGTTAAATATATGAAAACAAACACATGCCATACTCATGCATAACAAATAAATAGCATGAATATGTTGACTTATTTTAAGCAAAAATCACTAATATTTTATCTGAACCATACCGATTACTACAACGCATTCGAATCTTGTGGTGCATAGTTAAAGACTTTAGCGGAAGTAAAATACCAAAACCAAAAAAAAGTAAGGAAATAGCACGAAGATGCGATAATTTAAACCCTAAAACACTCCACCTAAACATTAATAAACTTACTTTACGACAATAATAATAGCAATATAATATTCGCTGGGCAATCGACATTATTATCGATAGCCTACTTTAGTGGATCTTAACCTCATCACTATCTCGCCGCAAGACACAGCGGCTGTACTATGCGACGCTCCGCGTAAATAAAGTATCGTTTTGTTATTTTTACATTGCTTGTCCAGTCGCTTAGCGACATACTTAAGGTAGTGGTTAAGGAGCAATGTATTTGCTGCAAAAATAGTACAGCCGCTGCGATATTTGAAAACAAAAATAACGTAGTAAATAAAAATAACGTAGTAGCAAGGAATATTTTACGATTTGTTGTTTTTTATGATTTTAAAGATAAATACAGTAAAATACTTTTAATTACATATGGTAAGTGATTCCGTGCGATACGAAGTTTTTAATATCACTTCGGTTTTTGCAGGAAACCACTGAAGAACACGGCATTTTTATAATTTATCGTGACCACGGTCGAAAGCGTACTAGTTCGCGGAGACGGCCATTTGGCGAGTAAAGGCACAGCGTGCGCATAACGCGTGGACACAAACGCGCCCCCATGCCACTTCTCCTGTTTTTTATATTTCTATGGTTTCATTCGTGCGTTCAAGATCGCACGAACGAAAAAACTTTTTTACAAAAAAATACAACCGACTTCAAAAAACAACACTACAAAGTGAAAAATAACTTTAATTTCGGAAGTCGGTGTCTAGTTAAATGTATTTTCGTTGTTTGCCACCGACTTCCGAAATTAATTTTTCACTTTGTAGTGTTGTTTTTGGAAGTCGGTTGTATTTTTTTGTAAAAAAGTTTTTATTTTTCACTTTTTAGTTGTGTACCTACCCCACACAAATTCTAATACCACTATCTGCAAAACAAACTAGAACATCACCCATATAAAAGTGGGGAAAAAATACGTATTATTGAAGCTAACTCAAAAACTACCCAAGCAAAGTTAATCAATTTTATATGGGACCAACTGTGATGTATACCCTCTCAAATAAAACAAAAAAAAATCCAAATCGGTCCAGCCATCTTCGAGTAATCGGGGAACATAAATAAAAAAAAAAAAAAAAAAAAAAAAAGGTTCCGACGAATTGAGAACCTCCTCCTTTTTGAAGTCGGTTAAAAAAGTTCAAAACAGAAATGTTCAATCTGCCTAGCCTTTTCCCAACTATGTTGGGGTCGGCTTCCAGTCTAACCAGATGCAGCTGAATACCAGTATTTTCCATGGAGCGACTGCCTATTTGACCTCCACAACCCAGTTACTGGGTAATCCCTTTTGGTAAGACTTTCGGGCTTCTGACGACCGTAACGACAGTCAAAGATACACGAATGACAACCGGGACCAACGGCTTAACGGGCTTTCCGAGGCACGGAGGAGACCCGGTATGTAAAGATGGTCACCCATCCACGGACCAACCCCGGCAAGCGTAGCTTAACCTGATGGATCGACCCGTGCGGCTGTTATTACTTAGCCACGAGCTCCTCTATTCTATTTAACCTACATATACATATTTAAATATGTATATGATGACACTGAATTCATTCTCACATTCACTGAAACTTACGTAGAATGCACCTTTTAGAAGTTATACACTTTATTGATAGAGAATATGATATTGTTTCGAGACTACTATCTTCTCATCCTTATATCACTTATGACTTAGACCCAAACCAATAACAATCAAATTGGTAGGGCACAAAACGCTAACCCATACTGAAAATATCCTGATGGAAAAATCTACTAAAACTTTGCGCGACCCGGCGGGGTTTTATAAGACCCCATGCTTAGCAGATACACCTACGAATACAACATCAACGTCCTAAGAAAGACTAAGGGACTGTTTCACCACCTACGATTAAGTTCCTAGTAACTTACTTGGCAGATAATTTCATACAAATTCCGTTCCATTTTTTAATTTATTCGGTAAGTAGTGACTATTCGGACATCGTCAAATCGTCATCGTCATCGACATCCTCAGAAGTTTTATTATTACCCGACTTCCTAAGTTCTATTAATACCGACTGCCCCAGAAGGACGGTATTGTTAGAAATAAGCTAACATGGAAAACTCATTACGCATGCAACGTGTCGAGAACATCACGCCGCGCCGGGCGACTGCGGGCGGAGGCTGCGGTCGCGGAGGGGCCCTCGAGCAGCGGGCGCGCACCGGCCGGCTCGCTACTGCGTCATCGTCCGTGCTACTGAGCGGCCACGTACTCATATACACAAATCACTCGCCAAAGTCAATCCGTTTGTACTTGTTTTCCAAGAATATCAATAATACAGTCCACCATTGTCGAAAGTTATATGAGTTTGATTTCGTCCTCATAACACCAGGAGGATATTCCCAATCTTCTTCATGGTCCTTCAACGTGTAACTGACCAGTTAATGGGAATGACAAGCGGTTTTTTGCAAGATTGAAAACGGCCGTTAGAGAACGTCATCAAGAACAAGACGACTATTCGCCCTTCGTGCGAAACTGGTTCCAGTCTTAGTGAAGAGGCGTATTTGTAGGAGCGAGCAGTTCTTCAGTGGTCATCGTAGATGGGTCATAGCAGCGTAGCAGCCCAAGCAGTACCCAAGAGCATCGTCATCCATTTCAAGCAAAATACGTTCAGTTTGGACTCGCAGTCAACGGATTTTGTGAGATCGTTCCATAATATAACTAACATTCATACATAATTCATATATTAACTATCATTCCTTAGAGATTTAGATAGTGCATTAGACCAGTGAATCATACATTATTACTTATCTATTCATCTTAGAATAACAATCGCATAACATTAGTAATTAGCTTGCTTATCCAGTAGAATCAAACATACCTACACTTTTAGTTCGTATTGTTTTTTCTTTCACCATTGTTTGGTTTCAACTTTGAAGTAGTTTTGTCTCATTATAGAAGTTCCCCACGCATTAATAATTAGTAATAAGTGCTTATTAATCTAGTTATAACATTTGTAGTTTATTTTCTCTCTTGACAGTTTGACATTTTGAATTCAAATATTTTTTTCAACCAACCGCCAACCGATTTTTAATAGCAACGCTTCATCGAGCTGTTTGCCATTTGCTGTTGTACAGGAATACTATAACAGTATATTTCAGTGCATTCAGCAATTTACCTTTCTTATCTTACCTACTCATTTACCTACTTGCTTTTCTTTAGCGCTTAGAGCTACCATCCTGTGTAGCCATGGCTGAAGAAATGACGGTTAAAGAGCTTTCAAAAAAGCGTGCCTCAGTAAAAGCGCAGCTAACTCAATTCTCAACATTTATAACCACCACTAAGTCTTGTGAACAACTTAGTGAGGAACAGCTTGTCGAGTTAGAGATGAGAATTGAGAAAATTGATAGCTTATATGTCACCTATGATCAGTTACAGAGTCAATTGGAGTACCTGTCAGCCAAACCCGACGAGCAATTTTCTGAACGTGAGCAATTTGAGTGCAACTACTACAGGCAGCTAGCATCTGCTCGCGCGCTTCTGTCACGGCATCGCGCTCAACTGGCGTCTAAGGTGAGCTCCAGTGAACAACTTTCAGTGGTTACTAGACAAAATAATGTTAGACTTCCTAAAATAAATTTACCTCACTTTAGCGGCGGTTATAAGGATTGGTTGGAGTTTAAAGATATTTACATTTCATTGATTCATGAGGAAAAAAGTATAGATAACATCAACAAGTTCCACTACTTACGCTCATCACTTAATGGCAGCGCAGCGCTAGTTATTAAAAGTTTAGATTTCAGAGGGGATAACTACGACAATGCATGGCAGTTGTTGTGTGACAGGTACGATAACAAGCAATTATTAATAAATAATCACATTCAAGCTTTATTTACTGTAGAACCACTACAAAAAGAGAGTAGTCAGGGCTTACGTCAGATTATTGATGTCACTAGCAAGAACCTACGGTCACTGGCAACACTAGGCCTGTTAGTACAGCATTGGGGTGAAATAATCATACATTTAATGGCATCAAAATTAGATCCGGTTACTAGTAGACAGTGGGAAGAGCATAGGAACACTCAGACTGAGTATCCATCTTTAGACATGTTCACTAAATTTATTTCTAACCGCTGCAATCTTCTAGAAACGCTTGAGGAGGCTAAGAGTTTGAAGCCGAAGCCAGAGTCATCGCACAGTAAGCCAAAGAGTTTCTCTGTATCAACAAGTAAGGGTAAATTTAATGTTTCGTGTCCCCTGTGTAAACAGAGTCACTACATATTTAGTTGCGATCAATTTAAGGAGCTTGCAATCGCTACACGCTTATCTAAAGCTAAGGAGTTTAAGCTTTGTTTGAATTGTTTGCGCCCAGGTCATTTGGAGGCTTCTTGTCCACTTGGTCACTGCAAGTATTGCAAGAAAAGGCACAATACAATGTTGCATTCTCATGACGATGATCCTAGCTCTAGTAAGGAGCACATAGCTTTAGCAGGCACTAATCATGAATTTTCAACTCGTCATGTATTGCTTTCCACAGCATTGGTACGGGTCACGGACCATTCCGGGACGCCGCACAGCGCCAGAGTCTTACTTGACAATGGAAGCACGGCAAATTTTGTTACCAAGGACCTTTGTGGTAAGCTACGTTTACCTATCCGTAGTGTAAGCTCACACGTTGCAGGCATAAACAGTCAAGTGTCTACCATTACGCAATCTTGTGCTTTACATTTACAGTCGTGTGATGGGACATATGATATTGACATTGATTGTTTTGTCTTGCCCAATATAACCACTCATATACCTCATACATACATAGACTTATCTAACTTGCAGCTACCAGCAGGTATAAGTCTGGCTGATCCATCTTTCAATGTCCCTTCCTCCATTGACATACTTGTTGGAGCCGACATCTTTTGGAGCGTGATTGGTCGCAACCGTATACGCTTAGGTCGACATATGCCGGCGCTCTACGAGACTAAGCTCGGATGGCTTATATCAGGGGCCATACCTCAACCTAACACAGCAAACTTATCAGTGTGCATGTTCGCGCATGACAAGCACACCACACAGGTACAAGCAACCATGGATCTGTCGAGATTCTGGGAACTTGACTCCATCTCACCTAAGTTCAATTACACGTCCGAAGAGCGAGCATGTGAACAGAACTACATGAACACTACTAGGCGTAATGCCGATGGCCGTTTCATAGTCACCATTCCCTTAAAGGAGTCCCTTGAAGCATTGGGGAACTCCTTTGAGATGGCTAAACGTCGCTTTCTGTCATTAGAGCGCAGACTTGATAGAGACCCAATACTTAAGCATCGCTACGTAGAGTTCTTGCAGGAGTATGAAGCATTAGGTCATATGAGCGAAGTGTCTCAACCTTCTTCATCAAATGCATATTACCTTCCACATCATGGTGTTTTCAGAGAGTCCAGTACAACGACCAAGCTTCGAGTTGTCTTCGACGCATCAGCCGTCACAACTTCTGGTAAGTCGTTCAACGACATTCAAGGCATAGGACCTGTAGTTCAGGATGACTTAATATCCATATTGTTGAGGTTTCGCCAGCATAAATACGTCATATCGTCAGATATCGAAAAATTCTTTCGACAAATCGAAGTTGACGAATCGCAGCGATCTCTGCAACGAATATTATGGCGTTCTGATCCATCATTACCTCTTAAAACTTATACATTAAACACCGTTACTTACGGAACAGCATCCGCTCCGTTCATTAGTACACGATGTTTGTCTCAGTTGGCAAAGGAGGCAACGCACACACGTACACAACACTCTATACAACACGATTTCTACGTCGACGATTATCTGTCCGGAGATGACTCTATAGAGAGCACTATAGAGCTGTGTAGAGATGTCATCAGCATACTTAAAACTGCACAACTCAATCTTCGGAAGTGGCAGTCCAACAATGCACAAATACTTCAGGCAGTCACTTCAAATACACTTGATTCGTCCACTCACACCACATCCACAACAATACATACGGACACACATAACACAGTCAGCTTGAGTGTTGATGAACCAAGTAAAACGCTTGGTCTTAATTGGCACTGTCATACTGACTGTCTTACATTCTCGATTCATATACCTAAACATACAGATACTGCAATCACAAAACGACACATACTTTCCACAATAGCGCAAGTATTCGACCCACTGGGTCTTGTCTCGCCATGTATTATCGAGGTCAAGATAATATTGCAGAAGCTATGGATAGACAAGTGTGCATGGGATGACGAGGTTAATGTGGACATTAAAAAGTTATGGTTGAAGTTCACACAGACTTTACCACAGCTTAATCTTCTTAGCATACCACGCTGGGTGGTGTGTGATAGCCCTATAACCGTGGAAGTACATATTTTTACGGATGCGTCAGAAAAGGCATACGGAGCTTGCGTATACATTCGTTCTGTAGCTGGTAATGGTTCCGTCCGAACACATCTGCTAACGTCCAAAAGTAAAGTTGCACCAATCAAGTCGACTACAATCCCAAGGCTAGAGCTTTGTGGTGCCTTATTAGGAACCAGGTTGTGTGCAAAAGTACTAGAATCATTGTCACTAAAACCAGACAAATGCATATTTTGGTGTGATTCAATGATTGTCTTAGGTTGGCTGTCTGCTTCACCTGCCACGCTTAAGCCGTTTGTCAGGAATCGAGTTTCGGAGATACGGGAAGGCTTTGGTACTTATACCTGGCGCTATGTGCCGTCCAAGGACAACCCTGCAGATCTCGTCTCCCGTGGTATGAGCGCTGACCTCATAGGTCAGTCTTCCATGTGGTGGTCAGGGCCTTCATTCTTGCTTACTGACCCAGCTCTTTGGCCTTCAACGCCTAACACAGATGTGAACACAGTACTACCTGAACTATTGAAATCACATTCCATTAACATAAATAATCAATCATTACCTATCACTAATCCTAATATAAATAAACATGATAATTTATTTCAAACTTTAATTAATAATTCATAATTATTCACATTTACAACGTCTATTAGCTTACGTATTTAGATTCATTAATCGTTCTAAAGGGGTACATAGTCATAGTGTCACTCTTGCTAATTCAGAGTTGTCCTACAGCGCTGATTTCATAATTAAAACAGATCAGAGGGAGATGTTTCCTGAAGAGTACGAGTTACTTTCATCAGGTAAACCCTTACCAAATAAAAATCGTTTTAAGAAACTATCGCCATTTATCGAGTCTGGTATTATACGAGTTGGAGGCAGATTAGGTAATTCTTGCTATGATTATAATGTCAGGCACCCTATCATTATCTGCAGCAAGCATAACTTTGCTAAAGTCATTTTTAATACTTATCACTTACGTCTATTCCATGCTGGTCCACAGCTACTCTTGGCCACAATTAGACATGAGTATTGGCCTTTGGGTGGAAGAAGCCTTGCCAAATCAACTGTACATACGTGTGTAAAGTGTCAGCGATTCAACGGTAGAACAGTTCAACCCATCATGGGTAATTTACCTAAGGAACGAGTTCAGTTAGAGTTTCCTTTCTTAGAGACTGGCACAGACTATGCCGGACTCATCCTCCTAGCCGACCGCAAAGGTAGAGGATGTAGACTGATTAAATCATACATATGTGTTTTTGTTTGTCTGGCCACGAGGGTGGTTCAACTGGAGCTTGTCTCAGATCTAACAAAACATGCTTTCATTGCAGCACTGAACAGGTTTATTGCTCGTCGTGGTAAACCAAAGACCATTTATTCCGACAATGGTACAACCTTTATTGGCACCTGCAACGAAATAGCTGACATATTGAAACAGGATTTTTCTTCAGAAATGGCAGATACAGGTATCAATTTTAGCTTTATTCCGGCATATACCCCACACTTCGGTGGCTTATGGGAGTCTGCCGTAAAATCCATAAAACATCACCTGAGGCGTATATTAGGCTTCGCACATCTCACTTACGAAGAGATGTCTACGTGTCTGGTTCAGGTTGAAGCAATACTAAACTCTCGTCCTCTCACTCCTCTCTCCACTGATCCATCAGACCTATACCCTTTAACTCCTGCTCATTTCCTTATTGGGAGATCTCTCACATCCCTGCCGCATCCGCAAGTTACCAACCAGAACATCTCCAGCCTGAAGCGTTTCCAGCGTATCGAGCATCTAAAGCAACAGTTCTGGAACAGATTCTCTAACGAGTACATTTCCTACCTCCAACAGAGAACCAAGTGGACGGACTCCGATGGGGTGCTTGAAGAGGGAGCCATGGTGGCACTCAAGGAGAGACAGTCACCGCCACTGATGTGGCCACTCGGTCGTATCGTACGTCTCATACCTGGGAGGGACGGAATAAGCAGAGTCGCAGACGTAAGGACCAAAAAGGGAATAGTCCGGCGTGCGTACAACACCATCTGTCCTCTTCCAGTATGACCATTGAACACAAGTCTTCAACGCCGGGAGCATGTCGAGAACATCACGCCGCGCCGGGCGACTGCGGGCGGAGGCTGCGGTCGCGGAGGGGCCCTCGAGCAGCGGGCGCGCACCGGCCGGCTCGCTACTGCGTCATCGTCCGTGCTACTGAGCGGCCACGTACTCATATACACAAATCACTCGCCAAAGTCAATCCGTTTGTACTTGTTTTCCAAGAATATCAATAATACAGTCCACCATTGTCGAAAGTTATATGAGTTTGATTTCGTCCTCATAACACCAGGAGGATATTCCCAATCTTCTTCACAACGTTTCTTTACGAGTTCAGAACTCGTGACAGGTGGTCTTACACGACACTTGCAAAGTTTTCTTGTTTCACGAAGATAATATTGCGGACGCGTCCATGTTGTTGAACGAAAAGTTTGTTATTTCGTACGAGAACGGAATGGCGGATTGGGGATTATTATGAAGCGCAACAAGAGCATAAATTAATCCTAACTTCCTAATCCTAACTAACAATAAAAACGCAAAAGTGAGTTTGTTTGTAACGCTTTCGAGCTAAAACGCCTGAACGGATTTGAATGAAATTTGGTACACAGGTAGACCATGACCTGGATTAGGAAATAGGATACTTTTATACCAGCAGTACGTTCCCATGGTATAGATCAAGTTTAATATGGTGAACTGCAGAGAACAGTTTTCTTCGAAGAGTGATTTTTGATATCACACTTTTTCTTTGAAATGTGATTTTCAAGGAGTTCATCATTTCATTCGCCGTTGAACAATCTTTAACCAGGTTTAAATGCCTATCCGTTAGGCATTGCACTATTAAACTTCTTGCCTTCGCATCCAAGTTCTTCTTATTTTCTCCTATCTCTAGAATTTGTCCGGACAAAATTGCTGGACCACGAAGTAAGAAAGTCCCAGGAGTCAAATGTAAAAGATGAAACATCATTAAAACACAAAAGTTAAATATAAAAATAGCAAATGGACAGACCCTTACATTTCCAACCTCCACGCGGGGGAAGTTGCGGACAAAATCTAGTAGTTTATAATAATATAATATATAATGATGATGTGAAGATTATGATAACTTAAACTGTCTACATATAAGAAGGTCCCCACAAGGAGTATAGTCGTGGAAATCAGTTTGATGCAAGAAGCACAGGAGCGGTCGATGTGGTGATGCTTGGGGGAAGCTTATGTCCAGCAGCGGAAGTCCTACGGCTGATTTGATGATGATAATGTGTTATAGGCCTATAAAAGCATTCTTGAAGTGAAATACAAGCGTTAACTCAAAAGCGTTATCACGTTTATCACGTTTTTCTGCGCAACGTAAAACAAAACGAACGCCTGTACACCTTAAAATTGCTTTTTGTATAGCACTAATTCATTGAAGAAACCCTGCCTCTATGGTTCTTTGTTTTCGTCCATTATTAGAAAGTCGGAACGGCACAAAAAACAGGAGTAAACTCCCGTCGTGTTTTACTGAATCTATGGTAACAGGTTGTGCATCGATGTTCCTGCCGCCCTGTATAACAAATAGTTTTCTATGTTATATAAATGTCTTCTTTTAGACGAAAAATGTACTTATCGTACGCTTTTCTGTTGTCAGGTTTTAGTTTACAAATTCTCTTTCTTCATTAACCTAGCAGGTAAACTTTGATTTATAGTCTAACTATAAATTACTAAGGGTGGGTTGCACCAAGGGCTAGGTTATAGTTTTCGTCAGAGTTAAAGTGACCATAGAATGATTACCTGCTGCTGCACCGTTATGACAAATGTAAAAGATAAAATTCGGAGCAGGGACATGACATTCGACCCGTCTGACAGAAGTGACAGATATTTAACAATAACTTTTTACCAGCGAAGCGGTTAAGGTTATGACGTTAGCTAACAAATTGTCAAAAGGAACAACCCATTTTTTGTCAAACAGGAACTTGAACAAACATGGGTTGCAACATCTTACTTTAACAATAACAAACCTCGAACTGAAGGTGCAATGTTTGTGTAAGATGGTGCAACCCACCCTAAGAAAATCTATAGGTAAACAACTACTTTTGTTAATTACCTGCCAATACCGAAGCGAAACTTAGTACTAACTTTAACATTGTAACTTAGGTACACTAACGCTTCTAACAAATTGCATGCGTATCTCGTATAGTATGTTTCTAGTTAATTACGAAACTTTGACAGATCCGAACATTGAAGAACTTTAAATTAACTTCCATGAATAAGGGCAATAGCAGACATGATATTTTTAGCAGCGATTTGGCGATTCCATCAATGTTGCTTCGCGTTTTGGCGACTCGCTGCGTGCGATCGCTTTTGGCTGATTTACATTTTGCAAACTCAAACGCAAAGCTGAGGAGGAGCTCGTGGCTAAGTAATAACAGCCGCACGGGTCGATCTATCAGGTTAAGCTACGCTTGCCGGGGTTGGTCTGTGGATGGGTGACCATCTTTACATACCGAGACTCCTCCGTGCCTCGGAAAGCACGTTAAGCCGTTGGTCCCGGCTGCCATTCGTGGATCTTTGACAGTCGTTACGGGTCGTCAGAAGCCCGAAAGTCTGACAACCAGTCTTACCAAAGGGTATCGTATTACCCAGTTACCGGGTTGTGGAGGTCAGATAGGCAGTCGCTCCATGTAAAATACTGGTATTCAGCTGCATCCGGTTAGACTGGAAGCCGACCCCAACATAGTTGGGAAAAGGCCAGGCAGATTGAAACTCAAACGCAAAGCATTTATTTCCATTATTTCCCGTCAAACGCCTATTTGTGTACAGTCAACAAAAGAGATATCTAGGCAGGGTAGAGTAACATATTTGTATGTGAATAGATTCATATTCAAATTTATATATATTACTTTGTTTTTGAAATACTCCTACATTGTAACACACCAACACAAAATTGTATATTGTCACGAAATTGAACATGAAGCAATACACATACAAATATGTTAGTATACCCTGCCTAGATATCTCTTTTGTTGATTGTACATAAGAACCCCATAGGTTCACATCTACTGTAAAAGACCTACTTACAGAAATAAACATTTCATAAAAACCACTTCTCTTAGATATGTCTACATTTAATTGGAAAACGTACTTACCTACCTAACTTCCACTTTGTACAGTAATGAGAAAGATAAAAATATGATGGATGGGCCTCATTTTACTGCGAGACTGTTAGTGGTACTAATGTCTTTCGAGATAAAAGTTCGTTTCAAGTCGCAGAACATTAGCAAAGTAGCAAAATGAACAGGGATTTTCTATATTTCTACCTATCCTTGATTAAGGATGGGTTACTATGAATTGGAACTGTATTTATGTGTATTATGTGTATTTCCCGCGCGGCTTCGCTCGTATGTGTAGTGGTAACGTAGTGGTAACGGGAAATATCCCACGGGAACGTACGAGTACTACCGGGAAATCCTTCCGTATTCCCCTCTGTGCAAAATTTCAGCTTTCTAGGTTCAAACGTGTGGGCTGGGCGTTGATGATTCAGTTAGTCAGTCAGGACTTCTCTTTTTATTTATATAGATGTCATCTCCTTGATCATCATGTCAGCCGAAAGACGTTCACTGCTGGATATAGGCCTCGTCCAAGCTTTGGCACAACATTAATTCATTATGTAAAAAAATATGTATGTATGTGCGACACACACCCTTAACATACCTAGTAATTAAATCAAGTTACTTTAAAAAAAGTAAAAACCGACTTAAAAAACGTAAAACGAATAAAATAACTTTCATTTATAACTTAACAGCTTCTGAAGTCGGTGCAAAGCTAAGGTTCATTGAAGAATTGAAGACACCGACTTCAGAAGCTGTTAAGTTTTATATGAAAGTTATTTTATTCGTTTTACGTTTTTGAAGTCGGTTTTAACTTTTTTTAAAGTAAATTTATTTTTCCATATTTACGAATGAAAAGAAGAACATCAAAATCGGCTTAGAAATGCCGGAGATACATACACATATGCATATAACTTCGTACATAAGAATTACACAATGTATTATTGTTGTTTTTTGTACATATACTAAAACCTTCCTGAAAGTATGTAACTAGAACAAATCTATTTTTTTGAAAATTTTGACGTTCAAAAGTGCTTTTTAGGTGCCTATTTGAAATGTTGGGCGAGTGTCTGTGCGGGTGCGTCGGTTGAAGGTACACTTCAACCGACGCACCCGCACAGACACTCGACAGACACTCGTCGGCTTGGCCGGCACATAATATGTACAATATTATGTACCGGCCAAGCTAGCAGGCGCGCGCGCTGTGCTGCTGGCGGTCGGGCGGCCGCCGCGGTGACTCACTCGCGCTGGGTAGCTCGTCTCCCACCTGGGGGGGCTGTGGCGATGGTCGGGACGCTTGGAGCATGTGCTTTCGCTGCGCGTGCTGGGATGGCGGGCAAGTCGTTAAAGCCGAGGTATAGAAACTACAAATGTACGGATACTCGAGCTGTAGATCATTTTAATTATGTACCTACGTTTCTTTTCAATAAAACACTGAGCAGCTCGAGTATGTGTGAAGTTGGGTGTGGTGTGATGCGTACGTCTATTTAAGTAATAAAACTATGTGTCCCCTTACATTTTACCTTTTATAATGATGCATTAGTGTTAAGAAAACTTAAGAGCTGTGTCCACGAGAACACTGCCGACAAACTGTCGTGCAGTTTGGCAGAAGATTTGTGAAGTAGGTACTCTTGTGTAATTTTTGTTGAATTAAAATAAAAAAATAATTTGACTTTAATTAGGTTTTATTTTTAATTTTTTTTGGAGTATGTAAGGATCGTAGTTCACTAGGTAGTTTCTGCCTACCCCCATGGGAAGAAGGCGTGAGTTTATGTATGTATTTAGGTATTTAATGGGTGTGTGTTGTTTTAAATTAATTTAAATCTTTGTCACTATAAAGAAACGCATCTTTTCATAACACCACTTATATCTCTCTATCTTTACCTAACATAGTAATTATGTATTAGTCTAGTACGAGACTCATATTTAAATTCCCATTGCATATCAGACAAATGCTTCGTGCTTTGCATGAAAACAACACTGAACGTCATTTGGAAAATCCATTTGATGTGAAACCATTTTTGTTTGCACGAAATGCGTATTTTATTTAATTTGTCCATTTCAACTTTGTTACTCATTTATAAATGCATATTTATAACGTACGTGCTAGACTCAGAGTTTTAATAAAAGTTTCTGAAAAAACGTTAACTTAAACGTTAACTTTATTAAACGCCTCTCAGCTAACGTTAATTCTGTTAACATCCATCTTTCATGAATATCTTTATAATATGCACATCAATTTTCTTAATGCAATCTATTCTTTAAGCAAATTGACTTTCATAGAATTGAGTCATTAATTAATTGTCTTAGTTTAATGATGTTAATTCGATAAAATTGATCTAATTTTATGCTAGATTTTAGAAGATTTTTATCTTAACTGTTTTACTTATAAAATTAATCATCTTGGAAGTGGAATTAGAAATAAGGGCTTGTGGCTAAATGATAACAGCCGCACGGCTCGATCGAAGGTTAAGCTACGTTTGCCGCGGTCGATTCGTAGATGGGTGACCATAAATTACATATTGAGACCCTCCGTGCCTCGGAAAACACGTTAAAGACGCTGTTACAAATGGGTAGTCAAATCATTACTTTTTTACACAAAACTATTAAAATGCTTTGCATTCTTAAAATGATTTTTGGCCGAATTGTTGATAGATGTGCATGGTACTATTCTGAACTATAAATATAATTTTGGATAGGTACATTTATTGAGAAAATGTACCTTATCTAAAATTATATTTATAGTTCACAATCATACCATAAACATACTTTTTTTGTAAAAAAGTAATGATTTGACTACCCATTTATAACAGCGTCCTTAAGTCGTTGGTCCCGGCTGTCATTCGTAGATCTTTGACAGACGTTATGGGTAACAGAAGCCCAAAGTCTAAAAATAAGTCTTACCAAAGAGTATCGTGTTACCCAGTAACTGGTTTGTGGAGGTCAGATAAGCAGTGGCTCCATGTAAGATACTGGTATTCAGCTGCACTACCCCAAAATAGTTGGAAAAAGGCTTAGAAGTGGAATTAAAAGTGACATCCGAAATTAAGGTATTCCAAATTCTCCAAGTAATTCAGAAGCAAGATGGCGCCCTTGAGGTGGGTATCATGACAGATAACAAGACTGTCATGTCGTCAAGAAAACAGATGCCACTGTAATCTTTTCTGCGGCTAATAAGATTCGTATAGCGGTAATGGAGACGCAGAGGGTGTGATAACGTGAAGATATTATGAGTAATACTTACAACGAGATAATAGACAAAGTACCTAGATACACTACTAATGAAATCTGAGATAATTCTGTACCAGACTTATGAGTCGTGTTAGAGATTGTCTTTTAGATGTAGCACTTATTTGCTTTAGTTTTTGTAGGACATTATATTACTTATTTTCTATCCACTAGGTTATTTACTTTTTGACACCTGTCAGTTAGACAACTTCTAGTTGTTATAAGGATCAAATTCGCAAAACACATATTCGTTATTATGAAACTGACAGGTGTCAAAAAGTGAATAACGTAGTGGACAGAGTATAATATAATAACAATTCCTTAAATGCTTCTGGTGTGACTCGTTGGTCTAGTGGTCACAAGCGCTACTGCTGTGTATGAGGTCCTAGGTTCAATTCCCCGGTTGGGCAAAGTGTTATTGGGTTTTTGCATCAGGAATTTCTCGGTAGCAGCCCGGAGTCTGAATTTACGCCCGGTTGTTGACAATAGGCTCGGCTACATCAGATTTTAAACGTAACTGGCAAAATGTGACTGTAGGTACTTTAGGTATACCCGTGCCTAACCCTTCGTTAGCATTTATCAAGAGGTCCACACTGCAGTACGTCAATTCTGTAAAATTCGAACAGCAACTCGCATCTGACATCGCTATTCACTCTCACTCGTAAAATAGATGTTTTTTATTTGACATTTTGAATCGGGTTCAAGTGCGATGTGAGCATCGAAGTGACCTTACTGATTGCCACTTCTTACGTCATCTCATACTTTATCTGTCAAAACCTTACGGTCAATTTAGTTCAACTCGCTGACACGCTCGCAAGGGTAGCGCTAGTGTAAATTCGAATTATCAAACGAGTTTTTAGAATGCCAATCAAGAAACTCACATTGGATTCAGATTCGAAGTTTAGAATGAGGTCTTACAGAATCACACGGCAGAAGACCGCTTAACTTGGAGACGCGTAGTACGCTGTGCCGTGATGTTATGTATGTTCTAAAGTACAGCGGATCACTGGGTAACGACGCAGCTGACGAACTAGCTAGAAGATCATGCAGTGCATCAGTCTGTGGACCTGAACCGATTGTACCCATTTCTTTCATCCAGCTACGCAGGTGGCTACAGGAGTCCAGCCATACACAGGCAAAGAGTTGGTGGTCCTCGACACCGGACTGTAAGCAGTCTAGGGAGGCTATGCCATCTCTAGATTGTAGGCTGAACAGACGTTTATTACGCCTGGACAGGAACGACCTGCACCTGGTGACGGGGACCATTACAGAACACTGCTCACTAAACAAACACTTCCGCACAATAGGAATAAAGGACAGTCCTCTGTACAGGGCTTGCATGTAGGCTGAGGAAATCATTACACACGTGCTCTTAGAATGCACAGGCGTCACCCAGATTAGAACAGAAACCCTCAGAATACCCAGATCTTTCAGAGATGTTCTTAACAGACCAGGAGACTTAATCAACTTCTGGCGGGTGGTGGTGTGGCGGACTAGGAATCGCAATTTGCTGAGTTGCATTCGTGACGAAATATGGGAGCGCGGGCGGTCGGCTCGCCAGTCGCCTACGTTACACCGCCCTGCCTTAACGCATACCTAGTACGTAGTTAGTTATAACGAAGTATTGTGGAACTGAAATAAATTACATTTTCTTCTGGGAAGTCACGTCTCTTTTAATCATCTCACCATATACAGAACACGCACAACACTGGTGACCTTTCGACGATTTCAAGAATTTAGAGTAGGCGACTCAATAAGCGTAGAGGCAGAGGCTTAAACACCGCGGGTGCAAAGTAGAACGCAACGTGCTAAAGTTAGGTTAAAGCAACACGTGTGTAACTTTCCGCGTAATGGACCCGCCAGTGGTAACCGGTCCCCCCAGGACAACTTCAGCAGCCAATGCAGACGTCGCGATGGTAACGGTGCAAATGAGAATTCCGGAATTTTGGAGAGAAATACCAAGATCGTGGTTCTGCCAATTTGAGGCAATAATGGCACCACAGAAACAAGGAGACAGTCAAAAATATGATATGGTGCTCGCGAGATTGCCCACAGACGTTGTACAGCAAGTAACCGATATCATCGAGGCACCGCCGGAAACAGGTAAATACGATACGATCAAAAAGCGCTTATTAACTGTTTATGAAGAGAGTGCGGATAAACAATTCCAGAGATTAATGCATGAAACGGACCTGGGAACACAAAAACCGTCGCAATTACTAAGAAAAATGACAACGTTAGCGAAGAAATGCAATCTGACAGAAGAACCGCTAAAGAGACTGTGGCTAGATAAGCTAACACCTAATATACGCGCACTGCTGGCAATGAGCGAAGACACTAAGTTGGAGGAAATGGCTAGGAAGGCGGATAAAATATTGGAGACCTTGGGAAACGGCGAGGTCGCATCCATAACACCAAGCACGTCAACAAATGACAGCGTAGCCAATCACTTGAAGGATTTAGCAATGGAAATGAAAGAATTGCGCGGGGAGATAAATGAGATAAGGAAGCGAAATAGAAACGCGGCAGGAAACACAGAAGGCGGGCGATGGCAACAGCGTTTTAGATCCAAAAGTCGGACGCGGCGCACACCAGAATCACCCGACTGGCTATGCAGACATCATTACCGTTATAGGAGCAACGCGCGGGCGTGTGAATCGCCGTGCAGCTGGGCTAAGAAGCAGCAGAAGCCGGAAAACTAGACGCGGTACAGTCAGCATCGGTGGACGATTGTGCCGTGGGAAACCACCGACTTTGCGTAAAGGACTTCAAAACGGGAATTGTGTATTTAGTGGACACGGGCGCTAACGTGTCAGTGATACCTGTAAGTAAAGTGAAAACAAAACAAAAACAAGAGTGTACGTACAAACTTTTCGCAGCAAATAACTCAGAAATAAAAACCTATGGTGTAGTGACTATAGAATTAAACTTAGGATTACGTAGAAGTTATAAATGGTCATTTATAGTTTGCGATGTGAAGCAGCCAATCATAGGGGCAGATTTTTTAAAGGCACACTAATTAGTAGTAGACTTACATAATAAAACGTTGATTGATGGTCTCACTAATTTGAGTAGGGAAGCAACAATAGTGAAATGTTCCGAATTTTCCATATCCAGTATTCAGCATGATAACCCGTACAAAGATTTGCTCGAAAAGTTCTCAGAAATAACTAAGCCGATATCGTACAAAGAACCACCTAGTCATAATACATACCATTACATAGAGACTACAGGCCCTCCCGTGTTTTCCCGTGCTAGGCCGTTGCCACCGCATAGATATAAAATGGCACAAGAAGAATTTAGAGTAATGCAGGATCTAGGTAAATGTAGGCCGTCAAAGAGTCCATGGGCGAGTGCGCTGCACGTCGTGCCTAAGAAGGACGGCCAGATCAGACCCTGTGGCGACTATCGTGCACTCAACGCGATCACGAAGCCGGACAGATACCCGATCCCGAGGCTACAGGACTTCACCTATGGACTGGCAGGTAAGAAAACTTTCGCACGCTTAGATATTAATAGAGCCTATCATAATATTCGCGTAGCGCCGCAGGATGTAGAGAAAACAGCTATTATTACCCCGTTTGGACTGTTCGAATTTCCTAGAATGTCATTCGGTTTACGTAACGCGGCGCAAACATTTCAGAGATTTATGAACAATACAGTTTTACAGGGATTAGAGTATTTAAACGGAGAACGGGAAGGGGAATGTTCGTACCTATTCTGTTACATAGATGACGTAATAATTGCAAGTACCGACGCCGAATTACTTCGTAAACACCTAAGCTTTGTTTTTAGCAGATTCGAACAGTTTGGAATAACTATTAATATCTCAAAATGTTGTTTTGGTAAACAGGAAATAGAATTTCTAGGGTATAATGTTAGCCCGGAAGGGATAAAACCGTTGAAAGAGAAAATCGAGGCTATACAAGGTTATCCGCGGCCGGAAACCGTCGAACAGCTGCGACGATTTTTGGGTATGGTGAATTTTTATAGGCTGCACATAGAGCAAGCGGCTGAACACCAGTCCAAGTTAAATAAGTTTTTGCATGGAGCAAAGAAAAAGGATAAGTCGATAATAACATGGGACGATAAGGCCACGGCGGCTTTCGAGCAGTGTAAGGCAAGCCTACAAAGCGCCATTACACTGGCTTATCCAGAGGACAAAGGTAGACTATCTCTAATGTGTGACGCATCCAATACATGCGTGGGGGCAGTGCTACAACAAGGAGTCGCCGGAAAAACGAGGCCCTTAGGTTATTTCTCTAAGAGACTATCGGAAGCCCAGCAAAAATATAGCACTTACGATCGAGAGCTCTTAGCAGTATATTTAGCTATTGTACATTTCAGAAACATGATTGAAGGGCGAGAGATCACGATTTTCACGGATCACAAACCATTAACGTATGCTTTTTCTAAAATAGGTACCGACCGAGAGACCCCACGGCGCACAAGGCAGTTATTGTATATCAGCGAATTCACGAGCGACATACAATACGTCAACGGAAACGAGAATCCAGTTGCAGACGCGCTATCGCGGGTAGAGTCCGTTGTTTGCCCAACGTCTATCGACTTCGACGAAGTCGCACGAGCACAGGAAACGGACGATCAAATGGCGCGTATGTTAGCAGAATCGCAAGGTAACATTGTTTTAAAACAAATACATGCACCGTTGTGTAATAAAACAATTTATTGTAACATTTCAGTTATACAGGTAAGACCATATCTCCCACACAAATTTCGTAAAATAGCTTTCGATACAGTACATAACATAAGCCACCCAGGAATTAGGGCCACACGGAAAATGATGACGAAACGTTTCTTTTGGCCAGAAATGAACAAAGATGTAACCAGATGGGCTAGGTCTTGTATTCATTGCCAAAAAGTAAAAATACAACGGCTCGGAGCTCAGGAAACGATGAGACCGCAAACATGTTAGATAATAAGGAGTTTAAGATATATCTTAAACTCCTTATTATCTAACATGTTTGCGGTCTCATCGTTTCCTGAGCTCCGAGCCACAGAATAAGCGACAGAATTAAAACAATAGGCAGCACTCAACTGTTGGAATGCTGACAGGTATAGAATGTTATCGTAAGCAACATTGTAAGCTTAGAGACTTCAGAGTACTGTAATAGTGTTGTAAGTATGTGGTTTTACTATGTTAAAAATAGATTAGAGTAAAAAATATTTTTTTGTAAAATTTTTTTTTGGAAAAGGGAGGGTGTGATGTGGCGGACTAGGAATCGCAATTTGCTGAGTTGCATTCGTGACGAAATATGGGAGCGCGGGCGGTCGGCTCGCCAGTCGCCTACGTTACACCGCCCTGCCTTAACGCATACCTAGTACGTAGTTAGTTATAACGAAGTATTGTGGAACTGAAATAAATTACATTTTCTTCTAGGAAGTCACGTCTCTTTTAGTCATCTCACCATATTCAGAACACGCACAACAGTGGGCTGGTTGAAATAATCTTCGACGGCCGCCACGACCCACGCACAATGGTCCACATGAAGGACTAAGTGAGGAAACCAAACTCTCTAATATAGAACACTACAGTACCTAATTGATGAAATATAATGATACGCGAAGAGTAGGAACTTTTTAAGTAAAGCATAAAATAATTTAAGGGCTAAAATCAAACTTGAAAAACTTTTGCAAGCTATGAATGACCTAGTAACGTTAATTGGTGAAAACTTAAACTCAAACGGTGTTATTACAAAACGAGGTTTTTCTTCGTCATGGTTTAAACCATCGAGCCAGTTTTTGTAATATGAACCTAGCTTTGATAGAAATACAGTTCTTTATACAAAACTGACAACTTAGTCCGGTACCAAGTTCAAAAAAGGGTCCATGGTTTAAGCCTGGGTTTGAAGATGAACCTTGTTTTGTAATAAGACGGAAAGCATTTATTTCAACCAATTAAAGGCACTTTTGAATTGTCAAAGAATCGGTCAGTTAGTCAGAAAGTTGAAGCTAGTTGCCTATTCCAAAACGTAAATCTCTTTGGAGAAGAACGGGCAAGAACTTTCACGGAGACTATATTAAATCAAGATATAACAATATCTTAGGTAGGTACATTATTTTTGCTGCTTCCATATGTGAGAACAATGTAAAAAAATATATTTAAAAACAATTTTAAAAAATCATCATCTGCCTAGCCTTTTCCCAACTATGTTATGTTCGGCTTCCAGTCTAACCGGGTGCAGCTGAATCCCAGTATTTTACATAGAGCGACTGCCTGTCTGACCTCCACAACCCAGTTACTGGGTAATACGATACCCGTTGGTAAGATGGTTGTCAGACTTTCGGGCTTCTGACGACGTAACGACAATTAAAAACAATTCAAAATATAAGATTGAAAATAAGCCCTGGCAGTTATGAGATGACTAGTCTTAACTGACGGCGCCCGTTCACGATCATGACGCATGGATCAGCACCATCCAGCTCAATCATTTTGTAGAAACATAATTAAATCTACTGCAAATGCAATAAACGCATTGAATGCAATCAGCAGAAAGCGATTTCACTTGGTAGGGGACAGGCGAGGTAGTGGATATTGAATGGCATGCATTTGCTCCGTGAATGGCACCCAATTATGAATCGACCTCAACAATTAGCAATCCGTGCAGGATTGTGGAGTATATGGGTACCGAATTGTGGGGATGTGACACGCGATTATCAATTATGACTACAATCTGTAGTGTCAATGTGGACTGTACCTATGTCTGAAATAAAGATAAATTAAATTAAATTTAAAAAAAAAAACCGGCATTGTGCGTGTCGGGCCACGCGCAGTAATAGGGTTCCGTAGTGCACGCCGCCGCCCGTCGCTCGTTATTCGAGCGTAAATATTATTAATTTAGAATTTGGGCACTTTTCCTGTCGACAGCGATGCGGACGAATTTTTTGATGCCCTATGATTATTTCCCCTCCTTTTTTATATACTTGTACATATTTTTTTATTTAGAAATCATTATTAATAAGAATGTTTGTGATCTTATTTTTGTATATTTTTACATGGTTCATAAACTTATATTTACTACCTGTTTTACACAGCTAACAACGGTATATAAGTAATTTCTATTTATTTAAAACACATACAACTATCATTATAGGGTTACCCAATACAACAGTTATAGTTATGAAACATAAAGTTTAAAAAGTTAGAGTTACAATTTTACAATATGCGGCCCTTGTGAATTCACTCAGAGTACAATTGAAGCAGTCAATCTGTTGTGACACCATATTGAGTGCACGTAGCGCGCGCATCAGTGGCACGTGCTGCAGAAGGTTGGTGCGAGCGGTTCTAATGATGTTTGTATGACATTTTTACTGTTCCAAGTACCTACATTTTACAAGTTGCTTTACTAACTCGTAAACTTAAAAAGCCTACTTTGATGTGATAGTTTTCCTTTTAACTGCATTATATAATACTACGATTACGATTACGATACGATTTTTTTCACTCATCCAAAACTAACCATTTAGCTGGCAGGGGGGAGGGGGGGGGGACATTTGACTCCTTAGCACTTTAAGCTTAAAATTTCAGAAACGGATCTCTAAATCGAAAAATTGTTTTCACAAACCCGCAATATTTATGAAAGACCCATTCAACAACACCCCACAACATGGGGTAGACGAGAAACAAAAAAAAACATCCCCGTTTTACGTGTACAGAAGGTACCCTAAAAAATTTCTTCTTCATGATGTTATTTTACCACTTTGTCGGCGTGATGAATATATATATCCATGCCAAATTATAGCTTTCTTGTACTAAGAGTCTCTGAGCTAAGCTGCGGACGGACGGACATAGCGAAACTATAAGGGTTCCTTGTTGACTATGGAACCCTAAAAAGGGTTACTGAAAAAGTTTTTTCACTACACCATAATCAATCTGCCTAGCCTTTTCCCAACTATGTTGGGGTCGGCTTCCAGTCTAACCGGATACAGCTGAATACCATTATTTTACATGGAGCGACTGCCTATCTGACTTCCACAACCCATTAACTGGGTAATACGATACTCCTTGGTAAGACTGATTGTCAGACTTTCGGGCTTCTGACTACCCGTAACGACTGTCAAAGATCCACGAATGACAGCCGGGACCAACGGCTTAACGTGCTTTCCGAGGCACGGAGGAGTCTCGGTATGTAAAGATGGTCACCCATCCACGACCAACCCCGGCAAGCGTAGCTTAACATGATGGATCGACCCGTGCGGCTGTTATTACTTAGCCACGAGCAGGAGCTCGTGGCTAAGTACCACACCACCACTCCACTACACCATAACCACCACCATACTACCATATGACCATACTACTTCACTACACCATAATAATGGAGTGTTTTTAATTTTTAGTTTAGTAATGTTAAACCTACACCGTATATAATATTATGCAGATAGTCAATCAACTGAAGTGTCCGACTTACTTATGCGGTACCCCGCCGCGACACTATAGCGCCATTTCAATGAGCAAACCTTATCGTGCCATCCATCATTTTCTCTAATTAAAATACAGGATGTAATTTTAATCACCATCAGCCTCTTAAGGGGTCATTGTACTCATCAGTATGAACAACTTTTATTATGGGACCAACCTGAAATCGCGAAAAAAAAATCTGCTGTTCCCTGCATTTATGTTCGCATAACTCGTCAAAATGTAGGGAGCAACTGATTTTTTTTTCGCGATTTCATGTTTGGTCCCATAGTAAAAGTTGTTCATAATGATGAGTACAATGTCCTCTTATGAGGTTAACGGTGATTAAAATTACATCCTGTATATATAAGTATTAATGAATTGAATTTGATGGCTCAACGATAGGTAGGTATTAGGTATATTTGACTTTTTAAATGTTTACTTTTCTTTTTTGCGTTGGGGGTTTTTTAAATTTTTAATTTAATGTTGATGTGATAAATCCACAAATTAACAATTTTCAGACATTTTTCTTTACTTATGCTGTGAGACTTTGCTTCTTGTCAAATTTCAAGATTCTAGGTTAACGGGATGTACCCTATAGATTTTGATTTACATGCGAGTATCAAAATATGTTGCATAAGCTGTAACCGTGTGTAACTGTGGCTGTATTTTTCATTGCGTTGCTGACATCAAGCAATGGACAAAATTGTCAACTTATAGACTACTTGAATACGAGGCTTTTGCCTACTTTGCATGTAGTTTGTGTGTATGTACTTTGTATTTTATTTCTTTTTTTGTAATGTGCGTTTTGTTTCTGCAGAATAAATAATTTTTATAAAGTCAGGAAAATTAACTGTTACGCCAATATTAAGTGCCAACTTAAATTGCTCGAGCATTCAAATCACGAATGTCATTCTTGGACATGTTGCTGTAAATAAAAAAAAAAATTGTTATTCTGCACAAATAAAACGCACATTGCACAAAAAAAGGAATCAAATACAAAGTACATACACACAAACTACATGCAAAGTAGGCAAAAGCCTCGTATTCAAGCAGTCTATGAGTTGACAATTTTGTCCATTGCTTGATGTCAGGCCAAAGACCAAAGACAATATTTACATTGCCCTTAAATTATAAGTCAAATGGCACCGCTTCACAATCGGCGATCATAGACAATTATCTGAAAAACTAAACTAAACCACAGAACGGATAAAAGAATCATGCCCACCTTCCATACATTGATTGACCTGTCACTTGATTCGTTTTACAGGTCGCGTTTACCTACAACTAGTGTTGTGTTAATACAATTATTGTTTTAATAACATAACGTAACTTATCATCTTTTCATTTAGAGGCCAGGGAAAAATGCTATTATGTAAATAAGTTTTTGAGGTTATAACTGCTGTCAGATAAGGTTTGACAGCTGTTTTAACCTCAAAAACTATACGATAATTAAAATCAAATTGTTTCTTAATCGCTGAGAGAGTTATACTTTACCACTTGTGAATATAAATCCTTTTATTAAAAAAAAAACAATCATTACACTAGCGTCCGTAGACTGGATACTAAATCGTTACGTACTTTATTGTTATTATTCTAACCTACTGAAGGGTGATGCAATTCGAGGTTCCGATATTGGCAATACTATAATTTTGACAGCTGTTAGTAATGTCACGTGTTTTCAAACGTCAAATGTTAGTTTATAACAATACATTTACAATATTTTTTTTTTATTAGCAAAATACGCGCATTGTCGTGGAATTGCGGATACCAGCCCGTATTTCCTACGTTTACAAAATGAATCGCTTTACCGTTGCTCAACTCATTAAACTTGCCACACAGTGCGTGAAACGCTAGATGGTATGAGTGAAGCTTTCAGAGATCGCCGTTAGATATTTTTTGTGGGATTTTCTTAAGAGTCGTTTCTATACCAACACACCTGCAACGTTGGAGCACCTAAAAACTAACATCCGCCAAGTTATTGCCAAGATAACCCATTGCGAAAAACCATCGAAAATTACCTCAAAAGAATCAACTGCTGTAGAAGATCCAGAGGTGACCATTTGATTGACATCATTTTCCTTAATTAACGAATAACACTAGGTATTCGATTAAAGAAAAAAAAAGACATTGTTACTTTTTTTGTATAAAAAAAATAAAAGTTAGAAACCTCGAATTGGATCACCCTTTATTATTGGAGATATCCATCCAAGTGCTAATTAGCGAGATGTCTCTGCTATCAAGCTGAAGGGCCCGATAACGCCGAAGCGTATTAACGCTTATGTTGCAGTTTATAGAGAGCAATCTCGTAGAAGGCTCCATAACGCTTTCCAACAATAGCGATAACGTCTTGGATCCTATTCAAAAAACACTAAATCGGTATCCGTATAACACAGGCCAAAGTAATCGTAAGTGGTAAGTATCAAAGTCCGTGGAAAATGTAAAAGTTGTAAGGGTATCTAACAATTCAAAATCGCACAGTACAATACGTAGCAAGAGCAAACAAACTACCGCAAAACGTCAAACAATGACAGCCTGTCATTCACTTATCGTTGCGGCTAAAGAAGTTCGTTTTACGTGTAGCCTGTCAACTGTACACTTATTTTTCTTTCCACACCTTAAGGGCGCTATTACATTTTGACCGTGATTTTTTCATAAATTGAAATTGCACACTATAAACAAAAAAATAATTATTATATGACTCAAAATAAACGTAATCACAACTGCTAAATTGCTACATAATGCGATGCGTCGGCGTCTAAAGCTAAAGACCGCGTGTCCCGAGATTTACATTGATTTTTAGCACTGCATACAATAATTAATTAAACATATTATTTTACTTTTAAATAGACAATTATTTTTTATCAAGCAAGGTAACATAGTAACCTTATTTAATAAATACATTTTGTATGAATTTGGATTATACATTCGTAGATAAAAAATATAATTTCGGACGAAAAATTGTCAGTAACTCTCTGGTTTACGGAATTATTTTTGGTGTATTACTGTATTAAACATAAAAAACCGAATTGAGCACTCCAAAGTTGAAGATACAGTTGTTCCAAGGACATTTTTTAAATGACTAAATTATTATATATTCGATGTAACAAAACATCAAAACATGTCCAAAAGTAAAATTTTATGAAACATCCTTTGCAGAGACAAGGTTTCTACTGATTTTTGTAAACAAATTGAAATATTTATTTAGAACACTCCCAAGAGAAATAATCAAGCTTTCTTGTGCATATGCTTTTTTTTTTAATTTTGTGGCTCTAACAAAACCACAATCACATATCAAAACTCGAGTCAAACGCTCAAATACAAGAGAAATTGTGATAGCGCTCTTTTAAGGGGGATGCGCTGTGATAGCCCGCGAAATTCAATTTTTTTGGTTTTTTTGCGATTTGCAGGTCCGTGACAGGTTGTATCTTGATCAAAATATGATACGCGGGAATAAACGTAGTTATATAATTTTATCCTTGAAAATCATCAATACATCTCTCTAAGTTAGATTTCGTGCAGATTCGTCGAACGAACGAAATCTAAATACTCTGCACGAATTCTAACTTATAAAGATGTATTGATGATTTTCATGGTTAATATTATATAAATACATATGTTTTATTCCCGCGTATCATATGTTGATCAAGATACAACCTGACACGGACCTGCAAATTGCATAAAACGCAAGAAAATTTTAATTTCGCGGGCTACCACAGCGCATCCTCCTTAATATAAAATATTCTAAATATAAAACCCTAAAAACTAGTCATAAATTAATAAGTAAAGTAAAGAAAAAATACCAATTGGTTATTTTGAACATTTATTAACCACATGACGAACTAATAAGTTTTTCGTATTCTGTGAAACGGAACGTGTGTAAAACACGTTCCGTTTCCAAAGGTCTATTGAGAATGATAAACGTAGTAACATTGTTTTTTTTCCTAGTTTTATTTTAAAATTAAATTAAGCGATACGAAATAAGCAAAAACAAATGCTTTATAATTTTTTTTTTCTATTTTACATCACTGGACGCGTTTGAAAATTTTCAGGTCAAAACTGGACTGGACTGGATTCTTTGGCATGAAGATAGATGGCATCCTGAGGAAGGACATAGGCTACTTGTTTGTCTCAAAAATAACCCTAAAGGGGGTGATAAAGGGGATGAAAGTTTGCGATCGCCGATTGTGAAGAGGCAGCATAAGACATTGCCTCTGTGTTGCGACACTGGCAAATGACAACAAATAATCAAACTAAAAACAAAAAACCGAATTACAGAGTGAAAAATAACTACTATTGTAAAGCACAAACAATAACAAAAGCAATTAAGCCGTGCGTCGCATCTGTGCAAGAACAGGTCGTTGCTCAGCAAAATGTTGTGACTTCACACGAACCTATCGTCAACGGAAAAACAAGAGAATCAGCACAAAGACAAGAAATAAATTAACGCAGACCGTAGTACGCAATAACCAAAACACGATTAATCGCATTTCTGATTCCTTCTAAGTTTCTGTAGAACATTTAGACGAGGTCCTAACGAACTTCTGTCGTAAGCAATTAAAGACAAATCTGATTGCATTAACTCAATCTTCGGCGCTAGATTAAACTCCTCAGGGTTGTACAAACAGCTTTATAGGGATTAATTTGGGGAACTCAAAACCCCCATTTAGGCGAAAAGACCCTCTTTTAGTTCCAGTTTGTTTAACGTTTTGTTTAAGCTGGAAATGGATGAATCCGTCATTAAGTTTTTAATGCAAAGGCCAGCGTAAATTGAGTTCGCCTCATGCATTAAAACGCCCGAAATACTTTAGACAAAAGTGAAATGGTGACGATTTCAGTAACGTCTATTCACGTGCCCAACGAATATGCGTTGTTGGATGTGTACATCCAACACCACCAACACAAATTTTCCTGACTGTAGTCAGGAAAATTTGTTGTTTATCAAAAGAAATTCAACCTTATTACTATTTTATTTTAACTGTAAACATAACCTAAAAATAACAAAATTATATACTAACATAACTAAAACTATTAAAAAACTAAAATATGGCGTGGAAAAATTCCTCCGCATCGCTGTCGACTGGTAAAGTACCCAAGAGACTGGCGGCATTGCCACGTTGTATGGCAATGCTAAGCCGCTGGCCAAGATAAAAGCCAGCCCTTGGGTCACGGGAAGTGTCAACCAGCCGTTTGGAGATTTCGTTGAACAAAATATGAGCACTCGGACCCCACGGCCCAAGGGTTTCAACCCCAAACGGCTCGAAAATATAATTACCGATAAGGTTATTATACTTCCGCCGCTTGAGGTTTTCCGCAGCGGCAGCAGCAGTGCCAGCACAGCACGCAGAGCCAGGAAGATGGGATGGCGCAAGAGTATCGACACACGTTGCGTCCCACACTAAAGGCCTTCCCAACTTCCATGGAAATAAAGACATGCCGTCCGGTCTCTTGCCATCGTCGCGTGCCAAGCCATTGGGTTCTAATACAGCTGGAACGCCGACAGTGACAAGGGCTCGTCGGATGATGTCATTGATGTTCGCGTGCCGTGCTAAGCGACCCGCACTTCGGCTGCAAGACAGGCCGTGGTGTCCGAGGCTGTTGACAACTTCGCCACAGTGACAGCGATGAGGAGAACAAGAAGGAGCTCCTAGTCGCAGGGAAGCAGCGAGGCGGAAAGTAGTGTCGTCGAACAAAGTGCCTATGTTCGACGACGGTAGTGCATGAAGCCACAGACCCGACTCCCACTTACCCACAGCCAGCAGACGCGCACGCTCCGCAGTAGTAAGAGACGTGTCAAGTAAATTGTTCTGTATTACTCTGCAGAGCGGCTCATCCCACCGTCTCTGGGAAAATGGATTGTCGGGTGGGTCTGAATTCGGGCAAGCGAGTCTCCAGGCATCTATAGCCTCGGTGAAACAAGGCACATCAAAATTAACCAGTGTGGAGGCTAGGATTTTCCTGATTAATTTATCTGTGCCGTGGACCGAGGATATGAATGCCGGTAAACTAATACTAGAAATTTTGCGGACGCCGAGGCCTCCCATACGAATGGGGAGAGTAGCTTGTGCCCAAGCGCGGTCGTCCAAGGCCACATTTAAGATCGAAGTTAAAGTTTGTCGGATAATTTTGTCAATTTTATCTAAAAGGTGAGTGTGCTTCCATAAATGGGAAGCACGAAGGAAATATGTTAATTTAGGGCCGAAACAGCAGTAACGGATTAATGTTATGGCCGAGTGCATGTTAATTTGGAACAATCTTTCCGAAACGTCATTGAAATTTTGAATTTTTTCTTCAATAAAAACAGGAAAAGAATTTTCATAGATAGGAGACCCAAGGAGACGAAGAGAGTTTTTTTCAATAATTTTGATTTCCGGGGCTATTGCGTTAAATTTGGGAAGTGTTAGATGTCTGTCGGTACCGTCCGCTAAGAACAGTTCACATTTCGAAAGGTTGAGATCAAGGCCAATGGAATAAAGTTCATTTTTTAAGAATTGAAGGTCATTTAAAACAGTTTCTACATCGCCTCCCAAGGTTCCGTCGTCAAGATACCAAACGTTAAATTTGGAATTTAGCTGTCGAATAATTGGGTGAATGGCTAAACTAAAAATCACTGGCCCGAGGGGGTCACCTTGTTGACAGCCAACAGCAGATTCCAGAAGGTTGTCCCGATACAGTAATTTAGAAGGGTGTCTGTAACATTGCCAAAGGAAACTATAAATTTGGGGTATTTCTTTTCTAGTTTCTGCCAGCAAGGTGTCCCTATTAACAGAATTGAAGGCATTCTTTATGTCAACCTTCAGGATGACCTCACCTTTGCCAGAATTTAGGTAGGTCGATAAGGCGTGTACGGCAGCCTCACAGCCCCCTTTGCAGCCGTAACCTAGCTGCAGGGGCTGCAATTTTTCCGAAACAACCTCACCATAAAATTTACAGCAAATCTTGGCTGCCATACGACGGTAAGTAGTTCCCACGGCAATGGGACGAATGCCGCCATCCCTTTTACGCAGGGCGCATAGATTGGCCCCGTATAGAACGTCAATGACGGCCTCGTTCACCTTGCCGGAGAGCATGAGGTTAATCAGAGCCGTAAGCTCCTTCAAGAGCAACTCACCAGCTGCCCCGGCGCCTGAACAAATAAGGTCCTTAAGGTGCTGAGGACTCAGGCCGTCGAGGCCACCAGCGGAGCCGCTCCGGAAGGAGCAAACGGCTGTGACCAACTCTCGACCTGTAATGGTGAGCGAGTGATTATCCAGATCAGGGGGGTCGGGAAAAGAAAGGCCATCCGCTGGGGCAGGGTGTTTGCTCTCCAGAGCTGCGAGTGTTTCTGGAGAACACGGTGCCACCACATCACTACTAAAAAGAATCCTGGCTGCTCCACTAATGTCACCTTCCCCTAACTTGGATTCTACCAGATGGGATATACCTCTTAAAGAGGTATATCTCTGTGTCGGTAATTTTGAATCTAAATTATGAGCCGAAACATTACAGTTTTCTTTAATTTGTGCAGTTAAAGTCTTTTTGGTTGCCAAATTCTTTTGTACATGTAGAATTCTGTAAGGGAAGGTGAGCAGCTGTTCCCAAGCACTTTGTGAGTTCTCCCGGACGGCGAGACGAACGCAACCTGCTAAGTGTTGTGCCACTAAAGGTCTAGCGCCGCGGGGAACTCGCTTCAAAACATGAATAGAGTTTTTGAATTTTGAAAGAGTTTTCCAAAACGGGTCAAAAGTGGAAGTACCTGGTGTTGTAGGTGTAGCTGTTGAGACGGGGTCTGATGTGATTGCATTAAGTGGTCTGTGCACCTTGCCGATATGCACATTCAGACCCCGCTTACCTTTAAAAAACCGTGCCTGGGTACATAGCGGACATACATACGACCTTATTACTTAGGTAATAAGGTTCAAAAGTGGTTCACCGCCTGCGATGGGACAAGAACACTTCTGACATGTCAGAAACTAAGTGCACATTTCAAATTGGTAATTTACTAAGAAGAGCCGGCAAGTAACTCCACGGTTACTACTGTTAAGAACGACAGTTGTGATTTGAATACATATACCAACAATTTAAGTTGAAAGTTAAGACTTTATTTTACTGTTATTTCCCGAAGACAAAATAATGTTAGGTGTGTCTGTCATGAACAGACAAGATAGCTAAATCTTTTACAATACCCCAGATAAAAGCATTTGAAGAAGAAAGAGCCACTCAAAGTAGGTTCCAGAATTTCGAAACACCAACTGTTACTTATTGGCATCCCCGTTCAAGTTGCAATTCAGATGGGGATACTATTCATTCGCTTCGCAAGACGATGCTGGCAATCTGTCTTCCTTCGCAATTTAAATGTCCAATCCAGCTGTAAAAGTGACTCCAGAAAGTCTGACGCAATTAGTTTTAGTGTCGCTGAGGGAGTGATCCGACACGTGAACTAGAACCCTAGACTCTTCATTATAATAATATGTATAGACACATAGAGGGTTTGTACCAAAAATGGCTGACACAATTCTTTTAACAAGATTTCGTGACGGTTAGGTTTTGGGTTGGTGTTTTTTTTTTTGCATTCTGTGTGTTTTGTCTGTGTGATGCATGAAAATCAATAGTAGCCCGGAGAAAGACTATTATACTCATAACTGGCAAAATGTTGGAGGAATATACAGGGTGTCCCGTAAATAAAGGATAACCTTTTAAGGGGTTGTTGTACTCATCATTATAAACAACTTTTACTTTAGGACAAACCTGAAATCGCGAAAAAAATATCTGCTGTTCCCTACATTTAGACGAGTTACGCGAACATAAATGTAGGGAACAACAGATTTTTTTTTCGTGATTTCAGGTTTGGTCCCATAGTAAAAGTTGTTCATAATGATGAGTACAATGACCCCTTAAGAGGTTATGCATTATTTACGGGACACCCTGTATGCCTCTGCCCACCCCTTCACGGAACACAAGCGTTACAATACATCAACTTAACAACAACATTATAATGATATAAAGCAGAAAAAACTAAAATCATTACCAACCTCTCAGAGTTCCAGAGATCTTACTAATCCTTACCAAATCTCGTTAAACTTCAAGTTGGCCTCAATTGTTATCAATCTGCCTAGCCTTTTCCTAACTAAGTTTGGGTCGGCATCCAGTCTATCCGGATGCAGCTGAATAGCAGTATTTTACATGGTGTGACTGCCTATCTGACCTCCACAACCCAGTTACTGGGTAATACGATACCCCTTGGTAAGACTGGTTGTCAGACTTTCGGGTTTCTGACGACAACCCGTAACGACTGACAAAGATCCACGAATGACAGCCGGGACCAACGGCTTAGCGTGCTTTCCGAGGCACGGAGGAGTAAAGATGGTCACCCATCCACGGACAACCCCGGCAAGCGTAGCTTAACGTGATGGATTGACCCGTGCGGCTGTTATTACTTAGCCACGCGCTCCACTCTTTGCTTGGCCTCAATTGTTATGAAAAAGGTATTTTTTTTTTTTTTTTTTATCAAACTGCCATCTATAAACAGTAAAACTTTAAGCGTCCGATAAACTTGGGGTCATTATACAACAGACATAAGTGTTTGTGTTAGTGCACACACATTTAAAATTTGGGCCCAGAGAGGAAGGAAGAAAGTATAATAAAAACGTCTAAGTAAGTGTCATCGAGAAAGGTCGAGAAGGATCAGTTCATTGGGAACTTTGAGCAAACTTTGTACAGAGAATATGTTAGATCTTTACATATTCTGTTTTTCTTTTTTGTGAAACGAAAAATTCCGGTTTTATCCGAGTTCAAAGATAAACATGACATTGTCAAGTGGCCATTAGTCGTGCAGCATCATCATAATTTTTTTGAGAAAATAATGAGTGCGTGCTCGAACATAATTATTTATATTTTGCTGAATTTTCCCAGATGATATTTAGTAAAAAAGGTGTGATTACGAAATTTAAGATTATTTATTAACAGAGTAAATAAAAAACTTATCACATTAAGAATTGGACGACACGGTTGGCGCAGTGGTTGAGCGATTGACTGCTGCGCAGCATGTCGCGGGTTCGATTCCCGCACGGAACAAATATTTGTACGACCTACAAGTATTTGTTCCGAGTCTGGGTGTTTTTCTATCTATAATATGTATGTATTTACAAAAAAAAAAAAATGTATATAAGTAGTTTATCAGCCATCTCGTTACCATAACACAAGCATTAGGTTGCTTAGCTTGGGGCTAGATGGCGTTGTGTGATATGTCCAAACATATTATTATTAAATATTAAGAATTGTTGGGCTTATGTGCTATGTGATAGTGAAATTGCAAATATGTAAAACCTAACATAGCAGTATTTCAAAAGTAATAAGAATACTTAGAACAAAATTCTGTTTATATACAGCAGAATTTTCAAACTAAACTAAAATGCATAGTTCACTTTGCATGCTTTATAGAATGGCAGTAAATTAAGAAAAGTTCTAGATGTTGCTACTACGCCAAGAATGCCATTTTGTTATACAGACCACTTTACAAGTCTATCTTAGAGAGGATTGCCTTTCTAAGATATTGTGTCAAATGCAACAATCTACCTTAAATTAGGCACGCAAACATTATTATTAAATGAGAGTATTATTATAAAATGTGTTAGGTAATTATGACAAAACTATATACATTACATTCTACTATACATTACATTCTATATTCATTACATATACATTCTACCTTAGCTTACCTTACCCCCCCCCCCCCCCCCCTTGCCTACCTTATTAGGCATGCAAACATTTAATACAAGTGATTAATAGGCATACTGTCAATATGAAAATTATTATAAATGGTCAATTAAAAAAAAATAATGAATTAAAGATGTCAGGATTAACTAGGTAATTATAAAGTTTTATCATTTAGAAATTCACCAATGGGGTAATAACATTTATCAATTAATAAGAATGTCAATTTTTTTTTAAACAGTGGAATGGATTCGTTTCTTATTCCATCGGATATTTTGTTAAAGATACACAAAACACTACATACATAAAACACTTTTCCTAAATAACGCAGTGTTATGAGCACTAACTACTGTCTACAGGACGTTGTACCGCGTAACAGACGGGATATGACCATTCTTCGCGTCTATCCAGCAAAAACGGCACTCATGCGCAAAAGTATCGTTTGCATGGCGCCTACTATATTAAACGTATTGCCTAAACGTTGGAAGGAGCTAAATAGTAATGCATTCAAGCGTCAATTGAAAATGTTTCTTACGCAAAAAACTTATTAGAGTATCTCCGAATTTCTAGCTGAAAAAGTTTTTGATTGAATAATTTTATCTTTTTCCTGATACTAATAGTAATATATAATTTGTATGTCATAAGTTTGTTGTAAAGTTGTAATTTTTTACATAAATCTTTTAAATTTTACATATATTATATCACTAGATATATATCAAATTTAAAAGATTTATGTATAACTTTGACATTATTCTTGTATTTGATTGTCATTATAGTTTTAGATTTATTTTGAATTTTGACATTATAGTAAAACTAAATTCTAATATAAATAGTTTGCATGCTTTAATTTTAAGAGCAAAACATGTATGATCTCATATTCTGTAATAACACCTATGTTTACCAAGTTTTACGCAAATAAAAATTATCTTATCTTATCTAACACATACTCGTAGCATGTTTTTATACTGCCTTCTAACCGGTCGTGTTCTATTGTCTTAAACAGTTAGATTTTTTAATAATTTGACGTTACAGAAGTGGTAGTGGTGGTGGGTGGGGTGGTGGTGGTGGTGGTGGTGGTGGTGGTGGTGGTGGTTTGGTGGTGGTGGTGGTGGAAGTGGTGGTGGTGGTGGTGGTACTAAAAATTTAATGACGACTGATTTTTTAGGGCTCCGTAGTAAACGAGTATAGTAGTATAAACCCTTATAGTTTCGCCATGTCTGTCTGTCTGTCCGCGGTTTAGCTCAGCTGTAATTTGGCAAGGGTATACATATTAATCACACTGACAAAGTAGTAAAATAACATCTTGAACAAAAAATTTGTAGGGTACCACCCTTGCACGTTAAGTGGGATGATTTTTTTTATCGTCTATTTCATGATGTGGGGTATCGTTGGATAGGCCGTTCAAAATTATTGCAGGTCTGTGAAACCATTTTTCGATTTAGAGATCCGTTTGCGTATTTAATCATTAAAGTGATAATTTTTGTTAGGGCCAAGTCTGCTAGCTAAATTGCTGTTAAGTAAAAAATTCACGTCAGTAGTAAATATAATGTAGTTAAAAGAAAAACTATCACATCTAAGTAGGCTTTACAAGTTAACGAGTAATAGTCGACCAACTTACATTTGCAGTTGGAATGTATGGAAGAACTTGTTTTTCAACTAAAATGTTAAGTTTGTTCTTGGAATAAATTCATCCCAACTACGGAACCCTTCATTGTGCGTGGTCCAACACGCACTTGACCGGTTTTTCAAATCTTGTTCCAACACTGTTACAATAATAATAATTCTCGATTTAAACAAGTTTTACACGCGCTACCTTTTCATTAACGTCTCCTATAAATTCGAACTCCGTATAGTTCAAACTTTCGGCTATTATAAGGGTATCCCGGTATCGAGAAACTGTCAAACTGATGATATCTTCATGACAAACGGTAAAATTTAACTTTCCCACCCTTTAGATGCCTGAACATCTACTTAGTTCCGATTTGTTATCTTTATTAGTTCAGACGACTCACTTAGCTTCGATAATCTCGGTCTAAAATCGGAAGTTCGTGTATTAATCGCTAAAGCACTATCTTGATTCGAAGACGCCCAGAGACTTGATGAGAAATTTCCAACTTGCTTATCGTTCATAATTTAAAAAGAAACAACGCGGCTCAATTTATTCCAGACGTAAACTCAGCAATATTTTTTCTTTTAGATGGGCAGTTTTCAAAGATTTATTCGAATATTCAACTGTTTCTATCCCAAGAGTTGTTATTATTTCAGAATATAAACGAAATAAATCGAGAATTTACGAGAAAAGTATAACAAGGACATACTCGTATAATCGTATTTCAATGATACTAGCTTAGATTTAAAGGGGCTGATCCTAGCTTAGTCGGATATATCCCGACCCTTTTTGTTCGATTGATACCATTTAGGCTGTGTCATTGGATAACACAATCCGTTTTGTTTTAGAATATCCTGACTATGGCAGAAATCCCTGATAAGAAAAAAAACACAAGAAAAAAAAAATAGGGTCAATGGGAAATTGATTTAACGGCACAAAACATAATAGAGCACAACATACCTTGAGCATTCAGTTCTGTAGCAGCTTTCGCCAGATCTCTGGTCGCCACAGCTGAGGAACAGCTTGGTCTCCAGCCAGGCGGGGGCTGTCCACTCGAAGACCTCTTATTAGACCCTCCGGAACAGTACCCAGAACTTGCCGTATCACAGCTCACATTTACCGACTTTCTCGGACTGGCTTCCTTACTTGGACAAATGTCTCCAATAGCCATCATAACTTCACCACCAAATTCAGTCTCTTCTGGTCCTACTTCTGTAAAAGTGCTGTAGTTAGGACTGATATCGGAAGGTCTTCTGTCAGGGTGTAAATAGTGGGAGTGATGCGCCGAATGAGAAGTATGCTTCATATGCACAGAGTTCAGAAGAATGTTCGATGATGTCCTCGTCAATGCTTCTCTCTGTCTGATAGCTTCCCTAAATATCCGACAGTACATTGATATCATGACAAGACTTGGAATCCAGAATGAAACACTCGATGATACAATAGCGTAGACCATATTCACTTTAAACATACACACATCTGGATGATGTAATCTTTCTTGACGGTGCTGTTCCGTTGTGTACCAGCCCATAAATATTGGCACAAAACTGATGAACGCAGGCCACAACCACACATTTGCAAGCATGAAGCAAACTGTTCTATGAGTCATTGTGACTGGGTATTCCAAAGGTCTGACTATGGCGTAGTATCTGTCAACCGATATACAGCAAAGGTGAAGTATAGACGCGCTGGAGAAGTAAACATCGAGGGAGTTGAAGATATCACAGACTAAAGGGCCGAATAGCCATGTGTCAGTCAGTTCAGAGCTGGCGTTGAAGGTCATCGCGCATAGTGCGACGAGCATATCAGCGACTGCTAGGCTGACGACGTAATAGTTCGTCAGGACGCGAAGCTTCCTGTGTCTGTGGACTGAGATGATGACGAGGGCGTTGCCGAAGAGTGCTCCAATGATGATGGTCGTGAAGATGAGGCCTTTGAGTATGAGTGAGAGGGTGTGCTGCCAGTCGTGGTCGGGCGCGGCAGGGGGCGCCAGCGTCGAGTGTAGCTCGCCAAGGAACGCTGACTCCGTACCGCGCCCGCGCGCTTCTACCTCGTGCCTGAATACACCATCTGTGAACAAAGGAAAAAGGTCGTTGTAATTTTTTACAGAATTGAGGAAGGTATATACTTCGTGTTTTCTGTTAAAAAAGATTTAAACAAATGAATGAAATTAAAAAACAACACAGTCATTTCAATAATTAATTTATGGTGAACAGTGATAAGTTTTAGATGTTGGTTAAATAACGTTTTTTTTTTAATTTTATTCCAGGTCAACTTAAACATTGACAAGGCCATATTTTCCAAAAAAACCTAAATCCCATTCAACCTTAGACAAAACCAAAAGTGCTGAATTTCCTAAAATCTGCGCGAGCCTTAACTAGTTTCTCTTCTTATAAGAATTATTTTATCAGAAAAGATCGAGTAAATCATCCGGATAAATAATAAAGTTCGCCTATAATAACGGAAGTCAAGCGATATTCGGAAAACGTTTTCGGAAATCCAATATTTCCTGTTATCCAAAGAAAGGTATAATTTCAGCTTACAATCAAATTAAGAGGGGCTTCGGTAGTATGATAGGTTTTCTTTGCAAGTACAGTCAAACAAAGGATAGATATAAGTAGCTAACTTGCAAGTACTTTTTGAACAATGTTGTGAGGGTGCTGAGTAGCCAATTCTTTTACATCAAACAAGTGTGTAACCGACCAAGTACGTGTCAGACCACGCAGAATGAAGGGTCCCGTAGTTAATAAATATTCTTTATTGACATAATATGAGGTTACAAAACTATATGAAGCCTCTGAATGCCGAACTAGGTAAAAACTTGTATGTCAGAAATCAGCGACTTTTCCCATTTTCATTAGACTATTATTTTTATGCCAAAAAATACTATTCAGATTTACTCATAAATTAACAAAAATAATAAAAAAGAGAATAAGACTAATAAGAGAATAGAACTTGATTGAAGATTAAAGCTTAACATTAATTCAACAAAAACATTAAGATCAAATGTCTACACATTTGCCAATATTGAAAAACCGGAAAATGTTAAAGACCAGAATGATTAATAGTTATGATAAAAACCTTTTGAAAGGCCCCGGCATGAATAAATAATTTTCACCAAAGATATGACAACCAATGAAATTAACATTCTAATTTATTAATGAATTTTGATTAAAATTTTATCAAAGGTATGATGTATGCTTGAAAATGTAATCAAGTAAAGGGTTTAGAGACCTCGTGACCCAGTTCAAAGTTTCAGTTAAAATTAATAACGCTGAATAAAAACTATCACATTTCATGTTGCTGTTTGATTTCAGATGAAAATTTGTTTAATAAGTTTTGCAAAAAGCAACTAAAATTGGGTTACGGCATCCTATTGTGTACATATACAAACATGTGACTATTACTGATCTGCACCCTAATTGCGTAACAAATTATCGATCGGAGTTGGTTTCATTTTGAAACAAATTGCTAATTCATTGCTTCATATGTTCGAAAAATTAGTGTGCTCGACAACGTAAGTAACGCAATGAATATTGTTGAACTGTCAACATGAAAGCAACTCCGATTGATAATGTGTTACACAATTAGGGTGCTGTTTTAAAGTATCTCTTTGTGTAGCCACCACATCGGGCGCAGTGACGGCTTACATGACAATGATGGCAGAGGAGTTTGACGTTACGGTGTTAAAAAACGCTCCCTAGGAAACAATACCTATGTACTACAGATGTTATGGGACTAAGACTTATCTGTCATACTCCCAACTTCTTGATAAGTACAAGCTTGGAGAACCGGCGCCTGGAGCCGAACCTTGAGGCTCATGTGCTTTATGATATTGTCTACAATCATTTTGATGCCATTGATCTAACGAGTAAGCTGTGGTATTCTGTCCCCCGAACAGTACATGTACGTGCACGTACTCTGTTTGCGCTTAATTCTTGTCGTACGAACTCTGGCTTACGCTGCCCTATTCATAGAATGTTGGAATCTTATAATTCAAATTTCACTGATATTGATATATAATATTTGCATGCTCGAAAAATAATTTTAAATCTAATATTATAAAAATTTTAGTTGAATCTCATCTCATCTCTCTTATCTTATTATTATTATTATTTATTGCTTAATTTAAGCAAATGAAATGAAATTGTTTGTAATTGTTTGTAATCTGATTTGGTTTTGTAGCTAGCTTTATAGTACTTAACTTATTTATTTATTTCACAAATATTTGATGCTTGTCTAGTGGCAACTATTGTTAATCAAATATATTTTATCTGTGGATAATGCAGTGGACTGCAACATTACTACTCAAAGTTTGTTAATCTTATGTGTTATATATGTTGTAGTTGTTTATTATCCCTTAATAAATAAAATAAAACAAAATACCAACTTTCTTTCATAAATAACTTTCAGTGACGTCATCCGACAGTAAATTGCAGACGCTTTGTGGTGGCCGCCGCATTTTTACGAAACCATAGCTTTATGCCCCGATCTATAATCTTATTTGTTCCGTTATTGGATCAAAGCTTCAATGTCCCTATCCGTGAACTATTTTCATTTAATTTCACAAAAGCATACTCCGTTACAAATTAAATTAAGAGACTACAATTCCAACGTTCAACGAAGCGTTCTTAATTCTGACTCCATTTTATATCGTTTTGAAAGGCAGCTTTCAATGACAAAGAACTTCCTTTAAGGCGAGTATAGTCGTGAAATGGTCGTTTTTGAGATCCTAATGCTTTAACGAGCCTATAGAAAACTCCAATAAAAATATTTATGAAATTTTGAATTATGTATACCTACTTCAATCAGAGCATTTGAAAATTTTAAGCAAAATTAAATTTCATGCAAAAAAAATACTTTATATTCGCTACAGCATTGCTATTCTGTACAAATCTCACCGTGAAAACCTATAGGTGAAGTGAGTTGTCACTACTAGGTGTTGTGGATTGACACTACTGACAGCTCACTTCCCCTGATGCTAGGGATTGACACTAGTGACAGCTCACTTCTCTGATGCTAGGGATTGACACTAGTGACAGCTCACTTCACCTGATGCTAGGGATTGACACTATTGACAGCTCACTTCAACTGATGCTAAGGATTGACACTATTGACAGCTCACTTCACCTGATACTAGGGATTGACACTATTGACAGCTCACTTCACCTGATGCTAGGGATTGACACTAGTGACAGCTCACTTCATCTGATGCTAGGGATTGACACTAGTGACAGCTCACTTCACCTGATGCTAGGGATTGACACTATTGACAGCTCACTTCACCTGATGCTAGGGATTGACACTAGTGACAGCTCACTTCACCTGATGCTAGGGATTGACACTATTCACAGCTCACTCCACGCTCACTTCACCTAAGTTTTCACGGTTAGATTTGTACAGAAAAGCACTGCTGATTCTAAACTACAAGTGATATTTTCACGGCTTAGCGACGATAATATTGGTAATCACTTCTTATTTTTTATTTTAAAATAATAATATATTTTTACAAAACGCAACTTTAACAGGAGATAAATATTCGCTAGCGGGTTCGTGCGACGACTATACTCACTTTAAGATTAAACTGTTGACTGACTTTCATACTAAGATCTTAATGCAGCTTGAATCTTTTGAGTTTATTTTTGCTGCAGCAAACTCAACACTACCAATCTAGGAGGAAGGTATAAAAGGCTAGCAAGAATCCTAATAATGTAGAGAAGTTTTTCCATTTCAAGATGTTTTTCTACTTTTTGTAAATACATGATATTTTCGTATATGCTACATCTGTGACCCTAAAAGGGAATTCCTGGAGGTCTACAGAGGTGTGTTTGATTAGATTAGAGGTTCATAAACCGCTTATCTTACAAAGATATTTTATATAAGATATTTCAAAATGGAGGAAGCGCTTCTTCATTTCATGAAATGAATTTTCATAGGCGGTTTCTTATGGCGGGTTCAGAGATAGCTTAAATGAACTGTTAGTACTGTTGGCACTGTGTATTTATCGCGAAACCAGACTTTTAAAATTGTTCAGGACTGGTATCGCAATGTACTCATAGCGCATTTTACCTACATAGTTATCATCATTTTAAAAGGCTTTTTACCACTTCGTATTTGTCTCGTAATTTGTCTTATTTAGAAGGCTTTACTAGATAAATGTCTTAATTTTAAACTTTATACTATACCTTAGTAATTCATGGTAATCGACCATAACAAAATCATGTTCGTGAACGGTTGCCGCCTCGCCGTCAGTTGAGACGGGTCGTCTCTTAACTGCCAGGCCTTATTTTGAATTGTTTTTAATTGTATTTGTTACATTGGCTCACATGTAGAAGCAACAAAAATAATGTGCCCAGGATTTTGTAATACTTATCTTTATTTAAATGAGTGTCCGTGGAGTATTTTGCTCGTTCTTCTCCATAAAGATCTACGTTTTGGAATGGACAACTAGCTTCAACTTTCTGACTAACTGACCGACTCTTTAAGAATTCAAAAGTGCCTGTAATTGGTTTAATTGAAATAAATGCTTTGAGTTTGAGTTTGAATACTTAAAACTGTATGTGATTATTGTTTATGAATATTTTAGTGAGTAAGTCGTTGGAAGTGCCATAATTATGTATCATTGAATAAACAAATAAAGTCGTTCCAATTTGATTAAGCAAAACAGTAAAGCAGATAATTGACTATCAAACAGTTCGCAAAACAATACACCAATACACATTGTGATTGGTTTGCCCCCATTTATGCGACGCAAATCCAATCTTGTTTTCTGCAAAAGCCAATCAGAGTTTTTCCCGAAATGGAAAATGCTGCGATCCGATATCTTTCTTTTGTATGAAAGTGACGTCATGTTATGCTAAAACTAACTGTACCAGCGGCTTCACTTAGGTGACTTTGTAGGTATTCTTTTGGCATTATAAGGTAATGGGAACGTGTAGTCATAGCACTATCGTTAGAAATTAAACGTCATAATAACCTTCTATATACAAACTTACAAAGCATAAAAAAATGTTATGTGTGTGTGCATGAAAGTGCTTTCACAAGTGACGATATTACTCACGGCACGCCTAGGGCCCTATCTTTCTCATGGTTTGGTAATTACAGAGTGCTACATTTGATTATAGAAAAAAGAAAAGAAATCTATGAGTATCTTTTACTTAACCTTTGTGTGCAAAAATCTGGCTTTTTAGGGTTCCGTACCTCAAAAAGAAAAACGGAACCCTTATAGGATCACTCGTGTGTTTCTCTGTCAGTCTGTCACAGCCAATTTACTCCGAATGTAATGAACCGATTAAGTTGAAATTTAATTTTGAATATGTGGGTCACTTTTGGGGGGCAAATAAGAAAAAAAAAATTTTTGCAAATTATATCATGTGACATATCAAATGAAAGGGCTTACTGTGAGGGTTTTTGAAAGCTATTTATCAAAATAAACGAAAATTTACCACCCCCCCCCCCCCCTTTAACTTCAAAACTACTGAGCCTAAAATTTACAAAAAAAATACAGAAAATAGTTCTTACCTAGATTACAGAAAAACCTGTAATAAGTATTATATGACCTAAAAGAATGGTTTTAGGTAATTGATTTGATTATTAGTTGTGGATTTTTTTTTCTCAATTAATCTTTGTTATTTTATATTATGTTTCTTAATCAATCTATTTTGTAATTTATATGACTAATTGACATGTAATTTTCATAATTATTAATAAACTAAACTAAACTAACTCTGTGGTCCTAAAATCACACTAATATTATAAAGGCGAAAGTTTGTGTGTGTGTGTTTGTTACTTCTTCACGCTCAAACGGCTGGACCGATTTGGATGAAATTTGGTATGTAGATAGCTTATACCCTGGATACACATATGCTACTTTTTATCCCGGTCTACGCGGGTGAAACCGCGGGGCGCAGCTAGTATCATGATAAATCTCTCAATATTGTGAGTACAAACTTACATTTACAGTTGGAATGTATGGGAGAACATGGTTTCCAACTTCAATGTTAAGTTTGTTGTTGTGATAAATTCATCCCGACTACAGAACCCTTCATTGTGCGTGGTCCGAAACGCACTTGGCCAGTTTTTATATAACGGTAGGTTCCATTATTAACAGGTCAGCCATAGTGATCAGACTGTAAGTTTCCCTTTTCTGGGGCATAAGCCTCCTCTGTGAGAGGGAGTGAGCCGTAATCTAACACACCGACCCAAAGCGGGTTAATAGTCACAATAATTATGGGGCCATATTGTGACTATCATCCCGCCTTGGGTCCATGTGTTAGATTACGGCCTTAATAACCTCTATGGGATTTAAAAAAAATCGAAGCAGCATATTAGACATTTACATGCCTTCCAATTCCTTTTTATTATTGCACCAGTTGCTAGCAGTATAAGTGGATTCAGGCAGGTAGCACGCAAATCAGGCAATAAAATTTAAATATGTACATGGTTGCCCTTAGAACGGGCGGTTGGGAACAGGTGTTGCTAAAAGCCACGTGGAAGTTTAGTGGGTCAGGTTTGAAAGCATCTGCTGTGTTCGAAGGTTAGATGAGGCTTTTTAACCGACTTCAAAAAGGAGGAGGTTATCAATTCGTCGGAATCTTTTTTTTTTTTATTATTATTTTTTTTTATTTTTTTTTTTTATGTATGTTCCCCGATTACTCGAAGATGGCTGGACCGATTTGGATTATTTTTTTTTTGTTTGAAAGGGTATACTTCCCAGGTGGTCCCATGATCATCAAGTCAGGATCTGATGATGGGATCCTGGAGAAATAGAGAGAACTCTTCCAATTTTATAGGCACACTTGAAGCGATTTGGATAGTCTTTGGAAGAGTACTTTCTTGGAGTGGTCCCATTTCAATTTGGTGAAGATCTGATGAAGAACTTCTGAGATAGGCAACGGAACTCCTCAATAAATGATAGCAAATGGACTGGGATTGCTGAAATCTCATGTCTGTTTGTTGTTCACACCAGTTCATAACATAACATCACGCCAGTACGCTGTGAAGGGGTAAGCACATATGAACCACTAAAAAGTGAAAAATAAAAACTTTTTTACAAAAAAATACAACCGACTTCCAAAAACAACACTACAAACTGAAAAATAACTTTAATTTCGGAAGTCGGTGGCAAAAAACGATAACACATTTAACTAGACACCGACTTCCGAAATTAAAGTTATTTTTCAGTTTGTAGTGTTGTTTTTGGAAGTCGGTTGTATTTTTTTGTAAAAAAGTTTTTAGAGTCTTCATGAAGCTGAATTTTGTACAACGGATACTAATATTATTATTGCACTTAGGCACGAACCTTAATCACCACGTTCTTAAACGAGCGTGGTGTTCAATGCTTGTGGCTGCTCTGTATGGGAAGAGACCTTTGCTCTGCAGTGAGATTATAGGCTGGTATTATTGCTGGATGGGTTTGATGCTCTTATAAGAAAGCAGTGTGCGTCGCTGCTGAGTCATGTTAGGTCCAGTAGCAACAGAATAATAAGCGTGTTCGCGGACAGGTGGGACTCTCCACTGCTGCGACACTGGATACGTTTGCATACTGCACTGTGAGCAGTGGACTTTTATTTTGTGTGTGTTGTTTTGTTTTGTTTGTTTAATTTATTATTATGTAAGTCTTCAAGTCTCCATAGTGACCTAAGATCCCTGATTCTTTTAAACCTTCTTTCTCTCCATGAGTGTTTCAGAGTTTGTCTTTGGGATTATGGTAATGAGTAATAGCATAATTATCATAGTGACCAATATTATTGGCCAATAAGTGTAGGTATTCTATAATCCTCAATAATACAGGCTTTGGTAACGTCCATCGTTCTAACTTATTAGTTGTCTTCGCAATTTCAGATATTTCCCTACCGAAATTCATTATAATTTCATTCCGCAGACAAATTCTCTGAAGACCACTAAAAATATGAAAATACATTAAGGCGAAATCTATTATCATTTTCGATATAATTTAATATCGAATTCCTTACGAACGCGAAGTTACAAAATTCGGTATCGATCTGGAACAGCTGAAGGTCATTATCTGACCCTCATTTGGCAGACTATCTTGGAAACGGGCCAGGACCGGTTTTGGACCGCATCGGGAAACGCGCAACAGGGGAGGGATGAAATTTTATTGTCTGAAATGTAGTGTAATTTTTATGAGGGGTTCTTTAAGAGCCAAGGTCGGGTGGGTTTCCGATTTGACCTTTCAGAGTCAAGTGCGGTCCCAGGTAATATTGTTTTAGTTCTTGTGTGCGCGTTGGAACGTTGTTAAGGATGAAAATAGGTGTTATTAAGTTAGAACTTATTGTTTTTTATGATATTATGCTGATGGCGGGAGAATGGGACGGGATTGTGGGTGAGGACTTTTCATTATACGAAATTTATGGACCGCAAAATGGCTTGTCTCGTCTATTGTGACTATTATTATCGTAATAGAGTGTATTTACTGTAGCTGTCTTCTTAAAGTTGTTAATGCATTTTCGTAGGTCAGTTCTGCATGATATTTTTTTTTGAATCAACGATGTTTATACTTCGTCAGTTCAGTTTCAAACCTTATCTAAGATCTTGGTTTCTTTTAGGGCTTCAACAAATGCCTAAGCGGTAGATACCTTGATATAAATTATCACTATCGTCATCATTATCTAGCTAGAAATCAACTAATATCCCGGTAAAAGACTTATTTAATATAAGATAACAACTTCCGTTTATTCTCCCCCAGCTTATATGTTGCCATCTGCCAGCGAGCATAGTGTATACCAATTTATCACTGCAGCAAAGTTTGCTTAATCCGACAAGTTAAACATAATTCTCCAGCAGTAGTGCAAAGTGAAGTCTCGAACATTTTTCAAGTACAAAAAAAGTGTGGCACCAAGTGTGTCGTAAAATTAAGTGTGAAAGTTTACCGGCGGCAGTTGTGTACAAGTAAAATACACGTGTATATATACAGATACATACAAGTGTATAGCATCGTTAACAGTACATCGTGCTCAGTGGAGGTCGGTAGCGCAATGCGTCGAGTTTAATTATATAGCTACACTGTGTTGACTGGCCAGTTTGAAGCAATTCTGATGAAGCTCTGATTTCTTTCGGATTATTTAGTTTTGTGATGTTTTTTACCATGCAACATTGTGATGAAGAAAATATTACAATAACTTAATCGTGGTTCTTTTATTAATGTAAATCAATTAATCATGGTTATGTTAGTGCCATACTATGTCCAGCATCCCAGAGCCGCCAGACCTTATTTATTATCTGATTAACAAAATGTATGGGATAGAATAGTGGTAGTATGTACTTTGAACGTACGCATACCTGCTAGCTTGATCCGACGGCCAATTTTCGTGTATTCAGTATCAGGTATTCAATATTTTACAAGGGAGATTCCATCTTTGTGTGTCCAAGATAACACGACACGACGACGACACGGTTGACGACACGGTTGGCGCAGTGGTTGAGCGATTGACTGCTGCGCAGCATGTCGCGGGTTCGATTCCCGCACGGAACAAATATTTGTACGACCTACAAGTATTTGTTCCGAGTCTGGGTGTTTTTCTATCTATAATATGTATGTATTTACAAAAAAAAAATGTATATAAGTAGTTTAACAGCCATCTCGTTACCATAACACAAGCATTAGGTTGCTTAGCTTGGGGCTAGATGGCGTTGTGTGATATGTCCAAACATATTTATTATTTTATTTATTAACAATATAACGACTATATAATATTTCTGCATTCAAAAGACGAATTTCCCGACGCAGCAAAATGCATTTTAAGCAAAAAGTTTTCTGTAATGGCAGTAAATAGTCGTCATATTAGCAATTGCTGCAAACCCTGGCAAACGTTTTCCGTCGTTTCGCTAAATGGCGTTTCGCCAGACATAGCTCTCATTATAACCTCAATGAGCTTGAAAAAATAGCTTCTTAGAAAGAGTCCGTTTGCAATTTGTGCAAGTATGTTTTGTTTTTTATTTTGCTCATTTGCCGTGCGATTTCCGGATACTTTTGCAGACCTTAATGTTTTTCTTGCTCGAGGAATATCAGGTAGAGGGGTCTTTTTTGCAGGTAAGGCTCATTTCCAAAGGTCGCCGAGTGGTTTTGTATTTTAGGGGTAAGCAGGTATAGATTACTTGTTGATTCAAAGACGTGTCCGGATGATCTGTGTTTATTATTATTATTATTTATATATGGCATCTCGCAGTTGACCACTAAGGGTCGAGACTGCTCAACCGGGCGTTTCCTGTGGGTTCTTTAAGCGAACTTAAAGCCCCCGGCCAGGCCTAAAACTAAGGTAAATTATTAGTCGACTGAGCGTCGCTAATAATAATATGACAGCCAGACGGGGCAGGCTGGATCATGACGGGACATCTGTGTTTATTTGGTGAATTGTCCTATTTATATTTACATTCATCTTGGTACAAGTAGTGCTTAGCCTAAGATATTTACATATTCATATCCAACCACCACATTCGTCAGATGTCACTTGATACGCCGCGCACGCGCAGAGCGCGCATAATACCACAGCCAATCAAGCCTAGCGCCTCGCTAGTCTATAAGTATATGCGGGCGCGCCGCGCACATCCTTTCCTCGGGCTGCCGGCGTTGCGTGAAGATCTCTGCGTGGCATCGCGTCGTGTGTCGCCGTGTCGCACCGCGTGGCTTTCTACCGCGTCCTGTCTCCACCTCTGCTGCTTCGATGATCTTCACGCATGTCGTCAGCCTTGAGCCCAACCATTCTTTACAGAGCGAACTTATTATTACTGGTCAGAGTCACGTACGTCCTTTTCAGGGCGGTCTTCTTCTCTGTTTCTTTAACTAATCGTCAAACAACGTAGGGTAGGTATTGGTTTTGTAAGTGGTACGTTCTGTGGGTTACGTGCGGTGGGTTCGTTCTGGTACTGGAGGTAAGTGACTGACTCTGTGTCACTACAGTATCAAGGTATAAAAATTCGGTTGGCGAAATGGCTGATAGACGTTCAGCAACTCCAAAAAACAAAACTTTTGCTAAAGGCAATGCCTACAAATCGGTTGTCTTCATTCCTGACGACATTTTCCTCATTCCTCCACATCACATGCCATGACAATGTCATGACAATGTCATGGCATGTGATGTGGAGGAATGAGAAAAATGTCGTCAGGAAAGTTTTGAGTATGAATGTGGATGGATATACGAGTAGGGGAAGACCAAAGAAATGGAATATGTGAAAAATAATATGGCTAGAAACGGAGTGACTACCGAGATGACGACTAATAGAGAAGCATGGAAGACATGTTGCTCCAACCCTAATTAAATTGGGATAAGGGCAGGATTGGGAATTAATGCCTACACTACAGTAAAGAGGAAATCCTGGTAAGTGTACCTATTATTGGTTCGATATCGTGTTTCTGAACACTTCGTTAAGGAAGAATTAGCTTAAAAGTTGAGTGAATTACTATCGAGGGTTTATCTGAGAACATCAAAAACCGAGCATAAGGAAGGAATTCGCTTAAAGAGATAATTTTGTCGAATCAATAGCTATTGAGAGTTTAAACTCCGTTTAAGAATTCTTTAGAAACCGGGCTTAAGTAATTTACAAAGCGTCCATCGGTCGGACAAATTTCTTAACAAAGGAAAATTAATTTCTAAGCAAATTGACAACTTAAATTGTCCGTATATTCAAATCACAACTGTCATTCTTTGACAGACAACTTGGCATAGTGACGTAGAATGTCAATGTGCTTAACAAATATAGTTTCCCTTCGTGTGCATACCTACGTAAATATACTACAGACCATGGTTTACCTACGAACACCACTAAACAGACCTGCTTCCTATGTTATGCCTCTATTGGCAATTAAGGCCTAAACAGTCCATCGTCTCAACGGACCTTAATTTACACATCAGGAACAGGCTGGCACTTAGTCGAGATTAATCACGGAGGGAAGAAAAAGGTTGATGTGTAGGTAGGTACAGTCAAACAAACTATTTGGTATACAGGCAGACATCTGCATTATTCCACTACACTGCCAATATTCGTTGTTACGGCATGGGGCTTGTGGCTAAATATTAACAGCCGCATGGGTCGATCTACTAAAACTCCGCTTTCCGAAGTCGGTCCGTGGATATGTGACGGTTTTGGCTGTAATTCGCAGACCTTTGACCAGTCTGTCAAGTGATCCTGTTACCCAGTAACTGTTTTGTGGAGGTCAGTTAGACAGTGGCTCCATGTAAAATACCGGTCTCAAAAGCTATCCCCGTTAGACTGGACTGGGTTAGACTTAAAGCCGACACCGACTTAGTTGGGAAAAGTTAAAGAATTGACTACTTAGCACACTATCAATATGGGGTAAAAGTTAGCTGTCTTTATAGGATGACATTGAATTCATAAGCATCCGCTTAAGTGGTCATTGTACTCATCATTATGAATAACTTTTACAATGGGACCAAACCTGAAATCGCGAAAAAATCACACTGTTTTCTACATTTAAGTTCGCATAACTCGTCAAAATGTAGGGAACAGCTGTTTTTTTTTCGCGATTTCAATGTCAACAATGATCCCTTAAGTGCCGGAGGACACGGTGGAGCATACAGTGGAGGTCTGCCCGGCTTGGGCGGAGCACCGCCGTGTTCTCACGGAGGCGATCGGCGGCGGCGATCTCTCGCGTCCAAACCTGGTCCAGGCCATGGTGCGGAGCGAGAGTGCATGGGAGGCCGTCACCTCCTTCTGCGAAGCAGTAATGCTCGCGAAGGAGGAAGCGGAACGCGTGAGGGAGAGGCAACAGCCGCGCCCTCGCGCCCCTAGCCGCCGTAGGAGACGCCCTGGGCGGCGGGAATCGATTGCTGATTCCCGGCCACCGTAGGCGCGGGCTTGCGGACGACGAGTAATGGGCAGCTCGCCGTCCGGTAAGGAACAGGCCCGGGTCGACGGCGCGTTGTGCTCCACGCGCGCCTCAAAGAGATGTCAGCAGTGACGGGGTCAATTGGGCCGATGCCGCCGGGGTCGCGGGTAGTTCGAAAGAGATACCGTGGCCCTGGCACGGGCAGTTGAAGGAGCATGGGTGGGTTTTAGTCAGTAAAAGTCTGACACGCCCTCCCGCTCTGCCCAGAGCGGGAGAAGTCATTTGATGATTTCCCATCCACAAAAAAAAAAAAAAAAAAAAAAATCCCTTAAGTGGATGCCCATGAACTCAATTTCATCCTGTATAATTTATCTCTTTGTTTGACTGTACGAAAGAAAAACGAGGAAAAAAAGTACCGTGTTCCTTTGCTATTTTTCCTTATAAAATAAATAAAGCTTTGTATGACACTAATACCAAATATATTGGTCACGTACAGAGGAGAAAAGCCTAAATATAAATAACACTGTTGGCGCAAAAATTACTGCCAACACAGATGTTTGACAGAATGTTTCTAGAATTAGTGAGTGTTGCTATGTAACAGAATTAGGATTGTTTTGTTCTGTTTGTGTTACTTTACTGCTTAGCTATATTGCTGCGAGAATAATTTGTGCCAATTACTTGACTTATGCTGTTTAGCACAATTTTATGACTTGGTGATATTGAATTCCGTAAACAGTATTTTTTTCCACAAAAACACAAATAAAATATCTTTTCGCCAATTTTTTTTAAAACATTGTTGCGAATGTTGATAATGATGAACTAGAGAAAGAAAGAGAGTAGAAAGATAGAGCGTGGAAAGTTTTGAAACCAGGCGTCTAGAAGATCTTGACGCAAAACGCCAAGTACGGAAGACGAAGCCAAAACCCTCCTACACTTACACTACCAACTCAGCTGGCCAGCTGTACTGTGCTTCTTGCAACCGAGTCTTTAAGACGAAGTTCGGTTTTGCTAGCCACATCAGAGCTCACCGGAATAAAGACCCAGATTAAAAAACATATAGGAGTCGTCATCGCCGGATACGGTGTGGACGACATGATGATGATGATGATGATAATGATCCAGTTTTTTGGGATCATGATATATTTAAATTACAGTTTAAATATTTTGTGCTCTAATTAGAATTAGACCGAACAATTGAAATAAAATTTGATAAGTTTTAAATTCGATGTAAGTACAATTTGTTGCTGAATACAAGTATTATGACTTAGGTGTCCCTCAAGGACTCATTTATTTCACAAAAGCATTCGACAAGGTTCAGCATTCCATTTAAAGTCGTAATTCAGTTAACGATGAAAAATACAAACACTTAACGAAGCCATGTTTATTTATGTAGATTGTTGTTAAGTATTTCCCAGAAACACTTTCACACACCGCGGTTGTTTCAATACAACTGAACCGAATCGTATTTAATGAGGTCGAAATGAATGAGCCCGGTGTGAGGAAATAAAATAATCTTATTTTGGTATTACATTATGGTAAGTGGGATTGGATTTCTTTGTGTGTGTAAGTGGTTTTAGTCGTGCTGTTTCCAGAAAAAGAGATGTTATAATTATTCTCAAAGAGAAAGAAAATCAGGAAATAGGTAAGTAGACAATAGAATGTCATTGTGTGAAAATTCAAGATAATCTTATGGTCAATATTCTTTTAACACCTTACTGATTTAGGTACTACCATATTTATATTCAAATCAACATTAATATATATTTAAAAATGTATTTAAATTTATCACATATATATCATAATTTTAGTGTATGTAGATAATAGGTCTTTACCTATGAAATTGCCGTTTTGTATGAAAAAATTTAAACGAATTTCTTTCATGCATTTTTTATTTGTATTAATCGAAGTAATCACCCATGCAATCAATGCATCTTTGCCAACGCAGTGGCAGTTTATTGATGCCCTTCTTAAAGAAATCAGCTGGACGGGAGGCAACAAATTATTCAAAGGCATTTTGTACTGCCTCTCGGGTATTGAATTTTTTTCCCGCCAAGAAGTTATCCAAATTCTTGAAAAAGTAGTAGTCTGTAGGCGCAAGGTCTGGTGAGTAGGGCGGATGACGGAGAGCTTCCAACCCCAGTTCTTGCAACTTGGAGACCGTCTGCTGTGCAGTATGAGGTCGCGCGTTGTCGTGCAGGAGCAGCGGAGACGAGCGATTGACCAATGCTGGTTGGAGATGTGCCAGCTTCTCCATCATTGTGTTCAGTTCTTCACAGTACACATCTGAAGTAATGCTCACCCCGTTTGGTAAGAAGCTGTGATGAATCACACCGGCGCTAGACCACCAAACAGTGACCATCACTTTTCTAGGGGTAATTTTTCGTTTAGGGCATTGTTTAGGTGCTGAACCAGGATCCAACCAACTTGCTGAGCGCTTGCGGTTATCAAACAGAATCCATTTTTCATCGCAGGTAACAATGCGGTTCAAAATTCCTTCATTTGTGTGTCTGTTGAGCAGTGCAAGGCACGTCTCGACGCGTACTTCGCGCTGGCGATCATTGAGTTCGTGGGGCACCCATTTGTCAAGCTTTTTTACCTTGCCAATTTGACGCATATGGACCAATATTGTTTTGACGCTAACGTCGAAAGCTGCTGCTAATTCAGCCGTAGATTGTGTATCATCAGCTTCCACAATCGCCTTTAATTCGTCATTGTCGACCAAAGTCTTCGGACGACCGTGAGGTTCATTTTTCAGGTCGAAATTTCCAGAAAGGAAGCGAGCAAACCAATAACAAGTGGTGCGTTGGTTTGTAGTGAAGCTCCGTAAACGTCGTTGATGTTGCGTGCCGCTTGTGCCGCGTTGCTGCCACGACGGTACTCATATTCCATAATTACTCGAATTTTTAACGTATCCATGATGACGAAAAAGATTGAAATGCGATGAAAATGTAACACTAATCAATAAACAAATGACTACTTTTGGAAAAAAAATCCCTGTTTTTAAAATAAAATTAATTTGAAATTAGAATTCTTAGCCAAACAAAAATTATTTTGATTTGAAATGGCCAGTACTGCAGAACGGCAATTTCATAGGTAAAGACCTAATATTACTATATCGCAATACGAGCCGATGACAGTATTGTGACGTTGCCTCAGACGCGTACGTCGGCTATATGTATCCCCTAAGTGGTCTGTGAGTCGTTGTCGGGCTGTCCGCCTGAGCGGTGGTGCGTTGGTGAGTCAACTATTAGTGTTGATAAATGTGCATATTTTACAATAATTATAATCTTGTGAAAGTAATCATACTGTGAACTACTAGAAATTCTAGAGTTACTTTATTGTACAGTTTATAATCGTATTTACTTTAATATTAAATGTGTATGTTTTGTGCTTACATCATCATCTTCCTGCCCTTATCCCATATTACTTGGGGTCGGCGCAACACGTTTTCTTCTTCCATTCTCCCCTGTCAACCGTCACGTTATCATTCACTCCCTTCTCTTTCATATCATTCCTCACACAATCAAGTTTTGTGCTTACATGTCTTCATAAAATCAGATTATAGCTAAATCTGAGAATATTTTTGACAAGGAAAAGACGTCACTACTTCACCAGTAAGTAATAAGTTGTTGTTTACTAGAACAAAACTGATTAACAAATCTATCTCTATGAAAGTACCGTCTCAAGCCTTATTAATGTGTCTGCTAGCTTATCTTATTTTCTCAAGGTGACCCGAACTTCCAACAAACATAAAAGGATTACGTAAGCCGTAAGGGATCAAGTGTCCACAAATACTAAATGGACTGAAAATTTAAATTTGTTTTGCGGATTACATGGGTTTTGGGATCAAGGTCGGTACTGCAATTTAACCTTTAAATCTCCTGCTGGAGTGTTTAGAAATTTTGTTGATTTTAGCTTTTGCGTATGTTTCTTTATGAAGTAATTATAAAGTTAGTGTAAAGTGTTAACAAATGTTCATATTTGGAACTTAATTTACTAGTGATTGATTTGGTAGTTAATTAATTGGAACTAGTGCTACTTGAACTGGTTTGCCACTTATTATGGTGTGCAAATATTAATAGTTATTATTGACAATAATAATTTCAATTCAATATCATTATCATCATTATTTTATCTGAATTACGGTTAATTTTCAATTGTTAGATAACTTTTATCTGAGGAATAAATATTACAATTTGATAGCTTTTGTAAAGAAAATAAGTCAAAGTGTCATATTTATTCTTCAGATAAAAATTATCGGACTATTGAAAAATCAACCCTTAGCTTTTAGAACGAAAGCATTTATCTCTTGAAAAATATAAACATTCGTGCAGGAAACATTTTTGTGATACAGCTTAAATTCAATATCAAGATAACACTGATGGTTTTTAGGATTTAAAACGGATTTTATATCGAAATAAAATCAGCAACGTTTCGGCAATGATCGTGCTATTCTAAAGAGACCTATGTTGTAGTTGATTGATTGAACGATAGCGGGATAAGTGTGCTGTGGTATTCAGAACTCTTCGATAACAATCCGAACGCATAAAAACTTTGCTACATTAAAATTATTTTTGAATTTGTATTTTGACTATTGTGAATTATATAACTTTAGAAAAAAGAAGACAAAGAAAGAAAGAAAACTTGTTTATTCTGCACAAATAAAACGCACATTAAAAAAAAAAAAGTTGAGAGGTGTCAAGGGACACCCGGATGGAACGATTCGATTAATTAGTGAAGGAATTGTAATAATTTTTTTTAGTTTTTTTTTAGTGTTTTTTTTTTTTTTATATCTGGCTTGCTTTCTATAAGAGAGAGAGAGAGAGAGAGACAGACAGAGAAACATGCACACGTCGCACAGCTTACAATAGCTTACTATAGCAAAAAGTGTCGTTACAACTTTTCGTGAGAATTTTATCCGTCTAGCCCCCTTTCACAACGCGCGATAAGGAACTTCGTTCCAAAAAAACAAAATTACAAAATACACTCAAAGGCACTTTACACGGTTTGAGCAGTGGTAACGGCTGCGACTTAAGAGTTGTGTAGGTCGTAAGTTCGAACCCAATCAGGCGCTTTACTTTGTGTAAATTATTTCATCACCACTGCTCTCACAACGTCGAAGGAAAACATCGTGAGGAAAACCTAGAGGATGTCCTAGAACCAAAAATTCGAAAACCTGTGACATCTACCAACCCGCACTGGGCCCGCGTGGTGGATTACAGCCCACTACCTCTAACCCAGAGGAGGCCTGTGTCCCAGCAGTGGGAACATTACAAGCTGATTATGCTATACAGGGTTATTGTTAATATGTCGGTTGTAGGAGAGGTCAATTGCAACTAAATGACTCCTATGCCAACCATTTTCGATTTTTTTATAAATTTTCAAAGTTGTTTAACTACCGCAGATATCTTCAAAAAATATTAAATGTCAAATTACTCGAAAATGGCTTACATTTACCCATTGATCGATCCATCAGGTTAAGCTACGCTTGCCGAGGTTGTTGTGTAGTTACCATCTTTACTTACCGAGACTCCTCCGTGCCTCGGAAAGCACGTTAAGCCGTTGGTCCCGGCTGTCATTCGTGGATCTTTGACAGCCGTTACGGGTCGTTAGAAGCCCGAAAGTCTGACAACCAGTCTTAACATAGGGTATCGTATTACCCAGTTATTGGGTTGTGGACGTCAGATAGGCAGTTACTCCATGTAAAATACTGGTATTCAGCTGCATCCGGTTAGACTGGAAGCCGACCCCAACATAGTTGGGAAAAGGCTAGGCAGATTGATTGATTGGCTTACATTTGCCTGGGGGACATAACGGGTCATTTGGTTGCAAATAACCTTTCCTATATCCACTACTGGATTGCCGACATATCACCAATAGCCCTGTACATATATACAAACTCTTTTGTATGCGTGTATGTCACTGAACTCCTGCTAAGCATCTGGACCGATTTGATGACTTTTTTTTTGTTTTGTTTAGATTTACAATCGGACCCGGTAGGTGGCGCTGCGATCGAGTTCAAAGAATATTCTAAGGCTTACGATAGTCAAATCAACGATAAATTAATTACTTTCAGGTTCTGGAGCAGAAAGATAAACCTTGATTACGAATTGACCCTAAGTTATTTACAAGCAAAGAGATGTTGAGAGGATTCTTAATAAAACTAAATAAATAAAATAATAACTAACCCAATGTATACTTCAGTATTTACCGTCCTTATTTAAGACCTAGAAATCTAAACCACTTTCATTTATGATCTAAAGAAATAAATAATGATGAATGTGTAACATTTTATTTTTCCAGCAAAAAAAGCTTGTTTAAATAAATATTGTAAAAGCTTCTAGCCAACAAGATGTCAGATACTTAGAAAAAAAGCGAAAATGTAACATATTTTTAAATATTAAAGCGGTTCGAGGTTGTACTGGGAATATATTGTTTCATTATCAGCTACTTCTCCCGGGGTTTGTAAGAGGGTTTACGTGGTGATGTTAGGGGGTCGTGTAAGGGATTGCTAAGGGGGTTATATTGGAAGGATGATTGCCTAACCTTCTATTAAGCACTTACAGTTTTAAGAAGTATACAATGTGTAACTAAATTTATGCATAGTAGTCTCGTGACTAAGTTTAACCGCCGCACGGGTCGATCCATCAGGTTAAACTACGCTTGCCGGGGTCGGTCCGTGGATGGGTGACCATCTTTACATACCGACACTCCTCCGTGCCTCGAAAAGCACTTTAAACCGTTGGTCCCGGCTGTCATTCGTGGATCTTTGACGGTCGTTACGGGTCGTCAGAAGCCCGAAAGTCTGACAACCAGCCTTACCAAGGGGTATCGTATTACTCAGTTAATGGGTTGTGGAGGTCAGATAGGCAGTCGCTCTATGTAAAATACTGGTATTCAGATGCATCTGGTTAAAATTAAACCCTCTCGAATAAAACAAAAAAAATCCAAATCGGTCTAGCCATCTTCGAGTAATCGGGGAACATGCATAAAAAAAAAATAAAAAAAAAGGTTCCGACGAATTGAGAACCTCCTGCTTTTTGAAGTCGGTTAAAAACTATGCATAGAATGTCGCTCAACGCACCTAAAGAAGTTTTCACTGGAAAAAAAAAATGGTGGATAGCAATAAAATATTCATATATTATGTTGCCTTGTAACGTTCTGATCTTCCCTATATCGCAATATCTCGTCCACCTAAAATACGTGTTTATTTTTGCGGTTTCAATAAGGGATTTCAAACTACTACTATTTATATGATATTATACCATTAAGGACTATTTAGAAGACAAATCAATAGAATCTGTAATTTGTAACATAGAATAATTGACATCGCATGGGAGGATCATCTCAGCTGTTGTTGAGTGCGGTCGTGTCGGATTGCGCTCCGACAAAAATAAAAAATTCTACGGCGCGAGATATAAGTGATTTGCGATCCTAGCACCGGTCATAAAAATTATTTAGCGTTTCTGTTGAAGTGCTCGCGAAGTAAACACATTTCGTTGGAACTGTGCACCTGATCTCAAACGAACGACCCGTTGCAAGGGTGAAACTGATCACCCGAATTAGGATCCTGAGTTCCAAAGTCCCAGCAAGCAAAATTGGTGAGGCCGTTCCTTATATTCCTTAGTCTAAAGTATAAAGAAGTTTTCACTGGAAAAAAAAAATGGTGGATAGCAATAAAATATTCATATATTATGTTGCCTTGTAACGTTCTGATCTTCCCTATATCGCAATATCTCGTCCACCTAAAATACGTGTTTATTTTTGCGGTTTCAATAAGGGATTTCAAACTACTACTATTTATATGATATTATACCATTAAGGACTATTTAGAAGACAAATCAATAGAATCTGTAATTTGTAACATAGAATAATTGACATCGCATGGGAGGATCATCTCAGCTGTTGTTGAGTGCGGTCGTGTCGGATTGCGCTCCGACAAAAATAAAAAATTCTACGGCGCGAGATATAAGTGATTTGCGATCCTAGCACCGGTCATAAAAATTATTTAGCGTTTCTGTTGAAGTGCTCGCGAAGTAAACACATTTCGTTGGAACTGTGCACCTGATCTCAAACGAACGACCCGTTGCAAGGGTGAAACTGATCACCCGAATTAGGATCCTGAGTTCCAAAGTCCCAGCAAGCAAAATTGGTGAGGCCGTTCCTTATATTCCTTAGTCTAAAGTATTGCATGTTCATAAGATTATAGCATGAATCCAAATTCCCAAGACATAAAGCTAAACAAAGAGTTTACCTACTTCTTAAATATTGCAAATCAATAAAAATCTCCGCACAGACCCTTTTTTTTTGTTGAATGTCAACTTATGGCAAGCTAAACTCTATGTTCACACAAAAAATTTACCCCATACGGTAAAGCTTCAAAATAAGGTCTTTGTTTTAAAACACGGGTCGGTCGTTCTAACCAGTTTTGTTACCACTCAAACAAAAACAACAAAATTATGCTTCGATTTGTGAAATTGTCTATTTAGAGCTATAGCATTACAAATACTTATACAATTTAATGGGGACGTGTCTGTTCGTAGACCTTGCAAATTATGTATCGGCTAATCGTAACGACGACAGAATTTACTTAGCACTTTTGAATAATATTCAGGACTTTACTCCGTCTTCAATTCTCAGAATAAGATCTGCATTAAGCAGGAAAAGCACTAAGTACTAAAAAACGTTGTGAACAGGCCACTAGAAACGCTGAATCTCTATTACCATTCGAAATAAACTCAAAGATGGACTGGAAATTAGCCAGACTCATGTGTCGAATGGTGGTCGTACCTTGTATGACACACGGTTTGAATGTATCGGCACTCACCAAAGCTAACAGGACAAGACCGAGAAGATATGAGAGAGTTATCAAGAGTGACTTGATTAACCGCGCTAGGAATAAACCAACACGAAAGAAAATGCATGAAATCTTAAACGGAAAAACCGTAACCAAACGCATTAAGAACCACAGGATGTGCTATCTCAGACATGTCCACAGGCGTAGGCGTCGGGAACCGCACCTGCTACATGCAGCAATGCAGTACAAGGTAATATCCAAAAATTCGGCCGCCCTATTTACACATGGAAAGCAGGACATAATTTACTTCGATAAGGAAATCAACTTTGAGGTAGACACGGCTGAAGATAGAGATAAAATTAAGAAAGCTGCTAACGAGATTTACAAGAAACCTGAAATGGATAGCAGTGAGACCTCAGATCAGAGAAGATATTGGAAATGACAACCTGGCATGGCAGTGACACCAAAAGAGTCGAAAGCGCAGTTTAATTGCCAAAAGATTCACCGGGGAAGTTGAACTTGAAGCAACATGGCAGTGACGTCATAAAAAGAGCCCGTCCATAATCCTGTCGGGTGTGGCGACAGGGTACCATCCGTAGGTAGGTACTTGAATTGACTTCTCGGGTCGATTAAGAACTGAATGCGATTTCACAAAAACAGCAAACCTCAACACTCTCAAAAAAGCACCCTTGAACACTCCGATTTTGGGACACAGGAACACCAAATAATATTATTATAATTGACACACACGCGATCTTTTTTTTTCCCTACGTTTGGGTTAAGAGTACTATCAACGACTTTTGTGCGTCACACCCATACGGAAGGTATTCGTATGCACGGGCCAGTGGCTAGTGGCCTGCATTGTTTTCGTCCACCAATAGCGCTTCGGTGCACATTATAAAAGAAAAAGGTTAGAACGCCAAGAAAAAACAGCAATTAACGTTTAAGAAAAGGGACATTGTTTATTTTAGGGTCATCCTTCTTAGGCGACATTCTTCGTTCATTGGTCAAATAAAACAACTAACTGTAAAAAGGTCCATACTTCATTCATTGGTCAAACACAAAAAGGGCGTTGACTATGATTTCAACGTGCAACCGAAAAAGTTTTGAAAAGGGTGAGGCACAAAGACTTTCGATAGTTGCACGCTGGCGCCCCCGCTTCGCAGGCCCGAAGCTTAAGATTTCTACAAAAACTGACAACCGCCCATAAATAATAAAAAACCTTACCACTATGACACGAGTAGCTGGGTCACGATCGAGGCGATCAGTAGATCAGTAGCCAACAAATTCTAACGCAGAAATTATCTAACACCAAGACACCACAACATACAGTAAACTTAATTAGCCAGTACAACATACGAGTTGAGCAGGAACAATCAGAACTCCGGTTCCAAATTACCAGCCCCCAATTACCACAGGACAAGATTGACTTCAATAAGGAAATTAACTGTTCGGTGGACACGGCTGAATCAAGAGATAATATCAAGAAGGCTGTTAACGGGACTTACAATAAAAAATAAAAAATATTTAATAAATTACCAAATGAAATTAAGGACTTAAATATTATTCAATTTAAAAACAAATTAAGACATCTATTATTAGAAAAATGTTATTATACTATTGACGAATTCCTTAATGATAAATTGTAAGTTATTTGACATTCATATTTATTTAATTTTGACAATGCATTATTATCTTAAATTCCATTAATTATTTATTTACGTGTACTCAATTGTTAATGTTTTGCTTGTTTTTTTCTGACTTAAGTTATGTTGTAATTATTTTATTTTATTAGATTGATTACTTATTCTTTTTTTTATAATAATTACGTGAAAGCGTGTACACCTTTAAGGTAGATTTTTTGAGGAACTATTTATTAATATTAAGATCTCATGTACCAAAAATCACACGAATAAATGAATTTGAATTTGAATTTGAATAAAACTGAAACGGATAGCAGTGAGACCTCAGACGAAGATACTGGAAACAGCAACGTGTAATACAATGTAGCAGTGACATAAATGGTGTCGAGAATGCAGTCTAACCCCGCCAAAAGATTCACCGCTGAAGCTAGATTTTAAATAACATGTTATTACTTGCCGCGGGTATACCGCATCCTTGCCGCATGTGTACCGCGGTAGCGCGTACTTGCAGTGAGTGTACCGCGTCCTTGCCGCGAGTGTACCGCGGTAGCGCGTACTTGGAGCGGGTGTACCGCGTCAGTACCACGTCCTTGCGCATGTGTACCGCAGTCATTCGTTTGAGTGAAAGAAAACCTGTCTCATGTAATGTTGACATTTGTTTTTAAAAACGAACGTCACGATCGACGACGATCAGTACCAACAAATTCTAACGCAGAAATTATCTAATGCCAAGTCACCACAACATACAGGATACGTAATTAGCCAGTACAACATACGAGTTGAGCAGGAACAATCAGAACTCCGGTTCCAAATTACCAGCCCCCAATTACCACAGGACAAGATTGACTTCAATAAGGAAATTAACTGTTCGGTGGACACGGCTGAATCAAGAGATAATATCAAGAAGGCTGTTAACGGGACTTACAATAAAACTGAAACGGATAGCAGTGAGACCTCAGACGAAGATACTGGAAACAGCAACGTGTAATACAATGTAGCAGTGACATAAATGGTGTCGAGAATGCAGTCTAACCCCGCCAAAAGATTCACCGCTGAAGCTAGATTTTAAATAACATGTTATTACTTGCCGCGGGTATACCGCATCCTTGCCGCGTGTGTACCGCGGTAGCGCGTACTTGCAGTGAGTGTACCGCGTCCTTGCCGCGAGTGTACCGCGGTAGCGCGTACTTGGAGCGGGTGTACCGCGTCAGTACCACGTCCTTGCGCATGTGTACCGCAGTCATTCGTTTGAGTGAAAGAAAACCTGTCTCATGTAATGTTGACATTTGTTTTTAAAAACGAACGTCACGATCGACGACGATCAGTACCAACAAATTCTAACGCAGAAATTATCTAATGCCAAGACACCACAACATACAGGATACGTAATTAGCCAGTACAACATACAAATTGAGCAGGAACAATCCACAGAACTCCGGTTTCAAATCACCAACCCCCAACTACGCAGGACAAGATTTACTTCAATAAGGAAATTAACTTTTCGATGGACACGGCTGAATAAAGAGTTACATCAAGAAGGCTGCTAGAGATATACAAGAAACAGGAAACGGATAGCAGCGAAACCTCAGACGATGATTTTGGTAATAACAACGTATAATACAGCATAGCTGTGACATAAAGAGTCAAAAACGAAGTTTAACCGGCAAAAGATTCACCGGAGAAGCTGGACTTGAAGCAACACGGCAGCAACGTCATAAAAAAGCCCATCCATATTATATCACCCGTCTCTCCACTATTCCAAGGCTTGCTTTACGGTGCATACTGGGTATGGCTCTTTATCCCCTCCATATCCTAAGGGCATGTCTTCCCTACCATTACCGCGCCCCCCGGTCTACTCACTGATATACAATGGGCTCTGTTGCACCATGTAACATGAGGCAACAGGGTCTAGTGTGAATCTCTGGGTTCATTCGAGCAATCGAGTCTGGTTAAACCACGCTGGGGTCGGTGCAATTCATTCATTCATTCATTCATAGAATAATTGACATCGCATGATTTTAAATACATTTGCACACCACGTTATGGCAGGATATGCTGAAATTAAACAACCTAACACCCCTATGTACCATATTCTAGCAAATAAATATTTTGATTTGATTTGATGCGCAAAGTCGATAGTTTCGAATATTCGTATCTGAACGCTGGTCGTTCCGGGTATCTAATTGAATAAGGCAATGGGACAACACCTACATAAAATATAGCTTGTTATATGTATATTGGCAAAACGCTTCAAGCGGATCTAAGGAATTGCTTATTAATGAACCTAATCAAAACATTCTTCCGTGCTTGTCTTGAGTTTGACAAGTTAAACCTTAATCAGATTAATTGCTTTATGTTTAAGTAAGATAGGCAGGCCGCAGGTTGGGAATGGCTGCTTCTATATTTAGCGTAAGACCTCGTAAAACCAACTATAAATCAAAACAGGGGTACAAATAGAAACGAATTTTCTAACGTCAACAAAGAGTAATACTTTTTTATTTGTTTCCAAACATTTTTGTTTGCTTTGTGTTTTGAAGGAAGCTATAACCTTGAGGTTTATGGATACAAACACGCAGTAGGTTGGGAATTAGAAATTAGGAATATATCAATATGTCGGAACGTCAGGATTTACTCAGTTAGATTTAGACAGACATGTGGGCAGAAGATGGGTTTCGTGCAATGAAAACACACTGGGTGCGATACACGGTGTTTAAAATCACAATCTAACACAATCACTAAGCACGACGAATCGAATACAGTTTCGTGGAGTACCAACCCCGATGTTGCCCCGATCCGATCCGACACTAGACTGTCCTGCTCGCCATGAGCTTAAAACATCACGACTCTGTAGAAGCGCGCTGTAGGCGTGGGTACCTCACGTGATGTCGCCCGTGGCGCGCTTGCGATTCGTTACGCGTCCGTACTATTGACCGGATCCGACAAATATATTGAGGATTTGAGGAGCTTGTAATAAGAAAGCGTTAAGTTTTAAGATGTGTATAAGAAAAAACTGGTCAAGAGCGAGTCGAACTCGCGCACCGAGGGTTTCGTAACATCATTTAATTTAATTTTACATTAACATCTATCACATATAATAATTTCAGATTTTTTTCTATGCAAAATTCGCAGGTAAGGCGGGGAACTGTAGGAATTTGTAGTTTTTTTTTAACATTTTTTATCAAAAGTCAAACAACTGTGCGGCCTAAAAAAAGAAAAAAAAATGTTTGAGAATGTGCAAACAGCGTTCTTTCATATGATACCCCATATGCCCTAGTAGCCCCACTTCGAATTTTTAATACCCCGTTTCAGGCCCTGTTGCATAAAAAAATAGACATATTTTTATTTTTTTATTATTTGCAAAATAGTTGGGCAAACTTCATCTAAAACTGTTCCAAATTTCAAGTTGATGGCATTAGTACTTCTTGAGATATCTAGCTATGACAGACAGACAGACTGAGTCACACCATAAGTGTTCCTTTTCCCCATTTTGGTATGGAACTCTAAAAAGGTAGACCTAAGGAAAGACAAATGGATCGTCTTACTAAAAGATGACATAACTAGGGAGGAAGTTAACTCTGTGATGACGGCTAATAGAGATGTATGGCAGTAAAAGACCCAAAATAATTTGTGATTAGGGCAGGACGTTGATGAATTCTTGAGGATGATAATCAAAACACCACTTATGTTAGAGAAAAATCGAGGAGCTCGTGGCTAAGTAATAACAGCCGCACGGGTCGATCCATCAGGTTAAGCTACGCTTGCCGGGGTCGGTCCGTGGATGGGTGACCATCTTTACATACCGACACTCCTCCGTGCCTTGGAAAGCATGTTAAGTCGTTGGTCCCGGCTGTCATTCGTGGATCTTTGACAGTCGTTACGGGTCGTCAGAAGCCCGAAAGTCTGACAACCAGTCTTACCAAGGGGTATCGTATTACCCAGTTACTGGGTTGTGGAGGTCAGATAGGCAGTCGCTCCATGTAAAATACTGGTATTCAGCTGCATCCGGTTAGACTGGATGCCGACCCCAACAAAAATTGGGAAAAGGCTAGGCAGATTGCCAGAGATAAATCATCAAAAATTCCAGTCTTAATAATCTGAAATTGCTAACATATATTATAACATTGAAAGTGGTGCTGATTCGGTTGTGGCCTAAAAGTTTCATAGAGATATATTTAACAAAATAAACAAAACTTAGGCTGACTGTTATTTAGTGACTGATACTTAAACACATGATTGCACTCATGATAACAAACAACTTTTACAAAGACCAAACCTGAAATCGCAAAAAAAAAAATGAGCTGTTCCCTACGTTCCCTATGTTCGCATAACTCGTCAAAATGTAGAGAGCAGCTGACTTTTTTTCGCGAATTCAGATGTGGTCCCATAGTAAAAGTTGTTATTATCATGAGTACAATCATGTGTTAAAGTATCGGTCACTAATTACCAGTCAAGCTACAAACACGGTGAAGTTCAAGGCATAAACGGTAGTTCTTATGTGTCACCGTCCGTTTCTCGAACTGTCTGCGAGTAAGTGATGTCAATTCTCTAATTTCCGTTTATTTTGTGAATCGGTACCAATAATAAATATCAATCAATCTGCCTAGCCTTTTCCCAACTATGTTGGGGTCAGCTTCCAGTCTAACCGGATGCAGCTGAATTCCAGTATTTTACATGGAGCGACTGCCATCTGATCTCCACAACCCAATTACTGGGTAATACGATACCCCTTGGTAAGACCGGTTGACAGACTTTCGGGCTTCTAACGACCCGTAACGACAGTCAAATATCCACAAATAACAGCCGGGACCAACGGCTTAACGTGCTTTCCGAGGCACGGAGGAGTCTCGGTATTTACAGATGGTCACCCATCCACGGACCAACCCCGGCAAGCGTAGCTTAACGTGATGGATCGATCCGTACGGCTATTATTACTTAGCCACGAGCTCCTCCAATAATAAATATACTACTACATATATTATATTCCGTAATTAACGAAAACCCTCTTGATTCATTGTGCTCATCATTATGAACAATTTTTACTATGGGAACAAACCTGAAATCGCGAAAAAAAAATCTGCTGTTTCATACATTTTGGTCGAGTAGGACTGAACTTTTGTATGAAACAGCTGATTTTTTTTTCGTGATTTCAGGTTTGTAAAAAGTTGTTCATAATGATGAGTACAATGATCCCTTTAGATGATTTGCGTTAATTATGGGACATAATACTATCGTGTCTAAAAACCATTAACCCTGAAAAAGCTATTAGTTATCGAACCAGAACGATTTTATGGCTTTAAAATACCACAACTTATTGATTATTCTTAGAACTGCTGCAAGGGCATGGTGACTATACTCGTATTATGCATTCTAATTTCTACAGCCTTAGTTGAATATTTCATCAAGTAATTTAAACTTGAATTAATGGGTTGGCGAACTATAACATGCTTGAAGTCATTCAAAAGTTTTGATGATAAATCTTTTTGTGCGCTTTCAAAATTATCTCATTTGTAATTAACGAAGTTTTAGTTTCGGGATATCAATGTTATCGTACTAGTAATTGTTTAAGTTTAATTTGATAAATTTCAAGTTTTATGAATACTTATTTGTTGTTGTATTGTGAAGGATTGTTAAGTTTTTATGGCTAAGATAACAAAATATTTTTATACAACTTGTTAGAGAAATGATTTTAATTATATTACGTGTAAAATCACAGTGGTCTGTACATACCAGGCTTGTCGCTGAAATAGACTTTCAAGGGTATCATTATCATTATAAATTCTTTGTATAGAAAGGTGATGGACTGGCATATCGCATATCAAAGATATAATATTATTTTGTTTGTCCTATGACGCCGCGCCATTTGAAAATCTGGCAAAGAGTGCTTGCTACCCTTAATGTTGGAATCTCTCCAAATGAGGCGATTAGGATTAAAGAAATAGTAGTACCTAACTTGGGTATTTATTTTGAACGTAATAAATTAACCTAAAAACAGCTATTGTTTCAAAGCCCTCTAACAATACAACAGCAGAGCCGTAATTCCCTTTAATTATTCGTATTTGTACGCCGATCGTGACGCCATTGGCTTCGGCAAACTTCGGCTGTAACTTTTTAAACAATCTTGGTCCTAATTCTCGCGATTCTACCAAAATGGCGACCCGCAAAATGTTACCATAAATTCGTATCAAAGAATTGCTTTTTTGGATTATGGAAATGGGATCTTTTTAGGGTTTCGTACTCATGGGTGCCAACAAGACCCTACTAAGACTCTGTTGTCCGTCTGGCTGTCACAGGGCTGTGTCATTTGATCCGTAATAAGTAGAAATTCACACACACTGCAATCGGCCATTCAATATAATGGCCGATTGCACAAGAAATAATAAAAATAAAATAAAGTTAAAACTTAAAGGCGTAAATAAAGTAAAAACAAAATTTCGCCTTTTTTGCTAGACCTTCGTAATCGCAATAATGGTAGTACATACTACTTTACAACTCTTTACGATCTTTTGCTATAGCACCTCTCTTGTTTTTTTTTTATTAAAGTATAAAAAAATATATTTAGTGTTTAAATATTGTACGGTAGTAACGGAACCCTTCGAGTTCGACTCACACTTGGCCGCTTTTTGAGTGAAATATGCTGTTATTTCTTTTTGATAATTTTTCATCTCTGATTCCCAGCGAGATGGCAGGTGCTAGTAATTTTGAACGAGTTGGGTGAAATAATGGTTCAGAAAGTTGAGAATAATTTGTCACGTTCCAAAATGCTAGATGATTTTTCTGTCTGTATTGCAGTAATTAATCATAGGCGTTTTATAGTATGATCTGTCTAGATGTAAGATTTATATCTATATATATAAAAATATCTGTATAAATAAAAAGAGAAGTCCTGACTGATTGACTGACTCATCAACGCCGAGCTCTTCCACCTAGAAAGCTGACATTTCGCCCAGAGGTTCCCTATAGAATGTAGACAAAGAATAAAGAAGGAATTCCCGGTAGTACGTTCCCGTGGGGTATTTTCCGATATCCTCGCGGGCGAAGTCGCTGGCAAAAACTAGTAATAAATAAATAAGCCTTTATTTCTTGACGACAGCCATTGCCAGATTATTTTTTTTCACATTTTCTGTATTCTTGAAACTATGAGCCAATTGTTAATCTAAATAAATACATACCATCTAGAGAAGCAGACCCATCGTTTTGTCTCTTACGCTGTCTAACTAATTACAATAATTAATTAATACAAAAAAAAATATAAATAACAATAATAAAAAGGTTCTTTTACATGTGCTCCTTCAATTACATGAAACCACAGCATGCACATAATAACTAGGTGTAAATATAATACAAATAAAAATACAGAAATTGAATGATGAAATTAAAAAAAAAAAAAAAATCATGTCAAGATTGAGCAACAAATTGAACAACAGTAGGTACTAACAAACAACAACAGTTACGTAACAATATTGTAAATTCATATTACAATATTGTTAATAACTACACTCCTGGACACATCTATTGGCCCACCTTAGAGTTTAGGTTTCGATGGCCCCTACCGAAATATGATTGCTAGATTGAACAAAAACTATTGATGCAGTTTTAAACCTGATACATTTTACCATCTTTTTCGATCGTATTGTTTTAAATTTGAATTCAGAATACCATACGACATGGAGCTACGCCTAACAAGTCGGATATGCGCCTTGTTAAAGGCAATTGATTTTTGAATAAAAAACATGTTTTATCAAATAAAGGTTTAATTTAATAACGCGTGTTGCCTCCATGGGCATCTACCACAGCTCTCATACGATTAGGCATAGAGTTTATCAACCGCTCTATGAAATTTTGAGGGATCATCTCCCATTCCTCTTCTATGGCAGTTTTCAACTCCTGCATCGTCTGGGCAACTGGCTGACGAGCCCTAACACGTCTTTTTAGCTCGTCCCACATGTGCTCAATGGGGTTCATGTCTGGGCTTCTGGCAGGCCAGTCCATAACTGTGATGTTCACATCCCGAAGATATTCCCTGACGATGCCGGCCGCATGGGCTCTTGCATTATCATGCATAAAAAGGAAATTTGGGCCCACATAGTCCGCGTATGGTATCACGTGAGGTTCTAAGCACTCACGAATGTACCTTTCAGCATTTAATGTTGGCAGCCGTGGTCCTGTAACAACCTCAAGTTGAGTTTTGCCGCTCGCGGATATACCGCCCCAGACAGTCCATGAGCCACCGCCATAAGCAACCCTCTCTTCAAAGCAGCATTGTGCGAAACGCTCTCCCTTACGTCGGTAGACCTTCTTCCTTCCATCATTGCCATATAACACAATTTTAGACTCATCAGAAAAGAGTACACGGCTCCAATCTTGCTGTGTCCAATTTAAATGACTGCGTGCGAAATGAAGGCGCACTGTTCGGTGGGCTCGCGTTAGTTTGGGGCCATTAGCTGGCTTGTGTAGTACCATATCGCGTTCTTTTAACCTTCTCCGAACAGTTCGAGCGCTCACAGTTACTCCATGGAAGTCGCGAAGTTGGTTCTGTATCTCAATGGAGGTAAGGTGACGATTTCTCAAGCTGGTCGTCACGATGAATCGATCCTGCCTTTCAGTTGTGACCCGAGATCGTGGCCTTCCTTGGCGACGAACAAAGCCGCCAGTCTCTAGGTACCTCCGATAAACATTTCGGACCGCAGATTGACTTAAATTAAGTTGAGCACTCACGTTTCTTTGGCTGTGTCCGGCCTGAATAAGTGCCACAGCTTGGGCGGCGACTTCAGGTGAAGTATCCATAGATTATTGATAGAACCTCACCTTAATGTTAAGAATAAGTAATGTTTGTTGCAAAACCAAAGATATCAATCACTTTTTCAAGAATTAAATCCAAGTAAACCAATAAAACCAAGTTTTCTTAGTATTCGATTGTTTGATATCAACACACAGGCTCCAAATTGTCTTTTGTTTCTTTAAATTCTGTGTTCGAAATTCAAAAAAAGACTATTGAATGAAATTGTGAATGTGCCAGGTTCAAAACTGCATAAAAACTTTTTGCTCGACCTAATATAAAATTTTAGCTAGGACCAAACGAAACTGAAAATACAAGGTGGGCCAAAAGATGTGTCCAGAAGTGTATTTATTCAATCAATCTGCCTAGCCTTTTCCCAACTATGTTGGGGTCGGCTTCCAGTCTAACCAGATGCAGCTGAATACCAGGATTTTACATGGAGCGACTGCGTATCTGACCTCCACAACCCATTAACTGGGAAATACGAAACCCCTTGGTAAGGCTGGTTACCCCTTGGTAAGGAGTAAAGATAGTCACCCATCCACGGACCGACCCCGGAAAGCGTAGCTTAACCTGATGGATCGACCCGTGCGGCTGTTATTACTTAGCCACGAGCTCCTCCGAGAAAAATAAAATACAATTACAATTCAAAATTAAAAATAGTGGATATTTACTTAAAAAATAAAAAAAAAAATGTTGTCACGGAAGGTGAAAGGGGGGTACGAGGAAGTCTGAAAATGATACCGGTGGACTGAAAAGCTGTGCGGAAATCGGTTGTCATGGTATGTGATGCGGAGGAATGAGGAAAATGTTGTCAGGAAAGTTTTGAGTATGAATGTGGATGGCTATACAAGTAGGGAAAGACCAAAGAAAAGATGGATGGATTATGTGAAAGATGATGTGGGTAGAAAGGGAGTGGACTACCGAGATGACGACTAATAGAGAAGTATGGAGGAAACAGACATGTTGCGCCAACCCCAAATAGATTGGGATAAGGCATGAGAATTATGATGATTTTGCATCACTATTAAAATCACAGTGAACTTTATGTCCTTGTAATAAAGTTTCTGTTGGGTTGCTGCCACTACCAGCTTCTAAAAATCAAAGTGATCTTTACCCTCGTTAAAATAAGGTTGCTGTTAGGTTGCTCCTGTCAAAGGTAAAATAATAACTGTAAATACACGGTACCTACGTGCTATGTACTTAATAGCACTCTAACTAAAATTACCGAGACATTGAGATAATGATAATGAGTGCTCCTAATTAGCGCCGCTAATTACAAAGGGCTTGAAGAAATGTCTGGGATTTATTGGTGAATGGGAACTGGGTTGGAAGTTATCCATTCAAATGTAATAAGAGTGCGGTTTATTTTGTGTAAATTAATTCATCACCACTGCTCTCAAAACGGTGAAGGAAAACATCGTGAGGAAACCCGCATGTGCTAGTACCAAAAATTTGAAGACATGTGACATCTATCGACCCGCACAAGGCGGCGTATTTGATTACGAACCACTCCCTCTCACAGAGAGGAGGCCTCTGTTCCAGCTGTGGAAACATTATAAGAATGAGGAATAATCTTCGGGGTCCGTACTTCAAAAGGAAAAATGGAACCCTATATGATCAATTCGTTGTCCGTGTTGGGAATCGAACCCAACAACTCGCGCGCGGTCGTCACGAGCAAGCTGCGTGATCAACGCGCCACCGCCCTCCGGCAAGCAGAGGCGCGGCGCAGCGGGGGGACATGGCTCGACACTCGCTTCCACGGACTCCGCCGCGACGGACGACGCTCCTCTCTAAAGTTTAAAATTAGTATTGTTTTGTTCGGGAACTATTTGTATTGTTAGACGACAATATACCAGTCTTAATTTTGATACAGTCCGCTCTTTCATTGCTCCCCCGCGCTAACATTGGTCCTTCAAGGATCTCGCCGTCTAATTAACAAGAAGTAACGGTCTCGAAAACAATATCCAAAGTCGAAGATCTTCAATAGCGGTCATCAGCGGCGACAGTTCCGGCAGGAGTAACAATATCCAGATCAAGGAACTTCGCGTGCCAAGCACCCGCACACGCCTAGGGAAAAGGTCATCTAGAGGTCGACCGCCGTCGGACTTCGGACCCGTCGAATGTACGAGTCATCGTATAGGATAAACAAGGACGAAGACTTGCAGATTATCGTGTATCCATTGGATGATGGTTTAGACATTTTGTGAGTCCGTTCCAATTAATCCCGTATTCATTTCTTTTCACTGTCATTTCTTATGTTTAAAATAGCAATTAATAAGTGAGTGCTTACATTCAACATTAAAGTCGTTAGTTGACAAACATCCATATTCATAGCCTTATGTTTCTCTAAAATCTCATTTCAGCTTAAAAAGCCATTATAATAACATATGTATAAAATCCCAACTGTTTGCGTAAATCCATCGCTTCTTATCAGCTGATTGCTCGGCGACATACCTACTTGTTACCTTTGCATCAGCCGTTCTTTTGTTCGCACCGACGCGTCATTCATAGCTCATTAGGAAGGAACATTTTATTGCTCTAACAAAATACCAGCTTCGAAATCACATTAGCTCTTTTACTAGCAAGCAACTGGTGTTTCTATCGCTATGGCTGACGAAAAACTTATTAGGAAGCGCAGCTGTATGAAGTCCAAGCTCACTATTTTCAGCAACCACCTTCACAAGCTGCATAGTTGCGCCGAACATAGCAACATTCAACTATTAGATTTGCAGGCCCGACTCAGTAAGTTTGAAGGCTTATATGTGGATTTCGACAGATTGCAGTGCGACATCGAGATGACATCGGACAAACCCGAGGACGAGAGCGAGGAGCGTGAGCATTTCGAGAACCAGTATTATAAGCTGGTGGCGACGGCGCAGAGTATGCTCGGTGCTCGTCCCCCCCAAGCTTGTAGTCTTCGAGATGGTGCCGTGACGGGTGACGAGGATGTACAGGCAGGTGGCTTAAATTATAATTGTGTGAGGTTGCCAAAAATTGATTTACCCGTTTTCCGAGGTCACTACCAACACTGGCTAGAATTTAGAGATACCTATATATCACTGATACATTCAAGGACAGACATTGACAACATTAATAAGTTGCACTACCTGCGTGCTTCTTTGAAAGACAGTGCGCTATTAGTAATAGACAATTTAGATTTTAGAGCCCAGAATTATGAGTCTGCTTGGAATTTATTATGCAGTAGGTACGACAACAAAAGATTGCTCGTAAATAATCATGTACATGCACTATTTAACATTAACCATACAGACACAGAATCAAGTTCAGCCATTCGAAATATTATCGACGTCACGAACAAAAATTTACGCGCATTACAGACTTTAGGTCAGCCCACTGAATATTGGGATACCCTCATAATACATTTGCTGGCAGAAAAACTCGACAAGGTCACACGTAGGGAATGGGAGGAACATAGAAACATGCTCAGCGATCCACCCACATTAGAGATTATAATTAAATTTCTTAGCAACAGAGCTGACTTGTTGGAAACTTTGGAAGAACATCAAACACAAAACAATAATAAACAAAAAACAGACACTAGCAGACACGACACTAATCTACATACAATTACGAAATCAAACGAAAATAAAAATGACAACACCACTACAAATAAAAAAAACAATAATACAAATAAAAAACTATTTACATGTGCAATGTGCAATCAGCCTCATTACTTATTCCATTGTGAAGCTTTTAGAGCCCTGACTGTTGAAGATCGTCAACAAAAGGCCAAAGAAGCGAAGGTTTGTCTTAATTGTCTTCGACCAGGGCACGTAGAAACAAGATGCAATCTTACTCCCTGCAAATATTGCAGGAAAAAGCATAATACTCTGCTTCATTTAGAAGAGGCAGAAACAACTCCCGCTCCAGAGCCACTTGTCCCCGTCAACAATTTTGCCGGCTCGACTAATGTACAGCAGCATACTACTCCTCCGAATGTTTTGCTTTCCACAGCGGTCGTGAGGGTGGCTGACAGCAAGGGCGACGTGCACACTGCCCGAATACTGCTTGACAACGGCAGCACGGGTAACTTTGTTGCGGAATCATTTTGCGGTAAGCTGGGTTTGTTGCGACGCAGTGCGAGCGCCACCGTGACAGGTATAAACAATAATACGACTAACAGTACACAGTCTTGCAGCCTTACTATTATGTCCACCTATGATGAACATTACAGAATAACAATAGATTGCCATATTTTACCACAAATTACCAAAGCGTTACCATCAGCATATATTAATATTAATAACATTCCTCTTCCATTGGGAATAAGTTTAGCAGACCCATCCTTTAATGTGCCGTCAGCTATAGATATCTTGGTTGGGGCCGAAGTATTTTGGTCCGTCTTAAGCAACAATACTATAGACTTGGGTAAAAATCAACCCAAGTTATACGAAACAAAACTGGGTTGGTTAGTGTCAGGGTACGTAGCCCGTCATAAGACACACACTTCTACTCCCATTTGCCATTTTTTAAACGAAACAGCCGAACCAGACTTATCTCGTTTCTGGGAACTAGATACCAGTGCTGCCAAGCATACCCTATCACCAGAGGAGCGTGCCTGTGAGCGGAGCTTTGAAAAACATACCACTCGTAACGACGACGGGCGCTTTGTCGTAACAATGCCGCTGAAGAAAGATCCTTCAGTCTTAGGCGATTCCTTTCAAAAGGCAAAGTGTCGGTTCATGTCACTAGAGCGTAGGTTTCAAAAAGATCCTGTCTTCAAAAACAGGTATGTAGAATTTATGACCGAGTATGAACAACTAGGTCACATGACTGAAAACAGGGAATCTACGTCTGGCTGCAGTTATTTTTTACCACATCATGGCGTCATCCGTGAATCAAGTACAACCACCAAACTACGTACAGTGTTCGACGCGTCGGCGACCACAAATACAGGTGTGTCACTAAATGACATACAAATGATCGGACCAACTGTACAAGAAGACATAGTCTCAATTCTACTACGTTTTCGCCAGCACAAATATGTTGTAACTGGTGACGTGGAGAAAATGTACAGAGCAATCGAACTTCATCCATCTCAACGTTCTCTGCAACAAATCATCTTCCGCTCTGATCCAACAGAGCCTTTAAAGACGTACACACTCAACACAGTGACTTATGGCACGGCAAGTGCTCCTTATTTAGCTACAAAATGTTTGGTCAGTCTAGCTACAAGCGCTCCAGATGATGACGTCAAACAATCAATTACAAGAGATTTTTATGTAGACGATTATCTAGGCGGTTCTCATTCTATACATAAAACAATTGATATCGCCAATGGAGTTATAGCAACATTAAAAACAGCACAATTAAATTTAAGAAAATTAAAATCAAATAGCCAATTAATTTTAAAACAAATAAATCACACTAGTAGCAGTACAGAGAACAATATACAAAACCTGTCTGAAACAAATCAAAATAAATCATCCAAGACTCTTGGTCTGAGCTGGATTTGTGATTCAGACACCCTGTCATTTTCAATTAATATTAATTTGAACAAAAAGGTAACAAAGCGACACATACTTTCGGTAATAAGTCAGATTTTCGATCCACTGGGACTCGTAGGCCCGTGTATTGTAGAAGCCAAAATCGTAATGCAGAGATTGTGGATCGATCAATATACATGGGATGATGAGGTTTCAGAGGACATCAAAAATTTATGGTTAGCATTCGCAGATACTTTACCACTTCTGAATCTCGTAAGAATTCCACGCTGGGTACTCAGTGATAACTCAGAAATCCATGAAATTCATATTTTTTCAGACGCTTCAGAGCAAGCGTACGGCGCTTGCTTGTACATTCGTTCTGTGGATCAATTAGGTTTAGTAAAGGTACACCTTTTAACTTCTAAAAGCAGAGTAGCGCCGATAAAGCCAACGACGATGCCTCGTCTAGAGCTTTGCGGAGCCCTGTTGGCTGCAAGGTTGTGTACTAAAGTATTAACCTCTCTTACTCTAAAAGTAAGCAAATGTAAATTTTGGTGTGACTCGACCATAGTGTTGGGGTGGTTAAAAACACCTCCAATGCAACTGAAAAATTTCGTTCGCAATCGTGTTCACGAAATACAAGAGAGCACAGAGGGTCACGCGTGGAGCTACGTACCGTCGAAAGACAATCCGGCGGATCTTGTTTCCCGCGGGCTGAAGGCTGATTCCATCAGTGGTTCATCCTTGTGGTGGTCTGGTCCCACTTTCTTAGAGAAAGATGAACGTGAATGGCCAAAAACGCCCAATCATAACGAGAAACACGATCTACCAGAAATGGTTTCTTGTTCTGTGGTAGTTACTGACGATAATTCTAATGTAGACTCTATTAGTAGTGTTATTAACAATAAATCCAATTTAAAACGTATACAAAAAACAATAGCATACGTACTGAGGTTTGCTCACAACTGTCGGAACAAAACCAACAAATTATCTGGTCATCTTTCAGTTGTCGAACTTAGAAACTCATTAAACCTAATCTTATTTAAAGTTCAGTTGGAAATGTTTCCAGATGAATATGCTATTCTTAAAACAGGAAAGGTATTGCATAAAAAGAATAAACTTATTTCCTTGTCCCCATTTCTAGACCCCACTAACTTATTACGTGTTGGTGGTAGATTAGACAATTCCCCATACACTTTCGCTACAAAGCATCCTATCTTGCTGTGTAGTAAACATCATTTCACCAAGATTCTTTTTGAGCAACTTCATTTAACCTATTTACATGCTGGTCCCCAGCTCTTACTAGCGAACGTTAGGCAGACTTATTGGCCCTTGGGTGGCAGAAATCTAGCCAAAGTCATTGTTAATAAATGCGTTCGATGTTGTAGGTACAAAGCGGAATCTGTGCAACCAATTATGGGACAATTACCGTCAACTCGAACTGAACTGGAGTATCCATTCTTACATTGCAGTGTTGACTACGCAGGGCCAGTGATGATAGCGGACAGGAAAGGCAGAGGTTGCAGACTTATTAAATGTTTTTTGGCGATTTTCATATGCAATTCGACAAAGGCCTGCCATATCGAACTCGTCACTGCTCTATCTAGTGAGGCTTATTTAGCAGCTCTTAATCGTTTTGTGTCACGTCGGGGTAAACCTCAATGTATCACGTCCGATAATGGCACAAACTTTGTCGGAACTTACAATGAGCTTTCAAAATTTCTCGTGCAATCGGACCTTGAGGGTCATATAGCCCAAGAAGGTATCGAATTTAAATTCGTACCTGCTTATAGCCCCCACTTCAACGGCCTAGCTGAAGCAGCTGTCCGTTCCACCAAGTATCATCTTAAAAGGTTATTGCAAACTACTCATCTTACTTATGAGGAAATGGCTACTTGCCTCACACAAATCGAAGCTGTTTTAAACTCCCGTCCTCTTACTCCTTTATCCTCAGAACCCCACGATTTTTCCGCTCTCACACCTTCCCACTTTTTAATTGGACGACCACTTAATGCTATTCCTCATCCACAGGTCACTGATGGCAATATTACCCGTCTGGAGCGCTTCAAGAGAATAGAGCACATCAAGCAGCACTTTTGGCAGCGTTTCTCTTTAGAGTATATATCTCTACTGCAACAGAAGGTGAAGTGGCGGGCTTCGAAGACAGAGCTGAAATTTGGCTCTCTTGTCGTCATCAAGGATAGAGCTCTTCCACCGCTACTCTGGTCCTTAGGAAGGGTCATAAAGGTCCACCCTGGCAGCGACGGAATCATAAGAGTGGCCGAGGTGAAGACAAAAAGGGGCACCATAAGGAGGGCTTTCAATAATATTTGCCCCCTTCCAGATCTTTGATGCCTACGCTTCAACCCGGGCAGCATGTTGGGAATCGAACCCAACAACTCGCGCGCGGTCGTCACGAGCAAGCTGCGTGATCAACGCGCCACCGCCCTCCGGCAAGCAGAGGCGCGGCGCAGCGGGGGGACACGGCTCGACACTCGCTTCCACGGACTCCGCCGCGACGGACGACGCTCCTCTCTAAAGTTTAAAATTAGTATTGTTTTGTTCGGGAACTATTTGTATTGTTAGACGACAATATACCAGTCTTAATTTTGATACAGTCCGCTCTTTCATTGCTCCCCGCGCTAACAGTCCGTCTGTCTGTCAAGAAAAGAAGAAGAAAAGTCTAAAAAAAAAGAAAAGAATAAAAAGAAAAAAAAAGTCAATCAAAAAAAAAAAAAGGAAAGTCTATCAAGATCCTTTTTCTCATACACATACATACACATGCGTGGAGGTTTCAAGTTGACATGAATATCAAATACGTAGGTCTGTGGTACCTTAGATTTCTAAAAAAATCAGGCTTCTAAGTCAATGCAATAAAAAATACGGCCATTTATGCGACATATTTTGATACTCACAAGTAAATCAAAACCTATAGGGTACTTTCTTTTGACCTTGAATTATGAAATTTGACAAGAGGCAAGGTCTTCTCAGCATAAGTAAGGGGAAAAGTCCGAACACCAAAATACGTACAAAGGTGATGCGGAATTAATAATATATAAATATTTTTTTAGTTTTAAGATTTAAATTTTCAGAGATTGTGAATTGTGTTTTTCTATTGCCGATATAACAACAAATAATTCAAATAAAGTTAAAAATTAAAACGGGTTCTTTTTAAACTGAAGTATTTTTTAAATATGTAGTGTTAAATATTGTACGGTAGTACGGAAACCTTCGTGTGCGAATCCAATTCACGCTTGGCCGGTTTTTTAAGTACAATAATTATATTTGATCTTCAGGTCTTGTGGTTGAAGTTTATAGGCGACCAAAGTTGAACTAAATAAAAAACAAGTGACTGCTGAGCTCGATTTTCTATTAAGACATTCTCAGTGATAGCTCGGAATACTGACTGACGCGACGTGATATTATGTACGCGAACGAAGTCACGTGCAAAAGCTAGCACAATTACAATGAACGAGATCAAAATTAAAATTGTGCCTCCACAAAGAGTCTTAATTGGGCCTATTATTACAGCCATTTTGATTTAAATCATTGTCATTTCATTTTTTCCTCTAATTGCATCGAACAATGGTTTTAGCGAGGCTTTTTGATCAAAGCATTTCATTTTTAATTCCAGATTTTTGTGAAATCTATAAATGATAACGTGTGGCTGATGGGTTTTCTTTAATCTGCAGTTTGAAAGATGTTTAATATTAGTTAAAGCGAGTATAGCTGCTAACTTGCAGCGCCACTATTGAAGAAAAATAGGGAAAATTTTGAAATTTCTTATGCACACATTTTTAGTCAGATGTAGTAGAATTATTTGTATCAACAAATCAACACTAAACCTCCTAGGTTCGAAGTTATAGCAGTTAACGCCAAAAACGGGCATTTTGGTGGCGCTGGTAACAGCTATACTCGCCTTAATGGACCGATTTTCCAAGAGTCTGATAACTTTTATCTCGAAGAAAATTAATACGTCAGGCCGCCGTAGAAAAAGTTATCTTGCGATTGAAAATTCAGCTTACAGTTATTATTTTACAAGTAAAATCGCACTTTTATATTAATTACCTAGACATTAATAATTTCTAAAATAAATTCGAATGGTGTTGAAACATAATCCGCAATGAAAAGAATTAATTAGAATTTTATTGTGAGCCGTCACTTGAGTATCACCGCCACTGAACTGAATTAAAAACGTAATGCTACTAAACACATTAAATGAAAGCACGTATCCTACATGACGTCATTTGAAAATACACAATGATAAAATCTTTTTTACACAAAGTGAAAAATTACATTAATTTTGGAAATCATAATTTTTTTGTCGGTTAAAAACCCTTATGGTGATAGCACCATAAACACAGAACCAACAACACCATCAAACAGTCGTAAATAAATTACTTAGATCTAAAACTGCCAATTGAGTTAATTAAAGGTTTACCCTAGTACAAACAAATGCAGACAACGGTTAGTGGTCCCTTGTTATCCCGTACTGTGTAAACCGCCAATTATTCCTCGGACAAGTCGATTTGATAGTGCACGAGTTCTGTTGGTTTCGCTTAAGTTTTGCTTTTAAAGGAAAACCGGTTCCGTCATATTCATTAATTCGAGATTGAAGACAATCTGTAATTTTCACCCTATTTGACATTAAGGCGAGCATAGTAGTGAAATTATCGTTTTTGAGAGCCTACTGCTTTTAAATGAGCCTACAGAAAGTTCTAGAAAAATATTTATGAAACTTTGATATGTATTCTTTTATGCGACATTAAATACTGAATTTAAGAAGATTTTAAATGATTAGGGGGAAAAACTCGCTATATTTTCCTAACTTATGAACCTACTCAATATTTCAAGCAAGCCACTTCAAATATTGAGTATCTTGGTGCGTAAGTAAAACTTGTGTTTAATAATTACTAAAATGTTATCCTTTTCAATAAAATAAAGCGAAGTTTTTAAAACAGTTGAGAGGTTTGTACGTTTAAACAAAAAGCCAACTTAAACGTTTTAAAAATAAAACGTTACACCAAACTTCGAAATCACGCGATCGCAAAAAAGCAACGTGAAAATCACGCAATATCGGCTCGACGAAAATGGTCCTCAACTTTTCTCCCTGAATGGAAATTGAAGGAATATTTTCACCTTCAAATTTGTTCCAGTCAGCTTTCAGATCCAGTTGCGTCGAACTTTTGTAGAACTGACGCCTATTGACTTCCGTTACACTATGTCGTGTAGTGACGTCATGATTTCTTTGACGCCTTTGTCATAATATGTAGTTGGATTGGATTTTGCGTGCTGCTATAGGGCTTAGAAATGTATCTGGTGATAGTAACTATAACTAGGTACAATGTATGATTGTAAAAACCCACCACAGACCACTTTTTCCGAAATCCTGTTTAAGACGTATTTATTTTCTTTATAGCAAAACAAACTTTTTGAGCGTAAAAACCCACCTGGTCCCTGTAAGAGGTGTGTTCTTACAACCAAACATGTAGAAGCACCTGAATCTATTAGGCGTCCATATAGAAGTTTTTAACGATAGCTTGAACCACAGACGTTCAGACGACTAAATTTATTCTTAGCCCCTCCGCTGTCGCGGCCATTTTGCGCGAAATATTATGGAACACTCGTACAAATTGAACTTTGATTCTAAAAACATACCTAGTAACAATATAATTCTAAAAACCCACCTCATCCATAAACATTAAAAAACAATATAATAAATATATGTATTATATTTTATCGGTGGTATCGGTGGTTATCGGTTATTTCGGTGGCCTCACGCAGCTTAAGAATAAATGTTACTAACACTAGTTTATGTTTACATTTGTTACTAACAAATATGGAAGTGTTTATGCAATAAATGTTTATTTATTTATTTTGATCAAAATAGTGAAAAACAAAAATACGTCCAGTGATATTTTTTTATACCAGACAGTTTTAATTGATTTTCTGAATCTTTTGTATTTGGTTTGAGGTGGGTTTGTACTATCATGCATACAGACTCTTTAGATAATTTGAAGTCTGACTGGCAAAAACACCATTGCACGCCCCACAACGCGTGAGCGTGTGGGATTGCTCTACTCTTAATAGGCTGCTATGTGACAATTTTACAATACTACAATTTTGATTTTTCAATTAAGTTCCCTTCAAAATGGTTGAGCTAATTGGTGCTGATCCAAACGTCATGTTCATGAACGGGCGCCGTCAGTTGAGACTGGTCGTCTCTTAGCTGCCATGGCTTATTTTTAATTTTAATATTTAATTTAGTTGTTTTAGTTTTTATCTTTTTATTACGGACGCTTTTTAACGTGCACGTCTTTCTACATTGTTCTCACATGTATATTTTCAACATGAACGATGTAACCAATATTTTGTAAAAATATTATGATTTAAAAGAGTGTCCGTGGAGTTTCTTGCCCGTTCTTCTCCATAGGGATCTACTACGCTTTGGAATGGGCAACTAGCTTCATCTTTCTGACTGACTGACCCATTGACAATTCAAAAGTGCCTGTAATTGGTTTATTTGAAATAAATGCTTTGAGTTTGAGTTTTATAAAATAGTTCTTATATCCCAAGTTAGACACTAAATCAATAAAAAAGGGATGTTTTAAAAAATGGACATATTAAATTAAATTATAAAGTCAGCGTATTAACAAAAAATGTAGTTAAAAAAATATTAGTACGGCTGTCCGCTGGTCTGTGCACTTGTTTGTTTACACGTTTTAGAAAAAATATACGCAATTAATTGTAATAAATTCTTTTGAATAATTTTTCATTTATCATAATTTTTGAATGAATAGGAAATGGGGTCACCCATTTTCTATTCCTATTTACTATTTTATTTAAATTATTTTATTCCTGTTTCATAGTCTTTTCCTGTTTCTTATTAATTTTAAGAATTTAATATACCTTACTGAGAAATAAATAAATAGATTTAGATTTTTCGTGATTGAATTGATAACCGTTTCAAAGATATTTCCGGTAGTAGGTTCCCGTGGGATAATTCCCGACATTTACGCGGGCGAAGCCCCGGGCAACGGCTGGTTATAATTCATATACTAGCTTAAGCCAGCGGCTTCGCCCGCGTGTACGTCGGATATTATCCCACGGGAACCTTCTACCGGGACGAAAAGTATTCTATATCTTAATCCAGGTTATAAACTATCTGCATACCAAATTTCATCCAAATCCGTTCAGCCGTTTTTGCGTGATTGAGTAACAAACATACAAACTTTCACATTTATAATATTAGTAAGATTATTGTCGCTCGTATGATAGGTAAAAAGCGTAAAAGGTTTTGTAAGCGCTATAAACCTATCAATTAATGCAAATTGTATAGTATAATCAATCCAACAAAAAAAAAAAAAAAACAATTGTTTATTATTAAAAACACTCATTTTAAGACCCTGACAAAATAACAATCTTACAATTATTATTTCCATCAATTTATTGATTTTCTTAACACTTGACATTCAAACAAACTTAATACTTACTTAGTTCGAAAGTATCAGTTACTGGATGTTCGATATCGATTCTTCTTAATAAATAATTTAAACCGACAGTTATTTACAACTACATGTCAACTTACAAACTTTAAGTACATAAGGCTCATCGCCTCATCGTCTCATCGCCACCGCCGGGGATTAAAGAGAATCAGAAGAGAGTAGTACCTGGTACCTGTAGACAAGCCTCCTCTGTCCTCTCTCAACCTATCCATACTCCATTTACATTTTAAAATCAGACATTTAAACAAACCTTTTTTACAGTCCATTCAACCGATTTTGACTTCTATTGCGTTGGGGGCATGACAAATGGCAGCTTCAGTAAACAGTTGGTTTTGTAGCCACTTTTTTGCCTTTAGTGTCATCCTTAAACCTACGGGATAGAAGTCAAATTCGGTTGAACGGACTGTAAAAAAGGGTTGTTTAAATGTCTTATCTTATTGTACTTAAATGGAGTATAATAGTAACACTGTCATATCAAAACATTTTAAAAGCCAAATTTTTTTTAAACTGTAACCGTGGAGTTTCTTGCCGGCTCTTCTTCATAGGAAACGACCAATTGGAACCGAGCACCTAGCTTCTGACGTTTCATAAGTGCCCATATAGGGAGGCTTATGAGAAATTAAATATTATGAATTTAAAAATATACAGTTCGACTCTGCGTTCGGTCGCGATGGTGGAAACTAACGTTTTAGCAATGGCTTTGATGCTGAATCACGTTTTGATGACTCATTGCGTTCAAATGCGGTATCAATACCATGTTTTCTATCTGTCGCTCTTCTGTTAGTCCCTATACCGAGTGACTAAGTCTATGTAAAAGGTGAAGTCCTGACTGACTGATTGACTGACTCATCAACGCCCAGCCCACACCCTTGGACCTAGAAAGCTGAAATTTTGAACAGAGGTTCCCTTTATAATGTAGACAAGGAATAAGGAAGGAATTCCCGGTAGTACGTTCCCATGGGATATTTTCTGATGTCCTCGCGGTCGAAGCCGCTGGCAAAAACTAGTCGTAGATATTTACCATGCTAAAATTTTCTGAGCATTAAGTTAGTCGCTATATTATCATCATCGGTCCTTTTGGCCCCAAGTAAATTGAGGTCGCCTTTTAGTCCAATCGAATGCAGCTGTATACCAGGGGCCGTACTGAAACACAGGTATGCTGAGTAGGTAGCATGGAATGGTCTCATGACATTCGTTGACTGATGCCGCTGTGTATAGTATAGTTATGATTGTAGAATCTGTGGTTGTGTGGGTAACTATTCTGTATTCACATGCGGAGTCTTTGCCTACAGAGCCATGGTCTTAGTTTATAACTCAGAATTAATTTTAACATGTAGTTAAGCAAACATTCGTGCAAAATCCACGAGAACCTACTGCCGACAAATTGCTCTGCAGTTTGGCAGGTGTTATATAAAAGATAAAATTGTATCACTAAGGATTAAATAAATAAAAAAAACATCATGGATGCATCATGGATCCGTTGAGAAAAAAAGAAGCGGCCAAGTACGAGTCGGACTCGCTCATGAAGGGTTCCGTAGCAGCAAGTAACATAATATAAAAGTTCTTGTACGACGTATTAAAAAAAACTACTAACTAGATCTCGTTCAAACCAATTTCCGGTGGAAGTTTACATGGTAATGTACATCATATATTTTTTTTAGTTTTACCATTCTCTTATTTTAGAAGTTACACGGGGGGGACATTTTACCACTTTGGAAGTGTCTCTCGCGCAAACTATTCAGTTTAGAAAAAAAATATATTAGAAACCTCAATATCATTTTTAAAGACCTATCCATAGATAACCCACACGGGTTTGATAAAAAAAAAATTGAGTTTCAGTTCTAAGTATGGGAACCCCCAAAATTTATTGTTTTTTTTTTTCTATTTTTGTGTGAAAATGTTATTGCGGTTCACAGAATACATCTACTCGTACTTACCATGTTTCAACAGTATAGTTCTTATAGTTTCGGAAAAAAGTGGCTGTGACAAACGGATGGACAGACAGACAGAGAGACATGATGAATCCATAAGGGTTCCATTTTTTGCCATTTGGCTACGGAACCCTAAAAAGGTTCGTGCGGTCGTATATAGCTCCGTCTCTCTCGCATACTGGAACCGTTCAACTTCTGCCCTGCTATAAGAGCTCATAACCACACAATCAATCTGCCTAGCCTTTTCCCAACTACGAGTTGGGGTCGGCTTCCAGTCTAACCGGATGCAGCTAAATACCAGTATTTTACATGGAGAGACTGCCTGTCTGACCTCCACAACCCATTGACGGGGTAATACGATACCCCTTGATAAGACTGGTTGTCAAACTTTCGGGCTTCTGACGACCTGTAACGACTGTTAAAGATCCACGAAGGACAGCCGGGACCAACGGCTTAACGTGCTTTCCGAGGCACGGAGGAATCTCAGTGTGTAAAGATGGTCAACCATCCATGGACTGACCCCGGCAAGCGTAGCTTAACCTGATGGATCGACCCATGCGGCTGTTATTACCTAGCCACAAGCTCCTCGATGATAATCACATCACGGTGATAATCACACTATATCACACAAATATTATAATGGCGAAAGTTTGTGAGTATGTGTGTGTATGTTTGTTACTTCTTCACGCTCAAACGGCTGGACCGATTTGGATGAAATTTGGTATGTAGGTAGCTTATACCCTGAATTAACACGTATACTACTTTTCATCGCGGCCTACACGGGTGAAACCGCGGGGCGCAGCTAGTCACACTAATATTATAAAGGCGAAAGTTTGTGAGTGTGTGTGATTGTTTGTTTGTTTGTTACTTCTTCATGCTCAAACGCCTTGACAAATTTTGAGAAAATTTGGTATGAAGATAGCTGACTCCTTGGATAGACTACTTTTTATTTCCATTTGCGCAGGTGAAACCGGGGGGCGCAGCTAGTGTAGTAATAAAACTCAAAATATTATATTATAGTTTACGCTTTAGCTTTCGTATCTTGCAGAATATCTTCGTTTGTTTTTCTCTCTAGATCGTGTCAAGTGTGAATCCGCGATGATTTAGTTTAAAACAGATGAATTCAGTTTCGAATTTTGTGATATTAGGTACTTGAGGTGTGCTTTTCTCTGTACATTTATTTTTGTGTGTATGGCACTAGCGACCCACCCCTGCTTCGCAAGGTTTTTACGACTTGACAAAACATCAAGATTTCTTTATTAATGTTAGTTTATTATTAATGTAATAAAGGCGTTAAATAAAGTCAGCGTCAAAAATATCGGGACGAACACACTGTTCAAAATTATCTCAACAACTAAGAAAAATAAACTTTATCTCAATTGGTTAAAGATCTTGTCAGAAAGACAGTTGTCGTGTGTCATTGAGTTAATATTAAATTTTCATCGTTGTTTCTAGCTGGCGTCTTTTAAAATAAAAACATTATTGTCATCTTTTAATTTCACCATGTTTTCATTAAAGATTGTGGCTTCCAGCGCTGCGGGAACCGTGTGCACGCAGCGCTGAAACCGCTTGAATTTCCGCTGAGGGAAATGGAGTGTGAAGATTATGAGCTTTTTCTCCGCTCTCAAGAACATAATGCCGTTATGTTATATTTTTTTTTTTTTTTTTTTTTTTGGTATGGCATCTCGTAGTGTGACCATGAGAGGTCTCGACTACTTAACCGGACTTTCCTGTGGGTGCCTTTAAGCGAGCTCAAAAGCCTCCAGCCAGGGGCATAAATACTAACTAAATTATAAACTAAACGACTGCGCACTAAGGGCACCCCCTGTGGGGTACGGACCTCGGCTTAGGGAGTCGTTGTCATTGACCAATGATAAACAAGGCAAAGCAATAGGCTGGATCAAGTTAGGGGAATTATTATTATCAGGGGAGTTTAAAGCTACAGGCTCAGCTACGCCACCAGCTGGCTCGATTAAACCGATCAAGGGACCTGAATTTACATTTACGTTAGATGGTCTTAAACGCGGTGGGCCTCGGCGGCGAGGCCGGAATGTAGATCTGTGTTTGTGTTGGACTGTGCTAGTGTCCCTACTACTTTCCTGGAGGAGGGTGATAGGGTCATCGGGTTCAGTGAGGGCATGTCGCGGACGGCGGATACTGCTGATTCTACTGGGGACATAGCTAGCGGCTTCGACAACCAAGGGGTTGCGATGTTTCACGGCGGAATCAAAGAAACGCTTGGAAAGGCGTTTCAAGTACTGACGGATGGTCGGGACTTTAAGGTCAAGGTGGAGGTCCGCGTTCCGAACGAACCAGGGGGCTCCCGTTACCTTTCGGAGGAGACGGTTCTGAAGGGTCTGCATCCTATGGATGAGGTGGGGCTTTGCATGCGCAAAGACTGGGCCCGCATAGGTCATGATAGGTCGAATGCGCGCTGTGTAAATACGCAACTTGCACTTAAGGGACAACTTGCTGCGTGCATTCAGAACGGAGTGTAAACGGCCGAGAGCAAAGTAGGCCCGCGAACGAACCTGCTTTATGTGCTCTGAAAATGTTAAATGACTATCGAGCGTCACACCTAAATATTTGGCTCGCTTTTCCCAAGGGATCTGCTTGCCAAACATGGTGATCGGCCGAGGAGGGGCGGTGAGCCGACTACGCCGTCTCGTAAAGAGAATGGCTTGGCTTTTATCGGGATTGACTTCGATTCTCCACTTTCGAAACCACTTGCCGAGGGCATCGACTGCGGTTTGGAGGGTGCGAGCGATCGAGTCAGGGCGAATTCCCTTGGAGAAAATGGCCGTATCGTCTGCGAACAGCGCCAACTGTGCCTTTTTACTCTTCGGGATATCGCTGGCGAAGAGGATGAATATGAGGGGGGAAAGCACAGAGCCCTGAGGGACTCCTGCGCGAATAGGGTGGGGGGAGGAAAGTGCTCCTTCAATGCGATAGCGAAAGGTGCGGTTTGACAAAAAGTCTCGTAGGATGAGCACGAGACGATCCGGCACACCGAGTTGGTACAGCTTATATAATAAGCCGTTGTGCCAGACTTTGTCAAAGGCTTTCGCTATATCAAAGAAGACCGCACCAGTCATCGCACCGCGTTGGAACCCAACGCTGATGTGCTCGACAATACGGTGGACCTGCTGCACGCAATAGTGCTGGGTTCGAAAACCGAATTGCTCGTCGGGAATGAGACCCTTTGTCTCGGCATAATCTCTGAGACGCTTATAAATAAGCCTCTCATAGATTTTGCCGAAGACGTTGAGCAGACTGATAGGCCGGTAGCTAGAGGGCTCGCTCTTAGGCTTGCCGGGCTTAGGGATACCGATAACGGTAGCCTGTTTCCAGGCGTGAGGAAAGATATTATTACCCATGGCACCATTGAAGATGATGGTCATGAGCATAATCAAACGGGCCGGGAAAAGTTGGAACACCCTATTGGTGATTCCATCTGAGCCGGGGGCTTTACGGTGTTTTAGACCCTTGATTATCTCGTGCACCTCGTCAGGAGTGACGGGAGGCAGGGGACAATCAGGGTCCTCAACGGGGGGAAGGGAGGCTCTACGTTCGACTTCAGCGTCAACCTCAGAGAGGTGGGCTTCGTCTACTGGTTGAGAGCTGGGTGAGCACTGGGCCTCAAGACTATCGGCAAGGCATTCGGCCTTGTCGATATCATCGAAAGCGATGGTATTGTCTGGGCGTACTAAGGGGGGCATAGAAGCTGTCTCTGAGGACCTGAGTTTCCTCTGTAGGTGCCAGAAGGCCTGATGAGTTGGCTCGAGCTCACTCAACATCTTGTCCCAACGCGTGGAACGCAGTTCCTCTATGCGTTTCTTTACAGATTTCTGCAAATAGCGCATATGGACTTTGTTCAAGCGGCAGGGAAAGCTGCTGTAGGCACGGACAGCCGCGTTCTTCTCATTCATCAGGGCACGTACATCGTCCGGCAGCTTCCAGCGATGGTCCTCCACCGCTGGAACCTCCCTTGAACAATCGTTCAGGACTGATTGTACGTGCTCCGTGAATGAGTCGATCGCAGCTGTCGTGTCAGCGAGAGAGTCAAACTGATCAGGAATAGAGTCTAAGTGGGGAGATGAGGAGGATTTCAGACATTCGCTTACTTTCCTCCAGTCCGTCACCAACCGGGTGGGGAGAGGTTGAGAGGGATCGCGGAGACCTATGCGGGGGGCCAGATTTAAGATCACGGGACGATGATCAGACGTTAGTTCATGTATCGCTTCTATAGAGTCCAACCGAAGGTTGACATTCTTTAGAAGCGCTACATCAAGTACGTCGGGGGAATGAGCGGGGTCATGGGGATAGTGAGTGGGAGTCATTGGGGCAATGACATCGAAACCCAAAATGGGACAGAGGTCGAACAAGTGTCTTCCTCTAGAAGTGGTGGTGGAACTATTCCAGGAGGTATGTTTGGCGTTGAGATCGCCCGCTATGATAACGGAGTCACTCAAGCCGAACAGAATGGTCAGGTCGTCAGAGAGGGATTGGAAATCCTCTGAAGTGCGGGGGCCGCGGGGGGGGAGGTAGACCGATACAAGAGTGATCGGCTGGTGACCTGTCATGCCTAAGCGGCAGACAGACACTTCTAATCGCGAGAGAGGGGGAGGGTCCATAGGGATGCAGTATAAGGACGATTTATAATAAATCATAGTACCACCCTTGTGACACCGAGACCTGTCATTGCGAACTATGCGATAGTTGGCAATCGACGGACTTCGGTGATGGGGCTTCAAGAACGTTTCCTGTAAGAGGAAAACGTCGATATGGTGGTCGCGGAGAAAAGTGGCGATCTCATCGCGTTGGCCTGCAAAGCCATTCGCGTTGAAAAAGCCTAAGTTTAATGATCGGGGTTTGATCCTAGCTATGATTCCTTTATCCATTATTTATTTGAGTTGTTGGAAAAGGAATTCAGAGCTTGCGTAATCTCGGGATACGCATTGAATATATTGATGATCCTGGGCAAATCGCCGACATTCCTGGCGGCGGTTAGCTCAAGAGCCATCTGTCTAGCGCGGGGGGTATAAAAAGCCATAAAAGTGCCAGCAATAATGCTGAACGAGTCAACATTTTGGCTGAGCACTGGCATGGTTGGGGGTATGGTAGGGGGGGGGGGAGCCAAAGCGGCGGGAGGGGTTGCTTTAGGAGCGGGCGCGGACGCGGGTTTAGGGGGCTGAGAGAGAACGGCTGGAGGAGCGCGGGTTCTCGGATCCCTAGGAGCGAGCGGGGGAGGGGGAGGGGGTTGGGAGTACGCCAATGCAGGGAAAGCCTGCTGGTGGTGTAGGGGAAACCACGGGTTAGGTCGCTGCGGACTTAGCCGGGTCGGCATCTGGGAAGATGGGATGGGGAGTAGCGGAGGGCGTTCTCTCTGCTGACGAGCGTCTGCACGCTTGTTCAGCTTCGAGGAGGAGAAGGACTTTGGGGCTTTGGGACAGCCACGGTAATTGGCTGGGTGCCCAGATTCGCCGCATAGCACACAGCTAGGCGGGTCGGTGCACAAAGTACGATCCTTCGAACGCAAACAGTCCGAAGTGCCGTGGTCCCCCAGGCACTTGACGCACCTGGGTTTCGCGTGGCAGTTCCTCTGCGAGTGGCCATACAATTGGCAGCGGTGACACTGACCAATGATGCCACTCTTCCAGGGTTTCTCGATTTCGAAACCCGTGAGGTTACAGATCGATCTGACCTGGAAAATAGGGTGGTACCCCTCGAAATGGGGACAGATAACGAGGACCATGTCGTATGCTTCTCCTGCCCTGGAGCGGTGCATACGATGGACCTCATCCACCGGGATAGATTGCGACAGAAGGTCGTCTTTGATTTCCTTGACGGAGAGCTCCTTTGGGATCCTGCGGATCACCACTCTAGTCTGGCGCTCCTCAGGGAGAGTATACGTGTGGAAAGACACGTTCCTCGACCTAAGGAGTTTCGTGAGCTCCCTAAAGTCATGAGACGTAGGGATGCTCACTTTGATACCCTGCTGGGTAGATCGTGCGGCGGTGTAATTGATCCTAAGATCGGTACACCAACGCGAGACGTCCGTCCACTTCCCCTTGTCCTGGATGTACACAGGAGGGGGGGAAGGTGCCTTCTTGGGGACAGAAGACGAAACGGGGGGGGTGGCGGTGGGGGCAACTGAGGCCGTGGGATCCGCGGTCGGAGGGGGGGGAGGGATAGCGGTGGAAGCCGCAGAGGGAGGAGTGGGGGAATCACCCACTTTCCTTCCCTTCCTAGTCTGGGCAGAAGAATCGACGCGATTCTTCTTCCTCTTCCTCTTACCTTGGACGGTGGAGAAACCATCGTCCTCAGCGGAGGAAGGGGAAGAAGGAGGGCACGAGGAGGCTGACTGATCCTGAGCAGGTTCAGAGTCGGATACCTCAGAAATGTAAGAGTAGGGAGAGGTGGGTCTCCCGGACACCGGGGAGGTGTCCATAGAGTCACCTGAATCCTCACAAGGAGGGACGGGAGTGGGCTCTAGGGCATCGCTGAAATCAGCGATGCCTGAGACAGAAGGGGAGGGGGAGGGGGGGGTGGGGCCGGACCGCTGAAAAGCGGCTAGACGCGCCTTGAGGCTCTCGTTCCTCAAGACTGCGTCCAGGAACACATCGGGCTCCTTTAGGAGGAGCTCCTTAAGAAAATCGAAAAGGTGCTCTCTATCGAGCGACATGGTCACGACGCGACAACCCTATATCTAACTCCCCGGGTGGGTTGGCCCGGGGATGTGTAAGTCTCCCTGCCGGGTGCAGACAGGGAGGTGTGTACCTACGGTGTGCCCTAAGCTGTGTGTACCCGTCGCCAGTCTTATTGTGCGAACGGGGCCCTAACCAATCTAGCGCGAAGGGTGTAGACACACCCTAAAGACACTAGGTGCAAGCTGTGAAAGGAAGACTGTACACCAGTGCCGACTAGGAGATCCCCCAAGGCCGGTTAACACTGGGACCCGTCCAATTGACTGCCTCACCCCGAAGGGGTTCGGCGGGTGTATTGGGTCAACACCCCACTCGGCTTCGTTGGCACCGTAAGGTTTCCACCGAGGACCACGAAACTGTGGATTTGCCCCGAAGGGGCCTAGTGCAGCTAGACACGTTTCGACGATAACGTTAAAGAAACAATAGTCTTGAAAAAGACTCTTTGGTGATCATAGATCGAGGAATTAATTAATAAATAATTAATTCCTCGAAGGATCGGACGTAGTCGGGGCGACTACGATGCGCGCCGCGAGAGCGCAGCGCAGTGACGGGTGGGGAGCGATGACTCAGCGAGCCGGGGCAGCGGGAGGGAGCGGCAGCACACAACCGCTCGCAACGGCAGCCAAGCGTCGAATCGTTATGTTATAAATATTATTTCGGTTAATGTTTTGAATATGACAGAAAAATATTAGGGGCTTATTCAAGCCTCAATTTGCCGGAAAAGAATATTCTGTGGGAGTTTTTTTTTTTACACACAAGACAAGTTGTCTTGTTTGTATAAACATGAATTTTTCAATGCCAATGTTCCTTCTTAATTTATTTTGAAGTAAAATAGAGTATAACACTTATTTTTGAAAAGTGTCTCAATATAATTTTATAGTGCTAATAAGCCACTAAAAAAAACACAACATTTTTATTCAATCGATAAGTGCAATAAAAATGCATTAAAATTTTACATTTAAAATTCCGCGCGAAAACGCTTGACGCAGTGGACGCCATATTGCTCTGTGGTCATGACGTCAGTTGGCTGAGTAAACAAACACTTTGTATACGCTGATCAGTTGACAGTTGACACTTTTTAATTTAAACAGTCGTATGACGTAATAACATGGCGGCTACTTTCATGGTGTTGGAAAACAGATTAAATAAACTGAAAACTTTGAATTGAATTTTAAAATTTATATTCTTATTTTATGAACTAAAACTAACATTTTCCGACTGCTTTTTGCCTAAGCTTTCATTTATATTTTTAGATTTTTTCTCATCTAGAGTAAAATACCGTATTCGACTCTTTATTATGTACACTATTAAAACAGAAACCTATGTAGATATTTTACATAGAGTGACAGAAGTTCGTATCACTAAAAATACCACTGACAAAATGGTGTCCGTCAGACATCAAGATGAACTTATTAACAATCCAAATCGCCAACACCCATTGAGCAAGCTCGGTCTCAATGCTTTTACCTTCTCTCCATTGAACTCATCTATATCTCTGACCCTAAACCTTAATACAGGGTGTTAGGGCTGTCCCAGACACTTCCCTCCGCAGACTGATGGGGTAAATTCAGTATATTATATTAAGATGACAGGTACGGTCAGCAACAAAAGACGATTAACACTTGCAGTTTTTATTCTTAATTATTAATCGAAATATTGAATTCTAATCGGAACAGAAGTAATTTTAAGAACATTAAATCTTAACAGTTTAACGAAAAAAAGCAGTTTATCGAATAATTTTGTGTTAATTTAGATGATGTCAAAAAGTAGTGTTAACCAACTTCTGTTGCTGGTTACATGAAATTATTTCAGAAACGTTATGGAAATCCAATAAACCTGATTTGTTTCTCACACGCAATGTATCGTTACCGAGGCAAAATACACGTAGTGAACGGCAGCACAGCGAGCCTTCCGCGCGAGTATTATAAACGGAGTGCTGCGTACAGAGAATGTAATTATACAATAAAATAAAGGAATAGTAACTGAAAAACCGATAAAAAAAAATCCTGTGCAATTTTCCGGTGGAATATGATTCAAAATAAGGAGCTGAATGCACCCTGTTAGTTTGCGGAGGGCTGTCCCTTACACCCTGTATATCTATACATAACATACAAGGTTGATATGAGCGAGGGGCATTAAATTAAACCCCATATACTTTGTATCATTTTCAGCCTCTTTACTAAAAAATATCAGATAAATAGAAGCAATCGTTTAGTCACAGGATTATTTTTTAGTTTTTTCTTTGTTGAAACACGACGTATCTGCCCTAACAGCTGACTAAGTAATAGGTCTTTACCTATGAAATTACCGTTTTGTATGAAAAAATTTAAACGAATTTTTTTCATGCATTTTTTATTTGTATTAATCGAAGTAATCACCCATGCAATCAATGCATCTTTGCCAACGCAGTGGCAGTTTATTGATGCCCTTCTTAAAGAAATCAGCTGGACGGGAGGCAACAAATTCTTCAAAGGCATTTTGTACTGCCTCTCGGGTATTGAATTTTTTTCACGCCAAGAAGTTATCCAAATTCTGGCAAAAGTAGTAGTCTGTAGGCGCAAGGTCTGGTGAGTAGGGCGGATGACGGAGAGCTTCCAACCCCAGTTCTTGCAACTTGGAGACCGTCTGCTGTGCAGTATGAGGTCGCGCGTTGTCGTGCAGGAGCAGCGGAGACGAGCGATTGACCAATGCTGGTTGGAGATGTGCCAGCTTCTCCATCATTGTGTTCAGTTCTTCACAGTACACATCTGAAGTAATGCTCACCCCGTTTGGTAAGAAGCTGTGATGAATCACACCGGCGCTAGACCACCAAACAGTGACCATCACTTTTCTAGGGGTAAGTTTTCGTTTAGGGCATTGTTTAGGTGCTGAACCAGGATCCAACCAACTTGCTGAGCGCTTGCGGTTATCAAAAAGAATCCATTTTTCATCGCAGGTAACAATGCGGTTCAAAATTCCTTCATTTTGTTGAGCAGTGCAAGGCACGTCTCGACGCGTACTTCGCGCTGGCGATCATTGAGTTCGTGGGGCACCCATTTGTCAAGCTTTTTTACCTTGCCAATTTGACGCAAATGGACCAATATTGTTTTGACGCTAACGTCGAAAGCTGCTGCTAATGCAACCGTAGATTGTGTATCATCAGCTTCCACAATCGCCTTTAATTCGTCATTGTCGACCAAAGTCTTCGGACGACCGCGAGGTTTATTTTTCAGGTCGAAATTTCCAGAACGGAAGCGAGCAAACCAATAACAAGTGGTGCGTTGGTTTGTAGTGTTAGCTCCGTAAACGTCGTTGATGTTGCGTACCGCTTGTGCCGCGTTGCTGCCACGACGGTACTCATATTCCATAGTTACTCGAATTTTTAACGTATCCATGATGACGAAAAAGATTGAAATGCGATGAAAATGTAACACTAATCAATAAACAAATGACTACTTTTGGAAAAAAAAATCCATGTTTTTAAAATAAAATTAATTTGAAATTAGAATTCTTAGCCAAACAAAAATTATTTTGATTTGAAATGGCCAGTACTGCAGAACGGCAATTTCATAGGTAAAGACCTAATATGTTGTTGAAAATTCTGTCGTTTAAAGGTGTATGACTCTAGGTAACTATGCGTAGATACCTACGTCATTAGGTCATACACCTTAAAACGACATAATTTTTGACGCGACGTTGCCGTTTTGTTAGACACGTCAGTGGAAATGTCTACAAAGGATGTTTACATTATAAATAGATCATTTAGCTATTTTATTTGTTCGAAAAAGTTTTTTCTTATTTTTCTTCTTAACTTTTTTTTAATAGTTCCAAGGTAACACTATGCATCTCTATAGTATATGTGGTTTAATTTAATGCCTCTCGCGCATATCAACCTTGTATATTAGAAACTGTTGCCCGCTGCTTTTCCCGCGTGGATGTCATACTTCCCTATTTCATCATGGGTTTTAATTTTTTTGCGCGGAACCATAATGATTTTTCTAAAACAAAAAAAATATGAGCTCAAATATAATATGAGCTCCTTGAATATGAATGGAAATTCTGTCAAAATCAGTCCAGCCATTTGGGAGAATAGCCGGAACAAATAGACAGAAAGACAGATAAAAAAAAATATAAGTACCTACCGTATACACTTTCATAATTATGCATTTAGTAAAAAGCTGTTATTTTGAAATTACAAACAAACACTTTCATTTTATTTGTTTGTATAAATTAAAGTCGCTTTTTAGGGTTCCGTACCCGAAGGGTTCAAACGGAGCCCTGTTGCTGTCACTCGCGTGTCCGTCTGTCCGTCGTCTGTCACACAGGTTTTACAGCCAAACGGTTAAAGCTACAGTCTTCAAATTTTTACAGTATAAGCATATTGTTGACCCAAAGCCATACAAATGTCAAAAAATATTTTTAAACGTTTTTAAGGGGGCTCCCATAAAGGTAAAGGGTGGCGGGAAAAAAAAATTACCTACCCCATCGAGTGGGGTATCGTTTAGAATATATTAAGTAAATAAAAACTGTATTTTTGTTTTAAAAAATATTGGAAAACAAAGGAAGGAGAAGCCACTAAAGTCAGCTATTTTTTTACAAAGTTTTAACTTCATAAAGGACCACTCGTATAAACTTGAAATTTGGTGATTATGTGTAATATTGTAATAATAATAATAAATAATAATTTGTTACGTATATTTTTGTAACAAATACCAAAATCAGATTTTTTACGAAACCCTAAATGTAACCGACACGCACTTGGCCGGTTTTTTATTTTATGTGAACACGTTGTTCTTCTAAACTAAGCAACGGATTTTGATGCGGTTTTCACCGTCATTTAGAGGTTAAAGTTAGAGGTTTAGGTTTTAAGGTTAACTTAGTTTATGTTTCTTCAAATCGTAAAACCGTGCGAAGCAGGGGCGGATCGCTAGTTATTTGTAAATCTTTTCTATTCCATCCCCAGTTGTGCACTTGCCTCCTACAAACACAATACGTCATTGTAATTTAAAACTTGGCGGAGCAAACTTAGCCTCGTTTTCCAGTTTTCTTCATATTTTATGCATGATCTTTTCTTCTTAGAGGTGAACAAAGTCGCTTCCTGTTATAAATGCAAAAGGAAGTTTGTCTGTCTGTTATATTTTCAAGGTAAGACACTGTAATTTGGTGAAGGAAACTTTGTAACACGGATAAGGATAATTTTGGTATAACGAACAATGGGTTAAGAGACAGTTCGAGTTAAGGCGCGTTTATACGAGGCGAATTTTTCGACTTTCGTGAGGCGAGAATGTCGACGTTACAAGACTCGGCAGGCGATTTGTCTTTAGGTCTTATATAGCTTACTAACTTCTGCCCGGGACTTCATTCGCATGGAAATCGTAAGATAAACAATTGACTAAAATAACAGCCACTTTTTTAGAAAACTCCCTCCCCAACCCACCGCGTCGCATAGCATCGCTCACTCATGCATTTACTTCGTTTTCACTTTTTTTGTTTGTGCTCGGCTCTTTAGGGTCGTAGAGTGATGATGCCTTTCTCAAATGCAAAAATATTTTTTTCAAATCCGACTGATAGAGATTAGCGCGTTCAAACGAAAAACAAACAACTCTTCAGTTTTATTGTAGTAGTACATATAAATGAATAGCCACACGGGTCGATCGATCAGGTTAAGCTACGTTTGCCGCGGTTGATCCGTTGATGGGTGGCCATTACTGGCCATATTTACAATTAACTCCACCATCTTGTTTTGTCAATACAATTTCTGTGACACAAATTACACAAATGTTTACCAACAATGCCCTGTCAATGTCATTCAGGCGGCAAACTATCATTGTAGCACTTTACTATTTGATTTTTTGAACTTTATATTCAATTATATAAAGAAATAAAAGAAAAAATGAATGGATTGTGTGAACTAATACACAGGGGAGAATGGAAGAAGAAAACGTGTTGTGCCGACCCCAAGTAATATGGGATAAGGGCAGGAAGATGACGATATAGAAGTAAAAAATATTAAAAAAATAAAAAAATACCAGTAGCATACAAATGGAGTTCCTACGTCGCTCATACCTATACTAGTAGTTCTGCGAACATTAGACCTCGGGAGCAAAAACTTTTTTGCAATTAACAATACCACAAAATTAATTTAAAACGGGATATTTACCATGTTCATTTTTTTTTCATCAGATCTTCACCAAATATTTATGAGGCCAATTACTATTCAAATAAAGAGAGAACTATCGAAATCGAATCTCATATGGCGGAATGTCTAGTAGCCCCCTTTTTGCCCCTTTTTGGAGGAAGTAATCCCATCAAAAATCCCCGACTACAAAAAAACATCTGTACCTATACCAAGTTTCGTCCAGATCTGTTGTAAAATATGACCTGTACAGGAGTATCAACAAACTGACAGACGAAAGCAAACTTTGTCAGACTTGTAGCAGAGACGCTTCACTCGCTGCGCTCGCTTGGTTAATTATCTTATATTAATTATCTTAATTATTATTAATAATTATCTTAATTAAGCTTATCCCACAAAAAGTTTGTCACAGGCTTAGAGTTATTTGAAAGCAGATACCTATAAAATAAACATTCAAATGCAACTATAAAAGCAACCTTTTGTATAAAACTTTCCAATATTCACTGCGGTTTTAAAGGCATCCATTTTAAATATTGGCTGCGGTTACTAAATATGAAAGTCACAAACATTTTGGTAAATTATTTAAATACGAAAGCTTATTTAAGCCAATTGATGTGCACTGGACCTGAAACAATTGTTTGGTTTGTGAGTTTGTTATTTGGTTATTACTGGCGATAATAGATACTTACCTAGTTCGCTTCGTGGTAATAAATAATGTACTATTGGCGCACTCTTGTTTGCATATCGATAATTTTGTCGTTTTAATTGCGTGCATTGTGTATATAACGCTGTGTAAGTACATTATTAAATTATATTGATCTGACATCGTTTAAGCGATTGTAGCGCATTTTTATTTTCTTTTGGTTTCAATGGGAGTTTAATAGCTTTCATGGAAAAGCCATCAATTGAACGGAAATCATGACCAACTTGATTAAACTATCTAAAAAAAACTAAGAACATTATTGTGGCCGGTGTGCGTATATTACCTGCGGGACAATTGCGTAACACACTTACCATCAGAATTGGGATCATTTTGACAATACAACAACATTCATTGCGTTATTTACGTTGTCGAGCAGATAAATTTTTCGAAAATATGAAGCAATGGATTAGCAATTCGCTTAAAAATATTGCAGCATGTATGAACGTCAACGAAGCAAAAGGAGTAGGTGGCGTTTCCCATGGGAAGAAAGCGTGACTTTATGCATGTATTTAATGGTTGTTAACTAATTTCTCGCCGACTGGTCGAGACTTCACGTGACCAGAGGGCTGGCTCGTTCTTTGGCCAAAGAATTAGCGTTGTCAACGTGGCAATGCTGCCAGTCTTCTGGGCACGTTTCCGGATGACATCGATGCGGACGAGTACTTCGACGCCTAAGTGTCCGTTTGTTTTGTATTTATTTGTATAGTTAGTTAGTTAGTAATTTACTTTAGTACCTAGTGTATAGTGTTAACTTGGATAATGTTTAAATAAAAATTAATAGATATTGCTGTAATCGCCATCCTTAGACAAGAGATTGGTTATTGGGAATTTGTGAGCACTTTGTTGTTAATAGCACCAAGAGTCATCAGAATTATCTATAAATTATACACTTCTGGACACATCTTTTGGCCCACCTTGTATTTTCAGTTTCGTTTGGTCCTAGCTAAAATTTTATATTAGGTCGAGCAAAAAGTTTTTATGCAGTTTTGAACCTGGCACATTCACAATTTCATTCAATAGTCTTTTTTTGAATTTCGAACACAGAATTTAAAGAAACAAAAGACAATTTGGAGCCTGTTTGTTGATATCAAACAATCGAATACTAAGAAAAGTTGGTTTTATTGGTTTACTTGGATTTAATTCTTGAAAAAGTGATTGATATCTTTGGTTTTGCAACAAACATTACTTATTCTTAACATTAAGGTGAGTTTCTATCAATAATCTATGGATACTTCACCTGAAGTCGCCGCCCAAGCTGTGGCACTTATTCAGGCCGGACACAGCCAAAGAAACGTGAGTGCTCAACTTAATTTAAGTCGATCTGCGGTCCGAAATGTTTATCGGAGGTACCTAGAGACTGGCGGCTTTGTTCGTCGCCAAGGAAGGCCACGATCTCGGGTCACAACTGAAAGGCAGGATCGATTCATCGTGACGACCAGCTTGAGAAATCGTCACCTTACCTCCATTGAGATACAAAACCAACTTCGCGACTTCCACGGAGTATCTGTGAGCGCTCGAACTGTTCGGAGAAGGTTAAAAGAACACGATATGGTACCACACAAGCCAGCTAATGGCCCCAAACTAACGCGAGCCCACCGAACAGCACGCCTTCATTTCGCACGCAGTCATTTAAATTGGACACAGCAAGATTGGAGCCGTGTACTCTTTTCTGATGAGTCTAAAATTGTGTTACATGGCAATGATGGAAGGAAGAAGGTCTACCGACGTAAGGGAGAGCGTTTCGCACAATGCTGCTTTGAAGAGAGGGTTGCTTATGGCGGTGGCTCATGGACTGTCTGGGGCGGTATATCCGCGAGCGGCAAAACTCAACTTGAGGTTGTTACAGGACCACGGCTGCCAACATTAAATGCTGAAAGGTACATTCGTGAGTGCTTAGAACCTCACGTGATACCATACGCGTACTATGTGGGCCCAAATTTCCTTTTTATGCATGATAATGCAAGAGCCCATGCGGCCGGCATCGTCAGGGAATATCTTCGGGATGTGAACATCACAGTTATGGACTGGCCAGCCAGAAGCCCAGACATGAACCCCATTGAGCACATGTGGGACGAGCTAAAAAGACGTGTTAGGGCTCGTCAGCCAGTTGCCCAGACGATGCAGGAGTTGAAAACTGCCATAGAAGAAGAATGGGAGATGATCCCTCAAAATTTCATAGAGCGGTTGATAAACTCTATGCCTAATCGTATGAGAGCTGTGGTACATGCCCATGGAGGCAACACGCGTTATTAAATTAAACCTTTATTTGATAAAACATGTTTTTTATTCAAAAATCAATTGCCTTTAACAAGGCGCATATCCGACTTGTTAGGCGTAGCTCCATGTCGTATGGTATTCTGAATTCAAATTTAAAACAATACGATCGAAAAAGATGGTAAAATGTATCAGGTTTAAAACTGCATCAACAGTTTTTGTTCAATCTAGCAATCATATTTCGGTAGGGGCCATCGAAACCTAAACTCTAAGGTGGGCCAATAGATGTGTCCAGAAGTGTAATAATTCAGCTAGCAATGTAGCTTAAAAAATGGTACACTCAATGAAGACTGAATTTAGTGAACGTGTGTGACGTGAACCACTGCTGCATGGTTCCTGTACTGACTAATGTAAGATATTGTTTTGATTTGTTTTTAATTTGATTTAATTTTATATTTAATTGTAATGTTGAATTTAATTTGATTTGATTTTAAGTTGATTTAATTGTGTTAATAATTTTAATTTTAATTATGATTTTAATTTTAATTGTGATGTTAATTTTAATTGTGTTGTTGATTTTACAATGTTTTAATTCTGTTTAATTGTACCTATGATCCAAAGTTGATTGAAAAAAATAAAATACAATACAATAGGTTACGGACTTTAAAAATACTATCCTTCGATCGAATAAGCGACAGCCAAATTATCATTCATAACCTAACAAAACCTTCAAACACAAGGTATAACCGACTTACAGCCATTCAACGTACAAACCCCATAAAAATACAAAAATGAGCCATTACAGTGGATTCCGACAATCTTTCCCGTTAAAACGGCCATCAGAAATAGATCAATTGCAACTTTGCCCTTGTGAATCAAGGTTATTTCGGCCAAGGGCAGCCATGGCGTGTTGGGCCGGGGGTAATTTTTCCAACCTTGCCACTTATGGGGGCCGATATTTTTTTTCTTCAACTTTCCGATTACTCTGTTTAAGTTCATGCATGCGATGGTTAAAATGTGTAGTGAGTTATTTTTTGAAGTTTCTGAAGATAATATTACGCTTGTTTTTCCTAAAAGGGTAGGTAGAGTTGTTTTGTGCACTCACATTTTGCAAGTAATTTATGTTTAATGTTCAATGTTTTAGGAGCTTGTGGCTAAGTAATAACAGCCGCACGGGTCGATCCAGCAGGTTAAGCTACGCTTGCCGGGGTTGGTCCGTGGATGGGTAACCATCTTTACATACCGAGACTCCTCCGTGATACCGTGCCTCGGAAAGCACGGTAAGCCGTTGGTGCCGGATGTCATTCGTGGATCTTTGACAGTCGTTACGGGTCGTCAGAAGCCCGAAAGTTATAACACCCAGTCTTACCAAGGGGGCTTGTGGAGGTCAGATAAGCAGTCGCTCCATGTAAAATACTGGTATTCAGCTGCATCCGGTTAGACTGGAAGCCGACCCCAACATAGTTTGGAAAAGGCTAGGCAGATGTTCAGTGTTATAGGGGGCGAGCTTTTCACCTTCAACTAGATTCAGTCAGAGCGTTCAATTGCGCCGGGGCTCTGTCTCGCAAAGCGTCGCATAATTATGCTGAGTGATGGCCGTTTTGCGTCGATGTGACGCATATTTCTTCCCAACTAGTTCTTTTGTGTGTTTGTGTTCTTTCTTTGCTTCATGTTTACTGCAAATAAACATATTTTCTAGTCGTTTTTCTTTCTAATTGTTTACCAAATTATCAACAATATTGACAATTATATATATGTATATATAATTATATATTTATAATTCGACATTCATACTCAAAACTTTCCTCACCATGTTTTCCTCACTCCTCCGCATCACTTACCATGACAACCGATTTCCGCACAGCTTTTCAGTCACCGGTGCCACTTTAAAACTTCTATATAACTTCTATATATATAAAAAATATATATCAAAATGTTATTGTTATCACTTGTAGTCTATTTGCTTGGCCTAATAATCCTAATATGAATCTAGAAGTGTTCTTCTTCCTGCCCTTGGTAACCGTCACTACATCATTCACTCAAACTCAAACTCAAAGCATTATTTCAAAATTAATTTATTAATCAATTAATTTCATTTTATTTTAAATAAACCAATTACAGGCACTTTTGAATTGTCAAGGGGTCGGTCAGTCAGAAAGATCTCTCCTATTTAGGGTTCCGTCCGTACCATAATGGTAGAAAGGAACCCTTATGGTGCGACTCAGTCTGTCTGTCTGTCTGTCACAGCTGGATGTCTCAAGAACTACTAAGGCTATCAACTTGAAATTTGGAACAGTTTTAGATGACGTTTGCCGAACTGTTTTCAAATAAGAAAGAAATATATATTTTTTTTTGCAACAGGTACCTACTGAAAGGGCTTCTTAAATATTCGAAGTGTGGCTACTAGGGCATGTGTGGTATCATATAAAAGAGCGCTATTTCCACATTATCAAACATTTTTTTTTATTTTTATTTTTTGGCCGCATAGTTTTCGACGTTTGATGAAAAATGTAAAAAAAAAATCCATTCCCCCTCCCTCATCTCCGAAGTTTGCATAGAAAAAAATCTGAAATTATTCTATGGCATAGAAGTTTAAGTTTATGTAAAGATTACAGTAAAAATAAAACGATGTCTCTAAATAGCACACTTTTCCAAAAATTGGAACGGAACCCTCGGTGCGCAAGTCCGACTCGCTCTTGACCGGTTTTTTTTTTGTTTCATATGGCTATAAGGGTAGGGGAAGACCAAAGAAACGATGGATGGATTGTGTGAAAGATGACAAGGCTAGAAAGGGGGTGACTACCGAGATGACGAATAATAGAGAAGTATGGAAAAAAAGGACATGTTGCGCCGACCCCAAATAGATTGGGATAAGGGCAGGAGAATGATGATCATCACTCACACAATCCATCCATCTTTTCTTTGGTCTTTCTCTCCCTCTACATCCATTAACATTTATATTCATCACTCTTTTAAATACATGTGTTTTATATGAATTTAGAACTACGATCGTGTTTTTTTTTTTCTATTTCAATTGTTTTTGTCGATATATTAGTAGGCCATGAACGTACATACGAGTATCAGAACACTTGCGCCTTTATAACCACCTCAATGATATAAATTCAGTACCTACCTACACAGTTTATAGTTCATAATGGATATTATATTGATCTCTTAACGTAGTGCCTTTGTTCTTGTGCTCTATATAGACTACTCAAAGCTTTTCATTGATGGTATATGGCAGTTAAAGGCAGTCATTATCGTAGAGTAGTGATGGGGGCTACCTAGCGTAGGTACCTATTTGAAAATAACCTCTATTCAAGGCGACTGTAAATTAATCATTAAAAATAGCTACAAATTGGGGTATATTGATTTTTTAAGATATGTTCATAGTTGGCCCAGTAGCCGGTAAAGGGAAGTCAATGTTCCTTGTCCATTTATGTCCTAGCTTGTTTCCGACAGAAAATCATACAGGTGTCATTTTAAATAAGTTTTTTTGATCGACAATCCTATCCTAACTAATATTATAAATGCGAAAGTAAGTTTGTTTGCTACGCTTTTACGATAAAGCGGCTTGTTTAGCCGCTTTATCGATTATCGATTTATATAAAATTTGGCACATGGAAGAATAAGTTACTTTTTATTCCGGTAGTACGTTCCCGTGGAATAATTTCCGACCTCCACATTAGCGAAGCCCCGGGCTAAATCTAGTGTTAAATAAAGCTTGCAGCTTTACTGATACTTACCGGTGAACCGGGTGACGATGGTGCACACTAGCCCAGAAGTAACTTTTCCACTCATGACAGAAATACTTCAACAGTGCCTTGAAAACTCAACAATGTTTTAAAAATAAAGGTTCACTGAACCTTGTATGATTTCTCAGTATATTTTTATACACCAATAAACGCTAATAAACCCATTTCTAACATACCCGAACCTCAGTTATGACGATCATTTCCCTGTTCCATATAAACAAATAGCTTCCATTAATAATTTCTGAAAGAAAATGCGTAAAACTCATAGAAGAACGAATGTTTGTATGAAGAAAATGAATGAAGAACGTAATTTAGTCATGATGACTGGACGTTGTTTAATAAATTGAGTTGTGGGCATATTAAGGCTTTGTATTATAATATACAGTAACGTTTGTACGAGGTTTATTGTAGTTATTTTTGGTCGCGTTAGATGAGGTGTAAAAATTCTAAGGCCGTTTACAAACTACACGCACATATTCATGATATTTTTGGCAAGCCAATACGTTACTAAGTTTATACTCGTCACAAATTAGTACGAAAAATCGCCTGGGTATTCCCGCTTCCAAGTATCGCATACCAACCTGAACCTCTTCTCGTGTAAACGATGTTTTATTAAATAGTTTATTGAGTTTTCACAATCCACTTGACATTTAAAGTATGGCGTCTGGCGGACGTCGGGCTCGGTTCATAATTGAATCTCTGAATCTTTTAGCACGTCATCGTCATAAGGTATTCTCGTAAAATTCCGTGCCTAGGAAAGCACGTTAAGCTGTTGCTCCCGGCTGTCATTGCGGGTTGTCAGAAGCTCGAAATTCTGACAACCAGTCTTACCAAGGGGTATCGTATTACCCAGTAACTGGGTTGTGGAGGCCAGATGGGCAGTCGCTCCATGTAAAATACTGGTATTCAGCTGCATCCGGTAAAACTGGAAGCGGACCCTAACATATTTGGGTAAAGGCTAGGCAGATGATGATTGAATGTGTAAAAGTGTTTATAACTAACTAACGCCGATTTATAACAAAACCGCATCAACCCCAGTTTCATCTAATGCCATCTTCACGTACACGTAAATCCAGCAATATCTCACACGAGACCTGTTCCGACATGTTCTAACAGTTAGTGATGTGGGGCACTTATCTTGGCCCAGAGTTCCCGTGGCCCACGTTAAGACCGGCTTTTGAATTTACTGCTTAGGGATGCGTAACTTTGAGTGGAAGGTCTTATTTCGTGTGGTTTGAGTGTTGGTAAGATTGTTTTGTGGCTAAAAATATCTAGCGTTCTACTTTCACAGAATCTTGGATTTTTTGCATATACAAAAGTGCTCGTGCTCGTGGCTAAGTAATAACAGCCGCACGGGTCGATCCATCAGGTTAAGCTACGCTTGTCGGGGTTGGTCCGTGCTTGGGTGATCATCTTTACATACCGAGAATCCTCTGTGCCTCGGAAAGCACGTTAAGCCGTTGGTCCCGGCTGTCATTCGTGAATCTTTGACAGTCGTTACGGGTCGTCAGCAGCCCGAAAGTTTGACAACCAGTCTAACCAAGGGGTATCGTATTTCTCAGTAACTGGGTTGTGGAAGTCAGATAGGCAGTCGCTCCATGTAAAATACTGGTATTCAGCTGTAACTGTTTAGACTAAAAGTCGATCCTAATATAAATGGAAAAAGGCTAGGCAGTCTTAATAATGAGAATAATTCTCCAATGATTTATAAATTGTAGGAAAATTAAAAGCGGATTCTATAAATTGAAATAAATATTTTTACTCAGTTTCTTGGGAACAAAAATATAAAAATATATCTAATTTAATGAGTTATTCGAAACCAAGCCATAACTAAGTTGGGCGCAGATATTATGCGGGTCTGTTATTATTTAATTTCGTGACTAATTATTTTCGTTCATCGTAATAGCAAAATAATTAGATTAATAATGAAATTTTTTTGCTTTGATAAATAATTAACTGTCTTAGTATATGGACAGAAATGAAGCAAAAGTAGTATACAACGCAACGTGTTGTTTTGCATTCTCGTCAAATTTCAGGGTATGATACAGAACATCAAACTGAACAACATTCTCCATGGGACCAACATCGTAATCGCGAAAAAATTTTCAACTATCCCGTATAAAACTTCAATACCTACTCGACGCAAATGTATGGGACGGCTGATTATTTTTTCGCGATTACGATGTTGGTGCCATAGAGAAAATGGTTCGGTGTAACTCTTAAAATGTCGATTGCACACCATGTGTACAGATAACAATAGAATTTCAATTGTGTCTGCTAATTAGCGCGCGACGGGACTAGACCACACCCTTAAATTTGACGAGGATGCAAAACGACACGTTGTATAAAGATCATAGCGCCTTCTGTTGTAACTGAATACCCCCCAGGGTAGAAGGCGTAGGTTTATCTATATGTTAATCGCTGTACAATTTATGATCTCATGAATATGTTGTGAGTTTCAAATAATCATTTCATTTTATAAAAATAACCAACCAGAACTCAGCGTTTAGAATACTTTAAACCTATATTATAACCGCTAAGCATCGTGTTTTACACAAGTCACAATTTTCAAAATAATTTACTATTACTTTGCAGCAGAAATAACATAACATAACATCATGACTTGTGTTCCCAGAAGGATTAGGCAAGGTTAACTAGTAAACCCATGTTCCGCTAGTTATGTTTAAGTCCCAAACAACCGATGATTATTTATATAACTGTAAGTAATAATGAATATTGCTCTCTATAGGCTTCGTCTTTACACACATTAAAAACTACATGAAATAACCCGGTACAACAGCCTGAACCAAAATTCGTCCTAACCCGGAAATCAAAATTGTGGTCTAAAGCACAATCTCCATGCAGCGGACGCTGACTGAGGTCGCCAAATTAATTCAGTATTCAACCAATCAAAAGCCAGTAACCGTCAATTACAGAAAATCGGCTAGCTTTGCAAACTGGCCACAATTTTAGTCAAATCAAAATGTCATTATCGTTTGGCTTTAAATTAGTGACCAGGTGGTCTATTCTGTAAAAACCTCACCGTGAAGATTTAGGTGAAGTGAACTGTTATCTCTACGTGATCGAATCAGAAATGAAGAGATCCGCAGGAGAACCAAGGTAACCGACATAGCCCGAAGAATTGCCATACATAAGTTGCAGTGGGCAGGGCACATTGCTCGCAGAACAGAAGACCGATGGGGACGAAAAGTTCTGGAGTGGCGACCGCGTACCGGAAGACGTAACGTTGGAAGGCCTCCCAAAAAAATCCGCAGGAATCCGCTGAATGCGGGAAGCACAGAACCGGTTAAAGTGGCGGTGCTTGGGAGGCCTATGTCCAGCTGTGGACGTCTTTCGACTGAAATGATGATGATGATGAACTTTATCCCACCTAATTCCTAGCATTAGGTGGGATAACTGTTTACTTCTCCTAAATTGATAGCTTACTTCAAACTCACTCCACCCAAGTTTTGATGGTAACATTTTTACAGAATGGTACTAGAGCGGGCTTGGCCAAAGTGACATTCCATCAGCGATAATGGTGATGGAAAAGTAAAAAATGTATTGGATTGACATAAATGTCAATCCTGCTGAAAGTCGTTGTAGAAATACGAAACGCTTTGAAAGCGATTGTAACTGGTTTAGGCTCTGTGGAGTTGGGCACGCCACAATTGCGGCGATAAGTCCCCTCTTTGAGGAGTGGTTGGAGAGGCGCCACGGCGTCCTCACCTTCCGCCTGACGCAGGTCCTCACCGGACACGGTTGTTTCGGGAGGTTCCTGTTTCGGATAAGGCGGGAGGAAACGCCCGGGTGTCACCATTGTGTGGATCGCCCGGAGGACACGGTGGAGCATACAGTGGAGGTCTGCCCGGCTTGGGCGGAGCACCGCCGTGTTCTCACGGAGGCGATCGGCGGCGGCGATCTCTCGCGTCCAAACCTGGTCCAGGCCATGGTGCGGAGCGAGAGTGCATGGGAAGCCGTCACCTCCTTCTGCGAAGCAGTAATGCTCGCGAAGGAGGAAGCGGAACGCGTGAGGGAGAGGCAACAGCCGCGCCCTCGCGCCCCTAGCCGCCGTAGGAGACGCCCTGGGCGGCGGGAATCGATTGCCGATTCCCGGCCACCGTAGGCGCGGGCTTGCGGACGACGAGTAATGGGCAGCTCGCCGTCCGGTAAGGACCAGGCCCGGGTCGACGGCGCGTTGTGTTCCACGCGCGCCTCAAAGAGATGTCAGCAGTGACGGGGTCAATTGGGCCGATGCCGCCGGGGTCGCGGGTAGTTCGAAAGAGATACCGTGGCCCTGGCACGGGCAGCTGAAGGAACATGGGTGGGTTTTAGTCAGTAAAAGTCTGACACGCCCTCCCGCCTCTGCCCAGAGCGGGAGAAGTCATTTGATGATTTCCCATCCACAAAAAAAAAAAAAAAAAAAAAAAGGCTCTGTGGAGTGCACGAGCGATGATAAATTATAGTGAAGTGTGTCCTGGGCAGTTCGCTGCTAACTTTCCTCTAAGTGTAGCAGTCTACTGCTTGGGCCAATCATATGCCAGTTATCTCGATTCTTGGATGCTCTCATCCAGCTGCTACCAGCCAACCTGCGAAGATCTTCTTTCCACTTAGCCTGAGGGCATTCTTCATCATCGTCAGCCTATAGCTATCGACTGCTGGGCATAGGCCTCTCCAATTGTAGGCCATTCAGCACGATTCTTGGCAGCCAATCCAGCTGCTACCAGCCACGATGAGGGCATCCGTACATTAACCAATTCGCATTCTCCTATCAAGAACACGTCTGCCCCAATGGTTATCGCTTCTACGGCTCATATATGGCCTCTTCAGCTTGCTTATACTGACTAGCTTACCCTGCTAACATACAGACTAGCATTTTTAAATTAATGAATAAATTCCAAGTATGTTGTATGTTTTAAAACCAACTCTGCAAAGAAGTGTAGTTGTTCCGGAACCTTTTTTTTAGTTTTCACTTTCAAATATCATTGGACAGTGGATACACTTAATTAATACCAAAATTCTCACCGAAACTTCATGAGAAACTGACCTAATTTATCCCAGTAGTTCGCAAGTTCCTAGCTACATATTATATGTACAGGCGGTCAGAAGTTCATCGTATAATATGCCGTGATTTATTAGTATGGCAACAAGCCAGTATCACTAATGAAATTCCTTTCACTCTGTGCTCCTGTTGAAGTTTTGACATGCTGTATAGTAATTTACATTGTTATTACAGCGTATACGCGCGTAAATTGGTGTCACATTTCTGAACATGAGTGTTCTTCATAAGTTGCATAAGGTATTGCAATCAGGGATTTCACCACGACTTTTGTTATTGGTTTGATGAGTCTAGTCTGATCTTATGGGAAAGTCTCAATAGGTACTCTTGTGGCGGCATCTAACAAAGCCACATGCGAAATATGCATCAAACACACAAATCCTGAATCGCGCAATCAGAGTTTACAGCAAGACATATATGCATCATCCCGACATCAACCTTCGGGCAGTAGCCCACCAGTCTAATCGGAGGATCGTCTCTTACTTTATACACTTCTTTAAGCTTTTTTTACACTCAGCTGTTCCTCATACCTCTATACTCTTAATAGATATTTTTCGGGGTCTATAACTTGTTTTTGAATGTGACAATAACAGTCATCCTATTATTAATTAATATTATAAATGTGAAAGTTTTAAAGATGTTTGGATGTTTGTTACTCAATCACGCAAAAACTACTATACGGATTTAGATGAAATTTGGCACACAGATATAACCTGGATTAACACATGTAATTATTTTTATCCCGGTAGTAGGTTCCTGTGGGATAATTTCCAACATCCACGCGGGCGAAGCCGCGGGCAACGGCTAGTTTTTTGCAACAGATAGCTAGCTGAGTTTGACTAACAATAAAATAGGAGCAGGCTGGAAATTTCAGATCATGATAAGTCCAACGTCAGTTACACTAGCTGCAGAAGGTACCACAGAAAATTTGAAAAAAAAAACACATAAGCACATTCAAACGAAGTTCCAAAGTTCCAAAACGCAATCTTGCGTAGACAAAACGCACCCCTTAACCTCCACGCAATCACTTTCTCCTCCTAAATCATCATCTGCCTAGCCTTTATCCAACTGGGTTGGGGTCGGCTTCCAGTCAAACCGGATGCAGCTGAATACCAGTATTTTACATGGAACGACTGCCTATCTGCCCTCCACAACCCAGTTATTGGGTAATACGATACCCCTTCGAAAAACTGGTTGTCAGTCTTTCGGGCTTCTGTCGACCCGTAACGACTGTCAAAAATCCACGAATAACAGCTAGGACTAACGGCTTAAAGTGCTTTCTGAGGCACGGGTTCTTGGTACGTAAAGATGGTCATCCAACCACGGACCAACCGCGGCAAGCGTAGTTTAACCTGATCGATTGGCCCGTACGGCTGTTATTACTTAGCCACAAGCCTAAATACCAAATCAATTTGTCCTCCAAAATACCCCAGAGATTTATATAAACAAGTTTCATCTAATCATTAAATCTTAGGTCAACTCGCTGCACGGCTCATTAGGGACTCAATGGCTTACTAATAATCTGCGCGCCGAAGTTAGTCTGTTAACGAAGGCAGTGGCATCGTACTTATGTGTATATTTTGGCGTAGTGAAAATGGGGCCTATTTAACGATCCCCTAAAAACTTATTGACTTTCTAATGATGTACAGTTTTTAAAATAAATGAGCCTCATTTTAACTTTTTTGGTCTTTTCTAACTATGCTAGGGTACCCCGACCAAACCTAACCGAACCGAGTTAGGTTAGGTTAGAACTGTGACCAACCGAGAGCGAGCCGAGCGAGCATCTACATCCAATTTGGCAGCAGTTTCTGGCCATTTACTATTTTTAGGACCCCAAAATAGGAACTTGATGTTCACAACAAAAAGAGGCGCATTTATTATATACTAGCTTTTGCCAGTGGGTTTGCTCGCGTGGATGTCGGAAAATATCCCACAGGAACGTGCTACCGAGGAATCCTTCTTTATATCTTGTCTACATTATAAAGGAAACCTCTGTGCAAAATTTCAGCTTTCTAGGTCCAAAGGGTTTGGGCTGGGCGTTGATGAGTCTGACAGTTAGGACTTCTCTTTTTATTTATATAGATAGATATGTAGATATAAGAGTCTTCAATAATATTTTTTTAAAAAGCAAAATGGGAATTACTTGATTTTCAATTTAAATACAAGTACATGCCAATGAAAATGACTTATCATTCTTCTCCATACGAAACTAACTTTTGGAAGAGGCCACTAGAATATAATCCATTCAAATTATTTTACGTCTGATAGCAGCAACCTTATTGCTATGACAACAAAGATCACTGAGATTTTGACAGACCTGTCGGTGGCAGTAACCCAATAGCAACCTTATTGCCATGACAATAAAGATCACTGTGATTTTTACATTGATGCAAAATCGGAGGTGGAGGAACTGTGAAAGGACATTCTAATTTCTTTTTTTGACGTTCAAAGGTGGCTTTTATGTGTCTGATTGAAATAAATAATTTGAGTTTGAGGGCCTCGTTGGCCTAGTAGTCGCAAGCGTGATCTTGAGTTCGATTTTCGAATCGAAGGTCAGGCGAAGTGAAGGTATTTTAGGACTCAGTAGCCGCCTGCAGTCTGGTTTTGTGACGTCTCAGATACACTTAGTACACGTGTGTAATAACATAACATCACGCCTTTTTTCCCCAAAAGGTTAAATAGAGCTGTACACCCACATTTCGCCGGTTAAGAACCAATTAAGACATCTAGTTTTATTACGAAGTAACTGGAATCACCAAGACGTCGGATAAGAGTAACACTTGCTGATGACAGTCGCTCTAGCAGAGCGTCGTATCGATGGTGGCGGTCTTCTAAGGAAGGATGAAGGGGAGCCGCGTACCACGTTCACGACGAACTGTTATATTCCAGAAAAATCACTATGAAATTCAAGCTGTTGAACCACTAATACGATGACTACATCTGGTAAAGGCTATCCTGCGCAGTTAGATATTATATTAAAGAAAGATCGATGTTTTGTTAAGTCGTAAAAACCGTGCGACGCAGGGGCGGGTCGCTAGTCTATAATAATAGTACCTGTGGTACACCTTGTGCAATTGGCTATTACATGGAACTTCAATCTCCTTCTCCTGTCGTGGAAATAGGTGTGATATTGTGTTGAAATAAATTGAATCGGTTTGTGCCCAGCAGTTAGGTAGGTACTTACGCAATAAAGTAATTGGCAATTTCGATATGTAGTTTTGATGATAAATATTTTCATATTCATATTTTTATTTGCATTCCATGATGTTGATACAAGTTTGTTAAGGTACAATTTCGGTCCTATAATACAAAGCAAAAAGAGGAGCTCGTGGCTAAGTAATAACAGCCGCACGGGTCGATCCATCAGGTTAAGCTACGCTTGCCGGGGTTGGTCAGTGGATGGGTGACCATTCTTTACATACCGAGACTCCTCCGTGCCTCGGAAAGCACGTTAAGCCGTTGGTCCCGGCTGTCATTCGTGGATCTTTGACAGTCGTTACGGGTCGTCAGAAGCCCGAAAGTCTGACAACCAGTCTTACCAAGGGGTATCGTATTATCCAGTAACTGGGTTGTGGAGGTCAGATAGGCAGTCGCTCCATGTAAAATACTGGTATTCAGCTGCATCCGGTTAGACTGGAAGCCGACCCCAACATAGTTGGGAAAAGGCTAAGCAGATGATGAATACAAAGCAAAAAGTGAAAAAATTAAATTAAATTAAGGCGCTATGACCTGTCAGAGACCGCGCTTACTAGTTTTTTGAGTCCATGGGAAACATAAAAAACCGGTCAAGTGCGTGTCGGACTACGCACAATGAAGGGTTCCGTAGTTGGGATGAATATTCCAAGAACAAAGTTAACATTGTAGTTGAAAAACATGTTCTTCCATACATTCCAACTGTAAATGTAAGTTTGTACTCACAATATTGAGAGATTTACCATGTTATTTTAAGACCACATACTTCCTATAGGTTTTCCTGTAATCTACAGATAAAGACCTATTTTCTGTATTTTTTTCAAAATTTTAGGCTCAGTAGTTTCGGAGATAAGGGGGGAATTTATTTTAAAATTATAAAAAATATATATTTGAGACCCTAGTCCTTTCATTTGATATGTAACACGGTATAGTTTGCAAAACTTTTTTTTTTATTTTCTTATTTGCCCCCAAAGGAAACTCCCATATTCAAAATTCATTTATTTACTTTACCTGTCCGTGTTTGGGTCACAGAAATTCATATGTGTACCAAATTTCAACTTAATCGGTCCATTAGATTCGGAGCAAATTGGCTGTGACAGACGGACAGACAGACAGAAAGACACACGAGTGATCTTATAAGGGTTCCGTTTTTTCCTTTTGAGGTACGGAACCCTAAAAACAGTGTTATAAAATTCAGAAAAAAAAATATATCTTATTTAAGGATCTGGCAGATAGCCAATAGCTTTTACTACCACGATTAGATTTACTTTGCTGGATAGAAAAAAATTCCAAAGTTACCCCTTTTCGTAATGTTTAATCAATCTCATAGCTACAAAACAGGCGCTCTTTTCTTATTTTTTATATAAATGAAAAGGTAGTCAGATTGTTTAGCGCAATTCACTGAGTTTATAGTGATAAAATTATTCAAATAATTACTATGTTTAAACATCTAACAAAAGCGCGAGGCAACCACTCGCGAGCCTACTTCAGTTCAGTACATGGCTCGAGCGCCAGATCATAGGGGCTTAAAAAATAAATATTTTTTTTAGAAAATAATAATTAGTAACATTTTTACCATAGTGTCCATTTCTTGTTGTGTCTAGTCTTGTCATTAACTGTCTCTTGTCTTTAATTTGTCTTTAGCTTAAGTTACTAACAATAGTGTTGTAAGTTCTAATCCTGTTACTAACAATTTATGGATCTTTAGTTATCCGAAAAAAAATAATTTTATTTATTTTATCACGCTATTTCCTTCTCTTAATATTTCGTACTGGGAAAAAAGACTCCGAAAAAACCTTTCTATTCTAAATTACCTCTGAACTTGCCAAATTAACATTGTAGAATCTAATTTTGGTCCACAGCCAAAATCCCAAACAACATTGACATAGATAATTTAATTACCACAACTTCACAAATAATTCAACCGACTGTCTTAATTGCGGTCACCCATCCAATTACCGGAGATACTAGCTGGAGCTTAACTTCATTATCCTAATGACGCGGTCCCCAATTTAATTTTGTACACAATTCACGATGTCTTAAACAACAGGCCTGACTTAAGGGGTTTACAGGACCTAAACGCAGGTTTTATAACGCCTAAAAGTTTAATAAGATCCACTGCAGTAAACAAAATCAGAAAAATATAAATATAAATATAAATATGTTTGGACATATCACACAACGCCATCTAGCCCCAAGCTAAGCAACCTAATGCTTGTGTTATGGTAACGAGATGGCTGATAAACTACTTATATACATTTTTTTTTTTTTTTTTTTTTTTTTTTTTTTTTTTTTTTTTGTAAATACATACATATTATAGATAGAAAAACACCCAGACTCGGAACAAATACTTGTAGGTCGTACAAATATATATGATGTATATATGATATTCTTTAGGGTATATTGAAAACATAATACAACTAATTTGATACGATACCAAAAAATCACGAATATGCCTCTAAAAATTTATTTTAATGATTAAAAACCATACTAATATACATGCAATCATTCTAACTTTTTGACAGATTATTGTAGAATAATCTAAAACACTAAACACAATTAAAACACTATTACGTCAATATTTTACTTGTAGAAGTTACATATTGACGTAATAGTGTTTTAATTTTTTAGTCCAATCAATAGATTTTTTGTAAATAGATAAGTGTTTTATAGTGTTTTGTCATCGGACTTCCCTTTCTTTTCTATGCAGTCCGACAGTGATCGCGCCTGTAGACCCCTTAATTAAGTGAAATCAGGAAGATTAATTGTTTATCAAATTGACTACTAAATTTATTTATTTAAATGCCTTAAAACTATCATTACAGCCCTAATGGGATAGCCAAGTGACACACCCAAAATTAAAATTAAAGCACATAATACATCTCAAGATCATAAAGATCATTGTTTGTAACATAGTGTAAGCAATAGTACTTTTGCGAATTCACCCCTGTGACATGTAAATACAGTAATTTCGACCTGAATATAATTGATGGTGCGAATTGCTCGATTCAGAGAAGTTTTGGCCAGCAAGTTGGTCCTGGCTGGTGATACGACCAGCAGTGGCAGGGGCCGTCGCCTCCACACATAACGGTCAGGTACGTAGAAGTGCAACCGCTGTAGCTATTCTCGGAATGTGCTCTATGCCTCGGAGCAGCTTCACCATTTACGACACCAATGCAAATTCCTGTCGCACCCCGAGTTGATTGTACCCCTCCATACCCAATACGAATAGAGTGGGGTACTTGAAAGGGTAAAATGGTATACCCATTTTACCCTTTGATGTACCCATGAAGTTTCTTTTGTACAGGTGGCGCGTGAAGTTCTGTTCTGTTAAATTCTGGACTCACTCCAACATCACTGAGTATTTAGCCTCATGTGGAGCCCCTTATGACAGCACTATGTCTGTACACATCTGTGTATATTCGAATCACATTACATGTGTGACAACTGTTGTGTGAAATAGTTATAGCACAGCAAATTGACGTTGTGAGTCAATTTGATATATAATTAATTTTCCTGACTGTATATAATGATAGTCAATTGTTATTATGAAAAATAAACTGTATATCAATCTGCCTAGCCTTTTCCCAACTATGTTGGGGTCGGCTTCCAGTCTAACCGGATGCAGCTGAATACCATTATTTTACATGGAGCGACTGCCTATCTGACCTCCACAACCCAGTAACTGGGTAATACGATACCCCTTGGTAAGACTGGTTGTCAGACTTTCGGGCTTCTGACGACCCGTAACGACTGTCAAAGATCCACGAATGACAGCCGGGACCAACGGCTTAACGTGCTTTCCGAGGCACGGAGGAGTCTCGGTATGTAAAGATGGTCACCCATCCACTGACCAACCCCGGCAAGCGTAGCTTAACCTGATGGATCGATCCGTGCGGCTGTTATTACTTAGCCACGAGCTCCGAAAAATAAACTGTAGATGCGATTATTTAAAACGGTTGAATGCTATATTTACAGAAACAATTAAAAACACGTTGTTTCTCGCGTAGATCTGGAGTCAAGAGGTTATGGATGTTATCATAGATTAACGGGATGTTATTACGTTCTAGAAAGCTTTGAACTTATTTATTGCTGATGTTCTTCAAAAGGGGCAGGTGCATATAGTACTCACAATCAGCACACGTGATTAGTCAGATTATGTATGGAGTGGGCGAAGCAACTGACGTTTAGGTATAAGGATGGTACAGTCAGCAACAAAAGTCGATTAACACTTGCAGTTTTTTAATCTTAATTATTAAGCGAAATATTTAATTCAAATCGGAACGAAAGTACTTAAAATTTTAAGAACATTAACAATTAACAGTTAAACGAAAAAAAAAGCAGTCTTACGAATCATTTTGTGTTAATTTAGATGATGTGAAAACGTAGTAGTGTTAACCGACTTCTGTTGCTGACCGTACGATAGCACGTCGCGTTAATAGCTAAGCATAGGAATTGTGAACGAAACTACATACCTACATAAGTCCCATAGTTTGCACTATTAGCAAGAATTTACTCCCAGATAATATCAAGCATACCCATTTAGATTAATTGCAAGAATTCATTAGAAACAACACGAAAAGACGACGATTGGAGTCTTTGCCAAAAAAACAAAAGTAGATCGGTCGATAATTCCGCGGTTTCTCTTTGGAGTTTTGGACACATCAATACTCTGTATTTTGTGTTGAGTAACGTTAACCATCAAACAAAAAAACCAGTCTGTAAAGCGGTCTAACCACAGAGTATTCTGTACTGCCGTGTAATTAGGTCGAGGAGGTCAGATGCTACTCACTCTGTGAATCATACTTTTCCGCTGCATCTCGTTAGACTAAAAAATAGGTAGCCTGAAAAAGGTTGGAAGTAAAGAGCTACGCGACTGGCTTCCTGTGAAACAATTCAGTTTGATACGGAACAAATATTTGTATCGGTCTACAGTCAGTAATAACATACGTATTAAGAGTTATTATTTTATTTGGACCGTGCACTTTGGCGCTTTTATTCTGAGAAACTGAAACACTTCGACAACTTTGACTTATTAAGTGGTGGAAAATATATCTAGTATATTCTTGGCATTATTGGCGTTTTGACGTTCAAAAGTGTCTTATAAGTGCCTATCTATCTATATAAATAAAAAAAGAAATCCTGACTGACTGACTGATTGACTGACCCCAGCCCAAACCCTTGGATCTAGAAAGCTGAAATTTTGCACAGAGGTTCCCTTTATAATGTAGATAAGGATTAAGGAATGAATTTCCGGTAGTATGTTCCCGTGGGATATTTCCCGACGTCCACGCGGGCGAAGCCGCTGGCAAAAGCTAGTTTGAAATAAATTATTTGACTAGTTTGGTGACAGTTGTGATTTGAATCAATCTGCCTAACCTTTTCCCAACAATCTTGGGTTCGGCTTCCGGTCTAACCGGATGCAGCTGAAGACCAATCAGCAGTTGTGATTTGAATATTCGTACTATTTAATTTGGTAGTCAATAAACAATTATTTCTCCCTGACTTTACCTGTACCTATAAGTGTTTTGGTACATAACACCGCACCGACCCTACATAACCATAAGCTCAGTAGGCGTGAAAGCGCCATTGTGATACAATCACCAAACAGTCAATGGGGATGACAGACGTACAATGCCGCTAATCTCTGACATTCGGAGGCGTATTATGATTATTAATACCCAATCGTATTGTGGTTTGTATACGTCACAAGACTAATGCGTTCTGTGTACTGTGTTTGCGAGGAAATGATCGGTTCTACTAAATTTTGATTAGCATAATCAGCCTATAATGTTCCCACTGCTGGGACACAGGCCTCCTCTCGGTGAGAGAGAGCGGGACGTAATCCACCACACGGTTCCAGTGCGGGTTGGCAGATGTCACATGTCTTCGAATTTTTGGTTCCAGGACATGCCGGTTTCCTCACGATGTTTCCCTTCACGGTTTTGAGAGCAGTGCTGATGAAATAATTTACACAAAGTATAGCGCCTGTCAGGGTTCAAACCTACGACCTACAACTGACAAGTCGCGGCCGTTACCACATGGGCTACTACTGCTCTATGATTACAGTCAGCTTATTCCAGGGTTCCAGGTATCAAAATAAATGATTTTCTTGCTGATGTTGTGGTCGTAGGCGCGACTGAGTGAAGGGTTCTTGCTTTCGATTCCCGGGTGAATCAAACTGTTCAGCACCCCTATATTTTACTATGTAACACACTTTCACACACACACTCAGGTGTCATGGCCTGCAGGCTTTGGAGTGGGATATTTAAGAGTGTGGGCTGCTTGGTGGTGCGCTCGTCTGTCCGTGTGGCTGTGCTGGGGTCTGTGTTTCGCTATTTCAATTCATCCTTTTATGCATAGGAACGCTACATTTGTTTCTGTAATTTTCAGTTTAATCTAATTATTCAACTGGCACACTACGGTTTGTCAGGTAGCGTCCTTTGTTTGTATCATATCCTAATTTATAATTATCCAATCTAATTTAATTTTTTTATTAGTAATATAATTCAATAGTCTCGATGCATGAATCCATATTTTATTTTAACTAACTAATTCTCACTTACCATTTCTTATTTGATCTCATTTGTGTGTCCGAGTCTTTGTCATCATTCACATCTAACACAAATTCATTTTTCGTAGGAAATGCCTACTTAATCACCCAATACATACTCTGTTCTCTGTTACATAATTTCATCAAAATCAAAATGTTAATTGCATAATTACTACGCCATGTTTAAAATATTATGTAATGTCTAATGTTTCCGGCCGCTGACAGCTGCGCGCACAGTTAACGCATTCTACGGCGTGGGAGTCGGTGCTGTCGCGGAGCGGAATGCGGGAATATTGTCATTTTCTGTATATTTTATCTATACCTATAGAATTAACTTTATATTTTATTTATTTTTTAATTGCATAATATTTATTATATGCTGCACCGGTCGACGTCATCGCGTCAACGCCGGCTATCGCTGAAAACCAGCGCTGGGGCTCCGTTTCGCATGGGGTCGCGGCATTATGCTGAGCGGTAGCCGTTTTGCGTAGATGTGACGCATATTTTCCCCAAAAATTGCTTTTTACATTGCTTATTTTATTTTTTTTTGTCCTTTGCGTCATGTTTACCGCAAATAAACGTATTTTCTTTCTTTCTTCTTCTTCTTTCAAACACAATCTGAATTGAAGGAAACTCCTAATAAATTGCTTCATATGGTTGAAAAATTCATCTGCGCGACAACGTACCTAAATACACGACCATAAATATATGACTATGGACGACTGGGCAATAATATCTGATTTCATGATTCATCCTTTAATGTCTGTCGTCTAGATGACGGTAAATATATGTGATCAGTTGTAGAAGGCATATACAAGTACAAGTTACAGCACAAATATGTGACACCAAAGGCACACCAAGTCGAAATACAAGTAAAATACAAGTAAAACCGATGGCTTCTAGGTATATCCCTACATAAAATACCCATGGGAAGCAATGTTTCTGTAACGGGTAGCCAAACAATAAAGATAACATTATTATTGGTACATAAAGTTTATGAGTTATCAAGTCGTAAATGTATAACTAGTAATATTGATACTGATTAGGAAATGGCGCTGTACTTTATCTCCTTGATTTCAAGAAAGTTATGTGTAATAAAAGAGGTTGGTACCAACTCATAAGATGAACTAGCCGCACTTATACCTGTCTGGTAACTCTATTTACCACAGTATGAACTAATATTCTTTTATAGCTCGTGTCTGTTCATCTCAACGAGGGAAGAGGAAAAAGGAAGCTAAGTACATGATAAAGCCACAACAGTGTATACAGGGTTACTTGTAATTCGACGTATTCCTTGCAACACGTCATTGTTAAAATGCAACAAATTAAGCCACCAAAATGTTTCTACGGATTTTTTTTTTTAATAATTTTCTAAGTAAAATATAAATTACGAAAAATAAAATGTTTAATTAGTGATGTTTGCCAAGTTCGCAATTTTTAATTATGATATGCTATAGCATCAGCTATGATAAGAACTTAAATTTCAGTAAAGCCGCGCCGTAAATCATTTTTGAATTGTATTTTTCATAAAAAAAACTAGAAATCTAACTAACTCAAAAACTATTGAATTTAGGTAGAACATTTGGTGGATTAATTTGTTGCATTTTAACCCTACTATGACTTCCTGCCTGTCTGTCATCCTGTGATAATTGTATCTTTAGCTATACCAATGCATTCGAAAGATTCTGGTATTTAAGTTTGTTAAGCAATAAATGGTGTACTGGTGACCTGGTGAAGGCCGCAGGAATCCGCTGGATGTGGGAATCACAGATTCGGTGCTAGGAGCAGCACAGAACTATGTGAGTGCACGTCTTACGGCTGAAATTATAATGATGAATCAATAAACTCTCACTTTCACAGAGAGGAGATCTTTGTCCCATCAGTGAGAATATTGTAGGCTGATTATGTTAAAAAATAAATTCCACCACCCACCACCCAACCAGCCCAGCCTTCTTCCACCTAGCGTAAAAATACTTGCCCACAAAATTTTTCGCCACAACCCAAAACAAACAGTAAAATAAATGAATTACCACATTTGTTTTATAATAGGATATAAATAATTTGTTTTGATCCTCCATTTACGAAAGAAAAAGCCCGAATTATTCTTGTTTTTTTTTCTAAAGCCGCACACGGTATTCCCCTACGGAATATACACAGTAAGAATTTCAAATGAGCATCCTGTGCGTTTATCAAGATTACCAATATGGTGTTATAATAAAAAAGGTTTTCCGGCTTTCGTGTTGTGTTGTGTTGTTGTGTGTGTGTGTTGTGTTCGTGTTGGTGAGGAACACCCGGGTGTACACGCGACGTTTAACGGGTTAATATAAAAGGAATATAGTTAGATATATAGAGGCATGAGGAACAGGGTATAAAGTTCACTCATCCTCCATAGAAAAGGGAGGATCCTCCGACCAGACAGGTGTTGTGTCTGGTGGGCAACTGCCCGAAGGTTGATGTCGGGACTTTATATATATGCTAGTCGCGCGGTAAACTCTGATTGCGCGATGCAGGATTTGCTGACGTCATGTCATAGTGATGCGTAGTTTGCATGTGGCGATGTAGATACCGCCACATCACTCCCCTCCGGAAACCGGAGGTCGATAGTGGGATGAGTCGTGTATCTTGCGATGCTTGCCAGTGCCAGTTGTGGTTCCAGTGAGTCGGAACCGGGTGCCGCATAGTTCATGGTGAGTCGAAACTAGTTAATGCGACGCTCGGCTGCGCATATAATTTTGTGACACCTTGTTACCTACCGTGTGTGTAATAATCCAAATTAACTTTTATCTTTGTGTTTCGCGTGTGCCTATCGTATTTGTGACTGTTCTCCTTCTGTATGTGTTCTGTGTTGTGTGTGTGTACGGTCAGCAACAGAAGTTGGTTACCACTGCTATTTTTTGACATCATCTAAATTAACACAAAATGATTCAATAAACTGCTTTTTTTTCGTTTAACTGTTAAGAGTTAATGTTCTTAAAAATTTAAGTACTTCTGTTCCGATTTGAATTAAATATTTCGCTTAATATAATTAAGATTAAAAGTATTAATCGACTTTTGTTGATGACTGTACCTAATAGGTACTCAATATTACTGTGAGTACTTATAGCAGATTGAATTTTAATTATAACTCTGCCTACTACACACCTGGTCTAGTGGTCGCTAGCACTATTGGTGAGTTTAAGGCGAGTAGTGCTGCCAACTAGCTCCACCATTGAGAAAAAAATAATAAATCTGCAGATAAGGAAAATTTTGAAATTTCCTTTGTTCACATTTTTAGTCAGATGAGGTAAATTTTTTTGTATAAAAAAATCAATACTAAACCTCCTAGGTTCGAAGCCTTAGCAGTTAACGCGAAAAAGGATCTCCAGGCTTATTCTTTTTTTTTCACAATGGTGGTGCTAGTTGGCAGCACTACTCGCCTTAAGTCCTAGGTTCGATTCCTAGGTTAGGCAGTATTATTGGGTTTTGCTATTAGGAATTTCGTTGTACTATCGTGGAGATTTTAGGTAAACCACTTTTCGACTACTTTTTACTAACAAAACAAAACAAAAACAAAACTTTTCCTACCAATCTTCCTTCCATAATAATAAAAACGAAAGCCGGAAAACCTTTTTTATTATAACACCAATTGGTAATCCTGATATACGCATACGATGCTCATTTGAAATTCTAACTGTGTATGTACCATCGCGGCCATTTGCGGTGAACCACTTTTCGACGTTATTACTAAGGCTACAAGGTTGAAAAGTGGTTCACCGCAAATGTCCGCGATGGTACATAGCAGCCCGGAGTCTGGCTTTGAGCCCTGTTGATGGCAATAGATGGCTTACACCCTATTACACGGGACTTAAACATAACTGGCGAAATGTCGGTACACCTCTGCCTCACTTTGCGGGGAATATAGGCTTGATGTTATGTTATGTGTGAGAATAAAGGAATAGTGGATTATACAGCTTGGCTTTTACAAAATGGCCGCTTTTAGTTAGAAAAAGACGGGATTGCTAACAAGAAATTGCACAGCAGTATTAAACACAAACTCAAAGCATTTATCTCCTCTCTAAAGCTTTTGACCTTGTTACTTATGATAAACTCTGGGATAAGCTTAAGCTAACCAAGGAAACCAATTTACCTGGTGCGATAATTGGTATCCTAATCTTTTGGTATCACAGTCAGGCCAATTGTGTAAGGTGGGCTGGTATCTTATCGGATCCATATGCACTACAATGCGGGGTAAGACAGGGTGGATTGTCATCCCCTGTTTTGTTTAATCTGCGCGCCAGCACCAATAGCATCCTGGCTATTATTTTGGTTAGGCTGGATACGCGTTACGTCCAGCACTGGGTTCATACCCACATTAGGAGATAAGTAATATGTAGGTAATTTTATTTTTTAATATTTTTATCTATTAACACCAGTTTCATAAGTTTTACTGTACTAACATTCTATGGATTCTGTTGAAGCTGAAACAAAAAGCTTTCATTTTATTTATTTTTATTTGATTTATTTCAAATAAACCAGTAACAGGCACTCTTGAATTGTCAAGGGGTCGGTCAGTCAGAAAGATGAAACTAGTTGCCCATTCCAAAGCGTAGTACGTTCATATAGAGAAGAACGGGCAAGAAACTCCACGGACACTCTTAAATCAAAATATTATTACAACGTATTAATACATTCATACATACATCATTCATGTTGAAAATTTCCATTTGCACGTTAAAAGCGTTTGTAATAAAAATTAAAATTAACTAAATTAAAAATAAGTCGTGGCAGCTAAGAGACGACCATGCCCAACTGACCGCGCCCGTTCAGGAACACAACGCATGTATCAGCACCGTTTAGCTTAACCATTTTGAAGGGAACTTAATGATCCAAAACTGATTCAAAACTCATTCTGTCCGTTACTACACTATGTCCGAAATATCTTGGCATGTCCAAATTTCGCACAGAAGGCAGCGCAGTAACATTTTTTAGGAACCAAATGGTGACATGAGGCGAGTGTGAGTGAACATGCGCGAAAGTTCGTAGTGCCTATGTTCAGACTCGACAAAATACTTCTGCTGTAGTGTACCATGTGTTTATGTGTGTATAAAATCATATCTCTGGCGAAAACATTGGAGAATTCCAGAATGATTCTGGAAAGTTTTAGTTTTGTATAATATCAACTTTTGCTGCTGTCCTTGCCTGACTTTTGTAGGTGTATCTAAAATTCGGTACTTTCGAGTGTTTGTATTTAATTTTGCGGCCTTTTTAGCCCAACCGTGAGGCATATATTCTTCCTAATTTCTTACGACACACTTTACATTTCTTATTTGTTTTTGTTAATTTTTTATTCTATTATTTATTACTTACATTATATCGTGTGTTTTTTTAGTCTGTGCTAAATAAGTGTATTTTATTTATTTCTTTCTAACTGCAATTACTAACAAAAAACAATTTGATTTTACACTACGTTTTCAAGAACTCATTAACAATGCTCAATGCAGTCAACAATTTCCAATTATTGTTTCATCCTCAAACAAAGTCAACTGCTCATTATTAAGGTCAACCAGCAAGCTATCGGAAACTAGACTTTCTGAGGACAAATTGTTTCCAATTATTCTCAATGAGTGTCCTTTACAAAAGACAAACGAGTTTTTCTGGATAATTTCAGTTTTAACAAGCTTTTTATTTATGGTTTTGAAGAGTTTTGAACTCAATAGGTACTGTATTGCATTTTAATTCGTACGTTTCACAAGGCGGATTTTTCACAAAAAATATTTATCATTTACTTGCATAGGTACTCATAGCAGACAGCAGTCTGCAATATGCTGCCATGCTTGCTTGGCTTGGCATGTTTTCCACCAGATAGTCGATGCTGAGGAATATTCTCCCATTATAAACAGAACAAATGGTTGTTCAAATTTTAAAAATCGTCTTTATTTTTTATTTATGATTGTTAATACAATAACCAAAAAGATATAAAAAGTTTTGACTCTTTTCTATATTTGTGATGTAATAAACTTTAATTTCGTTTTTAATTTAAGAGGATTGCTCAAATATTTTAAAAGTTATCGCATTTTTTGTAATCAACCCGCTTCCTTTGCGGCCCAGTGTGGATTGTTAATTGTAACACAAAAACTGGGATTGACTTGGAAATAAATGAGTCGTAAATACAAAATTAATGTAAAATAAAACTATCAGTAGTTTCCTCACAAAAACATAACAATGCAATATTAGACCAACTCATCATCGTCATCTTCCTGCCCTTATCCCATATTACTTGGGATCGGCGCAACACGTTTTCTTCTTCCATTCTCCCCTGTCAACCGTCACGCTATCATTCACTCCCTTCTCTTTCATATTTTTCCTCACACAATCCATCCATCTTTTCTTTGGCCTTCCTCTGCCTCTCCATCCATCAACATGTATATTCATCACTCTTTTAGTCACATGCGTTTCGTCTCTCCTCATTACATGCCCATACCAAGACAAACGATTTCCTTTCAACTTTTCTGTCACTGGCGCCACTTTCAAACTTCCTCTTATATAATATACTCATTTGTCACTTTATCCGTTCTCGTCACTCCACACATCCATCTCAACATTCTCATCTCCGCTGCATGCAATTTTTTTTCATCCGTCTTCATCACTGCCCAGCATTCTGATCCATAAAGTACAACAGACCTTATCACGGACTTGTAAATTTTCCCCTTCAACTTGAGGGGCATCCGTGGTTCGCAAGTTGCTACTCAAATAAGTATAAATTTCAATCCCGAGTTTTGGCTAAAACTAAGGAATAAAAATACGACGAATATCAAGGCATTCGTCGTATTTTCACAAAAATGTTTATCGATTCAGCATACTCTTATTAGACCAGTTTTTATTTATTAAAAAAGTGTAATAGCCTTAAAAAGTATAATATAACAATAATTTCAGCCCATGCCTATTTCGGCTACGACGACAATTTTTTTTCTTATGTCTTGAATAATAAATTAGTCGTAAATATTAAATTACTGTCAAGTAAATCTATATATTATTTTCCCGACAGAAACATAACAATGCAATAATAAAACCAACTCAAATAAGTATAATGTATTTTATAAATTTCAATACCAAGCTTTCGTTAAAAGTAAGGAATAAAAATACGACGAATATCTCTTCATCTGAAGCAAGACCCCAAATTAATCTTCGATTTTAATCCAGCAAAGATCTTTTCCCTAGGCAACGATCTTCATTACACATTTTCATTGAACAAGTAAACAATCAGAGAAAATTACGAAATGGCGAGGAATTTTACTTTTTGGTCAATGAATTTTTTGGAAATCATATTTTTTGTGTTCTGAACAGAAAATATAAAAATGGTATAAATAAATATAAAATGGTAAGCCTTTTGTCAATGCACATCGCGTTATTAAAGAGGATATAAATAATAAAAACCGGCCAAGTGCGTGTCGGACCATGCACAATGAAGGGATCCGTAGTTGGGATGATTTATCTTAAGAACAAACTTAACATTGTAGTTGAAAAACATGGTCTCCCATACATTTCAACTGCAAATGTAAGTTTGTACTCAGAATATTGATAGATTTACCATGTTATTTTAATACCACAGACTTCTTATAGGTTTTCCTGTAATCTACAGGTAAAGATCTATTTTCTTTTTTTTTTCAAAATTTTAGGCTCAGTAGTTTCGGAGATAAGGGGGGAATGGTCAATTTTCGTCAATTTTCTTAAATAACTTTAAAACAATTTATTTTAAAATTATAAAAAATATATATTTGAGACACTCATAGTAAGCCCTTTTATTTGACATGCCACATGGTGTAGTTTGCAAAACTATTTTTTTTAATTTTCTTATTTGCTCCCCAAAAGTGACCTCTATATTCAAGTTTAATTTATTTACTTTACCCGTCCGTGTTTGGATCACAAACTAAATTAAGTAAATACAAATTTTTCAACGCCATATTTTAGTTTTTTTAAACTAAATTTTTCAACACCATATTTTATTTTTAGTTTTAACTTTAATTGGGTTAGGACATTATATTTTTATTGTAATGGTTTGATTTAATTTAGAGTAATATTTCCTCAATAAAGTAATGAAGATAAAAAGTAGGTAGATGAAATTTAAAAAAAAATACAATACCATTTGAATAATTTAGTTAAGTTAAAGTCAACTACTTTAACTGAACTAAATTATTCAAATGCAAGAAAGATCGCTGCTTGATGAAAAAAAATTGGCAATCATGGGGACTGCCGATAGAAGAGAAAAAAAACTATGCATAGCATGTCGCGGTGTCGAGATGTCAAGGTGACGCGCTGACGCGAACCCGTAAGATTTCCCCCTAACAAAAATCGCTCAACACGCATTAAGAAGGTTTCACTTCAAAAAAGTTCCAAAATCAACTTCCTTATTGATGTAATGGCAGCTTTCACAAAGAAGATACAAGAACAAACGACTTTACAAAAGAAAAGACGCAATATCTCGTTTCAAAACAAATCAACTACAAATCATACCTTGAGGATTTATAATACTTTTTGCCCGTCTTTGGGTATCCAGTTAGTTAGTACGAAGTTCGGTTTTGCTAGCCACATCAGAGCTCACCGGAATAAAGACCCAGATTAAACATAGAGTCGCCATCGCCGGATACGGTGTGGACGACATGATGATGATGATGGGTATCCAGGGACTTGGAGTGGCGGACGAAAATGTTGGACCTTCATCTGTCAGAAATCGGCTGGGTGAAGTGGGTCGTTATTTTTGTATAAAGAGGGAATAAATTTCGAACGAAAATACTTTTAGGAGGAGTGATTAAATTACTATAGTGTCAATGGAAATAAGATTAACAGAAGTTGTTAGAAGACGCGGAAATGTTTAAAATGAAGTGGCGTCAAGAAAATACTTTGAATTGTGATTATATGTACCTATATGTTTCAGTATAAGATATTTATGAAAAAAAAAAACTTTTTTACTTTTTTGTAATTCTAAGAAAGAAAGAAAAAAAAAAGAACTTGTTTATTCTGCATAAATCAGACGCAAGTTATAAAGTAAAGATAAAAAAAAGCACATTAATAAAAAAACTTTTTTGCAAAAAAATACAACCGACTTCCGAAAACAACACTACAAAGTGAAAAATAACTTAAATTTTGGAAGTCAATGTCGGGTTAAATGTATTTCCGTTTTTTGCGTTTTTCGTGGATGGGTGACCATCCACGAACCGATCGCAGCAAGCACAGCTTTACCTTCGATCGACCCGTGTGGCTGTTATTCTTTAGCCAGGAGCCCCTTCTCCCCAATATATTATTTATTAATTAATATTTATTGTTGCTAGACAATGAAGGATTAGCGAAGGAATTCAACGGGTTGATAGAATTAACTTGGTTAGCGTTATTAATTGTTTTCACCGTATGTACTATCGGCAATACATCTGCATGCTCAGTTTAAAAATATTTCTGCGGAAAAACAGCTAGTGATAGACCACACCCTTTCTTGGTTTCGCCCAATTAGAGACAATATGCACTTTTGTGAGTACAGGGCGTGTAATAAAAAAATAACAACAAACATTAGCAACAAATCTAATCAAAAACCAACGTGCATTACACTGGTCAAAACGCATTCATCGGGCGATCCAGTAGTGAGCCGCGCTATGCGATTATCGCCTTAAGGTGAGCCACCATTAAGGAAAAAAAAAACAAGTCTGGAGATATGGAACATTATGAAATAAAAAAAACGGCCGTTTTCGGCGTTAACTGCTATTAACCTAGACCTTGGAGGTTTAGTGTTGATTTTTTGATACAAAAAATTCTACCTTAATTGACAAACTTATGAAATTTCAAAATGTTCCATACCTCCAGACTTATTACATTTTTTCAATGGCTGCACTAGTTAGCAGCTCTACTCGCCTCAAAAGTGGGCACGCGGAGGTTTAGCCGATAGTACCTGATAGTCACATTTCAATTACTTTAATCCTCCTTCATCAATTTTGATGAATTCCCTTACAATTTGCTTAGGATTAAACACGATGACGTAATTACGTTAACATCTTAACGCATAGGTACCTAAGTGGTATCCTCGTCACAATGAAGATGTTAAACCTGTTAATGCTTGTGCATTGACGGGTTCATCTTCAATAGATCTAAACAATGAGATATTGAAGCCTGTCGGAAACTTAATATTCACCTACTTATAGGTTGACTAGCTCCTGCCCGCGAATTCGTTCGAGTGGAATTCGTTAGATAGTCAATCTGCCTAGCCTTTTCCCAACTATGTTGGGGTCGGCTTCCAATTTAACCGGATGCAGCTGAATACCAGTATTTTACATGGAGCGACTGCCTATCTGACCTCCACAACCCATTAACGGGGTAAAACGATATCCCTTGGTAAGACTGGTTGTCAGACTTTCGGCCTTCTGACGACCCGTAACGACTGTCAAAGATCCACGAATTACAGCCGGGACCAACGGCTTAACGTGCTTTCCGAGGCACGGAGGAGTCTCGATATGTAAAGATGGTCACCCATCCACGGACCAACTCCGGCAAGCGTAGCTTAACTTGGTGGATCGACCCGTGCGGCTGTTATTACTTAGCCACGAGCTCCTGGAAGTCGTTAGATACCACAATATACAAAAACGATCCACCGCGTCGGATCGCATCGCCTGCTCGCGCTATTACTTCGTTTTCGTTTTGCGTTCTTTCTGACTTTTTTTTGCTCCTCTCCTAAGTGTCTTAGCGTGATGTTAAATAGCCCTTTCTCAAGAATTGGGGCTATCGAATGCAAAAATATTTTTCAAATTCGACTTATGGTTCCAGAGATTAGCGCGTTCAAATCAATCTGCAATCTGCCTAGCCTTTTCCCAACTATGTTGGGGTCGGCTTCCAATCTAACCGGATGCAGCTGAATACGCTTATTTTACATGGAGCGACTGCCTATCTGACCTCCACAACCCAGTAACTGGGTAATACGATACCCCTTGGTAAGACTGGTTGTCAGACTTTCGGGCTTCTGACGACCCGTAACGACTGTCAAAGATCCACGAATGACAGCCGGGACCAACGGCTTAACGTGCTTTCCGAGGCACGGAGGAGTCTCGATATGTAAAGATGGTCACCCATCCACGGACCAACCCCGGCAAGCGTAGCTTAATCTGATGGATCTACCCGTGCGGCTGTTATTACTTAGCCACGAGCTCCTCATTAGCGCGTTCAAAAAAAACAAACTCTTAAGTTTGATTATTAGTTTATCAATAACGCATCAAATAAACCACAGACACGTAAGAGAAGCAAGAACAAGGAAAACTCATCATCTGCCTAGCCTTTTCTTAACTATGTTGAGGTTGGCTTCCAGTCTAACCGGATGCAGCTGAATACCAGTATTTTACAAGAAGCGACTGCTTGTCTGACTTCCACAACCTAGTTACTGGGTAATACGATACCCCCCGGTAACACTGATTGTCACGAATGACAGCCGGGACCAACGGCTTAATGTGCTTTCCAACGCACGGAAAGGTCTCGGTACGTAATTGATGGTCACCCATCCACGGACCAACCGCGGCAAGCGTAGCTTAACCTGATCGATCGACCCGTGCGGCTGTTGTGACATAGCCAAGATCCAGGGAAATTAAATAATGCAAATAGGAATTCGTACATAATATTACATTTTGTCTAACTTTTTTTTTACTGTTTTCTTTACTTGAACTTATATATTTTCTAGATTATCATCGAAACTGGATATGAGATTAATATTCTCGCTCTGTCTGTCTGTGTTCTAGCTATGCAATAGACTATCTGACAAGCAGATAATCCTGGCGTTTGTCCATAGAACAATTATGTTCCTAACATGAATGAACCCTGTAACACAGGTTTTTCCTAGCATGGGACCCCCATGCTAGGAAAAACCTGATCATTTATTTCCTACCAGACTATTCCACGCTTAAATTAAGTGTCAACCTGTATCTGTGTGTACTTTTTTTATTTCAAATAAATATAATAACAGGAAAAAAACTAGTAAGCAGTTACAGTTTATTAAAATTCTCCCCAAACTAGGCAAGGCTAGTGTTTCTTAATTTAAAAAAAACTTTTTTACAAAAAAATACAACCAACTTCCAAAAACAACACTACAAAGTGAAAAATAACTTTAATTTCGGAAGTCGGTCTCTAGTTAAATGTATTTTCGTTTTTTGCCACCGACTTCCGAAATTAAAGTTATTTTTCACTTTGTAATGTTGTTTTTGGAAGTCGGTTGTATTTTTTTGTAAAAAAGATTTTATTTTTCACTTTTTAGTTGTGTACCTACCCCACACAAATTCTAATACCACACCTGCAAAACAAACTAGAACATCATCCATATAAAAGTGTTGAAAAAAAATACGTATTATTGAAGCTAACTCAAAAACTACCGGAGCAAAGTTAATCAATTTTATATGGGACCAACTGTGATGTACCCTCTCGAATAAAACAAAAAAATCCAAATCGGTCCAGCCATCTTCGAGTAATCGGGGAACATACATAAAAAAAAAAAAAAAAAAGGTTCCGACGAATTGAGAACTTTTTGAAGTCGGTTAAAAAACCGGCCTAGAGCGTGTCGGGCCACGCGTAGTACAATAATACATATTATTAGTTGGTTGACTATTACTCGTAAACTTGAAAAGCATATTTAGCTGTGATAGTTTTTCTTTTATCTTCGTTATGTATACTACTACCATGATTTTGTTCGCCCATCCAGAACTAACCGTTTAGCTGGCAGGGGACACTTGACTCTTACAAAAGTTAGCACTTTAAAGCCTAATATTTCAGAAACATATCCATAAATCGAAAAATTGTATTCACAAACCCGCAATATTGAAAGACCTATCCAACAACACCTCACACCATAGGGTAGACGAGAAAAAAAAACATCCCATTTTACGTGTAGGTATAGAAGGTACCTACCCTAAAAATTTTTTTTTCATAATTTTATTTTACCACTTTGGCGGCGTGATGAATATGTAGGTATATCCATGCCAAATTATAGCTTTCTAGTACTAAGAGTCTGTGAGCTAAGCTGCGGACGCACGGACAGACAGACGGACGGACATAGCGAAAGTATAGGTGTTCCTAGTTGACTACGGAACCCTAAATACCTAATAATGAACTGCCAAAACTAACTTTTCGATTAGATAAGCCAACTTCTGACGTAACCTTAACCGACAGTGATATCCTATGTCCTTGTTTTCAGTGAGAAGGAAATTATTTTTGTCCAATCAATACTCAAACTTCCTGAACTCAATCCATATAATACAATAACAACCTTCCTTTTGAACTAAAAATACTCGTGTTAGTCAAAGACACAAAGCGCGGTTTCCCTTAAAAAAGCTTTACCCCGAATCGCGCTAATTTTCCCCCATGACATCTGTCATAGGGCTTACATCAGGTAAAATTATCAGACCTTATCCCCTTGTCATAAGAGCTATATCAGCTTGTCACGCCAATTGGAGTGGGGTAAAAAGGTCATGATTTATTATGTTCAGGAGTAGCCAAGTGTGAATGAGGAGGGTGCGCCTATTTTGATGGAGTAGGTATATAGAAATTTAATTTAAGGGTACTCGATTTTCGCGTTACGAAAAGGAAATTAATACGGTACGAATAACTTTGTATTTGTGAAGTATTAATGATTTTGCTTATTTTACGTTCTTGGAAGGAAAGTTTAGGTTTGAATGTGTTTGTTGTTTGACGACAAAGAAATTCGTATGCTCACCTAAACTGGAAGAGTTTTGTGAAATGATTACTCATTATGTCTCAACTCAGCATATAAGTATTTAATTATTTCTTCTAAACTAATTTTATCGTAATATATTAGGTTGGGGAAAAAGTCTTTTCGCATTACAGTATGTATGAACTTAAAATAAAATCTCTTTGGCTATACTATTTGTATCTGGCTGGTTTTGGTATGATTGAAAGTTTAAATTTTAAAGAACATAATTCCAAATTCAAATTAGAAAAATGTGTGATTTTCATTTGTTTTTCGTACTGTCAAGATGAGTGAATCTAATGAAGAAATTCGATACATTTTAAAATTTTACTACAAAAAAGGTAAAAATGCAACGCAAGCCGCGAAAAAAATTTGCAATGTTTATGGACCCAGTGCAGTGTCTGTGAGAGTAGCACAAATTTGGTTTAAGCGTTTTCAATCCGGAAATTTTGATGTCAAAGATGTACGTCGCTCTGGTCGCCCTATTACGGATAAAATGGATGCCATTTTTGAAAAAGTGGAGCAAGATCGGCATATCAGTAGTTACGACGTAGCTGAAGAACTGGGAATTGACCACAAAACAGTTTTGGCGCATTTGATAAAAACTGGGTACACAAAAAAGCTCGATATTTGGGTACCTCACGAGCTCACTGAAAGAAACCTAATGAACCGTGTACTCATTTGTGATTCTTTATTACGACGTAATGAAACCGAACCATTTTTGAAGAAGCTGATAACTGGTGATGAAAAGTGGATCACGTACGACAAGAACGTGCGAAAAAGGTCGTGGTCAAAGGCCGGTCAGGCTTCACAGACTGTGGCGAAACCCGGGTTAACTCGCAACAAGGTGATGCTGTGTGTGTGGTGGGATTGGAAGGGCATTATTCATTATGAGCCGTTACCACCAGGCAGGACCATCGATTGTGAACTCTACTGCGAACAACTAATGAGATTAAAGCAAGAAGTTGAGAGAAAGCGGCCGGAATTAATCAACAGAAGGGGTGTGGTTTTTCATCGTGATAACGCTAGTCCTTACACATCTTTAGCCACTCGGCAAAAATTAAGAGAGTTTGGCTGGGAGGTGTTAATGCATCCGCCGTATAGTCCTGACCTTGCACCTTCAGATTTCCACCTGTTTCGGTCTCTTCAGAATTCTTTAGGCAGTGTCAGGTTAACATCACGAGAGGACTGCCAAAACCACTTGTCGCGATATTTTGATCAGAAGTCCCAAAATTTCTATAGCAATGGGATCATGTCCCTACCTACAAGATGGCAAAAAGTTGTCGAACAAAATGGTACCTACATAGTTTAGATAAATTTAAATGATGTATATTAAAAAATGTTTTGAATTTTCTTAAAAAATGCGAAGAAACTTTTTCCCCAACCTATTATATTGATGGATATAGGATAAGGGAATATAAAACAATAAAACAAAACAATAAAAATAATATTCCTTATCTATAAGTAGGTTCCCGAAAACCATTGAGGGTTTATCTGGAAGCCTAACGTAAAATGCCCCCAAATAGATAGAAAAAAATAATAATTTAGTGAAACATCTTGCATAGTCACTAAGTATAACCAAAAATTCACGAAAAAGTTGAAGTCCAGTAATGGACGTCACAGGGTCGATACCGCCGGGGTCGCGGGTTGTTTGAAAGAGATACCGTGGCCCTGGCACAGGCAACTGAAGGAACACGGGTGGGTTTTAGTCAGTAAAAGTCTGACAAGCCCTCCCGCTCCGCCTAGAGCGGTAGAAGTCATTTGAAAATTTCCATACCATAAAAAAAAAGAAAAAAAAAAGGGTGACAACGATGATGATGACAATAATATATCATGGCGATATATAATATAATGTGAGATATAACATGTATCGATATTCTTGCGCCATTCCTTTTTCCTGGCTCGACGTGCTGTGCTGGCACTGCTGCTGCGGCTGCGGAAAACCTCAAGCAGCGGAAGTATACCTTATCGGTAATTATATTTTCGAGCCGTTTCGGGTTGAAACCCTTGGGACGTGGGGTCCGAATGCTCATGGTTTGTTCAACGAAATCTCCAAACAGCAGCTTGATACTTCCCGTGACCCAAGGGCTGGCTTTTACAACGTGACAATGCCACTAGTCTCTTGGGTACATTACCAGTCGACAACGTAGCGGGGGAATTTTTCGAAGTAAGTTTGTTTATAGTTTTAGTTAGGTTGGGATAATATGTTTTTTTTAACAAACTTCAAAAAAGGAGGTTACTCAATTCGACCGTATATACAGGGTGTCCAGTAAATAGCACGACATACTACAGGGGGTGATAGCTTGGGTCAATAACTACCAAAACAACACAATATATGTTCAGCAAAATCTTACGGATTTACAGTTTTACAAAATTTTCCGAAATATCGAAAAATCTCTACCTTGAAACAGATTTTTAAGCATCTCGTAATGAAAAATTCCTTTTCTATTACTTTTTTTACATCAAATTATTCGTGAATAGTTACTTTACTCATTGATAAGTCTTTTTTCTATCAAAAACAAGAATGTTTTCAAGAAATAGTATTTTTTGTTTAAATTTTCACATAACGATTTTCTTTTCGCATAACTTTCACCTACAGTAGTGAAAAAAAATCCATAAGATTTTGCTGAACATATATTGAGTTGTTTTGATAGGTATTGACCCAAGCTATCACCTCCTGCAGTATGTCGTGCTATTTACTGGACACCCTGTATATATATATATTGTTTTATGTGTGTTCGCGGATAACTTCGTTGTTTATGAACCGATTTTTATGATTATTTTTTTGTTGGAAAGGAGATATCCCAAGGGTGGTGCCTTGATAAGGAAACCAGGATATGATGATGACATCCCAGAGAAATCGGGAGGAACCTTCAAATTTTTTTTAAATAGTTTTTTAGTAACATCACGCCTGTAATCCCCGAAAGGTATGGCAGAGGTGTACCTACAGTACACCTGCAATTTGCCCGTTATGTTAGTCCCATGTAAAATATATTATTCTGAGACCTATGGAAAAAACGGTTCAAATTATGGTATGTGTTAGCTGATGATACGGTGTTTCAACCCCTTAACGTTGGACCATTATTTACGCTACACCCTGTATATTTTCATCATATTAATAAATACCCCTATTTAGATAAAGTAATCACAAAGTTGAAATAGACATACTATATTTTAGCCGAATATTCTGTCATACATCAAAATGATACAGTGTTTTCATCACCATAACACATAACATTTAAGTTAAGAAACGATCATGGAAGTATCGCAAATTAATGTAAATCACCTCAGTATGGCGAAAACTTGCTTAAACATCAACAATGTTCAGCTTATAGAGGTGTTATAATGTAAACACAAACTTCACACATGTAATCCTCTGGGAGTTTACGTAGACAATGTTGTCTAAGTACCTTTAATAACTACTACTAAACTACGTGATTATTTGCCTTTACGGTGCATGGAAGGGCGTCATATACTGATTTAGCAACCCATCAAACTCTCATATCGACCAGTACCGAATCGTTATAATGTGCGCACTGGCATACATCTTCATACTGATTAAGAAACCGACCAAATTCGGCCGATAGAAAATCTGTAGTCTTGGGGGCTCTAGTTGACATTCAATTTGCTTAAAATCGAGTAACCTCAATTTGAAACCCTAGGGCCGTGGGGTCCGAGTGCTCATGGTTTGTCCAATGAAATCTCCAAACGGCTGGTTGACGCTTCCCGTGATCATGGCTGGCGTTTACCTTGGCCAGAGGCTTAGCATCGCTATACAATGTGGCAATGCCGTCAGTCTCTTGGATACTTTACCAGTCGACAGCGATGCGGAGGAATTTTTAGTCGCCATATTTTAGTTTTTGAGTTTTAGTTAGGTTAGGATATTATATTTTTAACTTAATTATACTCTTTATGTGTACTTAATCGAGATTTATCAAAAGAGAAGAGTTTTTAAATACACTTTTATTTGCTTATCAATCAAGTGACTTTACTTAAACTCTTTTTTGTAATATGTATTAAATCAAACAAATCACTTTAACTCGTGATTTTATTTTCGGTTTTTGTGGAGGATTGCAAAATTATTTCACATATCTGAATCCACCTATGATAAAATATTTTTCCAATATTTATAAACACGTCATTACCAGCGAGATTTATTATAACAGTCTTTTCAAAAGCGTCGACAGCAATTTGTTTATCGATGTATCACTTTTGCTTGACAACAAACACTTTGAAGTCATTTTGTTGTAATTTTCGCTCGTCAACACGACAGGTCCTTTTAAACCTTTTAACTTTATGGTTTTAAGGCGATATTTCAAGTAGTGAAAGCTTTTTCAAATGATGGATTGATTCATTTAATTTAATATAAGGTTTAGTGTATGTTGGCTTGTGGTTGAGGCCCTGTTTCACAACCTATGATTATGTTACTATTAACTTACTTGACAGATAATTTCATACAAATTCTGTTCCACAATAATAATAACAGACCCTTTTTTTTTTTTTTTTTTTTTTTGTGGATGGGAAATCATCAAATGACTTCTCCCGCTCCGGGCAGAGCGGGAGGGTGTGTCAGACTTTTACTGACTAAAACCCACCCGTGTTCCTTCAGTTGCCCGTGCCAGGGCCACGGTATCTCTTTCGAACTACCCGCGACCCCGGCGGCTTCGGCCCTATTGGACCCCGTCACTGCTGACATCTCTTTGAGGCGCGCGTGGAACACAACGCGCCGTCGACCCGGGCCTGGTCCTTACCGGACGGCGAGCTGCCCATTACTCGTCGTCCGCAAGCCCGCGCCTACGGTGGCCGGGAATCGGCAATCGATTCCCGCCGCCCAGGGCGTCTCCTGCGGCGGCTAGGGGCGCGAGGGCGCGGCTGTTGCCTCTCCCTCTCGCGTCCCGCCTCCTCCTTTGCGAGCATTACTGCTTCGCAGAAGGAGGTGACGGCCTCCCATGCACTCTCGCTCCGCACCATGGCCTGGACCAAGTTTGGACGCGAGAGATCGCCGCCGCCGATCGCCTCCGTGAGAACACGGCGGTGCTCCGCCCAAGCCGGGCAGACCTCCACTGTATGCTCCACCGTGTCCTCCGGGCGATCTACACAATGGTGACACCCGGGCGTTTCCTCCCGCCTTATCCGAAACAGGAACCTCCCGAAACAACCGTGTCCGGTGAGGACCTGCGTCAGGCGGAAGGTGAGGACGCCATGGCGCCTCTCCAACCACTCCTCAAAGAGGGGACTTATCGCCGCAATTGTGGCGTGCCCAGCGCTGGGTTGCGACAATCGCACTCTCCATGTCGCCATGAGATCCCGCCGGAGCTCTGTCCGCTGTACCGTGATTTCTCGCGGCAGCGGAGTTACGCCCCGGCGTTTTGCCTCCTCGCGCCACTCCCACACGTGCGCGAGGACTTTTGCCTCCAGATCCCATGGCGGTAATCCGGCAAGGAGGCTCGCCGCCTCACAGGAGACCGTGCGGTATCCCCGGACTAGCCGGATGGCCATGACCCTCTGGGACGCGTTCAACCGGCGGGCTGGTCGCAGCCTCAGGGAACGCGCCCACACCGGTGCCCCGTAAAGGGCCATGGACCGCACGACCCCCGCGTAAAGCCTCCGGCAGGAGGCGTTTGGACCCCCCAGATTGGGCAGGAGCCGCTTCAAGGCAGCCCCGGCCCGCTCCAGTCTGGGAGCCAAACGTCGGAAGTGCTCCACGAAGTTCCACCGGCTGTCGAGGACGAGTCCCAGGTACTTCATCGTCGACTCGACTGCGATGTGAACCCCTCCTACCGTTATTTGGGAACCCGACGGTGGCGCGTTCCGAGGACCATGAAAACACATGACCTCGGACTTGTGCAGGGCCACCTCGAGTCCCAACTGCCGGATCCTCTCTACGATTGTCGCAACCCCGCGTGTCGCTAGTTCGGCCGCCGCCTGGTGCGACCTCCCTTGCGCCAGGACCAGCGTGTCGTCAGCGTAACATACAACGCTGACGCCGCTAGGGAGGTCGGCGCGCAGCACCCAGTCGTACCCGATGTCCCACAGATGTGGCCCCAGGATAGATCCCTGTGGGACACCGCACGACATCTCTCGCCGGTTCCACTCTCCCTGATGACCGGGGTAGATGACGGTCCTGTCCGTCAAATAGGCCTCGACCACTCGACGGAATAACAGACCCTTAGGGCCTAATTGACGATGTCCGCGAGCCACTAATAAATAAAAAAATGGAACAGAATTTGTATGAAATTATCTGCCAAGTAAGTTAATAGGAACTTAATCGTAGGTGGTGAAACAGTCCCCTATCAGCCGCACGGGTCGATCGATCAGTTGGTTGTATTGGTCATTGGATGGGTGACCATGACCATTTTTAAATACCTGAAGGTCTGGCAACCAGCCTTACCAAGGGGTATCGTATTACCCAGTAACTCAAGAGTGCAATCAGTAAATATGTACAATAAATTGCCTGTACAATTGAAAAACTCTATGAATTTAAATGAATTCAAGAGAAATTTAAAGTCATTGTTATTGACGAAATCTTATTACAGCATTGAAGAGTTTCTCAAAGATAAACGTGACTTACATCTTAATTAATTTTATTGACATACTTATATATTTTTTTTTAGTATATCTTTTTTTTTATTGAATTTATATTGATTTTGAATTGATATGTTGAATTATTATAATTAATAAATTATTAAGAATAATAATGTTGTGACCAATGTGGAATGTAGTGTTTTTATGTTTTGATTTTTCCTGGCTTTGTGATAATTGTTTAATTTTAGTGTTACATTTATTGTTAATTCGTGTAATTCGTGTAGGTATGTTAAAACTGTTCGATACAAATGTAAATTTGTTGAAGAATAAATAAATAAATAAACTGCGTTTTGCATGTCAGACAGGCAGTCGTTCCATGTAAAATACTGGTATTCAGCTGCATCTAGAAAGTTGGAAAAGGCTAGCCAGATGATACGGTTTAGTGTGCGGGGTTGGCAAACAGGTTGGTTTACCTGATGAGGAGTTGGCTACCACTTACAGATGCAGAAAGTAGGCTCACACAGCACAAAAAACCGAAAAGAATAGAAAATGACAACTAGGGTATCTCATTTGTTTCCTCAAAAAACAAAACACGATCAAAATTAACCTTCACTATTGACATTTCAGCCAAAATTCAACTATTAGTTACTATGTTTAATCATTGGTTGAGTTAATTACGGATCAAGAAACCAGCCCTAAGTACAATACCACTGAGGTTTTTGACTTCAAATCAACATCAGTTAATTTTGTTCTTGTTTTATCATGTTTAAATATCGATAGCATCACATGTGCTGGGTTTCGCTAGCTAATTTAATTTGACCTTGTACAGCGAAAGAAGCACTACATAATAACGTTTGAAAATTTTCAATACCTGAAGAGGTTTAGTATGGGATGAGCTTGTCAGTAACTAAAACCACTGTGTATTAAACACGCTTAATACTCCATAAGACATGGCGTACACTGTGCGACTTGCGACTGCGTCAGTTCGATAACCAGACCAGACCAGACCAGACGGCAGACGAAACGACAGGCTGCAACATATGACATCTATATAAATAAAAAGAGAAGTCCTGACTGACTAACTCATCAATGCCCAGCCCAAACCCTTGGACCTAGAAAGCAAAAACTCTGCGTAGAGGTTCCCTTTACAATGTAGACAAGGAATGAGGAAGGAATTCCCGGTAGTACATTCCCGTGGGATATATTCCGACATCCACGCGGGCGAAGCCGCTGGCAATAGCTAGTTTTCGTATATTTTGTTCAAAGCTTGGCGTCGAGTTGCAGAGTCTAACGACAAGCAACGGCAGTCACATGCTCTCGATTCTTGTCGCAGCGACTAGACCCACGGTGCACACGCACACCTGCAACACACATGCAACGTCAGTCTTGCTGTGCCCGCTGAGGAAGGTGCACGTGTGTTTGTATTGCGAATCTCAACATGGACACGTTCGTAGTTGATGTTTACAAATCGGACGTGGAAGCGCGTCGAATACTCAAAGGAAATTATCGCTTCTTGTGTGATGTCTGTCGTAAAGACTACTCACAGATGCAAACGACAGTTCTGCGCCTAGTCGCAGCGACTACACGTAGCGACATGACGCACAGTTTGCGCTATCACTAATTAAGATATAAAGTCTCTACAGTCTGCTAATTGACGTGAAGTGTTTGCATACGACGTCATACGATTAGCTCAGTATAAACTGCTTTGCTTCGGTGTTAATTAAGTTGAATCCTATGCAAACATGACGTTTCCTTGCTTGCTTAATGTTAGAATATGAAACTGTGGGGAAACTACTGTTGATTAACGAGTTGATTCTTTGATAACTTTATGAGATATACTTTTTATTCAATAGGTTAAAACAAGTAAATTAATGTTGAGGGTATTTTATTGGTTTGGTTTTTTTTTGATAATTATTTGATCTTGGTTTTTCGGCTTATTTATTTTACTATTCATGTACATACAGAAAAATATATAGAGATATAAAAGAAATATAAATATGATGTCATATTTATACAATTATAAATATTTATAATATTATATTTTTTTTATTATTATTATTTTTTTTTTTGCCAATCGGGATCTGTAATTTCGTTGTTCATGTTAATTGTATGTGCTTTATTTTATTACTTTTGTTTTATTTTTAAATGAGTCTATGATCCTTTGTTGATCGAAAAAAACGCTTTCTATTCTATCCTATTCTATATTTATATTTTTAGTACAAAGGTACTGCTTATTTCTTAAGAAAAATGTCTTCCAGCAGACCTGCGAAAGGAGAAATAAAAAAGATTTGTAGTGTGAGAACAAGAAGAGAAACATGTCAATATGTGAAGTCTTAAACTAAAATATTAAATATACCTACACGTATAACGCAAAAACAATCATTAACCTAATACTTAAATAAATACATACTATAATATAAATACGCACATTTGAGAAGAAAGGTGCTCTTTTACTCGATATTTGAACAGAGACACAGTTTTTAAATCGCGAATGCTAGGCGTATGCGAGTTCCACAATCTTACAGCAAGGACAGAGAAGGAATAAGAATAGTAGCTAGTTTTTTAACCGACTTCAAAAAGGAGGAGGTTCTCAATTCGTCTGAACCTTTTTTTTTTAATTTTTTTTTATGTATGTTCCCCGATTACTCGAAGATGGCTAGACCGATTTGGATTTTTTTTTGTTTTATTCGAGAGGGTATACATCACAGTTAGTCCCATATAAAATTGATTAACTTTGCTTTGGTAGTTTTTGAGTTAGCTTCAATAATACGTATTTTTTCCCCACTGTTATATGGATGATGTTCTAGTTTGTTTTGCAGGTAGTGGTATTAGAATTTGTGTGGGGTAGGTATACAACTAAAAAGTGAAAAATAAAAACTTTTTTACAAAAAAATACAACCGACTTCCAAAAACAACACTACAAAGTGAAAAATAACTTTAATTTCGGAAGTCGGTGGCAAAAAACGAAAATACATTTAACTAGACACCGACTTCCGAAATTAAAGTTATTTTTCACTTTGTAGGTAGTGTTGTTTTTGGAAGTCGGTTGTATTTTTTTATGGAGATGAGATTTAAGGAGGGATCTAAGGTGTGATCTACACGGTGCATCGCTAGGGCGAGCGTAAGAAAAACACTCATGCAGGTAGGAAGGGTAAGACGGGTTGTGTAAGATGTTGAAGAGGAGACATAAAATCCGAGTGTTCCTGCGATGGCGGATTGGGAGCCACATGAGTTCCTTGCGAAGGTAAGAAACATGGTCATGCTTTCGAAGTCCGAAAACAAAGCCAATGCACAAGTATTGCAATTTTTTTTTTTTTTTTTTTATATATTAGATGCCATTTGTGACCCGTAGTGTGACCATGAGAGGTCTCGACTACTTAAAGGGACTTTCCTGTGGGTGCCTTAAGTGAGCTGAAAGCCTCCAGCCAGGGGCATGTATACTAACTAACTTATAAACTAAGCGACTGCACGCTAAGGGCACCCCCTGTTGGGTACGGACCTCGGTTTAGGGCGTCGCTGTGGGGAGGACAGCAAAGAGGGACAGGCTGGATCAGATCAGGGTATCAGGGGAGTTTAAAGCGCTCAAGTTTATTTAACAGCTCCTCAGTAGCATCCAGGTAGCATGCGTCGGCATAATCTATAGTGCTATGAAGAAAATTAAGTGCAACTCCAAAGCGTATAGATCTGAGTTTGATTTCCGGCTTGAAAATAATGTATTTTCAATATGTATGTATCGCAGCCAACTGGTTTAATTAGCTGCTTAGTTAACCGCCTAGCCTTTGGAAGTAGTGTTTAGTCACAGTTCTAACCTAACCCAACCCATTTGGTCGGGGTGCCCTGGCTTAATTACTGCGACTAATTCGGTTCGCGCGTGGTTGGTCACAGTTCCAACCTAACTTATAATTGAATATCATTCTGGCTGCTAGTTGAATGGCCGCTGTTTAAACGGCTAAACGGCTAACTAAACCAATTAAAAAAAAAATTTAAACGGCTAAACGGCTAACTAAACCAATTAAATTAAACAAAAACTAAACAAATTTAAAACAGGTCTCAATTCGAAATGGGAGATTGTACTCATCATTGTGAACAACTTTTACTATGGGACCAAGCCTGAAAGCGCGAAAAAAAATCAACTGTTCAGTACATTTATCTACATCAAACTCGTCAAAATGTACTGAACAGCTAATTTTTCTTTCGCGATTTCAGGTTTGGTCCCATAGTAAAAGGTGTTCATAATGATGAGTACAATCTCCCATTTTAATTTGGCACAAGTTTTAAATTTCATCCCGTAGTGTTCTGAATATAAATTCAGAATACCTTGTTTTATTTGCTAGTCAAAAATTAGAGGACTACAAAAAATAGGAGGAGTTCAATCATTATGCTTTGTAAACTGATGAATTATTAAATAAAATTGATAAAATATTTTTCAAACCAGATACATTTTCTTCACAGCATGATCAGACATTTTCATTACCCTAAAGTACAGTCGCAAAGATAACACTTAAGACACCAATAAAATTAACTATCTTATACCAGACAATAAACGCAATCAGTTTTTGAATCTTCAGCATTAATTTCGTCTAAATGCCATTTATTTTAGAAGTTTGCTTAGTATCTAAAGTTCATTCAAAGTGCTTATCTCTGAACTTAGTATGTTTAATGAGTCTACGTTCTAAATGTTGAAGGGATGATTAGAAGATCTTATAGATAGGTACCTAATTTGTATAAATGAGCAGTGGTGGCCCAGGAAAAACAGTTGCAACTTGCGAGTCGTAGGTTCGAACCCAGGCAGGCACTTTGTGTAAAGCATTTCATTTATTTTTCAGACAATCCAAGTCCATTCCAATTAATTAAAACATAAAAATCATAAAATCTAATAGAAAATTCAGCAATGAAACTGAAGGCAATCAACGCATCTAAGCTGCGTTCAAGAGCTGTCAATATCATCTTTGTTACGGAATATTGACACTGACAGCTCTTGAACACCATTTAGGTGTGCTGATCGCGTTCACTTTCAGTGGTAAAATTAGCCCTAAGAAGTAAACTATCCTTTTATCCATAGAAAGAATGAGATTAGATAATAAGAATGTTAACAAATTTTTTTTTAAATACGGACCTCTATTATTTCTTGTATTTTCTCTTTTTTTACGGAATCAAAAGATTACGGCGATACATTGGTTTAAAATGTGGCATGACGGCACTCCTTGCCAGATTTTATACGTAGTTTGTTATAGTAGTGACGTAGCGAGCCCCCACTCCCCAACTTTAATGCGTTATTTATATAAGTTGTTATTATTAATATGATAAAGCAAATAATACGTGTCTAATATTTTTCTATTGTCTTACTGACGGACAATAAAGAATTTCTTTTTTTTTACCCAGGAAACATCCCTATTCTACACGCTTGCGTTGTTCAAAACTATTTTTAACCGACTTCAAAAAGGAGGAGGTTCTCAATTCGTCGGAACCTTTTTTTTTTTTATGTATGTTCCCCGATTACTCGAAGATGGCTGGACAGATTTGGATTTTTTTTGTTTTATTCGAGAGGGTATCTATCACAGTTGGTCCCATATAAAATTGATTAACTTTGCTTGGGTAGTTTTTGAGTTAGCTTCAATAATACGTATTTTTTCCCCACTTTTATATGGATGATGTTCTAGTTTGTTTTGCAGATAGTGGTATTAGAATTTGTGTGGGGTAGGTACACAACTAAAAAGTGAAAAATAAAAACTTTTTCACAAAAAAATACAACCGACTTCCAAAAACAACACTACAAAGTGAAAAATAACTTTAATTTCGGAAGTTGGTGGCAAAAAACGAAAATACATTTAACTAGACACCGACTTCCGAAATTAAAGTTATTTTTCACTTTGTAGGTAGTGTTGTTTTTGGAAGTCGGTTGTATTTTTTTGTAAAAAAGTTTTTTCGTATGCGCAAGACCGAGTCTCACTGTTGATATTTATAACATAATATCACGCCTTGTTTCGAAGAGTTGAACAGAGGTGTATCAATAGTACACCCACATCTCACCAGTTATGTTTAAGTCCGATGGAGGCGAGCCTATCGCCATCAACCGGGAACAAATCCAGACTCCGGGCGGCTACTGGAAAATTCTAGATAGAAAAATTTGCTCAAACTGGGAATCGAACCCTGGACCTCATGCTTAGCAGTTACGCTTGCGACCACTAGACCAAGGACGCAGTTGACTAGATCAACGAGGCAGTCGTCGGTATTTATTTTATTCGTAATTAGGGTTTAAGTTATTATAATGTATCCCTCAGCTAGTAATCAATCTGCCTAGCCTTTTCCCAACTATAGTGGGGTCGGCTTCCAGTCTAACCGGATGCAGCTGAATACCAGTATTTTATATGGGACGACTGCCTATCTGACCTCCACAACCCAGTAACTGGGTAATACGATACCCCTTGGTAAGACTGGTTGTCAGACTTTCGGGCTTCTGACGACCCGTAACGACTGTCAAAGATCCACGAATAAAACGTGCTTTCCGAGGCACGGAGGAGTCTCGGTGTGTAAAGATGGTCACTCATCCACGGACCAACCCCGGCAAGCGTAGCTTAACATGATGGATCGACCCGTACGGCTGTTATTACTTAGCCACGATGTCCTCATTCCTCAGCTAGTTATTAGAATTAATTACCTGAATATTTTTTTTCAAATTACTGGATTTTTAATGTATTTGACTTAATTAAACTATAATAATAAACACAAAGACAATCAAGGCTTTTGTTTCATTAAAATAATGAATGGAAAATTAAACCTTCCAAAGGTTTAATACATTAAAAGCGAACAAAGCTTCATTTTTAATTCATTACCAGATAAGAAAACACATTACTTTAACAAATTAAAACTAGAAAAGATATCTACGAACTAAATTAAAAAGTTTAAAGACTTTCTAGTTATAACCAACTACCACAAATTAACACAACTTTGCTTTAAATTAACCTTTTTCGTTAACACTTTATTAAATTTGATTTCAAGTAAGTATTAAAACAAATTAAAAATAAATGACTGACTCACTGACTGGCGAAGAGTTAGTTATTATGTTAACAAAACTAAAGTATTGTGGCACTTTTGTGCAGAACTGTGCAGTAAAAAATAAATACATTTAAAATATACCTATCAGTAAATCTACACTTACTGATTTTTTTTCTAAGTATTGCTTGAGGTGTTGTGAATAAATCGTATTATGAATTACTAGCGACCCGCCTCTGCTTCACACGGTTTTTACGAATGGAAAAAAAAAATTGAGATTTCTTTATTAAAATAATATGTAGGATAAATATTAATGTATGAATAAATTCTCTAAATGACAGTGAAAACTGCATCAAAATCCGTTGCGGAGCTTAGAAGAACAACGCAGTCACACTGAGAGCGACACGAAAAGCGACTTTAATTTATAATATGTATGGATATAGATAATGCACCTTTTAATACCGAACGACCAATGTAGACCCAATGCTACGCCGTAGTTTTGCTACGGCGTAGCGTAGCACAACAGCTACGGTAGCTACGAAAATATAGCATGTTTAGCACATAATTCAAATACTTTGGTGATACTCTATGAAAAACCCGCTTTACATGCATGGAAAACAAAGATTTGTTACAAAATAGAGCGATCTAGCCCTGAAAACATATACATTACACTTATCTGGAAACATATACGTTATCTGCCCAAAAACACTTCATTTATCAAAACGTAAACGGTGAGTCGAAAATGTTCACCACATGTGAACCGACTCCGAAGGTTTTTGGCAAAATATTTTCATACCGACTTTGTTAGACTATTAAATCACAGACATACTTACAAACCATTATTACCAGACTTTCCAGACCAATAAAATAGTCGCAGTTTAAATATTAAAAAGTGGAGTGCAATGGCCTCCACAAGTAGCATAGCAACACCTACTTAAATAAACGTCCGGCAAACTCTGGACAAATTTTGCAGGCTTTTCATTAAAAAAAAAAACCGGCCAAGTGCGTGTCGGACCACGCACAATGAAAGGTTCCGTAGTTGGGATGAATTTATCCCAAGAACAAACTTAACATTGTAGTTGAAAAACATGTTCTCCCATACATTCCAACTGTAAATGTAAGTTTGTACTCACAATATTGAGAGAATCACCATGTTAATTTAAGACCACAGAGTTCTTATAGGTTTTCCCATAATCAACGGGTAAAAAACTATTTTCTGTATTTGTTTTAAAATTTTAGGCTCAGTAGTTCGTTTTGCGTAGATGTGACGCATATTTTCCCCAAAACTTGCTTTTTACATTTTTATTTTATTTTGTTGTCCTTTGCGTCATGTTTACCGCAAATAAACGTATTTTCTTTCTTTCTTTCTTTCTAGTTTCGAAGATCGGTAAATGGTAAATTTTCGTCTATTTTCTTATTGATAACTTTCATACAATTTATTTTAAAATTATAAAAAAAAATATATTTGAGACCCTCATAGTAATCCCATTCATTTGATATGTAACGCGGTATAGTTTGGAAAACTGTTTTTTTTTTAATGTTCTTATTTGTCCCCCAAAAGTGACCCCCATATTCAAAATTCATTTATTTACTTTACCCATACGTGTTTGGGTCACAGAAATTCATATGTGTACCAAATTTCAACTTAATCGGTCTATTAGATTCGGAGCAAATTGGCTGTGACAGACGGACAGACAGTCAGACACACGAGTGATCCTTTAAGGGTTCCGTTTTTTTCTTTTGAGGTACGGAACCCTAAAAAAGATCCTTGTAGGTACAATCAAATAAAGAAATCCGATTTTACTGTCAAAAGTGTTAAGCAACTCCAAGCCATCGACGACAAACGTCAAACGTCGACGTCAAAAGGTTTTCTAAGCAAATCTATTGAAAGTAAGTACGAGTATAGCTGTAAGTTCACGTGAAGCACTACTTCCGTGCATTTTAAATTCTCTGTCAGATATTCAAGTGGACTTTCACGGCGATTCGCTATTTTATTTGAATGTGGATATTTTTAGGGTTCCGTACCTCAAAAGGAAAAAACGGAAATCTTATAGGATTACTCGTGTGTCTGTCTGTCCGTCTGTCACAGCCAATTTGCTCCGAATCTAATGGACCGATTAAGTTGGAATTTGGTACACATATGAATTTCTGTGACCCAAACACGGATGTGTAACGTAAATAAAAATGAATTTTGAATAAGGGCGATAATTATTATAAGATGAGGGCAATTAGGAAATTAAAAAAAAAAGTTTTGCAAACTGTACCGTGTCACATATCAAAATGAAAGGGCTTAGTGTGAGGGTATCAAACAGATTTTTTTTATAATTTTAAGATAAATAATTTTAATAGACAAAAATTGCCCCTTATCTCCGAAACTACTCAGCCAAAAATTTTGAAAAAAATACAGAACATAGTTTTATACCTATAAATTACAGGAAAACCTATAAAACGTCTATGGTCTTAAAATAACTTGGTAAATCTCTCAATATTGTGCCTACAATCTTACATTTGCAGTTGGAGTATATGGGAGGACATGTTTTTCAACTACAATGTTATGTTTGCTCTTGGTATAAATCCAGCCCAACTACGGAACCCTTCATTGTGCGTGGTCCGACACGCACTTGGTCAGTTTTATTGAGATAGGAAGTGGAACGATATCTATGTACTAGGGTTGTAAAGTGAGTAATAAAGATTATTGACCTATATAGTGGTGTGACTAAAAGCGCGATGAATTTTAATTTTGATAGAGAGGGAGAAAAAGATCATAGAATGAATGGATGAATTGCGTGATGGGAATGAAATGGGAATGAATGATATACCTATATCATCATCATCTGCCTAGCCTTTTCCTATTTCCCCTTTATGTTGAGGTCGGCTTTCAATCTTCCCGGAAGCAGCTGAATACCAGTTTTTTACATGGGGCAACTGCCTTTCTGACCTCTGCAACCTAATTCCTGGGTAATACGGCTTAGTAAGGCTGATTGTGAGATTTTCGGGTTTCCGACGACCCATGACGATTGTCAAAGATCTATGAATGACAGCCGGGATCAACGGCTTCACGTACTTTCCGAGGCATGGAGGGGTTTTGGTATGTAAAGATGGCCACCCATCCACGGACTGACCGCGGCAAGCGTAGCTTAACCTGACTGATCGACCTGTGTGGCATATTATTAGTTAGCCACGAGCCCCTCTCGAATAATTAAATAGCAATACATATTTTCCAGGAGTTCTTACACCGTCAAACTAAACGAAATAGAAAACGTATACCTAAATTATAACAAAATTCGTTTACACAAACGAAGTTACAAAAGTTAGTTTTAATACATTTAACACAACAGAACTTTGCTCATACAATTTCATGTTTATTGCTTGCACCGGCTGGCTGTAGCATTTTCAACTGTGCCTTTATTAAAACGTCCATTATATACTAAACAGAACTATGCGGAAACTTTTAATAAAAGTCACATGTGGATTTCATGGTGATGAATAGACCACAGTTTAATAGATTGACAGATAGATAAAATACTCTTTATTATGCACATCATAATAGTTACAGATATTTTTTTTTAAATAAAAAAAAATGTAAAAAGAAACAAAAAAATAATGAAAATAAAAAATAAATGTAAATATGTGTGCGGGTGTGTGTTATGTAATATAATGTAAATGTTGAAATTTTAATAGGATGACACAATGGGCGGTCTTATCGCTAAAAGCGATCTTTTAGAGACAACCTTTGGATGGATTAAGGGCAAAAGGAGAGACAATGCTTTAGGTACATATCATGGGTGTAGTAAAGTATGAAGGGATCGTTTAACAAAAAAGATGTGCACTGAGCAGCATTGTACTTTTTAAACAACTGCGCGATAGCAAGAACAGAAAAGAAAGAAAGACTGGGGGGGGGTCAGGGGGTGTTTTTCACGCACATCGATGAATCTTTGTACAGTCAGCAACAAAAATCAATAAACACTTGCAGTTTTTTATAATATTAAGCGAAATATTTAATTCAAATCGGAACTGAAGTACTTAATTAAATTTTAAGAACATTAACTCTTCACAGTTAAACGAAAGAAAAGCAGTTTATCAAATCATTTTGTGTTAATTTAGATGATGTCAAAAAGTAGCAGTGTTAACCGACTTCTGTTGCTGACCGTACCCTCGAAGCAACAATACACAAACAATAAACAAACAGCAGTAGCTAATTACGATAATTAGCTACTGCTGGATGGATTTTAATACATAATGTGTTTCGTCGACTCGATTAGGTCGTCGGATGGTTAAAGGCCAGGTTTCTACAAAATCAAAAAGTGGATTTAAAAAAAACTGGTTTGGATTATTAACTGGTTGATAGAATATCATTTATACATCCATTTTAACTCCGGGGTACACTTCTCAGCAGAATATAAGCATCGCCGCTAAAGCTATTAAGCTATTACTACAACCATAGATATAAGAAAGAACTTTATTTCTATGACTACAACATTACGATCTTTCGGAAAATAACATAATCACATTTGTGTCATTTAGGGATATCAGATCTGCTTCGCGAGGAGGAGCTCGCGGCTAAGTAATAACAGCCGCATGGGTCGATCGACAAGGTTAAGCTACGCTTGCCGGGGTTGGTCCGTGGATGGGTGACCATCTTTACATACCGAGACTCCTCCGTGCCTCGGAAAGCACGTTAAGCCGTTGGTCCCGGCTGTCATTCGTGGATCTTTGACAGTCGTTACGGGTCGTCAGAAGCCCGAAACTCTGACAACCAGTCTTACCAAGGGGTTATCGTATTACCCAGTTACTGGGTTGTGGAGGTCAGATAGGCAGTCGCTCCATGTAAAATACTGGTATTCAGCTGCATCCGGTTAGACTGGAAGCCGACCCCAACATAGTTGGGAAAAGGCTAGGCAAATGATGAGATCTGCTTCGCGAGAAATTGATCATGATACAAACAAAAAGATCCGTGGTGGGTATTGTATGTAACATAATATCACGCCTTGTTTGCCCAAAGGGATGGTCAGATGTTTACCTATAGCCACACCCACATGTCGCTAGTTATATCTAAGTCCCAAGTAATAGGGGGCGAGCCTATTGCCATCAGCCGGGCACAAATCCAGAATCTGGGCTGCTACTGAGAAATTGCATATAGAAACATCCAATAACACGTTGCTCGACCCAGGAATTGAACCCAAGACCTCATACTCAACAGTAGCGCTTGCAAGTACTAGACCAACGAGTCAGTCGAGGTATATTTTAAGTGACTAAATTAATGTAGGTTTCGCGAATAGAAATATCAGGGCCTGATTTTTTTTTATCTGTGGTGAAAGTGTTCTGAATAATGGAGCATTTTAATATGAGGCTGGTTGAACACCACTGTATTTGGGTTGCGTTTGGTTGGTGGTTACACCTTTGCTTGAATAGCCGTACTCATGATGATGATGATGAACATGACTGAAGAACAGACGTATGATTCTGGACATACTTTTTCTTTATAATAGGGGACATTGAGAGTACCGCTTTAAATGATCTAGTTCTAAGATTGAGAGTTCCGTATCGACGGACTAGGCACACACAGTTCTTCGATGTACCGTGCAGTGGTACAAACTACGCTCAACATTCTGTCATTAGTAGGATATTAAGAAACTTTAACAAGAAATTTTCTCATCTTGATATATTTAACACCAAAAAAGGTTCATTCAAGAAATTATTGGTAATTTCTGTATGCGACGATTTCACTAATATTTCTAAATAGAGTTGAATGTAAGAATCCAAACACCACTAAAACACTTCACACATACACACACACACACACACACACCCACATGCATAACACACTAAATGGTTCTAGCATGTCATCCTGTTGTTTCTGATGCATGTAATAAGTGTTGATAAAAATTGTAAATACGTAATTGGCTGTAAGATTGGTCTTTATCTATTTAAGTAAAATTGTTAAAGAGCTGTATGGATTTTGTAATAAATAAATAAATAAATGAAGGTGGGTCATTTCGCCAGATTGGATTTGTATCAATCTATCAGGATTGGGAGTCGATTTAACGATTGAATGATGGATTTACATTGCGGAAATTCTTAAGAATCGCATCTTCTGCATGTGCATAATAATATTATTATGATTGCGGATTTACCTGGATCAAGTTATTTCTGAATTAAAACTAAATATTTTATATGTTTAATGATTTTAGACTTAACGCTTTTTTTTTCCTTTTTTTTTAAGACTTCCATTCTACAAAACTATCTTCTGGCTGCAGCTTTGCCCGCGTGAATTTTTTGTTTTAACGTAAATAATATATATCCTACTAGCTTTTGCCCGCGGCTTCGCCCGCGTGGATGTCGGAAAATATCCCACAGGACCAAAAATCCTTCCTTACTCCTTGTCTACATTATAAAGGAAACCTCTGTGCAAAATTTCAGCTTTCTTGGTCCAAGGGTTTGGGCTGGGCGTTGATGAGTTAGTCAATCAGTCAGGACTTTTATTTTTATATAATGTGATAGCATCTGCCCGCGACTTTGTATGTGTGGAATTTCTTGTTCCCCCGACCAACCCCGTCGCATCGCATTGCCTGCCCGCGCTATTACTTCGTTTTCGCATAGGTCTTTCTGACTTTTTTTTTTTTGCTCGGCACCGAAGAGTCCTAGAGTGATGTTAAATATGCCTTAGCCTTCCCTAAGAATTGGGAATTGGGAATTGCAAAAAGAGTTTTTAATGTCCGACTGGTAGTACGAGTACCTGAGAGTACCGCGATCAATCAAACAAAAAAAAAGTGTGTATGTCAGCTCCGATGCATGACTGGAGTTTATTCCTGTTTTTCGTGTCATTCCGACTTTCTATTTTTCAGTCATTTCTGTTAGGCTGGGTTTCTTCAATGAATCAGTGATATACAATAAACCAACTTTAAGGTGTAAAGGCACTCGTCCCCCCCTCTCATCCCACCTCCACTCTTTCTAAACCCCCTCACCCCATGTCCTCTCCCTCTAAACCCTCTCTCACCCCTCCCCCTCACCCTCTAACTCCCTCACCCTCCCCATGCCCAAATCCCTCCCCTTCTCACCCCCTCACTACATCCCCTTCCCGCAAACCTCCCCCTCCCCATCTCACACTACCTTCACCGCTTCCCCCTCCATCACTCCCCCTCGCCAACTCCTCTCCACCCCTCTTCACTCATCAACCCCTCCACCTCCCCCCTCTCCTTCCCTCTTCTCCCTACTCCCCATCACTACACCCTCCATCACCCTCCCCCTCACCCTTCTCACCATTCCTCCCCTCCTGCATCCCCCCACCACCCCTCCCTACCGTCACCCCCTCACCCGCCCTCTCAACACACCCTTCCCTTCCCCTTTCCCTCATCACCACCCCTTCTCCTTCCCCCTCCCCCTCTACCCTTCCCTTCGGGGTAGTTTTGTAAAATTATTAATGATAAACTTTATTATATTTATGCCAAGTTTCAAGTTAATTAACCAAATGAATAAGAATGTTCATATAAACTATATTCCTTGTTTTCACTTCCACAGGCAGGGAATAGGGTGGAATTTTAAAAAATCGCTTGGGGTATTTCCGTAACTTGACTGAAAGATTATTTACACCAATTTTCGAATTAATTGATTAATTCGAAAATTGGTGTAAATAATTTTACTGCGGGGCTTGAGCCCCGCAGTAAAATCCTGCCCTGTAAAATTGAATACTCCTTTTCACCCCCTTAGGGGTAGATTTTCGAAAAACTGTGAAAAACTGTGATTCACGTTATTCTTAATTTTTGGTGAGTTCAGCTTATTTGCTGAGTTTCGAGTTAATCGGACCGCGCGTTAAAATTCCTCCATACAAACTTTGAGACCCCCAATTCCTCCTTAGGGTGTAGTTTGGGAAAAGTAAAAATTACAAACTTTATAATATACTCTGATGTGTATTCGTGCCAAGTTTCAAGTCTATTAACTCAAGGAATAAGATTTTTCATACAAATTTTCATCCCCTATTTGAACCCCTAAGGGATGGGATTTCAAAAAATCCTTCCTTATTTCTCGTCTATGTTATAAAGGGAACCTCTATGCAAAATTTCAGCTTTCTAGGTTCAAGGGTTTGGGCTGGGCGTTGATGAGTCAGTCAATCAGTCAGTCAGGACTTTTCTTTTTATTTATATAGATAGATAACAATCGGCAATACTGCATCTTCCCATTATTAAAAGAATTTTCAGAATCGGATCAGTAGTTCCGAAGATTACTCGCAACATAAAAACTCACATATTTTACTACTTAATTAAATGAATAACTAATTAAATATACAAATAAATACAAAAACAAAAGTACACTTACGAGTAGGCGTCGAAGTACTCGTCCGCATCGATGTCATCCGGAAACGTGCCCAGAAGACTGGCAGCATTGCCACGTTGAATGGCAATGCTAATTCTTTGGCCAAAGAACGAGCCAGCCCTCTGGTCACGTGAAGTCTCGACCAGTCGGCGAGAAATTTCCTTAAAAAGTAGACGCGCACTCGGGCCTCATGATCCGAGCGTTTCGACCCCAAACAGCTCAAAACTGTAGTTACCTATAAGGTTACAGTATTTGCGTCGCTTGAGGGTTTCAGCAGCCGCAGCAGCGGCGCCAGTACAGCACGTCGTGCTTGGAATATGAGATGGCGCAAGGGTGTCGACACAGGTTGCGTCCCACACCAGAGGCCTACCCATCTTCCAAGGCAACAGCGTCATGCAATCTGGTCTCTTCCCATCGTCACGTACCAAGCCGTTTGGTTCTAATACCGCTGATACGCCGGTGGTGACAAGAGCTCGACGAATAATGTCGTTGATGCTGGCGTGCCGTGCTATGCGACCTGCGCTCCTGTAGCAGGACAGGCCATGGTGCCCGAGACTGTCGACAGCTTCACCGCAGTGACACCGATGCGGAGCAACACAAGGTGCGCCCAAGCGGAGACACGTAGCAAGCCGAAACGATGAGTCATCCATCATAGTACCTATGGTGGATGACGGGAAAGCCTGAAGTCACAAGCCTGACTTCCATTCTCCCACAGCCAGCAGACGGGCACGCTCAACAGTATTAAATGACGTGTTTACTAGGGTATTCCGTATAATACTGCAGAGCGGCACGTCCCACAGTTTCTGGGAGGATGGGTTGTTGGTACCTAGTGTACTCGTATTTAGATTTTAGATACCTACATTATTTGACTACTTTATTAAAAATATTAGTGTAGTATAGATATTGTGTATATCTGTACTAATATAGCTGTAGCTGCTTGCCAGACAGGAAGTATACGTGATCGAACATCTCAGAATTATTGATAGAACACATTCACTCGATATAAATATTACAATGTACCCTTTTTACCCACGCATAAAAGGGGTAAGTTATATTGGGCTTTTTGTCCACGATCCCAACCACAAAGGTAAAAAAGTTACTAAATTGGACATGATCCCGTCTATTTATTTCCTAATCTGTTATATTAAAAGCCATCTGCCCACGCAACGATAATAATTCAGTAACAGTATCAAACGATTAAGGAGAAAGCTAAATTGGCAATATTTCTACTTGAGGGTTCGCGTGACCGAAATGTCACGGGTGCGGTAACCATGGGATTACGTAAAGTAGAAACAGAAGGGTAAGTTTTAGGCACTGTTCTGGTATCATTATAACCCACCGAAGGGCAAAATACCCCTAATTTCCTAGTATTTCATTCAATTGTGCACTGACTGGACAAGTCAACTCAATATTTGTGGTTTTTTCTACATCACAAATCACAATCTACATGATCTTCACATGACCTGACCAAGATTATGTCTGGACTTTAAAAGAGACTGTGACCTCTGAGTTTGTTTAGGGCTTTTTTCTCAGAATAGCCAGATAGGAAACGCCGACCTCATCTAGTTTTTAAAATATGATTGACGAGTGTGAACAACAACTAACACTAACTATCTTGAGCCCCTAAGAACCAGAGTTTTATATAGAGAGGCCCGTTTAGAGTGGTCCAAAATTTACAGTGGTCCAAGTGGCTTGCCAAAATCACCAAAAAGCTAAAAAGAATTCTACTCCAAAAGCATTATTACCTCTTATCGCGTTTCTGTGAGGTTCGACTTGAATTAAAAATTGTTGGAAATTAAAAACAAAAAAAAAAACATACAACCGAATTGAGAACCTCCTTCTTTTTGAAGTCGGTTAAAAAGCAAGCCCACGTGCAACGGTCTATAAGAGTTTCAAAACTTTCACTCCCTTTATTTAATTTTTTGGGCCTTTTGAACTTAATTAATTATAAATAACCGCTGAACATGTGGTATTTTGGAAAAGACCTTAGCGAGAGGCTTCTAAAAAAATGTTTTAAGCCACTGAAAAGGATTCATTATATATAAAGCTCAGCTCATCCCACCATCTGCGTCTGGGTTTACCACGATGTCGCTTAAGAAGAACCCATTGGGTCAAAGTTTAACCCATTGTTCGCCCCACCACCTATTGTTGATGTATGTAGCCCAAATCCAAGTTAGTGCCGAAGATCTTCGAATTTGTTTAATAACGCTATAAGTAGTATTAACAATATTACTTGCATAATAGGAATATTCCTAAAATGAAAAAAAATGGACTGTACCAAACATTCTGTATGTATTCGAAAAACCTAGCAGATTTTTTGAAATCATTTGCAGGGCAAAGTAACCTGTTAGCTTTTATGCTTTTATGAAAACTACGCTTTGATATTGGCGAATATTACAAGTTACTCTATGACAGGCAATATTCAAAATCAGATATTTTTACTGTCAATTTGCTCGCAAAAGAATAGGAATATGGAAAATATGAGCGTTGAGAGCTGTATTTTGTCACAACACTCTTTAATCTTTATATATAAACGAAAAACTAACAAACTACAAACATTAATCCATTTCCCAAGCGGGTTGTGGCCATATTTCCTACGACAAGTCCATATGAAGACTAGCTTTGCTGTGAATTATATTCGCAATAATAAAAAAAAAATATGGCAGAAGGTTTGGTAATACAGTATAGTTATAATAAATAAATAAACTGGCAGAAAAAACACTATAGGACGATGTTCAATATTTTAGAAATGGAAGCAGAAATCAGGCGGTAGGTAGTCAGCCCCACTACGACCTTGTTGAATGAATAATATTTCAACCATGACAACGTTGATAACGTTACAAACTACTGACGCTGTGCTGAAATTTGTGTAGAAGTAGAATGAATGAGTGCAGTGCAGAGGACTTAAGGGGATACATCGATAAATTTTGTGTTTTTAAAATTCCTAAACCAAATGTGTTATTTGACTATGTTGTCTACTGCTGTACTTTGCCACTTGTCTAGGTATTCAGAACGCAACGCTTAATAGGGTAACCCCACGAGCTAGACGCTCAAGCGACACGTGTCTTGCGACAGCGACTGCGGAGAAAACAAATGAAAGAAGACAAGTCAGCGAGAAGCGACTTGAGGAGCAACGGACGGAAACAAATGAAGCGCGCACGTGTCGCTTGACGCAAGTCGAGTCATATTTCACATCATTCGAGGCCGTTATCGGGGCTTATAAAGGTCTACCTCGCTGGCTGGCTGAGTTATAAGCTACTAGCTTTTTGCCGCGGCATCGCCTGCGTGGAGGTCGGAAATTATAATATCCCAGGGGGCCTACTGCCGGGATAAAAAGTAATCTAGATCATGGTCTACCCATGTGCAAATCATGCAAATCTGTTCAGCCGTTTTAGCGTAAAAGCTTAACAAACAAACAAGTAAACTCACTTTCGCATTTATAATATTTGTTAAGATTAGGATTCTCATGTAGATCTTGCAACACGATAGAAGAAGAAATTATATGGCATGCCGTGTCCACCATTTTCTTGTCACATCAAAAATTCAAACTGTCAAGGTGTGAATCTTCTGAAGCTTACCTTTGAGATGTCTCAATGTTATTAAAATCAGATCATCGGGTTCCGGATTTAATTATCGAAATGACCTCGTTTTGCGGTTTTTGATAGTTCACTGTACATGTTTAGCGTTGTAAAGTTTTTGGGTACGAACCGATTACCGAGAATAGATTCTCAGTAAACGGTAATTGAATTAGTTTGGAGTTTGGAGAAATTGAAAGCGTGGATGAAACAAATGATGTGGGTTTGACTTAACTTCATCATTTGCCTAAGCTTTTCCCAACTATGTTTGAATCGGCTTACAGTCCAACCGGATACAGCTGAATACCCGTATACGGAGCGACTCCGCGGTTTGATTGAATTTTTAACCGACGAAAAAAAGAAGGAGGTTCTCAATTCGACATGTATTTTTTTGTATATATGACCACGCATAACCTTTTACAGACTCGTCCGATTTTAAAAAGTTTTGTTTTATTCGAGAGGGTATACCTCAAAGTTGATTCCATAAGAAATGTATAAATTTTTCTTGGGTAGTTTTTGAGTTAGTTTCAATAATACGTATTTTTTCTAACTTTATGTGGATGATGTTCTAGTTTCTTTTGCAGGTAGTGGTATTAAAATTTGTATGGAGTATATTTTATATGTTTAATGATTTTAGACTTAACGCTTTTTTTTTCCTTTTTTTTTAAGACTTCCATTCTACAAAACTATCTTCTGGCTGCAGCTTTGCCCGCGTGAATTTTTTGTTTTAACGTAAATAATATATATCCTACTAGCTTTTGCCCGCGGCTTCGCCCGCGTGGATGTCGGAAAATATCCCACAGGACCAAAAATCCTTCCTTACTCCTTGTCTACATTATAAAGGAAACCTCTGTGCAAAATTTCAGCTTTCTTGGTCCAAGGGTTTGGGCTGGGCGTTGATGAGTTAGTCAATCAGTCAGGACTTTTATTTTTATATAATGTGATAGCATCTGCCCGCGACTTTGTATGTGTGGAATTTCTTGTTCCCCCGACCAACCCCGTCGCATCGCATTGCCTGCCCGCGCTATTACTTCGTTTTCGCATAGGTCTTTCTGACTTTTTTTTTTTTGCTCGGCACCGAAGAGTCCTAGAGTGATGTTAAATATGCCTTAGCCTTCCCTAAGAATTGGGAATTGGGAATTGCAAAAAGAGTTTTTAATGTCCGACTGGTAGTACGAGTACCTGAGAGTACCGCGATCAATCAAACAAAAAAAAAGTGTGTATGTCAGCTCCGATGCATGACTGGAGTTTATTCCTGTTTTTCGTGTCATTCCGACTTTCTATTTTTCAGTCATTTCTGTTAGGCTGGGTTTCTTCAATGAATCAGTGATATACAATAAACCAACTTTAAGGTGTAAAGGCACTCGTCCCCCCCTCTCATCCCACCTCCACTCTTTCTAAACCCCCTCACCCCATGTCCTCTCGCTCTAAACCCTCTCTCACCCCTCCCCCTCACCCTCTAACTCCCTCACCCTCCCCATGCCCAAATCCCTCCCCTTCTCACCCCCTCACTACATCCCCTTCCCGCAAACCTCCCCCTCCCCATCTCACACTACCTTCACCGCTTCCCCCTCCATCACTCCCCCTCGCCAACTCCTCTCCACCCCTCTTCACTCATCAACCCCTCCACCTCCCCCCTTTCCTTCCCTCTTCTCCCTACTCCCCATCACTACACCCTCCATCACCCTCCCCCTCACCCTTCTCACCATTCCTCCCCTCCTGCATCCCCCCACCACCCCTCCCTACCGTCACCCCCTCACCCGCCCTCTCAACACACCCTTCCCTTCCCCTTTCCCTCATCACCACCCCTTCTCCTTCCCCCTCCCCCTCTACCCTTCCCTTCGGGGTAGTTTTGTAAAATTATTAATGATAAACTTTATTATATTTATGCCAAGTTTCAAGTTAATTAACCAAATGAATAAGAATGTTCATATAAACTATATTCCTTGTTTTCACTTCCACAGGCAGGGAATAGGGTGGAATTTTAAAAAATCGCTTGGGGTATTTCCGTAACTTGACTGAAAGATTATTTACACCAATTTTCGAATTAATTGATTAATTCGAAAATTGGTGTAAATAATTTTACTGCGGGGCTTGAGCCCCGCAGTAAAATCCTGCCCTGTAAAATTGAATACTCCTTTTCACCCCCTTAGGGGTAGATTTTCGAAAAACTGTGAAAAACTGTGATTCACGTTATTCTTAATTTTTGGTGAGTTCAGCTTATTTGCTGAGTTTCGAGTTAATCGGACCGCGCGTTAAAATTCCTCCATACAAACTTAGAGACCCCCAATTCCTCCTTAGGGTGTAGTTTGGGAAAAGTAAAAATTACAAACTTTATAATATACTCTGATGTGTATTCGTGCCAAGTTTCAAGTCTATTAACTCAAGGAATAAGATTTTTCATACAAATTTTCATCCCCTATTTGAACCCCTAAGGGATGGGATTTCAAAAAATCCTTCCTTATTTCTCGTCTATGTTATAAAGGGAACCTCTATGCAAAATTTCAGCTTTCTAGGTTCAAGGGTTTGGGCTGGGCGTTGATGAGTCAGTCAATCAGTCAGTCAGGACTTTTCTTTTTATTTATATAGATAGATAACAATCGGCAATACTGCATCTTCCCATTATTAAAAGAATTTTCAGAATCGGATCAGTAGTTCCGAAGATTACTCGCAACATAAAAACTCACATATTTTACTACTTAATTAAATGAATAACTAATTAAATATACAAATAAATACAAAAACAAAAGTACACTTACGAGTAGGCGTCGAAGTACTCGTCCGCATCGATGTCATCCGGAAACGTGCCCAGAAGACTGGCAGCATTGCCACGTTGAATGGCAATGCTAATTCTTTGGCCAAAGAACGAGCCAGCCCTCTGGTCACGTGAAGTCTCGACCAGTCGGCGAGAAATTTCCTTAAAAAGTAGACGCGCACTCGGGCCTCATGATCCGAGCGTTTCGACCCCAAACAGCTCAAAACTGTAGTTACCTATAAGGTTACAGTATTTGCGTCGCTTGAGGGTTTCAGCAGCCGCAGCAGCGGCGCCAGTACAGCACGTCGTGCTTGGAATATGAGATGGCGCAAGGGTGTCGACACAGGTTGCGTCCCACACCAGAGGCCTACCCATCTTCCAAGGCAACAGCGTCATGCAATCTGGTCTCTTCCCATCGTCACGTACCAAGCCGTTTGGTTCTAATACCGCTGATACGCCGGTGGTGACAAGAGCTCGACGAATAATGTCGTTGATGCTGGCGTGCCGTGCTATGCGACCTGCGCTCCTGTAGCAGGACAGGCCATGGTGCCCGAGACTGTCGACAGCTTCACCGCAGTGACACCGATGCGGAGCAACACAAGGTGCGCCCAAGCGGAGACACGTAGCAAGCCGAAACGATGAGTCATCCATCATAGTACCTATGGTGGATGACGGGAAAGCCTGAAGTCACAAGCCTGACTTCCATTCTCCCACAGCCAGCAGACGGGCACGCTCAACAGTATTAAATGACGTGTTTACTAGGGTATTCCGTATAATACTGCAGAGCGGCACGTCCCACAGTTTCTGGGAGGATGGGTTGTTGGTACCTAGTGTACTCGTATTTAGATTTTAGATACCTACATTATTTGACTACTTTATTAAAAATATTAGTGTAGTATAGATATTGTGTATATCTGTACTAATATAGCTGTAGCTGCTTGCCAGACAGGAAGTATACGTGATCGAACATCTCAGAATTATTGATAGAACACATTCACTCGATATAAATATTACAATGTACCCTTTTTACCCACGCATAAAAGGGGTAAGTTATATTGGGCTTTTTGTCCACGATCCCAACCACAAAGGTAAAAAAGTTACTAAATTGGACATGATCCCGTCTATTTATTTCCTAATCTGTTATATTAAAAGCCATCTGCCCACGCAACGATAATAATTCAGTAACAGTATCAAACGATTAAGGAGAAAGCTAAATTGGCAATATTTCTACTTGAGGGTTCGCGTGACCGAAATGTCACGGGTGCGGTAACCATGGGATTACGTAAAGTAGAAACAGAAGGGTAAGTTTTAGGCACTGTTCTGGTATCATTATAACCCACCGAAGGGCAAAATACCCCTAATTTCCTAGTATTTCATTCAATTGTGCACTGACTGGACAAGTCAACTCAATATTTGTGGTTTTTTCTACATCACAAATCACAATCTACATGATCTTCACATGACCTGACCAAGATTATGTCTGGACTTTAAAAGAGACTGTGACCTCTGAGTTTGTTTAGGGCTTTTTTCTCAGAATAGCCAGATAGGAAACGCCGACCTCATCTAGTTTTTAAAATATGATTGACGAGTGTGAACAACAACTAACACTAACTATCTTGAGCCCCTAAGAACCAGAGTTTTATATAGAGAGGCCCGTTTAGAGTGGTCCAAAATTTACAGTGGTCCAAGTGGCTTGCCAAAATCACCAAAAAGCTAAAAAGAATTCTACTCCAAAAGCATTATTACCTCTTATCGCGTTTCTGTGAGGTTCGACTTGAATTAAAAATTGTTGGAAATTAAAAACAAAAAAAAAAACATACAACCGAATTGAGAACCTCCTTCTTTTTGAAGTCGGTTAAAAAGCAAGCCCACGTGCAACGGTCTATAAGAGTTTCAAAACTTTCACTCCCTTTATTTAATTTTTTGGGCCTTTTGAACTTAATTAATTATAAATAACCGCTGAACATGTGGTATTTTGGAAAAGACCTTAGCGAGAGGCTTCTAAAAAAATGTTTTAAGCCACTGAAAAGGATTCATTATATATAAAGCTCAGCTCATCCCACCATCTGCGTCTGGGTTTACCACGATGTCGCTTAAGAAGAACCCATTGGGTCAAAGTTTAACCCATTGTTCGCCCCACCACCTATTGTTGATGTATGTAGCCCAAATCCAAGTTAGTGCCGAAGATCTTCGAATTTGTTTAATAACGCTATAAGTAGTATTAACAATATTACTTGCATAATAGGAATATTCCTAAAATGAAAAAAAATGGACTGTACCAAACATTCTGTATGTATTCGAAAAACCTAGCAGATTTTTTGAAATCATTTGCAGGGCAAAGTAACCTGTTAGCTTTTATGCTTTTATGAAAACTACGCTTTGATATTGGCGAATATTACAAGTTACTCTATGACAGGCAATATTCAAAATCAGATATTTTTACTGTCAATTTGCTCGCAAAAGAATAGGAATATGGAAAATATGAGCGTTGAGAGCTGTATTTTGTCACAACACTCTTTAATCTTTATATATAAACGAAAAACTAACAAACTACAAACATTAATCCATTTCCCAAGCGGGTTGTGGCCATATTTCCTACGACAAGTCCATATGAAGACTAGCTTTGCTGTGAATTATATTCGCAATAATAAAAAAAAAAATATGGCAGAAGGTTTGGTAATACAGTATAGTTATAATAAATAAATAAACTGGCAGAAAAAACACTATAGGACGATGTTCAATATTTTAGAAATGGAAGCAGAAATCAGGCGGTAGGTAGTCAGCCCCACTACGACCTTGTTGAATGAATAATATTTCAACCATGACAACGTTGATAACGTTACAAACTACTGACGCTGTGCTGAAATTTGTGTAGAAGTAGAATGAATGAGTGCAGTGCAGAGGACTTAAGGGGATACATCGATAAATTTTGTGTTTTTAAAATTCCTAAACCAAATGTGTTATTTGACTATGTTGTCTACTGCTGTACTTTGCCACTTGTCTAGGTATTCAGAACGCAACGCTTAATAGGGTAACCCCACGAGCTAGACGCTCAAGCGACACGTGTCTTGCGACAGCGACTGCGGAGAAAACAAATGAAAGAAGACAAGTCAGCGAGAAGCGACTTGAGGAGCAACGGACGGAAACAAATGAAGCGCGCACGTGTCGCTTGACGCAAGTCGAGTCATATTTCACATCATTCGAGGCCGTTATCGGGGCTTATAAAGGTCTACCTCGCTGGCTGGCTGAGTTATAAGCTACTAGCTTTTTGCCGCGGCATCGCCTGCGTGGAGGTCGGAAATTATAATATCCCAGGGGGCCTACTGCCGGGATAAAAAGTAATCTAGATCATGGTCTACCCATGTGCAAATCATGCAAATCTGTTCAGCCGTTTTAGCGTAAAAGCTTAACAAACAAACAAGTAAACTCACTTTCGCATTTATAATATTTGTTAAGATTAGGATTCTCATGTAGATCTTGCAACACGATAGAAGAAGAAATTATATGGCATGCCGTGTCCACCATTTTCTTGTCACATCAAAAATTCAAACTGTCAAGGTGTGAATCTTCTGAAGCTTACCTTTGAGATGTCTCAATGTTATTAAAATCAGATCATCGGGTTCCGGATTTAATTATCGAAATGACCTCGTTTTGCGGTTTTTGATAGTTCACTGTACATGTTTAGCGTTGTAAAGTTTTTGGGTACGAACCGATTACCGAGAATAGATTCTCAGTAAACGGTAATTGAATTAGTTTGGAGTTTGGAGAAATTGAAAGCGTGGATGAAACAAATGATGTGGGTTTGACTTAACTTCATCATTTGCCTAAGCTTTTCCCAACTATGTTTGAATCGGCTTACAGTCCAACCGGATACAGCTGAATACCCGTATACGGAGCGACTCCGCGGTTTGATTGAATTTTTAACCGACGAAAAAAAGAAGGAGGTTCTCAATTCGACATGTATTTTTTTGTATATATGACCACGCATAACCTTTTACAGACTCGTCCGATTTTAAAAAGTTTTGTTTTATTCGAGAGGGTATACCTCAAAGTTGATTCCATAAGAAATGTATAAATTTTTCTTGGGTAGTTTTTGAGTTAGTTTCAATAATACGTATTTTTTCTAACTTTATGTGGATGATGTTCTAGTTTCTTTTGCAGGTAGTGGTATTAAAATTTGTATGGAGTAGGTATCACAACTAAAAAGTGAAAAATAAAAACTTTTTTACAAAAAATACAATAGACTTCCAAAAACAACACTACAAAGTGAAAAATAACTTTAATTTCGGAAGTCGGTGGCAAAAACGAAAATAAATTTAACCAGATACCGACTTCCGAAATTAAAGTTATTTTTCACTTTGTAGTGTTGTTTTTGGAAGTCGGTTGTATATTTTTGTAAAAAGTTTTTATTTGAAGAATTTGTGAATGCGTTATTTAGTAGTATTGTTTGGTGTAAATGACCTTTATTAAAATTCGGTAGCAGCAAAGCATATTCTATATATAATTTTCGAAGCAATTAAAGTCATCGCTAAGTAAAGCGCGACGTGACATATTTACAACTGCCTAATGTTATTTTATGTATTCTATTGACTGTAATTTTTTTTGCCCTGTATACAGTTGTATTCGAGGCAGATTTGAGATGAACCAGACGCGGCTGAATGTCAGAACGTATTTGGTTCAAAGGGGCAAATGTAGACCGACACATTTATCCAATTACTAAGGCGAACTTTAGTTTGCCTCAGCGGTTAATTTAAGGTTAGTACTTCGGCTTAACACAGGTTAAGCCGAAGTACTTACATTAACCGCTAGAATATCAAACTGTAACTAGATTTGTAAACCATACGGTGAATGGAAATACAAAGGCTTACAGTAAATAGTTTAATTTAAAAAAAATTGCTTCGATAAAGTATCTAAGGTTGCGTTTTCACTTAGCGTTCTGAAAAGTTCTGAGCGAACAAGCGTTTGTTCGCGCGGTAAATGAAAACACTTGAGCGAGCGAACATGTTTGTTCAGTGATGATCGGTTGGACTCGGCGAATGAATTCTCGCTCACTCCTTCTTTTAGTGAAAACGACGTTACGGCGAGCGAGCACTCGTTTTCTCATTGTTGTGAAAACAAATGTTTTCTGTTTTTAGTGAACATTGGCAGAACAGCAAACATTTGCTCTGAACAAATATTTGCTCGGCAGGGTATCGTGAAAATAAATGTTTTCTGTTTTTAGTGAACATTGGCAGAACAGCAAACATTTGCTCTGAACAAATATTTGCTCGGCAGGGTACCGTGAAAATAAATGTTTTCTGTTTTTAGCGAACATTGGCACAACAGCAAACATTTGCTTTGAACAAAATGTTCACTTGGCAGGCTAGTGAAAATACGGCTTAAAAGAATAGGAAAGCTGAATTTTTCCAAAACATCTAGTTTTAGAAAATGTTCAGCTTTGTCAGTGTATCATACCTGTGTCATCATAGTTTCTTTCTCAAACTCTATATGCCAATAACCAGGCAGGTACAGTTAGCAACAAAAGTCGATTAACACTAGCAGAGAAAGGTATGCAGATATCAATCTACCTAGCCTTTTCCCAACTATGTTGGGGTCGGTTTCTAGTCTAACCGGATGCAGCTGAATACCAGTATTTTACATGGAGCGACTGCCTATCTGACCTCCACAACCCAGTAACTGGGTAATATGATACCCCTTGGTAAGACAGGTTGTCAGACCCGAAACGACTGTCAAAGATCCACAAATGACAGCTGGGACCAACGGCTTAACGTGCTTTCCGAGGCACGGAGGAGTCTCGGTATGTAAAGATGGTCACCCATCCACGGACCAACCACGGCAAGCGTAGCCTAACCTGATGGATCGACCCGTGCGGCTGCTATTACTTAGCCACGAGCCCTTCTAAGGTATGCTGGTAGTAGATATGTTTTCCCAAGCGAGCTCCTTCACAATGACCTTTTCTAGTTTTATAAAGAAAAGGCGTAGTATCTAACCACAACATCACATATCCTAGCCTTTTCCCAACCATATTGGGGTCGGCTCCAGTCTAACTGGATACAGCTGAACAGTATTTTACATGGAGCGGCTGCCTATCTGACCACAACAAATTGAAATATTTTTGGAATGTTAAAAATACTTTTTTTAGACCTTGTCTCAGCACTTGACCGCAATAGGCGTGCCTGAACTTCGCGAGTCGATCGATCTGCGCGATACAGCCATGAGCCACTCTAGTTTGCTTTGTGTATTAATAAGTAACTATATCGTCCTCATTTTTCATTTAAGAGGGCTGTCTTATTTTGTCACCTCTCTGGCTCACATGGGACCAAATTTTTAAAAATGTTAAAAGAAAAGATGCTTTTTTTGAAATCTGTAATTAATTGGCGAACTAATAAATAAAATGAATTTAGTAGGTCTAAAAACACATTATTAATAAACTCAGCTCGATAAGTTATGAACTGTTTTTGAGATGAGTTATATAAACGCCATAGTAAAAATGTGTTTTTAATGATTAGGTAACCTACCTACCCATAAAACCTACCTACCTACCTACCAAACCCTACCTACCTACCTAAACCTACCTATATCTGTACCTATTAAGTTAATATTATTTATTAGTTACGCCAATTGATTATATTTTTCAAAAAAGCTTCTCTCCATTTAATATCTTTTCATTTAACATTCTACACCTGCAAAAGAAATGAGAACATCATCGACATAAAAAGTAGGAAAAAAAATGCGTTGGTTGAAAATTGAATCTAACTCAAAAACTACCCAAGCAAAGTTAATAAATACATGGGACCAACTTCGAGGTATACCCTCCCAAATAAAACAAGAATCTTTAAAATCGGTCAACTCTGTAAAAAGTTATGCGTGGTCGTACATAAACAAAAAAACAAACGTGTCGACTTGACAACCTCTTCCTTTTTTTTCATCGGTTAAAAATTTCAATAATTGATTTGGGCTCGTGAAATGCAACAATAATAGGTAAGTATCAGCAATATTATCAGGCGGTAATTCGCATCGGAAATAACGCCATCGTAGTAATTTATAATATTGCATGATATAAAAAAAAAAATATTCATGATAAGTATGGCGAAACGCAACTGGCAAAATGTGGGTGTACTGTAGAGGTTTGTTGCATTTGTCAACCTATTATGTTACAGGCTGACATTCTATGATTCAAACATCGAATTACTTTTGAAGAAAAGCGGAACTAGCTTTTGTTCAAGGGTGGTGTAGTGTATCTATTTAATAGATATGTAAACACTGTCTCACACACACAAGTGTCAGGTAGCTGCCACTAATGTCAACTGTCAGTCATGAGGAATGGCGGGAAGACGAACGTGAGGCGTACCGAAAACTACGACTTGGATGTGCTGGTGAGCCTGTGAATAAACGTGATAAATAGCCCTGATATTATAATAAGCGGATACTACAGGTGGATACAGATTCTAGCTAGGGCAATGATAGGAGTGTGATATATTTTTAGTTGAAACAGAGTTATTTTGCAAATACGGCCCTCAGCCCTCTTGACCACCCTCTACCTCTTTAATTTATAGTATAGCTGTCCCCTGTGAGGTTCAAGTTCTCACGTAGGGGGTTCGGTTTAGGTAAGAACGGTCTGAGTGTTCGAATGTCAAGTTTTAAATAAAATTCTTATTAGGAATTAGACTACGTCGATCTTTTTATTCAAGGGTGGGCGTAGCTCTTATAGAGGTTTGTTGCATTTGTCAACCTTAGGTTACAGGCTGACATTATATCACTCAAACATCGAATTACTTTTGAAGAAAAGCGGAACTAGCTTTTGTTCAAGGGTGAAGACACATTCTGGCTAGAGCAATGATTCGAGTGTGATATATTTTAAGTTGAAACTGAGTTATTTTAAAATATAACGCCCTCGGCCCTCTTAACCTTCCTCTACCTCTTTAATTTATAGTATAGCTATACCCTGTGAGGTTCGAGTCCTGACAGTACTATAGGAATACCTCTGTTTAACCTGTCAGGGAGTACAGGTTATGTTAGGCTATGTTATGTTATGTGCTATGTTCTCGGTTTCACTCTCGTATTCGTTGGGGGATTTCTCAAACAATTTCAAAGGCAAATGAATCCCATAAAATAAATTCATCACGTGGAGAGGTTACGACTCCACTCGCTCATGAATAAGGGTTCCGTTTGGGTCCGAAACTAGACAGGAGTTTCCAAAACTAACAACTTGCAAATAATTCTTCGGAAAGCATTAATTTATTTGACATACATACATACTATCATGACTATTTGTCTATGGTCTGTGCTATGGTCTTAGTGTGATCCGTGGTGTGACCAGCCCTAACATCAAACAATAGACAATATTGTTAAACTATTTTTTTAATTTCTATTTTTGATTAATTATTTATATTTGTGGAATAAAATGATTTTATCTTTTGGCTTTTTTGTATTAGTATATGTTCCGGGCTGATACTAAGAAATTCCTATTGGAAAAACCGAATAACACTTTGTCTGACCTGGCTTATAATATCTCCGCTGAGATAGGCCACAGTGACTGAAATTCGCTCAGAAGGACTTTTATTATTGACTAGCGATCCGGCCCTGCTTCGCAAGGTTTTTACAACTTAACAAAACATGAAGGTTTCTATATTATACACAAGTTAAATATTAATGTAATAAAGTTCCAGAATAAATTCTCTAGTATACAAGGTTGATATGAGCGAGAGGCATTAAATTAAACCACATATACTTTAAAAATCTGATAAATAGAAGCAATAGTTTAGTCACGCGGCAGCCCACACTGGATTAGCTCGACAAGTCGAGTCCGCCGCGTAGTTTGTAGCTTCATACCTAAAATGTGGAGTGCGCCTGGCCTGCACCCTAATTGCGTAACACATTATCAATCGGATTTTGAAACAAATTGCTAATCCATTGCTTCATATATTCGAAAAATTTGTCTGCTCGACAACGTAAATAACGCAATGAATGTTGTTGAACTGTCAAAATGAAACCAACTCCGATTGATAATATGTTACGCAATTAGGGTGCTGGTAGGGGGAAATCTTACAGGTTTGCGCCACCGCGACAGCTCGACTCCGCGTAATGCTATGCATAGTTTTACGTTTAAAAGTTTTCATTTCTGTCTGGTCCCCATGACTGCCATTTTTTTATTAGTTTGTTTTTTTTTTATATTTATATATATATAACATGCGTCTGATTTATGCACAATAAACAAGTTCTTTTTTTTTTTTTTTTTTTTCTTTCTTAAAATAACATTATTCAGTTACCTACCATTGCAATACAAAAATAACCCATCACATTCCCGTGATATTTGGTACGGAATAATAATGAATTATTTATCAGCATACCGTCTTTCTACGGCCTTTCTGCACGGACCCTTTTTTTTGTGGATGCTGGGGTCCCGTTTTTCGATGGAACTGATCGACTTTTGCTTAAGCCACATAAAGAAATAAAAGGTATACCTAAATGTATAGCTTGAATTACATAAATAAAATTATATTATTCGTAGGGAATTTGTGTATAGAAAGTATTCTATCAATAGTGAAAATGGCAGAAATAGACATTTTATGGTTTTTTAATTGAGTGTCTATAAATAGATGTAAGTAGTGTATTAACAGATGCTATCATGATATTATTAATGTAAGTATACAAAATAAAAGCGTATCCATAGAGTTTCTTGCTCATCCTTCTCCATACGAAACTAACTCTTGGAAGAGGCGACTACAACCAATTCTATTTTCTTATTAATTTTTACGTTCAAAAGTGCCTTTTATGTGTCTATTTGAAATAAACGATTTGACTTTGACTTTGAATGAACTATCCTGTGATAGCCACTCACGCGATCGGGGTGTGGATCGGGTCCGTGGAATCATTTTACCTTATTAGTACGTGGTGTGAGCTCTATACCAAGAAAATATTTTTTTTATTATTAACGTTGTTTTATCACTATTAAGTACTAATATCGAATTCTATGCATTTAATTTGATGCGTTATCTATTTCCGAGCGATTTAAGATACGTCAACACTGACTGAGATTCGTCTATGACATTAAAAAAATATTTTTTTTGCGGCGTTACCGCTCGCGTCAGCGGAAGTCATAATCTTATATTTTCAGTTGCCAAATAGACTTATTGCAAAAAATAATACCATACATGAAGTTTACCTAGGTAATTTAGCCTTAGTCGTTAGAAATTGAGTTCTTATACATAAGAACACAGTTAAGTGTCCCACCTACCTAAGTATAACCAGCCTAGTTATAACATTTTATGATGAGTCATAGAACTTAAATAACTAAGTAACAGCTGCTACGAAACCCATAACTTCCATTTTATCTAGTCTCCACTTAGTAAAGGCATTTATTATTAATTCACGTTGACAGTTATTACTTTCCTAAATATCGTTATTTTTTTCAAAATAATGTTAGTTAATTGGAGCTTACTTAAATAGTGTTTAGATACAGCAATAAATGCTTTGATTTCGAGTTTAAAGCACGTAATTATTGTTATTTATGGGCGATAAAAGTATTCTTCATTTTATGATTTAGAGAGCTCGCACACTAGGCGGCCATGACCAAGGTCATTGGCGGCACAGACCAGGGGGGTAGTTGCGTAATACGCTTAAATTTTGTTCCCAAAGTATCTGATGAATATAAACACACCTTGTGTAAGTTAAATTCTTACGCAATCACTTACTAAAAAAAATATCTAATTAGTCTGTCAGTCAGATAATAAAAAAAAATTGTCACGTCTTATTTGCTATATCACTAAAAATTGCTTAGATAGTACGGGTTCCCTACGTCACAACTACGTATAAAATCTAGCATGGAGTGTCACATGTCTCATGCCACATTTTAACCCAATGTATTGCCGTAATCTAATGATTAGATAGATACGTAAAAAAAGAAAAAAATACGTGTTTAATATTTTAATCTAAATGACGGACAATAGTACATTTTGATACAAGTGGAGAATTTTGTTATTGCATTCAAGTTGGAATTAACACCCGAGCCGCAGGCGAGGTTGTTTTTGAGCCGAGTACTGCAATAACAAATGTCCACGCGTATCAAGCGACGTTTTTCAATACACTTTTAAAGAAATAAAATAAAATAACGAAAAATATTGCTGTCATGAATTATTAGGAAACTATGATTTAATTTTTTTTTCCGCGCTTTGTTTTCGCCAGGTTGAAGGAGAAGCAAAGGTATAAAGTCGATAAACAGCCTAATATGAAAAATTTAAAATTCAAATATTTTTGAGTTTAGAACACAAATAAATATATGTTAATTTGTTCATAAAGTTTTTTTATTGTAATAATCATGGTTTTGGATGATAATCTATTTATAAACATTATTTAAATATTCAAAAAATATTAACGCCGTAAAGATTAAAAAAAAACATTGACCTCCAAATAGAGACGGTGTGAATAGAGGCATTGAACCAATTTGGACTAAGTATAGGTATAAGTTATCTGTGGCAATTTTTATTCCCACACACGTGTTGGATAATGAAAAATCGCACCCGTGTGAAATATATAGCATTGTGAACCTAATCGAAGTGCGATATGAACCAGTTTTTGAGAAAGAGTATTGAAAAGAAAAAAAAAATAAGTTGTTCATAATGATGAGTACAATGACCCCTTTAGAGGTTGTGCATTATTTAAGTTACACTTTGTATATGGTAATAGCGCGGATAACAGACTCTGCTTGCTTGCTTGTGACGTCAGTGTGATGCGTAGTTCGCGTTGTGGATAAGGTGTCTATCTATAGTTTAGCATAAACTTCAACTTTTAATCGTATTCAGTAACTTGACAGTTGAAGGGATAGTTCCTGACAATAAAAAGGAAATGAGGCGAAAAAAAGAACTAGCAAAAGTACCATGATGCGCTTATAGTTTTAATTGAAACACGTTATATTCGTTTATACCATAATAGAAACGATAAGTAATTTAAAAACAAAAAATATTTTGCTTCGAACTGTCAAGTTACTGAATCCGATTAAAAGTCCAAGTATAGTCTGTACGGCCGCTGGCCTTGGTCGTGACCTCGTAGTGGGTGCCTTAGGTTGGTCGCAGAACACCGAATCGACGGAAAGTAAGAAGGTATCTATACCGGGCCGTCTTAGGGAGTCTTGAAATACGTGTTGCCGACTATGAAAAAGTTAAAAAAATTCTAATTTGCTTGTAGGTAGGCTACTGGCAGCTAAGAAGGAAGAACATAATTCTACACATTTGCTTTTCTCCGGCATAAAGTATATGGTTTTTAAAGATACTCTTTCCTAAGATACAGACAGATTTTTCTGCCTAGTTTAGGAAAAGGGAGTCCTATGACCCCTGTTATTGTTGTACGGGTGTTTTCTTTAACATTCATTTTAGTTTATAAGACAGCTATGTATGCCATGTACGAACTACTTATGAATAAAAATTTTATATTTTATTATTTTTTTATTATTAGGTTTGGTTTGGTTTGTAAATTACAAGAGGCAAATATTTAAAGCAGAAGCGTCCTTATGAAAAAGATTTCTCTCATTATCAGATGACCGCAACATCTATTCGGTTAAGAATCTTGTACATGGAAGGAATTTAACATAAAAACGGAATTTAACAGAAAATAGTACACATTTGTAGCAGAGTTCTTCAAGTAGCAAGCTTTGTATCCAAACGTCAGTCCAAACATGTTTTTTGTTTGTGTGCACTACATAACTATAGAAGGTTTTTTTTAACAAACGAGTACCGAAAATTTTGACTGCGTTGCTATTGGTCCACGTAATCAACATAAAGTCCGTTCCACACAAACCAAACGCTGTTGTTACATGTACATTCAGTTGAGTCATCGACTACCTGCGCGTCGCACGTGTTTTACTGAGTGAACCAGACGATATTGTTTATGCGTGAGTCATGGCGGACATGTCTCCTGTACAGTAAATTTTAGAAGTATTCAATTTGAACGGGCCTTAACAATTTCAAAACAAAACAAAGGCGTTGGCCCCACCCCAACCAATTACCCATCTCACTCTGTCAATATCGGAAATGTGCAAGAGACATAATTCAGTACTCGTTTGTTAAAAAAAACAGACTATAAAGTCTTTTCACAGTTTATAATTTTACCTCTGACAGCAGCAACTCAACAGCAACCCTAAAGTAAAGAAATTAAGGGTCACTGTAATTTTGACAGACTTTTCTTTAGAAGCAACCCAACAGCAACTTTATGCTAACGAAAATAATGATCATTATGGTATTGACAGTGATGCAAAATCGGAAATAAAATAACTTTCAAAGAACTGTAACGTAACGGTGTCCCAAAATTTACGCAAGATTGGGAATTAAATAGAAAACACAGTTTTTTTTTCTTTTATTAAAATTTCTTTATTGAATCTTAAAGTACAGAAGCCAGCAAATCAAGCTACCCCAATCTGTCAAATTTTCCCAATTGAATATGAACCTTATTTCTTTGTAATAAAGTTGGAAAACTAACAAAGAAATTTGACATATTGGAGTAGCTTGATGTGCTGGCGTCTGTAAATAGGGTTTGGTTATGTATGCAATAGCATATCGGGCAAATGGTCTCTTTTGTCAAAGTTTTCCATGACTTTTTGGATAAATGTGGCTGAATTTCGTTGATGCAGCATTGAATCTCCGCCGTCATAGTTGTGTACTTGTTAGCATAGACCTTTGACTTCAAATAACCCCATAAAAACAAATCCAGTGGTGTTAAATCACATGATCTAGGGCACCAATTCTGATCAATAACGAGAGAGTCCACGACCAGGAATGTCTCACGCAGTAATCGAATTGTTAAGGTCATTTGCCCGATGTGCTATTCCAAATTTATACAACATTATTTTTAATAATGCGAAACTTGAATATAGTTTGTTCAGAATAAATAACTGAATCGATTCCAATAATTTTTATACCGTGTTATATTTTGCCCCAAAAATCTTTAAAAAGTTTACAATATGGACACCGAGCGACAAGCCGAACACAAGTCACGGCAAGTCATAGCGGCACTTGGCACGGGTGCACAGCGGGCGCCGCGTGGTGATCATGTTTTTGTACGGAAATCCAGGTAATATAACAAGCTTATAACTTTGTGATTTTTCATGATACAGTTTTGAAATTTTGTACATAGATTCTTTACATAAAAATACTAGATACGTGTTTCGGGTTTCGCATATACTAAAACTAATGTTGTATAACCCTACCTTATGTACTTTATGATTCAATATGGAAGTTATACACTTATAATATAAGAAAAATTAATTGTGTTTTCTATTTAATTAAAATCTTGCGTAAATTTTGGGACACCCAATATAAGTCAGCCTGTCAAGATAGTTTAAGATCTCTGTTCGTACGAGTCTATGTCTGCGCGCGCATGTTTTCACTTGTTGAATAGAGTCGACCTTCTGTACTTATTTATTTTGTTACAGATGTATTCTATACCTAAGTTAAATACGATCAGTCGATGCGTTACGGTCGAGTTTATTGTTTCGACGCACGAATTGCATTCCCCTTTTAGGATTACGTAAATGTATTCCATTTCCAAAAGCACCGTATAATTGTTTGTTTTGGTTATTTTATTTTATGTTCGGGTTTATTATTAGTATTATTTTATTCGTTATGTTGTGTAAAGCGGCTTATGAGAGTTGGAATTGTGTATTTATTTTGGACCGAAGTTTCACCGCACATGAGAGCCAGACCGTAAAAAGTGTAACATTTTGACCATCACGACACTATTGTTATGTATTTATCATGTCCTGGTTTTGGTGATAAAGACAATCGAAGAAAGATGCGTATCGGAAAATGATTCTTATAAACTTAAAGAAAAATAAAAAACAAAAGAAACAAATTAACAAAAAAGTCTAAACTGAACCACTTCACGTCATGCATAGTACAATTAAGTCCACGTCTGTGGTAACAATGTAGTTACAGTGCCTTTATTGCGAAGCACTAAGAGTGGTTTTCAAAGTTCAAGTGTTACTGGTGATATGTGGTTGACCGTACTAATTGTGTCATACTTATTATTTATTTTACCGTCACGACAATATTGTTATGTGTTTATCATCTGTCCTGGTTTGGTAATAAAGGCAATAAAAGAAAGATGCGTATCGGAAAAGGATTCTTATAAACTTATGGAAAATTAAAGTAACAATAGAAACAAATTAACAAAAACTTCTAAACAGAACCACTTCACGTCATGCATAGTACTATAAAGTGCACGTCTGTGGTAACAATTTACAGTGCCTTTATTGCAAAACACTAAGAGTGGTTTTCAAAAAAAAAAAAAAAAAAAAAAAGTTCAAGTGTTACTGGTGATATGTGGTTGACCGTACTAATTGTGTCATAAATATTATTTATTGCTTGCCATGTAAACGAACGTATATTAAATAAACCTGCGGTTTGATTTATAGCAGAGATAGTAATTCCCTTGTTACCATTTGCACGGTAGGTAGTTATATTAATGTTTTTCACAATAACACATAGGTAGGTTTTAATTGTATAAATTTCTCGGAATTCAGTTAGTAGGTATGTTAGGTAAATGTGATTTTATGTAGAAAACTTGCAGTGTTTTATTCTGGTTTAAAAAGTAAAACAGGTACAAAAAATAAGATTTATCAGTCAAAAATAAGTGATAAAAATATTTTTATTTCTTTGAATTGTTAGAAATTGATATTACTTAATTGTTTTATCACATTTCACACTAATATTATAAAGGCGAAAGTTTGTCAGTGTGTGTGTGTGTTTGTATGTTTATTACTTCTTCACGCTCAAACGGCTAGACCGATTTGGATGAAATTTGGTATGTAGATAGCTTATACCCTGAATTAACACATAGGCTACTTTTTATCCCGGTCTTCGTGGGTGAAACCGTGGGGCGCAGCTAGTAATTAATATGGTGTTCTTATTTAGCACAATACACGTATTTATTCTAGAGCCACAAGTAAGATTCCTGGTTTTTTTTTTGTGAATCTTTCTTGTGACAATGTCTATCCGAAAACTGTTAGTTTTGCTTGACTACAGATGGTTATTATCTATATAAATAAAATATTTAATTAAAAATTTAAAAAACCCCCAACGCAAAAAAGAAAAGCGAAAATTTAAAAAGTCAAAAATAATACCTAACTTTACGTTAAGTTAACCGCTTAAGTAAGTCCGACCCTTCATTTGATTGACTATCTACATACTCGTAATATGGTAGGTACCCCGCCGACATTATAGCACCATTTCAATTAGCAAACCTTAGGTATTACTCAATCGAATTTGATGGCTCAACGATAGGTAATATTTTTGACTTTTTAAATGTTCGCTTTTCTTTTTTGCGTTGAGGGTTTTTTAAATTTTAAATTTAATTTTTACCATATTATTATTATTATTTTTTTACAGCGCAGCGTGCTATGTCTAGAGTCAGCCAAGACAGCATTTATGCGCAAAAGTGTCTACTGCATGGATCCGGTAATTTTCAACAAAATACCGAAGAGTTGGAAAGAGCTGCCGCTTTCTTTATTTAAAAAAAGACTTCGAAGCTTTTCAGTGGTGAAAGGTTATTGTAATGTAAATGTGAGTTCCTAAATGAAAAAGATTTTTAAGTTAAGTAGTGTATTTTTTTTTGTATTTTTTGCATGCCTATATGGTAAAATATGGCTGAACTTGTTATGATTTTTGTTATCCTTTATACCCATATTTGCAAAAAAAATTAATTTTAACTTTATCTTTACCATCCCTAATGATACAGTTTAACTTTCACTAAACACTCCGAAACTGCAAAGTAATTTGTCGGCAGTAGGTTCTCGTGGATTTTGCACGAATATTTGCTTACTTAAATATTAAAATGAACTCTAAGTTAATACTAAGACCAGGGCTCTGTAGACAAATACTCCGTATGTGAATTCAGAGTAGTTACTCACACAACCACGGGTACACTCAGCGGCATCAGCCAACAAATGTCATGACACCATCCCATAGTACCTACACAGTATAAGGTACACAAACCTAGTTTGAGTGTAACTGCTGACTGTACATTATTAGGGTTCCGTACCTGAAGGGTGCCAAACAGAACCCTATTACTAAGCCTCCACTGTTTGTCCGTCCGTCAGTAGTTTGTCTGTCAGCGGACTTTATCTCATATACCGTAATAGGTAGACAGTTCAAATTTTCACAGATTGTGTATAACAAGAAATAATGAAAATAAAATAAAGGTAGTGGTTAAACTGATTTATTTTTTAAATACATATTGTTAAATATTGTTCGGTGGTACGGAGCCCTTCGTGTGCGAAAACGACTCGTGCTTGACCGGTTTTAAAAATATAGAAAAACGTAAAACATAAAAAAAAAACTAACTAAACTGTTTGTTTATAAACTACATTCTTAGGGCCTGTTTCACCACCTTTTTTTTTTTTGTGGATGGGAAATCATCAAATGACTTCTCCCGCTCTGGGCAGAGCGGGAGGATGTGTCAAACTTTTACTGACTAAAACCCACCCATGTTCCTTCAGTTGCCCGTGCCAGGGCCACGGTATCTCTTTCGAACTACCCGTGATCCCGGCGGCATCGGCCCAATTGACCCCGTCACTGCTGACATCTCTTTGAGGCGCGCGTGGAACACAACGCGCCGTCGACCCGGGCCTGGTCATTACCGGACGGCGAGCTGCCCATTACTCGTCGTCCGCAAGCCCGCGCCTACGGTGGCCGGGAATCGGCGATCGATTCCCGCCGCCCAGGGCGTCTCCTACGGCGGCTAGGGGCGCGAGGGCGCGGCCGCTGCCTCTCCCTCTCGCGTTCCGCTTCCTCCTTCGCGAGCATTACTGCTTCGCAGAAGGAGGTGACAGCCTCCCATGCACTCTCGCTCCGCACCATGGCCTGGACCAGGTTTGGACGCGAGAGATCGCCGCCGCCGATCGCCTCCGTGAGCCGATCGCCTCCGTGAGACATTTAGGACATGTTTCACCACCTTCGATTATGTTCCTATTAACTTACTGGCAGATAATTTAATACAAATTCTGTTCCATTTTTGAATTTATTCGGTGAGTAGTGGCTATTCGGACATCGTGAAATAGGCCCTTATGACGTTCGTATTACAGAACGTCACTCTATACTCCAGCATTACTTAAAACTAGTTTCAACAAATCAAATGGCTTGAATCTAGTTTTATAATAATGCTTGAGTATTGAGTGACTTTCTGTAATACGGGCCTTAGAAATAAATATATACTAATTCTAATTCTAACTCTAAAAAACACGGTATGATTAACTTTATCTAACCCAAATAAAATTGTATCTCTTGTCTCGCAAATAAAAAGTGACAGAGTAAAATCTCTTTATCAAGAAAGAAAAGAAATATCCATGTTTATTTTTTAAGGATAACAACTTGTTCAAGTTTTATTTTGATGTTTATCTTGTAAATCAAGTCGACGATAAGTCGAGCGTTTTTTTGGCACTGGCAACATTTTTTGCTGTCGAATTTATTTACTTACCTACTTGTTGAGATATTTATTTTTAAATACCTACTGAAAATGGTTTATCGTATTTTGCAAGTTATCAGTGTAGATAAAATGAGTTTAATTTTGAGCAAATTTTCAGATTATGAAAAGAATTTAAGTATGATGCTAGCTTGTTATTTTGAGGAGCTCGTGGCTAAGTAATAACAGCCGCACGGGTCGATCCATCAGGTTAAGCTACGCTTGCCGGGGTTGGTCCGTGGATGGGTGACCATCTTTACATACCGAGACTCCTCCATGCCTCGGAAAGCACGTTAAGCCGTTGGTCCCGGCTGTCATTCGTGGATCTTTGACAGTCGTTACGGGTCGTCAGAAGCCCGAAAGTCTGACAATCAGTCTTACCAAGGGGTATCGTATTACCCAGTTGATGGTTGTGGAGGTCAGATAGGCAGTCGCTCCATGTAAAATAATGGTATTCAGCTGCATCCGGTAGACTGGAAGCCGACCCCAACATAGTTGGGAAAAGGCTAGGCAGATTGATTGCTAGCTTGTTATTTTCTCACTGTAATGGAAGAGCCTCTTCATATACGAGTACGCAGAAAGAAAGCCGTGATTACCAGTTTGTTAAGTGGCATATTACATTTCGACCGCGATTTTTGCGTTAAATAGCCAACTTTGGCGTTCTTATTCTGAGAAACTGAAAGACTTCGACAACTTTGACTTATTGAGTGGAAGGGGATAGTTATTAGTATAGGTGTAGTGGCCTCGCTTTTCGCATTTTTTTCTTATCTATTTGTATTTGTCATGACATCATTAATCTATAATAAATTGCCTGATGACATTAAACAATTACCAATGCTCCAGTTTAAAAAGAAACTACATTCATTATTAATAGAAAAATGTTACTATGATGTCAAAGATTACTTGTGTGACAAAAATATTGTATTCCAATGACAAAAAAGGAAAAATAACTATCATTTTTTCCCACATAATATGTATATTGTGAATTGTATTTGAATGCCATTTAAATTGCTTGTGTCTTTCCTCTTTTTTTAAAAAATTTTTTGAATATTTATGTAAGAATATAATTTGCAATATTGTAATAAGGAATTATGACTTATATGACTTGGAATTGACTTTGTATGTATAAATAATTTGGAATATTTTAATAATGTATCGAGACTAATTTGACTAATTGTGTTTTAAATTCTGATTTATATTTTATTATTGTATGCCTCAACGGCGGGACATAGCTGAACTTATTTTAATTATTTAAGACCTGCATTTATGTGTATACCTATAGTCCACAATAAAGATTATTTGATTTGATTTGATTTGTATAAAGCCAAAATTTCGAAGCAAGTTTTTCACAAAATGCGAGAGTGCATTTATTCGAGTTGATGGATTGAATTATTTTGCAAAGCAAATGCAGTGAAAAATATTATAATAATATCTCTTAAATAGTAGTTTAGTTCGTAGCGCCCTCAGAAATATGAATTATGAATTTTGAAATATGTATTTGGAATATAAAAAAAATCCCATTGAAAACCATACAACTGCTAAAAATTGTTAGAATTTACTGTAAATTTCTACTTACTACATTAATACTATTACGTAAAATTTATACTAGGATAAACGTTAGTTCAGAAGAAATTATAAAAAATAAATGAATTATGAGACTCAAAATAAACGTAATTACAACTGCCAAATTGCTGCATAATGCGATGAATCGCCATGCTTCGATATTACCTAATCGGTCAGAACGGAATTTGTGATAGGCCTCGTGAAGTATATAAAAAAAGACTTCCATAAAAAAAGGTCTAAGCATCTAGAAGAAAAAAAAAACGCAAAAAAGGAGATGAATAAACTTTTTCGTCTCCAAATGCTCAATATTTTAATCGACAACTACTCATTTTTTTTAACTATAAAAAAGGAATTTTAATCAACTAGAGAAGTATTTAATGTAAAAAAGTTTTAACTTATTGCTGTATTTTTTTTTTTCAAATTAAATTAATACTGCGAAATATCTTTCATATTGGTGGATACGAGATTCAACTAAAATCAAACGCATCGCTATTTACAACCGTATTTGTATATCTTTACGATTTACTACCTAAACTTGAAGATTTACGTCTTACCTCACCTTAAAAACAAAAACATCTAGTTTTTTGTGTGATATGTCCAAACATATTTATTTATTTATTTTTAATGAAACACACTGAAACACAATTTAGAAGATTGTGAAGTTTAACAATGTGTAACGTATCAATATGTAATTTTTGTATAATCCTGCGGTCACTCACACGAAAGAATCATAAGGCTATTGTTTTAAAACATCATTTTAATTTTTTTTTTCTTTTCTTTTTGTGTTTCACGAAGTATGTCCAAATAAACGTTTTTTTTTTCTTTTGTTTTAAAACATTATTTTAATTTTATTTTTCTTTTGTTTTTGTGTTTCACGAAGTATGTCCAAATAAACGTTTTTCTTTCTTTCATTCTTCTTTTTTTCTAGAGAGCGTTTTTTGACAGCTTAAAGTCAAACCCCGCTGCCAACATGTTCACTGCGGCCGTTATGTGGCGGCCACCGCTCATGAAACCGGTAATTATTCATATTATATTCAACACCTTTTCATCAAACTTCCGTTTTTAGTCCAGTTTACTCGACGCTCAACCATAATAAAGGTAACCTTTTTAAAACGTAACACGCCAATTAAACCGCGCTTTTAATTTTAAACCGCTCGTGTTTGAACTATTAAATATTCATTCACAGGTTATTACCGGCTGTCTTGTACCTTCCGGCACTTAAATCGTGTTTCACTAACTAATTTGTTACTTAAATTTTAATTGGTGATGCTAATTGGGACTTTATTTTAATGCGCACAGATCTGAAAAATGTTTACACTATTAAAAGCGATATTATTTTAATATCGCGATAGGTATAATTAATTATTTCACTATCAACAACTGAATGCGTTGGTAACAAACGCGATGTTTTGTTACTCCGTATTTACATTGTTTCACATTAGCATAAATATTGTGGTGATTTGATTATATTTTGTTAACTTATTTATTTAATCATTAATTTGTTTAACTTTGTTAAACTAATAATCTAATTAATTGGTTTACGTTAACATTATATCCTATTTAGTTCAATTTTGTTAGCCACCATTCGTTCTTGATCGTATAAAATAAATGTTAATTTTACCACATTATAGACCTACATGTCCTAGAACCAAAAATTTCTGCCGGTTGGCAGATGTCACTTCGAATTTTGACTGGGCCGGCGAGGTGGATTACGACCCACTCCCTCTCATAGAGTGGAGGCCTGCGTCCCAGCAGTGGGAACATTATATTATTATATATTTTACAATATTTGTAAATATGTGAGCACCATGTATCTATAACATAATTCATTTATGTGCCATTTTTAATTCTTTTTACTAATTGTGGTACCATAATTTTATTATAGATAGGTGCATCGCCTTCACATAAAGGCCAAAGACCAAGGGTGCCCAGACACGGGATCGTCTGGCGCCCATGTGCTGGTTTAGTTCCTGGGATGGTCACACCCCAGAGGAGGGTGCCCGTATTCCCACCGTAAGCGGCAGAGAGGAGGACACCGTGGAGTTTTAGTGGGTTAGAGTCCCACATAACTGCACTATATCCCCATGGTAGTGCAGAATGCATGAGCATTTCTACACGATAAAAAAAAAATGGGTCATACACTAGAAGGTTCCACAAGCAACATATAAATTCTGCTATACACTAAACTTCAAAATATTCTGGTAACTGGTATTCTTACCATGACGGCTTTACAGTTTGTAAAAGTTCCATTTATTCGGTGGCCACAGGACTTTTGCCGGCTGACTTCTTTCAAAATACATACAATCTCATGGAACATTTTCCTGAAAATGTTATCTCAGCACATTGTGTGTGGAAGTAGTGACGGTGGTACTAACAGAGAATACATTTTGCATTCTAATATGTGTATTGTTACTGCTTGCGCTCGCATAAGTCTGTGGAAGTGCGTTTAGATGGGTTGAGTTGAGGTTCGTTTGTTTTGTGCTTAGTGGCTTGCTCGTAAACGGTAAATTCGTAGTGGATCAGGAAAATCTCTTCTCTTGCTTTTATTTAAAAGTCTTGAAAGAACAATATTAAGTTACCAGTAACTTAATATTGTTTTTTCAAGACTTTTGCCAGCGACTTATTCCGCGTGAAATTTCTTGGTGCCCCGACCCACTGGGTCGCATCGCATCATATCGCCCGCCGATGCTTCGTTTTTGCTTGGCGTTCTTTTTGACTTTTTTTTTTGCTCTGTTCCTAAGGGTTGTATCGTGATTTTAAACAGTTTATAACCGCCTTCAAAAATTGGGCTATCAAATGAAAAATAATTTTCAAATTCGACTGGTAGTTCCAGAAATTAGCGCGTTCAAACAAACAAAAAAATAAACAAACTCTTCGGCTTTATTATTGGTATAGATATAGATTTAAGGGCAGATATTTTGTGAGCAAGATGTGTACGGTCAAGAAAACTAATCAATTATCGAATTGACGCACTACGTCATCTTGCCGTGATAGCCATTTAATACAACTGTCAAAGGATGACGGATGTTGTGATTTGAATATAATTAAGTAATCAATTTGATAAACAATTAATTTCCCTGATTTTCCACGAGCTGCAAAATCCAATGTTTCTTCTTCAAAAGAGGCCGACTTTTACAAAATGTTTGTGATCTCGAAGTTGTGCGAGTAAATACTCTGTTTGCTTGAATTATTTGCTTGCAAATACAAACTAAACAGCCTTACGTGAACCCTAGTTTACATTGCTGCTACATTTTATTCAACTCAGTAGCTTCTTCCACTAGCACAGATGATTTAAATATTGGCTCATACTAAACGCTTCCAGTTGACTACCGCCAGTACTCGCCTATTTACTCTCTCAAAGTAAACAGGCACAAAAGACAAACATTCCGTAGCGTAATGGTGCGCGGTTTTGTTGGATAGTAGAGTAATTTGTAACTGTGACATAAGTATATTGCACTGGGTATTTACGCTTTATTCATTTAATTTTATCATGCGGGATGAGCAGAGGACACTTCAAAAATTAAGTTCTGTTTTATCACAGAGAAAGATAATTGTAAGTAATTAATAATTCTTTAAACTTTTTGCAAAATTGCGACACTTTCACTATTGTATTTTTTAAGCGTAAAATAAGTTAGGTTGTTGAAGTTTTGAATATGCCGTGCCTCGGAAAGCACGTTAAGCCGTTGGTCCCGGCTGTCATTCGTGGATCTTTGACAGTCGTTACGGGTCGTCAGAAGCCCGAAAGTCTGACAACCAGTCTTACCAAGGGGTATCGTATTACCCAGTAACTGTGTTGTGGAGGTCAGATAGGCAGTCGCTCCATGTAAAATACTGGTATTCAGCTGTATCCGGTTAGACTGGAAGCCGACCCCGACATAGTTGGGAAAAGGCTAAGCAGATGATGATGTTGAAGTTTTGAACAAAAGTATTGTGACGGATGCTTATTCTGGATAGAAAGATAGATACAGAAAGTTGATTATTCCATTCTTTGAAATAATGATGTTCAGTCGAATGGAAACTTAATTAATGGAGGTAATAAAACTACGGTTTCCAGTGACAGCTGTGATAAAAATGATGGCAGAGTTTGACTTTACGCCGAACCCAACAAAATCAATAAATCTGCCTAGCCTTTTCCCAACTATGTTGGGGTTGGCATCTAGTCTAACTGGATGCAGCTGAATACCAGTATTTTACATGCAGCGACTGCCTATCTAACCTCCACAACCCAGTAACTGGGTAATACGATACCCCTTGGTAAGATTGGTTTTCAGACTTTCGGGCTTCTGACGAGCCGTAACGACTGTCAAAGATCCACGAATAATAGCCGAGACCAACGGCTTAACGTGCTTTCCGAGGCACGGAGGAGTCTCGGTATGTAAAGATGGTCACCCATCCACGGACCAACCCCGTCAAGAGCATTACCTTAACCTGATGGATCGACCCGTGCAGCTTTTATTACTTAGCCATGAGCTCCTCTTACGCCGAACCCAATATACTTGGGAAAAAGGTAGGCAGATTGAAGCTAACTCATTCCGTCTCACTCATAAAATAAGTAGTCCAACATTTTACAGCTTGTAAATGACAGCAGTCAAAAATTTAACCGAAATGTCTTCTGTATTTATTCGACTGCGTGTGCCAAATTATTTTGAATGTTTTATTTATGCAAGGATTGTAAATCCAGCTGGCTAAAATGCAAATAATTAAATATTATAGATGTAAACATTTGTACAAAATGGCTGGCACCTTATGTTTGTTTCCGCGTATAACGGACTGGTTTTCTTTTTATTTTAATTTGGCACTATTTTATATTTTACATAAATAATATAAGGTGCTGATTATTATAGCATAATCATCCTACAATGTTCTCACTGCTGGGGCACAAGCCTCCTCTCGGTGAGAGGGACCAGCCGTAATCCACCTCGAAGGCCCAGTACGGGTTGGTAGATGTCATATGTCTTCGAATTTTAGGTTCTAGGACAGGCCGGTTTCCTCATGATGTTTTCCTTCACCGGTTTGAGAGCAGTGGAGATGAAATAATTGACAAAAAGTAAAGCACCTGCCAGGGTTCGAACCTACGACCTACAACTCGTAAGTCGCGGCCGTTACCACTGCGCTACCACTACTCTATTATAATGATAATAATCAATATTTTCCTTATATGCTCTTAAACGGTTCATTTACATGTGCATTTTGAAGTCAAGGCAGTACTTAATTATTAGTTAAATATGGCGTTTATAAAACAACATCAAGCATTTTAATCAAGGCGAGTGCGCTAAAGTAACCAGCGGGGCAATTGCGTAACACACTATCAATCAATAGGAATCGGTTTCATTTTGACAGTTCAACAACATTCATTGTGTTATTTACATTGCTGAGCAGAGAAATTTTTCGAACATGAAGCAAAGTTTATTTCAAAATTAATCAGATGCCGATTGATAGTGTGTTACTCAATTAGGGTTATGCGTAATAAATAATTCTTGTTTTATTGCAAATCGCTGCTCTGTGATCAGTCGTATCAGTAGACAGTGTAAGGATTAATGCTATGATTAAGCCTCGTTGGTATAATGCTGGCTGACATTCAATCATTTAAATATGGAATATCTTCTGTCAAGAAAACAAGCCTGGTTTTCTTGACAGGGTGACAGAGATAAATCTGGACAGGGCTCGGCAAAGAAATCATTTTAGTAGGAGTGTTTTATAATTTATTCTGAGCTTTAAATACAGAAGGCTTCAGCCCCATTTAAATAGAGTCCCTCTTGTATTATTTAGTAGTTCAGTTAATATCCTACTGTGAAGTTCGAGGCTTTACAGTAGTATGCCGAATCGACATACTTCTCTTAGTAATAATTTTAGAAGACCTAATTAACGTTATAGAACAATAAAGTCCAGATGAGATGAGCCATGGTGCACCTACACGCAATTTACAATAAGATTAGACATTTAAACAAACCTTTTTTACAGTCCGTTGAACTGATTTTGACTTCTGTTCCGTAGGCTTAAGGATGGCATTAAAGGCAAAAAAGTGGTTATAATACCAATTGTTTACTACAGCTGCCATTTAATGTCATGCCACCAACGCAATAGAAGTCAAAATCGGTTGAACGGACTGTAAAAAAGGTTTGATTAAATGTCTCTAATGGTGTGTGTCCATATTAACATTATAAACGCGAAAGTAACTAGTTAGTTTATTAGTCTGTCTGTGTGTTTATCTTTCCTTTCAACGTCTAAACCGCTAAATGGATTTGGATTAAATCTGGCACACTGATAGACTATCACCTGGCTTAGGACATACAAAACTTTTTTATCACGTTAGTACGTTCCGTGGGATAACTTCCGACAACCACGCGGACGAAGCCGCGGGCAAAAGCTAGTATGATATAGATAATTGGTTTATGGTTTTGTATTTGTTAACCCAATGTTACGTGTTAACATGAATACGCGCACAATCTCCATTTACTTCAACGCCAGCTATTATTTGTGTTGAACATAATGAAAACGTATTCATATGGCTATAAGCCTCACGCGTGTATACATCCGTGAATGGGTACCAATCGATGCATCCACATCGGCACGGCATTTCATATTCCGCTTTGATAGGCCCTACCTTCGATCTGAATGGAGTCTAGTTTATTTATGTTTATAACTGGATTTCTGATGTTTTGTCAGGCTTAATCTACATTACTAGTTAGTTTAGTTTGACAGTTGTGCGACAGAGACAAGAATAATGCTTAGCCAAAGCTAATAATGCTTAACAAATAAGTAATGCATGTTGTGCTTACCTGTAAAAAATTGGTACACTAGTCTATAAGTATATTGGATGTATTACATATCAGTGTATCAGTGTATTCAATTGTTGGTGAACCAAATAAATAAAATAAAATGAAGTAAAGTCCATGCTAAGTAAGTAACGTTTTTAAATTCCAGTCAGTGATTTCGTTAGTTCCAGTTTTGAGCACTGGTTCAGATAAGTTTGTGGCGGTGATCATGGAACATGGAACTGCCACTCCCCGCGTGCGGGGGAAATAAGCCACGCCCATCGAGCTACTATTTATTTTCAAGGTAGGGCTTTAAAAGGAGCAACTGAACTTTTTCAAGATCTCGTGTCTTTCCTTCTATGTGTAACGGAAGTTTTTCTCACAACCTATGTTTTAACGTAAGAATGTGGCCGGTTTTTAACCGATGAAAAAAGAAAAGAGAAGGTTCTCAATTCGGCATGTATGTTTTTCTTATTTATTTATTTCTGGAATTTCAACACAAGGGCGTTGTTATTTTTCTTATTGGTTTGTGGCGGCATTTACATCGCCACATGCAAACTACACATCACAATGACGTCATGACGTCACGCAAATCCTGCATCGCGCAATCAGAGTTTACCGCGCGGCTAGCATATATACAACGTCCCGACATCAACCTTCGGGCAGTTGCCCACCAGACACGACACCCGTCTGGTCGGAGGATCCTCCCTTTTCAATAGAGGATGAGTGAACCTTACACCCTGTTCCTGAAGCCTCTATACTACTGTCTTGTCAATGTCTACTGGATTTACTGGAATTGTTGGTATGCTTTGAGTAAATCTAAATAGTGCTAGAAAATATCTAATAATAGAAAATATCAATCTAGAAAATAGTGCTTCCATGTAAATGCTGTGAAAAATCTTCAATGACACGTACCGGGTACCTGTCGGGCACAGTGCTTGCATTCAGTGCACGGTAATCACCGCAAGGTCTCCAGTGTCGTCGTGCTACACCAGGCAGACGCCCAAGGTCCTCATGCGTCAATAGGTTATTAAAAAAAAATCTACAAAAGTTCCTACCCCTTAAAAAACTGGCCAAGTGCGTGTCGAACCACGCACAATGAAGGGTTCCGTAGTTGGGATGAATTTATCCCAAGAACATACTTAGAATTGTAGTTGAAAAACATGTTCTCTCATACATCCCAACTGAAAATGTAAGTTTGTACTTACAACATTGAGAGATTTACCATGTTGTTTTAAGACCAGACTTCTTATAGGTTTTCTTGTAATTTACAGGTAAAGATCTATTTTCTGTATTTTTTTTTTAATTTTAGGCTCAGCAGTTTCGGAGATAATTTTCGTCCATTTTCTTAAATCACTTTAAAACAATTTATTTTAAAATTATAAAAAAAAATATATTTGAGACCCATAGAGTAAGTACTTTCATTTGATATGGCACATGGTATAGTTTGCAATTTTTTTTTATATTTTGCTTATTTGTCCCGCAAAAGTGACCCCCTTATTCAAAATTAAATTATTTACTTGTCCGTATTTGGGTCACAGAAATTCATATGTGTACCAAATTTCAACTTAATTGGCCCATTAGATTCGGAGCAAATTGGCTGTGACAGACGGACAGACTGACAGACAGACACACGAATGAGGGTTCCGTTTTTTCCTTTTGAGGTACGGAACCCTAAAAACTGTCAGTGAAGTTTTTCTCGAAAGCGGTAACGTAGGATTTGGCCGGTTTACACTTTTATTGTTACTACAATAATATTGGTTTTCACTGCTGGAAAAGTCAATCTAGAAAGAAAAATACTTATTCAGGATTCACACAGACTATCAGATAACATTAATGACATATGATGACAATCTGTATATTGTCAACATGTCATTAATGAGCGAAATACAAATGCGTGCAAAAAAAAATGACAGAGCCCGTAACCTTCTTGAAAGTATGTAGAAAAATTTATTCATTTGTTTTCGAGAAAATTGAAAACCTACAAACATACGGGTGGAATATATAATTCTCCTTTATTTTTAAGTCAGTTAAAAAGTCAAGTTATGTAAATAATCGAAAATTAACGAACACAAATAAACAAAATTAATATTTTGTCAATTACACTGGCAAAATAAAGTGTGAGCTAAAAGTGAGTGATGGGGACTTTCCCAGCCCAAAACCTTATATCTATGGAAAAGAAAAGACAATATACTCCACGGTTACTTTCCTAAAAAAATATTTTAATAAATTATTATACCATATTAAAATATCTACCATCATGAACGGTTTCCAATCGATGCACCCACACCGATATGGCATCTCATATTATACTTTGACAACCCTCTCCAGTGAAAGGCGTTGTCGTATACAGGGTGAGGAGTTAAATTGGGATTATTATGGCCATATAAATTACAGATAAACAAATAATTGAATTAGAAATCAATTAACAGCTACAAATGCCGAAAGTCTGACAACCAGTCATACCGAGGGGTTACCGATTAAAAACACATTTTTACTATGGCGTGTATAAAACTTATCTCAAAAACGGATTATAAAACTTATACTTACAAACACAGTCAACTGAAATATTTGTATCTAGAAGTTTATATGTGGAAGCTTATTTTAGCAAATTGTCCTACCTATGAATGATTGTAACTATGATATTAGTCTGTAAGCTTTCTGTAAGAATAAATAAATAAATAAATGTTATCGAGCTGAGTTTATTAAATTAATTTTATTTATGAGTTCGCCAATTGATTACATTTTTCAAAAAAACGCATTTTTCTTTTAACAATCTTAAAAATTTGGTCCCGTGTAAGCCAGAGAGATGACAAAATAAGACAGCCCTCCTAAATGAAAAATTTGGACGATATAGTTACTTATTAATACACAAAGCAAACTAGAGTGGCTCATGGCTGTATCGCGCAGATCGATCGACTCGCGAAGTTCAGGCACGCCTATTGCGGTCAAGTGCTGAGACAAGGTCTAAAAAAATTATTTTTAACATTCCAAAAATATTTCAATTTGTTGTGGTCAGATAGGCAGCCGCTCCATGTAAAATACTGGTATTCAGCTGCATCCAGTTAGACTGGAAGCTTTTAAAACTTTTCCCAACATAGTTGGGAAAAGGCTAGGCAGATTGATTGATTTTCCGCTATTTTACAAACATACATATTTACACACACATATATATATATATATATATATTTTACATATATATTTTTATATACATCGTTATGACACGTTTGAAATCTCCATTACCTTAGCAACAAAACTATGGTAATTTAAAATTGGTTTTTGCATAAACTTTGTAAAGTTGCTTATTTAATTTAGTATCAGTGTCAGGTGCGTGTACAACCAGATGTATGAACGTAAACGAGGCAAAAGGAGTATGTAACGATCGTATCAAGTGGCGTCCTGTAGTTTCTGCCTACCCCCATGGGAAGAAGGCGTGAGTTTATGTATGTAAAACAGTTGCAAGTACAATGTATAAAAAATATCACCTTTTTTGTGACGCTGCGCTGTATCAGTCCTGGGCAAAGGCCAAGGCCATTTTTTTATGCAATAATAAAAAAAATAAGTTATTGACTCTTGCGGAAACACCTATATTTATTTATATTTTATATATTATATACTAGCTGCGCCCCGCGATTTCACCCGCGTAGACCGGGATGTGTTAATCCAGGGTATAAACTATCTACATTCCAAATTTCATCCAAATCGGTCCAGCCGTTTGAGCGTGAAGAAGTAACAAACATACACACACTCACAAACTTTCGCCTTTATAATATTAGTGTGAAGTGTGATGGTATTTATTTTACGTAATTATATACGAATGTAACTATCTCTCAGCATCAGACAGCTTCCCAACTGATTTTCTATTAAAAACCTCAACCTGTATACGTCTATGTAGAATCCTCACCACTAAAGCAGTTAATATCGCTTCGATACTGGACGGGGATTCCATATCCGTTATGTGGGAAAGTTGAACTTCATCCCTGAATGTGTGGTTTTAGGAGTTCTACGAGTAGCGATATAAGTTGCTTATTACCATATTACTTTCGGCCCTTCCAAATTTACTTAATACTCAATCATTTATTACATTCCACAAAGTATCTAAGTGGCTTAGCCAACAGTTTGTAGTTAGTAGTGCTATATAACATCGCTGGTATAACCTGGATGAGGCTGGCACAGGAGCGTGGGGATTGGCACATGATTAGAAGAAGAAGAATAGTAGGTGAAAGAAAGAAAGAAAAAAAAACTGTTTATTTTATATCTAGGCTTAAAAAACTAAAACAAAACGGAAATTTGCACCACTTCCGCGCGAAACGGCCAACGCTCAGCATAATGCCGTGGCCCGTGCACGAAGGCACGAATCAACGGCGCTGGTTTTCAGCGCAAGCCGGCGTGACACTGTCTCAGAACTTGTATAAAATCACACAAGTTCTGTCTACAGCGACAGACACAAAACGACGCTGTATCGGTGCGCACCACGCGGGTGAAGTCGGGCTGTGGATAGATAAGAATAGGGGAAGACCAAAGAAACGATGGATGGACTATGTGAAAGATGTTATGGCTAGAAAGGGGATGACTACTGAGATGACGATTAATAGAGAAGTCATCATTCTCCTGCCCTTATCCCAAACTATTTGGTGTAGACGCAACATGTCCTTTTTTTACATACTTCTCTATTAGTCGTCATAATAGAGAAGTATCCGGAAGAAAATGACATATTGCGCTGACGTCAATTAAATTAAACAAAAAGTGTAACTTAAAACAAATTAATGAAATTGCCAATCCACCTTGAGTAGTCAGTACTCATGCCTTCTCTGAATGAGAAGAGGCCTCTGCCATGTAGTGGTACATACAATAAAAGGCAGGTGTTCCTATTATTTATGTTGGATGAATATTTATGGGAGGGACCATAAGCCCCGCCAAAAACCGCCGCCAAAAAGAGCTTTATCTCCATGCAAAGCTGACCGGCGCAAGCCGATTCCGCGTCGATAAGTGTGTTCACTCCGTTAGTGCGACTTTTTCAAGTTCATTATTACATTTTCCAAGTTGTATTTTAGGCGGAAGTAGATCGAACAAATGGCAAATTAGGCATGCAGCGTGTATCATATTACCCGGTAACTGGGTAATACGATACCCCTTGGTATGACTGGTTGTCAGACTTTCGGGCTTCTGACGACCCATAACGACCGTCAAAGATCCACGAAAGACAGCCGGGACGGCTTAACATGCTTTCCGAAGCACGGAGGAGTCTCGGTAAGTAAACATGGTGACCGATCCACGTACCAACCGTGGCAAGTGCAGCTTAACCTGTTTGATCGACCCGTGCGGCTGTTATTACTTAGCCACGAGCTCCTCCTAACACACCTACTAACAAGAAGAAACAATAGATAATAATATTTTCCGTCAAATAAAGATTTTCGCTACGAAGTATCTTATAATAACTTCCTTGATAAGGGTCACTCATTATGACAAGAACATTAGCTCTTAATTATGGTCTTAGTAAATGATATCGAATATCGATGGGTTATAAGGGATTTTCTTTGTGACAGGTATTATACGCGGTTTTGTGTTACTTTGACAACTCAGGTACAATAATAACATAAGTACATCACACTAATAATATATAGACGAAAGTTTGTGAGTGTGTGTGTGTTTGTATTTTTGTTACTTCTTCATGCACAAACGGATGGACCAATTTTGATAAAATTTGGAATGGAGGTAGCTGACACCTTGGATTAACACATAGGCTATTTTTATTTCGGTCTACGTGGGTGAAACCGCGGTGCACAGCTAGTATATTATAATGTTAAGTTCAATTAACTCAGTCTATCGCAGTTCACTGCTGGATGCCTCTCGCAGGCTGCGCCACAACACCCTGTCCTCCGCTTTCCGCATTAAGTCTGCTCCAGCCACCTTTTCAAGGTCGCCATTCCATCTAGCTGGAAATTCCACGTGTAATAAGTTGATTGATTACAAATAAGCTAAGCAATCTACTTACATAATTGTCCGTAAATTCAAATCACACCACGGAATTGACATTCTGTCATTCTTTGACAGTCGTGACTTTAACAAGGCAAATAGTGCGTGTGCCAATTGGCTAAAAAAAAAAAATCCCGGACTGCATCAATTGCCAAGAGGATCTCCTCTCCACTTCTTTAAATCATCATCAGCTTACAGCAGTCCACAGCTCGGCGTAGGCCTCTCCAATCGCACGTCATTCGGCTCGATTCACGGCAACTCTCATCCAGCTGCCACCCTGCGAAGATCATGGCTCCACCTAGCCTGAGGGCGTCCTAGCTTACGAATGTCAATTCGCGGTCTCCACTTAAGAACTCGTCTACCCCAACGGTCATCGGTTCTACGGCTAATATGGCCGGCCCATTGCCACTTCAGCTTACTTATTCTGTGAGCTATGTCGACAAACGCTGAGCAGAGCAGAGCTTCTTCAAATATTTTGTTTCATTTCATCAATTTTATTTACAAAACAGCATTATTAATTTTGATGTACAGTCAGCAACAAAAGTCGATTAACACTTCACTTTTTTTAAATCTTAATTATTGAGCAAGATATTTCATTAACATCGGATCAGAAGTAAAATTTAAAGATCTTAGGTATATTAAAAAAAGTAGCAGAGTTAATCGACTTATGTTGCTGACCGTACCAAATAAATAAAACTATGTTTAAAACGTAAATTGCTTTAAATTATTTTGTTTCGGAGGTAGGAATGGTATAAATTACCCTTAGTTGAACTGTTAGCGAGATCGTGTTCTATTTTAGACTAAAATTAGCATTTTACATTAATTTAGAAGTTCGGAAAGTTAAATTATTTCCTTTTCGCTATTTGATAATTATATTTGTACTGAGGCGACATTTATAATGTAAATGTTTCATGATTGTATTAATGGGACTTTAAATAAATACAAATTATTTTCAACGGCGAAATCTTTAAATTCCGTGTGCTTATGAAAACTACGAAAATCATACAACATAATTTCGGCCTGATGTGTCATAGGTAATTCAGGTAATAAAAACTGGCCAAGTGCGAGTGGGACTCGCACAGTAAGGGTTTCGTACCACCATACAATATCTAACACTGCATTTTTTTTTAATACTTCATTTAAAAAAAAAACGTTTCTTAAACGGGGACCACCTTTGATTTTTAACTTTATTTAATTTTTTGTTAAAGTTGCAATAGAAATATATAGCTTCAGATTTCAAAGAAATGGCTCTAGTAAGAAAAAACAAGCGATGACCTATATGTTTTAAGGTTTAAAATGCATGGTGTGTTAATTCTTAACATGAAACATAAATAAACCCACTTACCACAGTACAATTAAACTATTAACTGAGTAAAACACTTTCACACTCGACCGACCGAACAATGACATGACAGAGAAAAAAATATTTTTTAATGTCATAGACGAGTCTCAGTCAGTGTTGACGTATCTTAAATCGTTCGGAAATAGATAACGCATCAAATTAAATGCATAGAATTCGATATTAGTACTTAATAGTGATGGAACAACGTTAATAATAAAAAAATATTTTCTTGCTATAGAACTCACACCACGTACAATATTAGGTAAAATGACTCCACGGACCCGATTCACACCGCGCTCGCGTGAGTGGATATGTGAAAATATCAACTGTCTACCTATTACGATTCATAAGATACAGTCCGCTGACAGACGGACGGACGGAGAGCGGAGGCTTAGTAATGGGGTTCCATTTGACACCCTTTTTTTTTGTGGATGGGAAATCGTAAAATGACTTCTCCCGCTCTGGGCAGAGCCGGAGGGCGTGTCAGACTTTTACTGACTAAAACCCACCCGTGTTCCTTCAGTTGCCCGTGCCAGGGCCACGGTATCTCTTTCGAACTACCCGCGACCCCGGCGGCATCGGCCCTATTGGACCCCGTCACTGCTGACATCTCTTTGAGGCGCGCGTGGAACACAACGCGCCGTCAACCCGGGCCTGGTCCTCCATTTGACACCCTTCGGATACGGTACCTTAAAAAGAATTGCTGGTGCAAACACGACGAGCTTCCGTTGCGTAATTTCGACAGATGTGTTACCGTGTTATGAATTACGATAACATAACATAACATCACTTATGTAATCCCCAAAGAGTTAAGTAGAGGTGTACCTACTCGTACATAGGTACAATAATAAATCGACATATTTATTGACAGATTTCAAATAATTTCAATTCAAATCTTGTTTTTAATCGATTTTTTTTTTATTTATTATTTATTTATTTATTGATACACCAACGACTTATTCACTAAATCATTACATTAAATATATTCGGACTATTAAATGATATTGTTTAAAAAAAACCCACGGCGGAAAATTGTGACATGAAAAAGACATCAAATTAAACATTTCAAAAGCCCACGACATTAAAGCGTAAATGGAATATTATCAATAACTGTCGTGCGTAACCCGTGTTGTAGAATGCAAATGATGGCTTTTTTTAAAATTTAAAATTTTAATAGTGAATGCAATACATATATTTAAATATTACGAGAAGCTCGTGGCATAGTAATAACAGCCGTACAGGTCGATCCATCAGGTTAAGCTACGCTTGCCGGTCTGTGGAGGGGTCTCATCTTTATATATCGAGACTCCTCCGTGCCTCGGAAAGCACGTCAAGCCGTTGGTCCCGGCTGTTATTCGTGGATCTTTGACAGTCGTTATTGATCGTCAGAAGCTCGAAAGTCTTGACAACCAGTCTTACCATAGGCCATAGGGTATCCTATTACCCAGATACTGGGTTGTGGAGGTCAGATAAGAAGTCGCTTCATGTTAAATAAAGGTATTCAGCTGCATCCGTTTAGACTGGAAGCCGACCCCAACATAGTTGGGAAAAGGCTAGGCAGTTTGATATTTAAATATTAAACTGCCTTATTTTTACTTCAGTAGAAAATAAAATAACCGTTTTGGAGAAGCTTATGTATACTGTAGCGCCCCCTGGCGGCTTAGGAATGAGACTCACACAAAGAAAAAAAGCCGTTTCCGAGAAAAATGGTAACAGACACACACAAACACGTCTTACCCCAAACACATATACCTTCTCGCGGGACGCGTCAGTGGCTATATAATGAACAATTAACTTAATTTTAAAAGTTCAATTCAAATCAGAATCCAAGGAGGCTGGATATCGTTTCCTTTAAATCTCTTTGTCACAGAAACCCATCTTAGACAAGGATTAACTTTCCCTTCAGTTAGTAAGACTAATTGCAACAATTTAGTGAAAAAGACCCTTAAAAAAAAAAAATAAAAGGAATTGATCTTCACAATGAGAACGCGAGAATTTTAATTGGATTTAGACAAAGGGCGGGTTTAATTAATCTTTAGGATCTTAATACAAACAAGGTACCGGAATCTTTTTGATGTTGTTTTACTTCAACTTGCTATTTGTTAAAACAAAGTAAGGGATTTTATTAAATGTTACGCAATCTGTGTTAAATTCATTTTTAGGGTTCCGTACCTGAAAAGTGTACGCTGTCCATCCGTCCGTCCGTTTGTCTATCAGCGTGGTGTTATTCATAAACCCGTTATAAGTATATAGTTAAAATTTTCACAGATTATTTATTTCTATTGCCGCCAGAACAACAAAATAATAAAAATAAAATTAAGTTAACAATTAAAGGAGGGTCCCCATAAGCTAAACTTTTGATAAAAAAAATCTAACCCTGACATGTGGGGTGTCATTGTCTAGAACTTATCGAGTATAGTAAATATAGAATTTTTTTTTTTTTTTATCTTCAAAGTGAAGAAATAGGGGCCCGCAATGGTTGTCAATTTTAGACCATTTTTGTACGAGCTCTATCGCAACAACTAAACAAGTTAGGAATTTGAAATATCTATACATCATGTACCATATACTATATTTAATAGACGATTACTAAAAACTCCAATCCATGAAGTATTTTGTGTAAATATGGGCGATTTTCTGCAACCCCAAAATATAATTTAGTAATTCACAGTATCATTATAAAATAGAAAGTTATCTTTGCGATTGTTCAAATTTATGATGAAAAATATTCTTCGTTCAGTTTTTTTTTTATTATGTAGTATTAATACAGTACGGAACCCGTCGACTGTGAGTCTGACTCACACTTGGCAGGTGTTTTTTTTTTTACTTTACGCTGTGTGGATATAACGTTTGCTAAACGCATAAATAATTCAATGACCTGTCAAAGGCCGTAATTTAAAAAATAAATAAAACCCTTTTGTTACCATAAGCAGATCCAAAAAAGTAATTCAGTCATCTTCCATCTCTGCTTACCTTATTTACAGATAAAATCAAATTTGCTTGGAAAAGCGACTAATGCAGTAAAGGTACATAATAAAAGAGCAAATGTCAAGCCTGTTATTTATTATGTAAATTTCAAGCACATGCTTAAGGGTCTAGGGTAAGAATTTGAATTATTCTATTTCAAACTTTTACCCCGAACATTTTGGCATTCTTTGAAAAACTTCGGTAGGTAAGCGTGGTTGGGAGTTTTAAAGTTTCAAATATCAGTAGTTATATATATTTTTTTTTTAATTACTTTTTGTTTATATATTATTTTTTTAAATCAATAATAAATTTGCGTGAAATATTTTTCTTTACTTACATTTGTAATTATAAAAAAATAATTAATAATTAAATAAATTAAAATTAATTATAAAATTAAGGAAGTTAAAATCAATTTAATTATGTCGGAAAACAAGAGATTTCAATACACTGGTACACACGAGTTTACCTTTAAAATGTAGCTTCCTATAAAAAAGTACACAAAAAAAATTACGGAAATGTATACTGAAATAAAGTTTTAAAAAATGCATTTCATACCATCGTCCAATCCGTACAAGCCGCTACCATTCGCTTTCACAATTATATTGTACGTTGAACTATCAGACAAAAACTTATCCACTTTTTACATAACAATATTACACACAATGAAAAACTGAACGCTTGCTACGCACACAAACATAATTTCTTACTATAATACTGTATGAGGAATTCACAAAAGTTGCTCGACTACGTAGGCGCGCTACGACAGGAGTCTACGAGCGAACTGCCGTAGCTTTCAGCCTGCTACGAAGCTACGACATCTCATGTAACCCGTCCTGCTCACACGGCATTGTTTTTCTATATCCGTCCTTTTCACTAAATACGGTATCTCAAATAAGAGTAGACTGTTTGGTGAAGGCTTGAACTAAAATCATTGTTGCCGTTTTAAATGGTAGGAATTTTTCTTTTTTATTTCAATGTGTGTTGATTCTTATATGCGCTAGGTGTGAAAAGGGTTTATGTAAACTGACAATGTAAAAGGGTTCTTTTGAGGGTATTTTGGTTTAAATACATGGTTTTGTACGGATTGATGACCCGAGTTTTATTCTGTGGTCGGATAATTATGAAATATTAAAAACAAAAAATGTGGTTTTTAGATCTTTTAAAGGAATTATTTTATGGTTGAATATTATCATATTTTGTGATTTGTGATCTAAATATTCGTTATAATATTTCGGTGTTTTATGAGGGTCATGTTGGGATGGCGGAATTATTTTTATTGCTGCCAGCTTGCTGAAAATATTGGAATAGGATTTGGTAATAGGGCTATCAAATCAAATCAAATCAAATCAAATCAAATCATTTATTCAGTGTGTTTTTTGGTGAGGTTACATGGTCTTATAAAATACAACATTGTGCTCAAAAAACTACCCATTAGGCTTACACTTTTTTATGAAAATTCGTTCATTATTACTTAAATATATTATATTATTATGCAAAGTACATGAAGCTATATAAAGTAATGTCAGATAAATAAATAATCAAATTGTCAATTAAATATTTTTGTCAGAAAGAAATTCACTAATTGAATAATAGCATTTTTGGATTAATAAATTATATAATTTTCGTTTAAACTGCAATAAATTATAATCTTTAATAGAATTAGGCAATTTGTTAAAGATTTTAGGTGCCATGCACAGTATGCTATTGTGCATGAGGGCGGTTTTTGAAGGCCTTAAGTACAATTCATGACGATAAACTTGTCTTATTGATTTAGGATGATGTTCTGTTTTTTTGCGAAATAGTTCAATATTTTTCTTTACAAAAATTGCGGTGTTATATATATAGAGACATGGTAATGTTAATATTTTGAGCTCAATAAAATATGGCTTACAACTATCTATCGATTTCAAACTGCATATGGACCTTAAACAACGTTTTTGTGCCTTGAAAACAGAGGTTTTTTCACAGGAGTTGCCCCAAAAAATTATACCATAGCGAAGTATGGAACCAACATAACCAAAAACTATAACTAGCTACTAGCTATAACTTCTAGGTCTTCCATTTTTGTAGGTAGGTAGGTTTTAAAATAAGAATGGATAAAAAAAGTTTTTTTTTGCTTTAACTGTATCCAAATATCTAAATTGTTTTATTGTGTTACATTGATCTGTGCATAGATCAATCAAATCAATGTAGGCACTTATCGCAATATCCGCAAATTGATTAACTGATTGAATGGAAATATCGCATCAAATAATTTCAATGTAGAAACCAACCATTTATAACATAAAAGTATAGTAACAATTGGGTGTAGAGTTTATTTAGAGATTATCTTTTTCAAACAAAGAAACTACATAAATACTTGTCGCTGGTTCATATTCGGCTCGAAGGACCACGGAACTCCATTGGATAACTCTTAAGCGTAATGTCTTGATCCTCAAAAAAACATAAAAGTACATAGAACTTTGCAATTTTTTTTGAACGAGACAATTTAATTTTATAGTGAATTTCTTTACTATGGGGCTAGACAATCTAGTAAAAAAACATCAGTAGCATAATCAGCCTTTAATAGGAGGCCTGTGTGGGTTCAGTGGGTTCCCACTGCTGGGACACAGGCCTCTTTCTGTGAGAGGGAGTGAGCCGTAATCCACCACGCGGGCCCAGTGTAGATAAAAACACACACTCAAATATTTAATCCCTATTCCACATACTTACTCAAAAAGGTACATGATAAAGAAAAAACATATTTTTTTCGAAATATCACTTTAACAATAAGTGTAGCGTCAGCAGTAATGTCGATATGAAAATATAATCGATTAAAAGTTTAGATTTTTTTTTGTCCATTGTTGCTGTCATTAGCTCAATGTCGCGATAAATATAGCAATTTACAATTCTGTATAAAAATGGCTTTAAACCGTCCTTGTGCTAAAACAAGCCAGCGATGTATGCAATCCGCTCAACCTCTGAAGGTTTTCATAAAAAAGTCAAAGTTAAAATCTTGACCGTGACACAGATACCTCACAAAGACTTAGTGTGTGACGTCGCGACGTCGTTCTGAATATTTGGCTCTAAAAGATAAAAACACACATTGAATAAGGTCACTGAAAGGATGCTGTTTAGTTTATGATGTGTGAGTAATCTTGGCAACGTGAAATGTATTTTTGATTGGATGAAAAAAAAAATTGTTGTATCAACTTCTATTACAATGGGGAGAATCTTTTAAGCAAATAATTTGATTGTGTTAAGCTCCGCCCTTCCCCAAGTTATAATTGATGTAAAGTTAATGCGATATGTAACTTATAAAAACAAAAATAAAAACAAAAGTAATGATAAAACAAAAAAATTCAATGGAAACAAACTTTATATAAAAGGCAGAAATCGCGGCTGGGATGTGTGTGTTATGTGTAGGAGATGGTGTGGAGGTGAATGTGTGTGTGGGTAGTGTGTGTGAATAGTGGGTGTGAGTAAGTGTGGGTGTGATAAGACTACTCATACATCATAAAAGGTCACGCGGGAGATCACCAATGAGGTGAACCGATCAAATTAAGTCCGCGATTGGAGCTCTTGTTAATGAATGCGCCAGACTGTTATTCTAACAGTACCAGATGGAGAGAGATCGTGAGATGAGAAACGACTACAACTGCAATTGGACACAATTCATCGTGACCGCGACCGCTCCGTCTAGAATGAAGCGAAGAAGAAGAGAGCACAAATTCGTTAAGACATGTTTCAGTAACAATGCTGGGTAACTCTTGCTTACAATAAATAATTAAGCCAAGAATCCGAGGGCATGCTTGTCTCTTTTTTACACCCAAACTATAAGAAGGTAACATATAGATAACCTTTAAGGGCAAATTTCACCAATGAAACTGAACGCGGTTTAGATGTGCCGATTGTCTTCAGTTTCATAGACAGTGAAAAAAAAAACAGTTTTCGGTGAAATTCTCCGTAAGTACCATAACTGCAATGGGACATGGAAAAGCGCCCTTGAAGGTTAAAAGCTCCCAAGAACAGGTTCCTTAAAAGTATTTATCGATCAGACTTCCAAGGGACAAAGTTGGACTTTCCCATGTACAAAAAAGAAGTCAAAAGTCGATTAACACTTGCAGTTTTTTAATCTTAATTACTAAGCGAAATATTGAATTCAAATCGGAACAGAAGTACTTAAAATTTTAAGAACATTAACTCTTAACAGTAAACGAAAAAAAGAGTAGTTCATCGAATCATTTTGTAAAGTGAAGTGTAGTGTAAAAGTAAAGTGTACAGTAAAGTGTTGCTGACCGTACCTTTTTTTTTTTTTTTTTTTGTGGATGGGAAATCATCAAATGACTTCTCCCGCTCCGGGCAGAGCGGGAGGGCGTGTCAGACTTTTACTGACTAAAACCCACCCGTGTTCCTTCAGTTGCCCGTGCCAGGGCCACGGTATCTCTTTCGAACTACCCGCGACCCCGGCGGCTTGCTGACCGTACCTGCGATAATGATTGTCAGATAAAGTTTGACTGAATTACAGTTTCCGACAGTAATTAGACTAATAGATATTAGCTACAAGTACAGGTTTCCTCACGATGTTTTCCTTCACCAATGTCAGTGATGTCCAAGATAAATTCAGAAAGTACATATTATGAATTGAAAAAGGCACATTGGTACTTGCCCGGATTGGAATCACGACATTTTATAAATGATTTAAGGCAGTATATTTGAAATACGGATCTTTGTCGAAATGAAAATAGAATAGAGAACTGGTTCCTCAAAAGATTTCTTTTTTATTCAGTCCCCGGATCGATCATGCTTCTCTAGAATAATTTTAATTAAAAATTGCTAAAGAAAATAAAACAGGCTAAGTGCAAATTGAAGTGCTGTGCGAGTTTGTTAACAGTTTGTTCCCACGACTTCGGTAAGTCTGTTTATTTCGTGATCTGATTTTTTTTAAAAAACAATGTTTAGTAAATGTTCCAGATTTTTCGGTATTTCTATGAACATAACTATGAGAGTTTTCATCAGCGTTTACCGAAACTGTTTATAACACGAGTATATAATGATGTACCTACTCATTTAGTTGTTTTTGAAACTAAGTGAAAAGTAGGTAAAAAAAAATAAAATAAATAAATAAAAAAAAAATGCTTGCTAAAAATATTACACAAAATTTTTTAAAAGAAATGTAGGTACAGTCAACAAAAGAGATATCTAGGCAGGGTATACTAATATATTTGTATGTGAATTGTTTCATGTTCAATTTCATGCAAATATACATTTTTTTTGTTGGTGTGTTACAATTGAACATCAAGCAATTCACATACAAATATACCCTGCCTAGATATTTCTTTTGTCGACTGTACATAGATTTCCTTAACAGATTATGTTTTATACTACAAGGCAATTACTGAATTCTGAAGCCTGGAAATTGAACGCGGTTTTTCCGTTCCAAGCTAATCTTAAAATGGTTTAATATTTCTTTAGAAGCCAATAGAACAAGATTAGTATTTTATACTTTTTAATGGACTGGTAGGTATTCATTTTTCTTATAAAACCCATGTACTGGTTACCTAGAATTGATCGATAAATAACAAAAAAAAAAAAGAAGCTGCTGTGTGATTCTGTAAGACCTCATTCTAAAATTGGAATCTGAATCCACTGTGAGTTTTTTGATTGGCATTCTAAAAACTCGGTTGTTAATTCGAATTTACAATAGCGCTACCCTTTCGAGCGTGACAGCGAGTTGAACTGAATTGACCGTCAGATTTTGACAGATAAAGTATGACATGACGTACGAAGTGGCATTCAATAAGGTAAATCCCCCATCACTTCGACGCTCACTTTGCACTCGAACCCGATTCAAAGTGTCAAATAAAAAGCATCTATTTTACGAGTGAGAGTGAATAGCGATGTGAGATGCGAGTTGCTGTTTGAATTTTACAGAATCGACGTACTGAAACCTTTTTAATATAGGCTCATGCTGGAGAGAGTACAAAATAAGTTTGTGAGGCACTTGTACTTGCGCTTGTATGGTGTATTCCCATTTTATCCGCTTATGTACCCAACTTTATTTATTTTGGGTATGGTTGGATACAACGAACTGAGGGTCAGGAGGGATCTCGCACTCACCTCGTACATATTCAAAGTATTTAGAGGGAAGGTATATAATGCGGACATATTAGGGCACATATGTTTATGTGTCCCCGATAGGTACGTGTGGCGACGACGACAGCCACGGCTGCTGGCGGAGCCGCGCGCTCGGACAAATCTTTTAAGTGAGGCGCCACTGACGCGGGCAATCCGCACTCTCAACCTCATAGCGAATGATACGGACCTATTCTGTTGTTCTCTGAGTGAGTTCACAAAGAATGCATTGTTTGTAATAAGTTACAAAATTTAATGAAAGTAATAAGTTGTTGTTGTTGTTAGTAGTAGTAATTAGTTAGTAATTTAGGATAAGTTTTTTTTTTTGGATATGTACACTATCGCAATAGATGTAAAATCTGTAATGATAGATGTAAGTTGGAAATAAATAAATAAAAATAATTTATTGTAAGTACGATGTTTTCTTTCACCGTATGTCAGTGTGGTCTAGAGGTAATAGAGTAGGTACATATTTTAAACTAGCTGTGCCCACGACCTCGTCGGCGTGGAATTAAATCTTTCTCGCCTGTTATTATAAAACGCAACATAGCTTGTATGTTCGGACAATTTACACCATTTTTAGGTTTCCGTACCTCAAAAGGGAAAAACGGAACCCTTATAGGATCACTTCGTTGTCCGTCCGTCTGTCTGTCTGTCAGTCAGTCTGTCAAGACCCTTTTTCTCAGGAAAGCGTGGATCTCCACACTTCAAGCGTGATATCTATCAAGTTGAAATTAATATCAAATACATAGATCTATGGTCCCTTGGAGTTCTAAAAAATCAAGCTTCTAAGTCATTGCAATAAAAAAATACGGCCATTTATGCGACATATTTTGATATTCACAAGTAAATTATCAAATAGGGTACTTCGCGTTGACTTAGAATCATGAAATTTGGCAAGAAACAAGGTCTCACAGCACACGTAAAGGAAAAAGTCCAAATATTATTAATTTGTAATTGTCGCATAAAAAAATTTTTTTCGGATTACAATGTTAAGTTTTTTTTTGGGATTTTCAACTACGGAACCCTTCATTGTGCGTAGACCCACACGCACTTGGCTGGTTTTTTTGGTGTTTGTTGATTGGGCAAGTTATAGACTTGATTCGATAATGACGTCAGTAAGTAAAGCCAAATAATATCAATACCAATGATAATGTTCCTCCGTAATCTACAATAATGCTTCTCTATATCCTATAACAGCTTTTGCCCGCGGCTTCGCCCGCGTGGATGTAAGAAAATATCCACGGAAACAAAAATCCTTCCTTATTAGTTAGATACTTAGTCAGATACTCCCTTTTTCTGTCTACTTGTTTATGTCAAATGAAAAATATAAAAGGTGTATCTATTCATACACAAAATATCTTAAGGGTCATTGGGGGGTCATCATTATGAACAACTTTTACTATGGGACCAAACCTGAAAACGCGAAAAAAAAATCTGCAGTTCAGTACATTTATCTACATCAAACTCGTCAAAATGTAGGGAGTAGCTGTTTTTTTTTCGCGATATCAAAAGTTGTTCATAATGATGAGTACAATGACCCCTTAAGAGATTTCGTGTATGAATAGATACACCATATGGAGATTATATTATGTATAGATTTGTAAAAGGAACAGTGTAATCGCGTAATCTCGTGTTTTAGAGAGAACCGAGTTCTAAAAACTTCGGTCTCTTTACTCTTTCCAAAATGATTTTATATCCTCATTTCCCTTTACAGAAACACAATCAATAAATTATAGATAAATAAAGAGTGTGGGTATTCCATTATCCGTGTGAGCGTCGAAGATTATAAGGAAAATTCTCCTGTCTCACAATAATATAACCTTTGGCTCGAAGGAGTTAATATGTCGCTTGAGCTACCTCCACTGGAGACATACAGGCTTGTACGATGGACAATAATGTTTATCTCGTATACATTTTAACATCTTTTTCCCAGTAAATCAACCTTATTAGACACCAAGAAGGTCCAGTCGGTGTGTGAACACCGTTAAAACATTGAAAATAAAATTTATAAAAAAATTTAAAATTGTCAAAAAATAAAATAAAATAAATTAAAAATTATAGGATTTAAACGAGCATAGCAATATTAAAGAAACACAAAATGTCAAATATGAAATCTAAAGTATAGTGTCATTTAACAAATCGTTAATTGAATAATAACACTTATCAAGCAGTTTCTTTTTTTTTGGATTTTTGGATTGGAACAATTATATGTGGTATTTTGTTATACACGATGGGCACATGCCGGAAAAACTTTTCTTAAGTAAAGCTGTATTCTGCGCTCTATAGTTTCTGCGAATAATGTACCATGGCAAAGAAAAGGCCTAGCTCCTTTTACAACTTAATTCGTTTCGGACGGTTTTTGTTACGAAACTGGCCGGCGCTCCGTTTGATTCCGAAACCAGTTTCTATGAGCTCATCCTGACTCCAACGAAGTTGCTACTGGCTAATCTCTAATTCTTAATATAACAACTAATTCTGTAACATTAATTAAAAACAAATAAATACTTTCTAAAAACAAGAACACCTAACTATGTTACCGTTGATTAAAAACTTTCCAAACTGAACATGTAACAAACAAAATTCGGCCAATAACCTACCAACTTCTGCTTACCTGGTACTAACAGACATACACAAACTAATTAGTACTGGATTAATAATGACCCGAGGCGCCAAATTCCCGATAATTCGTAATTGAAACTAATGTAATACGATCAACACTGTAATTGATCAATTAGAAAACGTGTTAGCTGTGCGGAAGCGTCATTGGGTGGAAGATTTGTTGGGAAGATCTATCTCTACGTAATTATATATCTACAAGCCGTGGTGCCCGATGGAATTCCCCATCGGAAAAAAGTGACGAACTTTCAAATATCCTTCCTTACTGCTTATTTTCTTTATTGAGTGAATATTGTATCCTTCATAGACTAAGCTAGTAAGAAACTCTATAAGAGAAAATTTGGAAGAAAAAGTAATAATAGCTTGACAGCCTGACATATAAGTGTCATAACAATGAAAATTATAGAAAACAAATCGTTTTAAACCGATTCGCAAAATAATAGGTCTTTACCTATGAAATTGCCGTTTTCTATGAAAAAATTTAAACGATTTTTTTTCATGCATTTTTTATTTGTATTAATCGAAGTAATCACCCATGCAATCAATGCATCTTTGCCAACGCAGTGGCAGTTTATTGATGCCCTTCTTAAAGAAATCAGCTGGACGGGAGGCAACAAATTCTTCAAAGGCATTTTGTACTGCCTCTCGGGTATTGAATTTTTTTCCCGCCAAGAAGTTATCCAAATTCTGGAAAAAGTAGTAGTCTGTAGGCGCAAGGTCTGGTGAGTAGGGCGGATGACGGAGAGCTTCCAATCCCAGTTCTTGCAACTTGGAGACCGTCTGCTGTGCAGTATGAGGTCGCGCGTTGTCGTGCAGGAGCAGCGGAGACGAGCGATGGACCAATGCTGGTTGGAGATGTGCCAACTTCTCCATCATTGTGTTCAGTTCTTCACAGTACACATCTGAAGTAATGCTCACCCCGTTTGGTAAGAAGCTGTGATGAATCACACCGGCGCTAGACCACCAAACAGTGACCATCACTTTTCTAGGGGTAAGTTTTCGTTTAGGGCATTGTTTAGGTGCTGAACCAGGATCCAACCAACTTGCTGAGCGCTTGCGGTTATCAAACAGAATCCATTTTTCATCGCAGGTAACAATGCGGTTCAAAATTCCTTCATTTCTGTGTCTGTTGAGCAGTGCAAGGCACGTCTCGACGCGTACTTCGCGCTGGCGATCATTGAGTTCGTGGGGCACCCATTTGTCAAGCTTTTTTACCTTGCCAATTTGACGCAAATGGACCAATATTGTTTTGACGCTAACGTCGAAAGCTGCTCCTAATTCAGCCGTAGATTGTGTATCATCAGCTTCCACAATCGCCTTTAATTCGTCATTGTCGACCAAAGTCTTCGGACGACCGCGAGGTTCATTTTTCAGGTCGAATTTTCCAGAACGGAAGCGAGCAAACCAATAACAAGTGGTGCGTTGGTTTGTAGTGTTAGCTCCGTAAACGTCGTTGATGTTGCGTGTCGCTTGTGCCGCGTTGCTGCCACGACGGTACTCATATTCCATAATTACTCGAATTTTTAACGTATCCATGATGATGAAAAAGATTGAAATGCGATGAAAATGTAACACTAATCAATAAACAAATGACTACTTTTGGAAAAAAAATCCATGTTTTTAAAATAAAATTAATTTGAAATTAGAATTCTTAGCCAAACAAAAATTATTTTGATTTGAAATGGCCAGTACTGCAGAACGGCAATTTCATAGGTAAAGACCTAATATTAATGCAAAATCAATATAGGGGTATGACATATACCTACATAATAGTTTGGGGAAAAAGTTTCTTCGCATTTTTTAATAAAATTCAAAACATTTTTTAATATACATTATTTACATTTATCTAAAGTATGTAGGTACCATTTTGTTCGATAACTTTTTGCCATCTTGTAGGTAGGGACATGATCCCATTGCTATAGAAATTTTGGGACTTCTGATCAAAATACCGCGACAAATGGTTTTGGCAGTCCTCTCGTGATGTTAACCTGACACTGCCTAAAGAATTCTGAAGAGACCGAAACAGGTGGAAATCTGAAGGTGCAAGGTCAGGACTATACGGCGGATGCATTAACACTTCCCAGCCAAACTCTCTTAATTTTTGCTGAGTGGCTAAAGATGTGTGAGGTCTAGCGTTATCATGATCAAAAACCACACCCCTTCTGTTGATTAATTCCGGCCGCTTTCTCTCAATTTCTTGCTTTAATCTCATCAGTTGTTCGCAGCAGAGTTCAGAATCAATGGTCCTGCCTGGTAGTAACAACTCATAATGAATAATGCCCTTCCAATCCCACCACACACACAGCATCACCTTGTTGCGAGTTAACCCGGGTTTCGCCACAGTCTGTGAAGCCTGATCGGCCTTTGACCACGACCTTTTTCGCACGTTCTTGTCGTATGTGATCCACTTTTCATCACCAGTTATCAGCTTCTTCAAAAATGGTTCGGTTTCATTACGTCGTAATAAAGAATCACAAATGAGTACACGGTTCATTAGGTTTCTTTCAGCGAGCTCGTGAGGTACACAAATATCGAGCTTTTTGGTGTACCCAGTTTTTTTCAAATGCGCCAAAACTGTTTTGTGGTCAATTCCCAGTTCTTCAGCTACGTCGTAACTACTGATATGCCGATCTTGCTCCACTTTTTCAAAAATGGCATCCATTTTATCCGTAATAGGGCGACCAGAGCGACGTGCATCTTTGACATCAAAATTTCCGGATTGAAAACGCTTAAACCAAATTTGTGCTACTCTCACAGACACTGCACTGGGTCCATAAACATCGCAATTTTTTTTCGCGGTTTGCGTTGCATTTTTACCTTTTTTGTAGTAAAATTTTAAAATGCATCGAATTTCTTCATTAGATTCACTCATCTTGACAGTACGAAAAACAAATGAAAATTACACATTTTCCTAATTTGAATTTGGAATTATGTTCTTTAAAATTTAAACTTTCAATGATACCAAAACCATCCAGATACAAATAGTATAGCCAAAGAGATTTTATTTTAAGTTCATACATACTATAATGCGAAAAGACTTTTTCCCCAACCTAATATAATAATATAAAGTGTAAGTATATCAGTATAGTAGATACTATAAATTAAAGAAAGAAAGAAGTAAGAAAATACATTAATTCAGCACAGACTATAAAGCACACAATTATATTATAAGGCTTAGTTTCTTAAAAAAAATCCTGTAATTTAATAAGTATAGAACTAAAACTACTACTTCCTGTACAGTACTGCTAGACTGATGCTACTGTACTTCTGTGTGCTATAGTCTGTATTTTTTTTTCCAAATTTTAGGCTTAGCAGTTTCGGAGATAAGGGGGGAAATTGTAAATTTTCATCAGTTTTCTTTAATAACTTTAAAACTATTTATTCATAAATTATAGAAAAATATATTTGAAATACTCATAATAAGTCCTTTCATTTGATATGTCACACGGTACAGTTCACAAGTATTTTTTAATTTTTTTTTGACCCCGAAAAGTGAACCCCTTAATTACATATACAAAATTCTTTTATTTACGTAACACGTTCGTGTTTGGGTCACAGAAATGAATATGTGAACCTTTCAACTTAATCGGCCCAGTAGATTTGGAGCAAATTGGCTTTTACATTCGGACGTATGGTACCCTAAAAAATTAAATAAAAAGTGTAATGTGTAAGATATTAGCTGGAAAGTGTGCCTCACGGCTGCGCTAAAAAAGCCTAGTACAGCAAAACTGCCAGACTACTAGTGCCTGACGCTGGAAATTTTTATTAAGATCGAGATGAACAAACAATAGTTTCACATGAATAAACTTTAGTTTTGTTACTTCTTTATCAACATAAACAGGAAAACCTATACACTGTTGTTAAGCAGCTGGGTTCTGTAGTCAAATGTGAACTGAAGGATAACGATATTCTACACTGTACCCGCACGGCTAAGCTCCAAACCGATAGTTCTCGTCCTCGGTCTGTTGTGGTTCAGCTCGCCTCACCAAGAATACGGGATCAGCTACTTGCTGCCGTCATAGACTATAACAAGACCAATAAAACCAACAAGCTTAATAGTACAGACTTTGGACTTGCTGGTAGCAAGACTCCGATTTATATTGTGGAACATTTATCTTCATCGAATAAATCTCTTCATGCTGCCGCAAGGCTGAAGGCAAAAGAAAAGGGGTATAAGTATGTCTGGGTGAGAAACGGCAGGATTTTTGTCAGAAAGGCTGATGGCGAAGGACATATTTTGATTAGGAATTCGGAGACTCTAAATAGGATTGTGTAATTTTGTAAACTTTTTCTCATTAATGTTATGCATGTTATACAGAATAATTTAAAAACTAAATTCAAAAGCTTAAAAATATATTATCAAAATACTCGTGGCCTACGAACAAAGACCCATGTTTTTTATCGGAATCTATGTTGTAACGACTTTGATGTAATTATATTGTCAGAGACTTGGCTTAATAGTTCTGTTCTGAGCAGCGAGCTGTTCGACGACAGGTACATAGTTTATAGAAGGGACAGGGAAAGTACTTTAGCTTGTGGCAAAAAGGAGGGCGGAGGAGTTCTGATAGCTATAAAGAAGAACATTAAGTCCAAACGCGTTAAAGACTGGGAAAGTAATTGTGAAGATCTCTGGGTTTCTATAGAACTACCATGGACACGAACGGTCAGTCGAATAGCTCTCTGCGCAGTATACTTACCCCCGCCAGTGCGTCGTTGTACTTTGGAACATTTTGTGGATTCTTGTAGTGCGGTCTTTGAACAAATAACTGACAGTGACGTTTGTATCGTGGGGGATTTTAATTTGAGTGGCATCGATTGGAGGAGCGTGGGTGACATCGGAAATAGCGTTGGACCGAACAGTACTAACGAACTTTTGATGGATTTTACCTGTGTTAACATATTAAAACAATGTAACTTTATTACGAATGCCGCTGGTCGTGTATTGGATCTGGTGCTCTCGACAATACCATTATGTTCTGTAAATGAAAGCATGTGTCCTTTAAGTAATGTGGATCAACATCATCCCCCTCTAGACATTGTTATTTCATTTGATAGGGTAGCAAGTCTCCCCTACAATACAGGAAAAGCGACTCCTGACTTCCATAGAGCGGATTATCATGCAATTCGAAACTTCTTAAAAGAGTTGGACTGGAATTCATTATTCGGTGAACGAAGTGATGTTAATGAGATGCTGGAGGTATTCTACGATACTCTTGGCGCTGCGATACAACAATTTTTGCCATTACGTAAACCTAAAAACCGAAAATACCCGTCATGGTTTAGTCGTAAACTTATTAAAATGTTGAATGAAAAAAACAAGATTCGAAAGCGTTTTAAGAAGTATAAGAACCCAATGGATGCAATAGAGCTCAAACTAATTAGTAAACGCAGTGAAAATCTCGCGTCTATTTGTTACAAGGATTACGCAAAACATCTAGAAGACGAATTGGCATCTAACCCTAAGTTATTTTGGACTTATCTGAAAGCTAAACGAGGAGGTTCAAGTGCTTACCCCTTAACCATGACCGATGGAACTACCGTTACTTCTGATGGGTCAAAAGTATGTGATCTTTTTGCAAGCTATTTTTCGTCAGTTTACAGCCCGGATGATAGTACTGGTACTGAATTCAATTCCGAATTCATGCAGTTTTTGGAAAATAATAGTTTGGGTCTAACTACCCCCGTTATTTCTTGTGAAACTCTCCACAAAAAACTGAAAAGCTTAGATCCAAAAAAAGGGGCTGGGCCGGATGGAATACCTCCAGTATTCATTATTGCATGTTCATCTGAGTTGGTTTACCCACTTATGTTGATTTATAGCAAATCATTGACCACTGGTATATTTCCTTCAAACTGGAAAATCGCAAAAGTGGTTCCGGTTCACAAATCAGATGACAATGGCGTTGTAACCAATTACAGGCCTATCTCAATATTATCTTCGTTTGCCAAAGTATTTGAATCACTGATGTGCCCACATATTCAGAATCATTTAAAGATGTTTTTAAGCGACCATCAGCACGGATTTGTTAGGACCCGTTCTACTAGTACTAACCTAGTCCCTTTTACAGAACTTCTTATAAAGGCTATTGACGCGGGCTATCAAGCTGACGTTATTTATACGGATTTCAGCAAAGCGTTTGACAAAGTATGCCACAAAATATTAATGACTAAGTTACGCGCCTACGGCATCTCTGGATCCTTTTTGGATTGGCTAAGTTCGTATTTAACTGATAGATTTTTCTTTGTTGTCGTTAACGGTTATCAGTCAACTCTGCAATGCGTGTCTTCCGGTGTTCCTCAGGGCTCGCACTTAGGGCCAATTTTATTTCTTTATTTTATAAACGATATTCCACGGTGTTTTCTGTTTTTTTTATGTACGCTGACGACTTAAAGTTTTTGAGAATTATTAAGTCTGAAGATGATCCATTACAACTTCAAAGTGACCTCAATCGTCTCGTTCTATGGTGCAACAGTAATAAAATGGAACTCAATCCCAAAAAATGTTACCATGTGAAATTCACTAGAAGGAACATCCCAATACGCAGTAGTTACCACATATCCGAAGTTGAAATTAAGGAAGTTGAAACAATAAAGGACCTCGGTGTACTGTTCGACAAGAAGTTAACTTTCACACCACACCTCGATAGTATTATAAAAAGAGCTTCGAAAATGTTAGGGTTCGTCCTAAGAAATTGTAAAACCTTTCGTCACAACAGAACCAAAATATTGCTGTATAACAGTCTCATTCGTAGCATCCTTGAATATAACAGTGTGGTCTGGCGTCCTCACTACGCCACACATTCATTGCGACTTGAACGTGTCCAGAAACGCTTCGCTTGGCACCTCGCTTTTTCCAATGGAATCGCCAAAAAAATACATTCTTACAATAAAAGACTGAAGCATTTTAACATGACCTCACTAGACAGACGTAGACACATGTTGGATGCAATGTTTGCTTACAAAATTTTTAAGCATAAAATAGACAGTCCTAGTTTACTTGCCCTTTTCAAATTCACTTGCAAATTCACTGCTGGGTAGAGATTAGTGAAACATAATGTAAGACTTACCTATTTATTAGCTTTAGGTTATGTAAGGTAGTGTATGAAATGAAATAGGGAATCAAAATCAAAAGTAATTTATTCAAACTAGGCTGAGAATTAACACTTTTCGTACGTCAAAATTACTTAAGACAGTTACCCGAAACGCCCGCCCTTTGCCACTTTCTAGTGCTTTAGCTGGGAAGAAGAAGTGGCGGAACAAACTCCCCAGCAGCACAGCTGTCTGTTTGGTTAGAAGAACTTGATTCCATACAATTATCTCACAAGCATTTATTGGAAACCAAACTTTTTATCTTGAAGGTAAAGCGCACCCAGTATATCCGCTAGGTACAATTGTGTACTGAGTTTATTAAAATCCTAACAATAACATGAAATTTTAATAATGAAAAATCAAGAAAATACATTTATTTACAGTAAACATGACGCAAAAAAAAACACAAACACGAAAAAAGAACAAGTAATGGCTAGTTTACAAAGTGCGAGCTAGCGTGCGAGTCGTCTACCGAGTAGCTGCAGTATTTGTTTTAGGCGGCCCCTAGGTGATCAATTATATTGCGCAATATTACGAATTGTGCAATATTATTGACCGCGTATGGTTAATATTGAAGATTGCTCAATGATTTAACGAAAGTTCTTTGAGCGTGTTTAATTTTTATTGCACCATATTTTTCCATTGCATAATATAGGGTCAGTATTGCGCAATATTTTTTAGTCTATCTTTCGTCTTGAGGAGGAGTAGGTACACGAGCGCACGCGCAAAATGGCGGAAAAAGAAAATCCAAAAGATAGGAAAGAGAGTTTATTGTCGAATGTATCCAATTGTATAGAGAATTGCCGTCTCTATGGAATGTCAAGAGCAAACAAATCATGCCGTGATAAAAAAATGCCGCTTATGAAACATTGTTTGTCTAAATACAAAGAGATGTTTCCACAGGCAACCAAAGAATTATGTGAAGAAAAAATTCAATTCTTTCAGAACTGAACTGAACTGAACACGAAAGCATTGCGCAGTTTTTATTAATGTGCAATATAATTGATAGATAATGGCGCAGCCGTGAGGCACACATTAATGTTTTAAAACATAATTTAAATTTTTTTTTTCTTTTGTTTTTGTGTTTCACGGAGTGTGTCCAAATAAACGTTTTTCTTTCTTTAGTTTGAATTCAAAGCGCTTTTCAATCGTATTGTACAATACAATGTTATTGTAGGTATAGGAGCCGCCTTACATTTCATGTAACGTCACCAGTCTGTACATTGCACAATATTTGATCTTCATGGAATTTTACCTCCATAGAACCTCCGCCTATGTATATTGTCTCCGTGCAGTGAAGACCAAAACACGTGATTGCAATAAACGTTATTTTACAAGGGAAGATAAAAACTGTCAGAAAAATGGTCGTCATTGACGTTCTCCAAGGTTTGCATTGCATTGCAGAATCTAAATATTCATTACATAACAAATAAATAAAAGAAAAACAGTAAATTTATCCTCTCTGTCTCTATCCATCTTTTCCCTCGCTAACATAACCATCTACTTTTAATTTTCATTGTCTTGTATAATTTCCTTTACGGTATTCGCCATCTTAAATTTATTTACACTCGAAATATTAGGTCTTTACCTATGAAATTGCCGTTCTGCAGTACTGGCCATTTCAAATCAAAATAATTTTTGTTTGGCTAAGAATTCTAATTTCAAATTAATTTTATTTTAAAAACATGGATTTTTTTTTCCAAAAGTAGTCATTTGTTTATTGATTAGTGTTACATTTTCATCGCATTTCAATCTTTTTCGTCATCATGGATACGTTAAAAATTCGAGTAATTATGGAATATGAGTACAGTCGTGGCAGCAACGCGGCACAAGCGGCACGCAACATCAACGACGTTTACGGAGCTAACACTACAAACCAACGCACCACTTGTTATTGGTTTGCTCGCTTCCGTTCTGGAAATTTCGACCTGAAAAATTAACCTCGCGGTCGTCCGAAGACTTTGGTCGACAATGACGAATTAAAGGCGATTGTGGAAGCTGATGATACACAATCTACGGCTGAATTAGCAGCAGCTTTCGACGTTAGCGTCAAAACAATATTGGTCCATTTGCGTCAAATTGGCAAGGTAAAAAAGCTTGACAAATGGGTGCCCCACGAACTCAATGATCGCCAGCGCGAAGTACGCGTCGAGACGTGCCTTGCACTGCTCAACAGACACACAAATGAAGGAATTTTGAACCGCATTGTTACCTGCGATGAAAAATGGATTCTGTTTGATAACCGCAAGCGCTCAGCAAGTTGGTTGGATCCTGGTTCAGCACCTAAACAATGCCCTAAACGAAAACTTACCCCTAGAAAAGTGATGGTCACTGTTTGGTGGTCTAGCGCCGGTGTGATTCATCACAGCTTCTTACCAAACGGGGTGAGCATTACTTCAGATGTGTACTGTGAAGAACTGAACACAATGATGGAGAAGCTGGCACATCTCCAACCAGCATTGGTCAATCGCTCGTCTCCGCTGCTCCTGCACGACAACGCGCGACCTCATACTGCACAGCAGACGGTCTCCAAGTTGCAAGAACTGGGGTTGGAAGCTCTCCGTCATCCGCCCTACTCACTAGACCTTGCGCCTACAGACTACTACTTTTTCCAGAATTTGGATAACTTCTTGGCGGGAAAAAAATTCAATACCCGAGAGGCAGTACAAAATGCCTTTGAAGAATTTGTTGCCTCCCGTCCAGCTGATTTCTTTAAGAAGGGCATCAATAAACTGCCACTGCGTTGGCAAAGATGCATTGATTGCATGGGTGATTACTTCGATTAATACAAATAAAAAATGCATGAAAAAAATTCGTTTAAATTTTTTCATACAAAACGGCAATTTCATAGGTAAAGACCTATTAATATCTAAAACAAGTGGAACTTGCTTAAAATTATGCTAGTTTATCAGATCTGAAACTTTTTTTAAATTCTAAAGATTTGCTTTACCTTTTTGCGGAAAACTCAAAGCTATGCATACATTCAGGCTATAATGTTCCAATTGCTAGGACTCAGACCTCTCTTCAAAAGGGTAAACCAACCTAGTGGCTTATAATTAATATAGCAGCAAAAATTAAAACTTTGAATAGTAAACTCCGCCAGTAGATAGGTAGGTCCTTCATTTTTAGGGTTCCGTAGTCAACAAGGAATTATGTTTTGCCATGTCCGTCTGTCTGCCCGCGGCTTATCTAAGAGACTCTTAGTACAAGCTGTGAAAATTTCAATACTCAATATCTTTATTGCTTTACCATAATGTGTACCTCCCTAATAATTTGTGTAATTTGTACCTCCCTTGCACGTAAAATGGAGATAATATTTTTTTTCTCGTCTATCCCATGGTGTGAGGTATCGTTGGATAATGGAGAAGCCATTCAAAAATATTGCGGGTCTGTGAAAACCATTTTTCGATTCAGAGATCCGTTTGCGTAATATTAAGCTTCAAAGTGCAAATTTTTGCGAGTCAAGGTCCTCTCTGTCAGCTAAATGATTGTTTTTGGATTAAAAAAAAATATATTATCACGGCATTCAAAACTTCGGCAAATTCAAAAATACGACAATTTACAAAATATATAAGTACTAGTGACCCGCCCCTGCTTCGCACGGTTTTTATGACATGACAAAACATGAAGGTTTCTATATTATATATGAGTTAAATATTAATGTATTGTTACGAGCTGGGGTTCGGGATAAATACATTTATACCAATTTACACTAAAAACACACTTTATTCAAATAATCACAAATACAGTAATCAGAAACTTTAAACAGAATCACCTGAATCAATTGTGGTTCGCTGTTAGTTCGCTGTAGTTCACTGGTGTTCACTGTATCGCGTTCTAAACTGAACTGCCGTACACCGCTGGCAACCCTCTAATTATGTGTCGTGTGTAAGTTCTAGAAAGTTCGAGTACATAATTCGAGAACATTCTATTACTTACGGGAATGATCTAGAATGCTGCAAAACGACACTAAAACATCTAGAAAATTCTAGAAGGGATTAGAATGTTCTAAAGACATCTGCCACGAATCGACGTTTCGTGTAGTTCTGCTACTCGATAACAGATGGCGTTAGCGTCTACGTAATACGTATCGTGTGGATCCGCTACTCTATAACAGATGGCATTAGCGTCTACGTAACAGTATTATACATATAAACCTTCCGGAATAAATTCTCTAAATGATAGTGAAAACCATATAAGGATCCGTTGCGTAGTTCAGAAGAACAACGCGGCCACACAGACAGACACGAAAAGTTACTTTATTTTATATTAAGTATAGATAATGAAGTTAAAAGAAAAGCTATTACAACTACGTAGTCTTTATAAGTTAACGAGTAATAGTTCACCAACTTACATTTGCAGTTGGAATGTATGGGAGAACATGTTTTTCAATTACAGTGTTAAGTTGTTCTCGGGATAAATTCATCCCAACTACGGAACCCTTCATTGTGCGTGGTCCGACGTGCATTTGACCGGTTTTTCCATTAACTGTAATTTTCGGAAAACTTCCTCTGCTCAGCAACATAAATAACGGTATGAACTTGACTGATGAACTGTCAAAATGAAAGGCATTGCGATCGATTGACATTGTTTGTGTGTTACCTGGTCATGATGGAAACATACCAAAAAACAATCATCATCATCTGCCTAGCCTTTTCCCAACTATGTTGGTGTCGGCTTCCAGTCTAACCGGTTGCTGCTGAATTCGGGCTACTACCTATCTGATCTCCACAACCCAGTTACTGGTAATACGATACCCCTTAATAAGACTGGTTGTCAGAGTTTCGGGCTTCTGACGACCGGTAACGACTGTCAAAAATCCACGAATGACAGCCGGGACGAACGACTTTACGTGCTTTCCGAGGCACGGAGGGGTCTCGGTATGTAAAGATGGTCACCCATCCACGGATCAACCACGGCAAGCGTAGCTTAACCTGTTCGATCGACCCGTGCGGCTGTTATTACTCAGCCACGTTCCAATTAATAGTCTATAGGGACCTAAGGCTAGTCTAGTTCATAATTTAGGAACTTAAATTCTATTAAGCTTCTAATAATTTAACAAAATTGGATGTCCCTTTGTCTCATAAATCAGTTTCAATTCACTATCTTACATGCTTTGTCATAAAATAAAATTCACTATGTGGAAAACATAAATTATAATGACGTGCATCATCATTGGTCCCAGAGGGGTTTACGATTACCAAAGCTCCGAGGGTTCGATTACAAATTAAAAGTGGAGCTTTGATAATCATAAATTATGCTGTGTGTTAATACTTACGTAAATTAGTGGCAGTCAATATTAATTGTCTGCTTTTTAGGGTTCCGTATACGAAATGATTTTAATGATAGTACCTAACTTATCAGTTATGTACCTAAAATTAATGCCACATACACGCGCGGCTCCCCCGCGTGACGCCCCCTCGCACGCTCGCGTACATTTTTTGTGCACGCGCAACGAGGCGCCTAGCCCGGCTTGTACACAAAATATTCCTATGAACCGATAGCAAACTAATCACCGTTTCTTAAAGTGGATAGATAAAATAAAATTTATAATCTAGCCTAGGCTAGATTTTAGGAATTTTGTTTTAGAACAATAGATGACTTAGTATTTTTTCAATATCCAGAAAAAAAAAACAATTTGTTTATACTATCACCAATGAAATACAATTAAAAAATTATTTCAAAATCTAAAGCGATAACGCTATATTTTTTTTGCCTAAAATATTGCCCATGTGTCAAATAATCAAATGACATCTTAGTATTTACCTTTGTTCTTCCAAAGTTATGAAATACGAATAATAATCTCGTTAAACAAAACCCCGCGCGCGCCTCTCATTCCGCAAACTGATTTTCAACCACAGACTAACTTTGTTCATAATGCCAATACAGTCGCACGGCTTTTGCAAAGAACCTAGAACGCAAGGAGTAGGTCCACACACAAAATCCCAAAAGATAAAAAACTAAGGCGCAGAATGCACTCGCCACGACCATTTTTTATCTGGTAAGCCTACTCCGTTCGGGCGTTTTGCGATTTACTGTACTGGGTCTGGTTTTTTGTCGTTTTGCATTTCATCCGTTGGGCGCGTCAGAGGGTAAATCATTTCGTATACGGAACGGATCACTACCTGCGATTGTTGACAATGTTATCAGCTGTTGTTACCTATTTGAAATTATGACTTCAACAATTTTTTAGAGTTCCAGGGGTTTTAGGGTTAAAGGAAAAAAAAAACAGAACCCTTATAGGATCACTTCGTTGTCCGTCTGTCTATCTGTCTGTCTTTCTGTCTGTCTGTCAAGACCTGTTTTCTCAGTAAGCGTGGAAGTATCAAGTTGAAATTAATATAAATATCTAGCTCTTGGAGCTCTAAAAAAATCAATTCTAAGTCAATGCAGTAAAAAAATACGGCCATTTATTCGAGAGATTTTGATACTCGTAAGTTAATCAAAAACTACAGGGTACTTCCCGTTGACCTAGAATCATGAAATTTAGCAAGAAGCACAAGCACAAGTAAAGGAAAAAGTCCGATAATTGTTAACTAGTAATTTTAACGCATAAAAAAAAATTTTTGTTGGGTTTTCTAGTTTTTCAACTACAATGTTGAGTTTGTTTTTTGGATAAATTATTTTCAACTACGGAACCCTTCATTGTGCGTGGTCCGATACGCACTTGGCCGATTTTTTATAAAATACAGAGTAACTAGCACGTTTGTGAAATTTTAGTACCTAGTTAATTTAATTTTGACCCTGTTGACCAGTATTGTTTGCTATTTTTCGTGACCGTGTGTCTCGGCTCTCGTCTAAAGCCATGTCACTAAGATTTGAATTTTTTATTAAAACACTGAAGTGTTTGATGGAGCTTGCACTGCAGTATTAGCGAGTAATACCAAGAATTTGTATGCAAAATAACACTATCAGATTTTAAACAATCGTCCATTATTTTTGATTATCGTTTCATTTCTTGCAGAAAGATTTTCTTTGTGAAATATGAGGAGATATTATTCTTTTGAGTTGGCTATGTTTTAAGGGTTCTGAACTTTAAAAGGGCAAAGGGAACCTTTATAAGATGATCTTTTATCGTGTCCGTCCGTCCGTTCGCCTATCACAGAAGTTTTTCTCGAAACTTGTTATGTAGGAATTTGAGGTTTTGGTATGTAGAGTTAGGTCTTGATGAAATTAGGGAAAAATAGAGAATAAAATGGAAGGTATAAGAAATTACATCACATCACACTAATATTATAAAGGCGAAAGTTTGTGTGTGTGTGTGTATGTTTGTTACTTCTTCACGCTCAAACGGCTGGACAGATTTTAATGAAATTTGGTGTGGACGTAGCTGACACCTTGGATTAACATAATAGGCTACTTTATATCCCGAAAAAAAGTAGTGTCCCCGTGGGATGAGCAAGGAATTCATATATACTTACTTGCTACTCTTTGAAACTCAAACGGCTCGACCGATTTTGATGAAATTTGGTGTGGAAGTAGCTGTCACCCTGGATTAACACATAAGCCACTTTATATTCCGAAAAAATGCAGTGTACCCGTGGGATGAGCAAGAAATTCAAATATATTTGCTACTCTTTCAAACTCAAACGACTCGATCGATTTTGATGAAATTTGGTGTGGAAGTGCCTGACACGCAGGATTAACATATAGGCTGCTTTATATCCCGAAAAAATGTAGTGTTCCCGTGGGATGAGTAAGGAATTCAAATATTATATGTGCTACTCATACAAACTCAAACGGCTCGACCGATTTTGATGAAATTTGGTGTGGAAGTAGCAAACACCCTGTATACAAATAGCACACATAAGCTACTTTACATGCTGAAAAAATGTAGTGTTCCCGTGGGATGAGCAATTTTTTTTGTGAATACTTTTCTCACCGATTAAATAGTATACGTTTTAGTGTATCACATAAACCACGGGTAACACCGCGGGGCGCGGCTAGTTTTTTTTTTATAAAATTAACTTGTGTTTCATATAGGTAATTTGAAACGACTACACCTACTTCAAAGAATTCAATAATTTCGGATTCGTTCTTGGCTGGCTTTTTAAATATTTTTTTGAGAAATTAGAAGTTTTTCGGGTGTTTATTTGTAAGTATTTGCATATTTTTTGTCTTCTCTTCGCTCAAGAATAACAAGGTTTAGGTATAAATATGTATTAATTTATCTAACAAAACACCAAATTCGTTGACTTTTTGCATAATTTCGTGTTTAAAATTTTCAAGAAGCGACTGTTTGTTTTTTCTGCATTTTACTATGCGCATGTAAGATAACTTTAATAAACCGCATGATAAAAAAAAATGCTCGTGTATACTAAAGATAACCGTGGCTATCTGTAAGTCCTTCCTGTACTTGTTCCTTTACTTGTGCTGTGAGACCTTGCTTCTTACCAAATGTCATTATTCTAGGTCAACGGGAAGTACCCTATAGGTTTTGATTTATATGCAAGTATCAAGATAAGTCGCATAAATGGTTGTATTTTTTTATTGCGTTGACTTAGAAGCTTGATTTTTTTACAACTCAAAAGGATCATATACTTACGTATTTGATATTAATTTCAACTTGATACCTTTACGCGTTCTTGAGAAAAAGGGTCTTGACAGACTAACAGACTTGAAAATATTTTTTTATGTGATAGAATTACAAATTATCAATTTTCGGACTTTTTCTTTTATTTGTGCGGTAAGACCTTGCTTCTCGCCAAATTTCATAATTCTAAGACAACAGGAAGTACCCTATAGGTTTTGATTTACTTGCGAGTGTCAAAATATGTCGCATAAATGGCCGTATATTTTTATTGCGTTGACTTAGAAGCTTGATTTTTTTTAGGACTCTAAGTGACCACAGACTAACGTATTTGATATTAATATCAGCTTGATACCTTTACGCGTTCCTGAGAAAAAGGGTCTTGACAGACAAACAGACGGACAACGAAGTGATCCTATAAGGGTTCCATTTTTTCCTTTTGAGGTACGGAAAAAAATATTAATTGTAGATGTAGATTTTATACAATCATATCAAGAAATAACAAAATAAATAATAATAATCACTTTTTTTGTCTGTCTGTGTGACCGCGTTGTTCTTCTAAACCAGGCAAAGGATTTTGATGCGGAATTTACAATCATTTAGAGAATTTATTCCTATATACATAAATACTTTATTATTAAACTTATCTACAGAATGCACATGAAAGGTGTGGTCAAATTTAAGGATGTGGTACAGACCATTAAACTGAACAACTTTGTCCATGGGACCAACATCGTAATCGCGAAAAATTATCAATTGACCCACGCAAAATTTCAATACCTACTCGACGTAAATGTATGGGTTGGCTGATAATTTTTTCTCGTTAACGATGTTGGTCCCATCAGAAAGTTGTTCAGTTTGATGTTCTGTACCATAATTTGACTATAACTTTCTGGTGTAGAGAAAAGAGATATCTAGGCAGGGTAGAGAAACATATTTGTATGTGAATTGCTTCATGTTCAATTGTATACAAATTACTTTGTTTTTGCAATACTCCTACATTGTAACACACCGACACAAAATTGTATATTGTCACGAAATTGAACATGAAGCAATTCACATACAAATATGTTAGTATACCCTGCTTAGATATATCTTTTGTTGACTGTACATCTTGTATAATAAAACAATTTCGATGTTTTCTCAAGTCGTAAAAACCGTGCGAAGTAAACGCAGGTCGCTAGTTATAAATAAAAATCATAATCGGCATCTAACCGTAATAATGCTCGGAGTTTGTTTGAAGGTAGAAATCAGGAATGAAGTTATCTGGAAAAGAACCGGAGTATCATTTAACGGCTTTCAGAGTAAGCAAACTGAAGTGGCAGTGGGCTGGCCATGTTTGTGGAAGGATCGATGGCCAGTAGAGCAGACGAGTTCTGCAGTGGAGACCGCGTATCGGTAAGCATCGTGTGGGACACCCCCCAGCTAGATGGACCGACGACCTTAAGAAGGTGGCTGGGACAGACTGGATGTGGAAGGCGAAGGACAGGGTATTGTGGCGCAACCTGGGAGAGGCCTACCCAAGTAGCAAAAATTAGCCATATAATCGTCAATAAAGCCAAAATATTTGCCCTTGTAAAGGTCATATTACCGCTAATAAGGGTGGGTTTGGGCACAAATTATAAGTGCATATGCCTTATAGTTACCGTATTGACAGGAATGCCATGTAATGGATGGCAATAAGGGTAATTACTCTTGTAATTGCATGTTGACACGAATTTACAAGAACATTAAACTTATAATTGCAATACGTGTGCCATTTACAAGGTCGACCTTCTTATAGCCGACATGGGTAGTTCCGCGATAAGTTTGGGGTGACACTATCGACTAATTATGGAATGCGCACAAAGTTATTTTTATAATCGGCCATATTTATTGAAGTAAGCAGTTTTTCGTATTTTAGACAACCTTCATCGTGACATGTTAATATACGAAAATTTAAGTGGGAAGTGAAATTTTCGATAATATGCGGCATTTTATGTGGATTAGTTTCAATACCCCCTTTAATAATGTTTTTTTAAGTTCTTTAAAAATAAATAACCATTTTCACATTTCCATATCATGCTGCTACAAGGATAAATTTCATGTTGACAGTAGGTACAAGGAGCCTATAAAACGTATACCTTTATAGAGGTTATATAAATTGCTTCACCATCTCCATGTTTGGTAGTTTTGGGGTTCCCTTAACTAATGCAAAACCTTTATTTATGATACTTACTATTTATTACACATATTTCATCATTTTACCCACGAAATGGACGCGGACCGTTTTCTAACTTAATATTTTTATAATTTCAGGAATGTCAGTGAGATTCTGCAAACGTGTGCTTAACTGTTCTATGAACCCACTATCCTATTTGTCGAAATCCCATTTCAGTAATCCGTATTTCGTTTTCATTCCTTTTTGTTTTAAAATAAGTGTACGCGCATCCATTGGCAAAGAGTGCGGCATACAATATGTATAATCTTTGAAAGTTCATTTAAGGCTACATGTGTAATTTTACAGCCCAACTTAACGGCCTAATTTCTAAACAGTATCAAAACGTTCGTCTCACGTCGTACGTTCGAACGTTCGTTCGGTCACTGTCCTATGTCACGTTACCACTCAAATATTCTTCCTCAGTATTCAGTGCGTCTGCAGATGGTTGCAACAGCTTTTTATTTACTACGGAACCCTTGTACTTTTGTTAGTACTCACACTTGCCAAAAAAATTAACAATAGGTGCAGACTCTTTTATCATGACCTGGACCTCTTGTGTACTTTTCTTCTAAAACCACCACTTCGCTTTTTTCTTTTCCAATCTTCCAGATCCATTTTTAAATAAAAACCCTTTGTTTAATTTATTTGATTACTCAAAATGGCTTACCAACTTATAGAGCATAGTATTAAGAGTACTTGAAGAATAATGTACTTATAGTTACTATTTAAGTGACAAGTGATGTCCTAAATTCTTATAAAGGTCATATTAATCACAAATATGTATTTGCTATGTAGACGCTTTATAACAAACTTGTATAAGGTTAAAATATTTTTTAAAGCCTTATTAAAAGCTTTTACAGGGTTAAAATTCTTGACCAAAACTTCAACACAGCCATTATTAACCGACTTCAAAAAGGAGGAGGTTATCAATTCGTTTTCTTTTATGTATGTTCCCCGATTACTCGAAGAAGGCTGGACCGATTTGGATTATTTTTTTTTTTGTTTGAAAGGGTATACTCCCCAGGTGCTCCCATGATCATCAAGTCAGGATCTGATGATGGGATCCTGGAGAAATAGAGAAAACTCTTCCAATTTTATAGGCACACTTGAAGCGATTTGGATAGTTTTTGGAAGAGTACTTTCTTGGAGTGTTTCCATTTCAATTTGGTGAAGATCTGATGAAGAACTTCTGAGATAGGCAACGGAACTCCTCAATAATGATAGCAAATGGATTGGGATTGCTGAAATCTCATGTCTGTTTGTTGTTCACACCAGTTCATAACATAACATCACGCCAGTACGCTGTGAAGGGGTAAGCACATGTGAACCACTAAAAAGTGAAAAATAAAAACTTTTTTACTAAAAAATACAACCGACTTCCAAAAACAACACTACAAAGTGAAAAATAACTTTATTCGGAAGTCGGTGGCAAAAACGAAAATACATTTAATCAGACACCGACTTCCGAAATTAAAGTTATTTTTCACTTTGTAGTGTTGTTTTTGGAAGTCGGTTGTATTTTTTAGTAAAAAAGTTTTTTTTATAAAGCTATTAAGCCATAAAACGTGCCTTTATATGTCTGCATTTTCAAGATTGCCTTATTTATAGTCATATTATTTAGGCTTATAAAGGTGTATATGACGGAGTTAGAAGAATAAAAGCAGTATTAGCAATTACTGCTTATAAAATGCTTTTACATGGCAAAAAGAAAGAATCATGGCTATTATACAACGATCACAAGAGTTCTGACAATATAATCCCTATTTTATAAGGGTATTTTGCTACTTGGGTATGTCCTGCAGTTGACTGCGGTAGGCTGAGGTGATTGATTGATTGAACCGTAATAAGTGTATTTGGGTTCGATTTGGATATTTTCATCTTGCAATTAGTGCAAGCTGAAAATTTACATGTCGAACCCGCACCCTAACTGCGTAACACGCTTACAGTAGGAATGGCTTTCAACAACATTCATTGCGTTATTTATTATTACATAGTTGGAAAAAGGCTAAGCTGATGATGTATTTATGTTATTTTAATAACGCTCCTTGAGTGTCGCATGACACCACATAGGTTCTTATGAGAAAGCGCTCAAAGTCAACAGATATCGTGTTGCAAGTGCAAATAAATGTAAAATATCATCATCCGATGGGAACCGCGGGCTACTAGTAGTTGTGAACCTATGGGGTTCATAAAGTATGAAACGGGCATCTGAAGGGTTAAGGGAACACAATCCTGCCTTTGTGAATGTATGTAATCGTTCAACAGGAGTACAAAATACCTCTTCTTAAACAGAAAAGGAACGATCATCTATCACAATTAATTATTATTGCTCCCAAAAAACTCAATGAAATCATTCATTCGCTGTTTTATTAAAACGGTAGGTTGTTGAATAATACTGAGGAGCTCGTGGCTAAGTAAGAACAGCCGCACGGGTCGATCCATCAGGTTAAGCTACGCTTGTCGGGGTCGGTCCGAGGATGGGTGACCATCTTTACATACCTAGACTGCTCCGTGCCTTGAAAAGCACGATAAGCCGTTGATCCCAGCTGTCATTCGTGGATCTTTGACAGTCGTCGTCAGAAGCCCGAAAGTCTGACAACCAGCCTTACCAAGGGGTATCGTATTACCTAGTTGATGGGTTGTGGAGGTCAGATAGGCAGTCGCTCCATATAAAATACTGTTATACAGCTGCATCTGGTTAGACTGGAAACTGACCCCAACATAATTGGGAAAAGGCTAGGCAGATTGATTGTTGTTGAATAATACAAGGAGTTAACGTGAACACGTTTTTAATTATTTCCACATAGTTACAGTATCGGCGTGGGATATTATTTTCGTTTTGTGGCATATTTGGGCTCATGGTTAGGTATATAATAACAGCCGCACGGGTCGATCGATGGTTAAGCTATATTTGCCGCGGTCGGTTCGTGGATGGGTGATCATCCATTACATATTGAGACTCGTCCGTGCTTCGGAAAGCGGCTGTCATTCGTAGATCTTTGACAGTAGTTACGGGTAATCAGAAGCCCAAAAGTCTGACAACCAGTCTTACCAAGGGGTATCGTATTACCCAATTACTGGGATGTGGAGGTCGGATAGGCAGTCGCTCCATGTAACATACTAGTATTTAGTTGCATCTGGTAAGACTGGAAGCCGACCCCAACATCGTTGGGAAAAGGCTAGGTAGATTGATTGTATAAAATTCGACGCAGACATCAAGCGTTAATCAAGCGTGAACTGAGAGCATTTTTTTGAAGGCGGTTAAAAATGATCTTGCCCTTATTTTTGTGTCATTTGACGATAATTATTAATTTATTTTTCACACACGATTTTTGAGTTTTCACATAGTTTCTGCTAATTACTTTTTTCGTTACTCACTTTTACTTTTTACTTAGTCACGTTTTCGCTAATTCAAATAAATATAATCTCAGTGAGAAATCTCCACTGGAATTTATTTCGCAGATTAAAGTTATTTTAGTAAAACTAGGAAAAAGAAACCGGCCAAATGCGTGTCGAATCACGCACAATGAAGGGTTCCGTTGTGCCGTAGTTGAAAATAATTTATCCTAAAAACAAACTTAACATCGTAGTTGAAATACATATTCTCCCTTACATTTACGTATAAGTTACGGTCAATTCTCCAACTGATTTTAGTTTGTAATTCATATTCCAATAATTAACGATTTTCGGACTTTTTCCTTTTCGTGTGCTATCAGACCTTGCTTCTTGCCAAATTTCATGTTTCTAGGTCAACGGTAATTACCCTGTAGGTTTTGATTTACTTGCGAGTATCAAAATATGTTACATAAATGGCCATATCTTTTTATTGCGTTAACTTAGAAGCGTATTTTATATTAATTTCAACTTGATACCTCCAAGCGTTCCTGAGAAAAAGGGTATACAGACTGACAGTCAGACGGAGAACAAAGTCATCCTAAGGGTTCCGTTTTTTTTCTTTTGAAGTACGGAACCCTAAAAACAAAGTCAGGAGGTGTCCATGGACACCCGGTTGGAGCGAGTTTCGTTTCGCTTTTGTACACTTGGCGAATGAGAGCTAGACCGGAAAAAGTGTAACAATTTGACCGTCAAGCTGTGTACGCAATAACGAACAAAAACATGGCTAGCGAACAACGAATACTTTAAATGTTCAAAAGACTCCTAACCACTCGTACGAAAGCGGCTCTACACAAAAAACAGTCGGTAGTACAGTCATGCGTACGCGCACCGTGACGTCAGCCCCTACTTCGCACGTGTTTACAAACAATGCCGAAGCGACAAAGATTCTTGGAATCTTGTAACGCTCGAATGTTTTAATGGATGCCAGAGAACTGGACTCTATTGTAGTGTATGTTTCGTTTGAATGTGTGATCGTATAAAATTCACAAAAATAGGTATGTAAAGAGCAAACACAGTTAGTTTCAGATTTCTAGATTCTAGATTTCTAGATTTTCTACAGCGAAAAAACAAGCGATGACCTATATTTTTTATGGTTTAAAATGCATGCTGTGTTAACTCTTAACGTGAAACATAAATAAAACCACTTACCACAGTAAAATATTCATTATTTACAAGCTTCCGAAGTTGAGACAAAAACTTGTTATTGTTTACTTTAGATTTTATGACAGCGAAAATAATATTTTTTTAATGTCATAGACTCGTTCAGTGAGTGTTGTCGTATCTCAAAAGGTTCGGACACACATAATCTATCACAGTAAATGTATGGAATTGGATATTACTACTTAATAGTGGTGGAACAAGGTTAAAAGTAAAAAAAGATTGTCTTGGGAACTTTGTTCCCACGGACAATCTACTTTTGGGGAACAAACTTCCCGCGGGCGCGCAAGTGGCTAAGTTTCTTCAAATGTTCCGTGATCGATGTTCGTGTTCACGATGCTTTGTTCGTTCGTGCGTACATGGCTTCACGACACTTTTGTTACGCAATAAAACGTGCGGTAAAGAACTTCGTTCCAAAATTTAATACAATGTTTGAACAACAAACTTTACTATGCTAGAATTTACGCTAGAAAAGTCGTGATAAGGACGCCAACACTCAAGATACGCAAGTCACTGTACCTCCATTCTTTAACGGCACATAATCTACCTACATGGAGCAAATAGCAAGTGACAGACGGACTGACGAATGATAAGGGTAGTACATTGTACGGTGCGAATTCCGAAGTGCTATACTATGTAATATGTAGTAGGTACCATAGAGTAAGTAATCCATAAACAGAAGCGACACTCGTGCAGAGACAAGAAAATTTATATTTTACCGTGTTCTTGCGCCAATTCACACGAATTATTGTACCTCACAACGCAGGAGAAGGCCAGGGCTCTTTTTGATATAGGACTGCATATGCAGCATATTTGTCAAAAAATTACATACAAAATGAAATACAAAATTGTCGGACTGTCGCCAGTCACTTGTCGCCTCTAGAGGGGACGGGGTAGTACGGTAGATTACAGGTACAGTAGGTATTTCCATAATCAAGGTGCGCGGCAGCATGACGTGGCATGGCACATCAAAGCATTAAAATTTGTAAGCCGAACAGCTTCCCGCAGTGTGCTCAAGTCCCTTTATGTCAATATCAACGAAATTTGAGTGCTAAGGGTATGAAACTAAGATTCAAAATCATTTCTGCTTACGAAAATCCTCCGTCATGCCATTGCCGCGCCTTGCCACCTGATGAGCCTTAACTGTGTTGAACGTATCTTATGCCCAAAAACAGTAGCGGTCTTACTATAAAAGATGAAAGATTAAAACACAATGTTCAACGCGTGTCTTAAGTCTAACTGCATACATAAAAATACGTAAGACACTCGTTGAACATTTTGTTTAAATCTTTTGTAGTAGTAGGCATTAACGTATTCGGATTGAAAGCATTCACCTCTATACATTTTTATTCTGTGGTGGCAGTTTGAAGAGTTCGTCTGATTTATTGGAAATAAGGGTTGATGGGTGATGGTTGACGTGGAAGAGTATTGGATAGGTGTATTGTCAAAGGATTTTAGCATATTGGGAATTGATGAAAGCATTGGTACGGTCGGCGGGATGGCACATTGTGTTACCAGTAAGTAAGTGAATTGATTGTGCACGACCTACAGAAGATCGCAGGGAGGACCTGGATGAGACTCACACAGACAGGGAAGTACTAAAATTTATATTTCTTTTTGTACTTTTTTAAATAAAAATTTAAAAATTTTTGCTAATTTAATTCAAGTCATTTTTGTATTGCTAAGCCTAAAAACATACAGTGTATAAAAAAATACATCATATAGAACGATCTAGCATCTTGAATAAAAAAATCGCAATAATGGAGACGAAAAAACTTTTTCGGCTCGAATTGCTCAATATTTTGAGCGAAAGCCATATATTTGTTTTGTAACTATAAAAAAAGAAATTTAATCAACTAGATAAGTTTGTAATAAAAATGTTTTATTTTATTGGTTTATTTTTTTGAAATTAAATTTAAACTGTGAAATAACTTACATATTGCGGACACGAGATTCAGCTAAAATCAAACGAATTGCCATTTTCAACCATATTTGTACACCTTTACGATTTACTACCTAACCTTGTTGATTTGCGTCTTACCGCGCCTTAATAACTTACTTTGTTATTTTTGTTTCTTTAAAATTAAAAAGAGAAGTCCTAACTGACTGACTGACTCATCAAAGCCCAGCGCCCTTGAACCTAGAAAGCTGAATTTTGCACAGAGGTTCCGTTTAAAATGTAGACGAAGAATAAGGAAGGATGTCCCGGAAGTACGTTCCGTAGGATATTTTCCGATATCCACGCGGGCGAAGCCGCGGGCAAAAGCTAGTTACATAATAAATGTTTATCACTTAATAAAAAAATATTCAGATTTGTTTTCGTTTTATTTCTTAATTGATATTTTATGTCTTGATTCCTGGTAATCGTCTACATACGCGTACGTAGGTACGTAGTGGGGTGAAAATGAAAAAACAATCCGTGTCTTCCATTAAAAAGAAACCAGCAGGGTGATTCCGTAACATACTTACAATGACAATGCTTTACATTTTAACAGTTCAATAGCATTTGTTGCGTTACTAGTTTTTGCCAGCAGCTTCGCCCGCGTGGATGTCGAAAATTATCCCACGGGATCCGACCATTTTTTGAATAAAAGAAGCCAATAGTAGTAGTAGTACTATTCCAGATTACAATCTATCTCTGTGCCAAATTTCATCCAGATTTGTTCAGCATTTCTGACGTGATTGATTTACAAACATCCATCCAAACTTTCGCATATATAAAACTAGCTTTTGCGAGCGGCTTCGTCCGCGTGGAGTCGGAAATTATACCACGGGGACCGTACATTTTTCCGGGATAAAAAGTAGCCTATGTGCTATTCTAAACTATAAACTATCTCTGTGCTAAATTTAATTAAGATCCGTTCAGCCGTTCCAGCGTGATTGAGTTACAAATATCCATCCATCCAAACTTTCCCATTTAGAATGGCAATAAGATTAAGTAAAATTTACGTTGTTGAGCAGGCGAATTTTTCAAACATAATTATAAAGCAATGCATTAGAAATTTTCATCAAAATCTTTCAGATTGTGTTTGAAAGTATGTTATGCAATTAGGGAACGAGTTTTTTACTTCTACTGTTCTAATCCAGAAAAAATACCGATAATCTTAAAAAAAAACAACCGACTTTTTCACTACAAAGTGAAAAGTTAAAAATAAAAACTTAAAAAAAATACAACCAACTACCAAAAACAACTACAAAGTGAAAAATAACTTTAATCTCGGAAGTCGGTGTCCAGTTAAATGTATTTTCGTTTTTTGCAACCAACTTCCGAAATTAAAGTTATTTTTCACTTTGTAGTGTTGTTTTTGGAAGTCGGTTATTGTATTTAATCTGTAAAAAAGTTTTTATTTTTCACTTTTTAGTTGTGGTATCTACCCCACACAAATTCTAATACTACTATCTGCAAAAGAAACTAGAAAATCATCCATATAAAAGTGGGGAAAAAATACGTATTATTAAAAGCTAATTCAAAAACTACCCAAGTTAAGTTAATCAATTTTATATGGGACCAACTTTAAAGTATAGCCTCTCGAATAAAACAAAAAAAATTCAAATCTCTGACTCTGAAAAAAGTTAAGCGTGGTCATACATAAAATAAAAATAAAAAACACGTATCGAATCGAGAACCTCCTCCATTTTTATTCGTCAGTTAAAAAAAAAACTTTAATTTCGGAAGTCAGTGTCTTTGGATCTGTCACTCTGTAGTGTTTGTTTTTTGGAAGTCGGTTTTTGTTTTTTTTTTTTGTGGGTCAGTTTATAATTTATATAAGTTACAATAGCTTAATATCAACTACTCGTCACCTTTAAAAAAATATTGTTTTTCCCAATGCAGGAGCGTTCATTGTTGTGGAGTTCTCTTTATAAGAACCAAGAAAACTGTAGCTGATGGTGAAGTCACTACTCGTATCAGCTCCACTTCACCATATACCGAGCACACATATACCAGCATAAATGGCTTATCAACTTATCAACCTTATTAAAGTAATCGAATCGCAACCCGTGAAATACTTATTAGTGAGCAAATCCGATGACCATCATCAGTTCCATTTCACCAAATGGTGTTTTCCAAGAGCAAATCCCCGAGTTACTACAAAAAATACTCAAATCACTATAGGTGTGCCTATAAAATTAGAGGATTTTCCTCGATTTCCATGAGATCCCCTCATCAGATCCCGACTTGGTGACAATGATACCACCTCGAGAGCATACCTTTCAAACAAAAAAATATTTTTATAAATCGGTTCACAATTGACGGAGAAATCGGTGAACATACATTACAAAAAATATACGAGTATATACAGACGAACATAGACCTCCTCCTTTTTGAATGTCGGTTAAAAGTATGAAGCTGAATCTCTACTTAATAATAATAATAATAAAATTATACTGCACGAACCCACGTTAATACAAATGGAATCTGCCAAGAGCGTAAGTCCATTTATTTGACGACGTCCAAAGTGAATTCAGCCAAATCCCTATTTTATCTGCTTCAACTATTTTAAAACAAAAACCTAAGCGGTCTTATTACAAAACGGGGTTTTTCTTCGTCATGGTTTAAACCATGGAGTCAGTTTTTGTAATATGAACCTAGCTGTGATAGAAATACAGTTCTTTATACAAAAGTGTTAACTTAGTCCCGTACTAAGTTGTCAGTTTTGTAAAACTGACATCTTAATGTGTCAGAATAAAGCTCGAAATTCAAAAAAGGGTCCATGGTTTAAACCTGGGTTTGAAGATGAACCTTGTTTTGTAATAAGACGGTAAAAGTTTTAATACTTAAAAGTGATGATTATTCAATTAAAAAGTTACGGACTAGCAAAACGTTTCTTGATTTAAGCTGAAAGTTTAAAGTAAGCGAAATTATTTTTTTTTTCGTCCGAAATTGTATCTGCTTTTTATTTAGAACAGATTGAAATAGTGGAAAAGGAAAATGTGTTTTATTGGCAACAGTTTATGGTTTCTGTTCTACAGTTTTTACCGTCATGCTACTGCCACGATTAAACAATTTTTGGGGTTCCATACCTAGCCTATAACCTATTACCATAAAAAGAAATAACGAAACCCTTTCATGATCACTTCGTTGTTCGCCCGTCCATCAGTCTGTCTGGAAAGACCATTTTTCTCAGGAACACGTGGAGTTATCAAGTTGAAATTTTACGGTGGTACCTTGCAGCTCTAAAAAATCAAAATTTTAAATCAACGTAATAAAAAAATACGGTCATACATACATGCATACATACACAATCAATCTGCCTGGCCTTTTCCCAACTAAGTTGGGGTCGGCTTCCAGTCTAACCGGATGCAGCTGAATACCAGTATTTTACATGGAGTGACTGCCTGTCTGACCTCCACAACCCAGTAACTGGGTAATACGATACCCCTTGGTAAGACTGGTTGTCAGACTTTCGGGCTTCTGACGACCCGTAACGACTGTCAAAGATCCACGAATGACAGCCGGGACCAACGGCTTAGCGTGCTTTCCGAGGCACGGAGGAGTATCGGTATGTAAAGATGGTCACCCATCCAGGGACAACCTCGGCAAGCGTAGCTTAACCTGATGGATCGACCCGAGCGGCTGTTATTACTTAGCCACGAGCTCCTCCTTTTTGCATCTGCAATATCAACCAGCATTTTCACTTTTAGGGCTTTCTCCCTTTTTTAGGGTAAAATTACCAATATTATGCATAGCTTAGGGCTATTTTATCTTGACAGGGATTTGTATGTACCTAGAGTTGTCTGCATTGCGACAGGTCGCGGAACAATAACGATAAAATATTTATAAGTGTTACATTAAGGCTGATTTCTTGATCCGTAGTTAACTCAACCAATAGTTAAAAATAGTATATAATGGTTAAATTCAGTCAAAATCTGAACCAAATTTAATCATTAGTTACTATTTTTAACCATTGGTTGAGTTAACTACGGATCAAAGCAACAAATCCGTACGGTGCCGACGCTTCGATTCCGACCCGGTAGACGCGCAACTTTAATGGTATCTGGATCTATTCACATAATGATGTTGAGAGCCAACCCCAGAAAAAAATATTTTGTTTTTTTCTGGGGTGCTTTAATTCTTCAATAATTTTCATTGCAATGGTTCCTTTAAAATAAATTCTGTTAATGAACCATGACGATAAAAACCGATAGTGATTTTTCAGCATGACTGTACTTTACAAATAGGACAAACTGCTCGTAGGATGTACTAATAGGATAATTTTCTAGTGTCGTTTTGATTAAAGGTCGTTTTGCTTATGGGACTTTTTGATACGGAGTGCTAAAATTGAAGCAAAAAATAACTAGCATCGTCTAATTGAGCTGACAAGTATATGCCATGATCAGAGATCGGATATTCGGATGCATATTTACCTAAAATTGAGGTGTTGGCTAATATGAATTGCACTTTTGTATCGGAAAAATCCCGTGATTCCGGGATCGACAAATTTAGAGTTCTACTTATAGAATCGAATGTATATTTAGATACTTATTTTCAGGTGTTGGCTAATATGGAATGCACTTGTATCGATCACAAAAAAATCTTGCGATTCCGGAATTGATAAATTTTGAACTTCAAGTGCAAAAATGAATGTATGAATAAATTAATGCTGTAAAGTAGGTTGTCAAACTGGCATAGCAAACGTCAGGATAAGTTATATTAAAACTGAATTTCAAGTAAACAAGCATACGAATAGTTACGTGATCCCGGTGTCCCGGTATTTTTTAAATAAATAAAATTTTATAAAAAAAAAAAATAAGAAGCCGCTTCCATAATTTCTTAACCAAAAATTATCGTAACTTAACTTTAGGTAAATATGCATCCGATTATTCGATCTCTGGACTCATGATGTAAAAACGTATAATGATTCCGTGAATAACTATTATTTTACTCTTACGAGTATATTAATAATGTAATCTATGATTTTAATTCTAAAAGTACCTCTCCCACAGTAATTATAACTGCCTCCTATTAATGCTACAGCTTTTTTCATTCAAATTATAAATAAAATCCTCCAAAGTGTCAGAGTCACTAACCTTATTAAGGGGCTATAAATTCAAACTTACAATTACTTAAATAAAATACGAATACTCTTGACGTCTGCTAAGCTGACGGCAAAGAAATTTGTACAAAACTTTAGATTTACGAGTCGTTTAACAATGAAAGCAGACTAGACGCTATTGTTTTCAGTTCACACCTTGCATTAGGATCTTGTCTCCATGATGGCGGGTAGCGAGAAGCATCTCAATAAATTACCAGAATCAATTTTGCATTCTGATCCTATTGTTAACCGACGAAAAAAAGGAGGACACGCGGTAGCGTGTCAAGCTAAGATCAAGAAAAAGGAACTGCTAGCGACGCAGCAACCGTGTGTATTGCCACAAACTTATGTGACCCGGTAACAGCAGCGATGTCGGTGAAAAAATATGACAAGCCTTGTCAATTTTCATAGTGATTTCGTTAGTTCCAATTATAGAGGCATGAGGAACAAGGTGTAATGTTCACGCATCCTCCATAGAAAAGGGAGGATCCTCCGACCAGATGGGTGTTGTATCTGGTGGGCAACTGCCCGAAGGTTGATGTCGGGACGTTGTATATATGCTATTCGCGCGGTAAACTCTAATTGCGCGATGCAGGATTTTTGCCGTGACGTCATGTCATTCTGATGCGTAGTTCGTATGGCGATGTAAATGCCGCCACACAAAGCCACCGGGTCAGATTAGTTTGTGGCACTTTAATATATACGCGTCAACTTGAGAACTTCCTCCTTTTTACAGAGTAGGTAGGTACTCCGATTTTGACGATTCTCTTTTTATTTGAAAGGGTATCTTAGAAGTTTGTCCCGTTTAAAATTGAAATATAAAATCCACCCCTAAGGGTAGAAAAAAAGGGGTTGTTGATTTTTCACCTACTGAATTTTCACATGTAAACCGATTATGTTGAAACTTGGCACTCATAAAGGCTCCTTGAAAAAGGTGCGATTATATCGCTTATTGCGCCTGTTTGTATGTGCCTTAATAATATATTATGTAGTTCTCATGACTCTTCAACAAAGTAAATAAGTTCTTATTTGAAAAGGTTCTTATCTAAAAAGCGAAAAATAAAAAAAAAACTTTTTAACAAAAAATCAAACCTACTAAAAAGAAACTGAAAAGCACAAAATAAACATCTTAGTCTTACGAAGCTTCTAAATTAATGTAAATTACTAATTTTAAAAGCCATTAATGCGGAAAATGTTTCCAAACGGAAAAATGGCGCGAGCGGCAATGATACGAGGTGGCAAAGTGAAAATTCGAGGAGAGCACATCGTACTCAAAAAAATCACCAATTTTCAAAACTCCTGGATAACTATCCAGGTAAAACTACCAAAAGACTGGACTATTAATTTCTCGCTTACAATATGACACGTTCTTATGTTTATCAGAGCGGAGAAGTATAATTGTCTGCACAATGTGAGGCTTAGTTTAAAGTTTCTTTAGCATCACCTAAGTCATTGACAGTCAGTGAAACAAAATATTCGGTTGTTTTTTTAAAATGATTTTGATTTGTTTTTGATTTTACATTAGTCGGTGTTGAATATTTAAAAGATCTAGAGGGTGTAAATTAAGTTATAAATTATTTTTAATCCTGTTAATCTATACTAATAATAAAGCTGAAGTGCGAGAGTTTCTTTGTTTGAACGCGCTAATCTCTGGAACTATCAGTCGGACTTGTAAAATTATTTTTGCATTTGATAGCCCAATTTTTGAGGAAGGTTAGACTGGCTGGTTAGTTTGGCTAGTTCATATCACGCTAGGGGCTGAGCAAAAAGAAAAACCGACCAAGTGTGTGTTGGACTACCCACATTGAAGGGTTCCGTAGTTGAAAATAATTTATCCCAAAAACAAACTTATCAGTTGAAAATTGATATCAACATGTACATGTATATTGATATCAACTGCAAATTTAAGTTTGTGATCGTCAGCGCGCCTGCCTTGTTTGAGTATATTTTTCAGTCCTCCTGTTTCATGGTGCCCTGGTACCAAAATGAAAATTAACTTACATAAGCTAAATATTATGTTAATTTGCTGTAAATTGACATGGTAATCTCTACTTGTATGCCAACTTCCTCAACTACATATCAAGTTTTCCTGACTGTACATAAAATATAATCATTGAAAATTGTTAAACGTGATCCATAAGGCATTTAATGTACGCTAAATCGTTGCTTTAGATGCCTTATGGATCATATTTAACAATGTTCAATGAGCAAACATAAATGAGATTTCTGTGAACCACGCTAGGTGATTCAACAGTCCGTGCATTCAAACTGTTTCGTATTATGCTGTCCTGGTACTTCATGTCTTTCATCTGTTTCATTTAATGTTAGCATTGTGCTTTACGGAGGTATAATGAAAGTTTTACTGTACCCAAACATGAACTCAGCTAGCTAGTGGATGAGTTCATGTTATTTATGATGATTCAGATAAGTCAGGACTTTAAAAGAGACCAATGAGTTGGTTGGGTGTGTTTTCTTAGAGTGATTCGGATATGTAACACCGACCTCATATAGTTTTACAATATTATTATTTCTTTTCATGTGTAATAGTTAAACTGTTACATAATTAGAAGTAACAGGGCTGGCTTGTTCTTTGGCCAAAGAATTAGCATTGCCATTCAACGTGACAATGCTGCCAGTCTTCTGGCACGTTTCCGGATGACATCGATGCGGACGAGTACTTCGACACCTAAGTGTCCTTTTGTTTTGTATTTATTTGTATAGTTAGTTAGTTAGTCATTTACATTAAATTTTATATTATAATACTTACAGGAATAAATCATTTATTCATTAGAAGTATCAAAACACAAGTTGGGCCACCAAAGTCAGTTTTTTATAATAAAATTTTGTTCAGAAGAATTTTTTAACTTCTCATTGCCCTATTAATTTGAAATGTGGTGATAATGTTTATTACTACGTATATTTTAATAAAAAATACGAATATATTGATAAATCAGATTTGGTACGGTACCCTAAATGTGCAAAAACCGACACGCAATTGGCCGGTTTTTTTTTTGTTGCTCAAAAGATGGGTGTGACTTTGCGGTATAAAAAACGCTGTCTAGGAAAACACACCAACTAACTTTCATTAAAAAAAAATCAGCGACGTTATTCACCGGTAATTTGCAGACTGGCTTTGTGGCGTCCACCGCTCTTCAAGAATACCGTAGCTTATTAACTGTCACTGACGCCAATTTCAATCTATCAAACTACAAAGCGCAAAATAGAGACGAAAAGTATTACTAACTGTCAAACTAATTTTAGATTGATAGCTCTAAACTGACACTATCCTTTTTTCTCACTGTCTCTCCGTAAGAGATACCAATACCTAATCTAACTTTAGTTTGGTTGGTTAATGTGATCAATCAGTACAACTGCAGCCTACCTACGAAGTAACAGAATTGTGTCAAGCTCAGTATATTCTACATTCAAAATATAACTTCATATTTTGTCGTCGCTCAAGAAATACTGGCCACTTTATACTACCGGTCCCGTATTTGCTTTCAGCACTAAATGACATGTCGAAATGTCGAGAATTTTCGTTCATTCTTGAATTAACTTCAAACACGATAAAATGTACCTACGTCTCATAAAAACAAAGGGAAATACGCATTGATTTCTTACAGCTGATAGTTTTTAGAGTCATTCTTCTTTTGATTTGAAAAGGAAATTGTTGGTTCGTCATGTATTTGTGCCCATTTCACTGTAATCTATATCATCCAAAGGGTTGGGCAGAGGTGTAGTTATAGTACACCCACATTTCGTCAGTAAGTCCCATGGAATACGGCGAGCCTATTGCCAAAAATCCAGACTCCGGGCTAGTACAGTCATTTGGTGCTCAAACCTGGAATGTTTTCCGGGAGTTTGGAAAATTGGTGATATTATTGAGTTCGACGTGCTCTTCGAATTTTCACTTTAACACATCGTATCTTTGCCGCTCGCACCGCCATATTGGAAAATATTTTTAAGGTACTTTATTAGGGTTCCGTACATAAAGGGTAAATTCGTCCGTCTGTCAACAGGATGTATTTCATGAACCGTGATAGTTAGACAGTTGAAATTTTCACAGATGATGTTTTTCTGTTGCCGATATAACAACAAATACTAATAAACAGAATAAAATAAATATTTAAGGGGGCTCTCATACAACAGACATGATTTTTTTGCCGTTTTTATAGATAATGGTACGGAATCCTTCGTGTGCGAGTCCGAATTACCTTTCGATTATCTCAAAATGTTTTAGCAGTTGTTCCTTATATTTGGTTTAATACTTTTAACAGTTGTTATTTTTTGTTACACTCCCTTTACTCACACAAATGCATATTGTCTCTAATTGGACGAAACCAGGGGTGTGGTTTGTCAGTAGCTGCGCTCCCGCAGAAATATTTTCTTAAGTGAGCATGCTTAACTTTTGTCCACTGTACGTATTTATGTTTTTAATTACACTTAAATGTCGTTGGGTTACTTATGTTTTGAATTTCAATAACAATTAAAATAATAATCATTATTATTATTTATTTAACTCGTACACATGATTCATATTGTTGTTAGTAACACTTATAACTATTTTAGTAAAATTCCTCATTACAATAAAATAAAATAAAACTAATTCAAAAACCTATAACTATGTCCGCTTCCCGCGGCACCAGTCCTGCAGCAGTGCATACGGGTCCAGTGCCCCAGGACCGGGCAATCACGCTTATTCGCTATCTTTATTATTTATTAGTCTATAATGACAGCCTCGTTCGGCTAGTGGTCGCAAGCGCAGTTGTTGAGCATAAGGTCCTGGGTTCGATTCCCGGGTCGGGCAAATTGTTATTGAATTTTTCTGGAATTTGTCGTCAGTAAAAGTCTGACACGCCCTCCCGCTCTGCCCAGAGCGGGAGAAGTCATTTGATGATTTCCCATCCACAAAAAAAAAAAAAAAGGGGTCGTCAGAAGCCCGATAGTCTTACAACCGGTCTTACCAAGGGGGGGGGGGGGGGGGGTCGTATTATCCTGTTACTAGTTTGTAGAGGTCAGATAGGCAGTCGCTCCATGTAAAAACTGGTATTCAGCTGCATCCAGTTAGATTGGAAGCCGACTCCAACATAGTTGGGAAAAGGCTAGGCAGACTGATTGACTTTGCTTTTAAATATGAACTGACTCTAAATAATATTTTATAAAACTTTGGTAACGTAAAATTGATACCAAGGCAAGCGTATCTGCTCTTCAAGTAAAATCATTTTTCTAGAGCAGTTTTCAATTTCAACAGACGCGATCAAATATCTATATTTTACATGAAGCTACTATCATCTAACCTTCGTAACTTTAATAGTAAAGAAACCGTATATATAGGTTAGGTATGATCAAAAATAAAATATACTTACCTACAATTATACTCGCGCAATGGAGCGCCTAATTAGAGGAAGAGGAGCTCGTGGCTAAATAATAACAGCCATACAGGTCGCTCCATAAGGTTAAGCTGCGCTTGCCGGGGTTGGTCCGTGGATGGGTGGCCATCATTACATACCGAGACTCGTCCGTGCCTCGGAAAGCACGTTAAGCCGTTGGTCCCGGCTGTCATTCGTCGATCTATGACAGTCGTTACGGGTCGTCAGAAGCCCGAAAGTCTGACAACCAGTCTTACCAAGGGGTATCGTATTACCCAGTAATTGGGTTGTAGAGGTCAGATAGGCAGTCACTCCATATAAAATACTGGTATTCAGCTGCATCCGGTTAGACTGGAGGCCGACCCCAACATAGTTGGGAAAAGGCTAGGCAGGTTGTTGGAAGGCCTAATTACATAACATCACATTTACTAACTGTGGGGGCTAGTAAATGGCTTGTCGTGAATAACCTCACTGTTACTTATGTATTGATAGCTGTAAGCTACCCAAACAAAATAAAATCACGCTTATTTTCTCTGATGGGGTAAGGAGGTGTGCCACTTATAGTACACCCCAGGGGGCGAGTCTATTGCCATCAAAATTACTGATGCAAAAAAAAAAAACGGCCAATATATTTACGGGATATTTCGGCACTGTTGCAAGCACCATGATCACGGATAAACTGAAGTTTTTGCGGGTGGGTGTTTTATGATCAGACAAATCGGTCTGCCCTCTTCCTTTAATAATGTTAGTGACCATGACAGTTTAAAAACTTATATTTTTCATTATTGTTATATAGCCTGCAGCCTTTCTCGATAAATGGGCTATCTAGTACTAAAATATTTTTTCAATTCGAACCAGAAATTCCTGAGATTAATGCCTATAACCTAACAAACAAACAAACCAGCAGCTTTATAGTATTAAGTACCTATAGATTATATTAGTTCATTTCATCATTCTCCGTCCCGTATCCCAATCTATTTGGGGTCGGCGCAACATGTCCTTTTTAACTGACTTCAAAAAGGAGGAGGTTCTCAATTCGTCGGAACCTTTTTTTTTTTTTTTTTTATGTATGTTCCCCGATTACTCGAAGATGGCTGGACCGATTTCGACAGTTGGTCCCATATAAAATTGATTAACTTTGCTTCGGTAGTTTTTGAGTTAGCTTCAATAATACGTATTTTTTCCCCACTTTTATATGGATGGTTCTAGTTTGTTTTGCAGGTAGTGGTATATGAATTTGTGTGGTACCCCACACAAATTCATATACACAACTAAAAAGTGAAAAATAAAAACTTTTTTACAAAAAATACAACCCACTTCCAAAAACAACACTACAAAGTGAAAAATAACTTTAATTTCGGAAGTCGGTGGCAAAAAACGAAAATACATTTAACTAGACACCGACTTCCGAAATTAGAGTTATTTTTTACTTTGTAGTGTTGTTTTTGGAAGTCGGTTGTATTTTTTTGTAAAAAAGTTTTTTTTCCATACTTCTCTATTATTCGTCATCTCGGTAGTCACCCCCTTTCTAGCCATGTCATCTTTCACACAATCCATCCATCGTTTCTTTGGTCTTCCCCTACTCTTTCGCCATCGACATTCATACTCTGTTCGCGACGACAGGTCTTGGTAGAGGTAATTGAAATAAGTACGACGCTAAGAAAACGCGTAAGCGCAGCCATGCGTGGAGGCGTGCAACAGCTGACCCGTTGACTCGGTGCGCTTACGCGTTTTCTTACCTATCTTGTTTGCCTTTAAACCGACACCGTTGTATTTACTTATTTCTATCATATTATACATGTTATACAGTCCGCTCTATTTCAATTACCTCTACCAAGATCTATCGTCGCGAACATACTCAAAACTTTCCTCACGACATTTTCCTCACTCCTCCTCCTAGTTATAGATAGTGTAGATATTGATACTGTAAGATATCCCCATCTACATATTTGAACGTACAGGTTACGTTACCACACATATACCTACTACGTTCGCGATTTGATTTCCAAACATGTAAACAAATATGTGTTCTCCGGTGGTGCCTACTTAGCGTGTATAGCTTACATAACGTTCATGTAAATAACATTTACACATGCTCTTTAAATATATTTAATTCAGGGATTATTTGGAACGTTGAACGTAATAGACCTTTCTGAACGTGATTTAAATTAATTTGACCCGCAAGCCTGCTTAGTAATACGGGTTCCGTAGAGGTTTGCGCTACCTGCACCGAATATTTTGTATGTTAATCCTCAAATTAAATGTGCCGAGATTAGGATCATGTATTGTCTTTATTTATATAAAAGGTCTGTATTCGTTTACTTTAATTTGCCCGCGACTTAGGTACGGTCAACAACAGAAGTCGGTTAACACTGCTACTTTTTGACATTATCTAAATTAACACAAAATGATTGATAAACTGCTTTTTTCGTTTAGCTTTTAAGATTTAATGTTCTTAAAATTTTAAGTACTTCTGTTCCGATTTGAATTAAATATTTCGCTTGATAATTAAGATTAAACAACTACAAGTGTTAATCCACGTTTGTTGCTGACTGTACAAGGATCAACTTTATTGATACGGAATAAGGGTGCTGTTAAGTCAAATTGTTACCACGTGCGGATGAATGTACTTTATAGCACCGACTTCCTGGTTTTGGCTGTCATATAATAAATTAAGCCTGTTTAATTTATTGAGAACAGACTTCCCTTTGTCTGTGGCTCGTCAATGTCTTTACAGAGAGCGCTTACTGCGGTCACGGCTTGAAATAAAGCGGTTTAACTCAGTTTTAGTCGGAGCAAACGGCAATATCTGCAGAAAACTTTTTTTTAATACATTCTGCTTTGTAAGTTGACTTTGTGCATCACTCAGGGTAACACTTGATAAATATTTATTTCGGTACCTATTAAAAAAATAGAATTATTACTGAATTCGAATGTTTCGTTTTTTTTATTATAATCAATTTTATTGATATTTAATAACACTAGGGCCATGGAGTCTGAGTGCTCATTCAGTTTTTTGAGACATCGTCAAGCGGTAGATCGACATTTCATGTGACCTATTTTTAGGTCAAACAATCAGCATTACCTTTTGGGAACTTTTTTGGGAATTTGTCCTTATTTCTGCATTGTGAATCACTGTTGTTACTGTATAAATGTTTCTTTTGCCTAATGTATAAGATGTTGGCGAAGATGAACTGTGATGCCACCGTGAGAAAATACAATAAAATACCTTTAAAAAACTCTCTCAGAGAAACTCTATTTTGAATGTCAGCCGCTTTGCCCCACTGCAGAATATCGTAGGACATAACGCTATGAAAATAACTAAAATAGACTAACCTATCTGTATCTACGTCAGTGATACCGGCACAGACCTAGAGTTCAGCACCCTAATTGCGTAACACATTATCAATCGGAGTTGGTTTCATTTTGACAGTTCAACAACATTCATTGCGTTATTTACGTTGTCGAGCAGACAAATTTTTCGAACAGAGGAATCAATGGATAAGCAATTTGTTTCAAAATGAAACCAACTCCGATCGATAATGTGTTACGCAATTAGGATGCAGGAGCGTGCAAGCTCCATCACGACGTCAACGTAGATATACGGCGGTGGGGTTTTACTTTGACGATTTATTATTCCTATTATTATTTCAAGTCTTATACTGGGTGGCCCGTGAAACATTTTAGAAGCTACTCTCCAAGGGCTTCCCGAAACTTATCTATGTTCAGCTATTAAGTTTTTATAGTTAAGGAGCTAGACGGTTTTAAATAAGATTATGTCTGGACTTTAAAAGAGACTGTGACCTCTTAGTTTGTTTCTGCCTTTCTTCTCAGAGTAGTCAGGTAGGAAACGTCGACCTCATCTAGTTTTTAAAAATATGATTGACGTGTTTGTACAAAAACCTAGTTACAGAAATAAATCATTTATAATTTTATCATTTAAATATTTTTTGGGAAATTCTCACTTCACTTCAGAGTTTTTAAGTTTTCTCTTTCTATATCACATTTTTGTTAGAAATTCTTAAGTTAAATTCGAATGATAAAAAATACTATCTGTCTAAACCTCACCCAAATTGATTAAAACTTAGCTTAAAGGGAAAAATTTTCCTCAACAAGATGCGTTCTAGATTTTCAGCCTTTAAAAAAAAGAAAAAAGAAGGATAGCGATGACTGCAAAGTACATAGTTTTGAAAATTTCCAAGGACCTTAAGCTTTCTAAAGGAATATAAATAATAAGTACTTTTCAGGACATTATTTAGTGTAACTGGAGTTTGAACATGGTAGGCAAGGTGAAAAATATAAGGTGCGATGTCAAAATCGTTCCTGTCTGTGACTCGGACCCTAGTGGTCCTATCGGCTCCCTACGTTATTTTGACTGTTTTTGTATTCATAAACTGTACCTTTACCGCTCGCACTTGCACAAATTGTAGGGAAAAAACAAGGATGGCATACCGTCACATGTCAAGTCTCAAAACCAAACCAACAACGATATCACCCAGAAATAAGCGAGCGAAAGCGAGACCACCCAGAAATACTCTCACACAAAACGCCCACACAAAACAAAATGGCTGTCACAGTACATAGGTTATGCTGCTTGGCAAACTGAGGGTGAGTGAAAGTTTTTCACTACTTTGGGGTCATTGTTATCCTTCTTTTATTCTTTTTTTAAAGACTGAAAATCATCCCTGTTCGCACGGAACCACTGTACTTGTAACACCCATCACTTTTGTATAGTAGCAATATTTTTTTTTTGTAGAATAACCCTTTTTCATGTATTTTTGAAAGCCCCAAAGTGCGCAAAATAATAGGCGCCGAGAAAAAAAAAAAATTTTTTTTCAAGGTAATGTTAAACGTCTCGAAGATCAAGGTCAAATAAATATAAAAATTTTGTAGTAAAAAAGCGTGGTCCGCGGGGCTCCTATATCTAGGAGGTTTAGAAAAAAATAACCACTTTGAACCTAACCTGTCCGAGTCCAGGTGCCCCTAGTCCCGAGCTCGCTTCGCTCGCTCGTGCATCGTAAGTATTTAATGTGCAGTGTACTGTGTAATAGGTTGACATGAACTTTAGATTTTTTTTCTCAAAAACTAGTAGTTTGCGCAGTGTAATATTTTGCGAAAGTATTTTACACGGTATAAAATTGTTAAGTTTTAGACGCGCGGGAGTTCAAATTTCTGAAACTTTTGAATTTTTTTTTTTTCAAAATTGCGCAGTGTAACATTTTGCTAAATAAATTGTTTTACTCGAAGACATCAACACACTTTAAAATTGTGAAATTTCGGACGCGCGGGTGTTAAATCACAGTGGAGTCGTTCGCACTACCTACCACCAGCTCGGTATGAAATAATGGTCCTTATATTTTGCTCGAGCAAAAGTGGATGTTCCACTCTAAAGTGCTCATGCGTAAAAAGTGGGATACCCTGCTCGCCTGCATGCCAAATATGCAAGGAGCTTTCTTGCTCTAAATTCGACTTGGACAAAGGCATGGCTCCTGTAGACATCGATGACGTTAAACTCAGTGAGTTAGGAGAAGATGAAGAATAAATTTTATATTAATAACTAAACATGTTCGTTTATAGTTAATACATGCTGAGCCTAGTGAAAAAGTTTTCCAATTGTTTTTGCTGATTAAATTCTACTTAAGACTTGAAACGTCTTTTATTTTTAATTTTTTCCATTAAAAACCTATTATATCTCACAAAATATTGAACCTAATAAGTTTGGGTATGGCCTCATTCGATTTAGCGCAAGAAAATACATAGAAAATAACACTACAATCGCATTGTTTATTAAATGTGCATTTTTTAAAACTTCCCCTTCTGCCCATACCCCCTGGAAGGTAGGACCGCTAAATTTTTGTAAGACTCTACAAATTTCTAATACCAAGATGAAGTAATAAGCAAAGTTTCATTGATGTACAAATTTTGCCTCTACAAATATGCTATTTTCCTATACTAAAATAATAGAACTTTCTCCCCATGAGACTGAAATAGCATGTCATGTAAGTACTCGAGTCGTCGCCGGGCGCCTTCACCTTGGCTAGCGAGACGAGCTGGCGCCGGCAAGTCTTGCCAAGTCTCGAAGCTGTTATGGACCATGAACTTGAAGGTCTTGGCGCAAATCCTGACCTTGCAGTCTTGGCGTCTTACAAATAAGATGACGGCGAATCTATAAGATATCTATAATATACATATCGAATAAAATAATTTAAGTCTCTTTTCCTTTACGTATCTGTCTACGTGACCACGTTATTCTTCTAAACTTCGCAACGGAACAAATAAAGTAAGAAGCACATTGTTTAACTCTTATTTAGCTTTTATTTGTGTTATGCATATTATTTAACTTCGACTCTTGCACGGTATCTCTGTAAAAGCTAATTCTAGCCGTGCGACCTGTAACACAGTTTTATCCCAAAAACCTATACTGCCCTCCCGAACCTAAAGTGCAGTAACAGGTAAAACACGAATTCGAAAAACAGACATTTCGATAAAACTTTGGATGCAAATACTAAACAATGTTACGTTAGGTTTTTTAAAAAAAAAAACTATAAAATAAAATGGGGATTCAGAATAATATGTAACTCAAAACCTACCAAAATTTATATTACTGGCTCGGGTGGGCAGTATATCAGGCACCAGTCTCTCACAAAGGTGGAATACAGCTGAGACATTTTTTGTACACTATAACTTTAAGTCAACTTTGTGAAGAGAGTAAAAATTATATACTACTTAACAGATGGATTTTGCTGCAAACACCATAATTTAAAGAGTTTATTCTGGAAGGTTTATTTATGTCATAATCATCTCGATGTTTTGTCAACTCGTAAAAACCGTGCGAAGCAGGTCGCTAGTACCATCATGGCGGTACTAGCGGTACTATCGCTATATATTATTAGTTACCGAAGGAAATACGACGTTCAGTTGTGCGTTCGCAACACGGCAAGCAGTTCAAACATTTGTCTCGATTTCAGCCAAGTTATGCCTTAGAGTCAAAGTAACCCACCATGACGGTATAGTAACTAGCGACCCACCTCTGCTATTGATCGGAATTTGAATCATTTTGAAGCAAATAAATTGCTAAATTGCTTCATATGTTCAAAAAATTTGTCTTCAACACCGAAATTATCGCAATGAATTTGTTGAACTGTCAAAATGAAACCGATTCCGATTGATAATGTGTTACGCAATTAGGATGCGGGTCTTGATGCGGTTTTCAACATCATTTATGGAATTCATTCCGGAAGGATTATAATGTGTGTGTTAGTGTGTGATGTGTGTGTAATGTGATGTGTGTGCGTGTGTGTTGTTATGTGTGTGTTGTGTGTGTGTGTCTGACGTAAGTGTGTATGTGTGTGTGCGTGTGTGTGGGATTGTGTGTGTGTGTGTGTATGTGAGTGTATGTTTAGTGTAAGCGGCCACACAGACAGCCACAAAAAGTGACTTTGTAAAATGTATAGAAGTTAGCAATACAATCCCTTTAGCCCTTTTTATACGGCACGGTGTCTTTACTGTACGGCGTATAATCAACGCCGTAGAGAAACCGTGTCAGTCTACAAGCTTCCATAGTGATCCATACAACGCTGACGATCGTACCTATACACGGCAAATCGTAGTTTTTCACGACAAGAAAAACGTGTACAAAGGGCCTAATACCTATGCCAGTTTGAATGGATCTTTACTTGGTGTCGAACGAGATTACTAGAATATTCACGAACCGACTGAGAAGGTCGTGCAAACGAGTCTCAAAGTGACAGTTACATATGTTGTTCCAAATATCTAGTGAATTTTTGAGTAAGATACTTTAGCATAGTCGCACTACACTATGCATTGTGTAGAAGTGACGAGGGTGCCATTTAACGGGGCACCGAGCTTTTTATACACACAAACACTTTTTTAAAACTGTTGTTTGAAGTAATGAACTATTAAAATCTAGGGAAATATATTGGTATTATTGGGGATATAATATAATAGACAGTGTCATCATCTGCCTAGCCTTTTCCCAACTAAGTTGGGGTCGGCTTCCAGTCTAACCGGATGCAGCTGAATGCCAGTATCCCAGTATTTTACATGGAGCGACTGCCTATCTGACCTTCACAACCCAGTTATTGGGTAATACGATACCCCTTGCTAAGACTGGTTGTCAGATTTTCGGGCCTCTGACGATCCGTAACGACTGACTGAATGACAGCAGGGACCAGCGGCTTAACGTGCTTTTCGAGGCACGGAGGAGTCTTGCTATGTAAAGATGGTCACCCATCCACGGGCCAACCCCGGTAAGCGTAGCTTAACCTGATGAATCGGCCCGTGCAGCTGTTATTACTTAGCCACGAGCTTCTAGTTAGAGGTATTAGGCAGTGCACACGATGGAAACACGATTTGATAAAGTTGGCTCGATAGAATAAACTAGCTAAGTTAGCTCTTTTCGAGTATTTTTTCCTCTATTTCCTTACTTTTATATATACCTAAATAAGTAATTTAATATTATGATTCATTAAGGGCTGATTGTTCAATAGTCAGATAATTTTTATTTGAGGAATAAATTTAGCGGTTTGACAGCTTTTGTATTGAAAATATGTCAAACTGTCACATTTATTCTTTAGGTAAAAGATATCTTTTACCTAAAGAATAAATGTGACAGTTTTGTGGCAATAGGCAGATAACTGCCTATTGAAAAATCAGACCTTACTAAAAGCCCTAAAAAAGCCTTATAAAGTTCATAGATGACTGGAGCGTTTATACACGATAGTTTTTTATGATAGCATTATGATGAAAATAACAATGAAAAAAATACAACCGACTTCCAAAAACAACACTACAAACTGAAAAATAACTTTAATTTCGGAAGTCGGTGTCTAGTTAAATGTATTTTCGTTTTTTGCCACCGACTTCCGAAATTAAAGTTATTTTTCAGTTTGTAGTGTTGTTTTTGGAAGTCGGTTGTATTTTTTTGTAAAAAACTTTTTATTTTTCACTTTTTAGTTGTGTACCTACCCCACAAAAATTCTAATACCACTACTTGCAAAACAAACTAGAACATCATCCATATAAAAGTGGGGAAAAAATACGTATTATTGATACGTATTTTTTCCCCACTACCCAAGCAAAGTTAATCAATTTTATATAGGACCAACTGTGATGTATACCCTCTCGAATAAAATAAAAAAAATCTAAATCGGTCCAGCCATCTTCGAGTAATCGGGGAACATACATAAAAAAAAATAAAAAAACAAAAAATAAAAAAAAAAGGTTCCGACGAATTGAGAACTCCTCCTTTTTGAAGTCGGTTAAAAAACATTGAAAAAGTGCAAAGTGTGGTTATTTTCTTTACTATTTACACGTAAGGAAAAAGACAGAGACGAAGAAAAAGCTCGGTGCACCCTTAAAAAAAGGTAAAATAATGAATCTAACTCCTTCTAGTAAAGCAAAATGCACAAAAATGGAAAAAATAAATGGAGGAAATGGAGAAAATATCGCCGACCCACATTTTTTTTGTTACAATAAGACGAACGTCGTCACCGACGTCAGCCAAAGAAACACTGGATTGAAGATTTGGACTCCTTCCTGAACGATTGGCCTGAGAAGGCACAACATAAATAAAATTGGATAAGTGTAGGGGAGACCTTTGCCTTAGTGACAATACAGGGTCAAATTAAACTAGCAAGCGAAACTCCGCAGACGAGATCGGTCATCATCATCATTTCAGCCGAAAGGCGTCCACTGCTCGACATAGGCCTCCCCCAAGCACCGCCATTTCGACCGTTCTGAGCATCCCGCATCCAGCGGATCCTTGCGGCCTTCACAAGGGTTTACCCTTTATAGCAGAACTTTTTATATCATAATATTATTTGGCATAACAGCGGAGAGCATACACTTCATTTCGCAGAAAATCGTTTGGCAAAGTCAGAATCATCTTTAGGCATAAATTTCATATCCATAGTCATTAAAAGGCGGAACTATCACATCTCAGAAAGTTTACACTTTTGGCATATATTTCATATCCATAATAATTGACAGACTCATCTATCACATTCAAATCACATTACAGAAAATTCATAGTTAGAACACTGATTTGTTTTCGCCACGCACATACAGCAAACACGCAGCATGCAAGCAAGCATGCAGCATGCATGGAAGCATGCAGCATGTAAGCAAGCATGCAGCATGTAAGTAAGCATGCATCATGCAAGTGAGCATGCAGCATGCAAGCAAGCATGTAGCGTGCAAGCGAGCATGCAACATGCAGCAGGCATGGTTTCTGTCACGGCTCCTGCGCTGCGGGGCTCCGGCGGTCCCCACCTAGCCTACGCGGGCTTAAATTACATTCTAAGGTAGGGCAGACAAGGCTTGGTGGAGTCGGTTTTGCAGCGATTCGTTTCTGTCACTAACTTTTGTGGCACAACATATTGACTTTTTATGAGAGTATTTTAATTTTAATTTAAGGTTAAAAATGTATTATAAACAAATGGCAATATGCCTAATAAAATTATTCCAAATGAAATTCTGTCATCTTCATAGTATGCCAAATAATCATTGCTCTAAATAAACGGTTTATTAAAAGAAATTATGCGAAATTTTAACTTTGCCAAATAAAATTCTGCCATTTTAAAAATATGCCATTGTAAATTCGGTCATATAAACATTCGGCCAAAAAATATTATTTTATTAATTAAATCTTATTAATTATAATTAGAAGATTATGCCAAGTGTATTATGCCAAGTTTTCGGAGCATCAATATTCTGCCAAATAGAGGGAAGCCCCGTCACAAGGTCATCGGTCCACCTTGTGGCACGTTTCGAACGTTTCGTCTTCCGGTACGCAATCGCCACTCTACGAGTAGAACATGTCGGTCACTGCTTTACCAGCAACCTGGCGGAACTGCGTTACACCAATCCCACTCAGGAATACCTACTAATTCTATTAGTACCAGCGTCCGCTCATAGATAGCGTACATTAAAGGAACTACTCCGTTCGTTCATAGATGGTGCTGTAGCAAAAATGTTTTAGTCCTCTATCTCCGACATTCATACTAAAACTATACCTACAATATAAAATATAATTATACACTTCTGGACACATCTATTGGCCCACCTTAGAGTTTAGGTTTCGATGGCCCCTACCGAAATATGATTGCTATATTGAACAAAAACTGTTAATGCAGTTTTAAACCTGATACATTTTACCATCTTTTTCGATCGTATTGTTTTAAATTTGAATTCAGAATACCATACGACATGGAGCTACGCCTAACAAGTCGGATATGCGCCTTGTTAAAGGCAATTGATTTTTGAATAAAAAACATGTTTTATCAAATAAAGGTTTAATTTAATAACGCGTGTTGCCTCCATGGGCATCTACCATAGCTCTCATATGATTAGGCATAGAGTTTATCAACCGCTCTATGAAATTTTGAGGGATCATCTCCCATTCCTCTTCTATGGCAGTTTTCAACTCCTGCATCGTCTGGGCAACTGGCTGACGAGCCCTAACACGTCTTTTTAGCTCGTCCCACATGTGCTCAATGGGGTTCATGTCTGGGCTTCTGGCTGGCCAGTCCATAACTGTGATGTTCACATCCCGAAGATATTCCCTGACGATGCCGGCCGCATGGGCTCTTGCATTATCATGCATAAAAAGGAAATTTGGGCCCAAATAGTCCGCGTATGGTATCACGTGAGGTTCTAAGCTCTCACGAATGTACCTTTCAGCATTTAATGTTGGCAGCCGTGGTCCTGTAACAACTTCAAGTTGAGTTTTGCCGCTCGCGGATATACCGCCCCAGACAGTCCATGAGCCACCGCCATAAGCAACCCGCTCTTCAAAGCAGCATTGTGCGAAACGCTCTCCCTTACGTCGGTAGACCTTCTTCCTTCCATCATTGCCATGTAACACAATTTTAGACTCATCAGAAACGAGTACACGGCTCCAATCTTGCTGTGTCCAATTTAAATGACTGCGTGCGAAATGAAGGCGCGCAGTTCGGTGGGCTCGCGTTAGTTTGGGGCCATTAGCTGGCTTGTGTGGTACCATATCGCGTTCTTTTAACCTTCTCCGAACAGTTCGAGCGCTCACAGATACTCCGTGGAAGTCGCGAAGTTGGTTTTGTATCTCAATGGAGGTAAGGTGACGATTTCTCAAGCTGGTCGTCACGATGAATCGATCCTGCCTTTCAGTTGTGACCCGAGATCGTGGCCTTCCTTGGCGACGAACAAAGCCGCCAGTCTCTAGGTACCTCCGATAAACATTTCGGACCGCAGATCGACTTAAATTAAGTTGAGCACTCACGTTTCTTTGGCTGTGTCCGGCCTGAATAAGTGCCACAGCTTGGGCGGCGACTTCAGGTGAAGTATCCATAGATTATTGATAGAACCTCACCTTAATGTTAAGAATAAGTAATGTTTGTTGCAAAACCAAAGATATCAATCACTTTTTCAAGAATTAAATCCAAGTAAACCAATAAAACCAAGTTTTCTTAGTATTCGATTGTTTGATATCAACAAACAGGCTCCAAATTGTCTTTTGTTTCTTTAAATTCTGTGTTCGAAATTCAAAAAAAGACTATTGAATGAAATTGTGAATGTGCCAGGTTCAAAACTGCATAAAAACTTTTTGCTCGACCTAATATAAAATTTTAGCTAGGACCAAACGAAACTGAAAATACAAGGTGGGCCAAAAGATGTGTCCAGAAGTGTACTATAAATAAATATTATAAATTTGAAAGTACCTCTGTCGGTATGTCTGTTACCTTTTCACGCCTAAACAACTGAATATATAGATTCGATGAAATATGGCCCGCAGGTAGACCATGACCTGGTTTAGGACCCCGGTAGTACGTTCCCGTGGGATAATTTTGACCTCCATGCTAGTAAAGAGACCTAAAGTCTATTATAGGCATAAGATAAATACACAATTTAACCCAGTGAAATAAGCTAAATTTGTATACCTACGCAGACCTACGTCACCTCCTTCTGCGAAGCAGTAATGCTTGCGAAGGCGGAAGCGGAACGCGTGAGGGAGAGGCAACAGCCGCGCCCTCGCGCCCCTAGCCGCCGTAGGAGACGCCCTGGGCGGCGGGAATCTATCGCCGATTCCCGGCCACCGTAGGCGCGGGCTTGCGGACGACGAGTAATGGGCAGCTCGCCGTCCGGTAAGGACCAGGCCCGGGTCGACGGCGCGTTGTGTTCCACGCGCGCCTCAAAGATATGTCAGCAGTGACGGGGTCAATTGGGCCTATGCCGCCGGGGTCGCGGGTAGTTCGAAAGAGATACCGTGGCCCTGGCACGGGCAGCTGAAGGAACATGGGTGGGTTTTATTCAGTAAAAGTCTGACACGCCCTCCCGCTCTGCCCAGAGCGGGAGAAGTCATTCGATAATTTTTTTTTTTTTTTTTTTTTTTTGAGGTATCCAAAGTAATGATTTATCATGATTAAAACCCGTTAAGTTTTGTGACTGAAATTATCATTTCTAAATTAACATTAAACCCACGGTGCACCCACTCATCAAGAGTCACTCATTAAAATTAAAAATCTTTTCACCGACCAAGGCACCATGCCTTTTTAGTTGGTCGGTAAAAAGATTTTTAATTTTAACAAATGTGAGACACAATAACATAAAAATCTCACAAACATACATGAACCCTGAAAACATAACACTCCTTTTTGGAGCAGTCGTGTAATAAAACTTCCTCTAACTACCTCCTAGTTAATCCACCTTGACTTTTGACTAAAACCCTGATATGAAAACAATCGTAAATACTAGCAAAAATCTGTCGGCTATAAAATATAGCGTCCAACGAATTGAAACGAGAAAAACCAAGAAAATATACCAGGTTAGAAGGCGCAATATCTCGACTGCTATAATATTTTCCCACTCACTATTACCTGCAGTTTCACTAGCTAATTTATTTTGACCCTGTGTTCATACCAATGGCACGATCTGCCTAGCCTTTTTCCAACTATGTTGGGGTCGGCTTCCAGTCTATCCGGATGCATTAAACTGAACTCAAAAGTAAAAAATAAATTTTTCAATGTAGAATTAAAGTGATTAACGAGAAAATTAATGTCATTGTAAAAAAAGCGTGGGGTGCTTTCGAATTACAGTTAGTGTAAGAATATCGTACAAAGCACCCCACGATTTATTTTAAAATGTTATTCATTTTCTCGTTAATCACAGTTTAATGGTATTAAAGCGTGTTTTTTTAGTTTTTTAAACTATAATTTATTTTTATTTTTTTTTAAAGATAAATCGTTAATCCTGATGATCCTGATCAGGATAAAGGGACAACATTTTTAAATCATTGCATTGTCATCGGGCCCAGTTATGTGTGCACAATTCAGAATTAATCCCACCATTTAAAGTGGGTCAAAATCGAGTTTAAAGATTCCGTTACATACAAACATACATACAGGTGAAGCTAATAAAAGCGTGTTAAATAAAAGGGAGCTATCTCATTTGATGTTTGAGGGCCCATTTAACAATGTCCGAATGACCACTACTCACCAAATAAATTCAAATATGGAACAGAATTTGAGTTTGAACAACCCGCGACCCCGGGCGGCATCGGCCCAATTGACCCCGTCACTGCTGACATCTCTTTCTCAGTGAGCCTGACGTATCCCAGTGAACTTGGTGCTGAGACTGGGGCCTTCCTACCAGCTGGTGAGTCGTAATTCCAGGCTGCCTCCTCGCAGCATTTTGCAGAAAGCTTTCTTGTCTCTGAGTAGTGACCCTGTATCTTCCTCGGTGACGTTCAGCAACATCTCCTGTAGCCCTGTAACGCGCCCATAATCGGCAAATTACGCTTGGTTGTGCGACAAGAGCGTCGGCAGTTTCTCGTTGACTGCGCTCTGCTTCCAACATACTCACAACCCTCAGCATCTCTTCCAATATTAAATGATGACGTGTCATAACGCTCCAGACGCACAAAAGAACCGATAAGAAAAGAACCATTTATGAAAAATAATCTCTCAAATTATTACTTACAAGTGAAGTTTTCCCTCCTTAATGTTTTAGTTTTATTTTTTTAAATTTCGAACTGTTATTAGAAGCAGGTTCAACCAACATTTAATTTTTTTTGTGACCAGTACTTCTTCTAAAGAAATTCAAATTTTCTTGCGTTTATAGCATGTTGCATAATTACAGTTTGCAGTGTCAGGTTGTATCTTGATGCCGCCGGGGTCGCGGGTAGTTCGAAAGAGATACCGTGGCCCTGGCACGGGCAACTGAAGGAACACGGGTGGGTTTTAGTCAGTAAAAGTCTGACACGCCCTCCCGCTCTGCCCGGAGCGGAAGAAGTCATTTGATGATTTCCCATCCACAAAAAAAAAAAAAAAAAGGTTGTATCTTGATCAAAATATGATTCGCGATAATAACAAATATGTATTCAAATTTGTTTTTTTTTTTATAAAAAATAATTCTTTATTGCTATAAATAGGTTACAGAGAAATTTGAGACCCTGGCACCAGAGCTAGGTTAGAGTACCTGTATTTCAGGAGCCAGTGACTTCTTCCATTTGGGTAACAATTAATGCAAGTATTTATGTAGCAATAGGTGATGAAATTACCTTACTTAAAAATAAGTTTAATAGCAAACATTAAATTATTTAAAAATATAATGAAAACTAAAATTAGAACGCAAATAAAATAATCTCAATAAAACAAAAACAAATTTAAAATAGAATGTGGATTAAAACAAAATTAGATAACAAATTGAGAACAATAATTAAAATGAAATAACATTAGAACAAAACAAATTATAATAAGCCAAATCAACATTAAAATTGAAATTAAAAGTACTGATACGCACGTGTGTGTGTATGTAAGAGGGTGTGTTAGGGGTCTGTGTAAATACCAATGATTTGTGTTTATAAATACTATTTAGGTTGATTGCAGTAAATTTTCAGTTGCATTGTAGTCCTGTGTCAGTTTCAGGTTCAGGTGTGTCAGGTTTTGTTCAACTTATTATACGGAAAAATAGCAAGATATACCCGCTGTCGTCTGGCGGACGACGTGTGAAAGCGCAAAGGTAAGCAAATATTAGATATGGTGCGCTTCTTATTAATTTGTGCATTGTAAGGAGTAATACTGTGCTGCTTGATAACAACTTGCAGAATATAATTCTGTCTTACCGTAAATATCACCATAAGAATCATCAATACATCTCTCTAAGTTAGGTTTTCGTCCGGATTGGTCTGATTTCGGAAATCAGACGAATCTGGAGCAATTCTAACTAACATTTTTGCAGTTGGAGAATTGACCGTGACGTATATCGATATACCACCTATGGGATGTTTTTGAACTGTTGTTAAGTTGGTTTTTGGGATGAATTTATTCAAATTACGGAAGTCTTCATTGGGAATGGTCCGACACGCACTTGGACGGTTTTGTTATAAATTCTGGTATGCCAGGAAATCGAGTAATGCATAACTAATCGGATGCATAGTTTGAAAGTGACTTCTTAAAATTATTTAATAATAAAAAAGCCGCCCAAGTGCGTGTCGTACCACGAACAATGAAGGGTTCCGTAGTTGAAAAGAATTTATCCCAAAAACAAACTTAACATTGTCAATCTGCCTAGCCTTTTCCCAAGTATGTTGGGGTCGGCTTCCAGTCTAAACGGATGCAGCTGAATACTAGTATTTATACTAGTATTACAACCCAGTAACTGCGTAAAACGATACCCCTTGGTAAGACTGGTTGTCAGACTTTCGGGCTTCTGACGAGCCATAACGACTGTCATAGATCAATCAAAGAGAATGTTGTTGATGTTTTACCAATAACCCTGTATACATTACTCGGCTATAGAAGAAATTTATCCTCTAGTAATGACTTCATTAAGCAATTACTTAGCAGCAAGCAATTGCTTAAAAATACACGGGTGTTAGTATTTTTTTTACTATAAAATCGCGGGATTTTTCGACACAAAAGTGCATTCCTTAAAGCCAACGTCTCAACTTTAAGTAAATAAATGCACCCGAGTATCCGATCTCAATTACGAAATGTTTATTTTTCTCACGGTTATTATTTATGTTATTTTATTGAGGTGTATATGTTACTGTAAAAGCTCGAACTACGGTAAAGCCTAGGATTAATCGGTAAATCCTAAGATTTACCAAGTGTCACCGGTAAAAGTATATAATTTTTGTTATGTTGTAATATTTTTTGTTTGTATTTGTGTATTGTATTTTGTATGGGCCACAGCTGCCTGAAATAAAGGAAATTAAATTAAATTAAATTAATTAAAAGTCCGAATTGTTCTATAATAATCTTTGATTTCCGACTTTTACCGGTATTCAGTCGGTAAATCCTAGATTTTACCGCAGACACCAGTAAATGTCAGAAATCAAAGATTGAAATAAGTATATTAATAGTCGTGTCAACTACTAATAATAATAATGATTGTACCGAATAACGAAATGATTATCAAAATACTGTTTAGCTTACTTATACAAAGTAGGGGTTAAAAGTGTGTAGTAATTTTTATTTGTGTTATTTTTACTGCATTTTATTTGCAGCATGTTAAACATGTTTTAAGATTTGACATATAGGTAGCAATAATAATGATAGTAATCAATCTGCCTAGCCTTTTCCCAACTACGAGTATGTTGAGGTCCGCTTCCAATCTAACAAAAAAAAAATAAAAAATAATAATAATGATAGTAATGTTGAATAAATAGTTTCTGATTATTAACTGCATTGTTTTACTCTGAAAACTAACATTAACCGGTATCTGTGGTAACATCTAAGATTTACCGACTGACGTAAAAGTCAGAAATAGATGATCACTAAAGAACAATTCGGACTTTTACCGGTGAGACTTGGTAAATTTTAGGATTTACCGGTAAGTCTTAAGATTTACCGCAGTCCGGGTTTTTACAGTAACATTTATATACATGCCTCAGTCGATGGATTTGCTTATTTGGTGTAATCTGAGAAAAACGTTTGTTTACATCAAAAGCAGTGTCACATTTGGTTAATATTTACAAGAACGATAAATATCTGATCTTTATTTACAAATACATTCAGTACATATAACAGAGCACATTAAGTCTTCGACCATTCTCAATATTTAGTTGCTCAATTAAACGATTCAGTTCTTTTATTTAGTTAATTAAACACAGACTCAATGAAGTTTGTGTTGCTTTCTTATGTGTCATACCTTCTCTTGGCTGTTGTATCAGGATTTTGGGATGATGCAACTACAACGTCATCAGGTATCAGGACTGATATTACACCCCGACAGAGCTTCTTCAGATGGCAAGAAGTCCAATCTACATGGTACAGCATTATTTTTCGATATTGGGATTGGGACCAATTTAAATATAATAGAAGAAGTAGTTGCGTTGCTGGAGTGTCTATTGGTGAGTACTAATTCGTTATTATTTATAAAAATAGCTTTTCAGCGGCTTTGCATCTACGGTTTGCTCGCTCTTGCACTAGCTAGTCGGTTGAAAACGAACCTTCGGCTTTCTTAAGCCGAAGGTTCGCTCTTGCGTTGGCTCCTACGGCATTTCATACAAACTTTCAAGTCCTTTTTTTCGAATTTAATAAACCGATTTTAATGAAACTTCATACGCATAAGCAGAATACATAGGTCTAAAAAGTTAGTTAGGAACATTTTCGAAATGTCTTATTTAAAAAAAGATAGTTGGAAATCTTTCTTTCGATGGAATATGTAAAATTGTTGCAGCTAAATTCGGTCGAATTTAGCTCCCCGGACTAGCCGGATGGCCATGACCCTCTGGGACGCGTTCAACCGGCGGGCTGGTCGCAGCCTCAGGGAACGCGCCCACACCGGTGCCCCGTAAAGGGCCATGGACCGCACGACCCCCGCGTAAAGCCTCCGGCAGGAGGCGTTTGGACCCCCCAGATTGGGCAGGAGCCGCTTCAAGGCAGCCCCGGCCCGCTCCAGTCTGGGAGCCAAACGTCGGAAGTGCTCCACGAAGTTCCACCGGCTGTCGAGGACGAGTCCCAGGTACTTCATCGTCGACTCAACCCCGATGTGAACCCCTCCTACCGTTATTTGGGAACCCGACGGTGGCGCGTTCCGAGGACCATGAAAACACATGACCTCGGACTTGTGCAGGGCCACCTCGAGTCCCAACTGCCGGATCCTCTCTACGATTGTCGCAACCCCGCGTGTCGCTAGTTCAGCCGCCGCCTGGTGCGACCTTCCCTGCGCCAGGACCAGCGTGTCGTCAGCGTATCAATATATCAATCACTAAAAATATTTTTTTTCCCTTTCTGTTACACGATTTGTACGTCGTAGCTGCATGATAATAGCATCATAGGTCAATTGAAGGTTAAGCTGTGCTTGCCGCGACCGGTTCGTAGATGGGTGACCTTACATAACGAGACCCCTCCGTGCCTGGGAAAGTACGTCAAGCCATTGGTCCCGTCCCGGCTGTCATTCGTAGATCTTTGACAGTCGTTACGAGTAATCAGAAGCCCAAAAGTCTGAAAACCAGCCTTACCAAGGGGTATCGTGTTACCCAGTAACTGGGTTGTGGAGATCAGATAGGTAGTCACTCCATGATAATATTAGTATTTAGCAGCATCCGGTTGGACTGGAAACCGACCCCAAGAAAGTTGGGTAAAGTATAGGCAGGTTGATTGATGTGTGTGTAGGGCGGCCCAAAGTAGGTAGTTACGTAAACCGCAATTTATTTCCAATAATAGGCACGAAATAAATTAAACTTCTTGTTGTTACGAGTACATAATGTTTGTTGGGGCGCGGGAGTGCAAGTTTTGACATATATTTTCATTATTTAAAAAAAAAACTCAAAAGGAAAAAACGGAGGCCTTATAGAATCACTTCGTTGTCCGTCTGTCTGCCTGTCTGTCTGTCTGTCTGTCAGTCTGTCAGTCTGTCAAGACCTGTTTCTCAGGAATGCGTGGAGTTATCAAGTTGAAATTAATATAAAATACATCGGTCTATAGTCCCTTGGATTTCTAAAAAATCAAGCTTCTAAGTCAACGCAATAAAAAAATACGGCCATTTTATGAGACATATTTTGATACTCGCAAGTAAATCAAAACCTATCTGTGCCTATAGGGTACTTCCCGTTGACCAAGAATAATGACTTTTGGCAATTGTCTGAAATTTGTTAATTTATAATTCTATCACATAAAAAAATATTTTCAAGTCTGTCAATCTGTCAAAACCCTTTTTCTTAGGAATACGTTGAGTTATCGAGTTGAAATTAAAAACAAATACGTAAATCTATAGTTTCTTTGAGTTCTAAAAAACACATGTTTCTATGTCAACGCAATAAAAAAAAACGGCCACTCATGCGACATATTTTGATACTCGCAAGTGAATCAAAACCTATAGGGGGGTCCTTCCCGTTGACCTAGAATAATGTCATTTAGTAAGAAGCACGGTTTCACAGCAAAAACAAAAGAAAAAGTCCGAAAATTATTAATTTATAATTTTATCACACAAATTTTTTTTTTTTTTTTTGGGATTACAATGTTATGTTTGTTTTTGGGATAAATTCTTTTCAACTACGGAATCTTTAATTGTGCGTGGTCCTACACGCACTTGGCCGGTTTTTTTTTAGTTTAAATGTCACGGTGGCAGACGATTAGTAATAGAAATTGTCGTAAATTCAAAACGAGTGGACTAGTGTTTCCTGATTTAAACGTTAAATAAATCAGAATCAACTTAAACTAATTGCAAATAAGTGGAATTCTAAAACATTTAAAAATTGTTTTTGTAAAGCTAATTTTTTAAAAATGCCGCGACAATCAGACAAACGAAATAACAAAATTGCCCGGGATAAGGCAAGGCAAAATGTAGAAGGTGTCCGTAGCTATCGCTTAAAAGCAAAATAAGCTAAATAAAATCGTCCGAAAGAGCAATGTGAGCCCCAAAGGTGCTACTGGGACTACTGGGACGATCCTCGGCAGTCGACGTCGCGACAATTGACTAGTGTTATAGTGAATTGTTTAGTGAAACGACAACTCGACCTTAAGACAACTGCAACATGTGCTGAGATCATAGTACAACATGGGCCCGTGTTTCTCCGGTCGTCCGGGCCCGTGTTGCTCTATGGCTGAGACATATGGCCAGGTCCTAACGTGGGAACCCTTCCGTGCTCATCCTACGTTGCCGTAAACTGTTTACTTAGCAATGAAAGACTTCTTCGCAAATGTGTTTACTATGTTTGAATTTTTCAGATTTCGTTTGTCTAACTACGGCTACGATACTAAATAGAAGAACCCTACTCACTGCTGGCAATGTGTTGGATCCGTTTTATAATAGGCAAATGGAGCTACGTGTTTGGGCATTAGGCAATCGAGGAAATCATATAACTCCCTATAGATACAGAGTTTGGAGAGTCACAAGATTGTTTCCGAAAAGTTTGAATCCTGAACATTGGCACGGGCCTAGAGGCATCCATTCACCCAGACACGACTTATGTATAATCCATACGTTGGACCAGATGTTTATTTTTAAATATCTGACCCAAAGAGGCATGTATCCAGTTCGAAGTTACCTTGCCTGGAAAAATATGACTCTGAATAATGATATCTGGTTTACGGGTTCTGGTTATGAATATCTCGAGCATATCGTAGAAAATTATAAAATATTTCTTACCCCAATAAAAAGAGAATCTGTAGTGGATTGTTCGAAATACCTGCCCAAGTATTGGGGAAAATTTATATGTATGATAAATGAACACTCTTTCGCCGGATTACAGAATGGTGGGGGATTACATTGCGACTTTAAGGGCACCGATTATGTATATGGGGTAGGTTCTTTTGAAATTCGGTATAACGAAGAAAGGATTTTTGCGTTTACTGATTTACGTTATTATATAGATTGGATATATCTATACGCTGTTCTATACCCAGGTGAGTATTATGAATATGCTTATCCTCAATGGGGTATTCATTACGGCATTCTGTGGAATACCTTTTACCAAAATTCCCCTGAAATACCGTCTTTCCAAAAACATTATGACGCAACACCGTTAGGCTAAAAATAGGTGTACACAATAATCATTAGTATCCAAAGTTTCTTTACCGTGAAGAATATATTACACAGTCAAAACAGCAGCTCATAAGGGTAGCTAAGCACTGCCTCCCTCATAAAATCAAAATAAATATATCAATCGTGAGTAGTAATTTTATTAAAAAAAAAAAAAACGAAACCAGAAACTTAATTAAAATTCAAACACAAAACTTCATACCTAAAACCGCCTTATCCTAACAGGTGTTCGCAAAATTACCTTTCAAATTCACGCTCATTTAAACGATCTGTGCATAATTATTCATATAAGCTCACACACTTCATATACATAAAAGACATACATAATTATTAGGGTTCCGTACCCAAAGTGTAAAACGGGACCCTATTACTAAGACTCCGCTTTCCGTCCGTCCGTCCGTCTGTCTGTCACCAGGCTGTATCTCATGAACCGTGATAGTTAGACAGTTGAAATTTTCACAGATAATGTAATAGGTTGGGGAAAAAGTTTCTTCGCATTTTTTAAGAAAATTCAAAACATTTTTTAATATACATTATTTACAATTATCTAAAGTATGTAGGTACCATTTTGTTCGATAACTTTTTGCCTTCTTGTAGGTAGGGACATGATCCCATTGCTATAGAAATTTTGGGACTTCTGATCAAAATACCGCGACAAGTGGTTTTGGCAGTCCTCTCGTGATGTTAACCTGACACTGCCTAAAGAATTCGGAAGAGACCGAAACAGGTGGAAATCTGAAGGTGCAAGGTCAGGACTATACGGTGGATGCATTAACACCTCCCAGCCAAACTCTCTTAATTTTTGCTGAGTGGCTAAATATGTGTGAGGTCATGATGAAAAACCACACCCCTTCTGTTGATTAATTCCGGCCGCTTTCTCTCAACTTCTTGCTTTAATCTCATCAGTTGTACGCAGTATGTTCTTTAAAATTTAAACTTTCAATGATACCAAAACCAGCCAGATACAAATAGTATAGCCAAAGAGATTTTATTTTAAGTTCATACATACTTTGTTCATATATAATGCGAAATGACTTTTTCCCCAACCTAATATTTCTGTTGCCGATATAACAACAAATACTAAAAAACAGAATAAAACAAATATTTAACGGGGCCCATACAACAAACGTGATTTTTTTGTGTTTTTATAGATAATGCGCGAGTCCGACTCGTACTTGGCCGGCTTTATACTTAACATAATACCAAATATCATCATCATTGTCCTGCCCATATATTTGGGGTAAGTAAGTAAGTAGTTTATCCTTAACATAAATAACACATATCCCTTCGCGTGCCGTCGGCCATTTTGTCGAATCTACGCGTCTGTGTCGGTACTTCTGAGTGGTTTCGCGCGATCTGATAATCTAATCAGCCTATAATGGTCCCAATGCTGGGACCATAGAAGTGCGTGTTGGTAGATGTCACATCAAATTTTAGTTCTAGGACATGCCGGTTTCCTCATGATGATTTCCTTCACCGTTTTGAGAGCAGTGGTGATGAAATAATTTACACAAAGCAAAGCGCCTGTCTGGGTTCGGACCCACGTCCTAACAGCCATAAGTCGGGGCCGTTACCACTGGGCCACCGCTATTAATATTACGATGTTGGTGTGTCTGAGAGGTCTCAAAACGAAACAGATACGTCGACCATCTTTCGATGCGATAGGGTAAATCTAGGATAGAAATCTTTGTTTGAAATAGCATTATATTATTAAATAGCATTATATTAATAAATAGCATTATATTAATAAATAGCAAGCACAAAAGAATACTTTTTAGATAAATCCTATTTACTTTTTCTAAAATATCCCCTAAATTTAGGGGAAAATATCCCGAGGTGGGAACCCTGAAACAATGTTATTTTGTCAAAGTGACATGAAAGTGAGACTTTGCGCGCTCTGATTGGCGTTCAATGTCACGTGACCAATGCTATATTTTTACGTAATTATTTCTCAGGTAATAATAGTTTTTATTGTAAGGCAGTATGTGTGGTACAATATTTTAATTGCAATGAAGCATATGGGCGTTCAATGTTATTGCGTGAAAATAATTTATTAGTCGTTTGAGTGCAAGGGCTGATTAAATCATAATTATTATTAGTTGTAAAGCAAAAATATTGCGAAAACTTATTACAGGTGTTAGTAAGGGCCTAGTTAATTTAATAATGCCTGTGGGCCACGAAAATACCGGTTGGTACGTTTTTTTTTCTACAAGCGTCGAAAACTAAATAAATTCCTAAGTAGTACCTGTAGTTAATTCAAATTCTTGTTTCCAATACCTAATGAAAGTTATGTTTTGCTACAGGCAATTAAATCGCACCGTAGAAAATCAGCGCAGTCGTAGAGCGAAACGCTATGAACGTTTGTTTCGTGGCCCTCAGGTACAATACGGCCGATGAATCATGCATGACCGGTCTAAACTTTGCGCAGTAGGCTGCTTAATAAAAATTTTTAGGAACCAAATGAAAAAAGCGAGTGTGAGTTCGAAAGTTCGGAGATCCTGTGTTCAGACTGGCCAATGATACATCGGCCTTATTGTATCCAAGTCAATTATTAAGATGATCCAGACCTGGCGAATGCGCCGCTCACGAGCCGCTTGCGAACTGCGCACGTGCATTTCATGTTCGTACGCAGCCTCTGTGCCGGCACGGCGCCGTCCGCGCGCATGCTACGCGCCGTACTCGAGTGGCGCAGAATGTGCTCACAACTGAGGCTCATAGTACAAACGCGAAAAAAGCTATGTGCGCACGAGCTGCGTGCGCGCTGCATGCGCGCCCCACTCGAGCCTTGCCGGAGTTCCACTAGAGCGGTGCACCAAACGTAGGCTGTAACCGCACGCTAGCAACACGCGCGCAGTTCGCAAGCGGCTCGCGAGCGGCGCATTCGCCACATTGAATCACTACACGATGTTTTAATTAATTAGTTTCATCGGTACATCTATGTTGTCTATACTATATGGGCTCAGTAGGTGGCCAAATTGATTATTATAATTTGTAACTATTTGGCTGCCGCACGACGCACGCGGCGGCGTTTAGGAACAAACGTGTAAATAAATAATTTTAAAAATTATTTGTTAAGGGTTTATTCCACTTGGCTGAATTAATTTTAGACCTCTTTGTAGGAAGAGGGGGATATTTAGATACTTAACTGAATAATCCGTCTACAGATTAACCGTATCGCGACCTTTCTTGTTTCTAAATAGGTTACTTTTTAGGAAAGTAACTTGCTGATTGTGATTACACTTCTTGTTTGAATTCAGTTAGGCAATTAGATGACTAAGTTGCCAAGTGGATTTAAGCCCATTACTATCGATGTGCGATCTACTTATTTCTATATCTCTCAAAATCGAGATTTCTGCGCTATATTTCGGTTAAATGGATAAAATTCTCTATAGGATGGTGAGAACCACATCAAAATACATTGTGTATCTAAGAAATACGAAGCATACACACAGAAACTAAAAGCAACTTCGTTTTGTACTATTTCTTTATAAATAGCAAAATGATCTAGAATTAATTAGAGAGCTAGTTCTATTTTTATTTTATAACGACCTCAACAGAGTTCTTTTCGATTCAGTTTCGTATAACCCAGGACCACTCAGTGTATATTAAGAATGTTGTTAAGTAAAATGTACCATCTAAGCTTTAAAATTCCTACTTATGTATTAAGATATAATATACATGTCATTAGTAGATTCAATTATGAGTTATGCTTTTGACAGCTATGGATTAACGTTCATAACTAACTTAAATAAATTAGAAGCTCTTCAAATTCGATTCTTAAAATTGCTTGTTACTCAAAAAACTAAAAAACATTTGTAAAGGAGATTATAGGAAGCTATTTATAATTGGTAAAATCATACCGATCAGTTATAAACATAAATATCTTCTAGCAGTAAACCGTCATGATATCCAAGAGCATAACGTACTCAACGATTATAATACGCGATCTATGGCTGCCGGCAAGTTCAAGGTACCCAGAGTCACCAATTACAATACCATATCTATTAAATAGTCTGCCGGCAGACATAAGGAGCGAAGTCAATGTAAACAGATTTAGAAATAAATTAAAAAGATATTATTTATAAACATGTTAACTACAGTGCTACATAGGTATTAAAATTATAAAGTTGTAAATTGTATATGAAGACTCGCCTGACCCCACAGTCAAACGATTGCCATAGTTTTGTGGGGCTTAGTTTAAATGATTGTAATAAATAAATAAATAAAATAAATAAATAATAATAATAAAGCAATTAGTTTTAAAACAAAGTATAAATAGTACTGTGTTAGTAAATAAAGCGTTGAATTGATCATAATTTTATTTGTTTGATTTACTTAACTGTATAGTGATATCCCAAACCACCAATTATGAAAACGTTGATCACTATTTGTTGAAGATTTTGCTAGCTTCGCGAGTGCGTAAAAAAACGGCACCATCTTCCAAGAGCGCCAACTTGTAGCTGCAAGTTTTAGCTTGTCGCCGGAATACTACTGACCGTCTGTGTAACGCTCAGTAGCAAAGACTACTATAGTATACTGGCTCAGTAGTGTTCCGGCGACAATGGGGGAGACACATACGTTTATCACTTCAAAATAAAAAATATATATATACAGGGTGTAAGTGTAAACAGTGGTAATCTTTTAAGGGGTCATTATGAACAGCTTTTACTATGGGACCAAACCTGAAATTGCGAAAAAAAATCAGCTGATTTTGACGACTTATACGAACATAAATGTACTGGACAGCTGATTTATTTTTTTCGCTGATTTTAGGTTTGGTCCCATAGTAAAAGTTGTTCATAATTAAGAGTACAATGACCCCTTAAAAGATTGCCACTGTTTACACTTACATCCTGTATACAACGTGTCATTTTCCATCTTCGTCAAAGGAGATTGGCAGAAATCCATGTATTTTCAGCATCACATACAGGCTTACCGTTCCATAGAGTGAATATATGGATTTGAATGCTACAATAGAGTATAACAAAATATGTAATGGTGAGATATACATTAGACTTGGGGATATTAAATTGATTTATACATAACCTCAAAATGGACCACCAAAAACAATACTTAAAGGTACCCCTACCTACTTACGTAACTCAAGACAGTCCCATATATCATACATTTTACTCAGATAAAGTGGATAGATTGTACTTTAATAACTATAGAAGGATTTTTGTGTTACTAGTAAGCTAGTAAGATTTTAAAGTAGGCCCGTTCTATGTCGAGATAAGAAAACGTCCAATACAGGTAAGAAGATTTTGAATTATCTTAGGCCATCAAATTGCTATGACATCACTTATAATAGTACCTAATAACGTACCTTTTGCGGGATTCGAATCCGCATCCAAGATGGTCTATGGTCCATCCACAAGGTGGTCGTCAAAAGGATAAAAGATAATGAATAATTTAAAACAGAATATGTAAAAAATAAAACCATAGTACGAGTATTTATACCAACTTTTTAATCTACTGTTAACAATACATTGTCAAGAAATACCGCAGGGGGGGTTGTTCCTTCTCACGGAGGCGATCGGCGGCGGCGATCTCTCGCGTCCAAACCTGGTCCAGGCTATGGTGCGGAGCGAGAGTGCATGGGAAGCCGTCACCTCCTTCTGCGAAGCAGTAATGCTCGCGAAGGAGGAAGCGAAACGCGTGAGCGAGTGGCAACTGCCACGCCCTTGCACCCCTAGCCGCCGTAGGAGACGCCCTGGGCGGCGGGAATCGATAGCCGATTCCCGGCCACCGTAGGCGCGGGCTTGCAGACGACGAGTAATGGACAGCACGCCGTCCGGTAAGGACCAGGCCCGGGTCGACGGTGCGTTGTGTTCCACGCGCGCCTCAAAGAGATGTCAGCACTGACGGGGTCAATTGGGCCGATGCCGCCGGGGTCGCGGGTAATTCGAAAGAGATACCGTGGCCCTAGCACGGGCAGCTGAAGGAGCATGGGTGGGTTTTAGTCAGTAAAAGTCTGACACGCCCTCCTGCTCTGCCCAGAGCGGGAGAAGTCATTTGATGATTTCCCATCCACAAAAAAAAAGGGGGTTGTTCCTTCGTGTCGAGCGTAAGCTAATTACCACACTACACTCATGATATGTGAACGTACAACCAGTGTTCTCGTCCTACTAAACAATACAGCAGTAGCCGATGATGGCGCTCCTACCTTGCTGTTCCCTTTCAACGGCTATGAAAACAAAATATGTGTTCCGTCCCACATGACGGGATTTTATTTTTGCCCTTAACAAAAATTATTTTCTCCTCCGAAACTGGACAAATCCAGCTGGTCGCGACCTATTTCTAGTGTGTAAATTCCGTGAAAAATCGTTCCGTGGGAAATGTTCTTCAACGTATGATCTAGCTTGACGGAACTGGTATGTGCCACACGCAAACAACACCAATTCTTCTATGGAGAGCCATGGGAATGATATATAGTTACGAGGTTATCATCCTCAGCAGACAAGATATGATTATCGGCGAAGACGTTGTAAGCGCACTTCACAGTTTGTACACCGAAGTTAGCTGTCGACATTGTTATACTCCTACCAACTTATCTGTGAAATGGCGAAAATTGGAACTAGGGCCGTCATGTTGAAATATCTTCGATTGTGCCGACGCATGTCATTCGATAGTGTCGACGCTAGGCCTGTGTCGAACACGATTGATCGAATCACTTTGATTCGATCACAACCCACTCGCAAGTGATCGACTCACGAATCTCAAAAACATTCGATCATATAACCCGCTCACGGAGGACGCTGACTCGCGATACTCTGTACTCACAATACAACAGCGCCGTACTTTACGAATTGAATCGACACAAGTATGTTTGTCTCTTTTTATCGCATTCCGATTTGTATGTCGGTCACTTTCACGAGTCGAGTTTCCTTCGTGCGCGCTACACCAGTACAACCCTGTTTGTTTGGGTCGCGAGTGATCGATCGAAAGATTGATTGACATTAACAATAACAAATCAGTTGCACCGTGACCTACGACTCGCGACCCACGTTTGCGACCTGTGCGTGATCTGTTTAGTTTTCGGTGTTTGGTGTGGAATGTTTAGTTTATTAATGGTAATTGTTGTTTTTGTATGTTTTTTAAATATTTCTGAGAGTAATTACACTTAGTCACAACTCGCAACATTCATAATGCTTATTGTCTGGTAGGTAGCTAGGGATTTCTCTATTTATCTCTATTATACCTACCATCGTAACATAAAACACAATAACTGCCGTTATTTTTCTAATGCTAAAGGAAGTAGGTTACTAAGGTAGATTAGATATTGTTATACACATTTCCACACGAAATTTACTCAAGAAACCAGTCAATCACACGACTGAACCACGATCCGTGATAGAAGTATCGAAGTGATCGAGTGATCGAATCATTTTGATTCGATCACCTTGCCAATGGGTCGCGATTGACCCGGGTTACAACAAATGATTGATCGACACAGCCCTAGTCGACGCATCGACGGTGGCGTCCTCTTTCAGTTCACAGATAAGTTGGTAGGACTGTATAGCATAAACAACATTCACAGATCATATATTTGCACCAAAACAATGTAAAATAAGAGGCCCATCTCAGTCCTGCACAGAAGTAAGTATACCTACTCAACTGAACGCAAATTGTTATGTTATAGCAACGTGGAGTGGAGTCTCAAAATAAGAGTTCACACTTCACTTAGGCCTCAGTCACGAAGTCAGCGGGAGCGGGGCGGCGGCGGCAGTGGGGCGGGGAGCAGTTCGTTTCAATGCATACATTTATATGGAACTGGCCTCGTAGGCAGCGGCGCGGGGAGCTGGCGGCGGCGAGCGATGCCGCGCCGCGCCGCCGCCGCCGCCGTCGCCCCGCTCCCGCTGACTTGGTGACCGAGGCCTTAGGCCTCTGCCTCGAATTTCGCGGATTGCGAGGCGGCGGCGGCAGCGGCGCGACTCGCATTGTCCCGCCCCACTTCCGCGCCGCTGTTTTCGAGGTCCGGTCCATTTGTTTTTACGCATAAAATCCAGCCGAATCCGCACCGCCACCGCTGCCCGCAATATTCGAGGCAGAGGCCTTAAAGATGCAGAAAACATTATAAATATCACAAACGACGAATTATGCATTTGACATAAGTGAATGTTGTTATTTTTTTGTATTTGACATAAGTAGCAGCTCTTTCTAAAGTGTATTATCTATGGTGGCAGCTGTGTTGCCAAATATTGATTAACAAATTCTATTTTATGCGTTTTGTTTTGCATTAGTACGTTTTGTTTCCGTAATGGGGCTGCACCCTAAAATCATGGTTTTTTAATTACTCCCAACCACTATTAAAATATTTTAGCTTGGAATAACTACGGTTAGAAGACCTATAATTTAAATAACTAGATTTTGGCATAGTTGGATTTGATGGGGTGCCTAAATTGCCAATTTTCTTTAAATGAGTGGTATAGACCATCAAACCGAACAACTTTTTTCCATGGCACCAACATCGTAATTGCGAAAAAATAATTAATCAGCCGTCAACATTTGCGTGGAGTAAGTTTTGAATTTTTCCATGGATTGAAAAATTTTTCGCGATTTTGTAATCGCGAAAAAATTTTGGTCCAATGGAGAAAGTGGTTCGGTTTGATGTTCTGTATCACATCCTGAAACACGAGGATGCAAAACGACACGTTGTTTATAGAGAGAAGTTATTTTTGATTATTTTCACGTAGCCTTGGTTAGGAAACTTTCATGCGCATATTTTGAAGCATAATGTTTATAATTTTGCAACACATTTTAAATTCAAGAATCAGACAGATCTTCGAGATTACTCCCAAGTACTTTGTTCATTAATTTACCTATAACTTCAATTGTAATTCTCAAACATTTGAACACCTGAATAAGCAGCTGCTGACGGGAGTAAATTTTATTAATCTGATTTATTCTACCTCTCAGCCAATGAACCTATTCGACGCAGCATTAGCTAAGGCAATACTGTAAAGGAACACCGCCTATACTTGATTAGCTCACATCAATCGCTGTCTGACAATCGTAGCTTGCTGAGGTCAGTATTGATTATTTGCACACTATTTTAATTTGATAAAAATATTGTGGAGAATATAATTTAATTAGGTCATGGACTGGATAGGCATGGAGCATGAAATTAAGAAATGTTGCAACTCATTGTACTCAAAATACAGGAATTGGCCCATGTGATTGATTTTAATTGATTAAGACGCTGATCTTTTATTGTACCCATTATAAATAAAATCATATCACTATACTTATTGAAAGTAGTACCACATTTGCTGCAGGTACTATTCTGATGATAGTGAAAATAATAATTTTATTATAAGTGGATCAATATTGATTTTAAAAAAAATATACTCTAACTATTAGCGGACCCGACAGACATTGTCCTGTCTGAACGATCAGAGAACCCGGCTGCAGTGCCACCCACCGGGTCCAATTATGTTTTCAAACCATCCAGGAACCCATTGAAATATGCAAAACAAAATTTCATCTAAATCGGAGCAGCCATTTAGGAGGAGTTAGGTGACAAACACTCGTACAGACGAATTATAATAGGTTGGGGAAAAAGTTTCTTCGCATTTTTTAAGAAAATTCAAAACATTTTTTAATATACATTATTTACATTTATTTAAAGAATGTAGGTACCATTTTGTTCGATAACTTTTTGCCATCTTGTAGGTAGGGACATGATTCCATTGCTATAGAAATTTTGGGACTTCTGATCAAAATACCGCGACAAGTGGTTTTGGCAGTCCTCTCGTGATGTTAACCTGACACTGCCTAAAGAATTCTGAAGAGACCGAAACAGGTGGAAATCTGAAGGTGCAAGGTCAGGACTATACGGCGGATGCATTAACACTTCCCAGCCGAACTCTCTTAATTTTTGCTGAGTGGCTAAAGATGTGTGAGGTCTAGCGTTATCATGATGAAAAACCACACCCCTTCTGTTGATTCATTCCGGCCGCTTTCTCTCAACTTCTTGCTTTAATCTTATCAGTTGTTCGCAGTAGAGTTCAGAATCGATGGTCCTGCCTAGTGGTAACAGCTCATAATAAATAATGCCCTTCCAATCCCACCACACACACAGCATCACCTTGTTGCGAGTTACCCCGGGTTTTGCCACAGTCTTTGAAGCCTGACCGGCCTTTGACCACGACCTTTTTCGCATGTTCTTGTCGTACGTGATCCACTTTTCATCACCAGTTATCAGCTTCTTCAAAAATGGTTCGGTTTCATTACGTCGTAATAAAGAATCACAAATGAGTACACGGTTCATTAGGTTCCTTTCAGTGAGCTCGTGAGGTACCCTAAATTCGAGCTTTTTTGTGTACCCAGTTTTTTTCAAATGCGCCAAAACTGTTTTGTGGTCAATTCCCAGTTCTCCAGCTACGTCGTAACTACTGATATGCCGATCTTGCTCCACTTTTTCAAAAATGGCATCCATTTTATCCGTAATAGGGCGACCAGAGCGACGTGCATCTTTGACATCAAAATTTCCGGATTGAAAACGCTTAAACCAAATTTGTGCTACTCTCACAGACACTGCACTGGGTCCATAAACATCGATAATTTTTTTCGCGGCTTGCGTTGCATTTTCACCTTTTTTGTAGTAAAATTTTAAAATGTATCGAATTTCTTCATTAGATTCACTCATCTTGAAAGTACGAAAAACAAATAAAAATCATAAATTTTCCTAATTTGAATTTAAGTTCGTTAAAATTTAAACTTTTAATGATACTAAAACCAGCCAGATACAAATAGTATAACCAAAGAGATTTTATTTTAAGTTCATACATACTATAATGCGAAAAGACTTTTTCCCCAACCTAATATATTAAGATGAGTGTAAGAATCAAATAAAACAAATAGTAATGAATGCTTACCATTATTTGCAGCTGTGGCGTGGCGGAGCTGTGCAGTCCACACACATTCGACAACACTCCGTTCCCGCCGGGCATCAAAAAGTTGAACTTCCGGAGGCACCAGACTCACCGCGCAGTAGAAAATATGTGTTAGCAATGTTATTATATGTGATACTTGATAATTTTATTTAAGTATTTATTTATGTACACAATAAACAACTATGTAATAAAGCCGTTGGTCCCGGCTGTCATTCGTGGATCTTTGACAGTCGTTACGGGTCGTCAGAAGCCCGAAAGTCTGACAACCAGTCTTACCAAGGGGTATCGTATTACCACAGTCTACAAATCATACAGTCGTCCGACGAAGCCGTCTAGACAGGACAATCGTGCGGGGTGTGAGGGGCGAGACGCGGGAGGTGCGAGACCGAGCTGCATACTTCCACCGTGTTAGTAGCTCGGTACATAATTTTCAGGGATATCGTGTTGATTTTATTATTGTTTAAATTTATTATTATTATTTAATTTATGTACACGGAAATATACATACATACAGATACGACATAGTAAAATTTGAGGGTAGCAGGACACTTGCGCGAAAGACACTTGCGCGTTAAGACATTTCCGCGATTGGACTTATGTGCGAATGGACTTTTGCGCGCATGGACGTTTGCGCGCAAGACACTTGCGCGAAGGACACTTGCGCGAATCCGCTTGCGTGAAAGACATTTGCGCCAATCCACTTGCGCGTCAGGAGTCAGGACAGTTGCGCAAAAAAGTTGCGGAAATGAGATTTCTTCATAACATCACGCCTGTATCCATTCAAAGGGTTGGGCAGTGATGTACAGTACATTTTTTTTTTCTTATTTATGTATACAGAAAAATACAATTGAGTGCCTACTTATTTTATTAAGTTTTTTTTTCTAATTATCTTATTATTTTTTTTATTTTAGTTTATTTTTATTTTTTTTCGACATGGGTCTCATTTTCAGGGTATTTGAGGTCGCTGAAAATGATAGTGGGGTCAAAAGGAAAATCCAAGATGGCGGCTGCGAAAACAAACGAATTTTTCATCATGGGTGTCATTTTTATGGTTCTTGAGGTCGTTGAAAGCGATAATAAGGTCAAAATGAAAATCCAAGATGGCGACTGCGAAAATTAAAAAAAATTTCGTCATGGGTGTCGTTTCTATTGATTTTGAGGACGCTAAAGCCGATGAACTCAAAATCAAAATGGATTTTGACAAAAAAAATTAATGATTCGCAGTAGCCATCTTGGATTTTGATTTTGACCTCACTATCGGCTTTACCATCCTCGAAAACCATGGAAACGATACCCATGACGAAAAATTTTAAATGTTTCGCAGCAGCCATCTTGAATTTTCATTTTAAGCCCTTTATCGTTATCAGCGACCTCAAAAACCATGAGAATGACATCCATATCGAAAAAAAATAAACTAAAGAGAAAAATAATAAAATAATTTAAAAAAAAAAACTTAAGAAATAAGCAGGCACTCAAATGTCGTTTATAATAATAATAATGTGGATGCCGATGTTGATCTCAAATAAACAAATTAATGAATTGATATCGATTACTTGGGACAACCCTAGCTGTTGCGACAATGTCTATACGTTGTCGGTATTTACCACGGGTTCAAAGGCGTCGTCCTACTGTATGTTTTTATACTGTGGTATTACCCAGTTAATGGGTTGTGGAGGTCAAATAGGCAGTCGTTCCATGTAAAATACTGGTATTCAGCTGCATCCGGTTAGACTGGAAGGCGAACCCAACATAGTTGGGAAAAGGCTAGGCAGAATAAACACAACTTAATAAAGTACAGCTTATATCATAAGAAATTTCTTCCAGCAGACCTGCGATAAGAGAGTTGGATGACAGACGAAGACACAGTGTGTAAAACAGTATACAGGAAAACTTAAATTTGAGTATAGCAACCTAAACATACATCATTTTACGGCTTAAAATAAACATATACAAATACATAAAGCCGTGTCTCGTGCGCATCTTTTTGTGAAACATTCACAATAACATCGAAATAAAAGGCGTGGCCAATACTGAGGGTATTGGCCACGCCTCTTCGTTTCGCTTATTGACGCCATTTTGCGCGAATCGGCGCATCTGTTCGCACCTATTCTGGCTGACCACGCGCGACAACGGTAAAAGTGATTAAAATGTCAATATCTCTAAAGTTTTGTATGGGAGCTGTAAGACATAAATCGTTAGAATCGTTATAAAATAGGATAACTTACTAAAAATGCATGAGTACAGTTTTGTAAGAGAGTGAGCGAATTTTTCCCAGTCGTTTCTACAAAACGAAACTGTCTACAAAACGATTTATCAGTGCTGGTAGTGGAATCTGGTGTCCCGAGACCAAATAGTCATGTTTCAGCAAGACGGCTGTCCAGCGCATTATACGTTAAATGTAAGGGATCACTTAAACAATTGCTTTCCTGGCAGCTGGATCGGCAGAGATGTACCAATCCCTTAGCCCGCTCGCTCAGCAGATCTGACCCCGGTGGACTTTTTCGTAAAGGGCGGGCCAAGGAACTGGTGTCCATGAATGTAGAAGTAAACACGACAGAAGAATTGATAGGGAGAATTAATTCAGCGTTTGAAACCATGAAGTTGGAGATGATGTTGAAAATAACAACAACAGAAGTAAGAAGACGGAACCGTGCTTGTATTAGAAATCACGGCAGTCATTTTGAACATGAAAATTCATGAAAATTTCAATTCTCGTCTAAAATTTAAAATTTCTCCCTCAAATTGGTTTGTAGGTCCTAATTTCAATAATGCAGGCACAAAAATATAATTTTTATTTTATTTTATTATCAAAAATGAAAGATGTAAGATGCAGATGTTTTAGACCATTTTTATTCGAGCTCTATCGCAACAATTAAACAAGTTAGGAATTTCAAACTTCTGTATATCATGGACCATAATTATTATACTACTAAAAACGCCGATTTATTCGGTATTTTGTTTCAATATGGGCAATTTTCTGCAACTGTAAAAATTTCTTTGTAATTTACTTTCATTATTAGCCTTCCCGTGCCTTTATATCCTAGAATTAGCAATATTTGTAAAAACAAATCGAAGTCTATTTGCAACTTTAATAGAAACTAGAAAACGAAGTACACCTATGAGATCACAATACCAGAATATATTATGCACGGGCGTATTTAAAACTAGCTTATTAAAAAGAAATGTGATTTGTATGGCTCCTGTAATCTTTAATAAAATACCTGACGAAATTAAAAACTTACCGTTGCAAAAATTTAAAAAACGTTTTACAGAATTACTTGTAGATAGGTAAACGTTATTATTCTGTGCAGGATTTCTTAAATGATATTTTTTTGTAATTTCTATAATGACCTATACTTTGTATTAAATTTGCATGCTATATTAGGGCAGAATGTACATGGATCCTACATAATTTAACAACTTATTTTGATGTACCTTCATTCGAAGCAATTAAAGACCTATTCTATTCTATTCCAAAGTTACCTTTCCGATTGTTAAAATTTAAGGTGACTTCGCTTAGTATTATCATTTATCTGAAATAAATAAACTGAAGTATGGAATCCTCGGTGCGCGACTTCGACTGGCATTTGGCCGGTTTTAATGTCAGATAGACTTACGGCCCGTTCACGACCTTGCGCAAATTGCGCCGCGGCAAGCGTTGTATCTGTTTATTGCGCGGTTGAGACGCGCAACGCACAATGGCTAGTTGGGATCACAGGCAATTAATTAGGAAAACCGCTGCTGCTGCCGCCGCCGCGCAAAGTTGTGGCCGGGCTGTTAAACAGTTTCAAGCTACTCCACATACAAATCTACATATTATATAATATTTAGTCAGTCGCTCACGCGTGACAATCGAGAATAGTCGCATATGCAACGATCGCTAACTATTATTCATCTACCCTACGTACTAGATAATAATGGTGAAATACGCAAAATGTGTAAAACTAATAACCAAAAAGTACTCTGAATTGTAGTGTACGAGAAATCAATGAAGGAATTGGAAAACCGTTGCACTGATTTACAAAATCATGCTAAAAACACAAACATCAAATATGAAGTTATTAAACAGGGCGAATGAATAGTGAGGCGAATGGAAGACATATAAGACCGTCCCACAGACGTATGGCACTGCTGCACTGGTAGATCTCTTCAGTAGATCGTATCGTGTAGGTATGGCTTACACTACGCACTGTATAATAATTATTTTTTACATTAAAAGTTATATGCCTACACAGTTATTTGGTTTTATTTTATTTTATTTGATAGGAATAACAAACAGCAGTATATTATACAGTAGGTATACAATATATAACTTGCAATAAAAGTAACAAATACACTACTCAAGACGTTATCCACAGATTACCATACAGAATAGCTAGCTATTAGCAGAGCAAGTTAAAAAAGCAGTTATATTACTTATTAGTTAGTTTATTAGGGCTATGATCTCTTAAAATAGTCATAATTTCACTCTTAAATACAGCTTTGCTGAGAAACATAATATCAGTAGAGCCAAACTGTTTATTAGGTGTCAACCAAACGATGTACGAGTAACGGCGAGCGAACGCCTGAGGTATTTCGACAAAATGATGTAGCAAATAGGCGTCTTGAACGAACCTCACGACCGATTACAGTACAAGGGATCAGGTAGCACAGACTGTTCACAAGATCAGTACAATCAAATTTATTTTTGGTTTTTCTAATTGAAATGTATGGCTAAGTATAACAAAAAAAATCATAAATAATTTATTTCGCCAGAGATATGGTACGACTGGTGTTACAGTAAAGTAGTACTTTACACATCTCACCTATAAGAGGCATGCAAAATTTTACTATTATTTACAGTAAAAATAAAATACAAAAGTTCACAATTAGGTACAATAGGTTAATACGTAGTTTATAAGGATTAAGCTTTAAAGTAAAAAAAAAAATCACGTAAGGTATAAAAACAGTTCAATATTAACCATAATTTCATTTGCTTTTGAAACGGATAGAAGGAAAATTCTCTCAACCGACGTGGAATATGGTTGTATACTTAGATGTATATACTATAGCTATTCTTAAGCGCTTCTACAAGAAGTATGAATTTTCAATTTCGTGGGGTCTCTTAAAACATATTTACGGTTTTCATTACTGTCAACAAATAAATGGGTAGAAATCTAGTAACGTTTGGCAGGAGGAGGGGGGTGGGGTGGGGTAAGAAGGGTGGAGGGGAGTAACCCCACTCCTCTGGTACCACTCCCATGAAAAAGTAATGCACCATTCTTGAGAAAAACTAATTAAATAAATAAATAAATAAATATGTTTGGACATATCACACAACGCCATCTAGCCCCAAGCTAAGCAACCTAATGCTTGTGTTATGGTAACGAGATGGCTGATAAACTACTTATATACATTTTTTTTTTTTTGTAAATACATACATATTATAGATAGAAAAACACCCAGACTCGGAACAAATACTTGTAGGTCGTACAAATATTTGTTCCGTGCGGGAATCGAACCCGCGACATGCTGCGCAGCAGTCAATCGCTCAACCACTGCGCCAACCGTGTCGTCAAAATTATTGTAACCTAACCTCAAAACACTTTAAAGTTGCTTCTGCAACGTCTCCGGCGCTGCGAGGAGTGCAGTCCCTTCGCCCTGACGTAACAAAGGATAGGCACCCATGGTACCTAAGCTTTGCTACAGCGGGCGAAGGCTGCTCTCCTTGCGCGTCTCCGGTTTTTTATATACACTCTAGGGGTAGTAGCCAAAAGACTACGTGGAGTCGGGGTATATTGTGAAATTATAACTTTATAAAACCGACAGCAGGTTGACGAAGCCCCGCTCCGCGGGGCTCCTATTTCTGGCTTTAGGGTTTAACGGAACCTAACCAACCAAACCTCGGGGTGCCCCTGACATCGACCGTCTAGGGCTAGGGTTTTCGACAGCAGGTCGACGCAGATTTGGTGAGCATTTAATTTTTTTGGTAGTCATTATATTTAATTCCATATCAAACAAATAAAACAAACTTACGACACTGACCACACAACACTTCGCAAGACGCAAATACAAAAAAAAAAAAAAAAAAAAGTTTATTCAGTAACATGTACAACTTTTACAGTAAATCTTACATAGGGACCTCCTTTTAAGTAAAGATATACCTGTGCTAGGAGGCCCCGTTCTTCAATAACAAATTATCAAATGGTAAAAGTGCCAAAAGGTGGTGGTGGTGGTGGTGGTGGTGTGGTAGTGGTGGTGGTGGTGGTGCAAATGGCATAGTTTTTTTTTTTTACGTTTCGTTTCAACGATTTTGCACTACATTTTACACCACTGAATCAATCACCTATTTTAACGTTTCGTTTCACTATTTATCTGATTTGTGGTTAGAAACAATTTTTATTAATTTCTCAAAAAATATGCATTACCTTGTAACAAGAGTGGTAGCGTTATAATCCGGGACCCAACCCCTACCAGCTTTCACCCCTTTCACCCCCCGACTCCTCCAAACGATACTGTGGCGTTCACTAATGCCACTAAGAAGATTATAATAAGCGTCAGGCACTGATTAAAACACCAGAAATCTACTCTTAATGATACGGAGTAAGTTCCGTTCGCTCCCCGCGACCACAGAGTAACGAGTAGCAGTGTTGCCCACTTCGCACCATTATATTTATTAGAATTCCACATCATTTTCCTTTCAACAATTTGAAAAATAAAAACATTTGTAATACTAGTCAGACTCAAACTTCTCATGAACAGTCGTAACAAATTAATGTACTAAATGTACTAAACAAAACAATATAAATTCTTCTTGCAAACATATCGATTAATTAACTTGACCTTATGAACAATCTTGTGATCAATTATTGTTCTAAACCAATGATACAAAGTCTTCTAACCAACTTATTGACTAATCAACTAAACCTTCTGTATCAATATTATCATCCTGATCAGTATCATCTGTAATAGAGTTTTTACATATGTTCCATTTGCCTTCAGTTCTTTTGAGATGTATAACATTACGCCTATATTCCTTCCCTGTAGAATCATTCCTCACATCTGCTTCATTATCTTTAGTCCTGATGACTGTGTGTGGGGTTGGATCAAATGTAGGTGTCAATTTATTTTCTTCCACAAAGTTCTTTACATAAACTTTTTCTCCTATTACAATATCAGATTCCTGAGCTCTCCTTTTCCTATCTTCATTCATTTTTCCTTTTTCTTTCCTCTCTTTGTCTTTATCTCTTGTTTCAGAAATTTCTTGTTCATTTCCTAAATGTATTAATGATGGCAATTTGTCTTTGAAGACTCTGTTGAAGAATAGTTCTGAAGGGGTTTTACCAGTAGTACTGTGTGGTGTACTATTGTACATTGTTAAATATTGTAGAAGATCGTCTTTCCAATCAGTTCTCTGAATTTGGCTTATCTTTAATCTTTTGAGAATACTTCTATTTTGTCTTTCTACTTCTCCGTTTTGTTGAGGCCAGTGAGGAATTGTGTGAAACAGTCTGATACCTTGTTCTAGGCAAAAGGATTTAAATTCTTCAGAGACAAATTGCCTGCCGTTATCACATGTTATGGTGGCAGGGGTACCTACTCGTGAAAATATTTCTTTAAGAATGGCAATGGTGTCTTTTGCTGTTATTGATTTCATAGCACGTATGTCTGTATACCGACTAAAATAATCAACAATAACAAACAAATGGTGGCCACTTGGAAGAGGACCTAAATAATCAATAGCCACGTCTAGCCATGCTTGTGTGGGAAATTCCCGTCGCTTCATAGGGACCGGTGGATTAGGGCCTGAAACCAAGAGACATCCTCTACAGTTCCTTACAAAACGTTCCGCATCTGTGTCTATTTTTGGCCACCAAACTTTTGTTCGTATCCTGGACTTCATGGCCACAATGCCAGGATGACCCTCGTGAGCAGCTTCTAAAACGCGCTTCCGCAGTTTTTCCGGTATTACGATTTTATTTCCTCTCAGTACAATGTTGTCATGCAGCCACAATTCAGTTTCAAATACTTTATATCTTAGAATGTGAGCATCCCATTTGTTGTTTATTAAACCGTCTTTAAGTAACCTTAATTCTTCGTCCTCTAGTGATGCCTCTGTCAGTTCCTTTAAAGACACAGCTATGGGTCGCGCACATTCAGCGATTTGATTAACATGGTACTCGTCATCGAAAGGTTCCGGTCTTTGGCTTGGGCACAAACGAGAAAATGGATCTGCAATGTTATTTTTGCCCGAGCGGTATATGACATTGTAATCATAAGCCTGTAACCGCAACACCCATCGCTCAATTCTAGCGCAAGGTCTTGATTTTGGCCCAAATATGACTTCAAGAGGTTTGTGGTCGGTTACAAGCTCAAATTTTTTCCCATAAAGATACATTTTAAAATGTTCAATTGCCCAAACCAAAGCCAGAGCCTCCTTTTCCGTTTGGCAGTACCTTTTCTCTACTTCGGTAAGACTTTTGTTAGCAAAAGCGATTATGCGCGGTCCATGTGCATCGGTTTGAACTAATACTGCGCCAAGTCCTACCGGGCTTGCATCAGCATACAATTGGGTCCTGTCACTGGGGTCATAAAATCCAAGAGTACGGATATTTTTTAGACACTGTTTTAATTTTTAAAAGCAGTTTTTTGTTGGTCTTTCCAATGCGGGGTTATATCAGCAGATTTGTGAAGTTTTTTCCTAAGAATTCCTCTGATAGGTTCGGTAAGAGTGGCGAGATTCGGAATCCATTTATTTACAAAGTTTACCAGCCCGAGAAAGCTTTGGATTTCATCAATGGTTTTTGGCTCTCGGAATGATTCAATAACCTGTATATATTTATTTAATGGGCTCACACCGTCGGAAGACAACTCGTGACCCAAAAATTGAATGGTTCTGGCATTGAAAATGCATTTATCATGGTTGAGAAGCACATTATTTTGCTTGAGAATGTCCAAAACTTGTTTCAGTCTCAAATTATGTTCCGCTTCATCAGAACCGAACACCAAGATGTCATCAATGAAATTGGCGACCCCATCACACTTTAAGAGCAAATTCTCTTATATCTTTTGGAAATGTTCAGGCGCATTTGAAATACCGAATATGAGTCGTTTGTACCGAAACAACCCTTTGTTGGTTATAAAAGTGGTGATGTGTCGACAATCCTTCCTGATTTCGATCTGATAAAACGCATTTTTGATATCTAATTTGGAAAATACTTTCGCTTTACGGAATTTTGGTATCAGTTGCTCCATCGTAGGCAAAGGATGTTGTTCTCTTTTAATTGCTTTGTTAGCACACCGCATATCAACACATATGCGAATGTCTCCGTCACTTTTCAATATTGGAACCATTGGTGAAACCCAGGGTGAAGGTTCATTAACGGGCTCTATAATATCTAATTCAACTAACTCCTCAATTTTTTTATTGACTTTAGTTTCTAGGGGAATGGGAATCCTACGGTACGGTTGACTTACCGGCTTGACCGAATTATCGATGGCTATTTCTAACTCCACGTCCTTGAATTTCGGAAAAGACGTTTCTTCGACCGCATTTATTCCTAGGCCCATTTTAAGAACTTTCAGGGATTTTGCGGTGTATTTGCCTAATAAATTGATAGAGCCATCTTTTATTACATAAAATGTAGCTGTTTGAGTATTAGTGCCTAAAGTTATATCTGCATCAAAAGCTCCCAACACGGTTAGAGGTTTTTTGGAGGCATAGCCCTTGAAATTATTTCCAGGAGACTTCTGCTGGTTGGTAATTACAACTTTATTTTCTTTTAGGTATGTCCATGTTTGATCGGTAATAATATTATGCAAACTCTCAGAATCAATAAGAACTTCCGTAGTTACACCACCGATTTGACATTTTACAATGGAATCTTCGTCCATATTATCCATGTGGAAGATGTAATCGATTTCAGAATTATTGTCACTTTGTTTAGATTCAGGTTTTTTTTTATCGTATGTTTTCATTCTCTTAGCCGGGATGCGAGAGTTCTCTTTATTTTTGCGCTTACTCGCTCTTGTTCTGCATTGTGCCAAAAAATGACCGACATAGCCGCATTTTTTGCATGTTTTGTCTTTTGCAGGGCAGTTCAAGCTATCGGCCTTATGATTTGGTTTACCACACCTGGTGCATGCAGGCGGTATTGGCATCGAGCCATTGGTGTTGATTTTGTTTATAGTCAGATTTGGTTTAAATTCATTGAGCTGTCTTTCGACACTCTCGAGAGCATTTGCTTCTGAAATTATTCTATCCAGGGTAATTGAATCGCCTAACGTTAATAATTTCTTTCTCAGTTCGCTAGAAGAGCATTTTTCAATTGTTTGGTCAATTATTTGATCGTCCTCTGAAGAAAATTTGCATTTAGCACTTTGTTGTCGAAGTCGTACTAAAAATCTTTCAAAGCTTTCATTTGACTCTTGTTTAATCGACCTAAATAGGTGTCGCTCGTAAAATCGGTTTTGTTTTGGGGTGAAAAAATCATCAAGCTTCCCAATTGCAATTTTATATACATTATTTGAACCGTCTTCATCTACAGACGCACCGGGAATATTATAGAATATGTCTTGCAACGCTAAACCACCAACATGTAAAAGGGTAGCCCTCTGCTTTACTGGCTTATCTATATTACTGGCTTGCAAGTAAATTTCTAATCCTCTTTTCCACTTCTCCCAGCGTAAACCGACAGAAGCAGAATCACCATCGCAATCGAAAGCTTCCAATGGAACTAATTGAGACATTTTGAGGCAGTCTGAAATGACAGAAGACAACCTTGTCAAGTTTTATTCTATCTAAATTAAAATTTATATAGGTAGACAAATTTATTTATTGCGACACGGCATAGATTGTCTATCAACTGAGAAAGCAAATTACAACGTTACTTGTTAGCACCGGCCGATAATTATCTATTTGTGCACACCAACAATTATCGCGCCCCTGCTACTGAGTGGTTATCAGTTAAAACTATATTACACAATTCGTGTGCAAAGGATCAACTGCCAGTTTTCGGATAGTAATCGTCCTAAATGTAAGTTTATTTTTAAACTAACAAACACACAGTCATTACTCAATACATGTGTGTCCTCTTACATTTATACGCATGACAAGGTAAGGTAGGCGTAGGTAGGCAAGAATGTCATGTTTTTCTTGAAGTACTTTCTATTAAACTAACTAGGTATCGTTGACATTCAATTACTTGTAATGACACATACATACTTTAGACTTAGTTAAATTCCTTTATAAATAAATAAATAATATTTTTGAAATACCGAAGACCTGGCTGCATGGCTCGTACCAATTGCCTATACTTTAGGGATATAAAAATTCTAGGCTGTGGCTGTATGGCATAGTGGCATTATGCCTATCCGATAAGGGGAGAAGAGAATTTAAAAAACATAATACGATATGACGTCACAAGTTTTTCCCATGCGTTTTATAACCTTGTCGTATGTCTATGTTCTTTATTTTTTCTTGTAAGTAATGTTACATACACATTTAGACCTCTAATACAAATTTATGTCAACAATACCTCAAATAACTTGGACATTCACTAGATATTTACAATCTTTTCTACGCCCACCAACCTGTCTTCTTCCGAATGTTTTTTGTATTTTGGTTATATTTGAGCAAGTAACTTACGTCCACGTCGTCGCCAATTTGTGGCGTTCACTAATGCCACTAAGAAGATTATAATAAGCGTCAGGCACTGATTAAAACACCAGAAATCTACTCTTAATGATACGGAGTAAGTTCCGTTCGCTCCCTGCGACCACAGAGTAACGAGTAGCAGTGTTGCCCACTTCGCACCATTATATTTATTAGAATTCCACAGATACTAAATCTGACCCGAAAATTCTCTCAACTGATGTGGAATATGGTTGTATACTTTGATGGACATCTTCCTATAGCTATTCTTTTTATGTAATGCGCTTCTACAAGAAGTATGAATTTTCAATTTCGTGGGGTCTCTTAAAAACATATTTACGGTTTTCATTGCTGTCAACAAATAAATGTATTTGGTTTCTAATAAACATCCCAATTTCCATTATGTACTATGGACAAAACTTAAACATGCTCACTTAAGAAAATATTCCTGTGAGAGTGCAGCTAGTGACAAACGAACATTGTTCTATCGAGTCGTGAGCCTTGCATGCGATTATCGCTTTTGAGGTGATCATGCGGAACTTTGGCCCATAGTACATAGATACAAGAGTAAGTACTCCTAGTTTTTTGAAAAGCGACCTGCTTGTTTCAAATGGCACGAGGTTACTTCTTGTGTATATAGCTCAGTTACACTTTTTCTGTATAATGAAAGGTCTTCTAATGTGTGTCAAGTTGCCCCATAACAATAACCCATACCTTAGGATGGAGCTTACATGGCCGTGATAAGCAGCATCTAAGAGCTGCTGTCTCACTAACTGTTTTCCTTAACTGTCTCAAAGCGTAAGCAAATCTATTGAGTTTCTTGCATATTGTATCTACATGTAGTTTCCAATTACAGTGCTCATTCTAAGGTAATACCAAGAAATTTAATATTTTCATCTCTAATTATTTTTTCTTCTTCGAATGTAATGTTAAAATAATGTTGTTTAATTTGGTTATAGTTGTATGTATTTATTTTGTTTTGTACAAATTTACCCTGAGGTCATTTAGTGTTAACCAACCAATTATGTCGTTTATTGTCTCGTGTACTTCTTCTTCGGGGTTTTGAGCATTATTACGAGTATTGCTAGATACAATAACTGAGACATCCTCGGCAAACAGCACGCATTTATGATTGGTGGCATTTGGTAAATCGTTTATGAACAGGAAGAATAGTGGACTTTCTAAAATACTACCTTGTGGTACTCCTGACCGATTGCCCTTAAAGTGAGATCTGTACGTTGTTGATGTCAAATTTTTGTCTGTTGTTGTGTTTGTGTGTTGTTTATATTTTTGATGGGATTATATTTACGAAAACAATAAACAACTCAGATTTATTTATAAATACATTCAATGTATGTATATAAAAGAGCATATCTATCTTACAATCATTGTCAATTTTTCAGTTGCTCGTATAAACGAAGCAGTTTTTTATAGTTGTCAGCTTAAACAGCATCAATGAAATTCGTGTTGCTTTCCTGTGCGTTATACCTTCTCTCAACTGTTGTATCAGGCTTTTGGGATTTCGGAACTACAACCGCAGATAGAGTCTCTACGGATACCATACCTCGACAGAGCTTCTTCAGGTGGCAGGAAGTTCAGCCTACTTGGAGATCCTGGTTTACTTGGGGTTGGGATTGGGCTTGGCTGGCTTACAACAGACGACTTGGTGTCGTTGCCGGAATATCTCATGGTGAATATTTATCTTAAAGCGGCTGTATCTACACGCTCGTCGAAACACCACAAGACAGGCTGAGTACGAGTGTGTAAATGGTGCCCTTTGCCTTCGTCGCATCGCGTCGTGTCTCGCAGCCCTTTTCGCTCCCGGAAGCGTGTCGAGAAGCACAAGACGAGACGAGCGTGTGTTACTGTCGCCCTTAAAGTTTAATATGATGGTACATTGTGTAACAATGTATTTGAATGACAGATTTATTTGAAAATGGTTTAACTGTATTTAAAATTTTCAGAGTTCGTTAATATTGGTACGGCTACGTTACTAAGTAGAAGAGTCCTTATCACTGCGTGCAATTTACTTGATGATTATGTTAACGTCCAAATGGAGCTACGTATTTGGGCATTAGGATCTAGGGGCGAATATAATACTCCCTACAGATACAGAGTTTGGAGATTCACAAGATTGTATCCGAAAAGTTTAAATCCTGAACATTGGCACGGGCCTAGAGGTGCCTTTGTGCCGAGACATGACGTGTGTATAATCCATACCTTGGACCAGATAATGATGATACAATATATGGGCAAAAGAGGCCACTATCCATTCAGGAGTTATTTGGCTCCTAGAGAATTACTGCTCACAACTGACCTTTGGTTTACGGGATCTGGTTATGAATATCTCCAACACGTCAAAGAAAATTATAAAATATTTATCACTAAGGCTAATAAGGGTAATCTGGTGGACTGTTCGAAGTACTTGCCCAAATGGTGGGGAAAATTTATATGCATGAAAAATGTTTATGGCTTTCCCGGAGTACAGAATGGTGGGGGATTACATAGCGTCGCCGAAGGGTCACCAGCAAGGGATTATATAATAGGGTTAGGTTGTTTCGAAATTAGGTATAACGAAGATAGGATTTTTGTGTTTACTGACCTTCGTTATTATTATGAGCAGATACTTTTCATAGGGACTATAACTCCTGGTGAGTATTATGAATATGCTTATCCTCAATGGGGAATGTCTTTTGGCTTTTTTTTTAACAGTCTTTTTGCGAACTCTCCTAATATTCCTAGCTGGCAGATTCAGGAAGATTTGTATGAAACGTTGGGCAAAAAGTAGGTATGTTCGTGAACTGCGCTTAAGCTGTTCGCGACATGCGCCATTCAAGGAGCGTAGTGTGCACGGGTCAAGCGCGTGCGCTCCACATGTGGATCTGTTTATGAAACGTAGATCGGTTTTTATGGCGGATCCACGCACTACGCACCTCGAACGGATGGACGCATCACGCACTGTGTGCGTACGCGCATGTTACGAACAGCTTATATGAAATTCACTAGCATTGATTTGAATGTGCTTCATTGCATATACTCACCATGTAAGCACGATCAAAGTATGGACGCTTTCGCGAACACTTCGCGAAACCACGTTTAAGTGCACGTCACTAGACCGCTCGCTAACATGCCCAAACGTGTCCATATGATGATCATGAGATGCACGCGAACTGCACTGTTTGTACACGTGCACACAATATGTGTATATAGGTACGCCTTTATTTTGTAAAAGTCAAAGTCACTCTAACGAGCTTTCATTTGTGGCTTTTGTGTACATAACATCCATTCAAATTTGTTACAGTTGTAATGAAAATCATGTCATTTGGTTTAAATGGGTTATTTTATTTTCTTTTCTATTTTGTTAATGAGAGAACGTTGTTGGCCTTACAGACTCATAAATGCTTCGATTTGTTGACTATTTTCTATTTAGTTAAGTACCTGAGGTCATAGACAAATGGCATTCGCTTCAGAGCGATTCTATTTCAACAATCGCTACAGCTTCTAAGTGAAATTGACGTAATTACGTGAAATTTTGACAGCTTATGTCAAACCCATACATTTTTGGCTTTTTTTGGTTTTTCTACTAGATGACGCTAGAAAATTAAAATGTATTTACGTCGTGTCGCCGATACACAACTGCTGAAACAGATCTATTATACTCTCTGTTGGTCGCTTTTGACTTACTGTATCACTGTATTACTGACTTACTGTACTGTATCCTGAGGAGGTGCCTTAAAAACAACGTTATAGAGTCTTGATCGCCCAATGTGCAGTTCTCAAAGTTAGTACTTTTAAACGTATTTTTTAAAAGAACTTTGAGAGGTTCTGAATGTAAGACAACTTCATTTAATTAATATTAGTCTCTTACAACACAGCAAATCCTAATAATCCCCTAAACCTACAAAAAGCCGGTCAAGAGCGAGTCGGACTCGCGCACCGATGGTTCCGTTCCGATTTCTAAAAAACATTACATTTTTAGGGTTCCGTACCTCAAAAGGAAAAAACGGAACCCTTATAGGATCAGTTCGTTGTCTATCTGTCTGTCTGTCAGTCTGTCAAGACCTTTTTTCTCAAGGACGCGTTGAGATATCAGGTTGAAATTAATATCGAATTAGTAAGTCTATGATCTCTTAGAGTTCTCAAAATCTGAAGCTTCTAAGTCAACGCAATAAAAAAAAACGGCAATTTATGCGATATATTTTGATACTCGCAAGTAAATCAAAACCTATAGGGTACTTCCCGTTGACCTAGAATCATAAAATTTGGCAAGAAGTAAGGTCTTATAACACAAATAAAGGAAAAAGTCCGAAAATTGTTAATTTGTAATTTTAACACATAAAAAAAATATTTTCAAGTATGGTCTGTCAAGACCCTTTTTCTTAGGATCACGTGGAGGTATCAAGTTGAAATCAATATCAAATACGTAAGTCTATGGACCCTTAGAGTTTAAAAAAATAAGCTTCTAAGTAAACGCAATAAAAAAATACGGTCATTTATGCGACATATGTTGATACTCGCAAGTAAATTAAAACCTATACCGTCTTATTACAAAACAAGGTTCATCTTCAAACCCAGGTTCAAACCATGGACCCTTTTTTGAATTTCGAGCTTTATTCTGACACGTTTAGATGTCAGTTTTACAAAACTGACAACTTAGTACCGGACTAAGTTGTCAGTTTTGTATAAAGAACTGTATTTCTATCACAGCTAGGTTCATATTACAAAAACTGGCTCGATGGTTTAAACCATGACGAAGAAAAACCTCGTTTTGTAATAAGACCGATAGGGTATTTCCCGTTGACCTAAAATACTCGTTATGAAATTTGGCAAGAAGCAAGGTCTCCCAGCACAAGTAAAGGAAAAAGTCCGAAAATTGTTAATTTGTAGTTTGATGACATAAAAAAAATTTTTTTTGGTAACCATTGTTAAGTTTGTTTTTGAGGTAAATACTTTTCAACTACGGAACCCTTCATTGTGCGTGTTCCGACATGCATTTGGCCGGTTATTATCAGTCGAAAACTATGCGGCGTAAAAAAAAAATGTTTGAGAATGTGCAAACAGCGCTCTTTAATATGACTCCCCAGATACTCTAGTAGCCTAACTTCGAATTTTTAAAACCCCCTTTCAGCCCTGTTGCAAAAAAAAATTAAAATATTTATTTCTTATTATTTGCAAAATAGTTGAGCAAACGTCATCTAAAACAAACTGTTCCAAATTTCAAGTAGTATATAAGTATTGATTATTCTTGAGATATCTAGCTGTGACAGACGGACAGACTGACAGACCTACCTTAATGGTTCTTTTTACCATTTTGGTAGAAAGAAATCAAAATCAAAATATTTTGTTTTACATAAACCTACATGGGCACTTTTGAAACGTCAGAAGCTAGCTGCACGGTTCCAATTTATTGGTCGTTTCCTATGGAGAAGAGCCGGCAAGAAACTCCACAGTTACTCTTTTATAAATAATTCACTTGTACAATATTTTCAAATAACAGTGTGTAATAATAGGTATGGGAGGATAAACAACACTTTCAACAAGTACGTACTTAACAAAATAGAAAATAGTCAACAAATGTACAGTCTACTAGACCTGCAACGTTCTCACAAAATAGAAAATAAAGGATAAAGTATGGAAAACTATATTCAGCTCAAGATTTACCAACTTCATTGGGCCTCTTTTTTTTTGTGGATGGGAAATCATCAGTTGGCTTTCCCGCTCTGGGCTGAGCGGGAGAGCGTGTCAGACTTTTACTGACTAAACCCACCCGTGTTCCTTCAGTTGCCCGTACCAGGGCCACGGTATGTCTTTCGAACAACCCGCGACCCCTGCGGCATCGGCCCTATTGGAACCCGTCACTGCTGACATTTCTTTGAGGCGCGTGTGGAACACAACGCGCCGTCGACCCGGGCCTGGTCCTTACCGGACGGTGAGCTACCCATTACTCGTCGTCCGCAACCCGCGCCTACGGTGGCCGGGAATCGGCAATGGATTGCCGCCGCCCAGGGCATCTCCTGCGGCGGCTAGGGGTGCGAGGGCGCGACTATTGCCTCTCCCTCACGCGTTCCACTTCCCCATTCGCGAGCATCACTGCTTCGCAAAAGAAGGTGACGGTCTCCCATGCACTCTCGCTCCGCACCATGGCCTGGACCAGGTTTGGACGCGAGAGATCGCCGCCGCCGATTGCCTCCGCGAGAACACAGCGGAGCTCCACCCAAGCCGGGCAGACCTCCACTGTATGCTCCACCGTGTCCTCCGGGCGATCCACACAATGGTGACACCCGGACAATTCCTCCCGCCTCATCCGAAACAGGAACCTCCCGAAACAACCGTGTCCGGTGAGGATCTGCGTCAGGCGGAAGGTGAGGACGCCATGGCACCTATCCAACCACTCCTCAAAGAGGGGACTTATCGCCACAATTGTGGCGTGCCCAGCGCTGGGTTGCGACAATCGCACTCCCCATGTAGCGATGAGATCCCGCTGGAGCTCTGTCCGCTGCACCCTGATTTCTTGCGGCAGCGGAGTTTCGCCCCGGCGCGGCGTTTCGCCTCCTCGCGCCACTCCCATACGTGCGCGAGGACTTTTGCCTCCAGATCCCATGGCGATCATTGGACCTCCTTACATATATAATAAGATAAATAGAGCAATAAACATCCCTCTAACGAAAACACTATGTAAGCAAAAGGTAACAATACTTACAATTAACTAAGAAGAAGAGACTTTGTCAGTGACTGACTACTTATCACAAACACACAGCATTATATCACACAAAGAGAGGACTCAACACACCCTATTCAGATTTTATTATAATTTTGTTTTTAGTTTTGATTTTAAGTTTAATTTTATAGAGATTGTATTGTATCGAATGAATATGTTATTAATTATAATCACCTTTTTACTTTTAATTTTAAATATTTATTATTAACTCTAAACATTCAAATCTATAATAATGATTGAACAAGCATGCACAATAGTGCTTATTCTGTAATTTTATAGTTTGAGGACAAACTTGATGTCAGGAAGGCCGATTGTTAGCTTTTGGTTTTAATGTAACTGATTGATGTTGCAGATTATTTTGTAAAAGTTTTATTTAATTATTTGAGAGTTTCTGCAGCCGACTTCCGGTGCTGTAAATACTGTCTCCGGTTAGAGAACGGAAGTCGATTGCAAACCACATTAGAATAATATTTAAATAGCACATGGCAGTGCATTTTAGGGTTAGTTCCGTATAGAATAAAGAGCTACGCTACGCTGCTTGTTTTCTTGTCCCAATCCGTTCTGGTTTCTTATACTAAGGTTTATGGAATCCGAGAGTTGGGTTCCCACGGATTCCACAATCTCCCCTCACTTTACACGCATGACTGCACATTTGTCCATACCAAATTTGATCCTGATGGAGCTACTGAAAGTTTCTGTTACTTTAAGTAGCTTCATCAGTTGCAAATTGTTGGTCGAAAAGAGTTTTAGGTCGTCCATTTAAAGGAGGTGAGACATAACCTGCCCACGTCTCCTCAGCCGATAGCCTAGACCTGAATCCTCCAGCAATGTGCATAGAGGATTCAAGGCTAAGCATAACAAAACAGGACTCAAACTGCCCTGAAATATGCCTTGCTCGATCCTTATCGGCTCGCTATTCCTCTGGATATTTCGACATCCTGGATAGCAAAGGACCATCCTCCCATTGCCCCATATACGACATCAGGAAGGTGCGCAAAGTTGCATCTACTTTATACAACTCCAGCACGCCTACCCTACACAAATTCTAATACCACTACCTGCAAAACAAACTAGAACATCATCCATATAAAAGTGGGGGAAAAATACGTATTATTGAAGCTAACTCAAAAAGTAGCCAAGCAAAAATAATCAATTTCATATGGAACCAATTTTGATGTATACCCTCTCGAATAAAACAATTTTTTTTCAAATCGGACGACTCTGTAAAAAGTTATGCGTGGTCATACATAAAAAAATAAAAACAAACATACGTGTCGAATTGAGAACCTCCTCTTTTTTTTCGTCGGTTAATAATAAACAATTGTAATACAATTAGGATAAATAAACATTAATTAATTTGAATTTAGGGGGATCCTGCCATTTTGCCGAAAAGATTTTGACAAAATTTCACTACCCAAACAAATTTAAGCAACATTTTTTTATACTAATGTAATATTTGGAATGATAGTACGCACATTTTCATTTGGTCAAATTTTTACTTGGCAGAATATTACCAAGGATAATGTCATTAAGGCATGTCATTTGGTCTTTAATCAAATGATTTATTACAGCAAACAATCTTTAGACAAAAAAGTTTGGTGAAATTATTTGTTAAGACAAAAATACATATATAGGTTAGGTTAGGTTAAAACTGTCACCTCCTACGCACGAGCCGAGCGAGCGAAGCGAGCAGTGCCGCCGCGGTAGCAGCCAGCGAGTGCCAGAAACGACTAGATTATATTTAAAAAAATGTGAAAAAAAAAACAAAAAAAAGAACCAAATTTTTTGTCATTGACTAAGCAAGTGACTGAATAGAAATGGTAAATTGAAAACTGACGATACTAAATATTTGGCTTATTTTATTTTGTGTAAAATGTGTTATTCCAACTGAAATATTTGACTACATAAAAATTGGCATAAGTACTAGTTGGTAAATAAGTTATTGTTGAAACGTTCACTTGCCAAACATTTTATAATAATATTCCTTATTAAATTTATTTTTGTGGTTTATAAACAATTACACAAGTTAACACTATTTACACTAGGTACTAAAGTAAATGACTAACTAACTAACTATACAAATAAATACAAAAACAAAAGGACATTTAGTCGTCGAAGTACTCGTCCGCATCGACGTCATCCGGAAACGTGCCCAGAAGACTGGCAGCATTGCCACGTTGAAAGGCAATGCTAATTCTTTGGCCAAAATACGAGCCAACCCTTTGGTCACGTGAAGTCTCGACCAGTCGACGAGAAATTTCCTTAAAAAGTAGGCGCGCACTCAGGCCCCATGATCCGAGCGTTTCGACCCCAAACGGCTCAAAACTGTAGTTACTTATAAGGTTACAATATTTGCGCCGCTTGAGGGTCTCAGCAGCCGCAGCAGCGGCGCCAGCACAGCACGTCGTGCTTGGAACATGAGATGGCGCAAGGGTGTCGATACAGGTTGCGTCCCACACCAGAGGCCTACCCATCTTCCAAGGCAACAGCGTCATGCAATCTGGTCTCTTCCCATCGTCACGTACCAAGCCGTTTGGTTCTAATAACGCTGGTACGCCGGCAGTGAGAAGAGCTCGAAAAATAATGTCGTTGATGCTGGCGTGCCGTGTTATGCGACCTGCGCTCCTGTAGCAGGACAGGCCATGGTGCCCGAGACTATCGACAGCTTCACCGCAGTGACACCGATGCGGAGCAACACAAGGTGCGTGACACGTAGCGAGCCGACACGATGAGTCATACGTCATAGTTTCTTATTAAGCTACGGAAAATAGTGGCCACTAAGTTCCGTTTTAACGATTGTAATAAAACTTAACAACATAAATCTACTATTTGTAATAATAATAACGTATAGTCTTGTGGAGCACAACTTATCCGGCTTATTTTCTGCATTTTCATTCTAAAATAAAAGAAATATCCAAACAAATGATAAGCTTTAAATTCCTCGCCCGCGCTTTCTACTGCCATACTTAGAAAAAATGTTAAAAAAAAAAACATAGTACCTATAATAACATTAGATTTAAGTTTTCAAAGCTTCCTCTCTCCTACTATTTTTGCTGTGCGCGACAGGGTCCATAATGATCACATATAAATTTTAAGTTACCAAATAAGTACACATTTTGGAATACAAATAAATTATTGAGTATTGAGTAAGTATTGAATGAATAGGTATGTCCTTTGGAGTTTAGCTTTCAGCATACAAACCGCCAGGCTTTAAAAGTATATGAAAGCTTTTAAAAATCTTAAAATTAAATCAACAGGAGATCTTTGGGTACCGTCAGTAAAAAAAAAAAATAGTCTATAGATCTTTATTCAAAACAATTGTGCTCTATTTATCTTTCACATTTAACACCGGTGTAGACGATTGAGTCTTTCCGGATCTCATGAAACACAGTAATGTAGTTCCTTTATTTATTCTTATTCTTTGTTCAAATTCGGTGATAGTAAATATAGTAAGCTGTGGAAAAACATGAAGCTTCCAAAGATTAAGTAAAAATACGACAAGTAGTTTAGGAGTTATGAGGGAACAGATGAACATACATACAAACATCTATATCTTTACATAGTATACAATGAATTCGCTTCTGCTTTCTGTTCGCTTAGATCTTTTAAACTACTCAACGGATTGTAATACAGTTTTCTTAAGGGGAAAAACTGGAAAAATTGCTGGGAAAATTGGAAAATTTCGGAAAACTGAAAGTACATTTTCTATGGGAATTTTGTATGAATTATTGAAATTTAGTCAGGACAACGTCTGTCGGCTTAGCTAGTAACATATAAATCTATCTGCCTACCCTTTTTCCAACTATGTTGGGGTCGGCTTCTAGTCTAACTGGATGCAGCTGGATACCAGTATTCATGGAGCGACTGGATCTGACCCCTACAGCCCAATCACTGAGTAACATGACAAGACTGGTTGTCAGACTTTCGGGTTTCTAACTACCCGTAACGACTGTCAAAGATCTACGAATGTCAGCCAACATACATACATACATACATACATAGCCTGTTAAACTCATAATCCTCCTTTGGCTTTGCCGTAGTATGTTAATTGTGTACGCTCTTCTTGTTGTTGAATGCAGCGCCATCTAGCAAAAAGTTTAAGAATTCTTACCAGCAATCGTTTCCAGTTAAACAGTTAGAATAAAGATAGATGGTGTACCTAGCACAAAAATATAGCTACTTATTATTGGTGCCGATTCTCTTGTGAACGCACTAAACTAAAATTAGAGAATCGCTATCTTTTACTAACAGGCAGCGCGAGAAAAGGACGGCTATAGCTATGAACTAAGTTGGAGATGTCAAACTAGTTCACGCCTTGCGCTTCACGGTGTTTTTTAATCGACATGTTTTTACGTGACGTCTAAATGTCTATGGAAAAATTAGTTCGAACTAATTTGACAGCTCTAATTTACTTCCGTCCCTTTCTTGTCATAGTAGAGAGAAAAAGTTAGCAATAGCCTAAATTATGTTTAGTTTGTGCACAACAGAATCGGCACCATTGTTCATGTTTCACAAATGCACTGGCGGCCATTGGCTTTTAAGTATTATTTTTTGATGTAAATAGAAAGATAAGTACAATAACAATAAGAAAAGTAGTTTTTATAAACAAAATTTTAATATAAGATAGGTACTGACATCTTTTGGCTTTCTACAAAACAGAAGTCAACCAAACTAACGTTAGTACCACGGAAAAGCCCTAGATGGTGCTACTAAAAACAAAGATGAAACTGCAGTAAATTTTATAACTAGCTGTTATCCGCGGCTTCGCCCGCGTAGATGTCGGAAATTATCTCATGGAAACGTACTACCGGAATAAAAAGTATCCTATGTCCTAACTCAGCTCATAGTCTATCCCTTTCATCTAAATCCGTTCAGCCGTTAAGGCGTGAAAAGGTAGCAGGACAGAGAGGCCGAGTTACTTTCGCATTTCTAACTATAATTACTTAACTTTGTAACGTCAATTACAATGAGTATTATCTCGGCAGGTAGTATATTTTGTTTCAATTTGTAATTCATATTATTACTTCGACTTCGACTCAATCTGCCTAGCCTTTTCCCAACTATGTTGGGGTCGGCTTCCAGTCTAACCGGATGCTGCTGACACCTGACCTCCACAACCCAATAACTGGGTAATACGATGCCCCTTGGTAAGACTGGTTGTCAGTCTTTCGGGCTTCTGACGACCCGTTACGACGTCAAAAATCCGCAAATGACAACCGGGACCAACGGCTTAACGTGCTTTTCGAGGCACGGAGGAGTCTCGGTATGTAAAGATGGTCACATATCCACTGACCAACCCCGGCAAGCGTAGCTTCACCTGATGGATCGACCCGTGCAGCTGTTATTACTTCGACTTAACATTATGTGTGTTTGAGGTGGGTACTCATACTAATAAATAAATTAATAAATAAGTAATAAGTTTACTGTACAGAGGCCAGCTCATCAAGCTACCTCAATATGTCAAATTTATTTGATAAATTTTTCAACTTTATCACAGAGGAATAAGGTTCATATTCATTTGGGAAAATTTTACAGATTGGGGTAGCTTGATGTACTGGCCTTTGTACAAGGAGAAATATAATAAAACACGTACCTACGCTAAACGTGATAGTACAAGTGGTAGTCAAAATCAGGTTGAACAGCTACCTCCTAAACTATGTAAAAAGATACTTGTATCTCAGGAGCCAAAGTTCCTCTTAAACATTAAAAGTTCAAATTCAAATTCATTTATTGGTGTGATTTTTAGTACATTTTCCATGAGATCTTAATAATAAATAATTTGTTCGCGACGACGCATCATCAAAAACATGAAAAGTTAGGCGTTTCCATAGTGTCAGCTGCGAGACCCTATCTGGCGCACGCTAGCGCAAGTAGCGGAGGGACCGCCATCGTATAACGTACCGAGTCGCGAATGAGCTACGTTTTTGTTCGCTACGATGCGTCACCAAACAGTTGTTTATAGTTTAATTTATTAAGAATAACAGTAAAATCAGTTTAAATAGTGTTTTATAGTTAGAAAACAGTGAAAAATAGTGTTTCCTAAGGAAAACGTGAGTACCACCCCTATAAACTCCAATTAAGTGGGCTACATAGCCGAAATTATAGTTTAATTGGTGCGTCCAGGTACCCTAGACCGAGACCTAGCCCTGGACGTACCATTATAGTCCTGAAAAGCCTACTTGATTGGATTTATAGGGGTCGGAAACTTTAATTTGCTGTTTTTTGGTGACTCGTTCTAGCAATTTAGGTTTTCAGGGCCTGTCACGCCCTGAAAAATATAGATGTAATCATGAATTTTTCATAGTTTTTTAGGTCATTAGACCAGCTTGAGATACCTGCTTACCCCGTTGAAATATCTTCTTTGGTTATCGAATAAAATAGTTTGAAAAATAATTTAAAATCAAAACAATTAACATTTTTGTATTTACACGCTGAAATCTTTTCAGCGAATATAGTTACAGGAAATGCAGGTGTCTCAATCGCTGGACAATCTAATGACGATTGTAACGGTGTATAATATGATGTTATTATAGCCATTTTTCAGCTGCTAATAAGCACTTTTGTAAAATTTTTGAAATAAAAATAAACTCGAAATCAGGAGACGGTTCGCGGTTCTCGTTAAGGTAAAGTTTCGAGGTACCTTAGCGCGCAAGCGAAAACATAGAATCGTAGCCATCGGCATGGTACCTATTCATCGTTCTGTTCCTGAAGAGTTACGCAAATCGTCTCCTGAAATCTCCTGAAGACTTATCAAAATCGCTGTTATTATTTCATCTTCAAGAAACCCTTCCCCGTCAAGACTTCACACATAGCTACTGGTCGCCAGTCTGCAGTTATCCTGAGCCTATAGGTACAGGACGTCAGCGCCGTTTGGACTAGGAGGCCTAACCTCAAGCAGGGATACACCTGGATAGGCATTACACACTCCTTCAACACACCGCGTCCGACGATCACGCCCGTCCAGTACATTTTCTGGTCCTTACGAGCCGGATAGCAACTGGGACCAGCTACGACCCCGGCCCGCTCCGTACATTTTCTGGTGCTTGCGAGCCGGATCGCTGCGGCTGGGATCATCTGTTCCTGTGAAGAATGAAGATAGATCTCTGAAGATTCCTGAAGATTTATTATAGAAGATTCAAGATTGAAGAGTCAAGCTCGAAGACTGAAGATTTATCACTGAAACCTTATCACACAATTCAAGTTTGAAGATTCGTTGCGAAGACTGAAGATCCATAATGAGGTTTACAAGATCACAAGGCAGAGCACCAGAATCCTCGACGATGGAGGTGGGCAGAGAACGCAGTACTACGGGCATCCGTCATGAGCAACCACCGCGATCACCGTCCACCGTCGAAGGAACCGAGCAGCGCCCCGCCCCCCGGGAGGGAGAAGATCTGCCTGTACGAGCACAGTCTGAAAAGCAGCCGTATATTTCTGGAGAGGGAACCCAGTCGGAGGGAACTTCAGACGAAACAATAAACAGAACAGTACAGCCAAGAATAGAAAAAGATTCAGAACAGGAACACCGCCGAACCATGCCGATGACTACCCGGGGTGACGCCCGTACCGAACAGAACAAGCCGCCGTCGACTACGAATAGAACGACGCGGTCAAACAGAAAAATTTCAAAAGCACGTGAAGACTTATTGAAGATTAAGTTGGAACTTGCTCAAATAGCACTTCAAAAAGCCGAGGAAGAAGACTCCGACGGCGAATATATGGATGATAGAAGCTCAAACAATGAGTACGTGCGTTCCTGGCTTGAAGAGGCACCAGAACCAGCGCCGCCGAAAGGGGACAACGCCGCCGAGGGGGACTACAGAAATAGAAGCCGTGTGCAACAGCCCCCCCCTGTGGTCGCCGATGCTATAGCGGGCCTCCAGACGCAATCGAATCCTACAGTAAATGAAGTGAGAAACAACACAGTGCCCTCCAAAGAAGCAATAGAAGACACCAAGGGGAAAGACTCACTCCGTCCTTTCATAACGGAGTTGACGTCCGCTATAGCGTCGCTCGCCGACAGGAAAACAGAACAGTGGACATCGAACCAGCCCTCGGCGTCAAAGGCCATCATGACCTTACCGAACTTCAGCGGAGCACATACAGAATGGCTTTCATTTCGTGCCATCTATGAAACAACAAGAACATACTTCAATGATGTTGAGAACACAGCAAGACTCCGAAGAAGCCTGCGTGGACGTGCGTTGGAAACAGTGAGCTCAGAACTCATTGGAAATGCCAGACCTGATGACATCATGAGGGAACTCGAGCTGCAATTCGGCCGTCCAGACTCAATCGCTCAAGCTGAAACAGACAGGCTACGTGGGTTGCCGCGCTGCAGCGAATCACCAAAAGATATCTGCAACTTCGCAAGTCGAGTCAGAAGCGGCGTAGTCACTCTGCGCGCACTGAAGAAAGAACATTACTTGATCAACGCTGAGCTGATGCGATTACTGACAGAGAAGATGCCGAACTCCCTGCGTGTACAGTGGTACCGAACATATACCGAGAAGTACCAGTCGCTTCCAGATCTCTCACTCTTCAGCGACTTCATCACCGAGCAAGCTCGTTTCTGCAGCGCCTTCGCCCCGCCAGAGAACATCAGCCCTGTTGAAGCGACGTCCTCCAAGCGTGTCATACAGAGAACTCACGCAGCTACAGACAACACAGCCAATAAATGCCGTATCTGCGATAAGGAGGGACACTATGCTTCTGATTGCAAGAAGTTCAAAGAGGGATCCAGTGACGAGAGATGGGAACTCGCGAAGAAACTCAATCTCTGTTTCCGATGCCTGCGAAGCCGTCGCAATGGTCACACATGCAAAGCGAAGAAGTGTGACGTCAAGGGATGTATAGCCACGCATCATCGGCTTCTTCACTACAACAAGAAGCTAGCAGCGACGGATGTCGAGAAGCCCGACGCTTCGGAACAGAAGAAGGAGGCTCAGGAAACGGTAGCCAGCTCAAGAACAACATCAAGTCACGCCTACCTCAAAATAGTACCGGTTCGAGTCATAGGACCGGCGGGAGAAGCTTCTACTTTCGCACTTCTCGATGATGGATCTACCGTTTCCTTGATCGACGAAGAAATATCGAAGCAAGTCGGAGCGGAGGGCCATATCGACCCTCTGAAGATAGGTGCGATCGGAAACACCACAATCGACACTCCTTGTTCTCGAAGAATCACAGTAACTCTCGCAAGCCAGCTGAAGAATAGGGTGCCATTCAGAGCGCGCACCATACCGAAGCTCAACCTCGCACCGCAGACAGTCAGCGAAGAGGACGTTGCACATTGCAAACATCTAGATGACCTCAGGCAACAGCTGATTTACGACTTAGGCGCACCGAAGATACTCATCGGTCAAGATAACTGGCACCTATTATTGGCCAGTGAGATTCGAAGAGGACCGAAACACCAGCCTGTTGCGTCGCTAACCACACTGGGCTGGACACTTCACGGCGCGCACACTAGAATACTGGGTCAGCAGGTGCATTACGTCAACCGACTTACAGCTAGCGATGAAGATCTAAACGAACAGCTTCGTGAATTCTTCGCTATAGAATCGCTGGTTATCAATCCGAGACGACCAGACTCCGATCCCGAGAAGAAAGCAGAAGATATCTTGACTCGTCACACTCAGCAACTAGAAGATGGACACATAGAAACAGCCATGCTGTGGAAAAATGAAAACATAGAAATGCCAGATAGTTACGGGACAGCACTCAAAAGGCTCGTCTCAATAGAAAAGAAGCTCGATAGCAAACCGGCTCTTCGAGACAGATACACAGAACAGATGGACTCACTCATCCGAAAGGGATACGCTGAGAAGGCGCCCAAAACCACCACACCGGGTAGAACTTGGTACCTGCCTCACTTCGACGTGTTCAATCCAATGAAGCCTGAAAAACTCCGCATAGTACATGACGCTGCCGCCAAGTCAGGAGGGCTGTCACTCAATGACTTCCTTCTTACTGGACCGGACTTGCTGCAGTCGCTACCCGGCGTCATGATGAGATTTCGACGTCACCGTATAGCCATTTCCGGTGACATAGCGGAGATGTTTATGCAGGTGAAGGTGCGACCACAGGACAGAGACGCCCTTCGATACCTGTGGAGAGGCAATAGAAGAGAAGGGTCGCCCGAAGAATACCGCATGACGTCCATCATATTCGGCGCGGCAAGCTCGCCGTGCACAGCCATCTTCGCGAAGAATTGGAACGCGAGAAGGCATACAGAAGAGCATCCAGAAGCAGTGGAAGCCATCATACAGAATCATTATATGGATGATTACCTCGATAGCTACGCGACAGTAGAAGAAGCGACACGTATCGCAACAGCGGTGAAGAAAATTCACCAACAGGCGAAGTTTGAACTAAGAAAATGGGTTTCAAACAGCACGCAACTCATAGAAAATATAGACGCCACACAGATCCGAACTGAAGTCGTCAGCATCGGAAATATAGATACAGAGAAGATACTCGGCCTGATATGGCGACCGAGAGAAGACACGTTAGGCTTCAACCTGACACTCGCCCGCCTACCGAAAGGCGTCATAGAAAAGGAGGTGCCAACCAAGAGAGAGGCATTGAGAATCGTCATGTCACTATACGATCCGCTCGGACTCGCTTCACCAGTAACAATTCGAGCCAAGCAAATACTGCAAGAGGCATGGAGGCGAGGAATCGACTGGGACCAGTCGCTAGACGAAGACCTAGCGACCCAGTGGAAGAGCTGGATACAGCACCTGCAACAGCTCAAGAATGTCAGCATACCAAGATGCTATCCAGGTTACAGCGAAGCCAGAGAGACACAGGTCCACGTGTTCACCGACGCAAGCGAAACGGCATACGCAACAGCAGTATACTGGCGAGCCACGACAGAAGACGGCCAGCATCACGTCAGCCTCGTCATGGCCAAGGCAAAGGTGGCACCATTGAAGCTGCAATCGATACCGCGCCTCGAACTACAGGCCGCGGTAATGGGAACCCGTGTAGCGGCAGCTGTCATACGCGAGCACCACATCAAGCCCGCATCGGTGACATACTGGTCAGACAGCAAAACCGTTCTGACATGGATAAGGAGAGGGGCACGAGTATACAAGCCGTTCGTCGCCCATAGAATAGCTGCCATAGAAGAGAATAGCAAAGTCGAAGACTGGCGATGGGTACCTACAAAGATGAATATCGCTGACATCGCTACCCGTGACGTGCCACATCACTTTGACTCACATCATGAGTGGTATTGTGGCCCCAAGTTCCTGTACGAAGAGCCGTCTATGTGGCCAACAGAGAGACCTCCCATAACAGGGGAGACAGGGGAAGAAAGGACTCTAACCGCCGTCGAAGAAACCGACGTCAGTAAATTAATAGAAGCCATACCAGATCCTACAAAGTTCTCAAAGTGGGAACGACTGCTCCGAGCTACAGCAAGCGTACTACGCTTTATATCTCTTTGCCGAGGACAGAAGGAGAGAACGTTCTACAAAAGAACAAGACAGAACACAGAGAAGGATCCTGACTGGCGAAAACAGAAAAAAACAGCACCTCTCCCACCGAAACGAACGTCGAAGCCATCAGAAACGGCTAAGAAACAAATTATAGAAGCTGAATTTCTCCATCAAGCAGAGAAGATACTCGTACAAGTCGCGCAGCAACAGTCATTTGCAGCGGAAATAGCCAGACTCCGAGAACAGAAGACACTAGGAAAAGATAGTCGACTGCGGCCGCTGCAAATAGAAATCATAGACAACGTTATACGACTAAGAAGCCGTATAGCAGCGACCAACGAGATCACCGATGATGTGAAACGTCCACCTATATTACACGGTGACCATCACATCACACAGATGTACATAGACTGGACACATCGCAGTCTACAGCATAGTGGGACAGAACTCACAATTAACGAAGTACGGCAGCATTACTGGGTCGTCAAGATGCGACCAACAGTGAAGAAGGTGGTAGCACAGTGCCTACAGTGTCGAATTCGCAAGGCCCAAGCACCCGTTCCGGCGACCGGCGATCATCCGAAGACGCGCCTCGCGCATCATCAGAGGCCGTTCACATACACCGGGCTAGATTATTTCGGCCCGCTATCAGTCACCGTCGGTCGTCAACATCAGAAGAGATACGTAGCTCTGTTCACGTGTCTCACCACCAGAGCCGTCCACCTCGAGATCGCCGCTAGCCTCAGCGCAGACTCCGCTATACAGGCGCTGCGCCGATTCGCTGCTCGTCGAGGCTGCCCAACCGAAATACACTCCGACAACGGCACCAACATGCACGGGGCCGACAAGGAGCTCCGAGACGCCTTCCGAGAGGAGGCCAGTCGTCGAGGCATCGTGTGGCGCTTTATAACGCCATCGGCGCCATTCATGGGAGGCGCCTGGGAGCGTCTAGTGCGCTGTGTGAAGTCCGCACTATATACTGTGCTCACAGAAAAGCACCCACACGAAGAGGTGCTGTCCACACTGTTGTGTGAGGCAGAGTACACAGTAAACAGCCGACCGCTGACGCACGTATCCGTGGACAGCGAAGACGACGAGTCAATCACACCGAACCACTTTCTACTTGGTGGGTCGGCGCGATTACCATCACCCGGCGTGTTCTCCGAGGAAGACGTAAACAATAAGAGGCTATGGCGTCGAACACAGATACTCGCCGACATGTTTTGGCGTCGCTGGGTCAGAGAATACCTGCCGGAGCTTCAAAACCGGCGGGAGCCGCATAGCCGCGGACCCGGACTACAGGTGGGCGACCCCGTGCTCATCGCAGACGGCCAGCTGCCTCGTAACACGTGGCCGCGAGGCCGCATAGTCACCATATTCCCCGGGGCCGACGGAGAAGTCCGGATCGCTGAGGTGCGCACTGCCGGCGGCACCTTGAAGCGTCCGGTGAAGAAACTCGTCCCATTACCGAAGTAGCAGCATAGCGTCGCGACGGCATAGCGCCGCGACGGCGAGCGTCGCGACGGCAGAGCGTCGTGGCGGCGAGCGTCGTGGCGGCGGGCGTCGCAGCAGCGAGCGCCGTGGCTACAGTCGTCGCTCACCGGAGAAGATGCAGCGCCGCGCCGACGCCGCTACGAGTCGTCACAGCGATGCACGGCGGGAGAGATGTTCGCGACGACGCATCATCAAAAACATGAAAAGTTAGGCGTTTCCATAGTGTCAGCTGCGAGACCCTATCTGGCGCACGCTAGCGCAAGTAGCGGAGGGACCGCCATCGTATAACGTACCGAGTCGCGAATGAGCTACGTTTTTGTTCGCTACGATGCGTCACCAAACAGTTGTTTATAGTTTAATTTATTAAGAATAACAGTAAAATCAGTTTAAATAGTGTTTTATAGTTAGAAAACAGTGAAAAATAGTGTTTCCTAAGGAAAACGTGAGTACCACCCCTATAAACTCCAATTAAGTGGGCTACATAGCCGAAATTATAGTTTAATTGGTGCGTCCAGGTACCCTAGACCGAGACCTAGCCCTGGACGTACCATTATAGTCCTGAAAAGCCTACTTGATTGGATTTATAGGGGTCGGAAACTTTAATTTGCTGTTTTTTGGTGACTCGTTCTAGCAATTTAGGTTTTCAGGGCCTGTCACGCCCTGAAAAATATAGATGTAATCATGAATTTTTCATAGTTTTTTAGGTCATTAGACCAGCTTGAGATACCTGCTTACCCCGTTGAAATATCTTCTTTGGTTATCGAATAAAATAGTTTGAAAAATAATTTAAAATCAAAACAATTAACATTTTTGTATTTACACGCTGAAATCTTTTCAGCGAATATAGTTACAGGAAATGCAGGTGTCTCAATCGCTGGACAATCTAATGACGATTGTAACGGTGTATAATATGATGTTATTATAGCCATTTTTCAGCTGCTAATAAGCACTTTTGTAAAATTTTTGAAATAAAAATAAACTCGAAATCAGGAGACGGTTCGCGGTTCTCGTTAAGGTAAAGTTTCGAGGTACCTTAGCGCGCAAGCGAAAACATAGAATCGTAGCCATCGGCATGGTACCTATTCATCGTTCTGTTCCTGAAGAGTTACGCAAATCGTCTCCTGAAATCTCCTGAAGACTTATCAAAATCGCTGTTATTATTTCATCTTCAAGAAACCCTTCCCCGTCAAGACTTCACACATAGCTACTGGTCGCCAGTCTGCAGTTATCCTGAGCCTATAGGTACAGGACGTCAGCGCCGTTTGGACTAGGAGGCCTAACCTCAAGCAGGGATACACCTGGATAGGCATTACACACTCCTTCAACACACCGCGTCCGACGATCACGCCCGTCCAGTATATAATTCGTTCCTCAAAAATCTACCTTAAAGGTGTACACTCTTTCACGTTATTATTTTTTAAAAAAAGGATAATTACCTAGTCAACATATTAAAATAAAATCAGCTTAATAAAACTTTGCAATAGAAAATAAAAGAAATTACAATCTCAAAGATGCATGCATGTCAAATTATAAAATTGTCATAAGAAAATAGGGCAAATGTCATGAAAATAAAAAAAAAATAATAAAAATACATAATGTCAAAAGATTGCAAAAACACAAATAAAAAATTTAAACAATTTAAAATATAAATTATAAAAATTGATCAAAAGTTGTCATCCAGAAACTCCTTGACTGAATAATATACCTTGTCATTTAGTAGCTTAAAGAGATTACTTTTGAATTCGTTGTTATTCTTACTATAAGAATAACAAAACGTTAAGTTACAACTAAATGCAATAAGGCTCAGTAATTACTATAATGATTTTATATCTGTGAACATCTAACATTATTTTATGCAAATATTCAAATAGAGAGAGAAATTTACAAACCGAAAGTATACAATAGCAAATCTAATAGTATTCGAAATAAGAATAGACCGGGATATTTCCCGGTCCCGGAGTCGGTGTCTAGTTAAATGTATTTTCGTTTTTTGCCACCGACTTCCGAAATTAAAGTTATTTTTCACTTTGTAGTGTTGTTTTTGGAAGTCGGTTGTAATTTTTTTGTAAAAAAGTTTTTATTTTTTACTTTTTACTTGTGTACCTACCCCACACAAATTCTAACCACTACCTGCAAAACAAACTAGAACATCGTCCATATAAAAGTGGGGAAAAAATAAGTATTATTGAAGCTAACTCAAAAACTACCGAAGCAAAGTTAATCAATTTTATATGGGACCAACTGTGATGTATACCCTCTCGAATAAAAAAAAAAACCAAATCAGTCCAGCCATCTTCGATTAATCGGGGAACATAAAAAAAAAAGATTCCGACGAATTGAGAACCTCCTCCTTTTTGAACGGTTAATAAAGGACTGAATGAATGTGATTGAAAAAAAAACATACGTGAATTGAGAACCTCCTTCTTTTTTTTTTCTCGTCGCTTAAAAAGGAAGCTTCTTTTTTGTTTGGTAGTAAAAAGGAAAAAAAATATTTCCATCAGATGGGGTTGAAACAAAAAACCCTAACCCTAAAAGTGTGCGTCTGCTGAGATTAGGGCAAATGCTGACGTTTCACTGATCTGAATTTTTGTATAAGATCTCGTACAAACGAAAGATTTTGCTACACGAATGGTAAATTATTGTTAGAATCTCTAAACATCGTTTCTTATCACCGTCATCTGAGGGGCAATTCCCGTGTTTTTAACAACGTTCGCAATGTCATCTCAGTATGTCAAAAATTGTATATCGTTTACCTACATTTTTGACATTTGATTCAAATCAAATCAAACTAAATAATCTTTATTGCAATCCATAATGTGGTACAGTAGTGCTATTCTGTAAATATCTCACCGTGAAAACATGAGTGAAGTGATCTTAAAGTGAGCTGTCAATAGTGTCAACCCCTAGCATCAGTAGTGCTATTCTGTAAACATCTCACCGTGATAACTTAGGTGCAGTGAGCGTGAAGTGAGCCGTCATCCCACCTGATGCTAGGGGTTGACACTATTGACAGCTCACTTTAAGATCACTTCACTTATGTTTTCACGGTGAGATATTTACAGAATAGCACTACAGGTGGAATGACGGCTCACTTCACGCTCACTTCACCTGAGTTATCACGGTGAGATGTTTACAGAATAGCACTACAGGTGGTTAGTAATTTTAGAAACAAATAGGGTGTCGGGCGCAGCAAGGTTATGTAAGAGAGAGGAAGAGCGCTTTTATTAATTTTTCTTAATAATAATGATTTAATTATCACTCATTTATTTATTCTCTGAATATATTATAATAATAAGTCAAACTATTGAAATATTTATTATGTATTAAATTATATAATGTTATTGGTTGATTTAATTATCCACTAAGATAATTTGTTTTACAATTAATGTATTTGTTATTAATGGATTGTCGCTGCCATGAGTTTGCAACGTTTTTAGGTTCGAGAATTGACCTTCAGATGTCCACTGCTGGACTTAGGCCTTCTCCAAGCGTCGCGACATCGGTCGGTTTTGTGCTCCTCGCATCCAGCGGATTCTCGTGACTTGCACCAGCACATTAATTGCGTAACACACTTTCAAACACAATTTGAGGGTTTTGAATAAAATTCCTGTGGTAATTGCAATTGTTGTAATTGTTCTCCTACATTTGTAAGCAATATTATATTATACAGAACTTAATATTGCTTGACATACTTGACAGCTCATCTGACGAAGATTGAGACAGTGGATTCAATATTCAAGTGGTTTCCTCAGCTCCAAAGGGTCATAGCGTATTGTTAGCCTATACCTAATTCCAAGGAAGGTTCTTATGAAGGTACGGAACCCTAAAAGTCAGCCCTAAATTCATAGCGTGCGCCTACTCTTAAATCCGATGCTCATATTTTTATCGAAGCATGAGCTAATGTCTCGGAAGAAAGATAAGCCTACCCAAGGTTGAATGGAGACAGCAAAAAATATATTATTTGTAACGATATGGTGTTTATGAGCTGATTGTCATCATCATCATCATCTGCCTAGCCTTTTCCCAACTATGTTTGAGTCGGCTTCCAGTCTAACCGGAAGAACTTGAATACCAGTATTTTACATGAAGCGATTGCCTATCTGACCTCCACAAATCATATCCCTTGGTAAGACTGATTGTCAGACTTTCGGGCATCTGACCATTCGCAACGACTGCCAGATTTACTAATGACAGCAGGAACCATCGTGCTTTACAAGGCAAGGAAGAGTCGGTGTTCGATTAAGCTGAAATTTGGCATACGTATGCAAAATTGGTGACAATGCAATATTTTGGTGTTATCAAGCTGATCTGATGAAGGAGCCGGAAGGTGGCCACAAAACGACACAACCCTATCGAGTTTAAGCGCGTTTGATTCGTCTTGACGAGGACTGTGGGCTTAGATGATATCCAGACCAATTAAAGATTGTTTAAAAATAAACATGTTTTTTAATAACACATGTTTTTTAATTTTAGCAGTAATGCTCGCGAAGGAGGAAGCGGAACGCGTGAGGGAGAGGCAACAGCCGCGCCCTCGCGCCCCTAGCCGCCGTAGGAGACGCCCTGGGCGGCGGGAATCGATTGCCGATTCCCGGCCACCGTAGGCGCGGGCTTGCGGACGACGAGTAATGGGCAGCTCGCCGTCCGGTAAGGACCAGGCCCGGGTCGACGGCGCGTTGTGTTCCACGCGCGCCTCAAAGAGATGTCAGCAGTGACGGGGTCAATTGGGCCGATGCCGCCGGGGTCGCGGGTAGTTCGAAAGAGATACCGTGGCCCTGGCACGGGCAGCTGAAGGAACATGGGTGGGTTTTAGTCAGTAAAAGTCTGACACGCCCTCCCGCTCTGCCCAGAGCGGGAGAAGTCATTTGATGATTTCCCATCCACAAAAAAAAAAAAAAAAAAAAAAAAAAAAAAGATGATATCCAGACCAATAAAAGATTGTTTAAAAAAAAACATGTTTTTTAATAATACACTTGTTGATAAATAATTCACACCACGCCCTCCAGAACGGCTGACGTGTCGTCTCCAAGTTGACGGAAACCGCTTATTCCATGGATATATAGGGTGACTGGTAATTAGTGACGGATACTTAAGCACATGATTATACTCATGATAACAAACAACTTTTACTGTGGGACCACCAAACCTGAGATCGCGAAAAAAAAATCAACTGCCCCGTACATTCATGTTCGCATAACTCGTCAAAATTTAGGGAGCAGCAGATTTTGTGACATTATTTTGTGAATTTATGACATGTGATGAAAAGTGGATTCTTTACGATAACCGTAAGCGAAAAATGCAATGGCTGACGCCAGGTCACACGCCGCAACAGTGTTCTAAAGCAAAGCTTACCAATAAAAAGGTAATGGTAACTGTTTGCTGGTCTCAGCATGGTGTTATTCACTATAGCTTTCTCCAATCTGGTCAAGCAATAACAGCAGATGTCTACTGTGCCGAACTTCGAACAATGATAGCAAAACTAGCAGTGAAACAGCCCCGCCTCATGAATCGATCTTCACCATTATTGAGCTCCATTTACACGGCGCCAGTTTGTTGCATGTGGCATACCATAAAATTGAAGGACAAATATCTCGCACCGTCTAAACAACACGTACAATATTGTTGCACTATACGGGCAACTTTCAAAACTGGTATAAGCATGTACAATAAAATCGCACAACACATACAATAATTGATCGTTCAATAAAATCGCATTCAATTCTGGCATGATCTGACATTTATGCTGTCATTCAAATATGAGTGCGGTGAGTGAGGGTGTCGTAATTTTTGCTGCTCTTTTGAGGCAAGAAATCCTGAAAAATAATCGTAATAAAAGAAAAAGGTGTTGGGTCAAAAAATGGGTATCAAGAAGAGATGTTCTCGGAGCATCTAACAATCTTTCAATATACGTATTGTTACGGCCCCGCCGCCACCAGATGGCGCATGGTAGGACTTACTACCGCCATGCCTGCGTGTAGCCATACCGCGAGGCAGGCCGCGCCCGCGTTTCCGCTTCGCACCGCCAGGGGCGCCAGTCGTCTTCCCACCACCATCGCATTGCGGACGTCGCTCATTTTCTCGTATGATAATCAGATTCTGATATTAACAGAACTTGTAAACTAAACCAAAATATAACGGATTTGTACCAGTATATATCCATTTTTTCGAAACCCTTATAGAAACACTACACAGCGGCAGCAGCCGATACACGTACACAATAATTTTTACACGAACTTCTAAATATGAGCTTATTGAATGAACAGGTATATATGCTAGTTGCGCGGTAAACTCTGATTGCGCGATGCAGGATTGCGTGACGTCAGTGTGACGCGTAGTAACGTAGTTCGTATGTGGCGATGTAGATTCCGCCACAAACAGTACTAAATTAAAAAAAAAACAATTCCTACGGCCACCTTCCAACTCCACCATCAGACCTTGGGCTCCATCTGGTGCTTAAGTATCTAAGTACAAAAGAAATCTAACGAGTCCAAACACGACAGAGCTACTTATCTTGTTTAGTTGAGCAGTTCCTGTGGCTACTTTCTAGCTCCGCCAATATACTGTGGACTCCAACTATAGTTAGGTACCTGGGCTGGGCTGGGCAACGAGCCCAATCACAACGTGACTATCGTTTCATAGTTGAGGAATTCCCAGGGCCACCTTACAGCTCCATCGTCAGGCCCTGGACAATACCTTGGGCTGTAGTACTCGTTGAGACAAATCTAACAAGAACAAACACGACGGCGCTATCTTGTTTATATGGTCAACTTTTGGCTGCATGATCAGACCAGCTCCATGTTACAATTTATTGCAATTTCATCGAACTTACACAGGTATGCCATATTTCCGCTCAATCGCATACCAGAAAGTGCTTGGAAACATACGAACGGAATAACTTAAAAATATCTTGAGAAGACGTTCAATAAAATTTAATGAAATATAATTTCTAGACACAACTTGCATGCAATAATTGCTTGTCAAATTTATTGCCTGGTGCATGGTCGCATGCGATTTTACTGAATGGCAAAACTTGCATTCAATTATCCGTATGGCATTTTTTGGAATCGCACGCGTATAAACGCTTGCATGCATTTTTTTTTTTTTAGTTTAATCTGCAATCAGCCGTAAGACTATAAGCAGATGGGTTAAATGGAATGGCGTATTTAGGCGAAGAGACCAGTGTCTCGACTGCCTTATTTTTAGAGCACATCCTTCCTTTTCAGCCTTTTCACCATTAAGGAAGGTTTTAATAGATCATTGGCCAGGGTATTCGTATGAACCGAGAGCCGGTCAGCATATTTGCTTTTGAATTTATCAATTTCAGTCTGAATAGTAGGGACGTCAAGATATTTGTGGATCTCGTCATTTCTGGAGAACCATGGAGCACTTGTGATGGCACGCAGAATGTTGTTTTGAACACGTTGGATGTACATGACGTTGCTCTTGGAGGATTCCGTAGGTCCAGGTGGGCTTCAACACGGTGTTGTAGATCAGTAGCTTGTTATCAGTAGACAGGACAAAGTTTCTGCCAATAAGCCAGTACAGGTTACGGAACGTGCTTTATGGCATGCGATTCTTGAACGTTCCACAAACTTGTATCGTGTAAACGGAGCTTTAGGGATCATAGACTAGGTGAATAACGTTATTAATACAATAAATAGACAGCCCCATTTCATATCCAGGCAAATCACTGTCCATTCTATGGTTGCCTGGAAGAGATTGCAGAAAGCGATAAGGCCGCCCATTGTATATTTTGTAGTTGTGTCTTTTTTTTTTTGTTATGTATTTTTGTGGTGTACAATAAAGTATATATAAATAAATAGTTACGCAAAAAAATATGTAATAGGTATCTAACCTTTACTAGGTGACGCTGTGATGTCTTCAAGTTTAAAATAACAAATAAAAAAATTATTATCTGACCCCTTTGTATTAAAATGAGTACTTACTTATTTAGTGGACATTGCAAACTAAGAACCTACTTACATATACTCGTGAGCAAATCCGTTTATATCTTAACCCCATTTTTTAACAAATCAATACCTAACGTCAATAATTAAGAATTTAAAGAATCTATATGAATAAAAAGCGGCCAAGTGCGAGTCGGACTCGCCCATGAAGGGTTCTGTAGCAGCAAGTACTTACCATAATATAAAAGTTCTTGTAGTTCGTTTGATTAAATGAAAGGTAAATTGCGGTTTACGATTTATGACGTATTCAAAAAAAGACTACTTACTAGATCCCGTTCAAATCAATTTTAGGTGTAAGTTTACATGGTATAATGTACTTGTACATCATATATTTTTTTAGTTTTATCATTCTCTTATTTTAGAAGTTACGGGGGGGGGACAAACATTTTACCAATTTGGAAGTGTCTCTCGCGCAAACTATTCAATTAAGAAAAAAATTATATTAGAAACCTCAATATAATTTTTGAAGACCTATCCATAAATACCCTACACGTATGGGTTTGATAAAAAAAAATGTTGAGTTTCATTTCTAAGTAGGTATCGAGTAATAATAATAATAATCTTTTTAATCCCCAAAATTTATTGTTTTTTTTTTCTATTTTTGTGTGAAAATCTAAATGCGGTTCACAGAATACATCTACTTACCAAGTTTCAACAGTATAGTTCTTATAGTATCAGTATCATTCTTGTGCATTCTTGGTAGGACCGAAAAGTTGATCCAGCGAGTGCAGAATGCCTGTGCAAGATTTTGTTTCAATGTCCCTCCCCGATCTCATATAACACCATTTTTAAATAAGGGTAGTTTGATGAGAATGTCAGATCGCAGAAAGCTTCATCTGGCTACCCTACTCTTTGGCACCATTCTCACAAAAAAACCAGAATATTTGTATCAAAAATTGACTTGGTCACGAGATATAAATAAAATTAAAACAAGAGCATCATCTTACCTTCTGTTGGCCTCAACGCACAGAACTGCTGCTTTCCGTGGAAGCTTTAAATTCGCTGCCTCTCGCTGCTGGAACGATTTGCCACCGCCGTTTCGTGCTATAAAAACAGTTGGTACTTTTAGTATTAAATATAAGCAACACTTGTTACGAATACAAAAGGAAACCAGTCTCTGATAGTCTAAACTCACCCTGGGTCTGCACGTAGTTGGTATTGGTGACCTTAGCGGAGTCTTGTGTTCCTAGCAGCATGTTTAACTTTGAACGCTTTGTTTTTTCACTCGGTGATTGATTATTTTTCTTTTTTCTTCCGACTTACACAACACAACACATTCAGTTATACACTCAACAATACTTTATATTATTTATTTGCACCATTTTCTTGTCGTATTTATTATTCACTCTTTGTTTATTTGTGTGACTTTACTTCCTTTTTTACATTAATGCACATTGACAGCCAGTCGCCTGCGCCCGCGTCTCATGCATGGTCTCATCGCTTGTCATAAATATAGACAATAGTCTATAGCATAGACAAGTGCGGTTGGACCGTCGGGCGTCAAGCGTGAGTCGATCTTTACACCTTATTGACGGTTTTTGTTTTTTTCTTTTCAAGTATTCTAGTATTTGTATTTTATTTTATTTGATTTTATTCCCCTTGCTATTTTTAATTGATATCCGTGGGTATGTCCGTGGCATCACACAGGCCCTATCAGAATACCAGCGTTGCGGTATTTATTTTTTAAATATCGCAGCTTTATGCTGAGATGGGAGCCTTTTTGGCCTCGCACAGGTCTCTTTTTTTTTTTATTCTGATTTCTTTTTTTTGTTTTTTTGCTTTTTAATGTTTATTTTGTTACTTTTATATGCTCTTTTTTAACTGTATTTCCTGTGCGTGTCCCAAATAAAATATTTTTCTTTCTTTCTTTCTTTCTTTATAGTTTCGGATAAAAGTGGCTGTGACATACGGACGGACAGACAGACAGACATAACGAATCCATAAGGGTTCCGTTTTTTGCCATTTGGCTACGGAACCGTAAAAAGAGAAGTCCTGGCTCACTGACTGACTCATCAACGCCCAGCCCAAACCCTTGAACCTAGAAAGCTGAAATATTGCTCAGAGGTTCTCTTTATAATGTAGACCAGGAATAAGGAAGGATTTCCCGGCAGTAGGTTTCCATGGGCTATTTTATGACATTTACGCGGGCGAAGCCGCTGGCAAAAGCTAGTGTTAACTAAAAGATAAAATCACATAAATAATCGAATTCAATTCGCAAAGTTAACAAAACTAAAAACTGCTGTAATAACCTGTCCTAGGTTTAAAAAACCTCTCGTCTCAATTTTTCAATGCAAATTGCTCGGTTCAGTCGGTTTTCTTTTGAAGGCATAGATGCATTGCATTGCATTACGTTACGATTTCAAAAGAGTTCAATTAAAATTAGTATCAGGGTTCCGTACCGTAAGCTTTAGACACAATAAATCTTCTATGCAAAACATGGGTGATCTTAAACCTTTCATAAAATAAACATAATTATGGACCTCCACATTGTATCTTCAGCTGTTACTCGGTATTGGGTAATACCAAAGTCAATGATTTTAAATATGAGATATTTAGAAGGATACCGTGTTTGAAAAGTTGAAAATGGACCCTATAAAATTCATCAACTATTTTAAAATCAAATCATTTATTTTTTTGCCAACATGGGTAAGATTTATGGTATAGATGTTATACGTTTGAGTAAGTACTCCATGCTCTGCCGTCACTTAGGCATGCAAAATTTACACATAGTAAAAAAAAAAAAACATAATAAATCATGCCGAATAACAATAAATTGGAAAAACATTACCATATCATTTCGCATAAGTGAAGAGACATTTAATTATTTGTTAAGAAATTTGTATCAAATAATGAAGACGAAGGATACTTCATTAACCGACTTCAAAAAGAGGAGGTTCTCAATTCGTCGGAACCTTTATTTTTTTATTTTTTATGTATGTTCCCCGATTACTCGAAGATGGCTAGACCGATTTGGATTTTTTTGGTTTTATTCGAGAGGGTAATACATCACAGTTGGTCCCATATAAAATTGATTAACTTTGCTTGTGTAGTTTTTGAGTTAGCTTCAATAATACGTATTTTTTCCCCACTTTTACATGGATGGATGATGTTCTAGTTTGTTTTGCAGGTAGTGGTATTAGAATTTGTGTGGGATAGCTACTACAACTAAAAAGTGAAAAATAAAAACTTTTTTACTAAAAAATACAACCGACTTCCAAAAACAACACTACAAAGTGAAAAATAACTTTAATTTCGGAAGTCGGTGGCAAAAAACAAAAAATACATTTAACTAGACACCGACTTCCGAAATTAAAGTTATTTTTCACTTTGTAGTGTTTTTGGAAGTCTGTTGTATTTTTTTGAAAAAAAGTTTTTTTTAGAATGGCATACCACCTAAAGAAATGCTATTAGTGACGTTGAGGTAAGTCCCGCACACACTCACACGTCTACAATGCGCACACAATACACATGCAGTTTCACCGGCCGGTACCGAGCGGGAAGCTTGCTGTATCGGCGCCGGCATCGCTGGGAGTCATCACCGTGTCGATGGAAATGAAAAAACATGCCATATAATTTCATACATTTTTGCTTCCCCGGCTGCCGGGCCGATATTTTTGCCACCGCCACGCCGCGCTGGCGACGTCCCGGTAAGTGAAAAAACACCCATTGATATACAGTTTTAGTTTGATTCTCAAATAAAATTATTCTACGGATCTCTAAAAAGTCGAAGCTTTCACGCTAGTGGAGGTCATTATAGCTTTTAAAATGGCTGCCGATAGGAGCCGCGTACCAATTAAGAGGGAGTCTTGACTTTTGCAAGAGTAAAACAAACTGATGGAGGTGGTATTTTTTTTTTTTTTTTTTTGGTGAAGTGAATTAAATTTTTCTTATTAGAAAATTGAATGAAAATCAGACGATACAAATTTTACTAACATAAGCCACAAATCGTCCCCAGCATTGATATTGGAAAGTAAACTGTAAACGACGCAGTTGTTTCAATCATAAAACTGCGGGGTAATTTCGCAATACACTTTTAGTGGCAATGGCTTTCATTTTGACAGTTCAACAACATTCATTGCGTTATTTACGATACTGAGCAGACAAATTCGAACATAAAGGAAGCAATGTATTAGCAATATCCTTCAACAATCTTTCAGATTGTGATTGAAAGTGTGTTACCTACATAGAGATCTGTACGTAATTAAGGTGCTGCTTAGGTGTCGAATAAGCTCGTTTGATGCTCAATTGGGAATATTTTTTATTTTTACGACCTTTTTCAAATTAAACGTTAGTTTCACGTCTGTAGGTATTTCTCGAAAGGTTTAGCAAAATTATACACGGTGTATCTATTCATACAAATCTCTTAAGGGGTCATTGTACTCATCATTATAAACAACTTTTACTACGGGACCAAACCTGAAATCGCGAAAAAAATCAACGCGTTTTTTATTTATGTTCACATAATATGTCGTCAAAATGTAGGGAACAGCAGATTTTTACAAAGTAAAGTGCCTGCTTGGGTTCGAACCCACAACCAACAACTTCTTAGTCGCGGCCGTTACCACTGGGCCACCACTATAAGCCAGGGACCACAAGGCTTTTCTAATATATTCTATAATCCAACGTGTTTGTACTAATTCTTTGTCAAATGAGAGCCTCACAAAAAATTAGTACAAAGATGTTTCCAGTGAAATGGAAGAGATAAATCACTAGGATATTGTTGTTTGCATTAATTGTGCTAACATTTTATTGACTGTAAATATTGACAGGAATCTTGGTTTATAGAAGTGTCATTTTTATTGGGAATTGAGAAGCAATCTCATTTTTTTATAAGTACCTACCTAATATTAATGATAAATAATATTAGTACAATATAGCTTTAACCCTTCGCGTCGGTACATCTGAGTGGTCTCGCGCGATCTGATAGCGTTGTTGGTGTGTTTTAGAGACTTGACATATGACGGTATGCCATCCTCGTTCGTTTCCCTACACTTTGTGCAAGTTAGAGCAGTAAAGATACAGATTATTAACACAATAACGTAATTAAAAAGTAGTCAAAACCGCACGGACTAGAGAAGTCTTCGACACAAATATGATTATAATGGCCGCGGCCTGGATAAGGTTATCCAATCAGGTTAAGGTTCAACAATTGAGTGGTTAAAATGCTAATTTATGTTAGAGTCAAGTTTCCCCCACCAGCTAAATGTTTGTTTTGCAAATTAGCATTATAAAGCTATTACAACGAAGTTAAACGGAAAACTATCACAGCTAAGTAGGCTTTACAAGTTAAGGAGTAATAGTTGACCAACTTACATTTGCAGTTGGAATGTGTGGGAACAGGTTATTCAACAAACAATATTAATTGTTCTTTTGATAAATTCATTCCAACTACGGAACCTTTCATTGTTTGTCGTCCAATACGCACTTGCGGTTTTAAAATTTTATAGATATGACTGATACCCCACAAACAACCTGCAGTATTGTCTCTCCTTCTTCCTTTAAATCCACCCAAAGGCTGTCTTTAAAAGATCGCTTTTGGCGATAAAACCGCCTATTTCCAAGTAGCACGCGGGGTTCTATAGTCGATCATACTGGGACACATTGATTCTATGGCTCTCTAAGTAAGCTGTATAAAAGCTGTATATCATGCTATGCAGCTCTTATACAGCGTATGTTGGCACAAATTGTACAGCTTCAAGTTCACAATGACTGTACAGTAGGAGTATATTAGCACTGTAATAGCAATACGAGTATAAGGGGTAACAGTGGCCTTTATGCTGATTAACGGCACCTTTTAGGAGTCTGTGTGGTTGTTCAAACAGACTATAGTGCCATAGGAACGAACAACTGACCTATTATACGGCTTCATTCAGTACATTAGTAACCCACAGGCGCACCCTTTAAACTAATTTAAGGCTACGTTTCCCCCAAGTTACCACATTTTATAAATTAAATTATTCACATTGACTTTATCGCGCAACGGCTCAGTGGCATGTCTGTGAAATATTTATTGTGTTTTAATAATATCTGAAGTGGAAGAGTGTGAGAGAGTGTGTAGTGAGAAAGTGCCTATGGTTAATGCAAATTTGCTGTTGATATATATGTTACCGGCAATCTGTATAATCCGGTATAGAATACCGGATTATACAGAGAATACCTAGGCAATGTATAGAATACCTAAAACTTTTAGATAACGTATGAAATATTATTTATTATAAACTTTGCCTAGGTATTATATACGGTACCAAATGCGCAGCCGGCAATATGTGTACTATACTCAAACTCAAACTCAAAGCATTTATTTCAAATAAACCAATGTCAGAAAGATGAAGCTAGTTGTCCATTCCAAAACGTAGTAGATCCCTATGGAGAACAACGGGCAAGAAACTCCACGGACACTCTTTTAAATCATAATATTTTTACAAAATATTGGTTACATCGTTCATGTTGAAAATATACATGTGAGAACAATGTAGAAAGACGTGCACGTTAAAAAGCGTCCGTAATAAAAAGATAAAAACTAAAACAACTAAATTAAATATTAAAATTAAAAATAAGTCATGGCAGCTAAGAGACGACCAGTCCCAACTGACGGCGCCCGTTCACGAACATGACGCATGGATCAGCACCAAAATACTTATACTATGTGCTCGCAATATACTAGCTGTAGTCTTACAAAAAACAGATGACGAACTTTATCAACTGCGAAGAAAACAAGTTGTTGTAAAGACATTGTATTATTGCAGGTGCCCAGCCTGCCGCTAGCGAGTTGAGAATCGCATCTTCTCCGTTTGCTACGGGAAGTGCAACCTCTTCGCCCTTGCATAATAAGGCGCAAGCACCTATGCTCGCCTTATTGCCGCGGGCGGAGGCTGCCCTCCCTACGCACCACCCGCTCTAAAATACAGTCTTGGGATATGGCAAACAAGTACCACGTGGAGTCGGGGTTGGCTAAATCGGTTCTGCGACAGTTTTTAAACCTAATCTATTCTAACTAAAACGGCTGGTCGGAGACAAAAAGCACCTAACATTGATAAATCTCATAATTATTGCTTATTATTTTTTTTTATTTTATTAATTGATCTATTTAATTTACACATTGCTGGTAGACCAGCAAGTATTCTATACAATTCCCAGGAATTTTATAGAATACCTGCTGCTGCTGCTGGTCCTGCTGATGCTTTTACATTACCTAGGCAAAGTTTGTAACGGACATTAATATTCATAATATTTCATACATTGCCTGGTCGCCCCAGGTATTCTATACATTGCCTAGGTATTTTATAGAATACCTATATTATACAGATTGCCGGTAACATATATACATATTTTATTTAGGATTAAAATTTTCACGTGCCTAAAGAATAATGCATTTTTATTCGAAAATAATAAAAAATAAGCAATGAAGAAAATAGAAGTTTATGGTACTGTTACATAATGAGGGGTATACGGCAAGGTTTTTAATAGTATTACACGAGTGTTTTAATACCTAGTTATGGGCAGTTTCATACACTACTTTATCTACACTCATGCAATATATAGTTACCTATTTATAAATAAAAAAACAAAGTTAGCGAAAAGTAAACAAACAATAATGTCTCCGAAACCGTCACAGACTTATTTTTTTTTTCTTGGATCACGGACTTTTTAGTTATACAAAAAAGGGAAAGAAAACCATCGTGACGTGGGTTACGTTACTAGTTACAGAGCTGTCATCGGTCAACCGCGCATGCGCCCTAGCGGGGTTCCTCATATACAATGATGAAAATCGAATTAAAAACTCCTTGGTCGATCCAAAGTGTACTTTAAAAAAAAAAAATGCTATTAGCGAACAAAGGACGGATTTAAAGCGAGGACCATAGATAAATCACGAGCTAGTGAAGGATTCTAACGACAGGATCACGACCGTAGGGAGTGATTCAAGTGTTAGAATCCAGAGCGACGCGAGTGATTCATGGCCCTCGATATAATCACCATCATCGCTATCATCGTTTTACTTGTTGTACTTAGTCTTTTTTATTGTTCCGAAATATTTTTTTTTTTAATCCGTTTTATTCAAGAGTTGCATAAGTACTATAATTTATACCATGACTCCGAGAAAAAGAGAGATTTAAGCGAGAATAGATATTTGATGAAGAAACTGGAAGGTTAAATTAATTCAAATGTATATTAAAATTGGAACAATTACTTACTAAAATTAAGAATAATTATTATATCGGTCGCCGTCTCTTTTATAAGCTCAATTGTTAACACATCTTCTTCATCACTTGATTGCATTTTTAATCGATTTATTATTAAGTAACACTAAACTGTGTTTTCGTACAACTTACAGTATTCAAAATAGCGCCAATTTACTTACTAATGACAGCAAAAAACACAAAACAGTTTTTATTCTAATGCTTAACTCCTTGTTGAAAATGTCGACCAATCAAATTGAATTTAGAACACATCAATATAGGTCGATTAAATGGTGTATTCTGAATTCAAACACCAAAATAGTGATTAAAAGTGTAAATAAAAATAAAATTATAAATAAGCTTTTTAGAGAGGGAAAGGTACAAAAGTTGTTTTATAGCATTATCTTTTTAAGAAATCTAGGTATCGTATTAAAACTTTAAAATTTTATTTCCGTTGTACATGCGTAAAGTCTGGCATTAGGGTACTATTTTTGAATTCATAATCAGAACTTAAGCATATGAGTGTAGATAGAAGCATTTTCTTTATTTTTGATTTTTTATGATATGAAATTTTTATTTATTTAAACAAAATCAAGCATAATACTACTTTATTAAATGCTTCAATCATCATAAATTACATAGGGTGACAAAATTGTGTCATCCTATGTATTGTTTAACATTTACATAACGTAATTCATTAACGTAATAAAGAGTTCTATTCTATTCTTTGAAGATTAAATAGGAATGTTGAAAGTATTACGGAAGTTGAAATCGCAGCGCCTGTAGCGTTTTGCCAGCGGTCACATCCAGCATTTCTTTGAAGTTGCTGTGTATTAAACCCGTAGGCAAAAGAAGCTCTGGAACCGTCATTTATTATTTTTCTTTGTGGAGTTCGTTCTGAGAAAATCTTATCATCGCGTGTAGTGAGATTTGGAGGAAAATGGAGGCATTTTGGTCCGTTAGATTTTTTTTTAGAAGATCTTACCGTGGAGGTGGGCTGCAACTGAACATCAGCGACAGGTGTGCTTAGTATACACTAAGCTGAGGCCCTTTTAGAATTTATTTTTTAGGGTTCCGTACCACAAACGGAAAAACGGAATCTTTATAGGATGACTTCGTTGCCCGTCTGTCTGTCTGTCAATCTGTCAAGGCCCTTTTTCTCATGAACGCGTGGAGGTATCAATTTCAAATTAATATCAAATACGTAGGTCTACGGTCTCTTGGAGTTGTGAGAAAAATCAAGCTTCTAAGTCAACGCAATAAAAAATACCCTTCACCAGTGCCACTTCACCAAATGATGCTTTCCGGGGAAAAAAATACCCAAATCGCTATAGGTGTGCCTATAAAATTTGAGGGTTTCCCTCGATTTCCATGGGATTCCCTCATCAGATTCTGACTTGTTAACAATGGGACCACATCAAGAGTATACCCTTTCAACCAAAATTAAAAATTTGCCAATAGGTACATAAATAAAAAAATATAAATATCCGAATTCATAACCTCCTCATTTTTTTAAGTCGGTTAATAATAGGTTGCATAGATTTTTAATGTTATGACATACTGCAGTCTGCAGTAGGTATTAAAAAATGCTAAAAAATTAAGAATATTATAATACAAGAAAAAAATCATAAGTAATTAATCATAAACCATAAAACGGTTTAACGACGCACTCGAACTAACGTTAAAAAAAAAAAAAAAAAAATTCATTTATTTCAGGTCATTGACCCATATTAAACACAAAATCACAATCCAAAATAAAAACTGATTAAATATGTAATAGTTAATGTCTAACCTTAAGCTACCTAAGCTATAACCTTTCCTTTTGGTGGTAAATGGCCTCTTTAGATAAAAGCCTCATTTTTGCCCAAAATAGGGCCAAACACGACCCAAATATGGCCTGAGTTAACGAACGGAGTCTTAAGTAGGCACTCAAAACGCTCTACTTAGTGGACCTCCTTAGGATGAAACCTTTAATGCTTGAGGGTCATTTCATCAATTTTTTCGCCAGTAAATTGCTTTTTTACGCGTTAAGGAAGGAGGTTTATTGGATCTTATTGGTTTGTGTTCATTGAATGTTTTGATTTTTATTTTGACATGGCGCCACCAAGTCAAAAAAAAATCAATTAAACAAAAGGAAGCCTGATAATTTTTGCAGGGCCAACCAGACCAGAGAATAATTGAGCCTCTTTTTAACTTTTTCTCACAGTTGATAGCAGTAAGTAACTAAGCTAGGGTACCCCGAACAAACTCATCTATGTTCTATATTAGAAGGTATGGTTTTCGCACTTAGTCCTTCATGTGGATCATTGTACGTGGGCCATGGCGGCCGTCGGGGGTTATTCCAATCAGCCCACCTCACTCCAGAAGTCAATCAAGTCTCCTAGTCTGTTTAAAACATCTGTGAAAGATCTGGGTGTTCTAAGAGTTTCTGTTCTAATCTGGGTGACGTCTGTCTATTCAAAGAGCACGTGCGTAACGGTTTCCTCAGCCTCCAGGCATGCCCTGCACAGAGGACTGTCCGTTATTCCTATTGTGTGGAAGTATTTATTTAGTGAGCAGTGTTCTGTGATAGTCCCCGTCACCAGGCGCAGGCCGTTCCTTTCCAGGCGTAAAAGACGTCTGATTAGCCTATCATCTAGAGATGGCATAGCCTCCCTGGACTGCCTGCATCTCGGTGTCGAGGATTTCCAACTCTCCGCTTATGTATGGGTGGACTCCTGTAGCCACCTGAGTAACTGGTTGAAGAGGATAGGTACAATTGATTCAGGTTGCACAAATTGTACAAATCATGGTTTGGAACGAAAAAGGGGAGGTCTTTACCCAACAGTTAGACCCAATAATATAGGCTAACAAAAAAAAACAAAATCAATAGAATTCTGTTCACCTGTCATGTTTAATGAGAATTTCCAGATATAAAAACCAAATAACACTAACAATAATATTATATATCATCATCATACACAGCCCGACTTCACCTACTACTGGTCATAGGCCGCTCTTTTCTTGTGCCAATCCCCACGCTCCTCATCCAGGTTTTGCCCGCGATGGCAACAATGTCGTCCGCCCGCCGGAGGGGTTTCACCGCCAGAGGCCCAACGTCTCATCTTTCAGTAATTGAGCCACTCTGTCACAATTATTATACTAACCAATAATTATGTCAAGTTAATCTATACCTCAATATATAAAAGAAGTAACTGACTGAGTGACTGATATATCAACGCACAGCCCAAACCGATACGCTTAGAGATTCCAAATTTGGCACGTAGGTCGTTTGGTCGTAGGTAGGACCTCATGGTCTTAGGGGTGCACCACTAAGAAATAATAAATTAAATGAATGGCTAAATGTGTTGCTAAGCGCAAAACTTGAGAACGGCTGGGCCAATCCGGCTTTTTTTTTAGTAAATATTCGTTGAAGTCCGGGAATGGTTCTTATGAAGAGAAAATTTGGAAAATTTGCCGGGAAAATTGGAAAGTTCTGGATAACTGAAAGTGCATTTTCTATGGGAATTTTGTATGAATTATTGAAATCTGAACAGGCCAACTTAATGTCGGGTCAGCTAGTAAGTAATATAAAAATATTATGTCAGGTTAACTTCCCATCAGACCACAAATTACTTAGTTATACCACAGTTTATATTATAAAAATCAAGCCTTCTTCCCATGGGGGTAAGCAGAAACTACTACAGCGATACACCTAAAATAAATAAATAACTATCTCAATAGTAGAGCAACGTACCTACACACACCTACAATATCAAGCTATACAATTACAGTATAAGCTGATCAAATTAAATCAAATCAAATCAAATCAATCTTTATTTGTGAACATAAGTACAAAAAGGTGTTATTTATACATTTTAGCTGATCTGTATGTTCGGCCAATAATCGGCATACAAATATAATATTAGTAAGCAGGTTATTTTTACTATCATAATTAATAAAGTTTAAGATAAAAGAAATGATACTATTGAAAAATGTCAGGAGCCGCATAAAATAAAGTAATTGAATTATATTATTAATGTAGATTGTAGTAGGTGGTAATCGGCGAAGAGAAACGAGAAGGTAGCTCAGACAACTTATATTTTGGAAAAGACACGGAAATAAAATGACAAACTAGGTAACAGGTAGGTATAAGTACAAGCGCACCCACCTGCATTGCTCGCACGGACTGAACTGCCGGCGTGTTGGTGGGGGTCCAGCGACCCATACATCTACACTAGATATAGGTACATATTATAAAGTAAGTACATGTTATTACTACTACTTAACTAAGAATGTAAAAGTATGAGCGCGTCGCTAACATTCCCCCCCCCCCCAGTGCTGGCTCAGCACTCCTCAACAAGTGAAAAACGCGCGACGCGGGCTGCAGGTCGCTTCCAGACACCAGTCTTAGTCTTCACTTCGACCAGTCTAATTCGTCCATCCTTTCCTGGACATGTGTTCTGAATAACACCCTTCGGCCAGGTACTACGAGGACTGTTAGGATCAACCACTAGCACTACGTCACCTACCTGCAAAGGTTTTACCTCCTCGTTCCACTTTCTTCGAGGCAGTAAGTCGGGGAGAACCTCTTTCACCCATCTACGCCAAAACATATCCGCTAACGCTTGTGACTTTCTCCATTGTTTGCGTAGATACATGTCGGAATCATTGAAAGTCCCAATGACAGGCGCGTTGGATGAGCTACCTAAAAGAAAATGGTTAGGAGTCAAAGATTCTAAGCTTCAGGGTCCACGGAGACATGTGTCAACGGACGACTATTTACTATATTCTCCACTTCCGCCATCAGAGTAAGCAGCACTTCTTCGCGGGGAGCACGTTCGTTCATTATAACTCGAAGTGATGTTTTAACACTTCGAATTAACCTCTCCCAGGCCCCACCCCAGTGAGGACTGGAGGGGGGTATAAAATGCCACTGCATGTCGTTGTTCACGCCGACGGCCTTGAGAGCATCTATGTTAAGTGCCTGCTCTGATTGCTTCAGCTCTTTATCGCTTGCTCTAAGGTTGGTGCCATTGTCAGAGTATAGATGACAGGGCCATCCTCGCCGTGCTGCCATCCGTCGCAGCGCCATAATTAAAGAGTCTGACGTGAGTGACGGAACAAGCTCGATATGTATCGCCCGTATTGTGAGGCAGGTGAACAAAACACCATACCTCTTCTGCCTTCCTCTGCCCACAGTCACTTCCATTGGACCAAACAAGTCCAGGCCACAAAATGAAAATGGTCGTTGGTGATGTGCTACTCGAGCATGAGGTAAGTCACCCATTCTGGGTACTTGAGGATTACATTTCCTTATGCGGCAAAGCATGCAATTCGAAACCACCCTTTTAACTGTTGGCCTTATTCTAACAATCCAATATTTCTGTTTCAGGTTATTGACAACCTTTTCCTGGTTCCCGTGTGCTGCCTTAATGTGAAAGTACCGGACAAGAAGACGCGTTATATCATGTTTTCCATCTAATATAATTGGTCTCTTCATTTCTAGGTCCACGTCTGACGCAGCTTCGATGCGGCCACCGAGTCGGAGCAAACCAGTTTCATCTAGATACGGTGACAAGGTAAGTAACTTACTCTCTCGTGATATGTGTTTTCCATTTTTGATTGCAGATATTTCGGCGGAGAACGAGTCCACCTGCGCCTTCTTCAGCAACAGGATCTCAGCTCGAGCCATCGCATCGCAGTCCACCTCACCGGTAAGTCTCTTGCATCTGTCAATGAATTTCAGAATGACGGCCGTAGCTCGCAGCAAGCGAAGCCAGGAGGAAAACCGCTGCGGCTCAGGTACAGGTAAGTTACATGTAGGCTCATGCATCACAGCCACACACTCTTAACTCCCTTCGTCTCTGTCGATGTCGGGGTTCACGACGTCAGCAGGCCATAAGGACTCCTCTTTGTATAAAAAATCAGGACCTGTGAACCACTCACTGTGAAACATTGTGTGGTTAAATTCATCACGAGTACCAAGATCTGCTACATTTAATTTGGTAGGTACATATCTCCATTCGGAAATACGCGTGAGTTCATCAATTTCACCTAATCGGTTCGCTTCGAACGTTTTATATCTACGTGTGTTGTTTCTAATCCACTGTAAAATTGTTGTGGAGTCACACCAAAAATATCGTCGCTCGGGCGATAATCTGTGTTCCTTCAGAACGGTATCAGCCAATCGTGCAGCCAACAGCGCCGCCTGTAGCTCGGCTCGGGCACAGTCATGGGCTTAACTGGTACAACACGACATTTACTTGCTATAAATGCAACGTTAACATTCCCATTGACTATCCACCGCCAGTACGCCACACAACACATAGCTTGAACAGATGCGTCGCATAATAAATGCAGCTGTAAGCATGTATAATTATTACTTGCCGGCGTAGCACACGTAGCGGTTGTCGTAGCCGATCCACACGTCTCGTAGCAGCTGCTCGTAGCAGATAACTCCAGCGCGGGGGTCGCGGGTGCGGCCGCGGGAGGAGGTCGCCTTATCAACACAGGCTCTGCGGCCGGTTTTCGTCCCGTCTCGCTCACACCTTGAAACACAATAGTTTTATTATAGCACCTAGGTATACGTATTTGCTTTATATCCTTTAATAACTCAATCCATTTGCACCATTTATTGTAGATACTATCGGGTACTACGTCGTCCCAGCCTATGTTTAAGCGCCAAGTATCTTGCAACATAATTTTGCCCTGAATAGTAAATGGTGCTAAGAATCCTAGTACATCAAAAATCGACATAACTATTCGCAGCATGATTCTTTTAGTCGGCCTATCCTTATTTAAAATAATATTTTCAGGTATTCGTTTCAGAGACACGTCGAAACCTAATTCATCTTCTCCAGGATACCAGATGAGTCCCAAGGTACGCTCGCCATGGTACTCCTGTTCAAATTTGAACCTAACGCTGGCCGTACCTAAGCTATCTTCTGGAACACTATCTAAAACAGCAATGCTATTACTTGTCCAGTTACGTATTTCAAAACCACCGCTGCTATGAATCTTAGTTATATTTTTAACTATTTCTATCGCCGTCGTGTCATCCGGCAGGCTATCAATATAGTCATCCATATAGTGCGATTTGTATATCGCATTAACAGCGGCTGGTAATGAGGACTCGTAACTACGCGCATTTATATTTTTAACAAACTGAGCTACAAAAGGAGAACAGTTAGCGCCGAAAATAAGTGACGTCATAATGTAAATATCTACTGGCTCGTCAGGGCTGTTCCGCCAAAGAAACCTAAACGCGTCTTGATCTTCAGGGCGAATTTTGACCCTAAGGAACATGTCCTTGATGTCACCAGTTACTGCAATTGAATATTCCCTAAAGCGCAGCATTATACCAAAAAGAGATGACAACAAGTCCGGCCCTGTGAGCAAATGATCATTGAGACATTTATCACCAACTGGAGCGGCAGAGTCGAACACTAGCCTAAGTGACTTTTTGTTAGGGTTATCTACCCCGAAGTGGGGTAGATACCATGTCCTGGGTGCCGGCGGTCGGTTTTCCATCTTGTGAGCGTAATCATTTTGTAATAAATGATTTATGCGCTCGCGGTATCTGTCAGCGAAACCATCGTCCCGTGCCATCTTCCTTTCTATCCCCTTTAACCTTTTAAGAGCGTTAGGATAGGAGTCGGGCATGGTGCAGGCCTCATCCTTCCAAGGCAGACCTGCATACCAGCGACCGTTGACGAGCTCAACAGACTTCTCCAGCTGCGCGACGGCACGAGTATCATTAATATTTTGTCTCGGCTTACCTGACACTCCCAAGGCGTCTACAGCAAATGAGCGCCTCACCTCCTCGTGTAGCTCCCGTAGTATGCACTCGTCCCTGTCCGCAGTGGTTGTAGCTGCCGAGCTCAACAGCAGAGTGGCGTGCGCCTCGACGGCGCCGGCAGCGACCCGCGCGCGCCGCGCATGCGGCCTTCGCAGCATACCGTGCATGCACCAACCTAGGGGAGTTAAAGTAGCGGACGGCTCATATAATTTACCTACTATAACTTTGAGAGGTAACAATAAGTGACAGTTATCTTGACCTATTAAAATCTCAGGTTTTACATCATGTTTACATAATTTATTATTTATTCCAAGTAGGTATTTGTAATTATTACAATCGACAACAGAAAGTTGTTGCAAAGGTAAGTTTAATTTATCTACACACCGAAGTTTAATATTATGCATCTTATTGTCCATACCTGATAATGTAACATTCGCGATAGTTGTTTCACATACCAGTTCATCATCAGACCAGGCTCCGCGAATGCGCATCGTCTCTGAGCGGCCACGAAGCCCTGCGCGCTTCGCTAGCCCCGCACTGATAAGCGAGACGGTCGATCCGTCATCAAGGAGGGCACTTGCACTGAACACGCCGTTAGCACTATGTATACGTATAGGTACGACTTTAAGTAACACTTTGTTTTCACTCGCGTTTATGTGCATCACTGTTTGTGTATTATCGGCGGCGGACGTCGGTGACGTCGTCGTCGTCGTCGACGTTTGCACAGGCGTTGACTTCGGCTCCGGAACCTGGCTACTTCCAGCTTCATTTTTCGGCTTGTTTCCGACGTAGTGAAGTAGATTGTGATGCGCCTCGCCGCAGCTATTCTTATCGCAAGGCGGTGCTGAGCACGCATCTCGCGCGTGGCGCGACAGTAGGCATTTATAACAAATACCGTTACGTTTTACGAATTCCCATCTGGTTTTACGTAATGCCTTCTTGAATTGTTTACATTCAGTTAATTTATGTTTTGAGGTACGACAGAATTTGCAGTTATCATTATCTGTTTGCAATAATATAGTTTGAGATCGATTGCCGGAACTATCTTTGTTTTTGTGATGATTGTTTTTATTTTGGTCAGTGCGATGACTTGTGAAATAGATATTTGATGTAACTGATATCTTTACGGCCTCATCGTGCAAGAAATCAGATAAAATGACCATACGGGATTTCTGTCCTTCATTAATGAGCGGGAAACTATAATCAGACCATTTAGATAATAGTGTTGTAGGCAGCTTGGACAATATAATTGAAACAATGCTCATACCTTGTAAGTACTCTTCGCGTCCAACTGCTCGCACTGCTTGTATTAGGTTTTGCACTTTCACTGAAAATGACACTATTTCATTATGATAGTTTTGTGACATTGAGGGCAATTTCTTGATATCCTGCACTATTTTTGATATTATTAGATCAGCATTGCCAAAACGTAACTCCAAAGTTGACATGATTTTGCACGGTGGACTAGCAGATATAAGTCCTTACTTATATCTGCTGCGACAGCTTCTTTGGCAGCTCCTCGGAGACACTTTCTCAATCTCCACAGGTTTTCTTCAGGAGAAAATTTACAGAGCTCGGTTGACTGTTTATAGGCCTGTTTGAACTGCAGAAACTCCAGTGGGTCTCCCGAAAATTCTGGAAGATCCTTCGGCGTGCTTAATCGAGTTATAAGGTTGGTATTCGGTGCACTCGTAGAAGCCAGGTCTTTCAGCGCGCCGGCTAGCATCTGAATAGTCGCTTGCATACTGGTGGCCTCCGCCGTCGGTGGCGGCGCGGGTGCAGTGTGTGGGTGCGACTCCATGGGCAGATGTGGCACTGAAGGTGGCGGCTCTTGCGTTGACGTAGTTAGCCCAGGTGGTGCTGCTGGTGCCGTAAACAGGACGGCATTAGCAGGCGCGGCTGGTTGTGTCTCAGGCGGATGCAACTTGCCCAAGGGGTTGCCATGATCGGGGGCCGATTGCATTAATTCGTGATGACTCCGTTCCAGCCATTACTCCACGTCGCAAGTGCGTTCTTCGCGTGGACTGTATTTTTCTTCTTCCTCTAGTTCAGCTAAGTCCGCTTCTAGCTGTCTGTCTATGAGCTCTAGTCGTATCTGTGCCTTTTGCTTTGCAGCATCCAAAAGCAACTGTGCCTTTCGAGCTTTTACCGATGATGTATCCGAATGACCTTTCGACCTTGGTAACGTGTTGTCTGTTTTGACGCTCGGCGATGACACAGGTGTTTTCAATACCATATTTTTGACTGCTGCACTGGTTGAAGGCTGACACTTTTCAGTCTTTGTTTCTTGAGCTGCCTGTTGTTGTTCAAGTCTACGTTGCGCGCGCTCGCTTCGCACCGTGCTTCGCGTGCCCGCCATTTTTTTCACTGGTGGCGTGACAAACATTAATTTCTGTCGATCTGGCTCGATTGGCCACTTTGTAGATTGTAGTAGGTGGTAATCGGCGAAGAGAAACGAGAAGGTAGCTCAGACAACTTATATTTTGGAAAAGACACGGAAATAAAATGACAAACTAGGTAACAGGTAGGTATAAGTACAAGCGCACCCGCCTGCATTGCTCGCACGGACTGAACTGCCGGCGTGTTGGTGGGGGTCCAGCGACCCATACATCTACACTAGATATAGGTACATATTATAAAGTAAGTACATGTTATTACTACTACTTAACTAAGAATGTAAAAGTATGAGCGCGTCGCTAACAATTAATTAATTAGAATGTCAAAGAAAATTAAATTTAGTCATAATTTGTCATTTAAAAAGTCATCAATCGAGTAATACGTCTTTTCAACTAGAAACAGGAACAACTTTTTTTTAAAATGGCTGACATTTTCCTCACTTCTGATACACTTTGGCAATTTATTGTATAATTTTGGAGCCATTACGAAAATACTGTTCTTGTATAAAGCAGTTTTAGATCCAACAGTTTGTAGCCGGTCAGCTCGACGCTGACTACCTACTCGGTCAAATTTATACATATTATTTTTGATGAACATAGATGTCTGGTATATGTAGCTTGATATGTAGCCGTGTGTACCCAAAAAGCCAGTAATGACTTCCGTGATAGTTCATACAATGTACAAAACTACAACAACATGATGAAGGAAGCTTTGTAAGAAGCCTGAAAATTAAAGATAAAAGCCAAAGGAAGGTCATAGAGATTAAAAGACACCAAATAAAAATAAAAAACAAAAACTAGGAACTCAGGATGGAACTAAGCACAGTAAGCACTATATTCAAGGAAACTGAGAATGACAGTTGTTATTTTATGGTTGTAGTGAATTTGCTAGACAATTTATTTCTCTATTACTTTGAACTGTGCAAGCCTACAAATCTCAGCTAATGAATGCAACTGAAAATCACAGAAGGGTTTGCAAAGACGAGGCACAAACAGTCAAGGGTTTACAATAGCTGGTCAAATAGACCCGGGAGTCGCAATGAAGATGGCTTCGCAAACAGCTGACGCAAACAGGATCGCAAATACTACTGGGTTGGTTACTACTAAAGGTTTGCAGAGTATTTTGGTGGTAGGACTTTACTACGAGTTCAATTGCAAATATATTATGGGGAAATAATAAATTGTTCTTCTAAAAACTTATTGACGTTCTAAAGATGGCTCTTTTTAAAATGAATGAACCTCTAAATACATAATGATGCATATTTTTTTAAATAATTGAGCCTCTTTTTAACTTTTTCTCACAGTCGGTAGCAGTAACTAATCTGGGGTACCCCAACCAAACGGGTTAGGTTGGAACTGTGGCCAACCACGCACTAGGCAACTAAGCGGTCCCGCGGCAGCGGCCGGCGAGAGCTACACAAGATGGTCGCAGTTACTTGGGTATTTAGTATTTTAAATTTTTTAGGACTCCAAAATAGGAATTATTTGAGGTTAACAAAAAAAGCGCAATCATTATAATAGAGTGTTTAATTATGTTTTTTGGGAGTGCAAAATGGAAATGATTAGAAGTTCGATTTAATACATGCATATTTAATTAAGATGGACAGTTTTTTTAGGCAAGACAGTAATGCCCGTTATCACTAACACTAAGCGATAGCTAAATGAATGCGATTATGGATTTTCAACTTTCGACGCTGAGCCGAGCGCTGAAAATCCAACAGCGCACTTTTATTTAGGCATTAGTTTAGCATCTTTTTAACTTTCTGGCCCTTCCTCACAGTTGGTCGCAGTAACTAAGCTACGGTACCCCGACCAAACGGGTTAAGTTAGGTTAAAAGTGTGACAAACCACGCCATTGCAGCGGGCGACGAGCGTTGCATCAAAGTTGGTCACAGTTACTTGGCTATTTTGTATTTTTAGGAGCAAAAATATGAATTATTTGAGGTTCCCAAAAAGAGGCGTAATCATTATATTAGTGAGTTCAATAATATTTTTAGGGGCGCAAAATAGGTTTTATTATAAGTTCGATTAAATAGATGCCATTGTGAAGTTAAATGTCAAAAATGACAAGGGTCAAAACCAAACTTAGTACACAAAGAAAGACATAGATGGCACTATTGTCTACTGAACTGTCCAGTTTTCACTCACCATCCTATCGCGAACCAGCGTTAGTAACTCGATGGAAGTTCTCAACAGAATGGGAAGCTTTCACGTTTATTAAATAGACCGATGCATTAGTCAAACTAACTTTTCTGCCATCAATTAGTTTTGATTAAAATTTTGTATCGATACATTATCGGTATCTGGATTGAAATGTCAAAGATTTTGACGTCATGTTTCATTTTGTTGGACGTTTATCGATGTTGAATATCAAATCAGTGAAAATCGTGTATAAAAGTGTAGCAATTGAAAACTCGGGAATAAAATGATAGTGCATTCAGAGTTCACACGGCTACACATCAAGCAATACATTTCCAGTTTACACTGACCTCTCATTGTAAGAAAATCCTATACAACGCGAGATCAGCTTAAACTGGAAATGTATAGCTTGATGAACCACTGTACTTTAGCACCCGTCGCTTTTGTATAGTAGCTATTTCTTTTTTTTTTTTTTTTTTGGGTAGAATAGACCCTTTTTAATGTATTTTTGAAAACCCCAAAGTGCGCAAAATAAAAAATTGGCGAGAAAAAAAAATATTTTTAAGGTCGTTTTGAAACGTCTCGAAGATCAAGGTCACATAATTATAAATTTTTTGTAGTTCGAACCTAACCTGTCCGAGTCGGGGTGCCCCAAGTCCCGAGCTCGCTTCGCTCGCTCTTGCATCTTAAGTATTTACTGTGATAGGTTGACATAAACTATAGAATTTTTTTCTCAAAAAGTTGTAGTTTGCGCAGTCTAATATTTTGTGAAAGTGTTTTGCTCGAAGACATCAACACGCTATAAAATTGTTAAGTTTCGGACGCGCGTGTGTTCAATTTTATTGTGTCACTAAGTTTGATTTTCTGAAACTTTAGAAATTTTTTTTCTCAAAAACTAGTTTTTTGCGCAGTGTAATATTTTGTGAAAGTGTTTTAATCAAACTCACCAACACGCTATAAAATTGTGAAGTTTCGGACGCGCGGGTGCTAAAGTACAGTGGAGCTTAGCTTGATCTGTAGCCGTGCGTACTTAAATAGAGATAAGAGCAGTGGTAACGGCTGCGACTTACGAGTTGTAGGTCGTAGGTTCGAACCCAGGTAGACACTTTACTTTGTGTGAATTAATACTTCATCACCACTGCTCTTAAAAAGTGAAGGAAAACATCGTGAGGAAACCTGCAAGCCTAGAACCAAAAATTCAAAGACTTGTGACATCTACCAACCCGCATTGGGCGCGCGTGGTGGATTACGGCCCGCTACCTCACACCGAGAGGAGGCCTGTGTCCCAACAGTAGGAACATTATAGGCTGATTATGATTATGTACATAAATAACAACTTATACCTAATTAATTAATAAAATAAGAACATAATATCCCAACTTAACTAAAACTATTAACAACTAAAATAATTAACGACGAAAAATTCCTCCGCATCACTGTTGACGGGTAATATCGTACCTAATTATGACGAGCCTTTTCCTATCTATCCTAAGGTCGGCTTCTAATCTACCCGGTTACAGCTGAATACCAGTATTTTACATCGACTGACTGCCTACCTACTCAACCCAGATACTGGGTAAAACGATGGCACTAATTCGAGTCACGGTGAGGTGTCAGTATGAAATGGATGTCTCATTATCAGTAAACAGGTTGAAGTTGAATTCATGGGCATTCTTTTAAGTGGTCATTGTATTCATCATTATGAACAACTTTTATTATGGAACCAAACCTAAAATCGCGAAAAAAAATCAGCTGTTCTCTACATTGTGACGAGATATGCGAGCATAAATGTACAGATTTTTTTTCTTTTATTTCAGATTATTTCCAAAATTCGTTTTATTTTTCGAAATCTTTGTGTGACAAAAATAAAAATTACGAAAAATAAAATGTTTAATGATCTTTGCCAAAGTTTTATGCACTTTTGAACTTTTAATTATTAAAAAAATCTGTTATGGCATCAGATTCAGCTATGATTAATAACTTAAATTTCAGTATAGTCGCGCCGTCAATAATTTTTAAATTGGATTTTTCATTAAAAAAAAATCTAACTAACTCAAAAGCTACTGAATTTCGGTGGAACATTTAGTGGCTTAATTTGTTGCATTCGAACCGTATTTATTATCACGTCTTGCAAGGAATACTGACGTTGAGTTACCAGTAATCCTATGCAATAGCAGAGTCTATACATCATATAGTCGTCCGACGAGAGCCCGAGCTGCATACGTAGTTCGTCAAACTTCGTATGCAGCTCGGGCTTCGTCGGTCGTCGGACTACTGACGCTGTTACACTCCTACCAACTTATCTGTGAAATGGCAAAAATTGGAACTACGGCCGTCATGTTGAAATGTCTTCGATTGTGCCAACGTATGTCATTCGATTGTGTCGACGCATCGACGGTGGCGTCCTCTTTCAGTTCACAGATAAGTTGGTAGGACTGTACCTATCCTTGAGCCCCTCCACAAACAAAAACAAATCATAGAGAATTTAAATAGCCATCACAAATGTTGCCAATGTTCATGAATAAAATTATTGTTTTTGTCTTCAAAATGTTCATACCCACATTATGCAAATCAGTAAAGATAACTTACGTTCTCATTAAAACAGTAGCCTGGTTCGTCATGAATAAATTCGTTTCGTATGGTCAACATTTTGCATAGGATTTCCGTGTGGAATGCTTAATGCTAGAGAAACATTGAATGTTCTAGTTGCTTATGTTGCTAATTGTACTATTGTAATAGAGTTGAAAATTGCATAGAAGTTAACAGTCAGCTTTGTCTTTTTGGCATAGATAATATTAAACTGACGTTCAGATTAAAAAAAAAACTTGAGAATTTTTTGAATTGAATGAATTGAATTTTTCTTTTTTTTTTAGATTCATGATGTGTTTAGATAAATAAGTTATGCCTGAGAGCAGTGGTGGCCCAGTGGTATCGGCCTCGATTTACGAGTTGTAGGTCGTGGGTTCAAACTCAAGCAGGTGTTTTATTTTGTGTAAGTAAATAATTTCATCACCACTGCTCTGAAAATGGTGAAGGAAAACATCGTGAGGAAACATGTTTTAGAACCCAAAAATCGAAGACATGTGACATCTACCTACCCGCAATGGGCCCACGTGGAGGATTACAGCCCACTCCCTCTCGAAGAGGGGAGGCCTCAGCAGTGGAAAAATTATAGGCTGATTTTGCTAAGTTATACCTGCGGGTTATCAGCCCAAGTAAACGTTATGGTATGAAAGAACCATGCTACGTTCCAGTACAATTTTAAATTAACAAATTTTCTATTTGCATCAGGACTGGATGACCACTTTAGTCATTTATATTTGACCAGGCTCGGGTTGACGGCGCGTTGTGTTCCACGCGCCCCTCAAAGAGATGTCAGCAGTAATGAGGTCTAATAGGGCCGATGTCGCCGGGTTCGCGGGTTGTTCAAACTCAAACTCAAACTCAAAGCATTTATTTCAAATAAACCAATTACAGGCACTTTTGAATTGTCGATGGGTCGGTCAGTCAGAAAGATGAAGCTAGTTGCCCATTCCAAAGCGTAGTAGATCCCTATGGAGAAGAACGGGCAAGAAACTCCACGGACACTCTTTTAAATCATAATATTTTTACAAAATATTGGTTACATCGTTCGAAAGAGATACCGTGGCCCTGGTACAGCCACCTGAAGAAACACGGGTGGGTTTTATTCAGTAAAAGTCTGACACGCCCTCCCGCTCCGCCCAGAGCGGGAGAAGTTATTTGATGATTTCCCAACCACACAAAAAAAAAGGCTCATCAAAAGGTGTTATTTATTTATTTAGGTTAGACAACATTGTTTACATTAAACGTTTAAAAGTTTTTGCTAACAATACTTACGTTCACGTTTCGTTCGTTCATGATATTGAAATAATACAATGAATTGCAATACCTCGATTAGTATACTTACCAAAATGTATTTTCATAAAATGACGTAAAAGATAATATAATCTTAGACCACCAAAACACTCTTTTACGCAAAATAATCTAAAGATACATTTTAACAAATTTAAATTAATACCAACTCCCATCCGAGCATTTAATTAAATAACTTTATTTTTCTCTCTCCAAACCCCGGCGAAGCGTTGGCTGAGGAAAAACAGTTCCCATCCGTGTGTTTATCATATTCGCGTAAATACGCAGGATTTTTGCAGGAATGACGTATTTACTACCTAAACCAACAGTTACGGTTTTTTACGTAACTGGATAGCAAACAAGCAGGGGCCATGAAAATAGAAGCACTGGTCGTTCAAAGGTTAAGTTATGCTTGCCGCGGTCGGTTCGTGGATGGGTGACCATCCAATTTAACACAAATTTTGTTCCATTTCTTAATTTATTCGGGAGTAGTGGCTATTCGGAAATAGGCCCTTATTATGTTTTTTTACAGTTCCGTACCTCAAAAGGAAAAAACGGAACCCTTAAAGGATCACTTCGTTGTCCGTCTGTCTGTCTGTCAAGACCCTTTTTCTCAGAAACGCGTGGAGGTATCAAGTTGAAATTAATATCAAATACGTAAGTCTATGGTTTCTTGGAGTCCTAAAAAACTCAAGCTCCAAATCAACGCAATAAAAACATAAGGCCGTTTATGCGACATATTTTGATACTCGCAAGTAAATCAAAACATAAAGGGTACTTCCCGTTGACCTAGAATAATGAAATTTGGTAAAAAGCAAGATCTTACAGCACAAATAAAGGGAAAAGTCTGAAAAATGTTAATTTGTAATTCTATCACATAAAAAAAATGTCAAGTCTGTCAGTCTGTCAAGACCCTTTTTCTCAAGGACGCGTGGAGATATCAAGTTGAAATTAACATCGAATACGTAAGTGTCTAATCCCTTAGAGTTCTAAATCTAAGTCAACGCAATAAAAACATTCGGCCATTTATGCAATATATTTTGATACTCGCAAGGAGGAGCTCGTGGCTAAGTAATAACAGCCGCACGGGTCGATCCATCAGGTTAAGCTACGCTTGCCGGGGTTGGTCCGTTGATGGGTGACCATCTTTACATACCAAGACTCCTCCGTGCCTCGGAAAGCACGTTAAGCCGTTGGTCCCGGCTGTCATTCGTGGATCTTTGACAGTCGTTACGAGTCGTCAGAAGCCCGAAAGTCTGACAATCAGTCTTACCAAGGGGTATCGTATTACCCAGTTAATGGGTTGTGGAGGTCAGATAGGCAGTCGCTCCATGTAAAATAATGATATACAGCTGCATCCGGTTAGACTGGAAGCCGACCCCAACATAGTTGGGAAAAGGCTAGGCAGATTGATTTTGATACTCGTATTTCCCGTAATAGGGTATTTCCCGTTGTCCCGTTGATGACGAAATTTGGCAAGAAGCAAGGTCTCCCAGCACTAGTAAAGGAAAAAGTCCGAAAATTGTTAATTTGTAGTTTTATGACATAAAATTTTTTTTGTTTTGGGAGCCATTGTTAAGTTTGTTTTTGGGATAAATTCTTTTCAACTACGGAACCCTTCATTGTGCCTGTTCTGACACGCACTTGACCGATTTTTTTTTATGTTTGCATGGTATTTTAGATTTTATTATTTAAATAATTTTTTTTTAATTGATTTGCTTGTATTCTTCTATATATAATAGAAGAATACATATAAAAAAAAAAAAAAAAAAAAAAAAAAAAAAGGAAAATAAATATTACATGTACGAATATATCGTACATGTAATATTTATTTTTCATGCCAGATTTTAATCGAACGCAATGTGAATTGTTACTCAATAAATTTAATTGAATTTAATTAATACGTTGTTGTGCACATAAAATTTTCGAACATGCAGAAGGATTAGCAATAACATGCTTTAAAATGATTCAGATTGCCACTGATAGTATGTTACGCAGTTTGGACGATGCCTGGGTAAAAAAAGAAATGCTATTTATTCTGTCAGTGCGATAATAAAAAAAATATTAGACACGTATTTTTTGCTATATCATATTAATTTAAAAAATCACTGAGATAAAACGCTTTAAAAGTTGAGGAGTGGGGACTTATTACGTCATAACTAGGATAAATAAATAAATAACAAACTATTTATAAAATCTAGCAAGGAGTGACGGCATTCCACATTTTAATTCAATGTATCGCCATAATCTTTTCAAAGATTACGTAAAAAAAAAAAAAAAATCATGTTCAATTTTTTTTTTTAAATATCTATATGTATGACAATTTTTTTTTGTCACTGCCCCTATTAGAGTGCCGGTAACATGAGGACGAGGCGTCCATAGAGTACTTACCAAAACTTTAATTTAAATTCCTTTCTCTTTTAACTCCCCATAACAAATAGCTTCGCCCGCCTACTTCACGATGCGATCTAATTCAAAAAGATACCTATAAAAGAAACAAAAGTATTGGAAAAAAGATTACGAATGGTAGAAATAAAAACTTTTGTGCGAAGGAAAGTTCAAAAGAATTCAATTTAGTTATTTGAGTGATGAGGCTGGTTATAAATTATACAGAATAAATGGTGAACCTTATAAGCACTGTGAGTTCCTTGGCTTATGTTTTCTGAAGTTATTTTTAGGATTGGAAATGGTTGCGTGGAAGTCATAAAGGCGTCTACGCACGAGCGAACAAAAACATGGTGAACACAAACATCGAACACTTTAAATGTTCAACAGGGTCCTGAGTTTCTTCAGATGATCCGTGTTCGATGGTCGTGTTCACCATGTTTTGTTCGCTCGTGCGTACACGGCTTTAGACACCACCATAATACCAAAATAACATCCATTTTTCCCTCCCGCGCTATTACTTCGTTTTCGCTTAGCGTTCGTCCTGACTTTTTTTTTTAGTTTTTCGGCGGGGGTCGTAGAGTATTGTTTAACTTTCCTCAAAAATTGAGCTATGAAATGCAAAAAGATTTATTCAAATCCGACTGGAAGTTCCAGAGATTACTTAGCGCGTCCAGACAAACTAACTTTTTAGCATTATTATATTAGTACTTATAGATTTCGACAATATGTCGAGTTTCCCTGTACACAACAGAAAAATATTCGAGTTCCCATTTTTTCTTTCTTTATAATAAATTTAACATTTCTTGTCGGATAATAAAAAATATCGTTTAATCTAACGATGGGAGTTTTGTTTTCTATTGTTTTCTTAGAAATATAACACGTACAAAATTAAGGAATTATATCTTTTGGGTCGGCTCTGGGCAGCAAGTAATTTTAGCCTAATAAGACCTCGGTGTGTTGGCCAGATTTGCGGGAGCGGACCCAAAAGCGATTATAGGGGTTAAAAGTAAATGTAGGTTAAATTAATACAGCGTGTTAGGTTAAACAAGACACATAATTTAAGAGTGTCAGATTTCATGAAAAGAACCAAATTTTGATATGGAATCAACTCAGAAATATGCTTTTTCCTACAAAGCCAACTAAACTACGCGATCAAAATATAAATATTTCTGAGTTGGTCCCATAATAAAAGTGGTCCATTTTCATGAGTACTAGGGTAGTAGGTTAGTGTACTCCCTTAAAACATGTCCCTCGTTTTACCTGGTCACCCTGTATAATCGGATTCTAGATTCAGTCCGCTGTTCTTTTCCGCAGAAACTGGCGTGCCGGGATTTTTACGCGCTCATGCGTTTGAGTGTAACGTTAATGATGCGGAGTGCGCGATAATCTCAATAGACTTTTGGCTACTGTGACCAGCAGAATGGACAGCCCAAAATGTGGCATTGGATGACGACTCACACAGCGTCATTTCAATGCCTTAAATAATTTTATATTGATTATGTTTTTTTTTTTTTTTTTTTTTTAACGTGAATGGTGTATTTTATTTGACGTGTGTTTTATGTGTTTTTTAACCGACTTCAAAAAGGAGGTTCTCAATTCGTCGGAACCTTTTTTTTTTTTTTTTTATGTATGTTCCCCGATTACTCGAAGATGGCTGGACCGATTTGGATTTTTATTAATAATGCATAATGGTTATACATCACAGTTGGTCCCATATAAAATTAATTAACTTTGCTTGGGTAGTTTTTGAGTTAGCTTCAATAATACGTATTTTTTCCCCACTTTTATATGGATGATGTTCTAGTTTGTTTTGCAGGTAGTGGTATTAGAATTTCTGTGGGGTAGGTACCACAACTAAAAAGTGAAAAATAAAAACTTTTTTACAAAAAAATACAACCGACTTCCAAAAACAACACTACAAAGTGAAAAATAACTATAATTTCGGAAGTCGGTGGCAAAAACGAAAATACATTTAACTAGACACCGACTTCCGAAATTAAAGTTATTTTTCACTTTGTAGTGTTGTTTTTGGAAGTCGGTTGTATTTTTTTGTAAAAAAGTTTTTAGATTTTAATTTTGTAACTTATTATGGACTATTTTGTCTGATAAAGATTTACTTACTTTTTCCGTTATAGTACGTACCAAGCTTTCCATGACCTACCTAAAGCTTTTCATAATTTTCAAGCAGGTATATGTATATCTACTTGAAAATCATGGAAAGCTTTGGCTGAATATTGTGCTAGTTTAAAATCAGCCTAGAAAATATGTATAGGAACACCAACAAAAATTCATTTGATTGTCTACAATCTATGTTTTATAATTTTGCATCACTTTATACCCAATGTGTAAATAATGTTTTGTGATCAAAAAATTGGTAGGTACACACAGCAACAGGTCAAGTTACTACAAACTGTAAAATTTTCTCATTGGATTTTGAACTTAACCACCAACAGTTTAAGGTTTTTAAATTATTTGGAGAAAGGCAGTTTGGAATAACCTGATGTGTTGTTATGTATATCTTTTTGAGGCTGTCATACCCACAATAATTAAATTAAATTGTTTATTCTGTAAATAGGATACCGGAATCACTTTTATACGTCATATAAAAAAAATAAGCTGGATGAATTCGACATTTCCTATCTGACCACCCCCGAGAAGAAATTAACGGAGAAAAAATAAGTCCAGACATAATCTTGATCAGATCAATTTTGTGTTGTGAGGACCATGTAGATTTGATTATAACGAAGTCTGAACAAAACCTGACCCGCGCCCGCGTCCGCTAACTCTATGTCCCGTCAAGATATCCCCACCTTAAAACTTTCACATAAAAAATCCTTCGCAACAGTAAAAAAATGATCGCCACTTGTTTTGTTGGAGCTTGCCTTGGTAGCGAACATTTTATTACTAGATTTTTACTTTTACCCGTTGTGTTTTTACTCATATTTCATTTACCCGCTGTGTACGAGACGGTAGATAACAAATGTGTTAGCATCGATCGAGCTGCCATTATTTCTTCTTTATTTACTAAGTGTCTGTATTCGTTTTTAGGGTTCCGTACGTCGGAATAAAAAACGGAACCCTTATAGGATCACTTGCTCCAAATGTACTTAGTGGACCGATTAAGTTGGAATATGATTGGCATCAATCGCGTCGCTACACCTGTGGATATCTGCAATACCTAACCAAGCCAACCTCCACCTCTTAAAGTAGTATTATTTTAATGTTACTTCAGTTTGAGAAAGAGATGGAGCTTTAAAGGACGTCTAGCTCCATCTCTTTACCATACTCAAGTAAGATTAAAAGAGTCGGTGGGAGGGTGACCAGCCCGGGAAGAGCCCTACAAAACCGTGCGGAAAGGAGCAGCACGGTTCTTTCCCCTTAGGAGGAAATCGACCAAAACACTATTATGGGAAAAAGTTTCTTCGCATTTTTTAAGAAAATTCAAAACATTTTTTAATATACATTATTTACATTTATCTAAAGTATGTAGGTATCATTTTGTTCGATAACTTTTTGCCATCTTGTAGGTAGGGACATGATCCCATTGCTATAGAAATTTTGGGACTTCTGATCAAAATACCGCGACAAGTGGTTTTGGCAGTCCTCTCGTGATGTTAACCTGACACTGCCTAAAGAATCTGAATGGACCGAAACAGGTAGAAATCTGAAGGTGCAAGGTCAGGACTATACGGCGGATGCATTAACACCTCCCAGCCAAACTCTCTTAATTTTTGCTGAGTGGCTAAAAATGTGTGATTTCTAGCGTTATCATGATGAAAAACCACACCCCTTCTGTTAATTAATTCCGGCCGCTTTCTCTCAACTTCTAGCTTTAATCTCATCAGTTGTTCGCAGTAGAGTTCAGAATCGATGGTCCTGCCTAGTGGTAACAGCTCATAATGAATAATACCCTTCCAATCCCACCACACACACAGCATCACCTTGTTGCGAGTTAAACCGGGTTTCGCCACAGTCTGTGAAGCCTGACCGGCCTTTGACCACGACCTTTTTCACACGTTCTTGTCGTACGTGATCCACTTTTCAACACCAGTTAGTAGCTTCTTCAAAAATGGTTCGGTTTCATTACGTCGTAATAAAGAATCACAAATGAGTACACGGTTCATTAGGTTTCTTTCAGTGAGCTCGTGAGGTACCCAAATATCAAGCTTTTTTGTGTACCCAGTTTTTTTCAAATGCGCCAAAACTGTTTTGTGGTCAATTCCCAGTTCTTCAGCTACGTTGTTACTACTGATATGCCGATCTTGCTCCACTTTTTCAAAAATGGCATCCATTTTATCCGTAATAGGGCGACCAGAGCGTCGTGCATCTTTGGCATCAAAATTTCCGGATTGAAAACGCTTAAACCAAATTTGTGCTACTCTCACAGACACTGCACTGGGTCCATAAACATCGCAAATTTTTTTCGCGGCTTGCGTTGCATTTTTACCTTTTTTGTAGTAAACTTTTAAAATGTATCGAATTTCTTCATTAGATTCACTCATCTTGACAGTACGAAAAACAAATGAAAATCACACTTTTTCCTAATTTGAATTTGGAATTATGTTCTTTAAAATTTAAACTTTCAATGATACCAAAACCAGCTAGATACAAATAGTATAGACAAAGATATTTTATTTTAAGTTCATACATACTATAATGCGAAAAGACTTTTTCCCCAACCTAATATTATTACTAGCTGCGCCCCGCGGTTTCACCCGCGTAGACCGGGATAAAAAGTAGCGGTATGAAAAATAGATGTTAGCCGATTCTCAGACCTACTCAATATGCTCACAAAATTGAGTACGGGAACGAACATTGTGACACGAGAATTTTATATACAGGGTGTTTGGTGCATCGTTTGCCAAATTGAATTGGCCGAAAGAAGAGGTCATTTGCTATCGCTTCAGGCTCAAGTACTCATTTTTGGCCACACCGGTTTTTTTATTACAACTTTCTAATTTTTATTTTGAAAAAATCCAAAACTCAGCATTAAAGCTTAAATTAAAAAAAAGTTTTAAGTGTAGTCGTCAAATTTCATTTTTATTTACATATGTACTGTTGTATGGCTCTATCAAATTTAAAATTACTTGCCAGTTACATCTAGTTTTTTTTTAATAAATCACAAAGTTTTTGGAAAAATAAAAAATGAACTTAAAACTCAACTTTAAATAGCTATAAAAAAAAAACTAAAAGCGATCGGGATCTTCGAATTATTTTAAAAAGTTCTCTAGTCTATCCCCTTTCCAACGGTATGTAATGTGTTAAAAAACTCTTTTAATATCTTTAATAATTAGCTAAATGTGTAGTCGAGACACATCAGGCTGATATTGGATATTACGTTTAAAACACTAGTTTTCGCATAAATTACATGCTATTAGTAGATAGATACTGTTATCTCACGTCTTACGTAGTCTCTTATCTCGTTCTTACATAGGGAACTTTCCTCGAAATTGAAAAAAAAATACATTATTACAAAAATAATCATTTATTAATAAGTAATTTAATTACATACTAATCTTACAAGAATTAGAATTTCTGCAAACAGAGTTGCCCTTATTATTAGCTGATTTGCCAATTTTCAGTGAAGACAGGTCTTTTGTTTTCCAACATGACGGTTGTCCCGCTCATTGGAGAATAACCGTCAGGGAGTACTTGAATGATGCATTCCCGGACTCATGGATTGGGAGGGATGGCCCTATTCCTTGGCCTCCACGTTCTCCAGACTTAACTCCGTTGGATTTTTACGTCTGGGGACGGGCCAAAGAACTCGTCTACGCCACGGAAGTTGAGACAAGAGATGATTTAGTCCAACGCATTGAGGCGGCTTTCATGACGATCAAAGCAGAAATGCGTTTACGCACCACTACAGTTGAGATAAGACGAAGATGTCGCGCGTGCATACGCAATAGTGGTAGACAGTTTGAACAAGACTTGTAAGATTAGTATGTAATTAAATTACTTATTAATAAATGATTATTTTTGTAATAATGTATTTTTTTTTCAATTTCGAGGAAAGTTCCCTATGTAAGAACGAGATAAGAGACTACGTAAGACGTGAGATAACAGTATCTATCTACTAATAGCATGTAATTTATGCGAAAACTAGTGTTTTAAACGTAATATCCAATATCAGCCTGATGTGTCTCGACTACACATTTAGCTAATTATTAAAGATATTAAAAGAGTTTTTTAACACATTGCAAACCGTTGGAAAGGGGATAGACTAGAGAACTTTTTAAAATAATTCGAAGATCCCGATCGCTTTTAGTTTTTTTTTTATAGCTATTTAAAGTTGAGTTTTAAGTTCATTTTTTATTTTTCCAAAAACTTTGTGATTTATTAAAAAAAAACTAGATGTAACTGGCAAGTAATTTTAAATTTGATAGAGCCATACAACAGTACATATGTAAATAAAAATGAAATTTGACGACTACACTTAAAACTTTTTTTTAATTTAAGCTTTAATGCTGAGTTTTGGATTTTTTCAAAATAAAAATTAGAAAGTTGTAATAAAAAAACCGGTGTGGCCAAAAATGAGTACTTGAGCCTGAAGCGATAGCAAATGACCTCTTCTTTCGGCCAATTCAATTTGGCAAACGATGCACCAAACACCCTGTATAAGATAATCAGGAAAAACGAAAATTTTATCCATCTGGGGTAATTTAGGAGCAGTCACACGAGCTCATGTTTTGCAGGTGTGTGGCCATCCTGGAGACAAAGCTGGAATATCTTAAGTGCCTGTAACTACACCGGCCCTATAATAAAAATTACTGTTTCGAAAACTAGCGTATAATCAGCCAATATCAACCTGCCTAGCCTTTTCCCAACTATGTTAGGGTCGGCTTCCAGTCTAACCGATTGCAGCTCAATACCATTTACATTGAGCGACTGCCTATCTGACCTCCACAACCCAGTAACTAGGTAATACGATACCCCTTCACCCCTTTTGACTGGTTGTCAAACTTTCGATCTTCTGACGCGACTGTCAAAGATCCACGAATGACAGCCGGGACCAACGGCTTAACGTGCTTTCCGAAGCACGGAAGAGTTTCGGTATGTAAAGATGGTCATCCATCCACGGACCAACCCCGACAAACGTAGCTTAACCTGATGGATCGACCCGTGCGGCTGTTATTACTTAGCCACGAGCTCCTCTAGCGTATAATCAGCCATTGCATCGTAAATTGAAATTACTGTTTCGAAAATTAGCGTACTTAAAATCAGCCATCGTTCAACTCAACTATTTGTAAAAACTTAATTAGCCCATTATAATGATTTTGATGGTGATAATTATCATCAAAAAACAAATCACATCATAAATTTGCATGAATATGGATAATACACCACCACACACCATCAGTAACATGGAACTCACTAAACCAGTGACGAGTTTTAGCCAACGTTCGCACGGACGTAAAAATATCCCGGCGATTTTTTTTCGCGCATTGGATTTTCGACGCTCAGCTTAGCGCCGAGAGTTGAAAATCCAACAGTGTGTTTTTTCAACGCGCTGGGATGCACTCTGTTGTTGTTAGGTTGGATTCTTAAAGCTCGGCTCAAAACCGAGAATTGAAAATCCAGTGCGCGATAAAATCCCGCCGCGATATTTTTACGTCCGTGCGAACGTCGGCTTACTCTGTATTATACATAAAATAATTTTTCAACACATTCAGCCCCGTAAAAAACCAATAATAAAATTACATCAGCCGAAGCAAATCGCCCACGGCTCCAAATTCGCCGATAAGATGTTTCCGACCGTACACTAAACAAAGGGATTTATTCCCGAACTATATGAGTGGTACAAGTAGTTTTATCAGGCCTCGTAAACTTGTCGAATCGAGGCCCGAGGTTTGGCCTAAGTGAAAATATTAGATCTCGCAAAACTGCGAGGCTTGAAAAATAGGATAGAGATGCGATGAAATTATTATGTTGGAGGTGGCATTTAAAAAGGAAAATTATATGAGTGGTACCCATCTAAAATTGGTTGTTAGTTTTTTTCTTGTAGGTTTTGATTGATTTTAAAGTGAGTGAATACTAATGTGTGAGTAATAATGCTGTTGTAGTATCTTAACAGTTCTTAACATCTTTGATTACATTAAGAATATGGAAACCAAACTGATGTAGGCAACTTTGTTTGTTGCCAAGTATACTTACAAAAAACTTTGAATTTCCAGTTACATATTTATTTATTTAAGGTGTACACGAAATCTCTTTAGTGGTCATCATTATGAACAACTTTCACTATGGGATCAACATGAAATCGCGAAAAAAAAGATCAGCTGTTCAGTACATTTATCTCTATCAAACTCAAACGTCAAAATGTAGGCAGCAGTTGATTTTTTCGCGATTTCATGTTTGGTCCCACACTAAAAGTTGTTTATAATGATGACCCCTTAAGAGATTTCGTGTATGAATAGATACACCTTAAATAAATAAATAAATATGTAACCGGAAATTCAAATTTAAAAAAAAAGAAGAGATTTCGTGTATGACTAAATACACCTTATAACCTAAATTACCAACTAAGGCTTACCAACTAAGTTCATTCACAGGCTCACCCACAATCTTTTAAAACAAATAAACAGACCAAAACGAGCAAACTTAAAACCGAATATCGATGCCTTAGTTCACATTGTACTAATTACACAATTTTAAATTTTCACTTTTTTAGTGCCAAATACAATGTCATGCTCTTTCGTTTGCGCACATTGAAATACCATTAATCCCGTCTCTTTCTAAAAAAAAAACGTTCACAGTTGTGTTTGAAAAGTTTTATGAACGTTCAATGCATGTTATATTGTTATACAAACAATATATAAATTAAAAACTTTTTTACAAAAAAAAAAAACAACCGACTTCCAAAAACATACTACAAAGTGAAAAATAACTTGAATTTTGGAAGTCGGTGTCTTTGGATATGTATTTTAGCTTTTTGCCACCGACTTCCGAAATTAAAGTTATTTTTCACTTTGTAGTATTTTTTTGGAAGTCGGTTGTTTTTTTTTGTAAAAAAGTTTTTACGTATTATTGAGTAGTTCCGATGGCCATCTGTTCCACTTCACCAAATGGTGCTTTCCGGGAGCAAATGCACAAGTTACTATAAAAAATACCCAAATCGCTATAGGTGTGCCTTTAAAAATTTAAGGTTCCCCTCGATTTCTCTAAGATGTCATCATCCTGGTTCCCTTATCATGGTACCACCCTTGGGATATCTTCTTTCTAACAAAAGAAGAATCATCAAAATCGGTTCATAAATGACGAAGTTATCTACGAACAAACATAAAAAAAAAAATATATAATACGCTCGAATTGAGAAACCTCCTTTTTTTGAAGTCGGTTAAAAAATAAATAAATTGTTACATTGTTTTGTAAATTCAACAAGATGCACTTTAACTGATTAAGTTACTCAACCGCATAAAATTTAAAAAGACAAATACATTTGCAATATCTTTATAACAGGGCTAAAAGTATGAGCACCGGTTTATTATTAAATGTCTATTGAATGCAATACCCATACATATTATTATCCTTCTTCTTAGACATTGAACCAGCCTGGTAAAGCTGAATATTTTTGAGTTTTTCACTTAATGCATGTCAACATAATCAATCTTAGTGCACAAATGTACTACATGGGGGGTTATATGTTTATTTAGCAATTTTTTAAACGTTATGGTTATACTAATATTACAATACTGAGATATGATGGAGTTGAAGGACTATTCTTATGAATAGATGCATAATAATTATTTTATTATTTTACTTAGTTTTCGTACTGTTTATGTCTAAACTTAAAAAAAAAACTTTAAAAGTCTCTCCTCAAAATTGACAATTCTGTAGTTAGTGCAATTGTGAACTAAGGCATCGATCGGAGCGAGACTGTATGGGAGGCCGTCACCTCCTTTTGCGAAGCAGTAATGCTCGCGAAGGAGGAGGCGGAACGCGTGAGGGAGAGGCAACAGCCGCGCCCTCGTACCCCTAGGCGCCGCTGGAGACGCCCTGGGCGGCGGGAATCTATCACCGATTCCCGGCCGCCGTAGGCACGGGCTTGCGGACGACGAGTAATGGGCAGCTCGCCGTCCGGTAAGGACCAGACCCGGGTCGACGGCGCGTTGTGTTCCACGCGCGCCTCTAAAAGATGTCAGCAATGACAGGGTCCAATAGGGCCTTGCCGCCGGGGTCGCGGGTAGTTCGAAAGAGATACCGTGGCCCTGAAGCGGGCAACTGAAGGAACACGGGTGGGTTTTAGTCAGTAAAAGTCTGACTCGCCCTCCCGCTCCGCCCAGAGCCGGAGAAGTCATTTGATGATTTCCCATCCACAAAAAAAAAAAAAACAAAGCATCGATATCTAGCTCAACTCTATACGATAATTGGATTAACCTGGATAAATAACAATTTTTTTTTGCTCGATTCATTGGCGAATTAATAATTTACGTAGGTATTACAAATAATGCCTCGTCCATTTCAACAGCTTGTTTCCCTCATCCGTCGAGTTTCTCTTACAAACTACGTAAAAAATAGGAAGGGCTCTGTACCCCGACAATTTCACCGCCCTTATCTCCGGACAGAAAGGCATACTATATTTTATTTAACCTTGATTTTTGTAAGTTTAGCGCCAGTGAATTAATAAAATTCTCAGTATCGTGTCTTGACAAAATACAAATGGAGTAAAGCGCCTGCCTGGGTTCGAACTCACGACCTACAAGTAAGTCGGAGCCGTTACCTCTGGGCCGCCACTGCTCACCAATTAATGATAGGAATGATTAACAACTGTAAATTTATGTGAATAAATGTGTATGTGTGTGTGTGTGTGTGTGTGTGGAAGGGTGTGTCTGTGGTTGTGTGTATTTGTGTGAATTTTGTGTGTTTCTGTTTATTTATGTGTGTGTTTTTTTGTGTATTTGTTGTGTGTGTTTTTGTGTGTGTTTGATTTGTGTGTGTGTGTGTTTTTGTGTGTTGTGTGTTTGTGTGTGTTGTGTTTTTATGTGTGTCTGTGTGTGATGTGCGTGTGTGTATTTTTGTGTTTTTGTGTGTGTGTGTGTGTGCGTGTGTGTGTGTGAATTTATGTGTTTTGTGTTTGTGTGTGTGTATGATTTGTGTGTGTTTGTGTTTTTGTGTGTTGTGTGTGTTGTGCTTTTTGTGTGTGCCTGAGTGTGATGTGCGTGTGTGTATTTTTGTGTTTTTGTGTGTGTTTTTTGTGTGTGTTTGTGTGTGTTGTGTGTGTTTTTTATAGGAGCAGTGGTGGCCCAGTGGTTAGGAGCAGTGTTGACCCAGTGGTAACGGTCGCGACTTACGAGTTGTAGGTCGTAGGTTCGAACCCAGGCAGGCACTTTACTTTGTGTAAATTATTTCATCACCACTGCTCTCAAAACGGTGAAGGAAAACATCGTGAGGAAACCGGCATGTCCTAGAATCTAAAATTCGAAGACATATGACAGCTACTAACCCGCACTGGGCCCGCATGTTGTATTACAGCCCACTCCCTCTCACCGAGAGGAGGCCTGTGTCCCAGCAGTGGGAACATTATAGGCTGATTATGTGTGTGATTTTTTACAGAATAGATAGACCGAAGATCATTTTTGATATAAATTTTGTAACAGACTGCATGATTTGATCAATACCCCACCAACGATCATTACGAATAATCAAAAGCCCGAAAGTCTGACAACCAGTCTTACCAAGGGGTATCGTGTTACACAGTAACTGGGTCGTGGAGGTCATACAAGACAGTCGTTCCATTGAAAATACCGACCCTTAGATAGTTGGGAAAAGGCTACGCCGATGATGAGATCATAACACCAATACATAATTTCAAAATCTGGTCGCAAAGCTACATTCACCATATTATTAAGACGACCAAATCCTGAATTTATGAATGATACACTAATTTACTAAAGCTTAATTCAATTTATGCTATATAAACTGATATTTGTGATATAATTATTTTCTATTGAACAGTGCCTTTGACATCAAATAATTGGTATAAGAGGATTATGTTTGTAACTACACTACGTTAATTAAACCGCGGCGCATAAACGCATAATTATAATTGAATTTAGTTTTAATGTTATGGTTCGGGTCTGTCTATGAAAGTTTTGTCCTAACTGACTACCTGGTCATATTTGACAATGCAAACTGGGAATGGTTTATTACAATTAATAATAATCAAACTAAGGATATTTTTAAATTTCGACGCTGCATCACTCCTCCTTTTCGATCAAAATTTTTGTATCTTAAATTAATTAATTCATTCAGGATGTTGTTGGGGCTGCCGAGATGCTGTAGTGCATCTGGCATGTTTATGGAGGCTCATATTGATGGCTTTCATGCCATCATGAGAAAGAGAGCGGCCTCCATATTGCACCGTATCCGACCAAGCTCCAACAGCATTCTGAAAACAATAGCGGACCGGTTAGACGGTCCTTTTCATAGGCACTGGGTCGGACTCCATGTGTCTAAAATTTGTATATAATTTTAATGTGTTTTTATTTTGTGTTATACTAACATAGATTTTAAGTACTCACTAACACAATTATGGATGTTTTGTCTGAAATAAAGTTATTATTATTATTAATGATATGAAGATGATTATTTTATGTCGGACAAAATCTACAGTGTGAATGAATTTTTCAAGTGGGCGTAGATGGCCAAATTCGAATTTATGAGGAATATTGTAATGCTGAATGCAGTACAATCCTTTAGATGTCAAATCCAGCTTTGTATTGAAAATAATGGTCATCATTTTGAACAATTAATTAGTTAAGGTTTATAGGTAACATAAGAAAAATATAAAAAAGTATTTTGTTAAAAATGAGCTCTTTCCTTTAGTTTGCCGTATGTCTTTTCTTCCTAGAATTCGATCCTTATTAGCGACACTATCGAATGTTGTAATAATACAGTGTAAGTATTCATAAAAAGGAAAGAAAAAACTTATACTACAACAACATCAAAATCGCATTGTCTGCACAGCACAGTTTGCACAGCACAACATACCACGACAGTAACAAAATGCATTTATCTACTATCATGTAAATATGTTTTGTTAGCTCAAATGAAGCAACTAAAATGAGTGAGCATTTTTCGTCTTACGTCGGAGGTCATTTGAATGTATAGTCAGGGAAATTAATTCTTAACATCCTCAGCGCCATAACCAAAAATACAACAGTCTAAAACCTTTTTTGAAAAATAAATATAAAATATATTTAAAATTCCTAGATCATTTATATCGTTAAAATGTATAGAAAACGTGTGCCTAAAAGATACACAGTGTATACTTATTACCAAGTAGAAAAATGCGTATACTTTTATTTATTTATTTATTTTATTTTTATTTATTTATTTATTCAGTAGTACACTTACATCTTACACATCTTTATGTTGGCGCAAACATAAACTCATTAGAATTTTACCGTTTGTGTTGTTTGTGTTTTGGATACACAATGTCCGGATAATGTGTGACAAAAAGATACATAATGGCGTCGAAGGTGATAAGGAAATTGACAACTTACGTCAGTTTGCCGTGTTATAGCCAAGTACAAATGAATTCCATAGTTATAGTCATTTTATACAACTGTCAAAGAATGAGCGTTGTGATTTGATTACCTATACGGCCAATTTTAACGTACAAACGAAGGAAATTTGAAAGAGGCGTAAAGATCCGCCTTTTCTTGGCCTTCAGTTAGCTTATCCATATCAGTCACTGGACTGACTATCTCCAAGTCACTAGTTCTGTGGGCCTAGCACAAAAGCGCGATGTAAACCTAACGTAGATTCGAACGATTCTCAAATTGAAACGAGTTGAAATAGTACATTTTGATACAATTGGAGAATTTTTTTTATTGCAGTCGAGGCGGAATTAACACCCGAGGCGTAGGCGAGGTTGTTTTTGAACCGATAACTGCAATAACAAATGTGCACGCGTATCAAACGACGTTTTTCAATACACTTTTGAAGAAATAAATTAAAATGACGAAAAATATTTTCGTCATGAATTATTAGGAAACTAAACTAAACTTTAAATTTTCTTTTTTTTCCGCGCTTTGCTTTCGCTAGGTTGAAGGAGAAGCAAAGCCATAAAGCCGATAAACAGCCTAGGTTATATGAAAAATAGAAAATTCAAATATTTTTGAGCTTAGAACATAAATAAATGTTAATTTGTTCATAAACGTTTTTTTTTATTGTAATAATCGTGGTTTTTGATGATATTCTATTTATAAACATTATTTAAATATTCAAAAAATATTAACGCCGTAAAGATGCATATCTCTTTGCCGAGATTAAAAAAAAACATTCACCTCCGAATAGAGACGGTGTGAATAGAGGCTTTGAACCGATTTTGGCTAAATATAAGCATAAGTTACCTGTGGCAATTTTCATTCCCGCACAGGTCTTGGAAAATGAAAAATCGCACGCGTGTGAAATATGTTGCATTGTGAACCTAATCGTAGTGCGATATGAGTTTTCGAAGAAGTGTATTGAAAATAATATTCATCTTCTATTAAAACTTCTTTCATATTTGTTTTAGATATCAATTGTACTTGTCGCAAAAACGTTAATTAATAATTAGGATAGTTGTTGTTTTGATACAAAAATCGTTCGGATTTACGTTGCGTTTGCGTCGCGAGTTTACGCTAGGGCCTCTGAACACAGTTTGAATAATGACTTTGACCTTTGACCGGATACATTCAAAAGGATAAACAAAAACATTACACTCATTTTTGGGCAGTCGTATAAAAAAAGCAACAATCCTATCCTATCTCTATTAAACAAAAAATACTTACTACGATAGGTTTAATATCAAACAAACATTAAAAACAAGTACCGAAAAGTAACAAATCCACACAATTTATTAATCCTTTAAATAATGAATTAATACGCGAAGAGGCGCGTTTGTAATATTTCAATGGGGTTTTAATTTCGCCCCTTATCCCATTCAGCCCTCATGACCATTGTTCTGTTCTTGCCATTTCGACCCCTCAACGGTCCAATTTTAATATTCCGGCAGGTATATTAGAGTTTAAATAACTGGCAATTTCGTGTGCACGTATTCTTTGATTTTAAAAATTTGGGCGGTAACGTTTCTGAATTAATGGAAACCGCATTAGGCTTGGAGAAGTGGTGGGCCAGTGGTAACTGCCACAATTTAGGTACTAGTTGTGGGTAGGTTTATTTCTATATTTATATTATTTCATCACCACGGCTCTTAAAACGGTGAAGGAAAACATCGTAAGGAAACCGGCATGTCCTAGAACCAATAATTTGAAGACATTGCGACATCTACCAACCCGCACTGGTCCCTTTTTTACAGCCCACTCCCTCTCACAGAGAGGAGGCTGAATATGCAATAAAGTGCTATAACTCAATTACTTTCTCTCTGCAATTTTTGGCATTATTTATAATATAAGCGAAGCACTTATTTGCATTTTAGACGTCTTTTCTTTTGGTGAAATGACTTATTTTCCTAAAAATACAGTCAGGGAATTAATTGTTTAGCAGATTGACACATTATGTCAACTTGCCGTGTTCCTATTTATGTAGATAAAGTCAACCGTACATCAGTGGTAACACTTAGTATAATAGTATATAGTATAAGTGATACTACGAAAATGGCTCTTACTCTTACGACATAGGCGCTGTCAAAGTCAAATTATTATACAATATTATTATTTTGCAACAAAAAGCTACTTGTGTCGAAGGTAGATGGCTCCACTATGCAATAAAGTGTTGTACGGTCATATTACTCTTCTTGTCCTATCATTTATCAATGTCTAGAAATAATCCGTCTCAATCACAGAAATGTAAATAATTTTAGATTTCTGTGGTCTCAATGTATAGATAGATAAATTTCAGTATTCTGGGTTCAAGGATTTGGCTTGGGTGTTGATGAGTCAGTCAGTTCGTCAGTCAGTCAGGACTTCTCTTTTAACGTTCAGTGTGACAAGTGTCTTTTCTAACTTTTTAACCGACTTCAAAAAGGAGAGGTTCTCAATTCGTCGGAACCTTTTTTTTAACCGACTTCAAAAAGGAGGAGGTTCTCAATTCGTCGGAACCTGTTTTTTTTTTTTTATTTTTTTTTGTTTTTATGTATGTTCCCCGATTACTCGAAGATGGCTACACCGATTTGGATTTTTTTTTTTGTTTTATTCGAGAGGGTATACATCACAGTTGGTCCCATATAAAATTGATTAACTTTGCTTGGGTAGTTTTTGAGTTAGCTTCAATAATACGTTTTTTTTTCCCCACTTTTATATGGATGATGTTCTAGTTTGTTTTGCAGGTAGTGATATTAGAATTTGTGTGGGGTAGGTACCACAACTAAAAAGGAAAAAGTAAAAACTTTATTACAAAAAAATACAACCGACTTCCAAAAACAACACTACAAAGTGAAAAATAACTTTAATTTCGGAAGTCGGTGGCAAAAACGAAAATACATTGAACTAGACACCGACTTCCAAAATTAAAGTTATTTTTCACTTTGTAGTGTTGTTTTTGGAAGTCGGTTGTATTTTTTGTAAAAAAGTTTTTATTTTTCACTTTTTAGTTGTGGTACCTACCCCACACAAATTCTAATACCACTACCTGCAAAACAAACTAGAACATCATCCATATAAAAGTGGGGAAAGAATACGTATTATACGTATTATAGTAAATACGTATTATACGCGAAACTTTATAAGCCCAGATTTAAAAAAAAAAACCCAACTTCAAAATTTTTAAATAATAGGTGGCCACTTCCACTTTAGCCCATTTGGCTTTGGACTACACTACTTACGTTTGAGATACCCTATAAAAATATATTTTTTTTTTAAAAACATAATTTTTGTTGCGATTACTAACCAATTTTATTATTACGCTTTTGCAATGGAAAAACCGGTTGTTACATTTTTGTGATTTCAAATTGGGCGATTGTATTTTTAGTAAAAACGGGATCCTATTATCTTTGTCCGTTCATCTATCTGCGTCTGCATTCTGTAGAATCTATCCTCGTAATTGCTTTACGACACCTAACTTCGTGAACATGACGCCTGTATTCCTCAAAGCGTTAGGCAGAGCTATACCTATAATACACCCACATTTCACCAGATATTTTTAAGTCCCACGTAATAGGAGGCGAGCCTATTGCCATCAACCGGGCACAAATCAGAATCCGGGATGCTACGGATAAATTTCAGATGAAGAAAAAACTAACCCGGGAATCGAACCCAAGACTTCACGCTCAGCAGTAGCATTTGCGACCACTAGACCAACGAGGCAGTCAGTTGTTTTATGGTTGAAAATAATGATCTTACTGTCACATTGGTCTTGAAAGCAAACTCAGAACTACACTCCTACCAACTTATCTGTGAAATGGCGAAAATTGGAACTACGGCCGTCTTGTTGAAATGTCTTCGATTGTGCTGACGCATGCCATTCGATTGTGTCGACGCATTGACGGACGGAGCCGTCCTCTTTCAGTTCACAGATAAGTTAGTAGGACTGTAGACGTTCGATCAATTGGTGGTAAAACATTTACGAGTTCGACTATCGTCTTCTATAATATTTATCTATTAAAATAAAAATGAATGACTAAATGTATTGCTAAGCGGAAAACTCGAGAACGACTGGACCAAATCGGCTATTTTTTTTCAAATATACTTTGAAGTATGAGGAAGGTTTCTATGAAAAGAAAAATTGGAAAAATTGCCAGGAAAACTAGAAAATTCTGGAAAACTGAAGGTGCGTTTTCTATGGGAATTTTGTATGAATTATTGAAAGGACAATACAGCGTCTGTCGGGTCAGCTACTCGTAGTATTTAGATAAAAATGAAATGCTATTCGTTGGTAAGCGCATCATTTGACAATTGCTGGACCGATTTGGCTATTTTTGCAACGAAGTTCTTTAACGCTGTTTGTGGTAGGAGTTAACTGGTAGAAATCGTCACGTAATGAAAAAACGTTATGCCCGAAAAATCAGTCTCAAGGCCTCAACTTTTAAGTGTCAAAAGTTTTTGTTTTTTAATACGGAGCCATCTAGAATAAGTTTATAACTACTAAAAATTTATTCCAGATGGTTCTATAATATTAGGTCTTTACCTATGAAATTGCCGTTCTGCAGTACTGGCCATTTCAAATCAAAATAATTTTTGTTTGGCTAAGAATTCTATTCTATTATTATACGTATTATACAGCGAAAGAGACCTCATTCCAACCGTGTGTAATAACACACGGTTGGAGTGAGGTCTCGCCACCGACTTTATTGTTTCAAAATGTCCGTTACTAAATAGGTACAATAACCTTATAGGTAACTACAGTTTTGAGCCGTTTGGGGTCGAAACGCTCGGGTCATGGGGCCCGAGTGCACGTCTACTTTTTAAGGAAATTTCTCGCCGACTGGTCGAGACTTCACGTGACCAGAGGGCTGGCTCGTTCTTTGGCCAAAGAATTAGCATTGCCATTCAACGTGGCAATGCTGCCAGTCTTCTGGGCACGTTTCCGGATGACAGCGATGCGGACGAGTACTTCGACGCCTAAGTTAGTGTCCTTTTGTTTTTGTATTTATTTGTATAGTTAGTTAGTTAGTCATTTACTTCAGTATCTAGTGTAAATAGTGTTCACTTGTATATTGTTTATAACCCACAAAAATAAATGTTACCAATTAGATTTTTATGGAAAGAAAAATTGGAAAAGTTTTCAAAAAAATTTTGTATTCGGGAAAAACTCAACGTCCTTTACTCTATAGGATTCTTGTATGAACTTAAGACAAGAACAATTCAAGAAGACAAGAAGATTCACAATTCAAAGACAGGACGACGACGTCGGGATAGTTAGTACTTCTTACAACCTACCAGTAATTTCTCATTTTCCTATAAAGACGTTTTTCTCCTTTCGATCCGATTCTTTTTACCGTTCAGTAATCACAACGTCTCATTTGCTCAATGTTTTGTACAGTTGACAAAAGCAGCAAGTTTCTTTGTATCGATGCCTTGGTAACTTTCCTTTGGGTTTCGGTTACAAAATACAACTTCCATTAGGTACATTACTTTATTATTTGGTCAACCAAATGTTTGGTTAATGGATTAATGCTTATGGTGGTGTAGTGTCTCAATCAAGATCGAAACAAAAACACCGGGAAGGAACGCCATAGAAGGACATATAGTGACCTTAATTGGTGATGTTCTTTAGACAGGTCAGGTGCGTAGTACTCGCAATAGCGTGCGTATATTACCAGTGTCTGAACGTAAACGAAGCAAAAGGAGTATGTAAGGATCGTAGCAGGTGGCGTTCTGTAGTTTCTGCCTAACCCCATGGGAACAAGGCATAAGTTTATGTTTGTATACAATCAATCTGCCTACGCTAGGCAGATTGATTGATCTGATGGTGCCAAAAGGCAGATTTAAGTTTTTAAACCAGCCATCGTCTGCGAAATGTTACTGAACCATGCAACTTAATACCTTAAGTTTTAAGTTGGTTTTTGCAAAATCATAAATAACATAACATATGGTATTTTTTTTGTCTTCAAAACACATATTTTTTGTCACCAATTAGCTGATTTTTGCTGACTGCCTAACTGACCAACACAACCCATTAACTAATAATAATAATAATAACATCAGAACTTGGCAACACTGACAAGTCAACAAACGTCCGATTTTTCATATCCCATATTTTCCGTATTTATTTATTTTCTCAGTCACATTTAATCTCAGAAACTATCAACAATAAACAACAATACCTTTAGGAACAAATTAAAAAGATAATATACCTACAACAGCAAAATGAGAAAAAATTACAAAATTATCAAAAAAACAAGAATGACGGCTGTCAAGTTTGACTACTACATGCCGACAATCAAACATTAAAGAGATATGAAAATAAATGTTGACAAGATCAGCAGCTCGCCGCGCACGCCTATTACCTCCGGACTCGTCGCTCAGCTCCGCCCCGCCGCCGCCAGTACCCAGCCCCATCGAGAGCGCTGAGACACCGGCCGTGGCAGTTGCGTCGAGCTCGAGCGATGAATATTTTTCCCCGCCCACGTCGCCACCACCTGCTCGTCGACGGGGAAGACGCCGGCCGCCGGAAGGCTTAGGACCTCGAGGCCCACTGGCCTCTGATAGGGTCCCAGCTCCCGGCGGAAGTGTGCAGCGCATGAGATGGACACGATCCATTAATGAGAACGTCATGCGCTCATACTATGGGGCTACAGAGGGAGGACACAATCTGACCGCGTACCGTGTTCGGATGCTCTCTCTTTTTCAGGTGCTTGAGCCAGCTGCCAACGTTTCGGCTCAACGATTATCGGATCAGGTGCGGGTCATCCAGCGTAATCATATGTTGGATGACACTGTACTTGATCGCCTGCGAAGTGAAATGCAGAGTAGCCATGTTATCGCTCCCCTGACGCAAACTGTTTTTGTACCACCACAGTGCAACACAAGTCAAGCTGACGAGGGGAGTGACGACAGGGCTACAAACGTAAGTACCCAGTGCAATGAGTAATTGAGGAGTGCTTTGGAGGGTGCCATTCGGGAATATCGGTTCATTTCACCCGAACTTAGACCACGCTTACCTCGTTTGCCCATGCATAACAAAAATAGGGCGCTGGTGGCGGCTCTGGATTCGCAGTTGTCAAACTATTTTGATGACTGCGAAGACCTCACCGATACTCATTCGATTCTGTACTGCGCGGCTGTAGCGGCATGTCGTGTAGCTCACGTCAAATTTGTTAATGACTCTAGGGCTACACGACCGAAACCAGCCCTACCAGCTTGGCAAAGCAGAATTGAGCGCCGTATTGGTGGGGCCAGAGTGCTCATCGGCAAACTAATCTGCTTCAGGGAGGGCAATACTCGCCCCAGAGTGATGCGCTTTGTGAGGCGGGCATTCTCAGGGACTGATGTCAGCCCTCAGGACTATATGTCCCGTGTCACAGAGCGCATCGACTTCCTGAAGCAGAAAGTGTATGCATGGGCAAACCGTATCCGTAGGTATAAGCGGCGAGTAGACCGATACACTCAGAATCGCACCTTCCAGAGTGATGAAAGGTGGGTCTATAGGGCTTGGGAGCGACCGGACCAAGGTGTGGCTGACACGCCCCTGCCGGATGATGATGCTATGTGCTCGTTCTGGCGAAGCATCTGGTCGGTGCCTGTCAATCACACCGAAGGTGATTGGACTGGGAAGATCGAGCGAACGTGCGATCAAATACCACAAATGGGGGCAATTACCATCAGCTCCCAAGATGTAGCTCGTGCAGTCCGTCCGTTACCTAACTGGAAGTCTCCAGGACCGGACGGACTGCACAACTTTTGGATAAAGTGGTTACAAAGGTCGCACGCCCGCTTGGCATCCCAGTTCCAGTCAGCCTTACAGTCAGGGTCGCTGCCCCAGTTCCTAACGACAGGAATAACCCACCTGCTCCATAAATCAGGTAGTACTGCGGAGCCCAAAAATTATAGACCGATCACTTGTCTACCGACGGTCTATAAAGTTCTTACATCCATTTTGAGAGCTAAAATTAACGAACATATAGACACCAACTCCATCATGTCTGCCTCTCAAAATGGATGTAGGAATGGGTCCCGTGGTACTAAGGAGCTACTCCTCATTGATATGGCCATTAGCCAACAGGTTCGTCGTTCCCGAAAGGATCTGTCGACATGTTGGATAGACTATAAGAAGGCCTATGACTCGGTGCCACATACATGGCTCATGAGGGTGTTGGAGTTGTATAAAGTAGATGCAACTCTGCGCACCTTCCTGATGTCGTGTATGGGGCAATGGAGGACGGTCCTTCGCTATCCAGGATGTCGAAATATCCAGAGGAACAGCGAGCCAATAAGGATAGAGCGAGGCATATTTCAGGGCGATAGTTTGAGTCCGCTTTGGTTCTGCTTAGCCTTGAATCCTCTAAGCACACTGCTGGAAGATTCAGGTCTAGGCTATCGGCTGAGGAGAGGTGGTCAGGTTATATCCCACCTCCTCTACATGGATGACCTAAAACTCTTTGCCCGCAACAATTTGCAACTGATGGAGCTACTGAAAGTAACAGAAACTTTCAGTAGCGCCATCAGGATGGAATTTGGTGTGGACAAATGTGCGGTCATGCATGTAAAGCGAGGGGAGATTGTGGAATCCGTGGGAACCCAACTCTCGGATTCCATAAACCTTAGAGCCCTCTCCGCATCCGAAACCTATAAGTATTTGGGTATGTCGGAAGCCTTGGGCATCAATGTTACTGACATGAAGCAATCGTTGAAGGAGCGCTTCTTTGGCCGCCTGAAAAAAGTATTCAATAGTCTTCTATCAGGCGGTAATAAGGTGCGCGCCTTCAACGGTTGGGTCATGCCGGTTTTGATGTACTCTTTCGGCGTACTCAAATGGACTCAGACGGAACTCGACGCCCTGGATCGGAGGGTCCGTACGCTGTTGACTGCATATCGAATGCATCACCCACGGTCATCGGTAATGAGACTGTATATCCCGCGAAAGTGTGGAGGCCGAGGCTTTTTAAACGCTAAGACTCTCCACAACCGCGAGATATGCAGTCTCAGGGAATATTTCCTAGAAGCCGATGTGGGGATGCATCGAGATGTGGTCGCGGTGGACAAGGGTCTTACTCCGCTCTCCTTGGCTAAAGAGAACTGGCGCAAACCTGTAGTGCTTGACACTAACGATCGCAGGGAGGTATGGCAGAGTAAGGAGCTTCACGGACGCTTTTTCCGGGCCCTACATGGACCCGACGTAGATTTGTTAGCGTCCGTAGCCTGGCTGCGTTCCGGTGACCTCTTTGGGGAAACCGAAGGTTTTGTCTGTGCAATTATGGACGAAGTTATGATGACGAACAACTACCGGAAATATATTGTGAAAGACGGCACGGTTGACATCTGTCGGGCATGCCACCGTCCGGGAGAATCAATCCGACACATTATCTCCGGGTGTTCTCGTCTTGCTAACGAAGAGTACTTGCATAGACACAACCTTGTAGCCAGGATTATCCATCAGCAACTTGCACTGAAATACAACCTTGCGGAATCGGAAGTGCCGTACTATAGGTATGTGCCCGACCCAGTTCTCGAAAATGGAAATATCACATTGTACTGGGATCGATCCATCATCACTGACAGGACTATTGTTGCCAATAAGCCTGATATAGTGGTGGTGGATCGAACAGAGCGGCGCACAATGATTATTGACATAACAGTCCCGCATGACGGGAACCTCGTGAAAGCCGAGAAAGATAAACAAATCAAGTATCTTGACTTGGCTCGCGAGGTTGTCGACATGTGGGATGTGGACTCAGCGATCATTGTGCCGATAGTCGTATCAGCCAATGGCTTAATCGCCAAGAGCCTCGACCAACATCTAAGGAGGCTCTCGTTGGGCAGCTGGATTAAGGGCCTGATTCAGAGAGCGGTACTTCTGGACACTTCGCGCATTGTTAGGAGGTTCCTCTCTCTGGAGCCCTGACCGCCGGTAGCTTGGACCCTGTTCCCGATACCGGTGGGCTACTATGTTTTATATTTTTAAATGTTTTTTTTTTATTTCATGTTTTTATAAAAAAATATTTAAAAATGTGAAATATATGTATATAAATGGAATAAAGGAAATAATAATACGATACCCTTTGGTAAGACTGGTTGTCAGACTTTCGGGCTTCTGACGACCCGTAACGACTGTTAAAGATCCACGAATGACAGCCGGCACCAACGGCTTAACGTGCTTTCCGAGACACGGAGGAGTCTCGGTATGTAGAGGTAGTCACCCATCGACGGACCAACCCCGGCAAGGGTAACTTAACCTGATGGATCGACCCGTGCGGCTGTTGTTACTTAGCCACGAGCTCCTCCTCCTCCTTATGTTTGTATACGTGTATAAAAAATCCCACTCATTAACAGCAAGGTTTCATCAAAGCAAAAGAAAATTTCTCCAGTCGTATAGTCAGTATTAATAAACTTCCTATGTCTTAGTGGCAGTGGAGAGCAGTGGCGGCCAGTGGTAATAGCCACGACTTACGAGTCGGTTGGTCGTGAGTTCGAACCCTGACAGGCGCTTTACTTTGTGTAAATAATTTCATCACTACTGCTCTCAAAACGGTGAAGGAAAACACCGTGAGGAAACCGGCATGTCCTGGAACCAAAAATTCGATGGCATGTGACATGTACCAACCCGCACTGGGCCCGCGTGGTGGATAACGGCCCACTCCCTCTCACAGAGAGGAGGCCTGTGTCTCAGCTGTGGGAACATTATAGGCTGATTATGTATGTATGTATGCTCTAGAGGACGTGCATTAGTAACGATAACTAATGTGTTGCTCATCTCTCAATCTCTATTCTAATCTCTCTTTTCTCTAGTCTCTCTTTACTATCAACAGTTCATTGTTCGCTTCGCTATCAAACTTAGATAAACTTTCGTCATTGTATACACAAATCATGATCCGTTGGGCACTGGAGTACTGACTCTGCCGAAATTGGTTCACTTTGTGGAATACTGATGCTAAATGTATTTTGTTGCTAGGGCAGGAGAGTAAAGCGATTTTCAAAACCGAAAGATAAGGCAAACTTTTTTTTTTTTTTTAAATAACAACGTTTTTAAAATATAATTAATTTTAAAATCTGATCATTCTTTTCTAAACCACCTAAACTTTAATTCGGAATCTAAATGAAGATGTATATCAAATTTTGGAACCACAATCTCAATTTCACACATAATGACAAGGTTGAAATTCAACTACAATACATTTTTTGAAAGATAAATTACCAGTAGATACAATAGTTGAGTGGCAATGGAATTTCAACATAAATACTCGTATATACCTTACAGTTACGCAAAATTTAAAAGTGTTTATCACGTGAAATAAAGGTTTTTTGGCTCCTGAGATACAACAAGTATCTTTTTACTTAGTTCATGAGCCAGCTGTCCAACCTGATTTTGGCTACCACTTATACTAGCATGTTTAGTGTATCTGTTAATGTGTACAATAAACTTGTTATTAATTTATTTTATTTCAACATCAAGAAAATACCTTTTTTACAATAGTCCATACTATTGTGAATTTCGACAATATTATATTCGTAACACCTTAAAATATCAATCATAAAATATTGACTGAAGAAAATCAGTTTTGAATCTTTCGTAAGTGTATAGTATGACGACATTCAATGGTTCCATCGTTTATCTTCGTAAAAACCGAAATACATAAAGCGAATAAAGTGTGACTATCTACCAATAGAAATTTATTTATACACACATTTATACATTCACATTTATACACCTAAATTATTACAGATTGACGCACACATGCCCATTGCCCGAAACGTGCCGGGTGGTGAAATCTTGAAACGTCCCGTTGCACGAAACGTGCCAGGTCAAAAAAGGGTGGGGCGAGCGCATTCCGCGTCTTAGTTTTTTACTTTTTGGAATTTTGTGTGTAGACCCACCCCTTGCGTTCCAGGTTTACTTTTGCCAAAGGCCGTGAGGTCGTATCGGCATTACGAACAAAGTTAGTCTGGTGGTGATTCAAAACTTTGGAATAACAATGGTAAATAATGAGATGTTATTTGATTATTTGACACATAGGCAATTATTTTAGGCAAAGAAAAAATAGTATTATCGCTATAGATTTTGAAATGATTTTTTAATTGTTTTTTATTGGCGGTAATATAAACAAATTGATTTTACTTTTGGGTATTGAAAAAAAACTAAGTCATATAATTCTTCTAAAACAAATTTTGTAATCTAGCCTAGTCTAACCACTGTAAGAAACAGTCATTAGTTTACTATCAGTACATAGAAATATTTTGCATAGAAGCCGTATATAGGTGCGCATGCGCACCTGTTGCGCACCGACAAAAATGTTCGGGGGCGTGCGAAGTGGTTAATTCCGTCACTCCCTTATTGGACCAGTCACATTTAATTCGGCAAAGTTCGGTTTTTCCGAAAATAAACGATGGAACCAGTGAACGTTGTCGTACTGTAAGATACTAATTTACGCTCATGACTGAATGAATATTGGTTCATCCAACTTTGGTGGCAGTGAATCTAGATTTTATAAGTACCAACATCTTCGAAATATCTACGAAAAAAATGTGATATCTTTTAATATTTACCTAAGATTAGCTATTAGATCTCATCTCGCTTCATTTTTGTAACTTGTCCCACACATCAAGGCTTAGTATACACATTACGTATTTAAAGTTAAACATCAATTTCTATTCAATTCGGGTTCCATCGGTTGTTGACTATACAGCTGAATATACATAAATTGGCAAACTTTAATAGAGTCCTATAATTAGAGGATGCTGGTTAATTATTAGAGTTTATGATGTAGATTGGTTCAGCTTAAGCCTAACATTTGGGATCTCTAACTAACTTTGTCCTACTTCTGTTTCTTTTATACGACATCATTTCTATTAAGCAGTCTAATATTATAAGACCAATGAACTGTAAAACAGTCAACGGTCAGTTGTCCACACGATGGATGCCGGAGGATGGACGGCGCCACCGAGGCCGGCCCAGGAAGAGGTGGCGAGACGACCTAGACACGTACCGCAAGGGTTGGATATCGAAGTGGCTCTGGAAATGGATGCCTGGAAGGATTTGGAGGAGGCCTTTAGCAGTCCAAAGGTCCTGTACTTTTCGCAATCAGTGCATTTAAGCAACCTTATGCACTTTTTTTTGCAGCAGTATAGCAGAGCAGTTGTGGCCCAGTGGTAACGCCCCAGACTTAGAAGTTGTAGGTCGTAGGTTCGAACCCAGGCAGGCGCTTCACTTTGTGTAAATAATGCTCTGAAAACAGTGGAGGAAAACATCGTGCAGAAACCGGCATGTCCTAGTACCAAAAATTTGAAGTCAACCCGCACTGGGCTCGCGTGGTAGATAACAGCCCACTCTCGAAGACAAGAGCGCCGTGTCCCAGCAGTGGCAATATTATAGGCAGATTATGCATTTGAAATCCATCATTCTTTTTCATACTTTCAAGAAATTCCCTGTGAATAAAATTCCCAAAAAACAACAACAATAACAATATCCTACTTATACCTTCCCAATTATAACAACCAATAACTTCATAAGCCTTAAAATCTAATCAAAGCAACAAGTAAAGGTAAGTCATTCAAGGGTTCGATAAAGAGAATTCGTTGGATGCTTTAATCCTTCGATACTTCAGTCAAGTTTGACCGCGCCTCCCCCTCAATCGTTAATTAACGAAGTTTTCGACGACAACGGTCTGTTTTCTAAATGGATGGTTATTTTCCTGAATAATTATTTTAGAGTAATTTTTTTTGGAGAGAGATTTAAGTAAATAATTTTTCTTGGAAATCGACTGAGTGTTTATACTGTTGTTAAAATTATGCCAATTAGAAATAATAGACTATTTGACATTAAGAAAAATAACTTATGAATTTTATTATGTAGAATGGCTGTGAGTTAAACGCATCAAAATTCAACTTAGTTTTGTAAATGATTTTAGATGAATTAATATTTTAGAGAAACAATTCACATTACACAGTCCGCCGGCAAACTGTAAATTTGTGGGGGCCCTTACGTATAAATGCAGCCATTGGTCACGTATCATTGAACACCAATCAGAGCGCGACACATCTCACTTTTCAGTCATTGTTTCAGGGTTCCCACTTTTTACGAAACATTATCACTTTGCGAACTGACACCGAACCGCTATTCAGGCCACTGCCGGTGGGCGATATTGAGGTGTGAAACTGCCGGCTGCCGCCTGCTAGTGTGTGGATCCAGAGCCAGTATCGACCGTTGCCGGCAGGCAATAATTGCTGTAGTGTGTGATCTATGCAGGCCTTGGACGGCAGGCCGCCTGATAAGACAAGAGACTGCAGGCCAACTGTGTAATGTGTTAATTATAAATAGTGGACTGTATTTGGGAGGCTTCACTGATTCCAGGAAATGAGACTTGGTAATAAAAGAACATCACAGTTAGAGCAGGTTTTAATCATACAACAATTGACAAAAATATCAAAATATTGACAGGTGAACTGTCATCTGTGTCACTGTTAACTGTAACAGTAGATATTAAACGCAGTGTTGCAAGAAAAAATATTAATTAGAATGTTGCTACTTTCTACAAATATCTAGCGAAAATATGGGCGTACTACACTTCTGCTTAACTCTTCCTAGTCCTTTAGAGAATAAAAACATTATTGTTAAACCTCCCTAAAAGTCTTTCAATGTAAATTCCATTACGCCATTGTACAAAACAGTACGAACGCTATACAATAGTTGCAAGTTTGGAACTGCAACACGCTGCAGAACAAAGTTAGTCACAAAGCGTGCACAAGACATAGTTTAAATGTGTTTGTGTGACGTCACAGATTGGCTATTATTTGTGTTTGTATAGACCGACGTTTTGGTATGGAAATGAGAGAATCTAACATAACATAATATTCTCTGGGTTAGGAAGAGCTACCACTATTTTACACCCATGTAACAGAAGGCAAGCCTATTGCCATCAACCGGACAAAAATCCTGGCTGCTACTGAGAAATTCCTGATGGAAAAACCCAATAGCACTTTGCTTGACCTGGGAATCGAACCCAGAACCTCATGCTCAGCTGCCCAGCAGTAGCGCTTGCGACTACTACACCAAAGAGGCAGTAGAATCTCATATTTATAATTACAGTAGGGTTGCTGGTTGTGAGATTAAAGCCCCGTTGAACTTGATGTTAATTTATTGGCAACTTAACATTGTTACGTTACACGTTATAATAATTAATTTATCATGTGGCAACCCTAAGTGGAGGGATGAAAGATACCGCGTGGCTATAGCCCTTCAGACCTCCCCTAGTTGACTAGTTTCTTAAGACTGCTAGGCTATCGAAGCAGGAATTAGGCTTACTTAGGATCAGAGAAGGCTGCGTGGCTACCGAACTCTAAACCTCTAGCTAGTGAATGACGATTTTTTCTTTTTTTTTTTGAATGGCATCTCGTAGTGTGACCATGAGAGGTCTCGACTACTTAACCGGACTTTCCTGTGGGTGCCTTTAAGCGAGCTCAAAAGCCTCCAGCCAGGGGCATAAAATACTAACTAAATTATAAACTAAACGACTGCGCACTAAGGGCACCCCCTGTGGGGTACGGACCTCGGCTTAGGGAGTCGTTGTCATTGACCAATGATAAACAAGGCAAAGCAATAGGCTGGATCAAGTTAGGGGAATTATTATTATCAGGGGAGTTTAAAGCTACAGGCACAGCTACGCCACCAGCTGGCTCGATTAAACCGATCAAGGGACATGAATTTACATTTACATACGATTTTTTCGAAGACAGCTCTGCTTATAAAGGCGGATAGTTGACATGTGTGCACAATATCTACACTTAATCGTCTATGGTTGCTGTCTTCAAGTTTATGAAGCTACTCATCGTAGTGCTTTGGATAAGTTACACTAGATGGCGCTGTATGTTTGTTACATTACTTGTTTTTACTACACAAGCTGTAGGTCCACATTAAGCACACATCGAGCTTTAGAAAGAGACTTTATGTACAGTCAACAAAAGAAATATCTAGGCAGGGTGTACTAACATATTTGTATGTGAATTGTTTCATGTTCAATTGTATATATATGTCAGAGGAGAATGTCAGCGTTCGTTACCGGACTAGTTGTCGTCCATTGTTGTAACCGAAATAAGACACAATATGCACTCTACAGTTTTAATTTGATCGATTTAACAAACAATCGGTTAGAAAGTAGCACACACGAATCGGATGGAACTGCATTCGTATCGGAACGCGGCGAGGTCGGGGCGAGGTTGGTAGCGCACGTCCGTTCAGTTCGGTATCTAATCACGAAGTCCTCATCAGGTACAGGAACCTTGAATGGCAGCCGTCATCTGTCACTGTTATTTTCCCCGCAAACTCAAAATGACATTGACAGCTCGCACAGTGATGCAACCCCATTTCCGAACACACCCAAGTCGCTACAACTTGACGTTCCGTTCAGAATCCACGACATATATAACATTGTTTTTGCAATACTCCTACTTTGTAACACACCAACACATAATTGTATATTTTCACGAAATTGAACATGAAGCAATTCACATACAAATATACCCTACCCTGCCTAGATATCTCGTTTGTTGACTGTACATAGGTATGAGTGACAGACGAGTGTTGATAACATCTCAATTCGAAATCCAAACATAAAATTAATAATATATTAAAATTAATAATATAGCCGGGGAACGGGTGTAAAAGAAACTACAGTCACACACACTATAATCATTCAGATCAACAAAAATTACAATTCAGCAGAACTTTTAAGTGTGTACGCACATTCGCTCGCTGGTGGGTAGCTAACTAACGATTACAATGGAAACTTACTGGAGCTTGCGCGGGCGTCGTCAGACGGGCGGCCGCGTAACCACTCTGGATTGCCATGATATCATTTACCTTCTGCCGCACACAATCAATCTGCCCTAGCCTTTTCCCAACTATGTTGGGGTCGGCTTCCAGTCTAACCGGATGCAGCTGAATACCAGTATTTTACATGGAGCGACTGCCTATCTGACCTCCACAACCCAGTAACTGGGTAATACGATACCCCTTGGTAAGACTGGTTGTCAGACTTTCAGGCTTCTGACGACCCGTAACAACTGTCGAAAATCTACGAATGACAGCCGGGACCAACGCGTTAACGTGCTTTCCGAGGCACGAAGGAGTCTCGGTATGTAAAAATGGTCACCCATCCACTGACCAACCCCGGCAAGCGTAGCTTAACCTGGTGGATCGACCCGTGCGGCTGTTATTACTTAGCCACGAGCTCCTCGTCTGCCGCACACAATAAAATAATATATTATTAAAATAATGTATTTTTTGTAACACACATATTTTTTTAATTTTCGTGTACAATCAAGCATAATAATTATTATATTTAGCTATATAATATAATAATTGCATCATGCATATTGTATATGAGCATAGAAGCTGATGCTTAGTAGGTACTTGTCACACCGTTTAAACATGCTCACACAGTTTTGTTTTAGTGAAAACGCCATTCAGTACGAGTCAATCAATAGAATCTGATCCTATAATTTGCCAAGCGATAAGCTACAGTAACAAGCTTGTGAATTTTCAAGCTGATCCATAGCTTTGACATTATAAAAGCTAAGGACCTACTTAAAAATTCAATCGCTCGACAAGTCCCGAGCTTAGCCGAACTCAGACGAACGTTAGTACTAACGAGGACAAACCGGCAAACCCACACTGTGTATCCTCTGACGTATGCTGTGAAGCGCAGTTGAGGAAACATTGAATTTGGCAAACGATGTTACGTATTAGTTTGTAGGTACAGATGCGTCTTGTGACGTTGTCAAGTTCTGTACCGCTCAAGCGGAGTTTCTGTAGCGAGCTTTGATAATATTGTTAGTAATTTATTGTGAAGAAACGCTTACAAGAGGCTTCACTGTTGCGAAAAAAAAAGATCAGGGAAATGGTCAATTTTAGTACCTATTCGAAGTATGGTGTCTCCACAGGTGAAACGAGTTGGTCTGCCGGCTCTCAGTGGTCGTATTTCAGAGCTTTGTTATACGCAAGGCGCTTAGTTATAGAAAAATTCAACTTAACGGTGATCAATAAAATAAAGAATTAAATCGTACAAATCAAAGTTTTATTAATTCAACTTACATAATCTAATCATCTTTGGGTAAAATCACAGATTAATAATTAGTAGTTAGATATTTACTTACTTTTAACATTCTATAATTTTTGAGTTGTTCCATTAGTTACATTTAAATTAAACCATAAAATAAAATAATAAATGCAGTTTTTATTTTTTATTTAATTACAAATCATCGTTCCATAACTCCAGACTTATGATTTTGGAACGAAGTTCCTTATCGCGCGTTGTGAAAGGGGGCTAGACGGAAAAAATTCTCACGAAAAGTTGTAACGACACTTTTTGCTATAGTAAGCTATTGTAAGCTGTGCGACGTGCGCATGTTTCTCTGTCTGTCTCTCTCTCTCTCTTATAGAAAGATTAAGTTTATATTACATTATATTTGTTAATAATAAAAAAAAATATTATTATAACTTAAAAAAAAAAAAATATTACAATTCCTTCACTAATTAATCGAAAGGAACTTCGTTCCATCCGGGTGTCCCTTGACACCTCTCAACTTTTTTTTTTCAATGGTGGCGCTAGTTTAGGGAATCTTTACTAATATTGTAAATGCGAAAGTGAGTTTGTTTCTTCGTTGCGCTTTCTCGCTAAAACGGCTGAACGGATGTGAATGTAATTTATATAGCACAAGGGTAGACCATGACCAGGATTAGGACATAGGATATTTGTTACTTATCCCGATATATAAACCAAGGGGTGCAGCTAATATTAAATAATTCTACCTATATACTTCGGATCTCATTAGTTATTAAGTTTCTGCCTACCCCCATGGGAAGAAGGCGTGAGTTTATGTGTGTGTGTATTATACCTATATTTAATTTATATTGTTTTATTAAATAATTCTTTGCTGTAAACTTCTTTATTTAAAATCTGCGCTGTTTAATACTCAACACTGGGCTATTTTAACCTCAAATGGAGCGATGCGATCCACATACGATGCGATGCGGCTAGGGCGCAGCGGTGCCAGAGCGGTGCCGCCGCGGCGTCACATCACACGTAAACTAGGCGAGACTAGACCTGGGGTTGGACGATTCCGCCGAAATGGCTTGTACCCATCAAACTCATCGCCCACTGCGGCGTCCCATAGGTAGTAACGGTGCGCCGCCGCCACCGCACCGTGTGTGTGTACGCCCATGCGTGGAAATCGTTGCGGTGCGCACCGTATCGTGTGGACCGGACCTTACAGGCTGTTTTAAAACCATCTTCTCTGACCTGCGGAGCCTTAATATAGGCCCTCGAGATATAACCCAGACGGAGACTATAATAATTAACAATTTAGATCAGACTAGGTACAATTTACTCCTTATAGGTAATATCCTTGCATACTTGTAATCATCAATCTCAAATTGAAAATATTAATTCTCTTATTAGTTTTAAATAAGTAAGTACGTGAAATAAAATATTTATTATTACCTATTGTCCCGTTTTTCGATGTATTTTTTTGGCTTTTCCCACATATAAGCGTCTTGCATACACAATGATTGCTCTGAAATACAACCACTGAGGGCCAGCAGACCAACTCGTTTCACCTTTTTTTTTTTTTTTTTTGTGGATGAGAAATCATCAAATGACTTCTCCCGCTCCCGCTGGGCAGAGCGGGAGGGCGTGTCAGACTTTTACTGACTAAAACCCACCCATGTTCCTTCAGCTGCCCGTGCCAGGGCCTCAACTCGTTTCACCTGAGGTACTAAAACTGACCTTTTCTCTTATCGTTTTTTTTTTTCCCCCAACAATGCGGTGACTTGCGAGCATCATAGCTCTGAAATGCAACCACTAGAACCGGCAGACCAACTTGTTTCATCTGCGGAGACGCCATACTTTGAATATATATAAAAAAAAAAAAAAAAAAGTTTTTTGCATACTATGTACTAAAAGTGACCATTTCTCTTATCGCTTTTTTTTCCCCAACAATTCGATGACTTGTGCGCATCATAGCTCTGAAATGCAACCACTGGAGCCGGCAGACCAACTTGTTTCATCTGCGGAGACGCCATACTTTGAATATGTACTAAAAGTGACCATTTCCCTGATCGTTTTTATTTTTTCGCACCTATGAAGCCTCTTAAGCGCTACTCGAAGTTACAACCACTGAGAGCAGGCAGACCGACATCATTCGCATTAGGGGACTACTCTACAACCTATAGAAGTAAATCTAACCGTATCCATGATCGTTATGAAAAATCCCGTCACCTCTTAGACTATTAATATAAGTCTGAAATCACCAATTCGGCTTGAGTAAGCGTGGTGATCAATGCTCGTGCTTTCTCTGTATCACGTCAGCATCAATGCTGACGTCACTCAAAGGAACAGCGTCGCATGGTTGAAATGGCGTTCACTTACAGGAGTACTGTGTGATGGACGTATTCCCATTAAAACAAAAGTCTATAAAACAGCATTTCATTCAGCGTATGGATCTGAATGTTGGACAACAAAGAAGACGCATGAAGAAAAGGTCCAATGACATGAAAATGCTTATATGGACGGGAGGTGTGACCAGACTTGACAAAGTCCGCAATACATACGAGACAGTTTTAACGTCGCACCAATCACTGATAAAATTACCAAAAAGTGTATGGTATGATATGGACACATTAAAAGACGCAATGAAGATCATGCTGGTACAAATTTCACTAAATCTGCCAGAACAAAAGAGAGGCAGAGGCCACCCACCATTGACTTAGTGGTCAAATATAAAAAGTGACCTCGTGAAAACCCAATTTCCGAGCGGGTGCCTAAGTGACCACTCACTAAGGACACCCCCTGTGGGGTACTGACCTCAGCTTAGGGTGTCGCTGGACATTAAAGGACTAGCTGAATCGGATTAATATTATTTTGGGACAAATTTAAAGTTAGAGGCTCAGCGGCCGGGCTGGCTTGAGCAAGGGTCTGGGCGAGAGGTGAATCGTGTTTAGTGGCCAGTAATTTATAAGGCTAGGAGTAAACGTAGGTTGATGATGAAAGCGCTGTGCCCACACACGGTCGTGTGTTGTTCGTCGAGTTGTTGAGCTTCTTATGTTCTGAGTTGAGTTAAACGATAACTAATAAATGCGTGCACTGACTGGACCGGTCCACTTAAATCAGTGTGATTTTTTTCTCAAAAGACCATCGCGGACAGGTGCATGGTCCTCGCATGTTCTGAACAAAATTATGTCTGGACCTTAAAAGGGACTTGAACTCTGAGTTTGTTTCGGTATTTCTTCTCAGAAATAAAAATAGGATACGCCGACATAATCTAGTTTGAAATACAATTGACGTGTAAGGCCTATTTAACGATGTCCGAATAGGCACTATACTCACTGAATAAATTCAAAAATGGAACAGAATTTGTATGAAATTATTGCCAAGAAAGTTAATAGGAACTCAATCGTAGGTGGCAATACAGTCCCTAAAACTGATTTACAGAATAAACGTCATAATTAATCACAATTGACTTAAAAGAGACACTTTTCTAATATCAAATCAAAAACTCTATAATGTAAAGTAATTAGGTACTGCATTAAATTTAGTACAACTAAATGTGGGTAGCGTGTATTAAATAAATAGTTACACTAGTTGGCTTGAAGTTTGTGGAATAACTAGAATGTGGCGGTATCATATAACTAGTACAATTTGTTAAATAACATTTATGTTATGTTCATTCTCATGTCACTGAGCGAATTTGCAAGGGTTAAGAAACACGTGTTATGTTTTTAATTAGTAAATCTTATAACTTATATTATAAGGCATGGTTAATGATCTGGTTTTAAATTATTTAATGAATTTGTACATTAACTACACTACCACTTTGGAACACTAAAATGGTAGCGTATGTATGTAAATAAATACAAAGATTACTATTTCACTATTACAACGAAAAGTAGATTAAAAAAAAAATAAAATAAAAATAATTTATGTCAGACATTTCGTCCATATGATGTTAGCATTGATGTTAGTAATACAAACTACTTATAAACTATGTTAGTAAATTAGTGACAAATCTTAGACATTATTATTAATTCATGTATCTGTTGCGCTCACCTGACGCACCAGGCACATGCACATGTACATGTACCCAATGCGCCCTAATGGCGCAACAGGGCTTCTCACAGATGACCTTCAGAATGCCGTCTCTCACACACTCTGCGCATCATGGACGCAATCTTTTTTCGCAGGATGGTATTAAAACCATCAGTATGAGCTTCGGCAAACATTCCTGATGCACTGCAGTGACGTGGAAGCCCCAACAACACTCTGAAGGCGTTATTATATTGCACTCTGAGGGCGTTGTATGCCCTTTGCGTATATCGAACCCACAGAGTGCACGTGTACAATGATTGGCAAAATGCCTTAAAAAGAGTAAGTAACCTTGACCTCTGGTGTACAACGTGCAAACCTGCGGGCCAACATATTGCATCGGACAGCCAACGCCCTCCGTTCTCTTTCCATGTCAGCGTCATCTTTCAAGTCGTCAGTAATTATGTGCCCCAGGTACTTAAAATCTAGCACCCTTTCAAGGGCCACACCTTTTAACATAACCGGTGGGACATGTGCTGGTTTTTACGCTTTACCCTAAGTACAAGTAGTTTACTTTTCTGTACGCTATACACAAGTCCATGCGCTTCAGCATAAGTCTCGCAGACAGCCAACAATTTCCTGAGTGCGCCAACTGACGGACTCAGCAGCACCATGTCGTCCGCATAACTAATACTATTCACAAACAGACCGTCAATAGAACAGCCGACATGTGTGCTACTGAGCTCGACCATCAGCTTGTTTTTTTTTTTATACATCACAGTTGGTCCCATAAAAAATTGATTAACTTTGCTTCGGTAGTTTTTGAGTTAGCTTCAATAATACGTATTTTTTTCCCACTTTTATATGGATGTTCTTGTTTTGCAGGTAGTGGTATTAGAATTTGTTTGGGGTAGCTTAGTAGCTACCCCAAACAAATTCTAATACCACTCCACTTCTAGTTGTAGTCAACTAAAAAGTGAAAAGTAAAATCTTTTTTACAAAAAAATACAACCGACTTCCAAAAACAACACTACAAAGTGAATAATAACTTTAATTTCGGAAGTCGGCGTCTAGTTAAATGTATTTACGTTTTTTGCCACTACAAAGTGAAAAATAACTTTAATTTCGGAAGTCGGTGTCTAGTTAAATGTATTTTCGTTTTTTGCCACCGACTTCCGAAATTAAAGTTATTTTTCACTTTGTAGTGTTGTTTTTGGAAGTCAGTTGTATTTTTTTTAAACTAGCAGATCCGCCAGACGTTGTCCTGTCAAAACTGGGGTGGTTTAATTTTTCTTTTAAACCACCCCAGTGAAGAAGAGAATAAAAAAAAATCAAATCGGTCAAGCCGTTCTCAAGTTATGGCGTGACCGACGCGACGTGACCAAGGGAAATATGGATTCAATTTTATAGATTAAACGGAGTAATACAATGACATATAAATTATCATTGACGGAGTACAATAACTTTTTTATTGACGTTCATAGAGTAGAATTGGAATAGACAATATATGAAAAAGGCGCGATATTTGCCATAGACTATATAAATATTTTAACAACAACATCTTATGGGTTAGGCAGAGGTGTACTTTAGTACACCCCCATTACTCAATACTCAATATCTTTATTGCTTTACCATAATGTGTACTTAGGTGGTAATTATATCGCAAGCACTCCAGCACCCCGGCTAAAGGTGGCAGCACTGTGTGGTTTTAGTCAGTAAAAGTCTGACAGACCCCTCCTCCTGCCCCAGGGTGGAGGACATCCATGAGGATTTCCACACGATAAAAAAAAAAAAGGTGGTAATTATATAATTGAGATCATTATGGACCCTGTAGGGCACAGTTATATTTACACAAAATCTAGACTCCGGCACCCTAATTGCGAAACACATTATCAATCGGAGTTGGTTTCATTTTGACAGTTCAACAACGTTCATTGAGTTATTTACGTTGTCGAGCAGACTAATTTTTCGAACATATGAAGCAATGGATTAGTAATTTGTTTCAAAATGAAACCAACTCCGATCGATAATGTGATACGCAATTAGGGTGCTGGTTGCTACTGAGAAATTCCAGATGCAACACCCCATAACACTGCCCGACCTGGGAATCGAATCCAGGACCTCATGCTCAGCAGTCGTGCTTATGACCACTACACCAACAATGCAATTAAATAATGTGGTTTAGTACAATTTCCTAGATTAGCTAACCGTTTAAGGTGAGAGGAACCTAAGGCTTATTTCACGATGTCCGAATAGCCACTACTTACCAAATAAATTCAAAAAGCGGATTAGTGCGAGTCGGACTCGCCCATGAAGGGTTCCGTAGCAGCAAGTAACATATTATAAAAGTTCTTGTAGTTCGTTGTAACTTTGATCGATGATTTAATAATAGACCGATTTATGACGTATTAAAAAATAACTACTTACTAGATCTCGTTCTAACCAATTTTCGGTGGAAGGTTACATGGTAATGTAGTACATCATATATTTTTTTTAGTTTTATCATTCTGTTATTTTAGAACTTACAGGGGGGGGGGGGGGGGGCACATATTTTACCACTTTGGAAGTGTCTCTCGCGCAAACTATTCAGTTTAGAAAAAAAATATTCACATTTCAACATAATTTTTGAAGACCTATCCATAGATACCCCACACGTATGGGTTTGATGAAAAATAATTTTTGAGTTTCAGTTCTGAGTATGGGAAAACCCCAAAATTTATTGTTTTTTTTTTTCTATTTTTGTGTGAAAATCTTAATGCGGTTCACAGAATACATCTACTTACCAAGTTTCAACAGTATAGTTCTTATAGTTTCGGAAAAAAGTGGCTGTGGCATACGGACGGACAGACAGACAGACATGACGAATCCATAAGGGGTTCCGTTTTTTGCCATTTGGCTACGGAACCCTAGAAATGGAACAGAATTTGTACGGAATTATATTGCCAAGTAAGTTAATAGGAACTTAATTGTAGGTGGTGAAACAGAACCCTTATGATAATAACAATTTTCACCTCAATTCAATTTTTTTCACCTCGCGAGGAAACAAGTATAACCCTAGAACCAAAAAATTCTAAGACATTTACATGTTTCAATTCGCACTGGGTCCGCGTGGTGGATTACAACTCAATCTCTCTCTCACAGAGGGAATGTGTCCCAGCAGTAGGAACATTATAGACTGATTATGCGTTCGCGAAATATGCAAAATTGTGCTGAAAGCTAATACGACCAATTTTGGCTCACGTATAAACACTTCCCTGGCCCTACATTACTAGTATGTAAATTGCATTAAATAGTTTGTCATACCGCATGACGTTTCAAAGCGGGTACAGTCAAACACAAAGTTAGATTGCAAACAGTTGCAAACGATATTACACGGCAGTATTGATAGTGTTCACTTAGTGGCAAGCTTTGGTATGCTTACTACTGGTAGTGACACAAGTGCTATGCAGTATAGTGATTTAAATTAAAATACCTATGGGTATTGTTTGATTGTATATTTTGATATTTCCGCACTTCCACCAAATGTAATGAGTTAGACACTTGCGCGCCCGCGGGAAGTTTGTTCCCCAACAGTAGATTGTCCGTGGGAACAAAGTTCCCAAGACAATCTTTTTTTACTTTTAACCTTGTTCCACCACTATTAAGTAGGAATATCCAATTCCATGCATTTACTGTGACAGATTATCTGCGTCCGAACCATTTGAGATACGACAACACTCACTGAACTAGTCTATGACATTAAAAAAATATTATTTTCGCTGTCCTATAATCTAAAGTAAACAATAATAAGTTTTTGTCTCAACTTCGGAAGCTTGTAAATAATGAATAGTGTACTGTGGTAAGTGGTTTATTTATGTTTCACGTTAAGAGTTAACACAGCATGCATTTTAAACCATAAAAAATATAGGGCATCGCTTGTTTTTTCATTGTAGAAAATCTAGAATCTAGAAATCTGTAACTAACTGTGTTTGCTCTTTACAAACCTATTTTTGTGAATTTTATTTTTTTATTTTTTTTTGTTTGTAAACACGTGCGAAGTGCGGACTGACGTCACGGTGCACGTACGCATGACTGTGCTACCGACTGTTTTTTGTGTAGAGCCGCTTTCGCACGAGTGGTTAATTTATAAAACATGACTGTAGTGGTTTTTAACCCCCGACGCAAAAAGTGGGGTGTTATAAGTTTGACGTGTCTGTCTGTGGCATCGTAGCTCCTAAACAAATGGACCGATTTTGATGCGGTTTTATTTGTTTGAATGCTGACGTGATCTAAATTGCAAAATCAATCTGCCTAGCCTTTTCCCAACTATGTTGGGGTCGGCTTCCAGTCTATCCGGATGCAGCTGAATACCAGTATTTTGTATGGAGCGACCGCCTATCTGACCTCCACAACCCAATTACTGGGTAATATTGGTAAGACTGGTTATCAGACTTTCGGGCTTCTGACGACCCGTAACGATTGTCATAGATCCATTGATGACAGCCGGGACCAACGGCTTAACGTATTTTCCGAGGCACGGAGGAGTCTCGGTATGTAAAAATGGTCACCCATCGACGGACCAATCCCGGCAAGCGTAGCTTAACCTGATGGATCGACCCGTACGGCTGTTATTACTTAGCTACGAGCTCCTCCAAGACATGATCTAGATGGTTCTAAGTTATAATTTATGAAGATCTTTTCAGGCGTTTGATGATCATCAGCTCATTTTCTACTTGGGAAAAGCGTGCTACTAACTTTCACAGTTCCGATTGATTTCAAATTTGTTATAACTACTGTTACTTCGGTGGTATTTCCAAGACATGCTAACCTTTAGCTGATGCTGCAGCATCAAATAGTCTGCAGGATTCTCAATTTTTCAGAAACGTACACCTGATTTAGCGTGTTTGGGCTCGTGAAGTCTCAATGAGAAGGATTGATGATGATCGAGGCCACATAGTAACCTTAATAATTTTGCTATGCATCACCTCTTAAAACGGTGAAGGAAAACGTCGTGAGGATACCGGCATGTCCTAGAACCAAACATTCGAAGACATGTGTCATCTACCAACCCGCACTGGGCCCGCGAGGTGGATTACGGCCCACTCCCTTTCACCGAGAGGAGGCCTGTGTCCCAACAGTGGGAACATTATGGTATCGCCGTAATCTTTTGATTACGTAAAAAAAGAAAAAAATACATGTCCAATATTTTATCTACATGACGGACAATAAAAAAAATTTTAGTCATCGTCCCTATTTTGTTTTAGTCCCATGTAATAATAGGGGGCGAGCCTATTGCCAATAACCGGGTACAAATCCAGACTTCGAGCTGCTACTGAGAAATTCCAGATGGAAACATCCTTCATTCGTTCATACATCACTTATCAAAAATATAATATACAAACGCATAACCTCTTAAGGGGTCATTGTACTCATCATTATAAACAACTTTTACTATGGGACCAAACCTAAAATCGCGAAAAAAAAAATCAGCTGCTCCCTATATTGTGAAGAGTTTGATGTTGTTAAATGTACTGAACAACAAATTTTTTTTTCGCGATTTCAGGTTTGGTCCCATAGTAAAAGTTGTTCACAATGATGAGTACAATGACCCCTTACGAGGTTGTTGGTGATTAACATATAACCCTGTAGTTATATAAGCAAAACGCCGCAGTTATTTAAATTTATGGTAAATCAAACTACTTTACCATAAACCCTTAAACAAATAGTGGATATATACATAGATGGTTATTTTCACCGAGGACCCTTCTAGCTCAAGGGGGAAGCGCCAGGACAGCCCAAGATAGTCAAATTTACTTACGTTTTTTGCAATTTGTAAGTCAGTATAAGGTTGTATGTTCAAAATATATTATGATACGTGACTATAACAAGTATGTATTTACAGAATTATTAAATCAGTAAAGTCATCTTCAGTCTTTAAAACCAAGTAATCCTATTTCATGAAATCTTAACATTTTAGGATTATACTAACTTAAGGATTTGTATTACTGATACTAATGATTATAAATCTGTAAAATTATTTATTATGGTCGCGAATCATAATTTAATCAATATACAACATAATTTCGCTGGCAACTCTGGCGTCTCCCCCTTTTGCTAGAAAATATAACTCCAAAATCCTTTGATTTATAACACGACCAGTGAATACTGCTGAGACACTTTATGTGCTATTAAAGGACAAAAGAGCCACATTAGTTATTTATAGGGCTTTTATTAGGGTCTTTATATGCTTTTTATTATACCTCTGTTTCTATAAAGAATTGGCGCAGGATGGAATACAGGAAAAGTGAAACAGTGTTATTAATGCGGCTAAAATAACAATCTGGGAAAAAAATATTTTCAAATTAAAATTTCTACTCCGCTTGTATTCAATCATGATTCGAAAGACACGTGGCGCCATCTATTATCATAAAAAGTTATTGTTGTTTTCCTCGGGAACAGTACTTTTTTTCGGGATGAAAGGTACCCTATATCCGTTTCTGTACACCTGACAACGTATATGCAACATTTCAGGATAATCGGTTCAGTGGTTTATGCGTGAAAAGGTAACAAACAAACTTACTTTCGTATTTGTAATGTTAGTTACGATGACATTTTATTGTCAAATGTTGCCTTCACACAATTATTCTGATTATGATGATATTTTGGACAAATTCACTAAGATTTTTCGCGTTTCGCTACATTTGTCACCAATCACGAGCCAGAAATACTTACGATTAATACGGTTTACTAATGTTTGCCTTAATTTAAAATGCTATAACTTTATATGCCATACTTTCATTTGCCATAATTTCATTAGACATAACGCTTCAGTTGCCATAATCATGAAATGACATAAAATCATTTTCACTAATTTTATTGGTCATAATCGATGAAGTGTCATAATAATTTTAATCCATAAATTTATTTGCTATATTTTCCATTTTCAATAATCTCGTTTTCCATAACATTTATTCACCATAATATTCATTTGCCCATACTAGCACAACAATGCTAGTTCAGTACAAGCGCCTGCAATTTTGATGTTATGATTATGTTAACCAACCCAAATGATTAACCAGCAATAGAGGTAATGGTCATGGTTCTAATCTAACCCAAATGATTCACCAATAATAGAGGGGATCTGGCGCTCGGCGGCCGCTGCTGCGGCACGCTCGCTTCGCTCGCTCGCCTTCGCGCGTTAGTGGTCACTGTTCTATCCTAACCTAACCTAACCCAAATGATTAACCAGCAATAGAGGTAATGGTCACTGTTCTAACCTAACCCAAATGATTCACCAACAATAAAGGGGATCTAGCGCTCGGCGGCCGCTACCGCGGCACGCTCGCTTCGCTCGCTCGCCTTCGCGCGTTACTGGTCACTGTTCTAACCTAAACCAAATGATTCACCAACAATAAACTTAAAAACATCGGGTGTTAATGTACAGTGGGGCTACTTTATTTCATGCAAAATTAGGGGATAGGAAATAGGGTTTGGGGGATTACGAGGGGGGGTTAGGGTTTTTAATTATATTAAATGTTGCTTAGGTCAAGTATCGATTATGTAATGTTACTCGTACTTATAGAAACTAATGACTATAACACATGTTATTATGGCAACTTATTTTATGGCAAATAAAAGTTATGACTAATAAGTTGATATGACAAGCGTTATTAGTATAAATGATAATAGTGCAAGTAAATATAATGACGGAAGACGATTATGGAAAACAATAATAGTACAAATGATTTTAAGTTTTGTGGTGGGCACTTAAGGAAAAATGTGTACCAGGGAAGTATGTGCAGTTGATTCGCGCGATGTACAGTCGATGCAGTACCCAAGTCCGGTCTACAGTGGGCACTACTGGCAGCTTCGATGTGGCTGTCGGCTTGCACCAGGGGTCTGCACTCAGCCATTACCTCTTTGTGCGGATAATGGATGCTCTTTCTTCGGATATCCAGGAAGAGGCTCCTTGGTGTATGCTGTTCGCCGATGACATTGTGCTGGTTGCCGAGAGTGGCTTAGAGGTCCAGAGCAGATTGAAGGTGTGGTGGAAAAGATTGGAGACCGTTGGCCTGAGAGTAAGTCGGACCAAAACAGAGTAATTGTTTTGTGATATTGGCGGTCTCTGGTCCTGTGCCCATATCTCTTGCCGGAACGCCCTTACCGATCTGCTCCGACTTTCGGTACCTCGGGTCGCTTGTCCAAGGGGATGGCGAAGTAGACAGAGACATAACGCACCGGATCAACTTAGGATGGATGAAATGGCGACAGGTTACAGGAACAACTTGCGACCCACGGATGCCCCTCAAGTTGAAGGGGAAAATTTACAAGTCCGTGATAAGGCCTGTCGTACTTTAAGGATCGGAATGCTGGGCAGTGAAGAAGACGTATGAAAAAAAATTGCATGCAGCGAGATGAGAATGTTGAGATGGATGTGTGGAGTGACGAGAATGGATAAAGTGAGAAATGAGTATATAAGAGGAAGATTGAAAGTGGCGCCAGTGACAGAAAAGCTGAAAGGAAATCGTTTGTCTTGGTATGGGCATGTAATGAGGAGAGACGAAACGCATGTGACTAAAAGAGTGATGAATATACATGTTGATTGATGGAGAGGCAGAGGAAGGCCAAAGAAAAGATGGATGGATTGTGTGAGGAATGATATGAAAGAGAAGGGAGTGAATGACAGCGTGACGGTTGCCAGGGGAGAATGGAAGAAGAAAACGTGTTGCGCCGACCCGAAGTAATATGGGATAAGGGCAGGAAGATGATGATAATTTTATGGAAAACAACACAATACCGATTAATACGTGTAGGTACAGTCAACAAAAGAGATATCTAGGCAGGGCACACCACATTTGCATGTGAATTACTTCATGTGCAATTTTATATACCTATATTACTTTGTTTTTGTTACAAAATTGTATATTTTCACGAAATTGAACATGAAGCAATTCACACACAAATATGTTAGTACACCCTGTCCAGATATCTCTTTTGTTGACTGTACCTATAATTAATGCACTGTAAGAGTGAATTAGCCCCTCTATTTACTATTTGAGACCAATAAATCCAGGATTTAATATTTTAATCGGTATCAAAGATTCCAATCGATAACTAAAAAAAACCAACACAATACATTGAAAAATCCATAATGGTAAAAGGCACGTATCTTAAAAATAAGAAGACACTTTTATTCTGATCGCTTTATTATGTGAGTGAACCCTTAGGGAAGAGCTACACAGTATTTAAATATCCATTTTATTGAAGTATTCAATCGACTGTTCCTTTGTCAGAAATTTTCAATATATGTCGGCAGACAAAAAGGTCAATATAATGTTAACAATGCTTTCGAAAATTGCAATATTGTATGAACATGGAAAATGGAATGTTGAAATTGAACTTACATATCATGTTGAAATTATTATTGTTTGTTTCATAATTAACATTATTTTTCATTTAATAAGTGCTTTTTGTGGAGCACTAGCTTTTGCCCGCGGCTTCGCCTATGTTTATGGCGGAAATTATCTCTTTGGAACGTTGTTACTACCGGAATAAAAAGTGTCGTATGTCCTAACCTAGGTCACCCTTTCATCTAAATCCGTTCAGGCGTAAAAAAGTAGCAAGCCGAGTTACTTTAGCATTTGTAACTAATAACTTAACTTTGTAATGTCAATTGCCGTACGAGTTGTCACTGATAAAAGACGTAAAGACATCTGTATGGATAATTATAGATAAAGGCATTCTTTTATGTATAGATTTTTTATATTCTTAGGACCATTTCTGTATAATAAAGTGAACGCAATTTTGTCTATGTCTGCATTAAACACGGTACATTGCAAAAATGTAATTAACATTTGGTTACAAAATTTGTCTTATGACACAGAAAAGTTACTGGTTGTTTTAAGTTAATTATTACTTTTAATTCAATATTGTCCTTTCATTGGTCTGTTAAGTTATTCACTATTTATGTATTACCATCAATCCTAGGTTGTAATAGGTCTTTACCTATGAAATTGCCGTTTTGTATGAAAAAATTTAAACGAATTTTTTTCATGCATTTTTTATTTGTATTAATCGAAGTAATCACCCATGCAATCAATGCATCTTTGCCAACGCAGTGGCAGTTTATTGATGCCCTTCTTAAAGAAATCAGCTGGACGGGAGGCAACAAATTCTTCAAAGGCATTTTGTACTGCCTCTCGGGTATTGAATTTTTTCCCGCCAAGAAGTTATCCAAATTCTGGAAAAAAGTAGTAGTCTGTAGGCGCAAGGTCTGGTGAGTAGGGCGGATGACGGAGAGCTTCCAGCCCCAGTTCTTGCAACTTGGAGACCGTCTGCTGTGCAGTATGAGGTCGCGCGTTGTCGTGCAAGAGCAGCGGAGACGAGCGATTGACCAATGCTGGTTGGAGATGTGCCAGCTTCTCCATCATTGTGTTCAGTTCTTCACAGTACACATCTGAAGTAATGCTCACCCCGTTTGGTAAGAAGCTGCGATGAATCACACCGGCGCTAGACCACCAAACAGTGACCATCACTTTTCTAGGGGTAAGTTTTCGTTTAGGGCATTGTTTAGGTGCTGAACCAGGATTCAACCAACTTGCTGAGCGCTTGCGGTTATCAAACAGAATCCTTTTTTATCGCAGGTAACAATGCGGTTCAAAATTCCTTCATTTGTGTGCTCAACGGACGTTGAGCAGTGCAAGGCACGTCTCGACGCGTACTTCGCGCTGGCGATCATTGAGTTCGTGGGGCACCCATTTGTCAAGCTTTTTTACCTTGCCAATTTGACGCAAATGGACCAATATTGTTTTGACGCTAACGTCGAAAGCTGCTACTAATTCAGCCGTAGATTGTGTATCATCAGCTTCCACAATCGCCTTTAATTCGTCATTGTCGACCAAAGTCTTCGTACGACCGCGAGGTTCATTTTTCAGGTCGAAATTTCCAGAACGGAAGCGAGCAAACCAATAACAAGTGGTGCGTTGGTTTGTAGTGTTAGCTCCGTAAACGTCGTTGATGTTGCGTGCCGCTTGTGCCGCGTTGCTGCCACGACGGTACTCATATTCCATAATTACTCGAATTTTTAACGTATCCATGATGACGAAAAAGATTGAAATGCGTTGAAAATGTAACACTAATCAATAAACAAATGACTACTTTTGGAAAAAAAAATCCATGTTTTTAAAATAAAATTAATTTGAAATTAGAATTCTTAGCCAAACGAAAATTATTTTGATTTGAAATGGCCAGTACTGCAGAACGGCAATTTCATAGGTAAAGACCTATATAAACTAATTTGCACTTATGGATAGAATAAGAGTACATAAGAGGAAGTCTAAAAGTGGCACCGGTGACTGAAAAGTTGTGCGGAAATCGGTTGTCATGGTATGTATGGGCATGTAATGTGAAGGAGTGAGGAAAATGTCGTGAGGAAAGTTTTGAGTATGAATGTCGATGGCTATAAGAGTAGGGGAAGACCAAAGAAACGATGGATGGATTGTGTGAAAGATGACATGGCTAGAAAGGGGATGACTACCGAGATGACGAATAATAGAGAAGTATGGTAAAAAAGGACATGTTGCGCCGACCCCAAATAGATTGTTATAAGGGCAGGAGAATGATGATGAATTTGCACTTATGATACCTGAGATACAGGTTTATCCTAGTTCAGGTTGATTCCATTATTATATAACTACCACTTATGATCCTGGGCTTTGTATGTAGGTATGTTTTGTTTCAATTTGTTAAGAATATTATGTGTGTTTGATGTAGGTACTCATTATAAACCTAATAGTATTCGAAATAAGAATAGACCGGGAAATATGGCGTGATTGAATAAAGATCTTCCTGGGTTTTCCTTAAGGCTCCTATTCAACCAATAAAGACACTCAATCGTTAACCAAATCGAACAGATTTATATGAAGCTAACTTTTCCAGCGGCTGCACCCGTGTAGTTATTTGTCGGAAATCATCTCACGGGAACCTACTATCGGGATGAAAAGTATCTTATAATAATAATAATAATAATAATAAGCTGGCAACACCAACGTCAACAGTCACGAAATTTTCATACTTAATTATTTTCAGCTTTATTAATTTTAGTGCCATTATTTTTATTTTATGAGAAACCCTACAATTATCCTGAAATCCAAATATTCCAATATACTACAAGTATGTGCCCGACCCAGTTCTCGAAAATGACCATGTCACTTTGTACTGGGATCGGTCTATCATTACTGACAGGACTATTGTCGCCAATAAGCCTGATATAGTGGTGATAGATCGGTTAGCGCGCCACGCAATGATAGTCGATGTTACCATTCCACATGACGAGAACCTCGTGAAAGCTATAATAATAATAACCCCATTTTAAGCATTGTTCTCATGTAAGTGACTTGTGTCTTTTTTGAGAATAAATATCTTTAAGCCTAACCTAACCCCACCGCCGTGATGTTCTTTTCAATACTTAATAAAGTCTGTTCTATATTATCGTAATTGGTCTTAAACGAAGCGAGCATTTTACGGATTTCATTTTTAAATTCATCAAAATCCTCTCTTGTAATCTGGCATTTATGCCGCTGGCTTACAAAAGATGATGATGGCGGTGTTTTTTCTTTGTTTAGAGTGTTCAGTGCGGAGTCAGAGCCAGACTTGTTGGGCGAGTGAATCTGCATAGTACTAGGCAGTTATAGATACGCAGAGGTTAGACAGAGCTCACGATGTAGACGGTGCGTGTGACGAGAGAAACGATACAATACGTAAAATGACGTACGTGACCACGATCAAAAGCTGAAGCTGAGAAAGAGAAACAAATAAAATATCTCGACTTAGCTCACGAGGTTGTTGACATGTGGAATGTGAGCTCGGCTGTCACTGTGCCGATTGTCGTAACGGCCAATGGCCTGATGGCCGAAAGCCTCGACCAACATCTCTCGAGGTTATCATTAGGCGGTTGGATCAAGGGCCTGATTCAGAAGGCAGTACTCCTTGATACGGCTCGCATTGTGAGAAGGTTCCTGTCTCTGCAGCCCTAACCACCGGTAGCTTGGACCCTGCTCCCGACACCGGCGGACCTCTATTTTTTTATATTTATAAATGTTTTTTATATCCTTTTTTTAAGAAATATTTAAAAATCTAAATAGATAAGAAATAAAATAAATAAACGATATTAATAATACCATATTTTTAAATGTTTTTTTATATCCTTTTTTTTAAAGAAATATTTAAAAATGTAAATAGATAAGAAAGAAGATTAATAAACGACATAATAATACTAATATTATTATATCATTTATTTCGGGTAACAATGACCCATAACATAAATACCTTACAGACTATCATACATATTTATTAAAATCAGAAAATATTAATAAAACTATTGTATACGAAGTGACGGCGTCGTATTGTGTCTTATGTGTTTATCCCTGGATTAACACATAAGAGATAGTTTATAATCTGTTATAAACCTGTTATATATGTGTCTGTATGCCAAATTTCATCCAAATCTGTTTAGCCGTTTTTGCGTGATTAAGTAACAAACATCTAAACATTTAAACATACAATTTTTCACATTTATAATATTAGTAGGATTTCATCGCTGTAGTTATTAGAAGCTGAAGAAAATAATAGTTCAAAAATCAAGTATAATTTTGCTTCGTATGTTCCGTACCTACCACCACGAAATTATTACATACATTTTCCAAATCAATTCACGAGAAATTAAACAATTTCCTTACACTGATACTTCCCACTCCCCTTTTAAAAATATTACTTACTAGCCGTTGCCCGCAGCTTCACCCGCGTGGATGTCCGAAATTATCCCACGGGAACCTACTACCGGGATGAAAAGTATTTTATGTGTTAATTCAGGTTATAAACTATCTGTGTGCCATATTTAATCCAAATCTGTTTAGCCGTTTTTGCGTGATTGAGTGACAAACATCCAAACATATAAGCTTTCACATTTATAATATCAGTAGGATTATAGAAGGAAGTAGGATTTTTTTGAAGATTTCCCTAAAACTGACATGAACTTTGCTAAAACTTGCTCTGTTCGTTTACACGCTGATCACGTAGTTAAGAAAGCGTTCGTGACGAGACACAGATATATAGATAGATATAACATTTATTCGGTACACACAAAAGACGCAGCACAACACACAAAAGTACAAATGTTTCAATTTACATGAATTGAAATAAAAATTTTAAAAAAAGGTGCCAACATACAAAAAAAATAAAGAAAAACATACATAAAATATAGAAATAAAAGAGGCAGTTCGGGCTTAAAGAAGATATTCTTTAGTGTAATGTTATTGCGGGGAACGTGCAAATTGGGTTTTAGAAAGGTTACCTTTGGTTGGGTTTACCTTTCTCAAAATCCAACTTCAAATTTGTTTAAATTTTTGATACTATTTGAACCTTTTTTAACTTTTCTCTGTTCAGGTAAGGATACAAACGCAAATTTCAAGCCAGGTCGCCTTGGCTGTTGTCTTAAATCTGAGAAAGAAAGGTTGAATCGAATATTTTATTAGCAACTAAAAATGCTGGCTATAACTTTGGTGAAGTGAACTTGAAGTCGGCTGTTATTCCACTTGATGAGGACTTGACACTATTGACAGCGAACTTCAGCTAAGTTATCATGGTGAGTTTTTTTACTAAATAGAGTGGCAGACCTCTTTTAATGATGAGTGAAGTCGAGCCCAAACCCAAAAGCATTTATTCCAAATAAACCAACTACAGACATTTTTGTGAACTCTCAAGGGGTCGGCCAGTCAGAAAGATAAAGCTAGTTACCTATTCTAAAGTGTGGTAGGTTCCTATGGAGAAGAATGGGCAAGAAACTCCACGGACACTCTTTCAAATCAAAATTAAGTTACAATTTAATGGTTACATCATTCATGTTCATTCATACTTGTGAGAACAATGTAGAACGACGTGCATGTTAAAAGCGACCATGATAAAAAGATTTAAAAAAAATTGCGAAAATTCAGAGAGCATCTTTTGATTAAAGTAAACGGGAGGTACAGGTACATGTATAGGTACGTGTAAAATGTAGACTCGTTGTTTATGTTCTCTTATAAGGTTTCCAAGGGATCAATTCATTTCTGATTAACAATCCTTGCCACATTGCCCAAAATATTATGTCTGAAAATATAAACACAAATCTGAGAAAGATTCCAGTATTTTTGAGAACGTTCGCATTTTTCTCAGTTTTAATCTGACAAAAATGAAATTCCTCTATACTACCCATGGAATTAGTATGTACTGAATGCACCTACATTTTTGACAAGTTTTTGACATTGACTGTTGCTAAAGCTACGGTTTCCTAGAAGAGCAGTGATCGCCCTCATAGCGTCCGCAATTTATCGGCGTCATTGCGAATTTAATGACGTAATAAACGTTGTTCTACGAGTATGTTATGGGGGATTTGGTTTCCGCACTTAGTCCTTCGAGTGCGTGCGTGCGTGTGTGCGTTCCACAAACGTTGGTTATGAAAGTAAGTTTGTGGTTTCCTAGAGAGCGTTTTTGACACCGTAATGTCAAACCCCACTGCCAAAAGATTTAAATCGCTAGATTTACCCTCACCGTACCTACTTATACGCAGAAAAGAATCCATACTGAGAAGAGTAAGCTCACATTATTATGAAATAGCGTTTCATTGACAATCGAATCAAGTCACTGCGTCTTTGTGTGTCAGAGGTCTAAGCAAAACAGAAACGCGACTATCTTTTGACACGGTAGCGCGAATCTAACGATTTAAATCTTTGTCACTGCCATCATTTTCCTGACAGCCGTCACTGCGGCCGTTATGTGCGGCCACATCTCTTTTAGGAAACCGTCGTTTCAGACGTGATTGCAGATTTTAAACGTTTAAAATACGAGAATGGCTTATTCTTCAGCGTTTATTTCCCCCTTCATTTATTTGGGAATTGCAACCATTTATAGGTTATTTTAGCCCCAAAGGTTCAGCTTATTCACGACACTATCTTTGCTTAATATTTCACAGGAATATTACAGTTGTATAATTAGAATGACTAACAATACGGAACATTTTATGAGACTTTATCATAAATTCTAAATACAGAGCAAATTTACCATGTTTTCAGAGCACTGTCGTGTTATTTACGCGTTTTAATTTATACATCAGTACCAAAACTACCTGGAGACACGAATGTATTATGAAACTCATTCGAAGCAATTACTACTGAATTTTCTTTTGCGTTTTATTGCTCGTTTTGTTCCACCTTTTCACTGCGACACTTCAATTCTGATGAACAAACTTCGCAATGGATGTCAAACGATGAAAAGTTGCGTTTTATATTTCCTTCAAATTCTCAAATTCGGTGGCTCTGGACAGACAGTGTCGTGTTACATGGTCGTTTGGCAAACATAAAATTGTTTTGTTCTCTGCATATTGCGGTGGTGAGACATTATATAGATTGTGGTCACCTTTTTGTCTATGGTTCTATAAATAACAGGGAAATAAAAATTTAGTAATGAGAATACGTGAATCATTAGGTACGTCTAATAATAATAATAAAATTTATTAATTTCCAAAAAAGAGAAGGTTACAGACTTATATATAAAGCTTGGTTAACAAAAAGGTAGTGGTAGGAAGCAAGTACTGAGGAATAAGCTATGCTGCAGAAATCTGTAAACAATAATTGGTGAGCCCTGCCTCTTAAACTAGGGTTACGTGTATCTTAAGAGACAGTGTTCAGCTATGGGGTTAATGCAATAAGATTTATACAACTAGTGGTTTGTGTCGATCTACCTAGTGATTATAATTTTTTAATTTAGCTTAGGTTACAAGTTTATAATTAAAATAAAGAAGGGAAAACAATTTAATGCATGCAAGAGTGTGTGTGTGTGGATGTATGTTTGTTGGCGTCTAGGTTCGGGCTAGGAATATCAATGGCTTATCACCAGCTTTAGAGAACGTCCTAGTTAGATCAAGACCTATAAGAGATAAATTGATATTAGGTATAGACAGAAATTTTCTCAAAGGAGCCCAATCAATCTGCCTAGCCTTTTCCCAACTATGTTGGGGTCGGCTTCCAGTCTAACCGGATGCAGCTGAATACCATTATTTTACATGGAGCAACTGTAGGCAGTTGCTCCATGTTGTGTGTGTTGTTGTGTTTTTTTTTTATCGTATCGGTCAGATAGGTCTGACCGATACGATAAAAAAAAAAAAAAAAAAAATTTATTTCAGTTAACTTTACAAACTTCTACAATATTAATCGATACCTCTTGGTAAGACTGATTGTCAGACTTTCGGGCTTCTGACGACCCGTAACGACTGTCAAAGATCCACGAATGACAGCCGGGACCAACGGCTTAACGTGCTTTCCGGCACGGAAGAGTCTCGGTATGTAAAGATGGTCACCCATCCACGGACCAACCCTGGCAAGCGTAGCTTAACCTGATGCATCGACCCCTGCGGCTGTTATTACTTAGCCACGAGCTCCTTTCTCAAAGGAGCCCATCGCTATAAATTACTCCCTGGTAGAAAAAACATGGTAAGTTACCGCTTAACAAGAGGTGAGCTACACATTTGCCAAATCTGATACTTATATTACGTACACACAGCAGTAGGTCAAGTTACTACAAACTGTCAAATTTTCTCATTTTGATTTTCACCTTAATCATCAACATTCTAAGGTTTAAAATCATTTAAAGAAATTTGAGAGTTTGGTATAACTTGATGTACTGTTGTCTGTACCTACAACTGCCTATTATTTTGTAGAAATTTTCCATAATACTTCAAAAACATTATACTGAAAAGACTGCTCATGACGTGTTAGAAAGGTCATCCTTCTAATTACTTTTATTTCAAACGTATTTAAAAAACTTTATAAGTACTGTCAACAAAAGAGATATCTGGGCAGGGTGTACTGACATATTAGCGTGTGAATTGTTTCATGTTCAATTTTGTGAAAATATTCACTTTTGTGTTGGTGTGTTACAATGTAGGAGTATTGCAAAAACAAAGTAATATACCTATATAAAATTGAACATGAAGCAATTCACATACAAATGTGTTGGTGTGCCCTGCCTAGATATCTCTTTTGTTGACTGTACATTTATATCAAATTATAAAAGTTAATACTTCTGTTGCAGCACAAACACAAACTCAGGAATGGCAAAGAATTATTTTTTGCTGCAAACTTTCGTTTGACTTCCCTATCAAAAGATCTCTCAGTGAAAGGTTACAATCTACTTTGAAAACTTTAATTCACGTCATACACAAATATTAAAGTTTATTATCATAAATTACTGGGTTTTAAGTCAATAAAATATTTTGTAGTAAGATTATTGAAAGCTGTATTTTAAAATTTGCTTCCTCTGGACTTGCATTCGTCTTTTCCACAGATTTAGATTCTCCGAGCGGTCAATCAAATTTTACTTATCAGATGATTTTGTTTTTTGTCGACAGTCCCTCGTGGATGTTTTTGTTGTTCCTCGTGGTTCCTCATAACAAGCTGTTATTTAATAGTAGTTTTGCGTAGCTACTTCTTGACTCTTTTATAACCTACGAAAAAAAAGGAGGTTCTCAAGTCGACGCGTATATTTTTAGAGAAGAAAACACAAACGCTTTGATTAACAAGGCCATGCCAAAAAGAAGTAAAATATTTACTTACGTAGGTGCTATTTTTTTACAGACATGAAAGAGGTGCTGATTATTTTCAGGTATGCAAAAATATAATAGGCATGGAATTATAAACTTTAAAAGCTAATCCAGATTAATTTGAAGCCACCCACATTGGCCCCACGTATTCTGGTTAACACATAAAGGTCAATTTAGACCAAACGAGTGAATACATGTTCTCTATCAAATTCTTTTTATGTAAAAAGGCAAAATCGTTTGCCTATTCCTACTAAAATATCAAGAATCAACATCATCATCATCATCTGCCTAGCCTTTTCCCAAATATGTTGGGGTCAGCTTCCAGTCTAACCAGATGCAGCTGAATACCAGTATTTCACATGGAGCGACTGCCTATCTGACCTTTCCAACCCAGGTACTGGGTAATACGGTACCCCTCGGGAAGACTGGTTGTCAGAATTTCGGGTTTCTAACTACCCGTAACGACAGTCAAAGATCCAAGAATGAAGGGAGGGGTCACCCGTATGTAGACTGACGGCGGCAAGCTTACCTTAACCGCCGCCGCCGCCGCCGCGTGGTGCTCCGTCACTTCCGCGGTCAAGTTCCACAGGGCAGCACTTAAAGTCAAGCTAGTGCAAAGAGGAATGCTACAAACATAGTCTAAAGCCAATTATATTAACACAAGTAATGTTTATATTCAAATATGTATGTTTAGGTTAAGGTATTTATCTATGGGCCGTGTCGCCTGAAATAAATGGTTTATTTATTTATTTAACCTGATCGATCGACCCCCGCGGCTGTTATTACTGGCCACGAGCCCCTCAAACTAAAATATCAAGAATGTCAACAAAATAATACTCTTGCTCTTGTTTTGTGTTCGTTTGGTCTAAGCTCAACTTTACAAACAAACGATTGAAACATCAAAAAATCTAGCAAATCCTGTCAGCTTTACCTGAGATTATCTCGAACAAAAAAAAAGTAAAGTTTTCCCTACAAAAGCGAGTATGTACAAGATTTACGGCATGAATATTTTCTAGAGCACACAAAGATAAACCCTTCACATATTCGGAGACAAAAAAAATACTTCTCTACTTAACAATTCAGCCGAAGAAAGATATTCGGGAACTTTATCTTAGAACTTTGGGATGTACGAATCGGTTGAAATTGAGGTCAAATAGATTTGAGATTTGAGTTACATAAAAAATAGACAATACCGAAACTTTTAGAAAGTGTTTCAGTAAGTAATTCTTGCCTAATTTTGGAATGAACTGACGAATTCATAAGCCTATTTGATGGCTTTGTCTGTAAGTATATTCATGTAGCTTATTGTTTCATTATTTTGATAAATATACTTTTCTTATTTCTAAGAAAAACAATAATTATTATAACTCCTTTGTGTGTGGCAGTGTCGCATCGCACTATGCGACACTGCCACACACAAAAAGTAAATGTGACATCGCTTCTACGTTGCTTCGTAAAGCAGACTCAACTGAAATTCAAAACATTAATTTCAATTAAACCATTACATTAAATGAATTGGGGAATTGAGGAGCTCCTGGCTAAATAATAACAGCCGTACGGATCGATCTATCAGGTTAAACTACGCTTGTCGGGTTTGGTCCGTGGATGGGTGACCATCTACATACCGAGACTCCTCTGTGCCTCGGAAAGCACGCAAAGCAGTTGGTCCCGGCTGTCATTCATGGATCTTTGACAGTCGTTACGGTTCGTCAGAAGCCCGAAATGCTGGCAACCAGTCTTACCAAAGGGTATCGTATTACCCAGTAACTGGGTTGGAGGTCAGATAATCTGTGGAGAACGTAGTGGGTAGCAAAATTGTTAAATGTAATATTTAAGTTATTTTGTCTATTTGTTATTGTGCTACTGTTTCTTTGCCCTAAATAAATAAATCAATCAATCTGCCTAGCCTTTTCCCAATTATGTTAATAGGTCTTTACCTATGAAATTGCCGTTTTGTATCGTGTATATGTATTGTGTAAGTAATCACCCATGCAATCAATGCATCTTTGCCAAGGCAGTGGCAGTTTATTGATGCCCTTCTTAAAGAAATCAGCTGGACGGGAGGCAACAAATTCTTCAAAGGCATTTTGTACTGCCTCTCGGGTATTAAATTTTTTTCCCACCAAGAAGTTATCCAAATTCTGGAAAAAGTAGTAGTCTGTAGGCGCAAGGTCTGGTGAGTAGGGCGGATGACGGAGAGCTTCCAACCCCAGTTCTTGCAACTTGGAGACCGTCTGCTGTGCAGTATGAGGTCGCGCGTTGTCGTGCAGGAGCAGCGGAGACAAGCGATTGACCAATGCTGGTTGGAGATGTTCCAGCTTCTCCATCATTGTGTTCAGTTCTTCACAGTACACATCTGAAGTAATGCGCACCCCGTTTGGTAAGAAGCTGTGATGAATCACACCGGCGCTAGACCACCAAACAGTGACCATCACTTTTCTAGGGGTAAGTTTTCGTTTAGGGCATTGTTTAGGTGCTGAACCAGGATCCAACCAACTTGCTGAGCGCTTGCGGTTATCAAATAGAATCCATTTTTCATCGCAGGTAACAATGCGGTTCAAAATTCCTTCATTTGTGTGTCTGTTGAGCAGTGCAAGGCACGTCTCGACGCGTACTTCGCGCTGGCGATCATTGAGTTCGTGGGGCACCCATTTGTCAAGCTTTTTTACCTTGCCAATTTGACGCAAATGGACCAATATTGTTTTGACGCTAACGTCGATAGCTGCTGCTAATTCAGCCGTACATTGTGTATCATCAGCTTCCACAATCGCCTTTAATTCGTCATTGTCGACCAAAGTCTTCGGACGACCGCGAGGTTCATTTTTCAGGTCGAAATTTCCAGAACGGAAGCGAGCAAACCAATAACAAGTGGTGCGTTGGTTTGTAGTGTTAGCTCCGTAAACGTCGTTGATGTTGCGTGCCGCTTGTGCCGCGTTGCTGCCACGACGGTACTCATATTCCATAATTACTCGAATTTTTAACGTATCCATGATGACGAAAAAGATTGAAATGCGATGAAAATGTAACACTAATCAATAAACAAATGACTACTTTTGGAAAAAAAATCCATGTTTTTAAAATAAAATTAATTTGAAATTAGAATTCTTAGCCAAACAAAAATTATTTTGATTTGAAATGGCCAGTACTGCAGAACGGCAATTTCATAGGTAAAGACCTAATATTTTACATGGAGCGACTGCCTCAGAGCCTATCTGATATTCGGGAACTTGGGAAAATTATATTCATTAAAATTTCTCTTGACCTCGATTACGCCTCGTGGAAGGAGTTAGATGGTCTACGATTTAAAACAGATTTGCTTTTATTCTCAACTTTGACTGGATTTAGGCAGTAGGAAATACAAACGCGGCCATCCACTATGGAAAAACGAATCTATAAAACTCACCGAGTCAGATAAATAATGTATGGATCCCAAAAGATGGTACGGATGTGAAGGCCATATATCGCTCCATGTAAAATACTGGTATTCAGCCGCATCTGGTTAGACTGGAACCGACCCCAACATAGTTGGGAAAAAGCTAGGCAGATTGATTAAATGAGTTGGAGACAGGAATATGAATCTCTTTGCGTATTCCAAAGGTTCCCATACTTTAGAACACTTTTAAATCGAAATACAATAAAATAATTTGATAATTTATGATGCAATACTTTTCTGTCTATTTTTGCTTTGCGAATTTTAACAAATTAGATGCAGAAACAAAACAACAATCTTTAAAAAAAAAACATGAAATCTTCATTTAGGTTAACTTCACTTACCAACCAAAACGTCTCAAATCTACCACTTTTTGACGGAAAGTTTCCGTCACCTCTAAAACAAATTTTCTGTATATAAAGCTATGTATTACTTGGCTTTCACGTAAAAAAGTTTCTTGTAAGCCCTTTGTCTTATGACAAGGGATTGTTGTTGAGTCGCACAAAGCAGGACCTGATAGGAACTTAGTAACTTTGTTGGCAGTAACTTATTTGTGTTATCTAATGAGAGCAATTATATTCAGAAATACTTGCGTGTATGGTACGTTATTTTAGCGTCTGTAGGATCTTATGTATCTTTCTTGTTCTAGTTTTTCTGTTCCGTTTCTGACTCTGTTTCTTGCGATAACTATATCGCCATCTTTTGTATGTTAGTGCTGACCTGACCAATGCGCCATTTTCCCGAACCGCATCTATAACAAAATTAGCATATAACATTCCCACTGCTGGGACACAGCCTTGAGAGGGAGTGGGTCGTAATCCGCTACGCGGGCCCAGTGCAGGTTGGTGTATGTCAGTACAAGTCTTCGAATTTTTGGTTTTAGGACATGGCGGTTTTCTTAGGATGTTTTCCTTCACCATTTTGAGAACAGTGGTGATGAAATAATTTACACAAAGTAAAGTGCCTGCTTGGGTTTGTACCCACGACCTACAACTCGTAAGTCGCGGCTGTTACCGCTGGTCCACTGGTGGTGGTATATTATGAGCATTGGCTCATAATATCTCAACTATGCTAGTGAGAAAGTCACGATGTCATTTTTTTCTGCCATGCTAACGACAATTTTAGTGCGGGAGAATGGAAGTGTACAAATACCTTCTATTAGACATAAAGAATGATAGTACTATTACACAACTATAATTTAATAAATTAATCCTAACCTCATAGAGACATGTTGGGGTCGGCTTCCAGTCTAACCGGATGCAGCTGAATACCAGTATTTTACATCGAGCGATTGCCTATCTGAGACAGTCACTCCATATAAAATAACATAATTGGGAAAAGGCTAGGCTGATAATAACAAACAGACAAAATAGCTTAAATATTACATTTAACAATTATGCTACCCCACTACACAACACCACAGACAACAATACAAACCACACACACACAGACAACAACACCACAGATCCAAACACACACACACAGATTACAATTTATATATATATATATATATTTTATATATTTTATTAGGATTTAAAACTAGCTAGTGACACAGATACAATATTGTCCTAGATGATTGATGTTAAAATATAAAGTAACGTTTAGACAGTGTTACTCTACTGAAACTGGTTGAGTACTTGGAATTGATAGAGTAGTACCTACGCTATTACTATACCCATGTACACCAGGCTTTAAGCAATTTCTAAACCACAACCTCGTAAAAGTAGAGATGAAAGTCATATTATTCAAACTGGAGACTACGTACTCGTCGCACCAGTATTCAACGGTACAAACGCACACAGACTTTCAATAGCAGATGTATTCACAAAACTTTTGTTTCGTAGCTCGCCCGCCACGATGGATTTGAATTTTTATTCATTCAAAGCGCTTTTAAAGTAGGGTTGGATACTGGAATTAGAAAATGCACTCGCTTATCAAAACTTTGGGAGCTTAGCGGACTAGAGGGCAATGGCTATTACTCTATTTCTTTATTTATTCTATTTATTTAGTAATTTCAGGGAAGATTTTTTGGCTCACGATCTTGACGGTGCTCAAAACAGATTTATCACTAGTAAATGAGATATAGAGGGCAGTGGTGGCCCAGTGGTAACGGCCGCGACTTACGAGTTGTAGGTCGTAGGTTCGAACCCTGTCAGGCGCTTTACTTTGTGTAAAAAATATTTCATCCCCACTGCTCTCAAAAGGGTGCAGGACGTGAGGATACTGGCGTGTCCTAGTACCAAAAATTCTAAGACAATATGTGACATTCACCAACCCGCACTACGCCCATATGGTGGATTATGACCCTCAGAGAGAGGAGGCCTGTGTCCCAGCAGCGGAAACATTATAGGCTGATTATGATTATGATATTTATTTAGGAAATGGGATATTGATCCACGAGTTAAAATGAGATTTAAATATAAAATGTCAAATTACTCGAAAATAGTTGATATTTGCATAGGGGTCATACGGGGTCATTTGGTTGCAAAAGGCTTCTCCTATATACCCTTAATGAGTTGCCGACATATTACCAATAACTCTGTAGGTAATAATGATCCCATGCCGATTTCGGCTACGGATGAATATTTCTGTTTATGACAAATAAGGGTTACAATGTTGTGGTCTAATGTGGCTTAAGTTCCCTTCAAAATGGTTGAGCTAATTGGTGCTGATCCATGCGTCATGTTCGTGAACGGGCGCCGTCAGTTGGTACTGGTCGTCTCTTAGCTGCCACGGCTTACTTTTAATGTAGTTGTTTTAATTTTTATCTTTTTATTACGGACGCTTTTTAACGAGCACGTCTTTCTACATTGTTCTCACATGTATATTTTCAACATGAACGATGTAACCAATATTTTGTAAAAATATTTTGATTTCAAAGAGTGTCCGTGGAGTTTCTTGCCCGTTCTTCTCCATAAGGACCTACTACGCTTTGGAATGGGCAACTAGCTTCATCTTTCTGACTGACCGACCCATTGAAAATTCAAAAGTGCCTGTGATTGGTTTATTTGAAATAAATGCTTTGAGTTTGAGTTTGACTTATGTAGCCTATCTAGACAGATAAGTTACGTATACAGTGCGGAAACGTTCGAATACCATCTTGGTAATGGTATTGTATGTTTGAGGGAGGCTTACTCTTGAAATGATCTCACCTGTTGTGGAGATCACTCTTCCGCTGGTCTTCAAAAAATTAGAAAAAAAAAAAAATTATCTTGACAAATTACATTCCTTTGTGGAGATAAATATTTTTTTTTTTTCAAATTTTTACCTAAAATACTATAGACATTGAGTTGATAGATATTTAAACAAATTGTAAAAAAAAAGGCAAAGGCATAAACATTTCGCCTCATCAAACGCCTTCGTACAGGTACTGAATAATATCCTTCTTACAATGTCACGTAGGTACAAATGCTGGTTTGAGTAAACACCACGAAAGCAGCATTGGCGTGCCAAATTCAAATTCTAGTCAAGTCAAGATACATTAGAGCGATCAAAATTTGCACAGCACTAAACCTCTTGAACAAACAACGGTTAAATTTGGATAGCGGCAGTCTCGAAGTGCTTGAGTGTCTCTGATTATCTTGTATTTGGTTATTTGTTTGTGAGAATACATACGGGAAGGAAGATACAACTGGAAAGCGAAACGAACGACGCGAACGATATTATTTAAATTTTTCTTTACCAGAGAGTCTCGTTTCCTGTCAGTGTCTTTAGGTTCTTTTATTGAAAACTTTGATTTTCAAATCTGTGGGCTTACCCGGTTTCTGAAGGATTTTTAAACGGAGTTTACACTCTCAATAGCTATTCGACAACATTATCTATGTAAGCGAATTCTTTCCATAACCCTTTAGATGTAAATTATGTACTAATTTATGAACCCAAAACCCCAGGGGGAGGAGGGAGGGGGTCAGTTGCGAACCCCATAGGTTCACAACTACTGATGATGATTTTTTTCCATCGCATGATGTTTTTTTACGCTTATATATATCTATGATATAAGCTTATATACCTATTATATAAAGGATTTTTCCTTATGCACACCCATGTGTGCAGTCGACACGTAAGGAGATAAGTTCGGGTCCTCAGATAAACCCTCGATAGTAATTCTCTCGAATTTTAAGCTAAATTCTTCCTTAGTTCTGAAATACGATATCGACCCAATAATCCCTATTGAATGGATAAACTCCATTTAAATACCACAGAAACCGGGCATTACATATTTAACATGAATGAAATTCTATTATTACGGGGGATGCGCTAAGGTAGCCCGCAAAATTCAAATTTTCTTACGTTTTTTGCAGTTCAGTTTCAGTTTGTATATTGATTAAAATATGATTCGCGGCCGTAACTAATAGGCTTAATAGAATTATAATCATTAGAATCAGCAATACAACTTCATAAGTTAAAATTGACCCCAAATCTCATGATTTAATGAAATCATAAAGCAAACAACGTTAGAAACCCTGAATTTCGCGGGCTACCTTAGAGCATCCTCCTTAGATAAGACAGAAATATGAAAAACTTTTTCGATCTATTATTGGGCTAGGTAATGCAATAGGGGTTAGAAAAACAAATATTACGGCCTACATTACAACTACATCTAATTTTTTTCTTCCGTTACTGCCAAATTCCAGATTTTTCTTGAGGTGATGACAGGTGATCAGCTGATTGAATGAAAATACAAACGTGTTCTTTCCTTTTCCAAACCCACCAAATGTTTCTATAGTTTTATACCGAGATAATTTGCATCCTATTGCTTCAACAATCTCATTTTGGTCGAATAATTCGAATAAAACTGACATTCCATTACCGCTTCCACTTTTCACGAATAAAAATGTAAATAGAAAATGTACGGAACCTACAGAACGGTTCGCCTTATGAATTATTAAAGCCACAGAATAAAATTAAGGTTTTACTTGGGTATCGTGAAATTTACACTTTATTTTAAGCCAACCTCTACCTGTTCTAATCATATTTATAAGCTATTTATATGGATTGAATTTGGGAGAGGTTTATTGGAAAATGTTCCTTAAATTACTTATTAGATAAGAAAGAAAATTGTCTGTAACACTACAGCTGTCTGTCTTTCTTGACATAAAAAAATAATAATTCTTAATACAAAATCTGCTTACAAATGCTTACTGTTCCTTTTTTGCTATGTAACCTACTTTCTTTGCATGAAACGAATGAAATAATATTAATAACTCATTTGTAAAAAAAAAAAAAGTGTGGACTGGTGCGGAGTGACGAGAATGGATAAAGTAAGAAATGAGTATTATATTAGGGTGACTGGTAATTAGTGACCGATACTAAAACACATGATACATAAATGTAACGAACAGCAGATTTTTTTTTCGCAATTTCAGGTTTGGTCCCATAGTAAAAGTTGTTTGCTATCATAAGTCCAATCAAGTGTTTAAGTATCGGTCACTAATTACCAGTCAATCTATATAAGAGGAAGTTTGAAAGTGGCGCCAGTGACAGAAAAGTTGAAAGGAATTGGTTTGGCTTGGTATGTGATGAGGAGGGACGAAATGAATGTGACTAAAAGAGTGATGAATATACATGTTGATGAATGAAGAGGGAGAGGAAGGATGGAAGAAAAGATGGATGGATTGTGTAAGGAATGATTTGAAAGAGAAGGGAGTTAGTGATAATTAATTTCATCAAATATTTTATTCTTATTAGACCGAATAAATACATAAAATACGTCATAAACTCACGCCTTCTTCCCATGGAGGTAGGCAGAAACTACAGAACGCCACCTACTACGATCCTTACATACTGCTTTTGCCTCGTTTACGTTCATACATTTCTGGTCATACACGTACGCCGGTTACGAGTACTAAGCAGCTGACCTTTTCGAAACAACATCACCAATAAAGTCACTATATGTCTTCATAGAGTCCTTCCCACACACACATCTACACACTAACATCTGCCTTGTAAATACCTTTTGTTAGTCGTCTTTCATTCATCATCTCAACATAACCAAACCATCTAAGCATACTCTTTTAAATTTTTGTCACTACATCTTCTTTTAAACTGCACCGATTAAATGAATATGCAAAATATTGACATAAAAATTATATTCATTAAAATTTCTCTTGACCTCGATTACGCCTCGTGGAAGGAGTTAGATGGTCTACGATTTAAAACAGATTTGCTTTTATTCTCAACTTTGACTGGATTTAGGCAGTAGGAAATACAAACGCGGCCATCCACTATGGACAAACGAATCTATAAAACTCACCGAGTCAGATAAATAATGTATGGATCCCAAAAGATGGTACGGATGTGAAGGCCATATATCGCTCCATGTAAAATACTGGTATTCAGCTGCATCCTGTTAGACTGGAAGCCGACCCCAACATAGTTGGGAACAGGCTAGGCAGATTATAAAGGCAAACGTATGACATTTATATAGTCCTCCTTTCGATTCCGATAGCGGTGACCTTTCGAAATCACTTCCTTGCGTGTGCCCTTCGATGGCTCGCTGGACCGAATTTAGTTTAGAACACCCGGTCACAACTAGAACAATAAAATTGGACGCTGTGTTGTATGTATACGTGTAGGAGGGCTTAGGTTTCTCTTTGCATATTTGGCGCTTCTCAGTAGTAGCTTCTTGTCGCTTTTCTTCGAAAAGTTTGATACTTTTATAAATAATAGAGCGCTAAAATCACCTGTGTAAAGCGAGCCTCTCCCAACCTGTAGGATCGATAGCGCACGCGTTAAGATGCCTCGTTGAGTACATCCTTATAGTGAAGATGTCGACCGTCATGCTTCCGTTTACCTTCTGCCATCTCAGAGTGAAATACCACTTTGATCAAACGGTGGTCGTACATTTGAAGGACGTGTTCACATCACCTGAGTTGACGCTGCACATGCTGGAACGGTGCAAGACCTCCGTATTAGTACCTAACATGTCCTGCCACTTAATATTCCAGATCAATCTGAGACACCTTAGATGAAATGTGTCCAGTTTCGTTAATGTCTGGTTTGTTTACGCATCATGTTTCTGCGCTATATAGAAGAACAGGTAATATTAATGCCTTGTAAAATACTGGCATTCAGCTGCATCCTGTTAAACTGGAAGCTGACCCCAACATAATTGGAAAAAGGCTAGGCAGATGATGCAGGCAAACGCATGACATTTACTACATTATTGAAGGCTTTAACAGCTAGTTTGTATGCATAGTGCATGCATTTGACCTAGAGAGGGAGGTTACCCCTGAATATATTCAACGGTGGATTTAAAGTTGAGCAGGGTAGGTGAGAGGTGTGAAAGCTAACGGTATGAATGATGCTCTATTTGGTATTGGACATATTAGGGATGTTGACTAAAAAAAATTTTTGTTCGTCATTTAGAGATTATGAAAAAAATATTGGGCAAGTATTTTTTTCTTTTTTTTAATTAAGTTAAAATGTTACATGACTCATTGCTAGATTTAATACGTAGTTTGTTACTGTTATGGCGTAGTGAGCCCCACTCCCCAACTTTAATGCGTTTTATATAAGTATTTTTTTATTAATATGATAAAACAAAAAATACATGTCTAATATCTGCCTGACGGACTAAATAGAATTTCCTTTTTTTTACCCAGGAAATATCATAGTGTTGGTGTTGGTACAAACACCATTAAAAGTCAGAGAATATAAAACACTTGAAAGAAAAAGTGGACTAGAAATCGATTATTAACCATTGATGTTTTTTTTTTGTTTTTTTTTTTTAATTTCGATTTGAGCCAGCTCTTGACCTCGATCTTGCTTGATGGAAAGCGACTAATGAGGTCTATAATGGAACGCGCAAGCCCAGAAGATGCCTGTTCACTCTTGCTTTGAACGCTGACGGGTTAGATACGGAAGGGAACATAGACGCTGGTAGAGAGTTCCACACTTTGGCCGTGTGCATAATAAATGTGGAAGAGAAGCGCTGAGTACTACGAGTCGGTACATCGACCAAGTGCGGATGGAACTTGCAGTAAGTCTGGTAGTCCGGTAGTGAAAGGGAGATGGTAGGATCAGATCGTGGAGCTCCTGCGCACACTTTCCGAAGTTTAGTCTGTAGAAGACCGACGGGCAAGTAACATTACGCCAATGAAGCCTTGTCTTCAGCGCCTCGTCGCCTATGAGCATTTTTGCTCTGCATTCCACCGACTCAAGTGCAGCCAGCTGGTATTGGTGTTATTGTTTGTCAGTCTCTAAACTAAATATCCCTCAGTAATAGATAGATTTAAGATGACCAGACAGACGTTGTCCTGTCTTAGCTATGAATATTCTAATGTAAACACGCGAAGTTAAAATAGTCGTTAAGTTTTCTGAAATTTTACAAATTTCTGCGCAATTTTCTTAATTTTTCTTTCCATAAGAACCTTCTAAGTACAAAGAATTAGAAAACTAAAAAAAAGATGAATGAAATCAGTAAAGTCATTCTCAAGTTATAAAAAAAAAAAACGGTGAAGGAAGAACATCGTGAGGAGAACCGTGAGGAAAAATGCCTGAGAGATGACGACGATGATGACGATGACAACAGCTTGTCAAGCCAAGTCAGAGGCCCATGGGCGGGCATAAAACTCTGACACATCAGGTATCAGGAGCGTGACCAAGGGAAATAGGGATTCATTTTTATATATACAGAAGTTTGTGAAGTTTGCGTGCGGTTTCTGGGACGAAAATCAACACAAAAATTGGTTGACTAATTTATCAACAGCCAATCTGAGGGCCAATTCTCGTAATTAAAAACGTTCAAATTCCAAGTCGCAATGTCAGCCAGCGACAATCAAATGTCAAAAATGTAGGCAAACTCTATACAATTTTGACAGATTGAGACTGAGATGAGATTGCGAACGTTGTTATAAAAATACGGGAATTGCCCCTCTGATCACTTGTCATGAGTATAATTTGGACACGTCATTGATTTTCATTCCAGAAACCGCATGTAAATCTCACAAACGCTAACATTAATAAAATAAATCTACCTGCGGGATATTTATTTTCACTTTATCTAAAGTAAAACATCTTTCAAGCCGTAACAACTACGGCTCTATATCTGCGGCAATAGACTTGGGCCGCGGGCGCTACAGATTCATCGAGAATATTGCTCGCACAGATAAAATATAAACGTATTTTTTTTTTAAAGCTGGTAATCACTCAGCAGTAGGACAGGCTCAGTGCCATCCATCATGTAAGGGGAAAAATAGTTTTGCATATGCGAGTATTTAGTCAGAAGTTTTAACTTGTGGGCGTAAAATATTATTGTCATACGAGTACTTGTGTAATTTTAGTAAAGATTCATATGCACACACTTTGTTACTAACGTTTTTAAGTGGAGTTTTTAAGAGGAGCTTCGTCGATCCATAAAGTTAAGCTACGCTTGCCGGGGTTGTCCGTGGATGGGTGACCATCTTTACATACCAAGACTCCCCCGTGCCTCGGAAAGCACGTTAAGCCGTTGGTCCCGGCTGTCATTCGTGAATCTTTGACAGGTCAGAAGCCCGAAAGTCTGACAACCAGTCATACCAAGGAGTATCAATTCAATTCAATTCAATTCATTTATTTCAATCATCATTGGATCATAAGAAAATTAAAAATACATTAGATATATAAACATCAAAATAAAAAATAAGACATCACACAACACACAAATCATTTTATTGTTATTGTCACTACATTAAGCATACAGCAATGGTTAATGTAGTGACAGTCGAACCTCTCAGCCATCATCCTCAAGGTGGTGTTGGAGCTAGCGCGGACCCTACGCACCAAGGATGTGCACCGTTTCCGCATCGTCGCATAGAAGCAGTCAATGCGCGACTCAGCGAACATCCCCGACGCACTGCAGTACCGAGGCAGCCCCAACAACATCCTGTAGGCATTGTTGAATTGAACTCGTAGGGCGCTGTACTGTTTTTGAGTATAGTTAGCCCACAGGGCGCTCGAGTAAAAACAAGTGCAATAAGCTCTGAAAAGAGTGATTTTTACTTCCTTCGAGCATCGTGCAAACCTGCGGGCTATCATGTTCGCTCTAACAGACAACGCCCTACGTTCCCGCTCTATGTCTGAATCGTCTTTCAGGTCAGAGGTCACCAGATGCCCAAGGTATTTGAAGGTGTCAACCCTATTTAGCGGTACATTATTTAACTTAATGCTAGGGATACTATCCGGACATTTACCCCTGGCCCGGAAAACCATACACTCACTTTTCTTAGTGTTATAGAGCAGGCCATGACTGAGAGCATATTTCTCACAAATGTAAATATCGTATTACCCAGTTACTGGGTTGTAGAGGTCAGAGAGGCAGTCGCTCCAAGTAAAATACTGGTATTCAGCTGCATCCGGTTACATTGAAAGCCGACCCTAGCATAGTTGGGAAAAGGCTAGGCAGATTGTTATTAACGTTTTTAAGTACCACAAATCTGATCTTACGAGTACAAATGACATAACTAAAATTATGTGACAGTTTGGGTGTTTGTTACTCTCAATCACGCTGGACTGGGGTGAAAATTGGATCACTGGATTAACACAAGACGTTCAATGCGGCACCAAATATACCAAGCTTGCCATGCGGCACGATCTCCATGTTTCTCATGCACAACTTTAACAAGGTGCGTCATGAGCATTGTTTGCCCACATCACCTAATTTTTAAGGTTGAACATTTCAAAGAAATTTTAGGATAATATTCTTTTTTATTTTAAACTTGACAAATGTATTGTTATATATGCCACATAAAGAGCATTCAATTTTCTTTAATATTTTTAGAAATAAATTGGCAAATGTGACGTCCTAATTTTACGGAAAACATATTGCCACCCCACACTATATATTGATATAGCATATTAACGGTAACTGTAATGGGAAATATGTTAAAAAAATGTTAATATCGATGTTTATTTATTATACATTGATATTAAAAATTCAACTAGATTTGATAACTTTTTCGTAACAGTAGAATCTCTGCTCTTATTTTTTAACCGACTTCAAAAAGGAGGAGGTTATCAATTCGTCGGAACCTTTTTTTTTTTTTTTTTTTTTTTATTTTTTTTTATGTATGTTCCCCGATTACTCGAAGATGGCTGGACCGATTTGGATTATTTTTTTTTTGTTTGAAAGGGTATACTTTCCAGGTGGTCCCATGATCATCAAGTCAGGATCTGATGATGGGATCCTGGAGAAATAGAGAGAACTCTTCCAATTTTATAGGCACACTTGAAGCGATTTGGATGGTTTTTGGAAGAGTACTTTCTTGGAGTGGTCCCATTTCAATTTGGTGAAGATCTGATGAAGAACTTCTGAGAAAGGCAACGGAACTCCTAAATAAATGATAGCAAATGGACTGGGATTGCTGAAATCTCATGTCTGTTTGTTGTTCACACCAGTTCATAACATAACATCACGCCAGTACGCTGTGAAGGGGTAAGCACATGTGAACCACTAAAAAGTGAAAAATAAAAACTTTTTTACAAAAAAATACAACCGACTTCCAAAAACAACACTATAAAGTGAAAAATAACTTTAATTTCGGAAGTCGGTGGCAAAAACGAAAATAAATTTAATCAGACACCGACTTCCGAAATTAAAGTTATTTTTCACTTTATAGTGTTGTTTTTGGAAGTCGGTTGTATTTTTTTGTAAAAAAGTTTTTTAACTAATTTGAAATAATCACTACATGGATGCGGGAAGCATAGAACAGGACAAAGTGGCGGTGCTTGGTGGAGGTCTATGTCCAGCAGTGGACGTCTTTCGGCTGAAATAATGATCATGATGAATCACGACGTGATATCTATAAACATAAAATAATAATAATACTTAATGTGAAGATTTCGTGGCACTGGGCTATTTTCAACAAATAACAAAGTTTCTGTCGGCTCTGATAGCAATATCATGTTCTGCTGAAGATGATAAACTTTAATTTCTTTCTCGATCTTTTCATTTTCGTAAAAAGTTTTTCAGTATCGATGAAAACGCGAGCGCGCGTTGCGATCACCACATATTGAGGCATGAGGAGCTTTTCCGTGTCAAATACTTCTCATGCCGCACACAACCCAAAATATTATACTACAGTGCGTCATGAACATTATATTGCCACAAAAAAAAAATATCAAAATAAGTTATTTTTTGAAACATATCCACATTCATTATATTTGTATTATTCCTGTACCTGTAAAACCTAGGCTTTTGATCAAAAACCTGATCTTGTCATAAACCTGCGACATATACACATACATGATTGCAAAGTGAAAGGTGCCCAAATTACGTTGCGCAAAAAAACGTAACGCTTTTGAGTTAACATTACAAACGTTAACTCAAAAGTGTTATGCAACGTTAATAATTTCACTACTCATTAAATTTCCATTCCGGGGGTCTTATATTAAAATCGAGTCTTAAGGAGTAAACTCCAAAAATAGGAGTCATTTTACGAACTTCATTTGGTTGTGACCCGCTCTCCCTATAGTTGATGTAAAGGAGAATGTCCTTGGGCCGTGGAGCATTCTCCTTTACGTTACGTATACTCCGCGCATTTCTGCTAGTGATTGTACGTGTAGAAAATATCAGTATTCTCCTATAAGCTTCGCATGAAGTAATTCACATACAAATATGTTAGTATACCCTGCTTAGATATCTCATTTGTTGACTGTACATACACATAGTTTATGATAACTCTCAGAGATAACATACTTTTACGGTATACTTCTTATGATTCAGCTGAAGGTAACTTTCTTTATGGTGCTCGTGACTGGGAACTTATACTAACTACATGGTTACTTATGTTATGTTTATGTGAATGTGTGTAGGTAACTTATGCTGGACCCTTTTTTCCTCATGAAGTGAGAATGTACGTATTTCTCTCAACTTTGTTTTCTTCATCACAACTACAAGGTCTAATTAAATTAGCTAGCAAAACTCTGCAGGCGTAAGGGGCATCGATATCTAATGACAGAAAAACAAAAACAAAAAAGTTTGAAACTCATCATTTCAGTAACTACAAAAATGCAGCAGCCGTTGACCCTGTGGTTAGCTGTGGTTACTTAAAATTAAGAATTTAGATTTTGTTTTGTCTATCGACACCATCACGTCTGCGGAGTTCCGCTAGCTAATTTAATTTAACCCTGTATAATCATTACTGTTAGCTACAGACAAAATATACCAATTTAAAAAGTCAATTCCTCAAGGGACGTATACTGTTGACTAACGTTTTTATTTTAGGAAATTAAATTAAAAACGCTTTTGTTTGTTTGTGGCAAAACCTTATCAGAATCTCTTTTTACTTTGATATAAATGTAGGTAGTTGAGTTGTGTTATTGTCACTTGGATACAAGTTTTTAAACAAGGTATAATAATTATGATAAATAACTGAATAGTCTTTTACGGAGTCATTTTAATCATCAATAAGAGCAAATTTTATTATGGGAATAACCCAGAAATCGCGAAAATAAATTTGCTGCACCATACTTACATAAACACTGCACAGCAGATTTTTTTCGCAATTTCTGTGTTGGTTCCATAGTAAAAAGTTGTTCATAATGATGGGTACAATGACCCCGAGGTTGTCAGTTATCTCAATTACATCTTATAGGCAGCATTCAAACAAAACGATAATTAGACAGTAGACACATCATTAATAGTAGATGTAATTCTCGTTTTTTAACCGACGATAAAAAAGGAGGAGGTTCTCAATTCGACACGTATGGTTTTTTTTTTTATGTAGATATAACCACGCATAACTTTTATGTAGATATAACCACGCATAACTTTTATGTAGATATAACCACGCATAACTTTTAACAGAGTCGTCCAATTTGAAATAAAAATGTTTTATTCGAGAGGCTATACCTCAAAGTTGGTCCCATATAAAATTGATTAACTTTGCTTGGGTAGTTTTTGAGTTAACTTCAATAATTCGTATTTTTTTCCCACTTTTATATGTATTATGTTCTAGTTTCTTTTGCAGGTAGTGTGGTATTATAATTTGTGTGGGGTAGGTACCACAACTAAAAAACGAAAAATAACACTTTTTTACAAAAAAATACAACCGACTTCCAAAAACAACACTATACGAGTGCATAGTATAGTGAAAAATTACTTTAATTTCGGAAGTCGGTGGCAAAAAACGAAAATAAATTTAACGAGACACAGACCTCCGAAATTAAAGTTATTTTTCACTTTATAGTGTTGTTTTTGGAAGTTGGTTGTGTTTTTTTGTAAAAAAGTTTTTTACGCAGTACTAATAATATTAATCTGTGGCAGTACTTCAAATGGTTTTCAAATTATCGCGTGGAATCTATATCGCTGGGATGGTAGTCGCGAGCGAGCTACACACACACGCCTCCATGAGATCACATCAAATATTGGAAAAACCATGAGTGTTTCACAAACTCCATAAAGGGAACATGGCTTCTATTTCAAATATTCGAAGCAAAAAAGGTATCTCGATACTTTGGAATTTTTACTTTCGTTGTGGTATTGGAGATCCTGTACCTACTACTAATATTATGATAAAAGTTTCGATGTTTGTATTTCTTACTTGAGGTAACGAATTTTTGACACACTCGGGTAAAGAGCTAATCTATCAATCTGCCTAGCCTTTTTCCAACTATGTTGGGGTTGGCTCCAGTCTAACCAGATGCAGCTGAATACCAGTATTTTACATTGAGCAACTGCCTATCTGACCTCCACAACCCATTAACTGGGTAATACAATACCCCTTGGTAAGACTGGTTGTCAGACTGGTTGTGGTTGTCGGGCTTCTGACGACCCGTAACAAATGTCAAAGATCCACGAATGACAGCCGGGACCAACGGCTTAACGTCCTTTCCGAGGCACGGAGGAGTCTCGGTATGTAAAGATGGTCACCCATCCACGGACCGACCCCAGCAAACGTAGCTTAACCTGATGGATCGACCCGTGCGGCTGTTATTACTTAGCCACGAGCTCCCGGGTAAAGAGTTAATATGACCTTTTAAGTCAAACAAATCAAAGTCATTTGTCCAAATTATGCTGAGAGTCAGCACTTTTTGGACGTCAAGAATACGTAATACAGTCTCCCAAAACACCCGCCCTTCACCACTTCCTAGTGCTTTAGCCAGGTGACATGGCGTAACAAATTCCCCAGCAACAGATCTGTATGTTCAGTAACACATGCACATACTGACTGAAGTAGACTTCGCGTACAAAATGGCTGACAATCATCTTCCTTATGGGGAATGCTCCAAGGTTGCCAGCAAATAATATACCACTGGTATTTCACGGGCTGTCTTAGATAGAACATCCCCCTTAAATGTGTAATAAGAGCAGATGTACTTACCTACAATTAAACAGTTTATCAGTTACCATATATCACGAAAGGTATTTACTCCTAAACTCACGTCTTGCGGTAACCGCTCTTAATCTATGTCAATATACATAGATACCTACATACCCATTATGTCTTGACACTTAATTCAGGCGCTGCTTTCAAAGGAAAGTGCCACTATAAGCTTAATTTGATACATTTAAGTTTAGTCCCATATTTGGCCACGGATCAAGATAAACTGGCCACTATCTAGGTACATAATTTGTTAAGAACGTGACTCGTAATCGGATAGTAACTCAGTTGATTACGAACTATTATTTGGCATTAGTTTTGCGATTTGTAGACAAGTCGTGTTTTCTTTAAGGGGGATGCGCTGTGGCAGCACGCGAAATTCAATTTTTTTTTGGGTTTTTTTGCAATTTGCAGATTCGTCGAACGAACGAAATCTGACGACTCTGCACGAAATCTAACTTAGAGAGATGTATTGATGATTTTTATGATTTAAATTATGTAAATACATATGTTTTATTCCCGCGTATCATATTTTGATCAAGATACAACCTGACATGAACCTGCAAATTGCATAAAACGCAAAAAAAATGAATTTCGCGGGCTGCCACAGCGCATCCTCCTTAAGCCGTGTCTCCTGCGCGTGTTTTTTCGAAACATTACACAAACACATCGAAACAAAGAGGCGTGGCCATACTTATTTGTGTACGCAAACACGATGTTTTTGTTTTCCGAACTGCATGGAAAACATTACCCGCGCTGCAGAAGAGTGGAAGGGTTTGTTTCATTTTCAACTGCCGCGCGTATCGCGCTATTGTCAAACTGATAGCACGTCTTCCTCGTCGGAACTCATTACGGCATCTCCAGAAAATGTCATTTACTGTCATCTACATAAAATGTGTACTTAACTAAAAATATTTTATTACGCAGGAGACAGCTTGTGTATGAAAACAAATGTTTATGTGTAAGGTTTTTTGATAATATTTCGCAAAAAGACGCGCAGGAGACACGGCTTTAGGTTGTAAAGTAACAACATTCCAAAATCGGAAAAGCTCAAAATTTGACGTGCGTGTTAAGTACCTAGATAACATGTCACTGAGTTTATCAAATATACGAATTTGATAGCTATATCCCAATCCTAACTAATATTACAAAAATGCGAAAGTGAGTTTGTCTGTTTGTTTCACGCTAAAACGGCTGAACGGATTTTATGAAATTTGTCACATGAGTAGACCATGACCTGGATTAGGACATAGGATACTTTTTATCTCTGTAGTACGTTCTTGTGGGATAATTTCCGAATTCCACGCGGGCGAAGCCGCGGGCAAAAGCTACTGTTTACAACATTAATTTAATAAATAAAAGGTGTTTAAATAACCGTTAATTATGTGCCAGAAATGCCACACTACGATACCTGGCGATCGTAATTTACCTCCCTGCCTCGGAGTCACCTCCATGTAAAACAAATGCGTGGTAGTCATAGAAATATAAAAAACAGTAAGTAGTAACAGGTAGTAGACACGCACAATATGCCAAAGGATACAAAACTGCGATACATCGCTGCCTACGTTTTGTACATTGTACCTAACAAGTTTGGAAACTAAACAACGTAGCCCATTAATATACAAAAATATAATATTACTATACATGGCCAAAATGGATACAGTATATATATTTTTTTTCTTTTGACTTCTGAGGTTCTTGACATTATGGTACTTTAATTATTATTTTATTTTATTTGAATTTGTATAAAATTAGTTTATATTATTTTTTATGATTTTCGTGTATTGTATTTTGATGTATTTTAATGTTTTCGTCCTTGTCAAACTTGTTGTACAGTCAGCAACAAAAGTCGATTAATAGTTCAGTTTTTAAAGTCTTAATTATTGAGCAAGATATTTAATTACAATCGGAGCAGAAGTAAAATTTAAAGATCTACTAGACTCTTAGGTATTTTAGGAAAAAAGGAGTTATGTAATCAAATCATTTTATATTAATTTACCTACATGATGTGTAAAAAAGTAGCAGTGTTAATCGACTTAAGTTGCTGACCATACACACCTAGATAATAAGTGAATGATGGGGTTGCCTATAATTGGAAGCGTATTAGTAGTTAACATGCAGGTAATTGTGTAGCCTCTGTTGGCGATCTATTATAAATAAACATTCATCATCATTATAAAGTTTCCGCTAGCTTAATCTTTATAAATAAAAAGAGAAGTCCTGACTGACTGACTGATTGACTGACTCATCAACGTCCAGCCCAGCCCTAGAAAGCTGAAATTTTGCACAAAGGTTCCCTTTATAAAGTAGACAAGGAATAAGGAAGGATTTATGTTCCCCTGGGATATTTTTTCAATACTCAATACCTACTCATTATATTTATTTGCATTCCACAATGTTAACGTGCGGGGAATGTGTAGGTACATTATAGAATATACATAATTATAATATATTATGTTTCTTCGATACAACAAAAATGGCCGCCAAAACACTTTTCCGATACACAGAACTTTTGATTAACCCATAAGAAAATACAGCTGACATACACTGACTCCCAAATAACGAAATATAAGAGGAACCCTAATAAAAACTCAGGAAACTTTTCCCTAAGCTATAAATCAGCTTTTGTTTATACGCTCGTCGTTTGTTTTCTACAAACTACCATTGTGATGCAAGATGAAAATCCTGTGGGGGATACAATACATACACGTAGGTTGCTTCTAGGATTTGTATAAAGTAATTTATATTTGGAGACTATGTTGCGAGCCAGGGAGGAAATTTGAAGAACTTTAAAGTTCCTCTACCTGGATTCATTTTAATCCTTTAATCATAGTAAAGATGAGGGGCTTGTGGCTAAGTAATAACAGCCGCATGGGTCGATCGATCAGGTTAAGTTGCGCTTGCCGCAGTTGATCCGTGGATGGGTGACCTTTAACATACCTTAAAAGGTAAAAAGCACTTTAAGCCGTTGGTCCCGGCTGTCATTCTTGGATCTTTGATAGTCGTTATGGGTCATCAGAAGCCCGAAAGTCTGACAACCAGTCTTACCAAGGGGTATCGTAATACCCAGTTACTGTGTTGTTGAGGTCAGATAGGCAGTCGCTCCATGTAAAATACTGGTATTCAGCTGCATCCGGTTAGACTGGAAGCCGACCCCAACATAGTTGGGAAAAGGCTAGGCAGATTGATTAATCCCTATTGTAATAACAGAAAACAACTTAGGTGGTCATTGTAGGGACAGGGGGTAGGGTGGGGGGGGGGGGGGGGGTAATAAGTTAATAACTTACACTAACTTATCTTATTTGGTATGCTTAAGACACCGTATGATTGTGTCGTAGCGTGACCACCATAGAAACGGGTTTTGTCGACGGAAGAATAGACAAAATGACACATCGCCATGCTTAGACGTTAGAAATGTTACAAACTTTCTATAATCTGTCATTTTGTCTATTCTTCCGTCAAAAAAATCCGTTTTTAATGTGGTCATGATTATGCATGATGTACTTACAATATAACGTATTAATCTTCAGTACTTTTAATCTATCCATGTCTAACCGTCAAATTGTGAACAAACCTACGCTTACCGACAAGGTTTACAACCTGTCGGATTTGATCACTCGTAAAATTGTGAACCATCCCTGATTCTCCTGATTTGGTCTTGGCGGGAACTGAATTAGTCGAAGTAACTAACCCAAGGCACTGCGACCAAATGGCGGCCGGCGAGCGTTTCTTCCAAGTCGCAGTTACCTGGCTAGTGAGTATTAGCGCAACGTACGTCTGTCGCATGCAAGTTTGATAACAGTGACCTTAGTGCGAGTTTTTATACTTACTCGATCACGTTAACGTAAACTTCAATTTGTACTGAAACTGAATAAGCGCCGTCTGGTGACTATAGTGGGAAGCACAATTATTCCATACAAATTGACGTAAGATAACGTTAACGTAAACGCGATCGAGTAAGTATGAAAACTCGCACTAAGGCCCCAGTTCACAATTTGTCGGCTTGCCATGGATAGATTGTAAACTATCGAAAAATAATGTGTCAAATAATTTGTTGCAGTTCACAATTTTTCGATAGTTTATAATCTCTCGAGTAGATTATAAAGTAACGTCGGCGACGTTCGTAATACGGTGACACCTACACACATTGAAGTATAAAACCATTTATATCCGACACCCGGTCAGGCACTAGTTATCTGAACTGGGTATATTTCGCGCAGTCGTGAAGCACACTTTCTTGCTTATTTCTTAAAACGCACTTTTTATATCATCATTCTCCTGCCCTTATCCCAATCTATTTGGGGTCGGCGCAACATGTCCTTTTTTTTCCATACTTCTCTATTATTCGTCATCTCGGTAGTCACCCCCTTTCTAGCCATGTCATCTTTCACACAATCCATCCATCGTTTCTTTGGTCTTCCCCTACTCTTATATAGATTTTGTTTTTTTTTTTTTTTTTTTTTTATTTATACAAAAAAAAACATGATGAATGTGTTTTTGCTAATTAAATGCATTTTCTTTCACTTCTTTATTTAATAAAAATCTGCTGCTCCTTAAATTTATGTTCGCATTAGGTAGGTACCCAACAAAATATACTGAACAGCTGATTATTTTTTCACTACTTCAGGGTTGATTAAGAGCTTTTCAGTTATTTCAATAACACCATAACGAAGTTGTTTTAAACAAGCGAGAATTCGAAGAAAATTACGTTTAGAAGTTTTAATTAGGTAGATCTCACGCTTCGATGAAAAACATAGGTGAAAGTTGCGTTGACAGTATTTTGCGTTTACACTTTTTGAACAAATATTTTTCCATAATTTTTTTTCAATTAGTTTGTTTAATTTCTATAAAAACTCTCCATTTAAAGAAATAACCGGATTTGTTCTTAAAAAAAAAAATATAATTAAAAAAAAAAACAGTGAACTTTTTCTTTGAACGAATAGCTAGTTTTAGCTGCGAAAACAGACAACATGGCGACATTTTCTCTATTTTATGAATAGGACCCCGAAAGATAGGGTCGAACACTTTACCAAAATAACTTGGTAGTCTTTTAGGATATTCAAAGGGATGGAAATGGAATTTTCAATTTATTTGCCAGCTACCTACCATACGAAGAATAAAATGGAAAGGTAAATCCATGTAGAAAGCCGAAACATGCAGTTACCTTTTTAAAGTGATATTCGTAACCGAACTACCAGTGCGCTAGTATTTCGATAGCTAGGATATTGAACATGATAAATGGTGCAATATCTCGTCCTCAGAATTTTATAATGGGTCGTTCTTATTTTCTACCGACAACACCTCCGTCACACTTTTGATTATTACGTCACAATTATTTTGTAAAAAACATTAATAAAAAAACCGGCCAAGTGCGAGTCGGACTCGTGCACGAAGAGAAACAACTTTTACTATGGGACCAAACCTGAAATCGTGAAAAAAAAATCTGCTGCTCCCTACAATTATGTTCGCATAACTCGTCAAAATGTAGGGAACAGCTGATGTTTTTTTGCGATTTCAGGTTTGGTCCCATAGTAAAAGTTGCTTGTTATCATGAGTATAATTATGTGTTTAAGTATCAGTCACTAGTTACCAGTCACCCTATATACGTGTCGACTTGAGAACCTCCTCCTTTTTTCGTTGGTTGAAAATGTATAACTTGATATGTAAGGAGCCGTGTGTTTTCTGTTTGTTTTGAAGTATCACCACTTACGGAGGCTATTATTTTAATGCACCTGTTTGTTAGAAGGCTATCAGGTGAAGTCGTTCAGTCTTCGTATTATTTTATTTATTCGTATAAATGGAAATATCACATTGTACTGGGATCGATCCATCATCACTGACAGGACTATTGTTGCCAATAAGCCTGATATAGTGGTGGTGGATCGAATAGAGCGGCGCGCAATGATTATTGACATAACAGTCCCGCATGACGAGAACCTCGTGAAAGCCGAGAAAGATAAACAAATCAAGTATCTTCAATTGGCTCGCGAGGTTGTCGACATGTGGGATGTGGACTCAGCAATCATTGTGCCGATAGTCGTATCAGCCAATGGCTTAATTGCCAAGAGCCTCAATCAACACCTAAGGAGGCTCTCGTTGGGAAGCTGGATCAAGGGATTGATTCAGAAAGCAGTACGGACACGGCCCGCATTGTTAGGAGGTTCCTCTCTCTGGAGCCCTGACCGCCGGGTAGCTTGGACCCTGTTCCCGATACCGGTGGGCTACTATTATACTACTACTTATTCGTATTATTATTATTGTCTTGGCTATTAGATTCTATCTAAGACAGCCCACAAAGCCATCACTATTTCCATTTAAAAAACGCGATACAAGCAGCTGGTGCATCTTTAAATAGAAAAGGAATACACTAAACTCTTGGCTCTCAAGTTCTATTGCTTAGTAGTAATCGCATTTTAAGGCGGTTAACACACGAACTTTTTGAGTGTGACGTTTTGTTGTGGTTGTAGTGTGGCGGCATCTACATCGCCACATACGAACTACGCATCATACTGACGTCACGAAAAATCCTGCATTGCGCAAAAGCAGAGTTTACGGCGCAACCAGCATGCAACGCGGAAACGTCGTGAGATCAATCGTCGAGCAGTAGCCTACCAGACACAACACCCGTCTGGTCGGGAGACCCTCCCTTTTCTATGGAGGGAGAGTGTACTTTACACCCTGTTCCTCATGCCTTTAAACTGGGCTATAAAGCCCAGTTAAACTAGACCAACATATAGATGTTGGTCTAGTTTTTCGGCCGACCAAGATGGACCCAAGGCCCGAAGGTAATAGTTAGTATCCATAAAAAATATTTTTGGAAAAAAGTCACTACGTTGTTATTCTGCGGAGGTACAGTTAGCGACAAAAGTCATTAACACTTCAGTTTTTTATATCGTAAGTATTAGGTTGGGGAAAAAGTCTTTTCGCATTATAGTATGTATGAACTTAAAATAAAATCTCTTTGGCTATACTATTTGTATCTGGCTGGTTTTGGTATAATTGAAAGTTTAAATTTTAAAGAACATAATTCCAAATTTAAATTAGGAAAATGTGTGATTTTCATTTGTTTTTCGTACTGTCAAGATGAGTGAATCTAATGAAGAAATTCGATACATTTTAAAATTTTACTACAAAAAAGGTAAAAATGCAACGCAAGCCGCGAAAAAAATTTGCGATGTTTATGGACCCAGTGCAGTGTCTGTAAGAGTAGCACAAATTTGGTTTAAGCGTTTTCAATCCGGAAATTTTGATGTCAAAGATGCACGTCGCTCTGATCGCCCTATTACGGATAAAACGGATGGCATTTTTTAAAAAGTGGAGCAAGATCGGCATATCAGTAGTTACGACATAGCTGAAGAACTGGGAATTGAGCACAAAACGCTTTTGGCGCATTTGAAAAAAACTGGTTACACAATTTTTTGAGCTTTTGCTCAATATTTGGGTATCTCACGAGCTCACTGAAAGAAACTTAATGAACCGTGTACTCATTTGTGATTCTTTATCACGACGTAATGAAACCGAACCATTTTTGAAGAAACTGATAACTGGTGATGAAAAGTGGATCACGTACGACAAGAACGTGCGAAAAAGGTCGTGGTCAAAGGCCGGTCAGGCTTCACAGACTGTGGCGAAACCCGGGTTAACTCGCAACAAGGTGATGCTGTGTGTGTGGTGGGATTGGAAGGGCATTATTCATTATGAGCTGTTACCACCAGGCAGGACCATCGATTCTGAACTCTACTGCGAATAACTGATGAGATTAAAGCAAGAAGTTGAGAGAAAGCGGCCGGAATTAATCAACAGAAGGGATGTGGTTTTTCATCATGATAACGCTAGACCTCACACATCTTTAGTCACTCAGCAAAAATTAAGAGAGTTTGGCTGTGAGGTGTTAATGCATCCGCCGTATAGTCCTGACCTTGCACCTTCAGATTTCCACCTGTTTCGGTCTCTTCAGAATTCTTTAGGCATTGTCAGGTTAACATCACGAGAGGACTGCCAAAACCACTTGTCGCGGTATTTTGATCAGAAGTCCCAAAACTTCTATAGCAATGGGATCATGTCCCTACTTACAAGATGGCAAAAAGTTATCAAACAAAATGGTACCTACATACTTTAGATAAATGTAAATAATGTATATTAAAAAATGTTTTGAATTTTCTTAAAAAATGCGAAGAAACTTTTTCCCCAACCTATTATTTAGCTAAATATTAAATAAAACCTGAACAGCTCACTCATAGCTATATATATGTCGCAGCCAACTAACTTATTTATAGCCTTTGAAAGTAACGCTCGCCGGCCGCTGCCGCGGCACCGGTCACAGTTCTAACCTAACCTAACCCATTTTTCGGAGTGCCCAAGTTTAATTACTGCGACCAGTTCGGCTCGTGCGTCGTTAGTCACAGTTCCAACTTAACCTATAATTGAATATTATTCGGGCTGCTAGTTGAATGGCGCCGTTTAGTTGAAAGGCTAGGCGGTTAACGGAAAGGCTAATTAAGCTAGTTGACTGCGACATATACAATGCTGAAATATAATGTATTTAGTGTCAATTTAGACTTGTATTAAATAAACTAGCTTTTGCCAACGGCTTCGTGGATGTCGGAAATTATCCCACGGGAACTGTAAATTTTTCATATTTCATAAAAAGTTGCTTAAGTGCTATTCATCCAGATCCGTTCAGCCATTTTGGAGTTTATTTTCTGTAAGTAGGTTTGGAAAAATTCTTTTACACGTGAATCATGTTTTAATAAACAAAAACCGGCCAAGTGCGTGTCGGACCACGCACAATAAAGAGTTCCGTAGTTGGATGAATTTATCCCAAGAACAAACTTAACACTGTAGTTGAAATCACAGAACAGATAAAGAGATTAGAAAGGAAATAGTTCCTGATTTGTACTAGAACGCGTGTCGCCGCTTGTCCCCCACTCTGTAACTCCACTACAAGCAAGAGACCAATACGTACGCGTATTACGCACACAAATAAACCACATGCACTTAGATCGCGAGTTTGCTATTGGTTCTCACACTAACGCAATCACTGCGCTTGACGTGCACTCACACTCGCGCAAAAGCAATTTATTTCTCATATACATTACGGCTTGCATTAATCGATATTGATATCGATAAAATATACTATATTTTTTTTACTTTAAGTTTTGCAATATTTCACTTTAATTTCGGGAGGACGGGGTATGAATAGTGTGGACTTCCTATAAACATACATAATTAAAAAAATGTCAAATTAAGGGGGAACATTCGATATTGCCGTGACATTCAAATTTTCTTTAGATTTTCGCTAATTGCAGCTCTGTTTTACGTCATAATTATGTTAAGTTGTTCTAGATGTTGATTGCACCCTGTAACCATAATATATTTGCTAAAAATAATTAACATCATGTCAATAATAATTATCAAAAATCATCATGTTGCTCAAAAAAACAAGTTTTTTTTTCGGAAATAATTATATTTTTGAGTATAGTAAACCTAGAAAAGTGTACTTACGACTTTGATGAATACTGAATTTATTATTGAGTAACGGTTACGGGCGCAAATCGCATTTTCAATAACAAAGCTGCAATTTGCAAGAATCCAAAAAACTAATTTCACAGCCTTATCGAATGTTTTCCATTAGACGTAATATATTTATAAATATCAGATTCTGAGCTGGTGACAATGGGACCACCTTGAGAGCATACCTTTTCAAATAAAAAAAGAATTTTCAAAATCGGTCTACAATTGACGGAGAAATCGGTGTACATCATAAAAAAGTTGTATGGATACGCGACGAATTGAGAACCTCCTTTTTTTTTAAGTCGGTTAAAAATAAGCGTAACGAGAAAAGCATAATTTTGAAACTTTAGATTTCAACTATGGATTTTCAGCTTTATGGCTGTATAATAAACCCAATAATCATTCTCTGTAATCATATTCTGTAAAATGTTGAGAACAAAATATTTAGTACGTATCCGTTCGATTCTACCAGTTGCCTCAATCCACAGTTATCTTGTCTGGATCTGTTGGAAACCTAAAAATAACATTAAAAATGTATGGTTTCATCATAAATGGCTAACATCAAACCAAATTTTAGAGGAAAAACCCATTCAGAAGCTAAATTGGTAACCCACAATAAACAATAATTGGTGGTAATAAACAAAGTTATTTTAATTTTAATATTACTGTCAATAATCATTTGTATACATACACACAATATCGACATTGATTACAACTTGGTACAACCCTATCGATACGCATGGATTTCGCGGAATTCAAGCGTTGGCTCGGCGACGCGACTTTCGCAGTGAACGCAACATATTGCGCGATCGCTCACGAAGTACAAGACGGTACCCATGCATTGCAAGCAATGTATAACTGTGCATCTGTTTGCGATTGTATCGCTTTTATCTACAAAAAACATAATACTATTGTAATATTTACAAATATCACTTGTATTTTAAGATTTTTGGACTTATCGGTGAAAAGAAATCCCTTGTCGGGCTACACTACACCACTTGCTACTTTTCCGACACGTTATAACAGCGCAACAGGGCATAATCCTTTTTTTTTAGCGGAGCTTCGTACGTTGTCACAGTGAGAGCGCGATTACTGGCCGGTAAAACAAATTTCGGCTGAACTTAGTGTGTCTACACATACATGCGGCGCGCCTGCCCCGCCCACAAGGCCCTTCTAACCTCTTTATCTTTTCTGTGGTTGAAATACCATGGTCTCCCATACATTCCAACTGCAAATGTAAGTCGGTTGACTATTACTGGTAAACTTGAAAAACCTACTTAGCTGTGATAGTTTTCCTTTTAACTTCGTTATATATTATACTACTACCGTGAATTTTTTCATCGATCCAAAAGTAACCGTTTAGCTGGCAGGGGGGGGGGACACTTGACTCTCAAAAATTTGCACTTATTTCAGAAACGGATCCCTAAATCGGAAACTTGTTTTGACAAACCCATAATATTTTTTAAAGAACCATCCAACAACACGAGATAAAAAAACATCCCCACTTTACGTGTACAGAAGGTAGGTATACTAAAAAATTTTTTTTTTCATGATTTTGTTTTACCACTTTGTCGGCGTGTGTATATCCATGCCAAATTATAGCTTTCTAGTACTGAGAGTCTCTGAGCTAAGCTGCGGACGGACAGACGGACGGACATAGCGAAACTAGAAGGGTTTCTTGTTGACTACCTAACCCTAAAACTATCCAACTACTTTAAGCAAAAAGGCTGAATTATTTCACTCAGAGAAACAGCAGTACAAAAGATTCATCGAATTTTGTCGCTGACTGGACCCACTTTTAAACTGAATTGTTTCGTATTTTAAACATCAGATTATTATGACGATCAGATAATAATAATAATAATGAAGATAATGTGTATTGTATGCAAAATATTAGTCCGGCAGGGGCCATAGTATTTCCATATTCTAGGTAAACAGTCCATAGCCGCTCAAACCCATAGCCCAATATCTTTTGTTTCCATGTTCTGCAATAGTCCTGCACCAACCGGGGGTTGTCCTTGGGTACACTTGCATAGTGCATACAGGGATAATCGTCGGTTGGTGCCTCCTCATAATTTAAATTTGTCTAAGGGGCCTCTGCGAGTTGGCTTCGGCCCCTCGTACGCCTTCCAAAAATCCGGGACCCCAGGGTCCCGAAATATGTCAAAGATATTTTAAATGAAGATAACTTATTAATCATACGTGCAGTTTTAATAATTTGAATCCAAAATGCAACGAACGTGCCTTTCACAGAAACACAAGATTTAAATATTCACAACGCTTTCAATCCTATTTACTTTGTGAAGGAAAACATAGGAGGATAAACGTAACTATATGCATCAGAATAATATGTGAGCGAAATACGCCCGTTGTATGAAAATCTTCGAGCTCACATCATGTTTAAAACAATACATACCAAATTGGATGGCACCAAGGGAATTGTATAGGAATTTGTGCAAGACACCTCTCGTATGTGTTATGTATGAAGTTGATACAATTTGACAGTAAACTATATGGCTAAGGGCCGCTAGCACTCCTTTCAGAGAATGAAGGATCCAGCCAGGATTTTGTTTTGTATTTTTTGGTTTTTGTCGAGTCTGATGTAGTAGTTTCTTGTGATGGTTTTGTCAAGGACAAATAGGGATGTTGCTTGGATAAAAAAAAGAAATTCTATTTAGTCCGTCAGTCAGACAATATCAAAATATTAGACACATATTTTTTGCTTTATCATATTAATAAAAAATTACTTAGATAACACGCATTAAAGTTGGGGAGTAGGGGCTCGCTACGCCATTTCTACGTATAAAATCTAGCTAGGCGTGACGTCATGCCATATTTTGACTCAAACTATCGCCATAATCTTTTGTTTACGTACAAAAAGAAAAAATACATGTCCAATATTTTTTAATAGTCTACAACACGACAAAACGACAAGACGACGGACAAAAAAAAATTTTTAGTCATCATCCCTATTCTGTATAAAATAAATTGGAGCTGCGTCTAGCATATATGGAAACAAAACGTTCATTTCTAGACAATACTAGCCGTGTTCGCGACTTCGTACGCGTGGATGTCGGAAAACCACTTCCCTATTTGAATCGGATTTTGTTCACAATTTCATGGGTTTTAAATATTTTGCGCAGAACCTTAATTATTTTTCTGAAAATAAAAATAGCCTGCAAGTGAAAGTTCCATCAAAATCGGTTCAGCCATATCGGAGATTAGCTGGAATAAGATAGATAGACAGACGACAGAAACGCAGCGTTTCAACCGCTAGTGTGCTGGAATCAAAGTATAGCGAGTGTATTTCAACGATACAGAAACTCGGTAAATACTCGCACAACTGCAATGAAACGCAAAGAATACTGGAGACTGGTTTTGCATTATACTTTTTGCACTGAGAAAGTGGTTTCAGACTTAGTTTTATATAAAATTGTTTGTCTGTCTTTTTTTATTGCTTCTTATTTAAGTTGTTCCTTTAGCAAGCTTAATGTTCAAGGAGTCAATTAGTCGAACTCTGCAAACTGCAAGCTTCTCAGAAGCACAAAATGCAGGTTCAAAGATTTACCGCTGAGCGTGGAATACAATTTCACTTTATACCATGCTGCTTCCCAGAGCCCCCCAAATGTAGGCGAGTCAATCTGCCTGGACTTTTCCCAACTATGTTGGGGTCAGCTTCCAATCTAACCGGATGCAGCTAAATACCAGTATTTTACATGGAGCGACTGCTTATCTGACCTACACAACCCATTAACTGGATAATACGATACCCCTTGGTAAAACTCTTTGTCAGACTTTCGGGCTTCTGACGACCCGTAACGACTGTCAAAGATTAAAATAAAATAATCTTTATTTCGGATAAGCATCATCCATATATGGGTTAGTAAGCAAAAATAAACAAAAAGATAACTTATACCTATGTTAGTAAACTTATAATCTATTTAGCGACAAGGGTGCTATTCGAAATGCATCTTCGAACAACATCACCTAACAAAGGAGAATCGTACCTCCCCGCTATGGTCTTCAGGATGGAGTTGGAGCTGTCCCGCACTCTGCAGAGCAAAGAGGCAGATTTCGGTCTGACGATGGCGTGGAAGCCATCGACACGTGCTTGTGCAAACATACCAGATGCACTGCAGAAAGGGGGCAGCCCCATCAGCATCCTGAACCCGTGATTATACTGGACCCGTAGGGCGCTGATAGCCCGCTGAGTAAAGTTGGTCCACAGGCTGCACGTGTAAAACACTTGGCAATAAGCTTTAAAAAGCGTTATTTTGACTGCTTTGCTACAGCGTGCAAACCTGCGAGCCAACATGTTACATCGGACTGCCAGCGCCCTACGTTCCCTCTCAATATCCACTTGGTCATTAAGGTCGTCGGTTACATAATGCCCCAAGTACTTGAACTGGTATACTCGCGTTATATCATTCCCATTTAATTGAATCGGGGGCACATACTCAGGACATTTAGCACCGGCAGCCCTAAAGACCAAGAATTCACTTTTTTTAACATTATAAACTAAGCCATGCTCTCGAGCATAGCCCTCACAACACCTAAGCAGCTCTCTAAGCGCTCTAACCGTAGGGCTCAGCAGCACCATATCGTCAGCGTAGCTGATGTTGTTGACACTAACGTCATCAATGCGACATCCGATTTTCTTGCTGCTGAGCTCAACGATCAGATCGTTTATGTAGAGGTTAAACAGTTTTGGTGACGTTATTCCTCCCTGTCTAACCCCGCACTCTAGCCCGTACGACACAGAAAGCCCATCGGCCCATCTCACCCTGTTCGTCTGATTGTAATACCAATACTGGAAAATACGCAACAGCTCCGCTGGCACTTTTCTCTCCCGCAGCTTTTTCCACATAACCTCATATGATACAAGGTCAAAGGCACGGGAGAGATCTAGAAAGCAAGCATACACAGGTGTTCGACGTTTCGTGTAGTATTGCACCGTATGTTTGAGGCCGAGAATCGCACTTTCAGTGCCAAGATCATTACGAAACCCAAACTGTGCGTCGTGTAATTTTAACAAACTATCCAACCGTGCGTCCAGCTGACTGTCGAGTACTCTCGCAATAATAGTAGCCAGGGAGATGGGTCGATAGTTACACTTATCAGCAACGTCACCTGTTTTATTTTTAATAATAGGCACAACAATAGTACGCATGAGATCAGAGGGAAGGTACGAATGACACATACATAAAGAGTAAAACATAGCGAGCACTCTAGCTATGTGAGGACCGGCATGCTGCAAGTGCTCAATGCTTAAACCATCGTGACCCGGGGACTTCCCTCTCGTCATTTTCTTAATGGTGCTTGATACCTGCTTGGCCGAAAAACGAACCAGATCAGAATCACGACAGCAACCGTCATCGAGCACTCGCAACGACGAGCCCAGCGGTGACTCCACTTTAAAGTGATCCATAAACATGCTGGCGATGCTGTCCGGCTGATCAGCACCACCGACACTCACAGGAAAGCCAGGCCTAACATCAAACTTTTTAGTAGCCTTCCAGAACTTCTGAAAATTATTAGCTTTACGGAGGGACGCTACAATATCAAGCTTAATTTGTTCTTGATGAGTCTGACACCACACTAGCCTGCTTTTAAACACCTTTCGTGTCTGGCACATGTCGTTGTAAATATCGCCAGAAGTTGGTTTATTGTGCCATACCCATAGCTGATATTTAAGCCTCGCCCTCGCGTGAGCATCTCGCACGTGCTTGTTCCACCCAACAACACGGCCAACATGTCCATGAGTCCGAGTTTCCACTTGGCTCTGTACCGCGGCTTCTGACAAAATAGTAACAATACTTTCATACATCTTGTCAAGAATTGCCCTATGTTCAGTATTATTACAATGACCATTACTGCACAAACCAAATTCTTGAGGGTAATCAATCAGCTTTAACTTACTATTACATACGTCATAGAACACGTTTATTTGATCACTATCCCTCTCGCCCCAAATTACTCTACTACATGATGTTTTATTGTCAATTAACTTTGGCTTAATCTTATCTAACCTACACTCAACATATATGGGACAGTGATCAGACCAGAACACATCGTGCACAATACCTATCTCAGTCACCGTTAACCAAGCAGACTGTGTGACGACACAATGATCAAGCCATCGCCTGCAACCGTGCGCGTCACTGACAAAGGTATAGCTACTTGAGTCTAAGCCTAACTTTTCAATGTCCGCACACCTCCACTTTTGTTCGTTACAGAAAGCCAAGAGTTCGCAACAAAAAGACTCACCGGGGTGTGCGTTGAAATCGCCAAGTATGTAAACTGTTTCAACGTTACCAGTTTCGACAATCGCACTCACTTCACTTAGGCACTCTGTGAATTCTGTCAGATTTTCACTCGAGTCAGTCGGCATATAAATACTGAACACTATAAGATAAACGAAACGACAGCCGGGACCAACGAGATACGGAGAGGTCTTGGTATGTGAAAATGGTCACCCATCCACGTACCAACCGCGGCAAGCGTAGCTTAACCTGATCGATCGACCCGTGCGACTGTTATTACTTGACTGAATAGGAACGCAAAATTACGCACTTTTTGGTAGAACAGGAACGTAAAATAATGAAATAAAATTATATTATTTTTTCTGTAAGTAGTCTAGGGGCCTCGTTGATCCCGGCTGTCGATTCGTTTATTTTTGACAGTCCTTACGGGTCGTCAGAAGCCCGAAAGTCTGACAACCAGTCTTACCAAGTGGTATCGTATTACCCAGTAACTAGGTTGTGAAGGACAGATAGACAGTAATGTAAAATACTGGTATTCAGCTGCAGCTGGTTAGACTGGAAGCCGACCCCAACATCGTTAGTAAAAGGCTAGGCAGATGACGATTCAGCCAAAAGTCTTCTATGCTCTATGCAGACAACTGACAATCAATCTGCAATCTGCCTAGCCTTTTCCCAACTATGTTGGGGTCGGCTTCCAGTCTAACCGGATGCAGCTGAATACCATTATTTTACATGGAGCGACTGCCTATCTGAACTCCACAACCCATTAACTGGGTAATACGATACCCCTTGGTAAGACTGATTGTCAGACTTTCGGGCTTCTCACGGCCCGTAACGACTGTCAAAGATCCACGAATGACAGCCGGGACCAACGGCTTAACGTGCTTTCCGAGGCACGGAGGAGTCTCGGTATGTAAAGATGGTCACCCATCCACGGACCAACCCCGGCAAGCGTAGCTTAACCTGATGGATCAACCCGTGCGGCTGTTATTACTTAGCCACGAGCTCTTCTGCAGACAACAGACATAAGTATAAAATACTTTATATGTAAAATACACGTATAATAAATACCTACTGTCACTACTGTACAGATACGCTTTTATATACACCCACTGCGCAAAAAATAATGAGTGTAATGATACTTACACCTCCTTGTGTGAAGGTATTTTACTTATCACATTTTCACCTTCCTCTTACCCTCTCATCTTCGTTATAGGCTTTTCCTAAATCGATTTCCCACCTTTTTCACACTCAAAGTAAATTAATGTGAAGTTATGCATGCGAAGCCACGACTTAACATGCGTCTATATGAAATGTGCTTTTAAATTAATGAAGTAAGAGAATAATAACAAAAGTTTTTGAGGATTAGTGGATTCTATAAGTTTTTTTATTGAATTGTGAGGTCCTATTTTAATTCTAGATTCAAAAAGACCAACTCGAACAATTCAAACTTAAAATAGTAAGTTTGTATTTTAATGCTATTGTTCGTGACGATGCGTCACCAAAACAGTTCTATTTTTTGTTATTATTAACTTAAATTTAAGTGAAAATAGTGTTAAATAGACAAACATGAAGTGGTAATAAAATAGTGTTTCTAAAAAATCGTAAGCACAACCCTTATGTACCTCAAATTAGGTGAACATATATCCCACCTAATTGAGGATAAAAAAAACTATAACTTATGGCTAATTATGTATAGCCAAATTCAATAGCTTTTTTGGTGCGTCCAGGTATCCTAGATCAAGACCTAGCTCTGAAGCTACTATTAGAGGTCTAGTCTTTTTGAAAGGCCCACCAATCACAACAAAGCACTTTACGCATGTGTTAAAAAGTGGATTTTACACTAACCTTATAGGTATATATATATCCACTTTATTAAAAGCTTTGTATGTCAAGATGATTATTAGTTATTTACTGTGTATGAAACTAGTTATGAACATGGTGTGTAAGGAAAGGGTTTCATGAAGAAAAGCACAGAAAGACAAGACTAGGTATTTATTATTTCAATTAGGCTTGTCAATAATTATTTATCTAAGAAAGCTATTTGTCCGTTCGCAAAACTAGGTCATCGTGGAGAAGAAGGGACAAGAAACTCCACGGGAACTCGAAAGTGTTTATCAATACATATTTACATTAGGATCAGTCATAGTTAGGTATCACATTACCTTATAAATATAGATCAGATCATCATAGATCATTTCTTAAAGTTAGCAACTATAACACTATATAGGAACTGCACAATATCATGAGCAATATTAGTCGTATTATAACACATACCGAACAACATAGTTATCAACAATAATCAAGATATAATATTATCAATCAACTTACATGAACATTGTAGTTAGATCTTTCACCAGATCCAAGAGAATCCATTTTACACAGAACTTCTGCTATGCAGCGTGGTGTTTTACATTGGCTTAGCCAATGACGTATTATAACTTTTAGCAACTTAATAATTACGGACATGGGACACCACTCATGGTCTGTCTGTACCGTTTAACAGTTGTAACCAAAAGACTTGACTAGACTTGGATGATAGGACCTCCTTAGCAGCTTTATATTTACGGCAGACACCAGAGGGTCTTTACCGTACGACAGCTAGCATAACGAGTCCCCCTAATTCTTAGTTATAGTTATTTATAAATGGCATCTCGCAGTTGACCACTAAGGGTCGAGACTGCTCAACCGGGCGTTTCCTGTGGGTTCTTTAAGCCCCCGGCCAGGCCTAAGACTAAGGTAAATTATTAGTCGACTGAGCGTCGCTAATAATAATATGACAGCCAGACGGGGCAGGCTGGATCATGACGGGGGGGACAAGTGCTACAGGCTCAGCTGTGCCCCCAGCTGGCACAGCTTCACCGAGTAGGGGATAGGGGGGGGGGCGGTTACGATTGCGACCTCGGCGGCGAGGTCGGAATGTATTCCGGGGTGGTCTACGTTTATAAACCGTACTGGTGGCCTTGCTACTCTCCTGAAGGAGGGTTATGGGGTCATCAGGGTCGGTGAGATTATGGGGAAACCCCCTAATTCGGGGCAGTCCCGTCTTTTATAGTCAAACTATTCCCACCTCTTGGCGCCATTTTAGACCAATCACAGATGGTTATACATAATGGCCAAATAACTTCTAAAATAGGTATTACTTAACAAATCATATATTGCGAGACTGTTTTAAAACATTAAGGGATCATTTAGGAATACAGTTATTGTTTATTTATAATCTAGAAGTAAGATCTGATACGATATTAGTTTCAACCAATCAAGGGTCATGATTTATTTCTGCCAATCACAGGTCGTGACTATTGTTACAAGTTATTTAGAAATAACTTGGTACATAGAAATTGCAATGTAAAATCATGAGAAACATTATTAGTATCATATTAATTATTACTTATTCATTTACAGTATTGTTATTATAATAAAGTCTAAACTTGATTATCAGTAGCCACCATAAATGTCTATTGTGCGACAACTCTACAATCGTTGTTGGTAATACGAGTATTTTAAGTCGCAATATAAACAATTAATATAAAATACATCTGTCTATGAAATATCAATCAAAGAAATGCAAATAACAATGTGTACATTTCTACATATAAAACATTAATTTACGTTTAATAAAATATCACTGAAATGTAACGTTTCCGAACGTCACTATCATCTTTAATCTGAGAAGAGTGATAGCTGACGTTCTATGACTTTGTTTTGATTAATAGGATCAATATCATATTATATTATAAGTATAACATTAATTATTATATTCGTGAAACATTAATTTAAGTTTATCAAGTTTATTCAAATGTTACTGAAATGGAACGTTTCCGAACGTCACTGTCATCATTCATTCTGACAGAGTGACACTGACGTTCGTAATAAGATTATCAATAAACTATTCAATTACTTAATTATTCTCCATAAATACGAACAATCGTTAATAATCCAACACATGCATGACACATAATTTGTAGCGAATGACGGTGTTAGCGCCACCATCTGAGTTTTGCACTGTCATTTTTTTTAAACTAAGTACGTGTACGTATTGGTCAATTTCCTTTCTTTTTATTGGTCGATGCGAATCGCGCCTTTTTTCTGCATCCAATGACATTTATGTCCAAACGGTAAAAAAAAATAGCTTACGCACTGTTAGAACTTCACTGACGAAATATAATTTAAACGCCAAAAGATCTTTGTAGCATATTAATTTGATACATAAGTACTGTAGTGATATTCTGTAAATATTTCACCGTGAAAACTTAGATGAAGTGAGCTTGAAGTGAGCTGTCAGTAGTGTCAATCCCTAGCATCGGGTGGAATGACAGCTCACTTCACGCTCACTTCACTTAAGTTATCACGGTGAGATGTTTACAGAATAGCAAGGCAGTTTCTTGTGAAGGCTCTTTCACTGCAGTAGAATTTGGTAGGTAACGGATACCTTCAGCTACACAAAGTGGGGTACGTACTTAATTAGGCATTTGCCTCAATACCTCTTTACTTTGAAGTTGAAGTATATTGTGCTATAGCATGTATGGTCTAAGTTACAGACGTTAATAATAGCTTTGCTAAGTTATATCTTGGCCTGTGGCTAAGTAATAACCGCCGTATAGGATCGATCAAGTTAAGCTACGCTTACCGCGATTGGTCCGTGGATGTGTGACCATCTTCTCATACCAAGACACCTCCGAGCCTCGGAAAGAACGATAAGCCGTTGGTACAGACTGCAAGGGGTATCGTATTACCCAGTTAATGGGTTGTGGAGGTCAGATAGGCAGTCGCTCCATGTAAATACTAGTGTTCAGCTGCATCCGGCAACATCGATGGAAAAAGGTAAGGCAGATGGATGATCTCAACAGTGTGTTTTCAAGAAACCGTTACCCTAGCCTCCCCAAAGGCCCATTTGATGGTGTATGGTCACCACCGCCAATGGCGTACCAGAAGCTCGGTATGTTGCCATCCCAGACACAAATCCGAAATAACTCCATGTGCTCGTTACATAAACAGAAATAGGTATAATTTTGTAACGTGTTTTAGTTGTGCACAATAAACTATTTTTTATTAGTGTTCTATAGTTAACAAGAAACCCTTACGGTGTTATTACAAAACGAGGTTTTTCTTCGTCATGGTTTAAACCATCGAGCCAGTTTTTGTAATATGGACCTAGCTTTGATAGAAATACAGTTCTTTATACAAAACTGACAACTTAGTCCGGTACTAAGTTGTCAGTTTTGTAAAACTGACATCTTAACGTGTCAGAATAAAGCTCGAAATTCAAAAAAGGGGCCATGGTTTAAGCCTGGGTTTGAAGATGAACCTTGTTTTGTAATAAGACGATTACAGTTTCGCCATGTCCGTCTATCTGTCTATCCGCGACCTTAGCTCAGAGACTCTAAGTATTAGAAAGCTGTAATTTGGGATAGGTATACATACAAAGTGGTAAAATAAAATCTTGAAAAAAAAATTTGTTGGGTACCATGACAACCGATTTCCGCACAACTTTTCAGTTACCAGTGTCCGTTCTAGTATGAATTGAAAATCTCTCATAGCCGCTTTAAGCTCGTCACTCAGTCCAAAACCCTTCGCTTAACGGTCGAAGCACATGCTGGTGGTCAACCAACATTCTCTTTGTCGTAATTTCTCAGAAATTGGGGCATTCAGTGTTCCACTGTGTAGCTACGTGCAAAATAGTTGGCAAGTTGCGACACCTCACTTGCTCGCTGAAGTGAAATTAAAGCTGTATAATGGCTGCTTGTGTAGCTGGGCTCGTGGTGCAGTTGACGTGGAAAGTCTCTCTCTCTCTGTGGAAAGCTCGTGGAAAGTATGTTTTTTTAGGATATTGTATTGGCAGAGGAAGGTAGGTGTACCTTCTTTACCCCAACAAAAGCTAGGACATAGTTTTCGTTCTAACCTTTTAATACAGTTCTTAACTTAAATTTTTACTTTCTCTCGAGCCCGAACAGATAGCACTTGTAGAATAAAATTATTAAAAATATTAAATAAATACATATTAAATACATAATTAAACAAATAAAACAATTAATTTAAATACTTTATTATCCACTTACACGATAATTTTCAATTAATAATATTATTCCTATGTATTATTAATAATAAATTCTAGTCATTAACAAATAAATAATCGTGCAATAAATTTAGTACAATAACCAATTTATCATTAGTTTCAACATATACTGTAACAACAGGAATAACTAATTAAACAATATAGGTATACCTAACATTAAAAAGACCTACTTAATCAGGTATTATTTATATCTTACTAGCTAAGAAATAAATCCTAAACATTATTAAACTATTTAAATAAATTAAATAATAAAAGAAGCGCTCTTCCTCCTCTCTCCCACTATGCTGTGCCCGATAGGGTCCATAATTGTGTCATTAATTTTAAGCTTACCAACTGTTTTACATTATGGAATGCAATAAAGAATTGAGAACTTGGAAAAAGGTATTTATTTGTGAAAGTAGATTAAAAAAATAAATACAAAAATAACTTAATGATATGCTGGTCTCTGGTGGTCTGGTTCTGGTTATGATATATTTTGTTTTAGATATCTACTAGTAGGTAGGTACATCTTTAATGAGTATTTACCACGTCAATATTTTAAAATTAGATGTTGCATGTTTGTTAATCTCAAACGCTCGTTAGGATGTAGTTAGACACGTTTAGTAAAATGAACATCTAAATCTATGCAGTTACTCGTATTAGCCTTAATAATGTCATAATTCACCTACCTGTCAAAATAATCCTTAAAATGAGCTTTAACCTAATATGTTACACATAAGTACATAACACCATTTCCATGCTACCCTGCTGACGCCCTAAAAGCAACATAAAGGTAACTAATATCAGTAAGAACGCGTAATTAAAGTGAGCGGTGACACAGAAAATTAATTCTGAAGACGCTTCGCTCTGGCTTGGGGAAGTAGGCGACCATCCATGGGGAAGAAATGGTAATATGGGCAATTTCGAAATGAGCTTTTGGTTCCAAAGTTATTTTTGAAATGTATCCTGTTCTATTTTTAAACCACTTCAAAAAAGGAAAAGGTTTTGCATTATTCATTTTGGAAGACCGCGAGGAATTATTGTTGGGTTGTTTTTAATTAGCGTTTTTTTCAATTTCATCCTCTTTGGTTATTTTGGTGTTCTTATGAACAATTTACGATTACGACTATGTTATCGACTGATAATTATATAATAAAGTGTATATTTGTTCGTAGAAATATATCTGTGTACCTTAGTACAGAACCCTTGCAACTCTGAGAGTATTAGTAAGCTCAATGTATATCGAAACATTGAGCTGAAAATATACTAATGATCTCTATTGTTCAGGCTGTTTAGTCTAAGTGGTGAGGTTACCTAATTGTAGGCAGGTTAGTAGATACATTTATTTAGAGTAGGGGGAGGATTTCATTCTAAATTGCAAGGTACAAAAGGTTGAGAGCATTAGTTTCTGCTGTAGGTACCTAAATAAATTCTTTTGTAAACATTCTTTCACTATACAAAGTTCAATCTTTTACTGCCAAAACAGCGCTGAAATTTCACAAAAAAAAAAAAATGTTACTGCAAATAAAAGATTAAATTAATTCGCGCCAGGAATATATTTCATAGCAATAACACTCACGGATGCGCGCTAACCGTCGCTCAAGGCGCTTTCCAACAACCGTTTACATTATAATTTATGGTTTATTTTAATTTTAATTAACAGAATTCCCGTTCTGACACCAAAACGACCAGTTACTGAAGGTTTTCTTTTGTAAATGTTCCTAGCGCAAATTAATTCGTGAATTTTGTGATTTATTTAAGGCTTTACGTTAATTTGAGAGCTTTTTTTTTGGCATTTCTTGGCTTTTGGCCGGAGAAAACGCTTAGTTTGCGTTTAAAGATAAAATGTTGATTCTTTTCGACGGCGTGGTTTCTTTTGTGATGTCTGGGATGAATAATTTTTACATCAATCTATAAACTTTATGACTAATTGCTAAATTTATGCATTAAAGGTAATATGAATTACGAGTAGTAGGTATCTACCGGTTTAGTGAACACAGCTCATTAACGGATATCTTTATCATTTATTTATTTATCATTAGCTAACACTTCACACACTTAGTATAAGTTAATATACGTTTGCACCATAAAGTCCTAAGCAGTATTGACAATCTTGTACTCCTTCTGTGGGAGTCTTGGCTGGCGAACCTTAAGACAGGTTACCATGTAACCTAGCTAGGACGCCAGATTCAGCTCTGTTACTTTCTTTACGATGTTTCCCTAAATTGAAAAATTATATATAAGTTGAAGTATTGCAGCAGGGTTGGTTCTTGCAAGTAATCGATGGTGCGGAAGCAGAAATAAAAGGCAGGCTTTGGCGATACGTGAATGGAGTGGATCTTTATTGCCGACTCAACCGAATGACGTTAGTTTTGACATAAGGAAACAGGAAACAATTATAGACAAAAGAAGTCTGAGTTGCCAACAATTTATTGAAACATATATTTTGAAAAAAAATGATCTGATCTGGAGAAAGCGTATGATAGGGTACCTCGGGATGTGTTGTGGTGGGCCTTGAAAGAGAAAGGTTTGCCCGGGAAGTATGTAGAGTTAATTCGTGCTATGTACAGTCAATCTCGTACTTACGTCCGGTCGGCTGCTGGGAATACCAACGAGTTCAATGTGCCAGTTGGCTTGCACCAAGGGTCGGCTTTAAGTCCTTACCTCTTCCTGTTGATTATGGATGCTCTGACGTCGAATCTACAGGAAGAGGCACCCTGGTGCATGCTGTTTGCCGATGACATTGTTCTTGTTGGTGAAGATTTACCTGAGATTCGGAGCAGATTGGAGAAATGGCAACAGAAACTGGAGAATGTTGGCTTGAAAATCAGCAGAACCAAAACTGAATATATGTTCTGCGATTTCGGCGGTATCTCCAGTTCTGGAGGCATAGCGCTTGATGGCGCGCTTCTCCCAGTCTGCTCCGACTTTCGGTATCTCGGTTCACTCGTGCAAAGCGATGGCGAAGTAGATCGGATGGTATGGCATAGGATTAACACTGGATGGATGAAATGGCGGCAGGTCACGGGGACAATCTGCGACTCCCGCATTCCCCTTAAGCATAAGGGGAAGATATATAAAACAATGGTTAGACCTGCTGTCTTGTATGGATCAGAATGTTGGGCCACAAAAGGGATAAATGAAAAGCAGTTGCATGCAGCTGAGATGAGAATGCTAAGAGGGATGTGTGGTGTTACACGAATGGATAGAATAAGAAATGAGTACATAAGAGGAAGTCTAAAAGTGGCACCGGTGACTGAAAAGTTGTGCGGAAATCGGCTGTCATGGTATGGCCATGTGATGCGGAGGAGTGAGGAAAATGTCGTGAGGAAAGTTTTGAGTATGAATGTCGATGGCTATAAGAGTAGGGGAAGACCAAAGAAACGATGGATGGATTGTGTGAAAGATGACATGGCTAGAAAGGGGGTGACTACCGAGATGACGAATAATAGAGAAGTATGGAAAAAAAGGGCATGTTGCGCCGACCCCAAATAGATTGGGATAAGGGCAGGAGAGAATGATGATATTTTGAAAAAAAAGGAACAATTTTTGAATAAAAATAGGTTAAGTAATAGAAAATGCTCACTCAATATCCGATATATAAATGAAATTTAATTTATTTTTAATTGGGTTTAAAGAACTTTATTTCTCATAAGAACTTATAAAAATAACAGTTCGCTTAAAATGAGATACTTAAGTGATTATAATTATTGCTATTAACATTGGTTACCTCTAGGGTGCTGGAGACATTCTAATTATTAGCATATTCCGTTTTATGTTATTTCAAATATTATCACATTTTTTTACATCCTCGGGTACACTGTTGAACAGCCGTGCACCTTCAACGAATATCGTTCTTTTGCCATAATTAGTGCGAGCGTGCGCTGGTTGTAACTGGATTTTGTTTTAATTTAAAGGATAATAATGAAGTGAAAGAATTATTTCCAAACAAATCGATCTCAACAACATTACAAACAAAATAATGCCATTTGTATGTCATCGAGCGCATCTTCATATTCCTGCCGTCCTTTTCGCATTACCAAAATAATAATAAAAAAGGAATAAATTAATTCTGTTTCAGAGGCTTTTACATTCATAGACCAAAAGATAAAAAATAATAACTTTAAAATAATTAATCGATAATTTAAGGTTTCATCAACAATTTTGGCAACCCTAAATTTGGACCCCGTACAAAATCTTAAAACTGAGTTTCCAAAATAGAAAAATTTATTTACACAGAACTTGTTTATTTCTAGGATTTACTCGATCACAAATGCAGATGCTTCTCAACAAGTTTACGTAAAGATAACTCATCAATTTGGCACTTAAATGTACTCACACGCATAACGCCTGTTGTGTGGCTATTATTATAATGACAGGTTTCACGTGTAGTATTATTTATCACTATTTCTGTGGAACTTCACGCGATTACAATATTATTATTAGAACCGTAATATATTTTCATCTATTGGGATTGATAAAATTTGTTTATATTTACTTTTGAGTATCGCGTTGTCGCGGGATGTTACATGACACCACGACCCAGTGTAATTCGTCGTCGACTTTACTGTATTAATTAATGGTTTAATGTTATATTTAATTAATATCATTTGCCTAGCCTTTTCCCAACTAGGTTGGGGTCGGCTTCCAGTCTAACCGGATGCAGCTGAATACCTGTATGTTTTGCACTGCCCATGTAAAATGATTATTCCTTTATTTCATTTATAAACATATCATTTTAAAACATAAACTAAAAAAAACGTTTGAAAATTATTATTATTAATATCACCTTATTAATATTATTTTTAGTATGTACAAAATAATAAACAATTTAATTATTTTGTCAGTTATTTGTGTATTTTATCTATGGGCCGTAGTTGCCTAATCATAATACAGATAATTATTTTAATGTACCTAAATAAAAGAGTCCTATGTTAGGCTGTGTTGATTGCTAGAACTAGCCGTAAGGCCGCCAATACACTTGTAAGTCGCTTCCGTAAAATTTATGTAAGTAACTTACATAAATGAGTAATATAAAAACGTTTATTTTTCTCTACAAAAGTTATGTACTTAATTCTAACATTTGACAATAGTGAACGGACAAGGACAAGGACAAGGAGGTAACTTTGTGAGAGACTGGTGCCTGAAGTAGGTTTAGATAAAAACCTGTATTACACGTCACAAATTATGACAAGCTACTTACAAGAGAGTTTACATTTGAGTAAAACTTACGGGTGTAACGCCGGCCTAGAAGAAGATAACTGTTTTACGAAGAACGGATGGTAACTTTAGTGAGCTCGCAAAAAATTTCAGCAGGAGGTACTCAGCTCTATAGAAGTAACGAATAATAGCTACGCCCCGCGGTTTCACCCGCGTAGACCGTGAGAAAAAGTAGCCTATTTGTTAATCCAGGGTATAAGCTATCTACATACTAAATTTCATCTAAATCGGTCCCGCCGTTTGAGCGTGAAACTATAACAAACATACAAACAAACACATAAACTTTCGCCTTTATAATATTAGTGTGATAAAATAAAGATTATTCTATCAATCAATTTTAGTTTAAGTACTCAAAATTAAGTAAGTATAATAGTAGTTCAGTCGACAAATATGCATTATGAACATATGTGAATCAACCTTAATTATATCGAAAATAGTTAGAATAACTTTAGATAGACGTAACCGTCCAAACATATCAATTTCAATAGCAATCCCAAGCAAAGTAATCTCACTAGGTAGTTATAACATCGAACGCATCTTCATAAATCATAATTCCCTCCTTATTACGAAAATAATGAACGCAGGCATCAAATTCCGTGAATCAAAAACATCAACAAGCTAAAGAAGAACAAAATTCATAATATACATTACAGCATAATAAGTACTTACAGTTGATCTATGATCTTCTAAACAACACAGTATGAGTTCAAAGCTAACAAACAAACTCCCAAGTTAATCACGAAGACGTGGGAACTTCCAATGTCGTTTGTTAACGTCTTGTTAACTAGAGTTAAGTCACTGAAGAGCTTGTAACTGTTTGTGCTCCCTTTGACAGAATCAAAAACGACCAATTAGGTTAAATTAACAAGAACTTTGAAAGGGCAAAGCAATTAAAGTTTAAGAAAGGGTTTTTAGACAACTGTGGGGAGATGGACTGTGTTAAGGAAAGTTTGTTAGGTAAAGGTGAGTTTACTCTGTGAAGGTTTAGTTTAGGAGGCCAAAAGCGGCCGTTTTTGGCCGTTTTTGGTTTAATTGCTATAACTTCGAATCTAGTGGACTTAGTGTTGATTTTTTTATACAAAAAATTCTACCTCATCTGACTAAAAATGTGAGCATAGAAAATTTTAAAAAGTAAGTTTAAAAACTAAAACCCGACTACTGATAAATCACGCTCTAAAAAGTATGAAGCAAGAAAATATTCTCATCTGAAATTAGAAAAAGACAGACAAATTAAAAATCCGGAGTAACACGTTCTGTTCGATTTATTGCCCTAAAATGTCGTGTGGACTTATTTTTTATTTAAATTATTTTGGGGTTACAATTTCGTGATAAAGTATTTGCAGAGCCACTTTACATTTTTATTTATTTATTTATTTCAGCATGGAAGACTTACAGCTAAAAAAAACTTAACAACAAAAACGGAAACAATAGTCAACAGAAAGCCAATTACAAGTCTTCGCGTTTAGCCTTCTATTATGTTGTGAGCATAAAGCAGAAATATATTACACAAATTATAATATTATAGTTAAAACTCTTTACATAACTATTTGGTTTGAAACTAATAAAAAGGAAAAAAAAAGTATTAAAAGGAATACATAATTAATTTACAGTCATTTGAAAAACTTGAGGCTTAAGCACCTTCTGGCTGAGGGCACACTAGTCGTAAACAAATCCAAATTATATCGCTTACATATGTCATTACAAATGTTGCTTGCACGCACAATCTATTTGTTCTGCCTATAATTCGTAGATGTATGAGGAACACGTAAGGGTGGATTAAATCGAAATGTTTTACTTGGAACATTAAAATTAAATTTTTGATAACAACTCAGGGCTGTCAATATTATTGTGAAAGATATTTAACAGAAATAAATAGTCAGCAATCTCACGTCGATAATTGAGTGGTAATACATGATATTTCTTACAGAGTCGGAAATAATCAATAGAATGATATGGAATCATTTGATGGAAACAAAGATATCTCACGAAACGTCTTTGGATGTTTTCAATGCGGCCAATAAACTAAAGATAACGTGGGCTCCATATCTGAGACGCATACTTTAGCTGGCTTCTAACAAAAGTACAAAATATTTTGAGTGTTTTAGCGTCACTAAAGCACTTAGAGAGACGCATTATAAAGCCAAGCAATTTAGAGGCTTTTTTGACTATAGCGTCAATGTGTGTGTCAAAAACTACCTTACTATCTTGATGGACGCCCAAATCACGAATAGTATTGCACCTAGGCAAGGTTTGACCCGCTAAAGTATAATTGGTAGTTCGGATTGCACGTTTCCTAGTGAAAGTCATCACTGAACACTTTGACGGATTGAGATCGAGTTTGTTAGCCCGACAATACTCTTCAAGCCGATATAAGTCAGCTTGAAGTGCTAACCCATCATCAAGCGATGAAATTTTGGTGAAGATTTCATTATCATCGGCAAAGCATAGTAATTTGGACGATTGCAGGCACTGATCGATGTCGTTTACGTTAAAGAAGAACGTACGTACGTTAAAGAAGAATAATTATTATATGTATTTTGGATATGGTTTGGAGAGAAAATAATGTTTGGCTCACATCTAAGGCGTGATTTTAGAAATTATTCTCAATTATCGGGTGCATACAAGCAAAGCCGCGAGAAATAGCTAACAATATATATATTTTTGAAATGTAAGAATAAGCTCTTCCATTTGATACCCTACACGGCATCATTTATTTTTTTTTGTTCTAGACTGCCCTCTAGAGGGCGCCATATTTAATTTAATGTGACGTCGCCTATAACCAGCGGAAGAATAAGACGCTTCCAACGATACATCATTTGTCAAATTATGATAAGAAGTTTAGAAGTTATGAGGGAACAGATCAACATACATTCATACGTACATATGCATACATACAGTCATACATCCCGGTTAAAATCATAACCCTCCTTTTTGATTCGCCGTAGACGGTTTAAAATGTTCCTTAACTCCAGATTTATGATTTTTTTCGAGGCGCTAGCTAGCAGTTCTACTCGTCTTAATTAAACGTATTTAGCGATTTGCGGTGCAACCGGGCCTAAGAGTTCAGTCGCTGAATCAAGCTTCCGAAGACCGACTGAATCGCTCATCGCTGCTGCTAAACTTAACAAGTCTGCTAAGGTCAGATGTTAAGGGGATTAACTAAACAAATGAAGATCAAGAGGAGAGCTCAAACGACATCTAACAAAAGTCCAAATGAAAAGAGAAAACTTTAAAACCGAAGTTTAAAACAAATGAAGTCGGTTTGTATACGAACTCTGCCCCGTTCTTTAGTTGTGGTTTGCACAGTTTGGGAAAGTTCTGAAGAATTCGTACCTACTTCTTGCGCCATTTTTGTTTGCTCCTAAGCGCAGGTTTAAAGCAAATGTGAAAATATAATTTTTGTAACTTAAACTGGATTAAGTTGTTATACAACATCCCGCCTTGTTTTTCCGAAGGGTTGGGCAGCAGTTTACATATAGTATATCCACATTCCGCCTGTTACTTTTAAGTCCCATGTAATAGGGGTTTTTTTTTTTTTTTTGTGGATGGGAAATCATCAAATGACTTCTCCCGCTCTGGGCAGAGCGGGAGGGCGTGTCAGACTTTTACTGACTAAAACCCACCCATGCTCCTTCAACTGCCTGTGCCAGGGCCACGGTATCTCTTTCGAACTACCCGCGACCCCGGCGGCATCGGCCCAATTGACCCCGTCACTGCTGACATCTCTTTGAGGCGCGCGTGGAGCACAACGCGCCGTCCACCCGGGCCTGTTCCTTACCGGACGGCGAGCTGCCCATTACTCGTCGTCCGCAAGCCCGCGCCTACGGTGGCCGGGAATCGGCAATCGATTCCCGCCGCCCAGGGCGTCTCCTACGGCGGCTAGGAGCGCGAGGGCGCGGCTGTTGCCTCTCCCTCACGCGTTCCGCTTCCTCCTTCGCGAGCATTACTGCTTCGCAGAAGGAGGTGACGGCTTCCCATACACTCTCGCTCCGCACCATGGCCTGGACCAGGTTTGGACGTGAGAGATCACCGCCGCCGATCGCCTCCGTGAGAACAGGGCGGTGCTCCGCCCAAGCTGGGCAGACCTCCACTGTATGCTCCACCGTGTCCTCCGGGTGATCCACACAATGGTGACACCCGGGCGTTTCCTCCCGCCTTATCCGAAACAGGAACCTCCCGAAACAACCGTGTCCGGTGAGGACCTGCGTCAGGCGGAAGGTGAGGACGCCGTGGCGCCTCTCCAACCACTCCTCAAAGAGGGGACTTATCGCCGCAATTGTGGCGTGCCCAGCGCTGGGTTGCGACAATCGCACTCTCCATGTCGCCATGAGATCCCGCCGGAGCTCTGTCCGCTGTACCGTGATTTCTCGCGGCAGCGGAGTTACGCCCCGGCGTTTCGCCTCCTCGTGCCACTCCCACACGTGCGCGACGACTTTTGCCTCCAGATCCCATGGCGGTAATCCGGCAAGGAGGCATGCCGCCTCACAGGAGACCATGCGGTATCCCCGGACTAACCGGATGGCCATGACCCTCTGGGACGCGTTCAACCGGCGGGCTGGTCGCAGCCTCAGGGAAAGCGCCCACACCGGTGCCCCGTAAAGGGCCATGGACCGCACGACCCCCGCGTAAAGCCTCCGGCAGGAGGCGTTTGGACCCCCCAGATTGGGCAGGAGCCACTTCAAGGCAGCCCCGGCCCGCTCCAGTCTGGGAGCCAAACGTCGGAAGTGCTCCACGAAGTTCCACCGGCTGTCGAGGACGAGTCCCAGGTACTTCATCGTCGACTCGACCCCGATGTGAACCCCTCCTACCGTTAATTGGGAACCCGACGTTGGCTCAAACACATGACCTCGGACTTGTGCAGGGCCACCTCGAGTCCCAACTGCCGGATCCTCTCTACGATTGTCGCAACCCCGCGTGTCGCTAGTTCAGCCGCCGCCTGGTGCGACCTCGCCTGCGCCAGGACCAGCGTGTCGTCAGCGTAACATACAACGCTGACGCCGCTAGGGAGGTCGAATAGGGGTTGAGCCTATTACCACCAACCGGGCACTAATCCAGACTCCGTGCTGCTACTGAGACACTCTAGATAGAAAAACCCAATAACACTGTAACCGACCTGGGAATCGAACCCTCGATCTCATGCTCCGCAGTAGCGCTCGCGACCACTAGACCAACGAGTCAGCTATTCGGTGAGCCACAAACTAATTGTACCTTGTATCTTGTGGCTCACAGATAAAAAAACAACTTTTTTGTTTTGCATAATTCCTTATCGTAGTCTTTAAGACTGACACTGATACTGTGGTCTTACCTAACTCTTAATATTTTTTAACACTGGACGTAGACATTTCCATTTAGACAATAATAATCTTAGCTTAAAAATTAAAATTGCAAAAAAGGGCCTTAAACATTTTCTTTAATATAAAAGAAGTCAGGGATTGTAATAGACAACTCGTTTAAAAATTTAACCTAGATAAAAATGTCTAAAGAGTTCTTTTTGCATCGCACTTTGAAAAATCACGATCAATCAATCTGCTGAGCCTTTTCCCTATTATGTTGGGGTCGGCATCCAGTGCAACCAGATGCAGCTGAATACCAGTACATGAAGCTATCGTTCCATGACGTCGTCGTGTTTAGTCGGATATGCGGTTGCCTATCCCACCTTCACAATCAAGTCACTGGGTAAATGATACCCCTTGGTGAGACTGGTTGTCAGAATTTTGGATTTAAGATTACCTGTAACGATTGTCAAAGATTTACTAATGACAACTGGAACCAACGGCTTAACGTGCTTTCCGAAGCATAGCCCGGTCTGGATGTGTAATTGTTGGTCACCCAGTGAAACATCAAGATATTATTTTTACCTAAAACTATTATATAAAATCATTATACAAAATTATTTTTACCTAAAACTATTCAAAGGCGAAATTCTGAACTGACTCAATATAGATTGCCATCGACATGAAGAAAAAGAATGCAAAATCAGGAGCTTTAGGAAAAGGATGGCAAATTTATTTAAGAGGATATATCGATGCGTGATTTAGCTCGGTGTGGTGTGCAAGTGAAATGGCGATATGGCTGTATAGTTTGGCGCGCGAGATAATAGACTCTCACGCGCACCGGAGTTTAAACGCGCTTCGTATATGTAAATTTGTGATAAAATGCTATATTTAAAACAATGTTTAGCTTAGTAAGTTCTTAACATATTTAAATACTTTCAATTTAAAGCAAATTTTACTGCACATTAAAGAACTGTTTACGCATAATCGTATAAAACAGTAAATAGACGGTGCTACTTTGGATTTTTTTTTCTACCGAAAAAATTTAAAATATTCATGTTTCAGTTTTAGTAGCCAATATAGTCCAATAACACATATGGAGAATCCAAATGATTTAACCATAAACATTTGGTTTTATAGGAATTTTAGAAACACAAAATTATCGATACCTCTATTTAACAAACTAATAACCACACTTTTGCATTTAAAATATTTAAGGATTCCATTTTATTATTCTACTCGTATATCGTTAGATTTAGGTACAATTTGCAATATCATTATAAAAGTAACCGATCCAAGCAACCTACTAATGCAGTTTTATCAAACGTATAATTAAATTCACTAGATTGTTCTTTTCACAACCGCAATTTCTAAAGCTTGAACAGAAACAATATACCAACACGACTGTTCCAAATACACGCTCCAAGCATTCATTGTTCTCAGCATTCATTAACGCTACCATTTGTACATCTGCCTTGAATAAGCAATCTAGTAAATACACTAATCCGCTAGAGGGCGTTACGCATCGTGACTTTATCAAACAGTGACAATAATGCAATTGTGTTCACCGTACATCTGAGATAAGAGAATCCGCCTTGAGGCTTGGGGAACACCCCTGATTGGTAGAACGCAGCTGTGTTAGTATGACAAACATGGATCCTACCATTGGACACAAAGTCGGGGTTTTGTCAGATACCTAGTAGGTGAATTTGCTTCTGGTGTTGTTAGCATCGATGATTTGATTGAAGGGGACACAAAAGCAAGTCATGGTATTAATTGACATGCAATTTTAATTTTGTTGGTAATTTAGACCGGGTGATAGACATAGATATATATTGAAACTTTATTGTGTGAGTATTGGGAACGAAAGTAAAATTGAAGCTGATTTTGAAATTAATATTTAGGTAGGTACTAATCGAAGGTGTAAACTTTGGTCGTCGTGACAACTAAAACTTGAATTCATTTTAGTGTCCTTTCTACAAATTGTAATGACTTTTCTAGAAGGATGGATGATGATATGTCTAGAAAGGGCACTCTCTTTACTACCGAGATGACGACTAATAGAGACGTATGAAAGAAAAAGACTATTACGACGACCCCAATTATATTGGGCTAAGGGCAGAAGAATCTCGTTTGGCTCCTAGACTGGAGCGGGCCGGGGCTGCCTTGAAGCGGCTCCTGCCCAATCTGGGGGGTCCAAACGCCTCCTACCGGAGGCTTTACGCGGGGGTCCTGCGGTCCATGGCCCTTTATGGGGCACCGGTGTGGGCGCGTTCCCTGAGGCTGCGACCAGCCCGCCGGTTGAACGGCCATCAGGCTAGTCCGGAGAGGGATACCGCACGGTCTCCTGTGAGGCGGCGAGCCTCCTTGCCGGATTACCGCCATGGGATCTGGAGGCAAAAGTCCTCGTGCACGTGTAGGAGTGGCGCGAGGAGGCAAAACGCCGGGGCGTAACTCCGCTGCCGCGAGAAATCACGGTACAGCGGACAGAGCTCCGGCGGGATCTCATGGCGACATGGAGAGTGCGATTGTCGCAACCCAGCGCTGGGCACGCCAAAATTGCGGCGATAAGTTCCCTCTTTGAGGAGTGATAGAAGAGGCGCCACGGCGTCCTCACCTTACGCCTGACGCAGGTCCTCACCGGACACGGTTGTTTCGGGAGTTTCCTGTTTCGGATAAGGCGGGAGGAAACGCCCGGGTGTCATCATTGTGTGGATCGCCCGGAGGACACGGTGGAGCGTACAGTGGAGGTCTGCCCGGCTTGGGCAGAGCACCACCGTGTTCTCACGGAGGCGGTTGGCGGCGGCAATCTCTCGCGTCCAAACCTGGTCCAGGCCATGGTGCGGAGCGAGAGTGCATGGGAGGCCGTCACTTCCTTCTACGAAGCAGTAATGCTCGCGAAGGAGGAGGCGGAACGCGTGAGGGAGAGGCAATAGCCACGCCCTCTCGCCCCTAGCCGCCGCAGGAGACGCCTTGGGTGACGGAAATCTATCGCCGATTCCCGGCCACCGTAGGCGCGGGCTTGCGGACGGCGAGTAATGGGCAGCTCGCCGTCCGGTAAGGACCAGGCCCGAGTCGATGGCGCGTTGTGTTCCACGCGCGCCTCAAAGAGATGTTAGCAGTGACGGGGTCCAATAGGGCCGATGCCGCCGGGGTCGCGGGTAGTTCGAAAGAGATACCGTGGCCCTGGCACGGGCAACTGAAGGAACACGAGTGGGTTTTAGTCAGTAAAAGTCTGACACGCCCTCCCGCTCTGCCCGGAGCGGGAGAAGTCATTTGATGATTTCCCATCCACAAAAAAAAAAAGGGAAGAAGAATCTTGAATGACGTTTCTAGAAAAACTATAGAAAAAAACTATAAAAACTATATGGGCGTATAAACTTGAGATGCTGAGATTAAGTTAGTTTTATGAGAATAATATCGGGAATGAAGGCGAATACAGCACAACACACACAGACGAATACAACGTGATGTTATGTTATGTTATGAATAAAATTATAAATCAACACAATCTTAGCATTTTGAGTCTCAGCAGGGATACGGTATGCGTTAGAATCCATTATAATTTTTATTCTTATTTTCTGAGAAACCCCAGAAATTAAGTCCACAATGTCAAATAAAAACAGACTCATTTCTGCTTCCAGCTTGTAAAATAAAACATCAGTCTAGATTACTTTTAAAAGCACCATTTTGTGAAATTCTATATTTTAGACTAATGGTCCTATTTTTAAATGTCCTAGATTGTTCGTAAATGAACGTTTAAAAAATATTTTGTAAATACAGGGTCCGTTATGATTAAGGCACCCGATATGATGAATACGGCATCTGCAATTATATAATTGGTAGATACCATTGTTAACTGATTTCCAGATTTTAAATCTTACATGAAAATATACAACGTGGAGTAAATTAAAACATACACGGGCAAATACTAATACTTACATAAGAGTATTTTAGAATTATCAAATAATTCGACTACTATCGAAATTAAAAAAGTGATTATTTGTACACAAATACCCATTAGGGTACCCTAGTTGACCCTAATGGGTCAACTAGGGTTTTGCCAATCTGTGACTAGATATAATGACTAAATAATTGGATAAATTTCATTGAATTTTCGGATGCAAACTGGGACCGGCATTAGATATATGCAATTTAATTAATTGTTGTATTGACTTCTCCACTTTGTACAAGACCATTTGTTGCCCATCCCAAATAAATACGTGAAAAACAGAAAGACGACTCAATTTTACCCAAAAAAGTGATTTTACATTACACATCCATATTCATTAGACTGAAAACATGATGACACGACCAAAAACTTTCGAGTTATTCAAACCAGTGGTAGGCAACATTTGAAATGTGCCTCTCCCGGCTAAAATAAACGTTTATTTTACCTACAGCTTTGTGTCAAAGACATAAATGAAATGTAAATTGCTTAAACAAGGATCTGGCGTATGATTTCCCATGTTGGAGTTCAGATCTAGACGAAACACTATGTTTTGTTCAAAGGAGATTTTACACTGAACATCGTTTTGAAAAGAGATTTTCTTTTAGCATTGTTTTATTCAGTGCTTTGGTTTTCTATGAAAGCGGTGAACGGTCAAACAGTAACGGCTTAAGTACAGATCGTTTTTTGACAACTTAAAATGTAAATAATATGACGGAACCGCTTTACTAGGAAACCAAAGTTTTACCGATTGTAGCGCTACAAGGTTATTTTTGCGCGTGTCTAAAGTCGGAACTAATCTCGCTATCTTGTTTTTAAATACATTTCAAGTGCACAAATGTTTACTAACAGCGCCCCTTGTAAACGTCGTCGTTCTTTTAGCAGAGTTTAAATCCGCGTCTGCGATACGATTACTGTAATTTGTCATCAAAAATAACTGATGATTGAGATAAAATGGCAGAAAATTCAATATAATTAAATTCCAAAAAAAGTATCGATAAAGATCCAATTACCTAATACTGCGCTAATTCTAATTGTGATAAAAGTTTATTTACGTAAAGCGCCTCTCACACTACTACATAAATCCTATACACGTTTAAATTTTTGGCACTCTACTCTTCGTATTCCCAATTAATTACAATTAAACTGATTAATAGCACTAATTACTCATCATCAAGGCCACGCCGTCCATGGTTTGGCAAATATCCCGACAATTATGTATGGGAAACACACATAATATATCTCTATTTAGTCCCTCTTTTTCTGCAGTCCCTGTGTAACCTACTACAAAATTGGTGGTTACCGAAGAAAAAAGGCGGCCATGACAGATTGGTGTTTTCCTCTCAAAGAGAATGATGCCGTGTGCCTAATGCCACGGTCATTCGTTTGGTCCAAGTTCTATTTATACAGACTGCGGTCACTGGCCGAGATGTATGTTATGTATTCGTATTATTTAAGAAAGTAAGAAATGAAGATTGAGTCATTATTCGTCTATTTTCATGAAATAAGTTTGAAGAAGTGTGACAGTGAGAATTCGCCGTGTTTTAATTATTTTAAAACCAAACTTCACTCTCTAAAAATTCACTTATAAGTAGGTTTTATGAGGAGCTCGTGGCTAAGTAATAACAGCCGCACGGGTCGATCCATCAGTTAAGCTACGCTTGCCGGGGTTGTCCGTGGATGGGTGACCATCTTTACATATCGAGACTCCTCCGTGCCTCGGAAAGCACGTTAAGCCATTGGTCCCGGCTGTCATTCGTGGATCTTTGACAGTCGTTACGGGTCGTTAGAAGCCCGTAAGTCTGACAACCAGTCTTACTAAGTGGTATCGTATTACCCAGTTAATGGGTTGTGGAGGTCTGATAGGCAGTCGCTCCATGTAAAATACTGGTATTCAGCTGCATCCGGTTAGACTGGAAGCCGACCCCAACATAGTTGGGAAAAGGCTAGGCAGATTGAAGTAGGTTTTAAAAATGTTGTCAGTAACCTGTCATTAATCTAGTACTTGATATGTAAATTTTTTCCACACTGCTCCGTTGCGATGCGTGGCGTCATCATCACATCGCAATATTAATCGTAATGTATTTAAATGTCGCAGCCCATCCTTATCTGCACTTAGCCATAAGAGGCTGACAACACCTAAAGCGCGGTCACTATCAGACTGCATAGAAAAGAAAGAGAAGCGCGATGAAACAACGATGTTAATGATGAAAAATATGATGCAATTATCTATTTACAAAAAACCTATTTATTGGATTAAAAAATTAAAACACTATTATGTTAATATGTTGCTTTGTTAATCTGACAAAAAATCAGAATGATTGCATGTACCTATACTATTATAGTTTTTAATCGTTAAAATAATTTTTTTGAGATGTCTTCGTTATTTTTTTCTATCATATCAAATTTAGTTGTAAGAGGAGAGAGGAGTTGTAGAGGAGCTCTTGGCTAAGTAATAACAGCCGCACGGGTCGATCCATCAGGTTAAGCTACGCTTGCCGGGGTTTTCCGTGGATGGGTGACCATTTTTACATATCGAGACTCCTCCGTGCCTCGGAAAACACGTTAAGCCGTTGGTCCCGGCTGTCATTCGGTCTTTGACAGTCGTTACAGGTCGTCAGAAGCCCGAAAGTCTGACAACCAGTCTTACCAAGAGGTATCGTATTACCCAGTTAATGGGTTGTGGAGGTCAGATAGGCAGTCGCTCCATGTAAAATACTGGTATTCAGCTGCATCCGGTTAGACTGGAAGCCGACCCCAACATAGTTGGGAAAAGGCTAGGCAGATTGATGGATCAAATTAAAATTTTTTCAACACACTATCTAATATCTATTTTTCTGATTTTGTTTACTGCAGTGGATCATAAATTTTAGCCATTATAAAACTTGCGTTTAGCTCCTGTGGGTAGTCCCCTTAATACATTACTTTTAAGTAGCATCGTGGACGATGGGACTATTGTGAGGGTTCTCTTACTAAATGTAAGGCAAAATGTTATTGCTTATGTAATAAGGCAGGTAATTGACACATTAAGTCGAAACTAACGACTGAATTTAAATAAGGCCTTTGAAAGCTTTTACTTAACATAATTATGTTGTTTGAGATCGTATTTGTTATAAAAGTTTTGATTAAAGAAGAATACGTTGTTAAGGACGCGCTCTTACAAATGGGTAGTCAAATCATTACTTTTTTACACAAAAGTATGTTTATTAAATAAAATGCTTTGCATTCTTAAAATGTTTTTTGCCCGAATTGTTGTTAGATGTGCATGGTACAGGTCATCGGTCCATCTAGCTAGGGGGCGTCCCACACTACGCTTACCGATACGCGGTCTCCACTCTAGGACTCGTCTGCTCCACCGGCCATCGGTCCTTCGACAAACATGGCCAGCCCACTGCCACTTCAGTTTGCTTACTTTGAAAGCTTATGTCAGTTACTCCGGTTCTTTTCTGGATAACTTCATTCCTGATTTTATCCTTCAAAGATACTCCGAGCATAGCCCGCTCCATAGCGCGCTGAGCGACTTTGAATTTGTGGACCAGCCCGACCGTCAGTGTCCACGTTTCAGCACCGTATGTCATAACGGGCAGGATGCACTGGTTAGATGGACCGATGACCTGAAGAAAGTGGCTGGGGCAGACTGGATGCGGAAGGCGGAGGACAGGGTGTTGTGGCGCAACCTTGGAGAGGCCTATGTCCAGCAGTGGACTGCGATTGGCTGAGTTGGCTGAGTTGTGCATGGTACGATTCTGAACTATAAATATAATTTTAGATAGGTACAGTTTCTCAATAAATGTACCAAAGTAAAAATTTTCACTTAGGTACAATTTCTCAATAAATGTACATGTCTAAAATTATATTTATAGTTCAGAATCGTACTATGTACATCTATCAACAATTGGGCCAAGAAACATTTTAAGAATGCAAAGCATTTTATTTAATAAACCTACTTTTTTGTAAAAAAGTAATGATTTGACTACCCATTTGTAACAGCGTCCTTAAGGATAATTTGTTTGACTGTGGTGCTACTTTCTGTAAGCTGATTTTGAATTCTAGAAGAATCACTCACCAATTGCATTTTAACGAGTCGAATGCCGTAATTACAGACACAACTAAAAAGTCATTGTGTCTCACGTGGATTCACGTTCGAATACGAAGCGATTGAACCTCCAAAATCTATTTACCTACCAGTCGAGAACAGCCAGTGCATAATACAATAAACCTTGCGGAGTAAAACCTATATCTAAATTATAGTGAAACCCACATCAAAATCAAAAATATTGGCCAAGTGCGTGTCGAACCACGCACAATGAAGGGTTCCGTAGTTGAAACGAATTTATCCCAAAAACAAACTCAACACTGCAATCCCAAAAAAAATTTTTTTTGTGATAAATTTACTAATTAACAATTTTCGGTTCTTTTCATTTAGGTACTTGTGCTGTGAGACCTTGCTTCTTGCCAAATTTCATGATTCTAGGTCAACGGGAAGTAGGTACCCTATAGGTTTTGATTTACTTACGAGTATCAAAATATGTCGCATAAATGACCGCATTTTTATTGCGTTGAATTAGAAGCTTGATTTTTTTACAACTCTAAGGGATCATAAACCTACATGTTTGATATTAACCCGTCGCGCGCTAATTAGCAGACACAATTGAAATTCTATTGTTATCTGTACCCATGGTGTGCAATCGACATTTTAAGAGTTAAGATCAACTTGATACCTCCATGCGTTCCTGAGAAAAAGGGTCTTGACAGACTGAAAAAATCAGTCAGACAACGAAGTGATCCTATAAGGGTTCCGGTTTTTCCTTTTTGAGGTACACAACCCTAAAAATTGTGTAGTTTAGAAGAATTAAATGTTACACAGACAGACATAAAAAGCGACTTTGTTTTCTTGTACTATAAATCAAACATATTATAAGATTTACGAAACTGACTAAATTCAATCTGCAATCTGTCTAGCCTTTTCCCAACTATGTTGGGGTCGGCTTCCAGTCTAACCGGATGCAGCTGAATACCAGTATTTTACATGGAGCGACTGCCTATCCGACCTCCACAACCCAGTAACTGGGTAATATTACCCCTTGGTAAGACTGGTTGTCAGACTTTCGGGCTTCTGACGACCCGTAACGACTGTCAAAGATCCACGAATGACAGCCGGGACCAACGGCTTAACGTGCTTTCCGAGGCACGGAGGAGTCTCGGTATGTAAAGATGGTCACCCATCCACTGGACCAACCCCGGCAAGCGTAGCTTAACCTGGTGGATCGGCCCGTGCGGCTTTCATTACTTAGCCACGAGCTCCTCTGACTAAATTATGTTTCCAAAAATGATTAATAAAAATTGAGTAAAAGCAGCCGATGGCACATTTTTAGGCCATTGAACAATAAAGAAACCATCTTGCAAATCCAATCGTAAAAAAAATAATATCTTAGTCAAGTCAAGTTGATATCAAAAACCAACATTTTCATCCCGAGAAATCTGCCAGCCACAGACCAAAAATAAAGCAAAAAAACTGCGAGCGACGACGACGCCAACGCAATCTTCAGTGGAAATCAAAATGTAATTTATTCAACAAATACGCTTCAATTGGATACAAAACGAAAAATTTTAGGAAATGAACTGAATTGAATATTTTAATAGTAATGACTTTTTCTTTTGATGGATACAGCTTAAAGAGAATATTTGTGTCAGTGGTGGGATAGGATAAATTAGATGATCAAATCTTACTTTGGTCTTTATTTCTTGACGGATCTTATCGTTTTAGGGTTCCGTAGCCAAATGGCAAAAACGGAACCCTTATGGATTCGTCATGTCGGTCTGTCTCTCCGTCCGTATGTCACAGCCACTTTTTTCCGAAACTATAAGAACTGTACTGTTGAAACTTGGTAAGTAGATGTATTCTGTGAACCGCATTAATATTTTCACACAAAAATAGAAAAAGTCGATCAAAGTTACAACGAACTACAAGAACTTTTATGTTATGTTACTTGCTGCTACGGAACCCTTCATGGGATAGTCCGACTCGCACTTGGCCGCTTTTTATTTGTTTTTCTTAGAGTGAATTTCACTAACCACTGAACGCGATTAGCACATCTAAACCGTGTTCAAGTGCTGTCATTGCGTTGTTGTGGAATGTGGAATATTGACAATGAAAGCTCTTGAACGCTGAATTTCGGTTCATAGTTTAACGGTTCACGTCAAACTACTCTAATTTACTCCGGCATCAATTAGAGACTGACAGTTAATATATGTGAATTAAAATAACTCATTAAAATTATTGATTTACACAAGATATCCGCAATTTTATTACGTATATCTTGAGTAAATCAATAATTTCTCGCCCCCTATTAAATGGAACATAACTGGGGAAATGTTGGTATACAGGCTCCTGCAGACAGGAGCGACACGACGGCGGGACGCTGCTATGGTGGAATAATTTCTACGAAAACTTCATTAAATTGTACTGACGGTGTCGCGACGCGCCTTTCCTGTAGTATACCTCCGCTTAATCCTTCAGGGAGAATAAAGGGGTGATGTTATGTTATGTTATCCGCAACGAAGTAATAATATTTGCTTAATAGCTAATATACACCACTAATTTTTAATTAGTACAAATACTTAAAGGGCTTATTAGAGAAGGTCTTGTTATTATATATGTAAAGTCCCAATAAATAATATTCATAAACAGCAAAGTTATTAGCGTTTGTTTATATCCCAAAATGTCACTCAGTTTATGGAAATATTGTACAGGCTACATAGTAGTTATTCATTAATCATGGAAAAGCACTGCGCGTAGTATTTTCTAGTTGCAATTGTTATGAATGATTGATTCAATTATGAAATTTATGAATTTACCAATTATGAGAAATTTTCGTGGTCAATTTTGGAATTTCATTTTTTTGATTTTTGACTACACAAATATGATCAGTAACGGGTACGGATAGAGCCCCATTTTTTTTTGTACTAATTAAAAAATAGTAGTGTATAAGCTAATTTTTTGCGAATGATTACTTTGTTCTTTGATGGACTGAGTTGACCTACTTTGAACTGGTTGTAGTTGATGAGTTCAAAGTAGGTCAACTCAGTAGACAAATCAGAACGCATACACTAAAAACACGCGAAGTTCAAGGCAAAGCTAATTTGACATCTCTAACTTAGTTTTTATCTATCACCGTCCTTTTCTCGAGTTGTCTGTTAAGCTCAATTTGCATTGCTGCAGAAAAAAATGGAAGCAATTTTTTGTGTACAAAGCATCAGAACCAACCAGCAGAGAATTGACTTCTTCTAGGCTCAATTTACATTGCTATGGAACGGAATGGTAGCGAGTTTTTGTAACGATGTTATACATAGCACAATGAACTTTATTTCAATAGTGTAACGTACAAATTAGATACAAGCAAAATGAGCGAGAGTTGCCGATAGTTTTCTGGAAAATTCTTGCGCATTCTCGGTAATTCCCGCAGTTACAAGCTGATATATAAAAGTGCCAAGAGAAAAATGTGATGTCATGAGAGAAAGAATACAGCTTATTATGTGTATAACTTAGTACAAAATAAACTTACAGAATGGACATCTCTTAGGCGCAATTTGCCAAGGAACGGAATGGAAGCGAGTTTTTGTAACGTTATTGTAGCTAGGACAATGAACTTTATGTCATTTGTGTAACGTACAATATATATAGTATTGTATTGTAATATATATATAGTATTGTATTGTATATATTGTACGTTACACAAATGACATAAAGTTCATTGTCCTAGCTACAATAACGTTACAAAAACTCGCTTCCATTCCGTTCCTTGGCAAATTGCGCCTAAGAGATGTCAATTCTGTATGTTAATTTTGTACTAAGTTATACACATAATAAGCTGTATTCTATCTCTCATGATATCACATTTTTGTCTTGGCACTTTCAATTTTCCGCTTCCATTGTGACAAAGCATACAAAGTTGGATCCAATATTTGCATGGTGGATCTTTTCCAACCAACAAGCACCAATGTTCCTCCCATGACTAGACAAATTACCTCAATAAATAATAAATTTTATCTTTCCTAGACAGTCCCCGAAAATCGATCCTTTCAAACGAATTGTTACTTCACTAAATCGAGTAATTACATAATTGTATTTGCGCCTACTTCAGTCCTTATTTCTTTAGCCATAAAGGCTAATATTTTATTTTTATTGCTGAAAATTATTAATGCTTTTGATTGACTTGCTGGCTGTTAGCCAATGGATGTGTCAATAATTTATTAGCCCTCCGCATTGGATAGTTGTTAGTAAAACATTGGGCTCGTGGCTAAGTGCTAGATACTAACATAGTCTTAAGCCTTTTAACCAAACCTGAAATCGCGAAAAAAAAATGTGCTGCACTCTACACCTATGCAGAGTGCTCCCTAGAGCACTCTACATACAAAAAACAGCTGCTCCCTAGAGCAGCTGTTTTTTTTTTCGCGATTTCAGGTTTGGTCCCACAGTAAAAGTTGTTTGTTATCATGAGTACAATCATGTGTTTAAGTATCGGTCACTAATTACCGGTTACCCTATTTAAATATTTAATATTAAGTAAACGGTAATAAATAACACACAAAACATCGGAGATTTTTAGAGATTTAATTGCTTGATTTGATTTTGGTTGTTTTTTTCTTTTGTTTGTTTTTTACTCACTCGCGACGCGACACTCGCGGACAAAAAATACGGGTCAGTACGAAAAACGAAAAATAGCTAACGGCATGAATGAAACTGTATGTTATAGGTAATTTACCAGTTGATAAAACAACACCAAATGTTGGAAACATTATTAGTTTTATTGTCAAAACAAAATATCAATAATTTTAACGTTGAAAAAATAATGGTTGGTACCTCACCTAAAACACAAAAACGAACTTTGAAACAAAAAAAAAATACTTTGTCCTCCACGGTCTCTTCTCACAGATGCCAGGCGATTGGGCATGCTGTAATACGATGTTGCGGGATTTTGGTCCATTCTTTCACTAACGCATGTTTCAGGTCTCGAAATGTAGCTGGGGTGGTGTGTCGATTTCTTACACAACTCCTAAGCTCATCTTAAGCGTATTCAATTGGATGCAGGTCCGGGCTTCTTGCGGGCCAATCATGCGATTGATGCCATAAAAATACTCATTTACAATTTGAGCTGTACGTGGCTAGGCGTTGTCATGCATGAATATTGAATTTTCGTCCATAGTAATTAAATATGAGCCGACATGCTCATTAAGAATTTCTTCCACATATCTTGCACTAGTAAGCGTACTATTTTCTATCAGCACTAACTTCTTGCGACACTCTGAAGAGATTCCAGCCCAAACCTAACAGATCCTTAAAACAAGCTGGAATAAAATCTTGCCCTAGCCATCGGTAGACTCTTCACCGCCCATCATGTTATGCATACAGCATGAATCTGGATTCGTCAGAAAACATTTTTCTTGCCCATTCTTCGTCTCCCCATTGTGCGTGTTCGCGGGCGTAACCTAATTTTGCTATCCGATGTGCCCTTTCAACTTTTAGATTTGCGGGTTTATGTGGCTCAAAAATTAGCTTCAAGAAGTCGCCGCCTTACAATATGCTCGCTGACGTCGTCTCTACGGGTCTCCCGAAGTTAATTTGTTACTTCAGCTGACGTGGGGTGCCGATTTCGGAGCTTGGTCGTTAAATCGATCCTCTCGAGCCATAGTACATCTCGATCTGCCGGTTCCCGGTCTTCTTATGTTCTGCCCAGTTTCTCGGAAACGTTGGTTGACTCGCTGCACTGTTGACAGTGACACGCCTATAATGTTCTTGCTGTACTTCGCTGACTTCTGCCTTCTTCTAACATAGTAACGATTTGTGTATATTCTTCTGGTGTTAGCGACATGATAGTAATTCAATAATGATGGTGAAAGACGACAATGACAGTATTTTATCATTTTGATTTGACAGATTGATAAAAAAAGAGAAAACAAGCAAACTTAAAATAACCTTGAATTGATTTTTTTTCCAAATTCTTCATACGATAATGCATGTACCATTATTAATTTGCATGTTACAGGGATTTTCGTCATCGACCCGTATTATTTGACCGCGAGTGTATTTAAAGGCTTGACGGATAAGGTAGCTACTGTTTACTACTGAAGGTAGATAACCTTCACATTTACGTAAATATATAGCGTGTATCAAAAATATGTGGTCATATTTAAGTTTATGGTGCATTCGGGTGTGGTACATGGGAGTTGGTCCCATGAAGAAAGTTGTTCAGTTTGATAGTCTGTACCACAAACTTAAATATGACCACACCTTTGAGATATACGCTGTATATTTCAAAAGCACAGGTATTGTATATCCGTTTCCTCAAGCACACATCACAAGTGTCGCACTACTTCTAGCATAGAAACCAGACTACCCAACAAAGTCTGACAGATTATTACTAACTACCCCCGCTATCTACGTTATTACTGCCATAATGCACTTTAAACGCGACAATAACAATATGTAAGCCCAAACTAAGTGGCAATTAAGGTAACGTTAAAAGCCGACTAAGAGAGCAGTTAAACAGTGCAAAGTGGCGTATTAAAGTGGAGTTATGAGTTTGTGAGACGTCTTGTGTTGCACGAGTTTTATATAAAAACTTTTTACAAACGAAAAAAAAAACAATCGACTTCCAAAAAAAACTACGTAGTGCAAAATAACTTTAATTTAGGAAGTCGCGGTCGGTGTCTTTGATTTTTTGCTATCGACATCTGAAATTAAAGTTATTTTTAACTTCGCAGTGTTTTTTTTGGAAGTCAGTTGTTTGCTTTTTGAAAAAAAGGTAGATACCAATTTTTGAAGCTCCACCGGCAGAAAACTCTCAATAATAACAAAAAAAAAGTAACTCAAAAACTACAAAAAATCGCGGAACTTACATGTGGAATTTTCGAATACCCGCTGGGTATGAAGAATTCTTAAGAAGATATTCTTAAGGAGGTATTATCACCCTTCTTAAAGAAAAGTACCACCACACCTCTGTTCCATGCCTGCGGAGTTTTGCCCTCGAGTATGACGGAATCAAACAGCCTCTGGAGGGCCTTAAGAACGGGTTTTTCTCCTGCTTTCAAGAGTTTAGCCGTAACTCAGTCATCACCCGGCGCCTTGTTGTGTTTGAACTGCTTCAGAGCGATCCTAATCTCGGACAAGCTGACGTCCGGGATGTCTTCTGTATGGTGTCGGGTCAATCTAGCTCTTGGGTTGTTTGCCAGATTCGTGACGGGGTTACTAGTTTCCTTTACTTACTTGTCATAGAACCTCTCGATCTCCCCCTACAGCTCAGACTTGGCGGATACGATCCTGCCATCATCGGTATTCAGTTTAGTAAGCTAGCTTAGTAAGCTGGCTTTGCCCAATAGACAAAGCTCTTACAAAGATCTTGGATCGTTTATTCCGCTTTATCGCGTCCTTAATGCAGTCTGTGTTAAAGCGGGGAAGGTCGCTTTTCAAAGGTCTCAGATATCCGTCTATTGAGCTGCCGGTACTTAAGCGCATAGTCTGAAGACTGCAGGATCATCTCGCATCTCTTCTTCATGAGCTGTAAAGTAAGATTAGAGAGCTTCTTATTTCTATTTGTACGACGGGTCTTGAAGATCTTAGACCCGACCGTAAGGACAGTTTTCCCGAACCTATCGTTATAATCGTCCTTGGAGCTCCCTAGGCACTTGAAACGATTCTGAAGTTCAAGTTGTAAGGTCTCGAGGTTTTGGACTTGAATAGGTGCTTCTTTCTTTCTTCATCAGTCGAGTTCTTTCCAGCTTGATTTAAGTTCAATGTGCCTCTTACCATTATAACGTATCCGTACAGACACGAAAGACGACTTTAATTTGACCACACATAGGTGACCACGTTGTTCTTCTGAACTACGTAACAGATTTGATTTGGTTTTCACCATCAACATTTAACATAAGAGAATTTGATTTATTCTGGAAGATTTGTGTGCACAATAAATTAATATTAATTTTACACATTATAAAATAACCTCATATAACATAAAATAACGTCTTTAAATAAAAATCACGTCTTAAAGCTCCTAAAAACATGCGCCAGACGCGTGTTTGTGTCGCTTGTGATTCGCGTCGCGTGTAGCACCTGTTTCAAGGAGTCTTTACTCTGTCCGTCTTACAAAAGCCATTATCATTCTATCATATCATATATATACCTTCCATTTTCCAGGTGTACGTCTAAGCATTGACGTTTACTATCTCACACGTTGCACTTTGGCATTCAGCTCTTTCACACAGTCATGCATTCAGCAACGTTCCAATGCTGCATACATATGTTGCCCACCAGCCTGATTTATTATTGTAACAAGAGGAAAATTGGCGGTTTACTTATACATACCTTGATATCCATATAGCCAGAGGGGGACATATTTTTTTTTTAGCCTACATTGTGTTCCACTGCTGGGCAAAGGCCTCCCCTTTCTCCTTCCAAACCTCCCTGTCTTGTGCGATCTCTGGCCATGTTGACCCTGCAAATCTTATCAGATCGTCACACCACCTTCGCCATGGCCTCCCTCAGGCGTCCAGTGAGTAACGATCTTTGCCCATCTCTCCGGGTGCATTCGTACGACGTATCCGGTCCACTTCATAAAATAAATTTCCATCGCTTGGTCTCCATTCACGCATATTCTATTGAGATTTTTGGATATTAGGCAAATCGGAAACTCGTCTACGCGTAAAATTTAACTGTCTTCGGTATTTAGAACATTAAGGGCATTTCACAGTTAAAAGGAAGTTAGGTATGTACGAGTACTTGGTGGATTTTAATCTGTAATATCGAAAAATATTTCTAACAATAATAAATCGTGGAAAATAATTTGTAGATAGAAAAAATAAACAATACCTGTTACTACCTGCTAGTTACAGATTTAAAACCTTCATTAATAACCTGAAAAGCCAGATAATAATCCCACCTAACTGTGGTAAATCGCTCGTATTTAAAAAAATCTTTATTCCCAGCAAAACATTATTTTGAACGAAAATAATTAGTTTAACATTAAAGGATGGACTTAAAAACAACCCTATTCTAAAATAAAATACATTAAAACACACTCTGCATCTCTTTTACAAACTTTTACTTTACTCCCTACACAAGATTTTTCCTGCTTGATTTAAAACAAGCTCGCGCAGGTAAGCCATATAAAGTTTTTCTTTAATTTCCCGGTTACCTACTGAAAAAGAAAAATGAACAAGTGGAACTAATCCTACTGAACCTCAATATGTCTAGTTAAGGCACCTGCAGACAGGCGCGACGCGACGGTGCGGCGCGATTCTGATAGAAAAATTTCCGTGATGTTTTCATGGGAATTGTTACATTAAAGTCACGTCGAGTTCATCTGCGGGAGCCGTTACAGTCTGTTCACATAATACAAGACGATTCGCTAAAGATAAATTATTATAATTCGTCAAACCGTATACAGTTGTACACGGTTTGACGGTTTGAGAAAATGCGTATTCATAAAACTGATGCATTTTCACAGTGCGATTCGACTTTTTTGGGTCGTATTCGTAATTTTTCGGAGCTCGTGGCTAAGTAATAACAACCCAATCGAAGTCCATCGAAGGTTAAGCTACGCTTGCCGAGGTCAGTCCGTGGATCCGTTACATACCGAGACTCCTCGGTGCCTCGGAAAGTACCTTAAGTCCCGGCTCTCATTCATAGATATTTGATAGCCGTTACTAATTGTTACTTGAATTATGAGTTGATAATCGCTGACTCGAAAAATATTTAACATCATGCCAATTTTTTTTTTTTTAGTTTTAACATGTTTTGATTTTGATACCCATCACGTCTGCAGAGTTTGTCTAAATAATTTAATTTGACCCACTATATGTAGCTCTAGTATTTTACCGTCCTGTAGCGGCCAGTTTATCCAATATACAACAAATATTTTGCTATTTTAGTATTCAGGATACTACAATATATCGAGTACCTACTTAAAAAAAAAAAATTAACTATTGAAAGGATTACATAAATTTTTACCATATTCTTAACGTTTTTCACTTAAAAAACAAAGCCGAGAAACCGTAAAGCACACAAAATAAACGTTATAATATTGCAACGTATTTATTTTTTGATACTGAAAGATATAAAAATGTAAATCACGGAGTAGATTTTCTAGAAATGAATGGAGTCTTGCCTACCCACCTAGTGTGGCCATTAGAACTGCGTTGGAAAATCTTAGGAGCATGGGAACCATAAGGCATCATCATCGTCGTCATCTCAATCGATCACAAAGGTGTGCACAAACTCACCTTTTTTAATGAAATAAAACAATTTCGAATTCGATGCTTTCATTAGCTAAATACGAACTTTTTGCCTGTTGTTGTCAGGTTCGAAAAACTGTAAAATACTGCATGTAATAGTTATGTTACAATGTGAAAATCCTTCCTTTACAGTGCTAACGCACGTATTACAACACTTTATAAAATGCTGAAGTGTGGTAATAAAAGTTAATGACTCTTTTAGTTTCATAACCAAGCGCCAACGCAGTGATATACACGATTAAGTTTAGGTAGTTCTGGAACTGAAAGCCAATCGATCATCGAAACCGAATCGATCGAGACTATTATTTTGAAAAAGTAACACTAAAAATAATCACGAAAAATTAAATTTATTGTCTTTTTGTGAAAAAATGAGAACTCGAAGTAACGCTTCCTTGCGATCAATGCACATGTGTGTGTAAAACGTATCGACAAACAGCAACACAGCCAAACGGTACCCATTGAAAAATCCATTCATCGATCAGACCGTAAGCCACGCCCCCGACCTAATTAACCGTGTATATTGACGTCAGAAGTATACAATTTTTGTCATTCATTTTCCAGATTTTTAGTCCCACCAAACGGTTGGATTAGCATTCATCGTCTAATCAACTCAGCCTAGCCAAAACACCCTGTCTCCGCCTTCTGCATCCAATTTGTCCTTGCCACCTTTCTAAGGTCATCGGTCCATCTAGCTGGGAGCGTCCCACAATAAGCTTGTCTATACGCGGTCTCCAGTCCAAGACTCGTCTGCTCCACTGGCCACGGTTCCTTCGGCTAGCTTACTCTGCAAGCTATGTATGTCGGTAACTTCGGTTCTTTTCCGGATAACTTCATTTCTGATTTTATCCTTCAATGAAACTCCAAGCATGGCCCGCTCCATAGCGCGGAATTTGTGGACCAGCTCGACTATCAGTGTTCACGTTTTGGTACCGTATGTCACGGGCAGGACGCACTCGTTGAAGACTTTCTCTCTATCTACTTCATCTTCAGTCACTTCAACGCAAGATAAATAAAACATTAATAATTTAAAAAATTAAAAATTATGACTGCCAACAAACGAACTAAAAAGTAAAAAACAAGTTGTATTCCCTGACTAAACAGATAAATAAAATTGCCATTGCAGTCGGGGGACCTCTTAGATTAAAAAGTGTACTACAAATGGTCCCCCGACTGCAATGCAGCCAGTGTCACTCGGGATGATGTAAGGATTGTAACGATACATCCAAATCTGTTCAGGCATTTTAAAGTTATGGTGGAATAAAGAAACTCACATACATACAAACATAACCTGAAAACACACACTCCACTCCTCTCCTTTTTGGGCAGCCTTGTAAAAAGCCTCAATTTAGTTTTTTTTTTGCAATAAAAAAATCGCTTATCTCATGGCTCTTCGACACCGACATGGTTCACTAACAAGAAAAAGTACTTTCGAAATTGGGTATCAAAAGTTTTCTTACGCTGCCTTTGATGTGTTCGCTGTTAACGTTTTGCTTTTCAACAGCAATGTTATTGATGCAATCCTTTTCTAGGAATAGTACTTCAATTCTAAAGTATATACTTTCAAAGTATTTGAAAAGGAAAATTCTAAAGTAACGATCTAAGTTTTGAATGGATCCAGTCTTCTACACTTCAAACTGAAGTTGAGTTCGGAGTATTGATTTTTAGATTAGAGGCATCAAAGCGTTAAATGGGTGTAGTGGTAGGCCAGTGGTAATGACCCCGACTTCAGAGTTGTAAGTCGTATGTTCGAACCCAGCAGGCGCATTACTTTGTGTAATTTATTTCATCACCGCTGCTCTTAAAACGATGAAGGAAATCATCGTGAGGAAACCGGCATGTCCTAGAACCAAAATTTCGAAGACATGTGACATCTACCAACCCGCACTGGGCCCGCACCCTCACAGAGAAGAAGCTTGTGTCCCAGCAGTGGAAACGTTAATGGGTGGGTGTTGCCCAAAACATAATTTAAACTTTTATAGCTTCAAGGACAGGCCTAACATGCTTGAATATTCGTGGAAATTCTACTCTTATCTGAATTCAAGTTATTAAGTCTCGGAAACGTCAGGCCGTAAGTCGTGGGACGTAGTATCTTGTTCTACTCGTTAAATTTATGTCCTAACTTTGCGTAGGTACACATTTTGATTCATTCTGCAGGAGCAAGTTATACAGGTAGTAAAAATTACTTTTGTAATTTAGATTTGGATCTATTGAAATAATTATTGATTTTGTTTAAAAAGCGTTCTTGATAAGGCTTTGTTGCATATAATATGCAGATAGAAAAGTTATGTAATATATATTTATTTACATTGAATGACACAATTTTAATACTATTCAAGTTTTTGTTACCTACGCCTGTCTAGATGACATTCTTTTTGTATCAGCTCCAGACCTTAGAATTTGGTGACATCAATCATAATCTAAAATAGATTTCTCTGTCAAAATAATATATCTAATGAGATACATGACCTTGAGATTTTTAATTTCACTGAAAACAATTTTTAGTGTAGGTACTTTTTGTGAAAACAATTTTATGATACGATTATTTAGAAGTTTCTAAGTTATAAGTTAAGTTAAGCTAAGCCGTATCTTGTACCTACTTAAACACTTTAATTTCTATGTTTTGTCTTCATTTTACAAACCACAACGAAATAAAATTCCTTCGGTATTTGATTAGGTAGTTTTCGGACTTCATCATCTTCCTGCCCTTATCCCATGTTACTTGTGGTCGGCGCAACACGTTTTCTTCTTCCACTCTCCCCTGTCAACCGTCACCTATCATTCACTCCCTTCTCTTTCATATTATCATTCCTCACACAATCCATTCATCTATCCATCCATCAACATGTATATTCATCACTCTTTTAGTCACATGCGTTTCATCCCTCCTCATCACATGCCTATACGAAGCCAAACGAATTCCTTTCAACTTTTCTGTCATTGGCGCCACTTTCAAACTTCCTCTTTTATATTCATTTCTTACTTTATCCACTCTCGTTACTCCACACATCCATCTCAACATTCTCATCTCCGCTGCATACAGTCTTTTTCATCCATCTAGTTCACGGCCCAGCATTCCAATTCATAAAGTACGACATGTCATATCATGGACTTGTAGATGATAAGGCCTAAAATATTTAAAAAATTTAGGTGGCGACGCATTCAGATTAGGATAAAAGATTGCTTAACATTTAGTAAAAAGGCTGGTGTTAGAGGCATCGACTTTATTCGAATAAGTGAGGTACGCTTTTAGCTGATTGTGGGCATGATAGATTGTGATTTATAGCCCTTTCACATATAGGCGATGACCAGAAATTAATGTGATAACTCACTCAGCTTGTAGAGGGTATTTTTTTTTTACTGAAATCCGATTTGTCTGTATCAAAAAGTTTTTCAGTAATAATAATCAAAGTGAAAATACAAACTTCTAATTGCTTTTTTTATAACAATTAAATTTTATCCAATTCATTTGCTTTTAACTACAAAGTTGCTTGCAGAGTTCTTTAGTCAGATAGTTCACACATAAAGCAAAATCCATGGACGGTTTTAAAAAAATTATGAGTTTTTTTCAGTTCGTGCGCAAACCACAGAATTTTTTTACATGACGTATTTCCTTGAACATGTAATTAAAAGCGCTTTGAAGCGTATAACAGTTGTTTAATTTCACTCACATTAAAATTTACCGTACAAACTGCATAATTACAAGAATTTGCGACATAAATGTTCATGAAACCGCAACTAACAACTCTCAAGAGAATGCCACAAAGGACGTGGCAGTATTTAAAATGAACCTCATTAAATTTTCTGCACTCAAACGTATATACTTAGAACTCTGGTTACCCCCGGGAGAAATAACCGGTACTGTAGATATAACAATAAGTTACAGAATAATTATTAATTAAGAGCTCAAAATAGGTAAGGGAGCGTTTAATTTCGCCTCCTGTCGTACATTGTCATGTAAGAGAAATTGGATTAAGGCCAGGAAATTTGAGCATTGTGCCAAGAAAGATAACGGGAAAGTATTCATATTTGGAGTTGTTATTCCTTTTTTGAACTTAGCGAGTGACGTAGATCTAGAAAAAACAGGTAGGTAAGTCAGAACCCCGAAAGTCTGACAACCAGTCTTGCCAAGGGATCGTGTTACCCAGTAACTGGGTTGATGAGGTCAGAATATAAACAGCGGCGCCATGTAAAATATCTGAATATTTTATGTGGGGCGACTGCGTATAGTCTAACTGGACGAGGCTGACCTCATTCGGTTAGACTGGAAGCCGATCTATAGTTGGTAAAAATAAATGATGATAACGCAGATCTAGAGAATACCGTAAAATATCTAAAATAAATAAATTTTCAGGTTTGACATAACAACAACCTATTAGCCGACGTTTGCACGGACGTAAAAATGTCGCAGCGATTTTTTGTCGCGCACTAGATTTTCAACGCTCTATTTAGCGCCAAGAGTTGAAAATCCAACAGTGTGTTTTTTCGACGCGCTAGAATGCATTCTGTTGTTGTTGGTTGGATTCTCAATGCTCGGTTCAACAACGAGAGTTGAAAATCCAGTGCGCGATAAAATCCCGCTGCGATATTTTTACGTCCGGGTGAACGTCGGCTTACTGTCCCACTGCGGAGCAAAGGGCTCTTCTGATACAGAGAAGGAATGAGAATTGATCACCACGGTGATCAAGGTGGGTTCGCGATTTCAGACTTACATTATTTTTTTCTTAAGCTAGTTCCATATTATCTCCAAAAAAACCAGTCAAGAGCGAGCCGGACTTGCGCACCGAGGATTACGTTCCGGTTTCTGAAAAAAATATTGCTATTTAGAGACATCGTTTTATTTTTCCTGTAATATTTACATAAACTTCTATCACATAGAATAATTTCACATTTTTCTCTATGCAAACTTCGGATATAAGGACGGACCCGGACAGACAGACAGACTGAGTCACACCAAAAGGTTTCATTTCTACCATTTTGTTACGGAACCCTAAAGAGAACATCTTATAAACGGACAAATCAAAACAGCAAGAGATTAAACGATTTTACCCTTGGGTTGTTGCAAAAGATTTATCATATGGAACCCCCCTTAACCGTACAACTTACGCCCTGAGATTAGTTTCCCTAAAAGGGATAATTTACACTTACGTGTCATTGTTACGAGTACGTGCCGGGGTACCGACAATATATTATGAATTTAACATTCGTGCATGTTCCTTCACTTTATATTATACTAGGTGCGCCCCGCGGTTTCACCCGCGTAGACCGGGATAAAAAGTAGCCTATGTGTTAATGCAATTAAGCTATCTACATACCAAATTTCATCCAAATCGGTCCAGCCGTTTCAGTAACAAACATACAAACACACACACACAAATACAAAAACATTCGGCTTTACAATATTAGTGTGATGATTGACAATGCTACTGTTAGATTTTCTTGTGAATTTGCATGCAGTTAGAAGTAAAAGGAAGGAAGGAAGTAGAAGAGAGTTTTATAGTTATTAATAAATATTCTGCCCTGACCAAAGGTTTTGCTCGTAGTGAGGGTCGTGATGGCCCAGTGGTTAAGGCCTTGCGTCTCATGCACGAGGTTGTGGGTTCAAATCTGGGCAAGTACCAATGTGACTTTTTCGGGTCTCCCTTGTTTGACCAAAAGGAATTTGACAAATTTTCACTTCCCAAAAAATTTTTCGCATAATTTCATTTGCCAAATTATTACTTAGCAAAAAATCTATTCACAAAAAGTTGTAACGCAAACCTAATGTTTGGCAAATGAACGTTTAAACTATAACTTGTTTACCAACTAGTACTTCTACCATTTTTTATTTAGTCAAATATTTCATTTGGAATAACAGTTTTTATGCAAAATCAAATAAGCCAAATACTTATTTAGTATCGTCAGTTTTCAATTCACCCTTTCCTATTCAGTCAAACTTCAATGACAAAAAAGTGAACTACTAAGTGGGTAGGAGGTAAATCATAAATGGCGCTCAATGTGTGCTCTTCTTTTTCTATATAATGTAGTCGTTCCTGGCACAGTAGGTAGTAGGTCACAGTTTTAACCTAACCTAACCTAACCATTTTTTTTAAAATAAGTAATTAACCTAATCTAAATAATTCAGTTCCGGGTAACCTACTAAAAACAATCTCTTTTTTCTATTAATGCAAGTCGTGTCTGGCACTCGCCGGCCGCTACCGCGGCACCGCTCGCTTCGCTCGCTCGGCTCGTGCGTAGGAGGTCACAGTTTTAACCTAACCTAACCTAACCATTTTTTTTTTAATAATTAATCTACTCTAACTACTTCCATAAATAAACTAATATCAAGTAACCATAAATTTGACTTGTTTCAGACAAATTCAAGCACAAAAATTTACAAAGAAGTACGCAAAAGACATCAAATTTAAGCAGCAAGTCAAATGTCTAAAAATCTTATTTTTGCCTTAATATTTTTTGTCTTATCAAATCATTTCACCAAACGTTTATTGTCTGAAGATTGTTTGCTGTAATAGATCATTTGATTAAAGACCAAATTCCATAATGACATTATACTTAGTAATATTTTGCCAAGTAAAAATTTGACCAAATGAAAATATGCGTACTAAAATCATTCGAAATATTGCAATGGTATAAAAAAAGGTTGCTAAAATTTGTTTGGGTAATGAAATTTTGTCAAAATCTTTTTGGCAAAACGGCAGGCACCCGACTTTTTCAATTCATATGTACTTTCTGAGTTTATCATGGACATTACTGACATCGGTGAAGGAAAACATCGTGAGGAAACCTGGACTTATAGTTAATATACGTCTGAAATCACCAACTCGTCTTGAGCAAGCATGGTGATCAATGCTCGTGCCTTCTCTGAATGAAAAGAGGCCTTTGCTCTGCAGTGGGACATAATAGGCTGGTATTATTATTATTAACAAAGGTTTTGCTGCTACATAACATTTTATTTAATCTGGAAGCTTCCTCCGCAATCATGGTTGAAATAAATAATTTATTATATTAATATAATGTCTCACTACTTATTTAGTTGGTTTCAAAAAGGCCAACAAACAAGAAGAGATTACATTTAATTAAATTCACAAAGACATTTTACTCAAACTTATGGCTAGTTTACACAGTGCGAGCTAGCGTCCGAGTCGGCCTACCAAGTATCTGCAGTATAGTGACTCGTACTATATGGACGTATCATACGAGTTACTCGTACTTGCGAGTTGGACAGTAGCTTGCAGCCGAGTAACTTCAACATTTTTGGTTTTAATGCAAGCTAGCGTGCGAGTCACTGACATGTGAGTACACAGTGCGAGCAGCTGTCTACTGTCAGCTGCTCGCACTGTGTAAATCAGCCATTAGTTGCGTAATGTAACTTATATTATGAATATTTCTGAGTATGCCGATTACTCACAAATATTCGAAATTTAAGTTCATGAGTTTAAAAAAATCAAAAATAAACAAAAGAAATCAGAGGAGCTCGTGGCTAAGTAATAACAACCGCACGGGTCGATCCATCAGGTTAAGCTTCGCATGCCGGGGTCGGTCCATAGATGGGTGACCTTCTTTACATACCGAGATTCCTCCGTGCCTCAGAAAGCACTTTAAGCCGTTGGTCCAGGTTGTCATTCGTGGATCTTTGACAGTCGTTACGGGTCGTCAGAAGCCCGAAAGTCTGACAAGCAGTCTTACCAAGGGGTATCGTATGAGGTCGGATAGGCAGTCGCTCCATGTAAAATACTGGTATTGAGTTGCATCCGGTTAGACTGGCAGCCGACCCCAACATAGTTGGGAAAAGGCTTGGCAAATTGATTTTTAGTTTAAAAAATCACATTATTGTGACATTAACTTTCTCGTGGTAAAAACTTTTTCAAAGCAATTAAGAAATGGGCTACTCAGCAGTAGCATATTTTATCACAGCTAAGTACTTCTATCCATTACTTTCTTTGTCTGTCACAAGAAGCGGCTAAAGTAAGATGGATGAGTTTGCATCTCCATGTACAGCTATAAAAACACTCTGTGTGAATCTTATTACTAAACTTGGTTACAGTGCTACTTAGAATAATATAAACAATGGTAAAAATAGCTATACAACATCAGTTTTAGCATATGCGAAATTTGAAACACGTGTCTAGTATTTTTATGTAAAGAATCTATGTACAAAATTTCAAAACTGTATCATGAAAAATCACAAAGTTATAAGCTTGTTATGTTACCTGGTTGTCCGTACAAAAACATGATCACCACACGGCGCCCACTGTGCGCCCGTGCCTAGTGCCGCTATGACCTGCAGTGACTTGTGTTCATCACACGGTGTCCATATTGTAACCTTTTTTAAAGATTTTTGGGTCAAAATATAACACGGTATAAAAATTATTGGAATCGATTCAGTTATTTATTCTGAAGAAACTATATTCAGGTTTCGAATATACTAAAAATAATATCATAAAAGACCTGATTTAGGCTAATAACTAGCGTAGGTAGACAAAATACTCCAAATTCAATTTCAGCTCACTCTTCATGTCACAGAAATACAGATAAACTTATCTTTAATTTGGATACATTCAAAAGATCTGAAGATAGAAAAATATGGATGAAAATACGATAGAAGTAGCCAGACCTCTGTTAACCAATAAAATACCTTTTTATTACGTTAGCATTTTTTCTATTACAGAGGTGTTAGGGTGCACAGCCGCGCCCTCGCGCCCCTAGCCGCCGTAGGAGACGCCCTGGGCGGCGGGAATCGATTGCCGATTCCCGGCCACCGTAGGCGCGGGCTTGCGGACGACGAGTAATGGGCAGCTCGCCGTTCGGTAAGGAACAGGCCCGGGTCGACGGCGCGTTGTGTTCCACGCGCGCCTCAAAGAGATGTCAGTAGTGACGGGGTCAATTGGGCCGATGCCGCCGGGGTCGCGGGTAGTTCGAAAGAGATACCGTGGCCCTGGCACGGGCAGCTGAAGGAGCATGGGTGGGTTTTAGTCAGTAAAAGTCTGACACGCCCTGGAAATCTCTCCCGCTCTGTCCACAAAAAATAAAAAATAAAAAAAGGGTGTGTAGCAGTGTTGCCAACTCACATTTCGAAGAACTTGTGACTAGACGTTTTCTAAAATTTAAGTCAATATTTCGTAGATCTACCAACATTGTCATCAGCCTAGCCTTTTCCCAACTATATTGGAGTCGGCTTCCAGTATAACCGGATGCAGCTGAATACCAGTATATAGGGTGTAAGTGTAAACAGTGGCAATATTTTAAGGGGTCATTGTACTAATCATTATGAGCAACTTTTACTATGGGACCAAATCTATAATCACGAAAAAAACATCAGCTGCTCAGTACATATTATGTTCGCATAATTCGTCAAAATGTAAGAAACAGCTGATTTTTATTTCGCGATATCAGGTTTGGTCCCATAGTAACAGTTGTTCATAATGTTAAGTACAATGACACCTTAAAAGATTGCCAGTGTTTACACTTGCACCCTGTTATACACGGAGCGACTACCTATCTGACCTCCACAACCCAGTTACTGGGTAATTCCTAACTCCTTTGGTAAGACTGGTTGTCAAACTTCTCACCCACCGACATCACACTAATATTATAAACGCGAAAATTTGTGAGTGTGTTTGTATGTTTGTTACTGCTTCACGCTCAAACGGCTGAACCGATTTGGGTAAAATTTGGTAAGTAGATAGCTTATACTCTGGATTAATACACAGGCTAGTTTTTATTCCAATTTACGCGGGTGAAACCGCGGGGCGCAGCTAGTAAAGTAATAAAATTAGATGAGACGATGAGGATAACGTTGATTTTAGGGCAAAGAGAACAAATGGGGAAGTTAAATGAAATAACCAATCACACTAACATAAACAAACGAAACGCGAAAAACACATATATATCCCGAAAACACATACAGTTGTCAACGCTCCTCTTAAGGGTCAGGATTGTCAAGTGAGTTATGACGGCGTCAGCGTCACACGCGCTTGGATTTAATTGGGCCCCATATCAACGTCACCCTGTACCGGATGCGTGTTGAAAATATATTTGACTCCTTGAAAAAGGTTTCATAGCTTATGTCACTTTACGATATGTTTTGATTTCGGAAGGAAAGGTCGTGTAACTAATATTCAGTTTCCTTATTTGATATTAGAAAAACTGTATCGAGAGGCAGTTCTTTGTGATTCGTTTATTCAATGTCCTGAAATTATTCTTTGATTTCCATTACATATAAACACTTATCATGGTGAAGATTCAATTTATAATAGGCATTTGGCCTGTATGAATTTTCCATCCTTTTAGGGTTCCGTACCTCAAATGAAAAAACGGAACCCTTATAAGATCACTTCGTTGTCCGCCTGTCTGTCTGTCAAGACCCTTTTTTTCAAGAACGCGTGGAGGTATCAAGTTGAAATTAATATCAAATACGTAGTAGGTCTGTGGAACCTTGGAGTTTTAAAAAAATCAAGCTTCTAAGTCAATGCAATAAAAAAATACGGCCATTTATGCGACATATTTTGATACTCGCAAGTAAATCAAAACCGAAAGGGAAACCCGTTGTCCTAGAAACATGAAATTTGGCAAGAAGCAAGGTCTTACAGCACAAGTAAAGGAAAAAGTTCGAAAATTGTTAACATGTAATTTTATCAATCAAACATTTTTTTTTTCTGGATAACAATGTTAAGTTTGCTTATGCGATAAATTCTTTTCAACTACGGAACCCTTCATTGTGCGTGGCCCGACACGCACTTGATTGAGTATTTTCTTATCTCACAAAATCATAGAACAGGCATATTTTATATTTATTTATTTATTGCACAATGTACACACAATTACAGGCTTTGCTTACCGCCGCTTTGCTTACCGCCGCTTTGCCGTGGGGGCGCGGCAAAATAACTTAAAACTAGAATATTTAATTGTGTCTGTAACATTATCAATTAGAACATTATTAATGTTGTAATTCTTGACTTAATGTAAAGTTTTAACATTAAATCTAGATTTTTTTTATATTAAATATTAAATATTTATAAGTATCAAATTTTAGTAAATTAACCTCGTACAATTGATCTGAAAGAGCAATCTCTCTCTTTGTAGAAGTTACTCATTAGCTACAGTCAGAAACACAGCCTAAGAATCACATCTGGCAAGCCTCTTCCCAACTACGGTGGGGCCAGTGGTGACCTTTCACAAGAACGATGGATTCTTTGGATTGATGAATGGATTGGGTGAATGATGATGTGGCCTGAAGCTAGAAACGTATAGAAAACATCATACTGCATAATAATCAGTCTATAGCGTTCCCAATGCTGGGACACAGACCTCTCTGTGATCAAAGCAGATGTGATGTGGTGTGGAGCGGGCCGTAATTCACCATGTGGGCACAGCGCAGGTTGGCAGATCACATGACGGACACGCTAAGCAAACCCCAAATAAATTTGAATAAAAAAACGATGAAGGAAAACATCGTGAGGAAGCCTGAGAGATATTTCTCGACGGCATGTGAAGCCAAGTCAGAGGCCCATGAGCGGCATGCAAACCCTGACACCGGATTAAGCCTCGTATCCACTAGGAAACAATTGACGCGCAACACGTGACGCTGGATGCGGAAGGCGGAGGACAGGGTGTTGTGGCGCAACCTTGGAGAGGCCTATGTCCAGCAGTGAACTGCGATTGGCTGAGTTGATTGACGTGACACTCAACATGTTCGGCAACGTTGCACAAAAGCGCGCGACGTTGCCAGCTGTCGCGCGGCTTGTGGTTTGTTTCCGTGCAACATGTAGTTGAGCATCAAATGTTATATGTTGAGACGTGACGCGCAGAAATGTTTGACTGTTCGTGAGGTGTAACGAATGAGCGCACAAATTAATTGAACTGTACCAAAACTAAGAATCTAAGGGATACTGCTCACCGAGAATACAAACATAAATTAAAAAAACAGAATGTTGTTTTCTTTATTGATGTATTTTTCGATAAAATTATAACCAGCGCCGCTGAAATCAATACTAGTTCATCTGGTGACATGTGATCGACGACTTATCATGTGTAGACAGACAAAGCTGCTAAACAAAAGTTCCGCGTTAACCTTCAACATGTTGAGCAACATGATGTGCAACATATCGCGCACCAAATGTTGCCTAGTGGATACGAGGCTTTAGTCACTAACCACACAAAAAACAAAGAAGAAAAAATTCGGATAAGAGCAGGTTGATGATTACCTATTATGTATAGAAAATCTTCTTTTCTTTGTTTTGATTGCTTCCTGCGTTATTCAATAAACCTACAGTATTATTCTCCACGCATTAGAACGACATTGCTCTATAACGTTGAGGTATTGGACATAATCCAAATACATTACATTTTCCAGTTGCCACTGTATTTTAATAGAGTTATAAATAGTTTATCATGAAGTCTATAATATATTTTGTGGTTAGACATGATGCGTGGTTTTACTTGACGTAAACATTATTTTTGTAGCACTCATTATATTATAAGTGAAAGACGGACATACAAATAAAAACTGCGTTTGCAGAATTAAATTTCAGCGACGACGGCACATATTTATTACTCCTAATTAAAACCCTCAATTAAAGACGATAGCAAACTTAAACATTTGTTTTAATCATTGTAGAATTATTATTGTAGTAGGATTATTATTGTACACTTCACACTAGACTTCTTCATCATCACACAAATAAACAAAAACAGATCATCTCAGACGTTGATTTGCATGGTCCTCATATGGCTTGACCAAGATTTTAAAGAGACTGTGACCTCTGAGTTGGTTTCGATCTTTCATCTCAGAGTTGGATAGGAAACACCGAGCTCATCTAGTTTGAAAACATGTTGTTTTTAGTGTAAAAGTGTTTTTTTTTTAACTAATTTCCAGAAATAAAATAATATCATTTATCATAAATCTATGATCATGGATGTATCCTCTCTTGTCGCAAAGCAGTGATCGCAATTAAGGCAACTTATAAGTAGATCAGCACCGTAATAGGGATGATGACTAAAAATATTTTTTTTTGTACGTCATGTAGATTATACAAAAATATTGGACACGTATTTTTTTCTATTTTTGCGTCATCAAAATATTACGGCGATAAATTAAGTTAAAGTATGGCATGACGTCACGCCTAGCTAGATTTTATACGTAGAAGTGACGTAGCGAGCCCCCACTCCCAACTTTATTGCGTGTTAGGTGTTATAGTAATTTTTATTATTATTGGTGCGAGTGACAGAAAAGTTGAAAGGAAATCGTTTGTATTAGTATGGGCATGTGATGAGGAGAGACGAAACACATGTGACTAAAAGAGTAGTGAATATACATGTTGATGGATGGAGAGGCAGAGGAAGGCCAAAGAAAAGATGGATGGATTGTGTGAGGAATGATATGAAAGAGAAGGGAGTGAATGATAGCGTGACGGTTGACAGGGGAGAATGGAAGAATAAAACGTGTTGCGCCGACCCCAAGTAACTTGGGATAAGGGCAGGAAGATGATGATGAATATGATATATAGCAAAAAAAAAACGTGTCTAATATTTTTTTATTATGTGACTAACGGACTACATGGAATTTCTTTTTTTTTTACCCAGGCATCATCCCTATTCCGTAACACTTTTCCCACCTTTCGATCACAATCCGAATGATTTTGAAGGAAACTGCTAATCCATTGCTTCATTCTGTTTAAAAAGTTCCAAACACGTAAATAACGCAATGAATGTTGTTGAACTGTCAAAATAAAAATCATGGCAGTGAGTTAGTGTGTTCAGTCGTTAAATATGAAAGTAAGTTTGAGCGTTTTTTCACACAGGAAAGTCAAACCCCACTGCCATAATTTTCATAACAGCCGTCTCTGCCTCAGGAACAGCTGTCAAGAAAATTATGGCCGCCGTTCTTCTAGGACACTGTATGTACCCAATGGGGAAGAAAACTTCCTAATTAATTCCGCCTAGATGGCGCTAAGTGTTTGTTACTTCTATTAAGCTGCCAATGGAGTTCCTTGCTGAAAACTACGCCGCGAGATGGTGCTAAGTGTTTTTTACTGTCGCACATTGGTCGATTTATCTTCAAGATTACTTTGACAAATGACAAACATACAGCGCACTCTCGCGGCGAAGCTTCCAGTAAACAACTCCAATACCCCATAGGTATTGTTTACTTTTTAAGAAGATTCTGCGGTGTCTACGCTTAGATATTTAAATATAAATATTTGTATGATGCTCTGGGGATGAATCGATTTAGTAGTTTTGATTAACGATTTGTACCTGCTTTACGGAGCGCATCGGTGTTTACTGAAGCGGATGACAGCGCGTGCAAGGGTGCATCTCAGATCAAGACATAGCGCTGTCAGCTGTGACGTAAGACTGGTTTCGTAAACATGTGTGCACGTAATGAGGTGCATTTTAATTGTAGTTTGGTGTATGCACAGAGCGAGGTGTAGTTTTGCGCATGCTTCACTATATTATTCGCAGCGAATTATTGTTTTTTTATTTAGTCTGAGGCGTGCATATGAACAATATTTAAGTCATTATTAAGGATTGACCCACATTAATATTATATGTATTTAGAGATATTAAATCAACTGCACAAGTTTCCCTAAAGCTATGGCTTCCTAGAAAAGTGGTTCCGCCATATTGGTGAACTAGCCGTTGCCCGCGGCTTCGCCCGCGCGGATTTCGGAAATTATCTTACGGGAACCCATTACTCGGATAAAAAGTATCCTATGCGTTAATCCAGGTTATAAACTATCTGTGTGCCAAATTTCATCCAAACCCGTTCAGCCGTTTTTGCGTGATTGAGTAACAAACATCCAAGCATCTTCACAAACTTTCACATTTATTAGTAGGATTGGATAAATCAGATTTTCACCAGTATTTGACATTAAGGTGTTCAAAAAACGCTCTATATTTGAACAGCCATTATTGTGTGACCGTTCATCGCTCTCATAAGAAACCAAAGCTTTGATTCACATGAAGGTACCTACGAAATTTCATCTCTCATTCCAATACTAAAAACACAGTATAATAATATTACAGTAGTTTATCTTCATAGAATACGGCCGAAACTACGCGCTTCGAAATCACAGTATAGTATAAAAAAAAAAAATGAAGTATAAAGTAAAAATAAGATTTAAAATAATTACATCATCATCTGCTTAGCCTTTTCCCAACTATGTTGGGGTCGGCTTCCAGTCTAACCGGATGCAGCTGAATACCAGTATTTTACATGGAGCGACTGCCTATCTGACCTCCACAACCCAGTTACTGGGTAATACGATACCCCTTGGTAAGACTGGTTGTCAGACTTTCGGGCTTCTGACGACCCGTAACGACTGTCAAAGATCCACGAATGACAGCCGGGACCAATGGCTTAACGTGCTTTCCGAGGCACGGAGGAGTCTCGGTATGTAAAGAATGGTCACCCATCCACTGACCAACCCCGGCAAGCGTAGCTTAACCTGATGGATCGACCCGTGCGGCTGTTATTACTTAGCCACGAGCTCCTCTATTAAAATAATTACAATCGAGGAAAATTTAATTCTAACTGTAATGTAGACCTGCCTGATCTAGGTTTATGAAAACCTGTGTTTCAGGCCATCAATTTACATCAAACATTTAAAAAGAAGACAACAATAATATTAGAAGCTAAATTTTATTTTATTTTATTTTATTTGATAGGAATATAAAGGAAAACAGCAGTATATTACACAGTAGGCATGCAATATAAAACTTGCAATAAAAGTAACAAATACACTACTCAAGACGTTATCCACAGATTACCATACAGAATAGTTAGCAGTTAAATAAAAAAGAAGATATAATATTTTCAGTGAAGTGAAGTTATTTTAAAGCTAGATTATGTAAGATATATTATGTTTAAATAAAATTACCGAACAATATTAAAGTAGATAAAGTAGAGAATATTATTAATTAGTAAAGGCAGAGACTTATATTAGAGTAGGTAGATAGACATTTTATTTTAAGATTTCTAGCAGTTTTTCCGTGTCTACGTAATTGTGTTTTGCCAAATATTCCTGTAGGCAGTGGCGTGCACTCCATACATGCAAATAAGCTCTGCATACCCTGTAGTCCCATACATACATGCCCCTCGAAATGATAAATAACTTTAAAGCAAGAAAAATTATGGTAATAACTATATTAATCTAACTTATTCGCTATCTCACTGTTTATAACGCGATTGACGCGCCATCTATTCTTTTTATTTGAAACTAATTTCTTGAAGCGAGCGGCGACAACCGCGCAGGCAGCGCTCCCGGTGAGCATAAGCAGAACAACGCCGTGCTTATTCTTCATACAACGCAACCGGTGTAGTACACAGCAATAGTGTGACTGTGTGCGTGAAAATGTATGCGTGTGTTTAAGTTCTGGAAGCATAGCTTATTTTGCAACCCGTCCAAATTGAGAAGCCGTAAAAGCACCGCTTAGTTGTTGATTACAGAGGGTTGACTTTTTTAGTCGGATTGACCAAGATTAGTTCGTATTATTTTGTAATTGTAAAGTTTTTACACGCTTTTATTCAACTTGCAATGTTTGTTTGTTTTTTCGCCATATTGTTTTGATTTGATTGTTTTTCTTGGCGCAAGTGATTGACTGTATATTATTATGTAATTATTTTAATCATTTGTAAAAAATTGAAAATTATACCTGAGAGACCTGTGCTGCCGAAGTGTGTTAAATAAATTAAAATCTGCCGCTTTTCGACGTTATATTTTGAGGAAAAAGTTAAATTCATTGTAAACGGAAGGTGTGAACCCGGGTTTTATTTAACTCAAAAAAAAGGTAATGCCTCTCGTTATTTTCATAGAAAAGTTTTGTGATACCTAATTATTACCTACTGGCAAACATGTTGTGTATAACACAAACACATTGTATTTTATCCCTTGCTTTTTGTTTACAAATCAAGATAAAAATAATGTTTGGACCTTTATCGGATATTCAGATTAAAATATTTTAGATATTCGTTGTGGTCGCAAACAAACATCATGCGAAGCCAATGGCGCCGTGCGGTAAGAGTCAGTGTAAGATTAGGGTTAGGGTAGGTGAGGTCGAGTAAAACAAACGGTCGGGAAAAAAAAACTTAGGTACTAGTTTCAGCTTCTTAAAGTTTTTATTTTTATTTTAGACGTGCATACCCTGTCTGAAATCTCTGTGCACGCCACTGCCTGTAGGTACTAATAAATTACACTAATAAATTACTATTATAACTTAAACTATAAGTCTTTAGCACTCTGTTAATTTGGTTATACAAATAGGGTCCCAAAAAATATATAAAAACGATTGGCAAAAGCATGTTTAGTCTGAGAGGTAGCACAAACTAAACCAGTAGACAACGTTTCGAGTGCGCTGCAGTTACGCACGGAAGGATGCGTAACCTACCGAGCGGCCGTAGGTAATTAATTCAAGGTCGCTGCCCAGATAAACTACTGTAGCTTTATTATTCTGTGCTAAAAGTAACTTCCCATCTAATTCCTGTTTACAAACAGAAACACAAGAAAACAAATTTGCTATTTATATATTGATGACGTCACCGCCTTATTTACGTGACCGATGGGCTTCTGTCTACTTTGATTTTGTTAATGGACGGAAATTCAGTCCAGAATGTACTTTATTTACTGATGCTATTGAGAGTCGTATCTGAATGTTAGGGCTTTGATACTTCCTGGTGGGCTATGTAAAGCAAGGTTTGGTTTATTTTAAATTTTGGTATGAATGAGCAAATTGACTTTTCCCTTTTTTGGACCCCGTAGTTAACAAGGAACCCTTTTAGTTTCGCCATGTCCGTTTGTCTGTCTGTTCGCGGCTTAGCTAAGGACTCTTAGTAATAGAAAGCTGTATATTGGCATGGGTATACATATAATATTAATTACGCCGACAAAATGGTAAAATAAAATCTTGAAAAAAAATTTTTGTAGGGTAACCGTAACGTAAAGTGGGGATGATATTTTATATCTTGTCTATCCCGTGGTGTGGGTTGTCGTGTTACGCAGGGGATTGTGGAGGTGAGATAGGCAGCCGTTGCATGTAAAGTACATCCAGGTGCATTCGTTTAGACTAGAAGCCGAAACCAACATAGTTGGGAAAAGGCTAGGCAGATGATGATCATGATGATTTGTACTATTGTCCGAATTTAATTGTTATTTACTCTACTCTATTAATTTAAGACTTTGGGCCTATTTCACGATGTCCGAATAGCCACTACTCACCGAATAAATACAAAAATGGAACAGAATTTGTATAAAATTATCTGCCAAGTAAATTAAGAACTTAATCGTAGGTGGTGAAACAGGCCCTGAAAATTGCTGCTATTTTATTGTCATGTCTACGTTGTCTTCCGTAGACTGTAGAAGTTCAGTCGATTCTAGTTAGAACCAGATTGGCTTTTTTAAATCGGTAAACAGTGTTCGCATACCTGTGCAGTTATTGTGTCTTCATCATCATCATTTCAGCCGAAAGGCTTCCCCCAAGCACCGTCACTTCGACCGGTGCTGTGCTTCCCGCATCCAGCGGATTCCTGCGGCCTTTACAAGGTCATCGGTCAACCTTGTGGGAAGCCTTCCAACATTACGTCTTCCGGTACGCTGTCGCCACTCCAGAACCTTTCGGCCCCATCGGCTATTTGTTCTGCGAGCAATGTGCCCTTCTCACTGCCACTTAAGTTTGGCAATTCTTTGGGATATGTCGGTTACCTTGGTTCTCCTGCGGATCTCTTCATTTCTGATTCGACCACGTAGGGAAACTCCGAACATAGCCTCTCCATTGCCCTTTGGATGACTTTTAGCCTTCTAATAAGGCCCATTGTGAGTGACCACTGTATTTGGGTATATTACTTGAATTAGGTTTTTATTTACAAATGAAAATGTCAATAATTCCGCCACTTTTCTCTCCCTTGCCTTGCCTTTTTAATTATGTGAAAAAGCATGTTTCTTACAAAATGATAGAAAGAAAGAAAGAAAATACGTTTATTTGCGGTAAACATGACGCAAAGGACAACAAAATAAAATAACAATGTAAAAAGTAAGTTTTGGGAAAAATATGCGTCACATCTACGCAAAACGGCTACCGCTCAGCATAATGCCGCGACCCCATGCGAAACGGAGTCCCAGCGCTGGTGGGTATGATCCAACAACAAATACTCCTGCAGCATTAAACATGAATAAACTCATCTCTGCTAACAGCAACCTTCTTTTTGAGTGTATCGTGTAGTCCCACCGAAAACTGTGCGTCTTGTCGCTGCGTCAAGTAGCTGCAACAAGACACAGAGTTGTATTTTGTGATCCCACATGTACGGAGCTATAAACAAAATATATGCAACATTATACTATATGCAAATTGTCGGCCGCTGCCGCAGCCTGTCGTAGCGTCTAGGCGCCAAGCTGTCATAGTCGCATGTCGCATAGTGTGCGCCATGTCTAAATCTGTCAGCTGTTCAAGGAAAATCGCTAATAAATTTACTTTCACATTATACTTGTGTATTGCATTAAAAGCCAATCGAACTCTGACAAGTGATAAATGTCCAAAAGACCCCAGTCTCGTAAAAGTTTGGGTATAATTTGCAATTTTAACTCTCCATTCTAGCCTTTAATACTTTTCTAATAAGGTTCATATCACTTCCCAAAGAAAATTTAGGGAAGACAGTTTTAAAGATTTATGGTTTTCGGAAATTTATGCCGATGGGATGGACAATTCTTTTTGTATTGCTACCGATATAGTAAAATCGATTGATTTATTAAGAATTTTAAGTAGAACGATAGATTTAGAATATAATATAGAATAAAAAAGGTTGAAAGAAATGGATTTTTTCGTCTGGTAATGACTTGATGGCAATAACAATCCTCTACAATAGATATAGCGAGATTGATAGGTCCTTTTTCTGTAAGACAAGAATAAAAAAAAATCAGAATATCAGATATCTAAAACTTTTTTCTTTGAAACGTAATAATACCTAGTGTAAAACCGAACAATTATTAGACGACTATAATTGTCTTAATGGCTGGTTTTGCTACAAATTCTATTTTCAAAATCTTTACCCGAAAATTTCTTCGAAAGAATGTCACAAGGAGCCTTTCCAGAACCCTCGCCTTAGTACATTATTTTTTTTTCAAAATTAATAAGTGTCACTGCGTACACAAAAAAATAAAATTTTGATACCTCTCATGTCCTCAAATAGATGTTTTTTCACGTATTGTTCATTCGCCAACCCTTTTGAAATATAAATGGGGCTTATAATATTTTGAGTGGGGTTTAAAGTGCGGTATTGTGTACTTTTTTAACACATTCTATTTTATTGAGGGCGTTTATTTTTAAACAAATTTGTTTTATGGCCAGCTATTGTTTTAATGTGAAGAACTTGAAAAAAAAACACCCATGTACAATGCGTGCCACAAAAGATGAGACTTGACATACCACACAGTTTGACTTACGAAGTAGATTATAATTTTCTGATTCTGATTTATAGGTCTCTTTAGCGGCATGAGGTCTGAGACGGGAAAGGACCGGGCGTCATCGGAGCGGTGGAAAGAGCTCGGGAGGCGCGATACTGCGCTCGTCAAGTCTCATCTTTCGTGGCACGCATTGTACTATACGATTTATTTAAGAAATATTTTACAGGAAACCCCTTGGATTGTAATCATTTTTAAGTCAAAGGGTTAACTTCACCCACATTATTGCAGGTAAATGTGAAAATCACACAATAAAAATTATTCGAAAAAGGACCGTAGTTACCGACATAGCTTGCGGAGTAAGCAAGCTGAAGTGTCGATGGGCTGGCCATGTTTGTCGTAGGCGTAGGACCGATGGTCGGTGGAGTAAGCGATGGCCCAGTCGGGGAGAGCTTTATGCCCAGCTGTCGACTGCGACAGGCTGAGTTGATTGGATACACAGTAACCTCCTATTACAACTGAAAATTCCAGTGTATTCACAACCAAATATTTCTTCCCCAATTTATTAGTTATATTTGATCCACCAATACATTAAACCATTCTAATATCTCCATTTGTGATTTCGAAACTGCATTACTGTCCGTAATGCGGTTTCACGCGTTAATGCATAGTCGGTCATAAAGAGCTCAATGTTCTATATTAAATGTAGTTACGTTACTATATTCAGTTCTATGTGGGGCGTAACAGCTTGTATTGTTGACTACAGTAGGTATTATTAAAATATTTGGGAGTTCAATTTAATTTGTCTAACGTACCTAAGTTTAGTTACAAGTTTATTTTAGGATTTTTTTTAAAAATTGATCTCTAAGTTCGCAATGGAATCATCAATTAATTAGTTTGATAAATCTGAACATGGATCCTAAAACAAAAAAATAAATGATAACAGCCGCACGGGACCTGCTGTTCGTGCTGTCAATTACATATCGAGACTCCTCCGTGCCTCTAAAAAGACGTTAAGCCGTTGGTCCCGGCTGTCATTCGAAAATTTTTGACAGTCGTTACGGGTAGTCAGAAACCCAAAAACCTGACAATCAGTCCTACCAAGGAGTATCGAGTTACCCAGTAACTGGATTGGGGAGGTTAGATAGGCAGTCAGTCCATGTAAAATACTGGTAATCAGCTGCATCCAGTTAGACTGAAAGCCGACCGTAAAGGCTAGGCAGATTCAATTTGACTCACATACTTCAAGAGAACTTTTAAGTTTACCAGTTCTATACATACCTACAAATAAATAAGATGAAAACATACACCAGATAAGTAAAGAACAAAGGTAGGCCATGTCATTTCTAAAATAATCTCTCGAAACAGAACTTCCGTAACTAAATCTGCCTAGCCTTTTCCCAACTGTGTTGGGGTCGGCTTTCAGTCTAACGGATGCAGCTGAATACCAGTATTTCACATGGAGCGACTCCCTATCTGGCCTCCACAAACCATTTTAATGGGTAATACGAAACCCCTTGGAAAGACTGGTTGTCAGACTTTCGGGCTTCTGACGACCCGTAACGACTGTCAAAGATCCACAAATGACAGCCGGGACTAACTATTTAACGTGCTTTCCGAGGTACGGAGGAGTCTCGATATGTAAAGATGGTCACCCATCCACGGACCGACCCCGGCAAGCGTAGCTTAACCTGATAGATCGAACCGTGCGACTGTTATTACTTAGCCACGAGCTCCAACTTCCGTAACTACAAATCCAAAATTGAAAATCTAAGTTGAAACTTCAGAAACAGTTACATGGTTCAATGCTAATGTGAAAACAGATAAAACAGTCTTGGCCATGAGTAGCAGCTATAAACGACGAAGGAGCAGGCACAGAAGGTCGGCTCCTTAAAATTAGCAAATAATAGTTTCATCTCCCCACAGCAGAGACGAAAAACGATGTTAAATAAAAAAAAAATATCTTTATTGAAATAAATTTAAGTTACAAAAATAAACCTTCTAGCCTACCTGAAACCCAAACGAAGACGAAGAAGACGAAAGAAGACGAAGACGAAGACGAAGACGAAGACGAAGACGAAGACGAAGAACGAAGACGAAGAACGAAGACGAAGAAGACGCGAAAGAAGTTCTACACATCATGGTGGAGTGTGCTCGGAGCGAAGATCTCAGAGCTGAGTTATTAATACACTTGGGTGTTGGTGTTAAAGAGGTGGGAAGACGCAATACTATTCTAGTGATCTTCACTATTATTAAACTTCAGCTTGGTATTCTTATAACATAGTTACTCATATAATAAGAACTGTATTTTGTCTATGAAATGGTGCATAATATTATAAGAAATCATTATAAAGTGACTAATGGCTTGTTTACACTGTGCGAATCAGCGTGCGAGTCGGCCTACCGAGTAGCTGCAGTGCAGCAACTCGCAATGTGTGGACGTATCATACGAGTTACTCGTCGGACTGAGTAACTTAAACATTTTTGGTTTTCGTGCAAGCTAGCGTGCGAGTCGGGCTACCGAGTAGCTGCGTAAACAGCCAAGGCAAGCCTACTGACATGGGAGTACATAGTGCGAGCAGCTGTCTACTGTCTATTCAACATCTCACACTGTGTAAATTAGCCATTAATCTTGGTTATGAAGATTACAAAAAAATAAAACCGCACGCACACATTATAGGCACGGCTCATGTAATACTTAGTAAGTGCAAGCGCTCTCTCGTCGTGGCTGGCATACAAATTTTTGAGATCGCCGTACGAACACGTCTGTACCGGATGACCTTTTTTACCGTCGTCTTGATAAAAAATAGGGTATATTAGGTGAACGGAGTAGAAGAATATGGCATACTTTGTTTTTTTTTTATATCTTGGTCTGAAAAAATTATCTAAGTAACAATAAATACTACAATTTCGATGATACTGTTCATTTTAGGACAATAAAAACAGAAATTTTGATAAAATAATAAATCGTTTAAAAATATCGAAATTCAAATCTTAAACAACCTGCATATGATTTGAATTTAGATTTTTTTTAATTTAAAAAAAGAAAAAAGTTAGGTATGCTTCTACTCCGTTCACCTATATAGCCAATTTTTTTCAAGATGGTAAAAAAAGTCATCCAGTGTGTTTGCGCGGAACGCCTACTAAAATCATCATAGCACTAGTGCAGCTACGTGTGTTGTAGCTAATGACTTTTTTTTTATTTTAATCACCTTCTACCGACAGTTTTACATTTGTTAATATACACATTCTTACTGAAGAGACAAGTCGTATTTTTTTTCATCTCCCGCTGATAGACCTGATGGAATCCCAACAATGGTCCTATCGAGCATGGATTAGAAGATTTCACGATGGAAAACTTCGATCAGCTATTATTTTAAGGATTTCAAGAGAATTGGTGGACATAACTCGTAATTACAAACGAAGTTGGTTGTGCGACATTCATTTTGCTGTGTCATTGCGAAGATGTGGAATTTTCCGTGGTCTGGATAATCGTAATCATCATTAGTTCCACCCAACACTCTAATATCAGGTTGTATTTAGTGGTAATTAGCTGTTAATAACCAGGTTAGTACAGAGATAAATACCTAATCGTTGTAAAACCCTATTAGTGCTTACAAATTGTTATAATTGATCAGACATTAGCGTGTTAATCTTATGATAATCACAGTTATTTGTACCTTTCAAAGAGTAGCTATAAAAAGAGCTGCATTATTATAACTTTATTAGGTAGGTAACAGTTACTGAGTCATTTATTCATGTAATCACATTAAAAGTTAGATAGGTTCATAATTGCATTGTGAATGTAATGCAGTTAGTTAGGTTTTGTACTGATTTTGTTATTGTTAAAACGTTTGATACATTATTATGAAATTATAAGAAAACAATTAACACTAAAGTTAGCAGTTAATTCGTATTTTATATGTAGGTATTTACAGGCAGGTATCGTAACAATTTTAGACGCTGTTAAATCTTTATTCCAGGTTGACTGCACCAGCTTACGCAATGCCAGAGGATAAGGAGCTCGTTAGAAAAAGGGCAAGTTACAAGGGAAGGGTATCAGTATTCTTGAATTATTTGAATTCATTAAAACCTCCTATAAGTCCTTCTGAGGTTAGCGAGTTGCGATTGCGTTTGAATAGGCTTGAGTCATTGTATGGCCAATATGACGAGGTGCAACTAGCACTGGAATGTAGCACAGATAATTTTGATGGTCAAATGTTAGAACGTAGTGAGTTTGAGTCTCTTTATTATAAAACCTTATCTGAAGCTCATAAAGTGCTCGATGATTATAAGAAAAGGGATCCAACTGATAGTGAAGTAGGTTCACGTTCTAATAATCACAGCTTTGTTAAGTTACCGACTATTCAATTACCTAAATTTAGCGGTTCTTACATAAATTGGTTGGAATTTCACGATACATTTGTCAGCCTTATTCACTCTAATGACGACATAAACGACATAAATAAATTTCATTATTTGAGGTCATCACTAGAAGGTTCAGCTGCAGTGGTGATAAACTCAATTCAGTTTTCTGCCGCTAATTATGTAGTCGCTTGGATATTACTCTGTGACCGGTTTGATAATAAACGTCTGTTGATTCAACACCATGTTTCAGCATTATTTAATATTGAGACGATCAGCAAGGAGTCGTCTGTGAATTTAAAAGCTTTAATCGATCACATTAATAAAAACTTGCGTGCCTTGGAATCCCTTGGCGAACCGGTTAATCACTGGGATACTCTACTCATTCACATTATAAGATACAAGTTGGACAATAAAACTTACCGTGAATGGGAAGAGTATAAGGGTCGACTTGACAAGGACTACGAGATTACATTTACTGTGTTCCTCACATTCATTAAGAATCGTGCTGAATTAATTGAAACATTAGAAATGTCAACTTCAACAATTGATAAACATTCAAACACCAATAAAAATTCCAAGGTTAGGACAATGGTAATACAGGATTCTAATAACAAAATAGACAAGGATAATCAGGTGAATAATAGTTCTTCTAAACCTAAGAGTTGTGTTAAATGTAACGGTGAGCACAAATTAAGTAATTGTCCTCAATTTTTAGCGTTGAGTAATGAAGCACGGTTACAATTGCTACCGAAATATAAGATTTGTTATAATTGTTTGTCTTCAGGACATTACGCTAATAACTGTAAACAGGCAAGTTGCAAAATATGTCGGCGCAAGCACCACACTCTGGTGCATGTCGCAGATCATTCAAAGAAGTTAGACTTGGTTATCACTTCTGCTAACAATGATAATGCGACCAGTGCCCCTGCTCCGTCAACTTCCAGTGCAGGTTTGTCTCTTTCTGCAAGTGTTGAACGTGGTGACGTATTGCTATCCACGGCTTTAATTAAGGTCATAGGTAAAAAAGGTAAGGAATACGTTACTCGCGCTGTGCTTGACAGTGGCAGCACATCGTGTCTCATGACTGAAAGACTGTACAAGCAACTGGGTTTAACTGCCAATACTGTGAACAACTCCATATTAGGTATTAATAATTCATCTTCATATATCAATAAAATGTGTCCCGTCTCAATAAAATCTTTAAGCGATAACTTTTTCATTAACATTAATTGCTTTGTTCTACCTTCAATTACCGATAATATTCCGAGTAGACATGTAGATTTATTAAAATTGAAAATCCCATCAAATATTTGTCTGGCTGACCCTAACTTTTACTCACCAGCCCCAATAGATATCCTGCTCGGTGCTGACATCTTTTGGGACTTACTGGGATCCCAAAGAATTAAGTTAGGGGATGGACAACCTATTCTTTGCGAAACTAGACTGGGATGGCTGGTTTCAGGCCCAACTAAAATTAGTTATGCTTCGACACCATCAAAAATGATAAAATGTAATTTTACAAAGATTATTTCTGACGGTAATGATGAATTAGATAATAGCATAGATCATCAACTCACAAGGTTTTGGCAATTGGAAGAGGTCTGTACTACATCAGTGTATTCGCAAGAAGAAAAACTGTGTGAGGAGCATTTTATAAACAATACTACACGTTTGGAGAACGGGCAATTTTGTGTGCGAATTCCACTGAAATGTTCCCCGGATACGTTAGGTGAGTCCTTTTTAAGGGCTAAACATTGTTTTTCTTCTTTAGGGCGTAGGTTCAAAAGCCAGCCTCAACTGTCTAAGATGTACAAAGATTTCATGGCAGAGTACGAAAGTCTAGGTCATATGTCGAAATGTAAAGATGTTGAACATTCTGCTCATTACCTCCCACATCACGGAGTTTTGCGTGACAGCAGTGTCACCACTAAATTAAGAGTGGTTTTTAATGCCAGCAGCGCCACTAGCACAGGCACTTCTTTTAATAGTATACAGATGACCGGATCTGTAGTACAGGATGATCTTCTATCAATATTAATACGTTTTAGACAACATAAATTTATTATTGCTGCCGACGTGGAGAAAATGTACCGGCAGATAGTTGTTCATCCAAATGACAGATATCTCCAACAAGTCGTCTGGCGTGATGACCCGTCAATTCAGTTGCAAACGTACCAGCTCAATACCGTAACGTACGGCACGGCCAGCGCTCCGTTCCTTGCAACGAGATGTATTAAACAGTTAGGTTCAGATTGCGTTGATAAAGGAGCTGCTGAGGTTATTCTGCGTGATTTTTACGTCGATGATTTGCTGACGGGAGGAGATGATCTCAATGAAGTAAGAGACTTGCGTCATAAAGTTACTTCTACTCTTGCTTCAGCTAGAATGAACCTAAGAAAGTGGAAGTCAAATGATATGCGTTTGGTGACTGGTTCTGACTGTCCCCAATCTTCACTTGACTTGAATATTGGCGGATCTGAGTCTACCAAAACCTTAGGTCTGGGTTGGCAATCACAATCTGATCAACTCTGTTTTCCCACTAGTCAACCAATTATTTGTAACGATACAAAACGTGACATGCTCTCGATTATATCACAAATTTTCGATCCTTTGGGGCTTTTAGCTCCATGCATTATAGTGATGAAGATGTTGCTTCAAAAACTATGGTTACACAAACTATCATGGGATGAACAGCTATCGCCGGACATTAGGAAAGTTTGGACTGAACTAGTAATGAATTTACCAAAATTAAATGAAATTTATATCCCACGTCATGTTCTAATTGATTCAATGCAACTTTTAGAGATTCACGTTTTCACTGACGCGTCTGAACGAGCATACGGAGCATGCTTATACGTTCGTAGTGTCAACAATGAAAATCAAGTGTTGGTACGTTTATTGTTAGCAAAGAGTCGTGTTGCCCCTCTGAAACCAACTACCATTCCCAGACTTGAGCTTTGCGGTGCTCTGGTCGGTGTTCGAATTTATGAAAAGGTGGTTGCATCATTACGCTTAAACACTAGGCCGCGTACATTCTTTTGGACAGACTCCACTGTCGTCCTAGGATGGCTTAAAATGTTGCCAAATAGGCTGCAGCCCTTCGTTCGCAACAGAGTGGCTGAAATTTTAGAGAAGACTGGCAACTGCGAGTGGAGACATGTCCCAACCGATCAGAACCCCGCAGATTATGTCTCTCGAGGCGTAGACATTAATTTATTACCTTCTTTAGATGATTGGTGGTCTGGTCCAAGTTTTTTAAAGGATGACGTATCATGTTGGCCCTCTAGATTTACACAATCTATTGATGAATCATTGCCGGAAGTTAAATCAATTGTCTCTTTGCATGGTAATGTCAACGAGAATGTGGCCAATGAATTTCTTAATTTTAACCGATTTTCGAGTTTTTTAAGGCTTCAGCGCACGGTAGCATTCCTTTTACGTTTTATTGCTGCATGTAAAAAACGACCTGTTTGTGGTCCCTTGAGTAATGATGAACTACAAAATTCTCTATCTTTGATTATTCGAATATGTCAAATAGAATCTTTCAGTGAATACAAGTTGTTACTTCATAATAAACAATTACCAAAGAAAAGTGCTTTATTGAAATTTAATGTTTTTCTAGACGACCATAAAATAATGCGTGTTAGGGGTCGTTTACAAAACTCGGATTTACCTTATGATAAAAAATGTCCAATTCTTTTACAATCTAGTCATCACTTTACAAAATTACTATTTGAGTATGAACACAAACGGTTGTTTCACGCTGGGCCCCAGTTGCTGCTAGCTTCTATACGGGATACGTACTGGCCCATACGAGGTCGTAATTTAGCCAGATTGTGCTACCGTAGGTGTGTACGTTGCTGTCGTCTTAGAGGTCAAACTGTCACACCGATCATGGGTAATTTACCACGGCAGCGACTTCTAGCTGGAGGTTTCCCTTTTGAAAGTATTGGCTTGGATTATGCAGGTCCAATACAGTCTGCTGTTCGACAGGGTCGTGGCTGCAAATTGGTTAAAGTGTGGATTGCCATTTTTGTTTGTTTTACGACAAAATCAATACACCTTGAACTAGTCGGTGATTTAACCAGCAATACTTTTATCATGGCGTTAAAGAGATTCATCTCGCGTAGGGGTAAACCGGTTAATATATTTTCCGATAATGGCACCTCGTTTGTTGGTGCATACAATGATATATCAAAATTTCTTAAAGCTAATTGCAACTCGTTATCCGAGGAGATGGCTAAAGAGGGAATTAACTTTAACTTCATCCCTGCATACTCTCCTCATTTTGCTGGCCTTGCGGAGGCTGGTGTCAAGTCAACTAAACATCATTTAGTCAGGGTGCTGGGCCTTTGTAACCTAACTTATGAGGAGCTTTATACTACGCTGGTGCAAATTGAAGCTATCTTGAACTCCAGACCACTGACTCCACTTTCATCGAACCCTGAAGACTTGGCACCATTGACACCCGGACATTTTTTAATTGGACGTCCTTTAACATCTTTGCCGACACCAGATTACCATGATCGTTCCACCAGTTCCTTATCTCGATTTCAACGCATTGAACAACTCCGACAACATTTTTGGAACCGATGGAGCAAGGAGTATATATCGGAGCTCCAACTCAGGACGAAATGGCGCACATGTAAGGGTTCTCTGAAGCTGAATTCCCTGGTACTGCTAAAGGAAGACAACATGCCGCCTCTGAAGTGGAAAATGGGTCGGATTGTCGCTACCTATCCAGGTCCGGATGGCGTGATCAGGGTTGCAGACGTCAAAACCTCCAGTGGCCTGCTCCGAAGATCTTTCAGCAAAATTTGTCCGTTGCCCACCTACCCCGAGTCTGAGCATTCCGGTTGAAAGACAGGCTTTCAACGCCCGGGGGTATGTTTGCGCGGAACGCCTACTAAAATCATCATAGCACTAGTGCAGCTACGTGTGTTGTAGCTAATGACTTTTTTTTTATTTTAATCACCTTCTACCGACAGTTTTACATTTGTTAATATACACATTCTTACTGAAGAGACAAGTCGTATTTTTTTTCATCTCCCGCTGATAGACCTGATGGAATCCCAACACAGTGTGTGCGTATATTCGCTTGTCATATGAAGCGGGCCTTCTGTATCTGTCTAATTTATATACTGTAACAGTTCAAGTTTTGAATGCTAGACTTGGAGTTAGGTCTTAAATCCAGATTATCTAACAAAGGTTGTCTGCTTTGGTGGATTTCATTGGGTTGTGAAGGTTCATTTGACTGAAGGCTTGATTGAAGGTTGTTTTACACAAGACGAAGTTTGAAAGTGGTACCGGTGACTGAAAAGTTGTGCGGAAATCTGTTGTACCATGTCATACCATGGTATGGGCATGTGATGCGGAGGAATAAGGAAAATGTCATGAGGAAAGTTTTGAGTATGAAGGTCGATGGCTATATGAGTAGAGGAAGATCAAAGAAACGATGGAAGGATTGTGTAAAAGATGACATGGCTAGAAAGGGAGTGACTACCGAGATGACGACTAATAGAGAAGTATGGAAAAAATGGACATGTAGATTGGGATAAGGGCAGGAGAGTGATGAATGATGTGAAGGTTGATTTGAAAATATATTGTCAAGATATCTGTGATTTTGGGCTGATTTGAACTCCACGATAGTTAAATTTTAATATAGATGTTCAATGGATTTACAAATGTATAAATGTGCCACTGATTATATGATCTATAAAAACTTACCTTCTCCTTTTGATAAAGTAAGGCCCACCTCAGATTTACACCTTCACCATCACTTATACAACTATTTACTGTGATACACGAAACTGCTTAACGCTGGGGTTTCCTAAGACTGCGGTGGCCGTCACATAGCATCCACAATTTACCGTCAAATGACGTCACTGATAAAAAGTATGATAAAAAAATCTGAATCTGAATTTGGTTTGAAGTATGAAAGTTAAGTTGCTTTTTTTGAGCGAGAGAGTTTTTCGACACCGTAAAGTAAAACTCCGGTGCCATAATTTTCATGACAGCTGTCACTAAGGCCGTTATGTGGCAGCCCCGCTCTTCTAGGAAATAATAGCGTTATTTAGAAGTCATCTGTTTGCGCTGAAGAAACAACTCGTCTTGTCACATTATGAAATTTCGTATTACATAATACACTCGAGAGCAATGAATTAGGGTCACATAAAGATACCCACCTGAAAGTCTCGGAAATTAAAATGCTAGCTTAATGAAATAATTGTGTTTATTAGACAATTAAATGTTCTAAATGTTACCTCAAGATACGAACTATGACTACATTTTCAAACCTTTAAACCTTTTAAAAAGGGGTAGGTACACAAGCATTTCATTCATATTTCGCATATTTCTTTATTTCCTACCAAAAGCATATATTTGAATTTTCATATCCCTAACTTAAGAAATGCTGGGTTTCCCATACAATCTTTCATCCCCTATATCACCCGCTGTAGAATTATTTTTGAGAAAAAAGTAGCCTATGCCTTCCCCAGGATGTGTCATATAAACACAATTTATTTCATTAGGCTAGCATTCTTAGTTTCCGACACTTTCAGGTATCTTTTTAAGTGACCCTAATTCATTGCTCTCGAGTGTAGTATTAGTAATCAGTATTAGAGTTCTAGTACAGTATTTTTTCTTCTTTTCAGGCTTTTAACAGAGCCGGTCTTAACTTGTACAGTCTACAGTATATTAATGGTACCTATTTGGCCTTTATTTCAAAATAATTTCTTACTGCTACGAAACATTATGGGCCGTTTTCTTATTGGCTTCTCTATCAACTGCTTTCATTACCTATGTAAAGATTTTAGCTTATTGATGATCACATTCTCAACTAGGTACCGTCAGTATTGTCTCTCCTTCTCCCTTTAAATTGATTCCAAGGTTGTCTCTAAAATATCACTAAAAGTGATAAGACCGGCCATATGAAAGTTTTACATGTACATTGTATATTTGTAATTCGTATGGTGATCATAATGAAGACTATTCTAATATCCAATCATAGTCACAAAGCATCTTATCTTAGATAAGGATCGTATTTTCAAATGTATATTTCCAAGAATATTCTACTAAGAGCTTTGCGCAGAACCCTATATTTCTAACTTTCTATTAGTAGCTCAAAGTTAAATGTGTAGCCAAGAAATGGGTTGACCACACTCCTTCAAAGGGTTTATACGAACTAATGACTTTCCGATCGGAACTCGACATCGAAGCAAATGGACTATTTATTTATTTACTGAAAGCTACTAACGGCTTTGTTTCCAGGATAAAATAATAATGTCTCTATATTTATTCATACTTTCTAAGTTCATACGTCTTTCTTCTCAGAGTAGTCAGCTAGGAAACAACTAGATTTAAAACATTATTTAATTTTGGCGTGTAATTTTTTTTTAATAAATTTACTAAAAAAAATATAATTTATAATATCTTTAGAAAATGGAACTAGCATCAGAAAATGTTTAAATTTGTATCAACTTTTTAGTTTGGTAGTTAAATATTATTCTAGGGATGTTGCTAAAATAAAAACGACAGAATATTATATACGAAACAATTTTCGTTTATTTTTGCAAAAAGCATTTGATTACACGCACATATTAGGTAAATACCTAAAGGTTAAAGTCGCACCACGCATCATTATTTTTTAAATAATTTAAACAATTTTATAATAGCAATAATAATACATTAATTAATTTAATTATATTTTTTCTATATATTATCACGTATGGCAATAAACAGAATATTTACAACTTTACATAAAATAAATTAATAATATACTTTTAGTAAAATCTCAATAAAACTAGATTAAACGTATCTCAAAATAATAGGATTTGTGATGTAACATTTATTAAAAATCACGAACGATGATTTACTATCACAGTATCATAGGATACAACAGAAAAATCATTAAAACGAGTTTAAAACTTCAATAAATCAGCAAACAACTTAAAAAAAAAATATTTCGCTGACACGCAACCATTTGCATCGAAAATCCATTAAATTATATTGATGAGATGCAAAGGTATGTTGAAGAAACTATTCTAAACACAGAGCTACTTATAATTATACGTTATGGTTTCTTTAAATTACATAATATTGCTGTTTTTATCTAGTTCACTGTAACTTCTAGTGGATTTCACCTATTTCGTAAAATAAATACTAATATACTTCTTTAATATCTACACTTTTAAAACTGACAAACATTGAATTTTATGTACATATTCTCAGAAATTCCACATTGATATTCATCTACAAATCTCTAACACATATTATTTTCCGAAATCACAACAAGCTAACAGGCTTCAATTAATGGAAAACAGAATACAACAAAACAAAAAAAAAAAATGGACGGATTTCAAAAGAAAAATAGATGTAGAAAACTCGAAACTTAACAGACATGAAAAGGTATTCAGGTTAGGTTTTAATACATGGTTTCACCAAAAAATGTACAGTACAGTAGAAATTACAGTTTCATGAAAAATTTGGGTTTTTTTTTTGAAAAATAAGTTTTTTCAGATATGGTTAATATTGTTAGAAAGTTAAGTTGTAATATCTATAGAAGTCACAACCATTTATTATTACTTTTTTTTTAAATTACAGCCCGTATGTGCTCTTTTACAATTTTACACATACTATAATACACACTAATATTGGCTATACGTAATATAGTATTATGGTTTACTAAAATTTATACACGCTAATCATCTAGTATTTTTACATATACTTTGAGCCTATGTTACTTATTCAAAAGGAAGACACATTGAATTTACAATAGCAAATATTGAAAATTGTTGTTTGAATAAAATAAGGCAACAATGAGTTTATAATATCAAGTTTTTGTCTTCTCTGTATTGAAGACGAATATAACAAACTTTATTTGAAAAATAATAAAAGTATACGTAAAAATATTTGGTAGCAGATGCTGTTGATTGCAATTTGTTTTAATAAATGTCCAAAGTTCATCTTCTATCTAAGGATTTTTTTTCAAACAACAATTTCTTGACTTTTTATGAGAACGCGGAAATATAAGCTAATGTGGTTATTATGGACATTGACACGACAGAAATGATTATTAGATATCCTTGGACGCAAGAGGAAATAATAAGTTACAGTACAGACTTTATCGAAGCTTTCAGTAGAAAATATTTTTTTTTCTATTTTTACTTTGAAACAAAAACAAACATGTTTTGATACATAATATTCATTTGTTAATTTAACGTTTGACAAAAATAACTGTGTATACGATAAGTAGTAAGATATTTTTTTTCCTTTTTTTGTGTTACCAAAATCTTTGATAAAGTCTAAAGTACTGAAAAGCGGACAGTGCCATTATTAGTCAAGTTAGTAATTCCGTATAACTATAAATATTTTAAAACGATGAGTTTTGACACAACACTGACACATCAAATCTAACAGGTTTGTTATTTACCGTAGCACATCAATAATAATTATTTTAAAAATCCTTTTTTTTCTCTATTGAAGCGTTATTTGTCCCCATTATAGTATCTTCCTATTTTAATTTAAATAAAATCGTAATTATTAATACTAAGTGACTGATATAACTATTTTAAGACTAAACTATCTACAAGATTGACTAAGTATTATTTAAATTCTATGTACAAAAAAGTCTAGTTACAGTTTTATTACAAAATTATATTACATATGTTTCTAGTTGATTTTTTTAAAATTTAACTTATTTTTTAATGATTTTTTACGCATTAAGAACCAAATTATAATGTTATTGAATGAAAAATGAGGCTGAAACAACTAGTTATTGAATTTATGTTAGTCTTAAAGTACTTAAATAAACTCATTTATTAAAAAAATGAGATTATTATTTTTACAAAATGAAATTACACTAAGATATACGTACGTTTTACAATGCTTTTATCAAAGTCAATAATTAGCTGTTTGATTTTATTATTAAATACTATTAATACTTTTATAATAACTTTACTTATATTAACTACTGACTACTTCTTTAATACTAACAATAATTTATTTTATATTATAGACTATTTGCTAAATATTTACAACACTTTGGCCTCATTTAATTAGTAAAATCTTACACTTAGGCCCGTAAATATAAAACTGCCTACGTTATGTAATTTATCAGAAAATGACTTTAAAATGTTCTATTATGGAATGATTCTATTATACAATATTTTTTGGATACTTTATAGTATATGAAAAAAAGACAAGAAATAATGTTTATATAAAACCAAATGTCAAAACAATAAAATTCGAAAATTACTGTACTATTAAAAAATATTCGAAATAAGCTGGTAAGATAAATTATTGGAATAAAATTCAGAGATACTACGTAAAGTATAAAAACTTTTCTAATTCATCGGTTAGATGGTTTTTTATGTGTTTAATAAATATTTACAACTTGATCATATCGATATTTTATAATGAAGAACTACTTGCAATAATATTTTTCGTTTTATGACTCAATTTCAGATGAAATAAAGCCTCTGAAATTAAAAGCTCATCCACAACAGATACTACATGTTACGAGCTCAAATGTACGTCTTTTATTGCCTTTAAAAAATTTTGAATGAATTTCAGATATACCTTGAAATTACAAAATCTACACTTTCCAATAATTAATGAGTAGATAATGAGAAATGTGTTACTCATGCATTCAATCAAAATGAAAAGGAAACATATCCGTTTGTGCTAGAAAAATACTGCTAATAAACCAGAGACATTTTCAAAAGTAGAAAAATAAACGTCTTTGGTTTAGAACTGATAATTATAATTATCAAAATTATTTAATTACAATATCTACCTATCTCATTTTTGCAAAAATGAATCTAAAAACCGCTTTTGATGTGTATTATTACTAAAACTCTAAAGTACTAGCAATTGTTTGATTCATTTTTGCAAAAAAATATTATACCTATAATTTATTTCTAGATACGACACGTAAGTATATTTTCTATACAAATTATTTTTAACATGACGATTCTAAATAAATCACATCAACTTTGGGAATAAGTACACGTATGTCCTTAAATATTTCGTTGAGACATCACTAGGCCTCTCAAACCGCTGTCACTTCGCACTTTGGCGATATTCAAAGCGATGCTAAGTCTGAAGTTCTTCTAGAAGGGACTGGTACCCTCAATTGAGCCGAACCTCGTCTATCTAACCGCTCCAGAGCGTCCAGGTCTGAAGCACTTCTCCTGCAGAAACTGCAGAACGCACACGCAAGAGTGTTCTTAAACGCATTACGAAAGTCTCTATTGAAATACGCGTAGATGATAGGGTTTAACGCCGAGTTAAAGTAACCAGTCCAGAACATGATCACTGTTACAACTTCGGGGCAACTGCACGAGTCACACAATGATGTAGACACGTAGAAGAGAAAGAATGGGAGCCAGCACAGGATGAAGGCACCCATGATGATGCCGAGAGTTCTGGCTGCTTTGTGCTCCCTCTTCATCTTGAGGATATTTCTATCCTTGGTTGGCGTCGTCGCGTTTATGTGTAGGGCGCCATTTTTATCGCCCACATCGCGAGAATGCCTGTGCATAAGCATGGCATTACCAGCTCGAGCATGCAGATTCTTCTCTTGTCGATTCGCTTCTCTGAATATAGCGTAGTATGTGAACAACATTATGGTACATGGTATCCAGAATGAAATAGAACTGGATATGACTGCGTATGGCTTGTTGACTATGAATTCACATTCGGTTTCTTTCACCTTTTTCAAGTGGTCACTGGTTGTGTACCAGCCCATGAATATTGGTACGTATGATATTGTGATTGGACTTAACCATGTTGCTGCTAACATGACGTATGCCATCTGAAAAAAAGAAAATAAGTCGAACTTATATATGTATATCATGATTATACGTTAAAGTAAGTATAGGAACCTAGATTTTCTCCGAAATTTAATTAAATCTTATCAAATTCTTCACCTTGTTCGGGACCGATATAAAACTATATAGTACTTCTGATTTATGTAGTAATGAATAATTCAGGCAAATGATTGACATCTCAATACTTTCCGATGTGAGTTTCCAATCATTATCAAAATTATCGATAGTAATTATTGTCGCCTAAAATGAAGAGCTCATTAATTTGTTAATTACCAATAATTACAAATTCATATTCATATTTGCAGACTAATTTTTTATTAGTCGGGTATTTAATATTTATCTGCATTATTTATAATTTATGGTTGCACTCATAAACATGAAAGCTTTCAGCATAACAGCCCATTGGCCCGTGAAAATGCACAGTTCATTGTCCTATTAATTGATATTTGTTCTAGGTATTATTAAAAAAATCGCTGCAATAATATTGAGGTCAATTAAGAGATGGTTGAATTGACATTGCAGTTAAGGCTTTTGATCTATGAGATAAAAGTCTAGACATGGTTTAGATGCGTCCAGATTGCGAGAATTATTTTGTATAAAAATATTAAGTACCTACTAGCTTCTACTCGCGACTTCGTCTGTGTTAAATTTCTTGTTTTATATAACCTATGACACTTGGCAATATTGTAGCTTCCCATTAGTGAAAGAATTTTCGGAATTGGATCAGTAATTCCGAAGATAAGCCCCTATATACAAACTCACTACCTTTTTATAATATTAAAATTAAAGCATAGAAAAGGGAAAAGGAGGTCGTTTCAACAGGGGCTGCCGTTTCTGTTGTATATTCATACTATTCCCTGACATTATCTACTTTTAAAATAAGCTGCTTCGTGCTGATAACTTGTTGAAAGAATAAGCTTAGTAAAATAATAATATTAGAAAGAAGTATTGAACTTTATTTAGTAGAACCGAACATATGTGTATATTATACAGTATGGGGACCGCTTATATGCAATAATTTCTAGGACACGCTTGGTATCGCCTTTTCTGACGATATACAAAAAATGAACGAAATCGGTCCAGTAATTACGTCAAAAAGTAGAGTTTTCATTTTGAACAAATTTAAACACTCTGTAGAATTGGATCACTAGGTCAATGATTCAATGAACCCTTTAAAATGTAACGTTGCCACTCAGTGCAAACTATCTTGACGCTGTTACGTACCTATTCTACTTATTTGCCGAAATGTAAAATCGGTACACCTGTACGACAGGCTGGAATTTAATGTAAAAAAAAAAATAATTCAACGTTTGAGTGCGTGCGCAAAACTAAGCGTGTACGGGAGATGCAGCCGCGAACCGCGCCGCCCGACGACACCCACATTCGATTATTACTGTGACGGTACGGCCTTTCACAGACACAAGACCAGTACAGACTGACTATGAAATTTAATGTTAATGTGGTTTTTTTTCGGTATACTAGTACTTGGAATTTCCTATTGAACAACTTCCTTGGCCTGCCATGGTCGAAACTTTGTTTTGTTTACACAAACATAATCCATCACTGGGACGCGCCAACATTTCCTGCGGGTGTACATCGGCAGCGGTGTCTTTTGGCGGCTTCTTTACACAGAGCGGCACGAGCCACGCGGCTTACTTCAAAGGCGATTCAGCGAAATAATATTGCGGGGGGCGCGCGGGTGCGGGGTGCGCTCGCGCCACGTAGGGAAGCACACCTGTTATCGACTATTAGCTTCTGTTAAAAGGAATAAAGATAGATAATCAAAAAAGCTGTTTAGCTTTAAATACTTAGGTGGTGCTATGGTGTTTTAAGAATTATTGTCATAATTCAAAAAACCACTATGCCATAATTAAAGCTAAACAGCTTTTTTGTTTATGTGTGTTCTTATTAAATATTATTAAGTAGATTTAGAGATAAAATGCATAAAGTAAACAACAACAATTTATGAATTGTTTTCGCATGATACATAGTTAGTTACCTACCGGCTCCCGGCCGATCGACAGACCCGATTGATACTCAGGAAGTCACTAACTTAACGGTAGTTTCGTAAACTGTTCAATCGTATTTTTAATGTCCAATTAATATTTTTAATTGTTAAAAATAAATATTCAAATTACACAAAGATACTTGTATTCTAATGCCTTGTTTCGGTAGAAAGTAATTATGTGTAAAAAGTTATCGATAAGCGTTAATTACGATAATTGCACCATGTGCCCTACATTATAATATTTTTTCGCCATTTTGGAAGTTGCGTTCCGCTTTGTCAGTTCACCGCTAGTCTTTCGGGATAGTGTGTGTGCCTTACGCAGAGATTTTGTCTACTTGCACGCATTGCTTCAAAACGTGATTAGCAAATACCAGTAGGTAAATTTAGTACTTAGTTAGTTTAATTTTTTATCAGTGGAATGGACACTTATTAGTTTATTAGTTATTTGACTTTGTGTGTGTGTAAATTGTGTTTTTAAGTTTTTTGTATACATTTTTTAAGGTGAAATTGACACTTGACTTTTGTGTTCGCGTGTGTCTTTTTAACAAAATGCCAAGACAACAGCATTTTTACAGTGCTGCAGAGTATACAGACATGGTGTTATTGTATGGCGAATGCGGCCAAAATTCAGCCTTAACTCTACGTACGTATCGTGAGAGATTCGGCGCAACTCGCGTCTGCCCTACTAGTGTCCGGACAATCCTGGGAGCTGTCCAAAGGATCAGAGAAAATCAGCACATAGTGCCCAACACTCATGAAGGAGTTGCTCCGCGTCACGTTCCCTCCTCTTTTGAACACCGAGTCTTAGAACATTTCGAGCAGAACCCAACCTGCAGCCTTAGACAAGCTGGGCGTGCGTTTAGAGTGACCCATAAAACAATACATCGAGTGCTGAAAAGGAATAAACTACGACCTTACAAATTTGCAAAGGTGCAGGCGCTGCTGCCCCGTGATAAGCCGATTAGAGAGTTTTACTGCCACTGGGTACTGGAAAAAAACATTCAAGACCAACGTTTTTTATCTGATGTGTTTTGGACAGATGAAAGCACGTTTACTCGAAACGGTATGTGGAACCGACAAACCATGCGTCACTGGAGCCGTACCAATCCCCATTTATTTAGAGAATCAGCTCATCAATACCGCTTTTCCATTAATGTGTGGGCAGGTATTCACGGAGACCAAATAATCGGCCCCGTTTTTATCAACGGAAACCTCAATGCACAGAAGTTTCTGGATCTTCTTAACGGCCCAATAACCGATTATCTAGAGGAATTGTCTGTGGTAGCTTACAAGCGGGTTTGGTTCCAGTTAGACGGAGCTCCTCCACATTCCGTACTCCTCGCGAGAGAGCGGCTTAACACCATGTTCGGCGAGCAATGGATTGGTCGCTATGGCCCCCGCAGGTGGCCAGCTCGGTCACCCGACCTTACGCCTCTCGACTTCTTTTTATGGGGCTTTATTAAAAATGAAGTTTATTCGCGTGTCTCCGAAACCGAAGATGAACTGCGCAATCGTATTGTCGCCGCCTTTGACAAATTAAAAACCATGGCTCTGGATCCTGAACGAAATTTGCTGAGCAGGCTTCGGGATAACATTGTGCGGCGATGTAACTTGTGCATTCAGAAACGTGGTGGACACTTTGAAAATGAGAAAATTTAAGTTTATTCTTTTTGGAACTAATGTGTAATATTGAAGTATTTAGTTCAGTTCAGTTATCGCGAAATAAACACGTGGCGGTACAAATGAACTTAGTGGATTTTATTTTCGTCGCACATTGTCAAACGAATCAAAGTGCCGGCGCCGACAAAAAAGCCGCCATGCCGCCCGCGTGCACCGTTGCCACTCTTCGCTCCTGGGGTCAAGGTACGTTGTCTAAACAGAGTGTTTACTTTAAGTGAATTTATTTTGTTATTTATTTTGTTTGAAAATTTAACTTTTTTAATTTTCGGTTTTTTATTTATTATTTAATTTTTCTATACTTCTATGGAGTAATATTCATTGAGCTTTCAATTATTGCCAAGATGACAATTCCATACTGTATAATAAGCAAAAAGATACAAGAATACAATAAACAGTAGAAACCATAACTTGTTGTGTATAGGTTTACACTTAATAAGTACGAATATACAACAGTTTCAAATTACTATCATTTGCATGCTATTGGACGGATCTATAAGAAAAGAGTTATCTGGAATTATAAAGTTGAGAAAGCGAACACTGATTGCGACAATATAATGTTTGCAGCGCCTTCATGATAAAAGTTGAAGAAAATAAATGAAAATCAAAACCAACCTTCTTCGTCATCTTTATAGGATACTTCAGCGGCTTCACAATAGCATAATATCTGTCGACTGATATGCAACATAGATGTAAAATCGACGTTGAAGTGAAGTAGACGTCTGAGGAGTTCCAGAGGTCACAGATGGTGGGTCCAAAAAGCCAGCTGTTGTAAAATTGGACGCTGAAGTTGAAAGGCATGACCACCATGGCGACGAGGATGTCGGCGAAGGCGAGGGAGACCACGAAGTAGTTGGTTATGACTCGGAGCTTCCTGTGGATGAAAAAGATTAAGTTATTTCGCGAAAGGCAATGATTGCAGTATCGTCTACAAAGTGTAACTCAATTGGGCAATCAGTAGTAAAAGGTAGATTTAGCAATGTATAATATTAGCAATTTGGTTTCAATAATAACCGAGTCTGAGTACTACAACAAAACTACTCTCTACTCGAAAAATCGTTTTTAACCATGAAACCAATTTTAGGGAATAGGAAGTTTGTATATTGTTCATATAATGCTAAAACTGTGCCCACTCTTTTAACACATCCTTGGGTCCATCCATCCGTCCCTTCTAAAGGTCATAAGAAGCAAATAAAGGTAATGCACCTGCTGCCCATTCATATGGCATAATCCCTTCTTATAAATGACCCCATGAGCACATGGCAACCAATTCTTCGTTGTAGCCTACACACCAATCGATGTGTTATAAATAAAAGAGCTTTGAAACAAAAATCTTGATTTACTAATGGATTTTATCTACAACAAATTCTTTTGCTAAAGACTTTTAGGATAAGTGAGATTTAAATAGAAAAAATAACCCAAATACTAAAATATATATCTTACTTCGAAAGCCTCGGGTCAAATGTCCGAGAATAATAAAGTCATTTGTCCAACCATCCGGCGTCTAGTACTTTATCAAAATAAACTGATGTTAAGGAGAAAAAGGCAAAAGGAACTTTTGATTGCTTGGACGAAAGTTGTAACAGGCGACCGTGTTCACACTAGCGGTGCGGAAGGCATTATAAGGGTTATATTATGTCGCTAGTAAGTTTTATTATAACTAGCTTTTCAAAAAAAAATTGAGTAATATTTTAGGATGGCTGAGTTTGGGAGTTCTTCTTTTTTTGCTAGCCTATATATTCTGTCCCATTTCGGGTAAAGGCTTCCCTCCATTTTTATTACTTTTCTTGGTCCATGGCTTATATATATTTTCCGGTTTAGACAAATACATTCAAAGTTTTTGAAATATTTTACTATAAAAAACTTACAAAAATAAAATTCTGTTTCCATGCTGTTTTACATCCAAGTATAAAAAAGGTTCACTATTTCAGTTTTCAGAGACTCATCAAAAAGGAATTTTGTCTCTAAAAGTTTCAATTTTATTGAAGTTCTAAAAACGAATAACAGTTTTCTCAAGCTGACACCACCATCGCAAGTTCGTCCATCGTTTAGTAATACAAAATCTCTAAAACATCTCTCAGAAATGATATTATTCGTTGTCTGCAAAACCAAGTTTAGTGGTTTTTATCTCATTCTTGTTAATATGCTGCTTCATTTACTTTATTCAAGCAATTTTGAGGGAATGCATCATTCATCAAATGTATCTCCATCTCTATAACTTATAAAATTAATTCCAAAAAAACTTAATAATTTGCAAATTCGAATCACGTTGCCAGTGTGAGATGACCCCATTTTGTTAAAGACTTTAAGAGTAACTTAATTATACTTTGATGGTATAATATTATGCCTAACGGACAGTAATCCTTAAATTAGACTTGTTAACTTAATTTGGAAAACTTTCGTCTAATAAAATTATGTTAAAAGATTCGTTTAATTAATGATGGAATTAAGCTGACTGTCTTATACATTTCACAGACCATATTTCGTTGAATATGTTTTAACAACTGACGCAATGTTTGGATTAGAAATTTAGATTAAAATAAATACCTATAAATGTATTCTATACTTAAATAAGAAATAAAGAAATATTTTATATATTTTTTTTTTTTGAGATAAGAAATAGTTTGTAATAGTAGGTACTATTACAAAATATTTCCTATCTTTGTGTCTGAGGGACCTAATTGAAAATCAAAGTTTAATATTAAAATTTAAGTTTAATTAAAAACTGAAATTAAAATCCACGCATACATTAATTAATTACTTAACCAGTAATAAAACTGTTTCATTTTATTTTTTGTTAACAATATTTAACGTTGTTATTAAAGTTTTATTCTACACATAATATATAATGGTATTGGCATCTTATAAATATTGACTTTCATCAATCGTTATGTGAATTTTAAGTACTCATGAAGTATCTTTAATGTTATGCCTGTCTGAATCAATCTTATTTATTTTTGTTTACTGCTATAAAAACGATGTATTTTTGTATAGGTTTCTTTTTATAGCACTTAAAAGTACTTTAGCACTTGCTATTACTTGTATATTGAATTTTTTTCAACATTTTAATAGAGTTTATATTTTTCATGTAGATTATAATATAACAGCCATATTTAATACAGCAGAATAAAATACAAAAGAATTAGAAATGATCTAGGCTACATAGCTAATGAACGAACACACTATACATTAATTAAAAAATAACAAAGTACACTAAACCACCACCAACCACAATAACCATGGTGACAGTGATAATTAAATTTGACCCCCTGGATCCGTAAGATTATGGTCCAACAGAAGATGATTTAAGTAATGGTGTTTAAAATCCATCTTTTAGTTAAGACCTTTGTCGGATAATTTACCAAAACTAATATATTTTATATAATAATGCAGATTGGATGCAAAAACATGGTGCTTCATTTAATGCTCTCGTGTACAGTGTCAATAATGACATTAGAAGTTAGTAACATGACAGATAAATCATAAATTAAATGTTGCCAACAAATCCCTACATATTAAATCAAACAGAATAGCAGAAGAAAATCAAGATACACAAAACCAATTTAGTTTACTTTTCTTCATTTACATACATGATACTATGATCCATTAATGTTCCATCTCACATTTCGCCAGATAAATGGTAAAACAAATAAGTAAACAACAAACCTGTGCATCAAAACTCTGACCGCAGCAGCACCGACATCCTCAGCTTGGAGAATATGCCCTGCGTCAGGTCATCATCTTCGGTCCCCCGATTGTGCCGTTAGCAGTTGCGCAACCCCACGACCTTATATTCGTGAGACCAACGGTGCAGTCAAATAGTTAAATGAATAATTGACATACCTATGCCTCATAACACTGACGATGACGAGCATATTGCCGAGCACCGCCATGATCACGATGAGCAGCAGCACCGACATCCTCAGCTTGAAGAATATGCTCTGTGTCAAGTCTTCATCTTCGGTCCCCGCGACTGTGCCATTGCCAGTCGCGTTGACCGTCGCGTTCAGTGCCGCGTGGTGGGTTAAATTTTCGCGATCCATATGGGGTGGCCTGGGGAATAGAATATCTTTATTATTTTTCATCAGTCGCCTGTCATATGAGTTGTGAGATTAAAGAACGACTAAGTGGGTCCCATCGTGGCAGACCAAGGCGAAGATGAAGGGACGAAGACTGATCCGTACAAGAAGAGGACAGAATTATGTGGAAAAGGGAAATTGGAGGGCTATGTCCTGCAGTGGGATGATACAAGCTAGTTGGATTTAGATAGACAGAATTTTTGTGTATGTTATTGGATCGGAAATAAGACGATGGCTCACCAGATGTTTGATGGTCCTTCCCGCGGACATCTACAATAATACTAGATACATAATGACATAATGCCGGGCGAAGGCCTTGTCTTTGTGACAGTGTGAAGGCAATGTTCACCACCCGGGCCCGTGAAATAAAATAAAATTAGAAAATAATTTAGAAAGTAATAAGATCCTTAATAATAAGGATGCCTCGGTATAAAAAAAGAAATTTTATTTAGTCCATCAGTCAAATAATAAAAAAAATATTAGAAATGTATTTTTTTCTTTATCATATTAATAAAAAAATACTTAGGTAAAACGCATTAAAGTTGGGAAGCAGAGCTCTCTACGTCACAACTACGTATAACATCTAGCAAGGCGTGTCGTCATGTCACATTTTAACTAAATGTATCGCCGTAATCTGATGATTACGTATATTATCATTTAGGTACTAACTTTTTTGTCAAACGAAATCTCAATATATCTTGGCACGCGACGATGGAAAGAGACCTGACGGAATGACCATAATGCCTTGGAAGTTAGGTCGGCCTTTGGTATGGGATGCAACATGTGTCAATACCCTTGCACCATCCCACCTTCCTAATACAGTGGGCTGTGCTGGTGCGGCTGCTGCAAGTGCGGAAAACCTCAAACGGCGAAAATATTCAAATATTTTTGGGAGTTATAATAGGTTGGGGAAAAAGTTTCTTCGCATTTTTTAAGAAAATTCAAAACATTTTTTAATATACATTATTTACATTTATCTTAAGTATGTAGGTACCATTTTGTTCGATAACTTTTTGCTATCTTGTAGGTAGGGACATGATCCCATTGCTATAGAAATTTTGGGACTTCTGATCAAAATACCGCGACAAGTGGTTTTGGCAGTCCTCTCGTGATGTTAACCTGACACTGCCTAAAGAATTCTGAAGAGACCGAAACAGGTGGAAATCTGAAGGTGCAAGGTCAGGACTATACGGCGAATGCATTAACACCTCCCAGCCAAACTCTCTTAATTTTTGCTGAGTGGCTAAAGATGTGTGAGGTCCAGCGTTATCATGATGAAAAACCACACCCCTTCTGTTGATTAATTCCGGCCGCTTTCTCTCAACTTCTTGCTTTAATCTCATCAGTTGTTCGCAGTAGAGTTCAGAATCGATGGTCCCGCCTGGTGGTAACAGCTCATAATGAATAATGTCCTTCCTATCCCACCACACACACAGCATCACCTTGTTGCGAGTTAACCCGGGTTTCGCCACAGTCTGTGAAGCCTGACCGGACTTTGACCACGACCTTCTTCGCACGTTCTTGTCGTACGTGATCCACTTTTCATCACCAGTGATCAGCTTCTTCAAAAATGGTTCGGTTTCATTACGTCGTAATAAAGAATCACAAATGAGTACACGGTTCATTAGGTTTCTTTCAGTGAGCTCGTGAGGTACCCAAATATCGAGCTTTTTTGTGTACCCAGTTTTTTTCAAATGCGCCAAAACTGTTTTGTGGTCAATTCCCAGTTCTTCAGCTACGTCGTAACTACTGATATGCCGATCTTGCTCCACTTTTTCAAAAATGGTATCCATTTTATCAGTAATAGGGCGACCAGAGCGACGTGCGTCTTTGACATCAAAATTTCCGGATTGAAAACGCTTAAACCAAATGTGTGCTAATCTCACAGACACTGCACTGGATCCATAAACATCGCAATTTTTTTTCGCGGCTTGCGTTGCATTTTTACCTTTTTTGTAGTAAAATTTTAAAATGTATCGAATTTCTTCATTAGATTCACTCATCTTGACAGTACGAAAAACAAATGAAAATCACACAATTTTCTAATTTGAATTTGGAATTATATTCTTTAAAATTTAAACTTTCAATGATACCAAAACCAGCCAGATACAAATAGTATAGCCAAAGAGATTTTATTTTAAGTTCATACATACTATAATGCGAAAAGACTTTTTCCCCAACCTAATATTTTCGAGCCGTTTGGGGTTGAAACATTAGGGCCATGGAGTCCGAGTGCACACTTGGTTTTTCAAGACATCGCTAAACGGTTGGTCGACTCCTCACATGGCTGGCCTATTTTTTGGCCAAAGAATCAGCATTGCCATCCACCGTGGCAATGCTGCCAGCCTTTTGGGCACTTTTCCTGTTCACAGCGATGCGGATGAATTTTTTGATGCCCTATGATCCTTTCCCCTTCTTTTTTATATACCATGTACATATTATATTTTAAATCTGTTAGTTTATTTTATATGTAAGTACATACGAAACGGCAAAAAAAAAATATCTAGGGTGTCAATTTCACGGAGTTATAATTAATTTGTAAGTCTATCTTCACTTTATGAAGAAAAATAACAATCTCAATCACTTTGATTAAACAATCAGTTTTGCCTTTATTGAATTGATTATCGAAATAATTCAGTTGATAGTGCAAGTAACGAAACACTATGACATTCTTTTCAAAAACGTTCCATTCAGTTGAAAGTTACGAAGAATTTATTCAATTAAACGTGAATTGTAACGGCAGAAAAGTCTTTTTGTGATTAAATATTGAGTCATTGTGAAATTGTGAATGGTTCTCGAATGATAAATACAACCCACATTCTGGTGATATAAATGTGTCCTGTTATGCAACTTAAACAAAAGAACAAGTGAAAATGCAGAATAGTATTCAATATTTACCAATAAGACCTGCAATAAGATGTATTGTGTTGCCCAGTAACTGGGTTGTGGAGGTAAGATAGGCAATTGCTCCATGCAAAATACTGTTATTCAGCTGCATCCGGTTAGGCTGGGCGGATTGATTGAATAATAAGATCAGAAGAAGAAAATAGAGATGGCCGTGAAGAAAGTACAGTCCCGGAAATAGATTGCCAAGCAAAATTACACCCTACGTCAATTTACCCTGTTACAGCAATTTCTTACAGCTGCCAAAGAATGACAGTTGTGGTTTAAATATACGGACAATGTACAGTACAACTATTTTCTTGAAACCTTCGTGAATCGTCGGTCGTCGGATTTCTAGCAGTTGCCCTTTGCTTGTTTGATAGAAATTCGACGACTGATGAAACAGGAAGTTTGTCGAGGGACATTAAAAAAAATAGTTGTAGTTGTTCATTCGATTTATTTAAAGTAGGGAACGGCCTACTTTAAATAAATCGAATGAAAAAATGCAGCGAAGTAAAAGGCAACTCAAAGAATGAACACCAGATGGTATAAGAAACTTAAGTTTTGGATGGATGGACCAATGAAAGTAGAACATGACAATGAAATTTAAGAACGAGTTACGCAAAATAATAATGCAACATCATAACATCATGCCTGTTTGCCTCGGGGGGTTAGGCAGACGTGTGACAGAACAGACAAACCTCTTTATCTGTTCTGTGGGTGTACCATGTTTACGTCCCATGTAATAGGGAGTGAGTCCATTGTCATCATCCGGGAACATATCCAGACTCCGGGCTGCTACTGAGAAATTCCAGATAAAACTTCGCTCGGCCAGGGAATCGAACCCAGGACCTCATGCTCTACAGTAGCGCTGGCGACTACTAAACCAACGAGGCAGCCTAATCCTAAAAAAAGTATTATGTTCAGATTTATATAATCCACATAAACGTGGAAGGTTTTATCTCAAACAAATTGAAATATTCTTTTCCATCCAAATATATTCTATTGTAAACTCACTCTTACGTTTCACAGCTAAGATGTTCTTTGATCTCGAAATTTATGACTGTAGGCAGACTCATAAATTGTAGGATCGATATGCGAGCTGAATTCCTTCAGCCTAGTTTTTGTAAGAAGTTAAGAGGCCGTATACGAAATTTTGCCGATTTCGCTGATTTACGTGATTTAAAGTAAAAATACTATGTTTCAATAAGTTTTAATGCACAAAAAGAAAGATAATTTCAATTATGATCTAATGAATTAGCAAATTTTTTATTTAGCGTGATTTTTGAATTTGCTTTTTTTTCAGGCAATGGATTGATTTTGAACTGAAATTTGTTTTAATTTTATGAACGAGAGTTTTAAGTAGCCGAAATCAAAAGTAATTCTTTGCCCATTTTCTCTAAAATTTTGCTACGTACTTTAAATATTTTTTTATTCAAAAATATAGTTATGAATGTGGTAGAAAGTGATGCATACTTACATTGTATTATACGACTTTCACAGAACTATCAAAATGAAAGACATTGCTATCAACTGTCATTTTATGTGTGTTACCCACAGGTTATAGGTGATCTAATACTAAACTGATATAGAGCTATCAATTAGATATTAAAGGTAAAAGGCTAACGGCTGAACCCAATAACCTACTGTCAGTAAAAGCCAGATCGCTACTGATGATAGACAATATAATTCTATCTGTCCTGACGTTCCTTTCATTCGTTCGTGTTGTTTTGTTTTATCTGTCTTAGATTATTGGGACGTTAAAACCATAGATAGATAGGTTTTTTTATCTCCAGTATACCAAAACTCGTGATAGGTAGGTTATTGGGTTCGGTCGTAAGAAATGTAAAGCCAAAGATGCAAAAGGAGCTATTTGCTAAACAGCAAATTAGGTCCGAATAAAAAAGCTTGAGGAGCAGTGGTGGCCCAGTGGTAGCGGTCGCGACTTACGAGTTGTAGGTCGTAGGTTCGAACCCAGGCAGGCGCTTCACTTTGTGTAAATTATTTCATCACCACTGCTCTTAAAACGGTGAAGGAAAACATCGTGAGGAAACCGGCATGTCCTAGAATAAAAAATTCGAAGACTTGTGACATCTGCCAACCCGCACTGGGCCTGCGTGGTGGATTACGGCCCACTCCCTCTCACAGAGAGGAGGCCTGCGTCCCAGCAGTGGGAACGTTGTAGGCTGATTATGTAAAAAAGCTTGGAGCTACTACATTATTTAGATTGAATTCGCTAAATCCCGTTCCTCTTGAAGTAAAAAGGTACGAGGAATATAAGTAAGCAGAATAAAGAACAAACCGAGAAATTAAAAATGACTACGAAATAAAAGTGAATATTTGCGTGGCGGCTCATAATTTTCTAGAAAAACCTTCGCTTCTTTTAGACAAAACTGCGGAATTATGAGATTTTCTTTAGTTGAAAAGCGAAAGGCACAATAATAACAGAAACCGGTGGTTCTTGAAATATTAGTTTTATGGTTCACCCGTTTTAATGATAATTGTACCTATTCCTTTTTCTATCAAACTTCTGGAATCCTCTGGAGCTTTTGGAAATTATAATTAATTCTGCCCCTAGGCGAAAGACAACCATGAGGGCACAGAATTGAAAAATAAGTTTCTCAGCCTTAATATTATGGACGTAGTGTCTACTACAGGCCCTATGTTGCCATGTTCACCAAAATAATTGTAAGTACTTATTCACATTGAAATGTTGTATGCCCAGTGGTAACGGCCGTGACTTACGAGTTCAAACCCACGGAGTATGGGGTTGTAAGTTCGAACCCAGACAAGCGCTTAACTTTATGTAAATTATTTCAACACCACTGCTCTCAAAACGGTGCAGGACAAGATCGTGATCAAACCGGCATGTCCTAGAACCAAAAATTCGAAGAGATGTGACATCTTCCAACCCGCACTGGGCCCGCGTGGTGGATTACAACCCACCCCCTCTCACCGAGAAGAGGCCTGTGTCCCAGCAGTGATAACACTATATGCTTATTATGCTATACACATTAAAACTGTAGCTTTAACATACAGGGTGGAATTTTTCAACCTCATCTGGAGGCAAAGTATTCTAATTACCGGAGATAGCAAATTTTACAACAAACAACAGGAAACATTCCATTATTTTTAAAAAGAAACAAATCTGAATTTAAAGATTTTCGAAAATTCGCTTGCCACACTCGGGAATCGAACCAGCTAAAATCCGATAAAATAACACCCTGTACTTTTACGGAATCAATCGATAGTGTCAATCATAAAAATCAAATCTCTCTAACAAACATGATACATACATTAAATGAAAGTTGAATTAAATGAAAAAATTAAATTAAATGAAAGAGTGTCTGTGGAGTTTCTTGCCCGTTCTTCTCCATAGGTACCTACTATGCTTTGGAATGGGCGCCTAGCTTCATCTTTCTGACGGACCGACCCCTTGATAATTCAAAAGTGCCTGTAATTGGTTTAATTGAAATAAATGCTTTGAGTTTGAGTTTTTGAAAGGAAAACCATAAAATACTGATTTATTTTAATTGAACGAAAAAAGATGTAAACTAACTAATTAGTTGCTCGAAATGAGTTCCTTTTTGTTGGATACACGAATTTATTCTTCTAAAGAATTAATTTCCAGTAACTTTTAAAAAAACAGCAAATTGCAATCTTCTTATCTAAATAGTTCTCCCAAAATGACGTCAACAATAATTGTTAATTAGATACTTTATGTAACCTGATAGACTCACAGAGTCCAGAGTCTTTGAGTAAAATTAAGTGCTTTGTTTTATCCCATTGTATTCAAAATTTAGATTTAGTGGTTTTCCTTTTATTTAATTTAACGTATTTGTTACAGAGATTTGATACTTAGGGATGACCCTACCGATTGATGCCATAAAAGTACAGGTTGTTATTTTTCGGATTTCAGCCGGATCGGTTCCTGAGTGTGGCAAGCAAATTTTCGAAAACCTTGTTGAATGCAATGTTTCTTTTTAAAAATAAAGAAATGTTTCTCAAATTTTACTCAAATCTCTAGTATTTAGATTACTTTCCTACAGGTGAGGTTAAAAAATTCCAAATACACCTTCAGTGTGTATACAATCTACAATAACAGGACACCATGTGTCATTCTTACCTTTATCTCGCTCGTTTTATCTCCGTTTCACTGACAATCCGGCCGCGTACCTTATACGCGGTGTATTCCCCAGCTTCTTTGTCTTCGCACATTATTACAACTCCTTTATAAACTTTCTAATATAACACATTTCATTGAATTGTTCTCGTTCATTTTCTTCCTCACCGTCTCGTCTCTAAACTTTTGAAGCGAGATTTCATTACGCATCTTCGATTGTTCTCACTTCTTCATTTTCTAAAAAGGTTTCGTTCCGTTCAGGTCATCGTTGCTCTGAAACAAAAGAGAGGTGTTTTTAATAAAATTACTTGTTGTATGGAATTAAAAGACTGAGGGACTGTTTCACCACCTACGATTAAGTTATTATTAACTTACTTGGCAGATAATTTCATACAAAATCTGTTCCATTTTTGAATTTATTCGTTAAGTAGTAGTGGCTATTTGTACATCGTGAAATAGACCCTGAGTGAACCGTAATATTTTTTGAAAAGAATCTGTATTGTTAAAAAACTTTTTTACAAAAAAATACAACCGGCTTCCAAAAACAACACTACAAAGTGAAAAATAACTTTAATTTCGGAAGTCGGTATCGGTGTCGGTGTTAAATGTATTTTCGTTTTTTGCCACCGACTTCCGAAATTAAAGTTATTTTTCACTTTGTAGTGTTGTTTTTGGAAGTCGGTTGTATTTTTCTGTAAAAAAGTTTTTATTTTTCACTTTGTAGTTGTGTACCTACCCCACACAAATTCTAATACCACTACCTGCAAAACAAACTAGAACATCATCCATATAAAAGTGGGGAAAAAATACGTATTATTGAAGCTAACTCAAAAACTACAGACGCAAAGCTAATCAATTTTATATGGGACCAACTATGATGTATACCCTCTCGAATAAAACAAAAAAAAAACCAAATCAGTCCAGCCATCTTCGAGTAATCGGGGAACATACAAAATAAAAAAAAAATAAAAAAAAGTTTCCGACGAATTGAGAACCTCCTCCTTTTTGAAGTCGGTTAATAAAAACATGTTTAATAGCATATAGAAGTGTACATTTATTTTCTGTTATCCTTGCGAAAGTGGATTTGTTTGTTACGCTTTCACGCTAAAACGGCTGAACGGGTTCAGATGTTTGGCACACAGGAAGACAATGGCTTGGAATAGGATATAGGATTCTTTTTATCCCGGTAATACGTTCCTGTGGGATAATTTCCGAAATCCCCGCGGGTGAAGCCGCGGGCAAAAGCTAGTAAATAATTATAATAATAATATAATATGTTTCTCAAAATCGTTTAACTGATTTCGTTTTCTTTACTCACTCTTGTGTCAGTTCAAAAAATGTGCTTTTAGATGAAAGTAAGAAAAAATTTTATTATTTATTTTCCGATTACGTGAATCTATGGTTATTCTGTACACTTGGATTTTTTAAGAGAAAACCAGGAAATTGCCTGCAAACTTGTCGTAATTTTATTTAAGAAAATATATTGCTGTTTCATATACCTATTATATAATAGGTCTTTACCTATGAAATTGCCGTTTTGTATGAAAAAATTTAAACGAATTTTTTTCATGCATTTTTTATTTGTACTAATCGAAGTAATCACCCATGCAATCAATGCATCTTTGCCAACGTAGTGGCAGTTTATTGATGCCCTTCTTAAAGAAATCAGCTGGACGGGAGGCAACAAATTCTTCAAAGGCATTTTGTACTGCCTCTCGGGTATTGAATTTTTTTCCCGCCAAGAAGTTATCCAAATTCTGGAAAAAGTAGTAGTCTGTAGGCGCAAGGTCTGGTGAGTAGGGCGGATAACGGAGAGCTTCCAACCCCAGTTCTTGCAACTTGGAGACCGTCTGCTGTGCAGTATGAGGTCGCGCGTTGTCGTGCAGGAGCAGCGGAGACGAGCGATTGACCAATGCTGGTTGGAGATGTGCCAGCTTCTCCATCATTGTGTTCAGTTCTTCACAGTACACATCTGAAGTAATGCTCACCCCGTTTGGTAAGAAGCTGTGATGAATCACACCGGCGCTAGACCACCAAACAGTGACCATCACTTTTCTAGGGGTAAGTTTTCGTTTAGGGCATTGTTTAGGTGCTGAACCAGGATCCAACCAACTTGCTGAGCGCTTGCGGTTATCAAACAGAATCCATTTTTCATCGCAGGTAACAATGCGGTTCAAAATTCCTTCATTTGTGTGTCTGTTGAGCAATGCAAGGCACGTCTCGACGCGTACTTCGCGCTGGCGATCATTGAGTTCGTGGGGCACCCATTTGTCAAGCTTTTTTACCTTGCCAATTTGACGCAAATGGACCAATATTGTTTTGACGCTAACGTCGAAAGCTGTTGCTAATTCAGCCGTAGATTGTGTATCATCAGCTTCCACAATCGCCTTTAATTCGTCATTGTCGACCAAAGTCTTCGGACGACCGCGAGGTTCATTTTTCAGGTCGAAATTTCCAGAACGGAAGCGAGCAAACCAATAACAAGTGGTGCGTTGGTTTGTAGTGTTAGCTCCGTAAACGTCGTTGATGTTGCGTGCCGCTTGTGCCGCGTTGCTGCCACGACGGTACTCATATTCCATAATTACTCGAATTTTTAACGTATCCATGATGACGAAAAAGATTGAAATGCGATGAAAATGTAACCTAATCAATAAACAAATGACTACTTTTGGAAAAAAAATCCATGTTTTTAAAATAAAATTAATTTGAAATTAGAATTCTTAGCCAAACAAAAATTATTTTGATTTGAAATGGCCAGTACTGCAGAACGGCAATTTCATAGGTAAAGACCTAATATTATGAAAATATTATAAGTACTGAGATAAATAATTTGTTAAAGTTGAATGAGTTTTCAAATAATATTTATCTAAAAAACGCGATCCATCCATTCATTCATACATAATATGATTGGTAAAAGGTCAGATTTCAATCTGCCTAGCCTTTTCCTAACTATGTTGGGGTCGGCTTCCAGTCTAACCGGATGCAGCAGAATACCAGTATTTTACATGGAGCGACTGCTTATCTGACCTCCACAACCTAGTGCCTGGGTAATACGATACCCCTTGGTAAGACTGGTTGTCAGACTTTCGGGCTTCTGACGACCCGTAACGACTGTCAAAGATCCACGAATGACAGCCGGGACCAACGGCTTAACGTGCTTTCCGAGGCACGGAGGAGTCCCGGTATGTAAAGGGGACCAACCCCGGCAAGCGTAGCTTAACCTGATCGATCGACCCGTGCAGCTGTTACTACTTAGCTACGAGCTCCTCCTGTAAAAGGTCAGATGTGCGGTTGATAATTAAGATCAATATAAAATCAATCCATATTATGACTTAAATCAAAGGTCAATAGGTGTAGGTTTCTAGAAGAGGAGGACGAAGCCAATTACTAATTTATTTTTGTCCGTCTTGTAGATTATTAAAAAATATTGGACACGTAGTTTTTCTTTTTTAACGTTATCTAAAGATTCCGGCGATACATTGAGTTAAAATATGGCATGACGTCACGACTAGCTAGATTTAACACGTAGAAGTGACGTAGCGAGCGCTCACTCCCCAACTTTAATGCGTGTTATCTAAGTAATTTTTTATTAATATGCTATAGAAAAAAAAACGTGTCTAATATTTACTGATGGACTAAATAGAATTTTATTTTTTTAACCCAGGCATCGTCCCTATTCATGATAGATCTCAAAATAAAACCTAGACATTTTCAACAAAGCTAGTGCCACATAAAAATGTATAAACTACTAGTACCTACACTATGTTTCAACAATGTTATACTCTCGTATATATTCTGCACCAAATGTTTCCTAGCACCCATTAATTTCATATTTTACAAGCAACGCTCCGGGTTCGGTCAGGGGCTTAAACGAAACTATATTGCCCGTTTAGCGCAGCACAATGTCATCAAATTCGTGTAGAATATGGCCAATTTCTGAAGCATCTGACGATGAAATTTGTGGGAAACATTTGCCGTTCTTACTGATTTAGTGCCCTTTGCACTAAATCAATAAGAACGATCTTCCGCTTAGGCTTTCCTACTGATTCAATACTTAATGCGATCAACAACCTGTTTGTCTGGGGGAGGGCGCGATTGACAAGACTGGCAGACTGAATTACTCGTAGCTTATCCTTTGTCTACCCGTCTCACCATCCACATACCTCAGGTGGTGACTAGCACATGCGCGCACTAAAAATTAACGTGTTGTTTGTTCTCGATCATTCGTCTTGCTTTGATCAGTGTCATCTAATCTTGAACCACTACTCCGTAAAAGCTTTCTCTTTTATGGAGTAATCCTTTGTAATCATCGGTTATTTTTTTTCAAGTTTTCCTGCAGTATAGTGGGTGATAATGAATGATAGTGTGATTTAAGGTAAGTATATTTTCGTTTATTTCAAAGACACAGAACGAGACACAATATATATTTTATTTGTATGACGTATATGGGCGTCTAGTGTCCTTGAAAGCGATTATTGTATTTGGTTCGAGATCTTAGTACTTAAAGCAAAACAACTAGTCTACTTACAATGAAAATGAGTATTCTGATGCATATTTCTCCTACTTATTGTCTGGTATTGGTGTTATTGGTGTGATAAAACTTTTTTTTTTTTTTTTTTTGTGAATGGGAAATCATCAAATGACTTCTCCCGCTCTGGGCAGAGCGGGAGGGCGTGTCAGACTTTTACTGACTAAAACCCACCCATGTTTCTTCAGCTGCCCGTGCCAGGGCCACGGTATCTCTTTCAAACTACCCGCGACCCCGGCGGCATCGGCCCAATTGACCCCGTCACTGCTGACATCTCTTTGAGGCGCGCGTGGAACACAACGCGCCGTCGACCCGGGCCTGGTCTTACCGGACAGCGAGCTGCCGATTACTCGTCGTCCGCAAGCCCGCGCCTACGGTGGCCGGGAATCGGCAATCGATTCCCGCCGCCCAGGGCGTTTCCTACGGCGGCTAGGGGCGCGAGGGCGCGGCTGTTGCCTCTCCCTCACGCGTTCCGCTTCCTCCTTCGCGAGCATTACTGCTTCGCAGAAGGAGGTGACGGCTTCCCATGCACTGTCGCTCCGCACCATGGCCTGGAGCAGGTTTGGACGATCGCCTCCGTGAAAACACGGCGGTGCTCCGCCCAAGCCGGGCAGACCTCCACTGTATGCTCCACCGTGTCCTCCGGGCGATCCACACAATGGTGACACCCGGGCGTTTCCTCTTGCCTTATCCGAAACAGGAACCTCCCGAAACAACCGTGTCCGGTGAGGACCTGCGTCAGGCGGAAGGTGAGGACGCCGTGGCGCCTCTCCAACCACTACTCAAAGAGGGGACTTATCGCCGCAATTGTGGCGTGCCCAGCGCTGGGTTGCGACAATCGCACTCTCCATGTCGCCATGAGATCCCGCCGGGGTGTGATAATACTTAATTTAACAATAAGTAGGCGATTATTGTTAAATTAAGTATTATCACACCACTAAGGGTTGGTCTAAACCAACCCTTAAAATAGTCCACAGAAAATTTAAAACTTACGACGTGTCTTCTTGCCCAAAAATTCAATACCGTCAGACCAAAAAATCGAATTCTAAGTATTTAACTTATTTAAACCAATCCATTAAGGCAAGTGATTTATGACTTAATCTCCTGATGGTACACGATACTGCGCTAGACGTTTGTACTTTATAGCCTAATTTAGCTGAAAAAACTCGAATAAAACCGTTTAATAGAGAACGATAAATTGCTAAGGTTTGGTACTTTTACGGGGTGAAATTGTCTTGGGGTAGGTACAATGGTTTTGGATTGTAGATTTGATTCTTTATCAGCCAGTGGGTATCTAAGATTGAATATTGGGTGCCTTAGAATCACTTAAATGATTAGTCTATTATAGTGTCGGTTACATTCAATAACGATTTTTAAAGGTAGCTTACGTCCTACTAATATTATAAACTCGAAAGTTCGTGAGGATGGATGGATGGATGTTTGACACTCTTTTACGCAAAAACTACAGAACTGATTTTGATGAAATTTGGCAAATAAAATAGTTTATAACCTGGATTAACACATAGGATAGTTTTTATCCCGATATTTTTACGAGTTCAAAACTTACGTGGGTGAAACCACGGGAAGTTGCTAGTAAAATATAATTTAACAAGCATGTTCTGTCCCACTGCACAGGGCAAAGGCCTCCCTTCTAAACAAAGCTAGTGTAGGCACTGGCTCCACACACAATCAGATCAAAATAACTATAACTTTATTAAGATTTAGATTTGTTAGTTTTAAACTTATTTAGAACCGGATTCTTCAGTAACTCAATTTATTACATCAAAGCTAAAGAAGATTAATAAAATTACCAATTTCCTTTATAAACGTCAGACACAGTACAGGATATTCTGATTTTGAGATTTTTGTAAAGATAGGTATTAGTAGATATTTGTTATTAAAATATGGATTGACATGTCAGATTTTTCTTCATCAACTCCTCGGATCAACAAAAAAAGGAAGATGGAGCGCCGCGAACGTCAAAAGTGAAGCCACAAAACCGTGTTCCTGCATGTAAAATACACGCTCACGCACACGCATACAATTAAAACCACGCTCACCGCTTATAGTACGTGACGAGTCGTCGTCATAGTAAAAAAATAGAATTATGCCTTTCTGTGTAGTGAAAACTCTTAAAAACAATAGCAAATCACATAGAAAGTCTCACGGAATCATTTTTCACTTGTAAGTACGAAATAACATCGTTTCTTAAAAAAAATATAAGTTTTAGGTTACTTGGAACAAGAACCGTCAACGAAAGAACGCAGTGACATAAAATGCGAGGGTTGCCATAATACGATTTAAAATTTCCCCATTCGATTAAATATGATTTCTTACCCATACAATATTATTCCCCAAATTACGGGGCAACAATTTAAAAAAATGGCAACCCTTCGACACACACATAGATAAAATGTTGGCTTCACTTTTGATGTTCTGTTCTGAGATCAACTCATATTCTTTATTCTATTTAATAAAATTGCGGGTAAGAGCCAATAAAAAATAGTCAAGAAACATCAACATAACATCTCCCAGATATGCAAGTTACAAAACCAAACAAAAAGCCGCATCAACGAAACTCAACAACAATATAACAGCAATTTATTATACGACAGTCCACTACAGAAACAAGAAAACAAACTTCTGTAATAATCTACACAGAATAATTGAACTTCTCAACAACAACTTTCGGTACGAAATTTCATAACTTTCGTTTAACTGCTAAAGAGCAAATTCCCGTGAAAAGGTTATACACGTATGCCATTTTGGGAAACCACTCCCTCGGGGACGATAACAGCTTGTCTGCTAAACGTCTATTTTAGTTCAAGGACGGGCCAATTACCTACTATGGAATATAAACATGCATACATGGCAGATTTATTTTTGTATACATTAAATGTATAAAGGTTTGAGATTTGGGTTGACAAAAATGTTAAAACCTAAAATACGTTTTGAATTGTTGACTTCAATCCATATTATGTAAAATGATTTGTTTTCTGGCTAATGTGTTAATACACAATTATTGTAGTTTAGAAAGACATCTAAAATATCATTAAAGTTTTCTAGGAACAATGATAACGTCATCGGCATCATTCTAACCTTATTCCGATTTTGGTTCAGTGCAGCAAGTCTTCTTCCATACATTTCTTTTAGCCGTCTTCTCAGCGGTAAACTCTTTTATCATATTTTTCATCACTGATGCTCTGAAAGTAGCTAGTATTTAACTCAAAATGCGGGTTGTAAATTCGATTTACCCCACATAGGAGGTAAGTTTTGAAAATCGAACGAGAAACCTGACATTCACCAACTCATTTTTTTTTCAGTCTGACATTTGGAGAGTCGTCAGTTATGTTTTTAAATAAGTAGTTGTCTCTTTTTTGTTAGTGGAGGTAACAGATTTTCTACGATTGCCTATGCCTCTAGTTTTATTGATTCCGGCCTCAAATCGAAATCATCTTCACTTGAACACATCATATTTTAATTGAAATTTTGTTTGCAATAACTTGGCGCCAATTTTTTTTCTTTCGATATTTTTTCGTGCGGTCGTCTTGCTGACCGGTGCGTTTGTAAAATAACACCAATTCATTTTGTAATTTAAACGGTTTTATACCAATTTATAACACTTTAGTATACCTACTCACCAATTATAAGAAAGGCACATTTTTTCACAGATTTTGCTAGTAGAAATAAAATACAGACCAACAACACAAAAAGTGATTAGGCTGAAAACAGGTATTTTTCATTGCCATTTCGTTTAGCTAGACGAAAATAAAACATTTTTTGACAGATTTTTTTTGTTTGTTTTTTCTAATTTCCTCGCATTAATGATGAAAAGTAGAGTGATCAACTTACACCCTAGTGATCAATTACACCCTCGAACTATAAGCACCCTCACTCGCTTCGCTTGCTCGTGTCCCTAAATATCTCGGGTGTAATTGATTACTTACATTCCATGTTTAACAATCCTACATTTTTTCTGGTCTTCCTCTTCTCTTATAATCCACAAGGGTATGTATTGAAGGTAATCAAAAATCAGAAAATCTAAAAAACGTTGAAAGTTTCGAATAGGATAGGTATTCATACTCCAAACTTTCCTCATGACATTTATGTCCTTCATTTCTTTGCATCACATGCCCATTATACAACTGGATAAATAATAATAATCAATACTAAAATAACAAAGCACATCAACATCTGCCTAGCCTTTTCCCAAATATGTTGGGGTCGGCTTCCTGTCTAACCGTATGCAGCTGAATACCAGTATTTTACATGGAGCGACTGCCTATCTGACCTTCACAACCCAGTTACTGGGTAATACGATACCCCTGGTAAGACTGGTTGTAAGACTTTCGGGCTTCCAATGACACGTAACAACTGCCAAAGATCCACGAATGACAGCCGGGATCAACGGCTTAACGTGCTTTCCGAGGCACGGAGGGGTCTCGATATGTAAAGATTGTCACTCATCCACGGACCAACCGCGGCAAGCGTAGCTTAACCCAATCAGTTGACCCGTGCGGCTATTACTTAGCCACGAGCCCCTGTAAAATAACAAAGCACATGAAAACACTAAAAAAAGACATTTTCAAGCTAACAAGCCAAGTAAGTGGTAACAACAACCTAAAAACATGTTGACATGATATGACATGAAGGACAAATGGGCTATAAATGTCAACACATGAGAATGTTACGCATTGAACACAATTTTCTGCGAAAACAATTTTGTCAATAGGTGAACAGCCGATGGTATTTTGCCGTCAATAATGGCCCAATTATTAGAAGAGTAAGTAGGTAACCATAATACTTGAAAGTGTTCTTGAAGAATGTTCGAAATCTAAAGATAGAATTTTTTAAATCTAAATACAAATTGATAAAATTAACCATCCAATAACACAAAACAAAATATATCGGACGTATCATGTGTATACACAATAATTTGGAAATGGTTACATTGACAAAATAAGCTATAAAAAAAATTAATTCAAGATAAATACATATTATGCATGACAATATTCAAATTCTAAACATTTTTCTACATGTATTTCGATACAAAAAATCTCTGCTTAATCCATAATTTACCAAGAATACTGAAATTTCCAAATATTCTTAACCAGATGTAAAGTACCACGTAAAGACTAATACTGAATTTAACTCGGACAATACAGGCGTTACGTGGGTGCCAACTAGTATAGGAACTGTACAATATAGAACAAAACATTACTGACAGGAAAAGCCTATTTAAACTTGTGCGGCAGGTCACAGCTGTTTCGAGTTGTGTTGCTACTGGAAGTGATATCATTGTTATTCTCTGGATTTTGGAATCGGTATTACTTGTATCAAGTTTAAAACCAATTGAAGGTAGATACTAAATTGAAACGAGACGACATCATAAGTAAATGTTATATGTGTGTTATCAATAATAAATAATATCGTATTTTATTCAATTAGCTATGTTAAAATTATATCTGTTCTAATATTAAAAGTATTGTATTGACTATTTTAGTACCGACTGAGTTTGTAGATGGCACGACTAACCAATCACAGCGTATCGCAAAAAGGCGGGGATAAGAATGGCGGGAAAACGCCATCTTGGTTGTCGTGCCGATCCTGAAAACTTAGTCGTGCATAAGTCGTCGAAAAACTAGTGCTAATCTCTAGCTGTGTTTCAAGGATACCGAGTGGTGATTGTAAAAGTATATTTGATTTTGTGTGTTTGGGAAATACACTAAGTAAGTACATTAACATGTGTCTATTATTTCTAAAACCTAATTTTTGAAAGCCATGAACCTGAATAATAGTTAATTCTTCATATTTAAACTATTACTAGATTATCTGTAAAAGTACAGAGTCTACATGTGTTGGAGAATATTTAGTCGTATTCGATTCTCATAATTACCCATATAAAAATTGAGTTTGCGCTATAGAAGGAAGGTTATTGAACTCTGCCACTACACAAGGAAACTGAACTACCTATTTATTGATAAGTAAAAACATGTAAAGCACCAATTACTATAATATCATGTATTTTAGTAAGAATCTGTCGTGAAACTGACACGTTTTTTGAGCTGCGCTTAGTGTAAAAGTGTAAACTTGCGATCACGAAAAATGTATAAAAAAATTCAGGAGGTATTATGGGACACCTGGTTGGAACGAAGTTTCTTTTGCTGTATATTATGTATTAATACAGAGCTATCTATCATGGTCTCAAGTTTCAAGTGTCAGTTGTTTTTTTTTTCTTTAACACACGCTTGAAACTGACGGCATAACGTTTTTCGTTACGTCATTATTTCTGACAGTATACTCCTAGCGCAAGACACGTTAAAGAACATTGTTCCAAAAACATTTCTCCATCACAAATTAATTCAAACAAAATTAATAACCACATCTAGCAATTTTAGTTCTATCACAATGCCCGCGCGCCGGACACAGCGTAATATTTAATTTCCTTTGAAATTTCGGCCAATCGAAACTTATTGTTAAAGTGCGGGAAAACTATAAAAATGCGGCCATTTTGAGTGGCATGTGTGTTATTATAATGATTTATGGTCACCGTATAATATTGTGGGTTGATAAATGACCCAGATTAAAGACTATTAATATTGTCGTCAAAATATTAAGCGCCTTTGAAGTTAATTTGGGATATATTTTATAGCGGGTAACGTTGTTGTTCCGGACTAGAAATCTAGATATTATTAAAGCATGGTTCAAAAATCGATAAGTAACAAGTATTGGAGCTACTTAAATATTCTAAAAGACAGAGAGACAATTGAGAGACCATACTTGCACCTGCAATGTTTGAAGACTAAGCGCTCCTGCACACGATGCCGCCACCGCGCCGTCGCCGCGCCGACGCCGCACAACTACACTGTACATACGAGTCGCGCGAAGACCGCCACCGCGCCGCCGCCGCGCCGCCACCGCGCGCGGTCCAAAACAAAACTTTCCATGATAATTTCTTAAAAAGTTATCACGTGCATGTTCATACGCGGCCGGCAATGGAATGAATCAGGATAATGAAATAACTGGGACCGCGCGCGGTGGCGGCGCGGCGGCGGCGCGGTGGCGGTCTTCGCGCGACTCGTATGTACAGTGTAGTTGTGCGGCGTCGGCGCGGCGACGGCGCGGTGGCGGCATCGTGTGCAGGAGCGCTAAGGTTTTCAACCAGTGCGTCCTGCCCGTTATGCCATACGGTGCTGAAACGTGGACACTGACGGTCGGGCTGGTCCACAAATTCAAGGTCGCTCAGCGCGCTATGGAGCGGGATATGCTCGGAGTTTCTTTGAAGGATAAAATCAGGAATGAAGTTATCCGGAAAAGAACCGGAGTAAACGGCATAGCTTTCAAAGTAAGCAAAGTAAGTGAAGTGGCAGTGGGCTGGCCATGTTTGTCGAAGGACCGATGGCCGGTGGAGTAGACGAGTCCTAGAGTGGAGACCGCGTATCGGTAAGCGTAGTGTGGGACACCCCCAGCTAGATGGACCGATGACCTGAAGAAAGTGGCTGGGGCAGACTGGATGTGGTAAGCGGAGGACAGGGTGTTGTGGCGCAACCTTGGAGCGGCCTATGTCCCGCACTGGACTGCGATTGGCTGAGTTGATTGATTGACTTGCACCTACTTGAGAACTTGAGATTCTATCCATGATATTTAATGTGTGAATAAAGACTTATCACTTTATTATCTCCTTATACACATATAAATTATATTTAAAATACCAGAACATTTACAAATATAAAAAAAAATAGTCCACCGGTATCGGGAACAGGGTCCAAACTACACGGGAGTCAGGCTTCAGAGAGAATCTTCTCTAATCTATCTATCTAAATCAAGCCCTTCATCCAGCTGCCAAAACGAGCCTCCTCAGGTGTTCAGTCCTTGCGCACGTGTGGGAGTGGCGCGAGGAGGCGAAACGCCGGAGCGTAACTCCGCTGCCGCGAGAAAGCACGGTACAGCGGACAGAGCTCCGGCGGGATCTCAAGGCGACATGGAGAGTGCGATTGTCTCAACCCAGCGCTGGGCACGCCACAATTGCGGCAATAAGTCCCCTTTTTGAGGAGTGGTTGGAGAGGTGCCACGGCGTCCTCACCTTCCGCCTGACGCAGGTCCTCACCGGAGGTTCCTGTTTCGGATAAGGCGGGAGGAAACGCCCGGGTGTCACCATTGTGTGGATCGCCCGGAGGACACGGTGGAGCATACGGTGGAGGTCTGCCCGGCTTGGGCGGACCACCGCCGTGTTCTCACGGAGGCGATTGGCGGCAGCGATCTCTCACGTCCAAACCTGGTCCAGGCCATGGTTTGGAGCGAGAGTGCACGGGAGGCCGTCACCTCCTTCTGCGAAACAGTAATGCTCGTGAAGGAGGAAGCGGAACGCGTGAGGGAGAGGCAACAGCCGCGCCCTCGCGCCCCTAGCTGCCGTAGGAGACGCCCTGGGCGGCGGGAATCTATCGCCGATTCCCGGCCACCGTAGGCGCGGGCTTACGGTAGACGAGTAAGGGGCAGCTCGCCGTCCGGTAAGGACCAGGCCCGGGTCGACGGCGCGTTGTGTTCCACGCGCGCCTCAGAGATGTCAGCAGTGACGGGGTCAATTGGGCCGATGCCGCCGGGGTCGGCGGGTAGTTCGAAAGAGATACCGTTGCCCTGGCTCGGGCAACTGAAGGAACACGGGTGGGTTTTAGTCAGTAAAAGTCTGACACGCCCTCCCGCTCTGCCCAGAGCGGGAGAAGTCATTTGATGATTTCCCGTCCACAAAAAAAAAAGGAGTTCATTGGCTGTCACAACTATCGGCACAATGATCGCTGAGTCCACATCCCACAAGTCGACAGTCTCGTGAGCCAAGTCAAGATACTTTTATTATTAACAACTCTTTCATAACTAAATTACAAACATTTATCCTCAAAGATATTAAGGCCATCTAATTTCCTCCCGCCCGTATTGAATCTAGGTAGACCGTAAAACGAGGGGTTTTCAATTTTCCTTTACAATATCCATGTCTGAAACTCGCACACCGAGTTTCAAACTGAGCGCGTACAACATTTTAAACTAGCATTGAAAAATAATTTAACTTGCTCTACTGTATAATAGAGAATTCAGCTTTTTGCCTTTGTATAAATTTATACAGTGTCTCCCAATGGGTGTAGTTAGCAGCTGGCAAAGGAGTATTCGTGGGTAAAGTGACCTGTACCTAAGTGGTACCTACATTGAAATGGGAAAATATAAAACAGTGGCCAGCTGTAAGTTGATATGGCGCAGACAATTCAAGTGCCATATCTATCTCCGCTTACTTTTACTTTACTGTCATCTCTAGATAAGCAAAATCAATCAAACTGTCTAGCCTTTTCCCAACTATGTTGGGGTCGGCTTCCAGTCTAACCGGATGCAGTTGAATATCAGTATTTAACATGGAGCGACTGCCTATCTGACCTCGACAACCCATTAACTGGGTAATATGACACCCCTTGGTAAGACTGGTTGTCAGACTTTCGGGCTTCTGACGACCCGTAACGACTGTCAAAGATCCACAAATGATAGCCGGGACCAACGGCTTAACGTGCTTTCCGAGGCACGGAGGAGTCTCGGTATGTAAAGATGGTCACCCTTTTTTTTTTTTTTGTGGATCTGGGCGTGTCAGGCTTTTACTGATTAAAACCCACCCGTGTTCCTCGCTCAAAAATATATAAATAGATCAATCACCCCCGAATTCACAAGCGATCCTTCCATTGTTTGACAAGTGGGGCCACTATTTGTCACTTTCAATGGACAGGAATACGAGTAGGATGAGACTTAAGACAAAAACCGGATAAGTGCGTGTCGAACCACACACAACGAAGGGTTCCGTAGTTGACAAGAATTTATCCCAAAAACAAAAAAAAAAAATGTTTAGGTAATAGAATTACAAATTAACAATTTTCGGACTTTTTCCTATTGTTATGCTGTGAGACCTTGCTTCTCACAGTTAGCTTACAGTTTTGATTTACTTGCGAGTATCAAAATATGTCGCATAGGTTCCAGTATTTTTTTATTTCGTTGACTTAGAAGCTTGATCGTTTTAGAACTCTTAAGGGACCATAAACCTACGTATTTGATACTAATTTCAACTTGATACCTATAGAGGGTTTTTCTCAGGAACGCATAGGCGTTCCTGAGAAAAACGGTATTGACAGACAGACAGACGGACAACGAAGTGATCCTATAAGGATTCCATTTTGTCCTATTGAGGTACCGAACCCTAAAAATTAATTGCATTTAAAAATTCAATTGTATGTATAATTACCATGCTTGATACACAATGTGTCTTAAGTGAAATTGTATTATTGTTCATTACAGAAGTCTATTATGAAGGGGCACATGTTGAAACGACATCGTCGAACTAATACAATAATGATGATGTATCAGCTGTGCCCTCTATGTGAGACCGGCCCTTAATATAAAATGACACATTATATCTACTACATACTGGACAGAACATAAATTAAATTAATCCATAAAGCCATACGTCGCTTAAACCTTTCAGTCAATAATTTGTCAAAGGGTCAAACGAATAAGGGTCAATACAGCATAAACTTATTTAGTCCTCCATAAAATTAGTCGTAACTCTGTCGCTAAGGCCTGCGATTTTGTTATTGTTTATTAGGGGAGTAAAGGCGATATACATATAATATATTAAAGAATAGGTATATTATTATTGCACGTATCGGAACACATAGCGTTGGAAGGCCTCCCACAAGGTGGACCTACTGCAGGACTGCAGGAATCAGCTGGTTGCGAGAACACAACAGCGCTTGAAGTGGAGTTGCTTAGGGAGGCCAATGTCCACAGTGGACGTCTTTCGGGTAAAAGTATGATGACGATGAGACAAATGATAGGTACAAAGTTACAAACGAGAGGAACGTCATTTGAGCTGAAGATAATGATGTAATGGATCTCCGCTACACTGATGCCCTATAGATTAACGACATTGTCATTGATTTATGCATCAAATGTGTGAAAACTGCTGATAATTATAAAATAGAATAGAATAAAATACTGTTTATTATGTACATCATAATAAGAATAACAGATGTAAAAAAATCTGATGAAATGAAAAGCATTGAAAGAAAGTAATTACGGTTTAGAACATGAATACAGAATTAGTCAACATCCATTTTAAAATTAGCATCTTTAATAAAGAAACATCACAAATTATAGTGTGAAGTTGTGAACACAACATGTCATAATAATGGTCAGTGGCATAGCAGCAACGCAACAAATTGGCTGAATTATGAAATATTGCCAGTTTATTATATTGAACATTTTTGTTTTAATTAAAACGATACGGGTGCTACGTGTTTTGTATAGTAAATAGTAATTAAAGTTAATTAATTCTATGACACGGGAGTGTTTTGTTTCTTATAGTTAACAAAGATCGTGCTGTGTTTTTGAATTGGTCACTATTATAATTTTGTTAAGATTGTGAATCTTTAACTCATTTTTCTGTTAGGTCCGGTAATACTACCTAACTTCTTTAAATATGCTTTGCTATATCTAGCAGATGCTTTCTATGGTTGGGATTTGATTATTTCAATTAATTCTCAGTGAACAAAGCTTCAAAGAATACCTGATTAAAATGTTTTATTTACTTCTTTCTGTAAGTAGATCTTTGAGACAGTTTTAAGATTTTTTAAACTAGATGGCGCTGGCATTTCTTTGCTGACAATCTCTGAGAACAAATGCCAAAACAACTCAAAATCACAACAGAATCACAAAACTCAATATCTTCAAAGCCAACAATAATTCTACATAATAACGTTTTACGGCTGTGAAAGTTTATCTAATTAAAATGATTAGTACATTTTGAAGGTTTATTTGGTAACTCTCAGTAAATGAATATAGCGTGTGAAATCCCAGCCATTTTATATGAGAAATTTTGCTCTAGGGTTTTGGGTACAAGTTACGGTCTGAGATAATTTTCAAACAGGGGAAATAGCGGTACAAAATAACCCTGTATGAGTGTAGGTATATAGTGGGGATATATACTTTTCTCCCTTATAATATATGAGCTATATGACAGAACAATATTCAAGGTCAAAGTCGATATAGCGGCCAAAATAATAAACTCATAAATTTTTATTTTAAGGGTTCCGTACCTCAAAAGATAAAAAAACGGAACCCTTATAGGATTACTCGTGCGTCTGTCTGTCTGTCTGTCCGTCTGTCACAGCCGATTTGTTCCGAATCTAATAGAGTTGAAATTTGGTACACATAATAATATGATTTTTTGTGACCCAAACACGGACAGGTAAAGTAAATAAATGAATTTTGAATATGGGGTCACTTTTGGGGGGCAAATAGGAAAATTAAAAAAAAACGTGTTACATATCAAACAAATGAAAGGGTGAGTCTGAGAGTATGAGTCTCAAATATATTTTTTGTATAATTTTAAAATAAATTATTATTTTAAAGTTATTTAATAAAGTAGACGAAAATTTACCATTCTTCGCCCCTTATCTCCGAAACTACTAAACCTAAAATTTTGAAAATATACAGAATATAGATCATTACCTCTAGATTACAGGAAAATATTATATATAAGAAGTCTGTGGTTTTAAAATAACATGGTAAATCTCTTAATATTGTGAGTACAAACTTACATTTACAGTTGGAATGTATGGGAGAACATGTTTTTCAACTACAATGTTAAGTTTGTTCTTGGGATAAATTCATCCCAACTACGGAACCCTTCACTGTGCGTGGTCCGACACGCACTTGGCCGGTTTTTATGAACTTGTAATCTCATTATCGCTATTATTCTATTAATTTCATAACATCACGCCATTGCACTCACTAAAGGACAGACAATGAATACAAAATATTCATACAAACAAAACCCAAGAGAACTATCATTTTGACCTTAATAAAAATATACGAAGTGGTCCATTTAAGTCGACCTTCTCCTCAAGGGCGGAATGTTCCTATTGTTATGTGGGGAGTACTGGGGATTTATGAGATATGCCAACGGCCTGGAAGGGTAGAATGGGGACACTACGGGAGCGAGGATTGATTGCTGACCCGCTTTTGAAAGATTACGAATGTTTTTGTCACCGAAACATGAATAAATCTCTGCTTTAGTCCAGTTTTGGTGTTCCGTTCCGGAATGAAGGGACAAAGCTTTTGTGAAAACTGTCTGCGATAGCCATGGTCAGACTTTTCTCGAAGACTTTCAAGGTAAACAGACGATTGACATAGTTTTGATATCGATTCTAGAGATGTTTTGCTGATAGAAGCAGTTATAGTATAGTTAAAATCTCGCTGCAGACTCGGTCATAAATCATTCGAGTGTTTCGCTCTCTTTCCCACTCACGGGCCTTATGGGCAGGCCACGCCCACACGTAGTCCTGTGCATTACTGCAGTCGATGAGTGATATCGATAGTTTTATATATTTATAAATGGGTGATAGAAATAAATACACATTTTTTTTTATTTTATTACCAAATTTACTACAAAGCATATTAAATATATAAACAAAAGAACGTATATATAAAACTAAAAATAGAAAATTAAAATTCTTCGTCTGAGTCATCGTATATGATTCTGTTATCGATAATGGCCTTGAGCGCGCGCAACTAGCGCACATCCCTACTCCGATTATGATTTATGACCAAGTCTGCAGCGAGATTTTAACTATACTTATAATACTATACACGTAGGTATTAGAAGGACATATTGTTAAAGTAACCTTATTGGTGATGTTCGGCAGAAAGGTCAGTTGCGTAGTACTCACAACCAGCGTGAGTGTATGACCTGAGGGCTTAGTGCGAGTTTTTATACTTACTCGATCGCGTTTACGTTAACGTTACCTTACGTCAATTTGTATAGAATAATTGTGTTTCCCATTATAGTCACCAGACGGCGCTTATTCGTTTCAGTACAAATTGAAGTTTACGTTAACGTGATCGAGTAGGTATAAAAACTTACACTAAGGCCTCAGATGTATGAACGTAAACGAAGCAAAGGAAGTAAGTAAAGATCGTAGCAGGTTACGGTCTTCAGTTTCTGCCTACCCCGATGGGAAGAAGGCACAAGTTTATATATGTGTTAAGATATTGTATATCAGATAGGTTTTGAATTTTTACATTCGACGCTGGGTGAACGCACACAAACAACATTAATCTATTAAAAAGGAATTTGAGAGGATTGAAAGGGCTACGGGCGCTATCTTAATTTAAAAGGTGTTAAAATTAACTTTAAAAACTTGAAGGAGTGCTTTATACCATCAAACGCAAAAAAAAATCTGCTGTTCTGTTTCCATTTTGACGATTTATGCAAACATAAATGTAGGCAACAGCTTTTTTATCGCAATTTCAAAGTTGGTGCTATAGTAAAAGTTACTCGGTTCGATGGTCTATAAAGCTCTCCTTAAAGTTTTTAGAGTTAATTTTTTAACACCATAATTATAGCAGGAGTCTCGTGGAGGAGCTTGTGGCTGAGTAATAACAGCCGTATGGGTCGAACCATCAGGTTAAGCTATGCTGGCCGGGGTTGGTCCGCAGATGGGTGACCATCTATACATACCGAGACTCCTCCGTGCCTAGGAAAGCACTGATCCCATCTGTCATTTGTGGATCTTTGACAGTCGTTACGGGTCGTCAGAAGCCCGAAAGTCTGACAACCAGTCTTACCAAGGGGTATCGTATTACCCAGTAATTGGGTTGTGGAGGTCAGATAGGCAGTCGCTCCATATAAAATACTGGTACTCAGCTGCAACTGGTTAGACTGGAAGCCGACCATAACATAGTTGGGAAAGGGCTAGGCAGATTTTTATATAGTAGGAGTCTAACTAAAAACATTATCCTACTCATGGGCGCCATAGGAGTCGAGTAAAATGTTTCTCCATGCGGCAGACAATTTTGGGCGTCAAAGTTTAAGACTTAGGTACTATCGTGTATATTGGCGCCTGTAAGTCTAGAACTGAATTAATTTAGATTGTTCACAGTAGACATGAACATAGTTCTAGCAGAGACACCACCAGGTCGAACCTAGGATAGTTATAATGACCTGAATAATTTTATGAGTAGAGGGTTTTATAGCTACCCGTGTGTCTAGATTCAAACGTGTCTGCGAAGTTTAACGACGGTAGGACACACGGCTACACATCAAGCTATATATTTCTAGTTTACACTGACCTCTCATTGTAAGGAAATCCTATACAATGCGAGATCAGATTATACTGGAAATATATAGCTTGATCTGTAGCCGTACGTACGAGTACGTAATGCGGGCTTGATTTAGGATGCAATGGAGAATTTGATACTCGTAAGAGGCTTTTCGAAAACTTTAGTTTTAATAACTTTGTAATGGCTTTGTTGCTGTAAGAATTACTTCTGCTTCTGCTGCCTGAGCAGAAGTTAAGAATTAAATAGATGTGCCAAATTCAGTTAAGTTAATAAACTTAATAAAAGCCGAGATATATAATAGGTGGGGTATAAAAGGAACTAAACTTAGTTCGGAAATTACCAACAATTACCAATTGCGTAACGCACATAAAATAGCCTTTCACTTTGACATCCATTGCGTCATTGGTTTGAATAATTCATCGATATACTGTTTTTTATATTTCTAAGGAATGATTCGTCGTAAGCCACTGTTTTTTGAAAAAATAATACACTTCTGGACACATCTTTTGGCCCACCTTGTATTTTCAGTTTCGTTTGGTCCTAGCTAAAATTTTATATTAGGTCGAGCAAAAAGTTTTTATGCAGTTTTGAACCTGGCACATTCACAATTTCATTCAATAGTCTTTTTTTGAATTTCGAACACAGAATTTAAAGAAACAAAAGACAATTTGGAGCCTGTTTGTTGATATCAAACAATCGAATACTAAGAAAACTTGGTTTTATTGGTTTACTTGGATTTAATTCTTGAAAATGTGATTGATATCTTTGGTTTTGCAACAAACATTACTTATTCTTAACATTAAGGTGAGGTTCTATCAATAATCTATGGATACTTCACCTGAAGTCGCCGCCCAAGCTGTGGCACTTATTCAGGCCGGACACAGCCAAAGAAACGTTAGTGCTCAACTTAATTTAAGTCGATCTGCGGTCCGAAATGTTTATCGGAGGTACCTAGAGACTGGCGGCTTTGTTCGTCGCCAAGGAAGGCCACGATCTCGGGTCACAACTGAAAGGCAGGATCGATTCATCGTGACGACCAGCTTGAGAAATCGTCACCTTACCTCCATTGAGATACAAAACCAACTTCGCGACTTCCACGGAGTATCTGTGAGCGCTCGAACTGTTCGGAGAAAGTTAAAAGAACGCGATATGGTACCACACAAGCCAGCTAATGGCCCCAAACTAACGCGAGCCCACCGAACAGCGCGCCTTCATTTCGCACGCAGTCATTTAAATTGGACACAGCAAGATTGGAGCCGTGTACTCTTTTCTGATGAGTCTAAAATTGTGTTACATGGCAATGATGGAAGGAAGAAGGTCTACCGACGTAAGGGAGAGCGTTTCGCACAATGCTGCTTTGAAGAGAGGGTTGCTTATGGCGGTGGCTCATGGACTGTCTGGGGCGGTATATCCGCGAGCGGCAAAACTCAACTTGAGGTTGTTACAGGACCACGGCTGCCAACATTAAATGCTGAAAGGTACATTCGTGAGTGCTTAGAACCTCACGTGATACCATACGCGGACTATGTGGGCCCAAATTTCCTTTTTATGCATGATAATGCAAGAGCCCATGCGGCCGGCATCGTCAGGGAATATCTTCGGGATGTGAACATCACAGTTACGGACTGGCCAGCCAGAAGCCCAGACATGAACCCCATTGAGCACATGTGGGACGAGCTAAAAAGACGTGTTAGGGCTCGTCAGCCAGTTGCCCAGACGATGCAGGAGTTGAAAACTGCCATAGAAGAGGAATGGGAGATGATCCCTCAAAATTTCATAGAGCGGTTGATAAACTCTATGCCTAATCGTATGAGAGCTGTGGTAGATGCCCATGGAGGCAACACGCGTTATTAAATTAAACCTTTATTTGATAAAACATGTTTTTTATTCAAAAATCAATTGCCTTTAACAAGGCGCATTTCCGACTTGTTAGGCGTAGCTCCATGTCGTATGGTATTCTGAATTCAAATTTAAAACAATACGATCGAAACAGATGGTAAAATGTATCAGGTTTAAAACTGCATCAACAGTTTTTGTTCAATCTAGCAATCATATTTCGGTAGGGGCCATCGAAACCTAAACTCTAAGGTGGGCCAATAGATGTGTCCAGAAGTGTATATCTCAAAGTTGGTTAATTTTTGACCCGTATACCCATGAGTGATTTGATACCTAATGACCCCTACTATCACCCCCTAAAGGGATCGTGACATGTTTCCAGTGAACCTGTACATATCATGGTGGGTTCATGTTTACTACAATATATTCACTGGTATCCTGCCTTTTCGCCGAAAATTGTTTGGCAGATTATCACTTGCCAACCAACGTTTCGCCGATGTTTCACTTTGACAACTAATGATTAGCAAATTTATGTATTACAAGGTTTCATTTGGTAGAATTATTGTTCAGCTGATTATTATAATGACACAAAACGTTTGGGACATTTATCATTTGTCAAAAATTTCACTAGGCCACACAACTATTACACGAGGGTGCGTCTAGGTAGGTTAGGTAGTTTAGAACAGTGACCATTAACGCGCGAAGGCGAGCGAGCGAAGCGAGCGTGCCGCGAAAGATGAGACTTGACGAGCGAGCGAAGCGAGCGTGCCGCGAAAGATGAGACTTGACGAGCGCAGTATCGCGCCTCCCGCGCTCTTTCCACCGCTCCGATTATTATTATTATTTATTTTGATTATGAAAAGCAGACCAAACGTATAGTTGGTAACTGTGAGGTTGGGAAATAAAACAAAATTATATGATAAGTTGGCAAATGATTATTCGGCGAAATAAAATTCTACGAAACGTTAGTTGGCAAGTGAAAATCTGGCAAACAATTTTCGGCGAAAGGGCAGAGAACCATATTCACTTCTTATTTTGATATACCAATTTATACATGTTTTACGCTATAACATTCTAAATTCTATTAATAAAACTGAAGTGGCTGTACAATCTGCACAGACGTTAATAGATGTCTAACAAGCATAACAAGCATATACAAGAATAGCCAGGGAAAAAACTCGTAGAAAACACGTTAAGCCGTTGGTCCCGGCTGTCATTCGTGGATCTTTGACAGTCGTTACGTGTCGTCAAAAGCCCGAAAGTCTGACAACCAGACTTATCAAGGGGTAACGTAACCCAGTAACTGGGTTGTGGGGGTCAGATAGGCAGTCGCTCCATATAAAATACTGGTATTCAGCTGCATCCGGTTAGACTGGAAGCCGACCATAACATAGTTGGGAAAGGGCTAGGCAGATTTTTATATAGTAGGAGTCTAACTAAAAACATTATCCTACTCATGGGCGCCATAGGAGTCGAGTAAAATGTTTCTCCATGCGGCAGACAATTTTGGGCGTCAAAGTTTAAGACTTAGGTACTATCGTGTATATTGGCGCCTGTAAGTCTAGAACTGAATTAATTTAGATTGTTCACAGTAGACATGAACATAGTTCTAGCAGAGACACCACCAGGTCGAACCTAGGATAGTTATAATGACCTGAATACGTAGTGTTTAAATAACATTTTATGAGTAGAGGGTTTTATAGCTACCCATGTGTCTAGATTCAAACGTGTCTGCGAAGTTTAACGACGGTAGGACACACGGCTACACATCAAGCTATATATTTCCAGTTTACACTCACCTCTCATTGTAAGGAAATCCTATACAATGCGAGATCAGATTATACTGGAAATATATAGCTTGATCTGTAGCCGTACGTACGTAATGCGGGCTTGATTTAGGATGCAATGGAGAATTTGATAGTCGTAAGAGGCTTTTCGAAAACTTTAGTTTTAATAACTTTGGAATGGCTTTGTTGTTGTAAGGATTGCTTCTGCTTCTGCTGCCTGAGCAGAACTTAAGAATTACATAGATGTGCCAAATTCAGTTAAGTTAATAAACTTAATAAAAGCCGAGATATATAATAGGTGGGGTATAAAAGGAACTAAACTTAGTAGGTACGGAAATTACCAACAATTACCAATTGCGTAACGCACATAAAATAATAGCCTTTCACTTTTTTTTTTATTTTTATTTATTTATGTTAATACGGTTTGTGGACCAATTACATTAACACATACAGTAAACATAACATAATCATAAAAAAGACAACAAAAAAAAAAAAAAATAGAACAAAGATATTATAAACAAAACACAAGTTTTAAATTTATGTGCTCTCACAAAAGTGAAGACAAGCGCACAAAACAGTTTTGAGATCATCTGCAAATACACTTTGACATCCGTTGCGTTATTGGTTTAAGAGGACGCATTGGAAATTTTGGCGCCAATGATCTCAATTTTTCTCAGTAAATACAAAACGGATCAAAATATAAGTTGGTGACCTGAAAGTTCATGATAAGAACCTTATTTTGTTAGTTTTCAATACATGATTAGGTAACTTTTTTAACAGAGAAAAATATATCAAACATACCTCTTTTTAAAAAGAGATTCACATCTTATGGGCAAACGGGACCGATTTAAGTTTCTTAACTTTCTATGTAGATGAGTCTATACATACTTTTTAAAATTCTAGAAGGAATTTCTCAAATTATCGTTTCTAACTAAATAAAATAACAAAAACCATTTTGTCGTTTACGTCCTTTAGTTATAAGCTAGCGCGCGTATGCAATCCTCGCCCCGCTCAGACGCTCAGTCCCCTCTTGACCATTGTCAGCGATGGGTCTGTGCTAGTCGGCTTCCGGGCGACATTAAGAATTGCGCTAATTTATTTGGCGGTTTTATTAAAATAAAAATGGGAAAAAAGAAAGAAAGATGTTCCAAAAGGAAAAGAAGAGCTTGTTTATTAGAAAAATGTGCAAATATGACGAAAAAGAGGTAAGTTTACATCATAGTATTTATTTTTGTGATTAAAAAAATTATGTCTCGTTTTTCACCTTTTGTATTACAATATGTTATGAAAAGTGTTTAGTGGTAATTAAATATTATATTCGTTATATTTTTAAGGAAACAATCGTTGGAACAATGTTCAGAGAACAAAACAATGGAGTCGTCATCGGGTTGCAATAAAAATCAAGAAATGTCGCATATCTCACATAACGAAGACATTCCTGTAGCCATAGTGGGTAGTCAATTTTGTTTGCTACACAAAAAGCAGTACTATTTATTTTTTGTAACTTTTAAAAGACTAACCTAAAATTTGCTGCATAACTCATTTTTATGCAGATATTCATACATATATTTGTTTCAGACGGATAAACACTGTGAAAAAATTAGCGCTTCTTCATACATAACCGAGGCACTAGTCGTAAGTGTTATGTTTATCCCTGAAGTATCTACTAGGCTCTAAATAAAATTATATAACTAATATATATATTTTTCAGATAGGGAGGCAGTGTTCAAGTGATGACGTTTCTACAGAAATGACAGTTGAACGCACTACTGAGGCGCTAGTAAGTACTCAGTTTATATGTATAAAAACAGTTTTTGAATAACTGATACTTATACGTTAAACGATATTTATTTTTCATTTTTGTTTCAGATTGAGCCGGAGGTGCAGCAAGATATAGAGCATAGAATAATAGATGTGAGCCATTTTGTAACAGAACTGGTAAAATTCTCTGAACACAAGTCTTTGTTTAATTGTGGATTAGCTACATTGAAATTGGAGTCTGAACATCACGTAGGCTTGCAATCTGAATTTACATATGTTTGTACATTGTGTGGGTACAAAAATAAAATAAAATCGTCAATGGCTGATGTAAACAAAGACGCCGTTGCGGGAGTTATGGCTGCTGGTTGTGGTCAAGCACAGCTCAACCAATTCTTGGCTGGAGTAGGTTTACCCAATATGTCTGATTTCACATACAATAAAATGCAAAACGATATCTGTGATGACTGGGAAGAGACTGCATGGGATGAGATGAAAAAGGCTGGCGAAAGAGAAAAAGAAGCTGCAATAAAGGAAGGGAGAGTCAATAAAGACGGTATACCGCTAGTAGATGTCATTGTAGATGGCTGCTGGTGTAAACGATCTTACCGGACTAATTATGCGGCATTGTCAGGGGCTGCAGCCATAATTGGTAGACGTTTCGGTCAAGTGCTATATATGTGCGTTAAAAATAAATATTGTTGCATTTGCGCTCGAGCTGAGAAAAAGAAAGAAACACCAAAAGAGCACACTTGTTACAAAAATTTCAATGGTGCGTCTACTGCCATGGAGTCCACAATAATAACCGAAGGATTCAAACAATCAATTGACATGCATGGATTGATTTATTCAAGATTTATTGCCGATGGCGACAGTAGTACATATGCAAAAATAATAAATGCTCGCCCATATCCAGGCATTACAGTTGCAAAAATTTACTGTCGCAATCATTTGCTGAGAAACTACTGTAATAAACTACAACAACTGGCCTCCAATACGCAATATATTGCAGCAGACAGGAAAAATTTAACACAAGAAAAGATATTGCGATCAAGAAAATATATTTGTGATGCTATAAAACTTCACAAAGAAACAAAAAATGAAGATGGTTTATACAAAGACATCAATGCGTCTGTTTTCCATGCCTTTAATATTCATGAAAATTGTAACCGGCAATTATGCAAACATATGGGTCCAGATGCCCCAAACCCATTTTTTGGCAGTCTTCTTTGGCAAAAAATTAAAACAGTTGTTGCACAATTAGCTGATAAAGCACACAGTTTAATTGAAGACGTAGACAGCAACGTTGTTGAAAGATTTAATGGAGTAATAGCAAAACTGGTCGGGGGTAAACGAGTTAATTATGCTCAAAGACGTTCCTATCAAGCAAGATGCGCAGGAGCTTTGATTTCATTCAATACTGGCAAATTATTGTCAACTGTGCAGAGAAATGTTTATGGGACAAGTCCCAGACAGTCCATAAAAAAGCATGAAAATGCAATAGATAAAAAACGACTCAAGGCCAAACTTAACACTAGAAAAAAAAATCGTAGGTTGGTACCAAGAACGCTTAATTTGGATTATGGCGAAGTAGTAGACAAACCGGACTTGGACAAAGACACTTTTGAAAAAGCAAAAAAGACTTTTGTACAAAATTTATCCAAAACGGATAAAGAACGAAAAGAAATTGAAAAAAGGACCATCCTACAAAGTGAATCTGGGGAATGGCTTGAGCTACGTCGCAATATGTTAACCGCATCAAATTTTGGCAAGGTTATAAAGAGAAAGCAGACGAATTCTTGCCAAAATATTGTGAAAAATTTGCTTTATAAACCCAGCATCGACCATGTTCAATCTATAAGTCATGGAAAAAAATATGAAAAAATAGCACTCGAGCAACTGTCTTCAATGCATAATATCAAAATAAAAAATTGCGGCTTGTTTATAGACGAAAAACATCCTTTTTTGGGTGCTACACCTGATGGGATAACCACAAGTGATATGCTTGTGGAAATCAAATGTCCAATTGCACCATTTAAAAAGGGCATAGAAGACGCAATACAAAATAATCAAATGCATTTTTATAAAAACAAAAATGGTGAGGTGATTATAAACCAAAAATCCGATTGGTTTTTCCAGATACAAGGCCAACTTCACATCTGCAAAAAAAATAGCTGTTTGTTGGGTATATGGTATGGCAATAATAAAATAAAAACTGAGCTTATTGAAAAGGATGATGCGTTCTGGGAAAAAGAGATGGAACCAAAGTTGTTGAAATTCTATTACGACTGTCTTCTTCCCGAACTTGTCGACCCAAGGCACACCAGGAATAAGCCAATTCGTGATCCAGATTACGTGATTGTTCGTAACAATAAAAAGTCTGTGCCAGATACTTGCGACGATCACTTAGACAATCTAACTATTTTGCAAAAAATCGAACAAAAGGAAAATACTGTGCCAAATTCAACTTGTTACGAACAATCAGAAGCTAACATTGAATATGCGGTTGATAATAATATTGAAAATTTCAGCCACGTTGTATCATTTTCAGAATTTTAATTACTTTAGTAAGACTAAGCGACAACAAGCTTTGCTAATTAATTTATTTACAACTACTAACAAAAGGCATTTTGTTAGTAGTTGTAAATAAATTAAATTAAAATTGTAAAATAGGTATAAAATGTAAATAGATAATTGTATCAAATAGATATATTTTTTTAAACACTTCCCTTTTTTAATTGTATCTTATTATTTTATTAATTGTAATTATTGTGTAAATAATTATTATATGTAACTATAAATAATAAGTGTTTTATTGCACATAATGTCAAAATAAATAAAAATATGTCCAATGTAAAAATAAATAATCAAAAACCAGAATCATCATGTTAAATATTGTGAAAAAAAATCATGAACATTTGTAAATATTTAACTAAGTAAAAAATGTTAATAATTATAATTCATTAATAGGTAACTCATAAAAAAAATAAAATAAAAAATAAATAAAATAAATAATAAATTTATTTCATATAGCATATTTGGCTTACAATGCCTGTCGAGGAGTCTCCATTTAGGCATATTATAATATGCCTGTAGTTGAAGGCTCCGCTCTTCCCTTACATTAGAAACTTACGAGTAGGTACAAATAGGTATATGTATAAAGAAACAAAACAAGGAAAAAATGCGATCAATTTATACGAGTGTGTGCGAGATTTATATGTGTGCGTGTGTATGTTGCGTGTGTATGTGTATGTGGGGGTGTGTTTGTTCTATGAGGGGGTGTGTTTGTGTGAGAAAAGAAAATATAAAAAAAAAAAAAAAAAAAAAAAAGAAGATATAAAATGTAAAGACAACTCCAAGACGTCTATGTTTCGCCGCCGCCACGGCATCGCGTCGCGTCTCGCAATACTTACGTTACTTATCGGGGTGTGTGCGGGGTGCGGGGCGCGCGTGCCCGCTTTTGGAATTATTGTTTAACAATTCGTCGCCTTAAATAATTCATAGATATACTGTTTTTTATATTTCTATGAAATAATTCGTCTGCTCAGCCACTGCTTTTCGAAAAAATAAAATACCTCGAAGGTGGTTAATTTTTGACCCGTATACCCATGAGTGCTTTGATACCTAATGACCCCTACTATCACCCCCTAAAGGAATCGTGACATGTTTCCAGTAACCCTGTACATATCATGGTGGGTTCCATAGATATATGTGGGTTCATATTTACTACAATACATTCACTGGTACCTATCCTGCCTTTTCGCCGAAAATTGTTTGGCAGATTATCACTTGCCAACCAACGTTTCGCCGATGTTTCACTTTGACAACTAACGATTAGCAAATATATGTATTACAAGGTTTCATTTGGTAGAATTATTGTTAAGCTGATTATTATAATGATACAAAACGTTTGGGACATTTATCATTTGTCAAAAATTTCACTAGGCCACACAACTATTACACGAGGGTGCGTCTAGGTAGGTTAGGTAGTTTAGAACACTGACCATTAACGCGCGAAGGCGAGCGAGCGAAGCGAGCGTGCCGCGGCAGCAGCCGCCGAGCGCTAGATCCTCTCTATTGAGGTCAAGGTCAATGTCCTTGCATGGTGTATGCTTGTTTGCATGTTTCTTACAGGGAAATAAAAACCACATAATTATGTTCACAATTAACTGTTTTATAATGGTTCGTGCTTCGATTGATTGACTATCAAATAACAAAAAAAAAACAAACATTCTGCTACTTGAAAGTTGGCATTTTAAAAAGTGTCATTATGAAAAGCAGACCAAACGTACAGTTGGTAACTGTGAGGTTGGGAAATAAAACAAAATTGTATGAAACAAAATTGTATGATAAGTTGGCAACCCCGTCATGATCCAGCCTGCCCCGTCTGGCTGTCATATTGTTATTAGCGACGATCAGTCGACTAATAATTTACTCTAGTTTTAAGCCTGGCCGGGGGCTTTAAGTTCGCTTAAAGAACCCACAGGAAACGCCCGGTTGAGCAGTCTCGACCCTTAGTGGTCAACTGCGAGATGCCATATATAAATAAATAATAATAAGTTGGCAAATGATTATTCGGCGAAATAAAATTCTACGAAACGTTAGTTGGCAAGTGAAAATCTGGCAAACAATTTTCGACGAAAGGGCAGAGAACAATATTCATTTCTTATTTTGATATAACAATTTATACATGTTTTACACTATAACATTCTAAATTCTTTTAATAATACTGAAGTGGCTGTACAATCTGCACAGACGTTAATAGATGTCTAACAAGCATATTAATATAACAATTAATTGTAGCAAGTTAATTAAGTAAGGGCTGTTACTAATTATGTAGCTGACATATCGAGTCGTGAAATATATAAGTTATATACCGTACTTAGGATATTTTCTGAGAGAAGTAAGTTAGTAGCGCTTTGTATCGAAACTGGTTCTTGTTATCTGTATTGATAATTATAGATAAAGGTATCCTTTATTGTACAGATTTGTTATATTCTTAGGCCCATTTCTGTATATATTAATAAAATAAACGCAATTTTGTCTATGTCTGCATTAAAAACGGTACATTGCAAAATTTTTATTACAACTTGGTTACATTTGTCATAATAATGACACAGAAAAGTTACTGTTTTTTTTTTAAGTTAATATTTTTAACTGAGTAATAACAGCCGCACGGGTCGATCGACCAGGTTAAGCTACGCTTGCCGGGCTTGGTCCGTAGATGGGTGACCATCTTTACATATCGAAACTCCTCCGCGCCATTAAGCCGTTGGTCCCGGCTGTCATTCGTGGATCTTTAATAGTCGTTACGAGTCGTCAGAAGCCCGAAAGTCTAACAACCAGTCTTACCAAGGGGTATCGTATTACCCAGTTACTGGGTTGTGGAGGTCAGATAGGCAGTCGCTCCATATAAAATACTGGTATTCAGCTGCATCCGGTTAGACTGGAAGCCGACCCCAACATATGTGTAGTTGGGAAAAGGCTAGACAGATGATGATGATTTTTAATTCAATATTGTCCTATCATTATTTATGTATATCATCAATCTTAAGAAATATTTATGTAATAAGCAAATTTGCACTAGCATACCTGAGATACAGGTTTATCCTAGTTCAGGTTGATCCCATTATTAAATACCTACCACTTTAGTTTAAGGCTTAGTATTGTTAATATGCATAATTTAATTAAATAAATAAATAATAAAAAAAAAATATTGGTGGAAATATTTTTACTAATGCTTTTATTCCTTTAACGTATTACACATTTAGTACATTATAGAGCTTTAGGATTACGGAAAATTAATCAGAATGATTGCAAAGTACTCTTTGAAACCTAGTTAGTGCAAAAGTTTTAATAGAAACCGTATTACATTCATGACTTGTTCATTAAAAATATTTTTTACTAGAAGCTAAAGCGTCTTTTTAAGCAACGATATGAAAAAAGCCTGTGAACCTTTCAAATTAACTTGCTTTTTAAATTAAACGAATTATGTTGTAAAGGAAATGATTGCAAAGTTAAAACCCTGTGAAATGTATTAGGTTGATCATGACAAACAGCGGTTATGCAAACTGCGATTGGCTACAGATCAAGCTATACCGTTCCAGTATAAGCTGATCTCGCATTGTATAGGATTTCCTTACAATGAGAGATCAGTGTAAACTGGAAATGTATAGCTTGATGTGTAGCCGTGTGTACTTGAAGATTTGCGTTTGCGGCAAACACCGTATTAGACGAGTCGCCATAGTGGCTGAGTTACATCAGCGTTTGTGATCTGCAGCGTGTAATCCATAAAAACTTAGAATCACATGTGCCCAATTTGGTTCCTTAACATGCAAATCTCAAACTTAATACAAAAATCCCGCAAAGCTTGGGAAGTAACAAAAAAAATCAGTCTAAATGAAAACTCTCTGAGGTAATAAACGGGGGTAGGCAGGGAGGTATTTGATGAAATGAACAATAATAAAGGAGAGACGGACGACAAAATTGTGCGGAATTCCACTTGCCAACGGAATTTTGAGGAGTTTCACCTTTTTAATCCATTAGGAACGCTTGGGAGGCAAAAATATTTTAAATTAGGACATTAGGCCTGATAAGTGAGTTTTCAGTGAAAATATATCGTTTGGAAAACGTTGGCTCTTACTTTTAAGAGGTATCTTCACTGCATTAGATAAGTGCGCTCGTTTTGGGGTTCCGTACCTCAAAAGGAAAAAAACGGAACCCTTATAGGATCACATCATTGTCCGTCTGTCTGTTTGTCTGTCTGTCACGACACTTTTTCTCAGGACCGCGTGGGGTTATCATGTTGAAATTAATACAAATACGCAGGTCTATGGACCGTTGGAGTTCTAAAAAATCAAGCTTCTAAGTCAACGTCTAGAAAAAGTCCGAAAATTGTTATTTGTAATTTTAGCACATCATTTTTTTTTTGGAATTACATACTTAAATTTGCAATTGAAGAATCGACCGTGACGTAAGGAACATGTTTTCCAACTACAATGTTAATTTTGCTTTTCGGATAAATTCTTTCCAACTACGGAACCCTTCATTGTGCTTGGTCCGATACGCACTTGGCCAATTTTTTTGTTAAATAAATGAAACCAAGTTGTTCTACACCACCATCATTTATTTTCTGTATATCAAAATGATGATTGTTTACTTTTATAGCTACGTTAAGTTAGAATGTTTTATTAAGTATAAGCTGTTGCCCGCGACTTCTTCTGCGATCCAGGAAGAAAGTAGCCTTTGTCCTTCTCCAGGTCATGGTCTGCCCATGTGCCAAATTTCATCCAAATCCGTGCAGCAGTTTTAGCATGAAAGCGACAAACAAACAAACTCACTTTCGTATTAATAGTATTAGTTAGGATTAAATTTCTTTAACAAAAAAAAAAAAAATAAAAAAAAAACAAAAAATATATATTTTTTTTTTCAGTCTTCATTTAAAGTCATCGGATATAATCAATTTCATTCCCTCCCACCTTTCCCCGATCTATATGTATCAAGAGAACAATAGTAAACTGACTAAAGCTATTAACACCGCCATAAAACAGTATTCAAGAGCCAAGATCTGATACCACAGTTTAGTCTCGACCGACGGGCGGTTTGATCGTCCGACATACATTATACCCAATAGTTTATGAACGAGGAGCAATGGTGGTATAACTAACATGAAGGCAGTTTAATTTAGGTGCAAAAGATTATAAGAAAGTTCTTTTGCTGTAGGATTGTTATTGTTATTATGCAGGGTTGAGACTTCAAAACGAAACTCCATCAATCTGCCTAGCCTTTTCCAAAGTATGTTTTACATGATGCGTTACATACCAGTATTTTACATGGAGCGACTGCCTAGCTGACCTTCATAACCCAGTACCTAGGAAATACGATACCCTTTGGTAAGACTGGCTGTCAGAATTTCGGGATACTGACGACCCGTAACGACTGTCAAAAATCCACGAATGACAGCCGGGACCAACGTTTTAACGTGCTTTCCGAAGCACGGAGAAGTCTCGTATGTAAAGATAGTCACATAACCACGGACCAACCCCGGCAAGCATAGCTTAACCTGATGGATCGACCCGTGCGGCTGTTATTACTTAGCCACGAGTTCTCACAATACGACACTTAATAATAAAATTCATATAACTGTGTTGACATTCCTAGCACAGAATAATAAAGGTGCAGTAGTTTATTTACCTTAAATTATTCACCTACGGCCGCTTGGTAGATAAATACGCGTCCGTCCGTGCGTAACTGCCGCGCACTCGAACCACAAGCTCGAACTGTTGCGTATGTACTTACACTGAGATTTCGAACCGCGTCGTTTTGACCGTTCTTTATGAAGATAAACTACTATAACCTACTTTACTATGTTCCTAGTCTACAAACAAAAATTTGCTAGTCGGCTGATTGGTAAAACCCATAGTTAGTATATCACTACTAGTTAAATTCTTAGAAAAGATGTTTTTTTTTTTAAATTCCGAGGTTTGGATTTAATCGTAGTTCCGTGCCTCGGAAAGCATGTTAAGCCGTTGGTCCTGGCTGTCATTCGTGGATCTTTGACAGTCGTTACGGGTTGTCAGAAGCCCGAAAGTCTGACAACCAGCCTTACTAAGTGGTATCGTATTACTCAGTAACTGTTGATCAGATAGGCAGTCACTTCAAATAAAATACTTACATCCGGTTAAACTGGAAGCCGACACCAACATAGTTGGGAAAAGACTAGGATGATGAAATGATGACGATGTTGTTTTTTTTTTTTTGTTTTTAAACTTTTACCATTGTGTTTTTAGTTCAGTTGGTGAACTTCCTGTGCGAGTCACAATAAATACTTTTTCTTTCTTTCTTATTATGGATTTAGGTATTCGAAAATTTTAAAGTACTCCCATGCGCTAATATTGCCAGTGCTATCATATCGTCGTCCCCATAATTATGGTATTACTAGCAGTGCCACGCGGTTTTACCCGCGTAAGTCTGGAACCTGTCAGAGTATCGGAATAAATAGTAGCCTATGTATTAGGTCTTTACCTATGAAATTGCCGTTCTGCAGTACTGGCCATTTCAAATCAAAATAATTTTTGTTTGGCTAAGAATTCTAATTTCAAATTAATTTTATTTTAAAAACATGGATTTTTTTTTCCAAAAGTAGTAATTTGTTTATTGATTAGTGTTACATTTTCATCGCATTTCAATCTTTTTCGTCAACATGGATACGTTAAAAATTCGAGTAATTATGGAATATGAGTACTGCACGACAACGCGCGACCTCATACTGCACAGCAGCAGACGGTCTCCAAGTTGCAAGAACTGGGGTTGGAAGCTCTCCGTCATCCGTCCTACTCACCAGACCTTGCGCCTACAGACTACTACTTTTTCCAGAATTTGGATAACTTCTTGGCGGGAAAAAAAATCAATACCCGAGAGGCAGTACAAAATGCCTTTGAAGAATTTGTTGCCGCCCGTCCAGCTGATTTCTTTAAGAAGGGCATCAATAAACTGCCACTGCGTTGGCAAAGATGCATTGATTGCATGGGTGATTACTTCGATTAATACAAATAAAAAATGCATGAAAAAAATTCGTTTAAATTTTTTCATACAAAACGGCAATTTCATAAGTAAAGACCTATTATAAATTCAGGATATCAGCTACCTCCATACCAAATTTTATCAAAATTGGTCAAGCCGTTTAAGCGTGAAGAAGTAACAAACATACACATAAACACACTCTGAAACTTATTAGTCCGAGTACACACTCGGACTAATAAGTTTCTGAGTGGACACCCATTGATGATTTATCATGGAATACTGAGTGACCATGATTACGGATTGATTAGAAGTTTGTTTCAGTGGCATAACAGATGAAAACGTTTTTCTTACGACAAAACGGGATGGACTTTTCTTTCCAGTTGGCATTTGGTACGATACTTGGCACTTTAATAAAGAGAATTTCAAAAGTAACCAATTTCAGTTATGCCTCTGTTAAAGTTGTGAACCCTTTCGATGACAAAACCGGACTACCGGACAGAATAAAAAGTGACACACTTCAGCTATTTATAAATAAACATAAGGTTAAAGTTAAAAATTAACTTAACGAATAATAACATTTCTGTATCAAAAAAGATACAGAAATGTTATTATTCGTTAAGTGATTTTTTGAATGACCCTATGACACATCTCGACAGTTTAATATTCTTGACATTCTTTTATACATTTTTGTGCATAATCTGGACGTTTTAAAATAATTCATTTGTATCTTAAACATTTTTTTTTTTTGTTATCTTTTTCACTATTTAATCATTTTTACTCACTAATTGATAATGACATTATTTGTTAAATTTTTATAACTATATTTTTTTTATAACAACTTATTGGACAATACCTACATTCTATGCGAATAAATGATTTGATTTGATTTTTTCTTTTGATTTGACAAATATCATGACATTTGATGTCTACAGGGTGTCCAGTAAATAGCACGACATACTGCAGGGGGTGATAGCTTGGGTCAATACCTACCAAAACAACACAATATATGTTCAGCAATATCTTACGGATTTACAGTTTTACAAAAATTTCCGAAATATCGAAAAATCTCTACCTTGAAACAGATTTTTAAGCATCTCGTAATGAAAAATTCCTTTTCTATTATTTTTTTTACATCAAATTATTCGTGAATAGTTACTTTACTCATTGATAAGTCTTTTTTCTATCAAAAACAAGAATGTTTTCAAGAAATAGTATTTTTTGTTTAAATTTTCACATAACGATTTTCTTTTCGCATAACTTTAACCTACAGTGGTGAAAAAAAATCCATAAGATTTTGCTGAACATATATTGTGTTGTTTTGATAGGTATTGACCCAAGCTATCACCTCCTGCAGTATGTCGTGCTATTTACTGGACACCCTGTATATGATTACACAATATACAAAGGACGTCTTTCATTTACAAGGGTATAATATCACCATTTGTTTTCTAGGAATTTCAAACATTTTTACCTCTTTGTCAAAACGTTGGCTATTCAAAACCAGATTTATTTATACAAGGATCCTCTTATTTTGTAAAGGTATTTTTCTTTTGCCATTATTATCTATTTCTATCCTAGAATCTCTTATTTCCATTGACCTGGTTGCTGGAGTGAATAGTAATTGAGTTCGAGTCTCTTTAATTCTGGACTTCGACTATCGAATTCAATTTGTTGATGAACAACTCGAGGAACGAAATGATTTCCCGATGAGATAATTTCCACGTCACGGAGTATAATCACTGGGTTGAGTTAAAAGTATTACGGATTTCAAGATTATGATGGTATGCTCGTGGCTAAGTAATATCAGCCGCACGGGACGATCCATCAGGTTAAGCTACGCTTGCCGGGGTTGGTCAGTGGATGGATGACCATCTTTCCATACCAAGAATCCTCCGTGCCTCGGAAAGCACGTTAAACGGTTGGTCCCGGCTGTCATTCGTGGATCTTTGACAGTCGTTACGGGTCGTCAGAAGCCCTAAAGTCTCACAACCAGTCTTACGAAGGGTATTACCCAGTTACTGGGTTGTGGAGGTCAGATAGGCAGTCGCTCCATGTAAAATACTGGTATTCAGTTGCATCCTGTTGGACTGGAAGCCGACGCCAACATAGTTGGGAAAAGGCTAGGCAGATTGATTAGTGGTACCTACACGATAAAATGCATAAAAATAATGAGATGACTTTTCTAAAGTAAAAATTAATACATGCATACATACGAGTATTATCATGTCTTTAACTATAAAATTGCCGATTTTTGATAGCGGCTAGAGTGAAGATCAATAACTTTCATTCTATTTAGACTTCCAAATTCAATTTTTTTTTATTTAAATCAGTAGTTCATTTGTTTTCCCACCGCCGCTGTTCGATTTTTCTTTGATATCGATGTTTCTGTAACCATGGAAAAATCGAAATGCGAAATCGACAGCACGCAATAATAACGACGTGTATGGACAAAGTACCGCAAATGAATGCACGGTGCGTTTTTAACCGACTTCAAAAAGGAGGAGGTTCTCAATTCGTCGGAACCTTTTTTATTTTATTTTTTTTATGTATGTTCCCTGATTACTCGTAGATGGCTAGACCGATTTAGATTTTTTTTGTTTTATTCGGGAGGGTATACATCACAGTTGGTCCCATATAAAATTGATTAACTTTGCTTCGGTAGTTTTTGAGTTAGCTTCAATAATACGTATTTTTTCCCCACACTTTTATATGGATGTTTGTTGTTCTAGTTTGTTTTGCAGGTAGTGGTATTAGAATTTGTGTGGGGTAGGTACACAACTAAAAAGTGAAAAATAAAAACTTTTTTACAAAAAAATAAAACCGACTTCCAAAAACAACACTACAAAGTGAAAAATACTTTAATTTCGGAAGTCGGTGGCGAAAAACAAAAATACAGCTAGACACCGACTTCCGAAATTAAAGTTATTTTTCACTTTGCAGTGTTGTTTTTGGAAGTCGGTTGTATTTTTTTGTAAAAAAGTTTTTTAGTTCGATCGCTTCTGTTCTGGAAAGTTTGATCTCAACAATGAGCTCCGAGGAAAAATTTCAAATTCAACGAGGTGGTGAAAAACGCTTTTAAATAATTCATCGATTCCCGTCCTCAAGACTTCTCTAACAGAGGCATTAAAATGGCAAAAGTGCATCGACAATATTTCTTTAAAAAAAAAATGTTAGATTTTTTTCTATGTAAAACAGCAAATATCACGCCTGTATTCCCCAAAGGGTTAAGCAGAGGTGTACTTATAGTACACGCTCATTTCGCAGGACCTATTATATGTAATAGGGGGCGAGCCTATTGCCATCAACCGGGCACAAATCCAAACTACGGGCTGCTACTAACTGGTTCGGTAAGAACAGCCGCGGCAGGCTCGCGGTTTAGTGCTAACGCGTGCCCCTGTTCCCGCATCTTAAGGACACAGTGGAGTTTTAGTAAATTGGAATCCCACATAACTGCACTATCTCCCCGTGTTAGTGCATTATGCCTGAGCACAACTCCAAGCAAAAAAAAAGGATAAAAGGACCTACTTAAAAATTGCCTTTCATCAATAATCTTCATAAAAGAAAATATTCAATCTACCAAGCCTTTTCCCAACTATGTTGGGGTCAGCTTCTAGTCTAACCGGACACAGCTGAATACCAGTATTTAACATGGAGTGACTGCCTATCCACTTGCGCACCCGCGGGAAGTTTGTTCCCCAACAGTAGATTGTCCGTGGGAACAAAGTTCTCCAGACAATCTTTTTTTACTTTTAACCTTGTTCCACCACTATTAAGTAGTAATATCCAAATCCATGCATTTACTGTGATAGATTATATGTGTCCAAACCTTTTAAGATACGACAACACCCACTGTACTAGTCTATGACATTAAAAAAATATTATTTTCGCTGTCATAAAATCTAAAGTAAACAATAACAAGTTTTTGTCTCAACTTCGGAAGCTTGTAAATAATGAATATTGTACTGTGGTAAGTAGTTTTATTTATGTTTCACGTTAAGAGTTAATACAGCATGCATTTTAAATCATAAAAAATATAGGTCATCGCTTGTTTTGTATTTTTAAATCTGAACCTAACTGTGTTTGCTCTTTACATACCTATTTTTGTGAATTTTATACGATCATACGTTCAAACGAAACATACACTACAATAGAGTCCAGTTCTCTGGCGTCCATTAAAATATTCGAGCGTTACAAGATTCTAAGAATCTTCGTCGCTTCGGCGTTGTTTGTAAACACGTGCGAAGTGCGGGCTGACGTCACGGTGCGCGTACGCATGACTGTACTACCGACTGTTATTTGTGTAGAGCCGCTTTCGTACGAGTGGTTATCTGACCTCCACAACCCATTAACTGGGTAATACGATACCCCTTGGTATAAGACGTTGTCAAACTTTCGGGCTTCTGACGACCCATTATGACTGTCAAAGATCCACAAATGGCAACCGGGACCAAACGCTTAACGTGCTTTCCGAGGCACGAAGAAGTTTTGGTATGTAAAGATGGTCACCCATCCACGGACCGACCCCCGCAAGCGTAGCTTAACCTGATGAATCGATCCATTCGGCTGTTATTACTTAGCCACGAGTTCCTCCATAAAATAAAATATGAAGGTCTGAAAAAGGACGATGTTGTTTTCTTAAGTAAGTAAGTAGATCGTTACCTAAGAAAACAACATCGTCCTGTTTGCTAAATATTTATTCGGAAAGGGTCCAACAAATAATAACTGTTTCATGTTACAGTAAAAGCTGGTAGTCATTACAAATATATATACACAAACAGAACTGTTTCACGTTAGGAATTATGATGAGGCAAGCTAAGGAAAGCTCTCCCACACTTAACGAGAAGCGTGTAGTAGAGCTAGCAACTACAAATGAATTGGCGAGCAACGAGCAGCGAGTGCCCAACGGTGACGAGCAATTACTCGCTGGTATGCGTACCAGGCGTGAGTCTCTCGGCGAGTGTTTTGCCCACCTAGTGAGTGTCAGGGACGCTCGCTTGGCGAGAATTTTCTTTGATAGCTGTTGTTGCTACGACAAACGAGTACAGTATGACACAACTTAGTAGCATCAGCAAAATTTGTAAAACCGATCACCATCCGAACTGAGTGCGCCTTCAAAAACACCAATCGTTTACTGCTTTAGGTTAAAATAATCTTTATGCAAACGCAATTCAAATCATAGGAACCAATACATTCGTAAAATTGAAATGAATGAATGCAAATTTTCAAATTTATGCTACATTGATGTATAAATTGGAAAATAAGGTTCGCGGTCCTCGACGTGGACCGCATAAATTGTGATAACGCACAAAATTTACCTTAGTAAAAAAACTAATAAAACTAAAAAAACTAAAAAATTAAACTAATTGATCTCGAAGAGCGGAGTCTCCTAATACAGGCTTATTTGCTTAAAAGGAGGCTCCAATCACTAGTTATTAAGATATTACTTGTAAAAATAATAAACCATTTTTCATTTTTTTTTTTTTTTAAGTCACAATCGAACTGAAATTTGTGTAGCACGTGCAGTAAAATTACCGTAATCGACTAAATAAGCAACAACAATGCCTTCATGTGTTTTCAAAATGTGCACAAACCAAAAACTAGTTCCACGGAATTACTTTTCACTCGTACGTATAGCCAAAAATGATAATTTGTTGAAAATTATGATAAAACTTAATGTTTGCTTCGCCATGTTTGTGAGAGCGAGATAGACATGCAATGTCATTCATAATCATAAGCATTCAGCGGCTAACGCGATTTCACTTGCACGGCAGCGCCGGCACCTATCTCTGTCCTTGCCTATCGGTAACTGTAGGTTTGCTGTGATCACAGATGTGCGAGTTTCGGTGCATGTAGTCGTGCGCCGAGTCCAGGTTTAGTGACTACGATGTTAGCGCGTACCATATCTTCCTCTAATATATCATTGTACATCTAAGTTGTGTCGTACTGCATTCGCCGGGGTAGAGCGGTGTGAACAGTCAGCGATCAAATATCAATATAAATGTATCTCATGATACCTACAATATTTTATACGTTTCTTGAGCGAGAAAATCTCGTCGGACAGGTGCATAAGCGAGGGTAGGTATGTCAACGAGTCTTTTATATGTTTGTTTGTTTATTTCATGTTATCTAGGCAAATATTCATCCATGCAATTTGAAAATCAAGTTTTATCACAAGATGATCGCCGTCACTCAAAATGGACGTCTTTTGTAGTACGGTCAGTACAATGAAGAGGTATTACCTGACCCCTCTTACAAACAACCTCAAAACTCAACTCAAACTCAAAACTCAAAGCATTTATTTCAAATAAACCAATTACAGGCACTTTTGAATTGTCAATGGTTCGGTCAGTCAGAAAGATGAAGCTAGTTGCCCATTCCAAAGCGTAGTAGATCCCTATGGAGAAGAACGGGCAAGAAACTCCACGGACACTCTTTAAATCATAATATTTTTACAAAATATTGGTTACATCGTTCATGGTGAAAATATACATGTGAGAACAATGTAGAAAGACGTGCACGTTAAAAAGCGTCCGTAATAAAAAGATAAAAAAACAACTAAATTAAATATTAAAATTAAAAATAAGCCATGGCAGCTAAGAGACGACCAGTCCCAACTGACAGCGCCCGTTCACGAACATGAAGAATGGAAGAGAGGTCGGGTTATGCAGGTCACTGACTGTACATACAACTTATACAGGGTGGGCCAATAATTTTTGCAAATAGCAACACTAAATTTCTCGAATACCGTTGGAAGGAGGGGTGCGCGGGTGGCAGGAAACTATGCGTCGCTACATGCAATTTTAGTCACGATGAAGCGCTTCACGGGACAACAGCGTGCTTTTTGTGTTAAACAATTTTACAAAAACAACGATTCCTACGTTACTGTACGACGCCTGTTTCGAATTGAATATGGATTACGCCTTGTAAGCGAGTGTCCAAGTGTGAATTTAATCAAAGCTTGGGTCGTGAAGTTCGAGCAAACGGGATCGACAACGAATATTAAACAAACAGGCCGGCCACGTTCAAGAAGAAGCGATGAGAACATTCGAGAGGTTGAAATTTCCGTTCGGAACGATCCAGAATTATCTACGCGTAAGCGTTCGGCGGTTCTGGCATTACCGATAACCAGTCTACGGCGGATTTTGCATCTAGACCTCAAACTGCACCCGTATAAGCTTCAAATTGTGCAGGAGATGAAACCAAATGATTACATTCAACGTAAGTTATTGGCTGACACAATGCTGGAGCAATTCTCTAGCCTGGAGAATGTATTCTTTACGGACGAGGCCCACTTTCACATCAACGGGCACGTGAATAAGCACAATTGTCGATATTGGAGCAGGGAAAACCCTCGCCTTAAACACCAAAAGCCACTTCATTCACCTAAAACGACAGTATGGGCTGCCATATCAGCAAAGGGCATAACTGGTCCGTATTTCTTTGAAAATAATCAAGGAGATAATGTAACTGTGAATTCAGCGGAATATGTCAAGATGTTGCGAGAGTTTTTGACGCCGCAGTTGCATGAATTTCAAGGATACAACAGCAGGACCTGGATGCAACAAGATGGAGCAACATGCCACACGTCAAATGTGACTTTACCGGTAGTCAAAGAAATGTTTCCGAATAAATTGATTTCTCGCAGAGGTGATATTCCATGGCCTCCGAGAAGCCCGGATCTTACACCATGCGATTTTTTCTTATGGGGATACCTGAAAAGTCGAGTCTACCTTAATAAACCGACGAATATATCCCAATTAAAACAAAACATCCACGACGAGATAGCCGCGATCCCCCGCAGCATGTGTCAGCGAGTTTTCCAAAGTTTGCGTAGTCGATTGCTAGAGTGCCAACGACGAGACGGTGCACATCTCGACGATGTCATTTTTAAAAAATAAATTTCATTAAATTTTCAAAACGTTAAATATATAATCAACAAAATAACAGTTGTAGTTTTATTTCTATTCATGTTTTAAAAGTGCAAAAATTATTGGCCCACCCTGTAGAAGGTGTAACTTAAATAACGCACAACCTCTTGAGGGGTCATTGTACTCATCATTGTGAATAACTATTATATACCTACTAAACCTAATATCGCGGAAAAAAAAAATCAGCTTTTCCCTACATTTTGACGAGTTATGCGAACATAAATGTTGTGAACAACAGATTTGTTTTCGCCATGTCCTATAGTAAAAGTTGTTCATAACGGGTTGTGCGTTATTTAGGTTACGCCTTGCAGATAGCGTACTGGCTTAATTGGCTTGCTTTTACTTCGTTATAAAATTTGTATTTCGTGCACATCATGCCCATTGGTTTAGGAAACTAAATAAAGGTAAACAAAAAAAACCACGTGTCTGGTTAACCGAACACAGTTGTACTCTTTAATTTAGAAACTTTATAATTCGCGGTATAACGTTGCTAAATTTAAGAGTACAACTGTGTCGTAGCATGACAACTGAAGTGACAGGTATTACGTTTAGTCTGTTAACCAGACACGTTTTTTTTTTTTTTGTTTACTATTACTACCGATGGAGTATAGTGAATTTTTTATTTTTATTAGTAACTTTGGCTTATAAATTTATAATCTTAAAACATCACCAAGAAAATAAAACAACGTTTTATCCATACCACGTTTGATATCCTATAAACATTTTCCCCTATCCATTTAGAACTTTTCCTCTAATATTTTATATCAATCTGATCTTCAATTTTTGCCAAAGAAATCGTCGGATCCGTCCATTATCCAGGTCACTGTCCTTCCAACCTTTTCGATAAGGAAAACCCAGTAAACCTATTGGAATGAATACGCATAGAGGTTTATCAAAGAGCAAAGGGGTATTTTAGAGTCAAAGCTTTGTTGTTTCTCCCGGACTTGGTTGGTTGGTCGCAAGCGCTACTGCTGAGCATAAGGTCCTGGGTTCGATTTTCAGGTCGGACAGTGTTATTGAGTTTTTCTATCTGGAATTTCTCAATAGCAGCCCGGAATCTGGATTTGTGCCCGGTTGATGGCAACTTGACTTAAACATAACAGGTGAAATGTGGGTGTACTGTAAGTACACCTCTGACAACCCTTCGATGAAATAAGGCGTGATATAAGGTGAAGGTGTGATATGATGATGACATCATATCATAACATCTGTTGATCATTCATCTGTTCATCTGTTGTTCATTGAGCCAAAAGCAGAAAAAAAAATTAACCAATTCATTGCTCTGTTGATTTTAGAGTTACGTATATCTACAGTAAAGATGACAGGGGCTCGTGGCTAAGTAATAACAGCTGTACGGGTCGATCGATCAAGTTAAGCTACGCTTGACGCGGTCGGTCCGTGGATGGGTGTCCTTTACATGCCAATACCCGTCCGTGCTTCGGAAACCATGTTAAGCCAGTCCCGGCTGTCATTCTTGGATCTTTGACAGTCGTTACGGGTCGCCAGAAGCCTGAAAATCTTACAACCAGTCTTACCAAAGGAGTATCGTGTTACCCAGTAACTGGGTTGTGGAGATCAGATAGGCAGCCACTCCATGTAACTATTCAGCTGCATTTAGTTAGACAGAAAGCCGACCCCAACATAGTTGGGAAAAGGCTAGATGGATTGATTGACCTATACGTTTACACATATAGTAAAGATAAAATGGAAAGGATTCCTAACTTTCGATAAAAAATAAACATCAACGGTTAGGCCTGTCAGTAATGGCTTTTTAGGAAAATAAAAAGTTACACATTTAGGTTTTGTTGTAGCTTACATACATAAACTCATGCCTTCTTCCCATAGGGGTAGGCAAAAACTACAGAACGCCACCTGCTACGATCCTTACATCATACTCCTTTGTTTCGTTTATATTCATACATCTGGTCATACACGCACGTGTTAGAAAGTGGATTGTACACTAACATTATAGGTATATATATCCACTTAATTAAAAGCTTTGTATGTCAAGATGGTTATTAGTTATTTACCGTGTATGAAACTAGTTATGAACATGGTGTGTAAGGAAAGGGTTTCATGAAGAAAAGCACAGAAAGACAAGACTAGGTATTTATTATTTCAATTAGGCTTGTCAATAATTATTTATCTAAGAAAGCTATTTGTCCGTTCGCAAAACTAGGTCGTCATGGAGAAGAACGGACAAGAAACTCCATGGGAACTTTAGTATTTTATCCATACATATTTACATTAGGATCAGTCATAGTTAGGTATCACATTACCTTATAAATATAGATCAGATCATCATAGATCATTTCTCAAAGTTAGCAACTATAACACTACATATATAGGAACTGCACAATATCATGAGCAATATTAGTCGTATTATAACACATACCGAACAACATAGTTATCAACAATAATCAAGATATAATATTATCAATCAACTTACATGAACATTGTAGTTAGATCTTTCACAAGATCCTAGAGAATCCATTTTACACAGAACTTCTGCTATGCAGCGTGGTGTTTTACATTGGCTTAGCCAATGACGTATTATAACTTTTAGCAACTTAATAATTACGGACATGGGACACCACTCATGGTCTGTCTGTACCGTTTAACAGTTGTAACCAAAAGACTTGGATGATAGGACCTCCTTAGCAGCTTTATATTTACGGCAGACACCAGAGGGTCTTTACCGTACGACAGCTAGCATAACGAGTCCCCCTAATTCGGGGTAGTCCCGTCTTTTATAGTTTTTAAATATTACTGGTACCTACCTACTAGGTACAAACTATTCCCACCTCTTGGCGCCATTTTAGACCAATCACAGATGGCTATACATAATTGCCAAATAACTTCTAAAATAGGTATTACTTAACAAATCATACATTGCGAGACTGTTTTAAAACATTAAGGGATCATTTAGGAATACAGTTATTGTGTATTTATAATCTAGAAGTAAGATCTGATACGATATTAGTTTCAACCAATCAAGGGTCATGATTTATTTCTGCCAATCACAGGTCGTGACTATTGTTACAAGTTATTTAGAAATAACTTGGTACATAGAAATTGCAATGTAAAATCATGAGAAACATTATTAGTATCATATTAATTATTACTTATTCATTTACAGTATTGTTATTATAATAAAGTCTAAACTTGATTATCAGTAGCCACCATCATTGCCTATTGTGCGACAACTCTACAATCGTTGTTGGTAATACGAGTGTTTTAAGTCACAATATAAGCAATTAATATAAAATACATCTGTCTATGAAATATCAATCAAAGAAATGCAAATAACAATATGTACATTTCTATATATAAAACATTAATTTACGTTTAATAAAGTTTATTCAAATGTTATTGAAATGGAACGTTTCCGAACGTCACTGTCATCTGTCATTCTGACAGAGTGACACTGATGTTCGTAATAAGATTATCAATAAACTATTCAATTACTTAATTATTCTCCATAAATACGAACAATCGTTAATAATCCAACACACGCCAGTTGCGAGTACTACGCACCTTACCTTTCTGAAGAACATCACCAATAAGGTCGCTATAGGTAACTATTATGTCCTTTTAAGCCGTCGTCTACCGGTGTTACCACTCACATCGGCTTTGTTGCTTCATTTTGTTATTTGCCTTTTATTCATCCTCTCAACATAACCAAATTATTTAAGCGTACGTTAAATTATTTGTTTTTTTTTTTTTGCATGAATCTTGAACAAATCTTCACATGAATGTCGAAACTCATTGAGCCAGAAGCACAAAAAAAAAATACCCAATTCACTCACACACACAACTCAAAAACGACAAATTAGAAAAATCAGCTGAACCAATAAACGCCGATACCTAACATAATATTAAACTAATTGCTATATCAGCCAACAATAACACCGATACGATTATTAAACACCATTTGAACCATAAAAACGTCAAATAAGGTTACGCCACAGAATATTTCAGAAGGTCGGCTCTATATTCGACGACACGGTTGGCGCAGTGGTTGAGCGATTGACTGCTGCGCAGCATGTCGCGGGTTCGATTCCCGCACGGAACAAAAATTTGTACGACCTACAAGTATTTGTTCCGAGTCTGGGTGTTTTTCTATCTATAATATGTATGTATTTACAAAAAAAATGTATATAAGTAGTTTATCAGCCATCTCGTTACCATAACACAAGCATTAGGTTGCTTAGCTTGGGGCTAGATGGCGTTGTGTGATATGTCCAAACATATTCATTTATTTATATGTCATTGTTTTAGTTAGTACCTACTTTGGCTTTTCATCAATAAACTTTTTTTTTATATATATATATATTGAGAGAAAAGAGGCGCACGTCCTACATAGCATGTACTTAAGCCAACGATACGAGGTATAATAATATACATAAAATTACAACTGATACAAATATCAACTTTAAACTCAGGTACTCTAAGTTGATCTTTGAATGAAAAAACTATCGATAAACGTCATAAAATAATTTTAATTGCAATGGAATCTGAACCAGACGCCAGTAATTTAAAGTTTTTAATCTTAAAGCATGTAACTCGTCTCGTAGGCTTCAGTGTAGAAAAATACTTTTGACACAGTATAAATATTTTATTTTCCCTTTAAAATTGTAGCATAAATAGCCAATAACTTTCCCACTGTTGGGACACAGGCGCGATTTCTCCCTCTCGGTGAGAGGGAGAAATATACGTACTAATTAATAATATCACCCAAATTTTTACACTGCAAGGCAAAGGCCTCTTCTCATACAGAGAAGGCACGAGCATTGATCACTACGCTTGCTTAAGACGGGTTGGCGATGTCAGACGTATATTAATAAAATATCTTAAATACTGCTTTTGACAACTATCCCTAGTGTACAACCTTTTATTGAATAATCCAAATTGAGCGTCATTGCATGTGGCGAGACCATCGTTGCTTAATTAATGTTTCATAACATTAAAAACAACGATGCGATATTATTAGGTTTTTAGTATGCAAATGCGTTAAATTAGGTCATACTAAAAACAACATTTTTACTGAACTTTAACTTTTCAGTTTCCATTATTTTGGAAAATAAAATTGTTGCGTGTGTTTACGCTTGCTGTGCAGAGCCAACCTTCTGTAATTTTATTATTCTGTGGTAACTTTGTGGTAGCGTGCGATGCAAATGTGCCCAGTCACGCATATAATGATGGGTTTTCATCCACTTTTACTCCGCAGCAAATTAGGTTCGTGAATAATTTTAGGATAATATTTGTGTGTGCGCTGTTATGAACGATATAAGTATTAATATAATTGGAATAGGATTATGTGGAAATAGCAGTTGATTATTATTTAATTTGTTATTATTTGTGATCTTTTAAATCCTTCTGTGTTAGGTATTCTGGTTACACAGAGGTGTTATATCGTGCCTCTTAGATTTGTAGGTAGATGCTAATAAGTTTTATGTAACTAATTCTCATTATCATTTATCAATGGCCAGAGCTATCCAAATTGAAAGAAAGAAGAATGATTGTATGTACTCATCCTGAGACGATGCCAATCATGAAAGAAATTGACAGTTTAAACACTAGAATGATTTAAAAAAAAATATTTCAATGTTAAAGGAAACAAAATCAAATCGGAATATAAGTATTGTGATAAAAACCGATATTATATAAAGATAATAATAATATAATAGTGATAGTGACAGGACTATTGTAGCCAATAAGCCTGATATTGTAATAGAATAGTGATAGCGACAGGACTATTGTAGCCAATAAGCCTGATATTGTAATAGAATAGTGATAGCGACAGGACTATTGTAGCCAATAAGCCTGATATTGTGGTGATCGATCGACGAGAGCCCCGTGCAATGATTGTTGATAACGCTGCACCTCATGACGATACTGTCGTGAAAGCTGAGAAAGATAAAAAAATCAGGTATCTTGACTTAGCACACGGGGTTGTCGACATGTGGGACGTGGACTCTGCAATCATTGTACGAGTACCTATAATCGTTACGGTTAATCCACCAACCCACCAACCACCAACACCTCAGGAGGCTCTCATCGCGCGGCTTGATTCAGAAAGCAGTACTCCTGGACACGGCACGCATAGTGAGGAGGTTGCTCTCTCTAGAGCCCTGACCACCGGTAGCTAGGACCCTGTTCCCGATATCAGTGGGTATTTTTATGTTTTTAAATGTTTTTTTTTTTATTTTGTTTTTATAATAGTATAAAAAAAATGTAAATGTTATGTGAATGTAAATGAAATATAGGATAGAATAGTGATTGTAGATAATAGTGTATTTTTTTTAAACATACTTTTGTTAATCTGGATATCATCTAGGATCAGAGTCCTTGTCAAGACGAATCAAACGAGTCCGAACTCGATAGGGTTGCGTCCTTTTATTTCCATGGCCACCATCCGGCTTCATCATCAAATCAGCTCTATGTAGGTAATAACAATATTGCATTGTCATCCAATTTAAATATTCCTGTAAAATTTCAGCTCAATCGGAAACCGGAAAGTGGGACACCGACAAAATGTTGGCAAGTAGTAGTTACGTGTGAACAGTGTCGCTGCAGCTTCTTGCAGATGTAGTTACATTGTGGCTGCAACGCCGACATGGCCTTCACTCACATGGTTGATTTTGACGGCCAAATGTGATCCGAGTAAATAAACTATTCACTTTCATACAAATTAGCGCCCGTCCACGTGTTGTCGTTGTGCACGTGTTATCAGGCCCTAAAAGTCGCGTGAAGGATTTATTACGTGTTATAGCAAACGTTTATTATTTATGGACACTTAACAGATCGTTATTGTAACATGCAGCTGCTATAGTGCATTGGAACGATAGGAACTGTGCATGCAGATACCTAATTTAGACCCAATATGCAGCAGGCACACGTGGCTAATGGCTGCAACGCAGATTCTTCCTATGAGTTTGTTAAGTGGTCAAGGTTTTGATGGGCCATTGTTTTCTTAGGACCGATACTTAGGAGAGTTCATTGACAGGATAGCATACAATCACATCAATCATATCAACAATAAATCATAATACAATCATAAGTAATTTCCGTCAGCAATGGACATAAACAATGCCACAGCCGTCGCAGAGACAAAGCTGCAAATATTTTTTTTATTGCAGTATGGGCCAGCTCTTGACATCGATCTTGCCTGATGGAAAGCGATGGATGAGAACGAGTATACCCAGAAGATGGTTGTTCACTCTTGCTTAGAAGGCTGACGGGTTTTACGTGGACTGGAACACAGACGCTGGCAGAGAGTTCCACAATTAGGCCGTGTGCATGATAGATGTGGAGAAGCGCTGAGTAGGTCGGGATATCAACCAAGGGCGGATGATACCAGTACCTACGTCTGGTAGTCTGGTAGTGATGGTGGGGTCCGGTCGTGGAGCTTCTGCGCCGATGAGCCGCTAGTCTGGGAAGCCTAGCGCTCAGCGCTTCGTCGCCTAAATTGCAGCTTTGTCTCTGCGATGGCTGAGTTATGAGATATTATGTCCTGTAAATATACCGGCACTCGGCAGCTGCCCTGCCCTTCACACTGGAACACAGTAACCCTATATGGGGACAGAACAAGGGGATGGTCATAGTGCTTACTGAGTCGAACTCCTTCACAAAGTCTTCTTCTACTATCTATTTTATCAGATATAAAATACATACTGACGTAATATAATTAGTACTTAGTTCTTTATAATGTTTTCTCATAAAAAATAACTTGTTTTTTTTTTATAAGTTAGGCTTCCCAATGTGCCTGGCTGGGAGGAACGCTGACACCTGAGATACAGGACTCGTCCTAGTTCGAGTGTCAGGAATTTCACTTAATCGAACATGAGTTAGTCTAATTACTAATAGAATCTAAGTTACTGAAATAGGTCACGCATTAACCCATTTTCGCTCCATATATGACATGATGATGATGATGATGATGTGATATGTGTGTGTGGGGGGGTGTGTGTGTGACTTATGAAAATAAAAAAATAAGATTACAAAATTTAAACAAGGTCGTCACAAACATTTTGCACAAAAAAAAAATAACTTCGAGAAACCTATACCTCTGCTAGTTGGTTTGTTCGAGACACAGATCAATCACTCAGTGGCATCTGGCAAAGTTAATAGTAGCATTCATCATTTATGAGGAAACACTAATAGCTTGAGTTTGAAGCTCGAACATTACCCGTTGCAGTATTGACGTGACCTTAGTCGATGAAGTTATTGTAAGTCGAATGGGTAAGAGAAACATAATAGCAATATGAGAGAATTGTGCAAATATATTAGGTTGGGGAAAAAGTCTTTTCGCATTATACATAGTATGTATGAACTTAAAATAAAATCTCTTTGGCTATACTATTTGTATCTGGCTGGTTTTGGTATCATTGAAAGTTTAAATTTTAAAGAACATAATTCCAAATTCAAATTAGGAAAATGTGTGATTTTCATTTGTTTTCGTACTGTCAAGATGAGTGAATCTAATGAAGAAATTCGATACATTTTAAAATTTTACTACAAAAAAGGTAAAAATGCAACGCAAGCCGCGAAAAAAATTTGCGATGTTTATGGACCCAGTGCAGTGTCTGTGAGAGTAGCACAAATTTGGTTTAAGCGTTTTCAATCCGGAAATTTTGATGTCAAAGATGCACGTCGCTCTGGTCGCCCTATTACGGATAAAATGGATGCCATTTTTGAAAAAGTGGAGCAAGATCGGCATATCAGTAGTTACGACGTAGCTGAAGAACTGGGAATTGACCACAAAACAGTTTTGGCGCATTTGACAAAAACTGGGTACACAAAAAAGCTCGATATTTGGGCACCTCACGAGCTCACTGAAAGAAACCTAATGAACCGTGTACTCATTTGTGATTCTTTATTACGACGTAATGAAACCGAACCATTTTTGAAGAAGCTGATAACTGGTGATGAAAAGTAGATCACGTACGACAAGAACGTGCGAAAAAGGTCATGGTCAAAGGCCGGTCAGGCTTCACAGACTGTGGCGAAACCCGGGTTAACTCGCAACAAGGTGATGCTATGTATCTGGTGGGATTGGAAGGGCATTATTCATTATGAGCTGTTACCACCAGGCGGGACCATCGATTCTGAACTCTACTGCGAACAACTGATGAGATTAAAGCAAGAAGTTGAGAGAAAGCGGCCGGAATTAATCAAAAGAAGGGGTGTGGTTTTTCATCATGATAACGCCAGACCTCACACATCTTTAGCCACTCAGCAAAAATTAAGAGAGTTTGGCTGGGAGGTGTTAATGCATCCGCCGTATAGTGCTGACCTTACACCTTCAGATTTCCACCTGTTTCGGTCTCTTCAGAATTCTTTAGGCAGTGTCAGGTTAACATCACGAGAGGACTGCCAAAACCACTTGTCGCGGTATTTTGATCAGAAGTCCCAAAATTTCTATAGCAATGGAATCATGTCCCTACCTACAAGATGGCAAAAAGTTATCGAACAAAATGGTACCTACATAGTTTAGATAAATGTAAATAATGTATATTAAAAAATGTTTAGAATTTTCTTAAAAAATGCGAAGAAACTTTTTCCCCAACCTATTATATCAGTAATTAAAAAATCGGCCAGTGAGAATCTGTCACTAAAATCAAACTCAAAGCATTTATTTCAATTAAATCAATTTCAGGCATTTTTGAATTGTCAAAGAGTCGGACAGTTAGTCAGAAAGTTGAAGCTAGATGCCCATTCCAAAACGTAGATCTCATTGGAGAAGAACGGGCAAGAAACTCCACGGACACCCTTTGTTGTCGCTTCGAAGACGGTCATACATATTTACATATATTATTTGTTAAAAAACGTTTAATTAATAACCTTTTAAGGACTGCTCAAACGTATAGCTATTTAAAATTATTCGATTAATATTTAGGTTGGCAGGACTGGTGTCGCGCCATTACTGTTCCGTTGCAAACTTCCGGAAGCAATGGTGGGGCGATACTTGCCACACCAATATTGGAAGAGCGATCGGCAGTTGGTCGTCGGAGTTAGTGCGAGTAACATCTCCAGAATTGTTATAAAATAGCGTGGTTATAGTGTGGTTATATTTTAGACCAGAAAATAAAGTTACAATTATTATTTACGTGTGCGGTTTGATTAATGTGTATTACATCAGAAGTGGTACGGAAACGCGCCCAGATAATGAATCCACAAGCACACTCGAGGGAAAAGATGTGCTTCAAAAATAAGTCGTACGAGTAGCTTGTCATCGAGCTCTGGTTTACCTTCGTCCAGCAGCAGCAGCTCTGATGGACACAAGCGTAGGAAAAAGAGACGCACCAGGCGCGCGTCTCCCGCAGTAAGCCAAAGTGTTATTTTATCTTCAGTGTTTCCTGATTTTGACACATTAGTGGACGATGTTGAAATGTAGATAAAAGTTGTATATAAAAGCCAATGCGCGTGCTTTTCGTGGGTCTGATCGTGTCCTACGTGTCTTTCAAGCTTTGCGAAAATTCCGTTACTATTGGGATCCACTTTTAAAATTTATATAGATTGCAGTGCTGTTAAATATACAACAAATAAGCAAGATAATTAATTCTAGAATCTGTAGGTGGGTATTACTTACACAAGAATTCACGTTTGAAATAATACCTAAATCAGGGGCTCAAATGCAACACGTTGACGCCTTGAGCCGAAAATCAGTTGATACAAATTCCACCCCCATATGCAATGAAAGTGTGTTGGCTATTAGTGAAGCAGATTGGTTATTGACAATTGAGTGACTAGAACCAAGTATTAAAACATTAGAATCAGGTCAGGCCGAGCTTAATAAGAAAGTGTATAATGAGTATTAATTGATAATTACCTTAATAAGGCTACGACTATGGTCTGACTATGGTAGACGGTGGGTTGTCCCTAAACAATGTATTTGGTAAATGATTAAAGCTAATCTAGACGACCTTGGCCATTTTGCCGTGAATATTTTCCCAAAATTAAAAAAAAAAAGTATTATCCAAATATATTTAAAAAATTGCATTAACTGTATTTACTATAACAATATTCATGCAAAAAGGAAGGCAAACTGTTTCCTATACCTACATATGCAAAGCCTTTTCACACGCTTCACATAGACTATCTGGGTCCAGTTGTAAAGACGACGCGTAAAAATATCTATCTCTTGGTGACTTTTTACTCTTTTACAAAATTTATATTTATACCTCCTGTTCGTAACACTAAAGTCAAGTTGTTATTAGCGAGTTGGACAAAATATTTACGGATTTTGATAATCCTAAGCGTCTTATATGTGATGCCGGGAGTTCTTTCACGTCTAAGTTATTCTTTATGTACTGTCAGGACAAAAATATACGACAGCATGTTATAACTACTGCTGTTCCACGCTCAAACGGTCAGGTGGAACGCTTTAATCGCACCATCTTTGACGCATTGAGAAGTATGGGTGCTAATACCAGCTATGATAAATGGGTCACTCATATTACCAGTATATAACAAGATATTGACAGTACTATTAATAAAACCACTTCAGCCGTTCCCAGTGACGTAGTCTTTGGATACTGACTTAAACTGATGCTGACATGCTGGCACAGGAAGATCAATCTCTTGACGTCCCGTTATTAAGGAATAACGTCATCAATCGTATTCAGGTCAGCGCAGACAAACAAAACAGGCTTTTGATTCCAAAAGAAAAGTAGCTCAGTTACAACGTCAACGATTTGGCAGTTATAAGAATTCCCAGTCCATGCAATGACCGGCGAAGTACTAAATTATTAACACTTTTCAAAGTACGTTTCCAGGTGATTGAAGTATAGGCCATACCGCTTTAAAGGATATGCGTAGCGCTGAAAGGACAAGAAGTGCTATGAGGGGACCACGTGTGCCGAAAATATGGAACCTTGAATCAAGTTGCCAGACCTAGATGTTGAAGGTTTGGAAATGGCCTAAGATGTTGTCAGGTATTTGTTAAACCCAAATAATGATTCAATTTACTAAATTTTTGTCTTTTTAGTATTTTCTACTACTTATCATAATATGCTGTCTAGTGCATTTGCCTTCAAACATATTTTGGTATTTGTGTTATTTTATGTTACAGTATTTATTCGTGTAAAATAAATCTGTGACAACTGAGTTTGGGGTTTGTAGTGATATGCAACTAGGGTTGGCCAAAGGCATCGCCTAGGGAAAACTGCAAACTCTAAACATAACTGACCGCTGATGGAACAGTTAGATATATGTAAATACCAACATATGTTAATAGGTCTTTTGAATTGGGGTCTTTCTCTGCTGGCCGCTGATGGAATAGTAGAGTAGACAGTCAATTCAAAAGAGGAGTAGCATTGACATGTTAATAGGTCTTTTGAGTTGATGTCTTTCTCTGCTGGCCGTTGATGGAATAGTAGAGTAGACGCTCAATTCAAAAGATGAGTAATTAGTAATCGCAGCTTCACTCTATGAAATATTGTGACTTATTGTTTCTACTTTGTTCTCAGCAATTGCACCAGACTGGGACGCTATCCGAGGACAGATGCGTGCGCAGGACGGCCGGATGTTGTCGCTTCGAAGACGGTCATACATATTTACATATATTATTTGTTAAAAAACGTTTAATTAATAACCTTTTAAGGACTGCTCAAACGTATAGCTATTTAAAATTATTCGATTAATATTTAGGTTGGCAGGACTGGTGTCGCGCCATTACTGTTCCGTTGCAAACTTCCGGAAGCAATGGTGGGGCGATACTTGCCACACCAATATTGGAAGAGCGATCGGCAGTTGGTCGTCGGAGTTAGTGCGAGTAACATCTCCAGAATTGTTATAAAATAGCGTGGTTATAGTGTGGTTATATTTTAGACCAGAAAATAAAGTTACAATTATTATTTACGTGTGCGGTTTGATTAATGTGTATTACACCTTTTAAAGGGGTTCCGTACCACCAAATCTTTTGTAGTTTACCTTCTTTTTATTTTAAACTAGCTGACCCGACAGACGTTTCCCTGTCCAGTCCAAATTGCAATAATTCATACAAAAATCCCGTAGAAAATGCACTTTTCAGTATTCCCGATTTTCCCAAGTTTTCCGGCAACTTTTCAAATTTTTGTTTTCGTCAGAATTTTACTCGGACTATTACGAACATTTAAAAACAAATATTTGCCATATTGGCCCAACCTTTCTGTAGGGAATAGGGATGCACTTACCAACGAATAAATTTAAATTTTTATTGATACTACTTTATGAGCAGTATCACCTGTGGCTACGTATTAGGACCAAAAACTTATAGTCCAACGACAGACAGACGAACCGATGGACAAAATCTAAATTATAACTTTTTTGTCCAAATTAATATGCAAATCAACACTTTTTAAACGTCAAAATAACCTAAGACGGTTAACCTAACCCTGTGACAGACGGACGGACGGAAGAACAGCGTGAGCTTAGTAATAGCAATGAAACCCTTTGGGTACGGAACCATAAAAATAGAACGTTTAAGTAAACAACATCACTTTGTGTGCCATTAGAAAATTATTGTTTCAGTATGCATCATCATTCTCCTGCCCTTATCCCAATCTATTTGGGGTCGGCGCAACATGTCCTTTTTTTCCATACTTCTCTATTATTCGTCATCTCGGTAGTCACCCCCTTTCTAGCCATGTCATCTTTCACACAATCCATCCATCGTTTCTTTGGTCTTCCCCTACTCTTAAAGCCATCGACATTCATACTCAAAACTTTCCTCACGACATTTTCCTCACTCCTCCGCATCACATGCCCATACCATGACAGCCGATTTCCGCACAATATAATTCAGTATGCATACTGAAAGAAAAATAATTATGAGCTGAAAGTTAAATATTTTACATCTGGATACACATAACATTACGCCTGTAATCCCTAAAGGGATGGCAGAGGTGTACCTATAGTACACACACGGGGCGCGCCTATTGCCATCAACCGGGCACAAATCCACGCTTCTACTGCGAAATTCCGGTTGGATAACCCAATAACGTTTTGCCCGACCGGGGAATCGAACCCAATACCACATGCTCAGTAGTAGCGGTTGCAACCACTAGGCCAAAGAAGCATTCAGAGTTTTTCATCTGTATTGTAAAACAATAAAATTGCAGTTTGTTTTAGAGGTCCTGAATAAAACATCAGACTGATTGAATTCATTGAAAGCCTTTTATCTGAATAAACAACAGAGCGTTAAAATTTTACTAATTAAATTAGTTCGTTTCATTTAAAATGCACAAAGTTGAATTTTTGATAGGGAAACGAAAAAAAAAATACACAGATTATCGGCTTTCGTGATTTTTTTGCTTGGCCAATTTGTAATTACTTAGTTTTGTACGCAGTCCGGCCGTTTTTGCAAGTTTTTTTTTTTAATCCAGACAGTTATTTATTACAAATTTAGTCACTGTTATGAACAGTTCATCATTGTGGATCTCTTATGAAAGTGCCCGATTAGTTTCAAACTCTAACATAACTCTTAGGTAGGTACAGAGCACATCAAGCTACCCCAATCTGTCAAACTTCTTTGATAGATTTTTAACTTTACACCAAAGGAATAAGGTTCATATTTAGTTGGAAAAATTTTACAGATTGGGGTAGCTTGATGTGCTGGTCTTTGTATCATTAATTATAGAGTAGCTTTTGCCAGCGGCTTTGCCCGCGTGGATGTCGGAAAATATCCCACGGGATCGTACTACCGGGAATTCCTTCCTTATTCCTTGTCTAAATTATAAAGGGAACCTCTGTGCAAAATTTTAGCTTCCTAGGTCCAAGGGTTTGGGCTGGGCGTTGATGAGTCAGTCGATCAGTCAGTCAGTCAGTCAGGACTTCTCTTTTTATTTATACAGATCACTCAGACTCTCCTAGTATGTAGCTCATGGTTTTTGTCTCAGTTTTGATGATGGTCTGGCAGTTTGAGTAACTTATGCGGCCTACCTAAGTGTCCAAAATCAAATCAAAATCAAAAGTTATGTATTCAAATTAGTCTGTGAATCAGCACTTTCTGAACGTCAAATTTACATAGACAGTCCCCACAAAATGCCCGCTTCACCACTTCTTAGTGTTTTGCTGGGAAGAAGTAGTAGCGCAACAAACTCCCCAGCAGCACAGCTGTCTGTTCAGTTAGAAGAACTTGATTATATACAATAGTATGCAAAATAATTTACGCAACACAAAACAATAAATTATATTATTTGTCAAATAAAATAAACAATTTTAGGAACTCTTATAACCTGTCATTATGTAAGCTAATTCTGGAGAAAGAACATAAACATTGTCTTGAGTTAATCACAACGACCAACTATTCTTATCGTTTAAGTAATTAAATAAGTCCTTTATTTGGTTCTAAGTTGAGTTGCACGACTGGACGGACAGGTCTACTTAAATCTGTGTGGCTTTCCATCAAAATATCCGTTCAGACACCAATTACATGGTCCTCACTTGACCTGACTCAAATTATGTCTGGCCTTTAAAAGAGACTGTGAACTCTGATTTTGTTTCGGCCTTTTTTCTCAGAGTATTCGGATAGGAAACGCCGACCTCATCTATGTAGTTTTTAAAATATGATTGACGAGTAAAAGTATTTGTACCCACTTAAGTCAATCAATCAATCTGCCTAGCCTTTTCCCAACTATGTTGGGGTCGGCTTCCAGTCTAACCGGATGCAGCTGAATACCAGTATTTTACATGGAGCGACTGCCTATCTGACCTCCACAACCCAGTATCTGGGTAATACGATACCCCTTGGTAAGACTGGTTGTCAGACTTTCGGGCTTCTGACGACCCGTAACGACTGTCAAAGATCCACGAATGACAGCCGGGACCAACGGCTTAACGTGCTTTCCGAGGCACGGAGGAGTCTCGGTGTGTAAAGAATGGTCACCCATCCACTGACCAACCCCGGCAAGCGTAGCTTAACCTGATGGATCGACCCGTGCGGCTGTTATTACTTAGCCACGAGCTCCTCTTGTACCTGCCTTGTACCAGACCTACTTAAGTATGAAAATAAAAAATCATTTACTAAAATATATAAATATCTCACGAATCGTATACTTAGTTTTATAAAAACCAGCAAATTAAAAGATTCAATGAATACTTACTCAACAAAATTTTCATTATACCTCACCTGACAAAAAGAAACCGCTTTAACTTAATCTCCTAATGTATAAACTCGCTAATTAACAACCCCACATTAGCATTTTGTGGGGAAAATATTAGACTTATCATAAAGGCGACCGTACAAAATTTTATAAGCGAATCTCTCAACCCGGTTTGATAAATGAGATATTGAGTGGGTCATATCAATCATATGGGGACGGACGGGTAGATTCGAAAACAAATTTTGCTTGTAATCCTTTTTGACCCTGTTCCATTTAGGCAGATGTAAATTTTAATTGAATAATTTAGCACAAAGTTCTATTCGTTAGAGGATTTTTAGGTAAGCTATTCAAAAGCGATTACCTTGGCGTAAAAAAACAGTACCTCGCGTCAAGGTATACCTGAATTATGTTAGTTTACCGAAGGTAAATATTCATTGGTTATGAAACTGTAAGGTCTAAAAGCAAAACCAATACCAATACATACCTTCATTTTGGTAAACATCTACAAAAGATTGGTATGAAGAATATAAAACGGTAACTAAATTGAATTTACCGGATCGTTCATCACATCTTAATAAATATGAAACACTCGCACGAAAACTCATTTCTTTTAAACAAAGAATAAATAAATCTTGATGAAAATTACGAAATTTAGTAACATTTTATATACAAACACGTGACTCGATACACATTACATTATGAAATTATCAAGTCATTACATATTATTTTTGTATTCAAAAAAAATATTGAAATTTCTCCGAGTCCGGGATATTATCAAGTACTCATTATTCTCCTGCCCTCATTTCAATTTATATGAGGTCGGCGCAACATAACTGTTTCTTCCATACTTCTCTATTAGTCATCATCTCGGTAGTCACTCCCTTTCTAGCCATATCATCTTTTACAAGTTCCATCCATCGTTTCTTTGGTCTTCCCCTACTCGTATAGCCATCCACATTCATACTCAAAACTTTCCTGACGACATTTTCTTCATTCTACCATGACAACTCATTTCCGCACAACTTTTCAGTCACCGGTGTCACTTTCAGACTTCCTCGTATTTACTCATTTCTTATTCTATCCATTTGCGTAACACAACACATCTCTCTTAGCATTGTCATCTCAGCTGCATGCAATTGCCTTTTGTGGCCCAACATTCTGATCCGTACAAAACAGCAGGTCTAACCGGCGGGAGTTGCAGATTGTTCCCATGATCTGTCACCATTTCATCCATCCAATGTTTATTCTGTGCTTTACTCTTTGTATATAATCATACTGGGTCTACGTCTTAATGACTTGCAGTCTCAACATAAGACTTCTGTGAGATATTTGGTCTACAACATTTTAAAGTCGGGCAGGTAGAATGATATGGCTAGTTTCATGTTTGTGTACATCGATGATATCTTATTTTTCAAAAACTAAGTATTGACACAGATTACTACAGATGGGACACTCCGCAGTTTAGGTATGAAGCTACAAGTACGCGGCGGGCTCAGGCTCATGTCACTGGGTCAATTCAGTGTGGGCTGCCGCGCACCGGCCGGCTCGCACGTTAGTTCGATACTCACTCACGTGCCGCGTCGTAAAAGAAGACAACCCTAACGAGTCAGATAGAGGTACGCGATAGAAATAGAGGCAACTTATAGGTGAATATAACTGTAGGTAATGAAGCGTTGTGCGGCCTGAACTGCCCTTTATTGTGTCATAGCAAGAGTCGCTTTTTATTTAAATGATTTTGCGCAGTGTCCCATCCGTATTAATCTGTGGTATTGACAGTAAAATGATGTACTCTCGAAAAAGTTCTGTCACTTTATTCGCAGTCTGTTTCCATTCCACTTACTTTGTAATTGTCTTCAGAAATATTCTCATTTGTTGGTTTAATACATTGTTAAAGAAAAACAGCACTAATTGCAGCTATCTGCACCCCGGTGGGTACTTTATTAATTACTAACTACACAACAGCGAGCTTCCTTCTGTCGAGACTTTCAACTAAAGCGGGATAAAACCTGTTATTAAATGTAATCAACACTCCATGGTTTTATTCCATTCTCTAATTAGCAGAGATTTTGTTTTTTCTTTTATTTTTTTCTCGCTTCTACTGTATTTTTATTTTCTTGTGCATTCACTTTAAAAGTATTGTTAGTCTGCTTACTCGTTTAATATTTACTTTTCTTCGTCTACAAAGGAATCAGAATTAGGTAAAGATATATATGAGAATATCACAGATAACGTTCCAAAAAGCAAAACTTTATGAAACATAGCAACGTTGCTTTTAACTATTCAAGCAAATCTCAAGTCAAATACCGCATTCAACAGGAGCAAAAGTCCTTTCATACAATTTTGAGTTACAATAAAACTTTTAAAAGACTATTCGTTGTCTGTGGCGAGTTGAAAGCCTTTTCAGAAAATACTTGTCCATGAATACCGCTGTCTATTTCCACTGAGTCTTTGACTTTTAAACATACAACAAATGTATTTCCTTTGGTGCTACCTTTGTAAATTTTCTTTTAATTATCTGTGTCTTTAACTTTGTTATTCTTAAGCTGTTGTTGATTGTGTACTTTTAAATAAAGGCCACTTTCTATTTTATCTTGCCACTGTGAAAGTTGATATCAGAACTGTATCAGGAAATCTTGCAGTAGGTTTACCAAATGATTATAATAATTATATTCTACTACAGAACTTTACTTACTCACCTACAACTCGAAGCGAAGCGTCTCTGCTTCAAGTCTGCATGGCAAAATTTAAATTTGCTTTCATCTGTCAGTTTGTTGCTACTCCTCTACAGGTCGTATTTTACAACCGATCTGGCCGAAACTTGGTATAAAGGTTAATACTACTATATAGATTTTTTTACCGTCGGGGATTTTTTACTGGAGGGGTACTTCCTCCAAAAAGGGAGCTACTGGATATCTCTGCCTTATGAGATCTGATTTCGTTGGTTCTTTTTTTATTTGAAAGGTTATTTAAAGTTGGTATCTTAAAAATTTGGTGAAAATCTGGTAAATAAGAAATATAGTAAATATCCCGTTTTAAATAACTTAAGTGGTATATTAAATGTTGCAAAAAAGTTTGTGCTCGCAAGGTCTACTGTGCTCAGAACTACTAGTAAAATACTATTTAAGGCCCCTTTGCACCACAAACCACTGAATGCGATAATAATATATTTAAAACATCTTTTTGTCTCTGTCGTACGTACATACGTTAAGCACCAAATGTATTTAGAGGTTTGGGGTGCAAGCGAGCCTAACAGCCTAAGTAGTACACCTCACCCTCACCATAAATAAAAAGATGAACCACTTTCTTAAGACAAAGGCTCTAGTGTCACCGCATAAAGACAGCTTACCTGTTGTTGTAGCCTAGTGGTGTGACCGTCGGACTGACAAATCATAGGTTTCGAGTTCGAACCCTAGGCACGCACCTTTGACTTTTCGGATTCATGTGCGTATAGTATAATTATCATTTGCTTAAAAAAACGGTGAAGGAAAACGTCGTGAGGAAACACGTCTGAGAGATATTTCTCGACGGTATGTGAAGCCAAGTCAGAGGCCCAGGGCGGCATAAAAACTCTGACACCAGGTTAGTCACCAACCACACGAGAAAGACCCGTTGTTGAGTGTTTTCATAAGCAAATCGAAAAACTATGGATTGTAACAGCCTTTATTTCATTCAAAGAAGAAGGCATACAAATGCTTGCAGTTAATTAGTATTACAAGCAACTGCCGTGATATCTAGGTCATCTTTGCTATCTATGCTATATAGGACAAGCTCTTCAAGTGGAATAAGACCGAGTTTGTTGTTCTTACTCGTCATAATCCCATTTGAGATTTTGTTTTGTTACGCGTGACGGCCACGGAGACGGTGTGTGTGGCTATTACCATTTTTCTCGGAAACCACTAGGCCGATTTTGAAACAGTTTATTGCTTTGTTTAGGCCTCATTCCTGAGTATATTCTTAGCTAAGGTTTATATTGTAACAGACCGCCAGGGGGCGCTACAATATACACATGTTTCTCAAAAACGGTTATTTTATTTACTCAAGTAAAAATAAGACAGTTTAATATTTAAGACATCTCGAGTTTTGTCAAGTCGTGAAAACTGAGCGAAGCAGGGGCGAGTCGCTAATGTAGATATAAAAATAAGTAATGCTTATTTACCTAGTAGTGAATATGATGTAGATGTAGACATACTACAAACTGTATAGACAGATTGAGAACCTAAAGTAAACAATAGAAAAGTATACAGACTTTTATAGCGGATAGTGTGGTTTTCATTTCCGCACAAGGCACAATATTTGCTTTGGCTCTGGATTCTGAGTGTAATATCACAGAATCCACAGTAGTTTATCTGAGCAGTGACCTTGAATTAAGGCGGAGTTTGCTTGAAAACGATCAAAAAGGTGTTTTTTTTAAAGCAGTGTCTCTCATAAACCGTAAATAATTTTGACAAATAAAAAAAAAATATATTTTCAAGTCCTTTTCGCATACAGTGATGGAGCTCAAATAATTAAACAATATACTTTAATACACCAAAAAAATCTTCAAACATACCTCTTAATAAACTTTAAAAGCAGTTTATCCCTCCATTAACAATTACAATTTTAATTTCAAATATACCATAACATTTCAAATGCCAAATTTCATCCAGTAATGGATTATTTATTATTAAATAGTTAATTTCTAATTTTATACGATTTTATTTGCACTTTTACGACATAGTTCCGGGACGCGTGAGAGTCTTCTATCTCGCGCGTCAAACTAGACAGCCATAACGCCATTTCACTTACACACCGAGCTAAACCACGCTTGAATCTAGGGCCTTAATTACAGCCGCTCGGAAGTTATATACGCGTCCGTCCGCGCGCCTACTGTTATATACTGTGATATCGAAACGCGTCGTTTCGGCTGTTTTCTATGAAGATATGATACTTCTTACTATATTATACTGTGGTAATATTGTCATACAATGGATGAAAACAATCTTGCTTAAACATGAGCATAACAGATGATGAACTTAGCTAATACAAAATTGTTTTAATGCTTGGCAAGATTATTCATGCTTTCAGGGTTACGAGTATCTTGCTTTCTAAGGCCGGATTTTTCCAACGCCACGTTACTCAAGAAATAATTTTGATTTTTTTTAGGTTGGTTGGTAGGTTTAGGTTTAAAGAAGTTATATTTCTCATAAAAACTTGAAATCAGTTAACAGTTCATAGAAAATGAGATACAAAGTGCTTACATCTAAGTATTTATAATTATCATGTTTTTCTCTGGGGTGTTAGTGATTTTACAGGGTACATATATATGTGTTTATGATTTAAATATGTTATAATATAATCACACTTCTTTAAATCTTCCGGTAGATTATTGAACAACTGTGCTCTCTCAAATAATATTTTTTTTTGCCGTAATTTGCCCGTTCATTCATTAGTTGAAGCTGGTTTATCCATACAAAAACTATCAAACGTCAATTTTATTTCACAGTTATAAGATCAGCGACGTTGGTTAAATCAGCCCTTGGTTGGTTGGCTTTTTTTCACCTTATTATTTTAGTAGTAGTTAGTACTAACTTCCTACGTAATACAGTATTCCTGATCTTTTATTTAAGGGTGATGTGCTAAGGTAGCCCGCGAAATTCAAATATTCTTACGTTTTTTGCAATTTGCAGATTAGTGTCAGGTTTATGTTGATTAAAATATGATTCGCGGCCGTAACTAATATGGTTTTACAGAATTATAATCGTTAGAATCAGCAATACAACTCCATAAGTTAGAATTGACCTCAAATCTCATGATTTCATGAAATAGTAATTCAATAGGGTATTATGAACTTAGAGAGTTGTATTGATGATTTTTATGATAATAATTCTATAAATAAATATTTGATACGCCCGCGATTCATATTTAGATCAACATACAACCTAATACTGACTTGCAAATTGCAAAAAACGTAAGAAATATTGAATTTCGCGGGCTACCCTGGCGCTTTAGCCTTAAGTAAAGCTCATCCATTAATATTTCAGTAAGATATTATAATGTGCTGAAACACCTCTAGGTCGTACATAGTGAAGGGTTTCGTCTAGACACACAGTGTTTGATTATAGTAGCGTAGTCTACCCATAATTCATTTACAAGCTATATCTCTTGTGGTGGCTAAGTAATAACAGCCGCACGGGTCGTTCCATAAGGTTAAGCTACCCTTGCCGGGGTCAGTCCGTGGATGGGTGACCATCTTTACATACCGAGACTCCTCCGTCCCTCGGAAAGCACTTTAAGCCGTTGGTCCTGGCTGTCATTCGTGGATCTTTGACAGTCGTTACGGGTCGTCAGAAGCTCGAAAGTCTGACAACCAGTCTTACCAAGGGGTATCGTATTACCAGTTAATGGGTTGTGGAGGTCAGATAGGCAGTTGCTCCATGTAAAATACTGGTATTCAGCTGCATCCGGTTAGACTGGAAGCCGACTTCAACATAGTTGGGAAAAGGCTAGGCAGATTGATTGATCTCTTGTGCTGGCAATAAATATGGAGGGGAGGGCAAACGATAGGCTTCCGCGTCTTGTAAGAAGGTGTTAGTTCGAGTTCATTTACACTCCAGATTAATATTTTTATAATAGGTATAGATGGAATCATTAATCTTTTCGAAATTATAAAGATGATAGTAGAATTAGCTGTTAAGTAGTTTAAAATTTAACGGGAAAAGAGAACATTAAATAAATTTGTGTATTAATAACGGAAGTCTATGGAAGAGGGGAGAAATTAAACTGTGTCGAATAATTAATGCAATAGGAAATAAATAATAAGCAATTCATTAAGCAAGCTCCCATGATAATCAACAATTATTTAATTGTAGGGGTCAACATAAAAAAAAAACCAGCCATCTATAAAAATGGCAAAAAAATCACGTTTGTTGTATGGGAGCCCCCTAAAATTTTTATATTATTCTATTTTTTAGTATTTGTTGTTATAGCGGCAACAGAAATACATCATCTGTGAAAATTTCAACTGTCTAACAATCACAGTTCATGAGATACAGCTTGGTGACAGCCGGACAGACGGATGGACAGCGGAGTCTTAGTAAAAGTTTCCGGTTTAACCCTTTGGGCACGGAACCCTAAAAACTGGCAAAATTATAGTAAAACTTAACAAACATAAATAATAATTATTTTCGTAATAAATGTTATTTTAACTAAAAGGATGCGAAAATAAAGTTCTATGTGGGAATGATTCTGTGAGCAAACAAACAACAAACAACAATTAGTTACTTGAAATAATAAATGAACAAACGCTACCGAGCAGACTTTAATTTTGCTCCCAAAATTAATAACTTAACGTCTTTTACTAGGTTTTTAATTATGGTTTTACCCGAAAATTAATAAATGAGTCACATGACACTGTGACTGTACATTTTCGTGGCATCAATGTTTCACAATCGTGGCGAGTTCCTAAGTAATTTGTTTACTTTTCCAGTAATTTTTTTCCGTTCTTTATTTTGTTTTTTGAACACAATCTGCCTGCTAGCCCTTTCCAAACTATGTTGGGGTCAGCTTCCAGTCTAACCGGATGCAGCTGAATACCAGGTTTTTACATGGAGCGATTGCCTATCTGACCTCCATTACCTAGTTACTGGGTAATACGATACCCCTTGGTAAGACTGGTTGTCAGACTTTCGGGCTTATGACGACCCGTAACCACTGTAAAAGATCCACGAATGACTGCCGGGACCAACGGCTTAACGTGCTTTCCGAGGCACGGAGGAGTCTCGTTATGTAATGATGGTCACCCATCCACGGACAACCCCGGCAAGCGTAGCTTAACCTGATAGATCGACCCGTGTGGCTATTATTACTTAGCCACGAGCTGCTCAAACATACAATACTCTTACTTAACCAAATTGTGTTCAATCTGCCTAGCGAAAAAGGCTAAGTAGATTGAACACAATTTGGTTATATGTTTAATGATTCAAGTAGTCTAGTCCTTTGGTCTAGTAGTCCTGTTGATGTCAATAGGCTCGCCATGGACATGGGATGTAACCCCTTGTCGCACGGTACCGCATAGGTAGGCATAGGTTTATGATGTTTGTACCACGGGATGACGTAATGAAACACGGGCACTCTGTTAGATCGTATAATGCGGACTGCCGGCTCCGGCCGGCGCCTGACCTACCTACCTTACATATTTATTTATCCATATACCTACATTACAAGGTTCATAAGATAAAGCCTCAAAGTCAACAGATATCGGGTCGCAAGTGAAAATAATCGTAAAATACCATCGTCCAATAGCGACCGCGGGCTGCCAGTACTTGCGAATGAGGTTCGGTTGACATTCCGAGCGTTTTCTATTATAAAGCGACACTCCAGTGGTACAGACAACAAAAGAGATATCTAGGCAGGGTATACTAACATATGTAAACGTATGACGGCAGCCATATTGTTTAGCAGCTGCGAGAGACAGCGACTAGATGGCGCTAGTGGAACGTGCACCGGACGCATCGTAGACAAATCATTCACTCTATCGATCATTTCGCTTAAAAGACTTAAAGTCCAAATGATCGATAGAGTGAATGATTTGTCTACGATGCGTCAGGTGCACGTTCCACTAGCGCCATCTAGTCGCTGTCTCTCGCAGCTGCTAAACAATATGGCTGCCGTCACGTATATTAAAATATTTTCGTATTGCTTCATGTTCAATTTCGTGACAATATACAATTTTGTGTTGGTGTGTTACAATTTATTGCAAAAACAAAGTAAATATAAAATTGAACATGAAGCAATACACATACAAAATGTTAGTGTGTCCTGTCTAGATATCTCTTTTGTTGTCTGTACATAACTGGCGAAATATGGGTGTACTATAATAAATATAATAGGTACTTAACCTAATCTTGCCTAACCCTTATGGCAAGCAAGGGCTGAAATTATTTTATGTTATGTAGGGCCCTTAAGAACCCTTATTATAAATTATTTTATGTTATGTAGGGCCCTTAAGAACCCTTATTATAAATAAGAAAATGATTAAAAGCTATTTCTTAGTAAAATACTTTTTAGTGGTGCCCGTTTAGAGATAACCATTCCCAAAATCCTGACTGACGGCGGAAATTCAAGAACGGATATTCAACTGAAAACTCACTTTAATACAAAACATCCTGTATAAAGCTTCCTCGCGCTGCTACATTTTGAACTCGTTACTAATTCTCATCACGCTTGCGCCATACAAAAGACAACCCTTCCCTTTACAATTTCTTGAGTACTCGTAAACAAGAGACATCTGCTTCATTTAGGATAAAGCAGTAAACTTTAACTCTAGACACATTGTAGAAGAGTTAGTAGGTCGTAATTTGTATGAGTTAAAAGGATTTTATTTTCGGTTTTTACGATTCAATAATCTTTTTAATAGTGTTTATGTAATTATGTTACGGTTAATGTGATTAATTGAAAATTATTAATAATCCATCATTATTAATAATTACCTCATGATTTGGTAAATGGGTTTAAAGAACTTTATTTCTCATAAGAATTTATTTATTTATTTAAATAATATGGGAGACTTACAGCTAAAACAAACAGATCAAGGACAGTACCATTAATCAGAAAGCCAATAACAGGTCACTTTTAAAAAACAGAAAAAAAAAGAACCTAAATTCTAAGTTACAAAGTTACAAAGTAAACAGCATAATTGCTATGCTGCTTGTACTGCATAACAACCATCATAACATTTTTTAGTTAAAAAAGTTACGGCTTAAGCACTTCCTGGCTGACGACACACTAGTCAGGAACGGATCTATATCAAACTGTTTACAAAGCTTATTAAAATTTTTGCTTGCACGCACAACGCACGAATTCTGCCTAATAATATTGAAGCAAACGGCACTCGCAAAGGTGGATTGTATCGCTTAGACATCATGGGAGTGTTGAAATAGAATCTTGCCAAAATATCGGGACAGTATAGTATTGCTGAAGATTTTCAACAAACACACACAGTCAGAGATCTCGCGGCGGTTGATTAAAGGTAATAAATTAAATTTTTTACATAGATTATGATAGTTTTCCGAATGATACGGTACTTTTTGATGATAGCATAGAAACATTATGAACCTTTTTTGGATGCTCTCAATGCGGTTAATATATTTGTGGTAACATTTATTTATAAAAATAACAGTTCGCTTAAAATGAGATACTTAAGTGATTCTAATTATTGCTATTAACATTGGTTACCTCTAGGGTGCTGGAGACATTCTAGTTATTAGCTTACTCCGATTTATGTTATTTCAAATGTTGTGATGTATTGCCTTAATCTGCGTCTTTACATTGTCACATTTTTTTACATCCTCGGGTAGACTGTTGAACAGCCGTGCTCCTTCAACCAATATCGTTCGTTTGCCATAATTAGTGCGAGCGTGCGCTGGTTGTAACTGAATTTTGTTTTTATTCATTACGTTGTATATTATATTTCTCATACGTAGTTGTATGTTTGATTGAACAGATTTGGTGATGTTTTTTTTAATAAGGACGCATGTGTAGTGTTTGTAAAGATGAGTTATATTGAGTAGTAGTAGTAAATGTGAATATAAAATTGAAACTCATCACTTTTAGTAGTTGTTGGTGTTGTGTTAGTTGTTGTGTGTTGCTCTTTGCACGTCGACTGTACACATGGGTGTACATAAGGAAAAATCCTTTATATAATAGGTATACAAGCTTATATCATATTTAAATAAACGTAAAAAAACATCATGCGATGGAATAAAATCATCATCAGTAGTTGTGAACCTATGGCGTTCGCAACTAACCCCCCCCCCCCCCCCTGGGGTTTTGGGTTCATAAATTAGTACATAATTTACAGTCAAAGGGTAATTCACTACTCTCGTCGGTAAAAGTAATAAAATACAATAAGACTCAAAGTTATTTCCAGTAGGTATTTATTTATAATACCACAATACGTACAAAATAATACATAACTGTGAGCCCTGCTCCGTTCAAACTCACTTTTAGACACACGTAATACTTGAATTATTTCACTTGCTTGCAGCACAACTAGTAACAGACTGACCCATGAGCTAACGCGCTACGCCGGCAACCATCAAGAGTGGGGAACGGATGTAGCGCGTCACCTCGTTTGGTAAAACAGTATCATTAAAACAATTCTAAAATTATTTTAAATATTTGATTTAACGTTACATAAAATACAGGAATTAAATAATGCATAACTTTAACTGTAAAATCAATGTTTAATAAAATAAATGGATCGTAGCCATACCAATAGTAACGCCATCTAACGGCATAAGATGACAATCATTTCCAACGTAGATATTACCATATTACTGTATCATACCCGCACAACAATAGCTAACAGATTAGTACACTTTCAAAAATCAGTAGCCTATCTTATTTTAACTAAATTCAAACATAACTAAGAGAACCTTACATGCAAAATTGTTTATTGATTAAATTAAAATATAAGACTAACATAGACTCCGTAAAATCAACATTAAAAATTAAAATCATTCTTCTATTTCTTTGTTCAATAGGTATTTATTGATAATACCTACCGCAATACTTAAAGGTACTGAACTAAAATAGTAAATAAACTTTGAAAATTATTACATTTATCGGTACTAAGGTTACATTATTAATAATCACCGGTAAATGGGATTAATTTCTTACTATTACCTCGACTTTCGGTAATTACACTTCTGGACACATCTATTGGCCCACCTTAGAGTTTAGGTTTCGATGGCCCCTACCGAAATATGATTGCTAGATTGAACAAAAACTGTTGATGCAGTTTTAAACCTGATACATTTTACCATCTTTTTCGATCGTATTGTTTTAAATTTGAATTCAGAATACCATACGACATGGAGCTACGCCTAACAAGTCGGATATGCGCCTTGTTAAAGGCAATTGATTTTTGAATAAAAAACATGTTTTATCAAATAAAGGTTTAATTTAATAACGCGTGTTGCCTCCATGGGCATCTACCACAGCTCTCATACGATTAGGCATAGAGTTTGTCAACCGCTCTATGAAATTTTGAGGGATCATCTCCCATTCCTCTTCTATGGCAGTTTTCAACTCCTGCATCGTCTGGGCAACTGGCTGACGAGCCCTAACACGTCTTTTTAGCTCGTCCCACATGTGCTCAATAGGGTTCATGTCTGGGCTTCTGGCTGGCCAGTCCATAACTGTGATGTTGACATCCCTAACATATTCCCTGACGATGCCGGCCGCATGGGCTCTTGCATTATCATGCATAAAAAGGAAATTTGGGCCCACATAGTCCGCGTATGGTATCACGCAGTATCACGTGAGGTTCTAAGCACTCACGAATGTACCTTTCAGCATTTAATGTTGGCAGCCGTGGTCCTGTAACAACCTCAAGTTGAGTTTTGCCGCTCGCGGATATACCGCCCCAGACAGTCCATGAGCCACCGCCATAAGCAACCCTCTCATCAAAGCAGCATTGTGCGAAACGCTCTCCCTTACGTCGGTAGACCTTCTTCCTTCCATCATTGCCATGTAACACAATTTTAGACTCATCAGAAAAGAGTACACGGCTCCAATCTTGCTGTGTCCAATTTAAATGACTGCGTGCGAAATGAAGGCGCGCTGTTCGGTGGGCTCGCGTTAGTTTGGGGCCATTAGCTGGCTTGTGTGGTACCATATCGCGTTCTTTTAACCTTCTTCGAACCGTTCGAGCGCTCACAGATACTCCGTGGAAGTCGTGAAGTTGGTTTTGTATCTCAATGGAGGTAAGGTGACGATTTCTCAAGCTGGTCGTCACGATGAATCGATCCTGTCTTTCAGTTGTGACCCGAGATCGTGGCCTTCCTTGGCGACAAACAAAGCCGCCAGTCTCTAGGTACCTCCGATAAACATTTCGGACCGCAGATCGACTTAAATTAAGTTGAGCACTCACGTTTCTTTGGCTGTGTCCGGCCTGAATAAGTGCCACAGCTTGGGCGGCGACTTCAGGTGAAGTATCCATAGATTATTGATAGAACCTCACCTTAATGTTAAGAATAAGTAATGTTTGTTGCAAAACCAAAGATATCAATCACTTTTTCAAGAATTAAATCCAAGTAAACCAATAAAACCAAGTTTTCTTAGTATTCGATTGTTTGATATCAACAAACAGGCTCCAAATTGTCTTTTGTTTCTTTAAATTCTGTGTTCGAAATTCAAAAAAAGACTATTGAATGAAATTGTGAATGTGCCAGGTTCAAAACTGCATAAAAACTTTTTGCTCGACCTAATATAAAATTTTAGCTAGGACCAAACGAAACTGAAAATACAAGGTGGGCCAAAAGATGTGTCCAGAAGTGTATTAATAATGATAGACAATTATTAATAATTTTCAATTAATCACACTTACCGTAATAATTATATAAAAAAAAGTAATAATATCGTGCTAATACCCAATATAATGGAAAAGAGTTCCTGGAAGGACTTGGGGGAGGCCTTTGCCCAGCCGTGGAACAGATAGGCTATGTAAAAAAAATGTAGATACCCACCTAGGCACGCTGTTTAAAAAAATTGTGTCCAACAAATTGCACATACCTTTTTTTTTTTTTTGTTGATGGGAAATGATCAAATGACTTCTCCTGCTCTGGCCGGAGCGGGAGGGCGTCAAATTTTTACTGACTAAAAGCCACCCGTGTTCCTTCAGGTGCCTGTAACATGGCAATTTCACGATTTGGGTCCCAAAGAAGATTTTGATGCTTTTCGGCTGCACACAAAATTAACTTTTGTTCTTTTTCACGATTATAAAAATTTAAGATTTTTTTTAGTAAATTATGAGAGCCAAAACACGATTGGCACAATTGGGCTCGATGAAAAAAATTGCAACGTTTCCCCAAACATTGCATTTTTTTTAAGAGAAAAAACTGTTTTATTCGATTGTAATTATAGCAATTTCAGTCAAATTTCGTCTACACGTTCACCATTAAATACATAAAGGGATTATAGGTTCATTTTAATGTAACAGAGCGGATAGAATTTTAAAAAGAAATATTTTTAAAATTCTATATGCTCCGTTTGGCGATACCAATGCTCCACACCCCATTACGATACCATGGGGGAAGTTCCAGGTAGCCCACGAAATTCAATGTTTACAATTATATGTGTTATGTATTTATGCGACCGTGAAATTTATATGTATTTATAAAATTATAATCATTAGAATCAGTAATACAACTCCTTAAGTAAGTATAATCCTAAATATCAAGACTTCTTGAAATAGTAATTATTAGGATGAACTTAGAGAGTTGTATTGATGATTTTAATTATTATAATTTTATAAATACATACATGTTACGGTCATGAATTATACTTTAGTCAACATACATCCTGATACTGACCTGCAAATTTCAAAAAATGTAATAAAGTTTGAATTTCGCGGGCTAAGCCGATTTATTACGAAAAGTCCCAAACTCCATTCTACTTACAAAGAAGGAAGCAATCATAACAATTCCCTTAACAACAAAATCGAATAATTACAATGAAACACACTTTACCCATTACCAAGACAAAAAAATCTCCGAATCAAACATAAGAGTGTTTATTATCTTATAAAGTACTTCACAAAATAAATTCGTTCCTAAAAAAACAGGAAAATAAAATGAACAAAATACTTTTAAAAGGAAAAGTGACAGGCCTTTATGAGCGTTTATGTAAATCCGCAGCCAGAATTTTATTTATAGGCAAGTTAGCTATAGAACCATGCTATAAAGAAAAAAGCGGATCAGGAGCGATGAGGAACGTGGGTATCACGGCGACAATACTTGTACCCTATGCATGAATAAATGATTCTGTACAAAATAATAAAAACGTTAGCTTTCGTAAAACTTGTTAGCATACCCAAGTACGCCGAGGAAAAGAACGGGTTATCTATTTCATTACATTTTATTTATTTATTTATGTATAGGTACTCCAACGACTTGTTCACTAATACATATTACATAAAATAACTTATAAGTATATCTATTAGTATGGTGAATTTGTCACTTAAAGAAGTACACAGCTTAAACATAAATAGAAAATATATACAAATTATAAGAATCTGTTAAAAGTGATTTAAAAAAAACAAACAGAAGTAAAAGTTTGCAAAAGTTAAGATATCTTGATTAAGGCGATTCTGTTTATAATGTACTAGCTTCTGCCCCCCGTCGCATCGCATCGCCTGCTCGAGCTATTACTTCGTTTTCGCTTAGTGCTTTTTTTCTTTTTTCTCGCCTCCTAACGGTCCAAACGTGATGTTATAGCCTTCCTCAAGAAATGTGCTATCAAATACAAAACGATTTTTTTTAAATCCGTCTGGTAGTTTCAGAGATTAGCGCGTTGAAACATACAAACAAACAATCAAACTATTTAACTTTATTATTATAATAGAGTTGATTACCATTAAAAAAATTATATTGAGCCAACCTTAAAAAAAATAGACATATTACGCAATCGCAGATTTTTTTTTGTACTTTTCAAGAGGAGCAATTCCGTCATACATGATTGTTGCGTAACTTTAACCATTTACGCTTGCGCACGCAACGGAAGCTCTCGAAAAGAAAAAAAAATCCCATTTTTGCAATATTTTTCATTGATGCTCCGCTCCTATTGGTGTAGCGTGATGTTATAATAGTCTATTAGCCTTTCTCAATAAATGGGCTATCTAACACTAGAAGATTTTTTTAATTTGAACCAGTAGTTCCTGAGATTAACACGTTCAACCGAACAAACAAACTCTTCAGCTTTATAATATTAGTATAGAATTATAGATAATGCATCTCAATTAAAATGGAAGAGACGAGAAGAGGCGTAGGTTACGAAAAGTTTAAATTTAATCAAAATCTCTTCATGTTGACTTTATGCAACATATTCCGTTGGTTCAAAAGTTATGAAAAGTCACTCATACTTTGTCAGTAGATACCACGCAATCATCCCGCGTCCGCTTATGTTTTACGCTTTCTGTGTAGTGGAGCTTCTATTTGCACAAAAAAAAACTTTTTCACACAAATGTTGTGTAGAAAAACGCGGTAAAATAATTATGGCGTTTCCCAAATTCTTGTGCAAAAATAAGAAAGGGCAGGCCGGATTTTTGCCTTAGAAACGATGGTTTTGGTATTAAATTGTAAATTGTTTTCATGCTATACCTGTGAGAAAAGTATTTGAAATATTACATTATAATATTAAGGGAGATGCACTAAGGTAGCCCACGAAATTCAAATTTTGCAATTTGCAAGTCAGTGTCAGGTTGTATGTTGATTAAAATATGATTCGCGCCCGTTACTAATATCGCTTTACAGAATTACAATCTTAAGAACCAGCAATACAACTCCATAAGTTAGAACTGACCTCAAATCTCATGAAATCAGGAGCAAAAAACGTAAGAAAATTTGAATTTCGCGGGCTACCTTAGCGCATCTTAAGGTACACTGAATACCAGACAACGTAGTTTGTTTCTTGTATTCGTATTTATTCGATACAATATTATTATTAAAACGTCCAACCATCTTCTCTTAATTATAATGCTAATCTAATATATTAATATAATTATCAAATCAAATCAAAACCATTTATTTCAATCCATTCAGATCAATCAATCTACCTAGCCTTTTCCCAACTATATTGAGGTCGGCTTCCAGTCTAACCGGATGCAGCTGAATACCATTACTGTACATGGAGCGACTGCCTATCTGATCTCCACAACCCATTAACTGGGTAATACGATACCCCTTGGTAAGACTGATTGTCAGACTTGGGGCTTCTGACGACCCGTAACGACTGTCAAAGATCCACGAATGACAGCCGGGACCAACTGGCTTAACGTGCTTTCCGAGGCACGGAGGAGTCTCTGTATGTAAAGATGGTCACCCATCCACGGACCAACCCCGGCAAGCGTAGCTTAACCTGATGGATCGACCCGTGCGGCTGTTATTACTTAGCCACGAGCTCCTATGCACGAGCACGAGATCATATTATGTTAATATCAAACACAATAAATATACATATATAAAAATAAATAATTAAATAATATAAATAAAATTAAAATTGTAAAATTAAATCAAAATCATAAAATTAAAGTAAAATCATAAAAGTAAATTAAAATCACAAAATCAAAATAAAAAAATAAAATTATTAATAATTTGTATTTTTTTTTTTTTTGTTATTTATATATTGTTATATACGTATTTAAATTATTGGTGCTTGTCATTTTTTGCAAAGTTTGCCATAATTCCCACGCTTGGCCGGGAGGTTGCCGATCGCAGTATGGTGTTAAAAATTCATAGAGGACGCTGCTGCACATTCCCTAGTACGACACGGACGACTTTGACTACCTATGGCGCTGAAACGTGGCCGCTCACAATGGGCGTCAATAGCAATCTGAAAGTCACCCAAAGGGCAATGGAGAGGGCTACGCTTGGTCTATGTGATCGAATCAGAAATGAAGAGATCTGTAGAAGAACCAAGATACTCGTAGCCCGAACAATTGCCAAAATTAAGTGGCAGTGCAGGGCACGTGGGCAGGGCACATTTGGCCGATGGGGCCGAAAGGTTCTGGAGTGGCGACCGCGTACCAGAAGACGTAGCATTAGAAGGTTTCCCACAAGGTGGACCAATGACCTGGTTAAGGCCGCAGGAATCCGTTGGATGCGGGAAACACAGAACTGGTCGAAGTGTAAATAAAAGTAAAGTATCAGGGACTTCACACAATTTATAATCACTTCCTTATGTAATAAAGAAGATTATTATTTAAAAAAAAAAGTAAATTAGAAGAGATACATACAGGGTTGCAGGGACATCGACGCGCAACCTGTTACCATGGATTCAGTACGTGATTCTGAACACCATGCGTTGTAATTCTTTGTCAGTTATTAAAAAAAAAAAAAATAACTGTTCCATACATTTTGACCCCAGGTATTGCACTTTTGTAGGAAGCAGCTGATTTTTAATTTAGTAACCGTCATATACACACATCAAAAGTGTCTAGGGATCAACATATATTTTTGCAATAACTTTTCTCCTGATTGATATTAATTAAAATTTTCTTTAAGGATTCATCAAATAAAGTGTTTTCGTTTGTCACAGTAACGATAAACCAAGTCACCTTTGCATTAATAAAGAAATTTGCCATTTTCCTAATAAAGGGATTTTTGACATTTGAACCACTAACATTAAAGTTCGAAAAAAAGACTGAAATAACAGTTTTCTTTAAAATTTTATTGGGTAACTTAAACAATTAATAATCCGTGTTTCTACCGCGAACACTAACAACACAAGAACATCGGTTTGGCATACTCAAAATGAGTTCATCCAAATCACGCTGTGGAATGGCCGCCCATGTTCGTTGCAACAACAAAAAAAGGTCTTCTTGCGACTGGATACCCTCCATATTCGGCAGAGCTCTTCTCTGTAGCATATCCCATGCATGCTCAATCGGGTTCAAGTCTGGCGACTGAGCAGGCCAGGGCAGGACATTGATGTTAGCTGCGGCGAGAGTCTGTCTTACAACTCTTGCGGTGTGCGGTCGTGCATTATCATGCATTAACTGAAATAAGGGACCGATTTGCACTTGTAGAGGAACGATGACGTCTGATACAATCGTCTCAGCATAAATTTGAGCGTTGAGGTTGCCTCTGATCCAAAACAACTCAGTTCTTCCGCCGATCCAAATACCCGCCCATACCATGATGGTTCCACCACTATAAGGATGGACTTCCTGGCAGGATTTTAATCGCTGTTGGCGTCCAGGGGTTCTCCAGTGTCGTATACGTCTTGTATCCGGTCTCATACCAAAACGAGACTCATCAGAAAAGCACACGAAACGCCATTGTTCTTCTGCCCAATTTCTGTGTTCAAGAGCCCATTGATATCGAATCCTACGATTGTGCATTGCTATAGGTGGTACCCGTAGCGGTCTTCGGGAATGAAGGTTCACTTCATGCAAGCGGTTTCTGACTGTTTGGTCGCTAATTAAGTTCCCTGAAGAGTGATGAAGCCTCACAGCTAACATCATGGCGGTTATAGTTGGAGCTCTTCGAGTTAAGATTTGAATGTATCGGTCTTGTCTCCGTGTGGTGCAGCGATACCGTCCTCCATGGCGCTCAGCCACGGTACCAGTGCTTCGGTAACGTGTCCAAAGTCGACTGATAACACTCTGACTTGTATTCAGAGCTAAAGCCACAGTACGTTGCCGGGAACCAGCTTCTATCATTCCCACGGCTCTGAGCATTTCTTCCCTGCTTAAATGACGTCGCCGCTCCATAATAACGTTGGTTTTAATCAGTAGTAGGGAAACAGTAGCACTAATAATGTCTTCAATGCGTTGTATGTTTTTATAGGGAAAATATTGACAGCTGATTTTCATCTTTTACTCGAATTTGATTCACAGTTCCTGATTCAAATTATGAAATGCACCAAAAAGGATCCATATAAATTTATAAAATCATAAATTTATTACAAAGCCACATCTCAATCTCAAGAAATCCGCATAAAAATGCTTGATCCCTAGACACTTTTGATGTGTGTATTTCAACGCAGGGGAGTCCAGAATCATGTACTCAATCCATGGTAACAGTTGTGCATCGATGTCACTGACTGTTCACACCGCCGGCGAGTACTCATTTTTTGCAGCTACAAGAGCTATCAAAGAGAGTACTCGCTTAAAGACACTCGCTTGGTGGGTAGAACACTCGCTGAGAGAATCATGCTTGGTACTATCGGCAAAACTTAAGCATGCTCGGTTTAGAAAATATTTCTGCGGAAGCTCAGCTAGTGACAGACCACACCGCTTCCTGGTTTCGCCCAATACAATATGCATTTGTGTGAATACTGGGCGTGTAAAAAATAAAAACAACAAAAATCAGCAACAAATGAAAACAAACAATAGGATTAGTGGAGTTCTCGAGCCGTGCTGTGCGATTATTGAGCATGCGGAAGTTTGGCCAATAGTACCTACGGATATCAGCAAGTAATCGCTCATCGCGCAGTCGCTGCTTGTTGCTCATCAACTCGTGTTTATTTGCTAGCTCTACGTGCTTATCGTTAATCGCTGGTGGTTTGACAGGTGCCTCAAAAACAACAAAAAACTAATAAATATCTTGCCATCGATCGGTCATCTATTAACTCCTTACATTAACTGGTCCGATGTATTTGTCGCTTTAGACAAACAGCTAAAAAGTTTCAACGCAAAAGTAAGAATGGTGAAAGGGAGAAAGGACCACTAACCTAACAAAACGATCCAATTAATTTACTAACCCAGAATAATACATTCCGCCAAAATCATCCATCATAACCATCCATCTCCGACGCCTCATAAATATGCAGGAACCACGTAAATAACGAAAACATTTGACAACAATACTGAATGAATCTAATACAATAATATCCTCCGAATTTCGCTCACAACGGCTCATCTCAACAGAGGCTAGCCAATACGGTATTTCACTTTATAAATTTTAAAATTCAATTCAAAGTTTTCAATTTTTTAAATCTTTTTCTATCACCATGAAAGTAGCCGCCATGTTATTACGTCATAAGGCTGTATAAATTAAAAAGTATCAATGTCAACTGTCAACTGATCAGCGTAAATAAAGTGTTTGTTTACACAGCCAGCAGACGTCATGATGATCACAGAGCAATATGGCGTCCACTGCGTCCAGCGTTTTCGCGCGAAATTTGAAAATGTAAAATTTAAATGCATTTTTATGGCACTTAAAAATTTTGTGTTTTTTTTAGTGGTTTATTAGCACTATATAATCTAATTGAGACACTTTTCAAAAATGGGTGTAATACCCTATTACGCAGGAGACATTATAGTGCAAGAAATTGCATGCGGAGACATTGGTGCGCTACCTCTTCTTACACTCTCATAGTCTGATATGACGGCAATCCAACATGGCCGGGGAGGGATCAGGCGCAGAACCGACGGCTTGTTCCTCTGCTTAGAGGGGGTCACAATATGTTAAGGAAATGGTCCATGGACTGTCCTTGGCAAGCGTAGCTTAACCTGACAGATATATCGATTCGCGCGGCTGTTACGTAGCTACGAGCCATGAATCCAATATGAAGTATGTCAATACCTGTTCCTACTAAATAAAAGGGAGGCTATGTTGGAGCGAAACTTTTTTAATTTGGACCTCTGCCAATGCTTTCGATGTTCTATCTTGGATGATACGTAGATGAGTTTGGATGTTCGGTGGAAATTAACTGGTTGAATCATTTATGAGGGACAAGTTGCTTCGTAGTTTTGTTAAGAGCCTGAATTTGTAGATAGAATATTCTTTATTGCACACCACTTAAGGGGAAAACATAATGGAGTGTACAAAAAAGGTGATACTGTGGGTGGTCTTATCAACCTTAAGAGGCTACCGAACGCGCAGTGGCGCCCTAATCGTTTGTTTGGTTATTTCTTTTATTTTAGAATGAAAATGCTGAAAATAAGCCGGAATAGTTGTGCAACTATTTTCCGTTTAAACGATTATAATAAAACTTAACAATATAAAGCTACTATTTGTAATAATAATAAGAACGTATAGTCTTGTGGAGCGCAACTTATCCAGCTTATTTTCACATTTTCATTCTAAAATAAAAGAAATAACCAAACAAACCATGAGGGCGTGTAGCCTCTTAACGCTTTGAAGGACAAAAACGAGACACAATAGAAGTTTTATTGTTATTTCTGCTATGGCCGTATAGTCTCCTTCAAAGCGTTAAAGACTTTATTTTCTTATTACAAACGGTTTTCCAAAAATATAATCAATCGTAATAACCCATCCTTTCTATGGCCTATGGTTCCTTGGAGCTCTAAAAAATCAAGATATTAATCAACTCAATAAAAAAATACGGCCATTTGTATGCGACATATTTTGATACTCACAATTAAATCAAAACCTATGGGGTACTTTCTTTGACTTAGAATAATGATCATTTGGCAAGAAGCAAGGTCACAGCACAGGCAAAGGAAAAAGTCCGAACATAGTTAATTTGTAATATCACATTTTTTTTTGGGATTACAAACTTTAATTTGCAATTGGAGAATTAACCGTGACGCATATAAATGTATGGGAGAACACGTTTTTCAACTACAATGTTAAGTTTGTTTTTGGGATAATTTCTTCAGTTACGAAACCCTTCATTGTGCCTGGTCCGACACGCACTTGGCCGGTTTTTATCATCTCTCAACTTTTGCCTTTCTGTTTTATCAGTCCTTGCAACTTTCATGTTGTTCTGCCTCGTTTTCAGCTGTCCACAATTCTTCATTTTTGGATGAAGTATCAAATTGTCTAATGTAATCAACACTCTATTAATACAAAGTTTTATTAGAAATTCTCAGAATAAATTAACATATTCCTTGAAAGGTCACCCTACCCTATGATTGACAGCTCATCAATACCCACCGAAGCTTTGACTTAGTTCTTCTTAGCATGAATAAACGATGCTTGCTACCATGACATTTTAAACTTGGCTGCACCACGCAAATAGACATGTCAATCGATCACCTTGTGTTCTGACTCCCACACTTAGTAAGCATTCTCAAGGTTTAGAGCCTACAATAAATTTATAGTTTGCGAATGAAGAGCTATTTCGTACATAATATAGAGATAATAAAAGCGAATAATAAAACGAGAAAGAACAAATTTTTAAGATGTCGTGATGGTTTATAATAAGACCTCGTCCCTTTTTTTTGTGGGATGGGAAATCATCAATGACTTCTCCCGCTGTGGGTGCAGTGGGACGGCGTGTCAGACTTTTAAGGCGAAAGCGCCACGGTAGCCCGCGAAATTCAAAATTTCTTACGTGTTTTGCAATTTGCAAGTCAGTATTAGGTTTTATGTTTATCAAAATTTGATTCGCGACCGTAACAAGTATGTATTTACAGAATTATAATCATTAAAGTCATCAATACAACTCTTTAAGACCAGGTAATCCTGTTAAATGACTATTTCATGAAATCTTGACATTTGAGGATTGTACTAACTTAAGGAGTTGTATTACTGATTCTAATGATTATAATTTTGTAAATACATATTTGTTAAGGTAGCGAATCATACTTTAATCAACATACAACCTAAGACTGACTTACAAATTGCAAAAAACGTAAGAAAATTTGAATTTCGCGGGCTGTCCTGGCGCTTCCCCCTTAATGACTAAAACCAACCCGTGTTCCTTCAGTTGCCTGTGCCAGGGGCACGGTATCTCTTTCGAACAACCCGCGACCCCGGCGACATCGGCCCTATCGAACTCCATCACTGCTGACATCTCTTTCAGGCGCGCGTGAAACATAACGCGCCGTCAACCCGGGCCTGCAGTGCGATTCTGTATAACCATCTCACCGTGAATACTTAGGTGAAGTGAGCGTGGAGTGAGCTGTCAATAGTGTCAATTCCTAGCAAAAACAAACTCACTTCACCTAAATTTTCACGGTGAGATTTTTAGAGAATCGACCGGCTGGTCCTTTCCGGACTCTCAAGCACGAAGTTGTGGGTTCAAATCCGGGCAAGTACCAATGTCACTTTTTCAATTCGTATGTACTTTCTGAAATGATCTTGGATATTACTGATATCGATGAAGGTAAACATCTTGAGGAAACGTGGACATAAAGTCAATTCAAGTCTGAAATCGCCAACCCGTCTTGAGCAAGCGTGGTGATCAATGCTCCGTGCCTTCTCTGTAACACACTAATAGTAGCCTGCAATGGCTTTCATTTTGACAGTTCAACAACATTCATTGCGTTATTTACGTCGTTGAGCAGACAACTTTTTCGAACATAAAAGCTATGGATTAGCAATATGGTTCAAAATCATTGAGATTGTGACAAAGTGTGTTACGCAATTATGGTGCGGGTTTTATTATTAAGTATTTAGTGAACCACAAATGCTTTATAGCTAAACATTATTTATTTAAGAACAAATAATAATCAGTATTTCTACAAACACAGTTTATTCTAAAACTAAAACAAAAACAGTCATTAAACATAACTTAACCGTAATGCGATTCGTGACAAATTGTCAGAAAAGTTTGGTGCAACTTTAACTACGGTGGCGATTAAAATGTGATCAGTGCTCACAAATTTAACCTAATGTGTATTTTTAAGTTGATTCTAATTAATGGATATTAGCTTTAATGTATAGAAAAACACGATGTATAGACTCATTGGTAGTGCTTTGTCATTTGGGTATACAGGGTGGCAGGGACATTGACGCACAACCAGTACGTCGATTCTGTAAAATTCGTATAACAACTCGAATCTCACATCGCTATTCACTCTCACTCGTAGAATAGATGATTTTTATTTGACACTTTGAATCGGGTTCGAGTGCGAAGTGAGCGTCGAAGTGACCTTACTGAATGCCACTTCTTACGTAATCTCATATATTATCTTGTCAAAATCTTTCGGTCAATTTAGTTCAACTCGCTGATACGCTCGCAAAGGCAGCGCTAGTGTAAATTCGATTTATCAACCGAGTTTTTAGAATGCCAATCAAGAAACTTACAACGGATTCAGATTTGAAGTATAAAATGAGGTCTTACAGAATCACACGGCTGTTACCATGGATTCATGGATTTAGTACAAGATTCTGGACCCCCTGTGTTGAAATTTTTCGTTGGCCTCTTATTCCACTGAAACCCTGTACTGCGATTGGCAATCTCAAAGTGTTACTATCGACGTGCGGGTGACAGTACATTAAAATCACGAAAAAGGCTGAATTTTATTATTATAATTTTCAATACCGTACCTACTGGATCAAAGTTAGCCTAACCAGATTATCAATTAGCAGGGAACCACAATCTGAAATTATGCCTATGATGTTTAGTGAGTTAGCTGTTGATGAAACCGCATGAACCACCGACCAATAACTTATAATATTTATCTACGTAGTTATGTGGCACAACTTGCACCCTATTTTATTTGAAGAAAAACATACCTAATTAAAAAAACCAGGCGTGTGAAAAAACTTTTTTACAAAAAAATACAACCGACTTCCAAAAACAACACTACAAAGTGAAAAATAACTTTAATTTCGGAAGTCGGTGTCTGATTAAATGTATTTTCGTTTTTGCCACCGACTTCCGAAATTAAAGTTATTTTTCACTTTGTAGTGTTGTTTTTGGAAGTCGGTTGTATTTTTTTGTAAAAAAGTTTTTATTTTTCACTTTTTAGTGGGTCTGTTTATAATTTGTATAAGTTACAATAGTCTAATGTCAATTGCTCATCACATGTTACAAAATATTGCTTTTCCCGATGCTGGGACGTTAATTATTGAGGAGTTCTGCTGGTAAGAACCAGGAGAACTCCTCAACAACCACTCATCACACGCATTGTGTGACGAGCGGAAATTGCTTAGCAACCATATTAAAGTAATCGAATCACAACCCGTGAAATATTTATCATTGAGTAGTTCCGGTAGCCATCTGTGGTCTTCATCATCAGTTCCACTTCACCAAGTGGTGCTTTCCGAGAGCAAATGCACGAGCTACTATAAAAAATACCCAAATCGCTATAGGTGTGCCTATAATATTTGAAGAGTTCCTTCGATTTCTCCAGGATCCCATCATCAGAACTGGATTTTGACAAAAATGGGACCATTTGGGAAGTATACCCTTTCCAACAAAAAAATATTTTTTCAAATCGGTTGGCAAGCGACGGAGTTATGCGCGAACAAACAAAAAAAAAAAAAAAAAAAAAAAAAATACAAACATCCGAACTGAGAACCTCCTCCTTTTTTAGAAGTCGGTTAAAAAAAATACAAACATCCGAACTGAGAACCTCCTCCTTTTTTAGAAGTCGGTTAAAAACAGTGACCATTTTTAACCCTTTTAAAATAGTTTTCTTACTGATAATTATTACCTATTCCAAAATTATTTGATAAAAGTGAAGAAATACCCTGTTCAGGTCAAATTCTTACGCAATCACTCAATTATAATGGTACCTACAAATTGGCGCGACACGCAATATAATCGCGCGCGACACAAAGGCACCGCGTGTCGCGCGACACGCGCTGCCTTTGTGTCGCGCGCGATTCGACTCGCATGTCGCGCCTGTTTAAAGGAGCCTTTACTCGTTAATTATTTTAGTAAGCGATGCAACTTTCAAGATCCACCTGATGTTTTGGTAATAATATCTGCCTTCTTTATTTCATTAGTAGTATGTGCATTAAAAGTCATTGCACCTGTAGTCATAAAAGTGAAATTTCCTTTGAGCTTATATTTTCACTATATTAAAAAAAATATATATATATATTTTACTTTGATCCGGGTCAAAGCAATGCTGTTTACCAACAGATATAACAGATCATTTTATGAGTAGGTACAGTTAAAAGTACGTACTTATAAAATGAAAGTGCAATACATGTTTATTTGTCATTATTTAAGCCCTTAGGGTGTTTTTCACGAATATTTTAAGCTATAATCACCCATCGATGTTATTCTAGAACAATTGCCACCATTATCATAAACCTCATTTACACCGAAGCGAATGTGTTCGATAAAATACTATTAAATTATTCAAAAGTTGCGGTAGTAACTATAAATTCCAATAACCGAGAAGCGTCATAACTCTTCGTTTAGATCCTTATCTATAAAATTGTTGAAGTAGAAATTTGTTTTTTTTTTTTTGTACTGCCTTGTAACAAAAGTTCTTTAAATTTAATTAAATCAAGTTTGCTCCTAACTTCAACTATAATTTATAGACTCTTACGTATTTAAATGGTTTGTAATACCTATTTTCTTTCAAGCAAGTTTTAATTAAACCTGGTGAGGGGGGAGAGTTTTTAATATATTTTTCATGATGATGATAAAATTCTTTAAAGATGGATTGGAAAGCTAATGCAGTTAACCGCGAGCTGCCTCATAGGTGTAGTGATCGCAAGTGCTACTGCTGAGCATGAGGTCCTGGGTTCGATTCCCGGGTTGGGCAGTGTTGTTGGGTTTTTCCATCTGGAATTTCGTAGTAGCAGCCCGGAGTCAGGATTTGTGTCTGGTTGATGGCAATAGGCTCGCCCCCTATTTACATGGGACTTGAACACGTCTGGTGAAATGTGGGTGTACTATAGGTACACCTCTGCCCAACCCTTCGAGAAATACAGGCGTGATGTTATTGTTATATTAACCGCATATGAATCAAGAGTAATTTTACAGAATTAAATAGTTTTCGTTGAGTTGATCGAACGTTTGTAGATATTATTATTATTTTAATGAGATTATTATCTCCTTTATTTCATTAATAAACATAAAAAATACATTTTTAAATATTAGAATATAAAAAATATAAAAACATTTGAAAAAAAAATAATAATACTAAAAATAAAATAGTTAATTGTGTTTTTTTTTATATACGTTTACATATCTCGAGATTCTGGGGTCCCGGACCTTTACAAGGCGTACGAGGGGCCGACCAACTCGCAGAGGCCCGTTAGACGCTTTCAATTAAATAAAAACTTTTTTACAAAAAAATACAACCGACTTCCAACCGACTTCCAAAAACAACACTACAAAGTGAAAAATAACTTTAATTTCGGAAGTCGGTGTCTAGTTAAATGTATTTTCGTTTTTTGCCACCGACTTCCGAAATTAAAGTTATTTTTCACTTTGTAGTGTTGTTTTTGGAAGTCGGTTGTATTTTTTTGTAAAAAAGTTTTTATTTTTCACTTTTTAATTATGTACCTACCCCACACAAATTCTAATACCACTATCTGCAAAACAAACCAGAACATCATCCATATAAAAATGGGGAAAAAATACGTATTATTGAAGCTAACTCAAAAACTACCCAAGCAAAGTTAATCAATTTTATATGGGACCAACTGTGATGTATACCCTCTCGAATAAAACAAAAAAAAAACCAAAAAGGTTCCGACGAATTGAGAACCTCCTCCTTTTTGAAGTCGGTTAATGAGGCACCAACCGACGATTATCCCTGTACGCAATATGCAAGTGCACTCAAGGACAACCTCTGGTTGGTGTAGGACTATTGCAGGATATACGAGTAGAAACAAAGATATTGGACTATGGATTTGAGTGGTAAAGTGGACTAGTTACCTAGAACGATGAAAGGACTATGGCCCCTGCCTGATTAATGTTTTATTATACATGGAAAAATGGTCTAATTGTTAGTTATTTTAGTGATGTTTATTTTAGCGGTATGTATGTATTTAAGTATATATTAAATGTTTTATTTAATGAGTTAATATTTTTTTGGATTTGATGTATTTTATTTTCTCTTCTACTCTTACACACGTTGTCTACATCTCTTTTTATCCTCTGTTCTATCGCAGGTATGCTGGAAGAGATTTGTTTTGAAATAAGCATCTTTTTTGTACGTATTTTTCTGTTCCTTTCTGTTTGTCTGTTTATTTGTGTGTATATAAATGGTTGAATAAATAAATAAATAAAAAATGGAAGGGGGTAACTTGCACACTCAATAATGGGCCCCCGGAAACTTTCGCTAGCACTTAGTGACGTAGCGACAAGGGGGCAACATATCCTGAGGTACTTGAGGAGTATAGAGGTATTCTACGGCTCATAGGGCAATCCCAGCGCTTTATATTCAAGTAATTATTATACGCATGAAGATTGCATAAAATAGTCGCTTGAAGTAAATTGCTGAACCTGACAAAAACTTATAGTATAGGTATTTTTATGCAGATCATTCAAGTAGAGTCGGTTTACATAGAAACGAAGGAACCCCCCCTTTTTTTTTGTGGATGGGAAATCAACAAATGACTTCTCCCGTTCTGGGCGGAGCGGGAGGGCGTGACAGACTTTTACTGACCAAAACCCACCCGTGTTCCTTCAGTTGCCTGTATCAGGGCCACGGTATCTCTTTTGACCAACCCGCGAGCCTGGCAGGCATCGGTCCTATCAGACCCCATCACTGCCAAAAACACTGCAAAGCTGCAAAGGGACCCCTACCAAGACTTTTACTTGGTTAGGTGGTGCTTTTTCATCATAAACAGTTTTATTGCATCTTCTTTAACACTAGATGTTAAGTAAAATTATTAGCAACCCTATGGACTCTTCTGAGAATAAAAGTATTCTCTATAATTCTATATCCAAACATATTATAAAATAAAGTCGTTTTCTTAATGTCAGTCTGTGTGACCGCTTAAATCCTCTAAAAACTAGATTTTAATGCAGTTTTTACCATCATTTAGATTTTAGAGCACTTATTCTAGAAGATAGATGCGTATATTACATTATACTCTGTTTTTTTTAACAAACGAGTACCGAAAATTTTGACTGCGGTCCACGTAATCAACATAAAGTCCGTTCCACACAAACCAAACGCTGAAGTTACGTGTTTGTTGTATGTAGTTGAGTCATCGACTACCTACGCGTCGCACGTGTTTTAGTGAGTGAACCAGACGATATTGTTTGTGCGTGAGTCATGGCGGACATGTCTCCTGTACAGTAAATTTTACAAGTATTCAATATGAACAGGCCTTAACAATTGTAAAACAAACTAAAAGCGTTAGCCCCAGCCCGACCAATGACCCATCTCACTCTGTCAATATCGACAATGTGCGAGAGACATAACTCACTACTCGTTTGTTAAAAAAAAGAGTATAGTAGTTAATTTAGATGATATATAGCACAGAAATCTCGATGCTTTGATATGCCGCCATTGCACACGTGCGAAGCAGGGGCGGATCACTAGTGTTATGTAAAACTATGTGTTATGAGGAGCTCGTGGCTAAGTAATAACAGCCGCACGGGTCGATCCATCAGGTTAAGCTACGCTTACCGGGGTTGGTCAGTGGATGGATGACCATCTTTACATACCGAGACTCCTCCGTTCCTCGGAAAGCACGTTCGTTAAGCCGTTGGTCCCGGCTGTCATTCGTGGATCTTTGACAGTCGTTACAGTTCGTCAGAAGCCCGAAAGTCTGACAACCAGTCTTACCAAGGGGTATCGTATTACCCAGTTACTGGGTTGTGGAGGTCAGATAGGCAGTCGCTCCATGTAAAATAATGGTATTCAGCTACATCTGGTTAGACTGGAAGCCGACCCCAACATATTAGGTTGGGGAAAAAGTCTTTTCGCATTATAGTATGTATGAACTTAAAATAAAATCTCTTTGGCTATACTATTTGTATCTAGCTGGTTTTGGTATCATTGAAAGTTTAAATTTTAAAGAACATAATTCCAAATTCAAATTAGGAAAATGTGTGATTTTCATTTGTTTTTCGTACTGTCAAGATGAGTGAATCTAATTAAGAAATTCGATACATTTTAAAATTTTACTACAAAAAAGGTAAAAATGCAACGCAAGCCGCGAAAAAAATTTGCGATGTTTATGGACCCAGTGCAGTGTCTGTGAGAGTAACACAAATTTGGTTTAAGCGTTTTCAATCCGGAAATTTTGATGTCAAAGATGCACGTCGCTCTGGTCGCCATATTACGGATAAAATGGATGCCATTTTTGAAAAAGTGGGGCAAGATCGGCATATCAGTAGTTACGACGTAGACGAAGAACTGGGAATTAACCACAAAACAGTTTTGGCGCATTTGAAAAAAACTGGGTACACAAAAAAGCTCGATATTCGGGTACCTCACGAGCTCACTGAAAGAAACCTAATGAACCGTGTACTCATTTGTGATTCTTTATTACGACGTAATGAAACCGAACCATTTTTGAAGAAGCTGATAACTGGTGATGAAAAGTGGATCACGTACAACAAGAACGTGCGATAAAGGTCGTGGTCAAAGGCCGGTCAGGCTTCACAGACTGTGGTGAAACCCGGGTTAACTCGCAACAAGGTGATGCTGTGTGTGTGGTGGGATTGGAAGGGCATTATTCATTATGAGCTGTTACCACCAGGCAGGACCATCGGTTGTGAACTCTACTGCGAACAACTGATGAGATTAAAGCAAGAAGTTGAGAGAAAGCGGCCGGAATTAATCAACAGAAGGGGTGTGGTTTTTCATCATGATAACGCTAGACCTCACACATCTTTAGTCACTCAGCAAAAATTAAGAGAGTTTGGCTGGGAGGTGTTAATGCATCCGCCGTATAGTCCTGACCTTGCACCTTCAGATTTCCACCTGTTTCGGTCTCTTCAGAATTCTTTAGGCAGTGTCAGGTTATCATCAAGAGAGGACTGCCAAAACCACTTGTCGCGGTATTTTGATCAGAAGTCCCAAAATTTCTATAGCAATGGGATCATGTCCCTACCTACAAGATGGCAAAAAGTTATCGAACAAAATGGTACCTACATACTTTAGATAAATGTAAATAATGTATATTAAAAAATGTTTTGAATTTTCTTAAAAAATGCGAAGAAACTTTTTCCCCAACCTATTAGTTGGGAAAAGGCTAGGCAGATTGATTGTGTTACTAGCTGTTGCCCGCGACTACCTCTGCAATGCAGGACGAAAAGTAGCCTATGTCCTTCTCCAAGTCATGGTCAACGCATGTGCCAAATTTCATCAAAATCCGTTCAGCCGTTTTAGCGTGAAAGCGTAAAAAACAAAAAACAAAACTCACTTTCGCATTCATAGTAATAGTTAGGATTAATATTGTATTTTTAGCTACGCCACGGTGTTGAACCCGGCAGTTAGTAGTACAGCCATTCACACGATACAGGCGCTAAGCTATAAACTTAATGGGTCGAGTGTCGTAAACATTACGAATTGGACAAATTGACGACCCGGCCACTCGTAATTGGACAATTATAGGGCCCAAAAAGCTATGAATTTTATACCGACAAGCTTCGATCAATAATAGTACTAGATTCCCGATAAGCGCTTCAAAAACGGCCCGAAAAATAAAAACACAAATACTTTTGTGGTCTTATTTCAAACATCGACTGTTCGGGAACAGGGAAATGCATGGAGTAGTATTGTTACTTTATATGTTGTTTTTGTTTGTAGATTTCCTAGTGACCCATTTCGCAATGCAGAATGGGTATCTATTATCGCGAAAGAAAGAGGAGAAGAAATATATAAACCTTGTAAAAATTCAACAATTTGTTTTAATATTTTTATTAAAATAATTAATTATCAAATTAATAATTAAAATTAAAATAACTATTGTACTAATTTACTCCTTCTACTTTTAAAAATCGGTCAAAAATATTTGCTACCATATAAAACGAACCTTGGCCTAAAAAATATATTATTATTCTGCTACTCTACATCTTTCAATACTTACTGTGTTCTGAGCATTGAAATGTAAATACCAAGAACTATGTCTAGTTCCAAAATAGAGTAAGCACAAAATTTTCAACAAAATGTTTTTAACCTTATTGCTTAAGTTTTAAGTACACTTTAGAATAAATATTTTTGTACTTATTATAAAAATGACATATTATTTTCAAGCGACATTTTTAATTTATTGCTTTTACCTTTCTCCGATGATAGAAGGACTTAAATATAAATATTTTGCAATCGTAATTAAACTTTATGTTTGATTGTTAAGGTTTATAATGAATTGAAGTTGTAATTATTATAAAACTTTTTTCTATATTTCGTAGTAACAAATGTAAATGTTTATGTGTGTGTAAACGTGGCCACTACAGCGACTTATTTTTGTTCCTGATCCTGTATCTAGTACTATTATTGATCGAAGCCGACAAGTAATCATTTTGATTGACAATTTGCGCGGCATTTCAAACGGATTTGAAAGAAATTTATTGTTTTGGACAGTTTTGTCTGCCATAGATAGATTTGTCGTCAGATTTTGGACAATAATATTGACTAGGAGACTTTTTTTGTCTGTGTGAATGCAGTATGTACCAAACCGCACTGGGCCCTCGTGGTAGATTATAGCCCACTTCCACTCGAAGAGAGGAGGCCTGTGTTCCAGCAGTGGGAACAGTATAGGCTGATTATGCAAGCTGTGTGCGGCGCCATTATTGTCTTCATAGGATGGACCCATGTAATAAACAGTTTTGTCTTTGGTCTGCACACAGTCTAAAACTTGGGACTCTCTCTCTCTCTCTCTTGGGACTCTTTTGGACGCACATTTATGAACCCAAACGCCCAGTGGTGAAAGGGGGGGGGGGGGGTAGTTGCGAACCCCATAGGTTCACAACTACTGATGATGTTTTTTTTTCCATCGAATTGTTTTTTTACGTTTATGTATATAATATAAAAGCTTATATACCTATTATATAAAGGATTTTTCCTTATGCACACATGGGGTACAGTCGACGCGTCGGTCAGTGTGAAAAAAAATACAAGTACGTGCATTTATAAAAGCATCTTACAATGTGATTCGTCTCAGTACAGTGAGATTCCATGAGATCTAATAATGTAATGTAGTTCGTAAATACATTATATAACAGATGTGTGTGTGTGTGTTTAAATTATTTTTTAATGGACCAAGTACAAGCAGCATTGAGATGTTCATTGTATTTCATTCCCGTTCTTATTCTGCACTGACCTCTGTGTAATACTCGTCAAATTGCATACCTATTTATTGCAAAAATATCATAATACCAATCAATGGTACAGAACGAAGAAGTCTTTATATACCAATAAAGTGCCAGTGGGAGATTTCATCTATCCTCAATAATAAGAGTTTGTTTGTATGTTTAAAAGCGCTAATATCTGGGATTGCTAGTCGGATTTGAAAAAAATTTATTGCATTTGATAGCCCAATCCTTGAGGAAGACTGTAAGCTATTTATCGTCACGCTACAACCCTTAGGAGCTGAGCAAAATGCAAAAAAAGTCAGAAAGAACTAAGTTAAAATGAAGTAATAGCGCGACGATATTGTTTCTTCGGATGATCTTCGATTTGTATGATGGCAGATTAGCTAATTTCAATGTTACATAATGATGCTGGGCAGTTGCCATCATTAGATTCCATGCTACAGACATTTGGCATTTGCTCAGCCAGCTTTCAATTTTAATTGATGGAAATCAAAATATTTGTAAAATCTTTGTGTTTCAATGTATTACATAAACAGTTTGATGTAAATCACAGTATAAACTGAATATCTTACGAAATTCTTGTGTTTATTTTATAATCGATTCCAACATTACTTTAGAAATATTTCGCAAAAAAATTAATATGTTCTTCGCTGGCATGACAAAATCAAAACATAAAACACGTCTTTCTTTAACTGAATTAAACTGATGCCGTAAAAACGTGGCTGGAACCAAAACATATTAGAATAACGATGTTATATCTACGATTCAAATTAAAATTCAAAATATTTTATTTCACATAAACCTACATGGGTACATAAGCACAGTCGTCCGACGAGAGCCTGAGCTGCATACAAAGTTCGCCGAACTTGCAGCTCGGGCTTCGTCGGTATAGTCAGAAGCTAGGTGCACGGTTCCAATTGGTCGTTTGCTCTATTAGAAGAGCAGACAAGAAACTCCACGGTTACGCTTTTAAAAATAATTGGCTTTTAAAATGTTTTCAAGTTACACGGAGGACAGTGTTAGCCTATCACCAAGTACTAAATTCTTAACAAAATATAAAATGGTCAATAAATCGAAGCATCTATGAGTCTTGGCCTACAACGTTCTCGCAGTCACAAAATGAATTACTCTGATCCCACACAAAAGCACAAAAAAGTAAATAAGATAATGAAGGCCAAAACTGATCCCAATAAGATACTGTTTATCTAAATTCTACACTAATATTATACATAGAAAAGATTTGACTATTTGTATAATTGTTTGTTTGTTTATAGGATGAGCTCGTGGCTAAGTAAAAACAGCCGCACGGCTCGATCCATCAGGTTAAGCTGTGCTTGCCAGGGTTGGTCTGTGGATGGGTCTTTACATACCGAGACTCCTCCGTGCCTCGGAAAACACGTTAAGCCGTTGGTCCCGGCTGTCATGCGTGGATCTTTGACAGTCGTTACGGGTCGTCAGAAGCCCAAGTCTGACAACCAGTCTTAGCAAGGGGTATCGTATTACCCAGTGATTGGGTTGTGGAGGCCAAATAGGCAGTCGCTCCATATAAAATACTGGTATTCAGCTGCATCCAGTTATACTGGAAGCCAACCCCCAATATAGTTGGGAATAGGCTAGGCAGATTGATTGTATGTTTGTTTGTAATGGAAAAATTAAAAAAATACTTACTTTTTTTAACATCACGCTAGGACCCATAGGAGCCAAGCACAAATAAAAAAGTCAGAAAGAACGCTAAGTGAAAACAAATTAATAGCGCGGGCGGGCGATGTGATGCGACGACACCGACAAGTCCCACCCGACAAGAAATTTCTTGTAGACGAAGTCGCGGACAGAAAATACTACGAAAATAAAACGCAGAACCTTAGCACAATATAAATTACCTATAGGTAACCACATGACCTTGATTGTTTCAAGGCAAAATATAATTAGCGTGAATCGATCGATCGGCTTCGTATGGGCTGCATTTCTCATGGCCTACACAAATGACGCGTCGGCTTCAAAAAACGAAGTATCACAAAACTGTCGGTCCTTGGCTATCATAATTTGTGCATTTGAATATTTGGTTACTAACATAATTTTATTCTTATGAGGATATTAACGAAAATATGGATCACTTCGTCAGAAGCCAGAATGTAATACATAATTATACTCTGTCTGTCTGTACCTTTTCACGACTAAACCACTTATAAGATTTGGATAAAATTTGGCAAGGCTATAGATGGCATCCTGAGGAAGGACATAGGCTTCTCTTTTTAACCGGCGAAAAAAAAGAGGAGGTTCTCAATTCGACACATATATTTTTTAATTTTTTTTTTATGTATGACCACGCATAACTTTTTACAGAGTCGTCCGATTTGAAAAATGTTTGTTTTATTCGAAAGCGTATTCCTCAAAATTGGTCGCATATAAAATTGATTAACTTTGCTTGGGTAGTTTTTGAGTTAGCTTCAATAATACGTATTTTTCCCCCACTTTTATATGGATGATGATCTAGTGCCTTTTGCAGGTAGTGGTATTAGAATTTGTGTGGGGTAGGTAACACAACTAAAAAGCAAAAAATAAAAACTTTTTTACAAAAAATACAACCGACGTCCAAAAAAACACTACAAAGTGAAAAATAACTTTAATTTCGGAAGTCGGTGGCAAAAACGAAACTACATTTAACCAGACACCGACTTCTGAAATCAAAGTTATTTTTCACTTTGTAGTGTTTTTTTTTTTGGAAGTCAGTTGTATTTTTTTGTGAAAAAGTTTTTGTTATTAAAAATAATCCTACGGGGGTGATATAGGGAATGAAAGTTTGTATGGGGAAAACAAGCATTTCTAAAGTTAGTAATCAGACTTTCGGACTTCTAACGACCAGTAACGACTGTCAAAGTTCCACAAATGATATTCGGGACCAACGGCTTGATGTGCTTTCCGAAGCATGGAGGAATCTCGGTATGTAAAGATGGACTCATCCACGGACCAACCCCGGCAAGCGTAGTTTAACCTGATGGATCGACCCGTACGTCTGTTATTACTTAGCTACGAGTGCTATGTTATCTTATTCTAAAGGAACAATGAATGTTACGAGTACCTTCGTAACGCCAAGAAGTTTAATTTCTTGGTTCCACACTTAACTGATCTGCCAACCTCCTAGCCGGTACTAAATCTACAAAGAGAGTGCCGCCACGAGTTCCCGATAGTAAAAGCTCAGTAAATTCAGTTCCTAGTTCAGGGCTACGCGGATAGTAAAGTCAAATGTATCCCGAACATTTTCCGTAAATAATTTTATGAGCTGTTACACACGCTGTTATCTTGCGAGAATAGATTTAGTGGTTTACATAAAGATGTTTTAGGAATTAATTTATGCTGTGTCTAGATTAGACTGTAGTGGTATATTTACCCACACATGCACGCCACTTGCGAGCTTATAAGTACCTATGACGTTCACCGTCACCTTAAGTTCGAAGTCACGCGTTGTCACGACAACACATATTACATAGTCGTTTACTAACTGCTACTCGCGTCAATCATCATATATATCATTTCATACTAAGCATCATAAGTAATTGTACCGTGTTTAGTTGTAGTAAATACATTATTAAATTCATAGTGTAAATGTGAATGGACATTTAATTTCTCACTATAGAACCTACATCACGTTCCAACAAAAGTTCTTTATTGGTGACCCCGACGTGATGTAGGTGCTATAGTGAGAAATTAAATGTCCATTCACATTTACACTATGAATTTAATAATGTATTTACTACAACTAAACACGGTACAATTACTTATGATGCTTAGTCAATCAATCTGCCTAGCCTTTTCCCAACTATGTTGGGGTCGGCTTTCCAGTCTAACCGGATGCAGCTGAATACCAGTATTTTACATGGAGCGACTGCCTATCTGACCTCCACAACCCAGTAACTGGGTAATACGATACTCCTTGGTAAGACTGGTTGAGACTTTCGGGCTTCTGACGACCCGTAACGACTGTCAAAGATCCACGAATGACAGCCGGGACCAACGGCTTAACGTGCTTTCCGAGGCACGGAGGAATCTCGGTATGTAAAGATGGTCACCCATCCACGGACAACCCCGGCAAGCGTAGCTTAACCTGATGGATCGACCCGTGCGGCTGTTATTACTTAGCCACGAGCTACTTATGATGCTTAGTATGAAATGATATAATGATATATGATGATTGACGCGAGTAGCAGTTAGTAAACGACTATGTAATATGTGATGTCGTGACAACGCGTGACTTCGAACTTAAGGTGTGTACCAGTGTTCGAAATATGTACATCCTGCCATATAATATCATACCTGTATTCCAGGAGGGGGTAGGCAAAGGTATAATTAACTCGCACACGAAGGGCTCCTACCACCGTAAACTATTGAACAATCAATCAACTTAGCCTTTTCCCAACTATGTTGGGGTCGGCTTCTAGTCTAATCGGATGCAGCTGAATACCAGTATTTTACATGGAGTGACTGCCTACCTGACCTCATCAACAACTGGGTAATTCGATACTGACGACCCGTAACGACTGTCAAAGATCCACGAATGACAGCCGGGACCAACGGCTTAACGAGCTTTCCGAGGCACGGAGGAGTCTTGGTATTTACATATGGTCAGTACGACCGTACAATATTGAACACAACATAATTTAAAAAAAAACACGTTTCTTGTATGAGCCCCTTTAATTTTAAACTTTATTTTATTTTTATTGTTTTTTGTTATAGCGGCAATAGAAATACACAATATGTGAAAATTTCAACTGTGTACCTGTTACGGTTCATGAGATACAGCTCACTTACAGACAGACGGACGGACAGTGGAGGCTTAGTAATAAAAGTACGTAATACTTAGCTTATCAGTCAGGCAAGCTTTGTTACTTTTATTTTTTAGTTGAAGCCACTTCGATTCCAAGCATTTTAAACAATTTGACCACCAGTAAAGTACAACCCGCACTGCAATATACTAAAAGCTACATCGATATCGACGAATACAAGTCATCATTCACACATAATCGACAACGTGCGGACTCAACACGGGAACATGATACATCTTTGGTATGCTGCAGCCTACACGTCGCACGCTCTCTCTCGCACACCGTTTGACGTCTCGTGAGAAACAGAGAGCGCACAAAGTGTAGTTCGCTCTATCGCGACAATGTAGCCGTAGACGCAGAAATATCCGCGTCCTGCCGCTCCTCACATAGACTACGCTTTTGAAGTATAATGGACAGAGCCATCCCCAATGCACAACGCCAGTCGGTTTTGTTTCCACAAACATCACGTCTCGTCCTCACTCTGTGAATGTTTTCAAACGACATGTCTGTTCTTTTGTTATCCAAAACGCAGATTACGAGTATTAATTGCAAGAAGTGGTACAAGGTTTTGACGCATCTTGGGCATTCAATAAAAACTGGTATATTTTAACCACGGTGTGAACTAATCCCATATTTTGTGTCGATATGAGAGGAAGACGATTTGCAAGAAAAGGAAAGAAACTAAGTGTGAGTAGGACTTGCGCACTAACCCCCATATTAATAAACTCGTTTTTTTTTTTATTGCTGACTGGGCCTGCTCTCGACCTCGATCACGCCTGATGGAAAGCGATGGATAAGGTCTATGATGGAACGAGCGAGTTACGCTGCAACAGCTTCAGATTTACCATGCCTTTTACGAGGTTTTAGTTTGGCATAATTTTACTCCGCGTTTCTTCGACCAATAATAGCCCTAGATTCCCGATAAGCGCTTTAAAAACGGCCCGAAAAATAAGAGCACAAATACATTTGTGGTCTTATTTCAAATATGTATGGTCCAAACATAAAATGCCGCAATGCGCGTTCAAAAATTAGGTTTTTAATGAACTGAAGTTATTAATATTATAATATTTTTTTTTCTATATTTCGTAGTAACAAATGTAAATGTTTATGTGTGTGTAAAAGTGGCCACTTCAGCTACTTATTTTTGTTCCTGATTCTGTATCTAGTGCTATAATAATGACGTGTTTGGTGTCAAAAGAAAGGTCTTGACGAGCAAATTACAAATATGTATGCATGTTATATTGTTTAAGTAAATAAATAATATATGTTTAAATTGTTAAAAATAAGTAAAAGTGGAGGTAAGTGATATCCGACCGCGGCGAGCGTGATTTTTCAGTAGTCGGGTTTTAGTTTTTGAACTTACTTTTTATTTGTAAAAAGTTTTTATTGGCTTGTTTTTTTGATAAATGTAGTATTTGTTTTTAATGTTGTTATATTTTATTAGCATAGTTTTTAAGTTAACTGTAACTAACACGCTATGGGCCTACGATGCCTGCCAATAAAAGTTTATTTTTGTAACAAAAGTGTATAAGGATTTATTAGCACCAACGCATTAGTGGTACTTTTCTCTCTTTTTTCCATGGTTTTAGTAACACGTATTCTGTGTACAATTAAAAAGATACAGTACTCTCGGCAGTTTTTGGGTACGGAACTCTATAAATCGCGTAACTTGGGTTTAAGACTCGACTGCGTTAATACAAGTGCACAAAGAAACTGCAAAGTTTACTTGAAGAAAGCACTAAATCCGGTGCCGGGTGTTGAAAAGAGCTAAGTAGCCGTCACAAAAAAGGAAATAGTTTTCTCCTTGCGTTTAATGAGCTGACTTTCGCTGAGAATAGTGGGTTTTGGTAATTCTGGAAGATTTAAAAGAGTAGTTTTATATTTTTAAAATATTAACTTTTTAGTCTGTTAATGTTTTAGTATTTTAAAATTAGTTACTAAAACCTAAAGTAAAAGTAGATATATTATCAACTACTTAACTAAAATATTATTAACTAGCTTTTGCCAGCGGATTCGCCCGCGTGGATGTCGGAAATTATCCCACGGGAATCGTACATTTTTCTGGGATAAAAAGTAGCCTATGTGCTATTCCTGTGCCCAATTTCATCTAGATCCGTTTAGCCGTTCTGGCGTGATTGAGTAACAAACATCCAAACAAACATACAAACTTTCACATTTTAATATTAGTAGGAAGTAGGATTGATAATCACATTGAATTCCTATTATTTTTAATTATTTAAACATTCAAAATAAATAAGTTTAAGATTTAGTTCTCTAATCAATAAAAATGATTCTAATAATAAAATTATTTTATTTATGGCTGATTGTTCAATAGGTTAATAACTTTTACCTGAAGAATAAATGTGACAGTTTGACATATTTTCTGTAAAAAAAAGCAGTCAAACCGCCATATTTATTCCTCTGATAAAAATTATCTGACTATTGAACAATCAGCCCTTAATAAATAAAGGAATCTTGCAATACCACAACTAAGCAAAAAATAAAAGGTAAATAGCAGGAATAAGACACATAATGGAGTTCTATTCCATCTGAATTTTAAGTATTTCGGCAAGGTACCTTCGGGTTTATGCTTGAATGTAAACCAAGACCATAAAAGCTATGTCTATCTTGGTACGGCACTCAGGAACCGCAGCCTGCGGTCAGCGTCACTGCAAGTAACATGCGTTAGCTAGCTCCTATGTGGTGCATGTGGTTGGTTTGTTTCTACGTTAGACAGGACAAGTTTTTAAGCAGAGAGCAAATTTTCACAGGGTGTTCTATCCATGAATATGAACAACTTTCACTATGGGACCAACTCTGAAATCACAGATAAATAACAGCTATTTCATACAAAAGTCTAAATATCGACCAAAATGTAAAACAACAGATTTTTTTCGTGATTTCAGAGTTGATCCCATATTGAAAGTGGTTCATAATACTCGTGGGTAATAAAATTAAAGAAAAAAAAAACCTTTTTAAAAACAAGCTTTTATTATTTGTAATAATATGAACTAAAAAGTTAAAAATAAATTATCTTTTATAACAAATTAACACTTTATAAGTTCAGTGTAACCTTTACCGATAAATTAAGCTTCTTTGTCTATGACAGAATAATTCCATACCGTACATAATTATTTATTTTTAACACTAAAACTTTACACTTTAATTATTATATTTTCCCGTTTTTATCTCAGTCCCAATTTTATAAGTAAAAGCGTGTTACATTTGTATGGTATAATTAAGAACATTTGGCACCTGTTATCATAGCTCTTGCTATCATAATGTAACACGCTTTTATTTATAAAATTGGGACTGAGATAAAAACGGGAAAATATAATAATTAAAGTGTAAAGTTTTAGTGTTAAAAATAAATAATTATGTACGGTATGGAATTATTCTGTCATAGACAAAGAAGCTTAATTTATCGTTAAAGGTTACACTGAACTTATAAAGTGTTAATTTGTTATAAAAGATAATTTATTTTTAACTTTTTAGTTCATATTATTACAAATAATAAAAGCTTGTTTTTAAAAAGGTTTTTTTTTCTTTAATTTTATTTTTAACTTTTTAGTATTTACAATTCGAGGTTTACTACGACGTAGTTCGTAGCGCGTAGCAGCGTTTTTTCGTTATGTAGTCGTAGCATTTTCACATAATATGTGCTGCTTTGAGCACTTACAGTTTAGTATTTTGTTTATATGTTTAATAGGGTAAAATAATGTTTCAATTAGTTATGTAATTACTTATTTGTAACGTTTCTCATTCTGTCCATTTCTTCTAATGCAACAACATTACAAGGTTTCTTCGAAGTCAATTTGGAGCAGTCAAGTTCTTCGATTCGAAGACCTGCTAAAGACCTAACTCGGCTTAAAGCCACATAAGCTTGACCAGCAGCAAATAATTTGGAGCCTAGATAAATAACTGCATGATCTACTGTAGTTCCCTGCATTTTGTGCACAGTTGAAGCCCAAGACAAGACAATTGGGAGCATTCTTCTTTCAGCTGTGCCGTGATTAAATTTAGCAGGAAATTGAACTGATTTAGGCTGTATTATGTGAATGCCATCGTTACCAAAGTCTACGCGAACCGATGGTATATCGCTATCGTATAGTTGAGCACGTCTGAAATATGGCCATATGATTTCAGTGATGTGACCTATCGCTCCATTCACAAGTCCCTTAGCAACGTCAACGTTAGACCTCAACATAACTTTAGCACCAACAAATATTTCTAGTTCTTTTGGAAGACCACCTGTTTTGTTAATGTCCGAGTGTATTATATTATTAAATTTCTATGTCCACCTTCCAACTCCATCATCAGAGTTTCTATGGCCACCTTCCAACTCCATCATCAGACCCTGGTTACCTACTATATAGTATCAAAGTACTCGTCAAGACGAATTAAATGAGCCCAAACTCGATGGGGTTGAGTCGTTTAATTACCGAGTTCCTATGGCCACCTTCCAACTCCATCATCAGACCCTGGTTACTATATAGTATCAAAGTACTCGTCAAGACGAATCAAATGAGCCCAAACTCGATGGGGCTGAGTCGTTTAATTACCGAGTTCCTATGGCCACCTTCCAGCTCCATCATCAGACCCTGGTTACCATATAGTATCAAAGTACTCGTCAAGACGAATCAAATGAGCCCAAACTCGATGGGGTTGAGTCGTGTAATTACCGAGTTCCTATGGCCACCTTCCAGCTCCATCATCAGATCAGCTCCACGTCATAATAATATTGCATTGTCATCCGATTTATAAATGCATGCAAAATTTCAGCTCAATCGAAAACCGGGAAGTGCATCAAATTTAACTTGCAAGATTTGATTACAGAACGACAGACAGACAGACAACGGGACAGGTGAAACTAAATAAAAGCTTGTAAAAAAAAAAACAACCCTAATTCTCCCTCCTCCTCTTTCCTTAATCCTATGAAAATTTGCGCACTGCTTAAAATAATTTTCTGTATAGATACACTCTATGCAAAGATCGTAAAGGGTTCTTACCTGGTAAATTGTTTAATCTTGGGTAACCCCAACATACCCTGTACTCCCCCTATCTTACAAAAAAAAAAACTCTATGGGAACACTGACATAATCCTTTATTCTTGGGTGGGGTTTCCCCACCATCCGGGATTTCCCCACCAGAAAAAAAGGTACTGTTAAACTACTGCGTCAGACACCGCATAACCACTGTAAAACACTGAATGTAAAAATATAACTATTTGTGTTGTACCTGAGCAGCCGTTCAGACGGCGCTGTACTGTACGTTATTTTACGGCAAAAAGTTCGGTTCATACGTCAACAACTGAGGGGCAATTCCCGTATTTTTATAACAACGTTCGCAATCTCATCTCAGTCTCAATCTGTCAAAATTGTATAGAGTTTGCCTACATTTTTGACATTTGATTGTCGCTGGCTGACATTGCGACTTGAATTTGAACGTTTTTAATTACGAGAATTGGCCCTCTGTTCATTCAGTTAAAAACAAAATGCAATGTGAAACTGCCACGTTACCCCAAAATTGTTTAGTAAGCTCCATTTACATGACGCAAGTTTATTGACTAATACGATAAAATTGCAAATAAAATAAAAAAAAATAAAAAAAAAAAAAATAAAAAAAATAATAATAAATGATAAAATTGCAATTGCAAAGGGCAAATATGTGGCACCGTCTAAACAACACGAACAATATTGTTTTCCGATACGGGCAAGTTAGTTGTCGTTCAAAACTGGTCTAAGTGTAAACGTGTGGTCTAAGTCTAACTCAATTCTGGCATGAAAATTTTCTATCATCAAACATTAGCGAACGAAACAAGATGTTCAATAAAATTGAATGAAGTATTCGGCATCGCAAAAAAGGGTAATACTTGAATTAATTGCACAAGGACGTGCAACTCTGTATTTAGACGAGGAAAAAATTGCATGCAATAATCGCCTTGCAATTTTATTAACTTAGTGTAAAATGGTAAAACTTGCATTCAATTATTGTGTGCCATTTTATAGAATCGCACGCGTGTAAACACTTGCATGCAATTTGTGAAGGGCAATAAAATTGAATGTGCTTTATAGCAGGCGATGATTGCTCTTGAACGTTCCAGAAACTTGCACCGTGTCAACAGAGCTGAAGGATGCCCAAACAAAGGATTTTTAGAAGCTTAAATTAGCTTTAGCAAACCTTTGAGCGGTCGGAACGGATGGTTGAAAGTGTGCGACTTAAGTTTTGGGCAAAAAATAGTACAGTACCACGTAAATATACCCACTAAAGGAATCCACGATGCTCTAACATAGCTAATTATAATCGCAGTCTGTGGTCACTGTCGCTGCAAGCAACATGCGTTTGCAAGCTCCTCTGTGGTAGGTACTGTGGTTGATTTGTTTAATGTAGTTATAACCAGCATGGTAGTGTGTTTTGTTTTGGAAATATCTTTGTACGTTATGTCAGATTTAGGGCCGAATCCAATAACCTATCTGTCACCAGTTTTGGCATACTGGAGATAGAAAAACCTATCTATGTATGGTTTTAACGTCCCAATAATTAAGACTGATAAAGCAAAAGAACACGAACGAACGAAAGGAACATAAGGATAGATAGAATTAAATATATTGTCTGTCATTAGTAGCGATCTGTCTTTTACTGAGAGTTGGGTTCAGCTGATAAGGAACATCTCTACAATACTGTAAAGATGTTTGTCACTGAATATCACATAAAAAGCTGCAGGGATTTAAATGAAATTAGCTACGTAGATAGAGACCATCACCCTAATACTATCAATCACAATCTGAATGATTTTGAAGCATATTGCTAATCCATTGCTTCATATGTTCGAAAAATTTACCTGCTCAACAACATAAATAACGCAATGAATGTTGTTGAACTGTCAAAATGAAACACATTCCCACTGTAAGTGTATTACGCAACTACCCCGCTCATCCTAGACAAAGTGACATTGTATCAGCGATAATGTCAGACTTGGACTGACAAAAGCTTAAGTTGTTGTAGAAATACGAAACGCATTGAAAGCGATTGCCACTTGTTTTGCTCTCTAGATTACCAAATAGACAGATTTTTTAGATTTTTTTTATTGTTTATAATCAGATTCTTTCCAAACATTTATTTTACTGTAGCGTCGATGAAGTATTGCATTTTTTCGTCTTTGGTTGCGTGTTAATAAATAAGGAACTTTAAAGTGTCCATGAACAATTGCATTTTTTCTTCTATGGTTGCCTATCAATAAATAAGGAACTTCATAGGCATGCTTATGTCACAAGTAAAATGAATGGTTGGAAAGAGTATAAATATTTTCCATAAAGAATGTGAGTAAAACCGTAGATAATATCTAGTAACCTTTAGATCTAAGGCTACTATAAAAACCCAGAAAGTATTTCGAAAATAAAATAAGTATTTTCGCACGAACCAAGTAGTTTCAGAACTATTTTCGCACGTTAAACCCAAAAGTTATTGGCAAAAGCACCTAGCTTAGAGGTATTCGTGCGTGCTTAGAATTTTCCTTACCTCTAAGTTGCCGTAAGATAGATACTAGTATGAAAGGAGTGGAAGCTTGTGGCTAAGTAATAACAGCCGCACGGGTCGATCGTCCAGGTTAAGCTACGCTTGCTGCGGTTGCTCCGTGGATGGGTGACCATCTTTAGACCCTCTCCGTGTCCCGGCTGTCATTCGTGTATCTTTGACAGTTGTTACGGGTCATCAGAAGCCCGAAAGTCTGACAACACCAAGGGGTATCGTATTACCCAATAATGGGTGGTGGAAGTCACATAGGCAGTCGCTCCATGTAAAATTGTGGTATCCAGCTGCATCCGGTTAGACTGGAAGCTGATCCCAACTGTTTAGTTTATTTAGTTTAGTTTGCGCGTCGATGTCGCTGCCCACGTGTATTTATCAGCTGTTCCCTTCTTTTGATCACGTAGGCATTGTGCTTTGTAGGAAACAGTTAATACTTTATACTTTTTTTAATTTTTTTTTTGGGTGGGTCCCATAGAAATATAAACTACTTTCTTATATCTATAGTGGGTCCAATAGTAAAAGTTGCTAATTTTCGTGAGTACCTACTTCTGATACCTCGTATAACCTACACACACACACACACACACACACACACACTACACTTTTAGAGAAATCCAGAACATAAATAAGAGGCTAAACCATAAGAAGGACTAAACTAAGATAAATACAAAAATAAAAAGGAAAATCTTCTCCGGACTACTGTAATCCCGGGATAGACACCTTGTTTTAAGAAAAAACACTATAATTTTCTAGCCGATGATCATAACAAAGAATCGCCTAAGTCCATAGTAAAGTCTAGACATATGTTCTGCTAAGTTTCTCATCGCCAAGTAAAGGCAACACAAAAAAAAAAAAAAGTTGAGTGGTGTCAAGGGACACCCGGATGGAACGAAGTTCCTTTCGATTAATTAGTGAAGGAATTGTAATAATTTTTTTTTTTTTTATATATGTGGCTTGCTTTCTATAAGAGAGAGAGAGAGAGACAGACAGAGAAACATGCGCACGTTGCACAGCTTACAATAGCTTACTATAGCAAAAAGTGTCGTCACAACTTTTCGTGAGATTTTTTTCCGTCTAGCCCCCTTTCACAACTCGCGATAAGGAACTTCGTTCCAAAACTTAGTTATGTTTTATAAAGAAAACCAGCTTTTGTAATTAGCATGTTAATTTTTAATTATCTACCAATCATAGGTACTCATACTTCTGTTACGCAGTAACTGGATTGTAAAGGTCGGATAATCAGTCACTGTAGCTGCATCCGGTAAGACTGGAAGCCAAACCCAATATAGTTGGGAAAAGACTAAGCATATTGAATGGGTAACTACACAATTCGGAGAAAATCTGACTAATTTAGACGTCATAATAATTAAATTATTGTTTCCAAGTATAACGCAACAATAATTGTAAACAGATTATCTTAAATAATTCTAATAAATAAATGCCAGTCAGTTAGAAAATAACAATGTAATCATTAAATTATTAACTCACCTTTCACGCGTCACTACCAAAACCTGAAACAATAGATAATTTCATTAATATTATGGCTACATGATATAGTTGCAACATTGTGTTTTAGGGATGGCAGTTTTTTCAAAGTTATTTGTCTGAGTAATAACAGCCGCACGGGTCGATTGATCAGGTTAAGCTACGCTTGCCGCAGTTAGTCCGTGGATGGATGACCATCTTTACATACATAGACCTCGTTCCGTGCCTCGTTGGTCCCGGCTGTCATTCGTGGATTTTTGCTATTCGTTACGGGTCGTCAGAAGCCCGAAAGTATGACAACCAGTCTAACCAAGAGGTATCGTATTACCCAGTAAGTGGGTTGTGGATGTCAGATAGGCAGTCGCTTCATGTAAAATACTGGTATTCAGCTGCATCTGGTTAGACTTGAAGCCAACCCCAATATAGTTGGGAAAAGGCTAGGCATATGATGAGTTTTTTTCAAAGGTTAAATTAGGTATTACATGTAAGTTTATCGTGTTTCTCTCTCTACCCGAATGCTATCTCAATGTCTATTCACCCGACTGTAGAAAACCCCAAAAGGAGGCTTTTTACAATAAATGCTGAGGGTGCCATAAAAGTAAACACCATGAAAAATAGAAAAAACTCACTCTTCTTACAGATTCAGAAGTTTCTAGTTTAACTTTTAATGAGTCGAAGAAAGGGAAAAAGGTTTTTTGAGTGACAAAATTACAAATATCATACATTAATATTTAAATTGATTGTCTACACAAGACACTACTACTCAATTACAGTCCTGATCAACAAAACAAAACTGTAGATAAAATGACAATTCAAAAGGATGTGTTCTACACCAAACGAATAACTAAAAATACTTTTAAATTAAATTTTCCCTTAAAAACAATCTCCATCTAATTTTCCTAAAGACTCGTGTAAAACAATTTTGTTAATTAATTAATTAAAGGTGGGGCGAATATAAAACAAAATAACATCAAACAACCCTAGGTTCGGTACGTCAAAGAATCGATTCAAAATTAAACAGTATGTGCTTGTGTGTTCACAGAGTAACAAGTACAGCAGATCTATTCCGAACATACTATAAAAAGGAAAAATGTCTATCTTGCCTAAATGCTCTACTCTGCACCACTATGCTTGATGTAAGGAAACCATGAAATAGCCTTTATTACGCAATAAGGAAAGCCTTTAATAGAGGCATTTGCAAGTGAATTACCTTCGCCTAGTCTACGATAGGCTTAAGATTGCAGGAGCCATATAAATAAATGCTTGCTAGATTGTCAACAAACTGACGTCACACTGCGAACATATTCGAATACTGCATCCAAACCCACTTACAGATATGCCTATTTTCTGCTTGAAGGTTCCATACAAAATTCAAAATTCAAAATATCTTTATTGTGGGCATATGTTAGTTATGGTCTTAACAGTAAATTAAAGTTTCAATATGTCCTGCCTAATAGGCATACAATAATTAAGTATAGGCATTAAATTTAAAATTATTTCAAATTTAGTTATTATAAAATATCAAAATACAATTAAATTAATACATGGTCAACAATAAAATCAATAATTCAAGAAATCCTGGATCGTGTTGTATGCTTTATCAATTAAAAAGTTTCGTAATTTATTTTTAAATACTGGAAGTTCCTTGCGCAGAATGTCAATAGGTATTTTGTTGTATATTTTTGATGCAGTGCCAACTTCGATCAATAATAGCACTAGATACAGGATCAGGAACAAAAATAAGTCGCTGTAGTGGCCACGTTTACACACACATAAACATTTACATTTGTTACTACGAAATTTAGAAAAAAGTTTTATAATATTTACAACTTCAATTCATTATAAACCTTAACAATCAAACATAAAGTTTAATTACGATTGCAAAATATTTATATTTAAGTCCTTCTATCATCGGAGAAAGGTAAAAGCAATAAATTAAAAATGTCGCTTGAAAATAAAAGGTCATTTTTATAATAAGTACAAAAATATTTATTCTAAAGTGAAACTTAAAACTTAAGCAATAAGGTTAAAAACATTTTGTTGAAAATTTTGTGCTTACTCTATTTTGGAACTAGACATAGTTCTTGGTATTTACATTTCAATGCTCAGAACACAGTAAGTATTGAAAGATGTAGAGTAGCAGAATAATAATATATTTTTTAGGCCAAGGTTCGTTTTATATGGTAGCAAATATTTTTGACCGATTTTTAAAAGTAGAAGGAGTAAATTAGTACAATAGTTATTTTAATTTTGATTATTAATTTGATAATTAATTATTTTATTAAAAATATTAAAACAAATTGTTGAATTTTTACAAGGTTTATATATTTCTTCTCCTCTTTCTTTCGCGACAATAGATACCCATTCTGCATTGCGAAATGGGTCACTAGGAAATCTACAAACAAAAACAACATATAAAGTAACAATACTACTCCATGCATTTCCCTGTTCCCGAACAGTCGATGTTTGAAATAAGACCACAAAAGTATTTGTGTTTTTATTTTTCGGGCCGTTTTTGAAGCGCTTATCGGGAATCTAGTACTATTATTGATCGAAGAGTGCCAAAGAAGCTTTTGTTAAATAGAGCCGTTTTATGTGGTACATTAGAAAGTTTTAACGTATGTCTTTTCAACTTACGTTAAAACTTTCTTACCAAAGGAATACATTGACGTTGACTGATCCAAAACTCGTCGTTAAATCAAGTTTTTGTATTTACTCATACTGTGTCTATAGAAATGTGCATATTGTCAAGGATGGAACTTTTGCACCTTTTTACATTGTTGAATGTAGATACGTGTGTATTATAATTCTTTTTTTTATATTCAATTCTAATTAACTAAGAGGTCAATGAAACCTAAAGGATAGGACACAATAACGTCCCAGTCACGAGAGTAGGACGTTCTTGAAATTAAAACACAATGGTCAGATTAATTGTATTCTCATCCCAATTTGTAATTTTGGAGTGGGTGTTACGAATTTGAATATACTTTTGTATTCAGTATTCTAGGGCTAATGTTATTTCGTCTGTGGGGTTAATATTTGAATAGCCTGTGACAGTATGACACACAAACTGAGCACATTAATAATCTCATTTAGTAAACATACGTTTTTTCACTTGAAAGAGTAACTTCATTACTTACTTACTTATTACACGAGAGAAGTGTTATACAGCAAAATTCAGAATAAAAAACTTTTTTACAAAAAAATACAACCGACTTCCAAAAACAACACTACTAAGTGAAAAATAACTTTAATTTCGGAAGTCGGTGTCTAGCTAAATGTATTTTCGTTTTTTGCCACCGACTTCCGAAATTAAAGTTATTTTTCACTTTATAGTGTTGTTTTTGGAAGTCGGTTGTATTTTTTTGTAAAAAAGTTTTTATTTTTCACTTTTTAGTTGTGCACCTACCCCACACAAATTCTAATACCACTATCTGTAAAACAAACTAGAACATCATCCATATAAAAGTGAGGAAAAAATACGTATTATTGAAGCTAACTCAAAAACTACCAAAGCAAAGTTAATCAATTTTATATGGGACCAACTGTGATGTATACCCTCTCGAATAAAACAAAAAAAAATCCAAATCGGTCCAGCAATCTTCGAGTAATCGGGGAACATACATAAAAAAAAAATAAAAAAAAAGGTTCCGACGAATTGAGAACCTCCTCCTTTTTGAAGTCGGTTAAAAAATAAAAATTGTGGATGTCTTCATTTAAATTGTTTCTATTGCGCTTGATAAATGTATCGTTGATTGCAAAACCATACATGATTCTACCCACCTAAATTGGCTGTCTGTGAAATCTTTCTTTATAAAACAGCCTTCCTGAGGAAGATAAAAAGCCATAAGGCAATTTTCAATTTCTTCGTATTTTATTCAGCAAGCAAGGAATGAACGAGCTTTATTTAAAAACTCGTACACTCCATGCTCTTTTCATTCATTATTTGACTTACCTACTTTCCACGAAAAAAATTCACCGAAATAAAAATGTAATCTCTTTTAAACAGAGTGCGTAAAAAAATTTAAAATATCCCCAGTAAACCGCTTAGCGAAGCTTAAAAGCCTGCCAATATATTTTTTTAAAGGTGATAAAATATAATAACGTTTTGTTTTTGCACTTGGAAAGTCACTGATTATTTTATCGAGGGATACAAATCGGAAATGTACATAATTGTACCTTCATACATGACAATGATGTTTTTTGAGCTCGATCATTTTAGAAATAGCTTAACAAAATTTGAGATGTCGTTGGCATAGCTGGGAATTGTTGTAATTGGATTCTAAGTGTCGATCACTCGTGTGTCTGTCTGTTGGTTTGTCTGTCTGTCTGTCTGTCTGTCCGTCTGCCACAGCCAATTTGTTCCATCCATTCAGAATCTAATGGGCATCAGATGGATGCCCATTAGATTCTGAATGGATGGACCAACCAGAATCAATTAGACCGATTAAATTGAAATTTGGTACAAATATGAATTTCTGTGACCCTAACACGGACGTGTAACGTATATAAATGAATTTTGATTATGGAGGTCACTTTCCAGGCGCAAATAAGAATATTAATGAAAAAGTTTTGCAAACTGAACCGTTTGACAAGGTATCAAATGAAAGGGCTTACTGTGAGGGTCTCAAATATTTTTTTTCTAATTTTAAAATAAATTGTTATAAAGTTATTTAAGAAAATAGACGAAAATTTACTATTCCCCCGGGGTTACATCCGAAACTTCTGAGCATACAATTTTGAAAAAAAAATGCAGTAGGCATTGTTCTACTTACACATAAAGATTATAGGATTTTTTTTAAATCTATGTTCTTCAAATAACATGGTAAATCTCTCAATATAGTGCGTAAAAACATACATTTTTCAAAGACAATGTTAAATTTGTTCTTGGGAAAAATTCATCCCAACTACGGAGCCCTTCATTGCGCGTCGTCCGACACGTAATTGGCTGGTTTTTTTTTTTTAACTACAGTGTGGAACTTTGTCGTTTGGATTATTGAGATTCTTTCATTCATCATCATCATCATGCACAGTCAGACTTCCCTACTGCTAAGTATAGACTTCTCTTTTCTTGTGCCAATCCCAACGCTCTTGTGCCAGCTAGGATGAGATACTTTAGTATTGGCTATTCCCCTGGCACTCTTAGCATCGAATACTGCTGTGATCTATTTACATGCAGCTAGCTGCATCCCAAAAACTAACTGAGTGCTTGAGCACTTTGTTAGCTCGTGTCACACACGAGCGCCACGCGTTAATGGGAGAGTCAACTGCATCCGTCGACGGCAGCCGTCGACAAAGTGCTGCTCGTGTAGGCATTTGAGTCATCATCATCTGCCTAGCCTTTTCCCGACTATGTTGGGGTCGGCTTCCAGTCTAAGCAAATGCAGCTGAATACTAGTATTTTACATGGAGCGACTGCTTAGCTGACCTCCACAACCTAGTAACTGAGTAATACCATACCCCTTGGTAAGACTGGTTGTCAGAGACTTTTGGGCTTCTGACAACCCGTAACGACTGTCAAAGATCCACGAATGACAGCCGGGACCAACGGCTTAACGTGCTTTCCGAGGCACGGAGGAGTCTTGGTATATAAAGATAGATGGTCACCTATACACGGACCAACCGCGGGAAGCGTAGCTTAAACTGATCGATCGACCCGTGCGGCTGTTATTACTTAGCCACGAGCCCCTCCGCTCGTGTATTTGAGTACGATGCTCTAATACACGAGCAGCACGTTGTCGACGGCGCCGGCGGCAGTTGCCTCCACCGTTAACGCGTGCCGCTCATGTGTATGAACACTAAGTCGACGTTGGCACGGACGTAAAAATATCGCGGCGTTTTTGTTTCGCGCACTGGATTTTCAACGCTCTGCTTAACGCCGAGAATTGAAAATCTAACAGTGTGTTTTTTTGACGCGCTAGAATGCACTCTGTTGTTTTTAGGTTGGATTCTCAATGCTCGGCTCAACAACGAGAGTTGAAAATCCAGTGCGCGATAAAATCCCGCCGCGATATTTTTACGTCCGTGCGAACATCGGCTTAGTTAAGATAGGATATTATTCCGATAATAAAGAATTATTTTTTTGCATCTAGACCGGGACTGTCAGCTATACAACTGACTCTCAAATCTTGTCATATGAAATAGACCAAAAAATGCCATTCTCTTATAATATAAAATATTCACGTAGATTTTAAGAGAAAACCAATCAACCACCAATCTTAAAATCCATTTTACCTACAGATAGAATCATATCTACCAATATTCTTTCTATGTCAGCGTAAAGTCAGACGGAAAGGTATTTCCTATCTCTCGTGTAATGCGTCCATGTAGGTGAAATGTCCCACATTCTTGAATAAAATATTGAAGTCTGGAGTGACAGACTTTCATTCGTTCACCAAAAGATATTTGATTGAATATATTCGAAGATTTGATGTGCAGCAATCACTTATAAGATACGCTCGTTCTATTTCGAAATTTGAAGAAAATTTTTATGTCAATTGATATCTTAGAAAAATGTTAAAATCAAAGTCAAATCATTTATCTTAATAATTCTTTAGCTTGAGTTACTAACAATAGTGTTGTAAGTTCTAATCCTGTTACTAAAAATTTATGGATCTTTAGTTATCCGAAAAAAAAAAATTATTTATTTATTTATTTCAAGTACCTAAGTCATTAAGAGGCACTTTTGAAGGTCAAAATTTACAATCAAATAAAACTGATTCTAGAAGCCACTTCCAAATCGTAGTTTCGTATTGAAAAAAATGGACAAGAAACTCCATAGTTTATTTATGAGCTACGTACCATCGCAGACATTTGCAGTGAACCACCTTTTCGACCTTATTGCTATAGTAATAAGGTTGAAAAGTGATACCGTAAATGATGTCCGCAATAGTACCTACATTCTGCTGTAGGCATTACCAGTAATATGTTCCTGACTACCACGTCGACAAAATCGCGTGCGAACTCTAGTTTAGATAATTCCCATGGCAATATCGAAACAAGGAATACACTCCCCTATAATTCTCGCCAGCAAAACCAAACAAACTTGGGCACAAAGTAAATAAATTTGATATCTGCCGACCCCCATTTCCTCGCATTCATCAAACCGCACGCAAACGATCGCGTGTCATTTCCCTTAGCCCGTAGTATAATGACAGACCAATAAATATTGCTATTGTTTTCCAAATTGAGGGTTCCGTCACAGAAAAGTACAGAATGTCGACTCCATACAATCTGTGATATCTGTGATCTGGGATACATAGACGCGTACTTACGGAGATCTTGGTCTAATAACCAGTCGCGAATGCATTTGCACTCGCTATACGTAATACGTGAAGCGCGTCTAAGTGTGTGTGCGGTTTTTCTCGTTGCATGGAACCTTCTGTATCTATCTGTCTTATGGTTCCGTCGTTCTAAAGAGTTCTAAAATCAATGCTTTGATTCCGGCCTTTCACTTGTTTAATGAACTGGGAATTTGAAGGCATGGTTTTAGCTTGAAAGCCGAGATTAACCGGGCTTAGGGAAGTTTAAAGTTTGTAAAAAAAAAGCTTTGTAGGCGGAAAATTTTAATAAATACCTTGTTGGTATTAACTCTGTAAATTGTTGAAACAGATATTTATAAAATACAAAAAAAAAAGCAATTCATTCTGATGAATAGTTACTGCAAAATAACGTTGATTATAGTCTTGAAGAATAAACAACTTATGACAGTTATAATAAAACAATACTTAATTTTTGAAATAAATAAAATATTAAATTGACAACCAACATTATAAAATATATACTAACAACGATAACAAAATATTACATCTACATATACAAGATCTTTCAACAAAAGAACACTTCAGTAAACATTATTATAATAAAGCCAAAGAATTCCACATTTAAGTCCCGAAAGACAATAAGCACATGAACTAAAATACCTTTCTTCTACACGCTCCTTAAATTACAATAGAATTATTTACAATACGGTATGTAATAAACAAAAAGGAATACACATAATCAAAATTTATTTGGTTAATAACGTCGTGCCGAACAAAGCCGGTCTTATAAATTTTGACACCGCTGCCTAGAAAGTTTGGCAAAATTTATGAGGTACGTGTTGTAATTAGCAAATGAGACAACGAGTGATGAGGGATTTCATGTATTAAAATGGTAGAATTACATTACAGGAGATAATATTCTTGTGTTAAATTATTCGCACCTGTTTATTGTATAAACGTGACTACCTACATTACACCTAGTGCCAATCATTTTGACGCATTAGATGGTCCAATAGCCAATTATGTGACTGAAAAGTGAAAGATAATTATTATTTTAAATAGCTAGATCAATGTTATAAATAACATCTTAGTTTATTATTAAGGATCCTATTAATAATTACATTGCATTGCACTAACCTGACTTAGGCTTGGAATAGTACACGAGTAGGCAGGATAATCTTCTGAATTGTTATACAGCGTGTCGTTTTGCATCCTCGTCAAATTTCAGGGTGTGATACAAAACATTAAACCGAACAACTTTCTCCATGGGATCAACATCGTAATCGCGAAAAAAATTTCTACTGTCCCATAGAAAAAACATCAATACCTACTCGACGCAAATGTATGGGCTGGCTGATTATTTTTTCACGATTACGATGTTGGTGCCATGGAAAAAGTAGTTTGGTTTGATTGTTTATACCACATCCTTAAATTTGACGAGGATGCAAAACGACACGTTGTATTTTCAGAGCGTTTTGTACGTCCCGTACACAGCCAGCCTGTGGGCGTCATATACCCAGAAGCAGTACAACGCTCTCCGTGTTCAGTACAATAATGCGTTCAGGGTGTTGTTGGGGCTGCCCCAGCACTGCAGCGCGTCGGGGATGTTCGCTGACGCCCGTGTCGACTGTTTCTACACGACGATGCGAAAGCGGTGCACATCTCTGGGTCGCAGGCTCCGGACCACTTCCAGCACCATCCTGAGCGTATTTGCGAACAGGTTTGATTGTCAGTACATTAACCATTGTTATATGGTTAATGTAATGACAAACAAATGACTCAGAGGCAGGCGTATTATTGATAATGTTGATTTTGTGATTTGAATTTAATTTTAATTTTATTATATTAATTTAATTTTATTATTTTGATTTGGTTTTGTGATTTTGATTTGAATTTAAAATTTTAATTTTATTCATTTATATTATTTAATTAATTATTTTTATATAATATTTGTGATTGATGATAACGTATGATCTGGAAATGATTGAAATAAATGATTTTTGATTTGATTTGATTTGAATTCAAATTTAGAAGATTATCACTGCTTTATTAAATTCGTTAATCTGACGAAAAATTCAATAGCAGGGTCATTCTTGAACTTGTTATATGTCTCAATGTATACTTATGAACTCCATAGGTTCTTGTCAATATGTGCTCGAATGTCAACCGAACCCCTTAAGTTAACAACAGACTACTGTAAGTCGGCAGTCGCCATCGGATGATGGTATTTTACGTTTATGTATATATGATATACGTTTATATACATATTATATAAAGGTTTCTACGGGGTGCGTACCCATGTGTGCGTATGACATTTTAAAAAAAAAGTTGAAAATAAGAATCTAGTCTATGTTCGTAATTGAATTTCATTCAACAGTATTCAAATCACAGCTGCTATTGAAGAGTAGGTACCAGGAAGCAGAAATTCACGGCCATCAATCCGTTATTGCGATGATACAATACTACTTCATAATATACGCAAATCGCTCGAGTGATTTCTAACAATGAGGTTAAGCGTAGCATTGATGATTACTTGAATGTGCAGCGTTATTGCAATTTGTGTGAATCAAGAGATATAGCGCATTATGATAATATATTTCTGAGAATTTTATTTACAGTATTAAAGTACATAACTACACACTGAGAATCAAAATATCCGGAAATGCTGATCAATAACGACACACAAGAAAACAATTTTAGAACATTCAATTGCATATGATTTGGCATACACATTTCTCAACAACAAAGCAAATTGAAAGATAGAGTTTAGCGAAAGTAAAATATCTAGAGAATTTCTGCCACAAACAAAAATACTATCTTTCAGAACGACGATACTATTCCCTCAGCTCCTAGACCCAATGACAAAACAAATACTGTAGATAAAACAACAAACAAAACCTTTTATGTGCCAGTCGCACCTAATAACCGTCGCATAATTCTACCAAACAGCCACTATCATCCGCTACACGGCGATAAAAATATACTAGCATAAAAGCAAGCGCTTGGTAATGACAAGGTAGCAGTACATTTCCTTGATAAATATTCCCCTGACGCCCGCTAAAGTTAGTCGTTTGTACCATGATAACATAACATCAGCCAGGCCTGTCCCCTGGGAGGTATTCACGATGAAAAACAATAAACGTTAACCTATCCCCTGGCACTTTTCGTTTTCGTACGTGGTTTGTATGATCAATTGTTTTTGCTTGAATTTAAATTGCTTTTGTTGTAGCATGTCGTAATTTGTCAAGATGTGTCTGAATATGTCGGGTTTTGTTGTTGCTAAATAAGTGGTGGATTTGGATCATGTTCATTTTTAGAAGCAAACTATTGTTGACCATGCATTTGCTCAACCAGTGTACCTTTTGTATGGTACTCCGCCTTCTATTCCTTGCTGAAAAATGGCATTATCATTTTAAACTTTTCTAAGATTGTTATCTTTAATAAAATCACGGTGTGAGGCATGTTCGGGAGGTTCCTGTTTCGGATAAGGCGGGAGGAAACGCCCGGGTGTCACCATTGTGTGGATCGCCCGGAGGACATGGTGGAGCATACAGTGGAGGTATACCCGGCTTGGGCGGAGCACCGCCGTGTTCTCACGAAGGCGATCGGCGGCGACGATCTCTCGCGTCCAAACCTGGTCCAGGCCATGGTGCGGAGCGAGAGTGCATGGGAGGCCGTCACCTCCTTCTGCGAAGCAGTAATGCTCGCGATGGAGGAATCGGAACGCGTGAGGGAGAGGCAACAGCCGCGCCCTCGCGCCCCTAGCCGCCGTAGGAGACGCCCTGGGCGGCGGGAATCGATTGCCGATTCCCGACCACCGTAGGCGCGGGCTTGCGGACGACGAGTAATCGGCAGCTCGCCGTCCGGTAAGGACCAGGCCCGGGTCGACGGCGCGTTGTGTTCCACGCGCGCCTCAAAGAAATGTCAGCAGTGACGGGGTCCAATAGGGCCGATGCCGCCGGAGTCGCGGGTAGTTCGAAAGAGATACCGTGGCCCTGGCACGGGCAACTGAAGGAACACGGGTGGGTTTTAGTCAGTAAAAGTCTGACACGCCCTCCCGCTCTGCCCAGAGCGGGAGTAGTCATTTGATGATTTCCCATCCACAAAAAAAAAAAAAAAAAAAAAAAATAGGCATGAGCCAGGCAAAAAAAAATTAAAGACAACCTAACTATATACAAACCAACATCTATCAAGTTTTCCTATATAATAGACACGTATCTTGGAAACCTTATAGACGTTTAAATTAAATTCATTTGCCTGTAAATTAGATGTCTTCAAATTCAATTTAGTTATTTATAGCACCATAAGGATTCCCGTTACAATTTCATTTTGATTAAAATGTATTTATTTATCTTCATGTTTACCTTCTAAGGTTGCTTGCTGTAATGAACCAAATTCCGATGTTTCTATAGCTATTTTAGCTATAATAGAAATTCATGTTTCTCGTAAACATTTAACATTTTCATCGTAAAATCATGAATGGAGTTCTAAAATATAAGAAGATCAGACCGTATTTTTAACAACCGATAAAACATTTGTCTGTATTTCGTCGTACATTTGTAAGGATTCCTTCGCGTCGACAGCTTCGAACATGTTGTCACTATTTTTGCGACAAATGTTTTTGATTCCAGTTGTTTCCTTGACATGATCGTTCACTAAAGCTCTTAGTGGAAACTCATGTCCAGCATTATGCGACAGTGGGGTTATATTAAAACGGTCGTAGCTGTCTTAATTCTGCTTGCCTTTTAATTAACTGGTAAGCAGTCTTTAATTAACGACATATTCCTTATCTCTTATCAATAATATTATCGACATCCATTGCTAAACCTTCATTTTATGGCATACCAGCCGTTGCCCGCGGCTTTGCCCGCGTGGATGTCGGAAATTATGCCACTGGAACCTACTACCGCGATAAAAAGTATCCTATGTGTTAATCCAGGTTATAAACTATATGTGTGGCGAATTTCATCCAAATCCGATCAGCTGTTTTTGCGTGATTGAGTAACAAACATCCAAACATCTTCACAAACTTTCACATTTTTGTAATATTAGTAGAATTTCTTTGATCAGTGTCAAAAAAGTAGTAAGGAAATATTCACCCAATGTTCCCATTACATACTTAAAAATTTTACGAGTACTTACTTTAAACCCTCAACAGATTTTTCCCGGCCCTTTAATTAAAACATACCTTAGTGCCAAGCTAAAAAATAGTAAAACCATGTATTTTCTGAAAACGAAAGCGATTTTACAACTTTAATTGCTCCACACAGAACAATGTGTCCGCTTGCCGCCATTTTGCCGACCTTTGTTTTTCTGTTTATTTCGGCGCGCAAAAGTATTTGTGTATTCAGCCAATTTTCGGGGAGAGGTCTCGACGAGATGTATGAGGATAGGTTCATTGTCTTTTTTGTTTTTTTTTTTTATCTCCTCGCGTGGTAAAAGCAACGTTTATTTATTTTTGGTAGCGACATTTTAAATTGACGGAGGTTTTTCACCTTCATATATTTTGATCGTTAATGGTTTTGGTTTTCAGACGTCTGATGGTCAGGAATAAGTAAATTGTAGCATTTTGCAAATAAAAAGTTATACACGTATAAATCTAAGGCATTAAGTCTGCCTTTGTACGGTTATTTTTATGCGTCGATAAACTTTTAGCAAATAAATAAACGTGAACGGCCTTTTTTAACAAAATTCAGGCCAAGCGTCCATTATTTTTACTCTACTGTGGCGGAGGGTTATGTGTTTGACCTGTATGTATGTATGTCCGTTCCTGTGACCCCTCATAACTACTCAACGGCTCAACCGATTTTTATGAATGTCGTTAGATTAGTCTTTTTTGCCCAAGTGTCACTAGATATTAAAATAATCATAATGGCGGATTTTTGACACTTTTTTTCGTCATCGCGTTTAGTTTTTTAAACTTAATTCGTGTTCTTGTTTATGATTAGTGATTACACACGGTATAAACGCAAAAGCATCGACGTGTTTATGTAAATCTTTAATTCAAACAGCGCTATCACTGTGCGATACATAATTTCTAAATTTTATGAAAAGATTACAGGAAAAATAAAACGATGTCTAGATAGCAAACTTTTTCAGAAATCGGAACGGTACCCTCGGTGCGCGAGTCCGAGTCGCGTATATCACCTACGTCATTTTATTGAAAATAAAATAATGAATGGAAAACTCACGAACTAAATCTTTGAAAATAAACCCTAAATTGTCTTTGTCACAAAAATAAAACATTTCATCAGTTCACTACTTAAAAACAGGATGACGGAGTAAAAACGATGAAAACACCTATTTATAGCTTAAAATATTATTTTTTATTTCAGAGAGGCAATAATGGCTGATACATGAACTCGGCATGAACAAACGAACTAAAATAAATCATACAATTTGTTTCTGAGAACATTTTCATATCGAAAAATATCGCATATTCAGAAAATAGAGCCAACTCGCTAGACTGTCTGGCCACGAAAATAATTTCGAGATATCATTATTTGATTTACAAATAGGTATCTAGGTTTTGTTAGTAAGTACAAAAGGATATGTAACTGTTTAGAATGGTGATTCCAAGGTGAAATTGAAACAACCTGAAACTACTATAAAAATTATGAGGAATGGGGTGTAAAGTTCCTCATCCACCATAGAAAATGGAGGATCCTCCGACTATAGTACCTATTTTGTTTGGTGGGCTAAAGCCAACCTCGTCAAACTTCATTGGTAATCAGTAATCACGCCAGTCACCAGTTAAGTTGACGGGGTAATGACATTATAAACATGCTTCAAGTTAGCTATATATACCTTACTATTTGGTTGAGAATCGAGAGAAGAATCGATTACACTACATTTTAGTACCTACAGGTTATTTTTATCGAAAACATTCTAAACTTATCCCATCAAAAATGACAAATAACTTTTACGTTATTAATAAAACTAGATTAATAATTACTTGCTATAAAAAATAAAAAAACCGGCCAACGCACAATGAAGGGTTCCGTAGTTAGGATGAATTTATCTTAAGAACAAACTTAACATTGTAGTTGAAAAACATGTTCTCCCATACATTCCAACTGTAAATGTAAGTTTGTACTCGCAATATTGATAGATTTACCATGTTATTTTAAGACCACAGACTTCTTATAAGTTTTCCTGTAATTTACAAGTAAAGATCTATTTTCTGTATTTTTTTTCAAAATTTTAGGCTAAGTAGTTTCGGAGATAAGGGGGGAGAATGGCCAATTTTCGTCTATTTTCTTAAATAACTTCAAAACAATTTATTTTAAAATTATAAAAAAAAAATATTTGAGACCCTCGTAGTAAGCCCTTTCATTTGTCATGCCACATGGTGTAGTTTGCAAAACTTTTTAGGGTTCCGTACGTCAAAAGGAAAAAACGGAACCCTTATAGAATCACTCGTGTGTCTGTTTGTCTGTCTGTCTGTCCGTCTGTCTGTCTGTCTGTCAGTCTGTCTGTCTGTCTGTCTCTCTGTCCGTCTGTCACAGCCAGTTTGCTCCGAATCTAATGGACCGATTAAGTTGAAATTTGATACACATATGAATTTCTGTGACCCAAACACGTACGGGAAAAGTAAATAAATTAAATTTGAACATAGAGGTCACTTATTGGGGGCAAATAAGAAAATTAAAAAAAAAGTTTTGCAAACTACACCATGTGGCATGCCAAATGAAAGGGCTTACTATTATGAGGGTCTCAAATATGTTTTTTTTTTTTATAATTTTAAAATAAATTGTTTTAAAGTTATTTAAAAAAATAGACGAAAATTGACCATTCCCCCCTTATCTCCGAAACTACTGAGCCTAAAATTTTTAAAAAAATACAGAATATAGATCTTTACCTGTAGATTACAGGAAAACCTATAAGAAGTCTGTGGTCTTAAAATAACATGGTAAATCTATCAATATTGTGAGTACAAACTTACATTTACAGTTGGAATGTATGGGAAAACATGTTTTTCAACTACTATGTTAAATTTGTTCTTAAGATAAATTCATCCCAACTACGGAACCCTTCATTTTGCGTGGTCCGACACGCACTTGGCCGGTTTTTTTTTTAATTTTCTTATTTGCCCCCCAAAAGTGACCTCTATATTCAAAATTCATTTATTTACTTTAGCCGTCCGTGTTTGGGTCACAGAAATTCATATTTGTACCAAATTTCAACTTAATCGGTCCATTATATTCGGAGCAAATCGGCTGTGACAGACGGACAGACAGACAGACAGACAGACAGACACACGAGTGATCCTATAAGGGTTCCGTTTTTTTCCTTTTTAGGTACGGAACCCTAAAAATAACAAAAAAATGCTGGAGAGTTTGAGATTTTAAGTTATTTCAATTATCTACATCTTGTTAGTCTTAAAGACTAATTAAGAACTTAAAACACAAGACATCTCTTCAAATAATGCTTTTCTATTCCTAACTACGAATTAATGAGCTGTATCGTGTTCTGAATGCTCGTTAGCTAGTTAATTACGCAGGTTAAGTAGCGAAAAGTATCAAATAACTACCATGTTTTCTTTCGTCACCTTAGTCAATCTGCAATCAATCTGCCTAGCCTTTTCCCAACTATGTTGAAGTCGGCTTCCAGTCTAACTGGAAGCAGCTGAATACCATTATTTTTCATGGAGCGACTGCCTATCTGACTTCCACAACCCAGTAACTGGGTAAGACTGGTTGTCAGACTTTCGTCAGACAGTCGTTACGGGTCGTCAGAAGCCCGTAAGTCTGACAACCAGTCTTACCAAGGGCTATTACCCAGTTACTGGGTTGTGGAGGTCAGATAGGCAGTCGTTCCATGTAAAATACTGGTATTCAGCTGTATCCGGTTAGACTGGAATCCGACTCCAACATAGTTGGGGGAAAGGCTAAGGCAGATTGAATTCTTTATAATCAAGCATCTTACCTTTTCATTTAAAAAAAAACCTTGAGTTTTATTAAGGACATCCATTTATTTTATAGATGCATCCCTATTCTATTCGGGAATAATAAAACAGAAATCCAGAAATTCGGGATTACTTTTAATGAAAAACCGGACTAGCATATTGAAGGATTTCTATGGAAGTCCCATTGGCATATTTCTCTCCATTTTGTTCATTGACAGTCGGGAGGACGGATGCCTCAAATATACTCGCTATTAGGGTGCGTCTTGTGTGTTAATGCAGAGCGAAATATAAATCTTAGTATTAATAAAAAAACAAATTCAAACGATAACATAACGGGTATCAATTTCCGCTCCCCGCAGTCGAGTGAAAACAAGAACAAAAACTGAAATATATGACTTGACCTGAGTGGTGTGCTTACTACAAAGACCTTATAAGATGGGACAGAAGGAACTATTCAGAACTCTCGTTATTAGTAAGAATCATTTTCAATGAGATTTTCTAAAATTCTTTATTAACTTCTTATCTAAATAGTTGATAAGGTCGGCATATCCGTTGGAATGAAAAACTGTATGTCAGCTCCGACGCATGACTAGAGTTTACTTCTGTTATTTGTACCGTTCCGACTTTCTATTGTTGGACAAAAACAAAGGACCATAGGGACAAGGTTTCTTCAATGAATCGGTGTTATATAAAAAGCAACTTTAAGGTGTAAAGGCATTCGTTTTGTTTTACGTTGCGTAGAAAAACTAACGCTTTTGAGTTAACGCTTCACTCCTCATAAAATTTCCTTATTTGGGGGGGCTTTTATGAAAATCGATTCATAAGGAGTAAACTCCAAGAACCCGCTTTTCAAAAGAATCTGTCTGTGTAACCATTTAGAATTTAGAGCATTCATTCCAGAAGGTTTATGTGTATACCTTCATATGTTACTTAGATCATCATCAGATATGATGAGGTCGGCTACCAGTCTGACCGGGTGCAGCTGAATACCAGTACCAGTACCAGTATTTTTCATGAAGCGACTGCCTATCTGACCTCCACAACCCAGTTACTGAGTAATACGATACCCCTTCGTAAGACTGGTTGTTAGACTTTCGGGCTTCTGACGACCTGTAATGACTGTCAAAGATCTACGAATGACAGCCAGGACCAACGGCTCAACGTGCTTTCCGAGGCACGGGGGGGTCTCGGTATGTAAACATGGTCACTCATCTACGGACCAACCGCGGCAAGCGTAGCTTTACCTGATCGATCGACCGGTGCGGCTGTTATTACTTAGCCACGAGCCCCTCCAATATTTAACATGATTGTGTAGATATAGCACAGACATCTCGATGATTTGACAAAAACTTTTGCCCACGGCTTCACCCGAGTGGATGTCGGAAAATATCCTTACGGGAATGTACTACCGGGAAATCCTTCCTTATTCCTTGTCTACATTATAGGGATCTTCTTCGCAAAATTTCAGTTTTAAGGTCCAAGGGTTTCGGCTGGGCATTGATGAGTTAGTCAGTCAGGACTTCTCTTTTTATTAACCGACTTCAAAAAGGAGGAGGTTCTCAATTCGTCGGAACCTTTTTTTTTATTTTTTTTTTTATGTATGTTCCCCGATTACTCGAAGATGGCCGGACCGATTTGGATTTTTTTTTTGTTTTATTCGAGAGGGTCACAGTTGGTCCCACATAAAATTGATTAATTTTGCTTCGGTAGTTTTTGAGTTAGCTTCAATAATACGTATTTTTTCCCCACTTTTATATGGATGATGTTGTAGTTTGTTTTGCAGATAGTGGTATTAGAATTTCTGTGGGGTAGGTACACAACTAAAAAGTGAAAAATAAAAACTTTTTTACAAAAAAATACAACCGACTTCCAAAAACAACACTACAAAGTGAAAAATAACTTTAATTTCGGAAGTCGGTGGCAAAAAACGAAAATATATTTAACACCGACACCGACACAGACTTCCGAAATTAAAGTTATTTTTCACTTTGTAGTGTTGTTTTTGGAAGTCGGTTGTATTTTTTTGTAAAAACGTTTTTTTTTATATACATAGATTATATAGTAGATAGGTAAAGCCATTGTACACATCCGCAGCAGGGACTAGTCACTAAAGTAATAATATATAAATGTCGTAATGTCGAGTTTTCCTTATCAATCTTACGCCCGCTCCTCTCTGACACCATTAACATACCCTAAGGCGGATTATTAAAGAAAGCCACGCACACCAACCGAATAAAAAGTACCTATCGCGAACACGAATGTAATGTCAGTAATATATGGAGAAAAATTGGTTTTTACGCTCTTGGTTTTATGACATCTGCCACAGGATTATATTATTTACGTTATTTTAGGGATAATCTTGACTTGAAGGGTTTTACGGCCCGTGTTATGTCATTTGCAAATCTTGTTAGATGGCACAAGGCTTTTTAATCAAAAATGTTGATGAGATGTTTGGAATAAGAAAATTGTATTCGTGTCATGTGGTGTGTTGGTGTGTGTGACCTTGTGTTATGATGTGTTTTTTTTTTTTTTATATATTAAGTACAGTCAGCCGCCGGGGTCGCGGGTAGTTCGAAAGAGATACCGTGGCCCTGGCACGGGCAGCTGAAGGAACATGGGTGGGTTTTAGTCAGTAAAAGTCTGACACGCCCTCCCGCTCTGCCCAGAGCGGGAGAAGTCATTTGATGATTTCCCATCCACAAAAAAAAAAAAAAAAAAAAAAAAAAAAAAGTACAGTCAAACAAGTTATTTGATTTAAAAACAGCTAACTTGTGTAACTTCTTTTGAATTACGTCATCGTGAGTGTGCTGTAAGTAGTCAATTCTTTTACATCTCTTTCTTTAGTTCCTACCTAATCAACAGTCTTTTGTTTTGCAGAAGTTTAAATTGAATATACTAACCAAGCTAAGTTTGGTATATGACTGTATACCCGCTGGCTAATGGCTAGAAGAGAAACTGGTAACGAAGGGGTATCACGTTACCCGACAACTGGGTGGTAGAGGTCAGATAGGCAGTCGCTCCATGTAAAATACTGGTATTCAGCTGCATCCAGTTAGACTTGAAGTCAATACCAACATAGTTGGGGAAAAGCTAGGCTGCTAGGTGCTGATGGTTGGAATAGAATTTAGTTCTAGTTTCAAAAATTTCACGCCTGTGAAAACTATAAACAGTTGCAGTGATCTTACTGATATAAATCATGACATGAGAATTTTATAAAATAATTATTGAGCACTACACTCACTACCAATGATCTCGCTAGTTAAAGTAAATGATGATAGGATTCAATGTAAGTAGAATTAATAGATGATGTGATTTAATGAGATTTTTATTATTGTTTTAATTTAATTTATTAATGTTATCAATCTGTTTTGTTTTTAAGTTATTTACAATGAATTGTTTGTTTTTATTATTGTTTAGCATTAATAACCGAAAAATATTAATAGCTTTAATAATTGTAATTTATATCCTTTTCACTTTTTCTATATTATGTAAAACCATAAATGGTGCGTGTTGTGCTAGCCTATAAGTAATTGTTGCAAATGTAAGTACTGTTAGCAAACATGTTTAAATATTTAGTGTAAACAATTGTTGGCTAGCCAGAATAAATAAATAAATTAATAAATAAAAGACAAAATTAAATAAAAATATTTTTTTTTTTTTAGATTTTAAAGGCCACATTAATGTCAATTCATTATCTAAACTCGCAAAAGCCCTACTCTAACAAAATCAATATTGATTGCTTGACTTATTTTCTAGATCAATATTAGTGCTCGTTGATAAGACTACCTATAGCTCGGTAATCATTCTGTCGTCGCTCACGCACGATTTGTCCCTCCTAGAGAACATTTAAGCAAACGACAATCACCATCAGTTTCCTGCCCTTATCCCATGTTACGTGGGGTCTGCGTAACCCGTTTTCTTCTTCCATTCTCCTCTGTCAACAGTCACGATATCATTCACTCCCTTTTTGTTCATATCATTCCTCACACTATCCATCCATTAACATTCATATTCGTCACTCGTTTCGTCATATGCGTTTCTTCCCTCCTTATCACATGCTCATATTAAGCCAAACAATTTCCTTTCAACTTTTCTGTCACTTTCAAACTTCCTCTTATATACTCATTTCTTACTTTATCCATTCTCGTTACTCCACACATCCATCTCAACATTCTCATCTCCGCTGTATGCAATATTTTTATCCGTCTTCTTATTTGTTTATTTATTTGGTACACCAACAGCAGTACATACAAAAAAACAGAGAAATATGATAATAAAGTATGCCTATTATAGGTAGGTATATACAGCATTCACCACAAAACATTACTTTTGTCCTATTTTCGGGAAATGAGGTCTGATTGTCCTTAATACAGGCTACTAAGTAACCTAGATTGGACATCAGATCGTAAACTGGTATTGTTACCTACTCATCTCAGATATATACTATTCCTATTCCTAAACAACAACGTAATTGACTTTAAAAAAAACTTATAAAAACATAAAATAAAATACAATTACAATTCAAAATAGTAGATAGCATTTAAAATTTAGTTGCATTTAAAAAATAAAAGATATAAAATGTTATCATGGAAGGTGAAAGGGTATGAGTGTGGGATGGAAGATTTAATATGAACATGAATTGCAAAAAATATTTACTTATTGGTTAGTTTGTGCACTCACATACCTCAGAGACTGATCTTCTAAACATGTTAAGTAGTGTACTACTTAACATGTTTAATCTGTGTCTTAATTGTCTGAAACTGACTGACACGGTGTACCGTGTCAGTCAGTTTCAGACAATTTACAAAAGCTGTTGCAATTTCTGCACATTCGGACAAAGGGAGCGTTGACTTGAGACTAAGATTGGATTTGCGGAAAGGAATATTATGAAACAACCTGGTAATGGGATGTCGGGGAGGTTTTGGAGGGACTGAATATTGGATACGCTCAACAAGATCGCTACATTTTACAAATCCGTTTGTAACTTCTTCACGGCCCAACATTCTGATCCATACAGTATGACAGGTCTTATCACAGACTTGTAAATTTTCCCCTTTAACTTGAGGGGCATCCGTGGGTCACAAGGTTGTTCCTGTGACTTGTCCTCATTTTATCCATCCTGAATTGATCCGGTGTGTTACGTCTCGGTCTATTTTGCCATCCCCTTGGACAAGCAATCCATGGTACCGAAAGTCGGAGCAGCTCCAGGTGAGGCCATTTGCGAGAGATATGGGTACAGAACTGAAGAGACCGCCAAAACCACAAAACAAATACTCTCAGGCCGGTCTCCAGTCTTTCCCACCACACCTCCAATCTGTTCTGAACTTCTAAGCCACTCTCGACAATGGTGAAAGTATTTTTTGTTTATATTTTATCTTCTACATAATAATATTATCATGTTGTTTACATTTAAATTTTATTATCTGTACCCATTGGTCACATTGAGATGTGTTTATGGTTGATAAAAACTTTTTACCATAGCTGATGCTGTTATAAGAGATTAACCGTAACAGATTCAAAAGTACGTTTCAATTAGAAGGGAAAAGATTTCTATTTTAGTTTCAGCGGCGACTTTACATGGGTTCAGAAGATTTAAATGCGGAATAACGTATGTTGCGGCGGCCTAAAGCCTTGGGGTGAAAATCGAAATTTTCTTAGTGGACTGTATGAGGGGCGGTTCGGTGACACAAGTAGGTGTTTTGGTGATGTGGGAAAATGATGATGGTACCTGCCTGGTGAGCTATGGCGACACGACGAGAAGGGTTTCCTTAGCCACGTGGCTGGCGCGTCCAGGATATCACGTACGGACGAGAATCTGCACTTTCCACAACACACATACACGCACTTGCACTGTTCAATAGCAATCTTCGTTCTTCGCGGTGAAAATATGAGTCCTTTTTCGACTTGGGATTAATTTTACCCACAGGCGTCGATGTTGGTTGAGAACTGGCGGATCTTCTTGGCGGCAGCGTATGCGCGCCATTGGGGATCTTCCTTCTCGCTCTCACTTAGGCATTATAAGGGTTGTGGAAGGGAGAAGGAAAGCGGAAGGAACTTTATGTTACACAGATACTAATTAATTAGAGTTGCCAGTAATTAGGCATGAAATATAAAACTAAAGAAAGTAATGGCGTTAACATTCCTCGCGGCCTTAAAGGGTCACCTTTAAAGAGAATAATATAATAATATATACAGTGAAATTACACTTAAATCTAACTAAAGAGGGAATGGACTGAATAAGATATTACTGAGTAGGAATGGGGCATAAGCGGACCACAGGTCGCACAAGAATCCCATTAGAAGTGCGTACTGAAACGACTCGCGTGCTACCGTCTATAGACGTATGCAACTTCTCAATAACACCTAGAGGCCAGGATAGAGGAGGCGCATTATCATTAACTATCACTACTACAGTGCCTTCCTTAATCATGTCTCCATCAGGTTTATTCCATTTTAAGCGTGATTGTAAACTATGAAGATACTCGCTTCGCCATCTTTTCCAGTACGACTGGACTAATTTATCCATAAGAGAGTGTCTTTGAAGCAGGTGATCAGACAGTAAACCTACTTCCGTGGCGGGCAAGGAGTTAAGCGGTACAGTATGTAAAAAATGCGAAGGGGTAAGAGCTTTAGGCTCTTCCGGATCAGCATCAGCGCTAAGAACAGTAAGAGGTCTGGAGTTCAACAGGCACTCTATTTGAGAGAGATTTGTAACTAATTCTTCATAAGATAGGAGTTGTTGACCTATTGTCTTGAAAAGGTGAGTCTTCACGGCCTTCACCATGGACTCCCAACATCCACCAAAGTGCGGTGACGCGGGCGGAATAAAATGCCAATTAATGCGATGCTCAGCGAGCTCCTCTTCAAAGCGCGGGCGGTATTCTTTATTTATGAAAGTATACAAGTCGCGTAAAAACGAATTAGCTCCTCGAAAATTGGTCGCGTTGTCCGAATACAAGCATTGTACCGGTCCACGGCGGGATAAAAACCGTTTCAACGCGGCTATGAACGACACAGTCGTAAGATCTGTAGCTAATTCAATATGAGCAGCGCGAGTAGTCATACAGGTAAAGATACATAAATAACCGTTGCGACTCTTCGCACCTCGAGTGCGTACGGGCACATACTGTATAGGGCCAGCGTAATCACACCCTGTATGAGAAAAAGCTTTGGTTGCAACATTTACTCTAGATTTAGGGAGATCGCCCATAATCGGCGGACCATGAGGTCGCGGTCTCCACCTGTGGCATGCGTTACACTTGTGGATTCTATGACGAATAGTGCGTCTAGCGGACAAAATCCAATACTTATGGCGCAATAACGAAATAGTGAGTTCTGGACCTGCATGTAAATATTTTATATGATAATAGTCTACGAGGATTTCAACTATGCGATCATGCCGGGGTAACACTACCGGGTGTTTAGTACTATAGGCCTCAGCCGAATGAGTTAATCGACCCCCAACGCGGATTAAATCATCACCATCTACAAATGGCTTGAGTTTAATAAGAGCGGGTGAACAAATTTCATTATTTTTTAACTCGGAATAATCATCCATGAAGTGTTTTCTTTGAACATGACGCAACAAAATGGTTTCAGCGAACTCGAGGTCGCTAGCGGTAACGGCGTCAGTCCGACGCGGGAGTTTTTTCATGAAGCGGTATATGAAAACAACAATACGCAGCAGCTTAGTCCACGACGACGTACGTTCTGCGAGTGCGAGTAGAAGCGAATTTTCCGAACTTGAATCCGCGACTATGGGATGCGCGTGGACCTTTTCTTCCGGAATGGGTTCCGAATTCAAGTCTGTAACCTTATGTATGGGCCATTCGGAAGGGTCGCGCTTAGCCCAAGCGGGTCCGTGCAACCATAATGGGTGCTCAATGAATTTGTCAGGTGTTAAACCACGTGACAAACAGTCCGCTGGGGTTTCAGTACCAGCTACGTGGTAGAAATGTTCCGCGGGGACGTTGTCTACGATGCGAACGACACGATTGGCCACAAACGTGTGCCAACGATGCGGAGAAGAATTTATCCAGCAAAGAGTCACCTTTGAATCGGTGAATGCGTAAATAGCGGTAACATTATAACGCGGATTATAAGTGTCATGAACACGGCGAAGAAGTTTAGCGAGGAGTTCGGCACCACAGAGCTCCAGTCGAGCGATAGTCAATGGTTTAACCGGCGATACCTTCGACTTGGCACAAACCAGCTGAACGACTACGTCATCGTTGCGAGTGACGTGCGCATAGATGACAGCGCCGTAGGCGCTTTCACTGGCGTCGGAAAATCCAATGAGGCGAAGAATACAATTTTCAAAAATACCTAAATGGCGCGGGATTTTAAAATCATTTAAAAGCGGCAGGGCAGAGCGAAAAGTTTGCCAAATATTTATGATGTGACGCGGGGGAGTGTCATCCCAATCGAGCTTCAGTAACCACAATTCTTTGATAAGTAGTTTAGCATAGAGAACTACAGGCGCGACAAGCCCCATGATGTCCCACAGTCTAGCTACGGCCGACAGAATAGCACGTTTAGTACACGTGTCTGGCGGTGCGGAAATAAGAAATTCAAAACAATCATTTGACCTACACCAGCGCAAGCCGAGAACCTTTTGTTCTACCGACTTGTCGAATTCTAGTTGTTCGGTCAACCTATGCGACGCGGGAATACTGTTTAGTACAGTTTGAGAGTTACTGGTCCACTTGACCAACTCGAACTGACCTCCTCTAAAGAGTTTAATCAGTTCGTGCGAAACCTGGACTGCACGTGATTCGGAGCTTACGCTGTAGACTACGTCATCCATATACAGCGAATCCGCGATGATAGCGCTGGCGCGCGGGAAGTGATGACCATCGTCTTGAACCAACTGTTGTACTGTGCGGATCGCATGGTAGGGACTTGACTTGAGACCAAAACAGACACGGTTAAACTGATATAGAACCAGAGGATCGTTTGGACTAAAACGATATAAGATGCGTTGAAAGCGACGATCGCTTTCTCTTACTTCAATCTGTAAGAACATTTGTCGGCAATCAGCCGAGAGCGCGAATGCGAACAATCGAAAATTCAGAATTATAGTAAACAAGTCACCCTGTAAATTTGGGCCACTGTGTAAAATATCGTTGAGAGATAATCCAGTACTCGTTTTAGCACTAGCGTCTAACACGGAGCGTAGTTTTGTTGTTGTCTTATCTAAACGTACAACTGCGTGATGCGGAATTACATAGTCAGGACAACTACTGTCTGAACTATCGAGCGGAGCAGGAGATAAATATCCATTATCAATATATTCGCGAATGACGTCATCATACGCAGTACGTAACTCGGGTGCGGATTCTAATTTCTTTTCTAGGCAGAAAAAACGTTTTTTCGCGATATCGAGTGAGTTCCCCAATGAGAACACATCGCTGCGAAACGGTAGGGCTACAGAGTATCTACCTGTGTCCCCATCGCGTTCCGTGGTCGAATTATAAAAGTACTCGCACTCAAGTTCGTCGAGCGATTTGCTCGTCGAAAGAGTGACGGGCGCTTCATCGACCTGCCAGAATTTTTTCAACGCCGATTCTAACGAGTCTTTGTCGGATGGTTGCAAAATATGTGAGTAACAAGACTGTGGAGGCTTATTACGACGTACAAGCAGCGCGGGCACAGTGCCCATGATGACGTAACCGAGTACCGTCTACATGGCGGGCGGCGCGGAGGAGTTGCTGCTAACTACGCGGGGCAGCATAAGATGCGGGAAAAGCGAAGCCCCGATCAACACATCGATGCGACCGGGTTTGCCAAACGATTCGTCGGCGAGCGGTAAACCTTTTAAGTAAGGCAAGGCGGAAGTATCTACGGGAGCGGTAGGTAGATTATCGGTGATTGCATCGACAACTAGCGAATTAACGTTAAAAGTAACGTTCGGATTAAAACGGGAAAAGAAAGCGAATTGTACGGAACCCTTAACGGATTTTTCCGTACCACCGATACCCTTAACGGAAGGCGTATCAGATGAATGTCTAGTCAAACCTAATCGTTTGCAACATTCTGCGGTAATAAAATTAATTTGTGAGCCACTGTCTAATAGACAGCGAATAAATTGCTCCTTACCAAATGAATCTCGAACTATTACAGTAGCGGTTGACAACAAAATAGTAGTATTCGTATTACATTGCGGCTTTGATACGCGGGAGTTCGAGTCGTAAAAGATCGACGCAGCAATGGATGCATTACATTGCGGGGCGCTCTGAGCGGTGGCGGCGAGCGGCACGGCGGTGGCGGCGAGCGGCACGGCGGCGGCGGCGTGAGCATCTTGCACGCTCGAAGCCGTGGAGTTTGAACCCGATTGTGTACGTGCGGTATCATCAACACCGTTCGATAATACAGTCGCGTGCGATTCGCGATTAAAGTGTAAAAGCGTATGGTGTTTATTTTTACAAGATTTACATCTAGATTCAGACTGACAGACTCTGGCCTTATGTTTAATACTTAAACAGTTAGTACATGCATCGTTTTGTTTCACCGATTTGAAACGATCACTTGGTGTCATTTTAGAAAAGGCAGGACATTTAAATAAATGTTCATGAACAAAGCTATCACACAAACATTTAGCGGATTTATCAATTACAGTGTAAGATTGCGGTTGCGGAGTTTTGAACGTTTTTTTATTTATAGGATTGTTATTAGACTGAGTGAAACTCAAGCTGTTTAAAGCTTTAGTATTTTGTAAAATGCGAGATTGATTTTTAATGAACTGTACTAAATTGTCGAATTTAGGAATTTCGTCTTTTGAGTTCATTTCAAAAAGTCGAGCGGTTTCAGAATCAACCTTTTTTATAGCGACATGGAAAAAAATCAAATCTGATAAATCATTTATTTTAAGGTTTTTTAATGCGTTTGCGGCGGAAACAAAATTATCAGAAAAGGATTCGAAATTTTGAATAGATGCGGTATTAAAAGATTTATGTTCAAACATCCGATTAAGGGAACTAGAAGCCAACATACGTTTGTCTTCGTACTTGTTTATGAGTGAATTAAAAATTAATTGGTAGTTATCGCCATTAGGGCAAACTCCTGAGAACGCGGTTTGAGCCTTATCTTTCAATTTCCCCATCAAATAATATAATTTCTCCGAATCAGTCAATGTATTATTTTCGTGTACCGTGCTTTTAAAATTAGCATAGAACAGGGGCCAGTTACGAATATCGCCATCGAATGACATAATTTCAATGGGAGGCAAGCGAACTGTTTGCTTATTGACACCACTACCACTAGAAGTAGGAGCCGATGTGGCTGATGATTTTGAGTAACTTGAATAATTATATTTAACGCAGCAATATAATTCCTCAAAACTAAACCACGACTGATCATCAATATTATTTTCCGGGTCTTGTCTTAGAAGAAGCGAGTTATATTTATTAAATGCCTCGAGGAACTCGGTGCGCAACGCATCAACATTGACACACGCACACAAGAACTTCTCTACCGGTTCCATACCGGACTTCATTTTTTCCATTAAATCGTAAATGATTTGCATGCGGGCAAAAATCATATTACGACATGACAGTGCTATTTGAATCGCGGATTCTATCTGATCATCCGAATCAATGGTCACTTTCTTAGGCATTTTCGATATTTTTGTAGGTTTTTATAATAGCTAAAATAAATCACAAACTTCAACGAGTTGCGCGCGGTGCGGGATTGGTAGGTGGTACCTACGAATATAGTACCGAACGATAGCGAAGCGAGCGAGCGGTAGATTTTGCTTCTACCTACGTATATTAAATTGAGCGGGATGCGAAATACCTGTGAATGTACGCAATGACAAGTAGGTACTGTAATAAATGAATAAATGAAAGCGGTTTAGTATAAGAGTATAAGGAACGAAGATTGAAATGAAATATAGTTGCGGGATGATGATATACGGATATAATATTGATATCCGTTATCAAGAGGATAAAGAAAAATAGGTATCCGTGATCATGGGACCAAAACTGTTGGATATCTGTGATCGTAGGACCAAAAACTGTTGGATATCCGTGATCGTAGGACCAAAAAATGTCGGATATCCGTCTCGAAGGACCAAAAAATGTTGCGGCGGCCTAAAGCCTTGGGGTGAAAATCGAAATTTTCTTAGTGGACTGTATGAGGGGCGGTTCGGTGACACAAGTAGGTGTTTTGGTGATGTGGGAAAATGATGATGGTACCTGCCTGGTGAGCTATGGCGACACGACGAGAAGGGTTTCCTTAGCCACGTGGCTGGCGCGTCCAGGATATCACGTACGGACGAGAATCTGCACTTTCCACAACACACATACACGCACTTGCACTGTTCAATAGCTATCTTCGTTCTTCGCGGTGAAAATATGAGTCCTTTTTCGACTTGGGATTAATTTTACCCACAGGCGTCGATGTTGGTTGAGAACTGGCGGATCTTCTTGGCGGCAGCGTATGCGCGCCATTGGGGATCTTCCTTCTCGCTCTCACTTAGGCATTATAAGGGTTGTGGAAGGGAGAAGGAAAGCGGAAGGAACTTTATGTTACACAGATACTAATTAATTAGAGTTGCCAGTAATTAGGCATGAAATATAAAACTAAAGAAAGTAATGGCGTTAACAACGTACCTTATCATAATATCAGTTGAAAAAAGAACCCTTCACCAGCCGTGTGATTCTGTAAGACCTCATTCTAAACTTCGAATCTGAATCCGCTGTGAGTTTCTTGATTGGCATTCTAAAAACTCGTTTGATAATTCGAATTTACACTAGCGCTACCCATGCGAACATGTCAGCAAGTTGAACTAAATTGACCGTAAGATTTTGACACGATAAAGTATAAGATGACGTAAGAAGTGGCATTCAGTAAGGTCACTTCGACGCTCACTTCGCACGATTCAAAATGTCAAATAAAAAGCATCTATTTTACGATTGAGAGTGAATAGCGATGTAAAATGGGAGTTGTTGTTCGAATTTTACAGAATCGACGTACTTGTCATCGGTCCAACTTCTGGAAGGCCTTCCAACGCTACGTCTTCCGGTACGTGGTCGCCACCCCAGAACCTTTCGAGCCCATCGGCCATATGTTCTGCGAGCCCTGCCCTCTTACATCATCAAAAGGAAATCATCAATTCCGTAATTCTTCGTCCATTATCACTTTATATGGAATAACCAACTTAATTCCAATACAATTAATAATCAAATCACGATGCAAAACGAAGTTTCATTAAAATAATGTATGTGCCATTCAAACTATATTTGGGCGTCATAATCCGAACATTATTTTCGTGATACACACGGTCATACGACGATGGAACTTGTGTCCGAGCCAAATTACGAGCAAAGTTGTCAGATGACGCGCGTATTTTGTATTCCATATTGAATGTGTCCTGCCTAGCTTTAAAATACTTTGTGTACTTTGTAAACAAAATGGCGTTAATAATAGCGTTCTTTTTATGACATGTTTTTTTAAAACGAATGCTGTCGTTTGTTATTTTTAAAGCGGTCAAAATTAGCGATAATTTTTAAAATGTGTGCTTATTTTTTAATGGATGGCATTATAAATAAGGGAGAAAGAGTTGTTTGAAATAGGTCAGTTGTTATTGTTGGTGATTATTTCGAGTGTTATGAAAATTTTGATTTCTTAAGGCTTTTTTTGGAGTTACGAAATTATTTCGTCTTTCTTGACGAACAGAGAAGTGTTCTATTTAACGGCGACGGCTGAGTGATAATGCCGTTATCAACTCGATCGGTGGTACGGAATCCATAGTGCAGGTAATCAATAAAACACGATGATACAGCGTATCAGTTAGTATTTTACTTTCAGAATAATTAACACACTACCAAAACGGTCAGTTTCACGTAGGAGAAGTGGAGGTCTGCATCCGTTCGTTGCCCTCACAAGATTGACTCGTTGTTCAGTCACTTCCCTTGATAAGGCTCCGCCCACTTGCCGCCCCCCTCTAGCAAGCGCGTCATGGCGTTTACCCTCACCTTAGTATTACAATAATACTATTATCGAGAGACTATTATCGCTTGACTTTTAAAATTTACGACATATTTATATCTTATTCGTTCATAGAATAGAATGGACTAGAATAGGATACTCTTTAATATGTACACCATAAAAAATACATATATAGTAGAAATTTACAAAGGGTGACACAATCGGCGATAAGACAACCTTTGGCTGGATTAAGGGATACGGAGAGACATTACTCCAGTTTTTATTTTTATTTCGACATAATTTGATTTGCATAAACCTGCTCATCACTATTGTGTTTGTCTGTATTCTTACATCATCTTTTTCAATCCTGGGATAATCTTATAAGACTTGCCTCGAAGCAGCTAACTCCATCACTTAAAGTACTATCCACTACAAACGTTGGCTGCCCATAACCGCGGTATGCGCAATCCTCTGGTGTGTAGTGCCGATCATTACGCGGAGATATCCGCTGCGCTGTCCACCGCACTAAACACATGAGAATATTCATACGAATTACTTAATAATATGTACCTATATTAATTTGACTTTTCCTAGAGAATAATTCGTCTTTTAAACCATCTTATCCGATTCTAACACTATTGTAATAAGGCTTGCCTCAAAGCAGCTAACTACTATCATATAAAATACGATCCACTACAAACGTTGGCTCCCTATAACCGCAGTACCTATGCGTAATCCTCTGGTGTGTGCACCCGCAACAGTACAGTGCCGGTCATTACGCGGTGATATCCGCTGCGCTGTCCACCGCACTAAACACGTGAGGACACTCATGTACATTACTTATGTACAGTGCGCTGCATCAATTGGGTACCCCAGCTGCATTAAGATTTTAATTCAAAATATCTTTATTGTGGGCATATGTTAGTTAAGGTCTTAATAATAAATTAAAGTTTCAATATTTTCTGGGTATACAACTGGGGTACTCAATTGATGCAGCTCACTGTACATTAATTTGAATTTTCCTAGAGAATAATTCGTTTTTAAACCATCTTATCCGATTCTAACACTATCTTAATAAGCCTTTCCTCAAAGCAGCTAACTACTATCATAATAAATTACTATCTAATACAAACGTTGGCTATCCATAACCGCAGTATGTGCAATCCTCTGGTGTGTTCACACGCAACAATATATCCGCTCCGCTGTCCACCGCACTAAACACGTGAGGATACTCATGTGAATTACATATTATTTTATATTGGAATATGATTTTATATTGGAACTGCTGCTGTTTACCGGTTATCGTAGTTTTTTGATTCTGGTGGATTTATAACATATGTATAACATAACACATATAACATCACTTCTGTATTTATTTCTTGAAGGTTTGGCAGAGGTGTGACTGGTTAATAGTGACCGATACTAAAACACATGATTGTACTCATGATAACAAACAACTTTTACTATGGGACCAAACCTGAAATCGCGAAAAAAAAAATCTGCTGCTCCCTACATTTATGTTCGCTTAACTCGTCAAAATGTAGGGGGAGCAGCTGATTTTTTTCACCATTTCAGGTTTGGTCCCATAGTAAAAGTTGTTTGTTATCATAAGTACAATCATGTTTTAAGTATCGGTCACTAATTACCAGTTACCCTATATACTATTAATAAAGCTGATGAGTTTGAAGCTGGTGTCTTCAATTTTTCAATGCACCTTAGCTTGACACCGACTTCAGAAGCTGTTAAGTTTTTTATGAAAGTAATTTTATTCGTTTTAGGTTTTTACTTTTTTTTAAGTTTTATTACGGTGGCTATTTCAGTAAACTTTGGTTGCATCAAATGAGCATTCAGTGATGATCTTTACAACACGATAATTATAATTTTATTCCAAACGTGAGTTGCCCACAAGTGTTAAATCTAACCTATAAAGGCGCAATAGGCTCGCCCCCTATTACATGTTACTTACACATAACAGGCGAAATATGAGTGTATTAAAGGTACGCTTAGCAACAGAAGTCGGTTAACACTGCTACTTTTTGACATCATCTAAATTAACACAAAATGATTCGATGGACTGCTTTTATTTCATTTAACTATTAAGAGTTAATGTTCTTAAAATTTTAAGTACTTCTGTTCCGCTTTCAATTAAACATTTCGCTTAATAATAAAGATTAAAAAACTGCAAGTGTTAATCGACTTTTGTTACTGACTGTACATTTCTGCCCAATCCTTCGGGAAAAAAGGCGTGATTTTATGTCTGTTTGTATGTAAAGACGAAATGTTTAAGAATTCGCAAGATCAAAGCAGTTCGCTATTAAATTAATTTATAACAACTACACTGTCAGTCATCCTTTGTCCACACAATGGAAACCGGCGGTCATTACGCGGATATATCCGCTCATGGACCCCGCACTAAACGTGTGTTGATGTGAATAAGTAATTGTATATTGTTTCTGTTGCGGACCGAGAGTAATTATTGTGTTTTATGTATGAGTGAGTCGTAATAACAGTACTGTAGTAGTATTTTTTGCTAGTTACGAATGTTATCACTTAACATAGTAATCATAGGTCGATTTATATCTGTGTTATGCTAGATTTTTTGTCTTTATGTTGGTGTTGTAGGAAACTAAGGATTGATGACTATAGTTTAGTAGCAGAGCCTTTATTAACTACGAAAAAATTGAAATAACATAAGTAACTAGGTATATGCAAAATAATAATTAAATTTTGTTTGTGCTTTTATCATCAACTAGCTGCGCCCCACGGTTTCACCCGCGTGTACCTGGATAAAAAGTAGCCTATGTGTTAATCCCTACATACATAATTTCATCCAAATCGGTCCAGCCGTTTGAGCGTGAAGAAGTAACAAACACGCACACACACTCACAAACTTTTGTCTTTATAATATGAGTGTGAAGTGTGATATTCTTTGAAGACAGTATGAAAAGCACACTTTATTATACATATTTTTACCGGGATTGTAACACCTCAATTTTGTATACGATGTTTGAATTCTAGGTATGTTGCTATGTGATGTTTCTGGAAAGTATTTTTAAAGTAAGACCAAGGTAAGGTCACAATGCGGCTTTCTACCCGCTCCTAAATGCGTGTTTTTATGAATGGCTAACCAAATTGTGATAATAATATTGTTTAGCTGAAGCCCGCGTTAAAATCTGAATGTAATGGTGCATGTATAACTAATTGTGTGAATTTGTTTTAAAGTGGAGATGGCCACAAATTCGGAGTAACGTTTCTTGTAGCGTGCAGTGCAGTGTTTAAGGGTACTACATCGATAATTTTTGAGTATTAAAATTCCTCCAAAATCAAATTGATTTCCATACTCCTTTGGTTTTATAGGAATTTTAAGTAATAACAACTATGTTGGGGTCGCCTTCCAGTGTAACCGGATGCAGCTGAATATCAGTATTTTACATGGAGCAACTGCCTATCTGACCTCCACAACCCAGTAACTGGGTAATACGATACCCCTTGGTAAGACTGGTTGTCAGACTTTCTGGCTTCTGACGACCCGTAACGACTGTCAAAGATCCACGAATAACAGCCGGGACCAACGGCTTAACGTGCTTTCCGAGGCACGAAGGAGTCTCGTTATGTAAAGATGCTCACCCATCCACCGACCAAATCCGGCAAGCGTAGCTTAACGTGCAGCTGTTATTACTTGTTGTTAGCTGTTATTGCTCGTTGTGCGTTATTTAAGTTACACCTTGCATAATGTGTGGTCCATTTAAGGTACAAATAAATGGCAAGTGGCAAATATGTAGCTAACTCCGAGATCGAGGCATTTTCCTGGAAGATAGACACCTACATAATCAAAGATGGCTTTGATATCGACAAGATAAGAAAAGGATGCAGCCTTGATACAAAAAAACAAAAACAAACTGGGACAAAATTCAAATTCTAAATTCAAATTCAAATCTTTATTGCTGACTAGATGTTAGTGAATGGCGCAGTTCACTGTGTCCTACCAATTTAGGCATGCATTTTCTGTTAAAAAATGAGAATTTTAGATACAATTATAATTTTAGATTAAAATCTCAAATAAAAGGTACAGTCAACATAGAAAATATTATCAAAATAAATTGAATTAATTAAATTAGTTTAGTGTAAAACAAAAAAAAATAATAATAATAATAATAAAATAAAATAAAATATGTCATAGTTTAAAACAGTCTAATTGTAGCGTTAACACTTCAAATTAACACAAAATAAATTAAATTAAATTCAAGACATTAGTTAGTAAAAAAATTTTTGTAATTTTAATAATCAACAAACTAGAACAATCGACGTGATCGTTGTCGTGCGTCATGTTACGGAACGTGACTTGCATCATGATGCGTAACATATTGTGCTCAAACTTCTCTTGTGTCGGCTTAAGAATATAACCGTGATAAAAAAAATTGCCAGTCAGCAATATAGTAGTGGAACTGACTGTCAAAGCACCAGTTTTTCAGAGGTTTTCATTTATTACAAATATACCAATTACGGGCACTTTTGAATTGTCAAAGGGGTTAGTCAGTCAGAAAGATGAAGCTAGTTGCCCATTCTAAAGCGTAGTAGGTAGCTACGTTGAAGAATGGGCAAGAAACTCCACGGGCACTTAAATTAAAATATTATTACAAAATATTTATTTATCATTCATGTTGAAATTATACATGTGAGAACGACAAGGTAAAAAAACAGTTTCAAAATTATGGTCACCCATCCACGGACTGACCGCGGCAAGGTGCGGCTGTTATTACTTAGCCGCGAGCCTCTTAGTTTACTGTCTCTCGCAATTCATTCAAACTTAATAATAAAGACTAGACTACTACACTTACTACTAGACTTATTATAATATTAAGTAATAATAAAAAAGACTCGCCAGCCCCCACAGTCAAACTATTGTCATGGTTTTGTGGGGCTTATTATATTTATAAGCTAAGTAAATCATTGTAATAAAATAAATAAAAAATCTTCTTCTTCTTCTTCTCCAAAACACTCCTGCTTACTCCACAACACTCCTGCTTACTCCACCAAGCAAATAACCGCAACGATTACACTTTAATATTAAAATTAAAGCCATGTTGGTTCCGCACATAAACGAGAACGGTCAGTGTAATTAATTTGTCCTGCACATTGAGAGAATTACAAATGAGTTTGCTGTGTTGCATCCATTTTATTAATATTGAACAGGTTTATTTTGTTTACAACACCCGGTTAAAGTAAATATTGGGACAGTGTTGTAATCATGTAATGTTGTTTGGAAAGGCATGTGGCATAGGGTCGCAGCATTATGCTGAGCGATAATAAATTTATAAGTAATAAATAAAAGATTTATTGAACGAAATGTTTGAACAATCAAATACTTACAAACAACACCAAGCGTATACAAAAATAGCATATTACAATTATAAAACCACTAGTGTTATAAGCAGTCTGTATGAACTATGGTATCTAAGAAAAGATTTAACTGGTGTTATGGATACCAGCATTCTCAAATAAATGAAATACATAGGTTACATTGGTTGCAACAGACAACGATGTCAAGAGTGGCGCAGTATACAGGAGAGGAAGTCTTTTGTAGAATGTGTGTAAGTGTAGTGTTAATCACACTAATATTTTAAAGAAGAAAGTTTGTGAGTATGTGTGTGTGTATGGGGGTGTGTGTGTGTGTGCGATGACCGTTTTGCGTATATATGTCGCTTTTCCCCAACTTGTTCTTCTCTATATTTGTGTTCTCTCTTTGCGTCATGTTTACCGCAAATAAACGTATTTTCTTTCTTTCTTTTTTGTGTGTTCACAGACAACTAGTTTTACACGATTGTTTCTACTACATACGCACTCGTACTGCAACACGTGCTATGCTATGACACAGATAGCTTAAAAAAAAACTTTGAGAGTCCTCTTCAAAAAAAGCTTTTTTACAAAAAAAAAAAACTTCCAAAAAAAGAAAAAAACACTACAAAGTGAAAAATAACTTTAATTTCGGAAGTCGGTGTCTTTGAATCTGTATTTTAGTTTTTTGCAAACGACTCATTCATTTTGTAGTGTTTTTTTGGAAGTCAGTTGTTTTTTTTTTTTTTTTGTAAAAAAAGCTTTTTATTTTTCACTTTTTAGTTATGGTATCTACTCCACACCAATTCCTATTACAACAACAGGAACTATTAGAACATCATCTAGATACACAAAGTGGATTAAATCCGTATTATCGAAATTAACTCAAAAACTACAGAAGCAAAGTTAATATAATTTTTATGGGACCACTTCTGAATTAAGGCCTACCAAACAAAAAAAGACCAATCAAAGTCAATTCCTAATTGGCAGAGTGATCGCGTAACAAACAAAGAAAAATAAAACATACATTCCAATTGAGAACCTCCTCCTTTTTGGAATTCGGTTAAAAAGAGTATGCCACGTACCTGTGGTATATCAGCCGATGTTTTCTGTAAAAATCTCACCATAAAAGCTTAGGTGAAGTTATCTGTCAAAAGTGTCAATCCCAAACATAATCCCTGGAATGACAGCTCACTTCACCAAAATACTTTGGATTTCACCGTGAGATTTTTACAGAATAGGCCGGCTGATATTGGAGATGTCCTTACAAGGTGCAACATAAAGAACGCACAACCTTTTAAGGGGTCATTGTACTCATCATTATGAACAACTTTTACTATGGGACCAAAACTGAAATCGCGAAAAAAAAATCAGCTGCTCTCTACATTTTGATGAGTTTGATGTTGATAAATGTACTGTATTAAATATTCAACGGAAGTTTTTTTTTCTGATAGCGACTAAATTATCATTTAAATAGGACTTGGACCTCGGTAAAATCTTGTTATTGATTTTTTTTTTTTTTAATAATCCCATGTTTAAATAAAAACAAAAGAATTGCCATAACTTAATGTGTTGGTAATTTTACTAGTAGTAGCTACTCATTATAATTTTAAAGTAATTATAGACCTGTGGTTACATGTAAACAGCAGCACTTGCGGTCCGTGGTTAGTTAGCACTAAAAACAATTACCTAGGCACCGAACCCGATACATCCTAACTCATATTATAAATGCGAAAGTGAGTTTGTTTTTTTGTTACGCTTTCACGCTAAAACGACTGAACAGATATGAATGAAATTTGGCACATGCCTTGAACATAACTTGGATTAGGACATAGGATACTTTTTATCCCGGTAGTAAGTTCCCGTGGGATGATTTCCGACATTCACACGGACGAAGCCGCGGGAGAAAGCTACTACATTATATAAACTCACGCCTCCTTCTCATGAGGATAAGCAGAAACTACGGAATGCCACCTACTACGATCCTTACATACTCCTGTTGCTTCGTTTACGTTCATACACCAGCATCCTAATTGCGTAAAACAGACAAAGCAATCCGAGAGTTTTGACGGATATGTCTAATCCATTGGCTTCTTAAACTTAATAAATTCTTCTGCCCAAAAACGTAAATAACGCAATGAACGAGACTGAACTGTGAAATTGTAAATTTTGTGTGTTATATAATTACCACGCCGGACATATTGTACTATGTTTTATTTTTAGGTTAACAAACTGATCGAAGAAATTATGCATACAAAAGCCATGGTATGTATGGTGATTGCCGGTAGATTAAAAATTGAAAAAAAAAATAGTTTATTGTCCAGGTAATACAGTAAGCAGGTTTACATATTAACAACAAGTTGAGACAACATGAGTAGCTTTTTTAAGCTACTCATGTTGTCTCTTGTTGTTTGTATTACTTATAGCTAGGTTACAAAATATTATTTGCCAGTGAGCCCCAAACTAGACAGTTAGTTTGTATTTGGGGATAATTGACAAAAGTCAGTAAGATACTTGACAAAGTCACATTTTACTGATTATTTCAGTCATCGACGGACTACTGTACGTGACGCACGCGCGGACGCTACGCTAACTTATACGAATACCCTCAGCTTTAATAAAAATGTCTAAGTGCGATATTTGTAAAAAAAACATAACAAAAACTTTACCGGGGTTAGAGTGCAGTAAGTGTGAGCGGATAGTGCATCTGAACCCAAAATGCTCGGGATTAACCAACAAACAGATCGCTGCACTAAAAGCTGCACCCAGTTTGGAGTGGACTTGTCACGAATGCCACCAGGAATCCCCGAGACGTAACTCGTCCATCATTACACCCGAAGATGACGATGAAGAGGACGATTCGCCAGTTCAAATAAACGCAAAAACTTTACTAACCAACATCACTAGAGAGGTTGAAAAAGCTATTAAAAGCGAAATGGTGCAACTAAGCGAGTCCTTGCAGTTCCATAGCGACAAACTCGATGAAGCAATGGAGTCTATGGAAGCTTTCAAGCAGACTATCAAGGCTCTCGAACGTAAGAATGCGGAACTAATTAATAGAAATAATAACATGGAAACCCGTGTAGGTGTCTTAGAACAACGTCTGCATGAGATAGAACAAGAGAAGCTTGCAAAATATGTGGAAATCGCAAATGTACCATCTCAAAAGAATGAAGATGTCAAACTTCTAGTGGGTAACATTGCACTTAAACTGAATCAGCCGAAAGAAGAGATCAAAAGTGCACGAAGACTCCATGGATGGAAAGATCAGTCGGCCAACATACTAGTGGAGTTCAAAGACGAAGACGTCCAAGAAAACTGGATTACTGCAGCCAAAAGTGTCAAACCAACTGTTTCCGATATACTTCCTAGCGAAGAAAAGAACAAAAGCTTCGTATATGTGAGAGAAGCTATGACAAAACATCACAAGCAACTATTCTGGAATGCCAAGCAGGAACTGAAGGTCAATCACAACTTCAAGTACGTGTGGTTCAAAAAAGGTATGGTCAAAGCTCGCAAGGTAGACGGTGAAAAAGTTTGGATTCTACGCACCATGAGTGATATACACGGACTAGCTATCAACAAGGAGTAAGACAGTATGACATCGCAAGTAAATACAAAACAAAACGTTATACGAATGTAATTAATAGTCAGAAATGGCGAATTCTTTTTGTGATATTTATGAGATGAGCGAGTGTCTAAATGTAAATGATTTCATAAAATGTACCACTAACAATCAACTTAACTTATTGTGCATGCATATCAATATTCGATCAATAATCAAAAACTTCTCCGCATTAGAACAAATGATGTCTATTTCAAAAAAAAGTATTGATGTTATTATTCTAACTGAAGCTAATATTTCGGAAAGCAATAGTGTTTTGTATCAAATAAGCGGGTACCGAATGTACACAGCCTTGCGAAAATATCGAAGGGGTGGAGGCATCATAGTATATGTGAATAATAAACATAAATGTAGCATCATTAATATAAAAACTATACATTTTGAAAGTGTATTCTGCACAGTCACCACCCATTTGAACTATACTGCGAACTTGTGTGCGGTATACCGACCACCAAGTTCTAGTAAAACTCTATTTATTGAAGAACTACAAACTACACTACAAAAATTCACTAAAATCACAGAACTATACTTATTGGGGGACACTAACATAGATTTAACAACGGATAATCCTGTAAGACATAAATACAATAACATGTTATGTGGCATGGGCCTTTTGTGCGGGATCACTGAACACACTAGAATAGCAACATGTAACGGAAAAATAAGTAAATCTTGTATTGATCACATTTATGCGCGATCCCGTACACTGTGAGAACTAGAATAGTTAAATAAAAGATTCGTTTGATAACTATCAGTTTATTATACAGCTTAACCTAGCTAATACCGACACTACAGACATCTTGTTAAGACGGGGCAGGAACAGGAAGTGTAGAGCGTGGTTGACATTAGAACATAGTCACACAGATAATAAAATACTTCAACACTCCCTCAATTTTAAGTTACAATATTTTTTTTTTCTAACATTATTACAACTTCAAATTTCTACACGAAACAAAATCATATATATATATTTTTAATCTTATGGCAACACTAGAGTGACAGTATCTTAACATTTGACATGAGTGACATTTCTAGTTTGACATTTCTACATAACCTCAAATATAATCAAAATAAACAAAGGCTAAAGTTCAATTAAACAAATTAGCACGAAAATAATTATGTTTTACACTACACAAGGGCTTTGTCATAATGTCCGATGTATTTTCACAAGAACTCACGTATTTCACTGTAATTAAATTTCGAGCAATAATGTCTTTTATGAAATGAAACTTTATGTCTATGTGTTTTGAATATCGCGTATTTTCACTGTTCATAATCATTTTTATAGCACTTTGATTGTCCACTTTTAGTTCAACACTGCACTGATCATTAAAGTCTTTTGCCAAACCATGAATAAACAGGAGTTCACTCGCACACATGGCTGCAGAAATATACTCAGCTTCGGCAGTACTAAGCGCAACAGACTGTTGCTTCTTGGAAGACCATGAGATCAAATTGCCTTGGTGATAGATGACCATACCACTGACACTTTTTCTGTCTGTCTTATCACCAGCCCAGTCTGCATCTGAAAAGGCTGAAATTAGAGAAAGATTGCTATTATCTTCTTTTTTTTTATGGTAAGTCAATTCCATATCTTTAGTTGCATTTAAATAATGCAATATTCTCTTTGCTGCAGTCCACAAGCTTCTTGTAGGCTTGTCAAGGTATCTACTCAAAAATGAAGTAGCAAAGGTAATATCCGGTCTGCTGATTGTTGCCAGGTAATTTAGGCATCCCATAAGCTCTCTGTATGGTACATTATTAATCTGTTCTTCTTTTTCAGGTGCTTGGAAGCCGCTCTCCATCGGTGTCTTTGATTCTCTGCAGTTCACCATATTAAACTTTGCAATTATATTTTCAATAAAACGCTTTTGTGATAACTTTATTGTGTTGTTATTTTGCTGTATCTCAATACCTAAAAAGTTACTTATTCTTCCCAAGTTTTTGGCTTTAAATTCTTCTTGCAATAGTTTAATCACATTATTTACTTCTTTTTCATTTCCCATCAACATTATATCGTCAACAAATAGTATAAGCCATATATTCTTGCCTGAGTAGAGACATATATCATTTTTGGATCTTGTCATATTTATTTTCTTGCAAAATGTATCAAATGTTTTATTCCAACATTTTGGCGATTCTTTTAGGCCATATAAAGCTTTATTAAGTCTTAAGACTGTTCCTTCCTTGTTATTTTGCACATTTACTCCCTCTGGAACTTTAATGTACACTTCTGTTTCTAATTTTCCATTTAGAAATGCTGTAGGTATATCTAATTGATTTATTTTCCAGTCATTGTTCACTGCTTGTGATAATCCCATTCTTATGGTAGTTAGTTTTGCCACTGGAGCATATACATAGTCTTCAACTGTTTGTTGGAATCCTCGGGCAACTAACCTCGCTTTTCTGGTTCCATCTGATTTGGTCTTAAAAATCCATTTTGTGTCTATTGTTTTACATCCTTTTGGTAGTTCTGTTTCTGACCATGTTTCTTGTTCTTCTAATGATTTTATTTCATTTATTACTGCAGTTTTCCATTCAATACTCTGTTCTATAGCTTCTTTGTATGTTACCGGGTCGCTTACACTGGATAATAAGCAGTATGCTTCATAAGTCTCATAATCATTTAACCGCTGTGGTTTTCTCACTTCTCTTCCTGACTTAGTACATATATTTTGACTACTTTTGTCTTCCCTATTTTCGTGTTGTTCAGTCTCTTCAACTTCTCCTGGGATTGTATCATCTAATATTTCTTCATTCAAATATTGTGGTTTCTTTTCTTCTGTATACTTTATATTTGTTTCATCAAATCTTACATCTCGCGATATTATTATCGAGTTTGTGTTGGGATCCCATACTTTATAACCATTTATAGCATATCCCACCATTCTAGCTGGAGTTGCTCTGCTTGATAGCTTATCTTGTTTAGGCATTATGTGTACCCAAGCTTTACTTCCAAAAATCTTTATCATTTGCAGATTACATTCTTTCTTCATTTCCTTTGCTGGTACTTTGTCTTGTATAGATGAACATGGTGAGCGATTAATTAGGAATGTGGCTGTTAATACAGCATGTCCCCAGAGGTGTCTCGGCAGATTAGACTCATCCAACATTGTTCTTGCTTTGTCATAAATTGTTCTATTCATCCTTTCAGCTTTGCCGTTTTGTTGCGGACTGTATTTCTGGGTATACTCTATCCTAATTCCTTTGTTTGTGCAGAAATATTTTAATGAGTTTGCTGTAAACTCACCACCATTATCACATCTGACTCTTTTGACTTTCACTTCCATTTGTCTTTCCATTTCCTTTATGTATGATATCAGCTTTCCTGTTGCTTCAGATTTATGCGTTAACAAATATGTCTGTGTGAAGTGACTGTGATCATCAATTATTGTTTGGAAATACCTATAGCCTTCTGTAGTTGGCACTCTAGTAGGACCTGCTATATCTGTATGTATCAATTCACCAATTTTACTTGATCTTGGTCTCTGTAGCCTTTTGAATGGCAATCTTGTTGCTTTATTTTTCATGCATGGCTCACATGGTTCTGTACTAAATGGTAATCCTAATATAGCCAATTTCTTTCTACACATATGACCAAATCTTTGATGCCATACATTAATGTTATCTTCTGTCAACTGACATGAATGCGCATCGTTTTCAATATTTATTTTTACATCAAATGTATATAGCTGTCCCTTTTTCACTCCATGATAGGTTTCATTGTGGTGCTTTATTAGTAATTTACCTTTTCTAAAAATTACTTCCATTTTTCTTTCTACTAATTTACTGACCGATAGCAAGTTAGTACTGAGACCAGGTACTATTACAGCTTCTATTTTAATCCTTTTATTATTGTGAGTGGCTACTAAAATTCCCTTCTGTGTAGCTGTAAGGGTCTGTCCATTTGCTATTTTTATATTTAACTTTTGTGGCAAGTTTTCTACATCTGTCATATATTTTGAGTACTGTTCTTGTACAAAATGTTGAGTGGCACCGGAGTCAACAATAAAAGAAATAGTGTTTGCCATGTCTTTGGCAGTTAGCGCCTGCTGCGACGCTATAAACATGCTCTCCTCTTGTGCAGGATGAGCTGCTTCTCCTCTGCCCCTGGGACATCTGTAGCCCCGTCCCCGGCCTCTGCTCAACATCCGGCACTCATACGACTTGTGGCCCTTCTTCTTACATTTGTAGCAAATCACATGCGTGCTTCTGCTTACAAATGATGTTTCATCTTTTACTTTTGACTCCTGGGACTTTCTTACTTCGTGGTCCAGCAATTTTGTCCGGACAAATTCTAGAGATAGGTCTGTGTTAACAGTTTCGATTGCAGTTATAACATTGTTATACTCCTCTCCAAGCCCCGTTAGGAGGTAACAGACTTTATCGCATTCTGCTATCTTTTCATCCGATACTTCTAATTCCCGAATCAGATTTTCGTATTTTGCAAAATATTCCTCCAAGCTGCCATCTTGCTTTAAAGTCAATAGTTTTCTTCGAAGAGTGATTTTTGATATCACACTTTTTCTTTGAAATGTGATTTTCAAGGAGTTCATCATTTCATTCGCCGTTGAACAATCTTTAACCAGGTTTAAATGCCTATCCGTTAGGCATTGCACTATTAAACTTCTTGCCTTCGCATCCAAGTTCTTCTTATTTTCTTCTATCTCTTTTGCCTCTGTTATCTCTTTTAGGCCTCTTTCATCTAATAAGCATTGTACTCTGAAGAGCCAATTTCCGAAAGATTCGGCTTTTAGCTGGGGAAAATTTATTATCTTTGCCGGCGTGGTCTCCATTGTGCTCTGAAAACGCGCTCGGTAAACCAAACTAAATACTCAACTATATTCCTAGCTCAACTAATAAGGCGTCTGGGCCCATAACCTGTGAGAACTAGAATAGTTAAATAAAAGATTCGTTTGATAACTATCAGTTTATTATACAGCTTAACCTAGCTAATACCGACACTACAGACATCTTGTTAAGACGGGGCAGGAACAGGAAGTGTAGAGCGTGGTTGACATTAGAACATAGTCACACAGATAATAAAATACTTCAACATACACAAGACCTATTTACGGCGGCACTCGGTACCACACTGGCTGACCATCGCGCAGTGATACTCGCATGTTCTGGCGTGCGAATACAGGATGTTCCAAAATACAAGACCTGCATTAATAACCATCAACTCGTTAAATGTTTCGATGAGATTCAGTGGGAAAAATCACAGGATATAAAATGCCCTATAATTCTATATAACTTTATACATACCCAGTTAAAGGATTGTTATAAAAAATCTGAATATAAAACCAAAGTCAAAGGTAGGGCATCACGTGGTAAAAATGGATGGATGAATAACAAAATAACTTACGCCTGTGAACATAGGGATAAATTATTCATGAAATGGATAAAAGACTCTAATAACCTAGTCTTAAAACAAAAATATAATAAATCAAGAAATTATGCAAATACTCTAATACATAAAACTAAAAACAATAACTTAAAGTCTGAAATTTTATCAAATAAGAACAATATTAGACAGCTATGGCAAATTCTTAATCGTATAACAGGTAGAATAAAAACTTCCATTGATGATGCTATTCAAAATTCATTTAATACTCGTAAATCTAATTTAACTTCTAAAGATATTGCTAATAATTTTGCACGTACTTTTGATAAAAGCGTGAAGCTAATTATTCCGAAATGCTCAAAACCACTTTTAAATAAAACAGAATATACAACTCCAGCTAACGTTACTATGCGTATAAAGCCTGCGGAACCTAGCTCAGTTAAAAAAATCATTACGTCTTTGAATAATAATAAAGCCCCAGGAATAGATGGAATTAGAGCCTTAGACATCAAATTGCTGTGTACGACAATGACCTCAGTGATTTCTAGCTTAATTAATATATGCATACAAACATGCAAGTATCCATCTCCACTTAAAACAGGGATTGTCAGACCGATTCACAAAAAAGGAAGCAGGCTGGATTACAACAACTATAGACCTATTACTATATTGCCTACTATTGATAAAATTATAGAAAAATACATTTGTAAACAAATACACGAATTCTATGAAAAAAACAATATACTAACAGACAAACAATATGGCTTTCAACCAAAAAAGAATACCACACAGCTGCTATCAACGTTCACAGATAGTATTCATAAACATTTAGATGAAAAAAAGCACGTGCTAGTAGTATTTATAGACTACAGCAAGGCATTTGATACGCTCAGACATGACCGGCTACTAGAGTGTCTTCAAGACAGCGGAATTAGAGGCAAGCTACTTGATTGGTGTGGAAACTATCTAGATGACAGAAAATACATGGTCAAAGTTAGTGACGCAACTAGTGAACCGGTCATCGTAACGGAAGGAACGGCGCAAGGCTCGGTGCTTGGGCCACTGCACTACCTCACTTATGTCAATAGCCTTGTTAATGTGATAAAAATGTGTGAAATTTATCAATTCGCTGACGACACCTGCCTTGTGGCCGCTGGACAGAGTGTTAGCGATGCCCAAAAGAAATTGCAAGAGGACTTTGATTTGCTAACTAAATGGTCCCATGACGCTGGTTTGGTTTTAAATGCTAATAAGACCAAATTAATGTACATCAGTTCCAGTCATAATAGAAGCCTTTCCTTGCCTAAACTGACAGCTCACTGCCATGAGTGTTTGCATGACAACTGCCCCAATAAAGTAGCCAAGCCTTGCAGCTGTGACTCCATAGATCTAGTTGATAGCCATACATACCTAGGACTTACCATTGATAGCCGACTTAATTGGAAGGAGCACATTAACGGAGTGTGTGATAAATTGAGATGTATATTAGCTAAATTCTCCATTATAAAATGCAAAATTCCATATCAAACACTGTTGATGCTTTACAAAGCTCTGGCCGAATCAACGATATCCTATGGTTTGTCTAGCTATGGTAGGACATTTAAGACTCACCTTGATCAAATTTACGCACTTCAGCTACGTATATTAAAAGCAATTGTCCCGCATAACATTAAAAAGCAGTACAAAAATGACTACCGTAAATTATTTGAATTCTGTAAAATAATACCTATCCATGAAAAAACTAAATTTACATTATTAAAAGAAGAATTTTTTAATGATAATCTTAGGAAAACAAAAATCATAAATAACAATGGAATTAATACTCGTAGTGTCATCAATGCTAAGTTGTTACTTCCAAAATACAGTAATTTACACGGTAAGAGGTCGTTACAGTATATAATACCTTACCTAATTAATCAACTACCGATGTCATTGAGGGACAAAATAACTTATAAAAACATAAAGTACAAACTAAAGCAACATTTCTTACAAAATATTAATATATCATATAATAATTGAATGAAAATAAATGTTATAACTGAATACAAAAAGTTAGATAGTAAAAAAAAAAGAAACATAATACTTAAGTTAGTTACTTAAGTTAGTTTAGTTTAGTTACTTAAGTTATATTCCTATATTTTGGTTTGTCAGGATATTGTTAACAATATCTTGACAAACCAAAATATAGGAAAATTAAATAATTAACTATTACTAAAAACATACTTTTAGGAACAACCTGTATCAATCGAAATCACATTCCTCCACCACTTTTTGTTTTAAAGACGGTCAGTTCGGTCACCGATGTTCGCTCGTTTATTAGATAAATGTTTCACTTAATACCCTCATTTTTATTTTAGTTGTTGTTTCATTTTAACTATGATTATAAGTTGGTTTTAGTTATCTAAATTGTATGGTCGATGATTTTGGTGCACGGTAAAACTCTAATGAGTTTATGTTTGCGCCAACATAATGATGTATAAGATGTAAGTGTACTACTGAATAAATAAATAAATAAATAAATAAATAAATAATTTGTATGTCCGAAGATATTAAGGTGCCGGAGGTAGCCCGCGAAATTCAAACTTTCTGTCATTTTTTGCAATTTGCAAGTCAGTTCAAATTTCAGGTTGTATGTTGTTCAAAATATGATTCGTTACCGTACCAAGTATGTTTTTATCGAAAATAATAAAATAATCATTAAAGTCATCAATACATCTCTTTAAGACTAGGTAATCCTGTTGAATGACTATTTCATGAAATCTTGATATTTGAGGAGTACTGATTCTAATGATTATAATTCTGCAAATACATATTTGTTATGGTCGCGAATCATACTTTAATCAACAATCCAATACTGCCTCCCAAATTGCAAAAACGTAAGAAAATTTAAATTTCCTTTTAATTTAATACTACGAGTAAAGTAATTATTTAATTTACCCTTTTTTTTTTTTTTTTTTGTGGATGGGAAATCATCAAATGACTTCTCCCGCTCTGGGCAGAGCGGAAGGGCGTGCCAGACTTTTACTGACTAAAACCCACCCATGCTCCTTCAACTGCCCGTGCCAGGGCCACGGTATCTCTTTCGAACTACCCGCGACCCCGGCGGCACGGCCCAATTGACCCCGTCACTGCTGACATCTCTTTGAGGCGACCCTGGCGCTTGTCTTTGTGTACATTTGTACGAGTACTCTACTGAGTCCCTTTGTTGAACGGATGCATGAATACACAATACATACATCATATTTCTACGAATTCACTCGTTATGCGTATTCTACGAATACTCCCCCTTAATTACGAGTATGTCTGAATACAGGCTGAAAGCAGGTATTCGTATTCATCGAAAAGGTCAATTGAGAAAGAAAATCGTATAATTGTATGAAAGAGTGTATGATTGTAATGTTTGATTGATTTCGTTGAAATGAACGGAGATTGGGTTGCGGGTTTTTTTTTTTTCATTATTTGAAAGTAGAACGTGTCTCGGAAAGCAGTTAAGCCGTTGGTCTCGGCTGTCATTCGTAGATCTTTGACAGTCGTTTATTTATTTATTTATTTTAAATAGAACGGCCGAAACCAATTACACTATTTAAATATAATTACTTACACTACACAATATATAATTTATTTAACACAGTCATGCATTCTTCTCACAAAAATTAATCTCGTTACGACAGTCAAAAGCCCAATTGTCTGACAACCAGTCTTACCAAGGAGTACCGTGATGTCTGTGATACCCAGTAACTGCGTTGTGGAGGTCAGATAGGCACTCGCTCCATGTAAAATACTGGTATTTAGCTGCATCTGATTAGACTGGCAGGCTCCAACATAGTTGGGAATAGGCTAGGCAGATTGATTTGTGTCGTAGTACGAGTAAACGGTGACCCGCTTGACTTGTACGGAAAGTGTTGACAGTGCGGCCTCTAATAGCGGCCGGCTGAGGCGTCTCCGTGCTCTGTGGTTGTTACTTATTTGGAATAGTGTACTTACATAATGTCCTTTGAAAATATTACTGTGACTGTGGTGGAATTGGGTTTTTGTTCATTACGACAGTAACTAGTTTATAAAACACGTATCTCTTTATTTATCTTTTATACTATTTACACTAGATAGGTACTAAAGTAAATGATTAACTAACTAACTACACAAATAATAAATACAAAAACAAAAGTCTCAGAAATATTTTTGTTGATGTGACATGTGATTAATGCACTAATTAGTTATCTATTATTTACAAATATATCTTGACATTTAAAACATGACATTTTGATCTTTAATTATTCTAGTGACATTAATATTTGCTAATGTTTCATTATTATTTGCCATGGTGAAATTATCAAAATTGTGCTATTGCCTAATTGTAAATTATTGTTGAAAGTAATTGTATAACAATGTTGTGATACAGTTTAAAACTTAAGATTTGCATGCCTTTTTTTGTGGATGGGAAATCATTAAATGACTTCTCCCGCTCTGGGCGGAGCGGGAGGGCGTGTCAGACTTTTACTGACTAAAACCCACCCGTGTTCCTTCAGTTGCCTGTGCCAGGGCCACGGTATCTCTTTCGAACAACCCTCGACCCCGGCGGCATCGGCCTTATTGGACCCCGTCACTGCTGACATCTCTTTGAGGCGCGCGTGGAACACAACGCGCCGTCGACCCGGGCCTGGTCCTTACCGGACGGCGAGCTACCCATTACTCGTCGTCCGGCCGGGAATCGGCAATAGATTCCCGCCGCCCAGGGCGTCTCCTGCAGCGGCTAGGGGCACGAGGGCGCGACTGTTGCCTCTCCCTCACGCGTGCCGCTTTCTCCTTCGCGAGCATTACAACTTCGCAGAAGGAGGTGACGGCCTCCCATGCACTCTCGCTCCGCACCATGACCTGGACCAGGTTTGGACGCGAGAGATCGCCGCCGCCGATCGCCTCCGTGAGAACACGGCGGTGCTCCGCCCAAGCCGGGCAGACCTCCACAAGATTTGCATGCCTCAAGGCGTAATATGGTTGAACTACACTCTATTTTTAACAACTTTATGTAAGTACCCATAATAGCAAATAAATGATTTTGAATTTGAAAGGGACACTTAGGCGTCGAAGTTTTCATCCGCATTTTATCAAACAAATAGAAAAGCGAAATAAAATGAAGTTAATCTTACTGCAATCACATTTTCCGCGTTTTTAATATTTTAATTAGAACTTCCTACAAGATGTAATTTAAATTATACCTGCTAATAAATCTCACATAACTACTTAATTTAAATAATTATCATATTATTGTGTTTACTTATTAAATTATCATAAAACTTCCTATGAGTTTTTTTTTTGTAATAATTAAATTAGTAATTAACATATTTTATGCAAATAATTCTCACTAATATGGCATTGTTTTTTATGCAAATCTGAACTGAATGAGAAAACGTAAATGTATATGACTGAACACTGGTTTTACGATTCATTCAAAATGGTTTAGGACGAGAATACAACCACTTAACAATTTGACTGCCGACTGTTCGCATTATGACGATAATAAAATCGCAATTTGTAACTTCAACGATTGAAATGTCAATGACCTGACACAAAGTGATTTTTCAATGTATTTTTATTGAATACATTTAGCCGACGTTCGCACGGACGTAAAAATATCGCGGCGGGATTTCATCGCACACTGGATTTTCAATTCTCGGTGTTGAACTGAGCATTGAGAATCCAACCTAACAACAACAGCGAGTGCATCCAAGCGCGTCGAAAAAATACACTGTTGGATTTTCAACACTCGACGCTATACAGAGTGTTGAAAATCCAGTGTGCCAAAAAAAATCGCCGCGATATTTTTACGTCCGTGCATACGTTAGGCTGACTCAGGTTGGGGCGGGCCGCATCGCATTGCGAAAATACAGTCAGGCCGTCGAGAGATTATGTTCTTGACACCTGTCAATTGGACCATTTCCAGTAGTAATAAGGATCAAATTCGCAAAACACATATTCGTTAGTATGAAACTGACAGGTGTGAAGAACGCATCTCTCGACGCCACGGCGACGGCCGGACTGAACGTTGATTTCGTATATTTTGAATGAACCACCGCATACAACAAGCGAGCCGCACCGCGCTTTTCGTATTGAAATGCGATACGCTGCGGTTCAGTGCGGCAGAAATGTGCGTTTAGCTTTAAATTGTATTTTTATTTTTAAATAGAAGCAGCAATTAAGGTGGCATTATGACTTTCACGCAATGGTGAGGAGAACGCTGTTTTAGCGTTGTTATTAGAGAGAACGCGGTCAAATACATATAGCAGTCTGAAGATGTTAGTGGACAAGTTTAACTCACCGATAATGAATCACTTCATGCAGGCGTTGGTTAGGCAGGAGTGATCCATTACATCTGGTGTTTATTTTTTTTTCTGTGAGCTTAGTACATAGTTATAATCATCATCATCATCATGTCGTCCACACCGTATCCGGCGATGGCGACTCCTATATGTTTAATCAGGGTCTTTATTCCGGTGAGCTCTGATGTGGCTAGTTATAATAACACACTAACATAGCGTTTATGTTTATTTTGTACAGTCAGCAACAAAGTCGGTTAACAGTTGAGTTTTATAAATTTTAGTTATTCAGAAAAATACTTTATTCAATCGGAACAGATTAAATTTTAAAGAAAATTAAGTCTTATCTAATAAATGAAATGCTAAAAAGCAGATTATCGTATCATTATGTGGTAATTTAGATGATATAAAAAGTAGCAGTGTTAACCGACTTCTGTTGCTGACCGTACTAACTAACTAACATAAATGGATCAATTTAATTTAAATACCCTCAGTTCTTCTTAGACGGAACTCGTGGCTGCGTAATAACAGCCGCACGGGTCGATCCATCAGGATAAGCTACGCTTGCCGGGGTTGGTCCGTGGATGGGCGACCATCTTTACATACCGAGACTCCTCCGTGCCTCGGAAAGCACGTTAAGCCGTTGGTCCCGGCTGTCATTCGTGGATCTTTGACAGTCGTTACGGGTCGTCAGAAGCCCGAAAGTCTGACAATCAGTATCCAAGTACCAAGGGGTATCGTATTACCCAGTTAATGGGTTGTGGAGGTCAGATAGGCAGTCGCTCCATGTAAAATAATGGTATTCAGCTGCATCCGGTTAGACTGGAAGCCGACCCCAACATAGTTGGGAAAAGGCTAGGCAGATTGAGTTCTTCCTAGACGGATGGGGCATATTTCTGGAACATTTATTTGTTTGAAATGTAACCCTGGTGGGCGCCTAAAGTGTATAAGTGTGTAAAAATATAAAATAATATCATGTGAGTGTCACATAATATTATTATGCGTAACTGAATTAAAAATTAGCTCAATGTAGTATATTTCAATGTTTTGGAAATAAATTATGAGAATGAATAAGCTGTGTGTTTATCGTATGAAGTGCCAGAAAAATTATATTAGAACAAGTCCAGATACCGATTCTGTTATGAATGTTTAATACCGTGACGTCTGTGATGAACTTTATATTTATTACTAGCTAACCCGACACACATTGTTCTGTCCAAATTTCAATAATTCATACAAAATTCTCATGGAAAATGTACTTTCAGTTTTCCGAAATTTTGCAACTTTGAACTTTACCAATTTTTATCTTCCTAAGAACCTTCCTCTTGAATCAAAAATCCGCAGTCACACGTCATGTTAGGGCGAATCGATTACGTGTGACTCCGGATTTTGAATTTGTCTGTCTTTTACTAATTTCAGAGGAGAATATTTTCTTGTTTCATACTTTTTAGAGCGTGATTTTTCAGTAGTCGGGTTTTAGTTTTTAAACTTACTTTTTTATACTATGTAAAGAAGATAAAGATTTATTTTAAGCATTGTTCTCACTTATGTGACTTTGTGTCTTCTTTGAGAATAAAAATCATTAAACCTAAACCTAATACTTAAACTTAGACATTTATCTTAATGAAATAGACATTAATTCCTTGATATTATCGGACAAAGGTATTACCTATAATAGCAATACCCGTCTTATGGTCTCCTTAAAATCGGGAGAAACGTAAAACAAAATGAAAGTTGTCTACGGCGCGATGCCTAATTTAGAGAAAAAGAAATGTCACTTCGTACAGAAAGAGATTAGAAATACAGTCCTACCAACTTATCTGTGAACTGAAAGAGGACGCCACCATCGATGCGTCAACACAATCGAATGACATGCGTCGGCACAATCGATGACATTATTTCAACATGATGGCCGTAGTTCCAATTTTCGCCATTTCACAGATAAGTTGGTAGGAGTGTATTTCTAATCTCTTTCTGTACGAAGTGACATTTCTTTTTCTCTAAATTAGGCATCGCGCCGTAGACAACTTTCATTTTGTTTTACGTTTCTCCCGATTTTAAGGAGACCATAAGACGGGTATTGCTATTATAGGTAATACCTTTGAAGATTGATTTGATTTGATAGAAGTGGTAATTTTACGCGTGCTGGATTAGCCGACGTTCGCACGGACGTAAAAATATCGCAGCGGGATTTTATCGCGCACTGGATTTTCAATTCTCGGTGTTGAGCCGAGCTTTAAGAATCCAACCTAACAGCAACAGAGTGCATCGCAACGCGCAGATAAACACACTGTTGGATTTTCAACTCTCAACGCTAAGCAGAGCGTTGAAAATCCAGTGCGCAAAAAAAAAATCGCCGCTATATTTTGACGTCCGTGCATACGTCGGCTTACAGTAAGTTTGTTTGGAACGAAGTTCACTAACGTGGATTGCGGTAGGAGTAAACTGATAGAAATCGTCACGTAATGAAAAAGAGTTATGCCCGAAAGAGTCAGTTTCAAGTGTCAAAGTTTTTTTTTTTCATACAGAGCCATCTAGTATATGTTTTTAGCTTCTAAAAACTAATACTAGATGACTCTATATTAATATATAATATACAGCAAAAGGAAATTCGTTTCAACCGAGTGCCCCACGACACCTCCCGAGTTTTTCTTTTATCGCGTCAGCACTAGTAATATTTTCGAAGCGGGATGAAAATCTATCTTTAGTTCCACGCAAAACATTTTTAATTTTTAGCTGGAAAAACATCGTTTCGAAAGGAACATTATCGAAAGTAACCAAGCCCGAGAGAGATTGACAGGCATTTCCACCGCAGCATTTTTCAAAGGAGATCATGTCAGTACACATTTTCAAACTGGTAACTCCTACAGACCACGGAGCTCATAAGCCGCTACTATTAGAGGCGGCACTGTCAACACTTTCCAAGAGTGTCACCGTTTATTCGTCTTCTTCTTCGTCGTTCCCTCAATGCTGAGGATCGTGACCACATACGACGCGTCTCAAAGCTATGCGGTAAATGCTGCCTCCAACAGCCGCCTTGATTGCGGCTGACAATCTTGCCGGTGCTCTGCTTTGAGCGCGTTTTCTTTCCACCCGGCCCAGTACCTTATGCCTTTCTAGACCATCATGTTTAGGTGAACACATAATATACACGAAAAAGTTGAGAGCACGCTCCTGGGATATTACAGATAGCCGCTTGTTGATGTTGAGTTTCTCCAGTATGGATTTATTCGTTTTCGTGGAGTCTGTTGTATACGAAGTAGCCTTCACCAACAACAACAACCAACGTTTACTAATTTTACTACAAAATCAATCTGCCTAGCCTTTTCCCAACTATGTTAGGGTCAGCTTCCAGTCTAGCCTGATGCAGCTGAATATCTGTATTTTACATGGAGCGACTATCTATCTAACCTCTACAATTAAGTAACTGGGTAAAACGATACTCCTTAGTAAGACTGGTTGTCAGACTTTCGGGCTTGTGACGACCCGTAACGACTGTCAAAGATCCACGAATGACAGCCAGGACCAACGGCTTAACGTGCTTTCTGAGGCATAGAGGAGTCTCGGTGTTGCGGGCGTCGGCGGATGTGGTGCTAGGCGTAGTAGACTGCTTAACACAGTCCCGCACGACGCTCCGCGTACTGGCTATGATGATGGACTGTAGTTTTGGATTTTTAGGTTCGAATGAAGGGAGGCTTGATTTAAATGAAAATATCACTTGTTACTGGCACTGAGTTTATGGAACAAGAAAACAAGTCAATATTTACCCGCACATAAATGACAATCAGAAAACATTTGACACATGATTATGAACTGTCAACTGTCAATAGGACAGTGTTACAATGTAAAAATATTAAATTTAATGTTGAAAGCTTGCATCATTTGGTATGTAAAGATGGGCACTCATCTACGGACCAACCCCGGCAAGCGTAGCTTAACCTGATCGATCGACCCGTCCGGCTGTTACTTAGCCACGAGCTTCTCTCTACTGCGTGGACTGCGACACAAATGACGTTTAGAAACTGACGTCTTTGGATGGTGAAGGTGACAGAAGTTGTGCCGCAACGGACTTTCGGCGCCACGATTTAATTTTTTTTTAACAAATGAGTTCTGAGTTATGTCTCTCGCACATTTCTGAAATTGACAGAGTGAGATGGGTCATTGGTCGGGAAGGGGGCAACGCCTTTGTTTTGCTTTGAAAATGTTAAGGCCCGTTCATATTGAATACTTCTAAATTTAATGTACAGGAGACATGTCCGCTATGACTCACGCACAAACAATATCGTCTGGTTCACTCACTAAAACACGTGCGACGCGCAGGTAGTCGACGACTCAACTAAATGTACATGTAACTACAGCGATTGGTTTGTGTGGAACGGACTTTATGTTGATTACGTGGACCAACAGCAACGCAGTCAAAATTTTCGGTACACGTTTGTTAAAAAAAAAACAAACTATAGACGCTGCCGGCTCGAAGATTCCGTGCTCCATAGCAACCAACGCATTTCCTGCTGTTTTATTTGAAAAGCAAAGAAAATTGATCTAAAGATACCATGACGTGTACGAAAAAATAAAGAATTCCTATAATTTTTTCTCGTGGGTGTAATGTTGGCGCCACACGCATTTAGCAAAAGTATTTAATGTTTGAGTCCTATGTTTATTTTTGTCAGTCATTCATTATTTTGTTAGAGCATTATTATTTTTGCTCATTTTTAGGATAAAGCTTAAAGGGCGTAACCGTAACCCAGCGGTAATTGCGTCGCTCAAAATGAGTTGCTGAAATTATGATGCTTTGGTGTAATAAAAGATCATTTCAGCCATTTGTCGTGCTAGGGTAATAATATAAGCGTCGCTTAGGTAATTCAAATTCAGTTTCATACAATGTTTGCCATATTATTATAATGACGGATGCAATCATCGGACCGAAATTTGAAAGTTATGTCGAGCTTAGATTATATGATTAATTTTAAGGCGAGTGTCAACTAGCACCACAATTCAAAAAAAAATGTATGTCTGGAGATATGGAACATTTTGAAATTTCCTATGCTCACATTTTTAGTCGGATGAGGCAGGTCAGGTGAGGTCACAAAAATTAACACTAAAAAACGGCCAAAAACGCCATTTTTGGCGTTAACTACTAAGGCTTCGAACCTAGGAGGTTTAATGTTGATTTTTTTGATACAAAACATTCTACCTCATCAGACAAAAAATACGAGTATAGGAAATCTCAAAGTGTTCCATATCTCCTGGACTTATGATTTTTTTCTGAATGGTGGCGCTAGTTGTCATTACTGGATGTTTTGCGCTAGGTAACGCTCGTCTGGCTCCATCCTATACTCGAACGTTCAAGAATAACACTGTCATAGATCTGAGGGCCAATTCTCGTAATTAAAAACGTTCAAATTCCAAGTCGCAATGTCAGCCAGCGACAATCAAATGTCAAAAATGTAGGCAAACTCTATACAATTTTGACAGATTGAGACTGAGATGAGATTGCGAACGTTGTTATAAAAATACGGGAATTGCCCCTCAGCTGTTAAACAAATTAACGTTCTTACGTAACTGGTAATTGACTGACGAAGGGAATAATGACGGTTATTGTTCAACACCTAAAAATAACTGGGCGTCCCGTCCCAGCGTTTCCACTCACATCTGTCTTACTAAATACCTTGCCTTTTAGTTGTAATGAGCGTGATATTGACGTTCTACATTATTGAGTAGATTATTTATTTATTTATTGCACAATGTACACACAGTTACAGGCTTTGCTTACAACTAATGAGTACATAACTCCGTTGGGGCGCAGCAAGATAAAACTAGTATATTGTGTCTGTAACATTATTAATTAGAACATAATTATGTTTATATTAAGTCTAGAATTTTATTACATTATTAAATATTTATATTAAATTGTATTGTATTATATTATTATTATATTCTGTTATTAGGTATTACATTTATAGTTAGATTATGTTAGAGATAGTTTTAGATTCTAGAAATAGAGCTCATTTGGTAGATAGATTCAGCAAAGAGATTTGACATGGATGGACAATCTCGAATCTTTCTATCACAAAAGGCTGATTTATATAGCACTAGCTTTTGCCCGTGGCTTTGCTTGCATTAATTTAGAATTTGAAAATCAATTGGGGTTGTACTCTGCTTGTAATAATATAATTCAAACATGATTTGAAAGACACGTGGTGCCATCAATTATCATAAGAACGTTATTGTTGTTTTCCTCGGGAACAGTACTTTTTTTCGGGATGAATGGTAGGTTATGTCCGTTTCTGTATACCTGAAATCGTATAATTATGCATTTCAAGATGATCAGTTTAGTGGTTTAGGCGTGAAAAGGTCCTGTGATCAGAGAGAGACTAAGTTTTTTTTTTCTTTTTTAGAAATTAGAAACAACTATTTTTAGTTTTAATAGCTTTTTCACTGTCATCACTATCATCATCATTCTTCTGCCCTTATCCCAATCTATTTGGGGTCGGCGCATCACGTCACTTTCTTCCAGACTACTCTATTAGTCGTCATCTCGGTAGGCACCCCCTTTCTAGCCATGTCATCTTTCACTATCATCATTATTTTCAACCTTAACCTTAACTAACCTTAACCTTAACTATTTTAACCGACTTCAAAAAAGGAGGTTCTGTATTCGACCCGTATGCATGTATGTATGTATGTTTGTTTGTCCGCGATTTTCTCAAAAACTAATGAACCAATTTTGATGTTTTTTTTTACTAACGTAATTTTTATACTTTCAGGAAGGTTTAAGTATATAATACATAACGTAATTATTGCTATGAACGAAGTTATATGCATAAATGCACTGTATCTCCGGCATTTCTCAGCGGATTTTGATGATTCTTCTTTTGGTTCGACTTGGGCTTACTCGTACCTACTTATGTAATTGTAGGTATATTCAACTAAAAATGGAAAAATAAGTTTACTTTAAAAAAAGTATAAACCGACTTCAAAACCAAAAACGAATAAAATAACTTTCATAAAACTTCTGAAGTCGGTGTCTTCAATTCTTCAATGCACTTTAGCTTGACACCGACTTCAGCAGCTGTTAAGTGTTTAATGAAAGTTATTTTATTCGTTTTTGGTTTTGAAGTCGGTTTTTACTTTTTCAAAGTAAATTTATTAGTTTTAATGGATTTTTCAGTGTCATCATCATCATCATCATCGTTCTCCTGCCCTTATCCCAATCTGTTTGGGGTCGGCGCATTATGCCTCTTTCTTCCATACTTCTCCATTATTCGTCATCTCGGTAGTCACCCCCTTTCTAGCCATGTCATCTTTCAGTGTCATCATTATTTTCAACCTTAACCTTGAATGAATGAATGTGAATGAAATGCACTGATCCCAGCGTGGTTTAATCAGACTCGATTACTCGAAAACTATTTTTAGTTTTAATGGCTTTTTCAGTGTCATCATCATCATCATTCTCCTGCCCTTATCCCAATCTGTTTGGGGTCGGCGCATTATGCCCCTTTCTTCCATACTTCTCCATTATTCGTCATCTCGGCAGTCACCCCCTTTCTAGCCATGTCATCTTTCAGTGTCATCATTATTTTCAACCTTAACCTTGAATGAATGAATATGAATGAAATGCACTGGTCCCAGCGTGGTTTAATCAGACTCGATTACTCGAAAACCATTTTTAGTTTTAATGGCTTTTTCAGTGTCATCATCATCATCATTCTCCTGCCCTTATCCCAATCTGTTTGGGGTCGGCGCATTATGCCCCTTTCTTCCATACTTCTCCATTTTTCGTCATCTCGGTAGTCACCCCCTTTCTAGCCATGTCATCTTTCAGTGTCATCATTATTTTCAACCTTAACCTTGAATGAATGAACGTCAATGAAATGCACTGATCCCAGCGTGGTTTAATCAGACTCGATTACTCGAAAACTGTTTTTAGTTTTAATGGCTTTTTCAGTGTCATCATCATCATCATTCTGCTGCCCTTATCCCAATCTATTTGGGGTCTTCGCATCACGTCCTTTTCTTCCGTACTACTTTATTAGTCGTCATCTCGGTAGTCACCCCCTTTCTAGCCATATCATCTTTCACACAGTGTTGTGTCATCATCATCATTATTATAACCTTGTTCCACCCACAGCTGACTATAGACCTCCTGTCTTTTGCGCCATGCTTCCCTGTGTATGTGCGAGGCTCTTTTCAGTGTAGGTACTTGATATAAATAAATAATACTACAATCTACACTATATTTAGTACTTAAAATATATTTTACCCAAACTTTAGAGTTACTGAATAATCTAGAAAGGCTTCAGATTATGCCAAACTTCAAACTATCGAGGTAAACTTTGTCTGAAATCTTAAACTAAGTTTAGTTCTTAAAGTGCCTAGGTCTTGATGATTAGTTACCTAAGTGTTTAACTAGGGAAATTTTAGCATGCATTAAATACTTAGTGCTGGCTTGTCTATACTTTAAGTTGAAAGCACTTTTGAAGCACTATGTACTAAAATTAATGTTCGTAAGTAGTTAGATGTGGTGGAGTGAACATTTTGTGCTATGTAATTTTAAATCAATATACCTAATTAAATATATAAATTTTAGGCAGTCTTCAGTTTAGCCCAAAGGGTGATCCTGTTTTTTTTTTTTCAGGGATCGGACTGCGTAAATACAAAAGTGGATACAACACAGGCACCCGCAGTCTGTGCTGCATTATCTTGCTAAAAGCAATAATAGTCCGTCCGAACCCAGCTGCAACACAGCGGTTTTTAGTGCAGCCGCATTTGTTTGTATAAGACAATGAAAAGCCGGATTCAACGCAGTCACCCATAGTCTGTGTAATGTGTTGCATTATGTTGCGAATAACTTGAAGCATTATTGGTTCGTCCGAATCCTGCTTCAATACAGTACCTAATCTTTTTATTATTATAATCCCTTTAAGCGCAGTTAGAACTGTGACCACACAACGCCATGGTCCGTTAAGGCTCAAGAGAATGTAATGTTTTGGGAAGGAAAGCCGCCGCTTTCGTGTGACGCGATGTTGCCATTCCGAACGCAATTGTAGTACAGACATTAGGTATACCTAGCGATCTGCAGTGTAGACAGAGCGTGTACTTATATGCTGTATTGCAATTGTTTTTGTTAAAACAATGTCTTCCGGAGCCGATGACATTGCAGACAAATGCCTGTTGGGTAATCGTGTTTGTAATACTTTATTTATTTATACGGATGCGGCTGCGTTACAGAACAGCTACCATTTGTGTTGCCTCCGGCTTTGTATTTACGCGATCGGGCTACCCGCCCGGAGCCTGGGCAGGTCACTAGTTGAGTATGTAATTGTAAAGAGTTTGTGTATTGTAATATTAGGTAAATTAATTGTTTTTCAAATTGAGTTACAACTTCAATTCTCCGTATATTTGAATCACAACTGTCATTATTTGACAGTTGTATGAAAAGACTATAGCACAGAAAATTTACGTAGTGTTTCAATTTGATAAACAATTAATTGCCCTGACTGTATTTCAGTTGCATTTCTGATTGTTCGTTTTGGAATATGGTACAGGTTACAGTTCTATAACTGAATATTTGATTACCGAAACGAAAAATGGTAACCTAACCATTTCAATCAAGCTCTATTAGAGGCAACTTCAATACGCTAGAAAAAACAACTAATTTTCTTCAATAACTGTCACCTGAAAAATGCAAAACAATTTCGAATATGCGGAAAAAGACTGATAATAAAATACGACGAATTCCATTGTAAGCCTAAAGAATCTATGAGCCGTGGCGTTATGTGACGATACGCACTAAAGTTACTTGTCCATTGACGCGCAGCACAATTTTTTAATTGATACAATACCCGGGTGCTAATAATGACATCTTGAGAAAAAGACTGTCGCACCGCGGTAAGTTAAGTACTTATTGTGTATTTATTTTTTATTTATATCTCACTAGCTGTTTGTGCCCTGCGTCGTCCGGGTGTTTCCGGTAGATTTTTCTAAAAATTTCTTTCCTACAAACCTTGTTCTGACAATTACGAACAGAACAAAAAAACAGTCGAATTGGTCAAGCCATTCTCAAGTGATGCGCTTACATACATTCGGCAATTGATTTTTATTTATATACTGGTCGACGACATCACGTCAATGCCGGCTGTCAGTAAAAACCAGCGCTGCTGTATTGCATAGGGTCGCAGCATTATGCTGAACGATAGCAGTTTTGCGTTGATATGACGTATATTTCCCCCAACTAGATCTTTTCAAGTTTCTGTTATTTCTTTGCGTCATGTTTACAGCAAAAACGTATTTTCTTTTTTTTTTCTTTCATTTCTCTTTACACATCTTCAGAAAAAGACTGTCACACTGGTATGAGTGACAGAGACAACGCTTTCTAAAGCCGAATTTTGTATAGTCAAGTACTATACCTATTTATGTCTATACTCCGTTCGCGATTTAGCTTCCAGACATGTAAACAAATATGTTTTTGGAAAAAAAAAACTTTACCCACCTACAAAGTTCCGTTTCCCCTACAAATTCAAACATTTTAATGACATTTTCAACAGCTGCACCTTCTGAAATCAATGTTATTCGCCTTTGCATAAAGCAGATATTCGTATACAGGGTGTCCCGTAATTAATGGATAACCTCTTACGGGGTCATTGTACTGATCATTATGAACAACTTTTACTATGGGACCAAACCTGAAATCACGAAATAAAAAATCAGCAGTTCCCTACATTTTGACGAGTTATGCGAAAATAAATGTAGGGAACAGTTGATTTTTTTTTCGCTATTTCATGTTTGGTCCTATAGTAAAAGATGTTCATAATGATGAGTACAATGACTCCTTAAGAGGTTATCTATTAATTACGGGACACCCTGTATATAATAGAAACAAGGTTTCCATTAGACTTCACGAACATGCTGTGATCTAAGTTACGATTGTGGTGCTAGACAGACCTTCAGTGTACGCGCAGGCCCTAAATCAGTACAAACTGAGAAGGCACCCTCATCTGTTGACTGATTACTACAATTATCGCTCACGTGCGTTTAGATTCAAATAACTCAAACTCAAAGCAATTATTTCAAATAAACCAATTACAGGCACTTTTGAATTGTCAATGGGTCGGTCAGTCCGAAAGATAAAGCTAGTTGCCCATTCCAAAGCGTAGTAGGTCCCTATGGAGAAGAACGGGCAAGAAACTCCACGGACACTCTTTTAAATTAAAGTATTGTACAAAATATATTTAAAAGTTTCGTATTTTGATGCTCAACGATATAACAGTTTAGCTCAAATCCACTCAGGACAACAAACCTCGGATAAGAACGGTTGATTGTATCTTGATATTATTACAATATAGTAGGTAAAGGCAACCCTTTTAACGGGTAAATACTTACTTAAAGTATCTTCAAGTACAGAAGTAAAAATACTTTAGAAGGTTGTAGGAGGGGTATCTATTGTATTATATTATTTTTCTTTTCATCTCCACAAAAAGAACGTAAATACAATAGATTTCTAACATTTTCATATTCACTTCAACCTTCATCTTTTAACAGAAAAAAAAGCGTGAATAACCCACATTGTGAATAACCCCACACATGAATAAGCCTTGCGAGCCTACCATGAATACTCAGTTTCGTCAGTTTTTTAATATTCCGGACCGGTTTTATTTACGGATATCGGGATCAATAGCGCTTTAGAAATAGTGCGTTGAGCCGTAAAATAATGCAAACGCGTTTCACACCTTAGTACGCGTCGAGAGGTGCGAATTTATTTTCTTTTGAGCATTATGGGATAGTGTGCTTATTGGATACAAATATTGAGCATGCGAATCGGAGATTAGGTAAAGGGTTGATTTGAGTGATTTTTTGGATGATTGAAGCTGACTTTTCAAGTACTCTGAAACGATTTATTTGAACTAAACTGAGCTCTTTCTTCGATAATGTCTGTTATGTTCACTTTGACACGCAGAATTTAAAGCTATTTCTTTACGTAAAATTAGTTTTGTAACGTTTTTCTTTCTTTCGTTCTTTAGTTTTAAATAATTAGGTAACAACGACTAGTTAAGTAATAACTAATAATAACATTTGGTTTTGTCAGACAACTGAGTACTTATTGTCGTAGTAATAACTTTAATTCAGAACATAATTATCCATTACAAACATATAATACATTCATATTTTTGTAAGTAAGTAGGTAGCTATGTACTTAACCCGTCAAACGTCATAGACGTCATTGATATACGTAAAAACCATTGGATGGTGGTATTAATTTTACGTTTATATGATATGATATACGTTTTTATACATCTTTATATAGTATAAAATGAAGTCACTTCCGCTGTCTGTTCGCTTAGAACTTTTAAACTACTCAACGGATTTTAATTTAGTTTTCAGCAATAGATAGAGTAATTCCAGAGGAAGGTTTTTAAGAAGAGAAAAATTGGAAAAGTTGCCGGGAAAATTGGAAAATTTCGGAAAACTGAAAGTGCATTTTCCCTTGGGAATTTTGTATGAATTATTGAAGTTTGGACAGGACAACGTCTGTCGGGTCAGCTAGTATTATATAAAGTATGACTGAGTTTTCTTTTACGTACACTTGGTGTAGGTTCGACGTTTGAGAGGGAACTATGTTAGTAAATAAAACAAAAGAAATCAAATCGTCACGTAGAGTGCAATTCAGGAAATCAAATCGTCATTTGGAGTGGAATCCAGGGCCTCAGAAATGGATCTGATAGCAATACCTTAAAATTTTATTATTATCAATAAATCGTTGCAAATCAGCAGCTTACACATTTACATAACCCATAAAAAATATGTGAAATAATACCACCTACTACAATATACTCTAACACTTTTTATTATTTCCTGTGTCCTCATTCACATTGATAAATTATCCGTTCAATATCAAAGAAATATTTACGTTACGCCTCAGTGGACAGCGACGCTAACAGTACCCAACAATTTACTATATTTATAATACTGACATGACATACGACACAGGACTGCTGTAATTTCCTGGAAAGTATCCAAATTACGGATCTGAAATAGAATGGATACCTACCTACTGCATATATTTGAATAAAAAAAATTTTAGAAAAAAATGTACCACCCAATGTGTGTTATGTGTGTGTGTGTATGTATGTATGTGGGAGGCACCTGTCCCACCGCCGCCGACGCCACGAAATGTTGGTACCGATACTGTTGTGCACGAACTAAACTTATTTTAGGCTACTGCTAACTTTTCTCTTTAATAAAACAAGAAAGAGACGGACGTAAATTAGAACTGTCAAATTTAGTTGAACTAATATTTCCATACAAATTTAGACGACACGTAAAACCATGTCGACTAAAAACACGGTGAAGCGCAAGGCGCAAACTAGTTTGCAATCTCTTACTTAGTTCATAGCTATAGCCATCCTTTTCTCGCTCTGCTTGTTAGTATAGTACAGTTATGGTGATAGCGATTGCCTAATATTAGTTTAGTTATTGAATAAGAGAATGGTGGTGATCGATCGGTGGAGATCGGTGGTGGTGTCGGTGGCACAATAGTGCCATTGTGGCACACGGGAGCATTCATCTGTAATGAATCCAATCAAATCGAATTCAAGATTCCACTGTAACGGCTAGGGCTTTGCAAGTAGACCGCGCTACATAATAAATAGGTAAGTAAAATAGCTAGGTCGCGGGTAAATGTTAAATTACAATCGAATACTCGTGTGGGAGCAACTTAAAAGAGATTCATATAATATTAACGGTCAATCGTTGACTGTTCACACTGCTGGCGAGTACTCATTTGTTGCAGCTACAAGAGCTATCAAAGAGAGTACTCACTCAGCAACCCTCGCTCGGCGGGCCAGAACACTCGCTGAGGGACCCACGCATATTGCACGCGTTACGTTACGCATATTGTACGCGTTATTGCATACCAGCGAGTAATCGCTCGACACTCTCTCTACTCGCTTCTCGATAATCGCCGGTGGTGGGACAGGTGCCTAAGTTCGAAAAAGTGAGTTATGATCGGCAAACGATGTGTTTCTTATAGGGAGTTACTTAGTATCCCGGGTTCTTCGGAGATTGATGATGCGACCTGTCTAATGGAATAGCAGTCTTAATGTGAAATGAAATGCTCGTCTATTAGTTACTTAGTAAATGTATTTTTTTCTTTGAGATTTTACTTACTGCAGTTTTATATCACGAAGCTACACGCGTTTTACTTGTGTTACCACAGTACAAACACCCTGTGAATTTATGTAGCGCAGGAGCTCTCGGTACAGTCCGAGACCTCCTTAAGAGGGTACCTACCGCGCAGTGGCGCCCTCGTCGTTTGTTTGGTTATTTCTTTTATTTTAGAATGAAAATGCAAAAAATGAGGCCGCCACTGCGCGATCGGTAGCCACGACCTCGGTCGAGATCTGCACCCCATGTGTGCATAAGGAAAAACCCTTTATATAATAGGTATATAAGCTTATATATTATATACTCGTATATAAACGTAAAAAAACATCGTAAGTAGTTATGAACTTATGAGGTTCGCAACTAACACCCCTCCCTCCTCCCCCTGGGGGTTTTGGGTTTATAAATTAGTATATTGTATCACCTGAGCAGTTAAATAGATCTAATAATAATTGCTAAATGGTCTACGGTTATGTATGGACGTATGGTTTATAAAATTATTTCCTAAACTACGCTATTAGGCTGTAAGTATTGTGATTTATTGCCCTCTTGCCATTTAACCCTTTCTGTAAATTAGTTCATAATGAAGAATATCTACATCCGTATTTAAATTTCCTGTCGCTTCCATAACAGACTTCATCCATCGCTTTTCATCAGGCGTGATCGAGGTCAATACCCTGGCCATTCAGCAATAAATAAATAAATGTGTGCGCCGTTGACGGCAAGACATAGAGTTCAATTTTAGTAAGAGGAAATGCGGGCGGCGAGACTTTTAAAAATAAGATATTTGAAGAAACTATTGCTGTCGCTCTGCGAGCGCTCCGCCCTCAAATTTATGCGATAAGGACAATACCAACACTTCAGATCCAGTTGGATGGTTGGATTCAGTTGAATAGCCTATGTAAAAAGTCATATTTCGATGTTTCGCTCTCCCCTATTTCCTCCTCCAATATTAGACCAATTTAAAAGATATTTCAGAAACTGAATAAGAAGGATATATACTACGAGTATGCCTCTATGTTTTTCTTTTTTCGTTAATAGTTGTCAAATTTGTATACTAGGCCTCTGTTGACAGCGGTCTGGATAGGCAATTTTGAGCATTTTTTGAGGGTTCTAGTTCTTATAAAAATAAAGTATTATCAAAAAGGAAAACATAGGGGCATACAAGTAGCTAATATTTATATTTCTGTAAAAAATCATTGTCTTATTGAGAGCGTTTCTATGGATAAAAGAGCACCCGTATTTCCTCTTAACATTGACATCTGTGTTACGCAGGAATAGTCAGGTAGAATCGCTAGTATGCGATGCCTTGATTCCACACGACAACAAATGCGCGCTACCTAGAAGCTGACGCTGCAACCCGTGTCGAACGCGACACCGCTTACGCGATCCATCCGTTTTCCCAAGGCATTCTTTGGTCAATCGTCGACTAAATAATACAATATTAAATATAGTTAGAATTAGAATATAATTGTAATGCTTTTGTCTTTTTTAACATTAAACTTCATCAACTAAAATTGGTTTTTTTGCATCCTCTGCTGCCACCAAACATAATTTCTGTACTGTTTTATTTATAAATAAAAATATTTGAATTTGAAATAGTTGCTTATTGACGGGAAAATATGCTAATTACGCTTCGCAAAACATATTTCAAACACAAAATACACAAACAAGATGACATTATGTCAAAAAACATGATAGATTTCAGTTTCAGTGGTTTCGGTACAATAGGTGTCAGATGTCACGTGTGAGTGTCATGTGTCATGGCTGTCAGTAAGAGTGCAAGTCATTGAATAATGCGAGGTATGAAAAATTCGTTATCTTTTTGGGTTCCTTTAAATTCACGTGGAAACCCTAATACGGGATCAGCGACCGATTAATATCTAAACTTTGCATCAGAAAAGAGATAAAATGATTTGTTGTTTGTAAGCAGAAATCTCTCGAAGTACTGATCCAATCAATCTGCCTAGCCTTTTCCTAACTATGTTGGGGTCGGCTTCTAGTCTAACCGGATGCAGCTGAATACCAGTATTGTACATGGAGCGATTGCCTATCTGACCTCCACAACCCATTAACTGGGTAATATGATACCCCTTGGTAAGACTGGTTGTCAGACTTTCTAGCTTCTGATGACCCGTAACGACTGTATGACAGCCGGGACCAACGGCTTAACGTGCTTTCCGAGGCACGGAGGAGTCTCGGTATGTAAAGATGGTCACCCATCCACGGACCGACTCCGGCAAGCGTAGCTTAACCTGATGGATCGACCCGTGCGGCTGTTATTACTTGGCCACGAGCGCTCCTCTCGAAGTACTAATCCGATTACAAAAAAAACCGGCCTACGCACAATTAAGGGTTCTGTAGTTGGAATGAAGAAAGAAGAGAAATAATATGTTCTCCCATACATTCCAACTGCAAATATAAGTTTATACGCACAATATTGATAGATTTACGATGTTATTTTTAACCGACTTCAAAAAGGAGGAGGTTCTCAATTCGTCGGAACTTTTTTCCCCGATTACTCGAAGATGGCTGGACCGATTTAGATTTTTTTTTCTTTGTAGTATTCGAGAGGGTCACAGTTGGTCCCATATAAAATTGATTAACTGTGCTTTGTTAGCTTTTGATACGTATTTTTTCCCCACTTTTATACGGATGATGTTCTAGTTTGTTTTGCAGGTAGTGGTATTAGAATTTGTGTGGGGTACACAACTAAAAAGTGAAAATAAAAACAAAAAATACAACCGACTTCCAAAAACAACACTACAAAGTGAAAAATAACTTTAATTTCGGAAGTCGGTGGCAAAAAACGAAAATACATTTAACTAGACACCGACTTCCGAAATTAAAGTTATTTTTCACTTTGTAGTGTTGTATTTGGAAGTCGGTTGTATTTTTTTGTAAAAAAGTTTTCTTTTAGGTTTTACTGTAATCTGTATAGAACTATTCACTGTATTTTTTTTCTAAATTTTAGGTTCAGTAGTTTCGGATATACGGGAGTATGGCTAATTTTCGTCTATTTTCTTAATTATCTTTATAACAATTTTTTTTATTATTTTACTATGTGAAACCCTCAGAGTAAGTTGATTTTGTTGCACGTCCGTGTTTGGGTCAAAAAAATTCATATGTGTATCAAATTTCAACTAAATCGGTCCGTTATATTCGGAGAAAATTGGCTGTAACAGACGGACGGACAGACAGACAGAAAGACACACGAGTGATTGTATAAGGGTTCCGTTTTTCCTTTTGAGGTACGGAACACAAAAAATATAGGATTAAAATGCTCTACTACCCGTGCGAAGCCGGTGCGGGTCGCTAATTAGAACTAAAACAATACGAGATGAAACCAAGATTGGAATCGCATTAAGGCAATATTGCACTTCTACAAATAGATCAATCACTTGGGACCTAATTCACCTAATCCATACTAATAATATAAATTCGGAAGTCTGAAAAAAAAAACTCTGTATGTCTGTCTGTCTATTACCTTTTCGTGCTTAGAACCACTGAACTAACGAAGGCTATAGATAGCATCCTGGGGAAGGACATAAGCTACTTTTTTTCTCAAAAATAATCCTACATGGGGTGATATAGGGGATGAAAGTTTGTATGGGAAATTCAGCATTTCTTAATTTTGTTAGAAAATAAAGAAATATGTGGTGTGTACCACATATTTCTTTATTTCCTAACAAAAGCATACATTTTAATTTTCATACGTTTTTGAAAAATCAGTCCCCTAAGGGATATAGGTGTTGATTTTAAAATTCACAAATAATATTAAAATGTTTGTGTACCTACTTCTTTTTAAGAGTTTTAAGGGATTGGAAATGTAGACATAGTTCGTAGCTTGAGGTAACATTTAGTCTATTTCATTCGACTTTTTTACGACGACATTATTACATCAATTAACTTTTGAACGAGTGGACACTCAATCAAAAGTTATTTGTTAATAGAGCGTGACTGGCATAATAAATTTTAACTAAACAAAGTCCCCCCGCCGCGTCTGTCTGTCTGTTTGAACGCGATAAAGTGAACAATTCATTAAGGTTTTGTGAAAATTGGCTGAAATATGGCGATGATTGTTGAAGATGTCGGAATAAATCAAGCTGAAGGCAACGACATATCGTAACGATTTGAGTTTACTTAGTAATATCGGACGGCCCTGTATTCTCTACATGAACGTTCCCATGGGATATTTTCCGACATCCACGCGGACGAAGGCACGAGCAAAAGCTAGTCTATTATAAAACAAATTCGGGTTAATTACACCATTTATAACTCAAGAATGGCTGGACCGATTTTTACGATGTTTAATTTGTGGGATTTGTCTCCGCCCCGAATAGCAGAATAACTATTAAAACATAGGAGAATTTCCAAAAAAAAATAAAAATATATATGCAGAAAATTAATTTTCTCAAACATGAAATTTAGACAGGGCAATGTCTGTTGGGTCAACTAGTGAAGAATAAGTGTTTACTATAGGTTTATTTAAAGCGCGTTTATAACTATAGACAGTGTCTGCCTCGTTGGTGTAGTGGTCGCTAGCGCTACTGCTGAGCATGAGGTCCTGGGTTCGATTCCCGGGTCGAGCAAAGTGTTATTGGGTTTTTCTATCGGCAATTTCTCAGGAAGGCCTGAGTCTGGATGTTCCCGCTTAGGTAATAGGTTCGCTCTAAACATAACATGAAACTAAACATAGCTGGCGAAATGTGGGTGTACCTGCTATTAGGCCTCTACCTAACCCTTTAAAGAATACAGGCGTGATGTTATTTTGTTTTTGTTATTGTTGGTTAGAATATGCTCTTATTTATTATTTATTTTACTATAACACTGGATGGATGAAATGGCGGCAGGTCACGGGGACAATCTGCGACTCCCGCATTCCCCTTAAACTTAAGGGGAAGATATATAAAACAATGGTTAGACCTGCTGTCTTGTATAGATCAGAATGTTGGGCCACAAAAGGGATGAATGAAAAAGCAGTTGCATGCAGCTGAGATGAGAATGCTAAGAGGGATGTGTGGTGTTACACGAATCGATAGAATAAGAAATGAGTACATAAGAGGAAGTCTGAAAGTGGCACCGGTGACTGAAAAGTTGTGCGGAAATCGGCTGTCATGGTATGGGCATGTGATGCGGAGGAGTGAGGAAAATGTCGTGAGGAAAGTTTTAAGTATGAATGTCGATGGCTATAAGAGCAGGGAAAGACCAAAGAAACGATGGATGGATTGTGTGAAAGATGACATGGCTAGAAAGGGGGTGACTACCGAGATGACGAATAATAGAGAAGTATGGAAAAAAAGGACATGTTGCGCCGACCCCAAATAGATTGGGATAAGGGCAGGAGAATGATGTACACACAGAAAATATATAGAGATATATCATAATTTATAACTGGAGTACAAAGGTACTGCTTATTTCTCAAGAATTTTTCCAGCAGACCTGCGAAAGAAGAAATGAAAAAGAAATTCTCTCAGTACCTCTTCTTTTATTTCTTTTCTTCTTCTTCTTCTGAAGAGAGAGAGAGAAGAATATGCTTTGCTGTAGGTAAACCAATTAGGGTCATTTTAAGAAAAAAACAATCGTGGCTCTAATTTTTTTTTGGCATGTATGACGTAAAGTACCTAAACCTTACTTTACCTTACTTTGTTACAACTAAATACAACACAAATATAAATTCAAGTCTATGTGCAACAGTGACATTTATGTATGAACAAAAGTCAATCTTTGTGATGTTCAGCGAATATTATATTAGGTATGATGCGTGCCACAAAAGATGAGACGACGAGCGCAGTATCGCGCCTCCTGCGCTCTTTCCGCCGCCCCGATGAGCCCCAGTCCCTTTCAGACCTCATACCGCTAAAGAGACCTGTAAATCAGTATAATCAGAATCAGAGAATTATAATCTACTGCGCAAGTCAAACTACGTGGTGTGTCAAGTCTCATCTTTCGTGGCACGCATTTGTACTACTTCATAACTCCTTCATCGTATTATAAGAAAACCTAGGCCATGAGCAATAAATCTCCAACAATGACTTTGTTTTTGTTTAAAAAAAAATTGCGAGACTATTTTCAAACAAAAACGAAAAAACTTCTCCGGAAATTGGCTATTAGCAGTCCGGAGAGAATTCTAAATGATGCAACGATGAAAGAATTTAGTGTTTTAAGAAAAAAATAAATCAGTATTTTTAACCACAATAATAATGACGAATGATAGAAAAATCTTTAACCGGACAACCCGATGACGTAACTTAGTGACGAATGCATTAAGGCTCCGTCAACAGGCGCGACACGCGACGCGACACAAATGCACCAAGTGTCGCGCAACGAGCGGTACCTTTGTGTCGCGCGCGATGCACGTAGCATGTCGCGCCAGTATGTAAGAACCTTTATGGTTTTGGGCTGAAAATGTTCAGGTGCTTTTGTGTGCGACTCAATCCTGCTTCGCACAGTTTTTACGACTTCACAAAACATCAGATTTCTTTATTACAATATGTAATTTAATAAAATATTAATATTCACATAAACTTCTGGAATAAATTCTCTAAATGATAGTGAACACCGCATCAAAGTACGTTGCGTTGTTTAGAAGAAAAACGCGGCCCCACTGACAGACTCAAAAAGCGACTTTAATAATGTAACGAGGCCCAATGATAACTGCTATTATAAGGCCATTATACCAACAATGAACAATGTGTTTTTTAAACTACAAACTAAGTACCTACTTACTTCTTATTGAACCAAATCCATTAAACCTTGAAAACTTCGCGCAAACTTTATCGGATCTCCGCAAAGTTCTGAGGAAGGTAAATTCTGTTCGACGTACATAACGAGTTTTCAATTAATGGCGTCAATAAATTTAAGTAATTAAGTTTGTTTAGTGACGTAATTTTTAGTCATATTTTCAATTATAGATTCAAAATATGACCCTCTACTGGAAAGGGTACTTACAATTAAGGTTTCTCCACTACAATATATATTTTTTTTCATAGAGTCATCAGCTTTTCAAGATTTAAAAAAGAAAAACCAATTGAACGAATTTAAAAACGAATGGTGTGTGAAAATTTTCTAAATATTAAAGAAAATTTTCGAGATTTATGGGAAGATAAACACATGGAAACTAGACTCTATTTCACCCAAACACACAGACATAAACATTAACCAATTTATTGCTTTCGACCCAATTTATTTAAGGAAACACATTTTTCCGACTTCAACATAAATTTTAGCTAGTGGCTGATATAGCAAGGCCCTTTAACATCTACATATGTTGGCCACCCACACATGGACTGTCGCCTTTATAGTTGTTGAACTACTCGAAGAGAAGTTTATTCAAGGAAAAAAAAACTAAAGCGGATCTCAAAGACAATTGTTGAACAAACAGCGAGTGTTTTTCTCAACGACTTTTATCATACTAATGAAATAACCGTAGGTCCCGTTTAAAAGAATGAATGTTGAGTTTTCAACCAACTTTAAAGTTGGTTGGTTTGTTTTAAATTATTCGGAGGAAAGCACTAATGTCCGGTTTGTGAGGTCAATCTGCCTAGCCTTTTCCCAACCATGTAGGGGTCGGCTTCCAGTCTAACCAGATGCAGCTGAATACCATTATTTTACATGGAGCGTCTGCCTATCTGACCTCCACAACCCAGTAACTGGGTAATACGATACCCCTTGGTAAGACTGGTTGTCAGACTTTCGGGCTTCTTACGACCCGTAACGACAGTCAAAGATCCACGAATGACAGCCGGGACCAACGGCTTAACGTGCTTTCCGAGGCACGGAGGAGTCTCGGTATGTAAAGATAGTCACCCGTCCTCTGACCAACCCCGGCAAGCGTAGCTTTACCTGATGGATCGACCCGTGCGGCTGTTTTTACTTAGCCATGAGCTCCTCCCGTTTGTCTTCAGATAAATTTATATATACAAAAATATGAGACAAAATTTTGAATTCTCAAAGAAAATCAGGAAAAACTCAAAGAAACAGCAGAAAAATCGAAAAATTCTAAATTTTGTCTCACGTGGTACGAAGTACACTGGGTCATATAGGTAAACTACATAAAAATCAATTGCCGTGCATTAGTCTCGCAAAAACTCGAACATGGATCGACCAATTTGAATATTTTTTTTTAAATCGAATTCGATTTTTCTTCTGTTACTTTGGGCTTTCCTGATTTTTTTCCCTAAACCGTAATGAGGCGAACAAAACAAAAAAAAAACCAAATTATTTTCATTTTCATTTTGATTTTGATGACAGCCTCAGAATAAATAAAAAACCTATAGCGCTGTCAACAGTGACGTGAGGCCGGTTTCGTAAACATGTGTGCACTTAGTGAGGTGTAGTTTAGTTGTAGTTTGGCGTAGATGTGTGCGTGTGAGCGTGTATGCACAGAGCGATGTGATTGCTTCACTGTATTATTGTTCGCAGCGCTATGTCTTGGTTTTTTTAGTCTGAGGCCGCAGCCTGTCGTTGCGTCTGGTCGGTGAGCTATCGCAGTCGCATGTCGTATTGTGTGCACCATGTCTAAATTACGATTATGCTATCACAATTTTGTAAAACTGAAAAGATAAATAAAATTCATAGAAACAAATGAGCTCAATGAGAAACTACGTTTATTAATTTGTGTTTTGTTTGTGTTAATAGAATACCTAACTGTGTTTCCGAAGAGTTCAATATTACTTCCACGTTTCTCAAAGCTCGATTCATGGAAATAATTTGAGGTATTGATATAATTACTTACCGTAATAAATATCAAGTAGATTTTTACTTACCGAATGAATTACAAATAAAGTAAACGTAAATAGTTTGAAAGATTTTAATGAACTTTTCTTGGTTTAAATTTACTTGGAAACTTTTTTTTTTAAAAAAAAAAAGTCACAGTCACACACGGCTATACATTTCCAGTATAAGCTGATCTCGCATTGCATAGGATTTCCGTCCAATGAAAGGCCGTCTTATACTGGAAATGTATAGCTTGATATGTAGTCGTGTGTACTTACGAAGTATTATTAAAAATATTTCAATTTAAAAATTATTAAGTTTTTTTTTAACCCATACTGTCCCACTGCTGGGCAAAGGTTTCCCCTATACATTTCCACTCATCTTTGTCTGCTGCCTTTTGCGCCGAATCAGTCAAGAACGAGTCTAGGTCGTCCCGCCGGCTTAAAGGCCTGCCTCGGTGACGACGCCGATCTTCAGTTTTATTTAAGTAAATAAATATTATACATGACATGTTGAAACAGTTGTCACCAATAGGTGACACCTGGTTATTGACGTAACTCATTTACATACTTTTAAACTGTGCAAGGATTAAAATGTTTGCTCTATGTCAACAATCATAGATATCGAAAAAATGGAAACAAAAGAAAAACACGAAGTAAACATAAAACACAATCTTTACGGCTCAAAGTAAGGGAACTTGAAACAATAACGATAACAATAATAATTTATTGTGCTTAGATGCTATTTCTAGAAACGTATAACGGTTATTAGACTTGCAAATTTTTTTTATTGCTTTATTACATTAGAGTATTTTTATCTGACGAAGCGACGCAGTTTACTTGTGGTAACAAAGTGTACTGTGGGCCAAAGTTCCGCATGATCACCTCAAAGGCGATAATCGCATAGCACGGCTCACGACACGAACGCACAATGTTCGTTTGTCACTAGCTGCGCTCTCACAAGAATATTTTCTTAAGTGAGCATGCTTAAGTTTTGTCCATAGTACAAAGCAAACACGCTGTAAATGTGTGCGTGAAGGCGAGTAGCGTCAGCACATAGCACACACACGCACACACACTCCCACTTCGCCATTGCCTCAGACGGTACCGAGAGCTCCTGCACTTACACAAACACACACAGCGTGCACTTGGTAACCACGAGTAAAGCGCGGGTCGCTTCGTGAGATAAATACTTTATCAGCTTATTTTATCAGGAAAAGCTGTAATTGGAAATACTATTTTTACAATGGTAATAAAGTCTAGAACAATAGAACATTTCTGTAGTATGTCTCTTTTTTTAACCGACTTCAAAAAGGAGGAGGTTCTCAATTCGTCGGAAACTTTTTTTTTTTTTTATGTATGTTCCCCGATTACTCGAAGATGGCTGGACCGATTTGGATTTTTTTTTGTTTTATTCGAGAGGGTATACATCACAGTTGGTCCCATATAAAATTGATTAACTTTGTTTTGGTAGTTTTTGAGTTGGCTTCAATAATACGTATTTTTTCCCCACTTTTATATGGATGATGTTCTAGTTTGTTTTGCAGATAGTGGTATTAGAATTTGTGTGGGGTAGGTACACAACTAAAAAGTGAAAAATAAAAACTTTTTTACAAAAACATACAACCAACTTCCAAAAACAACACTACAAAGTGAAAAATAACTTTAATTTCGGAAGTCGGTGGCAAAAAACGAAAATACATTTAACACCGACACCGACACCCCTCTCTCAGCTTCAAAGTGACATTGACATGATCACGTGACATTTCGATAGCTTATGTCAACCCCATACATTTTTTTGGCTTTTTTTGGCTTTTCTATTAGCGTCATATCTTATCGAATGTTACTTTGCCTAGGTCCTCAGGTTACTACTGAAAAATTCCTGAAGAAAAAACCGACCTGATGTCTGACCTGGGAGTCGAACCCAGTACCTCATGCTCAGCAGTAGCGCTTGCGACCACTAGGCAGTCAATCAATCTGCCTAGCCTTTTCCCAACTATGTTGGGGTCGGCTTCCAGTCTAACCGGATGCAGCTGAATACCAGTATTGTACATGGAGCGACTGCCTATCTGACCTCCACAACCCAGTAACTGTGTAATACGATACCCCTTGGTAAGACTGGTTGTCAGACCCGTAACGACTGTCAACGATCTACGAATGACAGCCGGGACCAACGGCTTAACGTGCTTTCCGAGACACGGAGGAGTCACCCAGTCACAAAGAATGGTCACCCATTCACTAACCAACCCCGGCAAGCGTAGCATAACCTGATGGATCGACCCGTGTGGCTGTTTTTACTTAGCCACGAGCTCCTCTAGGCAGTCATTACTCTTTTATTACTGACCAATTAACATCATCATTTCAGCCGAAAGACGTCCTCTGCTATACAAAGGCCTTCCCAACAAACGGTGGCATCGTGTGCTGTCCACATTCAGCGACCTTCACCAGTCTACCTTGTGTGGGCCCATAGAAATATAAAAAACAGGAGAAGTGGCATGGGGGCGCGCCTGTGTCCACGCGTTATGCGCACGCTGTGCCTTTACTCGCCAAATGGCCGTCTCCGCGAACTAGTACGCTTTCGACCGTGGTCACGATAAATTATAAAAATGCCGTGTTGTTCAGTGGTTTCCTGCAAAAACCGAAGTGATATTAAAAACTTCGTATCTCACGGGATCACTTACCATATGTAAGTAAAAGTATTTTACTGTATTTATCTTTAAAATCATAAAAAACAACAAATCGTAAAATATTTCTTGCTTTTACTACGTTATTTATGTTTTCAAATATCGCAGCGGCTGTACTATTTTTGCAGCAAATACATTGCTCCTTAACCACTACCTTAAGTATGTCGCTAAGCTACTGGACAAGCAATGTAAAAATAACAAAACGATACTTTATTTACGCGGAGCGTCGCATAGTACAGCCGCTGTGTCTTGCGGCGAGATAGTGATGAGGTTAAGATCCACTAAAGTAGGCTATCGATAATAATGTCGATTGCCCAACGAATATTATATTGCTATTATAGTTTATTTTTCAATTTGTCAACCGTTTTAGCCCGGTTGGAACACTTGAAAAGATGACGTTTAAGTACGGTTGGGAAACCTTTGAGAATGTAAAATAATCTTTTTTACTGTTTTTGATTATTTTACAGCGTACCTAGTAGAGAAATGCATAACCAACGGTCGTAAAGTAAGTTTATTAATGTTTAGGTGGAGTGTTTTTGGGTTTAAATTATCGCATCTTCGTGCTATTTCCTTACGTTTTTTTGGTTTTGGTATTTTACTTCCGCTAAAGTCTTTAACTATGCACCACAAGATTCAAATGCGTTGTAGTAATCGGTATGGTTCAGATAAAATATTAGTGATTTTAGCTTAAAATAAGTCAACATATTCATGCTATTTATTTGTTATGCATGAGTATGGTATGTGTTTGTTTTCATATATTTAACTATTTCTTAACTAAGGGTTTTTTTTTAACAACAAAAGCCTATTCGCCTGTTGCCTGCTACCTGCTTACTCATCGTGAGGTTAAGAAGTATAGACCACGCCTTAGGTATGTGAGCGGTGGGATGGAGGAGCAGGGGCGCATTACTCAGTATGTGCGTTGCGAACCGCCGCCTCACCCCTGTCTCAGCGGCCAACTAGTTCCTAGACTATAGAGTATAGCTTAAGATACTTATTATGTAAATGATAAATAAGTTCTTATAGTACCTTTTTAGCTTCCCAAAAGATACAAATACAAAATAAGAATGGATTGATGCCACAGTAAGGCCACCTAACTGGTTCCCAACAAAATATAGCACCATATGCTCAATTCACTTTAAGGCAGAAATGTTCCAGCCTCTAAAGAAAACTCGCAGGCTTTTTGACCACTACCTTCCCATCCCAAAATTAAGAGTACGTCAAGTACTGAACAAATACCTCCACTTTACAGGTCAGTGAGTAAACACATCATAACAGGGTTCAACAATTCCTATGGTTTCACAGCCTAAACCAACTTAACCGGATTGTTTTAATTTATTGATTCGTGTTTTTTTTTTAATATACATTTTTTTTTTATTTAAAATGTATAATACTTTCTGGACATATCATTTTTTATTTTATTTTCAGGACCCCAAATTTTTCTTGTACAGTAATAAATGGAAGTATCGATAACTTTCCGTTTTAGTCAATCACTAGCGTATATGTAAAATAAATTGCTTTTTGCACAACACAATAATAGCGACAGATGTTTTTGTGTGAGTAAGTTGTACGGTGCATGGTAAATGCACGCTGTGTGTGACGAGTTAAGGTTTATAATTGATTGTGTAGTATGTTCTGATTTATGAATTGCAAGTGTGTGCGCGACTTTGTATCTATTGCTTTTATTGAACTACATGTGTAGTAGTGGCGCGGTGGTGGGGCCAACCTAGCGACATCGGGTTCTGATACATTTTCAACTACCGGGCATATCTCCTTCTTTCATATATCTATGTGTGGGCCTATCTCACGAAGTCGCCACTCCAGAACTTTTCGACCTCATCAGCCATCCGTTCAGCGACCAATGTAGACTTAAAAGTTAGAAATACCACTAATCCTTTTTTAATTTCCAAATGGCTTGCATATCTGTCGAATCAGTACAGCCCAAACAATTACCTTATACTGATGCGGCCGTAATCGACGACCTCGTGGCTAACCTTGGTCGGCTGAACCCGTCGTGTACTGAAATGAGACCGAAATAGTTTTGTCCCCACTTGTAATGAGCGAAGATGGCCGATTGCCAATATAATAGTATTATCAGTTTGGTGGCGTGCAAACACGGATGGTCGCCGGAAAATAAAAAATACATGGGATTTTTTCTGAATTTAGGACCGATATGAATGGGTTGTCTGTAAAAGATCGCTTTTAGCGATAAGACCGCCCATTGTGTCACTCGTATGTAAAATTTCAACATTGTAAAATTGTAACCAGTAATTTAAATGGTGTGCATAATAAAGAGTATTCTATTCTATTCTATTGTTTTTACAGGAAAACAATTTTGCCTTATCATCATTATGAATATTTTTTACTATGAGACCAAACCTGAAATCGCGAAAAAAAATCAGTTGTTCTCTACATTTTGACGAGTTATACGAACATAAATGCAGGGAATAGATGAATTTTTTTTCGCGATTTCAAGTTTATTCCCATATTAACCCGTCGCGCGCTAATTAGCAGACACAATTGAAATTCTATTGTTATCTGTACACATGGTGTGCAATCGACATTTTAAGAGTTAAAAGTTGTTCATAATGATGAGTACAATGACCTCTTATCAGATCAAACACGGTTTTTGTTACACATTGTATAGGCCACAGAAAAGATAAAGAGGTTAGAAGGGCCTTGTGGGCGGGGCAGGCGCGCCGCATGTATGTGTAGACACACTAAGTTCAGCCGAAATTTGTTTTACCGGCCAGTAATCGCGCTCTCACTGTGACAACGTACGAAGCTCCGCTAAACAAAAGGATTATGCCTTGTTGCGCTGTTAGAACGTGTCGGAAAAGTAACAAGTGGTGTAGTGTAGCCCGACAAGGGATTTCTTTTCACCGATAAGTCCAAAAATCTTAAAATACAAGTGATATTTGTAATTATTACAATAGTATTATGTAGTTTGTAGATAAAAGCGATACAATCGCAAACAGATGTACAGTTATACATTGCTTGCAATGCATGAGTACCGTCTTGTACTTCGTGAGCGATCGCGCAATATGTTGCGTTCACTGCGAAAGTCGCGTCGCCGAGCCAACGCTTGAATTCCGCGAAATCCATGCGTATCGATAGCGTTGTAACAAGTTGTAATCAATGTCGATATTGTGTGTATGTATACAAATAATTATTGACAGTAACATTAAAATTAAAATAACTTTGTTTTAACCAATTATTGTTTATTGTGGGTTACTAATTTAGTTTCTGAGTGGGTTTTTCCTCTAAAATTTGGTTTGATGTTAGCCATTTATGATGAAACCATACATTTTTAATGTTATTTTTAGGTTGCCAACAGATCCAGACACAAGATAACTGTGGATTGAGGCAACTGGTAGAATCGAACAGATACCTACTAAATATTTTGTTCTCAACATTTTACAGAAAATGATTACATAACAAAAAAGTCAGGGAATAGATTCTTAAAATCTGGAGCTTCTCCGCACAAAAACATCGCTATGCTTTTTTCAGTAAGTCATGAATAATTTATATCTTATAAAACTTAATTGCTGTTTTTGAACAGCGTACCTAATTATTACCATTAAATTATGTCACCTAGATCATTTTTTGTGGATCCGTGTTTATTGGGTTTATTATACAGCCATAAAGCTGAAAATCCATTGTTGAAATCTAAAGTTTCAAAATGATGCTTTTCTCGTTACGCTTATTTTTAACCGACATCAAAAAAAAGAGGAGGTTCTCAATTCGTCGCGTATCCATACAACTTTTTTATGATGTACACCGATTTCTCCGTCAATTGTGGACCGATTTTGAGAATTATTTTTTTATTTGAAAAGGTATGCTCTCAAGGTGGTCCCATTGTCACCAACTCAGAATCTGATATTTATAAATATATTACGTCTAATGGAAAACATTCGATAAGGCTGTGAAATTAGTTTTTTGGATTCTTGCAAATTGCAGCTTTGTTATTGAAAATGCGATTTGCGCCCGTAACGGTTGCTCAATAATAAATTCAGTATTCATCAAAGTCGTAAGTACACTTTTCTAGGTTTACTATACTCAAAAATATAATTATTTCCGAAAAAAATACTTGTTTTTTTGAGCAACATGATGATTTTTTTTAATTATTATTGACATGATGTTAATTATTTTTAGCAAATATATTATGGTTACAGGGTGCAATCAACATCTAGAACAACTTAACATAATTATGACGTAAAACAGAGCTGCAATTAGCGAAAATCTAAAGAAAATTTGAATTTCACGGCAATATCGAATGTTCCCCCTTAATTTGACATTTTTTTTAATTATGTATGTTTATAGGAAGTCCACACTATTCATACCCCGTCCTCCCTCCCGAAATTAAAGTGAAATATTGCAAAACTTAAAGTAAAAAAAATATAGTATATTTTATCGATATCAATATCGATTAATGCAAGCCGTAATGTATATATGAGAAATAAATTGCTTTTGCGCGAGTGTGAGTGTACGTCAAGCGCAGTGTTTGTGTTAGTGTGAGAACCAATAGCAAACTCGCGATCTAAGTGGGTGTGGTTTATTTGTGTGCGTAATGCGCGTACGTATTGGTCTCTTGCTTGTAGTGGAGTTACAGAGTGGGGGACAAGTGGCGACACGCGTTCTAGTACAAATCAGGAACTATTTCCTTTCTAATCTCTTTATCTGTTCTGTGGTATAGGCAACCAACATCGATACTTAAAGAATGCTACAGAGTATGTTGATTACAGTATTGTAAGGCTAATAATAGGTTTCCCTGCATAACTAGGATAAGTATACAACATGCGAACGGACTCTAATAAATATATACATATGCAAAAGGTACAATATTAGGTATTTATTAACGATGTTTACATTATTTTTCTTAGTTATTTAATTAACACATAACATATCTCTAAGCAAACTATTAAAATAAAAATAGTAACTAAAACTATTAACAAACTACAATATGGCGTCCAAAAATTCCTCCGCATCGCAATCAAATGGTAAAGTACCCCAGAAACTGGCGGCATTGCTACGTTGTATGGCAATGCTTTGCCTCTGGCCAAGGTAAAAGCCTGCCCTTGGCTTACGGGAAGTGTCAACCAGACGTATGGAGATTTCAATATCTGTATGTATGTTAGCAAAATTATGGATTAAACCACGTCGCATAGATTAGGGTCCAAAATATCCACACACATCTGAGGACCTAAAAAGGCCACTGATGCCTCAGTTGGCGTTACCTGAGGGCCAACTCATCTATATAAATAAAAAGAGAAATCCTGACTGACTACCTGATTGACTGACTCATCAACGCCCAGCCCTAACCCTTGGACCTAGAAAGCTGAAATTTTACACAGGGTTCCCTTTATAATGTTGACAAGGAATAAGGAAGGAATTCCCGCTAGTCCGTTCCCTTGGGATATTTTCCGATATCCACGCGGGCGAAGCTTCTGGCAAAAGCTAGTTTAACATAATACACTCATGTATACCATCGACTCGAAAAAAACAAGAAAATGGATCACTGTATCTGATTTAAATAATCAAATAAATTAAGTTGTTTCGAAAAAAAACTTTAAAACCTAAAAAGGGATATAAACATACGCTTATAAGCATAGCAAATAAATTATAGAATTGATGAATAAGTGTTAAATTGACACTATTGAGACCTACATACAAATGCTACAACATTTCTCTTTGCACGTCCACTGTACACATGGGTGTACATAAGGAAAAATCCTTTATATAATAGGTATATAAGCTTATATCATATATATATAAACGTAAAAAAACATCATGCGATGGAATAAAATCATCATCAGTAGTTGTGAACCTATGGGGTTCGCAACTAACCCCCCCCCCCTCCCCCACCCCTGGGGTTTTGGGTTCATAAATTAGTACATAATTTACATCCAAAGGGTTAAAGCTTTCGGTGTTTTTATCCGTTTTACATCCATTCGCAAATGTGTACTAAACACGAGTAAACTCCGCAATCGTAAAAAGATTTTTTAAATAATTTGTCTTACTAATTATAATAAAAAAGTTTAAAATGTGACATCGGACTTATTTCGAACATTAATTTGTACTGAGTGACGAAACCTGACAAAACTGTCATCATTGGACAGATGGAAATTATAAACTAAATTAATTACGAATATAACCCACTTGGACTAAAAATCGTACGTATAATTTAGAATAATGAACAGCTCTAGTTTTGTAAGTGGTTGGCTAATTTATTATAACAGAAGCTGTGATGGCAAAGATACACAAAAACACAATACTATGGTCAAATCAAATCAAATCAAACAATCTTTATTGCAATCCATAATGTGGTACAGGTAGTTAGTAATTTTAGAAACAATTATGGACCCTGTCGGGCGCAGCAATCTTATGTAAGAGAGAGGAAGAGCGCTTTTATTATTTTTTTCTTATTATTAATGATTTAAATTATTACTCATTAATATAATATCTGAATATATTATAATAATAATAAGTCACTCTATTAAAATATTGATTATGTATTAAATTATATAATGTTATTGTTTATTTAATTTTTCGCTAAGATAATTTGTTTTGCAATTAATGTATTTGCTAATTAAATACTAATATTAACTCATGCCTTCCTCCCGTGGGGGTAGACAGAAACTACAGAATGAATATAGTACTTATTTAATTGAATAATGTATTTTAACTTATTTCTTTTTATTTTTCTACCTTCTCTCTAACTTACGACATCACCGAGGAGTTAACAAGACGCCCAATAGTTTTTCTGTCTCTTGCTAATTTATACTTCGGCTATCGAAAAGGCAGTGGTCAGAGCAGTGGTGGCCCAGTGGTAACGGCCACGACTTACGATTTGTAGGTCGTAGGTTCGAAACCTGACAGGCACTTTACTTTGTGTAAATTATTTCATTACACTCATAAAACGGTGAAAAAAAACATCGTGAGGATACCGGCATGCCCTAGAAACAAAAATTCGAAGACATGAAATATCTACCACCCGCACTGGGCTCGCGTGGTAGATTACAGCCCACTCCCTCTCGAAGAGAGGAGGCCCGTGTTTCAGCAGTGGGAACATTATAGGCTCATTATGCGATAGCATTTAGGGAAGACGAGAAAAATTTCTTAATTTTAGACGTCTCAGTACCGTGAGCCGGTAACTAATCACACACAATCACCAAGTCTACAGTTAACATAAGATTCAACGGTATCTACGTCAGTTATTCCAGAGATCTGATAATCGGATGCATATTTACCTAAAGTTAATTTTTAGCTAAGAACCTATGGAAGCGGCTTCTTATTTTTTTTCTTTTCTTAATATAAATCCCGGGATTCCTGAAAATCCGGGAATACACAAATAATTGGATACATGGTATGGAAACGACTTCTAAATGTGGTATTATTTATTAAAAAAATATCGGAACACCGGGATCACATAACTATTAGTACTTATGCTTGTTTACTTGAAATTAATTTTTAACATTACTTATCCTATGCCAGTTTGGCAACCTACTTTACAACATTAGCTAGTATTCGATTCTAATATCAAAAAGTACAAAATTTATCAATTCCGGAATCGCGAGATTTTCATGATCGATACAAAAGTGCATTCATATTAGCCAACACCTGAACGTAAGTAAATATACATTCGGTTCTATAATCAGAATCATATTCTAATAACACCTATGTATACCATGTTATACGAAAATAAAAATTATCTTATCTTATCAGAACTCTAAATTTGTCGATCCCGGAATCCTGGGATTATCTCAATACAAAAGTGCTTTCCATAGTAGTCAACACCTCAACTTCCACACCAGTAATATGCATCCGAATATCCGATCTATAGTTATTACACTGAGGGCTTATTTCACGATGTCCGAATGGCCACTACTCACCGAATAAATTCAAAAATGGAACAGAATTTGTATGAAATTATCAGCCAAGTAAGTTAATAAGAACTTAATCGTAGGTGGTGAAACATGCCCTGAGGTCAATAACCCTAGCGCTATATTTCTTTTTTATTGCCAGTAAATAAGTGCCAAAGACTTGAAAGTATTATTATTTGTATTGCTAGTAATAATAAATTAATGATGACGTCATACAATGTGTGCTCAATCTGATTATGTAGGTCAAACCAACACCTGTTCCTTCTGGTGACAAATGTATTGGGCATTGGCTGGTTGAGTAGCAACATTGTAATATTGTACCAATATTATTTCTACTGCACAAAGTATGTTATTTACATCGTTCTTCTGCTAAGCCACAGAGTTTAAAAAGATATATAAGGTCCCATTCAAATAGATGGACAAATTTTCACAGGGCGTTCTACCCATGAAATAACTTTCACTACGGAACTAACTCTGAAATCGCGAAAAAAATAATAGGTTGGGGAAAAAGTTTCTTCGCATTTTTTAAGAAAATTCAAAACATTTTTTAATATACATTATTTACATTTATCTAAAGTATGTAGGTACCATTTTGTTCGATAACTTTTTGGCATCTTGTAGGTAGGGACATGATCCCATTGCTATAGAAATTTTGGGACTTCTGATCAAAATACCACGACAAGTGGTTTTGGCAGTCCTCTCGTGGTGTTAACCTGACACTGCCTAAAGAATTCTGAAGAGACCGAAACAGGTGGAAATCTGAAGGTGCAAGGTCAGGACTATACGGCGGATGCATTAACACCTCCCAGCCAAACTCTCTTATTTTTTGCTGAGGGGCTAAAGATGTGTGAGGTCTAGCGTTATCATGATGAAAAACCACAACCCTTCTGTTGATTAATTCCGGTCACTTTCTCTCAACTTCTTGCTTTAATCTCATCAGTTGTTCGCAGTAGAGTTCAGAATCGATGGTCCTGCCTGGTGGTAACAGCTCATAATGAATAATGCTCTTCCAATCCCACCACACACACAGCATCACCTTGTTGCGAGTTAACCCGGGTTTCACCACAGTCTGAGAAGCCTGACCGGCCTTTGACCACGACCTTTTTCGCACGTTCTTGTCGTACGTGATCCACTTTTCATCACCAGTTATCAGCTTCATCAAAAATGGTTCGGTTTCATTACGTCGTAATAAAGAATCACAAATGAGTACACGGTTCATTAGGTTTCTTTCAGTGAGCTCGTGAGGTACCCAAATATCGAGCTTTTTTGTGTACCCAGTTTTTTTCAAATGCGCCAAAACTGTTTTGTGGTCAATTCCCAGTTCTTCAGCTACGTCGTAACTACTGATATGCCGATCTTGCTCCACTTTTTCAAAAATGGCATCCATTTTATCCGTAATAGGGCGACCAGAGCGACGTGCATCTTTGACATCAAAATTTCCGGATTGAAAACGCTTAAACCAAATTTGTGCTACTCTCACAGACACTGCACGGGGTCCATAAACATCGCAAATTTTTTTCGCGGCATGCGTTGCATTTTTACCTTTTTTGTAGTAAAATTTTAAAATGTATCGCATTTCTTCATTAGATTCACTCATCTTGACAGTACGAAAAACAAATGAAAATCACACATTTTCCTAATTTGAATTTGGAATTATGTTCTTTAAAATTTAAACTTTCCATGATACCAAAACCAGCCAGATATAAATAGTATAGCCAAAGAGATTTTATTTTAAGTTCATACATACTATAATGCGAAAAGACTTTTTCCCCAACCTAATATATACATGCCGAATTAAGAACCTCCTCCTTTTTTATCGTCGGCTAAAAAATAAGTTGCTACTTTTTCCGTACCTATTCTCTAAGGATGGTTACACCATCTTGATTTTAGTAACCTTAATAACTTTTGAGTGATACATATTGCATTGTGTTGTAAAGCTGAAACTAATTTGAAACCCGACAATAACATCCGATCTTTACGTTATTTTGTCATTTACAACCATGGTCGCGAGAAACATAAAATTTTATGTTTTAAATAAAGTTTGCACGAATTTGTAACCATGACCATGAATTAAATGCAATACTTGAAGGTTGAAAAATTTTCATTGGACATTTGTTTACCGGTTCAAAACCCCAACTAAGTTTTTCGATACATAGTTTTTTTTTTTTTCTTGTTGTAATATTTGATTTTCTTTTTCAGTAAGCGAGTTCGGTCTTCCAGCAGCTACCTTGGTGAAACATAGTTTTCATCATTTGATAATTACGGATTTAAGTATCCATAATTATCCCTAATTAGCAACCCAACCCAGCAGATAGAACTGACTTTCGACTCTTGATTTAAAAAAAATCAATAGACCAATACATATTTTCTCATGTATCTTACTTACATTGCAATATGCTATGCAATGCAATATGCTGGTGGTTAAGTAATAAAAGCCGCACAAATCGATCGACCAGGTTAAGCTACGCTTGCCGCGGTCTGTCGGTGGATGGGTGACCATCTTTACATAACGAGACGCCCCTGTGGCTCAGAAATCACGTTAATCCATTGGTCCTAGCTGTCAATCTTGGATTTTTGACAGTCGTTACGGGTCGTCAGAAGCCCGCAAGTGTGTTAACCAGTCTAACCAAGGGGTGTCGTATTACCCAGTAACTGGGTTGTGGAGGTCAAATGGTTATTGCTCATAAATAATAAATAAATAAAATAGTTGGTAAAAGGCTAGGCAGATGATCTTGGAAAGCAATATGCCAGTCTACCTAATAGAAACAGTTGAAGACTGTCATGTACGGTAAACAAAGAAAGAAAGAAAAACCTGTGTACCGGTATCAACTTGTATGTTAATATGACACAACGAGCATTAAAAAGAGACTGTCAGGAAAAAATGACAAAAACTCGCTATGACATATAACGTCTACCATCAATTGCAATGCACCCACACTCACATCGCAAAAATGAAACTGACAGCATTCCATCCCCGTCTTCCAAATATTTTCACATAAAATGACACAATCTTTCAAGTTCAAACGGCGAAGGCGCTAGTAAAATTTTAATTGGAACGCATTAACGTTCAGAACGAACTTTACAGCAATGACATCCGTATTATATGCGGAACCGCCATCTTAAATGTTTGAATCTGTGCCAAGCTTGTGACAAAATATAAGACATGACTGTTCTTTTGTAATCATGTTTTGTATTTCACTGTTGATCTTGGTTTCAATGTGAATGCATCAGCTGTTTTCGTGTCACGATTTATTTTCAAATTGAGACAAATTTTGGCATAATGTTCTTTAGTCTTCCCTTGCCCTGGTTCCAATTTATTTGGGTTCCACGGAGCATGTCTTCAATTGTTCTTCCATAGGTACATATCTTTTAGCCATCATCTCATCTGTCAGTCCCTTTCTATCATCATCTTTACACAGTCCATCCATTGTTTCTTTAATCCCTTATTTATTACATTTTTTTGTTTATTTTATGAAGATGTTTTTAAGTACTTACCTACCGTAAGGGCGGGTTACTTTGACTCTAGGGCATAACTTTGGCCCAAATCGAGACAACTGTATAAACTGCCCGAAGTGTCACGACCACACAACCGAAGGTCGTATGTCCTTCGGTAACTATTACATGGTGATAAAGACGCGTACTTGCGGAACCTTGTGTGGATTTAATGACAGTAAACATCTGTCTTAACTACTAATGTTACTGTACTTAATTTGGTTTAAAAAAAATATCCTTAATTATCCACACATCAAAAGGGATCATAGTATCTATATTATCAAAATTTTGATTTAGTTTAGCTACATAATTTTACTTTTATGACTGGGTTTCGTCAAGTTGTGGACTGCGATCGTTGATGCTTCCTCCTTTCATGGCTTTAGCTAAAAGTGTGTTTGGAAATATTTAATTAGTACCTATGGCAGCAACGTCCACCTGCTTCAAATATTAGCTAGCATGCTTATAGGTAAACATTGCGTAATGCTTTACGTCTGCTTACCTGTAAAAAATTTTATGATTTTTTAAAATGGGGTATAGTATTGCGTATATAGATTACAATAATGAAGAAATTTCGTGCCCTGGAATAGCACTTTACAATTTCATACGTATACGTATAAACATTTGCTTTATTCTGTACTAGCTGTTGCCAGCGGCTTCGCCCGCGTGTATGTCGGAAATTATCCCACGGGAACCTTCTACCGGGATGAAAAATATCGTATGTCTTAATCCAGGTTATAAACCGTGCCGTTGCAGTTAGGGCCTATTTCACGATGTCCGAATAGCCACTACTCGCCGAATAAATTCAAAAATGGAACAGAATTTGTATGAAATTATCTGCCAAGTGAGTTAATCGGAACTTAATCGTAGGTGGTGAAACAGGCCCTTAGTGTTAATTTAATGAACAGTTAGAAAGAGGTAGCAATTGTTTTCATTGACGAAGCGACACATGGCACGTGATTTGTGAACCACGTAATCCTACTAATATTATAAATGTGAAAGTTTGTATGTTTGGATGTTTGTTACTCAATCACGCAAAAACTTCTGAACGGATTCGGATGAAATTTTCAGCCGTTTTTAAAAGTTACATCATAGTAATGTTTTTCATTTATAATATTAGTAGGATAACGTGGTTCACACACCACGTGCTATGTGTCGCTTCGTCAATGAAAACAATTGCTACCTCTTTCTAACTATTCTGTGAATTAACACTAACTGCAACAGCACGGTTTCATACAAATAAATCAATTAAAATTTATACGCACATTTTTTGTGTGAAAAAATTTGTCATAATGATCAATAATATCCCAAGTAGCAAAATTTTCCTATAGTAACCGACTTATAAGAAATAAACGTCATTTATGAATCTAATAGACGTTTTGACTAAGGCAGTGATCTTACAACAGCATTTAAAAGAGGATTTGTGCTACAAGTACATACGATCCTATAATTAATTTTATAAACGTTTACAGGATTACTTTATAAGATTCTAACTAGTAGTTGCAGTCTTATAAGCGCATGTTATAAAACTAATTAGGAAAGTGTCGCTTTTCGTCCTATAAACGCATTTAATATGATTGTTTGCTCTTGTTAACGTCTTGTTTCATTCTTCTATAAGACATGGACTTCTATAGACGTCTTAGATATAGCTGCTATAGGTCAAGGATATTATAGGATTAATTTGTCTTAGTCGTGACTTATAATGGATTGTTAGCACCAAACTAGCATGCCCTCCGATATTTATAGGTATGATTCTACTTAAATGTGTTCTACATTTGCTATTACTAGAGTAATCATCCATTTTGCTTTCATTTTGTGATTTGTTAAAGAAAATAGAAATGGATTTAAACAAATGGAAAAGATTTAAGCGTAGTGGCAGTTATCGAAGACGAGTTTCGAAAAAGTACCTTGAAATGAAATCGGGGTCAGATTACCAGTCGATACTTTTATTGAATAAACGTGAGTTTCGTGAAATTTGTGATGGTTCCGTACAAAGTAAAATCGATATAGACCTAGAAGACTGGGAAGATAACTCTTCTGATATTTGTTATAATCAAGAAGATAATGAAAATAAAAGCGGAAGCAGTGATAGTGAATTTAATGATGACAACAATACTGATTTGGAAAAAAATTATGAATTGCGGGAGAATTTAAAACAGTGGGCTATTAAGAATAATATATCACATTCATCATTATCTGAACTTTTTGTAATTTTAAATAAAATAATAAAATATGCCTTACCTAGGGATGCCCGCACTGTCCTTACAACTAACAATAATAAAATAGACGTTGTTACTGTGGGCACAGGATATTACTGGCATAACAGTTTAATAGACCAGTTGAGAAAGGTTTTAGCAATTGTAGTTCAAATACCAAATGCTATTTCCCTTAATATAAATATCGACGGACTACCGATTTACAACAGTTCGAGACAACAATTCTGGCCAATATTGTGTAATATTTTCGAAATACCAAAGTTATCTCCACTAATAATTGGTAGGTATAGACTTGTACATTGTATATTTTTATTACAGTCAGACATTACTTATTTTGATAGATACACACAACTTACTTTCCTAATTTTAGTACCTATCTGTATGTTTTAGGTATATATGCGGGAACCAGTAAACCATCCAATTTGAATGCTTACCTGAATCCCATGGTAACCGAACTAAAAGAACTTGAAAGTGGGTTGGTAGTCAAAACTAAAACTGGGAACGATATGACAGTCACAGTTGAAATCAGAGCTTTCATTTGTGACTCTCCAGCTAGAGCATTAATCAAAGGTATCTTAACATATGCAGTAAAATCTAGAATTCTATAATGAAACCCTGTTAAGATAGCGCTTAAATGAATATAACACTATTTGTAGGCATATACCTAATGTTTTATATTCATAAGAAACGAAACTAATAGTATCTTATTTAGCAAAGTAAACTCATAGTACCTATCGTTCTTGAGTACAAGGGTTTGATATAAAAAATGTAGGTCTGTAGGTAGGTACTTGTAACAATAAAATAATTTATATGTTTCTAGGTGTTGCCAATTTCAACAGCAAGCATGGCTGTTTGAAATGTACAGTTGTGGCATACTTCATCACAATCATGTGTTTAGGTATTGGTCACTAATTACCAGTCACCCTATATAATTTATTCCAACACTATTCTGAAAATATTCGTTCTGTTTAAAACATTACCATACATATACTGGCATGTAGGGGGTTCTTTCTTTTGTATTTTCTAAAAGAACCCTAAAACTTAAATATGGTGGCCAAGTAGGTATATCCTGTAGTAGTCTTAACTCTGACTAAGTTGGTTTATAACAGTTTTGATAATGCAATATTATGGCACGGGATCCAGATCCTATGGCGGCTTATAATTTGATGAGTATTTGTTAAATATTATCGAATAAAGTTAATAACAAATATGTTTAGTTTTGAAGGGGCATGAAGATATGTTTATTATCATCGAACACTTTATCAATAAAATTAATTTCGCAAGTTGAGTAGGCATTCTAAACACAACAGTCAAAAGACAAAAGTTCTTACCTATTGTAAATAGATATTAGAATGTGGAATACTTACCCTTTGAAAATATTATATTTTTTCTTAAGACACCTGCAGTACGTCACCGTTACAAAAAGTGATCAAATGAATGCTCTAGTAATGACATCGCGCTGCCAACTGTTGGATCAATTACACCAGTAGCAGCACTCGTCATATCGTTAGAGGACTAATCGCGCTTATTCAATGCGTTTACCGGATCTTTATAGAACAATAATATCTTGTAAAAACACCTAATAAGATAATTATAAAATCGAATTGCACTTTACCGGACCGTAAAAAAATGATTATAGGGCATAATCGTCCTATAAACTGCGCCCAAATGCGGTTTTGTAAACGTTTGTAGGATTCCAATAGGACAAAAAAATACATACTCCTAAGATATTTACAGGACCAAATTTTGCTACTTGGGATAACTTCACTATTATAATCTATGTACACAATACTGTCCGGATGACTTTTTTTACCGTCTTGAAAAAATAGGGTATATTAGTTGAATGGAGTAGAAGCGTATGGCATACCTAGTTTTTTTTTTTTTTTTATTTAATAGCTTTGTCAGAAAAAAATATCTAAGTATCAATAAATACTACAAATTCGTTGTAAACTTTTCATTTTAGAACAATAAAAGCATAAATTTTGAAGAAAACTGATAAATCCTTTAAAAATATCTAATTTAAATCATATGCAACCTGCGTAATGATTTGAATTTTGATTTTTTTTTTTAATAAAAAAATAAAAAAACTAGATATGCCATAGGCTTCTACTCCGTTCACCGAATATACCCTATTTTTTTCGAGACGGTAAAAAAGTCATCCAGTATATCTTAACCGTTTTTATATAGTAACAGACATAAGTAGCACAAACGTGCAAAGTACATAACGATAATAATTACAAATCGTTTTACACATACAATTTTTTTGTGTAAACTTCATAGTCGTGATGGGTAGCCATATCTAAAAGAGAGAGGGTAGAAAACAGATTATATCAACTCTCATGTACAATTGAATCTAGTAAATTGAAAGTAAATAAATAAATAATAATAATTTGGTCTGTCGACGTCAATAACGCCATACTACAATTTATATTGCGATTTTTTTTTATTGTGAGTTGGCTGAAGAAACTTACGTCCGCCTTCTGAAAAGCTAATATCAAGCTAAGGATTTCAGTCATACTAGCATTTCTGGCGATTGCTGATCCAAGTGGACTTTTTAAGATTCAAAGATTGACTAACCATGGAAAATTAATACTTAATAATACTAAAATCGACCATATTTATTCGACGACGCTGTCTCACGGCAACGGTTACCTGGGCTGCGCCAACTTGACATACGGCGGCGCGGCGCCCCAGGCCCCCAGCGCGACTGCGCCGCTGTCATCGGACAAACTGTCAATTCTTTTTTATGTGTCTTTTTGTTGTTGTTATTTTATTTTAGTTTCTATTTATATTATGTGCTATTTTTAAGGAAAAATCGTGTAAGTTTTTACAATTTTTTCTATGTTAAACAATGACGACGGTAGTGACGCTGTACGAAGCGCCAGTCAACCTGCCACGTCGCTGGATGTCCTAGTGAGATGCCCTCATTGTCCCCAAGCACGCTTTTTTAAGGGTGAACGAGGCTTGAAGGTACATTTTGGTAAGAAACACAAATCCCACAATGTGCCTTCATCATGCCCTACCATACCCACTTCCCTAACACCTGTTTCCCCCTCTCAACCTTTTTGGAAAACGCTTGCAAAATTGAAAACTTCAACTCCAGTCTTAAAGAGAGTTCCTCGTGGCGCGAGACCATCCGTAGCTTTAAGTTTAGCGCGTTGTATCCGCCTCGCCGCCAGAGAGAACTCTCAGAGTGCTTGGGAGCAATTACTAACCTTCCCGTTTAGGATTCTACATGTGCAAAAGAATTTGGCAAATAAAAAAACTTTAACATCACAAATCAAGGATAATTGCAACATTTCGGCTCAAAGTTTCGACCCTAAATTAACAGCACACCTTCCCCAAAGAGGTTTATTGCACTATGTGGAGTCTAAACTAGGCGACGGTGATATCAGAGGTGCAGCTAGGATCATCTTTAGTAGCGATGTGGTTGCGCCGTACTCTCCAGAGACACTTACAGCTCTGGAGAGCAAACACCCTACCCCGGCAGATGATCTCTCCTTTCCTGACCCACCCGATCTGGAATCCAACTCATTTGTAATTACAGCACAACAAGTGTATGCGGCCGTGTGCTCCTTTCGAAGTGGCTCCGCCGGCGGCCTCGACGGCCTGACACCTCAACACCTGAAGGACTTAATGTGTTCAGGCGCCGGGGAGGCTGGTGAGTCCCTTTTGGAGGAGCTAACGGCCCTCATTAATCTCATGCTCTCCGGCAATGTGAACGAAGCCGTCATTGATATCTTGTATGGGGCAAATCTATGTGCCCTGCGCAAGAAGGATGGCGGCATTCGTCCCATTGCCGTAGGGCTCACTTATCGTCGTATCGCAGCCAAAATTTGCTGTGCTTTCTACAGCGAAACACTGGCCGGCAAATTCCAGCCCCTACAGCTGGGCTTCGGGTCTAAAGGGGGCTGTGAGGCTGCGGTACATGCATTATCCACTTACATCAATAGCGGTAAAGGTGAGGTCATACTTAAGGTTGACATTAAGAACGCTTTCAATTCCGTAAACAGGGACACCTTGTTGACAGAAGCTCAAAAAGAAATACCCAAAATTTACAGTTTTCTTTATCAATGTTATAGGCACCCCTCTAAATTACTTTATAAAGACAACCTTTTAAAATCAGCCTTTGGATGTCAACAGGGTGACCCTCTTGGGCCAGTCATTTTTAGTTTGGCAATAAATCCAATTATTCGTCAATTAAATTCTAAATTCAACGTTTGGTATTTGGTCATGGGGCCCGAGTGCGCGTTTACTTTATAAGGAAATTTCTCGCCGACTGGTCGAGGCTTCACGTGACCAGAGGGCTGGCTCATACTTTGGCCAAAGAATTAGCATTGCCATTCAACGTGGCAATGCTGCCAGTCTTCTGGGCACGTTTCCGGATGACATCGATGCGGACGAGTACTTCGACGCCTAAGTGTCCTTTTGTTTTGTATTTATTTGTATAGTTAGTTAGTTAGTCATTTACGTTAAAAAATATTTCTATTGTTTGATAAGTTTTTTTACACATTGATTTATTTTGAAGACTATTCATATCTATAGGTGATACTATTGTGCTGGTCACATAATTATAAATAAAAATGCTATACGATATTAGTGTTTTTGATTCAAAAATCGTCCAAATGAACGTTACGTTTAATCTGCACGTTCGGCCTAGGCCATCCAGTCCTTGAAAGGCACCAAGTACATTGCAGTGGAAAACTGGAAGTCAGTAAAACCTCTAAGAAGACGTAATTACGCACGATGTCTGTGTGTTATTCTTATTCCGACATCTTTACCTAAAACAACTACTCATCACAAGTTATTCCCACAATCAAAGTTCATTAAAAACATTACTACTAAGGTCACTGATTCACTGCAGTGGACCTTGATAATGGTCTAGGTCAGTATTCGTGCCACGTGTGTGTGTCGAGTGCCAAGCGCGAACGCTTAATTATCTACCTACCGTACTATGAATACTGTTTAGTTAGATATAGTATGTGTTTAAAGATGAAAACCGGAAGAGTACAGGATTTTATAATATACGTTCGTGAAAATCTTGTAGCTCAAGGTTTCCATCATCATATACTAATATGACACCATAATATTGAATTGTCATCAGAACTACCTGTGTGGTAAACATTTTAGCTCAATCGTATCACGGAAAGTGGATTAAAAATCGATCACTAGATTTGACCAAGGTTGGCTGTAAAACTAAATGATATAAAGAAATTGACTTTTTCAAGGATTTAATAGAACTCTGTTTGTCACCAAAACCATTATTTCCAAAGGAATCATTACACAACGCCTCTGTAACTAAAATGAAGCAAACATTTTCTTCCTACTTCAACTAGCCCCAAACGGTGCCAAAGCCCCTGGCATTGACACTCGTATATCTCGCGTACTACTAGTTAATTAGATTGCACTGTACTGTTATGTTTCCACGTTTCCAGTAGATTGGCTAGCGAGTAGGGGGTGATGATTGTCAACTGTCAGCGGCGCGTGATGTACGTTGTCACAACATGCAGTTTGATGCAGGAGTTGCGAGTATCTGTGATATTTATGAGGTTAAGACTACCAACGTCACGCCCCTTACGGGGCGTAGCGACATCCCACAGTGAAGGTAAAATTGAAGAAGATTTGTGTCTGTTTGCCAAATAATCTGGATAAAATTATGTTAGCTGACCAACGTAAATGGAACTGGGCAGGACATAACTGTGGGCCAAGATAAAACACAGCTGATGCCCTGAAACAGTTAAGATACCACAAAAGAGTTGGTGGATGTATGGATGTTGCAATACTTTTGTTCTTGAACAGGTATTTCCGAAAAAATTATTACCATAAAATTAGAAAGGAAGAGTGAATCTATTGAGATCACGTGTGGTTAAGAGTAAACTAAATTAATTTTGATATCATCATGTATGTCGTCATGGTCAACCTACTTTTGCAGAAAAAATATCAAATGAGGTTATTTTTTTTCATACAAGTAAATACTAGTAATAATACGGTATTTTACGCTATAATATGAGAAAAAATAAAAAATATATTATTCAGACAGCTTAGGCAAAAAGCATTCGGAAAATGTTAGTTTTAATTCATAAAATAACAATAAACATTTTAAAATTCAATTCAATGTTTTCAGTTTTTTAATCTATTTTCTAACACCATGAAAGTAGCCGCCATGTTATTACATCATACGACTGTGTATAATAAAAAGTGTCAATGTCAACTGTCAACTGATCAGCCTATTTAAAGTGTTTGTTTACACAGCCAACTGACGTCATGACCACAGAGCAATATGGCGTCCACTGCGTCCAGCGTTTTCGTCAAATTACGCGCGAAATTTGAAAATGTAAAATTTAAATGCATTTTTATAGCACTTATCGATTAAATAAAAATTTTGTGGTTTTTTTTTTCTTAGTGAGTTATTAGCACTATATAATCTAATTGAGACACTTTTTAAAAATGGGTGTAATGGGTGTAAGTTAGTAATTGAGTTCTTATTTTACACAAATGCAACATCAATCTTATCATCAAAACCAGCTAAGTAATGTGAAACAATTCATATTCTTTTAGACAGTCAAGGTGTATGATGCTCGTACAAATTCCCATGCAGTCGAGAATACAGTTCAAATATCTTCTGGGAAGCTATTCTAAAATGCATACTACAGATATCGACACTATGAGGTAACCTAGCAAATGGGTTGTTCCTTGAAATACGGAATATGTAGAATGGAATGTTATATTTTGTTGTTGTTTATACAAAGACGAGATAGTTTCCAGACGGTTTTAGTATATAGTTGTCAAGTTTCATACAGAATGTCATCATCTTTCTGCCGCTGTCCCATTCTACTTGGGGTCGGCGGAACACGTTTTCTCTTTCTATTCTCCCCTGTAAACCGTCACGATATTATTCATTCCCTTCTCTTTCATATTATTCCTCACACAATCCATTCATATTTTCTTTGGCCTTCCTCTCTATCCATAAACATTTACATATACGAGTATTTATCACTCTTTCAGTCATGCGTTTCCCCCTCCTCATCACATGCCCATACCAAGCTAAACGATTTCCTTTCACATTTTCTGTTACTGGTGCCACTTTCAAACTTACCCTTATATACTAATTTCTTACTTTATCCATTTTCGTTACTCCACACATGCATCTCAACATTCTCATCTCCGCTGCATGCAATCTTTTTTCATCCGCCTTCTTCACTTCACGTCTTCAGGTTTCATAAACAATAAAGAAGTTTTAAATTGCCTAAGTTCGAGTCATGAGTGTATTTCATTTAGTTTATTATCATCATTCTCGTGTCCTTATGCCAATTTATTTGGGGTCGGTGCAACATGTCTTCTTCTCACATACGTCTCTATTAGTCGTCATCTCTTTCGTAGTCACCCTCTTTCTAGCCATATCATCTTTCCATCGTTTCTTTTCGTCTTCTCCTACTCTTATCGCAATCGACATAATATATATATGCTCAATACTGTCTACACGATATTTTTCGTGACATTTTCCACGTAACTACTTGGAACATTTATTTGCAGATTAAAAATCAAATGTTATAAAATTTAAATGAACAACAAATTATTGAACAAACAAGACTCAACTATAAATTTTAACATTCTAGAATATTGGTGAACAAATCGTTGGACTGATTTAATTTACAACACTCCTGTCCCAGTATTTATTTATAATCTGTATCTAATAATACCACCTATAATGTTTATACTCTGTAAGCATTTAGAATGTTCTACATGAATATAAATATCCACATAAATAAGATCATTGAGCTGATAAGTGACACCTACAATAAATATTATGTATCAACACCTACACATAGAATTACTAACAAACTATAGTTCGTACATTTCCATCCACGATGAGGAAGAGGTTCTCAATTCGTCGGAACCTTTTTTTTTTATGTACCTATGTTCCCCGATTACTCGAAGATGGCTGGACCGATATGGATTATTTTTTTTTTTTGTTTGAAAGGATATACTTCCCAGGTGGTCCCATGATCATCAAGTCAGGATCTGATGATGGGATCCTGGAGAAATAGAGAGAACTCTTCCAATTTTATAGGCACACTTGAAGCAATTTGGATAGTTTTTGGAAGAGTACTTTCTTGGAGTGGTCCCATTTCAATTTGGTGAAGATCTGATGAAGAACTTCTGAGATAGGCAACGGAACTCCTCAATTAATGATAGCAAATGGACTGGGATTGCTGAAATCTCATGTCTGTTTGTTGTTTACACCAGTTCATAACATAACATCACGCCAGTACGCTGTGAAGGGGTAAGCACATGTCAACCACTAAAAAGTGAAAAATAAAAACTTTTTTACAAAAAAATACAACTGACTTCCAAAAAACTTTTTTACAAAAAAATACAACCGACTTCCAAAAACAACACTACAAAGTGAAAAATAATTTTAATTTCGGAAGTCGGTGTCTGATTAAATGTATTTTCGTTTTTGCCACCGACTTCCGAAATTAAAGTTATTTTTAATAAAAACATAAATTTTGAAGAAAACTGATAAATCCTTTAAAAATATCTAATTTAAATCATATGCAACCTGCGTAATGATTTGAATTTTGATTTTTTTTTTTAATAAAAAAATAAAAAAACTAGATATGCCATAGGCTTCTACTCCGTTCACCGAATATACCCTATTTTTTTCGAGACGGTAAAAAAGTCATCCAGTATATCTTAACCGTTTTTATATAGTAACAGACATAAGTAGCACAAACGTGCAAAGTACATAACGATAATAATTACAAATCGTTTTACACATACAATTTTTTTGTGTAAACTTCATAGTCGTGATGGGTAGCCATATCTAAAAGAGAGAGGGTAGAAAACAGATTATATCAACTCTCATGTACAATTGAATCTAGTAAATTGAAAGTAAATAAATAAATAATAATAATTTGGTCTGTCGACGTCAATAACGCCATACTACAATTTATATTGCGATTTTTTTTTATTGTGAGTTGGCTGAAGAAACTTACGTCCGCCTTCTGAAAAGCTAATATCAAGCTAAGGATTTCAGTCATACTAGCATTTCTGGCGATTGCTGATCCAAGTGGACTTTTTAAGATTCAAAGATTGACTAACCATGGAAAATTAATACTTAATAATACTAAAATCGACCATATTTATTCGACGACGCTGTCTCACGGCAACGGTTACCTGGGCTGCGCCAACTTGACATACGGCGGCGCGGCGCCCCAGGCCCCCAGCGCGACTGCGCCGCTGTCATCGGACAAACTGTCAATTCTTTTTTATGTGTCTTTTTGTTGTTGTTATTTTATTTTAGTTTCTATTTATATTATGTGCTATTTTTAAGGAAAAATCGTGTAAGTTTTTACAATTTTTTCTATGTTAAACAATGACGACGGTAGTGACGCTGTACGAAGCGCCAGTCAACCTGCCACGTCGCTGGATGTCCTAGTGAGATGCCCTCATTGTCCCCAAGCACGCTTTTTTAAGGGTGAACGAGGCTTGAAGGTACATTTTGGTAAGAAACACAAATCCCACAATGTGCCTTCATCATGCCCTACCATACCCACTTCCCTAACACCTGTTTCCCCCTCTCAACCTTTTTGGAAAACGCTTGCAAAATTGAAAACTTCAACTCCAGTCTTAAAGAGAGTTCCTCGTGGCGCGAGACCATCCGTAGCTTTAAGTTTAGCGCGTTGTATCCGCCTCGCCGCCAGAGAGAACTCTCAGAGTGCTTGGGAGCAATTACTAACCTTCCCGTTTAGGATTCTACATGTGCAAAAGAATTTGGCAAATAAAAAAACTTTAACATCACAAATCAAGGATAATTGCAACATTTCGGCTCAAAGTTTCGACCCTAAATTAACAGCACACCTTCCCCAAAGAGGTTTATTGCACTATGTGGAGTCTAAACTAGGCGACGGTGATATCAGAGGTGCAGCTAGGATCATCTTTAGTAGCGATGTGGTTGCGCCGTACTCTCCAGAGACACTTACAGCTCTGGAGAGCAAACACCCTACCCCGGCAGATGATCTCTCCTTTCCTGACCCACCCGATCTGGAATCCAACTCATTTGTAATTACAGCACAACAAGTGTATGCGGCCGTGTGCTCCTTTCGAAGTGGCTCCGCCGGCGGCCTCGACGGCCTGACACCTCAACACCTGAAGGACTTAATGTGTTCAGGCGCCGGGGAGGCTGGTGAGTCCCTTTTGGAGGAGCTAACGGCCCTCATTAATCTCATGCTCTCCGGCAATGTGAACGAAGCCGTCATTGATATCTTGTATGGGGCAAATCTATGTGCCCTGCGCAAGAAGGATGGCGGCATTCGTCCCATTGCCGTAGGGCTCACTTATCGTCGTATCGCAGCCAAAATTTGCTGTGCTTTCTACAGCGAAACACTGGCCGGCAAATTCCAGCCCCTACAGCTGGGCTTCGGGTCTAAAGGGGGCTGTGAGGCTGCGGTACATGCATTATCCACTTACATCAATAGCGGTAAAGGTGAGGTCATACTTAAGGTTGACATTAAGAACGCTTTCAATTCCGTAAACAGGGACACCTTGTTGACAGAAGCTCAAAAAGAAATACCCAAAATTTACAGTTTTCTTTATCAATGTTATAGGCACCCCTCTAAATTACTTTATAAAGACAACCTTTTAAAATCAGCCTTTGGATGTCAACAGGGTGACCCTCTTGGGCCAGTCATTTTTAGTTTGGCAATAAATCCAATTATTCGTCAATTAAATTCTAAATTCAACGTTTGGTATTTGGTCATGGGGCCCGAGTGCGCGTTTACTTTATAAGGAAATTTCTCGCCGACTGGTCGAGGCTTCACGTGACCAGAGGGCTGGCTCATACTTTGGCCAAAGAATTAGCATTGCCATTCAACGTGGCAATGCTGCCAGTCTTCTGGGCACGTTTCCGGATGACATCGATGCGGACGAGTACTTCGACGCCTAAGTGTCCTTTTGTTTTGTATTTATTTGTATAGTTAGTTAGTTAGTCATTTACGTTAAAAAATATTTCTATTGTTTGATAAGTTTTTTTACACATTGATTTATTTTGAAGACTATTCATATCTATAGGTGATACTATTGTGCTGGTCACATAATTATAAATAAAAATGCTATACGATATTAGTGTTTTTGATTCAAAAATCGTCCAAATGAACGTTACGTTTAATCTGCACGTTCGGCCTAGGCCATCCAGTCCTTGAAAGGCACCAAGTACATTGCAGTGGAAAACTGGAAGTCAGTAAAACCTCTAAGAAGACGTAATTACGCACGATGTCTGTGTGTTATTCTTATTCCGACATCTTTACCTAAAACAACTACTCATCACAAGTTATTCCCACAATCAAAGTTCATTAAAAACATTACTACTAAGGTCACTGATTCACTGCAGTGGACCTTGATAATGGTCTAGGTCAGTATTCGTGCCACGTGTGTGTGTCGAGTGCCAAGCGCGAACGCTTAATTATCTACCTACCGTACTATGAATACTGTTTAGTTAGATATAGTATGTGTTTAAAGATGAAAACCGGAAGAGTACAGGATTTTATAATATACGTTCGTGAAAATCTTGTAGCTCAAGGTTTCCATCATCATATACTAATATGACACCATAATATTGAATTGTCATCAGAACTACCTGTGTGGTAAACATTTTAGCTCAATCGTATCACGGAAAGTGGATTAAAAATCGATCACTAGATTTGACCAAGGTTGGCTGTAAAACTAAATGATATAAAGAAATTGACTTTTTCAAGGATTTAATAGAACTCTGTTTGTCACCAAAACCATTATTTCCAAAGGAATCATTACACAACGCCTCTGTAACTAAAATGAAGCAAACATTTTCTTCCTACTTCAACTAGCCCCAAACGGTGCCAAAGCCCCTGGCATTGACACTCGTATATCTCGCGTACTACTAGTTAATTAGATTGCACTGTACTGTTATGTTTCCACGTTTCCAGTAGATTGGCTAGCGAGTAGGGGGTGATGATTGTCAACTGTCAGCGGCGCGTGATGTACGTTGTCACAACATGCAGTTTGATGCAGGAGTTGCGAGTATCTGTGATATTTATGAGGTTAAGACTACCAACGTCACGCCCCTTACGGGGCGTAGCGACATCCCACAGTGAAGGTAAAATTGAAGAAGATTTGTGTCTGTTTGCCAAATAATCTGGATAAAATTATGTTAGCTGACCAACGTAAATGGAACTGGGCAGGACATAACTGTGGGCCAAGATAAAACACAGCTGATGCCCTGAAACAGTTAAGATACCACAAAAGAGTTGGTGGATGTATGGATGTTGCAATACTTTTGTTCTTGAACAGGTATTTCCGAAAAAATTATTACCATAAAATTAGAAAGGAAGAGTGAATCTATTGAGATCACGTGTGGTTAAGAGTAAACTAAATTAATTTTGATATCATCATGTATGTCGTCATGGTCAACCTACTTTTGCAGAAAAAATATCAAATGAGGTTATTTTTTTTCATACAAGTAAATACTAGTAATAATACGGTATTTTACGCTATAATATGAGAAAAAATAAAAAATATATTATTCAGACAGCTTAGGCAAAAAGCATTCGGAAAATGTTAGTTTTAATTCATAAAATAACAATAAACATTTTAAAATTCAATTCAATGTTTTCAGTTTTTTAATCTATTTTCTAACACCATGAAAGTAGCCGCCATGTTATTACATCATACGACTGTGTATAATAAAAAGTGTCAATGTCAACTGTCAACTGATCAGCCTATTTAAAGTGTTTGTTTACACAGCCAACTGACGTCATGACCACAGAGCAATATGGCGTCCACTGCGTCCAGCGTTTTCGTCAAATTACGCGCGAAATTTGAAAATGTAAAATTTAAATGCATTTTTATAGCACTTATCGATTAAATAAAAATTTTGTGGTTTTTTTTTTCTTAGTGAGTTATTAGCACTATATAATCTAATTGAGACACTTTTTAAAAATGGGTGTAATGGGTGTAAGTTAGTAATTGAGTTCTTATTTTACACAAATGCAACATCAATCTTATCATCAAAACCAGCTAAGTAATGTGAAACAATTCATATTCTTTTAGACAGTCAAGGTGTATGATGCTCGTACAAATTCCCATGCAGTCGAGAATACAGTTCAAATATCTTCTGGGAAGCTATTCTAAAATGCATACTACAGATATCGACACTATGAGGTAACCTAGCAAATGGGTTGTTCCTTGAAATACGGAATATGTAGAATGGAATGTTATATTTTGTTGTTGTTTATACAAAGACGAGATAGTTTCCAGACGGTTTTAGTATATAGTTGTCAAGTTTCATACAGAATGTCATCATCTTTCTGCCGCTGTCCCATTCTACTTGGGGTCGGCGGAACACGTTTTCTCTTTCTATTCTCCCCTGTAAACCGTCACGATATTATTCATTCCCTTCTCTTTCATATTATTCCTCACACAATCCATTCATATTTTCTTTGGCCTTCCTCTCTATCCATAAACATTTACATATACGAGTATTTATCACTCTTTCAGTCATGCGTTTCCCCCTCCTCATCACATGCCCATACCAAGCTAAACGATTTCCTTTCACATTTTCTGTTACTGGTGCCACTTTCAAACTTACCCTTATATACTAATTTCTTACTTTATCCATTTTCGTTACTCCACACATGCATCTCAACATTCTCATCTCCGCTGCATGCAATCTTTTTTCATCCGCCTTCTTCACTTCACGTCTTCAGGTTTCATAAACAATAAAGAAGTTTTAAATTGCCTAAGTTCGAGTCATGAGTGTATTTCATTTAGTTTATTATCATCATTCTCGTGTCCTTATGCCAATTTATTTGGGGTCGGTGCAACATGTCTTCTTCTCACATACGTCTCTATTAGTCGTCATCTCTTTCGTAGTCACCCTCTTTCTAGCCATATCATCTTTCCATCGTTTCTTTTCGTCTTCTCCTACTCTTATCGCAATCGACATAATATATATATGCTCAATACTGTCTACACGATATTTTTCGTGACATTTTCCACGTAACTACTTGGAACATTTATTTGCAGATTAAAAATCAAATGTTATAAAATTTAAATGAACAACAAATTATTGAACAAACAAGACTCAACTATAAATTTTAACATTCTAGAATATTGGTGAACAAATCGTTGGACTGATTTAATTTACAACACTCCTGTCCCAGTATTTATTTATAATCTGTATCTAATAATACCACCTATAATGTTTATACTCTGTAAGCATTTAGAATGTTCTACATGAATATAAATATCCACATAAATAAGATCATTGAGCTGATAAGTGACACCTACAATAAATATTATGTATCAACACCTACACATAGAATTACTAACAAACTATAGTTCGTACATTTCCATCCACGATGAGGAAGAGGTTCTCAATTCGTCGGAACCTTTTTTTTTTATGTACCTATGTTCCCCGATTACTCGAAGATGGCTGGACCGATATGGATTATTTTTTTTTTTTGTTTGAAAGGGTATACTTCCCAGGTGGTCCCATGATCATCAAGTCAGGATCTGATGATGGGATCCTGGAGAAATAGAGAGAACTCTTCCAATTTTATAGGCACACTTGAAGCAATTTGGATAGTTTTTGGAAGAGTACTTTCTTGGAGTGGTCCCATTTCAATTTGGTGAAGATCTGATGAAGAACTTCTGAGATAGGCAACGGAACTCCTCAATTAATGATAGCAAATGGACTGGGATTGCTGAAATCTCATGTCTGTTTGTTGTTTACACCAGTTCATAACATAACATCACGCCAGTACGCTGTGAAGGGGTAAGCACATGTCAACCACTAAAAAGTGAAAAATAAAAACTTTTTTACAAAAAAATACAACTGACTTCCAAAAAACTTTTTTACAAAAAAATACAACCGACTTCCAAAAACAACACTACAAAGTGAAAAATAACTTTAATTTCGGAAGTCGGTGGCTGATTAAATGTATTTTTGTTTTTGCCACCGACTTCCGAAATTAAAGTTATTTTTCACTTTGTAGTGTTGTTTTTGGAAGTCGGTTGTATTTTTTTGTAAAAAAGTTTTTATTTTTCACTTTTTAGTGGGTCTGTTTATAATTTGTATAAGTTACAATAGTCCAATGTCAATTGCTCATCACATGTTACAAAATATTGCTTTTCCCGATGCTGGGACGTTAATTGTTGAGGAGTTCTGCTGGTAAGAACCAGGAGAACTCCTCAACAACCACTCACCACACGCATTGTGTGACGAGCGGAAATTGCTTAGCAACCATATTAAAGTAATCGAATCGCAACCCGTGAAATATTTATCATTGAGTAATTCCGGTAGCCATCTGTGGTCTTCATCATCAGTTCCACTTCACCAAGTGGTGCTTTCCGAGAGCAAATACACGAGCTACTATAAAAAATACCCAAATCACTATAGGTGTGCCTATAATATTTGAAGAGTTCCTTCGATTTCTCCAGGATCCCATCATCAGAACTGGATTTTGACAAAAATGGGACCATTTGGGAAGTATACCCTTTCCAACAAAAAAATAATTTTTCAAATCGGTTGGTATGCGACGGAGTTATGCGCGAACAAACATAAAAAAAAAAAATAGAAACATCCGAATTGAGAACCTCCTCCTTTTTTAGAAGTCGGTTAAAAACAACACTACAAAGTGAAAAATAACTTTAATTTCGGAAGTCGGTGGCAAAAACGAAAATACATTTAATCAGACACCGACTTCCGAAATTAAAATTATTTTTCACTTTGTAGTGTTGTTTTTGGAAGTCGGTTGTATTTTTTTGTAAAAAGTTTTTATACCTACTTGTCATTATACACTATTGACCGGCCCTTGCTTTGCATAGGTGCAATATGTTATTTTGTTGTGACTAATAGATCGCCGTCCTAGTGCTTGAATGGCCAACCGACCATTTTTTGGGAAAATGATTTTTTAATGTATAACTGTAGGGCGACGAGATACAAAGCCGGTTGACAACGAAAACAACAGCGCGGTTGTATTCGATAACAACCGTTGTATACCATTTTTGACTGCTTGAAATGGATTATATTGAAATGGCATCAGAAGCACGATGCACGACACGGCAACATCGCTCACGGTCACGCGACGACCGGCGCGCAATAGTTTAGATATTCCTAATTATTTACGTTTTTCGTATTATTAACGTAGGAACGTTTTACCTACAGGGTAAAATGGGGTAAATAGAGACCCACGGGTGAGTAGATACAAAACTTTAAACGGGTTTTCCAGGTTGAATTAATGTAGTTTAATACTAACACAGTATATGTCAAAGTTCTTAATTTTAATTCAGTAAAAAAAATCGAGTCCTTGTACTCGTAGGCAGCAAACAACATTTTCTGTATCGTAAAATACAATTTTAAAGTTACAAATTAAATTATTTTAGGCTCAAACACATAACAAATCGTTTTAGCTTGCAGTCGGGTAAACGACCGGGAGTCACCCGTTGTGTATGCTCCTTTGAATAAATATCTGTTTTCAACCGCTGTTTTACAACTACAGTTGTGACAACATGTAAAGAAACAGAAAGAAAAATGCGTTTAATTTGGCATTACAGCAAAATTCTCTTGATGGTGGATTTAAGAAGTCGTGATGATTCCAACCTTATATCATTTTCTTAGATCTCACTACATGAAAATCCATGAAGTGAAATAACACTTCACATAACTCAAGTAGGTACTTCCAGTTTAAATCTTTAATTAAATAAAAATCTAACAAGAGAAAATCAGCTGCAATGTTTCAGTTTCCTGTCACAGCGGCCATTTTGTAATAAACGACGGGAATTGGGTGGCGCTTTTAGACGATAACGTGTCACTACCGCAGTGTTATAATTTTCAATTTATATGAAATGACGACTAATAGAGAAGTATGGAAGAAAAATACATGTTGCACCGATTTCAAAAAAATTGGGATAAGAGCAAGAGAATGTTGATGATGCTTGGTCATAAAATATGTAGGTATATTTGTTTATTAAACGACTGGTGACCCGCCCCTCCTTCGCACGGTTGTAATTCCGACATTTGAAAGCTTCGAAATCTCTGTGATTTATCTAAGAGGTCCCCGAAACGATCAATCGCAATTGATCAATTGTCATCAATTTCTATTGCAGTAATATTGTCAATCGCTTTAATTGCACTTGTTAGACGATCAATTTGCGAATCAATGTGTGTCAATCACGTAAAAATTGACAATTGCAATTGATCGCTGTGTCCAATGTATGAAACACAACCTTCCGGAAGAAATGTTCTAAACGATAGTAAAAAATATATTTACTTTAAAAAAAGTAAAAACCGACTTCAAAAACCAAAAACGAATAAAATAACTTTCATAAAAACTTAACAGCTTCTGAAGTCGGTGCCAAGCTAAGGTGCATTGAAGAATTGACGACACCGACTTCGAATTTATTTTTCCATTTTTAGTTGATTATACAATTACGTAAGTAAGCCCAAGACGAACGAAAAGACGAATCATCAAAATCGGCTTAGAAATTCCGGAGATACAGTACATTTATGCATATAATTTCGTACATTAGAATAATTACATAATGTGTTATAAACTAAAACCTTCCTGAAAGTATGTAGATTACGTTAGTGAAAGAATCATCAAAATTGGTTTATCAGTTTTTAAGAAAATCGCGGACAAACAAACATACATACATATATACATACGTACGGGTCGAATACAGAACATCCTTTTTTTGAAGTCGGCTAAAAACCGCATTACAATCCATTGTGAAGTTTAGAAGAATAATGCGGTCACACAGACAGACAAGAAAAGCGACTTTAATTTATAATATTTATGGATATAGTAGTGATTGATCCCAATAACTGGGTTGTGGAGGTCAGATAGGTAGTTGCCCCATGAAAAAATACTGGTATTCAGGCTGTGCCCTACGTTTCGTAAAATTATCCTATTAACCTACTTCCTATTAATATTATAAATGCGAAAGTTTCGATGGATGGATGTTTGTTACTCAATCACCCTAAAATGGCTAAATGGATCTGGATGTTTGGCACATAGATAGATTATAGTCTGGTATAGCACATAGGCAATTTTTTTTTATCCCGGTAGTACTTTCCCGTGGGATAATTTCAGACATCCACGCGGGCGAAGCCGCTGGCAACAACGTAAATGTATGGAGTAGCTGATATTTCGTTCGCTATTTCAGGTTTGGTCCAATAGTAAAAGTTGTTCAGTATAATGAGTACATTTCAATTCATTATCATCATAATCAGCCAATAATGTTCCCACTGCTGGGACACAGGCCTCCTCTCTGTGAGAGAGAGTGGGCCGTCCCCACGCGGGCCCAGTGAGGGTTGGTAGATGTCACAATGTCTTCGAATTTTGGGTTCTAGGACATGCCAGTTTCCTCACGACGTTTTCCTTCACCGTTTTGAGAGCAGTGGTGATGAAATAATTTACACAAAGTAAAGCTCTTGTCTGGGTTCGAACCTACGACCTACAACTCGTAAGTCGCGGCCGTTACGACTGGGCCACCACTGTTCTCAATTATTTAAATTATACCTTTTAGAACTGTCTTTTGAGTCTAGTGTTTGAGTCTATACCTATACAACGTGTCGTTTTGCATCCTCGTGAAATTTAACGGTGTGGTATAGAACAAAAAACCGAACAACTTTTTCCATGGCACCAACATCGTAATCGCAAAAAAATTTTCAATTGTCCCATACAAAACTTCAATACCTACTCGACGCAAATGTATGGGACGGCTAATTATTTTATCGCGATTACGATGTTGGTGCCATGGAAAAAGTTGTTCGGTTTTAATGGTCTATACCACACCCTTAAATTTGACGAGGATGCAAAACGACACGATGTATATTTTGTTTTTAAAAGCTTCCCATAAATAGTCCACATAGTATTGATTGCTATTCAAAACCTGTTATGGACTATCCATGGGCAAATTGAAGGGTTAATAACAGCCCACTTTAATTTTAAGGAGAGTATTGTTTTTGATGGAGTTCAATAGACAATAAAAGGGCTTCAGAATGAATGGCGAGGGTTAAGTTTGTTATAAAACCTTTCGGACCTTCCAATTGTTAAGAGTTTTTAATTGATGGGGTTGGAAAGATTTAATTAATTATTTGTTTTTTCCTGAGCATAAAAATAATACTCTGTATAAGAATAGGTAACCCTTTACCGTGTATTGAAAATAATAAAAACTTTTTTTCAAAAAAATATAACCGACTTCCAAAAACAACACTACAAAGTGAAAAATAATTTCGGAAGTCGGTGTCTAGTTAAATGTATTTTCGTTTTTTGCCACCGACTTCCGAAATTAAAGTTATTTTTCACTTTGTAGTGTTGTTTTTGGAAGTCGGTTGTATTTTTTTATAAAAAAGTTTTTATTTTTCACTTTTTAGTTGTGTACCTACCCCACACAAATTCTAATACCACTACCTGCAAAACAAACTAGAACATCATCCATATAAAAGTGTGGAAAAAATACGTATTATTGAAGCTAACTCAAAAACTACCAAAGCAAAGTTAATCAATTTCATATGGGACCAACTGTGATGAACACCCTCTCGAATAAAACAAAAAAAAATTAAAATCGGTCCAGCCATCTTCGAGTAATCGAGGAACATACATAAAAAAAAAAATAAAAAAAAAGGTTCCTTCGTATTGAGAACCTCCTCCTTTTTGAAGTCGGTTGAAAAACAAGAACTCAGTTACACTCAAGAAAACATTTTTAATTAGTACACGTTGTGGAGGCTCTGCTAGCCGGATTATGAGTGTATTTTTTTTTCTCATTGAAATTTTTGCTTCTTTTCGGCTAAACAGAAACTCCTGGATCTGCGGCGGTATGCCCTTCCTCTAAGCTCACTTAGTCAAACAAGCAGACTGAGCAGCATTATCATCTGCCTATAGACTTTTCCAAACGATGTTGGCATTGGGTGTATTTAAAATGGAGCTGTAGCGGTAAGCCACATGTGAACTACGCATTTTTTTTTTTTTTTTTTTTTTTTGTGGATGGGAAATCATCAAATGACTTCTCCCGCTCCGGGCAGAGCGGGAGGGTGTGTCAGACTTTTACTGACTAAAACCCACCCGTGTTCCTTCAGTTGCCCGTGCCAGGGCCACGGTATCTCTTTCGAACTACCCGCGACCCCGGCGGCTTCGGCCCTATTGGACCCCGTCACTGCTGACATCTCTTTGAGGCGCGCGTGGAACACAACGCGCCGTCGACCCGGGCCTGGTCCTTACCGGACGGCGAGCTGCCCATTACTCGTCGACCGCAAGCCCGCGCCTACGGTGGCCGGGAATCGGCGATAGATTCCCGCCGCCCAGGGCGTCTCCTGCGGCGGCTAGGGGCGCGAGGGCGCGGCTGTTGCCTCTCCCTCTCGCGTCCCGCCTCCTCCTTTGCGAGCATTACTGCTTCGCAGAAGGAGGTGACGGCCTCCCATGCACTCTCGCTCCGCACCATGGCCTGGACCAAGTTTGGACGCGAGAGATCGCCGCCGCCGATCGCCTCCGTGAGAACACGGCGGTGCTCCGCCCAAGCCGGGCAGACCTCCACTGTATGCTCCACCGTGTCCTCCGGGCGATCTACACAATGGTGACACCCGGGCGTTTCCTCCCGCCTTATCCGAAACAGGAACCTCCCGAAACAACCATGTCCGGTGAGGACCTGCGTCAGGCGGAAGGTGAGGACGCCGTGGCGCCTCTCCAACCACTCCTCAAAGAGGGGACTTATCGCCGCAATTGTGGCGTGCCCAGCGCTGGGTTGCGACAATCGCACTCTCCATGTCGCCATGAGATCCCGCCGGAGCTCTGTCCGCTGTACCGTGATTTCTCGCGGCAGCGGAGTTACGCCCCGGCGTTTTGCCTCCTCGCGCCACTCCCACACGTGCGCGAGGACTTTTGCCTCCAGATCCCATGGCGGTAATCCGGCAAGGAGGCTCGCCGCCTCACAGGAGACCGTGCGGTATCCCCGGACTAGCCGGATGGCCATGACCCTCTGGGACGCGTTCAACCGGCGGGCTGGTCGCAGCCTCAAGGAACGCGCCCACACCGGTGCCCCGTAAAGGGCCATGGACCGCACGACCCCCGCGTAAAGCCTCCGGCAGGAGTGAACTACGCATCACACTGACGTCTCGCAAAATCCTGTATCGCGCAAGCAAAGTTTACCACGCGACGATTATTATATTATACAACGTCCCGACATCAATCGTCGTACAGTAGCCCACCAGACACAACACCCGTCTGGTCGGAGGATCCTCCCTTTTCTATGGTGGATGCGGAACTTTCCACCCTGTTTCTCATACATAGAGCAACTACGTAGCTGACCTCCACAATCCAGTAACTGGGTAACACGATACTCCTTGGTAAGACTAGTCAGACTTTCGGGCTTCTGACTACTGGCAACGACTGTCCAAGATCTAACGAATTACGCCGGGACCAACGGTTTAAGGCGCGGTATTAGCTCAATATTCAGAAAAGTTGTTTTCTTTGTTTGTCGGGTATGATGTAACGCAATGAAATTATCCGACGCAAAAAATGCAGTGGACAGAGAAGGGTTTAACACAAACTTTTTGATCGAATATTTTGGTAAAAAATAGTTCGATATTCCCAATAAAAATTTTGGAAATTGCTCCACAAAAATAAACTTTGGCGTCGAACAGCTCTGTGTTTTCAGCAATAACGACATTCTTTTTTTTAATAATTTAATAGAATTAGCATTTTTTTTAAACTTTAACCGGACAATTATTTAATTTATTGAGTATATTCTGAATAATCTAAAGAAAACCCGGAAAATAAATGCACATTCGCAGCTTAGTCACATCTCGGCAACACAAATATTATTTTCAATTTTCAACCTTATTTCAAGCCAGCTAATGGTGACAATAGATTACGCGGTTGCGGGCCGTTTAAAATCGTAGTCAGTTCGAGCCTTAATGCGTTTTCTCTAAAGAGCTAATTAAAGCGTGTACTTACCGTAAGACTATCAAGATCACTTAATACTGTATTTCCCAAAACATAAGACCAAAGTAAAGTACCCATCTCAATAACGCCATTTTTATAACCCCCAAAACTCGAACATACCTCGTGTATTATTTGTCACTTCGCAGTTTCCGAACACACTCAGTTTATTAGTTTACTCATCGAATGACAAACAAAAGACAGGGACAGAAAGAAGTTCGACTCAATTACTTAGTTTCGCCAGTATTTTGTTTTAGAACTATTTTCTACGTCCTTTTGGAGCAGGTGGCGGTAATGTGTTTTTCGTAATGTTGCTTGATTTATTTAGGTTTTCCTTTTCCGCCATCTTTACTAAAATAAAAGTATATTTGCATGTTTACTGATGGTATCAAGTTATCAACTACCATTTGCTCTTCTTTGTGGCTGAGCTGTAAACTTTTTTAAAAGACGAAAAGGTATCCTTCGCTAGGTTAAATCAATTGGGGAAATGCTTTAAGAGGATACATCAAAGCGTGGTTTAACTCGGTGTGTAAGTGAAATGGCGTTATGGTTGTCTAGTTTGACGCGCGAGATAGAAGTCTCTCACGTGCACCCAAACTAAACGCGCTTCGTTTAAATGTAGATTTACGACAAAATGCTATACTTAAATAATTTTTTAGCTTAGTAAGTTCTTAACATTTTATATACCTTCGATTTACAGCAAATTTTATTGCACAGTAAGAAACTGTTTACGTATAATCGTATAAAACAGAAAATAGACGGTGCTACTTTGGATTTTTTTTCGATAGAAAAAAAAGCAAGTAATCATGATTCGGTTTTAGTACCAAGTACCAAACAATATAGTCTAACAACACATATGAAAAATCCAAATGATTTAAACATACAGGGTTACTTGTATTTCGACTTATTCCTTGCAGGACGTCATAGTTAAAAAGGGTTAAAATGCAACAAATTAAGCCACCAAATGGTCTACCGAAATTCAATAGTTTTTGAATTGGTTAGATTTTTAGTTTTTTTTATAAAAAATAAAATTCAAAAATGATTTACGGCGCGACTTTACAGGAGTTTAAGTTATTATCATAGCTGATGCCGTAGCAGATCTTTGTTAACAATTAAAAGTTGAAAAATGCCTTAAACTTTGGCAAAGATCCCTAATTAAACATTTTATTTTTCGTAATTTTTATATTTTTCTTAGACAAAAATTACAAAAAAAAAAAAGAACTGTAGAACATTTTGTGGCTAATTTGTTGCTTTTTAACCTACTATGACGTCCTGCAAGGAATACGTCAAATTACAAGTAACCCTGTATACATTTGGTTTTATAGGAATCTAACAAAAAAAAAAAACAAAATTCATCGATGTTTAACCCTAGATTGGCCGAACATAATACGATAGTGCAATGTTAGTTCTTCTTCAATAATTACGGCACGAACTATACGGAACCGCTTATGCCATGGTAGCATAGGAGTGGTACTAGTCAGTACTACTCCTCTGCTACCAGCTTGTTAGACTGTACATTGCTTCCTACGTAGTCGCGTAGGAAGCAATGTAAGTACAGCCTAGTCTAACAAGCTTTTTTGGTTTACAGAAAAAAAAATATCTTTGCACTTTACTGCCATGTTTAAGTTAGTAATAACTAAGTAACGTAAGTCTAAATAAAAAACCAAGACATAGCGCTATCCACAGTGACGTGAGGCCGCACGTTTCGGGTTCTGTAAACATGTGCTCGTAATGAGGTGTAGTTTAATTGTAGTTTAGTGTAAATGTATGCGTTTGAGCGTGTATGCACAAAGCAAGGTGTAGTTTTGCATATGCTTCACTGTATTATTCGCAGTGCTATGTTTTTTTTTTTGTGGATAGGAAATCATCAAATGACTGCTCCCGCTCTGGGCGGAGCAGGAGGGCGTGTCAGACTTTTACTGACTAAAACCCACCCGTGTTCCTTCAGTTGCCTGTGCCAGGACAACGGTATCTCTTTCGGACAACCCGCGACCCCGGCGGCATCGGCCCTATCTCGGACCCCATCACTGCTGACATCTCTTTGAGGCGCCCGTGGAACACAACCGTCGACCCGGGCCTGGTCCTTACCGGAAGGCGAGCTATCCATTGCTCGCCATGCAGTGCTATTATCTTGGTTTTTATTTATTCCTTTTGAGTGATTTAAAAGACTTTCCTACTGAGCACACTCTCATCATTGTTGCATGCTAGATGTCTCCTTACCAATCTATCCTCCTTATCAATATCTTTGTTTGACATAATTATTCATACTCATTATGGAGGCTATTGGAATACGGTGACAATTGACAAGACATCTTTTTACAGTCCTACCAACTTATCTGTGAACTGAAAGAGGACGGCACCGTCGATGCGTCGACACAATCGAATGACATGCGTCGGCACAATCGAAGACCTTTCAACATGACGGCCGGAGTTCCAATTTTCGCTATTCCACAGATAAGTTGGTAGGAGTGTACAAGCTTTTTTACTAACATGTGTTTCCGGTTACTCTGTTTGTCATCCATTTTTAGGGTTCCGGACCTCAAAAGGAAAAAAACGCAACCCTTATAGGATCACTTCGTTGTCCGTCTGTCTGTCTGTCAGTCTGTCAAGGCCCTTTTTCTCAGGAACGCGTAAAGGTATCATGTTGAAATTAATGTCCAATTCGTCTATGGCCCCTTCGAGTTCTAAAAAAATCAGGTTCTATGTCAACGCAATAAAAAATCAGGCCATTTATGCGACAAATATTGATATTCGCAAGTAAGTCAAAAATAATCTCCCGTAATCTTCCCTTTGCCCTAAAATAATGAAATTTGGCAAGAAGCAAAGTATCGCAGCACAAGTAAAGGAAAAAGTCCGAAAATTGTTAATTTGTAATTTTAACACAAAACAAAATATTTTAGGGATAAATTCTTTTCAACTACGGTACCCTTCATCGTGCGTAGTCCGACACGCACTTGGCCGGTTTTTTTTCTATAGAACCCAAAAATTCACAAAATTCATGAAATATAGACCAATGACATAATTTTTACAAAGAACGTTCCTTTTAGCAGTATAAGGAAGATTTCTGTCTTCCGTAGTATGAGGGCTGTTATTAATTTCATATTTTGCGACCCAATGGGGACAGTAATACGCTTTTAGGGATGTAACATGATTTATTTTAAGAGATATGTCACAAAGTTGCTTAACGTAGTCCTAGTCGTAATATAAAGCAGTTCTTTTTGTGACTATCGTGTATAATTGTGTTCTTCTCATTGCTTTGGTCTCTTTAGGAAGGAAAAGATACTAAAATTGATAAAATTAAATTACATACAGTACAAAGTTCAAAGGTTCTATCGTTTAGTAACGGAAAAACCAAAATATCTGAATATATTCAGATATTTCGGTATATTATAATTCTTTTGTACGTGTGTTTGTCACCTAACTCCTCCTAAATGGCTGGATTGATCTAGATGAAATTTTGTGTGTATATTTCAATGGGTTCTCGGATGGTTTGAAAACACAATTGGACCCGGTAGGTGGCGCTGCATTTGGATTCTAGGATCGTTCAGACAGGACAACGTCTGTCAGGTCCGCTAGTAGCAAATAAAATGCGACTATCGACCAACAGAAATTGATTTATATTCCCACCTAAATTATTATATAATAAATTGACGCACTAATTCCGTCACTCCCTTATTGGACTAGTCACATTTAATTCGGGAAAGTTCGGTTTTTTGCGAAGATAAACGATGGAACCTTTGAACGTTGTCGTACTGAGGGCTTACATGAGCTCTTATGGCAGGGCAGAAGTTGAACGTTTCCCGTGTGAGAGGGAGACGGAGCTGTATACGACCTATAGCACCATCCTTTTTTTCTCAACGGATCCATGATGGATCCATGATGTTTTTTCACGTCATCCCCTGTACGTACGTGCGTACGTACGTAGTAGTGTTTAGAGGTACGACTGCGTGACGTAAACGTAACGTAAAGTTTTTACTTGAAAGTGCAACAACAGTATTTTGGTTTAAATTTAGGCGGCAAGCACAATTTATTATTGTAATTTATTTTATTTAATAGGAAAAACAAACAGCTACAAAATGCAATAAAAAAAAAATATGATAATAACCTATAGATATTTTTCTGTGTGTACATAAATAGTAAATTACTTAAATAAATAAATAGATATGAATAAAGTCATAAAACTGAAGCCAGAATGACATTACGAAATTAACGTGCGTTCGCATGGGCGTAATAAAATCGCGGCGGGATTTTATAGCGCACTGGATTTTCAACTCTCGTTGTTGAGCCGAGCGTTGAGAATCCAACTAAACAATAGCAGAGTACATTCTAGCGCGTCAAAAAAACTGTTGGATTTCGCACTCTCGGCGCTAAGCAAAGCGTTGAAAATCCAGTGCGCTATAAAATCCCGCTGCGATTTTATTACGCCCGTGCTACGGGGGTTTAGTGTCTTAGAACCGACGCGACTGCGTGGGCGACATTTCGTTGTGACAGTCCCGTGGTTATCGCGAACGGGCGAGCGAATGACGCTCCCCGCACACTTGTAGGAAAAAGTCGCCCTACAATATTTTATGTCTCTAATTATTTCGTAATGTAATTTTGGGTTAAATAAATGTTATGTACGAATGGGATATTTTCAATTTTAAAATCGTTCGAATTTACTTACTCCGTGCGTTCGTGATAGACCAACTGTTTTGAGTTACGTTAGTTATTTATTTATATTCGGAATAATATTTTTTTATTACAGAACCGTTTACCAAAACACTAAACGTCTGACAACTAGCAAACCTACCAATAATGCGCATTTTTAAGGGTAGTGGAAAACGGATGGTATACGTCCATGAAGAATATTATTATTATTTTTTTTTTATTGATATTTATTCGCTAATTATTGATTCAGCTGGGATTATACTTCACCGTAGTCGAGATAAGGCTAATAAAGAAAAATGTTTGAAGTACCTGCTTTTTCGTACGTTGGGGAAAATGACAACATTTGTAACGAAAAATTGAATTTTTTTTTCAATCCTGACAAAATAATATACCTCGGTTAACCAAGGTAAATGCTTTTTCACACTTTGTAGCAGTAAGTACTAAGTATAAAATACAGGAAAAATACGATTTTCCTCGTAAACCCTTCGTTCCCTTTTCATGCCAACGTTGGGTTCAAATTACACAAAAATTTTACAAAATGTATCGTCCAGTTTAATTTGCTTTAGGTTGCCTTTTATGGGCCGTCTTATCTTTTTTACTTACCGAGTGAAGCACATAGGGTCTGAAACAAAGAAATAAACATTTTTAGTTAGCTCATAAATATATATTTTTTTTTATTAGCTTATATTGTGTCCCATTGCAAAGGCAAAGGCCTCCCCTTTTTCTTTCCAAACCTTATCAGATCGTCACCTTCGCCGTGGCCTGCCTCGACGGCATTGTCCTCCCTCAGGCATCCAGTGAGTGACGATCTTTGCCCACCTCTCCGGGTACATTCGTGCATAAATATTTATAGAAGGTAAATTATAAAGTTCTAAGTAAATCTGAGATTAAAGACAAACTGACATGAATTCCGCGCGTGATCTGAGACAAAATTCACTCGCGCCGATTGTGTCAACTACGTAACTTGTATGGAGGTGTTGACAGTTGACACTGGCGCGAATATTAGTGTGCACTCTTAATCAGTAGAACATTGGTCCACCTACTAGAAACCAATAAAAATACCATATTAGGGATCGATTTTAAACTCAAATTAAAGAAGGTAACTTTTTTACTATAAGGACTTTTTTTTACTATAAAATAGGTTTTATTAAAATTGTTTGGCCATTTTCTTGGCACCACTTATCTTTACAACCAATATATTGGCTTTTAGTATTGACGAACATTAGACTTGAATATTTTAAGCATACCAAAGAATACCCTTAACTTTCATAAAATAAAAGTAACACAAAGGAAAAAGGAATTTGGTATGAAAAGAATTTCTTTGGTTGACCAAACAAGAAATATTTTTAGATATAAAGGTATTAGCACAAAGAAAGACGATTCGTGTCGTGATAAAAATAATTCCTTAGTTACCTTAATACGACCAAAATACTCAAAGATGAGACGAAAACAAGAAATAAATCTTTACTTAACATTATATGTATAGAGGTAAACTTTGTGAGTTTGTATGTAGGGGAGTAATACTTTGGAACTACTGATCCGATTCAGAAAATTCTTTCACTAATGGGAAGATTACAGTATTCCTGAGTGTCATAGGATATAATAAGTTATGTTAAAACAACAATTTGCATGCGGACGAAGTCGCGGGCAGAAGATATACGAAATAAAAGTACGCCTCATATTCTCTGGACACGAGGCCAGTTTGGAAGTCTGTACTGCGGATTTTTTGAATATAATATACTTCCAGAGTATCAAAGCAACTTCATACTAAATGACTGCACCAAATATGTTGTTATGGCGTGATGATATGTTAATACTACTTACTTACTGATAATTAACATAACATCACGCCAGTTTTCCAGAATGGGTTAGGCAGAGGTGACCTATACTGCACCCACTTTGCGCCAGCGTTCGCACGGACGTGAAAATATCGCGGCGGGATTTTATCGCGCACCCACTGGATTTTCAACTCTCGTCGTTGAGCCAAGCGTTGAGAATCCAACTTAACAATATTAAAGTGCATTCTAGCTCGTCGAAAAAACACACTGTTGGATTTTCAACTCTCCAGTGCGTGAAATAAAATCACCGCGATATTTTTACGTCCGTGCGAACGTCGACTTAGTCCCATGTAATTTAGGGCGTGCCTAATGCCATCAGTTGGGCATAAATCCAGACTCCGGGCTGGTACTGAGAAATTCCTGACGGAAATACCCAATAACACATTGCCCGACCTTGAAATCGAACCTAGGATTTCATGCTCAGCAATAGTGCTTGCAACCACTAGACCATCGAGGCAGTGAAACTGAATTTATCGTTTTTAATACAGAACTTATCACACGATCTTATTAGACATAACTATAGTATACGCATAGCGACATGTTATAAATCAAAATAATTTTAATAAACCCTCTATGCTGGAATTCCTACCCCTCAAGCCAAAACGAGGGCAAGAGCCCATATTTCTTTCAGCAAAAAATACCTACGCTATATCCAGTGAAGTACTATGTTACGGCCTAGAAAACCATTTACTTTGAGGCGAGGTTTTTTAAAAGACATTTTTATTCTTGCACTGAATATGCGGTTTTTCTTCGCGAATAATACGGTGGCGGGAAATTTAAAATTTTAATTTTAGACCTGGAATTAAAAATGAGGGTAGTGCTGGCTGTGTAGTTTTTGTACAGGAATAAGAACATTATAAAATTACTTAAGAGGATAGTTACAGGTGACTTTCACATTATTTTTAAGGGTTTTGGGCTTAAATTTTGGCCATCATTAAATAACGCTTTCGTCTGTACGAGTAAGGATGTGACGGTTTTTTGTTTAGAATTAGGTAAGTATTTTATCAATTATTAATTAGAATTAAAAGTTTTCAGCAAGAGGTCAGATCTTACAAATGAGGCTAAGATTAGGACATAAATAATGACGAGTATTGTGCTCGTAGAGTTAAGTTATCTTTTTGGAAACGGCTCTTAATAAATTCATGTGCATTAATTAGAGCCGTTTTCAACTAATTTATTTAAATTTTCGAAAGATTATTCAATAATCGATATCTATCATCATCATTCATCCTCATCAATTTAGCCGAAAGATGTTCACTGCTGGAGCTAGGCCTCCCCCAAGCACTGCCTTTCGGCCCTATCGGCCATCTATTCTGCGAGCAGTGTGCCCTGTCCACTGCCACTTCTTCGGGCTATGTCGGTTACCTTCGATATCGATGTCTATACTTATTTCATAATAAAGACGCTTTTCGTGTCGTATAGATTTTGATGTGATTTTCACTATCATTCAGAGAATTAATTGTGGAAGGTAGATACATCAGTAGATTACTCCCATGAAAAGCATTGGCGGGTCGATGGTTCTCTTTTATAAATACTACAGTAAACGGACACACTATATATAATCTACTAGGTATATAAACACATCACTAGTGTAAGTATGCATATGCAGTAAACTGTGCTGTGTTACGACCTAGAAAACCATTTACTATGAAGCGAAAGATTTAAAAGGAGACATTTTTATTCTAGCTGGCGAATGCAAACTTTTTGCTGATGTTCCATATTGTAGCGAGAAAATTCATGTTTAACCACTGTGTAAAAGGAGTTAGTTTGCTTGTTTTAAAGTAAATTTTGTCACATTTTATAGACAAAGTAGGACAAGTGAGTTACTTTGTAGTGAATATACATGTGCCATAAATTTTTGTTGACTTTATGGATCGTGAAAAAAAACAATAATCATCATCATCATCTGCCCTGCCTTTTACCAAATATGCTGTGGTTGGCTTCCTGTCTAACCGAATGCAGCTGAAAACCAGTATTTTACATGGAGCGACTGCCTATCTGACCTCCACCAGCATTTACAGTGTAACACGATATCCCTGTATGAAAAAAGCAATATTAAGGAATACAGAGCTACAAGGTTCTTAAGGCACGTGGCCAAAACCGGAACTAAAGCAGCCGTCTTTCTTTCACAAAACTATTGCACAAATGTTTACCAATGGAGAAGGTTGGGCAAAGCTAATTGTAGATGGCGTGATCATACATAGCTAGGTCCCAGCAGGCAGGCGGGCAGGCTAGGACCTATATTTTCGGTTATTTCAATATTTTTAATCAAGTAATTGACAAGGAAAGTGTCGAAATTTAAAACGTTAAATATTTCCTCGTAATCACTTTCTTCAAAATGTTTCGAACACTATTTAATTTTTTTTTAAATCTTTTCGAATATCTTTAATCCACAATCTTCTAATTTTAGGGTCTCTCGGTAAATGGTGGACTCCAATTTTGGAGTTTTTAGGGACACAACAACGCGTCATTTTTGCAAAAATAAAATAAAACAACCTCACGTCTTGTAGCTTAGCTTAGCTTTTCTTGGGAACTAGCTAAGACAGCGCCATTTTGACAGGTGCCTTTCCCATGGCGGCCCCCTGTCAACGTCATTCGAATGCCAAAAGACCTTTGTAACATTGAGCTTTTCACTGACACTAAGCTTTGAGACGATTAGTGCTGCCAACTGGCGCCACCATTGAGAAAAAAATAATAAGTCTGTAAAATATGGAACATTTTGAAATTTGCTATGCTCACATTTTTAGTCAGATGAGGTAGGTTTTTTTTTAAATGGCCGTTTATGGCGTTAACTGCTAATGCTTCGAACCTGGGAGGTATAGTGTTGATTTTTTTGATACAAAAAATTCTACCTCATCTGAATAAAAATGTGATCAGAGGTTTCAAAATGTTCCATATCTCAAGACTTATTTTTTTTTTATGGAGGCGCTAGTTAGCAGCACTACTCACCTTAAGCTCTGATCATACTGAGGCAAATCCCGCTTGGGATGCGGTACGTGACAGCGTGCGTCGATTGTTCCAATGATCAGGAAGTCACGCGACTATTCGTGCACGTTTGAAAACTTGTATAGATACAAGTAAGTTGACACAATCAGCGTGAGCGACTTTCGTCCCGCATCCCGCATCCCGCGCGGGATTCACTTCAGTTTGGCCAGAGCTTTAAGCTTGACTCCACAAAATCTATCAGAAAATATGTTTTTACCTACGAAAAAGCATTACTTAAATATTTAAAACTGTATCAAAATAAAAGGAATATTTAATCAGCTTTCATACAAACTTTTCTCGGAATATTGTGTTCAGTGTGAGTTCAGTAAAAGCTTAAAAAAAACGAACTCTATTGCACCGATATCTTTTAAAGACTATCGGCTGAAAAAACACAATTTGTGAAGTGTTTTCGTAGTATCATTAAAATTTTTGTTAAAACGCAGTATTTTATTTCTTGCCTTAAAACATCCACATAACATTTCCTCGAAGGATTGAGCAGAGGTGTACCCTATGGGCGAGCCAATTGCCAACAGCCGAGCACAAATTCAGAATCCGGGCCGACTGAGAAATTTCAGATAGAAAAGACTCAGTATCACTTTGCTCGATCAGGGAATCGAACCCAGGACCTCATGTCACATGTCTTAACAGTAGTCTTCGCAAATGAACCACAAAGTTCTTATCGGTAAATAAACGTCACATGTTACATGTCAACTGCCTCGTAAAAGAGCTGAGGAGCAATTTCCGTATTATTAACAACTTTCGCAACCTCAACTGTCTTTCTGTCAAATATTGTATAGCATTTACATACATTTTTGACATTTGATTGTCACTGGCATGAGATTGCGACTTGAATTTGAACGTTTTTAGGTACGAGAATTGGCCTTCAGAACATCGAAGTTGTGAGAATATACATGAAATAAATTAGTTTGTGATGATATATACAGGTATACCATGCACAATTTTATGTATTTGTATAGATAGGTGATAGCATCAAAGTGTCTGTATGTGATGTCAAAATAACAGCTTTTTACTAAATGCATAATGAAAACACATAATTTTATAATTACGTTAGAAAGGTACTCATAACAAAAAAAATATTTTTTTTTTGTCTGTCTGTTTGTCTGCTAATCTCCGAAACGCCTGGACTGATTTTGACAGGGTTTTCAATGGCAGATAGCTGATATTGTAAGGAGTAACTAAGTTACTTTTATTTTAGAAAAATAATTAGGAATCTGCGCAAAAAAATTAAGACTCCTGAAATTGTGAACAAAATCTGATTCAGTAAATAAGTAGTACCTACATTCAACCGTACATCAGTGCCTTTATGTTGTAGCAGTAAGGGCGAATTTCGTAGAGCACTGATGTGCAGGTGACGGTATGTCATACGCAATTATGTGGGTTACAACATCTGTGAGCAATTTGAGAAAGTCATGACGAATCAGAAATAAGTGTGGCCTTCGTAGAGAAAATAATCTCAATGATAACCTCAAGAATAACATTGAGGAAGACTTTCAAATTATCTATCATCTGTGTCGAGTACATTTTTATTTCCTCTGACTGACTAATGATGTGATCATTTAAATTATTTGTATTCAAAAAAACAGAAGTTTTTTTTTTTTAGGTTATTAATTCCATCTGAAAACTATTTAACGCCCGGTCTGAAGACATCCCAAGTTTTTATCAAAATCTTACCTAATATTTTAAAGACATAGAACTGTTGTTTATAAAACTTCGTTTTGGAAAAAGTGATCTCTGAAAGCGACTGAGGCATCATCATCTGCTTAGCTTTTTTCCAACTATGTTGGGGTCAGCTTCCAGTCTAACCGGATGTAACTGAATACCAGTATTTTACATGGAGCGACTGCCTATCTGACCTTCACAACCCAGTAACTGGGTATTACGATACCCCTTGGTAAGACTGGTTGTCAGACTTGCAGCTAGTTATTACTAAGTAGGATTCTGTCAATCTGCACTATTACAACAGTTTTAATAACTATTCCTATGTAGAAACATAATTGCCTGAAATATGGCTAATTAAATTTTTATTTATGGAATAAATATGGTGGTTTGATAGCTTTTGAATAGAAAATATGTCAAACTCTCATATTTATTCTTCAGATAAAAGTTATCTGACTATTGAAAAATCAGCCTTTAAACCATGACATGGCTTGAGTCACGGATTTTATTTTATCAAGTTGACATATTCAATCAATCTACTGATCACTCAATCATTACATTAGTGTCATTTATTAACAGTTGTGATTCGAATAGGTATTTACTAGGGAAAATTTAAATTTAACAAACAACTAGTTTTTACCAACAGCTTCGCCCACGTGCATGTCAGAAATTATACCACGGGAATGTACTACCCGGATAAATTTAATAGTGTATCATATATCCTAATGCAGGTCTTCGTCTACCCGTGTGCCAAATTTCATCTAAATCCATTTAGCCGTTTTAGCGTGATTTCGTAATAAACAAAGAACTAAATTTCGTATTTATAATTTAGTTAGGAGTTAGGATTAATTTCCGTGACTTTACCCAGTTCTCTCAGATTTCAATTACCTTAATTTTCAGATTTCTGATCTCTCTGACTTGAAAGTATCCCGGGCTACGCTATACAGGTATTATGATCCCATCCTCAACATCATTGTCGTTAATAAAATCTAAATTAAAAATTTAATCTTGTTACAACGGCACGTAAGAACAGTGGCGAGAAAGATTCCTAAGAAATTATAATTAATTAAATCCATTCTCTCGTAACGAACCTTGCCATGTTACAGAAAATGATCAGAAGTTTATTTTTGTAATAAGTAAACGATGAAGGAAAACATCGTGAGGAAACCGACCTGGAACCTATGAGTACATTGGGTCCGCGTGGTGGCATATGGCTCGCACTGTTAAAAAGTTATCAGATCTCATGTAGAGCTAAGCTTCTAACTCTACACGCCTTAATTCTACAAGCCCCTAACTTCATAAACTCTACACCTTAGTCAAAATATGAGGCTTGGCCCCTTGGGGATGATTTACTAAAAATCCTGAAATATTTATTTTATTATTTAAAACTAGGATTCCCTATATCAATTTTCAGACCTCTAGCATCTAAATTTGCGGAAGTCTCATACAAACTTCCCTCCCCTAGTTTAAAGGGTTGGGGGGTAAAAGTTCCAAGTTTTAGATTTTTTTTGTTGCTTACCTACCAAATTTCAGCTTTCTAGGACTTCAGGAAGTACCCTAAGAATTTTGATGATCATCAATGAGTCAGTGACGAAATCAGGGTTGTTAAGATATCAATAAAATCTAAAGTATAAAAGCTATGTAATTGAAACTTTACATGTGTAATAAGTATACTATTGAAATCAAATCCCGAGAATTTTGTTTATCTGGTATAATCCAAACCCAAGTTATGAGGGTTTCAAAAAACGACAAAGCGCTTCGAGAAAAGGTAGGTAGTGCCCTTGCGCTTCGCTTAGTTCGTCTTGGCAGGGGCACTACTGTGCCCCCAGATGAGTAGAAGTACGAGTAGATATTTCTAGTATTATGGTTTTGAAAATCAACGAGTAGTATGATTATCAAATTATCACTGTCCTGCAAGGAAATTAAGTTATTGTTTGAACTGAACTGAATCTCATTTTCGAGCAAGATCTTGCTCGAAAATGAGATTTGGCATCAGGTTTTCTTACTGTGCTATCTTTTACCCTTCACTCTAAGTTAGTAGGGTTCCAGATTAATAAGATTACCTACATGTTATGGTGCTCAACATTTTCTGCAAAATGTAATTGAAATACCTAACTCAAAGCCTCATAATCATTATGAATAAATTTTATCACAGGATAGGGTTATCCTGTGAAAACGCGAGAAAAAAGCGATTACATTAATTTTGTCGAGTAATGTGTATATAACATGGAACAGCTTGCTTTCTTCGGCTGGTCTCACTCAATCTGCTTGCCTTTTCCCATCTATGTTGCGGTCAGGTTTCAGTCTAACGAGATGTAGTTGACTGTCCAGTTTGATCGATTGTCTACCTGATCTCCACAAACCAGTTACTGGGTAATACGTTACCCCCTGGTAAGACTGGTTGTCAGACTTTCGGGCTTCTGTCAACCCGTAACGACTATCAAAGATCCACGAATGACAGCCGGGACCAACGGCTCAACGTGCTTTCCGAGGTATAGAGGGGTTTTAGTATGTAAAGATGGTCAACTATCTACGGACCAACCGCTGCAAGCGTAGCTGTCTGATCGATGTGCCCGTGCGGCTATTATTATTTAGCCACAAGCAACTCTTATAAGAAAGTAGCTTTACAGGTAAAATGAGCTTACGCATTTATTTGTCTATCCAGTTTGGCAATAAAACATGCTACCATAGGTAAGCAAAACGATTCGTTTTTGTTTATAGGAATCGAGCATGAATTTATTTGTCACGATGATGAAAATAGCAGGAAAGAAACACCAGGAAATTTCGTCTTCCTTTCTGCGATCAATCTTCAGTATACCGTGACGCTTCTAAAATTCGTCCAATTATGTCTGTGATCAGTACAGCTAGTTAATTATTCATCGTCCCTTTATATCAAGAGCCTTCAAAATTTATTTGCGACAAATTGCTTCGGGGCCGCCATTTTATATCGGGCGATATGGGTACGATTCGACGCGCGAAGTTTGTGGGTTATAAGCTATAACAGTTGCGATCGTAAAAACTTTTGGGGTTGGATCTGAAGTAAGAAAGGGTAATTAATTTTTATTGTTACTTATTTTAATTTAGTGTTTCTTTTTGAGTATTAAAATTTAAAAGCTCGACAACTTTTTAAGATTTTGAAATGAATTTTGCTAAACTGAAAATTAATGTACCCAAGTAGGTACCGTGTCCTAACTTGAACCGATTTCAAGCAGAAGATCACGTCTAAACGAGTAGAGTTAATGATTTGTAAAAAATATTATATTAAATTAGAGCATTTCCTAATAATTTAATATGTGAATATTTAAGATTATGTTTATAGTACTTACATAATTAATTTGTAAAATTACGTCTAACGCGGATAAAAAACTGAGAATCACGCAAAAACTATCAAGCGTATTCTTATGAAATTTTCACAATTTTAAAGATAATTTAAGTATTCATCTTTATGTATAATAAATTAACAATGCGTCTAATTTGGGGCAACGCTCTTTGATGGGTGAGTCCTATTACTGGGTGGACATACGACGCGTTGCGTGAGCTCAGCACAGAACATGCAAGCTAACCACTCAAGGCTGTTGGCACTTATCTACGTCTTCATATAAAAGAGCGCAGCGATTGCGTACACAAGCCGATCGCATTTGGTTAGGACGCGGCCATAAAGTTCCGAGAAAATTCGAATTTAATGACCTCATTTCGCCGATAATTTACAAAGCTTAAAACCATGTACTTGTTGTAAATGCGTTGAAATAATAAATAAATATATTTACGCGTCAATAAATTATATTTTCTTAAATATTCACTCCGCAAAGTGTAAATGGATTGTTTTTGGAAAACAATAAGTACATTAACGTATCTTTTAGATTAAAGGAAGAGGGTATAAACAATCTTATTTGGAAACCAGAAACAAGTATTTTGACAAGAAACTTACAAGCATCACTAAGGATTATTTTAAAAAAAATGTTTTCGTCTTGAAAAAAAATCCTACTGGGAGGCTATATCACCACCTCTTATAACTGTCAGTTATGAGACATAACTCAACTATTAGTTAAGAGGATAACAGTACTTTAATCTTACTTTAATGTGGGTAATGAAGCAAATACCTCTTTGCATAGTAGACCCTCCCATCCCACCGTCGGCCTAGCCTTTTTCCCAACTTCGTTGGGGTCAGCTTCCAGTCTAACCGGATGCTGCTGAGTACCAGTATTTTACATGGAGCGACTGCCTATCTGACCTTCACAACCAAGTTACTGGGTATAATACGATACCCCTTGGTAACACTGGTTGGACTGGCGGGCTTCTGAAGACCCGTACTCACTATCAAAGAACCAAGAATGACAGCCGGGGCCAACGGCTTAACGTGCTTTCTGAGGCACGGAGGGGTCTTGGTATGTTAAGATGGCGGCAAGCGTAGCTTAACCAGATCGATGGACCCGTGTGACTGCTATTACTTAGCCACAAGCCCCTTTACTACCTATCTCACCTCCACAACCTAGTCACTCGGTAACACGATACCCCTTCGTAAGACTGGGTGTCAGATTTGGGCTTTGACTAGAGATGCCGATCCATTTTACCAGTTTTCATGACAAGTCTTTCACAGTATTCAAGCAGTTCTATTATGGAATGCCTTTCCCGTTTCGATAAGGCGTGCTCAATCTTTGTCCACTTTTAAAATTCTAGTAAAAAAACATTTCCTCTCTATTTCCTTGCTCTCGCTTCGTGTTTATTATTGTTTATGTATATATACTATGTATGTATATGGTACACCACTGATTACCTACATTATTATCTCTCCTTCTCCCCTTAATCCATCCAAACGTTGTCTGTAAAAGATCGCTTTTAGCGATAAGACCGCCCATCGTGTCACCCTATATAAAATTTCAACAATTTTATCTGTAATTTTTATGGTGTGCATACTATAGAGTATTCTATCTATCTACCTTCAGACTATCCGTAACGACTGTCTTTTACCAACAGCTTTTTTTTTTTGTTTGTGGATGGGAAATCATCAAATGACTTCTCCCGCTCTGGGCGGAGCGGCAGAGCTTGTCAGACTTTTACTGACTAAAACCCACCTGTGTTCCTTCAGTTGCCTGTGCCGGGGCCACGGTATCTCTTTCGAACAACCCGCGTCTCCGGAAAGACCAACAGCTTAATATGCTTTCCAAGGTACGGAGGGGTCTTGATATGAAATGGATGGACGCCCATCCACGAACCGACCGCTGCATGCGTAGCTTAACCTTCGATCGACCCGTGCGGCTTACTCACTATTAATGTTATTAATACCTACTACAAACTTAGATTTGTCTCTAATCACACAAGAAAGTCATACAATATATAAAAAGCGGCCAAGTGCGTGTCGGGACTAAGAAGAGGGCTTTTGTTGTTTCATGAATATTTGACTATTACTAGTAATCTTAAAAGCCTACTTAGCTGTTATAGTTTTCCTTTTAATTTTATTATATATACCTACTACTGCCGTGAATTTTTTCACCCATCCAAAACTAACGGTTTAGCTGGCAGGGGGGGGGGGACACTTGACTCTAACAAACATCAGAAACGGATCTCTAAATCGAAAAATTGTTTTCACAAACCTGCAATATTTTTGAAAGACCCATCCAACAACACCCCACACGCAATGGGGTAGACGAGAAAAAAAAAAACATCCCCATTTTACGTGTAGGTAAAAAAGGTAACCTAAAAAAATTTTTTTTCATGATTTTATTTTATCACTTTGTCGGCGTGATGAATATGTATATCCATGCCAAATTATAGCTTTCTAGTACTAAGAGTCTCTGAGCTAAGGTGCGGATGGACAGATGGACAGACGGACGGGCATAGCGAAACTATAAGGGTCCCTTGTTGTTTACGGATATTTATTTATTTATTTATTTATATATACTTTATTGTACACCACAAAAATACATAACAAAAAAAGACATAATCAAACACTACAAAATATACAATGGGCGGCCTTATCGCTCATATTGATCATTATTATTATTCTACACACAATGGTCCACATGAATGTCCACATGTGGAAACCAAATCCTCTAACATAGAATATAATATTGATTATGAGGAGCTCGTCAAATGAAACACAGGCCCGTAAATCTTCGGGCCACCTCGACATTCAGTACACTAACTCTTTTATAACGACTGTTATTAACACTTTATACAGTTTAAGTGAGCTTTATATCTTTATTTAGGTACTTAACTGCTTACTAAACGATGATCTTTGAAGGTCAACACATTTTTTCGAAAGCAAAGAAGCAAAGAAAAGAGTCGAGAGGTGTCGATGGGACACCCACACCTTAATTGATATCAATCACTATCTGAATGATTTAAAAGCATATTGCTAATCCATTGCTTCATATGTTCGAAAAATTTGTCGGCTCAACAACGTAAATAATGCAATGAATGTTGTTGAACTGTCAAAATTAACCCTATCCCTAATGGTGTGTCACAGAATTACTCCGCCGGTTGCAGCAAAGTTCCTTAAGCCGTGTACGCACGAACGAACAAAAACATGGTGAACACGAACATCGAACACTTTAAATGATCAAAAGGTCCTGAGTTTCATAAAGGCGCGATTAGGCGTGTACGCACGAACGAACAAAACATGGTGAACACGAACATCGATCACGGATGGTGGGACAGGCGCTTTACTTTGTGTAAATAATTTCATCACCACTATTCTCAAAACGGTGAAGGAAAACATCGTGAGAAAACCGTCCTAGAATTTAAATATCAGAATATAAAGAATAAAAAAAATTAGGGAAGGAGCTCGTGGCTAAGTAATTACAGCCGCACGGGTCAATCCATCAGGTTAAGCTACGCTTTCCGGGGTTGTTCAGTGGATGGGTGACCATCTTTACAAACGAGACTCCTCCGTGCCTCGGAAAGCACGTTAAGCCGTTGGTCCTGACTGTCATTCGTGGATCTGTGACAGTCGTTAGGGGTCGTCAGAAGTCCGAAAGTCTGACAACCAGCCTTACCAAAGGGTATGATATTACCCAGTAACTGGGTTGTGAAGGTCAGATAAGCAGTCGCTCTATGTAAAATACTGGTATTCAGCTGCATCCAGTTAGACTGGAAGCCGACCCCAACATAGTTGGGAAAAGGCTAGGCAGATTGATTGATTGAAAGAATATAAAACATTTAAAAATATAAAAAAAAATAATAGCCCACCGGTATCGGGAACTAAATCAAAGCTAGATCAGGGCTCCAGAGAGAGGAACCTCCTAATAATGCGAACCGTGTACCAGAAGTACCGCTCTCTGAATCAAGCCCTTAATCCAGCTGCCCAACGAGAGCCTTCTTAGGTGTTGGTCAAGGCTCTTGGCTATTAAGCCATTAAATTGGCTGTTACGACTATTAGCACAATGATCGCTGAATCCACATCCCACATGTTGACAACCTCGCGAGCCAAGTCAATATACTTGATTTGTTTATCTTTCTCGGCTTTCACGAGATTCCCGTCATGCGGGACCGTTATGTCAATAATCATTGTGCGCCGCTACTGGGTAGGTTAGGTATTAATGGACAAGATAAATTAGGACAAAAGTTCTTAATTGTGATTAGTGTAACTGTATAAACTAAATGTAGGAAGCTGACATAATTTTTTAGTTGCCTGAGATTCACAAAACCATATTGTCACAGGACCTCATGAGCATTATTAAAAAAGAGGAAGTCTAAAAGTGACACCGGTGACTGAAAAGCTGTGTAGAAATTGGTTGTCATAGTAAGGACAAGTGATGCAGAAGAATCAGGAAAATGTCACCAGGAAAGTTTTGAGTATGAATGTGGATGGCTATGCAAGTAGGGGAAGACCAAAGAAACAATGGATGTACTGTGTGAAAGATGATATGGCTAGAAAGGGAGACTACCGAGATGACGACTAATAGAGAAGTATGGAAGAAAAAGATATGTTGTTCCGACCCCAAATAATTTGGAATAAGGCAGGAGAATAATGATGTTGAACGATGACACTGATATACTCACTGATCGTCTTTTTGTTATGTGCCGCGGCATCACTCGCTTAGCTCGCTCGGCCCGCTTGGATAAGTAGGCAGAAGATCAAAAAGTTTTTAGTAGAGGATCAATTAAATATACCCTTATTTATATAGACATCCACATTGATACCCCAAATCAGTATTTTTTTATCGTCTCTATCCATATTAATCCTTACTCGATTTTCCTATAAGCCAGATCATACAACACTATGTTATCGACATTATGGAAAGACGGTACACCATTATGGGAAGCGGAGCCTGAAATTGCATGCAATATACGGCTATGAGAGCTCCACTGCATCGAACAAAATAAATTAACTTCCCGATTGTTTTTTTCAGAGGAGACAATCAAGTCAATTTTTGTTGTGAAAGCTTTTTGAATTTTATTAACGGGTAGTTGGCAAAAAAATAATGAGCGTGTGAAAGTAATGGCTTTTATTTTTTCACTGCAGGGCAAATACAAAACATTAGACTTATCTTCTATGTCTAGCTATACTAATAATAAAGCTCAAGAGTTATTTTTTAGGGTTCCGTACCTCAAAAGGAAAAAACGGAACCCTTATAGGATCACTTCATGATCCGTCTGTCTGTCTGTCAGTCTGTGAAGGCCCTTTTTCTCAGGAACGCGTGGAGATATCAAGTTGAAATTAATATCAAATACGGCTATTTAAACGACATATTTTGATACTCACAAGTAAACCAAAACCTATAGGATAATTTCCGTTGACCTAGAATCATGAAATATGACAAGAAACAAGGTACATATATCACAGCACAAGTAAAGGAAAAAGTCGGATAATTGTTAATTTGTAATTTTATCACTTAAAAATAAATGTTTTTGGGATTACAATGTTCAGTTTGTTTTTGGGATAATTTTTTTCAACTACGGAACCCTTCATTATGCGTTGTCCGACACGCTCTTAGCCGGTTTTTTTGTTTGTCTGTATGTTTGAACGCGCTAATCTCTGAAACTAATAGTTGGATTTGGAAAATTCTTTTTGGATTTGATAGCCCAATTCTTGAGAAAGGCTATAGGTTATTAACATCACGCTAGGAAGCTTACGAGGCGAGCAAAAAGAAAAAAGCCAGAAATAACGCTAAGCAAATACGAAGTAATAGCACGGGCAGGTGATGCGATGCAACAGGGTGGGTCGGAGGAATAAGATAATTCACGTGGACGAAGTCGTGGGCAGAAGCTAGTCTTTACTCTAAGTCTAGATTTCCTTGTGATGTTTTCCTTCATCATTATATTTGTGTTGTATCTGATTATAACATAACAGCACAATTCCCCAAAGGAATAGATTACAAAATTATTACACACGTAATAAAAAATAACATTGGCCGTGTAATCTAAAGATGATTATTTTTAGGGTTCCGTACCTCCAAAGGAAAAAATGATACCCTTATATCTTATGATCACTCGTGTGTCTGTCTGTATGTCCGTCTGTCTTAGCCAATTTGCTCCGAATCTAATGGACCGATTAAATTGAAATTTGGTACACATATGAATTTCTGTGACCCAAAAACGAACGGGTGAAGTAAATAAATGAATTTTGAATATGGGGGCACTTTTGGGGGGCAAATAAGAAAATTAAAAAAAAAAATTTGCAAACTGTACCGAATGATAATATCAAATGAAAGGACTTACTATGAATGTCTCAAATATATTTTTGTTAATACTTTTATTTAAGTTATTTAAGAAAATAGACGAAAAGTGACCATTCCCCCCCTAATCTCTGAAACTACTGCGGCTAAAATTTTGAAAAAAAAATACTGGAAATTGTTATTTACTTGTAGATTACAGGAAAATCTATAAAAAGTCTGTGTTCTCAAAATAACATGGTAAATTTCTCAATATTGTAAGTACAAACTTACATTTACAGTTGGAATGTATGTTTGGACATATGGAATGTATGGGAGAACATGTATTGCAACTACAATGTGAAGTTTGTTCTTGTGATAAATTCATGCTAATTACGGAACCCTTCATTGTGCGTGGTCCGACATGCACGTGGCTGGTTTTTCCTGCATACTAAATAGCTTGTTTCACTATACTAGTAGGTATGTTAGTATCGTTAAGACTATCCTCCATTATTCTAAATGAGCCATGCAAGACACATATTAATTCAACACCTAACAGAAAGGACAGCAGCATTATCATAGACACCAAAAACAATGTGCGACCACCAATTGTGTACCATTACCATAATTATCACGTTTACCATGTGGTAATTATGGAGTAACTGTCTCACTGTTCATTGATCTACGAGTATTTAGGCTGTGGGCCTATAACCATTATCATACCATTCTTATCGATATTTTCAATCAGGGATTCTCCCAAGGCCGTTTTATTTTGCACATTGTTTTTGTACCTTGTTTGAGAGTTTGAGCACTGGATCCAGGGTTACGGTTCCGAGGTCTGGCAGTGTTATTGGATTTTTTACACGACTGCCCCAAAAAAGGAGTGCAATGTTTTCAGGGTTCATGTATGTCTTGTATGTGATTTTCTTTATTCCATCACAACTTTTAAATGCCTGAACGGATTTGAATGTATTGAGTATCGTTAAAATCCTTACATCATCCCGTGTCAATAAAGTCGAGTCCCGAGTCGATCAGCAGTATGAATCCATTTTAAAAGTAAAAAAAAAAAAAATAAAACATAATATAAAATAAAAATAAATAATAAAAAAAAAACACGACTGGCCTGCCAAAACGAACTAAAAAGTTAAAAAACCGGCCAAGTGCGTGTCAAGACCACGCACAATGAAGGGTTCCGTAGTTGAAAAGAACAAACTTAACATTGTATTCCTAAAAAAAAAAATTTTTATCATAAACATATCAAAATATGACGTATTTTTTTATTTCGTTGACTTAGAAGCTTGATTTTTTTTTGAGCTCCAAGAAACCATAGATTTACGTATTTGATATTAATTTCAACTTGATACCTCTACCCGTACCTGAGAAAAAGGGTCTTGCCAGACTGTCAGACAGACAGACGGACAACGAAGTGATCCTATAAGGGTTCCGTTTTTGCTTTTGGGGTACGGAATTCTAAAAAGGATTTAATCTGTTTAAACAAACCAGACTAAACAGATGAATAAAATTGTTATTGCAGTCGACCTCATAGGCTAGCCATGCACGGGAGCTTGAAGCAGTCGACGACTGCATAGTGAACTAGAATCTTTTATTTACATACATACACGGAACCGCTCGAGCTGTCGACTGCTCTCACGCAGTTGCCACCTCCGCCCGCGCTCCTCATTAATACAAAGTTCAAAATTAATTAACGTTTTCATAAGTTAATCGCTCGTGGTACAGCGAGCCATGTTTCTTCCGTTTTATCCAATGATATTATAAATAAGAAGACGTAGATAGGTTATACATCCAACATTCTATGCTCAAAAATGGCACAATGTCGAACTATTAGATGACCAGTAGAAGTAAGACGGAATGTGCGGATGTGACGCGCCACTTGCGGGGCGTGTATAACTTAAGAGCTCCCCTTTAACTGTATGGGGGCTCCTTACTCGTAAAAACATTTAAAATATTTTTTGACTATTTGTATGGCTTTGGGTAAACAAGATGCTTATACTTTGAAAATTTGACGACAGCAACTCCAACCGTTTGGCTGTAAAACCTATAACGGACAGACGGACACGTGGGTGACAGCAATAGGGCTCCGTTTGGACCCCTCGGGTACGGAACCCTACAAACATAACAAAACGTTTGTAATCCCCCCCATCCCCTCTCCTCTCCATATATAGATAGAAGTAGCAAGCTATGTGTCCAAGGATTGACCACCAAGTGAGTCGCTCCCGGCTACACGCGGCTCACTTGTGACACTAATGCTTTCACCACATATTACATACGCTGTCACGTGATGCGTGCTAGGATAATTTAGGCGTGTCGCGTGACAAACTACAGACACTCACCTCTAAACAGGCGCAGAGACACACACGTTGAGGCGCCGTGCGGGCGGCGACTCGCGTAAGATACCTGGGTGACGTCACACAGTTCAATCTCACCCATACACTCAGTACACGGTCTCCCTAACCCGTGCCAGGCTCGGCTAGCTCTGAAAGTGGGGCGGGCGGGAGCCATCCACCCCATCCGTAGGAACGTCGAGTCCGCGTCTCTGTCGCTGGTCGCTCTCTGCTGGGCTTCACGCATGTAGGTGTGTGTTCCACCCGGTAGGGGTTGACCGCCGGGACGCGGTGAAGAAAGCGGCAGTATGCATATATCGTGACGAGCTTACGGATACATATACAGATTACTGTTTACATGGGCGTGTTAATGCAGCACGTCCAAACATACCATTGCCAGTGGCAAGCAGAAGGAGAGGCCCGTTGTTACGGGCCGCAGTAAAGCCTCCGCGGCAAGGGGGCAATGCCCCGGTTCCGCACGCCACGCCCCTTGCGGGGCGTCGCGACATCTCACTCTATGTGTCCAAACGTCAGTCCAAAAGTGACAGTTTTTCATTATGAAGTGTCACGTATAGACGTCAAGGACCTTAACTCACCACTTAACTAATTCAAATGTAAATCAGGGTTTTGTTTACCGTATATATACAACATGGCCCCCCTATTTATGTCATTCAGTTGCCAAAAAATTCTTTTAGCATTCTACATTATAATTTCCCGAAGCACCAAGTTAATTATTTATATTTCCCCTCAATTTAATATCAAAACAATACTTATGTAATAATATCATGATCCGTTTCCTGTGATTGTAGCAAATGGCCGCGCTAGGATTACATTCAAACGTTGCCCACGTTTGTATGTAATCCTAGCGCGGCGATTTGCGTGGTCTGCCTACAAATAATATTGAATGCCGATACAGAATTCGTTTAGCAATTTATTATTATTATTGTGGTTTGTATCATGGATATTTATGATTTAGAGATTGATTAAAATGGAGAAGCCTGTGGCTAAGTAATAACAGCCACGCTTGCCGGGGTCGTCCGTGGCTGGGTGACCATCTTTACATACCAAGACTCCTCCGTGCCTCGGAAAGCACGTTAAGCCGTTGGTCCCGGCTGTCATTCGTGGATCTTTGACAGTCGTTACGGGTCGTCAGAAGCCCGAAAGTCTGACAACCAGTCTTACCAAGGGGTATCGTATTACCCAGTCACTAGGTTGTGGAGGTCAGTTAGGCAGTCACTCCATGTAAAATACTGGTATTCAGCTGCATCCGGTTAGTTTGGAAGCCGACCCTAACATAGTTAGGAAAAGGCTAGGCAGATTTGCAGTAGGCCTAACGATAAATATTTATATACATACACAGTACGCTAGTAGATGGCTTACAGTATGTTTGTTTGTAATGGTATGCCTTTCACTCATATCTCATTGATATAAAGTATAAATTAGAATAGTTGCCGTAAAAATAATAAATCTCAGCAATTATTCAAATTTAAACCTTACCCTACCAAGATAAGAGTAACATTTGAATGAATTACTAATGGTTTTATGTCGATCGTGAATGTGGTACTTAAAACACCTTTAAAATCATTTAAAGCTTTCTTCCCACTACAACATTTGATTAACAAACGTGTCCCCGAATAGCTAATGTAGAGAAACTTGAAACAGGGGAACTGTAGAACGAAGCTCGAACTCGAAAAAGACTTGTAAATGAGTTTGCGACTGCAAACACCTGATGTTTCTCAGGGGCCATTGAATAAAATTGTGTTTAAAACATTCAATTAACATGAAATTCAAATTTGTTCTGTTTTCATTTCGATTGGAGTGGAGGAATAATAATATATCGCTCTGTGTTGTTGACAACATAACAAAAAAACCTGTGTTTGCCGAAAGGTTCGCAAGATATTAGATACACTTATAGAACAATAGGGTGGGTTGCACCAAGGGCTAGGGTTTACAGTATGTTAAAAGGCGTTCCCGTTAACCCGCAATAGTATAGCGTCCATACATGCTAAATTACCATTAAAAAAATTGCGAAAAAAAAATCTGCTGTTCCCAACATTTTGACGACTTAGGGTCAGTACACACCGAGACGCGAGGCTGCGCACATTTTTTAAAATTGCGATACATAATCGAACTGATTTACTACCAAATAAGGTATACATAAGCGCTGCGCAGCACGGCCCATCTCGGAGTACTTCGACATGCGCCCACGCTTGCACTAAAATTGTACCTTTGCCTGTAATAAATAAATTCGAAATTGTTTTGCTATCTTAAAAAGTGCGCGTCGTGTCGCGTCACGGTGTGAACTGACTCTTATGCGAACATAAATGTAGGGAAGAGCAGATTTTTTTTTTCGCGAATTTTTTATTGGTAATATTTTTTTAGCATGTATGGACACTATACTATTGCGGGTTAACGGGAACGCTTTTCGTTAATTAACATACTAAAGTTTCCGTCAAAGTTAAAATAACCAAAGAATGACTACCTGCTGTTGTACCGTCATGTCAAATGTAAAAGGTAAAGTTCGGAGCGGGGACATGACATTCGACGCGTCTGACAGAAGTGACAGATATTTAACAATAACTTTAACCAGCGAAGCGTGGGCGGTTAAAGTTACAGTTAAAGTTATGACTTCAGCTATCAAATTGTCAAATGGAATAACCCATTTTTTGTCTAACAGGAACTTTAACAGGGTGGGTTGCACCATCTTACTTTGACTATAATAAAAATCGAACTGAAGGTGCGATGTTTGTTACCTATAGTTAAATTAAGATGGTGCAACCCACCCTTAGTTAATATTTCACCTGTCATGTTAATGTCCCTTATAAGAGCGAGAACAGTTAAGAGCTTATGTATTTTACACTCACGTAAGATTCAAAATCGATTTTCTCCTAAAGTTTTGATATATATTTATTGACAGTGTTACGAACAAGAACATAGTATGGTCGAAACTGAACTATTAGGAAATAGTTCGGTTGACCGTTCTAGGATACATTGTATAATACATGGCCGGTAATACACGGGCTGCTCGAGTAGTTAGTCAGTGATCATAAATTTACTTTAAAAACAGTTAAAACTGACTTCAAAAACGAATAAAGTAACTTTCATAAAAAACTTAACAGCTTCTGAAGTCGGTGTCTTCAATTCTTTAATGCACCTTAGCTTGGCACCGACTTCAGAAGCTGTTAAGTTTTTTATGAAAGTTACTTTATTAGTTTTTTGAAGTCGGTTTTTACTTTCTTTAAACTGAATTTATTTTTCCATTTTCAGATAAGTGAGTAGGTAATACCAAGTCGAACGAAAAGAAATCAAAATCCGCTGAGAAATGCCGGAGATATAGCGCATTTATACATATAACTTCGTACATAAGAATAATTACTTAATATATTATATACTAAAACTTTTCTAAAAGTATGTAGATCACGTTAGTGAAAGAATCATCAAAATTGGTTTATTCGTTTTTGAGAAAATCGCGGACAAACAAACATACATACATACATATGGGTCGAATACAGAAACTTCTTTTTTTTTTTTGTTTGAACTCGGTTAAAAATACACGGACCACTCGTGCAGATATCGTCAACTGCTTGAAGCTGCCATTGAGTAGTTCAAACCGATTGCTGCAAAAGCGAGTTGGCGGCAGGCGCACATGACGTTTAAATTCATTACTTGTCAATGATGGTAGAATGTCAGCCAGTATATCATGCTAAGGTTTGACTAAATCATGAAACCTCTACAGTAACACCTCGCGGTAAACTTTTCAGCAAAAAACTCCATTGGCAGCTGAATGAAAGTAACAAACATTTAGCGCCATCTATGCGGAACTAATTTGGCAGTTTTCTTCCCCATTTATTTAATATGTCACATTTTTGACGTCACCATTTGCTTCCTAATGTAATACTTCCGTCCTAATGCAACATGAAATGTAACACAACATTTAAGTGAATTTATTTCAACATGTTACGTATCACTTATCTTTACCTAGGAATCTGTAATTAGGAAGCAAATGTAACGTATTAAATTAAGTGACAAGTAATGAGTTCTAAAGTATGGCTAATTTTTTTTTTCTTTGACTGTACATAGACTGGCTACTATAGATTGTACTGTACTGTTGTATGTTTTGTGTTTAGTGTATCTGTTCTAAGTTTAGCTCCTTGTACAATAAACTTATTATTTATTTTTAACCGACTTCAATTTTTTTTTTTATTTTTTTTTTTGTATGTTCCCCGATTACTCGAAGATGGCTAGACCGATTTGGATTTTTTTTGTTTTATTCGAGAGGATATACATCACACTCAGTTGGTCCCATATAAAATTGATTAACTTTGCTTGGGTAGTTTTTGAGTTAGCTTCAATAATACGTATTTTTTCTCCCCTTTTATATGGATGATGTTCTAGTTTGTTTTGCAGATAGTGGTATTAGAATTTGTGTGGGGTAGGTACACAACTAAAAAGTGGAAAATAAAAACTTTTTTACAAAAAAATACAACCGACTTCCAAAAACAACACTACAAAGTGAAAAATAACTTTAATTTCGGAAGTCGGTGGCAAAAAACGAAAATACATTTAACTAGACACCGACTTCCGAAATTAAAGTTATTTTTCACTTTGTAGTGTTGTTTTTGGAAGTCGGTTGTATTTTTTTGTAAGAAAGTTTTATTTTATAGAGACAACCTACGCATTTCCATAACCCAAATAAAACAATGAATTATTATTATAATCATAAAGAAAACTCCGGACTGTGTGTAAATATTGAAAAGAATTTAAATACACATTTGTTGTTTCAGAATAATAGAATAGAATAGAATAGAATAGAATAGAATAATTTTATTTCGGACACACAATATCCATATAGTGTTAGTAACATACAAAAATAACTTATTGCCTAGTGTTAGTAAAAATCAGCCTCCTCACAAACTGCTGCACAATCGGAGAGCCGATGCTCTCGGCTACAGTTTTCAGGATGCTGTTCCGACTGCCCCTCACTGTCCTCAGTAGCGACGCTGTTTTCTTGCGTATAAGTGCATGGAAGCCGTCGGTGCGGGCTTGCGCAAACATGGCCGACGCACTACAGTAACGAGGCAGCCTCAACAACATCCTGAAAGCATTATTATATTGGACGCGCAGGACATCCAACGATCTCTTAGTGCAATTGACCCATAGACTGCCCGTGTACAGACTTTGGCAATAAGCCTTAAAAAGCAATAATGCAATATAGCAAATAGCAATAATATAGCAAAAGCATAATGATGTGCAATTATTGGTTATTCGGTCCATCGGCCATGTCGGCTTTGAAGTAATGCTTCAGAATATTACCTTATTATGCCCTTTCAAGCACAGTGCTCATATATCCCGGGTGGCGTTTATTTAAATAATATACGAAGTAAAGACTACTGATCAGTTATGTCTGTTCGGAGAAGATTTACATGAGAAAATTTTATAATACATAATATTGCTCCGTGTGCATTCCCGAAATCCTAAAGTTGAGGTTTTCATTCCATATAGCTCAAAACATTTATTCATTCATTTTTTATTAATTTTCATTGCATAAAGGATTGCTACATTTTAAAAATAAACAATCATTTTAGGTACCTAAAGAATCATGGTCATTTTGGACTAGGGAAAAACAGAATTCCGACCTAAGATGAGACTATCACCAAAATGTAGTACATTATTAATGAAATTATTAGGTATCATCAATTTATTTTTAAAAGATTGGGAGGTATTTAAATAATCATCATTATAATTATAACTTTGCTTTATCAGAACGCAGTAAAAAGTATTGATTTTGAACGCATTTATAATTATTAACGTAACTAGAGAAGTCCATACTTCAACTTAGATCTAAATCGATTTTATTTTTTAATCGAAATGAAATCCCAGGCAATGTGAACTGTTTAAAAGTAATCATTTTAGGCATGTATTTAACGCGGCGAGAAATTAATCAGAATTTGGGATTTAAAAATTATTAAATCGAGTAGCAAAAATAGTTGGTTGGCAGCTACAGCGAAGGATAATATTTTAAGTAGAAAGTAGCAGCTTAAGGTGATTGCGCTGTGTAGCCCGCGAAATTCAATTTTTTTTTTTGGTTTTTTTTTTTCGGTGGGATTTGTCAATGACGAATCTGCACGAAATCTAACTTAGAGAGATGTATTGATGATTTTGATGGTTAAAATTACATAAATACATATGTTTTATTTCCGCGTATCATACTTTGATCAAGATACAACCTGACACGGACCTGTAAATTGCAAAAAACCCAAAAAAAATTGAATTTCGCGGGCTACCACTACGCATCATCCTTAATAATCAGTTGTTAGTTTTTTTTTAATTAAAACTGGCATGCGTCTGCAAAGTCTCTTGCGGTGCGGGAAGTGGAGCCCCTCCGCCCTTACCTCCGCAGCTTCGGCTTTCTGGAGGCGACCAGTCTCAGCCGCTGTGGCTCGCACGGGTGCCTAAGCTTTGTTACAACAGGCGGGGGCTGCTCTCCCTCCGCGCCTCCTGATTTTTATATACACTCTAGGGGTAGCACATAAGACTATTGTCTATTGACTATGTTGTTGGGGTGCCCCGATTCTGTTTTGAAACAGATTCGACCTATTTTAACTATGAAGTGGGGGTGCACTAACTTCCTTGTGAGCAGGATTTGTTATCCCACTGTTAATATTAGTCGCCATGTCATTATTTATAGTACCTACAACTCGTGCGCGTAAACATGGCACCTGGCTCGAAAACAAAATTGTGTCTAAACACCATGTTTTGTCACATTTAAAGCATCGTAAAGTAGTATACATATAGTTATCGAGAAACTACTCAGCGCAAATTAAATCTTGATATTCAAAAAACTGAAATGAAACTCAATATTTTTTTGCACTCAGTTCTTTACACGTAATTCACTCGAGCCAGGTGCCATGTTAACGCGCACGGGCTTTTTTTTTTAATTTATTTATTTCAACAAAAGTTACACAAGAGTATTTAACAAATCTTCTGCCAAACTGCAGGACAGTTTGTCGGCAGTGTTCTCGTGGACACAGCTCTTAAGTTTTCTTAACACTAATGCATCAAAAGGTAAAAGGTAAGGGCTATACCTCGCCTTTGATTTCAATTGGCCCTGTTTAATATGTTTGCTACCTTAAAGTAGCAGCCATTATTTAGTTTTTATAATTCAACGAATACCGTCATGGACGAGATCAAAAACATTACAAAAAGTATCAGGAAAGACTGGGAACCTGACCAGGAAAGGCACCCTAACGATCTGGCCGCTGCACTAAAAACAAGAAGTTATAGAAAAAGACTTAAAAGGAAGGACATTGTGTAGTCCACCTGTATGTGGAACCAAGCACGAATACGGAGTAGATGGCTCGCTGGAGTCACGCTCTTCCTGCCAATGTTACCTACAACTCATCCGCTAAAAGCTTCGATCAATAATAGCACTATAATAGTGCTATTATTGATCGAAGGCTAAAAGGACTTAACTGATCGCGGATTGCCACAGAAGGAAAAAAAAAATTCCTTGCATTTTGAAGATCATCTAATATTGTGCAATTATTGCTAAAATATTATCGCTGCTAAGTTATTTTTTTAGTAGCAAATAGTTAGTCGCCCTATAATCGCCTGGAAAATAATTAGACTTTTTTACATCTAAAAATCGATACTGCATAAATTGATCGACTAAGTGGCCTCCCTATTTTTGACAAGTAACAGAAACAAAAGAAATATTGACATTGACAGTTTTCTGCGCAGACCGTGTTGTAGTTTCACATTCGATTAGTGATCACACACACGCATAGACACATATAGACACGCATAGACTTATCTGGCTTGCATTCGACATAATTTGTAACCTATGTAAAAAAACAGGTGAGAAACCTCTCAATTCAAAAAGCCACAGATTAATAACATACCACCTAACCTCAAAAAACATATTTCTTTATTACTCGACTCTCTCATCTTTTAAAAATATATTGAAGAGCCGTACTTAGTTACATTCTAAAGGTAAATGAAACAACGTATGTTTCATCAAGGGTCGTTTTGTTAAATTTCACTAGTCCAAGCATGTTAGCAGCGTGGCCATGATTCTTTTCTTACATTTTTAATTTTATTACGTTTTCATTTATTATTTTTACATACAACAAAAAACCAGTAGATATACATAATCAGCCTATAACGTTCCTACTACTGGGACACAGACACAGAGGAGCACGTGGCTAAGTAATAACAGTCGCATGGGTCGATCCGTCCGGTTAAGCTACGCTTGCCGGGGTTGGTCCGTGGATGGGTGAACATCTTTACATACCGAGGCTCCTCCGTGCCTCGGAAAGCACGTTAAGCCGTTGGTCCCGGCTGTCATCCGTGGATCTTTGACAGTCGTTACGGGTCGTCAGAAGCCCGAAAGTCTGACAACCAGTCTTACCAAGGGGTTTCGTATTACCCAGTTACTGGGTTGTAGCAGTCGGATAGGCAGTCGCTCCATGTAAAATACTGGTATTTAGCTGCATCCGGTTAGACTGGAAGCCGACCCCAACATAGTTGGGAAAAGGCTAGGCAGATTGATTTTTTTTGCTGGGACACAGACCTCCCCTCTTTGTAGGCAGGCATAGGTAATTATAATTATAAAATCAACAGAAGGTATTATTAGTTTTATTGCGAGGGACTGATCAATAAACTTTCAATAATAATAAGCACTACAAAGATCAAAAACCAAGATAAAGCTGCCCACTATTCGAAACCATAAATTGTCCTACTAAAAACATCCCTAATATTATTCAAGCATCTATTTCAGATTCCCATTCAATTTCATAAACAAGCACCCACTTTTCCTTCAGAGTTCATAAGACCAGTAAATAATGGTGGAAAATCGAACCTCTTCGGTTAGTGAAATGAAATGTGAACGATCTAGGAAGAAAAGCCAGCCTTCGTGAAATGAAAGCGGACTAAGAGAGCTCAATTATGAGAATTGGATTTAGCTATTTATACGATTCTTGAGTTTTCATATATTTTATCTTGTTTATAGCAGTTTGTAAATTCAAAGCCATGTGAAATTTGAAGACGTGACATCTACCAACCCGCACTGGGCCACGTGGTAGATTACAGCCCACTTCCTCTCCAAGAGAGGAGGATTGTCTCCCAGCAGTGGGAACCTTATAGGCTGATTATGCATTATGCATAGTATTTTGTAACTGTCGTTAATGTGGTTTAAAATTTCTTCATTTATATCTATGATCCGTATGGTATACATGTATAATAAAGAGTATTCTATTCTATTCATATTTATTTTTTCATTTACTGCCATGTCATTTTCGTCAATATCATTTTGTTCATTCTACTCTGTTTGGCATCTTTATCACTTTGATTATGACTGACCTATGCATCTGTCATCCGTTTTTTGTTTTTTTTAGGGTTCTGTACCTCAAGAGGAAAAAACGGATCCTTTATAGGATCACTTAGTTGTCCATCTGTCTGCCTGTCAGTCTGTCAAGATCCTTTTTCTCAGGTACGCGTGGAGGTATCAAGTCGAAATTAATATCAAATACGTAAGTCTATGGTCCCTTAAAAGTTCTAAAAAAATCAAGCTTCTAAGTCTGCGCAATAAAAAAATACGGCCATTCATGTGACATATTTTGATACTCGCAAGTAAATCAAACCTATAAGGTACTTTTCGTTGACTTAGAATAATGAAATTTGGCAAGAAGCAAGGTCTTACAGCACAAGTAAAGGGAAAAGTCCGAAAATCATTAATTTGTAATTTTATCTACCTGGATAAAACTCTAGGGTTTAGGGGTTGACGTAATTTATCTACTTAAAACTTTTTGATTCACTCACTGACAGACAACGCACAGTTCTAGCCATTAGAATATGAGATTGTGCACAACAATTCTTATAATAATGTACAGTCAGCAACAAAAGTTGATTAACACTTCCAATTTTTTAATCTTAATTACTAAGCGAAATATATATTCAAGTCGGAACAGTAGTGCTATTCTGTAAATATCTCACCGTGAAAACATGAGTGAAGTGATCTTAAAGTGAGCTGTCAATAGTGTTGTAGCCACCACGTTTTGACACTCCGTAAAGAAACAGTGAAAACAACAGTTCTGAAAAGAACTTGTAGCCACCACTGGCCAGCACCTTTTGACACTCCGTAAAGAAACACTGAAGCAAACAGTCCTGAGAAGAACTTTTGGGTCTGCTAAAGAAACAGTACAGCGGTACGGGAACCGCGACGCCACACGCCGCCGTCGGACAACGCGCACACGACCTTTCTGGACGCCGCCTCGATTAATACTGGTGCACAAACGTGTGCCACCTATATTTATAAACTTCGGCGTTCCGAGCGGCGAGATGCGCTAGCGCGCGCCTGCAGCGACACACTGCGGAACAAACTGACAACAGGGTGCTGTGATCTGATTGGTCAATACTTGTACATAGGCAGTAGTTATCCTAGTTTGTAAGTAGATGTAAATAGTATTTAAGCTGACACATTTTGGAAATAAATTCATTCGTTCCACATCTTGACTGGAGTATCATTCTGCCTACCTACTTCTAGACCTGCAAAGTGGTGACCCCGAACAAAGCACACCTTACCTGACGAAGACCACCGAAGAGTCATCCCGCTTCAAGATGCTGAACCCCAGCGAAACGGAAAACCAGGCAAACCCAGCGACATCACACGCTATCACGAAGGCTGAAGCTGCCGGCATATCTCTCACCATGCGCATTCCACCATTTTGGCGCGATCGACCACGGCTTTGGTTTATAAGCTTTGAAGCCGCAACCAACGACCTCAAGAAAGGCCAAGCACAGCTCGCCCAGATGGTCATAGCACAGCTGGAGAAACAAGACATCGAGCAGATCGTGGATCTACTGTACAACCCACCTGAGACGGACCAGTACCAAGCCATTAAGGAAAGGCTCATATCCGCCTATGAAGAATCAGACAGCCGCCAGTTCCAGAAGTTACTATCAGAAATGGAACTTGGAGATCAAAAGCCGACCCAACTACTCCGGCGCATGCGAAACCTTGCCAGAGACAAAGTTCCCGACTCCACTCTGCGTCTCATGTGGACGAATCACCTACCATCACACGTTCGCTCAGTCCTTGCAGTCAGCGAAACGTTCAGCACAAAGACAGCACTCGAGGAACTCGCGTTACTCGCCGATAAAATGATGGAGCAGACTGCAACAACAGAAGTCGCAGCCGTCCAATCACCCGCACCACCGCCGCCATCCACGCCGCAAGCAGATACGCAGTTTCTCATCAATGAGATAAAAAAACTATCGCTAGACATAGCCGAGTTAAAATCAAGACCACAATACGACAACCGCCGCCGCAGCCGCTACCCATCTCGTAACCGTCAAGCGTCACGATCACGCAATCGATCAATAACACCATCACCATACTGCTATTATCACCGACGATTCAAGGAGCAAGCTAGACGCTGCACATCGCCTTGCTCATTCAAGAAGCAAAAGTCGGAAAACTAGACAGGACGTTGGCAGAGGCGGACACCGGCGTTCCAGACAAATCGCACCGCCTATATATCACCGACAGAAACTCAAAACTATCTTTCTTAGTCGACACGGGAGCCAACATTTCCGTGTTACCAAGAAGGAAGGGACAAGTAGCAACGCCGCTACCTTTTCAACTATACGCAGCGAACAACACTACAATAGCTACGTATGGCGAGAAGTCAATGACACTCGATTTCAATCTCCGACGCCCTTACAAATGGAAATTCATCATAGCTAACGTATCGAAGCCAATACTCGGAGCCGACTTCCTGAAGCATCACCAACTCATCGTCGACCTGAAAAATAGAAGACTAATCGACGGTGTCACGAGCTTAAAGGTCAACGCCCCGATACGACTATCAAACGAGCCAACCGTACGCAGCATCGACATGTCGCAATCATACCACGACATTCTAGCTCAATATCCCGGCATAACGAGATTATCATCGATGAAATTAAACTCCAATATCAACGTGCAGCATTTCATCGAAACGCAAGGTCAACCAATACATAGCCGCGCTCGACCAATCCCACCGCATCGCTTCGAAATAGTCAAGAAAGAATTTGAAAACATGATTGAACAAGGATTATGCAGGCCAAGTAAAAGCCCGTGGGCATCACCTCTACATATCGTACCCAAAAAGAATGGCGATATTAGAGTTTGTGGTGACTATCGCCGACTCAACTCCATCACCATACCAGATCGCTACCCCGTTCCACGCATCAAAGATTTCACACATCATCTATCCGGAAAAACAATCTTCTCCACAATAGACCTCAACCGTGCATACCAACAACTGAACGTACGAGAAGAAGACATAGAGAAGACGGCGATCATTACACCAATGGGATTATTCGAATTTCCACGTATGTGCCCAGGTTTGAAAAACGCGGGACAAACGTTTCAGCGGTACATCCATGAAGTACTGCGAGGATTGGATTTTGTGTTCCCATTCATTGATGATTTATTATTGGCATCAGAAGACGAAGCTCAACACCGAAAACACCTACGCATCGTCCTAAAGAAATTAGAAGATAACGGTATCACCATAAACCCCGCCAAATGCAGCCTAGGCCAACCACAAGTTCAATTCCTAGGATATACCGTATCAGCAGAAGGAATCAAACCTCCAGAGCATAAAATACAAGCAATCACCAATTATCCCAAGCCAACTACAATCGAAGAGTTAAGAAGATTTATCGGTATGATCAATTTCTATCGCGATCACTTACCTAACGCCGCTGCACTACAAGCACCATTGAACTCATACCTACATAATGTCAAGAAGAGAGACAAAAGTCCAATCACATGGAACGACGAAGCAAATCAAGCATTCGAGCAATGCAAAGCGAGCATAATAAATGCCGCTATCCTCGCTCACCCTTCGCACCATGCAACACTCGCCTTATTCTGTGACGCATCTGACAACTCAGCAGGCGCAGTATTACAACAATACATCAATGACACATGGCAACCTCTCGGATATTATTCCAAAAAGTTCACTGACGCGCAAAAGAAGTATTCAACTTTCGATCGTGAACTAGCCGCAATCTACATGGCAGTCAAACATTTTCGCAAAACATTCGAAGGGCGCCATCTCATCATATTCACCGATCACAAGCCGCTAACATTCGTAATGTCGAAAACTAACTCAAACTCAGAAACACCAAGGCGAACAAGACAACTTTTGTTTATCAGCGAATTTACCACCGACATAAGGCACGTGAGCGGTAAACAAAACATCGTCGCCGACACACTCAGCCGCATAGAAACGATATCATGCCCGTCTACAATCAACTACAGCGACATAGCAAGCGCGCAAGAAAGGGACAGCAACATTGAGCAATTATTGTCAAATGACAACATCACACTCAAGAAAATAACAATACCAAACACCGATGTCGAGTTATACTGCGAAACATCTACCCCATATGTACGACCGTACATACCCGAGCAATACAGACGAGAAGTTTATGACAGCGTGCACAATGTCAGTCATCCCGGGACGCGCACGACTCGCAAACTTACAACACGAAAGTACTTCTGGCCATCAATGAACGCAGACATCAGCCGCTGGACTCGAACCTGTATACATTGCCAGAAAAGCAAGATACAACGACACACCTACTCGAACATCACATCCTTTCCGCCAACCGAGCGTTTTCAACATTTGCACGTCGACATCGTCGGACCGCTACCTACAACAGCTCAAGGTCACCGTTACTTAGTAACAATGATAGACCGATTAACGAAGTGGCCCGAAGCAATACCGACCGATGAAATAACAGCAGATCGAATAGCTGAGATCGTCTATCAACATTGGATAGCAAGATTTGGATGCCCGAACACACTAACAAGCGACCAAGGTCGCCAGTTCGAGAGCCATCTGTTTCAAAACCTTATGAAGCAAATGGGAATTAAGAAAAATCGCACAACACCATATCATCCACAAGCTAATGGTATCGTCGAACGGTGGCATCGATCACTTAAAGCTGCATTACGCACCAAAATCTCCGACTCAAGTAAATGGATCGACGAGTTACCTACCGTGCTACTTGGGCTACGAGCCGCGCTTCGCACCGACACCGGTGTGAGCGCCGCAGAGCTTACCTACGGTTGCACCTTGCGCCTACCCGGCGAATTTTTTTCTGCACATACCCCCACACCAACGATGGATTATACTTATGTAGAAAAACTGCGAGATATTATTCAAGCAAACAAGCCGGAAGCCCTAACGGAGCATCACACGAATAATAAACGCATGTTCGTGCATGAAGATTTAAGCAAGTGCAGTCACGTATTTGTCAGAACAGATTCAGTAAAAAAACCATTACAGACACCTTACGAAGGCCCCTATCGAGTTATAAGCCGAACAGAAAAGGTATATAACATTCAGCTACCAAATAGACAATCCAACATATCAATCGATCGACTGAAACCTGCCTATATCGTCACGGAACATACCAGTACCTTACCGACAACCAAGATTACCGTACCAAGCAAAACCGTTACCTTTACCGAGCAAACCAAGAGTACCTCCAAAGTACCAACCATTACCAAGCAGCGAGCGCAAGCACCACCGACCAACGTGTCGTCACAGCCCGCCGCCATCAGGACAACACGCTCGGGACGTGTCATCAAGCCGGTACGCTTCGCTTGAAGGGGAGTACTGTAGCCACCACGTTTTGACACTCCGTAAAGAAACAGTGAAAACAACAGTTCTGAAAAGAACTTGTAGCCACCACTGGCCAGCACCTTTTGACACTCCGTAAAGAAACACTGAAGCAAACAGTCCTGAGAAGAACTTTTGGGTCTGCTAAAGAAACAGTACAGCGGTACGGGAACCGCGACGCCACACGCCGCCGTCGGACAACGCGCACACGACCTTTCTGGACGCCGCCTCGATTAATACTGGTGCACAAACGTGTGCCACCTATATTTATAAACTTCGGCGTTCCGAGCGGCGAGATGCGCTAGCGCGCGCCTGCAGCGACACACTGCGGAACAAACTGACAACAGGGTGCTGTGATCTGATTGGTCAATACTTGTACATAGGCAGTAGTTATCCTAGTTTGTAAGTAGATGTAAATAGTATTTAAGCTGACACATTTTGGAAATAAATTCATTCGTTCCACATCTTGACTGGAGTATCATTCTGCCTACCTACTTCTAGACCTGCAAAGTGGTGACCCCGAACAAAGCACACCTTACCTGACGAAGACCACCGAAGAGTCATCCCGCTTCAAGATGCTGAACCCCAGCGAAACGGAAAACCAGGCAAACCCAGCGACATCACACGCTATCACGAAGGCTGAAGCTGCCGGCATATCTCTCACCATGCGCATTCCACCATTTTGGCGCGATCGACCACGGCTTTGGTTTATAAGCTTTGAAGCCGCAACCAACGACCTCAAGAAAGGCCAAGCACAGCTCGCCCAGATGGTCATAGCACAGCTGGAGAAACAAGACATCGAGCAGATCGTGGATCTACTGTACAACCCACCTGAGACGGACCAGTACCAAGCCATTAAGGAAAGGCTCATATCCGCCTATGAAGAATCAGACAGCCGCCAGTTCCAGAAGTTACTATCAGAAATGGAACTTGGAGATCAAAAGCCGACCCAACTACTCCGGCGCATGCGAAACCTTGCCAGAGACAAAGTTCCCGACTCCACTCTGCGTCTCATGTGGACGAATCACCTACCATCACACGTTCGCTCAGTCCTTGCAGTCAGCGAAACGTTCAGCACAAAGACAGCACTCGAGGAACTCGCGTTACTCGCCGATAAAATGATGGAGCAGACTGCAACAACAGAAGTCGCAGCCGTCCAATCACCCGCACCACCGCCGCCATCCACGCCGCAAGCAGATACGCAGTTTCTCATCAATGAGATAAAAAAACTATCGCTAGACATAGCCGAGTTAAAATCAAGACCACAATACGACAACCGCCGCCGCAGCCGCTACCCATCTCGTAACCGTCAAGCGTCACGATCACGCAATCGATCAATAACACCATCACCATACTGCTATTATCACCGACGATTCAAGGAGCAAGCTAGACGCTGCACATCGCCTTGCTCATTCAAGAAGCAAAAGTCGGAAAACTAGACAGGACGTTGGCAGAGGCGGACACCGGCGTTCCAGACAAATCGCACCGCCTATATATCACCGACAGAAACTCAAAACTATCTTTCTTAGTCGACACGGGAGCCAACATTTCCGTGTTACCAAGAAGGAAGGGACAAGTAGCAACGCCGCTACCTTTTCAACTATACGCAGCGAACAACACTACAATAGCTACGTATGGCGAGAAGTCAATGACACTCGATTTCAATCTCCGACGCCCTTACAAATGGAAATTCATCATAGCTAACGTATCGAAGCCAATACTCGGAGCAGTAGTTATCCTAGTTTGTAAGTAGATGTAAATAGTATTTAAGCTGACACATTTTGGAAATAAATTCATTCGTTCCACATCTTGACTGGAGTATCATTCTGCCTACCTACTTCTAGACCTGCAAAGTGTCAACCCCTAGCATCAGGTGGAATGACGGCTCACTTCACGCTCACTTCACCTGAGTTATCACGGTGAGATTTTTACAGAATAGCACTACAGAAGTACCTAAAATTTTAAGAATATTATCTCTTAACAGTTAAACGAAATAAAAGCAGTTTATCGAAACTTTTTGTGTTAATCATGATGTCAAAAAGTAGCACTGTTAATCGACTTCTGTTGCTGACCGTACAATGAAACAGAACAGTAAGGTACAATTTTTGAAAATTCACCCTCTAAAGCGAAAGGGGTTAAATAGTGAATGAAAGTTTGTATCAATCTGCCTAGCCTTTTCCTAACAATTTTTGGGGTCGGCTTCCACTCTTACCAGATTCAAAAGAAAATCATAATTTGTCATATTTTTTACATGGATCGACTATAGGCAGTCTGACCTGCCTATATGAGTGGTTGTCAAACTTTCGGGCATCTGTCAACCAGTAACGACTGTCAAAGATCCACGAATGACAGCTGGGACCAACGTGCTTTCTTAAAGAGATCTTGGTATGTAAAGATGGTCACCCATCCACGGAAGAACCGTGGGTAGCTTAACCTGGTCGATCGACCCGTGCGTCTGTAATTACTTAGCCATAAGCCCCAGAATATTATATTCCTATGACGCAATAATACGCCTATTATAGAACCAACCCTTAATCACCAATATGAAGTCAATATCTCTATTTACAAAAGCTCTTTAGTAGAGATTAATAAAGGCTTTCGTTCAGAAGACAGATTATCGGCCTAATCTCTACGTTCAACGGAAAAGGTAGTGACGGCTAAGATGGAAATTAATTAACGTTTTGTTACCCGTTGACCTAGAAATGGATTATTCAATAATCATCTGTACGCTTCATTTATTTTGTTTTTAGGGTAGTTAAATACAACGTGTTTGGAAGCTCAGTACCAGCCTTCAGAGCGTTTACGCCGTACGGCATTTCATACAAACTTTCAAGTCCTTATTTTTCGAAATGAATGAACCGATTTTAATAAAACTTTATACGCATGAGCAAGATATATAGGTCTAAAAAGTTAGTTAAGAACATTTTCGAAAAATAGTGTTGCAGCTAAATTCGACCGATTTTAAATATTCCATAGAAACAGAGATTTCCAATTATCTTTTTTTTTTTAATAACTTTCCGAATAAGTTCTTAATTAACTTTTTAGACCTACGTATCTTGCTTATGCGTATGAAGTTTCATTAAAATCGGTTCATTCATTTCGACAAACAAGGTCTTGAAAGTTTAAATGAAATGCCGTACGGCGTAAACGCTCTTGAGAGAGTTAACACTAATAAGAGCATTTTGAGCCATGCCAACATGTCATAGACGAAGTATGGTTTATTTTTATTTTGAACTGCAAACTTTTAGTTTTAACTAGTTCGCGTGTGCATGATGTGTGTAGACGTCAAAACAATAAAACTTCTGTTGTGTCTTGTTTAGCGCACGCGAACCTGTTAAAACTGAAAGTATGGAGTTTAGTACTGTGCAATAAAAAAAAACGTAAGTAGGGTATAAGCTATCTACATACCAAGTTTCATCCAAATCGGTCCAGCCGTTTGAGCATGAAGAAGTAACAAACATACAAACACACACACACACACACACTCACGAACTTTCGCCTTTATAATATTAGTGTGATAGTGTGATTTTTCATCCATGTACCTACCTGTGTTTATTGTAATATTACCTGAAAATAAAATAAATATTATTTTCAATTTGTAATTAGGTACATATAAGGAGGAGGAGCTTGTGGCTAAGTAATAACAGCCGCACGGATCGATCCGTCAGGTTAAGCTACGCTTGCCGGGTCGGTCCGTGGATGGGTGACCATCTTTACATACCGAGACTGCTCCGTGCCTCGGAAAGCACGTTAAGCCGTTGGTCCCGGCTGTCATTCGTGGATCTTTGACAGTCGTTACGGGTCGTCAGAAGCCCGAAAGTCTGACAATCAGTCTTACCAAGAGGTATCGTATTACCCAGTTACTGGGTTGTAGAGGGCAGATAGGCAGTCGCTCCGTGTAAAATACTGGTACTCAGCTGCATCCGGTTACACTGGAAGCCGACCCCAACATAGTTGGGAAAAGGCTAGGCAGATTGAATTAGGTACATATAAGGTCGAACAAATGTATATACATGAATTAATTGTCAGAAGGTTTTAGGTGCCAATAGAATGACTACAGCGCTTTATTTTAAAGAGAAAACATTAAAAAAACATCTAGTTTTCCTTTTTTACCGGCCAGTCGATTGGCTATGAAAAAGAAGCAATTGAATTTGTCAGCAGATTGCTATCACAGCAACTCGGTAAACTTAATTAAATGAAATCCCTTAGTTAGCACTAACGGCTTTGTTTAGCCTGTTAGCTGGCTATCTTGTTGGACTCATCTCTTTAAAATAATTGTTTTCTAACACAAAGAGTCAAAACAAATTATGATTGAATGTCTAGAATTTAAAAGGGGCCATTACCGTTTGAGATTTACTCGGCGTTGCTTCTCAGAAACCGGAACCATTTTGTTCTGTAAGATCCTAAATTAAGCTTCAAAAGATGAACTGCTATACAGAATTATTATTTTTATATGATTAAATTACCGTTTTATATACATGTATTACTAGATTTTGCTAGTGGTTTCGTCCGCCCTATATTATCTGTCCCAAAAAAAATCTTTTCAATACACTTCCTCGAAAACTGGTTCATATCGCACTACGATTAGGTTCACAATGCAATATATTTCACACGCGTGCGATTTTTCATTTTCCAACACGTGTGCGGGAATAAAAATTGCCACAGATAACTTATACCTATACTTAGTCCAAATTGGTTCAATGCCTCTATTCATACCGTCTCTATTCGGAGGAGAATGTTTTTTTTTAATCTCGGCAAAGAGATATGCGTCTTTACGGCGTTTATTTTTTGAATATTTAAATAATGTTTATAAATAGAATATCATCAAAAACCATGATTATTACAATAAAAAAAACGTTTATGAACAAATTAACATTTATTTGTGTTCTAAACTCAAAAATATTAAAATTTTCTATTTTTCATATTAGGCTGTTTATCGGCTTTATTTGCTTCTCCTTCAACCTGGCGAAAGCAAAGCGCGGAAAAAAAAAAGAAAATTTAAATCATAGTTTCCTAATAATTCATGACAAAAATATTTTTCGTTATTTTATTTTATTTCTTCAAAAGTGTATTGAAAAACATCGTTTGATACACGTGGACATTTTTTATTACAGTCGGCTCAAAAACAACCTCGCCTACGGCTCGACTGTTAATTCCGCGTCGAATGCAATAACAAAAATTCTCCACTTGTATCAAAATGTACTATGTCTACATCATAAAGTTGACGAGTCATTTTTATTTTTATATCTGTTCATGATTGAACTTCAAGATGGACCTATAGTCCACAGACTTCTATACCATAATTCGACTCGATTCGATTCGATAGCCAGTCCCCTCACAACATACTTAGGGTGGGTTGCACCATCTTACTTTAACAATAACTAACATCGAACTGAAGGTGCGATGTTAGTTATTGTTAGAGTAAGATGGTGCAACCCACCCTAAGTATTCCATATCATCATCAACATCATTGACTATCCTGTTAGTTTGTTGTCTGTTTTACTTGCTTTTTTTCTTTTTTTTTTTTGTGGATGGGAAATCATCAAATGACTTCTCCCGCTCTGGGCAGACCGGGAGGGCGTGTCAGACTTTTACTGACTAAAACCCACCCATGTTCCTTCAGTTGCCCGTGCCAGGGCCACGGTATCTCTTTCGAACTACCCGTGACCCCGCCGGCATCGGCCCAATTGATCCCGTCACTGCTGACATCTCTTTGCGGCGCGCGTGGAACACAACGCGCCGTTGACCCGGGCCTGGTCCTTACCGGACGGCGAGCTGCCCATTACTCATCGTCTGCAAGCCCGCGCCTACGGTGGCCGGGAATCAGCGATAGATTCCCGCCGCCCAGGGCGTCTCCTACGGCGGCTAGGGGCGCGAGGGCGCGGCTGTTGCCTCTCCCTCACGCGTTCCGCTTCCTCCTTCGCGAGCATTACTGCTTCACAGAAGAAGGTGACGGCCTCCCATGGTCTGTTTTACTTGCTGAGTATAAACGTCCTGGTTGAGACTCTCACAGACCAAGAAAGTATGGCACAAAGAGAGGACGTTTATAGTCAGCAAGTCTGTTTTACTTGCTGAGTATAAACGTCCTTTCTTTGTGCCATACTTTCTTGGTCTGTGACAGTCTCAACCAGGTCGTACCTGCGATGTTCTATATTTAGAACATCGCAGGTAGCCTGTAGTATCTTGAATGGGTGTATGGAATACCATAAAACAAAAGAACAAATTAGATGCCAAAAACTCGCCCATAATTACGAAACAAAATTCAAAATAATCCACAGTTTGAATAAAAACGTTCGTTATATCACAAATGGCTATTAAATTCTCTAGTACGGTATGCCAACAATAAGTCTCTCAATTGGTGCATCGGAATGAATGCACAATCGTTCGAATGTGGGTCGCCGTCACAATGATGGTACAGAGTCAGGAACACGTATTGTTTGGATGTGGTAAGGCCGGATCGATTTCTTCTTTGAAGATTCTAGACGTATTCTATCATGGATTTTTCAAGTGGCTTTCTTAGGCTCATGTGAGTTGATGTTAACACTATACTTATTTTCTAGGTTAACCCTTTAGATGTCCAAATGTACTAGATGTACTAATTTATGAACCCGAAACCGGGTTCGCAACTACTGATGATGATTTTTTTTTACGTATTTTTTATATAATATTATTTAATATATATTTTTAATATTTTATTTTATATAATATTATCTAAGCTTATATACTTATTATATAAAGGATTTTTTTCTTATGCACACATGGGGTGCAGTCGACGCGTCAGAGGTAATCAATAGCACATAATTTGTGATATTAAAACACTCTCTCTACGTTGGCATCGCATTGAAAATACCTTGGTTTTTTGGGTGTTCAGTTCATTTTGTGTGTGTAAGATGTGAATTTTTGAGGAGTAACTATAGGTAAGAATCGTAGCAGGTAGCTGGTCTGTAGTTTCTGCCTGTCCCCACGGAAAGGAGGCGTGAGTTTGTGTAAGTATCTATGACATTTTGGTGGCCGCTACCGTCACGGATGGATTGACAGCCTGTTAGCCAGATTTTTCTATTAATAAAATAACCATTATAATGTTGTACTATTATCAGGACTTTTTTGTGACAGGTTCAGTTTCTTCTACGTGTGTATACCTTTATAAACTGCATACTTATATTATATGTGCTACATTTGTACCGTCCTTGTTTAAAATCATTAAAGTCGCATTATGAATTACGAGTGCAGCGTGTCTTATATGAGTCGAGAAATAAACGTTATAATTATGTATGGATAGTATGTCCTCACTTTTTAACCGACTTCAAAAAGGAGGAGGTTCTCAATTCGTCGGAACCTTTTTTTTTTATTTTTTTTTTATGTATGTTCCCCGATTACTCGAAGATGGCTGGACCGATTTGGAATTTTTATGTTTTGTTCGAGAGTGTATACATTACAGTTGGTCCCATATAAAATTGATTAACTTTGCTTCGGTAGTTTTTGAGTTAGCTTCAATAATACGTATTTTTTCCACACTTTTATATGGATGATGTTCTAGTTTGTTTTGCAGGTAGTGGTATTTGAATTTGTGTGGGGTAGGTACACAACTAAAAAGTGAAAAATAAAAACTCTTTTACAAAAAAAATACAACCGACTTCCAAAAACAACACTACAAAGTGAAAAATAACTTTAATTTCGGAAGTCGGTGGCAAAAAACGAAAATACATTTAACTAGACACCGACTTCCGAAATTAAAGTTATTTTTCACTTTGTAGTGTTGTTTTTGGAAGTCGGTTGTATTATTTAGATCTTTGGCTTTGTAAGGCTCCGTTTTTTACAGAAAGTGGTACCTAATTTCTTTATTTTAAGTAAGCCCAGTTTTTACCAGAGTCTACCAACTTATTTAGTTTAGTTTACCTGTATGCGCGTATCGTTGGCTTTGGCAATAGTTTATTCATGTTTACCAAGAGTTTACACGCATTACAAACTTGGAAGCATAATCTGAAGTATTTTCACAAACAATAATATAATGTATAGTTGATCTTATAATTGTGTTTCCGGGTGGTAATGCAATTATAAGGTCAACTATACGGTTGAACGTCATAGCGCGTCAAGACCTACCTTTGCTTCAAGACCTACATTTACGAATAAATTTGATTTGTTTTAATTTGACCATTCTGCCGTCCACTAACTAAAAGGCCGTTAAGCCACAGTTGGTCGTTTTTCACTTTGTAATGTAGTCTTACACAACTTTCGATGCTCTATCTTTTGGTGTAAGATTCATTTTTCTGTGATTTATAGTTTTAGAGATACAGAACATTGCTGAGCAGTTAAACCACATAAATTTCGTTACTCCCTTAATTAAAAAGCGGCTAAGCCATAATACTTCTCTAGAAAGATGTTAACATACTTTAACGGCAAATTGATGTATCATTTTTTTCTAAATTTACTTAACTAAAAGTACGTTATCTAGTCATGCTTGACTAAAAAACAGCTAAGCGTCTTTAACTACCGTCATGTATTGTGTCTTACAAATAACCATCTGAACATCGTGCCTTAACTATAAAGCAGTTATAAAGAAAAACTACACTAGAAAGCAGTTATACGCCAATAGCGGCTTTTAAGTTATGTATTGAAGTTAGTATTAGCTAAATATCAATCGCTAGAGAGCAGCTAAACGACAATACTAGACTAAAAAGCAGTTAAACGCTCGTGATTTTCATTTGCATTTGACCAGCTCAGGCTATAATTCCTTCCTTTTCACTTCGGGTGCTCATACCGATTACATCTATAGAGTCTAAACATATCGTTCGCTCGACTAGGAAATGAGGAATGCGAAATATGCGAATCTTATATATTGCATAGTCTTGATACAAACCATAATGTTCGCACGCAAGCTATACCTGATTGTAATGCATGTTCGACATGGGCAAAACACCATGACAAGTATAAAAAGGCAAGAGAATTATATGATTTACACAAAACTTTGGAACAGAATACTCAACAGATATATTTTAGTAGCGACTTAGAAAAAGTAATTATGTTACCACGACTAGATACGTTTAAATCCGTAATTGTTTGTCCTAGACTTACAGTATATAACCAGACATTCGCACCAGTACGAAAAATCACAAGATGTGTGAAACCTTTAGCCGCCATATGGCATGATGGTATAGCAGGCCGTAAACAGGATGATATCATGAGTGCTTATTACAGCTTTTTACTTAAATTTCGAGATATCCAATCAATCAATTTGTGGCTTGATAATTGTACATCTCAAAATAAAAACTGGTTATTGTTTTCTATGCTAAACCTCATCAATAGTGACTTAATAGCCACAAAAACTATCACTCTATTTTATTTCGAACCGGGTCACACATTTATGAGCTGTGATCAATTTCACCATCAAGTCGAATTATCGATGAAGCGGAAAAAGACCATTTAATGATTTCACAGACTTTGAAAATGCAGTGGCCTCAGCAAATAATGGTAAAGTACTGGTTAAATCCATGTAGCCTAAAGATTTTGTAAACTACGTAGGTAACGTATCAGATCGACGCATACATAATTCAAGTCCCAGAGCGTATCTTAAAAATATGACTCAAGTGTGTTTTAAACGAGGAAGTTTTAAAAGGAAGGAAGGGGGGTTTTTTAGTTTTATAAGGAAGCTTTTGATGAGGAATATGTGTCTCTTAAATTTTTAAACGATAAATACTTGAAGAACCCGCATTTTGTTTTAACATTTCGTACGCAACCGAAAGGAATAGATGAGGAGAGAAAGATTAATCTTTTAACAAAGTTATCGCCAATTATACCTAAACATAAGATGTTATTTTGGCAAAATTTACCGATCATTGAAGGAAATAATATATCTGAATTGAACCAGAAGAAAAACAAAAGGAAGGTAACTTTGTAAACTAGGATATGTAGTAAACATAAAGACTGAAAAAGTGCCTTTAGAATAATGTTGATTTTATATTTTATTAAATATTTTTGTTTACTTTATTACTTAATTTTGATAATACTACACGAGTGTTACTAGGTTTAGTTGCTTATTTACCTAATCTGATTTACTCATTTTGTTAAAGTTTTTAATTAGTACTTAAGCATAAAAAATGGCTGAATTTATGTTTTTATATAAAGTCTAATATTTAATTGATTATGACGTTATGTGTTACGCACAATTATATTATTTCAACTTTACAATTATTGATCTCTGATTGTGATATGTTTATTTCATAAGTGCATAAGAATTTGAAACCAATGTGTGTCATGTGCCATAAAGCTTTCAAAAACGATACTTACATGTGTTGGGTATTTTAATAAAATAATTATAATATAATTTTTCGGTTTCGCGAATACTGATTATTATTAAAGATGTAATTGTGATCTCATTGCTGAATAGGATTTGTAAAAAGTTAACTTGGTTTTTTTATTTTATATTGTTTAATTAATAATAAGCTATTTGTTAAGTTTCTACATAATTTAATTAGACGTACTGATTGTCTATTCTTTTTTATTAATAAATAAAGTTCTGATTTTCATAAAATAGTTTTTAACTTCTCAACTTTTTATCCGCAAGTGCTTATTTAAAAGGCAGTTAATTGCGAGCGAGATGTCTTTAACTGCCTTCTAGTTGAGCAATAGGAGAACCAGTATAAAAATATGTTTTACAATACCGAACTTAAAAGCGTTTAAAATCCCATAACTGCTTTCTAAGTAAGCAGAGTTAGTCTTCCAAGTGTTAGTTACTAGGCTATAAGTCTGTTAAAATCCTTTAACTGCTTTATAACTAAGTATATTTTGATAACTTTTACTATAAGTACAAGACGTGGCAGCTACAAGAAATTGCTTTACTATAAAGCAGTTAAAGTATGGTTAGCGGCCTTATAGTGCAGTATTTTATGTAAAAATGAAATAAATTGCTTAGCTAAAAGTTAGAAAATGAATTTAAATAAAATGTGATTAATATAAACGAATGAAATATATCACATATTGTGCAAAAAGACTATGCCTACGTATATAATTTGCAACCTTGTTCCTAGGTAGCATACTTTTCAAGAGACATCAATTCCCACTTATTTTTGCGTTTTCTCGAAAACTACTTTTTGCACTTAGCTGCCTTTTAGTTAGTGGACGGCAGCATTGTGACAGTTACATAGATACAGTCAGGCCGTTGAGAGAATGAGTTCTTGGCTCCCGTCAGTTGGACAATTTCTATTAGTATCTAATGATCAAATATGAAAAACACATATTCGTTGTGTAAACTGAGAAGTATCAAGAACGCATTTTCTCGACAGGCAGACTGTAGTTTCGTCCTTTGTGAAGTTTCAATTTACTGAGAATTTTTGTCAAAAATGGTAAAGAAGTTACGAGATCGACTATACAGTATTACTAAGTACACAGTTTAGTATCGGCCATGGGACCTCTTCGTACTCAATGTATCTTCTGTTATTGTTAACTGTATTGACATTTGATGTATTGATCTAACACATAAGCACCCCGTGGGATTTCGATCTTAATACTACAGATATATAGCATGGATTCCCGGAGCGCGTCGGTCTGCATGTAGGCTTCGACACTACGGTATAATCTGGGTCATTTGTTTCAGGAAATAATAAAAATAAAATAAAAATACCTTTTTATTTCTTGCATGTACTTCATTACATTCCCTGGTATGTAGTTACTTTTATATTAATTTGCTTATCCAAGCGTTAATCCTTATTCCTTGTCTACATTATAAAGGAAACCTCTATGCAAAATTCCAGTTTTCTAGGTTTTGGGCTGGGCGTTGGTGAGTCAGTCAGTCAGGACTTCTATTTTTATTTATTTATAAAGACCAGCAAGAACCCCCCGTCTTCACAGGTGAAGGCTTCCTCCAAAATTAGCCAATTGCCTCGGTCTTCGGCTACTTCTGTCCAGTGTGGACCGGCGATATTTTTAATTTCATCATCCCATCTTCTCATAAGCCTTCCTTTGCCATTTGTATCACGAAATAAATGATGTAAAAAGACCATCACATAGCCGCTATAAACGCATTAAGTAGAACAAAACTTAGTAACAGTGAGTAAAAATTGGGAAACGACATATTTGTTTGGTGAGAAGAATCGTTGTTTACTGTAACGCGAAATGTAACGCACGGAAAACATTGTAGGCAACGGTTAGATTCTCCAGTATAAGCTAATTTCACATTACATAGGATTTCCTTCCAATGAGAGGTCAGTGTAAACTGGAAATATATAGCTTGATGTGTAGTCATGTGTAGAGGAGTTGCTGGGGCATCTAAAGTTACAACATTAAAAACTTGTTTTCGTGAAAAAAGGTTAAAAAAAACCAGATAATTGTCTTTTTAATCCCGTTATTGTAAGCCAAGCTCAAGGTTTGTCAGCGAGCCATGGAGCGCAGTATCCTGGAAGTTCGATTTTTGGACCATATTTATAAGGAACACAACAATATGCCAAACCCAAGAATGCGGACTTTACTCAGAAAGCCGCTAAGCTTACGTGGGGGGTCTGGGCCGGTCATGTCTGCTGCATGCCAGATGAGAAATGGGCTAAAAGAACCACCAAGTGGGTCCCATTGAAACGCAGAACGACATCGCGGCAAGCCAAGTCGAAGATGGCGGGACGAGCTCGACTCCTATCGAAAGGACTTCAATTAAACATTATTATATTATATACTATTTATCTATTTACGTATGAATACGAATAACTGTGCATGGTATCTGTTTGTGTTAAATATTTTTTTTGTTATGTATGTATTCGTTTATTAAGTAGTCAATCTGCCTAGCCTTATCACAAATATGTTAGGGTCGGCTTCCAGTCTAACCAGATGCAGCTGAATACCAGTATTTTACATGAAGCGACTGCCTATCTGACGTCCACAACCCATTAACTGGGTAATACGATGCCCTTGGTAAGACTGGTTGTCAGACTTTCGGGCTTCTGACGACCCGTAACGACCGTCAAAGATCCACGAATTACAGACGGGACCAACGGCTTAACGAGCTTTCCGAGGTACGGAGGAGTCTCGTTAAGTAAAGATGTTTATTATGTAGTATGCTTTTTAATTAATATTTGCTTGAGCTTGTTTATAACTGGCGAAATGTGTGTATACTCATATCTGCCTACATTTTCTGAAAATATAGGCGTAATTGTTATGAAGTTTAACCAATATCTGAGCATCAATCCGAGCACTTCGCAGAACAGTGTTGTGTTCAGCGTGCAAGCATTAATGAACAGGGATTGTGTCCCAAGTTGCTTTATTGTAATGATTTCGAAATTAATTTTGTTGTTGGGGACAGAATTGTTAACAATTTCCTTCTGTAGGTCTTTAATAATATAATGTTTACATTAATGCATTGATCGATGCGTTGTTCAGCTAGACTGGTTGACAATGCGTGGTAGGTAATATACTAAAATACTAAATATGTGCCTGTTTCATAATATAGATAGATAGAATAATAATATGTTTTTTTTTTTGCTCTATGCGTTATTTATTGGAACAAAGTTCTTTAACACGGCTTGCGGTAAGAGTAAACTTGTAGAAATTGTCACGTAACGAAAAAGCGTTACGTTCGAAAAGTCAGTTTCAAGTGTCAAAAAATGTTGTTTTTGTTATAATACAGAGAAATATATTACAGGAGCTCGTGGCTAAGTAGTAACAGCTGCACGGGTAGATCGATCAAGTTAAGCTACGCTTGCCGGGGTTGGTCCGAAGATGGGTGACCATCTTTACATACCGAGACTCCTTCGTGCCTCGGAAAGCACGTTAAGCCGTTGGTCCCGGCTGTCATTAGTGGATCTTTGACAGTCGCTACGGGTCGTCAGAAGCCAGTGAAGGCAGTTACTTGGTCTGATACTGATCAGACCAAGTAACTGCCTTCACTGGACTTTCTCCGGACAAGTTGTAGTTGCTGTCATTATTGCTATATCTTACTGTCAAAGTTGGTTGCTGAACACAGAATCATCGAAATACTGATCAGTGCTCGTAAAGCTTAAGCCTGGCTGGCAAAAGAATTTATTTGTCATCTCAATAATGATGTTATTTGAGCACAGAAATATGCCTATTCATAGTTAAACCTACTTTAATTAATGGAATAATAGCCTTCTACGAGTATTTCACTAATAAGTCAAACTCAAACTTAAAGCATTTATTTCAAATAAACCAATTACAGTCACTTTTGAATTGTCAATGGGTTGGTCGGTCAGAGTATAGTTCAACCTATATTATTGCTTGAATACTGAAGAAGGAAAGTTGTTCCTAGTCCTTTCAACAAAACACGCCATAATTGTCATGTATCTACATTAGTCCTTTAGTTATTAAAATTATTTCTAGCATAAGTACATGATGTGGCTGTGCTTTTTCTAAAAAAAAGAAATCGACCTTGAGAATTCTGTGTTACTAAATGTCCTTCTCTTTCATCTATCATTGATACAAAATCATTTTGAGTTTTCTTATCGCCTGCAAGAATGATAAATAAAATAAAATAAATAAAAAAGCCTTTTATTTCATGCATTGAAAACATTTAACATTTTTACATGTCTTGTGTATGTTAATACAATGTAATTATTTAAAAAATAATTTTATTGTTACATAAGTTGTTGGTCTAACACTTCATAACAATTAATTAATAATTTCCTTATTATCTTTTCATTTGTAATAATAACAGATAAAATGATAGAGGTTGCAAATTCATTGTTAAGCCTGATATACAAGGTGAGGTTTATTTGTCTGTGGCATTCCATAGTTGAAGCAACGATAAGGCATACCGCACACGAGCCATACGCTACAGCCACAAAACGCCGCCACCTGTAGCTGTAAGCGGCTACTAACCGCTACTTTTATAAGCCATTACTAGCGGTTTAGGTTAGTGGTCGGTGGCCACATAAAGCGAGAAGCGACCTATCCTGGCGTGTAGCGACCACCAGCGTTATCCGTATGCGGAGAGTTCATATAACATTTGCGAAAACTGTAGTCTGCAGCTCGGTAGCGGCATTTTGTGGCTGTAGCGTGTGTTCCGTGTGCGACAAGGCTTAAAGTTGCACCGTCTAAGTAGTGTTTAAACGATGCAAGTCATTTGTTGTATGCCATAGGCAAGAAACTGGCTTCGTGTAAATGTGGCTTTACGTTCCACACAGCTGATTACATTGAAAAACAAAACAACACAATGCTACACACACATGCAGTGTAAAAATCACCGGTCGTTATTCAGTACACAAGTTGGCACGGCCCCATGAATGAATGAGCAATTACAATTAATTATTGCCAACAAAACTGCCGTATCCTATAGTATTTATTGTTAATGTATCGTGTGCGCAGATTGCCAATTACATGTCTTCCGTTCATAGTTCAATCTTTTCATTTCGTTCACTCGTTTCTGTTCTATGTAGGGTCTTGTAATGATTCATGATGTATTTGAGGTCCTGGTTTGACAGTTGGATTATTGTGTAACCGAATTAATATTTATTGATTGGATTAAAGAGGTATGATTGTAACAATGTTGAGTTTGAATTTGGTATGGAATGAGTTTTTAATGAATATGTTATCTTTATTTATCAATCAAATTGTATGATCATGATTAACCGAATCGGTGTCTCTGAAACAGCCGAGGACTCATAACAGTACAGGAAAAGAGGATTTTTTACGCTGGTAAGCTATTTTATAGAAGAATTAGTAATTTTAAATCAAATCAAATCGTTTATTTGTGGTGCATGGGTTATACAGGTGTTGCTTACATAATTATATACTTAATAATGTTAATTCCATGATCAGCCACTTGGACATACAAATTATTAAATTAAATTAATGAGAAATTTAATTAATAAATTATTAATGAGAATATGATTATAAAATTCCAATGATTAGACATAAATTCTATTATTACTATTAGCCACGACAAACGCAAGATAACAACAATAAATTTACGTCAAGATACATAAAACATTTAAAAAATTCACGTCGATAAAAATTCAGCAACACAGTAATAAAAATTTTCTATAAGAAATTGGAACAATTTATTTTTAAAGACATGATTATTGCCACATTCTTTTATGTCATTAGAAATCTTATTGTAGGTCTTTGTGGCCATTGCAAACACACTTTTCCCAAAGAGGACAGTTCTATACTAATAGATAAGACATCACCATCACTATTTACATTAGAGGTTAAATCGCGCAATAGAAAAGTTACTTCTATTGCGCGATTTAACCTCTAATGTAAATAGTGATGGTGATGTCTACGACGCGATTTAGTGCGATCTACTGATGTGGTGACATATAAATATACAATACATCCAAATTTCTGTAACATATATCAAAATTAAATATTAATTTACTATCCACGTATGTCCACGATTGAGAAGGGGCTCGTGGCTAAGTAATAACAGCCGCACGGGTCGATCCAACAGGTTAAGCTACGCTTGCCGGGGTTGGTCAGTGGATGGGTGACCATTTTTACATACCGAGACTTCTCCGTGCCTCGGAAAGCACGCTGTCATTCGTGGATCTTTGACAGTAGTTACGGGTCATCTGAAGCCCGAAAATCTGACAACCAGTCTTACCAAGGCGTATCGTATTACCAATTACTGGGTTGTGGAGGTCAGATAGGCAGTCGCTCCATGTAAAAATACTGGTATTCAGCTGCATCCGGTTAGACTGGAAGCCGAACCCAACATAGGTAGTTGGGAAAAGGCTAGGTCGATTGATTGTATGTCCACGATTTAAAGTGTGTAGCATTTGGTTTTTCTCGTCAGTACTAGAGCTCTTTGTGTAAGGAAACCGGATATTGTACAGCTGTCATTCCATCCGACAGTCGTCACGGGCAGTTTTTAATGACGGACAACTAGTCTTACCAAGGTATATCGTGTTACCTAATAAATGAGTCGAGGACAGCCAGTTGCCTCATGTAAAATACTCGTATTGAGCTGCATCAGGTTAGACTAGGAGCCAATCTCACATCCATTGCCCCCCATTCCATAGGACCCGAGATAGTGGCGCGTAGTGTTCCACGCGCGCCTCTCTAAGACGTAATGGGGGAGTTCAACACCTCACACCCCCCTATGGGACGTGGCCCGCATGCCGCGGGCGTCCGGAGAAGCGGAAGTCACACTCGCACCAGCAGCCCCCGACGCAGGTGTACGAGGGAACATCGGGGTGGTTTTAGTCAGTAAGAGTCGGACAGACCCCTCTGCCCACCCCACGGCGGAAGACATCCATGAGGATTTCTACCCCGACAAAAAAAAAAGGAGCCGTTCCCAACATAGTTGGGAAAAGGCAAGGCAGATGATGATTTTTATAACAGCATCTTTAAACAAACAAGTGGATTGAATATTAAACGAACTCCATTATCATGATCCAATTAAAACTTATCACGAAGTTGATTACGGTCTTAATGAACCGTTCTTTACTTTGTCTTGTACTCTCAAACAAACGTGTACACACAGCAGCAGGTCAAGTTGCCACAAACTGTCAAATTTTCTCATTCAATTTTGAACTTAACCGTCAACATTTGAAGGTTTAAAATTATTTGGCCCTCTTCCCTTTGTTTAGCAGTAAGAAGACGAAATAAGTAAGCTTATACCCGTAGCTTTGCCTGCGTGGAGGACGAAAAACGACAACGTCATTTCAAAATACTGGGTGTAAGTGTAAATGTTACGGTAAGTATGATTAATTGAAAATTATTAATAATTGTCTATCATTATTAATAATTACCGAAAGTCGAGTTAAAAGTAAGAAATTAATCACATTTACCGGTGATTATTAGTTAGGGACGTGGGGTGCGCACACGACCTGTTTTCGCCGTCACTCCTAGTCGTACAAATGCAGGCTTGCGGCACCTCTACGTCGCCTTACAGGCAATTTTAATGAGTTTTTCTCTAACTTAGATCTATTTGCTTTATCCGTTGAAAAATTTAAAAAGATCTTGCTTGACACAATCAAAAATGTATTATAAATTTCTCTAGTGTTCCATGCTGCTGTAATTTATGTCTATCTTTTCTATTCTGTCCGACTTTTACTTTATCAATTTTGTCTTTGCCTTTTTGTGTATCTGTGGAGAACGTTGTTGGTTGCACATTTGTATAACTCCTTATTTTCTATTTATTTGTAATATATAATGTGTAATTGTTTGTTCTTCCGAATAAATAAAATAAAAATAAAATTATTAATAATGTAACCTTAGTACCGATAAATGTAATAATTTTCAAAGTTTATTTAGTTTCAGTACCTACCTTTGTGTATTGCGGTAGGTATTATCAATAAATACCTATGAACAAAGAAATAGAATAAATATTTTAAATTTTAATGTTGATTTTACGGAGTCTACGATTGTACTTATATTTTTATATTTTTAAGCAAAACCAAAGAATAAACGATTTTACATGTACCTAAGTTTTTTTTATATGTATTTGAAAGTACTGTGGTATTATAAACTTCGAGTCCTATTTTATTTTATTACTTTTACCAACGAGAGTAGTGATAAATTTCAATTTTATATTCACATTTACCAAATCATGAGGTAATAAATAATAATGATGGATAATTATTAATAATTTTCAATTAATCACACTAACCGTAACATAAACACCGCTATCCTTTTAAGGGGTAATTGTGCTTATCATTATGAACAACTTTTATTGTGGGAGCAAACCTGAAATCACGAAAACATAATCAGCCGTTCCCTACATTTTTGACGAGTAATGTTAACATAAGTGTACGGAAAAGCTGATTTTATTTTCGCGATTTCAGGTTTGTTCCCATAGTAAAAGTAAGCATAATGATGTGTGATGACCCCTTAAAAGGATAACGGTGTTTACACTTACAGCCTGTATATCCCAAGGAAACGTACTATCACGATAAATAGTAAGTCCTAATCTAGGTCATGATCTACCCGTGTGCTTATCACCCCTTACAGCGTAATGATTGGTGAAATGTGGCTGAACTGTCACCTCTGGCTACCCGTTGAAGTTATGTGAATCACTTAATACTTTCTTAATGAAGATAGTTTTATGATCAAGATCTTATTAATCCTTATCAAATGTGTTTTCCTCTACAAGTTCATTAGTTTCTTTGGTTTTTTAAACTGTATGGTCGTCGATAGTAACGCGAAACGTAAGGAATTTCGTGAAGCTAAAACAATGAGGGATATTTTCTATTTCTTTTTAATTCTTGGACTTTGTGGTACGATTCTTTTTGTTCCATTTTTTGTAAGATATTTTTGTTTATAAAAACTAGCGACTAGTTACGTTGTTCTTGCAATTGAGTGTCACTGAGGATGATCGTGAATATACCTATATTACCAAAACCTTTTTTTTTTGTACACCGTTTAAAAAAACCGGCCAAGCGCGTGTCGGACCACGCAAAATGAAGAGTTCCGTAGTTGAAAATAATTTATTGTAATTGAAAAACAAGAAAGTACAAATTAACGATTTTAGGATTTTTTCCTTTACTTGTAAGGTGACACCTTGCTTTATGCCAAATTTCATGATTCTAGGTTAAAGGGAAGTGAGTACCTATCAAAATATGTCGCATAAATAGCCTTATTTTTTTATTGTGTTGACTTAGAAGCTTGATTTTTTTGAGATTTTCAAGGGACCATAGACCTACGTATTTGATATTAATTTCACTTGACACCTCCACGCGTTCAAGGGAAAAAGGATTTTGACAGACTGACAGATAGACGAACAACGAAGTGATCCTATAAAGATTCCGTTTTTACCATTAGAAATACGGAACCCTAACAAATGGAAAGAAATGGATTACTGTAAACGGACCACCTGTATAAACCACTTAGAATTAGAAATCAGACATCATCCCGAAAGGCGAAAGCGTCAGAGTAGCCCACGAAATTAAAATTTTCACACGTTTTTTGCGGGTTTTCATATCATACTGTGATTTGCCACAGTAACATGCAAATAAATAATTATATTTACAGAATTTTAATCATAACAAAAAAAATCTGCCTAGCCTTTTCTCAATTATGTTGGGGTCGGCATCCAGTCTAACCAGATGCAGCTGAATACCAGTATTTTACATGGAGCGACTGCCTATCTGACCTTCACAACCTATTAACTGAGTAATACGATAGCCCTTGGTACGGCTGGTTGTCACTTTCGGGCTTCTGACGACCCGTAACGACTGTCAAAAATCCACGAATGACAGCCGGGGGCTGGGATCAATGGCTTAACGTGCTTTCAGAGGCACGGAGGAGTCTCGGTATGTAAAGATGGTCACCCATCTACGGACCGACCCCGGCAAGCGTAGCTTAACCTGATGGATCGACCCTTGCAGCTGTTATTACTTAGCCACGAGCTCCTATTCATTATAATCATAACAATCCAACTCTTTAAGATCAAATTTCCTTTTTAAATGACTATTTCCTGGATTCATGACATTTGACGGCAATTTAACTTATGGAGTTGTATTTATGATCCTAATAATTATAATTCTGTAAATAGATATTGGTTACGGACGCGAGTCCTATTTTAATCAACATCCTTTGACTCTGACAATTTCAATTTTGCAGGCTACCAATGCGCATCCCTCTTAATAGCCTAGTCCCATTTTGAGGGCTGTAGCACATCTCCGCCGCAAAACCACAAAACTGCGAAACTACATGATGTTTCGCTACTGTTCCGCAGATGCTCCGTTACTCCAGTAGCAGAACATTATGAGCGACAGTTGAAATAAACTACTGCCGTTTCGCGGCGGAGATGTGCAAGGGCCTGAAACTTAGTTTTTATTTCAGTGGATATGTATCTATCACAAGATGTAGAACGAGGACCACACGAACCTCAATACAAAGTGGTTACTAAAGAGCCTGAACCATTGGAGTACTATGATGATACTGAAGTAGTCAGAGGCAACTGCTACTCAGAAGAAAACCACTGCGCATCAAACAAGTACGATTTTTATAACATAGGTACTAGCTGCTGCCTGCGGCTTTATAATTGTGTATGACATACCGTCACCAGTAATCTACGTTTGCCCTTACTGCTACAACATAAAGACACTGTCAATATCTGCTTATTTACTAACTAGCTGTTGCCCGCGGCTTTGCCCACGTGGATGTTGATAAATCCCTATTGAATCACAATTGTAGTTTTTTGCAGCAAACAACAGGATTTGCGGCACAATTGCGGCTGTAAGCGATAAAACAGCAGTAGCTAGCAGATGATGTTTAAACGGGTAGCTGTAGGTGTGCTGTATGTGGGGCTGTGGGTGTGTGTGTGGGTGTGTATTGGTGAGGAAACCGGCATGTCCTAGAATCAATAATTCGAAGACATGTGACATCTACCAACCCGCACTGGGCCCGCGTGGTGGATTACGGCCCACACCAATTTTTAGAGAGGAGGCACGTATCCCAGCAGTGAGAACATTATAGGCTGATTATGGATTATTATATCTGCTTAAAATGTAATGCAATGTTAAATGCGCATGTTTAGACAGCCTTTGTGTTTGAGCAAAAAGCATTTATATAATCAAGCTATCCAATATAAAGCCTGATTTACACGGTATTTATTAATTGCTCGTGGCCTACCACAAGTTGAAGCAACAATGAAAAATGCACTGTCTGATGCAAGTAACACTAGTTAAGCAAGAAACTTGCATCTTGTAAATAGGGGGTTGATACACTTCCGGACACCTGAATCCAGCCCCCTGCATTTTTTGTATAAAGTTCTACACGTATAGCTTTTTAAATAGTCGTTAATTCAAATTTTTAACAATGATTATTTCATCATTTCATCCGAAAGTCGTCCACTGCTGGACTTAGGTTTCCCATAAGCACCGCCACTTCGACCGGATATGTGCTTCCCGCATCCAACGGATTCATGCGGTCTTCACGAGGTCATCGGTCCACCTTGTGGGAGGCCTTCCAACGTTACGTCTGCCGGTACGCGGTCGCCACTTCAGAATCTTTCGGGCTCATTGGCCATCTGTTCTGCGAGCAATGTGTCCTGCCCACTTTTTTTTTTAAATAAAAAAAAAAAAACACCACTGCCACTTATGTTCGGCAATTGTTTGTGCTACTCGTATGTCAGTTACCTTGGTTCTCCTGCGGTTCTCTTCATTTCTGATTCGATCACGAAGGGAAACTCCAAGCATAGCCATCCCCATTGCCCTTTGGGTGACTTTTAGCCTTCTAATAAGGCCCATTGTGAGCGACCACGTTTCAGCGCCGTAGGTCATCAGGTCACTGGCAACACGCACTGGTCAAAGACTTTCGTCTTGAGACACTGCGGTATATGAGACGAGAATATATTGCATAGCATCCCGAACGCCACCCAGCCTGATCGGATTCGACGATTGACCTCTTTCTCGAAGTGAATGATTTCTAACACCAAAGTAAAAAGTAACCTATCGGTTTCCAAACTGCATACAAACTTTTTATTTTCATCATTATTTTGATGGCCATTTTTTACCTACATGGAAAAGTGTGTCTACTGTGGCTCGATGTAGGAATCCTGAAGTGTATTAGGTGAAGGAGTGTAGTTCGTGAATCTGTAAGCGTAGCATAAGATGCCGCCAACTTGCGATGAAACTTGCGAGAGGCCTACGTCCAGCAAGCAGTGAACTGAGAATGGCTGAGTTGACGGGGTACTTATTTTTTTTTTTAATGTCGATAAAAAAAGTTATCTAGGCTGGAACTTCCTTTGTTAAGCTAACATTTTTATTTATTTCAGATTGTATGTTCCCAAAGCAATATGCGTTTATAAGAAAAAAGTGGGATTGACAAACTTTTATGGTCTGTGTTCAATAAAACTACAAAACTGTTTAATTAGACAGCAAAAGAGATTCAACGATGGGTCTGCTTCTCTAGACGGTACGTAGTTAATTAGATTACCAATTGACTCATAGTTTCAAGAATACAGAAAATGGGAAAAAAAACTGATCTGGCACTGGTTGTCATCAAGAAATAAAGGCTTATTTATTTATTACTAGCTTTGACCGCAGCATCGCCTGCGTGGATGTCGGAAAATATCCCACGGGAACGTACTACCGTGAAATCCTTCCTTATTCCTTGTCTGCATTATAAAGGTAACCTCTGTGCAAAATTTCAACTTACTAGGTTCAAGAGTTAGGGCTGGGCGTTAATGAGTCAGTCAGTCAGGACTTTTCTTTTTACTTATATAGATTATTTGGTTCTTTATTAATAACAGACGCACGGGTCGATTGATCGCGTAGCTGGTCCGTGGATGGGTGACTATCTTTACATTCCAAGACCCCTCCGTGCCTCGGAAAACCAGTTAAGATCTTTTTTTTTCAGTCGTTACGGGTCGTCAGAAGCTCGAAAATCTGACAACCAGTCTTACCAAGGGGTATCGTATTGCGTTAACCAGTAACTGGGTTGTGGATGTCAGATAGACAGTCACTCCATGTAAAAGACTGGTATTCAGCCAGGAGCAGTAGCAGCAGGAGCAGTTGGTTTTAGGTTGGTGGTGTTGGTGGCTGCATCCGATTAGACTGGAAGCCGACCCCAACATAGCTATAGTAGTAGTCGTTTGTGCCATTCGACCGAATACATTATGGCATGGGACTGCACCAAACATTTTTGCCTTTATGTGGGGTCTATAAGGCACTTCATCTTTAGATTGTAGACTCGGGGAGATCAAGTCATGCCTGTCATAAGACGCCTGGCCTACTAGGAGCTCACAGGCCACTTAGGGTTGGTGGTGACTGGGCACGCCACAATTGCGGCGATAAGTCCCCTCTTTGAGGAGTGGTTGGTGAGGTGCCATGGCGTCCTCACCTTCCACCTGACGCAGGTCCTCACAGGACACAGTTGTTCCGGGAGGTGCCTGTTGAGGATAAGGCGGGAGGAAACGCCTTGATGTCACCGTTGTATGGATCGCCCGGAGGACACGGTGAAGCATACAATGGAGGTCTGCCCGGCTTGGGCGGAGCACCGCTGGGTTCTTGCGGAGGCAATCGGCGGCGGCGATCTCTCGCGTCCGAACCTGATCCAGGCTTTGGTACGGAGCGAGGTTGCATAGGAGGCCGTCACCTCCTTCTGCGAAGCAGTTATGCTCGCAAAGGAGGAGGCAGAACGCGTGAGGGAGAGGCAACTGTCGCGCCCTCACGCGTCTGGTCGCCGCTGGAGACGCCCTGGGCGGTGAGAATCCGTAGCCGATTCCCGGCCACCGTAGGTGCGGGATTGCGATGGGATTGGATTCCCTGGCCCCCTGGAAATTTAAAAAAAAATCTGCTTTCTTCTAGTTTCACCACTTTTTTTAAATTTAAAGTGTAATTTTTGTTAAAAATGACTTAACTTACATAATTTCAATCGATCATTTAATTTTTACCAACCTTGCAGTATTAAATTTCGCAAAACATTTCACTTTCCGTTAAGGTAGTTTCGTCAAAAATTTCCTACTTGATAAAATTATGAAAGAACTCTAAAGTGTTTATTTTATAAGAGCAAATTACATACCATTAGAAAGGTCACACAATAGGGATGTTTTGCTAGAATTGGAACTCCTCAATCATATTTTGTTTTTTTTTTTAGTGCAAGTTGAAATTAAGATTTAAGTATTTTTTACATCTTCCTGTAAGTTTGAGGACTCATATCTTTTTGTTTAGCTAACATCTGAATAAAGCAATAATTTTATGAGAATTTGCCAACATTAAAGATTAAAAAAAAAAACAAAATTTGTTTTACTCATTTTTAATAAAAATTACACTTTAAAGTTAAGAAAGTGGTGAAACTAGAAGAACGCAAAAAAAAATTTTCTTTTAATATCCAGGGGGCCAGGGCCAAATAAATTAGGGCTGAGTAAGTAGCAGATGACCCCACCTATCCACCATTTTCGTATGTTCAATGTTCTGCCAAACACCCGTATATTAATGTAAAGTGTAAGTATATGATGTAAAATGCCTGTAGTACGTAGATACTAAATACTAGCTCCATAAAAGTATAGCGTGATGATAATCATTTAAAAAGTTAAATCTATAATTATCAGCAATATTTAAATCTTTTGGGTCATGTTTAGTATATGAACATAAAGCAACACTGTTCATCCCCCATAGCAAATAGCGTAAAAATTTATAGCTTATAAACTAACCAAACATAGAAAAAATATCTATGCAACATTAGATCAAAATCTATTTAGTAGTTTTTGCGTTATGCATACATTCAGACAAACAGACAAAAATTCTAAAAACTATATTTTTGGCATTATAATAGAACTTGTATTCAAGTGTATTTATTTAATTTTTGTTTTGCTCATTTTTTATTTGGTATCTCATTGTATGCTGCACCGGTTGACGTCATTACGTCAACGCCAGCTGTCGCTGAAAACTAGCGCTGTGGCTCTCTTACATAGAGTCACACATTATGCTCAGCGATGGCCGGTTTACGTGGATGTGACGCATATTCTTCCTCAACTTGCATTTTTTGTATTTGTGTTCTTTATTTGCGTTATGTTTAGCGCAAATAAACGTTTTTTTTTTTCAAGTTTATTTCTAGGGTGAGTGGAAAATTAACTTTTTTAATTTTCAGATGAATTATACCACAACGGCAAACATTTCGACTGTCATTACTACGTAGGACATGCCAAGTCGGGAAGACAAGCGGTGATATGGTACTTTAAACTTGGTGGTCTTGATGCTGAAAAGGAAAATATTACGCAACCATTAGAACCTAAAATATAGATTAATGAAAAATGTTTATTAGTCTCAAACAGTTACATGGTTTATAAATTATGAGACAACCCCAGTAAGTTATTAATAATACTTGTGTTGGGGCATATCATATCTCGCTCTTTCCCTTAATTATTCAGAAAATTGAGACGATTGAATAAATTAATGTGATTCCATTTTAAGGCGAAATGGACCCCAAAGAAGATATTTTGACGTATATCGGCTGCACACATAATCAATGTTTGTCCTCAAATACTACTTTGCCTTATTCTTTTCATGATTATAAAAACTGAAGATTTTTTTTTTGTAAATTATGAGAGCCAAAACACGATTGACACAATTTACCTTGATACAAAACAATCTCAAAGTTTGTATCTCAAAATTAGCATTTTTCATGAGAAAAACTGTTTTATTTGACTGTAATTAAAGCAATTTTAATAAAAAATTCATCTACACGTTCACCATTAAAAACATAAGAAGATTATCGGTTTCTTTTAATGTAACAGAGCATATATAGAATTTTAAAAATAAATATTTTTTATCCTTTAAGCTCCGTTTGCATGGCCATACCAATGCTCCAAAACCCGTTACGATACCATTTCGCCTTAAGCATTAATTGTATAATTTAAAATACATAATATAAATATGTACTTTATAGATATTTAATTTGCTATCCCCTTCCGAACGCAAATCACGCGTTTTGACGTGGAGTTGCAGACACCAGCCCGTATTACCTATTACCATCTTGTTACTTCCACTACCTCGTTGGTCTAGTGGTTGCAAGCCCTACTACTGAGCATGAGGTTCTGGGTTCGATTCCCAGGTCGGGCAAAGTGTTATTTATTTATTTATATATACTTTATTGTACACCACAAAAATACATAACAAAAAAAGACATAATCAAACACTACAAAATATACAATGGGCGGCCTTATCGCTTGTGTTATTGGGTTTCATCTGACATTTTAACAGTAGCAGCCCGGAGTCTGGATTTGTGCCTGCTTGGTGGCAATAGGCTCGGCCTCTATAACTTGGGTCTTTAACATAACTGGCGAAATGTGGGTGTACTAAAGGTACACCTCTGCTTAACCCTTCGGCGATTACAGGCGTGATGTATGTTATGTTACTTCCAGTCATATTAAAATAATTAGCTGCCTTCCCGGAAAAAAGGTAATGGTTTTCGAGTGGATTAATATATGAATGCATGAATGTGTGTACGTCTATTTCTTCGGCATGCTCTGTAGCCTAAATGGTTTGATGGATTTCAATATGCTCATAGACTTGTCTGAACGCGTTACTGAAAAAAAAAATTTTACTAAATTTTGTCATGAAAAAAATTATCTCATTCATCTCTCTGGGGACCTGGACTCGGCAAACTGTGAACTCACCCTGCTCGAGAAACCGTTTTAACACTACATTACCTACAGTTACAGCTATGGTACGGAGCGAGAGTGCATGGGAGGCCGTCACCTCCTTCTGCGAAGCAGTAATGCTCGCAAAGCAGGAGGTGGAACGCGTGAAGCAGAGGCAACTGTCGCGCTCTCACGCCCCTAGTTACCGCAGGAAACGCCCTGGGCGGCGGTAATCGATAGCCGATTCCCAGCCACCGTAGGCGCGGGCTTCCGGACGGCGAGTAATTGGTAACTCGCCATTCGGTAAGGACTAGGCCCAAGTCAACGGCGCGTCGTGTTCCATACCCGCCTCATAGAGATGTTAGCAGAGGTTGGATCCAATAGGGCCGATGCCGCCGGGGTCGCGGGTTGTTCAAAAGAGATACCGTGGCCCTAGCACAGGCAACTGAAGGATCACGGGTGGGTTTTAGTCAGGAAAAGCCTGACAAGCTGCGTCCAGAGCGGGAAAAGTCACTTGGTGATTTCCCATCCACAAAAAAAAGGACCTACAGTTAGAAACCATCCGTCATCCTCCGTACTCGCCGGACCGGGCCCCAACCGACTAATAACAACAATGTGTTCAAGACAAAATTGAAAGAATGGCTTCTAAAGTGTTGTTTTTATGGTATTTAGGAATATATGGAACATAAGAATTGAAAATTAGTAAATAAAAGATTATTCAATATAAATAAAAAAATTGATAGCGAATAAATGCACAGTTATAGTATATGTACAATAATAGGGGTCCCGTGGTACTAAGGAGCTACTTCTCATTGATATGGCCATTAGCCAACAGGTTCGTCGTTCCCGAAAGGATCTGTGTCTGATAGACTATAAGATGGCCTATGACTTGGTGCTTGGTGGTGTGTTGGTTCATGAGGGTGCTAGAGTTGTATAAAGTAGGTACAACTCTGCGCACCTTCCTGATGTCATAATGGGGCAATGGAGGACAGTCCTTCGCTATCCAGGATGTCGAAATATCAAGAGGAATAGTGAGCCGATAAGGATTGAGCGAGGCATATTTCTGGGTGATAGTTTGAGTCCGCTTTGGTTCTGCTTAGCCTTGAATTCTCTAAGCACACTGCTGGAATATTCAGGTCTAGGTTATCGGCTGAGGAGAGGTGGTCAGGTTATATCTCACCTCCTCTACATGGATGACCTAAAACTCTTTGCCCCCAACAATTTGCAACTGATGGAGCTACTGAAAGTAAGTGAAACTTTCAGCAGCGCCATCAGGATGGAATATGGTGTGGACAAATGTGCGGTCATGCATGTAAAGCAAGGAGAGATTGTGGAATCCGTGGGAACCCAACTCTTGGATTCCATAAACTTTCGAGCCCTCTTCGCATCCTAAACCTATAAGTATTTGGGTATGTCGGACGCGTTGGACATCATTGTAACTGACATGAAGCAATCGTTGAAGGAGCGCTTCTTTGGCCGCCTGAAGAAAGTATTTACGAGTAATAGTCTTTTATCAGGCGTAAACAAGGTGCGCGCCTTCAACGTTGGGTGATGCCGGCTCTGATATACTCTTTTAGCGTACTCAAATTGACTCAGACGGTTCTCAACGCCCTGGATAGGAGGCTTTGTAGGCTGCTGACTGCCTATCAAATGCATCACCTACGGTCATCGGTAATAAGACTATATATCCCGCGAAAGTGTGGAGGTCGAGGCTTTTTAAACGCTAAGACCCTCCACAATCGAGAGATATGCAGTCTCAGGGAATATTTCCTAGAAGTCGACGTAGGGATGCATCGAGATGTGGTCGCGCAAGGGTTTCATCCCGCTTTCCTTGGCTAAAGAGAACTGGTGCAAGCCTGTAGTGCTTGAAACTAACAATCGCAGGGAGGTATGGCAGAGTAAAGAGCTCCACGGACGCTTTTTCTGGGCCCTACATGGACCCGATATAGATTTGCTAGCATTCGTAACCCGGCTGCGTTCCGGTGACCTCTGGGGAAGCCGAAGGTTTTGTCTGTGCAATTATGGACGAAGTTATGATGACGAACAATTACCGGAAATACACATATATTGTGAAAGGCGGCACGGTTGACATCTTTCGGGCATGCCACCGACCGAGAGAATGAATCCAACGATTCTTTCTTTCTTTTTTCTTAAATCCATTGCTACATAATTCGAAAAATTTATCTGTTCGACAACGTAAGTAACGCAATGAATGTTGTTAAACTGTCAAAATTAAACCAACTCCGATTGATAATGTGTTACGCAATTAGGGTGCTGGTTTGAGCACCATATTTAAAGAAACGAAAGCGGGCTATCTAACAGCATTGCCCGTAAGAAAGTGGGCTATCTAAGAGCCTCTTAAGAAAAATGCTGATTTTCAAGAATCTCTTGGGTGACATACTTTGTCAATGATATCAAGAACCGTTTTAATTGAATATTTCGATATGAAGATTAGAATCAATACTAATGAGGAACTTAACGTCATCATAATTAGTTCATTAACATCTACTAATTAACTTCTTACTCGTCGACTTCTCGTTGATAACTTAATTTTTCAGTCGTTGTGGGGTAGTGATGACAATGTTTCTTAAAAATTATGTATTTTTTTCTTATTGTTTGATTTTATTTTTTATTTATGCTTTTAACGGTAAGGATGTTTTCAATTTACTAAAGTTTTTAATAAGGTTAAATGTAACATAGTATACCAATGACTTCTGATTGAATGCAATAAAGCTTTATTTTATCAAGGTGACACATCCGCATGGGTCAATCAATCATGGTTAAGTTGATATACCGCGGTCGATCCGTGGATTAATGACCATTATTTTGAGATCCCACCGTGTCTCGGATAGCATGATAAGCTGTCAGTACCAGCTATCATTCGTAGATCCCCGTAACTGTATTGTAGAGGTCAGATGCTCCATGGAAACTCCTGGTATTCAGCTTAATCCGGTTTTACTGGAAATTAATCCTTATATAGTTGATAAAAGGCAATTGATGAGTATTAGTAGGTATAATATACGCAAAAATATTATTTGACATGTTTCAGTCCGCCTTTCAAATTGCGATTATGGACCTGAAGGACAACATCCAGAGCAGAAAGAAGAAAGTCACAAATATGCCGATACTGGGGATCAGGATGCTATTATAGAACAACTGTCGAAAGTAATGGAGATCCCACCACAGCCTATTATAACAGTATCGGTTCCTTTAGTATTCGAAGGAGTGGATTATGATCTTTTAAAGAACCAGAGTGCGAAGATTTACGACGAGTATTATAATGATTGCTACTATTGGCATACAAAATGCATCAGAGATGGGTATGCAAATAAAAGAATAATATCATTAAAATTTATGTTATAAAAAATAATATTATTAGACGAATTTTTGTGATTTGAATATGACTCTTATCACCATATTTTTTCACACAGGTATGTAGTTGCATTTTTTTCCAAGACCTGTACTAATGTAAATTAATACCTTCCCTTTTTTTCGGAGGTAAAAACTAAACGTCATAATTATTATCCTATTCAAAACCCATTTTTATTGAAAGTGTTTTAAGATCTACAATTTTTTTCCGAGTTAAAACTCAAACTAAGATTGATTTAAGGAACTTTTGAATAGTTAAAGAGTCGGTCAGTCAGAATTATGAAGCTGGTTGCCCATTCCAAAGCGTAGTAGGTACCAGTGGAGAAGAACGGGCAAGAACCTCCATGGACACTCTTCTAAATAAAACACTCTTTTCGTTCTTTCCATCTACAGTATTAGGCCAATAAAACTATTGGCCTAATACTGTAGATGGAAAGAACGAAAAGAGTGTTTTATTTAAAAAAAAAAAACCCGAAACCCGAGTAAAATGACTGTGACATACAGACGGACAGGACGAACATTTTATGGTTTCGTTTTTGCTATTTGGCTCCAGGCAACACAACAAGGAACACACAACAAGACACACGCATAACACATCAAGGAAGAACTTTTATTATTGCTTCATCGGCCTAAACCTACTGTCCTATTGTTGGGCAAAGACCTTCTTTCAGTCTTACTAATTCTCATAGGAGAAGTCCTTGACAGTCAAAGCAAATTTTGACAGATCTGAAAACCAATTTTCGTACCTAAAAACGTTCAAATTTAAGTCGCAATCTCATGCCAGCGACAATCAAATGTCAAAAATGTAGGTAATCGCTATACAATTTTGGACAGATTGAGATTGAGGTAAGATTGTGAACGTTATTACAAATACGGGAATTGCCTATCTGTTCTACAGGACATACCAGCGGAAGGGATTGTATAAATTACTACGGGTATCGAATCACTATAGCTACAGAGAGTTTATATGAGGACATTGCATTTCAATCCCAGAAAAAATAGAAATAGTTGAAGTTAATTTGCATTTTGGCCCAGAATTCAGCAACACCAATACATTTGTTTACTTCCGTAACTATTTTTTTTTCTGAAGGTAATCGCAGGTTAACCTAGGAGGTTGTCAGCTCCTCTCCGGTGGGTTCCCGCATTTTCGAAGCGGGGGCTCAGTAGCCGTGGCTTGGTCACCCACGGTGAAGAGGAACCTGAGGAGGGGCTGCTCATCAGGACTTTTGCCAGTAAGCTGACGACGTAACGGCCAACAAGTAGGTTGCGGTGCCGCTTGGGCGACATCGCAACTGAGGCGGGCTGATGTCGTATGGGAGGCACCGCGGCTGAGGGTTAGAGGTCTCGGCGAGAGAGGACTGCCGGTATTGCGGTGCGCCGCTCTCCCTACCTTCCGCGGCCTTGACGGGGTCGCCAACGTCTAATGGCGGTCGCGGTGGGGCCGCAGGGGAGGAGGAGTATCGGTATGTCGTTGGCCGCTCTCCCTATCCTCTGCGGCCGAAAAGTGCAGCGGCGGGGTCACTGACCTGACTCGTCGGAGGGGTACTAAGGGTGCCTAGACACGCGGTTGTCTGGCACCCATGTGCATGTTTGGTTCCTGGAGTGGTCACGGCGTGCAATGTGTTCTGGTGCGCTGATGATGGTACTCCCCAGAGGTGGGTCCGCTGACGAACAGCCGCGGCGGGTTCGCGGTTGAGTGCTAACGCCTACCCATTTTCCCGCCATAAACGGCAGAAGAAGAGACCGTGGAGTTTTAGTGGGTTGGAGTCTCACATAACTGCACTATCTCCCCGTAGTAATGCAATATACGTGAGCATTCCCCATGCAAAAAAAAATGTGTTTGTCAGCTGCTTAACCAGGCTATCCTGTGGATGCCTTACAAAGGATAATATTTAACGGATCCTCTAAAAATGTTTTATCTTCTAATGATGGACACTTTTTAAAATAAAAAAAAGTATGCATTATTAAAAACAAAAAGTTATTAGAGGTTTAACCCAACCCGAATAGAATCTCGGCCAGTCAGAGTATCCCAGGATTCACATGCCGCCACGATATATTGTATAAAATCTATCTGTCTCTTTCCCTCGCCGGGCCGTTGCGAGGAAGGCACCTGCTTCGCGACGCTCGCGCTACAGGCCGTCAGTCCGCTCCCACACGTTTTTTGCGCAGACGCGTATTTTAAGTACCGCGCAAGCTGTCACGTGCCTGCCTCGTGCCGCCATTGTTACGCGAATTAGATTTTTTTAGTGTCTTTGGTTCCTACTTTTGATTTACCTTCCAAAAATATACTATATTACCAAAAAGGTGGTTTCACTGAGACAATCTAACTACATATTATGTGACGCCCAACGAAAGTTTTTGCGCTAGTAATGATGCACACTTTTTTTTGGGGTTCCGTATCTCAAAAAGAAAAAACGAAACCCTTACAGGATTACTTCGTTGTCCGTCTGTCTGTCTATCTGTCTGTCAGTATGTCAATACCCTTTTTCTCAGTTTATAGACCTCTACGCGTTCCTGAGAAAAACATTAAGCAGTTTCTAAGCACAAAAAACTTTTCAGCAACCACTAGGCGATGACTAAAGTCAAAGTCAAAGTCAAATCATTTATTTCAAGTAGGCCATTAAAAGGCATTTTTAAGGTGCCCCTTTTAAAAGGTATTTGAGTTGAAGAAGAATGGGCAAGAAGCTCCATAGAATGGGCAAAAAACTCCATCACTAAAGTTAAGACACCGATTTGCCGATGAGTAATGCTTAGGCAACACTAACGGGTTAACTTGCAATAGTTTTCTAACAATATTAATATAATATACAAAGCAAAAAATAGATATGTGTTAAAAACGTAGATATGATTATTCGTTACGTGTTCCGTGTTACGCTTTGGAATGAAAACTAGCTTCATCTTTCTCCCGGGTGTCACCATTGTGTGGATCGCCCGGAGGACCCGGTGGAACATAAAGTGGAGTTCTGCCCGTCTTGGGCGGAGCACCACCGTGTTCTCGCAGAAACGATCGGCGGCGGCGATCTCTCACGTCCGAACCTGGCCCATGCCATGGTACGGAGCGGCTGTCACCTCTTTTTACGAAGCAGTAATGCTCGCGAAGAAGCAGGTGGAACCCGTGAGGGAGAGGCAACTGTCGCGCTCTCACGCCCCTAGTCGCCGCAGGAGACGCCCTGGGCGGCAGGAATCGATAGCCGATTCCCGGCCACCGTAGCTGCGGGCTTGCGGACGGTGAGTAATGGGTAACTCGCCGTCCGGTAAGGACCAGGCCCGGCTCGACGGCGCGTTGTGTTCCACGCGCGCCTGAAAGATATGTCAGCAGTGACCGGGCCCAATAGAGCCGATGCCGCCAGGGTCGCGGGTTGTTCGAAAGAGATACCCTGGCCCTGGCACAGATAACTGAAAGAACACGGGTGGGTTTTAGTCAGTAAAAGTCTAACACCAACAGTCTAGCCCTCCCGCTCCGCCCAGGGCGGGAGAAGTCACTTGATGATTTCCCATCCACAAAAAAAAAAAAAAAAAAAAACTTCATCTTTCTCATTGACTGACTTCTCCATATGAGCCTACTACTCTATGGAATGTGCAACTATCTTCATCTTTCTGACTGACTTCTTGACAAGTCAAGTGCCTGTGAATGGTTAAATTGAAACAATGCGGTTGACAAGTTATAACTTTTTTTTTTCAGGACATATTTTCACACAGTTTGTGCTTATCATAACTCCTGGTCGTGGGTAAACTTTGTAAACTTATGCCAATTGGAACTTGAGAATTGTAGGCAAAGATTGAAAGTAGTAGGAGATTGGAAACAAAATGAAGGAATTTTCGGAGTAGATTTAGATCAAACAAACTATTGTAAGTTCAGTATTATTTTAAGTTATTATTATTATTATTTACTAGCTGACCCGACAGACATTGTCCTGTCTTAGGTATGAATATTCTTATGTAAACGCGCGAAGTTCCCGAATGCGCAAGCTGAGAACATTTTGAATTGTGTAGGAAAACTCAATTTATATTTTAAGAATTGAACTACGATTTTTTGCTCAAAAGTAAAATACGCCGCCACCGCGCCGTCGCCGTGAGTGTTGACGAATGAGCGGCCTGCACTGCCCCCCGTCTCGCCGCGCACTTACCTAAGGCGCGGTACTGCGCTAGCTGTCAAACTGTAGCCTATAATTAACGTGAGCGATTTTTTATAGATGATTATCAGTACATTCATTACTACCAAGGTGATGGTTACAAATGTATATTTACAACGCCACTTAGCAGACGTCATGTGCCAGATGATCGGCTAAACTTTTTTTACGATGATGAGAAAACAGCTTTTGAAATGGAAAACGGTAACGGTAATCATACATAGTATTATGGATAATTCCACGAAAAATCTTATAAATTAGAAGAATCATTCTCATGTAATAAACACGTTAAATAAATGAAAATAGTTTCATTCGAACGACAACAATTCCTTGTAATTTTTTGTCAAAAGAATATTAAGAACCCACCAAAAACATTTCATGTAAAGTGGGTCGCCAAGACTCACATATCGCTTTCTCTCTTAAATAGTTGTCAGATCTAATGTAGAGTCAAGCCCCTAATTCTACAAGGCCTTACTCTACAAACCTTACATCTTGGTAAAAATGTATGTCTTGGCCGTTTCGCGGCAGTCCGCTGTAGGCTTCAATCTATCTGCCAAGCCTTTTCCCAACTATGTTGGAGTCGGCTTCCAGTCTAACCGGTAGCAGCTGAATACCAGTATTTTAAATGGAGCGACTGCCTATCTGACCTCTACAACCCAGTAAATGGATAGTACGATATCCCTTGGTAAGACTGTTTGTCAGACTTTCGGGCTTCTGATGACACGTAATGGCTTATGGTAAGAAATTAAGTCACATGGTCTCTATTGCTGTGTCACGCATAATTCAAGGGATCGACGAAGTCATACATTTTGACCAAGATGTAAGGTTTGTAGAGTAACGGGCTTACTTTTACATTAAGGGGGATGCGCTGTGGTTAGCCCGCGAAATTCTATTTTTTTTTTGGGTTGTTTGCAAGTCGCAGGTCCGTGACAGGTTCTATCTTGATCAAAATATGATACGCGGGAATAAACCATATGTAATTATATAATTTGAATCATGAAAATCATCAATACATCTCTATAAGTTAGAATTCGTGCAGATTCGTCGAAAGAAATCTAACGACTCTGCACGAATTCTAACTTATAGAGATGTATTGATGATTTTCATGGTTAAAATTATGTAAACACATAGGTATTTTGTATTCCCGCGTATCATATTTTGTTCAAGATACAACCTGACACGGACCTGCAAAAATCAATCTGCCTAGCCTTTTCCCAACTATGTTGGGGTCGGCTTACAGTCTAACCGGATGCAGCTGAATACCAGTATTTTACATGGAGCGACTGCCTATCTGACCTCCACAACCCATTAACTGGGTAATACGATGCCCCTTGGTAAGGCTGATTGTCAGACTTTCGGGCTTCTGACGACCCGTAACGACTGTCAAAGATCCACGAATGACAGCCGGGACTAACGGCTTAACGTACTTTCCGAGGCACAGAGGAGTCTCGGTATGTAAAGATGGTCACCCATCCACGGACCAACCTCGGCAAGCGTAGCTTAACCTGATGGATCGACCCGTGCGGCTGTTATTACTTAGCCACAAGCTCCTCGAACCTGACACGGAACTGCAAATTGCATAAATCGCAAGAAAATTTGAATCTCGCGGGCTACCACAGCGTATCCTCCTTCAACCAGATAATTGTATGTCAGAGAAAGCATTATGCGAGTCTAGTACCTAAAGTAGGTACTAGGTACATGAAAGAGGTTTTGATAAGAGACGAAATCAACGTATTTTAGGTATTAATAAATATTATTAATAATAAAATTTTATGTAAAAATTAATATATAGTAAAAGTTGTCAGTTTTAGACCATTTTTGTACGAGTTCTATTGCAACAACTAAACAAGTTAGGAATTTTAAACTTCTGTATAATTATCATGTACCATAATATCCTGTATTTAATAAAAATACTAAAAAGGTCCAATATTGAAATTTAACATGAAAAATATTTTGCGTTATTTATTATTTTTATTAAAATAAAACAAAGTATTTTTTTTTTTGATTTAAACCTAGTTACCATAATTAAAAAATTAAAGTTAGTTTACAAAAATACGTTTCTTGTACCCCATACAAGAAAAGTGTTTTTTTAAACAAAAGTATTTTTTTTTAAATGTGTAGTGCTAAACGTTGTACGGTACACCTTTGTGTGCGCGTCCGACTGGCACTTGGCTGTTTAAATTTTCTTCTCTACCATTGGTTTTAGAATTGATGTCATTAACAGACAAGAAAAAACTATAATGTGTATTCGTGAAGCTACGGTATCCTATGTATAAGAGCGCTGGCCACCACTGACGGCTGCAGTGAAACGGCTGCCATGAAAATGATGACAGCGGCAAAGATTTAAATCGTTAGATTCGTCCTACCGCGTCAAAACATAGTCGCATTTCTGATTCGTTTTGACACTTCTGACACACAATGTTGCAGTAACTACACATGATTGTCATGGAAATGCTACCTAATAATTTGTGAGCTCACTCGCCTCAGTATGGTCTCTTTTTCTTGCGACTAAGTACGGTGAGGACAAATCTAGCGATTTAAATCTTTGGGCAGTGGTTTGAGTGTCAAATATTGGTGAAAATGACAGATTTTGATGGTGGCCGTTATAATATGACGGAACCGCTTTCCTAGCAAACCAAAGCTTAAAATGTAACATAAAAGGCACGGTGGAAAATCTTGTTGCTGGCTGTACCATAGATTTTTACTCTGTGCACCTACTTTTATTGGTTTGAGGTAAAGCTGTACAAGGATATTTTGGCGCGTGGTCAAATTCGAAACGAACGCCGCCATCTTTTCTCACATTTTTACCAATAGCACCCATATGTCAACGTTGATCGATCACCAAAAGATTTTTATAGTGTTAGCAGTGAAACAAAACATTATTATCCGGAATATATTATATTATATTATATTATTATTAACCGGAATTAGGTACATAAGGAGCAGTGGTGGCCCAGTGGCAACGGCCGCGGCTTACGAGTTGTAGCTCGTGGGCTCGAACCCAGATAGGCGGTTTACTTTGTGTAAATTATTTAATCACCACTGTTCTCAAAACGTTGAAAGTAAACGTCGTGAGGAAACCGGCGGCATGTTCTAGATACAAAAATTCAAAGATTCGTGATGGATTACCGCCCACCCCTTCTCACAGAGAGAAGGCCTTTGTCCCAGCAGTTTAAACATTATAGGCAGGGTTTTGCATTATGCAGATACCGGCAAAGACTGGAATTACACAAAATAATGAAGAAATAATTAAAACAAATTCAACATAAAAAACATTAATTTAATTGCGAGATATTATGCAATAACATCGAGACAAACTTTGTTTCCCGCGAAGAAATTAATAATCTCAGATTTATGTGCATTAGCTACGAGGAGCCGGGTGTTCTTTATTAGTTGAGTATTTCGGAAGTTGTCAGGCGCACTTAGTTTATACACGATATTTTCAACGGCTATGTTCTTTATTGCGGACAGAAGCTTCAAGTGGCTTATGATTTTTTGTCAATAATTTTGAATTGCTCTTCTGTAGCCTTCGTTTTCTTTGGTTTTGATAATTTACTTATATTATGCTAGCCATTTTTTGTTACACATGTGGAAAATAACACATATTAGTATACTATATACCTAATATTAGTATTAGTATAGGTAATAAGATTAGTACACTTAATAATAACCCCACCAACGTACGTACATCGTTGACGTCGTGGTGGGGCTTGCTCGCTCATGAACTCTAAGTCTGTACCTGTAGACTAGAGTTTGTGTTGCCGAAACATGAACCTGCAGGGCAGCATATGGCGTGCTGTTGGGCAGTAGTGACCCCACGGACCCTATCTCCCAGGAGAAGTCTTGTTCCTCATTTCGGCTTAGCCTTTATTGGCCGGGCTGAGTGAACAATGAACAGAGCTCTCACCTATTTCTTGCCTTTATTGGCTGGCTTGAGTGGGGATTGGCAAGTGCAAACGTGCTCAGAGGATAGAAGTATTCCAGTAAGATGCTAGTAGGGATCTTGACCGTACTTCCGGGATTGTCCTGATAGCCGTGAAATACCTCTCCACTCCTCAAGCACCTCAGGACATCTCTCCTTGTCACTACGTCACTATGTGCTAGTGACCGTTACCGGGGGCCCATTATTGAGCGTGCAAGTCATCTGCCTTTTTCTTTTTATTTTAAAAATTATTAACTTCAATTGTACAAGAAACCCTTATCTAAACACTGCAGCGTTACAACTAGGGAAAAAGAGTGTTTTCAATGAACTCTGGCACCCAAAGTAAGATTTAACTTGTGTTTAGGGTGCCAGCGTCCTAGCTTTGAACATGTAGCAGTAGTAAGAAGAGCACAATATGTCATTATTAAATATTAAAATTTAATAATCATTTACATGTTTAATTTAATTCCTAGCTAATGAAACTATGATGTGGCCTATTTATGTACAGTCAGTAGCAAAAGTCGATTAAAACTTGCAGTTTTTAGGGTTCCGTACCTCAAAAGGAAAAAACGGAACCATTATAGGATCACTCGTGTGTCTGTCTGTCTGTCTGTCCGTCTGTCACAGCCAATTTGCTCCGAATCTAATGGACCGATTAAGTTGAAATTTGGTACACATATGAATTTCTGTGACCCAAACACGGACGGGTAAAGTAAATAAATGGATTTTCAATATGGGGGTCACTTTTGGGGGGCAAATAAGAAAATTAAAAAAAAAAGGTTTTGAAAACTACACCATGTGACATGTCAAATGAAAGAGCTTACTATGAGGGTCTCCTATATATTTTTTTTTTATAATTTTAAAATAAATTGTTTTAAAGTTATTTAAGAAAATAGACGAAAATTTACCATTCCCCCCCCCCTTATCTCCGAAACTGCTGAGCCTAAAATTTTGGAAAAAATACAGAAAATAGATCTTTACCTGTAGATTACAGGAAAACCTATAAGACGTCTGTGGTCTTAAAATAACATGGTAAATCTATCAATATTGTGAGTACAAACTTACATTTACAGTTGGAATGTATGGGAGAACATGTTTTTCAGCTACAATGTTAAGTTTGTTCTTAAGATAAATTCATCCCAACTATAGAACCCTTCATTGTGCGTGGTCCGACACGCACTTGGCCGGGTTTTTTTAATCTTAATTACTAAGCGAAATATTTAATTCAAATCGGAACAGAAGTACTTAAAATTTTAAGAACAATAACTTTAATAGTTAAACGAAAAAAAGCAGTTTATCGAATCATTTTGTGTTAATTAATTTAGATGATGTCAAAAACTAGCAATGTTAACCGACTTCTGTTGCTGACCGTACCTATGGTATGGCCTGTGTAAATCCAAAAGTTATTTCAACCCATTGTTTGAATCAAAATCCGAGGCTTTTAATGTATTCAGTAAACCAAGTGATGAAATAGCCCCCAACAGATTAATTAAAAACTGTACTTAATATTGTATTCCATTAACTACTGCTACTGCTATTTAAATTTATAAGTTTTCATTTTAAAATTACAGAGAATTTTGCTTAATAGTGATGGAACAACGTTAATAATAAAAAAAATATTTTCTTGGTATAGAACTCATACCACGTACAATATTAGGTACGGACCCGATTCACACCGCGCTCGTGTGAGTGGATATATTTCTATGTTTATGGGAGACAATAATTCAGTATACAGTGTATTTATATTATACACTCTATATAACGAAACTCAAGCGACCGAGCGTTTTTTTTTTTTGGTTATGAAGAGTTTTCGTTATGTGGAGTGAAAAAGAGCACCAACCAAAATACTAATCACAATACGTTTTAATATTTGTATTATTTATTTATTGGTTTATGACTGTTATTACGAGAGAGGTGCTTAATGTGTTTAGTAACTGGGGCTAACATTGCAATCCAGGAGTAATGTCACACGTGTTATAGGCAATTAACATTAACAAAAGCAAGGTGGCTTTTTCCGACCTCTGGTATCTTTCTTTGAAATTTCGGCACTTCAAAGATAAACTCGGAGCCTTTTGTAAACTGGTAATCAGTAATGCTGATAAAAGTTATTTACTTTAATATTAACGTTTTTCTTCGTAATAGAGAATGGCTGTGGCGCTATAAAGAGTGTATCAATGTATGGGTTTAAAGATAATTTCTACGATATATGAAGTTTTACGTTATATCGAAAGACGTTATAAAGAGTTTACACTGTTCGGGAGTACAGCTAATGCCAAAAAAAAATCAAAATTAAAATCCAAGATGGCGGCCACTGTAAAGGTACGAACATCGAACATACTAACACAAACAACACAAATTGTTGAAAATTAAATGAATTCTTGTCGATGTACATCTGTTAGTAGTTAGTTCATCTGGAGGCTGACTGTACAAATAGAGTAATGAATTACTCCTCGTGGTAAAGATCGACGCATATTTTTTTTTTCAAAACAAGTGGAAACCGCAATGTAATTAAAGTTTTATCAAAAAAAAAATCCAAAAGAAAGAAAACGCATGCTCTTCTGGCATTGTCTAAACATTTGTCCACAGAAGAGGATAATTTAAGTAATTATGAAGGGCGCGGATTTGTTATTAATCCCTTCTAAACTTTACCGACTGTGAAGAATTTCCTCTTTGAATATTAGTAGACAATTTGCGAGCATCAACGGCTTTCAATGAAGACGTTTTGATCAATCTCGTATATTGAAATGACTAAGTAATAAAATGGATCGTTGGCTGTGTTGAATAGCGTACAAGCAAGTAGTTCTGCGGAAAAGTAGACCTCGCTAGCACAAAAGTGTTTGCAACACTAAAATTTAAAACGGGATATTTACCATGTTTTTACGGTTCCGTACCTCAAAAGGAAAAAAAACGGAACCCTTATAGCATCACTTCGTTTTCCGTCTGTCAGTCTGTCAAAACCCTTTTTTTTCATAAAGTGTGGAGGTATCAAGTTGAAATTAATATGAAATTCGTAGGTCTATGGTCCCTTGGAGTTCTAAAGAAATCAAGTTTCTATGTCAACGCCTTAAAAAATACGGCCATTTATGCATCATATTTTGATACTCTAGAAATAGAATATTGAAATTTGGCAAGAAGTAAGGTCTCACAGTAAATAATTTTCAACTACGGAACCCTTCATAGTGCGTGATCCAAAACGCAATTGGCCTGTTTTTTTTTCATCAGATCTTCACCAATTTTTTACGAAACCAACTTAAACCTTTAACGGATATATCAAGTAGCCCCATTTTTTCGAGGAATTAGCCCTCTAATCAAAAATCCCCGACGACAAAAAAAAACTACAAAGTAGTAAAACCTGTATACCAAGTTTCGTCCAGATCGGTTGTAAAATAAGACCTGTAGAAGAGTAGCAACAAACTGACAGATGAAAGCAAATTTTGCCAAACTTGAAGCAGAGACGGTTCGCTCGCTATGCTCGATCGGTCAATAAACGATGATTAGATTCTAAAAAGTTTTGTTATAAAGGTACCTACCTACTTGGATTGTGTATACTTTTAAAGCGATTAAGCGACCGCTTCCTACCACAGCGGTGGCTACTACATAACGGCCGCAGTGAAGGCTGTTATGAAAATGATGGCAGCGAGGTTTGACTTTACGATGTCTAAAAACGCTCTAAAGGGAAACACATCCACTTACTTCTATAAAATAAATAAATACATAAATAAATAAATAAATAAACCATTTATTTCAGGCGACACTGGCCCATATATAAATACCTTAACCTAAACATACATAAACAAAATTTGTGTTAATAAAATAGGCTTAAGACTGACTATGTTAGTAGCACTCCTCTTTGCACTAGCTTGACTTGTAAGTGCTGCTCTGTGGAACTTGTCCGCGGAAGCGACGGAACACCACGTCCTGCCTAACCACCTGCCTGTCCTGTCTATAAATAACCTTTCACGGTGAGTTGCACGAAACCATCATTAGTTTAAAGGAGTCTTAAATTTGATGCTGTCACTTTCTTTTTGATTCAAAATGTAAGGGATATCATGAATTTAAAGTCTCCTTAAAACTAATGTTTGTTTCGTGCAACTCAACGTCAGTGATGTCATTATTGATGAATGATCTACTTTTTGACTTTGTCGATTTATGTGAACTCGTATACAGTGTGAATCAGAAAGGTGTAATCAAAATTAAGGGTGTGGTACAGACCACAGAAAAGATAAAGAGGTTAGAAGGGCCTTGTGGGCGGGGCAGGCGCGCCGCATGTATGTGTAGACACACTAAGTTCAGCCGAAATTTGTTTTACCGGCCAGTAATCGCGCTCTCACTGTGACAACGTACGAAGCTCCGCTAAAAAAAAGGATTATGCCCTGTTGCGCTGTTAGAACGTGTCGGAAAAGTAGCAAGTGGTGTAATGTAGCCCGACAAGGGATTTTTTTTCACCGGTAAGTCCAAAAACCTTAAAATACAAGTGATATTTGTAATTATTACAATAGTATTATGTAGTTTGTAGATAAAAGCGATACAATCGCAAACAGATGCACAGTTATACATTGCTTGCAATGCATGGGTACCGTCTTGTACTTCGTGAGCGATCGCGCAATATGTTGCGTTCACTGCGAAAGTCGCGTCGCCGAGCCAACGCTTGAATTCCGCGAAATCCATGCGTATCGATAGGGTTGTACCAAGTTGTAATCAATGTCGATATTGTGTGTATGCATACAAATGATTATTGACAGTAATATTAAAATTAAAATAACTTTGTTTGTTACCACCAATTATTGCTTATTGTGGGTTACCAATTTAGTTTCTGAGTGGGTTTTTCGTCTAAAATTTGGTTTGATGTTAGCCATTTATGATGAAACCATATATTTTAAATGTTATTTTTAGGTTTCCAACAGATCCAGACACAAGATAACTGTGGATTGAGGCAACTGGTAGAATCAAACGGATACCTACTAAATATTTTGTTCTCAACATTTTACAGAAAATGATTACATAACAAAAAAGTCAGGGAATAGATTCTTAAAATCTGGAGCTTCTCCGCACAAAAACATCGCTATGCTTTTTTCAGTACATCATGAATAATTTATATTTTATAAAACTTAATTGCTTAAACTTAATTGTTTTTGAATAGCGTAAAGCCTAATTATTACCATTAAATTATGTCACCTAGATCATCTTTTCGTCGCTTTAAGAGTGAAAACCTCGGGAATGCATTTTTGCTCAAATTTATTTTATAGCGTTTCTAGGAAGAAAACCTCGCAACGCACATCCTGATCTGATTCATTTGTTCATTCGATACTCTATGATTATGATATTCCTTAATAATTAATAAAAAAAACATAAAAGACACCGTACAAAAATTTTACAGCACGCAGTTTTTTCTTCCTCCTGAAAAGTTACTTCTTTTACACTTACGAGGTTTTCACTCGAAGGCGTCGTTTTGTGTATCCATGTTTATTGGGTTTATACAGCCATAAAGCTGAAAATCCATAGTTGAAATCTAAAGTTTCAAAATGATGCTTTTCTCGTTACGCTTTTCTTAAACAGACTTCAAAAACAAGAGGAGGTTCTCAATTCGTCGCGTATCCATACAACTTGTTTATGATGTACACCGATTTCTCCGTCAATTGTGGGCCGATTTTGAAAATTCATTTTTTATTTTGAAAAGGTATGCTCTCGAGATGGTCCCATTGTCACCAACTCAGAATCTGATATTTATAAATATATACGTCTAATGGAAAACATTCGATAAAGCTGTGAAATTAGTTTTTTGGATTCTTGCAAATTGCAGCTTTGTTATTGAAAATGCGATTTGCGCCCGTAACGGTTACTCAATAATAAATTCAGTATTCATCAAAGTCGTAAGTACACTTTTCTAGGTTTACTATACTCAAAAATATAATTATTTCGAAAAAAAAAACTTGTTTTTTTGAGCAACATGATGATTTTTGATAATTATTATTGACATGATGTTAATTATTTATAGCAAATATATTATGGTTACAGGGTGCAATCAACATCTAGAACAACTTAACACAATTATGACGTAAAACAGAGCTGCAATTAGCGAAAATCTAAAGAAAATTTGAATTTCACGGCAATATCGAATGTTCCCCCTTAATTTGACATTTTTTTTATTATCTATGTTTATAGGAAGTCCACACTATTCATACCCCGTCCTCCCTACCGAAATTAAAGTGAAATATTGCAAAACTTAAAGTAAAAAAAATATAGTATATTTTATCGATATCAATATCGATTAATGCAAGCCGTAATGTATATGAGAAATAAATTGCTTTTGCGCGTGTGTGAGTGTACGTCAAGCGCAGTGTTTGCGTTAGTGTGAGAATCAATAGCAAACTCGCGATCTAAGTGTGTGTGGTATAGTTGTGTGCGTAATGCGCGTACGTATTGGTCTCTTGCTTGTAGTGGAGTTACAGAGTGGGGGACAAGCGGCGACACGCGTTCTAGTACAAATCAGGAACTATTTCCTTTCTAATCTCTTTATCTGTTCTGTGGTACAGACCATACATTTTAATAACTTTCTCCATCGTAATCACGAAAAAATAATCAGTCCTCCAATATAAAACTTCAATACCTACTACTGAACCCAAATGTTTGGCGATGTTGGTCTAATGGAGAAAGTAGTGGTGGTGGAGTGGTGGTGGTGGTGGTGGTGGTTGTTGTGGTTGGTGGTAGGTGGTGGTTGGTGGTAACACACTCTTAATTTTGACCACACTTTTCTAATACACTCTGTAGAATAGCTGATTTTTTATCGTTCATTCGTAGGTGACGAATGTACGACAAAAAATCAGCTGTCTTATTGTAAAAGTGGTTCATAATGACGTGTATAATGACCCCTTCTCAGGTTTATGGTAAACAAAACCTAAGCTTAACGTAAAACCCAAAATTCTTACTTAAATATCCCAAGTATTCTAAAATTATAATTGCTTTACCGGTTTTGTGAAATAATCCAATAAACCCAGTTCGTGGAGCCGCGGTTTTGTCCGAAACTAATAATAAATTTTCCGAATGAATTTCTCCGAACATTCCTCTATCCTAAGTTACTGGCACTTTATTATAGTTTCGGAGAAATTGTTTGATACTCTATTTACTTACAGTTATATAAATATAAATTTAAGACGTTCTTGAGTTATTGCCAATTTATATTACTTATTTTTTAGACAAGAAAGTACCTATACTTAGCTGAAAAATCATAATAATTATGAAATAGTTTTACTTTGTAATACTTAGTGTAATTTATTTCAAAACCGTGAAGGAAAACCTCGTGAGGAAACCGGCATGACCTAAAAGACATTATTGTCACATCCAGCTGATTCAGCAACCCAGCACTGGGCTCGCGTGGTGAATTACGGCCCACTCCCTCTCACAGAGAGGAAGCCAGTGATGCATTGGGAACGTTATAGGATGATTATGACATTACAATACTTATAGCATAGAAACTAGTTTTGAAGTTGCCTCATTGATGTAATGGTTGCAAGCGCTACTGTTGAAATCACACTAATCACACTAATATTATAAAGGCGAAAGTTTGTGAGTGTGTGTGTGTGTGTGTGTGTGTGTGTGTGTGTGTGTGTGTGTGTGTGAATGTTTGTTACTTCTTCACGCTCAAACGGCGGGACCGATTTGGATGAAATTTGGTGTATAGATAGCTTATACCCTGGATAACACATAGGCTACTTTTTATCCCGGTCCACGCGGGTGAAACCGCGGGGCGCAGCTAGTAAATAAATAAATAATAATAATTTATTTCAGATCAACAATTACTAGATCCATAAATTGTTAGTAACGGTTTTAACCTAACTAGCTGACCCGACAGACGTTGTCCTGTCCAAATTTCAATAATTCATACAAATTCCCATAAAAAATTTACTTTCAATGTTCCGAAATTTTCCAATTTTCCCGGCAACTTTTCCAATTTTTCTCTTCTTAAAAACCTTCCTCTTGAATCACTCGTATCTATTGCTGAAAACTGCATTAAAATCCGTTTTGGTGTTTGAAAGATCTAACTCAATCATTTACACACCCTTACGCACACTTACACCCCCTCATACACACGCTCACTCTCACATACACACCTCCACGTCCACACACACAATAACACATGCACACTTACATTACTACTCTATCTTTTGAAATATTTTTATTGTACTTTTCAAACCTGTTTTTGCCATGTATACGATATTACACACTTTTTTACTAAAAGGTTTTTGGTATGATAGTGACAGCAGAACACTGACTCCTATGTCACAGGATCTACTAGTTTGGGAGTCAGGGTTTACTCTATTTGTATGACCTTTATTCATTGAAATTCATGCGACCTAGTTTTTAAGCATTGTTGGAGGTTTTTGTATAAAATAAAGTTTTTTAGGGTTCCGTACCTCAAAAGGAAAAAACGGAACCCTTATAGGATCACTCGTGTGTCTGTCTGTCCGTCTGTCACAGCCAGTTTGCTCCGAACCTAATGGACCGATTAAGTTGAAATTTGGTACACGTATGAATTTCTGTAACCCAAACACGGACGGGTAAAGTAAATAAATGAATTTTGAATATACAGGTCACTTTTGGTGAACAAATAAGAAAATTAAAAAAAAAAGTTTTGCAAACTACACCATGTGGCATGTCAAATGAAAGGGCTTACTATGAGGGTCTCAAATATATTTTTTTTATAATTTTAAAATAAATTGTTTTAAAGTTATATAAGAAAATAGACGAAAATTTACCATTCCCCCCCCCTTATCTCCGAAACTTTTAAACAAAAATTTTGAAAAAAATACAGTAAATAGATCTTTACCTGTAGATTACAGGAAAATCTATAAGAAGTCTGTGGTCTTGAAATAACATGGTAAATCTATCAATATTGTGAGTACAAACTTACATTTACAGTTGGAATGTATGGGAGAACATGTTTTTCAACTACAATGTTAAGTTTGTTCTTAAGATAAATTCATCTCAACTACGGAACCCTTCCTTGTGCGTGGTCCAACACGCACTTTACCGGTTTTTTTTTATGTTATGTACCTATGTGTTAGTTTTTAACATACGCAATAGTCAAGAGGGGTCATATTCAAACACGACCTTCGGAAACGACATTGTTATTGTTAAATTAATATAATTAATCATCCAATTTTGTAATAACCGTTTGATTGAATATGATTTGATTGAGCTCTCGTATAGTCAACGATGTGTTCTATGTATACCCCATTTATAATAAGATTAGAAATTTAAACAAACCATTTTTACAGTCCGTTCAACCGATTTTGACTTCTGTTGCGTTGGTGGCTTGACAAATGGCAGCTGCAGTAAACACTTTGTATTGTAACCACTTTTTTGCCTTTAATGCCATCCTTAAGCCTACGGAATAGAAGTCAAAATCGGTTAACGGACTGTAAAAAAGGTTTGTTTAAATGTCTAATTTTATTAAAGTCAGTCTATGCAGAGTGACAAAATGTTTGCCAACGCATTTGTTTGTACCAATTCAGGACTATGCGTAAGCAAGCAAGCAGGAAACATTACAATGCGAGATAGTGAGATGACAAAATGTTGTCATATTAGCTGATCTAGATATGGGCACAGGCGGTTGCACGAAATTGCTGAGCTATGCTGGTTATAGCAAACATTGGAACAATTTGTGACACTGGCAACAAGACGATTTGATTCGATCATAAACGCCATTAATGAATGAGAAAATGCACACCTACGCCGCGAAACCGCGAAACCGCATTATGTTCCGCTAGAGTAGTGGAGGTTTAACGACGGAGCTGTGCTAAGGGCGACCCTAAAGCCGGTTGCAGACCAAGAGCTAAGCTAAGTTAGTTTAACTTAGCCCGTATAGCTGGGCTAATTTTTCATAATTTGTTCATAGTTTGCGGTCTGCACACAAGTATGAAAAACTACGCCAGCTGTGTGAGCTAAGCTAAACTAACTTAGCTTAGTTTTTGGTCTACAACCGGCTTAAGGGCGAATTTCACCAATTAAACTGAATGCGATCAGCACATCTAACCGCGTTCAAGAGCCGTCAGTGTCCAATATTCCAGAGATGACACTGTTAGCTCTTGAACGCGGTGAAATTTGCTCTTAGTTAGCCCGCTTACATTTTTTAGGAACCTACTTTCAGTAATCTAATGAAATAAAAGGAGAAGTCCTGACTGACTGACTGACTCATCAACGCGTAGCCCAAACCCTTGGATCTAGAAAGCTGAAATTTTGCACAGAGGTTCCCTTTATAATATATACAAAGAATAAGGAAGGATTTCGCAGTAGTACGTTCCCGTGGGATATTATCCTACATCCACACGGGCGAAGCCGCAGGCAACAGCTAGTAAAAAATATTACTTCTTACATTATGTCGATGAGAAATTGTATGTTTTCACCCTTATACCTCAAAAAAAGTTCACCCCCAACTATGACGAAACTTCAACAAAAGACCACAGCCTAAATTTTTCGAACATATGAAGCAATGGATTAGCAATTAAAGCAAATTGCAAATCCATTCCTTCATAAGTTCGAAAAATTTGTCTGCTCAACAACGTAAATAACGCAATGAATGTTGTTGAACTGTCGAAATGAAACCGGTTCCGGTTGATAGCGTGTTACGCAATTAGGGTGCTGTACCCTATCAAAACAAATCCATTCATAAATAGTAATTTTTGTTTCTCCAATTTATACATATAAAACAAACAACGTCCGTATCGCATACCGCTTGAGGAATGGGGCATAGATATTAAATCCCCCACATTCCACACAATATCCTTCACAAAGGAGATACCCGTGACATATGAAGTTTCAAATGAGGAAAAAATGAGTCTGCGAACAAAAAAAGAGAAAAAAAATACAAAAAACACTTTGTGTAACGTTTCGTGTATATTTTTGATGAATGCTCTGAGTTTGCTTCCGTGATTTTAGAATAAAAATGGCGTGTTTAGGTTTTGTTGGATTTTTTTCTGGTGATTCGAGAATTTGTCTTTGAATAGATTTGTGTCTTGCTACTTTAATACAGCAAGTAATAAAAACCAAATAAGCTTTTTTTGTTCAACGAAATCTCCAAACGGCTGGTTGACACTTGCCGTGATCCAAGGGCTGGCTTTTACCTTGGCCAGCGGCTTAGCATTGCCATACAACGTGGCAATGCCGCCAGTCTCTTGGGTACTTTACCAGTCGACAGCGATGCGGAGGAATTTTTCGACGCCATATTTTAGTTTTTTAATAGTTTTAGTTATGTTACCTTTTAGTAAAATAATGTTTTTAATAAGCTTTCAAGAAGAAGAAAGAAAAATGTGTTTATTGGTATTACAAGAAGAAAACCCCTTAAAACTTTACTATGAAAAGTAGAAAGAACTTTTGGCGTTAAAATGCTTGTCCGTCTGTTTGTCTTTCCGCGGCTTAGCTCAGAGACTCTTACTACGTACTATAAAGCTGTAATTTGGCACAGTTACTTATGCATATTTATCACGCCGGCAAAGTGGTAAAATCAAATTTTGAAAACAAAACATTTTTTATGGACCTCTTCTACAACTAAAGTGGGGATGATTTTTTTTTTCGTCTATCCTATGATGTGGCGTGTCGTTGGATAGGTCGTTTAAAAATATTACGGGGGCTTGAAAACCAATTTTGGTTGTTTATGGTTGTGGTTTTTGGTGTTGTGGCGCAACTTTGGAGAGGCCTATGTCCAGCAGTGGACTGCGATTGGCTGAGTTGATGGTTATGTGAAAAAAATCGATAATGAAATTACAAGGAAAACTACCACAGCTACTTGTAGGCTTTACAAGTTAACGAGTAATAATAGTCGACCAATTTACTTTTACAGTAAGAATGTATGAGAGAACATGTTTTTCAACTACAATGTTATCTTTGTTTTGGGATAAATCATCCTAAGTACGGAACTCTTCATTGTGCGTGGTCCGACACGCACTTGGCCGGTTTTTTTGGAGTAGAAATTTAGACTCAGGGGATTAAAAAAAAGAATTTATTCAACAGACTACGATTCTATCAAGGTTCCTCACTAAGTACCTACCAAAGCGAGAAAATGACTGTCGACATAAAATACATTTATCATTTAATTCGCGCATTACCTACAGTATTTTCGTTCGTTTTTTGTCACATCATACTTTCCCGCGGATAGGTTAATATTCTGGGGCCAAAACACTCAAACTGCATGGTAACATTTTTTAAGGATAGGGCTCCTTCTTGACTCAGACATGCGAATTAAATAAGGGCGAATAAAGATGTGGAATTATTGGTAAAAGATAGAACACATTTAAAAACTTTTTTACAAAAAAATACAACCGACTTCCAAAAACAACACTACAAAGTGATAAATTACTTTAATTTCGGAAGTCGGTGTCTAGTTAAATGTATTTTCGTTTTTTGCCACCGACTTCCGAAATTAAAGTTATTTTTCACTTTGCAGTGTCGTTTTTGGAAGTCGGTTGTATTTTTTTGTAAAAAAGTTTTTATTTTTCACTTTTTAGTTGTGGTACCTACCCCACACAAATTCTAATACCACTACCTACAAAACAAAGTAGAACATCATCCATATAAAAGTGGGGAAAAAATACGTACTATTGAAGCTAACTCAAAAACTTCCCAAGCAAAGTTAATGAATTTTATATGGGACCAACTGTGATGTATACCCTCTCGAATAAAACAAAAAAAAATCCAAATCGGTCTAGCCATCTTCGAGTATAAGCACCTGACCTTGCTGAAGGTCATCACAACAAGGTCACTATGTGACCTCCTACGGCATCACCTCCCGGTGTTTTCACTCACATCTGCCTTTAAATACCTTTTGTTAGTCGCCTTTCATTCAAGAACAAATACAAAGAAGAAGAAAAAGTTTGTAAGAACAAAATATACAATCGTTGTTTATTAATATTTATTTGGCCAGTGCTATAAAGCAGACAAATCGATTAGTAAAACACAATAATAGTAAATAAAACAGTCTTCGTTCATTTTACGCAGTAAACACAAAAGTGTTTACTTGTACAAATGTACAAAGAATATTTTTGCAATGAAGTTCAATCAACGCAATATTTGCACATTTGCACTGTAAAACAACATGTGTTATCTGAGCACCTGCCCTACCGCAGGCGATTAACGAGAAGCTAGGAGAGCTAGCAACTCAAAACGAGTTGGCGAACAGCGAACTGCGAGTGCGCGACGACAGCGAGCGATTACGCTCGCTGGAAGATATGCGTATTTACCAAGCGTGAGTCTCCTCAGCGAGTGTTTTGCCCTCCGAGCGAGCGTGAGCGAGTGCTTTCTTTGTAGTTCTGATCGCTGTGACTAACTAGTACTCGCCGGCTGTGTGAACAGTTAGCGATCAACCAATAATGCTAGTAGTTCTGCGAACAGTAGACCTCGCGAGCACAAACTATTTGCAATAATTAATATACCTGGAGTAGTCTAGCGGTGCACAGTAGCGCCATCTGGTGATCTTATTGTAAGACTAACATTAGCATCGTTTTAGAGAATTCTGATTATTATTTTCAGAATTCTCTAGTATTGTGATGAGAAGGTGGTCTCAGGTATTTCATCAATCTCTATCTTGGACTACCTATCAAATAAAAAAAAAAACATCAAAATCAGATCTCATAGCATTAGGCGGAGATATCCCCCTTTTTGCCCTATTTTGGAGGAAGTACCTCTCTAATCAAAAATCCCCGACGGCAAAAAAATCCTATAACGTCGTAAATTCTGTAGACCAAGTTTCGTCCAGATTGGTTGTAAAATACTACTTGTACAACAAACTGACAGACGATAGAAAATTTTACCCGGCTTAAAGCAGTGATGCTTCGCTGGCCTCACTCACTCGGTCAATAATAATCCCTTTTACTTACACGATACCTACAATATTTTGTACGTTTATTGAGCGAGAAAAGAGTTTCTTGAGTGGTAGCTAGTCACTTCCTCGTCGGCGCGGTGGGTCAGGGGCCTGACAGATAAAGAAAGTCCACTGACTGACAACCCTAGCTGTCTGAGTGATTTGATAGAAAACCAGCGAACAGCATCAATTGATTGATTTTGTAATAAAGGAAACGCTGACAAATATACCTACTAAAACAATGTCGGTGAGGACATCGGAGCCATTTTTGTTGTTGCCAAGCAAAACTTGAGAATGGAAATGATTGATTGTGTTTTTCTGAGAGCCATCTCAGTTTTACAGAAAGTATCCTGGACCAATCTTTGCCGTGCATTACAAGAGCTGCAGCATCGGCGTATGTGACGATTTTAGAGTTATAACTTATAATATTAAGTTAATCACCACATTCATTTGCAGAATAATGTGCAGAGGTACGCTACTGCCTATCCTCTTGACGTAATAGCTTTCTCTTTTATGACGTACCCGCTGGAGGAAAGCGGATTAGACATTATCTGTGGGAACACACGATACGATAATATTGACGGACGTAAATTCGTTGACTTTGTCCGGCCAGAGACAGACTTTTCAAACGTGTCATCCATTTTCTGTTGACGTCTATTTTTACCCGACTACGGCAAAGCCAAAAGGAAGGGTTATGATTTTAGCAGTCTATGTATGTATTTAAGTGTGTATATAAGTATGTATTTACGTGTGTTCCACCGTAGCGCCTAAATTACTGAACCGATTTTAATGAATGAGGTATCAATAGATTCGTTATAATGGCTGACATAGGCTATATAAATTCTCCCTAAAGAACATCGGCCAAATTTCTGTAGAAGCTGGACCTGAGTTTTATTTTCAGTGTACAGAAACAAATTATAGTGAGATTTGATGATTTTATGTAGTAAACACCATCCCGTTCGAAAATAATATCTAAATAGCCAAGATATTTTATTAATGAAAAAAAAAAATACTTTTGAGGTTAGAATAAATAAATAAGTCGATTTAATGCTAGGCAGACGACACACAGTTCTTATCCGAAAGCGGCGAAGCTAAGCGATAGTTATTAGTCTGTAAAACAGTCAATGCAAGGTCAAACAACAGAAGGAAATCCAAAAGAGTATAGAACGTATCACAATAGTGTGACTGTTGTGATACGTTCTGTGTGTCTAACAACAACAACAACAATGCGAAATTGCGAATGATCGCCGGGTGTCAAATTGACACCCGTGTGATTGACACTGTCAATCAATGGCGCACGTCGATGACATATTATGACGTTCCGTTGTATGCAATTGAATAAAATGCTGATACTTACTATGAACCAACATAATTATTTTTATGACAAGAATCCAATAACATGATAAAAACAGCACTAGTTGATTTGATACAAAAGTATATAGAATTGAATTACATATAATAACTATTCAAAAAAACGTGAATAATTATAATGTTTGAGTACTAAATCGTTTCTTAAGCAAAATGTATCGTCAATAGGTGCGTTCTGAACATGTTATTCTAAATAATTTCCAAATTATGCTATAAACAAAAAAATGTGCATATCTTTTTTTTCTGGCGACTTAAACATCTATTTCTTATGTTTTTTAACACCTTAAAAAATAATGTTTTTTTTTCATATATATGGCATATCTGTACACCACCGCTTCGTCGTCAGGTACGATTTGGCCGTCCTTCTTTAATATGGTGGACTTTAAATGTAAATTTCTGACCAAGAAAAAAATTAAATAGAGATATTAATGACATGTTTGAAGTCAAAAGAAAGGTCTTGACGAGCACATTACAAATATGTATATGTCATATTGTTTAAGTAAATAAACATGTTTAAATTGTTAAAAATAAGTAAAAGTGGAGGTAAATAATATTAATTTAATTGGTTACAGACCGACCGCGGCGAGCGTGATTTTTCAGTAGTCGGGTTTTAGTTTTTCAACTTACTTTTTTATTGTTGTATAATTTGCCTTAGAATTGCCAGACTTATACTACCTAAATTCAGAAGATTCTTGATTGTGAACACAATAAAATGAAAATTTGATTGATAAAATCCCAAGTGTTCGAACACAGCTGATTTCATAGAATAGAATAGAATACAACTATAGACTATAACTATAGACTTTGTTTCCAATAAGTAAGTACTAACCCATCGCTTTTCTAACTGAACCTCACATTTCTATAAAACGAGTCCACATCGAGTCTTCATTCATAGTACATATGGGTACTTAAATCTATTCCAGGCAAAAAATAAAAACACTATGTCAAAACAAAACACCAACACAATAGCAGTTTACTTTTCAAAAAAACCGCAAACATTTTCCACACCTTTCGAAAGAAAAAACAAAATTACATATCATACAAAACAAAAACGTATACACAACAAAATGATGCATAAAACTGCGAGTCACGGACAATGGGGCACTGACGCATCGCCTGTACACTGCGTACCACATTAAATATATGGACAGTAAGGAAACTACGTACAAACGGTCGAAAGGGCACACTCACACAGACGCGCGCACCGACGAGTGTCTAAGCGATAGTCGCGGTGCTCTCAGTATATTTACTGTGGCTTTAGGGTCTCATCGATGTGCGCGTCTGTATGTGTGCCGTTTCGTACGTTTGTTCGTAGTTTTCCTACTGTCCATATTTATATTGTGTCCGTACATTGTGAGAGCTTCATTAAATGCAAACTAGTCAAGTAAGGGTTGTCCTGAATTAATTTTTTATGGGATTTTGTTTTGTTTATTTTAGTTTTGTCAGGTTGTATGCGAGAGGTTAGTTCAACTGTTTGGCAATCACCGTTAACTAGGATTCTTTGGTGTAAGACATCAGCTGTTCCTTATATTACGATTGTGTTATGTTGTGCGCGCAAGTGCTAGTCACCCCCTGAGGTATGTGAGTGGTAAGATGGGGGAGGCCGTGGTTGGCAAGATTGGCAAGCTGAGTTAGCTTCACCTTTGTCTACCTCCCTCGTCACGTGACTAGTACTTGCGCGCGCACTATAGTACTGCACTTTTGTATGGAACAGTAGTGTTTTGTATTATATTTCAGTAAAAGTAGTTTATTTTCATGAGTACTACACTCCCTGATAATATGTTCCTCGTTTAACCTAACACACACACACACAGTCTATCTGGGAAGTGAGACTATCAGAAACTAATATTAGGTCTTTACCTATGAAATTGCCGTTCTGCAGTACTGGCCATTTCAAATCAAAATAATTTTTGTTTGGCTAAGAATTCTAATTTCAAATTAATTTTATTTTAAAAACATGGATTTTTTTTTTCCAAAGTAGTCATTTGTTTATTGATTAGTGTTACATTTTCATCGCATTTCAATCTGTTTTGTCATCATGGATACGTTAAAAATTCGAGTAATTATGGATTATGAGTACCGTCGTGGCAGCAACGCGGCACAAGCGGCACGCAACATCAACGACGTTTACGGAGCTAACACTACAAACCAACGCACCACTTGTTATTGGTTTGCTCGCTTCCGTTCTGGAAATTTCGACCTGAAAAATGAACCTCGCGGTCGTCCGAAGACTTTGGTCGACAATGACGAATTAAAGGCGATTGTGGAAGCTGATGATACACAATCTACGGCTGAATTAGCAGCAGCTTTCGACGTTAGCGTCAAAACAATATTGGTCCATTTGCGTCAAATTGGCAAGGTAAAAAAGCTTGACAAATAGGTGCCCCACGAACTCAATGATCGCCAGCGCGAAGTACGCGTCGAGACGTGCCTTGCACTGCTCAACAGACACACAAATGAAGGAATTTTGAACCGCATTGTTACCTGCGATGACAAATGGATTCTGTTTGATAACCGCAAGCGCTCAGCAAGTTGGTTGGATCCTGGTTCAGCACCTAAACAATGCCCTAAACGAAAACTTACCCCTAGAAAAGTGATGGTCACTGTTTGGTGGTCTAGCGCCGCGCGCCGGTGTGATTCATCACAGCTTCTTACCAAACGGGGTGAGCATTACTTCAGATGTGTACTGTGAAGAACTGAACACAATGATGGAGAAGCTGGCACATCTCCAACCAGCATTGGTCAATCGCTCGTCTCCGCTGCTCCTGCACGACAACGCGCGACCTCATACTGCACAGCAGACAGTCTCCAAGTTGCAAGAACTGGGGTTGGAAGCTCTCCGTCATCCGCCCTACTCACCAGACCTTGCGCCTACAGACTACTACTTTTTCCAGAATTTGGATAACTTCTTGGCGGGAAAAAAATTCAATACCCGAGAGGCAGTACAAAATGCCTTTGAAGAATTTGTTGCCTCCCGTCCAGCTGATTTCTTTAAGAAGGGCATCAATAAACTGCCACTGCGTTGGCAAAGATGTATTGATTGCATGGGTGATTACTTCGATTAATACAAATAAAAAATGCATGAAAAAAATTCGTTTAAATTTTTTCATACAAAACGGCAATTTCATAGGTAAAGACCTATTATTTTTTTATTGTGTTGACTTAGAAGCTTGTTTTTTTGGAACTCTTAGGGACTACAGACTTACGTATTCGATATTAATTTCAACTTGATATCTCCACGCGTCCTTGAGAATAAGGATCTTGACAGACTGACAGACTTGAATTTTTTTTTTATTTGATTGAATTATAAATTAACAATTTTCGGACTTTTTCCTTTATTTGTGCTGTGAGAGCTTGCTTCTTGCCAAATTTCGTGATTCTAGCACAACAAGAAGTACCCTATAGGTTTTGATTTACTTGCGAGTATCAAAATATGTCGCATAAATGGCCGTATGTTTTTATTGCGTTGACTTAGAAGCTTGAGTTTTTTAGGACTCTAAGAGACCATAAATTTACATATTTGATATTAATTTGAACTTGATACCTCCACGCGTTCCTGAGAATAAGGGTCTTGACAGACTGGCAGACAGGCAGACAGAGGGACAACGAAGTGATCCTATAAGGGTTCCGTTTTTCCTTTTGAGGTACGGAACCCTAAAAATATTCAAATTGGTCAAGCCGTTTTTGAGTTTTAGCGAGACTAACGGTCAGCAATTGTTTTTTTTATATAACATGTCCCAGAATTAAGGGCACAACTGCATAAGGGGCCATTGTACTCATCATTATGAAAAACTTTTACTATGGGACCAAATCTGAAATCGCGAAAAATATCAGCTGTTCCGTACATTTACTAGATCAAGCTTGTCAAAATTGAATGATGCAGCTGATTTTTTTTTGTGATTTGAGGTTTGGTCCTATAGTAAATGTTGTTTATAATAATAGTACAATGACCCCTTAAGTGGTTGTGCCCTTAATTCTGGGACATTATTTTGTTTTTCCTTTTAAACCACCCCTGTATTAGAGCGAACAAAACAAAAAACAAAATATTCAAGTGTTTTTGAGTTTTAGTGAGACTAACGGCAATACATTTTTATATAGGTAGGGGATGGTGAGGTAATACGATCCCTGTAGGTCAAATGATCCCCCGCTGTAAATCAGAGACTACTCGTGCCATCTATCCAAATGCGCATGAAACGTGTTCCCCGCACCCCTGCTAGTTGCCTCTCCGAGTGTCACGGCGGTGCGAGCGCTTGGCGTGATTTTATTAAAAAATTATCAAAAAGTGTGGCTCTGATCTAAGGTAAGCCTGTTTTTGGACTTTCATTACTTTTTACATGTTCGTGTTTATTGAAATGTTGTTTTATTTGCGGGTATGAATAGCAGTTAGCTAATATTTAAGCAATGTTCGATCACCGCACGCGGTATTTGAAGGTTATGTTTTGATCGATATCTTGGAATTTGGTGTTTGGGGCGAAATGATCCCTTTCTGTGTGTTTAAAATGATCCCTGGAATCATTTTACCCCATTATTATTTGTTGTTTTTACAGATCATGCCGAGAATTTATATACGCCAAACTAATCGCCAAAATTGGCCTGAAGAACAAATGCAAAAGGCATTAGATGCCGTCAGAGATGGTATGCCTTACAAAACCGCAAGTAGAGAGTTTAAAGTCCCTGTGATGGCATTAAAAAGAAGAGCCAAAGGTAAAAATAAAATAGCTGTAGGCTCCGCTAAAAAGTTAGGTAGCAGACAAACAGTGTGTAACCTAGAATAAGAACAGGAACTTGTTGATTACATTAAGGACATGGAGTCAGATATAGAACAAAAGAAAGCCCTTAAAGAAGCGAATAAAATAAAAAAAATGGTGACCAACAAACAGAACGATAAAGGAAAAGGTGGAGGGAAAGGAAAAGGAGTCGGGAAAGGAAAAGGAGGCGGAAAGGGAAAAGGCAAAAAAAAGCGAAACAGATCAGATTCTTCTGAAGAGGAGAGTGATACCGAATGCCTCTTCTGTACTGAAAGCTACTTCAAAGACAATAAAGGCGAAGGGTGGATTAGGTGCGTTGTGTGTCTTAAATGGGGACATGAGTCTTGTGCGGGTGTAGATAATTACGATGAAGGCGACTTTACTTGCGATATTTGCCTTTCTAGTAATCAATTTGATAGTGTGAAAAAAATTTTAAGGCTGTGGCTGTAGTCCTATTTCTAAGTTCCTTCCTGATAAGAAAATTATTATTTTTTAAATGAAGAGTTGATTTTTCTATTGCATTTTGACATTGATAAAAAACCTTTGTTATTGATGAGTATTATTTGTGTTTTTTTTTTATTTAGAAGAAGAGTTTATTTGTTTACCTATTGCTTGACTAGGTATGTTGTTAATTTTGCAAACCTTTTAACAGTTTGTTGCAATGTTTAATGTTTAGTTTTGTTATTGAGTAGTAGATAATTACAAAAAAAAAGATCTCTAATGAAACTACAAGACTGCAAAAGTTTTGTGTAACTTGCTTACATACTTAAATAGTTATGAACAATACCTACATATGATTAAAATAAACAGCTGAGTGTTTTTTTTTCACTGATATTTAATAACTTATGGTATAAAACGATCCCTGGGATTATTTTACCCCTACCCCAGGGATCATTTTATACATAGGTGTGTATAAAATGATCCTTTACTAAACTTTAACAAAAACCTCTAATACAAAAAAATTACATACATATAATAAGAAATAAGTATGCAGTTACAAAGTTAAGTAAATTCACTACCTCCAACAATAGAAATCTTGCGATTTTGTCTTCAACTTTAGCCACAGTTAAGTTTTTCCCTTAAGGGGATCATTATACCTCACCTTCCCCTACACGCTTACATTTTGATCGTTTTAATCCCTTGGACGGGTGGTTTAACTTACAAAATAGTATACATCAAAAGCTTGCACAGCATCGTATCTCTCAAAATAAAAAAAAAAGGAAGTGATAACGTACTCGTAATACTCGCAAAATGCATGAAATCGGCAGTAGTGCCACGAGTTAGTTACCTACGCGTACGCCGCGTCGTCGTCGGTGCTTATCTAACTACCTACACTCCGCCCGATCAACTTTAGGTTATTGACTCGCTCAGCTGATCATGTTCACGTTAACAAATGTTAACAAATTAAATGATTCCAAATTTTCCTTCATACTTTTACGGGCTTTGGACCGTCATAATTGCTTTGTGCCTAGGTTTCGGGACATACCTAATAAAATAAAAAATGCGGTACATGTAAAAATTAGTCTTTACAGGTCTGCTAGTAATGGCGTATTTAAAAATGTGGAATCAAAATTATTTACAATGATTTTAAAAATAAAAAAGTACAATTACACGATTAAAACAGTTCTGGTGCATACCTAAATCTCCTTTGTTTCATTTAACTTTTAAGGACACTTCGCGATACGAAATAATTGTTCATAAAAAATGTGTAATCAAAATTATTTACAACGATTTAAAAAATGAGTTCTGTTACAAATTAATAATTAATCAATTCTGAATCATCACTAAAGGACAACTTCACGATAGCGTAATAATTGTTCAAAGTGCAAACCATTCCTCTCTCCTCTCCTCTCGGGATCTCGTTCGAAGTACTCGAGGATTTGTTCGTCTAGCTGAGGTGTGTAGACTGGTTGGCGACCGCGGCGCGGTACGGAATTGTCCGTGATCTAACAAACGCTGCGTAGCCGCCACAATTGTCTGACCAGACGGAATTTGCGGGTTAGGTATACCACGCAGCCGCAAAGATTGCAAGTGATTTGGTTCGCTGTACAGACGACGAGCCGCTTGCGCATCAAAACCCGCAATCGCGTAGAATTGCACCATGGCAACAAACTCCAGGTTGGAGTACGCGTAATTACGAGACGCCATTACGTTCGCGCGACAAGGATATTTTTTAACAACACTGACACAACACACCGATGACGTCTTAGAGAAACTGAATTGTTTACACGACGCGACGTGGTCCTGCGCTGCCCTTGGCGCGCGGGGTGCGCGGGGCGCGCGCCTTTTGCATTGCCAATCAAATAGGGTTTGGGGGCGGGGTTTGGTCTAGGATTGGCTATTTTTTGTGAATCCACGTTGACTGCGCTTACGCGTCATTATTTTTAGTACTTGTTAGTATCGAATGGTGCCGACTAATGGTTCGCATTGTTTTATCACTCATGCGAGAAATAATTGGAGTTTAAAAAAAAAAGTACTTTATTTTTTTATTTTATCTTTACAAATCGACAGTGTTTCATGCACCGGATCGACCCTCCACGGGATTAAAACGATCAAAATGTAAGCGTGTATAAGAGAAGATGTTACTGTTTGTTTGTTTGGATGTTTGGTATCTAATCACGTAAAAACGGCTAAACGAATTTATATGAAATTTGGCACACAGATAGTTTATAACCTGGATTAACACATAGGATACTTGTAGGATTCCGTACCTCGCCAATTTGCTCCGAACCTAATGAACCGATTAAGTTGAAATTTGGTACGCGTATGAATTTCTGTGACCCGAATACGAACAGGTAAAGTAAATAAATGAATTTTGAATATGGGGTTCACTTTTGGGGGACAAATAAGAAAATAAATATAAAAAGTTTTGTAAACTATACCGTATGATATACCAAATGAAAGTGCTTACTATGAGGGTTTCAAATATATGGTTTTTATAATTTTAAAATAAATCGTTTTAAAGTTATTTAAGAAAATAGACGAAAATTTACCATTCCCCGCTTATCTCAGAAACCACTGAGCCTAAAATTTTGATAAAAATACAGAAAATTGTTCGTTACTTGTAGATTACAGGAACACTTATAAGAAGTCTGTGGTTTTAAAATAACATGTTAAATCTCTCAATATTATGGGTACAAACTGACATTTACAGTTGGAATGTATGAGCATGTTTTCCAACTACAATGTTAAGTTTGTTCTGATAAATTCATCCCAACTACGGAACCCTTCATTGTGCGTGATCCGACACGCACTTGGCCGGTTTTATTTATCTTGATAGTACGCTCCCGTGGGATAATTTCCGTCCTCGGCCCGGATGAAGCCGCGGGCAAAAGCTAGTAAATTATAATGAATTTATGACGAATACAGAACTAGAATCGTCCCAAGAGGATAAACGAAGCAGAACTATCCTAATAAATACGAACCCCAACAAATTTTGAACCACAAATCAACGCAAATACAAACGAATGGTTAGTTCAAACATCCAAAGCTAACATAAAGAGTTTTAGGCACAATTCGCACCAAGTTATCGTGATAAAAGCGTTGAATTAAGTGAATAATAGTTCCCTTGGGACGCCATACCACATTGTCATGCGTTCAGCGTTATATAAGGAATGCCCCACATTCTCTATGAATAACTCATAAAGTCATAATACTTTATTGAAGTCACCATGTTTGTGGGTATTAATGAAAACTGGGCCTTTGAGTTGGACTGTACTCGTAGAAATGAGATCAGAAGTGTGAGGATTTTATGAATAATTTGAGGCTTCATTGCAATTCGATCCTGGATTCAATGACGTTATTTTATGCTTAGATATGGTATATAAAGTGTAAGGACAATCAACATTCAAACTTTTACCATGAATTTAGTTCATGATTCCATGAATTTCTGCGCTGGGGATCTAGAATCGTGCTAAATAGGGTAACAGTTTGCGCATCGATGACGCTTACACCGTTTATACAAGGTGTTACTTAATTGACGCACAACCTCTTAAGGTGATTGCGCTGTGGTAGCGTGCGCAAATTTTCTTGCGTTTTTTGCAATTTGCAAGTCAGTGAAAGGATGTATCTTAATCAAAATATGATTTGCTACAATAAGAAATAATGTGTGTACATAATTTTAACTATAAAAATCATCAATAACTATCTCTAAGTTATATTTCCTGCGGATTGTTTTGATTTCGGAATTCAAAGAAATCCGGAGGAAATCTAACTTAAAAAGATGTATTTGTTAAAATTGTGTAGATACATAGTTTTTATTGTCGTGAATAATATTTTGATTAAGATACAATCTGACACTGACTTGAAAATTGCAAAAAACGCAAGAAAATTTTAATTTCGCGGGCTACCATAGGTTACAGCAGATCCTCCTTAAAGAGCCACTGTACTCATCATTATGAACAACTTTTAACAAAACAGCTTTTCTCTACATTTTGACGAGCGAACATAAACGTAGGGAACAGCAGATTTTTTTTCATATTTTCTGGACTAAATTTACAACATTTATCGTTCACATTTTCTATAATTTAATTTTGTTAGAATTTAGTTTTTCTTAAAAACTAACCTAGATAGATAGATAGAATACTCTTTATTATGCACACCATAAAAATTACAGATACAAACCGTACTTATTTTTATTTTATTTTCTTTTTGCATTTTGACACTCAATTACAATTTAAACGGATGCTAAGCGGAAGAGCGCAGTCTTATAGCACAAATATTTTCTTGCTTAAAAAGTGATCTCCTAATCGTGTTTGTAAATGCACGTTGTAATTGAAATAAACATTGTTTTTTTCTAGTTTTTAGTAAATTAATATTTAATTTAGATACAGCACAGAAATGTCAACATCTTGACATGTCACCACATCAGTAGATTGCACCCGTGTAGAGCAGCAGTGCTATTCTGTACAAATCTCACCGTGAAAACCTAGGTGAAGTGAGTTCACATTCTTCCTGATGCTAGGGATTGACACTATTGACAGTTCACTCCACGCTCACTTCATGAAAGTTTTCACGGTGAGATTTGCACAGAATAGCCCTGCAGGAGCGGGTCGCTATATCCCTTCCGCTGTGGCGGCCATTTTGTCGAATTTACATGTCTGTGTCGGTACATCTGAGTGGTCTCGCGCGATCTGATAGCGTTGTTGGTGTGTTATAGAGCCTTGACATATGACGGTATGCCATCCTTGGTCTTTTCCCTACACTTTGTGCAAGTTAGAGCAGTAAAAAGCCGCGTGGACTGGAGAAGTCTTCGACACAAATATGATTATAATGGCCGCGGCCTGGATAAGGTTATTCAACAGTTGAGGGGATATGTAAAACAGACTAATGATGAAGACGAATGCACCTAAGTACGAATGAAGTATTTATGGTACTTACTGGGCTTAGAATAGACTATCACATACATGAAAGATGAGAGAAGTAATCAAATACATGCTAATCAAAGCACGAGCATGTATAAGCAAAAAAAACTGACATACCGCAAGGCGTCTATATACGATTGGATTGATTTCTTTCGACATTTTAAGTAAACTTTGGGCATATCATGTTTATACGTGCTGAATACCATGATCATTTCAATGTAAATATTGAAAAAGTAATATAAATTCTTAATGAGAACGTAATAATATAATTACATAACATCACTACTATAGGCAGAAGATGTAACATAAGCGACCAAAATAGCAATAAACAAGAGAGAAAAGAAGATTGTAAATATTTTGAAGAAAAAGCAAAGATAAAAACACTTCAAACATAAAGATGGTTCAATTTCTACTGGAGCGTAAAGTAAAATTCTCGATAACATTAAAGAAAGTTACAACAATTTTGTTAAGCAGACTTGCGTGTTTTCAACATAACATACTACGCAACACAGGCTATGTACATATTAAAGTTTATTTGGCAAGCAAAGCTCCCCCTATCTACTGGTATTAGGAATCGTTTGCCGAACTGCGTACAAAATACATTCAAATATTTTGCTCGAACAAATACACGAGGTAGAATAAATGTAATCATTTAATATTGTGTGAATGTGTGCGTGACTTTGTGGTTGTCTGTTAACGTTTGTAGGGACATACATTATAATAGGTCTTTACCTATGAAATTGCCGTTTTGTATGAAAAAATTTAAACGAATTTTTTTCATGCATTTTTTATTTGTATTAATCGAAGTAATCACCCATGCCATCAATGCATCTTTGCCAACGCAGTGGCAGTTTATTGATGCCCTTCTTAAAGAAATCAACTGGACGGGAGGCAACAAATTCTTCAAAGGCATTTTGTACTGCCTCTCGGGTATTGAATTTTTTCCCGCCAAGAAGTTATCCAAATTCTGGAAAAAGTAGTAGTCTGTAGGCGCAAGGTCTGGTGAGTAGGGCGGATGACGGAGAGCTTCCAACCCCAGTTCTTGCAACTTGGAGACCGTCTGCTGTGCAGTATGAGGTCGCGCGTTGTCTTGCAGGAGCAGCAAAGATGAGCGATTGACCAATGCTGGTTGGAGATGTGCCAGCTTCTCCATCATTGTGTTCAGTTCTTCACAGTACACATCTGAAGAAATGCTCACCCCGTTTGGTAAGAAGCTGTGATGAATCACACCGGCGCTAGACCACCAAACAGTGACCATCACTTTTCTAGGGGTAAGTTTTCGTTTAGGGCATTGTTTAGGTGCTGAACCAGGATCCAACCAACTTGCTGAGCGCTTGCGGTTATCAAACAGAATCCATTTTTCATCGCAGGTAACAATGCGGTTCAAAATTCCTTCATTTGTGTGTCTGTTGAGCAGTGCAAGGCACGTCTCGACGCGTACTTCGCGCTGGCGATCATTGAGTTCGTGGGGCACCCATTTGTCAAGCTTTTTTACCTTGCCAATTTGACGCAAATGGACCAATATTGTTTTGACGCTAACGTCGAAAGCTGCTGCTAATTCAGCCGTAGATTGTATATCATCTGCTTCCACAATCGCCTTTAATTCGTCATTGTCGACCAAAGTCTTCGGACGACCGCGAGGTTCATTTTTCAGGTCGAAATTTCCAGAACGGTAGCAAGCAAACCAATAACAAGTGGTGCGTTGGTTTGTAGTGTTAGCTCCGTAAAAGTCGTTGATGTTGCGTGCCGCTTGTGCCGCGTTGCTGCCACGACGGTACTCATATTCCATAATTACTCGAATTTTTAACGTATCCATGATGACGAAAAAGATTGAAATGCGATGAAAATGTAACACTAACCAATAAAAAAAATGACTACTTTTGGAACAAAAAATTCATGTTTTTAAAATAAAATTAATTTGAAATTAGAATTTTTAGCCAAACAAAAATTATTTTGATTTGAAATGGCCAGTACTGCAGAACGGCAATTTCATAGGTAAAGACCTAAATTATTAATTATTACTGTACATACTGGAAGTCTGACAGGCAGGTAAATAGGTTCTATTTAACGATGATTTTATTAGATCTTACGCGATAGTGATCATATCGCCATCTAACATTAAACTTAACAATTAAATTTATACAACATTAGTTTTAGTAAATGCGAAACCCGAAAATGTACAAAATTTCAAAACTATATCATGAAAAATCACAAAGTTATAAGCTTGTTATGTTACCTGGTTGTCCGTAGCCGTACAAAAACATGATCACCACGCAGCGCCCGCTGTGCACCCGTGCCTAGTGCCGCTATGACCTGCAGTGACTTGTGTTCGTCGCGCGGTGTCCATATTGTAATCTTTTTTAAAGATTTTTGGGGCAAAATATAACACGGTATAAAAATTCTTGGAATCGATTCAGTTATTTATTCTGAACAAACTATATTCAGGTTTCGCATATACTAAAAATAATATTTTATGTAAGTGTCAGCATTTGCCTCAGTTTGACCAGAGTCTTATCCTTAACAAAATCTATCTTCATCTAATCACTATGTTTTCTGCTAAGCAGAAAATAATGTGTTCGATCTGACCTCGAAAACAAACCCCGGTTAGTCTGCGTGCTACCAAATGGACTTCCGATTGACGAAGACCTTGATAATAATGTAGGCCTTGCAAACATTATGGTCCGTCGTCCATGACGGAGTGATGAAGATGGAGTAGCCAGTATATCACAGAACTAGTATTTCAATGGCACTCTGTACTGTTAGAGAGCGTACACGAGCGTGGAGCGTGGAGCGTGTACGTCCATAATGATGTGGTTTCCTACGACAGCGGTGGCCGCTACACAACGGCCGCAGTTACGGCCGACATAAAAATGATGGCACCGGGGTTTTACCTTACGGTGTCAAAAAATGCTCTCTAGGGAAACACACCAATTAACTTTCATAAAAACATTTCAGTGAAGTCATTCGGCGGTAAATTGCGGACGCTATGTAGCGGCCACAGCGGTCTTAGGAACCCCCAACATTACTTTTGAGTAGCGCCGCCGCCCTGTATACTTTGGGCCTCAAACTCAAAGCATTTATTTCAAATAAACCAATTACAGGCACTTTTGCATTGTAGCTAGCCTTAAATGTGGAAAGCTAATAAAACAAATCCAACTATAAACAACTACAACTGAAAAGCATTAAATTTTTTACTATCAAAATACGTAACACTTGCAAAGAAACACTTCAGTACAACCCGGTTCTTCAGTGACGTCATCTGACAACCAATCATCGTAACCCACCCTATGATAATAAAAACAATTTTATATTCATATAGAAAGTCTACCTTGAAAGAGATGAAAGAAAACATTTTATCAGCTTATTATAATATAGAGAACAAGAAATATCACCAAAACCTTACTTCCAATTCCAATATAGATATTAAGACATGAAAGAATAAATAAGAAAATAAATATATCATCATAACATATCTTAACTTGTCTTCGTTAAATTGACGAGCGTATTGTCAAGAGCGTCTTTCTGTATGACTGCTTAGAAACCAACGAAAGATGGAAAGATGATACTTGGAAACCATGAACTGGTACCATGTTAACAAGACAAGTAGACCAGCCGGTTATTCTATGAAAATCTAACCGTGAATACTTAGGTGAAGTGAGCTTTCACTCCATCTAATGACAGGGATTAATAGCTGTCTTCAAGCTCAATCCATCTGCCTAGCCAACTATGTTGGGGTCAGCTTCCAGTCTAACCAAATGCAGCTTAATAATAAATAAAAAAATAAAAAAATGTAAATTTCATCAACTTATGTAAATTACTTGATTAAGTTTGGAGGCACCTTTTAAGCAAAGAATTGCTTGTGTTAGGTGGTCCAGCTCTTCCAGTTTACAAAAACTATACATAGTTGAGAAAATATTATTTTTGAAACATGCCAAAGATTTTAACAATAAAAAAAAAATAAGGAATACGCACAGTGTTTTGTGTGTTTATGGGGGCCCTATGCGCGAGGTCGGGGTGTGTGTGAAGTAGGGGTATTGGGCTTGGGGGGGTGGGCTTAATACCAGTATACATGAACGACTGCCTATCTGACCTCCACAATTCAGTAACTAGGGTAATACGATACCCCTTGGTAAGACTGGTTGTCGGACAACAAGAATCGTAACGGTTATCGTAACATTCTTAGAAGACCAATGACTGATCATTTTGATGACCAAAGACGAATATTCTTTACATCCCGCCTCTGTGGCCCGGTAGGAACATTGCCGAATTACAAATCTGTGTCTACATGGCGCGGCGTGAGCTATTATCTACTATATTTATAGCTTCTCCCTAGTCTGTGTTCCGCTGACTTAAATATTAAACTATGTACATTTTTTTTTCTGAACTTGTTTCATATCCCTTTCTGCAAATCCAATCTTGGTCTCAACGCTGCCTTGGTCCAAATGTGCAGAAGTTACAACAGCTTTTGTAAATCGTCAGAAACCGATTTACACGGTGTATCACGAAACAAGTTTAGAAGATCAGTCTCTGAGGTATGGGAGTGCATAAACAATAAAAAAAAAAAAAAAAAAAAAAAAATATTATTATTTTTTGTAATTCATGTTCATATTAAATCTTAGAATATCCCACATTCATAACTCATAAAGTCATAACCTTTCACCTTCCGTGACAAAATTATTATATATTTTTCTTTGTTTTATTAATGTAAATATTCACTATTTTGAACTTTGAATTCTAACTAATTGTATTTTATTTTATGTATTCAATAGTTTTTAATTTTAAGTTAATTACGTTCTTGTTTTGTGGTAAATGCTGCGTATAGGTACCTGTAAGAGGCATACATACCAGTACTTTTATTTTAATTTACTGTTTTTTTTTTTTTTTTTGTATGTACTACTGTTGGTGTACCTAAATCTGCCTAGCCTTTTCCCAACTAAGTTGGGGTCGGTTTCCAGTCTAACCGGATGCAGCTGAATACCATTGTTTTACATGGAGCGACTGCCTATCTGACCTCCACAACCCATTAACTGGGTAATACGATACCCCTTGGTAAGACTGATTGTCAGACTTTCGGGCTCCTGACGACCCGTAACGACTGTCAAAGATCCACGAATGACAGCCGGGACCAACGGCTTAACGTGCTTTCCGAGGCACGGAGGTGTCTCGGTGTGTAAAGATGGTCACCCATCCACGGACCAACCACGGCAAGCGTAGCTTAACCTGATGAATCGACCCGTGCGGCTGTTATTACTTAGCCACGAGCTCCTCTCCTGTTGGTGTACCTAATAATTAATAAACGTAATGAAGGACTGATAAATAATATTGCATATAAGCAGATGTGTAACTTTAAAACACCCACATTTCACCAGCTATGTTTAAGTCCCATGTAATGGGGGCGCGCCTATTGTCATCAACCGGGCACAAATCCAGACTCCAGACTGCTACTGAGAAATTCCAGATGGAATACCTAATAATACCTTGCCTGACCTGTGAATTGAATTTAGGACCTCATGCTCGTCAGTAGCGGTTGCGAACACTAGAACAACGAGGCAGAAACCCCCTTCACCTCTGCTTAACCCTTCGGGGAATACACGCCCGATGTTTTGTTGTTTGATAATAATATAATTGAAGAGAATTATCCAATCAGGAACCCAATTTGCCACGACGCGCGACGTCCAAAAGATTCGACGCAATTCGACAAAATCCTACTCCCATAATTTTCAGTTCAAAAAGGCAACAAAATTAAATATTTTAATATGCACGGTATATTATATTTGACCGTGTCGTTGTGGCTCTAGAATCACGTACTGAATTTATGGAAACGTTTTGCGCGTCGAAGTCCCTTAGACCGTGTATTTATTACACAAAACGATATAAAAACAATCTAAAACAAAATAGTAGACGTATGTAATCGTCGCCACTCAGGGCCGGAGTCATTGAGCGCTCGTTACGGTCACAATTGTGAATGGACACGATATGATCTTACGTAATATAATACGGTAGGGATCTGTGTGATTTAAATTGTCTAGTGTTTCCTACAATTCACTGAACAGAGAACTGATATAAAAATACAAGGTAACATTAAATTAGGTAGCGAAACTCTGTAGACGTAATGGGTGACGATCTCAACAAGATAAAACAAAAAAAAAAAGAAATTTTTTGGTTCAACTATCGCTGGTAAAAAAGAAAGAAATAAAGAAAAATATTTTATTTGCGACATTTGGTAGTCTAGTCACTTGAATTAGGGGTTGAGAAAATCTGTATTTATTTTATTTATCTTGTGTTGGTATCAGTACTCATCCCGTCTGCGGAGTTTCGCTAGCTAATTTAATTTGATTGTAGTATTTTGAGGACATTAACACACTGTTGCTGGTTTTTCCTTATAGTGGGGAATACGATCATTACTATTCTAATCTATATTATTAAACTATAATAATATACAATTACACGTACCTGCAAAACGTGATGACAATGATAATGTGATAATAATGTCTGCTTCTATTAATACGAGTCATCAACTATTTGCATACCAATGTGTCAGTGCCTTATAAGAACTTAATTGCTTTAGAACCTCATTAAAAATCTAACTAAGATACTAGATAATAATATTATAGCATGTATCAGAAAGATGTTGTAAAGACCATCAAACTGTACAATTTTCTCCATGGGATCAACGTCGTAATCGCGAAAAAATTGTCAACAGCTGTCCCCTACAAAATTTCAATACCTACGTACCTGATCCAAATGTATGGCACTGCCTCATTCACCCCGTTAGTCATTTCATGCGATAGAGCCATAGGAACTGAATATAAGTTTTTTTTTTTAAACCGCATCAAAGCATAATGAGAAATTGGGAAACGCATATTCTCAAATAGTGTACTAGCTGAAAGTGAAAATACAAATGTCAGTTATAAATAAGAGCAGCAGGGCACGCGAAAACATGTCAGGGCCTTTCAATGTGAAGATGGAGCAGGAATACTTTACTGACAGCCTGATCTAGTGAAACAGAAATACCTAACATGTGTTTTTTATATTTTTATATATGTGTGCGCAATGTATGTAACTCTGTTTTGTTTATTTATGTTCCTAACTTATGTAGATTATATGTCTTAAATAAATTATTACTTATAACTTTACTAAAAAAAAAGTGGCATCGCTGATTATTTTTTTTTTGCGTTTACGATGCAGGTCCCATGGAAAAAGTTGTTCAGTTTGATAATCTGACCACACCCACAGGACAGGACTACACATTTCTGGTATATGGAGTATACATAGATGTAATACTTACCAGAGAGCGAGATAGAGACAGAAAGTAGTCTAAGTACACCATTTTAATGATTAAAGAAAAGGTAAAATACTATAATAATATAATATTATAATAATAAGTTCCTATAGTCCTCTCCACAACAGGCGTCATCCCAAATCATCTTCTCCATAGCCTTAAACTACTAAACCTAAAAGAAACCCTCTATATCACCAACAAAAAGCTGCAATTTTAAATACATGTCGAATTGTCAGAAAATTCATGCAAATAGATGAAAATGAAATAAGTCCTCATCATAACACATCCTCAACTTAACACACCACACGCTGCATTTACTTGGCTTCGGTCCGTAAATGTTGCAAAAAGCAGCCAAAGAGCTGAGAAGAAAATACACTCAACAAAAATAATAATAACTTTATTTCGGACAAAAAAACATCCATAATTGTGTTAGTGAGTACTTAAAATCTATTTTAGTATAACACAAAATAAAAACACATTGAAATTATATACAAATTTTAGACACGTGGAGTTCGACCCAGTGCCTATGAAAAGGACCGTCTAACCGGTCCGCTGTTAGTATTTGAAACCTTATTATATTATAATAAGGTTTAAAAACCTTAACAACCTTAACCTCCCTCCTCCTCCTTCCTCTCTCCCCTTTCCTTGCCTGCAGACAAAATCTGATGACATAGAGCTATTGAAGGCACACTAAAACCTTTCCTAGATACCCCCAACCTAGTATTTTCTTAATGAATCATTACATCTCGGAACCCAGACACCAATTAAAAGTCGGTGGCATCAAATTACTTGACGGAGGATTGTCGTTTTTAATTACTAGTTAGTTTCAGATGATTGCGTTTTTCCGTTGGATCGGATCGGATAGATTAATAGTGGGAACAATGTTTGATATTTCAATTTATTCCGGTGAACTGGCGTAAAATTTTGTAATATATTGTAGCTTTTATGCCATTTTCATTAAATTCCTATCTTTTTACAGTTAAATATTTTTAGGGTTCCACGGAATCCTAGTTTTTTTTTTTATATTTTCCCTTTACCCTTTGGGTACGTCCAAAGGGTAAAGCGGGACCCTATTACTAAGACTCTGTTCGTCTGTCACCAGGCTGTATCTCATGAACCATGATAGTTAGACAGTTGAAATTTCCACAAATGATGTATTTCTGTTGCCACTATAACAAACACTACTAAAAACGTAATACAACAAACGTAATTTTTATTGCTCGTTTTTGCTCGATATTGATAACGGCAACAGATAGACGATTGAAATATTCACAGATATTTAGTTATATATTCACTTAATTAAAATAAAACAAATATTTAAGGTGGGCTCCCATATACAACTAACATGATTTATTTGCCGTTTTTATAGATATTGGTACGGAACCCTTCGTGCGCGAGTCCAACTCGCACTTGGCCGGTTTTTTTTATAGTAAAAAAGGAAAAAGACTTTACGCTATGAAGAAAACACATAATATTGTACCGACTCTAAGTAATATGGGACAAGTGTAGGTGTAGGTGTGATTATTTAATGTTTTTATATTTACAGCTTTCATTATGTTGTGTGTAAAGTAAAATAAAGTAAATAATCTTATCCTAGATGACGTAAGAACATATAAATGTCCAAGATATGATGCAAAACTCTTAGACGTAGGCAATTCCTCATCATATTTTAGTGAAATCCAACATGGCGGGTGTAGGCGACATTTTGATTAATCCGTAAAAACCTCGGTGGTACTGTCAGATAGTATAGTTTAATGCAGACAGACCTTATGACGTGGAGTTACGATTCATAATTCAATGACTTTCTAGCCTTGCTTTATTCGTAATATTTTTCTGTCGTTAAAAAAACAAGGACGGTTATCAGAAAATAGCTTCCCGTTTTTTGCTAAGTATCTAAAATGAGACTGAAACACCAGACGAAAGTAATTGAGGTACATCGAATTTACCTGATATTGTGTTCCGTATGTTGCTCCAAAATATCCTTTAATTAATTAACTCGAAGAAGACGCCATCACATCGCCAGTTAGTCGATTTACCTGGAACAAACAATAAAAGTTAGTAAAACATCAAATTCAAAGTATTTTTAACCGACTTCAAGAAAGATTCTGTATTCGACCCGTATGTGTGTATGTCCGCAATTTTCTCAAAAACTAATGAACCAATTTTGATGATTCTTTCACTAACGTAATCTACATACTTTCAGGAAGGTTTTAGTATATACATTAGATTTTTATTCTTACGTACGAAGTTATATGCATAAATGTACTGTATCTCCGGCATTTCTAAACGGATTTTGATGATTCTTCTTGAGTTCGTCTTGGGATTATTTGTAATTCAACTAAAAATAGAAAAATTAATTTTAAAAAAGTAAAAACCAACTCCAAAACCAAAAACGAATAAAATTACTTTCATAAAAAACTTAAAAGCTTCTGAAGTTGGTGTCTTCTTGGCACCGACTTCAGAAGCTGTAAAGTTTTTTTTATGAAAGTTAATTTATTCGTTTTTGGTTTTGAAGTCGGTTTTATTTCACATAAACCGACATGGGCACTTATGAAACGTCAGACGCTAGGCGAACGGTTGCTATTGGTCGTTTCCTTTGTAGAAGAGACGGCAAGAAACTACACGGTTAGTCTTTTAAAAAAAATTGGCTTTTACAATGTTTTCAAATTATACTGTTAATAGTGTTAGAATTAAGGATAATCATACATTTTACACCGTTACTATTCGGAAGTATATTCACTTAGGCTTATTAATCTATTTATGTTTAATATAGAAAAGTTTATTGGAATACATTGAAAAGTATGTAATTTGACTGCAATTAAAAGTGAAGAAAAAATATGTTTAATAAATATAGGAATAGTCTAAAATTGTAAGAATCATATTTGGATAGTTATTTTTTTATTTATTTATCTTGTTTATGACTAAGAAGTACTGATAACAGATTGTATAAATAAGAACAAGTTGACAGAGGCGGGCATTCTTGGGCAGACCGTCGAATCGGACGGACACAGCTTAATAAGTGTATCCACTGTGCTAGAAATATAAGCAACTATCTACTTACCTACATTTTGTTTAATTTACCACCCTGATTTTTATAATAGGAAGAGAGTGTTAAAACGAATCAAGCCGCCAGAGATAAAGCTGAAATCCCTATTTATTCAACTCTTGTCTAAACTAAACCAATTCTCGAACCTTATTGTCTAGATTTATATAGTGCATAAGTGCTCCTTGGCTAGAAATACTAACATAATTTATACAATATTCATGATACCCATGTCACCTTGAAAGCTCATAAGACGTGGATCCAGGCTGACATTCTTGACAGAACAGATTCCTGATATTGCTTGGATGTCCAGTTTTAAGCAATATAGGGTTACTATTTTGTATGACGTTATCGTTCTTGGTTATAACTATTGTCGTGTGTACACATCAAGTTATACATTTCCAGTACTAGCTGACTCTCATTATACGGAAAGCGGTTATTACATACGAAGTCAACTTATACTGGTAGTAAAAATGTTTACTTAAATAGCCTGCTTGATGTGTCAACGTGTGTAGGTACGTCATAGTCATCATCATTCTCTAGCCGTTACCCCAATTTATTTGGGGCAAGCGCAATATGTCCGTTTCTTCCATACTTCTTAAGTACAGTCAAGGAATAAATGTATATATGTAATGCATCTTAAGGTACATTTTTGCTTACACCACAGCCATATCCAACATTTTGCATGAAAATGACAGGTTCGGAAAGGTGACATGCGCCCGCTATTTGGTAAAGGAATTTGTTTGAAAATTTCATAACACGCTACTTTTTGGCAAAATTATCAGTAAATTATTAGAAAGGCAAATTTATTGCAGTAGCATTCATTTTTCAGGCTATAAGTAGATTTTTAAGGGGGCCTGTAGCTAAGTAACTAATAACAGACGCACGGATCGATCGATCAGGTTAAGCTACGCTTGCCACAGTTGGTTCGTGGATGGATGACCATCTTTACATATCAAGACCCCTCCTTGCCGGCCGGGACCAACGGCTTAACGTGTGTTCCGAAACACACGTTAAGCCGTTGGTCCCGGCTGTCATTCGTGGATCTTTGACAGTCGTTACGTGTCGTCAAAAGCCCGAAAGTCTGACAACCAGACTTACCAAGGGGTAACGTAACCCAGTAACTAGGTTGTGGGGGTCAGATAGACAGTCGTTTCCATGTGAAATACTGGTATTCAGCTGCATCCGGTTAGACTGGAAACTAACCCCAACATAGTTGGGAAAAGGCTAGGCCGATGACGACATGTGATTCCTGACAAAAGGTGATGGCTTATAACGGTAAATATTTATTTTTTAGTACCTATTTAACAATATCTGAATAGCTACCACTCACCGAAGAAATTCAAAAATGGAACAGAATTTGTATGAAATTATCAGTGAAACAAGCCCTTGGCCTAAAACCAAAGAAAAACTAAAAAAAATAAAACAAATAAAAAAATAATAATAAATAAATAAACAAAAAATACACAATTTTTGACGTAGCCAAAACCAAATTAAACTAAGATATCAAATAAATCTAATAACTGTATGATACAAAACTTCCAAGGACATAAATATAGGTATAAAATATTACGGAGACTCTCCCCACTGGTACAGATTAATACAGATGGGACACTCCGCAAAAACATTTAAATAAAAAGCGACTCTTGCTACGACACAATAAAGTGCTAATCAGATCGCACAATGCTTTTACTTACAGTTATGTTCACTTATAAGATTGCCTCTCTTTCTATCGCATAACTCTTATACCTTCTGACTCGTTTGAGTTGTCTTCTTTTACGATGCGTCGCGTGCATAGAAATATAAAAAAATTCATATATCTATGGTCGCGTGAGTATCGAACTAACGTGCGAGCCAGCCGGTGAGATGATCCCGCCGCGTACTTGTAGCTTCATACCTAAACTGCGGAGTCTGGGGGGTGCGGGATCTGTATTAATCTGTGCCACTGGTATAATACAGGATAGAAGAAAAAAAAAATACACAAAACGCCCCAGTTGTTATCCAACGCAATTACGCGATTTTCTCAAAAAATATATTAATGCTAAGGTTTCTGAACGTAAAACGGATGATATGGATTTTCCGCAGAATTTACTACAGACCCGGAAAAAGTGATCAGAAAATTTTCTGAGACGGTAAATCTCTTAGTAACTTAATGGGCTTTTTACGATGGTCTGGGAGTAATGGAATCATCGAATGTTTCAGCTTCAGAAACCCGGAAGACGCCCTCTGTCGGCGCGACTACGCGTTTCGTTTCATCGAACAAAATGTGATATATGGACGCGACGTTCGCGTATTCGCGGGGCGATCCCTTTCTATTAGGACGCGGCCTTATAGTAAAGCAACCTTCAAATCTATAACAGAAATTTTTGTTTTGTGACGTCCAAGTATCATTCAAATGTCACTTAAACGTCTGTTTTTCTCTATGGCAGTGATGTCGATGTCGACAATTCAGCCAAGGTCAGATGTGTTAATAACAAAACTGTCTATTTGTATATTGTATGTGACATTTAGATATTTTCAACCTTCTTGAAGTTTCAATTTACTTGGAATTGTTGTCAAAAGTGTCAAAGAAATTACGTGGTCGACTATACACAGTTTAAACTGCGTTCAAGTATTGCAAGTATACGGATTGGGGTCAGACTCCACCAAACGGACCTCTCTGATGCTCGAGCACTTTTTAAATTTAAAATTCAGTATAAAATTCGACGCAGACATCAAGCGTTTATTAAGCGTGATATCTGTGTCGAATTTTATAACTTAAAACGTAACGTATTATACAGTCGGATACAGTTACTTATTCAGTGAAATTTAAAAAGTTAAGCTAAATTAAACTTAAGCTCGCTGGTTTTTCCGTTTGGTGGAAACTGACCCTTATGCCCGGTTTCTGAGGTTTTTAAACGGAGTTTATAAATTCGATTATTGGTTCGATATCGTGTTTTTGTTCATTTCGTTATGGAAAAATTCAGCTTAAAAGTCGAGTGAATTACTATTGAGGGCTTATTTTAGAACCCCAAAAACCTAGCATAAGCAAAGAATTCGCTTAAATAGATAATTTTGTCAAATCAATAGCAGTATTGAGTTTAAAATCCGTTTAAGAATTCTTCTGAACCGGGCAATAAAGGAAATAACCTTAACGATCTGTCGAGTTTTATAATACAGGCAATGATACTTTACAATTTGTTTTTAAACCTAGTCTTGATGATGATGGATGATTTTTTTTTTCTAAAAACTTATTTACCCATTAATGTTGAAAACTTTTTCAAATTAATGAACCTCTAAAAACTTTTTGGGCTTCTAATGATGCACACATTTTTGAGCTGTGTGCTAACCTAACCCATTTGGAGTAAGATAAGGTTAGACCTGTGACCAACCGCGTTGGTCGCTAAATCAAAGTTGGTCGCAGTTACTTGGGCTATTTAGTATTTTTAGTTATTTTTTTTTTTTTTTTAATATATTAATATTAGAGTATTCAATACTATCGTTGAAAAGCAAAATGAGAATTAATTGAGGTGCAATCAAATACTTACAAGTCTTTTGTAATTAATTCTAAAACTATTCTAGTTTCAGCATTCAGATTGAGTATGTGGATAGACTGATAGCCTCTCTATGCGACTATAATAACTCTGCACCTTTAAATCCTCCAATTTCCAGGGAATTTACTAAAATTAATTAATTATTAATTAATTATTTATTCAAAGTGCCCTGCATACGTGATTTCAATATTGATATTGAAATCACGTATGCAGGGCACTTTGAATAGAAGCCGTTACAACTATCATTTTGTACATTGGAAAATTTAATCACGACGTTCTGAAAGGAATGTGTAGTAATTTTTTGAGAAGTACTTTAGAACTTTGATGCATAATTATTTTAGCACGTTGGGGTGTTTATTATTATAAGACATTATTTTCATAAAATAAAATAAATAATAAGTTTATTAGTACATAAAAAAAAAAACAACAACACAGTACATAGCATATTGAAACAGTGGGTTGTACTACCAAGTTTAAAATTATAGTCAGCTTTCCGGGCTCCTACACTAGGTACGCAGACCTGTATTAAGAGTCGGAGATTTTACGGCTTCAATTTATAAAATACAACCGTGACTTTACTGTTAGTTTACAGTGGTTGTTAATAGCAGATGGAGTAAAATATTGTGTTTGTGTATCTAGGAGTGTGTCTATGAGTGTAGTGTGTGTGTAGGGAGGTGTGTATGTGAAGTGTGAGTGTTTGATAAGCTTTCTTACAAGGTAAAAACACACATTAACAACCACATCCACAATATAACAAACGCACACAACACAATTACACACACAACATACATAATTTAAAAGCTAATCGATTTTTTGAAGTTCCAATGCACGCTGCAATCGGAACTGAGCGGGTGTTAGAGGTAGGGAAGTGGGACGCGAGGTATGGACACTCTCGAAGTGAACGGATAGTACAGTGATAATCGTCAGTTACTGATTCATTTCCTTTACTTATAGAATCTAACGGGCTTCTGCGAGTTGGCTTCGGCCCCTCGTATGCCTACCAAAAAATCCAGGATCTTAAGTCGCTTTTTTAGTGTAATTTTTTTTTTTTGGTTGAAATAGACCCTGTTTAGATCTGAGGTTAAGAAAATTTTCAAGGTCAATGTCAAACGTCTCAAAGGTCAAGGTCAAATAAATATTTTTTTTTTGTAGTTGGGCGTGGTTGACGGAGCCCCGCGATATGATCCCGAGATATTCGAGAAACTTAAAAATATAATTATAATTACTAGTATATAAAAAAATAAAAACATCTATTTAAAATGTTTTGGCAATAATATTAAAATTTAACAGTAGTATTGGCTATTTATTGCAAAAAGACCGTAGTAAATTAAAATATAAAGAGATACATAATTATTTATACTCTTGCATTCAGTGAAAAACGTGAACAGTCCAGTTTTATTTTCAGTGGGCATTTGTAGATGTGACGCATATTTTCCCCAAAACTTGCTTTTTACATTGCTTATTTTATTTTTTATTGTCCTTTGCGTCATGTTTACCGCAAATAAACGTATTTTCTTTCTTTCTTTCTTCTTTCTTTCTTCATTGGTATAAAAATTGTTGAAGTAGTTTTGTGGGTAAAAATATAATTTGTGTGGGTACAGGATACTTTTCAATTTAGGTAGGTACCTATCTTGATTTTAAATCAGACTAGAACTGATTAGATGGGGGATGGGTTAGAGGGCATTAGACTTTTTACTCCCTATTTTTAAGACTTAAGAATTGATTTTCATATAAGGCCCCCGGTGTGGAAATGAGGATTAAAATAATACAAGCGTTAACTCAAAAGCGTTACGTTATTCTGCGTAACGTAAAACAAAACGAACGCCTTTACACTTTAAAGTTATTATGTTTTTTGTATAGCACTGATTATTGAAGAAACTGTGCCGCCTTTGTTTTCGTCCACCAACAGAAAGTCGGAACGGGCCAAAAAACAGGAGTAAACTCCAGTCGTGCGTCGGAGCTGACACACACAGTTTTTAGGGTTCCGTACCTCAAAAGGAAAAAACGGAACCCTTATAGGATCACTCGTGTGTCTGTCTGTCCGTTCGTCACAGCCAATTTGCTCCGAATCTAATAGACCAATTAAGTTGAAATTTGGTACGAATACGAATTACGTATTATGTAATATGAATTTCTGTGATCCGAACACGGACGGGTCTAGTAAATAAATGAATTTGAATATGGGGGTCACTTTTGTGGGGCAAATAAGAAAATAAAAAAAAAGTTTTGTAAACTGTACCGTGTGACATATAAAATGAAAAGGCTTACAATGAGGATCTCAAATATATTTTTTTATAATTTTAAAATTCATTGTTTTAAATTTATTTAAGAAAATAGGCGAAAATTGACCATGCCCTCTGAAACTACGGAGCCTAAAATTATGAAAAAATACAGAACATAGTTCTTTACCTGTAGATTACAGGAAAACCTATATGAAGTCTGTGGTCTTTAAATAACGTGGTAAATCTCTCAATATTGTGAATACAAACTTACATTTACAGTTGGAATGTATGGAAGAATATGTTTTTCAACTACAATTTTAAGTTGGTTCTTGGGATAAATTCATCCCAAATACGGAACCCTTTATTGTGCGTGGTGCGACACGCACTTGGCCGGTTTTTTTTTTGTCTTCAGGTAAGGGTAAGGGTGAAGGCAAAACTAGTGCAATGCCCAACTTCTACACTAGGCGCCGCCTAAATGAATGAATAGTGTTAGTGAAAGCGGGCATTAGTTTTGTGTAATTATACAGATGCCTATTCAACTAAAGGAAGTAACAAAACACAAACAGTAAAATATTTAATTCTAAACACCTTTAAAAGTCTGAATAAAATCCTTCACATTTATATTTCGTTTTACAACCCAAACACGTCAAAGCAAAAATTGTTTTGCATAATTTAAGAAAACCTTTAAAAAAATAACAAAATGAACATGTAAAAGACGATGCTCAACAAAAAACTCGACACCAACAGAAATAAAACGTTCCACTCGACTTGACGTAATGACGAAAATTGTTAGACAATGTTAGGAAGAGTGTGGTGTAAGTGATAAGAACTTTTACTTTTATTTAATACGTTTAATACGTCATGTTGAGAGGATGAATGAAAGGAGACTAACAAAAGGTATTTATCGGCAGATCTAAGTGGAAACGCTGGGAGAGGACGCCCTAGGAAGACATAATAGTGAACTTATTGGTGATGTTCTTCAGGAAGGTCAGGTGCGTGATACTCGCAACTGGCGTGCGTGTATGTCCAGATGTATAAACGACGATGTATTCTCTCACTCTCTCTCTTCCTTCTGAATACATTATGAACAAATAAATCAATGGATTGAACACTTCACGAACAAATAATTAATGCAGCTATAAAATACTCCTGACACTTATTATGACAGCAATAGATGCGTTAATTTGAATTTTAAATCATTTCCGACACGATTGACTACATTCATATACTGTTAGTCTCTTCATTAATAATAAATTAATTGATTATTTATCGGTTCATAATTATTGATTGTAATGTTGTAATTGATTATGATTCATGTTTTAATTAGGTAGATAAATGTAATTACAGTACAACTATTTTCATAATGTCCCTCGGCAAACTTCGGGTTTCGTCAGTCGTCGAATTTTTATCAGTTGCCCTTTGCACTTGGTGCAGACCGGACGCTCTAAATCGACTTGGGAGTATATAGAGTTGTTAATATTCTTTTAACTTAATGTAATTTATTTTAAAAATGGCAGGAAATCTGTGAAACACGAAGTTTGCTGAGGGACATTAAGAAAATAGTTGAACTGTTTTTGTAGTTGGGTGGGTCCAACTTCGAGAAAAAGGTCAATCGTCGAATCCGACTCTGCTGGGCGGCGTTCGAGAAGCTACGCAATATCTTCTCGTCTCACATATCGCTGTCTCTCAAGACGAAAGTCTTTGACCAGTGCGTGTTGCCAGTAATGACCTATGAAACTGAAACGTAATCGCTGACAATGGGCCTTATTATAAGGCTAAAAGTTACTTAACCCGTCGCGCGCTAATTAGCAGACACAATTGAAATTCTATTGTTATCTGTACACATGGTGTGCAATCGACATTTTAAGAGTTAAAGGGCAATGGAGAGGGCTATGCTTGGAGTTTCCCTACATGAAAAAATCTGAAATGAAGATGGCAGTGGGCAGGGCACATTGCTTGCTGAAAGGATAATAATAATAATAAAAAAAGGAAAAAAAAAATAATAAAAAAGGATGGGTAAAGGATGGTTGATGGTGCCGAAAGGTTTTGGAATGGCAACCGCGTACCGGAAGACGTAACGTTCGAAGGCGTCCCACAAGGTGGACCGATGACCATGTGAAGGCCGCAGGAATCCGCTGGATGTGGCAAGGACAGAACCGGTAAAAGTGGCGGTGCTTGGGGAGGCCTATGTCCAGCAGTGGACGTCTTTCGACTGAATATAAATTCGTCAAATATCCAATTCGTCAATATTCCAATTGAAAAATCGTTTGAATTTACGTGACGTATAACTTTGCATGTTCAAGCTTATTCTACTGTTCAGTCAACATCTTCACCATTCTGCTGATTGGGTAAGTTTAACGACGGCATGAGCTATTTTCATACAGGTTGGCAGGGACATGGACGCGCAAACTGTAACCATGAATTCAGAACATGATAGACCCCCTAGCACAGAAATTTTTCGCCGGCTATCAAAAAAAAATCGGCTGTTTCTTAGAAAAATGTATGAAACAGCAATTTTTATTTACATACCCGTTGAAAAATTTCAACGAAGGGAGTTCGGAATCGTGTATTGAATCCATGGGAACAAGTTGCGCATCGACCAGCAGGACCATACTGCCACCCTGTACAGTCGTACTGATATGTTAGACGAAGATTGAGTTGCGTGTCTTGAAGTTATTTAGAACATCTGACCTTTGATGTTTATCATGAAGCACGTGCAGTTCTTTTTTCCGCAAGTTGTTGTTTACACATTAGGAGAAAATTAACATTGTTTTCCTCAAACACACTGTGGCTTGAAGACGTCATTTATTACATGCTGTAACTTGTGACTAAATTATTTCGACTTTGAGGAGCTCGTGGCTAAGTAATAACAGCAGCACGGATCGATACATCAGGTTAAGCTACGCTTGCCGGGGTTGGTCCGTGGATGGGTGACCATCTTTACAAACCGACACTCCTCCGTGCCTCGGAAAGCAATTTAAGCCGTTGGTCCCGGCCGTCATTCGTGGATCTTTGATGAGTCGTCAGAAGCCTGAAAGTCTGACAACTAGTCTTACCAAGGGGTATCGTATTACCCAGTTACTGGGTTGTGGAGGTCAGATAGGCAGTCGCTCCATGTAAAATACTGGTATTCAGCTGCATCCGGTTAGACTGGAAGCAGACCCCAACATAGTTGGGAAAAGGTTAAGCGGATTCATTTGATTTGCGACTAAATTCAAATTCCAATATTTATTTGCAAATATATGGGTAAACAATGTGCAAATGTTTTACATTCATGTAATATTGTAGAACACAATCTTTGGTATCACCATATTTTACTGGTATGCAAAGTACCCAAAAAAAAACACAAGTAATGAAACTAAGAATAAAATTAACAATGAGATCAATAAAACTAGTTTAAATAAATACTAATAAAAAGTCTATAGATAATCCCACAAATATTCAGATACACTGTAGAAGGCTTTACGAGTATTTATCAATAAAATACTTACTATCCAGGAATGGAAAGGATACTTTAATATCCAGGATGAAAAGTAGCCTATGTTCTTGTCAAGTTCCCAGATAACCTATCTGTAAAACCTAACGATCGTTTCAATGGTTCAGGTGTGAAACAGTAGTAGACATACATACAGAGTTACTTCCATGGTTATAATATGAGTACGATACATATGGATTAGTCAACATTAATTGAGGCTAAATATTGTGCAGGAGACGCCCTGGGCGGCGGGAATCTATTGCCGATTCCCGGCCACCGTAGGCGCGGGGGCTTGCGGACGACGGGTAATGTGTAGCTCGCCGTCCGGTAAGGACCAGACCCGGATCGACGGCGCGACGTGTTCCACGCACGCCTCAAAGAGATGTCAGCAGTGATGGGGTACAACAGGGACGATGTCGCCGGGGTCGCGGGTTGTTCAAAAGAGATACCGTGGCCTTGGCACAGGCAACTGAAGGAACACGGGTGGGTTTTAGTCATTAAAAGTCTGACATGCCCCGCTCCGCCCACGGCGGGCGATGTCATTTGATGATTTCCCATCCACAAAAAAAGGCTAAAGATTGTCATACTTCTTCACTGTGTTTTTAATGAGATGGGTCAATGATTAATTAATAATACCATTACTTAGCATTTTCGCTTAAAATACATAATTTTATTTAATCAAATAAAAAATAATTGACTATTCTATTCTGTACATCTACAGGGTCAAATTAAATTAGCTAGTGAAACTCCGCAGACGTGATGGCTATCGATAAATCTAAACATGACAAAATAAAAATAAAAAACAATTTGATGTTTTTTTTGGGTCAATGACCGCTAGTATGGTTATTACTTGAAGTGCGAGTTGATAAAATCTGTTTTAACATGGTTAGATATCTATACTCGTTGCGTCTGCGGAGTTTCTCTAGTTAATTTAATTTTAATCTGTTTAAATAGAATAGAATATTCGTTCTCATAAGGCAGTCTTAGTTATAATTCTCATTTTCAACCATCCATATACAACCGAGTATTCTATCTCGTTTGGATGCATATTCATATAAAATTCAAGCTATGCCTGGGCCTCTACTCGTGTGGAAACTTGTTAGTTTTCACAGCCAAATAGTACCAGTTGGTGCTAATGTAGAATACATTCTACATCTGTGCCAATATAGGCCAAATCCGTTCAGCTGTTTCGACGTGATTCAGTAATAAAATTTGAAACTTTCGCATTGTTTTTTAGGGTTCAGTACCTGAAAAGGAAAAAACGGAACCCTTATAGAATCACTTCGTTGTCCGTCTGACTGTCTGTCAGACCCTTTTTCTCAATAATGCGTCTATGGTCTATGGTCCTTTAAAGCTATAAAAAAATCAAGCTTCTAAGTCAAAGCAATAAAAAAAACCGCCATAATTATATGCGATATATTTTGCTTTCGCGCAAGTAAATCAAAACCTATAAGGTACTTCCCGTTGTCCTAGAATCATGAAATTTGGCAAGAAGCAAGGTCTCACAGCACAAGTAAAAGAAAAAGTTCGAAAGTTGTTAATTTGTAATTTTATCACATCCGTGACGTATATGAATGTATGGGAGAATATATTTTTCAACAACAATGTTAAGTTTGTTTTTGGGATAAATTCTTTTCAACTACGGAACCCTTCATTGTGCGTGGTTCGACACGCACTTGGCCGGTTTTTTAAACAAGTTAACTGTAATGGCATATCAACAAATGCCAGTGGACAACAATACTGTTGCATTACCCAATGGATGGATACAAAATATGTTTCCAAACTTACAACTAACTTACTATTAGTCTAAAAATCTTTTATTGTTCATTTACATTCACGATATTTATGTAAGTAATTGACATTGGATATCTGACATTGCCTATATTTAATTATTTGTGGCATTATTATTCTTGTTACTTAAATGACATTTATTTATTATTATTATTACTCTTCCTCATTGTAATTAAGTGGCATGTATTTTATTTTATTCTTTATTTTTGTTTTTGTATTTTTTTAAGTTATAAAATTGTTTCTAATATTCGACACAATGTAAAAATTGTTATGAATAAATAAAAATAAATAAAAACAAAGATGAAGGTTCTCAAAAAATAATATTACATACATCTGATATCTTCTAAGGGGTTAACGAGGTAGAAGTGTTGGATAGTGGCAAGATGTGGCAATTATCAGGATAATCCTATAGTCCTAAAGATGGTCAAGATCCTTACCAGCACTTACTGGAATATTTTCTTCCCCCAAGCACGTTTTTCTTGGGAATCTCTACACAAGCCGGCCGATAAAGTCAAAATGAGGTGGGAGTTCTGTTCCTCTTCAGTGTTCACTCCAGCCGGTCAATAGAGATAAGCCAATTAGAGATGAGGAACCAGAACACATTGGCATTGATGTATTTTATATTAGTATACAAAGACATGAATATGTATTTTGTAAAGAATCATATTATTTTAATTTTTGTGAATGTGAAGATTATGGGGGATATCGTTTTATTTGTTAATTTTTTTTTCTCTTAGTTTGTTTTAATCTTGGCAGTTTTACCCAAATGTCCTTTCTTTGGTATTGTTCGTCGAATCGTTAAGCTCCTTAAGTTCTGAGTTAAGCTGCATGATTACAGACAAATGCGTGCACTGACTGGACAGTTCCACTCAATTTGTGCGGTTCTTTCTTCAAAAGACCATTTCAGACTCCATTCTACATGGTCTTCACATGATCTGACCATGATTATGTCTGGACTTTATAAGAGACTGTGACCTCTGAGTTTGTTTCGACCTTTCTTCTCAAGTAGTCAGATAAAGAGAGAGAACGCCGACCTCATCTAGTTTTTAGTAAAAATATGATTGACGTGTTTTTACACGTCAATCATATTTGACAAACCTACTTGCAGAAATAAATTCATTTATCATTAAGACTTCTCCCGGGAGATAGGGTCCGTGGATCACTACATACACATACATTGTGTCACCCTATGTAAAATTTCGACATTCATACCTGTAATATAAATCGTGTGCATAATAAAGGCTATTCTATTCTATTCTATACCTACTGCCCGACAGCTCGCCACATGATGCCTGGCGGGTTTCTGTATCTCTCTTGATCTATATGACCGGTAGTCGGTAGCCCGAAAGTCTCACAATCAGTCTTGCCAAGGGGTAACGTGCTACCCACGTGGATTGTGGAGGTCAGATAGGCAATCGCTCCATGAAAAATATTGGTGTTTATCTGAATCCGGTTAAACTGGAAGCTGAAAACAACATAGTTGGGACAAGGCTGGTTAGATGATTAGTGACATGATGTTATAATCATTTATATGACATGAAGTTATAACAGCTGATTCTGCAGGGTCTGCATTCAGTTCAACTGGATGAGTCGAAAAAGCTATTTATTATACACACAACTAACTTGGATATACTTTTAAAGAATGTTGTAAGTATGTTGAGTAGCCAATTATTATATCATTCTTTGAAGTATGCCACAAGCATAAAAAGTAATTACGCACACAATAAAAAATGAATGGCGACACAGAGAGAAGATGAATATTTTTGTCTGTATTTAAACCAAAGAAATACCAAGTTATATATTTATGACCATTAAAAGGCACTTTTGAATGGCACAAATTACAAGAAAATAGATTCTAGTTGTTTCTAGTTGCCCTCTCCAAAAGGTAGTTTCGTATGGAAATTCGTTTTGGAATATTTTTTTTTTACATCGAAGCGTGTTTTAGATCGGTGTGTAAGTGAAATAGCGTTATGGCTGTCTAGTTTGACGCATGAGATAGAATACCCTCACTCGCACTGGAACTAAACGTACTTCGTTTAAATGTAGATTTATGACCAAATGCTCTACTTAAATCAATTTTTAGCTTAGTATTTAAAGCAAATTTTAAGGAACTGGTTCAGTATCACACTAATATTATAAAGGCGAACGTTTGTTATGTGTTTGTATGTTTGTTACTTCTTCACGCTCAAACGGCTAGACTGATTTAAATGAAATTTTGTATGTAGATAGCTTATACCCTGGATTAATACATAGGCTACTTTATATCCCGGTCTATGCGGGTGAAACCACGGGGCGCAGCTAATAATATTATAAAACAGAAAAAAGAGGTGCTACTTTGGATTTTTTTTCTATCGAAAAAATTTCAAGTATTCGTGTTTCGGTTTTAGACAAAGTCAAATCACACATGGAGAATCCAAATCAATTAACCATATACATTTGATTTTATAGGAATTTTAAAAACAATAAAATGTATCGATGTATCCCCTTAATTAGATAATCATAATATGAAGAAACATCTGAATGAGGGACGCACGGAACCGGGAAGTATGGCAGAAAAAGGTGAGGCCTATAACCAGCAGTGGGTGATACCGGGCTGAGATGATGATGATGATGATACAATGTGACGAAGACGATGGCCTAGAAGTACCAAAAAGCTTATTAAATTGTAGATTCCTAATGTGCATGAAAATTCTCGAGAATTTTAATCGGATTAGACAACAGTTCCTAACTTGTACCAAAAACGTTAAGATTATTTATCACCATGGCTGTCAGTGGCAAGTTTCGACACATTGTGTGTAACTGAGTGGCAGACTTTTGTCTCCGTATACCGACATAGGACCAATGGGATTTTCTAACTCCGTCATTGTTCAAATTTTTTGTAAGAACACCATGATTTTCTGGATTTTGTATTTGCGAGTATTTTGAATAAATTTTTTATTCGAAAATCTTGTCCGGAGATAATTTGTATATTCTCGTACCAACCACGATGTCCATATTCAAAATTAAAAATCAGCACATTTTGAATGTCAAAATTACAAAAGACAGTCCCCCAAAATGCCCGCCATTCACCACTTCCTAGTGCTTTAGCTGGGAATAACTAGCAAGAAACTCCCCAGCAGCACAGCTATCTGTTAATATTATAAATTATGCGAAAGTTACTGTCTGTCTGTCTATCTGTTACTTTCTGTGTTCTGTTATTTCTACATTTTTATATCTGTAATTTATAAAAAGAATGTTCTATTCTATTCTACCTTTTCACGTCAACGCAGACGAAGCCGCAGGCAAAAGCTGGTAAAATAATAAAGCTTGGATAATAATGGATTATTTTAAGGTGATGGATATCGCAATAAAGATCATCAAGGCAACTGCCTTACCTGGTGAATATGTTATTATTCCATCTCCTATATTTTCGAACTTTGGAAAAGTGAAATACTACGGTTGGTTAAACATCGAAGTCTATTGGACTTGTAGAAACGGTTTATTCTTTACATTCACTAACTTTTAAAAACCATTTTATTTTGCCACAGAGAAAACACAATTTTTTCAGATCTCATTTTATTTTTCTCTTTGTTGTTTGTTTCAATTGTTCCTACTACAAACATAGCCGATTATGCAACATCTACCTTTGTAAACATACTAGTGTCGGATACGTTCATAATGTTCTGACAGTATTCAGAAAAAAGCCATTATAATAAAAGTTTCGTCAGTACGATCGCATCTTTGATGAAGATACTGATAACAGCCACAGCGAAATAATTGTTATTTATTTTGCAGTTTTTGCGCTCGCCTTCGCTCGCAAGTATGTCATAAAATATCCCAGGAAAACGTCTTATATGTTAATCCAGGTTATAAACTATATTAATGCCAAATTTTATCGAAATCGTTCAGCTGTTCCAGAAAAAAAATCTAAAAACAATGTTTTCGGCATCAGACGTCGTAGCAATTACTTTTTTTCTAAGATATTCAATGTACAGTTTTAATTCCGTTACTATTTTATTATATGTGTATATAGGGTGATTCGTAATTAATGACCGATACTTAAACACATGATTGAACTCATGATAACAAACAACTTTTACTATGGGACCAAACCTGAAATCACGAAAAAAATCCTCTGCTCCCTACATTTTGACGAGTAATGCCAACATAAATTCGATCTTTCATTTACTCCTAAAATAATAACTCCATAATATTATCATACCGGTCATGTTCAAGTACTTGGGACTCTAAAACATCGGCCTGGCCTCCAACTCCAGATAAGTCCCCCAAAGCTTTAGTTTCGGCCTGGCAAGGCCTCCTGAGGCCATTGACATGCATGTCACGTCTACCTGCCTTAGAGGATTATTGCTAACTTTGTGTTCATCTCAATATTATCTGAGGTGATTTGCTCTGTCATTCCCGGTGTCCTTAGTTCAAAGTTTTGGTTATGAAATTAATTTTGAATGAGAATAGAGATCAATCTTTACCAAAGTAAGTTACACGCAAAAAAATACTCCTACTTTCCTAGAAGGCTTAGGCAGAGAAGTAGCTAAAGTACACTTTTTTTAGTGACACACAAGTGTTGATTGCATCTTATCATTGATTAATAGTAGGTACTTCTTTCTCTACCCTTTTATTTTCTATTTTAACCGACTTCAAAATATGTAAGTTCATCGATATTTTCGTCAACTGTGGACGAATTTTGAAAATTCTTCTTTCATTTGGTAGAAAAAGCTTGCACGGTGGTCCCATATTTTATTAACTTTGCTTGGGTAGTTTTAGAGTGAGCTTCGATAATACGTATTTAATCCACTTTGTGTATTATTATATGATTTTATAATACTTCATGTCAATATTGTTTACATAGCAAATATAGTGGTACCTATACGAATTGGTGTGGGGTAGGTACCATAGCTAAAAAGTAAAACATACAAAAAAAAAAACAACCGACTTCCAATACTTCCAACATTAAAGTTATTTTTCACGTTGTAGTGTTTTTTTTTTTGGAATTCGTTTGTTTTTTTTTTTTTTGTTAATAGATTTTTATCTCAACACATACTTGTATTTAACCAGTGATTACGGAATTAAATAAAATGCAATAAGTTATTTAATTCTTTATTTAAAGTATTTGTTGATTAAGAAGTTCTAATTTAATAAGAGAGCTTCCTCACTGGAGCAACTGTTCTCTCCTGTCAATAGCCGACAACCAATCTGATACGAGGATGGGTTTGTCAAGCCGATCACAAGATGTATATATAATATTTTTTTTTTTTATTATTTTAGTAATACAGAACATTGATAGATGAATGATAATATTTTGATAAAAATATCAATAATTTTGGATTTGAGAGGAAACCCTCGCTTTGTCACCTCATTAATCTGTCTGCAACAAAACCATGAACATCCCAACATCTCATTATGTGGATCAAAATCATGAACATCGTAAATGTTTACCATAACATATCACATAAATTATTAGCTACTCCTATTCATGATGGCGAACAGTTCAGCCAAAATTGCCAGCGGAATTTGAGCTAACATAATGAGCTCCTACATTCCTATATTCCTATATTGCCAGCCTAGCTTCCATAGGTGACATTAATCGGCTCATGCATGAATATTTTGTGGTGACAAACGCGAGTCACTAATGTTGCTAAAACACGATGTGCTGTTTCTCATTTATTAATAAATGCTCTTGATTTATAATATGCAACAATGCTGACTTTAGATGTATAAAGATAAGTCTCGAAAATGCATTCAAATAGGCTAGCCAACTGACTTTTCAATACTATTGCTTTACAGAATCTGCATAACTGAATCTTCTTAAAAAGTAAACAAAACCTGCGGGTAATGGGGTTGTTCACCGGAAGCTTCGCCGCAAGACAGCGCTTTGTGTTTGTCACTTTTCAAAGTCATCTTGAAGACAAAGCGATCAATCGGCGACAAAAAAAATCACTTAGCGCCATCTCGCGGCAAAGTTTTCACCAAGGAACTCCATTGGCAGCTGAATGAAAGTAACAAATACTTAGCGCTATCTACGCGGAACTAATATGATACTGAAATTTAGACCATGATTGGCTATTGTTTTTCTTTGTTATAGGGTTTTATCATAAGCAGAGGGCCTAGACACGTGACAATGTGCGCTTTTGATAATCTTCAACGTGACGATATTATCGTGAACGTTTACGGTAGGGAAGCCAAATGGATGGAAATAAGTGACGTTACTAACGTTATCGTGGACGGAAATTTAAAAGTGTTCCATACATTTATCTTCCTTGTGTTATTGTTATGCCGTGGACGTCCACGATAGTATAATCACTCCATCATCGTTGATCGCTGATATAATATCACTTTGTCTTGGCCAGGGCAAACGGCCCGCGGGCCAAATCCGGCCCGTCGAGGGTTTCAATCCGCCCCACCAATTTCACTTTATACAATAAGAATGCATGTATTGCTCTTATAAATATGTTTTGCCGTGTGTTTCATTAATTTATGGTCATTGCGAACTTTATTTACTAAACATAAGTCTGAATTCCAATTGCTGTATTTTTTTTTTAATTATTCTATTGCGCTTCTCGCTTATTATATTTTAGCCCGAAGGTTCTTACGGTAAATTGCAACCATAAAACCACGCCATGCATTTTTTATTATTATGGCCCCTGATGAAATAAGTTTGCTGTATTTGTTTGTGGTTTTGTTTGTTTATTGTTTTGTTTGTTGTTTAAGTTTGTTTGTTTGTTTGTGTTTGTTTGTTTTTAATAAGTTTGTTTGTTAGTTTGTCCAGGTCCTCAGTAGCTACTACTTACAATCTACGCCTCATAATCTAACCGTTTTAAAGACTGCAGTCACCGCTGGGTTCCGGTATGGAAGATTGGCAGTCCCATACCTCTCCTAAGGATGTTATTAAAAGTGACCATGTTTAGAGTACGTGCCCGATCATACTGTCTGATAACTTCGAACTATGACCTCAGATTCGTTCTGAGGGCAATAGGTTGACCGTTATATTTGGCGGTCATTGTGATGTCAATGTTCACCAATGGACGTTTACAAGTCGGCATTTTAACAGTATAGTGAAGGCTTAAGAGGGTAAATTCTGAAAACACTGTACAATAAATACAAATTCTCTGGACCCCACACTTAGGATTTTGATTGATTCGTCAATATCTACATACATCTATAATTCTATACTAATAATGAAGCTGAAAAGTTTGTTTTTTTTTTTTGTTTGCTTGAACGCACTATAAATCTCTGGAACTACCAGTCGGATTATTTCTGCATTTCATAGCCCAATTCTCGACGAATGCTATAGGCTATTAAATATCACGCTAGGACCCTTAGGAGCCGAGAAAAATGAATTAAGTCACAAAGAACGCTAAGTGAAATCGGAATAATAGTGCGGACAGGCGATGCGATGTGACGGGGGAACAAGAAATTTTACGCGGACGTAGTCGCGGGCAGAAGCTAGTTACTAAATGAAATAATGAAACGTCGTTCTGTATTGCACCAAAATATTGATTATGAATTTATTTATTGTATTTATTTATTTATTTATGAATTGCGATATCGTACGCTCCCTTACATAAATCCCGTAGCTAGCAATAGATTTGTAATCCACGTTCACCAGAAAAACTTTAGTACACATGTTTTCCGGGTCATTATCAACCAGTCGGATTATAGAATAATATTTATTAGGGTTCCGTACATCAAAACGAAAAAAGGGAACCCGTATAGGATCACTTCGTTGTCCGTCTGTCTGTCTGTCAGTCTGTCAAGACCCCGTTTCTCAGGAACTTGTATAGGTATCAAGTTGAAATTAATATCAAATTCGTAAGTCCCTTTCCAGCCCTAAAAAATCAAGCGTCTAAGTCAACGCAATATAAAAATACGGCCATTTATGCGACATATTTAGATACTCGCAAGTAAAACAAAACCTATGGGTGCTTCCCGTTGACCTAGAATAATTAAATTTGGCAAAAAGCAAAGTCTCACAGTAAAATTAAAGGAAAAAGACCGAAAACTGTTAATTAGTATTTATACCACATAAAAAAAAATGGGAACTACGGAACCCTTCATTGTGCGTGGTCCAACGCGCACTTGGCCAGTTTTTTTTTTTATTTAGCCTCATCGCCGTCTACTTAATAGTGTTGTCGTAATTAACAATGAACAGATTCTTCGCAAAAAAAACTTGGTTTGATCTTAAAAATAACCAGTTTATATCAATTTTGATGGATGTTTGTAAATAAATTTAAATGTTTCCGGGCGTTTAAAAAGTGGTATGAACTCATGTCAGCTGTTTGGCTTGGTATGTCAGTCAAGACTAAGGAAGAAATCGGCTTTTTATGTTATTCTGGTGTAATTATAATAACAATAAAGATTAAGAGCCTGATTCAGAAAGCGGTACTTCTGGACACGGCGCGCATTGTTAGGAGGTTCCTCTCTCTGGAGCCCTGACCCTGTTCCCTACCTTGAGCTTGAGCTTGGACCCTGTTCCCGATACAATGTTTGTGTGTGCTACAATGTTTTATATTTTTAAATATTTTATTTTATGTTTTTATAAAACATATTTTTAAAAATGTAAATGATATGTACATACATAAATGAAATAAAGGAAATAAGAATATTATTGGAATGCCAGAATAGCTATTTAGTTATTTCATCATCTGTTTTAACTCGCGGCAAATTTTATCCATTCATTTGTTTTATTTTGAAAATAGTCAATGACCCGTATTATGCTAACCCGTATTTGTCTAACAAGTATCTGATATGACATTTCTTGCTCTCCCGCCCCAATCCGTTCATCTCAACGCTCGCACGCTATTACTTTATTTTTGTTTAGCGTTCTTTCTGTTTTCTCGGCTCCTAAGTGTCATAGCGTAATGCTTCTTGTGTCATGCTTTTAAATGCTCCTTCTAACTGTATTTCTTGTGCGTGTCCCCAAATATAATATTTTCTCTCTTTCCTTTCTTAGTGTTATATGGCCTCTTCCTCAAAAATTAGGCTATCAAATGCAAAAAGATTTTTGCAATCCGACTAGTAGTTCCAGAGATTAGCGCGTTCAAACAAACAAACTCTTCAGCTTTAATAAATTAGAGATTAGAGACAGAGATTTATAGAGCGTTCTAATTTCCCTGTATTCATAAAAAACTAAAACGCTCTATAAACCTATTTTAGTTATAGAAGTATTTTGTCTTCTTCTTTCAAACTCACACCATAATTCGAAAGAAAGTGAAAAAACACTTCTAAAATTAAAATAGGTTTATAGAGCTTTTTAGTTTTTTATGAATAAGGGGTTTTAAACTAAATTAATAATTTGTGCAAAACGACTTCGTTTGAATTTATTTTCGGGCATTCGTGCTAGGCTTAGAGGTTCTTTAATTTGCGACACATTCCAGAAAATTTCTTCCAAAACTCCACCAAAGTAAACTTTTATTACGTGTAAGTACGAAAATTAAACTAATTATAAATTTTTTCTCAAACCTAATGAATCATGGCCAACGTAGTTCTATAGTTATGGTAATTTGATGGACTAGTCAGTAGCATGACGAAAAAGGCAAGCAGCCGAATACCAGCCTTCACAAACAGTTAAATACAAAGAGAATGCAAATTCTACAAGACATTTATCACCGTGTAGGTTTAACTTGACAACTATATTATCATTGTACTTACAATACAATGTTCGAACGTAACAGAAAGTCGGCAGCATTTATCAGGTTTTTGAAATCTTTAGGAAATGGGAAAAACAGATCATTAAAGCAGATGCAGCAGATGAGCAGATGGTAACAGAGTGAGAACAGCTATGGTCCGTGTCAAAGAACTGTTTAAAACTAAGATACACAGCTTTTGCCAGTGGCTTCACCAGCGTGGATGTCGGAAAATATCCCACGGTAACGTAATACCGGGAATTTCTTCCTTATTCCTTGTTTACATTATAAAGGGAAGCTTTGTGCAAAATTTCAACTTTCTAGGTCCAAGGGTTTGGGCTGGGCGTTGATGAGTCAGTCATTCAGTCAGGACTTCTCTTTTTATTTTTAAAGATAGATAGATAGAAGATAGAATAATGTTTATGCAAGTATATGGAAGATAAAATTAATTGCAGAACGTTTTTTTGACTATTTCTTCTTTAAGGTGAATGCGCAAAGGCAGCCCGCGAAATTCAAATTTTCTTACTTTTTTTGATATTTGCAGGTTAGTATCAGGTTTTATAGTTGTACATACGGCGCACGATGATTTAGTCGATTTATTGTAACAGTTTATAAAAGTTGTAATCGATTATTTTTACTGTGTGGTTTAGAATTTATTTCTATAGTGGTATTTTTCATTTAGAGCGGGTAACAGCGAACGGGGTTTGTGAGTGTCATGGCGACGGTGGGGATCACTTTGGAGGTGATCGTCGCGCAAGGTGCACACATAAATCCACTGGCTCTAAAAGCAAGTTTAAAAGTTATTGTGATTTGACTTAATCAGTAATAATCATTGTAATCTTTTTTTTGTAAATTTCTTATGGTCAAGTTTTATTGCGATATTTGTGAGTAAATTAAATGCGTTATTTTGCGAGTATTATTTATCAAATATCTACACGTACGTGCATTGGCACCATAATTGGATGGAGGACCAACTGATGACGGAACAACAGAGACACGTGGTGTCTGAGCCACTTGAACATCCGTCATATATATACGAGTATATATATATATATGTCGGCACGTCAGGATTTACTCAGTTAGATTTAGACAGACACGTGGGCAGAAGATGGGTTTCGTGCAATGAACACACACTGGGTGCGATACACGGTGTTTAAAATCACAATCTAACACAATCACTAAGCACAACGAATCGAATACAGTTCCGTGGCGTAGCAACCCCGATGTTGCTCCGATGCGATCCAACACTAGACTGTTCTTCTCGCCATCAGGTTAAAACATCACGACTCTGTAGAAACGAGCTGTAGGCGTGGGTACCTCACGTGATGTCGCCTGTGGCGCACTGCACTTAACTTTATTATATCCAAATTATCTTCTGAATTAGTTTCATTTATTTCTGAAGTGAAATCCGTGGATGGGTGTGACCATCTTTATATACGGAGACTTCTCCGTGCCTCGGAAAGCACGTTAAACCGTTGATCTCGGCTGTGATTTGTAGATATTTGACAGTCGTTACGGGTAGTCAGAAGCCCGAAAGTCTGACAACCAGTCATTCCAAGGGGTATCGTGTTACACAGTAACTGGGTTGTGGAAGTCAGAGAGGCAGTCGCACCATATAAACTATTGGTATTCAGCTGCATCCGGTTAGACTGGAAGCCGACTCCAACATAGTTGGAAAAGGCTAGGCAGTTGATGATGACTCAGTAAAAGATGAGTAATCAATGAGAATGTTTGTATTCCGCATCAGTACATGAACATTTAGAATGCAAGAGTAAATATCAGTTGTGCCGTAATAAAGTATGTGATTGTTACTATTGTATGAGATGACAATCGGCAATTTGTTTAAGTGACTTCCACAGGCTGAAACTACACTATTTTATTGGTATTTGACGTCTCGATTCTATGTCTTTTAAAGTCAAACTAGCCAGTATTATTTTTCATCATTAAGGACGCTGTTACAAACGGGTAGTCAAATCATTACTTTTATACACAAAAGCATGTTTATTAAATAAAATGCTGTGCAATCTTAAAATGTTTTTTGCCCGAATTGTTGATAGATGTGCATGGTACGATACAGAACTATAAATATAATTTTAGATAGGTACATTTTCTCAATAAATGTACCGGAATGAAAATTTTTACTTCGGTACATTTATTGAAAAACTATACTTATCTAAAATTATATTTATTGTTCAGAATCGTACCATGCACATCTATCAACAATTTGGGCAAAAAATATTTTAAGAATGCAAAGCATTTTATTTAATAAACATAATTTTGTGTAAAAAAGTAATGATTTGACTACCCATTTGTAACAGCGTCCTTGGCATATACATAGGTCTAATAAGTTAGTTAAGAACATTTTCGAAATGTCGTATTTAAAAAAAGATAATTGGAAATCTCTGTTTCTATAGAATATTTAAAATGGTTCGAATTTAACTGCAACACTATTTTTGGAAAATGCTTTTAACTAACTATTTAGACCTATGTACCTATGTGTGTATGTATGTGATTTTAATGAAACTTCATACGCGTAAGCAGGATGCTTACGCGTATGAAGTTTCATTAAAATCGGTTCATTCATTTCGATAAAAAAGGACTTTAAAGTTTGTATCAAATGCCGGAGCCAACGCTCTTAATTAATAGACTATTTACGAGCCCAGCGGGTCGATGTTGTAACTCACCCATAATCTTATTACCTTAATTTTGAGACACAACTTTCTATGTATAAAAATATATATCTACTTACAATGTGTAACTAAAACCCTAAAGCACCTATAAGTAATGCAATAACATTTCCTTCTTGTAATATTATTGTCTTCTAGTAATAAAAAATCTTATTATTATTGACAATAAAAAAGTTATTGCTATTTAAAGTTCACGTTTTTAGTAACAAAATTACCCCGATTCCATTAAAAATTAACAAATTTTCAACGGGGGTCATAAGTTATGACTTGTAGATCCCCGCTAAACGACAGCCACCCGCGCCCTATGTAAAAAAAAAAAAAAAAAACAAAAAAAAAGAACCGGTAAAAAAAATAAAAATGCGGGATATTTTTTTTTTCCTGAAAATTACCACATAAATAGACTCTCAGTACTATTCTTAACAACACCCTCACGGATCGGATAGAGTTTTTAGGGTTCTGTACCCAAAGAGTAAAACGAGACCCTATTACCACAGTCTATACATCATACTATTACTAAGACTCCGCTGTCCGTCTGTCTGTCTGTCCGTCTGTCACCAGGCTGTGTTTCATAAACCGTGATAGTTAGACAGTTGAAATTTTCACAGATAATGTATTTCTGTTGCCGCTATAACAACAAATACTAAAAAACAGAATAAAATAAATATTTAAGGGGGCTCCCATACAACAAATGTGTTTTCTTTTGCCGTTTTTATAGATAATGGTGCGGAACCGTTAGTGCCCGAGTCCGACTCGCACTTGGCCGGTTTTTTACATGTAAACAAACACCCTTTTCGTGCTTGTCTCTGTGACTGTTTAGTTCTTCTAAACTATACAATGGATTTCACCATCATTTAGAGGATTAATTCCGGGAGGTTTAAGTTTATAATAAATAATTAATTTATAACTTACATACAGATGGCACTAAAATTTCGATGTTTCGATGCCACATCAGTTAAGTAGACTGCACCCATGCGAAGGAGGGGCGGGTCGATAGTACTCTCTAACTGCATTATGTTTGACAAATTCGTTTGCTCGACAATGTAAATAACATTTAGCTGACGTTCGCACGGACGTAAAAATATCGCGGCGGGATTTTATCGCGCACTGGATTTTCAACTCTCGTTGTTGAGCCGAGCGTTGAGAATCCAACATAACAACAACAGAGTACATTCTAGCACGTCGAATAAACACACTGTTGGATTTTCAACTCCCGGCGCTAAGCAGAGCGTTGAAAATCCAGTGCTCGAAATAAAATCGCCGCGATATTTTTACGTCCGTGCGAACGTCGACTTATATTATCGAATTGTCAACATGAAAGGGATTTGTGACTGTGAGCCTGTTAGCGTAAGATCCCAGGGCCGCCAGACCTTACTTATTTGTGACTGTGAGCCTGTTAGAGCAAGAGCCCAGGCCGCCAGACCTTACTTATTTGTGACTGTGAGCCTGTTAGAGCAAGAGCCCAGGGCCGCCAGACCTTACTTATTTGTGACTGTGAGCCTGTTAGAGCAAGAGCCCAGGGCCGCCAGACCTTACTTATTTGTGACTGTGAGCCTGTTAGAGCAAGATCCCAAGGCCGCCAGATGTTACTTATTTGTGACTGTGAGCCTGTTAGAGCAAGAGCCCAGGGCCGCCAGACCTTACTTATTTGTGACTGTGAGCCTGTTAGAGCAAGAGCCCAGGGCCGCCAGACCTTACTTATTTGTGACTGTGAGCCTGTTAGAGCAAGAGCCCAGGGCCGCCAGACCTTACTTATTTGTGACTGTGAGCCTGTTAGAGCAAGAGCCCAGGCCGCCAGACCTTACTTATTTGTGACTGTGAGCCTGTTAGAGCAAGAGCCCAGGGCCGCCAGACCTTACTTATTTGTGACTGTAAGCCTGTTAGAGCAAGAGCCCAGGGCCGCCAGACCTTACTTATTTGTGACTGTGAGCCTGTTAGAGCAAGATCCCAAGGCCGCCAGACCTTACTTATTTGTGACTGTGAGCCTGTTAGAGCAAGAGCCCAGGCTGCCAGACCTTACTTATTTGTGACTGTGAGCCTGTTAGAGCAAGAGCCCAGGGCCACCAGACCTTACTTATTTGTGACTGTGAGCCTGTTAGAGCAAGAGCCCAGGCCGCCAGACCTTACTTATTTGTGACTGTGAGCCTGTTAGAGCAAGAGCCCAGGCTGCCAGACCTTACTTATTTGTGACTGTGAGCCTGTTAGAGCAAGAGCCCAGGGCCGCCAGACCTTACTTATTTGTGACTGTGAGCCTGTTAGAGCAAGAGCCCAGGCTGCCAGACCTTACTTATTTGTGACTGTGAGCCTGTTAGAGCAAGAGCCCAGGGCCGCCAGACCTTACTTATTTGTGACTGTGAGCCTGTTAGAGCAAGAGCCCAGGGCCGCCAGACCTTACTTATTTTATGATTAACAAAATGTATGGGATAGAATAGTGTTAGTATGTACTTTTAATAGGTAATTTGTACTTAAGTTACGTAAAAATATTAATCACTTTTTTTAAAGTCCGACTGCTGATTTTTATGTGTGTTATAGAGAAACAAACATCCCCCAGACACAATAAACTGTGTCTGGGGGATGTTTGACCGCTACAATTGGTCTGGCTGTTTTAATAATATAGTTCCCCGAGTATCATTATATAAAAAATAATACTCAAATTTTATAAGTAAGATGACGTCATTTATTGCGAGTTTTAAAGCGTCTGGTGGAAAAAAACACCGACGGGAAGTGTCTGACAGTATTGAGTATTAATTATGAACATTATTCTGTAAAACATACATAAAAATCAGCAGTCAGACTTTAAGAAAAGTGAGTTATATTTTTACGTAACTTAAGTACAAAGTATCTATTAAAAAAAGAAAGAAATTAAGTAAGGTCTAGCGGCTCTGGGATCTTGGATCTGGGTGTATCAAAAGTAAGAATAAACAATCTTTGAGGCTATGTATGTCTACGAGATAATTATTCGGAACGATCGTTACGTATCGCATAAACCACTGAACCGATTCCAATAAATTAGACGTTTTCGTATTTGCCTTGATCTAGAGTATCTTTTGCTCATAGATAATCCCTCAGCAGTATGAAAGTCACAAGATATTCAATATGGCGGAGCCTAGACATCATTATTTCATAGATGGTTTTGATTTACCTATTTCTTTTGTTCTACCAACTGATGTGTGTAAGCTTTTGTGTTTTGCTTTCCTGATATTTGTATTTCCTTCCTTAGGTTATGATCTGGTATTGATCGTTTCCTAGATACTTACTGCAAAGGCTCATTTTCATTCATTGATAGGGCTCACATGCGGGGTGAAGGAGATTTCTGTAACGCATGCCATAGGGCCGCATCCAGGGAACTGTTTTCATTAGTTGTTAGGGACTGCGTGTCGTTAGGGACTGCGAGGAGCTCGTGGCTAAGTAATAACAGCCGCACGGGTCGATCCATCAGGTTAGGCTACGCTTGCCGGGGTTGGTCCGTGGATGGGTGACCATCTTTACATACCGAGACTCCTCCGTGCCTCGGACAGCACGTTAAGCCGTTGGTCCCGGCTGTCATTCGTGGATCTTTGACAGTCGTTACGGGTCGTCAGAAGCCCGAAAGTCTGACAATCAGTCTTACCAAGGGATATCGTATTACCCAGTTAATGGGTTGTGGAGGTCAGATAGGCAGTCGCTCCATGTAAAATAATGGTATTCAGCTGCATCCGGTTAGACTGGAAGCCGACCCCAACATAGTTGGGAAAAGGCTAGGCAGATTGATTGTTAGGGACTGCGTGTGGGGTGCTGGAGATTTCTGTAAAGCATATCATAAGGCCTGTACTAGCCTATAGGGAACAATTGCGGTATACGCATAATCTACACCGTACCTTTGGCAATTACTTTGAGGGCGTTTTTTCATTGGTCATCTGCATTGGGTGTGGTCCCCGCACGTTTTTTACCGACCGATTAATTTAATTTTAAAACAAACTAAACACTCTCCATACGTATTTACCTCCGTTAAGGCATTTATAAAAATTACCAGATTCTACCAAATAGGACATGAGGCCAAAGTTACGGTGAGACTTGTGTGTGTCTCTGATTAATTCTAGAATCTAGTGTAGAAAAATCAATCTGCCTTGCCTTTTCCCAACTATGTTGGGGTCGGCTTCCAGTCTAACCAGATGCAGCTGAATACCAGTATTTTACATGGAGTGACTGCCTATCTAACCTCCACAACCCAGTAACTGGGTAATACGATACCCCTCGGTAAGACTGGTTGTCAGACTTTTGGGCTTCTGACGACCCGTAACGACTGTTAAAGATCCACGAATCACAGCCGGGACTAACGGCTTAACGTTCTTTCCGAGGCACGGAGGAGTCTCGGCATGTAAAGATGGTCCACTGACCAACCCCGGCAAGCGTAGCTTAACCTGATGGATCGACCCGTGCGGTTGTAATTACTTAGTCACGAGCTCCTCTAGCCTAGAATACAATGATATACAATTTATTAACTTACATAAACGTTCCTACATTCGGGTAGGAATCGGAAAGTATGTTTGAAGTAGGAAAAATATCGTTAGTCATTGACATATCATTATGGTAGTAAAGTAAACTAAAAGCACTTCTAGAATATTCTACAAATCCTCATAGAATGCGCTGAAATCAGTAAGCAAAGCTAATATCATTTTGTCCTGTTGCCGTTGCGGAAATTGAATCCGCATTGTGTATCGAAAGTAAACACTTCTGATCTGCACTATTTGTCGCGTAGATATCACATAGCTATGACCACGTTGTTTTTTTAAAGCTTTAGGCTTAAACCTAAAACAAACGATTGGATGGCCAGGAACGATAGAAATGACTGGTAATTTATACAACAGCAGTTTTAGTATATGCTAAACCCGAAACACGTGTCTAGTATTTTTATGTAAAGAATCTATGTACAAAATTTCAAAACTATATCATGAAAAATCACAAAGTTATAAGCTTGTTATGTTACCTGGTTGTCCGAACAAAACATGATCACCACGCAGCGCCCGCTGTGCACCCGTGCCTAGTGCCGCTATGCCCTGCAGTGACTTGTGTTCGTCGCGCGGTGTCCATATTGTAACCTTTTTTAAAGATTTTTGGGGCAAAATATAACACGGTATAAAAATTATTGGAATCGATTCATTTATTTATTCTGAACAAACTATATTCAGGTTTCACATATACTAAAAATAATGTTATATACGTGCAAATTACCTCTCTTCTGCTCGCAAAACGGAGAAGGCAAATATCGTGAAGAAACCGGCATATCCTGAAACCACAAATTCCAAGACGTGTGATAACTACCAATCCGCAATGGGCCCGTGTGGTGGATTGAGGCCTGCTCCCTCTCACAGAGAGGAGGCCTGTGTCCCCTAGTGGGGCGTGTGCTATCCGTAATCATTCGGGACGTAGGCTTGCCTGAGTGCTCAGGAGATAAATTTCAGTATATGCATTTTAATCTCAGTCTCAATTTGTCAAAAATACCTCTAATTTTGTGTAAATTAGAGGTTTTTTTTTAGCGTCAGTATATGTCATAAACTTGTCAAGAATATACCTACACTCTTGTCAAGTTTTTGACCTGGCAATGGTACCAAAAACATAATATGGCATTGCAATTGTGTAGGTAGCTTTCCATCAGTGAAAGAATTTTCTAATCGGATCAATAATACAACGTGTCGTTTTGCATCCTCATCAAATTTCAAGATGTAATACACAACATCAAACCGAACTACTTTCTCCATGGGACCAACATCGTAATCGCGAAAAAATTTTCAACTGTCCCATAGAAAACCTACTCGACGCAAATGTATGGGACGGCTAATTATTTTTTCGCGATTACGATGTTGGTGCCATGGAAGAAGTTGTTCGGTTTGATGGTCTATACCACAAACGACACGTTGTATATTATATTTTGTTATTTATTTCCGATCACTAATTATGAGATCCATAATTATTATTGTTTGTAACGTTCTTAACCTAATGTACGTAAAAAAAAATAAAAAAATAGGGCTAATTTGACCAAAGTCGGATAACTTTTCGGAATAAAATTGACGACTGACTGTTTTTGTATGGAGAAACTGTCAAAAATTCAAAATTTACTTGAATTTTAAGACTTATAACTAGGTTTTCTGTGTGGTCGAATACACCCTTAAGGAGATACCACCTTTTACAAACAAACAATTTTACCTCTTTAAAAGGCTAGTTTATAAATATTTACTTAGATTTAAATAAGAAATACACAGAAATACAAACAAAGAATTTCAACGAAGACAGTGAAGAATCCTTCGTTCTTTCCGTATGTTTTATTTCACTCAATTACTATAAATCGTGGGACAATCTGGACGTTTAAAAGCAATTAATTCGATTAATTACCAATTAATTTAAGCGGTTGATAAATACCGCGAACGATGAATTCAAAGGGAACGTGATGTATTTGACTGACCAATAGCAAGCCGAGATTATAATTTGATAAATTGAATTGATCAATAGCTTATCGAGATTATCCTATTAAGTGCGTATAGTAGAGGTTATAATTAATAATGCAACATAATTGTTTAATTGATTTCCATGTTTTGTATGAATGGTTTTGGATAAGTTCGGTACATAAGAGATCAATCTAGCTAAGGTACACAAATAGAATATTCGGTCTTTTTAGTATGCATAAGGCGTAATCAGCCTATAATGTTCCCACTGCTGGGACACAGCGCTTCCTCTCGGAAGCGAGCCGTAATCCATCACGCGGGCTCAGTGGGGGTTGGTAAATGTCACATAATGTCATCGAATTTTTGGTTCTAGGACATTCCGATTTCCTCATGATGTTTTCCTACACCGTTTTGAGAGCAGTGATGATGAAAGCAGCAAAAGTCTTGTGAAAAATATCTTGGCTTAAGAATGGATAGCTCTCTATCGTGGACTGTTCACTTGGATCATATAAAAGCAAAGCTTACGTCACTACTTTGACCCCTTCGAAACATAGGTCGATGTATTCCACATAAACTGCGTCACACCATTTATAACTCCTTAGTGAAACCACACCTACTGTATTTGATTGAAATCTGGGGTAGTGCGGCCAAGACGAAGCTAGCAAGTCTCCAAATTGCACAAAACAAATTAATAAAAATGATATATTAACATCCCATATTTAACATCAACATGCATAATATACCTATGAAGAAACCAAAATAATGAACATTAGACAGTTATATATCTACAATACATGTATTTTCATTCGTAAGATACTCAACAAAAGTATACAGACTAATTTATCGTTTACTAAAGTAAAACAAGTAACCTAACGTAGCAATCGCCGAGCTAGTGTTTATAATTTTGCATGCCTGTATTGGTGCAACACAGTGGACTGCGCATTCACTTGACATCTAGAAATGTATAAATAATAAATAAATAATAAATATGTTTGGACATATCACACAACGCCATCTAGCCCCAAGCTAAGCAACCTAATGCTTGTGTTATGGTAACGAGATGGCTGATAAACTACTTATATACATTTTTTTTTGTAAATACATACATATAATAGAATAATAATATAATACATATAATGTATGATTATGTAATGTGTTGAGCAATAAAAATTTGAATTTGAATTTGAATTTAGTTTTCTGATTTTGCCGAAGATGAGAACCAAGTTTGGCAAAAAGATGTTAACTTTTGAAGGAGCACAGTTATTCTACAAAATACCCTCATGTATAAAAAGCTTACACTCATTCAAGTCATTCAAAACTCAATTAGCTGAATATTTAATCACAAACTGTGACGAACTTTTTATTTATTATTTATTTTAAGCATTGTTCTCATGTACGTGACTTGTGTCTTTTTTGAGAATAAATATCTTTAAACCTAAATAATTTACACGAAAGTAAAGCATTCTGTCTGGGTTCGAACCTACGACCTACAACTCGTATGTCGCGGCCGTTACCACTGGGCCACTGCTGCTTATTTTTAGTTTAGATGACCTATTTCTCGAATTCAAGATCAGTGACTAGCCACAGTATCATAATAAAACAGTATTTTATCTGGGCAGTGACCTTGAATTAATTACCTACGGCCGATCAGTAGATAAATACGTGTCCGTCCGAGCGTAACTGGGACTGACAGATTTCGTAGCGCGTCGTTTCGGCCGTTTTCTATGAAGTAATAGTACTGTATTATTATTATACTGTGGCTTAGCTTAACAGGCAGATTTTCTATTTTAAGTTAAAATTAGTAGGTAGTGGAAACCTTACCTACTTAGTAAAAAAAATTTAAGGACCTATTCCACTGTTTCCGAAAACGACTTCCGGAAATAAACTTCGACATTTCAAATATTTATTTCTGGACTTTCTACAGCATCTGATTATAATAATAATTAGCCTCTAATGTCCCCACTACTGGGACACAGGCCTCCTCTCTGTGAGAGGGAGTGGGCCGTTATCCAATCAAAATTAATTTAACAGCATCTTACTATTTACCTACTAATAATAACATTCATCAGCAGCAGCGTTCTAGAAGCTTCGTAATATCTTCTCGTCCCACATACTGCAGTGTCTCAAGACAAAAGTCTTTGATCAGTGCGCGTTGCCATCAGTGATGTTATGGCAATGAAACGTGGTCGCTCACAACGGGGCTTATTAGAAGGCTAAAAGTCACCCAAAGGGCAAAGAAGAGGGCTATGCTTGGAGTTTCCCTACGTGATCGAATCAAAAATTAAGAGATCCGCAGGAGAACTAGGATAACCGACATAGCCCGAAGAATTGCCAAACTTAAGTGGCAGTGGGCACTGGGCATTGCTCGCAGAACAGATTTCAAATTTCAAATTTATTTATTAGTAATCAGGTTGTACACACGACCACCGGATCAAGCTACACATTTCTAGTATAAGATGATCTCGCATTGTATAGGATTTCCTTACAATGAGAGATCAGTGTTAACTGGAAATGTATAGCTTGATGTGTAGCCATGTGTACAAGAACAGATTGGACAGTGACTCCCAAACTAGACATATGCCTGTATCTTGAGGGTCGAAGATAGCTGATGGTGCCGAATGGTTGATGGATGGAAAGGAAGATGGAGTGGCGACCGCGTACCGGAAGACGTGGAAGGCCTCCCACAAAGTGGACCTTGTGAAGGTCGTAGGAATCCGCTCGATGCGGGAAGCGCAGAATCGGTCGAAGTGGCAGTGCTTGGGGGATGCTTATGTCCAGCAGTGGACGTCTTTCAGCTGAAATGATGATGATGAATAACATAACTGAGCAAAGTGCTATCAGGCTTTTTCATCAGAAAATTCTCAGTATAACCCGGAATTTGGAACTGTACCCGGTTGATGGTAAAAGACTTGAACATAACATGCTAAATGTAGGTGTACTATTGGTACACATCTGCTTATCCTTTACAGGAATATAGGCCTGGTGTTATGTAACATTTAATGGTCTACCCAGCACGAAAATAGTCTTTCTTTGTAGTCATTCTCAAACGAAATTCAATAGGCATCTTTTGTAGTTTATGGTTGCTACAAGCATGTAACAGTCTGGAGTTTAAGTCTTACAAGATCATCAATCATACGGTTGCTCGTCAGAATCTCATCGGTCATTGTATAGCTACACTGCATGCAAGAGAATTTAACGCTAGATTGAACATAGAAATAAAGTTATGCACGTTAGCTGCGTGGTTCATTTGTTTGCAAGCCACGCATCCCTGCGTAGCGTGGTATTGAGTCGCAGTGGATGATCCCACCTTCATTTTTAGGGTTCCGTAGGTATTTCAAAAAGAAAAAACGGAACCCTTATTAAGATCACTTCGTTGTCCGTCTGTCTGTCAAGACCCTTTTTCTCTGGAACGCGTGAAGGTATCGAGTTGAAATTAATATCAAATACGTAGGTCTACGATCTCTTAGAGCTCTACATAAATTAAGTTTCTAAGTCAACGCAATAAAATTATTCAGACATAAATATGCGATATATTTTGATACTAGCAAATAAATCAAAACCTATAGGGTACCTACTTCCCGTTGACCTAGAATCATGAAATTTGGCAAGAAGAATATCACATAAAAAAATATATTTTTGCGATTACAAACGGAGAATTGACCGTGACCAGGCCAGGCGCATCCCGCATTTTAGGTATGAAGCTACTAAGCTTTCCACTGACTGGTGAAACTCTTGAGCTAGCCAGACATTTTTTTTCGTGGTTACTACTTTGAGTTTTTTAGATAAACTTATCCAAAACCCATAACACGACTTCCTAGTGTCAACCCTGTGGCCAGTATTTTAAAGTCCACAGAAGCGGAACCGGAGGCACAGCTAGTGCACTGAAATAAAAGGAAACTCCATGCAACATTATTCCAGTAACACAAGTTTGCACAATAATGCAACAATGTATGCGAACATATTTTAACCAAAAACAAATGACTGCACGTTCTAAATTAGGCAACCTTTGCTCATCCTATTGAACTCCAAAATTCCAATTAACTTTTCCATCTTAGACCTTTCATCAATATCAGAATCTCTTTCACACACATTGAAACCTCATACACCCATCTCTATCTTCTCCTTATTGATTTAACACCATTAAATGCCAATAGAGATAGTATGTCTACAGTAATGAATGAATAGTACGAGTACCTAACTGACAAGCGCATAGATAACGCTTGATAATAAATGGTTTTGTATGGGCGGACGTATCGATTGTGTCCCGAATCATTGGATGCGTCTAAGTATTGACAAGCCAGTCAGCTTCAGGCAATAGTTTCACCTAGTTCGAAATATTAATTGTACTGAGAAGTATACAAAGGATGGAAAAGCAGGCTGATATGTTTTGAATTAGTTTGAAATTCAACATTATTTGGCATAGAGAAGATGGGTAATGTACGTTTATGTACGACCAGATGTATGAACATTAATGAAGAAAAAAAGGAGAAGAGTAGGTACGTAAGGATCATAGCAGGTGACGTTCTGTAGTATCTGCCTACCCCCATGGGAAGAAGGCGTGAATTTATGTATGTGGTAAAAGTGTTATAGAACACAGTGTTAAGCTCTATACAAAAGCCTTCACGGGTAATCGTGCTTATGTCCGTCTAAGCCACCCTCGGTATTAATTTTGGTAATATAAGCATACCTAATCAGTTTATAGCGTTACCGTCCTAATGCTGGGACACAGGACTCCTCTCTGGAGCGGAAGTTACAAATCTTGCTGATTGGCAAATATTATCATCATTACGGATCGATCATTACGGATAGTTAGAATTCCGAAAGTTCGACAACCAGTCTTACCATCGTGTTACCCAGTAACTGGTTTGTGGAGGTAAAATAGGCAGTCGCTTCATATATAACTAGTGTTATTAAGTTGCATCCGGTTAGACAAAAAGGCGATTCAAAATATATATTTTCGAAGAAATACAATTTAATAAACGTGTAGGGTTTCCCTATTAAATCCAAGCAAAAAAATCATCTTTGCGGAAAATCGTGACTCACGAACAAATAAAAGATGATCGTAATAGATAATCATTTGTTTTTGTGTCGATAAGAATATTAGTCAACAGTGTTTTCGGTGGCACGTCATAAAAACTTTATAATTCTACAGTGTGGCAGGGACATCGACGCGCAACGTTTTACCATGGATTCAGTATGCGTTGAAGTTTTTCGTCGGTTATTAAAACATAAATTAGCTGTTCCATTCATTTTGACCGCGTAGGTATTGAACTTTTGTGGGTAACAGCAGATTTTTTTTTTAATAACAAACGAAATTCAACACAGGGTGGTCCAGAATAATCCATGGTAACAGGTTGAGCGTCTATGTCCCTGCCACCCTGTATATACTAGCGATACGCCCCTGCTTCGCACAGTTTTTACGACTTAACAAAACATCGAGATTTCTATAATTTAAGTAAGTCTAATAATATATTAATGCATTATAATTATAACACAAAACCTTCCAGAAGAAATTAAATGATGGTGAAAACCGCATCAAAATTCGTTGCGCAATTTAAAAAGACAACACGGTCACGCAGACAGACACGAAGAGCGACTTTAATTTATAATATGTAATAAAAATATTATTTACCATTCGTAATACAAGTAGTTAATGGCAGGTCGTATTTTGATATGTTTAGTAAGTGGTTAAATATCGGTTTCATTTTAAAGATCAATATGATTGTATATTTATGTCGGATCCGGTCAATAGTACGGACGCGTAACGAATCGCAAGCGCGCCACTGGCGACATCACGTGAGGTGCACACGCCTACAGCGCGCTTCTACAGAGTCGTGATGTTTTAACCTGATGGCGAGAAGAACAGTCTAGTGTCGGATCGCATCGGAGCAACATTGGGGTTACTACGCCACGGAACTGTATTCGATTCGTTGTGCTTAGTGATTGTGTTAGATTGTGATTTTAAACACCGTGTGTCGCACACAGTGTGTTTTCATTGCACGAAACCCATCTTATGCCCACGTGTCTGTCTAAATCTAACTGAGTAAATCCTGACCTCCCGACATGTATAAGTTTACAATCAAAGCTGTCGATAGAATGGTTTTTGGTCAAGTCAAATGGCATAATTTATATTTTTATCACACACGCACATGTGTGAGCACTATGTAGCTACTATTAAGCTACCTTTTACTGGGTACGTCTTTCACTGACTTGAGTGTGCCCTGGCGGTTGAGAGTATGTCATGCTCACTCAAATGTCTCGCTGGTGGTGGCGTGTGTGTTGGATCATTAAGTTCCCTTCAAAATGGTTGAGCTAATTGGTGCTGATCCATGCGTTATGTTCGTGAACGGGCGCCGTCAGTTGGGACTGGTCGTCTCTTAGCTGCCATGGCTTATTTTTAATTTTAATATTTCATTTAGTTGTTTTAGTTTTTATCTTTTTATTACGGACGCTTTTTAACGTGCACGTCTTTTTACATTGTTCTCACATGTATATTTTCAACATGAACGATGTTACCAATATTTTGTAAAAATATTATGATTTAAAACAGTGTCCCTGGAGTTTCTTGCCCGTTCTTCTCCATAGGGATCTACTACGCTTTGAAATGGGCAACTAGCTTCATCTCTCTGACTGACCGACCCATTGACAATTCAAAAGTGCCTGTAATTGGTTTATTTGAAATAAATGCTTTGAGTTTGAGTTTGAGTTTATCCCTGCAAAGCAATCGCTTCAATTGCACTTGGTAGACGAACAATCTGCGCATCAATGTGTATGTATCACGTAAAAATTGACAATTGCAATTGATCGTTTAATCATACTGAAAGTGTAATGAAAAATAGATTCATAAATAAATTTGATCTCGTGGAGGAGCTCGTGGCTGCGTAATAACAGCCGCACGGGTCGATCCATCAGGTTAAGCTACGCTTGCTGGGGTTGGTCAGTGGATGGGTGACCATCTTTACATACCGAGACACCTCCGTGCCTCGGAAAGCACGTGAAGCCGTTGGTCCCGGCTGTCATTCGTGGATCTTTGACAGTCGTTACGGGTCGTCAGAAGCCCGAAAGTCTCACAACCAGTCTTACCAACGGTTATCGTATTACCCAGTTACTGGGTTGTGGAGGTCAGATAGGCAGTCGCTCCATATAAAATACTGGTATTCAACTGCATCCGGTTAGACTGGAAGCCGACCCTAACATAGTTGGGAAAAGGCTAGGCAGATTGAAATAAATATGATCTCAGTTGTAACAAAATTGTTAATAGAAAGTAAAATATCCAATATGTACATTAATTTCTTCGTTTGGCATCTTAACTTTGACATAATTGTAGGAGATATACAAGGTGTACTTAACATAAATAACGCACAACCTCTTAAGGGGTCATTATACTTATCATTATGAACAAGTCTTAATATGCGACCAAACCTGAATTCGAAAAAAAAAAAACAGGTGTTCCCTACATTCATATGTTCGCATAATTCGTCAAAATAAAGGGAACAGCTGATTCTTTTTTCGCGATTATAAGTGTTGTATTATAGTAAAAGTTGTGCACAATGAGGAATAAAATGACCCCGTATTCTAGGTAAAGACATTGACCTAAAGTCTCAGACTAAATCAACTTTAGACACAAATTAGAACAATTTAAAACAGAAATGGTAAAACTAAACGAGATGTTATCTCAGTAAATTTGGGCAAACTTCATTTGGCCGAGATAAAATTTTAAAGATAAATTCTCAAATAAGGCAGAGGATTACGTTGCTCTTTTTGTTTTGAAAAAATTAGAAGTCTAATAAACTTTTTTTGGGCCTAAATAAAGTAGGCGAAATAATAAATGGCCGACAGTTTTGGCGCAAAAGTTAGAAATTGACATTTTTTTGGCAAATAATTAATGTTTTTTAGTAGCTTGCGGCTAAGAATAAAAGCCGCACGAATCAATCGATGAGGTTAAGCTACGCTTGCCGCGGTTAGTAGGTGGATAGGTGACCATCTTTCCAGACCTCTCCGTGCCTCAGAAAGCACGTTAAGTCGTTGGTCCCGGCTGTCATTCGTAGATCTTTGACACTCGTTAAGGGTCGTTAGAAGCCCGAAAGTCTGACAACCCGTCTTACCAAGGGGTATCGTATTACCCAGTAACTGGGTTGTGGAGGTCAGATAGGCAGTCGTTCCATGTAAAATACAGGTATTCAGCTGCACCCGGTTCAACTGGAAGCTGACCGCAACATATTTGGGAAAAGGCTAGGCAGATAGATGATGATGATGAATTAATGATTTTTTGTAAAAACGTAATTTCATTTGTACTGTAGGTTGAATAGCATAGATGCGTATTTGAATATTAGATATCTTGGAGAATGAAGAATGTTCTAATTATCTGTTTTTCAGTCTCTAGAGCTTTATTTTTAGGCTAGCAATGTGACTACTCATCCACGAGTTGGGATAATGCATTTCGCTCATGCCCAGGGACAGAGGATAGCGTATTGGTGGCCCAGTGGTAACGCCAAGACTTGCAAGTTGTCGATCGTGGGCTCAAACCCAGGCAGGCACTTTTATTTAAATTATTTCATCACCCCTGCTCTCAAAACGGCGAAGGAGAACATCGTGAGGAAAACGCCATGTCCTACAATAAATTATTTGAAGACATGTGACATCTACCAACCCGCACTGCGCCCGCGTGCTAGCTTACGGCTCGCTCCCTCTCGCTAAGAGAAGGCCTGTGTCCTAGCAGTGGGAACGTTATAGGCTGATTTTGCTTATGCTTATAAAAACCGGGGAGTCAATTGAATATTTTCAAAATAGACTTATCGGAATCTACGTCTAACTGTAACCCAACAATGCGTAACGTCTTTCCGTGCTTATTCAAGAAGTAAGTACTTCTCTCGTTTCGGTAATTCAGAATATCTCATGCCCGAATAATAACATTAGGCAATCAGAAATATGGTCCCCTGTCTGATTCAAGGAACTAACATAGGGAATGATAAGAATGAAAGCGCATATAGCATATAGATACATTTACTGCACAAAATTTAATATGCAACCCTATCTACTGCCAAGTTTGATGATGACGACAATATTTTTTTTTAAACATACTTGGTAAAGTTTAGTACTAAGGTTTGTTAGCCAACTTGTAATTTTATTGTCTTGTCACGGCTTGACGCCAAATGACTCGGTCAATAGTGAAAACATCTAACGAAACATCATTATATTATTACTGTATGAATAACTTAATCTACTTTAGAAACAAATTCTACAATGCGTATTCAAGGTCACTGTTGCAGTTTTTATAATAATTCTCGTTGACTTTTGACATTTGGCTACCGTTAAACACTTAGAAAATTAAGTGGATTTATTATCATTCCATTTGTAGTTATCTCAACAAGCATATTTATAATCAGCTGATATTGTTTATTCATTGGTTTAGCGGCACGCGTATGGTCACGATTCTACCTGATAATAATTTAGCGATGTAATTAATTTCATACAGGACTTGCCCAATGTTCTATTCAAGATGAAGTTTTGAAAGTGCTTCCGATTGTCGTGATAAGGGCCATGCGAAGGAATATGCAGTATGACATAATAACAAAAAAAAAGGGGAAACTAAGAAAGTACGAATGTGGAATTTTGTGCTAAAAGAGAAGAGGCAGACGAAAGATCCATCATCCACCATCCACGTTATGCATAGTGTGAATGATGAGTAATGAATGGGAAGGGTTGAAGTGGACTCTAGAGATGAAGGCTACGGAATGTGACGATACCATTGACTGTGACATGTGACTATACACAGGATAAGTTTTTAAGCAGTGCGCAAATTTTCACAGGGTGATGAAACTAACTTTGTAATCGCGAAAATTAAACCAGCTGTTCAGTATATTTATCTACACCAAACTCGTCAAAATGTAGGGAGCAGCTGATTTTTTTTTTTGCGATTTCAGGTTTGGGTCTCATAGTAAAAGTTGTTCACATTCGTGGGTAGACCACTCTGTGAGAATTTGCGCACTGCTAAAAAGTTATCCTGTATAAATGTACCGTTTTTTGGCAAATATATGATTATGATTCTGTTTATGATTATAATTATAGACATACTGCCTATAGACCGCAAATTTTAAAGAAGACCAGAAGGATGATGGTAACTTGTCTGATGTTCAATCCTAACTAATATTATAATGTGAAAGTACGTTTGTTTGTTTATTACCGTTTCACGCCTAAACTACTGAACCGATCATCCTGAAATTTTACATATACATTGTCAGATGTACAGAAACGGACATAGGGTACCTTTCATCTCGAAAAAAAGTACTGTTCCCGAAGAAAACAACAATAACGTTCTTATGATAATCGATGGCGCCACGTGTCTTTCAAATCATGATAGATTTATATTTTTAAAAGCAGAGTACAACCCGAACTGATTGTCAAATTTGAAATTAACGGAAACGAAGCCATGGGCAAAAGCTAGTTCCTCGTAAATCTAAGTTTTAGAATTATATCAGTTCAACGATTCGCAAATATATTACTAGGTAAAGACGTATCAATAGAATACAGGTAATAAACGGAAATTTCTTTCATCATTTCAGTAACTGGACTGTCAAAAGTGAACTGTATCATTCTCAAAGGCTTCTGGAAAGAAGAATACTGGCAATGCAAAGGAAATGTGAAGTGGGTGTACCTTTAAAAAGTTTTCTGCCAGACAATATACACAATAGATAATTAGTTGTTCGCCGGTCACCGGTGTGATGTCACCGGTGGTGAGTGAGTGAAGACTCACTTGGATCGCTTCATGGATTCCGGATTCTGGATTCCGAAAAACCAAACAATTTTTGGTTTCAAAATCTCATAATATCTCGTTGTGTATTAACTCTATACCAAATTATTTTCAAATAATTTCAATATTGGTAAAAGGTAACAAAAAAGTAGACAGGTTTTTGTATTTATTAAGTAAGGTTTATGATCCATCTGAAAATATGTACGCACGGATACAGAACAAGCTACATCTCGCATTGTATAGGATGTCCTTACAATGAGAGTCAGTGTAAACTGGAAATGAATAGCTTCATGTGTAGCCGTGTGTACAACACAATTTTACAAGGGCTCTGTTTGAGCCGGAATTAAGTCGGACAACCCCAAAACTTACAAAAAAAAAATCGTAAATGTTCAAAATTTAAAATGATTTACAAATCCGTAGGAAAGTTAGTACTCTATTACAGTTAAGCCCCTCAAATACAAACAACTAAATAATTCACAGCAGTCAAGTATTAATTAATCATATTTAATAATTAATCAAATTACTAGATATCAGACCAACCAATATAATCCATCAATATCAGGAAACAAACTCATTTACCTATACTAAATAATTTAGGTACAGTCAACAAAAGAGATATGTAGGCAGGCTATACTAACATATTTGTATGTGAATTGCTTCATGTTCAATTTCGTGAAAATATACAATTTTATGTCGGTGTGTTACAATGTAGGAGTAATGCAAAAACAAAGTAAATATAAAATTGAACAAACCAATACAACTGTTTGTGGTACAACTAGCTGTGCCACAAAAATGTATTTTAAAAATAAAATGATGAAATTTCTATTTGACACCTGTAGTCAAAACCTCATAAAGGAGATGCATAGCATATATGCTTAAATGTATGTCATACCGAGCTTATCTCAGCGGCTTCGGCGTCGTCATTATAATGCTATTGCGTAATTTAAAATGTTAAATTAATGACAATATTACGTAATAGACAGCCTTTGTGCTGCTGTAAAATGTGTATTATAGGTAAAAGTAATACTTATTTGCTACTGATGGAAAAGTGCCTACCTAAAAGATAAGAGTTAAAATATGGCATGGGAACTACATCTGCCAACAAACTGCTGTGCAGTTTGGCAGAGGTAAAACTTTGTGTAATGAGATGTCATTTTGTATTAAACGCTTTTTCATTTTGTTTTTTTTTTCACATGAAGCAATTCACTTAGAAATATGTTAGTGTACCCTGCCTAGATATCTCTTTTGTTGACTGTACCTATCTATAATATCATATCGATTGATACGTGAACCATCAAAGCTCTATGTAAATAAATAATATTTCGACACTCTATTTCAATTTATTGACTATAAATCATGCCTATTAATGTAAAGGCGGTGTACAGATGAGAGTCAAAACTGTTGTCGGCGGAACAGTTTTGTGAGCACGCCATTATAGTTTTTATAGAGCGATATATGGACAGGAAGAAGTTATACATTATTGTACCAAAATTTTAACAAAGTTCATAGCAACACTCTCTCAAAATCTAACTGCCTACACCCATAAACGTAGTGCGACATCGCAGATACGAGTATCTCCGATGCGAACGTCGCAACGGTTTTGTGTGTGTCAAACTAACAGTCTTAGCTTAGGCCTGTACAGTCTCAGTGCATACTCCAGAGTCAAAAAAGTTATGTCTATTGTAACTACTTAGAACAGTAGCGAGAACACACCGTCATTGTGTTCATAGAACGATGATCGGACTTTTTAAGACAGTCTTGACTCAGGTCTGTACACAGCCTAAGAATAATTTTAGAAATCAATCTGCCTAGCCTTTTCCCAACTATGTTGGGGTCGGCTTCCAGTCTAACCGGATGCAGCTGAGTACCATTATTTTACATGGAGCGACTGCCTATCTGACCTCCACAACCCAGTAACTGGGTAATACGAATACCCCTTGGTAAGACTGGTTGTCAGACTTTCGGGCTTCTGACGACCCGTAACGACTGTCAAAGATCCACGAATGACAGCCGGGACCAACGGCTTAACGTGCTTTCCGAGGCACGGAGGAGTATCGGTATGTAAAGATGGTCACCCATCCACTGACCAACCCCGGCAAGCGTAGCTTAACCTGATGGATCGACCCGTGCGGCTGTTATTACTTAGCCACGAGCTCCTCTAAATATATAATAATTTTAGAAATAATAGTTGAATATCTATTTTTACCAGGTGCTGATGTACCAAAGACAGCTGTATGGTATTTTAATTAGAATGAGAAAACCCATATACTACTGTGAGGGCCATAGCAACTAACAGGTTATATTAATGTTATGTTCACCAATCTTATAAAGCCATTTATGGTGATTTTGACGGTTGAATGTTTTAACGCTTGAAAAATATGTCATAGCAGTGGGTTTATCTGCAACCGCATAGTTTAATAATTGTGTAAATCCCTCAGATAATTCCCTAAGCACCTTTATTTTAAAGGAACTACGGGAAAAGAGAGAGAGAGAAAAACTTTTTTACAAAAAATAACAACCTACTTTCTTGTTTTTCACTTTTTAGTTCTGGTACTACCCCACACAAATTCGAATACCACCACCTGCAAAAGATTAGAACATCATTCACATATAAAAAAGTGGGAAAAACATACGTACTATTGAAGCTAACTCAAAAACAAACTAAGTAAAATAATAGATTTCACATGGGACCAACTTTGAGGGCACTCCCGAATAAAACAAGAATCTTTCAAATCGGATATCTCTGTAAAAGTTTTGCGTGGTCATACATAAAAAAATATACGCGTTGACTTGAGATCACCCTCCTTTTTATTCATCAGTTAAAAACTAAAGATTAAGGCTTTGTATCTGAGGAGACAAAACTGAGGAAAATTCTGGAAGAAAATTACAGTTTGCTCACCCACGGTTTCTCAATGCGTATTCATTCAAACTAATGGGAAATTAAATGTTTATAATAAGTTTTCAATTATTTTGATTTGGTCGCCTGTAGGTTTTGCTCTTAACTCGACTATTAGAAAAGGAATTATAAATATGGTTGTGTTAAGACTTATTTCTAAGAAAAAAGCTACTATCATAATTTTGATTATCGCTATTATGTTTTTGTTGCCATAATATATAAATTATCTTTTGTAAGCTAATTTTATACAGGGTGTAAATGTAAACAGTGGCAATCTTTTAAGGGGTCATTGTACTCATCATTATGAACAACTTTTCCTATGGGACCAAACCTGAAATCGCGAAAAAAAATCTGCTGTTCCCTACATTTTAACGAATTATGTGAACTTATAATGCACTGCTGCTGCACAGCTGATAATTTTTTCGCAATTGCAGGTTTGGTCCCATAGTAAAAGTTGTTCATAATGATGAGTACAATGACCCCTTAAAATATTGCCACTGTTTACATTTACACCCTGTATAAAATTAGCTTACAAAAGATAATTTATATATTATGGCAACAAAGACATAATAGCGATAATCAAAATTATGATAGTAGCTTTTTTCTAAGAAATAAGTCTTAACACAACCACATTTAAAATTCCTTTTCTAATAGTAAAGTTAAGAGCAAAACCTACAGGCGACCAAATCAAAATAATTGAAAACTTGGCAAACATGAAAAAAAGACAAGCGATTCTCGATATAAGAAAATAACAGAACAATGCGAAAATTAAATCAATTAGCGCGTGGCAGTAATAAAAGGCATAGGTACACACGACGAAATATAAACCAATACTTTTCCAATATAAATTGACCTCGCATTGCTTTCCGTACATAATCTGCAACAGGTCAACATAAACTGGATTTATAGCTTGATTATCTTTACATATAAAGTAGAATATTATAATAAGCGAAGTTAGCTGATTAATATTCTCTCTTGATGAATTATAGATGTTTTTTTTATGATATGGATGTGTTAACTATTAATTCACGTGTCTCGTTAATTGGAGGAATAATTAAAAGGTATTTTTTGGTGTTATTGATAAAATTAATAAGCTGAATAATTAATTAGATAATTATCTTATTCGCTCCGCGCATAACACTTTGTTACAACACCAATTTATCTCGACTGCTCGACGTCTGTATGTCACTGCATGATCCAGCAGAATATCAGCGTCAGGTATATTTTCCTGACATATGTTGAGCTGGACTCCCATTTGGTGCAATCTTGAGACGCACACTGCACTGTGTATATTAATTATTAATTAGATTTTAAGTATATCATAGTGTCACTTTTATTTGTATTATGTATGTTTTTCTTCTATTTTTTTTTTCTTTTTAGGGTTCTGTACCTCAAAAGGAAAAAACGAAAACGTTATAGGATCACTTGGATTGGATCGTTGTCCGTCTGTCTGTCTAACTGTCAGTCTGTCAAGACCCTTTTTCTCAAGAACACGTGGAGGTATCAAGTTGAAATTAAAATCCAACTTCGAAGTCAAACTTTTTACAAAAAAACAACCGACTCCCAAAAAAAACACTACAAAGTGAAAAATAACTTTAATTTCGGAAGTCGGTGTCTTTGGTTTTTTAGTTTCGTTTTTTGCCATCGACTTCATTTTTCTTATATGGCGGCGTGTGCGACAAAGACACCAGGTGGCAAAGTAAAAATTCGAAAAGACCACGTCAAAATCAATCAAATCACCAATTTTCAAAACTCCCGTAAAACTTTCCAGGTGAATCTACCAATTGACTGGACTAAATATAAAAAAACCGGCCAAGTGCGTGTCGGACCACGCACAATGAAGGGTTCCGTAGTTGGGATGAATTTATCTTAAGAACAAACTTAACATTGTAGTTGAAAAACATGTTCTCCCATACATTCCAACTGTAAATGTAAGTTTGTACTCACAATATTGATAAATTTACCATGTTATTTTAAGACCACAGACTTTTTATAGGGTTTCCTGTAATCTACAGGTAAAGATCTATTTTCTGTATTTTTTTCAAAATTTTAGGCTCAGTAGTTTCGGAGATAAGGGGGGGGGGGGAATGGTAAATTTTTGTCTATTTTCTTAAATAACTTTAAAACAAATTATTTTAAAATTATAAAAAAAATTTGTTTGAGACCCTCATAGTAAGCCTTTTCATTTGACATGCCATATGGTGTAGATTGCAAAACTTTTTTTTTTAATTTTCTTATTTGCCTCCCAAAAGTGACCTCTATATTCAAAATTCATTTATTTACTTTACCCGTCCGTGTTTGGGTCACAAAAATTCATATGTGTACCAAGTTTCAACTTAATCGGTCCATTAGATTCGGAGCAAATTGTCTGTGACAGACGGACAGACAGACAAGTATACGAGTGATCCTATAAGGGTTCCGTTTTTTCCTTTTGAGGTACGGAACCCTAAAAATATACAAATCCGTACGCTTATTTACATTTCTATCTACCGACACTTATCTAGATACACTCCCTTCAATCAAATGTAATAGAATCTGTTGAAAATCTGTAGTCGTAGTATCTTTGAAAATGTTATTTCTCGTAAAAAATCCATAACATTATTTGTAACTTTGATTTATTCCGTGGCTTCAACGAGTTTGGTTGGGTTCGGAATTTTAATTTTACTCTGTGATAGTAAATTGTTATCAATTTCATCCACTTTAACATCATCTTCATCTATTTTAATTTCTAAAGTTTGATTAATTTTTACCTTTTGTCTTTATAGATCCCTGCGTTTCAGATGAACCTGAAAAAGAAAGATACCAATAGTTAAACACTAGTTTAAAACATTTTTTTAAATTAGTGACTGCGTTTAAATTTGGTACAAAAATGACCATTATCTCTTCGGCTTAAGTAACGAACATTTCATCTAAATGGGTGGCTACACCGAAAATCCGTTTATCATTTTTATAGCTCTTTTTAACGATCATTCGTCTGGCGTTTGTTAGACGGGAGACGGTCGGTCAATGATTTTTGAATACCTCAAATTGGAGGGCGGTACAATGACAAAAACTGTTGCAGTATTATTATTTTTTTCATCGCACAAAATAGCTTTGTCATGCAAAAACGAAATTGTCGAATCTGAAAAAATAGCATTACCAAAATTGCATACGAATTTTTTCGATGCAGTTTTAATTGAACAAAATGAGACACTTTAAGTACCTTGGCAATGTACAGAGATAATAATTACCGTCATCGGCTTTTCCGTTTTTCCGGAAACTCGTTCCATGGACTATTATTAACACAAATACTTAATTACCTACCCTTGGATTGGTAGGCGAATTTTATTGCTCAGTAAACCGGCTTACAGACTCATTATATGTAATAATTGGCTGATCGTGGGGCTTTATAAATTGGTCAATAATCATCTACAATAAATGGCAGTAATGGCGACGCTTTGAATATTGATTGGTGATTGCCTTATTAATTATTTTATAAGTAACAAGATGCTGATAGATTTATTTGTGCCCATCTTGAGTACAGTTAGCCACCTTTAGCGACTCTAAAGTAACCTTTTGGGAATCTAATCGATCTTCTTTATTTAAATGAATATGATTTATTGTATAAACGACGTAAACGAAGCAAAAGAAGTATAGGATCGTAGCAGGTGACGTTCTGTCGTTTCTGCCTACCCCCATGGGAAGAAGGCGTAAGTTTACGTAAGTATGTATGTATGATCTATTGTATAAATTGCTTTTTACATTAATGTCATAGAGATTGACTTTGCAAATTCATCAATACCATGATTTATATTTATATATCTGTTACGGTAAGTGCGATTAATTGAAAATTATTAATAATTGTCTATCATTATTAATAATTACCGAAAGTTGATGTAAAAGTAAGAAATTAATCACATTTACCGGTGATGATATAACCTTAGTGCCGATAAATGTAATAATTTTCTAAGTTTATTCAGTATTTTACCTTTTGTTTTTTCCGTGTTTTTTGTGTTTTTTTTAGTTTTTTTTTTTGGGTTTTTTTTGTAGTGTTTGTCTTTTTTTGTTTTTTTTTAGTGTTTTTTTTTTGTTTTTTTTTTGTGATTTTTTTTGTGTTTTTTTTTTTGTTGTAGTGTGTACCTTTAAGTATTGTAGTAGGTATTATCAATAAATACCTATTGAACAAAGAAATAGAAGAAAGATTTTAATTTTTAATGTTGATTTTATGGAGTCTATGATTGTACTTATATTTTTAAGCAAAACCAAAGAATAAATGATTTCGCATGTAAGTTTCTTTTAGTCACGTATTTGTAAGTACTGTGGTATTATAAATAAATACTTACTGGACAAATAACTTCGAGTCTTAGTTTATATTATCACTTTTACCGACGAGAGTAGTGAATTATTAATAACAACTGCTAAAAGTAATGATTACTGATGAATTTCAATTTTATATTCACATTTACCAACTCTCAATACTCAAAACTTTATTGCATTCCACATGTATTCTTAGATGGTAAAGCTTATAGTTAGACCACATGGACCCTGTCGGGCACAGCAATAATAAGTGGGTTAGGAGAGAGGAAGCATTTATAGATTTTATTATACAACATAATAGGTAGGGAATTTCTGAGATAAATTAATTAATAGTATAAAATTATTATTAGATATGTACCTATAATTATTATATTAGTATAAAATATGAATTAATAGTATAACATAAATAAATCAATAGAGTAAAATATTATATTCATCATATTATATAAATCATGAGGTAATTATTAATAATGATGGATAATTATTATTAATTTTCAATTAATCACATTAACCGTAACATAGCCATTAATAAAAGAGTAGTAAATGCATAATTATTAAAACCACAAACGATCTTATGATTTCATGCACATGCCAAAAATATTAAAATCTTTTGTCCTTTGAAGATTACTCACACAATAAGTGTCAAGTAACTCTCACCTTGCTGCTATTAAACTCATTCATCTGGCCATACAATGCATAGCGAGACAAGTGCACTTTATCTTCTCAGTAATCTGAAGCTGTTTATTTTAAATAGAGAACATTTGTAAATAACTTTGCAGTAGAATTTGTTTTGGTATTCATTCAATTTACAATATATTGAATGATTTTTCATGGAGAATGAAATTTTATCTCACTATTTTTGCTGTTTTTTTACTAGAACTGCACTGTCAACGATCTAAGAATCACAAACATTCTACACAAAAACAAATGCTTGTTAGGTTTTTTCGCCGAGGTATAGCATTTCGGTCTGCATAGCATTCACCAATATTTTTTCTAGTAGCAAAGAGAGTAAACAGGTATCTACCAGTAAAAACTTTTAGCTAGAAACTTCGTTTCCTGGTAAAACCATACAATCGTGTATGGTACTGGAAAAACTAACATTTTTGGAAGATATGTATCATACAAGAGTATGATACATAGTTGTTGTTTGATTCATTCATACTAATTGAACGCTGGATGTCTCATGCCGACTCACAATCACGACAGCGTATTCAGCGTATGATGTTCCCACTCAGCAGACACAGGCCTCCTCTCTGTGAGAGGGAAATGGGCCGTAATCTACCACTCCGGCCCAGTGTGGGTTGGTAGATGTCACATGTCTTCGAATTTTTGGTTTTAGGACATGCTGGTTTCCTTACGATGTTGTGTACTTCACCGTTTTGAGAGCAGTGGTGATGAAATAATTTACACAAAGCAAAGCGCCTGCCTGGGTTCGAACCCATGACTTACAACTCGTAAGTCGTGGTCGTTAATACTGGGCCACCACTACTTCACCCCCACAGTAGGTACTATGAGAAATTAATGACCCGAAAAAAGGCAAAGAAATATTCGAATGAAAATCTGTATTTGTACCTGAAGCGAGGCTATTATATTGGCCTTCCTAATGTTCAAATAATAAATTACGTGTATACGGAAAACACGTAGTTCACGTACGTTTTATAATATTTTAACCCGCGTAAGTGGTCAGCAATTCACCTGAACCGGTTTATCCAAAAAAAGTTTACCCATTATTGTGTGAAAAGGCTTTTGTGTTCCATGTTGATTTTCTGTGTGTAATGGCTTACGTTTTTTAATTTTATATTTTTCAGGCTATTGTTGCGGATTTTTGAGGTTATTAACAGTATTGCTTTTGTGTTCAGAGTTAACTTACCTAAAAGAGGGTTATTTGGCCATTATGTTTGGATTATGAGACACTTATATCCAGTAACTGCTATACTTTAAGATAAAGTAAATACTTTGGAATTAAAATTACTATGTAAAAGAAACTCTGTTAAACATGTTATAATACTCAACACAAATCTCCCCTAAGTAAATAAGATAAAAGGAGCGCAACCGTTTAAGTGTCTCCGATAAAAACGTACAACACAAAATCCAATTCAAGGTTTTGGGTCCAATTCTCCGAGACTGGCCCAATATCTATTTGCCGAAAGATCTCTATTGATTCGGGAACCCAACTTAATAAAGTTAGGGATGCAACACCCGGAAAAATTGCCGGAAAAAGTAGAAGTCCCAAAACGAGAACATCAACGATGGGACTGGATTAAGCTATCAAAATCTGGCATCAAGGGATCCTTGGCAATCGCGTTCTGACGACCGATTCTTATCCTAAAGGCACCCGTCCCACCGCCTATGATTAACGAGAAGCGAGTAGATCTAGCAACAAAAAACGACTTGGCGAGCAACGAGCAGCGAGTGCGCGACGGTGACGAATTACTCGCTGGTACGCGTATGTACCAAGCGTGAGTCTCGGCGAATGTCCTGCCTGGCAAGCGAGCGTCGCTGAGCGAGTACTCTCTTTGATAGCTCTGTTGTTCCGACAAACGAGTACACGCTAGCCGTGTGAATCGTCAGCGATTAATTAATATAATAATGTATCTCTATAACTTACACGGGACCTACGATCTTTTGTTCGTTTCTTGAGCAGAAAATATTTGATAGCTAGTCGCTTTTTCGTCGGTGGTGGGACTGGTGCCTAATGTCGATGACGTGTATACATCTATGTAAACGCCTTTGTGTTGAAATGTCTTTGGGCTTCCTTATTTACTTGATACCCTTTTGGTAACGAGGAGAATCCAGATGATGATTGGAAGAACTAATTTTGTGGATGCAGTATAGTTAATCAAGGTTTGTATTTGACTAACATAGTCTTTGATCAAAAAAACTCGTGAGGAGCTCGTGGCACAGTAATATCAGCCGCACGGGTCGATCCATCAGGTTAAGCTACGCTTGCCGGGGTCGGTCCGTGGATGGGTGACCATCTTTACATACCGAGACTCCTCCGTGCCTCAGAAAGCACGTTAAGCCGTTGGTCCCGGCTGTCATTCGTGGATCTTTGACAGTCGTAACGGGTTGTCAGAAACCCGAAAGTCTGACAACCAGTCTTACCAAGGGGTATCGTATTACCCGCAGTTAATGGGTTGTGGAGGTCAGATAGGCAGTCGCTCCATGTAAAATACTGGTATTCAGCTGCATCCGGTTAGACTGGAAGCCGATTCCAACATAGTTGGGAAAAGGCTAGGCAGATTGATTGAGTCTTTGATCAAAAAAATATATATGCTTAGGTTAAGGTATTTTTCTAAGGGCCTGTGTCGCCTGAAATAAACGGTATTATTATTGTTTGGTTGTCTACGAGAAGATTAGAATTTATTGCTTTAGAGATAATTGCATCAGCATTAAGTTATTGGGAGTTTTGTCTATTCTGAAGCTTTTACACAAGGCCTAAAGCCTAAGGGTATAAGCCTTGGCTACTTAGTTTATGAAAATACTTAATACGAGTCTTATTTGTGCAGATCAAACAATTTTTTTGGAAAATTATTTTTTATTTTATCTCAGGAATCAGTAAAATAATATTTGTCTTTCTCGGGCTCACAAAAAGAAGTCTACGTAAATGCGATATAATCTATTACCATAAACTACTTTTCCTAGTGACAAGTGATAAATGAATGTAAATGAGTAAAAATACTGAGCATTAGCTGATAAATTCAAAGTTAAAGCCCCAACCAAAATTAGAGGTAATTCTAATTGTTCAAAGTCTTTGACCCAAGAAATACCCAGCGTGCATCGTACAGACAATAGGAAGTAATTATGTAGAACTATGCTATTATCTAAACTGCGCGTTTTTGACGTTACATTACAAACTTTATGATTATTATCATCATTATAAGAGTTACAGAAAATTGTTGTCTACTGCATTTTATAATGGCAACGGTATTTGGCAATACTTAAGCAAGTATTGTACCGGCTACCTACACAGTACGCTGTCTACAAAGCTGCTGCTCGTGACTTCGACCGCGTGAATTTTCTCGTTTAACATTCAACAACAACAAGTGAAGAAGACGGATGAAAAAAAATTGCATGCAGCGGAGATGAGAATGTTGAGATGGATGTGTGGAGTGACAAGAATGGATAAAGTGAGAAATGAGTATATAAGAGGAAGTTTGAAAGTGGCGCCAGTGACAGAAAAGTTGAAAGGAAATCGTTTGTCTTGGTATGGGCATGTAATGAGGAGAGACGAAACGCATGTGACTAAAAGAGTGATGAATATACGTGTTGATGGATGGAGAGGCAGAGGAAGGCCAAAGAAAAGATGGATGGATTGTGTGAGGAATGATATGAAAGAGAAGGGAGTGAATGATAGCGTGACGGTTGACAGGGGAGAATGGAAGAAGAAAACGTGTTGCGCCGACCCCAAGTAATATGGGATAAGGGCAGGAAGATGATGAACATAAAACATATCCTATGGCACTCAAGGGGACTGTAGCTTCACGTTAGTGAAAGAATTTTCGGAATCAGATCAGTAGTTCCGAAGATTACCCCCTACATACAAACTTACAAATGTTACCTCTTTATAATATTAGTATAACAGGCATTGCCCATATTTTTTTTTTTTTTTTTTACTAACAAAATACATAACTGACTGAGTTTATTCCCCACGTATTTCTTGACATTTTGTTCCATCGAAATGTCAGCCCGTTTATTAATCCACTCGGCAATAGTATCTACGTGAAATAACACTAATGTTTTTTGCTCATCTCAATTTCACGTGTAGTGACATGTGCCAAATTGTCAAACTTTCAATCAATCAATCAATTAGGTAGCTTTGCCAGTTGCCAGCTGGTTTTAGTTTTCACTTTTGTTGGACAGATAAATGAGGTATAGAGTATGGATAGAGTCATCCATTGACATCTTAATGACGTTATAAATTGCACTTGTCATCATCTGTCATAATTTGAGAGATATTTTTAAACTGTTGTTTACCGTTAAGTAATATACTCGTATTAATAATGATAGCATTAACGTGAATATGACTTACGTGACGTAACGTGCGAGAGAAGCTCATGGCTAAGTAATAATAGCCGCACGAGTCGATCTATCAGGTTAAGCTACGCTTGCCGGGGTTGGTCCGTCGATGGGTGACCATCTTTACATACTGAGACTCCTCCGTGCTTCGGAAAACACGTTAAGCCGTTGGTCCCGGCTGTCATTCGTGGTTCTTTGACAGTCGTTACGGGTCGTCAGAAGCCTGAAAGTCTGACAACCAGTCTTACCAAGGGGTATCGTATTACCCGCAGTTAATGGGTTGTGGAGGTCAGATAGGCAGTCGCTCCATGTAAAATACTGGTATTCAGCTGCATCCGGTTAGACTGCAGGCCGACCCCAACATAGGGAAAGGCTAGGCAGATAATGATAACGTGAATATGCTTGAATAATGGAAGTAGTAATTTAAGTTCGTCATTTATTATCGTTTCCAGTTTTATTAGTTACTTAATCGCGGTTGTGTTGAAAGTTTTATTTGACTAAATGATCTTTAAAACGTTCGTTAATGTGTCAATAAATCTCATCCGATTCGAAACATAAAGGCACACGTGTTTTAATGTTCTTAACATTATTTATTTCTATAACAGAAGAGTTTATATATTATTCAGTTTCACACCCAGCTTACAGTCGAATCTTGTGATCAACATTTTACCCACTTTAAGTACGATCAAGTTGTTTTACTAACCCGTATGACATCATAATATTGTCTCAATTACCTACGTCTTACACCAATGATATCTATATAAAGGGCTAGTTTTACTAACCCGTATGACATCATAATATTGTCTCAATTACCTACGTCTTACACCAATGATATCTATATAAAGGGCTAGTTTTACTAACCCGTATGACATCATAATATTGTCTCAATTACCTACGTCTTACACCAATGATATCTATATAAAGGGCTAGTTTTACTAACCCGTATGACATCATAATATTGTATCAATTACCTACGTCTTACACCAATGATATCTATATAAAGGGCTAGTTTTACTAACCCGTATGACATCATAATATTGTATCAATTACCTACGTCTTACACCAATGATATCTATATAAAGGGCTAGTTTTACTAACCCGTATGACTTCATAATATTGTATCAATTACCTACGTCTTACACCAATGATATCTATATAAAGGGCTAGTTTTACTAACCCGTATGACATCATAATATTGTATCAATTACCTACGTCTTACACCAATGATATCTATATAAAGGGCTAGTTTTACTAACCCGTATGACATCATAATATTGTATCAATTACCTACGTCTTACACCAATGATATCTATATAAAGGGCTAGTTTTACTAACCCGTATGACATCATAATATTGTATCAATTACCTACGTCTTACACCAATGATATCTACTCGTATATAAAGGGCTAGTTTTCAATGAGCAGCCAAATTTTCACAGGGTGTTCTACCCATGATTATGAACAACTTTCACTATGGAACCAACTTTGAAATCACGAAAAAAAATCAGCTGTTTCATACATTTTGGTCGAGTAGGTATTGAACTTTTGTATGAAACAGCTGTTTTTTTTTCGTGATTTTAAAGTAGAGATCCCATAGTAAAATTTGTTCATATTCACGGGTAGAACGCCGTGTGAAAATTTGGCTGGTCATTGAAAACTAGCCCTGTATATGTATAAAAGCGAAAGGTCACTCATTATTTCCCTCACTGACTGATTCAACACGAAATCTCAAAAACTACTGGACCTACGAAGATGAAATTTGGCACACAGGTAGATTATGAGTAGGAGACGTCAGCTAAGAAAAGATTTTAGGAAACTCACGCGGTAAACGGATGAAATGGGGGGTGGAAGTTTGTATGAAGATATCTCTAAATAGCACACTTTTTCAGAAATCGGAACGGAACTCTCAGTGCGCGAGTCCGACTCGCTATTGACCGTTTTTTGTTTTATTAAATCAACTTTAAAAATTTATTTTCAAATACAAGAAGTTTCTAGATTACCTTTCAGTACCTAGAAATAAAAACTCATTCTGAATATTTGTTGGCACAGTTCCTGATACCAGAGGCGTTTTAGCTCCATTTTTTTTTTCTTTTTATTTCATCGAACATAGAAGAACACTGAACTGCCAGTTGCACGACTGCGCTTTTTGGGAACGACGTATGAATACTACTAATGGGATTATGTAACCAACTTTATTGGGACAACAGTATTTTTTTTTAATACATCTATTTCACACGAAACTGGCGAAAAACTAACATAATTCAATTGTTGATTCAATTGTTTAATTGAATGTATTACATATTTAATAAAAAGAGTTGTGAAAAAAAAATCTGCCCAAAATAAATAAAATATGGCGAAAGTAAATATTTTTTTATGGAATATCCCCTCAAAGGCTTTTTGCACCCCATGCGTGCATAAGGAAAAACCCCTTTACATAATAGGTATAAAAGCTTATATAAACGTAAAAAAACATCATCCGATGGAAAAAAAAATCATCCTACGTAGTTGTGAACCTATGGGGTTCGCAACTAACCCCCCTACCCCCTCCCCCTGGGGAATTTGGGTTTATAAATTAGTATATAACTGCACTTGAAGAGATATCTGACTTGGACTCGACCTCTGTCTTATAGAATCAATTCAAATGAGTGTCCATTATTCGAAATAAAATAGACTCTGTTCAAAATTCAAACAATTCGGCAGTAATATCGGCTGTTTTAGGCAGCATACAATAATAGGTACCTTTGCCTACTATTGTATTCAGTATTTTTTTTTATTTCAATTTAAAATCATCATATATACTGTGGCGTTGTGCTTTAGTTGGTGTTAAGCGGGAAAATTAAGGTAGACTAAATAGAAACAAGTTCCCACTTAATTACACATTTATTAGTTCAGAGCACGAGCATAGAATCTTAGGGGGTAGGTTCTCAGAGTCTCTAGGGTCTTTCACTAGTTTTATAATGAAGGGTGCCTGCCCTAGGCTTAATCCATTAGGGAACTCTGTAGAAGGTGCCCGCTGTCACAGGCGCCAAGTAGTGACACGTCAGTAGCCAACGGCAGCAGACCTGAATCTCGCAGCGCCTGAATCTCGCAGCGCTCGCCAAGGCTCCGTCAAGGCTAACAGTGAGAGGCGCAAGGTAGCAATGTGGCCGGCAAAGGGCGGCAGCAGATGGCAGCGACCACGTGGCACAGGGCCGCAGATTGGATGGTTGCGCCCAGGATCTCGCAGCGCTCGCTAAGGCTCCGTCAAGGCGCGCAACGCGGGTGGTTAGACAGTCGTGATGCGATTAACGCATTGGTCCGGACACATGTAGGCGTGACGGACCAATATGAAGTAGGCTCAGCAGTTGCCGGATAACAAAACCCTGCAAAATTGCACAAAGGGTGCGCCCGAGAGTTCCAGGAAAGATTCCTGTAACCCCATGCGATGCGTGCAGCGTTTCCCAGCCAGGCAGAATGTATTTAAGCCCAAAACAAACACGGAAAGGTGAAAGGCAAAGGAAGGTCACACATAGCAGCGGTTTACAGTGATTCAGCATGAAGTGCGCACATGGTAACAATATGGCCGCAGCCATGAACCTTAGGGGTTCTCATCGCACATGTGGCAATCTCATCGCAAGGCAATTAAGCAAGCAGCTTGGGAGGCCGCATGGCAAGCAGGCCAGCGTGATTTAAGAATGATTGGACAGTGGAGTAGAACACACGCGATGAACATGAACACATGGTTCTCGGTAATAAGTTGGGATACCGAGAACTTACATTGCCGGCAGCCATGTCAAAAGGTTATAATTACACAAGATAGGACATGGCTACTGGGACATAGATTTAGCATAAGAACATAATTGAGTACTCACCCTAACCAGAGGGGTTCAATATACTTAGGTTGACGCTGCCGAGACAAGGGCAGGCTCTGACTCAGCAGCGCCTTTTTTAGACATTTAGACGCCGTAAAGAAGTGACATATTACATGTCATAGATAATTTGATATTAGTGCCATAGATAATTTATTCGCTTTTAGGTATCGACAAAATTATGCTACAATACAAATAAAAAGTTTTCTTTACGTATTCAAAGATAACTAACTTATTATGAGTAACCCCATTTCTATAAACTCAAATGAAAAATATTTTAATATAGTAAAACAAACATAATATTAGGTAGATATATATCAAATCAGCTGTCCACTGCATGCCAAATTGAGCACCTGAGTGAAATGGACTGTAATAATCTAGCCATAGGTCACTGACCTTTCAATATTTTTATTAATAGAGGTATCGATAAACCTGCTTATGATTAAATATAAACATTGAAGATATAAAAATACCACCGTGGTCTGTTCGACGAGAAAGGTAAAAACGTGATCAATATTATATTTTTATAGTTTCAGAACAAAAGGTGAATTCAAAGATAAAGGGCCAAAGAATTAGGTCAATTATTTTTGTTCAAAGATTGGATGATTGCCAAATATTAATGGTGTGTTAGAGATAGTATTCTTATAAAGTCTCAATTTGTTTATTGTTTTTGTTAATTTTGTAATGATAATAAACACATCTGATGTGTAAGTGAAATGAATCTTAAAATAGCTTCTGACCGGTTAAAACTGAGCTATAGTTTTAATCTTCAATCGATCAAAAATAGTTTCATAATTAAATCATAAATATTAACTAGTTATACATTATAACGATACCCTTGAGTTTGGTTTATTTAATCAGTTGATTGGATAACAGTAATCCTATTAATATTGAAACTTTTAGAGGTACCAAATTCATTACCAAAATTTGCCAATAAATTAAATACCTCCATTTATTGGAGTGAAAAATAATGTTCTAAATAATCTGAAAATTGCACTCACGATCAAAACTGTATGTAATGGTAGTGTATATGTGCTTATTGATTTTAGTTTAATTTAATGTATTGTATTGTACCTATGGATTTTAATTATCTGAAATAAAATTAATAATAAAAAACAATGTTAGGTATATGCACCTTCAATAAAAGTTTATTGAGTTCTTTTATTAAATATGTACCTAGTCTCAGAAAACATGTTCTAAGTAGGTAATGTGCTACTATTGATGGGCATAACAACTGTGCTAATATGTGACGCGTGTGATTCATTTGTTTTAACTTTTAACCCTGAACACCAAAGGTAGTACATGCAAAATAATTTTAACTTGTAGAAAATATTTGTAATGATTAAATATTTTTAATCCTATTGATTGTTGTTCTGCTCCTTGCTGGATAAACTCCCTCCATTCAATTTATTTGGCACAATTTTGTGCAAATTATCGGATTTAAAAAAAAACAAAGGTAAGACATTATATTTGTTTTTTTTTTATGTCTCATCATTCAGGGCCCTTAGCCGAATTTATTAGGGGTCAGCGCAACATGTCTTTTTCCTTCATACTTCTCTATTAGTCGTCATTATCTCGGTAGGGATCCCTTTCTAGCCATATCATCTTTCACACAGTACATCCATCGTTTCTTTGGTCTTTCCCAACTCTTATAGCCATCCACATTTATACTCAAGACTTTCCTAACGACATTTGCGAAGATTAGTGTACCTATAAGATGTTTACAGTAACTGGAGCCTGTTTCCTATCTAACTAGCAAGAGGATCAAGGTACTGATTTATCAACATCTGCCTAGCCTTTCCCCAACTTTGTTAGGGTCGGCTTCCAGTCTAACCGGATGCAGTTGAATACCAGTATTTTACATGGAGTGACTGCCTATCTTCATTATTTTGTTTTGACATTTTAAATTAGTCGATTATTGACTTCGTATTTATTTAGGCTTTTGTAAATATTTTCCTGTTTACTGGAAGAGTACTTTTTATATAGGTACATCTTATTGTTTAGTCAAAAGTCCTTTTGGTATTTTGTCTTCAAGAAAATCATTATTTTATTTTTCGTTTTTTCATGAATGAAACTTTAATGTCAAAATTAATAAACGTTCATTTTATATTTATTTTATGTTAAACTTTCTACGGATAAGGAGATACACTGTCAACAAAAAACTGAAGACATCCATTTGGACTATTAGTAAAGGTACTTCATTATAGTGGCGTACACAGAACAGATAAAGAGACCTCTTTATCTGTTCTGTGGTGGCGTATATGTGTATATACCGGGTGTACCAGAAAGGTATAGTCAAATTTAAGGGTATGGTACAGACCATCAAACTGACAGCAACTTTCTCCATGGGACCAACATCGTAATCGGGAAAAAAATAATCAGCCGTCCCAAACTTTGCGTTGAGTAGGTATTGAAGTTTTCTATGGTACAGCTGATAATTTTTTCGTGATTACGATGTTGGACCCATGGACAAAGTTGTTCAGTTTGATGGTCTGTACCACAGCCTTAAATTTGATCACACCTTTCTAGTACACTCTGTAAATACATACCTACGATTAAAGTTAGCAAACAGTATGTAACAAAGTTTAAATAAAACTTTGTTTAAAATTTATGTAATTCAGCAGTGGACGTCTTTAGGCTTCAATGATGATCAATGATCATTTGAAGGCGATTATTTTTTAAGTTGACAAAATTTGACGGTCGAATTTATAGTCAATAATCTACAAAATTCGTCACGCACTCGGTTTAGTAAATTCAGTTATAATTCATCGATTGTTAACTCGACTTACTAATCTATCATTATTTAACGAACCGTTTTACCTACGAGTATTACATTACTTTATGTCTGATGTCCTTTGAAATATATGAAATATATATACATGTAAGATTTTTGCAAAAAAAAGTACTGGAAGTTGTGAGAAATAAGCAATAGAACGCAAAAATATTTATTTTTATTTTTTGTCGGTTTGTTTGTTCGTTTGTGCGCGCTGTCACGAAAACAACCCATTCATTGGATTCAAAATTGAATTACTGAAAGATTAGAAGTTTTATTGTGAGTAACATTTAACGTTTATTATTTCATCAAAATCGGCTTCTACAGAATGAAAAGATATTATTTTTTAAAATTTAGTTAGAAACCTCACAGCACCACGTGCCGAAGCTATGGCAAAGCTAGTATCATTATGATTTGCCTGATAAGATACAAAATTAAAATGTTTTTGTATCATATCATATCATAGGTACAAAAAAATTTAGTTTAAAAAAAAAAACGGTGTCATCTCTTTCACGCTTACCTAAAACAACAACGAACAGAAATCTTCAGAAAACTGCTTCCATCCCACGGTCAGGTGCCCTTACATTCATCATAATATCATTTCGAAACGTTTTTAGATTTACGACCGACGAAAATAAAATATTTTGGCATTGTCTTTAAGCGAATGTTTTGACTGCAGACAGTTTAATATAATCGTGGAACGAGAATGTATTGAATGATAAGATCTTTTAATTTTGAACGTTATAATTTAGATTCGAATCTATATAGATTTGCGTTGTATGATTTTACAATCCGGCCGCTGTATTTTTGACAACTGTCATTTTCATACAATAGTATTTTTATCTCACGAAGCGATACAAGCTTTACTTGTGTTTACCAAGTGTAGAAACACGCTGTTAATGTGTGCATTAAGACGAGTAGCGTCAGCACATAACACACACACGCACACACACACACTCTTCAGACTTCGCCATTGTCTCGGACGAAACCGAGAGCTCCTGCGCTAACGCATACATTCACAGCGTGTTTGTACACTTGGTAAAATAAAGCGCGTGTCGCTTCGTGAGATAAAAATACTGTAATGAATATGTGTTATGCTAATTTGATCCTTATTACTACTAGATATTGTCCAACTGACGGGTGTCAGGAGCGCATTCTCTCGACGGCCGGACTGTCTTAGCTTAGTAAAGCTCTTGTGAAGGAGCTTGTCCCGGGCAGTATTTTGAAAATAAATAATTAAAGAATAATTGTTTATACTGAATAAACAAGACGCTTAATAGGCATAAAAGACACACACTAAAACAAAGTAGCCAAAAGCCTCGTATTTAATAAATAAAAGTGCATAGTTTGACAATGTAATATATTGCTTGATGTTTTTTGTAGTAAGGCTAAGGGCCAGTACACACCGAGACGCGACGCGACGACGCAAGAGAAAAAGATACACATTTGAATGTGTCTCGCGGCGCTGCGATGCGCCGCGCTTTTAAATGTGTATCTTTTTATGTAGTAAATAGCGTCGCGTCTCGGTGTGAACTGACCTTAACTAACACAGTACCTATTTCTGTCACAATATAGTGTTGCCGAGTTCTAGTTTCAAGAGTATGGGTGACGGTATAATTATTTATTGGCATATGATGAAAATGATCTCGTTGAAGGAAAACACCGCCCGTTCAGAAACCGGCAAATATCCGAGAACCAAAAATTCTTTGTCTTGTGACATCCACCAACCCGCGCTGGGCCCGCTTGGTGGATTATTAGTCGTCTCCCTCTCACAGACAAAAGGCCTAAGTCCTAGTAGTGGGAACGTTATAGGCTGATTATGATGAAAATGATATCTTTATCTCTAAAATGGCAACTCACCTGCTATTTCTCTAGTCTGAACTCCATACAGGGTTAGTTTTCAGTGACCAGCCAAATGTTCATAGGATGTTCTACCCATGAATATGAACAACTTTCACTATGAGAACAACATTGAAATCACGAAAAAAAACCAGCTGTTTCATACATTTTGGTCGAGTAGGTAGGTATTGTATTGTAGTGAATTTGTATGAAACAGCAGTTTTTTTTTCGTGTTTTCAAAGTTGGTCCCATAGTGAAAGTTGTTCATATTCATAGGTAGAATACCCTTTGAAAATTTGGCTGGTAACTAACCCACTAACAAGCATCCTACATTTTATGTTTAGCGTTATTAAAAAAACCAGCGTCTTCAACTGATGACAATTTCTATACAGCTTCATTACAGTTTCACATATACAGTTATACAGTGATTTATACAGTTTCATTTATGATACAAATCATAAATGTGTGGCCATATTAACAGGTGTGGTACAAACCATAAAACTGAACAACTTTCTTCATGGGACCAACATCATAATCGCGAAAAAATAATCAGCCGTCCCAATGATTTGGGTCGAGTAGGGATTGAAGTTTTGTATGGGACAGCTGATTATTTTTTCGCGATTACGATGTTGACCCCACGGAGAAACTTGTTCAGTTTGACGATCTGTACCTCACTCTTAAAATATGACCACACGTTCTGATGTACGGTGTATAAATAATGTTAAAACCTTTTATATACAGTGCCGTAATATTTAGTTACTAGTCTAATGACCTCTAAATTAACCATATACGTATTCTACCATTGTTCAACGCGAATTTACTTAACTACAGCTAAAATTCTGATATAATCAAAAGTTAAAACAATGAACCATGCTTTAATGATATTTTTTTTCTCAAGACTAGTTTTTGTTTTGTCTTATGTCTTATTAGGGTAATCAATGTTAGTTAGCGGAGGCCTATACCCGGGATACGCTAAGGCCCGCGAAATTCAAATTTTCTTACGTTTTTTGCAGGTCAGTGTTAGGTTGTATGTTGATTAAAATATGATTCGCGGCCGTAACTAATATGGCTTTACAGAATTATAATAATTAGAATCAGCAATACAACTCCATATGTTAGAATTGACCTCAAATCTAACGATTTCATGAAATCATGAAGTTTGTATTGCTGATTCTAATTATTATAATTCTGTAAAGCCATATTAGTTACGGCCGCGAATCATATTTTAATCAACATACAACCTGACTCTGACCTGCAAATTGCAAAAAACGTAAGAATAAATTGATGTTTGCTGGCTACCTTAGTGCATCCTCCTTAAATAGATACACGACAGTAACCCAGCGTCTTTGTCATAATAATATAGATCTCGCAAGTATCTTAATTATAGGAAAGCACGGCACTATCAATTTTATTAGCTTACAAAAACATTAAACAGAAAATAAAAAAATTAAACTCAATACAAATTAAAACAAAAAAATTTTTGCAATACTATGAAATTGAAATTGAATTTGCTTACAAATGCTGGTTTTTTTTTTTAACTTATTTATCAATTTTTAGCAAGAAAAAAAACTATGTACAGTCAACAAAAGAGACATATAGGTAGGGTATATTATGGTGTGTTACAAAAGAGCTTTATTATTATTTAATTAATGTTACCATAATTTCTTTGTGTTAATTATTCAAATTCCTAGGTATCTATCATATTTTTTTCTAATGACCGTTTTTCCTGGTGTCTATATTTTAATGAGCTACTGTTTTACACGTTGATTTCACGAAGGAATTTGTCTTATAAAAAAAAACAACCCGACTTCCAAAACAAAATACTAGGAAGTGAAAAATAACTTTAATTTTGGTAGTCGGTATCTTTTCGTTTTTTAATTTCTTTTATATTTTTTTTGCCACCTACTTTCGAAATTAAAGTTATTTTTTAATTAGTTTTTTTTTTTTTTTTGTAAAAAAATTATTTATTTTTACACTTTTCTGTTATGGTACTTACTCCACAAAAATCAGAATACCACTACATGATATGTAATTTACAGTCACAGGAAGTTATTATAACATCACCCACATAAATTAAGTGGGGAAAAGAAGCTTACTCAAAAACTACGAGTACCTAAGCAAAGTTATTAAAATGTATATGGGATCATCTAAGAAGTATCCTTACCTTCCCCTTCAAACAAAAAAAAGTATTTTCCAAATCGGTCCAGCCGTCTTCGTCAGTAATCCGGGAACATTAGACGTTTTATTAAAAAAATATATAATCCGACGAACTGAGAACCTCTACCTTTTTTTGAAGTTTGAAGACTGTTTTGTTTATGAAAACTGTTTTTTTGTGAATTCGAGTAGAGATGGGAGATTCACAGGTGACTCCGCCCTGGAGTGTAAATGTGTTGCTGTTCCACAAACAATGGGGCACTAAAGCTGCCTGTCCACCGGAACGGCGCGAGGCTGCGGAGCGGAGAAACGGAGAAATATTAACCAATAGAATCTAAACTCTGGAGCGGAGATAAGATATTATTGGTTAATACTTCTCCGTTTCTCCGCTCCACAGCCTCGCTCCGCTCCGGTGGACAGGCAGCTTTAATGTCGTGTCCAGCGTGTCCTACTGTCCGTACGATATAGGAGCTGATAGACGCTACTGAAGGTGACAAGCTGGTAGCCAAATTCTGGTACAATTCTATCTACATAGATTGCCATGGACACGGTAAGAAGAATCATTCGAAATTAAATTGACATTGGCATACCTACATATTTTTTTAGGCTACCAGGATGATCCAAAAGCAAATTAAAAAAAAAAACACCCCGAAAACGGGCAAAGGCACCTATATAATTGTATTGAAAAAGTAATTAGAGACCCCGCCATTCGTCGATTTCTCAAACACAAAAACATAGAATTCCAATTTTATTTTTTATGAAAATAGACATTCTCATTCAACAGTGATCCGCTTAGCGCGATAGGAATATCAAATAAGTTAATATAACATTACGCGTATTTTTTGCGGAAAAAATAACAGAAGACAGAAACGCGTAAAAATGATGGACGCGTAAAGTATGCTGGCGTAGCGAAAAAATGATTAGGCCATAAGCCATTTGATAAATAATAATATTTGAGTGTGTCTAGGAGAGAGAGAAAACAATAAAACTTTATTATAACATAATGCATAACGCTCCGCGTGAGTAAAGGCTCAGCTCAGTTACAACATTATTTTGTTGAAGGAGTTAGCTAAAGCAAAAGACGGGAGCTATAGTTTTATAACGACCTTTACATACCAATAGTATAGCTTCCCTTATCTTCTTTCTGGCAAATATCTCATAAGCAACTAAATATTAGACGTGAATAGTTAATTAATGATTATTCAAAGACTTTGATATAGGTACAATGCGTGCCACAAAAGATGAGACTTGATACACCAAGTAGTTTGACTTGAGCCCGAAAGTCTGACAACCAGTCTTACCAAGGGGTATCGTATTGCCCAGTTAATGGGTTGTGGAGGTCAGATAGGCAGTCGCTCCATGTAAAATACTGGAATTCAGCTGCATCCGGTTAGACTGGAAGCCGACCCCAACATAGTTGAGAAAAGGCTAGGCAGATTGATGGATCAAATTTAAATTTTTTTAACACAATAGCTAATATCTATTTTTCTAATTTTGTTTACCAAATTCAAATTCAAATTCATTTATTGGTGTGATTTTTGGTACATTTTACATGAGATCTTAATAATAAATAATTCGTTCCTCAAAAATCTACCTTAAAGGTACTCTTTCACGTAATTATTAAATAAAAAAAAAAGGAAAATTACCTAGTCAACATATTAAAATAAAATCAGCTTAATAAAACTTCGCTTCGCTTTTTTTTTTCTTTCTGGCAAATATCTCATAAACAACTAAATAAAGTAGAAGACGTGAATACTTAAATAATGATTCTTCAAGGACTTTGATATAGGTACAATGCGTGCCACGAAAGATGAGACTTGATACACCAAGTAGTTTGACTTGAGCCGTAGATTATAATTATCTGATTCTGATTCTTCTGATTTATAGGTCTCTATAGCGGTATCAGGTCTGAGGCGAGAAGGGACCGGGTGTCATCGATACGGCGGAAAGAGCGCGGGAGGAGCGATACTGCGCTCGTCAAGTCTCATCTTTCGTGGCACGCATTGTATGATCCTTTAAAAATGATGATGATGTGGATGGTGCAAATTTTTCTAAATTTTCAGCCTATATTCAGCTGGAACTTGTTTTGTCAGATCACAAATCGAAAGGATACTAGTAATAATATCTATACAAATATCTTTTTACCCCAAACTATATAAACAATATTCTGTATGAAAAAGGACTGATTGGCAAACAGTAACTTACTAAACCACACCAATATTCCCGGCCTCATATTTACTTCTAAAGGAGTAAATATTGTGTATGTAATAATATATTATTACATACTCTACAGTTGTTCGGTAGTCATGAGCACGTACGGATCTTTTACATCCAAAACACTTCAAATAATCCTTTGTTCTTTTACGATAAAACATTTAGGCCCTTTTTTCTGGGTGGCACGTCCTTTTGAGGCGTTTTCCTTGATCCGATTCGTTAGTTCTATTATTGTATACCTTTCTGAGACAAAAAAAAACCTAACTTGGGCTACATACGCCTTTCGCTTCATATAATTTATTTTATGTCGTTTTTCAGTTACCATTTATTGCTCAGACTAAATAAAAAACGAAGACACAGCGCTGCGAACAATATAGTGAAGTATACTCAAAACTACACCACGCACACATTTACACCAAACTACAACTAAACTACACCTCACAAGTGCACACATGTTTACAAAACCGGCCTCAAGTCACCGTTGACAGCGCTCTATATTGGTTTTTATTTACTCTGAGCATTTTTATTCATTCTTGGGATCTTAAAAATATACCAATTCAGCCTACATGTGTGACAAGTATGCTTTGACTTGCCAAAAAGTACAAATAAAAAAAAACATTACACTCCTTTTTGGGCAGTCGTGTAATAACGTTTATTCAACAAAAACAGCAGTGGTGGCCCAGTGGGTTCAAACCAAGATAGGCGCTTTACTTTGTGTAAATAATTTCATCACCACTGCTCTCAAAACAAGTGAAGGAAAACATCGTGAGGAAACCGGCATGGCCTAGAACCAAAAGTTTGTAGACATGTGACATCTACCAACTCGCACTAGGCCCTTTTTTTGTGGATGGGAAATCATCAAATGACTTCTCCCGCTCTGGGCGGAGCGGGTGGGCGTGTCAGACTTTTACTGACTAAAACCAAACCGTGTTCCTTCAGTTGCCCGTGCCAGGGCCACGGTATCTCTTTAGAACTATCCGCGACTCCAGCGGCATCGGCAGTATTAGACCCCGTCACTGCTGACATCTCTTTGAGGCGCGCGTGGAACACAACGCGCCGTCGACCCGGGCCTGGTCCTTACCGGATGGCGAGCTGCCCATGCCCATTACTCGTCGTCTGCAAGCCCGCGCCTACGGTGGCCGGGAATCGGCGATAGATTCCCGCCGCCCAGGGCGTCTCCTGCGGCGGCTAGGGGCGCGAGGGCGCGGCTGTTGCCTCTCCCTCACGCGTTCCGCCTCCTCCTTCGCGAGCATTACTGTTTCGCAGAAGGAGGTGACGGCCTCCCATGCACTCTCGCTCCGCACCATGGCCTGGACCAGGTTTGGACGCGAGAGACCGCCGCCGCCGATCGCCTCCGTGAGAATACGGCGGTGCTCCGCCCAAGCCGGGCAGATCACCACTGTATGCTCCACCGTGTCCTCCGGGCGATCCACACAATGGTGACACCCGGGTGTTTCCTCCCGCCTTATCCTATACAGGAACCTCCCGAAACAACCGAGTCCGGTGAGGACCTGCGTCAGGTGGAAGGTGAGGACGCCGTGGCGCCTCTCCAACCACTCCTCAAAGAGGGGACTTATCTTCTTGGGGGGGAAACCGGCATGCCCTAGGACCAAAAATTCGAAGGCATGTGACATCTACCAACCCGTGCTGGGCCCGCGTGGTAGATTACAGCTTACTCCTCACAGGGAGGAGGCCTTTGTCTCAGCTCTGGGGACGCTGATATAGGCTGATTATGCAACAAAAACAAGACCACATGCATCAAGCAATGAATTGACGTATTCAGCTTTGTCTTAAGTCAACAGTGTTTATTCAATACTTTTAAAACTCACCCACAAGGTGGACCTGGTGAAGTTTGCGGGAACCCACTGGATGCGAGAAGCATAGGCGGTGGCTTACATCCAGCAGTGGATATCATTCGTGTGAATGATATTATTGAAAATGATGATGAAAGCCCTTGATTTCGGAACTGCATTATATTGCCATAACCAAGTACTCTCAATACAAAATTTGCCTATCTCAACTTTCCTAAATTTTCGCTGTCAAAAGTTACTTACAAAAAAATTTAACACACCATGCATCAGAGAGCACTTTAAGACTAAACGTTCCGGAGTTAATGCAATTAATGTTACAACTAGTTCCACTCTCCCTAAGAGAAAACGCGCTCTTAGTGAAAATAGAGGAAGTTTAACTTAAGTTAAAAGCAACTCACACGGGCTCCCAAGTGGATATGCATTTGCATTCAGTTAAGAACTTTCATGTATAATTAAGGTGACGCATGAGCGCTTGGCAGTTGCATGTTGGATTTGGTATATCGCTTAAATATTCTATGCCATTGGGTTTGATGATCGCTTTGAAGAGCTGGTATATTTGTAGACTAAAGAAAAAAGTCTTTTGGGCACTTTTCCCGTTGACAGTGATCCGCTCACGCGAGCGTGGTGTGGATCGGGTCCGTGGAAGCATTTTACCTTATATTGTACGTGGTGTGAGTTCTATACCAAGAAAATATTTTTTTATTGTTAACGTTGTTCCATCACTATTAAGTACTAATATCGAATTCTATGCATTTAATTTGATGCGTTATCTATTTCCGAACGATTTAAGATACGTCAACACTGACTGAGACTCGTCTATGACATTAAAAAAAAAATTTTTCTCTGTCATGTCATTGTTCGGTCGGTCGAGTGTGAAAGTGTTTTACTCAGTTAATAGTTTAATTGTACTGTGGTAAGTGGGTTTATTTATGTTTCATGTTAAGAATTAACACACCATGCATTTTAAACTGTAAAACATGTAGGTCATCGCTTGTTTTTTCTTACTAGAGCCATTTCTTTGAAATCTGAAGCTAAATTGTCTTTGTTCGTCTTTTTAACCATTTCTAGAAATGTAAACAATAATAAATTCAAACGAAACATGCACTATAATAGAGCTCTACAAAATAGCTTTCCAAGAAATGAACACGTGCTACAGAATTCCTAGAAACTGTGCCGCTATCGCAGTTTGTAAACAAACGCGCGCAGTTGGCCTTATGACGTCAGCGGGTGGTACAATCGACTATAGTATAGTTTTAGTTTAGATTTTTCTTGCTGCAGACTCGGTCATAAATCATTCGAGTGTTTCGCTCTCTTTCCCACTCACGGGCCTTATGGGCAGGCCACGTACACACGTAGTCCTGTGCATTACTGCAGTCGATGAGTGATATCGATAGTTTTATATATTTATAAATGGGTGATAGAAATAAATACACATTTTTTTTTATTTTATTACCAAATTTACTACAAAACATATTAAATATAAAAACAAAAGAACGTTTATATAAAACTGAAAATAGAAAATTAAAATTCTTCGTCTGAGTCATCGTCATCATCATCCACATGAATGATGAACTCTTTGCATAAATGTGCTTACATTTTTGCCAATTTTCAGTGGAGACATTGGAAATGGCTTCATCGACTAACTTCTCGACATCAGCTATCTTGAAGGTTTTGTTTTTCGTTGCAACTTCATTTTTTATTTTATTTACCCTGCATACTTAATGTATGCAGTATGTTTACGTGAAAACCATAATGATTCTGTTATCGATTATGGCCTTGAGCGCGCGCAACTAGCGCACATCCCTACTCCGATTATGATTTATGACCAAGTCTGCAGCGAGATTTTAACTATACTATAGTTTTTTTAAGCGGCGCTCCCCCTGACGTGAGCGGTGATGCGGACGAATTTTTGATGTCCAATGGCTCTTCCCCCTTTTTTGTGTAAGTACTTGTATTATAATTCTAACTAATATTACCTATTTGAGTGTGAAAAGCGAAAGTGAGTTTGTTTGTTTGTTACCCTTTCACGCTGAAACGGCTAAACGAATTTGGATGTTTAGCTCACGGGTAGACCATGACCTGGAAATGGACATAGGCTACTTTTAATCGACAAACTACGTGAGCGAAGCCGCGGGCGGAAAATTGTATTTTATATTTTACTGATAGCTTGTATAACGTACCTATTTAAATATGTTTCCACAGGCATAATGTGTCAAGAACATGATTTCTGACATTTGGTTCCATAAATTTTTCACATCTTTATTGACGTTGACCTATGTTTTCGTTTCGGTGTAGTTATTGTCATTAATAGTTTCCACTTGGGAAAGGCAGATGTGTCGGAATATCGACTAACTCGGTAACTGCCCGCACGACTTAAGGAAAAGGGCCCTTGAGTCTGTTGTGGCTTGTGGAATGCACTCCGCTTGAGCTTTGATTTAGGAACAAAGATGTAAATCGTTAGATTTGCCCCCATCATACATGTATAGATCATATGAAAAAGTATCCATACTGAGAAAAAGAAGCTCACACCTCCCGTAAGGAATAATACATAAGATTTTCAATATGAGTGAGCGAGACAATACTAATCAAATGTCATTGTCAATAAACAGAAACGGGACTGATTTTTGTCGCGGTCGAATCTAAGGATTTAAGTCTTTGTTTAGCACGACCTAGAGGAATAAATGCATTCCGATTATACCCAGCTTTATCCCCAATGATTTTAGCAGATTTAAAATGCTGCGAATTTTTTTGTTTTTGTTCTTTAAATATAGTTCTATTCCATTTTTACCAGCATGTACATAATATTTACCTTCCATAATTTTAAAAAGATAACAGCCATCTAAATTGTAATATTTCACACTTTTTGATAATCATAAAAGATTTTTTAATTTTGTTTTTAATTTTGAGTTTAATTTTACTTTTATATTGATACTTATTTATCTGAATAGATGATTTGATTTGATTTGATAAAGAATGAAAACACAACTATATCATATTTTCCATCATTATGCTAGCCCTATTGCTCGTATATAAAAGACAAATTGGTCCACGTCTGTTCCCGAACAAATGACAGTCACGTTTCAGTGACACCTGTAACCACAGAGACATCATGGCTTCACAATGTTACATGTCGTGTTACTAAACATAAAGGCACCGCTCCACAGTAGGCCACGGCTCGCACATCTACTAGCTTTGTATGAAAATGTAGGTGCGACTGTGACCAACAGCCATGTTACGCACGAATGAGTGACTGTTAAACAAATGAACCACGCAGCTAACGTCGCAAACCTCTCTTGCACCATACTATGTAGCAATGGGCGGTTGACTTTAAGACTCCTTCAAATAGGCGCGACACGCGACGCGAATCGCACACAAAACAAAGGCACCGCTCGTCGCGCGACACGCGGTGCCTTTGTATCGCGTGCCATTCGCGTTGCATGTCGCGCCTGTTTGTAAGAGCCTTTATACGTAGCTCTAGCGACCCGCCGCAGCTTCGCGGTTTTTACGATTTCACAAAACTTATTTTTCTTAAATATAAATGTATTATACAAATACACCGTCTGGAATAAATTATCTAAATGATGAAGAAAACGGCATCAAAAGCCGTTGCGTAATTGAGAAGTCCAACGGGGTCACACAAACAGACACGAAAAGTGACCTTAATTTATAGTATAATATATATACAGAAGTACAACATAATGCTACACACGTGTATAGCATTATGTTGTACTTCTGAGTTCACGTGTATTTATTTATTTATTTAGTCAATTGGTCCTACGAGATAACAGACTTGACATCCAAAACGCCCATAAGATTAATTTTCTTACAATACAATGTACAGAGTGTGTTGAGTTAGACCTCTTTGTGACTTGCACCTTTCGGTAATACCACCATGTAGTTCTAGTAAAGGTTTGTCCTCATAAAGAAAATGTCAATTGATCAAAATATACTTAAACTTTTTGGATCTACTGCAGTTGTCAAGTACATTAAATACGACGCAAACTACAACAATTAAAAAAGGTTAAGATCATGTTTAAGACTAATTACTTTTGGCAGTGACCGCCCTAACTAAGATAAGTGGACTCGTGTATGATGAAAAAATACCCCATTTATGTTTTGAAGGTCACCTTTTGGAAATAAAACTTAAAAGACGGGCGTATTCCACAATTAAAATTTGTAGTAAATTTCTGGTCGGCTTTTACGGGAAAAGTATCGCCTATTCTTAGCGGCGACCACGTGTCTCCCAAGCTCACCTGGGAAGTATTACGACCATACCTACTTTTGCCATCAAGCTGAGTTATAGTCGTGTCTTGAAGCCTTTATGTCGTTAATCATAAGGTTTAAATTGCAATAACTAACCCGCCTTCGTGAAATAGTTTAACTATGTGTTCCGGTTTGAAGGGTACCGGTGCAATTCAGGCACATGAGAAATTTCAGCTGGCAACGCATATATTACGGATGTCCTTAGGCGGCGGTCACACCGGTGTTGTATCGGCTTAGCATAGGCATAATCAGCCTATAATGTTCCCACTGGTGGGACACAGGCCTCCTCTTGGTGAGAGAAAGTAGACTGTAATACAAAAATTACAGACATAAAATTAAATGTAAAAATTTTACATAGGGTGACACAATGGGCAGTCTTATCGCTAAAAGCGTTCTTTTATTTATGTATTCATTTATTAAACTTTATGTACAAGTAAAAAAATACTGTACAAAGGCGGACTTAATGCCAGAGGCATTTTCTACCAGTCAACCTTAGGGTGATGCAGAGAAAAGACATGGCAGGTGCAGCATAAGGGATAGATAACTCGAAAAAGAATAAATACTAATAAATAAATACATACATACATACGTATAAACAGAATAAACTTTGTCAGGAGAAATAACGATAGGTAGAGGAGAAAAAGAATCCAGCAAATCAGCGCTGAGATGATTCTGCCAACTTTATACGAATATGTTCGCGCGTTCATGTATCTTTTATAGACAACCTTTGGATATATTAAAGGGAGAAGGTTAAACAATACTGCAGGTAGTATAATATTAATAAATATAAAACAAGAGCAAGGAACTATATGTAATGATGATGTTTAAGGAGAGAGGAAGTGTTTTTTACCAGAATCACCCATTCATCCGCTTCTTGCATTATCCACAATATTTACAATGTCAACTTGTACAGTTGAACATGCTATTTGTTATACAGGCTTACTACTTTTTAAGATAGAGATATTGACTAAAATTTTTTTTTGTCCGTCACGTAGATTATTAGAAAATATTACGGCGATACATTGAGTTAAAACATCGCGTGACGTCACGTGTAGCTAGATTTTATACGTACAAGTGACGTAGCGAGCCCCCACTCCCCAACTTTAATGCGTGTTGTATAAGTCATTTTCTATTAATATGATAAAGCAAAAAATACGTGTCTAATATTTTTTTATTATCTGACTGACGGGCTTAAGATATTTTTTTTTTTTTAACTAGGCATCATCCCTATTCTTTTACATAACTCCTTTAATAAATTACAAATCAAATGTGACTTCCACCAACCTCCACTGGGCCCGGCCCACTCCCTCAGAGAGTGATTACGGTCACAATAAAAAAAACTAATTTTGGCACTGTCAATCAATCTGCCTAGCCTTTTCCCAACCATTATATGTTGGGGTCGGCTTCCAGTCTAACCGGATGCAGCTGAATACCAGTATTTTACATGGAGCAACTACCTTTCTGACCTCCACAACCCATTAACTGGGTAATACGATACCCCTTGGTTAGACTGATTGTCAGACTTTCGGGCTTCTGACGACCCGTAACGACTGTCAAAGATCCACGAATGACAGCCGGGACCAACGGCTTAACGTGCTTTCCGAGGCACGGAGGAGTCTCGGTATGTAAAGATGGTCACCCATTTACGGACCAACCCCGGCAAGCGTAGCGTACCTGACGGATCGACACGTGCGGCTGTTATTACTAAGCCACGAGCTCCTCCTATTAGCACTGTATTGGAAGTATAATATATGTTTGCCTGTATATCACATATAGCTTGTTCGACTGTACTTTTATCAACAAAGTAACACTATCTTCTGTGTCAAGACATTTACCGCTGTTTTATGGATTCTCATTGTAGTGTGGTGTGTTTCTGTGAACGTTTGCTCTACAAAGTTGAATGGTGATTTCACTATACCTGTATATAATTCTGACGTCGTCTGACGTGGGCATTGTCTTGAGATTTTATGGTGTAATTTCTTTAAGATAATTGTGGGTAGCCATTTGTGGTTCTTCATGATATTTATAGTTTTTTGTTAAGCATCTGCACCTTTATTAATTTAATTTAATTATTTATTTATTTAAAAAAAAGTGTGGTACAGTCTGTTACAATATATATAATTTTACAATTCAGGTATAAATCGTAAAGACAGTAACAATTAACAGAATTGAATCTCGCGTCCTAGCTAGGTTATAGGAGGAGCTCGTGGCTAAGTAATAACAGCTGCACGGATCGATCCGTCAGGTTAAGCTACGCTTGCCGGGGTTGGTCCGTGGATGTGTGACCATCTTTACATTCCGTGCCTCGAAAAGCACATAAAGCCGTTGGTCCCGGCTGTCATTCGTGGATCTTTGACAGTCGTTACGGGTCGTCAGAAGCCCGAAACTCTGACAACAAGTCTGACAACCAGTCTTACCAACGGTTATCGTATTACCCAGTTACTGGGTTGTGGAGGTCAGATAGGCAGTTGCTCCATGTAAAATACTGGTATTCAGCTGCATCCGGTTAGACTGGAAGCCGTCCCCAACATAACTGGGAAAAGGCTAGGCTGATTGATATATTGATATTGATGCTAGGTTATATGGCAACCTGTACTAAGGTTTACCAGCCCAGGTTCCCACAGAAAGACTACATCATTTATAATAGAGACTGCTTATGACTTAGGTGCAAACGTATGATAACTTATACTAAGTGTGTGAAGTTTTAGTAGGTATGAGTGTGTGTATTTCGTGTTCTATCTGTGGTGTCCGTGTGTTTTATGATCTAAGTGTGGTGTGTATGTCTTTTGTTATTGGCAACTACTTCTTCCATTGATATTTATATGAGTTCAGTTTTAATATAGGATTGTCGTATTTCATTAGTGGTGACTTTAGATTTAAAAAAAGGATATTAAAGACAAATAGCATTAATTTTATTTTATTTATTAGGGAAAACAAACAGTGACACATTACATTTTGTAGGAAGAAATACAAAAAAGATAGGACCAACAACATTTTCCACGGAATACACATAAAAATAACCTTAACAAACCATGCTATTAAAACTAAAACCTAGAAACTTCAATAATTTAAGTTATGAAAACATTTTAAGTGTTATAATATAACAAAAGCAAAAGCAAGCAAAAATGCAATGCATAAGTGCAATTCCGGTGCACAGGATGGCTGATGGGTAAGTGACAGCTGGCGAAGTGTGGGTTGTACTATAGGCACGCCTCTGCCTAACCTTCGGGGATTACAAGCTTCATGATAGGTATTTATGTATGACTATTATCTACTGTTTAGTGTTCGTTGTGGCATTTCAATTGTCCGAGAGAAAAATCCATGGAAAGTGTGTCCGCTTCTGTGGATCAGTGTAGATGACCTTGCTAAGATTTTCTTTTTTACCGACTAGAAACATAGACGGTTCTTAATTCGTAGGAATATTTTTTAGGGTTCTGTAGACGTACAGAACCCTAAAAAATATATAAAACACGGAACCCTTATAGGATCACTCGTGTGTCTGTCGGTCTGTCTGTCTGTCACATCCTATTTGCTGCAAATCTACTGGACCGATTTAGATGGAACATTTATGAAATTCCTGACCCAAAAATGCTAACGTATAACGTAAATAAATGCATTTTGAACATAGGGTTCACTTTTGAGGGAAAAATAAGAAAATTATAAAAAGGTTTTGCAAACTGTACCGTGTAATATATCAAATAAAAAGGCTTTTTATGAGGATTTCAAATATATATATTTTTTATGATTTTAAATACACAGTTTTATAGTTATTAAAGAAAATTTACCATTATCTGTGAACAACGTTGCGGGCTGTCTATACGTTTATATAATATAGTCTATACGTTTTGTGTATTTCTTGTTTTTATGTTGTAGCTGTTAGTTGTTACTTTTGATTAAAATATAATATAATAAAATAAAATTATCTCCGAAACTGCTGGGTCTAAAATTTTTAAAAATATACAGAGAATACTTCTGTACATACGGGATGAAATTTAAAACATGTGCCAAATTGAAATGAGAGATTGTACTCATCATTATGAACAACTTTTACTATGAGACTAAACCTGAAATCAAGAAAAAAAATCAGCTGTTCAGTACATTTTGACGAGTTTGATGTAGATAAATGTACTGAACAGCTGATTTTTTTTTCGCGATTTCAGGTTTGTTCCCATAGTAAAAGTTGTTCATAATGATGAGTACAATCTCCCATTTCGATTTGGTACATGTTTTAAATTTCATCCCGTATAGATTACAGAAAAATCTATAAGAAGTCTTAAAACAACATGGTAAATCACTCAAAATTGTGCGTACAAGCTTACAGTTACAGTTGGAATGTATAGAGAACATGTTTTTCTACTACAATGTTAAGTTTGTTTTTGAGATAAACTCATCTTAACTACAGAACCCTATGTTGTGCGTGGTCTGACACACAGTTCGCCGGTTTTTTGTATGTTCTAACCTATAATTTTGTTCTAATGCCCCTGCCAAACACATTTTTAGTTAAATACTAGTCTTTGTCCTAACCAGGGGACCACACAATGTAATTGATTTGCATAACATTACAACTGAAATTAGTCTCAAACCTTTGGCCTTCGATTTTCACCGCATCAAATGAACATATAGATTGTATTTGGTATTCAACACATGTAATTAGTTGTCAACAAATAATGTGACTGGCTGGCTGATAAAGGCTAAATATTAGGTCTTTACCTATGAAATTGCCGTTCTGCAGTACTGGCCATTTCAAATCAAAATAATTTTTGTTTGGCTAAGAATTCTAATTTCAAATAAATTTTATTTAAAAAACATGGATTTTTTTTTCCAATAGTAGTCATTTGTTTATTGATTAGTGTTACATTTTCATCGCATTTCAATCTTTTTCGTCATCATGGAAACGTTAAAAATTCGAGTAATTATGGAATATGAGTACCGTCGTGGCAGCAACGCGGCACAAGTGGCACGCAACATCAACGACGTTTACGGAGCTAACACTACAAACCAACGCACCACTTGTTATTGGTTTGCTCGCTTCCGTTCTGGAAATTTCGACCTGAAAAATGAACCTCGCGGTCGTCCGAAGACTTTGGTCGACAATGACGAATTAAAGGCGATTGTGGAAGCTGATGATACACAATCTACGGCTGAATTAGCAGCAGCTTTCGACGTTAGCGTCAAAACAATATTGGTCCATTTGCGTCAAATTGGCAAGGTAAAAAAGCTTGACAAATGGGTGCCCCACGAACTCAATGATCGCCAGCGCGAAGTACGCGTCGAGACGTGCCTTGCACTGCTCAACAGACACACAAATGAAGGAATTTTGAACCGCATTGTTACCTGCGATGAAAAATGGATTCTGTTTGATAACCGCAAGCGCTCAGCAAGTTGGTTGGATCCTGGTTCAGCACCTAAACAATGCCCTAAACGAAAACTTACCCCTAGAAAAGTGATGGTCACTGTTTGGTGGTCTAGCGCCGGTGTGATTCATCACAGCTTCTTACCAAACGGGGTGAGCATTACTTCAGATATGTACTGTGAAGAACTGAACACAATGATGGATAAGCTGGCACATCTCCAACCAGCATTGGTCAATCGCTCGTCGCCGCTGCTCCTGCACGACAACGCGCGACCTCATACTGCACAGCAGACGGTCTCCAAGTTGCAAGAACTGGGGTTGGAAGCTCTCCGTCATCCGCCCTACTCACCAGACCTTGCGCCTACAGACTTCTACTTTTTCCAGAATTTGGATAACTTCTTGGCGGGAAAAAAATTCAATACCCGAGGGCAGTATAAAATGCCTTTGAAGAATTTGTTGCCTCCCGTCCAGCTGTTTTCTTTGAGAAGGGCATCAATAAACTGCCACTGCGTTGGCAAAGATGCATTGATTGCATGGGTGATTACTTCGATTAATACAAATAAAAAATGCATGAAAAAAATTCGTTTAAATTTTTTCATACAAAACGGCAATTTCATAGGTAAAGACCTATTATTTGTTTTTTTTTTTTTTTAAGTCGTGACGTTTCTTGGGTCACCCCAGTTGGAACAAAGTGCACAGTCTATACGTCATATAGTCGTCCGACGAGGGCCCGAACTGCTTACATAGTTTGCCGAACTTCGTATGCAGTTCGGGCTTCGTCGGATGACTCTATATACTATCCTGCAAATTGAAAAAACGTCAAAAAATTTTTATTTCATAGAATACGCTTTCGCCTTAAAATAATAACAAGATCAAAATACAAAACAAATTAATACTCATTTGAAAGGAAAAATCCGAATCTAATCTAAACCACCATTTTTCATGAAATATGTAACATACATAATTAAAATTTGATCGAAAGAGCTCGTTTCGCTGAATCCATTTGTTATGATTTGATCAAATTTTGTCAGGCAGCACAACAGCTTTTGTTTATTCTACAGGTAATTGTAATGTATGTATTAATTTAAAGGTCTTCTAATAAATAATTACCTAGAGGTAAGAACAATGCAAGTTCTTTTAAAAACAAATATTTGGTCAATCTTTGGTAGTAAAGTAGGTATTCGTAAAAAAACATGAGACTTAATAGATACTACCTACTGATTAAATAATATTAAATATTATTTCAGTAAAATCATATCAAAATATTTATCTAGCATAATCAGCCTATAATGTTCCCACTGCTGGGACACAGGCGAAAACATATTATAACTAATCATACCGTAATTATGCAAGTATATTAATTTCTAGTAATTAAAGTATAAATTTTATGTCTCTATCAATTAGGTATCACTTGGCTAGATCCTACCCGTTAATCCAATTAGCCAAAGGAAGAAAGAGGCCAAAACCAAACCGATTCAAATCAATCGAAGTTTTGGCGATTACAGTGATCCGTATTAGGTCCAAACGCTGTCCTTTTCAAAGCTTTATCGCCAATTGGTCGCTACTTTGTGTGACCAGAGGGCTGGCTTGTTCTTCGTCCAGAGAATTAGCATTCCCAATCAACCTGATAATGCTACCAGTGTCCTGGGCACGTTTCCTGATGAAAGCGATGAGGAGGAGTATCTACTTTGACGCCTGACCCCTTGGTCAGGACCTAGACGCTCAAGCGATACGCGTCTTGTGACAGAGACTGCATGAGGAGAAAACAAATGAAAGAAGTTGTTTAGAGCATGCTACGAGTCACAAAACAGGTGACGCGCGCGCGTCTTTTGATGCAAATCGAATCGCTCGAGGCCGTGAACAGGCCGTATTGTCCTTTTCGTTTCTGTATGTAGTAGTTAGTTTTTAGGGTTTCGTACCTCAAAAGGAAAAAAACGGATCACTCCGTTGTCCGTCTGTCTGTTGCCAGTCTATAAACTCAGGACCGCGTGGAGGTATCAAGTTGAAATTAATATCAAATACGTAGGTCTATAGTCCCTTGAAGTTCTAAAAAAATCGAGCTTCACCCCAACGCAATCAAAATACGGCCATTTATGCGACATATTTTGGCACTCGCAAGTAAATGAAAGCCTGTACTTCCCGTTGACCTAGAATCATGAAATTTGTAAAGAAGCAAGGTCTCACAGCACAAGTAAAGGAAAACTTCCGAAAATTATTCACTTTTTTTGGGATTACAATGTTAGGTTGGTTTTTGGGATATTTTTTTCTCAGCTACGGAGCCCTTCATTGTGCGTGATGCGACACACTTGGCCGGTTTTTTTTTTTTAATTTAGTACTTGCCTAGTGTAAATTATAAGTTTTAAAATAATATAGTTGATCGAATCGAACAAACCGAATACCTTTGATTCTAACTTTCACTAACCTTAATCAACAATGTTATCAATCAAATAGCCAATTAGTTACATCATAAATCAGTTTAAAACTTTAATTTATTGGTAAAATAGTCTTCGATATTTTTAGTTTGAACGGATTATGATATTAGTGTGAAGAATCATAAAATTACACCACCCACATAAAATAGTTTGCATTTTTTTACTCTTATAACTCATGTCAATTTGCATGTTTAGAATTACAATTTTGGTAATAAAATGTGGGCTCAACTCGCAATTCAATTAATTATTCTCGTATTTAAAAATGTTTAAAATCTTTTCACAATCTCATCTTAGCGACAATTTTTGTCAAAAACTTCTCAAGAATGTAAGCAAATTGGAGTATTTTTGTACCAGTATGTATTTATATATGTAAATTTCTTTATTACCTCGTATCTTCCAAACGGCTGGATGGATTTCGACAGTTAAGGTATCGTTAGATTCGTTTCAAAAACCCAAGTGTGTTTAGATACCTAGGTGTTTAAACAAAAAAAAAAAAAACAAAATGGCGGATTTTTGGCGCAAAATTGTAAGTCGATAAAAAAAATAACCAAACCTATCGATTAGGGTATCAAAATGAAGGAAATTAAAAGGATATTACAAAAACCGGCCAAGTGCGTGTCGGACCACGCACAATGAAGGGTTCCGTAGTTGGGATGAATTTATCTTAAGAACAAACTTAACATTGAAAAACATGTTCTCCCATACATTCCAACTGTAAATGTAAGTTTGTACTCACAATATTGATAGATTTACCACGTTATTAGAAGACCACAGACTTTTTATAGGTTTTCCTGTAATTTATAGGTAAAGATCTATTTTCTGTATTTATTTCCAAATTTCAGGCTCAGTAATTTCGGAGATAAGGGGGGGAATGGTCAATTTACGTCTATTTTCTTAAATAACTTTAAAACAATTTATTTTAAAATTATAAAAAAAATATATTTGAGACCCTCATAGTATAAGCCCTTTCATTTGACATGCCACATGGTGCAGTTTGCAAAACTTTTTTTTTAATTTTCTTATTTGCCCCCCAAAAGTGACCTCTATATTCAAAAATTCATTAATTTACTTTACCCGTCCGTGTTTGGATCATAAAAATTCATATGTGTACTAAATTTCAACTTAATCGGTCCATTATATTCGGAGCAAATTGGCTGTGACAGACGGACAGACAGACAGACAGACAGACACACGAGTGATCCTATAAGGCTTCCGTTTAAGTAATAATAAAAAAATATTTTCTTGGTATAGAACTCATACCACGTACAATATTAGGTAAAATGACTCCACGGACCCGATTCACACCGCGCTCGTGTGAGCGGATAAGTTTCAATTTAATTAGAAATAATAAATTTTCAATCAATGCGGCGGGACCTATTATTTTCTTGCTGTTTATAATTTGCTAATGGGTGCCGCCTGCTACCAGACTTAATGCGGGTATTTAACTTAGGCTTTCAGTTCATAATAAAATACAGTATGTTAAACCGAAGTAGAGTTTGCTTAGTATTTAGTTTATTTTAATTTTATTTTCTATTCTCAATCTTGTTTCGGTCTTTTTAGTGCATAGGTATAAGTTGACTTTTCGCAGTCGGGTTTTTGATTTTTTTAATTATTTTTGACAGATTGAGACTGAGATTAGAATGCGAACGTTCTTAGAAATACGGGAGTTGTCTGGACAATTTCAATATGTAACAAAAAAATTAAATTGTTTTCTTGCTATTGCGACGCATTAATTAATATACAGGGTGTTTGGTGCATCGTTTGCCAAATTGAATTGGCCGAAAGAAGAGGTCATTTGCTATCGCTTCAGGCTCAAGTACTCATTTTTGGCCACACCGGTTTTTTTATTACAACTTTCTAATTTTTATTTTGAAAAAATCCAAAACTCAGCATTAAAGCTTAAATTAAAAAAAAGTTTTAAGTGTAGTCGTCAAATTTCATTTTTATTTACATATGTACTGTTGTATGGCTCTATCAAATTTAAAATTACTTGCCAGTTACATCTAGTTTTTTTTTAATAAATCACAAAGTTTTTGGAAAAATAAAAAATGAACTTAAAACTCAACTTTAAATAGCTATAAAAAAAAAACTAAAAGCGATCGGGATCTTCGAATTATTTTAAAAAGTTCTCTAGTCTATCCCCTTTCCAACGGTATGCAATGTGTTAAAAAACTCTTTTAATATCTTTAATAATTAGCTAAATGTGTAGTCGAGACACATCAGGCTGATATTGGATATTACGTTTAAAACACTAGTTTTCGCATAAATTACATGCTATTAGTAGATAGATACTGTTATCTCACGTCTTACGTAGTCTCTTATCTCGTTCTTACATAGGGAACTTTCCTCGAAATTGAAAAAAAAATACATTATTACAAAAATAATCATTTATTAATAAGTAATTTAATTACATACTAATCTTACAAGTCTTGTTCAAACTGTCTACCACTATTGCGTATGCACGCGCGACATCTTCGTCTTATCTCAACTGTAGTGGTGCGTAAACGCATTTCTGCTTTGATCGTCATGAAAGCCGCCTCAATGCGTTGGACTAAATCATCTCTTGTCTCAACTTCCGTGGCGTAGACGAGTTCTTTGGCCCGTCCCCAGACGTAAAAATCCAACGGAGTTAAGTCTGGAGAACGTGGAGGCCAAGGAATAGGGCCATCCCTCCCAATCCATGAGTCCGGGAATGCATCATTCAAGTACTCCCTGACGGTTATTCTCCAATGAGCGGGACAACCGTCATGTTGGAAAACAAAAGACCTGTCTTCACTGAAAATTGGCAAATCAGCTAATAATAAGGGCAACTCTGTTTGCAGAAATTCTAATTCTTGTAAGATTAGTATGTAATTAAATTACTTATTAATAAATGATTATTTTTGTAATAATGTATTTTTTTTTCAATTTCGAGGAAAGTTCCCTATGTAAGAACGAGATAAGAGACTACGTAAGACGTGAGATAACAGTATCTATCTACTAATAGCATGTAATTTATGCGAAAACTAGTGTTTTAAACGTAATATCCAATATCAGCCTGATGTGTCTCGACTACACATTTAGCTAATTATTAAAGATATTAAAAGAGTTTTTTAACACATTACATACCGTTGGAAAGGGGATAGACTAGAGAACTTTTTAAAATAATTCGAAGATCCCGATCGCTTTTAGTTTTTTTTTTATAGCTATTTAAAGTTGAGTTTTAAGTTCATTTTTTATTTTTCCAAAAACTTTGTGATTTATTAAAAAAAAACTAGATGTAACTGGCAAGTAATTTTAAATTTGATAGAGCCATACAACAGTACATATGTAAATAAAAATGAAATTTGACGACTACACTTAAAACTTTTTTTTAATTTAAGCTTTAATGCTGAGTTTTGGATTTTTTCAAAATAAAAATTAGAAAGTTGTAATAAAAAAACCGGTGTGGCCAAAAATGAGTACTTGAGCCTGAAGCGATAGCAAATGACCTCTTCTTTCGGCCAATTCAATTTGGCAAACGATGCACCAAACACCCTGTATAATATAGATTCTTTTAGGTAAACTCTGGTCATTGGCATTTGTCAAGGACGTATACAACATATTCGATAATCTTGCCCATTTTTGCTCTTTTTCTAGAAACAGAATAAAAACTTATGAGAGAACAGAATAAAAAAACAAATGAGAGTAGACTTACGCACGATAATGTTTATAGACGGAGAGCTCTGCAAGATAAAAAAGTAAATGCAGGTACGCTAGTCTCGTTTTCAAAGTAAAAACAAAAGTTGAGAAACTGTTGTCTAATATTATTTAACGCAACATCAAAAAAACATTTTTCTAGAAAAAGCAACAATCTTGTTTACCATCAACTTGTTCATGATGCCAGCAGTTAGTTAATCCCAAATAAATAAATGAATGAATCGCAGTTTGAGAACAACAAATTTTTCCCCAACATAAAACATGTCGTGCAACTTTAGTTCCCCATATAAATACGGGGCATAAGGCGCGGACTGACTACGATTTTAAACGACACACAACCGCGTAATCTTTTGTCACCATTAGCTGGCTTCAAATAGTGTTGAAAATTTAAAATAATATTTGTGTTGCCGAGATGTGACTAAGCTGCGAATGTGCATTTTTTTCCGGGTTTTCTTTAGATTATTCAGAATATACATAATATATTAAATAATTGTCCAGTTAAAATTTAAAAAAAATGCTAATTCTATTAAATTCTTAAAAAAAAGATTTTCGTTTGTGCTGAAAGTACAGAGATGTTCGACGCCAAAGTTTATTTTTGTGGAGCAACTTCCAAATTTTTTATTGGGAATCTCAAACTATTTATAACTTTTCTATTCAGTTAAATTATCTGTGTCCAATGTATTTTTTGCGTTGGATAGTTTCATTGCGTTACGTCATACTTGACAATCCAAGAAACCAATTTTTTGTGAATATTAAGAAAAATAAGCATAAAAACATATAAAAAACTTTTGCAAATTCTTATTAAATAATCTAGTCAGTCTATCTTTGAAAGAACAGGAATTTACTAGAAAACGTTTCCAGTGTTCTATTAATTTGTAATTAAAAATTATTCCCGTGTTGTATAAATACGTACATTTGCAATTTAACCCTTCCATCCTAATCCCATTTTAGCAACAACCCATCTGTTGAACTTTAGTGTTGTTAAAATTAAATTTACAACTTACAAAATTTGGCGAAACAGTATCTAATTACAGGTTCTAAAAGGTTCACCAGTTTCCCTTATAATTAAATAAGGTCTGTCCCTTATAGATAAATGTATACAATATACAGCGTGTTTTGGAACTCGTGAAATTCCTTGAAAAGGTGATCAACCTACTATTCATGTATTTTACATTCTTTCAATCTTATCTTAATAAAAAAGAAAAGTCCTGACTGACTGACTGCCTCATCAACGCCCAGCCTAAATCCTTGGACCTAGAAAGCTGAAATATTGCACAGAAATTCCCTTCATAATGTAGACAAGGGATAAGGAAGGCTTTTTGTTCCCGTGGCATATTTATTTTTTTATTTAAATAATATGGGAGACTTACAGCTAAAACAAACAGATCAAGGACAGTACATTAATCAGAAAGCCAATAACACAACGCAACATAAACGCGGACGAAGCCGCGCAGCAAGCGCTAGTAGTATATAAAAAGAAAAGTCCTGACTGACTGACTCATCAATCAAAAAATCAAAATCAAAAATCATTTATTTCAATCATTTCCAGATCATACGTTATCATCAATTACAAATATTATATAAAAATAATTAATGAAATAATACAAATAAATAAAATTAAAATTTAATTAATTTAATTAAAATTAAATTTTCAATGCCAGCCCAAACCTAGAAAGCTGAAATTTTGCACCGAGGTTTCCCTTATAATGTAGACAAGGAATAAGGAAGGATTTTTGTTCCCTTGGGATATTTTCCGACATCCACAGCCACGCGGGAAGTGCTAAAAGTATTAAATAAAAAGATGAATTAACTACTGATGTAGGCTGCAGTCTCGAAATAGATAGCGATCGCTTTACGACTGAATTCGGTCGCAAAGTCCTAACTCATTAGGCTTTCAGCCCTTAAACAGTAAAATTACTTGACAAGCACGTGATTTATTCGTGCTCGTGCTCGTCAAGCAATTTTGACCGTCTAAGCTCCCCGTTAGGTCTTTGCGACCGAATTCGTGCATTGGATTCTATAAGATAACATAACACAACATCACGCCTTGTTTCCCTGCAGGGTTGGGCAGATGTGTACCTATAGTACACCTCCATTTCGCTAGTTACCTACTTTTAAGTCCCATGTAATAGGGGACGAGCCTATTGCCATCAACTGGACAGAAATCTAGGCTCCGGGTTACTTTCAGATTGCACTAAAAATAATAGGTCTTTACCTATGAAATTGCCGTTTTGTATGAAAAAATTTAAACGAATTTTTTTCATGCATTTTTTATTTTTATTAATCGAAGTAATCACCCATGCAATCAATGCATCTTTGCCAACGCAGTGGCAGTTTATTGATGCCCTTCTTAAAGAAATCAGCTGGACGGGAGGCAACAAATTCTTCAAAGGCATTTTGACTGCCTCTCGGGTATTGATTTTTTTTCCCGCCAAGAAGTTATCCAAATTCTGGAAAAAGTAGTAGTCTGTAGGCGCAAGGTCTGGTGAGTAGGGCGGATGACGGAGAGCTTCCAACCCCAGTTCTTGCAACTTGGAGACTGTCTGCTGTGCAGTATGAGGTCGCGCGTTGTCCAGAACGGAAGCGAGCAAACCAATAACAAGTAGTGCGTTGGTTTGTAGTGTTAGCTCCGTAAACGTCGTTGATGTTGCGTGCCGCTTGTGCCGCGTTGCTGCCACGACGGTACTCATATTCCATAATTACTCGAATTTTTAACGTATCCATGATGACGAAAAAGATTGAAATGCGATGAAAATGTAACACTAATCAATAAACAAATGACTACTTTTGGAAAAAAAAATCCATGTTTTTAAAATAAAATTAATTTGAAATTAGAATTCTTAGCCAAACAAAAATTATTTTGATTCGAAATGGCCAGTACTGCAGAACGGCAATTTCATAGGTAAAGACCTAATATTGAATGTTTCACGGAGAGTCAACCGAGTTGTCGCAATTTGATAAGGTAATTTATTACAATGGTTTTAGTGTTGTAATAGGTGTTAATTAATAATCTTTTATCTTAACTTAAGTTGCTTAGAGATTCGCGAATAAAATTTAAAAATATCTCAAGATTTATCTTTTCTATTTAATCAAGACAAATCTAAAGGTTTAAGTTCAAATTAAAAATATTTTAAAATTTCACATAAACTTACGTGGGTACCTACTTATGAAACATCAGGAGCTAGATGCACCAGCACAGTTCCAATTATTCGTTTCTTATGGAAAAGGGCCGGCAAGAAACATCACGGAAACTCTTTTTAACCGACTTCCAAAAAGGAGGGGGTTCTCAATTTCAATGTGTTTTGTTTTTGTTTGTTTGTAACGCAAAAAACATCAAAATCAATTTATAATTGGCAGAGCCAATTATAAATTGATTTTGATGTTTTTTTTTTTTGGTAGGTCATACTTCAGAAGTGGCCCTTTAAAAATTGTATTAACTTTGCTTGGGCAGTTTTTGAGTTAGCTTTGATAATACATATTTAATCCACTTTGTGGATCTAGATCATGTTCTAATAGTTCCTGTCACTGTTGTTTACATCGCAAGAAGTGGTATATACATTGGTGGGACCAACCCCACACCTTTTTTACAAAAAAAAAAAAAAAAAAACAACCGACTTCTAAAAAAACACTACAAAGTGAAAAATAACTATAATTTCGGTGGCAAAAAACTAAAATACAGATTCAGAAACGTGAAAACGGTTTTGCGGGACATAGTTCCTAAATTAAGATTTTTTGTAAAATTTAATAATAATAAATAAAAAAATAAATAAAAGACCGACTTCCGAAATTATTTTTGGAAGTCTGTTGTTTTTTTTTTTTTCTTAATTGTCTTTTACAATATTTTATATATTATGAGTGGTCAGTGTCGTGTTAACAAGTACCAGATGATTTAAAGGAATACTACGCATTAAGTAACATCCTGAATGCAAATGTAAATACAATACCTATCCCTAGCTACTTATACTCATCATCGTTTCCGCTGAAAAACGTCCACTGCTGGACGTAGGCCTCCCTCAAGCACCGCCACTTCGACCAGTTCTGTGCTTCCCGCATCCAGCGGATTCCTGCGGCCTTCACAAGGTCATAGGTCAACCTTGTGGGAGGCCATCCAACTTAGTTTAGGGACTTAGAAACTGTACGTTTGGTTAATGTGAAACTGATATGGGTCGCTTTTAAAGACATGATAGGGTAATATACCAGATTACGATGAAAGGTTAGCTTATGATGGGTCTTCATAGTAAGTAAATGTAACAGATTACTGACAGCTCATCAAGATATTCACAAGTAATGTGGGTAGAGTTCGTCTAGTCTGAATTGACGTGCCCCACTACTTAAGATGCAGATAAGTGCCAGCGGCCTTGAGTGGTCAGCTTAGGTGTCGGTACTGAGCTCACGCAACGCGTCGTACGTCCACGCAGTAATAGGACTCGCCCATCAAGGAGCGCTGTCCCAAATTAGACGCATTATTACTTTATTACACATAAAACAAAAGTTATTTTTTTAAAACACGTGTATTAAAGATAAATAATTAAATTATCTTTAAATTGGTGAAAGTTTCATAAAAATACGCTTGATAGTTTTAGCGTGATTATGTTTTTATCCACATTAGATATAATTTTACAAATTGATTACACTATGTAATATTAACATAATCTTAAATTTCACGTAATGTGTTATTAAGGGGGATGCGCTGTGGTTGCCAGCGAAATTCAATTTTTGTTGGGATTTTTGCAATTCGCAGGTCCGCGTCAGGTTGTGTCTTGATCAAAATATGATACGCGATAATAAACCATATGTATTTATATAATTTTAACCATGAAATTGATCAATACATCTCCCTAAGTTAGTTTTCGTGCAGAGTCGTTACATTTCGTTCATTCGACGAATCTGCACGAAATCTAAGATAGTAAGATGTATCGATCATTTTTATGATTAAAATGATGTAAATACATATGTTTTATTGTAGCGTATCATATTTTGATCAAGACACAACCTAACACGGACCTGCAAATTGCATAAAACGCAAGAAAATTTTAATTTCGCGGGTTACCACAGCGCATCCTTAAGAAAATGTTCTTATTTAACATTTTTTTTTTCCAAATCATTAACACTACACGTTTAGACGTGATCTTCAGTTTCAAATAATTAAAAGTCTCATATCGTCGCCTTAACTTACTACACGTACACGTCAGTAAATGCGGTAGAGGGGCGGGTCATTTCAGAGTAGACGATCTGTACTGTGACCTTTATTTCGTAAATTAATTAAACTATGTAAATGCTCTCAAATTATCGGATACCTCGAATTATTAAGATTCTAGTACTTGCTTACAAACCTATTTAATATAACATATTCAGGCTTGTATTTCTCCGGAGGGTTTTTTAGGGTTGTCAGTACCTTCAACCACATTTACCACCTACCTGCCTACTTATATTTGTGATTCAAAAATTCGTTTCCGAATGACAAATACAGGGTGTATCAGCCGGTCGATTCTGTAAAAATCTCACCGTGAAAACTTAGGTGAAGTGAGTTTGTTTTTGCTAGGAATTGACACTATTGACAGCTCACTCCACGCTCACTTCACCTAAGTATTCACGGTGAGATGGTTATACAGAATCGCACTGCAGAACCTGCCAGGGTCGTGAGTTGTGCGAAAGAGTTACCGTGGCCCTGGCACAGGCAACTGAAGTTTTATTTTCAGTAAAAGACTGACACGCCTTCGCGCTCCACCCAGAGCGGGAGAAGTCATTTGACGATTTGCGATCCACAAAAAAAAGGTTTTATCAGAAAAGGTATATTCAAAAATGGTGTAGTACAGACCATCAAACTGAACAACTTTCTCCATGGGACCAACATCGTAATCGAGAAAAAATTATCAGTTGTCCCATACATTTTGGTCGAGTTGGTATTGAGAGTTTGTACGGGACAGTTGATAATTTTTCTCGATTACGATGTTGGTCCCATGAAGAAAATTGTTCAGTTTGATGGTCTGTACCACATCCTTAAATTTGACCACAGCTTTCTGATACATCCTATATACAAAAGGTCAGATTCTTTAAAATCTAACCAATCCAAATGATGTATTTATGCGTTGCCCACAGGGAAGTGTGATCGGGCCTTCCCTCTTCCTTGCCTACATAAACGATCTCTGTAACCTACAGCTACCACATGGTAAAATCATATCTTTTGCCGATGATACGGCACTACTTTTTACAGTAGACTCATGGGCTGACGTCTATCATTACGCACAAAAAGGTTTTGATACGGTACTAGCTTGGTTAAAAAATAATGTCCTTACCCTTAACGTTGATAAAACCAAGTATATAGCTTTCTCCCTCACTAACAAACGCAACGAGTCGTTATCCCATTTCCAGATTAAAGCTCACTCTTGCATTGACTCAAATACTAGCACTTGCTTCTGTTCCGTTCTCCAAAAGACTACCTCTATTAAGTACCTTGGAATTATAATAGATAATAATTTAAGCTTCCAGCCACACATAGATTGTCTAACATCGAGAATTCGCAAACTAATCTTTCCGTTCAAAAGTCTTCGTCACGTAGCGGACACTGAGGTAATAAGATGTGTATATTATGCGATGTGTCAGTGTCTTCTGACATACTGCATAACATCATGGGGGGGTGCTCCCAAATCGAATATTTTGAAACTGGAAAGAGCCCAGCGGGTGGTACTGAAGGTGGCCTGTTCTCTTCCATACATGTATCCCACTGTTGATCTTTACAAAAACTTCAAAGTCTTGTCAGTGAGGCAACTATTTGTTCTTTACACTGTTGTCAAGAAGCACTCCTCCTTAATATTTGATCCCCTCTCTATCTTGGGAAAACGCAGAAAATACTGTGTTTGCAGTACAGCTAAGGGTCTAAGAACTAGCTTCTCTCATAGATTCTATGCATTCCTAGGTTCCCACCTTTATAATAAAATTAATCGCATTACCACGATTTATCACCTTACAAAAAAGGCCTGTAAGAGTACTTTAGTTGAATTGCTCCTTAACTTAGATGACATAGCAACTGAGGAATTACTTGCTCATCCAAAGTAGTCTGTTCCGCTAATTTCCCCACAAATAATAAATTATTATCACAAACTTTTCCGCGTTATTGTTTTGTTTATTGTATTTTACTTTGATTTGGTTTTTATCTTTTATCTATAAGTATATGATTTATAGTATTGTGCTCAACCCGTTCACATTTACGATATAAAATTATGTTAACATTCCGTGTGGTGGGACCCTGGTGATCTGCTATACAGGTATTCCTAGTGCAGACACCAGTCTCTCACAAACTTTGTCATATAATTTTTAAGCATGTTTTAATTTATTCATCATTTCATTTGTTTGTGAAGAGAAAATAAATTATTTTGAATTTGAATTTGTTATTTAATAACCTTTTGTTAAAACTTAACTTTTGTTAATATTCTTTGTAGTTTTAGTTTTCGCTTTGCAATTCATTCTGCAATACTGTCCCAGAGTTATATTCTCTATTTCATTCGTTAATTTACATCATCATGTCATCTGTGAAAATGACAACTAATTTATCAATCAGATTTCAATTTAGACCATTACATTCCACATTGCTCTAAAATTATTTATTAATTAAATTAGCTCAAATTATTCAAATAGTGTAATGTTCTATAACATTTCAATCTCAATATTATTTGACAGAAAGTGAAGTGATCACGAATGAGCGAGTTTTTGGACTATGATTATTATTTGTAATTAATAATACATCGGGGCAATTTTGTAACACGTTATCAATCGAAATTGGTTTCATTTTTACAGTTCAACTACATTCATTGCGTTATTTACGTTGTCGAGCAGACAACGGCATATGAAGCAATGGATTAGCAGTTACGGAATTAGGGTGCTGCTCAAATCTATTGCAGTTTTCATAAATAATGTCATACACGAGGCAATCTTCAAAAAAAAAAAACTTTTTTACAAAAAAATACAACCGACTTCCAAAAACAACACTACAAAGTGAAAAATAACTTTAATTTGGGAAGTCGGTGTCTGATTAAATGTATTTTCGTTTTTGCCACCGACTTCCGAAATTAAAGTTATTTTTCACTTTGTACTGTTGTTTTTGGAAGTCGGTTGTATTTTTTTGTAAAAAAGTTTTTATTTTTCACTTTTTAGTGGGTCTGTTTATAATTTGTATAAGTTACAATAGTCTAATGTCAATTGCTCATCACATGTAACAAAATATTGCTTTTCCCGATGCTGGGACGTTAATTGTTGAGGAGTTCTGCTGGTAAGAACCAGGAGAACTCCTCAACAACCACTCATCACACGCATTGTGTGACGAGCGGAAATTGCTTAGCAACCATATTAAAGTAATCGAATCGCAACCCGTGAAATATTTATCATTGAGTAGTTCTGGTAGCCATCTGTGGTCTTCATCATCAGTTCCAATTCACCATGTGGTGCTTTCCGAGAGCAAATGCACGAGCTACTATAAAAAATACCCAAATCGCTATAGGTGTGCCTATAATATTTGAAGAGTTCCTTCGATTTCTCCAGGATCCCATCATCAGAACTGGATTTTGACAAAAATGGGACCATTTGGGAAGTATACCCTTTCCAACAAAAAAATAATTTTTAAAATCGGTTGGCAAGCGACGGAGTTATGCGCGAACAAACATAAAAAAAAAGAAAAATAGAAACATCCGAATTGAGAACCTCCTCCTTTTTTAAAAGTCGGTTAAAAATAAAAAAAAGACTGATAAGTTTTCATTATTTCAGAATAGTCCCTTAGTAAAAGTTGTTTGTGTTCGTGAGTACTGTCGTACCCTAATATATGAACGAAAAGATTAGACGATGAATTCCAACACTGTCTTTTTATGAAATAAGAAAAGAACAGCACAGCATAACCACCATAGAAACGGGTTTTGTTGACGAAAATATTTCTACGCATGCTATGCGTCTAAGCATGTCAATGTGTTATTTCATCTATTCTTCCGTCGAGGAAACGTCGTCTAAGCAAATTATTTATGCGCCCTGAACCCAAACCTGTCCTACAATCAAATCAAATAAGGTTGTAATAAATGACCCTCATTCGTGGAGGCACAAGTGGGGGTACATTTATATACATGTATACATTTATATATATGTATACATTTCAAGTAAACGCCAACCCTACATCGAATCAAGGCTTTCTGTACAATGAGAGTTCGCTTATATTGGGGTCGGCTTCCATACTAACCGGATGCAGCTGAATCCTAGTATTTTACATGGAGCGACTGCCTATCTAACCTCCACAACCCAGTAACTGGGTTGATAAGACTGGTTGTCAGACTTTCGGGCTTCTGACGATCCGTGACGACTGTTAAAGACACTTACACGAATGACAGCAGGGACCAACTGCTTAACGTGCTTTCCGAGGTACGGAGGGGTCTCAGGATGTAAAGATGGTCACCCATCTACGAACCAACCTCAGTAAGCGTAGCTTAACCTGATCGTTCGACCTGGGCGGCTGTGATGTGATTACTTAGCCACGACAAAAATTACGTATATGTTCTAGATATTATTTTGCTACCAGATGCGCTCCGCGGTATCAACCACGTAGACTGGAATAAAAAAGTAGACTATGTGTTAATCCACGGTATAAGCTATCTACATACCAAATTTAATTGAAATCGGTCTAGCCGTTTGAGCGTGATGAAGTTACAAACACACACTCACAAACTTTCGCCTTTATAATATTAGTGTGACAGTGAAATTCCTGAAGTCCAAGGTTTTGTGTGATTGGTACGTACGTCTATGCCTCTTATTATTTGAAGTGTATCCAAGTTCATAATAAGAAGCTTTGGCTATTGTTGTGCTTTTACAGAACCGGTTGAAGTGGCGGTGCTTGGGGGAGGCCCATATCCAGCAGTCGACGTCTTTCGGCGGAAATAATGATGATGATGTTCTTTTACTAACTTAACCAAACATTCTGATGTTGTGATAACTTATAACATCGTCCATTTGATAGAGCCATGCGTGGTTTGAGCATAGTAAAATTATTATTTCATGCAAAACGCTAAGTGCTTAGATTATAGGTTTGTATGAAAAAACGTTAGAATAACTTTATTAATATTACAAGCACCAAGATAGCTTTATCAGAATATCCTTACTTCCAACAATGTTTCTTAAAACCCTATAACTTTTCTTATTTTTAGGTTATAACTTAGTTAATTTAGTAGCGCCTGGAGAGGCAAATATTTCGCTCGTAACTTTTCCTAAATAAATAATTTTGTGAGTAGGTACTATCGACAAAACCGACGCCTTTAAACTTTAAAGTTGCTTTTTGTATACACTGGTTCACCCTGGTCCTTTATTTAACCTACAATAATTGCAGCTCGCAAGCAAAATTATTTCGAAACTGAAAAGGTCTGGCGTTTGTCGATAGTACCTACACTTTAATGAAACATTGTTCGCTTTTAAAACTAAAATAGGGTCTGACAGCCCTTTAAGAGGAATGTGCTTATTTGGGTCCCAACCTTCAGGCGCGTAAAAAGATAGTTTATGTTTTCGTAAAATAGCTAATGTTGAAGTTTTAAGTGGGCTATAAATAGACTTTGTAGTGTAATATTTCGTGTTTTAATAGTTAATTAGTGCTTACCTACAGTTTTTCAGTCGGGTAAATATTTTTTTCTGAGTTTTACGTTGCGAAATAGATACTTACAATCAGGGCTCCGAAACGTTATTTAAAACGTTTCTAACAGTTCTTTGCACAACATTTTGTTCGGAACGATAAGGAAATAAGAACGTTTTAAAAAGCGATTTATTCCGCTGGACGCAGCCGCGCACGAGCGTGCGGTGACAAGCATGAACTTATTTAGTTAGGTAAGGTACCTTACGTATTCATTTCATTCATCGGAAATGGAAAAAACGGTTAAAAACGTTTTATTAAACGAGAACGATTTAAATTTTGTTCTGCTTCAAAAACGTTATTTATAATGTTCCGTTCGAACGTAACCGAAACAAATAGTTTCTTAGGTATTTAATATAAAACCGTTTCGAAAAATATACCGGTATCCGAGCCCTGCCTACAATAACATTCAAATTGCAATACAATAAGTATTATGTGATATCGGCAAGCATAATGTGGGATGCCCCCTAGCTAGCTGGACTGACTACCTTAAAAAGGTGGCAGAGTGTTGTGGTGCAGTCTGGGAGAAGCCTATGTCCAGCATGTGTAGCATGACCACCATAAAAACGGTTTTGTCGACGGAAGAATAGATAAAATGACAGATTGTAGAAATATTCCTACGCATTCTACGCGTCTAAGCATGGCAATGTGTATTTTTTTATATTCTTCTGTCGACAAAACGTCCTCATGCTACGCGTGCAGGAGTGGACTGTGGTAGCTGATGTGCCTACGACGCAGCTGTACATTCGCGTCTGCATCACTCCACTACAGTTGAAGAAGTCGTGCAGTATGTGAAAGTGAAGACCAACTGGACTCTAAGGGTCGGAAGGTTGGAGTCGCGCCACGACGTCAACTTTAAGTCATTCGTGGTGCGAGTTCCAACCCACCATCTGCAAACCTGCTTGAAAGAGGACTTTTGGCCGAAAGGTGTCGTATTTCGAAGTTTTCGACGACGGTTAAGCGACTTCGTGCAGCGGAAACGACGCTGACAACATTACGTGTTTAATATAGATAAGTAGTAGTATGTATTAGTTTATAATTGTTGCTTATATTATTTTGTGTATTTTTTCTATGGGCTTTCAGTTGCCTGAAAATAAAATGATTGATTGATAGGCTACGTTGATTGATTGTGATAAGCCCCCTCCCCCCTAGGCCCTAGGCCTTGTGTGGCGATAAGTCCCCTCTTTGAGGAGTGGTTGGAGAGGCGCCACGGCGTCCTCACCTTCCGCCTGACGCAGGTCCTCACCGGACACGGTTGTTTCGGGAGGTTCCTGTTTCGGATAAGGCGGGAGGAAACGCCCGGGTGTCACCATTGTGTGGATCGCCCGGAGGACACGGTGGAGCATACAGTGGAGGTCTGCCCGGCTTGGGCGAGGCACCGCCGTGTTCTCACGGAGGCGATCGGCGGCGGCGATCTCTCGCGTCCAAACCTGGTCCAGGCCATGGTGCGGAGCGAGAGTGCATGGGAAGCCGTCACCTCCTTCTGCGAAGCAGTAATGCTCGCGAAGGAGGAAGCGGAACGCGTGAGGGAGAGGCAACAGCCGCGCCCTCGCGCCCCTAGCCGCCGTAGGAGACGCCCTGGGCGGCGGGAATCGATTGCCGATTCCCGGCCACCGTAGGCGCGGGCTTGCGGACGACGAGTAATGGGCAGCTCGCCGTCCGGTAAGGACCAGGCCCGGGTCGACGGCGCGTTGTGTTCTACGCGCGCCTCAAAGAGATGTCAGCAGTGACGGGGTCAATTGGGCCGATGCCGCCGGGGTCGCGGGTAGTTCGAAAGAGATACCGTGGCCCTGGCACGGGCAGCTGAAGGAACATGGGTGGGTTTTAGTCAGTAAAAGTCTGACACGCCCTCCCGCTCTGCCCAGAGCGGGAGAAGTCATTTGATGATTTCCCATCCACAAAAAAAAAAAAAAAAAAAAAAAGGCAGTATTACATACCGTAATTATTATTGTACCTATTAATTTAAGCAATATAAGCACCTCCCACTCGCAAATAGTTCTAAATGAGCACAGAAAAAAGAAATTGTTCGGGGTTGGGGTGAGTTTAAAATAAACTAAGATTAAAGATAAAGATAGCTATATTTCAGTACCTACAACAAATGGAATAACGATTAAACCTAATGAAGTGAATGAGATTGAGATTGAGTCGTGCCCGATATGCTATTCGAAAGCGTACTGACTATTTTTTCTAAGTAATACATAATATTCGAGGCATGGAGCGCGATGTCACAATTACGCTGACATGAAATTATTGTTCGGTGACTGACCCGAACAGAAATATATTAATATATTCCAATTCTTGCAATCCATTGAACAAAATTATATTCACAAATCAAATAACTATTATCATTATTAGATGATGAGATTTTTATTCCTATTTTTATTTAAATTTATTATTTAGAATGAAATGTTTGTTATTATTATTGTTACGGATGGATTATTATCAAAAATTATTGATTATCTTTAATTGGAAATAATCTTTTTGGGTTTGCAACATTACGTATAACTATAAATGGTGCATGTTGTGTTAGCCTAGAAGTAATTTTTGCACTTATAAACGTAAGTACTTTTTTTTTTTTTTTTTTTATTATTAGCCTACATTGTGTCCCACTGCTGGGCAAAGGCCTCCCCTTTTTCCTTCCACACCTCCCTGTCTTGTACGATCTCTGGCCATGTTGGCCCTGCAAACCTTATCAGATCGTCACACCACCTTCGCCGTGGCCTGCCTCGACGGCGATGTCCTCCCTCAGGCGTCCAGTGGGTGACGATCTTTGCCCATCTCTCCGGGTGCATTCTCGCGACGTGTCCGTAAGTACTATTAACGAAATTATTTTAAATGTGTTGTGTTATTAAACAATTGTTGGTTAACCTAAATAAATAAAACTCCAACTCAAATTAAATATTCCATTAAAAAACATCCGAGAACCGTTCTTAGTTCTTATAATAGTACTATCTAAATATAATTTTACCTATAATTTACAAACACAACAACATAGTTGAATCAGCAACGGATTTCCCTTTCTATAAATATAATTTATTTAATAAGAGAACTAATAGCTATGAGTCATTTATTTTGTAATCTTTTCCCATCAGAAATTAAAGTAAATTTTTACTCTGATTGCCATTCTGCATCCTAATTGTACCATATACTATCAATCATAATCTGAATGATTTTAAAGGAAATTGCTAATCCATTGCTTCATTTGTTCGAAAAATTTGTCTGCTCAACAACGTAAATAACGCAATGAATGCTGTTGAACTGTCACAATGAAAATCATCGCTACTGTTACCTAATGTGTTACGTAACTACTCCGCTGTTGTTGTGGCCACAAGAGGTTGAGCATCAAATCAAAACAAAAAGTAAAACTTGTCCGCGCCGAAAGAATCGACCACGCCGAACATAACGAAATTCCTCGTAATACTGTCGGCGATTCATCCGATTCGGCGCGGATAAGTATGCGAGGTTTCATAGGATTTTATACAAGTAATTTTAAATTTCTTTCGGCTCCTTCGCTTTGTCGGCTCTGACAAAAGTGAGTTCACTCTTATTCAAATTAGGCTGAGAATCAGCCCTTTTTGATCATCAAAATAACATAAGACAGTCTCCTAAAATGCTATCCTTTACCTGGCGCATTTCACCTTAGCTGGGAAGAAGAAATGGCGCAATAAACGCCTCAGCCTGGGGCCCTGATTAAATTCCCGAAAATCGGTCAAAAATTTATTTGATTTTTCCATCAGGATTTTTTGAGTATAGCAGCACAGAGCCTAAATGTAAGCCCAGCAATGGCAAAGCTGCAATTCAGCTTGCCTCTTAATAAATAAATAAATGTGTATAAATAAAAAATAAGAGAAGTCCTGACTGACTGCCCAGCCCAAACCCTTGTACCTAGAAAGCTGAAATTTTGCACAGAGAATAGAATAGAATAGAATACAGAGTATCCCTTTATAATGTAGACAAGGAATAAGGAAGGATTTCTCAGTAGTACGTTCCCGTGGGATATTTTCCGATATCCACGAGGGTGAATCCGCGGGCAAAAGCAAAAAGAAAGAAGAAAAAAAAAAGGAAGAAAATTCTTAAATAAAAAAAAAGGGACAGCATTGTTACAGACATGACATTAATTCACAACATACAGAAGTGATTTTTTATTTTAATTTATTTATTTACTTAACACTATACTTCTATTATTACAGGAATATCCCAAAGCGATAGGGTGGTACATATTTAATGTAATCTTATACTTATTTTACAAATTGTAACATAAATGGTATGCAGTTATTCTTGCGAATTCATTCAATGAACAGGAAAAAATGTCAATCCTTTCGGCGACTTCATTGAGTGTACGTGTGATGTCTTAAACATACAGTACCTATGTTTAAGATATCACTTCTGTATGTTGGTATACATCTAGTTTGGGAGCCAGGGGACAAACCAGGTTATACCTGTGACTTGAAAGAATAATAGAATCCGCAAAAAATACGGTCAAGAGCGAGTCGGACTTGCGAAAAGTGTGCTATTTAAAGACATCGTTTTATTTTTCCTGTAATCTTCACATAAACTTCTATCACATAGGATAATTTCAGATTTTTCTCTATGCAAACTTCGGAGATAAGAGGGGGGCAACCGTATTTATTTTTTTAATTTTTCATCAAAGTCGAAAACTATGCAGCCTAAAAAAAAGAAAAAAAAATGTTTGAGAATGTGCAAACAGCGCTCATTCCTATGATACACCACATGCCCTAGTAGCCCCACTTCAAATTTTTATTTTGATATCTTTTTTATTTGCAAAATAGTTGGGCAAACGTCATCTAAAATTAATTCAAGTTGAGAGCATTAGTAGTTCTTGAGATAACCACTTGTGACAGACAGACAGACAGAGTCGCGCCATAAGGGTTCCTTTTTACCATTTTGGTACGGAACCCTAAAAATTACAGCACTTCAGCACTCACTTGTAAAATGTGGGTGTAGTAAGTGCTTATGTGTAGGTACAACTCTGCTCTCTCCTTCGATAATACCAGACGTGATGTTATGCTATACTATTTATTATCAATTTGCCTAGCCTTTTCCCAACTATGTTGGGGTCAGCTTCCAGTCTAACCGGATGCAACTGAATACCAGTATTTTACATGGAGCGACTGCCTATCTGACCTCCACAACCCAGTAACTGGGTAACACGATACCCCTTGGTAAGACTGATTGTCAGACTTTCGGGCTTCTGACGACCCGTAACGATTATCAATGATCCACAAATGTCAGCCGGGACCAACGGCTTAACGTGCTTTCCGATGCACGGAGGAGTCTCGTTATGTAAAGATGGTCACCCATCCACGGACCAACCCCGGCAAGCGTAGCTTAACCTGATGGATCGTTTGCCGCTGTTATTACTTAGCCACGAGCTATGCTATTTATTATACGTAATGAAAAATATCTTTATCTTATACGGAAATTGAACCCGTGACCTAAGAAAGTGTAGCTTCGTCGATGTGCCATTAAGGTATGTTCTAAATCAAAAAGTACAGATAACAACAAATTAGTCCAACCATTAGCTAGATAAAAACATCTTTGCCATTCAGTAAATGCGGCCATCTATTTGTATACGGCAACATAGTGACTGATCAAAGTGCTTAACCTAATAAATATTAATTGGCGTATCACTTGAGATAATCTACAATAGTGAAATACCATTCACTCATGGATTAGAGCTCCCATGAATTAATGAAATGCACCATTCATGTTTCGCATATACTAAAAATAATGTTATATAGTACATATAAAAGTTAGGTTTTATTCCCATGTGCACATACAAATTAATCTCGAAGAGGAGCTCGTGGCTAAATATTAACAGACGCACGGGTCGATCCATCAGGTTAAGCTACGCTTGCCGGGGTCGGTCCGTGGATGGGTGACCATCTTTACATATCGAGACTCCTCCGTGCCTCGGAAAGCACGTTAAGCCGTTGGTCCCGGCTGTCATTCGTGGATCTTTGACAGTCGTTACGGGTCGTCAGACGCCCGAAAGTCTGACAACCAGTCTTACCAAGGGGTATCATATTACCCAGTTAATGGGTTGTGGAGGTCAGATAGGCAGTCGCTTCATGTAAAATTCTGGTATTCAGCTGCATCCGGTTAGACTGGAAGCCGACCCCAACATAGTTGGGAAAAGGCTAGGCAGATTGATTGTGCACATACAAATTATGTGAATATTCGTATGCCGCTTTTAGCGGCGGATGTGTCCTGAACACAATTATTATAAATACCAACTTTGTTGCTACCATATCGGATGAATAAATGTCTTTGTCTTTGACCCCAGCGTGGTTTTTCAAGACTCGATTACTCGAATGAACCCAAAGATATGCACTAGTCCCTGTAGCCATCATGTTTCATGGGGCTACGACAAAACTAGATGACTTTTTAGAATTCATTATTGAGAAAGACAAATGGGGCGTTGGTATGCGAAGGGAATCGTAGGCCTTAGCTAGTTTATTAATGTGAATGGAGGACTCCTGTGATTCAGAGTAGAAACTTGGTGGCGAAGGATAATAATAATAATGAACTTATAATTACTTTAAAAAATATATGTGTTATATTGGATAGCGACGCAAGATATTAATTTTATAAATTAACTTACGGTTAAACTCATATTTACACGATGTATTTTCCTTTAATAAAGCTACATTATAACCTATACAAGTACAAGTTTACAGCACTTTTGTTGATGTAAAATACTAAATATAAAGTTGAAAGTATGTGATTTGACTCAAATGATTTTGTATCTGTGTATTCATGAAGTTAAAAAGTATCTCATGTGACAGTTGCCGCCAAAAGCACTGCTTTTTTCTAGCAGAATGTAGGTAATGGAAACATGATATTTGGAGCGTCGCCTAGTTTCTAAGTTAATTCACTTCGAGCCTCGGAACCTAAAGGTTGTCTGGAAATCTGGTCTATACTGATATTTATTGAGTGCCTAGTTAAATAGTTTGTTAAATATGGCTATCTTATTTGTACCAAGTTTGTATGTGTGCAAAAAGATAAAATACAGAATTAATGTAATAATAAAGGTGTATCTTTTCATTAGGTATACTTTTACCCGTAAAATTGACCCACAACCTATTTCCCCAGATTCATAAATTGCAAACACCAAAATATACAACTGACCTATATTTTGCGATACATTTTTTCTAATTAGATCCCCTGGCTGACAAATTGGGTGCTTCATTACATAGCCACAGGCGGTTCCGAAGACTAATGGAGAAAAATAAACGAGAATTTTTGACCGTGAAACGTAATGTCAAAGCAACTGGCTATTAATAATCCAGGCGCTCTGCAAATTTTGTGCATTTTATTAATTTGAGTGTTTGAAAGAGGCTTACTTTTCATAAAGAAATATAAATTTTTTTGACAGCATCGAAGAACGTTTAACGGATTTAATCTCTATTTGAGGTAAAGTATGGTAGTTCAGCAGTTGTATGACGTGAACGAAGCAAAAGTAGGTTTAAAACAAGAACAATTTATGGTAAGTAATTTATGGAATCAAAAGTTATAAAGGACTAGCTGCTTAGTGCACGGCGTCGCCCGGGTGAATTCGTGTCTCTATCTCCAGTAGTTTAGGCTGTGTGCTGACTGTTTTCATACAAAAATACCATCCAAATTTATTAATTTTCAAAAAAAATCTATCACACAAATCTTGTCCTGACAATATTATAAACACAACAAAAAAAAAAGGATTAGCCAAATATGTGCAACGTATCTGAACCTATATTCGCAAATGATTTTAATTTATATACCTAGATTATTCTTTGTATAGTATTTTTTTAATGATAATATGCACTTTGTGGCTGCCTCCCGAAAATGTAGGTATATAAATAAAAATTTAATTGCCGAATATATGTATATAATGGCATCACTTCAGAACGGTTGCACCTATTCGGCTAATTCTTTTTGTGTTGTCTTTGCAACTGTCAGGAAAAGGTTTGTATGACAGATTTTTTTGGAAAATTCACCGAAAATCGGATTGGATGGTAGTTTTGTATGAAAGCAGACAGTACACAGCCTAAACCACTGAAGATAGAAACATGAAATTTACTCGGGCGACACCGGGCACGAACAGCTACTTTCAAACATTTCATAAGTAGGTAGGCATAATATTGTACATCTAATAAACTGGAAAATAGTCTTTCACAACTATAAGCTATTTAGCATTTCTCTTGTGGTAATCCAGATAATGGTATTAGATATTTGTAACTTATAAACCACATTAAAAGAAAAACTAAAAGCAGTGTGTCGAGCCAAGTTCATCTATATCACAGCCGCAGCCCCTTTTCCCGTCATAATAAAATCAAACAATGTATCAACAAAATGTTCCCACACAACCTTCAAAGATACACAACAACAATGTTGAGGCTATTATGGCTTGCCAAACATGTTTACTTATAAACTAATATCAAATATTTAACTCTAAAATGTCAGTCTAACTTTTAAACGGGTTAATACGTCTCTTGTGTAGGTAAATGAAACTGTTTTAAACTCTGTCTCATGAGACGCTGTTCCGAGTTTTATATTCCACAGACTTTTTTTTCTCTTTTTTCTTTAATGTTTCTTCTAGTTTTGAACAAGATATTATGAGGTTTCAGTTTTGTTTTTCGTCATAATTTTTTACTTTAAATAAGTCTGAAATGTTTTTTGAGTTTGTAGCCTCCAGTGTTGTAGAATTTTTATTTTACGAGTATTGTTCGTAGAATTTAAATCAAAGTTTGTGCTGGATTTGGCTACAAATGTTACTCATGCTTATACTCGTACATGGTTATTGGTATAACCTATCTCGAGTAATTTGACATAATTTTTTTTTAACATATCTGCGATAAATTATTTATTATTTTTTAAATTATTATCTGCTTGCCTACATTTTTACAGGAACAACTTGCGACCCACGGATGCCCCTCAAGTTGAAGGGGAAAATTTACAAGTCCGTAATAAGGCCTGTCGTACTTTATGGATCGGAATGCTGGACAGTGAAGAAGACGGATGAAAAAAAATTGCATGCAGCGGAGATGAGAATGTTGAGATGGATGTGTGGAGTGACGAGAATGGATAAAGTGAGAAATGAGTATATAAGAGGAAGTTTGAAAGTGGCGCCAGTGACAGAAAAGTTGAAAGGAAATCGTTTGTCTTGGTATGGGCATGTAATGAGGAGAGACGAAACGCATGTGACTAAAAGAGTGATGAATATACATGTTGATGGATGGAGAGGCAGAGTAAGGCCAAAGAAAAGATGGATGGATTGTGTGAGGAATGATATGAAAGAGAAGGGAGTGAATGATAGCGTGACGGTTGACAGGGGAGAATGGAAGAAGAAAACGTGTTGCGCCGACCGCAAGTAATATGGGATAAGGGCAGGAAGATGATGATCTGCTTGCCTACATAATAATCAACCATTAGATAACAATTTCTTGTCTTTAATTATTTTTAGTTTTTAAATTTAGAGCTATAAATCGTTACAAATTTCATAATTTTGATTGAAATACTAGTACTTAATACTATTTCTGCAAAAAAAATAGTTGACAATTATTATGTGAATATAATGAATAGGAATCATAAAGGTCATTAGGTTGCAAATGACCTCTCCTAATCCTCTTAATAGATGGCCGACATATTAACAATAACCCCGTATACAATTACCTTTTATATTAATTGCTTTACCTAGAGTCTTCTGAGAGCGAAGGCGGCGCGCGAACTAGCTGCTTTTCAGGGTTCCGTACCCAAACGGTAAAACGGGACCCTATTACTAAGACTCCGCTGTCCGTCCGTCCGTCTGTCACCAGGAACAGGGTCTATCTCATGAACCGTGATAGTTAGACAGTTGAAATTTTCACAGATGATGTATTTCTGTTGCCGCTATAACAACAAATAATAAAAAACAGAATAAAATTTAGGTTGGGGAAAAAAAAAAGTCTTTTCGCATTATAGTATGTATGAACTTAAAATAAAATCTCTTTGGCTATACTATTTGTATCTGGCTGGTTTTGGTATCATTGAAAGTTTAAATTTTAAAGAACATAATTCCAATTTCAAATTAGGAAAATGTGTGATTTCATTTGTTTTTCGTACTGTCAAGATGAGTGAATCTAATGAAGAAATTCGATACATTTTAAAAATTTACTACAAAAAAGGTAAAAAAAATGCAACACAAGCCGCGAAAAAAATTTGCGATGTTTATGAACGCAGTGTAGTGTCTGTGAGAGTAGTACAAATTTGGTTTAAGCGTTTTCAATCCAGAAATTTTGATGTCAAAAATGCACGTCGCTCTGGTCGCCCTATTACGGATAAAATGGATGCCATTTTTGAAAAAGTGGAGCAAGATCGGCATATCAGTAGTTACGACGTAGCTGAAGAAACTGGGAAGTGAAACAGTTTTGGCGCATTTGAAAAAACTGGGTACGCAAAAAAGCTCGATATTTGGGTACCTCACGAGCTCACTGAAAGAAACTTAATGAACTGTGTACTCATTTGTGGTTCTTTATTACGACGTAATGAAACCGAACCATTTCTGAAGAAGCTAAATAATAACTGGTGATGAAAAGTGGATCACGTACGACAAGAACGTGCGAAAAAGGTCGTGGTCAAAGGCCGGTCAGGCTTGAAAGACTGTGGCGAAACCCGGGTTAACTCGCAACAAGGAGATGCTGTGTGTGTGGTGGGATTGGAAGGGCATTATTCATTATGAGCTGTTACCACTAGGCAGGACCATCGATTATGAACTCTACTGCGAACAACTGATGAGATTAAAGCAAGAAGTTGAGAGATAGCGGCCGGAATTAATCAACAGAAGGGGTGTGGTTTTTCATCTTGATAACGCTAGACCTCACACATCTTTAGCCACTCAGCAAAAATTAAGATAGTTTGGCTGGGAGGTGTTAATGCATCCGCCGTATAGTCCTGACCTTGCACCTTCAGATTTCTACCTGTTTCGGTATCTTCAGAATTATTTAGGCAGTGTCAGGTTAACATCACGAGAGGACTGCCAAAACCACTTGTCCCGGTATTTTGATCAGAAGTCCCAAAATTTCTATAGCAATGGGATCATGTCCCTACCTACAAGATGGCAAAAAGTTACCGAACAAAATGATACCTACATACTTTAGATAAATGTAAATAATGTATATTAAAAAATGTTTTGAATTTTCTTAAAAAATGCGAAGAAACTTTTTCCCCAACCTATTATATAAGGGGCTCCCATACAACAGGTATGATTCGCATACCCTTCGTGAGCGAATCCGACTGGCACTTGGCCGGTTTTTGTCCCCACTGAAGGAAAAGTGGTGTTCAAAGATACACCACACACACCTAGGTATTTTTCTTGCTTAAGGGATTGGCTTGCTATACATAGTGATGGGTCTGGGAAGGGGGGGATTGTGCCACGGTTTCGAGAAAAGGAACGCCTGACTCTTATCTGGGTTGACCTCGATTCTCCATTTCCGGAACCAAGCGCCTAAGACGTTTGCGGAGGTTTTAAGTTCTTGTTTTTAATTATTCATATTCGGAGTCTAACCATGCTACAGCGGAATAGCGAAAGCCGAATTGACCAAAAAAAAATACTCACTTACCTACTTGATTAATAAATAAATTGCAATGACATCAAAATTACCTCTCATTATTATGGTTATTTTTTTCCATTGTTTTTATTAGATTCTGATTATTTATAACTACAAAGTAGTTATGTCAAGATAATAACAATTAATTATTTGTATCAACTTTTTGTAAGTCGCAAAACTTGAAATCTTGAATTAGTTTAAAATTATCTTGTTATACGCGTCTGTTTGCTTTGGAGTTTTTTCTTTATTAACTAGCTAAAGTGCATTTTTTAATCTCGGAGATTATATTGACAAGTGCAAATGTCAAACTGGCATTTACACTGCATCATTGAGATATAAACCTATGGATGGCATATTCTACTAAAAGGAAAGAAAGAAAGAAAGAATAACGTTTATTTGACACAGATCGTGAAACACAAAATACAATTATCAAAATAAAAAGTGAAAATAATGTTTTAAGGCGAGTAGAGCTGCGATTCTTCTTAAGGAATAATAGTTATACAAATATCTATCATATCGACACACACCTGTCGTAAAGTGTTTTGTCTCTTTTTATCTAATCAAGTGCTGCATATGAAAAGAGAGACGTCTTAATGTTTGTCAAGGACTAAATTTGGCAACACTTTTGTGCATCATCAGTAGTTGTGAACCTATGGGGTTCGCAACTAACCCCCCCCCCCCCCCCTCCCCTGGGGTTTTGGGTTCATAAATTAGTACATAATTTACAGTCAAAGGGTTAAAACATACAAAATACTCTAAAGAGCAAAAAACGTGTTTTAAATGCGCCTTGGAGAGTATACAAACTACATAAGATTGAGACAAGTAAAGAAAAACACAGTGGAAGTATAAAATTGTATTTTACCTACGTCTATCCCTGTGCCTCGGAAAGCACGTTAAGCCCTTGGTCTCGGCTGTCATACGTAGATTTTTGACAGTCGTTATAGGTACTCAGAAGCCCAAAAGTCTGACAACTAGTCTTCCCATGAAGTATCGTGTTGGTGCTCAAAGAGTCATCTAAAACTCGTTAACAGAAATTATAAATAAAATCAGTGATAGCAAATTCCAATGAATGTGATTATGCACATTATTAGGAATTTGCTATCACTGATTCATTAATTATAAATTATAATTAATTATAATCATAACACAATACATTCATACGCAAACACAGTATTTCAGTCAGACTAACAAGTTCGTCTTCCATTAATTCATTTTTTTTTTTTTTTTTTTTTATGTATGTTCCCCGATTACTCGAAGATGGCTAGACCAATTTGGATTTTTTTGTTTTATCCGAGAGGGTATACATCACAGTTGGTCCCATATAAAATTGATTAACTTTGCTTTGGTGGTTTTTGAGTTTGCTTCAATAATACGTATTTTTTCACCACTTTTATATGGATGATGTTCTAGTTTGTTTTGCAGGTAGTGGTATTAGAATTTTTGTGGGGTTGGTACACAACTAAAAAGTGAAAAATAAAAACTTTTTTACAAAAAAATACAACCGACTTCCAATAACAACACTACAAAGTGAAAAATAACTTTAATTTCGGAAGTCGGTGGCAAAAAACGAAAATAAATTTAACTAGACACCGACTTCCGAAATTAAAGTTATTTTTCACTTTGTAGTGTTGTTTTTGGAAGTCGGTTGTATTTTTTTGTAAAAAAGTTTTTTTGAATTTCGACAAAGGCGGTAATTTTTACCGGACTGTGGTGGAGCCCAAAAGGAGGGTATTTTTTTTGTTAAATTAGAAGGTGAAGCTAGGTCTTGGAGAGTGGTTGGATAATGTTACCAGTCTTTTTCAAACACAATCGTGTTGTCACATTTAAAACTAAGACAGCAAAAGGTGACCTATTTTTCTCCACAACACATCATCTACCATTATCCATGATACGATCAGCAACAGAAGTCGGTTAACATTGCTAGTTTTTGACATCATCTAAATTAACACAAAATGATTCGATAAACTGCTTTTTTTTCGTTTAACTATTTAGAGTTAATGTTCTTAAAAAATTAAGTATTTCTGTTCCGATTTGAATTAAATATTTCGCTTATTAATTAAGATTAAAAAACTGCAAGTGTAAATCGACTTTTGTTGCTGACTGTACTAGAGAACCACAGAATTTTGTAGTATAGAAATACATATCCCGTATTTAAAAACATTCAAAATTACAAAGCAATCACATCACATAACATCAATATCAAAAGATTGACAAGAATTTAGGTAAATTAGAGGTTTTACTTTACATGATATTTTACTTTTTAATTTTAATTTTACTTGTTCCAACTTTATAAAAGCTTTTATTTAACTTACAATGTTCGTATGTAAGTAAGTTGTCCTTTTCATTTGCAAGTTTTTGATCCACTTCCCGGTGTTCGATTGAGCAGAAATTTGACACACATAATACTATATAGTAAAATCGTTGACAATTCAATATTTCGGTACTATCGAGCTGATCTGTTGATGGAGCCAAAAGGTGGCCACAGGAACTCAGTAATAAAACGACACAACCCTATCGAGTTTGGCCTCGTTTGATTCATCTTGACAAGGACTCTGATCCTAGATAATATCCAGAATAATAAAAGCCTTTTAAAAAATAATACCTACCTATTAGCCCTTCTTACTTAACAACATTGTCAATACATCTCACTCTCTCTCATAATACGCTGTCTCATTTTAAACGAAAGGCTCGGCCTCTTGTGATACAGTTAGTCGACGTTCACACGGACGTAAAAGTATCGCGGCGATTTTTTTTCGCGCACTGGATTTTCAACACCCTGCTTAGCGCCGAGAGCGCCGGAAAAATTACTGTAACACTATGGAAAAATAAATTATTATTTTTAATTTTGATACATTGAGGCGAGATTGAATGCAAATGTTATCTTTTCTTTAATATATTTGAAGAAAAGTCCTGACTGACTGACTGACTCATCAAACGCGCAGCCCAAACCATTAGACCAAGAAAGCTGAAATTTTGTACAGAGGTTCCTTTTATAATGAAGACAAGGAATAAGGAAGGATTTTTGTTAAAAAATAACGTACTTTGAAATAAAGAATTTCTGCAGCCAGTCAATAATCGTTATGATAATAATGCCACATAAACCAATGACGTTAGCTGTTATCGATTTATAGAACATAATTACTAGTTACGGCTTTCCCTTCGCTCGATTTGTCACAAAGCTAGCTAGACATTGGAAAATCTACAATATATAAGATTTGCTGTAATCATAATCATTTATTTGCATCGAAAGTAGGTAGGTACATAAAACAAAGTTGTTTATAAGATTTGCTATTTAAGATAGCTACATAAGATCACTCCAATATATTTTTTTGATGAAATTGTACATCAGAAAGTGTTTTCTTTTAGAGAAAATCTTAGGAAGGACGGAATTCAATGCAAAAATGTCTTTCGTTTTTACGAAAAAGATATAGGTTTTAGTAAAGCCACGGTTTCCTATAGGAAAGTGGCCGTGGTGGCGGCCGTCATGAAAATTTGTCATTTTCAAACCCCGCCCCAAAAGATTTAAATCGCTATATTTATCCTCGCCGTACTTAGACACGCGAAAAAGTATCCATACAGAGAAGAGTGAGCTCACACATTTATTATATAGCGATTGCATGACAGTCAAGTCAAGTCACTGCGTCATTGTGACAGGTGTCGATAACCGAAACAGAAACGCGAATATATTTTGACGCGGTAGGGCGATTCTAACGATGTAAATCTGTGCCGTTGTCATCGTTTTCATTACATTCGTCATTGCGGCCGTTAAGTGCGGTTACCGCTCTTCTAGGAAACTGTAGTTTAAGAGCGAATTTCAACAATGAAACTGAATGCGATTAGCTTATCTACACCGGGTTTAAATGCTGTCAGTGTCACTAAATGATGACACTGACAGTACGCGGTTTAGATGGTCTGATCGCATTCAGTTTCATTTGTGAAATTCGCCCTAAATAAGTACCGTGCATATAAGGAAAACGCCCAGCTGGTTCCGTGGGTACCGAATGAAAACTTTGAATCATGAGCTTCCCGGTATTTTTTCATTACGTTACTCGTTGCTAAGATTTATCTTAGCAACGAGTATTTTTGACTAACATTTGTTAGTCAAAAATATTCAAAAACGTTAGATTTTTAGGTTTTTCCATTTAAGACATTCTCCTTAGTAGCCAGATATTTGGTTTTGAGCCCGGATAATGGCAACAAGCTCGCCACGGGATTTATAAAAACTCGCGAAAATCAGTGTACCATTGATACCTCTGCTTACTTCCCTGGGGTCAAAAAGCATGATGTTATTTTACCTATGATGTATTTATAAGGTTTTTCCTACGTCAAAGCATAGAGAACAATGCTTTTCACTTTTGATTCATTCACAAAAAGAATTTTCAAAATTTGTAGACAAAAGTAGGTGCTGCTGCCTCCTTTTTTCTACCTATCTTTACTATAATATAGAGTACGTAGTATATTATATCTATCTATCTATATCGATCTTGGCCCACTGCTGCCTCCCTGTCCCTTTTCCACAAACACTATAATATAATAATACAATTTTAGTAAATACCTGCCTATTAATGAGTACGTAGAATGTGTACTTATCACAACTAAACTCATTACAAAAATAATTTTTAAGACTAGTGAAATCAACTATAGATGAAAAATATCTGCAGATTCGCTTCCGAATTTTTGATTTAAATTTTAAATAAGGATGATTTTATTACGTGAAAACGAATTAACTTTTCTCCCATCTTTTATAATTAAATGATCACCGTTCCTGTTTTCATATTATGTCATTGCATTCATATAAAGTGGACTATATAACTGCTAAGATTTGAAAATCTGTCACTATTATTAAGAAAAACTATAAAATAAAAGTCGCAAGTTATGTCCCAGTGGCAATAAAAATCATTTAACATTTTAGTAATCGTAAAAATCCGTTTTTATAAATAAACATCATAAAATAGTTTGAGATCTTCATACGAAATAATACGAATCATAAGCTTGAAGCCAAATTGATTGACTTATCAATGGTCCCACTCATTTCAATCTTTGATACTTCTTGCATTATGTCATCTCGTGTCAAGAAAAAATGTTGAATAAATGACGAAGATATTTTTAATTAACATAAATTCTTAATTATGTACGCAAACGTAAATGTAAATAACTAAACAATTTTCTGAAGCATTCCGGAAAATCCGACTCTTAATTCCATAAAAGCGAAAATATTTCTAATTACTTTACTCACCCTTTATCTTTGTCTCGCAAAAAAATCACGGGGAATCACATAAAAAAAAAATCTTCACCACATTCACATCACTAGACACTGAAAAAAATTGGATCTACACTGTCACACTCTGTATTAATTTATCCTTCACAAATAAATTGTCTAAATATACATTTTCAGTCACTGTACGAGAATAGTGCGGGCACCCGAAGAGCGAATTTTTTACTCGCTCAGTGACGAAACGCGGGGACGTGCGAACGGCGCGACGATCCGCGGGCGACTAGCCTGGGGCTTGGCTTGATCAAAAGCGCGGGAAACCCAGGCGAAAAACGCGCGAATTTCACCACCGCCATTATTATGTATTTGCGCCATCGCGAATTTGCTTTTCGGAGTTCCGCAATCGGGGCGTGGAATCAATCGTTTTTTTATTACTTACGATCTAGAACTCAGCTGTGCCGAAGCACTCTGTAAGTGCTTATTCGACTAATTTGGATTTACAGTCTTCTATAAAAGGCGTTGTACTAAAACAGAGGCTTGTATTACTTTCACTTAAATTTAATCAAGGTTCAATCATCATTAGATGTTTATGAAGAATCTGTCTTCGTTTCGTTTACATTTTCTAACTTAATCAGGCTGAGTGCATGCATTAGTGTGCCTAAGCATTCGAAATATTGTAAGCCTCTAAACGCGAGTCTATCAAACTCCGTAATGAACGTTTTTGTTTCGAGCTCTGCATTGCGTCGTTATGCGCTTATTTCGACTAATGAAAAATTAAATTACTCAGTTGTTTTACTTAAAATTTTCGCTTTTATATTTTGTTCATATATCACATAGATTTATTGTTTAATACTGGCGCAGAAATGAAATAATAAATTCACGAGTGTCATAACTGAATTTCTCAAGATCGTGCTGATAGAAAGTGGTCGCTATGCCAATATTATTATAATCTAGTTGTATTTATAAACTAAGTGTTTATAACCATTTTGTCTTGATGAATAGCCAATTTATTTTGCTGATTTTATATAATTACTAGACTATGTACTTCAAAACAGTTGAAAATCGATGTCGCATTTTAATCAAAATTATTTAATTTGCGTTCACATTTCTCTAAAACCTGTTAGGATAGCACAAATTAATAAAAAAACACAAAATATTTAAACGCGGAACCCTCGTAGCGGTTCATCCAATTTTTTTTTATTGGACAATGGAAGAAAATCTTTGTCCGCGCTGTTAATATGAATATCAAGGCTCCCGCAGACAGGCGCGACGACGGCTGTACTATACTGAGTTCGTTACAGAGTAAATCGGTTTTCTTTTCGACAGTCACGTACATGTCTACGCTTGAGGACATTTGGTAAATGTCAATGTCATCTGTAAATTTAGTTGTAGCGTGTAAATCGTATTTATTTTTATCTAGATTTAAATGTTGGTGTAGAACGAATTTGTTACGGCCAGAAATCTTTATGTTCGGGATTAGAATTGTCAGCCGCACTTTGAGAATATAGTCGTAGTTCTAAAACTAATTTTGAGGTGAAGTGTTCTGTGGTTTTTGAAATTAGTGCGTGTTTGTCAACTTTTTATATAGCAATTAAGCAACTATATAGCCTAATCAATGCAATGTTGCATATTCCTATTATTGATTTTACACTGTAGTTTTAGTGGGCTTGCAGTAAAATATAGGAGCTAAAAATATACCCGTCCGGAAAATAAACTCAAAACATTTTTGAAATGGTCGGGTAAAATCAAAAAAGATAGGTGTCAAAGTAAAATATGGTCATGCTGAATAAAAAAGCTTGCCATAAACGGACAATTTAATAGATTATATTTATATTTTACAGATTTATCTATTATACTATACTAAAAAGCACTAACTTTTCATCACTCAATCTACAACGTGTCGTTTTGCATCCTCATCAAATTTAAGGGTGTGGCATAGACAATCAAACCGAACAACTTTTTCCATGGCAGCAATAATCAGCCGTCCCATACATTTGCGTCGAGTAGGTATTGACGTTTTATAAGGGACAGTCGATTTTTTTTACGCAATTACGATGTTGGTCCTATGGAGAAAGTTGTTTGGTTTGATGTTCTGTGTCACACCCTGTTTTGATGAATCGGGTCAATCACAAAACTAGATACCAAACAACATAGATTTAGTAAGAAAATTATGCTGGTGTGAACAAAAGTTCACACGAGCATAAGTTACTCTTAAATACATATATTATATTAATTATTATTACCTATTTTGTTAGTTAGCTAGTTTTCCAACGTTTCAGTGGATAATTTGCAACACTGAAAAAGTTATATGTTTAAGTATAATGTCAAGAGATTGACAGCTGTCATCTGTCAATAGACAAAAATGGAGAGAAAAGTTAACACCCATAACAATAATTCTAATTTTCCGCACGTTTTCTCTTAACACATTTGACATTGGCAGAATTGTAGACATCGGCATCATTACCATAGAGGAATAATAGAATAGAATAGATTTATGCACACTTGCTTTCCCATATAACACACCGTGCTTCAATATGATTAGTCATGATTTCTATGATTATCAAAATAAGAAAAACTGTATTGTTGATAGTCGATGTCAATAACTGTAAGATGGACTAAAGGATTAAATGGAAAACGAACTATGAGTTTACTTCGAGGAGTAGATCCAGTCAGCAACACAAGTCGATTAACAGTTGAGTTTTCTAAATCTTAATAATTGAGAAAAATACTTCATTAAAATCCGAAGAGATGTAAATTTTAAAGAAAATTAACTTTTATCTATATATGAAAGGCTAAAAAGCAGGTTATCATATCATTTTGTGTTAATTTTGATGATGTCAAAAAGTAGCAGTGCTAATCGACTTCTGTTGCTAACCGTACCTATATGTAAGAAAAGGCTCAATCTGCCTAGCCTTTTCCCAACTATTTTGGGATCGGCTTCCAGTCTAACTGGATGCAGCTGAATACCAGTATTTTACATGGAGCGACTGCCTATCTGACCTCCACAAACTACTTACTGGGTAACACGATACCCCTTGGTCAGACAGTTTGGTAAGATTTTCGGGCTTCTAACGACCCGTAACGACTGTCAAAGATCCAAAAATGAGAGCCGAGACCAACGGCTTAACGTGCTTTCCGAGGCACGGAGGAGTCTCGGTATGTAAAGAACCCATCCACGGACCTACCACGGCAAGCGTATGTTAACTTGACCGATTGACCCGTGCGGCTGTTACTACTTATCCACGAGCCCCTCATACATGAATATTGATTGCCTTAAAAGCCATGAATATAAAAATATTGGCCAGACAAAGCAGCAAGCAACATATAACAGACAACACAAAGATATAAGAGTCTAGCTTACTATTGTTCAACGGACTCCTTTGACTTATAGCAGGTCAAATAAAAACATTGCGGTAAAGTAGCGCAACTCTATCGTCATGCGTCTTTCGTTCACGAATATTGTCTATGATTCCGTTCCAAACTGATGAATCCGAAATCATTAGGGAGTAGAATTCACTCCGACGTATCGGACTACTTTCGGACGGACCCGTTGCTTCGTTGAAGGACTTAAGGAGTAGCCCCCTGCCTACATTGATGTTGACTGGCTGTTTTTAGCCTAAAAGGCTAAAACCCACAGATCAAGCTTAATGTAAATATTCTGTCAAAGTTTTGCAGTTGGTAATTGAATTTTAGATTCTGTTTTCAATTCGTTAACTGAAGTTCTAGGTTTGGGCGGGGCGCGTCTGTCGCGTGCTGGATAGTTTATGGGCAAATACTGTGACGAGATGGGAAGAGCCTTGACCAGCCAGAAGGGCTCAACAGTTTATAAAAACACTGGTGGAGTATGTAATAAATTGAGGAGATGAATCTACTAACTTTTTTATTGATATCGATATGATTAATTTGTAGAGCCTGCACTATACTACTACGCAAAGTTCATCGAAGTTAAGGAGGATGCGCTAAGGTAGCTCGCGAAATTCAAATTTTCAGGTCAGTGTCAGGTTGCGTGTTGCCGTAACTAACATGGCTTTACAGAATTATAATCATTAGAATCAGCAATACAACTCCATAAGTTAGAATTGACATCAAACCTCATGATTTCATGAAATCGCTAGATTTGAGGTCAATTCTAACTTATGGCGTTGTATTGCTGATTCTTATGATTATAATTCTGTAAAGCCATATTAGTTACAGCCGCGAATCATATTTTAATCAAAATACAACCTGACACTGACCTGCAAATTGCAAAAAACGTAAGAAAATTTGAATTTCGCGGGCTACCTTAGCGCAAGCGAATACGAGAGTGTAGAAGGGCACTTAGCTTCGTTCAATCTCGGCTCCCCTCGGGTGACTTCCGATCATTGTCGGTTTTTGCGCCTGAGTCAAAGGACTCGAAGTGTCCCGAAGTTCTAACACGAAGCGTCTCACTACACTACTCGGCTCACTTCGGTTCGCTTTAAGATGCGATATACGCACGTAGTTATAATAGGCGAGAATGCACATTGCAACGGCAGTTTTTTTTCCGTTGGTGAAGTAATGTTTAGTAACAAGTAAGTAATCTTTCCGACCATTTTACTTTTGACAGCTCGAGTATCTACTAATCATTAGTGATGTCCTATTGCGTTACCGATTTGATTTCTTATAATAATCGACTTTATGAAGAAGTTTTAATTAATTTAATACATTGATATTTCTGTGGCTTGGTGCTAAAAGGGTCAAAGTACGTTTTTGTGACAAATTACATTTTACTGCCAAATGATTGAAAAAGTGATATATTTATGTGTACTAAAAGGGCGTAAGTGTAACAACAACCTCTCAAAAGATACTAGGTTAAAAAGGCCAATGTGATGTGTGCTTTCATACTGTTACACAAACATTATTAACTGTTAAAAGGGCTGCAGTGTACTTAAGCCAAGGGAATTTAAAAATAAACACTACGCTAGTAATATAGTCGGAACTAAAACGACCAAAGTTAACTTCCGTTTTTGTGATACAATCTTTGCTTTGGCTGCATAATTTAATATATAATATATATCCATACGCAAAATACGCGCATTACCGTGGAGTTGCGGATACCAGCCCGTATTACCTATATAATACATTGTTTACACACATTACATACATTATTTAATAAAGCAAAATATACCAATTATAATACATTGGCCCATTTTGCATTTGCACTAAAGACAATAATATTTTTACTATCCTCTTCTATTATACTAAAAAGACCAAAGTTACCATTTGTCATTAACATAGGATTCTTGTTAGTGCTAAAAAGGCTTAAGTAGCAAATATTTTCAAAAATATAAATTTTTTATTGAATTTGAATTTAATTAATAAATCAACCTACAAATATGTATCAAATGACAAAAAGAGATTTTGTCATTCTATAATATAACATGTAAATAGTAATTATCAATTCTGGTTCATTCTTCGAATGTATATTAGGTACTGAAAATAAGGATTATTGACAATGGCCCTTTTAGCAACAGGCTACAGATTTTATTTTAAAGAAAAAACAGCATCCATGAAGTATTGCATTTTCTCGTTTATGATTGCCTGTCCATAAATAATGAAATTCATAGGCCTGCTCAGGTACCTATGTCATAAGTAAAATAAATTATTAGAAAGATTATATATAATACCATACTAAATGTTTATACAACTAACTATTTATTTAAAATAAGCCGAGTCTGTGACGAAAATAAGCCGATTTATTTTCGAAAAAATCACAAGCTTCTCGAACTCAAGGAGAGTTTATAACGGAAAGAACCTTGATTGCCAATGTCAGACTATAGTAAGTCAGAGATGTCTTAAGCCTTAAATTCACTTGGTAAATATACTTAAGGAGCGGATATTCGAACGACTAGCGGTACTGATAACGCCATTACTTTCTTTAGTTTTATATTTCATGCCTAATTACTGGCAACTCTAATTAATTAGTATCTGTGTAACATAAAGTTCCTTCCGCTTTCCTTCTCCCTTCCACAACCCTTATAATGCCTAAGTGAGAGCGAGAAGGAAGATCCGCAATGGCGCGCATACGCTGCCGCCAAGAACATCCGCCAGTTCTCAATCAACATCGACGCCTGTTGGGTAAAATTAATCCCAAGTCGAAAAAGGACTCATATTTTCACCGCGAAGAACGAAGATTGCTATTGAACAGTGCAAGTGCGTGTATGTGTGTTGTGGAAAGTGCAGATTCTCGTCCGTACGTGATATCCTGGACGCGCCAGCCACGTGGCTAAGGAAACCCTTCTCGTCGTGTCGCCATAGCTCACCAGGCAGGTACCATCATCATTTTCCCACACCACCAAAACACCTACTTGTGTCACCGAACCGCCCCTCATACAGTCCACTAAGAAAATTTCGATTTTCACCCCAAGGCTTTAGGCCGCCGCAACATTTTTTGGTCCTTCGAGACGGATATCCGACATTTTTTGGTCCTACGATCACGGATATCCAACAGTTTTTGGTCCTACGATCACAGATATCCAACAGTTTTGGTCCCATGATCACGGATACCTATTTTTCTTTATCCTCTTGATAACGGATATCAATATTATATCCGTATATCATCATCCCGCAACTATATTTCATTTCAATCTTCGTTCCTTATACTCTTATACTAAACCGCTTTCATTTATTCATTTATTACAGTACCTACTTGTCATTGCGTACATTCACAGGTATTTCGCATCCCGCTCAACTTAATATTTTAATATACGTAGGTAGAAGCAAAATCTACCGCTCGCTCGCTTCGCTATCGTTCGGTACTATATTCGTAGGTACCACCTACCAATCCCGCACCGCGCGCAACTCGTTGAAGTTTGTGATTTATTTTAGCTATTATAAAAACCTACAAAAATATCGAAAATGCCTAAGAAAGTGACCATTGATTCGGATGATCAGATAGAGTCCGCGATTCAAATAGCACTGTCATGTCGTAATATGATTTTTGCCCGCATGCAAATCATTTACGATTTAATGGAAAAAATGAAGTCCGGTATGGAACCGGTAGAGAAGTTCTTGTGTGCGTGTGTCAATGTTGATGCGTTGCGCACCGAGTTCCTCGAGGCATTTAATAAATATAACTCGCTTCTTCTAAGACAAGACCCGGAAAATAATATTGATGATCAGTCGTGGATTAGTTTTGAGGAATTATATTGCTGCGTTAAATATAATTATTCAAGTTACTCAAAATCATCAGCCACATCGGCTCCTACTTCTAGTGGTAGTGGTGTCAATAAGCAAACAGTTCGCTTGCCTCCCATTGAAATTGTGTCATTCGATGGCGATATTCGTAACTGGCCCCTGTTCTATGCTAATTTTAAAAGCACGGTACACGAAAATAATACATTGACTGATTCGGAGAAATTATATTATTTGATGGGGAAATTGAAAGATAAGGCTCAAACCGCGTTCTCAGGAGTTTGCCCTAATGGCGATAACTACCAATTAATTTTTAATTCACTCATAAACAAGTACGAAGACAAACGTATGTTGGCTTCTAGTTCCCTTAATCGGATGTTTGAACATAAATCTTTTAATACCGCATCTATTCAAAATTTCGAATCCTTTTCTGATAATTTTGTTTCCGCCGCAAACGCATTAAAAAACCTTAAAATAAATGATTTATCAGATTTGATTTTTTTCCATGTCGCTATAAAAAAGGTTGATTCTGAAACCGCTCGACTTTTTGAAATGAACTCAAAAGACGAAATTCCTAAATTCGACAATTTAGTACAGTTCATTAAAAATCAATCTCGCATTTTACAAAATACTAAAGCTTTAAACAGCTTGAGTTTCACTCAGTCTAATAACAATCCTATAAATAAAAAAACGTTCAAAACTCCGCAACCGCAATCTTACACTGTAATTGATAAATCCGCTAAATGTTTGTGTGATAGCTTTGTTCATGAACATTTATTTAAATGTCCTGCCTTTTCTAAAATGACACCAAGTGATCGTTTCAAATCGGTGAAACAAAACGATGCATGTACTAACTGTTTAAGTATTAAACATAAGGCCAGAGTCTGTCAGTCTGAATCTAGATGTAAATCTTGTAAAAATAAACACCATACGCTTTTACACTTTAATCGCGAATCGCACGCGACTGTATTATCGAACGGTGTTGATGATACCGCACGTACACAATCGGGTTCAAACTCCACGGCTTCGAGCGAGCAAGATGCTCACGCCGCCGCCGCCGTGCCGCTCGCCGCCACCGCTCAGAGCGCCCCGCAATGTAATGCATCCATTGCTGCGTCGATCTTTTACGACTCGAACTCCCGCGTATCAAAGCCGCAATGTAATACGAATACTACTATTTTGTTGTCAACCGCTACTGTAATAGTTCGAGATTCATTTGGTAAGGAGCATTTTATTCGCTGTCTATTAGACAGTGGCTCACAAATTATTTTTATTACCGCAGAATGTTGCAAACGATTAGGTTTGACTAGACATTAATCTGATACGCCTTCCGTTAAGGGTATCGGTGGTACGGAAAAATCCGTTAAGGGTTCCGTACAATTCGCTTTCTTTTCCCGTTTTAATCCGAACGTTACTTTTAACGTTAATTCGCTAGTTGTCGATGCAATCACCGATAATTTACCCACCGCTCCCGTAGATACTTCCGCCTTGCCTTACTTAAAAGGTTTACCGCTCGCCGACGAATCGTTTGGCAAACCCGGTCGCATCGATGTGTTGATCGGGGCTTCGCTTTTCCCGCATCTTATGCTGCCCCGCGTAGTTAGCAGCAACTCCTCCGCGCCGCCCGCCATGCAGACGGTACTCGGTTACGTCATCATGGGCACTGTGCCCGCGCTGCCTGTACGTCGTAATAAGCCTCCACAGTCTTGTTACTCACATATTTCGCAACCATCCGACAAAGACTCGTTAGAATCGGCGTTGAAAAAATTCTGGCAGGTCGATGAAGCGCCCGTCACTCTTTCGACGAGCAAATCGCTCGACGAACTTGAGTGCGAGTACTTTTATAATTCGACCACGGAACGCGATGGGGACACAGGTAGATACTCTGTAGCCCTACCGTTTCGCAGCGATGTGTTCTCATTGGGGAACTCACTCGATATCGCGAAAAAACGTTTTTTCTGCCTAGAAAAGAAATTAGAATCCGCACCCGAGTTACGTACTGCGTATGATGACGTCATTCGCGAATATATTGATAAAGGATATTTATCTCCTGCTCCGCTCGATAGTTCAGACAGTAGTTGTCCTGACTATGTAATTCCGCATCACGCAGTTGTACGTTTAGATAAGACAACAACAAAACTACGCTCCGTGTTAGACGCTAGTGCTAAAACGAGTACTGGATTATCTCTCAACGATATTTTACACAGTGGCCCAAATTTACAGGGTGACTTGTTTACTATAATTCTGAATTTTCGATTGTTCGCATTCGCGCTCTCGGCTGATTGCCGACAAATGTTCTTACAGATTGAAGTAAGAGAAAGCGATCGTCGCTTTCAACGCATCTTATATCGTTTTAGTCCAAACGATCCTCTGGTTCTATATCAGTTTAACCGTGTCTGTTTTGGTCTCAAGTCAAGTCCCTACCATGCGATCCGCACAGTACAACAGTTGGTTCAAGACTATGGTCATCACTTCCCGCGCGCCAGCGCTATCATCGCGGATTCGCTGTATATGGATGACGTAGTCTACAGCGTAAGCTCCGAATCACGTGCAGTCCAGGTTTCGCACGAACTGATTAAACTCTTTAGAGGAGGTCAGTTTGAGTTGGTCAAGTGGACCAGCAACTCTCAAACTGTACTAAACAGTATTCCCGCGTCGCATAGGTTGACCGAACAACTAGAATTCGACAAGTCGGTAGAACAAAAGGTTCTCGGCTTGCGCTGGTGTAGGTCAAATGATTGTTTTGAATTTCTTATTTCCGCACCGCCAGACACGTGTACTAAACGTGCTATTCTGTCGGCCGTAGCTAGACTGTGGGACATCATGGGGCTTGTCGCGCCTGTAGTTCTCTATGCTAAACTACTTATCAAAGAATTGTGGTTACTGAAGCTCGATTGGGATGACACTCCCCCGCGTCACATCATAAATATTTGGCAAACTTTTCGCTCCGCCCTGCCGCTTTTAAATGATTTTAAAATCCCGCGCCATTTAGGTATTTTTGAAAATTGTATTCTTCGCCTCATTGGATTTTCCGACGCCAGTGAAAGCGCCTACGGCGCTGTCATCTATGCGCACGTCACTCGCAACGATGACGTAGTCGTTCAGCTGGTTTGTGCCAAGTCGAAGGTATCGCCGATTAAACCATTGACTATCGCTCGACTGGAGCTCTGTGGTGCCGAACTCCTCGCTAAACTTCTTCGCCGTGTTCATGACACTTATAATCCGCGTTATAATGTTACCGCTATTTACGCATTCACCGATTCAAAGGTGACTCTTTGCTGGATAAATTCTTCTCCGCATCGTTGGCACACGTTTGTGGCCAATCGTGTCGTTCGCATCGTAGACAACGTCCCCGCGGAACATTTCTACCACGTACCTGGTACTGAAAACCCAGCGGACTGTTTGTCACGTGGTTTAACACCTGACAAATTCATTGAGCACCCATTATGGTTGCACGGACCCGCTTGAGCTAAGCGCGACCCTTCCGAATGGCCCATACATAAGGTTACAGACTTGAATTCGGAACCCATTCCGGAAGAAAAGGTCCACGCGCACCCCATAGTCGCGGATTCAAGTTCGGACAATTCGCTTCTACTCGCACTCGCAGAACGTACGTCGTCGTGGACTAAGCTGCTGCGTATTGTTGTTTTCATATACCGCTTCATGAAAAAACTCCCGCGTCGGACTGACGCCGTTACCGCTAGCGACCTCGAGTTCGCTGAAACCATTTTGTGGCGTCATGTTCAAAGAAAACACTTCATGGATGATTATTCCGAGTTAAAAAATAATAAAATTTGTTCACCCGCTCTTATTAAACTCAAGCCATTTGTAGATGGTGATGATTTAATCCGCGTTGGGGGTCGATTAACTCATTCGGCTGAGGCCTATAGTACTAAACACCCGGTAGTGTTACCCCGGCATGATCGCATAGTTGAAATCCTCGTAGACTATTATCATATAAAATATTTACATGCAGGTCCAGAACTCACTATGTCGTTATTGCGCCATAAGTATTGGATTTTGTCCGCTAGACGCACTATTCGTCATAGAATCCACAAGTGTAACGCATGCCACAGGTGGAGACCGCGACCTCATGGTCCGCCGATTATGGGCGATCTCCCTAAATCTAGAGTAAATGTTGCAACCAAAGCTTTTTCTCATACAGGGTGTGATTACGCTGGCCCTATACAGTATGTGCCCGTACGCACTCGAGGTGCGAAGAGTCGCAAGGGTTATTTATGTATCTTTACCTGTATGACTACTCGCGCTGTTCATATTGAATTAGCTACAGATCTTACGACTGTGTCGTTCATAGCCGCGTTGAAACGGTTTTTATCCCGCCGTGGACCGGTACAATGCTTGTATTCGGACAACGCGACCAATTTTCGAGGATCTAATTCGTTTTTACGCGACTTGTATACTTTCATAAATAAAGAATACCGCCCGCGCTTTGAAGAGGAGCTCGCTGAGCATCGCATTAATTGGCATTTTATTCCGCCCGCGTCACCGCACTTTGGTGGATGTTGGGAGTCCATGGTGAAGGCCGTGAAGACTCACCTTTTCAAGACAATAGGTCAACAACTCCTATCTTATGAAGAATTAGTTACAATTCTCTCTCAAATAGAGTGCCTGTTGAACTCCAGACCTCTTACTGTTCTTAGCGCTGATCCGGAAGAGCCTAAAGCTCTTACCCCTTCGCATTTTTTACATACTGTACCGCTTAACTCCTTGCCCGCCACGGAAGTAGGTTTACTGTCTGATCACCTGCTTCAAAGACACTCTCTTATGGATAAATTAGTCCAGTCGTACTGGAAAAGATGGCGAAGCGAGTATCTTCATAGTTTACAATCACGCTTAAAATGGAATAAACCTGATGGAGACATGATTAAGGAAGGCACTGTAGTAGTGATAGTTAATGATAATGCGCCTCCTCTATCCTGGCCTCTAGGTGTTATTGAGAAGTTGCATACGTCTATAGACGGTAGCACGCGAGTCGTTTCAGTACGCACTTCTAATGGGATTCTTGTGCGACCTGTGGTCCGCTTATGCCCCATTCCTACTCAGTAATATCTTATTCAGTCCATTCCCTCTTTAGTTAGATTTAAGTGTAATTTCACTGTATATATTATTATATCATTCTCTTTAAAGGTGACCCTTTAAGGCCGCGAGGAATGTTAACGCCATTACTTTCTTTAGTTTTATATTTCATGCCTAATTACTGGCAACTCTAATTAATTAGTATCTGTGTAACATAAAGTTCCTTCCGCTTTCCTTCTCCCTTCCACAACCCTTATAATGCCTAAGTGAGAGCGAGAAGGAAGATCCGCAATGGCGCGCATACGCTGCCGCCAAGAACATCCGCCAGTTCTCAATCAACATCGACGCCTGTTGGGTAAAATTAATCCCAAGTCGAAAAAGGACTCATATTTTCACCGCGAAGAACGAAGATTGCTATTGAACAGTGCAAGTGCGTGTATGTGTGTTGTGGAAAGTGCAGATTCTCGTCCGTACGTGATATCCTGGACGCGCCAGCCACGTGGCTAAGGAAACCCTTCTCGTCGTGTCGCCATAGCTCACCAGGCAGGTACCATCATCATTTTCCCACACCACCAAAACACCTACTTGTGTCACCGAACCGCCCCTCATACAGTCCACTAAGAAAATTTCGATTTTCACCCCAAGGCTTTAGGCCGCCGCAACAGGTACCTTACCCTTTTGCAGAAATAAAATCCTCACTAAAATCTCTTCCGTTCTTTCCTCAACAAGGCAGAGGAACGCTTCCTAGTTCCTAGTTCCTAGTTAGAAGGTATGGTTTCCGCACTTAGTCCTTCATGTGGACCATTGTGCGTGGGCCATAGCGGCCTTCGGGGGGGAGTGGGGGGTTATTCCAACCAACCCACCTCATTCCAGAAGTCGATCAAGTCTCCAAGTCTGTTCAAAACATCTGCGAAAGATCTGGGTGTTCCAAGAGTTTTAGTTCTAATCTGGGTGACGCCTGTGCAATCAAAAAGCACATGCGTTACGGTTTCCTCAGCCTCCAGGCAGGCCCTGCACAGAGGACTGTCCGTTATTCCCATTGTGTGGAAGTGTTTGTTTAGTGAGCAGTGTCCTGTGATAGTTCCCGTCACCAGGCGCAAACTATGCCTGTCCAGGCGTAACAGACGTCTGGTTAGTTTGCCATCTATAGATGGCATGGCCTCCCTAGACTGCCTGCATCCTGGTGTCGAGGACCACCAACTCTCCGCCTGTGTATGAGTGGACTCCTGTAGCCACCTGCGTAACTGATTGAAGGGGATGGGTACAATTGGTTCAGGTCCACAGACTGACGTGCTAGATGCTCTCCTAGCTAAATCGTCAGCTGCGTCGTTACCCAGTGATCCGCTGTGTCCTTTTATCCATTGCAGTGTCACAGTATTGCGGTTATATACCGCTATACGCTCCAGTGCAATGTGACATTCTAGTGTAAGTCTCGAGGAGATGTGTTTTCTCTGTAAGGATTGGAGTACGGAGGCACTGTCGGAGAGTATACGTATACGAGTATCCGTGACTCTCCTTGCCTCTATGGCGTAAGCCGCTTGAATAATACCCACACACTCTGCCTGGTAGACAGTGTTGAACATTCCCAGCGAGCTGGATATGTTAATGTTAAGGTCGTATGAGAAGACTCCGACTCCGGTTCCGGAGTCGGTCTTAGATCCGTCGGTGTATACTCTCAGCTCTTGCGGGCCTGAGTAGTCACACCGTTCTTCTGTGAGTATTATGTTATAGTTCTTTTGAAAGTAGTGTTGTTTCGGTGCTCTATCGCATGGTGACGCCATCATTGGTTGTCGTTTGATCGCGTCCTCCTTTATGCGTGTATGCTTGATTCTAGAATCATTACTCAAGGTTCCTGCTATATGGAGCCTAAAGGCAGCCAGGGCTGCCTCCTCCCGCACGATAAGGTGCAGTGGCGGCAATCCCAGCATTACCTGTAGTGCGGCCGTGGGTGCCGTTCTTATGCAACTAGTGATCGCTACGCATGCGAACCGCTGCAGCTTTTCGAGATCTCTACGGGCTGTGCTCAAGTCTGTCCTGGGCCACCAGACTAGTGAGCCATATGTGATGATTGGTCTGATAACAGTGGTGTATAGCCAGTAAGTGACCTTGGGGCCGATCCCCCAATTCCTGCCGAGCAAACGCTTGCATTGCCACAGGGATATACTGGCTTTTGTGATGATGTAGTTGGTATGTTTAGCCCAATTCAGCTGTTTGTCCAAAAAGATGCCCAGGTATTTGGTTTCAGTTGATAGGCTTAGGGTAGTTCCAAAGAAACGTGGTAGTTGTAATGTTGACAGCTTCCTCTTTTTTGTGAAGAGAATCAGCTCGGTTTTTGTGGGATTCACTGATAGTTTGTGTTTGCTGCACCAGTCCTCTACTATTTTCAAAGCTTGGCGCATAAGATTACATAAGGTGTTTTCGTGGGTGCCATTTATTATTATGGTTAAATCATCGGCGTAGCCTACGGTGTAATATCCTTTGTCATTGAGGGTTTTAATGAGGCTGTCAACAACCAGGTTCCATAACAGCGGAGAAAGGACTCCCCCTTGCGGGCATCCCTTTGCCACAATGGCCCTTGTGCTGTCGTTCACTGTTACCTGCACAGCTCTTAATTTGAGCATGTTGGTGATCCAACCTCTTAGTGTCAAGTCTATGCCATGTCTGTCGAGGGCCATGTTGATGCTGTCAAACATGGTTTTGTCAAAGGCGCCCTCTATATCAATGAAGGCAGCCAAAGATGAGCATTTGTGGTCCACTGCGCATTCAATTTTGGATACTACACTGTGCAGTGCAGTTTCAGTTGATCTGCCAGTGGAGTATGCATGCTGTTGTTTATGGAGTGGTTTTACCCGAAGAGGTCCATCACGGATATACCTGTCACAGAGTCTCTCGAGAGTTTTCAGTAAAAATGATGTGAGGCTTATAGGTCTATAAGCCTTAGGTTGTGTATAGTCGGGTTTTCCAGGTTTGGGTATAAAGATGACTTTCACTTCGCGCCATGCAAGGGGTGTGTATCTGAGTGCAATGCAGGCTCGATATATCTCTAACAGCCATGGTGTCAAAAGATCCCCTCCCCACTGCAGTAAGGCTGGGAAAATGCCATCCAGTCCTGCAGCCTTATATGGCTGAAAGGAGTCGATAGCCCACTTTATCCGGTCTTTTGTTACTATGTTGTGTGCTCTAGACCAATCTTGCTCCGTTGGGGTCCATTCCGATTCACCCTCCCACGTCCTGTCCTCTAAGAGTCTACAGTCTGGAAAGTGGGTCTCAAGAAGGACCTTGCTAGTTTCTTGGTCGGTCGTTGTGTATGAATTATCGGGTTTTTTCAGCGCGCCAAGAGTTCGGTCCTGATCGGTTGATAGGATCTTTCTTACCCTTGCGGCTTCATTATTTGTCTCAATTGATTCGCAGAATCTCCGCCAGGCGGTTCTCCTGGCATTTCTGATCTGCTTCTTGTATTTGTATTGTGTCTCTTTGTATATCTCCCAGTCATCCGGGAGTCTAGTGTTTTTTGCTCTGTTGAATTGTCTACGTAATGCATCTCTGAGTTTACTAAGTTCAGCATTCCACCAGGGGTTTCTCTCACCCTTGGTTTGTGGCTCTCTTAGTTTACAGCATGCACAGTATGCTTCGATTAGGTATTCTGATAATTTTGTCACGGTATATTCCAGTTGTGCCTGGTCTCTTATGGTTACCTGTGATAAGTGTCTAACTAGTAGTGAGGCTAGGAGCTGTTTAAACCTGGGGACATCAGTGCGCCGCGGGTTTCGCCTCGATGTGGGTTTCCTTGTGTTGGTTGTTAGTGTAAAGCGGATCCTTCTATGATCTGAGCAAGAAGGCTCGTCCGACACGTGCCAGTTTGCAATAAAATTAGCCGCGTTTTCTGTAGCGAGTGTTAAGTCAATTATTGTCTGACCTCGAGCTGTGACCCAAGTGGGTTCTGAGCCGCGGATTACAATGTTAAGATTAGTAGAGAATAAATAAGTGGATAATACCTCTCCTCTGGGGTTCGATGCGTCGCTGCCCCAGAGTGGATGGTGGGCATTTGAATCGGTGCAAATGATGAGGTCCAATTTTGCGTGCTCGCAGTGCTGCACCAGGTCGGCCATCTCCTTCGGAGGACACTCAGCATCCTCCCCCGGCATGTAGACCGAGGCCAGCACAACATCTGGTATATCGCCTACAGTATTGAGCCTGATAGCTGTCAGGTCTCTGGAACAGAATTGGGTAAGTGGTGTGATGGGAATGTCTTTAGGTATGTAAGCACAGGTTCTTGGTTTTTCTGAGCCATGTGTGTTGAGAATTAGCTTACCTCCGATGTTACCGATGCCGCATATTCTATTATTTCTGATCCACGGCTCTTGGATCAGAGCTATAGTCTGGGGCTTTACCTCCAGCGCCCTGCGTAAACTAGCCGTGGCAGTCTGGCTATGCTGGAGGTTAGTTTGGATGATACTGAGGGTTGTTGACGGTGGCAAGGTGGGGCTAGTCGGAGATGGATCCATCTGATGATCTACCCCCTACCCCCACCCTGTTCTGGTCCTCGTGTGGATCACTCGGCGACGAAGCTAGAAGCTTTTCGCTCCAACCGGGCGATGTAGGCTGAGTCGGCTCATCGTCATCCATTGCCGCACGAGCCATGACCTCCTCCAACTGTGCCATTTCCGCGTCCTCTGTCCGTGTCGTCGTCTGTGTCGTTGTCCGTGTCGTCGTCTGTGTCGTTGTTACGTTCGTGCTGTCAGTCTGGTCGCCAGAGGGTTGGACCGTGGGCCAGAAGCGCAAGTATATCGAACCAAGTAGGTACGATATCCGTCGCTCCCTGGCCCAGACCCTATCAACATCCTCCAGTGGCACACCCAGGGTCAAAAAAGTCCCGTAGTTGTCGCCACCGACGGTTGTTGCCCTATATAGGGACCACCTGGCGATGTCGTACCAGGTATTCTGACGAATCAGAATACCTTGGAGCCGGGCTACGTCACCTGTATAACGAGGGACGAAGAGCGCGGCTCGGGCACGGGTGGGTACGTCTGCTTGTCTCAGTACTGTCAGTGTGTTTTCAGTGTCCGGTAGTCTAATTTTCGGAGCGTTTTGAGTCAGCCAGGTTAGGGCGTTTTCGTCTTCGCACCATATCTGCACCGTGCCCTCCGCTACCCGTGGGTATCCGCGGAAGGCCGGGAGTGGTGCTGTCGAATCCGTATCCATCAGCATATCCTCAAGACTCTTCTTAATAAATTCTGCTTCTTCTTTAGTCAGGTCTCTGGAGGGCGGAGGGAAACAGATAGCTACGGCCAACCCCTTAGGAATGTCCTTCGTGGCCCGCGCGTAGGTTTTCCGTTCCCCCTGAGCGGAGTGGACCCTCACACGTTTGGAGTCCCCTTGGATCGCACTCGGAGAGGCCGTGTCGTCGGGGCGCTCCCTCTTTACCGGCCCCGAACCGCTTGGTCCAGGCTGCGGCTCAGAGGTGCTTGGCAAGGCATTTGCTGCCAACATCCTCTTGTGCAAGGCTCCACCCCGCCTTTTCCTCCTGTGTCTGGGTCGAGTTGGGTCGTGGGTCCTGTCCATAGACTCGGGTCGACTGGCGACCCTGGCAGACTCTACTGTGTTCGGGGACTTTTCGCGCCGGGTTTCCCCTACGCGTACTTGTCCCTGTCCACTTATCACCGCGAGCGGGGACTTATCGCGCCGGGTTTCCCCTACGCAGACTTGCCCCCGCTCACTTGGTTCCGCGTCCAGCCGCTTTTCGCGCTGGGTTTCCCCCTCGCGTACTTGCGGCCGGTCGCGTACCTCCCCTTCGGCGTCCGATTGCGCTTCGCGCCGGCTAGTGCCTACGCGGATTTTGCGCTTTCGGTCGCCTAATTCCTTCTCCCGGGTTATGATTTTTCCGCGCTTTTGTTGCAGCAGGCGTACTTCATCAACCGGGAGAGTGGTAGAGCTGCCAGGCCCATCCTCCTTCCCAGTCCTTCTTTGTGCGTGTGTCAATTCGTCTAGCCTGACTTCGATCCTCTCACGCTGGAGTGCCAGCGTGCGAAGTTCGCCGTCTAGGCTCGCAATAGGTGCTTTGTCTTGGTCGTTGTCTGGGTTATAGGTGACGCTCTTTCTCACGATGCTCTGTTGCCAGAGGCTCGTGGACGTCATAGGTGCGTGAGTCGCAACCGAAATTGGGTTTGTTGGCGCGTTGGTCGCAGCCGTGGTCTGAGTTGTTGGCGCTTGTTCAGCAGCCTGAGTTGTTGGCGCTTGTTCAGCAGCCGGCCGCGCTGTAGAGCACGGCACCAAATTGCAGTTGGATGCCCCCCCCAGATTACGTTGGGAGCTGACCGCCATAGCGGTGTGGGATTCCCCGGCTTGGCCGGGACCCACCTGGGTAATATTATTTTCCTGCTGCTTCATGGTTTCGGAGGGTGGGCTTTTGGATAAGAGGTTACCCCTCCTCTGGGACCGACAGGATATAGGGATGGGAGGGAGGGACAATTCAAGGATAAAGAGGTCAAGGGTTGTAAGGTAACCCAGGCCTGGGAGTTGACCTGGGATTTAGGATCGATGGAAGATCAGGATAGGAAGGAAAGGACTTGTTTAGGATTATGAGTACACACGGCTACACACCGAGCCACTCCCCCCCCCCCAAACAGACCGACCCAACACTATACAGATGTGAGATCAGCCCGCAAGGGGAAAGCGCCGCCCGGTATGCAGCCATGTGCACATGGAACATGGAAAAGGGGTTTATAGGTTACCCTAAGCCTGTGATTTGACCTTCGGGAACTTCTCTTGTCCGGGATCTTTTTCAAGATGCTTCGGCCGCGGGATCGACCTGACAGTCGATCCCGCAGCCGGAGTTGGGCTATCCGCAACCTGCCCACCCGCTCGGTTGCAGGAGAAGAAGTGCCTGGCAGCCTGGGTCGTCCCACTGCTGATGCGCAGATGCATAAGCGTTGGGACGGTCCAGCGCACCCCGAGAGGAACGCTTTTAATATTTTAAAACTCATAGTAACCTGTATTTACTCCATCATTTCCCATGAAACGGTGACTGTACTCGACGCTATTGTTAAACAGTTGCAGGGCCATTTATTGCCAATATTACGTACATAGTTATCTTAAAGTAGATTACACTGTTGTATAGTTGACACACTAGATAAAAGCACACTTCATGTGAATAAAACTCTGGTGTGGTGTATGTTGTAACGCTTAATAGTGATATTGAATTTTAAATAAATAAGAAATTATTCATTTATTTAAAATTCAATGCCAGTATATTGTAGCTGCATCAACATATGCATACCTATACAGAGGAAAGCGCGCCGCGCGCGCCGGCCGAGTAACCGACCACTGCTGGCGCATGGCTATCGCCACCGCGATGGTGGCGCTCCCGTTCGTGCATAGTGTGAACTAAAGACAATACGTGCAGTGCCGTGGCCGTGGTTGGTTTACTTAATTTGCAATGTTTTAAATTCACCCGCAACAATATTTTTAATTTTTGTAAAGAGTATAAATAGCTAAGCATACCTAAAATAAACTCAGTACTATTCAGTGTCTTCTCTTTTAATGATCTCCAATACCTAACAATATCAAAGGGGTAGGCAAAGGTGTATCGGTCACCGTAAGATCGTGAAAACCGTTAGTTTATAATCTGTCGGTATTGTTTCCGTTAGATTATAAACTGTCGAAAAATAGGTGACTGAAAACTGTAGCCAACCGCGATAGCGGCCGGCGAGCGCTACTTCCAAGCTAATCGTAGCTAGGCAGGCTATTTAGTATTAATGCAAGGTGTAGCAAGCAAGTTTGATACCAGTTCACGATTTGTCGATTTTCCATGGATAGATAATAAACTATCGAAAAATAATGCGTCAAATTGTAAATGGTTTTTTGTAGTTCACAGTTTTTCGACAGTTTATAATCTAACGAAAATAATACCCACAGATAATAGGTAACCTATGAAATTGCCGTTTTGTATGAAAAAATTTAAACGAATTTTTTTCATGCATTTTTTATTTGTATTAATCGAAGTAATCACCCATGCAATCAATGCATCTTTGCCAACGCAGTGGCAGTTTATTGATGCCCTTCTTAAAGAAATCAGCTGGACGGGAGGCAACAAATTCTTCAAAGGCATTTTGTACTGCCTCTCGGGTATTGAATTTTTTTCCCGCCAAGAAGTTATCCAAATTCTGGAAAAAGTAGTAGTCTGTAGGCGCAAGGTCTGGTTAGTAGGGCGTATGACGGAGAGCTTCCAACCCCAGTTCTTGCAACTTGGAGACCGTCTGCTGTGCAGTATGAGGTCGCGCGTTGTCGTGCAGGAGCAGCGGAGACGAGCGATTGACCAATGCTGGTTGGAGATGTGCCAGCTTCTCCATCATTGTGTTCGTTCTTCACAGTACACATCTGAAGTAATGCTCACCCCGTTTGGTAAGAAGCTGTGATGAATCACACCGGCGCTAGACCACCAAACAGTGACCATCACTTTTCTAGGGGTAAGTTTTCGTTTAGGGCATTGTTTAGGTGCTGAACCAGGATCCAACCAACTTGCTGAGCGCTTGCGGTTATCAAACAGAATCCATTTTTCATCGCAGGTAACAATGCGGTTCAAAATTCCTTCATTTGTGTGTCTGTTGAGCAGTGCAAGGCACGTCTCGACGCGTACTTCGCGCTGGCGACCATTGAGTTCGTGGGGCACCCATTTGTCAAGCTTTTTTACCTTGCCAATTTGACGCAAATGGACCAATATTGTTTTGACGCTAACGTCGAAAGCTGCTGCTAATTCAGCCGTAGATTGTGTATCATCAGCTTCTACAATCGCCTTTAATTCGTCATTGTCGACCAGTCTTCGGACGACCGCGAAGTTCATTTTTCAGGTCGACATTTCCAGAACGGAAGCGAACAAACCAATAACAAGTGGTGCGTTGGTTTGTAGTGTTAGCTCCGTAAACGTCGTTGATGTTGCGTGCCGCTTGTGCCGCGTTGCTGCCACGACGGTACTCATATTCCATAATTACTCGAATTTTTAACGTATCCATGATGACGAAAAAGATTGAAATGCGATGAAAATGTAACACTAATCAATAAACAAATGACTACTTTTGGAAAAAAAAATCCATGTTTTTAAAATAAAATTAATTTGAAATTAGAATTCTTAGCCAAACAAAAATTATTTTGATTTGAAATGGCCAGTACTGCAGAACGGCAATTTCATAGGTAAAGACCTAATATAAACTAACGAAGTTCATAATTATACGGAGACATATCTCCACATTTTACCAACTATTTTATTATACCTACCCTGTTTATGGGTCATTGTCATATTATGTCTGTTGTACCTCAGAGTCCGGGCTACTAATGAGAATTTTAGAATGAAAAACCAAATAACCAGTCGTGGTTGCTACAACCAGACCAATGAAGCAATCACTCCTATGCCAGACAACCTCTGTTTGACTGATATTTATATTGTTTTCGCTTCACAAGAACGCTGCTGGCTTCTCCATATTACACCCCATAGAGCTCGGAGACGCCTCGACCGACGCGGTGATTCTTTGCTTTGTATTAAACCTTAAAGGTTTCATACTTCCGACATTTTCGTTTTTAAGGTTTAGTACTCGATTTGGGTGCCAAATGGAACCCTATTACTAAGCCTCCGCTGCCCGTCCCAGTATCTGTTAGCGGGCTGTATCTCATGAAACGTAATAAGTAGACAGTTAAAATTTTCACAGGTCGTGTACTTCTATTGCCGCAATAACAAAAACTAATAAAAATGAAATAAAGCACAAAATTAAAGGAGCTCCCCATACGAGAACGCGCGCAGTCGTTACCTGTGTTTAAAAGGCTCGTAAAGGAAATTATTTGTCGTTGTGATCTTGTTCACGTAACTGTAAATATCTTTAGTCTTCATTTGTTTTCGTTGTTCATATTTAGTATGTATCTATTATTTAGGCTATGTATGTATCTATTTTAGTATAATATTGTAAGTAGGCACATAATAGTTACACCAAAGACAGCCCCATTTCATATCTAGGCAAATCACTGTCCATTCTAAGGTTGCCTGGAAGAGATTGCAGAAAGCGATAAGCCCGCCCATTGTATATTTTGTAGTGTTTGATTATGTCTTTTTTTGTTATGTATTTTTGTGGTGTATATATAAATAAAGTATAAATAAAGTATATATAAATAAATAAATAAATAAGAATGTGTTTTTTTTTTTAACTGAAGCATTTACTTTAAATATGTAGTGTTAAATATTATACGGTGGTACGAAATCCTTCGTTTGCGAGTTCGATTCGCACTTGGCCGGTTTATTCTTAAATTCATAATATCATCACGTTGTTAGCGTGACGTGTAACACAATTTATGTAAAACGTAATTTTCCCCCCGAACATCCCTTTCATACAAAAAATCATTCTTCAAATATCACTTTGTACCTATTTTTGTCATGTCTACGTCATCACAAGCCAATTATCATGTCATTAACTTACTGAAAGCAGGCTTCAAATTACGTCATTCAGTGTTTGAAAGACCATAATGTAAGAAGGCTTTTGTTTTAAATATGAAAGGTAATGATTACTTGTATTGTTGATCGTTCGTTTCATTGTGATGATTTTGCGGACTTCTGGTTTTAAAATTGTGTTTGTTGGATATTTAAAAAAAATCAGCTGAATAATAATGTTAGCTTTGTGATCTTCTTTCAAATACCAATTTATAACGGTATAATCGGTCTATTATTGTAATATAATGATTAGTTAAAATTCTATGCAATCTTATTCGAGTAGTTTTGATTGAATAACAAATAAAAAGGAATTTTCAGTTACCAAAATATTATTTGAGTTCTCTTCTAGATACCTACCCATTATTATCGTTTACCAAAACAAGTCAGTCAAATTGTGATTGTTTTTCTCTTAGCCATCAAAGATGGAATCGTTTCTTCAAATTGACGTCACAGTACAAAGTCTCAATGGCGGGGGACATCATCATCATAATCATAATCATCTGAAAGATGTCTATCAATTGCTGAACAAAGAACTTCACCATTGATTTCTACAATCCAAAAGACACACATGTAGGTACGTCCAAAAAGGAGATAATGTTAAGCGATTTTCAAACAAATTCCTTTCTGATATAGCGGGCGCATGACACTTTTTAACCGACGAAAAAAAGGAGGAGGTTCTCAATTCGACATGTATATAATATATAAATATATATATATATTTTTTATGTGTGACCACGCATATCTTTTTACAGAGTCGTCCGATTTGAAAAAAATATTGTTTTATTCAAGAGAGTAGGTAGGTCCTCACAGTAGGTCCCATATAAAATGTATTAATTTAGCTTGGGAAGTTTTTGAGTTAGCTTCAATAATACGTATTTTCCTCACTTTTTATGTGGATGATGTTCTAGTTTCTTTTTTTTTTTTCTTTTTTTTATTATTTAAAACAGTTTACACACATAGGTAGGTAGACAGGTAGTGGTGTTAGAATTTGTATAGGGTAGTACCACAACTAAAATGTGAAAAATAAAAACTTTTTTACAAAAAAATACAACCGAACTTCCAAAAACAACACTACAAAGTGAAAAATAACTTTAATTCGGAAGTCGGTGGCAAAAAAGCAAAATACATTTAACGAGACACCGACTTCCGTAATTAAAGTTATATTTCACTTTATAGTGTTGTTTTTGGAAGTCGGTTGTATTTTTTTGTAAAAAAGTTTTTATTGAACACTCATTTTCATTCAAAATGTTGGCAATAACTTAGTCGGTAAAGGATAAGATGCACTTCAAAATTAACCTTAAGGTGATTAACATAATGGGGAATATGCAAGTAATGTTTTTTTTTTTTAATAAAGCACAGTGATGTATACGTAAACCCAAGAAGTTACTAATTTTTGTTGCTCAAAGCATTGATTAAACTCCAACAATTTTCTTCTATAATTCAAGCATCCGTTATTGTCGCGGCCATACTGTGACGTCATAATTCACGATACTGCTTTGTTTATATCTCTTTTTTAGCCACAAATCATATATATATAATAGGCTGGGGAAAAAGTTTCTTCGCATTTTTTAAGAAAATTCAAAACATTTTTTAATATACATTATTTACATTTATCTAAAGTATGTAAGTACCATTTTGTTCGATAACATTTTGCCATCTTGTAGGTAGGGACATGATCCCATTGCTATAGAAATTTTGGGACTTCTGATCAAAATACCGCGACAAGTGGTTTTGGCAGTCCTCTCGTGATGTTAACCTGACACTGCCTAAAGAATTCTGAAGAGACCGAAACAGGTGGAAATCTGAAGGTGCAAGGTCAGGACTATACGGCGGATGCATTAACACCTCCCAGCCAAACTCTCTTAATTTTTGCTGAGTGGCTAAAGATGTGTGAGGTCTAGCGTTATCATGATGAAAAACCACACCCCTTCTGTTGATTAATTCCGGCCGCTTTCTCTCAACTTCTTGCTTTAATCTCATCAGTTGTTCGCAGTAGAGTTCAGAATCGATGGTCCTGCCTGGTGAAAACAGCTCATAATGAATAATGCCCTTCCAATCCCACCATACACACAGCATCACCTTGTTGCGAGTAAATCCGGGTTTCGCCACAGTCTGTGAAGCCTGACCGGCCTTTGACCACGACCTTTTTCGCACGTTCTTGTCGTACGTAATCCACTTTTCATCAGCAGTTATCAGCTTCTTCAAAAATGGTTCGGTTTCATTACGTCGTAATAAAGAATCACAAATGAGTACACGGTTCATTAGGTTTCTTTCAGTGAGCTCGTGAGGTACCCAAATATCGAGCTTTTTTGTGTACCCAGTTTTTTTCAAATGCGCCAAAACTGTTTTGTAGTCAATTTTTTTTTTTTTTTTTTTTTTTTTTGTATTTTTTGACGACACGGTTGGCGCAGTGGTTGAGCGATTGACTGCTGCGCAGCATGTCGCGGGTTCGATTCCCGCACGGAACAAATATTTGTACGACCTACAAGTATTTGTTCCGAGTCTGGGTGTTTTTCTATCTATAATATGTATGTATTTACAAAAAAAAAAAAAATGTATATAAGTAGTTTATAGCCATCTCGTTACCATAACACAAGCATTAGGTTGCTTAGCTTGGGGCTAGATGGCGTTGTGTGATATGTCCAAACATATTAATATTTATTTAATATTTTTATTTAATTCCTAATAATTTACTTCGTAACTACTGATATGCCGATCTTGCTCCACTTTTTCAAAAATGGCATCCATTTTATCCGTAATAGGGCGACCAGAGCGACGTGCATCTTTGACATCAAAATTTCCGGATTGAAAACCCTTAAAGCAAATTTGTGCTACTCTCACAGACACCGCACTGGGTCCATAAACGTCGCAAATTTTTTTCGCGGCTTGCGTTGCATTTTTACCTTTTTTGTAGTAAAATTTTAAAATGTATCGAATTTCTTCATTAGATTCACTCATCTTGACAGTACGGAAAACAAATGAAAATCACACATTTTCCTAATTTGAATTTGGAATTATGTTTTTTAAAATTTAAACTTTCAATGATATCAAAACCAGCCAGATATAAATAGTATAGCCAAAGAGATTTTATTTTAAGTTCATACATACTATAATGCGAAAAGACTTTTTCCCCAACCTGATATATATATTTTTATTGATGCTGAAATCGCAGTTACGAACTTACCTCAGTGAGAATTCAAACAGTTTGCAAAGGAAAAGATTATTTAAAGATTAATTCACATAACTTTTGAGGTCACTTCCGGCATTTTCGAAGACATCGCGTTTGCGTTCCGTTCCACCAAAAAACGTAATAATGAATCTAATATATAAAATTCTCGTGTCACAGTGTTTGTAACAAAACTCCTCCGAAACGGCTTGACCGATTCTTATGAATATTTGTGTGTATATTCAGTAGGTCTGAGAATAGGATGCAAACTATTTTTCATACCTGTAAGTGATAAGGGTGGTCCACCCCAAAAAATTTATGTTTTATTTTTGGACAAATATTTATATTTGAATTTTTTTTTCGTGATCTGTCTGAAGAACATCACCAATAAGGTATTAATGTACTTCTAGGGTGTTTCCCTCCCTCGTAAACATTTACTTTGCCAAATAAACTCTTAACCTAATACAGCAAGTTTGAAAACCATTCAAACTTTTACTCACACTACTAATAATGGTCGCAAAGATTCTTCTGAACGAAACTCGATTCCTGGGCAAATTAGTTTTTCCTAGGCCAAAGGGAATTCATGTAAAACGTGTTAGGTTAGGAGTAACGTTCGGAAAAGCCAGACCGAAGTAGTTGATCTTGTTATCAAAACACAGGCTTCAGGCTAAAGTGATTTGTGTGCAAAATGATTTGAGAATCTGGCAGGATTTCTTGGTTATTGAATTATAATCTGAATTTATAGTTTTCCGAATCTCAATTTATAATTATCAAAGGGAAATAATAAAATAATTTTGACTTCGATTTCCCGATATAGGGCCGTTTGTTCTATCTTCAGATGTTTTTTTTTAATTTAGGAATTAAAATCGCGGTTTGACAGCTTTTTTACAGAAAAAAATACAGAACATCATATTTATTTTTCAGCTATATGTTATCTGAATATTTGAAAACCGGCCAAGTGCGTGTCGGACCACGATTGGTTCAGTAGTTGGGGTGTATTTATCCCAAAAACAAATTTAACATTGTAGTTGAAAACATGTTCTACCATATATCGTTATACATCACGGTCAATTCTCTAACTGCAAATGTAAGATTGTAATCGCATAAATGTGATATAACTGCAAATTAAAAAAAAATCCTTTACTTGTGCTATAAGACCTTGCTTCTTACCAAAATTCATGATTCTAGGTCAACGGGAAGTAAATAATATGAAAGAAAGAAAAATATTTTATTTGGGACACGCACAGGAAATACAGTTAAAAAGGAGCATATAAAAGTAACAAAATAACATTAAAAAACAAAAAAAAAAAAAATTAAGTAAAGAAATAACACTAGATATTCGAATAAATAAAAATTCAGACTAAAAAAAAAAGAGACCTGTGCGAGGCCAAAAGGGCTCCTATCTCAGCACAAAGCACAAATATGCAGAAAAAAAAAAGATAAAAAAAAAAAGATAAATATGTCACATAAATGGCCATATTTTTGTATTGCGTTGACTTAGAAGCTTGATTTTTTAACACTCTAAGGGACCGTAGACTTACGTAACATAATCAGCCTATAACGTTCCCACTGCTGGGACACAGGCCTCTTCTTTGTGAGAGGAAGCGACACAAGTCTTAGAAGTTTTGGTTCTAGGACATGCCGGTTTCCTCACGATGTTTTCCTTCACTGTTGTGAGAGCAGTGATGATGAAATAAATTACACAAAGTAATGTGCCTGCCTGGGTTCGAACCCATGACCTACGACACGTAAGTCGGGGCCGTTAACACTAGGCCACCACAAACAGACAGCCGGACAACGATGTGATCCTATTAGGGTTCCGTTTTTCCTTTTGAGGTACGGAACCCTAAAAATTGACTCTTTAATCTATATATCTGCTAAGCTCTTCTAAGTCGCACATATAAATTATATTTGACCAGCTGGAACTTTAAAAACACCTGTCATAATCAAGATGATCACCGTAGTGACAAATTTTTTTTGTCCGTAAAATAGATTATCAAAAAAATTTTAACATGTATTTTTTCTTTTTTTATGTACCTAATCTAAAGATTACGGCGATACATTGAGTTAAACTGAGGCATGACGTCACTCTTTGCTAGATTTTATACGTAGTTTGTTATAGTTGTAACGTAGCGAGCCTCCACTCCCCGACTTTAATGCGTTTTTTTTTTTTATTAATATGATAAAGCAAAAAATACGTGTTATTTTTTTATCATCTGACTGACGGCCTAAATAGAATTTCTTTTTTTTTATCCAGGCATCATTTCTTTTTTTCCCCATTGCGTACTCACTCACAATCCCAATGTCATTCGATTTAACAGTTCAACAATATTCAAAGTGTTATTTGCGTTGTCCAGCGGATGAATTATTCAAACATATGAAGTTATATGAGTGTGTTAGGTACGCAATTGGGCTACCGCTCAGTCGCTAGGTATCACCGGTGCCACATTGGATTGGTGTAAGTCATACCTTAATAATAGGCCATCTTTAGTTGTTATAGAGGGTGATGAGTCAGACCCTTATTTTGCAACTTCAGGTGTACCACAGGGATCCAATGTGGGGCCATTGTTTTTCATTATATTTGTGAATGATATTTCAAACGTATTTAAATATTCTACGCCGTACCTATTTGCGGATGATCTGAAGTTGACACGCATAATTCGGACTGAATCCGATATTCAGTTGCTACAAACGGACTTAGATAGCTTATCTCAGTGGTGTACGAAGAATAAAATGTATCTAAACTGTACCAAATGTCACCACATCAAATTTACCAGAAAGCGGAATAAAATTCAATCGAGCTACAATATTCAGGGAAACACATTAAACGAAGTAACAGTTATCCGGGATTTGGGAGTGTATTTGGATAGTAGTCTGAGGTTTATAGAACACATTGACAAAATGCTCAACTCAGCTTATCGGGCTCTTGGATTTATACTGCGATCCTCCAAAGAATTCAAAAAGCCTTCCACGACACTTCTGTTATACAATAGCTATGTAAGAAGTCAATTAGAATACTGCAGCACGGTCTGGAATCCAACATACCAGGTTCACACAAGTCGAATAGAAAGAGTCCAGAAGAGACTTGTTCGTCATCTAGCTTTTCGGTTTAGAGTTAGGAATTTGATATCGTACGCAGACAAGCTGAATCATTTTAAAATAATTCCTCTCAAGTCTCGCCGTACAGTCTCTGATTTGACATTCTTGTTCAAATTACTTAATAATAGTATTGACTGTCCAGATCTTCTTAGCAGAATAAATTTTAGTGTCCCTGTCAGAATTCCGCGTTATCCTCGCCCGTTACTCAAAGCCCCACGATGCCGAACAAATCTGGGTAAACATTCACCGGTTTCCAGGATGACCCAGCAGTACAATGCCTTAATATGTACATCAGAAGACTTAGACATCTTTTCTAATACTCTTGGTAAATATAAGTCATTAATCCGTGCACAATTAAATGATATGTGAGTGTTGAACTGCCTGTCTAATAATGTATTGTTTGCTATATTTATTTATCTATGTTTTCTTTGCTTTTTACTCTTTATTTTTATTTAATTTAGATTCAAATGGTCACCATTAATTAATATAATATATTAGTGTAGCTTTTAATAATAATTTATAATTTTGTGTTTGTTTCTATTGAATGATGTGGTCTCCTTTAATTGAGGGAGCACATGGACTTCTGTTCGTGTCTTTTATTATATTGCATGTAAGGTGTATTCTTTGTTGGAGATCCAAATAAAATAAAAATATAATATAAATATAATATATACCGAACAGCATTAAGGCAAATGAATCTACTGTTACATTTAAGACGTAGATGAGTGCCAATGGCCTTGAATAGTTAGCTTACATGTTCTATGCTGAGCTCACGCAATGCGTCGTATGTCTACCCAGTAATAAGCCTCGCACATCAAGGATCGCTGTCGCAAATTAGACGCATAAGTATATACATAAAACTTTTGTTTTATGCCTTTTGGTATTATATTAAAACAATATTATCATCATCATCATCATGTCAGGCGAAAGACATCCACTGCTGGACATGGGACCTCCCTCATGCACCGCCACTTCGACCAGTTCTTTGCTTGCAAAACACGTATACTAAAATAATAATGATTGATAATAATAAATATATAGTTAAATTATCTGTAGAATGATGAAGGTCTTAGTTTTTTATCCTCTTTAAACATAACTTTACAAATTAATTACACTATGTACCTATATAAAATATTCACATAAGTTTTAAGTTGTTAAGAAAATGTTCTAATTTTACATATATTTTTTCCAAATCATTAACACTACTCGTTCAGACATGCTCTTCAGTTTAAAATCATTAAAAATCTCTCGTCGTCGCCTTAAATCTCCTGATTGAGATCTTTCCTTCTTTCTTTCCACCTACCCAAAACATTTCACACGGATTTTTGGAACCGAAATAAAAGAGAAAATTCCAAATTAGTCAATCATCCGTTACGATCCGGTCGAATTTCCCAGCTGTCATTGATGGCGCTATTTCGCTTTTGCTCCTGACTGTACTAACCTATTGTCTGTAATTAAGTACCTGATTGTACTCCAGGAGATAGGCTTCGATTTTTATTACTTTTCTTATTTTGTAGAAAAGCAGCTTTGGAATAAATAAGCGTAAGAAAAATACCTTATGATTTTGTATTGTAGAATGATTGTGAGCTAAAAATATATAAAAAGTCAACTTAATTTTGTAAATTTATTTTAGATTACTTAATTAATATTTTTAAGAAATACTTGCATAAATATATTTTTACCGAATATTATAATATTCCGACGCAAGTAATTAATGAAGTTTGTGTGTAGGTAACACTGTAAAAATTACTCACAGATTTGACAGAATAGAAGTACCTAATGAAATTACTCCAGCCGCCATTTATGGGAGATGCGCTAAGGTAGCCCTCGAAATTCAAATTTTCTTACGTTTTTTTTGCAATTTGCAGGTCAGTGGCAGGTATGTTGGTGGTATGTTGATTACAATATGATTCGCGGCAGTAACTAACATGGCTTTACAAAATTATGATTATTAGAATCAGCAAAACAACTTCATAAGTTAGAATTGACCTCAAATCTCATGATTTCATGAAACAGTCATTCAATAGAGTAATATGAACTTAGAGAGTTGTGTTGATGATTTTCATAAATAAATATTTCATACGGCCGCGAATAACATACCTACTACTTAATACTGACTTGCAAATTGCAAAAAACGTAAGAAATTTTGATTTTCGCGAGCTACCTCGCGAGCTAGCTTTCGCTTTCACCTTAACAATAAAATTAAATAACATTATAAAAATGAGATATAATCTGAAAGATGCAATCAAAGACTTGTAGTTATAACTTTCGTTGTTAATTCAAATGTTATAAATTTGAATAGAAATAGTTTGAAAGATGCAATCAAAGAAATTATTGGTATAATCCCTTTTCAAAACTCATTTAACTTTTCACATTACACTTCTAGATTTTGATGTATAAAACGTTTTGCAATGAAGAAGACTGAATGAAGAACTCGTCACCCATTATTAACTTATTTTTGAAACTATAATTAACTACGAATATTATTTCATGACAAGACCCCTCTCCAAGCCTCGGAAAGCACGTTAAGCCGTCAACCCAGGCAGTCAATGAGCTGTCAGAAGCCCAAAAGTCTATCAACCAGTATTACCAAGGGGTATCGTGTTACCCAGTAACTGGGTTGTGAAGTTCAGTTAAATATCCCGGTCTACGCAGGTGAAACCGCGGGGCGCAGCTAGTTATCTATAAAAACGGCAATAAAATTGTTGTATGGGAGCCCCCCTTAAATATTTGTTTTATTTTAATTTAATTATTTCTTTTTAAAGTGAATAGATAACTAAATATTCTGTGAATATTTCAAGCGTGTACCAGTTCCCGTTATCAATCAAAAAACGAGTTGTTGTATGAGAGCCCCCTTAAATATTTATTTTATTCTGTATTTTAGTATTTGTCTAACTATCACGGTTCATGAGATACAGCCTAGTAACAGACGGACAGATAGACAGATGGACAGCGGAGTCTTAGTAATAGGGTCCCGTTTTCCCGTTTTAACCATAAAAATAAGCCAGCCACGTCGCGTGAAAAGTCGACCAACCGCAACCAATGTCCCGAAAAACTCGATGAGCACTCAATATTGGTACATAATAGTTTGGAATGTCCCGAAAAACTCGATGAGCACTCAATATTGGTACATAATAGTTTGTAACATTATTTCATAGCTAGATTATTATGAAATAATTAAATCAATCTGCCTAGCCTTTTTCAAACTATGTTGGAGTCGGCTTTCTAATCTGTCTAACCGGATGCAGCGGAATACCAGTATTTTTCATGGAGCAACTGCCTATCACCTTCACGACCCATTATCTGGGTAATACGATACCCCTTGGTAAGACTGGTTGTCAGACTTTCGGGCTTCTGACGACCCGTAACGACTGTCAAAGATCCATGAATAACAACCGGGGCCAACGGCTTAACGTGCTTTCTGAGGCACGGAGGAGTCTCTGTATGTAAAGATGGTCACCCATCCACGGACCGACCCCGACAAGCGTAGCTTAACCTGATGGATCGACCCGTACGGCTGTTATTACTTATCCACGAGCTCCTCTGCTCATAGGTATAGATTAAAAAGCATTTTCATGCGCTTGACCATCGCGCTTACTCCGGCTGCTTTTCTTCACTAGACGAGAGTCTAGCAGAAAGCCATTTGAACATTTTGTGTGACTTGTATGTATGTGTTCATGTAAACCTCAGGTTTTGAACATAAAACTTGGTGCTAATGAAGTGGCTATTGTAACGTGTCACGAAAACTTTTCCACGAATTCTATACAAAATTTTCCTAGAATTATCCACGAATTATCCATTTAAGGCTCCCACAGACAGGCTTGACGTGACAGCGCAACGCGACTCCAGTATAACTATTTTAATGAAGTTTTCATAGAAATTGTTTCACCAGAGTCGCGTTGCACTCGAGAGCCTTTAAGCATCCATGATTTGTACCGAATTCATAAATCAAAAACCAACTCTATTATTACTGTGTTCACGGTTGCCCACTTTCAAATCTAAAACATACCTACTGAATAAATAAATAATAATACATATTGGTAAAGAAAATTGTAGCGTGGGCCGTGATTGATTTCAGCAAGGTCGTTTTCAAAAGATTAATGATTTACATTTACTTTTATATGTATTACACTAACTACTGAAGATAATTACAAGATGGAAAACAAACGTGGACATAATTGTCTTTATGTTTTGACCAATATTAATCGTGGTATATCAAATGGCTCATTAGGTAGGTAGTAATAAAAAAAAACAGCAATGAGGCAGCGTTTGGGCGTATTACATAACCTAAAGACGAAGGTCTTCAATCAGTGCGTCCTGCCTGTTATGACTTACGGAACCAAAACGTGTACTCACGGTACAGCTGGTCCATAAATTCAAGGTCAATCAGCGAGCCATGGATATGGCTATGCTTTGAGTCTCTCTGAGGGATCGAATCCGGCACGAGGTGATCCGATAGAGAACCAAAGTTATCGACATAGCTCACAGAATAAGCAAGCTGAAGTGGCAATGGGCCGGCCATATTAGCTGTAGAACCGATGACCGTCGGGGTAGACGTGTTCTTGAGTGGAGACCCTGAATTGGCAAACGTAAGGTAGGACGCCCTCAGGCATATAGGTGGAACGACTATCTTCACTGGTAGCAGCTGGATAAGAGTTATTGCTGAGAATCGAGCTGAATGGCGTGCAATTGGAGAGGCTGATGATGATGATGATTAATAAAAAACCAGTCAAGAGCGAATCGGACTTGCGCACCGAGGATTCCTTACCATCATATATAAAATATAGATTTCTGTAGAAGTGTGCTATTTAGGGACATCGTTTTATTTTTCTACTTTGCGAAAACTATGCGGCCTAAAAAAAGAAAAAAAAAATGTTTGAGAATGCGCTTATACAAAAGGGGATATTCAAAATATCCTAGAAGCACATACATACGAGTATACAGGGTCAAATTAAATTAACTACCAAAACTCCGCAGACGTGATGTGTATCAATATCTAAACATAATAAAACAAAAAATAAATTAATTTGATGATATTGTTTTGGGTTCATCAAACGCCGCGCTGCCGCCGGTAGTGTAGTCACTTAAAATATCAGTTTACATTTTTATGTGTGTAACTTTGACAGACGTGATTTTTGTTATATTTTATTTCATCACATGTCCGAAATTTCGCTAGCTAATTTAATTTGTCCTTGTATATGCCCCAAAATCAAAGTCTATCTCCTGAACTACAATCGGGTGGCGTTCGCAATTAAACAGCACGAATTCTACTCGATCAAGAGGCGGCGGCTTGTCGAACACACGCTTCTGACGTACAGCACTATATAGCCCAGAGAAACGTCCAAACATCCAACTGAAGCTAGCTTTCACAGTTTTGGAGATAACAGGCCTGTTTGATATTACAAAGAACTGTCGAAAACAAAAGAATGAAGGTTTTTTAATAGTGATTGTAAACGTATTTGTTGATGAACACTGAAGGTCTTCCAATGTCCGCTACAAAAATGGTCCAAGAAAAGTTGTCAAAATCATCCTTCTTGTCCCACAGTACATTTCGACATTACAAATAAGAGCTATGTAATCAAGCAATTCATTGGTGAGAATATTTTTAGTTATCAAAATGAAGACCGGTTTTAGTTTTTATATCGACTGTTTCTAGATTTTAAAATATGTATACTATGGGTATTATTCGTGGATGGTGTTGTGGCTTTTTTAAAGGGTTGGGTTGGAGTGCGGGGTGAGGCAGGGGGAGTAATGGTCGCCTATGCTATTCAACCTATGCGTGAATGATCTGATTGGCGCACTTAGCAGCATGCGTGTCGGGTGTCATATTGATGGCGTGAATTGTCGTGTGTGTTAATAATATAAGCTACACCGACGACATGGTGCTGCTGAACGCGTCAATCACTCACACTCTCATGGCCACTTGCGAGCAATACTACATGGTCTGGCATATAATGTCAAGAAGAGTGTGGTCATGGTCTTTGGGGCCAGAGGTAAGTACACTGAAGTTATACCGTTAGTGAAGTTAAGCGGTATGCTCCTTGTGAGGGTGGACCATTCTAAATATCTTGGTCACTTATTGACCACTGGCCTCAAAGATGATGAGGATATTGACAGGGAGCGGAGGGCGCTGTGTGTGAGAGCTAACATGATTGCCCGCAGATTCAGGCGTGCCTCTAAAGAGGTCAAGCGCACTATATTCCATTCATCATCACATCATCATCATTTTCATTCTTTTTCATTCTATTTCCATTTCTTTATAATAAAGTAAACGCAATTTTGTCTATGTCTGCATTAAACACGGTACATTGCAAAAATGTAATTAAAACTTGGTTACAAAAATTGTCTTATGATGGACACAGAAAAGTTACTGGTTATTTTAAGTTAAATATTATTTTTAAAACAATGTTTTCATTTCATTAGTCTGTTATGTTATTCATTATTTATGTATTATCATCAATTTTAGGAAATATTTTTGTAAACTAATTTGCACTTATGATACCTGAGATACAGGTTTATCCTAGTTCAGGTTAAGCCCATTATTATATACCTACCATTTTAGTTTAAGCCTTAATATTGTAAATATGCATTATTTAAATGAATGAGTAAATAAGTAAATATTTAGTGCTTACTGCACGTCTTTTTACTCTTGCAGCCTGTGGGCTCACTATACTCAGAAATCATTCAGCGCCCTTCGTGATCAATACACACACGCATTCAGGGTGCTGATGGGGTTGCCTCGATACTGCAGCGCATCAGGGATGTTTGCTGAAGCTTGCCGTTAACTGCTTCTACACTGTGATGCGGAAGCGCTGCGCATCCCTGGTTAGTAGAGTGCGGGGCAGCACCAACAGCATCCTGTCTATGGTAGCCAGCAGGTTAGACTATGCGTTTGTGAACCACTGCTGCAAGGTATCAGCTGGGCCTGTCACCTTGCAGCAGTGATGTCACAAGATGTTTCTGTGTTAATGTTTTACTAACATAGTTTGTAAGTATATTGTTAATTAAATTAATAACACTACTTGATTTGAATGATAATTAATTATAATCAATTGCCGTTCTGAAGTGATGCGCGTAGATAGGGGCATCACTTTAGTACGGTTGCATCTATTTGGCTAATTCATTTTTCGTTGTGTTTGTAATTGACATGACAAGGTTTGTATGACAGAATTTATGGAAAATTCACCGGAAAAGTTAGTTTGGATGGTATTTTTGTATGAAAACAGACAACATACAGCCTAAACCACTGGATACAGAGACATGAAATTCACCCGGGCAACGCCGGGCACGAACAGCTAGTATCCTATAAATTCTGTTCCATTTTTGAATTTATTCAATAACTACTGGCTATTCGGACATCGTGAAATAGGCCCCTTAAGGTCTATCCACACTTAATAGGGCCGTGCCTGGGACGTGACAGAGCCGTGGCACACACCAGGCAGGTACTAAAGCTCTGTCGCCAGCCAGGACAAGGACAGGAGTGAACGAGTTCATATAAAATGTACACACCAATTTTTTTTCACCACGTCCCGGACACGGCCCTGATATGTGTGGATAGCCTTTAATGTTTTATATTTTTTTTTAGAAAAGATGGCATTTGTTCTTTTCTTTTTTTTTAAATTAATTTGTTGCGTCAGCTACTTGATAATTTTAACCATCAAAAATACAACTGATCTATTCTGTAAAACCGGTCAACAGCGAGTCCGACTCGTGCACCGAGGGTTCCGTTCTGATTTCTGGAAAAGTGTGCTATTTAGAGATATCGTTATAATGTTTCTGTAATATTTACATAAACTTCTATCACACATAATAATTTCAGATTTTTCTCTATGCAAACTTCGGAGATAAGGCCCCCCCCCCTGGTATTTTTTTACATTTTTCATCAAAAGACGAAAACTATGCGGCCGAAAAAAATGTTTGAGAATGTGCAAACAGCGCTCTTTCATATGATACGATGCCCTAGTAGCCCCATTTCGAATTTTTAAACCCCCTTTCAGTCCCTGTTGCAAAAAATAAAACATATTTATTTTTATTTCTTTCTTAATTGCAAAATAGTTCGGCAAACGTCATCTAAAGCTGTTCCAAATTTCAAGTTGATAGCATTAGTAGTTCTTGAGATATCCAGCCGTGACAGACGAACAGACAAGAGACAGACAGACTGAGTCGCACCATAAGGGTTCTTTTTTACTATTTTGGTACGGAACCCTAAAAATCTCACTAAGAAAACTTAGTTGATGTGAGCTTGAAGTAAGCTGTCAATAGTATCAATCCCTAGCATCAGTGGAATGACAGCTCACTTCACCTAAGTTATGACGCTGAGATTTCTACAGAATATCACTGCAATCCACCACATTTACCATTACAGATGGAATGAAAAAAAAAAAATTCATAACTACGTGTTAGACTCATCACAAATAATAAACGAATTCTTAGAAGCAAGAATTTCCACAGAAATGCCTATACCTACTAAAGTCTGTTTTTTAATCTCCGAGACTAATTTGACAGGTGCAAATGTCAAACTATGAAATGAAAAAACTATACATTCTAACAACATACAGTCTCCTAGATTAAAAAACAGACTTTACGTCGGTTGACAGCCCTAGCTATATCGATCTACCTTCACACCTGCTTCTAATACCTCAATGATCTTCCTAGAAACCAGACCAGATACCTCAAGTATACATGTATACATTATTTAATGCTATACATGAAATACATACATCCTAGGGGGTTTGCGGCGAACGCTTAATACAACAATCCCAGGTAATGACCGCTAGCATAGTTACTTAGAATGTAACACATTAGTGATGTACCTCAACCTACCTTAGAAGGAATCCTCTATGACGCATGTAATATTAATGTGCATTTGTAGTAGGCTTCAACTAAAATTGCTGAAGCCACATAAATACACAGGTATTTCTGTGCACGTGTTCAAATTGGGATTGAGAGGCACTCCATTGTGCAAAAGACTGATATTTTTAAAGGCAAACAGTACAAGGATGGTTATTTATTGTGTAGTTGCAAAAATCCTTCAATTAGTTGTCAACTTATCAATATTTTTTAAATTATTTTATTTTTAATATATTTAATTTTGGTCTTCCAACAAAGAATGCTTACATGCTATATTATAAAGGAAAGGACAGAAATCTATGTTGTACGAGCCATGCGTCATGTTCGTAAACGGGCGCCGTCAGTTGGGACTGGTCGTCTCTTAGCTGCCATGGCTTATTTTTAATTTTAATATTTAATTTAGTTGTTTTAGTTTTTATCTTTTTATTACGGACGCTTTTTAACGTGCACGTCTTTCTACATTGTTCTCACATGTATATTTTCAACTTGAACGATGTAACCAATATTTTGTAAAAATATTATGATTTAAAAGAGTGTCCGTGGAGTTTCTTGCCCGTTCTTCTCCATAGGGATCTACTACGCTTTGGAATGGGCAACTAGCTTCATCTTTCTGACTGACCGACCCATTGACAATTCAAAAGTGCCTGTAATTGGTTTATTTGAAATAAATGCTTTGAGTTTGAGTTTGAGTTTCATGTGTCGTACATGGCACGCGCGCATTGCGTCAGCACTGTCCGTCACCTTGCACAAATTATAGTGCAACGCGACAGTGCTCAATCAGTGTTCATATTCAGCTGTACTCATTTCACATAGCAACAACATTTATAATTAGCATTAGTTACGTGGTAGTTAAATATACATAATCAAACATCAGCTTTGGCTACCCGTGACTTATTCATTCAAGCTAACATCCAAGGTTTGTGCGACCCATTCAGCAGCGCATACTTAAGGCGAAAGCGCCAGGGTAGCCCGCGAAATTCAAAATTTCTTACGTTTTTTGCAATTTGCAAGTCAGTATTAGGTTTTATGTTGATCAAAATTTGATTCGCGACCGTAACAAGTATGTATTTACAGAATTATAATCATTAAAGTCATCAATAGAACTCTTTAAGACCAGGTAATCCTGTTGAATGACTATTTCATGAAATCATGACATTTGAGGATTGTACTAACTTAAGGAGTTGTAATACTGTTTCTAGTGATTTTAATTCTGTAAATACATATTTGTTACGGTAGCGAATCATACTTTAACTCTTAAAATGTCGATTGCACACCATGTGTACAGATAACAATAGAATTTCAATTGTGTCTGCTAATTAGCGCGCGACGGGTTAATCAACATACAACCTAAGACTGACTTACAAATTGCAAAAAACGTAAGAAAATTTGAATTTCGCGGGCTGTCCTGGCGCTTCCCCCAATTATAAGAGACCACATCATGCAATAGAAACAAACAAAAAATTATATGTTATTATTAAAGTTGTATGATATTATAAAGTAGATTCTCTCCTTGACAACACGAGACCATTGTTACTGATAAGTTCTTAAAACAAATGACCATCAACCTGCCATTACTATCTTTAATATTCAACCGCTCGAGCGAGAGGTCGAGTTGACCCCCTTAGCAACAAAAGTACCTAACAATGATGACGAAACTTTAAGTGCTTGTACCCCATCTGGCGTCTAGTCTCCCTAATAGCGATACACCTGATTTTATATCCTAAGTTTGGATTACTAAGAAGGTTGATATATTTTAAGGGTTCTGGTGAAAAGTGAAAAAAAAAAATCTAAAGTTTGTTCAGCTAAAAGTGCTGAAAGGTTTTTGTTTTTTTAGAGTTCAGTAGAGAAGTAGCAATTGCCAAAACATTCCTACACGAAATAAGTCATAAACTGATGCATACAAAGCATCTTCATTCTTTGTACTTCATCTAGTTTGAAAAATGTGCTCCATATGCGTTAGTTTCCTAGATACAAAAAGCTTTATTCCTCATCATGCATTTCCTTCACCACACCACACTAAAACCACCAACTACCCACAATATGTGTACTGTATTGTAGACTATAGTCACAGATTAATACAGATGGGACACTCCGCAGTTTAGGTATGACGCTATAAGTACGCGGCGGGCTCATCTCACTGGGTCAATTCAATTCTCGGTGGGCTGCCGCGCACCGGTCGGCTCGTACGTTAGTGCTATACTCACTCACGCGCCGCGTCGTAAAAGAAGACACCCTAATGAGTCAGAAGGCATAAGAGTTACGCGATAGAAAGAGAAGCAACTTACAGGTGAATATAACTGTAGGGAATGAAGCGTTGTGCGATCTGAATTGCACTTTATTGTGTCGTAGCAATAGTCGCTTTTTATTTAAATGATTTTGCGGAGTGTCCCATCTGTATTAATCTGTGCTGTAGTTCTCAAAACAGTATATTCAAAGATATTACGTGGTCAATATCAAGAAACTTTGCATTCACTAAACGTTTGGCTTAAGTCATAAACTACAGAATTTTGGCCAGTACGAATTTTAGTCTATTGGGTTCCTAAGGCTATCATAAAATGAAGGTTGATAGTAAAATCAATGCGGAACGTAAATCTGGGTTTATATTACGTCTAACAAACTTTGGGTATAGAACTATCAGCTATCTGAAACTTATAAAATAAGTAGGTAAGGTTTTTCTACAAAGCAAACATGGATATTAACTGTCTGATTCATGTTATGTGCTCAGCAAAAATAATCTAGTTTTATGTATCATGAATTCATGAAATTCTGTGTTTATTTTTTTTATTTTTTTCTAGCTTCTGCTCGCGACTTCGTCTTTTCCCCCCGATCCATCCTATCGCATCGCATTGTATACACGCGTTATTACTTAGTCTTCTGGCTTTTTTCTTTATACTCGGCTCGTAAGGGTCGTAGCGTAATATTAAACAGCCTATAGCCTTTCTCAAGAATTGGGCTATCAAATACAGCAAGAATGTTTCCAATCCGACTGGTAGTTCAAGAGATTAGCACGTTCAAACATACAAACAAACTCTTCAGTTTTATTATTAGTATAAAGATGTACACAGTAAAATACTCGTAGATACACTGATACGACATTATAACTTTTGAGTACAAAGGTTTGGTGGGTTTATGTTAGCTTAATAATAAGGCCTTCAAATAATGAAAGCCTTAAGATTTTAATTTCGAGTTCGAAATAGCACTGTGTCAATCTGCCTAGCCTTTTCCCAACTATGTTGGGGTTGGCTACCAGTCTTACCGCATGCAGCTGAATACCAGTATTTTACATGAAGCGACTACCTATCTGACCTTCACAACTCATTAACTGGGTAATACGAAACCCTTTGGTAAGACTGGTTGTCAGAATTTCGGGCTTATGACGACCTGTAACGACTGTCAAAGATCCACGAATGACAGACGGGACCAACAGCTTAACGTGCTTTCCGAGGCACGGAGGAGTCTCGGTATGTAAATATGGTCACCCATCCACGGACCGACCCCGGCAAGCGTAGCTTAACCTGATGGTTCGACCCGTGCGGATGTTATTACTTAGCCACGAGCTCCTCAAATAACACTGTGTAAACTTGCATATTACAAAACTAAAAGATAGCGTAGAGACCGCGAAGGGTTTGAACAAAAGTATGGCTAAAATATCCGCCAACCCACACAGGCCTTTTATTTTTGTGGATGGGAAATCATCAAATGACTTCTCCCGCTCTGGGCGGAGCGGGAGTGTGTGTCAGACTTTTACAAACTAAAACCCACCCGTGTTCCTTCAGTTGCCCGTGCCAGGGCCACGGTATCTCTTTTGAACTACCCGCGACCCCGGCGGCATCGGCACTATTGGACCCCGTCACTGCTGACATCTCTTTGAGGCGAGCGTGGAACACAACGCGCCGTCGACCCTGGCCTGGTCCTTACCGGACGGCGAGCTGCCGATTACTCGTCGTCCGCAAGCCCGCGCCTACGGTGGCCGGGAATCGGCAATAGATTCCCGCCGCCCAGGGCGTCTCCTGCGGCGGCTAGGGGCGGAAGGGCGCGACTGTTGCCTGTCCCTCACGCGTTTTGCCTCCTCCTTCGCGAGCATTACTGCTTCGCAACAGGGCTGACGTGGTGAATGACAGCCCACTCCCTCTCACAGAGAGGAGGCCTGTGCCCCAGCAGTGGGAACATTATAGGCTGATTATGTTATGTTATGTTTATATGGCTAAAATAATGTTCCTGCTGTTGCAGTACTAACAAATGAACCCGACAACCACAGCAAACAAACACAAATATATACCAAACAGAACAAACTGTATTTGCAAAGCATACATATTGGTTTATATGTTTTGATATTAAGGTGGATGCGCTGTGGTAGCCCGCGAAATTCAAATTTCCTTGCGTTTTATGCAATTTGCAGGTTCGTGTCAGGTTGTATCTTGATCAAAATATGATACGCGGGAATAAAACATATGTAGTTACATAATTTTTATCATAAAAAATATCAATACATCTCTCTAAGTTATATTCCCGCGTAACATATTTTGATCAAGATACAACCTGACACGGACCTGCAAATTGCATAAAACGCAAGAAAATTTGAATTTCACGGACTACTACTGCGCATCCTCCTTAATGTTTGTAATAGCAGAGATTTTGTGTAGGGCAATATTTTAACTTTATGCAAAAAAAAACAGTAAATTTAAAAAATCCAAAAATCTGGCTGCACAAAAAACACTTACAAATAATTTAAATCGATGGCAGCAAGATTGTCTGAAAAATAAATAAATAATTCTCTTAAAACATATCACGCCGCCATCTTGATTTAATAAAACAAAACCAAGCCTAACCTACCTAGACGAGTCGATAGACACTTCAAGTATTAATTAAAACTAATTCAGACATTAGAATGCTACGAGGTTGCAAAGAATCTCACATACAAAGGTAAAAAGATACAAGAAAAGAAAGAAAGAAAAAGTATTTATTGTGACTCGCACAGGAAGACCGACCGTCCGTCCGTCTAACCGGATGCAGCTGAATAATATTTTACATGGAGCGACTGCCTATCTGACCTCGACAACCCAGTAACTCGGTAATACGATACCCCTTGGTAAGACGGGTTGTCAGACTTTAGTGTTTCTGATTACCCGTAACGACTATCAAAAATCTACAAATGACAGCCTTTTACTGACTAAAACCCACCCATGCTCCTTCAACTGCCCGTGCTAGGGCCACGGTATCTCTTTCGAACTACCCGCGATCCCAGCGCCATCGGCCCAATTGACCCCGTCACTGCTGACATCTCTTTGAGGCGCGCGTGGAACACAACGCGCCGTCGACCCGGGCCTGGTCCTTACCGGACGGCGAGCTGCCCATTACTTCGTCGTCCGCAAGCCCGCGCCTACGGTGGCCGGGAATCGCCAATCGATTCCCGCCGCCCAGGGCGTCTCCTACGGCGGCTAGGGGCGCGAGGGCGCGGCTGTTACCTCTCCCTCACGCGTTCCGCTTCCTCCTTCGCGAGCATTACTGCTTCGCAGAAGGAGGTGACGGCTTCCCATACACTCTCGCCCCGCACCATGGCCTGGACCAGGTTTGGACGCGAGAGATCGCCGCCGCCGATCGCCTCCGTGAGAACACGGCAGTGCTCCGCCCAAGCCGGTCAGACCTCCACTGTATGCTCCACCGTGTCCTCCGGGTGATCCACACAATGGTGACACCCGGGCGGTTCCTCCCGCCTTATCTGAAACAGGAACCTCCCGAAACAACCGTGTCCGGTGAGGACCTGCGTCAGGCGGAAGGTGAGGACGCCGTGGCGCCTCTCTAACCACTCCGCAAAGAGGGGACTTATCGCCGCAATTGTGGCGTGCCCAGCGCTGGGTTGCGACAATCGCACTCTCCATGTCGCCATGAGATCCCGCCGGAGCTCTGTCTGCTGTACCGTGATTTCTCGCGGCAGCGGAGTTACGCCCCGGCGTTTCGCCTCCTCGCGCCACTCCCACACGTGCGCGAGGACTTTTGCCTCCAGATCCCATGGCGGTAATCCGGCAAGGAGGCATGCCACCTCACAGGAGACCGTGCGGTATCCCGGGACTAGCCGGATGGCCATGACCCTCTGGGACGCGTTCAACCGGCGGGCTGGTCGCAGCCTCAGGGAACGCGCCCACACCGATGCCCCGTAAAGGGCCACGGACCGCACGATCCCCACGTAAAGCCTCCGGTAGGAGGCAATGGACCCCCCAGATTGGGCAGGAGTCGCTTCAAGGCAGCCCCGGCCCGCTCCAGTCTGGGAGCCAAACGTCGGAAGTGCTCCACGAAGTTCCACCGGCTGTCGAGGACGAGTCCCAGGTACTTCATTGTCGACTCGACCCCGATGTGAACCCCTCCTACCGTTAATTGGGAACCCGACGGTGGCGCGTTCCGAGGACCATGAAAACACATGACCTCGGACTTGTGCAGGGCCACCTCGAGTCCCAACTGCCGGATCCTCTCTACGATTGTCGCATCCCCGCGTGTCGCTAGTTCGGCCGCCGCCTGGTGCGACCTCCCCTGCGCCAGGACCAGCGTGTCGTCAGCGTAACATACAACGCTGACGCCGCTAGGGAGGTCGGCACGCAGCACCCAGTCGTACCCGATGTCCCACAGATGTGGCCCCAGGACCGATCCCTGTGGGACACCGCACGACATCTCTTGCCGGTTCCACTCTCCCTAATGACCGGGGTAGATGACAGCCCTGTCCGTCAAATAGGCACAAATGACAGCCTGGACCAACGGTTCAACATGCTTACCGAGGCACAGAGGGATCTCAGTATGTAATGGATGGTCATCCCATCCATCTGCCTAGCCTTTTCCCCAACCATGTTGGGGTCGGCTTCCAGTCTAACCGGATCCAGCTGGATACAAGTATACGTATTCTAACACAATACTCTTTGGGAAGACTGTTGTCAGACTTTCGGGCTTCTGAGTGCGCGTAACGATTGTCTAAGATCTACGAATGATAGCCAGGACCAACTGCTTAACGTGCTTTCCGAGGCACGGAGGCATCTCGTTGTAATGGATGGTCACCCATCCCCAACTGTCCTCGGAAAGAATTGCTTAACCTTGAAATACAACCCATGCCACAGATTAATACAGATGGGACACTCCGCAAAATCATTTAAATAAAAAGCGACTCTTGCTACGACACAAAGTGCAATTCAGGTTGCACAACGCTTCATTACCTACAGTTATATTCACCTATAAGTTGCCTGTCTTTCTATCGCGTAACTCCTATATCTTCTGAATCGTAAGGATTGTTTTCTTTTACGATGCGGCGCGTGAGTGAGTATCGAACTAACGTGCGAGCCGGCCGGTGCGCGGCAGCCCACACTGAATTAACCCAGTGAGATGAGCCCGCCGCGTACTTGTTGCGTTCATACCTAAACTGCGGAGTGCCCCATTTGTATTAATCTGTACCCATGCGTCTGTTATTTCTTAGCCCCGAGCCCGACTTCTTCCAGCAACTTCAATCAATCTGCCTAGCCTTTTCCCAACTATGTTGGGGTCGGCTTCCAGTCTAACCGGATGCAGCTGAATACCAGTATTTTACATGGAACGACTGCCTATCTGACCTCCACAACCCAGTAATTGGGTAATATGATACCCCTTGGTAAGACTGGTTGTCAGACTTTCGGGCTTCTGACGACCCGTAACGACTGTCAAAGATCCACGAATGACAGCCGGGACCAACGGCTTAACGTGCTTTCCGAGGCACGGAGGAGTCTCGGTATGTAAAGATGATCACCCATCCACTGACCAACCCCGGCAAGCGTGGCTTAACCTGGTGGATCGACCCGTGCGGCTGTTATAACTTAACCACGAGCTCCTCCTTCTTCCAGCAACTTGTACCACAATATTGACGTGGCGAACAATACTGAAACTTACCTACTACTCAAGTGTCGCACTTTGGGCTTTACACCAAAGTCCTCATCAAACTTTCAGTCGTTTAGTGTGTATGCGTTATCTACCAAGTTTCTACGGCACGACAGGTTAATGTGCCAACTTAACGTTGCTTATGAAATATCTATTGGGTTTTGGGAGTGCGTCGCAAGGGTTAGCATGGATGATGTATGTTTAAGACGAAGTGGCGTATTGGTGAATATTTTGTTTATTTATAGTTTGAATTTTCACTTACCCCCATGGGAAAAAGGGGTGAGTTTATGTATGATGTACCTTTATATGTTATAGTTTGAACTGTAGCGGTATGGTAGACGTAATGAATTGATTTGATAGTCCATGAGACAACCGACAGAGCTGTCCAGGACGCTACAAGCTATTTTTAACCGACGATAAAAAAGGAGGAGGTTCTGAACTCAACGTCGTCCGATTTGAAAAATGTTTGTTTTATACTTCCAAGTTAATTCCATATAAAATTTATTAACTTTGCTTGGGTTTTTGAGTTAGCTTCATATACGTATTTTTCCCCACTTTTTATGTGGATGATGTTCTAGTTTCTTTTGCAGGTAGTGGAATTAGAATTTGTGTGGGGTGAGTAACACAACTGAAAAGTGAAAAATAAAAACTTTTTTACAAAAAAATACAACTGACTTCCAAAAACAACACCACAGAGTGAAAAATAACTTTAATTTTGGATGTCGGTGGCAAAAAAAACGAAAATACACTTAACCAGACACCGACTTCCAAAGTCGGTTGTATTTTTTTTATTTTTTTTTTCTGAAATGAAAACTTCTTTAGGCGCGTTGAGCGATTTTTGGTGGGGGGAAATCTACGGGTTCGCGTCACCGCATCACCGCGACACCCCGACACGGCGACGTGCTATGCATAGTTTTACATTCAAGTATTCACTTCTGTCAGCAGTCCCCATGACATGATGTGATGTTTTTTTTAATACTTTCAGATTAGATTTTCAGACAGCTCCAAATAGTTTTCGACTTTAGCTTTACCAGTTTAAGGTTGCTTTTCTAAAGTTTGGTATTTCCAGAGGGCCAATGCCCGTACTTTTAAGAACGTTCGTGTTAAAAATACCTCTAATTTACCTAAATTTTTGACAAGTTTTTGACATGTTTCGCTGACGGTAGCGCATGTGTTGGATCAGTCGGTTCCCTGCAAAATAGTTTAGTTGGATGGTGCTGATCCACGCGTCATGTTTGCTAACGGGCGCCGTCAGTTGAGACTGGTCATCTCTTCTGCCAGGGCTTATTTTTATCCATATATTTTGAATTGTTTTTTTTTTTACATTATTCACACCTATAAAAGTAACAATGTACCCAGGATTTTGTAATATCTTGATTTAAAAGAGTGTCCGTGGTGTTTCTTGCCCGTTCCTCTCCATAGACATCTAAGTTTTGGAGTGGGCAACTAGCTTCAACTTTCTGACTGACCGACTCTTTGACAATTCAAAAGTGCCTGTAAAAGGTTTAATTGAAATAAATGCTTTGAGTTTGACATTCGATTGTCGCTAAGATGAGATTGCGACTATGTAGATTTTAAACGTTTTTATTTAAAGGAATTGGCTATCTCAACCATAGAGGTCATGAAGGAATTCAACGTATCTAGTTAAACACTTTCTATCGGTAAATTTTATATTACCTACTGTCGACAAAACGGAACCCTTTACACCTTAAGCGCAAAAAGTTGCTCTTTGTATAGACTGATTCAGCCTGCCCCAATGGTCTTTTTTTTTGTTCTACAATACGGTATTACACCCATTTTTGAAAAGTGTCTCAATTAGATTCTATAATGCTAATAAGCCACTAAAAAAAACACGAAATTTTTACTCAATCGATAAGTCTAATAAAAATGCATTTAAATTTTACATTTTCAAATTTCGCGCGAAAACGCAGGACGCAGTGGCCGCCATATTGCTCTGTGGTTATGACGTCAGTTGGCTGTGCAAGCAAACATTTTTACACGCTGATCAGTTGACAGTTGACATTGACACTTTTTAATTTACACATCCGTATGACGTAATAACATAGCGGCTACATTCATGGTGTTATAAAACCGATTAAAAAAACTGAAAATTTTGAATTGATTTTTAAAATTTATATTGTTATTTTATGAACTAAAACTAACATTTTCCGACTGCTTTTTACCTAAGCTATCTAAATAATATAATTTAAGATTTTTTCTCATATACAGTAGAATACCATATTGCAGCTTGCAAGTAAAATTGTTTCCAAGTTGAAAGGGCGAGAGCTTTTCATGTACAATCGACCAACGCCAGATTTGTCCATGAAAAGCTCTAGCTAGATAATTTATCTTCAGATTGGAACAAAGATTAAAAAAGAAGGCTAGCAAAATACATTTGTCTTTAAAGTAAGAAAGTTCTTTAACAGCGCTTAGTTGATTGCACAAAAGTCAACATTATCGCATCAATAAATTGGAAGTTTTACAGCAAATTCCAAGAAGGCTAAGGATTGTCTAATGTTTAAGAACTTCAACTTTAGAACATGGAGCATTTACAAACTGGGTGGGATATGTTTCTCAAGCTCGATTATCTATCTATTGGAAAGTGATCTTATTCCCTGGAAGAATCCTCAAATCTTCCAACAGCGGGCAAAAGTTGGTATTAGAGATTTTAGATCGTGACTTACCTACAGTGCAATTACTGAGAAGATTCTAGAGCTTATCTTTGAACCTGCTATGTTATAAGTACCATCGACAAACTTTCCGGTGAACCACTTTTCGACCTTATTACTAACGCAATATGGTTGAAAAGTGGTTCACCGGAAAGTTTTCCGATGGTACGTTGGTAGATTTTCTTATGTAGTCAAGTTATTATGTAACTGAGAATAACTTTTATACGGAGCCTGCATCGCGCGAGTGCAATGGCGACATATCAAAACATCGATGTTTTTGTGATATATGTGAGTTATTTATGTATGTGTTATACACACAAACCTTTAGGAATAAAATGCCTTAAATGATGGTAAAGCTGCATAAAAATCCAATTAATAATTAAGAAAATTTAAGCAATCACAAAGACTGACACGAACAGCGTCTTTGTTTTATACTGTACCTATAATTAATCGATATAGATTGATTAAGTATACATAACTAACTTTTGCCAGCGGCTTCACCCGCGTGGAGTCAAAAATTATCCCATGGAATAAAAAGTAGCCTATCTGCTATTCCAGACTATAGTTTATCTCTGTGCCAAATTTCATCCAAATCCATTCAGGCGTTTTTGCGTGATTGAGTAACAAACATCTAAACATACAAACCTTCACATTTATAAATATTAGTAGGATAGTAAGATGAGATTATTAAAAATTAAGAATAGAATAGAAGCTACAGCTTATTTTGCAGTTAGGTATTTCTTTTTAAGCTGCACCGGTTGACGTCATCACTTATCAACGCCGGTTGTACGAAGCTGAAAACCAGTGCTGTAGCTTTGTCTCGCTATCACAGCATGCTGAGCGATGGCGGTTTAGCGTGGATATAACGCTTATTTTCCCCCAAACATTTTTGTATGCTTGTGTTTTTAGGGTTTCGTACCTCAAAAGGAAAAAACAGAAACCCTTATAGGATCACTTCATTGTCCGTCTGTCTGTCAGTCTGTCAAGACCCTTTTTCTCAGGAATGCGAAGAGGTATCAAAATGGAATTAATAACAAATACGTAGGTCTATAGACCCTTGGAGCTCTAAAAAAAATCAAGCTCTTAAGTCAACGCAATAAAAAATACGGTCATTAAAATGTATGCGACATATTTTGATACTTGCAAAGAAATCAAAATCTATAGCGTCCTTCCCGTTGACCTAGAATCATGAAATTTGGCAAGAAGCAAGGTCTCAGAGCACAAGTGAAGGAAAAAGTTCGAAAATCGTTAATTTGTAGTTCTATCACAAAAACAATTGCGATTACAGATTTACATTTGCAGTTGGAGAATTGACCGTGACGTATATCGTTGTATGGGAGAACGTGTTTTTCAACTACAATGTAAAGCCTGTTTTTAGGACAAATTCATACCAACTTCTTCAACCCTACTTGGCCAGTTTTTCAGGGTTCCGTACCCGAAGGCTACCAAACGGAACCCTATTGCTATAAGCCTCCGCTGTCCGTCCGTCCGTCTGTCACAAGGCTGTATCTTATGATCCGTAATAGCTAACCAGAATTGAAAATCATCTCATCAAATGATTCACTTCAGTCCATCTCGTTAGTTTTTTCCTAAATCAACATAAAACTAAAACATTGTTACATAGATAATAAGACTTATTTTCATCTGCATATCCCGTATTTGTTTAGGTACGAGTATGTTTGTACGAAACTAAATGTAAACTTCCACGTCAATTTTGATGTAGGTACCCTGTTTAAAGCCATAGAGCACTGTATTGCCGGAGTCGCCGCCGTCAGCGTCTAGAGAAAATTCATCATTCTCATGCCCTTATTCCAATCTATTTGGGGTCGGCGCAACATGTCCCTTTTTTCCATACTTCTCTATTATTCGTCATCTCGGTAGTCACCCCCTTTCTAGCCATGTCATCTTTCACACAGTCCATCTATCGTTTGTTTGGTCTTCCCCTACTCTTATAGCCATCTACATTCATACTCAAAAATTAACTCACGACATTTTCCTTATTTTTCCGCATCACATGCCCATACAACCGATTTCAGTCTAGAGAACATTCGTGGTGCTGAAAGTGCGTTGTTACACAACTTCTGTCACGGACCAACTTCTAAGGCGTTAGTTTCTACAACGTGCCACAACAATGGCGACATTAATTTAACACACGGATAGGGCTACTGGCCAGCAATCATAAAAATATACCTAACAAGATAAAAATAAATAATGCGTTATTTAAAAATTAAATTTTTCAAATAAGCTTAATAGTAAATCTCTCTCTTTCTTTCAATTCACCTACTCTTTGCACGTTATTCGTTTTAATTTTATTGATGAAATATTATGATCTGTGAGCCCGGCAAATGACTTCTGCCCTACAGTTCTTTAAGTACAGGTTGCTCCAAGATACCAATTTAGAAAATTGTAAATAAATAAATAATAACGTTTAATGAAATTAAAATATCTCATAAAACGGAAACGCGAAACCGTATGTGTGTTAAATTAATGTGGACATTAAAGTGGCACGCTGTATACGTCATAAAGCTCTGGTTTCTTAAGAGATCGGTGAACGGTAACACAATAACGGCTGCCCAAATAAAGAGCGCTTTTTTACTGGTAAAAATTACAAATTTTTATTACGGCCGTTATAATTATGACGGAACCTCTTTCTTAGGACCGCAGACAGGCGCGACGCTACTCTGGTGACACGCTTGGTTTGTAGGGAAAGTATTGACGCCGCCGGGGTTGCAGGTTGTTCGAAAGAGATACCGTGGCCCTGGCACAGGCAACTGAAGGAACACGGGTCGGTTTTAAGTCAGTAAAAGTCGAACACGCCCTTTCCCATCCACAAAAAAAGGGAAAGTGTTGACAATGCCGCCTCTAGCCCGCAGCCGAAGCTTCCAAGCTCTGTGGTTAAGTAAGGCCCTTATAATCAAACAAAACTGGCTGACTATCGAATCATTAGTATGCTTCCAAGAATTTAAAGTACTCATGATCCAGTTTTGCTAAGGGTCCAACTCAGAATTAATAAACATTTTAATTGGGTGAATAAGTACTTTTGCCTACTAAAAGATGCCAAAAAACTCGATCATAATAATTTGTCGTTGTTACTTATTTTTATTTTATTTTTTTTTGTTTTTTATTTACTTTGCTATTAGGAGGAGCTCGTGGCTAAGTAATAACAGCCGCACGGGTCGATCCATCAGGTTAAGCTACGCTTGCCGGGGTTGGTCCGTGGATGGGTGACCATCTTTACATACCGAGACTCCTCCGTGCCTCGGAAAGCACGTTAAGCCGTTGGTCCCGGCTGTCATTCGTGGATCTTTGATAGTCGTTACGGGTCGTCAGAAGCCTGAAAGTCTGACAATCAGTCTTACCAAGGGGTATCGTATTACCCAGTTAATGGGTTGTGGAGGTCAGATAGGCAGTCGCTCCATGTAAAATAATGGTATTCAGCTGCATCCGGTTAGACTGGAAGCCGACCCCAACATAGTTGGGAAAAGGCTAGGCAGATTGATTGATTGATTTACTTTGCTATTAGAGTTTCATATTGACACAGCAGACATGCTGCGCCAATCCTAATTTGGTAAATTATCACACTAATAATACAACGTGTAACGTTAAATGCGCAAAACCTCCGAGTTTTGCGCATTTAACGTTACACGAAGTATTATTAGTGTGTTCAAAAGTTTTTCATAGTTAGTTAGTTAGTTAGTCATAGTGGTTTTTAGTTTATGTTGTGTAGTTAGTTTTATATTTTAAAGTTTTTGTACTCATCATTATGAACAGCTTTTACTATGGGACCAAACCTGAAATCGCGAAAAAAAAATCTGCTGCTCAGTAAATTTTGACGAACTACATTATGAACAGCTGATTTTTCTTTCGCGATTTCAGGTTTGGTCCCATAGTAAAAGTTGTTCATATTGATGAGTATCTGACCTCTTAAGAGGTTTTGCGCATTTAAACTTACTTGTTGTTTGAAGGCGAACGTTTGTGTGTGTGTTCGTATGTTTGTTACTTCTTCACACTCAAACCGCTAAACCGATTTGGATGAAATTTGGTTGTAGATAGCTTATACCCTAGATTAACACATATAGGCTACAATTTATCCCAGTCTAAGCGGGTGAAACCGCGAGGCGCAGCTAGTAAGCCTTTAAAAAAGCCACACCCAAATTAAAAAAAAAAAATATATTTTTTCTTTCGGTCTTTTCTTTCACCTTGGGTTGGAGTGCGGGGTAGGCGTTCAAGCTAAAACGGCCTAACGGATTTGGATGAAATTTACCACACGGGTAGATCATGACCTGGAAAAAGACAGGCTTCTTTTTATCGACATTCCGTGGGGCGAAGCCGCGTGCGTACGCTAGTCCTAAATTAATTGAGAAAAGAGCAAGAATTATGACTTCTTGTGTTTACATTTACTCTAAAACCATAAAAATAAAAATAAAAAAAAATATTAAAATAAAATCATTTACTTTAAAACCTCAAGCGGCGGAAGTATAATAACCTTATCGGTAATTATATTTTCGAGCCGTTTGGGGTTGAAACCCTTGGGCCGTGGGGTCCGAGTGCACATAGTTTGTTCAAAGTTTGCTCATAGTTTGTTTAAAAGAGTGTCCGTGGAGTTTCTTGCCCGTTCTTCTCCATAGGGATCTACTACGCTTTGGAATGGGCAACTAGCTTCATCTTTCTGACTGACCGACCCATTGACAATTCAGAAGTGCCTGTAATTGGTTTATTTGAAATAAATGCTTTGAGTTTGAGTTTCAGTTTCAACGAAATCTCCAAACGGCTGGTTGACACTTCCCGTGACCCAAGGGCTGGCTTTTACCTTGGCCAGCGGCTTAGCATTGCCATACAACGTGGCAATGCCGCCAGTCTCTTGGGTACTTTACCAGTCGACAGCGATGCGGAGGAATTTTTCGACGCCATATTTTAGTTTTTTAATAGTTTTAGTTATGTTTGTTAGCTTTTTATAAAAAGCGTATTGTTTTTAATGTAGCTAAATCTTGTTGATTGGGTGCAGATCGATTTGTTAGTTTTATTGCATTATTTGAGACTTTCTGCAACCGACTTCCGGTGCTGTGAACGCTGTTTCCGGTTAGAGAACGGAAGTCAATTGCAGACTGTTAAAATAATATTTAATATTTTATTTCCGGAAGTTGCTTGGCACGCCACCTATTTGCAGTTTTATGGTGTAGAAAGTTATATAAGCACATGGCAGTGCATTTTTAGTTTAGTTTCGTGCAGAATAAACAACAGTAACGTTACGCTGCTTGTTTTCTTGTCCCAATTCGTTCTGGTTTCCTATATCAGAAGTGGGATTATACCTATAAAGTACAAGTGAACTAAGAACTAATAAGTTTTTTTTTTTTTTTGTTTTTCTATCGTCTCTTTGTAAGCGTTAAAACAGACATTGTTATAAACTGTACATTGTGCTTCTGTGGTGAACTTTAAACGGTATAGTGTTTCTGTAGTGAACTTTATAATGCCTAAACGCACTCGTGATGTGAGTAGTGACTCTTCATCAAGTGAAACAAGTGATTATTCGTATGCAGAGAGACATTCAAAGCGACGAAAGGATAAAAGACATTCAAATTCTAACAGTCGTACACATATTCACAAAAGAAAACAAAAATCCAGAAGATCACACCAAACCAGGAAGACCAGCAGAAGTCCAAACAGAAGAACCTTGAATGATGGCAGGTCATGTGAAACTCCAATAGCAGGGCAACCAGCAGGCGAGGTTGCTTCTATAGCGGTGGAAGATTACTGTAATGTGCCTGAACCTGTACCCGTGGAAGAAAATAGGAGCTACGCTGCGGAGACTGGACGAGAGGCAGTACCAGGATCTTCACGAGTTCCAGATGGAGGTTTGGAAAGTAACCCACTTAATTGTAATTTGCCAATTAATTTGCATGATTTAGTGAGCTTTATTTCTTCTCGTGTGAAACCTGATCATTCTTCATATTCTCCATTAAAATGTGACAAAAATATAATTCCTGAATTTGACCCGTCCGTTAAAAATCAAAGAATAGATACCTGGCTATCTAAAGTCGACGAATGTGCTCATATCTATGGTTGGTCTGATCACCAAACGACTCATTTTGCTTTGCCACGATTAGTAGGTCATGCCAAAAAATGGTATGAAGGGCTTAAAACTATAAAATATACGTGGGTAGAATGGCAACATAATTTAAAACGTGCGTTTCCTTCAAATACTAATTATGGTGCTTTATTATTTGAAATGCTAGAAAAGAAATATAAAATAGGTGATTCCCTCGATGATTACTATTATGATAAAATGATTTTGTTGAATGCATGTGATATATCGGGCAAGAAAGCAGTTGATTGTATCATTTACGGTCTTGAGGACCGCACTATTAGAGCAGGAGCATCTTCAGCCCGTTTTGGTCAACCTGAAGATTTGTTAAAATACCTTAAAGACATGTGCCGTGATCAAAGAGAGTTAGTACATAAAAATAAATCTAAATCTACCTCTTTGCCGAATAATTCCACCATGGTTTGTCATATTTGTAGTAAAAGTGGTCATCGTGCAAACCAATGTAGGCAAGCAAACGGTACTCCTTCAGTATGCTTTAATTGTAAACAAAGTGGCCACAGAGTTTTACAATGTCCAAAACCCATTATTAAGTGCGAAAATTGTAAAAAATATGGGCATAAAACTGAAGACTGTTTTTCAAACAAAAATAAAGAACAAGATAATAACCAACAAAAACGGGTTTTAATGACTACTACTATTGATTTGGACAGTTCACAAAATAAATATTATAAAAATGCTACTATTAATGATAATTCTATTCAGGTTCAATGCTTTATCGACTTTGGAAGCCAATGCACACTTATTAGAGATACACTAGCATATCGGTATAACTTAATCATTAGTGAGAGTTCTTTACCTATCATTAAAGGAATAGGAGAGACCCACATCGTATCTATAGGTAAAACTGAAATATTATTAGCTATAGATGGAGTTGAGGCCAAGATCACTATTTATGTGGTTGCATCTAACCAGCTACATGTACCCTTACTAGTTGGACAAAATTTCACTGAATTATCAGATATTCTAGTTATAAAGACTAATAATAGTCTAGAGATTTTAAAACGTGATAATTTTTGTAATGAAATCTTGCCTGGCATTGAACATGAAAATAATAGCATTATCAAACTATACGTTTTCAAGGATTATACTGTTACTAAAACCGATTTAATTAAATGTTATACTTCTGTAGTCGAGGACTCCACGGTATTTGTCTTGGGTAGCTATCGCAATTATAATAATTGTCAATATTGGATTAAAGAAGGAGTTTACAAGATTGTGGGGAACTGTTGTGATATTCCTATAATTATTTTAAATGACGCAACGTTGCATTTAAAAAAAGATATGCTGCTGGTTAGAGCCTATAAAATCGGTTACGATAATAATATCAAGGAATTAAATTGTTTTAGATTACAATCAGATTATAGTCCCATTGAAGCAAGCGAGGTTAACATTAATTCAGAATTAACAAAAGAAGAAATCGATAAAGTACAAGGGTTAATATCAAAATATACAACAAGTTTTGCTCAAAATCTCTCGGAATTGGGTTGCACTAATCTCAGTGAAATGGAAATTAAATTAACTGATGACACCCCTGTTGTTTACAGGCCTTATAGGTTAAGTTTTAAAGAGCGAGAGATAGTGCAAGAAATGGTTAGGGAACTATTAGTACATGACATTATCGAGGAGTCTTCATCATGTTACGCTAGTCCGATCATACTCGTATCAAAGAAAACTGGGGGACATCGCTTGTGTGTAGATTACAGAACACTGAATGGTCGAACTGTTAAGGACCACTTCCCATTGCCATTGATAGAAGACCAGTTGGATCAATTAAGTGGCTGTAGGTTCTTTACAACTCTCGATTTAATGAGTGGGTATTATCAGGTTCCAATAAAAAAAGAGAGCAGACACGTCACGGCTTTTGTTACGCCTGATGGTCTGTATCAATTTAAGAGGATGCCCTTTGGTCTGGCCAATGCGCCCTCTGTATTCCAGAGGACCATGGGCCGGGCTCTTGGGTTAAATTCCGCTCAGGGCTCTACTGGAATCGCATCAGACAAGCCAGCTATTGCTTATATGGATGACCTGATAATACCCTCAAAAAGCTTTGAAGAAGGCATTCAAAAATTAGAGAAAACTTTTAAACTGCTTAATGAAGCCAAATTAACTTTAAATATACAGAAATGTCATTTCTTTCAAACATCTATTGATTATTTGGGATACGAAATTACAAATGAAGGAGTTAAACCGGGTAGAATGAAAATCGAAGCTGTGAGAAACTTTCCCACACCACGAAATGTACACGAAGTAAGACAATTTATTGGTTTGGCTAGTTACTTTCGTAAATTCATAGAAAAATTTTCGATAATAGCAAGGCCACTAACTGATCTTACAAGAAAAAACTGTTTGTGGAGATGGGAAGACAAACAGGTGGTTGCTTTTGAGTCTCTTAAAGATAAATTAATAGAACGCCCTTTGTTAACTTTGTATAATCCAAATTATGTCACGGAATTACACACGGATGCGAGTAAGGTTGGACTGGCAGGCATACTTTTGCAGAAGGAAGACGATCACGCTCCTTTCAGGCCAGTTGCCTACTTTAGTCGAAAAACTACTATTGATGAACAAAAGTTTCACGCTTATGATTTAGAAACGTTAGCAGTAGTTACTTCACTTCAGCGTTTTCGTGTATATTTGCTCGGATTAAAATTCACAATAGTCACGGACTGTAACGCCTTAAGGTCTACTTTTTCAAAACGAGACATTCTACCACGAATTGCTAGGTGGTGGCTGGCCTTGCAAGAGTACGACTGCAACATCATTTATCGCCCTAATCACAGTATGACTCACGTAGACGCGTTGAGTAGAAACCCTCAAGAAAGTTGGCATACAAACAATGAAGTAGATTCGTTAAGAGTTTTAAATATTACACAAGACGACTGGTTACTCAGTGTTCAATTAACAGATCCTAAAATATGTTTTATTAAAGATGTGTTAAATGATTCAAACTACGAAGAGATTATTGATATAAAACAAAATTTTGTTATTCAACGTAACCGGCTGTTTAGAAAAGTTAATGGTGAATTAAAATGGGTAGTTCCAAAGGGGGCCAGGTGGCAAATATGTCAGCAAAATCATGACGACATCGGCCATTTTTCAGTTGATAAAACTTTATCTAAAATTAAAAAAGATTATTGGTTCCCAAAGATGAAAAAGTTTATTACAAAATATGTCAAGTCTTGCTTACATTGTGCATACGGAAAATTACCTGCGGGAAAAAAAGAAGGTTTTTTACATCCAATAACAAAAAACGATATTCCCTTTGAAACAGTTCATATTGATCACCTGGGTCCCTTTGTAAAAAGTTCAAGGGGTAATGCTTATTTACTTGTAATTGTTGACGGGTTTACTAAGTTCTGTATTTTAAAACCATTGCGGAATTTAAGGTCAAGTCTAACTATTAGGGCATTAGATGATGTTTTCACAACATTTGGCTATCCGAAACGTTTAATCTCCGATCAAGGCACCTCATTTACCTCTGATGAGTTCCGAAAGTTTTGCGAGAAAAACCACGTTAAGCACGTTTTGAACGCTGTCGCCTCACCTCGAGCCAATGGCCAAGTGGAGCGCTACAATCGGACCGTGTTAGGCTCGTTAACTTCATATACCGATAAATTAGGAGAGACCAAATGGGATTCAGAGCTGGGTAATATTCAGTGGGGGTTAAATAATACCCTAAATAAAGGTATAGGGAAAACCCCATCAGAAGCTCTGTTTGGTCGTAATCTGATCCATAGTAGTGAGAATATTATGAATGAAATATTTTTAGACACGAGGCAGTTAGACAGGGACATAAATGAAATAAGAACCGAAGTTAGCGAACACATAACGAAAGACCAATGTAAACAGAAAGATAGATTTGATAGGACACGTAAAGAAGCTAAGATATATGCAATAGGGGATTTAGTAAAAATTCAAAAACAGATAGGTCATAATGAAGGTCAAAGTAAAAAGCTATTGCCTGTATACTCGGGTCCTTACAGAATTACAAAAGTTTTAGATAATGATAGATATGAAGTCTCGAGCATACCAGGGTCTAGCATTGGCAGAAAGCAGTATTGTAATATTTGGGCTGTGGATCAGATACAGCCATGGATTAGCACCAATATTAATGAAATAAGTTCAGAATCTGATTCGGAATGAATGATCAAGTTGATTTGGTAGGTGATAAATGAAAGACACATTTTATTACACAGTATGTAATGACTTAACCCGTCGCGCGCCAATTAGCAGACACAATTGAAATTCTATTGTTATCTGTACACATGGTGTACAATCGACATTTTAAGAGTTAATGAGTTATAGGATATACAAACGGAAAATTGTGTTATATCATTAAGATAATTGAAAGAAGTTTATGATTTCCATCTCTCCTTATGATACGGTTGATCTGAAAGAGTTAAAAAAAAAAAATTAATAAAGGAAAGAATAACATAAATATTTAGTTTAATAAAATTAATCTATCAATTTTATAATTAAGTTATTGAAAGTGAAGAGGAAAAGAGAATTAAATTATGAAGTTATTTTGTTAGAAGTTAGTCTGTGTTAGGAATAATAGAGATATATGTAATGATTTAAGCGAAAATTAATAAATTATTAAAGTAAAACATTGGTACTACTTTAATTAAGCAAAAATGAAAATACATAAGTACTTACCAGAAAAATAAATGATTTGGAGATGGAAGTCGTGGGGTGGCTGGCTTGATAAATACACTGTGTTGACGAAGCTCGCGTTGAGTGGTCAACAGCCGGTGAAGTCCCACGGTACATATCCCACCTAAAGCATAGGCCATTTATTGGAAGTCGTACAGTGGGCTGGCAAGTGAGAGTGCTTGACCAGGAAGCTTGCGGTGCAATGTTTGGCATATGCAGAATATGATGTCACTCATTGGAAGTCGTACAGTGGCTGGCAAGTGAGAGTGCTTGTCCAGTGAAGCTTGCGGTGCAATGTGTGGTATATGCAGAATGTGATGTTGAGATATTATGAGTCGCTCATTGGAAGTCGTACAGTGGCTGGCAAGTGAGAGTGCTTGTCCAGTGAAGCTTACGGTGCAATGTGTGGTATATGCAGAATGTGATGTTGAGATATTATGAGTCGCTCATTGGAAGTCGTACAGTGGCTGGCAAGTGAGAGTGCTTGTCCAGTGAAGCTTGCGGTGCAATGTTTGACGAAGGTAAATTAATACAGAAAGCTAATGAAAATGTGAAATTAACAAAATACGATTATGTAATATCTTACCTTTTAAGCGGTGGGCTAAGTTGTCACTAACTTATTATTTCATAGTTGAGAATATTGTTAGCTTTATAGTTTGAGGACAAACTTAATGTCAGGAAGGCCGAATGTTAGCTTTTTATAAAAAGCGTATTGTTTTTAATGTAGCTAAATCTTGTTGATTGGGTGCAGATCGATTTGTTAGTTTTATTGCATTATTTGAGACTTTCTGCAACCGACTTCCGGTGCTGTGAACGCTGTTTCCGGTTAGAGAACGGAAGTCAATTGCAGACTGTTAAAATAATATTTAATATTTTATTTCCGGAAGTTGCTTGGCACGCCACCTATTTGCAGTTTTATGGTGTAGAAAGTTATATAAGCACATGGCAGTGCATTTTTAGTTTAGTTTCGTGCAGAATAAACAACAGTAACGTTACGCTGCTTGTTTTCTTGTCCCAATTCGTTCTGGTTTCCTATATGTTAGTATATAATTTTGTTAGTTTTAGGTTATATTTACTCTTACACATAACAGAAATAAAAAGTTACATAACATCACGCCTGTATTACCCGAAAGGTTGGGCAGAGGTGTACCTATAGTACACCCACATTTAGCCAGCTATCCACTTGCACGTCATGTGGCACTACAGTGCCAAAATATTTTTTAGGGACTTACGTCATTGGTACTACAGTGCCAATATGAGGAATGTACGGAATGTATGAAGTTCTGGTTCAACTGCGGCTCTTTTCTACATTATCTGTGGTTTTTAATACACAGAAATAATAAGAGATGGCTCTGAAACCAACTCTAGTTCATTTTTCACTGCTCTGTGGTTGGTACAACGAATTGAAGTCAAGAGTATTTTCGTGTGTGAGTGCGTGAAAGTGTCACCGTAATTATGTCGTAAATACTTTTGTTTTATTGCATATTTGTAATAATGTAATATATTACATTTTTCTAGACAATGTACACGTTATAATGGTGTATAATTGTCATATTCTTTTATTCTCCAAAGTTGATAAATTTACCAAAAGAAGTTGTCGAGTGCCGTTTGTGTATGCTTTCTAACGATTTTTGGTTTATTACGAACTGTAGAAGTTATTTTGAAGAGAAATTACATCCGAATTTCATAAAAGTAAACTATCTAGAATAATTATTCATACGGAACAAAACAATCACGTTTATATTTAACAGATTCAACGAAATTAGTAAAAGGATACGCAGCGTTCAAGTGCCTGGCACTGCAGTCTTGTTTTGAACAATTTATTTTATCTACTTCTCAGGAATGTAATAAAAATATTTTGCTATCATCTTGAAGGAAATATAGTCTACTTTATTTACAATTATTTATAAGTGTTACAGATAGCATATTTTAATCACGAAAAATAAAATTGCCTGGAAATCAGTAAAAAATATTTACTTTTTAAGTTTAATATTTTTTTAATGGGTGGACATGTAGATTTGGAGCATATATTTTTATTTAAGTTTATTCTGTATACTCTAACGTAAACAAAGGTATTTTTTATTTTGAAATTGCTTCAATACTTTTCGTTTGGCAAACGTTTTTATCAGGGAAGATCCGCGACATTTTAGAAGCGCTGAAAATCGGTTGCGCCGCGACGTAAGTCCCACATGACAGCTCGCGAGCGCTGACGTGCGAGTGGCTATGTTTAAGTCCCATGTAATAGGGGGCGCGCCTATTGTCATCAACCGGGCACAAAACCAGACTCCGGACTGCTACTGGGAATATTCCTAATGAAAAAGGGAAATTGAACCCAAGACGTTAGTTCACGTGCAACACTAAAATTATCTTGCCAATAAAATTGCTCAACTATGTCAACCAATTACTTACGTTTATACAATCCTAAACGTAAGAATTCCTTTTTGCCTCCGGTAATTGTCCGCTAAGAAGTAATAGTGTTCTGTGCTTTTTACAAGCACACCGTACATAGGTACAAGTATCGTTATTTTCAAAAGTATCAATGCTATTAAAAGATATGATTCGTTTACGATCTTTAATTTTAGGTTATTTGCGAGCAAGAAGTGTGTTAACTCATGTACATACATCTGAGGGGCAATTCTCGTAATTTTAAGAACGTTCGCAATCTAATCTCAGTCGCAATCTGTCAAAAAAGCCTCTAATTTCCCTACATTTTTGACTTTGATTGTCGCTGAGATGAGACTGCGACTTGAATTTGAACGTTTTATGAGTACAAGAATTGGCCTTCTGGAAAAATGCAAAAATATGGAAGCCATGACAGTGGGACCCCCACAGCCGTTTGACAATATGCCGTTTAAAATACTAAATCGGTACGTAGCGACTGTATTCTTCTCAATCTTCTTCGGTGTTAGTTTGTGGGCTCCATTCCTTATAGTGTGGTATTCCATGGCGAAGAAAACTTTGTAAATGATACCATCAACAAATAAAAATAATGAAGAAAACGTTAGACTATCTCCAAATCAATAAACTGATGATAACAACCCAGTAGGGTGCAATTAATTTGTCTTTAACACTAACGGATAACCAACGCTTAGTGGCGGACGCCCCGATGCTCACTGAATACGTGAACAAAAAGTAAATAAGTATAGAAGGTCTAAAACACACGCACACGTAGACACGCGTCTGTAGTTCGTTCCAAAAGTGTCTCACGAAAGTGTAAACAAATCCTGTTCAGGTTAAATTCTTAAGCAATCTCTCACTAAAGGGAATTAATAACACATTCATATGTATTTAGAAGGTTCCAACTTTATGTCTTAACACTTTTTTCAACAATTATTGTTTAAATAGAATGATTAAATTTACCGAAATGAAAAATCTGACGAAAATTGAGATTTTAAATTAACCTCAATAATTGTCACATGAAAAACATCTTTAAGGTAATTTAAAATTAGAATTTCTTTCTGTTTAAGTATTATAATAATCGAATCAAAGCACTCAATTTGTAAGTTGCACAAAAATTTGGCATCCACAGATGTACGTTTTCCGACGCATTCGCTTATATTTTCATCAGCTGCTTTTGGGACAAACCATACGTACTGTAAACTGTTATAGAGTAAGTGCAAGTGCACCGGCACTTGCATTCGTTCCACGACGCGGCTATTTGTGCGTGCATCTGTTTCACTCGATGTGCCAAGCCGGACTTCTGTACCTATTATATTCTGTGACATGGGTGAGACAAACCATTAATTTATGTTTCGGTCAGCCCCGCCTAAGTTTCATCAAAGGTCAGATTCGGAACGACGATTAGTGATTGGTTCTGTCTACTTATCTTGATGACCTTGGGAAGATTCTTTGGCGTTAAGGATGGATTAATACTAGAGGGTTAATAGTCTGGAGTGTTGTCTAACTGTTTGGCAACCGCGGTATAATAAAGAGAAAGATATAGGTAACTTATAATCGGTTGTGGAAGTATACAGACTATAAAATAACGATTACATCCACAAAATTACATCGCTTCACACGAAATATTAAGCAAGCATAGTGCGATGGGTGACCATTTTTACATACCGAGACTCCTCCGTGCCTCGGAAAGCACGTTAAGCCGTTGGTCCCGGCTGTCATTCGTGGATCTTTGACAGTCGTTACGGGTCGTCAGAAGCCCGAAAGTCTGACAACCAGTCTTACCAAGGGGTATCGTATTACCCAGTTACTGGGTTGTGGAGGTCAGATAGGCAGTCGCTCCATGTAAAATACTGGTATTCAGCTGCATCCGGTTAGACTGGAAGCCGACCCCAACATGGTTGGGAAAAGGCTAGGCAGATTGATTTTGAGTGCGACCCTATTGCCAGCAACCGGGCTTTTAAACATTTTTAAATATTGGGCTTTTAAATATGGGAGGAGCTCGTGGCTAAGTAATAACAGCTGCACGGGTCGATCCACCAGGTTAAGCTACGCTTGTCGGGGTTGGTCAGTGGATGGGTGACCATCTTTACATTCCGAGACTCCTCCGTGCCTCGGAAAGTGCGTGTAGCCGTTGGTCCCGGCTGTCATTCGTGGATGTTTGACAGTCGTTACGGGTCGTCAGAAGTCCGAAAGTCTGACAACCAGTCTTACCAAGGGGTATTGTATTACCCAGTAACTGGGTTGTAGGGGTTAGATAGGCAGTCACTCCATGTAAAATAGTAGTATTCAGTTGCATCCAGTTAGACTGGAAGCCGACCCCAACATAGTTGGGAAAAGGCTAGGCAGATTGATTGATTGCTTCTATTGACAATGTTCTTAAGGAAATCCGAAAAGACTTAAACTGATAAAAAAAAATAAAAACAAAGCCAAACTTCCGACGTCAAATTTATCGATTCAAATCTTAGATGGGTCTATGTCCAACAGTGGACGTCTTTCGGCTGAAATTATGATGATGAAGATGTAATATTTTTGCTTACAAAGCTTCGGAAGTTTCATAAAATCAAAGATAACAACAGTGAGTCAGCGTAAACATAAAAGTTTTACTTGAATACACTGCAGTAAACTTTATGTGCTACGGAATAGTTTGGGAGATCGCCAAATACTTTCTAAACTGCGGTAAGTCTAGTACATACTTCATGTAACATAGGTACTTCATTATCTCTTACATATAGTTCATTATGTTACAAACAAGTCTAATGTTTAAACATGTATGCGGCACTGTATGATGGTTTGTGACGTTTTCATGAATTTTCCGTTAATATATTTAGCATAACATCATGCTTGTAATTCCCGAAGGTTCCCGATAAACGTGAAAAAACAGATGTCATACTACATTGTCATTTAGTAGCTACTAACTTCCCGCGGGTTCGCCCGCGTGGAGGTCGCAAATAATCCCACGGAAACGTACTATCGTAACGCGTACGCTAGTAACGCTCCCGGTCGGCATGATTTTTTCCGGCATCTTCAACAATCATCGTCATATTTCAGCCAATTAACAAAAAACCTTAATGAATTATACCTACACCTAAACCTTTCTCATGAATCACTCCGTCCATTAGTGAAAACCGTATGAAAATCCGTTCAGTCGTTTTTGAGATCATCGCGAACTTTGTTTTATATTATATTATTATTATACATATTAATGTACGCGGGCGCAGGCGACTGGCTGTCATTGTGCATTAGCACAATGACAGCCAGTCGCCTGCGCCCGCGTCTCATGCATGGTCTCATCGCTTGTCATAAATATAGACAATAGTCTATAGCATAGACTAGTGAGGTTGGACCGTCGGGCGTCAAGCGTGAGTCGAACTTTACACCTTATTGACGGTTTTTGTTTTTTTTCTTTTCAAGTATTCTAGTATTTGTATTTTATTTTATTTGATTTTATTCCCCTTGCTATTTTTTTTAATTGATATCCGTGGGTATGTCCGTGGCATCACACAGGCCCTATCAGAATACCAGCGTTGCGGTATTTATTTTGTAAATATCGCAGCTTTATGCTGAGATGGGAGCCTTTTTGGCCTCGCACAGGTCTCTTTTTTTTTAGTCTGATTTCTTTTTTTTTTGTTTTTTGTTTTTTAATGTTTATTTTGTTACTTTTATATGCTCTTTTTTAACTGTATTTCCTGTGCGTGTCCCAAATAAAATGTTTTTCTTTCTTTCTTTCTTTCTTTCTTTCTTATATTATGTAGTGATTCGATTAAGTTGCTGAAAACCTACCCATGTTTATTATAAAATATTTTGATGAAAAACAATGTTTATCGGGAAAATACAAGTCCTAACTAAATACGATGTGAAAATTTTGTTTGTCGGCAGATTTTTGCTAAATGAATGTCTAGACTTTACACACATATTTCTGAAAGATAAACAAACGTGCTTAATCGCGTGTCAGTCAATATCACTTGAGTTGTACCTAGGTACTTTATAAGTATATTTTTTTATAGGTACTGTAGAGGTTTGACGCTTTGATCAAGCATCGACAATATTATACTGGCTGACATTCAATAATTTAAATATGGAATGTATTCTATCAAGAAAACGATTGTCGATTTCTTCCTATGAAGAAATCGACAATCGTTTTCTTGAGAGATCCTATGATGACAGATAGATTCTGGTGAGGGCTCCGCGTAGAACCAATTTAGTTAATGAGTGGGAATTATAATTTATCTGAAGCTTAAAATACAGAGGGCATCAGCCCCATATAACTAGAGTCCCTCTCGTTTTATTAGTAATTCAGTAGATCTCCTACAGTGAGGTTCGAGCCCTCACAGTACTATACATGCTTTTGTCCGTGACTTGTTTCCCTTTGTGGTAAGTTTTGATATAATACATATAATCTTTTAAACTCCTTTACTGTCACACTTTTTTATCTTTAGTGGTATATGTAGTAAACTATTTAAATATGTTTTTTTATAAAACTGCAAATGTTTAAAATGCAGTGTAAAATGTTTATTGATGATCGTCAGTGAATTTCTTTATAGCCAAAAAAAATTATTACATACATACATAAACTCACGCCTTCTTCCCAGGGGGGTAGGCAGAAACTACAGAACACCACTTGCTACGATCCTCACATATTCCTTTTGCCTCGTTTACATTCATAAATCTGGTCATACACGCACACCGGTTGCGAGTACCACGCACCTGACCTGAAAAATAAATAAATTCAATTAAAAACCTAATTTTAATTTTGATTTTAATTTTAGTGTTGTTTTTATTTTTAAGTTTTATAATGATTTTGTTTTGATTTTAATTGTAGTTTGATTTTAATTTTAATTGCATCTTGATTTTAATTTTAATTTTGATTTAGTCTAATCTTAATTTTGGCTTTATTTTGGTTTCAATTTAGAATTTGGTCTATAACATAATTTATGCTCGGTGAGTATAAGAACTCACCTAGGCGTCCAATATCTATCAACAAATATTTAATGCTTATTGTGCTTACTTACAAGAAATTGGTACACTAGTCTATAGTATATTGGATGTATCTCATATCTTAGTATCAGTGTATTCAATTGTTGGTGAGCAAAATAAATAAAATAAAACCTGTAGGTACGGAACCTAAGGTTACAATATATCATGTTCTATCATCGGAAGTATTAAATCTAAGTGATGCGCTTTACCTGGTTTCTCTTGGATGGCTCATAAAGCAATTTTTTTCTGATTGAGTGCACGCCTGCACTTCGCTGGTTGGACCGGCAATAATATTGATGTCCTACCGTTTATCAGTGTTCAACTTTTCACGATTAGGTGTGAACGTTGTTTGAATATATAGCAGGCCATATTAAGGTGACTACAGAATTGCCGATCATTACGTGTGATCAAAAAAATGTGTAAACAACAGCGATCGACATTAAATTTTTGTCGATCGCCACTGTACATCGTTTTTATCGTAAACAGACTTTGGCAATTATTTTTACGAGCAACAATAATGAGCAATATAAATACTAGGTGTAGGTGCTTACAACTTTTTTCGATTTTAACCTTGATTTATTATCGATCAAAATCAAAATATTTTTTTTCACATAAACCTACATGGACACTTATGAAACGTCAGAAGCCAGGTGCACGGTTCCAAATTGGTCGTTTCCTATGGAGAACAGCCGGCAAGAAACTCCATGGTTACTCTTTTAAAAATATTTGGCTTTTATAATATTTTCAAATAACAGTGTTAATAGGTATGGGAGGACAATGTAAGCCTTAACAGATGACAACAACGTACAATTAAATTTAGCTAGTCTTAATCTCCAAGAAGCGGACAAATCTTATTGATCGTCAAAACACAAATAAACCTTTTATTAATCTTGCATTTTTCAGGTTTCGTTTCAAATGTTGCTTCTTATTGTGACCGCTGCTTCATATTATCTTGTTTGCCTTTTAACCGACACCATTGTAATGTCACTTATTTGTTATTCATTAGCAATATTATGTACATTACATGGTATACATTCCACTCAATTTCATTGAACTCCACCAAAACTTGTCGTCGCGAATACACCTAGTTATTTATTTTGGCTAGTATAATCTACACAAAACTTATAATAATACCTAAATATACTCATCAACAAATTCTTCTAAACCAGTCATGTTTTATTACCCAGTACCTGTCATGCATCGAAAAGCGATATATAGCCACAAAATACAGCTTAGAACAAGCTACGATGCTAACACACCATTTTCAGTATTTTCACATTCATGCCTTTCATTCATAACCCTTTTGAACGCTGCTGGTTTGAAAATATGCGGATGCAAACCGCTTGGCTTTTGATATGACTTTGATTCAAACGTGTTTCTGACGTATATTTTTAGCAGCAAAGGTCATTCTGTGTAAAATCTGCCAATTTCGCTGATTTAAGTGATTTTACAGACGAAATTTTTAGAACTCCCGTCGTGTGTCGTAGCTGACACACACACACTTTTTTTATACTTTCTGAAAGTTGAACCCAGAATGACACAAAGCAGCTTCTTGATAACGAACATGTTGATTTTACTCAAACCAACATTTAGACTAAGATACACATAGGTAGATGCTTCGTAAAGGGAACCTATAATTGTGTTCAAATAACCATCTAAGTCGATCAACATCGTCGGTTCATGTTTGTATTTAATTTAAATACATCTCATACTAAACCGCTTTCGTGTGAAAAGTCATTATTAAATGTTTCGATATCATTATCGTTCAAATATCAGGTGTGACGTGTGTCGCAAATAATGTTTTAAATTATGTTTCTTTGTCAATTTTGTTGGGTAAGAAAAACATAAGGTGCAAAGAACGCGGTAAGTGTTATGCAAATGATAATATCAGTCTTCCCAGTAGGAGGATCCTGTAAAAAATACCTGCTAAGAATTTACCTATATCTAGAGGGGGTTGGGATATTGAATGTGTGTATTAATTGTATATGTAAATTTTCTCTCCTTCTCCTTTTAAATTCATCCAATGGTTGTCTTTAAAATATCGCTTGTAGCGATAAGACCACCCGTTGTGTCACTTTATGTAAAATTTCTACATTTATATCTGTAATTTGTATGGTGTACAGATTAAAGGAAATCTATTCTATTCTATTGACTGACTTGGGTCTTTAATACTTAAATGGACAATTCCTAGTGATACCTGTAGCTGTTAGAAGAGCTCTTGGCTAAGTAATAACAGCCGTACGGGTCAATCCAACAGGTTAAGCTACGCTTCCGTAGATGGGTGACTATCTTTACATACCGAGACTCCTCGGTGCCTCGGAAAGCACATTAGGTCCCGGCTGTCATTCGTGGATCTTTGACAATCGTTACGGGTCGTCAGAAGCCCGAAAGTCTGACAACCAGTCTTACCAAGGGGTATCGTATTATTCAGTTTCTGGGTTGTGGAGATCAGATAGGCAGTAGCTGCATCCGGTTAGAATGGAAGCCGACCCCAACATAGTTGGGAAAAGGCTAGGCTAGGTTGGGGTGGGGATTGTTGACCTATAGCTATTAGAAGTGTTTGAAGTAATCTGTTGCAGACAATCTTTTGCAGTGACTAGTAAAATATGAAATAGACTACAAAAGTTCAAAGTACTTAACGCAGTATTATCACTACACATGGCAATTAGATCGACACACAATTAATAAACTAACAGAAAAATATCGCTAAATCTTATCTATCAGGCACTATCTCTTACAATTTTGAACACCTACACGAACAGCGAACCATGGCAATATAATACCTGACACCAACAACGTGGGAGAAAACTTATTACAGTTTAAAGATTAACGGACGCTGACCATAGATTTAAATCGCTAGATTTGCCCTCACCATACTTAAGAAGAAGAGTGAGCTCACACATAATTAAATAACATTTCCATGATAATCAAGTCAAGTCACTGCATCTAGCGGCATGGCACGGCAGGGGATTCTTCGGCATTACTAATGCAAGCGCATAATGACGGCAACGATGCCGCGGTAACCAGGCATGCCGCGACGTATAATCATTGAATTTCAATTTTCTTGTCGTACTAAGTTATAATTCCTATTTGTCGCATAAATACTCGATATCCCTTACGGTGCCGTGCCGCTAGTGTGCGACTACATTTTGAGGCGGAAGGGCGATTCTAAAGATTTCAATCTTTGACGCTGACACGTCCAGAATGAAATCCGCTTAGCCAATCTCTCTTCCGAACAAAATACCGCAAAGAAAAAGTGTAGCAACGCAAGCGACAGTTTAATAATTTATTGCAGAAGAAAATAACTAGTTTCTAAACGAGAAAGGATTAAATTTGTCGTTCAGTAAGCGAATCGGATTTTCTTCAGTATGAAACTCGACTATTTCTTAGAAAATAAAGGTTGTTGGAAACTAAACTGTATACGTTTTATTTCTAGTTGGACTGGTTTTTACAGTTCCGCAGTCAACGAGGAACCCTTATAGTTTCGCCATGTCTGTCTGTCTGTTTGTCCGCAGCTTAGCTCAGAGACTCTTAGTAGAAAGCTGTAATTTGGCATGTGTGTACATACAATCACGTCGACAAAGTGGTAAAATAAAATCTTGAAAATAAAATTTGTAGGCTAGCTCCCTTGCACGTAAAGTTGGGATGTTATTTTTTTCTCGTCTATTCCATGGTGTGGGATACTGTTGGATAGACCGTTCAAAAGTATTGCGGGTCTTTGAAAACCATTTTTCGATTTAGAGATCCGTTTACGTAATGTAAATTTTTGTAAGAGTCAAGTGCCCTGCGTGCCCTCAAGTCGTAGAGCAGTGCTGGCCCAGTGGTAACGGCCGCGACTTACGAGTTGTAGGTCGTAGGTTGGAACTCAGACAGGCGATTTACTTTGTGTAACTTATTTCATCACCACTGCTCTCAAAACGGTGAAGGAAAACATCGTGAGGAAACCGGCATGTCCTAGAACCAAATCGGAAAATCGGAGACTTCGTGTACACGGTGCTAAAAAAGCTCTCATGCGTGAGAGTGTATTCTGTATGGCCCTAAAATTATACAATAAGGTACCAAAGGCATACAAAGATTTGAATATCAATAGTTTTAGTAAAAGCATGAAGAAACTTTTAATAAATAAATGTTACTATAGTGTTGACGACTATTTGAATGATGTTCTTTAGACATTAAAATTGTTATTATTATTTTATTAACTTAACGTAACTTTATAATTTTTGTACTTGGAATTATATTATTACTCAATTTGTACGCCTTTCTAGGCAAAACATGCTGAAACTTCTTTTTTTTTTTGTAATCATTCCAACTGATTGTAAACCTACACGTGTTTTTGACAAATAAATATATCTTATCTTATCTTATCTCAAAAATTCGAAGACTTGTGACATCTACCAACCCGCACTGAGAGGAGGCCTGTGTCCCAGCAGTGGGAACATTATAGGCTGATTATGTTCCCCCTGCCAGCTAAATGGTTGTTTTTGGATATAAATCACTGCAGTAGTACTGCACTTCATTGCGCGTGGTCCGACACGCACTTGGCCGGTTTTTTTATGCATGAAGTTGCTGTATATCAATATGAGTTTTCAAAATGTTATTATTATGCAAAAAATTCAATCTGTCTGGCCTTTTTCCAACTATGTTGGGGTCGGCTTCCAGTCTAACCGGATGCAGCTGAATACCAGTATTTTACATGGAGCGACTGCCTATCTGACCTCCACAACCCAGTAACTGGGTAATACGTTACCCCTTGGTGAGACTGGTTGTCACTTTCGGGCTTCTGACGACCCGTAACGACTGTCAAAGATTTACGAATGACAGCTGGGACTAACGGCTTAACGTGCTTTTCGAGGCACGGAGGAGTCTTGGTATGTGAAGATGGTCACCCATCAACTGACCAACCCCGGCAAGCGTAGCTTAACCCGATGGATGGACCCGTGCGGCTGATATTACTTAGCCACGAGCTATTATTATACATAGGTAATATTTTCGTAGATCGTAGCCGGTAGCTTTCTGTAGTTTCTGCAATGGGAAGAAGGCGTGTGTTTGTTTGTTTTATTTGTATATATATAATTATGTATATAATTATAATATATTTATATAAATGTATAAAAAAAAATGTGTATATTTTTAATTGTTGCTAGGGAATTATTGCGCCAGTACTTCTTCCCAGCTAAAACACTATAGGAAGTAGTGAAGGGCGGACGTTTTGGGCGCTGTCTGATGGAATTTTCACGTTCATAAAGTGCTGCTTTAGCTTGGATTTTTTCCCGTCTCTATCTTACACTTGTGGTTTGACAGTTGTGCGACAGTGATAGAGATAAAGTTCGAGCAAAGTAACATTCAAAAATCTCGGAATCATATCGAATTTACATGATGTATGCTACAGCATAGTGAGTAAAGTCCTTTAGAGTAGTCCCAAGACTCGGAAACTTTGTTGAGATTGCAGAATAAAATGTTATATTAAGGTGAGCGTACACTTGTCCGTGCTAGCCACAACGCACGCACGGTACGCAACGGATTCCGGTTTGCTTTGTATGAATTCATATAACACTGCGTCCACTACCGGTACCGCCCGCATTTTCATTTCTTCATACAAACAAACCAAAATCCGTTGCGTGTCGTGCTTGCGTTGAGGCCGGCGCGGACCAGTGGACGATTAGCTTTAAGATGAATAGAATAGAATAGAATAGAATATTTATTTGCCAGAAACATGGTATGTTCACAAAGGTGTTCTTAACATTTCTTAGTGCTGCATGTCTCACCGTTATAACGGTATGCAAAAACAATTTACAATTACAATTATATCTAAACAATTACAATAATTACATTAATTTTCAATTTACATTATTTACTTTAATTTAAAAAAATAATACTGTTATTTCAATTATTTTAATATACCATCATATTCCATTTTTACCATTTTATTAAATAAAACAAAAACATTAACATATTATCACTTAAATTATTATTTATGCCTGTATTTTAATGCCAGATCAAGTGAATAAAATTTACAGGGACATTTTACAAAAAATTCGTGAATTGAGTAAAAAGATTCCTGCAACAACCACTTCCGAAGTGCCGAACAAAATTTTTTGAAGGGTAGTTGGGTAATTGGCTTCGGCAAAGCATTATAAATTAGGGGAGCCATGTAGATACAACTCTTTCTGAAGAGTTGCAACTTAGGAACAGGTATATCGAAATCTAAATGTGCAGCTTTCCTCTTATTTGTATTATCCCTTCGTTCAAATAATGCAAGATTGGATCTCAGAAACTTGGCAACTTCAAAGATAAATATGCAGGGTACAGTCAAAAGGTTATGTGACTTGAAAATAGGCCTACACGAATCAGACCATTTCATATTAAAAATTGCGCGGATACATTTTTTTTGAGCAATGAAAATTCGGTCTATTTCTGAGGAGTTTCCCCACACAACTATGCCGTAGCGAATTACTGAACAGACATAGGCATGGTACACCATTATGGAGGTTTCTCGCGACGTTACATTTTTGACCTTTCTTAGCGCAAAAACAAATTGGTTGATTTTCTTACAGAGTATCTCGATATGCTCCGTTATAAGCTGAGCCAAGACTTGTCCAAGACTTGAAACATTTTTGTTATGGCTCCTTTTATTGGTACTTCCAACAGGAATATTATGATTTGCTGATCATTCGCATTGGGTGATTCAGTTTTAGGAATAAAATATTCAAATACTAGTCTGTTTCGTGTCAATTATTAAAGGCTGTGTGGACATAACAACGATGACCTAATTTTAGTAATTGCTGAACTAATTACCCACCCAGCAATCGCTTACTATGCCAAGAGTACTAGGTTTTAGTCATGGTTCATTTTGCCTGTAAGTTTTGAATTGTGTATAAATTATTTTCTATTTAATTAAATACAGACTATTTGAATACGTATTCAGGAAACTTACCTATAGAAATTAAAAGCATCAATTAAAAACCTTTAAAAAAAAAACCAGCCAAGTACGTGTCGGACCACGCACAACGAAAGGTTCCGTATTTAAAAACAATTTTTCCCAAAAACAAACTTATCATATTCTCCCATACATTGGTATACGTCATGGTCTATTCTCCAATTGCAAATGTAAGTTTGTAATCCCAAAAAAAATGTTTTTGATAAAATTACAAATTACCGATTTTCTGACTTTGTGCTGTGAGAACTTGCTTCTTGCCAAATTTCATTATTCTAGGACAACGGAAAGTACCCTATAGGTTTTGATTTCCTTGCGAGTATCAAAACATGTCGCATTAATGGCCGTATATTTTATTGCATAGACTTGCACTAAGGGACCATGGGGGTATTTGATATTAATTTCAGCTTGACACCTCCACGCGCTCCTGAAAAAAAGGGTCTTGACAGCCTGACAGACAGACGGACAACGAAGTGATCCTATAAGGGTTCCGATTTTACTTTTGAGGTACGGAACCCTAAAAATATCGATCCGTTTGATGTCAATTATCAAGTCTATATTATTTTGACAGGCTTAAAACCAAATTAACCTTAGAACGCAACGGTCCATTTTTAACCAGAAAAAACCGTACGGAGCAGCACAAACCAGCCATAACACAAAACCAATCGGCACGGATTCGAATGAAAATTCCGGAGCCTATCCGACGTACGGGAAAAAACGTTTCTTTTTTCATTCACCGTCGACTCGTTTATTGAAAGCTTCAATGTATTTTTCGTGTAAACTGCAGTTCGATGCATTCTACGTTGGTAGGGAAGGTAATCCGTTTTAAATAATGACTGATACGTTTGAAATATGTGACGGCGCCGCGCAGAATCCGGTGCAGTTGTTTTTTTGTTGCTCAGAATTGAATTCGCGCAACTCTCTCTTTTATAGCCCCAGTTGTTATTGTGTTTTATACGTTATTGCGTTGGGAGTATGGGCGAGTTATTGGGGCCGACTGCCAAAGTTTTGTTGATACTTACATATCGACAGAAAATAGGCTTTCTCTGTCATTCTTAAATGACAAATTCTACCACTGAGTGTACACTTCAGGAGTGAATGTTTACAGGTAGATACGAAGATGTTACCATGTTCCTTTAATATAAGAATTTTCCTGTTGCGCTGTTTCCCGTGACTTCATCTGCGATCCAGATTAAAAAGTAGCCTATGTCCTTTTCCAGGTCCCAGGCTACCTATGTGTCAAATTTCATCCATATCCGTTTAGCCTTTTTAGCGTGAAAGCGTAACAAACAAGCAAACAAGTTCACTTTCGCATTTATACTATTAGTTAGGATGTTCCTACTACATAAATAATATACAGGCTGTAGTTTTAATTAACGTTAACTTCTTAAGGCGTCATTGTACTCATAATTATGAACAACTTTTACTATGGTACCAAATCTGAAATTGCGAAAAAAATCAGCTTCCCCTACATTTATGTTCGCATAACTCGTCGAAATGTAGGGAACAGCAAAGTTGTTCGTTATGATGAGTACAATGACCCCTAAAGTAGTTAACGGTAATTAAAATTACAGCCTGTATATATTTAAGTTAATAATCCAAACAAATAAACGTAACTTACCTGTACAATCTGTTCTCACGAGAAAACCGTGAAAACGGTTTTACACGGTAAAAGGATTACTGTAAACTTTCCATAAAAAATAAACTTATATATTAAATAATAATAATACCTAGTGTACGGGTAAGGTACATTTAAGTGATAGACTGATATAGGAGTTCAACTTGTTTATTGAAAGTCACACAGAAAAACACCCAAAACTGATCACTGATCAACCCGCGGCGAATGAGTCCTTTTGATGATAGCCCGAACGATGCTATACGACTATTGCTTGCTTACTTAAATACATACATTTTATTCATTCGCTGCGCATCGATGTCAGCACAAAAGCAATACTATTGTTATGTACGGGTTTGCTCGTACACCTAGGAACAGAACACAGCTGCCAGATGAGTTTGACAACAAATAGAACATATATTATCTAAATAATTTTTATCTAACACATGCATAATTAAAATGTCGGGTTCATACTCAATTTTACCCCGCGCATAACACTTTGTTGCAGCAGCAATCTACAAAATCAAAATCTCGTCTGCTCGACGTCCTTATGTCAGTGACATACGGACGTCGAGCAGATCTTGCAGGGATCCAGCAGAATCAGCGTCAGGTATTTGTCTGACGCATGTTGAGCTGGACTCCCATTTGGTGTAACCTTGAGACGCACACCGCACTGTGTATATTCGATGTCAATTTGTTTTAAAGTACTTACTTCATAGTGTAATTTTTTTTTTGTATATTATGTAAGTTTTTCGTCTCTTTTTTTTTGTTTTTTTTTTTGTTTCGTTATTGGCATCTTGTTTTTATATTAATTTACTTCTTTGTACTTTTATGTGTTGTGCTTTTGTGTGCACCAAATAAATCTTTTATCTATCCATCTAAAACAAACTCTATATTAAAGACAAACCTATTGATACAGGATGTGTCCAATTAATAGCTAATGCAGATGGATGACTAGATACATCATGTTCAATATTATAATTAACGAGGTAATGTGTTTGCCGTAGTCTGCCGTTGATTGATGGTCGGAGCACCCTTTAATATAACACGCCAGATTAATACGCAATCATTGACGGGTTAAGTGAAATACGTGTCACGTCGGTTTAAGAGGGTTACGAAATTTTTAGGAAATTATTTTTTTATTGGTAAGGAAGAAAAATTGCCCTGCTACATGCTACTTGAACAGTGTGTTAAATCGTTGATTGAAAGGTATTGAGTAAACGTCCAAAATATCAAAGCAGTAATAAAATTATATCCTAACATAACTAAAACTACTAAAAAACTAAAATATGGCATCGAATCGACTGGTAAAGTACCCAAAAGACTGGCGGCATTGCTACATTGTATGGCAATGCTATGCCTCTGACCAAGGTAAAAGTCAGCCCTTGGGTCACGGGAAGTGTCAACCAGGCGCTTGGAGATTTCGTTGAATAAACCATGAGCACTAGGACCCCACGGCCCAAAGGTTTCAACCCCAAACGGCTCGAAAATATAATTACCGATAAGGTTATTATACTTTCGCCGCTAGAGGTTTTCCGCAGCGGCAGCAGCAGTGCCAGCACAGCACGCCGAGCCAGGAAGATGGGATGGCGCAAGAGTATCGACGCTCGTTGCGTCCCACACTAAAGGCCTTCCCACCTTCCATGGAAATAAAGACAATAATAAGCAATAATATGCTGTCTATAAGTGAGAATCTATCTGCCTAGCCTTTTCCCAACTATGTTGGGGTTGGCATCCAGTTTAACCGGGTGCAGCTGAATACCAGTATTTTACATGGAACGACTGCCTATCTGACCTCCACAGACTAGTAACTGTGTAATACGATATCCCTGGGAAAGACTGGTTGTCAGACTTTCGGGCTTCTGACGACCCGTAACGACTGTCAAAGATCCACAAATGACAGCCGGGACCAACGTCTTAACGTGCTTTCTGAGGCACGGAGGAGTCTCGGTATGTAAAGATGGTCACCCATACACGGACCAACCCCGGCAAGCATAACTAAACCTGACGGATCGAACCGTGCGGCTGTTATTACTTAGCCACGAGCTCCTTTGTTTTTATGTAACCACACAATAAGTAAGCTGTACCTACTGTGACATTACAGAATCATAAAAATGCTTGAGATTACAGTAGAATTATTTGGTTTTGTCTGGATTTGTGCCCGGTTGATGGCTATAAGCTCACCCCAATTACATGCGACTTTAACACAACTGGCCAAATGTGGGTGTACTAGAACCACCTCTGCTTAACCTTTCGAGGAATACGGACGTGATAACATAATCATAACATAATCTTTAATATGCCAGAAGAAACCACAATCAATCTGCCTAGCCTTTTCCCAACTATGTTGGGGTCGGCTTCCAGTCTAACCGGATGCAGCTGAATACCATTATTTTACATGGAGCGACTGCCTATCTGACCTCCACAACCCATTAACTGGGTAATACGATACCCCTTGGTACGACTGATTGTCAGACTTTCGGGCTTCTGACGACCAGTAACGACTGTCAAAGATCCACGAATGACAGCCGGGACCCACGGCTTAACGTGCTTTCCGAGGCACGGAGGAGTCTCAATATGTAAAGATGGTCACCCATCCACGGACCAACCCCAGCAAGCGTAGCTTAACCTGATGGATCGACCCGTGCGGCTGTTATTACTTAGCCACGAGCTCCAGAAGAAACCACCTTACAACAAATTAGGTGAGAAACACACGTGTTGGACTGTGTGTGTGTAATTGTATTCTTTTGTTTTATCGAAACTTGGCTACAATTATTATTAACGAAACATCAACAACTAAATTCAAATGTAAATAAATGAGGCTTAAGTTGTTTTTCCTGTAACCAACAGATTTTTTATCCGAATTTTTCAAGTATGTTTTCTTCGTCGTTTGTTTTTCGCAGAGCAGCCTCAAAGGGTCAGTTTCCACCAAACGGAAAAATCCTCGCGGATGCTCGAGCACTTTTTAAATTTCACTGAATAAGTAACTGTATTATTATTGCTATTAAGTATAAAATTCGACGCAGATATCACGCTTAATGAATGCTTGATGTCTGCGTCGAATTTTACACTCAATGTCAATAATAACATTGAGTGTAAAATACAGTTACTTATTCTGTGTTTAAAAAGTGCTCGAGCAGCCGCGAAGATTTTTCCGTTTGGTGGAAACTGACCCATATACCGCCATTTTTTGTTACTATCCACCTTGTCAAAGGCCTCGTTAGGCAGTGTCAGATGTAGCGAGTCCCTAACTAATCTCAGTCGAAATAATACCGGGGGGTGACCGGCTGGGCCTTTGTCCCAGCAACGGATTAGACTTTATCTGCATAGATGGACGGGGAATATAATGTAAGTGTTTACAGTTCTTACAGTGACTACAAAGTTAACAAAGGACACAGTAACAAGATATCAAGCAATACGCAAATGAAAAAGTAATCCTATTTATATTTTATAAGCGCGAAAGTTTGTGAGGATGGATGGATGTTTGTTACTCATTTACGAAAAACTTCTTAACAGATTTTGATGAAATTTGGCACACAGTTTATAGCCTATCAAATCAAATCAAAATCAAATTTACCACCACACAAGATACTTTAATTCGATATTCTTACGGGTTCGAGACTTACGCGTGTGAAACCGCAGGGCGCTGCTATTAGAATATGACTAGCAACCCGCCACTGCTTCACATAGTTTTATGGTTTGAAAAACATCGTTATTTATTTATTATATTTAAATTATAATAACACATAAACCTTCCGCAATGAATTCTTAAAATTATAGTAAAAACCGAATTGAAAACCATTGTATAGTTTAGAAGAATTAACGCACAAACGGACACGAAACGCGAGCTTGTTATACATAACTTATATATATTTGTATAAATTAAATTGGATGTTGGTATGTATGCGAGATAAACTCCAACACCGCTTGAACTATCACCATCCATCTTGGCACATACATGTAGTTTTTATGGAGAATTGGAGAAGGTTTCTATAGGTTTTTTTACCTCCACACGGTTGAAGTCACAGGTACGTTGGTATGTATGCGAGATAAACTCCAACACCGCTTGAACTATCACCATCCATCTTGGCACATACATGTAGTTTTTATGGAGAATTGGAGAAGGTTTCTATAGGTTTTTTTACCTCCACACGGTTGAAGTCACAGGTACGTTGGTATGTATGCGAGATAAACTCCAACACCGCTTGAACTATCACCATCCATCTTGGCACATACATGTAGTTTTTATGGAGAATTGGAGAAGGTTTCTATAGGTTTTTTTACCTCCACACGGTTGAAGTCACAGGTACGTTGGTATGTATGCGAGATAAACTCCAACACCGCTTGAACTATCACCATCCATCTTGGCACATACATGTAGTTTTTATGGAGAATTGGAGAAGGTTTCTATAGGTTTTTTTACCTCCACACGGTTGAAGTCACAGGTACGTTGGTATGTATGCGAGATAAACTCCAACACCGCTTGAATTATCACCATCTATCTTGGCACATACAATGTAGTTTTTTTATGGAAAATTGGAGAAGGTTTCTATAGGTTTTTTACCTCCACTCGGTTGAAGCCACAGGTACGTTGGTATGTATGCGAGATAAACTCCAACACCGCTTGAATTATCACCATCTATCTTGGCACATACAATGTAGTTTTTTTATGGAAAATTGGAGAAGGTTTCTATAGGTTTTTTACCTCCACTCGGTTGAAGCCACAGGTACGTTGGTATGTATGCGAGATAAACTCCAACACCGCTTGAATTATCACCATCTATCTTGGCACATACAATGTAGTTTTTTTATGGAAAATTGGAGAAGGTTTCTATAGGTTTTTTACCTCCACTCGGTTGAAGCCACAGGTAGTAGCTAGTAAAATAATTAAAATTATTGACACTACCTACAAGTATCTGGGCGACCGATCTCTGCTCGGGTGAAAATAGAGAAAATGATTTTTTCCAGAAATGCGTCCTAGCTCGATCGATTTTTCGCCTCGTAACCATTGCAACAACAACAACATATTGCAACATTCATCAAAATCATTAGAGCCGTTTTCGAGAACGTGATTACAAAATATATTCAAATATTGCTCATTTCATAGTCACACTAATATTATAAAGGTGAAAGTTGTGTGTGTTTTTATGTTTATTACTTCTTCACACTCAAACGGCTGGACCAAGTTGCATGAAATTTGGCATATAGATAGCTTATACCCTGGATTAACACATAGGCTACTTTTATCCCAGTCTACGCGGGTGAAACCGCGAGGCGCAGATAGTAAAGAATATTTTTGCATCGCATTTGAACATTCCAGTATTTTCCTAGTTCAAATAGATTCAATTTCATGCCCTACATACCTTTAAAACATTTATTTCATAAACAATACTTCGCATTATTATCTATCTTTACCTTATAAAATAAACAATTGATCGAGTATTTTCCTATAGTAAAAACTGAAACTTTCCGTCTGTATTCCAAAAAAAGATAAGCAGAGATGTATATTGAGTAATAACAGCCGCACGGGTCGATCCATCAGGTTAAGCTACGCTTGCCGGGGTTGGTCCGTGGATGGGTGACCATCTTTACATACCGAGACTTCTCCGTGCCTCGGAAAGCACGTTAAGTCGTTGGTCCCGGTTGTCATTCGTAGATCTTTGACAGTCGTTACGGGTCGTCAGAAGCCCGAAAGTCCGACAACCAGTCTTACCAAGGGGTATCGTATTACCCAGTTACTGGGTTGTGGAGGTCAGATAGGCAGTCGCTTCATGTAAGATAATGGTATTCAGCTGCATCCGGTTAGACTGGAAGCCGACCCCAACATAGTTGGGAAAAGGCTAGGCAGATTGATTGATCACGAGCGTTTTACATTGTCTTTATTTAAATAATAATTCATTTATAGACTTACTCGTATTATGGAAATATCTTAACTGATTCTGTATAACTGCGTCGTGCAGATTGTGATTTTAGATAAGATCAAATCAGTTTCAGGTCAATCAACTCAGCCTATCACAGTCCACTGCTGGACACAGGCCTCTCCAAGGCTGCGCCACAACACCCTGTCCTCCACCTTCCGCATCCATTCTGACCCAGCCATCCAGCTGGGGGGCATCCCACAATACGCTTGCCGATACGCGGTCTCCACTCCAGGACTCTTCTGATCCAGCAGCCATCGGTCTGGCCGGTAGATTTTCAGATTTTAAGCAAAATGTTCTTCAGTTTGCTTACTCTACAAGCTCCGGTAACTCCAGTTCATTTTCGGATAATTTCATTTATGATCTTATCTTTCAAAGAATTTAGGTATTAAGACGCAAATACATTTATTGTTAAAGGAAAAACACAACACTTATTCTGATACCCTAACTATCTACTTCGTACAATTTAATGACTAATATAATATACTAGCATTTCAAAAGGAGCAGACAGAAACTTAAATAAACTTATCTCCTTTTCAGAAAACAGAACACATCAACATGACATACAGACCCACATCAATAATCTTCCCTGAGGTACTCAATATTTACGTCAGCCATTTCAATACCCATTTATATTGGTGTGCAGCATTGAAATGTTCCAGAGCTATTGCCGCATGCACTTCATGTGTAAACCCTGGACTAGAATCCAATCAGGTACCTACATGCATGTAACTGTTAACTAGAGTGTAAATTGGAGTCAGCAGATATTATTACCAAATGGTTGCTCCGAATAAAGTTATTTTATTTTACAAACAGGTTGTAATAAATGTCATTGTTACGTAGTCAGTGGGTGGAACAAAATTCAAGCATTTTTAAAGGTGCTTATAGACTTGCGCATTCACTTGTAATAGAATATCAAGCATTTGCCGAATTATACAGGGTGTAAGTGTAAACAGTGGCAATATTTTAAAAGGTCATTATACTCATCATTATGAACATCTTTAACTATGGGACCAAACCTGAAATCGCGAAAAAAAATCCGCTGTTCATTACATTTATGTTGAACAGCTGTTTTTTTTCGCGATTTCAGGTTTGGACCCATAGTAAAAAATGTTCATAATGATGCATACAATGACCCCTTAAAATATTGCCACTGTTTACACATACACCCTGTATTTGTTGAACTGAACAGAGCCAAGCATAGAGCCAAACATCGCTACGAATATTTTCACTACCACTGTGAAAAATGTTAGTGCGTAAAAGCTCGTTAAAAATGTATTCTTCCCGAAGATGTCAGACTTGACGGTCGCGTGTGCTGCATTTATATGTATGGGCTATATTAAAAATGTAAAAAGAAAGAAGATGGTGGCAAACTAATCTGTTTCGTCTTAGAAATGGAAGTGGGGGTGTGGGCGGAGAGGAACGGTGGCGAAACAATCACAAATTTGCTCGACTCGACAAAAAGCTCGAATCAAATTTACTGTCATTTCGCTAGAGTCCTTGCTAGAACGCTCCTGTTTATTGTACCATTCGCTAGAATGCTCAAGGCTATCAACGGCTTTACTCTCATAGAAAAAGACCAAAGAAACGATGTGTGAAAGATGACATGTCCAGAAAGGGGGTGACCACCGAGATGACGTCTAATAGAGACCTATGAAATACGAAGACATGCTGCGCCGACACATTGGGAATACACAATGATGATTTGAACTCTCTTAACATAAAAAAGGGGTGATAGTACTTACTTATAAATATGAATATGTAGTGTATTCGCTGCTGAATGGGTCGCACACACCTTGTATGTTAACTTGAATGATAAGTCACGGGTAGCCAAAGATGATGATTTATTGAATACTTTCAACTACCACGAACTAATGTTATTTATGAATGTTGGAACAAAGAGTACAGCTGACAATGAAAGGTGAATGTGTACTACCGCGCTGCACTATAATTTGTGCAAAGCGACGAAAAAGTTCTGATACAATGCGATACATGATTCGTACGGTAGCCACATAAAATTATGGGATCAACTCATCATTCATCCAATCGCAGGGCCAGGGGATGAAATAGTGAATGTATGTTGAGATATTGTGGAAACATGTTGTTGTGGTTTGCAAAAAGGCATACCGCAACCTTGGGTTTCTTTTACGACAAGCGAGTCAGTTTACTAGTATAAGTGCATTAAAGGCTTTGTATGAAGCACTGGTAAAGAGCCACCTACAGTACAACGCGGCTATTTGGAGTCCTAGTGAGGCCAAATACAGTTTCATGCTAGAGCGGATACAAAACAAATATGTTAGGTTCATGTATAAAAAGTTATTTGGAGTGTATCCGGGATACCCGCTATTGTATCCTACCTTATTTATCTTGGGCATGGTAGGCTATACAAAATTAGAAATTAAGCGTGAACTTGCACTAGCCACATACCTGTTCAATATTATAAGAGGAAAAATATCTAATATAGACATTCTGCAGTCGATTATGTTGTGCGTGCCCAACGAGTATGTAAAGAGGCGCCGGCGGCCGCAGCTGCTGGTGGTGCCGAAAGCGCGCACCAATCTTCTCCGTCGTGCTCCGCTAACGCGTGCGTTGTGCACTCTCAACACGGTAGCTATGAGCTTGGACCTCTTCTCTTGTACACTGAACGACTTTACTATAGTAACCTCTAGACTGCTATGTTATCCAGATCTGCCTGTGTATTGTTATAGTTAGTAAGTAAGTACCTAGTTTTAATATTTTGTTCAGTTTTCTTTTGTTTTGTACCACTCTATCAATTTAGGTTAGCCTGTAAAGATAGGATGTGATGTTAAATAAATAAATAAATATTTGGAATAAATATGACACTTTCCATTGCATTGGTCGGGGACCCCTAACCGCCGCAGGAGACGCCCTGGGCGGCGGGAATCTATTGCCGATTCCCGGCCACCGTAGGCGCGGGCTTGCGGACGACGAGTAATGGGCAGCTCGCCGTCCGGTAAGGACCAGGCCCGGGTCAACGGCGCGTTGTGTTCCACGCGCGCCTCAAAGAGATGTTAGCAGTGACGGGGTCCAATAGGGCCGGGGTCGCGGGTAGTTCGAAAGAGATACCGTGGCCCTGGCACGAGCAACTGAAGGAACACGGGTGGGTTTAGTCAGTAAAAGTCTGACACGCCCTCCCGCTCCGCCCAGAGCGGGAGAAGTCATTTGATTTGATTTCCCATCCACAAAAAAAAAAGAAAAAAAGGGGCCCCCACCGTACCTAATTAACGAAGTTATTGATAATAAAATTATAGGTTTAGCAATCTAATTAATCAATTAGCACACTGAGTCAGTAAACCACGTAACAGAGATAATGTAACTCTAGATAGCAGTTGATACTGGAATCGGAATAACATTACCTTAAATAGGTAATGTTTTAGTTAATGATTATACTAATAGCCTCGTTCGCAAGCGAATCTGCTGAGCTTAATGTGGAAGTGATAAGGGAGCCCGCGAATAAATTCATATTCATTTAGTAAGGTAATTTGAACATAAACAGTTACGGTCTACCGCTTTCGCCTTAAAGTCATGGGATCATTCCCAAAGTTTATGGAAAGTGTTAAATTTAGTTTTTTATTAGTGAAGCACTAAGTAGCCAGATTCTGAATGCAATGGGAGCTTTCTTTCATACTAACGTTCTTCGGGCAATTGTTCTTTCGATCAACAGTTTATCAGTCAACCGATCATTCAGACAAAACGTTCTTCGGACAAGTGAACTTCGGACAAGTGAACTTCGGACAATTGTGAACTATTGAGTGTGACTATTTTATCTCATAAAGTCCGAGCGCTCTCATCTATACTTAAAATAAAAGTGTAACTGATCACTGTCTGCACAAGGAAGATATTTGAGAAAAAACTATTATTGAAGGTCTTTATTATGTAAAATAAGCTTTTGTTTTGGGCAAACGTTCATCTAGCAATGGTACTTTTGACCAACTATTCATAGATCAAACGATCATTCGTGCAACCGTGATTCGTCCAAAAACCTTTGTACACACACGTTTTTCTTGCCGTGAAAAACTACGGTCTATTCGCCGTGTAGGCTCGGTCGTTAGTGCTGTATGGATCACTATGAAAGTTTATTGGTATACAGGTTTTTTCTACGGCGCGGTTTATACGCTGTGTGTAGGCATGGTCGTCAGTGTAGTATGGATCGCTATGGAATTTTGTTGACATACACGTTATTTCTACGGCGCAGTTTATACGGCGTGTGTAGGCATGGTCGTCAGTGTTGTATGGTTCACTACGGAAGTTTGTTGACAGACACGTTACTTCTACGTCGCGGTTTATACGCCGTGTGTTTGCATGGTCGTCAGTGTAGTATGGATCACTACGGAAGTTTGTTGACAACACGTTATTTCTACGGCGCGATTTATACGCCGTGTGTAGGCATGGTCGTCAGTATAGTATGGATCACTATGGAAATTGTTGATAGACACGTTTTTTTCTACGGCACAGTACACAGTCTGGTCATAAATACTGTTACAATTAAAAATAAGAAAGATATTACATTTGAATTTGGAATCTGTCATTTTTATACGATTGTTCATTGAGTTTTCTAATTTTGGCGCCAATACATTATACAATATTTTGCGATATTGCCGCCTGTAGGCACGGTCGTCAGTGTTGTATGGATCACTATGGAAGTTTGTAGACATACACGTTTTTTCTACGGCGTGGTTTATACGCCGCGTGTAGACTCGGTCGTCAGTGTTGTATGGATCACTATGGAAGTTTGTTGACATACACGTTTTTTCTACGTCGCGGTATACACGCCATGTGTAGGCACGATCGTCAGTGTTATATGGATCACTATGGAAGCTGTTGACAGACACGTCTTTTCTACGTCGCGGTATACACACCACGTGTAGGCACGGTCGTCAGTGTTATATGGATCACTATGGAAGCTGTTGACAGATACGTTTTTTATACGGCGCGGTATACACACCACGTGAAGGCACGGTCGTCAGTGTTATATGGATCACTATGGAAGCTGTTGACAGACACGTCTATTCTACGTCGCGGTATACACACCACGTGTAGGCACGGTCGTCAGTGTTATATGGATCACTATGGAAGCTGTTGACAGACACGTCTTTTCTACGTCGCGGTATACACACCACGTGTAGGCACGGTCGTCAGTGTTATATGGATCACTATGGAAGCTGTTGACAGACACGTTTTTTATACGGCGCGGTATACACACCACGTGTAGGCACGGTCGTCAGTGTTATATGGATCACTATGGAAGCTGTTGACAAACACGTTTTTTATACGGCGCGGTATACACGCCGCGTGTAGGCACGGTCATCAGTGTTATATGGATCACTATGGAAGCTGTTGACATTCATGGTTTTTCTACGGCGCGGTATATACGCCGTACCGTGAAGAAACCGTGGCGTGTACAAAGGGCCTCACGATTGTTCAAAGTTCACTTGGCAAAAAAGTGACTACCCGATACCTTGGCTTGCCCACCGAATAAAGCAGGCATGATGTTATGCTATATTAGAATTAGTATGTATAGCTCAAGCAAATCGCGGGAACACACATCTCCACCTATCGCTTGGGGAGCACTAAATCTTGAAAAGATTTACAGCCACAGCTACTATTTACGGCTACTATTTTACTCAGAAAATGCAGTGTAATAAATCTGAGAGCATTTTGGGGATGGTTGGTGTATACAACGACACAGACACACATACCATTTTTTTTTTGTGGATGGGAAATCTTCAAATCACTTCTCCCGCTTTGGGCGGAGCGGGAAGGCGTATCAGACTTTTACCGACTAAAACCCACCCGTGTTCCTTCAGTTGCCCGTGCCAGGGCCACGGTATCTCTTTCAAACAACCCGCGACCCCGGTGCATCGGCCCTATTGGACCCATCACTGCTGACATCTCTTTGAGGCGCGCGTGGAACACAACGCGCCGTCGACCCGGGCCTGGTCCTTACCGGACGGCGAGCTACCCATTGCTCGTCGTCCGCAAGCCCGCGCCTACGGTGGCCGGGAATGGCAATAGATTCCCGCCGCCCAGGGCGTCTCCTGCGGCGGCTAGGGGCGCGAGGGCGTGACTGTTGCCTCTCCCTCACGCGTTCCACCTCCTCCCTCGCGAGCATTACTGCTTCGCAGAAGAAGGTGACGGCCTCCCATGCACTCTCGCTCTGCACCATGGCCTGGACCAGGTTTGGATGCGAGAGATCGCCGCCGCCGATTGCCTCCGCGAGAACACGGCGGTGCTCCGCCCAAGCAAGCCAGGCAGACCCCCACTGTATGCTCCACCGTGTCCTCCGGGCGATCCATATAATGGTGACATCTGGGCTTTTCATCCCGCCTTATCCGAAACAGGGACCTCCCAAAACAACCGTGTCCGATGAGGACCTGTGTCAGGCGGAAGGTGAGGACGCCGTGGTGCCTCTCTAACCACTCCTCAAAGAGGGGACTTATCGCCGTAATTGTGGCGTGCCCAAGACACACACACCATAACATCACATTCTGACATTGGAATATTATGGAATTATGTACTGCTCTTAAACTTACAGATCCACGATTATTATTTTAGGTTTACCGATGTCCTTGTGAAAGCCTCAAGAATCCGCTGGATACGAGAAGCACAGGACCGGTCGATGTGGCGTCGCTTGTGCGAGACCTATGTCCAGCAGTAGATATCTTTCGGCTTAAATAATGATGATGATGACTTAGTTATAAAACATTCCAAAAAAAAATTGGTTGTAAAGGAATTTGAACTTTAACGTGACATTAAGTTCAATAACTTGATAATTATCTGAGTTCCAAGTCAATCTACCTTAATTATCAAACTCAAACTCAAAACTCAAACTCAAAGCATTTATTTCAATTAAACCAATTACAGGCACTTTTGAATTGTCAAAGGGTCGGTCAGTCAAAAAGATGAAGCTAGGCGCCCATTCCAAAGCATAGTAGGTACCTATGGAGAAGAACGGGCAAGAAACTCCACATTAGGACATAATTAATTAGCAGAATCTGATCCGTAAATGATCTTCAATTTCACACTGCTTATTCAAATGACAGCAGTGCGTCATTTCCAGGGGGCAATACACCACTCAGATTGACGAGCCAGTATTTACTTAATTTCATATTTCCCAGAAATTGAGTAGGTAGTGTTAATCAGGATTAGTTTGGTAGCAAAGGATTCACTGATAATCTCCCAAAAAAGTTGTGAAATGGTAGGCGATGATTCTCATTCAACCTTTTATTGCTTTTTAGGGTTCCGTAACTCAAAAGGAAAAAACGGAACCCTTACAGGATCACTCGTGTCTGTCCGTCTGTCACAGCCAATTTGCTCCGAATCTAAAACCGATTAAGTTGAAATTTGGTACACATATGAATTTCGGCGACCCAAACACGAACGGGTAAAAAAATAAATGAATTTTGAATTTGGTGGTCACTTTTGGGGGACAAACAAGAAAATAAAAAAAAAAAAGTTTTGCAAAATGTACCGTGTGATATATCAAAGGAAAAGAATTACTGTTAGAGTCTCAAATATACTTTGTTTATAATTTTAAAATAAATTGTTTTATATTTATTTAAGAAAATATACGAAAATTGACCATCCACCTTATCTCCGAAACTACTGAACCTAAAATTTTGAAAAAAATATAGAAAATAGTTCTTTACCTATAGATCACAGGAAAACCTATAAGAAGTCTGTGGTCTTAAAATAACATGGTAAATCTCTCAATATTGTGAGTACAAGCTTACATTTACAGTTGGAATATATGGGAGGACATGTTTTTCAACTACAATTTTAAGTTTGTTCTTGGGATAAATTCATCCCAACTACGGAACCCTTCATTTTGCGTTGTCCGACACGCACTTGGCCGGTTTTTCTTTGATAGTAATATTTAAATATGACCCTACTCTTTCAGAGAATGTAAACAAGATTTTTTATTTAGATGATTACGTTTAAACCACGAGAGAAAGTCTAAAAGTGGCACCACTCACTGAAAAGTTGTGTAGAAATCGGTTATCATGTTATGGACATGTGATGCGGAGGACGAGGAAAATGTCGTGAGGAAAGTTTTGAGTAATAATGTGGATAGTCCTACTCTTATAGCAGGAGAATACCAAAGAGTGATGGAATAGAGTGTGTGAAAGTTGATATTGCTAGAAAAGGGGTGACTACCGAGATGGCGACTAATAGAGAAGTATAGAAGAAAAAAAAAAAAAAAAAAAAAAAAAGTTTATTGCATATTAAAAATCGTACACGGAAATGAACTCTTGACTTCCAAACTAAGTAGGACTAGACTAAGTAGGATCTAGTAGAAGTAGACATCTTCCGCCGATCCCAAATTAATTGGGATAAGAACGGCCCGGGTCGAGCGAAATGTTATTGGGTGTTTCCATCTGAAATGTCTCAGTATCAGCACGCAGTGCAATCTGCTTAACCTTTTCAATCAATCATTTTATTTTCAGGCAACTGAAAGCCCATAGAAAAAATACACAACATAATGTAAAAACAATTATAAACTAATACATATTACTACTTATCTACACATATATTAAACACGTAATGTTGTCAGCGTCGTTTCCGCTGCACGAAGTCGCGTCACCGTCCTCGAAAACGTCGAAATATGACACTTTTCGGCTAAAAGTCCTCTTTCAAGCAGGTTTGCAGATGTTGCGTTGGAACTCGCACCACGAATGACATAAAGTTGACGTCGTGGCGCGACTCCAACCTACCCGACCCAACCCCCCCACCTTTTCCCAACTATGTTGGGGTTGGCTTCCAGTCTAACCGGATACAGCTAAATACCAGTATTTTACATGGAGCGACTGCCTATCTGACCTCCACAATCCAGTAACAGGGTAATACGATAGCCCTTGGTAAGACTTGTTGTCAGACTTTCAGGCTTCTGACGACCCATAATAACTGTCAAAGATCCATGAATGACAGCCGGAACCAACGGCTTAACGTGCTTTCCGAGGCATGCAGGATTTTCAGTATGTAAAGATGGTCACCAATCCCCGGACCAACCCCGGCAAGCGAAGCTTTTCCTAATGGATCGACCCGTGCGACTGTTATTACTTAGCTACGAGCTCCTCGGCTCCAAGGCTTGCCCCTTGTTACATTGGACCTAAACATAACTGGCAAAATGTGGGTATACTATAGGTACACCTCTGCCTAGCCCTTCGGGAAATACAGGCGTGAAGTTATGTTATGATAAAATCTTACTAGCAATATAAGGGAGAAGTCTATCAATATATGGACTTAATCCTCTACAACTTCGTAGGCGGCTACGAGTGCACGTAGCTCGTAGCGGATTGCTACGATGCGTCTCAAGAGAGCTACGTACGGTTTTCGGGTTATCGTGGAGTGTTGACTATTATGTAATAGAAAATATCCTTCAGAGATAAACGTGGCATCTAAGTATTTATTTTAGTTTAAAATAAATAAAAGGATGTACTTTTTGTTTTAGGCTAGTAATGTAAAGTAACTTTGCAGTAAGAACGAATGCCATATTTGAGCAACTCTCAAAAAAGTGTCCGTCTGAAATGTGTCCTTCAAATTCAAGTTTTTATGACAAAATCAGATGCAATTATTTAGCTAAACATTTTTTAGCATATAAATATAGTTTAATTTTAGATTAAAGCTAATAAATACCACCAAAAAAAAGGTCAGGTAATAATAAAATGCATTTTTTTCTGAAAGTTGAATAATTTCAATGTATGTGGTTTCTGGTGTCCTAACCCCACCCCAAACTATAAGATTTGAAAACTCATTTTCTCAAAGAGTAAATTATGTTTCTGTTATAAATTTAGTAATATGCTTTTGAATAACCATTTTTTAACTTATTTAATTAATATTAATCAATTATCTGTTGTCCTAGATAAAACTCAATTTTCAGTATAAATTTTGCTACCGTAATTTATCCTGATGTAACATACTTAGCTCGATAAATATGTCCCGGAAAATGATAAGTTTATGACAGTGAACATAATTTTATTTTTACCGAGATTATCAAAATTGAAATTGAAAAAAGTGTCAAAATTGATCTGATTTGACTTAATTTTGAAATGAATAAACATTTAACAAGTTTTCTTTTCTTTTTAACAAAACTTGATTAAACTGCATTAATATTACCTAAATTTATTGTAAAATATTTTTATGTAAATTTAATTTGATGAGTTATACAGTAACAAAATTGACCATAAGTAGTAACCAAATCAAGAAAAAAGCATTATAATAAATTATTTACACTTTTAACATCAGCTACACTAATATTAAAATAAACGCCTTTAAAGTAACGCTTTTGAAAATAACACTAAATTTTTTAAGGAACAGAGAACAGGTCATTTAACTTATTCTATTACTAGTATCAAAAAAAATATGAACTACAAAGAATATGGTTTAATAGATTATACATACAAATACATTTTATGCAAAAATTATGGTAACAGTTTAAAATCAAGCGAAATAAATATTACTGATGCAGTTTTTAAATTCTTATATTAATTATTTCTATATTATTTTAGCCGGGTCAAGCAACAAACGAATAACTGCCAATTTCCACAAACGAAAATTCTCTAAACGGCAGAACAAACAAAAATATCCATCGCCACTGATATTATTGTAGCTGCTGCAACTATACTCGTCTACACTTACTCGTAGCGCTACGAAGCTCATATCCTCGTAGCACTACGTAGCTCGTAGCCAGGATTAGTTTGCTACGAACGTGTCTCCGGGGAACTACGCAGCTACGTGTGGTTTTCGAGTTTCGGTTTAATACCGTTGTGTTGACCGCTGATTTTCTTTTCTGATTGGGATCGTATTTATTTCTGAGCATTTCTGAGCACTTATTTTTTCCAGGTTTTAAGTTAGTAATTGCTAGGAAGCTAATCATTTATTGGTATCGTAGATTTAGTAAACAATATTTTTTATTTATAGATAGATAGGGTAGCGATCGTAAAATTGAAGTGGATTGTTTAGATACTGGTAACGGACGAACAACGCTTTAATTTTTATGAGGACGTCACTATAGTTGAGGAGCTCGTGGCTATGTAATAACAGCCGCACGGGTCGATCCATCAGGTTAAGCTACGCTTGCCGGGGTTGGTCCGTGGATGGGTGACCATCTTTACATACCGAGACTCCTCCGTGCCTCGGAAAGCACGTTAAGCCGTTGGTCCCGGCTGTCATTCGTGGATCTTTGACAGTCGCTACAGGTCGTCAGAAGCCCGAAAGCCTGACAATCAGTCTTACCCAGTTAATGGGTTGTAGAGGTCAGATAGGCAGTCGCTCCATGTAAAATACTGGTATTCAGCTGCATCCGGTTAGACTGGAAGCCGACCCCAACATAGTTGGGAAAAGGCTAGGCAGATTGATTGACGTCACTATAGTTATCTTTATTATTTGTAATCTTGATGATATTTTTATGCAGGGTGTAATTTTAATCATCTTTACAACTGAACAAGTTTTATTAAGGGACCTAACCTGAAATCGCGGAAAAAATCAGTTGTCCCTACAATTACAATATATTAATTTATTTGGGACAAGGGCAGGAGAATGATGATTGATGAGTGATGATTTGTAATTTTAAAGGGAATCCCTTCATCAACATATTTGATTTAAAAAAAAATACATTTAAAAGATGGTTATGGGTATTCTACAAAATCATGGTACACACGGCTACATTATCAAGCTTATAAAACTCCAGTATAAGCTGACCTCTCACTGTACGGAAATCCTATACAATACGAGATCATCTTATACTGGAAAAATAAAGATTGATATGTAGCCGTGTGTACAAGCAAAGTCGTGAATACTCCGTACTAAATAAATAATATAATATTCTAACTATATAGGAAACAGTAAATAGACAATATTATTTACCACTACCCGCACAACGGGAATAAAACGACATACCACTTTGATTACTTCTCACTTCATATCTCAAAGGAATTGCACTTCTATATTTTATTTACCTTTTAGAAATAAACTCACCTGAAATGAAGACTTTATTTTTAAAAGAAACTCTACGATACTTTAGATCACTTTAAAGTTATTTTGCAAGAAGTAACGAAGATTTTAGTTTTGTTCCTGACCCGCTTATCTTTTTAGGGTTCCGGACCGAAAGGGTTAAACGGGACCCAATTACTAAGACTCCGCTGTCCGTCCATCCGTCTTTCACCAGGCTGTATATCATAAACCGTGATAGTTAGACAGTTGAAATTTTCACAGATGATGTATTTATGTTGTTGGTATATCAATAAGTACTAAAAAACAGAATAAAATAAATATTTAACGGGGCTCCCATACAACAAACGTGATTTTTTGCCGTTTTTATAGATAAACGTACAGAACCCTTCGTGCGCGAATCGGACTCGAACTTGGCTGGTTTTTTCTTTTTCTTTTCTGAGTTCAATCACCGGACCGGGTAGTGTTATTAGGTTTTTCCATAAGGAAATTCTCAGTAGCAGACTGGAGACTGAATTTTTGCGTTAGTGGCAATAGGCTCGCCACCTATAGGACTAAAATACTGCTGAAATGTGGGTGTATGACGTCCGTACAAAGTACGTTGCTGCCAATGAAATAAAACGCAAAATGAAGGGTTTCGTAGTTGTGATGAATTTATCCCAAAAATAAACTTAACATTGTATTTGAAAAACATGTTTTCCCATACATTCTAACTGCAAATCTAAGTTTCTACGTACAATATTAATAGATTTGCGATGTTATTTTAAGACTATAGACTTCTTATATATTTTCCTGAAATATAAAGGTATAGAACTATTTTCTGTATTTAAAAAAAAAAATTAGGCTCAGGAGTTTCGGTAATAAGGAATGGACAATTTTCGTCTATATTCTTAAATAATTTTAAAACAATTTATTTTTAAATTATTAGAAAAATATTTATATTTGAGACCCTCGCAGCCTCACAGCATTTGATATGTCACACACACACACTTTGCAAAACTTTTTTTTTTATAGTTTCCCCTAAAAGTTACCCCCGTATTCCGAATTCATTTACGAGTATTTACGTTACACGTCCATGTTTGGGTCACAGAAATTCATATGTGTATCAAATTTCAACTTAATCGGTCCAATAGATTCGGAGCAAATTGGCTGTGACATACCTACGGACAGACAGACAGATACACGAGTGATCAAAGGATCACTCGTGTAACTGTCTGTCTGTCCGTTCCAATTCCGTTTTTTTCCTTTTAGATACAGAACCCTAAAAATTAAAAAAGGTTTATTATTATTCGTAATTTATCTTACACCTATAATAATCTATTAAAAAAAAACAACAAACAATTAAAAATTAAATAACAAACAATTAAATATTTTGATTTTGATTTGATTGATAACAATTTTCACAAAGAAATAGGCTAACCTCTAGGTTAGCCTATTTCTTTGTGAAAATTGTTATCAATCAAATCAAAATCAAAATATTTTATTTCACATAAACCTACATGAGCACTTATGAAACGTCATTCGTCGTTTCCTATGGAGAAGAGCCGGCAAGAAACTCCACGGTTACTCTTTTAAAAATACAATGCAAAATAAAACGCAAAAATATTAATACAATGCAATCTACAATCCAATTGACAACTGACAATTGACAATTGACTATGATGATTTCGTCTGCCGCTTATCCAACGACTTGTGTGCTAAAATAATCACTGATCCTAATAATTGCTAGGTAACATCGTGGCAGACCAAGAAGAAAATGGAAGGATGAACTTGACTCCTACCGACAGGACTGGCCCGCAATGGCAATGAACAGACATGTGTGGGAAAGGAAGGCAGCAATGGATCGATGATTTCTTTGGACTAAACAACACAAAAAAAAAAACGTTTATTTTAATTTTTATAAGAAAAATGTGAGGTTATTATTAGCCCAGTGAACTTGAAACCTCTTACCCCCCTCTCCCTTTGAATCTTAATCTGTTCGGATCTCACTTTAATCTTTTGGAGTTAATTTTGAATTCAGTACTCGAATCTAAAAATATACAATGGAGGCTATTACAAAATATCAACCATTTTAATTCGGCCTTTACTAGGTATGTGTGACAATCTTTTGCGGCACTGCTGTGAAACTGTTTCTAATGTGCGCCTACCGCTACTGCTGAGCATGAGGTTCTTTGTGCGATTCCCGGGAAAAGTGTTGTTGGGTTTTTCCGTCTGTAAGTTTGCAGTAGCAGTCCGGAGTTCGGATTTGTTCTCGGTTGATGGCAATAGGCTCGCCACCTATTACATAGGACTTAAACATACCTAGCGAAATGTGCGCAGAATACAGGCGTGATGTTATGTGTATTTGTAGTATTAGCTATTGTGGCAAACTAGCATTTGATAACCCACCCTATGCACATCTTCAATGACGACATTGTAGGTGAGTTGCCATCACCACACTAATATTATAAAGGCGAAAGTTTGTGAGTGTGTGTGTGTTTGTATGTTTGTTACTTCTTCATGCTCAAACGCCTGGACCGATATGGCTGAAATTTGGTGTGTAGAAAGCGTATACCCTGAATTAACACATAGGCTACTTTATATTCCGGTTTACGTGGGTGAAACCGCGAGGCGCAGTGTCTTATAATAGGTCTTTACCTATGAAATTGCCGTTTTGTATGAAAAAATTTAAACGAATTTTCTTCATGCATTTTTTATTTGTATTAATCGAAGTAATCACCCATGCAATCAATGCATCTTTGCCAACGCAGTGGCAGTTTATTGATGCCCTTCTTAAAGAAATCAGCTGGACGGGAGGCAACAAATTCTTCAAAGGCATTTGTACTGCCTCTCGGGTATTTAATTTTTTTCCCGTCAAGAAGTTATCCAAATTCTGGAAAAAGTAGTAGTCTGTAGGCGCAAGGTCTGGTGAGTAGGGCAGATGACGGAGAGCTTCAAACCCCAGTTCTTGCAACTTGGAGACCGTCTGCTGTGCAGTATGAGGTCGCGCGTTGTCGTGCAGGAGCAGCGGAGACGAGCGATTGACCAATGCTGGTTGGAGATGTGCCAGCTTCTCCATCATTGTGTTCAGTTCTTCACAGTACACATCTGAAGTAATGCTCACCCCGTTTGGTAAGAAGCTGTGATGAATCACACCGGCGCTAGACCACCAAACAGTGACCATCACTTTTCTAGGGGTAAGTTTTCGTTTAGGGCATTATTTAGGTGCTGAATCAGGATCCAACCAACTTGCTGAGCGCTTGCGGTTATCAAACAGAATCCATTTTTCATCGCAGGTAACAATGCGGTTCAAAATTTCTTCATTTGTGTGTCTGTTGAGCAATGCAAGGCACGTCTCAACGCGTACTTCGCGCTGGCGATCATTGAGTTCGTGGGCCACCCATTTGTCAAGCTTTTTTACCTTGCCAATTTGATGCAAATGGACCAATATTGTTTTGACGCTAACGTCGAAATCTTCTGCTAGTTCAGCCGTAGATTGTGTATCATCAGCTTCCACAATCGGCTTTAATTCGTCATTGTCGACCAAAGTCTTCGGACGACCGCGAGGTTCATTTTTCAGGTCGAAATTTCCAGAACGGAAGCGAGCAAACCAATAACAAGTGGTGCGTTGGTTTGTAGTGTTAGCTCCGTAAACGTCGTTGATGTTGCGTGCCGCTTGTGCCGCGTTGCTGCCACGACGGTACTCATATTCCATAATTACTCGAATTTTTAACGTATCCATGATGACGAAAAAGATTGAAATGCGATGAAAATGTAACACTAATCAATAAACAAATGACTACTTTTGGAAAAAAAATTCCATGTTTTTAAAATAAAATTAATTTGAAATTAGAATTCTTAGCCAAACAAAAAATATTTTTATTTGAAATGGCCAGTACTGCATAACGGCAATTTCATAGGTAAAGACCTAATATTACACCGGCACCCATACTCTTCTAATCGGAACATAGCAATATTCGTTGGCGGTAAAAATAGGTGTAGCGGTAGTTAGTTTTCTCCGGACGATTTTTTTTCTAAATATAGAATATAGCGTAGTGAAGCATTTGGACAAGCTTGTGCCCGATTCAAGTTATTCGAAGCTTGAAGCTTGTATACAAATAAATAAAATTGTAGTGTCTGTTTGTAATGTCAAAATAACAGCTTTTTACTAAATGCACTTGAAAGTATATACGGTACTCATAACAAAAAAAACTGTTATTAAAAATAGTGTATGTCTGTCTGACTGTTTGTTCCAGCTAATCTCCGAAACAGCTGTACCGATTTTAACTGGACTTTCATTGGCAGGTAGCTGATGTTATAAGGAGTAACTTAGGCGACTTTTATTTTAGAAAAAGAATTAGGGTTCAGCGCAAAAAAAACCCCGTGAAATGGTGAAGAAAAAGTCGGATTTGAAAAATTCTTTTTAAATTTGGTAGCCCAATTCTCGAGGATGGTTATAGGTTATTCAACATCACGCTACGACCTGTAGGAGCCGAGTAAAAATAAAATAGTCTGAAAGAACGCTAAGTGGAAAGGAAGTAATTGCGCGGGCGGGCGATGCAACACGGCGGGTCGGGGGACGAGGGAGCTTTATTGAAATATGGCTATTATTTTAGTATATTGTGTATTTTACGACTTCTACGACTTCGACTAAATGTTGCATCAGCGCACATTTAGGGTCTTAGCAGAAATGCCAGTTTTAGTTTGGATGATTTGCCATTTTGCAACTTAAATGCTGCATCGTTTTTTAAATGTTGCTCCATTTTTTTCTTTGTGTTATATAAATCGCATCTATTGCTGATAGCTGGTACTAGAAGCAGCATTTCTGTAAAGGCCCTTAGTTGGCAACAAGACCGCAATAAGTTCTTTGTGTTTGTCATATCGGCCAAAAGGTATGTTGTAAACAAAACCCGCTCGTACAAATAACTAAAACAAAAGCAAAACGCACATTTCGAACACTATACAATTCAAGTTGCCTGCTCGATGCGATAACACTGTATCCCTTTCTAATCTCCGACGTAAGAAAGGGATGGACAACCATCATTGCTTAGGATTAGTCAGGGTTGTAATGGCTGGGTGACCCTTGTAATCCCTTGGGACGGATCTGAGTTTGACGCTCAGGATTGGCATAAAGGTCGAGTTTCTTTGAGGCACGCATTTGTCATAATAAGGTGGGTCAGTAAATATTTACTGCTGGACAAAAACCTCTTATAAACAGTTAGTAAGAAGATGGTCATTGTCATAACACTTGGTAGATGCTGATTGGTGATCGTAGTTTGTCTTTATTAACACACTAGTTTTTGCCAGCGGTTTCACCCTCGTGGATGTCGGAAATTATCCCAAGGGAAAATAAAAAAAAGTAGCCTATGAAAAGACTATAATCTATCTTTATGCTAAACTTCATGCAGATCCGTTTAGCCGTATTGGCGTGATTGAGTAACAAACATCCATCCATCCAAACTTTCGCATTTATAATATAACTAGCTGCGTTACGCGGTTTTACCCGCGTATACTGGGATAAAAATTAGCCTATGTGTTAATCCAAGGTATAAGCTATCCACATACCAAATTTCATCCAAATCGGTCAAACCGTTTGAGCATGAAGAAGTAACAAACATACAAACGCACACAAACATTCGCCTTTATAATATTAGTGTGATATACGTATATATACGAGTATATACTATAGTATACTGAGTGTATAGTGTACTGAGTGTATACTGTAGTATATCCTACTATCTCACTTATATAAGTGAGATAGTAGGATAGAAGGACGCTGAATCCTTTTAAATGCTATGAAAATGTCAAATGACAATTCTATGAGATTGTTAGAAGAAGCAGAATTTTTATGTTATGTCTATGCTAACAACAAGAGGAGCTCGCAGCTAAGTAATAACAGCCGCACGGCTCGATCCATCAGGTTAAGCTAATTTTGCCGGGGTTGGTCCGTGGATGGGTGACCATCTTTACATACCGAGACTCTCCGTGCCTCGTAAAGCACGTTAAGCCATTGGTCCCGGCTGTCATTCGTGAATCTTTGACAGTCGTTACGGGTCGTCAGTAGCCCGAAAGTCTGACAACCAGTCTTACCAAGGAGTATCGTATTACCCAGTAACTGGGTTGTGGAGGTCAGATAGGCAGTCGCTCCATGTAAAATACTGGTATTCAGCTGCATCCGGTTAGACTGGAAGCCGACCCCAACATAGTTGGGAAAAGGCTAAGCAGATGATGATGTTTATGCTAACAACTTTTAATGTCTGAGGCACTAGACACACAGGCATGGAATAACCAGCTTATAATGTTACTGGGACACGGGTCTCTTCTCTGTGAGAGGGCCATAATCTACCAAGCGAGTGCGGGATGATGGATGTCACATTTTGGGTTCTAGAACGTGTCAGTTTCCTCACGATGTGTTCCATAACCGATTTCACCAAACCATTGTTAAAACATCGACAACTATCGTTATCTTGGACTCGACCTAAGTCTATTTTATTTATTTTATTTATTTGGGACAAAAAACAGTTATACAATACAGCATTAACAAAGTAGTTAAATTATACAATCGAAAAAAACGTATAACCCACACTATTGTCCACGAAATAACATTGAAGTATGACAGCGAACGCATGTTAAATAAGAAAATAATAAAAAGTACATATTTATAAGAAAAAACACTATAATTATACCGACGAATCGAAGAAAGCGGATGACATAAGCAACCGTCTTATTGGCGACTTGCAAGAGATTGTGAAACCAGTCTTTTAAATTTAGATTGCGGCAGCGCGAAAATATCAAAACCAATGAATCAAGAAGTCGACCTTAAAATAAAGTTGAGTCTGGCAATTTGGTTTTAAATCTCTTAGGACACATTCGACCAAGTTATAAGTCTATCGTGCGAATAAGTTTTGGATATTTGACAGTTTTATCTTACAAAAACTGTCGCACGTCAATTTTATTCCACAGATAAAAGATTCTTTAGTAGAATCAGCCCGTAGGCGTTTTTAACAAGATCGATGGGTGAGCTATTCGTATACGAAACCAGACGGAAAATCGCTCATTATTATGTAAAAAAAAGTTGAACGTCGGTCACCCTTTCAGCTAGCCAATTTTGGAGTGACAATGATACGGGTCACAGAACTCAGTCGAAAGAAGGACGATATTTTTATAAAAATAACGATGCAATATATGCGAACTAGAGAAGTTTTTTCAACAATTGACTAGCTATGTGATTCAAACTGCTGATTCTCGGCAAAAAAAACATGGTAGTCTTTGAGAGATCGATCTAGTATCAGTTTTTTACTTTTAGTTAATCTACCAACTGAGAAAGCTAACCATATATTATTTTACCAATATCATCTGCCTAGCCTTTTCCCAACTATGTTGGGGTCGGCTTCCAGTCTAACTGGATGCAGCTGAATACCAGTATTTTACATGGAGCGAATGCCTATCTGACCTCCACAATCCAGTAACTGGGTAATAGGATACCCCTTGGTAAGACTGGTTGTCAGACTTTCGGGCTTCTGACGACCCGTAACGACTGTCAAAGATCCACGAATGACAGCCGGGACCAACGGCTTAACGTGCTTTCCGAGGCACGGAGGAGTCTCGGTATGTAAAGATGTTCACCCATCCACGGACCAAGCCCGGCAAGCGTAGCTTAACCTGGTCGATCGACCCGTGCGGCTGTTATTACTTAGCCACGAGCTCCTCCAATAATATAAACATATTCAATTGCATTGGATTCCTACATTTATAGGAACCTAGAGTAACAACTTAGAGGTTAGGGACTTAGGAGTTAGTCTTAACGCGGGGCTAGCGTTTCGTGATCACGTAGTCAAGTGCTGTAAAAAGGCCTACAGAAATTTGGGGTTTATTATGCGTACTGTTCGTGGTTTCACAAATATTACGTCGGTTATCGCATTATACAGGGTGTTTGGCAGAACGTTGAACATACGAAAATGGGTGGGGTCATCTGCTACTTACTCAGCCCTAATTTATTTGACCCTGGCCCTCTGGATATTTAAAAAAAAATTTTTTTTTGCTCTTCTAGTTTCACAACTACCTTACCTATAAAGTGTAATTTTTATTAAAAATTACTTTACTTACATAATTTCAATCGATCATTTAATTTTTATCAGCCTTGCAGTATTAAATTTCGCAAAACATAACTTTTCCCGTAAAGGTAGAGTTTCGTCAAAAATTACCTACTTGATAAAATTATGACATAACTCTTAGAGTTTTTTTTTTTATACAAGCAAATTACATACCATTAGAAAGGTCACACACTAGGGATGTTTTGCTAGAATTGGAACTCCTCAATATTTGTTTTTTTTTTTTTAATGCAAGTTGAAATTAAGATTTAAGATTCATTTTTTACATCCTTCTGTAAGTTTGAGGACTTTGAGGTTTGGGGTTTGAGGTTTGGGTTTTTTTCTAGCTAACATCTGATTAGAGCAATAATTTTATAAGAATCTGCCAACATTAAAGATTAAAGAAAAAAAACAAAATATTGCCTATTTTACAAATTTCTAACAAAGATTACACTTTAAAGTTATGAAAGTGGTGAAACTAGAAGAAAGCAAAAACATTTTTTTTTTAATATCTAGGGGGCCAGGGCCAAATAAATTAGGGCTAAGTAGGTAGCAGATGACCCCACCTATCCACCATTTTCGTTTGTTCAACGTTCTGCCAAAGACCCTGTATAAATAACACTTTGGTGAGAATGCAACGCAGTCATCTGGGCCCCACATGAGACTAAATATAGTCTCATGTTGGAGCGAATACAAAATAAATTTGTTAGATTTTTATATTTGAGGCTCAATGGAGTATATCCTTTTTACCCGCTTATGTATCCAACCTTGTTTATATTAGGCATGGTTGGATACAATGAGCTGAGAGTTAGGCGTGAGTTCGCACTTGCCTCTTATTTATTTAAAGTAATTAGAGGCAAGATACATAACGCCGACATATTAGGGTTGGTGTGTTTGAGTGTGCCCGACAGATATGTGTGGCGGCGACGGCGGCCTCAGCTGCTGGCTATACCTCGTGGCCGCACTAATCTGTTAAATGAGGCGCCCCTGACGCGGGCGCTTCGCACCCTTAACCTTGTAGCAGAGGAGATAGACGTTTTTGCGTGTACACTGAGTGAATTCACAAGGATAACATTATATGTAATAAATTTTAGATAATAAGTTTTTTAAGTTTTCTTCACTATTACATTGGGTTATACCTGTAAAAATAGTTGTAAGTAAGGATATAAATAAATAAAAAAACCGGCCAAGTGCGTGTCGGACCACGCACAATGAAGGGTTCCGTAGTTGGGATGAATTTATCTTAAGAACAAACTTAACATTGTAGTTGAAAAACATGTTCTCCCATACATTCCAACTGTAAATGTAAGTTTGTACTCACAATATTGATAGATTTACCATCTTTTTTTAAGACCACAGACTTCTTATAGGTTTTTCTGTAATCTACGGGTAAAGATCTATTTTCTGTATTTTTTTCAAAATTTTAGGCTCAGATGTTTCGGAGATAAGGCGGGGGAATGGTCAATTTTCGTCTATTTTCTTAAATAACTTCAAAACAATTTATTTTAAAATTATAAAAAAATATATTTAAGACCCTCATAGTAAGCCCTTTCATTTGACATGCCACATGGTGTAGTTTGCAAATCTTTTTTTTTTATTTTCTTATTTGCCCCCCAAACTTGACCTCTATATTCAAAATTAATTTATTTACTTTACCCGTCCGTGTTTGGGTCACAGAAATTCATACGTGTACCAAATTTCAACTTAATCGGTCCATTAGATTCGGAGCAAATTGGCTGTGACAGACGGACAGACAGACAGACAGATAGACACACGAGTGATCCTATAAGGGTTCCGTTTTTTCCTTTTGAGGTACGGAACCCTAAAAACTTCACGTGATTGTAATATATTATTTACAAGGTTGCATGTCAAAACATAAGTTTTGTAGGAAATACCCACATACATACGAGTATTAATCTACATACTTGGGACGTACTTCTTTTCTACCGTTGCCGTACTCTTTTAATATTGCTGTCAGAATTATTTTGTAAAAAGCAGTAATAATAAAAACGGAAGTGTTTAAGATTATATTAATCTTAGTATTGCACAAAAAAAAATTGTGAAATTTAGGAAGAAAAATTATATTTTTTTTCGGAAGGGACATGTCGTTGTCTATGACAAAAAAGAACGACCCACCTACCATTCTTATTTGTTACCCTCCATTTTTCTTTCCCTTTCATCAATTACTTACACATTTTAACAATTTCTCACCTATATTTTATTTCTTAAAACCACCTTCTTACCTTAATGTAAACGACACTCAGCAAAAATATACGTAGCCGATAAAGAAGTTTACAATGGGGGAGATATTTCAAGAAATCTCTTCACCGGAAGCCGGTCGGGTTTCCTTATCCGACGGAAATGAGCCGCCGGAAGCAGCGGGCAACGGTTGCCCACGTTTCACTTTGCGGCTGATGGGAGGTAACACACGAATAAATGCTTTGAATGAAAATTATATTATTGGATTAGATGGTTTTTGGTTTCTGTGTGGGGTGGTAAGAAAGTTCAGAAAAATACGATATAGGTTTTTTTTTTAAGATAGTCATTATTTTTTGTAAATGGGTCCTTCTTCGTAGTTCCTATAGGTCCACAGCGGTTACGCTCACATGCAAAGAAGTTAAGAGACGCAAAACACATAATTGATCCTTGCCATTGGTTGCTAAGTCACCGGCGAGTACGGTCAACTACTCATCTGCCTAGCCTTTTCTCAACTACGTTGGGGTCGGCTTCCAGTCCAACCGGATGCAGCTGAATACCAGTATTTTACATGGAGCGACTGCCTATCTGACCTCCACAACCCAGTAACTGGGTAATACGATACCCCTTGGTAAGACTGGTTGTCAGACTTTCGGGCTTCTGACGACCCGTAACGACTGTCAAAGATCCACGAATGACAGCCGGGACCAACGGCTTAACGTGCTTTCCGAGGCACGGAGGAGTCTCGGTATGTAAAGATGGTCACCCATCCACGGACCAACCCCGGCAAGCGTAGCTTAACCTGGTCGATCGACCCATGCGGCTGTTATTACTTAGCCACGAGCTCTGTCGAGCACGAGTACGGTCAACTACTAAACTTAGTAAATACCTTACAGACCAACATACCTAAAAATATACACAAAAACACAGATTTTTTATGCAAACGGTAGGTACCTACCCGACTTGCCCAAACGTCAAACAGTCGAATTTGACGACCAACTAGTGTAGAAATGACACGAACGTACGAAAGAGCGAACTTCCCATTGACCTTCAGGACAAATACTGGAAAAAGTCATAAAATCGTTAATTTATAGTTTTATCACATAAAAAAGATTTTTTTGCTATGGTTGCCTGGAAGAGATTGCAGAAAGCGATAAGGCCGCCCATTGTATATTTTGTAGTTTGTGTCTTTTTTTTTGTTATGTATTTTTGTGGTGTACAATAAAGTATATATAAATAAATAAATAAAAGATTTTTTTACGATTACAAACTTACATTTGCACTTAGAGAATTTACCGTGACGTATATCGATGTACGGGAGAACATGTTTTTCAACTACAATGTTAAGTTTGTTTTTGAGATAAATTCATCCCAACTACGGAACCCTTCATTGTACGTGGTCCTACACGCATCTGGCCGGTTTTTTACTAACCACCAATAACAAATATAACCACATCCACAAACTAGGCCACGCTACCATACTAACAAATCGAAACTTTACCTACATCCGAATTTATTCGATCATGCAAAGTTCGATTACCCTAAACAGCAATTGAATATTTGGATAATCAACGCCCGCAGCTTTCGAGAGCATTAGCGGTAAGCTTCTCGATTTCAAACGATCTCATATACCTACATAGATATATTATTATGCAGTGTGAATGTTCCCCTCCTTTTAAATTGGGGACATATTAACGTGATTATCATGTAAGCAGTATCTTTCTTATAACATGAACGACAAAGTAGGATCTTGCTTTCTTTTAGATTCAAATAAAATGTATCCTACATATTTATCTTTATAAATAATATACTACAAAATCTGCGTCTGTGTAGCCAGATTGGTTTTCTAAACTACGCAACGGACTTTAATGCGCTTTTCACCATCATTTAGAGAATTTATAGTATTTTTTTCTCACGAAACGCCACGTGCTTTACTTGTGGTTACCAAGTTTTCTAATACCCTGTGAATGTGTGCGTGAAGGCGAGTAGCGTCAGCACATAACACACACACGCGCACACATACTTCCGACGTCACCATTGTCAGAGATTAATACAGATGGGACAATCCGCAAAATAATTTAAATAAAAAGCGACTCTTGCTACGACACAATAAAGTGCAATTCAGGTCGCACAACGCTTCATTACCTACTATATTCACCTATAAGTTGCCTCTCTTTCTATCGCGTAACTTGTACCTTCTGACTCGATAGGGTTGTTTTCTTTTACGACGCGGCGCGTGAGTGAGTATCGAACTAACGTGCGAGCCGGCCGGTGCGCGGCAGCCCACACTGAATTGATCCAGTGAGATGAGCCCGCCGCGTACTTGTTTGTAGCTTCATACCTAAACTGCGGAGTGAACACTATAAAGTGAAAAATAACTTTAATTTCGGAAGTCGGTGGCAAAAAACGAAAATACATTTAACTAGACACCGACTTTCGAAATTAATATTATTTTTCACTTTGTAGTGTTGTTTTTGGAAGTCGGTTGTATTTTTTTGTAAAAAAGTTTTTTTCTCTTTGTAGTGTTGTTTTTGGAAGTCGGTTGTATTTTTTTGTAAAAAAGTTTTTTTGTTCTTCTATAAACGCAACGGATGTTGATGCGATTTTCAACATAATTTATTGAAATTATTCCGGAATATTTTTTTTTATTTTTTTTTTATTTATTTATCATCCTTACAGCTATCATTACAGGCCTTTACCTAATGCGATCATCAACTTAAAAAATACACGCAGTAGCTTTACTACATACGCAGCAAGACTGAACTCCCGGCGAACCCAGAGCTCATTATATCCCACCATACCCAGCACAAATAGTGTGGGGTACATCAACGGGTAGCAAAAAATACATTAATATTAAACTTACAATAATACAGAAATCTCAGTGTTTTGTCAAGTCTTTAAAAACCGTTTGAAGCAGGGGTGGGTTGCTAGTACTAGAAATAATCCAAATAGCCTTCCAAACATTTACACCCATTTATGCAAACAGTAATGGTATAGAAACTAAACTAATAACGGTTAACCAAAATATTCTCCGTTTCGTGAATTTCAAATTGACAGATTATGCAAATTAAAGGTTCTTCCCCATACATTGTTCAAGTTTAATGATGGACCCTATATTATAATGATATGCCCCATAATTCGTAGGGTTAGATAAGAAACTTGTAATGGTCTTACGCGTCGTTGGAGGACGGTAAGATTGGGGTCAGGGAAGATGTATGAAGGTAAACGTGTACATGCGTATGTATTTTGTATACAGGTTGAGTTTTTGCAGGGATCATTAAACTTCTTGGCAGCTTGTCTGTAACACGGGTCAAGATTTTTTTGCAGCAATCACTATAGCAGCTATGATAACTTTTAAATATTGAGATATTTGGTTTTGGGAATCCACCGAACGCAATAAAACTAATGAACGAACAACGAATATAAAAAAAAATCTCAGAGCAACAAAACTATACTTCCTGATTATAAAAATCAAAAAGTTGTCTGAAAACAATTTATGTAAACTAAAAAACGTATTAATTGGCATCAATATTCTGAAATAGATTTCTAACATCCAATCTTTATAACACTGCTGGGGAGATTGTTGCGCTATTTCTTCTTCTCAGCTAAAGCCCTAGGAAGTGGTGAAGGGCGAGCATTTTGGGGGACTCTTATGTAATTTTAACGTTTGAAAAGTGCTGATTTTTCAGCCTAGTTTAAATAAATGATTTTTGATGTGATTTGACTAAAATAGTTGCTTTCATAGTGAACCTTGTAAAAAATAATAAAAGATAATTAAAAACACGGCTGCCATGCCAAAAACAAACTAAAAAGTAAAAACCAAGTTGTATGTAACGAAACAGATAAATAAAATTGTCATTGTTGTCGGGGGACCATGGCAGTCGTGTTTTTGAATTTTTTAAATTATTTATTTTTATTTTATAGATTTTAGTGGCAATTCAGACATTCGCAGTCTTGCTAAAGTCTGATTAAATCGTTTGCAACTAAAGATGAAATGTTTGTTTGGCATGATCAATTGATGAAAAATGAATGCCAATAAATTATATAGGTTTTTTTAGAATGTGCTCATCAAGGCCTTCCATTTCATACCCATATTGTAATAATTAAAGTTTTTTTTTCACATTTAATAATGGTATCATACAGCCGCTATATTATTTTTTTCAAAAACACATATGCCAATGTCACTTGGGATGATGTAAGGATTCTAACGATACCTACATACATCGAAATCTGTCCAGGCATTCAAAAGTTATGGTGGAATAAAGAAACTCACAAACATACATGAACCCTGAAAACATAACACTCCGTTTTGGGGCAGTCGTGTAAAAAGTCATCCTGTATATTTTCTATGTACTTACAAGGATTCTAACGATACCCAATACATCGAAATCTGTCCAGGCATTCAAAAGTTATGGTGGAATAAAGAAACTCACAAACATACATGAACCCTGAAAACATAACACTCCGTTTTGGGGCAGTCATGTAAAAAGTCATCCTGTATATTTTCTATGTACTTACAAGGATTCTAACGATACCCCATACATCGAAATCTGTCCAGGCATTCAAAAGTTATGGTGGAATAAAGAAACTCACAAACATACATGAACCCTGAAAACATAACACTCCGTTTTGAGGCAGTCATGTAAAAAGTCATCCTGTATATTTTCTATGTACTTACAAGGATTCTAACGATACCCCATACATCGAAATCTGTCCAGGCATTCAAAAGTTATGGTGGAATAAAGAAACTCACAAACATACATGAACCCTGAAAACATAACACTCCGTTTTGGGGCAGTCGTGTAAAAAGTCATCCTGTATATTTTCTATGTACTTACATACTGCGGGAAGGCTTAGTCGCAAATACTTGCACGGAAGGGTAGGATTTTCTAAACCAGTAGCGTCGTTTAGAAATGTGGAGAGATTGCCTTAGAAAAGAAGTCTTGAAAGTAAAAGGTTTTTTTTTTTATTTCAGTCGTAATTGACTGTTAAGAAAAATAGAGAGAGTGTTGAAGTTTTCTATAAACATTTTACTGGCTTTACCTGATTTTTGGATAAACTCGTTGTTTCTAGGCCAAAGAAAATCATAGATATTTTAAAGGTTCCCCATTTTTTCCTATTATCCCTCTTAGTAATAACAATACTAGTATAATACTGACCCACTGTAGGGCAAAGGCCTCTTCTCATACAGAGAAGGCATGAGCATTGATCATCACCATTGCTCAAGACGGTTTGGCGATTACAGACCTATATTAACTACTAGCAGCGCCCCGCAGTTTCACCCGCATAAGTCTCGATCCTGTGGGAATTTCGAGATAAAAATTATTATATGTGTTAATACAGGTTATAAACTATCTGTGTCCCAAATTTCATCTAAATTCGTTCAGCCGTTTTTGCGTGATTGAGAAACAAACATATACAAACTTTCAAATTTATAATATTAGTAGGATAGTAGGATTAGTCCAGATTTCCTCACGAGGTTTTCCTTCACTGATGTCTGTTATAATATCCAAGATAAACTCAATAGACCAGGTTTCCTCACGATGTTTTCCTTCATCGATGACTGTTATAATTTTGTTCTTCATAGATGTTTTCCTTCATATCGTCCAAAATTAACTCAGGAAGTACATATGAATTGAAAAAGTCACTTAACCTTTATTTTGGACTCGTTCTAGACTCACGTAAATAGTGCAACATTATGGGGGTCGTACTTATCACTTTTAGTATTTTTATCTCATGACGCGACGCGCGCTTTGACGCCTTTTTTTATGTGTGCGTAAAGACGAGTGCCGTCAGCACATAGCACACACACACTCACACTTCCTTCCGTCTTGGACGGTACCGAGAGCTCGTGCGCTTACACACATTCACAGCGTGTTTCTACACTTGGTGACCACAAGTCGCTTCGTGAGATACAAATACTGTACAAGTATGATGCCTGAACATCTCAGCTATCGCAGCTTCAAACCAAAGAATAAATTACACTCTTCCAGACCAAGAAAATAATGCCTGTTTTCTCTATTACTATAGTTGGACTTTTAATTAGCTGCAGTAAAATGATACTTCTTATCTGTCATTACATTAAAAAATGTTCTCATTTTATAACGAAATGACAGTAGAAGTGTCATTTTACTGCAGTTACTTAAAAGTCCGACCAATTAATTTTGTCGGCGCAGCAAGTGGCGCCACCTAGTCGTCTTACGAAGTTACTGGAATCACCGAAGAGGTCGAATAAGAGTGACACTGGCTGGTGACAGTCACTCTAGCAGAGCGTCGCATCCATGGTTGCATGGCGGTTAACTTCTGATGACAGAGACGTCCACGATGAACTGCTATATTCCAGCACAGTCCTAATTATATTGAAACTACTCAACCACTAATATGATGACCACTTCTGGTAAAGGCTATCCTGCGCCGTTAAGTTTATTTTATGCGTGTTCATTAAATTCCTCCACTTTCGTTCCAAAGAAATCTTAATTAGTTTCTAGGCTCAATTTGTATTGAGATCTTTTGATATTTTACGCCTGTTTATCTTAATTAGGTACTTAGTTATTTGTGTTAAAAGACAAAGCGTCTGTGTTTGGCGTGAAAGCGAGAAATACAATAAATAATTAATTTTACACACGACGCAGACGAATTCAGACGTTTTAGAGTCTAAATTCAGACTAAAATAATATAATACTAATGTTATCTATAAGTAGAGTAGGTGTATTCATGGAATAGAATTAAAAATACATTCGATTTTTGAATGGTAAAAAAAATAATTCTTTGTGTTCCGTCTCTGCCCGAAATAAATTTCTTAGTGTATATAATCAATCGTTTACAATTAGAGTTATACAGGGTGTAACAGAAAGGTGCAGTACAGATCCTCAAACTGAACAACTTTCTCCATGGGACCAACATCGTAATTCCGAAAAAATTATCAACTATGCCAAAAACTTCAATACCTACTCGACGCAAATGTACGGGTCGGCTGATTATTTTTCCGCGATTACGATGTTTTCCCATTCCGTTGAGGAGCTCGTGGCTAAGTAATAACAGCCGCACGGGTCAATCCATCAGGTTAAGCTACGCTTGCCGGGGTTGGTCAGTTGATGGGTGACCATTTTTTACATACCGAGATTCCTCCGTGCCTCGGAAAGCACGTTAAGGCGTTGGTCCCGGCTGTCATTCGTGGATCTTTGACAGTCGTTACGGGTCGTCAGAAGCCCGAAAGTCTGACAACCAGTCTTACCAAAGGGTATCGTATTACCCAGTTACTGGGTTGTGGAGGTCAGATAGGCAGTCGCTACATGTAAAATACTGGTATTCAGCTGCATCCGGTTAGACTGGAAGCCGACCCCAACATAGCTGGGAAAAGGCTAGGCAGATTGTACGATGTTGGTCCCATGGAGAAAGTTGTTCGGTTTGATGGTATGTACCACACCCTTAAATTTGACCAAACCTTTCTGGTATAGTCTGTATATTTTAACCGTCGTATTCTACTTTGGCAAAATCTAAAGCTTCCATATTTCTATTTATAGCCATTCTAAAGGATTACCGTCACCATTTAGTCAAGTCCATCGAACTAATAACAGGGTCATTCGGTGTAACTAACAATTTAGACCTTTCGTTAACCTCCGGTAAGCCACGTGACCTTAACTTTAATTATAGCTAAGGTTAGCTTGGAGGCTTGGTGTTATCTTAGTTAAGCCACGATCGGCCTTAAGATTAGACGATGGACATGTACGAAGTTAGACAAAATTACGGTAGTTTTAGCAAGGAAAACATGCGACTTAGGTGAGCCAAGGTTTTTGTTAAATACGTCTGGATCAGTCTCTAGACTTAATTAACTCGGTTCCAACCGGAACTCCAAATGAAATGCTATCCGATAGATATATACCTAGACAGAATAATCTTTATTCGACTCCGTTTTTAACTGACTTCAAAAAGGAGGAGGTTCTCAATTCGTCGGAACCTTTTTTTTTTTTTATGTATGTTCCCCGATTACTCGAAGATGGCTGGACCGATTTGGATTTTTTTTGTTTTGTTCGAGAGTGTATACATCACAGTTGGTCCCATATAAAATTGATTAACTTTGCTTGGGTAGTTTTTGAGTTAACTTCAATAATACGTATTTTTTCCCCACTTTTATATGGATGATGTTCTAGTTTGTTTTGCAGGTAGTGGTATTTGAATTTGTGTGGGGTAGGTACAAAACTAAAAAGTGAAAAATAAAAACTTTTTTACAAAAAAATACAACCGACTTCCAAAAACAACACTACAAAGTGAAAAATGACTTTAATTTCGGAAGTCGGTGGCAAAAAACGAAAATACATTTAACTAGACACCGACTTCCAAAATTGAAGTTATTTTTCACTTTGTAGTGTTGTTTTTGGAAGTCGGTTGTATTTTTTTGTAAAAAAGTTTTTTTCTTTTTTAGATTCTTTATTTTTTTTTCGGTTTAATTTACTGGGCAATACTGAACAAAGTTTTTAATTTGGAATGATTTTCGGACATTCAGTATACCTATCACATTGCCATACAGCAAACTACAGCATGGCAGGCCTTTTTTTTTATTGTGGATGGGAAATCATCAAATGACTTCTTCTGCTCTGGGCGGAGCGGGAGGGCGTGTCAGACTTTTACTGACTAAAACCCACCCGTATTCTTTCAGTTGCCTGTGCCAGGGCCACGGTATCTCTTTCGAACTACCCGCGACCCCGGCGGCATCGGCCCTATTGGACCCCATCATCTCTTTGAGGCGCGCGTGGAACACAATGCGCCGTCGACCCGGGCCTGGTCCTTACCGGATGGTGAAATACCCACTACTCGCCGTCCGCAAGCCCGCGCCTACGGTGACCAGGAATTGGCTATTGATTCCCGTCGCCCACGGCGTCTCCTGTGGCGACTAGGGGCGTGAGGGCGCAAAGGTTGCCTAGCGTGGTAGGCCTAAAAGTACGGCGTTACATTGATAATATACACCCAAAAGAATATCGAAAATTATTTTTGCTTCTGTTTTCGACGTTTTTTTGACCAACATATTGGCGTGTGGTAGCTGACGAATGGGAAATAATTTAATTCAATGTTTTGTGTTGCGTAATGTAACTTATTTTACATACTATTGTTATAATCAACTTGTTCTAAATGAACAGACAGCTGTGCTGCTGGGGAGTTTGTTGCACCACTTCTTCTTCCCAGCTAAAGCACTAGAAAGTGGTAAAGGGCGGCCGTTTTGTGGGAGTGTCTTATGTAATTTAGACGTTCGAAAAATGCTGATTCTCAGCCTAGTTTGAATAAAAATTACTTTTGATATTTTTTTTGTACCACAGACGGCAGGTCAGGTATAAGTGAAAAGAGACATGTGGGATCTTAGCCCAGTAGTGGGAAAAAAAAAGTAAAAAATATTATGTCCATCATAGTTTTTCCCCAATTTTCTGACTGACCTCGGCAATCATTACTTATTACTCCCGCGTTAATTTTAAAGCCACTCCGATTGCGCGATGCAGGATTTGCGTGACGTCATGTCATTGTGATGCGTAGTTCACATGTGGCGATGTAGATGCCGCCACAATACTATATTTCAATGATCGCGCAACGCTCATTTTCGCTGTCGTGAAATGAACCGTCACCGAGCGTAACCTCAACCTCATTTAAAACGGTACCAGAGAAAAATATTGCAATTAGTATTGCGGTGAGATTGGGCCATCTGTGTGCGTAAGGCTTAACAAGTAAGTAATCAGTTTTCAGGGAAATTATGTTCCCAATATTCTTGTTGTTTGTACATTTTAATCTCTTCTGTACTTATCCAATTAATTTCGGATTAGGGTTACGGATCAATTTTGTTGAATGCCTAAAAATCTCTCATCACTATAGGTATATTTTTATAGGAACTAGCTGTACCTCTGACTTCTTCTGCGTATTTGAATGTATGCAAAACTTAAAACCTAAGCAGAAAACATCATCGTCTGCATTTATTAATAACCAGTTACGTTGGGGTCACCTGCCAGTCAACAGAATACAGCTGTATATCAGTAAGCAGAATATTAATGAAACAAAACTCACGGAAATATGTAGGATATGAGTCCCGAGTTATGAGCGCATATACATACGGACAGCTGAAAGAGGGACGTTGAATTTTATCAACTATGGCTTCAGTACTGTAGGGGGTGTCCCGAAAATAATGGATCAAACGTAACGGGTAGGTAGCTCACCTGATTTTCAGCAACTAATTTGAATAATTTAAAAAAAAAACTGCTTTCAAGATATTTTTTTTCGAATTATACCAGAATTGAGTTTTTTTAATGCTGTCGCTGCAAACGATATCATTTTTAAGTATGATTTTTGTTAAATATTTCTGAATAGCTTAAATTTTAAATTAAATACCTTCCAGAAAAAGACTTGAATTAAAAAGTTTTTTTTTACAATGAACAGGTCAAAATTTAAAAAAAAAATAAAACTATTTAAATTAGTTATAAACAAAACCAAAAAACGGTTCTTCTCGCGATATTCCTTTTTACGAGGTAAACAGGTACCTACTTGTTTCCCGACGTTGCAAACGCGACGCGCGACGTTGCGTTCGATGTGTGCAAATCGCGAAAGTTTAAAAAGTTTAATTCAAATTAGTTATTGGAAATTAGGTGAGCTACCTACCCAATAAGCTTGATCCATTATTTAAGGGACAGCCTGTATACGTAGACACAGATGTAGACTGATTACTGATTAGCAAGCTTTGACCTAGCAGCTTGTAACAAATCGTTCATAGACGCTATAACTCAAATCTATGAGGTACAGTTTGTCATGTGTGTGGTTTGGACATGCTAGTTGATGCCGTTTGTATATTCAGTGCAAATTGGAGTAGTATGTTTAGTCAACTGAGTACCTAATATGTTTGCAAGGTAAAAGTAGGTATTAATATAACAAATTCATCTCATTCGGTAAATTCTTAAGAATTTACTGCACCTGTAATCGTTTACAGACAACCTTCTACCATACCATGTCATTAAAAAGTGGTTAAAACTACCCGGTTAACTTACTTCAAAGAGCAAAAAAGACGCACTTAGCCTATAATGTCTCATTGCTGGGACACAGGCCTCCTCTCGGTGAGAGGAAGTGGGCTGTAATCCACCACGCGGGCCGAGTGTGGCTTGGTAGATGTCATATGTCTTCGAATTTTTGGTTCTAGGACGTGCCGGTGTCCTCACGATGTTTTCCTTCACCGTTGTGAGAGCAGTGCTGATGAAATAATTTACACAAAATAAAGCGCCTGTCTGGCTTCAAACCTACGACCTACAACTCGTAAGTCGCGGCTGTTCTCCACTACTGCTCACTTTTCAATTCACTACACCGGCAATCGTTTACAGATAACCTACCTCTATATTATAAAAGGAAAAATTACAAAGGGTCAAAACTACCGGTTAATCTACTTCAAAGGTCAAAACTACCGGTTAACCTGCTTCAAAGATCAAAAAAGACGCACTTACCGTGTTCACCCTTCAACCTCATTATGAGGTATAATGGGAAGCCAAACAGCCTCAAAGCATAGTTATAAAATAAAAGATGACATCATAGATTGTTATTTAGAATTTTAATCAGTGCTCTTACAACTCGGAAAACTTCACTAATTAGCAACGACGGAACCCAAAAGGAATAAAACCAAAAGCTTTTGAGATACAAAAATATTTTTTTTAATCCACCCTGGATCCTTCGCGCTCATTAAGTTTGTTCCCCTCCTAACGAGGAAAATGATTGTCACCGTAATAAAGATCAGGCGTCGATTTTTGTGAAAATGAAACAAAAATTCAGCCTTGTGCATTTTGGTCCACGCTCAAGTGAAGGGTTCCGTAGTCGTGAGGAATTATATTGTCTCATGCACAGCATTGATTTTACCGGCCGCAAGAATAAGTTTGTATTTATTTGTACTTTTGTGTGTTGTGCTGTGTCTTTTTTGTGCACCGAATAAATGTTCTATCTATCTTATAGTACTTCTCGAAAACATAGAGAAACCAGGTTATTTCTGCGTTTATGATAGAAAATATCCTTTGCTATTATTTAAATCAATATTTTTGAGATAGAAAAATATTGAGTTAAATAAATAATAAAAAAAAAAAACAGAAAAAACACATTTACGGTACACAAAAACAATTTTCCAAGTAAAAATAGAATATATACAAACATACTAATGAAAAAAAAAAAACATTGTATCACAAATATCAGAAAGAAACAAAATCAGCTAGAAACTTCATAAACTTTACAATTATGTGATCCAACCTCCTCAAGACTATGTGCATTGTAGCTCTCGGTTATCTGTGTGGGGTGTGATACTCCTTATATTTCTTTTGTAATTTCACTACACCATTGTTTAGTGGTGCAAAAAATTCACCATCTCTCCAATTTTCATCGATATAGTGCTAACAATCTCCGAGTAAAATAGCTATGTCACATCCGGACAGACCAACAGACGAAATTATAAGGGTCCCGTTTTCCATTTGGTTACGGATCCCTAAAAAGGAGGTTACTTTGATTTTTTTTTTTCGAAGCTTCAATTTCGCAGGAAACAGGTAGACGGGAATATAAAACGATGCTTTGACAATGATATAGAGGTGTTACTTTTAAAATTTTTGCGCTGTAAAAGTGTTAGGAATTTTTGTGTATTGAAAAATTGAGTTTTTCATGGTTGCGACAATTTTGTAACATTGTTTTTGAACTGCAAGCACTTTTACACCCATTTCTTGGAACATATCAGTATATCTAGATACAATCTTTGCAAGATAAACTTATATAATAATATCATCTGCCTAGTCTTTTCCCAACTATGTTGTGGTCGGCTTCCAGTCTGTAACTAGATGTGGCTGAATACCAGTGTTTTACATGGAGCGGCCACCTATGCGACCTCCACAACCCAGTTACTGGGTTACGATACCCCTTGGTAAGACTGGGTGTTAGACTTTTAGGCTTCTGACCACTCGATACATTAGTTTTAGTATATGCGAAACCCGAAACACGTGTCTAGTATTTTTATGTAAAGAATCTATGTGCAAAATTTCAAAACTGTATCATGAAAAATCACAAAGTTATAAGCTTGTTACGTTACCTGGTTATTTGTACAAAAACATGATCACCACGCGGCGCCCGCTGTTCGCCCGTGCCTACTAGTGCCGCTATGACTTGCCGTGTTCGTCGCTCGGTGTCCATATTATAACCTTTTTAAAGATTTTTGGGGCAAAATATAACACGGCATAAAAATTATTGGGATCGATTCAGTTATTTATTCTGAACAAACTATATTCAGGTTTCGCATATATATACTAAAAATAATGTTGTGTAATCTATATAAATAAAAATGAAATGTGTTTCTAAGCGTAAAATACGAGAACGGCTGGACTAATTCAGTTTTTCTTTTCAAATATTCGTTTTAAGTCCGAGGATGGTTTTAATGAAGAAAAAAATTGGAAAAGTTACCGGGAAAATTGGAAAGTTCTGAAAAACTGAAAGTGCATTACTATAGAAACTGTATGAATTACTGAAATTTGGACAGAACGTCTGTTGGGTCCGCTACCATGAAACTAGAAATGTGTAGATAATATGCATCCAATAGGTGCCTAAAAGAAATTTCATTTTAGCGATAAGACCACTCTTTCTACCGTTCGAATATATATGTTACTAGCTTCTGCCCGCGGCTTCTGTGCAAAATTTCAGCTTTGGTATGGGCTGGGCGTTGATGATTCAGTCAGTCAGTCAGGACTTTTCATTTTATATTAGGTCTTTACCTATGAAATTGCCGTTCTGCAGGACTGGCCATTTCAAATCAAAATAAGTTTTGTTTGGCTAAGAATTCTAATTTAAAATTAATTTTATTTTAAAAACATGGATTTTTTTTCCAAAAGTAGTCATTTGTTTATTGATTAGTGTTACATTTTCATCGCATTTCAATCTTTTTCGTCATCATGGATACGTTAAAAATTCGAGTAATTATGGAATATGAGTACCGTCGTGGCAGCAACGCGGCACAAGCGGCACGCAACATCAACGACGTTTACGGAGCTAACACTACAAACCAACGCACCACTTGTTATTGGTTTGCTCGCTTCCGTTCTGGAAATTTCGACCTGAAAAATGAACCTCGCGGTCGTCTGAAGACTTTGGTGGACAATGACGAATTAAAGGCGATTGTGGAAGCTGATGATACACAATCTACGGCTGAATTAGCAGCAGCTTTCGACGTTAGCGTCAAAACAATATTGGTCCATTTGCGTCAAATTGGCAAGGTAAAAAAGCTTGACAAATGGGTGCCCCACGAACTCAATGATCGCCAGCGCGAAGTACGCGTCGAGACGTGCCTTGCACTGCTCAACAGACACACAAATGAAACAATTTTGAACCGCATTGTTACCTGCGATGAAAAATGGATTCTGTTTGATAACCGCAAGCGCTCAGCAAGTTGGTTGGATCGTGGTTCAGCACCTAAACAATGCCCTAAACGAAAACTTACCCCTAGAAAAGTGATGGTCACTGTTTGGTGGTCTAGCGCCGGTGTGATTCATCACAGCTTCTTACCAAACGGGGTGAACATTACTTCAGATGTGTACTGTGAAGAACTGAACACAATGATGGAGAAGCTGGCACATCTCCCACCAGCATTGGTCAATCGCTCGTCTCCGCTGCTCCTGCACGACAACGCGCGACCTCATACTGCACAGCAGACGGTCTCCAAGTTGCAAGAACTGGGGTTGGAAGCTCTCCGTCATCCGCCCTACTCACCAGACCTTGCGCCTACAGACTACTACTTTTTCCAGAATTTAGATAACTTCTTGGCGGGAAAAAAATTCAATACCCGAGAGGCAGTACAAAATCCCTTTGAAGAATTTGTTGCCTCCCGTCCAGCTGATTTCTTTAAGAAGGGCATCAATAAACTGCCACTGCGTTGGCAAAGATGCATTGATTGCATGGGTGATTACTTCGATTAATACAAATAAAAAATGCATGATAAAAATTCGTTTAAATTTTTTCATACAAAACGGCAATTTCATAGGTAAAGACCTATTATATTGAGATAGTTTCTGCCCGCGGCTTCATCCGCGTGAAATTTCTTGTTCTCCCGACCCATCCCGTCGCATCGCATTGCCTGCCCGCACTATTACGTCATTTTCGCTTAGCGTTCTTTCTGACTTTTTTTCTTTTTGCTCGGCACCTATGAGTTCTAGAGTGATTTTAAATATGCCTATAGCCTTCCCTATGAATTGGGCTATCAAAAAATGCAATAATAATTATTAAAGTCCGACTGGTAGTTCCAGAGATTAGCGCATTCAAACAAACAAAAAAAGTGTGTGTGTCAGCTCCGATGAACGACTGGAGTTTACTTCTGTTTTTTGTGCGGTTCCAAGTTTCCGACTCTCTATTTTTGTGTCATTTCTGTCGGGCTGGGTTTTTTCAATGAACCAGGGCTATACAAAAAGCAACTTTAAACTGTCATGTCCCCCCCTCAGCCCACCTCTCACCACCCCCTCTCCTTCTAACCCTCTCTTACCCCTCCTTCTCTCCCGCTCTCCCACTGATCCACCTCTCAACCCCCTCCCCTTCCCACCCTCTCACCCTCCTTTATCATCCCTCTCACCACCCCTTCTCACCCCCTCACCGACCCCATCCCATCTCCCTCTCACCTCCTCATCACATAACTTTCCCGCTAACCTCCCCTTCACCCTCTCACCCTCTCTCACCATCCCTACACCGCTTTCTCTTCCCTTCTACCCTCACGAACTCCTCCCTTCCCCTTCCCCCTCTCCACACTTTCCCCATCATTACACCCTCCTATCCCTCTTTCCCTCATTACACCCTCCACTTCCCACTTTCCCTCGACACCACCCCCTCCCCTTCCCTCTTTCTTTCCTCACCACCCCTCGCCTTCCCCCCTCCCCTTTTACCCTTCCGTCTGGGGGAAAAGCTATTCGTGACTGTCTTTATTACTTGCTCAGGCAAATATTTGTGCCAAGTTTCAAATAAATTTACCAAATAAAGAAGATTTTTCATATAAACTGTATTCCCTGTTTTCATCCCCACAGGGGTAGAATTAAAAAAAATCGTTTGGAATATTTCTGTAACTTGACTGAAAGATTATTTACACCAATTTTCGAGTTAATCAAGGCCCGCAGTAAAACCTGCCCTGTAAAATTGACTACCCCTTTTCATCCCGTTAGGGGTAGATTTTCGTAAAACTCTGATACACGTTATCCTTCATTTTTTGTCTCAAGTATATATACTGAGTTTCGAGTTAATCGGACCGCGCGTTAAAATTCCTCCATACCAACTTTGACACCCCCCAATTCCCCTTTAGAGGGTAGTTTAAATTCAAATTCAAAAATTTTATTTCGAGCAAAGACTTATAGGTTTCGTAACATTGCTCCTTAAAACTAAGTGTGTGTTTAGAAAAACAAAAATTGACAAAAATCATAATTTACTTAGGTGAATATTCGTGCCAAGATTCAGGTTTATTAAATCAAGGAATCAAAATTTTCATACAAACTTCCACCCACTATTTCACCCCTTTACGGGGTGAGTTTCCTAAAATCCTTTCTTAACTGACGTCTCCTACTTATAATCTACCTCTTTGCCAAATTTCATCTTCGTAAGTCCAGTAGTTTTTGAGATTTCGTGTTTAATCAGTGAGTGAATGAATGAATGAATTAGATGAATGACCTTTCGCTTTTATATACTCGTATATAGATATTTTCTGATGTTGTCCCTTTCCTTGCCCAATAAAGTCTTTTATCTTTCGTCATTTCATCCTTACTTTAATTATTCTTTCTTTCGTCAATATCTTTTACCTAGGTTAAATGCACATTGTTACTTATGAACATTTGCAAAAACAGAGACAGCAAGAGAGAGTATTATTACATGCTGGAGCCGTATATAATACTTTCAAATAGGAATTCAGCAACGCTACTTGGGTGGTATATACTATACCACCGAAGTAGCGTTGCTGGATTCGGGGAAGCGCTACTACGCTACCCCAAACGAGCTGCTTTATCAAGAACTGGACCATTATTGAATTATATCTATGTGTGCTATGTATTGTGAAAGGTCTGAAAGATCCTCACTTCTTGGGATCTACAAATAACATGCGTTTCAGGTTTAACTCTAATGTTTTATAATAGGTATTTAGTTACCTATGAAGTTGCCGATTTTTGATACCGGCTAGTGTGAAGATCAATATCTTTCATTTTAATTAAAATTCCAAATTCAAATTAATTTTTTAATGTAGCATGACATTTTTTTTTCATATAAATCAGTTGTTCATTAGTTTTCCCGCCCTTCGATTTTTCTTTGATACCGATGTTTCTGTTACCATGGAATAAATCGAAATTGCGAGCTATTTTAGAATTTGAGTTTCGTCGTGGCACCAACGCAGCGCAGACAGCACGCATTATTAACGATGTGTATGGACGTGTTTTTGGTTGGATCGCTTCCGTTCTGGAAATTTAGATCTCAACAATGAGCCCCAGGGAAAAAAATCAATTCCAATAACGAGGTCATCAAAAACGCCTTTAAAGAATTTATCGATTCCCGTCCCCAGGATTTCTATATCAGAGGCATGAACGAACTTTCATTAAAATGGAAAAAGTGCATCGACAATAATTCTTTTAAAAAAATTGCTTGATTTTTTTTTATTTAAAACTGCAATTTCATTGGTAAATACCTAATTTGAATTTTTCACAACTTTTTTATATAGCTTTTCGGCCCGCGGCCATCTAACTGACGACCACGCTCTCTATTCAAATCCATATTTTTCTCATAATCTATTTCATTAAAAACCGCGAAGTTTTCATGCTAAAACGCTTAAGGTTGAAGTCTCTACAGTACCTATTACCACAGCTCTACCTTACCTACCCAGCTTACCTACGATTTTGTATGTCCATTATTGATTGTCTCAAGCCACCCTGTAATAGCAATAATTACATAGCATTGCTTAAAGCAATGTTCAGTAATGCCCTTCTATTGGCGTAATTCGGATATTACTTACCCAAACAGTGTTGCGTTTCTTATTAATTAATTTTGAGAATTCAATTAGATATTATTTAAATACATCTATATATATATATAAATTAATTCCTATTTCCCTTGGTCATCGCATCACTGTTTCGCTAATTCTTTTTTTGTTGTGCTTATGATTGTCAGGAGAAGGTTCTTATGAAAAAAAACGATTAAGAAAATTTCGCACAAAATTGGAAAATTTCAGAAAAATTTTTAACTTCACGCGCTTACATTAGAATATTCATAGCCAAGACAGGACAACGTCTGACGGGTCAGCTAGTTAGATATAATTTGCAGTTTTGTTATCGCACAGCAGTTTTGTTTTGGTTTGCTCTTGCGGTTTAGTTATGATATCCTCATAATTATGTTGTTAGTGAATTTAAGCCTAAAGTGTAGTTTTAAAATCACAAGATTTAGGTACAGCCAACAAAAGAGATATCTAGGCAAGGTATACTAACATATTTGTATGTGAATTGCTTCATGTTCAATTTCGGGACAATATACAATTTTGTGTTGGTGTGTTACAATGTAGGATTGCAAAAACAAAGCTTTACCTATGAAATTGCCGTTCTGCAGTACTGGCCATTTCAAATCAAAATAATTTTTGTTTGGCTAAGAAATCTAATTTCAAATTAATTTTATTTTTAAAAAAAACTTTCACAAAAAAATACAACCGACTTCCAAAAACAACACTACAAAGTGAAAAATAACTTTAATTTCGGAAGTCGGTGTCTGATTAAATGTATTTTCGTTTTTGCCACCGACTTCCGAAATTAAAGTTATTTTTCACTTTGTAGTGTTGTTTTTGGAAGTCGGTTGTATTTTTTTGTGAAAAAGTTTTTATTTTTCACTTTTTAGTGGGTCTGTTTATAATTTGTATAAGTTTCAATAGTTAATGTCAATTGCTCATCACATGTTACAAAATATTGCTTTTCCCGATGCTGGGACGTTAATTGTTGAGGAGTTCTGCTGGTAAGAACCAGGAGAACTCCTCAACAGCCACTCACCACACGCATTGTGTGACGAGCGGAAATTGCTTAGCAACCATATTAAAGTAATCGAATCGCAACCCGTGAAATATTTATCATTGAGTAGTTCCGGTAGCCATCTGTGGTCTTCATCATCAGTTCCACTTCACCAAGTGGTGCTTTCCGAGAGCAAATGCACGAGCTACTATAAAAAATACCCAAATCGCTATAGGTGTGCCTATAATATTTGAAGAGTTCCTTCGATTTCTCCAGGATCCCATCATCAGAACTGGATTTTGACAAAAATGGGACCATTTGGGAAGTATACCCTTTCCAACAAAAAAATATTTTTTCAAATCGGTTGGCAAGCGACGGAGTTATGCGCGAACAAAAAAAAAAAAAAAAATATATAAACATCCGAATTGAGAACCTCCTCCTTTTTTAGAAGTCGGTTAAAAACATGGATTTTTTTCCAGAAGTAGTCATTTGTTTATTGATAAGTGTTACATTTTCATCGCATTTCAATCTTTTTCGTCATTATGGATACGTTAAAAATTCGAGTAATTATGGAATATGAGTACCGTCGTGGCAGCAACGCGGCACAAGCGGCACGCAACATCAACGACGTTTACGGAGCTAACAATACAAACCAACGCACCAATTGTTATTGATTTGCTCGCTTCCGTTCTGGAAATTTCGACCTGAAAACTGAACCTCGCGGTCGTCCGAAGACTTTGGTCGACAATGACGAATTAAAGGCGATTGTGGAAGCTGATAATATACAATCTACGGCTGAATTAGCAGCAGCTTTCGACGTTAGCGTCAAAACAATATTGGTCCATTTGCGTCAAATTGGCAAGGTAAAAAAGCTTGACAAATGGGTGCCCCACGAACTCAATGATCGCCAGCGCGAAGTACGCGTCGAGACGTGCCTTGCACTGCTCAACAGACACACAAATGAAGGAATTTTTAACCGCATTGTTACCTGCGTTGAAAAATGGATTCTGTTTGATAACCGCAAGCGCTCAGCAAGTTGGTTGAATCCTGGTTCAGCACCTAAACAATGCCCTAAACGAAAACTTACCCCTAGAAAAGTGATGGTCACTGTTTGGTGGTCTAGCGCCGGTGTGATTCATCACAGCTTCTTACCAAACGGGGTGAGCATTACTTCAGATGTGTACTGTGAAGAACTGAACACAATGATGGAGAAGCTGGCACATCTCCAACCAGCATTGGTCAATCGCTCGTCCTCGCTGCTCCTGCACGACAACGCGCGACCGCATACTGCACAGCAGACGGTCTCCAAGTTGCAAGAACTGGGGTTGGAAGCTCTCCGTCATCCGCCCTACTCACCAGACCTTGCGCCTACAGACTACTACTTTTTCCAGAATTTGGATAACTTCTTGGCGGGAAAAAAATTCAATACCCGAGAGGCAGTACAAAATGCCTATGAAGAATTTGTTGCCTCCCGTCCAGCTGATTTCTTTAAGAAGGGCATCAATAAACTGCCTCTGCGTTGGCAAAGATGCATTGATTGCATGGGTGATTACTTCGATTAATACAAATAAAAAATTCATGAAAAAAATTCATTTAAATTTTTTCATACAAAACGGCAATTTCATAGGTAAAGACCTATTATATAAAATTGAACATGAAGCAATTCACATACATGCCTGCATGCATGTTAGTATACCCTGCTAAGATATCTCTTTTATTGACTGTACAGATATACTTTGATCTAATAAAGCCTACCATTAAATTATGAGAGCCAAGATTAACGAAACCACTCATTTGAAAATTAAACGTTATTAAAAGGAAATTCTCATTAAAACTGTCATTTCAAAGCAAGCATCACGAGTAAAATGCCAAGTAGAACTTTATTAATTCATCCCAAACGTTTACAGTTGCAAAAAGAACGAGCTTTCACTGAGTTAATTTCTCATACATCGTATGAGATAAATATTTGAATTTAAAGCTAGCTGTACACGACTTACTTATCGTAATAATCTCGATGCTTTATTGTTTTTTACTGACGTTATAAAAATGAATGCGGAATTCTTTTTTCAATTAATTTACGCAACATACATCTCTCATGTATGTATTTTTCTTTGTACGTTTTTGTATCGGTGTTTTTTTGATAAACAATGTTCATTTGTTATTGGAAATACATTTCTCATTTGACTCATTTTGATTCGAACATTTTTACTATCAACAGAAAACAGTTTAGTTCAGTTAACGGAAAACAGTTTAACGCAAAAATTTATAATTCGGAAACAATTCCAAAATGTCAAATGTCAAAAGGCACAAATTGATTACTTTCATCAAACATAAAACAGATTTTCATGACCACATGTATGAGACACGTTCAGGCTACTTGAAAATATTTTAATAGTTTTTCAAACCATTCCATTCATAAGACTAAGGACACACAACAAGAACCTACAATCTCTCTTCCCCTCTTTACCGTTTTCCACAGACTTTAAAAGTATTCAATGTTGCACTCAAAAGACCTCTAAATAGTCTCTGTCGGGTATTCAATGGGCAGCTTTAGCATTCGTCTCTGAAGCGGGCTTTTAAGACGATATTTCGTAAAGTGCTCGGCGAAGTCACCTGACGAAACTTAATGACTCAACTCTATGTAAAATTGCATTTTGCCAAAGGTAAAAGATCCACTATATTTAACATAGAAAAACTTTGTTGCACCTGGTAAAAGATTCTATCGAATGGCGATGTACAGCCTCATAAAGATGTACCTATACTTCGGCACCAATTAATTTTATTGTCTACAATTTATGTTCCATAATACTGGTATCAATGTGTATAGAATCAAGTTTTTCTAACTGAAGAGACAGTTGTGCTGCTGGGGAGTTTGTTGCGCCACTTCTTCTTCCCAGCTAAAGCACTAGGAAGTGGTGAAGGGCGGGAGTTTTGGGGGATTGTCTTATGTAATTTTGACGTCCGAAATGTGCTGATTCTCAGCCTAGTTTCAGTAAAATGACTTTTAATTTTGTAGCTACAATGCAGTACAGTAAGTACTGAATGTGTATTCATTTAAATACTTATATGTTTTGTTGCTACACATTGAACACAGATTGTAGACCATTTAATGAATTCTTGTCGATGTATAACCTCTTTGTGAGGCTGACTGTATGGACGTAACTTAAATGGTTACTGCCACTTGCTTTTTATGCGTGCTTGTAATCTTCTTAAAAGCTGCTAGAGATAAAATCTGGCTTTTCTTGTAACATTTAGCCTTTAAAGATTTGTTTGAATTAAATATTGCGATTGACGTAAACTTTAGTTAATTACCTTGAATATTTTTAACGATTATGGATGGAATGTGTGTAAATGGAATGGATAGAATAAGAAATAAGTAAGTACATAAGAAGAAGTTTGAAAGTGGCACCGGTGACTGAAAAGTTGTGCGGAAATCGGTTGTCATGGTATGGGCATGTGATGCGGTGGAGTGAGGAAAATATCATGAGGAAAGTTTTGAGTACGAATTTCGATGGCTATAAGAGTAAGGGAAGACCAAAGAAACGATGGATGGAATGTGTGAAAGATGACATGGCTAGAAAGGGGGTGACTACCGAGATGACGACTAGTATGGTAAAAAGGACATCCGACCGACCCCAAATAAATTGGGTTAAGGGCAGGAGAATGATGATTTTTAACGATTATAGGTAAGCCCCTTTTGAACTGAAACCTTTGCCGATAGTATAAATGAAATTAATTGTCTAATAAAAAAAATATAGTAGTCATTAATATGGGATAAGGGCAGGAAGATGATGATATTTTAGACGATAGCAATAAAACCTTTTATGAACGTTACGTACGTTAACAGTAAAGTAGAAATACTAAACATTAACTAGTTCTAAGAATCATTTAAAACTTGAAACAACAATAGTTTCAACAAAAACCAGAACCATTTATTACGATAATATCAAATTATTTAACAGTCTAAACTTCATTAATAAACTTCCTCTACTCGCTCGGTTCGGTACTCCGAAACTTCCGTGGTTGAACACAAAACTTTAGATCTAAAATAAATTTAAAAACAACTCTAAAGCCATTAATATAAACTCTAAACTACAACTGTTCAGCCTTAATTGGCGCCTACAGCTTTTGTTTGAGCATTGTTACGACGCTTAACGTTAATAGTTACTAGAAACCCACGTAAAATCTATGTTTATATTGAAAATGGGGCAAAGAACACAGTCTAACTTGAATAGAATAGTAATTTTGCCTTATAATGGCAATAACTAGATGTTTAAAATACATTGTGGCGGAATCTACATCGCCACATATGAACTACGCGTCACACTGACGTCACGCAATCCTGCATCGCGCAATCAGAGTTTACCGCGCGACTAGCATATATACAACGTCCCGACATCAACCGTCGGGCAGTTGCCCACCAGACACGACACCCATCTGGTCGGAGGATCTTCCCTTTTCTATGGAGGATGAGTGAACTTTACACCCTGTTCCTCATGCTTCTATAACTTTACATGACATTTTAAACATTGGTGCCAAACGTGGTGCCAAAGTGACAAAGGACAATTTTTTGTTTTATCTGTTGAAAAACCCACAAGAATCTGCGAAACAGATATAAATATTGACGAATCAAACTCAAACTCAAAGCATTTATTTCAATTATAGACTTTAAAGGCAGTTTTGAATTGTCAAGGAGTCGGTCAGCTCAGTCTCTATGGATAAGACTGGGCAAGAAATTACAAGGACACTCAATGAACCCTAATCACTAAAGTAACTCTAATAACATTTGTAAACTATAAATGTTTTTGTTTCAATAATATACCTATTAGAATTAGGATGCGTGGTCAAACCCCAAGATTTCGTACTGATAATTAAGCAATACTTTAAGCAATACGGAGGAGCTCGTGGCTAAGTAATAACAGCCGCACGTGTCGATCCATCAGGTTAAGCTACGCATCCCGGGGTCGGTCCGTGGATGGGTGACCATCTTTACATACCGAGACTCCTCCGTGCCTCGGAAAGCACGTTAAGCCGTTGGTCTTGGCTGTCATTCGTGGATCTTTGACAGTCCTTACGGGTCGTCAGAAGCTCTAAAGTCTGACAACCAGCCTTACCAAAGGGTATCGTATTACCCAGTTAATGGGTTGTGGAGGTCAAATATGCAGTCGCTCCATGTAAAATACTGGTATTCAGCTGCATCTGGTTAGACTGGAAGCTGACCCCAACATAACTGAGAAAAGACTAGGCAGATTGATTGATTGGTGAAGCAATACTCTCTTTTATCTACTCATTATACACTAATTTTCACTTAATTTCACTTACACTTACTTACACATAAAGCATAGGTAAAGCGCAGACCACTCTGGGAACGAAGCAAAACGAAGTTAAGTTAGATTAGCTTTCCTCCGCGTCTTTTCATACTTCCGTTTTCGTTTCGCTTAGTACGCGGTGTGAACCGAAGTATGAACAAACGCGGAAGAAAGTTAAATGAGCAATCGCATCATTCCCAGTGTGTTTTAGAGTCAAAAATAACTTAGAACGTTTCTAAGTAGTAGTTCTGCGAACAGTAGACCTTACGAGTACAAACTTTTTTGCAACAATTTTTATTAGACTTAAAGTTATGTTTCAAATTAAAAAAGAACCATCGAAATCAGATCTCATAAGGCAGAGATATCCAATAGCCCCCTTTTTGCCCCTTTTTGGCGGAAGTATCCCTTCAATCAAAAATCCCCGACGATAAAAAAATCCAGAAAGTCGTAAAACTTGTATAGCAAGTTTCATCCAGATCGGTTGTAAAATACGACCTGTAGAGGTGTAGCAACAAACTGACTAACGAAAGCAAATTTTGCCAGACTTGAAGCAGAGACAACACTACGCTTGCTTGGTCAACTAGGTATTCTAATTATCGTAGGCGGTAACGTTCAACCACAAATCAAATCATTTATTACTTTGCCAACATGGGTAATAATGGTACATAGATGTTATTTTTTTTTTTAAACAAGGTTTAGAGGCATGAGGAACAGGGTGTAAAGTTCACTCATCCTCTATTGAAAAGGAAGGATCCTCCGACCAGACGGGTGTCGTAACTGGTGGGCAACTGCCCGACGGTTGATGTCGGGACGTTGTATATATGCTAGTTGCGCGGTAAACTCTAATTGCGCGATGCAGGATTGCGTGACGTCAGTGTGACGCGTAGTAACGTAGTTCGTATGTGGCGATGTAGATGCCGCCACAAAGGTTCTCAATATTTTACCACCACATGGGTATGCAATCACGTTCTTTTATCTCACAAATATTTGAAATAAAAAAAAAAAATATAAAAAAATGGCAGTCATGGCGGGGACTGTCTACAGAAGTGAAAACTTAAACTAGGTATAGCATGTCGTGGTGTTGACGCGGTGACGCGAACCTCTAAGATTTGTCCCTACCAAAATCGTTCAACGCGCCTAAAGAAGTTTTCACTGCAATAGAAAGAAAGAAAATAATAAAAGGCATACAACATGATTCTTACTACAATATAATATTCTTTTTCGTTATAATTACAGCAAAAACCTATATCAAATTAAGTTGTTGCTCTTATCTGAAGCAAGGAAAGTGTTTGGTTGTTGTGCAAAGTCATACCTCGCTGCGATGGCGGCACGCTCACTTAATTAACTACTCGAAGTCTCATTACACTTAGATTATACCAACTAGTCTAATCAGAAGCAAATTTGCTTGTAAGTAGAGGTTTCTTTTTTAACCGACGAAAAAAAAGGAGGAGGTTCTCAATTCGACACGTATGTTTTTTTTTTTTTTTTTATGTATGACTATGCATAACTTTTTACAGAGTCGTTCGATTTGAAAAAAATTTGTTATATTCGAGAGGGTATACAGCAAAGTTGGTCCCATATAAAATTGATTAACTTTGCTTGGGTAGTATGATAGCAAAGCAAAAACGAAAATACATTTAACCAGACACCGACTTCCGAAATTAAAGTTATTTTTCACTTTGTGGTGTTGTTTTTGGAAGTCGGTTGAATTTTTTTGTAAAAAAGTTTTTTTGCTTGAGCAACAACGAGGTTATAGTAAAAATATTTTGCAACTAGCCTTTCGAATGAATTTTCATCCTCCTCTCTGAGGGATCGAATCCGGCCCGAGGTGATCCGACAGAGTACCGAAGTTGTGGACTTAGCTCACAGAATAAGCAAGGTTAAGTGGCAATGGGCCGGCCATATTAGCCGTAGAACCGACCGTTGGGGGTAGACGTATTCTTGAGTGGAGACCGCGAATCGGCAAACGTAAGGTGGGACGCCCTCAGACTAGGTGGAGCGACGATCTTGGCAGGGTGGCTGGTAGCAGCTGGATAAGAGTTGCCGAGAATCGAGCTGAATGGTGTACATTTCACTTCAAAAAAACTTTAATAATTTTTAAGCTCATTAATATTTAAACAATTAGTTAGGCTTCACGACGTGCCTGGCAGGGAGGAACACTGGCTCTCGAGATACAGGACACATTCTAGTTCGGGTGTCAGGAGTTTCACAAAATAGTAATTAGATACGAATGGCATACCTACCATTTATACCTACCTTATATATTACCGATACCTACTCATTTCATAAATGCAGCACATAGGGTATTTCTATTTTTGTCCTAGCTAAGTTCTAAAATGTACCTACCCACTACATATTAGTTATTACAGAGACTGTACCTATATAAGGGACCGATTTTTAGAAATAAAGGCATTCCACACTCAACCAGCATTTGCGTCTCATTTTCATTACCTGCCTGCGTATCCAACAGTGGTGACCCCGACTGAAGAAAATTCAAGAAGAAACTATGCCCTTGAGTACATCGAAACCAAGTGATGGAGGCGAAACATCAGCAACGCAAAAGGATTCGCACGAACTGTCAGCCGTCTCGTACAACCAACGGATACCGCCTCTGTGGAGAAACATTATAAATCTGTGGAGAATTATAGATACCCTACCATGAAGATGAGGCTCATACAAACTTACGACGAGAGCGACCACACTAAACTCGAGCGACTGCTGTCCAACGTGGAACTTGGAGATTTGAAGCCTTCGCAACTGCTACGCCGCATGCAAAATTTAGCCGGTAACAACATTGCTGAGAATACGTTGCGTGTTATATGGACGAAGCACCTACCGCCATCAGTACGCGCCATACTAGCTGTGAGCGAAACAATAGCCAAGAAAACCGAACTAAATGAGTTGGCAATAATGGCCGACAAGATGCTAGAACAACTTCACCACCAAATATCAGCAGTACAAAACACTCCGTCACCGTCAACACCATCCACTCCACCTGATGCTACAAATCATGAAAACGCATTACTTCACGCGAAGATCGACATGCTGGCGAAAGAAATATCAGAATTAAAAACACACCACAGCCGCTACGGAAGGCAGCGCGGGCGCAACTGGCGAGGCGCGCGTCATCGATCACGCAGCGCATACCGATCGCCGCATGGTAACCGCCGCTCGGACTCAAATCATCAACACAGAAGCGGGTACGACGACAATTCCGTTTGTTACTTTCATCGAAAATTCGGCGGACAAGCGCGAAAATGTACTGGACCATGTAGTTATGAAGATAAGCACCCGTCAAGCTCGGGAAACTAAAGCAGGTGTTAGCAGGGACGGAATCTGACGCCTGGGATAAATCACACCGTCTATTTCTGAAAGACAAGAAGACAAATCTAAGCTTTCTCATCGACACTGGTGCAAACATATCCGTCATTCCTGGAAAACGCTGCGAAATCTTGAAGCCAACCGCATTCAAACTATATGCAGCAAACAACTCCGAAATAGCTACCTACGGTGAAAAAACATTAGACCTAGATTTCAACTTGAGACGACCATTCAAATGGAAGTTTGTCGTAGCTGCAGTCAGCAAGCCCATCATCGGCGCTGATTTTTTGAAACACCATCATCTACTAGTCGACCTCGCTGGAAAATGTTTAATCGACAAAATAACTAATTTGTCAGTGAAGACGTCCATCTGCAAATCAACAGCACCAACCATCAGAACTATAGACCTGGAACAAAAATATCACGACATATTGGCGGAATTTCCCGATATTACAAGATTATCCACTATGAAAAATACACCGAAGCATAACGTCGCACACTATATTGAAACAACAGGGCCGCCATTATACTGCAAAGCTCGTCCACTACCACCTCACCGTTACGAAGCTGCAAAGAAAGAATTTCAAACCATGATGGACCAGGGATTATGCCGACCAAGCAAGAGCCCCTGGGCCAGTCCACTTCACGTGGTACCCAAACCAAACGGAGACCTACGCGTATGTGGAGACTACAGAAGGCTAAATGCCATTACCAAAGCAGATCGATATCCTGTACCACGTTTGAAGGATTTCACTTACCAGTTGCACGGCAAGCAAATATTCTCAACGCTTGACCTAAACAGAGCATACCAACAATTGCCTGTCCTGGAAGAGCACATTGAAAAAACAGCCATCATTACACCATTCGGGCTATTCGAATTTCCCCGAATGTGCCCAGGACTGAAAAATGCTGGACAGACTTTTCAGCGATTTATTCACGAAGTACTCCACGGACTCGACTATGCCTACCCTTTTGTCGACGACATTATAATAAGTTCCAGCACAGAAGAAGAACACAGACAACATTTACGAACCGTCCTAAACCAACTAAACAAATACGGTATCACAATAAATCCATCGAAGTGTGTACTAGGCAAGAAAGTGATCAAGTTCCTAGGACACACTGTCTCACAAGATGGCATCAAACCACCAGCAGAAAAAGTAGAAGCAATCACCAATTTCCCATTACCCACAACCATTGAACAATTAAGAAGATTCCTTGGCACCGTCAACTTCTACAGAGATTGCATTTCAAAGGCAGCCGAAATACAAGCACCTCTAAATGCATATTTGCACAATAGCAAGAAACGAGACAAAACAAAGATTATATGGAATGATGAAGCCAAGAAAGCATTTGAGTTATGTAAAGCTGGCTTACAAAACGCGGCATTACTAGCTCATCCCTCACATAACGCACCCATCGCATTAATGACCGACGCCTCTGACAAGTGCGCCGGTGCTGTACTGCAACAATATGTACACAACAAATGGCAACCGCTGGGATATTTCTCCAAAGCATTGTCGAGCGCGCAAATGAAATACAGCACATTCGACAGAGAACTGCTAGCTGTATACATGGCCGTAAAGCATTTTAGAAAAATGTTCGAAGGAAGACATTTTACAATATTTACCGACCACAAACCGCTAACCTACGCAATAAATAAAACATCGACAGACAGCGAGACACCGCGTCGAGCCAGACAACTCATGTACATAAGCGAATTTACAAACGACATACGTCATATTAGCGGGCAAGATAATGTAGTCGCAGATTCATTATCACGGATCAACACAGAAACCATCACCTGTCCTACAACGATCGACTACAAGCAACTAGCCACAGCGCAAGAAAGAGACAGCACTATACGTGACTTAATGAAGCAAAATAATTTACAATTGAAGCGCATACTCTTACCCGACATAAATTGCAAAATACTATGCGAAACATCAACACAACATATTCGCCCGTACCTACCGGAAACATTTCGCCGGGCAGCGTACGAAAGTGTACATAACCTCAGCCACCCCGGTACGCGCACTACAAGGAAAATACTCAGTGAAAAATATTTCTGGCCATCCATGAACGCTGACGCGGGACGATGGACGAAAGCCTGTGAAGCCTGTCAAAAGTCAAAAGTCAGTCGTCATACATCGAGTCAAATCGCAACATACCCACCATCGGAACGATTCCAACATATACATGTCGACATAGTTGGGCCCCTACCACCATCGCAATATGGACACAAGTACCTACTCACTATTATCGACCGGTACACGCGATGGCCTGAAGCATTACCTCTACACGACATAACTGCAGAAACAATAGTCAAAACGATATATGAAAGCTGGATAGCAAGATTTGGTTGTCCCATCACGATAACAAGCGATCAAGGTCGTCAGTTCGAGAGCAAACTTTTCTCTGAATTAATGAAGCTAATGGGAATAAATAGAACGAGAACAACTGCATATCACCCGCAGTCAAATGGAATCATCGAACGTTGGCACCGCTCACTCAAAGCCGCACTTACCGCGCGCTGCACTACTAGAGAAAACGGAAAGTGGTTTGATGAATTACCCACCGTACTACTCGGACTGCGCGCGGCTACTCGCAGCGACACAGGAATTAGTCCCGCACAATATACCTACGGAACATCGCTGCGATTGCCTGGAGATTTTTTTGTTGAAACAAAAAGTAGCCCAATGAGTCACGATTTCGTTGAACAGCTGCGACACACTATCAACGCATACCGACCAGCTGAGACAACGCATAGCAACAACAACATGTTTGTGCACACCGACCTACGTACCTGCGAAAATGTTTACCTACGCAGAGATTGCACAAAAAAACCACTTCAGCCGACATATGAAGGGCCATATCCCGTATTGGAAAGATGTGAGAAATACTACAAGCTACAGCTACCAGGAAGAGTAACCAACGTCTCGATCGACCGTTTGAAGCCTGCCTACACTATGAACGAACAAGGAAAGGATGACACACACAGAACAACGCGATCAGGAAGAATAGTGAAGCCAGTAGTACGCTTCGCTTGAGGGGGTGTACTGTAGCGGAATGGCATACCTACCATTTATACCTACCTTATATATTACCGATACCTACTCATTTCATAAATGCAGCACATAGGGTATTTCTATTTTTGTCCTAGCTAAGTTCTAAAATGTACCTACCCACTACATATTAGTTATTACAGAGACTGTACCTATATAAGGGACCGATTTTTAGAAATAAAGGCATTCCACACTCAACCAGCATTTGCGTCTCATTTTCATTACCTGCCTGCGTATCCAACAGTCTAATTACCATAAGGATCTAAGTTACTGAAGTAATCCATTGTTAACCCATTTTCTCTCTAAATAAAAATAAATGCTTTTGAAAATAAATTATATTATAAGTTTATCCCGCCATCTTAGATTTGGTATTTTAATCATAATTTATCCTTTTTCCTGTGAAAATCCTGACGGATTAGGCACTCTTTGCGTATGGTTTGGCGAAGGGAAACGTTAGGAATGTCTTACCAACTAAAACCATTAGGTAGGAATTAAAAGCACATAAAGAGATTGAGTAAAGGAGCCTCCATGGTACTAACTGATAATATTACATAATTATGTCGCTTGTAATGTGTTAGGTGTGCTATACCTGGGAAAACAAAGTTGATTTTCATATTATTAGGCGTCACTACACGAGGAGCTCGTGGTTAAGTGATGTCAGCCGCATGGGTCGATCCATCAGGTTAAACTACGCTTGCTCCGTGGATGGGTGACCAAGTTAGTCACCCTTCCACGGACCAACGCCAATCCCGAGACTCCTCCGTGCCTCAAAAAACAAGTTAAGCCATTGGTTTCCGCTGTCATTCGTGGATCTTTGACAGTCGTTACGGGTCGTCAGAAGCCCGAAAGTCTGTCAACCAGTCTTACCAAGGGGTATCGTATTACCCAGTAACTGGGTTGTGGAGGCCAGATAGGCAGTGGCTCCATGTAAAATACTGGTATTCAGCTGCATCTGGTTAGAATGGAAGCCGACCGCAATGTAGTTGGGAAAACGCTAGGCAAATTGATTTTCGAGTCGTCACTACACCGACGTCATTAAGGATTTTCTCTCATACCTAAACCCAGATTACGTGTATGCATAACACTGACACTACTACAATACGGAGCGTAATACGGTGCTATGAAACTCTTATTACGTTCTACCTGGTATCACGTTTTGCATTCATTGTCTATGCAACGCATGAACGGGCTACGCATTGCCCAGAATTACTGATGCCTGCTTTACTAAAATATTAGCACTTTGCAAATACAACGCCAAGCTTCCTTTCATCAGGCAGTTTTGGTTTTCGGCACATATTGTTTTGTCTTGCGTTATTAATATAATGGACTCCGCACACAAGGCCATTTCAATAAATCGCGAAGCGTTTTCAATGACATACTCACTGAATAGTCTTCAAATTACACGGTACAAGTTAAAAGCCGGTGACTGAACTATTAGCTGGGCTGAGTAACTGACTCGAAATTGGTCTCGTATCCGGAACTCCTTAGTTTTGTACCAACTAGAAGACATTTAGTCAGAACCTGCTTAAGACGCGGAAGAACTATTGAGAAAAAAATCGTAAGTCTGGAGATATGGAACATTTAGAGTTTTCCTATGATCACATTTTTAGCCAGATGAAGTAGAATTTTTAGTGAAAAAACAGCCGTTTTCGGCGTTAACTAATAAGGCTTCGAACCGAAGGTTTAGTGTTGATTTTTTTTGACAACTCATTTGACTAAAATTGTGATTGTGATTGTGGAAATTTCAAAATGTTCCTTATCTCCAGACTTGTGATTTTTTTCTCAATGGTGGCGCTAGTTGGCACACTACTTGCCTTAAGGGGAAAGCACCAGGGTAGTCTGTGAAATTAAAATTTTCTTACGTTTTTTTACAATTTGCAAGTCAGTGTTAGGTTGTATGTTGATTAAAGTATGATTCGCAACCGTAACAATAAATACTTATGTATATAATATATTTAAATTATAGAATTATAATCATTACAATCAGTAATAGTATAATCCCCAAATGTCAAGATTTCATGAAAGAGTCATTCGATAGGATTACTTGGTCTTATGTAAAGTTGTATTGATGACTTTAATGATTACAATTCTGTAAATACATACTGGTTACGGTCACGAATCATATTTTGATGAACTTATAACCTAATACTGACTTAAAAATTGCTAAATATGTAAGAAAATTTCAATTTTACGGGCTACCCTGGCGCTTTCGCCTTAAGGGGATATATCGATAATTTTGTGTTTTTAAAATTCCTATATAACCAAATGTATATGGTTAAATTATATGGATTGTGTTATTTGACTATATTGTCTACTGCTGTACTAAAACCGAAACATGATTTCATGAAATTTTTTCGATATAAAAAAAATCTAAAGTAGCACCGTTTACTTTCTATTTTATACGATTATACGTAAATATTTCCTTATTGTGCTGTAAAATTTGCTCTAAATCGAAGGTATTAAGATATGTTAAGAACTTATTAAGCTGAAAATTGATTTAAGTATAGCATTTTGTCATAAATCTACATTTAATAGAAGCGCAATTAAATTCCGTGCGCGTGAGAGTCTTCCATCTCGCGCGTCAAACTAGACAGCCATAACGCCATTTTACTTACACACCGAGCTAAACCACGCTTCTATGTAGGGCTTTAAGACGTTCCATTATACGCTGAGCCAAGAACTATTCAAGTCTTGAAACACAGGCTCCTTTTATTGGTACTGCCAATAGCAATATTACGCTTTAAGGTCTTCGACCGCGATCGACGCGCGATCGGCGATCTCTCGCGTCCAAACCTGGTCCAGGCCATGGTGCGGAGCGAGAGTGTATGGGAAGCCGTCACCTCCTTCTGCGAAGCAGTAATGCTCGCGAAGGAGGAAGCGGAACGCGTGAGGGAGAGGCAACAGCCGCGCCCTCGCGCCCCTAGCCGCCGTAGGAGACGCCCTGGGCGGCGGGAATCGATTGCCGATTCCCGGCCACCGTAGGCGCGGGCTTGCGGACGACGAGTAATGGGCAGCTCGCCGTCCGGTAAGGACCAGGCCCGGGTCGACGGCGCGTTGTGTTCCACGCGCGCCTCAAAGAGATGTCAGCAGTGACGGGATCCAATAGGGTCGCGGGTAGTTCGAAAGAGATACCGTGGCCCTGGCACGGGCAACTGAAGGAACACGGGTGGGTTTTAGTCAGTAAGAGTCTGACACGCCCTCCCGCTCTGCCCGGAGCGGGAGAAGTCATTTGATGATTTCCCATCCACAAAAAAAAAAAGGTCTTGGAAATGGGCCGCTCTCGATCACCACTAGTCTTTTTCCAAAAAAATTAAGTCATCTTTCAGTATAAACGTCTGAATGTCAGTATAAACATGTGCCTTAACAAATTTTCGGTTTCTGACTAGTCGTAACGAATATTAACTGGAAATGGTGATTCAGGTTTCTCTGCTAGAAAGTTAAGCCTGAAGTTTGAATTTATACTTGGCTATAAAGGCAAGACAATCTTCCCACATATACAACTTACTAAATAAAAACCTACGTACATAAACAAGCTCCCAGAAGCTCCGAGACTGTATAAAAGTTGTATCGAATACGAATACCTACGACGATGTTGATTCTATATTGTATCTACGCTTCAATGACTTTTTACTTATAATCGGATTGCTGTGTGGACGGTTAGTGAAAGAAGTCGTATTCACGTTCACGTTTTTTTAGAGTTTACTCCTTAAGAATCGATTTTCATACAAAGACCCTGGTATGGAAATTTTATGAGTAGTGAAAATAATACAAGCGTTAACTCAAAAGTGTTACATTTTTCTGCGCAACGTACCTTGCCACCTTTCACTTTGAAATCATGTATGTGTATACTTGTTTTGTTTTTTTCGGCCAGTCTTCATTATAGCGATCAGTCTATCCATTATATTCAAAGACAATCGTACATAAGGAGTAAACTCCAGTCGTGCCGATGCACGACTGGAGTTTACTCCTTATGAAAAAAAAAAAAAAAAAAAAAAATGACAATAATGTTACGTGTGCGAGTACGGGTGAGTGTGTCAGTGTAAGGGAGTGTAGTGCGTAAGATTTAAAATTAGTGTATTTATTTCTACTCTATGGTATAAATTTAAGTGTCAGTGTATGTTGGTACAAGTGCGACCGTGTCTTGAAATCGGAAAAAGCTACGTACAAGAAAAAAAGTGAGTGTCAGCTCATCGGAGCTCATGGAAATCACGAACGAATTCCATCAATGTATTTATGTATCGCATACGCTGACCATCTTTACTTACTGAGACTCCTCCTGCCTCGGAAAGCACATAAAGCCGTTGGTCCCGACTGTCATTCGTGGATCTTTGACAGTCGTTACGGGTCGTCAGAAGCCGAAAGTCTGACAACCAGTCTTACCAAGGAGTATCTTATTACCCAGTTACTGGGTTGTGGAGGTCAGATAGGCAGTCGCTCCATGTCAAATACTGGTAATCAGCTGCATCCGGTTAGACAGGAAGCCGACCCCAACATAGTTGTGAAAAGGCTAGGCAAATTGATACTCATCAAACTTCGATTACTAACGTTGTTCATTTGAGAGATACGCATACTACAAACCATAATCTTGATCGAGTATTTAGAGGTAATCAGATCACGCCACGCTGATCAGGTCACGTAAGTGTCTGAAGCTCCCTCTCAGTTCATGATAACATTGTTGTACTTCCTAGTTTCGTCATACTTAAAAACCGGCCAAGTGCATGTCGGACTACGCACAATGAAGGGTTCCGTAGTTGGGATGAATTTATCTTAAGAACAAACTTAACATTGTATTTGAAAAACATGTTCTCCCATACATTCCAACTGTAAATGTAAGTTTTTACTCACAATATTGATAGATTTACCATGTTATTTTAAGACCACAGACTTTTTATAGGATTTCCTGTAATCTACAGGTAAAGATCTATTTTCTGTATTTTTTTCAAAATTTTAGGCTCAGTAGTTTCGGAGATAAGGGGGGGGGGAATGGTAAATGTTTCTCTATTTTCTTAAATAACTTTAAAACAAATTATTTTAAAATTATAAAAAAAAATTGTTTGAGACTCTCATAGTAACCCCTTTCATTTGACATGCCACATGGTGTAGTTTTCAAAACTTGTTTTTTTTTAATTTTCTTATTTGCCCCCCAAAAGTGACCTCTATATTCTAAATTCATTTGTTTACTTTACCCGTCCGTGTTTGGGTCACAGATATTCATATGTGTACCAAATTTCAACTTAATCGGTTCATTAGCTTCGGAGCAAATTGGCTGTGACAGACGGACAGACAGACAGACAGACAGACAGACAGACAGACAGATAGACAGACACACGAGTGATCCTATAAGGGTTCCGTTTTTTCCTTTTGAGGTACGGAACCCTAAAAACCATGAAAACGTAATTTCATTAGGTAAATATAAACATTATTTTTTGCCAAAAAGAAGGCATGAGATAATTGTCATTACTGGGAAATTAAATTAGTTTAATTTATAAAAACATAAATATAAACTAAAAAAAACTTGTCCACAGCTTCTTCAGCTTTATAATATGATACGAAACCTAAACTTCAACACCTATCAGCCGAAAAAAAGCCGAGCAGTAACGGAAGAATCCAATTACCAGAACACACCAAATCTCAAACGATTCAGCCAAAAAAAAACATGGCCGACGGGAAACACCATTCCTACCGTACATGTGTACCTACAAACTGTTTCGTCCACATTTACTGAAGCGCGCCTGTGTATTTCGCGCCGCTATTTTTGTTAAGTCACCCGAGGCTAGTTGCTAACTAGCGCGGAAAGCCCTACCATCATATCTGAAATAGAGAACGTCTTTTAGAGTACGTTTTATATAGATTTTCTTGGCCTTGATGCTGTAAAGTGAGGTTTATTCTAAAAGAATTTAGCTTGAATATGGTACAATGTTTCATAGCAAGATTTCATAAAACAAACTGATTGATGTAACTTTTTAACCGACTTCAAAAAGGAGAGAGTTCTCAATTCGTCGGAACCTTTTTTTTTTTTTTTCTTATGTTCCCCGATTACTCGAAGAAGGCTGGACCGATTTGGATTTTTTTTTTGTTTTATTCGAGAGGGCATCACAGTTGGTTGTCTATTGTTTGCCCGAAGATTATATGCCATAATCATCATTTTCCCGAATTTCATTTACCCGAATTTCATTTGCCCGAATGTTTCATTTGCCCTAAAAGACGTATGACATACTTTTAATTGCCCGAATTTTAGATACCATAAGATACGAATGCCATAAATATTGTTTGCCTTATTTTTATGTGCCATAATAATTATTAGACATTATATTTAAATGGCATAATATTTAAATGGCATAACAAGTATTAGACAAATATTTAATATAATTATATAGTTTGATTATTAAACTTGTTTTTAATTCTAATACTTACCTACTTATTAGCTTTCTGGCTGTCGATAGAATAGAATACTCTTTATTATGCACACCATTTAAATTACTGGTTACAATTTTACAATGTTGAAATTTTACATACGAGTGACACAATGGGCGGTCTTATCGCTAAAAGCGATTGCGCAATGTTTGGTATAATAAGAATAAACTTATTTATTCTGTGCATGGTTTTTTTTTCTGTGCATGGTTGATGGTGGGCTAGGTCGACGGAGCCCCGCTTCGCGGGACTCCTACTTCTGTGTGGTTTATAAAAAAATAACCACGAAGGGGATGGCGGGGTCTATTCGCTCGCTTCGCTCGCTCGCACGACCCCGCCATCCCCTTCTAACCTAACCTGTCCGAGTCGGGGTGCCCTAAAGTCCCAATTGCATCCAATTTCACTTGATATAAACAACCGTTACACACCCGATGTCGATGGCAAATTATGTTATGGCATATCATAATTATGGCATGTGATAATTAGGGCATGTGATAATTAGGGCTTACAATGATTATGACAAATGATGTAATGGTAAGTGACTTTATGGGAAACAATGATTCTGACACGTGACTAATATGGCAAATGAGAGTAGGGCAAATGAGTATTATGTCGTATGATATTATGGCTGTTGACTATTATGGCAAATGATATTAGGGCAAATAAAATTCGGGTAAACGGCGGTATGCCATCACAGTTGGTCCCATATAAAATTGATTAACCTTGCTTCGGTAGTTTTTGAGTTAGCTTCAATAATACGTATTTTTTCCCCACTTTTATATTATGGATGATGTTCTAGTTCGTTTTGCAGGTAGAATATTTTGTATTAGAATTTGTGTGGGGTAGGTACCACAACTAAAAAGTGAAAAATAAAAACTTTTTTACAAAAAAATACAACCGACTTCCAAAAACAACACACTACAAAGTGAAAAATAACTTTAATTTCGGAAGTCGGTGGCAAAAAACGAAAATACATTTAACTAGACACCGACTTCCGATATTAAAGTTATTTTTCACTTTGTAGTGTAGTTTTTTTTTGGAAGTCGGTTGTATTTTTTTGTAAAAAGTTTTTTAAATTTTTTTATTATTAAGAATATTTATTTAGGAAAAATAACAAAATTATATACTAAACAAAACTAAACCACTACTGTTTTATAACTAAAACTATTTAAAAAAACTAAAATATGGCGTCGAAAAATTCTTCCGCATCGCTGTCGACTGGTAAAGTACCCAAGAGACTGGCGGCATTGCCACATTGTATGGCAATTCTAAGCCTCTAGCTAAGGTAAAAGCCAGCCCTTGAATCACGGGAAGTGGGAACCAGCCGTTTGGAGATTTCGTTGAAGAAACTATAAGCACTCGGACCCCACAATACTTGTTGTAACCAAGTTTTTAATAAGTTCAGTTGTAAGAATATAGTAATGAAATCACCTATCTCATCGATAAACGAAGAGCTATGTAAAAATATGTTCGATAATTTTATTTAGATAAATAAAACTCGGTGTATAAAAATCAAGCAAAATACGTCCGACCGCTGGATACTGGCTTGCTCCCCAAGCAACTCTATAACTACCTGACCTGCGCTGCCTACATTCAAGGTATTCCCAAGAGAGGTATTACCTAAATATTATTTTAAACAAAGCTCCAACTTTGCTTTTCCCTAATGGAAAAACTCATAAAACTTTTACAATATACCTACGAGTAAATATTATAAATACCGTATAAGCAAACATACATTATTTAAATCTTTAAAGTAAACGAATAAAATTTTTACGCACAGAACGCCTTTCCCACGATTCTTTTCTTGCGAAAAGTTAAAAAAAATGCAGATCCAACGAAAATAAGCCAAAAAGTTTCGAAGCAATTTTTTGCCTCGGCGGATAAAGAAAAAGAATGATCCGCGTATATTGCAGGGGACAGGCGAAAAAGTTTTTGCCTTAGTGTAACCACGATCCTTGCGAAATTCGTTTGACAATATTGTTTAAAAGTAATAAAGTCTTGGATTAAAGATTGAGGCAAAAACTCATCATCATCATTTCAGCCAAAAGACGTCCATTGCTGGACATAGGCCTCCCCCAAGTACCGCCACTTCGACCGGTTCTATGTTTCCCGCATCCAGCGGATTCCTGTGGCTTTTACAAGATCAGCGGTCCACCTTGTGGGAGGCCTTCCAACGCTACGTCTTCCGGAACGCGATCGCTACTCCAGAACCTTTCTGCCCCATCGGCTATCTGTTCTGCGAGCAATGCCCACTGCCACTTAAGTTTGACAATTCTTTGGGCTATGTCGATTATCTTGGTTCTCCTGCAGATCTCTTTATTTCTGAAACTGAAATTGCTACTCAAATTATAGTGCATGTAGGTACTCTTTCACTTTTATTAACTCCTTGGTTTGCAGTAAAAACGGACTCCTCCCTCCCTCCCCCCACACTAGTTCTCCCTTTACACTAGTTTTTCCTGTTACCAATTTCTAGACCTGGTATAAAGTAGCTACATCAAGTACTTTTTGCTTAAGGAGGCCCTGGGCCGACCCTGATGTTCATCAGGGTGCCATAACTTTCGCGGCTTTTCCAGTTGCCCTATAAGGAAAAAAAACATATATTAAAACATCTATGGATGTTGCGAGTCAGTATAAGCTTCATATTTTAATTTAACAACTCTTTACCAAAATCTGGCCGTCCGGTACAAGCAAGTTACGCCACCAAACAATCCCGTACAAACAAGTTAGGACCAATTTTGATACGAGAAATAGTAGCAAACTCTCCCTTGAGCGAAACCAATATTTACAATGTGGACTAATTTTAAACTTGGACACTTCCAACATACGACCGCTTGTGTAAAATATTTCTCCAGGAACATAGACGATACCCGGGTAGGTGAAGTGGGGAAACTTGGAAATAAAACCGGCGGCACCGTCGTGTTACCGAAGTTGGGGACTTAACGCTCGCTGCGACACCGGGCTGGGGTCTGGTGTGAGGTGTAAGCGGTTAGGCGTTATGATACTGCCTTAAATGCTGATTCAATTTAGTCGTCTCTCCCTTAGGTACATGTTGATGAATCTGGTGTCGGCGTAAAGTGTAAACGGCCTTGTAATTTTGGTACAATTTATCTGTTTTTGTGACCACAGATATGCAAAGAAATGTTGACCTCACATTAATTCAGTGCTTCTCCAACTAAGTTAGGATTAGCTCCAAATCTTACTAGAATATATGGTGCATAGGTGCACCTCTGCTTAACCTTTTGGGGAATACAGGCGTGATGTTACATTCTAATTATTAATAGTATGTTTTATTATCGTTGAATAGAATACCACTGGTTTCACAAATTAATTCAAAAATGCCAGTCTTCTGGGCACGTTTCCGGATGACATCGATGCGGACGAGTACTTCGACGCCTAAATGTCCTTTTGTTATCTATTTATTTGTATAGTTAGTTAGTTAGTCATTTACTTTAGTACCTAGTGTAAATAGTGTTAACTTGTATATTGTTTATATGCTACAAAAATAAATAATTAAGATAAAAAAAAAATCAAAACCTCACAAAGGAGTCTCAATCAGTAAAATCGCGACCCGAGACATACCTAAGCACAACTGATCATTTAACCTAACTTCAATAACCCTTCAACTCCTCATGTCCTTGACCGACATGATTATTGAATTGTATTATTTAGATACATATAATAATACAATTTATATATAGTATCTTTACATACCGAGACTCCTCCGTGCCTCGGAAAGCACGTTATGCCGTTGGTCCCGGCTGTCATTCGTGGATCTTTGACAGTTGTTAGGGGTCATCAGAAGCCCGAAAGTCTGACAACCAGTCTTACCAATGGGTATCGTATTACCCAGTTAATGGGTTGTGGAATTCAGATAGGCAGTCGCTCCATGTAAAATACTGGTATTCAGCTGCATCCGGTTAGACTGGAAGCTGACCCCAATATAGTTGGGAAAGGGCTAGGCAGGTTGATTTTTTTTTTTTTATTAAACTTTTATTATTGCATTTTTAGTTTAGTTGGTGGTCTTCATGTGCGAATCACAATAAATACTTTTCTTTCTTTCTTTTTCTTTTAAAAACGCTGTCGCCTACAAAAACCGCCAAACTCAGTGTTCCACTTTTCAGAGGGATCTCGCGATGACAACGTTCTACGGGTCTTGTGCCACTCTACCGCTATCTTCATACGAGTATATACGATACGATAGAAATCAGTTTACTTTTCTCAATTCTTAGCCGCGTTCTGGTGGATGGAATTAGCTTTTTCTATGACCTGCCAGTGGTGTAAAGTTAGGTTGAATTTTGGTCTGGGCTGACACTGTTCAGCCTTTTTATTCCCTGCGACACACTGTGAAGAAAAAGTAGCATTGAGTCAAGTCTCGGTGTATGTGTGTACGTGTCGGACCACGCACAATGAAGGGTTCCCATAGTTGGAATGAATTTATCCTAAGAACAAACTTAACATTGTAATTGAAAAACATGTTCCCCGCCTACATTCCAACTGCAAATGTAAGATTGTACGCACAATATTGAGTGATTTACCATGTTATTTTAAGACGATAGACTTCTTATAAATTTTCCTGTAATCTATAAATATAGAACTGTTCTCTGTATTTTTTTCAAAATTTTGGACGAAGCAGTTTCGGAGATAAGGGGGAATGTTCTATTTTCATAAATTTTCTTTAATAACTTTAAAATTGTATATTTTAAAATTATAAAATATATATATATTTGAAGTCCTCATATCAAGCTCTTTCATTTTATAAATCACACAGTATACCGCATGCAAAACTTTTTTTTATTTTCTAATTTTTCCCCCAAAAGTGTTCTTTCAAAATTCATTTTTTTACTTTGCAAGTTTGCATTTGGGTCACAGAAATTCATATTTATGTGTACCAAATTTCAAATTAAACGGTTTAGTAGATTCGGAGCAAATCGGCTGTTTCAGACAGACAGACGAGTGATCCATTAAGGGTTCCGTTTTTTCTTTCGGACGTACGGAACCCTAAAAAGAGGAACTTATGAATTCCAAGTGAAAAAGAAACTTAGAAGGAATGAAATGGAAATGAATGAATGAGCTTATAAGTTGGAGATCAGGTAGCGTTTACCATTGTGTTAAAGCAGTTTGTTAGACTAGAAAGCATCCAGAACATCCTTACATAAAAAACTACTTAGGATTATGATTCAAAATATTTTATTACAGAAAACCTTTTTTAACATATTAAAACTTGGATAATATGTTCGCTCCCAAGATGTTACTTAAATTTTTCATGAGGGTTTCTGTGGTGGTCCAAAGGTTTACAGAAACAGAAAAGCTATAGCTCTCACGACTTTTTATATATGTTATCGTAAAGAATAATGAGTATTTTATCTAAGTATCTATACTTTCTAAGGCAATCTAATGTGAAACTGGCCTCCCACGGTGTGTGATATAGCGGACGGACGCGGACCAGTCCGCACTGACGCACCATCGAAGAGTATCGTCGCACGTACGTTGCGGTGCGTCCGATCCGAGGTGATTCAGTTACTTCAAAGGTGCGGTGAAAGCTTCTCTTTCAGTTTGTATTTTGGGATGACAAAATGGCTTCGAATCTCAAGTCACAGACAGACTGCGTCTGCGTGGCTGTCTTTGGTCGTCCGCCGTGCGTGATAATCCGCAGAATCGTGCACCGTGGGAAGCCAGCTTTTCGCTTATACGGGAAACTTATTGTGTATGCTGTGGTTAACTTTAACATCTCGGCAACACCGACCAATTATCGGCAATTCCAAGATTGTGTATGAATAACATAACATAACGACTGTATTCCTCGAACGGTTAGGCGGAGGTGCATCTACATGTCGCCAGTTATGCTTGCCCCATGTGAAGTAAGTCCCATGTAAAATTTATTAACTTTGCTTGGGTAGTTTTTGAGTTAGCTTCAATAATAGGTATTTTTTTCCCACTTTTTATGTGCATGATACAGGTGGTGGTATTCATATTTGTGTGGGATAGAATAGAATAGAATACTCTTTATTATGTTCTTTATTATTTTTTTTTTTTGTTATGTTGTGGATAGTAAGTACCACAACTAAAAAGTGAATAATAATTTTAATTTCAGAAGACCTTGCTGAGACCCTCAAGCGGCGCAAATACTGTAACCTTATAGGTAACTATAGTTTTGAGCCGTTTGAGGTCGAAACGCTCGTCTCATGGGGCCCGAGTACGCGTGTACTTTTTAAGGAAATTTCTCGCCAACTGGTCGAGACTTTACGTGACCAGACGGCTGGCTCGTTCTTTGAATTAGCATTGCCATTCAACGTGGCAATGCTGCCAGTCTTCTGGGCACGTTTCCGGATGACATCGATACGGACGAGTATTTCGTCGCCTAAGTGTCCTTTTGTTTTGTATTTATTTGTATAGTTAGTTAGTTAGTTCGCTAATTGATTACATTTTACAAAAAAAAAAAAATTCAGAAGTCGGTGGCAAAAAACGAAATTAGAATAGAATAGAATGGAATAGAATAGAATAGAATACTCTTTATTATGCACACCATTTAAATTACAGGTTACAATGTTACAATGTTGAAATTTTACATAGAGTGACACAATTACGAAACCAAAAACTCCGACTTCCGAAATTAAAGTTATTTTTCACTTTGTAGTGTTTTTTTTTTGGAAGTCGATTGTTATTTTTTATAAAAAAGTTTTTACTTAAAGCCTGTCATCATCCCTCAGTCAACTCTTTATTAAATTGATTGAGCTGACAACGGGCCCAAGTGTAGTTAGTCCAACAACGACTGACTAGAATTAGGTCAGCAGTAACGTTGCACCGCAATAACCTATTTCGAACAACGACAGAACATGTCGGCTGACAAGAAACCAATACGTTACGGTATTAGTAGGCTGTTCTGATTGTGGTTTTGATAGTGATTTAAGATAGAAGTTCTGTTTGACTGTCTTGTCTGTAGAACTGCTGAACCTTAACATGGGCTCCTGGGTATAAACCAAACCAGAGTTCCAGTAGAAATGTTGTTTTGTTACAGACTTTCAAACATTACCACTATTAGGGCAGTCGGGTAAAAAGAGCTAATTTCTGACCGACTTCAATAAAAGGAGGAGGTTTTCAATTCGATTTTTTTTTTAATGATAGATACCATAGAACAACGTCATTTATGAACTGATTTTAATACTTCATTTTTTGTTTGAAAGAATATACCTACTCCTAAGGTGATTTTGGTCAAGTTCTAATGAGTGGTTTTTGATTTAGCTTTATTATTACGTATTTTTTACTTAACTTCCTGTCACTATTATTTACATAGCTAATAGTGTTATACGAAATTGTGTGGGGTAGGTAGTAGGTACCATAACTAAAAAGTGAAAAATAAAAAAGTTGTGAAAAATAAAAACTTTTTTACAAAAAAATACAACCGACTTCCAAAAATAACACTACAAAGTGAAAAATAACTTTAATTTCGGAAGTCGGTGTCTGATTAAATGTATTTTCGTTTTTGCCACCGACTTCTGAAATTAAAGTTATTTTTCACTTTGTAGTGTTATTTTTGGAAGTCGGTTGTATTTTTTTGTAAAAAAGTTTTTATTTTTCACCTACCCCACAAAATTCTAATATAACTACCTGCAAAACAAACTAGAACATCATCCATATAAAAGTGGGGAAAAAATACGTGTTATTGAAGCTGACTCAAAAACTACCCAAGCAAAGTTAATCAATTTTATATGGGACCAACTTTAATCTATACCCTCTCGAATAAAACAAAAAAATTTCAAATTGGACAACTCTGTAAAAAGTTATGCGTGGCCATACATAAAAAAAAAAAAAAATATACGTGTTGAATTGAGAACCTCCTCCTTTTTTTTCGTCGGTTAAAAATCAACCGACTTCTGAAAAAGTTATTTTTCACTTTGTATTGTTTATTTTTGGAAGTTGGTTGATTTTTTTGTATCATAGAAATATTATAATAACTTCTAATGAGCGAAAAGCCAAAGTCACCCTATTTGGCAAGCAGATTGGTGACCGCTAATTTTGTTTTAATTAGCATACCTAACATTTTACGCACACGTACATTCTAATAGTAAATAATATAACAGACATTTTAAGGACGCTGTTACATTTGTAACAGCGTCCTTAAAATGTCTTAAAAAGTATGTTTATTAAATAAAATGCTTTACATTCTTAAAATGTTTTTTGCCCAAATTGTTGATAGATGTGCATGGTACGATTGTGAACTATAAATATAATTTTAAATAGGTACATTTTCCCAATAAATGTACCGAAGTAAAAATTTTTACTCCGGTACATTTATTGAGAAACTGAACATATCTAAAATAATAAACATACTTATGGGTAAAAAAAGTAATGATTTGACTACCCATTTGTAACAGCGTCCTTAAGTTTACAAAAATGTAGGCAGGCCTAAGTTTGTTCAGATAAAAAACCCTCAATATACAGGGTCTTAACACAAACGGCTTCAAAAATACATGAAAGCGATGTGAAATTCTCAAGTGACTGGGTTTCCTTTGCACATAATAGGACTGAGCATTCGAGAAAGTTAGATATTAAACATAAAACGTCATCCCTAAAGAGTTGTTGCCCATAAGTGATATAGGAGCAAGGGAACTGAGAGTAATACTTGGGTTTTTAAGGAGTTGTGTCGAGTTAGAAGGCTGGAAGAGATAAAAAGCTCCCAAATACTTAATATTTACGAGTATTACGTCTGAATTCCGACACAAGCGCTTCTGCTGAGCATGAGGTCGTGGGTTCGATTCCCGGATCGAACAAAGTTTTATTAGATTTGTCCATCTGGAATTTCTCAGTAGCAGCCCGGAGTCTAGATTTGTGACTGGTTGGCAATAGGCTCGCCCCCTATTAGATGGGACTTAAACAAAACTGGTGAAATTTGGAAGTACTATAGATCAGAGACCATTTTGGTTACCCCATTGAAAGGGTTTTCGATAGAGTTTTTCTAAGCAGTTAACCAAAAACCCATACGATGCAGGTAACCCTTTTGAATGGCTTTAAAGGAACATTTTGGTTATCCATTGAAAGGTATTTGATACGGTTTTTCTAAGCAGTTACACAAAAACCCATACGATGTGGGGAACCCTATTGAACGGCCTAAAGTAAGCTTCAATTCTCTTTAAAACGATAACAGCGTAACATTCCGACTCGGAGCAATGTAATATGATCTCTCGATTAAGGGCTCGTTTCAAATTGCTAATAATTATGATTACGTGTACAAAACCCTTATATTATATAGGTTATCTTAATGAAGGGGTAACCCTTTGCCGTCGGGGTCACGGGTTGTTCGAAAGAGATACCGTGGCCCTGGCACAGGCAACTGAAGGAACACGGGTGGGTTTTAGTCAGTAAAAGTCTGACACGCCCTCCCGCTCCGCCCAGAGCGGAAGAAGTCATTTGATGATTTCCCATCCACAAAAAAAAAGGGGTAACCCTTTCACTGGGTTTCAAGTATAGAACCCATTCAATGGGTTAGGTATCTATATTGAAGGGATAACCCTTTTACTGGGTTTCAAGGCTAAAACCCATTCAAGGAGTTACACATGATAGAGGTAACCTCATAAACGGCTTAGACTTAACTCTTAACCAAGGTTGTACGGTCCCTGCTATAGATACACCTCTCTCTGCCTTACTCTTTAGGGAATTCAGGCAAGATATTATAACAAAAGAGAATCAAAATTTAAGTCGATTTTGTATTAAATTTTCTTCCAGTAACTTTATGTCTTCAAAAACAAGCTTACGCGACAAGTAAATTGGCTATTAGGTACATAGGAAAACATTATTATTTCATATTATATTCTCTTACATCTGAAGGATCAAGATGTCACATTTATTGTGTCCCACATTTTAATAAAATATCAAGTCTAGTGTTTTTATTAGGGTTCCGTACCTCAATAGGAAAAAACGGAACCCTTATAGGATCACTCGTGTGTCTGTCACAGCCAATTTGCTCCGAATTTCATGTACCTATTATGTTGTTTGGAACATATTATATGAATTTCTGTGGCCCAAACATGGACGTGTAACGTAAATAAATTACTTTTGAATATGGGGGTTACTTTTGAGGGGCAAATAAGAAAATTAAAAATAAAAAGTTTTGCAAACTGTACCGTGTGACATATCAACTGAAAGGGCTTACTGTGAAGGCTCTAAATGGTTTTTTTTTTTTTATATTTTAAAATAATATGTTTTAAAGTTATTTAAGTAACTATACGAAAATTGACCATCCCTCATCTCCGAAACTACTGAGCCTAAAATTTTGAAAAAAAAATTGCAAGAAATATAAATATAAATATACAGGGTGATTGGAAGATGGGTGCAAAGCTTTAAGGCGAAGATAGTACAGACAATTTAGAACCATTTAAGCCATGGTTGTCTCAGACAAAGTCTTACCAATTTTTTTTAAACTGTTATAGGTTTTTTTTTCGGAAATTCCCAAAATTTTATGTTAACTGCATAATTATGGCCAAATTGAATAATAAATGAATTCATTTTTTATTTATTTTATTAAAGTAATGTGTAAGCAATCAAGTAAACCATGTTTTAGACTTCTGTGTCATTAGATTTTTTTTACAGACATATAAAGTTAAAAAAAAAATTAATTTGTGTCAATACGTTTTTTAAACCTTAATTTAAAAATAAACGGAGGGAGCTTTTTCTGTTCAAACCTTTTTAAAGACATGCTTGATAATTGTTCTTTCTTTTGAGGTATCATTTATGCGGATATCTTACATATTATTGAAATTAGGACCTACAAACCAATTTGAGGAAGAAATTTAAAATTTTAGGCAGACTAATTAAAACAACATTTGAATTAAAATTATTTATTTTTCATGTTCAAAATGACGCCCGTGATTTCTAATACAAGCACGGCCCCGTCTTCTAACTTCTGTAGTCATTATTTTCAACATCATCTCCTGCTTCATTGTTTAAACGCTGAATTAATGCTGTTTCTTCTCTAGTGTTTATTTCTTCATTATAATACACCAGTTCCTTGGCCCGGCCCCACACGAAAAAGTCCAACGGGGTCAGATCTGGGGAGCCAGCGGGCCAAGGGATGGGTCCATCCCCGCCGATCCAGCTGTCAGGAAAACAATTGTTAAGATGTTCCCTTACATTTAACGTCCAATGCGCTGGACAGCCGTCTTGCTGAAAGATGACTGTTCGATCTGTTTCGAAGATTAGGACACCTGATTCCTCTATCAGCAGTGGTAAATCGATTCGCAGAAATTGCAAATAATTTTCGCCATTCAAAGGATCCGGCAAAAAGTGGGGCCAATCAATGTCCTACCAATTACTCCAACCCATACATTCACAGAGAATTTCATCTGAAACGACACCTGCTTCTTAAAATGTGGATTGTTTTCTGCGTCGGCCCATTCAGGGATGTTGTAAAAGTTTGTAATACCCTCCCTTGAAAATTTGCTTTCATCCGTCCACAAGATTGATTTCAGGAACCACGCATCTTTGATGTCTCTGTTGAGGAGGAAACGGCAGAACTGTATTCTTCTTTGAGGATCTTGCATACTCCTGCCATGGAACGGATACTTATCATTTTGGTGCATTGTATGCCACACCTTCCATTGAGAAATGTTTAAATTTTGAGCTACTGCTCTAGTACTGGTAGTAGGATCCGCTTGAAATGCTGCCAAAATATCTTTTTCGACGGCAGTTTCATGTCTACCCGGGTTGACTCCAGGTTCCACGCGGTGAAACCCATCTTGGGCAAGTTGACGAAACGTATAGTAAAACACTCGGACATTCGGTAACCTGCGATTCGGATAGCGCTCTTGATACATCCGACGCGCCAAAGATCCATTGCTGTCTGCTCTGCCGTACATAAATACAATATCCGTATATTCTTGATTGGAAAAAGTAGCCATAGTCACTTACCAATTAAGAAAAACGGCGTAGGAGCGCACTAAATGTCAACTCAACACAATTAAGTCAAAAATCAACACGTGCAGGAGCGTGAGGCTAGGACTGGACACGGTGAAACAAAAATGTTCAAAACTAACGCAAACAACACGTGCAGGAACGCCAAGGGCTACAACTGAACACGGTAAATTGTGAATCAACACGACAACGTCCACTCACAAGGGCAGTAGTTTGACTACTAAGTAAAAGATGTAACGGCTTCAACACCAACCGACAGACCCTGACTAAAGAAACACTACTTTGTTGCCTCAGTAACTAAGACCATTTTGCTTTAAAAACCAACTCTTATCGCTTTTTGCTATTCATTCGGCGTTCTACATAGAAATGCCGTCGCACCGCGCGCGGTGGCCATTGTTTAGAGAACCCCCTCAATTGGTTCCTGCATGTGCAAAAAATTCTTAGAATTGGACTAGGTTATCACTTCGAACACATTATATATTCTTTTAAGCAAACATTTTGTTTTTGCTAGACTGCCTAAAATTTAAAATTTCTCCCTCGAATTGGTTTGTAGGTCCTAATTTCAATAATTTGTAAGATATCCGCATAAGTGATACCTCAGAAGAAAGAGCGATTATCAAGTATGTCTTCAAAAAGGTTTGAACAGAAAAAACATCCTCCGTTTATTTTTAAAATAAGGTTTAAAAAACGTATTGATACAAATTTTAATTTTTTTTTGAACTTTAAATGTCTGTAAAAAAAATGTCTAATGACACAGAAACCTAAAACATGGTTTACTTGATTGCTTACACATTACTTTAATTAAATAAATAAAAAATGAATTCATTTATCATTCAATTTGGCCATAATTATGCAGCTTACATAAAATTTTGGGAATTTCAAAAAAAAACTTAAAACTTAGGTTAAAAAAAATTGGTAAGGCTTCGTCTGAGACAACCATGGCTTAAATGGTTCTAAATTGTCTGTACTATCTTCGCCTTAAAGCTTTGCACCCATCTTCCAATCACCCTGTATACATAAAGATAACCTACTTGAAAATTTATAAGAAGTCTTTAAATAACATGCTAAATCTCTCAATATTGTGCGTGATAATCTTACATTTGCAGTTGGAATGAATGGGAGAACATGTTTTTCAAGTTTGTTCTTGGGATAAATTCATATCAACTACGGAACCCTTCATTGTGCGTGGCCCTTCACGCACTTGGCTGGTTTTTTTGTATATTGAATAATAAGCTAACCGCACATTATAGTCGCGGCGGGCGGCGACGCGCCATATTGCAAAAATGCGCCACAGCACATTTGGAGCCGCGGCAGGCCGCACACCAACATAATACTTGTTTCAGACAGATTCAAATTCTGTGTCCAGTCCAGTGCAATTGGGCACATTTAGGCGGTCCACGCCGCAACGCATTGCAAAAATCCTTCTTCATCACTGTCGTACATTTTGTGTTAAGGCGACGATAACCGATTTTTTTCTTATTAAACGGGTATTGTGGAAAAAAATATATGTTAAATTAGAGCATTATCATAAAAACTTAATATGTGAATAATTTAGATCCGTGGTGAGTACATGAATTGAACATAAAATACATGGGGTCCCAGTACAAAAAAAAATTTCAAGCAATTGTTTCCTCGATTAGTCGACGCCGCTGGTGACAGAAGGGCTGGCTCATTTCTCGCACAGAGAATAGCTATTGCTATTCAACGCGGTAATGCAGCCAGTGTTCCACCATGCCTCATGGACACCCACTTTTGTTAGTTTTTTTAAGGTTTAGTTCTAGTTTTGTATTTAATTTTACCATACATTTGTTATTTAAATAAAACCATGATTAAATAAATTTTGAGAATAATCAAATTTAGATTATATTTAGATTACATAGTCTAATTAATTTGTAAAGTTATGTCTAACGCGGATAAAAAACAGAGAATCACGAAAAAACCATCAAAGCGTATTTTTATCAAACCTTCACAATTTTAAAGAATATATCTGTTTTAACATAATATCTTTTTTTATGTATAATAAATGAATAATACGTCTAATTTGGGACAGTGCTCCTGACGCGCGAGTTCTACTACTGGCTGGACGTACGATGCGTTGAGTGAGCTCAGAACAGAACACGGTAGCTAACCACTCAAGGCCATTGGCATATAACTGCGTCTTAACCATCACACACTACAGGCGGGCCGCATCGCATTATCGCATAACAGTGGGTGTAAAAATACGCCTGGCGAACAATCCGCCAGTGCGTAGCGCTGTGGCCCGGTGCGGCCCGCCTGTAGTATGCGATGATTCTTACAAAATGTACTAAAGTCATGCAGGAGGATTTTTGCAATGCGTTGCGTTGCGGCGTAGTCCGTCCAAATGTGCGCGAGCCTTTACACCGTTGAAATTGAAGCTTTTATTGGTTTTTACAGAAGTGCCTAGACATAGAAGATACGTTTTTGATAACACGTGTAAGGTCTTCTTTGATAGGTAGGCTAGACTAATTTTATATTTTTAATATTTGCCTGGCGTGTGTTATATTAATGTAATTATTATGTCTAATATTTAAAAATAAATACTTGAGATTACCTTGTTATTGGAAGTTGGTTCGGTTGTGATTAAAATCATCGAATCATTGTAAAACCACCTTCACATTTACGAAGCTTGAGACCAATGTACTCGTAGAAGTATCTAATTTCATTAGTTATTGTGTTTACAAAATATACCACTCTTAACTTGTAAAAATCGTACAGATGTTATTACTATAAATCATTAAATAATATTTAATAGTAACTGTAGTATATCATAGAATTTATATTGCTATTTTTATATAATAGGTTGTTTGAAACGATTGGCACAATACTGTCAGTTGATGTTTGATGGATAGGGATAAATGGAAGGGGTGGTAGGATATAAACATAAACACACATACTCGTACCTGTTAGAAGTTGGAACACTAGTTAATAATTATTTTGGATGTATCTCGTATCAGTGTATTGAGTTGTTGGTGAGCCAAGTAAATAAAATAAAATAAAAAATAAATAAAAAGATTGTAATGACGTTCTCGAGGCAGTTGCTCAGTGGATGTTCAAGTGGCTAGTGCTAGTGCCATTGTGATGTGAAATATACCTACCAGGTGTCATGTTAGTTATGTAATTTGATATTACACTTATATGTTGATAGAATACTGTAATATTGTTTCCATGGAGTTTCTTGTCCTTCTTCTCCATGAAGACCTAGTTTTGCGAACGGACAAATAGCTTTCTCATTAAAGATGAATAATTATTGACAAGTCTAATTGAAATAATAAATATCTAGTCTTGTCTTACTGTCCTTTTCTTGTGCGTGTATGATCTGAGGCCTTAGTGCAAGTTTTTATAATATAAGCACCGTCTGGTGACTATGATGGAAAATGCAATAATTATTCCACATAAATTGACGTATGTTAACGTAAACGTAAACGCAAATTGTAAGGCCACAGATAATATGAACGTAAACGAGGCAAAAGTAGAGAAATCAGAAGCCACCAAAGTCATTGACCTATGAACTTGAAAGGTGATAACGTTTATTATGACGTATGTTTTAGTAACAAATACTAATAATATTAAAAAATCTGATTCGGTACGAAACCCAAAACGTGCGAAGTCCGACACTTACTTGGCAGGTTTTTTATAATCTATTGACAGCAAGATAAAACATTTCTTTACTTTAAGTCCCTTTATAATGAAAATTGAACACCGCATACTCAGTATAACTAATATTATAGTTGTATCTATTATAGTTAAATAGTCATCAAGTACCTAGCCTTTTCCCTACTATGATGAGGTCGGCTTCCAATCTGACCGGTTGCGACTGAATACCAGTGTTTTCCATGGATCGAATGCCTATCTGTCAAAGATCTACGAATGACAGCCGGTACCAACGGATTAACGTGATCTCTGGAACACGGAGAGTTCTCGGCATGTAAAGATCCACGGACCGGCCTCAGCAAGCGTACTTAACCTGTTCGATTGACCCTGCGACTATTATTGCTTAGCCACGAGCACCTTTTTTTTTTGTGGATGGGAAATCATCAAATGACTTCTCCCGCTCTGGGCGGAGTGTCAGACTTTGACTGACTAAAACCCATCCGTGTTCCTTCAGTTGCCAGTGCCAGGGCCACGGTATCTCTTTCGAGCAACCCGCGACCCCGGCGGCCCCCTCCTTCCCCTAAGAACCCTATACCGATTGAATAAAAAGCAGGACGCCAATAAGCAACTCTAATTCTCTATTCAATTATTTTTTTCTTTTCTCTATTTTTTTTTTTTCTTTTGTTTTTGTGTTTCACGAAGTGTGTCCAAATAAACGTTTTTCTTTCTTTCTTTAATTCTAGTATCATAACTCTTTCAGATAACAACAAAAATACAGTTTAAAAATATTTATAGATCATCCACCATTTTTTTAAGTTCATCATTTTAAGCCATGAGCCCCTTAAAACGTAAACGAGCTTAGTTAAATGTTAACAATTAGCAGCAAAAACAAATAACAATCAATGTTGTAACATGTTCACATCTCAAACACAATATCTGCACCACACAAGTTATCAAACGCGCCGCTCTTCAGTACAAAGCAAAGGGCTTTGTTCAACACAACGTTGTACATGCACGGAACAATAAAATGCTCGGTTCGGATCGTAACAGTGATGAAATACAAAATGTGTTTGTTACATTGTTAATACAGATACGGCACCTAAGTATTGTTTTGTAAAGAAGTTGTTTTATGTAAGGTTAAGAAAAAGCGAGCGATGGTGGCCCAGTGGTAACGACCGCGACTTTGTGTAAATTATTTCATCACTACTGCTCTCAAGAAAAACATTGTGAGGAAACCGGCATGTCCTCGAACCAAAAATTTGAAGACACGTGACATCTACCAACCCGCACTGGGCCCGCGTGGTGGTTTGCGGCCGCTCCCTCTCACAGAGAGGAGGCCTGTGTCCTAGAAGTGGGAACATTGTAGGCTGATTATGCTATGAAAGTACCTAATTCGAATAGTCAGGTTATGATAGTTGGCTAATATGCCACCGATTGATACAGAAAGCCTTAAATGTCATAAAAAAAAAATAGTTTAGGTAGATATAAATCCACTCTACTAATAACGGACTGCGATCACCAATTTTTCTGCCAAACGTGGTGATCATGACAATGTTTTCAATTACAGTACAATACCTAGACTACAAAAGATCTCTAATAAAATTAGAGATTAAATTGTTTTGTAAATTGACTTTCAATTAAAATTGTCCGTACATTCAAAACAACTGTCATTCTTTAACAGTTGTATGATTTTTGTGTGGCTTGTGCTCATATTTTATATTTATTAATATAACTAACAATTTTTTTTATATATGATTGTGTCATTTTACTAATACCCGTCAACAAGTTACACATTAAATTCGGGTATCCATCAACCAACAACATACTAGTTAGTATTGGATCCACTTTCTAATTTTATTTAATAGTAATTTTTTTTTCCCACGTTTTCTCTTAACACATCTGACATTGGGAGAAATAGAATAGAATAGAACGTTGGGTGGCAATTTGCTCAACAATTAATTTCCCTGTCTATTCAAAGCAAAGTTATACACGCACGAAACAATAAAACGCTCGCTTCAGATAGTATTAGTGAGGTAATACAAATGTGTCTGAAACATGTTACATGCTTGTAACGAATTGTATACATGCTCTTTTGTTTGTAATGAAGATATTAATGTAACATTGAGAGTGTGGCCAAAAAAGGTACCTAATTATATTAATAAAACTATTAGTTATATTATTATATTATAATATAATATGCTGCAGATTGAAGTATATAATTAATATCACAATAATAAAATTCAACTGCTTGGTACGGGCACTGAAATCTTTATACAAGGATTCCATTGCTTGTGTTAGGATAAATGGGGCATACACGGACTGATTTTACATCTCAAAAGGGCTGTGTAGCGTCACTGTGGCGGTTCAACTTGTACATGGATAGTTGTCTTACAGATATGGAAGAGGGTGAGTGTGGATTGAGGATGAATGAGTTGCCTGTCAAATTCTACGCAGATGATCAAGTTCTAATTGCATCGACAGCAGAACAGTTGCAAAACATGATGACTATGATGGATGAAGCATATAAGATGAAAGGGATGAATATAAATGTGAGTAAGATGAAGGCCATGGTGTTTGAAGGAGAAATGGAACTTTCGGTGTCATTAAATGATAAGAATGTGGAGCAAGTAAAGAGTTAGTATATTTGGGGAGTCTGTTTACATGAGATGGAAAGATTGATGAAGATGTGAAAAGGAGAGAAATGAGGGAAATAAAGCAAACGGTGCTATACTGATTGTGACCAACCAGTTGATGCCCAAAAAGGCTCGACTGGCTGTTTACAATGGTGCCTATGCTTATGTATGGAAGTGAATGTTGAGTGTGGCAAAAAAAGCATGCATAATCGCCTATAAAGTTCCTACTGCTGGGACACAGGCCTCCTCTCTTTTAAAAGGAGTGCGCTGTAATCTACCACGCGCGCCCAGCACCGGTTGGGTTGATTCACATGTCTTCGAATTTTTGGTTCTAGGACATGCCGTTTTCCTCTCGATGTTTTCCTTCACCGTTTTGATAGTTCTTATCTACCGTTATATTATTTTAGTGATAGCTGTTCGCCAGGAATAATCTGTAAAAATGCATCAGTCAGTGTATCAGTGGTTTGCCATTAAGTAGTATATGCAGAAACGCAGGTGTTCATTAATTTATTAAAAACGAAAAACTTCGCTAGCAATGGAAAATTGCTACTGAAAGATGCGGGTGTCAATGTCGACCTCAGGACAAACTATTTCTCACACGGACACCTTTACGTAGCTTGCTCCTGCATCACCAGTCCTGACTCTAATCAAATTTTGGCTGCTGAGGCCAAAACTACAAACGTAGTTTAAAGGGGGGTTTTTTTTTAAATGTGGCTGTTATTTCAGTATACTGTAGAGTCTTACGACTTCCACGCGAACGAAGTCGCGGGTGGAAGCTAGTTTATAATATGTATAGATCGAAAAGCTCCCAGCTTATATGAACTTGCTCAAATTCCCAAAATAAAAACGAAAAAAGAGATCCAATTACGTATGTTGATGGAAAAGCAATTAAGCATTAAATTTCCATGGAGGCTATCGAAGATTTTCATTAACGACCAATTGACGTCGGTTCTCAATTAAAATGGAATTCTATTGTAATAGCGTGGTACACAGAGTACATAATGAAATAGAGATATGCCAATTATAAAGTATTTCACAATATGGTGTATGGTGTGACTAAAACTAAGCTTGATTTTGACCAAGTCAATATTATGTTACTTTTATTATGGTTACTGATGGTTGGTATGAAATCATCATCATTCAACGTCGTGATTCACAAGCAATTATTTGTTAAGTTAGCCTACATTGTCTATGTTGTATTATGTTGTTCTTAGAACTATGGATGGACTATGTAACGTTAAACTTTCCATATAGGGGTATATTGAACGTTGAATGTTTCGGGAATTGACTGTCTGCAGGCTTTATCTCCATATTCATTCTCGTTCTTATAGGGTCTGTAAAAACTCACTGACGACTGGCTTCAAACCCTCACCTATGAAGACCTGGAGAGCTTGGTCAAACCCTGATTTGTTTCCAATATCAACCTCTTCCTTCCGAAATAGATTCATAACATATAAATTAAGACACACTCACGCACACACACACACATACACACACATACTCACATACCTATGCAAACACCCTCACGCACATAATACTTTCGCTCGTACCTACACATATTCACATTTTTAACCTATTATTCTAGTTTGTAATCTATCTCCTGTGTTTAGTATAAATTCTAGAACGCTATCGTCCCTTTCCTGAGGTGGGCGTTAATTCCTACGACACAGTATTTTACTAATGTAGGTATTATCGCACTAAATGTTTTTGTCATACTGTGTTTTTTGTTCAATAAAGAATTTTTTTTTTTTTTTATCTAGTAAAGTAACATTCGATTAACGATGACGCTAGTAGAAAAGCCAAAAAAAATAATGGGGCTGACATAAGCTATCGAAATGTCACGTGATCAACGAATCGACAGCGTCCAACGTTATCTTCCATAGAGATGCAGATGTAAAAATAGAATCGCTCCGAAGCGAATGCCATTTATCTAGGCCTACTGGACTCCAACGCTTGACATAGCTGCCATCGTGATTCCTGGTAACAAAAACGCCCTGTATTTATCGAGCTGTCACTGTCATCAAATTGATGTAGGTATGCGGTAATTTGTTAATAAGTTTACCAGCTCTCCACTTATTTTATGTTCTATACCCCCATATTGGAAGTCCATTGGTTATCATTAGTTTTAATGCGTCCGAATCGCTAAATTATTGGATTTATCGGGCGATGCCGAGTGTTCATTAAAAAATAATGCGACGATTTATGTTTTTGAAGCGAAAATTTCGCTGTATTGGTTCTTGAACTTCGTAATTAATGAAATGTGGTTTTGTTGGCCTCGAATCGTTTTTCGGCTTGTTATTTATTGGGTAAAGTTTTTACTTAATGAATACTTGAAATGAAAAGTTGGAATATTTGAATAAGTTTAATTTGTAAGTACAGGAATTTTGCCTTTATTTATAGACTATATTTTCGTCTAAGAGATCATTCGCAGTTCTTTGACAGTCGTTACGGGTCGTCTGAAGCCTGAAAGTCTTACTAAGGGGTATCGTATTATCCAGTTACTGGGTTGTGAAGGTCAGATAGGCAGTCGCTCCATGTAAAATACTGGTATTCAGCTGCATCCGGTTAGACTGGAAGCCGACCCTAACATAGTTGGGAAAAGGCTAGGCAGATGATGATGATGATTTTGTCTAGGAGGTAATTAAGAATTATTTTCTACGTCGTAGACAGACCGTACCTACTATTATTGTTGGTGACAGAATTAATTAATATCAAGTTGTTAGGACGACTTAATTGCTAGGTTGGCATCATTCGAAAACATTTAGCAAAACTAAATTAAATATTGCCTGGGGAATGGATCGCAATCTGTTTCATTAAAAAACGAGGTTTTTCTTCTGTCATGGTTTAAACCATCGAGCCAGTTTTTGTAATAAGAACGTAGCTGAGATACAGTTCTTTATATAAAACTGACATTTTAGTCCGGTACTAAGTTGTCAGTTTTGTAAAACTGACAACATAATGTGTCGGAATAAAGTTCGATTCAAAAAAGGGTCCATGGTTTAAACCTTGGTTTGAAAATGAACCTTGTTTTGTAATAAGACGGAATGGGTTTAATTTTGACAGTTCACCCACATTCATTGCGTTATTGCTGTTGTTGAGCAGACCAATCTTTCAACCTTACGAAGCAATGGATTAGCAATACTCGTCAAATCTCTCGGATTGTGATTGAATTGTGATTGAATTGAAAATGTGTGAGCAATTAGGGTTCTGGTAAAGCCTTTTTTTTTTTTTTTGTGGATGGGAAATCATCAAATGACTTCTCCCGCTCTGGGCAGAGCGGGAGGGCGTGTCAGACTTTTACTGACTAAAACCCACCCATGCTCCTTCAACTGCCCGTGCCAGGGCCACGGTATCTCTTTCGAACTACCCGCGACCCCGGCGGCATCGGCCCAATTGACCTCGTCACTGCTGACATCTCTTTGAGGCGCGCGTGGAGCACAACGCGCCGTCGACCCGGGCCTGTTCCTTACTGGACGGCGAGCTGCCCATTACTCGTCGTCCGCAAGCCCGCGCCTACGGTGGCCGGGAATCAGCAATCGATTCCCGCCGCCCAGGGCGTCTCCTACGGCGGCTAGGGGCGCGAGGGCGCGGCTGCTGCCTCTCCCTCACGCGTTCCGCTTCCTCCTTCGCGAGCATTACTGCTTCGCAGAAGGAGGTGACGGCTTCCCATACACTGTCGCTCCGCACCATGGCCTGGACCAGGTTTGGACGCGAGAGATCGCCGCCGCCGATCGCCTCCGTGAGAACACGGCGGTGCTCCGCCCAAGCCGGGCAGATCTCCACTGTATGCTCCACCGTGTCCTCCGGGTGATCCACACAATGGTGACACCCGGGCGTTTCCTCCCGCCTTATCCGAAACAGGAACCTCCCGAAACAACCGTGTCCGGTGAGGACCTGCGTCAGGCGGAAGGTGAGGACGCCGTGGCGCCTCTCCAACCACTCCTCAAAGAGGGGACTTATCGCCGCAATTGTGGCGTGCCCAGCGCTGGGTTGCGACAATCGCACTCTCCATGTCGCCATGAGATCCCGCCGGAGCTCTGTCCGCTGTACCGTGATTTCTCGCGGCAGCGGAGTTACGCCCCGGCGGTTCGCCTCCTCGCGCCACTCCCACACGTGCGCGAGGACTTTTGCCTCCAGATCCCATGGCGGTAATCCGGCAAGGAGGCATGCCGCCTCACAGGAGACCGTGCGGTATCCCCGGACTAGCCGGATGGCCATGACCCTCTGGGACGCGTTCAACCGGCGGGCTGGTCGCAGCCTCAGGGAACGCGCCCACACCGGTGCCCCGTAAAGGGCCATGGACCGCACGACCCCCGCGTAAAGCCTCCGGCAGGAGGCGTTTGGACCCCCCAGATTGGGCAGGAGCCGCTTCAAGGCAGCCCCGGCCCGCTCCAGTCTGGGAGCCAAACGTCGGAAGTGCTCCACGAAGTTCCACCGGCTGTCGAGGACGAGTCCCAGGTACTTCATCGTCGACTCGACCCCGATGTGAACCCCTCCTACCGTTAATTGGGAACCCGACGGTGGCGCGTACCGAGGACCATGAAAACACATGACCTCGGACTTGTGCAGGGCCACCTCGTGTCCCAACTGCCGGATCCTCTCTACGATTGTCGCAACCCCGCGTGTCGCTAGTTCGGCCGCCGCCTGGTGCGACCTCCCTTGCGCCAGGACCAGCGTGTCGTCAGCGTAGCATACAACGCTGACGCCGCTAGGGAGGTCGGCGCGCAGCACCCAGTCGTACCCGATGTCCCACAGATGTGGCCCCAGGACAGATCCCTGTGGGACACCGCACGACATCTCTCGCCGGTTCCACTCTCCCTGATGACCGGGGTAGATGACGGTCCTGTCCGTCAAATAGGCCTCGACCACTCGACGGAGGTAGGTTGGCACCCGGTGATACCGGAGTGCCTCCCTGATGCAACTCCAGGGCAGGGTATTGAAGGCATTGGCGATGTCTAGAGACACCGCCAAGACGACCCCACCCCGGGCCACAGCATCCCCCGTCGTGAGGGCTTGCACGCGCATGATGGCGTCCACCGTAGAGCGCCGCCTGCGGAAACCAAACTGGCTCTCCGCCAAATCCAGCCCCTCCTGCACCAGCCACCCAACGAGGCGGTCTGCAATGACTCTTTCAAAGAGCTTGCGCACCTCGTCGAGCAGCACGATGGGCCGGTAAGCGGACGGAGAGTCCGCAGGGCGCCCCGGCTTCTTAATGAGGACCAGTTTCCCTGTCTTCCAACGAAGTGGGAACTGGCCCCTCTCCAAGCATGCGCTTAGGAGCCCCCCTAGTCGAGGCCCGAGAGCCCCAAAGGCCAGAACCCAGGCTCTTCCTGGCAAGCCGTCGGGTCCTGGGGCGGTATTTTTGGCACTCAGCCTACGTACCGCCGCTCTCAGCTCTACCTCGGTCACTTCCGGAGCATCGTCGTCGTCGTCGGTGATGTGGTCCGCATCGGGCACCGCAGGAGGCGGAGCCATGGGCGGGGGAGTATGTTCCCCTCGCGAAGGGAACAGAGCGCTCACCACGTCCTCCACGAGCTGCGGCCGGAGACTCTGCGTCAGCGGGGGAGCCCATGGACGGAGTTTATCCCGCACCATTTTGTAGGGGCGTCCCCACGGATCTCTGTTCAGAGTCCCCAGCGACTCCTCGCGAGCCAGGCCTCTGGCCCGCGAGATCTCCGCTCGGAGGGCAGTCTTCGCCGCTCTGTACCCCTCATACAGCTCCGCCTGAATGGCTTCCGTATCCGGAGGGCGGATACGGAGCCTGCGGTGCCTGGTGTACTGGTGCCGCGCAACAACGCATGCCTCGTGTAGAGCCGTCAGCTCCGGCGACCACCAGTACACCTGGCGCCAGGCGCGTCCGGGCTGGACCCGGGGCATTGCCACGTCACATATTTCGGACATGGCCTCCCGGAACCACTCCGTCTCGTCATTGACGTCAGCAGGCCTGTCCGGTAGTGACACCCAGGCCTGCACGATTGAGGCTTCCAGGAAGAGCTCCCGGTCCAGCTGCTTCAGCACCCACCGCGGACCACTCGGGGCCTGTCGGACCGGCGCGCTCGAGGTCTGGGCGGAGACATCAAACCGGATGTACCGGTGGTCGGAATAGGTCTCCACCCCCTCCATGACGCGCCAGTCAAGAACATGCGGCAACAGAGCGGGGCTGGCGAACGAAATGTCCACCACTGATTCGCCCCGCATCCGCACACACGTGGGGACAGAACCCCGTTTAGGACGACCAGGCCTGTCTCTAGAGCCCAGTCCTCCACCATCCTACCCCGTGTGTCCGTATACCGGGAACCCCAAGCCACATTCTTGGCGTTGAAGTCCCCGAGGACGAGCACGGGAAGGGAACGGAACCCGACGACGACGGTTTTCAATTCCGCAAGGGAGTTGTGGAACTCGGCGAGAGTTCGGCTCGGGGAGAAGTATACCCCTACCACGACAATCTCCCCGAGCCGTGCTGCAACGCAACCCTGTCCTCTCTTCACAGCTTCGAGAGACAGGGTACCGGCGGCGGCCGACGAAATGAGGGTCACTGTGCCGCTCAGGTCCTCCACCCAGTAATCACTGGGCGGGACAAAATACGGCTCAGCGACCACGGCGATGTTAATCGACCACTGCGCCATGCTCTGGAGCAACAGATCCTGAGCTGCGGCGCAGTGGTTGATGTTCGCCTGGAGGAGGCGTAATGGAGCCATTACTGACATTCCATTTCACCCCCTCCCTGAGCCCCCTGTGTGGGCCCTGCCGCAGTGGGTACGGCGACGACGGCAGTGGAGGCGGCAACGGCGACGGCTGTGGCGGCGGCTGCGGCAGTGACGGCGGTGGCAGAGAGCTTGCCCCTGCTCCGGGCTTTAGTGGATGGACCACAGCCCTTGCTTCCAGCCCGGTGATCGGCCGGCTTGCCAGCTGCCGCACATAAATAGCAGTGCGGCGTGGCATTGCACGATCCGGCCTTGTGACCGGGCTGACCACAACGGAAGCAATGACTGCTGCGGTCCACCTCCGAGGTGCATTTCACTCCGACGTGGTTGCCCACTTGGCAACGGAAGCACCTCAGAGGTCTGGGTTCCAGCAATTTTACCCGCGTGGAATTCCAGCCCACCCGGAACCTTCCTCCCTCCCCAGTTATCTTTTGGGCCGCCGACACGGGGCAGCTCACCGTAACGGCTCGCATCCCCGTGGAGTCAGGACGGATGGTGCCTACCCTCACCTGTTCGAAGGCGCACCCCCCAGTCTTGACCACGGCGGCCACCACCTCTCCGTCCGTCACTGAGTCGTCCAGACCCAGGATGCGCATGTCAGCGCACTTGGCGGGTCTGGACACTCGGGCCATGTCCGCATCTAAGGACGCCCTAAGCCTTTCGGCTAGAGCGTCAGCGGTCGGGCCACTGGCCGCACCGGGAATCTCCAGCATCCGAGCCCCGGTCGCAGTGACCTTTACTCGAATGCCATCGACTACCCCGAGCTTCTCCAGGTTCACCGCCGCCCTCGCCTTGGTGAGCACGTCGCGGTAGGACACGCCCTTCTTCTCCGCTTCCGGCTGTAGTGTGATCACTACAGCTGCGGACTTCGGGGCATGTAACCTCGCCGCGACGTTTCGCTGTTTGCGCCGCCGCCGCCTCTCTTTTCGTTTGGCCGCCCTTGCTGCCTTACCCGCCTTCCTCTTCTCCCCGGCTACCTGCCATTCGGCGTCAGCCGGAGGAGATTTAGGAGGCGGGGGCAGCCGCGTCGTTGCCACGGCCACTGCTGGGGCATTCGCAGGTGCCTTTTCGGGCACAGTTGCACTCTTCGCTGGCCCCGCCAATCCTGGTTTGGCCGTGGCAGCCATGGCGGCATACGAAGCCGCCTTTGGCTGGCCCGAGGCCGGCCGGCTCGCCGCTAGCGGGGGCCGCAGGACAAGGCCCTCCAGGACGGGGGACCGCCTGTTGAGGGCAGCCAGCTCCTTCCGCACCAGGGCCAGCACCCGGTCCTCAGCAGGCTCAGGCCCACCCTGCCCCTGCTGCGGCTCGCCCTGTGAACCTTCCCGGGGGCCGGCTCCTCGGATCCCGGCCAGGTCCGCTCGGAGCTCCTCGTTCTCCTTTCGGAGAAGCTCCATGGCGGCTGTCAAGCGGGTGACCTCCGCCCGCATCTCGGACATGCCGTCCGTCGGAGGCCCCCGTAGCATTGCCTCCGCTGCCGCCATGATGGAAGCCTTGGCTGCGGGTATGGCTTTGTCTTTAGAGGACTGAGTCCTCTTCAAGGCCACACCCTCGATTGCCGCCACCACGACCTCCTCGAACCTGGCCGCTCGCATTATATTGGAGCCGCCCTCGGCGTCCGACTCACCGCCAGACGACTCCATGGCGACCCTCTCGGCCGGCTCGGCTGAGCTGGCTCTGCTCAGCTCGCTGTCCTCCTGCGTGGGGACTACCCGACCCTTGCCCCCTTTTTTCCGGGTCCAGCCTTGGCCCCGGCGAGCAATTTTCCTGCGGGCCGAGCTCACCCCGCCGTCCGAGGAAGACCCCTGGCCATCCCCCGGATTTTTGTTCCGCTTCAGGAAGGACTCTTCGTTCCTCCCCCCAGCAGACCTCACCACTATGCCCTCCGGGCTCTTAAATGAGCCCTTCGTGCCCTTCACGCCAGATGCGGCATCGGACTCCGACGCCGCATCACTCCCCTCCTCTTTACGTCCTTTATTTTTTATTTGTTCCATAGTTGTTCCCACGAGTAAAAAACTTTATATCATCTCAAAAACTGTGGTTCGCACTAACGACTAATTTAGCTACCCATTAGTCAAGCTACCAACCTCCCTCACGGTGCGCCGCCGCTTGGAGGTTTGGGGTAATTTTTTATAGAGGTTTTCTTCCTCGCGGTCCGGGCGATTAAGCCAAGACCCTCGACCCCCGTCAAAGGTCAGAGACATGACCTGACAATCTTCGGGGCTACGAGACTAACGGTGGCAGAAGGAAATGACTTCCTCCTGCCTGCCCGGCGGCAGGGTTAGTGCACACCGAGCCCGCTCTTACTCCGCCGCTGTGCGTCTCTGCTTAAGCAGAGGGACACACGTTGGAGCGTACCTCCGACAGAATATTGGCATACGGACAACGGGACCCCTTAGGCATATAGCGCCTAATGGGGAGCCATTGCCCGTACCCCAGGGTGCACCGTCCCGGAGACTGGCCTTCCCCCCGGACGTATCCGTAAGGGAACTCCAGCCCCCGGGCACTCGGGGAGGTTTCCTGTCCACGCACCCCTTCTGGTAAAGCCTGGCTTTATTTGTGCTCTAAAATACAATGTAATACCCTTGTGTAAAAATAAACCGAGCAAAATTATTGATGGTTCGTCTTTGAAGTACAGCACTAAAATTAATCGATTATAATTTGTACATGCAATCGCAGTCCGTAGCTTTAAAAACAAAACGCGATCGTTCCTTTTTCTACATTCAAAATAAGTATTTTTTTTTATTTTCTATGTCAAAACTAAACACAATCACTGCTATACAATGGGTCTTAGCCTGCAGCTAGTCTTTGTGATCTCAACAGAAATAGAAAAGCAGGCGACTCCAAGCCAGGTTGATAGTACTGCCATTAATTTCATTACGGTAACTGTGGAGTTGTGCCAAGGTGGTCCAAGCTATGGGATTCGTTTACACCGTGTTGTAATATTTTGTAAACAATGAGTACTTTCAAAATGGCGATTGATTTCAAACTTTGACACCAAAATATCACATTCTGTTGTGCAAATCTGGAAACTTGGGTCATGGGAATTACTTGATATAAGATTGCTTTTCAGTAATCAATCCAACGTTCACTTCGTCGCTACATGAATTCATACAAAACATTTGTCATCAGTTCTTCTTACGTGTTTTATGGTTGACGCTGGTTGAATTGACAGTTTTTCGGGTTCCGTACCCGAATGGTGCCAAACGGAACCCTATTAGCCTCCGGTGACCGTCCGTCTGTCTGTCAGTGGACTGTATCTGATGAACCATAATAGGTAGACTGTTAAAATATTCACTAATTGCTGCTATAACAATAAATAATAAAAATAAAATAAAGTCAAAAATTAAAGGGTACAATAAAAGTGTTTTTTTTTTTTAAATTGAAATATTTTTTTAAATATGTAGTGTTAAATATTGAACGGTAGTACGGAACCCTTCGTGTGTGAGTCTGACTCGCACTTGGCCGGTTTTTTCCTTTTAACACATGTCATTAGCAAGATTTTTTAATTAGCCACTGACGCGTCCCGCTCCCCGCGCGACGTTATTAGGATTGTCCTTGAGAAATATGAGACTTTTGTTGGCGCGCGACGGGGCGCCTAGCCACTTATACACGGCTTGTACACAAGTAATTTATATCAATGGACATTCAACGAATGACTGTTTCCTAAAGTGGATAGACTAGGCTAGATTACGAATTTTTAAGGTCCTTACCAAACCTCCGCCGGGAAATCATAGCAGGGAAACCGCAGTAATTTATTTCAAGTGATTCGGGAGCGAAACATCAAGCGGTTTCGCGGTTTCGCGACGGAGATATGCTAAGGCCCTTATAGTTGGCTTTGAAGAGCGTCCGCGTCGACTGGGTTGCTCATAACATCGCGCATTAGATTTTCAACTCTCTGCTTAGGGCCGACAGTGGAAAATCCAACAGTGTTGTCTTTTCAATGCGCTGGAATGCACTATGTGGATTCTCAATGCTCGGCTCAACACCAAAAGTTCAAAATCCAGTGCCAAATAAAATCCCACCGCGATATTTTTACGTCCGTGCAAACGTGGGCGAAAGCCCGGGTTTGAGAAATGCTACACTTCAAGCCAATTTTTTCATCCATATGCAGAACTGACCTACATACCGCTACAGTTCTGTCTGAGCCGCGGCCCCAGGTAAAGGGGTGGCTAAGCAAACCGGCTTATCGCGACCGGCTGACAAGCGTGGATTTATGTGCTAACTTTATCTTTTCCGTTACGTGCCCCTCGTGGGCCGATGGCACTGCAGTACGTTTTGTTTGGCGGTTGATCTGCGGTTAGCTACCTGCTGCGAACCTATTTCAACACCTCGAAAGTATTGTAAGATAGATAATTTGTAATTTGAATTTAATTATTGTAGTTAATCTTCTTTTGAAAACGGGGATAGTATAGGTAAAGTCGGGTCAGATCAAGTAATCTCTACCTAGTATAAAAAAGTCGCTTCCCATTGTCTGTTTCTCTGTAAGCTTAGATCTTTTAGTTTTCATCAATAGATAAATTGATTCAAGAAGAAGGTATATACGTATAGTTCAATATTAAATTTGTGTTAATTTGTTGAAATATGACGATGAGTGTTGAAGATGTCGGAAACAATCAAGTCGTCTGGGAGCTTTCATCAACAACGCTGCCTAATCCATTTGAGATATAACAAAACAAAGTATGGTGGGATTGTTTCTCTTTTATAGATCTATAAAACTTTTTTACAAAAAAATACAACCGACTTCGAAAAACAGCACTACAAAGTAAAAAATAACTTTAGTTTCGGAAGTCGGTGTCTGGTGAAATGTTTTCGTTTTTTGCCACCGACTTCCGAAATTAAAGTTATTTTTTACTTTGTAGTGTTGTTTCTGGAAGTCGGTTGTATTTTTTTGTAAAAAAGTTTTATTTTTCACTTTTTAGTTGTGGTACCTACCCCATACAAATTCTAATACCACTACCTGCAAAACAAACTAAACATCATCCATATAAAAGTGGGGAAAAAATACATATTATTGAAGCCAACTCAAAAACTACCCAAGCAAAGTTATTCAATTTTATATGGGACTAACTTTGATGTATACCCTCTCGAATAAATTTAAAAAAAAATCAAATCGGACGAACCTGAAAAAAGTTATGCGTGGTCATACATAAAAAAAATAGAAAAAATATATATACGTGTCGAATTGAGAACCTCCTCCTTTTTTTTCGTCGGTTAAAAAGAGTCGGCGGTTACATACGTCTATATTTTAAGGATAGCTTACTATAATACCCATTCTAACTTCTAAAAAAATTATCAATGCTATTTAGTTGGATACAGTATTAAACATTATCAAATTAAATTAAATACGTTAGTTACCTTAAGCATTTCATACAAATTATAATAGCGCTTCACACCATACAATTCAAATTAATATCTTAGGAGTTAATCTTAAAATTAAAAACTACGCGCGAGAAAATAAATTCAAGCGTCTCATGCCAACGCGACGCGACGACGGGACTAGCTTGATGCAGCGTTTATAACTAGCACGCTTAGCATGACCGCCACAGAAACGGGTTTTGTCGACAGAAGAATAGACAAAATGAGAGATTGCCATGCTTAGACGCGTAGAATGCGTAGAAATATTTCTACTATCTGCCATTTTGTCTATTCTTCCGTCGACAATATCTGTTTCTATGGAAGTCATGCTAAGCGTGCTGGACTAACACATAGGCTACTTTCAGGAGGAAATGCGGGCGCCGAGACTTTTGAAAATTTGGTATTTGAAGAAACTATTGCGGTTGCTCTGCGAGCGCTCCGCCCTCAACTTTGTGCGATAAGAACAACTGCAGATCCGACTGAATAGCCTATGTAAAAAGTCATATTTCGAGGTTTGGCTCTCGCATATTTCCTCCACAAATATTGTACCAATTTAAAAGATATTTCATAAACTGAATAAAAAGGATACGAGTATATACTATGCCTCTATGTTTTTCTTTTTTCGTTAATAGTTGTCAAATTTGTACAATAGTTCTCTTTTGACTCCGGTCTGAACAGGCAATTTTGAGCATTTTTTGAGGGTTCTAGTTCTTATAAAATAATGTATCAGGAACAAGGAAACATAGGAACATACAAGTAGCTAATATTTATAATTCTGTAAAAAATCATTGCTTTATGGTCATTAATCAGAAAGAAAACAGGTGAGAGCGTTTCTATGGAGAAAAGAGCACCCGCATTTTCTCTTAATCCCGGTAGTACCAACATTCCCATGGAACATTTTCCGACATCCGCGCGGGTGAAGCCGCGGGCAGAAGCTAGCTAAATAAAAAATAATGTGAAGTCAGTGTTTATTGTTAAGAGAATGAGGTTGTTTCCCGCAAGCTTCGCCACAAGAGAGCGATGTGTATTTGTTACTTGTCAAAGTCATCTTGAAGACAAAGCGACCAATCGGCGACAAGAAAAAACACTTAGCGCCATCTCGTGGCAAAGTTTCTAGCAAGGTAACTGAATGAAAGCCATTGACAGCATAATAAAAATAACAAACAAATTAATTTGACAGACATCTTCCCTATTGATATCCTACGTATTGACGTAAATAATTGTATTTACCTTGTTATGACCATTTCTTACAAAAAGTTATTTAATAAAAATAAAATACATATGTACCTCTTTGATACGTTTTGTGAAAGCCTGGCTGTAGAGAAATGATTTATTTTTGATATTTTTGATTCCGGGATTTTATTGGAGGTATTATCCACTCTTGTTACTTGCATCCTCGAAGTTTAGATATTTATACTCGATAGAGTATCAGAATAGATATATTCTGACCTCCGCGCATGACTCGTGAGTAGACAACCAAAGTGTGGGTGTACTATAGGTACTATGGGCCAAAGTTCCGCAAGATCACCTCAAAGGCGATAATCACATGTACGGCTCACGACTCGATAGCACATTGTTCGTTTGTCACTAGCTGCGCTCTCACACAGGAATATTTTCTTAAGTGAGCATGCTTAAGTTTTGTCCATAGTACACCTCTGCCGAACCCTTCGGGGGTTACAGGCGTAATGTTATGTTATTTTATGAGTGGTTGTCAACAACCCAATACATGAATAGATAATAAAATAAATTATGGCAACGCAGTATAGAATCTTATCTTACTATTATAAATGCGAAAGTTTGGATGGATGGATGTTTGTTTCTAAATCGGCTGAACGAATCTGGATAAAATTTGGCACAAAGATAGATTATAGTCTAGAATAGCACATAAGCTACTTTTTATCTCAGAAAAATGTACATTTCCCGTCTGATAATTTCCGACAATTACGCAGGCGAAGCCACTGGCAAATGCTAGTTCTAAATAAGCTTAGAAAATACAACAGAATAAATAAAAGTCTCAAAAGCGACATGATAATGTTTATTTTATTTTATTATTTTTAGGACAAAATAATCTTTCATTCACTCTAATACTCTTTGCATAGCGAAATAATCCTGTCTTACAAATGAAAAAGATAGATTTTTTATTTGTATTAATCGAAGTAATCACCCATGCAATCAATGCATCTTTGCCAACGCAGTGGCAGTTTATTGATGCCCTTCTTAAAAAAATCAGCTGGACGGGAGGCAACAAATTCTTCAAAGGCATTTTGTACTGCCTCTCGGGTATTGAATTTATTTCCCGTCAAGAAGTTATCCAAATTCTGGAAAAAGTAGTAGTCTGTAGGCGCAAGGTCTGGTGAGTAGGGCGGATGACGGAGAGCTTCCAACCCCAGTTCTTGCAACTTGGAGACCGTCTGCTGTGCAGTATGAGGTCGCGCGTTGTCGTGCAGGAGCAGCGGAGACGAGCGATTGACCAATGCTGGTTGGAGATGTGCCAGTTTCTCCATCATTGTGTTCAGTTCTTCACAGTACACATCTGAAGTAATGCTCACCCCGTTTGGTAAGAAGCTGTGATGAATCACACCGGCGCTAGACCACCAAACAGTGACCATCACTTTTCTAGGGGTAAGTTTTCGTTTAAGGCATTGTTTAGGTGCTGAACCAGGATCCAACCAACTTGCTGAGCGCTTGCGGTTATCAAACAGAATCCATTTTTCATCGCAGGTAACAATGCGGTTCAAAATTCCTTCATTTGTGTGTCTGTTGAGCAGTGCAAGGCACGTCTCGACGCGTACTTCGCGCTGGCGATCATTGAGTTCGTGGGGCACCCATTTGTCAAGCTTTTTTACCTTGCCAATTTGACGCAAAAGGACCAATATTGTTTTAACGCTAACATCGAAAGCTGCTGCTAATTCAGCCGTAGATTGTATATCATCAGCTTCCACAATCGCCTTTAATTCGTCATTGTCGACCAAAGTCTTCGGACGACCGCGAGGTTCATTTTTCAGGTCGAAATTTTCAGAACGGAAGCGAGCAAACCAATAACAAGTGGTGCGTTGGTTTGTAGTGTTAGCTCCGTAAACGTTGTTGATGTTGCGTGCCGCTTGTGCCACGTTGCTGCCACGACGGTACTCATATTCCATAATTACTCGAATTTTTAACGTATCCATGATGACGAAAAAGATTGAAATGCGATGAAAATGTAACACTAATCAATAAACAAATGACTACTTTTGGAAAAAAAAATCCATGTTTTTAAAATAAAATTAATTTGAAATTAGAATTCTTAGCCAAACAAAAATTATTTTGATTTGAAATGGCCAGTACTGCAGAACGGCAATTTCATAGGTAAAGACCTAATATAAGAAATGGAGTTTTCTCGATATTCTGATCTGACAATCGGGGACTCCAAATTGAATTCTCGTAATTTCAACTTATTTCAAGTAACTAGGTACTTACTTGACATAAATATTATTAAAATGCTAGCTTTTGCCTACGGCTTCACCCGCGTGGATGTCGGAAATCATCTAAAAAGTATCCTATGTCCTAATCCAGGTCATGGTCTACCCCATGTGCGTAATTTCATCAAAATCCGTTCAGGCGTTTTAGCGTGAAAGCGTAACAAACAGACAAACTCATTTCCGAATTTGTAATATTAGTTAGGATTGCATTGTAGTGGGTATTTTTTGTGTATTGACCAGCGTACCTATTTGCAACCGTTCAGTACACTTCCGAATCGAACACCTATCAAATTGTTATCAAAAGATTCCTCTAAAGTTGTAGTCATTTTCATATTTTTAAGGCACCTTTTTGGATGAGAAATAAAATGTTCACAAATTCAAAACCCGAATTGAACCCGAAGCCGAACCCGAACTCGATTTTTTTTGTCAGTTTAAATCAAATAGACGACCGCCATTTTTACAACAGGTATTTGTTATTGGGGCAAGGTAAATAATTAGTAATTGAAAATGTGTCATTTTCGGATGGTTGTGAATAATTACAAAAGCTGGACAATTTTTTAATTTTCTGGAAATATTATGTACGCAATGTTGGTTGGTTGGTTAACCTAAAAATAACCTACTTGAATAAAAGAGGTGTAGCTTGATTTTGAGTCGTTTACAATCTTGCTTTTCAATATTTCTTGTTAAAATAATACGGATTTATACAATCAAAATAATATTAATACTAGGTTAACAAAAAACTTATTAAGACAAAGTGATGGTATTTTTTTTCCATTCTTAATACTCTTTTCAAAGTACAATCACAACCGAGCTATTTAATTATCATTTCCATTTGATTCCTTTAATGATTTACACAACATTATTGAGATGAACAACTTCTCAGCATAATTAAAATTCTTCTGAAGTGAAACGACCCTTTGAAATTACGCTATGTTGTATTATTCTAAATATTTGTACTGTTATGCGAGGAATTTGAAACGCAAAGAAGACAGAAATATGATCATTTTGATTAATTTCGTGTTTGTTTGGACAAATATTTCACTAATTATTATTATGTAGGTTGATACCTGATGTTGATGTTTTAATAATTTAATCAAAAATATAAAATGATGAGATTTGCATTAGAATAGGCAAGCTGAAGTGGCAATGTACCGGTTATATTAGCCGTAAAACCGATGACCGTTGGGGTAGACGTGTTCTTGAGTGGAGACCACGAATCGCCAAACGTAAGGTCCTCAGGCTAGGTGGAGATCTCTCGCTTCCGAACCTGGTCCAGGCCATGGACGGAGTGAGAGTGCATGTGCACCTTCTTCTGCGAAGCAGTAATGCTCGCGAAGGAGGAAGCGGAACGCGTGAGGGAGAGGCATCTTTCGTGCCCTCACGGCCCTAGTCGCCGCAGGAGACACCATGGGCGGCGGGAATTAATAGCCGATTCCCGATCACCGTAGGCGTGGGCTTGCGGACGGCGAGCATTGGGTAGCTCGACGTCCGGTAAGGACCAGGCCCGGGTCGACGGCGCATTGTGTTTCACGCGCGCCTCAAAGAGATGTTAGCAGTGATGGGGTCCGATAGGGCCGATGCCGCCGGGGTTACGGGTTATTCGAAAGAGATACCGTGGCCCTGGCACAGGCAACTGAAGGAACACGGGTGGGTTGTAGTCAGTAAAAGTCTGACACGCCCTCCCGCTCTGCCCAGAGCGGGAGAAGTCATTTGATGATTTCCCATTCAAAAAAAAAAGGCTAGATGGACGACGATCTTGGCAGTCTGGCTGGTAGCAGGTAGATGAGAGTTGCCGAGAATCAAGCTGAATGACGTGCAACTGAAGAGGCATCCAACAGTGGACTGATATAGGATGATAATGACATTTTTTTTTTTGGACATGGTACTAGATGGACCATGCTCTTAAAGGTATTTAAACTGCATACTATAGTATAATTACTAATTAATTACATGAAACATAATTACTTAGTAGCTTACACTTACTTAATTTTAAATCTGAAAAATTTAACCACCGTTAAAACTGTGCCACCCGCAGCCTCAAAAAGTATTCTCAAAAAGTATTCGGAAAACATCGTTCTAGCAATGCAACACTTCTTCCCAGATACATACATAGATACTGTAAACAAAAAATATATTAAGTATTGTAGCTGCTTCAAAATCAGTTTTGTCTCTGACGTTTTGGTTGTGTATTATGGTACAATCCACGGAACAGATAAAAATCACCCGACGCTTGGTTTCCAAAATGTTAGTTGAATTTCAAACTCCGCTCTGCATTCGTTTTGGAATATCGTTCGGCTATGTCAACTGTATTGAGGGTATCAACAAATGTATGGGATAGAGTAGTGTTATAATCGTGATTGTGTATATAATTCGAACGTACATGCGTACGTATGCACGTAGGTACATTTTTAAGTTCGCGGAATGGAGGGTGAGAAGTGAAGATAAAAATACTAAATTATTTTTCTTTTTCAATATATTCACCTGCTACCCGTATACATTTTTCAGATCTTTCAATAAGCTTATGTATACCTTCATAAAAAAATGCTTTGTCTTTGTCCGAAAAATAGGCTGAAACCGCGTCCTTCACTTCTTCATCAGTTGAAAATTTCTTCCCACGAAGTTCTTTTTTCAGTTTTGGGAAGAGGTAATAAACACTGGGAGCTAGGTCTGGGCTGTAGGGTGAATGGTCTAAAATATCGAAGCCCACCTTATGCAGGGCAGCCAACGCAACACGGCTCTTGTGAACAGGCGCGTTGTCGTGAAGAAGAAGGACACCTTTGGTCAATTTACCCCTCCTTTTTTCTTTAATGCTTTCTTTCAACCTCTCGAGGATAGAAGCATAGTATTCTCCGGTTATAGAAATGCCTTTATCTTTATAATCGGTCAACAGGATCCCTTCTGAATCCCAAAATACTGTTGCCATGATTTTTCGGACGGCCAATTTTCAGGTATCAGGTACCAAAGTTACGTAAAATATTACTCACTTTTCTTAAAGTCTGATGCAGATTTGTATGTATGTTTTACAGAATATTGTTAATAAATAATAATCAATACTGGCAAACACTTCCTGTTGGCGAAAACTTGAAAGTTCGCAAAAAATTACGTCATCTTACTTATAGTTTGAGTCCAAATTTTTATATAATGATACTCGGGGAACTATTTCAATACTTAAGCAGCGGTCAAACAGCTCCAGACACAGTTAATTGTGTCTGGGGGGATGTTTGATAGACATAATTAGATTTGTCTGGGGGATGTTTTTACATCGAGCTAATAAGTACGCGATATCATTCGAGTTACGATTGCTTTAAGAGAACGCAGTCTTAAGCAAATTGACTGACTTAAATTATTGTCCGTCACTATATTCAAATCACATCTATCATTCTTCGACAGTGTCAATTGATTAACAATTAATTTTCCTGAAATTAGATTTCAGTGAAATGATAAATTTAAGTAACTAGAAAAGTCATTACAGTTTAGCTGTTAAATACAATGATGATAATAATATACAACACTAAGTACGTAAGACGTAAAAATATCGCGCCGATTTTGTTTCGCACACTGGATTTTCAACGCTCTACCGTAGCGCCGAGAGTTGAAAATCCAACAGTGTTTTTTCGACGCGCTAGAATGCACTCTGCTGTTGTTAAGTTGGATTCTCAATGCTGAAGAGCAACAACGAGAGTTGAAAATCCAGTGCGCGATAAAATCCCGCCGCGATATTATTACGTCCGTGCGAACGTTGGCATATTGTTTTAAGTTTTCCAATCAATAAGTGCCCTTTAATTTTGATGGTATTGCCAGCAGTTTTTTCCTGACTGTATCATTTAAGTTTTCATGTTAGACGTTTAACGTCAACTAAGAAAGTCAACATTGCGAACATTGCAAATTAAGACCAGTAACACATGAAACATTACCAGTAGTATTTTTAATTTATTTAGATCAAAATTCGTAACCGTCAAAGTATCATTGCAGACATCTACCTACGCTTTTAAATATAATATAATAACTTAAACCAGACATCTTCCATTTAATTTTCTTCCTACAAGCTAGATTGTAACTGGAACACATTAAAGCTCTGATCAAACTGAGGCGAATCCCGCGCGGGATGCGGGACAGAATTCTCTCGCGATTATGTCAAGTTCTTCTCAGCGTGTCGATGGCAAAAATAACTCGAAAAAAATGTATACAGTTTGAAAATTTGCTTCGCCCAAAATTCAGCAACGCGAATACCGTTCGCTGACGCAGGCATTAGGTCCTCACGTCTACAGGTGACCGCATGCGATGCAAGATGGGAGGTGAGCCATTGTCTGTGACGCCACAGAAACACCGGAGATATGAGCTGTCCTTGATCCCCACTTGTGGAGGTTATCCTTGCTGCAGCCTACTTGGGTACGAAGTCTATTTAAGGTTTTCCAAGTAGGACACCGTAACTTCCGCCCTGATTGGATGGATGTGTCAATTAACTTGTATGGAAGTGTTCAAACTGACGCGAATAGTCACGTGACTTCCTAATTATTACAAAAAACACGAGCAGCTTGTGTCCCGCATCCCGTGCGGGATCTGCCTCAGTTTGAATACTCCTTACGTTATAACTGGAACACGCACAACTTAAGTGGTTTTACTCTTATCTCAAGCAAGAGCAATAGAATCTAAATGGGAAGGCGGGTAGAATCCTCATAAATTATAGTTGTTCGTACTATTAATTATATGGCTAATAGAAATTGCTAGCACCCAAGGTTATTTACGAATGTTATACTGTGGTGTCTGGACTTGATATACTAAATTGTTTATATTATATTCTATGTTTTTAGGGCCCAAATCTCTTCATATTTGAGGCTTGAGGATGTTCAATTATTTGAATAAATAAAAATTTTAGTTTACGTGAATTCGTCTCGCAGTTATTTTTAGGGTTCCGTACCTCAAAAGGAAAAACGGAACCCTTACCTATAAGATCACTTAGTTGTCATCTGTCTGTCTGTGTGTCAAGACACTTTTTCTCAGGAACGCGTTGAGGTATCAAGTTGAAATTAATATCAAAATAATACGTAGGTCAATGGTCCCTTAGAGTTTAAAAAAAATCAAGCTTTGAAGTCTACGCAACAAAAATACGGCCATTTACGGATACTCGTAAGTAAATCAAAACGTAGATGGTACTTACCGTTGACCTAGAATCATGAAATTTGACAAAAGCAAGTTCTAACAGCACAAATAAAGAAAAAGTGCGAACATTGTAATTTTATCTCTTAAAAGTATTTTTTTTGGGATTACAAAATTAAATTTGCAGTTGGAGAATTGACCGTGACGTATATCAATGTATGGGAGAAAATGTTTTCCAAATACAATACAAACTTTATTTTTGGGATAATTTTTTTTCAACTACGGAACCCTTCATTTTGCGTGGTCCGACACACACTTGGCCGGTTTTAATCATAATCATAATAAACATAATCATTTATTTGTCAGAACATGGTCGGTATGTATATTACATGGTCTTATGTTAACAAAGATTGTCTCAACACATTCTACCACATGGGCGTACAAATGTCAAACAGATTACATTGAAGAAAGATTATTAGTAATAAATTAAGTTCAAATTCAAATAGGGATGTCAGATAAGAAATTAAATAATATAAATAGTAATTGAGTTAAATTAATATGTCAGTGTCATTTATGTAGTCATTCAAATTATAATAGCATTTATTACATAAAAATTCTTTAAATTGCTTCTTAAATCTAGCCAAATCTAATTCTCTAATTGATTTATTAATTTTATTATAAATTTGCGGGGCTCTGCAGAATATGCTTTTCCGCATGAGAGCTGTCTTGGCTCTTCGACCGCGTAGCATGTCGTTACGCCTGTTACGTTGTACAGTATCAGACAGGCAAGAAAACAAATTTGGATTTAATCTCACAAATAGGGCAGTTTCATATATATACAAAGCTGGTAGTGTAAGAATTTTGTGCTTTCTGAAATATGGTACACAACTATCCGTAACCCGAAGCCCGAACATAGATCTTATGCAGCGCTTTTGCGCTTTAAACGCAGTTTCCCTATTTGAAGAGTTACCCCAAAATATAATACCGTTTCTTAACACAGATGCAACAAGACCATGATAGGCTGTAAGTAGTGCATCAGTGTTAACGGTTGGAGCAAGTTTAAATAGGGCATAGGATGAGCAACTTATTTTCTTGCATAATGTTTCAATATGATTCTTCCAGTTAAGCTGTCTATCTACTATAAGACCTAGGAATGTAGCGCTGTCCACGTCATTAATAACATTGTTTTGGAATTTTACATCCATTTTTGTACTGGATTTTCTATGGCCAAAGTGCATAATTTGAGTTTTGCTTAGATTAATTTTTAAGTTATTATTGTTTAGCCAAGAGATAATCGAGATTAACGCGTCATTTACATCAGCTTCGTATTGGTCATGTTTATTACACGCAACTGTTACCGTGCTATCATCAGCAAATAGGGTTAAGGGGTAGTTTATAGCTTTGGGCAGGTCATTTATGTATATTAAAAAAAGTGGTGGACCCAGAACACTGCCCTGCGGTACGCCAAAGTAAACAGTACGTTCTTTGGATAGGTATGTGACTTCTTCATTTGTTTCTAAATTTAAGTCTGTTATAGCAGTTTTTTGTTTTCTATTTGCAATATGTCATTAATAAATCCAAAATATTTCCTCTTATACCATAGGCGTATAGTTTGTTTTTTAGGATATTGTGGTCAACATAGTCAAAGGCTTGTGACATGTCACAGTACATAGCACAAACTGGTGTCTTTTTATCAATATTAGTCATAATTGTATTCAAGAAGTCATATATTGCCATATTTATTGTCTTATTTTTACGGAAACCTTTTTGCTCGTTGCAGAGAATCATATGTTTTTCTAAATATGCATAAAGCTCGTTATAAATATACTTCTCATATATTTTTGAGAAAATTAGCAAAAGCGCAATAGGTCTATAGTTTTCCATTTGCTGTTTATCTCCTTTTTTGAAAACAGGTTTTACAATAGAGACTTTTAGACGGTCAGGAAAAACATCGTGACTGATACAAAGATTAAGTATATGGCTCAGATGGCCAGAAATTAGATCGCCAACATGTTTTATGATCTTTGTTGAAATTTCGTCATACCCTACGCTATTAGTGTTTTTTAAACTTTTTATAATATTAAATATTTGTATTGGATGAGATGGTGCCATGAACATGGATTTTTGTTTGTTTAAAATGTGCTCATTTGATTTTTTGCCTATTCCTGGCAATGGTACAATTTTATCAATGAAATAGGCGTTAAACTTATCAGCAATTAATTGAGGATTATTAATTGTTCTATTATCAGTTTGAATTGTATTAATTAAGTTATTTGGTAGATTAAATGTAGAGTTCTTTATTAATTTCCATGTCATTTTGCTTTTGTTGTTTTGTTCAAGAGCAACGTTAACTTTTATTGAATCTCTAATAAATTCTTAAATTGAAACTCTAATAAATTCTTAAATTGAAAAAAACTCTGGTTTCCCTTTATGAATGGCAAACATCTACAAAAGTCATTGTTATATAGGGTGACTGGTAATTAGTGACCGATACTTACGAGTAAGCACATGATTATACTCATGATAACAAACAACTTTTACTATGGGACCAAACTTGAAATCGCGAAAAAAAATCATCTGGCCCATAAATTTTCATGATCGCATAACTCGTCAAAATGAAGGGAGCAGCAGATTTTTTTTTCGCGATTTCAGGTTTGGCCCCTTAGTAAAAGTTGTTTGTTATTATAAGCACATGTGTTTAAGTATCGGTCACTAATTATCAGTCACCGTATATACGATACTTATTAATGTAATGTAAGGTAATGTATTATCCATATATTAACATAATATCAGCTAGTGTATGTCCTTCTAGAGAAGAGTATAATCATTATCATAAATCTTTATTTATCTCAACATAATATTACAGGCATGCACAATCTTAAATAGAGAAGCGTGTAGGAGGGTCCTGAGTTACAGATCGCCCGGCTCTTTTGGATAGGATATCCAGCGCAATTCCAATTTTAATTTTTTTTGTCATAAATTTAAATTATATTTGTTTATCGTCTTTCATTTGTTTAGTGTGCTTCTAACAAATTTAGGCAAATATCGAAAATATAGGATATGATTATATTCCGTATACAACATTAGTTTTAGTATCTGCGAAACCCGAAACACGTGTCTAGTATTTTCTAATTTCAAAACTGTATCATGAAAAATCACAAAGTTATAAGCTACGCTAGTTATGTTACCTGGTTGTCCGTACAAAAACATGATCACCACGCGGCGCCCGCTGTGCGCCCGTACCTATAGTGCCTATGACTTGCCGTGACTTGTGTTCGTCACTCGGTGTCCATATTGTAACCTTTTTTAAAGATTTTTGGGGCAAAATATAACACGGTTTAAAAATTATTGGAATCGATTCAGTTATTTATTCTGAACAAACTATACTCAGGTTTCGCAATACTAAAAATGATATTGTATAGGACTGATAATTAGTGACCGATACTTAAACACGTGATTGTACTCATAATAACAAATAAGTTTTACTATGGGACCAAACCTGACAACGCGAAAAAAAAATCAGCTGTTCCCTACATTTATGTTGGCATTACTTGTCAAAATAAAATAAATAAATATAAATAAATATGTTTGGACATATCACACAACGCCATCTAGCCCCAAGCTAAGCAACCTAATGCTTGTGTTATGGTAACGAGATGGCTGATAAACTACTTATATACATTTTTTTTTTTGTAAATACATACATATTATAGATAGAAAAACACCCAGACTCGGAACAAATACTTGTAGGTCGTACAAATATTTGTTCCGTGCGGGAATCGAACCCGCGACATGCTGCGCAGCAGTCAATCGCTCAACCACTGCACCAACCGTGTCGTCAAATGTAGGGAGCAGCTGATTTTTTTTCGCGATTTCAGCTTTGGCTCCATAGTAAAAGTTGTTTGTTATCTTGAGTACAATCGTGTATTTTATAGTATAGTTAAAATCTCGCTGCAGACTCGGTCATAAATCATTCGAGTGTTTCGCTCTCTTTCCCACTCACGGGCCTTATGGGCAGGCCACGCCCACACGTAGACCTGTGCATTACTGCAGTCGATGAGTGATATCAATAGTTTTATATATTTATAAATGGGTGATATAAATAAATACACATTTTTTTTATTTTATTACCAAATTAAATATTACAAAAACATATTTGTTAATTACCCTCTTTTTATGTAATTAAGAACGTAAAAATATATTAGTTTTTATATAATTACCTTCTGTTTATAGAATTAACTAATGGATACTAATGTGTTCTTACGAGAAGGAAGTCTCGTAAAAACACATTAGTACTCATTAGTTACCCTGCATACTTAATGAAAACAGTATGTTTACGTGATAACCTTAATGATACTGTTATCGATAATGGCCTTGAGCGCGCGCAACTAGCGCACATTCCTACTCCGATTATGATTTATGACCAAGTCTGCAGCGAGATTTTAACTATACTATAGTATCGGTCACTATTTACCAGTCACCCCTATATACGTAGTTATAACCTCTAATAATAAATTTTAATTAACTTTACCTACTGTAGCACAATCATAGCTACCTGCTAATCCTACCTACCTAACTATAATTTAATCGCTTGCTCAAATTAAACCGTTGTGTAATCGTCACTGACGCACCTATATAAACAGTATCACTTCAGCTCATCTAACTAATCCGTCGCAAGCTATTAGCCTAGCTAACCGTAACCTAATTAACGCGGATCAATTTAAATGTAAACACGGTCAGGGGCCTGTTTACACCACCTACGATTAAGTTCTAGTAACTTTCTTGGCAGATAATTACATACAAATTCAGTTCCATTTTTGAATTTATTCGGAAGTAGTGGCTATTTGGACATCGTGAAATAGGGCCTGAGCCTCTAAGCCTAACTCAACCTCAAGGTATACAGGCTAATTTTGGACTGGGATTGAGACTAAGCCAACTAAGAGAAAAAATTGAAGGAACCTTGAGCTGCATTTCCGAGTTTTTTTCTTTTATAGATATTAACTTTTTGGAAAATTATATGTATCTATTATCTTGTGAGAAAAATCACCGATTAGTATTATATTCATTTAATATAAGCACATAGGTACATGCTATGAAAATAAATTAAAGAACCACATCTCCAATCATATTCAGCACATAATAATTTATTTTAATTTAATTTACAAAACAGTTAGGACTTATACACCACACATTGATACTTGTTATTCACACAGACCGTAGGTAAATACTTGTAGATAGTTGTGTACTCGCTAAGAGCTGTATGCCGACTGGGCGATCCACTCGTGAAAATGCCTTTTTCTAAACGGGGGTCGCTACAGGAGGACGTGACGTCACGCAGCCCAGTCAAAGCACCGCAGCAACTGACGTTGATAATAATCATTAGTCAAAAAATCAAACTACCTAGCCTTTTCCCAACTATGTTGGAGTCGGCTTCCAGTCTAAGAGGATGCAGCTGAATACCAGTCTTTAACATGGAGCGACTGCCTATCTGACCTCCACAACCAATTAACTGGGCAATACGATACCCCTTGGTAAGACTGGTTGTCAGACTTTAGGCTTCTGACGAGTCGTGACGACTGTCAAAGATCCACGAATGACAGCTTGTGCTTTCCGAGGCACGGGGGAGTCTCGGTATGTAAAGATGGTCACCCATCCACGGACCGACCTCGGCAAGCATAGCTTAACCTGATGGATCGACCCGTTCGGCTGTTATTACGCCATGAGCTCCTCCTCCTCCCCCCCCCCATCCCTCACGAGGTGATAACAATCATTAGTATACTCGTACTTACCTAATATTATGTAAAGTTAAAAGTTATAGTTATCGAAACTCATTCCTCAAATTAATGTTCTATATCTACCGTCGATTACATATCTACATTAAATAAATGAAGATTGGACCTACCGACCAATTAAGGAATTGAAATAACTTCTCCATTAATTTCGACAATTCTTTCTTTAGTCTATTCTGAGACGCCATTTTGATATTGCTTTATAAAATTACAGACCTTAGCTTACTAGGAAGAGAAAACCGAAGAGGCGTATTATCAAATACTTCTGAAAAGCAATACAACGCACTGCAAAAACACCAAAACAAATCTTTCACTGAATCAACCTCTGCATACTCATCAAAATGAACGCGACAATAAAACAAATTGCATTTTCTCACAGACAGTTACAGTACCCTACTTATTTCCACGCAGTTGGGACTGATTCCGGTCTCACATACAGTTGTCACACTACGAACCATAAATTGTGGCGGTTCGGGAGGCGAGTCCGAAAGTTACGGACTAATTCCAACTATTTTCGGACAGAAATGCCGCTTAATATGTGGGTGGAAGTTGGTGGGAGTGTATTTGGGTGTAATGTCTTATTCAATGCTTTTATATGATGGTGCCAAAGGCAGATTTACTTATATCATTTAACAGCTATCGTCTGCGAAATGTTACTGAGCCATGCAACTTAATACCTCACGTTTTAAGTTGGTTTTTGCAAAATCATAAACAGAGCACTGTTTAACACATAACATAATGGTATTTTTGTCATCAATACACATTTTTTGTCACCAATTAGCGGATTTTTGCTGAAAATACGCGTCTCTTTTGATACCAATACACTTCCCTAAACTTTCGTTTGATCAACAATACGCTGTTCAACATGGAAATTTAGGCTTGAAACCTAAAAGGCCTTTGGTTGACATAAAGATCCAGCCATCCAGTGTCACTCGGAATGATGTAAGGATTCTAACGATACCCCATACATCTAAATCTGTTCAGGCATTTAAAAGTTTTTATTTCTCTACTATAAACAAAACTTAATTAAAATATACAAGTTAACACTAAATTATTTAAACTATGTACAAGTATATAATAATAATAAAAAAAGGGGAAGAGCTCATAGGGCATCAAAACATTCATCCGCATCGCTGTCAGTGGGAACAGTGCCCAAAAGGCTGGCAGCATTGCCACGTTGGATGGCAATGCTAATTCTTTGAGCTAAAAATAGGCCAGCCCTCTGGTCCCGTGTGGAGTCGACCAACCGCTTGGCGATGTCCCGAAATACTCGATGAGCACTCGGACCCCAAGGCCCTAGTGTTTCAACCCTAAACGGCTCAAACATAGCTCCCAATAAGGTTGTTATATTTGCGCCGCTTGAGGTTTTCTGCACCTGCAGCAGCCGCTCCAACACAGCACGCCGTGCTAGGAAGATGGGATGGCGCGAGGGTATCAACACAGGTTGCATCCCACACCAAAGGCCTACCCAGCTTCCAAGGCATTATGGTCATTCCATCTGGTCTCTTCTCATCGTCGCGCGGCAAGCCATTGGGTTCTAAAATAGCTGGCACCCCGGCGGTGATAAAAGCCCGACGGATGATGTCGTTAATTTAAAAGTTATGGTGGAATAAAAAAACTCATGTACATACAAACATACATCAACCCTGAAAACATTACACTCCTTTGGACAGTCGTATAAAAACAAGTTGTTTCCCTGACTAAACAGATAAATAAAATTCTCATTACAGTCGGGGGACCATTCTGTGGAATTTTTTTTAATCTAAGAGATCCCCCGACTGCAATGACAATTTTATTTATTTATCTGTGTAGTCAGGGAATACAACTTGTTTTTTTTTTTTTTTACTTTTTTTAAGTTATTTTTTTTTTAATATAGCCAGTATCACTCGGCGTGATGTAAGCATTCTAACGATACCCCACACATCTAAATCTGTTCAGGAATTTAAAAGTTATGGTTGAATAAAGAAACTCGCATACATACGAGTACATCAAACCTGAAAAAATAACACTCCTTTTTGGGCAGTCCTGTTATAAACATTAAAATCTTATCACAACCACTGATGCTATAAATTTTAACCTACTTCTACTCTAACACGCATCATCCTAATGTGTAACTCCGTGAAGCAACATTAACCACCCGTATTCAGTTCCACGCAGCTTGACACCGATTCCAGCCAGTTGTCACGATTCAAGCAATTTATTGCTCGGGATTACGAATGATGAACAGGAGTAGTGGTAATACGTTACTGTCATACTTGTGATTTCTGGATGAAGCAGCAGGCTATATGTTATACTAGCTTTTGCCAGTGGCTTCGCCCGCGTGGATGTCAGTAAATATCCCTCGGGAATAAACTGCTTGGAAATCCTTCCTTATCCCTTGTCTACGTTATAAAGGGAACCTCTGTGCAAAATTTCAGCATTCTGGGCGTTGATGCAGTCAGTCAGGACTTTTCTTTTTATTTATATAGATTTCCGAACAGATTTAGGGGCAATAATGCAGTAGAAATAACAGCAATAAATTTCAAGCGTTGTGTCATCTTGCATCTCTTTCTTTTATATGCAGCCCGACAGTGACCGAGCTCTAGGTCTTGTCAGCGTCTGAAAGAATTGTTTGGTTCCGAATTAGTCTCACGAAAGAAGCTCACTCAATGTTCCAAAGGCTACGCGATCGTAGCAAGCTGCTACGCCGTAGCAATCAAGTGCTACGCGGTTTCCAGACACAGGTTTACATTTTTTTAAATTACACAAGATAGCCGATCTTTATGTTGAGTTTGCGAGTCAATAAAATTTTAAAACGCTTCGGTCACAAACAAAAACGAGATTTTTTTACAATGATTATTTTGGACAACTGATCATAACGCTTGGTTGTTTGAAGGTCTTTGACAGTCACTGTTAATGCAATTAGGCACTGTCACTGTCACTGTTAATGCTGTTATTGTTACTGTTAATTTAAGCCAAGCGCACATTACAGCCGCAACGGGCCGCAGCGTGGCGCATTTTCATACCAAAAAGTATGGTGCGGCCTTTAGTTTGCGTCGGTTCATAGAAAATGTACGAAAGTGATGAAGGAGGATTTTTATAACTAGCCCTAATTTTCACTAACCTTTGTAGTGCTATACCATAATCAGCCCATAATGTTACTGCTGGGACACAGGCCTCCTTTCGGTGAGAAGGATCGCCCACCCCACGCGTACTCCACCATGCGTGCCCAGTGCGGGTTGGTAGATGTCACATGTCTTCGAATTTTTGGTTCTAAGACATGCCGGTTTCCTTGCGATGTTTTCCTTCAGCATTTTGAGAGCAGCGGTGATGAAATAATTCACACACAGTAAAGCGCCTGCCGGGGTTCGAACCTATGACTTACAACTCGTAAGTCGCGGTTATTGCCACTGGGCCACCACTGCTGTCACCAGTGCTATACTAATCCAATACAATTTGAGAGATGAGACCTACCATAACAAAACCGAACCGTAATCCAGACCCAAAATACAGTTCAGAAACTTGAGCACTAACTGATGGCAAGCACTACATAAAGTTGTCGCGTTTGATACAATTTATGGCCAGCATTTTAGGAAGTGTATCTAGGACGGATCGTAAGTTAGGTACAAAATGTACTGTCGGCCAAATAAGTGGACTTCCAGTCTTAAGATTGAAATTGTATTGCACTTCATTAAAAAATCGGGGAAATTCCCGTATTTTTGTTATTGTTTTTGGAATTTTTTTATTTATTTATTTATTGGACAACCAACAAAGCATACACTAAAAAAAATACATGTTAAAATAGCGATGTTATTATCACATATCATAGTGTAGCCTTAATTAAAGGCTGCCACGGCAAGCATAAAATATAGGAGTAAAAAAAAGCAGTTACAAAAAATATTCAACATATCTAGATGATCTATATATCTTAAAGACAATAGAAACTACAATATTATTAATTAAATTATTATTATTTTTTTTTATTTTTTTTTTTTTATTAATTTAAACTCTGTCTAAAAAACTACTGTCATTTATCAGATAAGTAGTGGTCCGATTATTTTGCAAACGGAAATAGACTAGGGTATTGATTTCCATTTGCAAAAATAATCTGACTGTAGGTTGATTAATTCTGTCTTTCTAATGCTTTTTAAGACTCTTCTATGACCTTAGTTTAAATTGACGAAACTGATTGCTAAGGTTGACTGACTGAGTCAACCTTAGCTTCATTCGTTATCTTGAAAATATTATCAAAACTTATTAACCAACTAGCTGCGCCCCGCGGCGTTACCCGCGGTTTATGAGATACACTAAAACGTGTATTATTTAATCGGTGAGAAAAGTATTCACAAAAAAATTGCTCATCCCACGGGAACACTACATTTTTTCAGGATGTAAAGTAGCCTATGGGTGCTATGTTTATACAGGATGTCTGCTACTTCCACACCAAATTTGAATTTAAAAGAGTAACAAACATATTTGAATTCCTTGCTCATCCCACGGGAGCACTACATTTTTTCGGGATAAAAAGTAGCCTATGTGTTAATCCAGGGTATAAGCTGTCTTCATACCGAATTTCATCCAAATCGGTCCAGCCGTTTGAGCGTGAAGAAGTAACAAACATACACACACACACACTCACATAATTTCGCCTTTATAATATTAGTGTGATTTTTTGGCCGACCGTACTTACCCAGGTAGGACTGTATCCGCCTGCATTTAAGTAGATGTATGGGTACAGCTTTGTGTCGTCTGTTGTATCTATGTAGGTAATGTATTTAAGGATTTTAACGTTGGTTAACTATGTGTGTTGGGTTTACATTGCTGGTATTATTTGAATCATCATGTAGATGAATATGGTGCATGTTGTTTTTGCTTTCATTAAAAACTGCATCCTAATTGCGTAACCCACAATCATTCGGAATCTGAATCATTTTAAAGCAAATTGCTAATCCATTGCTTCATATGTTCGAAAAAATTGTATGCTCGACAACGTAATAACACAACGAATGTTGTTGAACTGTCAAAATGAAACCGATTCCGATTGTTAGTGTGTTACGCAATTAGGATGCTGGGCTGAACTGGGCGTTTTAAAATGACCAAAGTTTGACTACCTATCTCCTACCTTTACAATCCAGTTACTGGGTAATACGATACTATTACCCAGTAAGTGGGTTGTGGAGGTCAGATAGACAGTCGCTCCATGTAAAATAACTGGTATTTAGCTGCATCCGGTTAGACTGGAAGCCGACCCCAACATAGTTTTATTTTTATTTTTTTTATTTATTTATTTAGGATCTCCAACTAGTTGGGAAAAGGCTAGATAGATGATGATGATGACTTGCTTCTATAGAGAACATCTATAAAGGGAAATTTCCGTAATCATCTTGGCATAATTTTGGCATATTTATTTATATTAACAGACAAGAGCACACTGCTCCAAAATCTCTTAACATTTACTCATACTTTTTGAAACACCCACTGATTTTTAATATTTTAATTTTTTATTTATTAATCAACCTCAGTAATTAAAATATACGTTCCTTTTTTTTATGAAGGAGTTACTACCACTTCGTTTAACAGAGCATATACTTGAAAATATAATCTTTATTCCTAGAAACTATCGTATACCAAAAGATACTGAAAGATACTGTTCCTCTGGGACTTAAATATATTGGAATAAAAATCGTAAATCCCGACTACAATTTTATCTCCACTATTCGGCTTGACTTCTTTATTATATCCACTGCCAAAAGTACAAATGGCGAAAGAGTTTGCTGTGCAGGGGACAGCGAAATGATTAAAAATGATCTTATGAAATTAAATATTATGAAATATTCTTGGTAAAATCTGTACAATCTCGGGATTGCTTTAAATTGCTCGGTGTTTCCGAGACATAAAATTGCCAAGAAATACAAAAATAAGTGCCCGTGTAAGCGCATCTTTAATTTTTAAAACGTACTGCAGCGCACACGAGGGATTCGATGGCATTGAATAATCATACATATCTGGTTTCGACTGGGTCATAGTGCCGCTGCAAAGTCTATGTCAAATCATTTATTAGTCAAATACACAAAAGGCACTGGAACGTCAAAATTTACAAAAAATAGAATTGATTCTAGTCACTTCATCCAAAAGGTACCTGGTTTCGTATGGAGTACAATGGGCAAGAAATTCCACCGTTACTTTTTTTAAATATTTTACAATATATTTTGTGTACATTAATTTTGTAATGTATATATGAAGACGACACACCTAGAATAATATTACTATACCTACCGGTAAAAGTAATTAAAAATGAAGCAATGACAGATAAATTAATTATGTGATAGATACATGGAGCTCACATATTTATAAACATTGTAAAAGTATATGATTTTCCTCAAATTTACAAGTAATAAGTCAGTGTGTGATCTGACTGTGAAGTAATTCTGCATGCTAGAATTACTTAACTCGTCGTCGCGTGCCAATTGGCAGACATGGTAGAAATTTTATTGTTATCAGCACACATGGTGTGCAATCGACATTTTAAGAGTTACGTATATTGTGGATTATACGGTTTAATTCCCACGCCGGTGTGTCCTACTATCATTGTTAAAACGTTAAAGCAAACGCTACTTTAAATGGCTTCATTAAAAAAGTATGGCAGCCTCAACAAATATTTGAAATTCCGGTGCGTACCTAGATGAACATCTACAAAGTGTACCTACATAAAACTACTTTTGGAATAGGCGTATATTGGAAGTATACTCAGCAAAATATAAGTCCCACTTTCAGCGGAAAGGATAAGTACATCAATGAATTTAAATGAAGTGGAACAAAGTACACAAAATAATAGAACATAATAGGATAAAAGCACCTATTTGACTTTCTGAGTAGTTTCCGCGTTGAATACGTAATGCAAGAAAAATATAATTCAACTGCTGATGATTATGCCTACCTACTTATTAATATCAGTTTCTCTTTGATAAACTATTCCTAAGAGAGCTTGTATTGTATTCATTCGCTTTGAGTAATGCCCTTATTATTTTAGGTCTAGTTTTCAATTAATTTTTCTAAAGTGAATAATCAAACATTTGGATGAACATAGACTTTTGCTAACATTGAAATGTGATGGAGGTCAAAAAATAATTTCACGATTTATTTTCGATCAGTCGCCTGCGCCCGCGTCTCATGCATGGTCTCATCGCTTGTCATAAATATAGACAATAGTCTATAGCATAGACTAGTGAGGTTGGACCGTCGGGCGTCAAGCGTGAGTCGAACTTTACACCTTATTGACGGTTTTTGTTTTTTTTTTTTTTTTCTTTTCAAGTATTCTAGTATTTGTATTTTATTTTATTTGATTTTATTCCCCTTGCTATTTTTAATTGATATCCGTGGGTATGTCCGTGGCATCACACAGGCCCTATCAGAATACCAGCGTTGCGGTATTTATTTTGTAAATATCGCAGCTTTATGCTGAGATGGGAGCCTTTTTGGCCTCGCACAGGTCTCTTTTTTTTTTAGTCTGATTTCTTTTTTTTTTTGTTTTTTTGTTTTTTAATGTTTATTTTGTTACTTTTATATGTTCTTTTTTAACTGTATTTCCTGTGCGTGTCCCAAATAAAATGTTTTTCTTTCTTTCGATCAGACATGATGATTTTCTAAATTCTTACTGAAATATTATAATCATCACGAGAATGCGTACTTGACATCTGCCAGTTTCATACTAGCGAATTTGTGTAACGAATTTGATCCTTATTACTACTAGACATTGTTCAACTGACAGGAGTCAGGAACGCATTCTCTCGTCGGCCGGACTGTAGTCAGAGTTGCTCAGTCCATACTATTAGCTGTAGGTGCTCAATACTTTACTTCATACTTATTATATTATAAAAAAAAAAACGAAAATAACTAGTTCTCTTTGTTACCTTTTCACGCCTAAGCCACTACAGATAGTGCAATCCACGAAGAGGCGCCCCACTATTCATAATAATTTATAGTATATGTGTGCAAGCTTCCGCCAATGTGTGTGCTGTCTCCTAAGATTCAGGACTACCTAGTTTAGGAGACAGGGTTACATGATCTGTATAGATTTATGTAGATATCCGTGTTTTGTTGTTTTGTACATCTGCTCTTACCTATCATGAATCTTGTCTGTGTAATAAATATTATTCTTATTCTTAATGTTTGAGTGTTAGTTTGTTTATGTTGAGGATCTCGTGGCTAAGTAATAACTGCCGCATGGGTTGATCCATCAGGTTAAGCTACGCTTGCCGGGGTTGGTCCATGGATGGGTGACCATCTTTACATACCGAGACTCCTCCGTGCCTCGGAAAGCACGTTAATCCGTTGTCCCGGCTGTCATTCGTGGATCTTTGACAGTCGTTACGGGTCGTCAGAAGCCCGAAAGTCTGACAATCAGTCTTACCAAGGGGTATCGTATTACCCAGTTAATGGGTTGTGGAGGTCAGATAGGCAGTCGCTCCATGTAAAATAATGGTATTCAGCTGTATCCGCTTAGACTGGAAGCCGACCCCAACATAGTTGGGAAAAGGCTAGGTGGATTGATTGAATGTTTGAGTGTTATCGGCACACACTATAGTTAGTACACGGTAATTAGTGTGTACCGATAACACTCAAACATTGGCGAAAGCTTGCACACATATACTGTAAACGGTTAGGAGGAACAGTGGGGCGCGTCTTCGTGGATTGCACTATCTGTACATCTGTTGCTATGAAATGTGACACATAGGTAGCCTGGGACTTGAAGAAGAACATAACTTCTTTTCACCCTGGACATTTGTATTACGAGGTGATGAAATATAAATATAATATACACAGCATACGAAATCGCGGACAACAGTACCTAAATCATACATACAAAAACTTTTTTTTTACAAAAAAAAAAAAACAGTTTCGTCTTTGGTTTGTATTTTCGTTTTTGCCACCAACTTCCGAAATTAAAGTTATTTTTCACTTTTCACTCACCAGAGCGAGGCTATACATTTTTATTTATTTTTTTTTTATATTTAATCTTTTCTATCGTTTGTTTCTTTGTTTTATAACTTTGTTTTCTTATTGAAACTTCATACATGTGCCGAGCCTATGGGCTGCGACTGTTTGTCCTTAATGTGAGTGACCAGCATCAAATACCTTGGAATAGTGTTTGATGAGCGACTTGATTGGCGTCCACAGGTGGTTGCTCTCACAAACCGTATTCGAAGGCTTATGTATATTTTTAAGAAGCTCAGATCTACTGCAGACAAATCTACAATCTACATGGTATACACTGCCCTCTGCCAGTCTGTACTAACCTATTGCATACCTATATGGGGGGGGGGGGGGGGTACCTATAAAACCCTATTTCTTATGCTGGAAAGATCGCAGCGAGCAGTCTTGAAGGTGATTCATCATACGCCTCGATTGTATCCAACCACCAAACTATATGCTGAATGTCGCGTACTGACCGTGAGACAGCTATACATACAAAAAACCATTCTCCGAAGACACTCCTGGCTACCTCTAAATGAAAATACAAATAAAAAGCGCTCCGGTGCAGTTGTATGTCCCGGCGTTAGCTGCAGAACAGCTTTTGCAAGCCGCCAATCGGTCGCTAGCTCAAGATTTTATAATGAGGTAAATAAATTACTGGCAATATATAATCTAACCAAACATGAGGTAAGCATAAGTTGAACAATTGGTTATTAACTTTCACTTATGATCAGACAGAATTACTTCTAATAGTTAAAAAGTAAGTACGTATAATAGGTGTCTAGTATTGCTCGTATGTGTAGGTGGTAGACATTTATTGATATCATTTTTGTTTATCTTTACGGTAGGTTTTATGTTGTCTTGTTTCTTTTTTAAGCAATAATTTTGTTATGTTATATTTTTATATAAGTTCAAGGTTGTGTCTAAGTCATCAGCTCACTAACTCCTATAATACAAGCTTGACTTAGTGTAGGAGTTAGAGAATTCCATATTTTCTATGTGACAGCGTACAACCTCACAAAGATTTAAACTGTTATTAGTTTAAGAAATTGTTGTACCTACTTTGATGGAAATAAATATTTATTTATTTATTTATTTCTTTTTGTACTCAATCGATAGCTACTTACCCAATGTAACTCCGTACTAGTTTTGTATAAATTGAGAAATGTATTAACAGAGAGAGTCCTGGCACCCATAACACAAGCTGAATCTTAGCTTGGGTGCCAGTGGTTCATCAGTGATTTATGCAAGAATATTGTCATAGAATTAACTCATTGCCGCAAATTGTAAAATTGGAAATAAAGTTATTATTTATTTATTATTTATTTACTTTGTAGTGTTTCTTGTATAAAAGTATTTTTTTTTTTATTACAGTGACAGTAAGCTTTGCCAGGGTTGGTCAGTGGATGGGCGACCATCTTTACATACCGAGACTCCTCCGTGCACGAATGACAGCCAGGACCAACGGCTTAACGTGCTTTGTTAAGCCGTTGGTCCCGGCTGTAATTCGTGGATCTTTGACAGTCGTTACGGGTCGTCAGAAGCCCGAAAGTCGTGACAACCAGTCTTACCAAGGGGTATCGTATTACCCAGTTACTGGGTTGTGGAAGTCAGATAGGCAGTCGCTCCATGTAAAATACTGGTATTCAGCTGCATCCGGTTAGACTGGAAGCTGACCTCAACATAGTTGGGAAAAGGCTAGGCAGATTGATATAGTGACAGTAAGCTGTTAAATACGCTGAAAAATACGTTTTATTGAAGCTTATTCAATCACTACCCACGCAAAGTTAATTCTTACATGACACAAACTTCGAGGAATACTCTCCGGAATAAAATAAGAATCGTTCAAATCGGACTATTCTGTAAAAAGTTATGCGTGGTATACATAAAAAAAAAAAACATACGCGTCGACTTGAGAAACTCCTCTTTTTTCTTCGTCGGTTAAAACGAAAATGACTGCGTTCAATGAAAATAAATTAAAGAATTTCAACAAAAAAAATTATTATTATTTAACTTTCAAAGGCGCCAACCTTGGTCGGCTGTAGACTTCAAAATTTCTCAAACTCAATTATTTATCTACGATCTCAAATACGCTTTGAGACTATATAATAAATTACTAAAAGGATCCTACAGTCAAACTCTTCTAAAAATACCACACTTTACTAACAAAATCATACATCATTCAATTCACAATACAAGAAAAATATCTTTGAAACCTGAATCCCGATCACGTATGAGTGTGATTGCCATCTATGAGATACATTTATTTCACTAGCGTTGCTTCAGAAAACTGATAAAGAGATTCTTCGATAAAATGCTATATTATTTGGTCTAGTCTAGTCTCTTGAAATATTTTTATTGCTGGTATTGATAGAGTTGTAACTCGCATAGAAATAAGCAAGTAGCTTGCATGCTATTGTAACTTTCACCAATCAGAAGTTGTTATGGCTTAATGGCACGCAAGTTACTCGAATACTTTTGTGCATGTTAAAGGCATGTGTTTCCGGCTTAACTTGAAATTAATTTCCTTAGAAGGCAAGGTAGGTATTATCAGAATGGCGCTCCGTGGGTCCTGTTTAATCAATCAATCTGCCTAGCCTTTTCCCAGCTATGTTGGGGGTCGGCTTCCAGTCTAACCAGATGCAGCTGAATACCAGTATTTTATTCGGAGCTTCTGCCTATCTGACCTCCACAACCCAATTATCAAAATCAATCTGCCTAGCCTTTTCCCAACTATGTTGGGGTCGGCTTCCAGTCTAACCGGATGCAGTTGAATACCAGTATTTGTCTCCACAACCCAATTATATACCCAGGTATTACGATACCCCTTGGTAAGACTGGTTGTCAGACTTTCGGGCTTCTGACGCCCCGTAACGACTGTCAAAGATCCACGAATGACAGCCGGAACCAACGACAACGTGCTTTCCGAGGCACGGAGGAATCTCGGTGTGTAAAGATGGTCACCCATCCACGGACCAATCCCGGCAAGCGCAGCTTAACCTGATGGATCGTCCTGTACGGCTGTTATTATTTAGCCACGAGCTCCTAAAAACACTTTATTTCTGCTACACTGAATTTATTTAAACTGGCACACCAAAATCACAATAATTCGGAAAAAATGCTAATCAGATATAATTTTGTGGGTTGACTTCAATGCTTGCCTAGCTAGCCGTTTTATATACATAAATTCCCCGTATTCATAAAAAACTAAAACGCTCTATAAACCTATTTTAGTTATTTTAGTTATAAGTGTTTTGTCTTCTTCTTTCAAACTCAAATCATAATTCGAAAGAAATTGACAAAGCACTTATATAAATAAAATAGATTTATAGAGCGTTTTAGTTTTTTTTATGAATAAGGGCGTTAGTATGTACGTGAATTACCAATTCAGCAATGTTAAAGTAGTGATTTGTAAATTATTCATAACAGTACGAAGACTGGAAAGATGTGCGACATACCTTTGGCCAACAGCGGGACATTACCGGTTGATAAAAAAATAAAATTAAAGCCTGATTTACACGGTGCGATTTAATTGCCTATGCCATGTAAGTTGAAGCAATAACAAAAGTTGCACCGTTTAAACAGTTTAGACGATGCGAGTAATTTTTTGCTTTAATGCTTCTTAGCATAATTAGCCTATAACGTTCCAACTGCCGGGATACAAACCTCCTCTCTGTGAGAGAGAGCGGGCCATAAATCCACCACGCGGGCCCAATGCGGGTTGGTAGATGTCACATGTCTTCGAATTTTTGTGTCTAGGACATGCTGGTATCTTTTCGATGTTATCCTTCACCGTTTTGAGAGCAGTAGCGATGAAGTAATTTACACAAAGTAAAGCGCCTGTCAGGGATCGAATCTACGACTTACAACTGGCCTAGTACAAGTGGCCTAGTAGTAACGGCCGTGCCGCTACCACTGGCCCACCACTGCTCTATTTACATGGTTCATCTTGCAACGTGTAAATAGGGCTTAACGCTTTGAAGGACACTATACGGCCATAGCAGTAATAACAATAAAACTTTTATTATATCTCGTTTGTGTCCTTCAAAGCGTTAAACATATTTTACTTAGTCTCGTGTTGAATTAGGTCTAAAGTCTCAATATCCATATCAGCCTATTCAGTCAGATCGGCATCAAACTCTGTTTTGACTATCTTTCACATTAAAATCACAGAAATGGCAATACCACAAAACAGATTTTCTGTGATAATACCGTCCAATCCTCCAGTCACGTACAAATGTGATAGCCATACTGTCATAGGATAACATTAATTTAATTTCATCTCTGGCTGGGGAAAGGTGGAAGAAATCACCTAGGGTTATAATGACATTTTCTAGACAGGTAGAAATTTCTGAAAAAGAAAAAAACAATAGAGCTTTTAAAAATTTCTGATACTTAAACAAAATAACATCAAAATTGGGATCGTCGTTTCTAGCCTGTAATATATATAATAACGTCTCGTCTAACTGCTCGTAATCTTCAATCACAGCTACAGAACCACCTTCATCCCAGTCACGTTTAAATATGATTTCATTCGTCCTAACCCTGACGATGAGAAAATAAGCTCCAGTAATAACATTTTATGGATCATTAAGCACTAACTAGCAGTTTTTGGTGACATTTAAAAGTTGGCTTTGATTCTGAAGGCAGTTTTGCGAGTTCCCATTGTGTCGTGATGTTAGTACGTCGTTCTTTTCAGTTTTATAGCTTGTATACAAAATCAATTTAAACGGAGCAGTTCGCAATAACACAGCATGATAAACTGTCGTCCGTTATAATTTTAAAGTATTTATTTATTTATTTGTTGACAATTTATAAGGCTGCCCGTAAAAGTTACAATGCCCCCGTACTAGTTTATACTGTATTACAGTAGAGTATTATTATTATTTGACTTTTCAAGGCATAATGTAAACCGACAGAAATAACAGTTTGCACCTTCGGTAAGACTCGTCTTAATCACAACACAACACACACAAACTTTGGCAGAACTGCACTTTTTGTGATTTTACAGGAGACCCATTTCAAGATGTTTTTTTACATTCTAATATATACCGTATTATTCTGCTCATACCACCTTGAAGTGATTGATCTTTCCATGAAATAAGCGCTATGCTTTTGTAATTCGGTGCATGTACTTTACACGAGTTAAAAATTTTGTATTTATAATTTTTTTAGTTAAGAGAGGGTTGTGTCTTATCAAAGTGCAGTAGTGTCCTTGTCTTAAAAATGTGCGAGTTGTTCAACGATAAAAAAGAAAGACAAAAAATATTGGGAAAGGTGTTTATAAACTAAGAAGTAAGAAGAAAACTAATAAAACTATGAATTCGCAAAGCGACCTATCGAGACAAGAACACAAAAATCTAAACTAAATACTTGCCTTTTCAAAATCACAGCTACAGCAATACCAACCCAAGACCCAGTCACGTATAAGCATGATTGCCATCCACAAGATACATTAATTTCACTCGTCCCAACTCCGAAGGGCTGAAAAAGAAATCCCTCGGAAAAATATAATGAAATAGTCCCCCTAATCTCACGCTTGTGTTGGGCAGATAATGATGTCGTAGGACCCTAAGCTGGTGGTGCAATTGAGGGAAATTAATCATAAAGAAAGAGGGTAGATAGTGAATAGTTTTTTTTTTTCGAATTTTGGATGGTATTGTTTTGACACAAGGTAATTTGTATATTAGTGAAATAATTATAAAAGAACACTTAATAAAATATAATTGAAAATACAAAAAAAGTATGGATACCAAAGCATTTAGAATGAAAAAATCAACCATAACATTTTTTTGCATCAGGAATACAATATACCTACTAAAACATTGTTGGTATACTTAGATAAATAATAGTTTAGGTGCTAAAAAGATTCTTAATTCTTATTAAGGAGAGGCAGAGGCAAATAACGAAGCTTTTTATTCTACACACAAACTGGTTTTTAAAAGCGTTGTTTGAAGTAGTAAACAATTAAATTAGAATAATCAATCTGCCTAGCCTTTTCCCAACTATGTTGGGGTCGGCTTCCAGTCTAACCGGATGCAGCTGAATACCATTATTTTACATGGAGCGACTGCCTATCTGACCTTCACAACCCATTAACTGGGTAATACGATACCCCTTGGTAAGACTGATTGTCAGACTTTCGGGCTTCTGACGACCCGTAACGACTGTCAAAGATCCACGAATGACAGCCGGGACCAACTGCTTAACGTGCTTTCCGAGGCACGGAGGAGTCTCGGTATATAAAGATGGTCACCCATCCACGGACCAACCCCGGCAAGCGTAGCTTAACCTGATGGATCGACCCGTGCGGCTGTTATTACTTTGCCACGAGCTCCTTAACAATTAAATTAGAATCTAGGGAAACATATTAGTATTATTGGAGATATACTAGACAGTATACACGATGGAAACACGATCTGATAAAGTTGGCTCTATAAAATAAATTAGCTATGTTACCTCTTTTTGAGTAATTTTTTCCTCTATTCCCTTACTTTTTTATATAAATAAGTAATTTTTTTATTATGATTCATTTACTAAAATAAAGTAAAGCGAGCGGAGCGTTTATACACGATAGTTTTTTTTTAATTATTATTTACGAGCATTATGATGAAAATAACAACGAAAAACGTTGAAAAAGTGCAAAAGTATAGTTATTTTCTTTACTCTTTACACGTAAAGAAAAAGACTGAGACGATGGAAAAAGCTCGGTACGCCCTTAAGTATAAATTGCTACATAAACAAGTTAGTATCAAATAAATAAAAGCAATGTAAAATTAAAAGCATTTCTGCCCGTACTTACTTTTAAAACTGGACACACCATAAATATGTTATTCAGATATCCTAGCTACTATCGCCGAAGCTATACATGTTTATTTGCTGGCAGATTGAAAATTATAAAAACATCTCCTTCTAGGGCAGTTGCAGAAGAGCAGTGGTGGCGCAGTGGTAACATCCCCGACTTAAGAGTTGTAGGTCGTGGGTTCTAACCTAACCCAGGCAAGCACTCTTTGTATCAAAAAACAAAACATCAAAACGGTGAAAGAAAACATCGTGAGAAAACCGGCATGTTCAAAAAACAAAATCGAAGACAGGTGACATCCGACAATCGCACTGGGCCTGCGTGGTGGTTTATGGCCCACTCCCTCTCACAGACAAGAGGCCTGTGTGAACGTTTTCGGCTGATTATGCTTAAGCTAGGGTATTTATTTATTTATTTATTTAATACTTCAAGCACACAAATGTACAGAGGCGGACTTCGGCAGTATTCGGGTAATCAAACAACGAGCTTTTTAGGTCGATATATTAAATACCGAAGTCACCTATAGTCTAATCTGAAATGCTGATTGATCACTGTTTATACTTCACGACTCCTCAGAGGACAAGTAAAGATGTGGTCATTCCTATCTATATTGGTACTAACTTCATAAATATAGTAACTAGTCGTCAACGTCATCATTACAGGCGTCCCCCAAGCACGACCACTTTGTCCGGTTCTACTGCACTCTACTAGTGCTTACCACAACCAGTGGATTCCTGCGGTTGTCAACATAAACAGACTGTTTTATCATAGGCTCAGTCGGAGCTCACAGTGGCTTAACCATTGACTTTACCCGTCACTCTATTGATCTAATGGTCAAACCGTTATTATTCTTATGTTACTCCTCCATGCTTCGGTACTGGCTATAATCGAATTCTTTTGGAATTTATTACCAGCCAAAATCTGGCCACCGATTTTACCGCAAAATATTTTTATTTTGTTTAGATTTGGAAGACCGGGTGGTCAGAAGCCCAAAAGTCGCATAAACAGCCTTACCAAGGGATGTCGTGTTACCCAGTAATAGGCCGACTGCCTATCTGACCTCAATCCAGTTACTGGGGGATTACTCCATGTAAAATACTGGTATTCAGCTGCATCTGGTTAGACTGGAAACCAATCCCAACACAGTTGGGAAACGGCTAGGCAGATTCATTTATTGGAAGACCGTAGGTGGTTACCTACTAAGCAATCATATTTACCTGCATAGTTATAGGTACTGGAACTCAAAATATCTAAGGAGGGGGGGAAAAAAATTATTGGGGTGTCTAATCTAAGGGCAGAGGAAAAATTAAAAAGGCTAGCAGTAAAAAAAAACGCCATTTCTTATAACTTCAACCGTTGTCTAGATTTTACTCAAGTCGTTTACCAAGGGGCTCTCTGGGTAATATCATTTCGTTGATTATGACCTCCTCTAGCGCTCTTAGTACAATGGACCTCGTTTTACGGCGTCTTACTAAATTGCACTATTGCTATTATTTTTTTTATGTTGTTTGTCGACAATCAACATAAAGAAATTAACTTTCTTTGACTGTGAAAGATATGGAATGTGTTTTGTAAAGTGATACTGTCTAGATTTTTAAATATTGGCGTGATTTGCAGGTTTTTTTTATCGTGCTACATTATAATGTCTGTTAACTGTTTGAGTACTACGTAGTCAATAAGTTGCGCATAATAAGTTGTAGATGTCGCTGCTGCTATGACACGTAATCCTAAATAAAGAAAGAACAGAAAGAAAGAAAAATATCGCATAAGAAGTGACAATTGACAGAGAAGTTGTGTATTGTACATTGCATTTATACAGATGCTCGACATTAACCATCGATAAGTGGATCACCATACAGATAAATAGATAGATAGAATATCCACTCTTTATTATGTACACCATTAAAATTACAGATAAATGACATAATGTAGCAGGGGACTACTAAATTCTGACGGTGAATGTCGCTTTCACCTTTTTTTATTTCAATTTACGAGATATTATGTAGTTCATCTTAGCTTTTACCCAAATATGTCGGGGTCGGCTTCCAGTCTAACCGGATAAGCCGAATAGCAGTATTGTACTACGAGCTACTGCCTATCTGACCTCCACATCCTTCAAAATAGCTTCAAAGGCGAATCAACTAATCCCGAACCCGACACGTTTTTCGAGGCTTTTCCTCATTAAATGCAAAGGATGAAAGGGCCATCCCTACTATAGCCTCGTAAGCGTACTAATTTCAGCTTAGACGGATATTTCGCAGTTTGGGTCCGCGCCAGACCAACCTAATTAAGTTTGTCTTGTTAGGTAAATTATTAATTAATGTCTAAATCATTTCTAACAATGCCGCAGTTTTGGAACCAGTGAGTAGCTTCTGTAACTACTCGTACATTGAGTAACGTTCGTAGTTTTGTATGATTACGTCATAATATGTACTTGTGTTACTTGTGTAAAATGTTAGTAAGTCTATGCGCAGTGAGGAACCGGATAGAACTGGATGTTGTGGTGTAACTTTGGAGTTCGTTAGTTCACATTATGGAAGCAATAAATAAGTTGAGTAGGAAAAGCACTGAGTACGACTGGTCGGGATATCATCCAAGTGCGGATGGTACTGTGAGGGCTCGAACCTCACAGTAGGAGATTTACTGAATTACTAATATAACGAGAGGGACTCTATTTATATGGGGCTGATGCCCTCTGTATTTTAAGCTTCAGATAAATTATAAATCGCACTCCTTAACTAAATTTGTTCTACACGGAGCCCTCACTAGATTCTATCTGTCAGCCTACATTCCATATTTGAATGATTGAATGTCAGCCAGTATAATATTGTCGATGCTTGATCAAAGCATCAAGCCTCTACAGTACCCTGCAGTAAGTCTGGTGTCTGATAGTAAAATGCCAATGGTTTTATACCTTGGTGAAAACGTGGGGCAACAGCCACTCACTTTCATTCGTAAATTGTTCCTGACGACATGGTCTTCATTTGTTTGCAAAACATGCCAAAACCAAGGCAACATAGATACCTATCAAAGAGATTTAAGATACTATAGAGAGGCTATCAGAAGAAATGTCATACAAAAACAGTTATGCCATGTCTCAGTGACGCCATCTAGCAAAATTACATTAAATAAAAAAATAAAAAATACATTAAATTTTGTAAGTGTTTGGTCCAAATAAATGTTTTTTTTTTTTACATAATAGCCAAGTTTGATGGATGTGTAGAGTGATGAGAATGGATAAAGTGAGTAATGAGTATATAAGAGGAAGTTTGAAAGTGGCGCCAGTGACAGAAAAGTTGAAAGGAAATCGTTTGTCTTGGTATGGGCATGTATTGAGGAGAGACGAAACGCATGTGACTAAAAGAGTGATGAATATACATGTTGATGGATGGAGAGGCAGAGGAAGGCCAAAGAAAAGATGGATGGATTGTGTGAGGAATGATATGAAAGAGAAGGGAGTGAATGCTAGCGTGACAGTTGACAGGGTAGAATGGAAGAAGAAAACGTGTTTCGCCGACCCCAAGTAAATATGGGCTAAGGGCAGGAATATGATGATGAGCCAAGTTTGACCCGAATACCCGATACACTTTTACCGACACTAACTTTAGATTTAGCAACCGTCAGATAGTTTGTTATATCTAAGAACATTATTGAATTTAACTGAATACTCGATAAATTATAAAAGAGTAACGAAAATAAACCGTAGTTGAATCGAGTCATTTTATCACCACTATAGGTACAGGTTGTAGAAGAACATCTAGGTATGCACCGGAATTTCAAAAGATTTGTTGAGGCTGCCATACTTTTTTAACCGACTTCAAAAAGGAGGAGGTTCTCAATTCATTTTTTTTTTTTATGTTCCCCGATTACTCGAAGATGGCTGGACCGATTTGGATTTTTTTTTGTTTTGTTCGAGAGGGTATACATCAAAGTTAGTCCCACATAAAATTGATTAACTTTGTTCGGGTAGTTTTTGAGTTAGCTTCAATAATACGTATTTTTTCCTCACTTTTATATGGATGATGTTTTAGTTTGTTTTGCAGGTAGTGGTATTAGAATTTGTGTGGGGTAGGTACCACAACTAAAATGTAAAAAATAAAAACTATTTTACAAATAAATACAGCCGACTTCCAAAAACAACACTACAAAGTAAAAAATAACTTTAATTTCGGAAGTCGATAGAAAAAAACGAAAACACATTTAACCAGACACCGAATTCCGAAATTAAAGTTATTTTTCAGTTTGTAGTCTTCTTTTGGAAGTCGGTTGTATTTTTTTGTAAAAAAGTTTTTTCCTAACTAATATTATAAATGCGAAAGTGAGTTTGTTTGTTTGTTACGCTTTCACGCTAAAACGGCTAAGCAGATTTTAATGAAATTTAGCACATGGGTAGACCGTGGCCTGGATTAGGACAAAGAATACTTTTTATCCCGGTAGTGTTCCCGTGGGATAATATCCGAGCTGGTAAGAAATTCATCTCAGATACACGTTTAACCCATAGAGGCTACGTTTAAATAAATGTTTCATTACTAGTATTTATGTTACGACCGAACCCGAACCCGAGGTAATGCCTAGGTTTAACGAGAGGTTAACGCTAGGAATAAAAGTGGATGTTATGTTACCTACTTTTAGTGAAGCTTGTATTCCACGCATGTTTGGGTTTTCCATGGTCTATTAATGAAATAATAGAATAAGTTTAAGAGGTTGGTTGTTGTGATCATTTATACAATAATGTCGTTTTGCATCCTCGTCAAATTTAAGGATGTGGTATAGATAATCAACCCGAACAACTTTTTCCATGGTACCAACACCGTAATCGCGAAAAAAATATCAGCCGTCGAGTAGGTATTGAAGTTTTATATGGGACAGTTGAAAATTTTTTCGCGATTACGATGTTGGTCCCATGGAGAAAGTTATTCGGTTTGATGTTTTGTATCCCACCCTGTTTAACGAGGATACAAAACGACACGTATATCCTACCTCAAAATCAGCCTATAATGTTCCCACTGCTAGGGCACGGTCCTCCTCTGCCTGCGAGAGGGAATTTATGGGCCATAATCCACCACGCGAGCCCAGTGTGGGTTGGAGGATGTCACGTCATGTCTTAGAATTTTTGGTTGCTGGGTCATACCGGTTTCCCAACGATGTTTTCCTCCACCGTTTTAAAAGCAGTGGCGATGAAATTGAATACACAAATTAGAGTGCTTGCCTGGATTCGAACTCACGACCCCACACTCGTAAGTTGGGGCCGATACGACTGGGCCACCACTGCTTCACCTACCTACTTAAGAAAAATAACTCGATACGTCAGCGTCGTATTGTCGCCTTAATCTCGAATCTACATAATTATATTTTTTGAATTCGATGATAAATTATTTTTATTTCTCTATAAAAACTTTTTTACAAAAAAATACAACCGACTTCCAAAAACAACACTACAAAGTGAAAAATAACTTTAATTTCGGAAGTCGGTGTCTGATTAAATGTATTTTCGTTTTTGCCACCGACTTCCGAAATTAAAGTTATTTTTCACTTTGTAGTGTTGTTTTTGGAAGTCGGTTGTATTTTTTTGTAAAAAAGTTTTTATTTTTCACTTTTTAGTGGTTCACATGTGCTTACCCCTTCACAGCGTACTGGCGTGATGTTATGTTATGAACTGGTGTAAACAACAAACAGACATGAGATTTCAGCAATCCCAGTCCATTTGCTATCATTTATTGAGGAGTTCCGTTGCCTATCTCAGAAGTAAAAAAAAAAAAAGGTTCCGACGAATTGATAACCTCCTCCTTTTTGAAGTCGGTTAAAAAATAGGTTTATACAAACAAAATAATATTTTTGAAACTAGGTTAGGTCGGTGTTTCCTATCCTCTCTGAGATCTGAGACTACTCTCAGAGATCAAAGTCTGTTTTAAAATCCAGTCATTGTTTTGGTCAGAGGGGCAATTCCCGTATTTTTAACAACGTTTGCAATCTCATCTCAGTCTCAAGCTGTCAAAAATTGTATAGACTTTACCTACATTTTTGACATTTGATTGTCGCTGGCATGAGATTGCGACTTAAATTTGAACGATTTTAGTTACGAGAATTGGCCTTCTGATCAGTAACACGTTTTAAGTTACAAAAGCGTAATCCATCAAAAGCGGCCTATTTTCTGTCTGACTATCATCACTAATGAAACAAACTACAACTAACTTCAAGATCTAATCACTCACCAACATCAAAAAAAAAAAAAAAATGTTTTATTTCGTACACATTCGTAACATTAAGTTTAAATAAGGAAACACCGAGTCTCATATCTACATTAAACCATACTCTATTATTAATTCCTAAATATACGAGGATTAGAAATGCTACCTATTAACTTACTGAATGAAAATAATTAACACGTATGTTTTGAGACCCCACGGTAGATTATTTTTCATAGACCGACTGTATTACAAAAGCTAGCTTGAAATAAAAACTAAAAATACCTATTTTCGCCTCAGATTTTTACCTGGAACCTTACCTAACTCTTAAGTGGAACACAGCACAGAATGCATTATGTAACGGTCAAGGCTACGTTGTTTTCATTGCAAACTCTTGGCACCGCGCCGTTCAACTTAAACCGAAGGTCTTAAATAAGAATTTAAATTATATTCTTCGCAGCGGTTTTAGTTCATGAGCTAGCTCTGAAAGTAGTTTGAATAATTTATTGGAATGTAAAATGTGTGTTAGTTTATATGTTTTAAGTATGTTAAAAGTGTGTTAGGGTGTGTGTGTTTTAAGTGTGTTAAAGACATTTAATTTCTATATAATTAATGATTTGAGTTCTAAAAGCACTTATTTCAATTAAACCATTTACAAGCACTTTTTAATTGTCAAAGAGTTGGTCAATAAAGGTGAGCGTCCACTGGTCCCCGCCGGCCGCAACGCTCGCACGGCATGCAATGGATTTTGGTTTGCTCTGTATGAATTCATATAGCATTGCATCCACTATCGGTACCGCCCGCACCGAGCTCATCACAAGGTATTCTTATTTTTGAATTCACCACGTCATTGGGAAAACTGTGAACGTGGAGTGAGCTGTCAGTGTCATCCCACTGATGCTAGGGATTGACCAAGCATAACATTTACAATTTTATTTTCCACCAGTCTAGATAAAAAATTAAAAAAACACAAAAAATTGTTTAGTAGACTCGTACTATACACAAGCGGCACATTTGTTTATCATGAAGTAAATTAGTAACAACTAATGTATAATATTCTCCAAACATTGGTCGCTTCAAGTTTATTTCATGAACCCACATTCTACGTTTAGTGTTACGTTCTTCTTTTTCTGCTAACAAGCAACTGATAATAATAATATCTTCGTCAATCTCTATAGCAGACGACGTTTACTAACAACAACAAAAATACTTAGACTAAATAAAAATCCAGGCACAGTGGACGCATGCCATCGGCAAATCCGTTCAATAAGTTGCGTGCCGTGCGTGAGTTGCGGTCGGCGCGGACCAGTGGACGCTCACCTTTAGTCAGAAAGTTGAAGCCAGTTTTCCGTTTTATAAAGTAGATCTTTATGGAGATGAAAGGGCAAGAAACTCCATGAACATCCTTTGTAAATAGATTCTATATAGTGTTTAGTTTAACTTACTGCTCTTCGCAAAGTGTTCTGCAAACCACCTAGATTATAGATACGACTAGGGTTATCGGTCAGGCGATGAGTTAAGTCCTGCTAAGCTTTTTGTTAAACAGGATGTAATTTTAATCACCGTTAATCTCTTAAGGGATCATTGTACTCATAATTGTGAACAACTTTTACAATGGGACCAAACCTAAAATTGCGAAAAAAAGTCAGCTGTTCATTTTATGTTTGCATAACTCGTCAAAATGTAGGGAACAGTTGTTTTTTTTTTTGTGATTTCAGATTTCGTCACATAGTAAAAGTTGTTCATAATGATGAGTAGAATGATCCCTTTAGAGGTTAACGGTGATTTAAATTACACTCATAACAACATTCCTTTGACTAAAAACTTTTCCTATCATTAGTACCATACCACCTGCCATCCAAACATATCCATTGTTGAGCTTAGCTTGTGTGTTTTCGGCTTCAGACGCTGTTTTGATTCAATAAACTAACAAGGACTATCAACCGTGCTTATCGCATCATCAACATAGAAGGAAAAAAAACCAGCCAAATGCGTGTCGGACCCCGCACAATGAAGGGTTCCGTAGTTGAAAAGAATTTATCCCAAAAACAAACTTAACATTGTAATCCCAAAAAAAAAAAATATGTGATAAAATTACAAAATAATAATTTTCGGACTTTTTCCTTTTCTTGTGTCATAAGACCTTGCTTCTTGCCAAATTTCATTATTCTAGGTCGACGGGAAGTACCTTAAAGGTTTTGATTTACTTGCGAATATCAAAATATGTCGCATAAATGGCCGTATTTTTTTTATTGCGTTGAGGTAGAAGAAGAATTTTTAGAAACTCCAAGGGACCATAGACCTACGTATTTGATATTAATTTCAACTTGATACCTCCACGCGGTCCTGAGAAAAAGGGTCTTGACAGACAGACAGACAGACAGACGGACAACGAAGTGATTCTATAAGGGTTCCGTTTTTCCTTTTGAGGTACGGAACCCTAAAAAATAGAATAGAATAGGTACTCTATATGTAAACCATACAAATTATAAATATGTAGAAATTTTATATAGGATGACACAATGGATGGACAAAGCAATCTTTTAAAGACAACCTTTGGATGGAGTTTAAGGGAGAAGGAGAAACAAAACTGCAGATAGTCTGTCGTGTAACATTCATATACATATACAATAAATACATACATACATAAATACACATACTACTAAACTTAGATCAACCTCACACACCTCACACCCAACAAAACAGCTGACTACTACAACCCACCGTTCACACTATCTACTCCACTAAGTACAAGTAAAAACCTTCAGAAGCGTTTCGCACGCGTTCGTTCTTCACACGAAGTTTTATACCGAACGAAACCACAACGCAAGCATTCTGTCGACACCTTAATTGCCTTCATCGGGTGTTTATCACGCCACCAAACTACGTACTACGTAAAAATTGTTTTCTATGTAGTAAGTCGGTGATCTATCGCTTGTTTGTGTGGAGTAGACTTTATTTCTGGCAGCCATTTTTTTTTTGTGCGGTTGTGTTTTGAATTTGGAACTATTTGTAATGTTTTGACATTTTATTTCAAATGTCATTTCTTATCATATCTGCATCAAGCGTGTTATGTTTTAAAGCCACACAATATACACTTGCTATGTAGTAGCACAGAATTAACATGTGCATCCAAAAAGAGTATGATCATTGAACACACATGGAGAACATGCTACAAATAAGCATGATACTCACTAACAAACCAGCTTGCTTTTAAAACTTTTACGGACTGAAACGAAGTTGACATTCTGAAAATGATACAAAAAATTTCATACAAAATAATACCACGCCTATAGTCCATCGGTTTAGGTAACTAAATAAAGGTAAACAAAAAAAAAAAAACACGTTTCTGGTTAACCGACTAAACGTAATACCTGTTACTTAAGTTATGTACTGCTTAATACCTGTTACTACTTTATAATTTGATGTTCAACATACGTTTAGTCGGTTAACAAGACACGTGCTTTTTTTGTTTACCTTTATTTAATTACCTAAACCGATGGAGTATAGACTGCCGTAAAAAACCAAGACAAGGTACCTGTAATATGACGGTTCAATTTTTTTTTGCTTTGACAATAGAAAAATTTAAGAGAGTGCACTCGCTTACGACACTAGATCACGTGGCATCTTAATTAAAATGTACGCAAAACACGGGTATTGACGGTTTGTCTGTTTAGATTTGGTAAAATTAACGCCTGTGGGCGTAGTGTCATATCAAACACGAAAGGAAATACGCCTCTGGCCGTGACGTCAGTGAAAGTGTGCATGGCTATTCGTCAATTCGGATGAAGTCTAGTCTATTTAAATAAGTAATCCAATGGACGAACTGGTATTCTTACAGTGGAGACTAGCCATCTACGCGGTGCACAAGCGTGTGTGCAGACACCAGGTTCTCATTTTGCTTTAGACACCATTAGAATAAATCCGACAGTAAAACACATGGTAACTTAATCGAGATTTCATGTGCCTCAAAACAAAGTTGTATTTAATACATTACACTAACATGCAAATAAAACGTAAACTTCCAAAGCTTGTAAGAAACAAAGAAGCAAAGAAGTTTGCAAGCATGCTCACACGCTTGATACCCGCTGCAACTTCGGACAAACTTGGGAACACGCTTATTACTAAAGGCCCCGCTCCACAGCAGCCCACGGGTAAGCTACACGTGTACAGATCGCGTCATGTAAGTTTGCCGGTCTGAAGTAGGCTACAAATTCAATATCTTTTAGCCGCCTCTGTGGTATATACTGGATGGCTTTTTTTACCGTCTCGAAAAAAATAGGGTATATTAGGTGAACGGAGTAGAAGCGTATGGCATACCTAGTTTTTTTTTTTTAATAGCTTAGTCAGAAAAAAATATCTAAGTATCAATAAATACTACAAATTCGTTGTAAACTTTTCATTTTAGAACAATAAAAACATAAATTTTGAAGAAAAATAATAAATCCTTTAAAAATATCGAAATAAAATCATATGCAACCTACATTATGATTTGAATTTTGATTTTTTTTAATAAAAAAAAAAAAAAAAAAAAATAGATATGCCATAGGCTTCTACTCCGTTCACCGAATATGTCCTATTTTTTTCGAGACGGTAAAAAAAGTCATGCAGTAATAAGATCACCGGTCTCAGACCCAGAGGTCCCGGGTTCAATTTCCAGCGGGGACAAAATTTTCTGCTGGTTTGGTTGGTGGTAGCGCGTGTTCTAAGCCCGCCTGGCGTGCTACCACCATATCTAATCTAAGTCTGACGCCATAACAAAAATATCAACAGCATTGTTATGTTTCGGCAGTTAGAGAAAAGATAGCCAGGTCCTTGTGGTTGAGGATTCCGGCGAAGCTCGCTTCCACCTTCGGCCTGATCATCACTTACCGTCAGGTAAGATGAAGGCATGAGCAACCTCGATGTGGTTAAAAATGTATACTGGGTGTCCGGTAAAAAATAGATAACCTTGAAATAGCATCATCATCTTCCAACCCTTATCTCATATTACTTTTGGTCGGCGCAACACGTTTTCTTCTTCCATTCTCTCCTGTCAACCGTCACGCTATTCACTCATTCAACCTTGAAATAGTATATAATGTGTACCTATCTTTAGTCTTAAGATAAGCTAAGTTATGTACATTTGCTTTTTATCATTTCCTGTCGTTATTTTATTATTACTTTTTTGTCTTCTTTTTTGCGTTATTATAGTTTTAAATACTGTGTCTACACCATAGATATATGAAAGAAGGAGATATGCCCGGTAGTTGAAAATGTATCAGAACCCGATGTCGCTAGGTTGGCCCCACCACCGCGCCACTACTACACATGTAGTTCAATAAAAGCAATAGATACAAAGTCGCGCACACACTTGCAATTCATAAATCAGAACATACTACACAATCAATTATAAACCTTAACTCGTCACACACAGCGTGCATTTACCATGCACCGTACAACTTACTCACACAAAAACATCTGGCGCTATTATTGTGTTGTGCAAAAAGCAATTTATTTTACATATACGCTAGTGATTGACTAAATCGGAAAGTTATCGATACTTCCATTTATTACTGTACAAGAAAAATTTGGGGTCCTGAAAATAAAATAAAAAATGATATGTCCAGAAAGTATTATATATTTTAAATTAAAAAAAATGTATATTAAAAAAAAACACGAATCAATAAATTAAAACAATCCGGTTAAGTTGGTTTAGGCTGTGAAACCATAGGAATTGTTGAACCCTGTTATGATGTGTTTACTCACTGACCTGTAAAGTGGAGGTATTTGTTCAGTACTTGACGTACTCTTAATTTTGGGATTGCCCATTCAAAAAGCCTGCGAGTTTTCTTTAGAGGCTGGAACATTTCTGCCTTAAAGTGAATTGAGCATATGGTGCTACATTTTGTTGGGAACCAGTTAGGTGGCCTTCCTGTGGCATCAATCCATTATTTTTTTTGTATTTGTATCTTTTGGGAAGCTAAAAAGGTACTATAAGAACTTATTTATCATTTACATAATAAGTATCTTAAGCTATAGTCTATAGTCTAGGAACTAGTTGGCCGCTGAGACAGGGGTGAGGCGGCGGTTCGCAACGCACGTACTGAGTAATGCGCCCCCGCTCCTCCATCCCACCGCTCACATACCTAAGGCGCGATCAACTAGTTCCGCGCGGTCTATACTTCTTAACCTCACGATGAGTAAGCAGGTAGCAGGCAACAGGCGAATAGGCTTTTGTTATTAAAAAAAAACCCTTAGTTAAGAAATAGTTAAATATATGAAAACAAACACATGCCATACTCATGCATAACAAATAAATAGCATGAATATGTTGACTTATTTTAAGCAAAAATCACTAATATTTTATCTGAACCATACCGATTACTACAACGCATTCGAATCTTGTGGTGCATAGTTAAAGACTTTAGCGGAAGTAAAATACAAAAACCAAAAAAAAGTAAGGAAATAGCACGAAGATGCGATAATTTAAACCCAAAACCACTCCACCTAAACATTAATAAACTTACTTTACGCCCGTTGGTTATGCATTTCTCAACTAGGTAAAATAATCAAAAACAGTAAAAAAGATTATTTTACATTCTCAAAGGTTTTCCAACCGTACTTAAACGTCATCTTTTCAAGTGTTCCAACCGGGCTAAAACGGTTGACAAATTGAAAAATAAACTATAATAGCAATATAATATTCGTTAGGCAATCGACATTATTATCGATAGCCTACTTTAGTGGATCTTAACCTCATCACTATCTCGCCGCAAGACACAGCGGCTGTACTATGCGACGCTCCGCGTAAATAAAGTATCGTTTTGTTATTTTTACATTGCTTGTCCAGTCGCTTAGCGACATACTTAAGGTAGTGGTTAAGGAGCAATGTATTTGCTGCAAAAATAGTACAGCCGCTGCGATATTTGAAAACAAAAATAACGTAGTAAAAGCAAGAAATATTTTACGATTTGTTGTTTTTTATGATTTTAAAGATAAATACAGTAAAATACTTTTAATTACATATGGTAAGTGATTCCGTGAGATACGAAGTTTTTAATATCACTTCGGTTTTTGCAGGAAACCACTGAAGAACACGGCATTTTTATAATTTATCGTGACCACGGTCGAAAGCGTACTAGTTCGCGGAGACGGCCATTTGGCGAGTAAAGGCGCAGCGTGCGCATAACGCGTGGACACAAACACGCCCCCATGCCACTTCTCCTGTTTTTTATATTTCTATGGTCTACACCGTATCTTTAACCTTAGTAATATGTGGAAACGCCGTGGATTGTACATTAGCTTATTAGCGTTGTAATATTTACTGTAACATATATTGTACAATTGTTTGTTTTCCCCAAGTAAATAAATAAATAATGGACCTTATGGCTGTTCCAAAAAAAAAAATACAAAAAAAAATATATCCCAAAAAAATCTTAGGTAGTACTTACCTAAGAAAGAAAAACATACTAACTGTTTTTACCTCCTTTTACATTCTTGACCACAAATGAATGAATTCCATCGGTTATTTGCTGTATAATAAATAATAATGTACGTTCACTATGCCGACATAGAGGCAGTAATTTTTTTTTTCTCTAAAAAAGCGTATCTTAGGAACCACTTGGGATGTATTTTTTTAGAACGGCTCTGTGTTATTTTATATGTTACTTCAAGGTTATCCATTAATTACCAGATATATTGTATATTATCTATACTAAAACGGCAGCGCGCCATTGCATGCGCATCGGAAAGCCTGGTTTCAGAGTGGCAAACTTTCGTGGCGCGACCTATACTTAGCTTCGTTTTGTATGAAAATGCAGGCGGGATCGTCCACTGCGCCATGACTGAAACCCACGGCCACGCTACATACGAAAGCGTGACAGACAAACAAATAAACCGCACAGCAACCGTGGCTAACCTCTCCTTGCAAATCCTACGTAGCAGTGGACGGACAACTTAAATCGCTTAATCTAGTTAAACTAACTAGCTAGTAAACTAGTAACTAGATGACTAGCTAATAGTACTAGTTCGTCCTCACTTGAGAACGAACTATTTCCTTATTTGCCGCAAATTCAATAGAAACTTGTATAAAGTGAGTTATGGTGTAAATGTGAGAACTTGATGCGGGTTTAAGTTTTGATTGAGATTAGTTTGTTCTATCATAGGTGACAATTTCGTTTATGACTTGGTGTAACTCTGGTGTCTTTTAAGCCCTACTGCTGAGCGGACGGGCAGTGTTATTGGATTTTTCCATCTGGAATTTCTCCCGGGGTCTGGATTTGTGACGGTTGACGGTAATAGACTCGCCCCCTGTTGCTGGCGAAATGTTGCTGGTGAACTACAGGTACACCTCTGTCTACCCTTCGGGGCTTACAGGCGTGATGTTATGTACAGTTAGTAGGTACATTGGCAATCGAAACCCAATTGAGTGAAATTAAAACTGTACTTGAGCCTCGAGTTTGATTTTCAGGATAAAGTCCGGTCGCTAAACAGAAAGAATTTTGTACAATGACCCCTCATTACCTATCTCTATCGCTCGCACACAAATGTATTGCCGTCGCGCTCGCACATAAAGGACAGCCCTTGTCGTGAGCGCGACGGGAATACATTTGTGCTCGAGGTTAGAGATAAGTAATGAGGGGTTATTATACAAAATTCTTTCTACTTCACGACTGGGCTTCAGCTGGGGCATTTGGACAGAAACATGTTAAAAAACTACATTGAAAATAATCACAAAAGCGACCTGTAACCGAAGATTGTACCCGCTATATACAACATTATTTTTAGTATATGTGAAACCTGAATATAGTTTGTTCAGAATAAATAACTGAATAGATTCCAATATTTTTTTTATACCGTGTTATATTTTGCCCCAAAAATCTTTAAAAAAAGTTACAATATGGACACCGCGCGACGAACACAAGTCACGGCAGGTCATAGCGGCACTAGGCACGGGCATCTCGTGTTGATCATGTTTTTGTACAGATAACCAGGTAACATAACAAGCTTAACTTTGTGATTTTTCATGATACAGTTTTGAAATTTTGTACATAGATTCTTTACATAAAAATACTAGACACGTGTTTCGGGTTTCGCATATACTAAAACTGATGTTGTATTCCAGGTGTAACTTAAATAGGTAACGCACAACCTTTTAAGGAGTCACTCATCATTCAAAAGCAAAAAAAATCCTAACAACCAAACCATAACATTAACCTATAGAAGATACAGAAATTTTTGCAAGGAACTTTTAAAAAAGATAAAAAGTGAACATGATAAATTGGAACTCCAATCTGCGGCTAAAACTAATAACAAAATTTTATGGAACAAAATAAAAGACATTACCCACACAAAAAAATCTGAAAATGAGGCTAGACTGCTAATTGATACCTTGGATCCTATTTCTTCTACTAACAAAATCAATGAATTTTTTGTTAACATCGGTAAAAATATCGCTGACCGCTGTAGTTCTGGTAACATTGTCCCCTCACCACCGCTCAAACCTCACCCCCATTCGATGGTTTTTTTCCCCACGGACCTGGCAGAGATTGATAATATCATTCATAGTCTGAAGTCTGAGTGCGCTGTTGGCTATGATAACATCTCCACCGGCATTGTGAAGAGATATAGACAGATCCTCATTCCTCCAATCGTTTTTATCTGCAACCTTGCCATTGACTCCGGCAAATTCCCAAAAGCCTGGAAAATTGCAGAGATTCGCCCCATCTTCAAAAGTGGTGACGGAGCCTGTGTCAATAACTACAGACCAATTTCCATCCTGCCAGTCTTGTCTAAGGTATTGGAGAGGATCATGAAGAAGCGCTTGGTTGACTACCTTGAAGGCAACTCACTGCTATCCCCTTCTCAGTACGGTTTCCGATATGGCTTGTCGACCAGCGACGCCATTCACGGTTTAACTAAGTTTGTTTCTGAAAAACTCGACGAAAACAAAAAGGTTATAGTAATCTTTATGGACCTTGCCAAGGCCTTTGACACAGTCTCCGTCCCTCTGTTGGTGAAGAAGTTGGAGGCCATTGGTGTAAGAGATGCACAACTAAAGCTTTTCTCCGATTACCTTACTAACCGATTCCAGAGAGTTAAGGTAGGTGAGTGGACTAGTGGTGATCTTCCCGTCGTGCACGGCGTCCCACAGGGCAGTATCCTTGGCCCCCCTTTGTTTCTGACCTTCATCAACGACCTCTGTGAACTCTTGATGCCCAGCGGAAGGATCATTACTTTCGCTGATGACACAGCGCTTTTGTTTGAAGCCGACACCTGGCCCGAAGTTTACAGTTGTGCACAGATGGGGTTCAACTTGGTGTTGTCATGGCTGGCTAGTAATAGACTCGTTCTCAATGTTGATAAGACAAAGTATATTTCTTTCTACATAAAAAAACTTTCGTGTTCACTCGATGATTTCAAAATTACCGCTCATTCATCCTCGTGCATTTTGTCCCATAGTGCTTATTGCTTATGTCCCCACCTTCTTAAAACAGATTCAATAAAGTACTTGGGCGTTATGCTAGACAGCACACTAAGTTTTCACCCGCACATACATGCTCTTTCCGCTAGGATACGTAAACTGATATTTGTGTTTAAAAATCTTCGTCATGTTGCGGACTCTGGCTTATTGAGATCAGTATATTTTGCGTTATGCCAATCGCTAATCTCGTACTGTATAACTGTATGGGGTGGTGCGACAAAAACATCAATGCTCCGGATCGAACGTGCACAGAGGGCCGTTCTAAAGGTTAGTAATTTCATGCCTTTTTTTGATTCCCACTAGAGAACTTTATGAGCGAACTGGAGTGTTAACTGTACGTCAACTTTTCATTTTAAATACGATCTTGCGCAAACACTCTCATCTTACCTATAATCCTACTTTATTTGAAGGTAAGCGACGTAAACACGCTGTCTGTCCCACAACTCAGTTCCATACTGCTTTCTCCCGTCGACATTTTGGTTTTCTTGGAAACTATTTATATAACAAAATTAACGGAATTTTGTCAATTTATGCCCTACCCAAACAGAGTTGCAAAAAAACCCTCTCTATCTGGTTACAAAAATTGGACTATGACGCCACGGAGCAGCTACTTATGGTTCCTTCGTAATGTTTCATGTTTTTCGGGTTCTTGACTGTAACCAACACCATTCACATACACACACTCACACCATCATTCTACCTCTCCTTACACATTACACACGCAACACACACACACACTACACACACGTAAAGTATACAAATTTTTTTTTAATAATTTACTATTGTTAATAGATTAAATTCGGGGTGAGAGCCTGGTGATCTGTCACACAGGGTATCCTAGTATGGACGCCAGTCTCTCACAAAGGATCATATTTTAGGTTTTGTAACATACTTATTATTCTTGTCTCTATTTATAAAATAAAACTAACTTTGTGATGAGAGAAATAAAATAAAGATTTATTATTATTATTATTATTTGTCTTTGGCTTATCTCGGGACCCTGGGGTCCCGGACCTTTGGAAGGCGTACGAGGGGCCGAAGCCAACTCGCAGAGGCCCCTTAGACAATTTTAAATGACGAGGAGGCACCAGCCGACGATTATCCCTGTATGCACTATGCAAGTGCACCCAAGGACAACCCCCGGTTGGTGCAGGACTATTGCAGAACATGACAACAAAACACATTGGGCCTATGGGTTTGGGTGGCTACATGGATTGGGTACCTTGAACTATGGAAGAACTATGTCCCCTGCCTGACCAATGTTATATAATATACACAGATAAATTGGCAGGGGGTGACTTGCACACTCAATAATGGGCCCCCGGAAACGGTCGCTAGCACATAGTGACGTAGCGACAAGGGGCAACATGTCCTGAGGAGCTTGAGGAGTGGAGAGGTATTCCACGGCTCTCAGAACAATCCCAGAGCCCGGAAGATGGTCAAGATCCCTACAAGCACTTACTGGAATACTTCCTTCCTCCGAGCACGTTTGCTCTTGCGAATCTCCACTCAAGCCGGCCAATAAAGGCAAGAATGAGGTGGGAGCTCTGTTCCCGTCATTGTTTACTCCAGCCGGCCAATAAAGGCAAGCCAGAGGTGAAGAACAAGACTTCTCCCGGGAAATAGGGTCCGTGGGGTCGCTACTGCCCAACAGCTCGCCACATGCTGCCCTGCGGGTTCACGTATCTCTCTTGGTCTGGCTCCTCACCCTAGACCTGTTTCGGCAAAGTAAACTCCATCGGCACAAACCCAGAGTTCGGAGCGCGCAAGCCCCACCACGACGTCAACGTAGAGATACGGCGGTGGGGTTATTATTATTATTATTTCCTTTATTTCGTTAATATATACATACAAATTACATTTTTAAATATTAGAATATAAAAATATAAAAACATTTAAAAATATAAAACATAGTAGCCCACCGGTATCGGGAACAGGGTCCAAGCTACCGGCGGTCAGGGCTCCAGAGAGAGGAACCTCCTAACAATGCGCGCCGTGTCCAGAAGTACCGCTCTCTGAATCAGGCCCTTAATCCAGCTACCCAACGAGAGCCTCCTTAGATGTTGGTCGAGGCTCTTGGCAATTAAGCCATTGGCTGATACGACTATCGGCACAATGATCGCTGAGTCCACATCCCACATGTCGACAACCTCGCGAGCCAAGTCAAGATACTTGATTTGCTTATCTTTCTCGGCTTTCACGAGGTTCCCGTCATGCGGGACCGTTATGTCAATAATCATTGTGCGCCGCTCTGTTCGATCCACCACCACTATATCAGGCTTATTGGCAACAATAGTCCTGTCAGTGATGATGGATCGATCCCAGTACAATGTGATATTTCCATTTTCGAGAACTGGGTCGGGCACATACCTATAGTACGGCACTTCCGATTCCGCAAGGTTGTATTTCAGTGCAAGTTGCTGATGGATAATCCTGGCTACAAGGTTGTGTCTATGCAAGTACTCTTCGTTAGCAAGACGAGAACACCCAGAGATAATGTGTCGGATTTATTTATTTATTATTATTATCATTATGAACAACTTTTACTATGGAACCAAACCTGAAATCGCAAAAAACCCATCTCTTCCCCACATTTTGACGAGTTATGCGAATTTAAATGTAGGGAACATCAGTTTTTTTTCGTAGTTTCAGGTTTGGTCCCATAGTAAAAATTGTTCATAATGATGAGTGCAATGACCCCTTAAGAGATTGTACGTTATTTATGGTGCACCTTGTATAGCTATAGTTTTAATTCGCCCCTGGGCGGCGGCCGCTGCTAGATGCACCATTGTCAGCATATGTCGCAGCATCATGCTGAGATAGGCCTTTTGGCCTCGTACAGGACTGTCTGTTTTTTTTTTATTTAATTTTGTTTTTGTTTTTATTTATTTTTGTTTTTTTTTTGTTTTCAAACTTCTTCTTCCTGTGCGAGTCACATTAAATACTTTTTAGGGTTCCGTACCTCGAAAGGAAAAAACGAAACCCTTATAGGATCACTCGTGTGTCTGTCTGTCTGTCTGTCCGTCTGTCACAGCCAGTTTGCTCCGAATCTAATGGACCGATTAAGTTGAAATTTGGTACACATATGAATTTATGTGATCCAAACATGGACGGGTAAAGTAAATAAATTAAATTTGAATATAGAGGTCACTTTTGGGGGGCAAATAAGAAAGTTTAAAAAAAAAGTTTTGCAAACTACACCATGTGGCATTTCAAAAGAAAGGGCTTACTATGAGGGTCTCAAATATATTTTTTTTATAATTTTAAAATAAATTGTTTTAAAGTTATTTAAGAAAATAGACGAAAGTTGACCATTCCCCCCCCCCCCCCCCCCCCTTATCTCCAAAACTACTGAGCCTAAAATTTTGAAAAAAATACAGAAAATAGATCTTTACCTGTAGATTACAGGAAAACCTATAAGAAGTATGTGGTCTTAAAATAACATAGTAAATCTATCAATATTGTGAGTACAAACTTACATTTACAGTTGGAATGTATGGGAGAACATGTTTTTCAACTACAATGTTAAGTTTGTTCTTAAGATAAATTCATCCCAACTACGGAACCCTTCATTGTGCGTGGTCCGACACGCACTTGGCCGGTTTTTCTTTCTTTCTTTTCATATTTCATGCAAACCAAGTGTGTCACCGTTTACTCGCACTGCAGCACAAATGACGTATTTCAGAACCACAAATTTTATTAGTAATGCCGTCTATAATAAACGGCGCGACGATTCCGTGCTCTGTGATTTTAAACATAATATTTATTGCATAATTGAGACAACCATACAGAGTCTATCAATGTGCCAGCCTTTTCCCAACTATGTTGGGGTCGGCTTCCAGTGTAACTGGATGCAGCTGAATACCAGTATTTTACATGGAGCGACTGCCTATCTGACCTCCACAACCTTGTAACTGGGTAATACGATAGGTACCCTTTGGTAAGACTGCTTGTCAGACTTTCGGGCTTCTGACGAACACAGGACACACGATTACAGGTGTAATGACTGTCAAAGATCCACAAATAACAGGCGGGACCAACGGCTTAACGTGCTTTCCGAGGCACGGAGGACAACCTCGGCAAGCGTAGCTTAACCTGATGGATCGACCCGTGCGGCTGTTATTACTTAGCCACAAGCTCCTCACCAACCATACAGAGTAACACTTACTATTAAACAAGACAGATTCTTTGGGAATTATTAAATTACAGTTGGAGATTGTCACTATACGGTTTGGCTGTCTTTAGACTGATTCGCCCTATCCCCTTGTACTAGTATAAAACTTTATCACGACCGGATAGACTTCCTCAACCCTAGAAACAATAGATTCTCACAAGTTCCAGTTACAGGTAACTTTGTTAAGCAGATTGATTACATATGTAATAAATTATAATACAGTTAAATCAATTAGATTACATGATTGGAATTTTCTGTGTTGTTTGTGTTTGGGTATGGGTATAGGTGTATGTATATGTTTCTGTATGTGTACAGTTATGTGTGCTTTATTATTTATTTGCCTTGTACCAATACAACATTACATTTTCAGTGTTGTTGTAGTCTATTTTTTTTTTTTTTGCATATATGGCTCTCAAGATTCCCTAATTTAAAATATTTACTTACTTTGTTGTAGAGGGTAGGACCAAACTAATTGTGAAATTTGTATGCAAAAGATGTTGCACACAAACCAGCGGTGCCCATACATTTTCTTAAGCAGATCGACATAGCAAAAATTTGACTAAGAGATCGACATTTTAACCGTTTAACCCATCAAATATTTATCAAGAAAAAAATTTGCTTAAGTAAAACCACATTGGGTGCGAAGTGTCAAATCTGTATTAAATTTTTAATCATCCAATCATCCAATATTAGAAAAATATATTTTTTTAAATATTATGTTTGTGTATGTCGCTTTTTTCTTTAGCAAAAAGCTACAGTTTTGGTCGATTTGGTCGAAGGTCCATTACTGATAATTTTAGCTATCCTCGGCGATCGACCTTAAAACCTCTCGCGATCGACCGTATGGGCACCTCTGTTGTAAACTATACCTAATCGTCGCCTTTTTTGCATAGTGCGGCTTCATTTTATGTTGCGCCATGATCTCTAGTTTAGTGAATAATTTTCGTACGGTGAGGACTCCCAGTTCTGAGTAAAGGAGGTGTGTCGGATAAGTATACTTTTTGCAAGAAATAACTTTAAGTACCATGCGTTAGGCTCTTTCGACAAACAACATGGTGGTTTTTGAAGTTCCTTTCCAGACATTCAAGCATTAAGGAACCTTAGCAATCTGTATAAAGATGCATCTAGTATTTTGGGGAAAATAACAAACAATGTCCGATCATTGTCCTACGAAACAGGCAATATTGTAGTACAGTAGTATTGTAGAATAGGGAAACGTTTGAAGCGTACGTGGTATCGTTTCATTGCAATCACCAATCAACCTGCGTAGCGCGCCGATTATGTAAATGTCAAGACCGTTTGTCGAAACAGTGATACCGTGGTATTTGCACACTGCTGGGTTTAGTATTATGTGGTTCTAAATTCGTAATCTAGCCTAGTATATCCACTTTTGGAAACAGTCATTCGTTGAATGTCCATTGATACAAATTTCTTGTGTACAAGCCGTGTATAAGTGGCTAGGCGCCCCGTCGCGCGCCGGCAACAAGTCTCATATTTCTCAAGGACAATCCTAATGACGTCGCGCGGGGAGCGGGACGCGTCAGTGGATATTAAACTGCACTACATTTTGTGTTTATTGTAAAAACATGGAATTCATTTGACGTGCCGTTGACATATTGAGAGTAATTTTGCGGACTAAATGTTGTAGCAATTTTCAAAGAAATTTTTTGTATTACTTCATTATTTTCAAGTCATACAAAAAATTGCTTTCTATATGACTTCGGTTATTCTAGCAGCAGTTTACCTCGACAGAACTTATTTCCTGTCTGAATTAATTAAACTACCTACTTACCTACTCATTAAATAGATATTAATTTCATTCGTATTAATAAAATTTCTAAATCCCCAAACACTTATCAGAATCTTTGATTCCCAACACCGGGCAATCGAGAAATTCCTGTATTATTTTAACGGTAGGTAATATTTGCTGAACCCTATTTTGCCCGCATGACCCCCGGGGCCGGATCGAGACAAATATTTATTTGTGCAATCCGGAAGGACGTCGTTTATTGCCATCCCCTTAGATATAACGGTGATTGTAATAGTAAAAGTCCCATTAATCGGCAAGGGGAATGCCAAACGATTTCATTCAGAGTTTCGAAAGTACGATGTTACAATTTGTGGCAATTTAGGTTTAAAATACGAAAATAGCGGTATAATTTGTGTTTACAGTATTTGAAATGGCTTTATTAATAACATTAATTTGCTTGCCTATCCTATATGTAAATTTGTTATTACGCTACGCTTGCCGGGGTTGGCCTGTGGATGGGTGACCATCTTTACATACCGAGACTCCTCCGTGCCTTGGAAAGTGCCCCGGTGGTGGTCCCGGCTGTCATTCCTGGATCTTTGACAGTCGTTACGGGTCTTCAGAAGTCCGAAAGCCTGACAACCAGTCTTACCAAGATGTATCATGTTACCCAGTAACTGGGCTGTGAAGGTCAGATAGGCAGTCGCTCCATGTAAAATACTGGTATTCAGCTGCATCCGGTTAGACCGGAAGCCGACCCCAACATAGTTGGGAAAAGGCTAGGCAGATTGATTGTATATTTGTAATTACGTTCTTGAAAACGGCCCTACCGATTTCGATGAAAGTTGCAATATAGGGGTTTATGGGGGCGAAAAATTAATCTAGCTATGTCTCATATCTGGGTAAATTCTTTTTCTCTATTTCCACCCGAGCAGAGATCGGTCGCCCGGGTACAATACAATTATTACACAACTAATTATTTTCACTAGGTACTAAATTAAATGAATAATTAACTAACTATAAATAAATACAAACAAAAGAGCACTTAGACGTCGAAGTCTTCGTCCACATCGCTGTCATCCGGAAAGGGTGCCCGGAAGATTGGCAACATTGCCACGTTGAATGGCAATGCTAATTCTTTGACCAAAGAACGAGCCACCTCTCTGGTCGCATGAAGTGTCGGCAAGTCGGCGAAAAACTTCCTCAAAACGGAGACACGCACTCGGACCCCATGATCGGAGCGTTTCGACCCCAAGCGGCTCAAAACTGTTGTTTTGCCGTCGTTTTGCAATTTTTTTTTCTTCCTATTTTTAATTCCTTTTCAATATAAGTACTTACTTCGACTCTACACGGGACCAGAGGGCAGAGACAGAGGCAGAGAGCTTTTTTAGCCCAAAGAATTACAGCAGCATAGCCATCCAACGTGGCAATGCTACCGCCTTTTGGGCACTTTTCCCATTGACAGCGATGTAAACGAATTTTTTGATAGCCTATGAGCTCTTCCCCTTTTTAGAGTCCCGTAGCCAAAGTGCAAAAACGGAACCCTTATGGATTCGTCATGTCTGTCTGTCTGTTTATCTGTCCGTCCGTATGTCACAGCCACTTTTTTCCGAAACTATAAGAACTATACTGTTGAAACTTGCTAAGTAGATGTATTCTGTGAACCGCATTAAGATTTTCACACAAAAACAGAAAAAAAAAAAAAAATTTTGGGGGTTCCCATAATTAGAACTGAAACTCAAAAATTTTTTTTCATCAACCCACACGTATGGGTTGATGAAAAAAAATATTTTAATATTTATATATGGATAGGTCTTCAAAAATGATATTGAGGTTTCTCATATTATATTCTTTTTCTAAACTGAATAGTTTACGCGAGAGACACTTCCAAAGTGGTAAAATGTGTCCCCCTCCCTGTAACTTCTAAAATAAGAGAATGATAAAATTAAAAAGAATATACGCATTTTGGCCCCCTTATCAGCCCCTGACGGATATACGTCGAATTACCAGTAATCCTGTATACTTGTACATAATATATATATATTTCAGTGTTAGCTTGTACATTGTAATTAAGGTAAATAAGTACTTACATATTTTAGGTACTTTATAATAGGTCTTTACCTATGAAATTGCCGTTCTGCATTAGTGGTCTATTTGCGTCAAATTGGCAAGGTAAAAAAGCTTGACAAATGGGTGCCCCACGAACTCAATGATCGCCAGCGCGAAGTACGCGTCAAGACGTGCCTTGCACTGCTCAACAGACACACAAATGAAGGAATTTTGAACCGCATTGTTACCTGCGATGAAAAATGGATTCTGTTTGATAACCGCAAGCGCTCAGCAAGTTGGTTGGATCCTGGTTCAGCACCTAAACAATGCCCTAAACGAAAACTTACCCCTAGAAAAGTGATGGTCACTGTTTGGTGGTCTAGCGCCGGTGTGATTCATCACAACTTCTTACCAAACGGGGTGAGCATTACTTCAGATGTGTACTGTGAAGAACTGAACACAATGATGGAAAAGCTGGCACATCTCCAACCAGCATTGGTCAATCGCTCGTCTCCGCTGCTCCTGCACGACAACGCGCGAGCTCATACTGCACAGCAGATGGCCTCCAAGTTGCAAGAACTGGGGTTGGAAGCTCTCCGTCATCCGCCCTACTCACCAGACCTTGCGCCTACAGACTACTACTTTTTCCAGAATTTGGATAACTTCTTGGCGGGAAAAAAATTCAATACCCGAGAGGCAGTACAAAATGCCTTTGAAGAATTTGTTGCCTCCCGTCCAGCTGATTTCTTTAAGAAGGGCATCAATAAACTGCCACTGCGTGGGCAAAGATGCATTGATTGCATGGGTGATTACTTCGATTAATACAAATAAAAAATGCATGAAAAAAATTCGTTTAAATTTTTTCATACAAAACGGCAATTTCATAGGTAAAGACCTATTATTTCGTACGTCAACCCTATCTCACAGAGGCCTGTGTCCCAGCAGTGGGAACATTATAAGCTGATTAGGCTATGCTATACTTATGCTATATACTTCGTAAAAACAAGCCTAAATATAAAGCAATATAAAAAGTACATCAAAAGGAATAAATAATATATCATAATATTATTAACATTGAAAAAAGAAACAGCCTACGTGCCTACTTCAAGACTCACGTTACCGAATTTATTTATTCCAGTACAATACGTAAAAAGCCGATTTACTTTGTAAACGTGAATAATAATTTTATTGTGTGTACATAATGTTCGCAATATTGTGAATCATTTATAACGTTATTATTTGAAAAAGAAAATAAGTGAACTGTGGCAAGATGAAATGTTCAAATACGGTTCAACAAGATGTTTTTTTCAATAAAATTATGTTTTAGGGAGCAATTAAAGAGCACAATATAAGGTGTTAAAAATTAATTTTACAAACTTTAAGAGGTGCTTTGGACCAACGAACTGAATAACTTTTACTATCGGACTAACTTTGAAATCGCAAGAAAAAAAAACCGGCCAAGTGCGTATCGGACCACGCACAATGAAGGGTTCCGTAGTTGGGATTAATTTATCCCAAGAACAAACGTATCATTGTAGTTGAAAAAAATGTTCTTTCCATACATTCCATTTGTAAATGTAAGTTTGTACTCACAATATTGACAGATTTACCATGTTATTTTAAGACAATAGACTTCTTATAAGTTTTCCTGAAATCTGCAAGTAAACATCTATTTTCTGTATTCTTTTCAAAATTTTAGGCTCGGTAGTTTCAGTAAGTAACTAGTTAGGTAGTAGTTCTCATAGTAAGTCCTTTCATTTGATATGTCAGACGGTGCAAAACATTTTTTTTTAATTTTCTTATTTGCCCCCCAAAAGTGACCCCATTTTCAAAATTAATTTATTTACTTTACCCGTCCGTGTTTGGGTCTCAGAAATTCATATGAGTACCAAATTTCAACGTAACCGTACATTAGATTCGGAGCAAATTGGCTGTGACAGACGGACGGACAGACACACGAGTGATCCTTTATGGGTTCCGTTTTTTCCTTTTGAGGTACGGAACCCTAAAAACAGCTGTCCCATTCAGTTTAGAACAGTAGGTAGTTAGTATAGCAGATTTTTTTTTTCGCGATTTGAAAGTTGGTCCCATAGCACAGATGAATACAGATGGGACACTGCAAAATCATTTAAATAAAAGGTGACTCTTGCTACGACACAATAAAGTGCAATTCAGGTCGCACAACGCTTCATTATCTACAGTTATATTCACCTATAAGTTGTCTCTCTTTCTATCGCGTAACTCTTATACCTTCTGACTCGTTAGGGTTGTCTTCTTTTACGACGCGGCGCGTGAGTGAGTATCGAACTAACGTACGAGCGAACCGGTGCGCGGCAGCCCACACTGAATTGACCCAGTGAGATGAGCCCGCCGCGTACTTATAGCTTCATACCTATACTGCGGAGTGTCCCATCTGTATTAATCTGTGCCCATAGTAAAAGTTATTTAGTTCGACGGTCCTTAAAGTTTCTAAAGTTAGTTTTTTAACACATTATAATGTATTATAGTTTTGTAATGAATACAAATAAATATTTTTTTTATGGTAAGTGCATAACCAGAGGAAAAAATGCCTTCCACCAACCAAAAGTATAAAATGAAGAAATCGAAATTTAAGACCGCGTTCACACTGTAGGCCGCTCGCTCACAGTCAGCTGTCACAATCACTGGGATAATTGCGTAACGCACTTAGTGTGAGTTACACCAAAGTTTCCGTCAAAATTAATTTTAACAGTAACACCATAATTATTCTTGCTCCGCCATTTCAAACGAGTTCGGAGCATGGACACGATATTCGACGCGTCTGACAGAAGTGACAGATATTTAACAATGATTTTAACCAGCGAAGCGTGGGCGGTTAAGGTTACAGTTAAAGTTTTGACGTCAGCTAACAAATTGTCAAATGGAACGACCCATTTTTTATCTAACTGGTACTTTAACAAGCGTGGGTTGCACCATCTTACTTTAACAATAACAAACAACGCACTGAAGGTGCGACCTTTGTTATTGTTAAAGTAAGATGGTGCAACCTGTTACGTATGTGTATCAGTCTTTATAAAATATATATTATCTGTGGTATTTCCGGATCCTGTTGTCTTGTCACCGACTCCGATCGCTCGTCATGCAATGGCTGAATACACGATACATAAAATAGTCTGGTCGTCTTATTTATCTATAATATCTGGCCACCCGTCGTAACATGGTGTCAGAAGATACAGAAGAAAAAGAAGTCACAAAAAACCACAAAAGTAAGTGCCGCAAACAGTCAAAAAAAAAAAAAAAAAAAATTTCGAGTAAAACGTCGCCGCGTGGTCCAGCCCTAAAATGCCGGAAAATAAAAACGCAAATAATACAAGTTATCCCCTGCCGCCGAGTAATTTCAGCTTAGATATCAACAACTCGAACATGCCATTGGCTTGGAGAAATTTCAACACAAGTCTAGAGATTTACATGATAGCCAACAATTTAGAAGAACAACCAGACAAACGAAAGGTAGCCATTTTACTACAAATCATAGGCCCAGACGCTCTTCAGATATTTTACTCGTTTAACATACAAATTGACAAGATCACCTATAAGGATTTACTCGCCAAATTTGAAGACTACTTCACACCACGTGTCAATATTTCCGTCGAAAGACATAAGCTGTTCAACAGAAAACAAGGTCCAGATGAAGAAATTGAGACATATGCCACGGATCTCAAGAATCTAAGTATCCAATGCAATTTTGAAGGTCTTGCCGATGATATAGTAAAGGACATATTCTCATGGAACTTAAATTCATCTTGCTCGTACATCAGAGAACGTATCCTGATCGAGAAACCATCAACATTTGATGCCGCCGTCAGTCTCGCTAAAACACTAAGAAATACTAGGTTACAGGCTAAAGCTTTATCAAGCCAAGAAGTAAGTGTCGTTGCCAGTCGTCAATCGCATCACAGTCGCCAAACACATCGTAGTCAAGAGAGTCGCAATCAAAAAAGTCACAGTCAAAGAAGTCACAGTCGTCAAAGAAGTCATAGCCGTCAAGAAAGTCAAAGTCATCAGTCTCAAACAAGTCAAAGTCGTCAATCAAGTAAAGCATCGTCCAGTCAAGAACCTCAATCCAAACAGTCAACCAAGAATTGTTCCAGATGTGGTCAAGTTCACCGAACAAAATGTCCAGCCATAGGAGTCATCTGTAACAACTGCCACAAGCCCAATCACTTTGCCAAGTGTTGCCGCAGCAAACATGTGAGATCCATAGAAGAAGAAGAAGAAAGTACGGGTACTGATACTTATTTTCTAAATAGTCTTTTCACTAATGAGATTTCTGTCAGCATAAAAAACCCTTATCATACAACTTTGTCCATAAATAGTAAGAATGTAGACTTTTTACTTGATACAGGTGCTGACACTAACATTTTATCATTTAACTCTTATAAAAAACTTAATTTGCCATTGAGTAGTTTAAAGAAAAGTAGTCACAAACTATCAACCTTTAGCGGTGAAGTATTACCGACTGTAGGTCAATGCATTCTGTCTGTCACACATAACAACAAACTATACAATGTTAATTTCCACATTATAGATATACCCTGTAGGAATATTATTGGTCGCAACAGTTGTGAGAATTTAAAATTAGTTAAAAGAGTCCATAATGTCCAATTTCATGAGTCACTCAATGTATCACAGCTTGACAAATATAAAGATCTCTTCTCAGGAATAGGTTGTCTTAAAGATTATGAATGTCATTTGTCAATGAAGCCTGATGCTGTACCGTCTATAGATGCCTGTCGTAGAATTCCATTCAGTCTCTTAGAACAATTAAAAGAAGAATTAGCCATGTTAAAAAAAAATCAAATTATAGTCAAAGTCGAGGAACCTACTGAATGGGTAAGCTCAATTGTAATTGCATCAAAGAAAAATGGTAAACTACGCCTGTGCATTGATCCAAGAAAACTTAATAAAGCCATTATGCGTCCTCATTATCAATTTCCAATTATTGATGAAATTAAATCCAGCCTCTCTGGTTCACAATATTTCACTACCCTAGATGCAAACAAAGGTTTTTATATGCTAAAGTTAGATGAAGCTTCCTCAAAACTATGTACATTCATCACACCTCAAGGTAGATATAGATTCCTAAGACTTCCCTTCGGGATAAATGCAGCCCCAGAACTGTTTCATTCCATCATGACAAATAGATTCAGTGATATTCCAGGAGTCAAAATCATGATGGATGATTTCCTAATTTACGGTCAAACTAAACAAGAACATGATTTTAGGTTAAAACAAGTCTTAGATAGAGCTAGAGAAATAGGAATAAAATTTAATAAAGACAAGTCTAATATATGTAAAAGTGAAGTCAAGTACCTAGGACACATCTTTTCTAAAGATGGTGTGAGAGTTGATGAAAACAAAGTGAAAGCCATTTGCAGTATGCCACCACCAACAAATGTCACAGAATTACAAAGGTTTTTAGGTATGGTTACATACTTAGGCTCATACATAGAGAATTTGTCAGATAAAACTTCTAATTTAAGAACACTTCTGTCTAAAGATAATGAATGGTCTTGGCAAGAGAGACATAATGTAGAATTTAATGAATTAAAGGAATGTATAACAAAAGCCCCTGTCTTGACATATTATGATCAAAATAAACCAATTACACTGTCAGTTGATTCGTCTAAAGATGCCATGGGTGCAGTGATTTGCCATGATAAACACCCCATAGCATATGCTTCAGCTTCATTAAGCTCATGTCAACAGTCATACTCTCAGATTGAGAAAGAGCTGTTAGCAATCCTATTTGGTTGTACAAAGTTTCACCAATATGTCTATGGTCGCCACACTTTAGTTGAAACAGATCACAAACCAATAGTATCGCTGTATAAAAAACCAATTTATAACATTCCACCCCGTCTTCAAAGAATAATGCTAAGATTACAACCATATGACCTGAACGTAACTTACAAACCAGGTAAATATCTTTATGTAGCTGATACTCTGTCTAGAGCAGCTTTACCAGAACAGTCATTACATGATCTAGATTCTGATCTAGATTTACATGTCAATTTAGTCATTAGATCACTGTCAGTTAGTCCAAATAAACTTAAATCTATTCAAGAACAGACTTCCCAAGACAATGAATTGTCACTCTTAAGTAAATATTGCATAACAGGTTGGCCTGAACATAAAAAATTGCTTCCAGACATACTTAGGCCTTATTTTCCTTTAAAAACCGATATACATATAATTAATGGTATTGTCTTCAAAAACAACAGTGTCATTATACCAGTAGCCATGAGAAAAGACATTTTGAAACAGATACATGAAGGTCACCAAGGTATTCATAGTTGCCAAAGATTGGCAAGAAATCTAGTATACTGGCCCAATATGTACTCTGATATAGAAAAATATGTTAATAATTGTCATAACTGTCTCACTAACAGACGCAGCAATTCCAAAGAGTCACTACAGCCCCATGAGGTAAAACCAATCCCTTGGAATAAAGTCGGAGTTGATCTATTTGATTTCAATTCAAACAAGTATGTCATAGTCGTAGATTATTTTTCCCAATATGTCGAGCTTGTAAAGCTAGCAGGTGGTTCTACTAGTAAAATTGTCATTAGTCACCTAAAGTCTATATTTTCCAGACATGGAATACCCAACATTCTAATTTCAGACAATGGTCCCCCATTTAACTCAAAAGAGTTTAATCATTTTGCTTTAGATTGGCAAATACAACATATTACATCAAGTCCCTATTATCCACGGTCTAATGGTCTTGTAGAAAGAACCATAGCCACGGTTAAAAACATATTAAAGAAATGTCTTACTGATAATACAGACCCTCATCTAGGATTATTACAGTATAGGAATACACCTAAAGAAAATATGTATTCGCCTGCCCAATTACTAATGTCCAGGACACTCAGAACTAAACTTCCAGTCTTAGAACAAACTCTGAAACCTAAAATACCTAACTACAGGTCTCTAACAAATAAAACTCAAATAAAAGTGAACAAATCACAGATTTATTATAATAAACATACTAAACCGTTGTCTTCCCTAAACATTGGTGATAAAATTTACTTCCAGAAACAGCCAGACAGTATTTGGACACCTGGTACTGTGTCAGACATAGGTCCACAGCCTAGATCATATACTATTGTCTCCCCGGAAGGTACTTTTCGCCGTAATCGCCAACATATCCTACAGCCAAAACATTCACCAACTGAGTCCACTCCTAGTAGAAGAAGTTCACTTCAATCCCCATCAGTTCCACTTGACACTGATCCACCGTCGCCTTCCAATATACTGCCGTCGTCATCTCCATCTAATTATCAATCTCCTTGTACAAGTAATCCTGTCCAAGAATCTGAAACAAAAACAAACACATCACATACACCAAATAAACAAACTCAACACACAACTTATTCTTCATTCGGTAGAGCAATAATAAAGCCCCGAAGATTTTGAAAATTGGTCTAGATTAAGTTCTTAATTTGTACTTAGTTTTAATTTAATATACTAAATGTATTGTTTGTTGTACAAGCATTGTCAAACCTAATTTTGTTTTGTTAGTAGCTGTCAAAACTTAGTTAAGTCAATTTGATAGACGTCACTGTCAGAACTGTCGCAATGTAAATGTCAGTCAAGTCAACTTGTCACTTCTTAGAGATGTTCCGTTCCACTTAGTCTACTAGTATATAAGAATTTTGTTAATGTTAAAAAAAAAAAAAAAAAAAAAAAAGAGTATACTTACGTACCATGTTCCACGTAATGATTCCATTTTCTTTTCTTAATAAGGGAGATGTTACGTATGTGTATCAGTCTTTATAAAATATATATTATCTGTGGTATTTCCGGATCCTGTTGTCTTGTCACCGACTCCGATCGCTCGTCATGCAATGGCTGAATACACGATACATAAAATAGTCTGGTCGTCTTATTTATTTATAATATCTGGCCACCCGTCGTAACACAACCCACACTTAAAGTAGGAATCGGTTTCATTTTGACAGTTTCACAACATTCATTGCGTTACAATTTACGTTGTTGAGCGGACAACATTTTTGAACATTTTTGAAGCAATGGATTAGTAATAAGTTTCAAAACCATTCAGATTTTAATTGATAGAGTGTTACGCAATTAGGGTGCAGTAGCTGTAAGGTATACGATATTTATTTCTCAAAAGTTAAGTTAACCGGTGTTGTTGTTTTTATTTTATTTTTTATTTTTATTTTATTTAAAAAGGAACAACTAACAGCTACAATATATAACATATAAAAAGAAATACACAAAACATATAGACAATATTGCAGCCCACAACGCTGTTCACAGATTAACTACAGGATACAAACAATGAGAATAATCGCTAGGGTTACAAATAAGTTTTTTTTTTTTTTTTTTTTTTTTTTTTTTTTTTTTTTTTTTTTTTCTAAAGTACATTGCGTATTGTGTTTAAAATAATAATAATAAAGTGTACATGTGTAGTGTGTGTGGGGGTGTGTTTATGTGTGTGTAATGGGTGTGTAACAATCATGTAATGACACTCAAAAAATGGCACGAAAAAAAAAAAATTATAAAATAACAATTCAAGAAAGCTCCTTGAGTATAAGGCTTTTGAACTTATAGGGAGGACATGCAAAAATGTCTATATGTTCAAAAGTCCTATTATAGGAATCGACCATTCTGCGAACAGGCGAACGCAAACCAGAGTTGGACTTGCAAGTGCCCACTGAAAATAATCTGCCAGCGCGCACCTTTCGCTTATGGACTGTCCTAGGAACCGCATAACACAACATGTTGGACAGTTCAATGCAGTCAAATTTATTTTTAACAATATTATATAAATTCATGGCTTCTAAATACTTACGTCTATTTTCAAGTGTTGCGAGCTTATACTTTGCAAGTAAATCTTTATAAGACAAATAATATCCATAGCATCTATAATGCATGGTACGCAGGAATTTGTACTGAACACGCTCAATCATTTCAACGTACTTTTTGTAATATGGACTCCAGACGGACACGGCATACTCTAATTGAGAGCGTACTAGAGACTTGTTGTTGGTGGTGATGTTGTTTTTTCATGGATACACTTTGAACTTGATGCTCAGTCGGCGGCTGAGTATTGGTTTGATGTGAATGTGGCCTGAACCACATTAGGCATTAATCTAAATACATTACAAAAAAAAAAAACCGGCCAAATGCGTATCGGACCACGCACAATGAAGGGTTCCTTAGTTGAAAAGCTTATTTAGCTGTGATAGTTTTCCTTTTAACTCCATTATATATACTACTACCGTGAATTTTTGCAGCCATCCATAACTAACCGTTTAGCTGGCAGGGGGACGACACTTGACTGTAAACAAAAATAAGCACTTTAAAGCTTAATATTTCAGAAACGGATCCCTAAATCGAAAAATTGTTTTCACAAACCCGCAATATTTTTTAAGACCCATCCAACAACACCTCACACCATGGGGTAAACGTCAAAAAAAAAATCCCCACTTTACGTGTTTGTCGGCGTGATGAATATGTATATCCATGCCAAATTATAGCTTTCTAGTACTAAGAGTCTCTGAGCTAAGCTGCGGACGGACAGACGGACTTACATAGCGAAACTATAAGGGTTCCTTGTTGACTACGGAACCCTAAAAACCTACAAACTGGACAAAAAACTATTTTAGCTACTGCAATACATTTCCCATTTCCTTTGTACCTATTTCTAAGAAAAAGAAACTAGTTGAGCTTCCATTCTTGATTCAAAGCATAGAGATACAACAAAGAAGTCGACGTATCAAACGCAGACGAAGAATTTAAATACATTAAGAAACATTTTTTTTTAATTCTTTTAATTTGTGTTTTAATTATAATAACTTTAGTTACAGTCAGAAACAAAAGCAAGTCTTCGTTTCTAAAACTCTGTTTTTATGAAAAGCTAAATGTTTTTATCTTATGTACTTTTGTGTCTGACAGCATAGTGACACACGATTTTTGCATTTCTGGAATGAAAATCAACACAAAAAATGAGCTACCAAATTGTCAAACGCATGTAAACTGCTGCGGGCCCTATCGGAATACCAGCGCTGCGACATTTACTTTTAAATGTCGCAGCATCATGCTGAGATAGGAGTCTTTTGACCTCGTACAGGCCTTTCTGTTTTTATTATTTTCATTATTACTTTTATTTTCTTAGGAGTTTACTCCTTAGAAATCGATTTTATAATGTATAGTTTCTTTATGAGAAGTGAAATATAAGCGTTAACTCAAAAGCGTTGTTACGTTTTTCTGCGCAACGTAAAACAAAACGAACGCCTTTACACCTTAAAGTTGCTTTTTATATAGCACTGATTCATTGAAGAAACCCTGCTCTCCCTGAAAGTCGGAACGGCACAAAAAACAGGAGTAAACTCCCGTCGTCGACGCATGACGAGCTGATACACACACTTTTTTTTAAGAGTTTGTTTAGTTTAATTTGTGATCTTCCTGTACGAGTCTCAATAAATACTTTTTCTTTCTTTCTTTCTGTGATTGGTTGGCTGAATTATCAACAGACTTAAAAGTCGTTGATTTTCGTGACAGAAACCAGCCAGGCGGTGTCAGGTACGCTGCCATTATTGCTGACTGACTAGCCGCTTCACCATTCGTATATTGTTATTCTCATAAACCCGATTGAACACAGAAATAAAAAAAGTTACTGGGTTTAGGTATACAGGGTCAAATTAAATTATTTAGCGAAACTCCGCAGACGTGATGGGTATCAATATCTAAACGTGATCAAACAAAAAATAAATTATTTTTCATGAGCTTTTTGGGGACCGATTTTCTCAACTCTACTTCAAGTAAAAACACCACCAGCGGTCGTTGACCCCAAAAAAATCATATTTTCTTTTGCAGAGTTTCGCTAGCTTATTTAATTTGACGCTGTTTAGAGAGGACTATAATGGTCTTCGCTCCTGTCGATTTAATTACTGCTGTCAGTCAGTATACCTCTTTGTCAATATCCGTACAGTACGAGTACGACAATTCAAACCTTTCACTTCCCTTGTGTCTTATTAAATTTAGGGCTGATTGTTCTATAGGTTGATAACTTTTACCTGAAGAATAAATATGACAGTTTGACATATTTTCTATACAAAAGCTGTCAAACCGCCATATTTATTCCTCTGAAAAAAATTATCTGACTATTGAACAATCAGCCCTTAAACAATGTAAACCAGTTTTTGGCAAAAAAATAAACATCTTTACGTAGTGTTGCGGCGGCCTAAAGCCTTGGGGTGAAAATCGAAATTTTCTTAGTGGACTGTATGAGGGGCGGTTCGGTGACACAAGTAGGTGTTTTGGTGGTGTGGGAAAATGATGATGGTACCTGCCTGGTGAGCTATGGCGACACGACGAGAAGGGTTTCCTTAGCCACGTGGCTGGCGCGTCCAGGATATCACGTACGGACGAGAATCTGCACTTTCCACAACACACATACACGCACTTGCACTGTTCAATAGCAATCTTCGTTCTTCGCGGTGAAAATATGAGTCCTTTTTCGACTTGGGATTAATTTTACCCAACAGGCGTCGATGTTGATTGAGAACTGGCGGATCTTCTTGGCGGCAGCGTATGCGCGCCATTGCGGATCTTCCTTCTCGCTCTCACTTAGGCATTAAAAGGGTTGTGGAAGGGAGAAGGAAAGCGGAAGGAACTTTATGTTACACAGATACTAATTAATTAGAGTTGCCAGTAATTAGGCATGAAATATAAAACTAAAGAAAGTAATGGCGTTAACATTCCTCGCGGCCTTAAAGGGTCACCTTTAAAGAGAATAATATAATAATATATACAGTGAAATTACACTTAAATCTAACTAAAGAGGGAATGGACTGAATAAGATATTACTGAGTAGGAATGGGGCATAAGCGGACCACAGGTCGCACAAGAATCCCATTAGAAGTGCGTACTGAAACGACTCGCGTGCTACCGTCTATAGACGTATGCAACTTCTCAATAACACCTAGAGGCCAGGATAGAGGAGGCGCATTATCATTTACTATCACTACTACAGTGCCTTCCTTAATCATGTCTCCATCAGGTTTATTCCATTTTAAGCGTGATTGTAAACTATGAAGATACTCGCTTCGCCATCTTTTCCAGTACGACTGGACTAATTTATCCATAAGAGAGTGTCTTTGGAGCAGGTGATCAGACAGTAAACCTACTTCCGCGGCGGGTAATGAGTTAAGCGGTACAGTATGTAAAAAATGCGAAGGGGTAAGAGCTTTAGGCTCTTCCGGATCAGCGCTAAGAACAGTAAGAGGTCTGGAGTTCAACAGGCACTCTATTTGAGAGAGAATTGTAACTAATTCTTCATAAGATAGAAGTTGTTGACCTATTGTCTTGAAAAGGTGAGTCTTCACGGCCTTCACCATGGACTCCCAACATCCACCAAAGTGCGGTGACGCGGGCGGAATAAAATGCCAATTAATGCGATGCTCAGCGAGCTCCTCTTCAAAGCGCGGGCGGTATTCTTTATTTATGAAATTATACAAGTCGCGTAAAAACGAATTAGCTCCTCGAAAATTGGTCGCGTTGTCCGAATACAAGCATTGTACCGGTCCACGGCGGGATAAAAACCGTTTCAATGCGGCTATGAACGACACAGTCGTAAGATCTGTAGCTAATTCAATATGAACAGCGCGAGTAGTCATACAGGTAAAGATACATAAATAACCCTTGCGACTCTTCGCACCTCGAGTGCGTACGGGCACATACTGTATAGGGCCAGCGTAATCACACCCTGTATGAGAAAAAGCTTTGGTTGCAACATTTACTCTAGATTTAGGGAGATCGCCCATAATCGGCGGACCATGAGGTCGCGGTCTCCACCTGTGACCTGCGTTACACTTGTGGATTCTATGACGAATAATGCGTCTAGCGGACAAAATCCAATACTTATGGCGCAATAACGACATAGTGAGTTCTGGACCTGCATGTAAATATTTTGTATGATAATAGTCTACGAGGATTTCAACTATGCGATCATGTCGGGGTAACACTACCGGGTGTTTAGTACTATAGGCCTCAGCCGAATGAGTTAATCGACCCCCAACGCGGATTAAATCATCACCATCTACAAATGGCTTGAGTTTAATAAGAGCGGGTGAACAAATTTTATTATTTTTTAACTCGGAATAATCATCCATGAAGTGTTTTCTTTGAACATGACGCAACAAAATGGTTTCAGCGAACTCGAGGTCGCTAGCGGTAACGGCGTCAGTCCGACGCGGGAGGTTTTTCATGAAGCGGTATATGAAAACAACAATACGCAGCAGTTTAGTCCACGACGACGTACGTTCTGCGAGTGCGAGTAGAAGCGAATTTTCCGAACTTGAATCCGCGATTATGGGATGCGCGTGGACCTTTTCTTCCGGAATGGGTTCCGAATTCAAGTCTGTAACCTTATGTATGGGCCATTCGGAAGGGTCGCGCTTAGCCCAAGCGGGTCCGTGCAACCATAATGGGTGCTCAATGAATTTGTCAGGTGTTAAACCACGTGACAAACAGTCCGCTGGGGTTTCAGTACCAGGTACGTGGTAGAAATGTTCCGCGGGGACGTTGTCTACGATGCGAACGACACGATTGGCCACAAACGTGTGCCAACGATGCGGAGAAGAATTTATCCAGCAAAGAGTCACCTTAGAATCGGTGAATGCGTAAATAGCGGTAACATTATAACGCGGATTATAAGTGTCATGAACACGGCGAAGAAGTTTAGCGAGGAGTTCGGCACCACAGAGCTCCAGTCGAGCGATAGTCAATGGTTTAACCGGCGATACCTTCGACTTGGCACAAACCAGCTGAACGACTACGTCATCGTTGCGAGTGACGTGCGCATAGATGACAGCGCCGTAGGCGCTTTCACTGGCGTCGGAAAATCCAATGAGGCGAAGAATACAATTTTCAAAAATACCTAAATGGCGCGGGATTTTAAAATCATTTAAAAGCGGCAGGGCAGAGCGAAAAGTTTGCCAAATATTTATGATGTGACGCGGGGGAGTGTCATCCCAATCGAGCTTCAGTAACCACAATTCTTTGATAAGTAGTTTAGCATAGAGAACTACAGGCGCGACAAGCCCCATGATGTCCCACAGTCTAGCTACGGCCGACAGAATAGCACGTTTAGTACACGTGTCTGGCGGTGCGAAAATAAGAAATTCAAAACAATCATTTGACCTACACCAGCGCAAGCCGAGAACCTTTTGTTCTACCGACTTGTCGAATTCTAGTTGTTCGGTCAACCTATGCGACGCGGGAATACTGTTTAGTACAGTTTGAGAGTTACTGGTCCACTTGACCAACTCGAACTGACCTCCTCTAAAGAGTTTAATCAGTTCGTGCGAAACCTGGACTGCACGTGATTCGGAGCTTACGCTGTAGACTACGTCATCCATATACAGCGAATCCGCGATGATAGCGCTGGCGCGCGGGAAGTGATGACCATCGTCTTGAACCAACTGTTGTACTGTGCGGATCGCATGGTAGGGACTTGACTTGAGACCAAAACAGACACGGTTAAACTGATATAGAACCAGAGGATCGTTTGGACTAAAACGATATAAGATGCGTTGAAAGCGACGATCGCTTTCTCTTACTTCAATCTGTAAGAACATTTGTCGGCAATCAGCCGAGAGCGCGAATGCGAACAATCGAAAATTCAGAATTATAGTAAACAAGTCACCCTGTAAATTTGGGCCACTGTGTAAAATATCGTTGAGAGATAATCCAGTACTCGTTTTAGCACTAGCGTCTAACACGGAGCGTAGTTTTGTTGTTGTCTTATCTAAACGTACAACTGCGTGATGCGGAATTACATAGTCAGGACAACTACTGTCTGAACTATCGAGCGGAGCAGGAGATAAATATCCATTATCAATATATTCGCGAATGACGTCATCATACGCAGTACGTAACTCGGGTGCGGATTCTAATTTCTTTTCTAGGCAGAAAAAACGTTTTTTCGCGATATCGAGTGAGTTCCCCAATGAGAACACATCGCTGCGAAACGGTAGGGCTACAGAGTATCTACCTGTGTCCCCATCGCGTTCCGTGGTCGAATTATAAAAGTACTCGCACTCAAGTTCGTCGAGCGATTTGCTCGTCGAAAGAGTGACGGGCGCTTCATCGACCTGCCAGAATTTTTTCAACGCCGATTCTAACGAGTCTTTGTCGGATGGTTGCGAAATATGTGAGTAACAAGACTGTGGAGGCTTATTACGACGTACAGGCAGCGCGGGCACAGTGCCCATGATGACGTAACCGAGTACCGTCTGAATGGCGGGCGGCGCGGAGGAGTTGCTGCTAACTACGCGGGGCAGCATAAGATGCGGGAAAAGCGAAGCCCCGATCAACACATCGATGCGACCGGGTTTGCCAAACGATTCGTCGGCGAGCGGTAAACCTTTTAAGTAAGGCAAGGCGGAAGTATCTACGGGAGCGGTAGGTAAATTATCGGTGATTGCATCGACAACTAGCGAATTAACGTTAAAAGTAACGTTCGGATTAAAACGGGAAAAGAAAGCGAATTGTACGGAACCCTTAACGGATTTTTCCGTACCACCGATACCCTTAACGGAAGGCGTATCAGATGAATGTCTAGTCAAACCTAATCGTTTGCAACATTCTGCGGTAATAAAATTAATTTGTGAGCCACTGTCTAATAGACAGCGAATAAAATGCTCCTTACCAAATGAATCTCGAACTATTACAGTAGCGGTTGACAACAAAATAGTAGTATTCGTATTACATTGCGGCTTTGATACGCGGGAGTTCGAGTCGTAAAAGATCGACGCAGCAATGGATGCATTACATTGCGGGGCGCTCTGAGCGGTGGCGGCGAGCGGCGCGGCGGCGGCGTGAGCATCTTGCTCGCTCGAAGCCGTGGAGTTTGAACCCGATTGTGTACGTGCGGTATCATCAACACCGTTCGATAATACAGTCGCGTGCGATTCGCGATTAAAGTGTAAAAGCGTATGATGTTTATTTTTACAAGATTTACATCTAGATTCAGACTGACAGACTCTGGCCTTATGTTTAATACTTAAACAGTTAGTACATGCATCGTTTTGCTTCACCGATTTGAAACGATCACTTGGTGTCATTTTAGAAAAGGCAGGACATTTAAATAAATGTTCATGAACAAAGCTATCACACAAACATTTTGCGGATTTATCAATTACAGTGTAAGATTGCGGTTGCGGAGTTTTGGACGTTTTTTTATTTACAGGATTGTTGTTAGACTGAGTGAAACTCAAGCTGTTTAAAGCTTTAGTATTTTGTAAAATGCGAGATTGATTTTTAATGAACTGTACTAAATTGTCGAATTTAGGAATTTCGTCTTTTGAGTTCATTTCAAAAAGTCGAGCGGTTTCAGAATCAATTTTTTTTATAGCGACATGGAAAAAAATCAAATCTGATAAATCATTTATTTTAAGGTTTTTTAATGCGTTTGCGGCGGAAACAAAATTATCAGAAAAGGATTCGAAATTTTGAATAGATGCGGTATTAAAAGATTTATGTTCAAACATCCGATTAAGGTAACTAGAAGCTAACATACGTTTGTCTTCGTACTTGTTTATGAGTGAATTAAAAATTAATTGGTAGTTATCGCCATTAGGGCAAACTCCTGAGAACGCGGTTTGAGCCTTATCTTTCAATTTCCCCATCAAATAATATAATTTCTCCGAATCAGTCAATGTATTATTTTCGTGTACCGTGCTTTTAAAATTAGCATAGAACAGGGGCCAGTTACGAATATCGCCATCGAATGACATAATTTCAATGGGAGGCAAGCGAACTGTTTGCTTATTGACACCACTACCACTAGAAGTAGGAGCCGATGTGGCTGATGATTTTGAGTAATTTGAATAATTATATTTAACGCAGCAATATAATTCCTCAAAACTAATCCACGACTGATCATCAATATTATTTTCCGGGTCTTGTCTTAGAAGAAGCGAGTTATATTTATTAAATGCCTCGAGGAACTCGGTGCGCAACGCATCAACATTGACACACGCACACAAGAACTTCTCTAGCGGTTCCATACCGGACTTCATTTTTTCCATTAAATCGTAAATGATTTGCATGCGGGCAAAAATCATATTACGACATGACAGTGCTATTTGAATCGCGGATTCTATCTGATCATCCGAATCCATGGTCACTTTCTTAGGCATTTTCGATATTTTTGTAGGTTTTTATAATAGCTAAAATAAATCGCAAACTTCAACGAGTTGCGCGCGGTGCGGGATTGGTAGGTGGTACCTACGAATATAGTATCGAACGATAGCGAAGCGAGCGAGCGGTAGATTTTGCTTCTACCTACGTATATTAAAATATTAAGTTGAGCGGGATGCGAAATACCTGTGAATGTACGCAATGACAAGTAGGTACTGTAATAAATGAATAAATGAAAGCGGTTTAGTATAAGAGTATAAGGAACGAAGATTGAAATGAAATATAGTTGCGGGATGATGATATACGGATATAATATTGATATCCGTTATCAAGAGGATAAAGAAAAATAGGTATCCGTGATCATGGGACCAAAACTGTTGGATATCTGTGATCGTAGGACCAAAAACTGTTGGATATCCGTGATCGTAGGACCAAAAAATGTTGCGGCGGCCTAAAGCCTTGGGGTGAAAATCGAAATTTTCTTAGTGGACTGTATGAGGGGCGGTTCGGTGACACAAGTAGGTGTTTTGGTGGTGTGGGAAAATGATGATGGTACCTGCCTGGTGAGCTATGGCGACACGACGAGAAGGGTTTCCTTAGCCACGTGGCTGGCGCGTCCAGGATATCACGTACGGACGAGAATCTGCACTTTCCACAACACACATACACGCACTTGCACTGTTCAATAGCAATCTTCGTTCTTCGCGGTGAAAATATGAGTCCTTTTTCGACTTGGGATTAATTTTACCCAACAGGCGTCGATGTTGATTGAGAACTGGCGGATCTTCTTGGCGGCAGCGTATGCGCGCCATTGCGGATCTTCCTTCTCGCTCTCACTTAGGCATTAAAAGGGTTGTGGAAGGGAGAAGGAAAGCGGAAGGAACTTTATGTTACACAGATACTAATTAATTAGAGTTGCCAGTAATTAGGCATGAAATATAAAACTAAAGAAAGTAATGGCGTTAACACGTAGTATAAAATGAAGTCGCTTACACTGTCTGTTCGCTTAGATCTTTTAAACTATCAACAGATTTTAATGCAGTTTAGAATAGAGATATATGCAGTTTACAATAGATAGAGTGATTCAAAGGGAAGGTTCTTAAGAAGAGAAAAATTGGAAAACTTGCCGGGAAAATTGGAAAATTTCGGAAAATTGAAAGTTCCTTTTCTGTGGGAATTTTGTATGAATTATTGAAATTTGGACAGGACAACGTCTGTCGGGTCAGCTAGTATTTATATATTATACTAAACCTTAGAAAGGGACGTGACACACACAAAACAAATTATATTTTTATGCGCAGTAAGCCGACGTTCGCACGGACGTAAAAATATCGCGGCGGGATTTTTTCGCGCACTGGATTTTCAACTGTTAGTGTTGTGCCGAGCTTCGAGAATCCAACAGAGTGTATCCCAGCGCGTCGAAATAACACACTGTTGGATTTTCAACTCTCGGCGCTAAGTAGAGCTTTGAAAAGCCAGTGCGCGAAACAGAAACAAATTGCCGCGATATTATTACGTCCGTGCGAACGTTGGCAAAGAGGTAGCGAGGCGACCTAGACGCGTTCCTGCCTCAATGGTTGGATCGAGGTGGTCCTGGAAAAGGATACTTGGAAGGATCGGGGGGAGGCTTTTGCTCAGCAGTGGGACAGAGTAGAACAACATAAAAAAAATGTGCCTCAAAAAGCACGTGAAACAGTCGTTACATTCCGACCAGCTAGCAGCCCGAAATGTCAATTTAATTATGTCAAGTACACCAGTTTTTGCACCAAGCCAATTGAAATTTGCAATAAAAGTTTTTTCGTAAAAGCCGCTAACTAGAAAAACGTGTACACAGCTCTCTAGATGCACTACTATATTGGAAAACTTTACAAAAAAACTCGATGCGATCGAGACCAGACCGTTCGTTATAGCAATTTACGGTTCGTTCCCTACAAAAGCAATTAGGTTTATTTTTTTACTTTTCCTTTCTGTAGATGGTCTGGTAGATGTTTGTTAGGGAAACCCTAAGATATTTATCAACAGAAGCGTTCTTTTCAATTCGTCCAGGCAAACGATCAAAAGAAAGAGTGAAGCTTTGGCGAGACAGCGCTTTCTTGAACACGAGTCCTCTTGGCTAACCTAGAAGTTTTTAAACTGATTGCAGACCCGGGATGGCCGAAGCAAAGCAAACCTGTTCAGGCGGAGATTAATAAACAACATGTCCCGGAATTAACGCACAGCACCAAACACTTCAATTAGAACATAATATTACGAGCTTTTGCCCGCGGCTTCGCTCGCGTTAATTTAAAATTTGACAAACAATTCGGGTTGTACTCTGCTTGTAATAATATAATTAAATCGCTAGATTTTCCCTCACCGTACACGCATACCAAAAAACCTCGCGCCTCACGCGAAAATGTGACCGTACTCAGAAGGGTGAGCTCACACATTCCATGACAATCGGGTCAAGTCATTGCGTTTTTTTGTGTGTCAGGCGTCGTCCTACTTGACTTCGATCGTACGAGCAAACGATACGATTTCGTCGCACGACGAGATTAACCACACAATTTCTTTAGTGTCCTAATCGAAGCTTGGAAGTCATTGCGCGAGTACAGGAACACATTTTTATCGTGCGACGGAATCGCACCGTTTGCTCATACGATCGTTAGCCAATTAGGTCGACGCCTCAGAGGTGTCAAAACAAAACATAAAACGCGTACCTTTTGATTTGAATCTAACAATTTAAATCTTAGACTAGCACAATATGATTGTAATACACTGCCTGTCCCTTTGAGAAAAGCAAGCGTGAGACGTGACCTTCCAGCCCAAGCATTTAAAATAAAGGAAGCGCTCTTAAAACAAATGTTCATTGGAGCAATTTTATCTATTTCGCACGAACGGAATTAAGTAGGTACGAGTAGGTAGTGAACAATCTACCCCAATGATTTACTGGCGTTCGGTGTTTAAGCTGAAAATCGTAGTACAGGGCTATGCCAGCTTTGAATTTCCTGAAGATATTTTAGAATTTGTTCGATTTGAGTTCTGGATTCCTGATTTTAAGAAAATGTTCTCTAGGAATTCTTTAATTACTTATTTATTTTAAATCCCGCATTTCCCTTAAATTTAAGGGGAGTATAAAACAGTGGTTGGACCTACTGTCTTGTATTGATTAGAATGTTAGGTCACAAAAGGGATGAATGAAAGGCAATTGCATGCAGCTGAGATGAGAATGTTAGAAAAGATATCTAATTATGTAGTGTTCCACGAATGGATAGAATAAGAAATTATTACATAAGAGGAAGTCTGAAAGTGGCACCAGTGACTGAAAAGTTGTGCGGAAATCGGTTGTCATTTGATGCGGAGAAATAAGGAAAATGTCGTGAGGAAAGTTTTGAGTAGAAATAAGGAAAGATCAAACAAACGATGGATTGACTGTGTGAAAGGTGATATGGCTAAGAAGGTGATGACTACCGAGATGACGACTAGTAGAAAAGTATGGAAAAGGGGTCATGTTGCGTCGACCCTAATGATGATTTTAAAACTACAAAATAATTAATCATTTATTTATTTAGGTAGAGAACACCAACAGCATAATTATGTTCAATATATTGAACGAAACGAAACGGAAACCAAACGCTATAGCTAATGGTTCAACCGTTTGTTCGGAACTGTTTGGCAAAATGGGCTACGTGTTTCATCCTTTACCTTTAGGAATCATCGTCCTCTGTATATTTCCTCTGTACGGTGTATATAGACAAAACTCTTATACGATAAGAGCTAGCAGATACAACTTGACGTGTCAGAGCACAGATTAATACAGATGGGACAGTCCGCAAAATCATTTAAATAAAAAGCGACTCTTGCTACGACACAATAAAGTGCAATTCAGGTCGCATAACGCTTATTTATTATTATTATTCATTTATTTAGTAGTACACTTACATCTTATACATCTTTATGTTGGCGCAAACATAAACTCATTAGAGTTTTACCGCGCTTCATTACCTACAGTTATATTCACCTATAAGTTGCCCCTCTTTCTATCGCATAACTCTTATACCTTCTGACTCGTGGGTTGTCTTCTTTTACGACGCGGCGCGTGAGTGAGTATCGAACTAACGTGCGACGGTGCGAGCCGGCTGGTGCGCGGCAGCCCACACTGAATTGACCCAGTGAGACGAACCCGCCGCGTACTTGTAGCTTCATACCTAAACTGCTGAGTGTCCCATCTGTATTAGTGCTGATGATCTTGATTTATTCACCACCAGTGTCACTAAACTAAAAAAAACATTGTGTAACTGTTTCCTCGAAGATCACTGACACTTCTCATGTTCTATTGTTATTCGCTCCGAGTTCTTTTACTTCTTACTTTTTCTTACCTGTCTACTGCCTCTTGTTCTATCCTTATTTTGTCAGTGAAAACTTGTAATTGGCCTTCTTTCACTAATGTTAACCTATCTATAACCTAGCTGCTAGTTTTCTTAAGTTAATAAAATAAAATAAAAAATAAAATACATATATCCTAGGTAAAAAGAACCGCTTTGCTTCATTCAAAGATACTGTGTAGAAAACTACTGCAATCGTACGTATTTGTAATTTTCACTCAAGTTTTCCTCAGAATGTCCACTGGTACCAATAAGATATACAAACAAAGAAGGCTCACTCTGTAAAATACTCCAGTGAAACATTGATACTTCTAGAGCTATACCCAAAGTAATCATTAAATTATACTTAAAGTAATCATTGTGATCTATAATTATACAAAGAAATAAAATTGAAGTGTCTGTTTGTAATGTCAAAATAACAGCTTTTTACTAAATTCACATGAAAGTATGTACGGTACATATAACAAAAAAACATTTTTTTTAATTTTTGTCTGTCTGTCGGTCTGCCTGTCTGTCTGTTTGTTCCGGCTAATCTCCGAAACGGCTGGACTAATTTTGACGGGACTTTCAATGGCAGAAGCTGATGCTATAAGGAGTAACTTAGGCTACTTTTATTGTAGAATAAAGTTTAGGGTTCTGCGCAAAAACAAAACCCCTGAAATTTTGAATAAAATCCGATTCAAATAGGGAAGTATTGATATCCACGCGGGCGAAGAAACAGCTAAAGCGAAACTGTATTAAAATGCAACAAACTATCTTCAGATTTTAATAAATTATTTCTAAAGGTGTATGTTTATGGATATTTGAACAGAGTAAGTTCGTACTAATAAAGTGGACAGTTACTGTTATCTCATCCAAATAATAGTAAATATCCTTTTTTAAGGTGTAAAAAATATAATTGCTGTGTACTTAGTTCTAAGTGAATGTTGCAAGACGAATTAAACGTACAACAGTGTCATGCTCATGCTATTTACATAAGACGCAAGTAATAATTAATTTATAAGACCCATTTTATTATTGCAAGGAGGTCCTCGCAAAAAGAATGTGGTCAAGGATGTGACAAAAACGTCCAAAAAAAATGTTGTTCCTTCTTTTTAATAACATTACGAGTAAATTCATCATCAGCCTATATTTTTCCCACTGCTGGGACACAGGCCTTCGAGAGAGACTGGGCTGTAATCTACCACGCGAACCCAGCGCGGGTTGGTAGATGTCACATGTCTTCGAATTTTTGATTTTAGGACATGCCGGTTTCCTCATGATGATTTCCTTTGAGAGCAGTGGTGATGAAATAATTTACACAAAGTAAACCGCCTGCCTGGGTTCGTACCTACGACCTACAACTCGTAAGTCGAGGCCGTTACCACTGGGCCACCACTGCTGTCAACTTACTTTCCTTTATTTTTAGTAAAAAAAAAAAAACATGTTAACTTAAATAAAAATTATGGTGTCCCTTACAGGGTTTAACTTCTATGTGTTTTTGTTTGGTGTCAAAATGATGTGGATTCTAAAGAATTCGCTTTTACCGCACATTTTGGAGCAAGCGACGCGAAAACTCCGAAGTGATATCTTGCGACAGTTATATGTCAGCTGTTTAGTACTTCTCTTTGATATTTCGGTGCACTTTTGTTGTTTTTAAAAACACGTCTTTCAGAGAGAGAAAAAAACACATAGAAAGTACTTAAATAAAAACTGATTTGAGGAAAGTTATGAGAAGTTTTATTTTTGTGTGATGTCTAAGTGGTCGTTTGAATTGCATAAGCATAAGCATAATCAGCCTATAATGTTCCCACTGCTGGGACACAGGCCTCCTCTCTTCGAGAGGTAGTGGGCTGTAATCAGCCACGAGGGCCCAGTGCGAGTTGGTAGATGTCACAAGTCTTCGATGTTTTAATTCTAGTACATGCCGGTTTCCTCACGATGTTTTCCTTCACCGTTTTGAGAGCTGTGGTGATGAACTTAATTACACAAAATAAAGCGCCGGTTCGTAAGTCGGAGCCGTTCACTGGGCCACTGGGACAATAAAAGGTTCCAAATAATTAAAAGAAAAATAAATAGATTCTTTATGGACGTCCTTATTCTTTGAAAGAGAAATTTCACAATGTCCCAAACAAAAATCAACTACTAATCCATTATTCCAAAAACCATCTCCATTCTATAATATCGAACTTTCCAAGGTTTTCTTGCAAAATTAAAGACTAAAAGTACTTCCAGCTATGTATCTGGAAGTACAAACAAACGGTTGATACCGAACCGGTTGATAACTTAGTTCCTACAAAGAACTCAAAAATAGTTCTCCATGGTAAGTATTCAAAATAAAATTTAGACCTTTGTCTGTTGGAGCAGAAACTTATAATGAGTTTCTCGGACTTGATGGTAGAACCTAGTGAAATTGAGTAGCAAAGACTTTGATACACATCCTGTTGTTTGAAAGTAAACTCTATGCCTGTAACGTAGGGCTTAGAATGGTAAGGACAGGTAGAAATAACAGCCGGTGCAATGTAGGTTGTAAAATAAACTTTTATTTTGTTCGTATTATTTTATTTTCTTATTGTTATTTTACGTAGGCCTTTGATGCGTTGCGATCCACCAACCCGCACTGGGTCCGCGTGGTGGATTATGGTCCACGCCCTCTCACAGATAGGAGGCCTGTGTCCCAGCAGTGGGAACATTATAGGATCGTTATTGATGCGTGTGGATTTAATTCTAGTATTCAGTATATAGGAGGGGCTTGTGGCTAAGTAATATTAGCCGCACGGGTCGATCGATCAGGTTAAGCTACGCTAGCCGCGGTTGGCCCGTGGATGGGTGACTTTCTTTACATACCGAGACTCCTCCGTGCCTGCCGTTGGTAGCGACTGTCATTCGTGGAACTTTGACAGTCGTTACGGGTCGTCAGAAGCCATAAAGTCTGACAACCAGTCTTATTTATTTTATTAATTTTAGGAAAACTTACAGCTAAAAGATACAGTAAGTAAAAATTTAAACAAAATAAGGCCAATTACAAGTTTCCACATATAGTTAAATCATATGAAACATTATTCACAATAACAAAAACAGAAAATAAAATGTCTATTTACGCTCGAAGAAGCTATAAGCTAAGGGTTTCGTATTACCCAGTTACTGGGTTGTGGAGGTTAGACAGGCAGTCACTCCATGTAAAATACTGGTATTCAACTTCATCCTGTTAGACTGGAAGCCGACCCCAACGTAGTTGGGAAAGGGCTAGGCAGATTCGGTATAATATAGGCCACTCTTTTCTTGGTGGTATAAGAAAAAAACTTTTTTACAAAAAAAAAACAACCGACTTCCAAAAACAACACTACAAAGTGAAAAATAACTTTAATTTCGGAATTCGGTGTCTGGTTAAATGTGTTTTCGTTTTTTTCTACCGACTTCCGAAATTAAAGTTATTTTTTACTTTGTAGTGTTGTTTTTGGAAGTCGGTTGTATTTTTTTGGAAAAAGGTTCTATTTTTTACTTTTTAGTTGTGGTACCTACCCCACACAAATTCTAATACCACTACCTGCAAAACAAACTAAAACATCATCCATATAAAAGTGTGGAAAAAATACCACACTGTGTGTGTGTTTTATATATGAAGCTAACTCAAAAACTACCCAAGCAAAGTGATTAACTTTGCTTGGGTAGTTTTTTGGGAAAATTGATTAAATTTTATATGGGACCAACTGTGATGTATACCCTCTCGAATAAAACAAAAAAAAAATCCAAATCGGTCCAGCCATCTTCGAGTAATCGGGGAACATACATAAAAAAAAAAAATAAAAAAAAAAGTTCCGACGAATTGAGAACCTCCTCCTTCTTGAAGTCCGTTAATAAGTAAATAAGTGATTGTGTCAGGGTAGGTAGCAGTACCTTTAACAAAAGAGAGGTATACCTACCAATATCTACTTTTCAACTCAAGGGAAAATATGTAAAAGTGATTCAAAGGTTGTCTTCGAAAAATCTCTTTTAGCGATAAGATCGCTATTGTACTCCGTGTAAAATTTACAATTATATTTATGTCTGTTAATTTATATAGTGTAAATCAATCTGCTTAGCCTTTTCCCAACTATGTTGGGGTCGGCTTCCAGTCTAACCGGATGCAGCTGAATATCATTATTTTACATGGAGCGACTGCCTATCTGACCTCCACAAACCATTAACTGGGTAATACGATACCCCTTGGTAAGACTGATTATCAGACTTTCGGGCTTCTGACGACCCGTAACGACTGTCAAAGATCCACGAATGACAGTCGGGACCAACGGCTTAACGTGCTTTCCGAGGCACGGAGGAGTCTCGGTATGTAAAGATGGTCACCCAACCACGGACCGACCCCGGCAAGTTTAGCTTAACCTGATGGATCGACCCGTGCGGCTGTTATTACTTAGCCACGAGCTCCTCCAATTTATATAGTGTAATATGTTATATAGTGTAATATAAGTGTGTATAGTCCACAATTTATATAGTGTAAATAATAAAGATAATTATATTCTCTTTCTTTGCTTATCCAAGTCTTGACTCCACATTTTAGGTCATGTTTTCTAAAAGAAAACATTTTATCAGCTGTATTATACGTACCTAATACCGACTCTATGGGTTAGTCATTGGTGCCGATTTTGTTGTGCACAAAATAAACCTAATTTAGGGCTGATTGTCCAATAGTTAGATATTTTTTTTAGATCAGATTTTTTTTTTTTTATATGGCAGTTTGACAGCTTTTGTATGGAAAATATGTCATACTGCCATATTTATTCTTCAGCTAAAAAGTTATCAACCTATTGAACAATCAGCCCTTAGGCTAGCTAACTTTTTCTTTCTAATACAACAAGAAAGAGACGGACGTAAATTAGAGCTGTCTTTAGTTGAACTAATATTTTCATCTGGTATCCGCAACTCCACGATTATGCGTGTATTTTTCGTACGGGTGGGAAGGAAAATCGATTATTCGATCCACCCCAGCTTCTCAAAGGCCAGCAACTCCTTGGTGTTACTGACAATCTCACGTAGGGTACTTGGGTTATCGAAGTACTTTGCCTTGTATGTGGCGACCACCGGGCAGTTTAGAAGCACATGAGCTGCTGTCTCATCGTCCACCATGCGGGCCCTGCAAACGGACTATCTGCACTATCTGTGACTCCTATGACAAAGAGGTGTACCGCGGCCAGTAAGTTATATCTGCTGTAACTGTACGCAGCTGTTGTTTAGTAAGAGGACATAATAAAATGTCGACTAAAAACACGGTGAAGTGCAAGGCGTACACTAGTTTGACAGCTATAGCCGTCCTTTTCTCACACTGCCTGTTAATAAAAAATAGCGATTCTCTAATTTTAGTTTAGTTATTTGAACAAGAGAATCGACACCATTGGCTCACGGGACTTACATAACTCGCGAAATATAAGTGTAACGCTTAACCCTTCGGGGAATATAGTCAGTCAGAACGAAAATTAAATCTTCGACTATCGACGGATAGTCGAAGATTTAATTTTCTTTCTTCTTTGACCATCAAAATAGATTAAAACTTTATAAAGCCTTTCACGCCAATAAATATTTATTTTTCATAAAGCCATCGCCTACAAATCGGTAACAAAATATAACAAGTTACATACAATTGTCACACAAAACATTTTGTTTATGCCACTTGGACTTTAACGACGCCATTTTGTAAACAGTGGGTAAAGGACCATAAAATCTAAGAGGTTATGTTCAGGAAACGGAGCGGGTGGCCGGCGTTGACGCAAAAGTGGACGGCAACTGGCTTTTAAAACTGGGTTGCACATTATTTTTCGTTAAGGTTTTTAAAGATAAAGAAAATAACAACGTTTTTCTTCGTGAAAGTACCTACATACGAGTTTTAAATTCGGTCCTGTGCAGGCGAATGAAGTAAGCCAGAATAAGCAGCATTTTTATTTTTTTCTGTAAAAATATTTGCAGTACAGTACGACACAACTTAGACGTAGCATAGATTTAAAAATTTGCATTCAATGTATTTGGTTATATGACTTTACAAGTTATTGAGTATGCGTAAAGATCATTTTCGCCTAAAGCAGTAATAAAGATTGTGATGTTGAAGGCACACTCAGTTCAGATCGTGATTGGTTTTATGAATTTTATCGATGCTACATCTAAGTTGTGTCGTACTGTACCAGTCTTGCTTAGATGTTTAGATAATGACTATAACCCGTTGCGTTGCCATTTGGGTTTAATGCTTACACTGCAGTGACACAACACGGCAAGTATTTATTTAATACATTCCTTTCCCACATTGTCCACAAGCGACATTTTGTCTGCACAATTTTGCTAGCACAGTGCAAGCAAAAATAAACCTTAATGCGCCTTAACTTTTCACACCTTGACTGTACTGCTCGTACTAACTACCTCTAAGAAAATGACAGGCATAACATTAGAATTAAAATTACATTGTTTTCTATTCAAAAACTCTAACCGCTTATCGCTTATTGCAAGCTCTAGCTCGGTACAAGTGCTTAGTATTAGCTGTCGATATGGGCATTAAATAGATTTATCGCGGGTCGCTCGTAAACCCGCCTTAAGCTCTTAAGGGTAAGCCAAGCTCTTTATATAGAATGTAATTTGTAGCCTGTGATGTCTGATTTTCGCTTCATTACTTGCATAAAAAGGGCTGATGGCTAAATGATAAAAGCCGTAAATGTTGATCGAAGGTTAAGCTACGCTTGCCGCGATCGGGTCATGGATGGGTGACCATCCATTACATATCGAGACCCTTGCGAGCCTCGGAAAGCATGTTGGTCCCGGCTGTCATTCGTAGATCTTTGACAGTCGTTACGGGTAGTCACAAGCCCAAAAGTCTGAAAAACAGTCTTACCAAGAGTATCGTGTTACCCAGTAACTGGGTTGTGGAGGTCAGACAGGCAGTCGCTCCATTTAAAATTCTGGTATTCAGCTGCATCCGGTTAGACTAGAAGCCGTTCCCAACATAGTTGGGAAAAGGCATGGCAGATGACTTGCAGAAAAATAATATTTGCAATTAATGATTAGTTGAATTAGGGCTGATTGTTCAATAGTCAGATAATTTTTATCAGAGGAATAAATATGGCGGTTTGACAGCTTTTGTATAGAAAATATGTCAAACTATCACATTTATTCTTCAGGAAAAAGTAATCAACCTATTGAACAATCAGCCCTTAGTTAAATGGAATGTAAGTAGTAAAATAAAATAAAATACAATACTTTGGTTCCTTAATTCAAAGACTTTTCAAAAATAATGTTATTTAAAATATTTTAGCACTATGTAAATAATGACGCCATTCACATAATAATATGAATTTTCACTTTATAGTTTGTGTCATTCCGAAAAAGTTTAACAAAGTCAGATCTTTTGAATACCTTCTAATTATTGATGACAATAAATGAAAATTCTATAAAGAAATCTCATTGTTGCTTTATTTATTTCCACCTAACGCTGGATTTAGGGTCACGACACTCAATTTATGCCTGTTTCAGCAATCCCTTCCTAAGGCGCCTAATATCGTACGCCACTGTTTATTTCCGTTCACTGTACGCCACCATAAAATTTCATGAGTCTACCCTTTAAGGCCCCTGCCTCGAATTTCGCGGGCAGCGGGGCGGCAGCGGCGGCGGCGCGGGAGCGGCAGGAGTTTATGCATAAAAACAAATGGACCGGACCTCGAAAACAGCGGCGCGGAAGCGGGGCGGGACAATGCGAGACGCGCCGCCGCCGCCCCGCTGCCCGCGAAATTCGAGGCAGAGGCCTAAGAGTACATATCGAAGCGTGGTTTAGCTCGGTGTGTAAGTGAAATGGCATTTTGGCGTCTAGTTCGACGAGCGAGATAGAAGACTAACGCGCACCGGAACTAAACGTGCTTCGTTTAATCTATACTTAAATCAATTTTTGGCTTTGTAAGTTCTTAACATATTTAAATACTTTCGATATAAATTAAATTTTACTGCACAATAAGGAACTGTTTACGTATATCAATCGTATAAAACTGAAAATAGACAGTGCTACTTCTACTCAAGTAATCATGTATCGGTTTTAGTACAGCAGTAGACTACATTAGTCAAATAATACATAATGGAAAATCCAAATCAATCAATCTGCCTAGCCTTTTCCCAACTATGTTGGGGTCGGCTTCCAGTCTAACCGGATGTAGCTGAATACCAGTATTTTACATGGAGCGACTGCCTATCTGACCTCCACAACCCAGTAACTGGGTAATACGATACCCCTTGGTAAGACTGGTTGTCAGACTTTCGGGCTTCTGACGACCCGTAACGACTGTCAAAGATTCACGAATGACAGCCGGGACCAACGGCTTAACGTGCTTTCCGAGGCACGGAGGAGTCTCGTTATGTAAAGATGGTCACCCATCTACTGACCAACCCCGGCAAGCGTAGCTTAACCTGAAGGATCGACCCGTGCGGCTGTTATTACTTAGCCACGAGGCCCTCCTGGAATGGAAAATCCAAATGATTTAGCCATTTGTTACTATAGGAATTTTAAAAACACAAAATTGATTGATGTATCCCCTTAAGGTCATACCAATGAAGATCAATAAATAATACATAAAACCCCTGTCAGGAACATTTCGTCTTATTAACAAAATGGCAGTTTTATTGCCGAATACAAGGTAATTACTGATTCTATCGTGCTAAGGACTTGATATTGTTCGACTTGTACCTACTCCGTATGATGTTATTAATGGTGGAAGTGAAGGGGAATGGAGGGGCTCGTGGCTAAGTAATAACAGCCGCTCGGGTCTATCGATCAGCTTAAGCTACGCTTGCCGGGGTTGGTCCTTAGATGAGTGACCATCATAACAATATCAGCGTCAGGTATATTGTCTGACACATGCTGAGCTGGACTCCCATTTGGTGCAACCTTGAGACGCACACCGCATTGTGTAAATTCGATGTCAATTTGTTTTAAAGTACTTACGTCATAGTCTCAATTTTTTTTTTTCTTTTTTTTTTTTTTTTTTTTGTATATGTACGTTTTTCTTTTCTTTTTTTGTTTCGTTTTCATTATTGGCATCTTGTTTTTATATTCATTTAATTAATTGTACTTTTGTGTGTTGTGCTACTCGTATATCTTTTGCACCAAATAAATGTTTTATCTATCTATCTATCTAAAAAAAAAAACAAAATATTTTATTTCACATAAACCTATATGGGCACTTATGAAACATCAGGAGCTAGGTGCACGGTTCCAATTGGTCGTTTCCTATGGAGAAAAGCCGGCAAGAAATTCCACGGTTACTCTTTTAAAAATAATTGGCTTTTACAATATTTCCAAATAACAGTGTTAATAGGTACAGGAGGAGAATATAGGCCTTTCAACAAGTACCAGGTACTTAACAAAATACAAAATAGTCATACCGAGACCCCTTTGTGCTTCGGAAAGCACGTTAAGCCGTTGGCCCCGGCTGTCAGTCCTCAATCAGGGTAATGTGGTAATGTATTTTGATAGTCGCTACAAGTCAGAATCCCGAAGATCTGACAACCAGTCTTACCAAAGGATTATAATATCTGTGTATCGTATTACCTACATAACAGATAAAAGAGGTTCTCTTTTATCTGTTGGGCCTTTTTGGCACAGCCGTGTGGCAGACTTTCCTGCATTGTATTTTTTATTTTATTTTTTGTTGTTGTTGCATCGCAAATGTAGATTTTTAATTTTATTATTATTTTTTACTTTTTGTTTTGCCTCTTTAATTTAGTCTGTGCTAAATAAATGTGTTTTCTTTCTTTCTTTCTTTCTGTTCTGTGGTATTACCCGTTCTTACTGGTAAAAAATTCAAAAAAAAATATTTTTATTGAATATCAGGAATTTCACCCTGTTTTTTGCAGTGCAAAAAACCCCCTATAGTTTACCTAGTTTACCCCTATCGTCTTCTAATAAATTCTTTCTAACCATCTACCAATTTATTTTTTAAAATAGGTAGGTAATGTAATTTCATTGGCAGATTTTATAAGAAAAAAACATGAACAGTCATTATATCACTTGCTTGCTCACACAAGCAAACTATACTAAAGCAATTAACCTGTACACTCATTAACTGATAGCCCTAAGCAAACATTGTTGAACTTTGCATAGGTAGTCAAAGAAACAAGCTAACTTCCATAGGTGCAGTAATGGAGAGAAACTTTCTCCATAGTGTACCATAGCGTGATTCATTTACACTACAAGCCGTATCGAATAAATAAAAATAAATAAATAAATATGTTTGGACATATCACACAACGCCATCTAGCCCCAAGTTAAGCAACCTAATGCTTGTGTTATGGTAACGAGATGGCTGATAAACTACTTATATACATTTTTTTTTTTTTTTTGTAAATAGGGTAACCACTATAGTGATTGCCCAGCATATAGTGATTGCCAACATTAAGAAGCAGTGCGTTTATTTGGTAATTTTTAAAGGGTTAGTATAAATTTAATAACCATAGTTGTTACTACTATTTATATAGTAGCATTTTAAATTTCAATAACTGGCAACATTTTATTTTTTAAATGTCATAACCGATTTTGATGTAACAGGTGTGCAGCTCGTCAAAAAAAAGTAAGTTTCTTGTGATTTTTCTTAAGGATAGTTGTTTCAAAATTGCATTTTTTGTTGGCTTTTTCTGTGTTAAATGTTTTGTGATTAATGTTATTCGATAAAAAAGATATTTAAGTGCCTATCTAACTACTTGGAATAACGGTTATTTTTTTCGTAAAGTTTTAAAAGGGGGTGGGCAATCACTGTACCAAAATTCTAATAATTTTAGTTATTGCCATATCATTATGTAGCTATTGCCACTGACAATAGATACAGCTATTGCCCGGGCAATAGTTGTATATTTATCCTTATTTATTTTTCTAATTTTTTCTAATAATTTCTTTCAGAATGCCAAAGGTGCCTAAATTAAAATACTCTCAAGAAAACCTTTAGAAGGCAATAGCTGAAGTTCAAAATAATGAACAGCAATTGTCAGATCGCCAAATTTCTCAAAAGTACGGTATCCCTAGGTCAACACTTCGCTTTTACAAACGTAACCCGGGCCATAAAACCAGTCTGGGCCCATCGCCAATTTTGACTCCAAGCGAAGAATCGATTATTGAAGATTGGTTAATTACATCTGCTCGAAAAGGTTTTCCCAAAAACAAAGACAATGTGTTAGACAGCGTACAAAAATTCTTAGTCGATAACCCAAGACCAAATCCTTTTACCAATAACAGGCCTGGGATTGGATGGTGGAAGGCTTTTTTAAAGAGACACCCAAGGTTAAGCATCAGAACTTCGGAAGGAGTCACAAAAGCCAGTTCATGTGTTTCCGAAAAAGACATAAGGGGATGGTTTGATGAAATACGATCATACGCTGAAGAAAAAGGTTTCATTGAGGTTCTCAGCCAACCCAGTAGAGTTTTCAATGCAGACGAGACAAATTTTCAAATTTGCCTTATTTCAGGACTTGTTATAGCAGAGAAGGGCTCTAAAAATGTTTACAACATCGAACATTCTAACGCGAAAGAGTCTATTATGGCATTATTCACGTTCTCAGCTGCAGGTGACGTATGCTGCCCGTTTATTGTATATCCCTACCAGAGACTACCAGAAAAAATATGTGAATCCATACCAGAAGGATGGGGTATTGCAAAATCAGATAATGGTTGGATGACTACCGAAGTATTTTACGAATTTATAGCAAATGTTTTTCATCCCTACTTAGTAAGCAAATCTGTCGAATTTCCTGTCATTTAAGCAGTAAAGAAAAAGCAGACGGATAAGGAAAATCAATTGAAAGAAAAAGAACAGAAAAAATTGGAGAAAGAAGTGAAGAAGAATGAGAAAAGTAAAAAAGAATGTAATAAATTACAAAACAAAGATAAATTAAAAACTCAAACAATAAGAAGAGAATCTGACGATGATATTGTTAATGATGTCCATGATAGTGGCAGTGTATTCCCAGAGTCGAAAAGAATCACTGTTTTAAAGGAAGTCCTGGTGAAGTCCAGTGATATATGTGCAATGTGCAAACACATTATTATAAAAAACAAAATCGAATGCAGTAGCTGTCACCAGTCGTTCCATTTACGATGTATTCCAGAATACCATAAAACTAACATCCCTGATGATGCTGATATGTTGCTATTTTTATGTCATTTTTGTTATAAAATTAACGATTCTGACGATGATACGAATTCTGATTGCGAAGAATTATATTTAAATGTTCAAAAGGCTCGAAGAGATCTCAACTTTTAAGTATTATTATTAGAATAAGACGTTAATTAATGATAACTGCTAGGTGGACAATAACTGTTCATTATGTATGACAATTACTATGTCTGCTGGGAAATTACTGTGATTTTAGAGGTTTTGCTTTTGTTGATTTTTTATTATTTTATTTCTAAAGATATATAAACAAATGACTGATTTTCCTATAAAAAATATGGTAAAGTTACATAAAAACAACTATTTTACTTGATTTCCTTATTAATAAACATAATAATAAGAAGAAACGACTATCAATCCCTTAACCGGGCAATAACTATATTAGTTACCCTACATACATATTATAGATAGAAAAACACCCAGACTCGGAACAAATACTTGTAGGTCGTACAAATATTTGTTCCGTGCGGGAATCGAACCCGCGACATGCTGCGCAGCAGTCAATCGCTCAACCACTGCGCCAACCGTGTCGTCAATACTGTTCAAATAAACTTTACACGAGGTGTGATTACATTAGTTTAGTGGCAGACGGTTAGAAAGCATTTAAGGGCCCTATTACATTTCGACCGTGATTTTTTCGTTTAGTCGCTAACTTTGGCGTTCTTTTTCTGAGAATCTGAATGACTTCGACAACTTTCTTTTTTCTTTTTTTCTTTCTTTTCTTTCTTTTTCTTTCTTTCTTTCTTTTGTAATTGGTGTTGTACCGTTTTAATTAACTATAAATAAATAATAAATAAACTTTAACTTATTGAGTGGTGGAGAATAGTTATTAGTATAGTTCAGAGCGTCCTCGCTTTACGCAATTTTTTTTTATCTATTTAGAGAAAGAAAAAATTCCGAAGCAAGTTTTTCATAAAATGCACGATTGAATTTTTTTGAGCTCGTGGATTGAATTACTTACATAAGAAAATGAAATGAAAAATATATAATAATATCAATTAATTAGTGGTTTAGTCCATAGCGACCTCCGAATTTTGAAATAATGTATGGAATATCTATAAAAAAAAATCCATTTAAAACCATGAAACCGTTAAAAACACTCAATTAAATTAAAAGTAATTAAATGATTGAAAGTAAATTTCTGCTTACTAAATTAATATTATTACGCATAATTTATACCAGAATAAACTTTAGTTCATAAGAAATTAAAATTTCATACTTTATACAAAAAAATAAATTATAAGACTCAAAATAAACGTAATAACAACAGCCAAATTGCTACTTATTGCTATGCGTCACCATGCTTTAATACATCTAATTTGTCAAAACGCATTATTTTGTGATAGGTAGCCTCTTGATTAGCTTGTAAAGTCGACCGTCATTGCTACAGTAAGACAAAGTTCAAAGGTTTCATCGTTTATCTTCGGAAAAACCGAACTTTGCCGAATTAAATGTGACTGAGGGAGTGACGGAATTAGTGCGTCAATCTATAACAATGTATGTGGGAATCTATATCAATTTCTATTGGTGGATAGTCACATTTTATTCAATATATTTTGGTTTTTTCGAAGAAAAACGATGGAACATTTGAACGTTGTTGTCTCTACATAGGATGTGCACGGAGAGGTTTATGGCGACTTCTACATCGCCACATGCGATCTACGCATCACTCTGGCGTCACCCAGAATCCTGCATCGCGCAATCAGAGTTTACCGCGCGATTAGTATTTATATACAACATCCCGACGTCAATCTACTACGCTTTGGAATGGGCAACTAGCTTCATCTTTCTGACTGACCGACCCATTGACAATTCAAAAGTGCCTGTAATTGGTTTATTTGAAATAAATGCTTTGAGTTTGAGTTTGAGTTTTGAGTTTGAATCGTCGGGCAGTAGCCCGCCAGACACAACACCCGTCTGGTCGGAGGATCCTTTCCTTTTGATGGAGGATGAGTGAACCTTTATACCATGTTCCCTGTTTATCACGTTAGGTGCGCGGTTCATTTGTTTGCCAGCCACGCATCCGTTCGTAGCGTCCGTGGGTCGCAGTCGATGATCCTGCTTCCAGTTTCATACAAAGCGAAGCTAACGTGCGTGGCTTAGTCGATTGCCCCAGTGTACCAGTACCTTAACTCGTGTAAGCAATGATCACCACGTTTGCTCAATGTGTTTTAGCTTATATTTTTATTTGCAAGTCATTGCTTATTTGATACCGTAGCACAAAATGTTTCGAAATCTAGTGAAAATGGTAATTTTTACTTAACTTAGTTGTATTCAAAATGAACTTCATAAGCTTGAACCCCCCTCTTTTTGCTCTACATAAATGACCTTCCGAGGCAAATAAAGCACCCCATGGTACTATTCGCCGATGATAGCACCGTAATTATTAAGTGTGATGATCCCAATACTTATGAAAATGAAATAAATATGACATTAAATAGAATTATAACATGGTTTGACAACAATAATCTAATTATAAACTTAGAAAAGACTAAAATTATGCATTTTTATCAAAGAATTCCAAATCCAATCCTTGACATTAGCTATTTAGGGACAAAAATAGAATCAACTACTGCTACTAAATTTCTTGGTGTTAATATAGACAACAATTTGTCTTGGAGACCCCAGACAGACGAAATATGTAAGAAACTTAATAAATTTACCTACGCTCTCTATAAACTATCAAAAATAGTAAGCATAGAATCCGTACTAACAGCCTATCACGGCTATGTTACATCAACACTCAGATATGGCGTTATGTACTGGGGCAATTCAGTTGATAGAGAACTCGTATTTAGAGCCCAAAAAAGATGTGTCAGAGCTATGTGTGGCCTTAAAAGCACAGACAGTTGTCAACCGTTCTTTGTACGTCTAAAAATTCTTACCTTACCATCGTTGTACATATACGAAACAAATATGTTCGTCAAATCTAACATTTCATTATACAAAATAGCTACTAAAAGTTACTACAGAAAATTACGCGATAAAAATAAGTCAGAACTCGAAGTGACTTATGGCAAAACTGCACTAATGAATAAAAGTACCTTCTGTATGGCCAAAAAAATATTTAACAAACTACCTGAAAAAATTAAAACGTTAAATCTAGACAATTTCAAAACGGAACTATTAAAAATATTGATAAATAAATGCTATTACTCACTTCAGGAATATTTGGACGATAATTCTATAATTACTACCTAAGAAAATTATACATTCTGACGACTTAGAATTTTATTTGACATTGGTATTACTATGACATGTAACATACTCGTAATCTATTTGACATTTTTACTGAATTTGATTCTATTTTCTATTTGTATTGATATTGCACGTTTATTGTATTTTGTTAATGTACCAATAAATACTAATGTGAAGTGTTAAAAGTAAAAATTCGACAATTTATAATGTTATTTAAATGTATTTGTACGCCTCTGGGCAAAACATAGAGGATCTACCTGCCTATAACATCTCGCACACTATTGTAATTTTACCTATGTTTACAAATAAAGAATTCTGATTCTGATTCTGATTCTGATTGAACTTTTATGACATTGATTTAATGTTTTTGACTATAAAATGTATAATACAGTCTTTAGTTCATAAAGCTAGCCAATATTTTTGATGTTATTGCGGTTTTTGTACCGAACCGCTTTCTTTGCGGTCCAGTGTACATTATATAGAAATTTCGATGTTTTTTCAAGTCGTAAAAATCGTGCGAAGAAGAGGCGAGTCGCTAGTAGGTATTATACAGATAATTTCATTGAACCCCAAAAAATCCCTAGAAACTGAGACCACACTAATAAAAACAAAACAAATTACCCTTCACCGCTTCAGAACATATAAAACACGACTCCCTATTGACTCACGCGAACTATAAAAGTTTCTCGCTGAAATCTCTTGCTTCAAATTGAATTATATGTCTCAAAGGGCATGTCGCTTTGACGTTTTTTATTGACCTGATTCAATTCGCCACTCTGACGGTAGGTTGGTCATGTTTTACTAGGTACCTGAACCTACTCATAAATTGATGCGTTTTAGAGTTAGGTACATAAGGTTTTTCATCAGGAGTTTCTCAGCAAAAGATTCGCCCCCTATTACATGGGACTTCAACCATAACTGGCAAAATCAATCAATCTGCCTAGCCTTTTCCCAACTATGTTGGGGTCGGCTTCCAGTCTAACCGGATGCAGCTGAATACCAGTATTTTACATGGAGCGACTGCCTATCTGACCTCCACAACCCAGTAACTGGGTAATACGATACCCCTTGGTAAGACTGGTTGTTAGACTTTCGGGCTTCTGACGACCCGTAACGACTGTCAAAGATCCACGAATGACAGCCGGGACCAACGGCTTAACGTGCTTTCCGAGGCACGGAGGAGTCTCGGTATGTAAAGATGGTCACCCATCCACGGACAACCCCGGCAAGCGTAGCTTAACCTGATGGATCGACCCGTGCGGCTGTTATTACTTAGCCATAAGCTCCTTCAACATAACTAGCAAAATGTAAACTACACTTATTCAGTTCAATTCAACTATTGTCCATAGTAAACACAAGTTTTGAATGGATGTATAGTTAGGTCCGTAGTTTTGGTGGTGGTAACCGCATACATCTCCATACAAAACTGGTATTTTCTATGGATAAAGGCTGAATTTATTGAGCTGAGTAAGTGTAGTTAGTCGCTAACAGTTACTTATTTATTTATTTTTATTTTAAATAGAACGGCCGAAACCAATTACACTATTTAAATATAATTACTTATACTACATAATATATAATTTATTTAACACAGTCATGCATTCTTTACACAAAAATTCAAGCATTCTGACAGAATCATCTTCCATTCAGTCACAAACACATCAAGATCTGTGTTTGAGTTCAGGAGAGCGTTAACAGCGGCTAATGTCCGAGGAATAGGTGACTTGGAGCGTGCAACAGTACGACAAGTTGGAACAGCCAGTAAGCGGTGTTTTCTGCTACGACAATAATTGTTTGGGACAAATAGATTGCAGATTTCATTATGGAGATCAGGAAGATCAATAATCCCCCTAATAATTTTAAATATTACAGTCGCGACCGCCTCGAGAGATCTCGTCGAGATCGCGTGACCGTCTTACTTCAAGAGAATTGAAACTTACAGTTACATCTCTGCGTAACCCTTCGAGGATTACAGGTGTGATGTTATTTTATGTTGCCTAGCTAAATATTATATTTATTATTATATTTATTATTTATTATATTTTATGGTATTTCAGAAAAGGTGCAGTAGTATATGTCTTTGTGAGTGAAGTCGTCCGGGGAAGTAAGGAAAAAAAGAAAGAAATACCAATGTTATGAAATTCTCAGTTGTCATCAAAGTTCGGTGTACAACTGGAAGCCAGCAGCTGGAGTTATTTTTTTCATTGCCAATGACTAACTAGTCATTGGCAATGAAAAAAATAGCCAATAGCCCTGCTGGACAGCAAACATCCATACACCGCGGTTGTCGCAATTTGTCATCCGCGGTACACATCTTGGTGGAGCATTGGTGGCCCAGTGCTAACGGCCGCGACTTACGAGTTGTAGGACGTAGGTTCGAACCCCGACAGGCGCTTTACTTTGTGTAAATTATTTCTTCACCACTGCTCTCAAAACGGTGAAGGAAAACTTCTTGAGGAAACCGGCATGTCCTAGAACCAAAAATTCGAAGACATGCGACATCTACCAACCCACACTGGGCTCGCGTGGTGGATTACGGCCCACTCCTTCTCACCGAGAGAAGGCCTGTGTCCTAGCAGTGGGAACATTATAGGCTGATTATGTATCTGCTGTGTGTATGTATGATATCTTTAGCTTTGGGACAGCAAAATGTTGCACAAAAATAATATGTTTGCAGTGTCTGCTCTATAAATAGTTTACATTGAACTTCAATGTACAGAATAGTACGTTAAGGTAAACGCATTCATTTGTTTAGATGCATTTATTCAATTTGGAACATTGTGTCATAACTGTGCCCATATCTCTTGCCGGAACGCCCTTACCGATCTGCTCCGACTTCCGGTGCCTCGGGTCGCTTGTCCAAGGGAATGCGAAGTAGACCGAGACATAACGCACCGGATCAACTCAGGATGGATGAAATTGCGAAAGGTTACAGGAACAACTTGCGACCCACGGATGCCCCTCAAGTTGAAGGGGAAAATTTACAAGTCCGTGATAAAGCCTGTCGTACTTTATGGATCAGAATGCTGGGCAGTGAAGAAGACGGATAAAAAAAAAATTGCATGCAGCGGAGATGAGAATGTTGAGATGGATGTGTGGAGTGACGAGAATGGATAAAGTGAGAAATGAGTATATAAGAGGAAGTTTGAAAGTGGCGCCAGTGACAGAAAAGTTGAAAGGAAATCGTTTGTCTTGGTATGGGCATGTAATGAGGAGAGACGAAACGCATGTGACTAAAAGAGTGATGAATATACATGTTGATGGATGGAGAGGCAGAGGAAGGCCAAAGAAAAGATGGATGGATTGTGAGAGGAATGATATGAAAGAGAAGGGAGTGAATGATAGCGTGACTGTTGACAGGGGAGAATGGAAGAAGAAAACGTGTTGTGCCGACCCCAAGTAATATGGGATAAGGGCAGGAAGATGATTCAATTTGGAACATTGTTGTAATTCCTAGATTAGATTATCATACATAGTATGAGAATCTAATAAAACGAGTGTAATAAAACGCTTGAGGCCCTATGTATGCACGTGTTTGTTGCCGTTTGCCGTGTGCACGGTTGTCAGTGTTGTATGGATCACTATGGAAGCTTGTTGACGGTCACATTTTTTCTTCGTCGTACCGTAAATTGTTCTACCCGTCATTGTGTTATTTTTTTTTTGTACTGGGCTATACCTGGGAACCTTCTGGTAACGAAGACATTGTACATAATTAGGTGGTGCATTATGACTGTTTCTACTCAAAGAACTATCTGATCAAAACCCCAAATAAGACTCTAGCAACTTTATCGCACCAACAAAATATAGCTCGACTCCTGCACAAAATATTAGGAATTCTTCCACCGTAGCCCAGTAACTGTAGCCAAGGGGAATTTTAAAAGAGTAATCGTTAAGATCCTGTGAATTCTTTATATTGCTTCACAACACAATTTCAGTTGGAGATTGTTTATTTAAAAATGGAAGAGGAATAAGGAAGCGCTTAGTGCTGGGACAGGACGATGGGATTTTGGTAAATTAATCATTCTGAGTAAGAAAGAATGTTTTATGCAATCCAGTAAGGCGATTTTGGAAATTTCTGCTTTAGGCCACGTTCACGTGAACGTGGCCTAAAGCATGAATTGCATAAGCTATTGCTAAGCGTGGATTGCATAAAACATTCTTTTATCATTTCTTTTCAAATTCAAATTCATTTATTCGTGTGATTTTTGGTACATGAGATCTTAATATTAATAAATAGTTCCTCAAAAAATCTACCTTAAAGGTGTACACTCTTTCACGTAATTATAATAAAAAAAAAGAATAAGTAATCAATATATTAAAATAAAATAATTACAACAAAACTCAACATAACTTAAGACAGAAAAAACAAGCAAAACATTAACAATTGAGTACACGTAAATAAATAATTAATGGAATTTAAGATAATAATACATTGTCAAAATTAAATAAATATGAATGTCAAATAACTTACAATTTATCATTAAGGAATTCGTCAATAGTATAATAACATTTTTCCAATAATATATGTCTTAATTTGTTTTTAAATTGAATAATATTTAAGTCCTTAATTTCATTTGGTAATTTATTAAATATTTTTGGGGCCATGCAAAGTATGCTTTTGTGCATCAAGGCGGTCTTTGTTGGTCGAACGCATAATTCATGTCTATATACTTGTCTATGTCTTGTCTGTTTTATGACGCTACTAAACAACTTCTTTCATTTGTACCTTGTTGACAGGCCTACACGGTCCTCCCATACCTAATTAATACTGTAATTTAAAAAACCTTGTAAAAGCCAATTATTTTTAAAACAGTAACCATGGAGTTTCTTGCCGGCTGTTCTCCATAGAAAACCACCAATTGGAACCGTGCACCTAGCTTCTGACGTTTCATAAGTGACCACAATTTTTTTTTTCTCCGCAGTCGCTGTCGCAAGACGCGTGTCGCTTGAGAGTGTAGCTGTGGTCACGAGGTCTCAGAGGCGTTTTGATACACAGTTAAATAAAAATTGGTAGCATGTAGTATTGCGTTTCCTATAGTGTGGTTGTGGGGGTTAGATAGCCAGTCGCTCCATGTAAAATACCTACTGGTGTTCAGCTGCATCCGCTTAGACTGGCAGCCGACCCCAACATAGTTAGGAAAAGGCTAGGCAGATGATTATTTATTTATTTTATTATTTATATACCTACACACAGTGAAATACATAGAGATGCGACACATTTTTTTATTTATTTTTTGGGTTACGTACCTCAAAAGGAAAAAACGGAACCCTTATAGGATCACTTTGTTGTCCGTCTGTCTGTATGTCTGTCTGTCAATCTATTAGACCCTTTTTCTCAGGAACGCATGGAGTTGGAACGTTGGAGTTGAAATTAATATCAAATACGTAGGTGCGTAGGTCTTTAGGGTCCGTTGAAAAATCAAGCTTCTAAGTCAACGCATTAAAAAAACACGGCCTTTATGCGACATAATATTTTGATATTTGCAAGTAAATTAAAACCTACTTCCCGTTTTCCTAGAATCATGAAATTTGGCATGAAGCAAGGCCTCACAGCACAAGTAAATGAAATAGTCCAAAAATTTATAATTTGTAATTTTATCACATAATTTTTTTTTTTTAAGTCTGTAAGTCTGTCAAGACCCTCCAACTCAACGCGATTAAAAAATACGACCATTTTTGCGACATATTTTGATACTCGCAAGTAAATCAAAACCTAGTGGTACTTCCCGTTGATTTAGAAACATGAAATTTGGCAAGAAGCAAGTTCTCAAAGCACAGGTAAAGGAAAAAGTTTGAAAATTGATAATTTGCAGTTTTATCACATAAAAAAAAAATTTTGGAATTACAATGTTAAGTTTGTTTTTGGGATGAATTATTTTCAACTAATACCTACGGAACCTTTCATTGTGCGTGGTTAGACACGCACTTGGCTGTTTTTTTATTTTAGTATTATTTAAATAAAATCCTTACGAAATCTGTTTCAAATGAAAGAAATACTTAAGTATGTAAACGAATTCCTAAACCAGAAAAATATATAGGAACACAATACATATTTCAACCTGGGCTCAGGATTTCTGTATGGTAAATAATTTTGTATTGCCGTTTTCATAACTTTAGGCGACACATAAATCTCGCACTGTTGGATTTTCAACGCTAAGCTCAGCACTTAGAGTTGAAATCCAACAATGCAATAATATTTATACATCTTATTAGCCCCACACGGCGCATAGTATATATTAAGCCAAATAGTTGAAGACATATTATGTGAAATTCAAGTACCGTTCTTAGAGCTTCATTAAGGTGCAAAAGATATTTCTAAAGCGCTTATAAGCCATAACGTAAGCTAGATATTATTAGGGCTCTTAAGGAAATATGAGATCTGCGTACAGTACGACACAACTTAGATGTAGCGTCGGCGAAATTCATAAAACCGATCACGATCCGAACTGAGTGCGCCTTCAACATCACTAATATTTATTACTGCTTTTCGCGAAAATGATCTTTATGCATACGCAATAACTTGTAAATTCATATAGTATACACAACATTCGTTTTAGTATATGCGAAATCAGAACACGTGTCTAGTATTTTTATGTAAAGAATCTATGTACAAAATTTCAAAACTGTATCATGAAAAATCACAAAGTTATAAGCTATGTTACCTGGTTGTCCGTACAAAAACATGATCACCACGCGGCGCACGCTGTGCGCCCGTTCCTAGTTAGATCTAGACCTGCCGTGACTTGTGTTCGTCGCTCGGTGTCCATATTGTAACCTTTTTTAAAGATTTTTGGGGCAAAATATTACGGTATAAAAATTATTGGAATCGATTCAGTTATTTATTCTGAACAAACTATATTCAGGTTTCGCATATATTATACTAAAAATAATGTTGTATAAGTATATATTTTACATTCGTAAAATTTAAATTAATGAATGCATATTTTCAAATCTATGCTACATCTAGGTTGTGTCGTAATGTATATTTATACATTACTTACAGAATAGAGGCTTGTGTATTACCACAGAATAATAAAGCTACAGTAGTTTATCTGGGCACTAACGTTGAATTAATTACCTACGGTGTTCGGTAGATAACATGTGTCCGGCCGTGCGGAACTCCCTCCATTCGGAACTGTACTGGTATATACCGAGATTTCGAAGCGCGCCATTTCGGTTATTTTCTGTGAAGATGTAATACTGATTACTTTATTATACTGTCGTATTAAGATCTAAGGTAGAATTTCAACGAGAGGAATGTGAGTATTGTTCACCTCTGCCTAAGTCTTTTGGGAATACGTGTGTATGAGCAGTAAACTCAAAGTCAAAACATTTATTTCAAATAGGCACGAACGTCAAAATTTACAAAAAAAAAAAATCATTTTGAATTGATTTTAGTCGCCCCTTCCAAATGGTAGTTTCGTATGGAGAATAATGGGCAAGAAACACCACCGTTACTCTTTTCAAATAGTATATTACGGTTTCAGTATTTTTTGTCAGTTTTCTTTCCTTTAGATGGGTGATGTCCCGACATTGATGAGCCAATCATCATCATCTGCCTAGCCTTTTCCCAACTATGATGGATCGGCTTCCAGTCTAACCAGATGCCGCTGAATACCAGTATTTTACATGGAGCGACTGCCTATCTGACCTCCACAACCCACTTACTGGGTAACACGATACCCCTTGGTATATAAGACTGGTTGTCAGACTTTCGGGCTTCTGACGACCCGTAAGGACTGTCAAAGATGAATGAATGACAGCCGGGATCAACGGCTTAACGTGCTTTCCGAGGCATGTATGGGTCTCGGTATGTAAAGATGGTCACACATCCACGGACCGATCGCGGCAAGCGTAACTTAACTTGATCGATCGACCCGTGCGGCTGTTATTACTTAGCCACAAGCCCCTCAGTATAATAGTACTGAGATTTGTGATACTCATCTGCTGTAATGGTTATCAGTCTTTCGACAAACGTAGGCTGTGTCGTAGCCCACAGCCAATGACTCTGCAGATTATGTGATTATGGTATTATCTAGAATCTAGTAGAGAACCATCAGAAGTTGTCAACGTCTATATATCAACTTTTTCTTTTTCAACAACTTTTTCTATGGCACCAACATCGTAATAAAAAAAAAATAATCAGCCGTCCCATACATTTGCGTCGAGTAGGTATTGAAGTTTTCTATGGGACAGTTGACAATTTATTCGCGATTATGTTGTTGGTCCCATGGAGAAAGTTGTTCGGTTTGATGTTCTGTATCACACCTTGAAATTTGACGAGGACGCAAAACGACACGTTGTATACTCCACGTTGCCTTTTACAAAACCCACAAGCTAAGATACGGTGGCTTTATCCCTATTAATAACATATTCAATTCATCAAGATCACAACTACTCGATAGTTATACCTAACAAAGCCCTGTAAATTGACACAAAGTACGCTCCAGAGGTTGTAACCATGGCAACCGTGGCACAAGAGGATTAGTGACCACAACACCCATACCTACCAACTATTGTTTAAAGACGCCACAGAATAGATAGGTACAGAATACCGGCTCCATCCAATGATCGAAAACAGGTTCACCTCTCAAACTATCTCAAACAAATCCCAGTCGCGAGTACGCTGGTACTCGCTGTACGTAAAGCGTGCTGAGCGATGGCCATTTTGCGTGGATGTGACGCATATTTTCCCCCAACATTTTTTTTTTAAGGAGGAGCTCGTGGCTAAGTAATAACAGCTGCACGGATCGATCCATCAGGTTAAGCTACGCTTGCCGGGGTTAGTCAGTGGATGGGTTGTCATCTTTACATACCGAGACTCCTCAGTGCCTCAGAAAGCACGTTAAGCCGTTGATCCCGGCTGTCATTTGTGGATCTTTGACAGTCGTTACAGGTCAGCATATTAAACATATTATATTTCTTTATGTCGCAGCTAACCAGCTTAATTAGTCATTTAGCTAACAGCCTAGCCTTTAGAAGTAGTGCTCGCCAGCCGCTACCGCGACTCCGCTCGCATCACTCACTCGGCTCGCACTCGGTTGGTCACAGTTCCAACCTAACCTTTAATAAAATTGAATATCATTCAGGCCCCTAGTTGAACGACGCCGTTTAGTTAAAGCAATATCTACAGGATATAATTGAATTCATGGCGCATCCTATTAAGGGGCCGTTGTACTCATGATTATAAACAACTTTTACTATGGCACTAAACCTGAATTCGCGAAAAAAAAAATCAGCTATCCCAAGCTAACGAGTTATGCGAACATAAATGTAGGGAACAACTGTTTGTTTTTTTGCGATTTCGGGATTGGTCCCATAGTAAAAGTTATTCATTTTTTTTTTTTTTTTTTTTAATCTAATTTTGTTTAGGGGCTTTTATCAAAGATATGTCAGCCCCATCGTACCCTTTTATATTATTTGGCATACAAAACAGTATTAATTTATAATATTATTAATCGCTAATGAATTAGAGTTATTCGTGGAGGACCGTAATTAAATGGCACAACTTTTTAATAATCTCTGAAGATGGTACAGATAAGATGGATTGGATTATGCCTACATCTAATTTATTTATTTTAAAATCCTTCACGAACAACTCGCGTTCTACTCCGTTTCGAGCACACTCCATCAGCAAATGTTGCACGTCCTCGATTTGATTGCAAACTGTGCAATTAGGAGAATCAGCCTTTTTCATAAGAAATGCAAACTTTGCCGATGGATAGTGCCCAGAACGGAGTCTTAATATCAATTTAACATAATTTCTATCTAATTTAGTATCCTCGAACCATGGAACACGAGATGGCTGACCTTGAATGCTTTTGTACCAAATGCCTTTATCTAGAGACATTTTGAAAAAATGTTGTTTCCAGGAGTTAAAGCATACAGATTTAAATTTAGTTGTATATTCCCAATAATCTGGTATATAATTAATTATACAACCGTCCACTACCGCTGATTTGGAAATACGGTCAGCCTCCTCGTTACCGCTTAGTCCAATATGTGCTGGAACCCATTGCAATCTACATTCTGTATTATTGTTTTTAAGTATAATTATAAGTTTTAAAATATCATATGCTATCGATGTACCTCTGCTATAACCAGAGGCGCATCGAGCGATATGATGGAGTGCGCTTTTGCTATCTGAAAAAATTACTACTTTATTTAAATTTTGATTTAAGACATAATTTACTGCTTTGTAAATTGCTATGAGCTCCAGTGACATAATTGATATATTACAATTAATTTTATATCCAAATCTGTTCCCTAAACTCTGGTCAAATAAACCTGCTCCTTGTCCCTGAGCACTTTTCGATGCATCAGTGTAAATTTTATGCCACCCGAAATATATTATGTTCAGTTCTGCTACAATATCGCTCAGTAACACACTTGGGTTATAATTACGTTTAGCGGTGTTTAAACTTTTGAGTTCAGTTATGATAATATTTTTTTTTATATAGGATGTCCAGATTTCTAAACAAAACATTTTAAGATATTGTGATGATGTAATTTCTAAGTGCCTAACGTCATTGTATACTTTCACTAGTAATGGTATTTTTTTTGTTTTGCCAATAAGAAGTACGACAAAAATCGCTCAACTCGGATATAAGATCAATTGTGACATTATTTGACCACGATCGACTTTTTAGACAATATTTGTATGCTAAATATTCTCTTCTTAAATATAAAGGTGAGATACATAAATCTGATTCCATTACGTGAATAGGTGAGCTTTTAATGTACCCCCCTATTATTCGTAGGGCCTGATTTTGCATCTTGTCTAGTTTCGATAAATGTGTTTTAGCACTACAGTCATAGAGAAACGAACCATAATCCAATCGACTTCTAATTAAGGAGATGTACAGTTTACGTATATGTTTAGTATGTATACCCCAAGAGCTTCCCGTTAATAGCTTTAATATATTCAAAAACTTTGAGCTTTTCGCGCTTGTTTCATTTATGTGTTTACTCCAACGTAAACTTTGGTCTAACCACATACCTAAATATTTAGTACATGGTGAAAATGTTAACGACTGTTCATTTATTTTAAGAGAAGGTAGTATTCTACGTCTACCCCTACTATATACACAATATGTAGACTTATTGGATGATAATTCGAGACCAAGTTCGGCTAAAGACATAACAATATGATCTAACGTATTTTGAACATAAATTTCACATTTCATAATGTCTTTATCTTTAGCATACAGAACGAAGTCATCTGCATATTGCGACACTACTACTGTATCAAGATGTTGTTGACATACTTTATATGTAATTAAATTAAATAGTAGCGGGGATAAAGGGTCTCCTTGGGCTAAACCTTTATTAGTCCATCGATCTGTTATTAAATCACTGGACTCGGTTTTAATTTTTAGATGTCTCTCATTCAAAAATGACCATATATAAGTACAAAATTTTGATCCAATTTGAAGTTCATCTAAGACTTTAGTTGCTGCATCAACAGATACATTATTATATGCATTTTGAATATCCAGGAAACATGTTACCGTAGGTATATTTTTAGAAAACCCATTTTGTATGTAAGTAACTAAGCGACTCAATGAATCCAAACAGGACAAAGACTTTCTAAATCCAATATTGAGTGGTGATAATATTTTTCCTTTCTCAGTGTACCATTCTAGACGTCTAACTAACATTAAATGAAAGATTTTGCATAAACATGAAATTAAGGATATGGGCCTTAATTTAGGATAAGTAGATGTATTATTCGCTTTAGGAATCGGTATTACCTGGATATTACGCCACTGAACAGGTACAATACCTGAATTAAAGATTTTATTATATATACATAGTAAATAAGTTCTTGCTAAACTGGGAAGATTATAAATCATCGAATATGAAATACCGTCCTCACCAGGTGCAGAATCCTTTTTTTTTAAACAATTTTCCAATTCCTGGATACTGAAATCACACTCCAAAGTTTCATTTTTAGATACAAATATAGGTGTTTTGTTTGTTACATAGTCAGGAGTCAGTGACCTTAATAACTCATTTTGTTTATCGATAGGAGGATAGCTGGCAGACTGTTTATAACCCTTTATCCACCGCATACGTCGCCACATTTCATAAACTGATACTTCATGGTCAATGGAATCACAAAATCTTTGCCAACCCAAAGATATCGCTTTTTGACTTGCTACATGGAATTCTTTAATTTTTTCTTCTAATTTAGACAAGTTATCAGGGGTTGGATTGCGGCGAAACTTTGCTAGAGATAACCTTCGTTGTGCAACAATGTGGGATAATTCAGGCGTCCAATAATTTTTTGGTTTAAATTCTTTTGTTGGCTTAGAACAACATTTAATGAACGGAATATACTTATCAGCGGCTAAATTTATTTTATTTATAAAAAAGTCATACATTTCTTGAATATTTGTGTCATCGCACCACACAGCAAAGCTTTTAGATAGAGAATCCCTATATTTTTTCCAATCTGCCTTTTTGTAATTCCTTTTTTTATTTATAGTGAAATCATCATTTATTGAGATTGTCATTTTAATTATTAGGTGATCACTACTAAGGTTTTCATTGAGTACTTTCCAATCAAATTTGATTGCAACATCAGACGTAGCAAATGATATATCCGGTGAAGTTTTTTGCATAGTCTCATTTACTAGTTTAATTCTTGTTGGCGAACAATTATTAAGGGAAATTAAGGAATTTTCAAGCGACGAATCCATTATTTGAGTGCCTCTTGAGTCGGTTTTGATAGACCAGTTAGAGTGATGGCCGTTGAAGTCACCGGCTATTAAAGTTTTATTTGAGAAATGGGAAAAAATCTGGTCCCAGTCTGATGGTTGTGTAACGACTGAAGGTGGACAATAAATTGCGACAACGTTTTCTATATCTTTACAGTTAATTAATTTAGCACTTACTACTTCTATACCTGGATTTATAACCTGAAAAGAATTAAAATGTGACCGGATGGATTTATGAACGAAAATAGCAACCCCACCATAGGAATCATATCTGTCTTTTCGATAAATGTTATAGCCACTTACATTTAAGTCCACTTCATTATCTAACCATGTTTCGCTCACGATTGCTATATGAATTTTTTCTTTATTTAACAATCCTGTAAATGAAATCATTTTGGGCCGTAGACTTTGTGAGTTCCATTGAATAATGTTGATTCCTATATTTTTGTCTGTATTATCCATTTATAAACTTAATAACTTTATCTAACCAATTTCCTTTTAGTATACAACTTAATACAATCTTCTTTAATTCTTCATACATATTTTTAAACAACATCAAAATCTTCTCTTCAAACGTTCCTTCCGATGTGAATATTCTCTTAATTTTTATTAGAAGTTTCTTAAATTCAAATCTATCAAGTAATTGTTCATTTGTTTGGTCGTCTTTTTCTTCAGTTTGTGATGAAAAACTCTCATAATTATCCTTTTCAGTCGATCTATCTGTCACAAGTTGGCTTTTCTTTCCTTGCTTACGTTTGGTTTTCTTTTCCTCAGGTGAATTTTTTGTGGTGTTTTGTTTCCATTGTACATTACTTCCTTCCTTCTCCTGAACAATGTCTGTAAATGTCTCCGGTTCACAATTTTGTAAGGAATTGTTAAGCACGCTACATGTTTGAGATTCATTTAGTGAACTTGCTGTAAGCGACGATTTTTGCAGCATATTTTGAGAACTAGTGTCTTCTCGTTGTTTTCTAAGGAACAGCTGAAGTGCTTTTCTGTAGGGTACTTGCTCTGTGCTCATGATATTTCTTATATCTTTTTCTTTTAAAAATAGGGGACATTTTTTGTCTAGTACAAAGTGATTTCCTCTACAATTTAAGCATGAGATACTACTTATATCACAATTTTCATGGTCCCCACCACATTTGGGACATATTTTCTTCTTCGTAGGACAGTATTTTAATACATGTCCGAATTGCCAACATCCAGAGCACTGTGTCACGGGGAACACATATGGCTCAACTTTTAAACGGCAATCATACGCATATACATGGTATCCGTCCAGGATATCACGTACGGACGAGAATCTGCACTTTCCACAACACACATACACGCACTTGCACTGTTCAATAGCAATCTTCGTTCTTCGCGGTGAAAATATGAGTCCTTTTTCGACTTGGGATTAATTTTACCCAACAGGCGTCGATGTTGATTGAGAACTGGCGGATCTTCTTGGCGGCAGCGTATGCACGCCATTGCGGATCTTCCTTCTCGCTCTCACTTAGGCATTATAAGGGTTGTGGAAGGGAGAAGGAAAGCGGAAGGAACTTTATGTTACACAGATACTAATTAATTAGAGTTGCCAGTAATTAGGCATGAAATATAAAACTAAAGAAAGTAATGGCGTTAACATTCCTCGCGGCCTTAAAGGGTCACCTTTAAAGAGAATGATATAATAATATATACAGTGAAATTACACTTAAATCTAACTAAAGAGGGAATGGACTGAATAAGATATTACTGAGTAGGAATGGGGCATAAGCGGACCACAGGTCGCACAAGAATCCCATTAGAAGTGCGTACTGAAACGACTCGCGTGCTACCGTCTATAGACGTATGCAACTTCTCAATCAACATCGACGCCTGTTGGGTAAAATTAATCCCAAGTCGAAAAAAGGACTCATATTTTCACCGCGAAGAACGAAGATTGCTATTGAACAGTGCAAGTGCGTGTGTGTGTTGTGGAAAGTGCAGATTCTCGTCCGTACGTGATATCCTGGACGCGCCAGCCACGTGGCTAAGGAAACCCTTCTCGTCGTGTCGCCATAGCTCACCAGGCAGGTACCATCATCATTTTCCCACACCACCAAAACACCTACTTGTGTCACCGAACCGCCCCTCATACAGTCCACTAAGAAAATTTCGATTTTCACCCCAAGGCTTTAGGCCGCCGCGGATGGTAGGTTATTACTCTTAAAACATACTCTTATAGATTCACAGTCAACCCATTTGTTCTCCGAATTAACACGTCTCAGCCGTTTGGCAGATACTATCTCTGTAGTGCATTCTAAAATATTCATTATATCCTTTTCATTTAAATCTAGATCAACCCCTTTCACCACACCGTAGGATAAGGACATCTCATTTATTAATTGACATCTCCAACCCAAATCTTTAAATTTTTGGCATTCCATTAATTTAATGGCATCTTCTTTTTCTTGAAATTGAATTAGAACTTTGTTAAAACTTTTATATTTAATTCTTGTAACATTTTTAATATTTTCACATCTCAATAATCGTGCAAATGCCATTAGCTTAGGTAGGCTCTCTACGGAAGTTACACACACTTCGTGTTTATTTATTTCATCATCTTCGTTTTTCAAATCTACCCTCAATTGATTTTGTGATTCCGCGGAGTTACTTCGAATTAATCTTTTAGGCTTTCTTCTACTCACAGTAATAAATTCCTCATCATCATTAACATCATCTTCTCTTTCCTTTCTCTTCTCAGGTAATTTCCTTTCACTTTCTTTATGTGTTTCAACTCGCACAATTTTAGGCTCCAAAGATTTGTCACAGTCTTTTTCACAATTAAGTAAAATCATATCACTTCCGTCTTCGTCTTCCTCACTCTCCATTTTAGATTAGAAAAGATTGAATAAGTAGGTAATAACACTATTCGCGAAACTAATAAACACAGCGGATCTGTAAACTCAACCGTACGCTACGGTTTCGCGACGCGGTGTGAAAAAATTATATATATATATATTATATTATTAGTTATTCATAATGATGAAAGATAGATAGATAGAAAAACATTTATTTAACGCACACAACACACATAAGTACAATTAGATGAATATAAAAACAATGAGTACAATGACCCCTAAAAGGATGCCCATGAATTCAATTTCAACCCTTTTTTTTTGTGGATGACTTCTCCCGCTCTGGGCGGAGCGGGAGGGCGTGTAAGACTGTTACTGACTAAAACCCACCCGTGTTCCTTCAGTTGCCTATGTCAGGGCCACGGTATCTCTTTCGAACAACCCGCGACCCCGGCGGCAATTTCATCCTTTAAATTGTGTGCGTGCATTTTCCCTCGTATAGAGCTAACCTTCTGTGCTTATTATATTTTGTGTAGACGTTGCTGTCCATTGAAAGTCTTTATAGGTACCTAATATAAGTTAATATTGAAACATTTATGTCCCTTTGTAGTGGTTTCCGCACGATAGTTGTTCGTTTTGGGATGGCTTTTAACTCTTGTTGAAAGTTTTGTGGTTTTTAGAGCGGATTTTTCGGACTTAGCTCGTGGCTAAGTAATAACAGCCGCACGGGTCGATGCATCAGGTTAAGCTACGCTTGCCGGGGTTGTTCCGTGGATGGGTGACCATCTTTACATACCGAGACTCCTCCGTGCCTCGGAAAGCACGTTAAGCCGTTGGTCCCGGCTGTCATTCGTGGATCTTTGACAGTCGTTATGGGTCGTCAGAAGCCCAGAAGCCTGACAATCAGTCTTACCAAGGGGTATCGTATTACCCAGTTAATGGGTTGTGGAGGTCAGATAGGCAGTCGCTCCATGTAAAATAATGGTATTCAGCTGCATCCGGTTAGACTGGAAGCCAACCCCAACATAGTTGGGAAAAGGCTAGGCAGATTGAGAGCGGATTTTTGACTATTTTAAAAGGAAAACTTTAAACTCTAAATATTTGGTACCATTGTCATTGATTTTTGACCATCATATTTGATCTAAACGGCTTTTATGGCTAAGTAATAATAGCCGCACAGGTCGACCGATCAAGTTAAGTTACGCTTGCCGCGGTTGGTCCGTGGATGGGTGACCATACCAAGACCCCTCCGTGCCTCGGAAAGCACGATGAACCGTACGTTCCGACAGTCATTCGTGGATCTTTGATAGTCGTTACAGGTCGTCAGATGCCCGAAAGTCTGACAACCAGTCTTACCAAGGAGTATCATATTACCCAGTAACTGGGTTATGGAGGTCAGATAGGCAGTCGCTCCATGTAAAATACTGGTAGATGAGATGATCTAAAAGCTACACACTTGCGAATGAAACAATGAGACACAGCTTCTAATATCACAGTGTTTCTATCAAATGAATGTTGATGTCCATACAATAAAATCTCATCCTTGGTAATTTTTTCCATAAATCCACCAGTACATCATGCTTTTATCTTTAACAATGGTAGGTCAGCCCTTGGGTCCTATCATATTCCCTAAAGTCCCGTTTACCAAAAACTCTGACAGCACTGCGCAGCTTTCATTGTTCCAAAATAACCCTTATGAGGATGAAGTAAGGTATGTTTTGAAGTATGGCCAGTGATGTGATTGCGTGTTTTCGGTGAAAAGTTTTGGAAAAAATATAGGTATATTCGCGTAAATATTTATAGGGCTCGTTTTCCAGTAATGTTCATTGCTTTTGATAGAATTTTGAACGATTTTATACGTAACTTAGAATTAAAATCAAATACATAAAATCACATACTGAATGACACACAAAAATTAATATGAAAGTCAATATAGTTTGGACTTATTTCCAAAAGCAAAAATCATTAATTTATTGGACAAACACTATCTACGAGTATAATGAAACGTGCCTGAATTATTTGCTATTAACTAAATAATACAATCATGTTTACAAAGTTTTCGTGAAATTAACTGTTTGAAATATTCTAGCAAATAAACCTGTATATCTATAAAAACCTATGTTTGTATGGGGAACATACATATAGTACAAACGTACATTAGAACGTATGTATGTAAAACTGCTGGAGTGATTTTGATGTAATTTTCAGGCATTCTTCAGATTAACCCCATCCGCTGGGCTAATCTGAAGATTGCTTGAAAATTTCATCATTATCCTGTAAAGTTTGGTAGTGATCGGATCTACAGATTTTTTTTGGCTTTTTGGTAATTTTGTGTCATATCTTTTTTTTTAATCAGTAACCTAACAAAAAGTACTAGGCTCGCATGAATTCGAGATAGTATTTTAATCTAATTATTGTAATACTATCTTGAATTCATCCAAACATACTAATGTATTATCCCATGAAAAGGATTTGGATGAAAGGCAGACTAACCTAACAAAAAGTTAGTACTTTTTTTTTTGGCTTGCATGAATTCAAGTTATTATTTCAATCATCGACCACAAGTCATCTGGCTATAGATAATTAGGGCATGGTATTTAACGCGGCGACTAAGGCGGCGACAAATTAATTTGAATTTGGGATTACGAAATAATTAAAGCCGTAGCAAAAATAGTAGGTTGGCAGCTACAGCAAAGGGTAATTTTAAGTAGAAAGTAGCAGCTTAATAATCAGATGATAGCTTTTTTTTTCATTTAATGTTCGTACTCGATGGAGCCCCAGTCGAGGAAGCCTCACTTCGCGGGGCTCAAGGGTTTATAAAAATAACCACGAAGGGGATGGCGGGGTCGGTTCGCTCGCTCTCTCGACCCCGCCATCCTCTTCTAAACCTAACCTGTCCGAGTGGGGGTGCCCTAAGTCCAGAGCTCGCTTCGCCCGCTCTTGCATCCGAAATTATTGTATAAAGGAATAATAAAGTAAAAACAAAAAAGCTTTTGAAGCTCATATTGCTCATATTGCTAAAATATTTAATCGCTGCCAAGTTTTTTTTTTGTAGCAAATAGTTAGTCGCCCTCTAAGTTGTTAGTCAGCTGATTTAAAATAATTTATTATCTGATAATTAGTGCTCACCGTGCGAAGCAGGGGCGGGTCGCTAGTCTCATCTAAATGCTTCGCTTTGTGTTACTACATAAAAAGTGTTTGATTCCGACATAAAACAAATCTATACTAATATGTATTATTCATGCAAAAGTAACTGTCTGTCTGTCACCTTTTCAAATAACGGCTGAACAGATTTCTATGAAAGTTGGCACACAAGTAGACCTTGACACGGGTTAAGACATGTTTATCTTCTTAGTACGCTCCCGTGGCATAATTCCCGATTTTCCGACCTACACGCTAGAGAATCCGCAGGCAAAAGCCAGTACTACCTCATATAAAACTAATATTCGCTGATAAATAAAAATTAACCCGGTTCTCGGTATTTCTGCACTTGATATTTTTAATGGGGTAGTATTTAAAAGCACATCAAAAATTACAAAGTTTTCCCAACAGAATACTTTTGCATATTAAATTTTGCATGTCTCATATCGACAGACCTCCTATTTCTGTCTGCAGGGTTTAAAGGAACCTAACCAAACCGAACCTCGGGGTGCCCAATAATTATAATTTGTGCAAGTTTTGATATTCAATTAGTTAACTAGTCGTGCAATAGTAATTTTATTAGATATGCATTTGTTATTTAATTTTTTGATGAACAAATAGTATTTTTGATATATAATTTCCCTTTTTAATGCAACTTCAAAACTGCACTGACCATTCCAAATTACCTGCATAAATCTAGATTTGAGTCAAAAATTTCGACACGACTGGGAACTATATAATTCCCTTTATGGAAGAACATCCATCCTTTCCATCCCTCGAGTGTGGGAGTAAGTAAGATTTACAAGAAAATTATTTTGGTGTGGGTGTGAATTTATCACTACTAAGTAGGAATCATAGAAATATAAAAAACCAGCCAAGTGCGAGTCGGAAACGCACGAAGGGTTTCGTACCATTATCTAGAAAAACGGCAAAAAAATCATGTCTGTTGTATGGGAGCCCCCTTAAATATTTATTTTATTCTGTTTTTAATATTGTTTGTTATAGCGGCAACAGAAATAAATCATCTGTGGAAATTTCAACTGTCTAACTATCACGGTTCATGAGATACAGCCTGGTGACAGACGGACGGACCGACAGCGAAGTCTTAGTAATAGGGTCCCGTTTTACCCTTTGGGTACGGAATCCTAAAAAAATATTTCTTATATCTATGGTAGGAATACTTTATTTATTTGGGATCTCCAACAAAGGATACACATAAACAATTTATATTAATTATTAAAAAGGTTCCATTAAGTTTGCTCCTTCAATTAAAAGAGACCACAGCATGCACATAACTAGGTCTAAACGGGATAAAATATAATTAAATGATGAAAGAGAGCAAAAAAAATTACCTGTCAAGATTGATCATTCATGAATATTACAAAAAAAAAATAATAATAATTAAATTACCATGTCAAAAATTGAGCATTATTATTATAAATGTTTAGTGGTGGCGGTGGTTAAATTGTTTTTAAATTTTGAGATGGGGAGGGTTATGTCCAGGTTACAACGCTTTGACAATTCATTGTATTGCCTACAGAGTCTCGGGAGAGCGGCGAAACGTCCCAGATTAGTTTTAGATCCTGAGACGTAAAATAAATTGTTGCTACTTTTCCGCGGCAGACGAGCTGGCGCATTTATATGCAGTTTGTCTAGTAGTTCGCTGCAGTGACTACCTAATACCTTGTGCAGTAGTATTAAGTCTGCCGTTTTCCATCTGTCTGCAAGTGAGACCATTTTGTAGTGCCCTAATCTGCCTTTGTAGCGGATAACTTTTTTAGCTAAACGATCTTTGTAACATAGATGGTATAGGAAGCGTCTTTGGACACTTTCCAGTTGTTTAATGTAAATGTCGTAGTGAGGGATCCACACCTGGCTCCCATATTTGAGTATAGGCCGAACCAGTTTATTAAATAATAATTATTATTATATTAGTACAGTACACTCTAGGAAGATGATAGAAATTATTCGGTTGGATCATCTATTAACCTGTTTATCAGAAGGTGAGCAATCTGAGTTTTAAACATTTCTCTTGTCTTCATATAATATGATGTGAGAGAGAGTTAAATGAATGTGATGAAGCGTTGATGGATGAAGGGAGAAAATCCAAAGAAAGGTGGATAGATTATGAGAGATGGTAAGTGAAATGAAAGTGAATAATATCGTGACAGTAGACATAGGATTGCGCGGAAATCGGTTGTCATGGTATGGGCATATGATGCGGAGGAATGAGGAAAATTCGTAAGGAAAGTTTTGAGTATGAATGTCGATGGCTATAAGTATGTCCACCGCACTGGGAATGGGACGTCAACGAGAAAACAGATAACGCCGCCAAAGTAGCGCCAGTACATTTACTATAGCCGAATAACCTCGTTTCACATTGACGTCCCGTTCCCCGGTGCGGTAGACAAAAAGTCTAAGAGAAAGGGACGACCAAAGTACGATGGATGGACTGTGTGAAAGATTACATGGCTAGAAAGGGGGTGACTACCGAGATGACGACTAATAGAGAAGTATGGAAGAAAGGGACATGTTGCGCTGACCCCAAATAAATTGGGATAAGGGCAGGAGAATGATGATGAGTGGACATACGACGTTGTAAGTACCAGACATAAGGGACTAGGGCAGGCTGAAGAAGATATAATTCCTGGTCCCATGTAAAGAACAAAAAACAATGAAGAACCCCCTTTTATTGCCACGACCTGTACCTACAAGAACAGCTGAGCTATATGTTTTTGTTGTCTGTTTGTGTAACCCCGCTGTTCTTCTAAACTACGTAACGGATTTTGACGCGGTTTTCGCCACCGTTTAGAGAATTTATTCCGGAAGGTATACAATACAAATAGCTTTTGCCAGCGGCTTCGCCCGTGTGGATGTCGGAAATTATCCCACGGGAACCGCACATTTTTCCGGGATAAATAGTAGCCAATGTGCTATTCCAGACTATAATCTATCTGTGTACCAAATTTCATCCAGATCCTTTCAGCCGTTCTGACGTGATTGAGTAACAAACGTCCATCCACCCATCCAAACTTTCGCAATTAATTATATTAGTAGGATAGGATAATATTAAAGTTACATAAAATAAAGAAAGTCTTAAACACTGTGCGAAGCAAGGGCAATCCTAGAATAAGAATTCAATATTGGACAGTCAGCAGGCGTTGTAACGAGGCTGACTGTCTGGATTTCGCTGTACAAAATAATTAGTTATATCGTCACTCTCTTTTAATGCACATCACCATGTTATTAAAATTAACTTTTTTTAACAAGCTTTTATTAACTTCACCTGTTATGTTTGTATGTAACGGAATCTTTGAACTCGATTGTTACCCACTCCAAATGGTCAGATTATTTCGAAATTTCGCACACATAACAGAGCCTGATGATAATACAATAATTTAAAACTTTTGTCCCATTATCCTGATCAGCATCATCAGGATTAACGATTTATCTCTAAAAATTCGAAAAATAAATTAAACTAAAAAACACGCTTTAATACCATTAAACTGAACTAAAAAGTAAAAAATAAACTTTTCAATATAAGAATAAACTGAGTAATGACAAAATTAATGTCATAGTAAAAAAAGCGTGGGGTGCTTTAACTCTATAATTCGAAAGCACCCCACGCTTTTTATTATAATGGAATTAATTTTCTCGTTAATCACTTTATTCTTATATTGAAAAATTTATTTTTTACTTTTTAGTTCAGTTTAATGGTATTAAAGCATGTTTTTTAGTTTTATAAACTATAATTTTTTTATACTACCTATAGCATTTTAATGTATTATATTTATAAAGAGCGAGCATAACCTTAAACTCTGCATACACTTTTCTATGTAGGTCACCGCATTGCAGTTTCATCATCAGACTTTTGCGGTCTGCGCATAACTATTTTTTTTTTTATTTTATAATCTATTTCCATGTTTTTGTACTTCATAGAATATCCATTTGAAGGTGACATTTTACAGCAAATGATAATGTATCATAGCAGCTGGTGCGATCGTCGGCATCCACAATATACAAATTGTTTTGCGTGAGGCATTCGATAGTTCGGTGCTACTGTTGTTTCCATACTCCTTTGTATTTCACTTACTTTGATGGTACTTCCAAGGGCCTAGACAAAGTGAGATTCGGTCAGCGTTATTTGCAATGATATTGCAATGATATGGCACGTCAAAATGTTGCTAATTAGCCACATTTTCGTCGTCTTGTCTCTTTTCTGCTCCCAATAAATGACGATATGCCGTCCTACTTCCACGTGTCATCTAATAGTTCGACATTGTTGCTTTTTTGAACATCGAATGTTGGGTAGGTAACCTATCTACCTCATTTTACTTATAATATCATTGGTTATTTGATCACACATAGTCGTTTTCCAGCATTCTAAGAAAATCAATCAGTCAGCAATTGGTCGTTAGTGAGGATTGGAGCAGGTCGATCCATAGATATGCTCGAAGTGCATCGAAGAGCCAACCGACGATAAAGATTTTGAGTTAAAATTTAATTTTAATGACTTGAGTTTTAATGTATTTTTATTTTAATGATTGTTATGAATTTTATCTAATGATGTAAAGAATTTTAATGTTAGGTCTTTACCTATGAAATTGCCGTTTTGTATGAAAAAATTTAAACGAATTTTTTTCATGCATTTTTTATTTGTATTAATCGAAGTAATCACCCATGCAATCGATGCATCTTTGCCAACGCAGTGGCAGTTTATTGATGCCCTTCTTAAAGAAATCAGCTGGACGGGAGGCAACAAATTCTTCAAAGGCGTTTTGTACTGCCTCTCGGGTATTGAATTTTTTTCCCGCCAAGAAGTTATCCAAATTCTGGAAAAAGTAGTAGTCTGTAGGCGCAAGGTCTGGTGAGTAGGGCGGATGACGGAGAGCTTCCAACCCCAGTTCCTGCAACTTGGAGACCGTCTGCTGTGCAGTATGAGGTCGCGCGTTGTCGTGCAGGAGCAGCGGAGACGAGCGATTGACCAATGCTGGTTGGAGATATGCCAGCTTCTCCATTATTGTATTCAGTTCTTCACAGTACACATCTGGAGTAATGCTCACCCCGTTCGGTAAGAAGCTGTGATGAATCACACCGACGCTAGACCACCAAACAGTGACCATCACTTTTCTAGGGATAAGTTTTCGTTTAGGGCATTGTTTAGGTGCTGAACCAGGATCCAACCAACTTGCTGAGCGCTTGCGGTTATCAAACAGAATCCATTTTTATCGCAGGTAACAATGCGGTTCAAAATTCCTTCATTTGTGTGTCTGTTGAGCAGTGCAAGGCACGTCTCGACGCGTGCTTCGCGCTGGCGATCATTGAGTTCGTGGGGCACCCATTTGTGAAGCTTTTTTACCTTGCCAATTTGACGCAAATGGACCAATATTGTTTTGACGCTAACGTCGAAAGCTGCTGCTAATTCAGCCGTAGATTGTGTATCATCAGCTTCCACAATCGCCTTTAATTCGTCATTGTCGACCAAAGTCTTCGGACGACCGCGAGGTTCATTTTTCAGGTCGAAATTTCCAGAACGGAAGCGAGCAAACCAATAACAAGTGGTGCGTTGGTTTGTAGTGTTAGCTCCGTAAACGTCGTTGATGTTGCGTGCCGCTTGTGCCGCGTTGCTGCCACGACGGTACTCATATTCCATAATTACTCGAATTTTTAACGTATCCATGATGACGAAAAAGATTGAAATGCGATGAAAATGTAACACTAATCAATAAACAAATGACTACTTTTGGAAAAAAAAATCCATGTTTTTAAAATAAAATTCATTTGAAATTAGAATTCTTAGCCAAACAAAAATTATTTTGATTTGAAATGGCCAGTACTGCAGAACGGCAATTTCATAGGTAAAAAGACCTAATATTTTCTTTTTATGACAGTAATTAATTTTATGTAATTTGTGATTTGTTTAGTGGGCCTTGGTGCCTTAGAAAAAAAAAAGTTTATGTCAAAAATATATTGAATTGACATAAGCTACCGAAAAGGTTACGTCAATCCTGTTGAAAATCGTTCTACAAAATATAAAACGCTTTGAAAGCACGCTGCACTAGTCCATAAGAGTTTTAATAGTTGTTTAAATACACCGAAAACGTGAATGGAGAGAAGGAGGTCCCTTTCTCTTTCTATGGCTTTCGATAAAGCCTTCATTCTTTCTTTTCTTCATTGGCAGTCTTCATTTTGCGCTACAGATTGAATTCTGCGGTCATGAACCGAAAATAGGATTATCTCATCATCTGCCTAGCCTTTTCCCAACTACGTTGGGGTCGGCTTCCAGTCTAACCGGATGCAGCTGAATACCTATGTTTTACATGGAGCGACTGCCTATCTGACCTCCACAGTACGACTAGTAGTAGTAACGACTGTCAAAGATCCACGAATGACAGCCGAGACCAACAGCTTAACGTGCTTTCCGAGGCACGGAGGAATCTCGTTATGTAAAGATGGTCACTCATCCACGGACCAACCCCAACAAGCGTAGCTTAACCTGATGGATCGACCCGTGCGGCTGTTATTACTTAGCCACGAGCTCCTCCGAAAAAAAAATAGGATTATCTATCGATTGAAAACAACAAACGATTTAATTAATACGAACTGAAAATAATCTAGTGAAATCCAATGTATATAATCATAATTATTTTTAAATCTGGAAAATAGGGAAATATTTGTATCATAATTAATTCGTTGACAATGGATAATTGGATGACACACATAATCATAAATGTGTCCACTGAATCAAGCAAATAACTACAGGTGATCCCACAATACCCAAAACATATTTATGTCTTGAAAACGAACATTTTCTTCCAAACCCATAGTAGGACCACACGTGTTAGGAATTCAGTTTATAACGCCACCGCTCTTCGAAAATATTTGTGCGAATACTTTGAAAAATATCCCATCCAATCCGGGCGCGGCATTTGTGCAGTATGCACTACCCCTCCGGCGGGAATGATATTATAATTTCTGCTACCTACTCTAGCTGGAAGCTACGCTGCCGCGCAGAAGTTATTTAGCTCTGCTGTTATTCAGGAAAGTTTTGTATATGTAGTTCTCTTTTGTTTTATATTATTTTCTTTAAGGGAGTAGAGTTTCTTTTGTTTATATTTAAGGGCCAAAGTAGATACGATACTTTTAGCATCGGCGGCGGTGGGCAATTTGGCGACTTGCTCCGTTCGGTTTGGCGGTCGGTACGAGTATATAATATACTTTTGTTTTCTTTTTTTTTTTCTTTAAGGGAGTAAAACTTCTTTTTTTATATTTAAAGGCCATAGTAGACACGATATTTTTAGCATCGGCAGTCGGCAATTTGGCGATTTGCTGCGTTCGGTTTGGCGATCGCTTTCTGTTATATCGCGCTTCCGAAAATCTCTGACCGATTTCAAAAGTATTGTGTCTGCTATTAGTGCTCATATCACTAGTAGCACGCGCCAACGGCAGAGGCAACCGCAGCCGTCGACGCGTCTGCTGCTGCAGTTGCTGCATACAATACACGAGCGGCGACGTATCGATGGCTGCAGTTGCCTCTGTCGTTGGCACGTGCCACTTGTATGAGCACCTAGGCTATTGTCAACTGGGCCTTTATCAGATTTCTTACTAATTTATTATTACCTAACTGTAGCGGAGCCCAAAGGAAGGGTTATGTTTTTAATATTATTTTCTTTCTTACTTTTCATATTTCAATACTCACAAAAAATATGCACTCTAAATCATACCAAACCTACCTATAGTAAACTTCAAGGTAATGCTAACGCACCGAGTGAGTTATGGTAAGGTACTTGATTACATGATCCGACATAGATGGAACGAACACTCGCGGATTCTAATTAATGTAGCAGAGTGAGTTGTTAGCTTGCCGGATAAGAATGGGAGTGCTCCATCACTTTAAGTAAATCGTGATTGGGTTATAGTAGGAAGCAAGGAGATTATAATACAACTACCTATGTAAGAGAAACTATGTAGTAATTCTTTTGCCTATTATTCAAAAATAGAGGTATTCATTAAGGGTTTGGCAGAGATGTACAGTCAGCAACAAAAGTCAATTAACACTTCAGTTTTAAATCTTAACTATCGAGCAAGATATTTAATTAAAATTGGAACAGAAGTAAAATTTAAAGATCTGCTAGAAGATTCTTAGGTATTTTAGGAAAAAAGGAGTTAATCAAATCATTTTGTATTCATTTACATGATGTGTAAGGAGCTCGTGGCTAAGTAATAACAGCCGCAAGGGTCGATCCATCATGTTAAACTACGCTTGCCGGGGTTGGTCAGTGGATGGGTGACCATCTTTACATACCGAGCCTCCTCCGTGCCTCGAAAAGCACGTTAAGCCGTTGCGTTGGTCCCGGCTGACATTCGTCGATCTTTGACAGCCATTACGGGTCGTCACAGAAGCCCGAAAGTCTGACATCCAGTCTTACCAAGGGGTATCGTATTACCCAGTTACTGGGTTGTGCAGGTCAGATAGGCAGTCGCTCCATGTAAAATACTGGTATTCAGCTGCATCCGGTTAGACTGGAAGCCGACCCCAACATAATAGGTCTTTACCTATGAAATTGCCGTTTTGTATGAAAAAATTTAAACGATTTTTTTTCATGCATTTTTTATTTGTATTAATCAAAGTAATCACCCATGCAATCAATGCATCTTTGCCAACGCAGTGGCAGTTTATTGATGCCCTTCTTAAAGAAATCAGCTGGACGGGTGGCAACAAATTCTTCAAACGCATTTTGTACTGCCTCTCGGGTATTGAATTTTTTTCCCGCCAAGAAGTTATCCAAATTCTGGAAAAAGTAGTACTCTGTAGGCGCAAGGTCTGGTGAGTAGGGCGGATGACGGAGAGCTTCCAGTTCTTGCAACTTGGAGACCGTCTGCTGTGCAGTATGAGGTCGCGCGTTGTCGTGCAGGAGCAGCGGAGACGAGCGATTGACCAATGCTGGTTGGAGATGTGCCAGCTTCTCCATCATTGTGTTCAGTTCTTCACAGTACACATCTGAAGTAATGCTCACCCCGTTTGGTAAGAAGCTGTGATGAATCACACCGGCGCTAGACCACCAAACAGTGACCATCACTTTTCTAGGGGTAAGTTTTCGTTTAGGGCATTGTTTAGGTGCTGAACCAGGATCCAACCAACTTGCTGAGCACTTGCGGTTATCAAACAGAATCCATTTTTCATCGCAGGTAACAATGCGGTTCAAAATTCCTTCATTTGTATGTCTGTTGAGCAGTGCAAGGCACGTCTCGACGCGTACTTCGCGCTGGCGATCATTGAGTTCGTGGGGCACCCATTTGTCAAGCTTTTTTACCTTGCCAATTTTAAGCAAATGGACCAATATTGTTTTGACGCTAACGTCGAAAGCTGCTGCTAATTCAGCCGTAGATTGTGTATCATCAGCTTCCACAATCGCCTTTAATTTGTAATTGTCGACCAAAGTCTTCGGACGACGGCGAGGTTCATTTTTCAGGTCGAAATTTCCAGAACGGAAGCGAGCAAACCAATAACAAGTGGTGCGTTGGTTTGTAGTGTTAGCTCCGTAAACGTCGTTGATGTTGCGTGCCGCTTGTGCCGCGTTGCTGCCACGACGGTACTCATATTCCATAATTACTCGAATTTTTAACGTATCCATGATGACGAAAAAGATTGAAATGCGATGAAAATGTAACACTAATCAATAAACAAATGACTACTTTTGAAAAAAAAATCCATGTTTTTAAAATAAAATTAATTTGAAATTAGAATTCTTAGCCAAACAAAAATTATTTTGATTTGAAATGGCCAGTACTGCAGAACGGCAATTTCATAGGTAATGACCTAATAGTTGGGAAAAGGCTAGGCAGATTGATTTTTACATGATGTGTAAAAGTAGCAGTGTTAATCGACTTATGTTGCTGACCGTACCTATCCACACACCATCCACATTTTGCCGGTTATGTTTGAGTCCTATACCATAGTGGGCGAGCCTATTGCCATGAACCTGACCTGACTCCGGGCTGCTACTGAGAAATTCCAGATAGAAAAACCCAATAAAACCCTTTGCCCGACCTGGGAATCGAAACCAGGACCTCATGCTCAGCAGTAGCGCTTGCGGCCACCAGACCAACGAAGCAGTCACAATGATAACAATAAAAGTAACAATGATACATAAGTCCAATGTTATGGTAATTATAAGAACCTGTTTACTTGTGTTTCACTTGCTTCCCAAGGCAGATTCTCTAATCTGAGTATTACTCCTCTGAGTATTCCTCAAAGTGCAACCATCTAAGCGCAACTAAATTATTCCTCAAAGCGCAACGATCTTAGCGCAACTAAATTATTCCTCAAAGCGCAACCATCTAAGCGCAACTAAATTATTCCTCAAAGCGCAACCATCTAAGCGCAACTAAATTATTCCTCAAAGCGCAACCATCTGAGCACAACTAAATTATTCCTCAAAGCGCAAACATCTAAGCGCAACTAAATTATTCCTCAATACGCAATCATCTAAGCGCAACTAAATTACTCCTCAAAGTGCAACCATCTAAGAGCAACTACATTATTCCTCAAAGCGCAACCATCTAAGTGCAACTAAACTATTCCTCTAAGCGCAACCATCACTTGCGGTTTGAGGAATACCCCTGATTAGAATGTGAAAACGCGTGCAAAGCCATTTATTTTTCTCTATAATTCAAAAATTGTCTATTGTGACCTGTAAATTAATGATTAGAATGTGTTTCTAAAATAGTTACCGCTCATTAGTAAGCTTACTAGTGTTATCTCAAAGCCCTACGAATTAGGTGTCTCCTGAAATGTTAGTTAACATAATATATTTTTCGACATCACTTTTTAAGATTTTGAACTTCATACGAATAATAAGTTCTACGCTTTAGTAAGGTAAAATTTAGTAGATTATCTAGCTCAAAGCTTACTCACCACCATCCCAAATACGACCTAAAACTCTGGCTATACTCTGAGCATGACAGATAATTGCTGCCTACCCTCAAAGGTGACGAGTATCCACACGGGGCGGTACGTGCCCCCGCATAGATCGAGCGACCCGGTTCTAATTAACGTGGAGTACTGCCTGCTATTACTGGCAACGGTGCCGAGAGAAGCCTATAGTTTCGGCACAGACAAATAAAGCTGCAGTAGTTTATCTGGGCAGCGACCTTGAAATAATTACCTACGGCCGCTCGGTAGATAAATACGCGTCCGTCCGTGAGTAACTGCCGCGCACTTGAACTGTTGCGGACTGGTATATACTGAGATTTCGAAGTGCGTCGTTTCAGCCGTTTTATATGAAGATGTAATACTGCTTATTTTATGATACTGTGGTTTCTGTGAGATTTATTTCCTACAATGTGGAATGGTTTTTTTTTTATTATACGAGTACCGATCGTTAGGTCTTCTTCAAAGATTTTGCATGTTCACGCAACCCTGTCAAAGTTTATTAAGTATTATTCATAAACTTTGATCTCAGTACCTACAAGAGTGCTAAGTTTTAACTAATAATGGTACCTATTCCATATTCAAATCCTTGTTTCAAAATTGTTGTGTTATGTTATTTCCACTTTAAGAAATATCAACTTTATGCCCGTGTAAGTTATGTTTAAAACAACAAGTTCTATAGAAAAAGTCATGTAAAAATTTAAATTGTATCGCAAACTAAACTTTATTGTGTGGGTATTAAAGTTATTCTTCTAAAAACACATATTATTTGTTTTCATCATAGAAATATAACTTTCATATATCTATGGTTTTCATATTCGGAAAATAAATCGCAAACACAGGCTTATATATTATATGCCAATGGCTTTGAGTGTTTAGCGTGCGTTTTGCGTCGTACGTTCAGCCAGCAATCACTCGCCAGCAAGGACTCGCCCATCAAAGAGCGCTGTCCCAAGTTAGATGCATTATTAGTTTATTATACATAAAAAAAGGTTATTATAATAGATCACGTACCTATATTAAAATAATTTCAATTAAATATTATATTTTTTTTTTGTTTTTTGTATATATTTTTTTATTAATATATTTCGCTTTTAGCGATAAGACCGCCCATTGTGTCACCCTATGTAAAATTTCAACATTCATACCTGTATTTTAAATTGTGTGCATAATAAAGAGTATTCTATTCTAAATATTCTTTAAAATAGTGAAGGTTCCATAAAAATAAGCTTGATAGTTTTTGCGTCATTCTGTTTTTTATCCGCGTAAACAGGCGCGACACGCGATATAATCGCGCGCGACACAAAGGCACCGCTCGTCGCGCGAGACACGGTGCCTTTGCGTCGCGCGCGATTATATCACGTGTCGCACCTATCTGGAGGAGACTTTAGGAATAACTTTACATATTAATTACACTAGGTATGTAATATAAATATAATCTAAAATATTCACATATTTAGTTATTATAAAAATGCTCTAGTTTAACATATTAATTTTTTCCAAATCATTGACACTACTCGTTTAGACGTGATCCTCAGTTTAAAATCAAAGTTGGCTATCGCTGCCTTAATATTATAAATGCGAAAGTTAATCTGTCTGTCTGTTACCCTTTGAAGGGATTTGAATGAAATGTGACAGATAGATCATGGCCTCGGTTTTTTTTATTTTTTTTTTTATAATGTCCACTTCCGTGGACATGGTGGTCCGCGCCTTTTTTTATTGGTTTTATTTGTTTGGAATTATTTTATTTCTATGTTACAGTTATCAACTCCTTCGTCGGACACTAATATTACAGGACCTGGGATAGGACATAAATGAGATATTTAGTAATAAGGAATATCATTATAGCGCTCTTCCTCTCTCCTACTTATTTTATATTTTGCTTTGGCCAACAGGGTCCATAATTTTATTTTTTTTCTTGTTAAATAAGTATTGTTTCTATTTATCATTACTTACCAACTTTGCGTACAGTTGAAATTATCCCACGGGAACGTACTACCGAGATAATAAGTATCCTATGTCCTGTCAATCAATCAATGAATTTTTATTGCAATCCTTAATGTACAGTGGGCTGCATCAATTATACAACTGGGGTACCCAATTGATAACATTCTAAAATGTTAATATAATCTAAATATAATCAAAAGACATGAAAATATTTGAAGGCATGAGAGAACACACAGAGACACATTAATGTCTAAGATATCTTTCAATAAATTAATAGATACCTTCTTGATCCAAGGGTCATTATATTATTTCAATGAGCACATAATGCCACTCACCACGCTTGGATTCCTTAGCGGATTAAACTGAAACTATATCACTTTATAGCATCATGAGGGTTAATTGTGGAGAGGACAGACTGCCCTTTTCTGATGCACTGGTCCCGTAGACATACCTGCGGGCCCGGGGCTGAAGAACGATATTTGAATTGACATTTTGATGTAGAAGCTAGGTTATGGGTTAATTTTAATTCTAATTTAATTTTGTGTTGACATAATTTTTGAGCTAATTTTAATTTGATTGTGATTTAGTTTTGAATTTAATGTTAATTTAATTTTGTTTTGATTATTTTAATTTAGTTTTTGATTATTATTTTGATTTGAATTTTTGATTTGAATTATGGATTTAATTATGGTCAGAGCCACTAAGTTACTAACATAGTTTTTGTAAGTGGTAATACTAACATGATATGGAAGTCATATATCCGAAATAAATGTTATTGATTTTTTTTTTAGGGTTCATTCGAAAAAAAGCTCCTCCTACAAATAGACGCGACTCGCAACGCAAATCTCGCGCGACACAAAGGCACCGCTCATCGCGCGACACGCGGTACCTTTGTGTCACGTCGCGTGTCGCGCCTGTTTGTAGGAGCCTTATGGGGATACATCGATAATTTTGTGTTATTTAAATTCCAATAAGTAAGCTATCGTTCAAAATGAAGGCTCGTGAACATATTCGTATAAAGTTGGCAGAATCATTTCAGCGCTGATTCTTGCTGGATTCTTTTTCTCCTTTAACTATCGTTATTTCTCCTGACAAAGTTTATTCTGTTTATATGTATGTATATATGTATTTATTTATTAATATTTATTCTTTTTCGAGTTATCTATCCCTTATGCTGCACCTGCCATGTTTTCTCTCTGCATCACCCTAAGGTTGACTGGTAGAAAATGCCTCAGGCATTAAGTCCGCCTTTGTACAGTATTTTTTTACTTGTGCATAAAGTTTTAATAAATAAATAAATAAAATCAAATGTATAAATAATTTGGATTTTCCATGTGTTATTTGACTATATTGTCTACTACTGTACTAAAACCGAAACAAGATTAGCTACTTGAAATTTAAAAAAAACCGAAGTAGCACCGTCTATTTTCTGTTTTATACGACCATACGTAAACAGTTCCTTATTGTGCAATAAAATTTACTTTAAATTGAAGGTGTTTAAATATGTTAAGAACATACTAAGCTAAAAATTGATTTAAATATAGCATTCTGTCATAAATCTACATTTAAACGAAGCACGCGCGTAAGAGTCTTCTATCTCGCGCGTCAAAATAGACTTCAACGTCATTCACTTACACACCGAGCTAAAACACGCTTCGATATATCCTCTTAAATATTTAGGTTTCGTGCATACTTAATGGATTTTCCTAACTGGAATTTCTCAGTAGCAGCCCGGAGTCTGGATTTGTGCCCGGTTGATGGCAATAGGCTCTCGCCCCCTGGATTAGATTAGATTAGATTCGATTTATTTATTTGTTTAAACATGGTTAATACATACAAGAGCATGCAAGATGATAGTAAATTACATTATAGTCCAATCATGTTTAGCCTTATAAATATTTTAGTCACATTAATACTTTTAATCAATAAAATAAAAAATTACAACTATCTGCATAAGTACCTACATTAAAGAAATTAAATTTACTGCTATGTCAAACTTACAACTATATTATAATAAAATTAATGTCGGACAAGTTTTACGACTAAAAATTCAGACACACTATTAAAATAGATTGGCAAAATGTGGGTGTTACTACCTCTGCCTAACCTTTCGGTGATTACATGCGTGATGTTATGTTTATAAGTAACATTCAATCCAGTCTCTAAAAAAGTTAGTAATGCATATTTTTATCTGACTTAAAAAAAGGAGGAGGTTATGAAAATTTTATTTGATTTTGACTAGGTGTGTAACAATATTATATTCTTATACATAAAGAAAACAAGAGAAGCTTGTGGCTAAGTAATAACAGCCGCACGGGTCGATCCATCAGGTTAAGCTACGCTTGTCGGGATTGGTCCGTGAATGGGTGGCGTTGGTCCCGCTGTCATTAGTGGATCTTTGACAGTCGTTACGGGTCAGTCACTGGGTTGTGGAGGTCAGATATGCAGTCGCACCATGTAAAATGCTGGTATTCAGCTACATCCAGTTAGACTGGAAGCCGAATCCAACATAGTTGGGAAAAGGCTAGACAGATTGATACATAAAGAAAACAGCCACATAAATGCGTACCCCCTTATTCATAAAACACTAAAACGCTCTACAAACCTATTTTAGTTAAAATAGTGTTTTGTCAATTTCTTTTGAATTGGAAAGAAGAAGACAAAACACTGTTTTAAATAAAATAGGTTTTTAGAGCATTTTAGTTTTTTAAGAATATGGGGGTAGTTTCTATTTCCAACAAAGGCAATAAAGTACCTACAGTACCAAGCCAATACTTCTGAAAACAAACTAAACCTAGAATCTAAAACCTGCGCAATAAACGAAACTACATAGGGGTTAACGTATGAACCTCGAATCTCTCACCCGTGAATAATGTCTCAAGGTGAATTTACCGATTTTTCACATTAATTATTTTCTTGGTTATCTTTCCAAGTGGAGAGTTCATTATGAATGTGGATGGCTATAAGATTAGGAGGCCACCAAAGAACAATGGATGGACTGTGTGAAAGACGATAAGGATAGAAAGGAGTGACTACCGAGACGACGACTAATAGAGAAGTATGGAAGAAAAACATGTTGCGCTGACCCCAAATAAATTGGGATAAGGGCAGGAGAATAGTGATGATAATGAATGCAAAGTGGATTATGATAGCGAATGTAAGAATTTATGTTTAGTCTGTAAAGTTCTATTGTAGAATATAGATAAAGAACATGTCTCAATATAGAGATACTATATAGACAAGAACATAGATAGGATGCACATTATCTTGACTGAATCCCCTTATCATGTTACCGGACACAAATGGGGAGAGAAGAAGGTCTTTTAAAGAAGCTAAGCAAAGGCCTGAACTTAGCAGGGTATCTAATAAAGTCTGTTTTATTGTAACAAACAAGTACCGAAATTTTTCACTGCGTTGATATTGGTCCACGTAATCAACATAAAGTCCGTTCCACACAAACCAAACGCTGTAGTTGAGACATCGACTACCTACGCGTCGCACGTGTTTTAGTGAGTGAACCAGACGATATTGTTTGTGCGTGAGTCATGGCGGACATGTCTCCTGTGTAGTAAATTATAGAAGTATTCAATATGAACGGGCCATAACAATTTCAAAATAAAACAAAGGCGTTGGCCCCAGCCCGACCAATGACCCATCTCACTCTGTCAATATAGGAAATGTGCGAGAGACATAACTCAGTACTTGTTTGTTAAAACAAGACTATAGAAATCATGAAGGATCTGTGACAGTTCTATTAGCAAAGAAAAGAAAGAAAATATGTTTATTTGCAGCAAACATGACGCAAACACAAAAAGAACAAATTGAGGGAAAATATGGAAAATAAAAAATTTAATTGCTGAAGAAGAAAAAAAAACAAAGCAAAGATTCACTATTATAAATGCGAAAGTAACTCTTGTCTGTCTGTTACCTTTTCAACGGTTGAACGGACTTCACTGGTACATAGGTAGACCATGACCTGGGTTAACTTTTGTCCCGGTAGTACGCTCTCAAGGGATAATTTTCAACAAACATGCGGAAAAAAACAGACCTGTAAAAAAAAACAGCATAAACTGCACTTTCACCAAAATTATTATTAAAACCTGCTTTAACCAAAAACAAATTATCAGAAGCCAATGATTCAGATAATTTTGTTTTTGGTATAAAGCCATTGCTTCAGATAATTTTTTTTTGGTTATATCAGATTTAGGGAAGAAAACTGCCAAATGAGTGGTGCGTAGATGGCGCTAAGTGTCTGTTACTTTCATTCAGCTATGCCAAAGCAGTTCCTTGCTAAAAAAAAATTCTTGTCACTGATTGGTCGCTTTGTCTTCAAGATGACTTTGTAAAGTGTCTTTCAATCATTCAGCACACGTGACACGGCCACCACAAACACAATACTGGACCATGTATGTACTAATATAAATAACCATTCTCTCAACGTCTCGATAATTGAATCAAGTCTTTCTGATCACAAGCAGATATATCTCCAAGTAGGAAGTCTGTCTCCTCAACGTAACAAAAAAAAACATTATAAGGCACTGGATTACGAAAATTTGTACAACAACACACTAGAAGCAAAATACAGCAATGACGACCACGACTACAACCACCTAGAGATGTTTATCTCTGAACAGATAGACAAGAGCAAAACAGATAAGATTAAAATTCTTAACTCTCCCCAAAAATACTGGATTAATCAGAACATTATAAACGCAATCAATTCACGAAATAGTTTATGGCAACAAACCAAATCAGACCCAGATAACGACGATGTATGGAAACAATACCAGAGCGAACAGCAGAGAGTGAAGATGCTAACAAACACGCACAAGAAGACCTATTACTATAATTTATTTCAAAACTGCAGTAATCAACCGAAAAAAATGTGGGAACTGATCAATAACCTAGGATTAAATAAAATTAAAGGCAGTGCTGCTCCTCCCAAACTAATGTCAACCGCTGGACTTCTAACAGAGGGTAACTATACTAAAGGTATTCGCACATGTTTCCATTGTATGATGAACATATTTCTAAAAGAGTGAAAAGCAGAAGCCCAAATAAATTACTTGCACCTAGCCAGAGACTACATCTGTATAGCAGGAATTCCAATTGCATGGCCATCAAAATCTTTAACAATTTACCCTCACGCATCAGTGTTGCCCACAAATAAATTCAGAGGAACAATATTTGCCTGGCTTTTAGACAACTGTTTCTATTCAGTTAATGAATTTTTAAATTATAAATTTTGACATTACTTACATTTATTAATACTTACTTTGTGTGTGTGTATGTATACTTCTCGACTAGTACCTACTTACTGTTTTTTTTTTTTTTTTTTTTTTTTGTTTTTAACATTTTTTTTTTCATTCATAAATAATAAATATAATAAAGTTGTGCTTGTAAAACTTGACATTGTATAAAAATTAACAATTTTCATTTGAATGAATTATATTAATGGGGAATATATCTTCTTCTTAGCGTTTCGATGACAAACTAACTAGGTACTATGATTATTTTGTTGCGGCCTAGAACTTGGCCACTTTGACTATGTAAGTTATTTTTAATATTTCTACACCGGCAACGGTAGTGTATGTGAAACTGTTTAATATTAAGATCTTAATGTACCATATACTCAGAAATAAATAAATCTATCTATCAAAAAAAAACCTCAATATATGACTTGTTTAATTCTTTTTTCTCATCGATAGGTGCAGACTTAGCAAAACAAATACCAGACACATATCACAAAAATACGGGTAACATACTAATGTATGATCAAAACTATACACATGACGTAACACTAAACGAATTAACGCCGTGCACCACAGAGGAAATAATTAAAATCATTGACGACCTCGACAGTAACACTAGCTCTGGTCTGGACGGTATTAGTACTAAAGCAATAAAATGTCTAAAAAACATAATCGCCGAGCAGCTAACTAACTGTATAAACGCCTGTTTACAACGTGGTATTTTTCCCGATACCCTCAAGGTGGCTAGGGTCAGCCGTATTTACAAATCTGGAGATAGAACTGACCCAAGCAACTACAGACCGGTGTCAGTGCTACCTGTAATGTCTAAAATTTTTGAGCGCGTATTATATAATCGCCTAAATAACTATCTGACACATAAAAAACTTTTTAATAGACGAGCAGTATGGTTTTCGCCCTAAATCAAGTACTCTCTCGGCTGCAACGGACCTAATCACCAAAATTAAAACCTATATAGATCAAGAGAGCTATGCCCTGGGAATATTTATCGATTTAAAAAAAGCCTTTGATACCGTGAGTCATCACAAACTGCTACAGAAGCTAGATAACATAGGTGTTACGGGTACAGCACACAGAATGTTCAAATCATATTTAGAAAACAGGCGTCAAGTTGTTAAAATAGGAGACACTCACACTAGCTCGGTCCAAAATATTTCATACGGCTGCCCTCAAGGTTCGATTATCAGTTTGTTACTTTTTTTAATTTATATAAACAATATTAATAAAATAGGGTTAACAGGACACCTGACACTATATGCAGACGACACCTGTCTCTTTTACTTTGATAAATCAATACATTATATTATAAAGGACGCTCAACACGACCTTGATCTACTAAACGAGTGGTTAAAGTACAACATTCTTACAATTAATACGTCGAAAACCTCATTCATGATTTTTACCACTAAAAATAAACGTATACCGGACTTCCCGCCTCTTAAAATAAATAGCGAAATAATAAAACGATCCACCAACGAAAAATATCTTGGATTAAGGGTAGACGAAAAAATAACTTGGAAATTACACATCGACCATCTCAGAAATAAATTAACGTCGTTACTGGGAGCATTACGGAAAGTGGCAAACTGTATTCCAAATAAGGTGCGCACTTTGATCTATAACTCATTAGTCAAATCGCATTTAGAATATTTAATTGAGATATGGGGATCCGCAACAGTAACTAATTTAAACTCACTTCAAAGAGTTCAAAACAAAATAATTAAAACTCTGTTCCATTATCATTATCGCACTCCAACAAAGGCCTTATACGAAAAAACTAAACTATTAAATGTTAGACAGCTATACATTGACTACACTTGCATTCTTATTAAAAACATAACTACAAACTCATTACAAACTAACATGCAACTAAAGAAAAAAACAATGTCATATAGCCTGAGAAATACATATAAAAACAAACTTGAAGTCACCAGCGTACGCACTAATTACGGTAGAAAGACCATATTATTTGAAGGAACACACCTGTACAATGGATTGCCGGACGATATTAAAGAGTGCGATAACATAAATTCATTTAAGAATAAGCTTAAGAAGCATGTACGTACACTATAACTTCCAATAGGTACTCTGGAGGAATTGTATTGTAATGTATCATCACACTTACTACTTTGTATCTCATTATAAGTGAACTGTAAGTTCTTATGAGAAATAAATAATTTCTTTAAACCGAAGTGACAAACACAGCGCTCTCTCGCGGCGAAGATTCCGGTATACACCCCCATTTAAGAGTGTCAATCCTAGGGATTCTTCATTGAATGCAATCAAGGCAACGGTAAAGATAAACTACATCATAACTTTATAATTGGCTAAGGGTAAGCCACAGAGCACGAATTCCCTGCGGCAGCGTTTAGATACGACAGTAAAGACCGTTCACAGTTATTTTACTTCTGATTTTGCTCGTGGCTAAGTAATAACAGCCGTACGGGTCGATACATCAGGTTAAGCTACGCTTGCCCGGGTTGGTCCGTGGATGGATGACCATCGTTGGTCCCGGCTGTCGTTCGTGGATCTTTGACAGTCATTACGGGTCGTCAGAAGCCCGAAAGTCTGACAACCAGTCTTACCAAGGGGTATCGTATTACCCAGTCACTGGGTTGTGGAGGTCAGATAGGCAGTCGCTCCATATAAAATACTGGTATTCAGCTGCATCTGGTTAGACTGGAAGCCGACCCCAACATGGTTGGGAAAAGGCTAGGCAGATTGATGCTGTCAAAATCACAGTGACTGACAAAGTGAGTACCGTTGACCCCAAAAAAGAAACATCTACTTACTTAATAATTTTTATTTTGTCGTGACTAGATATCGATAGCATCACGTCTGCGGAGTTTCGTTAGCTAATTTAATTTGACCCTGTTTGTCATTTTTGTGAAAGAGCGAGTAAACGGTGACACTCTTGTTTTGTATGGAACGTGTAGACAGTGCTGTCTTTAACAGCAGCCCAAGGCGTCTCCGTACTCTATGGTGTAAACTTCAATAACTAAGAAACAAGTAAAAAGAAGCGAGATACTTCATCAAAGGGAACTATGAAGTTGGAGTTGTTAAGGAACGGAAAATATATTTTGTTACAAAGACGACGGTATGAACTTTGATACAAAACTATTTGAGTAGCTTTAAATGTCAATTAAGTTAAAATTACGTGGGATTGCGTCTACTGCTCAACTTAGGCTCTTGAACAAGAGTCAAAGGCAAAATTTTGTTGATTTATTGATAGTTTAGAACAGTGGTGGCCCAGTGGTAACGGCCACCACTTACAAGTTGTATGTAGTAGGTTCGAACCTCGGCAGCCGCTATACTTTGTGTAAATTATTTCATCACCACTGCTCTCAAAACGGTGAAGGAATACATCGTGAGGAAACCGGCATGTCCTAGAACCAAAAATTCGAAGTCACGTGACATCTACCAACTCGAACTGGGCCCGTGTGGTAGATTACGGCCCGCTCCCTCGCACCGAGAGGAGGCCTGTGTCTGTGTGTGTGTGTGTGTGGGAAAGCTAAAGGCTGGATTATGCTAATGATAGTTTATTATATCTTACTTTAACAATAACAAATATTGCATCTTTAGTTAAAGTACCTGTTAAACAATCGCTGGTTAAAGTTATTGTTCATGTTAAATATCTGTCACTTCTGTCAGACGCGTACCTACCCTGATAACTTCAACTAAGCTGATGAATACAACACATTTCGCAGTAACCGTTAAAGTCAGCGTTACAGTTATTGTCCACTTATACCTTTACTTTTATTACTATCATGGTGCAACCCAGCCTTATAACATTAATTTTAATACAGAAACATTTTAAAAAAGCGGCCAAGTGCGAGTCGGACTCGCTCACACAGGGTTTCATACAATATTTAGGTCTACATATTTTTCAACGTTACTAAACGTAACTTTACTATTTGTATGTTTGTTTTTTTTTTTGTGTTAGTTGCCAAGAAATCAATTATAATTTCTATTTTGCATGATGTAATTAATTTATTATTAATGTGATGTAATTATTTATTAGTTTTATTGCCTATCTAGTGGCACTCATTATCATATTTTCTTATGTTAATATGCGGATAATGTAGTGGGCTGCAATATTGTTAATATTTTGTATTATCTTTTCTCTATTTCAACACATATTGTAGCTGTTTATTGTCCCTGAATAAAATAAAATAAAACAAACGTTTCTTGTAGGGGGTTCAGGGACCGCTTTAATTTTTTTACTTTATTTTTTATTGCTTTGTTGTAATAGCGGTCATCGTAGTACACACAATGTTAAAATTTCAAGGGTTTACACTATTACGGTTCAAAAGATCCCTGTGACAGACGAACGGATGGATGTACGGACGTACGGATGGTGACTTCAACATCAGCTCCAGTTCTCCTGGTTCTTACTAGGAGAACTCGTCAACAATTAACGTCCCTGCATCGAAAAAAGCAATATTTTATAAAAGGGATGAGCAGTTGACATTAAGCTATTGTAACTTAAATAAATTACAAACTGACCTACTAAAAAGTGATAGGTACTTAACCTCTTGAAGGCTTTCTGCACCCCATGTGTGCATAAGGAAAAACCCTTTAGATAATAGGTATATAAGCTTATATATTATATATATAAACGTAAAAAAACATCATCCGATGGAAAAAAATCATCCTAAGTAGTTGTGAACCTATGGGGTTCCCCTGAGGGTTTTGGGTTAATAAATTAGTATATTATATCACCTGAAGAGAAAAAACGTTTTTACAAAAAAAATTGCAACCGACTTCCAAAAAACACTACAAGTCAGTGGCAAAAAACTAAAATACAGAACCAAAGACCCCGACATCCGAAATTAAAGTTATTTTTGACTTTGTAGTGTTTTTTTTTTTGGAAGTCGGTTGTTTTTTTTTTTTGAAAATATCTTTTTTAGTAGATTGATTGGGGACGTTCTTTAAATTACGGGAATTATCAAAACAACATCCATAGCATCTTTCGTGCATGAAAGATACACACTAAGGGTGGGTTGCACCAACAACTAAAACAAACAACGCACCTTCAGTTCGATTTTTACTATAGTTTAAGTAAGATGGTGCAACCCGCTTTGTTAAAGTTATTGTTCGTCTAAAAATGGGTTGTTCCATTTGTCAATTTGTTAGCTGACGTCATAACTTTAACTTTAACCGCCCACGCTTCGCTGGTTAAAGTTATTGTTAAATATCTGTCACTTCTGTCAGATGCATCGAATGTCATGTCCCTACTCCGAACTTTATCTTTTACATTTGACATGACGGTGCAACAGCAGGTATTCATTATATGATAATTTTAAATTTGACGGAAACTATAACCTAGCCCGTGGTGCAACCCACCCTAAGAACAGCAACAGTACGGCCAAAGAATTATCCCCATTGTTTCCCAATCTCCCCCGCTTAGGAGCAAAACGGGCTAAACGAAGCAGTCCAGTCGAAACGAGGTCAATCACTTTTTGTCGTAACGTTCACTTGTCTCAGATTATACTGCTTCAATATTAAATACGTACTTAGCTACATCTGGATTTCATTTACCAGGCTTGCAGATCGATAGGGTACTGTGAAAAATAGACAAGGAAGTTTGAACTTTATATTGTAAGAAATAAAGTGGCGATTTGGGTGGTGTGTTTAAATGAGAAAAATAATGTATCAGCTGGTTATCTGCCGCGTAAATCCTAAGGCTTGACTGGAACGGGTTATGGGCTCGATGGCGTTGGTCGGGCTGCCTATAGCTAGATTTGGAATAATAATGATCTTTGTTTCTAAGTCACTTTGAAGTTAGGAATAGGAACAATAGATAATTTATTGAACGTCAGAAAATTAATAATCATTAAGTAAACTACATTTGCGTGCAAAAAAAATGGTCCACCCCATGCTCTCTATTTGAGAGACAATATTATCTCAAATTGTCTTAGTATATTTTGATTATTTTATATTTTGTGAAGGTATGTAATATAAAGTTTATTTACACATATGTACCCAATATTTGATAAAAGCAATATTCTTGACAAGATTGACTCGATTCTTCAGAATTCCTCATTCACTTAGTCCTCATTTTTGTTTAGAAAAACTGCATAACTTTTTTTTGTCAGTGAATTTGATAAAATCTTAATTTTGTTTATTACCTACTATTCGTTTATTGATCTTGCATTTTTAACTGACTTTAAAAAAGGAGGTTCTTTATTCGACCCGTATTTTTTTAAGTCAGATATTTTCTCAAAAACATTACACTCGTTTTTTGGAGGAGTCGTGTAAAAACTAATGAATCAGTTTGATCATTTCTTCACTACGTAACGGAATCTACATACTTACATTCAGGAACGTTTTAGTACCTACATAATATAAACTGTTATTGTTAATTAAAGCTGTTGAATTTATCTTGTTACAAATCGAAGAGAACGTGATGGATCAATTTTTTTGCACGCAAGTAACTATTTAAATGATGTACTAAATTAAATTGCCAACTAAAATAACAATCCAGATGCCAGCTGTAGTTATGGCAGGGATTTTGACATGAAAAATAATGGACTCAGAAAATAAAACAAACCGCATTACAAGAAGGGAATACATTACAAGAAAACGTACAACAAGATCCCAAGTTACAGGCAAACGCCCAGGCAATCGCCGTTCAAACTGAGTATAAGTACTGTACTTGATTATTAATAAAATTTGAAATAGTGTTAAATTATGACAATTATCCTTTACAAAATAAAAGAGTTCGAACTTTTAAAATAATTAATAAATCGATAAATCACAATACAAAGTCTTCTTTCACATTGGTACAGTCAGAACAACACAGGCTATTCAAGTTAAGGTTGACTACTCATGAATACAAAATGACCGCTTCTCATCCAATATTTTGGGCAAATTCAAGTCTTAATTTTTCACCTAAATATTAATATTATGTAGACTGAATTATTATACAATAACGAAGGAACATCTCAATCAATCCATTTCAGATAATAATATATTATCATAACTGAACGTCATGCTGTCAAGGATCTCCTTTAGCCACTTAAATATTATAACAGCACCGTAATGCGTAGTAATGTAGTCACTATTACATTATTAAACACATCTAACTACGCATCAATACTAATGTGAATAATTATGATCTAATAAGTGAAACGATCAATCACGAAACAATACATTGTATTATAAATTTATAATTGATTAATTGTCATCATTTTTTAATGTAGTAAATATTGTCAATCACTTCAATTGCATTATTAAACGATCAATTTGCGCATCAATGTATAGCAATCACGTAAAAATTGACAATTGCAATTAATCGTTACTTAGGCCCTTAATGTTGTTGTACAAGGCTTAAGAAGAATTGCCGAACTTGAGTGGAAGTGGGCAGGGCACATTGCTCGTAGAACAGATGGGCGATGACGCTGAAAGGTTCTGGAGTGGCGACCGTGTACCGGAAGATGTAGCGTTGCAAGGCCTCCCACAAAGAGGACCTTGAAGTGGCGATGGTTGGGGGAGTGTTATGTCCAGCAGTTGACGTCTTTCAGCTGAAATAATGATGATGATTATGACGGTGCTAGGTGGTACAAATTGCACTAAACCTGGTAGGCAAATATAAAAAAGACTTCAAGAAAGCCCAATTGCCAGAACCAACAACCCAAGATAGAATTACTTGGCGCAGAAAAGTGAGGAGAAGTCTGGTGTCCTCACTTTTCTACGCCAATTAATGGGACCAGGGACGGAAGAAGAAGATTCTCTCAGCAAACTTGTGATAAATCCCATACAACGTTGTCAGAACCCATCAATTATGTCTGACAAAAACCATTCATATTTGAACAATGCGAAATTTAACCTCCCCTGCTAAACGGGTTAACGCAAGAAGGGAAAACGGCAATAAAACCCCTTAACGTCTTCGTGGTGGGTGAATAAATAAAATTCTTGCTGGTTAGTTACTGATACATAATGCTGATAAGTTTTGCCGACTTGCGTGTTCTATCTTTCAAAGACTGCTTTTTGTTTTTTTCTTTTGACAGATTTTTTTTATCATTTAAATGATATGAAAATGTTTATTTTTATACGTAGATCTTTTAAGGCACTTTTATTCATCAATATTTTTGGAGCGCCGGCATTTTCTAGCTGACTGATCCCCGAGAAGAAATGCCGGAACTCAGAGGTCAAAGTCCAAATATCATAAATAGGATTTTATGTGAGTCCAATAGTGCAGGGCTATGTCTGGAAGGGCCTCTTGAAGAAACAGTCATTGCAGCTTCGAGTTAACCTGTCCCAACAGATGGCATTGCAAAGGACTGGTCAAACTGAGGCAAATCCCGTGGCGCACGTGGGACGTGACGTGATTGTTTTAATGTTATGAAAGTCATACACACCTCACGCCAGTTTGGTCACCTCTATACAGGATTGATGAATCAATCGGGGCAAGCGAATATCGTCCAAAATCTTGCGCGGGATTTGCCTCAGTTTGAACAGAGCTTAAATAAAAAGAAACCCTTGAGTTGATAAAAAAATAAACAATCTGTCTATTACTGGACAAAGACTGCCTACAAGAATCACTTCACTCACCAACCGCGCGGAACTAACAGTATTTTTGGCTAAATGTGTTTCTAAGCGCAAAACTCGAGAACGGTTGGACCAATTCGGCATTTTTTTTTTTTAAATATTCTTTGAAGTCCGTGGAAGGTTCTTATGAAGAGAATAATTGGTAAAGTTGCCGGAAAAATTGGAAATTTAGGGAAAACTGAAACTGCGTTTTCTACGGGAATGTAATTATTGAATTTTGGACAGGAGAACGTCTGTCGGATCAGCTAGTATAAAAACATTACCCTCCGTTTGGGCATTCCGCCGCAGTCGAGAAAAATTTCAAAAAAAGAAATCGGATATTATGGAACGGTAGAAAAACTGGACCAGCAGGCCTAGCCAAGTTACTAACGTTTCATATCTAATCTCTTTCTACAAACGTTAACGCCTCAGCGTAAGCGATTTTAGAAAACGATAAGTTGGTAGCCAAGTTGACACGACTGAGTCGATCGCTCATTCTTCAACGTCTTTAGAAAAAACCTATACTTTAGTCTATGGTGAGCGTTCATATAAACGTCAAACTAACGTCAAAGTTGTAAAGGCGCGGGCAAATAATTGTTTTTTAAGTGTTTTCAAAGGAAGCGAAATAAGGTAAAGCTCTTCTTATAATTGGTTTATCACAGTGTGGAATGTAATTTTAGACATTACTGTGTCTCGAAATGTGATATGATTCTGTATATTAATGAAAGGTACCATAAATGAAGTGATAACTTTTATAGGATGGAATCTAGATCTCGAGCAAGCCCAGAACAGTCCGCAGCATTATTGGAATTCATGGAAAGGTACGTAAATTAATAGTTATTTCGTAAATATCTTCCTTTGTTATTTGAAAATCTATCAAACTCGGGCACTTGAGTGTGAAACATAAACAATGATGTGATACGCGACATGAACTAATACGTAAGAAAAACAAAATAAACTGTGTTTGACTCTACTTAACCCTAAGACGACCCACTGACCAACTATAGTAACAACCCTTTGTTTCTGTTTTTAGTCATGGCGATTTAACAAGGCCCCAGCAAGGTCCCCAAGGCCGAATAAAAGCTGACCGACTGTGGCAGGAACTGGGAGAGTTACTTAACTCCCTTGGTGGAGGAGCAATAAAGCCATTGGACAAATGGAAAAAAGTAAGATTCTCACACAAACCACTGTAAAATATTTTTTGGTTTCCTATTATTAACATTTAGTACTTATTTTAAAAGATGAAGTACATATAACAATCAGCTTGCTTCATAGACTAGAAAATGATTGATGAAACCATGCATGACAAAAATTAACAGACAAATATGTTTAGGTGTGGGCAGACTGGAAAACAAAAACAAAGAAAAAAGCATTGGGAATATGTTGAGGCTTCTGGTACTGGTGGTGGTCCAAGCAGCAGACAAACTCTCACTGCTTCAGAAGAGAGAGTGTTGGGCATTTTGGGTTTGACTGCTGTCATTGGTCAAGCTGGAATTCAGGAGAGAGGCTTTGATGTTAGTTTTTTTGCTTGTGGTTTTTGCTTATTACTATATTTTCTTTTATAAACAAGTGTAATTTTTCTAATTTAAATTCTTCATATTTTCCAGGCCCCACCATCATCAGAGCAAAACTCTCTACCACCACCAACCAGAGATTCTGTGCATATTGTCTGTCCATCCCAACCGTCCCAAATTTCTGCTGCAGATGAAATTATGTTGGATTTTATTCCTTCTGATATACAAGGTAGCTTTTATTTTATTTTTTTAAAGGTACAATATTTTGGCTAAATAATAATTAATTTGAGCACATTTTTATGTATGACTGTAATTATTTATTCTCAGCAACACCAGCATCTACCACCCGTTCTTTATTGCCACCTACTACTCCCTCTGGAGAACTTCCATGCCATCCTCCACCACCAGTGCCCAGCACTGCGTCCGCGCCAGTGCCGTCAGCGACGTCGCCTACCACGTCCACGTCACGGGGGGCTCCGCAGCGGCGTCGGCATCGGGCTAGCCTGTCGCCGGCGGCGTCGCGAAATATAACTTGGAGAGATGTATTTATGATTTTCATGGTTTCAAATTGCAAAAATCCCAAAAAAAATTGAATTTCGCAGGCTACCACAGCGCATCCCCCTTAATAGTATGATGATTGATCTTTTTGTAGTATTAAAACAACCTATTTTAATTTAGACTTGAAATGTAAGAATGAAATCAATATTTATGTACTTACAGTTACTGTAGGTAATTGGTTTTTATGTAAAGTAACAAATAATACCTAGAGATATATTAGAGTGAATTGTAATCCACTCAATACCTACATTTTAGGTATTATTTGTTTATTCATAGATAGCTTGAAAAATCCGTCCTTCTTACCAACTTCCCAAATTATTATGAATGTCAGTGTTTTAATAAAAACAATAATAAACTTATTTGTAATACTATTATAGCCTTTTATTGTTACACACTATTGTTAAAATTTGAACCCGATGACCCTATCACCCTCCTCCAGGAAAGTAGTAGGGAAACTAGCACCGTCCATAAACACAAACACAAATCTACATTCCGGCCTCGCCGCCGAGGCCCACCGCGTTTAAGACCATCTAACGTAAATGTAAAGGCATTTCGCGTATTGTCTCCATGCACTGACGATCTAAGTCTCTTTTTTGGCGCCTAAGCCACACTTCTTCATTATGAGCGCACCACAACATATTTAAAGTATGCATTTTAAATGTTAAATGGTAACTAACAGTCCAAAATTATGGTAAATAAACAAAACACTTCACAGCTGTATCATAATAGACGCCATTTTTTTAATGTTTACTCTTGGGTCTCGGTGATCGCTTAGCTATCGTTCAAAAACTTCGACATCGTTTCGTTAGCGCTTGTCAAAACTGTAACTTGGCTACCATTTCTATGGGATGTAGCGATCAACGTTGTAGAAACGATTACATTTCATTCTATCATTTTGAACGATCGGTTAAGTTGTAAACTTGGCTACGAATTTTCTATTCGTTTGTTCTGACCACGTGACAAAACGTTGAGATGATGTCATTCCTATACATTTGATTAGTTTTCTATTAGCGTTATCGATTGTAGATTGTCAACATGGCTTGCTACCGAAATTCATAAAGGAACTATATTTGCAAATGAAGTACTCAGATGCCAAGGTTGCCAGTTATTTTTGCAAGAATTTAGATACCTACCTACTACAAGGATATTTTGGCGCTCGAATGATGTTAACTAACAAGGGAGCGGTATTGGTAAACTTTGTGCGATAATGTTTTGTGAAATATATTGAAAAACAAGATGGTGGCGTAAGATCCAAAGAATATGCATGTGATTCAAATAAAGGTCAATTTTTTTTTAATAAACTGCTTTACTTCAGAATTATGTCGCCATTAATATTTTTTAATTATAATTTATTTTTGTACAAATAAAATCATGAGAAATTCTAATAGTATTTGCAAAGCGACGCCTTCGATCAGAGCGAATGTGACGTAAAAGTCTAAGACAACAATAAATATCAATGTGTTTTATAGGAGCATACTCGTACTAGTAATAATATACTAAGTCTATGTGTAGGAGTGTTTGCGATTCAGTCAGTTGGAGGGTGTTTAAGGTGCCCGTGTCGGATGACATTTTTTTTAAGTACTTCTAATTGCTTTTGGCATTGAATATCTTTTCTTTTCTCTCTCTCTTCTTTTTTTCCTTTCTTTCTTTCTTTTTTCTTTTCTTTTTCTTTTTTTTTGGCGATGTAAACTATCGAATAAAAATATTAAAGAAATACATGCATATTATCTCCTTTTTGGACCACGTGCCAAAATATCCTTGTTTATCTATACTCTTCTGTTGTTCCTTAATGCTGCTCGTATGTCACAAGCCCAAAGGACATCCCGCGATTTTATAGCGTGTCTCAGAAGGCCTATATATCCTGGTACCGACCCGAAACCGTCTTTATAGACTTCGCCAACGACGATATTTTGCACACTGTGCTACTGTGTTGGATAAACGAATTTTTGATCAAGATTACGTTCAAAATAGTGTTGTGTGTGTTGTGTTGTGTGTTAGCAAGAATATTTGTTTCCAATACACTTCCTCGAAAACTGGTTCATACCGCACTACGATTAGGTTCACAATGCAATACATTTCACACGCGTGCGATTTTTCATTTTCCAACACGTGTGCGGGAATAAAAATTGCCACAGATAACTTATTACTTAGTCCAAATTGGTTCAATGCCTCTATTCACACCGTTTCTATTCGGAGGTGAATGTTTTTTTTTAATCTCGGCAAAGAGTTAAGGCGTCTTTACGGCGTTAATATTTTTTGAATATTTAAATAATGTTTATAAATAGAATATCATCAAAAACCATGATTGTTACAATAAAAAAAAAACGTTAATGAACAAATTAACTTTTATAAAAATAGAAAATTCAAATATTTTTGAGTTTAGTTGTGTTCTAAACTCAAAAATATTTGAATTTTCTATTTTTTTTTTGTCATGCGTACGCGCACCGTGACGTCATCCGGCACTTTGCACGTGTTTACAAACAATGCCGAAGCGACAAAGATTCTTGAAATCTTGTAACGCTCGAATGTTTTTATGGATGCTAGAGAACTGGACTCTATCGTAGTGTATGTTTCGTTTGAATGTATGATCGTATAAAATTCACAAAAATAGGTATGTAAAGAGCAAACACAGTTAGTTTCAGATTTCTAAATTCTAGATTTCTAGATTTTCTACAAAGAAAAAACAAGCGATGACCTATATTTTTTATGGTTTAAAATGCATGCCGTGTTTGCTCTTAACGTGAAACATAAATAAAACTACTTACCACAGTACAATATTCATTATTTACAAGCTTCTGAAGTTGAGACAAAAACTTTTTATTGTTTACTTTAGATTTTATGACAGCGAAAATAATATTTTTTTTAAAGTCATAGACTATTCAGTGACTGTTGTCGTATCTCAAAAGGTTCGGACACAGATAATCTATCACAGTAAATGCATGGAATTGGATATTACTACTTAATAGTGGTGGAACAAGGTTAAAAGTAAAAAAAATGTCTTGGGAACTTTGTTCCCACGGACAATCTACTGTTGGGGAACAAACTTCCCGCGGTCGCGCAAGTGTAATTCATGACAAAAATATTTTTCGTTATTTTATTTTATTTCTTCAAAAGTGTATTAAAAAACGTCGTTTGATACACGTGGACATTTGTTATTGCAGTTCTTGGCTCAAAAACAACCTCGCCTACGGCTCGGGTGTTAATTCCGCCTCGAATAAAATAACAAAAATTCTCCACTTGTATCAAAATGTACTATTTTGACTCAAACCTATTCCACCTAATTCTGTACACAAGTGCTCAAAACTTCACACATTTTTTACTTTTATTAATTCATTAAATAATCAAACAAACCGTACGTCGAAACAATACAAAATCCTTAAATAGGTATCCTTTACTAGTAAGACACTGCTTGATTACCAGAGAAACTGAAAATTGCCGAAGGTGAGGGACGTCAAAACATCTCTCAACATCTTAAAATGTAGGTATCAAATACAATATATTGTGAGACAGGGGGGGTTGACGTCCCCACGGCTCTTCAACCTGTATGTAAATGACTTACTAGTGGAGCTCAGCAGCATGCATGTCGGATGCAGGGTGGGCGGTGTTAGTGTAAATAACATAAGCTATGCAGACGATATGGTGCTGTTGGGCCCTACTGTACGGTCTATAGGAGAGCTACTGAAGCGCTGTGAGGTTTATGCGGTTAGACACGGACTGTTATATAATGTGATGAAATGTAAATACATGGTCTTTAAGGCCGGCGGTAAATACCTGACATTATGTTCAGTGGCTCGAAACTAAATAAGGTAGATTCTTTCAAGTACCTCGGGCACTTTCTCACCGCCGACCTTAAGGACAATGTAGACATTGAAAGGGAGATCAGGGCGCTATCGGTCCGAGGTAATATGCTGGCACGCAGGTTCTTCCGATGTAGTGTAGATGTCAAAATCACCCTTTATACTGCCAAAGTTTCTACACGGGAAACCTGTGGGTCGCGTATGCCAAAAGAGCGATGGACGCGCTGCGCGTCCAATATAATAATATTTTTAGGATGATGTTGCGAAGGCCTCGCTTTTGTAGTGCTTCAGAGATGTTTGTGCAGAATCGAACCGATGGTTTTCATGAGGTGATTCGCAAAAAAACTGTATCTCTATTAAGCAGAGTACGAGGAACTAGCAACAGCATCCTCAAAATAATAGGGGAGGATATTACCTCTCCAGTTTTTGAGAAAATGGTAAGGACGGTGATCAATAAATAAGAATCACCAATATTGTGTCACTTTGCTAACAATAGTCTTAAGTCATTTGTAACTACTAACACTTTGGATCTTGGTTATCTGAAATAAAGAATTATTATTATTAAATGATATTAGATCCACACATTTTGAGCATGATAATGTAATCATGTAACATCATCATCATCTGCCTAGCATGAGCTAGCAAAACAAAAGAAAGGCGAGAGTTACATTTAATTTTGCGTAGATGTGACGCATATCTTCCCCAAAACTTGCTTTTTACATTGCTTATTTTATTTTATTTTTTGTCCTTTGCGTCATGTTTACCGCAAATAAACGTATTTTCTTTCTTCTTTTCTTTCTTTCTTCTTTCTAGTTCAGTGGACCCAACATGAACGCTGGAGTACGAAACGTAATTATTCAAACGATTTAAGGGCCTTAGCACAACTCCGCCGCGAAATCATAGCAGCGAAACCGCAGTAATTCAATTCAACTAACAAAGGCAAAGACGTATTTATTGCATAACTGTGTACATTAAGTTCTTATTACATTTCTAGTTCCAACAGTCTACCAAAGTCAAACTCAAACTCAAACTCAAAGCATTTATTTCAAATAAACCTATTACAGGCACTTTTGAATTGTCAATGGGTCGGTCAGTCAGAAAAATGAAGCTAGTTGCCCATTCCATAGCGTAGTAGTAGATCCCTATGGAGATGAACGGGCAAGAAACTCCACGGACACTCTTTTAAATCATAATATTTTTACAAAATATTGGTTACATCGTTCATGTTGAAAATATACATGTGAGAACAATGTAGAAAGACGTGCACGTTAAAAAGCGTCCGTAATAAAAGATAAAAACTAAAACAACTAAATTAAAAATAAGCCATGGCAGCTAAGAGACGACCAGTCCCAACTGACGGCGCCCGTTCACGAACATGACGCATGGATCAGCACCAATTAGCTCAACTATTTTGAAGGGATATGTCGGATATGCAATAGTATTTTATTTGAAATTAGGTACTTACAAATAATATTTTTTATCAAAAAACTCATGCAGATTATAAAATACATTATTAATTAACATTTTTTTCAACTTATTTTTAACCATATTTCCATTTGATTGTTTAGGACTGGCGGTAACTGATTATATACACGAATAGCAGTAAGATAGGTACTTTTATTACATCGCATTGTTAATAACCGGTAAATTAATGTCATGTTTATATTGTTTCCGAATGTTTCTTTTAGAATTTGCTTTGAAATTAAAATATTCCATATTGTTTTTAACAAACAAACATAATTCGAGTATATAAATACCAGTCAGTGTCAAGAGGCCCTCCTGACTCGCATGATATCTCGCTACTCGAGTAGCGAGCGGAACAACAGCGGAACATCATGCGGTTTCGCAGCGGATGTGTGATAAGATAAGGCCCTTAAAATTGTAAATAACAGTTATAATTACCAGTTTAAGTTTTTATGGGTGACTAGCCGTTGCCCGCGGCTTCTCCCGCGTGGATGTCAGATATCATCCCACGGGAACCTACTACCGGGATAAAAAGTATCCTATGTGTTAATCCAGGTTATAAACTATCTGTGGGCTAAATTCCATCCAAATTCGTTCAGCCGTTTTTGCGTGATTGAGTAACAAACATCCAAACATCTTTACAAACTTTCACATTTATAATATTAGAAGGATAATAATGGTGCTTGCCGCGAAAAACTATATTTTCGATTCAAAAATCGAATGAGTTTATTTCGCGAGTTTTTATAGAGCCTCAGCTAACCTTGCCTAACTAGCTACTAGTTAGGCAAGGTTAAACATAATAAACTCGATCCTCAATCTAAATTCAAATTGAAATTCATTTCTTACACTTACACATAGTTCACAAACATACAATAAATTAACATGAATGAAATTCTACCACAGAAGTTCTACATTAAAAAGATTTAACAGCGGGTCCCAAACTAGGCACAGCCTGTATCTTGGTGACCCAAACACTACACAAAGTTAATAATTTAAAGCATTCTGCTAGCGCAAGAAGATACTATTAATTTCATAATATAAGTTAAAATAATAAGATTTACAAAAATGTGAGTAATAAAAAGAAGCTACTTTACTTTAAAGATAATAAACACAAAAACAGTTAAGTTGAGTAAATGTGGAGTGTAAGTGTGTGTGTAGTTGCGTGTTTTATCAGTGTGGTGGGTATTAACGTAAGCTGCAAAGTAAACTTTCTGTTTCCTCATAGGTCCGGCCCAGCAACCAGCATACAGCTGCTTCAGTCTTCCCACGAAGATTGTCGAAGATCCTCATCGTTAATCATAAATAATATCTGCATTAAAATATTTTATAGCAACTTTCGCTGTTATAGTTTCGCGGTGGAGGTGTGATACCCGCCTGAATTTTCAACAAAGGCTCGAAACAAAAGAGTTGATCACAAAAATCAATCATTTCAGTCTTTTTCTTAGAACCTTATGCTTCGAATATAAAAATATTCTAGAAAAATGAAAAAAAAAGCAATCTTGCAGAAACCACACACACTCCTTTGTTAAAAATACAGCCGAATTTTATTTTATGGCGAAGAAAGTTTGATGAATTGATTCCATTTAAAACAATTTTGCTGACCCTTACTTTTTTTTTATTTTGTAAGTATTGCTGATTTAAAATATATTTCGGGCCAAGATTTTTTGGTTAGTGCCACCACAATATAAATATGGACAGTAGGGAAACTACGAACAAAAGTACGAAACGGCACACACCAGACGCGCGCATCGACGAGACCCTTATCCACATTAAATATACTGAGAGCACCGCGGCTATCGCTTGGGGTCTCGTCGGTGCGCGCGTCTGCGTGAGTGTGCCGTTTCGACCGTTTGCACGTAATTTCCTTACTGTCCATATATTTATAGTGGTGCCACTATGCATAAAGATTTCACTAACGAACGTTTAGATGCGTCATCATCATCCTGCCTAGCCTTTTACTAACTACGTTGGGATCGGCTTCCGGTGTAACCGTATGCAGCTGAATACCAGTATTTAACATGGAGCGGCTGCCTAGCTGACCGCCACAACTCAGTTACTGGGTAATATAGTATCTACGTACTACAGACATTTTACATCATATACTTACACTTTACATTAATATATGTATATATCATACTCCTATATTGATTTTGCATTAATATTTTGCGAATCAGTCTAAAACGATTTGTTTTCTTTAATTTTCATTGTTTATGACACTTATGTCAGGCTGTCAAGCTATCATTACTGTTTCTTCCAAATTTTCTCTCATAGAGTTTTTTACTAGCCTAGTCTATGATGGTTTCTTTTGATATATATAATTTAAATTATTTTTATCAATATGTTAGCCCAAATATTGAATTTTATAGATAATTATGATTGTTTACTGAATAACTGTATCTTAAATTAGATTTATAAAAATAATTGACACGCTCTCAGAATTCAGCGAAGAGGTTCTTGAATGAATATCTCTGGCTGTTTCGATGACTGACGGATGGCAGGAGGATATATTTAATAATTTACTAGTCTAGTGTCGTAAACACTGTGCCCGTTTAAAAGTTTTAATTCTAAGCTAGTAAAATACTGATTTGACGCTGTATTGTTTCACCATTTTCGCAATTATAATATGTGGAAGTTGTATTTTCTACGACTTCCTGCCTACGTTTATTGGTTTGTTACATCTAAATTATATCTGTTCGTATTTAAACGTGTTATATTTCATCCTAAACAGTGCCGTATGACCCTGTGCTGATTTCTGTGTCAGTAACACGATACTCCTTGGTAAGACTGGATGTCAAACTTTCGGGCTGCTGACTACACGTAATGACTGTCAAAGATTTATGAATGACACAGCGGGGACCAACGTGCTTTCCGAGGCACGGAGAAGCCTCGGTGTGTATTGGATGGTCACCCATCCATAGGTGGTCCTCGGCAAGCATAGGTTAACCTTCGATCGACCGGTGCGGCTGTTATTTCTTAGCCACGAGCTTACGAAAGTCAAAGTCAAACTACAATACTAAATGACGAATTTAATAAGACGTGGTAACCAAATATCACATCTTTGAAAATTCAAAGAATTAAGCTATGTGCTTCATAACGGTAAATAAGTTCCAAATTAATAGTCAGCGGTTTTCAACGGGCAAAATATTTTAACGAGATTCCACTTTCTATTGGACACCAAATTAAGTTTTTTATTAATAAATACATTCTCCCAATACCTTTAGAATGCCTATGAAATTAATCCTTATAAAAACAAAATATAGGTAATATTATTATGGATTACTTGGATAAAATTAAGCTTTATTAAAAGCCCGAAAGTCTGACAACCATTTTACCAAGGGTATCGTATTACCCAGTAACTAGACCGTGAAGGTCAGATAGGCACTCGCTCCATGTAAAATATTGGTTTTCAGCTGCATCCAGTTAGATTGAAAACCGACTCTAACATAATTGGGAAAAGGCTAGTCAGATGATTTGGATAAAATTAAGCTGAACTTGACCCAATGGTGCCAATTTCCATCAGACTATCACAATATTAATCGTTAGTTTTTAGGGTTCCGAACCGCAAAAGGAAAAAACGTATAGGACCAGCAGATCACTGCGTTGACTGTCTATCTGTCAGTCTGTCAAGACCCTTTTTCTCAGGAACGCGCAAAAATATTAAGTATAAATTAATATCAAATACCATACGACCACGCCATACGGCATATCTACGGTCTCTTTTGGAGTCCTAAAAAAATCAAACTTCTAAGCCATCGCAATAAAAAAATACGGCCATTTTGATACTCGGGTAGGTACTTCCCGTTGACCTAGAATCATAAAATTTGGCAAGAGCAAGGTCTCCTAACTACGAAACCCTTCATTGTGCATGGTCCGATACACACTTGGCCGGTTTTTAAGTGAAGGGACGAACATACGACATTTTCCCCTATCAAAAAAATAAATTTTAGTTTAATGATTAAACTAAAATTAAATTGATCTAAGATAAATTCTTCATAAAGCAACACAAAGATGGATTTACGGCTGGCTTCAGATAACACCTCAAAATTAATTTGTCAAGAAGCAAAGCCTTAGCTTTAAACATGAGCCTAAACAACTCACCTCAAAATTACTTAATAAAGACGTTTATTACTCATTTAGAAGATAATATAACACCTTTTACTGAGTTAGTGGTAGGTACTAAATCTACGTAAATCCTCTAAACTGCGTTATGCAATGTAACATGTCCAAAGCTCGGCAAACTTGTAGAGGGTAGTTTGTAATTAAAACTATTCGTCAACGGGGCAGGCAGACTAAGTTTATAATGCACTGTATTTTGATGTAGTATGTCTAGTTTACACTGATATCAGCTTAACGAGTTTGCTGTTTCAATAGAGGAATAATATTCTAGTTTTGTTAAACAAAATCTTAATGTAATTAACTCATTCCCACTCGGACAAGTTGCTGGGGAGTTTCTTGCGCCACTTTTCCTTCCCAACTAAAACACTAAGCCGACGTTCGCACGGACGTAAAAATATCGCGGCGGGATTTCATCGCGCACTGGATTTTCAACTCTCGTTGTTGAGCCGAGCGTTGAGAATCAAACTTAACAATAACTTAGTACATTCTAGCACGTCGAAAAACACACTGTTGGATTTTGCACTCTCGGCACTAAGCAGAGCATTGAAAATCCACTGCGCGAAAAAAAAATCGCCGCGATATTTTTACGTCCGTGCGTACGTCGACTTAGAAAGGCGTCTTGACACAGACAGTCCTCTGTCTCAAGTAATTCTGACGTACAAAAAGCCTTGATACTCAGCCTAACTTAATCTTTCATTTGATTTCAACAATAACAAGTGCGATGCTACGCCAAGTTGAAATTTGAAGGAGCAAATAGGTGTGTAAAATTAAAGAAAGAAAGAAAAATATTTTATTTGGGACACGCACAGAAAATACAGTTAAAAAAGAGCATATAAAAGTAACAAAATAAACATTAAAAAACAAAAAAAAAAAGAAATCAGACTAAAAAAAAAAAAAAAAAAAAAAAAAGAGACCTGTGCGAGGCCAAAAAGGCTCCCATCTCAGCATAAAGCTGCGATATTTAAAAAATAAATACCGCAACGCTGGTATTCTGATAGGGCCTGTGTGATGCCACGGACATACTAGTGCTAATTAGGTAGTCGTATCAAATAAGGTGATCTCGTCCTTTGGATGGACTGAAAAAAGGACAGAGATTAGGAACAGTCTTATTTCAGTGTTGCGCGCGCCTTCTATGCGAGTGGTCGTGGTTGTGTGGTTGCGCGATAATGTCTGTCGATACGATTAAGTGTTCGAACTGTAATTTGGTGATTTCGGAAGTCCTTGCGTTTATTCGCAATAAACATGACGTGATGGACAACGAAAGTCTCATAAGAATATGTGTGTCGGCGTTTTCCGAGGAGGAAATTGACGAGGCAAAGAAATTATTATGCAGCACGACAAAGATTGGTAAACGATTGAAGTCGAGGCGAAAAGACAAAAAACAAAAGGATTTAGATGACATAATAGCGGTTTTCAAAACTATAGACCCCGATCAATTGCCGGTTTTTGTCGCCTACGAGCTACATAAGCTGCCCCCTGTGTGTTTTGACCACGTAGACGTCACGAAAGTACTAAAGGACCTGTTAATTTTGCGTGCGGAATTAAATGATATTAAAGATAATTTTGTCACTAAGAATGATCTAGAAGTGGCCTTGAAAGAAAATAATATCTTACAATCATCTGGTAATCAGTTACTAAATCCGATATTTAACTCGAATGTAAATAAAATTAGAGGTGGAGGGTATAACTTAGACAGCGGACCGATTGGATTGTCGCCGCACCCACCTTCACAACATTCGCAGCGGATCGATTCGGACTCACATTCGCTAGCGCAGCAAACAAGTGACGATAATGGACCGAGGTATCGTTCTCTCGTTCACTCTCATGCACAGGTGTTACCGGCTGTCATTGAGTCTGCTACTACGCCGATTAACTCGACATTCTTAGAAAACAAGGATGACATGAATTCAAATCTAATGCAATCAATGCAGAGTAATAAAACAATGGTGGAAGTATTAATGCAAGGTGAATGGCCTAAAAATCGTTCTGAAGATGGTTGGACGCTGGTTCAAAATAAAAAGTCGAAGAATCGGTTCGAGGGAAAAACGGGAACCGCAAGCCCTAATGCTAACTTTAAATTTAGGGCTGCTGATTCAAAGATTCCGCTTTTTATTACTAATGTTGACAAAGAGACTACTGAAAAAGATATTTGTGATTATATACAATTTAAGACGCAAGAAATAGTACAGCTTCAGAAAATCAGTATGAAATCAGAAAGACCGTATAATGCATTTAAATTGTTTGTCTCAAGATACAAATTAAATGAATTTTTAGATGACAAGATATGGCCCGAAGGTATACGGTTTAGACAGTTTATTTACTTTAAGAAAAATACAATAAAAGTAAATAAGCAGCTCAGTGTTGAAAATAGAACAAACATATAATGGATTGTATGTCGAACGTTAAATTATGTACATTCAACTGTAAAAATGTAATTAGATCAGCTGATTGCGTCCGTCAATTATGTGCACGAGCCGATGTGATAGCGTTACAAGAGACCTGGCTGCTGCCCCACGACGTGCCCTTCCTAGCGACCATCGATGGAGACTTCGCGTACACTGGGAAGTCCGCAGTAGACATCTCTGCCGGTGTTCTGGTTGGAAGACCGTACGGAGGTGTGGCGTTGTTGTGGAGGTCGTCGTTATTTGCGTCGGTTTCGGTTATAAATTGTGTTAGTGATCGTATTGTGTGTATCAAAATAGCGCAGGGAGAGCGTTCTTTGCTAATATTTAGCGTGTACATGCCCACTGACTGTGCTGAAAATCTTACTGAGTTTACGTGTTGTCTAAGTGAGATTATCTCAGTGATTGAGAGCAGTGAAGTGGAGTCGGTTTTTGTGTTGGGAGACTTTAACGCGCACCCAGGGACACGTTTTTCACGTGAGTTACTTTTAACCTGTACTGATCAATCATGGTCTTGCATGGATACAGAACTTTTGCCGCAAGACTCGCATACTTTTACTAGCACCGCCAACGGTGCCCTCCGCTGGCTAGATCACTGTGTGGTTACTGAGGCCGCCAGACATTTAGTGAATAATGTGTCTATTTTGTATGGAGTTTATCTATCGGACCATATTCCGTTGTTAGTAGAGTGTAACATTACTCTAATCAAACCGAAAATTATTGGATCCTATATTTCTTGTAACAATGTTGTGTGGGGTGAGAGGGATTTAGAACAGATAAATAAGTATTTAGATTACTGTAATAGCAACTTAAAACTAATTGATTTTCCCCAGGAATTTTGTAAATGTGCTGATAATATGTGTCATAAAATTGAGCATCGGTTGGTGATAGATAGGTTGTATAATCAATTGATTTGTATTTTGAAAAAAGGAGCCGAACTCTCTCATGCTGGTTCTGTTAAAAAGCGTCTTAAAGGAAATTAGGTAGTTGGGTGGAACAAACACGTTCGTGAGGCTCACCGTGATGCCCGACTGTGTTATCAAATGTGGCTGTTATACAACAAACCTACTTCTGGATTTATTTATGAGAATATGTGTACTTCGCGAAATCTTTTTAAAAATAAATTAAAATATTGTCAAGATAATAAAGAGAAAATTAAAATGGATATGCTAGCATCTTGTCATAAAAGTAAACATTTTTAATAAGTTTTGGAAATTAACGAATAAATTAAAATATAAGCCTGGCATACCGGTGAGCGTCGCGGGTGTGAGTTACCCCACTGTAATAGCTAATGCTTTTCAAAAACATTTTAATGTAAGCTCGCGTTTGTGTGACTATAGCGAGCCGTCAATTAGTGGCGCGGGGGCAGCCGTGACCGGGGCTCGCCCTGTCAGGTTCTCCGCTAAAGAAGTCGCAAGTAGTATAAAGAATATGGTGAGGGGAAAGTCGCCCGGTCACGACGGCCTCAGCGTCGAACATCTTACATACGCTGGGGTACACTTACCGCGAGTACTTGCTATGATTTTTAATCTATGTCTAAGTCATAGTTACTTACCTGTTGAACTTACGAATACAATCGTTGTGCCAGTAGTGAAAAATAAGACAGGTGACGCCTCAGATATCTCCAACTACAGGCCGATATCGCTTGCCACTGTTTGTGCTAAGGTATTGGACAGTCTGCTTAATGAAATTCTAGCTAAACATGTCGCTCTCGAGGACGGTCAGTTTGGTTTTAGACCAAACTTGTCAACGGATAGTGCAATCTTATGCCTTAAGCAGACTGTCCAATATTATACAGACAGAAAGACTCCTGTCATAGCATGTTTCTTGGATTTATCGAGGGCTTTCGACCTGGTCAATTATGACCTGCTCTGGCATAAGCTTTCTCACGATACTGCTGTCCCGGCTGACGTGATATCACTGTTTAGATATTGGTACAGAAGTCAAAAGAATACAGTCAAGTGGGCAGGCTCTTATTCTGACATGTATGGGTTGGATTGTGGGGTCAGGCAGGGGGGTCTGAGCTCCCCACGGCTTTTTAACCTTTATATGAACAAACTGATAGGTAGGCTCAGTAGCACTAAAATCGGTTGTCACGTGGACTGTGTGTGCGTGAACAACATCAGCTACGCTGATGATATGGTGCTGCTGAGCCCATCTATTGGTGCAATGAGAAGGCTTCTTAAAATTTGTGAAAATTATGCAGTGGCTCACGGGCTCAAATATAATACCGATAAGAGTGAATGGTTGGTTTTTAAATCGGGTACTTTAACCTACCAACAGCTGCCTGAACTCTCACTCTCTGGGTCTCCTTTAGGTCGGGTTACGAAATTTAAGTATTTGGGCCATTGGGTCACTGAGGACTTGAAAGATAATGTAGACATAGACAGGGAGCGCAGGTCGCTGGCTGTCCGTTGCAACATGCTGGCTCGTAGGTTCGCACGCTGTACAGATTCCGTAAAGATAACGCTTTTTAAGGCCTTCTGCCAGTCGTTTTACACGTGCAGCCTATGGACCAAGTATTCCCAGCGGGCATACAGCGACCTGCGTGTACAGTACAATAACGCATTTAGGGTGCTTTTGGGGTTGCCTTGGCGATGTAGCGCGTCAGGGATGTTCGCGGAAGCGTGCGTTGACGGGTTCGCCGCGATCATGCGAAAGCGATGCGCTTCCATGATGGCGCGCTTGCGCTCCTCCCCCAATGGCATCCTGAATGTATTTTCTGATCGGTGGGACTCTCCCCTCATAAGAAGGTGGGTAAGAGTTCAGACACACTTGTCCGGGTAGGCTGGTGCACCATTGAACTACTCGTTCAGTGGTGCACTGGTTTATTTGGTCAGGTGTGGTTTAATTTTATATTATTTCAATTTAATACTAACATTAGGCTAAGTTATACTACTACTAACATTATATGGATTTATCTGAATTAAAATATTTGAATTTGAATTTGAATTTGAATTATTGTCTTCGGGGAGTACCTATAGGCGTGATGTTAAGTGGCCACTGTAGGCGCGGGCTTGCGGACGGCGAGCAATGGGTAGCTCGCCGTCCGGTAAGGACCAGGCCCGGGTCGACGGCGCGTTGTGTTCCACGCGCACCTCAAAGAGATGTCAGCAGTGACGGGGTCCGATTGGGCCGATGCGGCCGGGGTCGCGGGTTATTCGAAAGCGATACCGTGGCCCTGGCACAGGCAACTGAAGGAACACGGGTGGGTTTTAGTCAGTAAAAGTCTGACACGCCCTCCCGCTCCGCTCAGAGCGGGAGAAGTCATTTGATGATGTACCATCCACAAAAAAAAAAACCAGCAAGTGCGTGTCGGAACACGCACAATGAAGGGTTCCGTAGTTGAAAAGAATTTATCCCAAAAACAAACTTAACAATGGATCCCAAAAAAGTTTTTTTATGTGTTAAAATTACAAATTAACAATTTTTGGACTTTTTCCATTACTTGTACTATAAGACCTTGCTTCTTGCCAAGTTTTATGATTCTAGGTCAACAAGAAGTACCTACCCGAGTATCAAAATGGCCGTATTTTTTTTATTGCGATGACTTAGAAGTTTGATTTTTTTAGAACTCTAACTCTCTCTCTCTCTCTCGTAGTCGATATTAATTTCAACTTGATATCTCCACGCGTTCTTCAGAAAAAGGGTCTTGACGGCTTGAAATTTTTTTTATGTGATAGAATTACAAATTATTTTTTTTTTACTTTTCCCTTTACTTGAGCTATGAGACCTTGCTTCTTACTAAATTTCATTATTCTAGGTCAACGCAAAGTACCCAAGTACCGGTTTTGATTTACTTCGACAGTTGCGAGTATCAAAATGTGTCACAAACTAGTCGTATTTTTTATTGCGTTAACGTAGAAGCTTGATTTTTTTAGAATTCTAAGGGATCATAGACTTACGTATTTGATATTAATTTCAACTTGATATCTCCACGCATCCTTGAGAAAAAGGGTCTTGACAGCCTGACAGACTTAAAAAATTTTTATGCGATAAAACTACAAATTAACGTCTTTCAGACTTTTCTCTTTATTTGTGCTGTGAAACCTTGCGTCCTGCCAAATTTCATTATTCTAAGTCAACGGGAAGTACCCTATAGGTTTTGATTTACTTGCGACAGTTGCGAGTATCAAAATGTGTCGCAAAATGGCCGTATTTTTTTATTACGTTGCCTTAGAAGCTTAATTTTTTTAGAACTCTAAGGGACCATAGACTTACGTATTTGATATTAATTTCAACTTGATACCTCCACGCGTTCCTGAGAAAAAGGGCCATGACAGACTGACAGACAGACAGACGGACAACGAAGTGATCCTATAGGAGTTCCGTTTTTTTCCTTTTGAGGTACGGAACCCTAAAATGAAAAAAAAAGGTGTCCCCTAAGCTTTTTCACAACAGATTACCATTCCCATACGGTCCATAACGGTCCATACCTTCTTCTAAGTCTCCTAAAAGGATGTTTTCTGCATACATCTGAACCAACTCTCTAAACATCTCTTTCAACCCTGAACATCTAGCCTTGGAAACAATCACTATTGCTGTTCTTACAGCCCTTTTATCATTTTCCTGGTTTCCAACACCCCCCAAATACAATTTGGAAGGACATAGCACTGATTTTCTTATAACAAACTTGAAATAAACACAATCACTGAGTAAAAGAAAAAGTTCTTTCAAAACAATATTATAAGTTTTTAGGACAGTGGTTGCAACAACAGGAAAACAGTTTACCTTGAAAATGCAGCAGAAGGTCGCGAGAGGAAAAATCTTCTTCCCGTTACCCTAAAATCATGCAAAACTTTTACAAATCTTTGTTTTTTCCGGACAAAAGATCCGTTGAATCAGTTTTCACCCTCTTTTTCCTTATGCCAAGGAAGAACCACATTTATCTGAATACTATTAATGTCTTCACTGCTTATTCCGTCATCATTCTCATGTCCTTAACCCAATTTATTTGGGGTCAGCGCAATGTCTTTTACTTCCATACTTCTATTAGTCGTCATCTCAGTAGTCACTCTCTTTCTAGCCATCATTTTTCACACAGTCCATCCATCGTTTCTTTGGTCTTGTCTTACTCGTTTAGCCATCCACATTCATACTCAAAACTTTCTCCTGACAATATTTTCCTCATTCCTCCGCATCACATGCCCATACCATGACAACCGGTTCCCGCACAATTTTTCAGTCACCGATGCCACTTTCAGACTTCCTCCTAAATACTCTTTTGTAAAGCTTCAGCCACACCTGAGCGACCAAAGCGAAGGCGAAGCGGGAGCGTCAGTAGCTCGGCGGACGCTGCCTGTATTATCCTATGGCACCTTGCAGACCTGCGCGTCCGCGACGCGGGATGACGGCGTTTGCAAAGCGGGACGCAGTCGGACCCACGCGTCTTGTGAGTGATAAAAGTGTGTGTGTCAGCTCCGACGCACGATTGACGAAAACAAAGGGCCTATTGCCCTTTGTTTTCGTCGTTGTTGGATTTGCCTTTAATATTCGTCTCGTCGTTTTCGTTTTCGTCCCTTGTCGTTTTCTTTGTTTTCGTCCGGCAACTTTCTGTTTTGGGCTCACCGTTTACGTCTCGTCGTTTTCATTATCGTCCCTGCCCGACGAAAACAAAGGACCTAAGAACCTTTGTCAAAAACAAAGAACCTATGGTAAGGACCATGGGGTCCTTTGCTTTTGTTTTGTTTTTTTACAATAAAAAATCGCCTGACGTAAACACCTTTGTTTAGGTGTTAAAGAACAAACAATTAGGTGTTAAACTAAGCTACATACGTGCGGCTTCAGTGACTACATTAAAAATGAGGTTCGCGGTTCGCACTGTACTCGCGCAGGTGTGTACGTAAAAGTTTCGAGTTGTAGACGCTCCGGGTTCGCGTCCCGCGTCTCGCTTCTTGATGCTGAGGTCCGGCCGTAGCATTATTCTATGCATTCGCGTTAACATCACACATTCCTCTTATACTGCCATTTCGTCGATACTAACATTGTTATGTTGGACAGGAGGTGTAGGGAACCAGATTTCGGGTTGTATACCTGGCATGTACCTGTAGGTACGGGCGACGTTGTATGGATACCCTACACAATGTGAGGTTAGCTCATACTGGGGATGTGAGTCATAGGTTTATAATTATGTCGTCATGTGTGCCAATGTTAGGTAGGACATTCACGATCGGCGTAAGTCATTGCAATGTAACTTTTATCTCCGTAAGGTAAGGTTTAACTTTGAATTATTGCCGAGAGTTTTGTCAAACTCTAGGATCATTCAAATTCATACTTTACAACATTAAAATAAGAGTTACATTGCAATGACTTACTATTGTTTTTACATCATTCAAATTATATCGTAAATGCGCTACTTTAGTACTTCAACATTAACCTATGTAGGTATTTTCTAAACGCCGTGTCAGACTGTACTGATGTATGGCAAAAGATATCGTTCAAAATATGTAACACACAGATATCGTCAGCCTAGCCTTTTCCTAACTACGTCGGGGTCAGCTTCCAGTCTAACCAGATACAGGTGAATTCCCAGTATTTTACATGGAGCGAATGCCTATCTGAACTCCAATATGTCACACACAGTATGATTATTTGTCAATGCTTATAAAATTTGTTTAATTTAATTATTCATTTAACGTGCCATTTGATGCATAAGAACTTACCGATCCGAATGAAATTGTTTCAATATTAATTTTCCACCACATTATTCACAACAAATACTCTTAATTATTATGAGTGCGTCTGGCCCTCATAATAATTAAGAGTTTATTTGTTCAGGGGATTAAATATAGTTCTGTAAAAATGTCTGATGTATTTATATAAAATGTATAGGTACGCATATGGCTACAGATCAAGCTATACATTTCCAGTATAAGCTAATCTCGCATTGTATAGGATTTCCTTACAATGAGAGGTCACTGTCAACTGGAATTTTATAGCTTGATGTGTATCCGTGTGTACATGAGCAGTGGTGGCGCAGTGGTAATGGCCCGGACTTATGAGTTGTAGGTCGTGGGTTCGAACCCAGACAGATGCCTTACTTTGTGTAAATAATTTCATCGCCACGGCTCTCAAAACGGTAAAGGAAAATATCGTGAGAGAACCAGCATGTCCTAGAACCAAAAATTCGAAGATATGTGGCATATACCAACCCGTACTGGGCCCGCGTGGTGGATCACGGCCCGCTCCCTCTCGAAGAGAGAATATTGTCGTGGATGTCCACGGTGAAGTAAATTATAAGGAAATATAATACGAAGACGGTTTTAAATTTCCGTCCCACGATAATATTATAACGTGCACGTATTTGTGTACATTTTATGAACGTGACAAATCAGAGACCAATCATATTTAGGAATACCAAAAAGAAACATAAGAAGAAAGAAACACGTCCTCCGTTCTTTACACATCTTTATATTCAAACAGGTACCAAAGCGAGCTACATGACCAAAAGTTTAATTGTAGGTACCGCAAATGTAATGAACACGCCAAATAAGAACCCACACGCAATTGGCGAAAATAAGCCTAATTTCCTCCCTAAACCATTTTCTACCCTAACGGATTGTAACAAGGATGTTATTGAAATGCCAGGTGATACAGGAGTTATAAAATTTTGATTGGGTTAGATACGCTGCTAAAGATAATAACAGCAAGAAACGTGGCTTGTTTTTAGGGATATTAATGAAAATTACCTCAGTAAAAGATGTTCTTGCATTGTGGAATGGTCTTGAGAAACGAATGCTATATTAAATAGAATTTTTTGTGTGCTATAATATATACAACATTATTTTTAGTATGCGAAACCTGAATATAGTTTGTTCAGAATAAATAACTGAATCGATTCCAATAATTTTTATACCGTGTTATATTTTGCCCCAAAAATCTTTAAAAAAAGGTTACAATGGACACCGCGCGACGAACACAAGTCACTGCAGGTCATAGCGGTACTAGGCACGGGCGCTGCGTGGTGATCATGTTTTTGTACGGACAACCAGGTAACATAACAAGCTTATAACTTTGTGATTTTTCATGATACAGTTTTGAAATTTTGTACATAGATTCTTTACATAAAAATACTAGACACGTGTTTCGGGTTTTCCTGGGTTTTCGTTCGGGCTCACTTTCATGCAATGGTCGCGCGAGTTTTAATATTTTTCGTTAAAAAAAAAAAGATAATTTGGTTAATTCGAGAGATTTTAAACCCTGAAAATAAATGTGCAAAAGCTGAAGCAAAAATTATTTATAATTTTAATTAAATTAATTAAATAATAATAATTTTTTTTTTTTTTTTTTTTTATAATTTTTAAAAGTGCCTTAAGGCACTTCAACGACTTACTCACTAAAACATACAAAAACAAGAAATCATACAGTTTTAGGTATTGTGAATTCGTCACTTACAGAAGTGCACATCATTACACATATTATTATTGTGTTGATATTACAAATTTAGAAAATAACTGTTTGGTGTTTGTATTATTTAGAAAACACCATCATCATCTGCCAAGCCATTTCCCAACTATATTAGGGTCGGCTTCCAGTCTAACCGGATGCAGCTGAATACCAGTATTTTAAAGGGAGCGACTGCCTATATGACCTCCACAACCCAGTAACTGGGTAATACGATTCCCCTTCGTAAGACTAGTTGTCAGACTTTCGGACTTCTGACAACCCGTAACGACAGTCAAAGACCCACGAATGACAGCCGGGACCAACGGTTTAACGTGCTTTCCGAGGCACGGAGGAGTCTCGGTATGTAAAGATGGTCATCCATCCACGGACCAACCCCGGCAAGCGTAGCTTAACCTGATGGATCGACCCGTGCGGCTGTTATTACTTAGCCACAAGCTCCTCATCCAATTTAATTATTATTTGTCAATGTCAGAGTCTGTGATAATTTTATTGTGTATTTTATAATATGCGTCTTGTACAGGGTGTGGCGTAAATAGTGGTCCAACGTGAAGGGGTCGGTACACCGTATAATTAGCTATCACATACCACAATTTGAACCATTTTTCTCCAGTCTCAGAATAAAATATTTTATATTATTAGTTGAAAAATTGACACCTTGCTTTACTAATTTGGCTGTATTTTCTATAAATGACATTATTTTTTAATTTTACTTTTTGCTTATAACTGTGAAATGCGTGTGCTATCATATGCAAATGTAAAAATAATTACTATAAAGCAAGTTGTCAATTTAAAAAAAAAAATTGTATTCCGAGACCTAGGAAAAAAATTGGTTTAAATAGTGATATGTGATAGCTGAATATACGGTGTATCGACCCCTTAACGTTGGACCACTAAATACGCTACACCCTGTATATGCAGAATAAACCTACTTTTCTGTCTTTCAACTAAAAAGTTTTCAATTAATTACTACTTCTAGAACTCTCATCATCTAGAACTTCGATAACAGATAGAGTATAGGTAGCATTTTATTCTATCTGTGGCGCGCCTTTCCAAAGGCTTCGTGGCTAATGACTGAAATAAAAAAAAACGACTGCGAGTGAGAACGTGAAATCTCGACCTCTCACAGACAGCATTGGAAAGGACTGGATTTTTTCTCCCATTTGTACTTAGTCCCGTATTTGGTCTTACCAATAAGACTTTTATCTTTGGAAAAAGTTTTTCTCGTTTTAAGATTAGAATGTTACACCTGATTCCTTTGGTGTTTACCTTTTGGTACAAATGTAAAAGCAATTTGATATTCTATATTTGTACACGGATATTTTGGCGCGTGGACAAAATTTTAACTTATGCCGCCATCTTGTTTTTAACCGACTTCAAAAAAAAGAGGTTCTGTATTCGACACGTATGTATGTATGTATGTTTGTTTGTCCGCGATTTTCTCAAAAAACTAATGAACCAATTTTGATGATTCTTTCACTGACGTGATCTGCATGCTTTCAGGAAGGTTTTAGTATACAATACATTAGGTATGTAATTAGTCTTATGTACGAAGTTATATGCATAAATATACTGTATCTCCGGCATTTCTAAGCCGATTTTTTGATTCTTCTTTTCGTTCGTCTTGGGCTTACTTATGTAATTGAATATTAAACTAAAAATGGAAAAATAAGTTTACCTGAAGTCGGTTTCTTCAGTTCTTCAATGCACCTTAGCTTGGCACTGACTTCAGAAGCTATTAAGTTTTTTAAGAAAGTTTTTCATTTTTTAACCGACTTCAAAAAAGGAGGTTACTCAATTCGACCGTAAATATATAATTTTTTTTTTATGTGTGTTCGCGGATAACTTCGTCATTTATGAACAAATTTTTATGATTATTTTTTTGTTGGAAAGGAGATATCCCAAGGGTGGTACCATGATGAGAAAACCAGGATCAGATGATGGCATCCCAGAGAAATCGAGTTGAACCTTCAAATTTTATAGACACACCTGTAGTGATTTAAGTATTTTTTATAGTAACTCGTGCATTTCCTCCCAGAAAGCACCATTTAGTGAAGTGGAACTGATGAGGAAGACCAGAGATGGCCATCGTAACTACTCATTAATACGTATTTCACGGGTTGCGATTTGATTATTGCTAAGCAATTTATGCTCGTCACAATACATATGTTGAATTGGAGCTGATGGTGACTTCACCATCAGTTCCAGTTCTCCTGGTTCCTTACTGGGAGAACCCCTCAACAATTAACGTCCTTGTATCGGGAAAAGCAATATTTTGTAAAAGGTGGAGCAGTTGACATTAGGCTATTGTAACTTAGATGAATTACAGACTGACCCACTAAAAAGTGAAAAATAAAAACCTATTTTCCAAAAAAAAAAAAAAAACAACCGACTTCCAAAAATTACTACAAAGTGAAAAATAACTTTAATTTCGGAAGTCGGTGGCAAAAAGGTAAAATACAGATCCAAAGACACCGACTTCCGAAATTAAAGTTATTTTTCACTTTGTAGTATTTTTTTGGAAGTCGGTTGTTTTATTTATTTGTAATAAAGTTTTTTTGGTTTTTGAAGACGGTTTTTACTTTTTTTAAAGTAAATTTTTGCATTTCACAAGACATGCTGTATTTTTACCTTATCTATATACCTTACCATATTACAAATGGTTGACTGATGTGTGAATGTGTGCGTGCCGGGCCTGTAGGTACAGCGAGCTGGCTGACTCCGATAGACACAGTTTTTGTTAGCGAGAATGTCTGCCTTTTTTAACCGACTTTAAAAAAGGAGGTTTTGTATTCGACCCGTATGTATGTATGTATGTATATATGTAAGTATGTATGTATGTTTGCTTGTCCGCGATTTTCTCAAAAACTGATAAACCAAATTTGATGATTATTTCATTAACGTAATCTACATACTTTCAGGAAGGTTTTAGTATATAATACATTATGTAATTATTCTTATGTACGAAGTTATATGCATAAATGTACTGTATCTCCAGCATTTCTAAGCCGATTTTAATGATTCTTCTTTTAGTTCGTTTTGGGCTTACTTACGTAATTGTATAATCAACTAAAAATGGAAAAATAAATTTACTTTAAAAAAGTAAAAACCGACTTCAAAAACCAAAAACGAATAAAATAACTTTCATAAAAACTTAACAGCTTCTGAAGTCGGTGTCCTCAATTCTTCAATGCACCTTAGCTTGGCACCGACTTCAGAAGCTGTTAAGTTTTTTATGGAAGTTATTTTATTCGTTTTTGGTTTTTGAAGTCGGTTTTTACTTTTTTAAAGTAAATTTTTGCATAATCTAAACAGATTTTAGAGCCTCTCACGTCTTTACCTTATAACAAATTCATACTAACAACTTGTACGTATTCCTCGAAGGGCTAGACAATGATGTACTAGTAACACCTACATTTGGTTAGTTGTTAGTTGTTGTTGTGTGTCCCATGTAATATGGGGCGAGCCTATTGCCATCAACCGGGCACAAACCCAAACTCAGGGCTACTACTGGACAAAATTGTAATAAAAAACCCAATGTCACTTTACCCGGAGATCTAACCCATACCTCATACTGCCTCGGTGACGCCTCAGGAAAAAACTAGTTTGTGGTTTCATCCGCATGGATGTCTGAAATTATCCCACGAGAACGTAATACCGGAATAAAAAGTATTCTATGTCCTAAGCCAGTACCCTAATTGCGTAACACATTATCGATCGGAGTTGGTTTCATTTTGAAACAAATTGCTAATCCATTGCTTGCACTGCACATCATATGTTCGAAAAATTTTTTGTTTGCTCGACAACGTAAATAACGCAATGAATGTTATTGAACTGTCAAAATGAAACCAACTCCAATTGATAATGTGTTACGCAATTAGGGTGCTGGTCTTGGACTACGTGTGTGCCCAATTTTATCGAAATCTGTTCAGCTGTTAAGGCGTAAAATGGTACACAGACAGACTGTTACTTCCACAGAGTGTTAATTTTGTATTTATAATATTAGTATGGAAGTTTGGATTACAATCACGAAACCCACCTTTCATAAAATATTCATCCATGAATCGCTAACATTTTTACCCTCAATGAACAAAAAAATCAATTTGAAATACAGCGTAAAATAAAAATACCCCCGTGGTCCGATAATTGCCTACCCTCAAGGGCAGAGGAGCCCTTTCCCATAACTTTATGTGATTTATTTTGGGGCGGACATATTTTTTTCCAAAATTATACGCATTCAGCCTTGGGGATATAGGAGCCTAGAATTAAGGTGGATAGAAAGATATTTATGGAGTAAGATGGTCATGGATACTTAGCTAAAGAGCTACCTAGAATTAAAGAAAAAAATATTTTGAATAATAAAGCCATATTTAATTTATTAGCTGCGCCCTGCGGTTTCACCCGCGTAGACCGGGATAAAAAGTAGGTAACCTATGTATTAATCCAGGGTATAAGCTATCTACATACCAAATTTCATCCAAATCGGTCCAGCCGTTTGAGCGTGAAGAAGTAACAATATATTTGTTAATACAAACACACACACACTCACAAACTTTCGCCTTAATAGCATTAGTGTGATTAAGCATATTTTATTTATTTTTACTATGGCAGTCACTCCATGTAAAATACTGGTATTCAGCTGCATACGGTTAGACTGGAAGCCGACCCCAACATAGTTGGGAAAAGGCTACGCCGATGGTGATTTAAGTACACACGGTTACATATCTTGCTATACATTTCCAGTATAAGCTGATCTCGCATTGTATAGGATACCCGTAAAATGAGAGGTCAGCTTATACTGGCAATGTAAAGCATGTTATGTATCTAGCCGTGTTTACATACAGAGTAAGTTTAGGCCTAGTTACAAAAATTAGAAAGAGTATGCTTAGATGGTGTGGTCATGCTGAGAGGATGAATGAAAGAAGGCCACTAACAAAAGGTATTTACAAGGCAGATGTGAGTGGAAACGCCGAGAGGGACGCTCTAGGAGGACATACAGTGCCCTAGTGGTGATGTTCTTCAGACAGGTCAGGTGCGTAGTACTGGCAACTGGCAAAAAAGAGTATGTAAGGATCGTAGCAGGTGACGTTCTGTAGTTTCTGCCTAACCCCAGGGGAAAAAGGCTTGAGATTATGTACGTGTATGTGTAGTAAGTTTAAATCAATGAAGTTCTACTTTTATCTGCTTTCTTAGATTTAAGAGGGCTGTTATGTTTTGCACATCTCTCGCTCACACGGGACCAAATTTTTAAGAAAAGATGTTTTTTTGAAAAATGTAATCTATTAGTGAACTAGTAAATAATATTAATTTAATAGGAAATTATGAAAAACACATTTTTATTGTGGCATTTATCTATCTCATCTCAAAAACAGATAATAATTTTTGAGCTGAGTTTATTGAAAACACAATATAAATGTGTTTTTAATAATTAGGTAGGTACCTATTAAATCAATATTATTTACTAGGTCGCTCTCGCTAATTGATTACAATCTTACAAATTTGGCCCTTGTGAGCGAGAGAGGTGATAAAATGCGACAGCCCTCTTAAAATCAAATCGGACAAAAAGGATCCGTAGTGCTATTCTGTCAATACCTCACCGTGAAAACATGAGTGAAGTGATCGTAAAGTGAGATGTCAATAGTGTCAACCCCTAGCATCAGGTGGACTGACGGCTCACTTCACGCTCACTTCACCTGAGTTATCACGGTGAGATGTTTACAGAATAGCACTACAGACCGACTCTTGATTTTGAAAGGAACATCAATAAATTTTAAAAGTCCTTGATTGATCCTTTGAAAGTGTGAATTATGTTTTACCTGCGAATGCTTTTAACGAATAAAAGGATTCAATACAGGGACCATTTTGGTTACCCATTCAAAGGGTTTTCGATAGGATTTTTCTAAGCAGTTAATCAAAAAACCAATCTGATGTAGGTAACCCTTTTGAATGGCTTTAAAGGACCATTTTGGTTATCCATTGAAAGGTATTTCGATAGGGTTTTTCTAAGCAGTTAAACAAAAACCCATACGATGTGGGTAACCCTTTTGAATGGCTTAATTAAGCCGTTCACTCTCTTTAAAACGATAACAACGTAATATTCCGACTCGGAGCAATGTAATAATTATGATCTCGCGATGATGGGCATACGTTGCAAATTGCTAATATGGTTACCCGTACAAAACCCTTATATTATACAGGTTAACTTAGTGAAAGGGTAACCCTTTCACTGGGTTTCAAGTATAGAACCAATTCAATGGGTTATCCATATTAAAAGGATATACACGAATGGATAGAATAAGAAATGAGTACATAAGAGGAAGTCTGAAAGTGGCACCGGTGACTGAAAAGTTGTGCGGAAATCGGCTGTCATGGTATGGGTATGTGATGTGGAGGAGTGAGGAAAATGTCGTGAGGAAAGTTTTGAGTATAAATGTCGATGGCTATAAGAGTAGGGGAAGACCAAAGAAACGATGGATGGATTGTGTGAAAGATGACATGGCTAGAAAGGGGGTGACTACCGAGATGATGAATACGAGTAATAGAGAAGTATGGAAAAAAAGGACATGTTGCGCCGACCCCAAATAGATTGGGATAAGGGCAGGAGAATGATGATCCATATTAAAAGGATAACCCTTTTACTGGGTTTCAAAGCTAAAACCCATTCAGGAGTTACAAATGTTAAAGGTAACGTCATAAACGGCTTACCCCTTCGAAAGACTTAACTCTTAACCGGGGTTGTAGGGTCCCTGATTCCATATACTAAACTATGAACACTTCTATTCAATGTTGGCAATACTACAGGAGCATTGATTTTTTACCAAGCATATCCCAATCAAGTACGACAGTAAAATAGGTAATAAGGCTCTAGCTAGTCTAAAACTATCGTCAATGACCATAGTTGTCGTGCATGGTAGTAGCGGTCATTGCCATTTGCATAGGTATTATCCCTCCGTGGCAACCCAAGCAATAATAATTGGAACATGTTGAAGATCACGATCATGACTCAGGACGTTAACGGACTTTATTTCAGTTTTTGAAATAAAAATGCTAGAAAATGTAGATTTGGTGTACCGCTATTGCCATGCTAAAACGCGATAACTATATAAAGATCATAATCCATTCTTTTCCAGTAATTTTATTGCTATATATACATTACGCTGTGCCATCCATGACGAAAAACTTGAAAATTTTCGCAGCCACCATCTCGGGTTTTCATCTTGACTTTACTACCGGCTTTAGTACCCTCAAAAATCATGAAAACGATACCCATGATGAAAAATTTTTAAATGTTCGTAGCCGCTATCTTAGATTTACATTTTAACGCCACTATCGGCTTTAACACCCTTGAAAACCATGAAAACGACACCCATGATGAAAATTTTGAAATTTATCACAGCCGCCACTTTGGATTTACATTTAGATCTCACTATCGACTTTAGCACCCTCGAAAACTATGAAAACGACACATATGACGAAAAATTTGAAAATTTTGCAGCCGCCATCTTGGATCATAGAATAAGTAATTCTTGGGAAGTACAATTAGGGAAATAAATAGTTTATCAAATTAGCAAACTACATCAATAATACGCTATTCTTATTAAAGCCATTACATACATATTATGTCAAAGAATTGGTTGATCAAGGTTGTAATTTGAATATTACGGACAATTTAAGTTTGGTAGTTAATTTGATAAATAATTTATTTCGCTGCCTCTACGTCTTCATATTTACACAAAATTACTAAAATCCACAAATCACGGAGTAATCAAGCCATAGTTTAACTAATGATTTACCTATTTCACTTAAAGGTAAATACCAAATCACCAACTAATGAATGATTATATAATAATATTAGGTACCTATGATTTGCTTAAATCAACCAATATTAGTATAACTTTCATCAACTAACACGGAAGGCTACACGCAAATTTACATCAAACCTTGCCGAAATAACCTCAAAACTAATTAAAGTTTCTCGATTAATTAACGTTTTATCGCTTCAACATCGAACTTTGCTTTGATTGATTTAATTATAAAATAAAAGTTGTTAGGCACTTACCTTAGGGCTTGAACAGACTACCACTGATTGTAATCGGGCGACGACTTTGACAGAGGATTGGCCGAGTTCAATCGGAACCTGAATCATTTTGAAGCAAATTGCTAATCCATTGCTTCATTATGTTCGAAAAATGTCTGCTCAACAACGTAGGTAAATAACGCAATGAATGTTGTTGAACTGTCAAAATGAAACCAACTCCGATTGATAGTGTGTTACGCATTTGCTCCGCAGCATTCTACACTTTCAATCACAAACCGAAAGATTTGAAGGAAATTCCTAATCCTTTGCATCATAGGTTTGAATAATTCTTTTGCTCAAAAATTTTATTAACGCAATAAACGTGAACTGTCAAAATGAAAGGCATTGCGATTGATTGCCATTAAACGAATGAACGCAGCCATAGCTGCTATTGGTTAATAATGTGTCACAAATGTCAGTATGACACAAGCCCCGCCCAGTTGTCAAGCTGAACTTTCAAATAAAGCGTTATTAGGTACCCAAAGCGCAAGGGTATTACAACTAACTACAGACCGTTTACAGTTACAACTCTGACAGCAGCAAGCCAAGAAAGATCACTGTGATCTTAACAAACTTGTCAATAGTAGCTATCCAAAAGTAACCTTATTGCATTGACAATAAAGATCACTGTGATTTACACAACGATGCAAATTAGAGGTTAAATAACTGTGAACTAACTTCGCCATCTTGTTTTGTCAATACAACTTCTGCCACAATTTTTTTTAACAACAACGTCAACGTCAATGTCATTCAGGCGTCAAAATGTCCTTGTACACACCTACCAACTTATCTGTGAAATGGCGAAAATTGGAACTACGGCCGTCATGTTAAAATGTCATTCGATTGTGCCGACGCATGTCATTCGATTGTGTCGACGCATCGACGGTGCCGTCCTCTTTCAGATCACAGATAAGTTGGTAGGACTGTAGCTCGCACGTCCACGCTTGTAGCACGTATCTTTGTAAACCTCTTCCGTCTGAGTATTAGATACTTGGTTCCTAAACATAGATTATACACTTCCTAAAAACCTAACATGACCCATGTCAGCAGCAGACGTTGACTGGGCCGATAAAGCTGATGATGATCATCAAAAGTCGCACATTTTTCGGACGCAATCGGTCGTCTGCTCACTCACTAAGTAGCGAAGCTATCCTTCTCTTGATGGGCGATTCGGGAGATCTTAATCTGAGTAAATAATGGACGGAATTAATCAGTCCGCTATTATCTCAGTTTAGAATGAGACGTTACTAATGGATCTGCAAGAATTTAATTCGGATTGTGAGGAAGTTTTATTAAGCTATTTGTGTTTTATGAAACTTATAATTTTTTTTTCAACAAGGCTCTTGAGCATCTATTTACAGAATTTTAAGGGGAAGATTCACAGATCGCAGATTGACTTTACTAAATAAAGTTAGTGTTCCATACGAATATGAACCATATTCGTGTCCAGATAATATTTATATTCGTATAAGCGAATGTGAGCAAGCATTTCATTCAAATATGACCATTAATGTTATACTAGTAATGTTCACATTTGAATGCGACGCGTGTGGGTGCAGAGCTGTGGCGCAAACTATGTCCCATCTCCTATCCTGCTCTATGTGCCCCAAAAAATGCAGCCATAGCGACCCCTGCGCTGCCAGTGACGATGTCGAGGAAGTGGCGAAGTTTGGGGCCAACGTGCCATCGATACGACGAAGAATAAAAAGTAAGTTCAAAAACTAAAACCCGACTATTGAAAAATCACGCTCGCCGCGGTCGGATATCATTTACCTCCACTTTTACTTATTTTTAACAATTTAAACATATATTATTTACTTAAACAATATGACATATATACATATTTGTAATGTTCTCGTCAAGACCTTTCTTTTGACACCAAACATGTCATTAATATCTCAATTTAATTTTTTCCTGGTCAGAAATTAACGTGTAAAGTCCACCATATTCAATTTAGGGAGAATTTATATACTTAGCCTATGTCACCCGGACCATTATTACGAATCTATTAAAACCTAATACATTAAAATCGGTTCAGTAATTTAGGCGCTATGGTGGAACACACATACATACTTATATACATACATACTTACATACATAGACTGCTAAAATCATAACCCTTCCTTTTGGCTTTGCCGTAGTCAGGTAAAAAGAATATAATTTTAAGCAACTCCTTGAATAAAATTAGCAATTGACATTCTTATTATTGACTATAAAAGCTTTTTCTTGTCGTCATAACGATATGAAAAAGCTAAGTACATAAATCTTTCAATCACTTCAGAGGGCCGGAGTTTATTTTCATTAAACTGTTCGTCCATCCGGGGCGTCGGCAATTTGACAAATTGCCAAACGAAACAAATTAAAGGAAAATTTATGCAAAATGTAAAAGAGGATGGCAACGCAGTGCCGGTATTGACATCAATGTACAGTCAGAGAAAATAATAGTGAAGCTGAATCAAGTTTTTTTTTTTCATAATTTAAAAAGTTAACAGTCTTAAAACAAGTACACTTCTGGACACATCTTTTGGCCCACCTTGTATTTTCAGTTTCGTTTGGTCCTAGCTAAAATTTTATATTAGGTCGAGCAAAATGTTTTTATGCAGTTTTGATCCTGGCACATTCACAATTTCATTCAATAGTCTTTTTTTGAATTTCGAACACAGAATTTAAAGAAACAAAAGACAATTTGGAGCCTGTTTGTTGATATCAAACAATCGAATACTAAGAAAACTTGGTTTTATTGGTTTACTTGGATTTAATTCTTGAAAAAGTGATTGATATCTTTGGTTTTGCAACAAACATTACTTATTCTTAACATTAAGGTGAGGTTCTATCAATAATCTATGGATATTTCACCTGAAGTCACCGCCCAAGCTGTGGCACTTATTCAGGCCGGACACAGCCAAAGAAACGTGAGTGCTCAACTTAATTTAAGTCGATCTGCGGTCCGAAATGTTCATCGGAGGTACCTAGAGACTGGCGGCTTTGTTCGTCGCCAAGGAAGGCCACGATCTCGGGTCACAACTGAAAGGCAGGATCGATTCATCGTGACGACCAGCTTGAGAAATCGTCACCTTACCTCCATTGAGATACAAAACCAACTTCGCGACTTCCACGGAGTATCTGTGAGCGCTCGAACTGTTCGGAGAAGGTTAAAAGAACGCGATATGGTACCACACAAGCCAGCTAATGGCCCCAAACTAACGCGAGCCCACCGAACAGCGCGCCTTCATTTCGCACGCAGTCATTTAAATTGGACACAGCAAGATTGGAGCCGTGTACTCTTTTCTGATGAGTCTAAAATTGTGTTACATGGCAATGATGGAAGGAAGAAGGTCTACCGACGTAAGGGAGAGCGTTTCGCACAATGCTGCTTTGAAGAGAGGGTTGCTTATGGCGGTGGCTCATGGACTGTCTGGGGCGGTATATCCGCGAGCGACAAAACTCAACTTGAGGTTGTTACAGGACCACGGCTGCCAACATTAAATGCTGAAAGGTACATTTGTGAGTGCTTAGAACCTCACGTGATACCATGCGCGGACTATGTGGGCCCAAATTTCCTTTTTATGCATGATAATGCAAGAGCCCATGCGGCCGGCATCGTCAGGGAATATCTTCGGGATGTGAACATCACAGTTATGGACTGGCCAGCCAGAAGCCCAGACATGAACCCCATTGAGCACATGTGGGACGAGCTAAAAAGACGTGTTAGGGCTCGTCAGCCAGTTGCCCAGACGATGCAGGAGTTGAAAACTGCCATAGAAGAGGAATGGGAGATGATCCCTCAAAATTTCATAGAGCGGTTAATAAACTCTATGCCTAATCGTATGAGAGCTGTGGTAGATGCCCATGGAGGCAACACGCGTTATTAAATTAAACCTTTATTTGATAAAACATGTTTTTTATTCAAAAATCAATTGCCTTTAACAAGGCGGTTATCCGACTTGTTAGGCGTAGCTCCATGTCGTATGGTATTCTGAATTCAAATTTAAAACAATACGATCGAAAAAGATGGTAAAATGTATCCGGTTTAAAACTGCATCAACAGTTTTTGTTCAATCTAGCAATCATATTTCGGTAGGGGCCATCTAAACCTAAACTCTAAGGTGGGCCAATAGATGTGTCCAGAAGTGTATATAAAAAGGAAGGGAAATAATCATAGGGCATCAAAAAATTCGTCCGCATCGCTGTCAACAGGAATAGTGCCCAAAAAGCTGGAAGCATTGCCACGATGTATGGCAATGCAAATTTTTTGTCTAAAAATATGAGCTCTCTGGTCATGTGTAGAGTCGACCAACCGCTTGACGATGTCTCGAAAAACTATGTGGGCACTTGGACCCGATGGCCCTATTATTTCAACCCCAAACGGCTTGAACATATAAGTCCCAATAAGAGAAAGAGAGAGAGTATTTGCGCAGGTTGAGGTTTTCCTCATCTGCAACAGCCGCCCCAGCACAGCCTGCCGTGTTAGGAAGATGGGATGGCGCAAGGGTCACATGTTGCATCCCACACCAAAAGCCTATCTACCTTCCAAGGCATTATGGTCATTTCGTCTGGTCTCTTCCCATCGTCGCATGCCAAGGCATGGGTTCTAAAACAGCTGACACCCAGCTGGAAACAAATTGACTATCATACAAATCATTGCATTTTATATTGCAAATTACAACAGTAACTGTAATTCTTTGACAGTTGCATGAAATGCCTATAACGCGGCAAATTGACGCAAGATGTCAATTTGCTTAACAATTACCTTCCCTGACTGTACAGTGAAGTATCAGAGTAGAATATGAAGCCAACTGTCGACAGACACATAAATGGATTTACTTTTACTAGGTATCCACAACTTATTAAAGAAGTTGGAAACGCTATCATAGCTTTAAAGGGTGACTGGTAATTAGTGACCGATACTTAAACACATGATTGTGCTCATGATAACAATCAACTTTTACTATGGGACCAAACTTGAAATCGCGAAAAAAAAATCAGCTGTTCCCTACATTTTGACGAGTTATGCGAACGCGAATGTATGGGGACAGCTGATTTTTTTTCCGCGATTTCAGGTTTGGTCCCATAGTAAAAGTTGATTGTTATCATGAGTATAATCATGTGTTTAAGTATCGGTCACTAATTACCAGTCACTCTATATTTAAAAATATTTTCTTGGTATAGAACTCATACCACGTACAATATTAGGTAAAATGACTCACGGACCCGATTCACACCGCGCTCGTGTGAGGGGATATACTGTAAGCTCTGGATAAACGCAAGGAATATGATTTTGTTCCATTCACAATTAGTGTGAATTCGGCCAGAAGGTGCGAATTTAGCCTCAAATTTTTCAAGTAGCGCTAGGTTTTATTATTTGTTTTTATTATCTTATTATATTTATATTGCTTCTCATTTTAATTTCGGCGATGTGTTTTTTTGTTTTTGTGCTCACACCATAAATTATAATTATAAGTCTATACGTGAGGATTTGTAATTGGGTTTTCGGTGCTATGTTTTCCTTTTTTGTTCGTTTTTTAACCGACTTCAAAACGGAGGAGGTTCTCAATTCGTCGGAACCTTCCCCGATTACTCGAAGATGGCTGGACCGATTTGTATTTTTTTTTTTTTGTTTTATTCGAGAGGGTATACATCACAGTTGGTCCCATACAAAATTGATTAACTTTGCTTTGGTAGTTTTTCAGTTAGCTTCAATAATACGTATTTTTTCCCCACTTTTATATGGATGATGTTCTAGTTTGTTTTGCAGATAGTGGTATTAGAATTTGTTTGGGGTAGGTACACAACTAAAAAGTGAAAAATAAAAACTTTTTTACAAAAAAATACAACCGACTTCCAAAACAACACTACAAAGTGAAAAATAACTTTAATTTCGGAAGTCGGTGGCAAAAAACGAAAATACATTTAACTAGACACCGACTTCCGAAATTAAAGTTATTTTTCACTTTGTAGTTGTTTTTGGAAGTCGGTTGTATTTTTTTGTAAAAAAGTTTTTATATTAGCTATAAGTCCTCCATGTACTTAAATAAATAAACAAATAAATCCTCTCCCCTTTTGATGTCTCCAGTTACCATGCTTTGATCTGGGTCAATATTTGATAAAAAAGTGTCAAAACTAAGGTGTCAAGCGATTTTGAACCTTGTACTGTGCAATAATATCTGTCACGTTGACCTGCCCTCCATTTAAACTGCCCTGCAATCTGTTATGGTTCGTGCCCTTGTTCGCCGTTTCACCCGACAACTTTTGCCTTGTTTTCAAAGCACGTCAAAACACCATCAATAAAATGACTGTTTTATCTCAAAACAAACATCCATGTTTCCACCTTTTATCTGGTCAGATATTACGAACACAATCTTCTATATTTCAAAGTATTTTTTGATCACTATCCTGAGATAGTGATCAAAAATTACTGCGGGGTGCAGCTAGTTCAATATAAATAGTTCCATATATTTTACTTACCTTTTTCAGCATGCAAAAAACACCTTAATAATAAAATTATAACAGTTATAATTTAGAAACCGCGGGGCTAATAAGTAGCCTATGTTTTAATCCAGGGTATAAGCTATCTACATACTAAATTTCATTCAAATATGTTCAGCCGTTGGAGCGTGAATAAGTAACAAACATGCAAACACACACACACACTCGCAAACTTTCGCCTTTATAATATTAATGTGATACCTTGTAATTATGTACTTACCTACTATATTTTATGCAAAATAAAGATATTCTATTGTATTCTACCCAGACGCAAGAAACGACAAGAAAAAAAAACTGTATCCATACTAATATTATAAATGCGAAAGTGTCTGTCCTTCCGTTACCTATTAACTCCTAAACCACTGAACCGCTCGTTATGAAATTTGACAGCTATGTAGCCTGGAACCAGCACCCTAATATTGCGTAACACACTTTCAATCACAATCCTTTTTTTTTTTTTTTTTTGGATGGGTAATCATCAAATGACTTCTCCCGCTCTGGGCAGAGCGGGAGGGCGTGTCAGACTTTTACTGACTAAAACCCACCCATGTTCCTTCAGTTGCCCGTGCCAGGGCCACGGTATCGCTTTCGAACTACCCGCGACCCCGGCGACATCGGCCCAATTGACCCCGTCACTGCTGACATCCCTTTGAGGCGCGCGTGGAACACAACACGCCGTCGACCCGGGCCTGGTCCTTACCGGACGGCGAGCTGCCCATTAGGCCTCTGCCTCGAATTTCGCGGGCAGCGGGGCGGCGGCGGCGGCGGTGGCGCGTCTCGCATTGTCCCGCCCCGCTTCCGCGCCGCTGTTTTGGAGGTCCGGTCCATTTGTTTTTACGCATAAAATCCTGCCGCTCCCGCTCCACCACCGCTGCCGCCCCGCTGCCCGCAAAATTCGAGGCAGAGACCTTACTCATCATCCGCAAGCCCGCGCCTACTGTGGCCGGGAATCGGCGATCGATTCCCGCCGCCCAGGGCGTCTCCTACGGCGGCTAGGGGCGCGAGGGCGCGGCTGTTGCCTCTCCCTCGCGCGTTCCGCTTCCTCCTTCGCGAGCATTACTGCTTCGCAGAAGGAGGTGACGGCCTCCCATGCACTCTCGCTCCGCACCATGGCCTGGACCAGGTTTGGACGCGAGAGATCGCCGCCGCCGATCGCCTCCGTGAGAACACGGCGGTGCTCCGCCCAAGCCGGGCAGACCTCCACTGTATGCTCCACCGTGTCCTCGGGGCATCCACACAATGGTGAAACCCGGGCGTTTTCTCCCGCCTTATTCGAAAGCCTCCCGCCTTATCCGAAACCCTCCCGCCTTATCCGAAACTCAATCACAATCCTACGGTATTGAATAAAATTCCTTATCCATTTTCTCATGTTTGAAAAATAGTTAGAATAAAAAATAGTTAGTTTGAAAAATTCGTCTGCTCAGTAAATAACGCAATGAACGTGGCTGAACTCTCAAAATTAAAGACTGCGATGAATTGACATTTTTTTTGTGTTACGCAATTACTTCAATTAAGAAGGACATAGGCAACTTTTAGGCATCATGGATATTTGTATTAAGCCCACTTATGATGAACAATTAAATAAAAAAAAGTTAAATTTGAATTTCTCTGCGAAATTCAAATTTTCTTACGATTTTTACAATTTGTAGTTCAATGTCGTGATGTATGTAGATTAACGTAAGATTCGCGACCGTAACAAATATGTATTTACAGATCTATAATCATTACAATCAGTAAAACAACTACGTAAATTAATATTCATTTATTTATTTAATTGACCAACTTATAATAACAGTAATATACACTTATAAGTTATAGATCATACATACAAATAAGTTATAAACTATAGCACTAATATAACATACATTAAAAATCAAAATAAAAGACAACAGATAGGTACTGTGAGGGCTCGAACCTCACAGTAGGAGATTTACTAAATAAATAATAAAACTAGAAGGACTCTATTTAAATGGGGCTGAAACCCTCTATATTTTAAGCTTCATATAAATTATAATTCACACTCCTACTAAATTAGTTCTACGCGGAGCCCTCCCCAGATTCTACAGGGTTACTGGTAACTCGACGTATTCCTTGCAGGACGTTATAGTAGGGTTAAAATGCAGCAAATTAGGCCACCAAATGTTCTACCGAAATTCAGTAGTTTTTGAGTTAATTCGATTTTTAGCTTTTCTATGAAAAATCCCAGATTAAATCATTTGGAGCCAATTTAAAAATGATTTACGGCGCGACTGTACTGAAATTTAAGTTAACATCATAGCTGACGCCGTAGCAGATCCTTGTTAATAATTCAAAGTTCAAAAATGCCAAAAACTTTGGCAAATATCACTAAAGAAACATTTAGTATTTTTGTGAATTTTGCTATTACTTCATACAAAATGTTGTCTAGTGAAAAAAAAATTACTACGTCTGATGTACAAATTACTAGGAAAATATCCTTGTCTTATCAGCTATTCAGAAAGGTATGAAAGTTAATACAAAGTTAAGGACTACATTATGTGCGTCTCACAAAAAGGTGATTATTCGGAAAATCAATAAAACTATTTCGTGAATATTAGCATTATCTATACTTATAATAAATCTGTAGAGAGATCAATTCTGTACATGATATATATTTTCAAAATAACTATCAGGGGGTAATTAGTGATCGATACTGATGCCAAAAATGCAATCAGTAAAATTTTTGTCTGTCTGTCTGTCTGTCTGTCCCTCTGTCTGTCTGTCTGTATGTTCCTTATAGAAACAAAAACTACTCGACGGATTTTAACGAAACTTGGTACAATTATTCTTCATACTCCTGGGGAGGTTATAGTATACTTTTCATCACGCTACAATCAATAGGAGCAGAGCAGTGAAGGGAAATGTTGGGAAAACGGGAGAAGTTGCTCCATTTTTTAAGCTTCCGTCGCGTGTGCAGCCTTAATGGTTAAAGCTACATAGAAATCATTTATGACGGAAATGTTCTACATAAAATTATCTAAAAAATATCCCAGAACAGCATATGTCTATCTTTTATGGTTGACTCACAATAACACGTGTAACTCCCGATAGCTTAGCAGTTCGGAGCTTTCTGATTATATTTGTTTACTCTTACGTTTATAATACTCTCACTCATCCCTAATTAAAAGAAGTTAATATTATTACCTATTCAATAAAAAAATAATCATAGTAATCGGTGTAGAAACACCAAACTTATACATGAAATACGATAATAAGCCATCGCGCCGTCGCGCGTGAATACTGAATCATGCCATAAGGATTATTTTTGTGTAACGGTTGCCGCGCTCGACGCGGGTCGCGGCGGTAGGGTATAAAAAGGCGGGAGGTCCGAGCGCGAGCTTCATTCAATATTTGGCTGTTGATGCGTTCAGAGCGTTCGACCTTATTGACAGACAATAATTAATATTAACAAACCGTGCTTATTAGCGCGACTTTTAGTCTTTAAATAGTTTATTTGAATTTCTTTTGTTGTTATTTATTAACTATAGTAGTTATAGGTATTTATTTTTAAGTGAAGTAGGTATAAGTAGATAGCATTGCACAGGCGTTTCAGTTTTATTTTCATTTCTTTTTTTGTTGTAAGTTGTACATATTTCTGGGTATAATTCTATTAGAATATTTTAGTTTAAATAGGCACTTAGATTTTAAGTGCAAGTTAGCTATAGTTAGGACCTCTAACGTAGGTTATTTTGTTAGGTAACTGACAGCCTTTCCGTTACCGTCGATTAAAAATAAAATACACAATGCCACCTAAAAAACGATTATCTTTATGTCGAACTTCGAGTAAAGCTAAGAGAATGAGAATTACGCGTTCTCAAGAATCGGCAGAGGAAAGAGCACATCGGTTAAACTCTATGAGAGTTAGTGCCTCAACTTCTCGAGCCAATGAAAGCTCTCCAGAGAGAGAGATGCGATTAGCAGCTGACAGATCGAGACGAGCTACATCACGGGCGTCTCAAAGCTCTTCTCAACGAGAGCTAAGGCGTACCATTGACCGAGAACAACATGCGTTATCCCGAGAAGCTGAAACTGCTTCACAACGAGAATTACGGCTTGCAGCTGACCGCGAACGGCATACATTATCTCGCGAGTCCGAAACCTTCACTGAGAGGGAATTACGTCTCACAGCTGACCGCGAACGGTATACTTTATCTCGCGAGTCTGAAACTTACACTGAGAGAGAATTACGTCTCACAGCTGACCGCGAACGGCATACATTATCTCGCGAGTCTGAAACTTACACTGAGAGGGAATTACGTCTCACAGCTGACCGCGAACGGCATACATTATCTCGCGAGTCTGAAACTTACACTGAGAGGGAATTACGTCTCACAGCTGACCGCGAACGGCATACATTATCTCGCGAGTCTGAAACTTACACTGAGAGGGAATTACGGCTTACAACTGACCGCGAACGGCATACATTATCTCGCGAGTCCGAAACCTTCACTGAGAGGGAATTACGGCTTACAGCTGATCGCGACCGTCATATTTTATCTCGAGAATCTGAAACTTTTACTAAATATCAAGACCGTTTGACAAATGATAGGGTGCACCATAATATTATTCGATCTCTTGAAGACGAACATGAGCATGAACAACGACTAGAGTCGGGACGCGATTATTACAATTCTTTGAGACAAGAACGATTAATAACTTTGTCTAATGAAAGATTAAGAATTGAAAATATTCGGTCTCTTGAAACAGACAATCAGCGAGAGGCCCGTCTTACTGCAGACAGATTTCGACATAGTCTTAATGACTTAGATGTACACATAGAAGATCAATCTACAAATTCGGTGGCGTGGTCCGACAAATTTAAAAGTGGGTTTGCTTATAACCTCTCAATTGATTACAGATCATCTTCTGTAATAGGCGATATGAACGTAGTATGTTCTTTTTGTAATGCTTCAAAGTGGAGTAAGGAGTCTAATGGTTTCTGTTGTTCTGGAGGTAAAATAAATTTGCCTTTGTTCGAAGACCCACCGGAACCTTTGAAATCACTACTTTTAGGGGAACATGTGCAATCTAAACAGTTCTTAGACAATATTCGAACTTATAATAGTGCATTTCAAATGACATCCTTCGGTGCTCAACAAATCTCAGAAGGTCCTTTCATGCCTACTTTTAAGATACAAGGTCAGCTTTACCATTTGATAGGGTCCCTTTTGCCTGAAGACCAACCTAAATTTCTTCAAATATATTTTGTATCCGACTACAACGAACAGTCGAATATAAGAAATCAATATTTCCCGAATTTAAATACTGAACTCATTTCACAACTTCAGAACATGTTGCATCAGGTTAATTCGTATGTATGCAGTTTTAAATCGGCATTAGAAGCTCTTCCTCAAGATGGTGATAACAATTATAAAATTGTTATAAATGCCGATAGGCGTCCAACTCAGGAACACCCTGGGCGTTATAACGTTCCATCCACGAATGAAGTTGCTGTAGTATTGGTCGACCAGGAATGTGATAGGCGTGATATCGTTATCCGTTCCAGAGACAATCGTTTGCAACGTATTTTCGAAACCCACAGGGCTTACGACAGTTTGCAATATCCGTTGATATACTGTCGAGGCGAAGACGGTTATAATTTCGCTGTATACCAAACTGATCCGCGTACAGGCGCACCTAATTATAATAAAAAGGTGTCATGCCTTCAATTTTATTGTTACCACTTGCAAGTGAGACGGAATAGATTTGTATACTTTCAACGTTTTCGTGGCATATTTAATCAGTTTATTGTTGACATGTACGCAAAAATTGAAACCGAAAGATTAGTTTATATACGATCTAATCAAAGGCAGCTGCGCGCTGAAGAATACGTGCACCTTCGCGACGCCATGCAGCAAGATAATGATACTGTGAATATGGGCCGTTTAGTTATTTTACCCTCTTCTTTTACTGGTGGTCCACGCTACATGCACGAACGTACTCAAGACGCTTTTTGTTACGTAAGAAAATATGGACGTCCCGACTTATTTATTACTGTAACTACCAATCCCAAGTGGGATGAAATCACTCGGGAGCTTCTTGAGGGTCAAGCACCGCATGACCGCCATGATATTATCGCAAGAGTTTTTCATTTAAAATTAAAATCAATGATAGATCTACTTACCAAAGATAACATTTTTGGAGAAGTATTGTGTTATATGTATAGTGTTGAGTGGCAAAAACGCGGCTTACCTCACGCACATATCTTGCTTTGGTTAAAAGATAAGGTTCGACCTAATGATGTAGACAGTTCAATCAGTGCTGAAATTCCAGATCCGATTGCAGATCCCCTGTTATATGACATTGTTAAAACTCATATGATACATGGTCCATGTGGTGCATTAAACAGGAATGCTCCTTGCATGCAAGACGGTCGTTGCACTAAAAGATATCCAAAAGCATTAGTAGATGAAACTGTAACAGGACATGATGGATACCCATTATATCGTCGCCGTTCAAGAGACAATGGTGGTTTTACTGTTGAAAAGCGAGTGTCTGGACAACAGGTTACTTTAGATAATAGGTGGGTCGTTCCGTATTCGCCTGTGTTGTCTAGAGCATTTCAAGCTCACATAAATGTAGAAATGTGTAATAGTGTAGAGTCAATAAAATATATTTGTAAGTATATTAATAAGGGCAGTGACCAAGCTACGTTTGCGTTGAGAAATGAACATGATGAAGTTACTAGATTTCAGTCAGGCAGATATATCAGCTCTTCAGAAGCTGTGTGGCGGATTTTAAGTTTCAACATTCACGAAAGATATCCACCTGTGACCCATCTGGATGTTCATCTCGAAGGCGGTCAACGTATATATTTCAACGCGGAAAATGTTACAGAACGATTAGAGAACCCTAGACAAACAACTTTATTAGCATTCTTTCGACTTTGCCAAACAGATAATTTTGCAAAATCTCTTTTGTATGAGGAAGTTCCGTCGTATTATACCTACGATAAGCAACGAGGTGTCTTTAACCGTAGACGCCGTGGCAGGCCTGTAGATGGCGAGTCAGGTATTTTCAAAGAACATGTTCTTGGTAGAGTGTATACCGTTCATCCTAACAACGCCGAGTGTTTCTATTTGAGATTATTATTACATACAGTGCGAGGACCAACATCATTTATAGATTTGAGAAAAGTAGACGATGTTGTTTATCCAACTTACCATGCAGCTTGCCAAGCGCGTCGTTTGTTTGAAAATGATCAGCATTGGGATGACGCTTTAGCAGAATCCTGTGTTAGTGATAATCCACGACGGTTACGCCATTTATTTGTAACATTGCTCACATTTTGTAATTTGTCAGATCCTGTCCAATTATGGGAAAAATATAAAGAAAAATTTGCAGAAGACTTTCTTCGGAATATATCTCACAATGATGAAGGCGCAACTAATGATAATTTCCGTGATCTTGCCATAAATACGTGCTTATTAGCTCTTCAGGAAGACTTAACAGCAGTAAGCGGTAAATCACTCTCTGAATATGGTTTGCCAACACCAACCTCAGTCGGAGAGGTTACCAATAGGGAATATTCCGCAGAGATTGGTTACAACTCAATGGAACTGCTGGCAACATTAGAAAACGGTGTCCCAATGATGACTGCAGAACAGCGTTCAGTCTATGATCGCGTGTGCGAGAGTGTTCAAAATAATTTGGGAACAATATGGTTTTTAGATGCACCTGGAGGAACTGGGAAAACCTTTTTGACTAAATTAATATTAGCTTATGTTCGAAATCAGCGTAAAATTGCTCTTGCCGTGGCTTCATCAGGCTGCAACATTGCTACCAGGAGGTAAAACTGCTCACACTATGTTTAAAATACCAATTGATTTAGATCGCACGGAAAGTCCAACCTGTAGTATTTCAAGAAATAGCGACAAAGCTAAGGTATTACGTGAGTGTAATTTAATCATATGGGATGAATGTACGATGGCCCATCGAAAAGGAGTAGAAGCGGTAGACAGAACTTTAAGGGATTTAAGACAAAATGATCGGCCAATGGGCGGTATCACAGTTTTATTTTGTGGTGATTTCCGACAAACCTTACCAGTAATACCACGGGGAACCCGAGCTGATGAGGTTAGGGCTTGCCTGAAAAGCTCTTATTTGTGGCGTGATATACAATCGGTGCATTTGACTATAAACATGCGAGTGAGAACTGGAGATAACCCGGATGATCGTGAATTTTCTGATTTATTATTAAAGATTGGTGAAGGTACCTATCCACAACTACACCAAGGAAAACTTATTCTGACGCCTGGGTTATGTTGTATAGTGCAATCCCAACAACATCTTATATCGTCGGTTTACGGTGACGTAACAAATATATTAAATAGGCACAATTCTTGGCTATGCGAAAGGTCCATTTTAACTCCTCGCAATGACCAGGCATCTGAGATTAACAATAAAATACTGTCGAATATCCAGGGGGAAAGCAAAGTTTATAGTTCAATAAATAGAATGGTCGATGAACAAGAAACCACTAATTACCCGATAGAATTTTTAAATTCTTTAAATATGCCCGGACTTCCTTCTCATGAAATTTGTTTAAAAATTGGCATTCCAATTATTCTGCTCCGAAATTTAAGACCACCACAACTTTGCAATGGAACTCGGCTAAAAGTAACCCAGTTGCAACAAAATGTAATCGAGGCTCAAATTTTAACAGGCTGCGGTGCAGGAGAGACCGTCTTTATTCTCAGAATTCCCATAATACCAAATAATTTTCCATTCCAATTTAAAAGAACGCAATTCCCAGTAGCGGTGTGTTATGCAATTACAATTAATAAGGCTCAAGGGCAGACTTTTCGTGTTGCTGGAGTAGATCTCAGTGTCAGTTGTTTCTCGCATGGTCAGTTATATGTCGCTCTTTCCCGGGTTAGCAGTTCTAGAAATCTTTATGTTCACGTGCCGGACGGGTCAATTTTCAACATAGTTTACCCGGAAGCTTTGCGCTGAAGTATTTTCGTTATATAGGTACTTAAGCCTCATGTGAAAGTGATCTAAACAATATTACCAATACAATACAAGGAGTTACACGCTGACGGAGTCGCGGGCACAGCTATTGATAATAATATTCTGCGGTTCGTTTTTGCGATATTTTTCAACAGTATTGTGAATTGACATATTATATTTCCCTACTAAAATACGAAAGTTAATCTGTCTGTTACATCAAAATCACTGAACCGTTAGGAAGGACATATGGTACTTTTTTACGAAAAACGACGGAAACGCGGACGAAGTCGCGGGCAAAAGCTAGTTTTTAATAATAAAATATCAGTTTAAAAACTTTTACTACACTTTCACACGTCTTGTTCGATGTGCTGCCCTCGGTTTCTAATACACGTTCTTATTCGCTTCCTCACTTCAGTTTTTGTGATTCTTGATGTGATTGTTGCCCTCATCTGGTCCGCTGCATCTCTTATTCTCTCCCTTAGTTCTTCAATTGAATTTACTGGGGTCACATAAACTAGGTCTTTCATATGACCCCAGACGTAAAAGTCTAGTGGCGTAAGATCAGGGCTACGTGCAGGCCACGGAATTGGCCCACCGCGCCCTATCCATCGGTTTGGGTAGGTTTCATCCAGCAATTGTCGAATTGTGATTCGGAAGTGGGCTGGACATCCGTCATGTTGATACATCATGTTTGCTCTTCTGTCTTCCGGTACATCCGTGAGCAGTGGTGTTAAATGATTTCTTAGGAAATCTTCATAAAGTTCCCCATTTAATGTTTGGGGTAAAAAATGTGGGCCAATTAATTTGTCGTCGATAATACCCATCCAAACATTAAGCGAGAATCTACGCTGGGATGCGGTTGGTTTCAGTTTCTTAGGATTTGCTTCTGCCTTCGGTGCCCAGTAATGTAAGTTGTGGTAATTTGTGATACCATCACGGTCAAAACATGACTCATCGGTCCACAGAATGTTTTTTAAAAAGTTTTCGCTTTCGGCGTCGGCATTTAGCATAAAACGACAAAATTCAAGCCGTCTTGGCGGATCTCCCTCTTCTAATGACTGGACAGGTTGATAGTGGTATGGATGTCGGCCTGATAAGTGAACTACAGACCAGACTTTCCACTGTGACATAGCAAGCTCACGCGCTACGATGTTTGTCGATATGTTGGGGTCGTCAATAAAACGTTGAAGAATCAGCTCTTCGTCCTCAGCCGTGTATCTCCGAGAACGACCAGTGTCAATTTGCCTGCTTCTTTGGACGCTGCCAGTTTCAGATAATCGCCGATAAGTCGATCCAAAAACACTAACGTGTGGGAGTCGGCGGTTGGGAAAACGAAGTTGATATTCTCTCCGCGCCTGAGCAGCGTTACCGTCACTAAGTCCGTAACAGTACATTATGTCAGCGTATTCAAGGTTAGAATATGCAGCCATAGTCAGCACTTATGAAGGCACAGCACAGCACAAGAGCAAGATACGCAGTATCAGTTAAGGAAATAGCCAGATAACAAAACACGAGCTTGCGCGACGTAGAGTTGAAACTAACCGACTCTGACGACCAGATTTTGTAAAGTCGCACCCCGTGTCATGCCGGGAGAACAATAGTGACCAATCACAAAGCTTGCCGAGTGTTTGGGGTTCAAGCGCAGGTAAAAACTACGAATAATACGAATATGAAACAATAGGTTGACCGTCTCGCAATTTTACCTGCTCCTCATAAAACTCATTCTTTCCCTGTCACACATGCAAAAGTATTGACAATCATACCTTTCTGAATAGCTGATAAGACAAGGATATTTTCCTAGTAATTTGTACATCAGGCGTAGTAATTTTTATTTTCACTAGACAACATTTTGTATGAAGTAATAGCAAAATTCACAAAAAACTAAATGTTTCTTTAGTGATATTTGCCAAAGTTTTTGGCATTTTTGAACTTTGAATTATTAACAAGGATCTGCTACGGCGTCAGCTATGATGTTAACTTAAATTTCAGTACAGTCGCGCCGTAAATCATTTTTAAATTGGCTCCAAATGATTTAATCTGGGATTTTTCATAAAAAAGCTAAAAATCGAATTAACTCAAAAACTACTGAATTTCGGTAGAACATTTGGTGGCCTAATTTGCTGCATTTTAACCCTACTATGACGTCCTGCAAGGAATACGTCGAGTTACCAGTAACCCTGTATATGTCTTCCTATGAAGAAAACGAGAATCGTTTTCTTGATAGAAGATATTCCATATTTGAATGATAACTCAAACTCAAAGAATCAAACTCAAAGCATTTATTTCAATTAAACCAATTACAGGCACTTTTGAACTGTCAAGAGGTCGGTCAGTCAGAAAGATGAAGCTAGGCGCCCATTCCAATGCATAGTAGGTACCTATGGAGAAGAACGGGCAAGAAACTCCACGGACACTCTTTTAAATCAAGACATGGTTACAAAATAATGGTTACATCATTCTTGTTGAAATTTTACATATGAGAACGATGCAGAACGTTAAAATCCTCCTTAAAATAAAAACAATTCAAATATTTAAATTAAATTAAAATAAGCCGTGGCCGCTAAGGTATGACCAGCCTTCACTGACAGCGCTTGTTCACGAACCTGACGCATGGATTAGCTAAATGATCCAACACGCGCCACCATCAGCGAGACATTAGAGTGAGCATCACATACTCTCAGCCGCCAGGGCACATTCAAGTCAAACAAAGACGTACCCAGTAAATGGTAGCTTTAGAGTATATACATAGTACTCACACATGTGCTATGCAATTATATAATACAAAGGAGATTGAGTCTATACAATGCAATGATAGTCTTACAATCTTCAGCAGCTCCAACAGTATCTTCAAATGTTAATTAATTATTTGTGGTTGTGGAGCAGGACCAGCATTGAGCCAAGCATTTTTATCAGTTATGTAATCGCCAAACTTATAATATGCCTGCCTGCATAGTGTGCGTTTTATACAAGTTTTGAATTTAGTCTCATTGAGTTGAAGTATGTGTGGAGGTATTTTATTGTAACATTTTAAACAGCACCCCATGAACGACGAGTCTACTTTAGCTAGTCTGAAACCTGGTTGAGCTAATAGGTTCCTTTTTCTAGTACTATAATTATGTCTTTCACCTCTTTTACTAAAAAGATGTAAATTTTTCCTTACGTACATGATATTTTCGTAGATATATTGACAAGGTACCGTCATGATATTAATTTCCTTAAACAGTTCCCTTAGAGAATCGCGCTTACGGAGATTTTATATGACTCTAATGGCTCTTTTCTGCAGAATAAAAATTGACTCGATGTCTGCAGCCCGTCCCCAAAGTAAAATATCGTAAGACATGATACTATGAAAGTAACTAAAATAGACTAGCCTCGCGGTATCTACATCAGTAAATTGACGGATTTTTCTGACAGCATATGCTGCTGAACTTAGCCGTCCTGCAAGTGATGTTAAATGAGGACCCCATTGTAGCCTTGAGTCGAGCGTGATCCCCAAGAAAACGGTTTTATCGACGAATTCTAGTTTCTCTTGATTCAATAGGTACTATCTCACAATCACTACTTTTTACATTTGCTAAAGAAAATCTAAAGCACTTAGTTTTTTTCCCATTTAATACTAAATTATTAGCAGTGAACCAATTTTGGACCTGCAGTTGCGTTATTAACGTCGTCAAAATTTGTATCACGTCTACCTACCTTAAAAATTAAGGAACTATCGTCAGCAAATAACACCATTTGTGGTTGATTTTTTATTAAATGGAGTAAATCATTAATATACACTAAAAAGAGGAAAGGACCCAATATCGAGCCTTGTGGAATACCCATTTTTACATTTAAACCAAGTGAAGTGATATAATTTATTTGAACTTGCTGTTGTCTATCATTTAAATAAGATTTTACTAAACTGAGCGACTGAGAGATTGAATGTCAGCCAGTATTATATTAACGAGGCTTGATCAAAGCATCAATCCTTTACCGTACACAACACAAAATTAATACACATAACAAAACATAAATAAAATTTACTACGCAGAGATAGAGCTAGGAGTGTCAATAGACACCAGGTAAGCATCAGCAGTTTGCAGGAAACTCAGTTCAGTACTTGCAAAGGCATCAAGCCTCTCATCATACTGTAATATTTGATTGACGAGGGTAAGGGCTAAGTATAAGGGACTAGTTTTTAGAGTCACGGAACCAGCTTGAGGAACTGAAAATAGAGGACGCTGGCGAGGGCGAAGTATATGCCTGATAGGTTAAGGAACGTTGATGGAGACGTATTCTAGTAATGAAGAATTGATTATGGAACCACGAATAAGGCGGATAAAATATAATCCTCAAATGTTAAGATTTCATGAAATAGTCAACTATGTGAACTTAGAGAGTTGTATTGATGAGTTTACTATTTATAATTGTATAAATACAGATGGTCGCGAACCAAATTCAGATCAACATACAACCTGATACCGACCTGTAGTGCTATTCTGTAAATATCTCACCGTGAAAACATAAGTGAAGTGATCTTAAAGTGAGCTGTCAATAGTGTCAACCCCTAGCATCAGGTGAAATGACGGCTCATTTCACGCTCACTTCACTTAAGTTTTCACGGTGAGATGTTTACAGAATAGCACTACTGCAAAATGAAAAAAAACCTAAGAAAATTTGAATTTCGCGTGCTATCTGGCGCTTTCGCCTTAAAGAATTAAGAAATACAAAATAGATGTAGGCAAAGTCATAGGCAACAGTTTGTTATTAAATAATTCGCTAACTTTTAATGTTCGACAACTTTCATCACAATTTTCTCGCAACTTCTACAAAGGACGTTACAGACACTAATTTCCCTTTGATGCCTTTAACTGTATTACTTTAAACAAATTCCATTTAATCCTTTTATGGCGAATCTTTGTTAATTATTAATTAGCGAGTGGGATCATCTTAAGGCACCTGTCCCACCGCCGACGATGGAGCGACTTGCTAACAAGAGCTGTCAAAGAGAGTATTCAGTGTCTATCGCTCAGTGACGCTCGCTTGACGGGCAGAACACTCTCTGAGACTCACGCTTGGTACACTATTTTTTAACCGACTTCAAAAAAGGAGGTTCTGTATTCGATCCGTATGTATGTTTGTTTGTCCGCGATTTTCTCAAAAACCAATGAACCACTTTTGATGACTTTTTCACTATCGTAATCTACATACTTTCAGGATGGTTTTAATATGTAACACATTAGGTAATTATTCTAATTTACGAAGTTATATGCATAAATGTACTGTATATCCGACATTTCTAAGCGGATTTTGTTATGATTCTTCTTTCCGTTCGTCTTGGGCTCATGTAATTGTCCTAATTGTATATTCAACTAAAAATGGAAAAATTAATTTACTTTAAAAAAAGTAAAAACCCACTTCAAAACTTAAAACGAATAAAATAACTTTCATAAAAAACTTAACAGCTTCTTGACACCGACTTCACAAGCTGTTAAGTTTTTTATGAAAGTTATTTTATTCGGTTTTTACTTTTTTTAAAGTAAATTTATTATCTCACGAAGTAACGCGCGCTTTACTTGTGTTTACCAAGTGTGCAAACATGCTGTGAATGTGTGTGTAAGCGCAGGAGCTCTCGGTACCGTCCGAGACAATGGCGAAGTCGGAAGAGAGGGTGTGTGTGTGCGTGTGTGTGTATTATGTGCTGACGCTACTCATCTTCACGCACACACAGCATGTTTTCACACTTGGTAAACACAAGTAAAGTGCGTGTCGCTTTGTGAGATAAAAATACTGTACATTACGTCGTTCACTCGCTCCAACTCGTATTTGATTGCTAGCTCTATTCGCTTCTCGTTAATCGCCGGCGGTCGGACAGATGCCTAAATAGGTTGGTGCCTATCTTCATTATGCTATCAAAATTCAGATTTTGCTATTATTTAATTAATCGTAATGAAGTTTTGAAGTCTTTTGGCGAATGGAGTGTTGTATTATTTGGGATCAGCGGTAAATTATCTCTTACATATTTAACGATATACTTATTAATTTTATTTAGGGGATGAATGAAAGGCATGCAGCTGAGATGAGAATGCTAAGAGGGATGTGTGGTGTTACACGAATGGATAGAATAAGAAATGAGTACATAAGAGGATGTTTGAAAGTGGCACCGGTGACTGATAAGTTGTGTGGAAATCGGTTGTCACGGTATGGGCATGTGATGCGGAGGAATGAGGAAAATGTCGTGAGAAAAGTTTTGAGTACTATGGAAGTCGATGGTTATAAGAGTAGGGAAAGACCAAAGAAACGATGGATGGATTGTGTGAAAGATGATTTTATGGCTAGGAAGGGGGTGACTACCGAGATGCTGACTAATAGAGAAGTATGGAAAAAAGGGATATGTTGCTTTTTTTTTTGTTTTAGTCTAAGAAAAATATAAATTACGAAAAATAAAATGTTTAGTTAGTGAACTTTGCCAAAGTTTTAGGCATTTTTAATTTTATAACAAAGATCTGCTACAGCATCAGCTATAAATAACAGTAAAGTCGCGCCGTAAATAAGTTTTGTATCGTATTTTTCATAAAAAAAAAAACTAAAAATCTAACTAACTGAAAAACTTTAAAATTTCGATAGATAAAAAAATTAAAAAAAAAATAATTTCAAAAATAATTTAATGATTTTAAAATTTCGATTTGGCTTAATTTGTTGCATTTTAACCCTATTATGACGTCCTGCAAGGAATACGCGCTAGAAGTAACCCTTTATAATGCGAAAAACACAAAATCCAACAAAGAAGAAATCGATAACTGAGGTTGATTATCTATAACAATTACTTTTACCAAGAAACTTTTATACAACATTAACATAATATCATGCTAAGAGGGATGTGTGGTGTTACACGAATGGATATAATAAGAAATGAGTACATAAGAGGAAGTCTAAAAGTGGCACCGGTGACTAAAAAGTTGTGCGGAAATCGGCTGTCATGGTATGGGCATGTGATGCGGAGGAGTGAGGAAAATGTCGTGAGGAAAGTTTTGAGTATGAATGTCGATGGCTATAAGAGTAGGGGAAGACCAAAGAAACGATGGATGGATTGTGTGAAACATGACATGGCTAGAAAGGGGGTGACTACCGAGATGACGAATAATAGAGAAGTATGGAAAAAAAGGACATGTTGCGCCGACCCCAAATAGATTGGGATAAGGGCAGGAGAATGATGATAACATAACATCATGCCTGTGAACCCCGAAGGGTTAGGCAGAGGTGCACATAATGTACACTCACATTTCGCCAGTTATCTCTAAGTCACATGTAATAGAGGGTGAGCCTTTTCCAGACTCCATCCTTTTTCAGATCCAGACTCCGGGCTTGTACGGAGAAATTCCAGATGGAAAAATCCAATAACACTTTGCCTGACCCGGGAATCGAACCCAGGACCACATGACCACATCTTACATGAGTGTGGGAAAGAGATGGAGCTAGACGTCCTGTATAGCTCCATCTCTTTCTGACACTGAAGTAACATTAAAATAATACTGCTTTAAGAAGTGGTGGTTGGCCCCCTGCACCAACGAGGGTGTCCATACACAAGTAAGATGTTAATAATAAACCGAATCGAGAATTTCTTCTATTAAAACAATAAAATCCCTTGAGTACAATAAATCTGTAATCGAAAATTCCGTTGAGGACAATACTCAATAAAGTATCGCCGTTCAATTTGAGTATTCTCCTAAGGAATATCTTGTCGACGTGAGAGATAATAATATTTAGAAATATAGACACAAATTCTTGGTTGTTGGTGGCACCGACAGTTAACTGCAGTTTAAAAATCAGTTTTCATATTGAAATTAAACTAATACAACAACAACACAACAAACAACAACAACAATCACACAACCAACAATCTATCCAACAACAACACAATTAACAATCAAACAACAACAACAACAATCAGTCAATAATCTAATTTACTGTAGCATTCAACAACCACAGGAGTTACTTTCAGAATCGCCTTTTTTGGTTATGGCTAAGTTTAGTTCTAGTCTTATAATATGATTATTATTGTACAGTGTTCAACTCCAATTAAGTCTAACCTAAAAATTATAAGAACTAGACAGAGTCATTTTAAACTAGCCAGCGAAACTGCAGACGTGGTGGGCATCGTTAACTAAACACGATAAAATAAAAATTATTTGATGATTTTTTTTTTTTGAGGGTCCTCGACCGCTGGCAATTTTGTAACGAAGTAGGTACGAGTTGATAAAATCTGTTTTCTTTTGTTTTATTGTGATTGTGTGTACGTGTGACTTTTAGGGTTCTGCAACTCAAAAGGAAAAACGGAACCCTTATAGGATCACTTCGTTGTCCGCCTGTCTGTCAAGACCCTTTTTCTCAGGGATGCGTGGAGATATCAAATTGAGTTATTATATATATATTTAAACTTAGAGTTTTAAAAAAAGCAAGCTTCTAAGTCAACACAATAAAAAAATACGGCCATTTTGCGACACATTTTGATACTCGCATTGCAACTGTCGCAAGTAAATCAAAACCTACAGGGTGCTTCCCGTTCAACTATAATAATGAAATTTGACAGAAGCAAGGTCTCCCAGCACAAGTAAAGGAAAAAAGTCCGAAAATTGTTAATTTGTAGTTTTATGACATATTTTTTTTTTTTTTGGGATTGATTTTTAAGTTTGTTTTTGGGCTAAATTCTTTTCAACTACGGAACCCTTCATTGTGCGTGTTCCGACACGTACTTGGCCGGTTTTTTTTTATAACGATACCCATCCCGCCTGTGAAGTTGTGTGAAAAAAATATATTTTTGACCTAATATTTGAAGTGATTACCAGTCTGCGGTCGATTGACCCCACAAAAAAAATCAAGTTTTTATTCATTTCTTGTTCTATCAATCTGCCTAGCCTTTTCTCAACTATGTTGGGGTCGGCTTCCAGTCTATCCGGATGCAGCTGAATACCAGTATTTTACATGGAGCGACTGCCTAACTGACCTCCACAACCCGGTAACTGGGTAATACGATACCCCTTGGTAAGACTGGTTGTCAGACTTTCGGGCTTCTGACGACCCGTAACGACTGTGAAAGATCCACGAATGACAGCCGGGACCAACGGCTTAACGTGCTTTCCGAGGCACGGAGGAGTTTCGGTATGTAAAGATGGTCACCCATCCACGGACCAACCCCGGCAAGCGTAGTTTAACCTGATAGATCGACCCGTGCGGCTGTTATAACTTAGCCACGAGCTCCTCTTTATTATATATATATATTTCTTGTTCGATCATATTTAGATATACTCATCACGTCTACGAGTTTCGCTAACTAATTTAATTTGACCCTGTAGAGTTACTGAAGTCCCCGCAGGCCACCATATATGTCTGTGGTGACTCATTGATTTCAAAATAAAACAAAAATCAAAAAGAATGCAGCAGAAGGAAAACACTGAAAGATAATTTTACATCAATTCAATAAATACATTCAGTGTTCAATTAAAATTTACACGTGAATAACTTGCTGATTTATTGATACATGACGTCGACGGATGTCGTATTTTAATGAATACAACAGACAGAACTGCGTTATTAATTATTTACATGACCTGTGTTGCAATTAAATAACTTTGATGATAGTTTAATATTAAGAATACTTTATTAATAAAATGACTTTTACAACGCAGTTCGATGTTCCACAGAGTAGATAGAGAGAGCACATAGATAAAAACTTTTTTACATAAAAATACAACCGACTTCCAAAAACAACACTACAAAGTGAAAAATAACTTTAATTTCGAAAGTCGGTGTCTAGATAAATGTATTTTCGTTTTTTGCCACCGACTTCCGAAATTAAAGTTATTTTTCACTTTGTAGTGTAGTTTTTGGAAGTCGGTTGTATTTTTTTGTAAAAAAGTTTTTATTTTTTACTTTTTAGTTGTGTACCTACCCCACACAAATTCTAATACCTGCAAAACAAACTAGAACATCATCCATATAAAAGTGAGGAAAAAATACGTATTATTGAAGCTAACTCAAAAACTACCAAAGCAAAGTTAATTAATTTTATATGGGACCAACTGTGATGTATACCCTCTCGAATAAAACAAAAAAAATCCAAATCGGTCCAGCCATCTTCGAGTAATCGGGGAACGACGAATTGAGAACCTCCTCCTTTTTGAAGTCGGTTAAAAACAGTAAAGTAACAGGAAGGCGCGGAATTTAAATTTTGCACAGATAATACATATTACTTTAACACTCCCTTCAAATTAGTGCCTTCCTTCTGAAATAAAAATATACTACTGAAATCAACAAAATTATTAAGTGCTTAAAATTAACATGCCAATATTCCTCCTCATCAACTTAATTCTATCTCGAGATAAAGCTTTAGTAAAGATATCGGCAAATTGGTGATCTGTGCTTACATAGTTTAGAGAAATAATCTTTTCAAAGAAATAAAAAAATTCTTTAACAACCTGCCTCAGTAAAATAAATATGGAGTCGATGACGTTGCTGATGTAAGCAATAGGTTTGATTTTGAAAAATATTGTGAGCATGATCTTATACAACGTGTTTCTTTTGATATACCATAAATCTAGGGACCATCTCAAATCAGCGTCATCAGCGTCAGGTGGTACACCTTCTGTTGTCATCTGACAATTTGCTGAGCTGAGGCCCTTTTGGCATTACAATCTTTGTTTTATGTTTTTATAAAATTGTAAGGTGTATATAATATTTTTTTTGCTGTAATGCCAATTAAACGCATTTTTCTTTCTTTCTTTCTTTATCTCTTTGAACAACTTTTATTATAGGACCAAAACTGAAATCGCGAAAAAAAATGAGCATTTCCATACACTTTGACCAGTTATGCGAACATAAATGTAAGGAACTGCTGGTTTTTTTCGCGATTTCAAGTTTGTTTCCATAGTAAAAACTGTTCAAAATTATGTTCTCATTAATTAACCTTAGAGTTATCTGATAAATTGAAACACGTTGCATATAGGTTTCCACTATAAACCTAATAGTCAGACAGTAAAACGTTAATATGTCAATGGCGCGACACATAAACCAAAATTGCGTGACGGAAATTCGGCATCCTACCAGGCAAATTACGCGACGTAATTTCAGCCTGCTATGTCGAAGTACGCCGTTCTTTACATAGGATATAATGTATATTCAGTAGATGTTCCAGTGGAATTAGTTACAGTAATCGAAAACGTATCAATAAAGAACCAAAATACCACCACAACAAAAAAGAAAATCGAAGAATATAACAAACGAAAGTTTAACAAATGGTGCCGTCGATCAATACTTCAATAGGTAAGTCTATCGTCGCAAAAGTAAAATAAAGATAACAAGCGCCTACCTCAGGGGACCCAAGAATAATGAGTTGGTTCGGCGTTCGACAAACTTGAAATACAATGGAACAAAGATTAGTTATTGAAACCTCGGAATTGAATGACGAAACATTCGTCAACTGTGATAAACGAAAATTAAATATATTTGGGATTAGGTCTGAGAGAGAATTTTGATAAATCAATGAGTAAATTACTATTACGAGGAGCTCATGGCTAAGTAATAACAGCCGCACGGGTCGATCCACCAGGTTAAGCTACGCTTGTCGGGGTTGGTCAGTGGATGGGTGACCATCTTTACATACCGAGACAGGAGTCTCGGTATGTAAAGCCCCGGCTGTCATTCGTGGATCTTTGACAGTCGTTACGGGTCGTCAGAAGCCCGAAAGTCTGACAATCAGTCTTACCAAGGGGTATCGTATTACCCAGTTAATGGGTTGTGGAGGTCAGATAGGCAGTCGCTCCATGTAAAATACTGGTATTCAGCTGCATCCGGTTAGACTGGAAGCCGACCCCAACATAGTCGGGAAAAGGCTAGGCAGAGGCAGGCAATGAGTAAATTACTGAGAAAAGGGGTGAACATACTGAGATGACGGCTGATAGAGATTTAGGAAAGAAAAAGACTTGCTGTGCCGACCCCTAATTAATTGGGCAGGACGATGATAAAATCAAATACCTATACTGATATTAAACTTGTCAGATTTGATTCTACTAGAGAAAGAAAGGTCGTGCATGGAGCGTTAATGAGATCAAAATGACTTTTATCAATTATAAGGGAATTAGCAAGATATTAGTTTCAATTCACTGTTGAGTTACTAAATAAAGAATTTAAATTAGAAACAGCAATCGTCACTCAAAAGCATTAAGATAGACATCAAATATTGCCAGCAATTTGCGCGAATTTCCATTAAGTCTTTTTGATTTTAAAAAAATATTTTGTGACCAATCTAAAGCAAATCATTTCTTTAGGCAAACAGAAAAGAAAATTCATATTTTTAGGGTTCCGTACCTCAAAAGCAAAAAACGGAACCCTTATAGGATCAATTCGTCCGTCTGTCTGTCTGTCAGTTTCTCAAGACCCTTTTTCTCAGTAAGGTGTGGAGCTATCAAGTTGAAATTAATATCAAATACGTAAGTCTATGGTCTCTTGGAGTTTAATAAAATTAAAGCTTCTAAGTCAACGCAATAAAAAAATACGTCAATTTATGCGATATATTTTGATACTCACAAATAAATCAAAACCTATAGATTACTTCCCGTTAATCGTTAACCCGTAAACAAATATTTTGAAGTATGTCAGTCTGTCAAGACCCTTTTTCTCAGGAACGCGTGGAGGTATCAAGCTGAAATTAACATAAAATACATAAGTCTATGGTCCCATATATTTACAAAAAAATTAAGGCTCTAAGTCAACGTACGGCCATATAAGCGACATATTTTGATACTCGCAAATAAATCAAAAGTTATAGGATAGTTCCCGTTGACCTAGAATCATGAAATTTAGCAAGAAGCAAGGTCTCACAGCGAAAGTATCGGAAAAAGTCCAAAAAATATTAATTTGTAATTTTGTCACACAAAAAAAATGTCTTTGGGATTACGGTAAAGGATAAATAAAAGATAAATGATTTATTTCTGTAAGTAGGTTTGTACAAACACTTTTACACGTCAATCATATATTTAAAAACAAGATAAGGTCCGCATTTTCTATCTGACCTCTGAGAAGTGTTTTTGTTTTTGGGATCAATTCTTTTCAACTACGGAACCCCATATTGTGCGTGGTCCGACACGCACTTGGTCGGTTTTTTAATATTTTCAGGAATTCTTTCTCGGTATTTATTTAATACTCTGGAGAAAATAATGTTTTGCAGTGTTTCTTTAGAAGATTATAATACACACATCAAAAGTGTCTAGGGATCAACATATATTTTTGCAATAACTTTTCTCCTGATTGATATTAATTAAAATTTTCTTTAAGGATTCATCAAATAAAGTGTTTTCGTTTGTCACAGTAACGATAAACCAAGTCACCTTTGCATTAATAAAGAAATTTGCCATTTTCCTAATAAAGGGATTTTTGACATTTGAACCACTAACATTAAAGTTCGAAAAAAAGACTGAAATAACAGTTTTCTTTAAAATTTTATTGGGTAACTTAAACAATTAATAATCCGTGTTTCTACCGCGAACACTAACAACACAAGAACATCGGTTTGGCATACTCAAAATGAGTTCATCCAAATCACGCTGTGGAATGGCCGCCCATGTTCGTTGCAACAACAAAAAAAGGTCTTCTTGCGACTGGATACCCTCCATATTCGGCAGAGCTCTTCTCTGTAGCATATCCCATGCATGCTCAATCGGGTTCAAGTCTGGCGACTGAGCAGGCCAGGGCAGGACATTGATGTTAGCTGCGGCGAGAGTCTGTCTTACAACTCTTGCGGTGTGCGGTCGTGCATTATCATGCATTAACTGAAATAAGGGACCGATTTGCACTTGTAGAGGAACGATGACGTCTGATACAATCGTCTCAGCATAAATTTGAGCGTTGAGGTTGCCTCTGATCCAAATCAACTCAGTTCTTCCGCCGATCCAAATACCCGCCCATACCATGATGGTTCCACCACTATAAGGATGGACTTCCTGGCAGGATTTTAATCGCTGTTGGCGTCCAGGGGTTCTCCAGTGTCGTATACGTCTTGTATCCGGTCTCATACCAAAACGAGACTCATCAGAAAAGCACACGAAACGCCATTGTTCTTCTGCCCAATTTCTGTGTTCAAGAGCCCATTGATATCGAATCCTACGATTGTGCATTGCTATAGGTGGTACCCGTAGCGGTCTTCGGGAATGAAGGTTCACTTCATGCAAGCGGTTTCTGACTGTTTGGTCGCTAATTAAGTTCCCTGAAGAGTGATGAAGCCTCACGGCTAACATCATGGCGGTTATAGTTGGAGCTCTTCGAGTTAAGATTTGAATGTATCGGTCTTGTCTCCGTGTGGTGCAGCGATACCGTCCTCCATGGCGCTCAGCCACGGTACCAGTGCTTCGGTAACGTGTCCAAAGTCGACTGATAACACTCTGACTTGTATTCAGAGCTAAAGCCACAGTACGTTGCCGGGAACCAGCTTCTATCATTCCCACGGCTCTGAGCATTTCTTCCCTGCTTAAATGACGTCGCCGCTCCATAATAACGTTGGTTTTAATCAGTAGTAGGGAAACAGTAGCACTAATAATGTCTTCAATGCGTTGTATGTTTTTATAGGGAAAATATTGACAGCTGATTTTCATCTTTTACTCGAATTTGATTCACAGTTCCTGATTCAAATTATGAAATGCACCAAAAAGGATCCATATAAATTTATAAAATCATAAATTTATTACAAAGCCACATCTCAATCTCAAGAAATCCGCATAAAAATGCTTGATCCCTAGACACTTTTGATGTGTGTATATTAAATAATGTATTTCGAAAAAAATTATGATTTTTCCACCCTTCAGACGTCAGGCTTACAAGAATTAGTAGGCGCGGGCTTGCGGACGACGAGTAATGGGCAGCTCGCCGTCCGGTAAGGAACAGGCCCGGGTCGACGGCGCGTTTTGCTCCACGCGCGCCTCAAAGAGATGTCAGCAGTGACGGGGTCAATTGGGCCGATGCCGCCGGGGCCGCGGGTAGTTCGAAAGAGATACTGTGGCCCTGGCACGGGCAACTGAAGGAACATGGGTGGGTTTTAGTCAGTAAAAGTCTGACATGCCCTCCCGCTCTGCCCAGAGCGGGAGAAGTCATTTGATGATTTCCCATCCACAAAAAAAAAAAAAAAAGGCTTACGAGAATTTATTATTATGTAGTCCCATCTACAGTAGGTAATGCTATACGAGATGCTTCAACCACACAACCTAAAACAATTTGGTTTTAATCAATTTGGAGGCATTATATGATGATAATGATTGTGTGACAGCTACGGGTTTCAGTTATAGGTTTAATTTTCGTAAACTTTAATATTAAGTTACAAGAGAGATCGCACAAGACAGGAAGGTTTGGAAGGAAAAAGGGGAGGCCTTTGCCCAGCAGTGGAACACAATGTAGACTAATAAAAATAATAAGAGTACTTACTTATTTTTCAGTTGCCCCGGCAATATGTTGGCAACACAACATTCATTTTTATTTATCTGTCATATTACTAACGTCTAATGTCATTACTATCACTGTACAAGACAATATGAAATGAAGCACCACGTTTTTGCATCCAATCTGCCTTGTTTATTTAAAAGTAATACACTTCTGGACACATCTTTTGGCCCACCTTGTATTTTCAGTTTCGTTTGGTCCTAGCTAAAATTTTATATTAGGTCGAGCAAAAAGTTTTTATGCAGTTTTGAACCTGGCACATTCACAATTTCATTCAATAGTCTTTTTTTGAATTTCGAACACAGAATTTAAAGAAACAAAAGACAATTTGGAGCCTGTTTGTTGATATCAAACAATCGAATACTAAGAAAACTTGGTTTTATTGGTTTACTTGGATTTAATTCTTGAAAAAGTGATTGATATCTTTGGTTTTGCAACAAACATTACTTATTCTTAACATTAAGGTGAGGTTCTATCAATAATCTATGGATACTTCACCTGAAGTCGCCGCCCAAGCTGTGGCACTTATTCAGGCCGGACACAGCCAAAGAAACGTGAGTGCTCAACTTAATTTAAGTCGATCTGCGGTCCGAAATGTTTATCGGAGGTACCTAGAGACTGGCGGCTTTGTTCGTCGCCAAGGAAGGCCACGATCTCGGGTCACAACTGAAAGGCAGGATCGATTCATCGTGACGACCAGCTTGAGAAATCGTCACCTTACCTCCATTGAGATACAAAACCAACTTCGCGACTTCCACGGAGTATCTGTGAGCGCTCGAACTATTCGGAGAAGGTTAAAAGAACGCGATATGGTACCACACAAGCCAGCTAATGGCCCCAAACTAACGCGAGCCCACCGAACAGCGCGCCTTCAGAAGAAGCCGCCTTCTTCTACAGAAGTGTAGTTTTAGCTACCCAACTTATCCACAATTTCTACGACATCGTTCTTCTAAACTTCTGAAGTAATATTATGAAGAGAAATGATTTGGTTTTTTGTATGAATGTTGGTTACGCTTTCACGGCTAAACGGCTTCACCGATTTTGATGAAATTTGGTATGGGAATACTTTAATACCTTCGGAAAGGATATAGGTTACTTTTTGACATACCACACGGGCGAGGCTGCGGGCGGAAGCTAGTACAAACTATAACAATAGACCTCTCTCGTATTGCCACAGACTCCATGAGAATATCCCATGGTGTAGTAACAATATTAGCCAGATAGAAAGTTGGTAATGAGGCTTATTGCCTAAAGTGTCATCATCATTTGCCTAGCCTTTTCCCAACTATGTTAGGGTCAGCTTCCAGTCTAACCGGATGCAGCTGAATACCAGTATTTTACATGGAGCGACTGCCTGTCTGACCTCCACAACCCAGTTACTGGGTAATACGATATCCCTTGGTAAGACTGGTTGTCAGACTTTCGGGCTTCTGACTGCCCGTAACGACTGTCAAAGATCCAAGAATGATAGCGAGACCAACGGCTTATCGTGGTTCCGAGGCACGGGGGTCTCGATATGTAAAATGGACACTCATCCATCATGGACTGACCGCGGCAAGCGTAGCTTAACCTGATCGTTTGATCCGTGCAGCTGTTATTACTTAGCCACGAGCCCCTCCTCCTGGTTAGCTAGAGTGTGCCAGGAGTACATACAGGGTGTAAAAAGGCCCATCACATAGCATATCTACGCATTATGTAAGACAAACTTTAATATTTTTTTTTTATTTTTGGTGTAAAAAAACGACAGCGCGTAATGTAAAGCACGTATGGTAGAACATTATAGTGCTTTTGGGTGCAGGCAACGGTGCAGGAGCTGTGGTGGGGATATTTTAAAACCTGTTTTCGTGAAAACAACTTTTAAGAATTTTAAAATTTGACCTTCCATATCTCTGTATCCACAAAGTTCCCAGGTTGCGAACACAAATGTAGGGAACAACTGCTTTTTTTTCGCGATTTCATGTTTGGTCCCTTAGTAAAAATTGTTAGTTCAGTACTTCGTTAAGGCTCCTAAAACAGGCGCGACACAATGGCACCGCGTGTCGCGCGACGAGCGGTGCCATTGTGTCGCGTGCGATTCGCGTCACGTTTCGCGCCTGTTTGAAGGAACCTTTAATAGTCTTTTTACACTCGTGAACTATTTTAATCCTCCCGACGATGACAAAAATTACACTTTTATTAAATAGTATACACATCATTTACATTTAACTGTAAACATAACCTAAAAATAACAAAATTATATACTAACATAACTAAAACTATTAAAAAACTAAAATATGGCGTCGAAAAATTCCTCAGTATCGCTGTCGACTGGTAAAGTACCCAAGAGACTGGCGGCATTGCCACGTTGTATTGCAATGCTAAGCCGCTGGCCAAGGTAAAAGCCAGCCCTTGGGTCACGGGAAGTGTCAACCAGCCGTTTGGAGATTTCGTTGAACATAAATGAAATATTTTATTCAAAATTTAACAGTCTATTAATATTCCCAATAATTATCAGTTTAGCAAATCTATATAAAGAACCCTAAAGCAATCGTGATTAATTGAGCAAAGTTAGTTATACCGACTCGAACAAACTTCAGAGGAAATAAGTAAGAGTTGTTACTGAGAAAATAATAATTAAAACTTGGCAAGAGATTAATTATTGCGTTGAGACGAGATATCGCAACTTTATCGTAGTTATTCTACTGATGTCGTAATTAGAAATCTTTGATGTGAAGGATTACAAAGAAGAAGTGTATGAAACTATTGAAAGTTGTTCGTACATTACACAAATAGAACGAACAATCGACTTTCAAAAAACGGGGCAGGTCATAAATATACTCGAGAGCAATGAATTAGGGTCACATAAAGATACCTGGATGTGTCGGAAACTAAGTTATGCTAGCTTAATGAAATACATTGTGTTTATATGGCATTCTGGGGAAGGACATAAGCTACTTTTTTTCTCAATAATAATCCTACTGCGGGTGATAAAGGGATGAAAGTTCCCATACAAACTTTGATCCAATCCAGCATTTCTTAAGTTAGGGATAAGAAAATTCAAATTTATGCTTTTGGTAGGAAATAAAGAAATATGCGGTTTAGCGTTTTTGAAAAATCGAAAAAAAAATTGAAAATTTTAAAATAATTTATTAAAATGTTTGTGTATGTTTGTGTTTGTGTTTTTTAAGAGATTTAAGGGATTGGAAATGTAGTCATAGTTCGTATCTTGAGGTAACATTCAGAACATTTAATTGTATAATAAACACAATTTATTTAATTAAACTATCATTTTAGTTTCGAGACTTTCAGGTCTTTACGTGACCCTAATTCATTGCTCTCGAGTGTATTCTACCGAACCAGGTAGAATATTTGATCTGCCCCGTCGGTCTCGTGTTCGCAAGCACGACTACTGAGCGTGGAGTCCTCGGTTCGATTCCCAGCATTAGGAATTTCTCAGTATCAGACCGGAGTTTGTAAATTAGCGGTGTGATACCCCCGTGCTCGGAAAGGACGTTAAGCCGTTGGTCCTGCGCCTGATCTCTCCCGTCGTCTTTCGGATTGCCGTCTCATCGGATGAGGGAAGAGAGAGTACACCTGTGTCTGCGTACACACTTGCCATAATATCTCCCGCGCTGATGACAATCTCCACTGAGACTGGCCACTTTTTGGTAGGACATTTTTTTTGATCATATAAAACTTGAAGCCGTTCAAGGGTTTGTCATAAACATTGTTAAATGCCTGATGCAATAAAAAAAAAGCCTCCACGAATGGCTTTGCCGTTGTAAATAGTAGTTTATGATACTGTTACATAATGAGGGGTATTAAAACACGAGTGTGTGTAGGCGAGGTTTTTAATACTATCATACGAGAGTATCGCTAGCTAATTTAATGAGACCCAATATAGTCTAACCAAATTAAACTGGTTGGTTTAGTAAATAGACAAAAAATACTATTTTACCCAACTTTGGTTGAACTTAGTACTATAACAAAGCCATTGCACCATAATCAATCTAATCTAATCTAATCGTCGCCTGCACTGTCCCACTGCTGGGCAAAAGCCTCATTTTTCCGCACAATTCTGTCTGTTGCTAAATAATTTTCTCATATTTCTCGAAAACCCCATCTTCAGATATTCTCCATTCAGTTTCAAACGCGATTTATCAAAGAAAATAGTCCCGCATAACATTATGAACCTCACAGTTTAGTCTCAAAAGATAATCATTGAATATAAAATGTCATTTAATGACATCGTTTAGACATCCCGCAGTTTCCAAAACCGTACCACGTAAGTATATTATACAATTTGCATGCTATAAATATCTTGCAAGGGGAACGAAGGAGTTATTCTGTTAGATGTGTGTGAGAATGTGGGAAATAGTGTGAAAATATTATTTTATTTAGGTTTAAAGATTCTCAAAAAGGACACAGTTACTTGAAAACAATCCATCGCCTGTGTCGCCTGAAATAAATGGTTTATTTATTTTTAAATAAATAAACCATTTATTTCAGGCGACACAGGCACTACAGGGTGTAAAGTTCACTCATCCTCTATTGAAAAGGGAGGATCCTCCGACCAGACGGGTGTCGTGTCTGGTGGGCAACTGCCCGACGGTGGATGTCGGGATGCTAGTTGCGCGGTAAACTCTAATTGCGCGATGCAGGATTGCGTGACGTCAGTGTGACGCGTAGTTCATAAGTGGCGATGTAGATTCCGCCACACGTTATTTCAAAGTGCCTTGCATCTAGGTATTGTTCAAGCCTAAGCGTGTTAAGTTTAGGAGTTGTCAAAAATAAAACGTGCACCTACGTAACGATTAATAAGCAAGCATTAGGTTGCTTAGCTTGGGGCTAGATGGCGTTGTGTGATATGTCCAAAAAACATACATATTTATTAATAAGTTTTTGGTCGAAATAGGAAAACCATTTGAAGTTAAAGGTCACATTTGCATACTTTTTGCTTTCAGACCTAAGAGAAAAAAATCGTATTGGCTGCAGATTTTAGAGCAATCCTATCCAAACAACTTTTAAAAACCGAAAGGTCATGCATTCATGATTGCAAACCACGACTGTTTTTTAATTAAAACGGGGTTATCATCACGCTTATGTTTCTGGAAGGAATAGGCAAAGGATCACCGGGAGGATGAGGAGGTGTGTGTACGCACGGTTACAGATCAAGCTATACATTTCCAGTATAAGCTGATCTCGCATTGTATAGGATTTCATAATAATGAGAGGTCAGTGTAAACTGGATATGTATAGCGTGATGTGTAGCCGTGTGTACACGCACATTTTGCCAATTATGATTAAGTCCCATGTAATAGGGCATATAATGCCTTCTACTGCCATCACCCGGGCACAAACCCAAACTCCGGGCTGCTACCAGATGGAAAAACCATTTGTTCTACCCCAGGAATCGAACGGCAGCAGCATGAACTTAGCAGTGGAGTTTTTTGCCGGTTCTTCTCCATAGGGGCCTACTACACTTTGGAATGGGCAACTAGCTTCATCTTTCTGACTGACCAACCAATTGACAAATCAAAAGTGTCTGTAATTCGTTTATTTGAAATAAATGCTTTGAGTTTGAGTTGAGTACCGTCACATGGGGTTACTTTGATACTACGGGTTTTCTTTGAAAACCCTAAAGAGATCTTTGCATCAGTCATTGCAGAATTTAAAAAAGATTATTCCGTGGGATATAAAGCAAAGACTCAGCATATCCTCTAGAGACGATAGATTAAACGAAGCTGTATTGAAGAAGTAAACTCACTTACTTTGTAGCTCCTTAAGGCGACGTAAGCCGACGTTCGCACGGACGTAAAAATATCGCGGCGAGAGTTTTTTCGCGCACTGGATTTTGAACGCTCTACTTAGCGGCGAGAGTTGGAAATCCAACAGCGTGATTTTTTGTCGCGCTAGAATGCATTCTGTTGTTGATAGTGTAGTGGTATGTTTACCCACACATGCACGCCACTTGTGAACTTATAAGTACCTATGACGTTCACCGTCACCATGAAGACCGTCACCTTAAGTTCGAAGTCACGCGTTATCACGACAACACATATTACATAGTCGTTTACTAACTGCTACTCGCGTCAATCATCATATATATCATTTCATACTAAGCATCATAAGTAATTGTACCGTGTTTAGTTGTAGTAAATACATTATTAAATTCATAGTGTAAATCTGAATGGACATTTAATTTCTCACTATAGAACCTACATCACGTTCCAACAAAAGTTCTATATTAGTTTGGATTCTCAATGCTCGGCTCAACAACTAGAGTTGAAAATCCAGTGCGTGATAAAATCCCGTTGCGATAATTTTACGTCCGTGCGAACGTCGGCTAACCGTCTTTTAGGGCCTTAGCACATCTCAGCCGTGAAACCGCGAAACAGCGAAACCACATGATGTTTCGCTGTTGTTCCGTTGATGTTCAGCTACTCGAGTAGCGGAGTCAGTTTAAATAAACTACTGCGGTTTCACTAGTATCGTTTCGCGGCGGAGGTGTGCTTAATGTGAGCCTTAGCCTTTGACTTTGACTTAATTATTTTAAACTGAAAATCATGTCTAAACGAGTAGTGTTAATGATTTGGAAAAAATATATTCTAAATTAGAGCATTTTCATAATACCTAAAATTTTAAATTATGTTTGTATTACTTACATAGTGTAAATAATTTGTAGGTACAGTTATGTCTAACGCGGATAAAAAACTGAGAATCACGCAAAAACTATCAGGCGTATTTTTATGGAACCTTCACCATTTTAAAGATAATTTAATTATTTATCTTTTAATATACGTGTTTTAATATAATATATTTTGTTTTATGTATAGGTAATAAATTAATATTGCATCTAATTTCGGACAGCGCTCCTTGATGAGCGAGTCCTATTATGGTTGGACGTACAACGTGTTGCGTGACTCAGCACAGAACATGCAAGCTAATCACTCAGGCCGTTGGCAAATATCTGCGTCTTAAGTCTCATATCATTTACAGCGTTGAGCGTACCTACGTAGTTTCAAGCAATATTGATGAAGCTGAAGCTCACATTCTCCAGAACATTATTGGAAAAAGATTTGGAGCTATAAAACCTCACGCTCCCTTACATTAAATTGACTTGTGTTACAAAAACTGCTGGCACTTGAAATTTTATATCCTTAGAAGTTCGACTGGAAAGTTTACTATGGAAAAGTGATTTTGCTCGTTTTGCAGGTAAGTTACGTACTTGATGCTCAGAGGAGTATGATAGGTAGGCAACCTTTAGGTAATTAATGCCCGTTAAATACAGATAAACAATATTAAAATTTTCTTTGAAGTTTGATTTGATTTGATTTGTTTGAATTTTCTTCTGAGTTTCTTTGAAGGATAAAATCAGGAATGAAGTTATCCGGAAAAGAACCGGAGTAACTGACATAGCTTTCAAAGTAAGCAAACTGAAGTGGCAGTGGGCTGGCCATGTTTGTCGAAGGACCGATGGCCGGTGGAGCAGACGAGTCCTAGAGTGGAGACCGCGTATCGGTAAGCGTAGTGTGGGACGCCCCCTAGCTAGCTAGATAGACCGATGACCTGAAGAAAGTGGCTGGGGCAGACTGGATGCGGAAGGCGGAGGACAGGGCGTTGTGGTGCAACCTTGGAGAGGCCTATGTCCAGTAGTGGACTGCGATTGGCTGAGTTGATGAATATTAAAATAAAGTCCTTATCAAAAAGCATATTATTAGATTAAAGACTACGTTGAAGACAAGAAAGTTTGGCAATAATTCCTTCTGAACATGTGGCTTCCCTGGTAGGTACCTCATTAACGGCATAATTATCTTAAGTTAACTGCTCCCAAATTACGATGCTTATTTTTTATATAATATTATTTTTTTACATTCTTCCATGACATAATAGATTATTATTAATCATCTCACTATTTGACATTATATAACTGCAATTCCAATTTTAACATGATTTTATTCAGATTTATATGTGTGAACATGATATTTATTCAGATTTGTTACTGTAATTGTAATGGCAATCATGTCATTTGTGTCATGTCATAGGTTTTTATTTTTATTCCTTTATTAATCATCTATATATATTATTTTCTATTTTGTGAATGTGAGAACGTTGCAGGCCTAGTAGACAGTACATTTGTTGACTATTTTCTATTTTGTTAAGTACCTGATAGTTGTTGAAAGGCCTAAATTCTCCTCCCATATCTATTAACACTGTTATTTGAAAATATTGTAAAAGCCAATTATTTTTATAAGTGTAACCATGGAGTTTCTTGCCGGCTCTTCTCCATAGGAAACGACCAATTTGGAACCGTGCACCTAGCTTCTGACGTTTCATAAGTGCCCATGTAGGTATATGTGAAATAAAATATTTTGATTTTGAAAGAAAACTACAGAATGCGGGGTCAATCGAAAACTGTTTAAGACTTGTGCCAAACCCCTTAACCCGTCGCGCGCTAATTAGCAGACACAATTGAAATTCTATTGTTATCTGTACACATGGTGTACAATCGACATTTTAAGAGTTAACAATATAACCTAAAATTAGTGAAATAACAGCACGCCATTAATTCCCGAAGAGTTAGGCAAAGAAATCAAATCTGCCTAGCCTTTTCCCAACTATGTTGGGGTCGGCTTCCAGTCTAACCGGATGCAGCTGAATACCAGTATTTTACATGGAGCGACTGCCTATCTGACCTCCACAAGACTAAGTAAGACTGGTTGTCAGACTTTCGGGTAACGACTGTCAAAGATCCACGAATGACAGCCGGGACCAACGGCTTAACGTGCTTTCCGAGGCACGGAGGAGTCTCGGTATGTAAAGATGGTCACCCATCCACGGACCAACCCCGGCAAGCGTAGCTTAACCTGACGGATCGACCCGTGCGGCTGTTATTACTTAGCCACGAGCTCCTCCGAAGAGTTAGGCAAAGATGTACCAATATTACACCCACATTTCATCAGTTACGTTTAAATCCCATGTAATAAGGGCGCGCCTATTGTCATCAACCGGACACAAATCCAGGCTCCGGGCTGCTACTGAGAAATTACAGATGGAAAACCCCAACAACACTTTGCCCAACCTGGCAATCAAACCCAGGACTACATGCTCAGCAGTAGCTCTTAGTACTACTAGACCAACGAAACAGTCTTAACTTCAAATCAAATCAAATCGTTTATTGCTAAATCCATAATGTACACAGGTGGTAAATATTTAAAATAGAAACAATTATGGACCCTGTCGGGCACAGCAAATCTTTGTAAATATGTAGAGAGGAAGAGCGCTTTATTAATTTTCAGTTTAAAATGTTTTATATCCTATTACGTATTTTCTATTTCCATTAATTTAACTTATTCTATTAATATCTATTATTAACTTCTTTATCTATTACATACATTTTACAAATTAAAGTCGCTTTTCGTGTCTGTCTGTGTGGCCGCGTTGTTCTTCTAAATTGCGCAACGGATTTTTATACAGTTTTCACCAGAGAGTTAATTCAGGAAGGTTTTTATGTACATAATACATTAATAAAGCTATCTCGATGTTTTGTCAAACCGTAAAAATCGTGCGCAGCAGGGGGTGGGTCGCTAGTACAGTTAGATACGGCCTTATTTAAAAGGACATTACCCAAAACATTTTCAAGCTACTTCAAATCCCTAACGACCTGTCAATCGCCTCGAAAGCACCAGAATAAGTCCGCAAGATTATATAGCGTCTCATTGAAACGCAAATTGGATCCGACGCCGGAGCAAGTGTCCCTTTTCCTGAGATTTGCATAAGAAACTCGTGTTGTGACGTCATCGGCTCAGTTCCATCAATGCCAACCCTAGGACAGTGTTCCTCAAGCGACACGCCTACTGTCATGATAGTATGGACGCCCCGTTCTACGATCAAGGGAATTTGTAATGGGGTGTGATGTTAGGATGATTTTAGTTCTGGTAAGGCTTTTCGTTGGATGACCACAAGCCCCTCTATCATAATTATAATGTCAGCAACTTAATTTGGATTTGACAACAGCTTGAACAGGACTACTCCTTTCGTTACAACAATGTGAGAGCACATGGAGAAAAAGTCGTGATCCGCGGCGCCGATTGTACAATCAGCGCCGCGGATTACGACTTTTTCTTATTGCTAACTAACTACCAGGATTAGCTGCTTAGTTATTTTTAATTTTTATTCATTTGTGCACAATTATTTGTTGACGTTACAATATATAATAGAGCAAGATACCAGAGCCGCCAGACCCATCTGCCCCGTGCCAGGGCCACGGTATCTCTTTCAAATAACCCGCGATCCCGGCGGCATCGGCCCTATTGGACCCCGTCACAACGCGCCGTCGACCCGGGCCTAGTCCCTACCGGACGGCGAGCTACCCATTACTCGTCGTCCGCAAGCCCGCGCCTACGGTGGCCGGGAATTGGCAATGGATTCCCGCCGCCTAGGGCGTCTCCTGCGGCGGGTAGGGGCGCGAGGGCGCGACTGTTGCCTCTCCCTCACGCGTTCCGCCTTCGCGAGCATTACTGCTTCGCAGAAGGAGGTGACGGCCTCCCATGCATTCTCGCTCCGCACCATGGCCTGGACTAGGTTTAGACGCGAGAGATCGCCGCTGCCGATCGCCTCCGTGAGAACACGGCGGTGCTCTGCCCAAGCCGGGCAGACCTCCACTGTATGCTTCACCGTGTCCTCCGGGCGATCCACACAATGGTGACACCCGGGCCTTTCCTCCCGCCTTATCTGAAACATGAACCTCCCGAAACAATCGTGTCCGGTGAGGACCTGCGTCAGGCGGAAGGTGAGGACGCCGGAGCGCCTCTCCAACCACTCCTCAAAGAGGGGACTTATCGCCGCAATTGTAGAGCCGCCAGACCATACTTATTTTCTGATTAACAAAATGTATGGGATAGAGTAGTGTTAGTATGTACTTTGAATGTACACATACCTATCGTATCAGTTATCAAAGTTGCATAAAAATATTACTCACTTTTCTTAAAGCCTGACTGCTGATTTTTATGTTTGCTTTACAGAATATCTATATAAATAAAAAGAGAAGTCCTGACTCAGTGACTCATCAATGCCAAGCACAAACACTTGGACCTAGAAAGCTGAAATTTTGCACAGAGGTTTCCCTTTATAATGTAGACAAGGCTTATGAAAGGAATTCTCGGTAGCGGGCGAAGCCGCAGGCAAAAGCTAGTTGGTAATCATTAAAAATCAATACTGTCAGACACTTCCCGTTGGCGGTTTTTTCCGCCAGACGCTTTAAAGCTCGCAAAAAATGACGTCATCTTACTTATACTTAGGGTTCTAATTTTTATATAAAGGTACTCGGGGAACTATTTCAGTACTATTTGTAAGCAGCCAGAACAATCGTAGCTGTCAAACATCCCCCAGACATCGTTAATTGTGTCTGGGGTATGCTTAACAAACAATTAATTGTGTCTGGGCGATGTTTGAGCGCTAAGATTGATCTGGCTGTTTAGAAATAGTATTGAAATAGTTCCCCGAGTAACCTTATATAAAAATTAAGACTACGAGTATGTAAGATAAGATGACGTAATTTTTTGCGAAATTAAAGCGTCTGGCGGAAAAAACTGCCAACGAGAAGACAATATTAATAGTTTCTCAATAAATGAAGTAAAAATTTTCACTTCGGTTCATATATTGAGAAACTGTAGGTACCTATCTAAAATTACATTTATAGTTCAGAATCGTACCTTGCACATCTATCAACAATTCGTCGAAAAAACATTTTAAGAATGCAAAGCAATGCAAATGCAATGCAATGCAATGCAACGCAATGCAATGCAATGCAATGTTTATTTAATAAACATACTTTTGTTTAAAAAAGTAATGATTAGACTACCCACTCGTATATGCGTCTTTAAACATAAATACCAAAGCTTTTAGTGCTTTCAAAAGTTTTTTCAGTTTTTTTAATTCATTGTTCTCGACTGGTATCCGTTCCAGCGTTACTTTTATATTAAAACTAGCAGCGCCCTGCGGTTTCACCCGCATAGACCGAGATAAAAAATAGCCTATATGTTAATCCAGGGTATAAGCTATCTACATACCAAATTTCATTCAAATTGGTCCAGCCGTTTGAGCGTGAAGAAGTAACAGACATACAAACACACTCACAAACTTTCGCCTTTATAATATTAGTGTGATTACTTTTCATCAATTTGGTACGAAGTATTTTCATGTTTTGAATAAAGAAACATTGAGATCCACTGAACTAAACGAATGTAAAGGCTGATCGAGACATTTGTGAGAGAACCTTTGATTTGGGAATAAGTTTGAAAGAAAAATGCCCGCACAAATTCTTTTGGATTTCATCCCAGAGGTCGCCAACGATTTGATAAATCGAAATAGTTTATATAACTAAGGACTAAAAACCCTGTATTTATCAAATAAATACAGGGTTTTTTTTTTAAATTGGCTAGCTGAACTCCGAATGTATGTATGTTGCTAAACTCCGGATGGATGTATGTCCGGATGTAGGATGTTGTATTACTTATCTTTATTTAATAGAGTGTCCGTGGAGAATCTTGCCCGTTCTTCTCCATTGACATCTACGTTTTGGAATGGGCATCTAGCTTCAACTTTCTGACTAACTGACAGACTCTTTGACATTTCAAAAGTGCCTGTAATAAGGTAAATACATTTAAAAGTTAGTTAAATATAAATCATTTGTACTTAGACAGTGTTGCCGCAGTGAATATAATTCTAAATTAAAATAATACTTAATTGGTTTAATTGAAATAAATACTTTGAGTTTGAGTTTGAGTTTCCGCAAACGCGATGGGTATTGATATCTAGGTAAACATGATAAAACAAAAAAAAAATTACCTAATTTAATATTTTTTGTGGAGTCATCGACCGCACTTGAAATAGATATCAGATTAGAAAATCCCTTTTTTTTTGTTGTTGTGTAAACTTCTCAGAAGTATTGGGTATATATAATATCTAAATATGATAAAACATAAGAATGCAGTTTTTCTCAACTCATACTTCAAGTAACAACATTACAACAGCGATTGTTGACCTCCCTAAAAAAAACATATTTTTTTTTTCACCGACGGAAAAAAAGGAGGAGGTTCTCAATTCGACACGTGTTTTTTTTATTTTTTTTTATGTATGACCACGCATAACTTTTTACAGAGTCGTCCGATTTGAAAAAAATTTGTTTTATTCGAGAGGGTTACATCAAAGTTGGTCCCATGATTAACTTTGCTTGGGTGGTTTTTGAGTTAGTTTATACGTATTTTTCCCCCACTTTTATATGGATGATGTTCTAGTTTGTTTTGCAGGTAGTGGTATTAGAAATTGTGTGGGATAGGTACCACAACTAAAAATTCAAAAATAAAAACTTTTTTACAAAAAAATACAACCGACTTCCAAAACCACACTTTCACTACAAAGTGAAAAATAACTTTAATTTCGGAAGTCGGTGTCAAGAACGAAAATACATTTAACCAGACACGGACTTCCAAAATTAAAGTTATTTTTCACTTTGTATTGTTGGTTTTGGAAGTCGGTTGTATTTTTTTGTAAAAAAGTTTTGTATTTTATCGTGTTTAGATATCATCGGCGTAGTTTAGCTAGCTAATTTAAAATTACCCTGTATAGTTATCAATAAGTAGTCAATTTGTGGTTAGTTCAGACTTGAACATGGGTGTGGATTTGATTCACTGAATGATAGTGCATTCAACATCGTCATTTTAATTTGACCATATTTTTTTTTGTCATTCATATAGGCCCTTTGTACAAACACGTTTTTCTTGCCGTGAAGAACTACGGTTTATTCGCCGTGTGTAGGCACGGTCGTCAGTGTTGTATGGAAGTTTGCTGACGAAACGGCGCGGCAGCGGCGCTACGGCACGGCGCCGTCATCAGTATGCGCCGCGTCCGTGCACGGCGTGATTCACATCAATGTTGTTACGGTACGGTCTGTCGACGCCACCGAATGTTTTCACGTTTCGTGACGGCTTACCTACGCTGATTTTATTTTAAAATGGAGATAAATCAAGAATTATTACATTGATTCATGAAAGGCCTGTGGGTAATACTTATGATGGGATAAGAATGCTGATCGGATGTATCCAAGACCTTCCTTCTTTTTCTTTTTTGAGTTTCCTGAACATGTGATCAACAATGATAACCTTTTTCTTATATGGATTCATGACGCACGTTTGCGCTTGGTACAAAAAAGACACTACTAAGCCGTACCTAACCGATATCACGTCCGGTTGTCTTCGCCAGCCGCGGGTCATCGGTCACGGGCAGTCTCCATGCATTTACATTGATCTTGTTGATAGTGTAAAAAACAGGAATCGCCGATGTGGGCAACAAGTCTGCTAAGCTGAAGAGAGATTGGGCGGCCCATATATATGGCCATAGGACCATGTTAGGACCATCTGTTCCAACTTACCCCACATACATGACCCGCCCAGTAGTTGGGGTCGGGACAGAGTCGTCACGCAGTGGGTGCCAGAAGACAGGTGTCGTCGCCGAGAGAGACCTAGGAAAAGCTGGCAGGACAACAAGGCACAACACACAGGGAAGAGTGGAAAGCTTTGGGGGTAAACCTCTGCCCAGCAGTGCGACAAACATCATGTAGGATACCTACGTAGTTTCATTTAGGGCCTTATTAGTTCTTTATTAGGGCCTTACTCGAGTAGAAGAACATCATGCCAGTACTTGAATTGAACTACTGCGGTTTCGCTGCGGAGGTGATTTGTGGCCGTTAATGTGATAACCTCATTGGAGGAATTCGTGGCTAAGTAATAACAGCCGACCGGCTCGATCCATCAGGTTAAGCTACGCTTGCCGGGGTCGGTCCATGGATGGGTGACCATCTTTAAATACCGAGACTCCTCCGTGCCTGGGAAAGCATGTTGTGCTGTTGGTCCCGGTCATTGGTGGATCTTTGACAGTCGTTACGGGTTGTCAGAAGCCCGAAAGTCTGACAACCAGTCTTACCAAGGGGTATCGTATTACCCAGTTAATGGGTTGTGGAGGTCAGATAGGCAGTCGCTCCATGTAAAATACTGGTATTCAGCTACATCCGGTTAGACTGGAAGCCGACCCCAACATAGTTGGGAAAAGGCTAGGCAGATTGCAGATTGAATGTGATAACCTCATTTTCATCCTATAGATTTCTTTGCTTGCCATTTACCTTAAAAAAAAGTATAGGTGTAGGATTAAAAAACAAGAGAACCCTATTTCATAATCTTTATATTTCATTTTCTATAATTTGATAATAACTTAAATTACAAATAACATAACGCAGTCCACATTATACAAAATATAATACTGTCAAACATCACGATATATTATTATTATTTTATTGAATAAATAAGAAGATTAGCAATGTGTGATGTAGGTATATTATTAATATTCTGTTTTTATTTTTATTACAAGTTACTTAATTATCTTAATTACAATGTACAAGCTAACACTAAAATATATATATTATGTACAAGTATATAATAAAAAAATAAAAAAAAAAAAGAAAAATGAAAAAAAAAAATCGACCGATGTCAGTTTGACATGTCAAAGAAAATTTATTTATTTAATTTAAATATTTTTACTTAACTGCTTTACGCTTTACGTTATCAAATTAGAACCGTTCCGTAAAATAATCCATGCACCTACACTTCAAAAGTCTTTCCGATTGATTTTGAGACAATCAAGACCATTTTCAAGTCCAACTTTTCGGTGCTTGAAAGCATTGCAGTTATACTATATACATAGGCATAGAACTTACTAATTCCATAGCTTTTATTCCATTATTAAACGAAATTTTACAAAATCATACAAAATTTACTGCAAAAAGTGTTCCTGTCAAGGAGGCCGACGCCTGCTAACGACGTACCGGGACGCGACGCGAGGCTCCCTGGCAACGGTCATCAAGGCGCATAGGCTGCGCCCAGCACGCGCGGCGCCGCGGCGCCCTAGGCCCGCGCGTCTGCGCCGCAGCCGTCAAGCTGTGTCATCAAGTGACACGTCAGTCAGAAAATTGTCATTTGTATATAAAAGATATAGTGACTAGTTTTTTGAAGTGTTTTTTTTTATCAGTGTAAATATTTTTCTTTTAGGTAAGTGTATTGTTTTTACTTATGCTAAATGCCGCATGTAGCGACGCTGGAGTTAGTGCCAGTCAACCTGCCACATCGCTCAATGCCCAGGTGAGATGTCCCCATTGCTCCCAGGCACGCTTCTTTAAAGGCGAACGGGGGCTACGGATACGGTTCACAAACCTCATAGTGTACCTTTGTGCCCCCCAGTCACAATTTCAATTCCTTCAGACCAAACTCTTTGGAAAACCCTTTCAAATTTAAAAAATTCTACCCCTGTTTTAAAGAGAGTTCCCCGGGGCGCGAGGCGGTCTGTTGCTCTAACTTTGACGCGATGTCTCCGCCTTGCAACCCAGGAGAATTCTTATAGCGCCTGGGAGCAACTACTCACCTTCCCTTATAGGATTCTACATGTCCAAAAAAATTTGGCAATTAAAAAAACTTTAACAAACCAAATTAAAGACAATTGTAACAATTATTCGACTCTTATTTTAGACCCAAAATTACCTGATTTCAATAACGTTTCACGAAGAGGCATAGGTTCACATGTGGAATCGAAATTAAGTGAAGGTGACATCAGGGGAGCTGCCAGGCTACTATTCAGTAGCGATGTGGTGGCGCCCTACTCTCCAGAAACTCTTTCAGCCCTGGAGAGTAAACATCCAGCGCCTGTGGATGGTCTCACCTTCCCCGACCCCCCCCTCCCTTCCGATCCGGATTCCACTTCTTTAAATGTTACTGCCCCCCAGCTGATTGCAGCCGTGAGCTCTTTCCGGAGTGGTTCCGCTGGCGGCCTCGACGGCCTGACTCCTCAACATTTAAAAGATTTATTGAGTTCAGGCGCCGGGGAAGCCGGTGAGTCGCTTTTGAAGGAGCTTGCGGCTCTAATTAACTTGATGCTCAACGGCGGTGTGAATGATGCCGTCGTCGATGTCTTGTACGGGGCCAACTTATGTGCCCTGCGCAAGAGAGACGGCGGCATTCGTCCTATCGCCGTCGGGTGCACCTACAGGCGTACGGCAGCCAAAATATGCTGTAAATTGTACAGCGAAATTTTAACCAACAAGTTCCAGCCCCTACAGCTTGGCTTTGGATCCAAAGGGGGCTGCGAGGCTGCTGTACATGCCCTTTCCAGTTTTTTAAATGACAGTAAAGGTGAGGTCATTCTCAAGGTTGACGTTAAGAATGCCTTCAACTCCGTTAACAGGGACACTTTGTTGGCTGAAGTAAAAAAGGAGTTACCAGAAATTTATGGTTTCATGTGGCAGTGCTACAGGCACCCATCTAAATTATTATATAAAGACAATGTTTTGGAATCTGCAGTCGGATGCCAACAAGGTGATCCTCTCGGGCCAGTCATTTTCAGTTTAGCTATCCATCCCATAATACAACAACTAAATTCAAAATTTAATGTGTGGTATTTAGATGATGGAACACTAGGAGGTGACGTAGACACCGTTCTTCAAGATCTTCAATTCCTAAAGCAGCAGTTCCAATCAATCGGCCTTGAACTCAATAACTCCAAATGCGAAATTTTTCTTTGTGACAATACCGACAGACAATCGACTATACAGAAATTCAACTTAATAGCCCCCGATATCAAAGTTTTGGAAAAAAGTTCACTGCACCTCCTAGGTTCCCCAATTTTAGAAGACAGTTTTTCACCATTCATTGACGATAAAATTAAACATTTTAACGACATTTCGGATAGACTTTCTAAAATTAATTTACATTCGGCTTTCACCCTTATCAGATATTGCTGTTTCGGTCCAAATTTTATGTATTTTCTCCGGTCTTCCTCTTTATGGAAGCATCCACAACTTTTAGACAAAATCGATCATATTATTCGAAATACCCTATCATCAATTTTAAATGTGGCATTGGACGACCGCGCGTGGCTGCAAGCCACACTACCCATTCGTTTTGGTGGGCTCGGCGTCCGCAAAATTTCTAGTATTAGCCTACCGGCGTTCCTGTCCTCGGTCCACAGCACCGAAAAGTTAACCACAAGAATATTAGCCCTTTCTCAGGTTAACTCTGAAGTACCGTGTTTAACCGATGCGGTGAACGCCTGGAAAATGGCTTGCCCGGATACGGTTCAGCCCGAGAACCCATCTTCCCAGAGACAGTGGGATGAGCCGCTCTGCAGGTTGGTACGAAATAAACTTATTAATACGTCCACCAATACTGCTGAGCGTGCCCGCCTGCTGGCTGTGGGTGAATGGGAATCGGGCCTCTGGCTTCAGGCGCTACCGTCACCCAACACAGGCACTATGCTGGGCGACACCATATTCCGGCTCGCTACATGTTTGCGTCTAGGTGCTCCTTGCGGGGCTCCACATCGCTGTCAATGCGGTGAAGGAGTCGACTGCCTCGGACACCATGGCCTATCCTGCAGCAAAAGTGCTGGTCGGATGGCACGGCACGCCAGCATTAACGACATCATCCGTCGGGCTCTTGTCACCGCCGGGGTGCCAGCTATTTTAGAACCCAATGGCTTGGCGCGCGACGATGGGAAGAGACCAGACGGAATGACCATAATGCCTTGGAAGTTGGGTAGGCCTTTGGTGTGGGACGCAACCTGTGTCGACACCCTCGCGCCATCCCATCTTCCTAGTACGGCGGGCTGTGCCGGGGCAGCTGCTGCAGGAGCAGAACACCTCAAACGGCGCAAATATAACAACCTTTTTGGGAACTATATGTTTGAGCCGTTTGGGGTTGAAACACTAGGGCCTTGGGGTCCGAGTGCTCATCGAGTTTTTCGGGACATCGCCAAGCGGTTGGTCGACTCTACACGGGACCAGAGGGCTGGCCTATTTTTAGCCCAAAGAATTAGCATTGCCATCCAACGTGGCAATGCTGCCAGCCTTTTGGGCACTTTTCCCATTGACAGCGATGTGGACGAATTTTTTGATGCCCTATGAGCTCTTCCCCTTTTTATTTTTTTATTATATACTTGTACTTAATATTCTTGCTTGTCCTTTTAATTAGGCTGGATTTGATGGGTAATGGTGCCGATTCTGATGTGCACAAACTAAACTTAATTTAGTCTATTGCTAACTTTTTCTCTCTAATAAAACAAGAAAAAGGCGGACGCAGAATAAAGCTGTCAAATTTAGTTGAACTAATATTTCCATTCAAATTTAGACGACACGTAAAGACATGTCGACGAAAAACACGGTGAAGCGCAAGGAAGGAGTAAAGACATCTCTAACTTAGTTCATAGCTATAGCCATCCTTTTCGAGCCCTGCCTGATAGTAAAATTTAGCAATTCTCTCATTTTAGTTTAGTTATTGAACAAGAGAATCGGCATCATGGACGGACTAATTTGCACGTTTAGATTTGAACAACAGACGGAAGAGAGAGTTTGACAGAAGATTAAGCAAGTAAATTCAGACTTTTGTAAAGTCAGAAAAAATATTCTTAAGCAAATAACTATTAGAATATTCAAATTAGTTGTATAAAGTGGCTATAACACTGCAAATGACGTAAACTATCAATTTGTTTAACAGTTAATTTCCCTGCCTGTACAATCTGGGCAAAAATAAAGTATAAAAGAGGGTAAGTACTTTTATTTTTAAAAAATGCGTATTTTGCTGGCTAGAATTTGGCATAGATGATGAAAGAGACAGAAATACTATGGCCCAGTTCTGCAATATTCAGTTATTTTATATCTAAAGAATAAATACAGCGGTTTAACACACATACTTTGTAATACGAAAGCTGTTAAACCACCCTAACTAATCCCCAGATAAAAGATAACTTATTGAAAAATCGGCCCTAAGATGAATTTAAATTATCCCGACTCCACGCTGACATGTCGTCATAATAAGTTTGTTTTAACATCCTCAACAAATTTTAATATAATTAAGTACTAAAAATAATATAAAAAACGATTGTAGGACTCACGTAACCCGCGTCCTAACCAAAAGCTAACGTCGCGCGAATACGCGATCGTCGCGTCCACATAAGTCTATCAAAATTAAATATTAAATTATAAACGTAAATTGAAAAAGTTAAGTTTTCAAACAAAGTAGTCAGTAAAAGTAAACACTATGTTTAGATAACCGAGCTGGCCACTTGCGATGCTGGTGCATCGCACCCAATCTATTGTTCGCCGAACATGGTTTTTATTGTTTGCACACATGTTCAAGGATTCAAGTTTATTGAATCACTGACCTAGTGATCCAATTCTACAGTGTTAAAATTTTCTCAAAATTTAAACTCTACTTTTTGACCTAATTACTGGAGCGATTCCGTTCATTTTTTGTACATCGTCAGCAAAGGCGATAACAAGTACCTATGTGGTTGCATTTATTGCATGTATATTATGTGGTTTCCATACCGTATAACTTTTTGTTCGGTGAAACGGAACGCGTGGTCGCGTCAACTGAGGGTGCCTTTGCGCGACAATCGCTTTTGATTAAGACGCGGCCTAATACCTAATAAAAAAGTATCAAACATTCTTAGTTGTTAAATTGCTACCTAAAAGTATAAATCAACGATAATATCCTTAAAATACCAGAGCGATTAATTTAACCACTCTTACTCATATTTTTTTATAATTAATATTAATCTAAATTAATTTATATTTACAATATACATTCTATTATCACATGGATGAATCGTAAAATATAAAACGATTAGTTTTATCGATTTTCCAACATTTTTTAAAAACATTCTCTTATGCTAAGGTTCCTATAAGAGCTGTGGCCGTCACATAACGGCCGCAGTGACGGCTGTCATAAAAATGATGGTAGCGGGGTTTGACGTTACGGTGTCAAAAAATGCTCTAGGGAAACACACCAAGTGACTTTCCCGGTTAATTACGGACGCTATGTGGCGGCCACCGCTCTTCTAGGAATTCGTAGCCTTAATCTTACGGTCTTAACCTTGTCTGCTTATAGCTTAATATCGATTAATTGACATTTTGAAATATACTATTACTACTTTCTTCTTTTATTTATTTATTGAAGTGAAAACTTCTTTAGCTTCTTTGAGCGATTTTTGGTAGGGGGAAATCTTGCGGGTTTGCGTCACCGCGTCACTGCGATACATCGACACCACGACATGCTATGCATACGTTTATGTTTTCACTTCTGTCAGCAGTCCCCATGACTTTTCAAAATAGGAATTAAAAATTAATTACCTTAAAGGCAAGAGAAGCATTTGAGAGCCAATCTAAAACTACTTTATCTAAGTATTCTTCCTCACGACCGACACGCGTCAACGGTGCGTTGGCAAAGATTGCGTGTCGCGTCCGCCATTTTGTCACTCTGAAACTATTTGCAATACACTGACAAAATGGCGGACGCAACACCTAGTGGAAGTCGCTACACCCCCGTTAGGGGGGTGCGGCTAGCGGTCACGTGGCCTCATTATGTTGGCCTATCGTGGCCAGATGATGGGACGCGGATGTACGCGTCCCTGTGTATGGTTGCTATATCTGTGTTCGTAGGCACGCCACGACGCTGCTAGTCAGCGCACCGTATCCTGGCGGTCAACCCCTACCAGGTGGAACTCTCACCTACATGAGAGAAGCCCAGCAGGAGGCAACCAGCGACAGGGATACTGACTCGACGTTCCTACAGAAAGGGTGAGTGGCTCCCGACCGCCCCACTTTCAGAGGACGCAGCACGCTACAACTGCAAGCGTCACTTTAGGTGGTGGCGGTCGTCGGCGACATGTTGTCGACGCGTGCAGTTGCCCTTGTCGTTGACGCGTGTCGCTCCTATGTAAGAACACTTACACCTAAAACATCTTCTTCTTAAGTAGTGTGTCCAATAACTTTACTTATGCTTTAGTTCCCTAGGAAAGTGGTTCCGTCATATTATGACGGCCGTCATGAAAATCTGTCATTTTCCCCAGTATTTGACTGTAAGGTGTCAAAAAACGCTCTGTATTTGGACAACCATTATTGTGTGACATTTCACCGATTTCTTAGAATACCAAAACTTTACAGAAGATCATCAAATATTAGTTCAAAATCATTTATCACAACTTTAATTTTCACAATGAGTTTTCATTCAGACAATTTTAACAATTAAATCCAAATTAATCCTTAACAAATTATTACTTTTGTCTAATAACTTTTATCTGAAAAAAAAATAGGACAGTTGACTTTCATATACAAAAGTTGTCAAACCTCAATATTTATTCCTCAGATAGAAGTTTCTTGACTATTGAAAAATCTGCCCTTAGACGGAAAGTAAAATTGGATTATAAACTTAAAGTTTGGGATAAAAATGATAAATCGTTAAAATTATCTGATTTTTTTAACTCTACTAAAACTATTAAATGCCTAACGCCTAAGCCCTGCTATCCTCATATTGCTTCATACCATGATTTTGTTTAATTCCAAATGTTAATATGTGATTTTTTTAGCTAACTTTATACTAATAATTATTACATTGAAAACATTTCAGTCAAAAACAATATGTAAGGTCGACTCTGCAATTGTTTTTATCAAGACGTCAATTTAAACCGCTATCAGACGCTTAGATAATTTTTTGATATTTTTGCCTTTCATCTTTCACTCGAAGTGAAACGTCTGAACACAAAATGAATGAAAGTGAAAAATAATTCATCAGTGATCCAACGATGTTGCATTTCGGCACCCTTCATTCACCTACCGAAGGCTCGAAAAATGAAATGAAAAATGATGAACGTTCATTCCTTTAAAATTTTGTCGTGTCTTGTCAACGTGGAATGAATCAAAAATGAACATTTACTCGAGAGAAAAGCTTTAGCTAACAGCTTTTTTTAGTTCATTAACAATATTTTTTATGCTTATAAACTTAACTAAAAATTTTAAGTTTTATAAATGTTTAAATTTTAGCAAAGCAACTATTCTGTATCTAAGACCCTTCCTCGATTTAGTTGATCCCATCTAACATTTACTTATTTCATTCAAAAGCTAATTACATCTACATTATCTCTAATGATAATTTGATGAGCCTCAATTTTATTCAAGCTATCAAAATTACCACGCCTTTTAATCATTCATATATAGGCAGACATCCCTTAGAAAATTTACTGCATTAAACAAAACTTTATCTCTAGCCAAACAATCCATGTTTATGTTAAAATGGCACTTAAGTGCACTAACATTAAGGCTCTAAAATCTTAACTAAGTAATCACAACCGTGTTCTACCAAGTGAAGGCGTTGGTGATCCTCTGACGTCATAGACATCAAATAACCGACTACCAGTAGTCACAAAAACTGTTGGTTTTGAATCTGAAGTCTCATTAGGCGTTATATCAGTAACTGTTTCTTCAGTTTTCAACGAAGAATCTTTTTCAGCTTCTTTCTCTTCAGCAGGAGGTGATTTCTCAGCAGTGAAAATCCGTTTAGGTCCTGGCAGCTTTCTTGCAAGTTTTGCTACTAGTGGATGTAGGAGTCTTTCGTCGAAAGCGTCACTTTCGCTGCCCGTTATGAGGCCAATGATGTTACCCAAGATCACGCAAACTATAGTGCCAATGACTGCGTACCACATGTAGGATATTGAGTAGAATTTGTGGAGATCTGACATTCTGTAAAAGGAAATGGATCATTTTAGCGAAAATATACATTTAACGCTAAACGAGACACAATAGAAGTTTTATTTTTATTACTGCTAAGCGTTATGTAACTTTCGGTTTTGGACAGAAAAGAAACCGAGACTGTTTGTTTTAATTGGCGACATTAGAATAGTAACAGCTCAGATGGATAATGTAGGCTTCCGAGTCCAAACTTGATACTGTCTAAGTGTGTAATATCTTATTTCAACCCTTTTTGAAGTGAAAACTTCTTTAGGCGTGATGAGCGGTTTTTGGTAGGGAGAAATCTTACGGGTTCGCGTCACCGCGTCACTGCGACACGGCGCCAACGTTAGTTGAAGTAAAAGATTCTTTAGGTGCGATAACCGATTTTGGTAGGGAAAAATCTTACGGGTTCGCGTCACCGCGTCACCGCGACACCGCGACATGCTATGCATAGTTGAAGTAAAAACTTCTTTAGGCGCGATGAGCTATTTTGGCAGAGGGAAATCTTACGGGTTCGCGTCGCCGCGTCACCGCGACATGCTATGCATAGTTGAAGTAAAAACTGCTTTAGGCGTGATGAGCGATTTTGGTAGGGAGAAATCTTACGTGTTCGCGTCGCCGCGTCACCGCGTCACCGCGACACAGCGACATGCTATGCATAGTTGAAGTAAAAAGTGCTTTAGGCGCGATGAGCGATTTTGGTAGGAGGAAATCTTACGTGTTCGCCTCGCCGCGTCACCGCGTCACCGCGACATCGCGACATGCTATGCATAGTTGAAGTAAAAACTTCTTTAGGCGCGATGAGCGATTTTGGCAGGGGGAAATCTTACGGGTTCGCGTCGCCGCGTCACCGCGACATGCTATGCATAGTTGAAGTAAAAACTGCTTTAGGCGCGATGAGCGATTTTGGTAGGGAGAAATCTTACGTGTTCGCGTCGCCGCGTCACCGCGTCACCGCGACACCGCGACATGCTATGCAGAGTTGAAGTAAAAACTTCTTTAGGCTCGATGAGCGATTTTGGTAGGGGGAATCTTACGGGTTCGCGTCAGCGCGACACCGCGATTAAGTTTTCACTTCTGTCGGCAGTCCCCATGACTACTTATTTTTTTAAAAGGACCACGATGATCCGATATCAAAATAGTTCTGTCTGTGAATCAGAGCCCAATACTCTCACAAAAAAACCCACAAAAAAAAATGGCCGTCACATTGAATAGGATATTAGCCACAATATTAGCAGGTTTTCAAGAGCAATAGTCAACGAGATGCAAGTTTTATTTAATAGTATCGAGCCTTATTGAAAATTACGAACAAACTTTAGTTTTAACAATTAGAGCCTGTTTCACCACCTTACTTGGCAGATATTTTTATACATATTCCATTTTTGAATGTATTCAGTAAGTAGTGGCTATTCGGACATTGTGAAATAGGCCCTTTGTGTAAATAACATTAATACTTACACAGGAGACATGGTCGGTGCTGGAACGGTAAAGTTGATTGATTGTAGCAATGGTGCGAGATGTGCTAGCGTCACGTTCACTTCCACTGGCAGGGCTTGGTGGTTCATCGCCGATAGAGTGGCGTTTGAACATTGCTGGAAAAGTAAGGAGTAATTGTTAAAGTTTGCTACAAAGTGAAAAGTCAAGCAGTCCTTTAAATCATGATGTCTTCGAACTCATGAAAATTTTAAGACTTGTGACATCCACCGCTTTGACCAAACTCAAACTCAAACTCAAAGCATTTATTTCAAATAAACCAATTACAGGCACTTTTGAATTGTCAATGGGTCGGTCAGTCAGAAAGATGAAGCTAGTTGCCCATTACAAAGCGTAGTAGATCCCTATGGAGAAGAACGGGCAAGAAACTCCACGGACACTCTTTTAAATCATAATATTTTTACAAAATATTGGTTACATCGTTCAAGTTGAAAATATACATGTGAGAACAATGTAGAAAGACGTGCACGTTAAAAAGCGTCCGTAATAAAAAGATAATAACTAAAACAACTAAATTAAATATTAAAATTAAAAATAAGCCATGGCAGCTAAGAGACGACCAGTCCCAACTGACGGCGCCCGTTCACGACCCCGCGTAAAGTCCACTTCCTCTCACAGAGAGGAGGCCTGTGTCCCAGCAGTGGGAAGATTATGGGCTGGTTATGCTATACTATGCCTTCAAACTAGCAACACTTTCGCAACTTTAATTAGATTGACATAAGCTAAAGTACTAATAAATATTGATTATAGCGTAGACGGCTATGACTTAGCATGATCCTCCGTTATGTCGAAAATACTGCAGCATTAATTTTGAAATAAATATTAGGTCTTTACCTATGAAATTGCCGTTCTGCAGTACTGGCCATTTCAAATCAAAATAATTTTGTTTGGCTAAGAATTCTAATTTCAAATTAATTTTATTTTAAAAACATGGATTTTTTTTTCCAAATGTAGTCATTTGTTTATTGATTAGTGTTACATTTTCATCGCATTTCAATCTTTTTCGTCATCATGGATACGTTAAAAATTCGAGTAATTATGGAATATGAGTACCGTCGTGGCAGCAACGCAGCACAAGCGGCACGCAACATCAACGACGTTTACGGAGCTAACACTACAAACCAACGCACCACTTGTTACTGCTCGCTTCCGTTCTGGAAATTTCGACCTGAAAAATGAACCTCGCGGTCGTCCGAAGACTTTGGTCGACAATGACGAATTAAAGGCGATTGTGGAAGCTGATGATACACAATCTACGGCTGAATTAGCAGCAGCTTTCGACGTTAGCGTCAAAACAATATTGGTCCATTTGCGTCAAATTGGCAAGGTAAAAAAGCTTGACAAATGGGTGCCCCACGAACGCAATGATCGCCAGCGCGAAGTACGCGTCGAGACGTGCCTTGCACTGCTCAACAGACACACAAATGAAGGAATTTTGAACCGCATTGTTACCTGCGATGAAAAATGGATTCTGTTTGATAACCGCAAGCGCTCAGCAAGTTGGGTGGATCCCGGTTCAGCACCTAAACAATGCCCTAAACGAAAACTTACCCCTAGAAAAGTGATGGTCACTGTTTGGTGGTCTAGCGCCGGTGTGATTCATCACAGCTTCTTACCAAACGGGGTGAGCATTACTTCAGATGTGTACTGTGAAGAACTGAACACAATGATGGAGAAGCTGTCACATCTCCAACCAGCATTGGTCAATCGCTCGTCTCCGCTGCTCCTGCTCGACAACGCGCGACCTCATACTGCACTGTAGACGGTCTCCAAGTTGCAAGAACTGGGGTTGGAAGCTCTCAGTCATCCGCCCTACTCACCAGACCTTGCGCCTACAGACTACTACTTTTCCAAAATTTGGATAACTTCTTGGCGGGAAAAAAATTCAATACCCAAGAGGCAGTACAAAATGCCTTTGAAGAATTTGTTGCCTCCCGTCCAGCTGATTTCTTTAAGAAGGGCATCAATAAACTGCCACTGCGTTGGCAAAGATGCATTGATTGCATGGGTGATTACTTCGATTAATACAAATAAAAAATGCATGAAAAAAATTCGTTTAAATTTTTTCATACAAAACGGCAATTTCATAGGTAAAGACCTATTATAATTATATGATAAAGTTAGTTAGTTAGTAAAATTTTCTCGATAGAAAAAAATCCAAAGTTACCTCCAAACCGAATAATAAACCGCTGGTATTCAAAAAATACTTCAAATTAGATCATGAAACCTTGCATACTAACTGAACTTACTATTATATAAAGCAGGTCTTATGTTTTTTTTTTTTTTTCAAATTACCATTATTTTCACAGTAAAAAGAAATTACCTAAACTATCGGCGCCCAGCGCCGCACTCAGTCTCGCTGTCACTCAGTCCGCGAGCAGTATCGTGCGACCGAGATAAAAAGCTAAGGTAGTATGGGCTCTTAACACCTATAAGCACCTACTCGTATTAACTCCTAAAATGTCGATTGTACACCATGTGTACAGATAACAATAGAATTTCTATTGTGTCTGCTAATTAGCGCGCGACGAGTTAAATGTTTCTTTTGCATAATACATACTTGTCAATTTTACTAAATTGCAATTACAAGTTTTATTTCAATTAAACCGTTTACAGGAACTTTCAAGGAATCGGTCCGTCAGAAAGATGAAGCTAGTTGCCCATTCCAAAGCGTAGTAGGTGCCTATGGAGAAGAACGGGCAAGAAACTCCATAGACATTAAAGAAGCAAGAATGAATACTAACCTCAGTAGACATAGGCAACATAGCCACCCCCTTGTTCACATACATAAGCCTGCCAGCAGCCATCCACGTAGTGATCACGTGTGACGCAATCATTCCCCATAAGGCTCCCTTTCCATTGGCTATAGGGCAGAGCGCTGCGAGGATAAAGACTCCTAGTAAGGCGCCTGATGTTGCTGAAGTGACCAATAAGGAACCTTCGACGACTCCGCCCACAATTCCCACGCATAGTGAAAGGCACATAATGATGAGAGCTGGAAGGGAAATTAGATATTAAGTATGTATGGCTCAATCAACCCTGCCCGCCTTTTCCCAACTATGTTGGGGTGGGCTTCCAGTATAACCGGATGCAGCTAATTACCACTATTTTACATGGAGCGACTGCCTATCTGATCTCCACAACCCAGTTACTGGGTAACACGATACCCCTTTGGCAAGACTGGTTGTCCGACTTTTGGACTTCTGACTAACGACTGTCAAAGATCTACGAATGACAGCCGGGACCAACGGCTTGACGCGCTGGGTCTCAACATGTATGGGATGGTCACCTATTCACGAACCGACCGCGGCAAGCATAGCTTAACCTTAGATCGACCCGTGAGGTAGCTATCATTTAGCCACGAGCCCCTGCATATTAAGACAGTATTACAATAAAAAAATTCCGATTCAATCTAGACTGCCGCGAACACGCCAAGAAGTGGGATTCGGATTTCTTATATCTGCTAATAGGGATAATGCCTGGGCAGGTATGAAGCTACAAGTACGCGGCGGGCTCGACTTGTCGAGCTAATTCAGTGTCGGCTGCCGCGCGCCGGGTGGGACGCATGTTAGTTCGATACTCACTCACGCGCCGCGTCGTAAAAGAAGACAACCCAAACGAGCCAGAAGGTATAAGAGTTACGTGATAGAAAGAGAGGCAGCTTCTAGGTGAATACAACAGTAGGTAATTAACGCTGTGCGACCTGAATTGCCCTTTAATGTGTCGTACGTACTGAAGGACAAAATACCGCTACTACTACAACTACAGAAGATTCACTCCGCAAAATCATTTAAATAGTCGCTATTTATTTAAATGATTTTGCGAAGTGAATCTTCTGTCCATGTCTTGTTATTCTGTGGCCTAGGTAAAAAAATATACACTTCTGGACACATCTTTTGGCCCACCTTGTATTTTCAGTTTCGTTTGATCCTAGCTAAAATTTTATATTAGGTCGAGCAAAAAGTTTTTATGCAGTTTTGAACCTGGCACATTCACAATTTCATTCAATAGTCTTTTTTTGAATTTCGAACACAGAATTTAAAGAAACAAAAGACAATTTGGAGCCTCTTTGTTAATATCAAACAATCGAATACTAAGAAAACTTGGTTTTATTGGTTTACTTGGATTTAATTCTTGAAAAAGTGATTGATATCTTTGGTTTTGCAACAAACATTACTTATTCTTAACATTAAGGTGAGGTTCTATCAATAATCTATGGATACTTCACCTGAAGTCGCCGCCCAAGCTGTGGCACTTATTCAGGCCGGACACAGCCAAAGAAACGTGAGTGCTCAACTTAATTTAAGTCGATCTGCGGTCCGAAATGTTTATCGGAGGTACCTAGAGACTGGCGGCTTTGTTCGTCGCCAAGGAAGGCCACGATCTCGGGTCACAACTGAAAGGCAGGATCGATTCATCGTGACGACCAGCTTGAGAAATCGTCACCTTACCTCCATTGAGATACAAAACCAACTTCGCGACTTCCACGGAGTATCTGTGAGCGCTCGAACTGTTCGGAGAAGGTTAAAAGAACGCGATATGGTACCACACAAGCCAGCTAATGGCCCCAAACTAACGCGAGCCCACCGAACAGCGCGCCTTCATTTCGCACGCAGTCATTTAAATTGGACACAGCAAGATTGGAGCCGTGTACTCTTTTCTGATGAGTCTAAAATTGTGTTACATGGCAATGATGGAAGGAAGAAGGTCTACCGACGTAAGGGAGAGCGTTTCGCACAATGCTGCTTTGAAGAGAGGGTTGTTTATGGCGGTGGCTCATGGACTGTCTGGGGCGGTATATCCGCGAGCGGCAAAACTCAACTTGAGGTTGTTACAGGACCACGGCTGCCAACATTAAATGCTGAAAGGTACATTCGTGAGTGCTTAGAACCTCACGTGATACCATACGCGGACTATGTGGGCCCAAATTTCCTTTTTATGCATGATAATGCAAGAGCCCATGCGGCCGGCATCGTCAGGGAATATCTTCGGGATGTGAACATCACAGTTATGGACTGGCCAGCTAGAAGCCCAGACATGAACCCCATTGAGCACATGTGGGACGAGCTAAAAAGACGTGTTAGGGCTCGTCAGCCAGTTGCCCAGACGATGCAGGAGTTGAAAACTGCCATAGAAGAGGAATGGGAGATGATCCCTCAAAATTTCATAGAGCGGTTGATAAACTCTATGCCTAATCGTATGAGAGCTGTGGTAGATGCCCATGGAGGCAACACGCCTTATTAAATTAAACCTTTATTTGATAAAACATGTTTTTTATTCAAAAATCAATTGCCTTTAACAAGGCGCATATTCGACTTGTTAGGCGTAGCTCCATGTCGTATGGTATTCTGAATTCAAATTTAAAACAATACGATCGAAAAAGATGGTAAAATGTATCAGGTTTAAAACTGCATCAACAGTTTTTGTTCAATCTAGCAATCATATTTCGGTAGGGGCCATCGAAACCTAAACTCTAAGGTGGGCCAATAGATGTGTCCAGAAGTGTATATTAGGTTGGGGAAAAAGTCTTTTCACATTATAGTATGTATGAACTTAAAATAAAATCTCTTTGGCTATACTTTTTGTATCTGGCTGGTTTTGGTATCATTGAAAGCTTACATTTTAAAGAACTTAATTCCAAATTCAAATTAGGAAAATGTGTGATTATCATTTATTTTTCGTACTGTCAAGATGAGTCAATCTAATGAAGAAATTCGATACATTTTAAAATTTTACTACAAAAAAGGTAAAAATGCAACGCAAGCCGCGAAAAAAATTTGCGATGTTTATGGACCCAGTGCAGTGTCTGTGAGAGTAGCACAAATTTGGTTTAAGCGTTTTCAATCCGGAAATTTTGATGTCAAAGATGCACGTCGCTCTGGTCGCCCTATTACGGATAAAATGGATGCCAGTTTTGAAAAAGTGGAGCAAGATCGGCATATCAGTAGTTACGACGTAGCTGAAGAACTGGGAATTGACCACAAAACAGTTTTGGCGCATTTGAAAAAAACTGGGTACACAAAAAAGGACGATATTTGCGTACCTCACGAGCTCACTAAAAGAAACCTAATGAACCGTGTACTCATTTGTGATTCTTTATTACGACGTAATGAAACCGAACCATTTTTGAAGAAGCTGATAACTGGTGATGAAAAATGGATCACGTACGACAAGAACGTGCGAAAAAGGTCGTGGTCAAAGGCCGGTCAGGCTACACAGACTGTGGCGTAACCCGGGTTAACTCGCAACAAGGTTATGTTGTGTGTGTGTGGTGGATTTGGAAGGGCATTATTCATTATGAGCTGTTACCACCAGGCAGGACCATCGATTCTGAACTCTACTGCGAACAACTGATGAGATTAAAGCAAGAAGTTGAGAGAAAGCGGCCGGAATTAATCAACAGAAGGGGTGTAGTTTTTCATCATGATAACGCTAGACCTCACACATCTTTAGCCACTCAGCAAAAATTAAGAGAGTTTGGCTAGGAGGTGTTAATGCATCCGCCGTATAGTCCTGACCTTGCACCTTCAGATTTCCACCTGTTTCGGTCTCTTCAGAATTCTTTAGGCAGTGTCAGGTTAACATCACGAGAGGACTGCCAAAACCACTTGTCGCAGTATTTTGATCAGAACTCCCAAAATTTCTATAGCAATGGGATCATGTCCCTACCTACAAGATGGCAAAAAGTTATCGAACAAAATGGTACCTACATACTTTAGATAAATGTAAATAATGTATATTAAAAAACGTTTTAAATTTTCTTAAAAAATGCGAAGAAACTTTTTCCCCAACCTATTATTTACTCCGTCAGTCAGTTAATAACAAAAAAAATTAGACATGTATTTTTTGTAAAAAATTACTTAGATAAAACGCATTAAATTTGGGGAGTCGGGGGGCTCGCTACGTTACAACTATAACAAACTACGAATAAAATCTAGCAAGGAGTGACGTCTTGCCTCATAATGACTCAATGCTTCGGCGCAATTTGTTGATTAAGTACGTACACAAAGAAAAAATTTGTGCCCAATATTTTTAAATAATCTACATGACGGACAAAAAAAATTTTAGTCATCGTCCCTATTCCGCTGTGTCTTTACCAATCGGTACAGTTAAATGTCAATTAAGTTCCTCAACTCAGGTGTTAACAAGAATACATAAAGTGCTTCGTTGGTCTAGTGGTCGCATGTCCGGGTCGGACAAAGTGTAGTTTTGATAGCTGTCAAAGCGGATTTCAGATTGCGTTGAATAGAGTTGAAAAATTACGGCTTTGTAATGCGTTATGACATCAGGGGAAGGAAGTGACGCATGATTTTGATGTAATCGCCCGACAACATAATATACAATAGACCTTTTTTTGGATTCACGGACCAAATGAAAAACGAGTTGGTTATTTTAAAGATGAACACATGTCGTAGTACGAGAAGATACTTCGCCGAAATAATTATATTATTCCAATTTTAGGAATAATTATTGTCATACGGTATTAAATAGAATTGGGCTGGACACATCTGCCGCATGTCAGACGATCAATGGGTCTAACTAACGACACCGAGCTGGACTCCTTTAATAAAGATTGGTCCTTGGCAGCTCTGGACAGAGAGAGGTGGAAAGAGAGTAGGGAAGCTTTTGCCAAGCAGTGGGACAATAATGACGCTAATAAAAAAATTAAAAAAATTCATACGAATAATTTAACGTTCAAAACAGAAATTTTATGAAAAACTTACCATAAATAACTCCAATAACCTTTATAACCGTCAGTTGTTGCTTATCACTGATACTCTTGAAGGCAGGCGCGAAGGAAACGAAGTCTTCCCATGTCACCGTAGATAGAGAGTTCACGTTTGATACCAGGAAACTGTAATATGAAAAGTATTGTGTAGGAAATTGTATAAGTATTGGAGGAATTGATCTAAATAAAAATGAAATGCTGTAAGTTAGTAAGCGCATCACTTGAGAACGACTGGACTAATTTGGTTATTTGTTATTATAAAATGTTCGCAATAGTCCGAATTATTTTTATGGCAAGAAAAAAATTGAAAAATTACCCGGAAAATTATCAAAATCTGGAAAAACTGAACGTTCTTTTTATGGGAGGAAAAAAATCGGGACAATTTGTTCCGGGCAAGTCTGTCTGGTCACCTAGTTTAAAATTTAAATATCATTTCTAAAATTAATAATGCTAATAAAGCTAATAATATTTATGAGAATTAATGAGAAATGAGTTTACCATATATACTATACTACGATTAGCAATCTGCCTAAACCACATTTAGTGCTTAATATTATGTCGTCAATATAAAGCACTGTTTTCGAGACAAGCTTAAGTATTCCAATGATGATGATTTTATGATTGTCTTACAATACATACATGCATTAGATAAGCTTATACTACTGATACTAACCTCAAAGCCCCATTAAACAGACTCCCCAAAAACAGTCCAAGCATTCCAGGTAAGAAACTAAACTGATCTTGCACATAGAACGGCAAAACCTCATCAGGGGCTGCAATTTGACCCGAAGCCAACGGATCGCAGTACTTGTACATTGCATAAAGCGTCATTCCGACGACCCAAGAGAGGCTGAAGAGAACAGCTACAGCCGGAACGTTGGCTAGCAAGGTCCTCCTAACTCTGGCTTCACTGGACATGGAGCAGTAGCGTTGGACGAAGGTCTGTTGGCAACCGTAGATGGAGACCGACATGAAGAGTTGGCCGATGATTGCGGAGAGCGTATCGACGCGGACGGTTGGGTCTCCGGTTATTCTGGAAGTAAAAACGGTTTTGTTAGAACTTTTCTGAATGAGAATGGCGGTTAGGAAGAGTTCGGTTAAACTCATGTGTGCCAAATTGATAGTTATCACGTGGCTGAACTTATTTACAGCATATTCCCAAGAGCATAGTTCTTATTCGTCAAACGAACATAGGTGAGTCGAAAATGGTTTTAATAATTAGCAAGCAATTTAAATGGAATTAGCCAGCACCCTAATTGAACATACTTTCAATCAGAATCTAAATCATTTCGAAACTTATTGCTAATCCATTTCTTCATAAGTTCGAGAAATTTCTCGAACGTATGAAACGTTCGATAAATTTGTCTGTTCAACAACATAATAAAGCAATGAATGTTGTTGAACTGTCAAAATTAAACCGATTCCAACTGTAAGTGTGTTACGCAATGACCCCACAGGAAGTCATTGAAGACAGATGCAGGAGAAGCAGCTTACATTCTGCAGAGCCCAGTCGAATCATTTTTGTTATACTCAATCAATCAATCTGCCTAGCCTTTTCCCAACTATGTTGGGGTCGGCTTCCTTTTGTTATACTATCACACTAATATTATAAAGGCGAAAGTTTGTGAGTGTATGTGTGTTTGTATGTTTGTTACTTCTTCACGCTCAAACAGCCGAACGGATTTGGATGAAATTTGGCAGACGGGTAGACTATGACCTGGAAAAGGACATAGGCTACTTTTTATCGACTTGTGGAGAGGATGGCCAGGTGAGAAACTTGTACCTTACTTGGTCGTCTTATGTTCAAAATGCTTTAAACTCTAAAAATTACCTCAACATTACCTGTAATAAAAATATTACTTATAGTACTTAATAACACTAGCTATTATTACTAATATTATGGATCTTTCTTGTCCGAATTAATAAAATTTTGATTTGATTTTGATTCGATTTTCTAGTCAATAATAAAGTTATTTACAACTTTAAATGGCTTTTGAATCAATACATCTCTAAAATAAAATGAAAACAACATAGGCAGTCATGGGGACTGACGATAGAAGTGAAAACTTAAAGTTAAAACTATGCATAGCATGTCGCATGACGGTGACGCATGTCGGTGACGCGAACCCATAACATTTTCCCTCTACCAAAAATCGCTCAACGCGCCTAAAGAAGTTTTCACTTCAATTATTATACTTACTGGAAAAATTTCAGTCTTCCTCCATCAATATTTTCGTTGACAACTTTATGTGGACCTCCAGCCATGATAGTTGCTTCAATGATGAATGCGCCGCTTATTAATATCATCGTTAAAGTTTGTATCACATCAGCCCTGAAAACGGTAATTAGAAATCATTATTAGCTTAATAATATAATATAATATAATATAATATAATATAATATAATATAATATAATATAATATAATATAATATAATATAATATAATATAATATAATATAATAATATTATTATTATAATACTTATATAAGATAAATTGATCATTAATAATAATTATGTTTATGAATATAAAAAAGAGTGAAAAGAATCTAAGGGCATCAAAACAAATTCTCCGCATCGCTGTCAAAAGGAAAAGTGTGATGCTGATTCTTTGACTAAAAAATAAGCCAGCCCTTTCCAGATAGAAGATTGATTAAAAGAAAAAACCGGCCAAGTGCGTGTCGGACTTCGCACATTTAGGGTTCCGTACCAAATTAGATTTATCAATATATTGGTTTTTTTAAAAATTCTTCGGAACAAAATTTTGTAAAAAAAAAAGCTGACTTTGGTGGCTTCTCATTCCTTTGTTTCCCAATATTTTTTAAAACAGAAAGTACAGTATTTATCTATTTAACAAGTACTTAATGGCGTAGGTGATTTTTTTTTGCGCCCCCCTTTAGCTGTATGGGATCCCGAGCCCCCCTTAAAAACTTTAAAAAATATTTTTTGATAATTTGTATAGCTTTAAGTCAACAAGATACTGTGAGCTTAAATTTGAAGACTGTAGCTCTATCCGTTTAGTTTAAAAAACTTGTGTGACACACGACGGACAGACGGACACGTGAGTGACAGCAATAGGGCTCCGTTTGCCCCCTTCGGGTACGGAACCCTAAAAAGATTGATAAATTAATTAAAAGATAATAGATTCAATTAGTTTTCATTGCATATCGATCATGTTTTAATTAGTTTTCTTTCTCCTGCGTCTTTCGTCTCAATGGTTCACTTTTAATCACCTTCAATTCAATTCAATTAAATTCAAAATAAAAGAAGGTTCTCAATTCGACATTTTACCTAATATTGTACGTGGTGTGAGTTCTATACCAAGAAAATATTTTTTTATTATTAACGTTGTTCCATCACTATTAAGTAATAATAAAAAAATATTTTCTTGGTATAGAACTCACACCACGTACAATATTAGGTAAAATGACTCCACGGACCCGATTCACACTGCGCTCATGTGAGCGGCTAATTACTTGTGCTAGGAAACAACATAGTTTTTTTTTTTTAAACTGCTTAATTATCAAGGTTTTCGTACGATAGTCAATGTAATTAATTAGTTTAGGAATGACGTCTTTTTAGAAATACTGCGTTTTAAATTTTATTGGAAATTGTTGTTGATACAACGTCAATACTTTAGAATGCTAAACATGCCATACAGAAAACACAAAAACAGATCAAAAAAATTTATCAAACCCTTTTTTTTCCGTGGGGAAACCCTCATGGATACCCTCCGTCTGGGAACAACGGAGGGTTATGTCGGACTTCTACCGACTAAAACCCCACTGTTTCTTCTAACACCATGAGTCGGGGGCCCGGGAGATACTTGTACATTCACCGCACCCCCGACTGGTCAAGAAAATTGATCAAACCCTAAATAATTCCCATTTTGATAGCTTGAAAAATCGATACGCTACAATACACTTTTTGTAATGTGCCCTAGCATAGTAACAGCCACTAATTTGGATGTAGCGTGGTTGGTAACAGTTTTAACCTTTTTTTTTTTTTTGTCGGGGATATCCTCATGGAAGTCCTCCGCCCTGGGATGGCCAGAGAGGTCTGTCAGAGTCTTACTCATTAAAACCACCGCGGTCTTCCTTCGTACACCTGCATCAGGGCTGCGGGACTTGCGCTGCCCCAGACTGGTGATGGCTACGTCCCATAGGGGAGAGTGAGGTGTTGAATATTATTAGTATGGGACCTACAATATACAGGGTGTCCAGTAAATAGCACGACATACTGCAGGAGGTGATAGCTTGGGTCAATACCTATCAAAACAACACAATATATGTTGCTGAACATATATTGTGTTGTTTTGGTAGGTACTGACCCAAGCTATCACCCCCTGCAGTATGTCGTGCTATTTACTGGACACCCTGTATATTGTAGGTCCCATACTAATAATATTCAACACCTCACTCTCCCCTATGGGACGTAGCCATCACCAGTCTGGGGCAGCGCAAGTACCTACCAAAACAACACAATATATGTTCAGCAACATATATTGTGTTGTTTTGATAGGTATTGACCCAAGCTATCACCTCCTGCAGTATGTCGTGCTATTTACTGGACACCCTGTATAATAAAATACCTGACATAATAAATGATGAAGTTTAAGTGCATTATTGATTGAAAAATGTTACTACTCGATTAACGATTTCCTAAATGACAGTGACTTAAATAAATTCTAATGTAAATTTCTAATTTAAGTTAATTGTAATACTTATATGCAATTTAATGACATACCAACTTATTTAATTGTTTTATTTTATTTTCATTATTGTTTGTTTTATTTAATGGTACCTGATTTGACCTGTATTTCATAATTTTGTATTTTTTTGACACTATTCTTTTTTTTATTTTGATTATCGACTTGTTTAATGTTTTAATTTTAATTAATTAATTTTTGCATGCCTAATTTAAGATAGGTTGTACAAGGATCACAATTGTTTTTTAATACCTTATGTCATGTACCTACAATTTATGCAAATAAATAAAATTTACTTTACTTTACTTTACTTCGAACTCCCCCCGTAACGTCTGTCGCGGTGGAACACTACTCGCCACCATAACCCAACCCATTTGGTCGCGGTACACTAGCTTAGTTACTAAGACCAACTTTAAAACAGGCCACAAAGTTTAAAGGAAGAGGAGGAGGGGGGGAGGGGGAGTTTAGATGATCAATTAAATATTTTCCAAAAATAACAACAATGTTTACCTGATAGCTGCAGCCAAGCCTCCAAGTAAATTGAACACTATTCCCACAATAGTCAGCGCAGCTGCTGATGCCCAGTGAGGTAATGCCAGTACAGCATGGAGGGCCACACACGGTGTGTAGACCGTTACTGACAAGTTTAGCACCTGACGCAGGAGGAAGGTCCCGGCTGCCATACGACGCACCCATCGGGATCCGAAGCGCATCTGAAATAAAAGGATAATGATTTTTTAAAGCATTCATTTGTACCAAGCCATTGCTATTTGGGGGCGTTCATTACTTGAGGCGATTTTGGCGATTTTTCGACCCCTCCCCCTCCCCCTTGGTGAGATGTCGTGATATTTGGCTTCCCCCTAATCTCACATGAGATGTTTCAAAATGCGTATTTTTTGTGTATATACGTTAATCTGTGCTTGAGCGTTAGATTTATATAAATAAAACATAATTTGCTTATTGTTTGCTTTTTGTTACTTACTCAGTTTTCTCACAATTTTACACTGTTTCTTGCGAAAAAAAATTACGTGTTATTTGCCGAGACCCCCCCTCTCCCCCACGTGAGATTGGGTGAGATTCCACTTGACAAAACAAGTTGATTTTCTGATTTTACTTTCATCTAGTTCTTCACTCTTTTGCACAACTTACTCGTAACTTGTGACCAAACATGAAAACGCCAAAAAAAATCTTATATTGTTTCGCGATTTCATGTTTGCTCCCATAGTAAAAGTTGTTCATAATGATGAATACAATGACCCCTTAAAAGGATAATGGTGTTTACACTTACACCATGGAGGTAAATACATGTACAGTGGGCTGCATCAATTGAGTACCCCAGTTATATTAAAATTTTAATACAACTGGGGTACCCAATTGATATAGTCCACTGTACACACGGCTACTACATATCAAGCTATACATATCCAGTATAAGCTGACCTCTCATTGAGCGGAAATCCTATACAATGCGTGATTAGCTTATACTGGAAATTTATAGCTTGATCTGTAGCCGTGCGTACATGTTGTGGCACAGGTGCCACTTACTTACTCTGTATGAAAACTTATCGATACGTGAGTGCCTTACTTAAAGTAATAAAGAAGCTCGTGGCTAAGTAATATCAGCCGCACGGGTCGATCCATCAGGTTAAGCTGCGCTTGCCGGGGTCGGTCCGTGGATGGGTGACCATCTTTACATACCAAAACCTCTCCAAGCCTTGGAAAGCACGTTAAGTTGGTCCCAGCTGTCATTCGTGGATCTTTGACAGTCGTTACGGGTCGGCAGAAGCCCGAAAGTCTGACAACCAGTCTTACCAAGGGGTATGTATTACCCAGTTACTGGGTTGTGGAGGTCAGATAGGCAGTCGCTCCATGTAAAATACTGGTATGCAGGTGCATCCGGTTAGACTGGATGCCGACTCCAACATAATTGGGAAAAGGCTAGGCAAATTGATTGATGGAGATAAAGTAATAAATTGTGTGTCATTATTTACATTATAAAAGGCTTACCTGTAAATACTCATACACTGAGTTAGTATGTAGCCTATAGTACACAGGCACAAAGATCCAGCACACCAAAGGGAACGCGAGGATGATGCCGTACAGTGTCTCCCACATCGCAGACCCATAGTATACCAGCTCGGATGGGAAGCCTGGAATAGAGAAATGGTTTTATGAGTACCGTGGCGTATCGTGTTACTCACTAACTGAGTTGAGGGGGTCAGATAGGCAGTCATTCCATGTAAAATACTGGTATTCAGCTGCATCCGGTTAAACTGGAAGCAGACCTCAGCATAGTTGGGAAAAGGCTAGGCAGATTATGAGTACTGACGTTAGTGAAAATAGTTCTTATCGCTCCCTAGACGATTTCCAACTGTGTTTTTTGTTCTTTAGTGAATTTATGAAGTTTCTGGTTTATCTGTTAGAAAGAAAAGAGTTTCGTGTCTTAGCTTTTCTACGTCTTTAATAATTTCTTCTTTTGATATTGACTGTATTCCTTTTGCCATGTTTTTTGTTTTATATTTTCGCCAGTCTTTTTCTATTTCCTGATGTGTGTCAACAATTTTTGAACACAACATAGAGTTACAGTCCTACCAACTTATCTGTGAACTGAAAGAGGATGGCACCGTCGATACGTCGACACAATCGAATGACATGCGTCGGCACAATCGAAGACATTTCAACATAACGCCCGTAGTTCCAATTTTCGCCATTTCACAGATAAGTTGATAGGAGTGTATTTATTATTAGCGTGATAAAAATAATAACATTGTTTGTTTATTGTTGTGTTGTTATTAGTTGATGTTTATATATTTTTTTTTATTAGTCTGCACTCCATTTCTTCCACCGTTCGCGAGCCCACGCGTCCTCCTTCCAGTTTTGGCGGGATCTAACCAGTTCATCCCGCAATCTCCTACGTGGCCTGCCGCGGCTACTCCTCTCTGTCTCAGGGCACCAGTTCTGAGCTATCTGGGCCCACAGTTTGTCTGGCACGCAGCAGACATGTCCTGCCCAGTCCTTTTTAAGTTCGGCCGTATGTGTATTTAATTTATATACAACGTGCCGTTTTGTATCCTTGTCAACCATCAAACCGAACAACTTTCTCCATGGCACCAACATCGTAATCGCGAAAAAATAATCAGCCGTCCCATATAACGGATGATTTTTTTTTACCATCTTGAAAATAATAGGGTATATTAGGGAACGGAGTAGAAGCGTATGGCATACCTAGTTTTTTTTTTTTTAATAGCTTAGTCAGAAAAAAATATCTAAGTATCAATAAATACTACAAATTCGATGTAAACTTTTCATTTTAGAACAATAAAAACAATTTTGAAAAAAAAATAATAAATCCTTTAAAAATTTCGAAATTCAAATCATATGCAGCCTGCATTCTGATTTGAATTTTGATTTTTTTTTTAATAAAAAATAAAAAAAACTAGATATGCCATAGGCCTCCGTCATGTGTGTGTGTGTGTGTGTGTGTGTGTCATATGTGGCATAGGTCTACTCCGTTCACCGAATACAGGGTGTCCCGTAAATAAAGGATAACCTTTTAAGGGGTTGTTGTACTCATCATTATAAACAACTTTTACTTTAGGACAAACCTGAAATCGCGAAAAAAATCTGCTGTTCCCTACATTTAGACGAGTTACGCGAACATAAATGTAGGGAACAACTGATTTTTTTTTCGTGATTTCAGGTTTGGTCCCATAGTAAAAGTTGTTCATAATGATGAGTACAATGACCCCTTAAGAGGTTATCCATTATTTACGGGACACCCTGTATACCCTATTTTTTTCAAGACGGTAAAAAAAGTCACCCAGTATATACGTCGAGTAGGTATTGAAGTTTTCTATCGGACAGTTGAAAATTTTTTCGCGATTACGATGTTGGTCCCATGGAGAAAGTTGTTCAGTTTGATGTTCTGTATCACACCCTGAAATTAGACGAGGATGCAAAACGACACGTTGTATATCTAGATATATGCAGCTTTTTAGTTTGGCACAGATATATTCACAATGTGTCTCTTCTGCCCTTGGTAATTTTCACAGGAATATGATTTTTTTATGATTTTCATGGAGATCATTATTAACATGCAAAACAAGCAGTGTTAATAGCCAATTTAAGACTTATGTCAACTACAATTTGGTAGAGTATCGCAAGTAGACAATTTATGTCATTTTTATTTTGGAAATCTTGGTTGGTTTCGAAAAAATCCGTAGGAGTTCATTAATTTGTTTTATGTGACTAATGAACCGTTTCAAAGAAAGTGTATTTACCCAAAAACAATATTTTTAGGTGTCAACAAAATGTAGGCAATTAGTATTTGTAAATTTGGCATAAATTCAAAAATAAATGTTTTTTCAGTTAATGTACTCTTTGTATATTTATGCCAAATAAAATAGACTAAGTAGTTATTTGAATTTTAAATGACTCGTGTGTACGAGTATATTCCCGGAATTAATCATGTTTCACCTTTTTTTAATTTTTCGTATTTAGAGAAAACATGGCACGAAAATATACTAATATGACATTTATGGAACCATAATGTCGTTTTTATTTTATTTACTAGCTGCGCCCCACGGTGTTACCCGCGGTTTATGAGATACACTAAAACGTGTGTTATTTAATCGGTGAGAAAAGTATTCACAAAAAAATTGCTCATCCCACGGGAACACTACATTTTTTCAGGATGTAAAGTAGCCTATGTGTGCTATGTGTATACAGGGTGTCTGCTACTTCCACACTAAATATCATCAAAATCGGTCGAGTCGTTTGAGTTTGAAAGAGTAACAAATATATTTGAATTCCTTGCTCATCCCACGGGAACACTACATATTTTCGGGATATAAAGTGACCTATTTGTTAATCCAGAGTGTCGGCTACTTCCACTCCAAATTTCATCATAATCGGTTGAGCCGTTTGAGTTTGAAAGAGTAGCAAATATATTTGAATTCCTTGTTCATCCCACGGGAGCACTACATTTTTTAATCCAGGGTATAAGCTGTCTACATACCGAATTTCATCCAAATCGGTCCATCCGTTTGAGCGTGAAGAAGTAACAAACAAACATACACACACACCACACACTCACAAACTTTCGCCTTTATAATATTAGTGTGATTTATTGAGCAAGGCACACCAACGACATATTTACAATGCTAATAACAATAGGTAATTCAGTCTTCAGTACTGTGTATATACATCAGTTATAGGCATGGTCAACATTCATTTAAGTAAACAAAATAAAAATACACTTCTGGACACATCTATTGGCCCACCTTAGAGTTTAGGTTTCGATGGCCCCTACCGAAATATGATTGCTAGATTGAACAAAAACTGTTGATGCAGTTTTAAACCTGATACATTTTACCATCTTTTTCGATCGTATTGTTTTAAATTTGAATTCAGAATACCATACGACATGGAGCTACGCCTAACAAGTCAGATATGCGCCTTGTTAAAGGCAATTGATTTTTGAATAAAAAACATGTTTTATCAAATAAAGGTTTAATTTAATAACGCGTGTTGCCTCCATGGGCATCTACCACAGCTCTCATACGATTAGGCATAGAGTTTATCAACCGCTCTATGAAATTTTGAGGGATCATCTCCCATTCCTCTTCTATGGCAGTTTTCAACTCCTGCATCGTCTGGGCAACTGGCTGACGAGCCCTAACACGTCTCTTTAGCTCCTCCCACATGTGCTCAATGGGGTTCATGTCTGGGCTTCTGGCTGGCCAGTCCATAACTGTGATGTTCACATCCCGAAGATATTCCCTGACGATGCCGGCCGCATGGGCTCTTGCATTATCATGCATAAACAGGAAATTTGGGCCCACATAGTCCGCGTATGGTATCACGTGAGGTTCTAAGCACTCACGAATGTACCTTTCAGCATTTAATGTTGGCAGCCGTGGTCCTGTAACAACCTCAAGTTGAGTTTTGCCGCTCGCGGATATACCGCCCCAGACAGTCCATGAGTCACCGCCATAAGCAACCCCCTCTTCAAAGCAGCATTGTGCGAAACGCTCTCCCTTACGTCGGTAGACCTTCTTCCTTCCATCATTGCCATGTAACACAATTTTAGACTCATCAGAAAAGAGTACACGGCTCCAATCTTGCTGTGTCCAATTTAAATGACTGCGTGCGAAATGAAGGCGCGCTGTTCGGTGGGCTCGCGTTAGTTTGGGGCCATTAGCTGGCTTGTGTGGTACCATATCGCGTTCTTTTAACCTTCTCCGAACAGTTCGAGCGCTCACAGATACTCCGTGGAAGTCGCGAAGTTGGTTTTGTATCTTAATGGAGGTAAGGTGACGATTTCTCAAGCTGGTCGTCACGATGAATCGATCCTGCCTTTCAGTTGTGACCCGAGATCGTGGCCTTCCTTGGCGACGAACAAAGCCGCCAGTCTCTAGGTACCTCCGATAAACATTTCAGACCGCAGATCGACTTAAATTAAGTTGAGCACTCACGTTTCTTTGGCTGTGTCCGGCCTGAATAAGTGCCACAGCTTGGGCGGCGACTTCAGGTGAAGTATCCATAGATTATTGATAGAACCTCACCTTAATGTTAAGAATAAGTAATGTTTGTTGCAAAACCAAAGATATCAATCACTTTTTCAAGAATTAAATCCAAGTAAACCAATAAAACCAAGTTTTCTTAGTATTCGATTGTTTGATATCAACAAACAGGCTCCAAATTGTCGTTTGTTTCTTTAAATTCTGTGTTCGAAATTCAAAAAAAGACTATTGAATGAAATTGTGAATGTGCCAGGTTCAAAACTGCATAAAAACTTTTTGCTCGACCTAATATAAAATTTTAGCTAGGACCAAACGAAACTGAAAATACAAGGTGGGCCAAAAGATGTGTCCAGAAGTGTATAATATCCTAACCTAACTAAAACTTTGTACCACAGTTTCAATTCAACCACAAGACAAGTGCGTAATTAAGCTGCCGTTAATCGTTCGTAGGTTTAGAAGCCAAACAAAATGTTCAAAAGGTCACAGTTTGAACCTTGTAATTACTTTAACGTAAATACTAATCGTGACATTAGCAGTCACTAGTCGACGTTCGCATGGACGTAAAAATATCGCGGCGATTTTATTTCGCGCACTGTATTTTCAACGCTCTGCTTAGGCGCCGAGAGTTGAAAATCCGACAGTGGTGCCGATTCTGTTGTGCACAAACTAAACTTAATTTAGGCTATTGCTAACTTTTTCTCTCTATTATGACAAGAAAGGGACAAAAGTAAATTAGAGCTGTCAAATTAGTTAGAACTAATTTTTCCATAGACATTTAGACGACACGTAAAAACATGTCGACTAAAAAACACGGTGAAGCGCAAGGCGTGAACTAGTTTGACATCTCCAACTTAGTTCATAGCTATAGCCGTCCTTTTCTCGCGCTGCCTGTTAGTAAAAGATAGCGATTCTCTAATTTTAGTTTAATGCGTTCACAAGAGAATCGCCACCAGTGTTTTTTCGACGCGCTAGAATGCACTCTGTTGTTATTAAGTTGGATTCTCAACATCGAGAGTTGAAAATCCAGTGCGCGATAAAATCCCGCCGCGATATTTTTACGTCCGTGCGAACGACGGCTTATGGCGGAGTATTCTACCACAGAATAATAAAGCCACAGTAGTTTATCTGGGCAGTGACCTTGAATTAATTACCTACGGCCGCTCGGTAGATAAATACGCGTAACTGCCGCGCACTCGAACTGTTGCGTACTGGTATATACTGAGATTTTGAAGCACGTTGTTTCGGCTGTTTTGTATGAAGATGTAATACAACTTAATTTTTTAACCTGGCGTCTATTTCAGGGTATTAAATTACTTAAGTTAACTATTTAGTGAACATTTTATCTAACACGCACGATTTGCATATAAAAGTGTGAGTAAAGTTTATTTTATTCGTTTCAGTAACTTCAGTAAACGATAAAGTTGAGTCACTTATCGTCAACAGCACAATAAATATATGGACAGTAGGGAAACTACGTACAAACGGTCGAAACGGCACACTCACGCAGACGCGCTCACCGAGGACGCCCCAAGCGATAGCCGTGGTGCTCGCAGTATATTTACTGTGGCTTAGGCATTGATATATTCGAGGAAGATATGCTATGCGCTAACATCGCAATCACTAACCTGGACTCGGTGCACGACTACATACACCGAAACTTACACATCTGTGATCACAGTCGCAAATCTACAGTTACCGATAGACAAGGAATGAGATAGGAGCCGGCGCTGTCGTGCAAGAGAAATCACGTTAGCCGCCGAATGTTTACGATTATGAATGACATTGCATGTCGATCTCGCTCTCACAAACATGGCGAAGCAAACATTAAACATTATTATAATTTTCAACAAATTAACCATTTTGGCTGTACTTACGAGTGAAAAGTAATCCCGTGGAACTTGTTTTTGGATTTGTGCACATTTTGAAAACACAGGAAGGCATATTGCTGCTTATTTAGACGGTTACGGTAATTTTACTTAACGTGCTACACAAACGCTAGTTCGATTGTGACTAAGGTTCAATTGTGTCCGTGAGCACAATTCATGCAGTCCACATCGAGGAACGCGAACCATATCTTCCTAATTTATACATCAATGGGCTTAGGGTATCGTCGATGCGCGCGTCTATGTGTGCCGTTTCGTACATTTGTTTGTAGTTTCCCTACTGGCCATATTTATATTGTGTCAACGGCTTATCCATCGCCGGGTATAAGCTAGTTGTCTAGATACCTACCAATAAAACTACATACAGAGTCAATTACACGGACGCCACGAGTACTTATATAATTATCCTAACTAATATTATACATGCGAATGTGAGTTTGTTTGTTACGCTTTCACGCTATAAAGGAGAAAGGATTAGGTTAAAATTTGGCTCATGGGTAGAGCTTGACCTGGGTTAGGACAGGACACTTTTTATCTCAGTATTACGTTCCCGTGGAATAATTTCCGACCTCAACGCGGGTGAAACCATGGGCAAAAGCTAGTGTTGTAATAAATTTATCATTTTAATTTAATAATACCTACTTAATTTTAATAATAGTAATTTATTTCATTAAACAACATTAACATTATTTTTGTATTTTATTTTATTTTATTTTTTATTTATTTTTTTCATTAGTTTTTTTTTTGTTATTTTATTTATTTTTTTCATTTTTTTTTTTTATTTTTTTTTTTATTTTTTTCATTATTGGCAAAACAGCAACCTACTTAATTTCGTTACACGCATTGTACTTACAAATTAACTATAGTACTATTATTTATTCTGTGACCTAACCTACTCGCACTCTAATTGCGTAACACACTAACGATCAGAATCTGAATGATTTTGAAGCTTATTGCTAATCCATTGCATCATTATGTTCGAAAAATTTGTCTTCTCAACAAGATAAATAACGCAATGAATGTTGTTGAACTGTCAAAATGAAACCGATTCCGATTGATAGTGTGTTACGCAATTAGAGTGCAGGGCACGAGTAATGGGCAGCTCGCCGTCCGGTAAGGACCAGGCCCGGGTCGACGGCGCGGCGCGTTGTGTTCCACGCGCGCCTCAAAGAGATGTCAGCAGTGACGGGGTCAATTGGGCCGATGCCGCCGGGGTCGCGGGTAGTTCGAAAGAGATACCGTGGCCCTGGCACGGGCAGCTGAAGGAACATGGGTGGGTTTTAGTCAGTAAAAGTCTGACACGCCCTCCCGCCTCTGCCCAGAGCGGGAGAAGTCATTTGATGATTTCCCATCCACAAAAAAAAAAAAAAAAAAAAAAGGGATCAATGAGAACAGCCGTTGACTAGATTGAATAATATCTTAGCAATGTTTGTTATCCTAGCTATCTGCGCGTTCAAACAAAGTCACCAAAAAAAAAATCTCTTCCGCTTTATTCTACCGACAATATTGAAATAATAAATCGAGGTCATCAATCCGCGGAAAATCTCGCAATTCAGAAAAAAAATACCTTATTTGCACAACGCCATCTATGGGTAAATGCACTAAGCATGTTCTATGCTCAAGAACGGTATGAATTATAGTTATTTTGCGTTTTAGTAATTTTATATTATCTCCGAAACTATATGACCAATTGACATATTGTAAAGGCCAAATCTTATCTCTGTAAAGTCCTTGTGATCATAAAATAATTTACTTTGAACAATTAATTCAGTGAAAATCTGCTGTTTCATGCATTTTGACCGTGTAGGCATTGCACTTTTGTAGGAATCGGATGTTTTTTTTTTAATAACCAACGATAAATTTACAGAATCATGTACGTGGTCTCAATCGCCACTCTTTATACACACACTCTTTACACACGGAGTAAAAAAAAAAGGAGGACTCCGCGCCATGCATATCCAAAGTGAAGCACAGTAAATTACGGGACCGTTTATACCTCACGCACACATTTACATCATAGTATGCCGACCGGCCGCCATTACGTGACACGACGGCGGCGTCTTTGTCAAATCACGCACACATAGATCGGTACGGTGCGTCACCTTCGATACGCGTGGCACGGAGTAGGTACTTCTTTTTTTCTAGTCCGTGCCTACTTGGTGCCTACACATTAATATGTATTGCGGTTATGTGACAAGCAACGATGTATAGTAAAAAAAAAAATAGATACTCAAAACAATAGAATAAGCAAGGATAGGTAGAATGTGTACTCAAAAAATAGTTTTAATTACTTTACGTTGCGATTGTCTGCATATGGTTTACACGTAGGTACTCATTGGCATGTGTTTTCAGTGTGAACTCCTTTTTGAATATTCAGTTTCTCTACAAAATTGTTTGTGAAGTGAAATAAGAAGTATATTTAAGCCTTGAACTACTTTATGGAATAATAGACGACATAAAAACACTAAAATTTAAAAAAAAAACATAAATACCTGCACTGAAACACATGATGAAACAAGTACCTACAAATTGATACCATACAGTTCGGTTAAAAACCAGTTTATTTTCAGCCCCTTAACTCATGAAGTCATGACTGAAATAAGCTGAAACTTAAGAAAAATGAGTCGTGCCACTCAACTGATTTTCAGAAAGAAAATGTAAGATATAATCAGATAACATTTTGTAAAGGTACGGTCTAATCTATACGTACTTATGAGATGCATCGCTCGAATGAATATTCATTTTGAATGTTCACACGACTCCGACAAAATTATAAAGGAATGAACGTTCATCTGCACTTTTAATTTCATTTCAAGTGAAAGAAGCCGAGTGCAGAAAAGCAACAGCAATGGATCGGTTCAATAATGAATTTATTTTTCACTTGTGATTCACTTTGTGTTCAGACGTTTCACTTCTAGTAAAAGATGCTGAATGTAAGACAAAAATTAACAAAGATTGAAGCGTCCAATATCGGCTTAAACATCGTCCTAAGTACCTTTCTATAAGTACTTGCTCAAATGTCTTTGTTAGCAATCAATGTTCCCAGTCACTCCGACAAATACCTAGGATGACAAGGGGCGCCTCTTACGAAGCTTTGACGTTAATATATTTAAATTATTTTTTTTATTTTATTAACTTAAGAAAACTTACACCTAGGTTATAGATAGGTTAACATTAGTGAAAGAAGGCCAATTACAAGTTTTCACTGTCAAAATTAGAATAGAACAAGAGGCAGTAGACAGGTAAGAAAAAGTAAGAACTCGGAGCGAATAACAATAGAACATTAGAACTCAAAATTATGAGAATATGATCTGAAGAATCAATTTCTGGTAATGTGCCATTCAGTCTTCCTTGGTCAGAGACATTTTAATTTATACCTGTACTGCCTCGCATATATACTCCTTGGCAAAGACGTTCCTGCAAAGGTTCTTTACACATATCTCAATATTGCGCTTCTTCTCAAATATTCTTGAGAAATCATAGATAAAAAAGCAATAGGACTGACTTTGAATATCTTCATTTTGAAGAAGCGGCACATTCAAAATAATTACTTCTTTCTCGTGTTCCTACGTCTGGGAAAAACCAAAGTTATTCACGACCTTTACAATGTAACTCTTCTAACATTGTTATAAAGTATAAATTAGAATGATTGCCAATGAGTTTCATAAAACTCTCGGCAATCATTCTAATATATACATTACCTTACACAAGATCAGAGTTACATTGCAATGATTTACTAATGGTTTTTAGAACGTGAATATCCTACAGGATAGATGGATAGTTTTTTTTCTAATTATATTAAAAAAAAAACAAAATGGCGGTGTTAAGAGTCCCTAAAACGATCAATTGCAATTGAAATAAATTTCTATTGTAGTAATATTGTTAATCGCTTCAATTGTATTTGGTAGACAATCAATTATTTGCGCATCAATGTGTATGATCAATCATGTAAAAATTGGCAATTGCAATTGATCGTTTCAGGGACTCTTTACTATTCAATTTGCCACGCACCAATAGATTATTGTATATCTATACTCATTTGTTTTATCTTTATGCACAATAAAAGTACAAAGGCAGACGTAGTGCCTTTGGCATACTTTCCAAGATTGGTGGGTCCGGTGGATCTTTGTGTCGTACAGTTTTGTTGACATATCGCTTTTTTTTAATGCAAATTATTTCCTCGTCAGCCAGTGTTGGTGATTTGTTTTTTTGTATTAAGCCAAGTAGGAACTGTGAGGGCTCGCGAACCTCACAGTAGGAGATTTACTATATTAATAATGAAACTAGAGGAACTCTAGCTAAATGGGTCTAATGCCCTTTATATTTATGAGCTTCGTATAAATTACAATTCACACTCCTTAACTAAAATGGTTCTACGCGGAGCCCTACCAGATTCTATATGTCATCCTACAAAGAAAAATACTTTAAAAAAGTAAAAACCGACTTCAAGACCAAAAAAGAATAAAATACCTTTCATAAAACACTTCAACAGCTTCTGAAGTCGGTGTCAAGCTAAAGTGCATTGAAGAATTGATGACACCGACTTCAGAAGCTGTTGAAGTGTTTAATAGAAGAAGAAAGAAAGAAAGAAAGAAAATACGTTTATTTGCGGTAAACATGACGCAAAGGACAACAAAATAAAATTAACAAAGTAAAAAGCAAGTTTTGGGGAAAATATGCGTTTAATGACAGTTATTTTATTCGTTTTTGGTTTTGAAGTCAGTTTTTACTTTTTTAAAGTATTTTTTTTTTTAATTTTAAGTTGAATATACAATTACATAATTAGGTAAGCCCAAGCCGAACGAAAAGAAGAATCATCAAAATCCGTTTAGAAATGTCGGAGATACAGTGCATTTATGCATATAACTTCGTAGATAATAATAATTACATAATGTATTATATACTAAGAACCTTCCTGAAAGTATGTAGATCACGATAGTGAAAGAATCATCAAAATTGGTTCATTAGTTTTTGAGAAAATCGCGGACAAACAAACATACATGCATACATACATACATACATAGGTACATATGGGTCGAATACAGAACCTCCTTTTTTGAAGTCGGTTAAAAAAGAGGTTCGTTTTTCTTTCTAGAACACATACAATATTCAAACGATTGAATGTCAGCCAGTATAACATTGTCGAGGCTTGAGCAAAGCATCAAACCTCTACAGTACTTACTTGTATAATTTGCAATATTTTTATTCCAAACTTAGGTAACTACCGTAAAAGATATGTCGAGGCCAGTCGTTATAAAAATGCAATATTTGCATACCTTTGAATATTTATTCCAGAATTAGCTTCATTTAATTAATTAACAGATACTCATTTAAAATTTAAACAAATTCACAAGATGCACTGAACCGCAAAGAAGACAAAAATAGAACAATTTTCGTAAATTTTCTTTTTTACGTAATAACTTATATTACTTTTTAAAGTTTTGTTAACCTAATATGTTATATATGTTGTAAGTACCTAGTTGTTTACTATCCCTTCATTCTCCTGCCCTTATCCCAATCTATTTGGGCAGGAGAGGAGTTGGTTTGGTTTATTATCCCTTATTAAATAAAAATAAAATAAAACTTGATGAATGTGCATGGAAATAAGTAGGGGAAGACGAAATAAACGATGAATACGTTGCGTGACAGATGATATGACTAGAAAGGTGGTGAGGAATACTGAGATGACGAGCCTGAATTCACCTCTCTAGTCTCTCCACTCTTGAATACATACCCTGAGCCCTAAGATAGGTATAGACTGTCTAGTTTGGGGCTCACCACTGGCAAATAATATATTGTAACCTAGCTATAAGTAATATTTTAAGCTACTCAAGTCGTCTGAACTTGCTGTTAACCTGTGAACCTGCTTACTGTAATACCTGGACAGTAAAATATGTTTTCTATTTATACGAGTTTGTTTTTTTGTTTGTTTGTATGTTTGAACGCGCTATATTTATATTTATATTTATATATACTTTATTGTACACCACAAAAATACATAACAAAAAAAAGACACAAACTACAAAATATACAATGGGCGGCCTTATCGCTTTCTGCTATCTCTGGAACTACCAGTCGGATTTGAAAAAATCTTCTTGCATTTGATAGCCCAATTCTTGAGGAAGGCTATAGGCTATATCATCATCTGCCTAGCCTTTTCCCAACTATGTCGGGGTCGGATTCCAGTCTAACCGGATGCAGCTGATTACCAGTATTTAACATGGAGCGACTGCCTACCTGACCTCCACAACCCAGTAACTGGGTAATACGATACCCCTTGGTAAGACTTTCGGGCTTCTGAGGACCCGTAACGACGGTCAAAGATCCAAGAATGACAGCCGAGACCAACGGCTTAACGTGCTTTCCGAGGCACGGAGGGGTCTTGGTATGTAAAGATGGTCACCTATCCACGGAACAACCCCGGAAAGCGTAGCTTAACCTGATGGATCGACCCGTGCGGCTGTTATTACTTAGCCACGAGCTCTTCTAGAGGCTATTTAACATCACATTAAGACCCATAGGAGCCGAGCAAAAATAAAAAGTCAGAAAGAACGTTAATCAAAAACGAAGTCCGGGCAGGCGATGCGATGCGACGGGGTGGGTTGGGGGACAAGAAATTTCATGCGGACGACGTCGCTACTATGAATACTTCAGCACATTTTACTAACTTGACAGTTAATTGACGTTTCTCTGTAAAGGCGTTACTTTAGTGTTGTAATTTGTAGTCCTATACTGTTTACTTAATTAGTAATGAACTTGGGCTCGACGGCCGTGACTTAGGTAATGGTTGCATGCTAAAAGTAATTACGGCTTATTCGCTACTCGTAGAAAATAATTACTACTTACTCGTAGAAAATAATTACTGTTACTTTGATACTATGGATTTTCTATGATAACAACTTTCGTCTTATTTCGTCTTTCGTGTTGGATCATTTAGCTAATCCATGCGTCAGGTTCGTGAACAAGCGCTGTCAGTGAAGGCTGGTCATACGTTAGCGGCCATGGCTTATTTTAATTTAATTTAAATATTTGAATTGTTCTTTTTTAAGGACGCTTTTAACGTTCTGCATCGTTCTCACATGTAAAATTTCAACATGAATGATGTAACCATATCTTGATTTAAAAGAGTGTCCGTGGAGTTTCTTGCCCGTTCTTCTCCATAGGTACCTACTATGCTTTGGAATGGGCGCCTAGCTTCATCTTTCTGACTGACCGACCCCTTGACAATTCAAAAGTGCCCGTAATTGGTTTAATTGAAATAAATGCTTTGAATTTGAGTTTGAGAGAAATAGGTATAGATTTTTGGAGGCATCAAAAGTTTTTCTAACCTTAAAAATGCCCAGTAACCGGTACAGCAACAAAACTTTATTCACACACCGAATAAAATTAGTTTTTCATAAGTCGAAAGTTGTTATCAAAGTAATCCCTTTTTACGGTATTTTTTTTACAATTTCCTCGTATTGTCGAGTTATTATTTTATAACTTTATTTATTTTTTTTTATTTTTATTGGTTCACCAACAATTGTTTGCACAAGTTTTATGATACTGGTAACTTGCAAAAATGTATACGCAACAGTGCAACAATCAGTTACAGGTAAACTCTGCATGCATAAAGAAGTTGTACAAAGTTTTATAACATTATTCTAGTTTTTAAATTACTTATCTAAAGGAAATGGAATGGCGCAGTAGTGTTTGTTGTATACTTTATTTTTATATGTTTTGTTGTGGGTAGTTTTAAATGTTACTAACACTAGTCTTTAAGAACATTGTTACTAACAAAATGGACACCATGGTCTGAAAATAAAGTATTATTATTATTTTTTGTCTTTGGCTTATCTCGGGACCCTGGGGTCCCGGACCTTTGGAAGGCGTACGAGGGGCCGAAGCCAACTCGCAGAGGCCCCTTAGACAATTTCAAATGACGAGGAGGCACCAGCCAACGATTATCCCTGTATGCACTATGCAAGTGCACCCAAGGACAACCCCCGGTTGGTGCAGGACTATAGCAGAACATGGAAACAAAACACATTGGGCTTATGGGTTTGGGTAGCTACATGTATTGGGTACCTTGAACTATGGAAGAACTATGTCCCCTGCCTGACCAATGTTATATAATATACACAGATAAATTGGCAGGGGGTGACTTGCACACTCAATAATGGGCCCCCGGAAACGGGCGCTAGCACATAGTGACGTAGCGACAAGGGGCAACATGTCCTGAGGTGCTTGAGGAGTGGAGAGGTATTCCACGGCTCTCAGAACAATCCCAGAGCCCGGAAGATGGTCAAAATCCCTACAAGCACTTACTGGAATACTTCCTTCCTCCGAGCACGTTTGCTCTTGCGAATCTCCACTCAAGCCGGCCAATAAAGGCAAGAGTGAGGTGGGAGCTCTGTTCCCGTCAGTGTTCACTCCAGCCGGCCAATAAAGGCAAGCCAGAGGTGAAGAATAAGACTTCTCCTGGGAAATAGGGTCCGTGGGGTCGCTACTGCCCAACAGCTCGCCACATGCTGCCCTGCGGTTTCACGTATCTCTCTTGGTCTGGCTCCTCACCCTAGACCTGTTTCGGCAAAGTAAACTCCATCGGCACAGACCCAGAGTTCGGAGCGCGCAAGCCCCACCACGACGTCAACGTAGAGATACGGCGGTGGGGTTATTATTATTATTATTAAAGGTCTAAATAATTACTCTAACAATACAATACAATTCATAACACATTTCCTTTGAGTGAGATAAAGAAAGGTTTATCTATTTAGGAAGATACTTAAGAAAATTGGCCTTCAATTTGTCCAAACTTTCAAAGTGCAAATCGATTTTATCACTGCAGCTAATATGTATCATCCTCATCTTCCTGCTCTTACCCCATGGAACGTGGGTACGGCGCAACACGTGTTCTTCCTACATTCTCCCCTGTCAACCGTCACGCTATCATTACTCTCTTCTCTTTCAAACATTCCTCACTTAATCCATCCATCTTTTCTGTAGCCTTACTCTTCATCCATCAACGTTAAAATATTATGTATAAAACACATACTTATAGGGATGATTTGTTGTTAGGAATAAAATAGAAATTTTCTTCTACAAGCTTTATTTTATTTTCCAGAAATTGTCTTTGACACCATAGTCACCATGACTTTCCAGGCTGTAAAAACAAAGAACTGTTTGACTTAATAATCGTATAGTAGATCTCACGCTAGGAAGCATCTAATAAAGGCTCCTTCAAACAGGCGCGACACGCGATTTAATCGCCCGCGACACAAAAGCATCGCGTGTCGCGCGACGAGTGGTGGCATTGCGTCGCGCGCGATACTGTTTTTAGAGGAGCCTTAAGTTTGGATAGCCACAAAAATAGGTTTTTTAACACTGTCTCTTTGAAGAAAAACAAAAATGTCTTGTTTATATTTTCACGATGACTCATTAATTTTCGTACACCAACTCATTAATTTTCACACGATTTTCTTTAGATACTCGTACTAAGTGCTAAAAACATACGTTGCACATTTTTTATTTCCTCCAAAGTTGAATGATGTCATTATCGTAATAAATATTAAATTACATCGTCTTCCTTTTGTATGTGTTTTTGTTTATGTTAACGTATGATTTTTTTTTGTTTAGTTTTGCCTTCATTAATGAATATTATGATTGACAGTCTGTAAAGTATATAAAAAAAGCGGCCAAGTGCGAGTTGGCCTCTGTGCGAGTCCAAGGGGTTCCGTAGCACCGTACAATATTTAACAATAGATTTTTTTTAATACTTCAGCAAAATAAAAATGTTTGGGAGGACCCGCTTTAGTTTATTATTTTATTTTATTTTTAATATTTGTTGTTATAGCGACCATAGTACCTAGTACAAACTCTGTGAATTTGCTGAAAATGCCCTGTGACAAACGGACGGACAGCGGATCCTTACCAATAGGGCCACGTTGGCACCCACGGAATCTTAAAATATTTTTGTTTGTTCGTAAGTAATGAGTAAATTTTGTTAAGAAGATAAGTAGATAATGCATTAGGCAGTTGACACACTAACCATGACGATTTTGATAACTAAAATTGTAGACCTGACCTAGTACCGTTTTAAGTAAATCTTAGGTTAGGAGAACGAGATCACGTTGTTTTTATCATCAGACAATTAATCTGTTAACGTTTGATTATGGGCCTTATTTCACATGTAATTAGGACAGAGGAAAATTCTGCTTCTCTTTTAAAGTAATCGAGCGTATTTCGAAATGGTAGAATTTTCTTTGCCTGACGAAACCTATGATTAAAAATTAACATTCAAAAACCAATCAATCTGCCTTTTCCCAACTATGTTGGGGTCGGCTTCCAGTCTAACCGGATGCAGCTGATTACCAGTATTTAACATGGAGCGACTGCCTATCTGACCTTCACAACCCAGTAACTGGGTAATACGATACCCCTTGGTAAGACTTTCGGGCTTCTGACGACCCGTAACGTCTGTCAAAGCTCCACGAATGACAGCCGGGACCAACGGCTTAACGTGCTTTCCGAGGCACAGAGGAGTTTTAGTATGTAAAGGTGGTCACCCATCCACGGACCAACCGCGGTAAGCGTAGCTTAAACTGATGGATCGACCCGTGCGGCTGTTATTACTTAGCCACGTATCTCCATTTATAAACCAACATTCAGAAATCATGACTTTATTTTATAAATATTATTATTGCAGTTCTTCACAAATTACAGTAACATTATAGTATAAAGTTTGTTATTACATTTTTAGGGTTCTGTAGTGGATAAAAAATTCGGAAAACTCATAATTTCTTGGAAAACCAAGAAATTATAAGTGATGGTGTTTTGTGTGTGTGATAAATGTTTTATAAACACAACGCACACAACACTGTTTTCGTTTTTGTTTGTTTTAAGTGTTGAATAGGTATTTAAGTACAGCCGTGACCTACCATTTGACATGCTGCATTGAAAAATATGTGATTTGTAAACAGACAATAAAGATTGTTTGTTTACAAATCAACATAGTTTATGCACCTTTCACAATCTTAAAACAATGGATTTGGATGGAAAAGAGCTAACTTAATAAAATTGTTTTTCTCCTTAATCTTTGTTTAAAAAATGTTGATGATTTTTAGGCATATTTCTATCCAAAACTGGAGGAGCTCGTGGCTAAGTAATAACAGCCTCACGGGTCGAACAACCAGGTTAAGCTACGCTTGCCGCAGTTGGTCCGTGGATGGGTGACCATCTTTACATACCGAGACTCCTCCGTGCCTCAGAAAGAACGTTAAGCCGTTGGTGTCATTCATGGATCTTTGACAGTCGTTTCCGGGTCGTGAGAAGCCCGAAAGACTGACTACCAGTCTTACCAAGGGGTATCGTATTACCCAGTTACTAGGTTGTGGTTGTTCTGATTAGACTGCAAGCTGACCCCAACATATCTGGGAAAAAGGCTAGGCAGATTGATTCTATCCAAAACTGGTTGACCCATGGCTGCATTCGTATTACTGAAGTTCCACGTAATAGTTTGCTCCAAGCGGGAGTTACAGTTTGCATTTTAACCCATGCTCTGCAACTACACTTCAGATTACAAAACATGCTCCTGAAGGGCTCGTGGCTAACTAATAACAGCCGCACGGGTTGATCGAAGGTTAAGCTACGCTTGCCGCTGTCGGTTCTTGGACGTGTAACCATCCAATACATATCGAGAATGTGCTTTCTGAGACACGGACGGGTCTCTCGGAAAGCATTTTAAACCGTTGTTGGTCCTGGCTGAATTCGTAGATCATTGACAATTACACAAAAAAAAAACACATTTACGATTCACAAAAACAATTTTCCAAGTAAAAATAGAATATTCCAGAAATAAATCGCTGGTGTATGTACTAATGAAAAAAATCATTGTATCACAAACACCAGGGTTACAATAAAAAAAAAACTTTCGAACGTGCTACATGGTGAACTTGTTAAAAATAAAAATATAAAAAAACGAAGTAATTTATAAACAATAAAAACAAATTATATAAACTACGCCATTTATTTACTTTATGTTGAAATGTTTGTGTGTGTGCGTGCACGAGAGTACATGGGTGAGTGATTGTGTATGTGTGAGTGTACCTGAATGTATGTGTATATGAATGCGTCTGAGTTTTACAGGTAACCGTTACGGGTAGTCAGAAGCCCAAAAGTCTGACAACCAGTCTTACCAAGGGGTATCGTGTCACTCATTTACCTGGGTTGTAGAGGTCAGATAGGCAGTCGCTCTATGTAAAATACTGGTGTTCAGTTACATCCGGTTGAACTCCGACATCGTTGGGAAAAGGCTAGGCAGTATGATTAAAAAATGTTTTCGTAAATTTCCGGAAAACTTGCCTACGGAACACAGTACAGACTTACCCCGTTTCTTGTATAAATAAAACATAGAAACATAAGTGTGTTATGTGTTTCACAGTCCAGTGTCCACAATAATAGTACCTATACACTTTTATTACAATGGTATTATTTTAATAATGACGATTATTTATTTATTCGATGCGATTGTTCGTTGACTAAGGTTTGAGTTATAATGTTTTTATTTTAAAAGATTCATTATTGTAGTATGTGGGTTGGAATTAATTCTAGCAATCCTAAAGTTGTATGAAGGAAAATATGTAGAATTAGCTTTTGCCAGCGGCTTCGCCCGCGTGGATATCGGAAAATGTCCCACGGGAACGTACTATCGGGAATTCCTTCCTTATTCCTTGTCTACATTATGGGAACCTCTGTGCAAAATTTCAGCTTTCTAGATCCAAGCATTTGGGCTAGGCGTTGACGAGTCAGTCAATCAGTCAGGACTTCTTTTTTTATTTATATAGATAATGTATTTTTGTCGATCAGGTCAGATAGGCAGTCGCTCCATGTAAAATACTGGTATTCAGCTGCATCCGGTTAGACTGGAAGCCGACCCCAACATAGTTGGGAAAAGGCTAGGCAGATTGAATGTATTTTCGTCGATTGCCATTAGATGTGTGCTACACAATTTCCCTACGCAAAGTCTCTTTCGAAAATGGATAACAGATTCACTAAAAAAACTGAGTATTTGTTAACTGATGCACTTTTGAACTGTCAAGGGGTCGGTGAGTCAGAAAGATGAAGCTAGTCGCCCAATCCAAAGCGTAGTAGGTTCCTATGGAGAAGAAGAGGCAAGAAACTCCACGTTACAAAATATTGGTTACATCGTTCATGTTGAAATATACATGTGAGAACAATGTAAAAAAACGTGCACGTTATAAAAGCGTTCGTAATAAAAATATAAAAACTAAAAACAATTGAAAAATGAAACTAAAAAAAAATACTTTTTACAAAAAAAAAAAAAACAACTGACTTCCAAAAAAGTACTACAAAGTGAAAAATAACTTTAATTTCGGAAGTCGATCTCAGTTATTACCTATTTTCTATTTATTTTGTAAAACTACGAGGCTGTCATAATCGCTTTGCGATTAAAGTCGGTGTCTTTGGATCTGTATTTTAGCTTTTTGCCACCGACTTCCGAAATTAAAGTTATTTTTCACTTTGTAGTACTTTTTTGGAAGTCGGTTGTTTTTTTTTTTTTTTTGTAAAAAGTTTTTTTATTTTTCACTTTTTAGTGGGTCAGTCTGTAATTTATCTAAGTTACAATAGCCTAATGTCAACTGCTCATCACCTTTTGCAAAATATTGCTTTTCCCGATACAAGGACGTTCATTGTTGAGGAGTTCTCCCAGAAAGGAACCAGGAGAACTGGAACTGATGGTGAAATTACCATCAGCTCCACTTCAACATTATGTATTGTGATGAGCATAAATTGCTTTGCAATAACGAATCGCAACCCGTGAAATACGTATTATTGAGTAGTTCCGATGGCCATCTGTGGTCTTCCTTATCAGTTCCACTTCACCAAATGGTGCTTTCCGGGAGCAAATGCACGAGTTACTATAAAAAATACCCTAATCGCTATAGGTGTGCCTGTAAAATGTGAAGGTTCTTCTCGATTTCTCTGGGATGCCATCATCAAATCCTAGTTTCCTTATCATGATACCACTCTTGGGATATCTCCTTTCCAACAAAAAAAAAATCGTCAAAATCGGTTCATAAAGGACGAAGTTATCCGCGAACACACATAAAATATATATATATATATACGGTCGAATTAAGTAACCTCCTTTTTTTGAAGTCGGTTAATAAAATAAGCCGTGGCAGCTAAGAGATGACCAGTCTCTACTGACGGCGCCCGTTCACGAACATGACGCATGGATCAGCACCATTCAGCTCCACCATTTTGAAGAGAACTTAATGATCCAACACATGAATACAGATACCTACCTAATATAAACATGATTCAACAAAGGAAAGTGTGCTAATTATGATTCAAAGGGCTGATTCTTACCTAACCTACAATAATAATAACATACCAGGGGACAATTTACCACAATAATTGAAGGGTTATATTTGAACCTTTAACCCTCTGACAAGTCAATGTGTCACCTATTGTCTTGGTCACCTAGTGATCGCTTTTAAAAGTTCATATTACTAATAACGCATTGTTGGGTTTTCCTAATGACTTGGTTTGGATTGTTTTTAGATGACGATTAGGTAAGTATACAATGTGGAGAAGACAATACGACAATAAATGAAAACCACTGGCAAAATTAGCACAGAATAATAAAGCCACAGTAGTTTATCTGGGCAGTGACCTTGAATTAATTACCTACGGCCGCTCGGTAGATAAATACATGTCCGTCCGTGAGTACAGTTATTGCAATCCACGAAGACGCGCCCCACTATTCCTCCTAACCGTTTACAGTATATGTGTGCAAGCTTTCGCCAATGTTTGAGTGTTATCCGGTACACACTGTAGTTAGTACACGGTAATTAGTGTGTACCGATAACACTCAAACATTGGCGGAAGCTTGCACACATACTATAAACTGTTAGGAGGAATAGTGGGGCGCGTCTTCGTGGATTGCACTATCTGTAACTGCCGCACACTCGAACCTTGTGCTCGAACCATTGACTTATATACTACTAGTTTTTTATATCGATGGCTCGAACTGTTGCCTACTGTATTTATTGAGATTTCGAAGCGCATCGTTTCGGCCGTTTTTTAGGAAGATAAGTCAGTATAACAACATTATTATACTGTGGTTATACTGACTATACTATTGTATATATTTGGTTGTATGTACGCATTATACTCGTATAATAATTATCGAGGCATAACAATAAATGAATGGCCGTGTTTCGTTTATGGTTTAGTAAGAACGTCAAATGTGTTTTTGTTTTGCTTTAATAAGGGCTAATTTTTAAATCTACAGATAATTTTTATTCATGGAATAAATATGGCGGTTTGACAGCTTTTTTATAAAATATATTTTTATGTGAAAATGTCATATTTATACTTCAGATATAAGTTATCTGACTATTGAAAAATCAGCCCTTAGGTGAATTTAAACTGATATTCGAGTCATAACTTTCAGTCTTCTTCCTTTCGTTCGAGTCGATGGTAATTTATTAGATGAGTAGGGCCTTGTAAGTGGGCACGCGGCATCAGTGGCATGGTTTGGTCAGGAGCACCGCATTCGCACTGGGTGTCGGTTGGGTCTATCTGTGACTCAAGCCAATAAAGACAAGAGCGAGGTGAGAGCTCTGTTCCTCATCAATGCTCACTCCAGCCGGTCAAAAAAGCAAGCCAGAGATGAGTAGCAAGACTTCTCCCGGGAGATAGGTCCGTGGTGTCGCTACTGCCCAATAGCTCGCCACAATATGCTGCCCTGAGGGTTTCTGTATCTCTCTTGGTTGGTATAGCTCCTCACCCTAGACCTGTTTCGGCAAAGTAAACTCTACCGGCACAGACCCAGAGTTCCGAGTGCGCAAGCCCCACCACGACGTCAACGTAGAGATACAGGTGGGGTTATTTGTATTATTAACAGTTGTTGTTGTTGTTGTTTTTGTATCGTTTGTATTATTATTGTTAATTCACCATTTCAAATGAAGCTTTTGAACGTAAAAAATGTACATATAACAATGAATTGTGTTAATTATCCTAATGCATGAAATATTAGCTTACCATACTTTAAATATTTTCTTACTTTAAATATTAAGGAGCTCGTGACAAAGTAATAACAGCCGCAAGGGTCGATCCATCAGGTTAAGCTACGCTTGCCGGGGTTGTTCCGTCGATGGGTGACCATCTTTACATACCGAGACTCTCCCATCCCTTCTGCTCCGGCTGTCATTCGTGAATCTTTGACAGCCGTTACGGGTCGTCAGAAGCCCGAAAGTCTGACAACCAGTCTTACCCAGGGGTATCATATTACCCAGTTACTGGGTTGTGGGGGTCAGATAGGCAGTCGCTCCATGTGAAATACTGGTATTCAGATGCATCCCGTTAAACTGGAAGCCGACCCCAGCATAGTTGGGAAAAGGCTAGATAGTTGATGGTAACTTTAAATACGAGTATGTACTGCTTTGTATATTATTTGTATGAAATAATGAGGCTTTTTACTTAAATACGAGTATGTACTGCTTTGTATATTATTTGTATGAAATAATGAGGCTTTTTACTTAAATACGAGTATGTACTGCTTTGTATATTATTTGTATGAAATAATGAGGCTTTTTACTTAAATACGAGTATGTACTGCTTTGTATATTATTTGTATGAAATAAAGAGGCTTTTTACTTAAATACGAGTATGTACTGCTTTGTATATTATTTGTATGAAATAATGAGGCTTTTTACTTAAATACGAGTATGTACTGCTTTGTATATTATTTGTATGAAATAAAGAGGCTTTTTACTTAAATACTACCGTTAGTCATTCTAGATAGAACTAAGTTAGAACCTTCCTGTCTACGATTCCCCCCTAATTCAGAATATTTCGGTAAGTTATTTACCTATTGAAACGCAACACTGCTACACTTGCTACTACTACGCTTGCTTGGTATAGATTGTTCCCGAGAGTCAATTTTCCGTAATTGTACGTGGTATAAGTTCTACACCAAGCAAATATTTTTTTTACTTTTAAGGTATTTTCTCGATGTTGCAATTTTTATTTCACGAGAAAAACGCTATTGAATTTTGCGTATGTATATATAAAGTATTTATGCTCGTGACTGTACCTAGTTCAATCGATTATCGAGTTATCATAATTCGTTTTATTGTAAAATCGAAACTAACATCATCATCGAATCGTTGCAAACAATGGTAATGACCTTGTAATCGGTTCGTTATCGTCGATCTCCTAAATTGCGGGCAGTTACGTTATCAAAGACCTTCTGACCAAACAATCTGCTCGCTTTTTCCCAACTATGTGGCGGTCGGCTTCCAGTCTAATCGGATGCAGTTGAATAGGTTAGGTACCAGTTTTATACATGACTGTCGATCTGACCACGGAACTCAAATTATTAGAAATTAGTGATAACACAGCGATCACAAATGACTGTTTCAATTATATATTATTAATTTAATATTTATAATATCATCAATTTACTATTATAATATTTATGTAGTAGATCGAAGTGGCGCTTCGTCGGTAGTTTGAAAAACATTAACACTTCAATGAGAGGGTTCTTATAAACAGACATACCTATTTTATTCATAAAATCAACCTGCCTAGCCTTTTCCCAACTATGTTGGGGTCGGCTTCCAGTCTAACCAGATGCAGCTGAATACCAGTATTTTCTATGGAGCGACTGCCTATCTGACCTCCACAACCCATTAACTGGGTAATACGATACCCCTTGGTAAGACTGGTTGTCAGACTTTCGGGCTTCTGACGACCCGTAACGGCTGTCAAAGATCCACGAATGACAGCCGAGACCAACGGCTTAACGAGCTTTCCGATGCACGGAGGAGCCTCGGTATGTAAATATGGTCACCCATCCACGGACCAACCCCGGCAAGCGTAGCTTAACCTGATGGATCGACCCGTACCTACGGATGTTATTACTAAGCCACGAGCTCCTCCTATATTTTATTCATAGTCACAAATAGTTGCTTTACGATCGATATTATTAACGAAGATAAAGGAAGTCCTTAAATGAGAACTAACATAAGTATGTTAGTTCTCATTTTATGTTTCGGGTTTTATTGATGAAGAAAACAAATTATGAGCGAAAGCACCGATGGACATACAATACTTAGATCAAAATCACAATGAGGCATTCTGTAAAGACTTATTCAATAAAAATTGCTACGTTTTCCAAGCAATTTTAACGAATTAACTATTACATTTTGATACTTGTGGAGAATTTTTGTTATTGCATTCGAGGCGGAATTAACACCCGAGCCACAGGCGAGGTTGTTTTTGAGCCTAGAACTGCAATAACAAATGTCCACGTGTATCAAACGATGTTTTTCAATACACTTTTGAAGAAATAAAAAAAAATAACGAAAAATATTTTTGTCAGGAATTAATTTAAATTTAAATATGATTTAAATTTTCATTTTTTTCCGCGCTTTGCTTTCGCCAGGTTGAAGGAGAAGCAAAGGTATAAAGCCGATAAACAGCCTAATATGAAAAATAGAAAATTCAAATATTTTTGAGTTTAGAACACAAATCAATGTTAATTTGTTCATAAACGTTTTTTTATTGTAATAATCATGGTTTTTGATGATTTTCTATTTTTAAACATTATTTAAATATTCAAAAAATATCAACGCCGTAAAGACTCTTAACTCTTTGCCGAGATTAAAAAAAAAACATTCACCTCCGAATAGAGGCGGGGTGAATTGGTGTGAATAGAGGCATGGCACCAATTTGGACTAAGTATAGGTATAAGTTATCTGTGGCAATTTTTATTCCCGCACACGTGTTAGAAAATGAAAAATCTCACGCGTGTGAAATATTGCATTGTGAACCTAATCGTAGTGCGATATGAACCAGTTTTCGAGGAAGTGTATTGAAATTTTTTTTGAGGACTATAGCAGTTTGGAGACAATCTTCTTTTTAGTTATACCAAGAAGTAGATCATTTCATACTTAAATAATTCCTTCGAGCCCTGACCTTATCATGAACGACATGTTTACGAAAATTATATTTTTATCTTAAACGTTAGGATCGCTTACAATGAAAATCGCATTTTTGTAAAAAAAATCGCATACAAACGACTAATCGGCGTTCATGGCTCGCAATTCATCACATATAATATACCATAATCTCACCATAATACACCACACACGCACACCACACCACACTACAGTACACTACACTACACTACACTACACTACACACACCACACTACACTACCCCACACCACACATTACTCCACATACAACAACAAGAAATTGTGTTATTTATTGTTAGTATTTAATTTAATTTATCAATTTAATTTAATTTTTTATATTTTTCACCAACTATTTTATTACCAGCACACAGTTAGTATAATATATAATACTGCAATCTTATGGAAGAGCGGAGTCTCCTAGTACAGGCATTTTTTGCTTAAAGGGAGGCTCCAAACACGTCTTAGTTTATAATATGCTAATTGTGCCCATAAACAATTTGAATTTGAATTTGAATTTGAATTCACTGAGACTAAAACATAAATTCTTCGGAAAACTCTCTGGTTTAAGGTATTATATTTATGCGCGAAATTATATGATGCGCAGAGGCAAAATGCTGAATCATTCACACCTAAATCAAAGGAGTAGCATGAGGACCATTGCACTTGTTAAACAGCCACATTGTCTTCAAAGACTTCTTCAGCAGGCCCTGGTGGTTGATTCAGGTGGCGAACTCATTCGCAAGCATTATTCAAAGCGGTTACAGTTCGTATTTAGCTGTTTTATAGAACCATTGGCAACCGCGTGACACCCCAGCTATTACACACGCGACAGCCGCTAGCCGAGCGGGCGATAGTGAGATCCGCGTGTGTCTCAGTCTCAAGTAGCGTTGCAAAACTTCGGAAGTATTCGTAATAATTATTATAATACCCCACTGAGCAGTTATATAAAGAAAATGAAGTCCTGTCAGAGCGTCAACTGTTTATATTGCACGTTCTGTTGAAACAGCATACCCTATTGGTTTATAATCCAATGCTGTCCAGGGGAAAAAGACGATATGACCCAGTGGAGCGCCATCATTACAATACTATTTTTGCAAGGCGATTCTTTTGCTATCTGGGTAGCTGTTTGTACAATAAAACTAATAAGGTGCTAAATATATTTAGTCTCACCAAGAATAAATGCAAAAAGAGGCTAACTGACTGGCTACTAGAGTTAAACTATAATGATATAATGTTTAAAATGTTATAATAAAATACCTCCCCACATACTCCAGCTGAATGAAAGGAAATTTAAATCTTGTATAAAACGCACACTATGCAGCCAGGCATATTATAAGTTGGGGGATTACATCGCTGACAAAAATGCTTGGCTGAATGCTTGTCCTGCTCCACAAGGACGCATTAATTAATTGATTAGCATTCGGATATATTGTTGGAGCTGCTGAAGATTAAGATGAGAGAAAACTTTCTTTGCATTGTTTAGATTCAATCTCTTAGTATTATATAATTGCATAGCACATGTGTGAGCACTATGTAGCTACTATTAAGCTACCTTTTACTGGGTACGTCTTTCACTGACTTGAGTGTGCCCTGGCGGTTGAGAGTATGTCATGCTCACTCAAATGTCTCGCTGGTGGTGGCGTGTGTGTTGGATCATTAAGTTCCCTTCAAAATGGTTGAGCTAATTGGTGCTGATCCATGCGTCATGTTCGTGAACGGGCGCCGTCAGTTGGGACTGGTCGTCTCTTAGTAGCCATGGCTTATTTTTAATTTTAATATTTAATTTAGTTGTTTTAGTTTTTATCTTTTTATTACGGACGCTTTTTAACGTGCACGTCTTTCTACATTGTTCTCACATGTATATTTTCAACTTGAACGATGTAACCAATATTTTGTAAAAATATTATGATTTAAAAGAGTGTCCGTGGAGTTTCTTGCCCGTTCTTCTCCATAGGGATCTACTACGCTTTGGAATGGGCAACTAGCTTCATCTTTCTGACTGACTGACCCATTGACAATTCAAAAGTGCCTGTAATTGGTTTATTTGAAATAAATGCTTTGAGTTTGAGTTTGAGTTTGATACTGAAAACATGCTTATGAAAACCTAAACTTACAATCACGCACTCTCACACACCCACACACTCACACACCCACGCATTCACCATACTACACATCTACTAACATTCGTCTCGCATTCTTAACCTTTAAATATTAATCAAAATAAATATTGTTTGATTCCTTACTACATTCTGTCAGCGCGCTTGGAATGCATAATTTACAAAATGAAAATGTAAAGAGTTGGGATCCTGGTGTCCTGAAACACAGGCCACGAGCCTAGCTTAGGCACCAGTCTCCCACAATATTGTATACCTACTTATTTGAATTGTGTATTCAGTGTCGAATCTAATCAATGTACTGTAATATATATACAAATTGTGGTGAGAAATAAAGTTGATTGATTGATTGAATTCGCAAATATTCAAAAGAATACTTCGATTTGAAGGAATACAACTAGTAAAAACTTATTACGTAAGTACTTATCTAAGTAGATGAAAAGAAATATTCGGAAGTTTCCAAATCGAATAATACTCAGATTTATGAATGATCGCGTAGTGCGTTCATTCATAAATCTTTTTTTTTTTTGGTTTTTTGGTACCTACATGTTGAGGTTTAGGGGTTTATGAGTTTATAAAGGGGGGCCAAATTTTCATTATTTTTGCGATAGGACACATCGTTTTCGAGATATAAGCAAAAGAAAAAAATAAACTCAGTAATCTACCTATGTATTTACCTCACTATCACTTTCACACCTAAACCACATACAAAAACTTATTACGTAAGTACTAATATAAGTAGATGAAAAGAAATATTCAGAAATTTTCAAATCGAATAGTACTCAGATTTATGAATGAACGCGTAGTAACATAGTCTCTGGCATTAACGCCATCTAGCGGTGAATATCAAACATTAATAGATAAGTACTCTATGCGTGACCGAATATGTACTTAGCTCGGCGAATAATTGCGAATACTACTCAAAGCTTCCGAATGCTTCCGCGAATAATACGATGGGAATACTTCGGAATATTACTCTCCGGCAACGCTAGTCTCAAGCGATCATAATATAGCGGTGACGGATGGACAGACGGAAGGACGGACGGACGGTTCTTTGACGGTGCGTGTCAGCAATTACACGGTGCGCCGAGTGGAGTGGGCAAAAGACGCGAGTCTTCTTCAAAAGACTAGCAGGAAGTGTTTGGCGCGGGATCGCATCCTCGCAGCGTGGGCGGCGTATGAATGGTTCATAGACGAACTGACTTAACAGCAAGTGAAAAGTCTCAAAAGTCACTCGCTGTTTGGGTGAACAATCGGCGCGAACACTCCACAAAAGAAAAGTTTCTATTATTATTCTTCACTTACCCAAGAATGACCTAACTCCTAAGGTCCCCCTTGCTACCGACAGGATCATAGCCAATGTAGACACGCCGCCTCCAGCGAAGATGTAGGCTTGCTTGGCGCTCCCCCCCGCTGCATTCACGTCCTTCCTCCGCCTCCAGAGAGGGGCACATGATGAGGCACACACAAAGATGCCGAAAACAATGCATTCCCACGCTAGCCACCCGGAATTCATGGTTCTGGAAAGAAAGAGATATAAAAAGTTTATCATTGTCCGAAAAGAGTGATTTTGAAAGAAAATCTTTATTTTCATAAGTGGAATTCTTCTTTAAAAAGGGCGACAATGCTTGCTTGCTATGCTTATGAATTATAGGCCCATCTCACTTGTAAGCCATGTTTAGACAAGCGCCATCTAATTTTAAAATATTTAGCAAACATTGACTTGTAAATGTTTACTAGTCAATTTTTGGTCAATAATTTTAAATTAGATGGCGCTGGCATTTCCTAGCTGACGATCCCTGAGCAGAAATGTCGATACAGTCTCAGAGGTCCTAGTCTCTTTTAAAGTCCAAATATTAATAAATGTGTGAGTAACACAGGGCCATGTCACGTCTGGTTCATGTGTAAATAAAGAATTTATTTGTGTCTTTTTTTTTGTGGATGGGAAATCATTAAATGCCCCCCCCCCCTCGCACTCGGTAGTCCTATTCTAGCCATATCATCTTTCACACAGTCCATCCAACGTTTTCTAGTCTTCCCCTACTCGTATAGCCATTCATACTCAAAACTTTCCTGACGACATTTTCCTCATTCCTCCGCATGACATGATCATAAGTTTTGTCATATGACAAATGATTTGTCACTTTCAGACTTCCTCATAAATACTATTTTTTTATTCTATCCATTCGCGTAGCACCACATATCCCTCTTATCATCTCAGCGACATGCAATTGCCTTTCATTCATTCCTTTTGTGGCCCTACATTGGGATCCATACAAGACAACAGGTCTAACCATTGTTTTATAAATCTTCCCCTTAAGTGTAAGGGGAATGCGGAAGTCGCAGATTGTTCCTGTGACCTGCCGCTATTTATCCATCCAGTGTTCAGTCCGGTCTACTTCCATCGCTTTGCACAAGATACTCTTATATATAAAATTCTCGTGTCACAATGTTCGTTCCCGTACTCCTCCGAAACGGCTTGACCGATTCTCATGAAATTTTGTGAGCATATTGAGTAGGTCTGAGAATTGGCTAACATCTATTTTTCATACCCCTTAGTGAACTTAAAAATTATTTATATGGCAAAACAACGTTTGCCGGGTCAGCTAGTATTAATCTAGATATTTTGTTTGTTACCTAGAGCCAACTGTCTGTGTTTTCATCCATATATAAGGTTAAATTAAACTACCAGTAGTGAAGGTTCACTTAATTTCGTGATGGGTATCAATACAATATCAAATCATCAGAAAACAAAAAAAAAAACACTTCTTAAAAATAAATAAACACATCAACTGTGTGCTTTAAATACGTATTTTTCAGATAATCCGGACACAAGTTTATTCACAACATATTATTATGACAATAATCTCTGTACATGCCCATTATAGAGGGCGCTATAATTACTATTGTTGCGAACATTTGAACATTAACAGAACGCCGCCATCTTTGATATTTGAACTAAGAACATATGTGTTCAGCTGTTTCGGGTCGAGAAAGGCATATATTAATTAATTGCGCTGATCATCATCTATTTCATCTCCAGTTCTAGAATCTAGTTATTCATCTATTTATACTACCATCCACCACCACCACCAGCCCATTATAATAATAATAAGTAGTAATAAGGTCGAAAAGTGGTGCTGATCACAAAGAAATATAAAAAAAAAGAAAGAAAAAGATAAAAAAAGAAAGAAAGAAAAAAAAAGAAAAAAAAAAGAAAAAAAAAAGAAAGATATATTAATGTAGATATGGAAAAGATATATTTGACGGTGCACGGTGACTTAGTTGATTTATTGTAACTATTTTAAAAATTGGAATCGATTATTTTTACTCTGTGGTTTAGAATTTATTTCTATGGTGGTATTTGTCATTCAGAGTGGGTAACACCGAATGGGGTTGTGAGTGTCAAGGCGACGGTGGGGATCACTTTGGAGGTGATCGTCGCGCAGAGTAAACACATAAATCCATTGGCTCTAAAAGCAAGATAAAAAGTTATTGTGATTTGACTTAATCAGTAAAAATATTGTAATCATTATTTCTTATGGTCAAGTTTTATTGCGATATTTGTGAGTAAATTAAGGACGCTGTTACAAATGGGTAGTCAAATCATTACTTTTATACACAAAAGTATGTTTATTAAATAAAATGCTTTGCGTTCTTAAAATGTTTTTTGGCCAAATTGTTGATAGATGTGCAAGGTACGATTCTGAACTATAAATATAATTTTAAATTAGATACAATCACATCACATCACACTAATTTAAAGGCGAAAGTTTGTGAGTGTGTGTGTTTGTGACTTCTTCACGCTCAAACGGCTAGACCAATTTTGATAAAATCCCCTTTAGGGGGTAGTTTAGAAAAACAGAAAATGACAAAAATCATAATTTACTGACATAAATATTAGTGCCAAGTTTCAGGTTTATTAACTCAAGGAATAAAAATTTTTATACAAACTTCCACCCCTTATTTCACCCCTTTACGAGGTGAGTTTCCCAAAATCCTTTCTTAGCTGACGTCTTCTACTCATAATCTACCTGAGTGACAAATTTCATCTTCGTAGGTCCAGTAGTTTTTGAGATTTTGTGTTTAATCAGTGAGTGAATGAATGAATGAATGAGTGACCTTTCGCTTTTATACAGGGTTACTGGTAATTCGACGTATATCTGTCAGGGGCTGATAAGGGGGCCAAAATGCAACAAATTGAACCCTCCATATGTATGGCCAAAATTCAAGTTTTCGAGATATTTGAATTTTAAGAGTTTTTCGATATTTACCCAAAATTTGACATTTAATTCCAAATAAAAAAAAATACATATTTGAATGGGTACCATTAAAAATGATGTTGTAGCTGGCACTTCAAATAAGCTATGGACATAATTAAAACTACTTAATTTAACAAAATAATGAGCGATTTAAGAATAATATCTTATTAATATTTTCATTTTACGCTTCAAAAATGTTGTCTCGTCACAAAAATTACTATGACATTAATCGTACAAATAACTAAAATAACTTGCCTATTCTGTAAGCTTTCCAAAAGGGTATAAAAGTTAATTTTAAAATACATCATTCGTGGCATGGCATGTGTTTGAATCGAACAAAAACTAGGACATTAATCGTACAAATAACTATTTGTACGATTAATGTCCTAGAATTTTTTGTGACGAGACAACATTTTTGAAGCGTAAAATGAAAATATTGTTAAGATATTATTCTTATATCGCTCATTATTTTAATTATTTTGTTAAATTAAGTAGTTTTAATTATGTCCATTGCTTAATTGAAATGCCAGCTACAACATCATTTTTAATGGTACCCATTCAAATATGTATTTTTTTTTTATTTGGAATTAAATGTCAAATTTTGGGTAAATAACGAAAAACTCTTAAAATTCAAATATCTCGAAAACTATTGAATTTCGGCCATACAATATGGGGTTCAATTTGTTACATTTTGGCCCCCTTATCAGCCCCTGACGGATATACGTCGAATTACCAGTAACCCTTTTTTTTTTTTTTTTTTTTTTTTGTGGATGGGAAATCATCAAATGACTTCTCCCGCTCTGGGCAGAGGCGGGAGGGCGTGTCAGACTTTTACTGACTAAAACCCACCCATGTTCCTTCAGCTGCCCGTGCCAGGGCCACGGTATCTCTTTCGAACTACCCGCGACCCCGGCGGCATCGGCCCAATTGACCCCGTCACTGCTGACATCTCTTTGAGGCGCGCGTGGAACACAACGCGCCGTCGACCCGGGCCTGGTCCTTACCGGACGGCGAGCTGCCCATTACTCGTCGTCCGCAAGCCCGCGCCTACGGTGGCCGGGAATCGGCAATCGATTCCCGCCGCCCAGGGCGTCTCCTACGGCGGCTAGGAGCGCGAGGGCGCGGCTGTTGCCTCTCCCTCACGCGTTCCGCTTCCTCCTTCGCGAGCATTACTGCTTCGCAGAAGGAGGTGACGGCTTCCCATGCACTCTCGCTCCGCACCATGGCCTGGACCAGGTTTGGACGCGAGAGATCGCTGCCGCCGATCGCCTCCGTGAGAACACGGCGGTGCTCCGCCCAAGCCGGGCAGACCTCCACTGTATGCTCCACCGTGTCCTCCGGGCGATCCACACAATGGTGACACCCGGGCGTTTCCTCCCGCCTTATCCGAAACAGGAACCTCCCGAAACAACCGTGTCCGGTGAGGACATGCGTCAGGCGGAAGGTGAGGACGCCGTGGCGCCTCTCCAACCACTCCTCAAAGAGGGGACTTATCGCCGCAATTGTGGCGTGCCCAGCGCTGGGTTGCGACAATCGCACTCTCCATGTCGCCATGAGATCCCGCCGGAGCTCTGTCCGCTGTACCGTGATTTCTCGCGGCAGCGGAGTTACGCCCCGGCGTTTCACCTCCTCGCGCCACTCCCACACGTGCGCGAGGACATTACCAGTAACCCTGTATAGATAAAGATTGATAGCTGATTATGAATAAGATTATTCATTTAAGCTAATCATAATAAATTACTATCTTCTTGAAGACAACTGCTTTCATAACATTTCTTTTTGTTATTTAAATAACTTGAAGTTTCCATTTATAATAATAGATTTTATTATTGCGTCACTCTTCACAGATTATTTCGCACAGTCTAAGATAGTTTATAAAACATCATGTTATTTTACAAAAATATTTAAAACTAACTGTTGCTCACGGCTTCGCCCGCGTGGATGTCAATACTTCCCTATTTGAATCAGAATTTGTACACAATTTCATGGGTTTTAATATTTTGCGCGGAACAATGAATACCAAAATAACAGTTTTTTGCTAAAAAAAAAGCTGTTATTTTGACATTACAAAAAGACACCATACAATTGTATTTATTCGTACCAATTTTGCAGGGACTTTCACTGACAGATAGGTGATATCATAAAGAGTAACTTAGGCTACTTTTATTTTAGAAAAAGAATCAGGGTTCCGCGCAAAAAAAATAAAACCCATGAAATTATGTACAAATTATGTAAAAAGCTGCTATTTTGACATTAAAAAAGACTACAATTTTATTTATTTGTATAGATATAAAGATGTATAGACTACACCGTGATATTTTTATAGTGTCCGTGGAGTTTCTAGCGCGTTCTTCTCCATAAGATTCTACTTACTACAGTTTGGAATGGGCAACTTCATCTTTCTGACTGACTGACGATCCCTTGACAATTCAAAAGTACCTGTAATTGTTTTTTTTTTTATATATATATAGGTATGACCTTTATTGTCCTACTGTAAGATCTCTCAGTAATTGTTTTAATGGGAAATAAAACTGTCAAATTAGTTCCGCGTAGATGGCGCTAAGTGTTTGTCATACTTTCATTCATCTGTCAGTGGAGTTCCTTGCTGAAAACTTTGTCAAGTGATCGTACTAAGTATTTTTTCTTGTCGCCGATTGGTAGCATTGGCTTCAAGATGACTTTGACAAGTGACAAGCACACAGCGCTCTCTTGCGGCGAAGCTTCCGACCCCATTTAAATAAATGCTTTGACCGAATTTGATATTGTTTTTGACCGAATATGGTTCCAGGACAGTCTGCCACACGTCTCTGGGAACAGTTTGACTTTGACAGAGCCTTTGTATCGTAGCAGGTATTCATAATTCAAGTGTTCCTGACATGTGTTTGATTGTACCATTTAATAATAAGTGTACTTCAGAGTTGGAAAAAATATAGAAGACATTACACTATAGTAAACCAACTCTAGCTATACTACTCATAAATACAATAAAAGTATAAAAAGGTATATACCGTATTTTATTTTTCTTTCCGGACAGCCCTAGTACTCGGTTAAGCGGCGTAGGTATGTTACAGATGAGAAAGCACACAAAGTAATAACAACTCCCAAGCGCGGCGGTTAAGTGCAATTTAGCTTGCGCGTAGGGGAGAACTGATTTTGTAGGCTATTATAAAAGCGGCTTTCTTCAAGATCAAAGGAGTGCAACTTCTGTTCGTTAGTACTATTATTAATTACTAGCTGCGTCCCGCGGTTTCACCCGCTTAGACCGGTATAAAAAGTCTCTGTGTTAATCCAGGGTGTCAGCTACCGACATACCAAATTTTATCAAAATTGGTCCAGCCGTTTGAGCGTGGTGAAGTCACAAACATACAAACACACACACAAACTTTCGCCTATAAATTAGTGTCATGTGATGTGATTGTATCTACTTTGTATACTAGGTACTTAGATTAGTAGGTACAGTCACTATTAGTAAAGCTCACACTTAAGGACGCTATTACAAATGGGTAGTCAAATCATTACTTTTTTACACAAAAGTATGTTTATTAAATAAAATGCTATGCATTCTTAAAATGTTTTTTGCCCGAATTGTTGATAGATGTGCATTGTACGATTCTGAACTATAAATATAATTTTATTATATTACCATGTAAACTTCCACCGAAAATTGGTTTGAACGAGATCTAGTAAGTAGTTTGGTTTTAATACGTCATAAACTACAATAACTTTTATATTATGTTACTTGCTGCTACGGAACCCTTCATGGGCGAGTCCGACTCGCACTTGGCCGCTTTTTTTAAATTGTACCTATACCATTTCTCCAGTATGACAGTATGATTGAGACTTATGTAGGTTACTAGGTAATTATTAGGTTAATTATTGTAATTGGTGTATAACCGTTTTAATTAACTATAAATAAATAAATAAATAAATACCTCCTGTCCATTTCCTAAGACCAGTCGTAATACCTTTAAGAAATGCAATGCAATCACATTGAAAGAAGAATGGTTATATCAATGAATAATGTATGATTCATAAATTGTCCGATACCTATAGAATTGGATGACGATTGTTGAGAGAGGTCATGTCAAGCAAAGAACGGTTTTGCACATTAAGGTACTCGTAATATATTTACATGATTCAACAAAAACATTCACTTTGGAAAAAAGGTGTAAAAAATATTGAAAATATCTAAAATCCCAACTACAGTTATGAAATTCATAACCTTATATTTTTTACGGCTGATTTTTCAATAGGTAGATAACTTTTACCTGAAGAATAAACGTGACAGTTCGACAGATTTTCTATACAAAAGCTGTCAAACCGCCATATTTATTCCTCTGATAAAAAATATCTATCGAACAATCAGCCCATAGTGTGTTACATTTTTAGAAGCGTCTCTTCAAGCTTCAATTTTGATACCCCATATGGTCATGGTAATAGAATTTATTTTACAAGACAAGTTTTGTTTCTATAAAATCAAAATGGCGGATTTGTCTAAAAATCCGCCATTTTTAACCGACTTCAAAAAGGAGGAGGTTATCAATTCGTCGGAACCTTTTTTTTTTTTTTTTATGTATGTTCCCCGATTACTCGAAGATGGATTTTTTTGTTTTATTCGAGAGGGTATACATCACAGTTGGTCCCATATAAAATTGATTAACTTTGCTTTGGTAGTTTTTGAGTTAACTTCAATAATGCGTATTTTTTCCCCACTTTTATATGGATGATGTTCTAGTTTGTTTTGCAGATAGTGGTATTAGAATTTGTGTGGGGTAGGTACACAACTAAAAAGTGAAAAATAAAAACTTTTTGACAAAAAAATACAACCGATTTCCAAAAACAACACTACAAAGTGAAAAATAACTTTAATTTCGGAAGTCGGTGGCAAAAAACGAAAATACATTTAACACCGACACCGACACCGACACCGACACCGACTTCCGAAATTAAAGTTATTTTTCATTTTGTAGTGTTGGTTTTGGAAGTCGGTTGTATTTTTTTGTAAAAAAGTTTTTTGATTTTATAGAAACAAAACATAGCCTATCACTACCGCGCGACCTATCTACATAGACGAGTCCTCATGTATTTCAATTTATCGAACTGCTATGTTGTTTATCATTTGGGGGATAATATATATATACCTAAAGAATCCCACATACATAGATACGCGTGAATAACATAACCGCCTTAGCTGTCGCCGGGTATCGCCGACATCGAATGATGTAGTACTTTTCAATCACGATTTTGTTTTTTATTTGGAGGGGCTCGTAGCTAAGTATTAACATCCGCACGGGTCAATCGATCAGGTTCGGCTAAGCTTGCCGTGGTCTGTCCGTGTATGGGTGACCATCTTTACATACCGAGACTCCTCCGTGCCTCGGAAAGCACGTTAAGCCATTGCGTTCCGGTTGTCATTCTTGGATCTTTGACAGTCGTTAAAGGTCATCAGAAGCCCGAAAGTCTGACAACCAGTCTTACCAAGGGGTATCGTGTTATCGAAATTGATAGGTAAAAGTGAACCGTCTAATTCTGGTGTTAGGTTTTCGTATGGCAACCAGCACCATCGTCACGTGCTCTTTATAATAGATACACGCCTTAGAATACAAAGAAATAACTCATGAATATGTATGGAAAAAGTTTATCCTCATTTTCCATCAACTAATAATAGGTAAACTTAGGAAAGATACGGAAGTACATGCATATTCTTACAATATGATTGAAAAGGTCTTTGTTTTACAGTACTATTGGAAATGATAATGCAGATAATACGTTATTATCGGATTGTATTAATTGACGTAGGAAGGAAGAAAGCTGAATGGAAACTATAGAAATGAAGACGTTTATAAAAACAGAAACAGAATCGTTTACTAACTGTCACGATTTCACGAGACAAACACAATAATGTACCAACAATAAAGCTGAATAGTTTGTTTCTTTGTTTGTTTGAACGCGCTTATCTCTAGAACCATCAGTCGGATTTGAAAAATTATATTTGCATTTGACAGTCCAGTTCTTGAGGAAGGCTATAGGCTATTTATCATCAAGCCATGATCTTTAGGAGCTGAGCAAAAAGAAAAAAAGTCAGAAAGAACGCTTCTAAAGTGGTTGCCTATACGCCAGCGCAGAGAGCAAAGGGCGCTGACCACCTTGTTTTCATTTCTTGACTCTCCCTCTTCCCCTAGTTATCTAGCTCCCCACTTTCAGTACATTTGCGCCAACCACAATAGAAATCTACGTTCATCTCACAATCGTCTTCTTCTATGTCCCACTCACCGTACATACTTCATTCACTCTTCTTTCTTCATTCAGTCCATCTCTCTGTGGAATGCGCTTCCTCAGGAAATCAGGATGGTAACCAACCGATTATACTTTAAAGTTAAAGTTCGTGAGCACATTCGCAAGAAGTTGGCAGTATCATCACAACGGTAATGTTTTTCCCATTGTTTGTCTTATTTGTTTTAGTTTATTCGTGTATATTTATTTGTGCTTATATTTATATATAATTAGGTATACATTATTATATTTATAGTTTGTAATAGGTATATGAATATCTTTATATTTGAATAAATATTTATTCCTTAATTTTTCATCATTGCACCTGCCACTGTTTGTCTCTGCATCACCCAAAGGTTGACTGGTAGAAAATGCCTATGGCATTAAGTCCGCCTCTGTAAATTTGTGTGCTTGAAGTATTAAATAAATAAATAAAGAACGCTAAGCGAAAACGAAATAATAGCGTGGGCAGGTAATGCGAGGCGTCGGGGTGGATCAGGGGAACAAGAAATTTTACGCGGACAGAAGCTAGTACATTATAAAGTCATTATTAAAACATGGGTCAAGAGTAGTGCAGCAATGCTTAAGCTGATATCAGACGTTTCACTCTAAAATGACGCGCCCCACTATTTAAATTATGCGTACACTTCGGTAAATGCGGTAGTGGGGCGCGTGATTTCAGAGTGGACAAGCTCTATTCATAGCTGGTGAACTATTCTGTAAAAATCTCACCGCAAAAACTTAGGTGAGGTAAGTTACTTAGTTTTTACGGTGAGATTTTTACAGAATAGATCGCCAGTCACTCGAGTGAACCATTCACTCGGGTGATGCATCAGCTTTACTAGTACCTACCTAAATGTGTGCTAAACATTGAAACAGACAGACGGAAAGACTTACTTTCGCATTCATAAAATTTTAAATAGTATGGATGGCGTAGGTACGAGTACCTATAGGAACCAGAAGACCCGTGATCTAGAACTCGTGCAGTACCTGTGCACTTGCATAGGTATGTTCCTAGTCACATCACGGAGTACTTAAGGGGGATGCGCTGTAGTAGCCCGCGAAATTCAAATTTTCTTGCGTTTTATGCAATTTGCAGGTCCGTGTCAGGTTGTATCTTGATCAAAATATGATACGCGGGAATAAAACATATGTATTTATATAATTTTAACCATGAAAATCATCAATACATCTCTCCAAGTTAGATTTCGTGCAGATTCGTCGAACGAACGAAATCTGACGACTCTGCACGAATTCTAACTTATAGAGATGTATTGATGATTTTCATGGTTAAAATTATATAAATACATATGTTTTATTCCCGCGTAACATATTTTGATCAAGATACAACCTGACACGGACCTGCAAATTGCATAAAACGCAAGAAAATTTGAATTTCGCGGGCTACTACAGCGCATCCTCCTTAATGAAGAATCTACTACCACGAAACTCAGAGTTGTCTTCAATGCATCTCAGAAAACTAAAACGGGATGCAGCCTGAACGGCTTACAAGAAAAAGGCTCCAACCTACAAAATGATATCCAATAACTTTTCATAAAATGGAGAACTTACAAATACGCTCTTACAACTGACATCGAGAAAATGTACCGATGTATCTAACTGTCTGAGGAACAACACATTGGAATGACCAGACTGATCGCATTTGCAAAAATTATAACTAGCGGACCCTGATTTTACATAATGCTTGGAGCATACTACTTCGTCTGTGCTTGGAGCTGACAACTGAACTTACAGACCTTCACATCAAATCGGTGTACGGAGTAAACTACTACAACCCGTACATTTATGGTCCTTCGAGCCGGATGTATGCACCTGTCAATACTACATTTTATGGAGCAGTTTAAAAGCTTTATTTACCAAAATATAGGTAAATCACGGCAAATCTACCACATTCATGCCAAAAGCAATAGGCACTTACTTTTAATAAGTTCTTAGTAAATCCGTCGAATCTTTGCCAAATATTACGAATGTTCTCAAATCGAGTGTGCACCGCGTTTGTTTTGATGGAAAATCCCAATTTGAACGCAAATGAATACAGAATGGCGTAAATAAACGTATGTGAAATACGTTTATTTACGCCATTTTGGATTCGTTTTAAATTTATTGCTCTCTTTATAATTGATGAAAACTTAGCTATGGATTGAATAGATTAGTGTTGATTAGTAAGAGAATTATTTAAATGTTAAAGCGGAGCTATCTTTGCAATGCATGTATTCCGAACAACCAGACAGGAGAAACGGTAAACAAAAAAGAATTAATTTGACACATAAGGTAGAACGTCGCGTTCGTCAACATGAAGGTTGCGTTCATATTATTTCTTCAATAATCAACAGTATAAACTAGTAGTACAGCAGTGCTATTCTGTACAAATATCACCGTGAAAACTTAGGTGAAGTGAGCGTGGAGTGAGCTGTCAATAGTGTCAATCCTTAGGCATCAGGTAGAATGACAACTCACTTCACCTAGGTTTTCACGGTATGAGATTTGTACAGAATAGTACTGCTGTACTGTAGTATAAAGTAACAATTATGAATTTATTACAATTTTCATATACTGAATCCATGGTAACAGGTTACGCGTCGCCACCCTGTATATTTTTTTTTTTGTAATTTATTTATTTATTTATATATTTGCTCTCATGCACATCACACATTTTACAATGTTACCGTCGGTTTTTGTACATGAACCCTGTCAGGGCGTTGCAAAACACAATGTTGGTTTGCTGTCGAGTTTGTAGACATTAATTAATTAACATAAAAATTAAATATGATAACATAAAATAAAATGAGTAACATTAACTAACATAATTTTGGAAAAATATTTTGTTAGGTCTAGATGTCGTTAGAATTACCAAATAATAATAAAAACAAAATAAAATACAATAACACACTAGCACAGATACAGTCTTTAAGTCAGCTGGTATTAATTTAGTAGGTAGGTAGTCAAATTAACAATAATAATAGTTGATAGTTACAATCATGTCATGTCAATATTCGTTGTAAGTAATAAAATTGAATAATGGTATGTCATTTGCAACACAAAATAAAATAAAAACATAGGTATTTAATGTCACTCGCATAAAGAAAAAATAAAAATAGAAAAATATATAAAAGTCATTAGTTAAGTACGCACAAGCTACATTAGAATTAATTAATAATTGTTACTTCATACCTACTACAGTAATATATTTTCAATACACTTCCTCGAAAACTGGTTCATATCGCACTAGTACAATTAGGTTCACAATGCAAAGTATTCCACACGCGTGCGATTTTTCATTTTTCATGTTTTTTTTTTTAATCTCGGCAAAGAGATATGCGTCTTTACGGCGTTAATATTTTTTGAATATTTAAATAATGTTTATAAATAGAATATCATCAAAAACCATGATAATTACAATAAAAAAAAAACGTTTATGAACAAATTAACATATATTTATGTAAATTTTGAAGGTGCAAATAAACATTTTTTTTTATTTTTTTTTTATTTGTGTTCTAAACTCAAAAATATTTGAATTTTCTATTTTTCATATTAGGCTGTTTATCGGCTTTATACCTTTGCTTCTCCTTCAACCTGGCGAAAGCAAAACGCGGAAAAAAAAAGAAAATTTAAATCATAGTTTCCTGATATAAATATTTTTCGTTATTTTATTTTATTTCTTCAAAAGTGGATTGAACAACGTCTTTTAATACACGTGGACATTTGTTATTGCAGTTCTCGGCTTAAAAACAACCTCGCCTATGGCTCGGGTGGTAATTCCGCCTCGAATGCAATAACAAAAATTCTCCACTTGTATCAAAATGTACTATTTTACCTATACAAAGATATATGCCTGTAAACAAACAAACACACATATTACACACAAACACTTGTGTCGGTCTAGCTCTCAATCGGCAAGTGTGCAGAGTCAGTATCATATTATCTGTGGCAGAGTATAACGTGTGAGAAGGAACTTCGTTCCAAAATTGTTTATTATCTTTTTCATAACATAATAACTGTTTTGTTTGCCAGTTCTATTTTGTCACAGAAACACGTACATATAAAAAAGACAAATTGAATACGTGATGCTTGCTTGATTGATTGCGTGTGGCCGAAACATGCACTCGAAGTAGATGTTTGTTATTGATCCAAAAACCGTAATTAATGCAGGTCAATAAAATTAGAGTAAGGCTAATAATAATGCAAGTCAAGGCATTAAGGCGAGATAAGTGACTTTTAATGTCACTAACTAATTTTTAATTTTATAGACTTAAAACTAATTTTAAACTAAAAATCACATCTAAACGAGTAGTTTTGATTTGGAAAAATATATGTTAAATTAGAGCATTTTCTTAATAACTTAATATGTGAATATTTTAGATTATGTTTATATTATATAGTGTAATTAATTTGTAAAGTTATGTCTAACGCGAATAAAAAACTTTTTTACAAAAAAATACAACCGACTTCCAAAATCAACACTACAAAGTGAAAAATAACTTTAATTTTGGAAGTCGGTGTCTAGTTAAATGTATTTTCGTTTTTTGCCACCGACTTCCGAAATTAAAGTTATTTTTCACTTTGTAGTGTTGTTTTTGGAAGTCGGTTGTATTTTTTTGTAAAAAAGTTTTTATTTTTCACTTTTTAGTTGTGTACCTACCCCACACAAATTCTAATACCACTATCTGAACCAAAAACTAGCGAAGCAAAGTTAATCAATTTTATATGGGTCCAAAACAAAAGGTTCCGACGAAATGAGAACCTCCTCCTTTTTGAAGTCGCTTAAAAACTGAGAATCACGCAAAAACAATCAAGAGTATTTTTATGCAACCTTCGCCATTTTAAAAATAATTTAATTATTTATCTTTTATTATACGTTTTTTAATATTTCCACAACCCAGTTGCTGGGTTGTGGAGGTCAGATAGGAAGTCGCTCTATGTAAAATACTGGTATTCAGCTGCATCCAGTTAGACTGGAAGCCGATCCCAACATAGTTGGGAAAAGGCTAGACAGATATCAATCTACAAAATATATTATATTAAAACACGTATCATCATCATACGTGTTTTAATATAATATATTTTGTTCTATGTGTAATAAATTAATAATGCATGTTATTTGGGATAGCGCTCCTTGATGGGCGAGTCCTATTACTGGTGGACGTACGATGCACTGCATGAAAAAATTCCAGAAAGAAAATTTTACTTTAAAAAAAGTAAAAAAAAGAAGACTTCAAAAAACTTAAAACAAACAAAATAACTTTCATAAAAAAAACATAACAGATTCTGAAGTCAGTGCCAAGCTAAGGTGCATAAAAAACTTGATGACACCGAAGTTGTTAAGTTTTTTATGAAAGTTATTTTATTCGTTTTAGGTTTTTGAAGTCGGTTTTTACTTTTTTTATTAAAGTAAATTTATTTTTCCATTTTTAGTTGGATACAATTAGATACATACTTAAGCCCAAGACGAACGAAAAGAAGAATCAAAAAATCCGCTTAGAAATAGCGGAGATACAGTATATTTATGCATATAACTTCGTACATACCAAAAATACCTAATGTAATATACACTAAAACCTTCCTGAAAGTATGTAGATCAAGTTAGTGAAAGAATCATCAAATTTGGTTCATTAGTTTTAATAAAATCATGGACAAACAAACATACATTCATACATACAGGTCGAATACAGAAACTCCTTTTTAACCGACTTCAAAAAAGGAGGTTCTGTATTCGACCCGTATGTGTGTATTGTAGTGTTACAAACACTACATAATGTTTATTATATAACCTCGTTATTTAAAAAAGTTTATGAACCTTTTTTATGAACCAATTCTTGGCATGCTATTTTTCACATTTTTTCTTTTAGTCCTGGAGATCCGTGATGCACGACGGTGGAACTTCTCGAAGTCGGTTTTTACTTTTTATAAAGTAAATTTATTTGAAGTCAGTTACAAACCCAATAACACTTTGCCCGACCCGGAAATCGTACCTAGGACCTCATGCTCATCAGTAGCTCTTGCAACCACAAGACTAACGACAAAGACGTAGTTGCAGTTTCAACCATTATCCCTAAATTAACTTCTACTATTGCGCTTCCTTGTGAAGACCGCAGGAATCCGCTGGATGCGGGAAGCACAGAACCGGTCCAAGTGGCGGTGCTTGGGGGAGGCCTACGTCCAGCAGTGTGGACGTCTTTCGGCTGAAATGATGAAGATGATTTGCGCTTTCCTATTTCTAAGCTGTCCATTGCTGTATCCAGCTTCACCCGTTACTTTGTAAGATGATACATCACACCCATACATGACACATTCCAAGACTTGTAAGTAAGAAAGTATTTATCATTATCAAACGCAAGGATACATTCGATTTGTTTCTGTATTTGCTGCATCTGTCAAAGAAACTGTAAGGGTTAGGTAAAACTGCAAGCGATTAATAATCAAATCAAACCATTTATTTGCTTGAATATGGGTGCATAAGGTTATACATTATATCCTACCTTCACAGATGTGCAATTAATATCTGTTAGATATAATTAAAGATAAAGAGAGAGAATAGAGAATCGACCAACTATGTCCAACTGTATTGGGGTCGGCTTCCAGTCTACCCGAATGCAGCTGAATACCAGTATTTTACATGGAGCGACTGCCTATCTGACCTCCACAACCCAGTTACGGGGTAATATGATACCCCTTGGTAAGATAAATTGTCAGACTTTCGGGCTTTTGACGACCCGTAAAGACTGTCAAATATCCACGAATGACAGCCGGGACCGGGGTTCCTTCGTGCCTCGGAAAGCACGGTAAGCCGTTGGTCCCGGCTGTCATTCGTAGATCTGTGACAGTCGTTACGGGTCGTCAGAAGCCCGAAAGTCTGACAACCAGTCTTACCAAGGGGTATCGTATTAGTATTCTTCATTAGTAACCACCCAACATAGTTGGGAAAATTCAAATTTAAATTCAAAAATTTATTTCGGATAACATCCATATCATATACACTTACGAAAACTATGTTAGTAACTCTAAAATCACAAATCAAAAATCAAAATTAAATTCAATTACAATCAATGTACCTATATTAAACAGAATCAAAACAAAATTAAATTAAAATATTCTGATCCTAAAAGAGAAAATTAACATGTGTTGTTAATTTTCTCTTTCAGGATCAAAATAATAATTTGGGCAGTGTGATTTCACTGGGAAAACCTCGACGCAAAATATTTCCCTGAAGTGCCAACTTCAAAGTCCAGCTTTTTCCTTAAGTGTAACAGAAACAATTACGTTTTTCTTTTAAAAGGACTTTTTTAAATAATAATATTCACATAACAGCACACCTTGTTTCCCCGAAGGGTTGAGCAGAGGTGTATCTATAGTACACCCGTATTTCGCCAGTTATGGGGGGCGAGCCTATCGCCATCAACCGGGCACAAACCAATAATATTCCTAGGTACTTATTAAATAGTTTTTTTTTTATTTTTAAACCCTTGACATCTGTAGTATTCTGAATTTATTTTATTTTTATTTTTCTTTTTTGTGTATAATAATTTTGTAATGTTATTTTAATAATTATTTAATTAGTGTACGGAACCGTACATTACTTTAGCGACTTACGCGCCGTGCATTCTGCACACACAGCATTTGTACCTATTATTGCAAATAATATGTAAAAATATATTTAATTAAATCAGTGTTTTTCGAACATTCAAAGCGGTCGGTTTTATTTCATCATCCCAATAGAATCGCCCCGTTATCATATCATTAAGTGTAGGGATCCCCTACATTTATTTTGGTCCTTCGAGCACCTCGTGCAGGACCTCGTCGCGGTACTTTGACGCAGCGCGCGTGCTGGTCAGAGGCACAGTTCGGACTCAAGGTTCTGTGATCAAACCAGTGTGGACTCATTCAGTGAAGCACACTCTTGACTTGAGCAAATCTAGCTTAGGTCAACAGCACAGTCGCGGTAATCATATCACGGCGTGACATCAACATCCTCGGGCTCTATAGAGCTCATCATCGGGCGGCGCGAGGGTTCAGCGTCCACTATCAACCTCTTCGGGAGCATTATCAGGTGCAGACAGCTACGTGGATCATCATTTAACCAAGTAAGACTGTTCCTTTACCTACATCATGGAAACTATTTTTGCCCGTCAATCTGAAATCATCGCCAATTTCACTACAATCAAGGTGAACTTTAACAAAGACTCGGATTCTCGCAAGAATGCCGAATACTTGAAGAAACGGTTAGAGACGTTAGACAACCTCTGGGGAGAGTTCGACCAAAATCACCAAAAAATATCTGAGCATGAAAATTTGGCGGTTGAGTATTTCCTTAACAACATATATCAAAAGGGTAAAGACTATTATCAATCAACTCGTAATCTTATATCGACTTACGGCAAATCAACAAAATCTACTCAACCAGATGGAAAGTTAGACGAATTGTTATCATTGCAACGCACTAATTTTAGGGCTTTTAATCGACTAATCAAGGGCATCAAAGTTGATCAAATAATAGATAAATGGGAACTAGAAGATGAGCTCAAAAACGTTCAAGCTAAGTGGGCAGTTATTGATGTTCAACACTTGCAAATCGATCATATACTAGCTGGTGGAGATATATCATACGACGAGGAGTTTAATCATCATGAATCATCCTACAAAGCTATCAAACGTGAGTTGAATAGGAAAATCTCATCAACGACTCACTTAGAAAAATCAACTCCGCACATTGAAATACCGTCGTTCAGCGGGAACTACATACAGTGGCCAACCTTTTATGACTTGTTCATGGAGACAATTCATAACAATAACTCTATCACTAAAGCTCAGAAGATGCAGCACCTTAAGGGAAAACTTAAGGGTGAAGCAGAACGCCTCATCTATCATCTCCATATTTCATCAGAGAATTATGATACTGCGTGGGAGATCTTATTACATCGGTACAACAACTCTCAAGTTCTTTTTACGAATCAAATCGAAATGTTCCTCAATCAACCCAACATTCAGAAGCAATCAGCATTTGAAATCAAAAGGTTGTATGATACCTCAACCGAATGTATTCACGCGATTCACAATCTCGGCGTTGATACAAATACGTGGGATCCGTTGTTGGTTCATTTATTGTGCAAAAAGCTGGACCCAGAAACTTATGCTGACTACAAGGAATCACGTAGGACACCTCGTGATCTACCAAGGTTGGACGAGTTAATGGCATTCCTCGAGAGTAAGTTTACCGCTCTTGAGCCCATTCATAAAAACGATAAGGAACCCTCACCATCAAGCAAACGAAACCCAAATCAATCAAAGACCACAAATAACTCTAATAAGCAAAACATTTATAAAGGTTACATTAACAAAAATTATCAAGCCATCATTACTCAAACTTCAAAATGCTCTGTATGCAATTCAAATCACGCTCGCAATTTGTTTTCGTGCAAAAAATTCATGAATATGACACCAGACGTGCAATTAAAGACGGTGACAAACTCAAATATTTGTCGAAATTGCCTATTCAGTCACGATGGAAGTCAATGCACTTCGACAAAACGTTGCAAAACCTGTCAAGGTGATCATCACACAATACTCCATGAAGCATGTGTCCCATCATCAAAATCTGCTTCTCAAGCATCATCATCATCTGCAACGACCGCTTCGTCATCAAAATCATCAAACAAGCAACCTAATGTTAATCATGTCGCAGGAGATGACGAAGAGTTATTGCTGACCACGCTGTCCATCAATGTCAGGTGTTCTGATGGCAGCTATGTGACCCTTAGGGCTCTCTTAGATCAGGGATCACAAATATCATTAATATCGGAAAACGCTGTACAGCGGTTAGGGTTGCAACGTCGAAGATACAACGCATCAGTAACTGGAATAGGTGCCGATGCTAGGCAAAGCAAAGGACGGGTATCAATCGACTGTCAATCAATCTACGGTGACTATCAATTTACTACAGAAGCACTAGTTCTGTCAAAGGTCGCTAACTCCTTGCCTGGTATACCATTCAAAAAACAATCATGGTCTCATATCCAGCATCTTCAATTAGCAGATCCCGAATACAACGTGTCGAAGCCAATTGATATTCTCTTGGATGTGAGTATCTATTCTCAAATCATCATGGACGGTCTCATCAAAGGTCCAGCACAGGCTCCGATTGCGCAACAGACGACACTCGGATGGATCCTGTCTGGCAACGTTCGCACATTTAATTGTCATATTGTAACGAATGACTTATCAGATCTATCAAAATATTGGGAGATAGAGGACGTTGATACATCATTAACATCTCTTACCAACGAAGAGCAGTATTGTGAAGAGTTTTATCAGCAAGCTACTCGTCGTTTGGACACTGGTAGATACGAGGTTGGCATACCCATGAAACCCGAATATGAAAATCAGCTTGGATCATCTAAATCAAAGGCTATTGCACAATTCAAACAGTTGGAAAGAAAAATGTGCAATAATGAATCATTTTCAGAAAATTATAAAACATTTATGTCTGAATATCAACAACTGGGTCACATGTGTATTGCCAATAATGTCGACGAATCAAAACGTGCCTTCTACCTACCACATCACGGCGTAATGAAATTAGATTCAACAACAACAAAACTTAGAGTTGTTTTTAATGCGTCGGCGAAATCTACATCAGGCAAAAGCCTAAATGATATCATGTGTTGCGGACCGAATCTTCAAAAGGACCTCATGACACTCATCTTAAACTGGAGAACCTATAGTTATGTTATCACGGCGGACATAGAAAAAATGTTTCGGCAAATATTCATCAGACAGTCAGATCGTCATCTCCAATCAATCATTTGGCGGCAATCATCTCAGGAAGTACTCAATGAATATCATCTTACCACCGTGACGTACGGTACTAAGGCCGCCCCATACTTAGCCATGCGAACACTTAAACAGCTGGCTGTAGACGATGCCGACAAGTATCCACTAGCTGCGTCAGCATTAAGTCAATCATTCTATATGGACGATTTGTTTAGTGGAGCAAATACCATTCATCAAGCCAGGGAGCTTCAGCATCAACTCATTGAGATGCTGAAGGGTGCTGGTATGAACCTTCGGAAATGGTCCAGTAACGTACCGGACCTACTGGTAGATCTATCACCTGACCAACTCAATAATCCATTAGACTTCAAGTGTTCGGAAACAAGAAAAACACTTGGATTAAGATGGAACCAATCAATGGATAGCTTTAGCTTTCAAAATCAATTACAGCATTATGATAAACGCGTCACAAAGAGACAGCTACTTTCGGAAATTTCAAAGCTATTTGACCCCTTAGGCTGGCTGTCACCATTATCAATCAGAGCAAAACTGCTTTTTCAAAATGCATGGTCATCACATTTGTCGTGGGACGAAGAAGTTTCACAATCGGTTCAAGAAGATTGGATTCAGCTTAAGAATGACTTCAACACCATAGATCAATTTATCATACCACGTCATCTTGGTAACACAAACCAATCATATCAAATCCATGGATTTTGTGACGCTTCCGACAAAGCATACGCATGTGTTGTATATGTAGTAGCTAAAGACAATAAGGGCGAGTTCACATCAACAATCGCTGTAGCAAAAACGAAGTTAGCACCTTTGGCAAAAAAGGTATCATTGCCACGGCTAGAGTTATGTGGTGCACTACTGCTATCTCAACTTATCAAGAAGGTCATGGAATCCTTATCAAATCAGGATGTCGAGATTTACGCCTGGACAGACTCCATGATAGTTTTAGGGTGGATCAAAGGTGACGTGAAGAAGTGGAAGCAGTTCATAGCTAACAGAATTATAAAAATAATTAGTATCATTCCATCATCATGTTGGCATCATGTGAGGTCAGAAGAGAATGCTGCAGATTGTGCTACTCGGGGTCTGACATCACGGAAGTTATCAAGTCATCCGTTGTGGTGGCAGGGTCCGAAATGGATAACCAATTTCGAACACAGTACCCTTCCTATCATCTCATATCAATCACCCGATTTGGAGACCAAGAAGCTTAGTGTAAACACGGCCTTATATCAAAATCATATTTCATTCATACACGAGTTATTACAGAATTACCGTTCATTAACTCGCATTGTAAAAATTATCGCTTGGATATCTCGTTTCATTACGCAATCACGAGACAAACGCACATCAAGAACGGATGTATTGACGTCATCAGAGATGGACAATGCATTGAATATCATTATTAAAGATGATCAATCACATCAATTTCATGAAGATATTTCATTTATCAATCAAAAGGGACACGTGCATCCTAGAAGCAAAATATCATGTCTTAATCCTTTCATAGACGAGCACGGTATCCTTAGAGTGGGTGGACGACTCAAAAACGCATGCATCAGCGACTCATCAAAGCACCCTATTATATTATCAAGTCATAGTCGTCTCACCGATTTAATCATTGATCAGGCTCACATTACCACATTACATGGAGGCACACGGCTGACACTTTCATACATCAGAGACAGATATTGGATAATCAGTGGAATCCGTACTGTCAAGAGGAAGTTGAGATCATGTGTTAAGTGTCAGCGCTTCAGTCAAACACAATATCAACAAATCATGGCCGATCTTCCACAGCCACGAGTCACCCCATCACGACCTTTCTCTCACACCGGTGTCGATTTTACCGGACACGTCGAGTTGAAGGCCAATAAGGGACGTGGAATCAAAACAGTCAAGGGGTATATAGCAGTATTTGTTTGTTTGTGTACCAAGGCTGTTCATCTGGAACTAGTTTCCGATCTGAGTACTCCAGCATTCTTAGCAGCCTTTCGTAGGTTTTCGGCCCGACGTGGAACGCCAAGTCACGTGTATAGTGACAATGGCACGAATTTCGTAGGGGCCAATCGTATCATTAAGAAGGAGTACCAAGAGATTATAGCCACCATCAACACCGATTTCTTCAATAACATCAATGACATGAACATAGAGTGGCACTTCAATGCTCCTGCGTGGCCAAGTGCAGGCGGCCTTTGGGAAGCTGCGGTGAAAAGCCTCAAATATCATCTAAAGCGTATCATTGGCGATCAGAAACTCACTTACGAGGAGTTTACTACGCTACTACATCAAATCGAGGCATGTCTGAACTCAAGGCCTCTCTGTCAGTTGACAGAGAGCTCTGACGACGACGTTCTTACGCCAGGACACTTCTTGGTCGGTGGCCCACTTCTATCTAGGCCACAGAAGGATCCAGATCACATGAATCAATCAACAAGGTGGCAACTCATTCAATCAATGAACAAACAGCTCTGGAAAAGATGGTCAAGCGAATATCTTCAGCAACTGCAGGCTAGATCAAAATGGCGTAAGCCAAGTAGAAACTTCGAAATCGATGACGTCGTTCTTATCAAGGACGAAAACTTGCCACCGGGCAAGTGGGCGTTAGGACGTATCCAAGCAGTTCATCCAGGAAAGGATGGCTATGTAAGGGTAGTCAGTTTAAAAACTAAGAATAATATCATACAACGCCCTGTCACCAGACTTGTGTTGCTACCAGTAAACAAGGACACACAGGAAACACAGGATCAAAATGTCAATCAAGACAGTTCACACGAGCGAAGCAAGAGAAAGCGACTTCCTCGCAACAACGTATCATTGAAGAGCCTGTTCACTAGTTTCTTATTACAATTGTTTATGTTATTATCATCTACTTCAGCGCAAAATATACCAAATCAGGTACCGTATAATGTGACGTCATTAAAACAGAATCAAGCTATATACTTCGATAGAATATCTAATCTACAGTACATCAAGGACGAATGGCGTCTAGTTGTCTACTACAACATGACGGCCTATTGGAAAGGATTATCCGATATCAAAGGTTACGTCGACCATATCAAGTCATTATGCAACACCCATGCAAGTAAACAATATCAGAGTATCATTCTTCAGTTAGAGCACGAGATTAGCGAAATTGAACACTATGATATGTTACTTAAATACCAAAGTCCGAAGAGGCTGAAAAGAGGCCTAATAAACGGGTTGGGTTATATTGCTAATTCATTATTCGGTGTACTGGACGAGAGGTTTGCCGAACAATACAAGAGTGACATCGAGCAGATTAGTCATAATGAAGAACATCTTCAAAAACTTATCAAAAATCAGACAAGTATTTTAGAATCAGAATTTAATATCATACGTCGTAATGAAAACATCATGAATCAACAATTTTCATTTATCAAGCAACATCTTCAAAATCTATCGACTGAGGTGAATAAAATACGTTTGGATAATGAAGATGGCCTTTATGTCACATCATCATCTCTAGCAGCATCAATAATTCTATCAAATATTCGTTGGATTCAGCAAACGTTGATTGGTACGGTTACGGATATTTCACACGGGCGCATTGACACTCATTTGCTGTCACCCGAGCAGTTATCGTATCAGCTGAGCATCATCACTAGCCAACTTAATGGGAAACTTACGTTACCAGTGGATTCGAAAAATATCAAGGACTTGTATCGTTTACTTAAAGTGTCAGCTAGAGTCTTCTCAAACTACTTAATCATCGAAATCAAGATTCCACTCTTAAGCAATGAATTGTTTGAGTTAAACAAGATCATATCTATTTCTCAAAAGAGAGGACTACAGTATTATCATCTCATGCCATCGGTACCATTCATAGCGTACAACCTACGCAAAGATACCGCATTTCTTCTATCAGAAGCAGACCTACAATCATGCACTCATGTTCCCAACGATATCTTGTTATGCTCATTAAACATACCCATTTACAATCTAAACATAAAGCAATCTGTGAAATCAAAATCTTTAATCAAAAGCAACTGTGCCATTCCGTAAAATCGTCATGTGAAGAGCAATGGATCAAATTGCACAGGCCAAACACCTGGCTGTATACATGTTGCTCGGAATGCCAAGTGCGCATAATTTGCGCCAACGGAGTCACAATGGTCAACCTTGTCGGCAACGCAATTATTACCCTAGGTCAAGGTTGCACATTGAAAGGAGATACCTTTAGTATTTATGCTCATAATAATTTCATCAATCATGTAAATATTCATCATCACATCGAAGTCCCAGAGGTGTCTGTGCTAAACAAAATCATGAAAACATCTGCCCCAGAGAACTTCAGCGTGACCGAAGATCATCATCTCATTTGGAATCAATTAAGGGCTCAGATTGACGAGGCTAAGGAACAGTCGTCTACAGATCTGAGCATTCACGACATCCATCACTATACTATGTTGTACATCAGCATAGCTTCGGTTATCATCTTGGCTGTAGTCGTCGCGTACCTCATCAGAAAACATCGAAGTGCGGATAGAGTACCAGCGTCGCCGGCCCCCCAGGGCCAGGAGGCTGTCTGGGTAGGGCCAGTGACAGTCGCGCCAGCTGACACAGTGCCAGTGGCATCACGTTTAGCGGAATCAGTGCAAAAGTGTGATGAAGTGTTTACGGTTAGTGGTGTAGACAGGGCTACCTCGCCAACGTTTCTGCGTTCAGTGCACTTAAAAGACTGCGATGATTAAGGACATAATGTATCTTAGAATAGTCACTTAAATTAATGTTTTATCGCATTTGTGTCACTTCATTAGCTATCAGTCTATTATCATTTTCTTATTTAATCATATCAACTTATTGTAATTTGCATTATCTGCCGATCTATCGATCATTGCAGTTGTCCTGTTTAGGCGGGCAGGATGTACGGAACCGTACATTACTTTAGCGACTTACGCGCCGTGCATTCTGCACACACAGCATTTGTACCTATTATTGCAAATAATATGTAAAAATATATTTAATTAAATCAGTGTTTTTCGAACATTCAAAGCGGTCGGTTTTATTTCATCATCCCAATAGAATCGCCCCGTTATCATATCATTAAGTGTAGGGATCCCCTACAATTAGATTAACAATAATATAAATCTTTGCACCCCTTATTAAGTAATGATACAGTACTTTATTTATATTTATTTGTAACATCTGTTCATACCTACCTGTATTATGTAAATAAATAATTTGATTTGATTTATTATAATGCTGTCTTACAAACACTTCCGGTGTTTGTATAAAAACTAATATCTGTTTTTGAAACAGCCATTCTTTCGCTCGTCATTATATCTGTGACACTTACACAACACAACACATTCAGTTATACACTCAACAATACTTTATATTATTTATTTGCACCATTTTCTTGTCGTATTTATTATTCACTCTTTGTTTATTTGTGTGACTTTACTTCCTTTTTTACATTAATGCACATTGACAGCCAGTCTCCTGCGCCCGCGTCTCATGCATGGTCTCATCGCTTGTCATAAATATAGACAATAGTCTATAGCATAGACAAGTGAGGTTGGACCGTCGGGCGTCAAGCGTGAGTCGATCTTTACACCTTATTGACGGTTTTTGTTTTTTTCTTTTCAAGTATTCTAGTATTTGTATTTTATTTTATTTGATTTTATTCCCCTTGCTATTTTTAATTGATATCCGTGGGTATGTCCGTGGCATCACACAGGCCCTATCAGAATACCAGCGTTGCGGTATTTATTTTTTAAATATCGCAGCTTTATGCTGAGATGGGAGCCTTTTTGGCCTCGCACAGGTCTCTTTTTTTTTTTATTCTGATTTCTTTTTTTTGTTTTTTTGCTTTTTAATGTTTATTTTGTTACTTTTATATGCTCTTTTTTAACTGTATTTCCTGTGCGTGTCCCAAATAAAATATTTTTCTTTCTTTCTTTCTTTCACTGTTTATGATTATTGAAAACAAAGATAGTTTTCAATGTAACAACTTCTGATTATTTGGACAGTTCCGTTTTTGTTTAATTGTAACTAACATCAACTCACTGGATTGTTGGAATAATTCAGTATAAAAAGTTTCAGTGAATATAGAGGACCCAGGAGGTATTATCTTTTGTGATGTATGCAATCTCTAAAAATACCACGGACTTGAAAAGGTAACCAAGGATATAAATAAGTTCTCAAAACTAAACACCGCTTTCCGCTACAACACTGACCTAGCCCTACGCTACGCTAACATCCTATAGGAACGCTACCCAACCTGCAAAACCCGTCACCTGTCCCGTTACACTGACTTATCGAGATCGCCTCCATTTCTATAAATAGCCTTTTGATTTACTTAGAGTACTCACGGAGTTACGATGTGAACCAAGCCCTATAGAGCTCAAGATATGGTGGTAGTACTTTCAAAGTATTGCATGGCCAGTTTAAGCTGATATCTGTTTGTTGCGGATTAAATCATGATGCTTGTCATTTGGTAAAAGATACATTATAATGGGTATCGGTTGAGGAATGCTTCATGTAAGATGTACTTGCATTTTGTACTGTTATTCTGTGGACTTTATAGGGGCTTGTGGCTAAGCATTATCAGCCACACGGGTCGAGCGATCAGCTGAAGGTTTGCTGGCCGCGGTGGGACCGTGGATGTGTGACCATTTTTACATACCAAGACTCGTCCGTGCCTCGGAAAGCACGTTAAACAGTTGGTCCCGGCTGTCATTCGTGGATCTTTGACAGTCGTTACGGGTCGTCAGAAGCCAACCAGTCTTACCAAGGGGTATCGTATTATCCTGTAACTGGGTTGTGGAGGTCAGACAGGCAGTCACTCCATGTAAAATACTGGTATTCAGCTGCATCCGGTTTGACTGGAAGCTAATCCCAACATAGTTGGGAAAAGGCTAGGCAGATGATTCTGCGGACTTTATAGCTTGGTTAGGTCTCTGACCAGTGAATTGCTGTCAAGTAGAAACCGATCGAAAATGGTTTTTTTTTCGCCCGCAAAAGTATGTTTTCTTTGACTGTCAATAGGTGTTTATTTGGTAAAAGTCTCTTTAATTATTACTTAATATATTTAACTGTTTTTTAAACAACCAGAAGGCCAATTCTCGTTCCTAAAAACGTTAAAATTCAAGTTGCAATCTCATGCCAGCGACCCAGCGACAGTCAAATGTCAAAAACGTAGGTAAACGCTATACAATTTAGGTACCTATAAGCGAGAAAAACCGTTTTTTTCTGCATTTTCTCACCGAAAACGAAATTCGGTCTTACTCTACTGTCAAGTCATTCCGCTGTTGTGATTGGTGGTTCAAAATAAGAACAAATAAAATTGACCTTCAAAACAACGGAGGTTAGGTTTTATGTCAAATCATAAATTACCTTTATTGTGAAAGCGACAGTAGGTCAATATGACCTACTGTCACTTTCACCTTTATTATTTAAAGTAGGTAATTATAGTATTTAATGTGTTGGCTAACGGCCATATGTGTAATGATCTTGAAATTATAAATACATAATTAGTCAAAATATCATGTATGTATGTATATTTTGTAGTTTGTGTCTTTTTTTTTTGTTATGTATTTTTGTGGTGTACAATAAAGTATATATAAATAAATATAAATAAATAATAAATATCACCAAGTTGAAACAAAGGTATGTGAAAATAATGCATTAATACTAGTTTTGCTCGCAGCTTAGCGTGGTTGTCGGAAATTATCCAATGGGAACGTTCTACCAGGATAAAAAGTATCCTATGTACCTTCTAATCCAGGTCATGGTCCATCCATGTGCCAAATTTCATGCAAATCCGTCAAGCCGTTTTAGCGTCAAAGCGTAACAAACAGACTCACTTTTGCAATTATAATGTTACTAGCTGCGCCCCGCGGTTTCTCCAGCGTTGAACCGGATTAAAATTAGCCTATGTGTTAATCCGGATATAAGCTATCTACATACAAAATTACATCCAAACCGGTCCAGCCGTTTGAGTGTGAAGAAGTGACAAACACACATCACAAACAAGCATAAACTTTCGCCTTTATAATATTAATGTGACTAACTGGGCCTTGCGGTTTCACCCGCGTAGACCGAGATAAAAAGTAGCCTATGTGTTAATCTAGGGTATAAGCTATCTACATACGAAATTTCATCCAAATCGGTCCAGCCGATTGAGCGTGAATAAGTAACAAACACACACATACACACACAAACTTTCGCCTTTATAATTATTAGTGTGATAGTGTGAATTGTGATATATAGTTAGGATTACTTGGGGTCTAGTCTTCTCGTCGCGTATTCCAGAGCTTAAAGATGAAGGTCTTCAATCAGTGCATCCTACTTGCTATGACTTACGGAGCCGAAATGTGGACAGTCACGGTACAGCTGGTCCATAAATTCAAGGTCGCTCTGCGAGCTATGGAACGGCCTATGCTTGGAGTCTGTATGAGGAATCGAATCCGGCACGAGGTGATCCGGCAGAGAACCAAAGTTATCGACATAGCTCACAGAATAAGCAAGCTGAAGTGGCAATGGGCCGGCCATATTAGCCGTAGAACCGATGACCGTCGGGGTAGACGTGTTCTTAAGTGGAGACCGCGAATCGGCAAACGTAAGGTAGGACGCCCTCAGGCTAGGTGGAGCGGAGCACTTCCTACGTTTGGCTCCCAGACTGGAGCGGGCCGGGGCTGCCTTGAAGCGGCTCCTGCCCAATCTGGGGGGTCCAAACGCCTCCTGCCGGAGGCTTTACGCGGGGGTCATGCGGTCCATGGCCCTTTACGGGGCACCGGTGTGGGCGCGTTCCCTGAGGCTGCGACCAGCCCGCCGGTTGAACGCGTCCCAGAGGGTCATGGCCATCCGGCTAGTCCGGGGATACCGCACGGTCTCCTGTGAGGCGGCGAGCCTCCTTGCCGGATTACCGCCATGGGATCTGGAGGCAAAAGTTCTCGCGCACGTGTGGGAGTGGCGCTAGGAGGCGAAACGCCGGGGCGTAACTCCGCTGCCGCGAGAAATCACGGTACAGCGGACAGAGCTCCGGCGGGATCTCATGGTGACATGGAGAGTGCGATTGTCGCAACCCAGCACTGGGCACGCCACAATTGCGGCGATAAGTCCCCTCTTTGAGGAGTGGTTGGAGAGGCGCCACGGCGTCCTCACCTTCCGCCTGACGCAGGTCCTCACCGGACACGGTTGTTTCGGGAGGTTCCTGTTTCGAATAAGGCGGGAGGAAACGCCCGGGTGTCACCATTGTGTAGATCGCCCGGAGGACACGGTGGAGCATACAGTGGAGGTCTGCCCGGCTTGGGCGGAGCACCGCCGTGTTCTCACGCAGGCGATCGGTGGCGGCGATCTCTCGCGTCCAAACTTGGTCCAGGCCATGGTGCGAAGCGAGAGTGCATGGGAGGCCGTCACCTCCTTCTGCGAAGCAGTAATGCTCGCAAAGGAGCAGGCGGAACGCGAGAGGGAGAGGCAACAGCCGCGCCCTCGCGCCCCTAGCCGCCGTAGGAGACGCCCTGGGCGGCGGGAATCGATTGCCGATTCCCGGCCACCGTAGGCGCGGGCTTGCGGTCGACGAGTAATGGGCAGCTCGCCGTCCGGTAAGGACTAGGCCCGGGTCGACGGCGCGTTGTGTTCCACGCGCGCCTCAAAGAGATGTCAGCAGTGACGGGGTCCAATAGGGCCGAAGCCGCCGGGGTCGCGGGTAGTTCGAAAGAGATACCGTGGCCCTGGCACGGGCAACTGAAGGAACACGGGTGGGTTTTAGTCAGTAAAAGTCTGACACGCCCTCCCGCTCTGCCCGGAGCGGGAGAAGTCATTTGATGATTTCCCATCCACAAAAAAAAAAAAAGGCTAGGTGGAGCGACGATCTTCGTAGGGTGGCTGGTAGCTGGATGAGGGTTGCCGAGAATCGATCTGAATGTCGTGCAGTGGACTACTATAGGCTGAGGAGGATGATGATGATTATGGGGTCGGCGCAACGTGTATTTTCTTCAATTCTTCTTTATTAGTCGTCATCTAAGTAGTATTTAACTTTATGTTATTTTTGTTATTTATTGTTATAGCGGCAATAGAAATACACAATCAAATCAAATCAAAATTTTATTAAATCGGACAACAAACGATCCATAGTGTTAGTAATATCTTCTAAACCAGTACTGAGTTAGTCTCTCGCACATTTCCGATATTGACAGAGGGTGGGTCATTGGTCGGGGTGGGGCCAACGTCTTTGTTTTGTTTTGAAATTGCTAAGGCCCGTTCATATTGAATACTTCTAAAATTTACTGTATAGGAGACATGTCCGCCATGACTCACGCACAAACAATATCGTCTGGGTCACTCACTAAAACACGTGCGACGTGCTGATAGTCGATGACTCAACTGAATGTAGCGGAAGCTTAGGTAATAGGGTTCCGTTTGGCACCTTTCGGGTACAGAACCCTAAAAAAACTATTGTCTTTTTAAGAACTACTGGCATTTCACTCGATACTCATCAACATCAGCCTAGCCTTTTCCCAACTATGTTGGGGTCAGCCTCCAGTCTGAACCAATGCAGCTGAATACGTGTTTTATTTGGAAAAACTGCCTATTTGACCTCCACAACCCACCACCTTGGTTATACGCCGAAACACTGGTTGACAGACTTTCGGTGCGGAAACTCGAGAAGAAGAGTTTCATAACATGTTTTTCCTCCACATCTACGCAGACTATACTACGCAGTTAATAGCGGTGTTTTTCAACAATTCACTAGGTAATGCCAATCCAAGAATTCAAGCTATTAAAAATTTTAATCGAGTTTTGACTTGATGCTAATTGATTTCCAGTGTAATAGTTGTTTCCATTTACGCAACTTAAGATTTCTCAGTTCTAGTGAAATTAGTTCGCTGTTTGATACGACATTAGTCATTAATGACAAACTCTGAAGCTGCGTACGGATAGCGCGTTCCTGTGTTATGCGTAGTCGAGATACGCTGTCCACGCGTACAGCTCCTGGACGGACCGCCGCGAACCTGAACGCGAGGTCAATCGATCCATAGCTACGCGAGCCTCGCCATGACTTCGAAAAACATAGCAGTTGCGTGCACCACCACTGTTGCGGCATTACTCATTATTCAACACATCTTATATAAAAAAAAACCGGCCAAGTGCGAGTCGGAACACGCAAAATGAAGGGTTCCGTAGTTGAAAAGAATTTATCCCAAAAACAAACTAAACAATGGATCACAAAAAAAAAAATTAAGTTATAAAACTACAAATTAACAATTTTCGGACTTTTTCTTTTATTTGTGCTGGAAGACCTTGCTTCTTGCCAAATTTCATTATTCTAGGTCAACAGGAAGTGCCCAATAGGTTTTGATTTATTTACGACAATTGCGAGTATCAAAATGTGTCGCAAAATGGCCGTATTTTTTTATTGTGTTGACTTAGAAGCTTGTTTTTTTTAGAACTCGAAGGGACTACAGACTTACGTATTCGATATTAATTTCAACTTGATATCTCTACGCCTCCTTAAGAAAAAGGGTCATGACAGATTGACAGAGTTGAATTTTTTTTTATATGATAGAATTACAAATTAACAATTTTTGGACTTTTTCCTTTATTTGTGCTGTGAAAGCTTGCTTCTTGCCAAATTTCATGATTCTAGCACAAAGGGAAGTACCCTATAGGTTTTGATTTACTTGCGAGTATCAAAATATGTCGCATAAATGGCCGTATGTTTTTATTGCGTTGACTTAGAAACTTGAGTTTTTTAGGACTTCAAGAGACCACAAGCTTACATATTTGATATTAATTTTAACTTGATACCTCCACGCGTTCCTGAGAAAAAGGGTCTTGACAGACTGACAGACAGACGGACAACGAAGTGATTCTATAAGGGTTCCGTTTTTTCCTTTTGAGGTACGGAACCCTAAAAACAGAGAAACAAACGAAAACCTAGGTGGTGGATGCAAAAATTGTATCGTCAAAGATTACAGTGTGGAAATAGAATTATGAAAGATATGAATTCGTCCAAATATAGCGTACCCAGGGGTGCGCGTACGCTTTGACGCGCGACCAGAAACCGACTGACGCGGCGGCTCGCTGCAAACTAGCTCGCGCGGCACGCGTTCCTAGAGAGCGTACGCGTAACTGCAAGTATGGACATGACGTTCCCAGGATACGCGTAACCGACTACGCGTACCCATGTACGCACTATCCGTACGCAGCTTGAGGGGACACCAAAAGAAAACCCGACCTAGATTATGCTATTCCAGCCTATAGTCTATCTCTGTGTCAGATCTGTTCAGCCGTTCTGGTAATATCCATCCAAACTTTCGCATATAAAATACTAGCTGCGCCCCACGGTTTCACCCGCGTAGACCGAGATAAAAAGTAGCCTATGTGTTAATCCAGGGTATAAGCTATCTATTATATACCCCCTCACACGAGCGCGGTGTGAATCTCATTTTACCTAATATTGTACGTGGTATGAGTTCTATACCAAGAAAATATTTTTTTATTATTACTTAATAGTGATGGAACAACGTTAATAATAAAAAAAAAATTTCTTGGTATAGAACTCATACCACGTACAATATTAGGTAAAATTACTCACGGGCCCGTTTCACACCGCGCTCGTGTGTGGGGATACCAAATTTCATTCAAATCAGCCCAGCCGTTTGAGCGTGAAGAAGTAACAAACATACAAACACACTCACAAACTTTCGCCTTTATAATATTAGTGTGATATTATTATTTTATTTAGTGATTAACAAGAAGTAACATTCTTAGTAGCAGAGCAGTAGTAAAAACTGAATTTGCCTGTTCCGAAACGGCAAACATCCTTTGGATGGATTTTGTTGTGACTTATAACAAGTAATCAATCAACAAGCACCGATATGCACGGCAATCTCACCATGTTTGTAAACTATGCATAAACAGTGCAATTTTTACGCCCATTCAGAAACAACAAATGCTGACGTACCTACATTACAGGAAGTACAATTTAAACATAATGTCATCATTAGCAACCACGTATTGAATTCTAAAGTAGATATAGTGTAATCGCGTTTTCGGTAATATGAAACGCTTGACCTTCAAAACTTAATGGATTCATTCAACATTAGTTTCTTTAAAACACTGTATTTACGAGCCCGGAACATTAAAAGGCTGAAATACACAATGTTATTAAGAGCGTTAATCGCGGGCGGGCTGGCAACGTCTCTTTCTAGAGGTCTTTCGTGATTATTTCATTAAATTTAGATCAAAGGACAATTTCCTCTCTCAAATTCTTAGATCGTCGGTATTTATAAGTATGTATGGTATTTTATGACAGTTATTTTGGTATTTACTCTTAGAAAATAGAAAATAATTGGCAATATGTCATTTTCTAAGAGTAAATACTAAAATAACTGTCAAAAACGATCTAAGTATTTGAGAGAGGACATTGTATTTTGATTTAAAAAAAAAAATAATCACGAAAAATTTCTGGAAATGCGAAGTTGCCAGCCCGCGCGCGTTCAACGCTCTGAAAAAGCATGCTTGTTTGCTTGTAGATAGTATGCTCATTTATAGCATGCTCTCCGTGTGTGTAAAATAATCACATTATTTTACATCCCATCTCCACCATCCATCTTTACATACCGAGACTCCTCCGTGCCTCGTAAAGTACGTTAAGCCTTTGGTCCCGGCTGTCATTTCTGGATCTTTGACAGTCGTTACGGGTCGTCACAAGCCCAAAAGTCTGACAACCAGTCTTACCAAGGGGTATCGTATTACCCAGTTACTTGGTTGTGGATGTTAGATAGCATGTAAAATACTGGTATTCAGCTGCATCAAAGGTAAGACTGGAAGCCGACCCCAACATAGTTGGGAAAAGGCTAGGCAGATTGATTGATGCTAATTGTGTGCTACTAGGTACCATCTGCTCGAAATTAGTATGCTTTTCTGCTACCACATAGCATGTGTATTCCAGGCAAGCCAGACTTTGAACATCATTATAATGTTGATTTTTCCGGAGTAGGTAACTGTAATGAGTCCAGAGTAAATATTAACAATTAACTGAGTTGTGGATCAGTTGCTCCATGTAAAATATAGCGTCATCAGCCTATAATATTCCCACTGCTGGGACCTAGAGAGGGAGTGGGCTGTAATCCACCTCGCGAGCCCAGTGTGGGTATATGGTATGGTAGATGTCACATGTCTTCGATTTTTTGGTTCCAGGACATGCCGGTTTGCTCACGATGTTTTCCTTCACCGTTTTGAGAGCAGTGGTGATGAAATAATTTACACAAAGTAAAGCGGCTGTCGGGGTTCGAAGCTACGACCTACAACTCGCAAGTACAACTGGGCCACCACTGCTCCATGTAAAATACTGGTAGCTATATTGCTTCAAGAATCGACTGGACAGGTTAAATATCTCCAAGCTATTTGATACACACGCATCAGCTAATTAGCTGCTAGTGTGTTTAACCAAATAATAATAATATACGGCTGCATCCGTTTTGACTTAAAACAAACCCCAAGATAGTTGGGAAAAGGCTAGGCAGGCGACGATTGCTTTTTCAGGAGGTCGGTAACCATGTCTTAGATAAGATTAAGGAAAATATTGTAAATGAGGGGAAATGTAAAATCTTCTTCTTCGTGTCTTTGGCACGACAGTTATTCAAATTTTGTTAGCCCAAAACTTCGCCACTTCCACGGTGTTATTGGTGGTAGTGCAGAGGTCACTTTGGCTGCATTTTTTGGGGCACAGAGGTCAGGATAGGTGGAGCATAGTTTGTGATGCAGCTCCACATCTACCCCACTTTAGGAGGTTCAACTAACACCTTCCCACTTGGCTTTGGAGACGGTGCAGGGACTTCCAAGTGGACTACGGAAGGTTACTCCTCGCAGGTAGTGTTCCTTTGGTGGTATACAGGGTGAAATTTTAATGGTTGCTTTCCTCTTAAAGGGTCGTTGTACGCATCATTAAGAACAACTTTTAATATGGGACCAAAACTGAAATCGCGAAAAAAAATCAGCTGTTCAGTACAGAGGCAAATAAATAAATAAAATAAAATAGACGCCAGCACATCAAGCTACCCCAATCTGTCAAATTTTCCCAATTGAATATGAACCCCTTTGTAGTAAAGGTGAAAATCTATCAAAGAAATTTGACAGCTGCCCCAACCCCAAGCTGTCAAATTTCTTTGATAGATTTTCAACTTTGATACAAAGGAATAAGGTTCATATTCAATTGGGAAAATTTGACAGATTGGCGTAGCTCGACGTGCTGGCCTCTGTACAGTTAGCTACGTCAAATAACTCGCAAGTAGGGAGCTATCTATTTTTTTCGCGATTACAGGTTTGGTCCCATAGTAAAAGCTATTCTTATTGATGAGTACAATGACCCTTTAAGAGGAAAACAACCATTAAATTGTACAGTTGATGGATGGGTGGGTCCTGCCGGAGTTTGCAACGGGCGTAAAGATCACGCTTTTGGTCAGGAATATGATATAAAAACTCGCATTATTGAAATCTGCTTTACAAGTACCAGACAGTGGTTCCGTGTTTGGGTCTTATGCATGTGAGATGTGTGATATGTGATGACCTATCTATGCACCCACGCTACATAAGATTTCAGAGTTGGGCCAAAAACACAACTACTGTTACGACTAGCGAGAGATAGCAATACACTTAGCTAAAACTACGACAACTTCTATTTTTAGCGCACTTCAGCAACGTGCATTAGAAAAATCAACATAAATAGCAATTTGTGTCATTAGCCTATCATCCTATAGCGGTCTTGTACTAATGGAGGGAAGCAAACACTTTTAACACCTACACTGGGATTCCTTGGTGTCGTAGTATAAGTGACATGCTAGGAATGCTCCTGAAAGGCTCGTGGCAGCTGCACGGGTCGATCTTCAAGTTTAAGTAACGCTTGCCGAGGTTAGTCCGTAGATGGTTGACCATCCATAACATACCGAGACCCCTCCATGCCTCGGAAAGCACGTTAAGCCGTTGGTCCTGGCTGTCAATTGTAGATCTTTGACAGTTTGACAGAGGTGTTTGTTTAAATTACTTTTAGTTAAATGTTACTACTCCATTACTGAGTTTACTACTGATAAACAGAAGTATGACGATCCCGACTTACTAATTAAACGCTTATGATTATTTATTGGAACGAAGTTCCTTATCGCGCGTTGTGAAAGGGGGCTAGACGGAACAAATTCTCACGAAAAGTTGTAACGACACTTTTTGCTATAGTAAGCTATTGTAAGCTGTGCGACGTGCGCATGTTTCTCTGTCTGTCTCTCTCTCTCTCTCTCTCTTATAGAAAGCAAGCCAGATATAACAAAAAAAATAATAATAATATATTATATATATATTACAATTCCTATAATATATATATATTACAATTCCTTCACTAATTAATCGAAAGCAACTAGCAACTTCGTTCCATCCGGGTGTCTCTTGACACCTCTCAACTTTTTTATTTAGTATGAATGTGTTTTTTAAAATTGTAATGATCTGTTTATCTAATTGACATATTTTAAATTGAATTGTTATTATTCTTATATTTTTATTTAATGTACTATTAGAATTGCTTATTTATGTTAATTTTGTACGCCATATATAGGCAAAACATAGCGCACGTATTTTTAAACAATATATTATCTGTAATCCTATGTTTTACAAAATAAATGATTGTTTGATTGAGTTGTGACGGGTCGTGAGAAGCCCGAAAGTCTGCCAAGGGGTATCGTGTCACCCAGCACCTGGGTTGTGGAGGCCAGAAAGGCTGTCGCTCCATGTAAAATATGATAAGATAACCAGCTGCAACCGGTTAGATTGGAGTCGACTCCAACATTATGTAGTTGGGAAAAGGTTAGGCAGATTGATTGATAGGAATGCTAGGATATACATAATACAGGGTCAAATTAAATTAGCTAGCGAAGGATCATCAACTACCGGGTTTGTTTTTTTTTTTTTTAAACTTCAACTCTCTTAAAAATGATAACAGCGTAACATTCCGACTCGAAGCAATGTAATATGATCTCTCGATGATGGGCATACGTTGCAAATTGCTAATATGGTAACCCGAACAAAACCCTTATTTTAAATAGGTTATCTTAATGAAGGGGTAACCCTTTCACTGGGTTTCAAGTATAAAACCCATTCAATGGGTTATCCGTATTGAAGGGATAACCCTTTTACTGGGTTACAAGCCTCAACTCATTCAAGGAGTTACACATGATAAAGGTAACCTCATAAAAAAACGGCTTACCCCTTGCTTACCCATTCGAAAGACTTAACATGTACGGTCCCTGATCTCAACGCGATAAAACAGATTTTGATAAACTCATACTTCAAATAACAAAACTACCAGCGGTCATTGACCCCAAAAAAATTATCAAAACATTTTTATTTTGACGTGTTTAGATATTGATACCTGTGGAGATGATGTCTGTGCAGTTTCGCTAGCTAATTTAATGTGACCCTGTAACATAAGACTAGGTTCCCCATTGGTGCAGTGGCTAAATAATTAACTACAGACTAGAAAAAAAAGATGGACTCCGCGCCACGCATATCGAAAGTGATGCACCGTAAGTATGCCGGGACCGTTTGTACAAACACGCCTCATGCACACATTTAAATCACACTATGCCAAACGGCCGCCATTACGTGACACGACGGCGTTATTGTCAAATGACTCACACATAGATCGGTACGGTGCTTCACTTTCGATACGCGTGGCGCGGAGTCCTTCTTTTTTTATAGTCCGCGGAAGTATGGAAGAAAAAGATGTTGCGCCGACCCCACATAAATTGCGATGAGGGCAGGAGAATGGTGATGACAGGTAAGTAAACAATTTACGTAATAAATAGAATTTATCTGATCTGGCTCAGATAGACACAAATCATGCCATTAGCACGAAACACTATTACGTATCTACAAAATAAATCTACATACATGTCATATACATTTGGCACTAAACTTGCATCGTCACATGTATCGAACAAACGTTTTATATAGACAGACGCAATGACTTATACTATATAAATGAACAAGACGAATTTAGGAACTACGAATTACTGACATATTACCTAAGCATTTATAATAATTTCAGCCAAAAAAGTTACACTGGTCATGACCCCAAGCGTCGCTACATCGACAGGTGGATTCCTAAATGGATTCCGCTAGCACGAAGCATAGGACCCGGTTGCTGTGGCGATGCTTGGGGAAGACCTATGCCCAACAATGCACGTCTTTCGGATAATTGATGATGATCCTTATTCACTAATGAAGTTACACAAACGATTTTTTCTCGGAAAAATTATAAATCAGGATATAAATTGGAAAGCACAAGTAGATAATATATTGAAAAAAATAAATAAATTTGTATTGTCGTTCGATCTATCGAGTGCATACAGTGAGAAATGATTTATTATTGTTGGTTAGCCAAATTCAACTTTAACCTATTCTTAATAATGTTCACTGATGAAGAATCTCTTATTTCTTTCGGTAACTTCGCTCCCTCAAACTGAATGGTACTTCTTCCGTACAAAGTTATTTTAGTGATATTTATTTTAGTACTATGTATGTGTTTAAGTGTGTGTATTATGTTTTATTTAATGACTTAATTGTTTTTTTTGGATTTTATGTATTTTATTTTCTCTTCCACTCTTACACACGTTGTCTACATGTCTTTTTATCCTCTGTCCTATCGCAGGTATACTGGAAGATATTTCTTTTGAAATAAGCATCACCTTTGTACGTATTTTTCTGTTCCTTTCTGTTTGTCTGTTTATTTGTGAGTACATAAATGGTTAAATAAATAAATATAGTCCTAACTGAAGGCAGGTCTATACTATATTACAGTGTATGTATTTAACATAACAATAACAATTTAACGAATAATATTAAAGACGAACTGTGCAGACAACACGAGTGTGTATTTAGACCGTAGAGAGGCGTCGGCGCCGGCGCGGCACGGCGGCGCAGCGGGGCGCTGAGGAAGTAAGCGGGCGCCGAATTCAATCATCTAACTTGCATCTAACCCTAACCTAAGGATTTTGACAACTCCACGCGCACAATGGGGTCGTTTTCCGGAAGCTTCGCCGCAAGAGAGCGCTGTGTGTTTGTCACTTGTCAAAGTCATCTTGAAGGCAGAGCGACCAATCGGCGACAAGAAAAAACACTTACCACCATCTCGTGGCATCGTTCAGAAAGGAACTGAACAACTGAACAACTGAATGAAAGTATCAAACATTTAGCGCCATCTACGCGGAACTAATTTGACAAGCTTCTTTCCCATCAGAAAAATCGAGCTATATTACCTTTTACCACTTGCCGACACAAAACAAGTGAAGACCAACGTCGTCCATCAGTCCTACCAACTTATCTGTGAACTGAAAGAGGACGGCACCGTCGATGCGTCGACACAGTCGAATGACATGCGTCGGCACAATCGTTAGACATTTCAACATGACGGCCGTAGTTCCAATTTTCGCCATTTCACAGATAAGTTGGTAGGAGTGTACATAGCACATGACACTTGCATCGGCACGTTTTGTACCCGCTTTTGTGGAAACACGTGCGATACATGTGAGGTGTTTGTCTTTCAATAATAAATGAACAGAATATTATAAATAGAAACACATTTATTTACACAGATTATAATTTTAAAATGGAAGCTATTTCGCGTTTTAAAGCTGACTAATAAAAGGAGGAGGTTCGCAAGACGACACGTATCTGTTTTTTTATGTAATCATAAGTAAGTTACGCATAACTTTTATACAGAGCAGTCCGATCTTAATATTTTTTTTATTCTGTATTCAAATTGCATAGTAGGTATGCATGAATTATGAATAATATTTTAATGAAATACATTTGGATTTAAATTACATTTGGATTTGAATTTAATTTTTATTTTTATTACTGAATGAATGTGCCTGCTCTTGACCTCGATCACGCCTGCACGTGTAGCATAGACCACTTCTATATCTACAAAGAATAGACACATCTCTTTCTATACAAAGTGACATTTAGTTTCTCCATTTTTGACATCGCACCGAAGAAATCCTTTCACAATCATTTCATTTCTAACGATTTTTGTCTTGGTCCTTTCACTCCTTTCCTATTTCGGAAGAAAATTTGCTATCCCAACTGTCAAAGTGTTTTGATCGCAAAACTGTGATAACAAAGCTATCTTCTATTATTTTACGTCATTTAGTTAATAGAGCATTAAATGGTTAAGACCAATTTATTACTTTAATATATATTTTTTCCAAAATAAGTTAGATATCTTTATTTTTTGTACGTGTATGTTTATATAGTAAAAATTGAGACTTAAACAGGAAAAAAATCCTATATTAAAACATAGAATTCATAGTCGAATTTAAAAAAGAAAAAGAAGAAAAAGGAATTTAGTAAAAAGTGCAGTTGACTCTTCCTACTTTGCTGTCAACGGAAACGTCATTTTGTCTATTCTTCCGTCGACAAAATCCCTTTTTAGGGTGGTCATGCAATGCGAGCTGATGGAAAACGATTTTACTAGCTTTAGTTGTCTATTTTGTCAGCAGTTTCAGTCACAGTTTTTCTCACGCCTTGCAATTTTCATGGATATTTCATTGATTGTAGGTACCGCATGACGCGGGGTGGTGCTTCTATTTTAGTACCTAACACTATCGCTTAGTCCATCGAGTAGAAGAAAACTATCTCATAGGTACAGTACGACACAACATAGCATAGATTTGAAAATTTGCATTAATTCATTTCAATTTTACGAATGTATTTGGTTATATTACTTTACAAGTTATTGCGTATGCGTAAAGATCATTTTCGCATAAAGCAGTAATAAGATTGGTGATGGTGAAGGCGCACTCAGTTCGGATCGTGATCGGATTTACGAATTTTGCCGATGCTACATCTAAGTTGTACTTAGCTTAAAAAATCTAGTGAAAACTAGGTTCATTCTTTCTATCTTAGACTTCATCCTTTGGATGGAAGAGGATGTAGCATGGACAGGTACAGGTGGCCAGGAATAGGTATACAAGTTGTACTCATCATTAGGTAGGAACAACATTTACTAAGGGACCAAACCTGAAATCATGAGAAAAAAAAATAAACCACCACCATCGTTACCAACCACCCACCATTATAAATGACCATTATAAATGTATGGAGCAGATATTTTTGTTTCGCGATTTCAGGTTTGGTCCTATAGTAAAAGTTGTTCCTAATAATGAGTTTAATAACCCGTAGATATTAATGAAAACCATTTGGCATACAATGGAGTTTAACTTAAATAAACTGTATACATTTCACATGATAAATATTACTGTACAACAATACTATTTGATTATAGAGGGGCTGTGCTTCTGGCTAAGTAATAACTGCGCACTGGTCGATCGATCAGGTTAAGCTAAGCTTGCCATGGTTGGTCCGTGGATGGGTGACCATCTTTACATACCAAGACCCCCTCCGTGCCTTGGAATACACGTTAAGCCAACCTCCCGGTTGTCATTCGTGGATCTTTGACAGTCTGACAACCAGCCTCACCAAGGGGTATCGTATTACCCAGTAACTGACTTGTGGAGGTCATACAGGTAGTCGCTTCATGTAAGCCGACCCCAACATCTTTGGGAAAAGGCTAGTCAGATTATATGATAATGAAAGAAAAGAAAGAATGAAAGAAAATACGTTTATTTGCGGTAAACATGACGCAAAGGACAACAAAATAAAATAACAATGTAAAAAGCAAGTTTTGGGGAAAATATGCGTCACATCTACGCAAAACGGCTACCGCTCAGCATAATGCCGCGACCCCATGCGAACCGGAGCCCCAGCGCTGGTTTTCAGCGATAGCCGGCGTTAACGCGATGACGATAATGATGATAATAATGTTCCTTTAAAATAAACGATAATATTACACTGCTGAAAATTTCATGTAATATTTAAATTGTATTAATTTTAAATCTATTGAAAGTAGTTTGCCTTCATTTGTAGAATGTAAATAGGCAAAATACTATACATAAAAAAAGTAATTAAAAAACCCGACTGCGGTAAAAAACTTAATTTAAAAAAACTGAAAAGCTAAAAACAAGCCCATTTTAAATTAAATAAATGTTGGAAGCAGGCGGGACCCATTTAAAAATATAATAAAAATGTTATGGGTCCCTCCTGCTTCCAAAATTTATTTAATTTAAAATGGGTTTGTTTTTAGCTTTTCAGTTATTTTAACGTAAGTTTTTTACCGCAGTCGGGTTTTTTAATTTTTTTAATTACTTTTTTTATTCATATCTTTTTAGTTTACAAAATATGTGAATTAAAGATTTCGCAGAGGAGGGGGTTCTTGGTACGTGTTTCTTACGATTTGTCACTTAGAATTACTTTTAACCATATAAGATGTTTAAATTTTTGTAATCACCTTTTAAAACCCTTTATTTTGATACCCCACTCGACAGGTTTTGAGAAAAAAAAAATTAAGACTTAATTTGGCGCCAAAAATCCGCCATTTTGTTTTTTTTTTTTATTTTGATATACCCAGTGTCACTCTCACAGTAAATACGAATCTAACGACACCTCTCAAGCTAAAATCCATCGAGCCGTTCAGGCCGCAGAGCGTGCCAAACAATTATACATACATACATACATACTTACTCTCGAAAAACATAACCCTCCTTCTGGCGCAGTCCGGTAAAATATCTTGCGACTGCCTATCTGACCTCCACAACCCATTAACTGGGTAATACGATACCCCTTGGTAAGACTGATTGTCAGACTTTCGGGCTTCTGACGACCCGTAACGACTGTCAAAGATCCACGAATGACAGCCGGGACCAACGGCTTAACGTGCTTTCCGAGGCACGGAGGAGTCTCGGTATGTAAAGACGGTCACCCATCCACGGTCCAACCCCGGCAAGCGTAGCTTAACCTGATGGATCGACCCGTGCGGCTGTTATTACTTAGCCACGAGCTCCTCCAGCCTCCAGCCCAGATAAACTACTGTAGGTTTATTATTCTGTGGTAGTAGGTACCCATTGTAGACCTCCTAATAATTTACCTTTGACAATAATTCTCAGTCAATTGAAACTTATGTTGAAACTATTTAACTGTCACAAAGACAAATAATATACTTAGTAGTATTTTTATCTCACGAAGCGACGGCGGCGACCGCGACGTGCGGTTTACTTGTAGTTACCAAGTGTGTGCGTAAGCGCAGGAGCTCTCGGTACCGACCGAGACAGGGGCCAAGTCGGAAGTGTATGTGTACGTGTGTGTGTTATGTGCTGACGCTATTCGACTACACGCTACTTAATTTGGGTATTATAGTAACTCGTGCATTTTCTCTCAGAAAGCACCATTTGGTGAAGTGGAACTGATGATGAAGACCACATAATTATAGCCACCGGAACTACTCAATAATAAGTACTTATTTCACGGGTTGTGATTCCATTACTTTAATATAGTTGATAAGCAATTTGTGCTCGTCACAATGCATATGGTGGAGCTGATGGTGAAGTACCAGGAGAACTCCGCAACAGTTAACGTCCCTTCATCGGGAAACGCAATATTTTGTAAAAGGTGATGAGCACTTAACATTAGGCTATTGTAACTTAGACAAATTACAAACCACCCCACTATAAAGTGATAAATAAAAAAGTTTTTACAACAAAAAAAAAACAAATAACTTCCAAAAAAACACTACAAAGTGAAAGTGAAAAATAACTTTAATTTGAGAAGTCGGTGGCAAAAACTAAAAAACAGCGACGATCCAAAGACACCGACTTCCGAAATTAAAGTAATTTTTCATTTTGTAGTGTTTTTTTTTTTTTGGAAGTCGGTTGTTTTCTTTTTTTTTTTAAGTTTTTTGTATGAACCATCGCTGCATCGCACATTACAGGCAGGAGTACCTACCGCACTTTTTTGCTTTGAAATGCAATGACCTGCGGGCCGAGCTATTGCGGCTGTATAATGTGCGCTTATCTTAAACCCTTCGTACGCCGCCGGAATGTAGATCTACGCGAGGCAAAATGGCATTTTAATTGTTTCTGTAATTATACGAAAGGTCACACCGACACGTATATTTCCCAATGCTTTGAAAATGTTGATATAAACAAAGCATCTTTTTATAAACTTTCGTCAAAAATCAATGCGGATGAACGAATGAACCCTTCAGGGTCAGGCAGACTGCCAAACGACAAACACACAAGTCTAAGTTCAAGGAATCGAGACGATCTTTCTTTGACCAAGGAGGATTTTGTCGCAGAAATACTGGCAATTAACATTGATTTGATAATAACGACCCTTTGTGTACGGCGACAGCTCGAGGAGGAGCTTGTGGCTAAGTAATAACAGCCGCACGGGTCGATCCATCAGGTTAAGCTGTGCTTGCCGGGGTTGGTCCGTGGATGGGTGACCATCTTTACATACCGAGACTCCTCCGTGCCTCTGAAAGCACATTAAGCCGTTGGTCCCGGCTGTCATTCGTGGATCTTTGACAGTCGTTACGGGTCGTAAGAAGCCCGAAAGTCTGACAATCAGTCAAGGCTAGGCAGATTGATTGTGTACGGCAACACAATTATAACTTTGTGTCTAAGGGGACTACAGGCCCTAAAGCGCGGTCACTGTGAGTTGGACTGCATAGAAAAGAAAGAGAAGCGCGATGACACGACGCTGGTAATTTATTGCAAAATATGAAGCAATTATTTATTTCCAAAAAATCTATTGATTAGACTAAAAAAGTAAAACACTATTACGATAATATGTTGCTTGTAGAATAATCTGACAAAAATCAGAAAAATTGCATGGTTTTTAATCGTTCATTTTGATACTTGTGGAGAATTTTTCTTATTGCATTCGAGGCGGAATTAACACCCGAGCCACAGGCGAGGTTGTTTTTGAGCCGAGAACTGCAATAACAAATGTCCACGTGTATCAAACGACGTTTTTCAATACACTTTTGAAGAAATAAAAATAAAATAACGAAAAATATTTTTGTCATGAATTATTAGGAAACTATGATTAAAATTTTCTTTTTTCCGCGCTTTGCTTTGGCCAGGTTGAAGGAGAAGCAAAGGTATAAAGCCGATAAACAGCCTAATATGAAAAATAGAAAATTCAAATATTTTTGAGTTTAGAACACAAATAAATGTTAATTTGTTCATAAACGTTTTTTTTTTTATTGTAATAATCATGGTTTTTGATGAATATTCTATTTATAAACATTATTTAAATATTCAAAAAATATTAACGCCGTAAAGACGCTTAACTCTTTGCTGAGATTAAAAAAATACATTCACCTCCGCAATAGAGATGGTGTGAATACAGTTTCCAAATTGAACCAATTTGGACTATGTATAAGTTATCTGTGGCAATTTTTATTATTATATTGGAAAGTGAAAAATCGCACGCGTGTGAAATATATTGCATTGTGAACCTAATCGTAGTGCGTTATGAACCAATGTTCGAGGAAGTTTATTGAAAAATAAATTTTTAGAGGTATCTTCGTGATTTTTTTCTATCGTATCAAACTAACTGTATCATATTTTCAACATACTATCTAACTAGCATATATCCTGAAGAATATCATAATTATATTTTTCTGATTTTGTTTACTGCAGTAGATCATAGTTACATATTACTTTTATGCATTATAAAACTTGCGTTTATATGCGTTTAGGTCCTGTAGTGCTATTCTGTAAATGTCTCACCGTGAAAACATAAGAGAAGTAATCTTAAAGTGAGCTGTCAATAGTGTCAACCCCTAGCATTAGGTGGAATGATGGCTCACTTCACCTGAGTTATCACGGTGAGATGTTTACAGAATAGCACTACAGCAGTCCCCTTAAAATTATGAATTTATGACGTTGCTTGCAAATGACATTTGACAATGATGTGTCTAAATCACTGTTCCTTGCATGTTTTGTAAAAATGATTAATAGTTCAGAAATTTTGCGAACCTACCCAAAGGCAAAAACAAATGGTGGTAAGAAATTAATACTTCCTACCTCCATAATAAAAATACTTATTAAGACCTACATATTGTTTTTCTTAGCTCATAAAGATGATACTGTCTATTGACAATATATAATAATAGCTGACTAGGCTTCCAAGGCAACTTAAGGTGAACAGTTTACATGAGAATACGACAAAATGTTAATGCGCACAGAAAAATAAACCAATATTTAAACAAAAGTCATTGAATTTTGCAACGTAAGCATTTTATTTTTACAATGACATGTTATTAATTTTAATAAGTACGTATCCACTTTAAAAGAGTCGACACAAAAAAATAATAATGGACATTTAATTCAAACACATTCATAAGTTAATGTTGTTTGCAGTATCGAATTTTCCAAACACAGTTTATCAGAAAACCGCATAATTTTCCCTTCCCACGAAAAACGATCACCGCTTTCCACATAAACGATTTCCTCAAACACCGCTACATACACAAACAATAACAATACAGGAATCAAACAATACTCACGAAGATACAAGATCCGAAAATACACAATTGGCTTGCAGCCACTTCAGTCACACACCGATTGTTGCAACGCGTGCGTTCGCGAGGACGCTCGACGCACGAATGCGTTCGATTCAGACCGTGGACGCAACGGAACTGGTGTTTTAATGCGTCTTTGTATCTTTTTATGTAGCAACTGTTGTTTGATATGTAAACATATGTCTTGTACACACTTAATTGGTCTCATGTGATTAGTATTAAGGGTGCTAGTGTGGCAGGTCACGAAGTCTTGTTTTGTAGCGTGTAAGGTTATTTTTAGGTAACATCATAACATAACATCATGCCTGTAATCGCAGAAGAGTTAGGCAGAGATGTACCTATAGTACACCCACATTTCGCCAGTCATGTTTAAGTCATGTTTAGTAATAGGGAGCGAGCTTATAGCCATTAACCGGGCACACATCCAGGTAATTGACAGTTAACCACTCAACTGCTAAAAATGCAGATCTACGCGAGATACAATGGCTTTTAAATTGTTTCGGTAATTACGGGATTGAACTGGTTAATTGATTTTTCCAGGAAAAATATTTGGCAGCGGAAAATATCGAGTTTTTGCGTGATTCCCAGTTTTTTTGTCGGCGTTAGACATAACTTCACAAATTAATTACACTATGTATTATAAATATAACCTAAACAAATTAAGTTATTAAGAAAATATTCTAATTTAACGTATATTTATCCAAATCATTAACACTACTCGTTTAGACGTGATCTTCAGTTTAAAATCATTAAAAGTCGTTTATCGTCACCTTATACATAACTGGCAAAATGTGAGTGTATTTTTTTTTAATTTATTCTTCGGAAAGCTTACAACAGTCTAATATCTATAAAGGTAAGTTATGTACAATATCGCTTACAATTGCCATATTAAAAACTATGTACCTACCTAAAATAAAAAAATAAAAATTGAACATACAAAAATTAATATTAAAAATAAAATCTCCTTAAATATAACTCAACAAATTCTTCTAAACAAAACATATTAAGCACATCTTAATTAATGATGAATAATACTACTCACTGCGGTCATAACAAAGTATTCTTTGTTTATAGTTTGTCATTCGTACGTACTATCGGCAAACTTGCCGGTGAACCACTTTTCGATCTTATTACTAACGCAATAAGGTTGAAAAGTGGTTCACCGGAAAGTTTGCAGATGGTACATCATCTCTGCTAGATCTCTGCTTAATCCTTTGGGAAATAGAGGCGTGATGTTGTATTGTGTTGTTTAACTAAAACCGGGGGAATCACTTCATGGCAACACATTGAAAAGCAAATCATAAGGTTACATCAACAACCACGTGGTTACAGTTATTACATCTTAATTGACATAAAAATTGCCTCAGCTATTAATGTCAGCATTTTGTAGCAGCGATGTCACAATGTCAACAGAATTTCAAACGAATAGTGTTCTTTTTTTTTTTCAAATTATTTTCAAGGGGGATATTTATCTAGGATCATATTATAATTATTAGTATAGGATAATAATCTTATATCTTGTACACTATACAGAGTGTATCAGAAAGATGTGGTCAAATTACAGACCATCAAACTGAACGACTTTCTCCATGGGGCCAACATCGTAATCGAGAAAAAATTATCAGCTGTCCCGTATAAAACTTCAATACCTCCTCGACCCAAATACCCATATATTTAGGCTGATAATTTTTTCTCGATTATGATGTTGGTCCCATGGAGAAAGTTGTTCAGTTTGATAATCTGTACCACACCCTTAAAGAGACACCTTTCTGATACACGCTGAATAAGTAATAAATATACAACATGTCCCAGAATTGAAGGCACAACCACTTAAAGGGTCATTGTACTCATCATTATGAACAACTTTTACTACGGGAACAAACCGGAAATCACAAAAAAAAATCAGCTGTTCCACCCGTACATTTATCTACATCGAACTCGTCAAAATGTAGGGAACACCGGATTTTTTTTCGCGATTTCAGGTTTGGTCCCATAGTTGAAATTGTTCATACTCGTAATGATGAGTAGGTACCCCTTAAGCGGTTGTGCCATCAATTCTAGGACATATTGTAGTTATAGGTACATATCAAAGCTCACAAATGAATCATATAAATAAATCGTTTTCATAATTATATATGACTCATAGATTATATTATATGGTCATATGACTTATATTATGATAAGAGTAATATGACCATATACAATATCATAGGAAACATAATATTTAAAGGGAGCCCTCAAATGACAGCATTTATTTGTAGACGCCTAAGAAACATACAGCATTTTACAGTTATTTGGTTGATTTTGTAATTACGCCAAACTGTGCCATTGTGCGCTCACAGATTTCAGAAAATAAAACGGTCAAGAGCGAGTCGGGCTCGCGCACCGAGGGTTCCGTTCCGATTTCTGAAAAAGTGTGCTATTTAGAGACATAGTTTTATTTTTCCTGTAATTTTTACATAAACTTCTAGCACATAGAATAATTTCAGATTTTTCTCTATGCAAACTTCGGAGATAAGGGGGAACGGTATTTTTTTTTAATTTTTCATCAAAAGTCGAAAACTATGCGGCGAAAACAAATTAAAAAATGTTTGAGAATGTGCAAAAAGCGTTCTTTCATATGAAACCCCACATGTCCTAATAGCCCCACTTCGAATTTTTAAGACTCTCAGGACCTGTTGAAAAAGAAAAATAATTCTGTTTTATTTGCAAAATAGTTGGGCAAACGTCAACTAAAACTGTTGTTCCAAATTTCAAGTTGATAGCATTAGTAGTTCTTGAGATATCCAGCTGTGACAGACAGACAGACTGAGTCACACAATAAGGGTTCCTTTTTACGATTTTGGTACAAAACCCTAAAAAGGTTAAATAAAAAGGTTTTTCAAACACAACAACAACCACCAATAACACATCATTTTTTCACACCATTTAGGTACTCTTACAGTAGTTAGGTACAGTCGACCTCGTATTTTCTTTACCACCCTAAAGTTGAATGTCACTCATTGTCCGCGTAAAATCTGTCGCCCTATTCTGTAAAAATCTCACCGTGAAAACATAAAGTGAGCTCAAAGTGAGCTGTCATTCCACCTGATGCTAAGGATTGACATTTATTGACAACTCACTTCAAGCTCACTTCACCTAAGCTTTCACGGTGAGATTTTTACAGAACAGATCGGCTGCTCCAATAAAACTTACTTTTAGCTTGCAATGCAATACAGTTAGTAGCAAACTGACTTAAGAGCTAACGCGCTACGCTAGCCGACTATCAGTGCCCACGTTTCGGCATGTCATAACGGGCAGGATGCACTGGTTGAAAACCTTCAAACACCTTTAATTAGTTGTTAGTTAGTTGTTACTCACTAACAACTAATTAACCACTAACTAACTAACTATTACTATAACTAACTAATTAACTACTCTAACTCTCTCTCTCTCTCTCTCTCTCTCTCTCTCTTAATACTCTAAATATTTTTTTTATCGCTGTCATAAAACGACAAGGTCAATTTGTCTAAGTGACAATTTCTAAGTGACAAGCAGATACTTGGAGTTTTGACAAAAGTGGTAAAGCAATCTCGAGGTCGACTATCTGCGATATATCTGCAAAACCAACACGAAACGCATAATGCACTTACACACACTATGCATCATAGTGACGTGAAGTTCCACACGCAATGCTACGTCACAGCTACGTGTGCGTAAACGCAGCGTAGGACTTCGAACGTGCCTAATAACGTTAAATTAGTAATTAAATTATCGTTTTGATGTTGTTGTTTCTTTTTAGGAATTCATGTTTTGGTGACTTTAGTTTTTGTTAAGAAATAAAAAATGTATGATTGCAGCAAACTTTACTGTGGTTAATTTAATTAACGAGTTTTGAGCATCTAAAAGCTGTTTTTTTTTGTCAGCTTGCACTGTTCCACTCCACTCCTTCCACCGTTCGCGAGCTCGCGCGTCCTCCTTTGGTGTTTGATGTTTTGGCGGGATCTGTCCAGCTCGTCCCGCCATCTCCTACGTGGCCTGCCTCCGGCCCCGCCTCCCTATCTCAGGGCACCAGTTCCGAGCTATCTTGGCCCACAGTGTGTCCGGCATGCGGCAGGCATATCCTGCCCAGTCCCATTTAAGTTGGATAGCCTTTTGAGTCACATCAACTGTCTTTGTTTTGGAGCGCAGTATTGTCTTTCAAACACGATCCGTTAGTCACAAACCCGTCAGTTATTTATTGTCATACTAGCTGGACCCCGCAGTTTCACCCGCTTAGACCGGGATAAGAAGTAGCCTATGTGTTAATCTAGAGTATAAGCTATCTACATACCAAATTTCATCCAAATCGGTCCAGCCGTTTGAGCGTGAAGAAGTAACAAACATACAACCACACACATACCCTCACACACTCACAAACTTTCGTCATTATAATATTAGTGTGATTTAATTTGAATGTTACTTCGAAAAAGTCCTTATTTTTTAAAAATCAAGGATGACTAGATAGATGTTGTAAGTAACTATCTCCAATGCATAGTGAATAAATATGGTGTTCACTGCTTTTTCCTTCTTTGCATGACAAAGAGGCCTTTTTCCTGAAGTAACATCATTTTGAGGCTGGCAGGAGTGTGCGGATTAGCACAAGAAAAGAAAGGCTTATGCCCAGCAGTGGGTGAAGCCGGGCTGTGTATGATGATGATGATGACGTCATTTTAATCCAATTTTAAAGACCAAGATAATCCCATTACAAAAAAAAACCTTCTCCGCATGCGTACCGATAATTGATCAGATAACCGCACATCAGGTGCCGTACTATGACGTGAAAAAAGATCATGAATCCATCATGATTCCAGTATGAGAGAGAGACGGAGCTCGACGACCTGTAGCACCATCCTTTTTTCTCAACGGAACCATGATGGATCCATGATCTTTTTTCACATTATAGTACCTACGGCCCCAGAGGTTTTGTTGAAAACGAGGCTTTTGGCTACTCTGCTCTGTATCATTATGTCATTGTTTTGTAATAAGCGTCTTGGTTGTGCAGAATAAATAATTTTTCTTTCTTATTTTCCCTTTTAGACAAGTTACAAGGTGATATAGTCAAAGATGATCTCATCCTGCGGAGAATCGAGTACCTAGCCCATTTCCTTGAAGTATATTTGTCAAAAATAATTTAGATATTTATCTAAATTATATAATAGCTCACAAACATAGTTCATCTGTAACCTCTTTTTAATCGACTTCAAAAAAGGAGGAGGTTCTCAATTATTATTCGACAGTTTTTTTTTTTTTGTATGTTTGATACGCGATTACTCCGCCAATTGTGAATTGATTTTGATGATTATTTTTTTTATTTGGTAGGTCATACTTCAGAGGTAGTCCCCTATAAATTGTATTAACTTTGCTTCGGCAGTTTTTGAGTTAGCTTCGATAATACGTATTTAATCCACTTTGTTTATCTTGATGATGCTCATTAAAGCACAAACAACAGTGACACTGACAGGAAGTATTAACTTCCTGTCAGTGTTGTTAACATAGCAAGGGTACTTATACAAATTGATGTGAGGTAGTTATCTTAACTAAAAAAAAAAAAAAATCTTTTTAAAAAAAAAAACAACCGACTTCCAAAAAAAGGAGGAGGTTCTCAATTCGTCGGAACCTTTTTTTATTTATTTTTTTATGTATGTTCCCCGATTACTCGAAGATGGCTGGACCGATTTGGATTTTTTTTTTTTTTTGTTTTATTCGAGAGGGTATTCACAGAGGTACATCACAGTTGGTCCCATATAAAATTGATTAACTTTGCTTCGGTAGTTTTTGAGTTAGCTTCAATAATACGTATTTTTTCCCCACTTTTATATGGATGATGTTCTAGTTTGTTTTGCAGATAGTGGTATTAGAATTTGTGTGGGGTAGGTACACAACTAAAAAGTGAAAAATAAAAACTTTTTTACAAAAAAAATACAACCGACTTCCAAAAACAACACTACAAAGTGAAAAATAACTTTAATTTCGGAAGTCGGTGTCTAGTTAAATGTATTTTCGTTTTTTGCCACCGACTTCCGAAATTAAAGTTATTTACGAAAGTAAAGACGCGCATAAAGGAGGATGCGATCAAACGACAACCAATGATGGCGTCACCATGCGATAGAGCACCGAAACAACACTACTTTCAAAAGAACTAAATAATAAATAAATAATAAATAAATAAATATGTTTGGACATATCACACAACGCCATCTAGCCCCAAGCTAAGCAACCTAATGCTTGTGTTATGGTAACGAGATGGCTGATAAACTACTTATATACATTTTTTTTTTTGTAAATACATACATATTATAGATAGAAAAACACCCAGACTCGGAACAAATACTTGTAGGTCGTACAAATATTTGTTCCGTGCGGGAATCGAACCCGCGACATGCTGCGCAGCAGTCAATCGCTCAATCACTGCGCCAACCGTGTCGTCAAAACTAAAAGAAACTAAAAAACTATAGAACTATAAGAAACTAAAGAACTATAACATAATACTCACAGAAGAACGGTGTGACTACTCAGGCCCGCAAGAGCTGAGAGTATTCACCGACGGATCTAAGACCGACTCCGGAACCGGAGTCAGAGTCTTCTCATACGACCTCAACATAAACATATCCAGCCCGCTGGGAATGTTCAACACCATAGTTTTTTATATTTCTATGTTCAACACTGTCTACCAGGCAGAGTGTCTTACGCCAGAGTGTCACAAGCGGCTTACGCCATAGAAGCAAGGAGAGTTACGGATACTCGTATACGTATACTCTCCGACAGTGCCTCCGTACTCCAATCCTTATAGAGAAAACACATCTCCTCGAGACTTACACTAGAATGTCACATTGCACTGGAGCGTATAGCTTTATCTAACCGCAATACTGTGACACTGCAATGGATAAAAGGACACAGCGGATCACTGGGTAATGACGCAGCTGACGATTTAGCTAGGAGAGCATCTAGCACGTCAGTCTGTGGACCTGAACCAATTGTACCCATCCCCTTCAACCAGTTACGCAGGTGGCTACAGGAGTCCACTCATACACAGGCGGAGAGTTGGTGGTCCTCGACACCAGGATGCAGGCAGTCTAGGGAGGCCATGCCATCTATAGATGGCAAGCTAACCAGACGTCTGTTACGCCTGGACAGGCATAGTTTGCGCCTGGAGACGGGAACTATCACAGGACACTGCTCACTAAACAAACACTTCCACACAATGGGAATAACGGACAGTCCTCTGTGCAGGGCCTACCTGGAGGCTGAGGAAACCGTAACGCATGTGCTCTTTGATTGCACAGGCGTCACCCAGATTAGAACAAAAACTCTTGGAACACCCAGATCTTTCGCAGATGTTTTGAACAGAGTTGGAGACTTGATCGTCTTCTGGAATGAGGTGGGCTGGTTGGAATAACCCCCCACTCCCCCCGAAGGTCGCTATGGCCCATGCACAATGGTCCACATGAAGGACTAAGTGCGGAAACCATACCTTCTAACTAGGAACTAGGAACTAGGAAGGTTCCGACGAATTGAGAACCTCCTCCTTTTTGAAGTCGGTTAACAAAAACACTACAAAGTGAAAAATAACTTTAATTTCGCAAGTCGATGGCAAAAAACTAAAATACAGATCCAAAGATACCGACTTCCGAAATTAAAGTTATTTTTCACTCTGTAGTGTTTTTTCTTTGATGTCGGTTGTTTTTTTTTTTTTATATTTGTAAAAAGTTTTTTTTAGGTAAAGTAAAGTCAGGGAAATTAAGTAATTGTAATTGTTTATTGCAGATTGTATGAAAGTAGTACTTACTTATTCCATGAACACGGCAAATTGACTCAGTATGTCAATTTGATAAAGAATTCTTTTCCTTGGACGTGCATTATTTCTTTAATAATCTATTTAGGTTATTAAAAAATAATGCAACCTATTATGGTTTTCGCCTACTTATAAGTGGAGGGCATTTATGAGCACGACATGACGTGACACGATAAATTGGAACATTATCGAATGAATCATGTTCAGCTCCATCCGATTAGACCGGAAGCCGACCTCAACATAGTTCGGAAGAGGTAAGGCAGATAATGATATCGAATTCATCATTATGATAACAAATGATGGATGGATGACCATCTTTACATACCGAGACTCCTCCATGCCTCGGAAAGCACGTAAAGCCGTTGGTCCCGGCTGTCATTCGTGGATCTTTGACAGTCGTTACGGATCGTCAGAAGCCCGAAAGTCTGACAACCAGTCTTACCAAGGGGTATCGTACTACCCAGTAATTGCGTTGTGGAGGTCAGATAGGCAGTCGCTCCATATAAAATAATGGTATTCAGCTGCATCCGGTTAGACTGGAAGCCGACCCCAACACAGTTGGGAAAAGGCTAGGCAGATTGATTGATTTTGATAACAAAATAACAGATCCAAATTTCAATTTAATCTTAAGAGATATCGTCATACTCTGTCATGTCAGTCATGAGCCGATCTCTACGTCACGGTAGTTATTCATTCGCGCCAAACACAGAGGTTATCTGAAATCTGCCTAGTATCTATGCATGAATGAATCACATTTACGAGTCACAAAGTTACGCACAAACTTATTGACAGAAGATTCAGTTCTTACAACTTTCTTATAAAAGGTTCCGTGTACCCGATGGCATTCTTATCGGCAAAATTGACGGATACAAACGGTCGTTCCCTATCTAAACCATTTAGGGGATAAAAAAAAAAAATCTTTATTGTCGCCAGTTAATACATTAATCTTAGAGTACTCTAACATATGCATCGTATTTATGTATTCTACAAAAGGTACTGTTACTGACTCCCAAACTAAGCTTAAGCTTGTATTTTGGAAAACAGTGTTCAGCCGCAGGAAGTATCACATAATAAAATACGAACAAATTGGCTTGAATGACACTGCAGTAGACTTATAATTTATAAGATAATTTTAGGTAATCTTATACTATAATCTAGTTTTAGTTTTCAGTTTAAGTTTTCCAATTTTAGATTAGATTAGATTAGATTAGTTTTATTTTTTATGTTTAACAGAAGTGTGTGATCTGTGTTTGTGTGTGTGTGGGGTGAGTATGTGAGAGTTTGTTTAGAAGTATTGTATGATATATTAGGTCTTTACCTATGAAATTGCCGTTCTGCAGTACTGGCCATTTCAAATCAAAATAATTTTTGTTTGAGTAAGAATTCTAATTTCAAATTAATTTTATTTTAAAAACATGGATTTTTTTTTCCAAAAGTAGTCATTTGTTTATTGATTAGTGTTACATTTTCATCGCATTTCAATCTTTTTCGTCATCATGGATACGTTAAAAATTCGAGTAATTATGGAATATGAGTACCGTCGTGGCAGCAACGCGGCACAAGCGGCACGCAACATCAACGACGTTTACGGAGCTAACACTACAAACCAACGCACCACTTGTTATTGGTTTGCTCGCTTCCGTTCTGGAAATTTCGACCTGAAAAATGAACCTCGCGGTCGTCCGAAGACTTTGGTCGACAATGACGAATTAAAGGCGATTGTGGAAGCTGATGATACACAATCTACGGCTGAATTAGCAGCAGCTTTCGACGTTAGCGTCAAAACAATATTGGTCCATTTGCGTCAAATTGGCAAGGTAAAAAAGCTTGACAAATGGGTGCCCCACGAACTCAATGATCGCCAGCGCGAAGTACGCGTCGAGACGTGCCTTGCACTGCTCAACAGACACACAAGTGAAGGAATTTTGAACCTGCGATGAAAAATGGATTCTGTTTGATAACCGCAAGCGCTCAGCAAGTTGGTTGGATCCTGGTTCAGCACCTAAACAATGCCCTAAACGAAAACTTACCCCTAGAAAAGTGATGGTCACTGTTTGGTGGTCTAGCGCCGGTGTGATTCATCACAGCTTCTTACCAAACGGGGTGAGCATTACTTCTGATGTGTACTATGCAGAACTGAACACAATGATGGAGAAGCTGGCACATCTCCAACCAGCATTGGCCAATCGCTCGTCTCCGCTGCTCCTGCACGACAACTCGCGACCTCATACTGCACAGCAGACGGTCTCCAAGTTGCAAGAACTGGGGTTGGAAGCTCTCCGTCATCCGCCCTACTCACCAGACCTTGCGCCTACAGACTACTACTTTTTCCAGAATTTGGATAACTTCTTGGCGGGAAAAAAATTCAATACCCGAGAGGCAGTACAAAATGCCTTTGAAGAATTTGTTGCCTCCCGTCCAGCTGATTTCTTTAAGAAGGGCATCAATAAACTGCCACTGCGTTGGCAAAGATGCATTGATTGCATGGGTGATTACTTCGATTAATACAAATAAAAAATGCATGAAAAACATTCGTTTAAATTTTTTCATACAAAACGGCAATTTCATAGGTAAAGACCTATTATGTTACGCAATACATGCCAGTGCCACTGCTCTCAAAACGGTGAAGGAAAACATCGTGAGGAAACCGGCATGTCCTAGAACCAAAAATTCGAAGACTTGTGACATCTGCCAACCCGCACTGGGCCCGCGTGGTGGATTATGGCCCACTCCCTCTCACAGAGAGGAGGCCTGTGTCCCAGCAGTGGGAACGTTATAGGCTGATTATGTAATACATGCCAGTAGATCCTATCACAGATAACACACAGGGACAGATCAGGGGGGGATCACAGAGGATCATTGTTTTTTGAGGGAACATTGAACTCGTAAGACACCACTTAGGTACTAAATTTTATAAAACTCCCCTGTAGGTACATACACTACGTTTAAATAGTTTTACACATATACAGAGAGTCAGGACTGGTGACGCGGGACTCGCGGGAGTTAGGCCTCTGCCTCGAATTTTGCGGGCAGCGGGGCGGCAGCGGCGGCGGCGCGGGAGTGGCAGGATTTTATGCGTAAAAACAAATGGACCGGACCTGGAAAACAGCGGCGCGATAGCGGGGCGGGACAACGCGAGACGCGCCGCCGCCCCGCAGCCCGCAAAATTCGAGGCAGAGGCCTTAGCGACGTATAGTTGTCCGTGTGAGAAGCACCTCGTCTTGAGGTCGAAACCAGCCTTCAGTAGCAATTTCCTATTGCTTGCGAAGTTTTTCGTTTTTAGTGAATTAATAAACGCCTGCGTACCTGCATATTACCTATAATACCTAATGGCACAACACTGATACACTGACTGATTCTTACAGATTATTCCTGACGAACCCAGCTGTCACAAACGGTTGATTGTACACATGGGATTTCTCATTAATAGTCACCTAACAATAGATTTATTTTTATTATAACTATACCTACTATATGTTCATTGAGGAGCTCGTGGCTAAGTAATAACAGCCGCACGGGTCGATCCATCAGGTTAAGCTACGCTTACCGGGGTTGGTCAGTGGATGGGTGACCATCTTTACATATCGAGACTCCTCCGTGCCTCGGAAAGCACGTTAAGCCGTTGGTCCCGGCTGTCATTCGTGGATCTTTGACAGTCGTTACAAGTTGTCAGAAGCCCGAAAATCTGTATCTGTGTATTACCCAGTTACTGGGTTGTGGAGGTCAGATAGGCAGTCGCTCCATGTAAAATACTGGTATTCAGCTGCATCTGGTTAGACTAGAAGCCGACCCCAACATAGTTGGGAAAAGGCTAGGCAGATTGATTGACCTACTACATGGTCATTGATCTAACTAAATTAACTAGCGAAACTCCGCAGACGTGATGGGAATCGATATAATAAACACGTCAAAATAAAAAAGGCTTGATGTTTTTTTTTTTGGTCAACGACCGCTGCTGTTTGATGGTGTTGTTACTTCTTACTTGTTGTAAGAGTTGAGAAATTAATATTTTTTATCGTATTTAGAAATTAATCCCCATAACATTTGTGAAGTTTACACAAAAAAAAAAAACAGATTTTTTAAACTGACCCCTTAATGAGATTTCGAGTATAAATAGATATACCATTGAACGAGTGTGTGTGTGCGTGGGAGTATCGCGTAACTTCGTTCCTGATGGGGTCCCCTGAAGTTCGGGGGACCGTGTGTACAAAAAAACGTGTGTGTTCGGGCCCCGAACACACACGTTTTTTTTTACGATATAATGTTTTTTGGCTTAATTATAATTATTAATTTAGAACAAAAAAATATATATTATGCCAACGACCCCGTGACCGCGTTTCCTTTTAATCTTTTCGCTCTTTCTACTACTTTTTTGTGTCCAATATGTGTTAGACTCAGACTAAATAAAAGACCAAGACAATTTACAGCGCTGTCAACAGTGACGTGAGGCCGCACGTTTCGGGTTTCGTAAACATGTGTACAGGTAATGAGGTGCAGTTTAATTGTAGTTTGGTGTAAATGTGTGCGTGTGAGCGTGTATACAAAGAGCGAGGTGTAGTTTTCGCAGTGCTGTCTGGGTTTTTTATTTAATCTGAGGAGTTAGATCTTCTGTTATTTCTTATTTTGCAACACAGTGTGTGTATTTTAGGCTTATCTCATAACGTAGATAAGTACAGTGTGACTGTACACGCTGCTTTTAGATGTTTTCATAGACATGTGAGTAAACAGTGAAGTTGGTTCCGCAGTTTTCAGCGACACCTAAATTAATGCTTAGGTAGGTATATAAAACTTCGCCATTGAAATTTCAACTTTCAACGCTGAGCCGAGCGTTGAAAATCCAGCAGCGGGAATTAGTAATAAATAAACATAGGGCGCATAATTTCGTAGAATTCTAGTCAGGTGCTACGTCATAACGATAATCTTGCAGTGATTTTGTAATATATACCTACACAATAAAAGTATGTAAGTACATACTTTAATTGTGTATATTTTAATTGTACAGTTAGTAACGAAAGTTGGCTAACACTTTAGTTTATTAAATCATAATAAATCTTTTTAAATAAAAATTAAATGCTGTTCGTTGGTAAGCACATCACTTGAGAACGGTTGGACCGATACTTTTTTTTTTTTGTTTTAAAATGTTTGTAATAGTCCAAATTACGGTTTCAAGGAAAGCGAAGTTGGTAAAGTTTCCCGGAAAACTTTAAAATTGGATAATACCTGAACTTCCCGTTTTCTCTCATATATAGGGTTATTGGTAAAACACTAGCAACCTCTTAACAACTCTTATTGTGAACAACTTTTACTATGGGACCAAACCTGAAATCGCGAAAAAAAAATCTGGTGCTCAGTACATTTTAAACATCAAACTCGTCAAAATGTAGGGAGCAGCTGATTTTTTTTCACGATTTCCGGTAGGTTCATAATGATGAGTACAATAAGAGGTTGCTGGTGTTTTACCAATAACCCTGTATATGTTGCAGCCAACTGGTTTAATTCGCCGTTTAGTCAACCGCTTAGCCTTTTCACTAAACGGCGGCGATCAACTAGCGGCCTGAATGATATTCAGCCATTCAGTCAAACAGCTAGGCCAATTACTTGGATCGATAGCGTTTACCTATTGGCCTAGCCCAGACATTTAAATTTAGTTACATTTTCTGCCATCTGCACCCTAATTGCGTAACACATTATTGATCGCAGTTGGTTTCATTTTGAAACAAATTGCTAATCCATTGCTTCATAATTATGTTCAAAAAATTTGTCTGCTCAACAACGTAAATAACGCAATGAATGTTGTTGAACAGTCAAAATGAAACCAACTCCGATTGATAATGTGTTTCGCAATTAGGTTGCTGAAATCCACACTTTCCACATAAATCATACCTTTAGTTTAAGTTTTATTTTACACTAACCGAATACTTATGTCAAACGAGTTTTATTGCTGACTGTAAGGCACCTGTCCCACAACGTGTCCTGTCACGAGGAAGCGACGAGGAGGCGAATCAACGATTTTCTCGCTCAAGAAACGTACGAAAGATTGTAGGTCCCGTGTAAGTAAAAGAGATAAATAATTATAGAAAGAAAAGAAAGAAAATACGTTTATTTGCGGTAAACATGACGCAACCCTCGCTTGGCGGGCAGAACACTCGCTGAGAGACTCACGCTTGTTACGAACGTCGTCGCTCGTAGACTCACGAATTTGAAACTTGTTGCTCGCCAACTCATTTTTATTTGCTAGCTCTACTCGCTTCTGGTTAATCGCCAGCGGTGGGACCGGTGCCTAAATACCAGGTTACTGTCACGTGTACTTCAAATCGAGTTCATAATAATGACGCCATCATGCAGTATAATGTTCACGCACAGTATGTATGGGGTTGGCAGCGGAATTTACCAGCAGATTTCGTAGACTTTTCTTTTATGTTTGAACAGTCAACGCGTGAGGATCGTTTCAGCAAATAATGTCTACTATCGGGGAATTTTCCACTACCCGCAGCCGGATAAAAGTTCACACTTAGGTCACGAAGGCATCTGAGCAACCGGCTGTCCGGGGTTCTATGTTATTAAGGATTTGGTTTCCGCACTTAGTCCTTCAAGTGGACCATTGTGCGTGCAGTCCGGGGTTAGTATTGGGTAAAAGTTAGTTTTTTTTAATCCGAGATAGTAATTTGACACTTCAAATGTTCCATGAATCATTTTTTCATTTCATAGTTGGACATTTGCTCCTGTCAAATTGAGTAAGAGGTGAGGTGATTGAGGGAACAGGGTGTAAAGTTCACTCATCCTCCATAGACAAGAGAGGATCTTCCGACCAGACGGGTGCTGTGTCTAGTGGGCTACTGGAAGGAAGCAGTTAAACGAAGGCTGTGCTGACGTTCATACTCAGACTTTAGGGGGGTGAAAAGGGGGGATTCTGTTTGTTTGAACATTCTTATTCCTTGAGTTAGTAAACTTGAAACTTGGCATGAATATTTATATAAATAAATAATGATTTTTTTTTATATATTTTGTAAACTACCCCCTAAAGGGGAATTGGGGGTGACAAAGTTTGTATGGAAGAATTTTAACGCGCGATCTGATTATCTCAAAACTCAGTATTTATACTTAAAACCAAAAATAAAGAATAATATATATCAGGGTTTTTTGAAAATCTTCCTCTAACGGGGTGAAAAGCCGTAGTCAATTTTACAGGTGAGGATTTTACTGCGTGGCTTGATTAACTCGAAAATTGGTAAAAATAATCTTTGAATCGAGTTATGGAAACGTCCCAAACGAATTTTCAAAATTCCACCCCTGTGGGGGTGAAAAGAGGGGATACAGTTTATATAAAAAATCTTATTCCTTTGGTTAATTAACTTGAAACTTGGCACAAATACTTGCCTTAGTAAGTAATAAAGTTTGTCATCATTCGTTTTTCAAAACTACCCCTCAAAGGGGGGATTTTAAATTTTATATCGAAGAATTATAAAGCGCAGTCGGACTGCGCTTTATAATTCTACGCTAAAAGTACACTTCTGGACACATCTATTGGCCCACCTTAGAGTTTAGGTTTCGATGGCCCCTACCGAAATATGATTGCTAGATTGAACAAAAACCGTTGATGCAGTTTTAAACCTGATACATTTTACCATCTTTTTCGATCGTATTGTTTTAAATTTGAATTCAGAATACCATACGACATGGAGCTACGCATAACAAGTCGGATTTGCGCCTTGTTAAAGGCAATTGATTTTTGAATAAAAAACATGTTTTATCAAATAAAGGTTTAATTTAATAACGCGTGTTGCCTCCATGGGCATCTACCACAGCTCTCATACGATTAGGCATAGAGTTTATCAACCGCTCTATGAAATTTTGAGGGATCATCTCCCATTCCTCTTCTATGGTAGTTTTCAACTCCTGCATCGTCTGGGCAACTGGCTGACGAGCCCTAACACGTCTTTTTAGCTCGTCCCACATGTGCTCAATGGGGTTCATGTCTGGGCTTCTGGCTGGCCAGTCCATAACTGTGATGTTCACATCCCGAAGATATTCCCTGACGATGCCGGCGCATGGGCTCTTGCATTATCATGCATAAAAAGGAAATTTGGGCCCACATAGTCCGCGTATGGTATCACGTGAGGTTCTAAGCACTCACGAATGTACCTTTCAGCATTTAATGTTGGCAGCCGTGGTCCTGTAACAACCTCAAGTTGAGTTTTGCCGCTCGCGGATATACCGCCCCAGACAGTCCATGAGCCACCGCCATAAGCAACCCTCTCTTCAAAGCAGCATTGTGCGAAACGCTCTCCCTTACGTCGGTAGACCTTCTTCCTTCCATCATTGCCATGTAACACAATTTTAGACTCATCAGAAAAGAGTACACGGCTCCAATGTTGCTGTGTCCAATTTAAATGACTGCGTGCGAAATGAAGGCGCGCTGTTCGGTGGGCTCGCGTTAGTTTGGGGCCATTAGCTAGCTTGTGTGGTACCATATCGCGTTCTTTTAACCTTCTCCGAACAGTTCGAGCGCTCACAGATACTCCGTGGAAGTCGCGAAGTTGGTTTTGTATCTCAATGGAGGGAAGGTGACGATTTCTCAAGCTGGTCGTCACGATGAATCGATCCTGCCTTTCAGTTGTGACCCGAGATCGTGGCCTTCCTTGGCGACGAACAAAGCCGCCAGTCTTTAGGTACCTCCGATAAACATTTCGGACCGCAGATCGACTTAAATTAAGTTGAGCACTCACGTTTCTTTGGCTGTGTCCGGCCTGAATAAGTGCCACAGCTTGGGCGGCGACTTCAGGTGAAGTATCCATAGATTATTGATAGAACCTCACCTTAATGTTAAGAATAAGTAATGTTTGTTGCAAAACCAAAGATATCAATCACTTTTTCAAGAATTAAATCCAAGTAAACCAATAAAACCAAGTTTTCTTAGTATTCGATTGTTTGATATCAACAAACAGGCTCCAAATTGTCTTTTGTTTCTTTAAATTCTGTGTTCGAAATTCAAAAAAAGACTATTGAATGAAATTGTGAATGTGCCAGGTTCAAAACTGCATAAAAACTTTTTGCTCGACCTAATATAAAATTTTAGCTAGGACCAAACGAAACTGAAAATACAAGGTGGGCCAAAAGATGTGTCCAGAAGTGTATAAACTTTTGACATCAAATTAACATAATAAGATTCTGGGTTTTTTTAAATCGATCCCCGAAAGGGCAAAAAGGGATAGTTATATTATTTAGGAGAGAGTAGCTTGATTTACTCAAAAATGTATAAATAATCTTTGAATCAAGTTAGGGAAACGAATCAAACCAAAATCCAAATGAATTTTCAAAATTCCACACCTGCGGGGGTGAAAAGAGGAGATACGGTATTTAGGAAAAATCTTATTCCTTTGGTTAATTAATTTGAAACTTGGCAATATCTGCTTCAGTAAATAATAAAGATTGACACTTTTAGTTTCTTAAAACAACCCCTCACAGAGGATATTTCTTATTTGAAACTCGATACTAATACAGTCTGGCAGTTTGAGTAGGTACCTACTTTATGCGGCCAACCCAAATGTCCTTTCTTTGATATTGTTCGTCGAGTCGTTGAGCTCCTTAGGTACTGAGTTGAGCTATACGATTACTGAGTCTGACTTGCACTGACTGGACAGGTCCACTCAAATCTGAGTTATTCTTTTCTGAAAAGACCATTTCAGACGCTAATCTACATGCTCCTCACTTGATCTGACCAAGATTATGTCCGGACTTTGAAAAGAGAGTTTGACCCCTGAGTTTGTTTTGCCATTTCTTCTCAGGGGTAGTCAAATAGGAATTATGTCGACTCCATATAGTTTTTTTTTCTTAATATGGCTTTCTAAAGTGATTCCGATGGATACTAATATTACAAATTCTAAAATAACTCCGTCTGTCTGTATGTACGAGTATGTCGCCTAAACAGGCGTGAAAAGGTAACCAACCATTGGTTTCAATGGTCGGATTTCGATGAAATTTGGTAAAGAGATAGATGGCATCCTAAGAAAAAACATAGGCTACTTTTTGTTTTATAAATAACCTTAAAGGGTTATACTGGATGACTTTTATTACCATCCCGAAAAAAATAGGGTATATTCGGTGAACGGAGTAGAAGCCTATGGCATATATAGTTTTTTTTTTTTAATTAAAAAAAAACAAAATTCAAATCATAATGCAGGTTGCATATGATTTGAATTTCGATATTTTTAAAGGATTTATTATTTTTCTTCAAAATTTATGTTTTTATTATTCTAAAATGAAAAGTTTATAACGAATTTGTAGTATTTATTTAAACATAGATATTTTTTTCTGAATAAGCTATTAAAGAAAAACTAGGTATGACATACACTTCTACTCCGTTAACCTAATATACCCTATTTTTTTCAAGACGGTAAAAAAAGTCATCCGGTATATACCATATAGGGGATGAAAATTTGATGGGAAAGCTAGCATTTTATAGGTTAGGGAAATCAAAATGAAAATTATTGCTTTTAGTAAGAAATAAAGAATTACGTGTTTCAGCGTTTTTTTCAGAGGGTGATTTCAAAACTCACATGTAATAATGATATTTTTGTATAAGGTATATACCTATTTTTAAGAGATTTAAAGGATTGGAAATATAGTCATAGTCCGTAGCTTGAGATAACATTAAAGGCCAATTTCACGATGTCCGAATAATCACTACTGACTTTTGAATTTGTATGAAAATATCTGCCAAGTAAGTTAATAGGAATTTAATTACTAGGTGGTGAAACAGGGCCAAAGTCTTTATTTCATTACAATCGGTCTACTCGGTCAAATGTTATTACAATTTAAAGTCATAAAAATAACTTTGCTAATACGTACATATTCACTTACGGGCTACGGGCTCAATGGTAGTCAATCACAAAAATTAATGGTGATCATATTAAAATTAATGACTATGATTTTAGGCCCACTAGCACCACAAATCACAAAATACGTTGAGCGCTAAACGACTACTAATCATTATTCTATTTCTGTTAATTTTGTAGTTGTCAGGGATGAAATGAAGTTTTAAATATGTTCAGCGCTAACTGTACGAGTATCTATGGTTTTTTGTGCCTTGGAATCATAAAAACCTGTTTTATGTATAAAAAAGATTATTAGGATTAGTATATGTCTGTCTGTCTATTGTCTCCATCTAGCTTTTTTTTTTCTTAATATGGCTTTCAAAAGTGATTCCGATGGATCCATACTAATATTACAAATTCTAAAATAACTCCGTCTGTTTGTATGTTACCTTTTCACGCCTTAACGGATAGGTCATGACCTGTGTTCGAACATAGGATAATTCTTATTCCGGTAGTACGTCCCCTGGGATAATTTCTGAGTTACACGCGAGCGAAGCCGCGGGCAAAAGCTATTTATAAATATATACGGCTTATGCCTTTCGTCTCCCGGCCTGTCTCTATTTTCTGTAGTTACGAAATCCCCCAGTAAAGGACCTGCGAGTACCGGGCCTTTACAGTACCTACTTTATCTAATATGCCTACAAACAGTAAAGCTGTATGTCGTTCCGAAAAGTAGTGGTTTTTAGAATATTACTCTGACTCTAAAGGCAAGATTCATGGCTCTTACGAATGTGAACCGTATTCTTAAGCATCCTTAATAATAAATAAGGTTCATATTCGGTTGAAAAGGTGAGATAGGTATTCTGTCGCTTAGATTGGAAGCCAACCCCCAAGCAGTTGGGAAAAGTGTAGTCTGATGATGAGTCGTATGAAACGCTTAGGCTTGTCGCACAGGGGCCTGGAAGCGGCTACTAAGTAGTGGAAGTGCGACATACACAGCTTGTGGTCGGTGGTCGACACAAGTAGTCGATCTCAATAGCCGGTAATTTTACTAACCCATCTTTTGCCCGCGACTTCGCCCGCGTGGAGCTCGGAAATTACCCCACGGGAACGTACTACATGATTTTTCAAAAACGCTGTACCGCATATTTCTTTATTTCCTACCAAAAGCATAAGAAATGCTAGGTTTCCCATACAAACTTTCATCCCCTATATCAACCCCTGTAGGATTATTTTTGAGAAAAAAAAGTAGCCTATGTCCTTCCCCAGGATGCCATCTATAGCCTTGGCAAATTTTATCGAAATCCGTTCAGTGGTTTAGGCGTGAAAAAGACACAGTTACTTTCGAATTTATAATATTATAGTATGGACGGAGAGGAGCTCGTGGCTAAGTAATAACAGCCGCACGGATCGATCCATCAGGTTAAGCTACAATTGCCGGGGTCGGCCCGTGGATGGATGACCATATTTACATACTGAGACTCCTCCGTGCCTCGGAAAGCACGTTAAGCCGTTGGTCCCGGCTGTTATTCGTGGATCTTTGACAGTCGTTACGGGTCGTCAGTAGCCCGAAAGTCTGACAACCAGTCTTACCAAGGGGAATCGTATTACCCAGTTAATGGGTTGTGGAGGTCAGATAGGCAGTCGCTCCATGTAAAATACTGGAATTCAGCTGCATCCGGTTAGACTGAAAGCCGACCCCAACATAGTTGGGATAAGGCTAGGCAGATTGATTGATTTTATAGTATGGACGTATGGATTGCTAACATTTAGTTTAGTGGTCGGTGACGGCCACACGAAGCGAGAAGCGGTCTATAGTGGGGTGTAGCGACCACCGCACCGGCCTTGTCAGTGTGCGGGCGAGTTTATAATTATAAAATGTACGAAAACTGTAGTCTGCAGCCCGGTGGCGGCGTTTTGTGGCTGTAGCGTGTAGCCCGTGTGCGGCAAGGCTTAGTCGCTTACTTTATTTAGCAAAGTAGACTCAACATGCGTTCTGTGAATCTTGCCTTAAGGCGTCCATATTGTGCCCAGCAGAGGGGACTACTCAAGTACAATACAGTAAAGGACGTTGTTTTTTTACAATTGAAATAATTCTCTATTTCCTCTCTTTATCAATTCTCGGACCACTCAAGTACAATAAATATATAAATAAATATAAATATGTTTGGACATATCACACAACGCCATCTAGCCCCAAGCTAAGCAACCTAATGCTTGTGTTATGGTAACGAGATGGCTGATAAACTACTTATATACATTTTTTTTTTTTTGTAAATACATACATATTATAGATAGAAAAACACCCAGACTCGGAACAAATACTTGTAGGTCGTACAAATATTTGTTCCGTGCGGGAATCGAACCCGCGACATGCTGCGCAGCAGTCAATCGCTCAACCACTGCGCCAACCGTGTCGTCAAACAATACAGTAACAATACAGTAAAGGACGCTGTTTTTTTTACAATTGAAAGAATTCTCTATTTCAATTCTCTTTACTAAACCATTCATGCATACCTACCTAAGTACGAAGGTATGTAATAAATAGCTGATATGTGCGCGGTTAGGTATTATAAAATAATGGTTAAAATGAGATGTCCGCTTTTTGTATGGACGTTGGTTTTTTATTAGTCAATAATTCTGAATTAGATAAGTTAAATATATTTGGATAGACATCCCAAAAACTAGTGGTTTTAGGTATATCATACATTTTTAAAATCCTCCAATTTTAAGAAAAAACGTTTTTTATTTTATTGTGAATTTACTCCTAAAACGAACAAACCTTTCTAATTATCTAGCTCCTGACCGATATCTGTACCGTATCTGACCAATGACAGTACCGTGACAGTACGATGTCTTTCCAAATATATTTAATTTATCCTCATCGGAATTATTGAGTAATAAAAAACCGTTTTTGGACCACTCCTTTATAATTAGAACCATTGAAACAAAACAGAAACGAGGAGGAGCTCATGGCTAAGTAATAACACTCGCACGGGTCGATCCGTCAGGTTATTTTACGCTTGCCGCGGATGGTCCGTGGATGGGTGACCATCTTTACATACCGAGACTCCTCCGTGCCTCGGAAAGCACGTTAAGCCGTTGGTCCCGGCTGTCATTCGTGGATCCTTGAAAGTCGTTACGGGTCGTCAGAAGCCCGAAAGTCTGACAACCAGTCTTACCAAGGGGTATCGTATTACACAGTTACTGGGTTGTGAAGGTCAGATAGGCAGTCGCTCCATGTAAAATACTGGTATTCTGCTGCGTCCGGTTATAGTGGAAGCGGAACTCAACATAGTTGGGAAAAGGCTAGGCAGATTGATTGAAACAAAACAGAAACATCCCAGTGCTGATCTGCTGGATTCGTTTTCTCCTCTACTGATCGTTATTTCTGCTGACAAAGTTTATTCTGCTTATACGAGTACGTATGTAAAAAAGAAGGAAATATATGATATTAAATATCCCTAGGACAAGGACTTTGCTTGCCAGGATATAATAAAAAAAACCGGCCAAGTGCGTGTCGGACCACGCACAATGAAGGGTTCCGTAGTTGGGATGAATTTATCTTAAGAACAAACTTAACATCGTAGTTGAAAAACATGTTCTCCCATACACTCCAATTGTAAATGTAAGTTTGTACTCACAATATTGATAGATTTACCATGTTATTTTAAGACCACAGACTTTTTATAGGTTTTCCTGTAATCTACAGGTAAAGATCTATTTTCTGTATTTTTTCCAAAATTTTAGGCTCAGTAGTTTCGGAGATAAGGGGGGCGAATGGTCAATTTTCGTCTATTTTCTTAAATAACTTTAAAACAATTTATTTTAAAATTATAAAAAAAATATATTTGAGACCCTCATAGTTAAGTCCTTTCATTTGACATGCCACATGGTGTAATTTGCAAAACTTTTTTTTTTAATTTTCTTATTTGCCCCCCAAAAGTGACCTCTAAATTCAAATTTAATTTATTTACTTTACCCGTCCGTGTTTGGGTCACAAAAAATCATATATGTACCAAATTTCAATTTAATCGGTCCATTAGATTCGAAGCAAACTGGCTGTGACAGACGGACAGACAGACAGACACACGAGTGATCCTATAAGGGTTCCGTTTTTTCCTTTTGAGGTACGGAACCCTAATTAATAAATACATTTACATTTATCCCAAAAACTACTATGATAGTAAAAAACATATAATGGAATGGATACAAACGCTTACCTATAAGATACCGAAACACTTCTGGGACCTTGACACATACACACCCTCACAATCATGTACTCTCAATCCCACCTACAGGCTACACTTTCACTCACATATACTCACACACATACCCACCCTTACACACATTTGATTTATTTTAAATTAATGTTAATTTATGTAGTTTTAGCATAAAAATTATACGTTTTGGTTTCTATATTAACACGTCTTGTTATGGAAGAGCGGACTCTCTTATTACAGGCACTATCTGCCTAAAAGGAGGATCCAATCAAAAATGTTGTTTATTAAAACAATTTTTTTTATATTTAAATATGTATGTTTAGATTAAGGTATTTATCTATGGGCTCGTGTCGCCTGAAATTCTGAAATAAATCAATTATCAATCATAACTATTTTGTTTTGTTTTGTTGTGTTGTTTTGTTATTTAGTTATGACGTAACGAGCCCTCACTCCCCAACTTTAATGCGATTTATTTAAGTATTTTTTTATTAATATGATTTAAAGCAAAAAATACGTGTCTAATATTTTTTTAGTATCTGACTGACGGACTAAATAGAATTCCTTTTTTTTTACCCAGGAAACATCCCTATTACTCATTAACCCTTTATCAACGACCATATATGGTCGTTGCCCTTTATTAAGGCGATGCCGACAATAACCAACTTTATCACGTTTAAACGAGTAGTGTTAATCATTTCATCAAATCATTCAAAAATATATTATGTCAAATTAGAGCATTTTCTGAATAACTTAATGTGTGAATACATAGTGTAAATAATTTGTAAAGTTATATCTAACGCGGATAAAAAACTGTGTATCATGCAAAACTATCAGGCATATTTTTATGAAACCTTCACCATTTTAAAGATAATTTAATTTATTTATCTTTTGATATACGTATTTTAATATAATACTATTTGTTTTATGTTTATTCAAAGTCAAACTTAAAGATTTATTTGCAGATAAATACGGTTACAAAAGTAATAAATAGTAGTAGGTAATATCTATTAAATTAATAGTGCCTCTAGTTTGAGACAGCGCAGCGCTCCTTGATGGGTGAGTCCTGTGGCTAGACGTACGACGCGTTGCGTGAGCTCAGCACAGAACATGCAACCACCCAAGGACATTGGCATATTGGCGTCTTAAAGCTTCGTCTCATAAACTCTCACTAGGTGTTTTACCAATATGTAGGTAGATATTTTATCTCGTCATAATGCAGACAGTCTTGCATGTAGGTAATCCAAATAGATCAGCAAAAAACAAACCTTGACAAGGTACCTACTTCTTTATCATGATAATTAATGTTACTAAGCCAAATTCTCATAAATTTTCCATTTAAAGAACAGATACAAAACTATTTATTTAGCATTTTATTTATTATTTTAAGGTCGTTGTGATAAGAGATGAAAATAGTTTTTTAGTCCGTCACACTCACAGTATGTCGTGGGAGGATTAAAATGCATGCTGGAAGATTAGGCTACCTGATTTATTGGAACGAAGTTCCTTATCGCGCGTTGTGAAAGGGGGAAAAAATTCTCACGAAAAGTTGTAACGACACTTTTTGCTATAGTAAGCTATTGTAAGCTGTGCGACGTGCGCATGTTTCTCTGTCTGTCTCTCTCTCTTATAGAAAGATTAAGTTTATATTACATTATATTTGTTAATAATAAAACAAATATTATTATAACTTAAAAAAAAAAAATATTACAATTCCTTCACTAATTAATTGAAAGGAACTTCGTTCCATCCGGGTGTCCCTTGACACCTCTCAACTTTTTATTTATTTATAACATAAGTTTACAGTGCTATGACCAAATCACTTATATTCTAGTAGGTACTTAGCTAAAAACTAAAAAAGGGAAAAAAAATACAACAAAAAAAAAGTTATATTAGGTTGGGGAAAAAGTCTTTTCGCATTATACACTACTGGACACATCTATTGGCCCACCTTAAAGTTTAGGTTTCGATGGCCCCTACCGAAATATGATTGCTAGATTGAACAAAAACTGTTGATGCAGGTTTAAACCTGATACATTTTACCATCTTTTTCGATCGTATTGTTTTAAATTTGAATTCAGAATACCATACGACATGGAGCTACGCCTAACAAGTCGGATATGCGCCTTGTTAAAGGCAATTGATTTTTGAATAAAAAACATGTTTTATCAAATAAAGGTTTAATTTAATAATGCGTGTTGCCTCCATGGGCATCTACCACAGCTCTCATACGATTAGGCATAGAGTTTATTAACCGCTCTATGAAATTTTGAGGGATCATCTCCCATTCCTCTTCTATGGCAGTTTTCAACTCCTGCATCGTCTGGGCAACTGGCTGACGAGCCCTAACACGTCTTTTTAGCTCGTCCCACATGTGCTCAATGGGGTTCATGTCTGGGCTTCTGGCTGGCCAGTCCATAACTGTGATGTTCACATCCCGAAGATATTCCTTGACGATGCCGGCCGCATGGGCTCTTGCATTATCATGCATAAAAAGGAAATTTGGGCCCACATAGTCCGCGTATGGTATTACGTGAGGTTCTAAGCACTCACGAATGTACCTTTCAGCATTTAATGTTGGCAGCCGTGGTCCTGTAACAACCTCAAGTTGAGTTTTGCCACTCGCGGATATACCGCCTCAGACAGTCCATGAGCCACCGCCATAAGCAACCCTCTCTTCAAAGCAGCATTGTGCGAAACGCTCTCCCTTACGTCGATAGACCTTCTTCCTTCCATCATTGCCATGTAACACAATTTTAGACTCATCAGAAAAGAGTACACGTCTCCAATCTTGCTGTGTCCAATTTAAATGACTGCGTGCGAAATGAAGGCGCGCTGTTCGGTGGGCTCGCGTTAGTTTGGAGCCATTAGCTGGCTTGTGTGGTACCATATCGCGTTCTTTTAACCTTCTCCGAACAGTTCGAGCGCTCACAGATACTCCGTGGAAGTCGCGAAGTTGGTTTTGTATCTCAATGGAGGTAAGGTGACGATTTCTCAAGCTGGTCGTCACGATGAATCGATCCTGCCTTTCAGTTGTGACCCGAGATCGTGGCCTTCCTTGGCGACGGACAAAGCCGCCAGTCTCTAGGTACCTCCGATAAACATTTCGGACCGCAGATCGACTTAAATTAAGTTGAGCACTCACGTTTATTTGGCTGTGTCCGGCCTGAATAAGTGCCACAGCTTGGGCGGCGACTTCAGGTGAAGTATCCATAGATTATTGATAGAACCTCACCTTAATGTTAAGAATAAGTAATGTTTGTTGCAAAACCAAAGATTTCAATCACTTTTTCAAGAATTAAATCCAAGTAAACCAATAAAACCAAGTTTTCTTAGTATTCGATTGTTTGATATCAACAAACAGGCTCCAAATTGTCTTTTGTTTCTTTAAATTCTGTGTTCGAAATTCAAAAAAAGACTATTGAATGAAATTGTGAATGTGCCAGGTTCAAAACTGCATAAAAACTTTTTGCTCGACCTAATATAACATTTTAGCTAGGACCAAACGAAACTGAAAATACAAGGTGGGCCAAAAGATGTGTCCAGAAGTGTAGTATGTATGAACTTAAAATAAAATATCTTTGGCTATACTAAGTATTTGTATCTGGCTGGTTTTGGTATCATTGAAAGTTTAAATTTTAAAGAACATAATTCCAAATTTAAATTAGGAAAAAGTGTGATTTTCATTTGTTTTTCGTACTGTCAAGATGAGTGAATCTAATGAAGAAATTCGATACATTTTAAAAGTTTACTACAAAAAAGGTAAAAATGCAACGCAAGCCGCGAAAAAAATTTACGATGTTTATGGACCCAGTGCAGTGTCTGTGAGAGTAGCACAAATTTGTTTTAAGCGTTTTCAATCCGGAAATTTTGATCCCAAAGATGCACGACGCTCTGGTCGCCCTATTACGGGTAAAATGGATGCCATTTTTGAAAACGTGGAGCAAGATCGGCATATCAGTAGTTACAACGTAGCTGAAGAACTGGGAATTGACCACAAAACAGTTTTGGCGCATTTGAAAAAAACTGGGTACACAAAAAAACCTCGATATTTGGGTACCTCACGACCTCACTGAAAGAAACCTAATGAACCGTGTACTCATTTGTGATTCTTTATTACGACGTAATGAAACCGAACCATTTTTGAAGAAGCTACTAACTGGTGATGAAAAGTGGATCACGTACGACAAGAACGTGCAAAAAAGGTCGTGGTCAAAGGCCGGTCAGGCTTCACAGACTGTGGCGAAACCCGGGTTAACTCGCAACAAGGTGATGCTGTGTGTGTGGTGGGATTGGGAGGGCATTATTCATTATGAGCTGTTACCACCAGGCAGGACCATCGATTCTGAACTCTACTGCGAACAACTGATGAGATTAAAGCAAGAAGTTGAGAGAAAGCGGCCGGAATTAATCAACAGAAGGGGTGTGGTTTTTCATCATGATACTGCTAGACCTCACACATCTTTAGCCATTCAGCAAAAATTAAGAGAGTTTGGCTGGGAGGTGTTTTGGTGGCATCCGCCGTATAGTCCTGACCTTGCACCTTCAGATTTCCACCTGTTTCGGTCTCTTCAGAATTCTTTAGGCAGTGTCAGGTTAACGTCACGAGAGGACTGCCAAAACTACTTGTCGCGGTATTTTGATCAGAAGTCCCAAAATTACTATAGCAATGGGATCATGTCCCTACCTACAAGATGGCAAAAAGTTATCGAACAAAATAATAGCTACATACTTTTGATAAATGTAAATAATGTATATTAAAAAATGTTTTGAATTTTCTTAAAAAATGCGAAGAAACTTTTTCCCCAACCTATTACATACTTACATAGAAACAAATATATATATTTACAAACTTGATACGGCTTATCATGAAATATATCCAGATCTATGTGCTGGGTGAGCAAAGAGTTCAGCAATGTGACAGCTCGGGCCGTGGGTGCAGCAGCAGCTCGACGAGTGCGCACCCCCGGGAAAGGCGAACAGTTTCCTCCGACGACGAGGACCTTCCACGCCCTCACCTCCGACCAGCCTAACCCACCCACCCACCGCCCCCTAAACTACAACTACAACAGAGTTGATTTTCTAGCATGTTTTTTTTATCACCAACCCTATTGCTAAAATAATAATTTAACAATAAGATTTATTGTTCAAACTCAATCTACCTGCCTTTTCCCAACTATGTTGGGGTCGGCTTCCAGTGTAACCGGATGCAGCTGAATACCAGTATTTTACATGGAGCGACTGCCTATCTGACCTCCACAACCCAGTAACTGGGTAATACGATACCCCTTGGTAAGACTGGTTCTCAGACTTTCGGGCTTCTGACGACTGCAACGACTGTCAAAGATCCACGAATAACAGCCGGGACCAAAGGCTTAACGTGCTTTCCAAGGCACGGAGGAGTCTCGGTATGTAAAGATGGTCACCCATCCACGGACCAACCGCGGCAAGCGTAGCTTAACCTCATGGATCGACCCGTGCGGCTGTTATTGCGTGCTCCTCTTATTTATTGTTCAAACTAGGACCAGATTAAGTACACGGCAAGGTAATGAATGTGTGTGTATGTATGTGTGTGTGTATTTGGGGTCGGCGCAACATAACATTCTTGTATACTTCTCAAATCAAAATCGACGACTGTCAGTTATTGTTTTTTTTTTTTTTTATTGTAATGATGTGCAAAAGCGATTACAAAAAAAGGTGAACTTCGTTCCAACCTGGTGTACCACGTCACCTCCCGACTTTTTTTAGGAGACTTTGTCCGTCTATCAAGCCAGTTTTTTGACTCAACCCGACCGGAGCACCAGCTCGGTTATAGCAGCTATTATTTAAAAAAACAGATATTTATTTTTGACATCACTGGACCAACCTGTATATTAGTTACTTATGATTAGTTATAAGATATTTAACCTGCTCTACTTACAAAGTTCAAGGTAGAGGAATTGACAATTAAGTCGAGTTAGTGTGGGCCAAGATTGGTATTAATGACACTCAGATATCCAATTTACTAATTGATTCCGTTCATTGAAGTTACAGAAATCAGATTGATAACTCAGAATGTTGACCTTTGTAAAGCCTAGAAAGGTAGGTACTATTTGGGCTCCGGAGCCCTGGTACCCGAATGAATGAGGCACGGCTGCCGATGAGAGGCTATGGTGAATTAATTAATTACATTTTTCACAAAGCAGAATAGCAGAGAGAAACGGGGCATTGCTTTATTGTAATACTGATTCCTTTCAATTAATAATACTGGTGCCTCCTCGTCATTTAAAATTGTCTAAGGGGCCTCTGCGAGTTGGCTTCGGCCCCTCGTACGCCTTCGAAAGGTCCGGGACCCCAGGGTCCCGAGATAAGCCAAAGATAATAATAATAATATATTTATTTGACACAAAACATTATGTAACATTTGCACAGACATACAGGACACATTCAAATTTTGTTAATTTTATATTGAAGGCAATTAAGCAATCGCCGCGTCTAGAGTTTTAAACTGATTCTAAATTCGCTTGAGTTCGCATCCAACCAGAATAATTGTCCTGCCAGCCTGCATATATCAAGGTTCCCTTTTACACTAACATAACAACACTAACGTAACTTATATCATACAATACTTCTAAACAAACTCTCACATACACACACTCACCCCACACACACACAAACACAGATCACACACTTCTGTTAAACATAAAAATAAAACTAATCTAAAATTGGAAAACTAAAAATGAAAACTAAAACTAGATTATAGTATAAGATTACCTAAAATTATCTTATAAATTATAAATTGTAAGTCTACTGCAGCGTCATTCAAGCCAATTTGTTCGTATTTTATTATGTGATACTTCCTGCGGCTGAACACTGTTTTCCAAAATACAAGCTTAACGCATTAGGTGCGGCCAACGCGGCTGCGCGTTGTTCGTACTTATACCATGTGCTGGCACCACGTATGCGCGTCCATACAATTTAGATGACTTTCTTCGAGTGCGGTGCGCCGCACCTGGGCGTTCATTGTGCATCTCGTATTGTTTCGGAAACATCGTAAAACAAGGGTCGGTAAGGGGGTTTACACACAAGTTCAGTATTTCGATTGTTACAAACTTACGTTATTCGGTTACAACGTAAGTACCTACGTAACATGTTACGAGTATCAGGGTGGAATATTCGTTGGTGGTTTACCCACCACAACTCGCTTTCCGTCTCTAACTACGCAGCTATTATTGGTATTTATTTGTGAGCGTTCAATTAAAAATTAAACTTAATTTTAAATTTTATATTTTGTTTTTTTTCCCACGCCTTTGCCTTTGCAAATCAAAACGTGCTACTAGGGTTGTCATAAATACCGAATGAGCTTCAAGTTACTTTGGAAGCACAACTAACCCAAAATCGTAATCCATATTTACCCGAGCAATAACAAAAAAAATAACAAATAAAAAATACTAATAAAAAAAAACAAAACATACAAACAACAAAACATACAAACAAAAAATAATAATAAAAAAAAATCACAGGTAACGTTTGATCCGTAAGGTTACATTACGGCCTAGTACTTGCAACTTGAGCAAAGCTTGTTACAAAAAGTACTTTTGTGTGTAGTGGTATTAGTTTTTGGTATTAGAACGGAATAAATCGTGTGAAACACCTTTTAGATGTGCCGGAATTTTGTTTTACGACTGTCATAAAACACCGGAATTTTGTTTTATGACTGTCATAAAACTGAAATTTTCAAACGCACATAAGCGTCGTGGCGCATTTGGACAAAGTATTGAACGCCGCACTGGGTAGACTTTTTCAACCGCGCATATGCGTTCATAGCACCACACGAAATATTTATTGAACGCGCATAAGCGTTTGCCGCACAGGGTTAGTGAGCTAGTAATATAGCGTTTTCAGCAAATTTGCTAATAATTCAGCAGGCGATGCGTTAAGCTTAGTTTGGGAGTCAGTAACAGTACCTTTTGTAGAATACATAAATACGATGCATATGTTAGATTACTCTAAGATGAATGTATTAACTGGCGACAATAAAGATTTTTTTTTTTATTTATTTTACACTTTCCTTCGAACTGCCCCGTTGGTCTTGTGGTTGCAAGCGCGACAGCTGAGCGTGGGGTCCTGGGTTTGATTCCCAGGTCGGGCAAAGTTTATTTTATTTTTCTATTGAGGATTTCTTAGTAGCAGCCCGGAGTTTGGAAGTTGGCGGCGTGATACCCTAGTGCCTCGCAAGGCACGTTAAGCCGCTGGTCCTGCGCCTGATGTTTCCCAGGTCGTGACGGATTACCGTCCCATCATACTATTAGAGAGAAGAGAGAGTGCACAGATCTGTGTCTGCACACACACTTTTGCACTAGGTACTGTGAGGCCTCGAACCTCACAGTAGGATATTCACTATACTAATAAATAATACGAGAGGGACCTATTTAATGGGGCTGAGGCCCTCTGTATTTAAAGCTCAGATCAAATATCAAAATAATATTACTACTAAAATTAGTTCTTTTCCGAGCCCTGACCAGATTCTATATCTGTCATCCTATCAAGAAAACGGGGATCGTTTTCTTGACAGAAGATATTCCATATTTGAATGATTGAATGTCAGCCAGTATTATATTAACGAGGCTTGATCAAAGCATCAATGCTTTACAGTACCCAGTCCACTATTTCCGTTACCAACATACGCAATGCGTCTATGTCCGGAAGGATGACTCAAGTCTGGTTCTAATTGCTGTGTGTTCTGTGTCATCAAGATAACGCTGTCTAGTAGCGCTAGTCTCAAAATATAGATTACAGTTTGAGTAATATGTTACAGAAATAAATTCGAAGAGTTTATAATGTTGTAGGTGTCCCAGTCACATACCGAGGTTTCCGGGTTAGTAGAGATTTGTCAGAAAGCTTTCATTTCCAGTAAGTACAGATAGCTGTACAATACGCGGATACGCGCCACGAAAGATGAGACTTACGAGTAACTTTCCGCCCCGCCTCAATGACGCCCGGTCCCGTCCCGCGCTCAAACCACATACCTACCGTTAAAGAGACCTAAAATCGTCTACTGCGCAAGTCAAACTACGTGGTGTGTCAAGTCTCATCTTTAGTGGTACCTTTTATTTTTTTTGTTGTTCCGGGGTGGAAAATCCTAATGGATATCCCCCGTCCTGAGATGGGCGTAGGGGTCTGTCAGACTCTTACTGACTAAAAACCACCCCGGTGTTCCCTTCCCACACCTGTACCGAGGATCGTAGGAACTTGTGCACCTTCCACGATCCCCGGCTATTGCCGGCCCACCTTTGCGGGCCTTCTCAGGCCCGCGAGGGGAGTGAGGTGTAGGACTCCCCGCGCGACGTCCAACAGAGGCGCGCGCGGAACCCTACGCGCCGCCGCCTCGGGTCCAGCTGGATAGGGGCCGGCGGACGTCCCCGAGTCCACCGTCCCTCTGGACCTGTTTACGGGGGCTGGAAGAGGGCGTTATCCGCCCTCCGCCGACGCCCAGTCCGCCTTCTGCGGGTCGGGAGAGTCGTCTCGATCTCCCTCTCCCTTTCCGCAGCCTCCTTCTGCGAAATTCGGTTTCACAGCAGGAGATCACTGCATCCCATGACTCGGCGCTCCCGACCATCGAACGAGCGACAGCCGGCAGCGACAGGTCGGCTCCGACCTCTGCTACGAGGGCACAGCGCGGCTCCTCCCATGCGGCACACTGTGCTAGTGTATGCCACGCCTTGTCCTCCCGAGAGTGGACACAGTGATGGCACCGAGCGTTCGGCTCCCTGTTTATGCGACACAGGTACTTCCCGAAGCAACCATGCCCCGAGAGCACCTGGCTCGCCCGAAACGACAGGGAGCCGTGCCTCCTCCCGACCCATTCGCCGAGCACTGGTCGGATTGCCTCGACGGTAGCGAGGCCGGCAGTAGGGCGCAGAAGCCTGTCCCGCCATTCCGTCACCAGGACCTCGCGGAGCTGTGACCGGCGATGCTCGACCTCTCGCTGCATCGGTTCACCGCTCCGCGTCCGCGCCTCATCACGCATTGGTACACTGACGCGAGGGCTCTCGCCTCTAGGTCCCAGGGCGGGGATCCGGCCAATGCACAAGCCGCCTCGTAGGAGATCGTGCGATACCCCCTGATAGCTCTGATGGCCATTGCCCTCTGCGGTTTTCGCAGTATTGCGATGCCGCCAGCCGTCAGATCAGAAGCCCACACCGGGGCTCCGTACAGGTCCATGGATCGCACGATCCCCAAGTACAACCGCCTACAGGCGGTGCTTGGCCCCCCCAGATTGGGAAGCAGCGTTGCGAGCACGCCCGCCGCACCCATCAACTTGGGCGTCAGCCGCCGAAAGTGGGGGCCGAAGTCCCAGCGACTGTCGAGTACCAGTCCCAAGTACTTCATGGTTGGCTCGACAGCGATTCGAGCCCCTCCGACCACAATATGTAATCCCGGCGGCGGCGTCCCGTCGGGGGCCATGAAATGCGATGGCCACCGACTTGTTGAGGGCCACTTCCAGGCCCAGGCGCTGGCTGCGACTCACGACCTGTGAGACCGCAGCCGTAGCCAGCAACGCTGCCTCCCTGTACGAGCTCCCCCGGGCAGTAACCAGCGTGTCGTCCGCGTAACACATAAGGTCCACTCCCGGTTGGAGCTCGCCCCTCAGCACCCAGTCGTATCCGATGTGCCACAGTAGAGGACCCACAACCGAACCCTGTGGATCACCGCACGATATATCGCGCCGGCCCCCGCCGTCACGTCCCCTGTAGGTGACACACCTTTCCGCCAAGTAAGCCCCAACGATGTGGCGGAGGTAGGAAGGCATCCTATGGTAACGCAGTGCCTCCCGTATACAACTCCAGGGCAAGGTGTTGAACGCGTTGGAGATGTCCAAGGACACCGCCAGCATCACCCCGCCCCGGGATCTTTAGTGGTATCTAAGCTAAGGTACAGACACCAGCAGGTCAAGCCACCCGAAACTGTCAAATTTTCCTAATCAACCTTGAACCTAATGCTATAGCGATAAAGATGAAATCTATTAGAGAAATTTGACAGATTATAGTAGTGTGGCGGCATCTACATCGCCACATACGAACAACGCATCTCAATGGCATGACGTCACGCAATCCTGCATCGCGCAATTAGAGTTTACCGCGCGATTAGGATATATACAACGTCCCGAGATGAACCGTTGGGCAGTTGCCCACCAGACACGACACCCGTCTGGTCAGAGGATCCTCCCTTTTCAATAGAGGATGAGTGAACTTTACACCCTGTTCCTCATGCCTCTATAGTAGATTAATGTGCTGGCGTCTGTACCTACCTAACTTTCGATATTACTTAGTGACTCTCCTTTCTCACTTGATCCCAGGCGCGGATACAAAGACGGGAGGGAGGGTAGGGCAACGGGTGCAGTTGCCCTGGGCTCGACCAACCTTAATTTTCTCCACCACACTCTTAAGACAAAAACGTAGTTTTGTAATCTGTATTTTTACCTTGTACACAGTAATATTACCTAAGTACTAAGATATCATCATCTGTCTAGCCTTTTCCCAACTAGTTGGGGTCGGCTTCCAGTCTAACCGGATGCAGCTGACTACCAGTATTTTACATGGAGCGACTGCCTATCTGACTTCCACAACCTAGTTACTAGGTAATAAAAAAAAAAATTATATGATAAAATCACATTTTCGGACTTTTTCCTTTACTTGTGCTGTGAGACCTTGCTTCTTCCCAAATATCATTATTCTAGGACAACGGGAAGTACTCTATAGGTTTTGATTTACTTGGGAATATCAAAATATGTCGCCTAAGTAAATGGCCGTATTTTTTTTTATTGCGTTGACTTAAAAGCTTGAGTTTTTCAGAGTTCCAAGGGACCATGCTTACCTACGTATTTGTCACATTTTTAGTCAGATGGGTAAGGAAATGTAAAAGTAGGAAATTTCAAAATGTTCCATATCTCCTGACTTGATTATTTTTTTTTCTCAATGGTGGCGCTGTTAGCAGCAGCCACTTACCTTAAGCAGAAGATCTTTGTAGTTTTTAATTTACCGGCTACTGAAATACCTATTATGGCTATCTTAACACTTCTTCGAGTACCAGATTGATCATGTTCTATACATCAAAAAAGCATTAGTTAATTTTGAGGTTTTACACGCATGGAATTTTCCTCTTCTAAATATAGCTTTGCTCGTTAGTAATGTGTATTCAGAATTTTATCACCGGTTCTGAGACAAATTGCTTAATGTTATTAGTTATCTAAAGGTACCTACCTAATGCTATTTTTATCTCGAGATACTAACTAAACACATGACTGCCGCGGTTCCGATTTAATTAATATAAGTAATATTTAGATTAAATAACTGAATGTTATCGTTTGTCTATTTTTGTCTTTTATTATTGTTTGTCTTTTTAGGGCTCCATACCAAAATGGTTGAAGAGACCCTTATGGTGCGACTCAGTCTGTCACAATGGATATCTCAAGAACTAGAACTACTACTTTTCTACTTTGTTTTACTTTGTAGAATTTGAAATTTGGAACAGTTTTAGATGACGTTTGCCCAACTATTTTGCAAATAAGAAAGAAAAATTTTTTTTTTTTACAAAACAGACTGAAAAGTTCGAAGATGGGCTACTGGGACATGTGGGGTATCTTAAGAAAGAGCGCTGTTGCACATTCTCAATTTTTTTTTTCTATTTTTTAGGCCGCATAGTTTTCGACTTTTGATGAAAAATATAAAAAAAATACGCCCCCCCCCCCCCCCCCCCCCCCATTATCCGATGTTTGCTTAGACAAAAATCTGAAATTATTCTATGTGATAGAAGTTATTGTAAAGATTATAGAAAAAATAAAACTATGTCTCTAAATATCACACTTTTTCAGAAATCGTCAACAAAAATTACATAGTACGGCACCGAGGGTTCCGTACTATGTAATTTTTCAATCCAACTCGCTCGTGACCGGTTTTTTTTTTCTTCGTGTATCGTTTGCATGTTCATTTTATTACAGTACGGCCGATTTATCTTGGCAGGTCCGAACTTCGCGCAGAAGGCTGCGCAGTAAAATTTTTAGGAACCAAATGGTGACATGAGGCGAAGCAAATGGTGACATTAGGCGAGTGAGTGAGAGAACATGCGCGAAAATTAGTGCCTATGTTCGGACCTGCAAAGATAAATCGGCCGCCGCCATAGTGTACCGCCATAGTGTGTAATTGGTAATATATTATTGAAAAAAAATAAAATGAATGACCGCAGTCACTTTCCTTCATTTAATGATCTTCAAATTCATCATCATCATCACATCACGCATGTATACCTGAAGGGATAGGTATAGGTGTATGTGCACTAGAACCTACACCCACATTTGGCCAGTTATGTTCAAGTCCCATGTAATAGAGGGCGAGCCTATTGCCATCAACCGGGCCCAAACCCATATTCCAGGCTGTTATCTACTGCCGCCGGGGTCGCGGGTAGTTCGAAAGAGATACCGTGGCCCTGGCACGGGCAGTTGAAGGAGCATGGGTGGGTTTTAGTCAGTAAAAGTCTGACACGCCCTCCCGCTCTGCCCAGAGCGGGAGAAGTCATTTGATGATTTCCCATCCACAAAAAAAAAAGGCTGTTATCTACTGAGAATTTCCAAATTGAAAAATTTAACCCAGGACTACACCTCAAGGGTGTATTGTACCAATTAAAAGCGATCAGCACATCGAAACCTTGTTCAAGAGCTGTCAGATCAACACTAACAGCAGTGACAGCTCTTGCAACCGGTTTAGATGTGACCGCGTTCAGTTTTATTGGTGAAATTCGCCCTAAGACTGCGTTTACGCGATAACTCACGGCGCGGCGCATGCTACTCGTTGAAAATAGTATCAGTAAAAGAGCCCGTTCACACGATGCGTTGCGGCGCCCGCCGCATCGCAAAGATTTCGCCATACATTGGCGGTCACATCCATGTTAATCTGTATTAGAACTCTCTGAAACATAGATTCGCGTAGCAAGACCGATGGGCCGATCATTTATGAACATTTTTTTTTGCATTAATGGAAAAGTTGAAGCACTGTTGACAGTGTTTATGGTAATAAAAAAAAACAGATACTTAGGTAGGTACCCACTTATTATCCGCTGCTCTTCATGGTAATAAAATTAAAAGATGCATTGGTTTCTTAGGCGCGTCTTCACATGACTCACTCACGGTGCGTGCTATGTACGTAGGTACCTACCTAAATATTGTTTCAGTAGTTCGATCGACACAAGTTTATCATTACTAGAACTCTGAAACATCTTCGCATAGACAGTTTGATGGCCATTAATTTTTTTTACCATATTGTTTTTAGCAATAATGGAAAAGTTGACTGTTTGTTTACCGTTTCTTATCGTTTTAGGTGAAGGTCTATTATACGTGGTTAAAAGAATTGAGTAAGTACCTAGTTGTTACTATTTTTATATCTTTATCACGCCTTTGGTGCATGGGGAAAACTAGATACCTACAACTACGTTTTCTTGCCGTCGACCGAAGATTATTTAGCTCCACTGAAACTGACGTCTCGTTGGCCAAAATAAATATGTGTAAGAAGAATAGAGTGTAGTCTCGTAAAACCTTACCTTATTTGGAAGGAAAATGCCTTTGCCCAGCAGTGGGACACAAAATAGACTAGCAAAAAAAAATAAGGTAAAAGTGAAAAGTCCAACCCCTACGGGGAATGCCAGCGTGATATTATGCATATTATGTAAACATCATGATCACGCCTGAAACATGTAGGCAAGTAGTTTTATTTCAGTAGGCAAACATTTCAAGTTTTATTTGCAGACCATACATATACAACGGCTGTAAACATCGGTGTTCTGTTAGCATAGTTTTTTACGAAACCGTGATATTGTGACGGTTATTGCCCTCGTAAATATGAGAATACAAGCATACATATAGGTAGGTACCACACCATAAAAGTATGTATTTATTTACTTCATGCGTATTTTCAGAAATTATGTACCTAAGTAGTTATAATAATTATGGTTAGACCTGTCTTGTATGGATCAGAATGTTGGGCCATTAAAGGGTTGAATGAAAGGCATTGCATGCAGCTGAGATGAGAATGCTAAGATGTGTGGTGTTACGGGAATGGATAATTGGATAGAATAAGAAATGAGTATACCTTTATGAGAAAGTCTGAAAGTGACACCGGTGACTGAAGTTGTGTGGAAATCGGCTGCCATGATATGGGCAAGTTATGCGGAGGAATGATGAAAATGTCGTCAGGAAAAATTTGGGTGTGAATGTGGACGACTACCGGATGGATAGCCGATGGTATGGCTATAAAGGGACTGACTACCGAGACGACGACTAATAGAGAAGAATGGGAAAAAAGACATGTTGTACCGAGCCCAATTAAATTGGGATAATGGCAGAAGAAATATGATGATGAAGTATTATGCTGGGAAATGCGACTACATCATGGTTATCTACATACCGCCTAAGCAAATATTTAAGGAAAAGCAATAAAGATATCGAGTTTAATGAAAAAAAAAATAGGTAAATATTTCTGTAAAAAAAGTTACACCTGTATTGATGCAAAACGCGGCGTATCATACGCCCCGAAGCTGTAAGTTAATAGGTCGATACGTTCAACCAGTCAGGTTTTAGGTAGGCATTCAGCACCTCAATGCAATGGGCAAGAAAACTGTCAAATTCGTTCCGCATAGATGGCGCTAAGTGTTTGTTACTTTCATTCAACTGTCAGTGGCTTCTATTCAGGTACCTTGATAAAAACTTTGCCGCGAGAATATGGCGTTAAGGACGCTGTTACAAATGGGTAGTCAAATCATTACTTTTTTACACAAAAGTATGTTTATTAAATAAAATGCTTTGCATTCTTAAAATGTTACCATGCACATCTATCAACAGTTTGGCCAAAAAACATTTTAAGAATATAAAGCATTTTATTTAATAAACATACTTTTGTGTAAAAAAGTATTGATTTGACTACCCATTCATAAAAGCGTCCTTAAGTGCTTTTTCTCGTCGCCGATCGGTTGCTATGTCTTCAAGATTACTTTAGACATTGGCAGAATAATCGAAATCGGCTTTTCTTGCCATTTATTAAAAATATAATCTTGCAGCGAAGCTTCTGGGTAACAATCCATTGTTAGTGCGTTACGCAATTACCCCCCAGTTCAACCCCGACTGGTTTGAATATCTATGTATGTATCTAGCATTAATTCTGACGGTTAATAGAACGGAATTATTGCTACACCAAAAGAGACAGAATAAAACTAAATAACTTTAAAATATCTATTTATTTGATGGTAATAATTATTAACTATTGCGACATGAGTACACAATAATATCGGTATAATTATGTATCTAATAATATACAATACAATATACAAAAACACAACAATCGTATATTTGGTGTGGTATGGCCGCGAAACGAGAATTTTTACAAAACATTTTTTTTTCTTTTTATATGGAAGACCACAAATACAACAAGAAGATTATTTGTGTATATTTTTATCATATAAAACATGATTATTTAGGCTTAAGCTTCGGTTTCCTAAGAAAGAGGCGAACAGTCGCACAATAACGGCTGACCAAATATCGAGCGATTTTTGACACCTTACGACGCAGCAGATATATGAAAATGGCCTTGAGTGGTTAGCTTAGGTGTTCGAGCTGAGCTCACGCAATGCGTCGTACATCTAGCCAGTAATAGGGCTCACCCATCAAGAAGCGCTGTCCCAAATTAGACGCATTATTAAAATTTATTCAACATAAAACAAAAGGTACCTATTTTAATTTAATAAAATGCTAGGTATACTAAAAGATAAATAATTAAATTATCTTTAAAATGGAAAAGGTTTCATAAAAATACGCCTGATAGTTTTTGCGTGATTCTCAGTTTTTATCCGCGTTGTACATACCTTTACAAATTAACTAAACTATGTAATTTAAACTAAAATATTCACAGATTAAGTTGTTAAGAAAATGCTCTAATTTAACATATATTTTTTCCAAATCATTAAGGACGCTGTTACAAATGGGTAGTCAAATTATTATTTTTATACACAAAAGCATGTTTATTAAATAAAATGCTTTACATTCTTAAAATGTTTTTGGCCAAATTGTTGATAGATGTGCATGGTACGCTTCTGAACTATAAATATAATTTTAAATAGGTACATTTTCTCAATAAATGTACCGAAGTAAAAGTAAAAATTTTCAGTCCGGTACATTTATTGAGAAATTGTACCTATCTAAAATTATATTTATAGTTCAGAAGCGTACCATGCACATCTATCAACAATTTGGGCAAAAAAAAAATTAAGAATGTAAAGCATTTTATTTAATAAACATACTTTTGTGTAAAAAAGTAATGATTTGACTACCCATTTGTAACAGCGTCCTTAACACTACTTGTTTAGACGTGACCTTCAGTTTATATTTATTGTCAATAATTAACAAACAATAATTAAATGTCAGTTATCGTCACCTTACATGGGTGAAAATGACAGATTTTAATGACGACCGTTATAACATGACGGACCCGCTTTCCAAGAAAACCAAAGCTTTAGTGATGTTCTATCATCACATTATTCATCTATGACTACCGTCCTTCCACTTATTACGAGAATTTGTTTTAATTGAAACGTAACAGGTTTTTCTTAGTTCCTCAAAAACGCTCCGCGATTCACGAAAGACACATCAACAATAACTTAATATTAACACTAAATGACGTAATCATCAAATGCTACAAAATATATAAATAAACATTTCGCTAATTCTAGTTTGATCTGTTTATTTAAAATTATAAATAACAAAAGGATGTACAGTCAACCACATAACTGCATCGCCTTTTAAACTCCTGACAATAGTGTGGCTGGCTTTATTTAAACAATGTTTTAAAACTATCTCTATTATTATAATTTATAACTTACACAGTATTGTCAAAACAATCGACCTATGTATCTAATAATATACAGTAATAATATTTATATACAAAACTCGTATTTTGTATATTTGGTGCTACGTATGGCCGCGAAATTGTATAAATTGGAATCTGTTCCTTTTACTTAGAAATTAATTATATTTAAAGGATTGCTATAATGTTTACACAAACGTATGTTGGACATACAAGTTTTTAAACAGAAACATAAGTTGTAACTATTAAAATGGCTCCAATATTTCATTTTAATAAAAAATGGAGTTCACTTTTTAGATTGGCTGTAATTTTCAGTAATACAATTTGGCACAGATTAAATACATAGAAAAGCAGCTGGTAATGCCAAAATGTTTTAATTATTAAGGTTTTATAAATATGGCGATAATAATGAGTATGAATAATACAAATCCAATCATTATTTTTCCAAACACATTTTCTAACATAAAATATTTACGCATAAATAAAAAATACTGAATTAATTTCTTAGTCTAAACTTTCGTGATTTTAATACATTAAATTATTTTGATTCTATGATATTATACTTTGCTCTTACGAAATGTTTATAGAAAAAGCACTTTAACACCATTGACATCGCCAAGCGGTTGATCGACTCTACACGGGGCCAGAGGGCTGGCCTATTTTTAGCCCAAAGAATTAGCATTGCCATCCAACGTGGCAATGCTGCCAGCCTTTTGAGCACTTTTCCCATTGACAGCGATGTGAACGAATTTTTTGATGCCCTATGAGCTCTTCCCCTTTTTATTTTTTATTATTATACTTGTACATAATATATATATTTTAGTGTTAGCTTGTACATTGTAATTAAGGTAAATAATTATGTTAAATATTAATGCAATAAAATTCTTGTTACCTCTTTAATACCTACAAAATAAAGCTCAGCAAAATATTCAATAAGTTCCTTAAAATATCTGTTTCGGTAACATGTTCAAATATCAATGTAAAACTTTGGATCAATGGCATCTAGTGAATTTTAATATCACAAAAATATCATGTTTTATACATAAGTATGTATAACATCCTATAAATATAGATAACACGTTAAAACTTTTAATTATCTAAAATTTCTCGGTGGCTTTTTAGTCTGCAGAATTTTGAATGGCTAAATTTTTCCTATTATTTTAATAAGCTATTCACTGAATTTAGTACAATGAAAAATTATAATCAAAATATTCCCCATACTTGACCTTTAAAACATTTTTAATTTAAAAGCATTTTGACTTTTTGCACTTACCCCTAGTTTAATTAAAAAAGGAGCTACTAAAAAGTACATATTTATATTACAATACTTTTATCGATGATAATTATTCCTCTTCCATTTTGCTTTATTTTTTCATAATTTTTTCACAATTCTAATCCGAATATTTTCACACAAATATTGCCCTCAAATAAATAAGCAACATTTTTTGATCAATGGTAACCTTTTATAAGTACTGCAAAAAACGGGGTAGGGTGGGTAAGATGGTAGTTAAAAGTCACCTTTAATTCTTTGAAATAAGGAATAATTTTAAATACTTAGGCAAAAACCACTTCACGAATAAATAACAAGTTAAATTAATATTTTGTTACAAATTTTAATGCGTCTAGAATACAAATGAAATAAGCAACTTGCTACTACCGATTTTTTGCTGTAGCAATAAGTAGCTTGTAAATGTTACTTCTAAATATCCTCTCAATTAGCATTGAAACGCACGAGCACTTTAAATTCATTTAGGAATTCACCTTTAGTACACACGCCTACACATCAAGCTATACATTTCCAGTTTACACTGACCTCTCACTGTAAGGAGATCCTATAGAATGCGAGATCAGCTTATACTGGAAATCTCTTCAGCTTATCTGGAATCTGGATCTGTAGCCGTGCGTACATTCAACACCTTATTAGTCATGCCAAAGTATCTTTAAGCGCCTAATTATTTTATTATTATTTCTCCTACGCATTATTTTTTCCAATTAAAGGTGCCTTCGCTTGCGTAGACATGATTACCTCGAAAACTAAGTCGCGTACACCAAACGTTTAAGGTATGGCCAAACCAACGCGTTTCGCGTCCGCAATGGTGGCGTTGGTTTCGCGGCGAACGCAAGACGCGCCGGTATGATCCAGTACCTACAAATCTATAATAAACAGCTGAGCTCCACCGTCTACGCCACAGAACACGGAATCACTGAGCCGGCAGCGTCTAGAGACGGCAGTACTTTTAAAATTCATACTGCCAGAAGTGCGTTGAGCACACGCCTTCTGTAACGGACCGCCTTCAAAGGCGTTAATGTCTATGTCGCAGTCAACTGGTTTAATTAGCCGCTTCGTTAACCGCCTAACCTTTGGAAGTAATGCTCGCCGGCCGCTACACGTCACAGTTCTAAACTAACCCATTTAATCAGGGTGCCCTGGCTTAGTTACTCCTACCAATTCGGCTCGCTCGTGGTTGGTCACAGTTCCAACCTAAACTATAATTGAATATCATTCAGGCCGCTAGTTGAACGGCCGGCGTTTAGTTAAAAGACTAGGCGGTTAACTAAACGGCTAATTGAACCAGTTGGCTGCGACATATACTTTATTTGTGTCGTAGTTCGAGTACATGTGACACGTTTGGTTTGTATGAACAATGTTGACAATGCCACCTCTAAAGTTTGACCGATACCGCTGTACCGCGGGGGACGGGAAGCCTTACTTCTATACCATACACATTTATATGATTAAGTCTGTGCGTTCCTCTTCTTAGGTGGAGGAGTAGGCGCCTTTTCATTCGTCGTATTCCGTCTAGCTATAGAGTTGTACAAGAATGATCCTCTCGGCGCCCAGACTGTGTCATAGTTGTGTCTGGGAGGGAGTGGGTTCGAGTCCCCGTTGTTGTTAGTGTCGCTCTCAAGGTCCATGCTTCGGTGGGCGTATTTCTTTGGTAGTGGGGGAGGTTCCTCTTCTTCTTGATTGGAGTCTGTTGTTCCTGGGGTTTGGAAAAATAAGGTTATGGTAGGTCGACATTGGTTTAATTCAGTTGCTGTAAGGCATTCAACGTTTTATGTTGTCAAATCTTTTTTCAAGTGATTTGATTCACTAAACAATTGCATCAGTCAATTTTGTTTTTTTTTTAAGTTCAGCTGTTACAGTCTTATCGATTTCGGCTAGTCATAAGTATAATATTTTCAGACATAATATTATTTAATCATGGCAGCAAATCATAGACAAATGGCTATTACTGATAAGATAAAAGATGGATAAAGTATCACAGCTCTAAGTAAAGGTCACTTCTACACGGATCATGTACTACAAACTACGAGTACATCCTGAAGAGAACAACTGCTTCGTTCTACTTATAGCAATTACTAGTGATGACAAAAATATCAGTTAGGTAAAAACAATAAAAATAAAAAATATTACGGAAATTAACTACCACACAATAAGAGCTTTCACTATAACACAATTATCTTGCGTGTGCGCACCGCGTATGTACTTGCAATACGTTTCCGACTGATAACAGATTACTAGTTTTTGTTTCGATTTCAGTGTACTTCATGGGGGCGTAGTGCATATATCTGATACACATTCTCTGATATACATACTCTGTTCATTTTACGAAAATTTACGCTTTAATTCATAAGTTTCAACATCATTAAGAGGCCCCCGGAGCATGCGTAGTTCATACAAACGAAATACCAAAATAATTTGTAACTCAAACATATATTCATATGGTAGTGTGTATTTATTCTGATTGGATTACAGAATATCTAGGTTCCCAAATATATATTTTGAAAGGACACTGATTTAAAAACGAGATCTATGAGGAATTTCAAATTTCTATAGAAAACATATTTTTCCCATATTTCATGTTTAAATCAGTGTTCTTATTTAAATATATATTTGGGAACCTAGATATTCTATAATCCAATCGGTATAAATGCACACTACCTTAAGAATATGTTTGATTTACAAATTATTTTGGTATTTCGTTTGTATGAACTAAGCATGCTCCGGGTCCTCGTAATAGTCAGTCCTGTAAAAGATGCGATGCTACATAATAAGCATTTAGCATGTTTGTTAAATGTGTTAGAAAATCATCATAAAATCAACAGAGAACAGCGAAAGCTCTTATCATAGAAAAATAAATAATACTTTGTATAGAAGCGATATTAGGCGTTTTATACGCCTGAAGCTGTAGGCTATTAACTAGTCAGTTTTATCTGATACAAATCTGGCTGCTTGAAAGCATCATAAGCCCCTAAACTGAAGGGTATTAGCGCAGTTTTGAACAGCACTTTATTTTAATTGCGAACCTAACACACTTGCAATGTCCCTTTGATTTTGGCAATTCAACCATATCCATTGCGTTATTTTTGCTCTCGAGCAGACAAATTTTTCAAACAAACAAAGCAATGGATTTCATTGTACTGTCAAAATGAAAATGGCTTGTCATTTTGATTGTGTTATACCGCGGCTTTAGGATATTTTCTCTATGTACTATTGGAAAAACGAACATCTATTACACCGTAAGAACTATTCTTGCTTGCAGCGCTAGGCCGCTATAGTAACGCTTGCTAACAGATGTGGTAATCGTGTGCACGGGATTTTGTTTTCAAATTGTTCAGATGTAAGTTTCCTCGATAGTACCACCATATAAATTACAGATATAAATGTAGAAAGGAGATGATCGCTTCTATACGAAATATTTTTTATTTTTTTTAATATATTAAAGGTAAATAATAACACTCACCCATAGAGTCTCGATTCGAGGGTGGTGCGGAAGAGGTGATGAGACTAGTTCGTTGCGACAGACGCCTTTCGCGCTCGACCTCGGCACGTAGTGGTCGTTCAGTCACAAGCTGATAAGCGAATGCCAAACTATACACTTGAATTTAGAAACTTAGATTTGTACTCAATTATCTACTTTAGACGTATGTATTCAAAGATGCTTTTTGAGTGATCAAAATGGTCCTAAATAATGTTTGGTTACAAGGGAATTTGAACATTGTCGGTTATGATTTGACAGTCATTTTGTTTGTGGTTCCAAAGTTTGATAATATTCTATGATTCTGAATTCAAGTTTAGTGAGTGTGTTATGTCACACTGTATAGTGTACGAACTCAAAAAACAGGGTTTTACAAAGTTTTAAAAGACAAAATCACAGAAAATGTGGAATTTAAGTACAACGTCTGTGTCGTTTTGCATCCTCGTCAAAATTCAGGGTGTGATACAGACCATCAAACTGAACAACTTTCTCCATGGGGCCAACAACGTATTCGCGAAAAAAATTTCAACTGTCCCATAGAAAACTTCAATATCTAGTCGAACTCGACGCAAATGTAGGGACGGCTGATTATTTTTTCGCGATTACGATGTTGGTGCCATGGATAAAGTTGTTCGGTTTGATAGTCTATACCACATCCTTAAATTTGACGAGGATAAAAAACGACACGTTGTAATGTTACACGACCCTATGTTACTATTCAAAAGTTTACTCGCTAGCCCGATGTACCGGCTAAGTTACATAAAATTTATCTATTCGTATAAGGTTTCAGTACCTATAATAAAAAGCTCCCAAAAGAGATTAGCAGACTAAAGTTGAAATATAATTATAGCCCTTAGTTTGGTGCAGTCTATTAAAAAGGATAAGTGCATATACGGCTACTACTGAAGATGATATTTATAAAATGTAGAAAATAAACATATAGTAGGTAACCAATAATTGGTCAATTATCTATAACAATTTCACATAATTATACAGGGTTATTGGTAAAACACCAGAAACCTCTTAATGGGTCTTTGTACTCATCATTATGAACAACTTTTACTAAAGACTAAACCAAAAATCGCGAAAAAAAAATCAACTGCTCCCTACATTTTGACGAGTTTGATATAGATAAATGTACAGAACAGCAGATTTTTCTGATTTCAGATTTGGTACCATAGTAAAAGTTGTTCATAATGATGAGTACAATGACCCCTTAAGAGGTTGATGGTGTTTTACCAATAACCCTGTACAATCCGCTTTTACTAAGCCATAAAGCAAGGCAAAATTAGTATATTTCGTATTAGTTAATGTGTTAAGTTATATCTCAGAAACTCTTAAAATAATACGGCTGCGTCGAAATATAGCAAAAATATTATGTTGAATGCGTCAATAACAGCGAGGCGTGTACACAAAGTCAAAAAATACGTTAAGCAGATAAAATACTACTGCGGTAACCAATCCAATGTATTTAAATTAACCTGACTTACTCATACCAAAACTCATATTTTATCAAGTATGACGTCAATCGTACTATACACGGCTACAAATCAAGCTATACATTTCCAGTATAAGCTGACCTCTCATTATACGGAAATCCTATACAATGCGAGACCAGCTTATACTTGAAAATTGTAGCTTGATATGTAGCCGTGTGTACAATACAAGACTAAGCAAATTGATCATCAATTTTGGAAAGTCTATTTAAATCCTTGTTTTCAATTCTATATCAAATATCAATTTTAATTTTGTGTAAATTAAGTTGATTCAGAAGCTACTGAAAATATCATAATTATATTGAAGTTGCAGCGGAAACTAAACTTTATTATGTACGTGTTAAAGTTATTTTTGCAATGTCACATTAATATAATTGGAAACTATATTTTGATCGCTGTTTAATTCTGAATCGGGAAGCAGTTCCTATAAAAACGTTTCTACTGTACAGTACAACTATTTTCTTAATGTCCCTCCTCAATCATCGCAATTCCGAATACAAACGAATGCTAATTTCCAACAACAACTAACACAACAACACACAATTAACAACTCTATATACTTCCAAGTCAATTGCAGCGTCCGGTCCGCACCAAGTGCAAAAGGCAATTGATAGAAATTCAACGACTGACGAAACACGAAGTTTGCCGAGGGACATTAAGAAATAGTTGTACTGTACAATTGTACATACATTGGTTAGTTACCGTAGTCAATGTCACTATGAAACCGATTTCAAGTTTTATCTGCCTTTTGAACAAAAGTTAGAAACATGTTGTGTTACCAAATTTTAAGCTAAGCCACATGGAATGCAGCTGTAAATACAATGCAATCAAAATAAGCATAGAATTGCCTTTTTACCCACATTCTATTAACCTTTTTTTTCGTGGGAGTCTCCTCAAGGATACACTCAACCTGGGGATGATAAATTATATGTATTGTGATGTGATGTAGAATTATAATGACAAAATAATTCAATTTTCCCCAGGTTGAGTGTATCCTTGAGGAGACTTCAAGGATACACTCAACCTGGGGAAAATTGAATTATTTTATCATTATAATTCTACGGAGCTGAAATTATGAAGCAGCAATAGGACAATGACCAAGAAGGAGCAATGTATCTTTTGACATTGAATAATAAACCTTATGACGCTTATCATAAAGTGTATTAGTCAATGCTATTACAAAATCCTTTGCTTTGAACTCCTCTTTAGTCTGCATGGAGCTTAAAGCGAGCCGATATGTCGAAAGCCCTATTGCAAGCGTTAATTTGAAGGGTTAACACGAATAATAGTGACTTGGGCCCCAAAATTTCTCGTAACATTAAAAAAAAACTCAATATATTTATAGAAAGTCCTAAAAACGTCATTATTATTAGTATGGCGTAAGGACAGTCATATTCTTATTTTGATTACATTGAATAACTTTGTTGCATCTGGTGTGGGTGTTACAGTAAAAAAATATATAATAAAAACATCTTTTAACTTCTTTATTTTTACATTTTTAAATCTCTTCTGCAATTTTCTTATGTTATCAGATGTGAATATTGAAATAAATAATTTGTTATTCATAATTATTATGATTAACAGTGGCCAAGCCATTCATGGTTAAACTTACATTAGACACAATATCCGTTAAATAACTCACATTCACACTCAGAAATGTATATCATATCGACTGACCTTAGAAATGTGCCTCACCTCTTGCCTCAACTCCCTCAAAGGGGACGCGGAAGGCGTGTCTGTTTGTGTGTTGATGCTGGTGACGCTGTTGTTGTTGTTGTTGTTGAGGGTTGTTGTTGAGCTATTGTTGATGGAGCCGTTCGGGGTTGAGTGGGAGGTGTACCATTGACTTCCGCTGGCTTGGGTGCCGACTTCGCTCTATGGGATTGAGATGATGAAAGATAATTGTTAAAATTATTCTTGAAGACGTAACGTACGTGTTAAAATGTTGAACTTGTAACTATACTCCATCGGTTTTGGTAATTAAATAAAGGTAAACAAAAAAACCACGTGTCTGGTTAACCGACTAAACGTAATACCTGTCACTTCAGTTGTCATGCTACGACACATTTGTACTCTTCAATTTAGCAACGTTATACAATTATAAAGTTGCTAAATTGAAGAGTACAACTGCGTCGTTGCATGACAACTGAAGTGACAGGTATTACGTTTAGTCGGTTAACCAGACACGTGGTTTTTTTTGTTTACCTTTATTTAATTATCTAAACTGATGGAGTATAAGTGTTCTTACACACAAGCGACACGCGTCTACGGCAGAAGCAACTAGGAAACCGGCATGTCCTAGAACCAAAAATTCGAAGACATGTGACATCTACCAACCCGCACTGGGCCCGCGTGGTAGATTACAACCCACTCCCTCTCACAGAAGAACATTATAGGCTGATTATGTAGTATTTTTGTCACTTTCGCACAACTGCGAAACTACAAATGCAAGCTAGAGATGGGAACATAAATATCTAAGCTAAAGAACGTGCTAAGTAAAGTTTATCAATCTCGGCCTTAGAATCTAAAAAGGTCGCGGGCAAAATCTAGTCGTTTAATGAAAATAACAAAGGTTACCTTTCTCAAATTCCTTTTATTCCTTCTACCGGGTGAATTTTGCAGCGTGGCGAAGCGGCTTACCACGCCAGTGCTACTGTTTCTGTAAACATAAACGATATTGATTTTATTCTCATTGTTTTTTTTTTTATGGTGTGCATAATAAAGAGTATTCTATCTATCTATTGATATAAATCTATACAAATAAATAAAATTGAAGTGTCTGTTTCTACTGTCAAAATAACAGCTTTTTACTAAATGCTTGAAAGTATATACGGTACTTATAACATAAAAACTCAATTTTTCCGGCTAATTTCCGAAACGGCTGGACCGATTTTGACGGGACTTTCACTGGTAGATAGCTGATATTTAAAAGGAGTAAATTAGGCTACTTTTATTCTAGAAAACGAAATAAGGTTCCGCGCAAAAATATTAAAATCCATGAAATCCGCCATCCACGCGGGCGAAGCCGCGGGCAGAAGCTAGTTAATAATAATAATTGTTTTAAACTTTTTATATTTTAACATTTAAAAATGTAATTTATGTTTAAATATTAATTCAATAATGGAAATAATGATAAAGGCATTCCAATTTTTTTACCAAGAGCTTTACCTTGCTAGAGGGTTAATCGCAGCGTTGAAGCTGAAAAACCGGGCCTTGGATGAAGTTCTGAAACAAATTAAATCATAGGATACTTTCTATTGCTTCTTTAGAAAAAAAAAAGTATTTGCAAAGTACCCATTTCCGGGGCCGTGCGACGTGAAAAACATAATGGACCCATCATGGATCCGTTGAGAAAAAAGGATGGTGTTGGAAAAAGGGTGGTGGTCGTATTAGGTTGGGGAAAAAGTCTTTTCGCATTATAGTATGTATGAACTTAAAATAAAATATCTTTGGTTATACTATTTGTATCTGGCTGGTTTTGGTAACATTGAAAGTTTAAATTTTAAAGAACATAATTCCAAATTCAAATTAGGAAAAAGTGTGATTTTCATTTGGTTTTCGTACTGTTAAGATGAGTGAATCTAATGAAGAAATTCGATACGTTTTAAAAGTTTACTACAAAAAAGGTAAAAATGCAACGCAAGCCGCGAAAAAAATTTGTGATGTTTATGGACCCAGTGCAGTGTCTGTGAGAGTAGCACAAATTTGTTTTAAGCGTTTTCAATCCGGAAATTTTGATGTCAAAGATGCACGACGCTCTGGTCGCCCTATCACGGATAAAATGGATGCCATTTTTGAAAAAGTGGAGCAAGATCGGCATATCAGTAGTTACAACGTAGCTGAAGGACTGAGAATTGACCACAAAACAGTTTTGGCTCATTTGAAAAAAACTAGGTACACAAAAAAGCTCCATATTTAGGTACCTCACGAGCTCACTGAAAGAAACCTAATGAACCGTGTACTCATTTGTGATTCTTTATTACGACGTAATGAAACCGAACCATTTTTGAAGAAGCTACTAACTGGAGATGAAAAGTGGATCACGTGCGACAAGAACGTGCGAAAAAGGTCGTGGTCAAAGGCCGGTCAGGCTTCACAGACTGTGGCGAAACCCGGGTTCACTCGCAACAAGGTGATGCTGTGTGTGTGGTGGGATTGGAAAGGCATTATTGATTATAAGCTGTTACCACCAGGCAGGACCATCGATTCTGAACTCTACTGCGAACAACTGATGAGATTAAAGCAAGAAGTTGAGAGAAAGCTGCCGAAATTAATCAACAGAAGGGGTGTGGTTTTTCATCATGATAACGCTAGACCTCACACATCTTTAGCCACTCAGCAAAAATTAAGAGAGTTTGGCTGGGAGGTGTTGATGCATCCGCCGTATAGTCCTGACCTTGCACCTTCAGATTTTCACCTGTTTCGGTCTCTTCAGATTCTTTAGGCAGTGTCAGGTTAACATCACGAGAGGACTGCCAAAACCACTTGTCGCGGTATTTTGATCAGAAGTCCCACAATTTCTATAGCAATGGGATCATGTCCCTACCTAGAAGATGGCAGAAAGTTACCGAACAAAATGGTACCTACATACTTTAGATAAATGTAAATAATGTATATTAAAAAATGTTTTGAATTTTCTTAAAAAATGCGAAGAAACTTTTTCCCCAACCTATTATATAGATCCGTCTCTCTCACACTGGAACCATTCAACTTCTGCCCTGCACCGACTTGCAACGTTTGTTTGTAATGTCGAGTTTTTGTAACACGTTACATAAGTCAGTGCAGCGAGCCGAGCCTTCCCCTGGGGGTAGACAGAATCTACAGAACGCCACCTGCTACGAACTTTATGTATACTCCTTTTGCCTCATCTACATTCATACATCTGGTCATACACTCACGCCGGTCGGTTGCGAGTACTACGCACCTGACATTTCTGAAGAACATCACCAATATACTTTTTTAATCTTTTGTCGATATTAACTAAGGAAATATAATGCCGCGACATAAAGATATGTCAGTCAATAGAGTTGCAAGCGGGGCTGACTATCTTAGTTACAAAAGTATCACGCGGCATATTACGAACAGAACGCCAATAGGGATGATGTCTGGGTAAATAAAAAAATCTATTTAGTTCGTCATCGTCAGTCAGATAATAAAAAAATATTAGACACGTATTGTTTTGCTTTATCATATTAGTAAAATAATACTTAGATTAAACGCATTAAAGTTGGGGAGCTCGCTACGTCACAACTGCGTATAAAATCTAGCCAAAATGTGGCATGACGTCACGTCATGCCACATTTTAACTCAATGTATCGCCGTATTCTTTTGATTAGGTACATTAAAGAAGAAAAATACGTGTCCAATATTTTTTAATAATCTACATGACGGACAAAAAATATTTTTAGTCATCATCCCTATTCTCCTATTTACAAAAGTTCAAATTCAAGTTGCAATCTCATCGCAGTGACAATCAATACCAAAAACTGGTCAATATTATTGAGTTTGATGTGTTTTTGACAGATTGAGATTAGAGTTTAGAATGCGAACGTTTTTCTAAATATGGGAATTGTCTCTCGGATTTTTCTAACAGTATAGACCAAAAGTCAAGCGGGGTTACATAATTATACGCGAACGAAACTAATAAATATAAGCGTACTTACTCAGCGCCAGTTGATATGTCAGATATCCTATTACTAGACGAGTTGTTGGATTCTATGTGGAAGCTGTCCCGGAATGCGTGCATGCGCAGCTGTACCTCAGGCGATCCCACTTCTATGTCACAGTTCTGTAAAACAAAAATTATGTTGCAAGTTTTTCGATATTTTGACATCATAACCTGCCTAGCCTTTTCCCAACTATGTGGGGTCGGCTTCCAGTCTAACCAGATGAAGCTGAATACCTGTATTTTACATACTTACATAACATAATCAGCCTATAATGTTTCTACTGCTGGGACACAGGCCTCCTCTCTTCGAGAGGGAGCGGGCCGTAATCCACCACGCGGGCCCAGTGCGGGTTGGTAGATGTCACATGTCTTCGAATTTTTGGTTCTAGGACATGCCGGTTTCCTCACGATGTTTTCCTTCACCGTTTCGAAAGCAGTGATGATGAAATCATTTACACAAAGTAAAGCACTTGTCTGGGTTCGAACCCACGACCTACAACTCGTAAGTCGCGGCCGTTACCATTGGGCCACTACTGCTCTGTATTTATATTTTACATGGAGCGACAAAAATTCGCGGAAGAAATTCTCTAAATGATGGTGAAAACTGCATCAAAATCTTGTGTACTTTAGATTTAGATGAACTAAGCTGACAAACAGACAATACACGCAAAGCGACTATAATTTATAATACATAAAAAATCAGCTGCTCCCTACATTTATGTTCGCATAACTCGTCAAAATGTAGGGAATAGCTGATTTTTTTTTCGCGATTTCAGGTTTGGTCCCATAGTAAAAGTTGTTTGTTATCATGAGTCCAATCATTAGCCTTTTCCCAACCATGTTGAGGTCGGCTTCCAGTCTAACCGGATGCAGCTGAATACCAGTATTTTATGTGGAGCGACTGCCTATCTGACCTCCACAACCCAGTGACTGGGTAATACGATACCCCTTGGTAAGACTGCTTGTTAGACTTTCCGTCTTCTGACGACCCGTAACAACTATCAAAGTCCACGAATGACAGCCGGGACCAACGGCTTAACGTGCTTTCCGAGGCACGGAGGAGTCTCAGTATGTAAAGATGGTCACCCATCCACGCACAAACCCCGGCAAGCGTAGCTTAACCTGATGGACCGACCCGTACGATTGTTATTACTTAGCCACGAGCTCCTCTTAGCCACATCATCCTTAAGTATCGGTCACTAATTACCAATTACCCTATATGTACTGATATAGGTTATACTGGCTGGTGTCAAAACTCGTATTTTGCGTAATATGTATTGATGTATACTCCATTTGCAATAAGATTAGACATTTAATGAAACCACACAGTCCGTTCAACCGATTTTGGCTTCTATTGCGTTGGTGGCATAACAAATGGCAGCTGCAGTAAACAGTTGGTATTGTAACCACTTTTTTGCCTTTAATGTCATCCTTAGGCCTACGGAATAGAAGTCAAAATTGGTTGAACGGACTGTAAAAAAAGCTTTGTTTAAATAATATGTAATCTTATTTTAAATGGAGTATAGATAGTTATTCTTTGGCCTGACTGTCACTTGATAGCAAAGTTTTCTCAAGTTGGCAACACACTCAATCATGTTATAATATGGTTTACCTTCCGTCCGTATCGCTGATGCACGTGTTGCTGCACTCTCCGGAAGCAGCGCAACAAGTGCGCGTGCAACTCTTCCAGCTCGGACGGAGCACGGTTGCCGTGCACGTCCAGACCTGAGGAAATATTTCAATCCAGTTAAAAGTTTTAAGCAAATGTCTGTAAATATCAAACCCCTAATATTGATATGGGCGTACATAGTCTTCCCGTGTGGGAGCAAGACAAGATTATATTAAGTTTATTTAACATTTTATAAATAACAAACGATATTTACAATGAATCAGAAGAGTCTTTTAAATGGCTGCATAGAACGACATCCATGAACCAACCACAATTTAAGATCACACTTTCGTTTATGTTCGTCTGCAAGTGTGTTGCAAGTATTTTTAATATTTAAATAAAATAATAATTTAAAAAAAAACATGTACCCATTATTCCTATAAATAATAAAAAATAAAAGAAACAAAACAAATTGAACACTTCATATTATTAATCATTTAAAAATGAATTTATTCATATTTTTGTAAACCAGAAAAAGTCGAAATACCTTCTATTTCTTTTTTTTTTCTATTTTATAAAATACTTGCAGACGAGGATAGAGGAGACCTGTGTCCTAGAAGTGGGAAAATTATGGACCGATTATGCTTTTATGTTATTGAAAACCCATGCGATCGTGAATATGTTTGACATTGAAACCATTTTTCTCGACGATTGATCATAATTTAAAAATATTACCGAGGGCCTAATCGCTAAGAACGATAAATCATTGCCTTACCAAACTTCAACAACGGTATCTGGTCGGCGATGAGGTCCTTCAGTTCGGCGAGTAAAGACGCGTGGTCCGGATGTCTCGCTTCGTATGAAGGTGTTAGGAATGCGCGCTCATAGTTCACTATTCCACCTTGTACTGCTGGGTCCAGGATGCCTGTGGGGTAATACAAAATATTAGAATCTCATAGCAAAAAAATATAAGGTTTTTTACAGGACGGCTTATAAGAAGGTGGAAAATTCAGAGTTTATTTTCAAAGATGAAAATAATGATGATGATTTTTTTTGATGTTTCTTTTGTAAGTGGTATATTGTCTTTTTAAATCTGTATGATTTTCTTTGTTAATGTGAAGGAGCAGTGGTGGCCCATCTTACGTGTCGTGGGTTCGAACCCACGCAAGCATATTACTTTGTGTGTAATTTATTTCATCACCACTGCTCTCAAAACGGCGACATTCCCAAACCGCACTGTGCCCGCGTGGTGGATTACGGTCCACACCCTCTCACAGAGAGGAGGCCTGTGTCCCAGCAGTGGGAACATTATATGCTGACCATGTTATGTGTGTTCTTTGTTACTGTGGACATGATGTGTATCATGTTATGTATGTTATCAGTATCAGTTACTTGGTTACAAACATCAGAAATCGATTGACAAAAATGCAATTAAAATGCAGCACATAAAAAAGGGCTTCGTTACATTTTCGGTACTATTCGGGCCATCCTGAACCAAACATAACATCAGATCTACATTCCGAGAAGTAAAAGGGAGAGACCCACGGCCTATTTCACCATTTACGTCATAACTGGCTAAGTTGGACGCAAATCAAGACCCCCGAATGCTATAGAAAATATCGTAAGTAGAAAAACAAAAAAATATTATCAACGTGACCCATATTCAGCTGTTCAGGCAGCGACCACTAAAAACATGGCAGTTAAAATCACTTGAGAAAAAGAAAAAAAGACCACTAAAAACACTTGAGAATACAACACCGTAGAATTAAATGATACGCCTAATATGTTCAAGAAAAAAACAAAAAAGGTTTTTGATAAATAAAGCATATAAAAGTGTATCTGATTTTTTGCAGGATAATCTATAGGATTTAATTTTATACTTTACTAGCAGTTCGTGCCCGACGTCGCCCGGGTGAATTTTATGTCTCTATTTACAGTGGTTTAAACTGCGTGTTGTCTGTTTTCGTACAAAAATACATTTGAATTTCTGATTTTTCCGGTGAATTTTCCAAAAAAAAATCTGTCACACATTGTCCTGATCATTACGAACACAACTAAAATAATTAGCCAAATAGGTGCAACCGTTCTGAAGTAATGCGCTTACATACATACAGCAATTGATTTGTATTTATATAGATTTTGAAACTAGTTCTATTGATCTCATTCTTAATTTTATTTTGTTTCGTTTAAAATTTTTTGTGTTTTTATTTTATGCACTTTGCAAGCCGAAAGGTAAAATATGGTGATACTAGGACATCTGCACATTGTTTACTCATATTTGCAAATAAATGATTTTTAATTTGAATTTATTTATTTCTTTAAATTGGTATAAAAAAACCTAACTTAAAAAGTAGGTAAATATTTTTTTTAAACTAGATGAGATTAATTTAACAAAGTAACATATCGCTTCCGTTCGATGGAAGGAGGAGTGGAGGGAGGCCTTTGCCCAGGAGTGGGACAACGTAAACTAGCAAAAAAAAAAACTTACCGCTTAGCCTCATAGTAAGAGGATGTAACGGCGAATCTGGAGCCCTGGCCTCTATAATGAGCGACCTCAGTCTTCTGTTGGTATCTTTTAAAGCTTCCACTGCTGCTGTTATCGGTGACACTTCGTATGTACGCTGTGTTCGTACTGGGAACCAGCGGAGAATGCCTGAGAATATAAGGAAGAGATTTTCATGTTTATTTCTAATAGACAGTAAATGTGAGCAAAGTTACTTAAGATTTGGTCGAAAGATTTGATTTGATTTTGTAAACTCGCGAGTTTTAGTTCAGGCTTGTAACAAAATTAATTTGAATTGCATGTATTTCCTTAATTAATTAATTCAAGATGAAGCTCGTCCACTATGAAATGACGCGCCCCACTACTTAAATTTGTATACGTACGCTACGGCAAATGCGATAGTGGGGCGCGTCGTCTCAACTTAGACAAGCTATATCTCGGATTTATAATGAAAAAAACATCTAGATAACCTATACTCCATTTGCAATAAGATTAGACATTTAAACAAACCTTTTTTACAGTCCGTTCAACCGATTTTGACTTCTGCTCCGTAGGCTTAAGGATGGCATTAAAGGCAAAACAGTGGTTACAATACCAACTGTTTACTTGCAGCTGCCATTTGTCATGCCACCAACGAATAGAAGTCAAAATCGGTTGAACGGACAGTAAAAAAGGTTTGTTGAAATGTCTAATCTTATTGCAAATGGAATATAGTTATCAAAGCGTGAAATAGTCAACATGTTATAAGCGGGTAAGTGCATACTACTTGCTAATACGTTCTGTTGGAGTAGGCAAATTTTACTCAGCAAAATCAACCTATAATGTTCCCACTGCTGGGACACAGGCCTCCTCTCGGTGAGAGGGAGCGGGCCGTAATCCACCACACGGGCACAATGCATGTTGGTAGATGTTACATGTCTTGGAATTTTTGGTTCTAGGACATGGCGGTTTACTCACGATGTTTTCCTTCAATATTTTGAGAGCAGTGGTGATGAAATAATTTACACAGTAAAGCGACTGTCAGGGTTCGAACAGTGGAGAAGAAAACTGTCAAATTAGTTCCGCGTAGATGGCGCTAAGTGTTTGTTACTTTCATTCTGATTTTTCTTGTCGCCGATTGGTCGCTTTATTTTCAAGATGACTTTGACAAGTGACAAACACACAGTGCTCTATTGCGGCGAAGCTTCCGAAAAACAACCTCATTGCGCAGTCACTATGTGATCGTTATGCGGTCGGTGTGAGCTCTGTTAAGATCTATTATATTGCAGTTTTTATTATATCTACCGTCGGAAAAATACGCTGAATGTTTATTCACCTGGTAATTTTTCGCTAATTTCTAGTTCCGTCCTTTCGAGCCATCGTGTAGCGAATTCATTTTGATTCGATAGGTCATCTGTTGAACCATCCAGAGACTCTTCTGTCAACAAACAAGTATTAGCATTATTTACTTCCTGTAATATTCCACAGAAAAGAAGAATTGTTTTCCTTATCGGCAAATTATCGATTTGTTTAATAATATTAATTTTTATTTTATTATATTAATTTTTTAAATATTAATTTTCATTATAATTAATTATTTCTTCAACGATGGATGGATTTTGTGAAAGATGAAATCATTAGAAAGGTGATTACGGAGAAGACGGCTGATAGAGATGTATGGAAAAGACATGATGCGCCAACCCTTAATAAATTGGGATAAACGCAGGACAGTGGTGATGATGAATGAATGAATGAAAAAAAAATAAGTTAATAACTACGACAAAAAGAAATTAAGTTTATTCGACCCGACGAATGCACACAATAGCGGCGAAAGTACCATGTTCTATTTTTACTATTTTTATTGCATTCGGATAATATTGTCAGGGAATGGTGCGATTCATCCTGTACAGCTCCCATCTCTTTCTCGCATAACACCAATGATAGCTCTAACAATAACAATCTTCTTTTTTTACTTTTGCGTGAATATTGTGTGCCTTAACTTGGCTCAAATAAATTTATTTCTTTTCTTTCTTTCTATGGTACAGCTCGTCTAAGCTGAAATGGAGCGCCCCACTGTTTAAATTTGTATTGTACCACTACGGCAAATGTAGCCCGTGGGGCGCGTCATTTCAGCTTAAGGACGCTGTTACAAATGGGTAGTCAAATCATTACTTTTTTACACAAAAGTATGTTTATTAAATAAAATGCTTTGCATTCTTAACATGTTTTGTTGACCGAATTGTTGATAGATGTGCAAGGTACGATTCTGAACTATAAACATAACTTTAGGTAGGTACAGTTTCTCAAAAAAGGTACCGTAATGAAATTTTTTACTTCGGTACCTTTTTTGAGAAACTGTACCTATCTAAAATTATATTTATAGTTCAGAATCGTACCATGCACATCTATCAACAATTCGGCCATAAAACATTTTAAGAATGCAAAGCATTTTATTTAATAAGCACACTTTTGGTGTAAAAAGTAATGATTTGACTACCCATTTGTAACAGCGACGAGCTCTATGGGACTTTGGCGCGGTCTTGACTTCATCAATGGTAAACTTACCTATTCTATGAAAAGGCCTGGAGAACTCAAACTTGTCGACGTTATTATGCTTGTAGTACTGTAGTATCTGTTCCGCAATCGGCTTGCCGGATAGTCGCTTCAATTTGTCACCCATCACTGGTTCTACCGCGTTTATTTGTAGGTCTGTTGTCGTTGTTAAGGGTAATATTATGGGGTACAAAGTTCACTTTAAAAGGATGTGTGTAGTATACACGACAGTAATCTCTGGAGGACGAAGAGACGTAATCTTAATAAAAGTTAAAACAAAAACAGGAAATAACTGTTTTTTTTTTTTTTTTTTTTTTTGGTTTTCGACAACGTATTTTTTAACCCCATCCGTCTTATTACAAAACAAGGTTCATCTTCAAACCCAGGTTTAAACCATGGACCCTTTTTTGAATTTCAAACTTTATTCCGGCACATTAAGCTGCCAGTTTTACAAAACTGACAACTTAGTAACGGACTAAGTTGTAAGTTTTGTATAAAGAACTGTATTTCTATCACAGCTAGGTTCTTATTACAAAAACTAGCTCTATGGTTTAAACCATGACAGAAGAAAAACCTCGTTTTGTAATAAGACCGCATGAGTTTCGCATCATTTCAATGTGCGCTCGAAATGTCAACCGAACCTCATAGGTTCGCAACTACTGCCAGCCCGCGGTCGCCATTGGACGATGGTATTTTATTTACGTTTCTTTGCACTTGTAACACGATATCTGTCGACTGCGAGCGCTTTCTCTTATGAACCTATGTGGTAGCATGGGACACTTAAGGAGAACCAATTTTTGATACTGGATGCAAGTCAGATAAAATAATAAGACTGACAGTAGCACCGTATTTATAGAATATTAATAATTGAATTGATATGTTACGTAACCACGTCCTACATTTCGCACTACAATAAAAAGTCACACATCGAGTAAGCGGCCACCGTCTCCTATCACTAAGGGCGAATTTCAGTAATGAAACTGAACGATCAGCACATCTGAACCGCGTGCAAGAGCTGTCAGTGTCAATATTCCACAACAATATTGACACTGACAGTTCTTGGACGCGGTTTATATATGCTGATCACGTTCAGTCCCATTGGGCGAAATTCGCCCTTAGTCTACACCTCGGCATGCGACTGAGGATTACGTAAATAAACGAGACTGTACTAAAAAGGATACACTGTCCATCAGACTCGGTAATCTCGGGTCCGGGCGGGTCCAACTTCGGCAGTACTTCGGCATCCGGCCACTCGTCTAGAAAGCGGTCCTTGAACTCTTGTAGTTGCTCGTATTCGTTACCGCGGTAGATGTAACCCTGGAAATTAGTAACGTGTCATTGTATTGTTCTTTAATGACGACGAAAACTGTCACAGGCGCCGCCGGCCTAAAGTAACAAGCAGCAAGCGCAAGCGCGGCTAAGATTATAGCGTCATCATCTGCCTAGCCTTTTCCCAACTATGTTGGGATCGGCTTCTAGACTAATCGGATGCAGCTGAATACCAGTATTTTACATGGAGCGACTGCCTATCTAACCTCCACAACCCAGTAATAAGGTAACACGATACCCCTTGGTAAGACTGGTTGTCAGACTTTCGGGCTTCTGACGACCCGTAACGACTGTCAAAGAACCACGAATGACAGCCGGGACCAACGGCTTAACGTGCTTTCCGAGGCACGAAGGAATCTCGGTATGTAAAGATGGTCAACCATCCACGGACCAACCCCAGCAAGCGGATGGATCGACCCGTGCAGCTGTTATTATTTAGCCACGAACTCCCTATAGCGTGAAAAAGTAAATAACAAAACACAACTCACATATTCCGTCCTCAGCAACTCAGGGAATCCCTTCCCATGATATACAACTCTATAATATCCTGGATGTGACCTCGGAGTCCTTAACATGGCATCATACAGACTCGCTAGTTGAGTATGTAAGTCCGCTAGAGGTGCGTACCCCAGCGCTTCCTCTTCGTAAACTGACACTAACTCTTTGACTATTTCAACTGCTAACTCCCATTGACGGCCCTTGTTCAAGAGGTCAGCTATCTCGAAGTACAGGTCTTCCTGTGGAATAAGATATGGATTCAGAACAAATGTTTTGTGATTTAAATTTTCTTGGGGTTGATGACGAACGTTCGTATTTTAATCTCAGTCTCAATCTGTCAAAAATATCTCAAGTTTCCCTTCATTTTTGAAATTCTTTTTGATATTGATTGTCACCGAGATGAGATTGCGACTAGATTTAGAACGTTTTTAATTACGGGAATTGGCCTTCTGGTTCTAGCAACTCTAGAAAAGCAGGTATTTGAAACGATTCATAGTATTTGTTCGTTATAAATCGGGGAAAGTACGAATGTACCCGAGTAGATTTTTATCAGTAATAACAGGCCAGGCGCACTTCGCATTTTAGGTATGAAGCTACAAGTGATCACAAATGAGTGTGCGGAGTGAATCTTCTGTACTTGTACTGTTATCATATTCTGTGGTGTTAAAACGCGACAGCTAAGTACACTGTTTTACTAATGTGAAAGTGTATTTGCTTGACCTTCGCAACAAAGAAGCTACGGAACAACCTGATTGTTTGCATAGGCATAGCTAGTAGCTAATATTACCTTGACATTGAACTGACTAATTTTATTATATTCTATTAAGAGTTGATGACACTGTTTTGTAGGACATTTTCATTTTGAAATTATAATTTGGACTGTTAATTATTTGAATAATGTATTAATAATTATTTGACGCAATCTACAGTAGGCGCGCGATCTGAGTACAGTTCTGAGGAATGCGCTAGTGATGTGACCTAATTAGCGACAATGAACGGAGTTCGATATTTTTCTTTGACACCTTAAAAGTGGACGTTCAAACTGCTTGTATCTGTTAGTATTTTAACACATTTTATTTATTATATTTGCGCTAGATATTTTTATTACAAGCTATGGTATAAAAAAAAAAGAAAATATCATGGATATATTCCCTACTTTAAGAAAACTGTGGGAAAGCCGGAAATTTTTAATGAAACAAGTTTATTATTGTAAACTATCATCACTGTCATCGCCGACCTCAATGACAAATCGGTCTACGGTATCTTCCATTAATCCATCCCTTTGAGTAAAACGCTATCGATAAGCGCGCGAGCGAGAGACATCAAGGTCAGCACATCACTAAACTACAGGCGACCGCGGCGAGGTATCGACGGGCGGGGGGAGTTGCACTCGCCCCGCTCCTCATACCCCGACTACACTCAGATCGCGTGCCTACTGTAGGTACCTATTTATATTTGTACGCCGATGAGGCAAAACATTACTGAGAAAATTTGATTTAACATCTTGCATGCCATGTGTGTGTGTGTATGTGTGTAGTTGAATCTAAGCTTGGGTGCCAGTGGTTCATCAGTGATTTATGCAAGAATATTGCCATAGAATTAACTCATTGCCGCAAATTGTAAAATTGGAAATAAAGTTCTTCATTTTTTATTTTTTTTTTATTTTGTATACTCATGTTTTGGACAAATAAATAATCTTTATCTTTAATAAGCCATAGACAGGCTGCTTTCTATCCCGGAAAAATGCACTGTTTCTGAGGCATAGATAGACCTCGGGAGCGAAGCTTTTATATTCGCACATACCTTGAGTTCTCTATGTGTAGTATGACTGTCATGTTCTACGTTGTTAGGATGCCTCAGTCGCGGCGGCAGCGGGTCGTGGCTCCACGCTAAAAGTTTGGCGTGAAGGCGTAGAGAGAGACCTGCCTCGGCCCATTGTTGAGCCGCGTGGTGCATTTTTGCTAGTTTGTGGACGTAGCTGCAAGAAAATATAATTGTATCTACCAGTCTATACGAATAATAAAGCTGAAGAGTTTGTTTGTTTGAACGAGCTAATCTTTGGATGTGAGATGAATAAACTAATTCACAAAACAGTTACTCACCGTATATACATATGCGGCCTCTCAATCTGCTGATAGAAATGCAACACACACGTTGTCAAATGCATCCTATGCGGCGTGGCGGACTTTAACGCGGCCGCTCTGTATTGCAACAACGCGTCGAGCTGGCGAGCCGCCGCGGCCACGAGTGCGGCCGCAGCCACGCGCAGGCCGCCCGGCGCCGCGCCGCACAGCGCCCCGCAGAGCGTCACGAAGCGGGCCCGCCACACTGTGTCGCCGTAACCTCGCTCGACAAGTACGTCCACTTTGTCTATCATCTCGCTTTCGAGTTCTTTTAGGGGGCTTTCGTCTGTGGAAGGAAATGGTTTGTTAATCATCAGTTAATTATGCCATAAACAAAAAACAATTGATAACTTTCTCTAAGACCTCAAATACCACACACACACAGATAAACACTCCGACACAAAACACGACTAAACTTACCAACATCCCGCTTAAAAATACATTCAACAGGCCCTTTATTTAATGTCAATAAAAATATATAAAAAGCTACCCAAATCAATAAGAAAAGAAAAAAAATCCATCTATTCATAAATAAATAAACTATTAATAAGTAAATGTTACTACAGGTAAACGAATATTTAAACTCGTGTAAAATACGATTGTTGTTTTTCATTTTGTTTTTGTTTTTGTTTTATGAGTTTCTAGAATAAGTTAGATTTTACCACAGGTAAACGAATATTTAAACTCATGTAAAATACGATTGTTGTTTTTCATTTTCTTTTTGTTTTTGTTTTATGAGTTTCTAGAATAAGTTAGATTTTACTACAGGTAAACGAATATTTAAACTCATGTAAAATACGATTGTCGTTTTTCATTTTCTTTTTGTTTTTGTTTTATAAGATTCTAGAATAAGTTAGATTATAAGATAAACGATAAGTCGTCATCTCTCTCTACTATCCATTTGCTGTGCCCGACAAGGTCTACGATTGTTCTATAAATAATGTTTACCACCTAAGCATATACATTGTGGAATGCAATAAAAAATTGAGAATCGAGAATCACAAAATAAATTTAGCGATTTTTACTGCAAGCCATCATTATATAGTCTCTGTCAACTTTAAGGGATTAAATTAAAAATTTAGAACTATTTTATAAATCGTTTAGCAGGCATATTTATTTATGCAATGATTTGTGGTACAAGCGGGTCTTATTTATTACCAAAACAACCTTTCCTTAGATCCATATCAGTATATATTTTCTTGAACATTTTAAGCTTAATTGACTTGTCTGTTGGACTATGTTATACAAATTTAATCCAACAAAGTTACTCCCGGCTTATGACAGCCTGGTCATTATTTAATTATTTAATTTTTTAAATAGGACGGTTTAAAACCAATTACAAAAAATAAAGAGAGTTTGTATTTAAACACAAAAGCATCAAGTTCAGGTAAAAAGTCGACAACACTTTCATAACTTTATTTCAAGTACATAATGATGTTGTAATAAGAAAAGGTCGAAATATCTACAGATTATGTGTACCCCAACAAAGAATTAAACTATTTTCCAATAATGTTTACTGTATGGCAATTCGTGTTTATAATAAATTACCTAATGTTTTTAAAAATCTTAACTTCATGACATTTAAAAAGAAATTATTTAACTTTCTATTGCATAAGTGTTACTACTCAACAAATGACTTTTTAAATGAAAAATTTGATTCAACATTTAAATTAGATGACGACTTGACTCTGTGTTCCTAAAGAGTTTTAATTAACGATGACATTGTATTGAATAATTCTTTAAATTGTATTTAATCATTCTTGGCATTATATTTAATTACCCATGAAGTTGTATTTATAGTACCTAATTACGTTTTCCTTAACCTTAACATTGTATAGTTCATCATATATAACATCTAATTTTGGTATAATAATATTGTTTTAATACATTTAATTTAGATTATGTAAAATATTTGTACGCTGGAAATAGCAGAATATTATGGACGTCATACTTTGTGTAACACCTTTACAACAATATTCTAACAAATATATAAATTATTATTATTATTATTATCTTCGATCAATAATAGTACTAGATTCCCGATAAGCGCTTCAAAAACGGCCCGAAAAATAAAAACACAAATACTTTTGTGGTCTTATTTCAAACATCGACTGTTCGGGAACAGGGAAATGCATGGAGTAGTATTGTTACTTTATATGTTGTTTTTGTTTGTAGATTTCCTAGTGACCCATTTCGCAATGCAGAATGGGTATCTATTGTCGCGAAAGAAAGAGGAGAAGAAATATATAAACCTTGTAAAAATTCAACAATTTGTTTTAATATTTTTATTAAAATAATTAATTATCAAATTAATAATCAAAATTAAAATAACTATTGTACTAATTTACTCCTTCTACTTTTAAAAATCGGTCAAAAATATTTGCTACCGTATAAAACGAACCTTGGCCTAAAAAATATATTATTATTCTGCTACTCTACATCTTTCAATACTTACTGTGTTCTGAGCATTGAAATGTAAATACCAAGAACTATGTCTAGTTCCAAAATAGAGTAAGCACAAAATTTTCAACAAAATGTTTTTAACCTTATTGCTTAAGTTTTAAGTACACTTTAGAATAAATATTTTTGTACTTATTATAAAAATGACATATTATTTTCAAGCGACATTTTTAATTTATTGCTTTTACCTTTCTCCGATGATAGAAGGACTTAAATATAAATATTTTGCAATCGTAATTAAACTTTATGTTTGATTGTTAAGGTTTATAATGAATTGAAGTTGTAAATATTATAAAACATTTTTCTATATTTCGTAGTAACAAATGTAAATGTTTATGTGTGTGTAAACGTGGCCACTACAGCGACTTATTTTTGTTCCTGATCCTGTATCTAGTGCTATTATTGATCGAAGATTATTATAAATAAATCCCTCTCGGTGTACTTCTTATATGTCAATAAAATCTTCGTCAATTCGTCTGCAAACAGATCGTTTGTTGGATTAGAATCAAAGAGATTATTAAGTGCGGCCAGAGTACGTTGTACTGAGGACTTAGCACGCGCAACGGTGCTCCATGGGGGCACAGCAAACAGCCTGTGCTTTCTGCTGCGGCAGTAATTGTCTGGGACAAAGAAGCGAGCCAGCACAGCATGCAGATCTGGCGCGTCAATAGTGCCACGAAGCGTCTTGCAGGCTATGGTGAGCTGGTCTTTTGCTCACCTTACCTCTAACGGAGTTATATCCGAGGTATCTCAATAGAAATTTATTTGGATAGAGGTAGGTCATTTGATTCGGTTGTTTAATCTTCAGTTAGATATTTTATCAGTCTACATTTTAATATTTATTTGAATCTTTAGTAGCCAATCATGAGACTTTGCAACCAAACTAGCTTATATCAATCTGCCTAGCCTTTTCTCAACTATATTGGGGTCGGCTTCCAGTCTAACCGGATGCAGCATACCAGTATTTTACATGGAGCGACTGCCTATCTGACCTCCACAACCCATTAACTGGGTAATACGATACCCCTTGGTAAGACTGGTTGTCAGACTTTCGGGTTTCTGATGACTCGTAAAGGCTGTCAAAGATCCACGAATGACAGCCGGGACCAACGGCTTAACGTGCTTTCCGAGGCACGCAGGAGTCTTAGTATGAAAAGATGGTCACCCATCCACGGACCGACCTTGGCAAGCGTAGCATAACCTAATGGATCGACCCGTGCGGCTGTTATTACTTAGCCACAAGCTCCTCTAACCAAACTAGCTTATACTAACCAAAAATATATCTATACTCACTAGTTTCTCCATGCAACACACTATGACTGTACTCCGTCTGCATCATATCGAAGAATATCGGTATTGTTGTGTTGCGAACTTCTTCGTCTCGTAGGAAGGATACCTCTAAGAAAGGACCCACTAGGCACGGGATGAATGACCGCTTGTGGTGGTCTGTGGACAATGTTGGAACATGTTAGGGAAGCTTTTGATTTGATATTTATGAGATTCGTTGCTGATTCGACTTCTTCTGATTTATGGTAAACTACATGTTGCCTCCGAGTTCGTGAGAGCGAGACTAGACTAGTCTTCCCGCAAATATTCACTGCTCGCACTTTTTATGACTGCGACTGTCGCGAGGATCAGCGTTTAGTATATTAATAAGTGGAATATGGAGTTTAAGAAATGTTACGCAAACTTACCAGGATACCACATCTCGCTAAGACACTCGGCGACGCTTCTCCTAACATCGCCGTACAACGCGCTTAGCCTCTGTTTCCTCGCCGCTGGTAATGTTTCTAGTTGTAAAGGTGATGACGTAGCTACAGATGATGTCTTACCCAGACTGTACCACATCTCACTAAGACACTCGGCGACGCCTCTCCTAACATCGCCGTACAACGCGCTGAGCCTCTGTTTCCTCGCCGCTGGTAATGTTTCTAGTTGTAAAGGTGATGACGTAGCTACAGATGATGTCTTACCCAGACTGTACCACATCTCGCTAAGACACTCGGCGACGCCTCTCCTTACATCGCCGTACAACGCGCTGAGCCTCTGTTTCCTCGCCGCTGGTAATGTTTCTAGTTGTAAAGGTGATGACGTAGCTACAGATGATGTCTTACCCAGACTATACCACATCTCGCTAAGACACTCGGCGACGCCTCTCCTTACATCGCCGTACAACGCGCTGAGCCTCTGTTTCCTCGCCGCTGGTAATGTTTCTAGTTGTAAAGGTGATGACGTAGCTACAGATGATGTCTTACCCAGACTGTACCACATCTCGCTAAGACACTCGGCGACGCCTCTCCTTACATCGCCGTACAACGCGCTGAGCCTCTGTTTCCTCGCCGCTGGTAATGTTTCTAGTTGTAAAGGTGATGACGTAGCTACAGATGATGTCTTACCCAGACTATACCACATCTCGCTAAGACACTCGGCGACGCCTCTCCTTACATCGCCGTACAACGCGCTGAGCCTCTGTTTCCTCGCCGCTGGTAATGTTTCTAGTTGTAAAGGTGATGACGTAGCTACAGATGATGTCTTACCCAGACTGTACCACATCTCGCTAAGACACTCGGCGACGCCTCTCCTTACATCGCCGTACAACGCGCTGAGCCTCTGTTTCCTCGCCGCTGGTAATGTTTCTAGTTGTAAAGGTGATGACGTAGCTACAGATGATGTCTTACCCAGACTATACCACATCTCGCTAAGACACTCGGCGACGCCTCTCCTTACATCGCCGTACAACGCGCTGAGCCTCTGTTTCCTCGCCGCTGGTAATGTTTCTAGTTGTAAAGGTGATGACGTAGCTACAGATGATGTCTTACCCAGACTGTACCACATCTCGCTAAGACACTCGGCGACGCCTCTCCTTACATCGCCGTACAACGCGCTGAGCCTCTGTTTCCTCGCCGCTGGTAATGTTTCCAGTTGTAATGGTGATGACGTAGCTAAGGCCGCTCCAGCTTCGAACCAAGTTCGGCATAGTGAGTGAACAGCTGTTAGTGTTTCTGTGTCAGTTTCGTCGGTGGAATGGAGGCGGTCGCGGAGCGTTGTGGCTAGTAATCTGGAATTAAAGTGAATATAAGCGTGTTTATAACAAAGGACGAAAGAAAAAGATTATTTTGACAAAGAAAATTATTGGAAATACATTCAATGAAAAAATGTCTAGGCTTCAAAGTGTGTGTGTGTCGGCACCGACACACGACTGGTCGAGTTTACTCCTGTTTTTTGTGCCGTTCCGACTTTCTATTGTTGGAAGAAAACAAAGGACCATATGGGCAGGGTTTCTTCAAAAGCAACTTTAAGGCGTAAAGGCATTCGTTTTGTTTTACGTTGCGCAGAAAAACTTGACAACGCTTTTGAGTTAACGCTTGTAATTCACTCATCATAAAATTTCAATACCGGGGACCTTATGTTAAAATCGACTCCTAAAGTGTAAACTCCAAAAACCAATAGGTACTGTTCCTCCTCCTTCCTCCCTCCTCCTCACCCTTTCTTCCTAGGGTGTTGCCTCGAGTATTTTAGTTTTCACCCTAAAATATACGACGTAATAGCGATCAAGGTTTTAAAGACTAACTTGCAACATACTTGTTGCTTGAATGATTTAATACGCATATGAAAGGGCAGAGCATAAATCTGCCTTTTCTGGAGCTCGTGGCTAAGTAATAACAGCCGCACGGGTCGATCCATCAGGTTAAGCTACGCTTGCCGGGGTCGGTCCGTGGATGGATGACCATCTTTACATACCAAGACTCCTCCGTGCCTCGGAAAGCACTTAAAGCCGTTGGTCCCGGCTGTCATTCATGGATCTTTGGCAGTCGTTACGAGTTGTCAGAAGCCCGAAAGTCTGACAACCAGTCTTACCAAGGGGTATCGTATTACCCAGTTAATGGGTTGTGGAGGCAAATAGGCAGTCGCTCCATGTAAAATACTGGTATTCAGCTGCATCCGCTTAGACTGGAAGCCGACCCCAACATAGTTGGGAAAAGGCTAGGCAGATTGATTTTTTTTCTGGAAAAGTTTGTGCATGTTCGAGTCTTTTTCAAAGACTGCTAAATCGAAACCCTACCTTCGGAAACTTTATATCTGTAACAGCAAAACACACTTTTATGAAAAACCCTTACCTCAAAGCATGCAGCATAACATAATGCTGTAGATGCAGCATATCAGCCCAGTGCGGCCTAAACACCGGTCTCTGCAGTATGGCGTGGAACAACGACAGTGCATCCACTACTAAAGTGCCTGAACCACCAACGTTCTCCGCTTCTAACGCTCGAACCACCATGGAATATTGGTGTTCGGACATTTGGCGTACCATGTCGAGAAGGACTGATATGATTCGTCTCTGAAAAGATGGATTTTCTCTTCATTGTACACTGAGATGAATAATAAACAGGACACACCATTCGTTAGAACGACTGTACATGGTAAAAAAGTTATGGTTTTATTAGTGACTAGCTGTTGCCCGCGGCTTCACCCGCGTAGATCTCAATACTTCTCTATTTGAATCAGATTTTGCTCACATATTTCATGGGTAATTTTTTTGCGCGGAATCCTAATTATTTTTCTAAAATAAAAGTAGCCTAAGTTACTCCTCATAAAATTAGCTATCTGCCAGTGAAAGTCCCGTCGGTCCAGCCCTTTCGGAGATTAGCCGGAACTAATAAACAGAAGACGGACTAAAATTTAAAAAAAAACCGGCCAAGTGCGTGTCGGACCACGCACAATGAAGGGTTCCGTAGTTGAGATGAATTTATCTTAAGAACAAACTTAACATTGTAGTTGAAAAACATGTTCTCCCATACATTCCAACTGTAAATGTAAGTTTGTACTCACAATATTGATAGATTTACCATGTTATTTTAAGACCATAGACTTCTTATAGGTTTTCCTGTAATCTACGGGTAAAGATCTATTTTCTGTATTTTTTTTAAATTTTAGGCTCTGTAGTTTCGGAGATAAGGGGGGGGGAATGGTCAATTTACGTCTATTTTCTTAAATAACTTTAAAACAATTTATTTTAAAATTATAAAAAAAATATATTTGAGACCCTCATAGTAACCCCTTTCATTTGACATGCCACATGGTGTAGTTTGCAAAACTATTTTTTTTAATTTTCTTATTTGCCCCCAAAAGTGACCTTTGTATTCAAAATTCATTTATTTACTTTACCCGTCCGTGTTTGGGTCACAGAAATTCATATGTGTACCAAATTTCAACTTAATCGGTCCATTAGATTCGGAGCAAATTGGCTGTGACAGACGGACGGACAGACAGACAGACAGACGGACAGACACACGAGTGATCCTATAAGGGTTCCGTGTTTTCCTTTTGAGGTATGGAACCCTAAAAATGTTATAAAAAGCTGTTATTTTGACATTCGACGTTTAATTATAATATGTCATTACTAACATAGTTTTGTAAGTACCTATAATGTCACTAACCAAAATATGGATACACCTTGTCCGAAAAAAATATATTGAATTGAATTGAAAAATTGAAAAATAAAATATATACTGTAACACTCAGCAATAGTGTAGCTTTCCATCAGTGAATATTTTTTTTATCGGATCAGTACTTCCAGAGGTTACCTTTTACAAAACATATATAGGTACAGAAACAAGTTTAGCTATCTATATCCTACTAATAACTAGCTTTTGCCCGCGACTTCGTCCTCGTGAAATTTCTTGTTTTAAGATAAAATATATTCCATGACACTCGGCAATACTATAGCTTCTCATTAGTGACAGAATTTTTGGAATCGGATCAGTAGTTCCAAAGATTTCTCCCTACATACAAACTAACAAACAAATTTTACCTCTTTATAATTATAATAATCTAAGAGCTGAGAAAAAGAACACTCCCGAAATTAATAATATCTATGTAATCTTTGTTTTCTATAATCGTTACGGTTAATGGCCTAATAGCGCAGAGCCTCGACCAACACCTCAGGAGGCTCTCATTGCGCGGCTGGATCAAGGGCTTGATTCAGAAAGCAGTACTCCTGGACACGGCACGCATAGTGAGGAGGTTCCTCTCTCTAGAGCCCTGACCACCGGTAGCTTGGACCCTGGTCCCGATTCCCTGCCCCGGTGGGCTACATTTTTTTATATTTATATTTTTTTTATTTTTTATTTTGTGTTTTTATAAAAATATTTTAAAATGTAAATTAAATAAAGGTTAATAATATTAATAAAGCCGTAGAGTTTGTTTGTTTTTTGTTTCTTTGAACGTGCTAATCTCTGAAACTACCAGTCGGATTTAAAAAAATATTTTTGCATTTGATAGCCCAATTCTTGAGGAAGGTTATAGGTCAAGGTTATCACGCTACGACCCTCAGGAGCCGAGCAAAACGATAAAAAGTCAGAAAGAAAGTTAAACGAAAACGAAGTAATAACGCGGGCGGGCTATAGGATGCGACGCGGTGGGACGGGGGCCGAAATCTCACACGGACGAAGTCGCGGACAGAAACTAGTTCATAATATTTGCTTAGACTACTGCTTAGGACAGTGACTATAATTTTCTATGGTAATCTAACCTTATAATATATAAATCACGAGAAGGTAATTCATTACATTAGTCAAAATATAAAAACTTTTTTACAAAAAAATACAACCGACTTCCAAAAACAACACTACAAAGTGAAAAATAACTTTAATTTCGAAAGTCGGTGTCTAGTCAAATGTATTTTCGTTTTTTGCCACCGACTTCCGAAATTAAAGTTATTTTTCACTTTGTAGTGTTGTTTTTGGAAGTCGGTTGTATTTTTTTGTAAAAAAGTTTTTATTTTTCACTTTTTAGTTGTGTACCTACCCCACACAAATTGTAATACCACTACCTGCAAAACAAACTAGAACATCATCCATATAAAAGTGGGGAAAAAATACGTATTATTGAAGCTAACTCAAAAACTACCAAAGCAAAGTTAATCAATTTTATATGGGAACAACTGTGATGTATACCCTCTCGAATAAAACAAAAAAAATCCAAATCGGTCCAGCCATCTTCGAGTAATCGGGGAACATACATATAAAAAAAAAAAAAAACAAAAAAAAGGTTCCGACGAATTGAGAACCTCCTCCTTTTTGAAGTCGGTTAAAAATAGGTAAATGTCTAATATTAAAGTGCCATTATTTTGATTCCTGCTTGATAACGTAGCTAGTCGCATAAATGACTCAAAAAGGAAGCGGTTATCAAACGCTGTTATAGGTAGAACCATATTTCAAATTGTGACGCATCTCAGTATTGTAGTGACAGAACGGGACCATCACGGAAAAAAAATAAAACCAAACCACAACAGTTACGAGTACTATACAGGGTGAATTTTCTGAGTGTGCGTGGATGGCCGCAAATGCTCAACTATATGAGAAAAACCGGCTAAGTGCGTGTCCAAGGGTTCCGTAGTTGGGATGAATTTATCCCAAGAACAAACTTAACATTGTAGTTGAAAAACATGTTCTCCCATACATTCCAACTGCAAAAATGTAAGTTGGTCGACTATTACTCGTTAACTTGTAAAGCCTACTTTATATAAGCTACTACGGCGAATTTTTTCACATATCCAAAAAAACCGTTTAAAATAAAATTAGCACTTTACAAGCTTAATATTACACAAACGGATCCCTGAATCGAAAATGGTTTTCACAGAACTGCAATAGTTTTGAACGGCCTATCCAACGATACCCCACACCATGAGATAGACGAGAAAAAAAAATATCATCCCCACTTTACGTGCAAGGGAAGTAGGTACATTAATTTTTTTTTATTTCAAATTTTTATTTTACAAATGTCGGTATGATTAATTTAATATGTATACCCATGCCAAATTACAGCTTTCTATGAAAGAGTCTCTGAGCTAAGCCGCGGACAGACTGACAGACAGACAGGCAGGCAGACGGACATGGCGAAACTATAAAGGGTTCCTTGTTGACTACGGAACCCTAAAAAGCTTAAATTGCTCAAAGGAGTCTCGGGGCCAATTTTACTAAAAACTAAAACTGCATCATAAGATTTTGGAATATCTGGTAAAAATTCACGCTGTATAGTTTAGATTCCCTAAACATGAAACAATAGGGCTTTCAAAAGCCAGATGTTACTAAAAAAAATTTTAACTCACCAACAAAGCATCTTCAGCACTATTACTCTGCCCCACACTCTTGCGATCCCTCAACATAGTGGCGGCAGTCTTCAGAACAGTCGGCAGTAATCTTCGAGCCAACTCTCCTCGGTCGGCTTCCACTGGACCCACGTCATCACGAGCAAGGAGAGACATCACCTCTCCCAGAGTTTCCACGCAAAGCTCCACCTAATATCGGAGATTTATTAGGCCTTGTTTTATAGGCTGAAGTAAACACATAACTTCAGTTTCTGCAGTCAAATCTCATATTAGCTATTGCGATTGCTATGAAGAAATTGTTTCAGTCAATATTAGAAGAGATTTCATAGCAGATTAGAATAGGCTTTCAGAAAGCACATGTAAGTAATTTTATTATACTTTAACCGATACCGCTGTACCGCGGGAGGTGGGACGCCGTGAGCTTTGTCGAATGAGCGGACTGCCCATACGTCTCGCCGCGCACATAAGTACCTAAGGCGCCGTGCAGCGGTATCGGTGTTCGGACTGCAAATCGATGTCCTTTTCAAGTTAATTGAATTGTTTTTTAGTCTGTACCCAAATGCATTTCTGAATTCGGCATTCACTTGTAGTCATCCATTACACTAACTATTTTACGTGTACACTTTTGGAACATTACGCATGGAAACACTATCCAAATGGACATTTTGACACAGTCAATGTCACTTCGCGTCTCAAACTACTAAAAATACATTCCAAATATTTCTATCAAAATCTCCTAAAGTTTAATGGAAATTATGATTCGTCATAAGCATAGATGGTTTTGGATTTCTACGCATTTAATGATTATAATAGTATGCACTTACATACAAATATAAGCCGAATAAAGCAGTAAATATAAAATAAATTAAAATGGAATATTATCAACTATTATAATTATTATTAGTTTATAAAGATTTAGAGACCTGTGTCCAAGAACAAGTCTACTATATCATATTTTTAACGAAGAAATTACTTCGTTGAGTAATAATACGAATTAAATATTTTACTTATTCTTTTGCTTCCCTAATTTCATACTTACACAATCCTCTTGAGTGTGAACACGGCTGCATGAAATCAGAATATGATTAAACTATTTTCTTCATTTTACACTAATCCTTTTAATATGCACTGGGTATAAACACACTGTACGTTATATTTAAATACATAAATAATACTTAAGACAAAGCAGATGACCACGACATAACAATACTGAAATTTTTGTGGCATTCGTTTATAATATTATTATGTACATGTTAAAAGCATGATTTATTTATAGAACACGATAAGGAAGTTGCACGAAATTAATGATAATTTCAGTCGAATTACTTTATTAGGAGAAGCTGAAATGAAAAGCGATTATTAATTTATTTTATACGAGTCATAAATTCGATTGTAAGTTTTATATGAGGTTTCCGCGATCTTCGACATATTAGGTGTAAAATATATTACACGATTTGACTACGCCTCGTTTTGAGCAAAAGTATCAAAAGTCGAAATCTTACCCAATAGGAGAAGCAATTAAAATAGCACTATTTGCAGCTCATAAAATAACTTCAATAGTTGCTCAAACCGAGGCACAGATTTAAAACTTATTTCTAAAGGCGTATACATACGATCTGTTGGTGATGCGTGTGGTCGTGCAGCCTGTTCGTGTCTGCGCCGAGTAGTCTCGCCGCCTTGCCCACCGAGCGCGACTTGTGGGCGGCCTCGCGATCCCACTGCCACACCCACATATCTAGCGTACGCTGACTTATTCCCGAATTACTCAACTCAAGGCAGTCTTGCGAAGCCTAGGGTTCTTGTGTCACATTACGATGTAATTTTAACGGATACTTACCGTAAGAAAATGTAAGTTACATTATTCTTTTGTTACCGTTAAAAGTAATTTTGACTGTAGTTATAGGAATAATAGTCTTACTATAAAAGTTCAGGCACTAAACATTTTATCGTGTCTAAAGTTGAGTTTTATAAAACGCATTCAAGCCCTGCTAAAATACTGTTATATAGCTTTAAATTAATATTACATTTTTAGTTAAATTACATCGTAATGTGGCAATTCTAGTTCTAAGGCCAATAAATAGGTTGGATCGGGAATTCGTCTGAAGCGTACATCAATTGACTGATCATTATAAACCAATATTTTACTTCAAATCTCGGCTGATTACTATCAGTTCTGTTTCACAATTTCAATAATTTTGAAAAGGACGCTTTTTTTAGCATTTATATTGATCAGTCGCTACACGAGCGAGTTGTCAGATGAAGACTGACACCGACAGACAAAATCTATCATCTGTCACTTTGACAGCTCTCATTTGACAACTCGCAAGTGCAAAACATGCAACACATCAAGAGTTTGCACACAATTTAGTCTTCAAGCGACATCGAAGGCGCTTGTTATTATTATTATTTTGCTAATTTATTTTTTGAACACCAACATCAAAAAAATGTTGCAATGTTATTTTGAAAAAAAAAAAGTCGTCAAGTGTAAATGAGATTGTATATGTATGGATACTTATAATAGATACGAACAAAATAATAGATTATAGATAAAATGAAATAGTTTTATAAATAGTGCAGAAATATTTTCCATACATATTGTGAGAGAAGTTACAGAATATTAGTAAAGGTGTTCACACGGACAGACACACAGATCTAAATGGCATAAGCATGGTTCAAAGACTGAATCAATGAGATTTTATTTTTTCAGGTTGCAGTTTCTGTCTAGTTTTTAGATAATCCAACCCAAAACATCCCCTTTCTGCTATGATTTATGATTTCGAAACACCTTTTTATCCGTGTTTATAATGGCCATAGAAATAATGTTATAAGTACTCCTTAGTATTTAATGCTAAAACGTACCCGATATTCAGGGGGCCAACCACCACTTCTTAAAGCAGTATTATTTTAATGTTATTTCAGTGTGAGAAAGAGATGGAGCTATACAGGACGTCTAGCTCCATCTCTTTCCTACACTCATGTAAGATTAAAATAATACTGCTTTAAGAGGTGGTGGTCTAGCTCCTGGTATGCTCCCAAGAGTAAGTCTAGCCATTTTATTTAAATAATAATATACTCCACATGGTTTTAATTTACCAGTGTTTATTTTCACAACATCGTTTTATTTCTGATTTAAAACCCCCGTTTAAAATCAACCTCTTTAGGGCTGTGTTCACCAACATTCAAACCAGTTAGGTATTTAAACAGTTGGTATATGTCGAAGTTCCTAAGGGAAGAACTGATTAAATATCTAAACAGCCGTTTTAAAAATCGGTGAACTCGACCTTTAAGGGTGAATTTCACAAACTAAACTGAACGCGATCAGCACATCTAAAGCGCGTTCCAGAGCTGTCAGTGTCATCATCACCATTGTTGTGGATTATTGACATTGACAGCTCTTCAACGCGGTTATGTGCTTATTTATCGCGTTCAGTTTCATTGGTGAAATTCGCCCTTAGTCCTCCAACCTATGGTAAATGGTACCCCGTTAATGAACCATCTTTTTGCCTATTTAACCGACAAATTGTGCGGCACACTACACACACACAGTGTATAACACTACATGCACACACACAAACATAAAAAGTGATGTTAGTAAATACATATTAATAATGCGAATATCTTCAGAAGGGTAGTGGAGTGGTACTTACTGTATAATATTCTTGTATTTTGAGTGAAATAATTAATAATTAATGTATTATATTATCGAGTGATGTTACTGAATCACGATTTGTGTGCATATCTCACGATGCGGGTGCGACGATGGCACGGTATTTTGTTATTGTTTAAGTTTGCGTAGAGTGCTAAGTCAGACAAAAGGCGAAGAGTATGAAGCTTCACAAATCGGTACTGTGCCGCGCGGTTAATTTGATTTTGTATTGAAGTCTTCGCAACGGCGGTTTATCGTATAATAAGAATCAGAATTAATTTATTTGTATGAATCATCCATCAATTCATGTCCATACTGTTCTTGAATTGTGACAAAGTCACGATACGTAAAGGAGACGTTAGAATAATACGAAAATGGAACAGGCCTTACCGTATTTTGGCTTGTTTTTTTAAAAAAACAAAACAAAATCACAATGTTACTGCCGTGCCACACTGAACTTTCCTTGGTGTGCTGAAAAATCGGCAGACAAAATATAATATTAAAGTCGTCTTTTGTCTGACTTGCGCGTCAATATTGGTGAACTGAGATGCATGTTCATTTGTTATGCGACTGCAGTAAAGACTAACACATGTATGTCTGTACTGCACTGCGCAATATGCTTTTAAAATAAATGTGGTGTGTTTTTAGCCTCATCTATTTAGTTAATTTTATAATGAAAATTTAATAATAGCCATTTGAAGTGATACGTCGTATTCTCTACACATTACATTGTGCAATAAAATGAGCAAGCGAGACAGCGCTTATTGCAGACTAAACCCCCGTTCGCACGGGCGTAATAAAATCGCGGCGGGATTTTATAGCGCACTGGATTTTCAACTCTCGTTGTTGAGCCAAGCGTTGAGAATCCAACTTAACAATAACAGAGTACATTCTAGTGCGTCGAAAAAACACACTGTTGGATTTTGCACTCTCGGCGCTAAGCAGAGCGTTGAAAATCCAGTGCGCTATAAAATCCCGCCGCGATTTTATTACGCCCGTGTGAACGGGGGTTCACTTCCGCGAATAAGACCTACGCTCCAACGTAGTGAAGTGCAGTTAACGATAAATTTTAGTGATGTATCGATAACGGTGTGAGTTTTTGGCCCGATTATAAAAATATGAAAATTGACAATGCTAAAGTAATTGAGGCTTATAATATAGGTATTATTAAGCTGCGTTAGTGCGATACTTAATTGTTAGATGCATGCTAGTAATATGGGTATTCATGACTCTAGATATTGGTCACAGGTAATTAATAATGTGATTAAAAAAGCTACCTTGAAAATAAAATATGAAAAGATCACTTTGAATTGTACAGTTTAAATTATATTTCAAAGTTAGCTATTCGTTTATTAACCCTCTCCCTGTCCCATAAACCACAAACAGTTCAGGTTGATTATTTAACTATTGTGTCTATACCTATGAAACTGCCGTTTTACACAGAAAAAATCAATCAATTTTTTTTTAAAGAAATTTTGTCGATGTACTTTTGCCATTTTAATGAAAGTATGTTGATGCCTCTGCTATAGAATCGATGAATTCTTTAAAGGCATGCACTTATCACCGACTCGTTGGATTTGAAATTTTTCCCCGGGGCTCATTGTTGAGATAAACGCACCGTGCGTTCACTTGCGGTACCTTGTACACGTAGTTAATATTTCGTGCTGTCTATGCTGCATTGGTGCCACGACGGAACTCGTATTCGAAAATAGCGCGCAATTACGATTATTCCATGGTTACAGAAACATCGATATCAAAGAAAAATAGAACGGCGGGAAAACAAATGAGCGACTGATTTAAAAAAAAAGTCACGCTATATTATAAAATTTATTTAAATTTGGAATTCTAAATAGAATGAAATATATTGATCTATACACTAGCCGGTATCAAAAATCGGCACTTTCATAAGTAAGGACCTAATACTTTGTTGACAGTGAAAGTGTTAATTTAATTTCAAGTTCAACTGATGTAGTGACACTATAATTTACTAGTGTATTTTAAAAGGTTAAGTTGAAAATAATCGAGTTTTATATCTAGGCTCTCTCTCTCTCTAAATACCAGTTAGTGGTGTATAAAGAGGTGGGAGGAGTGAAAGAGGAGTTAAGAGTAATTCTAATTCTTTCATACGGAACTACTGTACAGATGTGTTAAAAGTTTTCACTGCAAAAAGTTATCAAAAGCCCATTTTTTTTTTTATGTAAAATTAACTGTAAGTACGGCAGGAATCAGAGGTTCCATCGTTTACCTTCAGAAAAACCGAACTTTGCTGAATTAAATGTGACTGGTCCAATAAGGGAGTGACGAAATTAGTGCGTCAATCTATAATAATTTAGGTGGGAATATAAATCAATTTCTATTGGTCGATAAGTTGATATTACATTTCATTCGCTATATTTCGGTTTTTACGAAGATAAAGGGAATTAATTCAGAATACCAGACCAAAGGATCGTTTTTCAGCAACTGTACGTTTTCCACTAAACTTACTAATTTCAAACAACAAACATAATTTCGCGATTAATTCGCATCTCTGTTTCTCACATATACAGTTTGGAAACATAATAAAAATAAAAAAAGCTAGTTTCTTAAAACATCTTTGAAACAAATCGCAGTGAAAACTCACACAATAATAACCTCTACCGCATACGACACAGGGTGCAAAACGGGCTGCATGCATCGGCGTGCGTGCTTACCTCGTGATTCCGCGACGCGCCATACGGACACACACATACCTGGCTGGCTCCAATAGAGTTTGTGGGAGACGAATGACATTAGGCTTTTTAACAAAATATTGGTACCTATAATAGATTTTAGTAAGCTAAAATTTTAAAATACATAATCAAAGCGCAGACGAAAGAGTATAAAGTTAAATAGGTCTCAGTATTTTAATTCGTTTGGTAACTACACTCAGCTTTAGATTAGAAATAAAGAAATAAGGTAAATAGGCTCTTAGTTATCATCGAGGTACTGAATGATAGTTTACAGCGCTAAAACGTCGAGTCCGGCTCATCATCTGCCTAGCCTTTTCCCAACTATGTTGAGGTCGGTTTCCAGTCAAACCCGATGCAGCTGAACACCAGTGGTTATCGACTCTGGCTATGAAAATACAGTTGTAGATTCATTTTATAATCCAATCTGTTTTAGAAATTATGACTTGAATTAAACAGAGCATGGAAACTCGCAACAACGTGGAGCTACTACTAAAATGAGAAAAACAGTCCTCGAAAAAAGATAACCAAGTTTGATAGCTGAAGATATTATGATTGTAACATCATTCGTCTCCCACGTTCACCGTTCCTTCATTGTGTAGAACACGTTACAGATAATATTCCACAATACACGAACACAAAACAATTACATTACCTATAACAGTGCGGTGCTCACATTCACACGTACCGGTGGGTTTTATTCACTAGACGTACACATTGTTATTGACGAAGTATCTTTAGTTAGGACTTTTGAATGTGGGCAGGAAACAAAAAATTTTGTGGGTAAAATAAAATTGAATATTTTACTAATGTATTAGGACATAGTTAGATAGTTGAAAGCAGATAATCGATAATAATCTTTAAGTTTTTGAAAATACAAGGATTCCTAAATATAATGTAAAACGTGTATTTGAAAAAAAAAAATATCAGTTTTATTCCTGGCTACACTCAAAAGTACAGACTGCAATGCAAAAAATAAAAATACTCACCTAATTATTAGCTATATTTTATTTCGATAGGAGACGTTACTTTTGACTTTGTAGGCGAAAGTGCAGAGTAGCACGCGAAATTTAAATTTTCTTACGTGTTTTGCAATTTGTAAGACAGTATTAGGTTGTATGTTGATCAAAATATGATTCGCGACCGTAACAAGTATGTATTTACAGAATTATAATCATTAAAGTCATCAATACAACTCTTTAAGACCAGGTAATCCTGTTGAATGACTATTTCATGAAATGTTGACATTTGAGGATTATACTAACTTAGGAGTTGTATTACTGATTCTAATGATTATAATTCTGTAAATACATATTTGATACTGTCACGAATCATTCTTAAATCAACATACAACTTAATACTGACTTGCAAATTGCAAAAACCGTAAGAAAATTTGAATTTCGCGGGCTACCCTGGCGCTTCTACTTAAACATTAATACATATTATTAACGTCAAACAAACGTCGCCTTTCGAATAATATTGTAACCATTTGCATGGAATGTATGGAGTGTGACGAATCCCATTAAATTGTGTACAAAGACATCTTGATACTATTGCATTTATCTTTTAAAACAATTTGATAAGGAGAAAATTTTACTTTTCGAAATTCTTACTATCACAAAAGTGACATGACATGGGGAATTATGTTTTTTTTTTGTCTCTGATATAGTTTCTCAGAAGTCTTTTGGGATGGAATTGTAATTTAGAATATTGACATCAATCAATTTGCCTAGCCTTTTCCCAACTATGTTGGGGTCAGCTTCCAGTCTAACCGGATGCAGCTGAATACCAGTATTTTAAATGGAGCAACTGCCTATCTGACTTCCACAACCCATTAACTGGATAATACAATACCCCTTGGTAAGACTGGTTGTTAGACTTTCGGGCTTCTGTAGACCCGTAACGACTGTCAAAAGATTCACAAATGACAGCCGGGACCAACGGCTTTACGTGCTTTCCGAGGCACCGAGGAGTCTCGGTATGAGGTGAATTTTAGAATATTGACGTCACTTGTCAATATAACATTTATATTTTCATGTCAGTGTAACATAACATTGACTTGTATTTTCATATGTTCGTGTTCAGTGTATGTTAACGACATCTACATAGTACGTACTAGACCTGTATCTAATACTAGTTTCTGCCCGCGACTTCGTCTGCGTGTTCTTGTTCCCCTGACCCACAGGGTCGCATAGCATCGCCCGCTTGCGCTATTACTTCGTTTTCGCTTAGCGTTCTTTCTGACTTTTTTTTTCTGTTTGCTCAACTCCTGCGGGTCGTAGCGTGATGTTAAATAGCCTATAACCTCCCTCAAGAATTGGGCTATCAAATTCATTATTTCTTTATTCAAATCCGACGAAACTCTCCAGCTTTCATATTTATACTAATTATAGATTGTATTAAGGACGCTGTTACAAATGGGTAGTCAAATCATTACTTTTTTACACAAAAGTATGTTTATTAAATAAAATGCTTTGCATTCTTAAAATGTTTTATGGCCGAATTGTTGATAGATGTGCAAGGTACGATTCTGAAATATAAATATAATTTTAGATAGGTACATTTTCTCAATATTTATTGAAATTTTCACTTCGGTACATTTATTGAGAAATTGTTTCTAAAAAAAATTATATTTATAGTTCAGAATAGTACCTTGCACATCTATCAACAATTCGGCCAAAAAACATTTTAAGAATGCATAGCATTTTATTTAATAAACATACTTTTGTGTAAAAAAGGAATGATTTGACTACCCATTTGTAAAAGCGTCCTTAAAAAACTCAAACGTCAACGAATCAAAGAAACAATTAACAAAAGAAATTACTGTCCTGACCTCTGTCGCAAGAATAGTTGGAAAATTCATCATTAATAGTGTATTGTGCATCTACACTAATATTACAAGGAGACAAAATTTCTTTGTGTGCAGGGGGTAATCTCTGGAACTACGAGACGGATTTGAAAAAATATTTTTATATTTGATAGCCCAATTCTTGAGAAAGTTATAGGTTATTTAACATCACACTGTGACCCTAAAGAGCCGAGTAAAAAGAAAAAAGCGGTAAACGTAGTAATAGCACGGGGGGGCGATGCGATGCGACCCGGTGGGTTAATGGAACAAGAAATTTCACGCGGACGAAGTCGCGGGCAGTAGCTAGTCTTAAATAAATGCAATCTAGTACGCACTACATAGAAATCATCAGTGTGTTAGAAATACTTCAATCAATCACCTCAGCCTTGTCCCTCAGTAAGGCACGCGTAGTCGCCGCTAGATGTGGCAGTAACAACGCTCTCGCCGACGCCTGAGAGCAGAGCGGACCGCGGATCAGTTCCAGTAGCGCTAACATCCGTTGTTTGCTGAGGCGGCCGAGCGGCAGTGCTTCTAATGCGCGTACTACGTAGGCGCTGGAAGTTATCATTATTATTAGTTGACATAGCATAGCACAGCATAATCAGCCTATAATATTCCCACTGCTGGGACACAGGCCTCGGTGAGAGGTAGTCACTAGTAGTAATGTCGAACAATTAGATGGCACGTGAAGTAGGACGGCGTGTCGTAGTTATCGGGAGCGAAAAAGAGACAAGACGACGAAAATGTAGCTAATTAGCCAGATTTTGAAGTGCCACTTACGGAGCGTGTATCAACCTCTTTTTACTTATATCATTGGTGACGAACATATTACGTATTTCAAACATTACTTGAAGTGATCCTTTTCATTTCGCCAAAGTAAAAACAAATGCCTTCGCTTTCGACCGAGAAGTTTGTACACACGGCTAATATCAAGCATAAGCTGACCTCTTATTGTACGGAAATCCTACATAATGCGAGATCAGTTTATACTGGAAATGTCTAGCTTGATACGTAGCCGTATATACACAAAATATCTGCACGCATCGGAACACAACAAGCCTTGAATACTCGATCATAAGGAATTTAATTTTTGCACTATAATATCAAATTAGCAACAAACCTGAGTTCTGTATCGGGATAGACTTTTATGATGTGCGGTACCGCATGCGGGAGGTACTTGAGCGCAGATCCCTGACACGTAAGGGCGTGGTCGCCGCAACGCATCAGCCATACTAGTTTTTCAAGAAGATCCTTAAATTAAAAGAATATTATTTAGAAATATGTTAACCAGTCTACCTACGAGTAAGTCTTAAGTAAAAAGTTTAAAATTGTGTATAAAGACTCGCCAGACCTCACAGTCAAACCACTACCATGGTTTTGTGGGGCTTAGTTATAAGTACGCGGCGGGCTCGACTTGTCGGGCCAATTCAGTAGACTGCCGCGCCCAACAGGGTCTTCCATAGTTCTAGGAAACCAGTCCACTTCTTGAGCCACCCAAACCCATAATCCAATATGTTTGTTTCTATGTCCTGCAATAGTCCTACACCAGCCGGCGGTTGTCCTTGGATGCACTAGCATATTGCGAACAGGGATAATCGTCGGTGGTGCCTCATTTAATTAAAAACGTCTAACAGACCTCTGCTAGTTGGCTTCGGCCCCCCATACGCCATCTAAAGATCCGGGATCCCAGGGTCCCGAGATATGTCAATCAATCTGCCTATCCTTTTCCCAACTACACTTCTGGACACATCTTTTGGCCCACCTTGTATTTTCAGTTTTGTTTGGTCCTAGCTAAAATTTTATATTAGGTCGAGCAAAAAGTTTTTATGCAGTTTTGAACCTGGCACATTCACAATTTCATTCAATAGTCTTTTTTTGAATTTCGAACACAGAATTTAAAGAAACAAAAGACAATTTGGAGCCTGTTTGTTGATATCAAACAATCGAATACTAAGAAAACTTGGTTTTATTGGTTTACTTGGATTTAATTCTTGAAAAAGTGATTGATATCTTTGGTTTTGCAACAAACATTACTTATTCTTAACATTAAGGTGAGGTTCTATCAATAATCTATGGATACTTCACCTGAAGTCGCCGCCCAAGCTGTGGCACTTATTCAGGCCGGACACAGCCAAAGAAACGTGAGTGCTCAACTTAATTTAAGTCGATCTGCGGTCCGAAATGTTTATCGGAGGTACCTAGAGACTGGCGGCTTTGTTCGTCGCCAAGGAAGGCCACGATCTCGGGTCACAACTGAAAGACAGGATCGATTCATCGTGACGACCAGCTTGAGAAATCGTCACCTTACCTCCATTGAGATACAAAACCAACTTCACGACTTCCACGGAGTATCTGTGAGCGCTCGAACTGTTCGAAGAAGGTTAAAAGAACGCGATATGGTACCACACAAGCCAGCTAATGGCCCCAAACTAACGCGAGCCCACCGAACAGCGCGCCTTCATTTCGCACGCAGTCATTTTATTTGGACACAGCAAGATTGGAGCCGTATACTCTTTTCTGATGAGTCTAAAATTGTGTTACATGGCAATGATGGAAGGAAGAAGGTCTACCGACGTAAGGGAGAGCGTTTCGCACAATGCTGCTTTGATGAGAGGGTTGCTTATGGCGGTGGCTCATGAACTGTCTGGGGCGGTATATCCGCGAGCGGCAAAACTCAACTTGAGGTTGTTACAGGACCACGGCTGCCAACATTAAATGCTGAAAGGTACATTCGTGAGTGCTTAGAACCTCACGTGATACTGTGTGATACCATACGCGGACTATGTGGGCCCAAATTTCCTTTTTATGCATGATAATGCAAGAGCCCATGCGGCCGGCATCGTCAGGGAATATCTTCGGGATGTCAACATCACAGTTATGGACTGGCCAGCCAGAAGCCCAGACATGAACCCTATTGAGCACATGTGGGACGAGCTAAAAAGACGTGTTAGGGCTCGTCAGCCAGTTGCCCAGACGATGCAGGAGTTGAAAACTGCCATAGAAGAGGAATGGGAGATGATCCCTCAAAATTTCATAGAGCGGTTGATAAACTCTATGCCTAATCGTATGAGAGCTGTGGTAGATGCCCATGGAGGCAACACGCGTTATTAAATTAAACCTTTATTTGATAAAACATGTTTTTTATTCAAAAATCAATTGCCTTTACCAAGGCGCATATCCGACTTGTTAGGCGTAGCTCCATGTCGTATGGTATTCTGAATTCAAATTTAAAACAATACGATCGAAAAAGATGGTAAAATGTATCAGGTTTAAAACTGCATCAACAGTTTTTGTTCAATCTAGCAATCATATTTCGGTAGGGGCCATCGAAACCTAAACTCTAAGGTGGGCCAATAGATGTGTCCAGAAGTGTATATTGGGGTCGGCTTCCAGTCTAACCGGATGCAGCTGAATACCAGTATTTTACATGGAGCGACTGCCTATCTGACTTCCACAACCCAGTTACTGGGTAATACGATACCTCTTGGTAAGACTGGTTGCGAGCTTCTGACGACCCGTAACGACTGTCAAAGATCCACGAATGACAGCCGGGACCAACGGCTTAACGTGCTTACCGAGGCACGGAGGAGTCTCGGTATGTAAAGATGATCACCCATCCACGGACCAACCCCGGCAAGCGTAGCTTAACCTGATGGATCGACCCGCACGACTGTTATTACTTAGCCACGAGCTCCGCAAAAATAATGTCAAAGACCTCAAAATAACACAGAAATAAGTCACTTACCTCAAAAATAACACAGAAATCATTATCCGACGCTCCACCGAGTGCACTTCTCAACTGTCGGCTCCTCACAATCAGTCGTATAAGGCTCTCTATACACTTCATACACATGAGTAGCCTCTTCAACGCGGCGTCGCCTGCGTTCGCGGCTGATATCACCCATACCATCACAGAGATTAGTTTCCTGTGTAGAAGAGTGGGGATATTTGTATTCGAACAAGAATATTAATTTTTACGTTTTCGGTAAATTAGAATTTACCGAAAACGTAAAAATATTCTTGTTTGGTTTTGTGTCTTAAACTGCGGTTTTTCTTTCTTTGCACTTTGCTATAATATGTACCAAACATAATAATTATTTTTTTAAAGCGGAATCATAACAATACGAACAGAAAAAATGACCTAAGATTGAACCTCGAGGCACACCTACATATTTGTTGAAAGAAAGAACACAATACTCACAAGATTTTTGACAAAATTTTGTTTAAAAAACCAAATTCTCTCACATTCTCAAGAAGGAATATAAAGTACCAGGACATCATAGCTTATTAGAAGATTGTACTTACTCATAAGCCAACGCATCGCAGAAGCTGTCATCAATATAAACGTGTAACACCGGTTGGAAGTGTTGGTACTTGTGGTCAGCTACTAAGGATATTACTCGAAGTAAGCATTCGAGTACTAGGACACCATAACTGTTGTCTGAGTATTCGTTCTCTTTGTGATCTTCTTGAACCTGAGAATAGGGAAAATATAGGATTAGATTATGAAAATACACGTCCCGGGAAGTACTATCTGGCACCTTGAAGCAGTTTTAATCCTAATCACATAATCATTTGCGAATATGTTAACATTAAACTTGTCTTTTAGGTCATGCCATTGGCATAAGTTTTTGGTGTTACAGCTTTTATAAGAGGTGATGGATATGACTTTAAGTCAAGTAGGTCGTTGGTGTTAGCATTATTACATACAAAATAATAATACGAGCCTATTAATTGTCCCAGTAAAGATGCCTCTTCTCATACAAAAAAAGCATGAGTATAACTAAAATATTTTGGAATTTTTGTTTTCTGAAAATAGGGCCAAAAGATTACCTGTGTCAGTATACTAAACAAAGCATCCAGTATATCCTGTAGAAACTTGACTAGTTCTTCACTAGGCACGACCAGGAGTTGCATCAATGCATTCCGAAGCGTACCCTCAGCGTAATGAGTGTTCCATTTCAACACGCCCAGGATTTCCTCTGTAATGTAAAGGAAAAACGGAAATGAATTAAAAACTAGATTTAATGTCCTTCGTACGTTATACCACACTATGCTTAAAATGGAACACAGTATAGAGACCCCTCCGTACCTCGAAAAGTGTTAAAATATTAGCTAGTTAGTCTATGGTAAATCTCGTTCCTTTTTCGTAAATTTTCTTTCAGCACCCTACTCTGTGGACGTGTGTGTGACGATCACGAAAAGCTACTTGTGCTATCTGCCAGTGAAAGTCCCCCGTCAAAATCAGTCCAGCAGTTTCGGAGATTAGCCAGACAGAGAGAACAAAAATTTTAAAAATCGTTTTTTTTTTAGTACCGTATACAGAGTGGATACGACAATACGACAATAAATGAAAATACGAGCAGAAGTAATGTATAGCAGTTTATAGGAATTATCAAATAAATCCTAACATTGAAATTAAAAAAGTGACTTTTTCTAACAAACTAAATAGCTTAAAAATGTAAACAAAATAGAACACCATTTTTAAATATTTTAACATAGCTGGCGACTGGGGCACTGACCGACCCAACACATCATTGTTTGTGACGATATTTTGCAAGTTTGGGTTGTTATTGTTTCGGCGAGAAAGCGACGTAGAAATAAAGGAACTATCGTCTACATACGTTTCTCTTTCGCACATTCAAAATTTTCGATTGACAAGAGTGAGTAGATGTAACTTCCGTATGCATTATTTTCTACTCTAATTCTGATGACACGCTTTATGGCTCTTATGCCTCTGGTATAAGATACAACATGCATTAATTCCCATATTGAAGTAGCTGGCAACATATGTGTGAAGAATATTGCAATGTCTTTAACATTTTTTTAGGCGAGGCTGGTCTAATATCTGTATTATCAGATACATCATGTTGAAAATCTTGAAAATGAAAAATATTGTCCTGTGACTAAACTATTGGTTAAATTGAATTGAATTTTTGTACGCAGATTGGGTACGTGATTAGGTATACGAAGTTTAATTAATTGTTGTATTGTCGTGTCCACTCTGTATAGTTTCCTACGCATTTAGTAAAAAGCTGTTATTTTGACATTACAAACAGACACTTACAATTTATTTATATAGATGTATACATAAATGCTTTGAGTTTGATGTTTGACAATCATTATGGGTAGTATTGTGTCACCCAGAAAGAGGTTGTTGAGGTCAGATAGGCAGTCGTCCTATGTAAAACACTGTATCCGGTTAAAGTCAACCCCAACATAGTTGAGAAATGCATTGGATTCACTTAAGGGACAAATTGAGCAACACTCCATGGGGCTTGTTGCGGGCACATTGCATCTACATGAATGTCCCGAGAGCAATGTACTCGCACACATTAAGTCAGTGTCGTTTTCCTCACATTGCTAACATATTAGGTAGCATGTTGCACAAGCAGCTACACTAGTTAATATCAATATATTAACTATTAATATATACGAGGGACTAAACCACGGCACCGCGGTACATAGACGAGCCGCACAATGTTGCATGCAACATTGCAGTGACAAATATACAGTACTAGCTGACCCGGCAGACTTCGTACTGCCTCAATCGATAAATAAAAGACCTAAACTTTTGTATAAATTAATTTTAAAAGAAACAAAACGTATTGAATAAAAAAGCATTTTTGTAATGAAGCATGAAGTTTTATTATTATTTTCGACACAAGTTGCTTACTTAAAAAAACAGAGTTTACCTGAAATACTGGCTATTTATAAGGTTTAAATTTGATATTAACAGACACACTGTTATGATACAGTTTGTTAATCAATTTAAAGCTTTCTCATAAACTATATTTTTTGTTTTGTTTTGTGGTGCGTAAATAAACAAAGAAGACGACGAACGAACCGACGCGCGAACACGCGACGTATAATTGTCCATGCGCGAAACAGGGAACCTCCAAGTTGATTCCGCAAACTTCTAGAGACTGTCCTTGCGATTTATTTACTGTCATCGCAAAGGCCAGACGTACTGGAAATTGTAAGCGTTTAAAATCGAATGGTAAATCCGTTGGAATCATCGGTATTCGCGGGATCAAGACATCCTCTCCTTTGTATTTTCCTTTTATGATTGTTGCCTCAATGACGTTATTCATCAGCTTTTTCACAGCTAGTCTTGTTCCATTGCATAGTCGACGTTGATTAATGTTACGCAGCATGATGACAACTGATCCTACTTTTAACTGCAAATTGTGAGGTGGTAATCCAGGCAATTACAGTGAATTTAAAAACTCCGTGGGATAGTTGACTACGTCATCCTGGTTCATAACGGTGTCGACTGATTTGAAGGAAACCAACTGTCCTGTAAGAAAATTCTGAATGGTCGCATTGAGATCCTCGACATCTTTATTTTTCGCTGGCAATATTGCTCGTTCACCAGCCAATTATGGTTATTGATCTTTTGCGCTATATCTGGGAAAACACGCTGAATAAGCTCCTCTTTTGAATCTGTGATGTGACAGAAATCTGTGGGTAATGTGATGAATCCGGTCGAGGTGTCCATTGCAATTTTATTATTTCCAATGTCTAACAACTGCTTCGCAAACACATTTGCAGTTTCATCATGTTGCAAAAATACTCGCATGTTAGTTGTTAATTGGAGTCTTTACGTACTGCCACAAATTCGATGATTTTAGACATGCATTTAGTTCATCAGCAACAGTTGGTGGAATGCAGCTCGTTCAAGAATCACAGAAGCACTACGTCTGCGGATTTGCTCAAGTTCATTATGCCGTGCTTGTTGTTGTTGTGTTTGATGTGCACGAACTCGTTGCATTCTAAGCCTATCTACTTCATTCTCACTCACTAAAGAACGCAATTCTGACATAGCAATACGACTATTTTCTTGATCTGTCTCTCTCTGGTCATCAGTGCGGTTAGCACGTGAGGTAGCTCTTCGCACATTTGATTGACTGCGACGACCTCAGCCAGGTCGTCTTCTCCTCGGCATCGTAACGTAATTAATCAAAGTGAGAAAATTTCGCGCTCACTTAACAGTAAAGTGTCACTATCACAAAATATCAACAAAAAAAGAGCACACTACTTGGAATGTCACAATCACAAAGGATCACAAAATTAAAGAAAGTTCTCGCGCACGTAGCGGTAATCGTCACTCACAAAGATAGAAGGATGCACTCATAGAATATTGTAACCATGATCGTAACACAATATCGTTAATCGTAATACTTTTTTCCGTGTTCTGATTTTTTTATTTATTTTTTTGGAATTTATTGGCTTGGTTACTAAGACCTTTAAGCCATAAATTTCCGTGCATTTCCGTGTTCTGAAGTGCGACAGAATGACTGACATATTATTTGTTTGTCAAATATTATGGTTGCGTTCAGAAACTTAATTTGTGACAAAACTTAAGATTTATCAAACTTAAAAAAATAACCTGATACAGTAACAACGGAAGTTAGCTAAAATTAATTTTCGCGAAGCCGACCAAATTGATTGAAAATCAGTACTACTAATGATTTATTACATTTTGTGACTATGAAATTTTGTCGCGTTCGCGATTCACTTTTGTTTAGTTTCGGAACGCGACATTAGATCCTCCAAAGCGCACGCGAAGACTATTTTGATAGATATGATTGAATTTGAACTATGTGCAGCGGTAATAAATTGCAAATTGACTTTTTGTCGTTAGGAACATACCTAAATTGCTTAGACAACAGTGAGTGATTATAATTTAATATGAACTTTATTGAATAGCAATAAAGTTCAAATTGACTCTACATTATATTTAGAAAACGTTTGTATGGGAAATAGAAAAGGGCTATTTAAAGGGTTTACCCGGCAATTATTTGATTTTTTCTCGCCTTTTAAACCTTCCCTAGACCTCCACGAACATTTCAAGACTAAGATAAGATAAATCCGTTCAGCCGCTCTCGAGTTTTAGCGAGACTAACGAACAGCAATTCATTTTTATATATATAGATAGATGATTCAAAGTTGCGCGGCATGTTGGGGGACATTTTGTCCTCTAGCAAACCCAAGGCAGATGATGCTAATAGACCCCTCAGCGTGAATTTGGTGGAGCACAGCTCGTCATGTTTCATGTACTGTGTGGGGGTGTGTGTTTGTGTGTCAAACACTGTGTGTGTCTGTGTGTTGTAGTGTGTCATACACTGTGTGTGTCTGTGTGTTGTAGTGTGTCACCTCTCTGCATGAGCTTGGTGGAGCACAGCTCGTCATGTTTCATGTACTGTGTGGGGGTGTGTGTTTATGTGTCAAACACTGTGTGTGTCTGTGTGTTGTAGTGTGTCATACACTGTGTGTGTCTGTGTGTTGTAGTGTGTCACCTCTCTGCATGAGCTTGGTGGAGCACAGCTCGTCATGTTTCATGTACTGTGTGTGGGTGTGTGTTTGTGTGTCAAACACTGTGTGTGTCTGTGTGTTGTAGTGTGTCATACACTGTGTGTGTCTGTGTGTTGTAGTGTGTCACCTGTCTGCATGAGCTTAGTGGAGCACAGCTCGTCATGTTTCATGTACTGTGTGTGAGTGTGTGTTTGTGTGCCATGCACTGTGTGTGGGGGTGTGTTGTAGTGTGTCATACTGTGTGTGGGGGTGTGTTGTAGTGTGTCATACACTGTGTGTGTCTGTGTGTTGTAGTGTGTCACCTCTCTGCGTGAGCTTGGTGGAGCACAGCTTGGTGTGCACGGTGAGCACGTCTCTGTGTGTAAGCTGTAGCACGCCGCGCGCCAACCCGTGCTCCGCGCCCGCTGGTAACTCGTCGCGCCGAGACGGCAGGTTTAGGCAGGCTTCTTCGGCCTCGCCTGCGTTGGCGCGTTTGTCAATCTGGAGGCAAGTTTGTTAGTTAATATTGTATGGTATCCGCGCATGTGACCATCTGCGCGCCGCTTTTTATGTTTTAAGTGGCCACGGCATTACGGCACTGCCCGAGCCTGCACATGTTGCAAAAAAAAGCTATTTATGACTTTGTTTCTGAGTAACTTGCTTACACTTGATGTTTTTTATAATGCTGAAGAACAATTAAACAGGCCTTTTGAACTGTGATAATTTCGTTTGAATGTATGATTTCTTCATTTATACAATCGGTTATAAATAGGAACATTGAGAATTTTTATCTTATATTTCAAGTAATAGATAATAGATAAACTGTAATGTTTTATGGTTTAAAATGTTCCGGTGTCGCATATGTGATTCCAGAGAGCAAAGAAACGTCTTCGCGGCCGCAGCCGGAGCGGCGACACCCTGCTTTTTGACTCACTAGAGCAGAACACTTCGCAGCGTGCACCACCCGCGTCGTGTCTCCACGCCTTAACATTGCGAAGCAAAGTAATACGAGAAGCACATTGCCTCACGATATTAGTGAAAGATAATCATGTCGTGCGATTTTACATGTTTTTAGGGTTCCGTACCTCAAAAGGAAAAAAACGGAACCTTTACAGGATCACTTCGTTGTCCGTCTGCCTGTCTGTCTGTCAGTCTATAAAGATCCTTTTTATCAGGAAAGAGAAGGGAGTGAATGATAGCGTGACGGTTGACAGGGGAGAATGGAAAGAGAAAACGTGTTGCGCCGACCCCACGTCAGGGCAGGAAGATGATGACTAGAGAACAGGCAAGTTATGAAGATACGTGCAGTTCAATTGGTCTGTTTATTCATTAGCCTGATCTATATAAATAAAAAGAAAGTCCTGACTGACTGACTCATCAAAGCCCAACCCAAACACTTGGACCTAGAAAGGTGAAATTTTGCACAGAGGTTCCCTTTATAATGTAGACAAGGAATAAGTGGGATTTTTTTCGACATCTACGCGGGCGAAGCCGCTGGCAAAAGCTAGTATTTTAATATTTACCTTATAAACACACAAGTTATGCTGTGTATCCGGTGTGGTGGTTCCCTCACGTTGCATCAGTCGTAAGTAAGATAGAGCGAAGTGTCTCTCCGCCCTGTCTTTGGCCTCGTTTGAAGATCGATGTCGACACAGGAAGACTAGGTGGGCTTCTTTAAACTCTTCGATGTTTAAACACACCTGTGGGAATAAAACGGTTTTGAAGATACAAAAAAAATGTTTTGACGGCAAAAATTTTTAAGAGATTACGAGAAGTGTGAGGACGATTAAATGGGGAAGTCAGAAAGTAGCGGAAGGGCCTATTTCACGATGTCCGAATAGCCACTAATTATCGAATAAATTCAAAAATGGAACAGAATTTGTATCAAAACTCAAACTCAAAGCATTTATTTCAAATAAACCAATTACAGGCACTTTTGAATTGTCAATGGGTCGGTCAGTCAGAAAGATGAAGCTAGTTGCCCATTCCAAAGCGTAGTAGATTCCTATGGAGAAGTACGGGCAAGAAACTCCACGGACACTCTTTTAAATCATAATATTTTTACAAAATATTGGTTACATCGTTCATGTTGAAAATATACATGTGAGAACAATGTAGAAGACGTGCACGATAAAAAGCGTCCGTAAATACTAAAACAACTATATTAAAATTAAAAATAAGCCATGGCAGCTAAGAGACGACCAGTCCCAACTGACAGCGCCCGTTCACGAACATGACGCATGGATCAGCACCAATGAAATGATCTTCCAAGTAAGTTAATAGGAACTTAATCGTAGGTGGTGAATCAGGCCCTTAGTGATACAGAATATGTGTTGAAGTCATCAGGGCCCCAATTCTGTAAGATTCCCCGCTTATATCTTACCACGTGCAAACCACGTCAATATCGTGTCTTATAGGCGGTTTCGTTCATTGTGTCATAGAGAATACGTTATTAGCAGATGTCGTGATTAGCTCAAGGAATTGACGTGGTTTCGAAGTAAGGTATTGTTAAGTGGTCATAGTGAAATAGGGCTCTGTTATGGTAGGGTATGTGATATGGATAAATGAGTGCCATAATAGGTATTTACGAATCGTTTAGCTATTGAAACTGATTTTATTCTTCGTATAGGAGGAGTTTCTTGACCGTTCTTCTCCATAGAAGTCTACGTTTTGAGCTCGCCAACTAGCTTCTGAAAATTTCTGACTAACTGATCGACTTTTTGACTATTAAAAACTGCCTGTAAATGGTTTAATTGTAATAAATGCTTCAAGTTTTGAGAAATTGGGCTAAGAGCGGTAATTTCTTTCTCGGAGGATCGATCAGATCGATTCTAGTTAATCCTACCTTACCTTACCTTACCTAGGTAGACCTAGAATCGGTCTGGATTCTGAGAAATATAAATATTACTTCGTATACATCGTCGTCAACGACATTCCTATCCTACATTTTAAGCAAATAAATATTTTCTATTTTATTTTACAGAAATAGGAAGTAATATTGATATTTCTAGAGTATATTCGGTAATAAAAGGAGTTCTTACCTTAAACACTTCTTGCCATCGCGGTCGATCGTCGTGGTAGTAGACTACGGATGTGTATTCACTGGTTAAAGGAACCCCAGCGCCTACAGATATTACACCCTGAAAATAAGGTAGAAACTTAACAAGGCACCCATAGTTCCACGGTTCGGATCATTGAGTTTATTGTTCCAAAACTTAATAATTATATAAGATTCTGGATTGAAGTTTACTGTATTGCTGACTACGACTTCGGGAATCTCCGTGTAAATGGGCTCAAAACGGCATCTTTAAAATTAATGTTCGGTAAAATAATTATACCAACTCACAGGAAAAGTCTGTCCATGTTTATCGACGACCTTGGCGATTAGTTCAATGTTCCTCTCCGAGGACTTCCCGCCTCCCTTAGAGAACGCCCCCCCGCACACTGTGACGTACAGGTCGTTACGCGCGTCGCCCGGTAGGATCACTTCTGGGAAGCCCATCTTTCGCGCTACGGCAAAATTACCGACTACGATGTGAGGGTTTTCTTCACGTATCTACGGATCGAATACAAAATTTAGAATTCTAAAGGTTAAACCACTGACATTATATATTACACAATAATAACAGCAAAGTAAAAGTAAATACAAAAAACAAATGAGCTAATGGGGAAACAAAAACTTGTTTACAAAAAAATACAACCGACTTCCAAAAACAACACTACAAAGTGAAAAATAACTTTAATTTCGGAAGTCGGTGTCTGGTTAAATTTATTTTTGTTTTTTGCCACCGACTTCCGAAATTAAAGTTATTTTTCACTTTGTAGTGTAGTTTTTGGAAGTCGGTTGGATTTTTTTTGTAAAAAAAGTTTTTATTTTTCACTTTTTATTTGTGGTACCTACCCCACACAAATTCTAATACCACTACCTGCAAAACAAACTGGAACATCATCCATATAAAACTCAAAAACTACCCAAGCAAAGTTTAATCAATTTAATATGGGACCAACATTGATGTATACCCTCTCGAATAAAACAAAAATTTTTCAAATCGGACGACTGTAAAAAGTTATGCGTGGTCATACATATAAAATAAATATATATATTTATTTGAATTGAAAATTTTTATTATATTATATGTGTGTCGAATTGAGAACCTCCTCCTTTTTTTTCGTCGGTTAAAAAATGAACCTCATATCAGCATAAGGGCGAGAACCTGCCTGTAACTTGCTTAAAATTAGGCAAGTAGCTTGCATGCCGTGTGCCATAACTACTTCTGATTGGTGAATGTCACAATGGCATGCCAGCTACTTGCATAGTTCAGACAAGAAAGAAAGAATAACGTGTATTTGTTATTCTTTCTTTCTTTGGACACAGTTCGTGAAACATAAAATAGGAATATCAAATAAAAAAGTGAAAATAATGTTTTAAATAACAAATGTGTGCTTCACGGCTGCGCTGAAAAGGTTAATTTCAGCATTACCAGACAGATGCTGACTGACGCTGGCTTTGTAATGAACCTTTAGGGACAAGTGACGGGGAGTACATACAGTTTCAATCAACATACAAAATAAATCATTTTTATGCTTATACTTCAATAAATAAATAAACTAGTAATCTTACTACTATTATAACTGCGAAAGTTTGGATGGATGGATGGATTTTTGTTACTCAATCACGCCAGAACGGCTGAACGAATCTTAATATCGTTATGGAATCTAATAAAGATTTGAGAATGTTTGGCACAGAGATAGATTAGTCTAGAATAGCACATATGCTACTTTTTATCCCGGAAACATGTACGGTTCCTGTGGGATAATTTCCGACTCCACGCGGGCGAAGCCGCTGGCAAAAGCTAGTCAAAAATAATTACGAACGAAAACATTAAAGTCTAAGTAAAATCTGTTCTGCATTGTTGTTTATTCCCGCTCTAAGCTGCCCATTAAAACGTCTTTTGCGTACTGGATAGTTCGTGCCGTACCGACGATGAATAACGCGAGACAATCACGTGAATTTTTCGTGCTTGTCAACGAATTTTGACAAAACTAAGCTTGTCAAGCAAAGTACGTATTGAGTTTGAATGCTCGAATACAGTGCTTCACGCACGTCAAGCACGTAAATGCTTACAAAGCACTTTTGACCATCTCCTTATTAAATTAACATGTCATAAAGATCTTCATACCTGTTTCAAATCGCCCTCAACCAGCCGCACAGACACCCACATTCCCTGAGAATGCTTAGCGTCCTTGATATCACGGTTAGCGATCACTTTCTTCAGTAAACAGTCCAGATTCTCCTTCTCATATCTGTAATGAGTTTCATATCTGGAATGTAACTTGGTATCATGTTTCGTACTTATATTTTGGTTGAAGCCTTGATTTGTGGCAAAAAGCTCAGCTTTATTTTGGGCCAGAACGTAAGTTCTAACAACATAGTTTTTGCGTTTTAGTAGCATTTGAATTATGTAGGAACCCACGGCTACACATCAAGCCTTACATTTCCAGTTTACACTGACCTCTCATTGTCAGGAAATCCTATACAATGCGAGATCAGCTTATACTGGAAATGTATAGCTTGATCTGTAGTCGAACGACTAAGAATCTGGACTAAGAGAATACGTTCTTGACACCTGTCAGTTTCATACTAACGATTATATCTTTTGCGAATTTGATCCTTGTTAATATTAGGAATTGTCCAACTGACAGGTGCCAGGAGCGCATTCTCTTGACGGCCGGACTGTAACCAGACGAAAAATCAATGTGAAACAGCTGGTAGCCTAGCAAAGTATCATTATAACTTTCTATGAATTTCAACGTGAATTAGTTTAGTCCAGCGGCACGACTATCGTCCGAAATTAGTAAATAATAATGTATTTCAATCCCAATCTAGATCCCGATCTTTGTCTATAACGAATCAGCGGCCGAGTTTGCCGATCTGAGTCTTTGAGAGGGCGAATCATAAGCAGCCGTCAAAAGACCGCGGATTAAGATTTGGATTGAGATACATTATAACTTCGGCCGAATTTGATCGTTAATACTAACGCAGTTTTAGTTGCTAAAGCCACAATTCTTTATTTTTGCTTACGATTTTACGTTTCAGTAACGTCTGCCTCGGGATTTCCCGACTACACCAATATGTATATTGGCTGTATAATGGCGCCTGAGATAGCTTACGGGGTGACCTGCGTGAGCGACGAATACGACGCGACGCGACGCGACACGACACGATGCAATGCGACGCGATGCTACACGCGACAAATGTCCTAGGTGATTTTGGTTGTTACTTCTCGAATCATGGAGAAGTACAGTACAATAGTATAACGCTTCTGAATCAACCATTTCGTAGTTCGTGGTGTCGCGTGTGGTCGCCTTCAAAACAATACGCGTTACGTCGCGTCTCGCCGCAGACTTGCATATAGGCCGCAAGCAGGGTATGCCGTTGAGTAGATCGCGTTCGTCGCGTTCGCAGCGTCGCATCGCCTCGTATTCGTCGCTCACGCAGGACACCCCGTTACAAATTATAAAAATATAGCTATTCAATCGATACATAATAATTCTGGCGGTGTCATTATTGCAGCCCGTACAATAATGGAGTACTTTTAGCATTTTGTTTCCTCACGTTTACCAGTCAATACTAACGGAAATTCTTGAAAATGTACACATGAAGCCGGCATACAGTGCCGTGCTGCTATTACAGTTATTCGAAAATTCCCGAAGCATCCACAAAAGTAAAACCATAAAACCGCAAAACATCTCAGTATAAACAATACTTACGCATAGAACGGCACTTGTATATGTTTGTCGGGACAGTCAGCGGTGATATATCTCTTAATATCGACGCACGCGACACCGAATGGACGACGCATTGATCGGCCGGATGTCGGAGTTGGAGGTGTTTGGGCTACGGAACTCCTTCTGCGAATTAAATAATCATTGTAAATGATGTAAAAAGAAGTGATTGTCATCTTAAAGAACTTATTCCATTGATTTCAAACTCAAACTCAAAACATTTATTTCAAATAAACCAATTACAGACACAGAAAGATGAAGTTAGTTGCTCAATCCAAAGCGTAGTAAGTACCTATGGAGAAGAACGGGCAAGAAACTCCACGGACACTCTTTTAAATCAAAATATGGTTACAAATATTGGTTGCATCAGTAATGTTGAAATTATACATATGAGAACGATTCAGAACGTTAAAAGCGTCCGTAATAAAAATATTAAAAAAAAAAAACAATTTAAAAATTAAATCAAATTAAACATAAACCGTGGCAGCTAGGAGATGACCAGTCTCTACTGACAGCGCCCATTCACGAACCTTTTTTTTTTTGTGGATGGGAAATCATCAAATGACTTCTCCCGCTCTGGGCGGAGCAGGAGGGCGTGTCAGACTTTTACTGACGAAAACCCACCCATGTTCCTTCAGTTGCCTGTGCCAGGGCCACGGTACCTCTTTCGAATAACCCGCAACCCCGGCGACATTGGCCCTATCGGACCCCATCTCTGCCCGTTCACGAACCTGACTCATGGATCAGCACCATTCAGCTCAATCATTTTGAAGGGAGCTAAATGATCCAACACACGCGCCACCAACAGCGATACAGCGACAGCGAGATGTCAGTGCAGCATGTTTTCATCTTCTAACATACATCTCTATTAGCTGTTATGTCAGTCTTGAACCCCCTACCTTAACTTATCTTCTAAAGTTCTATCCGTATCGTCTTTATAAAGAAGTTTTAATATACAGGGTGCATCAGAAAGGTATGGTCAAATTTTGAGGGTGTGGTACAGACCATCAAACTTGACCTACTCATCCCAAATGTATGGGACTGCTGATTATTTTTTCTCGATTACGAGGTTGGTCCCATGGAGAAAGTTCTTCAGTTTGATGGTCTGTACCACACCCTTAAAATTCTCCACAATTTTCTGATACACACTGTATAAACGAACTCCTGCACTAAAGGCATTAAAATCGCGCTGTTACTCTAAAATTTCGAGGCCAAGTATACTTTCGACCGGTTATAGCTGTATCGTAATTCTGACTGGTTGAAAATATCATACACTCTTAACGCATTCAAAATTAATCCTATTTGTGAGATTACGATCACATTTTTTGACTATGGTGAAATTTATAAACAAAATACTATGAATAAGCTTACCTATTATCAACATTCAGGGCATCCATCGACCCTATCCGGTAAATATTGGACACCAAATAAATTTTTTCACTCTTTATTATATCGCTACCGAAATCCTGAAACAAAAAGAAGCGTGAAAACATGTCTTATTTCCATATCCATACGAAGGTGGCTTGTCTAGATCCGGCTCGAAGGACCAAAAAGTACGAATGTGATTGTGAAGATGTTTGTATACGGATTTGGATGAAATTCGACTCACAGATCTTGTCCTGTATTAACAAATGGAATACTTTTTACGCGGGCACAAAAAGTTGTTCCCTAGGAATCGGGTAAAACCGCACCTAAAAGCAAGTTTATAACATGACACTCACAGTAAACACAACTAGTGCAGAGCTGATGTGGTTGGTAGGCCACCTGAGCAGCAAATGTTCCGTGAGCTTAGCTCCCGAAGCGTCGTGTAATGCTAAGGCGAGTTCGGCTGGCTCGTTCATTCGGCACACGAAGTTGTGGACACGAACGGCGATCGTGTATGTTCGGGCGCCGGGTGGCGTCGCCGGTGGTGGGGTTATTGGTGTTGTTTCCTGAAAAACATGAATATAAAAGCTTTACTGAATTGAAATAATATAGCATTAGCATATGAGTCATGTTTGAAGGACCATATATAAGAACGAAGATCAATCACCTGTTTTAAATTAAACTTGAAAAATAGAGACAAATATGAAATCTCACAGTTTAAAATACAGATTCATGTTAAAGCACCATTCTATACGGTCCAAAATGTGCTTATATATATCATCAAATCTTCGACAAAGAAGAAAAAATATGATTCCAAATATTATATTTAGTTTCGTAGCTAAGTAGTAACACCCGCACGGGTCGATCCATCAGGTTAACCTACGCTTGCCACGATTTGTCCGTGGATGGGTGACCATCTTTACATACCGACACTCCTCCGTGCCTCAAAAAGCACGTTAAGCCGTTGGTCCCGGCTGTCATTCGTGGATCTTTAGAGTCGTTACGGGTCGTCAGAAGCCCGAAAGTCTACCCAGTACCCAGTATCCAGTAAGTATTACCCAGTTACTGGGTTGTGGAGATCAGATAGGAAGTCGGAAGTCGCTCCATGTAAAATACTGGTATTCAGCTGCATTCGGTCGGTTAGACTGGAATCCGACCCCAACATAGTTTGGAAAAGACTAGGCAGATTGAGATTGAGTAGGCTGTACTGGGCTAACGGTTTGAGTCAGTGTGACATGTATACTAAAACTAGTCATTTGTCAGAAACTTTACATATTCCGCTGGCCTAGTAACCACTCTGACGTTTGATAGATAGCTAACACTTGTTGGCTTTGCTCCATTTGCAATAAGATCAAGAGATTTAAACAAACCTTTTTTACAGTCCATTCAACCGATTTTGACTTCTATTCCGTAGGCTTATGGATTAAATTAAAGGCAAAAAAGTTGGTTCAATACCAACTGTTTACTGCAGCTGCCATTTGTCATGTATAGAATAGAAGTCAAAATCGGATAAACGGAATGTAAAAATGGTTTGTTTAAATGTCTAATCTTATTGTAAATGGAGTATAGATACATAGATACCAACTGTTTACTGCAGCTGCCATTTGTCATGCCACCAACGCAATAGAAGTCAAAATCGGATAAACGGAATGTAAAAAAGGTTTGTTTAAATGTCTAATCTTATTGTAAATGGAGTATAGATACATAGATTCCAACTGTTTACTGCAGCTGCCATTTGTCATGCCACTAACGCAATAAAAGTCAAAATCGGTTGAACGGACTGTAAAAAAGGTATGTTTAAATGTCTAATCTTATTGTAAATGGAGTATAGATACATTAGTTATCAAGTACGAGCTACCTACTATCATGCACAGTTATACAGTATTTTTGTATACGGAGAAAAACAGCAGTCGCAAAACATTATGGAACTTACCATATTCTTCTCAATACGGGTATTAGCTTCATCGTGCAGTGCGTTTAGTTTGTACGTGGACACTTTCAACGGATCGACCAGTTGACCGTTCGCTGTTCTCACTGCCAGCTCCATACCTAAGGATCTGTTGACAAAGTTATACGAATTAGTATGATGATGCATCCAATTCATCTTTCAAGGAATAAGAGGCTAGCAGAGCTCAGATTCCAGGCACTGCGAAAAGAGAAATGAAAAAGAAATTAAGACAATAGTGTGTGAGAACAAGAAGAGAAAAAACCGACTTCAAAAACCTTAAAACGAATAAAATAACTTTCATAAAAAACTTAACAGCTTCTGAAATCGGTGCCTGCCTGGATTCTCCTGGAAATCTCTTTGTTGGAATTCTCCTCGTCAAAAGGTAGAACATGTCCCAAATAAACGTAATGGTCAACCATTTCCAGACGCTTATACGTTAAAAAACGATTTTAATTAAGTACCTGTTTCCTTTATCGATGGTGAAGACAGCGGTCCTAGCGACTCGTCGCAGCTGGTCCTGAGGTAACGCGCCAGACGCAGCTTGAGCTCTCAACTCGAGCAGCGCTCGCATGCTCACTTCCATAAACTTGAGACGTTCATCGTTATTCTGAAGGAAAGAAGAATAAAGAATTAGTTGAGCACATGTTTATTTTTGAGGTCGGAAACACATGCAACCTCATTTCTATGTGAATTTATATTTGAGGACGGTCTTTAAGCAAAATAGAACTGCAGAAATATTGATATTTTTTCGAATTAATGAATTAATTAAATGCATCGACTCCGTGTGGTTTGACCAGACTCGATTGCTCAAATGAACCGAAAGGCTTACACTAGCCCCTGGAACCTCATGTTTCATGGGGTTACATAGGCCATTGCAAATCAAGGGGTAGGTCGAGGGCTCGATAATGATAGGGAAGACCGTGTCCATCTATGGAAGGATTATTAGAGCCGTACCGGATATGCATCCTATAGTAAGCAAAGGAATGGTGGGAGAGACGGGTGATTTATCTATGGATGGGCATCTTTTAACGACGTCGCCGCCAGTCTGTTTCAGGTTCAGCTTCACAGTTGACTCTTTTGGCGAGGTCATACTGCTTTCTCAACTCTTTGTTGCTATACTGTGTTGTTCCAAAGTCTTCGTCTGAAGTCTCGCTTTTTGGATCTCAAATATTCGTTCCCTAGAGATTCATGCACACCCGTTTGCATGTGTGTGTCAATGCGTTTGATATCAAAAAGCTTCAATTTGAGGTCAATCCCTACCATTTTCAGTACCGTTCATAGACAATCGGATCCATCACTTATAGTATACCTTTTATTTTTCTTGGCAAAATAATCTAACCTGCAAATTACTATGACCTGACAATCTGCATGCCTTTCCCAAGACACGTCATTGGCTAATTATTTATTTACAATGCGTACATGAATATTCATGCATTATTGGCGGAATAATTATACAATGATGGCACTCATGTGTGTGTAATTAAATGATAAATAAGGACCAGTACAAAGAATTTGTTACATGTTACGACATTAGGTAGTTACCGTACCGGCAGTATATGGTTAATAGACCGTCATAGGGGGAAAAAACAACTAGGTTTGATTAATCATGGACCTCATTATACAGGATTATTGGTAATACACCAAAAACCTCTTAAGGTGTCATTGTACTCATCATTATGAACAACTTTTAATATGGGACCAAAACTGTTGCCTACATTTTGACTAGCTATAAATATGGGGAACAGCTGATTTTTTTTCACAATTTCACGTTTGGTTCAATAGTAAAAATTGTTCATAATGATGAGTACAATGACCTCTTAACAGGTTAACGGTGATTAAAATTGCAACCTGTATAAAGACATTGATAGTATGAGAGAGAGAGAGAGACCGCACTATCGGATTAGGTACTGAAGCTGTAATTATAATTAGAAGGGAGAGATAAATATTTTTTTCTGTATTCAGTTCACTCAGCTGACTTCGTTATGTCTACTTACGATGTACAGTTTCTTGCAATGCGTCAACCATTCTCGGAGTGTGACAGCGATGTCGTGTACCACACCGTTGCCTCCAGCAGAGGCGACCACTGTGCCACCGCATCTGAAACAGATATTAACATTTTGAAAATTTATCTAAAGTAGGCAAACTATATATTTGATCCAACATCTGCCTAGCCTTTTTCCAACTATTTTGGGGTCGGTTTCCAGTCTTACCGGATGCAGCTGAATACCAGTATTTTACATGGAGTGACTGGATCTGACCTCCACAACCCAGTTACTGGGGAATACGCTACCCCTTGGTTAGTCTGGTTATCAGACTTTCGGGCTTCTGACGACCCGAACCACCGAACGAACGACTGTTAAAGATCCACGAATGACAGCCGGGACCAACGGCTTAACGTGCTTTCCGAGGCACGGAGGGGTCTTGGTATGTAAAGATGGTCACCCATCCACGGATCAACCGCGGCAACCTGGTCGATCGACCCGAGCGGTTGTTATTAGTTAGCCAACAGCTCCTATTAACATTTTGATCCAGTCACTTGATTTTATACCCCTGAAAAGGAAATATAATTGAGTAAAAGCTTGTGGGAATATAATTTTATTGAATAAACAACGTTTTTTTTTTTTCTACGATACATTTTATTTTTCAATAACGCGAATATTTATTATTATTTATAATAAAGGAATTGTTTATGAGATTGAGACTTTAATTTAGTTTTCATCTCTTTTATTTTAATTTTTTTTAAAAACTTGTTTTGTGCCACTGTCTCAACTTTAGTTTAGTTTTCATCTCTTTTATTTTTATTTTTTTTAATAACTTGTTTTGTGCCACTGTCCCAACTTTACTTTAGTTTTCATCTCTTTTATTTTTATTTTTTTTAATAACTTGTTTTGTGCCACTGTCCCAACTTTACTTTAGTTTTCATCTCTTTTATTTTTATTTTTTTTAATAACTTGTTTTGTGCCACTGTCCCAACTTTACTTTAGTTTTCATCTCTTTTATTTTTTTTAATAACTTGTTTTGTGCCACTGTCCCAACTTTACTTTAGTTTTCATCTCTTTTATTTTTATTTTTTTTAATAACTTGTTTTGTGCCACTGTCCCAACTTTACTTTAGTTTTCATCTCTTTTATTTTTTTTAATAACTTGTTTTGTGCCACTGTCCCAACTTTACTTTAGTTTTCATCTCTTTTATTTTTATTTTTTTTAATAACTTGTTTTGTGCCACTGTCCCAACTTTACTTTAGTTTTCATCTCTTTTATTTTTTTTAATAACTTGTTTTGTGCCACTGTCCCAACTTTACTTTAGTTTTCATCTCTTTTATTTTTATTTTTTTTAATAACTTGTTTTGTGCCACTGTCCCAACTTTACTTTAGTTTTCATCTCTTTTATTTTTTTTAATAACTTGTTTTGTGCCACTGTCCCAACTTTACTTTAGTTTTCATCTCTTTTATTTTTATTTTTTTTAATAACTTGTTTTGTGCCACTGTCCCAACTTTACTTTAGTTTTCATCTCTTTTATTTTTTTTAATAACTTGTTTTGTGCCACTGTCCCAACTTTACTTTAGTTTTCATCTCTTTTATTTTTATTTTTTTTAATAACTTGTTTTGTGCCACTGTCCCAACTTTACTTTAGTTTTCATCTCTTTTATTTTTTTTAATAACTTGTTTTGTGCCACTGTCCCAAAGGTCTCCCTCATAAGTTTCCACTCTTCCTTCCATCATCGTACTAATATCATAAATGTGAAAGTATGTATGTTTAGATGTTTGGATGTTTGCTACTCAATCACGCAAAAACGGCTGAACGGATTTAGATGAAATTTGGCAAACAGATTGTTTATAACCTGGATTAACACATAGGATACTTTTTATAACTCCGACATCCATGCGGGCGAAGCCGCGGGCAAAAGCTAGTATCTCTAATAAATTACAGCAGTGATAGCCTAGTGGTGTGATCGTTGTACTGTCAAGTCATAGGTCTCGAGTTCGAACCTAAGGCACGCATCTCTGTCTTTTCGGATTTATGTGCGTAGGTACTGTATCATTATCACTTGGAGGAAAACATGGTGAGGAAACCGGCATGCCTGCACGCGTAGCATGACTACTATAGAAACAGGTTCTGTCGACGGAAGAATAGACAAAATGACGTTTCCGTGTAGACAGTACGACGGCAGCAAAGCAGAAAGAGTCAACAGTCAGTCAGTCAACATACACGTACAAAAAAACTTTTTTACAAAAAAATACAACCGACTTCCAAAAACAACACTACAAAGTGAAAAATAACTTTAATTTCGGAAGTCGGTGTCTAGTTAAATGTATTTTCGTTTTTTGCCACCGACTTCCGAAATTAAAGTTATTTTTCACTTTGTAGTGTTGTTTTTGGAAGTCGGTTGTATTTTTTTGTAAAAAAGTTTTTATTTTTCACTTTTTAGTTGTGGTACCTACCCCATACACATTCTAATACCACTACCTGCAAAACAAACTAGAACATCATCCATATAAAAGTGGGGAAAAAATACGTATTATTGAAGCTAACTCAAAAACTACCCAAGCAAAGTTAATCAATTTTATATGGGACCAACTTTGATCTATACCCTCTCGAATAAAACAAAAGTTTTTCAAATCCGACAACTCTGTAAAAAGTTATGCGTGGTCATACACAAAAATATATATATATATATACGTGACGAATTGAGAACCTCCTCCTTTTTTTCGTCGGTTAAAAAAGTAATAGACATTACCGTATTTTGGATAAAAATATATATTACCCGGCATTATTATAGTACCCAGAACATTCAATTTCATCTCACAAAATTCTTGTTCAAGAAACTCGAAATCTACTTACAGTTTAAATAAAGCAGTACTCTTAACTTAGCTACAAAACAATCTGAAATGTATCCTAAGTTATATAGTATTGCTCGTAAAACAATAGTAGTTACAGACTTGGCAGGCCCAATTGTACGAAATAAGGAAAGTTCCAAAAGTTTTATACAGGGTGTTTGGTGCATCGTTTGCCAAATTGAATTGGCCGAAAGAAGAGGTCATTTGCTATCGCTTCAGGCTCAAGTACTCATTTTTGGCCACACCGGTTTTTTTATTACAACTTTCTAATTTTTATTTTGAAAAAATCCAAAACTCAGCATTAAAGCTTAAATTAAAAAAAAGTTTTAAGTGTAGTCTTCAAATTTCATTTTTATTTACATATGTACTGTTGTATGGCTCTATCAAATTTAAAATTACTTGCAAGTAACATCTAGTTTTTTTTTTAATAAATCACAAAGTTTTTGGAAAAATAAAAAATGAACTTAAAACTCAACTTTAAATAGCTATAAAAAAAAAAAAAGCGATCAGGATCTTCGAATTATTTTAAAAAGTTCTCTAGTCTGTCCCCTTTCCAACGGTATGTAATGTGTTAAAAAACTCTTTTAATATCTTTAATAATTAGCTAAATGTGTAGTCGAGACACATCAGGCTGATATTGGATATTACGTTTAAAACACTAGTTTTCGCATAAATTACATGCTATTAGTAGATAGATACTGTTATCTCACGTCTTACGTAGTCTCTTATCTCGTTCTTACATAGGGAACTTTCCTCGAAATTGAAAAAAAAATACATTATTACAAAAATAATCATTTATTAATAAGTAATTTAATTACATACTAATCTTACAAGTCTTGTTCAAACTGTCTACCACTATTGCGTATGCACGCGCGACATCTTCGTCTTATCTCAACTGTAGTGGTGCGTAAACGCATTTCTGCTTTGATCGTCATGAAAGCCGCCTCAATGCGTTGGACTAAATCATCTCTTGTCTCAACTTCCGTGGCGTAGACGAGTTCTTTGGCCCGTCCCCAGACGTAAAAATCCAACGGAGTTAAGTCTGGAGAACGTGGAGGCCAAGGAATAGGGCCATCCCTCCCAATCCATGAGTCCGGGAATGCATCATTCAAGTACTCCCTGACGGTTATTCTCCAATGAGCGGGACAACCGTCATGTTGGAAAACAAAAGACCTGTCTTCACTGAAAATTGGCAAATCAGCTAATAATAAGGGCAACTCTGTTTGCAGAAATTCTAAGTAATTATCCCCGTTCAGGTTGTCAGGTAAGTAGTGTGGTCCAATTACATGATTTGCAATGACTCCTGCCCAAACGTTCACACTAAATCGTCTCTGGAATGACCTTTGTCGTTTTACGCGTGGGTTTTGATCTTTTGCTGTCCAGTGGTGTAAGTTATGTAAATTGAGGATTCCCTCTTTAGTAAATTTGGACTCATCCGTCCACAGAATTCTTTTTAAAAAGACCGGATTATCCACGTCTGAATGCAGTAAAAAACGACAAAACTGGACACGGTTATCAAAGTCTTGATTCTCGAGACCTACAACAAATAAAATACGCGTAAGAATGCATTACTTTCTCGCAAGATTTTTTTTTATTGTTTGTAAAAAGTACGGGCAGTACAATGTAAAAGACAATGGCCTGACCGCTGAAGGTTTATGACATCTGGCAGAGTGACGTCAAAGCCGCTACCTGCTGCTGCGTCGGGTACGCGGTAAAGCTAGAAAGGGTTCGCAATCTACGTTAGCGCCTACGGTTGTGAGTCTATTAATTTAAAAATTACGTACCTTGCACCGGAGTGTAATGGAAAGCATGTTTGTTATTTTGGCGAAGTACTCGCCATACTTTCCAGATCGAAATTCCCAGTAATGCAGCTACATTTCTTATGCTTCTAGTGGGATCTTCTTCAAACAGTGCCAGAATCTGTTCATCTACGTCAACATTATGACGCACTACAATCCCTCTTGGTTCACTAGCAGTCAAATTACCAGTCTCACGTAAGCGTCGATAAGTGTTCTGGAAAGTATGGCGGGAAGGCAATCGTCTATTGGGAAAGCGTTCCTGATAAATTCTTTGTGCTTCGCGAGCAACAGCATCGGCTCTTCCATAAGCCATCAAAATATCAGCGTATTCTTCATTAGAGAATGTAGCCATATTGTAACACAAAAAAAATCACGAAAGTTAACACAAACACCCACAAAACTCAATGAAAAGATAACAGTAACAGAAATTAACAGTAACAGAAAATAACAGTAACAGAAAATAACACAACAACAACAAGGGGTTAGTTTTCAGAGACAGTCAAATAACGACTAACAAACTTAACCAATTTGCGGCCAACCCAATAACAAAAAGAGACAGATAATGAATTCTACTGTGTAGGAGGGAGATAGCAGGCTTTACCTGCTTCGTATGTATTGTTTACGCGAAAACACTTATTTATCCCGAATATGCAATAGTTTGATGGTGCGTCCCGATACACAAACTTAGCGTATTAGTGAACTTACTGAAACATTTTTTAAACACATTGCATACCGTTGGAAAGGGGATAGACTAGAGAACTTTTTAAAATAATTCGAAGATCCCGATCGCTTTTAGTTTTTTTTTTTTATAGCTATTTAAAGTTGAGTTTTAAGTTCATTTTTTATTTTTCCAAAAACTTTGTGATTTATTAAAAAAAAACTAGATGTAACTGGCAAGTAATTTTAAATTTGATAGAGCCATACAACAGTACATATGTAAATAAAAATGAAATTTGACGACTACACTTAAAACTTTTTTTTAATTTAAGCTTTAATGCTGAGTTTTGGATTTTTTCAAAATAAAAATTAGAAAGTTGTAATAAAAAAACCGGTGTGGCCAAAAATGAGTACTTGAGCCTGAAGCGATAGCAAATGACCTCTTCTTTCGGCCAATTCAATTTGGCAAACGATGCACCAAACACCCTGTATAAACAAAACAATAATTGGCTTTCCGCCGGTTACTGAAGTTGTAATGGAATCATAACAACCTTGAATGTTCTGTTGTGACATTACTTATTATCCGTCCATCTATTTATACTAATACATAGTATAATACAGCTGAAGAGATTGATTGTTTGTTTGTAACGCGATGATCTCTCGAACTACCAATCGGATTTGAAAAAATCTTTTTGCATATTGATAGCCCAATTCTTGAGGACGGCTATAGGCTACTTAACATCACGCTAGGAACCTTAGGAGCCAAGCAAAAAGAATAAAAAGCCAGAAATAACGCTAAGCGAAAAAAAAGAAATAGTGCGGGCAGGCGACGCGATGCGATGCGACAGGGTGGGTCGGAGGAACAAGATATTTCACGGGGACGACGTCGCGGGCAGAAGCTAGTACTTACTAATATAATAAGGCTGAAGGGTTTGTATGTTTTTTTGTTTGTTTGTTTGTTTGCTTCTCTGGAACTACCAGTAGGATTTGAAAAATTATTTTTGTATTTGGTAGCCCAATTCTCGAGGAAGGTTATCTTATGCAAAAATAGCAATGACCAAGTTTTGTAAAAAGGAGCTCTAATCCTGCCGACAAACTGTCTTGCAGTTTGGCACGTTTTAAAATGTTTGTAAGTGTTTGGTCCAAATAAAAAATTACTTTTGTTTTTTTTTTTATAGGCTATTTAACATCACACTGCGACTCTAAGGAGAAGAACAAAACGAAAAACAGTCAGAAAGAACGTTAAGTGCAAACGAAGTACGACCGCGAGCGGGCGGGCGATGCGATGCGACGCGGTGAGTCGTGGTCCAAAATTTCACGCATACGAAGTCACGGACAGAAGCTAGTCTCAAATAATATAAAATGTTATTAATAAGCTTTTATTCCCTGAAGGAATCCAGCAGATGTTGAAGGTTGGTTTGTATTGCCAAGGCGTACAAGTCTGGATGGAGTTCTCTTTCGCTTCAAAATCACATGATATAAGTTTTAAAACGTCAAAACTACCCACTGTTTTTTATTCACCGCTTTTTATAAACTTTGAAGGGCCTGTGGCGACCTTTGTCATAGGTATATAAATTTTGGAAGTTGTTTGTGTAAGACCAATGAAAATCCTATAAGAGAATTTAGGTTCACAAGCCAAATCCAATTTCACTTTCAGGACGTAAGGACCAACCCTAGACAAAAACACAATAGTAGGTAAGTGGACCATACTGGTTTACTTGATTCTATATAGGGTGACTGGTAATTAGTGACCGATACTTAAACACATGATTATACACACTTAAGAATCTGAAATGCTCAAATAGAGTGTTGTATTAAGAGCGTTCATCCCACGCGGGCTGGCAACGTCGCATTTCTAGAAGTTTTTCGTGATTATTTTATTAAATTTAAATCAAAGTACTTTTTGTTTTTGCCCACTAGATCATCATAATCTCCTTGTCTCCTGCCCTTATTCCAATTTATTTGTGGTCGGCGCAACATGTTACTTTTTTCTATTAGTCGTCATCTCGGTAGTCATCCCCTTTCTAGCCCTGTCATCTTTCACACAGTCCATCCATCGTTTCTTTGGTCTTTCGTCCACTAGATCGTAACATTTTATAATTATTTTTAACATTTATTCTACAGTAAATAAAAATATTTAATCGTAATACTGCAAAAAGAAAACAATTGACAGAATATCAATTTATGAGTAAATACTAAAATAACTGCAAAAAATATCTTACATACTTGTAAATACCAACGATCTAGTGCTTGGCCGAAAGAACATACTTAATTTAAATTTACTAAAATAATTACAGAAAAACCTCTATAAATGCAACGTTGCCAGTTTTCCAGTCCACGTGGAATGTGAGTCATTTGGTAATTAATAACTTGCATACAACCATATTGATTGATTTAAAACTGGGGAATTTATACCGGTTGACTTAAATATAAAATTAATTATGTATGAACTGTAATCCAGGAATTTATTGTACGGGACAAACCCTTTGGTTAATTAAATAATTAAATGTTATCGCACATACCTACATACGTCATTATAATATTGCGCGATGAAGCGTGATGTTTGATCCTTCTTTGTATAAAACCACATTTTGACATTCTAACAAGAGGATAATTAGGTAAATACGCATTTAATAAATTTACTTTAAAAATGTAAAAAACCGACTTCAAAACCAAAAACGAATAAAATAAGTTTCATAAAACACTTAACAGCTTCTGAAGTCGGTGTCTTCAATCCTTCAATGCACTTTAGCTTGACACCGACTTCAGAAGCTGTTAAGTGTTTTATGAAAGTTATTTTATTCGTTTTTGGTTTTGAAGTCGGTTTCTACTTTTTTTTTAAGTAAATTTATTTTTCCATTTTTAGTTGAATATACAATTACATACGTAGGTAAGCCTCCAAGTCGAACGAAAAGAATAATCATCAAAATCCGCTTAGAAATGTCGGAGATACAATGCATTTATGCATATAACTTTGTACATAAGAATAATTACATAATGTATTATAATACTAAAACCTACCTGAAAGTATGTAGATTACGATAGTGAAAGAATTATCAAAATTGGTTCATTAGTTTTTGAAAAAATCGCGGACAAACATACATACATACATACATACATACACACATACATACATACGGGTCGAATACAGAACCTCCTTTTTTGAAGTCGGTTAAAAATACGGCAATTCTTATAATTTTATTCAAAACTAGCTTCTGCCCGCGACTTAGTCCGCGTGATTTTTCTTTCTTTTTGCTCGGCTCCTATGGGTCGTAGCGTGATGTTAAATAGCCTATAGACCTTCCTCGAGAATTGAGCTATCAAATGCAAAATTATTTTTTCAAATCCACTGGTAGTTCCAGAGAGCAGCGCGTTCAAACAAACAAACTCTTCAGCTTTATTTTATTAGTATAAGTATACAAGATATATCTCAAATAATGCACAACCTCTTAAGGGGTCATTGTACTCACCATTATGAACAACTTTTACTACCAAAATGTAGGGAATTGGTGATTTTTTTTCGCGATTTCGTGTTTGGTCCCATACTCCCATAGGATTGTTGATTGATCCCATAGAAATGTTGTTCATAATGAAGAGTACAATGACCCCTTAAGAGGCTATGCTTATGAGTATTTAGGTTACACCTTGTAGATGTAGGTTTAGCCTGAATGACTCTAGCCTGATTATTGTTCGTTACAGCTACACCATTTTTTTTCATTCCATTAGATGTTTGACAGACCCTCGAAGTTTTCCTCGTGCCATACAAATCAATCTGCCTAGCCTTTTCATAAGTATGTTAGGGTCGGCTTCCAGTCTAACCGGATGCAGCTGAATACTAGTATTTTACATTGAGCGACTGCCTATCTGACCTCCACAACCCAATTACTGGGTAATAAGTCTGGTTGTCAGACTTTCGGGCTTCTGGCGACCCGTAACGACTGTCAAAGATTCACGAATGACAGCCGGGACCAACGGCTTAACTTGCTTTCCGAGGCACGGAGGAGTCTCAGAATGTAAAGATGGTCACTCATCCACTGACCAACCCCGGCAAGCGTAGCTTAACCTGATGGATCGACCCGTGCGGCTGTTATTACTTAGCCACATATTATTTTAATCATTATCGGTAAGTGATATCTATTTAATCGAGCTTGCCAACCACATGCTTAATTCTTTGACTCATGCAACTAGACGATCAGTCTACGCAAGTCACCTAAGAAAGTGACTCATACCATTTCCACTTCCGACTGTCCTCAGCCAAGGATCCTCACTTTCTTCGGCCTAGAGATTATGTCCTAGAATCAGAGCATTCCTAGTTCACAACCCATACTAATACCTATTATAAATGCGAAAGTAACTCTGTTTGTTTCCTTTTCAAGCCTTAACGGCTGAACGAATTTGGATGAAATTTATTTGGGATGATTTTCAAACTCTACGTAGGCGAAGCCGCGGACAAAAGCTAGCATTACCATAAAAATAAATACTAATTGACGAGGTCACTGACCGTGATTGATAATCGTTGCCCATTGTCGAATGAATCACTACTACGAGTATGCACAATGTATGAACGTTTTTGAGGAAGTGTGTGTGTAAGAGTGACATGTGTGAGTTCCCGACCCGCTGCCGTTTAATTGAAATATTATCAGTTAGCGTCATTTGCTACTATTTTATTATAATGACTGTATGCCGTGTAATATTATATAGTAATCGCATTTGGTTTGTTGGAATAAACGTTTGGGTGTAGTTTCTGATACACGTTCAGTAGTACTTAATTTATTGAATTAATTAATTAAACTTCATTTAGTCAGTATGGTGGTAGGTACTTACGTAGTAATGGTCATATAGGGTGTAAATTTTATAAGCAATAGAAGTCTGAGACCTACATGACGGTTCCTATTTTGTATCGTTTTCTGATCTTTTTCTCGTCTCGTACCTTCTTAGGACCAATTTTTATTATCTGTGGGACCCCAGGACTAGCCCCTCCCCCCATTCAAAAGCGAAGAATATTTTCTAAAGAATTTACCTGTCAACTATACAGTTCCTTATAATATCTGCACTTAACTCGTAGGGAAGGCGCCGCTTGCAACTATCAGTTCCAACATCCATTCGATGATTCGATGATGCTACTATAGGTACTATAGTCCGGCCGTCGAGAGAATGCATTCTTAACACCTGTCAGTTTCATACTATACTACATAAAAGATAGCTTGATCTCTGCGATATATGTCAAACTGATATTCCTAGGGTTGTCAGGATATAAAAATTGTCAATAGAAATTATCGACATTTCTTACTATTATCGATGCTAATGTAACATATAATTGGGTTTAAGTTAATTACTAACGTTACTAAATTAAACGAATATTTCAATATAAAATACATTTATTCTCTTAAAGGAGTACACTCCAAATGTTACATGAGTAGGTGAGAAATTGGATTTTATTTACTCACTATTATTTTAGATCAAATAAGTACAAATGTAAATAATTTTATGCTATTAAAATATACAATAAAATTAAAGAGATAAATAAATTTTAAATTAAGTTTTCTTTAAAATATCCATAATTTATAGTCAGTGGTCACGATGATTCATCGCCCATCACTAATAAGGTCGGCATGCCCATAAAGTATGACATTGACAGGTACTGTCTGTACTATTATGAAATTCAGGACTTCATAGGCGTGATTTTACTGACAGCTGTCGCAGAGATCAAGCTATCTTTTATGGAGTATAACGAATATGTGTTTTGCGAATTTGATCCTACTGACAAGTTCAGTAACGCATTCTCTCAACGGCCAGCCTGTAAATGGCAACGTTTGGTGTTGGCGCGGTCATAAAACGAGGGAGCAAGGCAGCATGTGACCTATGGTCGGGCTTTTAACTAGCTGCAGCTCTGCAGTAAAATGGACACTTCTTACTGTCATTTCGTTAAAAATGCACCCATTTTCTAATGAAATGACATAAAGTAAGAAGTGTCATTTTACTGCAGCTAATTAATAGTCCGACTATAGTGTATGTTGTTAGATTCCAGAAATCCCGTAATCAATATTCACCTTACTTCGCATTTTTTATGACCACGACTGCCACGATGTGTAGTTATATGTTACTAAAGGGCAAAATAGCTTACCTGTCAACTATGCAGTCTCTAATCTGTACGTAGCTTTTAGGGAAGGCACCACCGCTTGCATCTTTATTGAGGCTCTTGCCCCAATACCAGAATTCTGTCTCTCTCTCGATGTGCAACAACTCGCCGACGTCGAACGAAAGGTGCAAGGAGCCTGGTTTGGTTGAGTAGTTGTATATGGCTGAGGGAGAAGAGATATAGGGTTTAGTATGTTGGTATGAGGGCGTTCCTTAATTACGTGAGGTGATTTTGGCGATTTTTCGACCCCCCGCCCCCCTAGGTGAGATGTTGTGAGATTTGGCTCGACCCTCCGTCCCCCTAATCTCACGTGAGATTTTTCAAAATGTGTTTTTTTTTGTGTAAATTTACGTTAATTTGTGCTTGATTGCGATTGCTAATTTGCTTAATTATTTTTTTATAATAATTACCATTTTTACAATTTCAGGCGAAAAAAAAATTACGTGATATTTGCCGTCAGCACCCACTCTCCCCCACGTGAGGGTTTGATTCGGCTTGACGACCCCTAAATGCCTCACGCAATTAATGAACACCCCCTATGCAATAAAATAGCGTGTATGGTCTGTCCCGAAAGTAAACAAACCAAAAAGTGTTCAATAATTTTTATGTATTCATTTAAGAATGGTTATTAGTACCTATACATGTAATCTGTAGGTATTTAGAAGGTTTCAACTTTATATTTAGCCACTTTTTCCTACAATTATTGTTTGAATTACATTATTACATTGTAATTGAAAAATTATCGACGAAAATTGAAGTTATAAAATTAACCTAAATTTTATTGTAAAATGAAAAACTTCTTCAAGTTAATTCAACAATATAATTTCGTGTAAACATAAGTAATCAAATCTAAGCGCAGCTACGTTTTCTAATCCATTTGCTTAAATTTTAATCAGATAATTTTGGAACAGAGTATTTGGTTGGGGAAAAAGTCTTTTCGCATTATAGTATGTATGAACTTAAAATCTCTTTGGCTATACTACACACATCAAAAGTGTCTAGGGATCAAGCATTTTTATGCGGATTTCTTGAGATTGAGATGTGGCTTTGTAATAAATTTATGATTTTATAAATTTATATGGATCCTTTTTGGTGCATTTCATAATTTGAATCAGGAACTGTGAATCAAATTCGAGTAAAAGATGAAAATCAGCTGTCAATATTTTCCCTATAAAAACATACAACGCATTGAAGACATTATTAGTGCTACTGTTTCCCTACTACTGATTAAAACCAACGTTATTATGGAGCGGCGACGTCATTTAAGCAGGGAAGAAATGCTCAGAGCCGTGGGAATGATAGAAGCTGGTTCCCGGCAACGTACTGTGGCTTTAGCTCTGAATACAAGTCAGAGTGTTATCAGTCGACTTTGGACACGTTACCGAAGCACTGGTACCGTGGCTGAGCGCCATGGAGGACGGTATCGCTACACCACACGGAGACAAGACCGATACATTCAAATCTTAACTCGAAGAGCTCCAACTATAACCGCCATGATGTTAGCCGTGAGGCTTCATCACTCTTCAGGGAACTTAATTAGCGACCAAACAGTCAGAAACCGCTTGCATGAAGTGAACCTTCATTCCCGAAGACCGCTACGGGTACCACCTATAGCAATGCACAATCGTAGGATTCGATATCAATGGGCTCTTGAACACAGAAATTGGGCAGAAGAACAATGGCGTTTCGTGTGCTTTTCTGATGAGTCTCGTTTTGGTATGAGACCGGATACAAGACGTATACGACACTGGAGAACCCCTGGACGCCAACAGCGATTAAAATCCTGCCAGGAAGTCCATCCTTATAGTGGTGGAACCATCATGGTATGGGCGGGTATTTGGATCGGCGGAAGAACTGAGTTGATTTGGATCAGAGGCAACCTCAACGCTCAAATTTATGCTGAGACGATTGTATCAGACGTCATCGTTCCTCTACAAGTGCAAATCGGTCCCTTATTTCAGTTAATGCATGATAATGCACGACCGCACACCGCAAGAGTTGTAAGACAGACTCTCGCCGCAGCTAACAACAATGTCCTGCCCTGGCCTGCTCAGTCGCCAGACTTGAACCCGATTGAGCATGCATGGGATATGCTACAGAGAAGAGCTCTGCCGAATATGGAGGGTATCCAGTCGCAAGAAGACCTTTTTTTGTTGTTGCAACGAACATGGGCGGCCATTCCACAGCGTGATTTGGATGAACTCATTTTGAGTATGCCAAACCGATGTTCTTGTGTTGTTAGTGTTCGCGGTAGAAACACGGATTATTAATTGTTTAAGTTACCCAATAAAATTTTAAAGAAAACTGTTATTTCAGTCTTTTTTTCGAACTTTAATGTTAGTGGTTCAAATGTCAAAAATCCCTTTATTAGGAAAATGGCAAATTTCTTTATTAATGCAAAGGTGACTTGGTTTATCGTTACTGTGACAAACGAAAACACTTTATTTGATGAATCCTTAAAGAAAATTTTAATTAATATCAATCAGGAGAAAAGTTATTGCAAAAATATATGTTGATCCCTAGACACTTTTGATGTGTGTATTTGTATCTGGCTGGTTTTGGTATCATTGAAAGTTTAAATTTGAAAGAACATGATTACAAATTCAAATTAGGAAAATGTGTGATTTTCATTTGTTTTTCGTACTGTCAAGATGAGTGAATCTAATGAAGAAATTCGATACATTTTAAACTTTTACTACAAAAAGGTAAAAATGCAACGCATGCCGCGAAAAAAATTTGCGATGTTTATGGACCCAGTGCAGTGTCTGTGAGAGTAGCACAAATTTGGTTTAAGCGTTTTCAATCCGAAAATTTTGATGTCAAATATGCACGTCGCTCTGGTCGCCCTATTACGAATAAAATGGATGCCATTTTTCAAAAAGTGGAGCAAGATCGGCATATCAGTAGTTACGACGTAGCTGAAAAACTGGGAATTGACCACAAAACAGTTTTGGCGCAATTGAAAAAAACTGGGTACACAAAAAAGCTCGATATTTGGGTACCTCACGAGCACACTGAAAGAAACCTAATGAACCGTGTACTCATTTGTGATTCTTTATTACGACGTAATGAAACCGAACCATTGTTGAAGAAGCTGATAACTGGTGATTAAAAGTGGATCACGTACGACAAAAACGTGCGAAAAAGGTCGTGGTCAAAGGCCGGTCAGGCTTCACAGATTGTGGCGAAACCCGGGTTAACTCGCAACAAGGTGATGCTGTGTGTGTGGTGGGATTGGAAGGGCATTATTCATTATGAGCTGTTACCACCAGGCAGGACCATCGATCCTGAACTCTACTGCGAACAACTGATGAGATTAAAGCAAGAAGTTGAGAGAAAGCGGCCGGAATTAATCAACAGAAGGGGTGTGGTTTTTCATCATGATAACGCTAGACGTCACACATCTTTAGCCACTCAGCAAAAATTAAGAGAGTTTGGCTGGGAGGTGTTAATGCATCCGCCGTATAGTCCTGACCTTGCACATTCAGATTTCCACCTGTTTCGGTCTCTTCAGAATTCTTTAGGCAGTGTCAGGTTAACATCACGAGAAAACTGCCAAAACCACTTGTCGCGGTATTTTGATCAGAAGTCCCAAAATTTCTATAGCAATGGGATCATGTCCCTACCTACAAGATGGCAAAAAGTTATTGAACAAAATGGTACCAACATACTTTAGATAAATGTAAATAATGTATATTAAAAAATATTTTGAATTTTCTTAAAAAATGCGAAGAAACTTTTTCCCCAACCTACTATAAAACCTACTAAATGTACTATCGACAAAAGTCAGGCCTTTCCAATATATCGTACCATTTTTGCTTACAAGCTGCAATAGGGAATATGCATGTAATTCAAAACTCTTTCATTACTTAAACATACATTGTATCAAGTCATTGTGTCAAGAAACGTATCGCAACTTGTTTTTACATTTTATAACGCATTACTTATTTTACAATTCTTTATTTTATGGTACGTTTTTTTTTTTTGGTGAAACGGAACGCAAACTAGAAAAGCTCGTCTTCGAAAATGCCGGAAGTGACCTCAAAAGGCATGTGAATAAATCTTGAAATAATCTTTTCTTAGCAAATTGTTTGAGTTCTCACTGAGGTAAGTGCAATTTCTACTTGAATAAAGTACAAACAATCATTTAATTTATATGATTTGTGGCTAAAAAAGAGATGTAAACAAAGCAGTATCATGAATTATGACGTCACATTATGGCCGCGACAAGAGCGGATGTTTGAACTGTAGTAGAAAATTGTTGGGAGTTTTTTTTTTGAGCATCAATATTAAGATTTGACTTTTAATTTTTTTTTGGGTTTATATTACTATGCTTTATTGATTGAGAGAAAAAAAATTACATGCGTATTCCCTATTGTAGAACAAACAAAGGATCATACGGGCAGGGTGAATCAGAACGAAGTTCGGCGAACTACATAAAGCAGCTCGGGCTCTCGTCGGACGACTGTATGATGTATAGACTGTGGTATAACTACAAAAAGCAACTTTAAGGTGTAAAGGCGTCCGTTATGTCGATAGTACGTCCAGTGCCACCTCGGCTGTGAGTTCTGTTACCACCTTGCTAACTCGTTAATATTTTTACCACGTTATGGGTTATGTTCTTGGTAACCCCAATGAGAGATCAATATAATGATGAAATTGAGCTGTGTGGAACTCAATTGAAATTAATTGAGGAATGTATGTCGTAGTGAATGAATTATTAGGATAGGTCATAGCCTCCAGCTGGTCGAAATACATTTGATTAGAACATTATCATAGGTACCTAAGCTCTGAACCTAACTCTGCTTCAGGGTTTAGGTATCTATCAGTTGATAGTCATATTTTAATATAAGTTCATAATTATTATATCCTGTATGGTTTTCTTAGCCTATAAATTGCAGCCAAGGTTAATTTTAAATTTTAAGTAGGTCCTTATAATTTTATTATTAACACTTGACTTGAATTTTATTAATAGTAGTTTTCTCTCTAAAACTTGGTAATAGACCAGTTACATACAAAGCTTAAAGAAAGTACTTGAAGTCATGTATATAGGGTTATTATGCCGGCAATACATTAAGGGAATGTGTAGAGAGGTCATTTGCAAACAAATGAATCCCATGCAAATAACAACTATTTTCGAGTAATTTAACATTTTATATTTTTTTGATGATATAGAACAACTTTGATAATTTATAAAAAAAATAATCTTTAAACCATAAAATAATTTTTAATAGTTTTTAAATCAGAGCTACAAATCGTTACAATTTTCATAATTTAGAGCAGGTTTTTTGACAAAAATGATCGATTTCTGCAAAAAAAATGGTTGCAAATAGGGGTCATATCTCCTACATCCCCTTTTAATAGATTGCAGACATATCAACATTATCCCTGTATTTATGTCGAAGCCAGCATAAAATTTAACTCTAAAAAAATATGTAAGTACTTAAATAGCGAATCATGGTAACACCAAATGCATTGCAATACGCTAGGCTTATAAAAAATTAAGTAAACACAACGCGAAATTCAAACAGACCGTTACCCACAAAACAGATGCTAATGGCACGTCAAATACTTGGCATAATAAATGACACCTTTAAGGCTAACGTATCCTGCGACAACAATCATAGGACGTAATGGCAATGCTTTCCAATTTGGCACAACAATACGAAACGATTTAGCGATAGAAAGAATGCATACAGTCGCTGGCTAAATCAGTCCTAAATAGGTCCTAATTCCCTCCATCACTCCTCATGGGAACCGTTGCGAATGTTGCGATTTCCTTCAGGGAGAATTGACGTGAGACTGGGAGTCAATTTGTCCAAAAGATCCTTCAAATGTGACCCGTGCGAAAATATTTCATACCATGCCGTAATCATACCAAATAGACATTAAATAACTTCAACCTTGGTGACAACAGTTATGTAACTTTAACGATTAAAATGACCATCTTAAATATATCTACCAACAATCCTTAAAAGGCGGTCGCAAATTCATTAAATCGACATCAAGATTAACCAGAGCCCAACGCCTAACGACTCACATCCTGTGCAAAGAAACGCGCAAAAATCCAAACATATTAATATGATATGAAGAAAAGGTTAATGTTTAACATTCATTGTACTTACACAAACAATTAATCCGGGACAATAGGGGCGGTATGCGTGTGAGTCACGTAAGACGAGACAGGCGCGAGCGCACCAAAATCGCGTTTGAACGCAACTTGAACGCGTTGTGAATGCTGATGTGAGGGGAGTTAGATCTAGCAACGGTTTAGATGGGATAGACCCGGTTTATTGATTATTCGATCGTGAATTATCTGATTTATTATGGGTTTTCTGAAGACATGATGTAGATGATGACACTAGTCAAGTTGTAGCTGAGAAAGAAGCTCTGCTAGTGTTTACTGTGAAAGTATCTTTGGAAAGTCTGTTACCAAAACGCTTCATATTATTGTAGCTTTAAATACATTCGCATCGTCCAAAAACATAACAACGTTGTATCACGAAAGAATATTTCCTTTATGGACAAATCAGCCGACCAGCTTATTCATGTGGGTAAGTAACAATTGAAATAGATTTGATGGAGTAATTGTATAAGAAAAGGACTCTAATTGTCATTTATATCCCCCTCGATTTCAATGAGCAGAGAAAGCAGCTATTTGATTTGCCTTTATGTTCAAATTCAGGTCCGCAAAAGAAATTGAGCTTTTAAAAAGTATTAAGTAGGTACTTTCTAAATAGCCGAAGCTATAAATTTAACAAGCAATGAAAAGACTACTTAGATTTTTATAGAGACGTCTTTTAATAAACTTAGATCCTCTCATGAAATCTCTCGGACTTAAAATTCCTTACCTAAGATCCATCCTAGCAAAAACTAAATCTCGATCGAATCACTTATCCAGGGTACCCTGAATCTATCAATTTTACGAGCTCCATAAAACGGCGCGTCTAAGAGACTTATAAATCTATCAGACATCAGATCCATGCACATGTCACCGATACTTGACGTAATGAGATACCGGTGCTATACTAGAGACCCACCTGCTATCGAGCGTTTTCGGATGACAGCGTTAATGGTACAAATGGTACAGGTTCCATTTTATGGGCCATTGGGTACATTGTGCGGTACAATTAGTGTTTGGTTTATGTACCGAAGTTAATTTATGGGTAGTGAATTGAGTTGTTAACTATTCAGTGCGATTTACGTATAATTTGGTGAGGCTCGAATGGTTGATCGCATTATAATGTGATTTTTACGTGAAGTCAAAAAAATCCTCTTTAGATTGTCACCAACAAAGATAACAATAAAAAGTAATTAAAAAAATTAAAAAACCCGACTGCGGTAAAAAACTTGAGTTAAAAAAACTGAAAAGCTAAAAACAAGCCCATTTTAAATTAAATAAATGTTGGAAGCAGGAGGGACCCATACCATTTTTATTATATTTTTAAATGGGTCCCGCCTGCTTCCAACACTTATTTAATTTAAAATGGGCTTGTTTTTAGCGTTTTCAGTTTTTTTAACTTAAGTTTTTTACCGCAGTCGGGTTTTTTAATTTTTTTAACTACATAATTTTTTTATTTTTTAGTTTCGGGTAAAAATCCAGCTTTTTAGTTTACAAATGTGAATTAAAGATTTCGTAGGTTTCTTGCTACGCGTTTTTTACGATTTGTCACTTCGAATTACTTTGAACCATATAAGTTGAATATATTTTTGTAATCACCTTTTAAAACCCTTTATTTTGATACCCCACTCGACAGGTTTTGAGAAAAAAAAAATTAAGACATAATTTGGCGCCAAAAATCCGCCATTTTCTTTTTTTTTATATATTGATGTACCCAGTGTCACTCTCACAGTAAATACGAATCTAACGACACCTCTCAAGCTAAAATCCATCAAGCCGTTCAGGCCGCAGAGCGTGCCAAACAATTATACATACATACATACTCTCGAAAAACATAACCCTCCTTCTGGCGCAGTCGGGTAAAAAGGTGACATAACTAATCTGTGTCAAAAAGATATTCAGCCCTGCTAGAAACCCAACAATCATTTTCGCAATGGACCTGGATTTTTATCAACCCACTTCCGATTTTGACAATCGAGATCTGATGCAGTTGTTTACGCTAATACAGCACAAAACCGGATTGATATTTTTAGCGCCAAGCTCGCAAAAAGTAACGGCAAGTTTTTGCGACCACTCCATTATTTAAATGTGTGTCATCATAAGTCCAAAAAAGCAAGTAGCATCCCAAATGTTGAACAAAAACATATGTTGTTCACTTGCGACTCTTACGAATGAGCAATGGGCACGAAAATCAATTGAATCATTTTTATTACGGTGAATTTGCTGATTGGATGACATTATTGGCGGAATGATGTTTTGACAGACATAATTGGACTTCCTCAGGTGACGGAAGGGGACTGAATGCGTCGATTGGCATGTAGGGACATGTGCGAATATCTCGCTTGTGCGTAGGTATCTATTAGTTTGAATATTGATGTGATTAAATGGTGTATGAAACCTTCCTGTGTCCACTGGCAGTACCACTGGTAATAATCTTCCTAATAATATGTAGACAGGAGTCAAGTCAACCTAAAATCAGAACCATGTAAAATAAAACTTGAAAATCCCAAACCAGTCGTTGACACGAGAGGCCGAACCACCTTCTTGAGGATATTGGTATAGAAATTCATGTTGGAGAAACTTCTAATTCAAAATGAAATCTCCAACAAAATTAATAAGGAGATATCTGCTCGCACCGGAAGATCTGTAAATATAATCAGCCGAGAAACCGATACGATATAAGACGACTAAGTAATTGAGTACATCTGGCATCCTGGCACGCACTACCGTGAGATATGTCGCGGATTTCGAGTGTCAAGCCAGTGTGGGCGGCAATATGCGAGAGTGGACCAGACGGAGTGACGAAGTCACTGCTAATATACCTAACCTCGACATTATCGAACGTGTGTCTGGGAAACTAGCTGGTCAGACACAGCTATACTGGAAGCGTTCCAGACTGCGTGCCTATGGCACCCACAGAATAGAAGATAGGCAGATTTAAGAAACAATAAATTAGTTGGATTGTGTGATGGATGACATACACAGAAAGGTACCTACACTACATGACGGCTGATACAGATGTATGGAAGATTGGAAGTAGAAGACATAGTGCTGCGCCGTCCCCAAATAAATAACGACTAGCTTCTGCCCGCGATTTCGTCCGTGTGAATTTTTTTGTTCCCCGGACCTACCCCGTCGAATCGCATCGCCTGCCCGTGCTATTACTTCGCTTTCGCCACTGATATTTATGATTTTCGCTTAGCGTCCTTTCTGACTTTTTTTCTTTTTGCTCGGCTCCAAGGGTCCCAGCGTGATGTTAAAATAGCCTATAGCATTCACTATCAAATGCTAAAAACAATTTTTCAAATCCGACTGGTAGTTCCAGAGATAATTAGCGCGTTCAAACTAACAAACTCTTCAGCTTTTATTTGTTATTGCTGAATGTGCCTGCTCTCACTTTAATCACGCCTGACGGAAAGCGATGGATGAGGACTATGATATGATAGCTTTTTTATTAGTATTGTAGATAGATAGATAGATAAGGGCAGAAAGAAGGATGATGACAGTTTATAGAAGACATTTTAAGCAGCCAAAGCATTACCGATGCCACAGTTCCATAAACTGATTGAGGTCTATTGGTGTATTTCAGCAAGAACCTCGTCAAGGAGTGTGCAATTCCGAGTGACGAGAAACTTTCACGCAAACACACACATTGTATATTTTGTCGTTTTTATTTTCGCTAAACTTCATAGAATTTGCGGAAGATCGAGTACTATTAACTAGAAGTGTTTGTAGTTCATTTGTACTCGAAGTCAAGTACATTAATTACAACCGACAATTATCAGCATACCACTAACATTCCTAGGAGTTGGACGGAATAACACATTAGGATCCAAAAGAACCTTGAGTTTAGAAGGCTGCTCATAACGGGCATATTGGCACAAGTCAATAGAGATCAACATCCTACGGCCTTTAGGGTGAGTTTCCACTGACGCGGAGCTGGGCGGCGCGGAGCGGAGATGTGCATGAATCGACAATCATAATGGTTGAAATCCTCATCGCGTCTTTGCCTCGTCTGTGATTGGACGATTCCTTCTCGTCTCCGCTCCGCTCCGCCCAGCTCCGCGTCAGTGGAAACGCACCCTTATCCACCAAATAGTTTTAGGGTTGCTGCAGCATGTCTTCTTCCATACACAGCTGATCAGCCGTCATTTCAATATACTCTTACTAGCTATATCATCTTTCACATCGACATCGACATGGATCAATCAAAATATTACCACCCTATCTCCGACACCCTACACCCTACCCACACCCGACACACCCTACACACATTATTCGACACCCTATGTTAAGGACGACCACTTAAAACTTTTTCACTACCAAAATTTTCCCACTTGTCTAGACCAGATCTCATAAAATGATCACAACATATTTCATCATAATGAAATCCACTGAACTACTATTATTAAGGCCACAAAATAACACGGTTCCTTATGAACCAGAAATAGATTTAAATTGTACTGCATGACCCGCGCTATCAAGACTTACTGTGACGATTGAATGCGAAGATTAGCTGGAACTATCTCTATTGATATTGTGTTAATTGCTAGTTATAGGTCAGCAGTGACGAGCCCCGAGTTTGTTCTAGTTAGCTGTCTGGGTTGCTAGGTTCTTTAATCAAAGGCCACAGTACGATGTTTGCGGCCTTTTGTAACCTGAAAAAATTACCAAATATTTTGTCAGTCGATATTTTAGGCCCTCATTTTGTAACTTATGTAAGTGACGGTTCGTTAAGTTCTCGCATACACAGGATAACTTTCTGCTTCCCATGCCTTGATTATCTTTCTTTTTTTTTGTCGGTATGGAAATCCTCATGGATTGACGATTTAGAGAAGCGCGCGTGGACGGGAGAGCACTCGTGATCTCCCTTTCCCTTTCTGCAGCTTCCTTCTGCGAGATAACTGTTTCGCAGAAGGATACCACTGCGTTCCACGAATCGGCGCTCCCAAGCGGCGGCCGGAAGCGACAGGTCGGCTCCGACTTCTGATACGACAGCAGGGCGCGGCTCCTCCCATGCGGCACACTCTGCCAGTGTATGCCGCGCCGTATCCTCCCGACAGTGGACGCAGTGGTGACACCGAGCGTCCAGCTCCCTGTTTATGCGACACAGGTCCTTCCCGAAGCAGCCATGTCCAGAGAGCACCTGCGTCGCTCGAAACGACAGGGAGCCGTGCCTCCTCCCGAGCCATCGTCGAGCACTGGCCGGATCGCCTAGATTGTATCCAGGTGTTAAGGTGCAAGAGCCTCTCCCGCCATTCCACCACCATATGCCTCGATTAACTAGCGCAACCTTGCAAGCCAATCAGAATGTTGAACGATCTCTGCAGATGCAGGCAAGCATGTGTTAGCGAACGACGAAGGTCGATTTTGTTTACACCGATTAAACAGGTTTTTGGTTCTAAGGTCAAGCATTGATTGGTATTAATTACGTCAGAAAAATATTTGTTGTCATATTTGGACTCTCAAAAGCACAAATCAAAGCAAAACGTAATCCGTACCGTGAATTAAGATTCATATACGTAAGCATAAACCTACTTACTAAAAACATTTGGAATGAGGGCATGAGAGCATTAATGATGGCATGTTTATTTGTAAGCACACCATCACAACTTTAACCTTAGAGTGGTAGACAGACAAATATCCACTTATAAAGTCCTTATACTAAAATGCTATAAAGACCTCCCACAAGGTGGACCGATGACCGTTTGAAGGCCGCAGGAATCCGCTGGGCGCGAGAATCCCTTGACCAGCCGGAAGTGGCGATGGCGGTGTTTGGGGGAGGCATATGTCCTTGTGTTTTTTTTTTTTCTTGAAATGATGATGTTGATGATAGTAAAAACTTTTTTACAAAAAAATACAACCGACTTCCAAAAACAACTACAAAGTGAAAAATAACTTTAATTTCGGAAGTCGGTGTCTAGTTAAATGTATTTTCGTTCTTTGCCACCGACTTCCGAAATTAAAGTTATTTTTCACTTTGTAGTTGTTTTTGGAAGTCGGTTGTATTTTTTTGTAAAAAAATTTTTATTTTTAACTTTTTAGTTGTGGAACCTACCCCACACAAATTCTAATACCACTACCTGCAAAACAAACTAGAACATCATCCATATAAAAGTGAGGAAAAAATACGTATTATTGAAGCTAACTCAAAAACTACCAAAGCAAAGTTAATCAATTTTATATGGGACCAACTGTGATGTATACCCTCTCGAATAAAACAAAAACAATCCAAATCGGTCCAGCCATCTTCGAGTAATCGGGGAACATACATAAAAAAAAAAATTAAAAAAAAGAAAAAAAAAAAGGTTCCGACGAATTGATAACCTCCTCCTTTTTGAAGTCGGTTAAAAAGGAGAACTGTATTTAGCATAATGGATGCATTTTCTCATTGGATTTTAGATCCAGTCCAACAGTAGCCAGAGGTTTTACTGATGTACAATCGAGGACATTTGCGGTGAACCACTTTTCGACCTTATTATTAAGGTAATAAGGTTGAAAAGTGGTTCACCGCAAATTTCTTTGATGGTACCTGAGCAAGCAACCACAGACCAGTCAATAAAGGGGTTGTAGAGTGCGTGAGCAGGGACCTAAGCGATTCCTTCAGAAACTTGTTCAGGGTGCTTCGGAAGCTTCCAGGGTCGCGGGTTGTTCGAAAGAGATACCGTGGCCTTGGCACAGGCAACTGAAGGAACACGGGTGGGTTTTAGTCAGTAAAAGTCTGACACGGCCTCCCGCTCCGCCCAGAGCGGGAGAAGTCATTTCATGATTTCCCATTCACAAAAATAAAAAAGGGTACCTACTCAGGAAGTGAACATAATGTTCTCTACACCCCCTTCTTTTGGGTCATTCGTTGACTGAACTACCATACCATAATAAAAGTTCACAACACACACATAAACATAATATCACGACTGTTTGCCCCGTAAGGTTAGGCAGGGGTGTGACTATATAGTACACCCAAAACACCCAAATATGCAGTGATACGATATTAGTTTAATGGGGTATTGTATTACAATAAATATTTTAGTAAGTACTAAATCATCTTCCTGCCCTTATCCGGGTCGGCGCAACACGTTTTCTTCTTCCATTCTCCCCTGTCAACCGTCACGCTATCATTCACTCCCTTCTCTTTCATATCATTCTTCACACAATCCATCCATCTATTCTTTGGCCTTCCTCTTCCTTTCCATCCATCAACATGTTGTATATTCATCAATCTTTTAGTCACATGCGTTTAGTCCAACATTTCAGCATTATAATTTTTTTTTTTTTACTACACAAATAAATATTTCAACATTTCTTTTAGTAAAATTAATTGATTAATCAAAACAGAGAAATAATTGACAACTGTTTCCGATGTTCCTGTACCCTCTTTATATGCTTACAGTTTTTATTTACTGCATTCTCGTCATACCAGCAAACAATATTCAGGTATGACAGAGCCAACGAAACCTATGATGGACCTCATGTATTAACTGTAAGTCGACGTTCACACGGACGTAAAATTCCCCGGCGATTTTTTTTGCGCACTGGATTTTCAACACTCTGCTTAACGCCGAGAGTTGAAAATCCAACAGACGCGCTGGGATGCACTCTATAGTTGTTAGGTTGGATTCTCAATGCACGGCTCAACACCGAGAGTTGAAAATCCAGTGCGCAATAAAATCCCGTCACGATATATTTACGTCCGTGCGAACGTCGGCTTATTACAAAAATAATAACCTATACTTAAGTATAGGTTATTATTTTGTCAATAAGTAATAATAACAGGCATTGCCCACTATTAAATTGTAGTAAACTTTATAAATAGTTTTATAATTATAATATGGATGTTATTATGTTAGGATGGGTAGGTAGTATCATAATAATTATATTTCCCTGTAAAGTTTCCTTGTTTTTACTGATACTTCAGCATCCAATTTCCATGGTTATATTATGTTTGAGATTTATGAGGCAAAATTAACCTCATTAGCTTTAAGTAAAGTCAGTACCTTACTCTAATTGGAACTTTAAAGTTATAAAATAAACCATTACCAGTATCACACACACTTTAAAGCGACAATAACCGACTTTTAATGATTTTGAACTGAAGATCATGTCTAAACGAATAGTGTTAATGATTTGGAAAAAATATATATTAAATTAGAGCATTTTCTTCATAATTTAATTTATAAACATTTTAGATTATGATTTTATTAGATAGTGTAATTAATTTGTAAAGTTATGTCCAATGCGGATAATAAACTGAGAATCACGCAACATATTTTTTATGAAACCTTCACCATTTTAAAGATTATTTATTTATTTATCTTTTAGTAAACGTGTTTTAATTAAATATAAACTTAACTAGCACTTGCCGCGCAACTTCGCCAGCATGGACGTCGAATATCCCACTGGAGCAAAAATCCTTCCTTATTTCTTGTCTACATTATAAAGGGAATGTCTGTGCAAAATTTCACCTTCCTAGGTCCAATGACTTGGGCTGTGCGTTGATGAGTTAGTGAGTCAATCAGGACTTCTCTTTTTATAAATTTTATGTATAATAAATTAATAATCCGTCTAATTTGGGACAGCGCTTCTTGATGGGCGAGTCCTATTACTAGCTGAACATACGACGCTTTGTGTGAGCTCAGCCCAGAACACGCAAGCTAATCACTCAAGGCCATTGACATAATATCTGCATCTTAATATGCCATCTCTTTTACTATAATGTCCGTCCAACCTTGGGACCGTACTGGACCGAGCATACTGAGAGTTGCAGAGAACAGAGCACAATGGAGACAGTTGGAGGTGGCCTATGCCATAAGACACACTGAACTATGGGACATCTTATGATTTTCTTTTAGTCCAAATGCTTCTTGCTAACAAACAATATACCCAAACCAAATTATGGAAATAAACGGCTTTATATAATGTGAGGAAACAAAAAATTATTTAATTGACTATTCAAATTCAAGCGAATCTCAAAAGAGAAAACCATGAATGAAAAAACATTTATCCTGGAATACGGCAAATAATACTAAGTACCTAGGCCCCAAGATAATTATTTGTCCTATTCAAGTTTATTTATATTTTACTGTACACCAGAAAACACAGCAAAAAAAAATTTGCACTACAAAACATACAATGATGTTTACATGTACAAGTTATGATGAACTAACTACTACAATTATTTGTATTCATAAAAGACAGTTGCTAAGTATGTGACTAATCATTGGCATATATTTTACTTGACCTTAAACTGCATACAATCAATTATAGTATACATGCACATACATCATCACAATATCGGGTATTTTTGTCTAGGAAGAAAATAGGATAGTATTATAAAATTGCTATAATCCTGAATCTTTTGACATATTGTATTGGACAGGACTATATTGATAAGTTTAGAAAAGTGAGACATCGCAGAAAGTATAAGGCGTTATTGTATATTTTGTAGCGTTAAATTTATTTTATGCTATTTATTTTCTGGTGTGCAATAAAGTATCTATAAATAAATAAATATATTTATTTTCAAAATATTCCACTAACACATATTTTTTTAATTTACAATTTATTTTTTTTATATGAGAAACATTCTAAAATGTAAAAAGGAGTATTGCATCTTAATAATAGACCAGGCATGAATAAAAAAACTTTTAGATGTTTTTTAGAAGTTATAGGTACAGACAGCATTGCAAGTGTAATGCCGAGATAAAAATCAATTATCTCTCAGCCAACTATTGATCAGTTACTAATCACTATTGAGTACAATAAGAACTAATAAGGCTACATAAAATACAAGAACAACCTTGTTAGTGAAAATATTTAAAAATGTGCTCATACTTAATCACTTATGACTGTGCATTAAATAATGTTTACATACAATTTTAATTTTCCTACATTCAACTTAACTCATTCCAATGTCAAGTAAGATACTTTATCTCCTAATGTGACATAAGGAAAACACGATAAACTCTTTATTTATAAAAGAATTATTACGCCCAGTACATTTTTATCTATGATAGTTAATCAGCTCATAACATTAATCAATACAATAGTGACATTATTTGTATAAAAAAGGATCGAGTAATAACATAACAGGCTCGTCGTTCATTAGAGCATTATGCATAAGTTAGCAATGGACTTATTTAATCACAACTTTGGGGAGTGGCCAGTGACAACAGAATAAACGAAAATGACATTTAGACAACCTAGTTCTAGTAAATTGAGGACTGTTTCTAACAGGATAACTGTTGGTGAAGCTGTAGGCAGTACATAGCACGTCTGATACAATGTTTATATTTATCACTTCTCAGCGGGAGGTAACTACATGATTACTATTCGACACCAATACATCTAGTTTCATTAAAAAGAAGCGGAAATTGAATAGAAATACTCACCGATAGCGTAGACTTCTCCATCTTCGATTTTGCGCCAAACAGTCATTGTGATAAACACACGATTATTTAATTATTTTTTTTATTGAACAAACATTGAGTAGCTCGTCATTTTTATCAATCCAATTTGACAAATTGTGACACCAGCCAGCGTGACAGTGGATGCAGTGTTGCCATTCTACGATCTGATTTGAAGTTGGTAGCTATTAGCAGCTGAGCGCTACATCGCTGTAAAGTGCTTTTAATTTCATGGCCTCAATCTGAATCAAAATGATTATGATTGTTCAATGAAAAGAAGAATATTGTAATTTGTTTATAATACTTTAAAAAATAGGAATAATACAGTAAATGAAAAATATCAAAATCAATGGGAATAGCGGATCTGAAATAAGCAGACAATAATTTATTTAAACCTACTTTAAATTCTTCAATAAAACTCAGACCTAACAGAAAATTAAAATCGCGACGAGTCGCTAGTATAGATAAGTTGTGTTTCGGTATTGGTGTGAGAAAATAAAAATCATTTGTATCAACAATATTCTAAGCAATTAGAGGTCGGGAAAGAATACAATAAGACAGGCTATAATGTCTTGTAAGTATTATTTCTGATAACAATAAACAATATATTTTAACATGGTTGGATTATCTTAAGATGTGAGTCGTTGTGGCATGCATCATTTAATTATGTATGTACGTATATTTTTGCCCGACTGCGGCGAAGCCCAAAAGGAGGGTAATGTGTTTGACCTGTATGTATGTAAGTATGTATGTATGTATTTATGTATGTATTAGGTCTTTACCTATGAAATTGCCGTTCTGCAGTACCTACTGGCCATTTCAAATCAAAATAATTTTTGTTTGGCTAAGGATTCTAATATCAAATTAATTTTATTTTAAAAACATGGATTTTTTTTCCAAAAGTAGTCATTTGTTTATTGATTAGTGTTACATTTTCATCGCATTTCAATCTTTTTCGTCATCATGGATACGTTAAAAATTCGACTAATTATGGAATATGAGTACCGTCGTGGCAGCAACGCGGCACAAGCGGCACGCAACATCAACGACGTTTACGGAGCTAACACTACAAACCAACGCACCACTTGTTATTGGTTTGCTCGCTTCCGTTCTGGAAATTTCGACCTGAAAAATGAACCTCGCGGTCGTCCGAAGACTTTGGTCGACAATGACGAATTAAAGGCGATTGTGGAAGTTGATGATACACAATCTACGGCTGAATTAGCAGCAGCTTTCGACGTTAGCGTCAAAACAATATTGGTCCATTTGCGTCAAATTGGCAAGGTAAAAAAGCTAGACAAATGGGTGCCCCACGAACTCAATGATCGCCAGCGCGAAGTACGCGTCGAGACGTGCCTTGCACTGCTCAACAGACACACAAATGAAGGAATTTTGAACCGCATTGTTACCTGCGATGAAAAATGGATTCTGTTTGATAACCGCAAGCGCTCAGCAAGTTGGTTGGATCCTGGTTCAGCACCTAAACAATGCCCTAAACGAAAACTTACCCCTAGAAAAGTGATGGTCACTGTTTGGTGGTCTAGCGCCGGTGTGATTCATCACAGCTTCTTACCAAACGGGGTGAGCATTACTTCAGATGTGTACTGTGAAGAACTAAACACAATGATGGAGAAGCTGGCACATCTCCAACCAGCATTGGTCAATCGCTCGTCTCCGCTGCTCCTGCACGACAACGCGCGACCTCATACTGCACAGCAGACGGTCTCCAAGTTGCAAGAACTGGGGTTGGAAGCTCTCCGTCATCCGCCCTACTCACCAGACCTTGCGCCTACAGACTACTACTTTTTCCAGAATTTGGATAACTTCTTGGCGGGAAAAAAATTCAATACCCGAGAGGCAGTACAAAATGCGTTTGAAGAATTTGTTGCCTCCCGTCCAGCTGATTTCTTTAAGAAGGGCATCAATAAACTGCCACTGCGTTGGCAAAGATGCATTGATTGCATGGGTGATTACTTCGATTAATACAAATAAAAAATGCATGAAAAAAATTCGTTTAAATTTTTTCATACAAAACGGCAATTTCATAGGTAAAGAGCTATTATGTATGTATGTCCGTTTCTTTGTTCCCTCGTAACTCCTAAACGAATGAACGGATTTTGATAAATTATACGTCTTTAGATTTGTCTTGGTAGCGCAAGTGTCACTGGCTACATTAAAATAAAAAACAAAGTAAAATGGCGGATTTGAGGTGCCATATTATGGAGATCGAAATTTATTTTTCTTCCAATACCATCAAGTGGGATATCAAAATGAAGGGTTTTAAAAGGTGATTACAAAAATATATGCAACTTATATGTTTAAAAGTAATTCAAAGTGACAAATTGTAAAAAACACGTAAAATTGGCTATTTTTGTGCACTTGATCCAAAAAAAATACTCTCACGACCAAAACGCCTTGCAAGAACTAAATCTTCTGCGAAATCTTTCACATTTGTAGACTAAAAAGCTGGAAATAAAAAAAAACTAAAAAAACCAGACTGCGGTAAAAAACTGAAAAGCTAAAAACAAGCCCATTTCAAATTAAATAAAAGTTGGAAGCAGGCGGGACCCGTTCCATTTTTATATTTTCTAACTCAAATGGGTCCCGCCTACTTCCAACTTTTATTTAATTTAAAATGGGCTTGCTTTTGGCTTTTCAGTTTTTTACCGCAGTCGGGTTTTTTAGTTTTTTTAATTACTTTGTTTATCCAACGTTAGCCTCGTGTTCCTCATTTTATGGAGGAGTACATGATGTATTAACGTTGTAAGTACTTACCTACATATTAAAAATAAATGCACAGACTATTAGTGGAATAAATGTCTTCTTCGTTTTAAGAAAAATAATAATGATAAGTAATAAAATTGTCTAGAAAAAATGCGCTGAAAAAATACCTACCTAAATATTGCATCTGGCAATTAAATCACAAGTAGGTACAGCTAAGAAATATTATTTCAAATTTTTTATTACCGTACCCGACTGCAAATAGTTATTGTTTGTTTTTGTTTTTTAACCAGTAGGTATTTGGTTTTTGTTTAACTGCTGATAAGCAAAATTAATTAGTATGGACAAGCAAACGTGATAAACAAAAGCGAGTAACTTTACGAGATTATCGCATTTGAAATCAGATAAGATTTTTATGAAAATTGGTGGAAGCATTAAAAAAACAGGTACATAAGCATCTACCTTTAAACCAGGTGATCCTGTGGTCTTACATTAAATAGTCTTGGTCTATGTAATGTAAGACCACAGGACACACTTTTCGAAATGGCAGTGTCTGTCTGTTGCCAGACATTTTTTTTTTTCGTGGCTACTACACCTATTATATATAAACGTAGTTAATCAAAATAATTCCCACATACAAAGTCGCGCAGTAAGTAGGTGAATAATACTATCACATTGAATAAACATTGGCTCCGATAAAACCTCTCCCATCCATCTCTATCCGAGAGGCAGGATACGATATTATCATAGACAACAAACAATTTGAACTAGAAATTCAACCATAGTCGTAACTTATCACTAAAGATAAAAAGCCGTTATCTGCGGTGACAGCTGCATAATAATTTTTATTTTTTGGATAAAAGTAAATAATACTTGTCTATTAATAACTAATTTTTGAAATAGTTTGCCCCCAGTTATCTTTGGTTTTTATCTAAACTAAACAATGTTCTCTTTACTGCCATTCGATGGCGCGATTTTTTTATTTAAGCAGTAGGTGGTTCTACTGAAATTTTTAGAATGTAAAAGCCATGGGCCTCTTCTAAAATAATGGTATGGTCCGTGGTCTTAATAATAATACCAGCCTCAAAGGCAAAGGCCTCTTGTCATACAGAGAAGACACGACCATATTGATTTGCTCAAGACGGGTTGGCGATTTCTGACTTATTATATTTTCCTTCACCGATGTAGGTACGTAATGTTCATGTATCAGAAAGGTGTTGTACAGACCATCAAACTGAACAACTTTGTCCATGGGGCTAACATCGTAGTCGAGAAAAAAATACCAGTTGTCCCGTACAAAGCTTCAATACCTACTCGACCCAAATCTATAGAACATAACTTTTGGATTCACATGTCACATGTGTGAACTACACACATGTTGAGTAGGGTGGTTATAAAACGGTAAGTACTAGTATGTAAGTACCAATTGTTTATGTTATGTTATCGTTTATTTTTTTATTTTTATTCTTACTTCATGCCTATTTTTGCATACTTAACTGCTATTTTAAGGTTCAACGACATTAAAAGTGCGTGGTTGAACACAGTGAGTTCTTGAAACCGTCAGGGTACCTACAAATTAATTATAGTACCTACTTATTAGATCAGCCTTATCAGCAAAAAACATTCTGCTCATCATCTGCCTAGCCTTTTCCCAACTATGTAGGGGTCGGCTTCCAGTCTAACCGGATGCAGCTGAATACCAGTATTTTACATGGAGCGACTGCCTATCTGACCTCCACAACCCACCTAACTGGGTAATACGATACCTTATGATACTTTCGGGCTTCTGACGACCCGTAACGACTGTCAAAGATCCACGAATGACAGATGACAGCCGGGACCAACGGCTTAACGTGCTTTCCGAGGCACGGAGGAGTCTCGGTATGTAAAGATGGTCACCCATCCACGGACCAACCCCGGCAAGCGTAGCTTAACCTGGTCGATCGACCCATGCGGCTGTTATTACTTAGCCACGAGCTCCTCAGCTAAAAACATTCTGCTCTGCTTCTTTTATTTTTATTGTTTACCATCCCTATCTAATTGTGGTTACTGTTAGCTCGTCTCATATACCTCTTAGACCCAAAATTAATAGGTGTCAGAAAAAGCTGGATTTAGTCCAGAGAAGTCGTGAAGAAATACCTCCGAATTTAGACTGTCGCTTAGGTAGGTACTGTGAGGGCTCGAACCTCACAGTAGGAGATTTACTAAATAAACAAAAAAATAGAGGGACTCTATTTAAATGGGGCTGAAGCCCTGTATATTTTAAGCTTCATATAAATTATAGGTAATTCACACTCCTACTAAATTAGTTCTACGCGGAGCCCTCCCCAGATTCTATCTGTCATCCTATGAAGAAAACGAGAATCGTTTTCTTGATAGAAGATATTCCATATTTGAATGATTGAATGTCAGCCAGTATTATATTAACGAGGCTTGATCAAAGCATCAATCCTTTACATGAGCTACGCCCCCTTTGAATAAAAGTCTTGCAGTAGTCCACTTCTAAATAAGACTTTTATTCAGACCAAGACATTCGATCATACAAACCAAACCTACCTATCCCTAATAGGTATGTAACCTACCTAACACCGGGAAAGGGAAGACATCTGGGGAATTGTACTTGTAGGTACAGGCTAAGCTCTGGACAAACGAATCGTAAAAATCTAACTCTATTGTTAAGTGTCAGTCAAGTTAACAGTTATACGTGCCAATGTGCACTCAAAAATAACACATTTATCCAGTCTGAGCCCCGTCAAACAAAACCCGGAGGCAAAAGGATGACGTGCCCCCTGCGATAACAATATGATGTGATGATTCACATCAGCCCAGAAGGGGTTGAACAAACTAAAGAACTCAACATCGTGATTCATTAATCCATCGGACAGTATTGAGCCAGAGGGAGGAATATGTCAGGAAGTTAAAATTCTATCGCCGAACCTAATCTCGTGATCAATCTCCAGTACCTAAGTTCAAAAAAAAATATCGCGTAAAGTCAACACTGAACCTTCACGTATTACTACTGGTCCATATTGACCAAACTGTGGATTCTCAGATAAATAAACTGCACCAATTGTGTCAACTCAACACACTTTGCAAGGACTATGTCCCGTCAGCAAAGCTAATTGCCAAAACTGAAAGTAGATACATGCCAGAAATAATTTGATACGCCCGATGGGGGGCGTCTCCCTAAGACCTGCGAACAACTGGAATGGCGTTTTGCTTTTCCGCTAGTGAATATCCATTATGAGGCCGCTCCGCCCACGGCAACCTAGTGGATACCTACAGCTATAAATGAGACATCCCAGATTATTGGTGGTTGCCTTATACCGACCCCAGTACGAATGCTGTAGGTATCCACTGACTGGCATTTCGCCTTTAGAAATTCGTAGGACCATAGCCAGAGGCATTGAGAGAGCAAAGCTACAAAGCTGCTGACTCTCGCCACCCAATGCACAACTACGTCTCAGAGTGCCTTAAAAGTTTTCTTGGGTGTGTGGGTTCAGCTAATGGCAACGCCTCTACAGCTAGACGTGATCTCTGGCGAGAGCTGCTTAACCTCCTGAAAGGTTTATCGAGCCATCCGAGAGCCTTCCACCTGGAAAGCGCTCCCCTGGCCGATTTCGAAATCCCTATAGACATATAACGAACTCAAGTCGGCCGTAGCAAAGAGAATCTCCACAGATGGGGGTTTAGGGACGACTCGGACAGTCGGATCTCAAGTGTACCTATATTATGCAACGTCTCTCCGCAGACAATGGCCGGATGGCCCACCACCGATATCCCCTGTTCCCTTTACGTCGAATCGTAATAGGTTATTGTTATTGTGCTGCAAGGATACCAATGTTTACGCTTTCCGTCATCCCTTTACGTCGAGTTTGGAAAAGTACAGTCAAAACAAAAATAATAAGCACACAATTTTACAAAAAATTACATTTATTTCACACTAGCTTTTGCCCGCGGCTTCCCCCGCGTGGTTGTTGGAATATATCCCACGGGAACGTACTAGCGGGATTAAAAGTTCGTACCCTATGGGATAATCCAGATAAACAACGTATTAATTCCGTAATACATTGTTTTCATATAGGTAACTCTATTGGTTTACGCGGCGTTCCCATTGTAGTTGGCATGATTTTTTCAGACATCTTTAACAACCATCGTCATTTTTCAACCAATTTACACAAAATAATTAATGAATTTTACACCTTCCTCATGAATCACTGCGTTCATTGGTACAAACCGTATGAAAATCCGTTAGGTAGTTTTTGAGTTCTCGCGTTCAAATAGACAGACAAACGCGTTTGTCTGTCTTGTTTAGTTAAAATTTTAAATATGGTCACGCTCTAATAAAAGATAACTTTTGACCGAGTGGATCGATTTTAATTAAAAAATAAAGACTAAATATTCCATCACTAACCATGACATTTCCAATCCTATAAATCACTTAGAAAGAGGTATCTACACATAAATTTTTATGTTATTTGTGAATTTTAAAATGTTTTACCCCCTTAGGGGATGATTTAAAAAAAATGCTGCTCTGCATCCAGTCTGGACCAGCTACTCTTTTGACTTCGTCAACCCAACGTTTCACTTGTCGTCCTTTGCTCCTTTTTCCCTCCCTTGGGTACCACTCTGTTATTATCTTTGTCCATTTCTCTTTTTCCTCTCTTAACATTATGACATATCTATAAGCCCGCCGCATATCATATAACATATCTATAAGTACATAATTATCTTCTCTTCTCAATTCGTCGAAAATGTTCCCCGATTACTCGAAAATGGCTGGACCGATTTGGATTTTTTTTTTGTTTGAAAGGGTTTACCTCCCAGGTGGTCCCATGATCATCAAGTCAGGATCTGATGATGGGATCCTGGAGAAATAGAGAGCTCTTACAATTTTTTAAGCACACTTGAAGCGATTTGGATAGTTTTTAGAAGAGTACTTTCTCGGAGTGGTCCCATTTCAATTTGGTGAAGATCTGATGAAGAACTTCTGAGATAGGCAACGGAACTCCTCAATAAATGATAGCAAATGGACTGGGATTGCTGAAATTTCATGTCTGTTTATTGTTTACACGAGTTCATAACAACATCACGTCGGTACGCTGTGAAGGGGGGAGTAAGTACATCTAAACCACTAAAAAGTGAAAAATAAAAACTTTTTTACAAAAAAACTTTTTTTCAAAAAAAAAACAACCGACTTCCAAAAACAACACTACAAAGTGAAAAATAACTTTCATTTCGGAAGTCGGTGTCTAGTTAAATGTATTTTCGTTTTTTGCCACCGACTTCCGAAATGAAAGTTATTTTTCACTTTGTAGTGTTGTTTTTGGAAGTCGGTTGTATTTTTTTGAAAAAAAGTTTTTATTTTTCACTTTTTAGTTGTGGTACCTACCCCACACAAATTGTAATACCACTACCTGCAAAACAAACTAGAACATCATCCATATAAAAGTGGGGAATAAATACGTATTATTGAAGCTAACTCAAAAACTAGCAAAGCAAAGTTAATCAATTTTATATGGGACCAACTGTTATGTATACCCTCTCGAATAAAACAAAAAAAATCCAAATCGGTCTAGCCATCTTCGAGTAATCGGGGAACATACATAAAAAAAAAAGAAAAAAAAAAAGGTTCCGACGAATTGAGAACCTCCTCCATTTTGAAGTCGGTTAAAAATACAACCGACTTCCAAAAACAACACTACAAAGTAAAAAATAATTTTAATTTCAGAAGTCGGTGGCAAAAACGAAAATACATTTAATCAGACACCGACTTCCGAAATTAAAGTTATTTTTTAACCGACTTCAAAAAGGAGGAGGTTATCAATTCGTCGGAACCTTTTTTTTTTTTTTTTTTTTTTTTTTTTATGTATGTTCCCCGATTACTCGAAGATGGCTGGACCGATTTGGATTATTTTTTTTTTGTTTGAAAGGGTATACTTCCCAGGTGGTCCCATGATCATCAAGTCAGGATCTGATGACGGGATCCTGGAGAAATAGAGAGAACTCTTCCAATTTTATAGGCACACTTGAAGCGATTTGGATAGTTTTTGGAAGAGTACTTTCTTGGAGTGGTCCCATTTCAATTTGGTGAAGATTTGATGAAGAACTTCTGAGATAGGCAACGGAACTCCTCAATAAATGATAGCAAATGGACTGGGATTGCTGAAATCTCATGTCTGTTTGTTGTTCACACCAGTTCATAACATAACATCACGCCAGTACGCTGTGAAGGGGTAAGCACATGTGAACCACTAAAAAGTTAATAATAAAAACATTTTTACAAAAAAATACAACCGACTTCCAAAAACAACACTACAAAGTGAAAAATAACTTTAATTTCGGAAGTCGGTGGCAAAAACGAAAATACATTTAATCAGACACCGACTTCCGAAATTAAAGTTATTTTTCACTTTGTAGTGTTGTTTTTGGAAGTCGGTTGTATTTTTTTGTAAAAATGTTTTTATTCACTTTGTAGTGTTGTTATTGGAAGTCGGTTGTATTTTTTGTAAAAAAGTTTTTTTTGTGTTTTACATAATTTTTCCGCATCTTTAAACTTAATTATACTTTTTATTTCTTATAGTCTTACTTTAGCTCTTCTCTTGACACCAATTACACTTCTTTCTATACAATTTTGATATACCTACGTTTATTTTATGGATTAGTTGTTCTGTTAATGCCCATGTTTGGCAACCATAGGTCAAGCACGGCAGTATACATATTTTATAAATTTTTCTCTTGTCTTTGATTGGCATGTCTCTGTTCTTCATCACTTCGCTAAGGGACCAAAATCTCTTCCAAGTGTTAGCTGTCCTTCTATCGATTTCTTTATGCATAAGTACTTAGTATTAGTTGTAGAAATAAACTGTCCTAGGTAAATGTAGTCTTCTACGTAGTCTATTGGTTCCCGATTTACTGTGATACTGGTCTGTGAGGAATTGGTCATAATTTTGGTCTTTGTCGTGTTCATTGACAGCTCTGCTTTTGCACTTTGATCTGATAATTGCTGCAGCATTTGCTCTAGCTTTTTTGGGCACTCAGAAAACAGAATCAGATCGTCTGCAAAGCGTAGATGGTTTGGATCACAAAACAGATAAAGAGACCTCTTTAACTTTTCTGTGGTTTGGATAGCATTTTTAAAATCGCTCGTTTCGTTGTAAACCATAGCAATTATAGTAAGGGTGGTTTTTTTAAGTAAAATAGTGTCTAATAGCTGTAGTACCTACTAGTACCTAATATTTCATCTTAATACTTGCTTATAGACAGAGAATTCTACGAAATATAGAGGTACTAATAACAAAATGTGGTAAGAGTAAAATAATAGAGTGAATACATCATTTATTGTACTTGCGGCACTCGATGTAAAGGGAATAAAAGCGAGGAAGAAATCATATGCTCGAAGTAGAGGGTATAAAAGCGAGGAAGAAATCATATGCTCGAAGTAGAGGGTATAAAAGCGAAATGACTCTCACCGCCGTACGTAAAGGGAACATACTGTCATTCCTGGTCATTGAGCCTCCCCACCAATTAATACAGATAAGCAAGTACTGAACCCTTTTTTTTTTTTTTTTTGTGGATGGGAAATCATCAAATGACTTCTCCCGCTCTGGGCAGAGCGGGAGGGCGTGTCAGACGTTTACTGACTAAAACCCAACCGCGTTCCTTCAGTTGCCCGTGCCAGGGTCACAGTATCTCTTTCGAACTACCCGCGACCCCAGCGGCATCGGCCCTATTGGACCCCGTCACTGCTGACATCTCTTTGAGGCGCGCGTGAAACACAACGCGCCGTCGACCCGGGCCTGGTCCTTACCGGACGGCGAGCTGCCCATTACTCGTCGTCCGCAAGCCCGCGCCTACGGTGGCCGGGAATCGGCGATAGATTCCTGCCGCCCAGGGCGTCTCCTGCGGCGGCTAGGGGCGCGAGGGCGCGGCTGTTGCCTCTGCCTAACGCGTTCCGCCTCCTCCTTCGCGAGCAGTCCTAGGTAGGTCTCTAGGTGCTTATTACGGTAGGAAGCTACGAGTATGTAGGTAGGTACGAGCAATATTTTATAGTATATATGCAATATACCTATATAAATATTTTTAATCACATTCTCGATAACGGCTCTAACAATTTCGATGAAACTTGCAATACGGGGGCTACTTGCTTGGTTTACGGGTGCAAAAAATCGATCTAACTGGGTCTCACCTGGCAAAATTCGTTTTCTCCGTATTTTCTCGCAATAAAAGTTCCGGTTCGCAATGATGCCGCCGCCGCCGCTATGCATACCTACTTTTTAACCGATAAGTTGAAAAAAGTTAGTGTGTAGTGTTTATTTTTTTCAATTTTAGAATAAATTGAAACCTATTCAATATTACTGATATAAAAAGCTTCAAAATTGTGGCGCGTAGACGGTGGCGCCACGCCAAAAATAAAATTATATCAATGCCGAATATTTTTTTTTACACTGGAAATGGTTTACAAATATTATTGCCAGTGTATGAACCATATTCGACATTGATTTACTTTCATTTTAAGGCAAAAAGGCTAATATTCGGGTGACGCCACGCGGCGTCTCCGGGCAACACCGGTACTTGAGGGGAGATGTTTACCATAGAGCTTTAAAACTTTGTCTTTCGATAAATCTCGATTAGTTTTTCCAGGCGCCATCTATTGATGTGAATATTAATTATCAACTGACATAGAAAAGCCTTTTTGCTGTCTTCCATTAAATTATCTAAATAAGTTAAACATAAACACATAGTACGGTCATCAGCAGCAGAAGTCGGTTAACACTGCTACTTTTTGACACCATCGAAATTAACACAAAATGATTGATAAACTGCTTTTTATTTGTTTAACTGTTAAGAGTTAAGTTCTTAAAATTTTAAGTACTTCTGTTCCGATTTGAATTAAATATTTCACTTGCTACTATGTTTTAAAAGGTTATTGGTTTTTTATACATTTGGTGGTTTGATGAGAAATTAGAACTGGTGACAAACTTAGGTTTTACAAATTCGACAAGACTGTTTAGGCATCGTTCTTTTGCCTCTCCATTGACATAAACCGAACCAACGTTTTTGGCGCCAACAAAAACGATAGCGTATCTGACAACTACTAACAGTTAAAACTCTTTTTGTGCGTAATTTATGAGTTCAAGCAGTAACAAACAGTTATTTCTCTTCGCTGATACATTTTTTTTTTAAAGTAGATAGATCCTTGTACAAAATTGATCTAACTACATATGTCATAATAGGTTGGGGAAAAAGTTTCTTCGCATTTTTTAAGAAAATTCAAAACATTTTTTTATATACATTATTTACATTTATCTAAAGTATGTAGGTACCATTTTGTTCGATAACTTTTTGCCATCTTGTAGGTAGGGACATGATCCCATTGCTATAGAAATTTTGGGACTTCTGATCAAAATACCGCGACAAGTGGTTTTGGCAGTCCTCTCGTGATGTTAACCTGACACTGCCTAAAGAATTCTGAAGACACCGAAACAGGTGGAAATTTGAAGGTGCAAGGTCAGGACTATACGGCGGATGCATTAACACCTCCCAGCCAAACTCTCTTAATTTTTGCTGAATGGCTAAAGATGTGTGAGGTCTAGCGTTATCATGATGAAAAACCACACCCCTTCTGGTGATTAATTCCGGCCACTTTCTCTCAACTTCTTGCTTTAATCTCATCAGTTGTTCGCAGTAGAGTTCAAAATCGATGGTTCTGCCTGGTGGTAACAGCTCATAATGAACAATGCCCTTCCAATCCCACCACAAACACAGCATCACCTTGTTGCGAGTTAACCCGGGTTTCGCCACAGTCTGTGAAGCCTGACCGGCCTTTGACCACGACCCTTTTTCGCACGTTCTTGTCGTACGTGGTCCACTTTTCATCACCAGTTATCAGCTTCTTCAAAAATGGTTCGGTTTCATTACGTCGTAATAAAGAATCACAAATGAGTACACGGTTCATTACGTTTCTTTCAGTGACCTCGTGAGGTACCCAAATATCGAGCTTTTTTGTGTACTCAGTTTTTTTCAAATGCGCCAAAACTGTTTTGTGGTCAATTCCCAAGTTCTTCAGCTACGTCGTAACTACTAATACACCGATCTTGCTCCATTTTTTCAAAAATGGCATCCATTTTATCCGTAATAGGGCGACCAGAGCGACGTGCATCTTTGACATCAAAATTTCCGGATTGAAAACGCTTAAACCAAATTTGTGCTACTCTCACAGACACTGCACTGGGTCCATAAACATCGCAATTTTTTTTCGCGGCTTGCGTTGCATTTTTACCTTTTGGTGTAGTAAAATTTTAAAATGTATCGAATTTCTTCATTAGATTCACCCATCTTGACAGTACGAAAAATAAATGAAAGTCACACATTTTCCTAATTTGAATTTGGAATTATGCTCTTTAAAATTTAAACTTTCAATGATACCAAAACCATCCAGATACAAATAGTATAGCCAAAGAGATTTTATGTTAAGTTCATACATACTATAATGCGAAAAGACTTTTTCCCCAACCTAATATTTCTGGGAAAATTCGTTTTCTCTATTTTCACCCGAGCAAAGCTCGGTCGCCCAGGTACTGTAAATAAAAATAAAAACTTTTTTACAAAAAAATACAACCGACTTCCAAAAACAACACTACAAAGTGAAAAATAACTATAATTTCGGAAATCGGTGTCTAGTTAAATGTATTTTCGTTTTTTGCCACCGACTTCCGAAATTAAAGTTATTTTTCACTTTGTAGTGTTGTTTTTGGAAGTCGGTTGTATTTTTTTGTAAAAAAGTTTTTATTTTTCTCTTTTAAGTTGTGTACCCACCCCACACAAATTGTAATACCACTACCTGCAAAACAAACTAGAACATCATCCATATGTGGGGAAAAAATACGTATTATTGAAGCTAACTCAAAAACTACCGAAGCAAAGTTAATCAATTTTATATGGGACCAATTGTGATGTATACCCTCTCAAATAAAACAAAAAAAAAATCCAAATCGGTCCAGCCACGTAGTCCAGCCATCTTCGAGTAGTCGGGGAAGGTTCCGACGAATTGAGAACCTCCTCCTTTTTGAATTCGGTTAAAAAAGACTGGCAATTGACGTTTTCGGTTTTAGTTAGCAATCAGCGCCCTCTGAACGCCAAACCTTGAACTAAATTAAATATACCTATAAGTTTTAGGTATGTCAATGGTGCCGATTCTCTTGTCACAAATGCCTCTAAACTAGACTAAAAATCACTAAAATTTAGTTTATTCCTGTCAAACGACGATTTCCCATTCTGAAATTGACTAACGTGACACAACTTAACTATATTTTAGTTTGACAGGACTAAGATTGTACGGAGTTATTAGTTTAGTGAAAATGGCAATTTTGCTATTCTGAATTTGACTGTTTTCACCTAAAATTTTAATTGTCAAACTAAATCAGACTATGTTTAATCGCGATTAAAAAGGTGTGGAATAAAATTAGTCGACATGAACTAAAATTCACACCGAGACCTGAGTTCGGATGCAAAAACAGTAGTGTATTTTTTTCTTTTCTTTTGCATATATCTCGAAAACGGTGAGTCCTATCGCAAAAATAATGAAAAAGACAATGACCAAATTACTATGAAGACTGGTGCGTTTTGTATTTTTGGCGGCAGCCGATCAAATATGAAAAAAACGGTGCAGAATAATATTATGAATGTATTATTGTATGGGGTCTTAGATCGAAAACTCAGTCTGGACTGAGTTATATCAGTTTAAAGATTATGTAATATTTTCATGTGATATAGAATAATTCTTGTTACAAAGCATATTTTTACGTTCCCAAGAGATATTCACTATTTAGGTACTACATAGATCTTCAAAAACATGTTTACATTTTTTTTATTGGTTTTTTCATTTATTTTTTGTTATTTATTTATGTATTGGTGAGCTAGGCAGATTGTAGTAGAAACAATAAAACTGGCCATATGGTGAACTTTTTATTTAAAAAAATGACAAATCACATTTAGACATCATCATCGCTAGGATCATCAGCCTCATTTTCGATGTCGTGTCTCACAATTATACTGTCTAAAAATAGTGCTGGGGGACTAAGATTAGGTTGATGTCTGCCCCATCCTAAGTACCAGACAATAGCCATCGCGTGAGAACAGCAGCCGAGGGTTCTTTTTCCCACAATACAGCTACAGTAGTGGCCTATTATGGCTTCTCTTCCATGCGCATTTTCTTCATACAGTATATAAACATAATATATCCGAGCCTGCCGATGTCTGGACTGAATTCTTCCTCTTACTAGCACAGGATTGGCAGCTACTATTCCGTATTGAGTTATATTTTGCGTGTTAACTTCTCGGTATACTTCTATGTGATATTGACCATTTTGCTTTGTATGCTCGCCATAATAGCTTCGAGCTTGTTTTATCTGGTAAGTACCAAGAGCATATAAAATAAGGTCATCTGTGTTAAGAGTTGGAAAACTATCTAGTTCCAAGTTTTCTGCGGTTATTGTACGGAATATAGCTCTGCGAGCATTTAGATTACTCGCAATTACATAACTGCTGAGATGGTTCTCCATGGCGGACCTTTGGTGTATCTCACTTAATATATCAGTCACTAACCTGTGATCAGTCAGAGGTCGACCAAACGCATTGAGTATAGCACACGCAATCTTGATTTCATCAAAGAGATGTGTCATTGCTCGGTTATTATTTGTGTGCCTTAATTGCTTAAACTGGTTCTTTAGCCTGCCATTTATTGTTTCAACGACCCAGCGACACATCGTTACTTTCCGGGATTCGTTTGCTTCTAGGGTCGTAAGCTGTGTGTCAGTGCTGCTTTTTGTAATGGGCATTTTTGGACAATAACCATATGATTTTAACGGTTCAATCGAATCTCTAAACCCTCGATCCAAAATCAAAACATCATTAGGTCTAAAAACCCAATGAAATGGATCATCTCGGCTTTCTAATATTCTATTCAGTATAACTGAATCAGATGTCGTTGCATCATAAGGCCCATAAACATCTACTATGTGTCCATCAGGGCATACTATTAAATATGGCTTATAAAGGTTACGCCACTTATGCAGGCTATATGACTTTCTCTGGAAATAATAATTGGTACTTCTTTGGAGGTACATGTATGTCGCATCGTGTATTGTAATAGCTCTTTCGTAATTGTTTCCAAATAAAGCATTGGGTATCGCTAAACACCTTGAAATCATTTCATCGCGAGATAAATGATCGTACCCAAGATGTCTTGGAATAAAATCTCGCTTCAAGCATTCTCTTACATTTGTCATCGTTCTCTCAAATGTAGATCGGGACATTCTTAAAAGGCTGCACACTCTTTGGTTAGAATCACCAGTGTGAAGTTTCACCAGCACCGTTGCCAAGGCTGTAGCTGGCCTTCTTGTGTTATTTTCAGCAATTGAAGGTGTACTTTGCAGCATTTCTTGGAATTGAGTCTTTGAAAACCCAATATAGTAGTGGAAAATGCTGTCATTGATTGAAGACAGCTGTTCAAAGTTTAAATGTGAACGATGCGACTGTAATAGTCTCACCATGTCCATTAATTGTTTTGGAGAAAACATATTATATACGTGGCGTATACTCCGTTCGACGTCTTGCCAAGCACTATCATTTCTATGTTCTTCACATACACGAGAGCCAAAAGGTATAAAGAATTTCTTCTCTTTAAGAATAGCAGCTCTTAAAGACTTGTCAATCCGTTGTAAATGTCGATTTTCACACATCGCAAAAATGCAAACCCTGGTATTCAAAGGTGCTCGGTGATAACCGGGGAAAGGAAAATGGCGTTGTCCTTGAACCACTGCAGCTGGCTGTTCTACAACGTTTGGTTGCGCTGCTGGTTCCAAGATTTGTGGATCCGCTGGTTGTTCCAGAACATTTGGTTCCGCTGGTTGTTCCAGAACATTTGGTTCCGCTGGTTGTTGCAAAATGTTTTGTTCCGCTGGTTCCTCCAATACGTTTGGTTCCGCTGGCACGTAACGGTCAGCTCGTTGTAAGCATGGTCTGCAAATCCGATCCCCGACACCAAACTAGAAACAAAATGAACTACAATTAGTGAAATGAAAATCGTCACTAAGCCTAAGAAACCGTTTTCTCTACAGGTAGTATCGTGACTGGAGAATGCTAGAAATAAAAGAAAAATACCAAAATCAAGATGAGTTTAGCCTAATGTATGTATAAGATATTCTTTCATAATAATGATCGGCTATTATATATCCGGGGCTACGTCAGTCCGCCCGCAAGTTAAGTTAGATACAGAAAGTACACACTTCTCAGGGGAAATATATTTTCTGCCGGGATAATGTGTAGTCTATTTTACTTTCTAATTCTCCTACTATCTAAAATATGATGTCAATCCGTTGCGAGTGTTGCAAAGTAAAGGAAAGATAAACAAACAGTTGAACAGACACATTAAAAAAAATATATATTCTTCGTTAATTATATCCTGGTGAACAACTTACATCTGTTATATTTCCAACATTGCTGAGATACTGCATCAAGGAAGGATGTGCTTGAACTAATTCAGCAGTTAATGGCATTGATGGTCTCCGGTGATTATTACTCCGATTTAAAGTGCGTTGGCACAACAAACAAAGTCCCAAGTCTGCCATATTATCACAACAACGAATCCAACACGTAAAGCACAATCACAGTCCGAGTATGTCAAGCACAGGTTATCCAATTAAAGAAGCGTTTTCCAAGTCCAGATTATTAAGCCAAGTCTTCTATAAAATCACCACGAGAAACTCTAAAAAAACACACTTAAGCCACGAAGGTAAAACAGTGAGTGATTTGTTTGCCAATGTCTGAACAAAAGACCATAAACCGGCTCTTGCGCAGGTAAAAAATTCTTTAACAGTGACTGGCTATTGTTCTAGCCAATGGCAGTGCCGCCCGGTGTTGGTGTCAGTGAAAGTGCACAGGAAGGACAGCAGCGCGTCGTTTTGAAGTTAGAATTCTGATTTAGATATAACACATAACGATAAAACTAACTGCAGTTCTAATTATAGAATTATTTATAAAAAGTTTTTTTTTTCTTTAAACACCCATAGCTCAGTTCGGACTGAGTTTATGATATAAGACCCCATACAATAGTTCATTTCTTATATTATTCTGCATCCCTTTTTTGATATCCGATCGACTGCCGCCAAAAAAACAAAAGGCACCAATTTTACGCATTGGCCTTTGGTCCCCCTTTATAAAACCCATAAACCCCTATGACTCAACATGTGGGTACCAAAAAAAAAGGTACCAAAAAAAAAAGGTAAAAAAAGGTACCAAAAAAAAGGTACCTACATTCCATATAAAACACGTTGAAGCTGCCCCCTCCCTGCGCCCCTCCAGCTCTAAAAGATATTTGACCCGGTAACGACAGCGATGTCGGTGAACAAAATATGACAAGCCTGTCACTTCATAGTGATTTCGTTAGTTACAATTAAAGCCACCGGGTCAAATATACTACAGGCACTACCACGCGGAGTCACGATTGTCAAACTCGATTTTAGTTGTGTCAAAATTGTTATTAAATTTAGAGGTTTTTTTTTTCAGAATAGCTCTAAGATTCTCATAGCAAAAAGTAATGAATTTTAGTGATAGTTTAGTTAGTTTAGTTCGGTGTACAACAGAATCGGCACCACTATATATGTTTAGATACCATCGCGAACATGTGCTGAATGCAAATGTCCGCGATGGTAATACCTACTTACGTATGAATTGCTGTTTTACTTGGGTAAAGGGAATGTTCATAATTAAGTATTGAATGAATTTATCCAGTTGCCGTTGCTGTTTGCCTCCCTCGTTTCGCACCCTTTGTTTTAGTTTAATGTTCTCGAGCTCGTAGGAAGGAGTCAGTTTTCTCTCGTATTGGATGTCTCTGTATGATAAAGTTAACAAAAAGCTTAAAATCTTTCCCTTGACAAAGTTTGGGTGCAAAAAACAGGTTCAGGATTGGCTGCTTGGGTTTAATTATGCTGAAACGGAAAATCTTTTATCTTTCAACTATTAAAGTATTCATCATCACATACACACTAACACTCATCACATACACAGTTACACACTCATCACATACATACTTACACTCATCACTTACACACATACATTTGGTTACCTATTGAACCTAAGTTTAATTAAGTAATTATACTGAAACCGTTGCATTTGTTAACATATCTTCTGAAATTCATATTATCGTGGAAAGAGACTGGATCCTGCGACATAGGGTATCCTAGTGCGGTGTCACACCAATTTTGTAAACATGTTTTATGTTATCAAAAAAACTTTTTTATTTTACTTTACTTAGTTTCATCGTTTTCATAAAAAAATAATAATAGTTCTTGCCAGCGAGGACATTGCAGACTTCTTTGCACCAATTTATTCAGTGAAGAACACAACACTGTCTTTGTTTTGTATGTCACAAACACTGTCACAAGTACAGTCTATGCTAGAATTTCCGTATTTCTGGAATATGCGAAGGTAATGACGCGGCCACATTAACGGGATTTGCCGTTGATTATCGCGTTGAAGTTAGCCACCACTTACCGTGATAATTTGATCGAATTTAACTATCGCGATGTTTATGGCGATGATGGGATGATGGCATAACTTAACGTAATAACACAAAAACATCAATAAATACAAGGAAAATGCGCACGAGCAAAATTTTTTGTATTACGTAGCCATGTTTAAACTCGGTGTTGCTTAAGTTTGGTATCAGTAAACCTCCTAAGATACTATCATCGTAAAAATATCACTAATAATACAAAACTTTAGTAAAATATTTTAAAAATAAATATTACTAGGTTGTTTTAACATAATAAAGAAAAATAGCAATATTAACAATTTATTAATTAATTATATTAATTATTATTATTATTATTATTATATTAAATATTTTTTGCAAAAAAAAAAAGTGGTAACACTGTAATAAAAAGTTCCATGTGTCAGGGATAGATGGCACTTTTAACAATAAAAAAAAGTGTTCTAAGTTACCAGAGCATGAGTTAGTTTCAGTATACCTAGTATAAAGTACTCTGTAGTTAGTTCCGTGGTATAGTTCAATAAGGAAGGTAATCAAACACATCTGTACATGTATCTATTCAAATGTAATGCATGAGAGCTATAGGTACTTATAAGAAAATACAAACACAAATATTAATCCAGTAGGTACTTAAGAAAATAAGTGATGACACGTGGTCACGTTAATGGTTCATCTACTTGAACTTCTTTGGTTTACTATCGAACCGTTTGTTTTTAAAAAACCGTTTCTTTATCTTCAAATCATCTTTCATCTGCGACAGCGAAATAGACCCCTGTCAAAAAGTGTATTATTTAACCTAAGTAACTAATAGTATAAATGCGAAAGTTTGTTTGTTACGCATTCACGCTAAAACGTCTGAACGGATTTGGATGAAATTTGGCACATGGGTAGGCTGGCTATCCTGGATCGCAGACGAAGTTGCGGGCAACAGCTAGTTTACTTATAAACTTAACAATTTTCTGGTTTTGTTTTTAAAACGAAAAAACGAAGCTGAAAATTGTTAATTTATACAGCATTAGTAAGTAGGTATACCTACTTGTTTATGCACTCTCCAGCCTGACGCAAAGGTTAAACCTACCTAGTTCAAGCAAATAACCGACTGGTCTCGGATATTTATTGTAAAAACGACGTTTTTTAGGGTTCCGTACCTCAAAAGAAAAAAAACTGAATCCTTATAGGATCACTCGTGTGTCTGTCTGTCTGTCACAGCCAATTTGCTCCGAATCTAATGGACCAATTAAGTTGTTTGGGTCACAGAAATTCATGTGTACCAATACATATGAATTTCTGTGACCCAAACACGGACGGGAAAAGTAAATAAATGAATTTTGAATATGGGGGTCACTTTTGGGGGGCAAATAAGAAAATTAAAAAAAAAGTTTTACAAAATATACCGTGTGACATATCAAATGAAAGGGCTTACTATGAGGGTCTTAAATATATATTTTTTTAATAATTTTAATATAAATTGTTATATAGTTATTTAAGAAAATAGACGAAAATTTACCATTCTCTTATCTCCGAAACTACTGAGCCAAAGGTTTTGAAAAAAAAATAATACAGAAAATAGATCTTTACCTGTAGATTACAGGAAAACCTATAAGAAGTCTGTGGTCTTAAAATAACATAGTAAATCTCTCAATAATGTGAGTACAAACTTATATTTACAGTTGGAATGTGCGGGAGAACATGTTTTTCAACTACAATGTTAAGTTTTTTCTTGGGATAAATTTATCCCAACTACGGAATCCTTCATTGTGCGTGGTCCGACACGCACTTGGCCGGTTTTTTAATAAATATATGATTATTATTATTTAAATAGTCTTTGACATATCTCGGGACCCTGGGATCCCGGATCTTTGGAAGGCGTACGAGGGGCCGAAGCCAACTCGCAGAGGCCCCTTAGACAATTTTTAAATGATGATTATTAAAAAAAACCGGCCATGTGCGTGTCGGGCCACGGATCTACTAAGGAGTTTTCAATTCGATTTTTATCATTGTTTATGGGGACCGCGCTAGGGCGCATGCGCGGTTGATAGATGATAAGCTTCGTGACCATAGTAACTTAATCCACGTCGTCACGAATTCACGATGGGTTTCTTTCCCTTTTTCGTATCTTTAGACAGTCTGTGATGGTTTTTCCGAGCCATTATTGTGTTTGTTTACTTTTTGCAAACTTTGGTTTTTTACTTATTACATGAGTGTAGATAAAGTAGTGTATAAAACTGCACATAACTAGGTATTAAAACACTCGTGTGAAACCGAGCCGACTCGTGTTTTAATACCCATCATTATGTAACAGTATCAAAAACTACTATTACTTTAAAACTGTGAAAAAGATATACTTGAGACACTCGCAGTAAGCCTTTTCATTTGATATGTCCCTTGGAACAGTTTACATTTTTTTTTATCCTTCTACCAAAGTGACCCCATATTCAAAGTTCATTTATTTAAGTAAGAAATTGATATGTGTACCAAATTCGGTCCATTAGATTCGGTGACAGATGGACAGACAGACAGACGAACACACGAGTGATCCTAAAAGGGTTCCGTTTATTCATGTGGACATACGGAACTCTAAAAACAAGTAAATCGCATTGGGCGTACGTAGGTAGCGTTTTCGAACGAAGTGCACTTACGCACTAGCGACAGACTGGCAAATCGATGTTACGTCTAATCGGGCACACCAGAGAAGGATAAACGGAAAGAATTAGCACCGGCCACCAGTGCACAGTAGGAGCGCCGGCTGGCTCGCTCGTGTCGCGCACGTCTGCGCAGTGCACGTACCTGCGCCGCCAGTCCCACGCCACGCCCGTTACCGCGCGCCAGCGCCTCGAATCGCCGCTCCACCACGCGCGGCTGCAACATAACAGACGTTAGTAGTCGCCCAGCAGACACGTGCGCGCACACTACTGTACTCACGTCCAACGCGTAACTTTCCACGCTGCTGTCGCTGAAGAAGCTGTAGAGGTCGGCCTGGCGTGGCTCCGGTTTGCGCGGTTCAGCCACGAGCGGCCTCGACTTGCACGCCCCGCCCGCGTGCGGCCCAGCGTCCAGCTCGGGTAGCTCGCCCACGTCTGCGGCCCCCTTGGGCGCCGCCAGGTGGCCCGTCAGCTCCGTCTGGATATTGTCGATCGTGATCTGCATCCCCTGGATCCGCTCCTGCAGCCGCTCCTGGGAACCGAGTCGACCTTAGTGCACGCGCCTCACCGCGCTCGGCGCCGGTATTCGCGTACGCTCACCTTCTCGCCCCTGATGTCGAGGATGATGGTCATCTGCGCGGCCAGCTCGTCGTCCTTCGCCTGCAAACAGAGGGGGCGTGAGTGGGGTGGGTGGGGCTTACGAGGCGGACGGGCGCTCGGACGCGGCGCACCTGTACGGTGTGCTCCAGGCGCGCGGCAGCATCGCGCAGCTGCTGCTCGAGGGCGCGCGCGGCTTGCTGCTCGGCGTCGTGCTGGAGACGCGCGGCGCCAAGCGCGGCGTCAGCGCGCGCGCGGGCGTCGATCTCGCTCTTGAGGTCGGTCATTAGGCGCGCGATGGTGCCGGTGTTGGCGTCTAGCTCGCGGTCCTTGGCGGCGGCCGCAGCGCTGAGCTCGGCTCGCTGCGCGGCGTCGGCGTCCCTGCAAGAGCGCGTGCGTCACATGGCTGAGGGCGCGTGGGGCGCGGGCGACGGGCCGCTACGCACCTCTGCGCCTGGTACGCGGCCTGCTGGTCGGCGAAGCGCACGCGCAGCTGGTCGGCGGCGCAGGTCAGCTCGACGAGCGCGGTGCGAAGCGCGCCGCACTCTTGCTCGCTCTTGTTCAGTTTTTCGCTCGCTTCCAGCTTCTCCGTTTCCAGTTGACGCACACATTGTTTAATGGAACTTATTTCCATCTCCATTTCTTGCTCATGCTAAAATGCTCAGGACAAAACTGAATTTAGTAGGTAATTAATATGCGATTGGTAGAAGGTACCTAATGTCCGGAAACCTCTAGTAGATTTGTTTTTTTTACCATTTAAGCACGGAATCCTTGTACTTACTTAGGTACCTAATAGCTAACTAAGTACTGACTGCGGGTACTTACTTGATTTTTATCATTAATCACTTTCTCCAGGTTGTTAATCTCGTCAAGATGCGTCGCCTCTTTCTGTTTCATGTGGTCAATTGTATTCTTAGTTTCCTAATGGTATATAAAAACATTTATAATATGATAAGGTATGTGATACTCTTAGATACGTGATAAGAACATGGATAACTGGACTGGATCTGGAATGGACTTGTTTGTTTGTTCATGAGGAATATTTAATAACCATTCTGCGATCGCCAACCCGCCTGTCAAGAATTGGCGATTATGGCAAATCCCGAAAATGACAAACGATGATTGGGAGAAACGAGGTACATAGGTACAATGTGTGTATGTAGTGATAACTAATAACAGCGCTCCTGTCGCTGGGTGAGCGGTGACGTACCGCCAGCTGGCCCTGCGCGCGGCGCAGCTCGTCCTGCAGCGCGGCCGCGTCGCGCCGCAGCCGCGCGCCCTCCGCGCCCGCCGCGCGCACCCTGCCGAGTGAGCACGTCACACGTGAACACTACAGTACAATATAGGGTCACACGTCACACACTATAAGTATACTAAACCAGCAGTGGTGGCCCATGGTGACGACCTCGAATCATTATGCGCACCCTAGATGGTCAAAATTGCTTGACAAGCATGCTTATCCGTCAAGCGTGCTTGTCAAGCACGTAAATGCTTATCAAGCAATTTTGACCGTCTAGGGACCCCCGAACTGTAATAGTTCGGGGGTTCGAACTTCGAAACCTTCTCTTAATCAGTGAAGGAAAATCAAAAACTCAATGACATTTACTGTGGTATTTACCAACCAGCACGGGGCTCACGTGATGTATCAGGTACCTACTAGTCCTAGCAGGAGGAACATTAAAGGCTCATAATGTTGAAGTAGGTAAGTAAAGTTGAGCGCCGCGATCGTCCACGTAAACTAGTAAATAGGTACTGACTCGTCCTCCTGGCGCGCGATGGTCTGCTGCATGTGCGCGGTCTGCGCGTCGAACTGGCGCACCAGGCGCGACACCTCGTCCCGCATGGCTGCCGCCGCCTCGTCCGCCTGCAACACGCGCTCATGCTACAGTTACATTGTCGCGATAAAGCGAACTACACTTCGCGCGTTGTTTATAGCGAATCGTCGGGCGCGCCGCCACCGTCCGCGTCGCAGCGCCGCGTCGAGCGGTGTGCGAGAGAGAGCGCGCAAATATAAGTTCGCCTTATCGCGACAATGTGGCCACTGTAGCACATGAATAAAAGTATTCATGTAGTATAGTGTGTGTGTGGGGAGGCTGGGCCTCACTGTGCGTGCTGTACCGACCTGACGGCGCGGGCGCGTGCGGCCTCCTGCTGGCGCACTGTGCAGCCTGCACTCACCTGTCGCATGCGCGCGACGAGCTGGTCGTGCGCAGCGGCACGCTCGTCGGCGCGGGCTCGCGCGGCTCCGAGCTGCTCGCGCACGGCCTCCAGCTGACGCCCCTGCTCCACGGCGCGCGCGGCACTCTCCCGTGCTGTCACACACCACAAGGTAGTTACGGGCCACGCAACAGTGTTTGTGAACTTAGCTGCACCAGATTTAACGAGGTCGTACATTCGACGCGACTTTATCGACACCGTCCTCTCCGAGATTTGAAGAAATTAACACAAAAAGTCTACACAAGCTAAATTCTCAAACACAAAGATCCAAGGTTCGTTCGCTCATCCTACTTCATTGCTGGAGAAGGAATGCATGATCATCAGTGGAATCATTCTGACTAGCCTTTTCGCAACTATACTGGCTTCCCGTCTAACTGGATGAAACTGAATTCCAGTATGTTAATAACTGGGTAGAAACACGGTTCATTGGCGTACTACCTTTTGAATGCCTGTAACGTCTGTAAATGTTCTATGAATGACAGCCGGCTTAACAACATGCTTCCCAAGGCCTGGAGGGTATCGGTAAGTAATGGATGGCTACCCATCATTGACGGAGCAACCTCTGCCAGCATAGTCTTGATAGACCCTTGCAGCTGTTGTTACTTAGCCACGAGCATCATTGTTAACTATGACTTATAATACTTGACCCTCCCCTTAGCGCATTTATGACTTTTTAAAGTTGTAACATTTCCTGATACAAGATTATATCCACTCCACGTTAGGTAACCAACGAGTCAACTACTCGTACGATACAAGTAGGCGCGGCATACCGGCGTCGCGCTGGCAGGCCTGCGCGTCACGTGCTCTCCCTAGCTCGGCCGCCAGCAGGCGCACGCGCGCGCCGCACTGCGCGTAGGCCGCTTGCAGCGCGCCGCGGTCAGCCCGGCAGCGCGTCACGCAGCGCTTCAGCCGCTCGCCGTACTCCTCCAGCACGTCGCACACATCGCGCGTGGCCGCCACCCTGCGCACACAGAGCTTACAGTACCTACCGCCTGCCGCGCTCGGGCACGTGCCCGCCACCCGAGCGAGCATACTTGTTGAGCGTGTCGGGGCGCAGGCGCATCTCCTGCGTGTAGTGTGCGGACGCGGCCTCGTGCTGCATCTGCACGTCCACCATGTTCTGCTGCAGGCGCTCGTGCGCGCCCTGCAGCTGCTGCAGCCGCTCCTTCAAGTCCCAGTACGCGGTGTCCTGCGCCACCTGACCGCACGCACACCCGTATATTTTACAGTAAACATAGTGAAATTATTACTTATTTACCGACTATCTTAGATCTATGTGAATGTGACCAACCATAATAGAAACTCAAGCCGCCGCCGTGCGTAAACAAGATCTTGTTGATTTCGATGCTAGTTCAAAACGACTATGACTTTCAGTAAAACGGTGAATCCACCAATTTTTTACATAAGAAAATGTAGAACATTTTCGAATAGTATACGAAATTAAAATCAAACAAACCTTCAGTTTAATAATTTTAGCAGTTTCACGCGACACTTTTTCTCTGAGCTTTTCGGTATCCGTGTTCATCCTTTTTCTGCTAGCGACTCTACCAATATCAGTTACGTCCATTTTTAGTAAATGATATGTTACTAAAACTAAAGAAATCTTAGGTCCAAAGGAAAAGTTGGGAACAGTATTCCTGTCCTGCGGTCCCGCCAAATTGAATGCACTCACTCCATTCCATAGTAGAATGACATCAATCAAATGCAGTGTTGCCGTTAGGACCATCTAGTTTGTGGCTACATCAAAGAAAAAAGTTGCTAGTTTTGTAACTAAATTACTTTCGATATTCCGCTAAAAATGGCTAAAGTATTTTTGGCTTACTTTAGGGATGGGGATAAGTTGGGATAAGTGGACCTCTTGTAACAGTATTTAATAGTGTTGTTAAAAAATTATTAAAAACTGGTTACAAGTTTATAGCTAAAAACAATAAAATTACAGTTTTTTAGTAAAAAAATTTAAATCAATTTGAAAGTTTACAATGTCATCTGGAAATTCTGGAATCTCTTCGTTAATGGATGATGTTATGGATGGTATTTCAGCTGGTTTGACCGTTTTTGTGAGTTTTGTTAAAACTTCAGGTGGCAAAACAGTAATAAAAGTAGGTATGTAGTAATCATCTAAAAAGTAGCCAGAAGTAGCTAGATTCATTTTGGTGGCTAAAACAGATTATTTTTTGGCTAAAACCGTCGAAAATCCGCTAGATCTAGCCACAAAGTGGCTAAAACGGCAACACTTATCAAATAACATGCATGATCAAAACCACTGAGTGCGCCCACAGTGAATGCGCGGTGACTAGGGTCTAACGCGGGCGCGACGGCGCATTGTGGGCTGAAAATCGACTTTCATAGACATTTAATACTTTTTTCCCAAATGTTCACTTTTATGACTTGAAGATATTTTGAAAGACTAAATACATGCCTAAAAATATCAACATTATGGAATAGCATTGCAAACAACGCTCACAGAATTTTTCCTTTAAAAATTGCTATGGAGCTGGCATGAAAGTCTTATATCTCCGCTATGGAATATTTGGTCCCAATTCTTTTTTTAGGTAATTAATCCTTGAATTAAACACTTGACCGTTATTCGAAGCATAATTAAACTATTGAGATAGGCTGAACCATGTTTCCTGTGCCTTTTTTCCTTACGTTTCTAGCGCTATAGATCTGTCTCGCTCTCATGACGTCACCAGGTCAGAGAGGGGAGCGCATTTTTGAGCGCGCGCGCTCGGTCTTGTTCATTGGCGTTCTTTTCCTTGCCGGAGACGGTTGCTGCTTAGCAGGTGAGTTATCTATATTTCTTTTCACAACCGTCTATATTTTTCCTTTCGACGAAAGTTGGCATACTTACCAATTTACAATTTTTATTAAAACTGTTTTTAGTGAATGATAATTATTGATAATACAGTGAATCAACGTTGATATTTTCAGAATTTAACGGTTTTCCGTTCGAGTGTTGTTTATTCTTTTTCTTTCCAGTGTGTGTAATTCAATTGTTTTCAGTATAATACCGAATACGTAATGGATAAAGAAATAACGTTGATTTCGCAAGATGAACCGGTCGCAGGTTTTTCGAATACCGCTAATAATAGAGAATCTAGTGCCAAATGGATGCGTTCACATCCGAGCAGCAGCAGTAGTAGTAGCTCTGATAGTAGCGATTCTAGTTCCAGTTAATCTAGTTCTTCTGACCATAAGTCTAAACATGCGCGTCGCCGTCACCGTAAGGGGGGGCAAGCACAAGCATCGCCGCTCGGAGCGTAAAGTGAAACATTTCCCTTTTCACGGAGGATGATTTAGAACTGGAGGGTAGTAGTCTTATAAATAATTTAGATGTTGAAACTAAGCTTAAGGAACCGGCTGTTCCAAAGACAGACGAGCGTTACTTGAACATTTTAAGAGAAATTCAGTTTTAAATCGTATAATCATAGCCCGGGTTTCGTCGAACTCGAGGCAAACGAGGAGATCAGACCCTTAAGTTACTCGGAGAGGGCCTATGCTTCGTTAGCTTACGGTATTTTAAAACAAAAGGAGAAGGAACTTTGTGCATTTTTGACATGGGTTCGAGACCAGAGAGAATTAACTTCGAGGCTATAAAAAAGATGAATGACATCTTCACTTCTGGTGAGTTCAGCAAGGTTTCGGCAGACCTATTGCAAATGATTTGCGGCCATAGGGCTGAATCTATACAGATGCGCAGAGACGACTTAATAAAAGCGGCAATAAAGAAAATACCTCCATCTGAGGTTAGCTTATTCAATTCTGAGCAGTTAGTTGTTGCATTAGAAAAAGCTGGCGGTATCAAAAAAGCCTTCTGGCCTGATTCTAGATCGGCTGGTACATCTACAAAATCGGCTTATGGTAATACCTCAACTTCGCAAGTTGGAAAATGGCTCATACGTCCCTCGCACGGGCAATATTCAGTTCCACCCTCGCAGGGTAAGAACTATAACTCAAGCATGCCTTCACAAGGTTGTAAGAACTGTAACGTCCTCTCGCAGGGTGGCTTTTTGCAGCATAATATACAGTGTCCTTCGCAAGGACCAGCACATGCGTATATACGTCCCTCGCAGGGGCAATATTCAGTTCCACCCTCGCAAGGTAAGAACTATAACTCAAGCATGCCTTCACAAGGCTGTCAGAACTGTAACGTCCCCTCGCAGGGTGGCTTTTTGCAGCATAATATACAGTGTCCTTCGCAAGGACCAGCACATGCATATATACGTCCCTCGCAGGGGCAATATTCAGTTCCACCCTCGCAGGGTAAGAACTATAACTCAAGCATGCCTTCACAAGGCTGTCAGAACTGTAACGTCCCCTCGCAGGGTGGCTTTTTGCAGCATAATATACAGTGTCCTTCGCAAGGACCAGCACATGCGTATATACGTCCCTTGCAGGGGCAATATGCAGTTCCACCCTCGCAGGGTAAGAACTATAACTCCAGCATGCCTTCACAAGGCTGTCAGAACTGTAACGTCCCCTCGCAGGGTGGCTTTTTGCAGCATAATATACAGTGTCCTTCGCAAGGACCAGTACATGCGTATATACGTCCCTTGCAGGGGCAATATTCAGTTCCACCCCCGCAGGGTAAGAACTATAACTCAAGCATGCCTTCACAAGGCTGTCAGAACTGTAACGTCCCCTTGCAGGGTGGCTTTTTGCAGCATAATATACAGTGTCCTTCGCAAGGACCAGCACATGCGTATTGCAACTATCCTCAACAGGGTAGTGGCGTAATGGATAGAGGTTCCTTTCGCTCCCGCGGGGCAAAACAAACGCAAAGATACCACGCTCATAAACGTGGCGGAAATAAGCGAAGGTCATCACCTTCAGGCTTGAATGCCAAGAGAAGTAAATATTGACATAAAAATATTTCAAGCCGGTCAGTTATCGAATTTCGTCGATCATTGGAAGGAAATGCAAGCACCAGATTTTCACCAAAAACTTTTGCCAGTTTGACAAATTGGATTGCCCAAATTATGAGAAGCCAAGGTGTGAGAATATTAGTATTTCTCGACGATTTTCTTTTGGCTCACCAAGACCCAGTAGTTCTCGCAGGCCATGTAAGTCTTCTCGTAAAAACATTAAAATATCTGGGTTGGCAAATAAATTTCGAAAAATCTATCCTAACACCAAAGAAATCCCTGGTTTACCTAGGAGTACTGTGGGATCCTTGGCTAAACCTCAAACGTCTGCCAAGGGAAAAAGTACCCTCATTACTAGCGAAGATTCGCGAAATCGTAGATTTGCGGAAGACAAACCTAAAGAAGTTGCAAAGCGTAATAGGAGCACTAAACTTTGCGAGTTTTGTTGACCAAAGAGGGAGATTGCACTATCGAGCTCTATTGAAATTCCTAAACACACTACAATTGGACAATTCTGTCAAGTTATACACTGTACCTGCAGATGCAATAGGCGACCTACAATGGTGGAGCCACAATTTGCAACATCCGTCAATTCTACACCACGCACCAGCGACTAAAACGGACGCCTCCGACTTAGGCTGGGGGGCCCAGATGGACAACCAGTCTCTATGGGGAACGTGGTCCCAGAACGAGAAGAATTGTCACTGCAACGTAAAAGAAATGTTGGCAATATTTAAGGTTTTTCAAAGTCATCCCGTGTATCTGAGTCAATCTACGGTCACCATACAATGCGACAATCGCACGGTAGTAGCGTATCTCCGTCACGCAGGGGTAACCAAATCCTCGCGATTGATGGACATAATATACGACTTGTTTTGTTTGGTAGATCAGTACCAAATTCATATCAATGTGTACTACATTCCGGGGAGGTACAACAACCATGCCGATCACCTATTGCGGTTTCGCCAGGTCCCCGAATGGCATCTGATACCCGAGATTACCAAGATAATATTCTTAAAATGGGGAATTCCCCAAGTGGACCTGTTTGCCTCCAGCAACGCACACGTAGTCCCTCATTACGCGTCGAAAGATCAGAACGACAAACAAGCTGTGGCCCACGATGCATTCTCGATTGCTTGGAAATTCGATCTGGCATGGGTGTTCGCACCCCCGTTCCTGTTTCCCAGGGTTTTTGAGCTTCCTCAATCGGGCATCGGGAATTTACTTGATAGTAGCACCGCGATGGGCGAAAGTCTTTTGGCGCGGAGGTCTCACAGCCCGGGCTCTGGCCCCACCGTTCACAATACACAACCTGAACAAAGTATTGATCGATGTGACAACGGGACTGCCACCTCCTCGCGTCCAGGATCTAGTGTTGGAAGTTTGGAAATGTGGGGGTGGACACATCATTTAGGTAAGTGGAATAATTCTCAGATAGATCTTTTGAAAAGTTCTTGGCGCGATTCTACCCTAAGAACTTGCAAACCTGCATGGAACCGCTGGGTTTTTTGGTGTAGAGTCATATTAGCCCTAGAATCCCTCAGGATCTGACCTAGCTCGTTTTCTGGCTGATCTGCATATAAAACATAAACTGTCTTATAATACAATATTGTTACACAAGTCTGTGGTCTCCACCCTTTGTAATAATGTAAATGATTCAGGTGTTCTAAGTAATCATGTTTTGGTGTAACATATTTTGAAATTTTATTTCAATCAAAAACCAATTGTTTCTAAGTTACCCGTGTGGAATATTGATGATTTTGTATGTTTTCTTGGCGTTAGAACAATAAATCATGACTACATTTTTGATGTTTCGAGTCAAGCCGCTGCCCTCTTAGTACACTGTTCTGGTAGGCGTATTCATGACTTGGACACTCCTTATGACCGATAACGATAATTTGCACCCCGTATACCGGGTTGAACAAACTGTATCACTGCTTTCCACTAGACTTCAGGAAGCTAAATGTCCTAACTTGTTTGTCACTACGAGAGGTACAGCTCGTGCGGCCTCACGAACTGTTATTGCAGGCTGGATTAAAGCTCTGATGCGTCAGGCAGGTATTGTTGCTACTCCTGTGTCCCTTCCGCTGTTGCTTCCAAGAATTGGTTGGACAACTTCCGCATGGAAGATATTATGGCTCGGGGAAATTGGAGGTCCTCAAACACTTTTAATCGATTTTATAAAGGACAGGTTTCGGGCTCTTCTAGGAGTGACAGCATTACTGCTTTTTTTTTTAAACCTGTCTCATAGTGAATTATGTTGATTTATTGATATTTTGTTGAATATTTTCAAACACATCTTTTCTTTTTTCTTGATCTTTCCCTACACATTGGCGTTCGTCATGAGCGTCACCAGGCGATAACAGACAATATCTCAATAGTTTAATTATGCTTCGAATAACGGTCAAGTGTTTAATATCGGCGTTTTACCTGAAATAAAACGCTTATTAAACTACTTACCTTATTCGAAGCATAATATTAATTTCTGCCAGGTGACATAGTCAATCATCCAATGAACAAGACCGAGCGCGCGCGCTCAAAAATGCGCTCCCCTCTCTGACCTGGTGACGTCATGAGAGCGAGACAGAGCTATAGCGCTAGAAACGTAAGGAAAAAAGGCACAGGAAACATGGTTCAGCCTATCTCAATAGTTTAATTATGCTTCGAATAAGGTAAGTAGTTTAATAAGCGTTTTATTTCAGGTAAAACGCCGATATTATTTACAAACATTAAACATTTAAGATTTAATACAACAACATCAGCTGACATGATGGAGTTTGGAATTTCTTCACATGATGATGCGTGTATTAATGTGACGGAATGCCTTTTACACATATTATCTTATCTATTTTTCTTTACAAATTACTTTGGAGCTGACATGAAAAAGTATTATATCTCCGCTATGGAATGATTGGCCCTGATTCTTTTTCAGGTGATTAATCCTTGAATTATTTAAAAATTTTTTAACATACTCCTCGAAATGGCCAGAGGCTCGATGCTTTTTTAAAAAATCGCTGAACATTAAATATTTTCAAAAAAAAAAAATGTTTACCGTAATTTAAGCTTAACCTCTACACGGACTACTTAAACGATGAACCCGAGCACTACTTTGTATGAACACGCCACATAATCATAAAAAAATACGGTTTATTTAATTTCTTACTAATAAAGTAAACGCTGGAGGTAAGTATAACGAAAAAAAAAATACAAAATTAAAGGCAAAAAAACAAGATAATTTTCAATAAAATAAATTAAACTTTACGAAAACAAATGTTTTAAAAAACTAAATGAGCCTAATACTATATATAAATATTAACATAAAAACAAAAGAAGTACAGAAAAAGTAAATTAAAGCAAAAATAACTAATTTACAAAAAAAAGAAAATAGTAAACCTATTTTGACTATAATCCGAGTCTAACTCAGAGTCGGAGTCTAACTGAGACACGTCTCTAAGCTCGAATTCAGGTTTTGGAAGTTTTAACAGTGTCAGTGTTTCCTCAAAGAAAGTTTCCTTTCTTTTTGCGTCCAAAATGGGTCTTGTTGATGAAATAAGTGGATCTGACGAAAGAAGGAAATTAAAAATATCCTAATTGGAACTCACTCTGGTCTTCTTACGAGAGTAGTGTTCCCTCAATCTTCTAAAATGCTTGTTCTGGGCTTCCGATGCCTCTTCCGAAAGATTGCAAATTGGGACAATTGCGTTGGAAGCAATGATATCAGCTCCATGAATGAGCACTTTGTGGACTGTTACAGACATATAGTACCAGTTATATAATGCCACATATCTCTCAGCAGTCTTGTACGCATAATTTTTAAATATTAACGTGTTCTCCTGATGTTATTGTTTGTAAAATTACAGCAAATCTTCGGATTACTTCTTCATCTAATCCTGTGATAGCTGCGGTTTTTTCTGGAAATTCAAAGAATATTCTGGCCGTGTTGCCATCGTTCCATGACCCTGCTTCACCATGTCAATTAGCAGGCCGAGTTCTGTTTTAAAGCAATCTTGAATTAATTTCTTCCTTGCGTCCTTTACATCTTGGTCAATTTTTCCTTTAATAACAGCCCACTTTTGTTAAATACCATAATATGCGCGTATTAATATTCCATAATATTAAAACGCGCATGAAGTGACGAAATTATAAACTCCACCATGTCAGCTGATGTTGCTGTACTATTTCTTAAATCTTTAGCGATTTTTAAAAAAAACCATCTAGTTTCTGGCCATTTCGAGGAATATGTCAAAAATTGTAAATAATTCAAGGATTAAACATCTGAAAAAGAATTAAGGCCCACCATTTCATAGCGGAGATATAAGACTTTTTCATGCCAGCTCCATACTAATTTTTAAAGAAAAAATAGATAAGATATGTGTAAAAGGCATTCTATCATATTTGTTCACGGCAATAAGGGTTTGTTTCTTTTGCACTTTCTAATGTCTGGTGATTAAAACACTTTTTACGTCTTTACTCGTAGAATATTTATTTTGAAAGAGAACTCAATCTAATGACAGCTGTCAGAGGTTACATTTGCACAGATATATAAAAAAACTTAAACTACATGAGTGGACTGTATAGAATGTGTTTGTTAGTAAAGGTATGTGTGTAGTAAGTCTGTACAAAATGCTATTCAAATTGGACATACCGCCCACCAAAGGACGCAGTACTTTAATTTATCCTTTAAACAATTATGTAAGTATTAAGTAAATATTTAAGCAATAACAAAACAAGTCTTACATGACAAAAAAAGTTGTAGGTATGTAGAAATGTGTAGCTGTTCTACTCTGTGTACTTATCTAAATACAAGTGGGTACATGTAATAATAATATACCTATCCAAATACATGTAATATAAAATAAATCATAACAAAACTCAAATGCAAAACTTCAATGACAAAAAAAAGAAAAGAGGCTTAACCGCCCACCATGATATTATGTGACAGGTATACATACAAGGGTCTAATTTAACTTAAATAAAGTAAATTAGATGTTTAATACTAAGTACTATTTTATGAACTGAACAATACATACTACTTGGGGTTTTGCCTAATTACCAACTCAAAAAAAAAAACATCATAAATGTAACAACTTAAACTTAACACACTTTATCAATTGTGCAATTAATATCTGACAACAGGTAGTATAAACATCATAACTTTATACCAAAATAGGTAGGTTAATTAAGTTCACAATAGAGAGATAAGTACATTCATTTAGGTAAAACACATATTTTGCTAATGGGACGTTTAAATTCACCATTCTTACATTTAATAGATACAACACGTGCAATATTGTCTGGCCCTAAGTATTTTTTAATTATCTTCCCTAAAATCCATTTAGCAGGTGGAATATTATCATCCTTTAAAATGACGACATCACCTACTTCTGGTTCAGACTTTTTATTATTCCATTTATATCGTTGATTGAGGTTAACTAAATACTCTTTATACCAACGTTTCCAAAAATTATTTACCATTTTTTGAGTTAATCTCCATCTATCCAGGCCTATTACATTAGTGTTCGAATTATCTTCATCGGGGATGTTTATTAGTGGCTCACCTATGAGGAAATGACCAGGGGTCAAAGCCTGAGGCTCGTTAGGGTCATCGCTCATCACTGTGATTGGTCGCGAGTTAAGACAAGCTTCGACCTGAGCTAAAACAGTGGACAACTCCTCATAAGTGAGCGTGCTATCTCCGATTACTTTGTGTAAATGAGTTTTAACGCTACGGACTCCGGCCTCCCACAGCCCTCCGAAATTAGGTGCGTATGGAGGTATGAAATGCCATGTGGTGTGTTCCAAACTAAGTAATTCCTCAATTTCACGTGGCACTGTTGACTTGGCACGGTCAAACATCGCTCGAAGCTGTTTGTTGGCACCAACAAAATTAGTGCCATTGTCACTAAACAAATCTTGACAGTGACCTCTTCGTGCTGTGAATCGTTTGAAGGCCGCAATGAAAGCTTTGGAAGTCAAATCAGTAACCACCTCTAAATGTATGCCTCGGGTAACCATACAAATAAATAAACAAACATATCCCTTGTAGGATTTTGCTCCTCTTCCAGGTGAAAATCTAATACTAATAGGTCCCATGTAATCACAGCCAGCAGATTTGAAAGCTCTGGTTGGTTTCAGTCTAACTTCTGGAATTTGACCCATTAGTTGATTAGGTTTTGTCTTAGAATATCTCAAACACTTAATACATGATCTGTAGTGAATTTTGACTCTGTCTTTTGCTCGCAATATCCAGTATTTTGTTTTTAAATAGCACAACATAGCTTGTGGTCCTCCATGAAAAGTTCTAATGTGTGCATCACTAATTATAAGCTTGGTAAGATGGCTCTTACCAGGCAAAACTATGGGATGCTTAGTATCATATAAAACCTCCGATTTGTCAATACGACCACCTACTCTTAGTATCCCTTTTCCATCGAAAATGGGACAAAGAGTGCGGAGTTGACTTTTCTTGGGGACAGATTTCTTCATCTTTAACTGTTTTATTTCTTCACTGAAATTCTCTTCTTGAACCTGTTTTATGCAAATTACTAAACTTTCATCCATTTCTATAGGTGTAATTATATTTGAATATTGTTTACGTTCCTGTTTTGGCAATCTTAAATTGTGTAGAACTCTTCTCCAGTAAGATATAACTTTTAATGTTTTATATAGTGACGAAAACATAGTCCAAATAAATCCATTGTTCAATACAGGTACAGCAGTCAAAGATGAGGATCTTTCTTCTTCATGTGTATCTTGAATATCAGGGTTGTCAAACTCCAGAACATGAGAAAGCCAAGAAGGTCCTGACCACCACAAAGAATGTTCAAGTAAATCTTGTGGAGTCAAGCCTCTTGAAACACAATCAGCTGGATTCATGTCAGTAGCAACATGTCTCCATTGGCTATGATCTAAAATGTTAAGAATCTCAGACACACGATTGCTTACAAAGGTAGTCCAGCGACTAGACCCACCTCTCAGCCAAGCCAATACTATAGTAGAATCGGACCAAGCATATAGATTCTCTTTTGGTATGTGCATTATTTGTGCTATCTCAAATATCAGCTTTGCTGCTAGAACCGCACCACACAGTTCTAGCCTCGGTATAGATACTTCCTTCTCTATAGGGGAAACTTTACTTTTTGCTGATACCAAACTCACGCTAATTTCGCCTTCTTGATTAATGATACGAATGTAAACAGCAGCACCATAAGCTGCTTTGGAAGCATCAGAAAAGGCATGCAACTCAACCTTTGATCCTGGACTGAAATTATACCACCGTGGTATGTTTACTTTTCTCAAATTTATCAAACTCGTCCTAAACTGTAGCCACTCGTCAATTAAATATGTAGTCAGTACGTCATCCCAATCAAGATTCGACTTCCACAGCTTTTGAATAAATATTTTTGCAGTGATTACCACGGGAGCAATCCATCCTAATGGGTCGTACAGCCGAGCCACATCCGATAACACCTGCCGTTTAGTGATAGGTTCTTTTGATTCTGGCAAATCAAGTGTATACTGAAAAGAATCAATTTCTCTATGCCATACCAAACCAAGCACTTTTATGACTGTAGATGTTTTTATTCTCATTGAATCATTGCTAGTTTGCTTTCCTCCTCCTATGTGTGTCAATAAGTCTTGATTATTGCTACTCCACTTTTGCAGTTCAAACCCACCACAGCTCATCAACTTGTTCATTTCTATATAAATGTGAATGGCCTCTTCCAGGGTGTCACAACCTGTCAAGACATCATCCATATAGAGATCTCTAAGGGCTATAGTTGAAGCTACAGGAAATTGTGACCGATGTTCATCGGCCAGCCTTTGAATAGATTTAACTGCCAAATAAGGAGCGCACGCAGTACCGAAGGTCACTCGTAGCATTTTAAAATGTCTTAAAGGCTCGTCTGCTCGTGGTCTCCATACAATTCTTTGGAAATCTGTATCCTCACAATTAATTTTCACCATCCTGAACATCTTGACAATATCTGAAACTATACAGATCCTGTGACTTCTCCACCTCCTCAAGATGTGTCTCAAGTCTTGTTGCAATTTAGGACCAACCATGAGATTGTCATTTAGTGAAAAGTTGTTAACTCCTTTACATGAACCATCAAAAACTACACGTACTTTTGTGGTGTCCCTATCCTCTCTCACCACTGCATGGTGTGGAAGATAAACTGCCTTGGGATTACCTATTTCGGCTTCTTCTACAGGTGTCATGTGATTCATCTCAATATATTCCTGTAAGACCTTGTTATATTCCGCATATAAAGTAGGATTCTTCTGTAGTCTCTTCTCTAAAAACTCCCATCTTCTTGTAGCTATAATTACTGATTTCCCATATTGACACTCTGGATCTTCTTTGTCAAAAGGTAGTTTAGTAATGAATCTCCCTTCTTCATCTCGTTTAGTTGTCTTGTCATAAAATTCTTCACATCGTTGTTCAGTTATTGTCATCTTCTTCTGTATCAGGTTTGGCTCATTTTCCATTTCCCAAAATTTCTTAAGTAACTCTTCTCCACTTAAGTGTAAATGCATGTTGATAACTCTGCCATTGCTTGAAGTTGAATTTCTTGACACCCTCCCTGATAATACCCAACCAAAGGTAGTGTTTTGTGCCAATATTTTATTGTGACGTATAATCCCATTCAATAAAATCTCACTATAAACTTCTGCTCCAAGAAGAATATCAATTTTCCCTGGTGTGGCGTAACCTGGATCAGCTAGCAATAATTTATCTAACTGAAGCCAATTTGGTGTGTGTAACTCGGTTGAGGGAAGAAATGATGTTACAGATCGCAAAACATAAGCATTTACTTGGATTGAAACCTCTGGGCTGCAACGTGAACCCACTCGAAGAGAAACCATGTACTTAACACTTGTGTGGTCACCGTCTCCTATACCAGAAACCGTACCACTGACATGTTTCCGTGAAAGTCCAAGTAATTGTACAACTGACTCGCTAATAAAAGAAGCTTGCGATCCTTGATCCAATAATCCTCTCAATTGTTGTTTGTAACCGTGCTCATTGTATGCCCAAACAGACACAGTAGCTAACAATACTTGACTCGGTTCTAATCCTCTACTCGAGAAATTAGCTGAAATAGTACTCACGGTTTTGTCTGACTCACTCTGCACCGGCACATCCTCACTCTTTTCTGTGCTGCTGCTCACCTCTTTCTCAAAATGAAGTAATGAATGGTGCCTCCTTCCACATCGCTTACAACTCACTGATTTCCGACATTTCATAACTGGATGAGATGGAGAGAAACAATTAAAACATAAGTTACTTTTTTGAATAAAATCTTGCCTATCTTTGACACTAAGTTGACTAAATTCCTTACATTGGTATAAAAAGTGTTCACCTTTACACTTAACACATTTAGTAATGCTAGAATTACTTTTATTATTATCTATGGAACCATGAAATGACTTTGACTTTGAATTGTTGGACTTAACTGCTGAACGTACCTTGTTGGTGTCTATCATTTCCAATGACTTAAATCTTGATTCTAAGAATTTAGATAATTGTAACCAGGAAGGTAAGTCTTCACTAACTACACCTAGTTGACATTCCCATTGCTTCATGGATTCAGGATCTAATTTAGAAACCACTAAATAAATAATAAACAAGTCCCAGTTATCAATATTAATCCCCATATTACGTAGAGATTGTAAACATGTTGTAGTTGTATCTAATAAACATCTAATAGCACTAGCAGACTCGGTAACAATTTGTTTTTGAGTAAACAATGTTCTTATAAGTGTATTACAATTAAAGCGCTTGTTATCATAACGTCCAACTAATTGTCTCCAAGCTCCCTCGTAATTAGCATCCGTTGTTGAAAAATTACGCAACAAACATTCCGGTTCACCTGACACATTACCTTTTAAATAATGCAATTTTTGCACTGGAGACAAATGCTTGTTGTTGTGAATCAACGAATTAAACATGTCATAGAACGTTTGCCACTCGACGTATTTACCACTAAACGTAGGCAACTGTATTTGTGGTAACCTCACTTCGCACTCACTACCAATGTGTCCAGCACTCAAACTTGACTTCGGTGTCACGGACGATGTTCCACTAGATGATTCATAATAGGACTGCAGGGCTTCCTTTAACGAAGTCTTGTATGATACATAACATTCCTCGAACTCCTCGTACATATCTTCCGTGAAATATGTATCTTGCTTTTCGATCACGGTTGCCTTGCCAGTAATTGATTTATGACCATTTTTGAAGTCTGTCCATAATTGTTCCAAATTCTCCAATCTAGTTTCTAAATAGGGTTTTTTGATCCGTTCTTTAGGTGTTTTTTTGTAGTTTTTTTCCGCTTTTCTCAAATTCTCCAGTAATTCTTTTTGACAAGATAGAAGCACCTTCATTTTTCTTGAAATGTAATTTTGAACGTTTTTAGACGTAATAAACTCAAAATCCAGACGAATAGAAAAGATTTGTTTGATTATTTTGCTGTTGATTTGTTGTTACGCTCGATGTTAGCAAAAAATCCGCTCAGAAAAATCTAGTTCTCACAGACGCTAGACGCCATTACCCAAATGCACGTAGTCACGTATTAAATTCTTCAATAGATCCGGCTCGTTATAGACCATATGTTCACGGCAATAAGGGTTTGTTTCTTTTGCACTTTCTAATGTCTGGTGATTAAAACACTTTTTACGTCTTTACTCGTAGAATATTTATTTTGAAAGAGAACTCAATCTAATGACAGCTGTCAGAGGTTACATTTGCACAGATATATAAAAAAACTTAAACTACATGAGTGGACTGTATAGAATGTGTTTGTTAGTAAAGGTATGTGTGTAGTAAGTCTGTACAAAATGCTATTCAAATTGGACAATATTAATAAGCGCATGAAGTGAAAAAATTCCAAACTACATCATGTCAGCTGATGTTGTTGTATTAAATCTTTAATATTTAGCTTTAGCGATTTTTAAAAAAAACATCGAGTTTCTGGCCATTTCGAAGAGTATGTCAAAAAATTGTAAATAATTCATAGATTAATCACCTGAAAAAGAATTAGGGCCAATCATTCCATAGCGGAGATATAAGACTTTTTTATGCCAGCTCCATAGTAATTTTTAAAGAAAAAATAGATAAGATATGTGTAAAAGGCATTCCATCATATTAATACACGCATCAAGTGAAGAAATCCCAAACTCCATCATGTCAGCTGATGTTGCTGTATCTTAAATGTTTAATATTTAATCTTTTGCGATTTTTATAAAAGGAATCGAGCTTCTGGTCATTTCGGAGAATATGTCAAAAAATTGTAAATAATTCAAGGATTAATTACCTAAAAAGAATTAGGGCCAAACATTCCATAGCGGAAGATATATAAGATATATTTTATTCTCCATCATCAGGAAAAGAACCGCATCCATGATGAGCAGGGTCCGTGGTAGCACCAACACTGTCCTTAGAACGTTAGCGTGCAAAATAAATGGTCCGTTTACTGTTTACTGGGCGAGTGTTCACTTGCTCAGAAATAGGAAATAGACTATAATATAATGTACTCGTACTATACCTACTGATTTTGATTCTGTACTAACAAATTACTAACACCTTGTTATTTGTATTTTTATGTGTTCTACTAACAACCTTACTAACGTTTCATTTGTTAAAAATGTATGGACGTGTCTGAAATAAAGATATATTATTATAAGACTTTTTCATACCAGCTTCATAGCAATTTTTAAAGGAAAAATTCTGTGAGCATTGTTTGCAATGCTATTCCATAATGTTGATATTTTTAGGCATGTATTTAGTCTTCCAAAATATCTTCAAGTCATAAAAGTGAACATTTGGGAAAAATGTATTCTATGTCTATGAAAGTCGATTTTCAGCCCACAGTGCGGCGGGGGCGTGCGGTGGCCACAGTGACGAGCGAGCTGTTGTAGCGTTTATGACGTATTTCAGGTGTTGCAAACTACTAAGTATTACTAAGGGCTATCTAGTAAAAAAAAAATATATTTACTATGTAGCCCGTATCAACGTTTGACTACCTACATCCTGAATAAAATGTCACCTAAAATCACCAGAGAAGTTACAAACTTACAAAAAAAAAGTATAAACTTACTTACAACAATACAAAATGTAATTGAAATACATGTTACGGGAATAATAAAGCCATACCTGTCCGCTCAAGTTCCATAGTAAATGTAATCTATTTTTAAGCACTGAGTTAACAGAAAATGCATCAGATCTAGTACTACCGAAAGCACTAAGTTGGCATCACTGCCCGCGACCCGCGCATTAGCTCGTTGCTGACTAGGCCCGTAGTGTGGCCATAACGCGCGGATAGGAACGTTTGAAAACTACGCGCGCTATCTCGCTCGGGCCCGTCGCGCTAGGCGCCCGCCTTAGTCACTACACTATGGACGCAAACGGCGCGGCGCGGGCGCGGCGGTTTCATATGTTTGATATTTCGCGCTCGTCGTCACCACCGCGCTAGGCCGGCAGTGTGGATGTACCTACACACTGAAATTAAATGAAATGACCTAAACCAGTGTAACCAGATTTAAATTGAACATAATGCTAGCTGCTTGCCTAAATTCTGCTAAATCATGCTATTTTTTTTTTGTAAAAAATGCCAAAATTCTGCTAATGAATTAGGACAACATTTGTACAAATGTAAAAAAAAACGCAAAAATAATTACTAATAATATTTATTAACAATTAATAACTTCTAATTAACAATTTAGTAACTTGTGCATTTGCTCCCGGAGAGCACCATCTGGTGAAGTGGAACTGATGAGGAAGACCACATATGGCAATCGGAACTACTCAATAATACGTATTTCACGGGTTGCGATTTGATTATTGCTAAGCAATTTATGCTCGTCACAATACATTATGTTGAAGAAGAGCTGATGGCGAGTTCACTTCACCATCAGTTCCAGTTCTCCTGGTTCCTTACTGGGAGAACTCCTCAACAATTAACGTCCTTGTATCGGGAAAAGCAATTTTGTAAAAGGTGATGAGCAGTTGACATTAGGATTAGGCTATTGTAACTTAGATAAATTACAGACTGACCCACTAAAAAGTGAAAAATAAAAAACTTTTGTACAAATAAAAAAAGTTATTAAAAAAATTAAAAAACCCGACTGCGGTAAAAAACTGAAAAGCTAAAAACAAGCCCATTTTAAATTAAATAAAAGTTGGAAGCAGGCGGGACCCATTGGAATTAGAAAATATAAAAATGGAATGGGTCCCGCCTGCTTCCAACTTTTATTTAATTTAAAATGGGCTTGTTTTTAGCTTTTCAGTTTTTTACCGCAGTCGGGTTTTTTTTAATAACTTTCTTTATTTCCAGCTTTTTAGTTTACAAATGTGAATGACTTCGCAGACGATTTTAGTTCCTGCAAGGAGTTTTGGTCGTGAGAGTATTTTTTTTGGATCAAGTGCACAAAAATAGCCAAGCCTTTTTTTTACATGGTTTTTACGATTTGTCACTTTGAATTACTTTTAACCATTATAAGTTGCATATATTTTTGTAATCACCTTTTAAAACCCTTAATTTTGATATCCCACTCGATGGTAGGTATTAGAAGAAAAAAAATTTCGATCTCCAAATTGGGCACCCCAAATCCGCCATTTTACTTTGTTTTTGATTTTAATGTAGCCAGTGACACTCGCGCTACCAAGACAAATCTAAAGACGTATAATTTATCCAAATCCGTTCATTCGTTTAGAAGTTACGAGGGAACAAAGAAACGGACATACATACATACATACATACATACATGCTTACATACATACAGGTCAAACACATAACCCTCCTTTTGGGCTTCGCTGCAGTCGGGTAAAAAAAACAACCGACTTCCAAATATATACTGCAAAGTGAAAACTTTAATTTCGGAAGTCGGTGGCAAAAACTAAAATACAGATCCAAAGACACCGACTTCCGAAATTAAAGTTATTTTTCACTTTGCAGTATTTTTTTGGAAGTCGGTTGTTTTTTTTTTTTTTGTAAAAAAGTTTTTTTTTTACTTTATAAAAGCTTTTGTTTGTGTCAGGATTTTTTTCATTTTTAACTTTGCAATTTTAAGAACGATGAGGTTCGTCTATAATACTAACAAATCCACAATTTTCTAATTTTAGGGTCTCTCGAAATAGTGGACTCCATTTCGGAGCTAATATCGAAGTATTTCGGAATAAAACAACGCGTCATTTTCGCAAAAACAAAATAAAACCACTTCACGCCTTGTATTATTAGCTTGTGTTGGGAAGTCTAATCCATCGGTTTAGGTAATTAAATAAAGGTAAATAAAAAAAAAACCACGTGTCTGTTTAACAAAAATATTAAACGTAACATCTGTCACTTCAGTTGTCATGCTACGACAAAGTTGTACTCTTCAACTTGGCAACGTTATAATTCGTTATATAATAAAGAGTACAACTGTGTCGTAGCATGACGACTGAAGTGACAGGTATGTATTACTTACGTTTAGTCGGTTAAACAGACAAGTGGTTTTTGTGTTATTTGTTAAAAATACGGGAATTGGTGTGTGTCTATAGGTGTCTAGCTGGGCCATAGCTGGGCATTTGTACTGGATTTCATTATGATCCACTTGTCTTTATGTGATTTGAATTTGGAATCTCAAGTAAAAAAAATAGCATGCAAATAGTTAGCATACTAATGCCATTCATTTACCATTAAGACTTGCACTAAAAAATTATTTGCGACGGTCGAAGGTCAGACAAAGCTAATTGTAGATGGCGCGATCATAGTTATGTCCCTAGGGCCAATAATTTTAATCCAAAGAATCGTACTTACACTCCTACCAACGTATCTGTGAAATGGCGAAAATTGGAACTACGGCCGTCATGTTGAAATGTCTTCGATTGTGCCGACGCATGTCATTCGATTGTGTCGACGCATCGACGGTGGCGTCCTCTTTCAGTTCATAGATAAGTTGGTAGGACTGTACATAAAATTGACATGAAAGCCTACAACGATTTTAATTTACAAACGAAAAACTTTATAGGGCGTCAAGTCTGTGTTTGAATCAGTCTTTGTCCAACAATCTACTCCCAGAAAAGTCAAAAAAGAATCGTCTAACATGAAAGCTTACGACAATTTTTATTTTTTGTAGCCATAATTTTCCCACTGCTGGGCAAAGGCCTCCCTACTGTCTTTCCACCTCCTTCTGTCCAGAGCTGCCAAGGACCAATTTTTATTGGACATTATTTTAGTGATAGAACGGATTGTTGTATTCTTAACCCGGTCCACAAGATTGATACGCAGAATACTCCGTTCCATATAGCTCTCTGGCAAACTCCGAGCGTGGACCTCTGCTGAACTGTCAAAGACGAAAACTAAAGTGCGTCATGTCTGCGTCTGAATCAGTGTTTGTCTACTTCCAGCATTTATTATGTGCAAAGAAGCCAAGTAGGCTATGTTGCATCTATTCAATGCTCAGGTAAACCCTATGCAATCAATCTGCCTAACCTTTTTCCAACTATGTTGGGGTCGGCGTCCAGTCTAACCGGATGCAGCTGAATACCAGTATTTTATATGGAGCGACTGCCTATTAGGTCAACAATAAGCATCAAACATAGGTAATATTCAAATTAATAAGTACCTACATAGATATGTCACCGTATAATATGAGCTTCGTTTGTTAGTTTATAACTAACTCGTGAGATTGTAAACTGTCGATAATTTGTAACTGTACCATAGTGATAATAACGTATTAATATTTTTGATAGTTTATAATCTATCCATGTCAAACCGTCAAATTGTAAACGAATCCTGCACTTTAACACAGGGTTCACAATCTGTCCGATTTTATCACTCGAGTTGGGTCGGGGGCACTCGGGGGACAAGAAATTTCACGCGGACGAAGTCGCTGGCAGTGGCTAGTCATTAATATGATGTTGGTTGGTAGGTAGGCATAACTATGAAAGAATATGCAAATACGTGAGATATTATAAATCTTAATCTTTGCCTTCGGGGTCTACTTAACATTTTTGCTTACTATGCAGAAAGTTTCTCGAGTCAACAGCTGCATTTCTACCTCGCCTGCTTCCTTGGTGTGGACTAGTATCATCACTATTATTCTATTATTCGTGTCGATGGCAATTTAAATGGCATAATACGTGTTTGGCGCCATCACTAACGTCCGTCAGTTCCTGTAACGTGCAGCTCACAGATTAGTATTATGTACAGTCCTAACAACTTATCTGTGAACTGAAAGATGACGCCACCGTCGATGTGTCGACACAATCGAATGATATGCGTCGGCACAATCGAATGACATTTCAACATGATGGCCGTAGTTCCAATTTTCGCCATTTCACAGATAAGTTGGTAGCAGTGTAGCAAGCTAAAAACAACGACCGATTTACATTATTTATGTCAAATTACCAATGACATACAATGTCACTTCCCAATCTATAACTATACTCTATGAATGTCACATTATCAATAGCAAAAGGAGTATGTATGTAAGGATTGCAGCAGGTGGCGTTCTGTAGTTTCTGCCTATCCCCATGGAAAGAAGGCGTGAGCTTATGTATTTATACACACACAATGACGTAGATGGCAATATGGCGACTACACCGCTACAGCAGCGCCAGAACTATAAAATTGGAACTAAAGCTGTCAGCCCCCTGGTGCAGCTGACAGGACGCGCAGGACATGATATTGAGTGTCCCATTTTTTGTGGAACAGCACCACATTTACACTCCAAGGCGGAGTCGTCTATGAAGTCGTCAGGTGGAGACCTGCAGGCCTAACATGACACACGCGACAATTACTCGCTCTCGCGTGAGTAATTTTAAGACAGCTCAATACTTTTCTCGTTTTCTGACAGCGCTGCCATACAATGTTCTGTCAAACTTGATGTTTTCTCGACAAACACTAACATGACACCTAAGTTATCTCGAATTTTGACAATTAAACACGGGATAATCTCCGATTCTTCTCTCGTTTAGTCGTCCTCGATTTTGACGGCGAGACGAGTAGACAAAATTATGATACAAAAAAAAAAAAACTAAAGTGACATGGCAATCGCATAATTACACGTAGATACTTTTTTTATCCTAATAATGAAAACTGGATGAGTATCACTTTCAGTATGTAATAACGAGTCACTATGCCAAAGATGATTAACGAAATCTAGCAACATAATTATTAAAATCCTAAGTGTGGTGATTAACAAAATTTGCAACATAATCGGTTTTATACCTTCATTTTGTCAAATTGTGATCACCAGCCCATGTCATTTGTGGTGATTATCAAGTGAGTGTAGTGTAGCAGTGGTGGCCCAGTGGTAACGCCCCCGACTTACGAGTTGTAGGTCGTCGTAGGTTCGAACCCCGACAGGCGCTTTACTTTCAGAAGGAAAACATCATGAGGAAACTGGCATGGTCCTAGAACCAAAAATTCGAAGACATGTGATATCTACCAACCCGCACTGGGCCCGGGTGGTGGATTACGGCCCACTCCCTCTCACCTAGTGGACGCCTACGCCTGTGTCCCAGCAGTGAGAACATTTTAATTTCGGCATGCCAAAGATACAAACATAAATATTAAAAGAGGTGCACGTAAAATCATTATAGTACATACTGATTCCATGCAAAAAAACTAAAAAATCTAGTGATTGAAACGAAACCTCAAGCCGATGTTGCTATGATAAAAATGATTTGTTTTTAATAACTTGCTACATCGTTCTCTCGTCGCAAGGCAGAGAAGTGTCAAAGTGCCTTTTTCGAATTTACTCGAGCTTAACGGGCATGTTAAGCATTAGAATGACGTCAGAATCGACGACAAATTTCGACAAATCGTGATATCTCGTCTTCTCGTGCTTGTCATGTTAGCCCTGCTGAACAGGTTTTCTTGCTTCGGCTAACCTGGGTCTGGAGTCTGTATTACTAATTGTAGGCATGGTTTTGCAAGCTGCTGTTTTGACTTAAATTCAAGAATGTAAATAATAATGTAATTTTTTCTGTATCCTGCTTAACGTAACAATCTGTTCCATTAATCCTTTGTTCGAAGTTATTCTGTAATTGGTATTTGAAGCAGTGAGGAATTGTCCATTGACTACCCTCGTCTATTCTATTGGAACTAATATAAATACTTACCAAAAGAAAACTATGACAACTAACGCCATTTAGACTATAAAAAAAAAATGTTACTTAAAAAAAGCAAGCAAATGCTATGTCTGTGCACACGTTGCTAATGTTGTTTTTTCAGGCGCCGTTCCGTGTTACTGTCTTTAATTTACAAGCTAAAGTCATAATTATTATTTAACGAAAGTAACTTTTAGTAGGTAATAAATAAGTGAAAAACCGCCGTTTAATAATTTGTGATTAACAATTCTTCTGACTAAACTGGCTTTGTTTAAACATGGTGTGCTATTATTGCACAACACACGTGTCACACGTCCAGACAATATTATTGAAATTTACGCTTAAACATAAACCGAGTGACTAGTTCCGAGCAGTATCACTCGGAAAGGTCCCATTTCCAATAACACTGAAGTTATCTCATAAACTTATTACAAAACTGGCACAGGCGCTAACTCGCACAATGAACACACGTTGCTAACAGTATTTGTGCAGGCGCTGGGATACGGTTAGCGTATTTTACGCGTTGAACGTCGAAATGCATACTATCTTTGCTCAAATAGAAACAGGAACAGTTTGTTGAAAAGTATAATTGGTCGAGTTTCTGTGTTTGTTTACAATTTCTAAATTAATATGGGAATCACTGCACTGCAGAAAGCAGATGCTTTCTGCAGTGCAAAACCACTTGTGAGGTCTATAAGAGCGCTCACACTAGCGTTTGTCCAGCGTAGGCGTTCGATAAACGTATGCGCAGCGCAGGCGCCGTGAGAACGCGGTGCAGGCGTCGCGTTGTTGCGGCGTTTCCTCTGGAGTCAATTGAACGCTGCGCTAACGCGGCGCAGACGTCACACAATTGCGTTGATACTTCGGATTTTGTGACATTCGCGCTGCGCATAGCTTTATCGAACGCCTACGTTGGACAAAAGCTAATGTGAAGGCGCTCTAAGTAGAGAGGAAAAGTGCTCTTTCTAAAGACATTTCAACAGTGTTTACAGTGCACGGTAGCTTCCTTGAAATTTGTTTTGTATTTAAAGCAAAATGAACCGAGAACAGTAGGAGAATCTAGAGAATATTTAGTAATATTTTTCAGATTCAGGAGAATCTGAAGAAAAAACAAAAACAAAAAATAAATATGCAAAATATGAACCAGAAGGATCTGGTTCATATTTTGCATATTTATTTTTTGTTTTTGTTTTTTTTTTATTATGACATAGGTACCACTCAAAAATTCCGTATGTAGCATCCATCAGTTCAAATAGTACTGTAAACCAAATTCACATAACTCGCACCCGAATGAAATAGTAGGTCCACGAGACGTACGGAAGGCCTGTTATGTACATATTAAATAATGCAAAGTGAGAACATTTTCCCTGCGATTTCTTGCCCAATCCTTCAAGAAGATTTATTTTGTTTCCAGTTTTCTCACCTACGCTACGGGTGTTCCTTTTGACGAATTTTAATGAAATTGTAGAAGTAATTGTACCTACTTGGAAAATGTAGAACTGTGAGAATTTGCAGAATCCTATTCTGGGAGTTGTGAGAAAAACGGCTTGCATACTTAATAGTCCTTACTGCTTGAGTTTAATTGGTTTGGTACCTATGCTGAAGAACTTGCACGAAGTGGAATTGCGTTTTGTTATTCAGGAATATCTACTCGTACGTACTATCGGCAAAACTTAAGTATGCTCAGTTTTGAAAATATTTCTGCGGAAGCGCAACCAGTGGCAGCCCATACCTCTTCCTGGATTCACCCAATTAGAGACAATATACATTTGTGTGAGTACAGGGCGTGTAGCAAAAAATAACAACAAACATTAGCAATCATTCAAATCAAAAACAAACGTGCACCCTATTGAGCAAAGCGCATGCATCGGGCGATCGAGTCTTGAGTCGTGCTAAGCGATTATCGCCTTACAGGTGAGCCTGCGGAAGTTTGGCCGATAGTACATAGTTTTTGTTATGTAGCTGGTATATTGCTGTGTGGTTTCAAAGTTTACATGTGTGTGTGTAATCTCTCTTGAAACGGGCCATCTACCTGCTTGCTTCATTTGACGTACCTACCTACCAACGTATTGTGATATTCAAAGGAGTAGCACAGCTCTATGTAGTAGGTACCTACAAGTAGTAAAGCTTTTTGTGAAAAGGCTTATCCCAGTTCCTTTACTATACCTATACAAGGTGGAGCAGGGCGATTGACATTCCTTTAAACCACGTAAAGAGTATCATGTTCTTTACCCGTATACAAAAAATCAATTAAATCCAATCAATACTTTAGGCACAGGAAATTATTTTTCATTTTCTTATGTTTCAACATGATGTAGATCTGAGTCCGTAATAATAGGTAAACATTGTGAGGTCAAGAACCTGTGCAAAGCGTACGATTCTATTATCTACGTCTCAATATGCTTGAAAGACAGAGAAAGGTGTCATACGATTCCATTCTGCTCTGACGCATCCCACCCATTCCCACAAAAAACTACAATGAAAGAAAAAGAAATATTTACTTAAGCAAATTATGCATTAGTGGTGCATAGAAAATTTCGAATGTGTGTGTGAGCGGAGTTTTTTCGGCAAAAAGTCCCGAACTCTTTAATTACTCGGTAACTATGTCAGTCAGTGCATAGCGGTGCCCTTTGAGGAGAGCACAAATCTACTGTTTTATCCCAAGACGAGCCGCGCGCGCATTGTCGTGATTTTATGAAAAAGTTTTACCTAGTTGTTATTGTGATTAAAGACGATTTATGATAGTTGGATTAGTGCATAGGTTATTGTGAATTATTGTTAAGTGATAGTGTAATATTAGTTAGTTAATTAGGCATTTAACAGGTTATAAGTTTTGTAGTTTAATTATGCCTCAAATAAGGTACACAGCTGCCGAGTACACCGATATGGTACTTACGTACGGAGAATGTAACCAAAATGCGGCTTTAGCATTGCGTACATATCGAGAGAGATACGGTCACACACGAACGTGCCCTACCAACAGCCGTGTTTTTACCCTGGCCGTTCAGAGGTTACGCGCGAATCGGCCTTTGGTTCCTCAAGGAGAGGGCGTGTCTTCAAATTCAAGAATCGAGGAGCGGATATTACAACATTTTGAAAACAACCCGACTTGTAGCCTCAGGAACGCAGCGCGGCAGTTTCAAGTGAGTCACAGAACTGTCCATAGAATTTTGAAACGGCATGCACGGCGACCTTACAAGTTCAGAAAAGTTCAAGAACTGTTATCCAGAGATAGGCCAGTCAGGTTGTTATTTTGCCGATGGCTTCTCGACAAAATATCAGACGACCCTGACTTCATATTTAATATTATGTGGACAGATGAGAGCACTTTTACAAGAAATGGAGTTTGGAATAAACAAAACCTAAGATATTGGAGTAACGAAAACCCGCGCTTAAGTCGAGAGTCTTCATTCCAGTACCGGTTTTCACTAAATGTCTGGGCTGGAATTCATAGGAACAAAATAATAGGTCCAGTGTTTATTGATGGGACGTTAAATGCAGAGAAATTTTTAGAACTTCTTAGTGGGCCAGTGTCAGACTATACGGACGATTTACCTTTGGACGTGTATGGACGACTGTGGTACCAATTGGATGGTGCGCCCGCCCATTCCGTAGTGCCTGTTAGACAACGACTAACGAATTTCTTTGAAAGCCAGTGGATTGGCCGTTTTGGACCTATTCGATGGCCCGCACGGTCACCGGACCTGACACCACTAGATTTCTTTTTGTGGGGGGCCGTAAAAAACGAGGTGTATGCACGAGAAGTGAACACTGTGGACGATTTAAAAAATAAAATAATTAATGTCTTCGACAAACTTAAAAGAATGGCAGATGGGGACTTGTTAAGACGTGTCCGTGAAAATTTAATAAGACGATGTCGCTTGTGCATAATGCACAGCGGTGGACACTTTGAAAATTTAAAAATTTGACTATTGATGATGTAAATTCTGATTGTGATGTGATATTATGTGATTAATTATTCAATCAGTGATCTTTTAACTAACAACGTGCAATTTAGTGAGTTTATGCCGCTGATTTGTTGTTGTCCGACTTTAGGGCCCCCACACATTTCCGGTTCGCCGGCAGGCGGTCCCTCATAAAAACAGTTTTTGACAGTTTTAATGAACGACCGCCTGCCGGCGGACTGTCATGTGGGACCCTTTTACTACCTACCTACGCCCCGCGCCCCCCCCGCTTGCTGCGTCCGACACCGCGCCGCGCAACAGGTCAGTGACGTTTCGTAGATAAAGCGTGTTTACTTTTGATGCAGTTGATTCTGCTATTTATTTTGTTTGAAAATTGCAATTTTTTAATTTTCCATTAACTACTAATCTTCGTGTTTTAAAATGTTTCGATGGACTAGTACTGTGCTCGTTTTAATTTAATGTCGTAGTTCCAGTTCCACTTTGTATAATGCTGAGATGCAGTATTTCTGTGTTCCAGTCTTCCAGTTAGAGGGTTATGTGCCTGTGATATGAAAGGCAGTCATGAGACTTTTTCACACTGCCCAAGACTGCTCCATAAGTCAGCAATTCTCTTGGTTTGTAATTTTTTTATATCAATCAGGCCGGCCGATCAGATTTCCCCTAAAAACCCGAGAGCAAAAATGCTAACCCAGTAGTTACCGGAACAAACAAACGCAACGCAACCTTTAAATATCGTGCCAACCAAAAAGCGGGTAGCGAAACATTTTTACTAAAAACGTTGCAGTGGACCAAATTTTCACACAGTTTTTGCCGCTCCGCACCGTTTATCGTTTGAACGCGAACGCGACGCATTCCGTATTGCGTTTTAAAACTCGCTCTGAAACTACGCAAAGGGTTAAACGTTTTGAATGAGTTTGTTTCACTGTTGTTTGCTATTAAACATGTTTTGGTGGCTGTTATTATTTTTGGAATTCGTGTGAAACTTTGCGTACCTATTGTAATTTTTATTGGAATGCAGCGTTAGTGGCTAAGGAGTTCACAGACTTTTAAAACGACTGTTTAGATATTTAATCAGTTCTTTCCTTAGGAAGTTTGACATAAACCAATTGTTTAAAATTTATATATCAAACCAGCGCTTTCAATGTTGGTGAACACAGCCCTAACACGACTAGGTTCTACAAACCTTTCTGCTGATTTATGTAGTTCTCCTAGCTAGGATTTCGTCTGTTCCCAACTCAAAACTACAGAACGAATCTGTCCACAGCCTGATCCTTATCCCACATTGCTACCCAACGTAAATCACAGCCTACCAACATATTCTTCCACAAATAGTTCCCTTATCACTCAACTGTGACTTGGAGCAAATGTGTCAAATTATGCTAAACAATGCTCGTAGGAAAGCCTCAGGCGCTCGTTCTCAATCACAGGCCGACGTGACGTGACATCACTATAGTGTAGGGCAGACCGGGATAACGAACCGGTCAGCCCGTCGTGTTGAAACTGAAACGTCCTGCACCTTAATTACGTAACAGACTATCAATCGGAATCTGAATCATTTTGAAGCAAATTGCTAATCCATTGCTTCATTATGTTCGAAAAATTTGTCTGCTCAAAAACGTAAATAACGGCAAATAAACAATGTTGTTGAACTGTCAAAATGAAACCGATTCCGATTGATAGTGTGTTACGCAATTGCCCCTCTTGATTAAATGATTTTGTGATGGAAAGGGGTGATGTGATGATAGATGGTTTGTTTAATACAAATCTTATTTTACGATTAAAACATCAGAGACATACCAAAACAACACGTCGGCCATTTGAAACAATGTGTCAATTTTAGTTCCTGAGACGCTCGAGCGGGGCGCTTTGAATCGGCACAAAAATCAATTGTCATTTAATTCATTTAGTCCAGCGTACTTGTTTATTAGAGGTCAATGCATCATCCCTATTAGGGTGCAGATGTCCATCGGAGGTAGTGACCGCTTTCCATCAGGTCAAACCCTCGGATTGCAAAAAATTTGAACGAAGTTCCTAATCATAACAGGTATAAAAAATTCGTCTGCTCAACAAAGTAAATTTATTTATTTATTTAAATAAAAATTAAGCATAACGCAATGAACGTGGCTGAACTGTAGAGATGAAAGGCATGATGATCGATTCCAACTTTTGGGTCCAACTTTTGTAGTGCGAAGCCGAAGCGTAGGTACTTGAGAATTTGTAATTTTAATGTAGAAGGTCCTTTCCGGCCGTGATTGTGATTCAGGGCCCTCCAGGCTGACGTTCGCACGGACGTAAAAATATCGCGGCGGGATTTTATCGCGCACTGGATTTTTAACTCTCGTGGTTGAGGCGAGCGTTGAGAATCCAACCTAACAACAACAGAATGCATTCTAGCGCGTCGAAAAAACATACTGCTGGATTTTCAAATCTCGGCGCTATCCAGAGCATTGAAAATCCAGTTCGCGAAAAAAAATCGCCGCGGTATTTTTACCTCCGTGCGAACGTCGAATAAGCGACTTCTGCTCAACCGAACTTAAATACTTACTTACATTAAAGTGCTTGGTTGTACCCCAGGTTTTGTTCGTTTGGACTTGTTTTAATTTTGGATAATGTGCACGATACAATGTTAAGTTTGTGATCTTCTGGACTGTTATGTTGAATACTTACTTGTTGTCTCGTAATTAAAATATAAGCCGACGTCCCCACGGACGTAAAAATATCGCGGCGTGATTTTATCGCGCACTGGATTTTGAACTCTCGGTGTTGAGCCAAGCATTGAGAATCCAACAGAGTGCAATTCAGCGCGTCGAAAAAATACATTGTTGGATTTTCAACTCTTGGCGCTAAGCATAGTGTGGAAAGGTAGGCCCGGAATCACCCTCAGAAAACTTGTCTTTCGAATTCGACCCTCATCCAAACTAACGCTAAATCCATGTTTAGATTCAGAATTAAAAACTTCTTCTTGCAACTTATTGAAATAAACATTTCATCAGGCGTTTGTTTTGTGACGGTGAATTAGTTTTAAGTCTACCTTACATGTCTCTCTTGTACTTCTTTGTTCTTCGGAATGCATACGCATTTTTACAAGTCCTTTCTATAATTTTAATTTTTCCTGCCTGAACATGGGCGTACCCAGCTTTTGGCCCGGGGGGGGGGGGGGGGGGAACAGAAATTGTTCGCCTCATGAGATTTCAGCAATCCCAGTCCATTTGCTATCATTTATTGAGGAGTTCCATTGCCTATCTCAGAAGTTCTTCATCAGATCTTCACCAAATTGAAATGGGACCACTCCGAGAAAGTACTCTTTCAAAAACTATCCGAATCGCTTCAAGTGTGCCTATAAATTTGGAATTTCTCTCTATTTCTCCAGGATCCCATCATCAGATCCTGACTTGATGATCCCTTTCAAACAAAAACAAAAATAATCCAAATCGGTCCAGCAAAAAGGTTCCGACGAATTGAGAACCTCCTCCTTTTTGAAGTCGGTTAAAAATAATGACGTTTTATAAAATATATCATTGAGTATAACCAATCTTTAAGTACCCATAGAATCGGGCTTCATTGCATGCTCCAATTCTGAAAACCATTCCCAAGTGTTAATGCATCAGTTAACTCGGCGCAATTAGTAGACAGTAACACAGTTGCTATAAGTATTTTATCAGGCGTTAATCTTATTGTCCTTGAATTCATTTTCAATGTCACACTTGTCAAAAAATTATAAAGGGAATCACTGCGTGCTACATCCTGAGTTTTTTTAATTCCCCAAATTCCCAAGAAGTTCCTTCAGTTTTTATCCATGGTCCTTCGAGCCGGATATTATCTACTTACATACTAGCAAAGTGGAATGAGCTGGAATTGGATATTCTGGAATTTGGATATTGATGAGTACCGGAGTGAAGAGGTGAAGAACACGTGTTTGGAAGAAAAGTGGATCGAACATTAAGTGAATAAAACAGGAAGCCTTTAAGCATTATAATATTAATTAAATTCACCCAACACTCATTAATATTAATTCAGGTAAAATAAAATATAGGAATTAAGTAAGAACTTAACTAAGGTTAGTAACATATTTTTGTATTAGGTACATTTAAAAACTTATGTATTTACTTGTTTTTATTCTTTTGTGTATACATATTTACAAGGAAAAATTTACAGAGCATTAGGTCAAATCACAGTTGTAAAATATAGTTAACGTGTGCTTATAATACAGTACAGTAGTGTTATTGTTAACCTACATTAGTTAGCTATTTATTTTTCATTACGCAACTATTATTTTCTAATTTAGACCTTTAAAATTAACTGTTGCTTTGTAAACCATATAACAGGTAGATAATTAATTTGTTTGTTACGTTATTTCTTTGGAATAGTAAATCTTACATACTTACTTTCCTACAGTAGTTATTAATATTATTTTTTGCAGTGATACAACTTTTAAGTCAAACTTGTACAATTAATATCTTAGGTTAGGTTTTGCTGACAGTCTCATTAGTCACTACGATAGGTATTTCTGTTACAAACAGTTTCGTTATTTAACATTATAATTGTATAATTACAGGTCTACGACACTCTCCATTCAAAATGACTGAGATTAAAGAACTTAAAAAGAAGCGAAGCAGTTATAAAGGAAGATTAACAGTATTTGGAACCTATTTAAGTGTTTTAAAAAATTCTGAGATAACCCCTATTCAGGTGATGGAGTTGCAATTGCGAGTCAGCAAATTAGATGATCTTTTTAATGAATTTAACGAGGTTCAATTGAAATTAGAATGCTTGTGTGAAAATGTTGATACTGAGACTCTCGAAAGAACTACAATTGAATCTCAATATTATGGGTTGGTAGCTGAAGCTAAAATTATGTTAGATAAATTATCAAAATCTGAGCAAGATGACGTAAAATCGAATTGCAGTAATAATGGTAAGCGTCAGTTCGTCAAGTTACCTACCATCCAATTACCCAAATTCACAGGATCATATGATAATTGGCTCGAATTTCGCGATACCTTCGCAAGTCTCATTCATGGCAATGACGATATAGACGAGATTAATAAATTCCACTACCTCAGGTCATCATTAGCAGAATCAGCTGCTGTCGTGATCCAGTCAATTGAGTTTTCTGCTCAAAACTATAATGTGGCATGGGAGCTTCTTTGTGAGCGATTCGATAATGAAAGATTATTGATTGAGAATCACGTTACGGCGTTGTTCAATATCGAGTCGATCACTAGGGAGTCCTCAACTGCATTAAAAGGTATTGTAGACAATGTAAACAAAAATATCAGAGCGTTAAAAACATTAGGCGAACCTGTTCATAGTTGGGACACATTACTTATCCATATAATTCGACAAAAACTTGACACTTCAACATTCCGAGAATGGGAGGAACACAAAGGGCGTATCGATAAATCGAAACGAATAATTTTTGATCAGTTCATTGAATTTATGCGTAATCGCGCTGATTTAATAGAAACGCTGGAAAAGTCACGTCAATCTACAAATAACACAAAACATAACAATAAAATAAAAGCCCTTGTTACAACACAAAACACTAGTAGTTCTTCATCACATAGTTGTCCAAAATGTAAAAGCGATCACAACCTTAATTCATGTCCACAGTTTCTATCATTGAGCGTCAACGACAGAATGTCTTTACTACCTAGCTATAAGGTATGTTACAATTGTTTGCGTCACGGTCACTATCCCAATAATTGCAAGAAACCAGGCTGTAAAATATGTAAACGCAAGCACCACACGCTTATTCATAACACAGATTTTAAACCAAAACCTGTCTCAAGCAAATCAGCTGATAGTACGACCGATAAAGCTAAGGTTGAGTCATCCTCCACTGCCGACGCAAACAATAGTCATGTTGCGCTCTCAGCTAATATCTCTGCGCATTCGCATACAAGCAGCACAGGCGACATCATGTTGTCAACTGCGTTAATTAGGTGCTACGATGTCAATAATAAAGAACACATCGCTCGAGCTCTTCTCGATTCTGGTAGTTCGTCGTGTTTAATGACAGAGAATTTATTTAATAAGTTAAATCTGCCCCATTTAAACACAGACAAATCTATACAAGGCATAAATAAGTCTATATCTCATGTGGAGAAAATGTGTCGTGTGCACATTAAATCGTTGCATGAATCGTACGCTAATGATTTAATATGTTTTGTCTTGCCCACAATAACAGATAACGTTCCCGCTAGACAAGTAAATGTGAATATACCGTCAAATATTCACTTAGCTGATCCGTATTTCCACACACCGGCTTCTATTGACATTATTATAGGAGCAGACGTATTCTGGAGTTTATTAGGATCTAATAAGATTCTACTAGGTGATGGGAAACCAACACTTTATCAAACTAGACTTGGTTGGCTAGTTTGCGGCCCGATTAACGGCGGCTGTAGTAATAATTCATCTCAATTATCATTAATTAAATGTAATTTTACTAATGTTAACGATTATTATGAAAGTTCTTCCAGTTCAAGTGAGTTAGATGACATTCGAAACCAATTATCGCGTTTCTGGCAGCTCGAGGAAGTTTGTCATGAGTCATCGACTTATTCAGCTGAGGAGAAGATGTGTGAAGAACACTTTATAAAAAACACAACGCGTTTGGCAGATGGCCGCTTTAGCGTTAAAATACCGTTGAAGGAATCTTCGAATAGTTTAGGCGATTCATATCATCGTGCAAAACGATGTTTTCTGTCATTGGAGCGCAGAAATCTCAGCCAACCCTCACTCGATAAAATGTACAAAGATTTCATGAACGAGTACATTTCTTTAGGCCATATGTTCGAGTGTAATATTCATGAAGATCAGCTGTCATATTTTATTCCTCATCACGGAGTACTGCGCGAGAGTAGTAGTACAACTAAATTGCGTGTAGTCTTTAATGCTAGTGCACCTACCACCTCTGGTATTTCTTTAAATTCAATACAGATGGTGGGGCCTACCGTCCAGGACGATCTGACTGCAATCCTTCTTAGATTTAGAATTCATAAGTACGTCCTCTCTGCTGACGTAGAGAAAATGTACAGGCAGGTGTCCGTACATCCTTCAGATAGGCACCTGCAGCAAATTATTTGGCGTGACGATGCTTCTAGTCCTCTTAAAGCCTACCAATTACATACAGTCACTTGCGGTACGGCTAGTGCACCGTTTCTCGCTACTAGGTGCCTCAAACAGGTCGGTCTTGAATGTCAGGATCAAAAGGTCGCAGAAGTTATCATTCATGATTTTTACGTGGATGACCTTTTGACCGGTGCAGACGTGTTTGAGGAGGCTCGAATGTTACGTCATATGGTGACTGATGCTCTTGCTTCTGCTTGCATGCCTTTAAGAAAGTGGAAATCTAACGAACCCAGTTTAATTTCAGAACCATCTGGTGACTCTTATATTAATTTTCACAAGGAAGGTCATGTTGACAATAAAACGCTTGGTCTTAGTTGGCAAACTGACACAGATGTTCTGGGTTTTCCTATAAATGTTCCTGAATGCATAGAAAACACAAAGCGTGGCATGTTAGCAGTAATCGCGCGAATATTTGATCCTCTAGGGTTATTAGCACCGTGTGTCGTGAGCATGAAGATGTTGCTTCAGAAACTTTGGCTGGACGGGCTAAAGTGGGATGACCAGTTAACACCTGAGGTTGGAACAATATGGGCGAACATAATTAAAGCCTTGCCTTGCCTTCATAACTTACGTGTTTCACGTCGCGTGGTCTGTGACGCATATAAACAAGTTGAATTTCATATTTTTACTGACGCTTCGGAGCGAGCTTACGGCGCTTGTTTGTATGTTCGCAGTATCAATGAGCGGGGTGACGTTGACGTGCGATTATTAATAGCTAAAAGTCGCGTTACTCCTATTAAACCATTAACAATACCGAGACTTGAGCTCTGTGCTGCTGTGCTTGGTGTACGTTTATATCAAAAGGTTGCTAGTTCCCTTCGCATTAAACCCTTAAGTGTAGTTTTTTGGACCGACTCCATGATAGTGCTGGGCTGGTTAAAAATGTTACCTATTAAATTAAATACTTTTGTTCGCAACCGTGTTGCCGAAGTATTAGAATTATCCGGTGCAAGTACCTGGAGACATGTGTCGACGCACGACAATCCAGCTGATTTAATAACCCGCGGAGCGGAACCTACCGCTATGCAATCACTGGACTTGTGGTGGTTCGGCCCGTGTTTCTTAAAGTATGACCATACTACATGGCCATCTCCTGCTGTTGATCCAGGAATCTTACCAGACATTAAATCTAGTATTTTAATTAATTTAGCCCAAGATCATGCTAACGAAGATTTATTTAAAGCATTCATCGAGTTTAATCGATTTTCCAATTTTAATAGACTACAGCGTTCTATTTGTTACGTTTTCCGTTTTATCAATGCATGTAAAAAGCGTTCAGCAAATACGTCCTATTTAAATGCTCAAGAATTGCAAAATTCGTTAAACTTTACTATTATTCAGTCTCAAAAGGAGTCTTTTCCGGAATACAACTTACTATTAAATAATAAAAAAATACCGCTTAAATCCCGATTATTAAACTTAACCGTGTTTCTAGATGAAAACAAAATTATTCGTATAGGTGGTAGATTACACAATTCCGAATATTCATTTGAAAAGAAACACCCAATCTTATTACAGTCCACTCATCATTTTGTGAAACTTTTATTTAGATTTGAGCATATCAGATTAATGCACGCAGGTCCTCAGTTATTACTAAGTACAATTAGAGAGACTTACTGGCCACTTGGTGGTCGTAACTTAGCCAGAGCCTGTTATCGTCAGTGCATTCGATGTCAGCGTCTAAAGCCACAGACTGTTGTCCCTCAGATGGGTAATCTCCCATTGAGCAGACTCTCACCAGCCGACTTTCCTTTTCAAAGCGTAGGAGTTGACTACGCAGGCCCTATAACCTCGTCTAGTCGTCAAGGTCGTGGATGTAGATTGGTTAAGGTATACATCGTTATTTTCGTATGCTTCACAACAAAAGCCATTCATTTGGAGTTGGTGGGTGACTTGACGAGCAGTAACTATTTACAGGTTTTACGCCGGTTCATGTCTCGAAGAGGAAAACCTCTCAACATTTACTCCGACAACGGAACGTCGTTTGTAGGAGCCTACAATGAGATAGCTGATTTCTTGAAACGCAATTGTGACTCCATAACTGATAGTGCGGCTCAAGATGGCATTAAATTCCATTTTATTCCTGCTTACGCACCACATTTGGCGGTCTTTGGGAGGCGGGTGTCAAGTCGACCAAATTTCATTTGTTGCGAGTGTTGGGTAATTGTCACCTAACATACGAGGAGCTTAACTCTGTTTTAGTTCAAATTGAAGGAGTTTTAAATTCTCGGCCACTCACACCGTTATCGTCAAATCCAGAAGATCTGTTGCCTCTCACTCCTGGTCATTTCTTAATTGGGCGACCTCTCACGTCTCTCCCTGTAAAGGATATCCGAGACTACTCCACTCATCACTTGACGCGCCATCAACGTGTTGAGCAGCTGCGGCAGCATTTCTGGTCAAGATGGAGCAAGGAATATGTCTCCGAGCTCCAGCAACGAGTAAAGTGGCGTACCGGCAACAACAGCCTGAACCTGGACTCCCTCGTTGTCATAAAAGAGGATAACCAGCCACCGATGAAGTGGAAGTTGGGCCGCGTCGTTGGTCTTCATCCTGGCACAGATGGCATAAGCAGAGTTGCCGACATCAGGACTCAAAATGGGATTATCAGACGGGCATTCTCCAAAATCTGCCCTTTATTGGAAGACAACTGTTGAAAGGCGAGCTTCCAACGGCCGGGGGCATGTTAATGCATCAGTTAACTCGGCGCAATTAGTAGACAGTAACACAGTTGCTATAAGTATTTTATCAGGCGTTAATCTTATTGTCCTTGAATTCATTTTCAATGTCACACTTGTCAAAAAATTATAAAGGGAATCACTGCGTGCTACATCCTGAGTTTTTTTAATTCCCCAAATTCCCAAGAAGTTCCTTCAGTTTTTATCCACCAAGTTTCCAAGGTTATGAAGCGAGTCCCTGTCTCTTACAACGATCTTCCCAGATATTCCGTGGCAAGTTTGAACGTATTTTCAATGCGGCATTGTTTCCGCGTCATTTCCTCTGGTCTGAGTCTGAACTACTGTAGTTAGAAGATCTACGATAGTTTAAAATCTTTCCTAACAATATTCGGTTTAGGAAGATATTAGTGCCGATTCTCTTGTACACCGAACTAAACTATCACTAAAATTCCTTACCTTTGGCTAAGAGAATCTTAGACTATTCTGCAAAACAATCAATCTGCCTAGCCTTTTCCCAACTATGTTGGGGTCGACTTCCAGTCTAACTGGATGCAGCTCTGAATACCATTATTTTACATGGAGCGACTGCATATCTGACCTCCACAACCCATTAACTGGGTAATACGATACCCCTTGGTAAGACTGATTGTCAGATTTTCGGGCTTCTGACGACCCGTAACGACTGTCAAAGATCCACGAATGACAGCCGGGACCAACGGCTTAACGTGCTTTCCGAGGCACGGAGGAGTCTCGGTATGTAAAGATGGTCACCCATCCACGGACCAACCCCGGCAAGCGTAGCTTAACCTGATGGATCGACCCGTGCGGCTGTTATTACTTAGCCACGAGCTCCTCTATTCTGCAAAACAAAATCTCTAAATTTAAAAACAATTTTGACACTAAAATCGAGTTTGATAGTCGTGACTCCGTGTGGTATAGTGCCACAAACTTATCTGACCAGCAGGCCTAACATGACACACGCGACAATTACTCGCTCTCGCGTGAGTAATTTTAAGACATTTCAACACTTTTCTCGTTTACTGACAGCGCTGCCATACAATGTTCTGTCAAACTTGATGTTTTCTCGACAAACCCTAACATGACACCTAAGTTATCTCGAATTTTGACAATTCAACACGGGATAATCTCCGATTCTTCTCTCGTTTAGTCGTCCTCGATTTTGATGACGAGACGAGTAGACAAAATTATGATACAAAAAAAAAAAAAACTAAAATGACATGGCAGTCGCATAATTAGGTACACGTACATACTTTTTTATTATCCTAATAATGAAAACGTCACTTGGCCAATTATGATGATTAACGAACTCTAGCAACATAATTACTAAAGTCCTAAGGATTGTGATTAACAAAATTTGCAACATAATCGGTTTTTAACCGACTTCAAAAAGGAGGAGGTTATCAATTCGTCGGAACCTTTTTTTTTATTTTATTTTTTTTTTTTTTTTTTATGTTTGTTCCCCGATTACTCGAAGATGGCTGGATCGATTTGGACTTTTTTTGTTTTATTCGAGAGGGATCACAGTTGGTCCCATATAAAATTGATTAACTTTGCTTCGGTAGTTTTTGAGTTAGCTTCAATAATACGCACTCGTATTTTTTCCCCACTTTTATATGGACGATGTTCTAGTTTGCTTTGCAGGTAGTGGTATTAGAATTTGTGTGGGGTAGGTACACAACTAAAAAGTGAAAAATAAAAACTTTTTTACAAAAAAATACAACCGACTTCCAAAACAACACTACAAAGTGAAAAATAACTTTCATTTCGGAAGTCGGTGGCAAAAAACGAAAATACATTTAACTAGACACCGACTTCCGAAATTAAAGTTATTTTTCACTTTGTAGTGTTGTTTTTGGAAGTCGGTTGTATTTTATACCTTCGTTTTGTCAAATTGTGATCTTCAGCCCATATCATTTGTGGTGATAATCAAGTGAGTGTAGTGTAGCAGTGGTGGCCCAGTGGTAAGGCGTTACCACGGGGCGCCCGACTTACGAGTTGTGGGTCGTCGTAGATTCGAACCCCGACAGGCGCTTTACTTTCAGAAGGAAAACAACTTGAGGAAACCGGCATGGTCCAAGAACCAAAAATTCGAAGACATGTGACATCTACCAACCCGGACTGGGCCCTCGTGGCACTCCCTCTCACCTAGTGGGCGCCTACGCCTGTGTCCCAGCAGTGAGAACATTTTAATTTCGTCATGCCAAAGATACAAACATAAATATTAAAAGAGGTGCACGTAAAATCATTATAGTACATACTAATTCCATACAAAAACCAAAAAAATCGAGTGAATGAAACGAAACCTCAAGCCGATGTTACTATGACAAAAATGATTTGTTTTTAATAACTTGCTACATCGTTCTCTCGTCGCGAGGCAGAGGTGTCAAAGTGCCTTTTTCGAATTTACTCGAGCTTAACGGTCATGTTAGGCATTAGATGATTAGAATAACGTCAGGATCGACGTCAAATTTCGACAAATCGTGATATCTCGTCTTCTCGTGCTTGTCATGTTAGCCCTGCTGGTGGCTTAAGTTGGAACTAACGAAATCACTATGAAAAGTGACAAGGCTTGTCATATATTGTTCATCGACATCGAGCACCCTAATTGCGTAACACACATTGATTCACAATTCGAAAGATTTTGAAAGAAATTGTAAGCAATTTCTTTCAAAATCCATTGCTTCATTATTAAATTCATTATTATTCATAACAGCGGAAATAATTTAAAGATTCGACGAGATTCGAGATCGATCGACCCGAGCGGCTGTTATTACTTAGCCACGAGCCCCTTCCAATCTTTAAAAAGTTCTGTGTACTTAATTTACATATATTCAAATTCAAATTCAAAATTCTTTTATTTGGGACAACATAGGAACCATTTTTGTTAGTAAACAACTTATACACTAGGATTAGTAACAAACTTATAAATAAATAAAAACCAAGTTACTGAGTCATGTACCTTGGAGGCACTTCATGCGGACAGTGAATCCGCATGAGATGCCTCAGCACAGGAGCTCTCGGGTCCTCAGCCACGACTTTCAGGATGCTATTGCTACTCCCTCGAATCCTCCCCACAAGCGATGCCACCTTTTTCCTGATGACAGCATGGAAACCATCTGTACTCGATTGGGCGAACATCCCCGAGGCACTACAGAAACGAGGGAGTTTCAACATCATCCTGAAAACATTATTATATTGGACGCGCAGTGCATTTAGCGTCCCACGAGAACAGCTGAACCACAGACTTCCCGTGTACAGGCCTTGACAGTACGCTTTAAACAAGGTTATTTTGACCTGATCAGTACAACGAGAAAATCTGCGTATATTGGTGTGATTGATATATTGAGGAGCTTGTGGCTAAGTCGCACGTGCCGATCCGTCAGGTTAAGCTACGCTTGCCGGGGGTGTCCGTGGATGGGTGACCATCTTTACATACCAAGACTCGTGCCTCGGAAACCACGTTAAGCCGTTGGTTCCGGCTGTCATTCGTGGATCTTTGACAGTCGTTACGGGTCGTCAGAAGCCCGAAAGTCTGACAACCGGTCTTACCAAGGGGTATCGTATTACCCAGTTACTGAGTTGTGGAGGTCAGATAGGCAGTTGCTCCATGTAAAATACTGGTATTCAGCTGCATCCGGTTAGACTGGAAGCCGACCATAAAATAGTTGAGAAAAGGCTAGGCAGATTGATTGGTGTGATTGATGATTTGACATAATTTTCGCCTAACGTTTTCTCTTACATCAAACTGTTTTTCAAGAAACTAACTGTCCCCAGTACCAATCAAGTTAATGAGAAAACGTTATATTCAATGAAACAGACGTTTTCGAACTGCCGTAGCTTGGCAAGCCGCCACAAAACACATCTGGCTGTGATAACCACCAGCACCTAGGTTTCGACGAATGGTTCTGACACTTTAGACCTAAGTTTGCTTTGAAGGACTCTGCAAAGACAGCGTCTGTGTTTGAAGTATTCTTGTTTATAACTTAAGGGGGATGCGCTAAGGTAGCTCGCGAAATTAAATTCTCTTGCGTTTTTTGCAATTTGCAGGTCAATGTCAGATTGTATCTTGATCAAAATATGATTTGCGATAGTAAAAAATATGTATTTACATAATTTTAATCATAAAAATTATCAACACGTCTCTAAGTTAGATTTCCTCCGGATTGGTCCAATTGATTCTACCTAATCTGTGAATTGATTGGACTTTTCGTTCATTCATTACATTTCGTGTTCATTCATGAGTTTGGTTTTATTTCACTGTTTCGTTATTTTCGGTGATTTCAGTAGGTATTTTAAATCAAACATTTATTTGACATGGAAACTGTCAGAATTAAAAACCTAAAATATTTCCTCGTACAACTAATCACATTCTTCAAAATGTTTCTGAAATAACTTCCAACCCTGTTTACTTTAAAAAAAAATCTCTACGACTCTTCTAATTTTAGGGTCTCTTAGGAAATGATGATTTCCAATTTCAGATTATATAGGATCACAACAATGCATCATTATCGCAACAATAAAATAAAACCACCTCACGCCTTGTATTATTAGCTTGTGCTGGGAACTAGCTACAACAGCGCCATTTTGACAGTTGCCTTCCCCATTGATTCCATTCTTACCTCAATAATTAATCTTTTAAGAAGTTCACAAATCCTCTTCTTATAGACTACTTGTAGTTTGTGAAACTTCCGCATAACTTTACTTCTGGGTCTGACGGTGAACATTAGATAAACTGTAGAAGTTTGTTGCTAACTTTAGCTTAATGAACTTTTGTTTTCGTTTAGGTACTTTAGCACGGCTTTAATGATACACATACCTACAAAAATAATACCTATGTATATTATTTGGATTTATTATTTTGATTAGGTTGTCGAGGTCAGATAGGCAGTCGCTCCATGTAAAATACCGTATCTGGTTAAACTGGCTAATATAGATCCTAACATAGTAGGTGTAGAATCCTGTTTGTATCACTACACTGGCTCAACACAACACCCAGCCTCTTGTGCAGGCACCTCTTCACTTTCAACTGTTTCCGCCGTTCGTGGTGGCTTAGGCTTCATGTAAACGACGGCGGAACCGCACCGGCACCGGACCGCATGATTGTGTAAACGAATGAAAACCGCACAGGGGCCGCACCGCCGCCGCACCGGAGTCGCGCCGGCGCCGCGTGTTGGTACACCTTAGGCTTGATTAATGAATATTAAAACTACTAGAAATTAAATTTATTTAGTACTTATAAAATTGGTCACAAAATCGAGCAGTACCTCCCCTACTATTACTGAACTGTGATCGTTACTTTACTATTTAACTCGGTATCCATGCTGTGTGCACGCGGTTTTGGCGCGGCTCCGGTGGGGCGGCGGCGGCGGTGCGGCTCATGTGCGGCTTTCATTCGTATACACAAACATGCGGTCCGGCGCCGGTGCGGCTCCGGAGTCGTGTACATGAAGCCTTACAGTTGACATTAGTGACATCTACCTCACTACTGATGAGCATGAGATAGTGTTTACATATCTCTACAGTAGGGAAAAGACTAGGCAGGTGATGGGGAAAAGACTAGGCAGGTGATGACGAAAAATACTACCTATAATTGGTGGGTAGACTGCGTCATTCGTCTAGTGGTCGGTAGTATGACTACTGATCGTGCGGGGACCTGGGTTCGAGCATTAGGCTGGCCAAATTCTTTAATTTAAAAAAAAGTGACGGCTTTGTTACAGACATCACAGTAAAGTTTTTTAAACTAGGTAATTGTCCTTGTCACTTACTCCTGTGTGGAATTAATAGCGGTCGACCGCTAGTAATTCCACTCTTTAAAGACAATAAACCTAACTGCCGAGTAGCAGGAGCTGTGGTGGCCCATTGGTAACGGCCTCGACTTAGGCGTCGTAGGGCGTGGGTTCGAACCCAGGCAAGCGCTTTGCTTTGTTTAAATAATTTCATCACCACTGCTCTCAAAACGGTGAAAGAAAACATAGTGAGGAAACCGGCATGTCCTAGAAAATTTTATTTGTGGAATTTAAACGCATCAAATCCTTTGGAATAGTTAGTATTGGCGTCGGTAACCACTTCCAGCAAATGGACCGTCGATTTGTTTTCCGACATTTTGTTATAACTGAGCTCACAACTTGAACACGGGATATTGATAATCCGAAACTGAGGAAGCGTTAAAATGGGTGCCTTATTTTACATAATGGCGTTTGAAACCATCGATATAAAAAGCAGGTAGCAATTGCAGAGTTCTCCAGTTTGCTGACAATAACAAAATGCAAGATCACCAACCAATCCGTCTGGAAAGAGAAGTGATAATGTCAATTCGAGCACAGCTGAAACTGTGACCTTTCGAAGTGATTCATGTTCAACAATAGAAGGTACGAGTATCTATCTAAACTACTAGTATAGCTGAAGAGTTTGTTTTTTTGTTTGTATGTTTGAACGCGCTGATCTCTGGAACTACCAGTCGGATTTGAAATATATTTTTGCATTTGATAGCCCAATTCTTGAGGAAGACTACTTAACATAACGCTAGGAGCCTTAGAAGCCGAGCAAAAAGAAAAAAAAGTCAGAAAGAACGCCAAGCAAAAACGAAGTAATAGCATGGGCAAGCGATGCGATGCGACGGGGTGAAAATAGGTAGATGTCGCATATTGATAGCACTACTATACCATCGCAATATCAACACAATAGTATCAATTAATCAGCCTGTGCAAATGTTCAAACCACAATTCAAATGATCAACCACGATTCTAATGAACACGAAATAAGGCTCTATACAGACTAACGAGCATAATTTGGCAAACGGCGGCGGCGGTACATCTGGCTCAGACGGCCAGTCCATTTGCCAAGTTTTAGCCATCTAGTTCAGACCTAACTTTACCTTGATAAACTTTGATTTAAATAGATATTGCTAAGTATATAGCTGCAGTTTAGATTTATTTATTAGCACGTCCTTGCCGTGTGTGTACCGCAGTCATTCGTTCAGTTGAAAGAATACCTGCCTACAAACACAGTCATTTCCCAGGGCCGCATTTTACTATATTGGGAACATAGTCTGTAAGAACGAGATAAGATTAAGAAGACTGATAGCGAGATATACAAGAAATCTGAAACGGCTAACAGCGAGACAGACGAAGATGGTTGGAGACAGCAACATGTAATACAGCATAGCACTGACATAAAAAGAGTCGAGAACGCAGTTTAACCGCCAAAAGATTCACCGGTGAAGCTGGACTTGAAACCACCTGGCGGCGACGTTGTAAAAAGAGCCCATCCATATATATCACCCGTCTCTCCACTATTCCATTGCTTACTCAATCAATCTGCCTAGCCTTTTCCCAACTATGTTGGGGTCGGCTTCCAGTCTAACCGGATGCAGCTGAATACCATTATTTTACATGGAGCGACTGCCTATCTGACCTCCACAACCCATTAACTGGGTAATACGATACCCCTTGTAAGACTGATTGTCAGACTTTCGGGCTTCTGACGACCCGTAACGACTGTCAAAGATCCACGAATGACAGCCGGGACCAACGGCTTAACGTGCATTCCGAGGCACGGAGAAGTCTCGGTATGTAAAGATGGTCACCCATCCACGGACCAACCCCGGCAAGCGTAGCTTAACCTGATGGATCGACCCGTGCGGCTGTTATTACTTAGCCACGAGCTCCTTCATATTTCATATTCATATTCCATTGCTTACTATAGGGTGCATACTCGGTAGGCTCTATTATTCCTTCCATATCCTAAGGGCACGTCTTCCCTGCCATTACCGCGCCCCCCGGTCTACTCCTTGATGCAATGGTCTCTGTTGCACCATGTAACATGAGGCAACAGGGGCTAGTGTGAATCTTTGGTAATCGAATCTGGTTAAACCACGCTGGGGTCGGTGCATTTCATACATTCATTCATATTATACTTCATTTTACACCAGATTAACATGCGCGGATCCAGGTAGTTGCCAGACTTTCGGGCTTCTGACGACCCGTAACGACTGTCAAAGATCCACGAATGGCAGCCGGGACCAATGGCTTAACGTGTTTTCCGATGCACGGAGAAGTCTTGGTATGTAAACATGGTGACTCATTCACGGACCAACCGCGGCATGCGTAGCTTAACCTGATGGATCGACCTGTGCGGCTGTTATTACTTAGCCACAAGCTCCTCATTTTGACAATACTACCATTAAAATAAAAACTTTTTTACAAAAAAATACAACCGACTTCCAAAAACAACACTACAATGTGAAAAATAACTTTAATTTCGGAAGTCGGTGTCTAGTTAAATGTATTTTCGTTTTTTGCCACCGATTTCCGAAATTAAAGTTATTTTTCACTTTGTAGTGTTGTTTTTGGAAGTCGGTTGTATTTTTTTGTAAAAAGTTTTTATTTTTCACTTTTTAGTTGTGTACCTACCCCACACAAATTCTAATACCACTATCTGCAAAACAAACTAGAACATCATCCATATAAAAGTGGGGAAAAAATACGTATTATTGAAGCTAACTCAAAAACTACCCAAGCAAAGTTAATCAATTTTATATGGGACCAACTGTGATGTATACCCTCTCGAATAAAACAAAAAAAAATCCAAATCGGTCCAGCCATCTTCGAGTAATCGGGGAACATACATAAAAAAAAAAAAATAATAAAAAAAAAAGGTTCCGACGAATTGAGAACCTCCTCCTTTTTGAAGTCGGTTAAAAATAATCTTAAACACTTCTGTTTTTATTATTACTGCAGAATTAAACTATTTATAAAATAATATTGTGACATAATAAATGTATTCAAAAGTGTGACGGAGGTGTTGTCGGTAGAAAAGAAGAGCGTAGCGGCAATTTATCTATCTATCTACATATATAAATAAAAAGAGAACACCTGACTGACTGACTCATCAACGGCCAACCTAAACCCTTGAACCTAGAAAGCTGAAATTTTGCAAAGAGGTTTCCTTTATAATATAGACAAGGAATAAGGAAGGATTTCATGGTAGGACATTCTCATAGGTTATTTTCCGATATCTTTTTATATCTACCATTTTTCTTTGTCCAATACTAAACTTTCCACATAAAATAATTCTTCAATGCCACGATCAAACGAGGTTTTGTCCAAAAATATGCAGGTCACATCCTCATAACTTAAACTAAGTAAATTCCTAAAATTCTCGTCTCAAAGGAATTAGTGAAAATTTTGTGGTGCCGAAACTAAAAGCATTATTTTCAAAGAGGATTACTTTGTGTCGCATTGTTTCGAGGTTATGTCTTAACGGCTCGGTAGACCACAAGAGGGACGTATAAATGTTATACTAACGGATAATTGGACGACGTTCCATAATTGTGTACTGGTTGGTGTGTTTATTATTTCCATGTTTGTTAACACTTCTTTATTTTGATGCAGAGTTTATACATTTGCATCGAGTAGGCATTGAATGTTTACTATGGAACAGTTGATAATTTTTTCTCGATTACGATGATGCTCCCATGGAGAAAGTTGTTCTGTTTGATGGTCTGTACCATACCCCTGGTACACCCTGTATAGAAATCTTAGTAGTAGCCACATTGATGTATACAATTTTATAAATCAATGAGTAGCCACCAAATAACGTCTGGCTAGCTCAAGCGTTTCACCAGTCAGTGAAAAATTTGATTGAGGATAAACTTTGTAGACGACTGTTAAAAAAAAAATTAGGTAATATCACTAAAAACGTGCAAAAATCGCTGCCGTATTTTGATAACTTTGGCGTAAATAAGAACTCGCCTAATATAATCAAACAAATAACAGTGAACCCACTGATTTTTTCTGTTTTTCCTATCATTATTTCTGTTTTGCGTAAAAAGTTCGGAAAGTTTCTGAATTGTCGCCATAGTAATAAAAAGTATGGAGATTTCGGGCGTGAAAATTCTGAAAATTTCCGAGCTTTATAAAAACAGTAACGTTATGGAACATTACTATTTTTAAAAAGATTACACAAAGATTAAACATTACACAAGTAATGTTATGGAAATTAGAAAAAATAGGTGATTAAAAAAAGTAAGTGGTGGAAAAACAGGAAATTGAGTTCTTAGTTACGCCAACGTTATCAAAATACGTCAGTGCTTTTTGCACGTTTTTAGTGATATTCAATCAATCATCTACAGGGTTTATCCTCAATTCGATTTTTTCACTGACTGGTGAAACTCTTGAGCTAGCCAGTTTTTTTTGTGGCTACCACTTTTAAGTTTTTTATGTAATCTACTTCCTCGTGCCGACTGCCGACAAACTGTATTGCAGTTTGTCAAATAGGGACAATACTGTTTTAGGGCCTGATGCTTCACCACCTACGACTAAGTTCCTATTAACTTACTTGGCAGATCATAGATCATTTCATACAAATTCTGTTCCATTTTTGTATGTATTCGGTGAGTAGTGGCTATTCGGACATCCATCGTGAAATAGGCCTAAGGGCCTAAGTATGATATTTTGGGAAACAATAAACAAACAAACCGAACTGATTGAGTTCCTAGGTTTTTTAACCGACGGAAAAAAAAGGAGGAGGTTCTCAATTCGACACGTATTTTTTTTTTTTTTTTTATATATGACCACGCATAACTTTTTACAGAGTCGTCCGATTTGAAAAATTTTTGTTTTATTCGAGAGGTGTTATACATGAAAGTTGGTCCCATATAAAATTGATTAACTTTGCTTGGGTAGTTTTTGAGTTAGCTTCAATAATACGTATTTTTCCCCACTTTTATATGAATGATGTTCTAGTTTGTTTTGCAGGTAGTGGTATTAGAATTTGTGTGGGTTAGGTACCACAACTAAAAAGTGAAAAATAAAAACATAAAAAAAAAAAATACAATCGACTTCCAAAAACAACACTACAAAGTGAAAATTAACTAAAAAAGTTTTTATCTATGCCATTATTATGCATATAAAGAGACACTTCCTAAATTGACGTGAAGATTAAAGAGCATAATCAACGATTGTTCTAAAATCTATTAGGTAAGTTACTTAATTTTTTAATAAAAGACTGCCTTTATTTTAGCTAAACTATTTGTTCTAGTCAGCTTGGGCTGTTGCCAACACATTAGATTCAAGTTGTGAACTAATGTGTTAGAAATTACATTGTAATAGTGCTAATGCGTTTCATTTGTTGTGTTTATAAGATTTTCATTGGAATTAATTACCTACTTGTTTACAGCTCGTTCACACGGGATCCATACTAATATTATAAATACGATAGTATGACGTTGTCTTTCTGTTACCTTTTCGCGCCTCAAACAATGAACCGAATCGTTATGAAATTTTATAGAGAGTAGCCAGGGACCTGGACATGCTATACTCTGATTTTTAATTTGCTAGACTAAAATGACATAACAAAACATGACTAAAATGTAAAAAAAAATACATCATTTTTAATTTGCTAGACCAAAATGACAGCTGCTGTCACTTTGATCAAGATAATTAAAAATAAAAATTTAGTCTGTGTAAGTATAAAGACCATTATAGGCTCTCAGTTTACACGGCAACACAGCGCATGATTTTTTACAGCTTTCAACATTGCCTTAAATACAGTATGTTGGGGTAAATCAGCGCCGAGATATACCGTACAAATCAAATTCCCGGCAATGTTTTTTTAATGCTGACAACGTTGTGTTATGCACGATCAAACCGAAAATGACGCAGAATTTGATTCATATACGGTCTTATCCCAGCGCCGAACTTACGTCAACAACATACTATTTGCGAGAAAAGTTACAAGTTTTAGTTAGTATCTCTCTGTTATCATACCTTTTCACAATCATAACAGAAACTTTTCTAATAAATTGCAAGTTTCAGATTGATAACGCCTAAATAAGAAAAGTTTCTAAAAAAACCTATTTCTCAAATCAATCTACCTCATATTGGGTTGGACTAAAATCACGAAGTTTTACCAATAAATCTGTCGCCAGTCTGGCTGTCAACAAGTTTAAAAAATATCGTGTGGCAGTACCTACCCTAACTTCGGCGGCTATTTAATTAGTCATGGCGAACTTTTTATACCTTGGAAAAGGTTTGTAGGGAGCAAAAAGTATAGGCTTTTCCCGTTTGTTAGTGCGTGTTAAATTATGAATTTTAGAAACAACCAATCCATATTTGCATGCAATATTTATGTATTTCTAGCTGCGCCCCACGGTTTCATCCGTGTAGACCGGGGTAAAAAGTAGCTCATGTAGTAATTCAGGGAATCAGCTATTTTCATACCAAATTTCATCCAAATCAGTCCAGCCGTTTGAGCGTGAAGAAGTAACAAACACACATACGCACTCACAAACTTTCGCCTTTTTAATATTAAAGTGTGACTAGCTGACCCGACAGACGTTGTCATGTCCGAAAACTGTCAATGTCAAACTGTTTATTGTAGAAAGAGAAAGCTTGAAGCCAGACGAGCGTAATTTTTTGAGTTGTGAGTCGAGCAATTTCAGTCGCGCAATATCTGCTAGATTCGGTTTCATACAAAAATCCTGTTTCGTTCACACGGCGACGCAAAATGAGTTGACTACCGACTCACGCGCCCCACACACGCGCCGCTCGCGACCGAAATTACGCGACTCACAACTCAAAAAATTACGCTCGTCTGGCTTCACTCAGTGTCAAATTTACGGATGCATTCAATTCAAAATAATGATTAAGTTAAAAGTTAGTTGCTGTCAATTCTAGGGATGACAGCTAGGAATAGTTTCTATGAGAAAAAGAAAAATGTGGTTATTACGTTTTTCCGTGAAATTTTCCCAATTTTTCACGGACTCTAATCTAATGAAATGTGGTTTCGATGGAATTTGGCACACAGGTAGAACATAACCTAGGTTAGGACATGGGGTACTTTTTATTCCGGAAGTACGTTCCCGTGGGATAGTTTCCGACCTGCACGCGGGCGAAACTGTGGGCAAAGACTAGTAGTTTTAATTTTTCTTTCTTTATTTTCTTTCTTTCTAGTTTATATTTCAGTTTCAAGCAATTGTCAGTATTGTAACTGCGGCTGCACGCACGAATTTCAAGTTTTCCGGTGCGATAATTCCTCCCAACGTTTCTGTTTCAGTTTCAGAGGAGCTCGTGGCTAAGTAATAACAGCCGCACGGGTCGATCCATCAGGTTAAGCTACGCTTGCCAGGGTTGGTCAGTGGATGGGTGACCATTCTTTACATACCGAGACTCCTCCGTGCCTCGGAAAGCACGTTAAGCCGTTGGTCCCGCCTGTCATTCGTGTATCTTTGACAGTCGTTAAGGGTCGTCAAAAGCCCGAAAGTCTGACAACCAGTCTTACCAAGGGGTATCGTATTAACCAGTAACTGGGTTGTGGAGGTCAGATAGGCAGTCGCTCCATGTAAAATACTGGTATTCAGCTGCATCCGGTTAGACTGGAAGCCGACCCCAACATAGTTGGGAATTTTTTTTTAAAATTGATTGTTTCTGTTTCAGTATAAACGGCAAAACATTGAAAGAAAAGAAAAAGAAAAGAAAGAAAACTTGTTTATTCTGCACAAATAAAAGGCACATTAGAAAAAAAAAGACACAGAAAGCAATGTAAGCAAAAGCCTCATATCCAAGTTGACAAATATTTTTCCATTGGTTGATACTGGTTGGTTTGTTGGTTGGTTGATCATTGAAAACTTATTTGAATGAAATCAGCCAACACAGTATCTTGACACCTCTAAAAGAAATTAGCAATCATGGTGCACATTTCTTGCAGTGGATTGTAGTCTTTCTTGATAGTAAGCTTGTAAGAGAGCATTTAAAATTAAGAGACAAAGAAAATAGAGAAGAGATAAAGGAAATAACCAAACGAAGCAATGGATCTTAGTGAAATGTTACCTAGGGGAAATATTAGAGGGTTACCAAGTAAATGCCTCGGTTTGTTTGTGTTTAAGGTTACAATTAAAAAGAAATAAGGATTTCTATTGCACCCAAAGTGACGAGAAGCAGAAAACTAGTAGGAAAGCTGTTCGGGATCATTGGTTCCTGTTGAGCAGAAAATCAAGAGCACACCAATAGCGGTGTAAGCTATTAAAACATCGTAACAGGTTATTTGCAGTATCGAAGTAGATTATAGAATACCAGAAGAAAAACTCAGCCACGAAGCCCTTATTTTTAAGGGGTCCCCGAAACGATAAATCGCAATTGATCAATTTCTATTGTAGTAATATTGTCAATCGCTTCAGTGCACTTGGTAGACTATCAATTTTCGCATCAATGTTTATCAATCACGTAAAAATTAATAATTGCAAGTGATCGTTTCGGGGACCCTTAGATATCACGGCTAATTCACCTCCAATCTGATTTAAAGCAAATTTTACTGCACATTAAGGAAAGTGTTTACGTATAATCGTATAAAACAGAAAATAGACAGTAGGTACTGCTTTGGATTTTTTTTTATCGAAAAAATTTCAAGTAGGTACTTAATCATCTTTCAGTTTATCAAATAACATATATGGAAAATCCAAATGATTTAACCTTATTCGTTTGATTTTATAGGAACTTTAAAAATACAAAATTATCGTTGTATCCCCTTAATCTAATCTGCCTGTTCTTTCACTTTATAAAAAAACAAGTAGGTATCGCAGAAATCAAATGAATTTTGTACGTCAAAGCAACCTTTTTCGTCTTCACAAAGTAAACATATCAATTTGACAAGATTACCTCTAGAGTACCTAACAAATGTCTCACATAGGCCCAAAACTACATGTCACTCCCACACAAAACTGTGAAGTCCCCGCAAAAATCCTGCCATCAAGAGGACCCGACCCCACAATGACCTATAACGCGCCCGAAGGCATTTGCGAAGTATTTGGGACCTCCATTCACAAGGGTAAGACCTTAGTGGCCTTACTCAGTTTATTAGGTACGTCAAGTTTTGTTACCCGTGTAATACAATTTGGAACATGCAAAGTGTTTATACAGAGGAATAAGAATAGAATAGGAACATTCTAAAAAAAACTTTATATGCATAGCCTTTATACTTGGGACTGAAAATGTAAATAAATATAATAATAAGTACCTGACTATTATTGTTCCACCGCAGGAGTACTATTATTTATTCGGGTTAGTGGCTGAGGGCCCCAATCCCGCAGGTCCCGGAGGGCTCGTTGCGGAGGGCCACGATTTCGATAATTTTTTTCTTTTTATTTTTTCTATTGTTTTTAACTTGTACTTCGACATAAAAAGTGTTTCAAGGTATGATAATGTGTTTGATTGGTTTCTGCCGACATAAACTAGTGGTTCAACATATGGAAAATATTTAATTTCAAAATTTTGTGAAACATTGAATCATAATTTCGATAATTCAGCGATACAATTAAATTTAACAATATTACAAATTCATTTTTTAAAAACTTTGTTTCTATGATTTGTGAGATCAACAAACAATATTATTTTAAGTCCTGGCATAATCGGGCGTCAAAAGTACACAAATAATTTGGCTTAAGACTTTTCCAGCTGATGGTACTTTTAAGCAAGATTGACTTTTAATCGACTTTATCGAGATAATTAGAAACCGTGGCCCTTAGGGACGTGTACCCGGGATCGGGGTCCTCAGCCACTAACCCATTTATTCTGTGCTGCAGAGTAAAGGCTCAATACTCGTGCCTTCTCCGCATGAGGCAGAGAAGGCACGAGCATTGAGCACCACGCTTGCTCAGGGTAGGTCCGGATTTCAGACTTATATCCTAAGTTATTATAAATGCGAAAGTGTGTTTGTTACATTTTTACGTTAAAACGGCCGCACGGATTTGAATGAAATTGGGCACATAGGTATACCATGACCTGGAGAAGGACATAGGCTACTTTTTATCTTAGATCCCAGACGAAGTCGCGGGCAGCATCTAGTTAACTATAAGTTCTGGTTTCCTCACGATATTTTCCTTCATCGATGGCTGTAGTGTCCAAGTTAAACACGGAATGTTCACATGAATTTGAAAAAGTCACATTGGTATTTGCCCGGATTTGATACCTTTTGAGAATTATACCTATTATTGTACGTTCAGAAATTTCGGGTCGAAAACGGTTGTATGGTTTGAAGAAAGAGGAATTTATAGTTCCCTTGGGTCCTCATAAAATATTTCTTTCTACCTCCATCATAATAAGCTATGGGCGTGTTTAGTACTCTGCCTAAGTATGGAACATGAAATTCGACTTAAACAGTTCTCAGATCAACAAAAAAAGGAAGATGGAGCGCTGCGAACATCAAAAGCGAAGCCGTTTTATCTCTGTTTGGTTGCTATTTGTTAAATTGTTTCCCTATAACTTGGGGAATAATATCCTATGGGTAAGATATCATATTTAAATTTGTTTAACCGAATGGGGAAATTTTAAATCGTATTATGGCAGCCCTCGCACTTCACGTCACTGCGTTCGTTCGTAGAGGTTTTTTAACCTAAAACTCGTAGTTTATTCAATAAAAAAACGATACTATTTCAAGTACTTACAAGTGAAAAATGATTTCGTGAGACTTTTGATGTGATTTGCTATTGTTTTTATAAGTTTTCACTGCACAGGAAGGCATAATCCTATTTTATTTTAACTATGTTAATTAGACGACGACGTACGACTCGTCACGTACGTACTAAGAGATGTGAGCGTGGTTTTAGTTTTATGTGTGTGCGTAACCGTGTATTTTACTTGCAGGAGCACGGTTTTGTGGCTTAATTGATGTTCGCGGCGCTCTATCTTCCATTTTTTGATCTGAGAGACACTTGATGTAGAATAGACACTAGTGGCAAGCTTTCATTTGGACTGTCCAAATGAAAGCTTGGGCAACGACTTAGACAGCTCGGGAAACGGATTGCTAAAAGCAGTCTGTTTTAAATATAACATAAAAGCATGCCTACTTTCCCCGCAAGGTTAGGGAGTGCACTTAGGTAGGTAGGTACTAAGTGCACCTCTGCAAAAACTGTCGCCAGAAGTCGCATGCTTAATGGAACATTGACCCATTAGTACTCGTAGATAGGTCAGAAAAAATACCTAAATAGAATTTATTTCCGATTTTTTTTTATTCAGATCTCATGGCCCGTATTTATAATCATGCAATTACTTGTTACTTGAGGGTAGAATTCTTCATTACAAAATCTTATTCTATAGTCGAGTAATGTACGTTACTTACTTGAGTAAATGCGTGAGCAAGAATATACTCTTGATAGTTGTTTCGTTCTGGTAACACTCAGTTACTGCGTTTTGTTTCATTAGAAGGCATACGTAAGGTGTAGATTATTTTACTTTAACATCTATAATATTACTTAAATTTTATTTTACTTTTTAATTCTGATGAAACTATCTTTAAAAAACAAATTTTAATTATTAATTTCATTTAATTTATTTCTAAAGAAAAGAAGTGATTCTTGGGAGAAACAAAACGTTTGACATGACATAACCCAACAAAAATGGAAAGTATCTTTTTAACCGACTTCAAAAAGGAGGAGGTTCTCAATTCGTCGGAACCTTTTTTTTTTTATGTATGTTCCCCGATTACTCGAAGATGGCTGGACCGATTTGGATTATTTTTTTTTTGTTTGAAAGGGTATACTTCCCAGGTGGTCCCATGATCATCAAGTCAGGATCTGATGATGGGATCCTGGAGAAATAGAGAGAACTCTTCCAATTTTATAGGCACACTTGAAGCGATTTGAATAGTTTTTGGAAGAGTACTTTCTTGGAGTGGTCCCATTTCAATTTGGTGAAGATCTGATGAAGAACTTCTGAGATAGGCAACGGAACTCCTCAATAAATGATAGCAAATGGACTGGGATTGCTGAAATCTCATGTCTGTTTGTTGTTTACACCAGTTCATAACATAACATCACGCCAGTACGCTGTGAAGGGGTAAGCACATGTGAACCACTAAAAAGTGAAAAATAAAAACTTTTTTACAAAAAAATACAACCGACTTCCAAAAACAACACTACAAAGTGAAAAATAACTTTAATTTCGGAAGTCGGTGGCAAAAAATGAACTAAAAAGAAACCAAAGACACCGACTTCCGAAATTAAAGTTATTTTTCACTTTGTAGTGTTGTTTTTGGAAGTCGGTTGTATTTTTTTGTAAAAAAGTTTTTTACACATGAAGTAGCTACTAACATGTGATTTTTAATTTCATAGCTTGTATCTCACTGTGTGGGTTTGAAGTCTGGTGTCATTACGGCGAGTTCAAGATTTGTTATGATATGTGATATTATAATGTATGTCTGAAGGTCTGAAGCAGAAAAAAAACATTCTAGAGTCTGGAAAAGGATAAATTCCTAAATGGAATTAAAAAAAAAACCAACGCTACGAGTGCTTTGCAGAAGAAATATTCAATCTATCAATCTGCCTAGCCTTTTCTCAATTATCTTGGGGTCGGCTTTCAGTCTAACCGGATGCAGCTGAATACCAGTATTTTACATGGAGGGACTGCCTATCTGACCTCCACAACCCAGTAACAGGGTAATACGATACCCCTTGGTAGGTAAGGCTGGTTGTCAGACTTTCGGGCTTCGGACGATCCGTAGGTAAAGATCCCCGAATGACAGCCTTAAAGTGCTTTCCGAGGCACGGAGGAGTCTCAGTATGTAAAATTGGTCACCCATCTACGGACCAACACCGGCAAGCGTAGCTTAACATGTTGGATTGACCCGTGCGGCTGTTATTACTTAGCCACGAGCGAAGAAGAAACATTCATGGGAGTAAATAGAAGAGAAATTTAATGAGGCCTCTATTGTTAGTCAGTATTTAGTATACCTAGGTACTATGCTTTATAATAATTTCGTTATCTAGCATGGTCTTTTTGTGTCTGAAGCCCTCTTTGTGTCTCTGATTGTAAAGAGTCCATAATGCTCGGTAAAATCACATTCATCTCAACGCCTTTGGAAAAGCGAAATCTCTTATTAAAACATCTTCTAATGAAAAAAAAAAAATATAATGATTATGATGAATCAGAAATGGATCCACATCACGAAGCGATTTTAGACTCAGCAAATACAATCTCTGGTAGTATGTACACCTGTCGTTATCTCCGGTAGTAGGTACCTACTTATATCGTTTTCGATATCATCTTATAACACCAAAAGCCGCTTCGATGCTTTCCATTGCTATAACCGCAAAATCAAACGCAAAATGGTCAAATTCTCAAATCTTAAGTAAAGAAAATGGTGACTATTACTTGGCTAAGAATTCTAACCTTTGACAGTTCTAACTTCAAGCAATTACTAAACTATAGAATTAAAGTCATTACTTGAGTAATTACTTTTACTGAAGTAATCACTTTTACTTGATTATAAATACAAGTGATACTTAGACATTCAAAATACAAGCATGTATGATTAATAAATCAGTTTTATTTTTATGCATCAACAAATAGGATAAGTCCTCATAGCAAGATCTTCTTTTGCGTTTTCCCAAAAATCGTCTTTTTTACCCGACTACGGCAAAACCAAAAAGAAGGGTAATGATTTTAGCAGTCTATGTATGTATGTACTTATTTACGTGTATTCCACCGTAGCGCCTTAATTACTGAACCGATTTTAATGAATGAGATTCGAAATAATGGTCCGGGTGACATAAGCCATATAAATTCTCCCTAAATTTTAATATGGTGGACTTTACACGTAAACTGACCACGAAAAAAATTAAATTATGATAATAATGACATGTTTGGTATCAAAAGAAAGGTCTTGACGAGCACATTACAAATATGTATATATGTTATATTGTTTAAGTAAATAAATATGTTTAAATTGTTAAAAATAAGTAAAAGTAAAAAAGAGGTAAATAATATTAGGTTGGGGAAAAAGTCTTTTCGCATTATAGTATGTATGAACTTAAAATAAAATCTCTTTGGCTATACTATTTGTATCTGGCTGGTTTTGGTATCATTGAAAGTTTAAATTTTAAAGAACATAATTCCAAATTGAAATTAGGAAAATGTGTGATTTTCATTTGTTTTTCGTACTGTCAAGATGAGTGAATCGAATGAAGAAATTCGATACATTTTAAAATTTTACTACAGAAAAGGTAAAAATGCAACGCAAGCCGCGAAAAAAATTTGCCATGTTTATGGACCCAGTGCAGTGTCTGTGAGAGTAGCATAAATTTGGTTTAAGCGTTTTTAATCCGGAAATTTTGATGTCAAAGATGCACGTCGCTCTGGTCGCCCTATTACGGATAAAATGGATGCCATTTTTGAAAAAGTGGAGCAAGATCGGCATATCAGTAGTTACGACGTAGCTGAAGAACTGGGAATTGACCACAAAACAGTTTTGGCGCATTTGAAAAAAACTGGGTACACAAAAAAGCTCGATATTTGGGTACCTCACGAGCTCACTGAAAGAAACCTAATGAACCGTGTACTCATTTGTGATTCTTTATTACGACGTAATGAAACCGAACCATTTTTGAAGAAGCTGATAACTGGTGATGAAAAGTGGATCACGTACGACAAGATCATGCGAAAAAGGTCGTGGTCAAAGGCCGGTCAGGCTTCACAGACTGTGGCGAAACCCGGGTTAACTCGCAACAAGGTGATGCTGTATGTGTGGTGGGATTGGAAGGGCATTATTCATTATGAGCTATTACCACCAGGCAGGACCATGGATTCTGAACTCTACTGCGAACAACTGATACGATTAAAGCAAGAAGTTGAGAGAAAGCGGCCGGAATTAATCAACAGAAGGGGTGTGGTTTTTAATCATGATAACGCTAGACCTCACACATCTTTAGCCACTCAGCAAAAATTAAGAGAGTTTGGCTGGGAGGTGTTAATGCATCCGCCGTATAGTCCTGACCTTGCACCTTCAGATTTCCACCTGTTTCGGTCTCTTCAGAATTCTTTAGGCAGTGTCAGGTTAACATCACGAGAGGACTGCCAAAACTACTTGTCGCGGTATTTTGATCAGAAGTCCCAAAATTTCTATAGCAATGGTATCATGTCCCTACCCACAAGATGGCAAAAAGTTATCGAACAAAATGGTACCTACATACTTTAGATAAATGTAAATAATGTGTATTAAAAAATGTTTTGAATTTTCTTAAAAAATGCGAAGAAACTTTTTCCCCAACCTATTATTAATTTAATTGGTTACAGACTGACCGCGGCGAGCGTGATTTTTCAATAGTCGGGTTTTAGTTTTTGAACTCACTTTTTATTATTGAGTTAAGTCAGTGTTCCATTAAGCATGCGAAGTTTAAGTCGAGTCTATTGCCATCAACCGGGCACAAATCTAGACTCCGGGCTGCTTCTGAGAAATTGCAGATGGAAAAACCCAATAACAATTTGCCCAACCTGGGAACCGAAACCAGTAGTGCTATTCTGTAAACATCTCACCGTGATAACTCAGGTGAAGTGAGCGTGAAGTGAGCCGTCATTCCACCTGATGCTAGGGGTTGACACTATTGACAGCTCACTTTAAGATCACTTCACTCATGTTTTCACGGTGAGATATTTACAGAATAGCACTACTGGACTTCATGCTCCACAGTAGCGCTTGCGACCATTGGATCAAAGAAACAGTGTTCTGAATATTTTGCCCGAATTATCCCACAATTGTTTGCGGTCCAAACTTGACCTTAATTTTCACCCAAGAAAATTAAAATAATAATTGGTTGTATAATTAGCGTATTCCATTAATTCCCCCTAGCCGACCTCTGGCTTATAAGGATATTGTACACTCAAGAAAATTGCTCCCAAACCTTACATAACTTGAAACGCAAATGTTTGTTCAAGTTAGGTTCGGTACACATGAATAGATCTCAAGCACGATAATTGGGAATTGGTTTGTCGCGATAGTGCGAATGTCTTATTAGTATTTATTCGTGACATTGAAATTGTGATTTCTTCTATTAATCATATAAACATTTTCATTGTTTTTTTAGGGTTTCGTACCTCAAAAGGAAAAAACGGAAGCCTTATAGGATCACTTCGTTGTCCGTCTGTCAGTCTGTCAAGACCCTTTTTCTTAGGAACGCGTGGAGGTATCAAGTTGAAATTAATATCAATACATAGGTTTCTGATCCCTTTGAGCTCTAAAAAATCAAGCTTATAAGTCAACGCACTATAAAAATTCGGCTATTTATGCGACATATTTTGATACTCGCAAGTAAATCAAACCTATAGGATTCTTACCGTTTGCAATCATGAAATTTGGCAAGAAGCAAGTCTCACAGTACAAGTAAAGGAAAAATCCGAGAATCGTTAATTTGTAATTTTATCAAAAAAAAAAAATCTTTTTTGGACAACATACGTTGGAGAATTGACCGTGACGCATATTTAATGTATGGGAGAACATGTTTTCAGCTACAATATTAAGTTTTTTTTTTCGGATAAAATCTTTTCAACTACGGACCCTTCATTGTGCGTGGTCCAACACGCACTTGGCTGGTTTTTTTACATTGATGAAGGAAAACATCATGAGGAAACCTGGACTTATAAGTTTGAAATCGCCAACCCGTCTTGAGTAAGCGTGGTGATCAATGTTCGTCGTGCTGTCGCTGTATGAGGCTTTTGCCCTGCAGTGGGACCAGTAATAGCACAGTCTATACCTCATACAGTCGTCCGACGAAGCCTGAGCTGCTTACGAAGTTTGGCGAACTTTGTATGCGGCTCGGGCTCTCGTCGGACGACTGTATTATGTATATACTGTGGTAATAGTCTTGTTTAATTATTATTTGACAGTCTATGTCGGGCCTCAAAAAACATATAAAAACTTTTTTACAAAAAAATACAACCGACTTCCAAAAACAACACTACAAAGTGAAAAATAACTTTAATTTCGGAAGTCGGTGTCTAGTTAAATGTATTTTTGTTTTTTGCCACCGACTTCCGAAATTAAAGTTATTTTTCACTTTGTAGTGTTGTTTTTGGAAGTCGGTTGTATTTTTTTGTAAAAAAGTTTTTATTTTTCACTTTTTAGTTGTGTACCTACCCCAAACAAATTCAAATACCACTACCTGCAAAACAAACTAGAACATCATCCATATAAAAGTGGGGAAAAAATACGTAGTATTGAAGCTAACTCAAAAACTACCGAAGCAAAGTCAATCAATTTTATATGAGACCAACTGTGATGTATACACTCTCGAACAAAACAAAAAAAATCCAAATCGGTCCAGCCATCTTCGAGTAATCGGGGAACATACCGACGAATTGAGAACCTCCTCCTTTTTGAAGTCGGTTAAAAAGTACAGCATTTCTCTCGAGAAAATTCAGGGAAAACAGGAAAGAGATAGAAGAAATTAAAGGTATCAGAATTATTTATTTTTTTATTTATACAATGGACTCATTATGTTAGTCACAATATTTCATAACAACTATGCTATTAAACTTAACTACACACTAATACTACACTAACCTAACACTGCCCTATAGTTATTAGAATCCCTGCTCCAAGCTCAACACCGATCAAATCAAAATCAAACATGGGTAATAATGGTACATAGATGTCCATTTATGATAAGGTTTTCCAAATTTAACGAGACATGGGGAAGTATGCAAATATTAAGTCCATACTATTCTAAATTTAAATTATGTGGTATATCATTATTATTTCATTAACAAAATAAAAAAATATCAGCCCAGTCACAGTAATAATAATAAAAAAAATCTATCAGTAATGTCAAACGGAATAAAATTATGCCAACTAGAATAACAAATATGTAAATTAGAGTATCAGTAGGTAGATCAATCAGTCAATGAATCCGAATGGACCGATATGCAAAGCTTGCAGCAGCGATTTACACACAAGCAGTCCAGTCTGCTCGCGACACACTGCAGTACTCCTGGCCGGCTGGCCCGCACCCGGCGCACCTGGGAGGCGCATCTTTCGCATCGTAGCGTAAAAGCAATCAACACTAACATCAGTTAACTGCGAATAATCCGCTTCTGTTGCGCTGATGCGCAACAGAAGCGGCAATCCACTTCTGAAATGTATAATTCCCTCTATAAAGTAGTAATAATTTACTACTTTATAGAGGGAATTATACATTTCAGCCTTAACTTTATCATGTTTAAATTACTTGCCATAATTTTGGGATTAACATTTATAAACAATTCATTACCTTAATATTCCTTTTGGTTTCTACAAATCAAGCAAGATTTTATTATGTAATCTTTCATCTTTAAATCAAATAGTGTGAAGTCCCTGACACTTGTGCTAGGTGATTAACCTGTGTTACAAGAGCCAGTGCCCTCTCCCGGGAGTAAATACTATTGAAAACTTATGCAGTAAACTGTAATGTATCTTACAATTGGGGTCAGTTCCTCACTACACCGTCTTTGCTAGGTCAGAAAGTTACTAGACTGGACAGTGTCCAAACCGCATCGTTTTGTAGATCTAATGTTGGGCATCCGACTGATCACAATCAGTCAGATGGCCAAAATTCCCAGTTTAATACAAATGGGTAATAATCCAATTGGACATATTATTCTCCGACATTATTCAACGCACAAACCGACACGCTCCAGTAGTTTCATACATTAGTTAGGTGGCATTGGGTTTAGGTTCCATTTTCCCGTATACCTAATTCTGGGGTGTTCACTCAGATTATTTGCAATTAGATCTAAGGAAGTATTCATTAATTAATAACCAACCCGCACTGGTCTACCATCAAACCCCCTCTGTGCCCGCGTGGTGGATTACGGCCCACTCCCTCTCACTAAGAGGAGGGTTGTATCCCAGAAATGGGAACATTATAGGCTGATTATTATGCTATATGCTGTTCATTAATTTGTAATATCCCTTATAGTCTGTTTAAGATGGCATATGTTAGTCGTTAGATTAGGTAAGTCTTATAATAGGCCCTGCGCCCACTGGCGGCACGGCATGGCAGGGGATCCTTCGGCATCACTACATGCAAGCTCATACTGATGGCAACTATGCCGTGGTATCCTTATGCATGCCGCTAACGACGTCCTTGGGCACGCCGAAGAGTATATACGGACGCGACATCGCGCTTGCGCGTTCTTTTCTCAATTTTATTGTCACCTGCGCCTTGCGCTCCACCTTGCCTCTCTCTAATACCCCGTTTACATTCAGCTCATTTCCATGGCAACTTGCAAGGAAATGGGAAATAAAATAGGCAACGCGAATGTGTAAACAGGTCACTGCCTTTGCCGTTGACGTTGCTGCTTGCCTTGCCGTGCGATCCCCAAATTGGCGGTTTTTTGGCGGACATCAAAGGGCCGGCAACGCGAGCGCAAATTACTGTTTATGTAGGTATTGCTCTCTCGCTCACTTGCTATCGAATTTCTACATTCTCCATTGTTGGAAAGATATGTGACGAGGCCAAGAGGAAATGTAAACTTGTTATAGGTACACTAATTTCCCTTGACGTTGCAATAGTAATATTTAGGGAAATATTTCCGGCAGCGCGTATGGCAATGGTTGAATGTAAACGGAGTATAAGCACATAAGGCTGTCGAAGCATCACGAGGCATGCCGAGGCATTCCGAGAGATGCCGAGGCATTCCGAACGCTGCTGACACGGCATGCCTAAGCATACGATGATTATCATTGGATTTCAATTTTATTGTCACTATTTCTTGTATATTATTAAGTTATATTCCAGAGTTATATTTTTCAGACAGGCAGTCGCTCCATGTAAAATACTGGTAGATTGGAAGCCGACCCCAACATAATTAGGAAAAAGGCTACGATGACGATATTAAATTATATTCCTATTCGTCGCATAAAACTCCCTTACCTTGGCGTGCCGCCAGCCTAGTCTGCACGGGCCCGAAGTATGAGTAAAACTATCTTTGAAATTAGTCTTTGTTTGACATGATTCAAGATTAAAATAGTTTCTTTTGCTTCTTAAAACTCTTATTTTTTTCAATGAAAGTAAAATAATTTTCTTCATTTGCAGCACATAGTTTAGTCATTGCACAGATGGATGCAACTGAAATTAATACAGTAAAATATCAGTTAAAGAATTTGAAGAAAAATATTTAAGATTTAGACTGAAACCTAGATAATAAAAACTTTTTTACAAAAAAATACAACCGACTTCCAAAAACAACACTACAAACTGAAAAATAACTTTAATTTCAGAAGTCGGTGTCTAGTTAAATGTATTTTCGTTTTTTGCCACCGACTTCCGAAATTAAAGTTATTTTTCACTTTGTAGTGTTGTTTTTGGAAGTCGTTTGTATTTTTTTGTAAAAAAGTTTTTATTTTTCACTTTTTAGTTGTGTACCTACCCCACACAAATTCTAATACCACTACCTGCAAAACAAACTAGAACATCATCCATATAAAATTGGGGGAAAAATACGTATTATTGAAGCTAACTCAAAAACTACCCAAGCACAGTTAATCAATTTTATATGGGACCAACTGTGACATATACCTACCCTTTTGAATAAAAAAAAAAAATCCAAATCGGTCCAGCCATCTTCGAGTAATCGGGGAACACACATAAAAAAAAAAAGGTTCCGACGAATTGTTCGTTAAAGTCGATCGAAGAAAGAAGTCGGTTAAAAAAACGATGCTTAATAGAGGCTTCAGTGTTTGTCTGAAGAACCTTTTCACCGCCACGAGTTAGACACAAGTTACTCGCCTTTTATAAGGCAGCAAGAAAAAGGCTGCAAGGAAAGGACATTTGATTGTTGTGGATAAACAGATTACATCCCTTTGCACTTAACATTTATCAAAACAAAAGAGAATCTAATAACAAAGAAAGGTCCGAGCGGATCCGAAGAGAGCCGAAGTGTGCCCGAACGCCCCGATGTTGGCCGAACAGAAAACCCGCAATGTCACCAGTCAAGAAGAAACATATCTTAATTACTATCAGTCCTTATTTAACCGCAGAAGCATCGCACAAGTAATGGACAATAGGACAAAGAAACGATGTCTGATGCTGGACTTTTGCAAATTAAAACGGTAATTGAAAATATATAATATACATCTAATATTACTAATATACTAACACTAATATACTAATCTACATAAATAAAAACGAATTCTTGAGGAGGGTTATAGACTGTTTAACATCACGCTAAGACCCTTAGGAGCCGAGCAAAAAGAAAGAAAGTCAGAAAAAACGCTAAGCTAAAACGAAGTAGGTAATAAGGTGGGCGGGCGATGGGATGCGATGCGGTGGGTCGGGGACCTAGGCTAGTACATAATTATATTTGTGTTTTATTAAAGAGAATGATGCATGATAAATTAACCTACCGCTGTCCAGTCTTAAATCAATTATTAACATGATGTCTGAGACAAGATTGTCTGTTCCAAAGTATAATAAACCTCAGTTCAATCAATCTGCATAGCCTTTTCCCAAGTATGTTGGGGTCGGCTTCCAGTCTAACCGGATGCAACTGATTACCAGTATTTTACATGGAGCGACTGCCTATCTGACCTCCACAACCCGGTAACTGGATACCCCTTGGTAAGACTGGTTGTCAGACTTTCGGGCTTCTGACGACCCGTAACGACTGTCAAAGATCCACGAATGACAGCCGGGACCAACGACTTAACGTGCTTTCCGAGGCACGGAGGAGTCTCGGTATGTAAAGATGGTCACCCATCCACGGACCAACTCCGGCAAGCGTAGCTTAACCTGATAGATCGACCCGTGCCGCTGTTATTACTTAGCCACGAGCTCCTAATTAACCTCAGTTATCAACTGATAAACATCTTTAAGGTGATTTAACACTAGAACTTCGGGTTTATTCGTAAGTATTCGAATAATCATATCAAATCACTCAACTTGTAAGTAGCACTGATTCAGTCTACAATTCTACATTTTCATCAGATACTATCGGAACCAACCGACCATACTTCGATTCGTCAACATCGTTCATTTCAATATTGTTTTTTTTACCTACAATAAAAAAAAAAACTTAATAAATTAATACTGACGTTAATCTCCTCAATTTAAAAAGGTGAAGAATAAGATACCTTATCTCAAGTTTAAAAATTAACAAAGTCTCACCATTTTCCTTGACAGCCTTTTAACCAAACTAACAACTTTTGTCTCACTTTACCAAACTCTCACAATCTATGCACTTCAAGTGGGTCAATAAATTTGCCACCATGTGTACAAGCACTAAGAAAGTTGAGAACATCAAACTAAGCGAATTGGAGTGTATATTGTATAACTTGGTCGCCATTGTACTTACAACGTGTAATATCCAGCGTATATTGTTCTGACGGATTGTATTAACAAATGTTCGGTCAAATATTTGGGACTGTTTGCGAGATGAGGAATGTGGGATCGTGACGTAGTTGAATTAATATTAAATGTGTGGAAGGTTTAGTAGGTACTAGAAGTAGGAGTATTAGAGCTGTACGCATTTGTTGTGAGAGGTCGGTGGTACCTACTGCTACCATAATTATTTTCGGCATGTGTATTATTTACTTTTATTTTATTTTATTTATTAGTATTTACCATCCTTACAGCTATCATTACAGGCCTTAACCTAATGCGACAGTGTAGTTATTAACTTCAAAAATAACTTAACTAACCATATATACTTACCTAAAAACAAATAATATAACTTTTTACCTTACTTAACTAACTACATTAAAGCTTGCGAATTTACTCATAGAGCACGAAAAAATATCCAGTCTCTCATGGACTCCGTTCACCACCCGGATTGTTCGGGTGAGGGGTGCTTTCGCCAGTAAATTCGTTCTGGCCACGGGCACTTCTATATGTATATATCGCAGCTAACTGGTTTAATTAGCCGTTTAGTTAACCGCCTAACCTTTGGAAGTAGTGCTCACCGGCCGCTACCACGGCATACAAAAACCTTCTTCTGATGGGGGTAGGCAGAAACTACAGAACGCCCCACCTGTTACGATCCTTACAACATACTCCTTTTGCCTCGTTTACGTTCATACACAGAATAATAAAGCTACAGTACTTTATCTGGGCAGTGACCTTGAATTAATTACCTACGGCCGCTCGGTAGATAAATACGCGTAACTGCCGCGCACTCGAACTATTGCGTAACTGAGACTGACTGGATTTCGAAGCGCGTCGTTTCGGTCGTTTTCTATGAATATAAACTACCGTATCATTATTATACTGTGGTTCGTACATCTGGACACACACGCATGCCGGTTGCGAGTACTACGCACCTGACCTTTCTGAAGAACATCACCATTAAGGTCACTACATATCTTCCTAGGGCGTCCCCCCTCACATCTGCCTTGTAAATACTTACCTTTTGTTAGTCTCCTTTCATTCATCCTCTTAATATGACCAAATCATTTAGCATACTACTACTTTATTTTCAACTGACAGACGGACAACAAAGAGAAAGAAAAAAGGAAAAGAAGAGGGAAGAAAGAAGAAAGAAAGAAGAGAGATGAGGAAAGAGAAGAAATAGAAGAGAAGAGGTAGAGAGAGGAGAGGAGGAGAGGGAAGAGGAGGAAAGGGAGGGAAGTGTTCCGTTTTTCCCTTTTGAGGCACGGAACCTTAAAAACGAACGATTACTTGGAAGACTGCTTAATGCAGCGCCAATTGGCATTAGCCCCAAAAAAGCTGCATCATATATTTTTGACACTAGGAATACACTTTGTACATATTTTGTTGCCAGAATAATTTACACTAAAGAAAGACCCCATTCTAGTCTCATCTTGACGAATCAAAATAATATTAAGTACCACACACGACTATAAAGACTACTCTACCTCTAAGGGCCGGCGCACATCTGGCAAGGCGCAGCGTAGCGTGGTTGTCACTGCCAAACAAATATCAACACTGAGTACAAGGTACCATAAAACAAAGTCGAGAATAAATAACCTGAGACGCGCACCACTTTCGATGAGATGTACTCTCGAGCTAATAGAAGTTTTTATTTTTAACTTCTTTTCAAGTGCAGCAAGGTCGATGTTTGTTTGGCGGTGACAACCGCGCTGCGCTCGCCAGATTTGCTCCGGCCCTTAAACTACTTGGACCTCTGCCCATTCAAATATAAGTAAAATAAGTACTCCATTACTGTCATGCACATTCAAGCATACTGACCATTATTCTAAAATTATTAAATAACATTATGCTAAGCAGTTTGAGATAATATGAGAAGGGATAGTGCTTGGCAAGAGTCCAAGTTGGACGGAAAAATTAGAATTCGTTTCTTGCCAAGAATTTGATAGAACTTATTGACTTACTTCCATTGTTGTGATTATTGGATAGAACTGGACAATTGCCTGTGAGTAACAGCCACAGAAAAGATAAAGAGATCTCTTTTATCTGTTCTGTGGTAACAGCAAATATAGTGGCCTTAGGGTGCGTTTCCACTAACGCGGAGTTGGGCGGAGTGGAGAGAAGCGGACCGTGAATTAACCAATCACAGTGTTTGAAATCTCCACTCCGCGTCAGTGGAAACAACGTGATTGGTCAATTCACCACGGTCGCTCCTCTCCACTCCGCAATAGTTGTTGGGAGTAATTAAAAAAACATGATTTTAGGGTAAATAAAATAAATAAAAATAAATAAAATATTTATTACTGTACCAACTACATATTATAGTTTATAATTATATTAGTTTATGATTGGAGCCTCCTTTTAAGCATAATAACGCCTGTGTTAGGAGACTCCGCTCTTCCACAGCTTTGGCTGTTTGTACAACTTACAAATTACAAAAATAATTTTATTTAATTTTTTTTTTTTTGTCTTAGGGTACATAATACACATCTTTTTTTCGAGCGCGTGTTACATGCTTTATTACCATTTACGTAAAGTATTATATTTATAACTTCAAACACGCTCGCTCGCTCGTGAATTATACAGAATGAATACATTGATATGGTTGTGTTAGGTGTGCGATGTGTGTGATCTGTGTGGGGTGTGTGAGGTGTGTCAAGTGTGTGTGGTGCGTGTTGTGTGTGAGGGGTGTGGAGTGTGAGAGGTGTGTGAGTGATGTGTGTATGAGGGAGCATGTAAGTGTAGGTGTGACGGTGCAAGTATAACTAATTTCCACTTATTGTAACAGTAATTCGATGTCTGAATACGTGCGTGATTTTAACCATTCTACTAGCATTTTCTTACCTTTATGAAGTTGTTCAGTGTATATGTATATGTCTTTGTTAATTTTATTGTATAATCGTGCTGATTGTTTATTATACTGTGTAGCAGCAAAATTGGTTTTAGATTATGGGACTTGCACAATAATATCTTTTCTCCTTTTTAATATTATGTTTTTGTCATACTTAAGTGTCTTATGCTTTTTTAGGATCGCGGCACAGATACATAATTTCCTAACAGATAGGGTGCAGCCTCGTTACGGAAACAAAACGTACTAATGCAAAACAAAACGCATAGAATAAAATTTGTTAATCAATATTTGGCAACACAGCTGCCACCATAGATAATACACTTTAGAAAGTATTATTATTAGCTGCTACTTATGTCAAATACAAAAAAATCTGCCACTTATTTCAAATGCATAATTCGTCGTTTGTCATATTTGTAATGTTTTCTGCATCTTCTGGCTGGCTTCAACCTCGAATTTTGCGGGCAGCGGGGCGGCAGCGGCGGCGGCGCGGGAGCGGCAGGATTTTATGCGTAAAAACAAATGGACCGGACCTCGAAAACAGCGGCGCGGAAGCGGGGCGGGACAGTGCGAGACGCGCCGTGCCGCCGCCGCTTTGCTGCCCGCGAAATTCGAAGTAGAGGCCTAAGGCCTCAGTCACGAAGTCAGCGGGAGCGGGGCAGCGGCGGAGGTGGCGGCGCGGGGAGCGCCGCGGCAACGCTCGCCGCCGCCAGCTCCCCGCGCCGCAGCCTACGAGGCCAGTTCCACCATCTAAATGCTTGCATTGAAACGAACCGCTCCCCGCGCCGCTATCGCCACCGCTGCCGCCCCGCTCCCGTTGACTTCGTGACCGAGGCCTAAGTGAAGTGTGAACTCTTATTTTGAGACTCCACTCCACGCTGCTATAACATTTGCGTTCAGTTGAGTATACTTACCTCTGCGCAGGACTGAGATAGGGCTCTTATTTTACATTGTTTTGGTGCAAATGTATGATCTGTGAATGTTGTTCATGCTATAACAATGTCGGCAGTTGATCTTCGGTGTACAAACTGTGATGTGCACTTATCACGCCTTCGCCGGTAATCATGTTTTGTCTGCTGAGGATGATAACCTCGTAACTATATATCATTCCCATGGCTCTCCATAGTAGAATTGGTGTTGTTTGCGTGTGGCACATACCAGATCCGTCAAACTAGATCATACGTTGGAGAACATTTCCGCTTTCACGGAATTTACACACTAGAAATAGGTCGCGACCAGCTGGATTTGACCAGTTTAGGAGAAAATCCTTTTTTGTTAAGAGCAAAAATAAAATCCCGTCATGTGGGACGGAACACATATTTTGTTTTCATAGCCGTTGAAAGGGAACAGCAAGGTAGGAGCGCCATCATCGGCTACTGCTGTAATTGTATAATAGGACTCAGAACCGTGGGTTGTTGTTCACATGTCATGAGTGTAGTGTGGTATTTACGAGTAGCTTCGCTCGACACAAATAAATAACCCCCCCTGCGGTATTTCTTGACAATGTATTGTTAACAGTAAATTAAAAAGTTGGTATAAATACTATGGTTTTATTTTTTACGTATTCTATTTTAAATTATTCATTATCTTTTATCCTGTTGACGACCACCTTGTGGATGGACCATGGACCATCTTGGATGCGGATTCGAATCCCGCAAAAGGTACGTTATTAGGTACTATTATAAGTGACGTCATAGCAATTGGATGGCCTAAGATAATTCAAAATCTTCTTACCTGTATTGCCGTTTTCTTATCTCGACATAGAACGGGCCTACTTTAAAATCTTACTAGCTTACTAGTAACACAAAAATCCTGCTATAGTTATTAAAGTACAATCTATCCACTTTATCTGAGTAAAATGTATGATATATGGGTCTGTCTTGAGTTACGTAAGTAGGTAGGGGTACCTTTAAGTATTGTTTTTGGTGGTCCATTTTGAGGTTATGTATAAATCAATATATTTTTAACTTCTAAAAAAGGAGGAGGTTCTCAATTCGGATGTTTCTATTTTTTTTTTTTTTTTTTTTTTTTTTATGTTTGTTCGCGCATAACTCCGTCGCTTGCCAACCGATTTGAAAAAATATTTTTTTGTTGGAAAGGGTATACTTCCCAAATGGTCCCATTTTTATCAAAATCCAGTTCTGATGATGGGATCCTGGAGAAATCGAAGGAACTCTTCAAATATTATAGGCACACCTATAGCGATTTGGGTATTTTTTATAGTAGCTCGTGCATTTGCTCTCGGAAAGCACCACATGGTGAATTGGAACTGATTGTTAACGCCATTACTTTCTTTAGTTTTATATTTCATGCCTAATTACTGGCAACTCTAATTAATTAGTATCTGTGTAACATAAAGTTCCTTCCGCTTTCCTTCTCCCTTCCACAACCCTTATAATGCCTAAGTGAGAGCGAGAAGGAAGATCCGCAATGGCGCGCATACGCTGCCGCCAAGAAGATCCGCCAGTTCTCAATCAACATCGACGCCTGTTGGGTAAAATTAATCCCAAGTCGAAAAAAGGACTCATATTTTCACCGCGAAGAACGAAGATTGCTATTGAACAGTGCAAGTGCGTGTATGTGTGTTGTGGAAAGTGCAGATTCTCGTCCGTACGTGATATCCTGGACGCGCCAGCCACGTGGCTAAGGAAACCCTTCTCGTCGTGTCGCCATAGCTCACCAGGCAGGTACCATCATCATTTTCCCACACCACCAAAACACCTACTTGTGTCACCGAACCGCCCCTCATACAGTCCACTAAGAAAATTTCGATTTTCACCCCAAGGCTTTAGGCCGCCGCAACATTTTTTGGTCCTACGATCACGGATATCCAACAGTTTTTGGTCCTACGATCACGGATATCCAACATTTTTTGATCCTACGATCACGGATATCCAACAGTTTTTGGTCCCATGATCACGGATACCTATTTTTGTTTATCCTCTTGATAACGGATATCAATATTATATCCGTATATCATCATCCCGCAACTATATTTCATTTCAATCTTCGTTCCTTATACTCTTATACTAAACCGCTTTCATTTATTCATTTATTACAGTACCTACTTGTCATTGCGTACATTCACAGGTATTTCGCATCCCGCTCAACTTAATATTTTAATATATGTAGGTAGAAGCAAAATCTACCGCTCGCTCGCTTCGCTATTGTTTGGTACTATATTCGTAGGTACCACCTACCAATCCCGCACCGCGCGCAACTCGTTGAAGTTTGTGATTTATTTTAGCTATTATAAAAACCTACAAAAATATCGAAAATGCCTAAGAAAGTGACCATTGATTCGGATGATCAGATAGAATCCGCGATTCAAATAGCACTGTCATGTCGTAATATGATTTTTGCCCGCATGCAAATCATTTACAATTTAATGGAAAAAATGAAGTCCGGTATGGAACCGGTAGAGAAGTTCTTGTGTGCGTGTGTCAATGTTGATGCGTTGCGCACCGAGTTCCTCGAGGCATTTAATAAATATAACTCGCTTCTTCTAAGACAAGACCCGGGAAATAATATTGAGGATCAGTCGTGGATTAGTTTTGAGGAATTATATTGCTGCGTTAAATATAATTATTCAAATTACTCAAAATCATCAGCCACATCGGCTCCTACTTCTAGTGGTAGTGGTGTCAATAAGCAAACAGTTCGCTTGCCTCCCATTGAAATTATGTCATTCGATGGCGATATTCGTAACTAGCCCCTGTTCTATGCTAATTTTAAAAGCACGGTACACGAAAATAATACATTGACTGATTCGGAGAAATTATATTATTTGATGGGGAAATTGAAAGATAAGGCTCAAACCGCGTTCTCAGGAGTTTGCCCTAATGGCGATAACTACCAATTAATTTTTAATTCACTCATAAACAAGTACGAAGACAAACGTATGTTGGCTTCTAGTTACCTTAATCGGATGTTTGAACATAAATCTTTTAATACCGCATCTATTCAAAATTTCGAATCCTTTTCTGATAATTTTGTTTCCGCCGCAAACGCATTAAAAAACCTTAAAATAAATGATTTATCAGATTTGATTTTTTTCCATGTCGCTATAAAAAAGGTTGATTCTGAAACCGCTCGACTTTTTGAAATGAACTCAAAAGACGAAATTCCTAAATTCGACAATTTAGTACAGTTCATTAAAAATCAATCTCGCATTTTACAAAATACTAAAGCTTTAAACAGCTTGAGTTTCACTCAGTCTAACAACAATCCTGTAAATAAAAAAACGTCCAAAACTCCGCAACCGCAATCTTACACTGTAATTGATAAATCCGCAAAATGTTTGTGTGATAGCTTTGTTCATGAACATTTATTTAAATGTCCTGCCTTTTCTAAAATGACACCAAGTGATCGTTTCAAATCGGTGAAGCAAAACGATGCATGTACTAACTGTTTAAGTACATAAGGCCAGAGTCTGTCAGTCTGAATCTAGATGTAAATCTTGTAAAAATAAACATCATACGCTTTTACACTTTAATCGCGAATCGCACGCGACTGTAATATCGAACGGTGTTGATGATACCGCACGTACACAATCTGGTTCAAACTCCACGGCTTCGAGCGAGCAAGATGCTCACGCCGCCGCCGCGCCGCTCGCCGCCACCGCTCAGAGCGCCCCGCAATGTAATGCATCCATTGCTGCGTCGATCCTTTACGACTCGAACTCCCGCGTATCAAAGCCGCAATGTAATACGAATACTACTATTTTGTTGTCAACCGCTACTGTAATAGTTCGAGATTCATTTGGTAAGGAGCATTTTATTCGCTGTCTATTAGACAGTGGCTCACAAATTAATTTTATTACCGCAGAATGTTGCAAACGATTAGGTTTGACTAGACATTCATCTGATACGCCTTCCGTTAAGGGTATCGGTGGTACGGAAAAATCCGTTAAGGGTTCCGTACAATTCGCTTTCTTTTCCCGTTTTAATCCGAACGTTACTTTTAACGTTAATTCGCTAGTTGTCGATGCAATCACCGATAATTTACCTACCGCTCCCGTAGATACTTCCGCCTTGCCTTACTTAAAAGGTTTACCGCTCGCCGACGAATCGTTTGGCAAACCCGGTCGCATCGATGTGTTGATCGGGGCTTCGCTTTTCCCGCATCTTATGCTGCCCCGCGTAGTTAGCAGCAACTCCTCCGCGCCGCCCGCCATGCAGACGGTACTCGGTTACGTCATCATGGGCACTGTGCCCGCGCTGCCTGTACGTCGTAATAAGCCTCCACAGTCTTGTTACTCACATATTTCGCAACCATCCGACAAAGACTCGTTAGAATCGGCGTTGAAAAGATTCTGGCAGGTCGATGAAGCGCCCGTCACTCTTTCGACGAGCAAATCGCTCGACGAACTTGAGTGCGAGTACTTTTATAATTCGACCACGGAACGCGATGGGGACACAGGTAGATACTCTGTAGCCCTACCGTTTCGCAGCGATGTGTTCTCATTGGGGAACTCACTCGATATCGCGAAAAAACGTTTTTTCTGCCTAGAAAAGAAATTAGAATCCGCACCCGAGTTACGTACTGCGTATGATGACGTCATTCGCGAATATATTGATAATGGATATTTATCTCCTGCTCCGCTCGATAGTTCAGACAGTAGTTGTCCTGACTATGTAATTCCGCATCACGCAGTTGTACGTTTAGATAAGACAACAACAAAACTACGCTCCGTGTTAGACGCTAGTGCTAAAACGAGTACTGGATTATCTCTCAACGATATTTTACACAGTGGCCCAAATTTACAGGGTGACTTGTTTACTATAATTCTGAATTTTCGATTGTTCGCATTCGCGCTCTCGGCTGATTGCCGACAAATGTTCTTACAGATTGAAGTAAGAGAAAGCGATCGTCGCTTTCAACGCGTCTTATATCGTTTTAGTCCAAACGATCCTCTGGTTCTATATCAGTTTAACCGTGTCTGTTTTGGTCTCAAGTCAAGTCCCTACCATGCGATCCGCACAGTACAACAGTTGGTTCAAGACGATGGTCATCACTTCCCGCGCGCCAGCGCTATCATCGCGGATTCGCTGTATATGGATGACGTAGTCTACAGCGTAAGCTCCGAATCACGTGCAGTCCAGGTTTCGCACGAACTGATTAAACTCTTTAGAGGAGGTCAGTTCGAGTTGGTCAAGTGGACCAGTAACTCTCAAACTGTACTAAACAGTATTCCCGCGTCGCATAGGTTGACCGAACAACTAGAATTCGACAAGTCGGTAGAACAAAAGGTTTTCGGCTTGCGCTGGTGTAGGTCAAATGATTGTTTTGAATTTCTTATTTTCGCACCGCCAGACACGTGTACTAAACGTGCTATTCTGTCGGCCGTAGCTAGACTGTGGGACATCATGGGGCTTGTCGCGCCTGTAGTTCTCTATGCTAAACTACTTATCAAAGAATTGTGGTTACTGAAGCTCGATTGGGATGACACTCCCCCGCGTCACATCATAAATATTTGGCAAACTTTTCGCTCTGCCCTGCCGCTTTTAAATGATTTTAAAATCCCGCGCCATTTAGGTATTTTTGAAAATTGTATTCTTCGCCTCATTGGATTTTCCGACGCCAGTGAAAGCGCCTACGGCGCTGTCATCTATGCGCACGTCACTCGCAACGATGACGTAGTCGTTCAGCTGGTTTGTGCCAAGTCGAAGGTATCGCCGGTTAAACCATTGACTATTGCTCGACTGGAGCTCTGTGGTGCCGAACTCCTCGCTAAACTTCTTCGCCGTGTTCATGACACTTATAATACGCGTTATAATGTTACCGCTATTTACGCATTCACCGATTCAAAGGTGACTCTTTGCTGGATAAATTCTTCTCCGCATCGTTGGCACACGTTTGTGGCCAATCGTGTCGTTCGCATCGTAGACAACGTCCCCGCGGAACATTTCTACCACGTAGCTGGTACTGAAAACCCAGCGGACTGTTTGTCACGTGGTTTAACACCTGACAAATTCATTGAGCACCCATTATGGTTGCATGGACCCGCTTGGGCTAAGCGCGACCCTTCCGAATGGCCCATACATAAGGTTACAGACTTGAATTCGGAACCCATTCCGGAAGAAAAGGTCCACGCGCATCCCATAGTCGCGGATTCAAGTTCGGAAAATTCGCTTCTACTCGCACTCGCAGAACGTACGTCGTCGTGGACTAAACTGCTGCGTATTGTTGTTTTCATATACCGCTTCATGAAAAAACTCCCGCGTCGGACTGACGCCGTTACCGCTAGCGACCTCGAGTTCGCTGAAACCATTTTGTTGCGTCATGTTCAAAGAAAACACTTCATGGAAGATTATTCCGAGTTAAAAAATAGTAAAATTTGTTCACCCGCTCTTATTAAACTCAAGCCATTTGTAGATGGTGATGATTTAATCCGCGTTGGGGGTCGATTAACTCATTCGGCTGAGGCCTATAGTACTAAACACCCGGTAGTGTTACCCCGGCATGATCGCATAGTTGAAATCCTCGTAGACTATTAGCCTGTTGAACTCCAGACCTCTTACTGTTCTTAGCGCTGATCCGGAAGAGCCTAAAGCTCTTACCCCTTCGCATTTTTTACATACTGTACCGCTTAACTCCTTGCCCGCCACGGAAGTAGGTTTACTGTCTGATCACCTGCTTCCAAGACACTCTCTTATGGATAAATTAGTCCAGTCGTACTGGAAAAGATGGCGAAGCGAGTATCTTCATAGTTTACAATCACGCTTAAAATGGAATAAACCTGATGGAGACATGATTAAGGAAGGCACTGTAGTAGTGATAGTTAATTATAATGCGCCTCCTCTATCCTGGCCTCTAGGTGTTATTGAGAAGTTGCATACGTCTATAGACGGTAGCACGCGAGTCGTTTCAGTACGCACTTCTAATGGGATTCTTGTGCGACCTGTGGTCCGCTTATGCCCCATTCCTACTCAGTAATATCTTATTCAGTCCATTCCCTCTTTAGTTAGATTTAAGTGTAATTTCACTGTATATATTATTATATCATTCTCTTTAAAGGTGACCCTTTAAGGCCGCGAGGAATGTTAACGCCATTACTTTCTTTAGTTTTATATTTCATGCCTAATTACTGGCAACTCTAATTAATTAGTATCTGTGTAACATAAAGTTCCTTCCGCTTTCCTTCTCCCTTCCACAACCCTTATAATGCCTAAGTGAGAGCGAGAAGGAAGATCCGCAATGGCGCGCATACGCTGCCGCCAAGAAGATCCGCCAGTTCTCAATCAACATCGACGCCTGTTGGGTAAAATTAATCCCAAGTCGAAAAAAGGACTCATATTTTCACCGCGAAGAACGAAGATTGCTATTGAACAGTGCAAGTGCGTGTATGTGTGTTGTGGAAAGTGCAGATTCTCGTCCGTACGTGATATCCTGGACGCGCCAGCCACGTGGCTAAGGAAACCCTTCTCGTCGTGTCGCCATAGCTCACCAGGCAGGTACCATCATCATTTTCCCACACCACCAAAACACCTACTTGTGTCACCGAACCGCCCCTCATACAGTCCACTAAGAAAATTTCGATTTTCACCCCAAGGCTTTAGGCCGCCGCAACACTGATGATGAAGACCACAGATGGCTACCAGAACTACTCAATGATAAATATTTCACGGGTTGCGATTCGATTACTTTAATATGGTTGCTAAGCAATTTCCGCTCGTCACACAATGCGTGTGATGAGTGGTTGTTGAGGAGTTCTCCTGGTTCTTACCAGCAGAACTCCTCAACAATTAACGTCCCAGCATCGGGAAAAGCAATATTTTGTAACATGTGATGAGCAATTGACATTAGACTATTGTAACTTATACAAATTATAAACAGACCCACTAAAAAGTGAAAAATAAAAACTTTTTTACAAAAAAATACAACCGACTTTCAAAAACAACACTACAAAGTGAAAAATAACTTTAATTTCGGAAGTCGGTGGCAAAAACGAAAATACATTTAATCAGACACCGACTTCCCAAATTAAAGTTATTTTTCACTTTGTAGTGTTGTTTTTGGAAGTCGGTTGTATTTTTTTGTAAAAAAGTTTTTTGTTATACTCTATTGTAGCATTTAAATCCATATATTCATTCTACGGAACGATAAACCTGTATGTAATACTGAAAATACATGGGTTTCTGCCAATCTCCTTTCTAACCAAGGGGTTTCGTGTTACCCATTACCCAGTAATTGGGTTGTGGACGTCAAATAGGCAGTCGCTCCATATAAAATGCTGGTATTCAGCTGCATCCGCTAAGACTGGGAGCCGACTCCAACATAGTAGGCAGACTGACTTGTAATGACAATCGCAATCGACGATAGGGACATTACGTTGATCTGCGGCACCACCGAGGGTGTCTCCACGTTGTTGTCGTGGTGGGGCTAGCGTGTCTCAATGATCTTGGGGCTTCGCCGGTAGAGTTAGGTACTCATGCCGGAAAGGCCCAAGTGAGAGATCTGACTAAGAAAGACACAAGGAGGGGTCGCTCCTGATCGGTCGACGATATTCGATCGACAAAGGACGTGGCCATGGCGCAGCGATGCAGGCGCATCAATGCGGTTGGTGTTTCTCTCCTCGAGAGGAGAGAACTTTCGGCGGGTTCGCTGAGTCGGATTGCCCGGACAGCGAACGCAGGTATGTATACCGCCGTCGGAGACTTGGCTTAACCGCCCGGTCCAGAGGAAGGATACCTCTAAGATAAAAATCTACCTAATCCTAAGTTTTGAGGCGCGGCGAGAGGATGAGTGGCTGGAGGGAGTCCAGTCGTTAGCAGCTCCCCTGTAGTCTATAGGCTGTAGAGCACCTGCCACACTCTACAGTACCTACTAAACCTACCTAGGTAAAAAGGCTCTGCCTAGGTGGACATCCGGGGATCTTGGGGCTTCCTATGGATGTAATATGCCTACTAATGTGGTGAAATGTCAAAATATCACAATTTTTGTGCTATTTCTTCTAAGTTAAATAAGTATTACTGTATTATACACAAATAAACCTTTCGGAATAAATTCTCTAATTGATGATTAAAACCACACACACACTACACACACACATGAAACACGCACGCACGCACGCTTTCGTGTCACGCAGACACGAAAGGCGACTTTCTTTTCTACTAGTTACCTAAGTACGGTTTTTGTTTTGTTTTTAAAAATGGAAGAGACTGTTATTGCGGAGTGTTAAGCAATAAAGATGCCAGTTGCTGTTGGTGGCAGATTAAATTAAATCAACGTCAACCGCATCATCGCTTAGCATCTTTTGAGACAAAAATTAAACGCTGCAGAATCTGCATTCACATTTTCTCTTATAAAACTGTCATAATTGCCATTAAATTGCATTAATCATTTTTAATTACCGTTCTTAAGAACTGAGCTGAACTAAGATGGCTTTACCTTAAGCTTCAAATAATTCAGAATGAACATCAGTCGTAAGTGGACGTTATACTATGCGACGACGATACGATATTGTTTTAGTACAGACGATGATAATGTGTTAAGATACCACGGTGTTTGGTGGTGTTTATTATTATGTTGCCATTTTGCGACAGCGACTGTGGAGAAAACAAATAAATAAATTAATGTTAAATGATTTATTTCTGTAAGTAGGTTTGTACAAACACTTTCATACGTCAATCATATGTTTAAAAGCTAGATGTGGTCGGCGTTTCCTACCTGACTACTCTGAGAAGAAAGGCCGAAACAAACTCAGAGGTCACAGTCTCTTTTACAGTTAAATAAATCGGTAACTCTGCACGATAACCAGTTCGGGTTTCGTCCCCGGCTGTCCACTGAAAGTGCTATACTGTGTCTTAAGCACACCGTCAAATACTACACAGACCGTAAAACACCTGTGTATGCGTGCTTCCTTGATTTATCTAAGGCTTTCGACCTGGTGGTGTATGACCTGCTGTGGAGCAAGCTGAGGAGCATAGATTTGCCACCGGAACTCATCAGCATGTTCCAGTACTGGTACGGGCATCAGTCTAATAGTGTTAGGTGGGCGGGGGCAATGTCGGATGCGTATCAGCTCTAATGCGGAGTCAGGCAGGGTGGCTTGACATCCCCTACCCTGTTTAATTTGTATATTAACGGACTGATCGTGGCGCTCAGCAGCCAGCATGTCGGCTGTCACATTGACGGCACATGTGTCAATAATCTAAGTTATGCTGATGACATGGTGCTGATGAGCGCTTCGATCTGTGGCTTGAGAAAGCTGTTACGAATATGCGAGGAATATGCTGGTGGTCACGGTTTATTGTATAACGTAAGGAAGAGCCATTATATGACCTCTGAGACCGCCAGTGCGAAATGTCCGGAAACCATACCTCCGGTCAGACTCAATGGGGTTCCTTTGGTAAGGGTTGACCGGTTTACATACTTGGGGCATATTTTGACTGTCGACCTCAAAGATCACGCAGATATGGAATGGGAGCGGAGGGCGTTGTCTATTAGAGCGAACATGATAGCCCGCAGATTTGCTCGGTGCTCTAATCAGGTTAAGGTTACGCTCTTTAGAGCGTACTGTACATCGCTGTACTCATGCAGTCTGTGGGCTCACTACTCTAGTAGAAGTTACGGCGCCATCCGCGTCCAGTATAATAACGCGTTCAGGGCGGTGATGGGGTTACCCCGATACTGCAGCGCCTCGGGTATGTTCGCAGAGGCGCGCACCGACTGCTTTCACGTGACCATGCGTAAGCGCGCAGCGTCCTTGGTGCGCAGGGTGCGGGATAGCCCCAACATCGTACTGGCGATGATTGCGGGAAGGCTGGACTGCCCCTTCATCCGACATTGTTCCAGCAGACATGTTGCTGTACCAGTGTCGGAGAGAATTTATTAATTTTAATGTGACGAACGATTTAATTTTATTGTATGATTTATTTATTTATTTTTGATTTAATTGTATTTGTTTTATTATTTTAATTTATTTTGATTTGATTTAATTTTAAATTTTATTTGATTAATTTTTATTTGATTTATTTTACATGTCTGACAATGGGTGTAATTTACCTGAAATAAATGAATTTATTATTATTTATTATTATTATTATTAAAGTCCAGACATAATCTTGGTCAGATGAAATGAAAGAAGTTGTTTGGGGAGTATACCATGAGTCAGCGCGACGCGACTTGCAGAGCGACGGACGGGAACAAGATAGGCGCGCGCCTCACTTGACGCAAGTTGTGTCGCAAGTCGCATCACTCAAGGCCGTAAACGGGGCCATAAGGTGAATGCGTAGTGGTAGCCTGCGTAATTAAAATTTTCTTTCGTTTTTTGCAATTTGCAGGTCACTCTCAGATTGTATCTTGATCAAAATATGGTTTGCGACTATAGGTAATACATTCACATAATTATAACCCTAAAAATCATCAATACATGTCTCTATGTCTCTATGTGTTGTTTGTTCCAAGATGTCATGATTTCCGACATCAAACTTAGAGAGAACAAATCTTACTTAGAGAGATGTATTGATGATTATTACGGTTATAATTATATTAAATGCATATTTTTTATAGTCACAAATCGTATTTCGCTCAAGATACAACCTGACACGGACCTGCAAATTGCAAAAAACCCAAAAAAAAAATGAATTTCGCGGGATACCACAGCGTATCCCCCTTAAGGGCCCGTTCACGACTCTTGAGTGATGCGACTTGCGACACAACTTGTGTCAAGCGACGCGCGCGCTAGAACTAACCCAACACAGAAATACAAAATAGACAGACACTCGTATGTTTCAGCTCATTTTCCAGTCGACACATGGACAACAAACACCCTTTATCAATTTGGAATACCGGAAAACCCAATTAATTTTATGGAAATCGGAGCCAAACTGCCCGTGCGTTTCTTGCAGTAAAAGAAACGTCAACGAATGGGCGAGCCTTCTATAAGACAAAAACAAAACACAATCTGCATTACACAAAGTCGTCACGTCCCCGAACAATATAAACGGCTCGAAATTCTGCTACCGTAAAATGGAAGGTACAGTCACGAGCATAAATATTTTAAACTTACGCAAGAATCAAAAGGATTATTTCCTTAAGAGGCCGTATACGAAATTTTGTCGATTTTCCTGATTTACGTGATTTTATAGACTTAATTTTACAGTTAAAATACTGTATTTCTATAAGTTTTAATGCACAACATGAAAGACCATTTGAATTATGATCTAAATGTATGAGCTACTTTTTATTTTGCGTCGAGTTTATAATGCAAGAATTACTTAGGTTGTTTTAAAAGATTTTTTAGTGCCAAATGTTTTGCATTTTTGTTTCAGCAAAATGGATTGATTTTGAACTGAAGTTTATTTTTGCTGTTTTAATTTTTTGAACGAGAGTTCTAAGTAGCCGAAATCAAAAGCAACTATTTGCCCATTTTCTCTAAAATTTGACTACGTTAAATATTTTTTTACTCAATAATTTTATATTAAAGTAGTAAAAAGTAATTCATACATTGTATAGAAAACTTTCACAAAAATACAATTGTAATTTTTCCATATCCTTTAGACGTCAAAACGATTCGTAAATATGTGATATTCTAAGGGCCTATTTCACGATGTCCGAATAGTCACTACTTACCGAATAAATTCAAAAATGGAACAGAATTTGTATAAAATTATCTGCCAAGTATGTTAATAGGAATAGGGGGGGGGGGGGGGGGGTTAATCGTAGGTAGTGAAACAGGCCCTAAACCTCTTACAGCAGAAATTCACAAAAAAGTCACCGGCTTAGGTGGATTAATCAAAATTAAATAATAAAAAAAAGTAGGTAGCTCATACATTGGATCATAATTGAAATCATCTTTCATGTGTGCATTAAAACTTATAGAAATACAGTATTATAACTGTAAAATCACGTAAATCAGCGAAATGGGCAAAATTTCGTGTTCTAGATATTTTATGGTGTTACGAACATAGTAAATGAAAAATGAATTTTCTCAAAGTTGTAATTTTTATTTCACGAGAAAAATCCTTTTGAATTTTGGGATTAAACTGAAAGGTGTTTATGCTCGTGACTGTACAGCCGCGGCAGTTCACATAAATATTCCGCGATTATCCACTGCGGGACATAATAACACAATTTAACATAAACTCTGTTGTTTTGTAAAAATAGGACAAGACTGCAGCAGCTGGTCTCGTGGAGTCTGTCTATATAAATAAAAAGAGAAATCCTGACTGACTGACTGACTCATCAACGCCCAGCCCAAATCCTTAGACTAGAAAGCTGAAATTTTGCTAGAGGTTCCCTTCATAATGTAGATTCCTGGGTCAGGAAGGATTTTCGTTCCCGTGGAATATTTTACGACATCCACGCGCGCGAAGCCGCGGGCAGAAGCTAGTATGTGAATATTTTAGATTATGTTGATATTACAGTTGTAAAGCTATGTATAACGCGGATAAAAAAACTGAAAATCACGCCAAAACTATCAAGCGTAGAAACATTCACTATTTTAATACCTTTTCATTATGTATATAAATAAAAAGAGAAGTCCTGACTGACTGACTGATTGACTGGCTCATCAACGCCCAGCCCAAACCCTTGGACCTAGAAAAGTGAAATTTTGCACAGAGGTTTCTTTTATTATGTAGACAAGGAATAAGGAAGGAATTCCCGGTAGTACGTTCCAGTGGGATTTTTCCCGACATACACGCGGGCGAAGCCGCGGGCAAAAGCTAGTGTATAATAAATTGCGTCTAATTTGGGTCAGCGCTCCTTGATGGGCGAGTCCTATTACTGGCTGGAAGTACGACGCGTTGCGTGAGCTCAGCACAGAATACGCAAGCTAACCACTCAGGGCTATTATCATAATTAAGTTAGGGTAAAAGCATTTTTCTGCATGAAAGAAAAAATATTTATTTGGCACGGGCCAAGTAAACATATTTTATTTATTTATTCATCATTAATTATTATTTTTAGTACTGACATACTTTTTTTCATGTATTTTTTTTCATATTTTTTTGGGCGGGCTTGTTTGTTTGTTTGTTTTTGTTTGGGTTTATTTACCACACAAAATAAAAAAAAAAATAAAAAAAAGATTTCTAAAAAATATATTGTATTGGGTGTCTCACGGATAGCGGCTGCGCCAAAAGCATGACAAAATACTAAGATCATGATTTTTTTAGCCAAGCATGGTGATTAGTGATTACAGCACTATATATATTATCCTGCTCCAATCACCATTGCAGCCAGACATTAAAACGACAAGAGCAATCGAATAAAAAGCAGCAAATGTGCAAAAATAGTCAACAAATGTGAAATAATCATGCTCAATCTTGACAATGATAATATTTTTTTCTAATTTCATCACTAATATTTTCTCTATTTTTATCCTGTTTAAACCTAGTTAATGTGCATGCTGTGGTCTCATGTAAAATTGAAGGAGCACACGTAAAATAAGCTATTTTGTTATTGTGATTTATATTGTATATGATTGTGTATCCTTTGCTAGCTGAGGAGCTCGTGGCTAAGTAATAACAGCCGCACGGGTCGATCCATCAGGTTAAGCTACGCTTGCCGGGGTTGGTCCGTGGATGGGTGACCATCTAATGAATAATGTATGTATGTACCAAATTCTTGTGAATGACATGATCATGATCATGTGATATGTTACAAATAAACTTTTTACTATTTTTTTTTTTATCTATACATACCGAGACTCCTCTGTGCCTCGGAGAGCACGTTGGTCTCGGCTGTCATTCGTGGAACTTTGACAGTCGTTACGGGTCGTCAGAAGCCTGAAAGTCTGACATTCTCTTACCAAGGGGTATCGTATTACCCAGTTAATGGGTTGTCGAGGTCAGATAGGCAGTCGCTCCATGTAAAATAATGTTATTCAGCTGCATCCGGTTAGACTGGAAGCCGACCCCAACATAGTTGGGATAAGGCTAGGCAGACTGATTGTGTATCCTTTGTTAGAGATCCCAAATAAATAAATAAACATTAGATACATTCGAAAGATTTTTGCAGCGTCATTGCTATTAATGTCACTTTTCCCCTGTTAACAGAAATTATCAGACATATTGCTACATGGCACACTGTCAGAACCCGTACATTGATAGCCCATTCTTCTTCTCCAAAAAGGGTTGATATAACGCATTATTGAGCACCAAAGAGCATATAAAGTCACGGGCCGACACCGCCAGAGCAAATCCGTGATATCGGCCTATAATAAATCGTGGGACTAACCTGTCAAACGTAAGATTTATCTTTGGAAACACACAGGGTGTTGTGGTGTTCATTTTAGACTTTCTTGCTCGGCATTGGACGGTTGTGGTTTGGGAATTGTGGTGGACTATGTTTTTGTGCTGTGTAGTTTGGTAGATTGGGTTTTTAGTGCATTGCTTGGTGTTTGAGAAGTCTGTTTAGTAGAAAAAAGATGCCTCTATGAATTGAATGTTATAGTCAAAGTATGATGTGTCTGCATTTTCTAACTAATTCACGTTTATAAAATAAGATGCAATAGTCTACGACCTAAACTAGATCTAGCCTTATTCTAAACCTTAGGGGACTTCATCCTGTATAATCTGATAATTAACTTTACCTTGGCACTTTTAAAGTAAGTATTACTTATTTTAAACTCAAATTACTCAAACTCAAAGCATTTATTTCAAATAAACCAATTACAGGCACTTTTGAATTGTCAATGGGTCGGTCAGTCAGAAAGATGAAGCTAGTTGCCTATTCCAAAGCGTAGTAGATCCCTATGGAGAAGAACGGGCAAGAAACTCCACGTACACTCTTTTCAATCAAAATATTGGTTACATCGTTCATGTTGAAAATATACATGTGAGAACAATGTAGAAAGACGTGCACGTTAAAAAGCGTCCCTTAATAAAAAGATAAAACTAAAACAACAAAATTAAAAATAAGCCATGGCAGCTAAGAGACGACCAGTCCCAACTGACGGCGCCCGTTCACGAACATGACGTATGGATCAGCACCAATTAGCTCAACCATTTTGAAGGGAACTTGATGATCCAACACACACGCCACCACCAGCGAGACATTTGAGTGAGCATGACATACTCTTAACCGCCAGGGCACATTCAAGTTGGTGAAAGACGTACCCAGTAAAAGGTAGCTTCATAGTAGCTACATAGTGCTCATTCAGTGCTATGCAATTATATAATACTAAGAGAATTTAAACAACGCAAAGAAACCATTCTCTCTTCTTAATTTTCAGCAGCTCCAATAATATTTTCGAATGCCAATCAATTAGTTGATGCGTCCTTGTGGAGCAGGACAAGCATTCAGCCAGGAATTTTTGTCAGCGATGTAATCCCCCACCTTATAATATGCCTGGTTGCATAGTGTGCGTTTTATACAAGATTTACTTACTTTAATTTATACTCCCGCCCGATCAAAGGCAAAAATAAACAGAACTGTTTGCTGTTTAGTAGAAGTACGGAGTCTCATACCACAAGCAATTTCCTTGCTTAAAAGGTGACTCCAAACCTTGTAATGTTTACAGAGTTTATTGAAATAAACATTACTACTTATTAATATTTTTTTGACATATTTCTTGCCAACCCTCTTGAAAAACGTGATCATTACAACGGAATTCTTAGACAAGCGCTCTCGTACAATCCATTACGAAACCATCCGATAATTCCCGGAACATAATTATGTATGCACGTGAGAAAACCAATCAGAAATTCAATTAACAGGCACATGCTCTGTTCTGCTCACCTAATAAGAACTCATTACTAATTGCGATACGGTTCCAGGTATCCGATATGGCCACACGTGTTACAGACTCCTCAGGGAAATATGGCGAACTGAAACGGGGAGTCGCGGAACAGAATTTATATGCTAGAGGAAATTAGAAAGGGAATTAGAGGGTGATAATTTATTAAGGAATACACCTTTTAGGCAGGGGCGAAGATTTACGCTAACACAGTTTTTTTAGTAACCACAATAATTTGACGTCAAAAGGTTCTGCTGCTCCCCACCCTCCCCGGGCTTCGAAAAAACCGAGTCTAAAACTAAATTAGACTTAAATATAGTGTCATAACCTATTTTTATTTACCTACAGTATATTACTAAGACTGATGTTGATAAGTCATCCTCGAAAAGGGGGGAACATTGTTCAGTTTACAGAAAACAGTTGCGGAAGGTTTCTTTTCAAAGGGCTTTCACGAGAAATGCTCCAGCCCCCCCCCCCCATCCTCCCAGAGAGAAACATTAGCCCCCCCTTCAGCGAAAAACTAGATCCGCGCCTGATCAGTACGTATCTGAAGTGGTTACTATCTACATCTACCTTCTGCTCTTCTAATGTGAATACAGATCACATCAGGACCAAGGACGGCATTGCAATAAGAAGTACATAATGAAACACGCGTCGCGGTTGTTCATAGACTAACTTTATTATATTTCTTAATTCATAGCTACTACATACTTACATACACTCCTACCAACTTATCTGTGAAATGGCGAAAATTGGAACTACGGCCGTCATGTTGAAATGTCTTCGATTGTGCCGACGCATGTCATTCGACTGTGTCGACGCATCGACGTTGCCATCCTCTTTCAGTTCACAGATAAGTTGGTATGACTGTACATAATATTGTAGGTTCACTAATCATAACTTATAGTTAGTACATAAGTAATGGCGCTAGTATTACGTAGACATTTCCAATGCATTATTTTGATATTAATTCTAACAGTATAGACGCCAGCACATCAAGCTACTACAATCTGTCAATATTCTTTAATAGATTTTCATCTTTATCGCTTATTAGGTTCAAGATTGATTGGGGAAATTTGACAGTTTCAAGTGGCTTGACCTGCTGGCGTCTGTACCTAATTTGAACGTTCTAGGATCAGCATTCCGTTAACTGTTTATTTATTTAAATAAAAAAATAGCCTCAAAGATGGGATATAGAGGAGACATGCTGGACACCGTATTGGTAATAACACTTTCAAGTATGAATCCTGATCCACTATTATTTCTATTTTCAAATGCCTAAGTAAATTTTTAACCGACGAAAAAAAATAGGAGAGAGTCAACGCGTATATATTTTTGTTTTTATGTATTACCACGCATAACTTTCTACGGAGTAATCTGATTTGAAATATTCTTCTTTTATTTGAGAGGGTATATCTTGAAATTGGCCCCATGTAACATTTATTAACGTTGCTTGGGTAGTTTTTGAGTTAGCTTCAATAATGCCTACGTATTTTTCTGACTTGATGAATGATTTCCTGTCACTGTAATTTACATAATAAGTATTCGTATTAGAATTTTTGTGAGGTACGAAAAATTGAAAAATAAAAACTTTTACAAAAAAATAAAATAAAAAAAACAACCGACTTCCAATAAAAAAACACTACAAAGTGAAAAATAACTTTAACTTCGGAAGTCAGTGGCAAAAAAATACAAAACCAAATTCACCGAATTAAAGTTATTTTTCACTTTGTAGTGTTTGTTTGGGAAGTCGGTTGTTTTTTTTCTTAATTAATTTTGCCAGACACCCTCTTACCTAAACAGATTTTTCAGAAAATGGTTAAGGTCAACAATTTTCGTCACTGAATGCAATAGATCCTCCAAAGGCACATACATATTTTGTCGAACCCTATGTCAGGAACGACCCCTATAAATTTTGGTACGGGGGTTTGTACATCCGAAGTCAATATCGTCTTTAAAAAGAGCAAGGAAGTCACTTTGGTTTTGCCCGGAATATAACACAAAAGCATGTATTATTTTGCAAGTCACCATTTGTTTAATAAGAATTTAATAGGCGATGATCCTAGAATTACACATATTTTATTTTGTCACTGGCTGAAAAGAAATAAAACATCAGAAGGATACAGGCTTGTATAGGCCAGGATAAATACTATATTTCAGGTAAATTAAGAATTAAAACAAAATTAGATAAATAACTAAACCTATTTATTTTTATTTATTTTTATTTATTTAACCATTTATGTACACACAAATAAACAGACAAACAGAAAGGAACAGAAAAATACGTACAAAGGTGATGCTTATTTCAAAAGAAATCTCTTCCAGCATACCTGCGATAGGACAGAGGATAAAAAGAGATGTAGACAACGTGTGTAAGAGTAGAAGAGAAAATAAAATACATAAAATCCAAAACAATTAACTCATTAAATAAAACATATAATAAATACTTAAATACATACATACTACTAAAATAAATACCACTAAAATAACTAACAACTATGACGAAGTGGAAAGATAGTGTTCTTTCACTCTTCTTTTAAATACTGCAATTGTTTGGCAGTCCCTAATGTCAGGCGGAAGTGAATTCCACAACCGAACCGCGTGAACAGTGAAGGAGTAGGAATAGAAGTCAGTGGAGTGGGAAGAAGATTTAAGGAGGTTTCTAAGATGCGACCTGCAAGGCACATCAAAAGGACGGGCGTAGGAAAAGCGTTCCCGCAGATAGGAAGGCGTTTTAGGGTTGTGAAGGATGTTAAATAAAAGACATAATATCCGAGAGTTCCTGCGAAGTCGAATAGGGAGCCACTTGAGTATCTTGCGGAAGTTAGAAACGTGATCATACTTTTTAAGGTTAAAAACAAAACGAATACATATATTTTGCAAACGCTCAAGTTTATTCAAAAGCTCCTCAGTGGCATCCAAATAACAGGCATCAGCGTAGTCAATAATGGGCTGAATGAGAGTTTGAGCAAGGGAGATTTTGGTTTTGAAGGGCAAAAAGCTCTGGAGGCATTTCAAGGTATGGAACGTGTAGTGCACTTTGCGACTGACTTGAGCAACATGGGCAGTCCACGATAAGTAGGAGTCCATGGTTACCCCCAGGTTTTTAACAGTATTTGCGTATTCAATCTGAACTCCATTCAGACAGAGTGGAGACAGTGACGCAACATCAAGCCTATTCCGCATATACCTGCCGCCAATAATTATAGCCTGGGATTTCCTAGGGTTGATTTGCAGTCCAAAGGACCGCGACCACTCACTAATCAAATCCAGGTCTCTGTTCATGGCACACACAGCAGCTTCCGCATCTTCTCTCAGGAAATGGTTGTAAAGCTGCAGATCGTCGGCATAGAGATGGAAGAAAGAAGAAATGACATTGGTGACACAGTTAATGAAAATGGAAAAGAGAAGAGGAGAGAGAACGCCACCCTGAGGCACCCCCGCAGTAAGAGAGCACCAGTCAGAAGAAGTCTCGTCGAGACGAACCCGCTGCGACCGGCCTTTGAGATAGGAGTCAAACCAACTAATGGTACTAGAAGAGAAATTGAGAGATTTAAGGATCCCTACAAGGATGTCGAAATCAACAGAGTTAAAGGCACTGCTAAAGTCCAGAAGTACAAGTAAGGTAAGAGATTTGTGGTCCATAGCCCTGCGGATGTCATCAGTAACCTTCAAGAGAGCGGTGACTGTACTATGACCAGGTCGAAAACCAGATTGAAAAGTACTAAGAAGGTCATTCGCATCTAAAAAGGCAGAAAGTTGCTGGTGAACAATGTGCTCAAGAACTTTAGAGAGATAAGGGAGGATAGAAATGGGTCGGAAATCGGACGGTGAGACAGGGCTAGGAATTTTGGGTAAGGGGATGATATGGGCTTGTTTCCAGGCCTCAGGAACAGTACAAGAAAACAAGGAGAAATTGAAAATGTGGGTCAAGATGGGAAGCAATGTGGGGAGAATAGGAGAAATCATTCTAGAGCAAATATTATCATTACCAACTGCAGAGGAGGAGATAGCAGAAATAGATTCTTTGACCTCATTTTCACTCACAGGACTAAATTCGAAACAAGAACACTGCGGCACTGGCAAACAGGAAAGTTTATTTAAAGAAGCTGATTTGACGTGCGGATCTAAAGTAACAGGTGGATGTGAGAAATGTTTGTTAAGAGCACACACGTCAACGCCATTACTGGAAACAACTGGAGACTTACCAATGCCGACAGTTTTCAGAAACTTCCAGACTGCAGCAGACTTACGGTTGTCAAGAGAATTATGGAAGTAGCGTCTCTTTGCATCTCTACACATACGACTGCAGCGATTACGCAACACCTTGTACGCAATCAGGTTGCGCTCGGAAGCACAGCGTTTTAACCTCCTTTTGGATCTGTCCCTACTCGCCATCGCGTCTTTAATAGCAGATGTAAGCCAAGGAGCCGGAACGTATTTGACTTTGACTCGACGGATAGGGGCATGACGCTCGTATAAGCTAAGTATTGTGCTGTTAAAAATGTGAACCATATCGTTGATACAAGAACTCTCCAAAACGTCAGTCCAATCGATGCTACCAGCATCACGCAGCAATGCCTCCAGGTCTATGCCCTTATAGTCCCTAAGAAAAATATAACGCGGCTTACGTTTGGGAGGGCGAATCCTGTAGGACATAAAGATGAAGTCATGGTAAGAAAAACAAGCAGTGAGCTGTCCGTGGACAGATACATTATTAGAATTAGAAACAATCATCAGGTCCAAAAGAGAAGGGGTGCAGTTAGGGAAATGATGAGTAGCAGAAAGAGGCAGAATACTAAGGTTAAAAGAAGATAAGAGAGATTGAAGTTTGTGAGTCCGACTATCATTTTTAAGAAGGCAAGTATTAAAATCGCCCATCAAGACTACGTGGTCATAAGAGGGACAGAAATCGTTTAAAAGCGAATCAAATGAGTCAAAGTAATCAATAGTGAGGTTAGGACTGTACATCACCCCCAGAAGCATTTTAACGTGATGCAAGGAAATTTCGAGAAATAGATGCTCCGCAGACCCCGAGTAGGAAGATGGTGAAGTGCTGATAATCTTGAAGGGGATATCAGTACGCAAGTAAATGGCAACACCACCACCACCCTTCCCAGTTCTATCATTACGGATAAGAACAAAGCCAGGAAGGGCATAATTAACAGATAAAAGAGAGGGCTTGAGGAAGGACTCTGAGATCAGCAAAGCGTCTATATGAGCACAATTAATGGAAGCCAGAAGATCAGAGTAATGGCTAGGGACACTCTGGGCATTGATGTGGGCTATGTTAAGATTGTTGGGGAGGTGGGAAAGCAAAGTGGAAATTTGATCACCAAGAGTAAGTGGAGAGGAAGAACCACTTGCCGCACTAAGGAAACTGCTAGAAGAGGAAGAACAAGAGAAAAAATCATCATCAACGTCTACATCGATCATAGTTTGCAAAAATAATAATATCTATATATATATATGACTAAAAAAAAAAAATACCAAAAAACAAACAAAAATAAGTAAATAATAATAATTATATCAAAACTACTTAACTACTTAAGTGCATACAAATAAAATAATAATAATAACTAAATACGCTCAACTAATAAAAGCACCTATTCGCTGTTATTGGAAGAGATTTTAACACAACTTTTATAAACTAAGTAGGTACAAAAGAATTATAGGAAGTAAAACAATAAGTTATCACAAGACATAGAAAAAACAAAATATAAAAATAATTATTTAAGTTAACTAACGAGAATGTCAGCCACAACGTTCGGATAACAAACACAGTGTGCAACGAAACGTAAACGTCAACATACTAACACATAAATGACATTGACACACGTCAGTCACGTCACTACGTCAGCAATAAAAATAATAACATCTACCGGCAAGTTAATTATTGTGAGAAAAAAAAAATAATAAACGCAAAGTGAATGCTATGGGTAGATTAACAAAAAGGAACATCAATTTTACATTCTACCGACGACCGACACTACATGAATGTATGGCCAACGTAAAAACAAGCACTGGGATGTTTAAATCGGCAAACTCAGCGACGAGCCTTCCTCATAAGCTTCCCTTTGGGGGTTGCTGTTACAGACGATGTAGATGCTGACGAGGTAGAAGCTGCAGGCACACGGAGATTGGGTGCGGCAGCACCGGCGGGATCGGGGAACAGCGCGATTAATGCTTCAAGCTCACCCAAGGACGCTATCTTACGGCGTGACTTGTCAGGCGTCAAGACAACAACCTTTCCCTCCGCAGACCAGCAGCTATTGATGCTAAAGTGCTTACGAGCAGCAACAAATACCTGGTGCCGTGTTTTAGTCAGAAACTCCGAAATGGTGATACCGCTGCCCTTGAGTGTAGTTTTACCGTCCCAAACCAACCGACGATGCTCCATGTCATTGAATCGCACCAACACAGGTCTGGTTTTGCCCTGGGGGGCTCCTAGTCTGTGGCATACATCTAGATGTTCCATTTTAATGCTGTCAATCATCAGTTGCTTAGAAATGATAAGGAGAATCGAGTCGCACAGCTTTTCATTTGGCTTCTCTGGGATACCGTGAAACAGCAAGATCTTTCTTCGCATTGCAGTCTCATGTCTGTCTAGACTCAAAGACAGGAGTTCAATCTGAGTTTTGAAGTGCGATAACGTTTTGCAAACAAAAGATTTAAACTCGGAGAAGTCCAGGGACAGCGCAGCAAGATCTATGTGTGCAGGGTCAGTTCCAGCAGTAGCTCTCTGCAGCTACCTAATTAAATAATAAAATAAAATATGAAATCCTACCAACTTAACTAAAACTAAAATACGGCGTCGAAAAAATCCTCTGCATCGCTGTCAACTGGTAATGTACCCAAGAGACTCTAGCGGCATCGGCATTACCACGATGTATAGCAATGCCGCCAGGTTTTTAACTTACATTAAACTCACCCGGACGTTGGTTTATTTGCTAAGCAAACAACTAACCACCAAAGTGAATAAGAGCAAATAATCTCGGTAAAAGCTTGATCAGATGATTGGATTAATATACAGGGTGTCCCGTAAATAAAGGATAACCTTTTAAGGGGTTGTTGTACTCATCATTATAAACAACTTTTACTTTAGGACAAACCTGAAATCGCGAAAAAAAAATCTGCTGTTCCCTACATTTAGACGAGTTACGCGAACATAAATGTAGGGAACAACTGATTTTTTTTTCGTGATTTCAGGTTTGGTCCCATAGTAAAAGTTGTTCATAATGATGAGTACAATGACCCCTTAAGAGGTTATCCATTATTTACGGGACACCATGTATTGACTTCTCTTTTTACCCGACTGCGATGAAGGGTTCTAATGTCTATTCCAAAATTATCTTATGAAAGTGTAAACATACTATGTAGTGCTATTCTGTAAACATCTCACCGTGATAATTTAGGTGGAGTGAGCGTGAAGTGAGCCGTCATTCCACCTGATGCTAGGGGTTGACACTATTGACAGTTCACTTTTAAATCACTTCACCTATGTTTTCACGGTGAGATTTTTACAGAATAGACCGGCTGTTCAGGTTAAATTGTGATGCAGTCACTCACTAAAGTGAATTAGACACATTCATCTGTATTTAGAATTAAATTGTAATTGAAAAATCATCGGCGCAAATGAAAAACAATAAGGGTGAGTTACACCATCTTACTGTTCGATGTTTGTTATTGTTTAAGTAAGATGGTGCAACCCATATTTATTAAAGTTCCTGTTAGACAAAAAATGGGTTGTTCCATTTGACAATTTGTTAGCTGACGTCATAACTTTAACTGAAACCTTAACCACCCACGCTTCGCTGGTTAAAGTTATTGTTAAAATCTGTCACTTCTGTCAGACGCGTCGAATGTCATGTCCCCGCTCCGAACTTTATCTTTTACATTTGGCGTGACGGTACAACAGCAGGTATTCATTCTATGGTAATTTTAACTTTGATGGAAACTATAACCTAGCCCTTGGTGCAACCCACCCTAAGTAATAAGGTGGTTTAAAATTAGTATTCAAATAATCAAATCAAAGCACTCAATTTGTAAATAGCACTACATACTCGTATTAGCCTCCACAGGTTGGTTTTCTGATCCATTTGTTTACATTTTCATCAGATACTTTTGAAAAGACTACCCCTTACCTACGACCTACATATAAACATCATCATCATCTGCCTAGCCCACGTCCTAGCCTTTTCCCAACTATGTTGGGGTCGGCTTCCAATCTTACCGGATGCAGCTGAATACCTGTATTTTACATGCAGCGACTTCCTATCTGACCTACACAACCTAGTTACTGGGTAATACTATACCCCTTGGTAAGACTGGTTGTCAGACTATCGGGCTTCTGACCACCTGTAACGACTGTCAAAGATCCAAGAATGACAGCCGGGACCAACGGCTTAGCGTGCTTTCCGAGGCACGGAGGGGTCTCAGTCTGTAAACCTAGCTATATACAAGGTGTAACATAAATAACGTACAACCTCTTAAGGGGGCATTGTACTCATCATTATGAACAACTTTTGCTATGGGACCAAACCTGAAATCGCGAAAAAAATCAGCTGCTCCCTACATTTTGACAAATTTGATGTTGATAAATGTACTGAACAGCTGATTTTTTTTCGCGATTTCAGATTTGGCCCCATAGTAAAAGTTGTTCATAATGATGAGTACAATGACCCCTTAAGAGGTTGTACGTTATTTATGTTACACCTTGTATATACAAACATACCAAAGAAAATATTTTTTCAAGAGTTACACCTCCTGCCTGAGGTAAGTATAAATAAATCACTAGCTTATAGCTCAGAGCCGTCCGTGTGGCGTATCTCTTATATCAGCGTAGAACCAACGCATAAAATACATAACGATTTACGATTAACGATATAATGATTTACGTTCAAGGGAATCCCAACTCTCGGTTAATTTGCGAGTTTCTTCCGAATTTCTTGTTTCTCAGGTTAAGCTTTAATCACATCTGTTACAGCCATTTATATAATTAAAAAAGAGATGTTCTGACTGACTCATCAACGCCGAACCCAAATTCTTGGACCTAGAACGCTGAAATTTTGTACAGAGGTTCCCTTTATAACGTATAAGGAATAAGGAAGGAATTCCCGTCAGAGTATATTTCCGTGGGATATTTTCCGACATCCACGCGGGCGCAGCCGCTGGCAAAAGCTAATCTTCCATAATTTCAAAGTCAAATTATTTATTGTAAATAGGCACTGGGCACTTTTTAATTGAATGATTGTTTCTAGAAGTAAAGACCTTCAACTTATCGTTTTTCGCCCGTGCCCGTTTCTATGTCACAAATAAACCAAGTTTTCATTCTTTGTTTAAGAAAAACCAATGAAATTTCCTCCCAATTTTTTTTTATTTATTTAAGATATTACGTATATAAGATAACAGATTTAAATAAATGTAAGGCGTTGTACAGCAATTTTTTTTTGTAACAAAACTCCATAAGAAATAAAACAATATAACAAATAGAACACGAGAAATTAATAGGAAACAATGTAGAGGTATAAATGCAATCAACAGAAAGGAAACAGAAAATTACTTATTTATCTTTCATTAATTAACTCACAGAATCTTAAACATTCACGACCATCCCCCGGCAAATAAGTCACACTCTGGTGTTGATGTCAAAAGAGCATTAAGCATCGAGGCGACAACGGCGGCAACGAGGGGCGAGTTAGCTCGTGACACTGTGCGTGCTGAAGGTACAGCCAATAACGGGTGTCTTCGCGGCCTCAGTTGGTGTTTGGGCACCACAGGCATAAACAAACTCATCAATTGAGCCACAAGTTCTGGACAATCGGACTCACCGCACATAATACGGCAAGTTGAGACAAGCAAGAAGTACTTACGCCTCACTTCAAGAGAATTAAAGTTTAGTACGCCAAATAAAAATTTTGTAGAGTAAAGAAAAGGGTAGTATCCTAAGTGTTTTTGAAGAGAAATCTAAGAAAGGCCTTTTGGACTATCTCAAGAAGTAAATCGTAAGTGCTCTCATGGGGATTCCAAATCACTGCAGCTGATTCTAGCTTACTCCTTACTAAGGCCATGTAAACTAGTTTAATGGCCAGTGGGCTGGTAAAGTCTCGCATGTTCCTAATAACAAAGCCTAGTTTCCGGTACAAATCAGCTGCGAGTGCCCTCATGTGTTCGTGAAAAGTAAGTTTCGTGTCAAATAGTACTCCGAGATCTTTGACGAGTTGACACGAACTATTGGTTCCTCTCCTAAGAAGTATTGAATATGCTTGGGTTTATGGGAACGACTGAAAGACATAATACTGCATTTGTCAGTGTTAAAAAGCAACTTGTTATCAACACTCCAGTGAAAGACTGAGTTAATATCCCCTAAAAGTGTTGTTGAGTCAGCATCCTCCTCCACTACATATCCAATATATATATATAGTGGTCCCAAAATCGTTCCTTGGCTTACCCCAGACCGAGTGTGATACGGTTCTGAGACAAAGCAACTATCTCTAACATATTGCTGACGATCCCGCATGTAACTTGCAAAAAATTGGAGTAACTTTGGTGAGAAGCCAATGTTAGAGAGCTTGGCGAGCAAAATGTCACTATCCATTCGATCAAAGGCTTTTTTGAAGTCGAAATAAACAACATCAACTTGTATGCCTTTGTCCAAGTGCTGCGATATGAGATCCAGAAGCGTTAGAAGGTTTGTACTAACAGATCGGTTCGATCGGAAGCCGTGCTGCGCATCGCAAAGAAATGGCTGTATCTGATAACTGATTAACTTATGCAGTATAGATTCAAATAATTTTGGGAGGGTTGATAGTATAGCTATGGGCCTATAGTTTTTAACTTGTGAAGTGTCATTAGATTTGGGTATAGGTTGAACTCGTGAGATCTTCCAACGCTGTGGATACTGCCCTGTGAAAAGCGCTAGATTAAATATGTGATGTACTGGTGATATTATGTACTCTTTACATCCTTTTAGGATATAAGCAGGAATATTATCAGGACCTATAGCAGAATTAAGTTTTAGTTTCTTAATTGCTTGTTCTATATCCACTAGAACGAAAGCGGCTCTACACAAAAAAACAGTCCATCATACAGTCATGCGTACGCGTACCGTGACGTCAGCCGGCACTTCGCACGTGTTTACAAACAATGCCGAAGCGACGAAGATTCTTGGAATCTTGTAACGTTCGAATGTTTTTATGGATGCCAGAAAATTGGAATCTATCGTAGTGTATGTTTCGTTTGAATGTATGATCGTATAAAATTCACAAAAATAGGTATAGATAGATAGATAGATTTAGTATTTACACAGTTAGTTTTAGATTTCTAGATTCTAGATTTCTAGATTTTCTACAAAGAAAAAACAAGCGATGCCCTATATTTTTTATGGTTTAAAATGCATGCTGTGTTAACTCTTAACGTGAAACATAAATAAAACCACTTACCACAGTACAATATTCATTATTTACAAGCTTCCGAAGTTGAGACAAAAACTTGTTATTGTTTACTTTAGATTTGGTGACAGCGAAAATAATATTTTTTTAATGTCATAGACTAGTTCAGTGAGTGTTGCGATACCGTGGCCCTGACACAGGCAACTGAAGGAACGCGGGTGGGTTTTAGTCAGTAAAAGTCTGACACGCCCTCCCGCTCCACCCAGAGCGGGAGAAGTCATTTGATGACTTCCCATCCACAAAAAAAAGATAGGGGGTTCTTTGAAGTTTTTGGTCGGTTAACAAGTTGTGTAATCCAAAATCATATTTATCATATCCTGGCCAATCACCACTACCACCAGACCACCTCCACCATCATCGTCTGGATGACCATCATCAAATACCTAAGGCTATTTTGCAAAACCATGTAGGTATGTATCAGGTATGTATCAATGATGAGTATGAAAATCATGTACTAATTCATCATCATTCTGCCTAGCCTGCTCCCAACAACGAGTATGTTGGGCTTGGCTTCCAGTCTAACCGGATGCACCTGTATTTTATATGGAGCGACTGCCTACATGACGAGTACGTTTTATTGTAATTTGTGTAGTATGAACTACGATGTTGTGATATTAACTGAAACCTGGTTAAACAGTAATATCCTGAGTGGTGAGCTTTTTGATGATCGTTATGAGGTGTACAGGCGTGATAGGGAATCGACTGGGTTTCACTGCAATAAAGATGGGGGCGGGGTGTTGATTGCTGTTAAGAGAACTTTCAATTCCGTGCGTATGGACCGCTGGGATAGCAGCTGTGAGGACCTCTGGGTCACAATGAATATAAGTGCTTCTAGTCGAGTTGCTATCTGTGCATACAGCACACACACTTGCCTCCACCGGTAACTCTTCTAACGCTTGATCATTTTATTGAACACTGCAACAAACTGGTGGATTCCATAGATATGCCTATCTGTATTGTTGGAGACCTTAACTTGGGTAAAATTGACTGGGACGCATTGGCATTAAACAATTCTCTACCTAAAACTTGCCAAAACCTGCTGGATTTTATAAATGTTAATCAATTGGTGCAGCATAATCGTGTAAAAAATTCTTCAGGCCGTATTTTGGACTTAGTAATATCTTTAGTGCCTGCTTGTTCAGTAGGAGCGTCTATCTGTTCTCTTACCGGTATTGATATACTGCATCCTCCTCTTGAAGTAACTTTTTCACTGGCGCGGGGTTGTAACTTGCCATACAGCACGAACAGCAGACCCAACTTTTATAAAGCAAATTATGCGGAAATTAACAAGTACCTATGTGAGCTGAACTGGAACGAGCTTTTTCAACATACACACGATGTAAATGAAATGGACATAATATACGGGACGTTATTACTAAATTCGTACCTAACCTAACTTACTTGGAAAGTCGTAAAAAACATTACAAATTTGCATCAAACAGTAACTTCTCCTACCGAACTACTTAGCCTGACACCTGACAACTTATCGTCGACCAACAAAGTGAACAATTTTTTCGCAACTATTGGCGAAAATCTAGCTAAAAAAATTACTCCTAACTTACCTATTAGAGAACCGTTACGCGACGCACCAGTCAATTCCTTCGTTCTCTTGCCCACCGACGAAGCGGAGGTTGAAAGTGCCATCATGGAATTAAGATCTGACGCGGCAATGGGATGGGATGGAATACCACCTCGACTTTTAAAATCTTGCTCCCATGCACTTGTTCCAATTGTCACACATATTTGCAACTGCTCCATAACATCAGGCTGCTTCCCCAAAGCTTTTAAAAAAGCCCTTGTGCGTCCAATTTTCAAGGGTGGTGACAGACACAGTGTCAATAATTACAGGCCTATATCTGTATTACCTGCTCTGTCAAAGATATTAGAAAAAATTCTAAACAACAGACTGATCAGTTTTCTGGAAACTAACCATCTTATAGCTGACAACCAGTATGGCTTCAGAAAGTCCAAATCGACCGAAGACGCTGTTGGCTCTTTTATCGATAGTACAATTGCTAAGTTAGACAGCAGGATGAGGTGTATAGGCATTTCATCAGCCATCTCGTTACCATAACACAAGCATTAGGTTGCTTAGCTTGGGGCTAGATGGCGTTGTGTGATATGTCCAAACATATTTATTATTATTATTATTTATTTTCCTAGACCTCTCCAAGGCCTTCGACACTGTGTCTGTTCCTCACCTTCTTTCAAAGCTAGAGGCTGTTGGTATTAGGGGTCATACCCTCCATATCTTTCAAGATTATCTTGCTGATCGGACACAATGTGTCAAGATTGATGGGTGTGTCAGTGATAGTGAGACGATAAGTTTTGGTGTGCCTCAGGGTTCAATTCTGGGACCTACGCTCTTCCTCATCTATATGAACAACCTGTGCAAGCTGTCACTGACAAATTGCTCTATTTTCGCATATGCTGATGACACGGCCTTACTCGTACACGGAGATAATTGGGTTGAGACATCAGCACATGCTGAAAAAGCCCTGGCATCGGTTATGAGCTGGCTATATAATAATCTTCTAACTGTAAATCTGAGTAAGACTGTTTTTCTGCCCTTTGCCTTGCAGACCGTTTCATTACCTTCACCAGACTCCATTATTTTAAGAGCCCACTCTTGTTTGCAAGACACTCCAATATCACAATGCTCTTGTCCACAATTAACAAGATCAGCTACCATTAAATATCTTGGGGTACATATTGATAGCCTTTTGAACTGGAAGTGTCATATTGATAACCTCACCGCACGAGTTAGAAAACTTATACATATATTTAAAAAATTGAGGTACTCGGCTGATACTGCTACCTTAAAAACTGTCTACTACGCTCTAAGTCAATCTATACTTTCTTATTGCATCTCTATATGGGGGGGGGGGCCTCAAAGACTTACATGTTGCAAGTTGAGCGAGCGCAAAGAGCTGTCCTGAAGGTTATGACCTTCAAACCGTTTAGACATCCTATATCTTGTCTGTATAAAGAAACTCAGGTACTTTCTGTTAGGCAGCTGTTTGTGCTTCGCACAGTTATGCGTAAGCATCTGACGGTGAAGTATGATTCCGATGCCAGAGACAAACGTCGGCATTACTCGGTATGCCCTACTCAACGGTGCAAAACGGCACTTGCTCGGCGGCATTTCTATGGTATCGCAAGTCGATTGTATAATAGAATTAACAAGCATTGTTCAATATATCCCACTACTTTGCAAGAATTGAAAGTTAGGGTCAAAAGGTGGTTACAAGCGCAGAGCTATGAAGAAACGGAAAATCTTATAAAATTATCAAGTTAAGCATCACTTTTTTTAGACAGGAACATACAATCTTTCCTCACTCATGTGTTTTATTTTCACACTAGCTGCGCCCTGCGGTTTTAACTGCGTAGACCGGGATGACTGTGTTAATCCAGGGTGTCCTCTATACCAAATTTTATCAAAGTTGACCCGACGTTTGAGCGTGCAGAAGTAACAAACAAACATACAAACATAAACACATATACACACACAAACACACACACACACACACACACACACACACATACTTACAAACTTTCTTCTTTAAAATAATAGTGTGACTAACACTACACTTACACACATTCTATTAAAGGCTTCCTCTCCTGTATACTGTGCCACTCTTGACATCGAAGTCTGTTGCAACCAATGGAAATTTCATTTATGTGAGAATGCTGGTATCCATAACACAAGTTAAATCTTTTTTTGGATACCAGAGTTCATACTATTTTTGTATACGCATGGTTTAATAAAAAATTATTTATTTATTTATTTATTAACCGTAAGCCCAGGAATGGCCGATATCCACCATGGTTTGATAAATGTTTAATTAAATATCTAAAAGAAAAAAATAAGTTGAGGATACGTCTTAAAAAATATAAAAATCCTATGGATGAAATTGAGCTTAAATTGATTTCAAAGCGATGTGAAAGTTTTGCCATACATTTGTATAACGATTATGTAAGGAAGCTAGAAAATGACATTAAGACTGACCCGAAGCGTTTATGGAGTTATATTAAAGCCAAACGCGGAGGGTCTACTGCCTATCCGCTCACTATGACTGACGGACAGGTTGTAACCTCTGATGGCTCTAAAATCTGTGATCTCTTCGCTAGCCACTTTTCAAGCGTGTACATATCTGACACTGATACAGAAAATGATTATTATTCAAGTTTTCTACAAGCAATTTATAATAATAGTCAGGGCTTAACTTCCCTAGAAATAGAACGCGAATGTCTACTAAAGAAAATGAAATCAGTTGACATTAGAAAAGGATCTGGTCCCGATGGCATTCCCCCAGTATTTATTCATAATTGTGCATTATTTCTGGTGTCCCCTTTATTAATCATCTATAATAAGTCCCTGGCCACAGGAACATTTCCAGCAGAATGGAAAAAGGCTAAGGTAGTTCCAGTACACAAGTCGGATAAGAAAGACTACATTATTAATTACAGGCCCATTTCAATGCTTTCCACATTCGCTAAGATCTTTGAATCTTTTATTTGCCCTCATATCCAGCAACATTTTAAAATGTACATGAGCAACTGTCAGCACGGGTTCGTAGCTTCAAGATCTACAGCTACGAACTTAGTAGCTTTTACTGAGTCCCTAATCCAGACTATTGACGAAGGCAAACAACTAGATGTTATCTACGCCGACTTCAGTAAAGCTTTTGACAAAATGCCCCATTCCATCCTAATAAAAAAGCTTGAGGCATACGGTATAGCTGGACCTTTATTAGAGTGGTTCAAATCTTATCTTTCTGGGCGCGAGTTCTATGTCGTTGTTAACGGTTATCAATCAACAACACGATTTATCACATCTGGCGCTCCGCAGGGATCACATTTGGCTCCAATACTTTTTATCATATTTATAAACGACCTTCCCTTATGTCTACAGTTTTCCGAGCCTTTTATGTACGCTGATGATTTAAAAATAGCACGTAAAATTGAATCATCAAAAGATAGTGAGCTCCTGCAACGCGACGTTAACCAAGTTGTCGAATGGTGTCGCAATAATAAAATGGAACTGAACTCGAAAAAATGTTATCATATAAATTATACACGGAACATTAACTACATCGAAACTGAGTACTTCATAAACCAGGATAAGGTCCAGCAAGTAGAGGTCATAAGGGACTTGGGAGTACTTTTCGATAGGAAGGTAAGCTTCGTACCCCACATCGAAGGTATAATTAAGAGAGCATCTAATATGGTAGGATTCATAATTCGTAGCACTAAAGGTTTTCGCAAAAATGCTACAAAAATAATGTTATACAACAGCCTCGCGCGAAGTATTTTGGAGTATTGCAGCGTTGTATGGAGGCCTCACTTCGCCACCCGTATTCTGAGGATCGAGCGTGTACAAAAGCGCTTCATGTGGCATCTAGCTTTTTGTGAAAGGAAACACAAGTCATTATCCTCATACAATTCCCGTCTGCAACATTTCAAAGTGCAACCCTTATCGGCACGCAGAGATGTCGCGGATGTTTTATTTTTGTTTAAACTGTTACGTAACAAAATTGACTGTCCCGATTTACTTAACCTAATTAGATTTCGGGCGCCTTCTAGATATCCTAGGAAAAGCATAACGCCTCTGTGCCCGCCATATCGAAGGTCTGTACTTGGTGCAAACTCTCCAATTCCTAGGTTATGCAAGATCCTCAATAGCTGTAGTGACTTGTTAGATATACACCACGCCAGTGCTAGTGCAGTTCATAAAGTAATTTTGTTGAACAGTCATACGACACGCTTGTAGGGATATTGCTGTTTACATTTTGCATTTGTTTTTTTTTTTTTTTAATGTTAGTTTACATTTTGCATTTGTTTTTTTTTTTTTTAATGTTATTTCACACAGTAATTATCTTTAATTGATATCTACTCAAATCCCATTGCTATTTTTAGTTTAATCATAATTGTATCATTTGATAGAATAATTCTGTTTGTTGAATTCGTTTTGTTGGCTTTTTATCTCCTTTGTTGTTTTCTTTTTTTTTTAAAATTTTTTATTAATTGTGCGTGTCTTAATGGTTATGTCTTGTGTTTGTCATGGAATTGGGTATTTTATGTTTTTTACCTTACCACAATTTGATTTTGATTGTTGTTGCTTTAATTTACTTTTTAAATGGACAATGTAATTTATTTTTATCTGAGTGTAATTTATTATCTAATTTTCATATCAATTATTATTTAATTTTTATCATGTTTACTCGTTACGATATAATTTTATTAATTTAGTTTTAACATTTTATCACTTGTATTTTTATGAATCTGTCGTAAATTAATGGTTTTACCACTGTTTTTTTGTGCTAGCGGTGTTAACCTGTAATTAATTGTTGCACCTGCAATTGTGTCCTATTATAAATAATAAGCTGTTAATGTACTGGTGTAAGCAATTGTTGGTTAACCTTAAATAAAAAAAAAAAAAAAAAAAAAAAAAAAAATGACCTCCACAAACCAGTTACTTCCTGAAAAAAAAACCGGCCAAGTGCGTGTCGGACCACGTACAATGAAGGGTTCCGTAGTTGGGATGAATTTATCCTAAGAACAAACTTAACATTGTAGTTGAAAAACAAGTTCTTCCATAGGTAATACGGGCTGGTATCCGCAACTCCACGTCAATGCGCGTATTTTGCGTATGGAAGTTCTTCCATACATCGATATAATAAGTCACGGTCAATTTTCCAACTGCAAATGTAAGTTTGTAATCATAAAAAAATATGTGATAAGACTACAAATTAAAAATTTTCAGACTTTTCCATTTACTTGTGATGTACCTTGCTTCTTGCTAAACTTCATGATTCTGGGTCAACGGGAAGTATCTTAAAAGCTTATATTTAGTTGCGAGTCAAAATATTTCGCATAAATGACGACTATTTTTCTTATTGCGTTGACTTAGAAGCTTGATTTTTTAGAGCTCCATGGAACAGTAGACCTACGTATTTGATATCAATTTCAACTTGGTACCTCCACGCTTTCCTGAGAAAAAGGGTCTTGACAGACTGACAGACAGACAGACAGACGGACAACGAAGTGGTCCTATAAGGGTTCAGTTTTTTTTTATTTTGAGGTGCGGAACCGTAAAAAATGAGAATGTTTTATTTTTTGTAGGATTGCAAAATGAGCACCAAGACCGTGAAATTATGTAAGATATTGTCATCCCAAAAATAAACATAAAAACAGTTACCCTGAAATTCAGAATTAGAGGTTTCACACGTCGCGGTTCCATTTAGCAAGTGAAAGCAGGTATTTAATAATTTATTTATGAGGAAGCACCTGCTTAAGATAACAGGTAAATATTCAAAGATATTCAAAATGGAGCCTAATATCCTTTAACAGAAATAAGTTTTAATGAAAAAGTTAAATAATTAGAATTCGCTTTGATGAAACAGAAAACGGAATATTCAAATGTAAGTGTTGTACTTACCTATTCATTAATACAGCGACAAGTTATTAACCCGTCGCGCGCTAATTAGCAGACACAATTGAAATTCTATTGTTATCTGTACACATGGTGTACAATCGACATTTTAAGAGTTAATTACGAATTTGCTTTTATTACATTTAATCTAGGACCTGCCCTTGCTTCGCACGAGTGCAATGGCGAAATATCAAATCAGCGAGATTTTTGTGCTATAACTTTGTTAAACCTTAACAAAGGTCAAATTTTTGAATTTGTCCTTGGTGGGCGGAATGTTTGAGAAGAATTGTTAACTTTTGTGCCGATAGATAGCGTTTTTTATTTGTATTCAAATCCTGAATCGCGGTGTTAAGTCTCCGTCACTTAACTACGTATGTGAAGTTTGTTAAGCGAAAATGAGCTGACTCCGGTGCGCCCGCTACGGAACAGCGACGGGGCGCTAAAGTACGTATCGGAGGACCGGGCGGAGGTCTTCGCCGAACACCTGGAGCGTCAGTTCCGACCGAATCCGACCAACGACCACGAGCATGTCGCGGCAGTTGAGAAATACCTTGGAGACTACTTCGCTACGCCGATAGCTCCCGAAGAGGACCCCGTCTTCTTCTCGCCGGGCGCAGTGAGACGCGCCATCCTAAGGACGAAGCCTAGGAAGGCCCCCGGGGCGGACGGTATCTCCAACACAGCGCTGCGCCACCTGCCGTTCCGTATGGTAGCGGCGCTGGCGCGCCTGTTTACGGGGATGCTGCGCACAGGGGCCTTTCCCGCCGCGTGGAAGGAGGGGCGCGTCGTTATGCTGCCCAAGGCGGGGAAGAATATTTTGAAGCCGGAGAGCTATCGGCCGATCACGTTGCTGTCGACCGTCTCCAAGGTGTTCGAGGCGCTCCTGCTGCGACACCTCCTACCACATGTTGCGCCACGACCCGAACAGTTCGGTTTTCGGTCGGAGCATAGCACGACGCTTCAGCTGTCGAGGGTACTGCACCACCTCGCAGCCGCACTAAACAAGAAGGAATACTCGGTGGCAGTATTCCTCGACATGGAGAAGGCCTTCGACCGTGTGTGGCACGAGGGCCTAATTTATAAACTGGCCACGTCAGACGCGCCCCGTCGCGTCGTAAAAGTGGTCTCTGTTTTTCTGTCCCACTGGACTTTCAGGGTGGTGGTCGACGGAGCGCTCTCCGGCGCTCGGCCGGTGCGCGCCGGTGTGCCGCAGGGAAGCTGCGTTTCGCCGGCGTGTTACTCACGCTACACCGACGACATCCCCACAACCGCTGAAGCCATGCTCGCGCTGTACGCTGACGACGCCGCGTACATTACCACCTCGCTTAATGCGAAGTACGCGGCGGTGAAGATGCAGCGCGCGCTGAACCTCCTCCCCGACTGGCTGTCTAAGTGGCGGCTGTCCGTCAACGTGGGTAAGACGCAGGCGATGGTCACCGGCGCCGCGCCTCTCCCACCACCCTTGAAGCTGCAGGGAGCCGACATCGCGTGGTCGCCCCGGGTCAAGTACCTGGGGGTCACCATAGATCGTCGGCTCTCAATGGAGGCACATGTCCGCGCGGTCGCCGCGCGTGGTAGGGTCGCCCGCAACCTCCTGCGACCAGTGCTCTCATCCAGCATCCCGGCGCGCGTCAAGCTGGGCGTGTACAAACTGTACGTGCGCCCGCTTTTGACGTACGCCGCCCCTGCATGGTTCGCCCTCACGAGCGAGACCAACAGAAAGCTCCTGCGCACGCAGCAAAGTGCCGCGCTGCGCACTATCGTCGCTGCCCCTCGCTTCGTGAGGAACGACGTCATTCAGCGGGACCTCGGGATTGAGGGCCTGGATGAGTTTGTGCGGCGCCTCGCGAAGGGGATGTTCGCGCGTGCCGGCGCGTCTGCTTTGCCACACATCAAGCAGATTGCGCCCTGGCATACGCGCCCCCCTGACGCGAGGAGACCCTTGCCCCGCGACCTGCTCGCGGACGTGTGACTCCACCCCGGACTGGACTTCCGAGTGAGTCGCTCTCAGCTTACACGCGGCTCACTTGTGACAATAGACTCCACACATAACATACATCTGTTGCGTGATGCGTGCTAGGATAATTTAGGCGTGTCACGCAGCAAACAGTAGACATTCACCTCTATACAGGCGCATAAATACACACGTGAAGACGCAGCGCGGGCGCGCGATTCACGTAGACACCGGGTGACGTCACACAACACAATGTCACCCACACACCCACTACACGGTCTCCCTAACCCGTGCCAGGCTCGGCTAGCTCTGAAAGTGGGGCGGGCGGGAGCCACTCACCCCTTCTGTAGGAACGTCGAGTCCGTATCTCTGTCGCAGGTCGCCTTCTGCTGGGCTTCCCCCATGTAGGTGGGGGTTCCACCTGGTAGGGGTTGACCGCCGGGATACGGTGAAGAAAGCGGCGCTGATTAGCAGCGTCGTGGCGTGCCTACAGACACAGTAATAGCAATCACTCACAGGGACGCGCATATCCGCGTCCCATCATCTTTTAGGCCGCAGTAGGCCAACACAACGAGGGGCCCGTAGTGACGGGCCAACGCATAGCAACCGCGGAGAGGGGGCCACGCCCCGACACCGCCAGTCGCACCCCCTGACGGGGTGTAGCGATGACCAACTAGTGAAAATGAGCTGGGTAAGACGCAGGCGATGGTCTCAGGGGCCGCGCGTCTGCCACCACCTCTGAGGCTACAGGGGGCCGACGTCGAGTGGTCGTCCCGGGTCAAGTACCTGGGGGTCACCATCGACCGTCGGCTCACTATGGGGCCACACGTCCGCAGTGTCGCCGCACGGGGCAGGGTCGCCCGCAACCTGCTCAAGCCAGTGCTCTCGTCCCGCCTCCCGCATCGGGTCAAGTTGGGTGTGTACAAGTTGTACGTGCGCCCAATCTTGACCTATGCCGCCCCAGCATGGTTCGCCCTCACGAGCGAGGTGAACCGGAAGTTGCTCCGCACGCAGCAAAACTTTGCGTTGCGGACGATAGTCGACGCGCCCCGCTTCGTGAGGAACGACGTGCTCCACCGCGACCTCGGGATTGAGAGCCTGGATGAGTTTGTGGGCCGCCTGGCGAAGGGAATGTTCGCGCGTGCCGACGCGTCTGCTTGGCCTCATGTCAAGCAGATAGCGCCCTGGCATACGCGCCCCCCTGACGCTAGGCCCCTTCCCAGCGACTTGCTTGCGGACGGTGACCCCATCTCCGCGCCGGATTGACCTCCAGGTGGGCCGCTCCCGGCTACACGCGGTCCACTTGTGACACTAATGCTTCCACTACAAATAACATACGCTGTCACGTGATGCGTGCTAGGATAATTTAGGCGTGTCACGTGACAAACCCCAGACATGCACCTCTATACAGGCACCAGAACTCACATACGAGGGCGCTGCGCGGGCGGCGACTCGTGAACGACGCCGGGTGACGCCACACAGTTCAATGTCACCCTCACATTCATGACACGGTCTCCCTACCCCGTGCCAGGCTCGGCTAGCTCTGAAAGTGGGGCGGGCGGGAGCCACTCACCCTATCCGTAGGAACGTCGAGTCCGTATCCCTGTCGCTGGTCGCCATCTGCTGGGCTTCCCCCATGTAGGTGGGGGTTCCACCTGGTAGGGGTTGACCGCCGGGGTACGGTGAAGAAAGCGGCAGTATGCATATGTCGTGACGAGCTTACGGACACAAATAGAGACACTATTTTCATGGGCGCGAAAATGCAGCGCGCCCAACCTTTTACTCGCCAGAGGCGAACTATGATGAGAGGCCCGTGGTTACGGGTCGCCGTACGGCATCCGCGGGAGGGGGGCTACGCCCCGAAACCGCAACGTCACGCCCCTTACGGGGCGTAGCGATATCCTACAGTGAAAATGAGCTCAATATACATTCAACAAGTACATCCAGTCACTGTATGAGTGAGTGCTGCAGTGTCTGTGCGAAGTGGTTGAGAGTGTAGAGGTCATTGTACTCATCAGTATGAACAACTTTTACTTTGGGACCAAGCCTGAAATCGCGAAAAAAAATCAGCTGTTCAGTACATTTATGTTCGCATAATTCGTCAAAATGTAGGAAACAGTAGATTTTTTTTATAGGTATATAAAAGATGTTCATAATGATGAGTACCATGACCCCTTAAAAGGTTGCCACTGTTTACACTTACACCCTGTATAAGCGCGCTCGCACACAGCTTACGTTTTGTAGGTCCAACAAACGGTCAGTTTTTTTTTGAAGACCTTCGTTTTGTAGGACATGTGTGCGTTGAAACATTTGATCTCTATTGTTTCGTTTAGCTCCTACAAAAAATCGGCCACCGATTGTAAGCCCCTGCGAGGAAGGAGCTCGTGGCTAAGTAATAACAGCCGCACGGGTCGATCCATCAGGTTAAGCTACGCTTGCCGGGGTTGGTCCGTGGATGGGTGACCATCTTTACATACCGAGACTCCTCCGTGCCTCGGAAAGCACGTTAAGCCGTTGGTCCCGGCTGTCATTCGTGGATCTTTGACAGTCGTTACGGGTCGTCAGAAGCCCGAAAGTCTGACAACCAGTCTTACCAAGGGGTATCGTATTACCCAGTTACTGGGTTTTGGAGGTCAGATAGGCAGTCGCTCCATGTAAAATAATCGTATTCAGCTGCATCCGGTTAGACTGGAAGCCGACCCCAACATACACACATCAAAAGTGTCTAGGGATCAAGCATTTTTATGCGGATTTCTTGAGATTGAGATGTGGCTTTGTAATAAATTTATGATTTTATAAATTTATATGGATCCTTTTTGGTGCATTTCATAATTTGAATCAGGAACTGTGAATCAAATTCGAGTAAAAGATGAAAATCAGCTGTCAATATTTTCCCTATAAAAACATACAACGCATTGAAGACATTATTAGTGCTACTGTTTCCCTACTACTGATTAAAACCAACGTTATTATGGAGCGGCGACGTCATTTAAGCAGGGAAGAAATGCTCAGAGCCGTGGGAATGATAGAAGCTGGTTCCCGGCAACGTACTGTGGCTTTAGCTCTGAATACAAGTCAGAGTGTTATCAGTCGACTTTGGACACGTTACCGAAGCACTGGTACCGTGGCTGAGCTCCATGGAGGACGGTATCGCTGCACCACACGGAGACAAGACCGATACATTCAAATCTTAACTCGAAGAGCTCCAACTATAACCGCCATGATGTTAGCCGTGAGGCTTCATCACTCTTCAGGGAACTTAATTAGCGACCAAACAGTCAGAAACCGCTTGCATGAAGTGAACCTTCATTCCCGAAGACCGCTACGGGTACCACCTATAGCAATGCACAATCGTAGGATTCGATATCAATGGGCTCTTGAACACAGAAATTGGGCAGAAGAACAATGGCGTTTCGTGTGCTTTTCTGATGAGTTTCGTTTTGGTATGAGACCGGATACAAGACGTATACGACACTGGAGAACCCCTGGACGCCAACAGCGATTAAAATCCTGCCAGGAAGTCCATCCTTATAGTGGTGGAACCATCATGGTATGGGCGGGTATTTGGATCGGCGGAAGAACTGAGTTGATTTGGATCAGAGGCAACCTCAACGCTCAAATTTATGCTGAGACGATTGTATCAGACGTCATCGTTCCTCTACAAGTGCAAATCGGTCCCTTATTTCAGTTAATGCATGATAATGCACGACCGCACACCGCAAGAGTTGTAAGACAGACTCTCGCCGCAGCTAACATCAATGTCCTGCCCTGGCCTGCTCAGTCGCCAGACTTGAACCCGATTGAGCATGCATGGGATATGCTACAGAGAAGAGCTCTGCCGAATATGGAGGGTATCCAGTCGCAAGAAGACCTTTTTTTGTTGTTGCAACGAACATGGGCGGCTATTCCACAGCGTGATTTGGATGAACTCATTTTGAGTATGCCAAACCGATGTTCTTGTGTTGTTAGTGTTCGCGGTAGAAACACGGATTATTAATTGTTTAAGTTACCCAATAAAATTTTAAAGAAAACTGTTATTTCAGTCTTTTTTTCGAACTTTAATGTTAGTGGTTCAAATGTCAAAAATCCCTTTATTAGGAAAATGGCAAATTTCTTTATTAATGCAAAGGTGACTTGGTTTATCGTTACTGTGACAAACGAAAACACTTTATTTGATGAATCCTTAAAGAAAATTTTAATTAATATCAATCAGGAGAAAAGTTATTGCAAAAATATATGTTGTTCCCTAGACACTTTTGATGTGTGTAGTTGGGAAAAGGCTAGGCAGATTGATTGATTGTAAGCCCCTGCGAACGCTCCCTTCCGGGATAAGCGCTATAAAATAATGATAGTGAAAATCGCCAAAGTCAAATAATTTATTTCAAATAGGCACATTAGTCGCCCTTTCCAAAAGGTAGTTTTGTATGAGGAAGAATAAGAAACTCCACCATTACTCTATCAAAATGTTTTACATTATTTTGTATTGTAAAGAGCATCTTTTCGGGGGAGATGAAGCATGTTATCATAATTCAATGCTACATTTACTAATACGCAGTAACATAATGACGTATGAATTTGGGTCATTAGCTAACAGTATAAATACATTGTAATGCTTCAGACATTAATTGGCTTTGCTATGGATACTACCGAAATATAAACTTATTCAACACTTCACGCTAAGTTTCTCTTGTCTTTTAGAGCTCCTCTATCGACCTTTTACAGTATACATTAATTATATAATTATGCTAGTGGACTCGACAGACGTTGTCCTGTCTGAACGATCCTAGAACCTGACTGCAACGCCACCTACCGGGTCCAATTGTATTTTCAAACCATCCAGGACCCCATTCAAATATACATACAAATTTTTATCTAAATCGGTCCAGCCGTTTAGGAGGCGTTAGGTGACAAACACACGTACAGAAGAATTATATATATTAAGACGTATAAAGGGAAACCCCAACTCCCCCCGACGGCCGCTATGGCCCACGCACAATGGTCCACATGAAGGACTAAGTGCGGAAACCATACCCTCTAACTAGAACTAGAACCTTTGCAGTAACGTGGACGAAAACAAAGAAATGTCTGTCATATAAAAGTTCCTTGTTGTATTACCGAGGATTGGCGAAAACTCACGAAGCGTTACCAGTTAGTTGCGAAATCATTTTCCCTAACCTAAAGCAAAAGTTTACGACTTTTCCTTTGAAGAACTTAGGGCGTTATCACACTGGCGATTTGCGAGCGTGTTTATCGTCGAAGTGAATGTCAACGTCCTTGCCGCGTGTGAGCAATGTGTACTCGCCATGTGAGCCCATGTGTGTGTAACAAGAGTGAGTATCCACGAAACTACTAGAACTCTTTAGTTTAAAAGGTTCGCTTCTGTAATAGTTCCGGACATCGAAAGCGATCTATTTTGAGCACAAACAGTAAGTACAAATTTTGGATCTGAAAGAAGAACTGACCACCAGGGCTTATGTAGCCCGGGGGACCAAGGGTGCCCAGACACGGGGTCGTCTGGCGCCCATGTGCTGGTTTGGTCCCTGGGGTGGTCACAGCGTGCAATGTGTTCTAGTGCGCCGGTGAGGGGGAGTACTCCCCAGACGAGGGTCCGGTGATGGACCGCCGCGGCGGGTTCACGGATGAGTGCCAACGCGTGCCCGTGTTCCCGCTATAAGCGGCAGAGGAGAACATCGTGGAGATTTAGTGGGTTAGAGTCCCACATAACTGCACTACTCGTATCTCCACGTGGTAGCGCATTATCCACTCACGCGTCCCGCTCCCCGCGCGACGTCATTAGGATTGTCCTTGAGAAATATGAGACTTTTTGCCGGCGCGCGACGGGGCGCCTAACCACTTATACACGGCTTGTACACAAGAAATTTGTATCAATGGACATTCAACGAATGACTGTTTCCTAAAGTGGATAGACTAAGCTAGATTACGAATTTTGATTTAGAACAATAGATGACTGAGTTTTTTTTCAATAAAAAAATTATACAGTTTGTTTATATTACCGCCAATAAAAAACAATTAAAATATTATTTCAAAATCTAAAGCGATAACCCAATTTTTTTTTGCCTTAAAAATTGCCCATGTATCACATAATCAATTGACATCATAATATTTACCTTTGTTCTTGCAAAGTTTTGAAATACGAACAATAATCTCGGTAAACAAACGCCCCCCGCGCGCGCCTCTCGTTCCGCAAACTGATTTTCAACCACTGACAACTTTGTCCGTAATGCCGATACAACCTCACGGCTTTTGGCAAAAATATACCGTATCTAACCACCTTTTTTGTAAAACTTGCCCTGTAAAATTGACTACTCCTCTTCACCCCTTTATGGGTTGATTTTCGAAAAACCCTGATACACGTTAATCTTTATTTTTGGTCCCAAGCATAATTACTGAATTTCGAGTTAATTGGACCTCGCGTTGAAATTACTCCATACAAACTTTGACACCTCCCAATCCCTCTTTAGGGTGTAGTTTAGGTAGGAGGTAGTTTATAATTTACTTCTAAGTAAATTATAAAGTTTTTAATTTATCTATAAATATTCGTGCCAAGTTTCAAGTCTATTAACTCAAGGAATAAGATTTTTCATACAAACTTTGGAACCCCGTTTCAACCCTATACAGGGTGAATTTTGAAAAATCCTTTCTTAATGCACCCGTAGACCTCATAAGGAACCCACGAGGCAAATTTGGAATCTCTAGACCCAGCGGTTTGGGCTGTGCGTTGATATGTCAGTCAGTCAGTCAGTTTCTTCTTTTTAACCGACTTCAAAAAGGAGGAGGTTATCAATTCGTCGGAACCTTTTTTTTTTTTTTTTATTTTTATTTTTTTTATTTTTTTTTTTTTATGTATGTTCCCCGATTACTCGAAGATGGCTGGACCGATTTCGATTATTTTTTTTTGTTTGAAAGGGTATACTTCCCAGGTGGTCCCATGATCATCAAGTCAGGATCTGATGATGGGATCCTGGAGAAATAGAGAGAACTCTTCCAATTTTATAGGCACACTTGAAGCGATTTGGATAGTTTTTGGAAGAGTACTTTCTTGTAGTGGTCCCATTTCAATTTGGTGAAGATCTGATGAAGAACTTCTGAGATAGGCAACGGAACTCCTCAATAAATGATAGCAAATGGACTGGGATTGCTGAAATCTCATGTATGTTTATTGTTCACACCAGTTCATAACATAACATCACGCCAGTATGCTGTGAAGGGGTAAGCACATGTGAACCACTAAAAAGTGAAAAATAAAAACTTTTTTACAAAAAAATACAACCGACTTCCAAAAACAACACTACAAAGTGAAAAATAACTTTAATTTCGGAAGGCGGTGGCAAAAACGAAAATACATTTAATCAGACACCGACTTCCGAAATTAAAGTTATTTTTCACTTTGTAGTGTTGTTTTTGGAATTCGGTTGTATTTTTTTGTAAAAAAGTTTTTTATACATTTAGATTTTACTAGCTACGCCCCGCGGTTTAAGTTTCTCCCGTACCTCAGCAACGCCTGCTCTTTAGAGTAGAGAACGTCGCGGCGGCGTCAAACGGTTCGCGTAATATTGCATTTATATACTCGTGATAACTTCGAAATTAAATGTCCGATTCGAATGAATTTAAAAGTATTTTACTGCTACATTAATACCATAAAACTATTTATTTGAATAAGAATTTAATACTAAGATACGAATGTACGTATGTAATAAACTTTTGTTTCTACCGGGCGCGCGGCGGCGATCTAACTACATTATAGAACACATTGGTGCCGATTCTCTTGTGAACGCACTAAACTTAAATTAGAGAATCGCTATCTTTTACTAACAGGCAGCGCGAGAAAAGGACGGTTACAGCTATGAACTAAGTTGGAGATGTCAAACTAGTTCACGCCTTGCGCTTCACTGTGTTTTTTAGTCGACATGTTTTTACGTGTCGTCTAAATGTCTATGGAAAAATTATTTCTAACTAATTTGACAGCTCTAATTTACTTCCGTCCCTTTCTTGTCATAATAGAGAGAAAAAGTTAGCAATAGCCTAAATTAAGTTTAGTTTGTGCACAACAGAATCGGCACCAATAGCTGCTATTGTGACTTAACTATGATAGTTAGATAGATTCCCTCGCGGATATTTTTGTAGATAATAATAAGTACTTTAATCATGTAGTATATAATTTTTATGTATCATCAATAGTTTTCTCAGCGCACGTCAAATAACGAGTTTTATAGCCAAAATATTGCTACATTGGGTTACATTATTGCAATTTTCTAATTTTTTGAAAATAAATTATAGCCTTCCTGATAATTTAGCTTTCTATTGGTGAAAAAATGGCTAACATCGGTCCAGCAGTTTCGGAGTTTATTCGGTACAAAGAAACAAACAAAAAAATCTTTTCTCTTTATAATATTAGTATAGATATAGAGGGTAGGTTAGGGTAGGTAGGACCCGTAGGGTTAAGCAGAGGTGTGCCTGGAGTTCCACATTTCCCCAATTATGTTTAAGTCCCATGTAATTGGGGTGATTAGGGCGTGCCTATCACCACTAACTGGGCACAAATCCAGACTCAAAAAGCCACACTGCTCGACTTCGGAATTGAATATTTCCAAATGTTCAATCGTGTTTTATTGCGAATAAGCCATGACTTTACGTTTCCATTGACAACCTAATACCACGGGCACAGATAGTAATATGTTTTCGTGGTTTCTGAAACTGACGATAAATTTTCAGGAGCAGAGTAGAAACGAATTTCTGAACTGTTTTGTGAATTGGGAATAAAAATATCAACGCTGTGTTTTATTAAACGACACCCAAGGGGATAAAGTACGGTGTTGATATCCTGTGCTGAGAAACAAACAACCAACTAACTTTTATAGTTTCGTTTAGAATATTTAAAATATGCGAAAAATTTTAAATATTCGTTTTACTATATTTCTTTTTAGAATTCCGTACCCAAAGGGTGCCAACGGGACGCTAAGGCTCCGCTATCCGTCCGTCTGCCACAGGGCTGTATTTTTTTAAGTGTGTGTGTGTGTGTGTGTGTAGTTATAACAACATACTCACTCATTGTTTGTGCTATGGCAGCTGTAACAACAAATAATAAAAATAAAATGAAGTTAAAAATTAAAGGAACGTGTGAACCATACAGGAAACGTGTTTTATTCGGCGTTTTTTACTCAACCTTAATAATGGCAGTAGAGTTACGGACCCTTCGTATGCGAGAACGACTCGCACTTGACCCCTTTTTTTTCTCATGTTGGCACAAGTTACTTACATAGTTATTCTCAAAGAGGTCGGTAGGTATTGTCAAAAAGATAATTCAATAAGCGAAGTTGGTAGAATAATATTAACCTTCTAGGGCATTTTGATAAAAAAAAACCAGTTAACTGCCTTATAAACTGCCTAGTTTGCGCCAGATGTACTTCGAAAAACAAAAGGAAGGAAATGCATACAGACTAAAAGGCACACTATTAACTCAGCCAATCGCAATCCACTGCTGGACATAGACACAACCACGGAGAAAAGAATAAAGGACACAACACCCTGTCCTCCGCCTTCCGCATCGAGTCCGTCCCAGTCACCTTCTTAAGGTCGTCGGTCCATCTAGCTGGGGGACGTCCTACACTACGCTTGTCGATACGCGGTCTCCACTCTAGGACTCGTCTGCTCCTCCTGCCATCGGTGCTTCGACAAACATGGCCAGCCTATCTTCAGTCTGCACACAATATATTCTGTCGTACCTCTTGGAGCATCTATATTGCAACGATGTGGCAACAAAATAAATATGACCACATAATATTTTAAACATGGTGTGCAATTGACATTTTAAGAGTTATTAAAAAGTAGTAGTAGTAGTAGTTTTGTAGTTTGTGTCTTTTTTTTTGTTATGTAGTTTTGTGGTGTACAATAAAGTATATATAAATAAATAAATAAATAATAAAAACTTCCCAAATTCAGAGGTGTGACAAGAATTAATTGTATTTCATCAAAATACGAAAAAAAAATCTTCGCAATGAGTTCGGGCCCTTAGGGCAGGGCCTAAAATAATTATGTAAATAATGTCCAAAGGTTTACAATTCGCAGATACCTGTAAGGACCCGACTTCCGACCTTTTGCAAACGAAGGCTCTCCAGGGTCGGATGACGAGGTATTTATGATGATGTGAAACATGAAAATATTTCAACGTTTTTTATGAGATTTTCGTTTAATTTTGTTTTTATTGTAATGTTTATGTTAGGTACGATTTGTGTGAGTTGTGTTTGTGTTCGAATAGGGATGATACCTGGGTAAAAAAAAAAGAAATTCTGTTTGGATAATAATACATATTAGACACGTATTTTTTGCTTTGTCATATTAATAAAAAATACTTAGATAAAACGCATTATAGTTTTGGAGTGCGGTCTCGCTACGTCACAACTGTAACAAACTACGTATAAAATCTAGCAAGGAGTGACGTCATGCCACATTTTAACTCAGTATATCGCCGTAATCTTTTGATTACGTAAAAAAAAAAGTACGTGTCCAATATTTTTTATTTAATAATTTAATCTAATGTAGGACAAAAAATGTTAGCCATCATCCTTATTATGCCAAATCAGAGGGAAAGGGTTATTTTAGAGATAGGTGAACTGAAAGGGTATATTTTTGTATGCGAGATTTAGAAAATATATTGTGTAGGTGTGACTGTATACATATTGCTAGTGTATTCAAAATAACCAATTGTGATAGGTATGTGGATCTAAAAATGGGAATATTTTATTTTGAGACTGGAAAAAAATGCTTCAAACTTTGGTATGTGATAGCTGATTATACGGTGTATAGACCCCTTCACGTTGGATCACTATTTACGCCATTTGGTTTAATGTTAGCTGTTGCTCGCGGTTTTGCTTGCATGCATCCGATAATTTTGAATCATTATTTCTAAAATCACGCCTCAGATGTAAGCCAAACATATTTGCTCTCCAAACCTACCCAAAATACATACACAAGGTGTAAGTGTAAACAGTGGCAATATTTTAAGGGGTCATTGTACTCATCAGTATGAACAACTTTTACTATGTGACCAAACCTGATATCGCGAAAAAAATCAGCTGTTCAGTATATTTATATTCTCATAATTCGTCAATATGTAGGGAACACCTAATTTTTTTATCGCGATTTCAGGTTTGGTCCGATAGTAAAAGTTGTTCATAATGATGAGTACAATGACCCCTTAAAATATTGCCACTGTTTACATTTATACCTTGTATAATAATTATTCTTCTTTAAAAAATTGAAATGGACACGACTACAGGTTTTAGTTTTTGAACTTACTTTTTTATTTATATAGAATATTCGAAAAGAACCAGATAAAATTCTACGCTGTCAGATTTTCTTCACAATCATGTAGAGCCTACCTACTTACTCAGACATGGGTCAATAGCCACTTCTCCGATACAGCAAAACTTGACTACGTGGGTAGCATACCTATCTCCAAACTCCCCAATAATATACTAACCTACGTAGAACAGTCCCTTACAAGACAAGTATACCCGTCCCAGACACATCCCTAATGCGTTTTCCTCGAACTGATCTGTGCCTGCTGATAAGCGGACGCACCCCATATTTATGTATGGTCTGTTCCAAAATAATCTAATGAAAGTGTAAACAACTCCTGTTCAGGTAAAATTTTTTAGCAATCACTCTCTAAAAGGCAACATTCATCTGTATTTCGAAGGTTAATCTTTATAACTCACCACTTTTTCCAACAGTTAATGTTTGAATAACATTATTAAATGGTAATTATATACCCCGTTTACATTCAGCCATTGCCATTGTCATTCGCGCCGCCGTAGTTATTTCCCTAAATACTGCTGTGACAACGTTAACGGCAATGAGTGTTACATTGCCGCATCACGTTTTTCCAATTCGACTCTTGCCAATCAATCTGCCTAGCCTTTTTCCAACTATGTTGGGGTCGGCTTCCAGTCTAACCGGATACAGCTGAATATCAGTATTTTATATGGAGAGACTGCATATCTGACCTCCACAACCCAATTACTGGGTAATATGATACCCCTTGGTAAGACTGGTTGTCAGAATTTCGGGCTTCTGACGACCCGTAACGACTGTCAAAGATCCACGAATGACAGCCGGGACCAACGGCTTAACGTGCTTTCCGAGGCACGGAGGAGTTGCCGGAAGCCATTGGTCCCAGCTGTCATTCCTTTGATAGTCGTTACGGGTCACCTTTGATAGTCGTTACGGGTCCTCAGAAGCCCGAAAGTCTGACAATCAGTCTTTTAACAACGGGTATTACACAGTTACTGGGTTGTAGAGGTCAGTGGCCTTTTTTTTTTTTTTTTTTTGTGGATGGGAAATCATCAAATGACTTCTCTCGCTCTGGGCGGAGCGGGAGGGCGTGTCAGACTTTTACTGACTAAAACCCACCCGTGTTCCTTCAGTTGCCCGTGCCAGGGCCACGGTATCTCTTTCGAACTACCCGCGACCCCGGCGGCATCGGCCCTATTGGACCCCGTCACTGCTGACATCTCTTTAAGGCGCGCATGGAACACAACGCGCCGTCGACCCAGGCCTGGTCCTAACCGGACGACGAGCTGCCCATTACTCGTCGTCCGCAAGCCCGCGCCTACGGTGGCCGGGAATCGGCGATAGATTCCCGCCGCCCAGGGCGTTTCCTGCGGTGATTAGGGGCGCGAGGGCGCGGCTGTTGCCTCTCCCTCACGCGTTCCGCCTCCTCCTTCGCGAGCATTACTGCTTCGCAGAAGGAGGTGACGGCCTCCCATGCACTCTCGCTCCGCACCATGGCCTGGACCAGGTTTGGACGCGAGAGATCCGTGAGAACACAGCGGTGCTCCGCCCAAGCCGGGCAGACCTCCACTATATGCTCCACCGTGGAGGTCAGTGGCCTTAGTGTGGGTTTTTATACTTACTCGATCGCGTTTACGTTAACGTTAACTCTGACGTGTCACTGGACCCCATGTGTGCATAAGGAAAAATCCTTTATATAATAGGTATATAAGCTTATATTATATCATATATATATAAACGTAAAAAAACATCATCCGATGGATCATCAGTAGTTGTGAAGCTATGGGGTTCGCAACTAACCCCCCCCCCCCTCCCCCTGGGGTTTTGGGTTCATAAATTAGTACATAAAGACGTTTGAGGGAAACTGAATAAGCGCCGTTTGGTGACTGTAATGGGAAACACAATTATTCCGTACAAATTGACGTAAGTTCACGTTAACGTAAATGCGATCGAGTAAGTATAAAAACTAGCACTAAGCCCACTGTTTAGAATAATTGTGTTTCCCATTATAATCACCAGACGGTGTCAGTTTCAGTACAAATTGAAGTTTACGACTCGCACGAAGGCCACTTATAGGCAGTCACTCCATGTAAATTACTGATACTCAGCTGCATCTGTTTAAGACTGGAAGCCGATCCTAACATAGTTGACAAAAGGCTAGGCAGATTGATTTTCAAATGAAGAACATGTTTATGTTGATTTAAATTTAGAATTTCGGGTTTAATTATTCAAATAATCAAATCTGTTCAATGCTACCTTTGGACATTGACTCAGCACGCGGCCCAGATAAAAATAAGTGATTTCGTTGCATCTAACACGCATGAAACACAAAGATTTTGTGCAATAGTGTGTGTTAGGTAAAATAGTATATAAGCGGAATCTTTATGCAAATAAATCAGATTAGAATTTTATATTCTTGTCTCATTACCCCTCACTGTGGCCAAGACACCTTTAGCCATCTCTGATCAGTCTCGTGAGTCTGCGGGACTGGCAGTGAGTGTACCCTTCCCGCACCCTGGATTCCTGTCTACTGTCCGTCTGTTACCTTAGGTCGCGTGGTGCAGACGTCCTGAATTTATTTATATATTTATTTATCACATATTAGGTATATGGTAGGTTAGGGCTGTAGGGCTTATAGGGCTTAGGGTCGTAGGTACCGTTAGGCTTGTAGGTCTTAGTAGGTTCCCGTAACTTATCGCATAGCTACATGTACCGTCGCACCTTTAACAGTATTGCGGCCTTACGTGACATCTGTTAAGGGTGGATGTACATTTTGGTCCTTCGAGCATTTGAATCACGCGGTCCCCTTGCCCACTATAGGATTGACTTTGACAAACTGACACTTCAGAGAACTGGGGGTTGGTGTACTCAACAAAGCATCAGTTTTCAGTAATCTGAAGTACATTGTACTAGGGTATTCTGTCGGAAAGCCTCTCGTTGCGGATCGGTCACTGGCCTCCCACAAGCGGGTCTAACCAGTTGATTGAGAAGTCGCACGGACATAACAAGAGCGCAGATACCACTAGTACGGACTTATATATTAGAGTAGGGTAGGGCCGTCAGGAAAGAAGAAAGAAGATCACTATGGAAATACAGGAGATAAACGAATTAATCAGAAGCCAGGAAGCGGATTACAATGAAATTAGAAGGGTAGTGACAAACATAAAAAAGGACTCGCCTGCAAGAAAAACAGAAAAATACATCAACGACAAGAAAAAAATTTTAGACCAACTTCTTCAGCGAGTTCAAGAAAACCACTTAAAACTACAAGAACAGGATGTGTTATCAACTCATAAATATATTACTACAAACTACTTTGGCATAATAACAAAAAGTTATGACGAAGGAATTGACTACCTTAAGAAGTGCGAAGAAAGGCTACAACACGTGCAAAGTGTTTATGAACCACGACTTTTAGATGAAGATGAAGACAAGGACGTCGTCAGTAGCCCAAAACTGTTTATACAGCTTTTCTGAATGTCGCAGATATCTAAGAAAATATCGCAGGCTAAGGAATCCATTACTCAAAACAAGCCAATATGGCATTTACAAACACTATTACAGACACTACAAAAACAATGGCAAGAAATCGAAGAAACGCACATTGGACTACTGATGGCCGAAAGTACGTTGGACAATAGCTACTTCAGAGATAATTGTTTCGAAAATACACAGAAAGATTACGATATTATTACGGAGTTATTAGAAGAAAAAATCTTTCAAAACTCAGACGGAAACAGTATTCCATCAAAATCCTCAGGAAAACTTCCACGAATAAATATTCCTATTTTTGCGGGCGACTATGACTCTTGGAACACATTTCAAGATTTATTTAGAAAAATAATTCATGAAGATCAATCAATTCCTGCTACGGAAAAAATGCAATATCTAAAAACACACGTAAAAGGCGACGCAGCAAGATTAATACGTCACCTAACAATAAGCGCGATTAATTATGAAACAGCTTGGAAGTTGCTTACGCAGAGATATGAGGACGAGCGCATGATTGCTACTAAGTTTATTGACAAATTATTAGATTTGCCTAAAATGCAACGAGCAAACGCGGCACAATTACGAGATATGCATGACACTATAAATGAATGTCTTGAGGCACTAAAAAATCAACATATAAACACATCGTCTTGGGGCCCTCTATTGATAAGAATAGTCAGTAGAAAATGGGATGAAGAAACAAATACGAAGTATGAAGATCAACTGCAGAACCGAAATAAATTACAATCCTTTGATGAGATGATGAAGTTCATGGAAAACCGTTTCAATTGCCTAAAGTCTTTTGACGGGTCTACATCGTATACTAGCAGTCAACCATCACGCAATAAACAAACACCAGAAAAATATAAACGCTGTTGGTATTGTCAACAGAATGATCATATTATTCATCAATGCCCTAGTTTCAAGGCGTTGTGCGTCAACGATCGATACAAGGCCGTTGTGCAGAAAAGAATGTGCAAACGTTGCTTAAATCACGATTATCAGCAACAATGTGTGAGTACTGTTTATAAGCAATGTGAAATTTGTCAACATAAGGGACACAACGCGTTATTACATCAAACTAGACCGGTTCAAAATGGTGAAAACGCTAAAAATAACAAATCAAAAAATACAGGGACAGTGAAGCTGCAAAATATGGCGACATCGAACTTATCAGCAATTAACACCGACGAAAAAAAACACAACTCTACTAGCTACTGCCATAGTAAGAACTACCTCGTATAATGGGATGCCACAGTTGTTGAGAGTGTTATGTGATCAAGGGTCAGAAGCGTCATTTTGCACTGAAGAAGTACCACAATTGTTGTCTTACCCACGACAAAAAATACATGCTGAAATAAAAGGAATCGGTGATGAGAAACCAAAAACTTCAAATTACACAATTAACATTACATTACAACCAAGGTACTCTAGCGATTACAAACTGCCAGTAACGCTAATAGTGCTACCGAAACTAATAAGTTCATTACCAAAGAAAGATGTACAACAACTACAAGAAAAAATCATGGATAATGCACTTATAGCAGACCCAACTTATTATAAAAAGGGACCAATTGACATAATATTAGGTGCCCAAGAGTACAGCAGAATATTACTACAGGGTTTCGAAAGACTACAGCACGGAATTATCGCTCAAAACACAGAATTAGGGTGGATTTTATCCGGATTTTATCCCAACGATACGGAAAATGGAGTTAAAATCCTGAGTATGGTGTCTTGCACAGAAGATGTACGACAACTTACTAAATTTTGGGAATTAGAAGAAATTCCACAAAACTACAAACTTACACAGGATGACGAGACCTGTGAAAACTACTATAAAGAAACAACACTAAGAAACCCAGACGGAACTTACACAGTACGGCTTCCTTTTAAGGATCCAAACGTAAACTTAAATTTAAACGGCGAGTCGCGCAGGAAAGCCGCTGCACGACTGTTACAACTAGAACGACAGTTCGCAAAAAACGAAAAACTACGACAACAATACATTGCATTCATGACTGAATACTTACAAATGGGTCACATGAGAAAAGTAGATACAACGAACTACAATAAAGGAAAATATTACATACCGCATCAGGCAGTAATTAAAGAAGAGTCACTCACTACAAAATTACGTGTGGTTTTTGATGCGAGCAGTAAAAGCAGCATAAAAATAAGCCTTAACGACAACATGTATAAAGGTCCACGACTACAACAAGACTTATCCACTATACTTTTACGATGGCGAAAACATAAGTTTGCCTTTATGGCGGATATTATGAAAATGTACCGTTTTATAAAAATTAATGAGTTAGACTTCGCACATCAGAGGATACTATGGAGATTTTCTCCCAAGCACGCAATTGGTGAATATGAACTTACGACAGTTACTTACGGCACGACGAGCGCCCCTTATCTTGCGGTACGAACTTTGCAACAACTTGCCATAGACGAACAAAACAATTACCCAATCGCGAGTCAAGTTACATTACAAGATTTCTACGTGGATGACATTTTGTCTGGAGAGTCCCAGGAACATGCAGCTAAAGAATTGCAGAGTCAGTTAATATCCATGTTAAACAAGGGCGGTTTTAAACTTAGAAAATGGTCGTCAAACAGTTCAGAGTTACTGGAGAATATACCAGAGGAAGATAAAGACGACCAACTGCTCAAACTACCGTTAGACGAATCCAGGAAATCATTAGGCATAACGTGGTCACCCCGTGAAGACAGTTTTTATTTCCAAATAACTACAACGGAGAATAAAAAACCAACAAAAAGATTTATTATGTCAGAAGTTGCGAAAATATTCGATCCCCTGGGTTGGTTAGCACCAATTATAATTAAAATGAAACTACTTATACAAGAACTCTGGACAAATAACATAGAATGGGATCAACCTGTAGATGATGCACTCCAGAAAAAATGGATTGAATTACAAAAACGACTTAAAAGTATAGAAGAAATTAAAGTTCCACGGTGGTGTTACATAACAGACAGCACAGTTGAGCTATATGGTTTCTGCGACGCTTCCGAAAAAGCTTACGGAGCGGTGGTATATAGCCGTGTAAAAATCAACAACGTTTACTATATTACATTATTACAAGCAAAATCAAAAGTGGCACCAAAGAAACAAAAAACTACTCTACCTCGACTTGAGTTGTGCGCTGCACTGTTACTAGCCGGTTTGATGGAAAAAGTTAAGGAAGCGCTTAACTGCAAGCACTCAATTTGTAAGTAGCACTACAAATTGGCATCCACATATACGTTTCCTGATCCATTTGTTTATAATTTCATGTGATACTTTAGAAACAGACTATAACGATTGTAGCTTCTATCTCAATATTGACTTTGTTTATCTAGGAAGGGTGTTTGTACTGAAGGAAACTTGAACGCGATTCTGTAACTGATTTGTTTGAAAAAGTTTTGATTGAGTTTTCACAAGAGATGACCGTGATGTTGATGTTAAAGGAATTCACTGTTTTTCAAACACAGCTTCAACGAATAGCCGTCGTCAGAAAGGCTAGGATCATTATGAGCCATTAAATGTAGGAGAGTAGATAATAGTGGTCTTGTACCAGTTATTCACTTAAAATTAGCTAGTAAAATCTATCTTCTTACCCCGGTAGCAGGTGGCGTTCTGTAGTTTCTGCCTACCCCCATGGAAAGGAGGCGTGAGTTTATGTATGCGTGTGTAATATCCAAATTCTGAACAATGTAAACGATAATCGGGTTACCCCATATAATAAAACAGTATCCGAACACAACTTTAAAAACAAAACACAACTGGAAAATAAAACAAAATATTTTCCAGCCAGCTCATAATTCACCAAAAATGAACGAGTTAAAACCAGTTAATAGCATAATAAACTTCTTTGTCGCAGTTTCAGTGCAGTGTCATAATGTTCCTGTATTTTAACCGAACGACCCTCTCGGGAAGCCCGAGGGCAGTGCGGACATGTAGTTGGCGGAGGGTTAAATAATAAAAGAGTATTTTGGTGGGAATTTTCGACGAGGCTATGAATAAAGTTTGATGCAGTTTAGCTGTTTAGTTCTAGGCAAAGAGTAGAGCAACATCATTTTGTAAGTGGGTGCCGTAAAAGACAGTTAAGGGGTAAGCGCCTGAGTTCGAGCGCGCGAAATTCAAACTATCTAACGATATTAGGGTTCCGTACCTTAAAAGGAAAAAAACAGAACCCTGCGATGAAACAAAAACTGAATATAACTCTGAGTTACAAACAATATTTGAGTATAAAATTTAACCATATTGGTTTTGTACTTTTTACGTGATACTGTACCAATAAAACTTCTCATAGACAAACAGACAAAAATTACAAAAATGGCAGAAATGGCATCTGGTGGTGATTCTTTAAAACTCCAACAATTTTTTTTTTTATTATTTGCAATATACAGAAACGCCTCGTCTACAGATTTATTATATGTATAGATTTTCTTACCTTTTGGTAAGTAGTAAAATTTCATTCATCTCAATTTATTGCAAAATATAGTTTTGTATAAATTAGAAGCATTTTTTAAATTTTTGTGAATGTGAGTACCATGGGGCCGTTTATTATTGTATTAGGATGTTTGTAAGTTTGACTTGAAAGAGCATGGCAGTTGGGAGTTTGTCATTCTCACTTAAATGTCTCGCTGATGGTGGCACGTGTGTTGGATCATTCGGTTCCCTACAAAATGGTTGAGCTGGATGGTGCTGATCCGCGCGTCGTGTTCGTGAACGGGCGCCGTCAGTTGAGGCTGGTCATCTCTTATCTGCCAGGGCTTATTTTAAATTTTATATTTTGACTTGTTTTTAAGTATTTTTTATTTTTTTTACATTGTTCTCACATATAGAAGCAACAAGAACAATGTACCCAGAATGTTGTATTACTTATCTTGATTCAAAAGAGTGTCCGTGGAGTTTCTTGCCCGTTCTTCTCCATTGAGATCTACGTTTTGGAATAGGCATCTAGCTTCAACTTTCTGACTAACTGACAGACTCTTTGACAATTCAAAAGTGCCTGTAATTGGTTTAATTGAAATAAATGCTTTGAGTTTGAGTCAGATAGGCTCCATGTAAAATATTAGGTATTCACCTATCCGGTTAGACTGGAAACTGACCTCAACATAGTTGGAAAAAGGCTAGGCAGATGACTTAGGCTAAGAAACCCTTACCCCCTTATTCATAAAAAACTAAAACGCTCTATAAATCTATTTTAGTTATACAAGTGTTTTGTCTTCTTCTTTCAAATTCAAATCATAATTCGAAAGAAGAAGACAAAACACTTCTATAACTAAAATAGATCTAAAGAACGTTATAGTTTTTTTTTTATGAATAAGGGGAGTATACAAGGTTTAAAACGTCTAGAACACAAGACAGATCTTCATTACAATAGCACTCTGAGTAAATCTCAGTAAAATAAAAGCTTCATACAAAAACTGTTATATCTAGACAACGTAGGCTCTATTTCAAAGTTTTTCTGTTAGCCTCATAAGCAAGTTAAAGAGAACACGAGTACATGGCCTTAACACATTTCTGTCACTGAGTAAACAGGACACAGAAGTGTCACGACCAAAAAACGATGGATGGATTGTTGGAAAGATGGTATGGCTAGAAAGGGCACCCCCTTTCTAACCTACACGGCAGAAGAAGTTATGCTACGCTGACCCCCCAAATAAATTAGGATAAGGGCAGGGAATCCGTAGCCGATTCCTGGCCACCGTAGGCGCGGGCTTGCGGACGACGAGTAATGGGTAGCTCGCCGTCCGGAAAGGACCAGGCCCGGGTCGACAGCGCGTTATGTTCCACGCGCCCCTCAAAGAGATGTCAGCAGTGACGGGGTCCAATAGGGCCGATGCCGCTGGGGTCGCGGGTTGTTCGAAAGAGATACCGTGGCACTGGCACAGGCAACTGAAGGGACAAGGGTGGGATTTAGTCAGTAAAAGTCTGACACGCCCTCCCGCTCCGCCCAGAGCGGGAGAAGTCATTTGATGATTTCCCATCCACAAAAAAAAGGGCAGGGGGAGGAGCTTCACGAAACAGTGGTTTTTTCAAATCTTGGATAGCTTTGATCAGAAATGTTCACAAGCATTATCTGCCTGGGCTACAAGGCAGACAATGCTTGTGTGGGCTAAGCAGAGGTGCTGTGACTCCATCCTTTACACCTTTTATTTTTATGGTTTAGCTTTTGTTTGGAGTGATTCTTCTGTTCTGTTTTCTACATCTCTTCTTTCACAACAGCCGATACCTACTTCAAAGTTAGACATGCTTTTAACCAGTCTGCTTACAATTGAAGCTCTCTTTATGTGTATCTACTGTTCTTTTTATGATACTTAATGGCCCTTTTGAATAAATGTTTTCTGAAAAAACCTTAACGTAATCTTGAAGAGAAATTCTTGACCATTTATTTATGTATTTAAAAAGTTTCTTGCTTAGTCTAGGAGTGAACGATAGATAGCGTGACGCGGAGAATGGAAGAAGAAAACGTGAAGCCGACCCCAAGTAACATGGAACAAGGGTAGATAGATTATATTATGAAGGCAAGGTTTGTTGCTTAGACCATAAAATGGTCTAAGGTCTCTTGTGTGGGTCTTAAAGTTATGCAAAGCCTTTATAAATTGAAGATTATGGAGAAATAGGTTCTATATTGGAAGGAAACTTAACTGGTTTTAAAAGGTAGTGTGCTCCTAATTTTTCAAGCACTAATATGATTGGCTGGCAGCCAAACGGGAGCAAATTAAAAGGTGCTCTAATTGAGAAGAAACACAGTGGTAAAAACATATACCTATTTGAAGATAAAGAGTCTGAATTTCTGTAGAGGAAAACACCTTGAGGTAGAAGGACAGGTACGTACATTTGAGTACGGTGCACAAATGCGCGAGCGGAGCGATGTCGGCGGCGCCGGCGCGGCGTCGCGCGTCGTGTCGGCGAGTGTCGGCGGCTGCGGTTGCCTCTGCCGGCCGGTGGCGCGTGGCGCTTGTGTGTGTAGGCGCTGGGTGGTTGTTTCGCGGTTCAAATACTCATATATTTGTTTTTTTTTTATTTTATGTATTTTTTTTTTGTTTCTAAGCAATGACCAAGTTTTGTAAAAAGGAGCTCTAATCCTGCCGGCAAACTGTTTTGCAGTTTGGCAGGTTTTAAAATGTTTGTAAGTGTTTGGTCCAAATAAATCTTTTTTTATTTTTTATTCATATTAATTACCGCTATGTTTAAAACTGTAAGAAGGCAATAAGTAAGTACATGTATACCATTTACTTCCTGAATAATTGCACTGAGTTATTTTTTACTGTCATTATTACATCGACTGTTAAGTGAAGCCAGCCAAAAACCATACGAGGAACATACCAATCACCCCTCTATCTGAAAGCGAACATGGAAATCTGTAAAAGTAAGTTTGACAAGCAATTTATTAACGAAGCTCTACAGTAAACATCCAAATATTATTATTATTATGTAAAAAATAATAGAATCTTGCAAAAGAAATAAAAAGGAGACAAGCTTTCCATACAAATAATAAATATTAATACCAATTATTTCAGGCGACACTGGCCCATAGGAAAATACCTTAACCTAAACATACTTATTTTTGTGATCAAAATCTTTTTAATAAATAAGGTTTAAGACTATGTTAAGGAGCATGCGCTGTGGTAGCCCGCGAAATTCTAATTTTCTTGCGTTTTATGCAATTTATAGGTCCGTTAGATTTCGTTCATTCGATGAATCTGCACGAAATCTAACATAGAGAGATGTATTGATGATTTTTATGGTTAAAATTATGTAAATACATATGTTTAATTGCCGCGTATCATATTTTGATCAAGATACAATCTGACACGGACCTGGAAATTGCTTAAAACGCAAGAAAATTTGAATTTCGCGGGCTACCGCAGTGCATCCCCTTAATAGCTCTTCACTTTGCACTAGCTTGACTTTGTGCTGTCCTGTGGAACAAAAAAATAAAAGGTACAAAAATAAGGTATTCTTATGGTATAGTCAACCTCGTAAGTTCTTTATTACTTTTGATAACCAATTCCCATTAGACTGACACTACATTACAGACCGTTTCCAGTTACCTTATTTTACTTAAAATTTGCACCACTGTCAAAATCACATTGATCTTTAATGTGGATGTAATAAAGTTGCTTTTGGGTTGCTACCATTGACAAGTCTGTCATAATCACAGTCATCTTTATTTTCATTTCAATAAAGTTGCTATTGCCAAAACAATTATTTCTACCCTTTGTAGAATTCGCTTGGGTTTCTGTTGCACTACAGTTTTCTTGCATAAGATTCTTGTTCGAGACTCATCTCTCTGTGAGTGTGGGTTGGAGGAAGGCACTCTGGACCACATCTTGTTTGAATGCTCGAACAACGTCCCACCTTTATATAGGCGCCTCCCAAAATTTAAGATCCCTCTTCCGACTAATTTTGTCCTTCTTTACTAACATACTCCTCTCCAGATCTGTATGTGGCGCTGATGACCTTCATCCGTCACAATAATATAAAATTATGAATTACTCTGTGTGTTGGTGTGGTGTGGGTGTATTTTACGTTTTAACAATTATAATATTTATTTATTTCTATTTTTTGCTTGTTTCAGTCTCGTACTAATCCAGCAAGTTCTATAATGTATCAACTGGATCAACCAAATAATTTTATTTCTCTTTTTTTTTTCTGTCTCGTACGCACTTGTTTTTCTAGCTCACTTTAGACATTGGCAGAATAGACAACATCGGCTTTGCTTGCCATTTATTAAAAATAGAATAGAATAGAAAGTTGATATTGGGACGCTGCTGTCAGAGCTGTCAGATGTAAAATAACTGTGAACAGTCTGAAAGATTAACTGTCAGATAGACAAATAGACCTTGTCGCTTTAAGACGTGCAAGTGACATTCAACCTTAGGGTGGTAAAGCAATTACGAGCTCGGCTATACATACATAGATCAAACTTTTACAAATCTCAGTACAGTATTTTTATTTCACGAAGCAACGCGCGCTTTACTCGTGATTACCAAGTGCACAAACTCGTTGTGAATGTGTAAGTAAGCGCAGGAGCTCACAGTACCATCCGAGACACGGGCAAAGTCGAAAGTGTGTGTATGTGTGCGTGTGTGTTATGTGCTGACGCTACTCATCTTCACGCACACATTCACAGCGTGTTTGTACACTTGGTTACCACAAGTAAAGCGCGCGTCGGTTCGTGAGATTAAAACACTGTAATAAGAACTTAGGTACCTACTTGTCACAGAGAGTGGTAATAATATTTTACTTTTATTACACCTATTATGGGTGAAATAACAAATATGCTCTCTTTCTATCTCGTGTGATAATTTATATGTTTATCTCTCTCCTTGGAAGTAAAGGTGGTTTCTGGGAACAGTGTCACCAAATATTGTTTGAGAGATTGTTAGACGTAATTTCAGGAGTTGTTTCATTTGCTATTGATATTGGATGTGAGTAGATTTGATTTTTGTTAAAGTAAAATGCAGGAGTAAAGATCGCGTATCGACAAGCGTAGTGTGGGATGCCACCGCTAGATGGAACGACGACCTTAAGAAGGTGGCTGTGACAGACTAGATGCGGAAGGTGGAGGACAGGGTGTTGTGGCGCAGCCTGGGAGAGGCTTATGTTCAGCAGGGGACTGCGATAGGCTGAATTGATTTGTTGATTGAAAATGCATCATTCGCTTCGAAGATACAACGGCCAATTGGTACACACGATGATACGATACAACGTCGTATAGTGTGTATGTGTTTTGGCCATTACCTACTATACAACCTGTTTTTTTTGATTTCCCATAACTCTAGGAAATTAATGAGACCATCATTTTGAACAACTTTTACTACGGGACCGAACCTGAAATCGCGAAAAAAAAATCAGCTGCTCCGTACATTTTGACGAGTTATGCGAACATAAATGTAGGGAGCAGCTGATTTTTTTTTCGCGATTTCAGGTTTGGTCCCATAGTAAAAGTTGTTCAAAATAATGGTCTCATTAATTTCCTAGAGTTATGGGAAATAAAAAAAAACAGGTTGTATATGATCGAACAAAAAAATCGGGTTTTATAATGGTTAGAGGCAGTCCCAACAACTACCTGAGGGTAATTGCAGACTACATCCATAGTCCTATGTGGAGGCATTGGATTGGTCTGCACATATTGTAGGCTGACTGGCGTTTTTTCTATTTGTTGTATGTGTGAATTACTAACATAGCTTTAAGTCATTTTGATGTACTACTAACACTCTATGGACCAAAAGTCTGAATTAAATGTTTTGAATTGAATTGAAATAATGAGAACATAATACCCGATTTTTTATAAATATTTATTTATTTATAAACTCATGATCGTTATCATTACAGGATATTTCTAATTCAATAGTGTGGCCATAATTATAGTTTTATTATTTACTCGTGGCTAAGTAATAACAGCCGCACGAGTCGATCCATCAGGTTAAGCTACGCTTGCCGGGGTTGGTCCGTGGATGGGTGACCATCTTTACATACCGAGACTCCTCCGTGCCTCGGAAAGCACGTTAAACCGTTGGTCCCGGCTGTCATTCGTGGATCTGTGACAGTCGTTACGGGTTGTCAGAAGCCCGAAAGTCTGACAATCAGTCTTACCAAGGGGTATCGTATTACCCAGATAATGGGTTGTGGAGGTCAGATAGGCAGTCGCTCCATGTAAAATAATGATACTCAGCTGCATCCGGTTAGACTGGAAGCCGACCCCAACATAGTTGGGAAAAGGCTAGGCAGATTGATGGGCGGAAGAACCTGAGAAATACCTTAAGTTGTGTTTTTACTGTTTAACAGTTGTTTAAAAGTAAGATTATCATCTATAGCCAGCCTAAAACTATAGTACATAAGTAATCCCTCGGTTTAGCTGCAAAATTCTTAACATTACGAGATTTTTTCTTTCATATTATGATAAATGAGACTTAAAACACAGGGAACTACTCAGAGAACAAGTAAAGAGATCTATGCTATCTGCTACGTTCTTAAGTGCACGCAAGGTACGCCTTGTAGGGGCTTGACTCAGTAGATTGGTTCTACTACTGGGCACCGCCAAAAAAAAACACAGTCTATAAAAAAATAATACAGTCAGTGTAAATAAATACAGTCTATGGTATTCTAGGGTCTTGTAAGTTATATTCATAACTAGCTTCTACCCGCGATTTCGTCCGCGTGAAATTTTTTATATTCCCGAATGCCCCTGGCCCACCCCGTCGCATCGCATCGCCTGCCCGCGCTATTAAGTACTTCGTTTTGCTTAGCGCTCTTCCTGAGTTTTACTTCTTTTTGGCTCGGCTCCTAAGAGTCCTGCTATGATGTTAAATAGCCAATAGCCTTCCTCAAGAATTGGGCTATCAAATGCAAAAATAATTTTTCAAATCCGACTAGTAGTTCCAGAGATTAGCACGTTCAAACATACAAAAAAAAAAAAAACAAACTCTGCAGCTTTATAATATTAGAAAAGCAAAAGATACAGTTTTTAGTACACCATTATCTTTCCAGACATTGTATTATCTAGTACTTAATGTATTTATACAAAACACTGAAACTCTGAGACTTCCTAAAGTTTATTAGACAATCAAAACTTAAGTTTTTTGAGAAAAGATAAGTACAATACAAAGATACAATATCTTTTCTCTTTTCTTAGGAAATAAGCTGTCAGGTCCATTTTATCTTATTATGAAACAATTTGTAAGTTAATTCTCATTTAGTAGCAGCGCGTGGTATTACAAACGTTATTAGGTAGAACAATTTCAGGTTTATTTTTTGGGTAAATACAAATAACTTCGTTTTTAGGGTTCCGTTTTATCCTTTTGAGGTACGGAACCCTAAAAACGAACTTATTTGTATTCACCCAAAAACTATAGGATCACTCGTGTGTCTGTCTGTCTGTCTGTCTGTCCGTCTGTCACAGCCAATTTGCTCCGAATCTAATGTACCGATTAAGTTGAAATTTGGTACACATATGAATTTCTATGACCCAAACACGGACGGGTAAAGTAAATAAATGAATTTTGAATATAGAGGTCACTTTTGGGGGACAAATAAGAAAATTAAAAAAAAAAAGACGTGGCATGTCAAATGAAAGGGCTTACTATGAGGGTCTCAAATATATATTTTTTATAATTTTAAAATAAAATGTTTTAAAGTTATTTAATAAAATAGACGAAAATTGACCATTCCCCCCTTATCTCCGAAACTACTGAGCCTAAAATTAAGAAAAAAATACAGAAAATAGATCTTTACCTGTAGATTACAGGAAAACCTATAAGAAGTCTGGGGTCTTAAAATAACATGGTAAATCTATCAATATTGCGAGTACAAACTTACATTTACAGTTGGAATGCATGGGAGAACATGTTTTTCAACTACAATGTTAAGTTTGTTCTTAACATAAATTCATCCCAACTACGGAACCCTTCATTGTGCGTGGTCCGACACGCACTTGGCCAGTTATTTTTTTTAAATATGATTTGAAAAGTAAACGGTTTTACTTACCCCGCGTACTAACCAAATCGACTGGTCGTGCAAAACGCGATCAATTACGTCACTCATTTGTTCGGAAAACGCCCGTAGTTCGCGCGATGATCCCTTTGGTTACGCGGCCTTAGAATATTATTTTGTAAGGGGATTTTTGACGATCATTGGAACAAATTCCTGACTAACTCATGAAAAACGAGTGTGGAGCATGGGGTATGTTGATACAAATACGATTCGCGACCGTAACAAATATGAATTTACAGAATTATAATCATTAAAGTCATCAATACAATTCTTTTAGATCAAAACAAGTAATCTTATTGAAAGACTATTTCATGAAATCTTGACATCTGAGGATTATATTAACTTAAGGAGTTGTATTATTGATTTTAATGATTATAATTATGTAAATACATATTTGATATGGTCGCGAATCATGCTCTATTCAACATACAACGTAATACTGACTTGCAAATAGAAAAAAACGTAAGAAAATTAGAATTTCGTGGGCTACCCTGGCGCTTTCCCCTTAAGTAATGTACCTACACTATGTGACGTTAAACAATTTCAATCTAAAGCGCAGGCCACACTGAGAATGAAGCTAAGTTCGTTTAGCTTCGCTCATGTGTTTGCATACTGCGGTTCACACCGCGAACTGTGAACCAAAGTATGAAAATACGTGGTAGCTACATGAGCGAAGCTAAACGAACTTAGCTTCGTTCCTTCTGTGGCCTGACCATAACTGTCACATAGATAAATAGATATTGTCGTTTTATGACGTGCAACAAGTGACATTCACTCTAAAGCTGCAATTTCCTAAAAGAGCGGTGGCCGCACTTAACGGCCGTAGTGACGGCTGTCATGAAAATGATGACAGAGGCAAAGATTTAAATCGTTCAATTCACCCTACCGCGTCAAAAGATAGTCGCATTTCTGTTTCGTTTTGACTCGTCTGACACGCAAAAACGCAGTGACTTTACTTGATTATCATGGAAACGCTGTTTGATAATGTGTGAGCTCACTCTTCTCAGTATGGACACTTTTTCTTGTGACTAAGTATGGTGAGGTCAAATCTAGCGATTTAAATCTTTGGGGAGCTGAGTTTGACTTAATGTCAAATACTGGCGAAAATTACAGATTTTGATGACGGTCGTTACGGCCGCTTTCCAAACAATAACGAGATTGATTTTATTATACACCTCTGCCCATTGAGGTTCAATATAAACTGAGCAGACACCGCGAAAAAAATTTTTGCGCTACATATTGTTGCCCGGGACAGCAAACGTCCATACAACGTGGTTGTCACATTTGACATCGCGGCCAACAAAATGTTGGTCCAAACTAGTTTATGTAGAACCTTAATACTATCCCTTATCTATCCCTTTGTTGAACACAGACGTGATATTGTGTATATTTCCTGAAAATCCAAGAAAACAGTAACACCTGCTCTCCCTAGCCATAGGAAAGACAATTTACGATGGTTTAATGTTTGGATTAACTTGAAAATAAACCGTAAGTTACGACATCCAACCTGTTACTTTATGTTACTGCAAAAAATAATAACTTTCACCCCCCGATGTACTTATGGTGGCTATAAAGCTTCGTAAATAAAGACTTTCGGGACTCAGATTTTGTGATCGTAAATTCGGAAATGTAGGTAGTGGATTGGACGGGAATTCGATACATTTTGCTTGTTGTATTTGTTGGGTATCTTAATATCCAGTAACTGGGTTGTGAAGGTCGAAGTCAAAGTCAAATCATTTATTTCAAATAGGGCACATATAAGACTCTGTTGAACGTCAAAGTTAAAAAACCATGGAATTGAATCTAGTCGCTCCTTCCAAAAGGTAGTTTCTTCACAAAACATTTACTCAAATTATGTATTTCGTGCACGGCCCGTAATCCTATAAAAAAAACATCATCATAAAACCTAGCCCATATACTGCTCATTCGCATAATAGCAAATAACTATCACACTTTCTTATGGAAGACGTCTGTCATAAAGAATTAGAATGACATTCCCTTAGTAAGTTCCTTTTTATCATGAATGTAATTACTTGGGCACTTTTAGGTTTTTATTAAAAGAACATTATTTTTAAGCCGTCCTTTGAATGGATGCCCAGTTTAATTAATTAACTCCGAGGAAAATGTAAAATACTGCTTCTAAAATTGACTGTAGCTACTGCTTTACCAAGGTAAAAAAGATACTAACAAGGTACTTAAAAAACCATCTTCTGACTAGAAAAGCTAACAGTTTCGTACGTATCTCTTAACTTTTCTGGGTGAGTTCACAAGGAATGCATTGTTTATAATTAGTATAATTAGTTACAGATGTAAGTAATAATAAAGTTAGGATAGGGACACTTATTTTTAAACTGTGATTTAAACTTTTAACAAAAAAAAAAAAAAAAAAAAAATACAACCGACTCCCAAAAAAAACACTACAAAGTGAAAAATAACTTTAATTTCGGAAGTCGGTGTCTTTGGTTTCTTTTTAGTTTAATTTTTTGCCACCGACTTCCGAAATTAATGTTATTTTTCACTTTGTAGTGTTTTTTTTGGGAGTCGGTTGTATTTTTTTTGTAAAAAGTTTTTATTTTTCACTTTTTAGTGGTGCCTACCCCACACATCGAGTACCACTCTGCAAAATAAATTAGAGCAGCATTCACATAGACTATGTGGGAAAAATACGTATTAAATGATTAAAGCTAACGCAAAAGCCACTCATCAGAACTTGAAGATATTTATATGCAACCATCTCAAATAAAAACTTTGCAAAAAGGCAAATATACGTCGCACTAAGCCGTATCAGAAGTTTGGAAGGCGTAGTTTTATGTTGACGGAGTTAACGAGTTTACGAAATCTGACTTCTGACAATCGAGGCCACACATAACATACAACTCAAGTAGCGCAATTTGAAGCAGCATATAATTACCATTAAAAAGTGCACCTCATGACAATTCCAATAAGCCCAAACACGGCTAGAATACATTGTTTTGTTACTGAGTTCCGGTGCCTACCTTCCGGCTTCTTCATCAGATCGGTTCGATGGTACCATTTTCATCAGAACCATTTATTTAAAGCTTCGTCATAGTCGCTGAACTGTCTTAATCGAGATATCTTATAGCCACCCGTGAAATACTTATTATCATTGAGAAGTTCCCGTAGCCATCTGTGGTCTTCTTCATCAGTTCCACTTCACCAGCTACTTTTTGTATGCAAATGCTTGATTTGTTGATGAACATATCAAAATCGCTATATGTATGCCTATAATTTTTGAGGACTTCCCTCAATTCCTCATGGATCCCATCATCAGAACTGAATTTTGATAAAAATGGGACCAATCTGAAAGTATATCATTTCAAAGAAAAAAAGAATTTTCCAAATCGGTTCATAAATGACGGAGGTCTGAGGTAACAAACATAAAAAAAAATACAACCGAATTGAGAACCTCCTCCTTTTGGAAGTCGGTTGAAAAATCCTGTAATGATACATGTAAGCTGGATAAATAAATATAACATCGTATTAATTTTTTTGTGACCAGTAAACAAAAACTGAACCTACTTAGCGCCACCATAACATAGGAAGATATTACTCGTATGTTAGAATTTAGCGCAGTTTACATTTTTAAACCACAAAAATATCTACGTATAACATGAATTCACATATTATATTAATACCATCAAAATATCTCCCACATATTTTGGTAAAGTTTTACTAAAACCTACAGTAACCAAACGTGTGGAAACATAACTCCTGGCTATGTATACGTGTTGGTTACAATGTATTCAAAATATGGAATATATGGATGTGGGGAAAAAAGAGGGAGGCTGAAGCCCTGCAGAAAGAATAATAAAGCTAGTAAAAAAATGCTAGGACTAGCTGTGCCTGTGAAATAGAAAATAGTTTTAGAAATTAAATATTTATGTCAAATAAAATTTTCTTTCTTTCTTTCTGTATGGTTTAGAATTTAACCATAATCATTACAGAAAGATAAATGTAACGTTTAGTTGTCAACATTTTGTCGACTAAAAATAATAGAAAAACCAGACCTAAAAACAGAATAATATTATTTTCATCACACACGAAAGCTAACTAAAATGTTCAACTACATAGTTAGGCACAAAGTCAAAGTCATTTATTTGCTTTAAAAGAGGTAATACAATGGTGGTGTAAATAAATATTCTTGTGCGGTGACACATTTCGCCATATCTTAGCATACAAATATTAATTAATTGTAAGGTGCTTATTTAAATATGCAATTATCTATACCTAATCACAATCCGAAACACACACAATCACAACCCGAAAACACTACCCCTCTGTTGATGCATCACTAACCATTGCAATGTTTTACAGCAAACTCACAAACAGAACATAATATCATTACCAAAAAAAAAAAATCAAATATATCTATATCTATTCATCATTCATTCATTTTTTTTTCATTCTATTTTTTTTTTGTATCTATTCTGCAAAAAATGTCACCGTGAAAACTTACATGAAGTGATTTCAAACGATTTTAAATATGAAAATACTCGTTTCTTCCAAAATATACTAATAAAATTGTGCTTCAATCTGCCTAGCCTTTTACCAACTATGTTCGGGTTGGCTTCCAGTCTAACCGGATGCAGCTGAATATCAGTATAAACGTGAAGCGACTGCTTATCTAAGCTCCAATAATACAAATAAATTACTAATTAATCAATACTGCTTAATACAATGGGTAATACAATACTGCTTGGTAAGACTGGTTATCAGATTTTCGGGCTTCTGACGACCCGTAATAACTGTCAAAGATCCACGAATGACAGCCGGGAACGGGACGGGGCTTAACGTGCTTTCCGAGGCACGGATAATAATTATTGTGTGTGTCGCAATTTAAACTAAAATGAGGTCTTCTCGTCACATATCCCGCAGTGTTTGAAGACTAAGGCCTTCGTCCTGCCCGTCATGACATACGGTGCCCAAACGTGGACACTGACAATCGGGCTGGTTCACAAACTCAAGTTCGCTCAGCGCGCTATGGACCGGGCTATGCTCGGAGTCTCTATGAAGGATAAAATCAGGAATTAAATTATCCGAAAAAGAACAGGAGTTAACGACATAGCTTGCAGAATAAGCAAACTGAAGTGACAGTGGGCTGGCCATGTTTGTCAGGTGGAGCAGACGAGATCTGAAGTGGACACCGCGTATCAGCTAGCTGTGAGTATGGGACGCCCCCCAGCTAGGTGGAGCGACAGCCGGACAGACTGGATGCGGAAGGTGGAGGACGACAGGGTGTTGTGGCGCAGCCTGGAAGAGGCTTATGTCCACTTGTCCAACAGTGGACTGTGATAGGCTGAGTTGATTGATTAATTGATTGATATAAGATACCTAGTTGTATTTTTGATTAAAAAATCGTTCGACTTTACGTTTCTTTTTCGTCGCGCGATTTTTTTTTTTTATGTGTGTTCCCCGATTACTTGAAGATGGGTGGACTGATTTGGATTTTTTTTTGTTTTATTCGAGAGGCATCACAGTTAGTCCCATATAAAATTGATTAACTTTGCTTCGGTAGTTTTTGAGTTAGCTTCAATAATACGTATTTTTTCCCCACTTTTATATGGATGATGTTCTAGTTTGTTTGGCAGATAGTGGGTATTAGAATTTGTGTGGGGTGGGTACACAACTAAAAAGTGAAAAATAAAATCTTTTTTACAAAAAAAAACAACCGACTTCCAAAAACAACACTACAAAGTGAAAAATAACTTTAATTTCGGAAGTCGGTGGCAAAAAACGAAAATACATTTAACTAGACACCGACTTCCGAAATTAAAGTTATTTTTCACTTTGTAGTGTTGTTTTTGGAAGTCGGTTGTATTTTTTTGTAAAAAAGTTTTTATTCCAAAATAAAAGCTTTCAATTCTTCTATTATAACAAAATCAAAGCTTCTATGTCATCTATTATTTTAAAATGAAAGCCGAAATCCAAATATCGTCCCAATATACAATCGAATGTCGCAGTCTAACTTAGAACGTGGCCATGCAAAATACCTGTGAAGGACTTTCACGAAGATTACCATAGAACGTGCTTTGACTTGAGATTAGGGCTGACCGGAACGTCTTTTTAACCGACTTCAAAAAGGAGGAGGTTCTCAATTCGTCGGAACCTTTTTTTTTTTTAATTTTTTTTTTATGTATGTTCCCCGATTACTTGATGATGGCTGGACCGATTTGGATTTTTTTTTTGTTTGAAAGGGTATACTTCCCAGGTGATCCCATGATATCAAATCAGGATCTGATGATGGGAACCTGGTGAAGTAGAGAGAACTCTTCCAATTTTATAGGCACACTTGAAGCGATTTGGATAGTTTTTGGAAGGGTACTTTCTCGGAGTGGTCCCATTTCAATTTGGTGAAGATCTGATGAAGAACTTCTGAGATAGGCAACGGAGCTCCTCAATAAATGATAGCAAATGGACTGGGATTGCTGAAATCTCATGTCTGTCTATTGTTTACATCAGTTCATAACATAACATCACGCCAGTACGCTGAAGGGGTAAGCATGTGTGAACCACTAAAAAGTGAAAAATAAAAACTTTTTTACAAAAAATACAACCGACTTCCAAAAACAACAATTTTTTTTTGAATTTCGGAAGTCGGAGGCAAAAACGAAAATACATTTAATCAGACACCGACTTCCGAAATTAAATTTATTTTTCACTTTGTAGTGTTGTTTTTGGAAGTCGGTTGTTTTTTTTTGTAAAAAAGTTTTTTGTTTGATAAAACGGAGAAAAATGTTATTGGTTTATGATTTATTATTTATGATAAATAAAGTGAGGAGTGGAAATCAATGTGCACGGTAACTTTGAACTTGCGATGCAATTGGTTGTCAAAATGTTCAGAGAGAGAAAGAGTTGTTTCATTCATGAAACAATGACATACCTATTATGTTTCTAAGTATGTATACTCTTTCCAACAACTTATTTTACTTTTGACATAAGCACGCCTATGAAGTTCCTTATTTATTAACAGGCAACCATAAAAGAAAAATGCAATACCTACTTCATTGACGCTAAAGTAAAATAAATGGGAGGGAAGAGCATATATACTATTTGATATTTTAAACAAGTAAAGTCGATGATATAATACTATAAATCTATTTATTTAGTCCGTAATGTCCCACTGCTGGGCCCCCCTTTCCACCTCCCCTCCCCCCCCTCCTCCTTCTCTTCTCCTTCGGCTTTCCCTTTTCCACTGCTTTATGATAAAATACTGCTTTGGAAAATATTTTTATACAGCCATACGTAAATTGGTTTAAAAAAAATCTTTTGGTGTTTGTCTATTTTGTCCGATAAGCAACGGTTTCCGGCCGTCGTGGAAATCTGTAATTTTCAGCAGTAAGTGAAACCAACCAAAGATTTAAATCGTCAGATTTGTCCTCACCGTACTTAGTCACAAGAAAAAGTGTCCACACTGAGAACAGTGAGCTCACATATTATTAAACAGCGTTTCCATGATAATCAAGTGAAGTGTCAAAACGAATCAGAAATGCGCCAACCTTTGACGCGGTAGGACGAATCTAACGATATAAATCTTTGCCGCTGTCATCATTTTCAAAACAGCCGTCACTACGGCCGTTAAGTGCAGTCACCACTCTTCTGGGAAACCATAGATTTAGTTCTTTTTACGCCATGTGAGTAGATCTCACCGTGCAAAGCAGCAGAGAGTCACCAATTATGTACGTTTATCTATCTATATAAATAAAAAGATAAATCCTGACTGACTGATTGACTCTTCAACGCCCAGCCCAAACTCTTGAACCTAGAATGCTGAAATTTTCCACAGAGGTTCAATTTATAAAGTAGACAAGGAATAAGGAAGGATTTTTGTTGCCGTGGGATATTTTCCGACATCCACGCGGGCGAAGCCGCGTGGGAAGTGCTAGTTACACAATCCTACTAATACGAGTATTATAAATGTGAAAGTTTGTATGTTTAGATGTATGGATGTTTGTCACTCAATCACTCAAAAACGGCCGAACGGATTTGGATGAAATTTGGCACACATATAGTTTATAACCTGGATTAACACATAGGGTACTTTTTATCCCGGTAGTAGGTTCTCGTGGGATAATTTCCGGCATCCACGTGGGCGAAACCGCAAAAGCTAGAAAAGTATTTCTATGCTTTTACCTCCAAACATATTGCCCATATTTTCAACCAAAAAAATATTAAATATTTCATGTTCTAAGCACGACGTGCTGTGCTGGCGCCGCTGCTGCGGCTGCTGAGACCCTCAAGCGGCGCAAATACTGTAACCTTATAGGTAACTACAGTTTTGAGCCGTTTGGGGTCGAAACGCTCGGGTCATGGGGCCCGAGTGCGCGTCTACTTTTTAAGGAAATTTCTCGCCGACTGGTCGAGTCTTCACGTGACCAGAGGGCTGGCTCGTTCTTTGGCCAAAGAATTAGCATTGCCATTCAACGTGGCAATGCTGCCAGTCTTCTGGGCACGTTTCCGGATGACATCGATGCGGACGAGTACTTCGACGCCTAAGTGTCCTTTTGTTTTGTATTTATTTGTATAGTTAGTAAGTTAGTCTTTTACAATAATAATTGAATATATGATTTTAAGAAAAATATTATGAAAACTGGCAAAATACCAACCCTGCCTACTGGACAAGCTTTGCCGGCCCAGAATCCGTTCACGCTGTATAGCGTCGAAATGAATGATAGTCGCGATTTATACGTCATTTTTGTTACTTCGTCTGAAGAATAACATATGAGAACTTTTATCAGGAGCTGGATTTTTTGCTTTAGTGTTTTATTTATGACCTGTTTTTGAAATACTCTTATGGATCAGACAGGATCCGAAAGCAGTTTCAGACAGCTGATCTTGGTGAAAAAAAACCTATTCCGTAGGGTTTATAAGCGGCTTATGCATTATGTTTCCTTTTTTACTCACGGTAAATTGATATGTCATAAAAATATAGGATCCATCGACTTCGATTCGCATTTTATTCGAAAGGTTAGTAGGAACGCTTCATGCTACCTGATCTCCTACTATGTCTCGGAGATTACTTTAAGGTGTACTGGAGTGATATCTTAAGTGCTTTTAGACATCAGGGCTTTATACCTAAAAGTTTATTAACATAACGTATCCATTCAAAATCTTTGTACTGAAGGGTGTTTTTATTGCATTTTCAGGTATCGAAGGACCAATTACTTTTTTGCTTTAAAATACGTCATCATCAGTATCATCTGCGTCGAAAAACGTCCAGTGCACATTGGCATCCTCCAAGTATTGCCACATTGACTGGTCCTATGTGAACGAAAAGACACTTAATACTGTGATAAATCCTTCTAATGAATAATGCTTTACTAAAATTACACTTTTACACCTAGTCTGTACGGTACAGCTCGACAGTCCAAAATACATTAACCAATAATACTCGGAAAACAGTATTCGATTTTCTAGACAGCTCTGTGTTCACATTACAAAAATGGTGCAAAGCGCGCGAATCTTAAGTCAATAGATGGACTTTAAACTTATATAAAATAGTAACTATTTAATATATTAATTAACAATGTTTTGTATTTCAATTCAAGTTAATTTCTAAGTATTAAACAAAGTATCATCTTTTATCCAACCAAATTACTGTTACTGGTCAATTTGCGTACTAATAAAATCTTAAATTCACATAATTCACATAGAAATGTCTTCATTTATTTTGTAATGTTTCCTTTTGTGGAGCTCCATGTAAAATACTGATATTCAGATGCATCTAGTTTGACTGGAAGCCGACCTCAACATAGCTGAAAAAAGGCTGGGCATGTATCGCTCGGATACATTCAGCAAAGGATGGCGTAAGTAGCTATTTTACATTTTATACCAAGAATCGCTCGGTACATCAGCTTTTTAATAACCGAAACAATTTAAACATCTGTGAAAGCGGACAAGGCCCTAAAACAAAGGAAAATCCAATTTTGTTCCAACATATTTATTATGACGCCATTAATCGCGAGTGGCATGTGTCAACACACGCGCTAAACGTTGCAATAAAGTTTATGTGTATGAAAAAGAAATGATTTTACAACTGATTTGTATTTAGGACTTGTAATGCCGTATTAAAGGTCAGCTGTCAACCCACCTTAAGGGCGCTATTACATTTCGACCGTGATTTTTGCGTTAGATGGCAAACTAAGTTCTTAATCTGAGAAACTGAAAGACATCAACCACTTTGACTTATTGAGAGGTGGAGAATAATTATGACTATAGGATGGGCTAGCAAGTAACATAATGACTTTAAGCGGAATGGGTTAACAAGTAACATAATAACTGTAAGCGGAAGAGGTTAGCAAGTAACATAATGACTTTAAGCAGAATGGGTTAGCAAGTAACATAATGACTGTAAGTGGAAGGGGTTAAGCAAGTAACATGAATGGGTTAGCAAGTAACATAATGAATTTAAGCGGAATGGGTTAGCAAGTAACATAATGACTGTACGCGGAATGGGTTAGCAAGTAACATAGTGACTGCAAGTGGAATGGATTAGCAAGTAACATAATGACTAAGCGGAAGGGGTTAGCAAGTAACATAGTGATTGTAAGCGGAAGGGGTTAGCAAGTAACATAATGAATTTAAGCGGAATGGGTTAGCAATAATAAAAAAAACTTTAAGTGGAATGGGTTAGCAAGTAACATAATGACTGTAAGCGGAAGGTGTGAAATTTCCTTCTTGAAAACTTACTCAATTTTGGGCACCTTATATTAATTAGCAACACTGAATCGATACCTATTTATACATACCTATTTTTGTGAATTTTATACGATAATTCATTCAAACGAAACATACACTACGATAGAGTCCAGTTTTCTGGCATCCATAAAATCATTCGAGCGTTACAAGATTCCAAGAATCTTCGTCGCTTCGGCATTGTTTGTAAACACGTGCGAAGTGCCGGCTGACGTCACGGTGCGCGTACGCATGACTGTACGATGGACTGTTTTTTTGTCTAGAGCCGCTTTCGTACTAGTGGATATACTAGAAACGGTTAGGAAGAATAGTGGGGCGCGTCTTCGTGGATTGCACTATCTATACTTGTCCAGATTCGAACCCACCTTGCTAACTGTTTAATATTTTTTGCACACGAGAGGCGTAATTATAAATTATTGTGGTAGTGTGCTAAAAGCTCCATTGTTTTATTTGTTTTTTTTTTGTTACACACTTTTTTCTATGTAGTTGTTGTATGTCTAAATCCTTTTTAAAAAAGCGGAGGCATCTGTGATATTAAGATTACATTTCAACTCTACAACCATTCCACGAAAACATAAATCATTATACTGACTTCTAAGCCTGCATTCAAATGAAAAGTCTATTCTCAAGTACATAGGGACCAAAATTACTAACTCCCAATTTGTCCATAATATTTATTTACACTTGTGCCCAACATTTACATGGCAATAGAAACGTGTTCGGCGTCAAAAGCGATGAAAACGCATTGAGTTGTTGTAGGTACTGGATATAAATTGTAATTTGTCAAATGGAAGCGGCCGAGCGTAGCATTGCGTGTCTGACTGTCACTCGGAGTAAGGTAGCTTCATTTAAATCTATTTTTTTTGTTATTCTTTGAGAAATAACCAGAAATTAAAGAGTCTTCTTCTTTTTTGGGTGTCGATGTTAATCTATATACAGTCAGCCAAGAATTTGACTATGAGTTTGGTACCTTCAGTTGCGTCCATCCGCTCATGTAGCGTGCAGACAACAGGACACGCTGGACACGACATTAATTGCCCCATTGTTTGGGGAACAGCACCACATTTACACTCCAGGGCGGAGTAATCTGTGAATCTCCACCTGAGCAGGGTTTCTTTGCTTCGGCCTACCTGAGTCCGGAGTCTATTTAAGGACTTCAAGGTAAGCCGAGGTGGAACGAATGAGTTGGGTAGGGAAGCAAGGCTTTCCATAGACCGTTCGCTTATGAGTAACTAGCTTTTGCCAGCGGCTTCGCCCGCGTGGATATCGGAAATTATCCCACGGGAACCGTACGTTTTTCCGAGATAAAAAGTAGCCCATATGCTATTTCAGACTATAATCTATCTCTGTGCCAAATTTCATCTAGATCCATTTAGTCGTTCTGGCATGATTGAGTACCAAACATCTATCCATCCATCCATCCAAAGAAGAATGCCCATTTTTCACCTGACTATGTATAGAAATGAAATAAATCTTAAAATTCAGCTAATTTAATTGTATAATAACTATACTACGTAAAAGATAGCTTGATCTCTGCGACATAAGTCAAACTGACATTCCTAGGGTTGTCATGATATAAAAAATTGTCGATAGAAATTATCGACGTTTCTTACTATTATCGATGCTAATGTAACATTTAATTGGGTTTAATTTAATTACAAAAGATACTAAATTAAACGAATATTTGAATATAAAATACATTTATTCTCGTAAAGGAGTACACCCCAAATCCATATCTGAATCAGTTTCTGAATCGCTAGAACAATCTTGTAAATTTATTATAAACTCTTGTTCGAAAATATTATCAAATCGGACGTCCCGCTCCCAATCTTCTTCCATTAGTTTTCTGCATTTGGTTACCACCTTCTTCCAGTCTTCTGCAGATACATTGTCGACCACACTCTTTAATAGCTGCAACATTTTATTTTCCGTGAATAGAGCATTGATGATGAGCGTGATTCATATCCCATCACTAAGTAGGTCGGCATGCCCATAAAGTATGACATTTACAGGTACTGTCTGTACTACTATGAAATTCAGAATTTCATAGGCGTGATTTTACTGACAGCTGTCGCAGAGATCAAGCTATCTTTTACGAAGTATACGCTTATCACAATGTGAAAAGAAACGCAGGAAAAAAATATTTTACTTTTTCTTTATGCTTATTCTACGTCAAGGGTATTTACCGTGTTTTGAACGAATACGAGTATCAACTACCCTTTTTTTAACGACGTTCCATTTTACACACTGCTACTTGACTTTATTCAATTCTGTTTCTGAGTTTTGTACATTATTTTACGTTTTATTTAATCAGTAAGTATTTTTTTATTAGTCTTTGTAAATATAATACAGATAACTTAACAATTAAATAAATTAATCATGCAGTATGTAATTCAGTTCGCACGACTGAAACAGTTTTTTTTTGACATTTGACAGTTCTGCGATTGGCATCGGCGCAGTCCTTCGTTGTTGCGTTTGCGTCTCGTTGAAAACATTTCTATTTTTTGGTCTTTGTAGCGTTTAAATCGTAAAAATGACGATAAGACATTATTTTATAAACTTACAGGTAGTCTTTCTATTATACCTTATATATATATACATAAATATTCATTATCAGGATTTTAAATGTATGGGAAGTGGGCATTGTTCTTTCGCATTTATAATAGTAGTAAGAAGTAAGAACATCATAGTCAACTGCCTAGTCTTTTTCGAGCTATGTTAGGATCGGCTACCAATCAATCCGGATGCGGCTGAACAACAGTAATTTACATGGAACGACTGTTTATCTGACCTCCACAACCCATGATTAACACGATCCCCCATAATTATGAGTGGTGTGATGAGTGTAAGGGGAGGAAATGCTGCACAAATGTTTTTAATTACACGCATTTGAGGTTTTACTGTGAGCAGTAGTGGCCCAGTTGTAAACGGCCCAATTTACGAGTCGTGGTCGTGGGTTCGAACCCAAGCCAGCGCTTTACTATGAGTAAACAACGTCATCACCACTGCTCTCAAAACGGTGAAGGAAAACATCGTGAGGAAACCGGCATGTCCTAGAACCAAAAATGCGAAGACTTGTGACATCTATCACGGGCCCGCGTTGTAGATTACAGCCCAGTCCCTCTCTAAAAAAGGAGGCCTGTGTCCTAGCAGTGGGGAAATTATATGAGTCTTTTCTACAAGGGCCTCTGCTGTAAGCTTGCATTTTCAATAACTTCCGTGTGGCAGTAGGTACTTGTCCTTTTGATCGGTTGTAAATAACATATCGTATTCCAAGCATATACAGAGTGTAAGGGACAGCCCTCCGCAGACTGATGTGGTGAATTCAGTCTTTCATACTAAGATGACAGGTACGTGAAATTATTTCAGGAGCGTTATGGGAATCTAATAAACCTGATTTGTTTTATTACCTCACACACAAAGTATTGTTGCTGTTACTGGTTGGGAGGGGTAGGTGAGTTCGTTGAACTTAGCTAGGCAGAAGTGAACAGCTGATTTCACGCGTCGTTCGTTAGAGTTTTTCAACATCCATTGCTGATTTTTTTATTTTAGCTGTTTTATTTACATAAATGGAGTGCTGCGTACAGCGAATGTAATGGAGGAATAGTAACTGAAAAAACGATAAAAAAACTTAACTAAGAAATTTTCCGGTGGAATATGATTTCAAAATAAGGAGCTGAATGCATCCTGTTAGTTTGTGGAGGGCTGTCCTTTACATCCTGTAGAGAACTGCGAACTGTTTTTAATTCATGTTACTCAAAAGTAACATGAATTAAAAACAGTTAAAATATACTGTCAGTAACGAGAGCATCCGAATCTTTCTTACATTCAACGAGAATCACGTATATTGTAGATCAAATATTAACGACGCAGAAGGACTGAACATGAAGGACCAACACAGCGCATGTTGCAGGATAACCATACAACCAACTAAAATATACAATTACTAGGTAATTTTATTTTAAAACTTAGATTGCTCACTTGTTTGTGTTCTGACATTTTAAATGTCATCACTCATCAGGCAGACGAGTTTTACCCACTTAATAAGTTTGTGATTCCTACATTATCATTAAATGCAGCCTCCAATTATCCCTCAGCTGAGCATAGGCCTCTTATATCATGTGCCATCCAAAGTCGAAATATCAAAATAAATCTAAGTTAATATCTTTAAACTGTCCAAAATAACAAACGTTCAACAATTCTCTATTCCAAACCAGATAATAGCAACAAACCGATACAAATGACTCGATTATTCCCGATGTCCACCACTTGTCTGGCCACCACTGGGGGACAGCGAGACAACTTTAAAACATTATTCTCGTTGTCCACCACTGGGGGACAGCGTCACAATTTTGTAAAGTATTTCCATTCGTCACCACTGGTGGACAGTGACACGGATTTTTTAACATTCCCTATGGCCGCCGTTGGGGGACAATGGCACAACTATTTTGATCCAATTCCCACTGGCCATCAATTTAAATTATTTTATCTAGAGACCATTTGGTTTTATGCTGAAATTACTTTTATCCAATTCTAATGCTTACGTAATAATAATGACATAATATTTCTTTCCTTGTATAATATACACACATCAAAAGTGTCTAGGGATCAAGCATTTTTATGCGGATTTCTTGAGATTGAGATGTGGCTTTGTAATAAATTTATGATTTTATAAATTTATATGGATCCTTTTTGGTGCATTTCATAATTTGAATCAGGAACTGTGAATCAAATTCGAGTAAAAGATGAAAATCAGCTGTCAATATTTTCCCTATAAAAACATACAACGCATTGAAGACATTATTAGTGCTACTGTTTCCCTACTACTGATTAAAACCAACGTTATTATGGAGCGGCGACGTCATTTAAGCAGGGAAGAAATGCTCAGAGCCGTGGGAATGATAGAAGCTGGTTCCCGGCAACGTACTGTGGCTTTAGCTCTGAATACAAGTCAGAGTGTTATCAGTCGACTTTGGACACGTTACCGAAGCACTGGTACCGTGGCTGAGCGCCATGGAGGACGGTATCGCTGCACCACACGGAGACAAGACCGATACATTCAAATCTTAACTCGAAGAGCTCCAACTATAACCGCCATGATGTTAGCCGTGAGGCTTCATCACTCTTCAGGGAACTTAATTAGCGACCAAACAGTCAGAAACCGCTTGCATGAAGTGAACCTTCATTCCCGAAGACCGCTACGGGTACCACCTATAGCAATGCACAATCGTAGGATTCGATATCAATGGGCTCTTGAACACAGAAATTGGGCAGAAGAACAATGGCGTTTCGTGTGCTTTTCTGATGAGTCTCGTTTTGGTATGAGACCGGATACAAGACGTATACGACACTGGAGAACCCCTGGACGCCAACAGCGATTAAAATCCTGCCAGGAAGTCCATCCTTATAGTGGTGGAACCATCATGGTATGGGCGGGTATTTGGATCGGCGGAAGAACTGAGTTGATTTGGATCAGAGGCAACCTCAACGCTCAAATTTATGCTGAGACGATTGTATCAGACGTCATCGTTCCTCTACAAGTGCAAATCGGTCCCTTATTTCAGTTAATGCATGATAATGCACGACCGCACACCGCAAGAGTTGTAAGACAGACTCTCGCCGCAGCTAACATCAATGTCCTGCCCTGGCCCGCTCAGTCGCCAGACTTGAACCCGATTGAGCATGCATGGGATATGCTACAGAGAAGAGCTCTGCCGAATATGGAGGGTATCCAGTCGCAAGAAGACCTTTTTTTGTTGTTGCAACGAACATGGGCGGCCATTCCACAGCGTGATTTGGATGAACTCATTTTGAGTATGCCAAACCGATGTTCTTGTGTTGTTAGTGTTCGCGGTAGAAACACGGATTATTAATTGTTTAAGTTACCCAATAAAATTTTAAAGAAAACTGTTATTTCAGTCTTTTTTTCGAACTTTAATGTTAGTGGTTCAAATGTCAAAAATCCCTTTATTAGGAAAATGGCAAATTTCTTTATTAATGCAAAGGTGACTTGGTTTATCGTTACTGTGACAAACGAAAACACTTTATTTGATGAATCCTTAAAGAAAATTTTAATTAATATCAATCAGGAGAAAAGTTATTGCAAAAATATATGTTGATCCCTAGACACTTTTGATGTGTGTAGTTAATTTAATTAATTATAGGTACTTAATTCATTAAAATTAAATTTTATTTTCTTGCTAATGCTTATTATTATTAGCTATACTTGTTATTATTACAAACGAGAAAAAAAAAAGTATGTTTACAGCGATCAGTTTATTCAAGAAACCCAAATGGAACTTGTAAACGGCCAAATATCTGTAGGCCAATTTCTAAAAATTATGAGAAACTAATAAGTACTTATTGTTTTTTGTTTAACTATGTGGTGTTTAAGACTTTTGAGTAGTACCTACATTATGTTTAATTCAAGAAACCCAAATAGAACTTGTAAAGGTCAATTTCTAGATATTGTGATAAATTATTATTGTCTTTTTGTTTAACTACATATGTGATTTTTAAAACTGTTGATTAGTTTATAATATTTAATTTTTATTCCTCCGTCGAGGAATAAGATAATAAAACTGTGATTATGATTGTAATGTTCTAGTCGATTTTAAAAATTGTAACCTATCAACCAGCTGTGGAAATTATGTCGGTTAATTACCCACTTCAATAAAAAATAAGCAATCAAAGCTATACTACGAGTAAGTAGTAGGATCATTTTTTAATACTTGAGTGAAACATTTAATAAAAGTTGATTCAAGAATATGACTATTATTTACCTACCATATAATAAAGAAATATTTAAATTAGTCTCACCCTTAGCCCTGCTAAAAATCAAATCCGTAAGTATATTAAGCTATCCTTTACCGGTCTCTAGATTAAATAATTTAAATTGATGGCCAGTGGGAATTGGATCAAAATAGTTGTGCTATTGTCCCCCAACGGTGGCCATAGGGAATGTTAAAAAATCCGTGTCGCTGTCCACCAGTGGTGGCGAATGGAAATACTTTACAAAATTGTGACGCTGTCCCCCAGTGGTGGACAACGAGAATAATGTTTTAAAGTTGTCTCGCTGTCCCCCAGTGGTGGCCAGACAAGTGGTGGACATCGGGAATAATCGCAAATGACTAATCCAGATAGATGCTCGGCTCGTATCAATTGACTTAACCGACATAACCGCCGACCGATGATTTGTCGGCGACCGACTGCAGCGCGAATTAGTTGAATGATTAGACCATTTATTACAACCGATAGTAGTAAAACTATGCATTTATCTTGTGTGGTTTGGCGATCGGATATAATTGATGTGAAATGTGTCATTAATTTTGTACGAGTGTGCTATTTTCAATGCGGTTACGATGTTTGTTTTTGGCGATATACTAATATTAATTGATATTTTGTGTTGTATTTGGATAATGGTAGTAGCAAGGAAAATAGAATGACACGAATCTTAAATCTACAATTTCAATTGATCATACAAAGAGGCACAATCAATGGGGAAGGCCTTTTTTTTGTGCATGGGAAATCATCAAATGACTTCTCCCGCTCTGGGCGGAGCGGGAGGGTGTGTCAGACTTTTACTGACTAAAACCCACCCGTGTTACTTCATTTGGCGTCCAAATCGATTGACGCACTTATCTAATCCACAAGGCACGCTATTAAACTACATTTGCCGTGTTTTATTTAAAATCATAGGATAATGCATCGAATGTAATGGTCGATGGCCGTTGGCCGATGGCCGAAAAAGGAGTGTGTGTGTGTGTTTTCAGGGTTTATGTATGTTTGTGAGTTTCTTTATTCCACCATAACTTTTGAATGCCTGGACAGATTTTGATGTATGGGATATCGTTAGAATTATTACATCATCCCAAATGACACTGGCTATATTTTTTTTGAAAAAAAAATGAATATGGCGGCAGTATGACTCCATTTTCAAATGGGAAAAAAAAAATATCTTCAATTATTTACAATATGGGTATCAAATGGAAGGCCTTGATGAGCACATTCTAAAAAAATAATTTGTGTACAATTAATTTTACCTAGGTAGGGTGTTCATATAAAACAAACATTTCATCTTTGGTTGCGAACGATTTAATCAGACTTTAGTAAGACTGCGAATGTCTGAATTGCCACTAAAATGTATAAAATAAAAATAAATAATGAATAAAAAACACGACTGCCATGCCAAAAAACGAACTGAAAAGTAAAAAAACAAGTTGTATTCCCTGACTAAACAGACAAATAAAATTGTCATTGCTGTCGGAGGACCATTCTGTGGAAAAGTTTTAAATCTAAGAGGTCCCCAGACTGCATGACAGTCGTGTTTTTTAATTTTTTATTAATTATTGATTTTTATGAGCGAATGTGACGCATATTTTCCCATTTTTTTATGTTTTATTTTTACTTTTTATGGGTCATTATTTTGGCCCAAATATCCCTGTTCTACTGTCACACATTGCCTTGTTGCCTCCAAAGGGTTGGGCAGAGGTGTACCTATAGTACATCTACATTTCGCCAGTTATTGTAATAGCGGGCGAGCCTTTTGCCATCAACTGGGGTACTGTCTCCTTGTAGGATACTAAGCATAAGTCTAATTTCCCAACCTCCCTGCAACACGCACAATGCGTACAGGCACAAAGGCATACCAAATATAAGTAGTTCGGGGTTACGTTACGTTATAAATAATGCTGCCCACGACGTGACTGCTGGCATTGAGACTGAATCTATGTGGACAATAACTCTGGTTACAACATTATTGGATTCCCGATGCTATAGTTATTAATAAATATTTTGTAAAAAGATATTTAAGCTTATTTTTTCTAAACAAAATCGGTAGCTTATTTGCAATACTCTCGTAATTCTGATATATTTAATTTCGATGGTTCATCTATGGGCATTTGGAAATTTCCAAAATACTTTTTTGCATCTAAAACCTAATATTCAGTGTGACGATAAGTAATAATGATTGCATTTTATAATATGTTTATACAGGGTGTCCCGTAATTAATGGATAACCTCTTACGGGGTCATTGTACTCATCATTATGAACAACTTTTACTATGGGACCAAACCTGAAATCACGAAAAAAAAATCAGCAGTTCCCTACATTTTGACGAGTTATGCGAAAATAAATGTACACACACACACACACAACAGTTCATAACAGTTCAGTTCAGTTCAGTTCAGTTCGTAACAGTTGATTTTTTTTTCGCTATTTCATGTTTGGTCCTATTGTAAAAGATGTTCAATATGATGAGTACAATGACTCCTTAAGAGGTTATCTATTAATTACGGGACACCCTGTATAGAACTATAACGAAATTTCATATTTTCATACAGCCAGCGACAAAAATATCGGGACGAACAGACTGATCAAAATGATCTCTAAAGCTAAGAATATTAAACTTTATCGCAATAAAGTTCTTCTACAATCTTTTTTTGTCACAACTTACATTACTTCAGTATTGGCTTTTATGAATATATATTTTTTTGGTTCAAACTTTGTTCTCCCATGGATTCCATAATGTTAAGTGAACTTATACTCTTTAATTTTATACCGTTTCGTTTCATTCATGTCCGCGACCGGGTCGGATTACGCCCAATGACCTTTTATCAAAACAGCTAAGTATTTCACAGCTATTTATGACGTTGCCAACTTTCAGAATGCACAATGTTGGGGGCACTGCTCGCCAATTCGACGCTGTCAATGTCAGCGACGTTAACTGTCATCCACGTGTCAAAGGAACCGCGTGTGCCGGCCGGTGCTTCCCGTTTACTTTCGTTAAAATTATAGACTGAACTAGCTTTTGCCCGCGGCTTCGCCCACGTTTATTATACGTATAAACCTTCCTCTACTCTATGTATTAAAAAAAACCGCATCAAAATCCGTTGTGTAGTTTTAAAGATCTAAGCATACATAGGGATAGACAGACAGCGGGAAGCGACTTTTGTTTTATACCACGTAGTGATAACATGCGTTACCGTGTCATAATTTTCGCTGTATTTTTTTATTAATTGTTTAAAAAAATATTCATTAAACTGCTAATCATCATGCATCAGCATTGACGGAGTACGTTATTTTAACTCCCAAATACACAGCCATAGACATCCGTTGTCTGCCGCCGGGGTCGCGGGTAGTTCGAAAGAGATACCGTGGCCCTGGCACGGGCAGCTGAAGGAGCATGGGTGGGTTTTAGTCAGTAAAAGTCTGACACGCCCTCCCGCTCTGCCCAGAGCGGGAGAAGTCATTTGGTGATTTCCCATCCACAAAAAAAAAAAAAAGACATCCGTTGTCTACGTTCCCAAATATGACTGATCTGGGCTCCATTCTATGATTATCCAGCTATCAGCTATAGTATGATTTCCCCCGACGTATCAAAACTGCAAGGTGCTAACGCATGCGAAGTGGGAGTACGTCTACAATTTGGAACCGAGCCAAGAGTCTGCAGACGAGATGCCGTAGTTGAATTTATTACCGTCATTAGAGAGATGGCGACTCCAATATGTTTGTTGAATATCTTAGAGAGATAAGCCACGATTTAGTTTTAGTGAAATGCAGATTGTTTTGAATTGAGTTTTAGTGGGATAGTGATGTGCCATTTAAAGTGAAGTACAGTTTAGTAACAAATACACAACCAAGGGCTACTACTTTAATGTACTATGGACAAAACTTAAGCATGCTCACTTAAGAAAATATTCCTGTGAGAGCGCAGCTAGTGACAAACGAACATTGTGCGATCGATTCGTGAGCCGTGCATACGATTATCGCCTTTGAGGTGATCATGCGGAACTTTGGCCCATAGTACAATACCCGAAGAATAAATGCCTTTGTTAGTTTTGCTCTTTAATAAAATAATAGGTCGTAACACATGTAGGTATTTCATTTTACTTAAATATCACTTGAGAAGTAAAGATAAATATTTCACCTGGTAAATATTTGTCTTAAGAAGCAGAAATCACCTTTCTGCTCAAGAAAAATATTTTTTCACTAATTGGCCGAGAATTAAGTTTTTTTTTTTCACATTTACATCAAGTTAACAATTTGACACTCATGCAGTACACTACAGATCTTGGTATAAAAAGTTTGAAGACAGTACAAATGACAGTCAACAGAGATGTATGGGAGAAGAAGACATGCCGCGCCGATCCCATTGGCTGGATGTGAGGGGTCCCTGAAACGATCAATTGCCAACAATTTCTATTGTAGTAATATTGTCAATCACTTCAATTGCATTTGGTAGACGATCAATTTGTGCATCAATGTGTATCAATCACGTAAAAATTGACAATTGCAGTTGATAGTTTCGGGGACCCTATAGTCATGATTTTAACACTACTACTTAAGGCGGTAGGTACGTTTACAGTGGTCTTACCGCCACGACATCGTAAAACAACGTACCATTTTGAATAATTAGCCTATAATGGCACTGCGACACAGGCCTCCTCTCTGTGAGTGGGAGTGGGCCGTAATCCACCACGCGGGCCCAGTGCGTGTTAGTGGATGTACGCCTTCGATTTTTTTGGTATTACTAATATATCCGAAATAAATTCTGTTTCACTTCTGTCTCCCTCTCGCGGTGGCCGTCAGGTGGTGAGCGATGCTACTATGATACTGCATGTTGCTTGTTTTAATCTCACAGTTGCGTCATAAGGCCTTACTGCTGACAAAACATAGCTGTTTAATTAGGATACAATGTTTTGGGAGTTGGAGGTTTCATTTTGAACAATATTTAGAAGATGTGGCTAAGTAATATCAGCCGCACGGGTCGGGGTTGGTCAGTGGATGCGTGACCATCTTTACATACCGAGACTCCTCCGTGCCTCGGAAAGCACGTTAAGCCGTTGGTCTCGGCTGTCATTCGTGTATCTTTGACAGTCGTTACAGGTCGTCAGAAGCCCGAAAGTCTGACAACCAGTCTTACTAAGGGGTATCGTATTACCTAGTTACTGGGTTGTGGAGGTTAGATAGGCAGCCGCTCCATGTAAAATACTGGTATTCAGCTGCATCCGGTTAGACTGGAAGCCGACCCCAACATAGTTGGGAAAAGCCTACGCAGATTGATTGATTTAGAAGATAAACTATCTGTGCAAGTGGTTTGAATGTGTATTTCATTTCTATAGATTTCTTATATGAATTTTCAGATTTTTGGAGGAGTTACATGCGGGCAAGGTTAATTCCATAATTACTTTACCACTTTTCACAACAATGTCAAAATTGAAGCTGAAGACGGCCGATTTCGCTGATTTTACAGACGTGATTTTATAGTTAAAACACTGTATTTCTGTAAGTTTTAATGCACAACATGTAAAATTATTTCAATTATGATCTAATCAATGAGCTGTTTTTCTATTTTGCGTGAGTATTATAATGCGAGATTTAGGTTGTTTTAAAAGATTTTTATTGCCAATTTTTTTTAATTTTTTGATTTCCTCTAAAATTTAACTACGTCAAATATTTTTTTGCTCAAAAATTTTGTATAAAATGGTAAAAAGACACGCACATACATACATAGACACACACATGGTACATTGTATAGACGACTTTCACAAAAATACATTGTATTTTTTCATACCCTTAGACGTCAAAACGATTCGTAAATATGTGTTATTCTAAACCACTTACAGCAAAATTCACAAAACAGGTCGATTAATCGTAAATAAATAAATAAATGTACATTGTACTAGGAGTCAAGAAACAATGTGCTATTTTTATACATTTTTAAATTCATTACTTAGTTTTGTGCTTATTTTGTGGAACGGAACGCAAACACGGAAACGCGCATCTTCGACAATGCCGGAAGTGACGTAAAAGCCATGTCAATAAACTTTTTTCTTATCAAACTGCCTGAAATCTTTCTAAGGTAAATACGTTCGATTACTGCTTGAATAAAGCATAAAAAATAATATGTTTTTATTTTAAGATTTAAGGCTAAAAAGAGATGTAAAATAAAGAAGTAGATCGTAGATAATGACGTCACTTCATAGTTGTGACAGTAACGGACGTTTGAACTGTAGTTGAAAATTGTTGGAGTTTAATAATTCTTTCAAGCTTTAGAATAGAATAGAATAGAATACTCTTTATTATGCACACCATTTAAATTACAGGTTACAATGTTAAAATGTTGAAGTTTTACATAGAGTGACACAATGGGCGGTCTTATCGCTAGAAGCGATCTTTTACAGACAACCTTTGGATGGAGTATGGGGACAAGGAGAGACAATTCTGTAGGTAGTCCGTGGTGTACCATATACATATACAACAATACATACATTAATAAATTTGTGTATATATATATATATATATATATATATATATATATATATATATACATATAAACATGAAACAAGAGCAAGGAACTATACATGTAATAATGACGTTTAAAGAGAGAGGAAGTGTTTTACAGTAGTTGAATATATTATAATACTTTTCTTGGGTTTGGGTTTTTTGGGGGTTTCTGGGTTGGGTTGGATTTTTGGTTATAACTGTATTTTATTGATTAAGTGAAAAAGGTATTGCATACCTATACATTCCCATTACAGGGTCAACTATATCCTAATGAGCAATTTTTGTGTAATTATATATTTGTAATCACGTTCTCGAAACCGGCTCTAACGATTTCGATGAAGTTGCATTGTAGCGGTTTACGGGGGCGAAAAATCGATCTAGCTAGGTCTCATATCAGCGAAAATTCGTATTCTCTATTTTACCATCAGATACTTTTACAAAATTGGCAACTTATCGGCCACCATCTATTTAGTTGGACCCAGTCAGCTTGTTTACCACCCCATAACATTAAGTTCAGGAACTAAATCTCTTTAATGTTCAAAACTAATGAACCATATAGAAATTCAACCGTCATTTCTCATCCATTGCATCTTCAAAACTACAAATAAGCTATAAAAACGATTCTAAAAGCAGCATTAGATACTGCATCGGGTCTACATGGGTATACACTGGAAGACACCATTAAGGACGCTGTTACAAATGGGTAGTCAAATCACTACTTTTTTACACAAAAGAATGTTTATTAAATAAAATGCTTTGCATTCTTAAAATGTTTTTTTAACCAAATTGTTCATAGATGTCCATGGTACGATTCTGAACTATAAATATAATTTTAAATAGGTACATTTTCTCAATAAATGTACCAAAGTAAAAAAAATCAGTTCGGTACATTTATTGAGAAACTGTACCTATCTAAAATTATATTTATAGTTCAGAATCGTACCATGCACATCAATCAACAATTTTGCCAAAAAACATTTTAAGAATGTAAAGCATTTTATTTAATAAACATGTTTTTGTGTAAAAAAAGTAATGATTTGACTACCCATTTGTAACAGCGTCCATAAGCAAAAACTATTGCCGCATTCCTATCATAGATCTAAAGCCGTGTAAAATGCTTCACGTACGTCGTTTTACGTCACATTTGACATAATTATGCAATGAGGCTTTATTCTGGAAACGAATTGATTATATGTAATTTTTGTAGGTTTGGAGACGCCTTAAGTATTTTGTTTTCAAGAGACTCAGTACATCAGGCATTCTGATGTTGTTTCTAAGTTTGACAGCTGTTTGAAGTACTTTATTAGTGCTCCTTATTTCTTAGTGTAAATTAAACGTGGGAATTAAAGGTAGGTACTCAACAGATAACGCAAAAAATTGAATCGTACCGTAAGACATACTACTGAAAATTTTCCCTCAGTTTCACCAAAATAAGCTCTTAACACATAAAAGCCTATTCTAAAAGCGAACATTCAATACTGCATTGAGTCCACAGTCTACGTATGTAATACACTGGCGGACACGATAAGGCACAAACTATTGCCGTGTGCAATGCGGGACCATTGAATGCTAACATAAAGTTTGACGTACGTTACGATTGCTATCGGTGCCAACGTTTCATTGGCTTCATGTTTATAGACGCTTAGTTTTTTAACAAGTAGAACCATTGATCTATTCTGTAATTTCACCGTAAAAGCTTAGGTGAAGTGAGCTGTGAATAGTGTCAATCCTAGCATTTTATTTTTTGACGTTCTGTTTTGAATTAGAATTTTGACTTTGTAGTTTTGAATTAAACGACATTGTAATTAAAATTTTGACATTGTAATCTCTTTCTTTGCTCTTTTTTGTATTGTTTGTCTAGTGCGCCAAATAATTTTGTACGCCATAAGTGGCAAAACATGTAGCTACCTCATATTAATTACTAGCTGCACCCCGCGAGTTCACCCACGTAGACCAGGATAAAACGTAGCCTATGTGTTAATGCAGGGTATAAGCTATCTACATACCAAATTTTATCCAAATCGGTGATTGATGTAGGTATTGAGTTTTCTGGGAAACAATAAACAACGATGTCTCTTCTCATGGGTGTTCGTCTCTTCTGATGGGTGTTTGTCTCTTCTCATGGGTGTTACACGGTTACTAAATCAATCTGCCTAGCCTTTTCCCAAGTATGTTGGGGTCGGCTTCCAGTCTAACAAATACCAGTATTTTTTTTAGTTTTTTTTAGTTATACGGTTACTAATACCTATGTTTTATTGTCACAGTCACGATGTGCAGCTACCGACTACTTTTTTTTCGTCCTTTCAATATAGATTAACGGTCCTTCTTTTTGTCATTAATTTTAACCAGCATGTGTATCCTCTAACAGAACAAAGTAGATACCTAATGCTGCTTGGTTGTCTTGCTTTCTCCAAAAAACTCTCACAAGGAGCTTCACTTTTTTAGACATTAAGTAAACAGTAACCAAAGAAAAATCAAGGCAGAAAATAGTTCCGCCTTGTCATAAGGAAGTGCCTCAAAGGTTGGGTATTTGGTGACCAATAGCCACAACTTTTAAAATCTATTATACGGAGTCTCTGAAACAGATTCGAGACAGAGTAAGCACTATTAGCAGAGGGTACTAAGGGCGTCCGCAGACAGCCGATGTTATAAATAAGTTGGATCGTTCTTCAGTAACAACTCTTATCCTACAACGTAAAAGTATTGTTTTACCGCTGAAACGCGTAAGAACACGTACGACTATTATTACCCGACTGCGGCGAAGCCCAAAAGGAGGGTTATGTTTTTGACCTGTATGTATGTATGTCCGTTTCTTTGTTCCCACGTAACTCCTAAACGAATGAACGGATTTGGATAAATTAGACGTCTTGGTAGCACGAGTGTCACTGGCTACATTAAAATCAAAACAAAGTAAAATGGCAGATTTGAGATCGAATTTTTTTGTTTCTTCTAATACCATCGAGTGGGATATCAAAATGAAGGGTTTTAAAAGGTTATTACGAAAATATATACAACTTATATGGTTAAAAGTAATTCAAAGCGACAAATCGTAAAAAACACATAAAAAAAAGGCTTGGCTATTTTTGTGCATCTGATCCAAAAAAATGACTCTCACGACCAAAACTCCTTGCAAGAACTAAATCGTCTGCGAAATCTTTCACATTTGTAAACTAAAAAGCTGGAAATAAAAAAAGTAATTAAAAAACCTAAAAAACCCGACTGCGGTAAAAAACTGAAAAGCTAAAAACAAGCCCATTTTAAATTAAATAAAAGTTGGAAGCAGGCGGGACCCATTCCATTTTTATATTTTCTAACTCAAATGGGTCCCGCCTGCTTCCAACTTTTATTTAATTTAAAATGGGCTTGTTTTTAGTTTTTCACTTTTTTACCGCAGTCGGGTTTTTTAGTTTTTTTGATTACTTTTTTAGTATTTGTGTTGCAGCCGCTGCGGCTGAGTGATACAGTCATTGCAACTAAACAGATTGTGATGTGAAGTTGAGTCGATTAGTGCATACCAGTATTTTGTCGTCGTCGGTATGAGGAACAGGGTGTAAAGTTCACCCATCCTCCATAGAAAAAGCAGGATCGTCCGAACAGACAGGACTATGTTTAGAGTCTCTAATTGAACTCCGTTTTACGAGACATAGGCACTGTACACTTGTCTAACATATGCACTTTTGGAATTTCACTGCAATCGGATACACACGGAATCTCACACTGATTACGCGCACTAACACTATATTGAACCGTGGACGATGAGATAGAAGCCCCAGCCTCTGCCCGTGCAGGTGTCACATGTTGCGCGGTCTGTAGACTCGCCAATGCGGCCCTTGCCACGGCGAGAGATGCGGTTCGCCTGTTACGCAGCCGACGTACCATGAAGACTGCTCCAACCACCAACACTACTCCGATCACCACATAAATTGCTGTGTAGTGATGGATATCGTGATAAGAAACTTGATGTGGCAAATTCTCACTTACTTTGAGAATGCGGAGTTGTTCCTTGATTTCGTCAAGCTCCTTGTTGCTCGAGAGGAGAGTATAGTTTTGTATCAGTGGAGTTGGGATGCCTACGTCTATGATAAGATTGATTGGTTCTATCTCAGGCAGCTTGAAAGATGGTTTTATGTTTAAAGTGCTAAAACCTTCTTTGCGTGTGTAAACCGTAAAACTTTCAGTTTTAATTAGACAATCGTGTTCGACTCCCAATATGCCTGCTTTTACTAACTGCCCCGGCGACACATTATCGTCGCATAGTACTCTTATTGGACACTGACTACAGCAGAAAAATGCATAATTGTTTATTTTGTTAAGAGCTGTCCATTGATTCGAACAAGTCGTAATGCTGATCTTGCATTTGCTGGAATCAGGATCTAGTTCACATAATTTTTCATCATTCTTTAGATGATAAATCGGCTTCTCTGTCTGACATAGATAAGTATCGGCATTGTCACGTAGACATGTCTGGACGTCGGATATAGACATCTGTACATACGAGTCCTTCTTCAAATTGATTGCAACATGTTCAGCAATTGGAGTTAAAGTAGCCATGCTTGAGTTACCTACAAGTTGAGGTATTGGAATAATTTTCATGATTGAAAATGTGTCTCTAGACACCAGTGGCAATTTTAATTCGAAGATTAAATATTCTTCAGTCATTCTTGCTTTGACTGTCAATAAATGATAAATGTTTCTTAAGTTAATTTGTAAGTTATTTATCGGCAACGTAAGATCCTTTGAAAGATGACTCGATATTGTATTCAGAGTGTCCTTCAGTTGTTCTGGTGACAATAAATGAAAATTGAGTCTTCCGTGATAAACATCTGTTATGGTGTCTAATAAACTTGTTTGGATTGTTTTTAATTGTCTTAAAACATTGTTCGTAGCAATTGCTCCCGTACTGAAATCATTCATGACTCGATTTCTCTCTGATTCGTTCAATAAAATGTTTTCCATCTTATCTAACCTGATTGATAGTGAATTAAGCATCTTGTGTTGCTTATTAATTGCTTGCCCGTTCCTTTTCAAAACGTTATATTCTGCTTCAATGACCGTTGTTTGTTGTTTCAAGAGCGAAAGCAAATGATTTTCATTGTCATGTATTGACTGAATATCTTGTTTATATTGCTCGGCGAATCTCTCATCAAGTACACCGAATAAGCCGTTTGCTAGATACCCTACACCGTTGATAAGGCCTCGCTTGCGTCGGCGCAGGTCTCGTGCGCGGCGCGTGCTGGAATGCTGACTCAGCAACAGGTGGTTATAGTACTCGAGTTCTGAGAATTCTTGCTGCAATTGAACTTGTATGACGTCACAATGTGACGATTCTTTAAACTTGTTACATAACTTATCCAAGTAGCTGAGGTATTTACTACATGCTTCTGTACCTTGCCAAAATGAATTCATGTCATAGTATGTGACTATCTTCCATTCGTCTCTGATTAATTGCATGTTCGCAATTTTGTCAAAATAAAGACCTTGATTGTCTTTTAATTGTGTAACATTGTATGAACAGTGAGATGTGGTCAAAATGCTCATGAACGACAAAAGTAACATTACCAGCGATGAGAAGCTGTAGTTTACTTTTTTGTTTTGATATGGCTTTCCATCTTTCACTTCCTTGGAACGTGACTCTTGTTTGTCGATTCTGTCATTCACAGGGAGAATAGAAAGCTTGAGAATAGGTCTCTTGATAAGCCCATTTTTTGTTTTCAACGTGACCACTCTGATGTGGCCATCGGCACCGGGATGCAGCTGGACGACGCGGCCAACTGCCCACTTCCCAGGAGGTAAGTTTGCATCGTTAATTGTAACAATGTCATTTAGTTGAATGTCTGGTTGAGAATGTCTCCACTTGCTTCTTGCTGACAGCTGAGTGAGATATTCTGTATGCCAACGTTTCCAAATATCTTGTACTATTTTTTGAGTTAAATGCCATCTCGTCCGCATATCTGTTTCTGTTTCTAATATAGTCATGTCTTGGTTTAAATTGATAAAGTTTGACGGAGAGAGGAAATCCAAGTCGTTGGGATCTTCAGTCAGAGAACACAGTGGCCTCGAGTTAAGTACTGCTTCTAATTGGGCTAGAACTGTGCTGAACTCTTCAAAGGTGAGCTTTTGATCTCCAACTACTCTTCTTAAATGATGTTTTAAACTTTTAACCGCGGCCTCCCACAGCCCTCCTGCTGTAGGCCATGAGGGTGCATTAAAATGCCATTCGATCTCCATGCTAGTAATTTCCTTGATGAAATCTTGATCGAATGTTTCTTGTATCTGCTCAAATTCTTCTTGCAAAATTTTATTGGCGCCGACAAAGTTTGTACCGTTGTCGCTGTACAAATGCTTCGGCGAGCCCTTTCTTGCAGCCATTCTTCGCAACGCAGCTATGAATGCTGATGATGTGAGGTCTGAGACCAGCTCTATATGAACAAGCTTGGTCACCATACAGACAAATACCGCCACGTATCCCTTTGTGGTCTTAATACCACGGCCCTTGTTGGCCTTTATGAACACGTGTCCGGTAAAATCTACGCCTGTATGTTCAAAAGGCTTTGCAACGTTACATCTCGGCGTAGGTAAATCACCCATCAACTGTGTCATCTTGCTTGGATTGTGTTTACGACAGGTAACGCAGGTACGTATACGCTTTTTGACGGCTCGATTACCGCCTATGATCCAGTAATTCTTCCGAATGAGTGCTGATGTCACCCGTGCCCCTCCATGGAAGGTAAGTGAATGTGCTTGATCTATGATTAAGTTTGTTAAGTGTCCTTCGTGAGGTATGATAATCGGATACATCATATCTTGATTAATGCTGGCCTTGCTTAGTCTTCCTCTGACTCTGAGAAGTCCCTCGTTGTCAAGGAATGGATTTAATTGCAATAACTTGCTTTTCGCTGATAGCGGCTTATTTTCTTGTAAGTTACGTACTTCCTGGGCAAAATCTCTCTGCTGTACATATAAAATTATTTTATGCTTAGCATTTACTAATTCTTGTAATGTAAAATAAGTTTGTATGCGGTTTTTCTTGTATCTCGCTTGCTTGATATATCTTAATATCCATGCTAAAACTCTTGTTAGTTTAGCGAGTGAACTATATCTTGTTAATAATTCACCCAGAATGTTATCGCTTTTTTGCTGTGCTATGTGATTAATATGCATGGCCGCTTTTCTTGCTTCTTCGTCTGTGGTAAACACTGCTTCCTCAGTTTCTTGGTCAGGGTCGCAGTTCCGCAGCCACGACGGTCCTTCCCACCACAGCGAATGGTTTTTCAGTTGATCAACACCCAATCCGCGGCTTGAGCAGTCCGCTGGATTTTCAGCTGACTTGACGTAACGCCAGCTGTTTGTAGGTATGATGCTTGATATTTGTCGCACCCTGTTGGCGACAAAAGGCTTCCATCGTCCTGACTCTCCTTGTAACCAAGCTAGGACTACCATTGAATCCGTCCAACTATATATGTTGATATTATGACTGCTAAGACATTTTTGAATTTTAGACATTAATTTTGCCAGTAGTAGAGCACCGCTAAGCTCTAATCTTGGTAATGATATTGATTTGTTTACTGGAGCTAATCTCGCCTTTCCTGCTACTAATGAGATCTTTGCTTTGCCGTTGTTTTCAGTCTTGCAATAAACAACGCACGCGTAGGCTTTATTAGAAGAATCGCAGAATCCATGTAATTCCAGCGTGTTGTTTTCTCCTGTACCCAACCAACGCTCCACCTTGAATTGATTGATTTTGTGCATGTCACCTTTAATGTTTAGCCATTCCTTGCTAGTTTGATCGGGTAACTTGTCATCCCATTGAATACTTGACATCCAAACTTGCTGAAATAGCAGTTTTAGCTTGGTTGATATCGGTGACAGCCAACCCAGAGGGTCAAACAACTTTGATATGTCTGACAACATGGATCTCTTAGTTGGTGATTTGTTAGATGGTTCAATTTTTGATTGAAATATAAATAAGTCTGCTTTGGAATTCCAACGTAATCCCAAGGTTTTTGATGTCTCCATTTCCTTGAAATCGAAATTTTCTTGCTTGCTACTCGCCCCGATTGTATCGTCTTGTAAGGCTGATGCGTTGGAAGACCACTTTCTTAAATTGAAACCCCCTGATTTTAATAACTTGATTAAATCTTGCTTTAGTTTTACTGCTAACTCGACAGAATGCGAGCCGTGGAGAACATCATCCATGTAGAATGATTGCTCTAATGCCTTGATTGTAACACTGTCGAAATTGTGTCTCTCATCTTCAGCCAATTTTTTTAAAGTCATCATAGCTAAAAATGGTGCGGCCTTGGTGCCGTATGTAACAGTGCGTAGCTGGTATACCTGATGACGCATGTCCATGGTATCTCTCCAAATGATTTTTTGAAATCTTTGATCCTGTGCATTTAACCAAATAAAACGATACATTTTTTCAATATCTGCCGTAAAAGCTACGCGATATTTTCTCCACCGTAATAGTAAAGATTGGAGATCTTGCTGTAGATTTGGACCTTTTAGCATGACGTCATTCAAGCTAATTCCAGTTGTTGTTTTTGCAGAAGCGTTGAAAACTACGCGAAGTGCTGTCGTAGTGGAATCATTTCGCAAAACACAATGGTGCGGTAAATAATAATCCGGTTGCGTGTTACCGGACGCTGGTATCATATGTCCTAAAGTTTTATATTCTTGAATAAATAATTTATATTGTTTTGCTACTTCTTCATTATTGTGAAATTTCCTTTCCAACTGTTGAAATTGCGCCATAGCTTTATTTTTAGACAATCCCAACTGTTTCTCAAAGTTTTCTTGAAAAGGCAATCTAACTTCATACATGCCATTTTCATGTCTTGTTGTGGTTTTCTTGTAATACTCCATGCATTGTAGATCTTCTGCGGATAAATTGGATGATTCTGTGATGTCTTCGATCTCCCAAAATCTTTGTACTTCGTCCACTTGATTCAGGACTACGTTACAATGAAAAGTCTTGAAATTGCCGCATAAGATCCATCCCAGTCGTGTCTGTTGCGCGACCGGTAATGATAGGTCAGCCCTGATAATGCCTTCTAAAATGATATGGGTATACACATCGGCTCCCAACAAGATGTCGATAGGACGGCTGATATTGTATTCTGGGTCGGCTAGTTGCTTGCCGGCCAGGTGTGCCCATGTTGGCTTGGTAAATGTACATCTAGGTAATTGATTAATCAGCGTGTCCATAATTACCACATCTGTTTTAAATGTAAAATCATCAAAATGCGAACAACATGTTATGTTCGTAACGCCCTTGCTACTGCTCGCCTTGTCTCCTATCCCGCAGATGACGGCCCTGCAATACTTTCTTGATAAAGCTAGCTGTTGTGCCGCTCTGGCTGAGATAAGGGAGGCTTGAGAGCCTTGATCTATTAGCGCACGCATTTTGTGGTATGATCCGTCACTTGCTTGAACTTTGATCATTGCAGTGGCTAATAATGTTTCGATCACGTTGTTGCCTTGTTGCGAAACGTGATTTTGTTGCGATTCTTGATTTTGCATTCTAGTTGCAAGGACTGCTGGTGTGTCATTCTCCGTAATAGGGTTACATGATGGCTTATTGTTGAACGCTTCATATAAAAGTGCATATGTTAGACAAGTGTACAGTGCCTATGTCTCGTAAAACGGAGTTCAATTAGAGACTCTAAACATAGAATAAGGGCCAAATGGAATCACCTTGTCAATCATCTAGTATAAGGACCAATTGGCATCACCTTGTTACTCATCTTTTCATGTTCATCTCATATTCATCTTCCCGCTCGGGAGCATGTACGGTGCAACCGCACAATCAGCAATTTCATTAGTTTACGCCACACATTTCATATTACTTCAGTTCACATTTGGACCGCGTCATAGCAACACGTCATTCATCAATAGTTTAAGGTCGTGAACTCAATACAAGTTTAAAGTGAAATTACATAGTTTCATTCGATATCCTAAAATCAGTCAAAGGCGTACGGTGAAAACCGTACACAGGTGTTGTGTCTGGTGGGCAACTGCCCGACGATTGATGTCGGAACGTTATACGTATTAGTGCTCGAGACTGTACGGTCGGCTGTCTGCGGGCACCATTACGAGAAGAGAAGGGCAACGGACCCCTGCCACTTAGAGTCACGCACAGTGATATGATGTCGAGTTTACTGGAGGTGACAAGTTGTTTATTTTCTTACAAGTAATACGCTGACACACAAAGTGGTTTTGTGGCAACGAACGTCAATTGTTCATGGGATTTGATTTTTTTAGGCCATGTTATTCTGGTTTCTTTGTCAGTCCCATAAATACTTTGAAAGAAGATTCGGTATCATCTAGTTTGTTCTAAATCTACTGGGTAGGTATTGGCTTTAATACAATAATAATGTATTAAATTAGTTATTACGAAGAAAATACATTTATTTGCAATATACATGACGCCTTTTGGGGTCGAAACGCTCTGGTCATGGGGCCCGAGTGCGCGTCATTTTTTAAGGAAATTTCTCGCCGACTGGTTGAGACTTCACTTGATCAGAGGGCTGGCTCGTTATTTGGCCAAAGAATTAGCGTTGCCATTCAACGTGGCAATAATGCCAGTCTTCTGTGCACGTTTCAGCATCTTTTTAAGTGGTCATTGTACTCATCATTATAAACAACTTTTACAATGAGACGAAACCTGAAATCGCGAGAATAAAAGCAGCTTTTCCCTACATTTATGTTCGCATAGCTCTTCAAAATGTAGGGCTAAATTACAGCAGATTTTTTTTCGCTGATGATGAGCACAATGATTCCTTAAAAGGATGCCCGCCCATGAATTCAATTTCATCCTGTATCCTATAACTATATTCCATCGATTCGAAGAGAAGAACTAGAAGTTGGTTTTAAAAGTAAATGTGAACATTCTTCAATTCCTTTATGTCCGACTGCTGGGCACAGGTCATCAGCAAAGCAATCATTTGCTGTGTGGAATTTTCTTGCTTCCTACCAAGGAATTATAAGAAAACATAAATAGTTAATTCAGTTTTTAACAATCCAACGGAGAAAACTGAAAATAAAGAAGTGAGAAACTGCTGGATAAAGTTTTGGTCCCTCAGAAATGTATTACCTGCGAAACCATTATAACTTTCAAGAAGGGTGTTCTAGTGATCCTTAAGGCGTTTCCGAATAGTTTCGATAGTTCATGTGGTGGAATTAGGAAGGGGATCTATTCAAGTGATGTTTTATCCATCAGGAATTTCTCAGTAACATCCCGGAATCTGAATTTGTGCCTGGTTGATGGCAATAGGCATGGGACTGTAACATAACTGGTGAAATTCAGTTCAGGCTTTGTTCATTCGTCTCTTTATATTTTTATTATTATTATTTATTTTATTTATTTATTCAGTAGTACACTTACATCATAAACATCTTTATGTTGGCGCAAACATAAACTCATTAGAGTTTTACCGTGCACCAAGATCATCGACCATATAATTTAGATAACTAAAACCAACTTATCATAGTTAAAATGAAACAACAACTAAAATAAAAATGAGGGTATTAAGTGAAACATTTATCTACTACTAACAAACGAGCGAACATCGGTAACCGATCTGACCGTCTTTAAAACAAAAAGTGGTGGAGGAATGTGATTTCGATTGATACAGGTTGTTCCTAAAAGTATGTTTTTAGTAATAGTTAATTTTCCTATATTTTGGTTTGTTAAGATATTGTTAAGTATTATGCTTCTCTTTTTTTACTATCTAACTTTTTGTATTCAGTTATAACATTTATTTTCATTCAATTATTATATGAGATATTAATATTTTGTAAGAAATGTTGCTTTAATCCATACTTCTTTGAAATGCGCTTCTTCTTGATATCAGGACGGCCACCAGTCGGATATATTTAAGCGGAAATTACAGAGTTATTTTCTAAATAAAGAGCGTAGAGTTATTTCAACACCTAATCCTCCTAAACCTCTTGATTTTTAACCCACTTCAAAAAAGGATGTTCTGTATTCGATCCGTGTATGTATGTTTGTATGTCCGCTATTTTCTCATAAACAAATGAACCAATTTTGATGATTCTTTCACTAACGTGATCAACATACTTTCAAGAAGGTTTTAGTATATAATACACTAGCTTTTGCCCGCGGCTTCGCCCGCGTGGATGTCGGGAAATATCCCACAGGAACGTACTACCGGGATTCCTTGCTTAATCCTGGTCTACTTGTTAAAATTTCAGCTTTGTAGGTCCAAGCGTTAGGGCTGGGCGTTGATGAGTCAGTCAATCAGTCAGTCACGTCAGGACTTCTCTTTTTATTTATTTAGATAGATAGCTTCTTCCAAAATTCTGAAATTCCTTGCTGCTGATGCATTGCTTGCCCACGCTATTATTTCATTTTTGCTTAGCGTTCTTACTGACTTTTTTCTTTTTGCTCGGCACCTAAGAGTCCTAGAGTGATGTTAAATTGCCTATAGTCTTCCTTAAGAATTGGGCTATCAAATGCAAAAATAAATATTAAAGTCCACCTGGTAGTTCCAGAGATTAGCGCGTTCAAACAAACAAAAAAAGTGTGTGTGTCAGCCCCGACGCAGACTGGAGTTTACTCCAGTTTTATGTGCCGACTTTCTGTTTTTCGGTCATTTCTGTCTGGCAGGGTTTCTTCAATGCATCAATGCTATACAAAAAGCAACTTTAAGGTATAAAGGCACTCGTCATCCCTCCCCGTCTCCCTCTAAGCCCCCTCTCATCCCTCCTCCTCTCCCTCTAATCCTCCTCTCACCCCTCACCTTCCCTCCCCTCTCACCCTCCTCTATCATCCCCCTCACCCCCTCACCCATCCCATCCCCACTCCCTCTCACCCCCTCATCACATCCCCTTCCCGCTAACCTCCCCTCCCTTTTACCCCCTCTCACACCCTCTTCACCGCTTTCCACTCCCCCTCTACACTGTTCATGTTCAACTCCTCCCCCCCTCACTCCCCTCTCCATACCCTCCCCACTCACTACAACCTCCTATTCCGCTCCACCACTTCCCGCTCTCCAATCAATCAGTCAAAGTCTCAACTTAATCTATCTTCAATGAATCAGTGTAAAAGCAATTTTAAGGTGTAAAGGCACTCGTCGCTCCCCCTCTCACGCCTCCCCCTCTCTCTCTAACTCCCCTCTCACTCTTCCTCCTCTCCCTCTAAACCCCTCTCACCCATCTCTCCTTCCCACCTCTCACCCCTTTCAACCCCCTCACCACCCCCTCTCACCCCCTCTCACCTCCTCACCCTCCCTATCCCCATTCCCCTTTCCCTCTTAAAAAACCACTAGGGATATTTCCGTAACTGGACTGTAAGATTATTACCACCAATTTTCGAGTTAATCAAGCCCCACAGTAAATCTTGCCCTGTAAAATTGACTACCCCTCTTCACCCCCTTAGGGGTAGATTTTAGAAAAACCCTGATACATGTTATTCTTCATTTTTGATCTCAAGTATAAATACTGAATTACGAGCGCCTTAACATTACTCCATACAAACTTTGACACCCCCTATATCCCTTTTTAGGGGGTAGTTTAGGAAAACTAAAAATGGTAAACTTTATAATTTACTTAGATAAATATTCATGCCAAGTTTCAAGTCTATTAACTCAAGAAATAAGATTTTTCATACAATCTTTGGACCCCCGTTTCACCCCTTTAGAGGGTGAATTTTGAAAAATTCTTTCTTAGTGCACCTCTAGACCTCATAAGAAACCTATGTGCCAAATTTGGAATCTCTAGACCCAGCGGTTTGGGCTGTGCGTTGATATGTCAGTCAGTCAGTCAGTCAATCAGTCAATCAGTCAGTCAGTCAGTCAGTCAATCAATCAGTCAGTCAGTCAGTCAGTCAGTATCTTCTTTTATATATTTAGATTAGGTAATTATTCTTATGTGCGTAGTTATATGCATAAATGTACTGTATCTCCAGCATTTCTAAGCGGATTTTATTGATGATCCTTTTCGTTCATCTTGGGCTTATTTAATTATTCAACTAAAAAAAACCTACTTCAAAAACCAAAAATGAATAAAATAACTTTCATAAAACTTAACAGCTTCTAAAGTCGGTGTCTTCAATTCTTTAATGCACCTTGGCTTGGCACCGACTTCAGAAGCTGTTAAGTTTTATATGAAAGTTATTTTATTCTTAATAGGTTTTGAGTCAGTTTTTACTTTTTTATGTATAAATGTATCTAATATATTATAGGTAGATATATATTATAGTTTATATGTATGTATGCGTATTAAAAGTTTTTAACCTATTTATATAATTGTTTTCTATTTTTAATTAATTATGACATATTTTTTTTTATCATTTTCCTCTCAAATAGCGCACCTGCCATCTTATCTCTTCACCACCCTTGGTTGACTGGTAGAGAATGCCAAAAGCATTAAGTCCGTCCTTGTACCGTTTTTTTTTTTAGTGCAAAAAGTATAAAATGTGGGTGTACTATATGTACAGCTCTGCCCCTTGGGAAATAAAGGCTTGATGTTAAGTTATGTGTTTCCAAAAATTGATATTTGGATTGGTCTTTCACGCGATGTGTGACTGCTGATTATTGTGCGACCACAATGACGCATAAACTAATTTATTAGTATTCGAAAATAGTGTTGGAGCTGCTGAAGATTGTAAAAACTGTAATTTGCATTGTATAAAATCAATCTCAAATGCCCAGTTTGTGAAAAATTCTTAAACGATGTTTAATCTTTCAATAGCTATTGATTCAACTATGCTCGGTTTTGAGGTCCTCGGATAAACCCTCGATAGTAATTCACTCGACTATCAAGCTAAATTCTTCCCTAACGAAGTGTTCAGAAACACGGTATTGTACCAATAATCACTATCGAATGGATAAACTTCGTTTAAAAACCTCAGAAACCGAGCATTAGTATTGTATAATTGCATAGTACATGAATGTGTGAGCACTATGTAGCTACTTTATAGCTACCGTTTACTGGGTACGTCTTTCATTGAATGAATGTGCCCTGGCAGCTGAGTGTGTCATGCTCACTCAAATGTCTCGCTGGAGGAGGCGTCTGTATTGTATTAGAAAGTTCCCATTAAAATGGTTGAGCTGAATGGTGCTGATCATTTTCATGAACGGGCGCCGCGCCGTCAGTAGGAACTGGTGATTTCTTGGCTGCCACAGCTTATTTTAATTTTGTTGTTTTAAGTTTTTATCTTTTTAGTACGGACACTTTTAACGTGCACGACTTTCTACAATATTTTCACATGTATATTTTCAATATGAATAATGTAAATGTAACCAATACTATGTAACACGCATGTATGTGCACGCATGTGTGTATGTATGTTTATAATACGCGATCTATGGCTGCCGGTAAATTCAAGGTACCCAGAGTCACCAATTATTATGGTGACAGAACTTTAAAAAAACGAATACCATACCTATTGAATAGCCTGCCGGCAGACATAAGGGGCGAAGCCAACGCAAACAGGTTCAGAAATAAATTAAAAAGATATTATTTGGAAACGTTAACTACAGTGCTACCTAAGTCCTAAAGTAAAGAGTTTAAGATTTTAATAATAATAAGTAATAACACACTCGATTCTGTATTGCGCGGCTGTTGCGGTATGTCGTTTAGCTAACGTCAATTTTCCTAGCTGTGACGGAGCTACTCGACCAAAACCAGCTGTACCAGCCTGGCAATGCAGGATCGAGCGTCGTATCGATGGGGCCAGGGTACTCATCGGCAAACTATACTGCTTCAGGGAGGGCAATACACGACCACGAGTAATGCGCTTTGTGAGGCAGGCATTCTCGGGGACTGGAATCAGCCCTCGAGAATACATGTCCAGTGTCACAGAGCGCATCGACTTCCTGAAGCAGAAAGTTTGTGCATGGGCGAGCCGTATTCGGCGGTATAAGCGGCGGGTTGATCGTTACACGCAGAATCGCATGTTCCAGAGCGATGAGAGGTGGGTATATAGAACTTGGGAGCGACCTGAACAAAATGTGACAGACGTATGCCGCCCGGATGATGCCGCCACGAGTGAATTTTGGCGCAGCATATGGTCGGTACCCGTCTGTCACTCTGAGGCTGACTGGATGCAGGATGTCGAGCGAGTGTGTGAAACTATACCAGAAATGGGAAAAATCGCAATTACGCCATTAGACGTAGCCAGAGCAGTCCGTCCGTTACCGAATTGGAAATCACCGGGATCGGACGGACTGCACAATTTTTGGTTGAAATGGCTAAGTAGTTCACACACTTGCCTGGCATCTCAGTTCCAATCATCCTTAGAGTCTGGGTCGCTACCACCGTTTCTAACAACAGGCGTTACCCACCTGCTCCATAAGTCAGGTAGTCCCGTGGAACCCAAGAATTATAGACCGATCACGTGTTTGTCGACGGTCTATAAACTTCTTACATCCATTTTGAGAGCGAAAATTAATACGCACATTGATAGTAACACGATTATGTCTACCTCTCAAAATGGATGTAGGAACGGGTCTCGCGGTACTAAGGAGCTACTCCTCATCGACATGGCCATTAGCCAACAGGTTCGTCGATCCCGCAAGGATCTGTCGACATGCTGGATAGATTATAAGAAGGCCTATGACTCGGTGCCACATACATGGCTCATAAAGGTGTTGGAGTTGTACAAGATTGATGCGACTCTACGCACCTTCCTTGAGTCGTGTATGGGGCAATGGAGGACGGTCCTTCGCTATCCTGGATGTCGACAGATCCAAGGGAATGATGATCCTGTATGGATTAAACGGGGAATATTTCAGGGCGACAGTTTGAGTCCACTTTGGTTCTGCTTAGCCCTGAATCCTCTAAGCACACTGTTGGAGGATTCAGGTCTAGGCTATCGGTTGAAGAGAGGTGGTCAGGTGATATCTCACCTCCTCTACATGGATGATTTGAAACTCTTTGCCCACAACAAATTGCGGCTGATGGAGCTACTTAAGGTTACTGAAACTTTCAGTAGCGCCATCAGGATGGAATTTGGTGTGGACAAATGTGCAATCATGCATGTAAAACGAGGTGAGGTTATGAAATCCGATGGAATTCAACTTTCGGATTCCATACATCTTAGATCCCTCTCCTCATCCGAAAGCTATAAGTATTTGGGTATGTCGGAAGCGTTAGGCATCAACGTTGCTGACATGAAGCAATCGTTGAAGGAGCGCTTCTTTGGTCGCCTGAAGAAGGTATTAACCAGTCTTCTTTCAGGCGGAAACAAGGTGCGCGCTTTCAACGGTTGGGTCATGCCGGTTTTGATGTACTCTTTCGGCATACTCAGATGGACTCAGACTGAACTCGACGCCCTGGATAGGAGGGTCCGTACACTGCTGACTGCAAACCGGATGCATCACCCACGATCATCGGTGATGAGACTGTACATCCCGCGGAAGTGCGGGGGTCGAGGCTTTTTAAATGCGAAGACCCTCCACAACCGCGAGGTGTGCAGCCTCAGAGAATATTTTTTAAAAGTCGAAGTGGGTATGCACCGTGATGTCGTTGCAGTGGACAAGGGGCTCACCCCGCTGTCCATGGCTAAAGAGAACTGGCGCAAACCTGTAGTACTTACTACCGATGACCGCAAGAAGGTATGGCAAAGCAAAGAGCTCCACGGGCGCTTCTATCGGGCTCTTCATGAGCCCGGTGTAGATTTCTTAGCGTCCGTATCCTGGCTACGTTTCGGTGACCTTTTCGGGGAAACTGAAGGTTTCGTCTGTGCAATTATGGACGAAGTTATCTTGACGAATAACTATCGGAAATATATTATGAAGGACGGGACGGTTGACGTGTGTCGGGCATGCCACCGTCCGGGTGAGTCCATCAGACATATTATCTCCGGTTGTTCTCGTCTGGCTAACGGCGAGTACTTGCACAGGCATAACCAAGTAGCTAGGATTATCCACCAGCAACTTGCTTTGAAATATAAACTAGTCGATTCTGAGGTACCATACTACAAGTATGTGCCCGACCCAGTTCTCGAAAATGACCATGTCACTTTGTACTGGGATCGGTCTATCATTACTGACAGGACTATTGTCGCCAATAAGCCTGATATAGTAGTGATAGATCGGTTAGTGCGCCACGCAATGATAGTCGATGTTACCATTCCACATGACGAGAACCTCGTGAAAGCTGAGAAAGAGAAACAAATAAAATATCTCGACTTAGCTCACGAGGTTGTTGATATGTGGAATGTGAGCTCGGCTGTCATTGTGCCGATTGTCGTAACGGCCAATGGCCTGATGGCCGAAAGCCTCGAACAACATCTCTCGAGGCTATCATTAGGCGGTTGGATCAAGGGCCTGATTCAGAAGGCAGTACTCCTTGATACGGCTCGTATTGTGAGAAGGTTCCTGTCTCTGCAGCCCTAACCACCGGTAGCTTGGACCCTGCTCCCGACACCGGCGGACCTCTATTTTTTTATATTTTTAAATGTTTTTTTATATCCTTTTTTTAAGAAATATTTAAAAATGTAAATAGATAAGAAATAAAATAAATAAATGACATAATAATAAGTAATAATAATAAAGACTCGCCAGCCCCCACAGTCAAACTATTGACATGGTTTTATGGGGCTTATTATATTTATAAGCTAAGTAAATCATTGTAATAAAATAAATAAATAAATAAGATAACAATATTTTGATTTAAAAGAGTTTCCGTGGAGTTTCTTGCCCGTTCTTCTCCATAGGAACTTACTACGCTTTAGAATGTGTAACTAGCTTCATCTTTCTGACTGACCGATCTCTTGACAATAAATGTGCCTGTAATTGGTTTATTTGAATTATATGCTTTGAGTTTGAGTTTGTGTCTTCGCCACAAACCATTTCTATCTACCTGTTTTTCTTCTTCAACTCAAGTTGTTTAAGGACACATCCAATTAAAAAACTTTCAACACTGTCTGAAAGTTAGGCTTTTTATTGTTAATTTCCTTTAACAATTTAAAAAGTATGTTGAATAATTTAATAATAGAAGTTTAACAATTGTATTTCCATCGAAACCCACGTAGATCTAAAGTGTAATATATCACACATATTACACTTGTGGCATAATTACCCGCCAATGGGTATTAAAGAATTCAGGTCCAGACTCTCAACAGCCAATAACTCAGAATTTTGTTGGTAAAGGCTACCGTCTTCCGATTTTTAACTTTATAAGCATTTGGCTGCCAAATTGGCATGGGGCCAGCTTTCTACAGAATAATACGATTTCTACCTAAAGTTAATATATTTGAAAATATTTTAACTTTTTAAAGTATTGCTCGAATTATTTATGTGTTTTTGGTAAAATGTGGAGGAAGAATGGTTTATGGTCTTGAGTAGCAAACACGAGATGGAGACGACAATACGACAATAAATTAAACTGCATAATTTCTAATGACTTTCCCAGTCTGAACATGAGAATCATTTGTGAGTTTTATAAATTTTATGTATTTGTGATTTATTTTTTGTGAGGAGCTCGTGGCTAAGTAATAACAGCCGCACGGGTCGATCCATCAGGTTAAGCTACGCTTACCGGGGTTGGTCCGTGGATGGGTGACCATCTTTACATACCGAGACTCCGCCGTGCCTCGGAAAGCACGTTAAGCCGTTGGTCCCGGCTGTCATTCGTGGATCTTTGACAGTCGTTACGGGTCGTCAGAAGCCCGAAAGTCTGACAATCAGTCTTACCAAGGGGTATCGTATTACCCAGTTAATAGGTTGTGGAGGTCAGATAGGCAGTCGCTCCATGTAAAATAATGATATTCAGCTGCATCCGGTTAGACTGGAAGCCGACTCCAACATAGTTGGGAAAAGGCTAGGCAGATTGATTGTGATTTATTTTTTGTGATTTTTAATTTTTAATTATTTTAATTTTATATTATTTTTATTATTTGTTTATTTTTATGTATTGGGGCTTGGTGATACATAAATATCCAATAATTTTGTCACTATAACTAGTCGAATGATCGGCAAAATCCATAGCCATTGCTATTTTGTTTGATAAAAAAAAAGCACTTTAATTTCAATATGGATTCAATAGTTCCTAAATACTTCTATGCATTAGTATTGCTAGTGTTTTAATACATTGTCCTATTGTCGTCTTCACTTTATAAATGGGTACAGTCAACCTCAAAAAGATATGACATCGACGACAAGTACTTTCAGACCATCTCTTTCTATGATCAGTGTTAGTGTTATTTTAACGTCTATTTTTAACCATATAATATAACAGTGTAATACGCAATGTTGGTACCTACCTAATTGCGAGAGGATTCATGAAAACTCTGTTTATTTAAAAGGTAGTGTGTATGTACTTGAATTAAGGCTTGTCCTCCCAAAATACGGTGAAACTAAGTAACTCTATGTCCATCTTTTACAGTAACTATATCATCTTTTGATAGGAAAAAATAAACACTAATCTACAATATAATATATAAGAACTGATTTCATTTGTCCTGAAATCTATTTTAGTTTATAGAACTAAAGAAAAAAAAAAACTAAACCCAGGTCTATTTTTTGTAGTGTTTACCATATTACTCCTACAATTTCATTAAAATTGTTCATAAATTTAAGTTCTCTACATAATAATAAGGAATGATTTCATGTCATTACTTTTTTAGTCCAATCAACAGATTTTATGTAAATAGATAATTGCTTCTTATTTTGCAATAAATTACCAGCGTCGTGTCATCATTCATCACGCTTCTCTTTCTTTTCTATGCAGTCCGACAGTGTCCGCGATTTTACGGGAGGACAAGCATTTTAACTTAGTCATTCTGTCAAAGACTAAGGCTGTCTAGAAATTAATTACTAGCATACAATTTTAGAAACAAACCTACCTATAATTCCATTGAATAATAATGGCGAAATGTGGTATATAGGTCTTTACCTATGAAATTGTCGTTCTGCAGTACTGGCCATTTCAAATCAAAATAATTTTTGTTTGGCTATGAATTCTAATTTCAAATTAATTTTATTTTAAAAACATGGATTTTTTTTTCCAAAAGTAGTCATTTGTTTATTGATTAGTGTTACATTTTCATCGCATTTCAATCTTTTTCGTCATCATGGATACGTTAAAAATTCGAGTAATTATGGAATATGAGTACCGTCGTGGCAGCAACGCGGCACAAGCGGCACGCAACATCAATGACGTTTACGGAGCTAACACTACAAACCAACGCACCACTTGTTATTGGTTTGCTCGCTTCCGTTCTGGAAATTTCGACCTGAAAAATGAACCTCGCGGTCGTCCGAAGACTTTGGTCGACAATGACGAATTAAATTAGCAGCAGCTTTCGACGTTAGCGTCAAAACAATATTGGTCCATTTGCGTCAAATTGGCAAGGTAAAAAACCTTGACAAATGGGTGCCCCACGAACTCAATGATCGCCAGCGCGAAGTACGCGTCGAGACGTGCCTTGCACTGCTCAACAGACACACAAATGAAGGAATTTTGAACCGCATGGTTACCTGCGATGAAAAATGGATTCTGTTTGATAACCGCAAGCGCTCAGCAAGTTGGTTGGATCCTGGTTCAGCACCTAAACAATGCCCTAAACGAAAACTTACCCCTAGAAAAGTGATGGTCACTGTTTGGTGGTCTAGCGCCGGTGTGATTCATCACAGCTTCTTACCAAACGGGGTGAGCATTACTTCAGATGTGTACTGTGAAGAACTGAACACAATGATGGAGAAGCTGGCACATCTCCAACCAGCATTGGTCAATCGCTCGTCTCCGCTGCTCCTGCACGACAACGCGCGAACTCATACTGCACAGCAGACGGTCTCCAAGTTGCAAGAACTGGGGTTGGAAGCTCTCCGTCATCCACCCTACTCACCAGACCTTGCGCCTACAGACTACTACTTTTTCCAGAATTTGGATAACTTCTTGGCGGGAAAAAAATTCAATACCCGAGAGGCAGTACAAAATGCCTTTGAAGAATTTGTTGCCTCCCGTCCAGCTGATTTCTTTAAGAAAGGCATCAATAAACTGCCACTGCGTTGGCAAAGATGCATTGATTTCATGGGTGATTACTTCGATTAATACAAATAAAAAATGCATGAAAAAAATTCGTTTAAATTTTTTCATACAAAACGGCAATTTCATAGGTAAAGACCTATTTTATATAGCCTATAGGTACCTACACATCTGCCTAACTCTTTGGGAATTACAGGCGTGATGTTATGTTGTGTTAATAATTCTAATGGTACTCATAAAAACCATTAAAAAGTTCCTACAAAATCCTTACAAAATACTCGTAATCTTATCTCCGGAAACGATTTCAAATGGCTCTAACAAAACAATTTATACAAATCAAATCGCGAACCGGCATTGGCTACGGCATTCCAATAAAACGAAACCAACGGTTTAGCCGCGTTGAGAATATTCGGTGCACTACCAACGACGAACTACGGATAGTTCGGAAAATGATATTTTTAAGTAAAGAAAGAAAGAAAGAAAAATAAAGAAAGAAAAATATTTTATTTGGGACACGCACAGGAAATACTGTTAAGAAGGAGCATAAATAAAAGTAACAAAATAAACATTAAAAACAAAAAAAAATAAAAATTACCTAAATCTAAAAAAAAAGAGTGCGAGGCCAAAAAGGCTCCTATCTCAGCATAAAGCTGCGATATTTAAAAAATAAATACCGCAAGGTAAGGAAAAAAAAAGAAAGTCGGGCGGATGGACGAAATTTATCGATATTCCCAGCTGGGCATATCGCAAAATAGTTGCATTTCACGCCGTTTGTGACACCCCGACGGTTAGGTTAGTATTAGAACTGTAACCAACCACGCGCGAGCCGAGCGAGCGAAGCAAGCGGTGCCGCGGCAGCGGCCGGCGCTACATCCAAGTTGGTCGCAGTTACTTTGGGACTTTAAAATAGGAATTATTCGAGTAGGAATAGGCCGAATAGGAATTATTACCCGACTAATGAGAGTTATGTTTTTTTACGTGCATCTGGGTTAATTTATATAATCTCACACCTTCTTCTCATGGGTGTAGGCAGAAAGATGAGTGATTGGAAGAACAATTTGCCATCAAGCATCGCGGACCAAATTGTCGAACGCTGAGCGTTGAACGACATGGCGGATGTTTAATGATCAAATCATGAAATGGTGGCGTGTCGTTAATGACCAGGCTGATCATGATATGGCCATTTCTACGACATCTATAAGGAACTTCTTGTGCGAAATGTCATGCTTCCAGCTAGACCCAGCGGTTTAGGCTGTACATTGCCTGTCAGTGATCACAACATAATATTTTGCTCAATACACTTCTTTGAAAACTGGTTCATATTGCACTACGATTAGGTTCACAATGCAATGTATTTCACACGCGTGCGATTTTTCATTTTCCAACACATGTTCGGGAATAAAAATTGCCACAGATAACTTATACCTATACTTAGTCCAAATTGGTTCAATGTCTCTATTCGGAGGTGAATGTTTTTTTTAATCTCGGCAAAGACTCTTTGCGGCGTTAATATTTTTTGAATTAAATATTCAGTCATAATAATGTTTATAAATAGAATATCATCAAAAACCATGATTATTACAATAAAAAAAACGTTTACGAACAAATTAACATTTATTTGTGTTCTAAACTCAAAAATATTTGAATTTTTATATTTTTTATATTAGGCTGTTTATCGGTTTTATACCTTTGCTTCTCCTTCAACCTGGCGAAAGCAAAGCGCGGAAAAAAATGAAAATTTAAATCATAGTTTCCTAATAATTCATGATAAAAATATTTTTCGTTATTTTATTTTATTTCTTCAAAAGTGTATTGAAAAACGTCGTTTGATACATGTAGACATTTGTTATTGCAGTTCTCGGCTCAAACACAACCTCACCTACGGCTCGGGTGTTAATTCCGCCTCGAATGCAATAACTACTATTCTCCACTTGTATCAAAATGTACTATTTCCAAACTTAAACCAGCGTTGTGAAGAGAGAAGTTCGCTTCCTAATTATAATAAAATTTCAAAGTGATTAATCAAAATCTGAATTATTTTATTATCATTCTTCGTCAATTATAAACTTTTAAACATTTTGACGAATTGCTTTGCATTACCGGATTAATACATTTGGAGATAAGACAAAGCTACTTACTTACTTACCTACTGATAGATGGGTCTTAAACTGTATAGGACTTGTTATAAACTAGCTTTTACCAGCGGCTTCGCCCGCATGGATGTCGCAAAATATCCCACACGAACGTACTACCGGGAATACATTATAAAGGGAACCTCTGTGCAAAATTTTAGCTTTCTAGATCCAAGAGCTTGGGCTGGGCGTTGATGAGTCAGTCAATCAGTCGGTCAGTCAGGACATCTTTTTTTATTTATATAGATGTTTTTCAAATAAAATAAAATCAAACTTTCTTTAACTTTTTCTTTTCTTTTTTCTTTCTTTCTTTTGTTTGCTTGACAGCATAATGCTAGATCACACCGAACGTATTATCAGCCAAGCGTCTGAGCAAGTTTTACACAGTTTACTGTTTTTCCATACACATTCACGAGTTAAATACACTATTAGTGAGCCTGCTCATAATCGGCGGCTGACTATAGGTACATTTGGTGTGAACGCGTCCTAATAGGCTAGTTGATAGTTTTTAAGAAATTAAAAATGTCCCTTGTGATCTATTTTCCTTAAAACATGAATAATTCAACAAATTATTAACATTAACAAGAGCTCGTGGCTGGGTCGTCCGTTGATGGGTGACCACCTTTACATACCGAGACTCCTCCGTGCCTCGGAAAGCACGTTAAGCCGTTGGTCCCGGCTGTCATTCGTGGATCTTTGACAGTCGGTACGGGTCGTCAGAAGCCCGAAAGTCTGACAACCAGTCTTACCAAGGGGTATCGTATTACCCAGTTAATGGATTGTGGAGGTCAGATAGGCAGTCGCTCCATGTAAAATAATGGTATTCAGCTGCATCCGGTTAGACTGGAAGCCGACCCCAACATAGTTGGGAAAAGGCTAGGCAGATTGATATTGAGGAGCTCGTGGCTAAGTAATAACAGCCGCACGGGTCGATCCATCAAGTTAATCTACGCTTGCCGGGGTTGGTCCGTGGATGGGTGACCATCTTTACATACCGAGACTCCTCCGTGCCTCTGAAAGCACTTTAAGCCGTTGGTCCCGCCTGTCATTCGTGGATCTTTGATAGTCGTCACGGGTCGTCAGAAGCCCGCAAGTCTGACAATCAGTCTTACCAAGAGGTATCGTACCCAGTTAATGGGTTGTGGAGGTCAGAGAGGCCGTCGCTCCATGTAGAATATTGGTATCCAGCTTCATCCGACAGAATTAAAAAAAAAATCTCTACAGAGAGGCTTTGACAAAACATATTAAAGAGGTACTTTGTATTTCGAAGGTGAGCACTAAGAAAGGATTTTATAGTTAGTATACAGGGCGGCAGGGGCATAGACGCAAAAAAAAATATTCGTCGGATTATAAAAAAAAAATCTGCTGTTTCCTACAAAAGCATTAACCTACGCGGTTAAAATGCATGGAACATCAATTTTTTTTTTTAATAACCGACGAACAATTTCAACGCAGAGGGTCCAGAATCATGTACCTACCTACTGAATCCATGGTAACAGGTTGCGCGTCAATTTCCCTGCCACCCTGTAGAAGTTCGTCATTTTTGCTGATGGGAAAACTTCGAGCGGACGGCTTGTCTCTAATAATTAGCCACAGTCCAAATAATGTCGTATGTGTAGCAAATAATATACAGTTGACCTCTATAAGTCGAACTTCAAGGGAGACGACAAAAAAATCGAGTTATAGAGTTTACGACTTATGAAGGATTACGACTAAAGCGACGTTCGCACGGACGTAAAAATATCGCGGCGGGATTTTATCGCGCACTGGATTTTCAACTCTCGTTGTTGAGTCGAGCATTGAGAATCCAACCTAACAACAACAGAGTGTATTCTAATGCGTCGAAAAAACACACTGTTGGATGTTCATTTCTCTCAGCACTAAGCAGAGCGTTGAAAATCCAGTGCGCGCAACATAATCGCCACGAAATTTTAAGTCCGTGCGAACGTCGACTCAGGATTCATGTACAGATGCCAAGCACGTCAAGCTTAAACAATCTGTCAAATTTCTTTAATCGATTTTCATCTTTATCGCTAAAGTATAAGGTTCAAGGTTGATTCGGAAAATTTGACAGTTTCGGGTGGCTTGATGTGCTGGCGTCTATACATGACGCGACGCCGCAGCCGCATCGGGTGGTGCCAGACCGCATGTTTGTGTATACGAATGAAAACCGCACAGGCGCCGCACCGGAGCCGAAGTCTTATGTGTCGTCACTAGTAGATACTATATCTTATCATCATCATCAGCTTACAGCAGTCCACTGCTGGACATAGGCCTCTCCAATTGCACGCCATTCAGCTCGAGTCTCGGCAACTCTCGTCCAGCCCACTGCGAAGATCGTTGCTCCACCTTACCTGAGGGCGTCCTATCTCAAGAACACGTCTACACGAACGGTCATCGGTTTTACGGCTAATAAGGCCGGCCCATTGCCATTTCAGCTTGCTTATTCTGTGAGCAACAACAACAATAACTTCGGTAATAACAACATTAACTTTGATACTATCCAGATCATAGGATATTTAGATACTACTCGTATCTAAATTCACCAAAACACACGAACCAATTTTACACAACATATACACTAAAGACGGGTATTAGATATTCCATAATTCGTTTCCTTGTAAATATTTGAATAACAAAACAGTATCTAAATAAACTTATTAAAGCAAAGAGGAAGGGAACAAAGCCTCTAAAATTGGGCCTATTACGAAGCAGCCATTTTATCTCAAACAAGGTTCAGAACAATTTTCTCATCATTGATTTTGTAGATGCCTCAAATGATAAGAATTGGGTACAAACATTACTTAAGGAAACCCTTTAAGGTTTTAAAAGGCGAAAATGGTTTTGGATTTATGTTACTGGGTATTGGATTGTTTAAGAATAGTCATTATCTTAGCTATAGGAGTACAGTCCCAAAGATACAGATCTATAGCTTTGACAGTCCCGATTTTAAATGATTGACAGATTATTCACTAAGCGGATAAAACAGTGTCTTAAAGTCACGGGCGCTATTTTGAATCCCGAACGTAACGGAGGATTCTAAGGCGGTGAGCTGTGAGTTAACTCCTGAGCGAAGAGTTAAGACTAGAATCCTGAGTGCAGAGAGGGATTCAAGCTCGCCCAAGACGAAGACACCTTTATCCCGAGGAAAATATTCTGCTTTTCGCACCTACTGCGAGGTAATAAAAACCAATTCGATTCTCGAATTAGTAGTTCATGAAACTGTTAAATAACCGGGGAATACCTTATTTAGTTATGTGAAGTTTTATTTCATCTTAACTCGTGCAATTTTATCATCATCTTGTTGCCCTTATCCCATATTACTTAGGGTCGGCGCAACACTTTTTTTCTTCCATTCTCCCTTGTCAATAGTCACGCTAACATTCATTCCCTTCTCTTTCATATCGTTCCTCACACAATCCATTCATCTTTTCTTTGGCCTTCCTCTCCCACTCCACCCATCAACATTTATATTCATCACTCTTTTAGTCACACGTGTTGCCTCCCTCCTCATCACATGCCCATACCAAGCCAAATGATTTCCTTTCAACTTTCTGTCACCGGCGCCACTTTCAAATTTCCCCTTTTAAACTCATGTCTTACTTTATCCATTTTCGGCACTCCACACATCCATCTCAACATCATGCAATCTTTTTTCTTCAGTCTTCTTCACGGCCCAGTATTTCGATCCATACAGTACGACAAGACATCACAGACTTGTAAAATTTCAATTTCATCAAAAACTCAACAAATAATATCGTAAATATGACGCCCAAATCCAATATTCTTACGCGGGGGTACGGTTTGCTACTTATACAACATTATTTTTAGTATATGCGAAACCTGAATATAGTTTGTTCAGAATAAATAACTGAATCGATTCCAATAATTTTTATACCGTGTTATATTTTGCCCCAAAAATCTTTAAAAAAGGTTACAATTTGGACACCGAGCAACGAACACAAGTCACGGCAGGTCATAGCGGCACTAGGCACGGGCGCACAGCGGGCGCTGCGTGGTGATCATGTTTTTGTAGGGACAACCAGGTAACATAACAAGCTTATAACTTTGTGATTTTTCATGATGCAGTCTTGAAATTTTGTACATAGATTCTTTACATAAAAATACTAGACACGTGTTTCGGGTTTCGCATATACTAAAACTAATGTTGTATACTTCTACTATTCCGCTACAAATCGCGATTCGATGCGAGTCAGTTGAATTGAACTGCTACGGTTTCGCTGCTATAGTTTCGCAGCGCCTTATTATTATGACGTCTATAGACGTCAAGTGCCCGCTAAAGCGTTAATTTCCAAACCCTCTATTTGACATACTGGAAAAATATACCTATCTCTCAAAAACTGTCGCCATTGTCATAAAATATTCCAGCTACAAGATAAGGCTTGTTGCTTGAATATTTTATGACATTATTTATAACAGTATTTTTTCAACAAAACCCAAAAGTTATGTCATTTAAACGTGCAAAAATAAAGCGAAAGTTATAAAATAAACAAGAGTGCGGTACAAACATTATCGTGTTAACGGATATGGGATGACCCGGGTAATAATTTATGAATATTCACTAGGGATTATCATTCGTATAATTCACATTTTACCGCTGTTTTGGGGTTTGGTGTAAGTAGAAAGCTTGAGTTGAGCGTGTAATTTTTTAGTATTATTGTAGCCTTACCGGGTATCCTAAGGGCCCATGCACATGTACCACATCCACACCACATCACAGGGACAAAATGCGGGTAAGCAGTGAATAGTGTCGCTGCAATTTTCTACAGTTGCGTTGTGGTTGCGTTGTCGCTAGTAGTTACGATGTGGTTACATTGTGGGTAGTGTTTGTAGACAGATCAATTCCGACTGGGTCAGTGTCGCCGCTTTGACGGAACGTTGTGATTGCGTTGTGGCTGCAACGCCGCCTTGATGTGGTCGGTATTGCCCCCACGGTTGTTTTTGGCGGCCAAATGTGGTTCATGTGAATAGAATATTCATTTTCATACACTTTAGCGTTCGTCCACGTTGTGTCGTTGTAGTTGTGGTGTGGTTGTAGTACGTGTGATCTGGCCCTAATAGAAAGAAAGAAAGAAAGAAAAACGTTTATTTGGACACAGTTTGTGAAACACAAAAAACAAAAGAAAAAAACAGTGAAAATAATGTTTTAACAACATAGTGTGGTGTGTGCCTAGAAAGAAAGAAATAGAAAGCGATGGTCGAACGAATTCGGGATATGCTCTATCATTAGTACGGATTCGCGCGACGATCGTTTTGTATTGGGACAGGTTTGTCAACACGCGTTTAAAAAGCGGCCGAATGAAACGAATGGGACACGTACAATGTTCGAATTTCAACTGGGGTTGACGCCTAATGTAACAAATTTAACAGTTCAATTCTGCGGCGTTTTTTTATCCACCCTTGTGTATAAGGGCTTACAGAGAGTCGAAAGCACTGGACAAGTTCTAAATTAAATTGTGATTACATTATCAATCTTTAAAACTTTTATTGCAAAACTGTGACAAATCCCGCTACATGAAGCTACAAAACACACCACAAACTCACTACATAAAATAAGATTCTGCTGCAAAATCTTTATCTATCCACGAGAAATTATAAATAAAAACTGACTTCAAAAACCTAAAACGAATAAAATAACTTTCATAAAAAACTTAACAGCTTCTGAAGTCAGTGTCAGGCTAAGGTGCATTGAAGAATTGAAGACACCGACTTCAGAACCTGTTAAGTAAAGTTGTGTTAAGTATTCGTTTTAAGTTTTTGAAGACTATTTTTAAATCACTTTTTTTTTTTTGAATATAAAAATACATAAGCCTAAGACGAACGAAAAGAGGATTTATCAAAATTCTATTATAAATGCCGGAGATACAGTATAATTATGCTTATACCTTCGTACATAAGAATATTTACCTAATGTATTATATACTGAAACTTCCCTGAAAGTATTCAGATCACGGTAGTGAAAGAATAATCTAAATTGGTTCACTAGTTTTTGAGAAAATCGCGGACATACAAACATACATACGGGTCGAATCTCCTTTTTAGAAGTCGCTAAGTGATTAAAATCGCTTACTCTTCTAACTTAAGTCCTTTCTCTTGAAAGATTTTGTCTGATTTCCATTTTCCGGATTGACAGTCAAATGGATCCTGCAGGTGGCGACCTGCGGGTCCTCTCACTTCTAAATATTTGTAGAGGTCCTTGATTTTTATGGGTCAATGAACAATGTGGCTGTTTTTGTGAGTTTAATTTGTTCTGATGTCCTTTGATTTACCTGATGTGCCAGAATTAGAATCAGCAACTTTTTAACAGCAGACAATTGACCAAACCCCTCCCCCCGTTTAACGCTTTCGACACTTCCTAGTGTTTTAGCAGAGAAGTGGCGCAACGGACTCCTAAGTATCCAAACTCAAACTCAAAGCATTTATTTCAAATAAACTAATTACAGGCACTTTTGAATTGTCAATGGGTCGGTCAGTCAGAAAGATGCAGCTAGTTGACCAATCCAAAGTGTAGTAGGTATGGAGAAGAACGGGCAAGAAACTCCACGGACACTTTTAAATCAAAATATTTTTACAAAATATTAGTTACATCTTTCATGTTGAAAATATATGAGTACATGTGAGAACAATGAAGAAAGACGTGCACGTTAAAAAGTGTCCGTAATAAAATGATAAAAATTAAACACAACTAAATTAAAAATTAGAAATAAGCCATGGCAGCTAAGAGACGACCAGTTCCAACTGACGGCGCCCGTTCACGAACATGACGCATGGATCAGCATGGATATTATAAAATACATAGACCGTGATGATTGGCAGAGTAACAATACCCCCCGTATTGTTACTCTGCCAATCATCACGAAAAGACAGGGAGTGATAATGTAAAATAGTCAGAGGGAAAGTACCTATTCAATCATTTCACGAATGATTTATACAGGGTGTTTGGAAGCTGGATGCAAAGCCATAAGGGTTTAATAATCACCAGTTGATAATATTCTAAAAAAAAAAAAAAAAATTAGTTTAAGACATATGGTTCAAAATGCTCAAAATGTTGTCAACTATCACTCCCTTGTCGCTTTGCACCCAGCTTCCAAACACCCTGCATACCCAACAATGTTGAGGTCGGCTTCTCTAACCCGATGCAGCTGAATACCAGAAATTTACTTGGATTGACTGCATATCTGACCTTCACAACCCAGTTCCACGATACCCTTTAGCAATAAGCCAGCTGTTAGTCTTTACATTAAAAGTATCGGATCATACGCGCCCTAGTTTTTGTTAAATGGGTAATAATGTGCAAAGAATTTTTGTGATATAATTAACTAAAATAAAAATACTCGAGCTCGGAGCTCGTGGCTCCGTAATAACAACCGCACGGCTCGATCCATCAGGTAAAGCTACGCTTGCCGGGGTCGGTCCGTGGATGGGTGACCATCTTTACATACCGAGACTCCTCCGTGCCTCAGAAAGCACGTTAAGCCGTTGGTCCCGGCTGTCATTCGTGGATCTTTGACAGTCGTTACGGGTCGTCAGAAGCCCGAAAGTCTGGCAGCCAGTTTTACAACAATCGTATCGTATTACCCAGTACTGGGTTGTGGAGGGCAGATAGGCAGTCGCTACATGTAAAACACAGGTATTCAGCTGCATCCGGTTAGACTGGAAGCCAACCCCAACATAGTTGGGAAAAGGCTAGGCAGATTTTGCAATCATGTAACAATAAATATTTGCAGGAATTAAAACAATGCCACATAGAATCGCTATGCGGCATTGTTTTAATTGGTGCAAATTCAGCGCTAAAAACTTGGCAATATTATACCAAAGCAACAATGTTCTGACCGACAAGTTAATGAAAGACCATTCTAAGTTTCCCAACAACGGGTGTACTCCCTTTAAAAAGTATATACAATTCACGTAGCTGCAGCAGAATAATCTATTATTTGAACTACAAATGAGATTGCTACAATTTGCTCGGAAGTACACACAATGTACTCAACTTGAAAGCAATATTACGATTTACTTTGTTAAATTTTGGATTAACTTGAGAATACTTTGTTTTATGTACCACAGAATTTCTCAAACTTTTAATACTTTTGTACAACTAAGTAAGAGTCAATCTGCATAGCCTTTTCCCAACTATGTTGGGGTCGGCTTCCAGTCTAACCGGATGCAGCTGAATACCAGTATTTTATATGGAGCGACTGCCTATCTGACCTCCACAACCCAATTACTGGATAATATGATACCCCTTGGTAAGACTGGTTGTCAGACTTTCGGGCTTCTGACGACTCGTAACGACTGTCAAAGATCCACGAATGACAACCGGGACAAACGGCTTAACGTGCTTTCCGAAGCACGGAGGAGTCTTGATATGTAAAGATGGTCATGCATCCACTGACCAACCCCGGCAAGCGTAGCTTAACCTGATGGATCGATCCGTACGGCTGTTATTACTTAGCCACGAGCTCCTCTAAGTAAGAGTATACCTACATAATAAGATTCTATATTTACATACAATTATTACACAACTAAATATTTACACTAGGCACTAAATTTAATGATAAGATTACGTGTGGGGTTCTGCAGGGTTCAGTTTTAGGTCCTTTCCTGTGGAATCTCTGTCCTGCGTTTCGACCTCCCCGTTGGTGTTAATGTCGTGTGTTACGCGGATGACATCCTAGTGTTGGCCGGCGGGAACACCTTCGAAGAGACCATCCAGCTTGCCGAGCTTGGAATGGCAAAAGTCGTGGCGTCGATCCGCGGGCTGGGTTTAGAGATAGCGCCTCATAAAACTGAGGCGCTTTGGTTCCACAAACTACCGAGAAGCAGAGAGCCACCCAGCTGGTTGGTCAGAGTTGGAAATGCGCAAGTCCAGGTGGGTCGATACATCAAGTATCTCGGCCTAACCTTGGACGGTCGGTGGGGCTTCGAAGAGCACTTCGAGCGTCTGGTTCCCCGCGTTGGGAAGGCAGTGGGTGCTTTGCACAGACTATTGCCCAATCTCGGGGGACCTCGAGAAGAAGTTCGCCGCCTCTACGCGGGTGTCGTGCGATCGATGATCCTATATGGGGGACCTGTTTGGTCAAATAGGCTGTCAGGCGTCTGACGCTTCAGACTTCAGGCTGTCAGGACTAAAATAAATAGCCTGCAGCGGAAAATGGCTATTCGCATCGCACAAGGATACAGAACTGTATCCTTTGAGGCGGCAACTCTCCTGGCACGCTTCCCACCGCTGGACATCTTGGCGGATATGGACGCAAGGGTATATAACCGAATGCGTGTCATCCGCCAAAGTGGCAATGGCGTGCCAGGAATCGCTGTTGTATGGCTGGGGCGGCAGGAACGGCGACATGCGCTCGAGCGGTGGCGCGAGCGGCTGCAACAGCCGCAATATTCGCGTAAGCGCGTTGTCGAAGCCGTCCTGCCGCACTTCAAAGCCTGGCTGAAAAGAGGAGAACGCATCTCCTATAGGCTCACTCAGGTGCTGACCGGGCACGGTTGCTTCGGTGAGTATCTGAACAAGATTTGGCGAGAGGCCACTGCAAATTGCCACCATTGCGAAGGTGGCTTGGATTCCGCACAGCACACGCTCGAGGAATGCCCTGCGTGGGCTTCTGAAAGACGAGTCCTAGTCATCAGGATCGGGCGAGATTTATCTCTGCCAGCAGTAGTTGGGGAAATGCTGGCGGAGTCGGGAAACTGGAGGGAAATGGCCTCTTTCTGTGAGACCGTGATGGTTCAGAAGGAAGTTGCCGAGCGGGATCGTGAGAGGGCTGATCCCGTTCGGAGGAGGCGTCGGGGAGGCAACCGCCTCGATGCCTCACACGCCGAAACCCCACCTGCATCCTTTAAGGCAGGCGGGAATTTGGGGTCACGGGCGCTCAGAGTGGGGACTCTGTCCGTCCACTGAGTGACCTCAGGGAAGACTGCGCACAGTGGTCACGTGCTGCCTTGCTCATTTGCATAGCCAGGTTTCGGGGAGATCCCTTTACAGTCTCCCCAGAGATGTGCCCTAACAGGCGTTGCACAGAGGGGGTTCCGGATTGGTCTTTTGAGAGGTAACGGTGCCCCTTCCATGTGCAGATGATGGCCACCGGGGTGGTTTTAGTGAGGTAAAAATCCCACACTCCCCGGTCTTTTCCCCAAAGCCCGGGCGCCTTTTGAAGGTTTCCCCCCGAAAACAAAAAAAAAAAAAAAAGGTATACAATTATGTACAAAAACGAAAGCACATTAAGGAAGGGCATATCCATACTATGCGTTGCGGCGCCGCACCGCAAAGCATCTTAAAAATATATAATTAAAAAAATTAAAAAACGCGACTGCCCAGCCAAAAAACGAACAAAAAAGTAAAAAACAAGTTGTATTCCACGACTAAACAGATAAATAAAATTGTCATTGCAATTGCCCACCTTTTAGATTAAAAAACTTTTTTACAAAAAAATACAACCGACTTCCAAAAACAACACTACAAAGTGAAAAATAACTTTAATTTCGGAAGTCGGTGTCTAGTTAAATGTATTTTCGTTTTTTGCCACCGACTTCCGAAATTAAAGTTATTTTTCACTTTTTAGTGTTGTTTTTGGATGTCGGTTGTATTTTTTTGTAAAAAAGTTTTTATTTTTCACTTTTTAGTTGTGTACCTACCCCACACAAATTCTTATACCACTATCTGCAAAACAAACTAGAACATCATCCATATAAAAGTCGGGAAAAAATACGTATTATTGAAGCTAACTCAAAAACTACCGAAGCAAAGTTAATCAATTTTATATGGGATATGGAATAAAACAAAAAAAATCCAAATCGGTCCAGCCATCTTCGAGTAATCGGGGAACACATAAAAAAAAAATATATATAAAAAAAAAAGGTTCCGACGAATTGAGAACCTCCTCCTTTTTGAAGTCGGTTAAAAAAGTGTTCCACAGAATGGTCCTCCGACTGCAATGAAAATTTTATTTATCTGTTTAGTCAGGGAATACAACTTGTTTTTTATTACTTTTTTGTTCGTTTTTTGGCAGGGCAGTCATGTTTTTTAATTATTTATTTTTTTATGCACTTTTTCTGTTATCCTTTGAAAATCCATTGCTGCAACTAGAATCAACTTACTAGTAAAAATAAAAAAAAAAAAACCGGTCAAGAGCGAGTCGGACTCGCGCACTGAGGGTTCCGTCCTGATTTCTGAAAGTGTGCTATTTAGAGGTATCGTTTTATTTTTCTTGTAATTTTTACATAAACTTCTATCACATAGAATAATTTCAGATTTTTCTCTATGCAACTTCGTAGATAAGGGGGGAACGGTATTTTTTTTATATTTTTCATCAAAAGTCGAAAACTATGCAGCCTACAAAAAATAAAAAAAAAATTGAGAATGTGCAAACCTTTTTTTTATTTTTTGATACAATACCCCACATGCCCTAGTACACACTTCAAATTTTTAAGACCCCCTTTCAGTCCTGTTGCAAGAAAAAAAAAAAATGTTTTTATTTATATCTTATTTGCAAAATAGTTGGGCAAACGTCATCTAAAATTGTTCCAAATTTCAGGTTGATTGCATTAGTAATTCTTGAGATATCCAGCTGTGACAGACAGACAGACAGACAGACTGAGTCACTCAATAAGGGTTCCTTTTTACCATTTTGGTACGGAACCCTAAAAAGAACGTGACTTTACACAAAACATTCACACGGCAACGGTCCTGTATTTTTACCGGACAGGTATTTGTTTACGGCGACGGCTTTATTTGGTCGAACGATAGGTATTGGCTCCGTCACTGGATTTAGATTCACGTTTTAACTCGTTTTTATGGTCCCGTAGCCAAATGGCAAAAACGGGACCCTTATAATTTGGTCATGTCCGTCTGTCCTTCAGTCCGTCCATCCGGAACTCAAAAAGCCATTTTACTCGGAGAATATTGGCACTATACCGCTGAAAATTAGAAAGAAGGTGTGAGTATCCTAATGGTATAGTCAAATTTCGAAAAAAGGAATTAGGAGCGGCACTCCCCATACATGTAACTAGGATGAAAAAAACATCAATGCATATAAACGTGTGTTCAATGTTAAAAGTCAATAATGTGCATGCGTAAATATACATCCAAACTACGGAACCCTTCGTTGTGCGTGGTCCGACACTCACTTGGCCGGTTTTGAGGGTTCCGTACCTCAAAAGGAAAAAACGCAACCCTTATAGGATCACTTCGTTGTCCGTCTGTCTGTCAGTCTATCAAGACCCTTTTTCTCAGGAACGCGTGGAGGCATCAAGTTGAAATTAATATCAAATACGTAAGTCTATGGTCCCTTAGAGTTCTAAAAAAATCAAGCTTCTAAATCAACGCAATAAAAAAATACGGCCATTTTGCGATACATTTTGATGCTCGCAACTGTCGCAAGTAAATCAAAACCTATAGGGCACCTCCCGTTGACCTAGAATAATGAAATTTGGCAAGAAGCAAGGTCTTCCAGTACAAGTAAAGGAAAACGTCCGAAAATTGTTATTTTTTGTTTTATGACTAAACATTTTTTTTAGGATCCTTTGTTAAGTTTGTTTTTGGGATTAATTCTTTTCAACTACGGAACCCTTCATTGTACGTGTTCCGACACGCACTTGGCCGGTTTTTTTTATTATTTATTAGGGTGGCGTACCTCAAAAGGAAAAAACGGAACCCTTATTCACTTCGTTGTACGTCTGTCTGTCTGTCAGTCTGTCAAGACCCTTTTTCTCAGGAACGCGTGGAGATATCAAGTTGAAATTAATATCGAATACGTAAGTCTATGGTCCCTTAGAGTTCAAAAAAATTCAAGCTTCTAAGTTAACGCAATAAAAAAAATTACTTTAAAAAAAGTAAAAACCGACTTTAAAACCAAAATCGAATAAAATAACTTTCATAAAACACTTAACAGCTTCTGAAGTCGGTGTCTTCAATTCTTCAATGCACTTTAGCTTGACACCGACTTCAGAAGCTGTTTTAGTGTTTTATGAAAGTTATTTTATTCGTTTTTACACGACTGCCCAGAAAGGAGTGTTATGTTTTCAGGGTTCATGTATGTTTGTGAGTTTCCTTATTCCACAATAACTTTCAAAGGCCTGAACAGATTTTGACGGGGGTATCGATAGAATCCTTACATGATCCCGAGTGACACTCGATAAATATTTTTTTGGAAAAATTCAATATGGCGGCACTATAACTCCATTTTCAAATGTGAAAAAAAAAGCTTCAATTGTTGCATTAGGGGTATCAAATTGAAGGCCTTGGCATTCTAAAAAATAAATATAATTTATTGGCATAACGGAAATCATTCATGTTTCTTACATTTTTGGTTCAAAAGTAAAAGTGCCAAACGAAAATTGTACTATATTCTATTAGAAATTGTTCGATTGAGCATTTCTTATTATGGAACCGAAGCTGTCAAACCATTTCCCTTGGTTTTATTTGAATACAAAATATGTCTTTTTTCCATTAAATGAAATGGTAAGCCACTTTTTTCGTTTTTTTTTGATGTTTTTGTTAGGTGTAAAATAAATTATAATAAAAATATATTGAATTGTACAGTCAGCATCAAAAATATCGGGACGAACACACTGTTATTGGGTGCTGTTCTCATGTTATGTGGATAATATGGTTTATGACCTATGCTCGACATTTGCAAATCTAAAATTCATCATTGGGAGTTCTAAAAGCATCTAGCTTCTATGTCAACGCAATTTAAAAATACGGCCATTTTGCGACACATTTTGAAATTCACATCTGTCGCAAGTAAATCAAAACCTATGGGGTACTTCCCGTTGACCTAGAATAATGAAATTTGCCAAGAAGTAAGGTCTCGAAACACAAATAGAGGAAAACGTCAGAAAATTGTTAATTTGTAATTTTATCCCATAAAAAAACTTTTTTTGGGATTACAATGTTAAGAGGCCGTATATACTAAATTTTGCCGATTTAGCTATTTAAGTACGTGATTTTACAGACGTAATTTTACGGTTAAAATACTGTATAATTATGTTTTAATGCACAACATAAAAGATTATTTCAATTATGATCTAATGAATGAGCTACTTTTTTATTTTGCGTCGAGTTTATAAATGCGAGAATTAGGTTGTTTTAAAGATTTTTTAATACCAAATGTTTTTAATATTTTGTTTATATTTTAAAAAACTGATTGACTTTGAACTGCAGTTTATTTCTGTTGTTTTAATTTTATGAACGAGAGTTGTAAGCAATTCTTTGCCCATTTTCTTTATAGTTTTTCAGTTAAATATTTTTTTTACTCAAAAATTTTATATGAAAGTAGTAAAAAGTGATTCACACAATGTATAAACAACTTTCACACAAATATATTGTAATTCTTCCATACCCATTAGAAGTCAAAACAATTCGTAAATATGTGATATTCTAAACCTGCAAAAATTCACAAAACAGTCGCTAATTTAGGTCGATTAATCAAAATTAAATAATAAAAATAAAAAAGGTAGCATTATATGATTGAAATCATCTTTCATGTGTGCATTAAAACTTATAGAAATACAGTATTATTATTTCTGTAAAATCACGTAAAACAGCGAAATCTACAAAATTTCGTGTACGGCCTCTTACGTTTGTTTTTGGGATAAATTCTTTTCAACTACGTAACCCTTCTTTGTGCATGGTCCGATACGCACTTGGCCGGTTTTTTTTATATAGGACAGGTAGGTTACTAGCGTTGGTCGTGTGCTGTCTAACGATCCAATAAAAGTCATGATAGGTTTTGTGATTGGGCATAAAGGCTGCAGTTACATTTATTAGGTTTGTGTGTTATATAGAAAGCCTTTATTTATTGCTTTGTAATCGAAAAATTTCATCGTTTTATGGATTTCAAGTTTTGTTGGAGTCAAAATCAAAATTAAAAATCTTTTATTCAAACGAGGCTGAGAATCAGCATAGAACATCAAATAAACTTCTATAAGAACTTGATTCTATACAAAAAGTATGCAAAGTAATTATCGCCAGTTATGTTTAAATCCCATGTAATAGGGGGCGAGCATGTTGCCATGAGTAGGGTAGAATTGGGGTTTCTATTGTTCTCGCTTTCGCTCGAACTGCGAGATACAGAACCCCAATTCTCCACACATGGTCTACGATGCAGCGCCGCCGCCGTCATGTCTAAGGAGAAATGTACCCAAAAAACGTGTGAAACACACAATACTTTCTTTTACGGATATGTTTGGGGATTGTCCAAATAAATGTCCAGCTCATAATGATACATTTAAGAAATACTTTTTAGATGTGTCATTAAATGTAATTATTTACAGTTGGTGTCGATCAGTCAATCGAATTTTGGTCGGAAAATTAATTTATGATGGTGAAGATGAAACCAAAACTGCAGCCCAAAAATGTTATAATAAGAATAAAAATTATAAAAATAGAAAATAATTTATGAGATAAAATTCTAACACTGACAATAAATTTCATTTTTAATAAGTTAAATTTCATAAAGTAATGAGCTATTTTTGTTTAGTTATTTGATATTTTTTAAAATTTGAATGATCACCGATCACCTACTCGTATACCTAGGCAAAGAGAACCTATACGTAAGTATATAAACATTCCTATCTACCTATTTAGATAGGAATGTTTATATACCAACTGTGTGTGTGGAATATGTATGTGTAGGTGTGTGTGTGTGTATGACTTAGTTCCCGTTTAGATATGTACATGGCGTTTCGAATCTGTATGCTTCGAAATGGCACAAGAGGACTCTCTTCTCCCGTTATGATTATTATACTCTTTGGTATAAAGACATATCTTGGAAGGACATGGAATTAGAATCAAGTACAAAACACAAAATACAAAACACACACATAAGTACAAAACTATGTGTCACTTTTATGTAGACAGTTTTCTATCTAGCCGGAGCTAGTACATGCAGGTGATATATCTTCAACAGAAACTCAAAAATATTTTAATTTTCTATTTATTATATTAGGCTGTTCATCGGCTTTATACCTTTGCTTCTCCTTCAACCTGGCGAAAGCAAAGCGCGGAAAAAAAAGATTTAAATCATAGTTTCCTAATAATTCATGACAAAAATATTTTTCGTTATTTTATTTTATTTCTTCAAAAGTGTATTGAAAAACGTCGTTTGATACACGTGGACATTTATTATTGCATTCGAGGCGGAATTAACACCCGAGCCGTAGGCGAGGTTGTTTTTGAGCCGAGAACTTCTCTTCAGGAAAAATTCTTTTGCTTTCTGCAAAATCAAGTAGGTATAAGTCACAGCTTCTAATTATACAAATATGGTTAGAAGATGGTTGACTATTATTCGTAAACTTGAAAAGCCTACATAGCTGTGATAGTTTTACTTTTAACTTCGTTATATATACTTTTACTGGAAAAGGTACAAAAAGCGTTCCTTAGGTTTTTATATAAGCGGAAACACGGTTATTATCCTTACCTCTATCCGACTAAATTTCTATTGGGATGCCTCGGATATAACTTATTAGAGGTAAGGCGAGCACGCGATCAGCTCACCGTAGCCTGCAAGATGCTCCGTGCCACTATTGACGCACCTGATCTGAATATTGTGCTGGCTCGCTTCTTCGTCCCAGACAATTACTGCCGTGGCAGAAAGCACAGGCTGTTTGCTGTGCCTCCAGCAGAGAAAATTCTCCACTTGTATCCAAAAACTGTATTAGTAGTGGATTAATATAATTAACGAAAATAAATAAATCAGTTGTTTATTATTTACCATAAAATATGTTGCAAGTACAATTAGGAATTTGTTCCAAAGCTAATAATTATATTCTTGTGTTTCAAACGACAGGAGTCTTCTTTTCCAAAATGTCTTAGATTTGATGGTACAGAACAGCTAAGCATCACAGTAGTTATTATGAACGTCTTGTCCTGTCTTATGCTTCTAAAAACAACGAGTTAGCAGTGAAACCACCAGTACCACCAAAATCCTGCTAATTAGCATAATATAGAAGGTAATTATAGAAATAGAAGTGCCATATTATTCTGCTGGATATGGTAACTCTATTGCTATACCGTCGTAAGTTCCGAGTTTAGATAATAGGTCTTTACCTATGAAATTGCCGTTTTGTATGAAAAAATATAAACGAATTTTTTATTTGTAGAAGTAATCACCCATGCAATCAATGCATCTTTACCAACGCAGTGGCAGTTTATTGATGCCCTTCTTAAAGAAATCAGCTGGACGGGAGGCAACAAATTCTTCAAAGGCATTTTGTACTGCCTCTCGGGTATTGAATTTTTTTGCCGCCAAGAAGTTAACCAAATTCTGGAAAAAGTAGTAGTCTGTAGGCGCAAGGTCTGGTGAGTAGGGCGGATGACGGAGAGCTTCCAACCCCAGTTCTTGCAACTTGGAGACCGTCTGCTGTGCAGTATGAGGTCGCGCGTTGTCGTGCAGGAGCAGCGGAGACGAGCGATTGACCAATGCTGGTTGGAGATGTGCCAGCTTCTCCATCATTGTGTTCAGTTCTTCACAGTACACATCTGAAGTAATGCTCACCCCGTTTGGTAAGAAGCTGTGATGAATCACACCGGCGCTAGACCACCAAACAGTGACCATCACTTTTCTAGGGGTAAGTTTTCGTTTAGGGCATTGTTTAGGTGCTGAACCAGGATCCAACCAACTTGCTGAGCGCTTGCGGTTATCAAACAGAATCCATTTTTCATCGCAGGTAACAATGCGGTTCAAAATTCCTTCATTTGTGTGTCTGTTGAGCAGTGCAAGGCACGTCTCGACGCGTACTTCGCGCTGGCGATCATTGAGTTCGTGGGGCACCCATTTGTCAAGCTTTTTTACCTTGCCAATTTGACGCAAATGGACGAATATTATTTTGACGCTAACGTCGAAAGCTGCTGCTAATTCAGCCGTAGATTGTGTATTCAGCTTCCACAATCGCCTTTAATTCGTCATTGTCGACCAAAGTCTTCGGACGACCGCGAGGTTCATTTTTCAGGTCGAAATTTCCAGAACGGAAGCGAGCAAACCAATAACAAGTGGTGCGTTGGTTTGTAGTATTAGCTCCGTAAACGTCGTTGATGTTGCGTGCCGCTTGTGCCGCGTTGCTGCCACGACGGTACTCATATTCCATAATTACTCGAATTTTTAACGTATCCATGATGACGAAAAAGATTGAAATGCGATGAAAATGTAACACTAATCAATAAACAAATGACTACTTTTGGAAAAAAAAAAATCCATGTTTTTAAAATAAAATTAATTTGAAATTAGAATTCTTAGCCAAACAAAAATTATTTTGATTTGAAATGGGCAGTACTGCAGAACGGCAATTTCATAGGTAAAGACCTAATATTACAAATAATTTCGTTTATGGTTGGAGTTTTAATTAGCTGCAGTAAAATGACACTTCTACTGTCATTTCGCTATCAAATGGGAACATTTTTTAAGGAAATGACAGTTATGAAGTGTCATTTTACTGCAGCTAATTCAAAGTCCGAGCATAGAAAATCAGAATTAATAAATTATTTTTCTTCTTTTTTTTTGCTTGTGCAGCTAAATAAAAAATCACTAATGCATACAAAGTAAAGCCCTGTAATTGTTGTAGGCATTAGTATTTTTTTAGTACACAAAGCAGCAGGTCAAGTTACTACAAACTGTAAAATTTTCTTATTCGATTTTGAACATAACCATCAACATTTTAAGGCTTAAAATCATTTGATTAACTGATGTGCTGTTGCCTGTACGTACTTTCATTTAAGAACACTTCTGAAAATAAGGGACACCAGAACTGTCATTCTTCTTTACCTCCTACGGCTTCTGAGAAGTTGCCGATGGGAAATCCTATCGGATACACTGCTTGTTATTTTTATAAACCGTCGCGTTACAGAGTTTTGACTCAGTCTGCGCATAGCCTAAAACATCGTAACAACATGTGAACGGTACCTAAGGGAATAATACCGATAGATTCGGCATTCGACACAATCCATGCCAAACTTTACTAGCTGGAGATTTTGACGGGAGGCGTAGATTTAGATCCAACTGTTCTAAATATTGAATGCCCTAGCTACGGATTTGGTTGCTGCATGTTCTGAGTTTGAATATTTCGAATTAACTTGATTTGTTGGACGGGTTTGTGGATTTCTGTAAATTGTAGGGAGATTAAGACGAGGCGCTACCCCGACTAAAATCTTGTGATAGTGTGTTATTCCGAGGCTATTAACTCATTAATTAAGAGTAATAAAACACATCTAAAAGCATATTACTAATGCACTTTCTTATTTGTTTTTATGTGTTATATATTATATACATTTAAAATCTCCATCATCTTGATTGCATGCATCTTTTGTTCTATTCATTTGTGGATTACACTTATGGATAGATAATTTAAAAATCGAAATAATTCACGTTTTATTTTATTTCAAAAGATTGCTATTCTTTTTTTTATTATATTAAAATAATTCCAAAAATTCCAAGATGTGACTTGACTCACCACGTGGTTTGACTTGCGCAGTAGACGATTTTAGGTCTCTTTAGCGGAATGGGATCTGAGGCGCGGGAATGGGCCGGGCGTCATCGCGGCGGGGCGCGGTCAAGTCTCATCTTTCGTGGTGCGTATTATAAATACTTAGATAATTAATTTTAAGACAGCGCCAAACAAACTGTCAATGAAGATCAATCAAGGTGGCATCTTTTTACTTGGCGCCCTTTTGTTTGTTTGGCGCCGACTCAAAATGAGTCGACATCTTCATCTTATCTTATTCCATTTCAGGCATGTAGATTCCAGCCATACTATAAGAGGTTTCTTCAGACATATCTAAAAAAAAAGAAATATTTGTCATTTCTTTTAAAAATAGTTATCCTTCTTGTTAATTTTTGGTTACAAAATTGCTTCCAATCCAACCTTTGTGTCAGTCCATGTAAAGTACCTATTTAAATAAAGTAAAAGAAAAAAAGTCCATCTGAAATGTATTCATACCTAATATTTCGTATAATTTCTAAATAAGCGAATAAAGATTTTCATTAGATCGGATGATTCGACTTGCGACGCAACTTGTGTCAAACGACCCGCGCGCGCGTCTCCTCTTTCCGTTTGTAGCGCCGTAAGTCGCGTCGCGGTGACTCGTGTCATGCTTTATACAACTTCTTTCATTGGTTTTCTCCGCAGTCGCTGACGTAAGACGCGTGTCACTTGAGCGTGTAGCTCGTAGTCACGGGGTAAGGGGGTTAGTTTATAAAAGGGATGAAAGTTTGTACAAAAATCCGTAATTTTTTAAATAAGTTGTCAAACCCGAGCCTATCACTAATAAAAAACCGACAAGTGCGTGTCGGACCACGTACAATAAAGGGTTCTGTAGTTGAAAAGAATTTACGCCAAAAACAAACTTAATCCCAAAAAACAATTTTTTTTTGTGATAAAATTACAAATTAACAGTTTTCCTTTAATTGTGCCGTAAGACCTTGCTTCTTGCCAAATTTCATGATTCTAGATGAACGGGAGGTACCCTATAGGTTTTGATTTACTTGCAAGTGTCGACATATGTGGCATAAATGGCTGTATTTTTTTATTGCGATGACTTAGAAAGTTTAATTTTTTTAGAACTTGAAGGGACTATAGACTTACATATTTAATAATAATAATAAAAAAACGGCTGGCAACACCAACGGCAACAAACGTCTCGGAATTTGATTTTATAATATACAAATATTTTTACCGATTATCAACAATATTTTGAATTTTATATGTGCTTTTAAGAAAACCCAACAATAAACCAATCCAAAAATCAATCAATTCAATCCAAAAAGAGCATTTCGACATGAATAAAAAACTATCGAATAGGAGATGACATCTGTCATGTCATCTCCGAAAATAACATCGATGAAAAATTCCGAAAAAATATGTTGACAAGATCAGCCGCACGAAGAGCACGCCTACCACCTCCGGACTCTTCGCTCAGCTCCGCCTCGCCGCCGCCGGTACCCAGCTCCATTGTAAGCGCTGTGACAACACCGGCCGCGGTAGCTGCGTCGAGCTCGAGCGACGAGTATTTCTCCCCGCCCACGACGCCACCACCTGCTCGCCGACGGGGAGGACGCCGGCCGCCGGATGGCTTAGGACCTCGAGGCCCACCGGCCTCTGAAAGGGTCCCAGCTCCCGGCGGAAGTGTGCAGCGCATGAGATGGACCCCATCCATTAATGAGAACGTCATGCGCTCATACTATGGGGCTACAGAGGGAGGAAACAATCTGACCGCGTACCGTGTTCGGATGCTCTCTCTTTTTCAGGTGCTTGAGCCAGCTATCAACGTTTCGGCACAACGACTATCGGATCAAGTGCGGGTCATCCAGCGTAATCATATGTTGGATGACACTGTACTTGATCGCCTGCGAATTGAAATGCAGAGTAGCCATGTCATTGCCCCCCCGCCGTCGCAGACTAATATAGTACCACCACAGTCCGACATAAACCAAGTTGACGAGGGAAGTGATGACAGGGCTACAAACGTAAGTACCCAGTGCAATGAAGAATTGAGGAGTGCTTTGGAAGGTGCGATTCTGGAATACCGATTCATGTCTCCCGAACTTAGACCACGCTTACCTCGTTTGCCCATGCATAACAAAAATAGGGCGCTTGTGGCAGCTCTGGATTCGCAGTTGTCAAACTATTTTGATGACTGCGAAGACCTCACCGATACTCATTCGATTCTCTACTGCGCGGCTGTAGCGGCATGTCGTGTAGCTCACGTCAAATTTGATAATGACTCTAGAGCTACACGACCGAAACCAGCCGTACCAGCTAGGCAGTGCAGAATTGAACGCCGTATTGGTGGGGCCAGAGCGCTCATCGGCAAACTAACCTGCTTCAGGGAGGGCAATACTCGCCCTAGAGTGATGCGCTTTGTGAGGCGGGCGTTCTCAGGGACTGATGTCAGCCCTCAGGACTATATGTCCCGTGTCACAGAGCGCATCGACTTCCTGAAGCAGAAAATCTATGCATGGGCAAACCGTATTCGTAGGTATAAGCGGCGAGTGGACCGATACACTCAGAATCACACCTTCCAGAGCGATGAAAAGGTGGGTTTATAGGGGTTGGGAGCGATCGGACCAAGGTGTGACTGACACGCGCCTGCCGGATGATGATGCCATGTGTTCTTTCTGGCGCAGTATCTGGTCGGTGCCTGTCAGTCACACCGAAGGTGATTGGGCTCGGGAAGTCGAGCGAGCCTGCGATCCAATACCAGAAATGGGGGCTATTACCATCTGTCCCCAAGATGTAGCTCGTGCAGTCCGTCCGTTGCCTAACTGGAAGTCTCCAGGGCCGGACGGACTGCACAACTTCTGGATCAAATGGTTTCTTGGATCGCACGCTCGCTTGGCAGCTCAGTACCAGTCTGCCTTAGAGTCTGGTTCGCTACCCCAGTTCCTAACGACAGGAGTTACCCACCTGCTCCATAAATCAGGTAGCACCGCGGAACCCAAAAATTATAGACCGATCACGTGTTTACCGACGGTCTATAAAGTTCTTACATCTATTTTGAGAGCTAAAATTAACAAACATATAGACACCAACTCCGTCATGTCTGCCTCTCAAAATGGATGTAGGAATGGGTCCCGCGGTACTAAGGAGCTACTCCTCATTGATATGGCCATAAGCCAACAGGTTCGTCGTTCCCGAAAGGATCTATCGACATGTTGGATAGATTATAAGAAGGCCTATGACTCGGTGCCACATACATGGCTCATGAGGGTACTGGAGTTGTATAAAGTAGATGCAACTCTGCGCACCTTCCTGATGTCGTGTATGGGGCAATGGAGGACAGTCCTTCGCTATCCAGGATGTCGAAATATCCAGAGGAATAGCGAACCGATAAGGATCGAGCGAGGCATATTTCAGGGCGATAGTTTGAGTCCGCTTTGGTTTTGCTTAGCCTTGAATCCTCTAAGCACACTGCTGGAGGATTCAGGTCTAGGCTATCGGTTGAGAAGAGGTGGTCAGGTTATATCCCACCTCCTCTACATGGATGACCTAAAACTCTTTGCCCCCAACAATTTGCAACTGATGGAGCTACTGAAAGTAACTGAAACTTTCAGTAGCGCCATCAGGATGGAATTTGGTGTAGACAAATGTGCGGTCATGCATGTAAAGCGAGGGGAGATTGTGGAATCCGTGGGAACGCAACTCCCGGATTCCATAAACCTTAGAACCCTCTCCGCATCCGAAACCTATAAGTATTTGGGTATGTCGGAAGCGTTGGGCATCAACGTTGCTGACATGAAGCAATCGTTGAAGGAGCGCTTCCTTGGTCGCCTGAAGAAAGTATTTAATAGTCTTTTATCAGGCGGAAACAAGGTGCGTGCCTTCAACGGTTGGGTCATGCCGGTTTTGATGTACTCTTTCGGCGTACTCAAATGGACTCAGACTGAACTCGACGCCCTGGATCGGAGGGTCCGTACGCTGTTGACTGCATATCGAATGCATCACCCACGGTCATCGGTAATGAGACTGTATATCCCGCGAAAGTATGGAGGCCGAGGCTTTTTAAACGCTAAGACTCTCCACAATCGCGAGATATGCAGTCTCAGGGAATATTTCCTAGAAGCCGACGTGGGGATGCATCGAGATGTGGTCGCGGTGGACAAGGGCCTCACTCCGCTCTCCTTGGCTAAAGAGAACTGGCGCAAACCTGTAGTGCTTGACACTAACGATCGCAGGGAGGTATGGCAGAGTAAGGAGCTTCACGGGCGCTTTTTCCGGGCCCTACATGGACCTGATGTAGATTTGCTAGCGTCCGTAGCCTGGCTGCGTTCCGGTGACCTCTTTGGAGAAACCGAAGGTTTTGTCTGTGCAATTATGGACGAAGTTATCATGACGAACAATTACCGGAGATTTATTGTGAAAGACGGAACGGTTGACATCTGTCGGGCATGCCACCGACCGGGAGAATCAATTCGACACATTATCTCTGGGTGTTCTCGTCTAGCTAACGAAGAGTACTTGCATAGACACAACCTTGTAGCCAGGATTATCCATCAGCAACTTGCACTGAAATATAACCTTGCGGAATCGGAAGTGCCGTACTATAGGTATGTGCCCGACCCAGTTCTCGAAAATGGAAATATTACATTGTACTGGGATCGATCCATCATCACTGACAGGACTATTGTTGCCAATAAGCCTGATATAGTGGTGGTGGATCGAACAGAGCGGCGCACAATGATTATTGACATAACAGTCCCGCATGACGGGAACCTCGTGAAAGCCGAGAAAGATAAACAAATCAAGTATCTTGACTTGGCTCGCGAGGTTGTCGACATGTGGGATGTGGACTCAGCAATCATTGTGCCGATAGTTGTATCAGCCAATGGTTTAATTGCCAAGAGCCTCAACCAACACCTAAGGAGGCTCTCGTTAGGTGGCTGGATCAAGGGCTTGATTCAGAAAGCAGTACTTCTGGACACGGCCCGCATTGTTAGGAGGTTCCTCTCTCTGGAGTCCTGACCGCCGGTAGCTTGGACCCTGTTCCTGATACCGGTGGGCTACTATTTTTTATATTTTTAAATGTTTTTTATATATTTTTTAAGAAATATTTAAAAATGTATTTGATAAGAAGAAAAATTAATAAACGAAATAATAATATTAATTTTAACTTGATACCTTCACGCGTTCCTGAGTAAAAGGCTCTTGGCAGATTTTTTTTTAATAATAATTATAAGAAAGTATGGCAAAGCAAGGAGCTCCACGGGCGCTTCTATCGGGCTCTTCATTTATTTATTTATTTATTTATTTATTTATTTATGTTAATACGGTTTGTGGACCAATTACATTAACACATACAGTAAATATAACATAATCATAAAAAGACAACAAAAAAAAATAGAACAAAGATATTATAAACAAAACACAAGTTTTAAATTTATGTGCTCTCACAAAAGTGAAGACAAGCGCACAAAACAGTTTTGAGATCATCTGCAAATAGGTCACAGTTCGGGTTGGCTTCCATGAAGTTATTAAGCGCAGTCAGGGTGCGAGGAACAGGGGATGAGGCGCGGGCCACTGTTCGAGTTGTGGGCACGGCTAGTAGACGGTGTTTTCTACCACGGAGATAGCTGCTTGGAACGTAAAGGCGAATCAGCTTATTATGGAGATCAGGAGCATCTGTTATCCCACGACATATTTTAAGCATGATGTACAACTGATCATAGGCTCTCCTAGTTTGTAACAATGAGCCCGATGTAGATTTCTTAGCGTCCGTATCCTGGCTACGTGTCGGTGACCTTTTCGAGGAAACTGAAGGTTTCGTCTGTGCAATTATGGACGAAGTTATCTTGACGAATAACTATCGGAGACATATTATGAAGGACGGGATGGTTGACGTGTGTCGGGCATGCCACCGTCCGGGTGAGTCCATCAGACATATTATCTCTGGTTGTTCTCGTCTGGCTAACGGCGAGTACTTGCACAGGCATAACCAAGTAGCTAGGATTATCCACCAGCAACTTGCTTAGAAATATAAACTTGTCGACTCTGAGGTACCGTACTACAAGTATGTGCCCGACCCAGTTCTCGAAAATGACCATGTCACTTTGTACTGGGATCGGTCTATCATTACTGACAGGACTATTGTCGCCAATAAGCCTGATATAGTGGTGATAGATCGGTTAGCGCGCCACGCAATGATAGTCGATGTTACCATTCCACATGACGAGAACCTCGTGAAATCTGAGAAATAGAAACAAATAAAATATCTCCACTTAGCTCACGAGGTTGTTGACACGTGGAATGTGAGCTCGGCTGTCATTGTGCCGATTGTCGTCACGGCCAATGGCCTGATGGCCGAAAGCCGCGACCAACATCTCTCGAGGCTATCGTTAAGCGGTTGGATCAAGGGCCTGATTCAGAAGGCAGTACTCCTTGATACGGCTCGCATTTTGAGAAGGTTCCTGTCTGTGCAGCCCTAACCACCGGTAGCTTGGACCCTGCTCTCGATACCGGCGGACCACTATTTTTTTATATTTTTAAATGTTTTTTTATATCCTTTTTAGGGTTCCGTACCTCAAAAGGTAAAAACGGAACCCTTATAGGATCACTCGTGTGTCTGTCCGTCTGTCTGTATGTCTGTCTGTCCGTCTGTCACAGCCAATTTGCTCCAAATCTAATGGACCGATTAAATTGAAATTTGGTACACTTATGAATTTCTGTGACCCAAACACGGACGGGTAAAGTAAACAAATGAATTTTGAAGATAGAGGTCACTTTTGGGGGTCAAATAAGAAAATTAAAAAAAAATGTTTTCCAAACTACACCATGTGGCATATCAAATGAAAGGACTTACTATGAGGGTCTCAAATATTTTTTTTTTATAGTTTTAAAATAAATTGTTTTAAAGTTATTTAAGAAAATAGACGAAAATTGACCATTCCCCCCCTTATCTCCGAAACTACTGAGCCTAAAATTTGGAAAAAAATACAGAAAATAGATCTTTACCTGTAGATTACAGGAAAACCTATAAGAAGTCTGTGGTCTTAAAATAACATGGTAAATCTATCAATATTGTGAGTACAAACTTACATTTACAGTTGGAATGTATGGGAGAACATGTTTTTCAACTACAATGTTAAGTTTGTTCTTAAGATAAATTCATTCTAACTACGGAACCCTTCATTGTGCGTGGTCCGACACGCACTTGGCCGGTTTTTTTTATTGCGTTGACTTACAAGCTTGATGTTTGTAAAACTTTAAGGGACCATAGACCTACGTATTTAATATTAATTTCAACTTGATAATTCAACGCGTTCCTGAGAAAAAGGTTTTTGACAGACTCACAGACAGACAGACGTAGGTACAACGAAGTGAATAAGGGTTCCGTTTTTTCCTTTTGAGGTACGCCACCCTAATAAATGATAAAAAAAACCGGCCAAGTGTGTGTCGGAACACGTACAATGAAGGGTTCTGTAGTTGAAAAGACTTTATCCCAAAAATAAACTTAACAAAAGATCCTAAAAAAAAAAATTATGTCATAAAACAAAAAATAACAATTTTTTGATGTTTTTCTTTACTTGTGCTGGAAGACCTTGCTTCTTGCCAAATTTCATTATTCTAGGTCAACGGGAGGTGCCCTATAGGTTTTGATTTACTTGCGACAGTTGCGAGAAGCTTGATTTTTTTAGAACTCTATGGGACCATAGACTTACGTATTTGATATTAATATCAACTTGATAATAGGTCTTTACCTATGAAATTGCCGTTTTGTATGAAAAAATTTAAACGAATTTTTTTCATGCATTTTTTATTTGTATTAATCGAAGTAATCACCCATGCAATCAATGCATCTTTGCCAACGCAGTGGCAGTTTATTGATGCCCTTCTTAAAGAAATCAGCTGGACGGGAGGCAACAAATTCTTCAAAGGCATTTTGTACTGCCTCTCGGGTATTGAATTTTTTTCCCGCCAAGAAGTTATCCAAATTCTGGAAAAAGTAGTAGTCTGTAGGCGCAAGGTCTGGTGAGTAGGGCGGATGACGGAGAGCTTCCAACCCCAGTTCTTGCAACTTGGAGACCGTCTGCTGTGCAGTATGAGGTCGCGCGTTGTCGTGCAGGAGCAGCGGAGACGAGCGATTGACCAATGCTGGTTGGAGATGTGCCAGCTTCTCCATCATTGTGTTCAGTTCTTCACAGTACACATCTGAAGTAATGCTCACCCCGTTTGGTAAGAAGCTGTGATGAATCACACCGGCGCTAGACCACCAAACAGTGACCATCACTTTTCTAGGGGTAAGTTTTCGTTTAGGGCATTGTTTAGGTGCTGAACCAGGATCCAACCAACTTGTTGAGCGCTTGCGGTTATCAAACCGAATCCATTTTTCATCGCAGGTAACAATGCGGTTCAAAATTCCTTCATTTGTGTGTCTGTTGAGCAGTGCAAGGCACGTCTCGACGCGTACTTCGCGCTGGCGATCATTGAGTTCGTGGGGTACCCATTTGTCAAGCTTTTTTACCTTGCCAATTTGACGCAAATGGACCAATATTGTTTTGACGCTAACGTCGAAAGCTGCTGCTAATTCAGCCGTAGATTGTGTATCATCAGCTTCCACAATCGCCTTTAATTCGTCATTGTCGACCAAAGTCTTCGGACGACCGCGAGGTTCATTTTTCAGGTCGAAATTTCCAGAACGGAAGCGAGCAAACCAATAACAAGTGGTGCGTTGGTTTGTAGTGTTAGCTCCGTAAACGTCGTTGATGTTGCGTGCCGCTTGTGCCGCGTTGCTGCCACGACGGTACTCATATTCCATAATTACTCGAATTTTTAACGTATCCATGATGACGAAAAAGATTGAAATGCGATGAAAATGTAACACTAATCAATAAACAAATGACTACTTTTGGAAAAAAAAATCCATGTTTTTAAAATAAAATTAATTTGAAATTAGAATTCTTAGCCAAACAAAAATTATTTTGATTTGAAATGGCCAGTACTGCAGAACGGCAATTTCATAGGTAAAGACCTAATATCTCAACTCGTCCTTGAGAAAAAGGGGTCTTGACAGACTGACAGACTTAAATTTTTTTTTATGTGATAGAATTACAAATTGTCATTTTTCAGACTTTTCCTTTATTTCTGCTGTGAGAACTAGCTTCTTACCAAATTTCATTATTATAGGTCAACGGGAAGTACCCTATAGGTTTTGATTTACTTGCGAGTATATATGAAAATATATCGCATAAATGGCCGTATGTTTTTAGGACTCCAAGAGACCATTAGATTTACGTATTTGATATTAATTTCAACTTGATACCTCCACGCATTCCTGAGAAAAAGGGTCTTGACAGACAGACAGGGTAAGGGTAACGGTAAGGGTTCCGTTTTTTCCTTTTGAGGTACGGAACCCTAAAAAACCGGCCAAGTGCGTGTTGGACCAGGCACAATAAAGGGTTTCGTAGTTGAGATGAATTTATCCTAAGAACAAACTTATTATTGTAGTTGATAAACATATTCTCCCATACATTCCAACTGTAAATGTAAGTTTGTACTCACAATATTGAGAGATTTACCATGTTTAAGACCAAAGACTTCTTATAGGTTTTTCTGTAATCTACTCGTAGTAAGCCTTTTCATTTGATATGTCACACGGTATAGATTGCAAATCTTTTTAAAAAAAATTCTTATTTGACCCCCAATAGTGACCTACATATTCAAAATTCATTTTTGTAGTCCGTGTTTGGGTCACAGAAATTCATATATGTATCAAATTTCAACTTAATCGTTCCATTAGATTCGGAGCAAAGTGGCTGTGACAGACGGACAGACAGACACTTGAATGATCCTATAAGGGTTCCGTTTTTTCCTTTTGAGGTACAGAACCCTAAAAAACAATTAGAAATCCCTTTCTAACTGTTTTAAGTGTTAAAATGTTTAAAAAGTTTCGTGCTTGCTCCGCTGCGTCCATAAACGGATTTGTTACTAATACAAACGCGTACCTACACATTCCACACAGTTCTCTTATCTTGATCAAGTTTTAATGAAATTATTATTATTTATAAATTATATATATTATTATTTATGCTTTTTTCTTAAATAGGTAGGTACTTACTGAATTCACTCGTAAGTAAATCTAGTCTGAAACACTCTCCCATGTGGAGGGGTTGCCAAGCTGTAGGAAAAAAATCTCATGAGTAATAATAAAATAATTTGTACCTAATAAGTAATTAAAGACTGAAAAATTGGTTGGTGATGGTGACACTCCCATGGTACTAGCGGGTGAAGGGGATCGCGGCACAGAATAAGTAATAGTACTATCGTACAGAAGATGCACTTCCTTTTATCTTGAAGAAAGCCGCTTTTATACCTACTATAGCCTACAAAATCACTTCTCCTACGCGCAAGCTAAATTGCACTTAATCGCCGTGATTGAGTTGTTATTAATTTGTGTCCTTCCTTTCTCATCTTTAACATACCTACACCGCTTGATCTAGTACCACAGATTAATACAGATGGGACACTCCGCAAAATCATTTAAATAAAAGGCGACTCTTACTACGACACAATAAAGTGCAATTCAGGTCGCACAACGCTCATTACCTACAGATATATTCACCTATAAGTTGCTTCTCTTTCTATCGCGTAACTCTTATACCTTCTGACTCGTTAGGGTTGTCTTCTTTAACGACGCGGCGCGTGAGTGAGTTTCGAACTAACGTGCGAGCCGGCCGTGCGGCATCCCACACTGAATTGACCCAGTGAGATGAGCCCGCCGCGTACTTGTAGCTTCATACCTAAACTGCTGAGTGTCCCATCTGTATTCATCTGTGCTAGTACTAGTGCTGTCAGGAAAGAAAAATAAAATACGGTAATTATCTGTTTATACTTTTATTGTAATTATGAGGTAGTCTATCTTTCTAGAGTTGTTTTGTTGTTGAGTTGTTTTTAATGTAACGTCTTACAAATTCTTTCCCTTCTCTGAAGTAAGTACTTACCTATTATAAAATTTTAATGTTGCAAAAATTCTGAATCTTACAATTAATTTTAATAAATATTGTGTCGGAAAACGTTTGCATGGAGGAATAAAGTAAATATTTTGTAGGAGTGTAAGTAGACTATTAGCTGGATTTTGAGTGAACAAACTTTCAAATTTTTTCAAAAAAATTTCACCAAATATTTTGCCACATAACAACTGTTAGTGTTACGATTTAATTTTGATGCCATAGCGAAGGGAGCACAAAATCAAAAATAAAATAAAAACGACGCGTTTGGTCGGCGGCGCGGCGGCGCGGCGGCGCGGGTAGCGTGGCGTCGCGTGATCGCGTCATACGTATCTCGCTGAGCACAATAGACCCAGACTGACTGACAACGTGTAGTTGTCGCGAGCTATAGATATGCACCCGACTGGCGACCGCACAATAGGAATATTGCGTTAGCAAAGATGAGTCTGCAGATTTCTTTATAAATTATTTCATGATTTACTTCCGCTGAACGAAATTTCAGACATAAAACAATTTTAAACAGAAATATTACATAAAATAGCATTTCAAAAATGCTATCTATTCAAAACGATCTGTGTCCCAAGAGTCTGCCCGTGTATAAACTATAAATTACTATATATACCACAATATAACAAAAAAATTAAAACTGTATATTTTGCGGGACCCTAAATAGATTGGGATAAGGGCAGGAGAATGATGATTCCTACATTGTAATATGTTTGTTTTGACCTCCAATATTTTTTTCATCTTTGGATAGTAATAACATGTGCGTTTAGAGATGCGCAGTCGTATTTGAGGGCGCGGGTTGATACCTATGACGACGGCTTATGTACAACTGACGCTCCCGGCAGGCAGTCCTACAGCCCACACACTTGTAACCACCCCCGCATTATGTCCCCTGTCGCCCGCGTGCACCATGCGACTGGCACCAACGAAAAAAATAATGATTACTATAGACCGCTAGAGTAATAAATTGTAATTGTAAGGGTCTGATTTAAGCTGTGGTAGTGGCATTAATGAAACGGGTATAAAATACTCTTTGTGTTTTTTTGCACCCGTTTGATTAATGCCACTTTTGTAGCCTCATAAGTCATAACTGTTAACGAACCGATCTGCCCTCGACCAGAGAAAATGTGTCAACTCAGCCAATCGCAGTCCACTGCTGGACAATTGCCTCTCCAAGGTTGCGCCACAACACCCTGTCCTCCACCTTCCGCATCCAGTCTGCCCCAGCCACTTTCTTCAAGTCATCGGTCCATCTAGCTAGGGGGCGTCCCACACTACGTTTACCGATACGCGGTCTCCACTCTAGGACTCGTCTGCTCCACCGGCCATCGGTCCTTCGACAAACATGACCAGCCCACTGCCACTTCAGTTTGCTTACTTTGAAAGCTATGTCGGTTACTCCGGTTCTTTGTGAAATGAAAAAGTGTGTGCTGTATAGGTTTTCCATTTACAATTTCTTAGTAACAGCCCGGAGTCCGGATTCGAGAAAGTTTAATGGCAATATATTCACATCCCATGAAATGTGGGACCTTTTCGGGAACTAAAGCGTGATGTCATGTAACTGAAAACCTTATACGCGCACATCCAGCTGGATTAAATAGGTACCATAAACTCTAAGTTGATAGGTTTCAAAGACTGTGAGTATGCACCTTGATATCTTTTCATGCAATTTGTATAATCCAGCATGCAATAGTTCTTGAAAGTAAAGAAGACACCATAAGTTGAACGACCGCATACCATTCCAGTTCTGAAAAAAAATACCCTTCATTTTATTCTCTGCTGCAGTAGGGTACAGTAGAACCCGACCATTAGGAGTGATCTCCTTTCTTTAGAAAAGCAGTACCTCTGAACCTTTTTCATCTTCATTAGCTACCTTGTTCCACCCATTGCTGAGTATTAGACCTCTCATCTTTTCTGCCATGCTTCCTGTAGGTGCCTACCATGGTGGCTTGTAATTCAACGTATTCCTTCCATGACGTGAAAGTATGTTCCCTTTGCAAAAAGTAAGCACCCCTCGTATCCTAGGCAAAACAACTAGGGTGTTTTTGCATTTGATTTATTCATCATGATAATATTACCATATAACCATTGACCGATGGGGTGCGAGTGTCTGAGTGTAGACCGCGAATAAGCGAACGTAAGGTAGGACATCCTCAGGCTAGGTAGAGCGACGGTCTTCGCAGGGTGGCTGGTACCAGCTGGAGAAAGACCTGGCATGAGAGTTGCCAGAAATCGAGTTCAATGGCGTGGATTTTGAGAGTCCTGTGACCAGCAATGGACTGCTATAGGCTGATGATGATGATAAAATAAATGCTTTAGGTTATAAAATTATATGTAATGTCGAATTCTGTGAAATCAAAAACACACGAAGCTTGGATTTTCTTGGATCGCTTGGATTTTACTTACTTACTTTTTGTAAATGGTTCACACTGTCATATCCTGGTAGGAAGCGTTGAATTACAAGTTACCCTGTATACATTATAAAAGCTTTACGCACGCGACTTGGCCCGGGTGGAGGTCGGAAAAGAAAACCTTAGTTTAAGAATCTTCTCCATGAAAAATTTTAATTATAATATGTCAATATCTCAATATTGATTTGAAAGAAGAAATATTTGATAGTGTAACTAACTTACTGGTAGGCTCTCAAACAGTTAAGGGCCAGGTAGTCACAAGGATCTAACGCAGATCGGAAAAACACTGTGGTGCGCTTGCGTTTGGTTTTGGTTTTCAATTTTGTTGTGAATCTGTAGGCAATTGGAACATGAATGATTATTAGGTAATAATACTCGTATATATGTGTATATATATATAATACTTATATTTAGGTATTTTTTTAGGCTCTAAGATCAAAAACGCTTATTGAGCGAAAAATAACAGACACAAGTGTAAAGATGAGTTACCCCTACACAAACAGTACCTGTGTTCATACTCAAACAGACCAGCCGATCTATTCTGTAAAAATCTTGGTAAGATTTTCACACATAGACCGGCTTGTGTCATCGAATTGTAGCTTCATCGTCTGATCATTTTGAACAGTCTGTTTGTCTTGAATATTTTTGACGCTTAGTAAACACTATGACACGTACTTGCTTGCTTCTGCTTTAGCTATATTTATGGTTGGACGCGTTATCAATATGTCTTTCAGTTCTTCCATTCGCCGCAGACCCGGACTGGTTTTGTCGCGTATAGGCCATTGTGTATTGTGTATCAATCTTTGTGTAGTGCGCGTTTGTTCCCCGTTAACACGTTCATCGGGTAGTGGCCATTGTGAATTGTGTATCAAACTTTGTGTAGTGCGAGTTTCTTCCCAGTTAACACCTTCATCGGGTAGTGGCCATTGTGAATTGTGTATCAAACTTTGTGTAGTGCGAGTTTCTTCCCAGTTAACACCTTCATCGGGTAGTGGCCATTGTGAATTGTGTATCAAACTTTGTGTAGTGCGAGTTTCTTCCCCGTTAACACCTTCATCGGGTAGTGGCCATTGTGAATTGTGTATCAAACTTTGTGTAGTGCGAGTTTCTTCCCCGTTAACACCTTCATCGGGTAGTGGCCATTGTGAATTGTGTATGAATCTTTGTGTAGTGCGCGTTTGTTCCCCGTTAACACCTTCATCGGGTAGTGGCCATTGTGAATTGTGTATCAAACTTTGTGTAGTGCGAGTTTCTTTTCCGTTAACACCTTCATCGGGTAGTGGCCATTGTGAATTGTGTATGAATCTTTGTGTAGTGCGCGTTTGTTCCCCGTTAACACCTTCATCGGGTAGTGGCCATTGTGAATTGTGTATCAAACTTTGTGTAGTGCGAGTTTCTTCCCCGTTAACACCTTCATCGGGTAGTGGCCATTGTGAATTGTGTATGAATCTTTGTGTAGTGCGCGTTTGTTCTCCGTTAACACCTTCATCGGGTAGTGGCCATTGTGAATTGTGTATCAAACTTTGTGTAGTGCGAGTTTCTTCCCCGTTAACATCTTCATCGGGTAGCGGCCATTGTGAATTGTGTATCAAACTTTGTGTAGTGCGCGTTTGTTCCCCGTTAACACCTTCATCGGGTAGTGGCCCTTGTGTATTGTGTATCAAACTTTGTGCAGTGCGCGTTTCTTCCCCGTTAACACCTTCATCGGGTAGTGGCCATTGTGAATTGTGTATCAAACTTTGTGTAGTGCGAGTTTCTTCCCCGTTAACACCTTCATCGGGTAGTGGCCATTGTGAATTGTGTATCAAACTTTGTGTAGTGCGAGTTTCTTCCCCGTTAACACCTTCATCGGGTAGTGGCCATTGTGAATTGTGTATGAATCTTTGTGTAGTGCGCGTTTGTTCCCCGTTAACACCTTCATCGGGTAGTGGCCATTGTGAATTGTGTATCAAACTTTGTGTAGTGCGAGTTTCTTCCCCGTTAACACCTTCATCGGGTAGTGGCCATTGTGAATTGTGTATCAAACTTTGTGTAGTGCGCGTTAGTTCCCCGTTAACACCTTCATCGGGTAATGGCCCTTGTGTATTGTGTATCAAACTTTGTGTAGTGCGCGTTAGTTCCCCGTTAACACCTTCATCGGGTAATGGCCCTTGTGTATTGTGTATCAAACTTTGTGTAGTGCGCGTTTCTTCCCCGTTAACACCTTCATCGGGTAATGGCCCTTGTGTATAGTGTATCAAACTTTGTGTAATCCGCGTTTCTTCCCCGTAAACATCTTCACCGGGTAGTGCTAAAAAAAAGCAATGTTTCTGTAACATTTGACCTCGTTTCTGTTTCCTTTTTACCCAACTGCATGACTGCAAAGACAGGGTTATGTTTTTCACGCGTACCTTATGTATTATATGGTATTTAATTTCACGGAACAGATAAATTAGGTTGGAAAGGCCCTAGCTCCAATTTTGTATTAGGACCAGTGTCACCGCTTGTCTCCCACTATTTTAATTTCTACACATACGCACTACTATGTTTACAAATACTTCGCACACAACCAAATCACACACACATAAATCTCAGGGCAGTTATTCGTTCGCACACTATCACTAAGCTCCCGTAAACATAGACACTCACACACGCAAAAAAACAATAAAAATTTTCATACACGCTAGTGCTTGATAAAGCAGATATTCTTTATCGATAAATTATCTGATGAATTTATGGGGAAAAATTAAACATGAAATAAATATTAAGAAATATTTATTTTACTTTTATTAATTACAAATAATCGCTGTTCTTGGAATAAAACGTATTTACATGGACATTTTTTGTGGACATTGTTTTCGCGTTTTCTGGTTTGACCTCAAGTAAAAGTTATTCATAATGATGAATTTCCAATAATTCAATTTAACCCTGTATAATTATGTCCCTTTATATCATCGGTCACATTCGTTCAATGATTAATATAATATTTAATTTACTCACTATACGTCCAACCAAAAATATACTATCATTAATTAAATATAAAACAATACAAAAATTATCTTTGTCAAACGTAAATATAAATTTTTCGAGAATTCTATCGATGATTTTATTTAACCACATGGTCACCTCACTATCGATAAACATGCGCCGTGCATCTCGGCCAATCAGGGCAAAGGACGAAACGTCAATGATTGAAGTGTAGAGGACGCAACGCATGCAGTACATTGTAAGCGGACTTGGTCATTGCATTGATTAAGCGAGTACACATCGGGCAATGTATATTTTTTGTAACTTGTTGCAATAATGTTGTTAATGTTTGGAATTTCATAGTGATCAGAATATTTTTATGTTTTTTACAAATAAAATTGTAATTAAATGTTATTTTCGACTTGCCGATGGAAAGATATACCTCTTCGCTCTATACTTGCGGTCTGACTTTTTGTTTTACAAGATATAATTGCACAACATGGCAATTTAAAGCAGAACTCTGTTCTCCGAAGTAGTCCGAAGCGCACTAAACGCAGTGAATGAATGAATCGGTCGAGTTATGATTTTCGAATCATAATTGTGGCGCGCTTGCCACGCCTACATTTCCATTCCAACCTTATTTATCTATTCCGTGTTTAATTTAGTTCAATCTCAGATTTGATGCCACTAACTCCATAAGACTGCTTGAAAAGTGTTGTTTTGAACTTTTTAGCTACGGTCGGGTATGTGGATTTTTTAAATCTTTTTACCGTACGGTACAAGGTTTCACTGCGATCTTTTGTCCTTTTTGGGGCCTCTGAGAAGTCACAAAGACTATCAAGCGTCCGGGTAGCGGATAATAGTTTAGCTATCTATGATCACTCGAAGATACGGTGTCGTTTGAGATAGCAACTACCCAGTACTGCCATTCTATAAAAATCTTACCGTGAAGTGAGTTTAAAGTGAGCTGATCTAGTGTTAGATGGGGTGATAGTTCACTTCACCCAAGTTTTCACGGTAGGATTTTTATAGCATGGATTGGCAACTGGTCTATTCTGTGTAAATCTCACCGTGAAAACCAAAAACCAAACATCACCCAAAATTTGGGTGAAGTGAGCTTGATGTGAACTGTCAATAGTGTCATTCTACCTGATGCTAAGGATTCAGGAGGGTGAGCTCTCGCTACTCACTCCGCGAGCCGTATCGTGCGAGCGACATAAAAAGCTGAGGTTGTAGGGGTTCTTAAGTAATTTCATCCGATTTACCTACTCAGAAACTAGCCTCTTTTGGTGGTGTTGTAATGGAGACATAAAATTAATTGATCCTTGAAATATCTGTAGACTAGTTGGTGGGTTATAGCATAGGAATAGCGGTTATTCACCCACTTAAATTATTTTTATACTCTAGCATATTTATAGGAGCTCGTGGCTAAGTAATAACAGACGCACGGGTCAATCCATCAGGTTAAGATACGCTTGCCGGGGTTGGTCCGTGAATGGGTAACCATCTTTACAAACTGAGACTCCTCCGGGCCTCGAAAAGCACGTTAAACCGTTGATCCCGGCTGTCATTCGTGGATCTTTGACAGTCGTTACGGGTCGTCAGAAGCCAGAAAGTCTGATAACCAGTCTTACCAAGGGGTATCATATTACCCAGTTACTGGGTTGTGGAGATCAGATAGGCAGTCGCTCCATGTAAAATACTGGTATTCAGAAGCATCCGGTTAGACTGGAAGCCGACCCCAACATAATTGGGAAAAAGCTAGGCAGATTCAAACTCTAGCATTATTTATTTTAAAACCGAAAATATAAGTAGTCCGATAAGTATCATCCTGATACTATTCCTGAAGGAAAAAGGGGAGGCCTTTGCTCAGTAAAGGGACAAAATGTAGGCTAATAAAAAAAATAGATATTAGGGAAAAGCAATAAATAAATGCTAAAACGCTGATGCAAAACTTAATGGGGCCCCTGGACGGTCAAACATTCTTGACAAGCATGCTTGATGAGGCTTAGTGCAACGTCAAGCATGATCAAGCACATAGTTTGCTTGTAAGCACATAAAGCCTAGTTCTAAACGATCAAAATTGCTTGACAAATATGAAACATTCAAGTTCGTAATTATGTGGTCAAGTGCAAGGTTGTCACATAGGTACCTAAAATAAAATTAAATAAGAACAATACTTACTTATAAACACTGTTCCTAGGAGAAATATAAACATTGTCTTTCCACAGTGAAACATGTTTTTCGTTCTAATATTCTGGGTTTTTAAAAACACTTAGGAGGAGAATTATGTTTGAAACTGTAAGCAATGTTGAAACATATTCTACGTTATGTTAGGTACATGATAATAAATAACTACACGAAAATTAAAAGTATCGATTATTATTATCTACCTACAATTTAATATTTTATTAATTTTCTTTATTTTAATATCGATATATAAAATCTACTACAACAATTTAAAAACATCACTTTAAAATTTAATTAGGTGTAAACGTATTCACAGAAAAAATAATCACAACAACACGTCAAATAACCCACCCCTAACTGTTCCTCGTGCAAAGGTACACTTGCAGCATTGCCACGTTGTATGGCAATGGCTAACCTTTGCACCAAGAACGAGCCGGAGCGGGAGTCACCCGTTTTCTCAACAATTTAATTGTCATAAAATGTAGATTGGAATAAGGTCTTATTGCTCATGAACTATTCTTGGATTTGATTTAATTGAAAAAGTTATTTACCGTGAAATAAGACCGCTTTTTGAAAATATGCTTTTAAATAGAAACTATTAAACAGTATTATTAAAAAAAAAATTCAAACAATCTTTTATTATTCTAGATATCGTCTAGGACCAGAGCCCTTGTTAAGATGAATCAAACGAGCCCAAACTCGATAGGGTTGCGTCGTTTTATTACTGAGTTCTTGTAGCCACCTTCGGGCTCCATAATCGGATCAGCTTGATGATACCAAAATATTGCATTGTCACCAATTTTACATACGTATGCCAAATTTCAGTTCAATCGAAAACCGGGAAGTGGGTTAAATTTAACTTGCAAATTTCGAAGATAACTTACATACCATCGCCTTAGAGTGAAAACCTCGGGAATGCATTTTTGATCAAATTAATTTTATTGCGTTTCTATGAAGGAAACCTCGCAACGCACATCCTGATCTGAGTAATTTGTTCATTCGATACTCGTTGTGTCTTCCATATTAATTGATAAAAAAACATAAAAGACGCCATACAAAAAATTTACAGCACGCAGTTTTTTCTTTCTCCTGAAAAGTTAATTCTTTTACACTTACGAGGTTTTCACTCTAAGGCGTCGATACAAACATTGCAAGTTAAATAAAAGCATACAAAAAGGAATTGTATCAAATCATTTATTTGAATGACACAGGTTTAAAGGACGAAGAAGACTTGGATTAGGTACACTGTACTATATACAGGGTTATTGGTAAAACACCAACAACCTCTGCAGGGGGAAAAATATCAGCTGTTCAGTACATTAATCTACATCAAAAATCAATCTGCCTAGCCTTTGCCCAAATATGTTGGGGTCGGCTTCCAGTCTAACCGGGTGCAGCTGAATACCAATATTTTACATGGAGCGACTGTCTATCTGCCCTCCACAACCCAGTAACTGGGTAATACGATACCCCTTGGTAAGGCTAGTTGTCTGATTTTCAGGCTTCCCTGTAAAGACTGTCAAAGATTCACAAATGACAACCGGGACCAACGGCTTAGCGTGCTTTCCGAGGCACGGAGGAGTCTCCGTATGTAAAGATGGTCACCCATCCACGGATCAACCCCGGCAAGCGTAGCTTAACCTAATGGATCGACCCGTGCGCCTGTTATTACTTAGCCACGAGCTCCTCCATTTATCTACATCAAACACGCCAAAATGTAGGGAGCAGCAGATTTTTTTTTCGCGATTTCAAGTTTGGTACCTTATTAAAAGTTGTTCATAATGATGAGTAAAATGTCTATATAAAAATAATACATTTTTAACATATAATAACAGTCTGTATTAGGTACACAGGACATAGCTTGCAGAGTAAGCAAGCTGAAGTGGCAGTGGCCATGCTATGTTTGTCAAATGACCGATGGCCGGTGGAGCAGACGAGTCCTGGAGTGGAGACCGCTTATCGGCAAATATAGTGTGGGACGCCCGCTAACTAGATGGACCGACGACCTTAGAAAGTTGGCTGGGACAGACTGGATGCGGGAGGCGGAGGACAGGGTGTTGTGGCGCAGCCTGGGAGAGGCCTAAGTCCAGCAGTGGACTGCGATAGGTTGAGGTGATTGCGCAGGTACAGAACAGTCACCAATTTATTTCCTGTCTTGCTGAAACAGTTTGTTTTGTACCTACTGAGACAGTTCTGGAACTGGTTCAAGGAACTGTCTCAGTAGGTACAAAACAAACTGTTTCAGCAAGACAGGAACTCACAGACAGGGACACAGACAGGACAGGGACAGGGTTCAAATGTAAATAATTAAGTGGTGTTTAATTTATGTCAAAATCTTTAGCACATGTCTGGTTCTATTGGCGTGTGGCCAAAATCGGAACTAACGCCGCCATATTGTTTTTTTAATACATTTCATAGAACAATATTGCACAAATATTGACCAACAGCGCCACCCTGTCAAGGTCATTCAAGTGCCAAAAGATCCCTGTAGCAGTATACGGTCGTACTCGAATTTCTACAGGCCACACAGCAAACATAATTATTAAGGGGGATGCGCTAAGGTAGCCCGCGAAATTCAAATGTTCTTACGTTTTTTGCAATTTGCAAGTAAGTATTAGGTTATATGTTGATCTAAATATGATTCGCGGCCGTATCATCAATCTCCTGATTTCATAAAATCATGAGATTTGAGGTCAATTCTAACTTTTGGAGTTTTAGTGCTGATTCTAATGATTATAATTCTGTAAAACCATATTAGTTATGGGCGCTGATCATATTTTAATCAACATACAACCTGACACTGACCTGCAAATTGCGAAAAACGTAAGAATATTTGAATTTAGCGGGCTACTTTTATAAAAGTGTGAATTCCATGGACATCTGAGTTTTTTGCTTCTGCCTTAGTTAATCTCGAATAATGACAGGTGCTTGTAAGGAAAAAAAATTGAGAATATGAATACTTACGCGTATAATGTGACATAACACGCTGAAACACGCAGCCGTGGAAACAATTTGCCATACTGTTCATTAATTTTACTTTAAAATAAGTTTCATGAAAGCTGTTTTGTATAAAAACCCGTTTTGTGTAAACCTAGGTAGTTCTAATATTCTTAGTTTTTAAATACCAGTGTTTTTAAAAACTAAGAATATTAGAACTATAGTTTTCTCCAGTGTTATTGAGAATAATATTTGAAACTATAAACAATGTCGAAAGACATTCTTCATTATTGTAGCTGCACAGGATAATAACTACAGGAAAATTAAAAGTATCATAGTAAAAAATTATCGAGTTATTATCTACCTACAATATAATTGTCATAAAATGTTGATTGAAATAAGGTCTTATCGCTCATGAATTTACCGTTAAATTCGACGGCTTTTTGAAAATGTATTTTTAAATAAAAATCAAAATTTTATCAAATAATTTATTTGCCTAACACAGGTATATATGATCCAGAAGACTTGGATTAGATACACTGTCCTGATGCAATGTACTGATATGACGACATGTGAAAACATCGCGATTTATGTGCTATAATTATCTAAGTTAAATATTAATGTAATAACACTTAGACATTAAGGAAATTCTCTAAATGATGGTGAAAACCATATCAAAATCTAATGTGTTGTTTATAAAAACTAAGCGGTCATAGGCAGTCATACAAAGTGACTTTAATACCGTTTTGAGTCGTTCTTAATGATGATTACAATGATTCCTTTTCAGGTTCTCAGTTATTCCAATTAGATACACTTTGTAGAGCTAAATAAATAAAAAAAAAAACATATTAAATATTCATATCAAATAAAATAAAAAAAATTATCAAAAAAAAAAAACATAAAAAATAACATACAAAATAAATATCAAATATTATATAATAAAAAACAAATATCAAAAATAATAATAATAATATCTGTTCATATTAAATATTATACAAAATTGTAGCGCACATAATCCGTGCGTATTTATCCTTTTGTTGAGTAGCGAACGTCTCTTCAACAGTGTTATGGCAATCTATTCGAATATTATATTATGTAAAAACTCACAAAACAATTGCTATATTATGCTATATTAATTATGATATATTTGATGTTCCTCAAAGTGCAACACATTTTTGTTTAGGTTAAAATGTACATAGTTCTAGTAAGATTAATAATAATAATATAATCGTACAAATCTAAAAACTTTTTCCTAAAAACAAAAATTTATATTCAAGAGCCACAAAAATACACTTAAAATATACATTGTGTGGAGTAATCGTCGCTCGTGAATCCACTGAAATGCGTCGAGTTATTCCTTATCATTGCTAATACTTACAAATGTTAAAATAGAATCGTAACGTCACCGTCAATCAATATGAGAATAGGTACAGTCAGTATGTCATGAGGTCCCACCACTAGACATGCCCAGTCTTATTAACGCCGTAAAGACGCATATCTCTTTGCCGAGAATAAAAAAAAAAAAACATTCACCTCCGAATAGAGATGGTGTGAAGGTGTGAATAGAGGCATTGAACCAATTTGGACTAAGTATAGGTACAAGTTATCTGTGGCAATTTTTATTCCCGCACACGTGTTGGAAAATGAAAAATCGCACGCGTGTGAAATACATTGCATTGTGAACCTAATCACAGTGCGATATGAACCAGTTTTCGAGGAAGTGAAAACACTTTTCTTCTATGGGTCCTCCTTTAATTTTTAATTTAATTTTATTTTTATGAAAATACTAAATGAACAAAATTTTTCATCTTAAAAACATAAGTTTTTTTTTCATCCTAACAATCGCAAAGATAATAATGATACTGTGAATTACAAATTTATTTTTTGCAGTTGCAGAAAACTGCCCATATTTAAACAAAATACTTTGTGAATCGGCGTTTTTTCAGATGGTACATGATATACCGAAGTTTCAAATTCCTAACTTGTTTAATTGTTGCGATAGAGCTCGTACAGAAATGGTCTAAAACTGTCAATTTTTATTAATTTTCCCTATATATTAATTAGTTAGTTTTCGAAGATAAAAAAAAATAGTAAAAATTATGTTCGTACTCTACTAGATGCGCTCTAGTTTACGACACCATGCAAGGGTAAGAAAAAAAATCTAAATCAAAAGTTTATCGTATGGGGACCCCCTATTTTTAACTTTATTTAATTTTTATTATTTGTTGTTAAAGCGGTAATAGAAATATACAATGTAGGAAAATTTTAACTGTTTACCTATCGTAATAGGTAAACTTGACAGATAAACTGTCGGACAGCGGAGGCTATAGCTTTTCTTCAATAAACATTTTTTATTTTTATTTAATAGGGTTCCGTTTGACACCCTTCAGGTACAGAACCCCAAAAATAGACTTATACTTTAACTATGACACTGTAAAGCGGTGTTAGCGGAGTTTTTAGGCGTCTATTTTCTTGTTGAAAATTTTAAAATGCTAACTTTTTCCAGTTTTGTCCATTTAGAATATTTATCTATAATTTATTAATTTATATCTGTAAATTTTATGGTGTGCATAATACAGAGTCAATCTACCTAGCCTTTTCCCAACTATGTTGGGGTCGGCTTCCAGTCTAACCGGATGCAGCTGAATACCATTATTTTACATGGAGCGACTGCCTATCTGACCTCCACAACCCATTAACTGGGTAATACGATACCCCTTGGTAAGACTGATTGTCAGACTTTCGGGCTTCTGACGACCCGTAACGACTGTCAAAGATCCACGAATGACAGCCGGGACCAACGTCTTAACGTGCTTTCGGAGGCACGGAGGAGTCGGTATGTAAAGATGGTCACCCATCCACGGACCAACCCCGGCAAGCGTAGCTTAACCTGATGGATCGACCCGTGCGGCTGTTATTACTTAGCCACGTGTATAATACACAGTATTCTATCTTTAAAAATACATCTATACTTATTATAAAATAAGGTCGCTTCGTGTCTGGCTGTGTGAACGCAATTTTCTTCTAAACTACGCAAAAGATTTTGATGCGGTTTTCACTATCATTTAGAGAATTTATTTGGGAAGGTTTTTATGTATAATACATTAATATTTAACTTATATATAATATAGAAATCTTCATGTTTTGTAGAGTTGTAAAACCGTGCGAAGCAGGACCGGGACGCTAGTTTATAATAAAACAAAGTCAGTTTTGGTGTCTGCCTTGTGATCGCGTTGTTCTTCTAAACTACGAAACGGATTATGATACAATTTTCATCATGGCCAGAGGCTTAGCATTGCCATACAACGTGGCAATGCCGCCAGTCGACAACGATGCGGAGGAATTTTTCGATGCCATGTTTTAGTTTTTTAATAGTTTTAGTTATGTTAGGATATCATTTTGTTATTTTTAGGTTTTCTTTATATTACATTTAAATAAAGATTTTCATCATAATTTAAAGAACTTATTCCAGAAGGTGTTTATGTATAAAACATTACACTTAAACTTACATGCGAAATTTTGACGTTTTGTCAAGTCGAAAAAACCATGCGAAACAGGAGCAGGTCGCTAGTTATAAATAATTGACACCGAACAATGGTAAATTGCATCTATATTTTAAAATATATACTAATTGTTAGGTATAATACGGCCGATGAATTATGACCGGCCCGAACTTTGCGCAGATAACTGCGAAATAACATTTTTAAGGAAACAAATCGACGCTGGAAAGCGATTTTGTCGTATCTCGAAAAATGCCAACTTTTTTTTTGCTTCATTGAAATCAGAAAAAAATACTGCGTCGGACGGTCTGAGCAACGATTTCCTACGATATTTTTTTTATAGGATACTACGTCGTGTCACGACTTTTCCTAAACTTTTTTGTTAAAACATACATATTTTTAAATTTAAAATAGATACAGCAAAATCGACTACCATACAAAAAACAACGACCATACAAAATTAATTTACGATTTTGTTGTAACTTTGAATTTTAAAGCTACTTCGTTGTGCCATATGTTACAACTACCAAGATAAAATTTGCTGCTTGAAATTTAAATCCCAATTGCTGTAACTACTATAAAACGCATGTTAGACTAACTTATTTGTGGCATCTGATAAATTTTATTATAAGAAATACGTGTTCCAAAAATTACCTGTCTGATTTAGCTAGTTTACGAGTTACGAATTTTTGAAATAGTTGTTTGGCTCTGGTTCAACTTCAACTTTTCGAGATACTACAAGATCTTCTTGCGTCGAATTGGCGACATGAAGCGAATTTGAGTTAGTGTACATGCGTGAAAATTCGGAGAGCCTATGTTCAGACTGGCCATTATGCATCGGCCGCCTTGTATGTTCCACAGTACCGACTACCAGATGAACTATCTATTGTATAAATTAACTGGAACTTGTCCGGGTGGCGAAACAGGCCCTTTGGTCAGCTCAGACTATTACCATTCCCATTCCTGATCATCAAGAACGATGTCTGTATCCAAAAAGTGATCATGTTCATATATGTCGTCTGAAAGAAAAAAAAAGGTCCCATTGTAAGTAAAAATTGTTCATAATGCAAATTAATTTTAGGGTAAACAAAAGCTAAGGACCATCATTATCATCATTTCAGCTGAAAGACATCCAATGTTGATATGTTCAACATTGGATGTCTCCCTCAAGCATCGCCACATCGAGCAGTTCTGTGCTTCTCGCATCCAGCGGATTCCTACGACCTTCACCCATCGGTCCACGGTTATGAGAGGCCTTCCATTGCTACGTTTTCCGGTATACGGTTGCCATTCAAGAATCTTTCGAGCCCATCGGCCATTTATTCTGCGGGCAATGTCCACTGCCATAAGTACATAAGTACATAAGTTTGGCAATTCTTCGGGCTTTTTACCTTGGTGCTCTTACGGATCTCTTTATATCTGATTCGATCACGTAGGGGAACTTCAAGAATAGCCCTCTCCATTGTCCTTTGGATGACTTTTGCTTTCTAATGAGGCCCATTGTGAGCGACCACGTTTCATAGGTCATCAGCAACACGCACTAGTCAATTACTTTCATCTTGAGACAATGCGTTAAGTGGGAAAAAAAGATGTTGCGTAGCTTCCCGAACGCTGCCCAGCCAAGTCAGATTCGACGATTGAACTCTTTCTCGAACTTGGACCTACCTAACTGGATACATAGTTTGTCGCAGGTAAACATAATCGTCGACAACTTCAAGTGTAGAGTCCCCGATCGTCATGAGGGTAGGTGTTATATGGGCATTTGACATGACCTTCTGACCTTCGTTTTGTCCATGTACATTTTAAGACCCACTCTTTCGGGCGCTCTGCTGAGGTCACCAAGCATTGTACAAAGGTCCTCCATAGTCTCAGCCATGACTACTATATTGTCGGAAAACCGGAGATGAATGATGTACTCGCCATTGATGCCAACCCACGTTCTCGAAAATGGCTCTAACGATTTCAATAAAAGTTGCAATATAGGGGTTTACGAGGGCAAAAAATCGATCTAGCTAGATCTCATTTCTGGGAAAATTCGTTTTCTCTATTTTTACCCGAGCCATAATACTTACGTATGTATTCTGTTAACTCCTTTGGTTCGTAACATTCACCCATGTGCATGACTTGCCAAACTGTAAAATTAAGAAAATAATTTATGTAATCTTCAATTATGTATATACGAGTACAAGGATTAATCTATATAAAACGATTGCTCAGGTGCGTTGATGTGTGAGATAGAGTTTATTTATTTGTCCGAAACATGCGTATGCACACACAAAGCATGCAATATGTTAACATTGCAGAAATGATCAGTCATGTTTTACCTTAACGGCGTACAATTAAGTATTATAATAACATTTGATTAGTTATTTAATTTATCGTAACTATTATAAATAATAGTTAAAATTAAGTACGATATATAATGTATAGTATAATAGTTACGATATACAAGACGAGAAGAGTTTCATGAACGGAGTGTATTAGCATTGAGGCGGCTGCGACGCCTGATGAAACGGTTGCTACCACGAGCAGTACAGCAAAAACAGCACAAAGATACAATCTTCGTGAGCGCAAGCCTGTAATATATTATAATGCTATTCCGCGCAAATTGATGACGATCCAATAACAGTTGAGGAAGCATTGGCAAGGCCTGATTCTAACTTATGGCAAATGCTATGGATGATGAACTAAAATCATTGAACAAGAATCAGACGTGGTCACTGGTAGACTTACCACGTGATAAAATGTTAACACATTGCAAATGAGTCTTCAAAATTAAGCGACGTGACGATAAAGTCCACGTCTTTAGGTCTCTTAGATTAAAAAATTTGCATTTGATTGAACATATCCCATTTCAGCCGATTAAAAAAATAAGATGACTGCCATTTGCGGGGTGTTTGGGTTAGGAGTATTTATAAAAGTGCATTTATCGATAACAATGAGTACATAATATGCCCTTAAAGTATCTTATTGGTAACCGTTCTCCAAACACACTGTATAAAGATAGTTAAGAAAATCACAATCTACTGTTATATAATTTTAGTGACAGCCGTACGTCAAGAATAATCTCTAATCAGTGTATCAATGTTGTGCCATTAGGTGGTATGTGAAGGAACGCAGTCGTTAAAACAAAAAATGAAGTGTTCCGTAGTTGAGGAGAATTTATTCCAAAAACAAACTTAACATTGTAATCCCAAAAAAAAAATTATGTGTTAAAATTACAAATTAACAATTTTCGGAGTTTTTTTTTACTTGAGCTGTGAGACCTTGATACTCGCCAAATTTCATGATTCTAGACAACGGGAAGTACCTACCCTATGGTTTTGATTTATTTATTTATTTATTTATTTATTGGACAACCAACAAAGCATACACTAAAAAAAATACATGTTAAAATAGCGATGTTATTATCACATATCTTAGTGTAGCCTTAATTAAAGGCTGACACTTGCGAGTATCAAAATATATCGTAGAAATGGCCGTATTTTTTTAATAATAATAATAATATATCATTTATTTCGGGTAACAATGACCCATAACATAAATATACCTTATAGACTATAAAATTAAAACCAGAAAATATTAATAAAACTATAATGCGTTGACTTAGAAGCTTAATTGGTTTAGAACTCCAAGGGACCATAGATTTCATATTAATTTCAACTTGATACCTCCAGGCGTTCCTGAGATAAAGGGTCTTGACATACTGACAGACAGACAGACGGACAACGAAGTGATCCTATAAGGGTTCCGTTTTTTCCTTTTGAGGTACGGAACCCTAAAAACTTCGCAAGCAATGGGAAATTAATTCTGAAGGCCGCGGGTGTCGACCTCAGGACGAGCTGCTTCTCGCACGGACAATTGTACGTCACTTGCTCTCTATCACCAGACTAACTCTCTTTATATTTTGGCTGCTGAGACCAAAACTACAAACATAGTACAGAGGGAAGTTTTATAAAAGTTTGGCTGTTATTTTAGTTTAATGTGGTGTGGTGTGGTGTGTGGTGGTTCCACGCGAACGCAATAGCGGGCATAAGCTAGTGTGTATTATTGATTTTACTGTCGAGATCCGATCTATTATTTAATTCTGCTACATGACAGTGATTACAGGCAACTGTTCCATGAGTGAAGAATAAAAAGGCCTAAGGCCAGAAATAATATGTGTACGCACCTTCATATCTCTCTCGACAATTGACATAATCCAACATACAATAATTCTCAAAAGTCTGATATCTGTAGTACATTGTTCTGCCGCATAATCTTCCAGTCCTGAAATAAAGCATTTCATTTAAATCATACGTAATATTATAGTCGTCCTCGAAATTGCTTAACCACTTATGGCAAAAACTCTCAGTAAATTGAAACTTCTTTAGCGTTGAAACTATATAACTGGTAATTTTATATTGTTTCACAATTCGGGCAGAATGTTATAACTTACATACAGGTAAATTTAAAGATACACATAACACTGCATGCCATATAATAGTGAACACAGCATGCACAATGTGTGAGCTAGTTAAAATGAATTTTATATAAGCCTTTAAATAATATGCTGGACTCATAGACATAATATCAGTCATTAAGGATCGTCAGAAGTCGAAAAGTCTGACAACCAGTCTTACCAAGGGGTATCGTATTACCCAGTTACTGGGTTGTGGAGGTCAGATAGCCGTCGCTCCGTGTAAAATACTGGTATTTAGCTGCATCCGGTTAGACTGGAAGTCAACCCCAACATAGTTGGGAAAAGGCTAGGCAGATTGATTGTTAGGTGTAAAATAAATTATAGAAATATATTGTATTGTACAGTCAGCGTCAAAAATATCGAGACAAACACACTGTTATTGTGTACTGTTCTCATGTTATGTGGATAATATGGTTTATGAGCTATGCTCGAAATTTGCATGATATTATTCCTCCAGCTTACGGATTAGAGAATATGATTGGTATCCCCACGAGAGGTCCGGCTACCACAATCAGCGAAACCAAACTGGACTTGTCAACATATAATACGCGTACGCTCCAGTTACCGGCGAGAACTAAACTCGAGGAAGAATTGAGCAGGTTACGATAGGGTATAGTAGGGTTATCTGAAGTCCGAAGAGAGAACGAGGGCTCGATAATCTTAAAATCCGGGAACATGCTTTATTTTCGGGAGGCATATGCATAGAGGGAGATATTAGGTCTTTACCTATGAAATTGCCGTTCTGCAGTACTGGCCATTTCAAATCAAAATAATTATTGTTTGGCTAAGAATTCTAATTTCAAATTAATTTTATTTTAAAAACATGGATTTTTTTTTCCAAAAGTAGTCATTTGTTTATTGATTAGTGTTACATTTTCATCGCATTTCAATGTTTTTCGTCATCATGGATACGTTAAAAATTCGAGTAATTATGGAATATGAGTACCGTCGTGGCAGCAACGCGGCACAAGCGGCACGCAACATCAACGACGTTTACGGAGCTAATACTACAAACCAACGCACCACTTGTTATTGGTTTGCTCGCTTCCGTTCTGGAAATTTCGACCTGAAAAATTAACCTCGCGGTCGTCCGAAGACTTTGGTCGACAATGACGAATTAAAGGCGATTGTGGAAGCTGATGATACACAATCTACGGCTGAATTAGCAGCAGCTTTCGACGTTAGCGTCAAAACAATATTGGTCCATTTGCGTCAAATTGGCAAGGTAAAAAAGCTTGACAAATGGGTGCCCCACGAACTCAATGATCGCCAGCGCGAAGTACGCATCGAGACGTGCCTTGCACTGCTCAACAGACACACAAATGAAGGAATTTTGAACCGCATTGTTACCTGCGATGAAAAATGGGTTCTGTTTGATAACCGCAAGCGCTCAGCAAGTTGGTTGGATCCTGGCTCAGCACCTAAACAATGCCCTAAACGAAAACTTACCCCTAGAAAAGTGATGGTCACTGTTTGGTGGTCTAGCGCCGGTGTGATTCATCACAGCTTCTTACCAAACGGGGTGAGCATTACTTCAGATGTGTACTGTGAAGAACTGAACACAATGATGGAGAAGCTGGCACATCTCCAACCAGAATTGGTCAATCGCTCGTCTCAGCTGCTCCTGCACGACAACGCGCGACCTCATACTGCACAGCAGACGGTCTCCAAGTTGCAAGAACTGGGGTTGGAAGCTCTCCGTCATCCGCCCTACTCACCAGACCTTGCGCCTACAGACTACTACTTTTTCCAGAATTTGGATAACTTCTTGGCGGGAAAAAAATTCAATACCCGAGAGGCAGTACAAAATGCCTTTGAAGAATTTGTTGCCTCCCGTCCAGTTGATTTCTTTAAGAAGGACATCAATAAACTGCCACTACGTTGGCAAAGATGCATTGATTGCATGGGTGATTACTTCGATTAATACAAATAAAAAATGCATGAAAAAAATTCGTTTAAATTTTTTCATACAAAACGGCAATTTCATAGGTAAAGACCTATTATATTACATATATAAAATACGCCTTTAGTTTTGTTATATTTTACACTTAAAAAAAATCTCCAAATACCTAAGTTAAAAATGGGCTTTTTCATTTAAAAAGACAATTTTTGAACTCAAATTAAACTAAGGACAATGGTCCTACATTTTCGGTGCCATGAAATGCTTAGGCGGAAAAGTTGTAACGGAATATAGCAAATTTTTTTTTGGCATTTGGAGCATAATGGATAACGTCATGTCTTTACATAGGAAGGGTACATACAAAACAAACATTATCTTTGGCTGCAAACGATTTAATCAGGCTTTAATAAGACTGCGAATACGGCGTATACATTGTGACTAAAATGTATAAAATAAGAATAAATAATTTAAACAATTAAAAAACACGACTGCCCTGCCAAAAAACGAACTAAAACGTAAATTACAAAATGTAATCCCTGACTAAACAGATAAATAAAATTGTCATTGCAGTCGGGGGATCTCTTAGATTAAAATGTGTTCCACAAAATGGTCACAAGTTAACGTTTGCTAATAGCTCGTTTTTGTTATATAGTGTAGTAATCTGTGGAAAATGTTGTGGGTAGTATAAGTTTTAATTTTAAGACAACACTATTTATGCTTAGTATACTACTGTTTGTTTTCCCAAATGAACTAAATAAATAAATATAAAATACCTACCTGAATGTACATACCTACTTCCTCCGACGGGCTCGTTCACAAAACGATTTATTACTACTACAATCCAATCAGCCTAGCCTATTTTCAACTATGTTGGGGTTGGCATCCAGTCTAACAGGATGCAGCTGAATACCAGTATTTTACATGGAGCGACTGCTTATCTGACCTCCACAACCCAGTTACTGGAACACGATACCCCTTGGTAAGATTGGTTGTCAGACTTTCGACCGTCACTGAAGACCCGTAACTACTGTCAAAGATCCAAGAATGACAGCAGGGACCAACGGCTTAACGTGCTTTCCGAGGCACGGAGGGGTCTTGTTATGTCAAAATGGTCATCCACGGACCAAGCACAGCAAGTGTAGCTTAACCTGATCGAACGACCCGTACGGATGTTAATACTTAGCCACAAGCCCCTTCTTATAACTACTACAATTAAAATCTAAAATCCTACTATTAGGGTAATTTGTATTACTTGTAAGTCCTGTGGCAATGTTGTGCAATGAACTCGCATTGCTCCTCAAAAGTTTCTCGTAAAGGAGCCGTCCGCCTTCCTGTTTCACGTGTCGTCTTTTTGGTTTTGAATCTGCTAACGGGAAATTTATAAATATTAATATTTATATATTTACAGTAAAATATCGTACTTATAAATATATTATGAAAAATCGCGGTATTGCCGTGTGAACGGGCCTTTAAACAGAAAAAAAAAATGTAATAGTGGGACCATTCGACTTTTTTATTTTTTTATTATTTATCAAAACAGCGAAATATTTGACAGCTATCTGCACCGTTTCCAACTTTCAGGACGCACCCCGACAGTTATACTTAAAATTTTTTCGATCGTATTTTTTTCATCATTTTATTATCAGCGCGTATAACGATATTTTCTTTCCAACCTTTCTGTTTGGCCTATTAGTCTCCGGTAGTTGACCAACCATGTAGAGAACGACGTTTGAGTTACCGTAGAATCGCAGGTCAACACTACCAACAAAGACATAATTTAAAAGATCAACACGTATGCAGCGCGTCCAGTGAAATAAAAAAATACAAAAACATTTATTTTAACAAAACATTGTGTTGTACATAAATTGAGGCAGTCCCAGTAAGTTACAATAGTACTTGTGTCTGAGCTGTCTCACTCTTCCCTAATAGGTAGCTTAACAATGACATGGCTAATAAGTTACGAGTAAAAAAAAAATAAAAAAAATAAAACATAAATTTAGCAGCTCTCAGCGTGTAAGGTGTGCACGTGAGTGTAAGTGTGTGTGTGGGGGTGTGTCAACAACAATAAAACGGGGAATGTGGCTGATCCTTCGAATTAGAGGCCCTGGCTACTACGAGTATTACAGCTAAAGTGCTAGACTATCTGCTTGCTACAAACATGGCCAGCCGCATAAAATTGTATGACGCACAATTTGCCTTTAGGCCCGGTCTATCAACAGAAACTGCCATTTCATGTCTCAGACTATGCAGTTAGGAAGACAGCGATCAGGGCTTGCTTTCTAAATTTATCGAAGGCATTTGACTTGGTGTCATAATGTTATTTATTTATTCACAAAATTCACAGTTCTTTATCATTCATTGAAAAAAGCTGTGCCGGTCGAAAATGCAGATACATCTTTGCTCAGGTACTGGGTATCAAAACCAGACTAACTGCGTAAAGTGGGCGGGGGTACTATCCGGAGATTACCGATTAAAATGCGGGGTGAGGCAGGGTGGATAACCTCACCTCACCTCTTGACTGCACCACTGACCTGACCCGTCGCAGGGGGACCAAGGGTACCCAGACACGGGGTCGTCTGGCGCGCATGTGCAGGTTTGGTCCCTGGGTTGGTCACGGCGTGTAATGTATTCTGGTGCGCCGGTGATGGGGGTACTTTACAGAGGAGGGTCCAGTAACGGACAACCGTGGCGGGTTTGTGGATGAGTACTAACGCGTGCCCGTGTTACCGCGATAAACAGCAGAGGAGGTTAGGCGAGCCTAACCTAACTAGCTGATTTCTTTTAATATTTAGCAAATCACAGCAATACGCAAATGCTGTTCATAATTGAAGAGTTCCATGTGTGTCCTCGGAGACTCTCGGACTTATGAGGGAAAGACGAGAGTTGCCATCCACACAGCTGTCTTCGTCAGATAAGAGGGCCTTAATCCTAAAAATTAGAAATATGATGCGACACGACCTTCGGTGTTCCAACAACCGCGACATTAAGGTCACAATTGAGCAAAATGGAGGTTCGAAAGTGTTCGCTCAACAATTAGGGAGGTCCCATCTGACGAAACTAAGAACTGCGGATGGCAGAATCGTGACTTCAAACTCCGAGATACTCGAGGAAGTCGAGGATTTCTACGGACACTTATACTCAACGCGGACGGTGAAACCAGCTGAACATAGTACAGATGACCACAGAGCCGAATTAACGCGCCACTACACGGAGGACATCCCGGATGTTGACCTGTGTGAGATTAGGGCGGCTCTCGATCAACTAAAGAACAACAAGGCACCTGGTGATAACGGAATAACGACAGAGCTCCTTAAAGCAGGCGGGGCTCCAGTCATAAGAGAGCTAGCGAGTCTCTTCAACTCCGTCATCCAATAGGGTATAACGCCCGAGGCATGGAGCAGAGGTGTGGTGGTTCTGTTCTTCAAAAAAGATGACAAAACCTTGCTGAAAAACTATAGGTCCATCTCACTTCTGAGCCACGTCTACAAGCTGTTCTCGAGGGTCATCACGAACCGTCTCGCCAGAAGACTTGACGAGTTCCAGCCACCAGAACAAACCGGTTTTCGAAAAGGCTTCAGTACCGTAGACCACATCCATACTGTTCGGCAAATTGTACAGAAAACCGAGGAGTACAACCAGCCGCTGTGTATGGCATTTGTAGACTACGAGAAAGCCTTCAACTCCATCGAAATATGGCCAGTGTAACGAATCTGCTAACCTCGTGGAATAATAGGAAAAATAGACTCGAAACAAAATATAATTTAGAAAATAAAAATAAAAAATACAGAAACTATTTAAAAAAACTTGTCGACTGGTCACCACACAGTCTTTACAACATTGGCCACACTGGCGCTACATTTGCCCACAAGGGAGACTTCTTCATAAGACGCAGATTCAATCTACTGCACTCTACACTCCACAACAGCCCTCAACCACAGCGCACTGCTTCAACTAGGGGTGGATATAGAACAGTCCCACCCCTGAAACCGTCTTACTGAGCAGACACGGACTCCCCCAAGCCTCTTCTCGCTCTCTCCTCCCTCTTTCTCAGAGTTTTTCCAGTCTCTTTTCAGACTCCCTTTCAGTGATTTTTCTTTAGCTCTAGTCTTTCTTTTTCCAAAATCACTTGTCCGTAATCAAAGCTTCGCAAGATTCATCCCATGATAACAAAGACTCACGTTTAAAACGGTACCAGTGTAAAGCGTTATCAGTAAGTAATTCGAACGAATGATCCAATAATTTGTTTGAAGAAATATTTCTAGAAATACTAAATTCCTGAATTATCTGAATAAATGAACGCGGACAAGAGTTTCCGTCGTATTTCATTCGTATTTTATTCGTTTTAATTCGTTAAGGGAATTATTGGGAATAGAGTTTAGAGATTGAGACTGAGTGTCGGGGAGTATAGTATGAAACATCGTCTCATTTGGGCTATTAGGAGTAGAAGAGGGACGATTGACTACTACAGGTTGAGGGTTGATGTCGCTGGAAACAGTTGTTAAAGAATTAAATTTTGATTCTATAGTGAAAACTCTCTTTAGTTTGAGATAATCGGCCATAAATATCAGTATTCATTCAAGAATCAGCGAAGAGGTTCTTGAATGAATACTGATATTTATGGCCGATTCGATGACTGACAAGTGGCATTTTTTGAAAGAAAGACTGAAAAACTGGATCTCTGGAAAAGAAACTGGAGGATCTCTAAAAAATCCGTGTCTACTCAGTAAGACAGTGTCAGGGGTGGGACTGTTCTATACCCACCCCTAATTGAAGCAATATGCTATGGTTGAAAGCTGTTGTGGAATATGGAGTGCAGTAGAATGATTCTGCGTCTCATGAAGAAGTCCCCCTAGTGGGCAAATGTAGCGCCGGTGTGGCCAACGTTGTAGAGACTGCGTGGTGACCAGTCGACAAGTTTTTTTTAATATATTCTGTATTTTTTATTCTATTTTCCCTTTTCTAAATTATATTTTGTTTACGAGTCTATTCCCTTCTTATTTCTTTAGTTGAATAGATTCGTTACAGCAGTTCTGGCCTCTCTGCAACGATGTCGACTTGACTGGCGCTACATTGAAGTGTTGAAGTGTCTGTATGGCGCTGCCACGATGACTGTCCTGAGCAGTCAGAGGGGTGAGACAGGGGGATGTGATATCCCCGAAACTATTCACCAATGCGTTGGAGGACGTCTTCAAGACGCTGGACTGGACTGGACAGGGTATTAACGTGAACGGCGAGTACATCTCACACCTTTGCTTTGCCGAGGACATCGTCATAATAGCAGAGTCGCTGGGACAGTTAGACCAGATGCTGCACAGCCTAAATGGAGCGTCTCAGCGGGTTGGCCTCGGCATGAATTTAAACAAGACGAAAGTCATGTACAATTCACACGTCTTGCCGAGTCCAATCCACATCGAAGGGTTGCTTCTTGAAGTTGTGAAGGAGATGTCTACCTAGGGCAAGTCATCCAGCTCGGTAGACACAACTTTGAGAAAGAAGCCGACAGAAGGATCCAGTTGGGGTTTCCAAACGCTGCCCGCGTTTGGAAAACTTCGTCGAGTCTTTTCATCACCTATCCCGCAATGTTTGAAGACTAAGGTTTTCAACCAGTGCGTCCTGCCCGTTATGACATACGGTGCTGAAACGTGGACACTGACGGTCGGGCTGGCCCACAAATTCAAGGTCGCTTAGCGCATTATGGAGCGGGGTATGCTCGGAGTTTTTTGAAGGATAAAATCAGGAATGAAGTTAGCCGGAAAAGAACCGGAGTAACCGGCATAGCTTTCAAAGTAAGCAAACTGAAGTGGCAGTGGGCTGGCCATGTTTGTCGAAGGACCGATGGCCGGTGGAGCAGACAAGTCCTGGAGTGGAGACCGCGTATCGGTAAGCGTAGTGTAGAACGCCCCCCAACTAGATGGACCGAGGACCTGAAGAAAGTGGCTGGAACAGACTGGATGCAGAAGGCGGAGGACAGGGTGTTGTGGCGCAACCTTGAAGAGGCCTATGTCCAGCAGTGGACTGCAATTGGCTGAGTTGATTGATTGATGTGGTCTTGAAAATCCATGGTCGGTTTATCACTCTTTGGTTTAGGTTAGGTTGCCTAGCTTTTTTTTTTTTGCGTGGAGGTATGCTCACGCATAATGCACTACCACAGGGAGATAGTGCAGTTATGTGGGACTCTAATCTACTAAAACTCCACGGTGTCCTTCTCTGCCACTTATGGCGGAAAACGGACACGCGTTAGCACTCATCCGCAAACCCGCCACGGCTGTCCGTTACCGGACCCTCCTCGTGGAGTACCCCCCATCACTGGCATGCACTGCACCTCGTGCAGTAGGTTGGATTGTCCGATACTGCGTAACTGGATCGAACTTCATACGTCTTCAAATATGTACGTATTACATACTACGTGGATAGTGTGAGGTCCGACTCCAGCTTAAGGCGCAGTACCGACACTGTTGTGCCGACATCGTTGCTGGTTTTCTGTAGTTGACTGTGCGGCTTATCATAGTGTAGACGCGTTTTTAAAATGGAGGAATTCGAAAAAAAATATCTTTTAGAAAATTCTTACCGTAATTTAATACCGTCCGTTTCGTAAAGGAATTTTTCAATATCCATAGTCGTTTAGGTAGATAACAATACTGGCAGAAACACAACAGAATAAAGACAAAATGATTTGATTAAACTATAAATACAGTCAATTTGCGCTTTAGACGCCGGTAGACCGTCAGACTGGCGAGAAATCCCAACAAGATCGGATTGATCGGCTGTTTTCGGGCGTCATCGGACGATGGCGGTTATAGTAGTGTAAGCGCTCCCTTTCATTTACAAAAGTTTGATTTGATCGGCCGAGTTCGGTCAAAAACGTCCGACTAAAGATCAGCCGATATCGGGTTTGGTGTACGCGTACCGTTAGAAGGCGTACGAGGGGCCGACGCCAACTGGCAGAGACCCGTTAGATTTTTGGACCGGCGATTATCCCTGTTCGCACTATGCAAGTGCACCCAAGGACAAGCCTCGGTTGTTGTAGGACTATTGCAGGGTATGGAAACAAATATTTTAGATTATGACTTTGGGTGGCTAAAGTGAACTGAATATCTAGGACTATGGAAAGACTATGGCCCCTGCCTCACCAATGTTTTATATAAAAAACACAGATAAAACGGCAGGGGGTGACTTGCACAACCAACAACGGACCTCCGAAAACGGTGGCTAGCACATAGTGCCGTAACAACAAGGGGGGAACATTTCCTGATGTGCTTATGAAGAGTGGAGAGGTATTCCACGGCTATCTGGATAATACCGGAGGTATGGTCAAGATCCCTACCAGCTACCTATTGGAATACTTCCTTCCTCAGAGCACGTTTGCATTTGTGAATCTCCACTCAAGCCGGCCAATAAAGGCAAAGTGGAAGGGAAAGTGGTGGGAGCTTTGTTCCTCATCAGTGTTCACCCCAACTGTCAATAAAGGCAATCCAGAAGTGAGGAACAACACTTCTCGCGGGAGATAGGTCCGTAGGGTCGCTACTGCCAAGCAGCTCGCCCTGCGGGTTTATGTATCTCTCTTGGTATGGCTCCTCATCCTAGACCTGTTTCAGCAAAGTGAACTCTACCAGCACAGACTTAGAGTTCAGGAACGCGCAAGCTCCACCTCGACGTCATCGTAGAGATACGGCGGCGGTGGGGTTATTATTATTATATATTTATGGAGTCGTTCAGTCCACGTAAAGTTAGTGGGTACAGCTCTAAATAAATTATGCCAGATTATCACTGGTGGAACTGAATGACCTACCTTAAAAGACCAGTTGCACCTCTAATGCATAACCTACTTTCAACCACAATCCGAAGGACTTTAAGTAAATTCATAATCCATTGCTTCATATGTTTGAAAAGTTTGTCTGCTCGACAACGTAAATAATGCAATGAATACTGTTGAATTGTCACAATTAATGGCATTGAAATTGTGAGAGACAACAACTTACATGGTATTTTTAAAATAAAGTGAAACATTAAAAAGTATATCTTTTGTTTTAAAATGTCCATTTTAGTAGCTAATTAACTCTTGGTCTTATTTGAACACTTTTATGTTACTATTTTATTTATACACAAAATGCAATTTATTTTAGAATAAGTACCGCACCATACTAGCTTTTTAAACATGAAAAGAATAAAATAAATGTATTTCTTTAACATCCTCAATGCGGTACATTAAATCTACTTCTATTAAAAAGTTAATTGAATCAATGTTTTATTGGATAACGATTCAATTCTTTTGGTTAGGTAATCTTTATAACATCACTCCTATCACTCTTCGAAGGATTAGGCAGAGATGTACCTTAGTATGTACATCCACATTTCACATTCATCGTCATTTTTCATTCATTTTTTTTTAATTTTTGTTTTCAATTATGCATAAGACCCATGTAATAGGGGGCGTGCCATGAAACCTCACCTCAGTCAGCTCAGCCTATCGCAGTCCACAGGCCTCTCCAAGGTTGCGCCACAACACCCTGTCCTCCGCCTTCCGCATCAACCTGAAGAAAGTGGCTGGGACAGACTGCTGTCCCAGCCACTTTCTTCAGGTTGTCGGTCCATGATTTTTTACATTAGTACATACACCAACGATACACTTCTTTCTGGAATATTCTGTTTTTACTTGGAAAATTGTTTTTGTGAATTGTAAATGTGTGTTTTCTGAAAATAAATTATTATTATGATGTTTATTTATTTTATTTCTTATCTGTTTACATTTTTAAATGATTCTTAAAAAAGAATATAAAAAAAACATTTAAAAATATAAAAAAATAGAGTTCCGCCGGTGTCGGGAGCAGTGTCCAAGCAGTGTCGGTGGTTAGGGCTGTAGAAACAGGAACCTTCTCACAATGCGAGCCGTATCAAGGAGTACTGCCTTCTGAATCAGCAGTGCTATTCTGTATATATAAATTAATATAAATAATTCTGCGTATATAATTAAGCATTTACGCAATTTTATTTATTCGACCTGATCCTATTAGCACGCCGAGCATCAACAGTACCTAAATGAACTTACAAGAAGGTTTTTAACAGTATCTCACATTTCACAAGACATGTCCCTCCCACTCGGTATCACATCTGACATATAGCTGCTCTTATTTAGTGACAAATAGCTCTATTTTCTACGTGACTGCAAGCTCCATACAAATGTAGACTATAAGGACTGAATAACAAGCTTCATTTTGCAAAGTTGATTGTTTTGTAATGCCAGAGAATCCTGTAGTGATTTCGCTTGGAGACATAATTTTGGATTTATTATTATTATTTATTTATTTTAGACTGGAAGCCGACCCTAACATAGTTGGGAAAAGGCTAGGCAGATTTATTTATTAAAATAATTTTGGATTTATGTTTAGAGCTCGCAACTTAGCATCAAGATCTTGGTGTCATCATGGGAAAGTGATGTAAGTACTTAATAAAATAGAGGACCTTGTTAAAAGTCTTTTTAGGGTTCCGTACCTAGAGGGACGCCTTAAGTCTGTCCTCACATTGCATGCGTTATCGTTTGAAAGAACAATGGCAGGTCTCCATACTAAGAATTGTCTGGGATCAAATTGAAGCGCCCCTTAAAAAAAGAATGCTCTTGCCCCGTAAACACTAAAACTGAGTGTTGTAATACCTAATGTTAGGGCAAATAAAAACACACACTTTATTAAACATATTTATTTTATTCCTCATCCTCATCTCGTATTATTATCTCATCAAGGAAACCTGCTGGTGCTGAGATATGTTCTTGATGTCTGGCCCATCCTAGATACCACACTAAGGTCCGCAGCAGCCTACAGTGCGCCGGCCAACTAAACAACTACAGCAATATTCGACTATGCCGGTGCTGCCAGGAATATTATTTTAAATTAAAATGTACACATAATATTGTTTGCACTAGTCACACAGGGTAGTATTTATCAATCCATAAACAGTCCAGGTCGGGAAAAATAAATAGAAAGCCAAATATAAACACAAAACGCAACCGAGATGAAAAACGCGGAAGCATTCTGTAGCGTCTTGACAGTCAACCACAGACAACATGTCACTGTCAAAGACAAAAGTAGTGCTCCACGTTTCGATTCGCTTTTCTTAAGAATCGATAAAACACTGAAACGATCCTGTGATATTTTGAACCATTATTAATTGGATTTAAAAGTAGAAACATTTTTTCATAGATATCGGTTGATTAAAGACAAAATAATAGAACATTTCAACAATTATGTTAAAAACAAAACCAACTCTACAGGGGTCGATCGAACGGTCGATTATCGATAATTCGTTTAATAATTGATACAGATAAATTGCATTCATACTATTTGTACTCACACCACTATTTTAATGGTAACATTTCGAATGTACCTAATTCGAACATCATTTGATAAGCTTTTAAAAACATAAAATAACTCCGGCCTTTACGAGAAGGAGTAAATAATTGAAAAATCGTAGAAAATTAATTAAATTTGATTCATTTAAATAAAATATATGGGCGCCAAAAAAAAGTCCAGACCAAATTCTGCCATGATTCTTTGGTTGTACGAACACCAACTTGATTCTTCAATTACACCCTAAACACAAGTTAAATCTTACTTTGGGTGCCAGAGTTCATCAAAAACACTCTTTTCCATTGTTGAAACGTTGCCTAGTTTCAAGATAAGTGTTAGTGTACAACTGAAGTTAATAAAATTATTTATTATTATTTATTTAATTAGTACGAAGGCACGACTAACTCACATTCAGTGTGAGCACTCTTAAAGTACTGGAACGACTGACATGGACGATCGCACGACCGATATTCATCCGAAAACGCATTCATATTGTCAATCATTCTACACGAGCAGCCTGTGGGTTAATTATACTCGAAAGGCATACAGCGCTCTGCGGGTACAATACAATAACGTCTGCAGGATGTTGTTGCGGTTGCCGCGGTTCTGCAGTGCGTCCGCGATGTTTGCCGAAGCGCGTACGGATGACTTTTACGCAATAAGACGCAAACGTGTGTCGTCGTTGTTGCACAGAGTACGCGGCACCAGCAACGACATTCTGAAGATAATTTCTGGTAAATACCAGTGTCCGCTACACTCGCTCTGGGTAAGTATCGTGGTTGGGATGGTTAAATAAAATATTTTATTTGTAATATAAATGTAAATTAATTACCTACTAATATAATTCATAAGCTGTATGTTGTTATTAACCATAATTAGATCATGTTATCTGACAAATAAATAATTGAATAGTGAGCTCGCTTCATCAATGACATAATAGTATTGAACATAACACACAAAATAGGTACTTTCAATTCTTTCAAAAAAATTAAGAAAGGAAATATTATGTTTATTTGGCACATGTCTTAAGTACACACAGTATATTATAAAAAGCCTTACCTACTAAAGTGGCATAAGTAATTATTATAATAATTCAAGGAGGTCGGAGGTCATTTGAATAATGCTGTCCTTGGAGAGACTAATGCCAAAATTAGCATATTTTCATGCATCTTTAATTTCTTGTATAATGTTTTAATGTTCCGTGCATTTTAAGGTAGTTAGTTTGTTATGGCTGGTTTACACAGTGCGAGTTGCTGAATAGACAGTAGACAGCTGCTCGCACTGTGTACTCGCATGTCAGTAGCGGGCTACTGACAAGGCAAGCCGGGGCTTGCCTTGACTGTTTACACAGTTCGAGCTGCTGACTGGATAGCTGCTCAAACCGTGTACTTGCATGCCAGTAGCCCGGCTTGCCTTGACTGTTTACACAGTGCGAGCTGCTGACTAGACAGCTGCTCGCACCGTGTACTCGCATGCCAGTAGCTCGACTTGCCTTGACTGTTTACGCAGTGCGAGCTGCTGAATAGACAGTAGACAGCTGCTCGCACTGTGTACTCGCATGTCAGTAGCCCGGCTTGCCTCGACTGTTTATTTGACAGTGCGAGCTGCTGACTAGACAGCTGCTCGCACCGTGTACTCGCATGTCAGTAGCTTGGCTTGCCATGGCTGTTTACACAGTGTGAGTTGCTGCACTGCAGCTACTAGGTAGGCCGACTCGCATGCTAGCTCGCAGGAAAACAAATAATGTTGAAGTTACTCGGCTGCCAACTACTATTCAACTCGCCATCGCGAGTAACTCGTATTGAGCTACTCGGTAGACTGACTCACACGCTAGCTCGCACTGTGTAAACTAGCCATTACTGCCAATTAGTTATTCGTGCCTTTAACAAAGCTTGTTTCTTAAGCGTGAAAGGGTTCTTTAGAATAAAAATGCATTTTTTTATAATGTTTTATTGGGGTACTTATTATTATGCTAAGTACTGTGAATTAATTAGGGCTGTGGTGGCTCACTCCCGGTCCTTGAAAGGAAGTATAAATAAAAAAGGACATGGTATATCTGGCAAAACAATGAAATCGTGAAAAAAAAAACCTGCTGTCTCCTACATTTTATCGCGTATAGACCAGATGATATTATTTTCGTGTGGTACAGGCCATAAAACTGAACAACTTTCTCCATGGGACCAACATCGTAATCGAGAAAAAATTATCAGCTGTCCCTTACAAAGCTTCAATACCTACTCGACCCAAATGTATGCGACGGCTGATTATTTTTTCTCGATTACGATGTTGGTCCCATGAAGAAAGTTGTTCACTTTGATGGTCAGACTACACCTTTCTAATACACCCTGTATATTGTGGTGGATACTGACCCAAACTATATTACCCCTCGCAGTATGTCGTACTATTTACTCGACACTCTGTATAACACCGAATATAGTCACTACCAAGCTAGGATGCGTTCTGGAAGCAATTATTGGCACATCAATCTACCCGCTGCATATATTTTTAAATTACAAATAGTGCATCGTTTTTTTTTTGATAAAATTAAATCTAGTTAGAATCAAACTCAGAAAAGCTTCAGCCTACCATAGTTATATAACAAAAGCAGTGGTATATATACACTTCTGGACACATCTATTGGCCCACCTTAGAGTTTAGGTTTCGATGGGCCCTACCGAAATATGATTGCTAGATTGAACAAAAACTGTTGATGCAGTTTTAAACCTGATACATTTTACCATCTTTTTCGATCGTATTGTTTTAAATTTGAATTCAGAATACCATACGACATGGAGCTACGCCTAACAAGTCGGATATGCGCCTTGTTAAAGGCAATTGATTTTTGAATAAAAAACATGTTTTATCAAATAAAGGTTTAATTTAATAACGCGTGTTGCCTCCATGGGCATCTACCACAGCTCTCATACGATTAGGCATAGAGTTTATCAACCGCTCTATGAAATTTTGAGGGATCATCTCCCATTCCTCTTCTATGGCAGTTTTCAACTCCTGCATCGTCTGGGCAACTGGCTGACGAGCCCTAACACGTCTTTTTAGCTCGTCCCACATGTGCTCAATGGGGTTCATGTCTGGGCTTCTGGCTGGCCAGTCCATAACTGTGATGTTCACATCCCGAAGATATTCCCTGACGATGCCGGCCGCATGGGCTCTTGCATTATCATGCATAAAAAGGAAATTTGGGCCCACATAGTCCGCGTATGGTATCACGTGAGGTTCTAAGCACTCACGAATGTACCTTTCAGCATTTAATGTTGGCAGCCGTGGTCCTGTAACAACCTCTAGTTGAGTTTTGCCGCTCGCGGATATACCGCCCCAGACAGTCCATGAGCCACCGCCATAAGCAACCCTCTCTTCAAAGCAGCATTGTGCGGAACGCTCTCCCTTACGTCGGTAGACCTTCTTCCTTCCATCATTGCCATGTAACACAATTTTAGACTCATCAGAAAAGAGTACACGGCTCCAATCTTGCTGTGTCCAATTTAAATGACTGCGTGCGAAATGAAGGCGCGCTGTTCGGTGGGCTCGCGTTAGTTTGGGGCCATTAGCTGGCTTGTGTGGTACCATATCGCGTTCTTTTAACCTTCTCCGAACAGTTCGAGCGCTCACAGATACTCCGTGGAAGTCGCGAAGTTGGTTTTGTATCTCAATGGAGGTAAGGTGACGATTTCTCAAGCTGGTCGTCACGATGAATCGATCCTGCCTTTCAGTTGTGACCCGAGATCGTGGCCTTCCTTGGCGACGAACAAAGCCGCCAGTCTCTAGGTACCTCCGATAAACATTTCGGACCGCAGATCGACTTAAATTAAGTTGAGCACTCACGTTTCTTTGGCTGTGTCCGGCCTGAATAAGTGCCACAGCTTGGGCGGCGACTTCAGGTGAAGTATCCATAGATTATTGATAGAACCTCACCTTAATGTTAAGAATAAGTAATGTTTGTTGCAAAACCAAAGATATCAATCACTTTTTCAAGAATTAAATCCAAGTAAACCAATAAAACCAAGTTTTCTTAGTATTCGATTGTTTGATATCAACAAACAGGCTCCAAATTGTCTTTTGTTTCTTTAAATTCTGTGTTCGAAATTCAAAAAAAGACTATTGAATGAAATTGTGAATGTGCCAGGTTCAAAACTGCATAAAAACTTTTTGCTCGACCTAATATAAAATTTTAGCTAGGACCAAACGAAACTGAAAATACAAGGTGGGCCAAAAGATGTGTCCAGAAGTGTATATACTATAATTATCACTAGTGGGAGTGTATTTATTTAAAACTTTTTTACAAAAAAAAAAACAACCGACTTCCAAAAAAAAAACACTACAAAGTGAAAAATAACTTTAATTTCAGGAGTCGGTGTTTTTGGATCTGTATTTTAGTTTTTGCCACCAACTTCCGAAATTAAAGTTATTTTTAACTTTGTAATGTAAAAAGTTTTTATTTTACACTTTTTAATGGGTCAATTTGTATTAAATTAAATTTGTTTATGTATGTTACAATAGGCTAATGTCAACTTTACAAAATATTGCTTTTCCCGATGCAGGGACGTTAGTTGTTCAGGAATTCTCCTAGTAAGAACCAGGAGAACTGCAGCACCATATGCATTGTGACTAGCATACATTGATTAACAACCACAGCAATAGAATCGCAACCCGAGTTCCGAGGAGCTCGTGGCTAAGTAATAACAGCCGCACGGGTCGATCCATCAGGTTAAGCTACGCTTGCCGGGGTCGGTCCGTGGATCTTTACATACCGAGACTCCTCCGTGCTTCGGAAAGCACTTTAAGCCGTTGGTTCCGGCTGTCATTCGTGGATCTTTGGCAGTCGTTACGGGTCGTCAGAAGCCCGAAAGTCTGACAACCAGCCTTACCAAGGGGTATCGTATTACCCAGTAACTGGGTTGTGGACGTCAAATAGGCAGTCGCTCTATGTAAAATACTGGTATTCAGCTGCACCCGGTTAGACTGGATGCTGACCCTAACATAGTTGGGAAAAGGCTATAGGCAGATGATGAATTGAGTAGTTCCGATGGCCGTCTGTGGTCTTAATCGTCAGTTCAACTTCACCAATATGGTGCTCCCAAGAGCACGAGCACGAGCACGAGTTACTATAAAAATACCCAAATCGCTATAGGTCTCTAAAATTTGAGGGTTTCCCTCGATTTCCGTGGGATCCCCTCATCAAATACTGACTTGGTGACAATAAAACCACTTCGAACGTATAATAAAATAATAAATAAAAATCGTTTATTTTCAGGCGTCGACGGCCCATAGCGTGTTAGTAATCAGTACAAACTTAAAAAACTATGTTAGTAGTAACACTTAAACACACATGAGTACAACAATAAAAACACAAATACACACTAAAAATACAGCCAAGATAAGAGGAGGAAGATTCATCAAGTCCCATGTCTGACATGCAGTTTGATAAATCTATCCATTGTAGGCCCTTCTAGCCTTCCTTATACCCTTTCAAACAAAAAAAGAATATTCAAAATCGGTCCACAACTGATATAGAACTCGCGTAACACACAACACAAAAAAAAACATACACCCGAATTGAGAACCTCCTCATTTTTGGAAGTCAGTTAAAAAGCTATATTGTTCCACTCTATAGCAGAATCCTGCCTATTCTTCTTACACTTCTCTTTATTCATATACGAGTATCATTAGCAGCTCAAGGCTTGTAAAGAGCTTTGTGTATTAGCAAACGGAGTCTACGGTCATGGTGAAATTTTTATAGATTATATAGGCAGTTCATCCTGACACTACCATTATTAACATCCCCAGCCCGACTTCACCCACTGCTAGGCATTTACCTCTCTTTGCAAGCAACGAGAGGTCGATGAAGTCGCTCGGGAGGAAAACGTTGCTGGCAAAAGTTCAAGCCTCATCCAACGACGTCTCACCAACTTAAAAAAAAATCCTATGATGAAAGCTGTTGAGCTCTTAGTTAATGGACGTGCCGACCCGTGCCGTACATACTGTATGAAAGGTTTTCACAAATTCATTTCTTAATCACAAATAATATATTATTTTAACATTCGGCATATTTTGAGTGCGGCAGCCGCACAAATACAACCAAGTTGTCGCTTGCCCCATGTCGCTCATTAAGCTCGTAAGTGAAGAGCTCGCGAGCGAAATTAACGTTCAATTTGCAGCCAAGCGTTATGTTACCACTCTTACACGCTTCTTAAACCACTTACGAGGGTAAATTTATATGAAAATTAGCTTTACAGTTTAATTTGTTGATGGTTTTAATGTTGTTGTAGCGAAAATTTAAATGGTGGATGACCTTTAAATATTTTTAGACTGATTTTTTGTTGTTATCTGGAAGAGTAAAGCTGCTATGATACTATAATTTGAGATGTTTATTGGCGTTCTGCTTTTCATTCAATCGGTATAGGGTTCTGAGGAGATATTATGGACTTTAGAGTCTATATACGAGTATATATATCCGCCATACTTTATCTTCGATCTTAATTGTTGTGATTTATTTTGAAATTTTAATTATGCATGATTTTTAAACATATTTTTTATTTATTTAAGTAAATTCATAATATTTAGATATATGCACAACATATTATTATTTGTACGCCTCAGGGCATAACATAGCGTTCTGTTCACCAAACTCAAGATCTGTATTTATTTACCTGTGTTAACAAATAAAAAGTGATTTGATTTGATTTGATTAAATGTGGCCATGGACGATCGCGCTTGGGCGCAAGCTACTCTCCCATTCGTATGGGAGGCCTTGGCGTCCGCAAAGTTTGTAGTATTAGTTTACTTTTATTTAGTTTATATTCATATCCTCAACCCACGGCACAGAGAAATTAATCAGGAATATCCTAGCCTCCATACTGGTTAATTTTGATGTGCCTTGTTTCACCGAGGCTATGGATGCCTGGAAACTCGCTTGCCCGAATTCAGATCCACCCGACAATCCATCTTACCAGGAGACGGTGGGATGAGCCGCTCTGCAACAACACAACAATTACAACAGAACAATTTACTTGATACGTCTGCTACTACTGCGGAGCGTGCGCGCCTGCTGGCTGTGGGTAAGTGGGAGTCGAGGCTGTGGCTTCATGCACTACCGTCGTCGAACATAGGCACTTTGTTCGACGACACTACTTTGCGCCTCGCTTCTTCACTGCGACTAGGAGCTCCTTCTTGTTCTCCTCATAGCTGACACTGTGGTGAAGTTATAAACAGCCTCGGACACCACGGCCTGTCTTGCAGCCGAAGTGCGGGTCAATTTGCGCGGCACGCAAACATCAATAATATCATCCGACGAGCCCTTGTCACCGTCGGCGTTCCAGCTGTATTCGAACTCAATTGCTTGGCACGCGACGATGGCAAGAGACAGGATGGCATGCCTTTATTTCCATGAAAGGTGGGAAGGCCTTTAGTGTGGGACGCAACGTGTGTCGATACTTTTGCGCCATCCCATCTTCTTGGCTCGGCGTGCTGTGCTGGCACTGCTCCTGCGGCTGCGGAAAACCTCAAGCGGCGAAAATATAATAATATTTTTTTTATTTTCGAGCCGTTTGGGGTTGAAACCCTTGGGCCGAAAGGTCCGAGTGCTCATGGTTTGTTCAACGAAATCTCCAAGCGGCTGGTTGACACTTCCCGTGACCCAAGTGCTGGCTTTTACCTTGGCCAGAGGCTTAGCATTGCCATACAACGTGCTAATGCCGCCAGTCTCTTGGGTACTTTACCAGTCGACAACGATGCGGAGGAATTTTTCGATGCCATATTTTAGTTTTTTAATAGTTTTTGTTATGTTAGGATATCATTTTGTTATTTTGTCATTTTGTTACATTTAAATAAATATATTGATAAAGTCAATTGGTTTTCCAACATCATGCTCTACAAACATTCACTCTCTCTTACTACTTCCTTCAGATTTAATATTGTACCAGTTTTCGAGGTAAATATCAGTTAGGTTACTCGAGGCGGGAATATGAATATGAGATATGATCCTAGAACACACAAGCAAAACTAAAAACATTATTAATAGTCAAATTCACAATAATCAAGCTGAATCTTCTCTTCTCTTCTCTTCTGATGACAAAAGCACGCGCCGACTAAAGAATCAGGTCGTTTTGTGAACTCACGGCTAGTGACGACAAAGCGTACTGATTCTAATGCCGGCGACGAGCTTCTCTTCTTACATCTTCTTGCTTCTCTTCCTAGATCTTCTTGCTTCTTTGTCTTCTTATTTTTTTTTTCGGAAAATTTTACGATAATTCTCAATCTGCTTACCCAAGAGGACTAAGTAAGTACCTATAATCTGTTACCCGACTGCGGTGAAGTTATAATGTTGCGTGTTTTAACCTGTTTGTTAGTATGTTTGCATGTTCTATGTTTCCTCCTAGAGACGAAACGATCGGATAGAAACGGACGTTGAGCCAAGTTCTTTTTTTGCTACAGTGTTTATTTTTGTGATTACTAAAATAATAGTGTGTGCGCTTGCTACCACCTAAATATTTTAATGAAACCAGAAACCAGACCATTTTTCTGGTTTGTGTCATTTAAAACTTCATGTGATAATTAGTTGCGGTTAACTTCCAATTAATATGAAGCTTTAAAGAACATACGAAACACTTTCTAGGTAGTATATTATTTTATTATATACAGCCTTGAAAGCTTGCCAAGTAAGTGTTAATAAACGAGAAATAAAATTTATATCCATAAAGCAAACAACCCAGCTTTCAAAAAAACATATTATATGGAGTGTGGCAGATGCGAAAAACTTGGCTGAAGCAAAGCTAAGTTAGTGAGTCCAAATCAGTAATCTAATGTAGCGATCCTTATTCGATATTACATTATTTATCTACTACCAAATCAATCTACTAATACAATCAAATATCTCTATGATTCGATCATTTCGGTACTCGGATGAATCTGTAAAAATATTTCCTTAGGGCAGAATAAATATGGAAAACCCTAATAAACCGGTACGCTATTATGACATTTTAGAAAGAGACAAATTGCGCGGAAATCGGTTGTCATGGTGTGGGTATGTGATGCGGAGGATTGAGAAACATGTCATGAGGAAAGTTTTGAGTAAGTATGAGAGTGAATGTGGATGGTTATAAGAGTAAGGGAAGACCAAAGAAACGATGGATGGACTGTGTGAAAGATGGCATGGCTAGAAAGGGAGTGACTAACGAGATGACGACAAATAGAGAAGTAAGAAAGAAGCAGACGTGTTGCGTCAACTTCAAATAAATTGGGATAAGGGGGAGAATGAAGACTGTCACACTGGTACGAGTGACAGAGACAAGGTTCTGCAAAGCCAACGTTTTTCTACACTCGAGGTGTGCCGTCGTGCTCGTGGTGTGCCGTCTGTGTAAAGGTCACAAAGTGTGAGATTTATGTTATGTAACAGGCCATGACCTAGACAAATGTGATTGGACTGGTTTAATTACAGAAGTTACGTTAGACCCGTAGGTAAAGTAATAGGGTAAAGGAGACCCTAGTGAAAGTTTAGAAAGAGACTTCGTTAACTACTCTGTTGAGCTCATAACTCCGAACCGAAGTTCGTTTGGACAAAAATGTTCTAAAAAGTTTGTCAACTAGAAAATTATTTTCGGCTTTCGTACGAAGGATGATACTGTAAAGGATGATTTTAGTATTAATGAAGATCACACCTGTCTAATCTTTCCGAAATATCTTAGGGTTTAGCTTTCAGTCTAACTGGATGCAGCTGAATAGTAGTTTAGTGAGTAGCTTTAATGAAGATACTATAAAAAAAAAAACAATATTGTCGGGGAAAGTTCAATACTGCGTAACTAGCTCTAGTAAAAAAGTGTCAAAAACGAAATTTTTCAGGACTAACTATTTTGTTATTTAAGAGGGGATTTATGTACAATTTAGCATATAAATATATTTTGTTCAACGAAATCTCCAAACGGCTGGTTGACACATCCCGTGACCCAAGGGCTGGCTTTTACCTTGGCCAAAGACCACATTGCTATATAACGTGGCAGTGCCGCCAGTCTGTTGGGTACTTTACAAGTCGACAGCGATGCGGAGGAATTTTTCGACGCCATATTATAGTTTTTTAATATTTTTAGTTAGGTTAGCCTTAGTAATATTTGTTTTTTTTTTTATTATTCGAGGTTCACGTGGCGAGAGACAGAGAATACTGTCTTACTTAATCTGGGAACACAAAAAATCATGCGAGTGAAGAAAACCGGCAAAATCTAAATCACATTGACGGTAAAATTGAATATATAAAAAATCTAGAAATTTACCAACTTTATAAAATAAAGGTAGATAAAAAGACGTCTTCAATGAATGATAAATTGGTCTTTATTTAGCTAGGAAAAAATCATAACTAATAACAGCTCTTAATTCTTTATAATTGTACAATAATGAACAGAATTTACTTTAAAATACGGGTATTGCTAAAACATTATTTTTAGAATTGAAAGGAGACAATAAAATTGGACAACACTTGGCTTGGCTTTCTTCCAAAATTATTTCGAAATAAAAGTAACATTTGCGGCAATACATTTAAAAAGTTTTAGTTCCCTTGTGATGGCGTTTCGAACATGTTACAAAAGGTTGTACAGTAAGGGCGGGTTACTTTGACTCTAGGCATAACTTTGATTCTAGGAATAGCTTTGACTCTAGGCATAACTTTGACTCTAGAAATAACTTTGGCCGAAAATATTGAGACAGATGTTTAGTGTAAAGTTCCGCAAGTACGCGTCTATATCGCCATCTATTAGTTACCGAAGGAGACAAACGACATTCAGGTGTGTGGTCGCGCCACTTCGGGCAGTTTAAACATTTGTCTCGATTTGGGGTAAACTTATGTTCTAGGTCAGAGTAACCCGCTCTTACGTAATAATATCACATAATATAAAAGTAACATTCGTTTCTACAAATCCTTGTTCATGAAATTGAAAATTTTAAATCCAATGTAACTGAAAATGGTAGTTGTATTAAAATGAAATATCTTACCTCCTTGTTCAGCCACAGTATTGTAACTGAGCTGAGCCATGCAAAGTGTATCCAATTTTTTATTATCCTAAAAGAAATTCCATTACACGGGATTTGGACAAGTTATTTCAGAAATATAAAGGAGATATTACATAAATATAAATATCTTAACAGCAAGAATAATTTTATACTGAACTCCATTTTCTTTTAAAATTATCTCAACAAAAAAAAAGGGAAAGATAACGTTTGTCAGCCATTTAAAATGTTTAATGCGTTACGTGACGTTTTTGTATAACTTTAAAGTGACTTACATAAATTTTATTCTTACGCTAAGTATTAATTATAAATTTTAATTATATTATAATTTAGAATATTTCAGCTTCTTGATGTTACGTGATAAAATTACTATAAAGCGTTAGTTTAAATAATTTATGTTCTTTTGGTAAAGATTGTGACTTTTCATGTCTTAGTGGTTGAAGTCGACCTAGATTTATCTATGGTAGGTAGTAGGTGCACACGGCTACATATCAAGCTATAGATTTCCAGTATAAGCTGATCTCGCATTGTAATTGTAATTTCTGTACAATGAAAGGTCAGCATAAACTGGAAATAGATAGCTTGATATATAACCGCGATTACCTACTGTATTTTCAGTCAACCCTTTTCAATTTTTGCTAAGAGAACAAGAACCATTTTACAATAATTATTATACGTTGAAATAATATTAAATATTATAGTCTATTATACAGGGTTACTGGTAACTCGACGTATTCCTTGCAGGACGTCATAGTAGGGTTAAAATGCAGCAAATTAGGCCACCAAATGTTCTACCGAAATTCAGTAGTTTTTGAGTTAATTCGATTTTTAGCTTTTTTATGAAAAATCCCAGATTAAATCATTTGGAGCCAATTTAAAAATGATTTACGGCGCGACTGTACTGAAATTTAAGTTAACATCATAGCTGACGCCGTAGCAGATCCTTGTTAATAATTCAAAGTTCAAAAATGCCAAAAACTTTGGCAAATATCACTAAAGAAACATTTAGTTTTTTGTGAATTTTGCTATTACTTCATACAAAATGTTGTCTAGTGAAAATAAAAATTACTACGCCTGATGTACAAATTACTAGGAAAATATCCTTGTCTTATCAGCTATTCAGAAAGGTATGATTGTCAATACTTTTGCATGTGTGACAGGGAAAGAATGAGTTTTATGAGGAGCAGGTAAAATTGCGAGACGGTCAACCTATTGTTTCATATTCGTATTATTCGTAGTTTTTACCTGCGCTTGAACCCCAAACACTCGGCAAGCTTTGTGATTGGTCACTATTGTTCTCCCGGCATGACACGGGGTGCGACTTTACAAAATCTGGTCGTCAGAGTCAGTTAGTTTCAACTCTACGTCGCGCAAGCTCGTGTTTTGTTATCTGGCTATTTCCTTAACTGATACTGCGTATCTTGCTCTTGTGCTGTGCTGTGCCTTCATAAGTGCTGACTATGGCTGCATATTCTAACCTTGAATACGCTGACATAATGTACTGTTACGGACTTAGTGACGGTAACGCTGCTCAGGCGCGGAGAGAATATCAACTTCGTTTTCCCAACCGCCGACTCCCACACGTTAGTGTTTTTGGATCGACTAGTGGCGATTATCTGAAACTGGCAGCGTCCAAAGAAGCAGGCAAATTGACACTGGTCGTTCTCGGAGATACACGGCTGAGGACGAAGAGCTGATTCTTCAACGTTTTATTGACGACCCCAACATATCGACAAGCATCGTAGCGCGTGAGCTTGCTATGTCACAGTGGAAAGTCTGGTCTGTAGTTCACTTATCAGGCCGACATCCATACCACTATCAACCTGTCCAGTCATTAGAAGAGGGAGATCCGCCAAGACGGCTTGAATTTTGTCGTTTTATGCTAAATGCCGACGCCGAAAGCGAAAACTTTTTAAAAAACATTCTGTGGACCGATGAGTCATGTTTTGACCGTGATGGTATCACAAATTACCACAACTTACATTACTGGGCACCGAAGGCAGAAGCAAATCCTAAGAAACTGAAACCAACCGCATCCCAGCGTAGATTCTCGCTTAATGTTTGGATGGGTATTATCGACGACAAATTAATTGGCCCACATTTTTTACCCCAAACATTAAATGGGGAACTTTATGAAGATTTCCTAAGAAATCATTTAACACCACTGCTCACGGATGTACCGGAAGACAGAAGAGCAAACATGATGTATCAACATGACGGATGTCCAGCCCACTTCCGAATCACAATTCGACAATTGCTGGATGAAACCTACCCAAACCGATGGATAGGGCGCGGTGGGCCAATTCCGTGGCCTGCACGTAGCCCTGATCTTACGCCACTAGACTTTTACGTCTGGGGTCATATGAAAGACCTAGTTTATGTGACCCCAGTAAATTCAATTGAAGAACTAAGGGAGAGAATAAGAGATGCAGCGGACCAGATGAGGGCAACAATCACATCAAGAATCACAAAAACTGAAGTGAGGAAGCGAATAAGAACGTGTATTAGAAACCGAGGGCAGCACATCGAACAAGACGTGTGAAAGTGTAGTAAAAGTTTTTAAACTGATATTTTATTATTAAAAATAATGCTAATATTCACGAAATAGTTTTATTGATTTTCCGAATAATCACCTTTTTGTGAGACGCACATAATGTAGTCCTTAACTTTGTATTAACTTTCATACCTTTCTGAATAGCTGATAAGACAAGGATATTTTCCTAGTAATTTGTACATCAGACGTAGTAATTTTTTTTTTCACTAGACAACATTTTGTATGAAGTAATAGCAAAATTCACAAAAAAACTAAATGTTTCTTTAGTGATATTTGCCAAAGTTTTTGGCATTTTTGAACTTTGAATTATTAACAAGGATCTGCTACGGCGTCAGCTATGATGTTAACTTAAATTTCAGTACAGTCGCGCCGTAAATCATTTTTAAATTGGCTCCAAATGATTTAATCTGGGATTTTTCATAGAAAAGCTAAAAATCGAATTAACTCAAAAACTACTGAATTTCGGTAGAACATTTGGTGGCCTAATTTGCTGCATTTTAACCCTACTATGACGTCCTGCAAGGAATACGTCGAGTTACCAGTAACCCTGTATTGTAAGACATAATATCAATTAGGGTAAGATGATTCTAATTTAAAATTAGGAACTGTATGAACCGCGTAGGTTGACAATTAATGCGATCGCCCTTAATTCATATCATGTCTAGGCACTGTTAATATAATGTTATTACTTAAACTATTTTACAAAATAAAATATTACTCTTAATTTTAAAACACATTTTAAACTTTTCCTTTAGAATAAACACGGGGAATATGAAAATAAAAGAGCAATAATGGGTTTCACATTATTCCGAGCGTAAAACTAACAGCGTGCCTCTCTTCAAACAAAACTTTAGAAAAAGAAACCGGATTAACATTAAACCAAAAAACTGGAGTTTGCTCTGGATTCAATTTTTCAAAACTTTTTTTGAACCATGCACCATGTTGCATCGCTATATGATTAAATGGTCACAAAATAACTGTATTTTTGATGAAATCCTGTATTGTATTACGAGGATTATATCTTCTATATTTGTTTGCTCATCATCATCTTTATATTAAATAATAATAAAAATTAAATTAAATTAACAATAATAAAATCTTTCATTCTAACTAAATCTCTAACATTAATATCCACATAATCATAATCAATCATAATCATATCATAATCTGTATCTCCTTAATCCAATCCCGTATAAGCTGAATCCCAATTAGACATGGTACATTGGATGAAGCGCTTCGTGGCTGCCCACACAATTACTCCTTCACTGTCCGAAGCCAAGTGTGTAGAGTACTAACGAGAAATGAGATAAGCTCAGCTGAAGTGACAAGGTTCTTTATTTAGCTCATAAAATGTTTCTTTTTGTTTCAAGTTAAAACTGGCTTTAGACTCAGTCAGTAGCATTTAATTTAGGTAAAATCCATGAGCCAAGTCTACTGCCTTTCGGCTACATGCATGGGTGCAAGTTGTCACAAGCGATACATATATTTAATTTTATGGGTTAGCAACAGTGTTTGTCAGGAGTAATAAAGTCCCGATAAAATATCACGGAACAGTAAATTTAAGACTTCAAAATACAATCCCAAAAAATCTGAATATTGTCTAGATACACAAACATTACTAAGTAACTAAATTAAAAAATGTGAAAGCCCAAAGCCAAGCTCTCAAACTAAATTAACGAAACTTCTGGAACAGCAATACAGAGTATTGGATTCGCAGAAGTTATCAAAATAGATATTCTATTAAATAAAGAGGCTCACAAGGTAAACTGTACTGAATATTAAATGAGCTGGTTCTCAGAGTGTGATCACGTAGTCTCAGGTACATTTTAAGCATCCCAATGTGGTTTCAGGGCTGCTATACGGACGCTAGGATTTTATCTATATAAGTACGCTGCTTTAGTCTTTATTTTTCTTTATAAAAAGGATGCCTAAGTGTCCGACCCCCCGCCCAAACCTGGGTGAATTGACCCTAAACATTTTTTTCGCCACGTGGCGGTATTTTGGTGTAACTTAAACTCGGGTATTAAACAAAAAGTTTCCATGAACTGATAGTAAACAAATGACTGTTTCCTCAACTGGACAGAACTGGCTACACTACACAACTTCTTTTGTAACTACGGAATAAATCAATTTAAATGACTTCGTTTTTTTTTAATACGCCAACAAAAAGTAAAACTCGTATTATCACCATCTAAAGCAATAACCCTATGTTTTTATAACTTAAAATATAGCCCCATTCAATTTGCATCAAAGACATCATAATATTTACCATTGTTCATACAAAGTTTTGAAAATAAAACACCCACGCGAGCCCACTGCACCGTTAAGTGATTTCAACCATGTCTACAATATTTTATTATATCCTTAGCATCCAACGCCACCTAACGAAAATATCAGGAACTTCAATGGCTTTCTCTCAATATAAGAAAGAAAGCTGTCGCTGCATTGAAAACATTAAAAAATAACATATTGCGTTGTCAACGCAAAAAATTTAAAGCCACTCTAGAGGAATTGTACATTTCAGTTTTTGCTCATCACTACTAAGGGCGTTTAGTTACGTCAGTGGAGTTGCTTGTTTGTTATTTTGAGGAACTGATTTAGACTTACTAATTAATTAGCTCTTAAATCAATTGCGACAAAACTTTGTAGTGCTGTGTGTTAATTTTTTTTATTGCTTAGTCAATCCAGATATTCCTCTGTCACGAATACGTAATTATGACTAAATTGGTATCATTTTTGGAATTTATTTGAAAAGTTAACGCCCCGTATTCTATATTGTTCTGTGGTGCTAATTTATGAACTTATTCTTGATTGTCCAACAAAGTTACTGAAAGTTTCTATGTCTTAGCATCTTTGTATCGTTACAACCATTGTTAAAGTGATAAATAACACTGCTGATATAAATATTATAAAGTTGTTTTATGTCCTTGGTTGAAGTTAATTTTAACATTTCTATGCTGTTATTATTTTTGCTTGCTCTTGTTATTATTTTGATTTCTGGGCTATTCATGCCAGTATATTTCTATTTCATACGTTGTTGGTTTGACCTAATTTCTATAGAATATTTAACTCCAGAAGTTTGCTTGAGAAGAATGTCTCAACTTGAAACACCCTCTTAATAAAAAACTTTTTTTCTTATCGACGTCCTACCATAACATTTTCGCCAACAAAAAGACTATGAAAAATATTTAAAACTAGCTTTTGCCCGCGGCTTCGCTCGCGTGTAACTCGTAAATTATCCCCGGGGAACGTACTGCCGGAATAAAAATTATCCTATGCTCGTACCCAGGTCAAGGCCTATCTATCCGTTAAGGTGTGAAAAGGTAACAAATAGACAGACAGACAAATAATAAATTCAAATGATCTTTTTTATACATAAAACAGGTTTGTATGATTCCAAGGCCCGCTTGCACCAAAAACTATAAATACAGTTAGCGCTGAACATTTTTAAAATATCATTCCATCCCTGACAACTTCAAAATTAACAGAAATAGAACAATGTTTTCAATTCGTTTAGCACTCAACGTATTTTGTGATTTGTGGTGCTAGTGGGCCTAAATGTTTAACATAAGAATAATACTTATTCATTTTAATATGATCACCATTAATTTTTGTGATTGACTACCACTGACCCCGTAGCCCGTAAGTGAATGACACATTCAACACACGTACAACGTGTTAACAAAGTTTTTTTGTGACTATAAATTGTAATAACTTTGATCGAGTAGACCAATTTTAATATGACTATTACTGTATTTATAACCTTTAAATCTCTTAAAAATAAGTACATAAAATATCAATATTACATGTGAATTTTAAAATCATTCCCTGTTTTACCCCCTTGAAAAACGCTGAAACGCGTAATTCTTTATGCTTAACTTAACCCAAAAAAAAAACCCAAATGCTAGGTTTCCTTACAATTTTTTATCCCCTATATCACCCCCTCTAGGATTATTTTTAAAACAAAAAGTAGCCTATGTCTTTTCCTAGGATGCCATCTATCTTTTTGGCAAATTTTATTGAAATCCGCTCAATGGTTTAGGCGTGAAAAGGTAACTTAAGACAGAATTACTTTCGAATTGAATTTATCAAAATCCTATTTAAGCGGACGTCTTCATCATAGTAGCTCCAATCTTTAATTTCAGTTCAATCAGTCGAAAATCTAAGAAGATTTATACAATCTTTCATCCCCTATTTTATCCCCATGGGGGTAGAATTTATCAAAATCCTTTCTTAGGGGATGCTTACGTCATAGTAGCTATATGCATGCAAAGTCCCAGCCCGATCGGTTTAAAATTTACAAAGTTTCATACAAACTTTCATCCCCTATTTTATCCCCTTGGGGGTAGAATTTATCAAAATCCTTTCTGAACGGATGCCTACGTTATAACATCTACCTGCATGCCAAATTTCAGCCCGATCGGTTTAAAATTGACAAAGCTTCATACAAACTTTCATCCCCTATTTTATCCCCTTGGGGGTAGAATTTATCAAAATCCTTTCTGAGCGGATGCCTATGTTATAACATCTACCTGCATGCCAAATTTCAGCCCGATCGGTTTAAAATTGACAAAGCTTCATACAAACTTTCATCCCCTATTTTATCCCCTTGGGGGTAGAAATTAACAAAATCCATTCTTAGTGGATGCCTACGTCATAACATCTACCTGCATGCCAAATTTCATCCCGATCGGTTAAAAATTGACAAAGTTTCATACAAACTTTCATCCCCTATTTTATCCCCTTGGGGGTAGAACTTATCAAAATCCTTTCTTAGCGGATGCCTACGTCATAACATCTACCTGCATGCCAAATTTCAGCCCGATCCCTCAAGTGGTTTGGGCTGTGCGTTGATAGATCACTATGTCAGTCAGTCACCTTTGAGTTTTATATATTTAGATTAGGTACAAACTGAATGTTAAAACTTTTCAAAACAGGATTTATGTATATATGAAACTTATTCTTGCTCTTTTAAATTTGATGTGTATATATAATATCATGGAATCGATCTAATTTCGTGAACTTAGGGAATTTTATAATATGGAACAGAACATCAAAAACCCCTATTCATCTAAAAATAGTACATTGAATAATAGTATTTTGTACATCTATTAGTTACAGCTAGATATAGAAAAGAATTATTTGATTGTGATTTATTTAATAAAGCGTCAATCGTGAGTGATAATTATTATTCTATTTACATTTACAACTATCAATTGAAACCATATTTTATACTCAGCTCTACAATTTAAAAATTGTGAGAATCTAGTAAATAGAATAAACAGAATCCTTAGAACATAATATAGGTATAGAAAACAGAATAATAACAGAAACAAACTTCATTTTGGTGACGTTAAAACTGGTACAAAAAATCTTAAATTACAGCTGTCAAATTGTAAGTAGAATTTAAGAATCACATTAATATCGTTTTATCTATTTCTGTTAATCCAATTTATAATTAAATGTCCTTCAAATTACAAACAATATAATTTTAGGAATGTGTAGAATATTTGAATTCTAAAATAAATTCTAATTCAAACAACAACAAAAATTTAATATTAACCATGCACTCAAATAGTAAAAAAAAAAAATGAGAAACTTGAACCAAAATCTCATATTAAAGATTGCCTTCAAAACAATGATGGTAAAGAAAATCCCAAGAATGAAAATGATTCTTTGAAACAACCCATTTACTTAATTGAAAACGGGGGTCCCATGAGTGAGCAGATAAACTTGCTTATTCACTTTCTCGGATTTACTCTAGAGACGCATAATACAACAGTCTACCAACGCATCCCAATCATAATAAAATACGCATTAAAAAACCTTTAAACAAAGTAAATTAAATTTCGACTCGAGTAGACTATTAAGAATGAGTTTAGTATTAAAACGCAGTGATGGATTTAGTACATTAACTAAATTGCAATGTAAATCATTTGAACGATAGCCATTAGCGTCGGTGTCGGTCGTTGTAACAATATGTCGGTCATATGGTGTTTATTTAAGAGGAACTGTTAACACAGCAGTGGATGGCAAACGTTTAATGATGAATGATGATAATACATTGCCAAATATGAACTGTTGCAGACAAAAAATCTTTAATTTGTATTTGTTCTTTGTTAAAAGCTTTGTGGACACGGAAAGTATCGGACACGTATTTGGATTCGTCATGTTTATAATAATTTTCAATGCACAAAAATGAAAAAGGAATTAAGTACCGATTTCACAAAATATCTTGGAAATTTAAGAATACCAAGATACTATTGTTCGTTTTATAAGACGAACTCGTTCTAGTTTATTTTAGGGTCTTCTATAAAAAGATTATAAGCAAAAAGGCCTTGGATTTTTATTGTTTTGTAGTCCACTACATTTGGGACACATGGCTCCTTTGGGGACAATATCTTCAAAATCTTCAATCCTCAATCAACTGCCTCGATATTTTATATGGTTTCTTTGTTTTCCAATGATATTTTATTTTTGGAGCTGTTATTTTATTTCAGTTTTTTTATGATACCTAACTATTGTGATTGCTGTATTTTTGTTAGCAACTTTGTTGTTTTTGTGTTTTGTAAAAAATATCATATTGGAATAATAAATTGTTATCATTATTCCGAAAGAATATTTTACCTTTTTCTGAATCAGCCAGTCACACTTATCAAAATACATAAATAGGCGGTGCTGGTTGGCTTCCATTTTGAGTAAATGCGATGAAATGTAACATATATTTTAGAAAATTGCTGTGTAGTTTGTTTAAAATTATTCCTTATTCAATTTTTCATAAAGTCCCTTAGGTATGTGAAACTGCTTTTTGTTTAAATTGTTTATATCTAATACAAAGTGGTTCTCCATTTCAGTTGTTGCCCTAATTCGCTGCGATGTGGAGACTATTTTGCATGTTTGTAGCATAAAAGACAATATTCATACGTACAATAATTTCCTTTACAGCGCTGTGGTGGAACATCTGCTTTTTATTATTATTGGCGATTCAGGGTCTGTTTGTATCGGCAAATTTGTTTTGCATAGTTTCTTTCAGTTTCTCTATTTTAAAAAATGGCTTTCATATTTCTAATTCATCGCAAATGCACATCACGAAATTATTATTGTATTCGTCTTTGAATAAATTTAGATATATTTTGTTAAATAATCCGTCACTGCATTTTAATCGGAACTTTTATAAATAGTGTCTAGGCCCCTGTTGATATTATGTAAGTTTGTATTTACTTTATTTTTGTTAAGGACACATGGAAGGTAAGGATTTTCTTGCTAAAATAATATGTGAATAGTAAAAAAAACTTTAGATAGTTTTATATACGTCAAAATAATTTGGGTAAGTCTGTGTTGCGGTTTGTACAAACTGGTCAATCTGTTGTTTAATTTTGAATAGTTAGCTATTATAAATTAAGTAAAGGTTACAGGATAGGTATTCTATTGACTCATTTCATATATTTTTTCAATAATCTAAGAGTAGGTACATTTACTAATACATAGAGTATTATAAAGGAAAGAAAAAAGGCAAAGATCATTCTGTAATTAATTTTACATTATCATTGATGTAGTTACTCCAATGACATAGTTTCTCTTAATCTTCTATCATAACTATTTAGTTATGATAGTAGTGAAAGATAAATAACCAATATTTAATGTATTGACAAAGAACATAATGTTATTTGATTTACACATTCAACATATTATCACAACTTTTTTGTGATAAATCGTCTGGCACCAACTAAGAAAAGTTACATTGAGGTTGAACATAAAACAATAGCAATAAATTTTAACTAGAAAATTAATAAATCTAAATTTTATTATTGAATCAATCTAACACTTTTGAATCAATCAAAAACAGAATTTTAATCAATTAATCGGTCGTAATGTTGGTCTTACAGGTGTCGGAGCGGTCAGCGCGCAGCTGCCGCGGTGATCAACACTGCTATAACCGATAGTATTGTGAGGGGCTGCGTTGCGTACGCGCTGTTGCATTCATCTGAGTCACAGCAGAAGGTCCTTGCGCCCCACCATTCTAAAAAAAAGAAGAGTTTTTAGTATTTAAACAAAGCCAAAATAACGACTCACCTAGTGAAGTAAGTTTGCCACAATTGTCTTAGAAAACGGATTGGTGATATGGTTACCTATTGGCAAACAATAGAATGCTACCCATGATCCTAACATAACAATCGAGTCGTGACTAAGGTACCCCAAGGTAAGGTCTCTGAAATGAAATAGGGCTAAAGCGGAATAATAACAATTATGAATGATTTAAGAGGGTTTGAGACGCCCAGATCAAATGATTGATTCATAAACAAAGATTGGTTGATTGACTCAGAACCAATTGTTCTTATTTCTATAGTTAGTTCCCTTAGTCATCAATGTGATTGACGTACGATTATATAAGATAAAATACCTCAATCAATGATTAATGTGCTTTTAATGAAGTAAACATTATTCATAATAGCCGATCCGCGGTTGAGCTGTCAAAATCAGGATTAATTACTTTTCATGCGACACAGGACAATCAAAAACTGAGGGCATTGGCATAAGTAGATTTCAATGACATATTTAAAATATCGGACAAAACAATTCAACACTAATAAATAGGTAGGTCTAGGTTCTAACGAATGATGTTAATGAGAATATCATATTCCGTTTTCACAGTCACATGTTGTGTTTGTAGATACCTCCTTCAAAATGTAGTGCGAATTCGTTGGTTATACCGTAAAGCCTACATTTACCACATAAGGGTGGGGCCTAATATGCGTAATTTTGTGAGATGAGTTATTTGAGGCGCGTAATTTACTCTGCATTCGGTTTTACCACATGAAAACGCAAAATAAGTTGTCTGTCTGATAAATGTCATTTGAACGTAAATTACGCTACGTATTTTGCGCAATCGATCGTTTGTTTTTTACCGTAAGGGCCTGCGCCCAATGGCGGCAGGGCAGGGTATCCTTCGGCATCACTACAAGCAAGCGCATTCTGACGACAATGATGCCGTGGTATCCTTAAGCATGCCTCGACGTCTTTAGGCATTATCATTGAAATTTCAATTTTATTGTCATACTACTCGTATTAAGTTACATTCCTATTCGTTGCATAAAAATCCCTATTGCCGTGCCGTGCCGCCAGCGAGTGCTGGCTCTAAAGTACAACTTCAGAGATAGAGAGCCTATGTTCGTTTGGTTCGGGAATCCTTTGCGTTCTAGGTACGGTGTTTTTTATAACGCCATCATGGACCAAACTGACAAATTCCTAAAATTGCCGCCTAAAACTACACAGTATGTATTAACACACCTAATTATTATGCGACAGTTAACAAAATCGATAACCTGCAGTTCTAACTACGTGTTCTAAACGTATCATTACTTTAGTTTATTACTTTTAAGGGTACAATACAATGTGCATCTATATAGGGTGTTAGTTTAAACGAGGGACATACTTTAGCAGTGTAGTAGGTACTCATGAAAATGAACCACTTTTACCATGGAACTAACCCTGAAATATGAAAAAGAAAATCAGCTGTTCTCTACAAATTGCAAAACCTACGCGATCAAAATGTACGAGACAGCAGATTTTTTTTCACATTTCAGGGATAGTTCCATGGTAAAAGTTGTTCATTTTCATGAGCACTACACTCCGTTAAAGTATGTCCCTCGTTTAACCTAACAGTCTGTATAGTTAGTCATTATAAATTGATATAATAGGCTAGATCGCGTGATGTCCATTATCTTTCTGACTATGCAGGCAATCGTTTACAATAATAATTGATAATACATAATGTATCACACAATTATTGTAGTTAATGTAATAAGTAGGTATCTACAGCATGTATCAGAAAGGTGAAATATCCAAAATCATTCAAAATTCAAAAACTTTAATTCCCAAATGTTTGGGACGGCTGATTATTTTTTCGTGATTAATAAATATGTTGGTCCCATGGAGAAAGTTGTTCAGTTTGATGGTATATACCACATCCTTAAATTTGACCACATCTTTCTGATACACGCTATGAGTATATACAATGTGTAAAAAAAAACCCTGTTGGATCCGATAAAAGGTCATTGTACTCGTCATTATGAGCAACTTTTAATACGGGACCAAACTTGAAATCGCAAAAAAAAAATCATCTAGGCCCTTCATTTATGTTCGCATAATTCATTAAAATGTAGGAAACACCTGATTTTTTTTCGCTATTTCCGGTTTGGTCCCATAGTAAAAGTTTTTCATAGTGATGAGTACAATGACACCTTATCGGATCGAATCCTATTGTATTGTGTGATATGTCCAAACATATTTATTTATTTATTTATTTATTTATAGTACGCACATAGACTCAATCATTTTCTCATGGCATCTCCCGAATACCTCATGCTATGTGCCCGTTTATTTTGTATATTTTTAATCATGGTTAGCTGTAATTTTACATTCCAGAACTTGATCATATTTTATCTGTATTTTCTATCGAGACTTTAATTAATTACTTGCAACCCTAGTGCAATAACTTTTATACATTGTGAATCTATGGTTGGTCATTAGCTCATCAAATAATGTTCACTCCGGCTGGCGGGTTATAATCTTAGCCGGAATGTAGGTATTGTGTGGACATCGGTGGCTCATCATGTCTCATTTCTGGGAAAATTCGTCTTCTCTGTTTTCAAATTTTTACCCGAGCAGAGCTTTGTAGCCCAGGTACTGCTTATGCTAAATAAACAACAAATAAATCTTTACTCTTTTATTCATTGCCATTAATTTTTTAATGAATATTTCAGCAACAGCTTTTCAATAATGCCTGGTATGAAAACAATACACTCATTAATACGTTAACCACTATGCAATTACTGGAATCATTAAATAGTGTTTACTCAATCCGAATAAATAAATGGATACATTTTCAGAGTGATACGGTTTTAAATAAAGGTGTAATTTCGGTAACAAAAACTCAACAAAACAAACAAAACAAAACAGCATTATCATCAAAAACCTATTTCAATAAATAGGTTTTTGATGATAATGCTATTTTGTTAGGCTATGTTACAAGAGTATACGATAGTTAAGTGCATGGACTATCAGTTAGCTAGTCACCTCGCTGAAAGGCTAACCTGTTTTCACCATAGCATGAGCTAGCTCCATTACAGAATATAGAGATCCCTCCATGCCTCGGAATTGTAGATCTTTGACAGTCGTTACAGGTAGTCAGAAGCCCGAAAGTCTGACAACCAGTCTTACCAAGGGTTATCTTATAAACTAGTAACTGGGTCGTGGAGGTCAGCTAGAAAGTCGCTCCATGTAAAATACTGGTATTCAATTGCATCCGGTTAGACTGGAAGCCAACCCTAACATAGTTGGGAAAAGGCTAGGCAGATGATGATGATCACCCTAAGCTTGAAACTTATAAAATTTTTCTAAAACTTATAATATAATATACAATGCACATCGCTCTCATATGTAAGTCTCATTCGACGACAATCTGATTCTAGATTAGAACAAATATCTAAGTACTAGATGTTAGGTTTTCATCTAAAACGCACCCACGATGAATTAAATTCAAAGCCAGAAATCCGTATATTTTAATCCAAAAATCACATTTCATTTCTGAAAATTCCGAACACAAAGACAGTGTAAAGATGCCATACGTATCAATCTAACAAAGTGACACAAGAGTTTCATGTGAAACCGGTGTCAAACAGACTCCTTGCCGCAAATTAAAGGCAAGCAAACATGTTTGACAAACACGGATCGCGAGCGGGACTAAGTGACGAAACGAACAACACGCGACGTGTTTAGGAAGTCGTAAATAACTACAAATAAGTTAGGAAAAAAGGTTTATAGAATTAAACCATCTTTCCTAACTTGTAATTTAATGTCACCATATATTTTATGAACTTCGTTAGTTTATAATCTAACTCGTGGTATTGTAAACTGTCGATAAATTGGGATGATGACTAAAAAATTTTCTTTTGTCCGTCATATAGATTATTAGAAAATATTGGATACGTAATTTTTCTTTTTTTACAAAATCAAAAGATTACTCAATACATTGAGTTAAAACATCGCGTGACGTCACGTGTAGCTAGATTTTATACGTACAAGTGATGTAGCGAGCCCCCACTCCCCAACTTTAATGCGTGTTATATAAGTAATTTTCTATTAAAATAATAAAGCAAAAAATACGTGTCTAATATTTTTTTATTATATGACTGACGGACTAAATATAATTTCTTTTTTTTTACCCCGGCATCATCCCTATTGTGACTGTACTGCCATACTGCTTACAACATGACGTATTAAATTTGGATAGTTTGTAATCTATCCACGTCAAACCGTCAAATTGTAAACGAAGCCTGCAGGGTTCACAATCTGTCCGATTTTATCACTCGTAAAATTGTGAACCGTCCCTGATTAATTTTAGCGGTAGCTCGTTCTGTGTCTTTACTCTCATTTAGAGTTGTGATAATGTCATGCAGATAAACAGACGAGGCCTACAGTTACTATAAACAAACGATAAGGATAATGAGGTTACTTGTTCATACACGCTTTTTAGATCCATACAACACCGATGTCCGTGTCTACGACCAATCAATTGTAGATTTGCATGCCGAACTAAACGTATGCCAACAAGAAGCCGGACTCAAACTGGGTTATCGCTTTGAAGGACACTAGACGGCCATAGCCAATGATATTATAGCAATAATAAAAAGTAAGTTTAAAAACTATAAACCGACTACTGAAAAATCTGGAGTCACACGTCATGTAAAAGCATAAATCGAACAGAATACGTGTGACTCCAGATTTTTAATTTGACTGTCTTTTTCTTATTTCAGATGAGAATATTATTTTATTGTTTCATACTTTTTAGAGCGTGATTTTTCAGTAGTCGGGTTCTCATTTTACTTATAATATCATTGATCATAGCAGTAATAACAATAAAACTTCTATTGTGACTCTTTCGTGTTCTTCAAAGCGTATGAAAACTCGAACTGTATTTTAGTGAACGAAGAGATATTTTTTTGTTCTATTTGCTTAGTTACTTGTTATTTCAAATCAAAGCAACACTTTTATTGTGGCAGCACTTTTAATATAAGCATCATCATCATCTTCCTGCCCTTATCCCATATTACTTGGGGTCGGCGCAACACGTTTTCTTCTTCAATTCTCCCCTGTCAACCGTCACGCTATCAATACTTACTTTTAAAATAACCATCATTTAAATAGAAGTGGACCTTCGGCTCTCATCCATTTGGCGACACATCCTACAATTTTATTGCATGCAATTTTATGCGGTAAATTCTCTTGGTCCTCTCAAATATTTTTATTTTTACGGCAGAATTTGAAATTTTTGTACTTGAAAGTTAATTTTCTTGACATTTTTTACTGCTTGCATCCATTTCGGTGAGTGTCGTCCACAATTTACATTTCCTTCGGTTGACTTTTACAGCTTGGGAAGCAGTGATGAATATATTAGACACTATGCAATTTTAAAAAAGAGAATGTTTCATTTTTCCTTTTGCAGTTGAAATAGAAATAAAATAAATTAATTTTTATTAAAATACACCAATAAAAGAAAATGGTAATTGTATGCAACATGCCAGTCTGTCACTACGCTGGGATTGAATTCCTAGGATATCTCTATAGACTGAATATTCTGACAAATGTTTTAAAAATCAAAAGCTCTGTTAACAACTTTTTTTACTCGCTAAAGGGCCTGGTCTGGCCTGTTGCTCCTAATCTCGCCTGGTGGCAAGCGATGGATGGGATCTACGATGAAACTAGCATGCCCAGAAGATGCCTCTTCACTCCTGCTTTGAAGAATCATAGAAAGACTATCATAGGTAATCGTATGACAACTGCAGCGATCGACGGCATATCTTTTTCTAAGACCTCTGAGTGCCAAGGAATTTAAAGAATCCTACCAAGGGCCGATCACATTATACGCCGTTTTAATCTTAGAGATATAATTATTGTTTACTAATATTTATCTATATAGGTTGTAATATTAATCGTCTTTATCCTCTTAAGTCATTGTACTCATCATTATGAACAACTTTTACTATGGGACCAAACCTGAAATCGCGAAAAAATAATCAGTTGTTCAATATATTTATCTACATCAAACTCGTCAAAATATAGGGAGCAGCTGATTTTTTTTTCGCAATTTCAGGTTTGTTCCCATAGTAAACGTTGTTCATAATGATGAGTAAAATGACCCAAGACGATTAAAATTATACCCTTAATAACAATTGCTTGCTGCACACATACAGTATACACTAATGCGTGCATCAAGTCGAGAACATTTAATTAAATAAAAAAACTTCATGCAAAAAATAAGTACATAAATATGTGAACATCCTTGGAGGGGCTTGTGGCTAATTAATAACAGCCGCACGGGTCGATCGATGCAATTGGTCCGTGGATGGGTGACCATCTTTACATACCAAGACCCCTCCGTGCCTAGGAAAGCACGTTAAGCCATTGGTCCCGGCTGTCATTCGTGGATCTTTGACTGTCGTTACGGGTCGTCAGAAGCCCGAAAGTCTAACAACCAGTCTTACCAAGGGTTATCGTATTACCCAGTAACTGGGTTGTAGAGGTCAGATAAAATACAGGTATTCAGCTGCATACGGTTAGACTGAAAGCCGACCCCAACTGTTTGGGAAAAGGCTGGGCAGATGATGACATAAATAATGTCAACATCCAGCTCCTGAGCAACCAGTTGAACAGATTGATCGCCTGGGTTGTGGGAGCATATCAATCAGTATGGGTACGCACTGGTACTGCATTATATATTACGACTAAAGTCATACATCACGAAGTATCATCAAAATCACATAAAATTGCCAAAAAACCTACAATACATAGCAGCTAGTTGATAATAAAACAAAGTGTACTTGACAGCCATTTGTAGACCTTTATGGTAATAGGAGATGTCCAAATTGCGGTTTTATTCAAAGTTGCTCAAAGTCAACGACTCTTTATGTAATTTGTTACCGGGAAGTCTGAACTCTGAATCATGGTACCATGTTAGATTTAAAAGGGAAATCTTAAGATCAGTTGCGGGTTGCGGTAAAATGTTGGAGGTTGTTTTAGTTTTAACTTGTGAAAGGAGTTTATGTTATGATGGCCCAGCGGTTAAGGCCGCGCCTCTCATGCACTAGGTTGTGGGTTCAAATCCGGGCAAGTACCAATGTGACTTTTTAACCCATAACCCCCCATTAACTGGGTAAACGATACCCCTTGGTAAGACTGGTTGTCAGACTTTCGGGCTTCTGACGACCCGTAACGACTGTCAAAGATCCACGAATGACAGCCGGGACCAACGGTTTAACGTGCTTTCCGAGGCACGGAGGAGTCTCGGTATTTAAAGATGGTCACCCATCCACGGACCGACCCCGGCAAGCGTAGCTTAACCTGATGGATCGACCCGTGCGGCTGTTATTACTTAGCCTTAACACCAGCATTATTACCCATTATCTGGGTTGTGGAGGTCAGATAGGCAGTCGCTCCATGTAAAATACTGGTATTCAGCTGCATCCGGTTAGACTGGAAGCCGACCCCATCTTAATTGGGAAAAGGCTAGGCAGATGATGTTGGACTATGCAAATGGCTCATCTGAAGTAAAATTTAAACCAACATTTATTATAGCTACAACGTCTTGTCACGTGCAACTAGAAATTGCCCAAACGTGCAATACCTACCCCTTTTTTTTTTTTTTTTTTTTTTTTGTGGATTGGAAATCATCAAATGACTTCTCCCGCTCCGGGCAGAGGCGGGAGGGCGTGTCAGACTTTTACTGACTAAAACCCACCCATGTTCCTTCAGCTGCCCGTGCCAGGGCCACGGTATCTCTTTCGAACTACCCGCGACCCCGGCGGCATCGGCCCAATTGACCCCGTCACTGCTGACATCTCTTTGAGGCGCGCGTGGAACACAACGCGCCGTCGACCCGGGCCCGGTCCCTACCGGACGGCGAGCCGCCCATTACTCGCCGTCCGCAAGCCCGCGCCTACGGCGGCCGGGAATCGGCAATCGACTCCCGCCGCCCAGGGCGTCTCCTACGGCGGCTAGGGGCGCGAGGGCGCGGCTGTTGCCTCTCCCTCACGCGTTCCGCTTCCTCCTTCGCGAGCATTACTGCTTCGCAGAAGGAGGTGACGGCTTCCCATGCACTCTCGCTCCGCACCATGGCCTGGACCAGGTTTGGACGCGAGAGATCGCCGCCGCCGATCGCCTCCGTGAGAACACGGCGGTGCTCCGCCCAAGCCGGGCAGACCTCCACTGTATGCTCCACCGTGTCCTCCGGGCGATCCACACAATGGTGACACCCGGGCGTTTCCTCCCGCCTTATCCGAAACAGGAACCTCCCGAAACAACCGTGTCCGGTGAGGACCTGCGTCAGGCGGAAGGTGAGGACGCCGTGGCGCCTCTCCAACCACTCCTCTAAGAGGGGACTTATCGCCGCAATTGTGGCGTGCCCAGCGCTGGGTTGCGACAATCGCACTCTCCATGCCGCCATGAGATCCCGCCGGAGCTCTGTCCGCTGTACCGTGATTTCTCGCGGCAGCGGAGGCAATACCTACCCCTGTGGTTTATGACAAAGTAAAAAAAAAACATAATCATGATGCAATCTCGATGACTCTCTAAAGTCTAAAACAAACAGGCGCGACACGCGACACAACGACACCGCGTGTTGCGCGACGAGCGGTGCCTTTGTGTCGTGCCTGTTTGCAAGAGCCTTAAACCGGAAAACAACAATGTTGGTGTCAGAAACGAAATAATAAAAAAAGCGCATTGAAATTAGGTGTTATTTAGGATCATAAAGCAGTGTATTGACAAGATTTTAGTTTGACATGTTTAACATTTTCGTAATCCGATGCTTAGTGCATTTTATTTTATTGTAATCAAAACGAATATTGACCTCCTGTACAATACAGCACTTAGAGGTATAGCACGTAACTAGCTGACACTGTATCAAGTGAGCACAGTACAACCATTTTCTTAATGTCCTTCGGCAAACTTCGTGTTTCGTCAGTCGTCGGATTTCTATCAGTTGCCCTTTGCACTTTGCACTTGGTGCAGACCGGATGCTCTCAATCGACTTCGAAGTATATAGAGTTGTGAATACTTAATGTAATTTATTTAAAAAATGGGAGGAAAGCTGCTAAAACTGACAGATAGTTTTGATTATTTATTTTATTTATTTATTTTATAAATTACAAGTTCCTTAACTAGGTGTAATAACGAAGCACACAATTAGACCTCTGGGGTCTGTCGTAGCGTGCCATGGCCTGAGATTGATCAACGCGCTATTAACAGCTGTTTGTTGTGTTGTGTGTTTTGTTTGTGTTTGTGTGTGTGTTTGTGTTTTCATCAGATTGCTGAGGGACATTAGGAAAATAGTTGTACTGTACCTACGCAGCGCGAGCCTGCTGCGACGAGACGTACACACAGCACACTTGTGGATTGATAAAGTATCAGATAGTTACGTGCTACACCTCTAAGTGAGTACCATAACATCACGCCTCTATTCACCGATGGGTAGGCAGTTGTGCTCTTATAATTCACCCATATTTCGCTAGTTATGTTTATGTCGAATGGAAAGGCTCTTACAAACAGGCGCGACACGCGATGCGACACAAAGGAACCACGCGTCGCGCGACGAGCGGTGCTTTTGTGACGCGCGCGATTCGTGTTGCGAGTCGCACCTGTTTGTAGGAGCCTTAATAGGGAGCGAGCCTATTGCCACCAGCTGGATACAATCCCAGGCTGCTACTGGAACCCCGACCCGGTAATCGAACTTAGGACCTCATTCTCTGCAGTAATGTGTTATTTAGGAACATTACAAAACAAAAGCGTTTGGGGAGACGTAAGGCACTTGTCCAATAAATTTCCAAGTAAAATCTACAAAGCGGCAGTATTCAGGCATTTATAGTGACGTATGTAAGGTCTTATAAATGCCTGTAGTGGTCTCAAGTAGCTCTCGTAACTTGATGCGTCGAGCCAATTTGAGGTCAGGAGAGAGACATTCGTAGAGTGTGTCTGGTTAGTAACTTTATGCTTTGTGCCCAAAACTAAAACTTAGGGTTATGTTCTGCGCTTTGTGACAAATTGTGCCAATCTGTTCTTAGTTTAGTGAGGAGGAGCTCGTAGCTAAGTAATAATTAAGCTACGCTTGCCGGGGTTGGTCAGTAGATATGTGGCCATCTTTACATACCGCGCGAGACTCCTCCGTGCCTCGGAAAGCACGTTAAGCCGTTGGTCCCGGCTGTCATTCGTGGATCTTTGACAGTCGTTACGGGCGTCAGAAGACCGAAAGTCTGACAACCAGTCTTACCAAGGGGTATCGTATTGCCCAGTTACCGGGTTGTGAAGGTCAGATAGGCAGTCGCTCCATGTAAAATACTGGTATTCAGCTGTATCCGATTAGACTGGAAGCCGACCCCAATATAGTTGGGAAAAGGCTAGGCAGATTGATTTGTTCTTAGTTTAGTGTTTACTATGACGTTGTGTGTTGTGCTTGTGTTGCGATTTAGTTTACTTATGTGGGAGAAACTACTACTAACGACTAACGTGTATGTGACTATTTTAGAGGTACTCATTCTCACAAGATTTGTGTTGCCAGAAACTTTACTAGCTCTACTCGTATTAATTTAGACAAAGTTTGCAAGGATAAAAACATTCTTACATAGAATGAAGTTGAATTCTTGGGCATTGGCACCCTCTTAAGGGTCATTGTGCCCATCATTATGAACAACTTTTATTATGGGACCAAACCTGCAATCGCGAAAAAAAACAGCTGTTCCCTACATTTTGACGAGATATGCGGACATAAATGTAGAACAGCAGATTTATTTTTTTCGCGATTTCAGATATGGTCCCATGATAAAAGTTGTTCATAATGATGGGTACAATGACCCCTTAAGGGGATGCCCATGAATTCAATTTCATCCTGTACCTGTCACACGCGCAAATTTGTTTTGTTAATTATTATCAAATGCTGATGGCATAATATATTTTTTTTTTATTTTATTTTTTTATTTTTTTTTATTTTCGGAAAGCTTACAGTCTAATATCTTTAGAGGTAAATTATGTACAATATCGCTTAAAATTGCCATTTATAAGCTTCCACATATTAAAAACTATGTACCTAAAATAAAAAAAAAAGAAATTGAACATACAAAAATTAAAATTAAAATTAAAGTCTCCTTAAATATAACAAAACAAATTTTTCTAAACAAAACAAAACATATTCTTCTTTTAAATAAAACATAAAAAAATATTTATTAGTACTAGTAGTAATGTTACTCATTGCGGTATTTATCAAAATATTCTTTATTTATAGTTCGTCTTAATGTGCTAGGGCTGGTTCTAAATAGATCAACATCTAAAAGAGAGGGAAGGTTATTGAAGCTTTCTGCGCTACGTAAGAAGAAGGCATTCCGTCGGTAGTTGGTGGATGCGAATGGAATGTGAAGAAGTGGCCGCTGCCTGAAGCCTACGTGATGGGTTCGGAGTGATATTTTGGAAAGAAGTTGGGAACAATCGATGGAACTATTGGCAATGTTTAACAGAAATGTAATGTCATTAGCATGGCGTCTGTTTTCCAGTGGTAGAAAATGGTATCTTTTGCAACGATGAGTGTAATCCGTTGAGCATTGTTCTGTCTTATAATCTAAGTATCTTAAAAACTTTTTCTGAATGCTTTCTATTCTTGACTTATACACGTCATATTTTGGGTTCCACACTTGAGATGCGTATTCAAGGTGTATAACGGTACAATTTAGTGCTTCGTAGTTGCATTTACAGATACAAATCTAGCATAATGTATATAATAATACAATGTCAAACACATCACAGAAATCTGTAGGTAATTACCTACTGCCTATCGTGACGTTACGTATAACAATAACACAGTTCTAGACAGTGAACTGAGTACAATATCTTTTCATAAATATCCACATAGTAAATAGGTAAAATGCACAACAATTTAAATAGTCGCGAGAGGTACATAACATGTTTGCAAAAATAAATTCTAGATGCAAAAATAGTTTTCAATAAGGCTCACTTTCTGAATCCCACCAATCCCAGCGGAGAATGGAAATGCAATTCCGTTTAATGTCAGAAATCATTGCAAATGCGAGAATGTGGCGATACACTAAGCCGACGTTTGCACGGACGTAAAAATATCGCGGCGATTTTTTTCGCACACTGGATTTTCAACACTATGCTTAGCGCAGAGAGTTGAAAATCCAACAGTATGTTTTTTCGACGCGCTGGGATGTACTCTGTTGTTGTTAGGTTGGAATCTCAATGCTCGGCACAATACCGATAATTGAAAATCCAGTGCGCGATAAAATCCCGCTGCGATATTTTTACGTCCGTGCGAACGTCGGCTTAAAGACAGCATTCAATGTAAACGTGTTACTCGTACACCTACATAGATGCTATTTTGTCAATATCTTGAAGATTTTAAATTGATTCATTTGTTTAGAATAAATTTTAAACCGGCGAAAAGAAGGAGGAAGTTCTCAAGTGGACGCGTATATTTTTATCATCTTGTTTTTAAGGTTGATTAAATACCTAAATTAAAATGCAGAGAGCAGGTGGTGGCCCAGTGCTAACGGCCCCGACTTACGAGTTGTAGGTCGTGGGTTCGAAAGGTTCCAACCCAGGAAGGCACTGTGTAAATTATTTCAACACCACTGCTTTTGAAACGTTGAAGAAAAGTATCGCGAGGAAACCGGTGAATGAATGAACCAAAAATTTGAATTCATGTGACATCTACCAACCCGAACTAAACCCGCGTGGTAGATTACAGCCCACTCCCTCTCGAAGAAAGGAGGCCTGTTCCAGCATTGGGAACATTATAGGCTAATTATACGTTTGGTAGTGGATTAACACTGGATGGATGAAATGGCGGCAGGTCACGGGGACAATCTGCGACTCCCGCATTCCCCTTAAACTTAAGGGGAAGATATATAAAACAATGGTTAGACCTGCTGCCTTGTATGGATCAGAATGTTGGGCCACAAAAGGGATAAATGAAAAGCAGTTGCATGCAGCTGAGATGAGAATGCTAAGAGGGATGTGTGGTGTTACACGAATGGATAGAATAAGAAATGAGTACATAAGAGGAAGTCTAAAAGTGGCACCGGTGACTGAAAAGTTGTGCGGAAATCGGCTGTCATGGTATGGGCATGTGATGCGGAGGACTGAGGAAAATGTCGTGAGGAAAGTTTTGAGTATGAATGTCGATGGCTATAAGGGTAGGGGAAGACCAAAGAAGCGATGGATGGATTGTGTGAAAGATGACATGGCTAGAAAGGGGGTGACTACCGAGATGACGAATAATAGAGAAGTATGGAAAAAAAGGACATGTTGCGCCGACCCTAAATAGATTGGGATAAGGGCAGGAGAATGATGATATATGTTTGGTAGTGGACATAGTAAATAAATGCTAAAACACCAGAAACAAAATAGAATAAGTTTTTTTTTTGTAGAATACAATCTATATAAATGTTGATTAACTGACACTTTTGTTTCCTTTGATCTTACATAAAAACGTTTAATATTTTTAAAACTTAAATATTTAACTTCTAATTTTTCCGTCCTAATATTTCCGTAATTTAATCACCATCGCAAAGGACCAAGTAATTAACTTTTAATTAAGTTAACCAAAGTGCTCGTGACTAGGTATACAATAGCTCCTGAGTCGTCCACGTTTGAATATGAACCTACTCAAAATACATAATAATATAAGCTACATTTACTTAAATGACTGTCTTTAATCCTTTATCAGGCAGTTTGATGATCACAATTTCTCAAAGTCAACGGACAACGAAATTTGGTAAAAGATATTTTCCATTCCCTAATATCACTTACTTTGCGAATTTCCAAAAATCCTTCCTTAGTGGATGCTTAAAACATAAAAAACTTTTTTACAAAAAAATACAACCGACTTCCAAAAACAACACTACAAAGTGAAAAATAACTTTAATTTCGGAAGTCGGTGTCTGATTAAATGTATTTTCGTTTTTGCTACTGACTTCCGAAATTAAAGTTATTTTTCACTTTGTAGTGTTGTTTTTGGAAGTCGGTTGTATTTTTTTGTAAAAAAGTTTTTATTTTTCACTTTTTAGTGGTGTGTGCTTACCCCTCATCCCTCATCTCATGTGCTTACCCCTTCACAGCGTATTGGCGTGATGTTATGTTATGAATACTGGTGTGAACAACAAACAGACATGAGATTTCAGCAATCCCAGTCCATTTGCTATCATTTATTGAGGAGTTCCGTTGCCTATCTCAGAAGTTCTTCATCAGATCTTCACCAAATTGAAATGGGACCACTCCAAGAAAGTACTCTTCTAAAAACTATCCAAATCGCTTCAAGTGTGCCTATAAAATTGGAAGAGTTCTCTCTATTTCTCCAGGATCCCATCATCAGATCCTGACTTGATGATCATGGGACCACCTGGGAAGTATACCCTTTCAAACAAAAAAAAATAATCCAAATCGGACCAGCCATCTTTGAGTAATCGGGGAAAGGTTCCGACGAATTGAGAACCACCTCCTTTTTGAAGTCGGTTAAAAAGGCATCAACTTACCGGTTTAGGCTCTGCGTTGATGAATCAATCAGTCAGTCAGGACAATAATTGTGGGACAAAAGGGGTAGCCAATTCTATGTCGGGAACATGGATAGTTACCCTACTATAGTTGTTGCTTTTTAGCATAACAATAGCGGTCATTGCCCGTTCCCTAATATCTCTCCGTAGGAACCTAAACAATAAACTATGTATGGTTTTTTGTTTTTGGAACATGTTGAAGGTAACGATAGCTGTTAGCGGACTTTATATTAGTTTTTTAAATAAAGAATGCTAGAAAATGTACGCGGGTTAATGACCGCTATTGCCATGCTAAAACGCGACAACTGTAGATCGATCTATCTATCTATCTTCAGTTGCCGCGAACTTCCAAAAAAAAAACACTATAAAGTGAAAAATAACTTTAACTTTGGAACTCGCTGGCAAAAAACTAAAATAAAGATGCAAAACACCGACTTTTTTCTTTAAATTGAGGATATTTTTAACTTTGTAGTGTTTTGTTTGGAAGTCGGTTGTTTTTTTTTTGTAAAAAAAGTTTTTTAACTTTATATTACAGCACTTATTCCCGCAATTATTTTCTGAGCAATATTATTTCATTACAATTGAAAAATCATCGACAAAAAAAGAGGTTATAAAATTAACCACAATTATCAAATGAAAGACATCTTTAAGGTGATTTAGAATTAGATTTCGGATTAAAGTATGTAATAATCAAATCAAACCACTCAATTTATAAGTGACACTACAAATTAGTCCAATTGATCCACATTTACGTTTTCTGATCCATTTGTTTACATTTTCATCACATACTTTTTGAACAGACTATAATTATATCAATTCAATCATTCAACCGAAATTTACCCGAAATAAAATAAATTCATTAGGAAAACTGCTATGCGTTGTTTTTTTCCATGAGAATACGAAACTAATTACTAACCTTTCGCTTTTAAAAATCTGTACATAATTGCTAAATACTGTACCAAAACAAACTCTGACAATCATCCCGAAACACTATAAGGAAGTACTTATATTCTAGTAAGTAATGGCCCAAGACTTAACACAGTACAAAGCTAATGACAACTCACTAACAATAAATAACTATTGTGCGAACATTTATTTCTTCCCGTCATCTTAGAGATAATAAAGGATGGCCAATTTATCATTTGTTTTATGAAAGGGATGTATTTAATCGAACCTCAAATAAGTCTCATTTTGCTTTCCTAAAAATGTTATTCAAAAATAATGATGTGCCACTTTTTGTGAACCTCAAATAATTCCTACTTTGTTGTCATATAAAAATACTAATGATGTAGCGCTCAACGGCCGCTGTCGTGGCACCACTCGCTTAGCTCGCTCGCCTCGCGCGCGGTTAGTCACCTAACCCGTTTGGTCGGGGTACCCTTTTTTTTTTTTTTTTTTTTGTGGATGGGAAATCATCAAATGACTTCTCCCGCTCTGGGCAGAGGCGGGAGGGCGTGTCAGACTTTTACTGACTAAAACCCACTCATGTTCCTTCAGCTGCCCGTGCCAGGGCCACGGTATCTCTTTCGAACTACCCGCGACCCCGGCGGCATCGGCCCAATTGACCCCGTCACTGCTGATATCTCTTTGAGGCAAGCGTGGAACACAACGCGCCGTCGACCCGGGCCTGGTCCTTACCGGACGGCGAGCTGCCCATTACTCGTCGTCCGCAAGCCCGCGCCTACGGTGGCCGGGAATCGGCAATCGATTCCCGCCGCCCAGGGCGTCTCCTACGGCGGCTAGGGGCGCGAGGGCGCGGCTGTTGCTTCTCCCTCACGCGTTCCGCTTCCTCCTTCGCGAGCATTACTGCTTCGCAGAAGGAGGTGACGGCTTCCCATGCACTCTCGCTCCGCACCATGGCCTGGACCAGGTTTGGACGCGAGAGATCGCCGCCGCCGATCGCCTCCGTGAGAACACGGCGGTGCTCCGCCCAAGCCGGGCAGACCTCCACTGTATGCTCCACCGTGTCCTCCGGGCGATCCACACAATGGTGACACCCGGGCGTTTCCTCCCGCCTTATCCGAAACAGGAACCTCCCGAAACAACCGTGTCCGGTGAGGACCTGCGTCAGGCGGAAGGTGAGGACGCCGTGGCGCCTCTCCAACCACTCCTCAAAGAGGGGACTTATCGCCGCAATTGTGGCGTGCCCAGCGCTGGGTTGCGACAATCGCACTCTCCATGTCGCCATGAGATCCCACCGGAGGGGTACCCTAGCTTAGTTACTGCGTTTTATTTCGATTGAATATGTCGGATCATATTATGAGTTTGTATGTCGGACCATCAACCCAAATTAGTAGAATACACAACACAAATAAAATAATCACTCATATTATCCTTTTGCTGAGCAAATGAGCATTAGTCTCTTAACGACTGCTATGACAAACTTTATACGACGACTTTGAGAGCGGGAGGGCGTGTCACACTTTTACTGACTAAAACCCACCCATGTTCCTTCAGTTGCCCGTACCAGGGCCACGGTATCTCTTTCGAACTACCCGCGACCCCGGCGGCATCGGCCCAATTGACCCCGTCACTGCTGACATCTCTTCTCTTTGAGGCGCGCGTGGAACACAACGCGCCGTCGACCCGGGCCTGGTCCTTACAGGACGGCGAGTTGCCCATTACTCATCGTCCGCAAGCCCGCGCCTACGGTGGCCGGGAATCGGCGATAGATTCCCGCCGCCCAGGGCGTCTCCTACGGCGGCTAGGGGCGCGAGGGCGCGGCTGTTGCCTCTCCCTCACGCGTTCCGCTTCCTCCTTCGCGAGCATTACTGCTTCGCAGAAGGATGTGACTCAGACACGCAAATTACGCCCCAAAAGTATCTAATTATATTTATTTGATTTATAATGTATCCTTACGTAAATCATTTCAAGAACCATAATTCAATTTCATAAAAAGAAATCCTTACCCTCATCTTTTAAAGCCAAATATAAGATTATGCTAACCCTACATTAATACCTTGAACTCCGTATAAATTATGGGCTGATTTTATTAAAACGAAACGGCTGTGATCCTACAATTAATTGTTATTTAATTTCAGGAATTCGGGAGCGCTGACGGCCTGTAATTAGGTATGTAAATTTAAATTGATTGGATCGCTTTGTGCTGTTTGATATTCGCTTTGTTAGTGATATATTTTGAATTCATTCTGATTATAGTAGCAAATAAACATTTGTTGTTAATCTGAAGTGAAAAACCAGCGTAAACAAAGCTAACTTTATTAAACGGAACATTTATTCTCTAAAAACTTATTGACCTTCTAATGATGCACGATTTTTAGGGTTCCGTACCTCAAAACTACTTACTACGTACTTCGTTGTCCGTCTGTCTTTCTGTCTGTCAGTCTGTCAAAACCTTTTTTCTCAGATTTGCGTGCAGGTATCAAGTTGAAATTAATATCAAATACGTAGGTCTATGGTCCCTTGGAGTCCTAAAAAAATCAAGCTTCTCAGTCAACGCAATAAAAAAAGACGGCCATTTATGCGACATATTTTGATACTCGCAAGTAAATCAAATCCTATGGGGTACATCCCATTGACCTAGAATCATGAAATTTGGCAAGAAGTAAGGTCTCACAGCACAAGTAAAGGAAAAAGTCCGAAAACTGTTAATTTGTAATTTTATCACATAAAAAATATTTTCTAGTATGTCAGTCTGTCAAGACCCTTTTTCTCAAGAACGCGTGGCGGTATCAAGTTGAAATTAATATCAAATACTAAGTCTATGGTCCCTTGAAATTCTAAAAAATCAAGCTTCTAAGTCAACGCAATAAAAAAATACGGCCATTTATGCGACATGTTTTGATACTCGCAAGTAAATCAAAACCTATGGGGTACTTCCCGTTGACCTAGAATCATGAAATTTGGCAAGAAGCAGTCTCACAAAACAAGTAAAGAAAAAAGTCCGAAAATTGTTAATTTGTAATTCTATGACATAAACAATATTTTTTTGGGATTATAATGTTGTTTGTTTTTGGGATAAATTCTTTTCAACTACTGAACCAGTCATTGTGCGTGGCAGGACACGCAATTGGCTGGTTTTTTAAATCAATCAACCTTTATAAACTTTTTGGGCTTATGATGCAAACTCGTTTTTAATAAATGAGCCTCGTTTTAAATTTGCCTCTTCTCACAGTTGGTCGCGGTAACTAAGCTCTCCACATCCCGGGTTAGGTTAGGACGAAATAGTAAGTAATTATTTAAGGTTAACAAAAAGAGGCGCAATAATTATATTAGAGTGAAAATAATATTTTTAGGAGTGCAAAATTGGAATTATTTGAGATTCGATTAAATACATGTCTTTTATACAATTTATTGGTGGGAGGCTACAGCAGAGAAAGGGTTACCCATTTAAATTATAAACAAAATACTGGCGCCGCGCGCCGGCTCAAAACAAGCAGTGTCGGTTATTGGAGTCAGAGTTCTTTGTTGGATTGTTCACCCAAAAGTAATATTTATTATAGAGATAATAGATTTTTTTGCATACATTGTTTGGGTTATTTTGCACGCTTGCTCTGTAGGGAAAACGAAAAGTGAGAAATGTGATTGCTTTTTTTCTTTTTGGCAAAACCCTTTAACATTGTCAAATGTGTTTCTAATCTATACTAATATCATAAAACTGACGACTTTGTTTATTTGGACGCGCTAATCTCTGGAACTACCAGTAGTATGTGAAAACATATTTTTACAATTATTTATTTATAAACTTTACGCAAACAACACAAAACAATTAAAAAAAAAACTGTACAAAGGCGACTTAACGCCTAAGGCATTTTCTACCAATCAAGCTTAGGGTGATCATCATGATGTGCCTAGCCTTTTCCCAATTATGGTAGGGTCGGCATCCAGTCTAACCGGATGCAGCTGAATATCAGTATTTTACATGGAGCAACTGCCTATATCTGACTTCCCCAACCCAGTTACCGGGTAATACAATACCCCTTGGTAAGACTGGTTGTCAGACTTTCGGGATTCTGAAGACCCGTACTGCCCACCATACACTAAAGTGCAGTAACAGCAAAATCACGATTTCGAGTAAAACGCATTTAAAGTTAAGAATTGATTTAAAAAAATCAACAGAATGTATAAGCAAAAAAATTTGAATGCAGAAAGGTTGTAAAGGCATAGGTTCACACGTTAAAGCAATAAAAAAAAATATATCTTAATAACTGAATTTATTATGGCCATTTATTCTTTTTGGTGCCTATTACTGCATAGCCTTTTTTGTAAAAAATACCATTTTAAACTTAGTAAAATGCAGCAAAAAGCCCTATTACTGCGTTTGGATCAGTTATTTTGTCAAGAAACCCAACTAACATGCAGTAAGGTCAAAAAAATACTGCATTTTAGTTAGTTTTTTAAGAAAAAAGTGTTCAATTTACTAGTGCAGTAAGAAAAATAGCTAGTTCACATTTTAAAGACCGTTTATTTCTTATTATTTAATCAAAATAATTCAACTCACTTATGTAAAATTTACATATCAAAAATAAAAAAAAACATCTAATTAATAAAGGACCCTGCGCAGAATGCACAACCTCCTTTGACAGTTTTCTCTTAATATTAACATTTATTTTATTCAGTTATATTATTCAGTAAATTAACAATTAGTTTAATTTACTATAATTTGTTAAACTTGATCCCAATTAAAATGCAGTATTTAAAACATTAACTGCACTTTAGCTAGGAATAATCATATCTGTGTCATTATGCTATCCAAACTAATCTGCAGTAATGCTGTATTTTACTGCGTGTTAGTCAGTTTATAATGATAAAAGAATGTTAAGTATTCACAACTAAAATGCGACAAGCTTTGATTTTACTGCATTTTAGTTGGGAGTTCGTGACAATAAATTGTATTTTCTTAATTTGCAGTAAAAATAGCTTGTATGGCGGTAAATTTTACTGCGTATTAATTTTTTTTTAAATTTTTTTCCAGAAATATAAAACTATCTAAAGAACTGTAAAATTATATTGCTTACTGCATTTTAGTTATGAAACCTTAAAATTTAATCTGCAGTATAATTTATACTGTATTTTAGTTGGGAAATCACGCCAAATTGTTAATTTTTTTCGTTTGCAGTAAGTGAAAACTGTTAAATAAAAACCATTCTAATAGTCTTAGAAATAAGTAAGTTAATTCAATAGAAAGCTTAAGAAACCCGCTTTCAGAATCACTAATAAAACGAAAAATCACAAAAGGGCTGTTACTGCTCTTTAGTCTCTGGTGGGCAGCGTAACGACTGTCAAAGATGGAATGACAGCCGAGACCAAAGGCTTAACGTATTTTCTGAGGCACGGTAGGAGGAACCTTACAATGATGCAGAGAGAAAAATTCAAAATTCAATTCTTGAGGAAAGTTATATGCTATTTATATCACGCTTCGCCTTTAGGATCCGAATATAATGAAAAAAAAAAAACACGTGGACGAAGTCGCGGACAGAAGCTAGTACGAGTTATGAGATTAAACTTTTTTTTTCGTTCAATGGAGATGGGCCTTCCATCATGATTCAAATAGAAAACAGCCCGGCTAGCGAAAATCTTTGGGCTGATGAATTTATTATTTACTTATTTATTATTATAATATTAAATTTTACAAAAAATCTTCATTTAGGAACTATGCCCCGCAAAACCATTTTCACGGTTTTTTCTGTGGGAACGGAACAAACGGTATTACAAAGGGTTTATTGCGGACACTTCATTTTTACATAATAATTACTTATAAAGTATCTAACAATATAATCGCCATGATCACTGGTGTTGTAAAATTTCTACGGAGAAATTTCTGAATTATACTGTATTTCTGCTGATATATGCTGAATAATAGGTGTTCCAGTAGAGCAGTGGTGGTCCAGAGGTACCGGCCCCACGTACGAGTTGTAGGTCGTGAGTTCGAACTTAGGCAGTGTAAATAATTTCATCACCACTGCTCTTTAAAACGGTAAAGGGAAACCTCGTGAGGAAACCGGCATATCTTAGAACTAAAACTTCGAAGACATGTGACATCTACCAACCTGCACTGGGCCAGCGTGGTGGATTACAGCCCTTTTAAGAGAGGAATCCTGTGTCCCAGCAGTACAATAAAGGCTGATTATGCAGCTATATTATATAACACCTTTTGTTGTGGAGGTCAGATAGGTAGTCGCTCCATGTAAAATACTGGTATTCAGCTGCACCCGGAAGCCGACCCCAACATAGTTGGGAAAAGGCTAAGCAGATGATGATGATTGTATAACACCTTTTCTGTACAGTTATTTGCTGCTGTAGGAACTACCTACAGCTGAATACGGAACCAATGGCTGCTGGTAGTGTTACTTATTAGTTTTGAAAATCATTTTACTGTCTTATCGTCACGTCTATGAAGCAAATTGGCTTATTTATTTTGACCCTGTATATAAGATCCCATTAAAATAGATTTACGAACTTTTAGAAATCATTCAGACCACCAAAATAAGGACAATGATAAAAAAATATAAGAAAAAAAATCTGTTAACGAAAGTACACTAAAAATGTTGGTTATCCCAATGCATAAACACATCCATGTCTTTATTATCTCATAATTCTGATACTACAAATGTGCAGTGACGTGACCATGTCCACCGCGTTTTTTTTTTATTATTTAAGTTCAAAATAAAATCACTTTAATATTTTTTTTTTTTGGTTGGATATATTTGGCTAGACGTACTGAACGCTGTGTTAAAATTTGTCCATCTATTTTAATGAGACTTTATATTAGCGGTAAAGAATTCAGTTTAGTACGTTACCTTTTTCACTGCAAGTTGGCACGCAGTCTCGAACGGTTGTCAGTTCGCTCACATATTTCTGTAACAAAACAATGACGTAAGCAAAACACGTGCGAAAAGATTTAATTAAGGGGTCCTGTACAAAGGAAAATGTACTTTGTAAAACAAATATTAGAACAGCTTTTCCATTAACCCGTTTTACGTGAGGTGAAATGCAAATTTTGGGAATTAAACATTTCGGTCTAATGTTCCTATGTTTTTTTGTTTTTTTACGCCATCGCCATGAAGTAGTTGCATAATGGCTAGAGCTCTATTTTTTATGAGATTGAATATATTATTTTTATTTGTATAGGTACCTACCTAAAGTATTTTGGCAACCTTAGGAAACTAATACCGTTGAAAACTTACAAATAAAAAAAAGATACATCTATATAAATAAAAAGAGAAGTCCTGACTGACTAACTGATTGACTGACTCATCAACACCCAGCCGAAACCCTTGGACCTAGAAAGCTGAAATTTTGCACAGAGGTTCCCTATATAATGTAGACAAGGAATAAGGAAGGAATTCCTGGTAGTACGTTCTCGTGGGATATTTTCCGACATCCACGCGGGCGAAGCCGCTGGCAAAAGCTAGTCCAACTAATAGATCATAGAAAATATTGCTTACATCGCTGTCCAAGTGTAGTGTACATAGCTTACAAATAGGTGAGCACAGTATTTTGCTAGCTTTTAAAATGACGTAGTCTCAAGGTGATTAATGACTTGTTCATTAGTGGAGAGGTGGCTTATTAGGTACTTAATACACCATCAATAAACCTTTCCAAATTGCAATCTTCCATCCTACCTTCATACTTTATTTATTTTATTATTTAATAGCTGTTGTCTGCAACTTCGTCTGCAATCCAGGATAAAAGTAGCCTATCATGTGCTAAATTTAATTCAAATCCGTTCAGCCGTTTTAGCGTGAAAGCGTAACAAACAAACAAACTCACTTTCGCATTTATAATATTAAGTTAAGATAGGGTAGGATGTACAGTCAACATAAGAGATATCTAGGCAGGGTATACTAACATATTCGTAAGTGAATTGCTTCATGTTTAATTTCGGGAAAATATTCAATTTTGTGTTGGTGCGTTACAATGTAGGAGTATTGCAAAAACATATGAATATATTAGTATATCCTGTCTAGATATCTCTTTCAACAACAACAAAACAAAACCGATAACAGAACTAACACACAATACACACTACACACACCACACATACACAATACAACACTAACACACACACAACACACACCACACAACAAACCACACCACCACCACACCACCACCACACACACCACACCACCACACCACCACACCATACCACACCATACCACACCACCACACCACCACATAACACTTAACTTTTTTAACAAAAGTCGAATACACTTGCAGTTTTTTAATCTTAATTAGTAAGCGAAATATTTAATTCATATCGGAACAGACGTACTTAAAAGTTTAAGAACATTAACCCTTAACAGTTAAACGAAAAAAAAGCGGTTTATAGAATTATTTTGTGTTTGATAAATGATGTCAAAAAGTAGCATTGTTAACTGACTTCTGTTGCTGACCGTACATACAGTAAAATATATAGAGATACGACATAATTATAATTAAATTTTGAGTACTAAGGTACTCCTTATTTCTTGCACAATCACAATAAGCTAACTGTTAATATAGAATAGAATAGAATAAACGTTTATTATCCACTTAAAAGGCTTATTAAAACTTCCTACCATTTACTTCAGTCGCGTAATATTACCAGGCAATTACTCCGTTTACTAGCTGACTTAATATTCTACAAAAGGAACGTCTGAAACCAGGGCCACTGTAAAGAATTTTCACAGTACGTGCTGAAAAAGCGGCAAAGTGCGAGTCGGACTCGTACACAAAGGATTCCGTATTTAACAATCAATCAATCTGCCTAGCCTTTTCCCAACTATGTTGGGGTCGGCTTTTAGTCTAACCGGATGTTGAATTTTATTACGACGGTAGTCGGCGTACCGATTGCACGAGTACACGGCGTTGCTAATTACATTATTATTTCTTTAAAACGGCCGCTGGCAGTGTTTCTCAATCTTTCTATCAAAGTCAGTCGAAATGTTTACCTGTAATCGTTGTGACATTGAATCGAGGGATGGTGCTACGTGTGTTGCCTGTAAGGCAAAATTTGACTTTCCCTGTGCTGGGATAACAGAGGCTGGATGGAGAAAACTTGGCGATCGTAAATTGACATGGAAATGTCAAAGCTGCAAGGCTACCCCGGTGGCCAGTCCTCAAACTGGTTGTATGAAGGCATCACCAGCGAACTCGGAAACCATCATGATTGAGCTTCAACGTCTGTCAGCTAAAATGGAAGCATTGCCTGCGTTGATTGAGAGTGTGAAGGCTATCCAAAGTGAGTTGGCGGAATTAAAAACCATACGGCAAGAAGTCTCTGATATGAAATCGTCCTTTGAGTCCTACGGTCAGGAAATAAAAACTTTGGCAAGTAAAGTGTCAGTTCTGGAAGATGAAATAGAGACAATGAGGAAAACCAAAGAAGTGATAGTCAATTTGCAGGATCGAATTACCCAGCTTGAGAGTAGGCAGTCTGAGAATGAACAGAGGTCTCGCATGAACAATATTGAGATCAAAGGAGTGCCAATATCCAATGATGAAGACTTGTTCGAAATAATGGCCAAAATTGGTAAAGCAATTGATTTTCCTGTACAGAAGGAACAGATTAACTACATAGCGAGGGTGCCAACACGTAATGACAAGCTAAATAGAAACATTATCTGCTCTGTACACAACAGCTACCTTAAGAACGATTTTATTGCGGCGGCAAGGAAGTATAAAAAACTGAATGCGGGTGATCTGGGCTTGCAGGGTAATAACAGGGTATTTATCAACGACCACCTAACATTGGAAAATAAACTCTTACTTAATAGAACCAAAGCTCAAGCCAAAGAGCGCGGCTTTGATCATGTGTGGGTTAGAGGATGCAAGATACTTGTAAGAAAAAACGCCACGTCTCCAAAACACTTCATCAAAACAGAGCAAGATTTAAAAAAGTTTGTTTGTTAATTAAAAAATCTCATCTTACTTGCAAGTTGTTTGCTCTCTTTGAAAGAGTTTGTTTATTTTATTTTGTGGACACATTATTGTTAATAGTGAACTCGTTTGACTTTAGTTTGAAAAACACAGGTATGTATTTTTTGCACGCATTCCATTCTCGCCTGCCTTTTGTTCTCTTATCGCTTGGTGTCACCTATTCATTAGACTCATTAGGCTTTGTTTATTGCCATTTTATACTCTATGTGTGTGCGGTTAGAGGTGAGATCTGCTTGCACTTGAAATATCTTACTCATACCCTATACAAGTTTAAAACTAAATGTTTCTACACTGTGAATACGATTTCTTGCGCTTATTCTATTGAATCTGATTTAGCTTTATTTTGCCACCACCTGCTGTCTATGCCGACTTTTATTACCTATAGCTTTTACTTGACACTAAGTCTGAGTGTACCTTATATCTTTTCAATCATTTTTCTGGTGTTACTTTTCAATTATTATGGCACCTATTAGTATTTTCTATCAAAATGTTCGAGGGCTGCGGACTAAAGCATCTGTTTTTTACAGAAATGTTAGTATGAATACTTTTGATGTCATTTGTCTGACGGAGACATGGCTTATTGATGGTATATCTGATAGTGAATTGTTCGATGATAGATATTTTGTATGGAGGCGTGATCGAAGTTATTCGCAAACTAATCAAACGATGGGTGGGGGGGTTTTAATAGCTTTACGTCGAGAGCTAGTTGCCGATGCCCGCAATGAATGGTGCTCGTCTGCCGAGGATCTGTGGGTTACATTAACTTTACAACAAAAAAAACCCAAAGTAACCTATAAAATACATTTATGTGTTGTGTATATATGTAACCAGCAGTCTGGCAACTCTTTAATGATACAACTCAATAATTTTTCTAGTAATTTATCTGATATTATTCTTAAACATCCTGCAGATAAGTTTTTAGTGCTAGGTGATTTTAACCAACCAAATATTGACTGGCACGCTGCGGCGGACGGTGATCATCTGTGTCCTGGTAATTTGCAAGGTCCCATTCAAATCAGCTTTTGTGATACTCTCACCGCTTGCAATTTGCTACAGTACAACTCACATCGCAATGTGAACAATAGGATTCTTGATCTCGTTTTGTCTAACAGTGAAGTAGCTGTCACTTGCAGCCTGGATCCCCTAGTGCACGAGGACGCACATCATAAGGCACTCTGCATCTCTGCTGATTTCGTTCAACTTCATCAGCTGCATTCTCGGCCTCGAGTCAAGTTCTTGTATGCTCAGGGGAATTATGACGCCATAATTGAAGAAATGATGGCAGTTGATTGGCCATTAGAACTAAATTGTAGGCCTCTTGATGAAGCTGTTAAATTATTTTATGACACTATCAACCTGCTTCATAATAAACATATTCCATCTAAAACTATCGCTCCAAGGGGCAAGTTTCCTCCCTGGTACAAAAGCCCTCTTATTAAAATAATTAAAGAAAAGTCAAAATTTCACTCAAAATTTAAAACCTACGGGAATCTCTCGGACTATCAATCTTTTGTTATCTTACGTCAACGGGCTAAAGATCTGGAGAAGGAAATGTTTGATGGTTATATAGCAAACATTGAATTAGCCATTTCTAAAAATCCTAGGGCTTTTTGGCAATATGTTAAATCTAAGCAACAAACCAACTGTTACCCCTCTGTATTAAGGTTTGGTGGAGTATCGTCTGGTCAAGGGGAGGAAATCTGCAATATGTTTGGCGACTATTTCTTTTCGAACTTCCAAGAGAGACGCGAGGCAAATGAATTCTTAGCCTCTGCAAGAATGTATCAGTCTACGGGTCTCGTATCAGACATCTGCTCTGTTGATGTGCGGGAGGAGGAAGTGTTTCGTTTGCTAAAGCAAGTGGATATTAACAAATCAGCTGGTCCGGATAATATTTCACCAATTTTTATTACTAAATGTGCCAGATGTCTATCCGTTCCATTGACATTATTATTCAAACGGTCATTTGACATGGGAGTGGTGCCTTCAATCTGGAAGTCAGCGTATATAACGCCGATTCATAAAAAAGGACCTAAGGATTGCGTTGAAAACTATAGACCGATCTCCAAACTCTGCGTGTTCGCTAAAATTATGGAAAAAATCGTACACGTTCAACTTTCTTCTTCACTGAAATTAAGTTTCTCCGAACACCAACATGGATTTTTAAAAGGTCGCTCCACCACATCCAATCTCGTGGTCTGTAGTGACTATCTTTCAGAGCATATGTCCAGGAGGTCTCAGGTCGACGTTATATACACTGACTACAGCAAATGTTTTGATCGAATAGATCATGCGCTTCTTATGCGCAAATTGCTAGGGATTGGTGTGAGGGGTAGCTTGTACAGATGGTTTGTATCATATGTTGAAAATAGATGCCAGACTGTAGTCCTCAACGGTTACACCTCGAGAGTGATGTACATTCCTTCGGGGGTTCCCCAAGGATCCTTATTGGGACCTCTTTTATTCAATATTTTTGTTAATGACATCGCCTCTTGTTTCTTACATTCTAAAATTTTATTATACGCGGATGACATGAAAATTCTGAGTCAAGTGTCAACCGTGGAGGATGCACACCTATTACAGGAGGATCTGGACCGTTTCCATGATTACTGCAATCGTAATAGGTTGGATTTAAATATTTCAAAGTGTTATGTGTGTACATTTACTCGTAAGCCAAACCCTATTATCTATGATTACAAATTATCGAATACCTCAATTGCCAGAGTCAACGTCATCAAGGATCTTGGGGTAATTTTTGACTCAAAGCTTCTGTTTGATGCGCACATTGACAATATAGTCAACAAGGCTTCTAAAGCATTGGGTTTTATTTTTAGGGTCTCCTCTGAGTTTAAGAATGTCAAAACCATGAAAATTCTATACTGTGCTTTTGTCCGTAGCCATCTCGAATATGCTTCTCAAATTTGGAATCCAAATTACAATGTTTATATTAATAGACTTGAAAGTATTCAAAGGCGATTTTTAAGGTACACTCAATATCGTGCAAATACTTATCTTCCTAACTATACTAGTCGGTGTAAGAAGTTTCATTTTCTTCCCTTACATGAGCGAAGGAAAATTGCGGATCTTGCTTTCCTCTTTAGTATAATGAACGGGTCTACTGATGTCCCTGAGCTGGTGGCTAAGATTGGACTTCGTGTACCGTCTGTGTTTCGTCGTAGACCTCATCTCCTTCATGTACCTATCGCGAAAACGATTTATAGGCAAAATACATATATTTTAAGAGCATGTCGAATGTTCAATATGGTGTGCCGGGATGTTGAGCTTGATTTATTCGCAAATAGTGTCCAGAAATTAAAAAAAAATTTAGGTAACTTTTTCTTTGAAGTGTAATTTTGTTGTGTAATGTATTTTGTTTTTGTTTGTTATTTTCTGTTGTTTCTATGTTTAATCTTCACGCTGTTTGTACCGTTTCGTAAATTTTATACATAACTTTATATAAGTGGAAGCTTGTAATTGGCCTTCTTCTACATATCTCTTCTTGAATGTATTGAATGTATTAGCTGTAAGTTTTCTTAAAATTAATAAAATAAAATAAAATAAAATAACAGTATTTTGCATGGATTGACTGCCTGTCTGACTCCACAACCCAGTTATTGGGTAATAATACAACACCCCTTGGTAAGACTGGTTGTCAGACTTTCGGGCTTCTGACTGTCAAAGATTCACGAATGACAGCCGGCACCATCGGCTTAACGTGCTTTCCGCGGCACGGAGGAGTCTCGGTATGTTAATATGGTCACCCATCCACGGACCAACCGCGGCAACCGTAACTTAATCTGATGGATCGACTGTGCGGCTGTTATTAGTTAGCCACGAGCTCCGCAAGCAAAAAAGCCGTAAGCAAAAAACGGTGAAAAAAAAAACCCTTTTTTTATTGGGAACCCCTTTAATTTTTAACATTATTATATTTTTTTACTAGTATATTTAAAAAAAATTTAAAATTTTGAATGTCTACCTATTACGGTTCAAAAGATGCAGCCCTGGGACGGCCGGACGGACAGCGGAGCGGACAGCCAAAGGGTGCCAACGTACGGAACCCTAAAAGTTAATTACACAGTAAACATTGCAGTGGCACTGAAAGCTTTATGTCATCGCAAACAAAAAAGGTCTTAATTTTTTTAAATTGATGGATGAACCTTTTTGGATAAAATTAATTACGTAGGGGTTGGTCATGATGAGGTTACTGTTGGTGCGTTTGTTTTTTTTGTTGAGTGTTTTGTTTTCTTGTCTTTTTATTATTGGTGTGTTGAATTGCCAGCTGTGGGTAGACAGAAGCCCAAAAGTCGGACAACCAGTATTACCAAGGGGTATCGTGTTACCCAGTAACTTGGCTGTGGAGGTCAGATAGGCAGTCGCTCGCTAATGGTATTGCTGCATCCGGTTAGACTGGAAGCCGAGCTCAACATAATTGGGAAAAGGCTTGGCAGATTGTTTGTTGAAGTTCCAGCTATTTATGAGGCTGCAATGTGTACTGTATGATGTCACGCTTGCTTTTGAAACTCTGGTCTACATAATCAGCCTATAATGTTCATACTTCTGGGACACAGGCCTCCTCTCTGTGACAGAGCGGGCCGTAATCCACCACGCGGGCCCAATGCGGGTTCGTAGATATCACGTCTTTGAATTTTTGGTTCTAGGACATGCCGGTTTCCTCACGATATTCCTTCACCATTTTGAGAGCAGTGACAATGCATTAATTTACACAAAGTAAAGTGCCTGTCGGGGTTCGTCAACAACGAAAAGTTAGTTAAGAACATTTTCGAAAAATAGTGTTGTAGCTAAATTCGACCGATTTTAAATATTCCATAGAAACAGATATTTCCAATTATCTTTTTTTAAATAAAACATTTCGAAAATGTTCTTAACTAACTTTTTAGACCTATGTATTCTGCTTATGTGTATGAAGTTTCATTAAAATCGGTTTATTCATTTCGATAAAAAAAGGACTTGAAAGATTGTATGAAATGCCGTACGGAGCCAACGCTCTTAAGTTGATCTCATAAAAAATTGTTGAAGATCTGATGAAGATTTTCATCGTGATGAGCTGAATAGCTCCTCAAATTGCAGTAAATTTGTTCACTTTTAGATTTTTACCAGTGGAATCGGTCCTTCTAGATAGGGATTGATGGAACACCTGACCACCATCACAAAACTAGAGAATTCTGAAAATAATTATCAGAATTCTCTAAAACGAGGCTTTAAAACAAATATGAATGTTAGTTTTACAATAAGGTTACTAGATGGCGCTACTGTGTACCGCTAGATCACGCTGTCGTTGTCACTCGCCAAATGGTTAGGTCCCGTCGAAAATTTATTGTGTGACTGTTGCGAAAAAAATTTGCGCTTGCGAGGTCTACTGCTCGCAGAATTACTAGTAAATAACACAGAAGGTTTCGTCTCTACAAGCTTATATGGCTAGTAGGAACTAGTACTATCTACTTCGACGAGGTTGTTTTCTGCCTTGATGATTCTCCTTTGATAAAAAGATGGCACTGGCAAGATTTTCTTTTAAGGGTGCGTTTCCACTGACGCGGAGCTGGGTGGAGTGGAGAGGAGTGGACTGTGAATTGACCAATCACAGACGATTACATTGTGTCCACTGACGCGGAGTAGAGATTTCGAGCAATGTAATTGGTCAATTCACGGTCCGCTCCTCTCCACTCCGCTCAGGTCCGCGTCATTGGAAACGCATTCTTAGACATCTACGTCTCATTTGACTTGCTAGACACCAAGAAAACAAGATAAACAATATTAACAATTTGTCAGTAACTTCTCCCACATCCTAAGCCAAACAAAACTGCTTGACAAGCGCAAATGAAACTAGATTTAACGATGATTAAAATTTAATTTTCTCTCCTTTCACTGGTCAGCAGCTGTCATTTCCTAAGCCTTTATAATTATTGTCTGAAAGCCTCTAATTTCACAGCTATGACGTCAACATGAAGTTAACTCTGTTGTTTGCTCACCCCTGTTTGATGTGGTGACGTCATGGCTTTAGTTTTGAGACGGGCTAGAGCCGTCATGGCGTGTCCTTTTGATTAAATAAGATGGCTTCCGAGTAATTATAATGTTTGAGCAATTTTGTTGGACATTGGGCCAGGTTGAAAGGTGTGAATTGGACCAAAGCGGCAAAGGAGAGGCTCCAACTTGGTACTGGGTGCATGATCCGTAAACTAAAGCCAACGAGACGAGATAAATTTCATGCTTTGGGATTAAAAACATTAATTTAATTGCTTCAGTTCTTATTGCAATTAAAATATTATTTTGCGAAGTTTATCGATAGTTTTTAGGGTTCCGTACCTCAAAAGGAAAAAACGGAACCCTTATAGGATCACTCGTATGTCTGTCTGTCCGTCTGTCTGTCTATCTGTCTGTCTGTCTGTCCGTCTGTCACAGCCAATTTGCTCCTAATCTAATGGACCGATTAAGTTGAAATTTGGTATACGTATATGAATTTCTGTGACCCAAACACGGACGGGTAAAGTAAATAAATGAATTTTGAATATAGAGGTCACTTTTGGGGGACAAATAAGAAAATTAAAAAAAAAAAGTTTTGCAAACTACACCATGTGGCATGTCAAATGAAAAGGCTTACTATGAGGGTCTCAAATATATTTTTTTTATCATTTTAAAATAAATTGTTTTAAAGTTAGTTTTCAGGCCAACGATACGAGATAAATACTTAAAATTGCAACTTTAAATACAAATATCAACTTTAAACTCAAGTAGGTAATCGAAGTTGATTTTTGAGTAAAAAACCGGCCAAGTGCGTGTCAGACCACGCACAATGAAGGGTTCCGTAGTTGGGATGAATTTATCTTAAGAACAAACTTAACATTGTAGTTGAAAAACATGTTCTCCCATACATTCCAACTGTAAATGTAAGTTTGTGCTCACAATATTGATAGATTTACCATGTTATTTTAAGACTACAGACTTCTTATAGATTTTCCTGTAATCTACAGGTACAGATCTATTTTCTGTATTTTTATCAAAATTTTAGGCTCAGTAGTTTCGGAGATAAGGGGGGAATGGTCAATTTTCGTCTATTTTCTTAAATAAGTTTAAAACAATTTATTTTAAAATTATAAAAAAATATATTTGAGACCCTCATATTAAGCCCTTTCATTTGACATGCCACCTGGTATAGTTTGCAAAACTTTATTTTTTATTTTCTTATTTGCCCCCAAAAAGTGACCTCTATATTCAAAATTCATTTATTAACTTTACTCGTCCGTGTTTGGGTCACAGAAATTCATATGTGTACCAAATTTCAACTTAATCGCTGCATTAGATTCGGAGCAAATTGGCTGTGACAGACGGACAGACAGACAGACAGACACACGAGTGATCCTCTAAGGGTTCCGTTTTTTCCTTTTGAGGTACGGAACCCTAAAAAGTCAGTTAGCAAGTTTATAATATTGGAACTAACAGCCCAGAGTTCTTCAAAAACACATAACCGTATCCATCCATTCATCCTTCCATTCATCCATCCAGTCATCCATCCATTCTCCTGCCCCTATCCCAATTTATTTTAGGTCGGCGCCACAAGTCCCTTTTTTCCATACTTCTCTATTACTCATCATCTCGGTAGTCACCCCCTTCTAGCCATATTCGCCCTTTTATTATCATTCATAAAGAGTTCATATTTAAATTCCAAACAAACGATTTCCCAGTTTATTTCCACTGCAGAAGCTTTGAATTATGTAATCCAATTTCAACTTTACTTTCCTGCAGCCAATAAAACTGTATGTTATTCGTATATCATCCTTTTAGCACAGTTTCAACCCATTAACATTTTAACTGACAACGTAGTGCCATGCTGCAAACAGCTAGTAATTTTAAAGGGCCATAATTTAATTGCTTTTAACGTTAAATTAACAGAACCGCGCGTCGACGAGCGACCGGCACGTGCCATCTGCACCCTGTGCAGTATATTATTATGTGTGCCGTAGATACTTTATAATGATAATACGAGTAGCAGACAGTTAGTTAATATGAAAAGTGAGACTTTCATTTGTACTGGTTTTCTTAAAGCTATAGTGAGGTCTGTGCATTGAGCTAGGAAAAACATGGAGACGCCGCGTTATTCTATTCATAAAAAATTTGCCTATATGTATAATGTGAAATATCGTTTTGTCTCATTCTTTCTAATAAAATAATCGTATTTGATAAAAGAGACAACAATATTTAAGTTTTGCTTATTATGACAAAATTTTGCTGTAACGTAGTGACAGTAAGTGCTATATCGGCCATCTTAAAAGTTTTGCTGTCAAACGGTTTTTACTTTTTTATTATTGAAATTTGCGAGAAAATTACGAGGAGTTTACTTTAAAACTGTATGTAAAACCACTATATTCCTTGATTGACACAATCCTAGCAATGGCAGCCATCTTATGAGACATTATGAATGAGTCGTAGGTGTAGGTATGCACCTTTTTTGTAGGTATTTCCAGTCTATACATTTATATGTCTATGGGTCTTTGATACAGTGCACCGTTCACGAGTGGTAACAATTTGACATTGAAAGAACCTTTATGTCATAGCAGTAAGTGTGATTTTCGTAGTGCAGGCGTTACCACTGCGTGCGGTTGACTGTACCTATAACAACTAACTTTTTTCTATTTTGAAAATACAGGCGTTTTTCATTCGACGCTTGGCTGCCGTTGCGAGCGGTTGTGTGCTGCCGCTCCCTCCCGCTGCCCCGGCTCGCTGAGTCATCGCTCCCCACCCGTCACTGCGCTGCGCTCTCGCGGCGCGCATCGTAGTCGCCCCGACTACGTCCGATCCTTCGAGGAATTAATTATTTATTTAATTAATTCCTCGATCTATGATCACCAAAGAGTCTTTTTCAAGACTATTGTTTCTTTAACGTTATCGTCGAAACGTGTCTAGCTGCACTAGGCCCCTTCGGGGCAAATCCACAGTTTCGTGGTCCTCGGTGGAAACCTTACGGTGCCAACGAAGCCGAGTGGGGTGTTGACCCAATACACCCGCCGAACCCCTTCGGGGTGAGGCAGTCAATTGGACGGGTCCCAGTGTTAACCGGCCTTGGGGGATCTCCTAGTCGGCACTGGTGTACAGTCTTCCTTTCACAGCTTGCACCTAGTGTCTTTAGGGTGTGTCTACACCCTTCGCGCTAGATTGGTTAGGGCCCCGTTCGCACAATAAGACTGGCGACGGGTACACACAGCTTAGGGCACACCGTAGGTACACACCTCTCTGCCTGCACCCGGCAGGGAGACTTACACATCCCCGGGCCAACCCACCCGGGGAGTTAGATATAGGGTTGTCGCGTCGTGACCATGTCGCTCGATAGAGAGCACCTTTTCGATTTTCTTAAGGAGCTCCTCCTAAAGGAGCCCGATGTGTTCCTGGACGCAGTCTTGAGGAACGAGAGCCTCAAGGCGCGTCTAGCCGCTTTTCAGCGGTCCGGCCCCACCCCCCCCTCCCCCTCCCCTTCTGTCTCAGGCATCGCTGATTTCAGCGATGCCCTAGAGCCCACTCCCGTCCCTCCTTGTGAGGATTCAGGTGACTCTATGGACACCTCCCCGGTGTCCGGGAGACCCACCTCTCCCTACTCTTACATTTCTGAGGCATCCGACTCTGAACCTGCTCAGGATCAGCCAGCCTCCTCGTGCCCTCCTTCTTCCCCTTCCTCCGCTGAGGACGATAGTTTCGCCATCGTCCAAGGTAAGAGGAAGAGGAAGAAGAATCGCGTTGATTCTTCTGCTCAATCTAGGAAGGGAAGGAAAGTGGGTGATTCCCCCACTCCTCCCTCTGCGGCTTCCACCGCTATCCCTCCCTCCCCTCCGACCGCGGATCCCACGGCCTCAGTTGCCCCCACCGCCACCCCCCCCGTTTCGTCTTCTGTCCCCAAGAAGGCACCTTCCCCCCCTCCTGTGTACATCCAGGACAAGGGGAAGTGGACAGACGTCTCGCGTTGGTGTACCGATCTTAGGATCAATTACACCGCCGCACGATCTACCCAGCAGGGTATCAAAGTGAGCATCCCTACGTCTCATGACTTTAGGGAGCTCACGAAACTCCTTAGGTCGAGGAACGTGTCTTTCCACACGTATACTCTCCCTGAGGAGCGCCAGACTAGAGTGGTGATCCGCAGGATCCCAAAGGAGCTCTCCGTCAAGGAAATCAAAGACGACCTTCTGTCGCAATCTATCCCGGTGGATGAGGTCCATCGTATGCACCGCTCCAGGGCAGGAGAAGCATACGACATGGTTCTCGTTATCTGTCCCCATTTCGAGGGGTACCACCCTATTTTCCAGGTCAGATCGATCTGTAACCTCACGGGTTTCGAAATCGAGAAACCCTGGAAGAGTGGCATCATTGGTCAGTGTCACCGCTGCCAATTGTATGGCCACTCGCAGAGGAACTGCCACGCGAAACCCAGGTGCGTCAAGTGCCTGGGGGACCACGGCACTTCGGACTGTTTGCGTTCGAAGGATCGTACTTTGTGCACCGACCCGCCTAGCTGTGTGCTATGCGGCGAATCTGGGCACCCAGCCAATTACCGTGGCTGTCCCAAAGCCCCAAAGCCCTTCTCCTCCTCAAAGCTGAACAAGCGTGCAGACGCTCGTCAGCAGAGAGAACGCCCTCCGCTACTCCCCATCCCATCTTCCCAGATGCCGACCCGGCTAAGTCCGCAGCGACCTAACCCGTGGTTTTCCCTACACCACCAGCAGGCTTTCCCTGCATTGGCGTACTCCCAACCCCCTCCTCCTCCCCCGCTCGCTCCTAGGGATCCGAGAACCCGCGCTCCTCCAGCCGTTCTCTCTCAGCCCCCTAAACCCGCGTCCGCGCCCGCTCCTAAAGCCTCCCCTCCCGCTGCTTTGGCTCCCCCCCCCCTACCATACCCCCAACCATTCCAGTGCTCAGCCAAAATGTTGACTCGTTCAGCATTATTGCTGGCACTTTTATGGCTTTTTATACCCCCCGCGCTAGACAGATGGCTCTTGAGCTAACCGCCGCCAGAAATGTCGGCGATTTGCCCAGGATCATCAATATATTCAATGCGTATCCCGAGATTACGCAAGCTCTGAATTCCTTTTCCAACAACTCAAATAAATAATGGATAAAGGAATCATAGCTAGGATCAAACCCCGATCATTAAACTTAGGCTTTTTCAACGCGAATGGCTTTGCAGGCCAACGCGATGAGATCGCCACTTTTCTCCGCGACCACCATATCGACGTTTTCCTCTTACAGGAAACGTTCTTGAAGCCCCATCACCGAAGTCCGTCGATTGCCAACTATCGCATAGTTCGTAATGACAGGTCTCGGTGTCACAAGGGTGGTACTATGATTTATTATAAATCGTCCCTATACTGCATCCCTATGGACCCTCCCCCTCTCTCGCGATTAGAAGTGTCTGTCTGCCGCTTAGGCATGACAGGTCACCAGCCGATCACTCTTGTATCGGTCTACCTCCCCCCCCGCGGCCCCCGCACTTCAGAGGATTTCCAATCCCTCTCTGACGACCTGACCATTCTGTTCGGCTTGAGTGACTCCGTTATCATAGCGGGCGATCTCAACGCCAAACATACCTCCTGGAATAGTTCCACCACCACTTCTAGAGGAAGACACTTGTTCGACCTCTGTCCCATTTTGGGTTTCGATGTCATTGCCCCAATGACTCCCACTCACTATCCCCATGACCCCGCTCATTCCCCCGACGTACTTGATGTAGCGCTTCTAAAGAATGTCAACCTTCGGTTGGACTCTATAGAAGCGATACATGAACTAACGTCTGATCATCGTCCCGTGATCTTAAATCTGGCCCCCCGCATAGGTCTCCGCGATCCCTCTCAACCTCTCCCCACCCGGTTGGTGACGGACTGGAGGAAAGTAAGCGAATGTCTGAAATCCTCCTCATCTCCCCACTTAGATTCTATTCCTGATCAGTTTGACTCTCTCGCTGACACGACAGCTGCGATCGACTCATTCACGGAGCACGTACAATCAGTCCTGAACGATTGTTCAAGGGAGGTTCCAGCGGTGGAGGACCATCGCTGGAAGCTGCCGGACGATGTACGTGCCCTGATGAATGAGAAGAACGCGGCTGTCCGTGCCTACAGCAGCTTTCCCTGCCGCTTGAACAAAGTCCATATGCGCTATTTGCAGAAATCTGTAAAGAAACGCATAGAGGAACTGCGTTCCACGCGTTGGGACAAGATGTTGAGTGAGCTCGAGCCAACTCATCAGGCCTTCTGGCACCTACAGAGGAAACTCAGGTCCTCAGAGACAGCTTCTATGCCCCCCTTAGTACGCCCAGACAATACCATCGCTTTCGATGATATCGACAAGGCCGAATGCCTTGCCGATAGTCTTGAGGCCCAGTGCTCACCCAGCTCTCAACCAGTAGACGAAGCCCACCTCTCTGAGGTTGACGCTGAAGTCGAACGTAGAGCCTCCCTTCCCCCCGTTGAGGACCCTGATTGTCCCTTGCCTCCCGTCACTCCTGACGAGGTGCACGAGATAATCAAGGGTCTAAAACACCGTAAAGCCCCCGGCTCAGATGGAATCACCAATAGGGTGTTCCAACTTTTCCCTGCCCGTTTGATTATGCTCATGACCATCATCTTCAATGGTGCCATGGGTAATAATATCTTTCCTCACGCCTGGAAACAGGCTACCGTTATCGGTATCCCTAAGCCCGGCAAGCCTAAGAGCGAGCCCTCTAGCTACCGGCCTATCAGTCTGCTCAACGTCTTTGGCAAAGTCTATGAGAGGCTTATTTATAAGCGTCTCAGAGATTATGCCGAGACAAAGGGTCTCATTCCCGACGAGCAATTCGGTTTTCGAACCCAGCACTATTGCGTGCAGCAGGTCCACCGTATTGTCGAGCACATCAGCGTTGGGTTCCAACGCGGTGCGATGACTGGTGCTGTCTTCTTTGATATAGCGAAAGCCTTTGACAAAGTCTGGCACAACGGCTTATTATATAAGCTGTACCAACTCGGTGTGCCGGATCGTCTCGTGCTCATCCTGCGAGACTTTTTGTCAAACCGCACCTTTCGCTATCGCATTGAAGGAGCACTTTCCTCCCCCCACCCTATTCGCGCAGGAGTCCCTCAGGGCTCTGTTTTTTCCCCCCTCATATTCATCCTCTTCGCCAGCGATATCCCGAAGAGTAAAAAGGCACAGTTGGCACTGTTCGCAGACGATACGGCCATTTTCTCCAAGGGAATTCGCCCTGACTCGATCGCTCGCACCCTCCAAACCGCAGTCGATGGCCTCGGCAAGTGGTTTCGAAAGTGGAGGATCGAAGTCAATCCCGATAAAAGCCAAGCCATTCTCTTTATGAGACGGCGTAATCGGCTCACCGCCCCTCCTCGGCCGATCACCATGTTTGGCAAGCAGATCCCTTGGGAGAAGCGAGCCAAATATTTAGGTGTGACGCTCGATAGTCATTTATCATTTTCAGAGCACATAAAGCAGGTTCGTTCGCGGGCCTACTTTGCTCTCGGCCGTTTACACTCCGTTCTGAATGCACGCAGCAAGTTGTCCCTTAAGTGCAAGTTGCGTATTTACACAGCGTGCATTCGACCTATCATGACCTATGCGGGCCCAGTCTTTGCGCATGCAAAGCCCCACCTCATCCATAGGATGCAGACCCTTCAGAACCGTCTCCTCCGAAAGGTAACGGGAGCCCCCTGGTTCGTTCGGAACGCGGACCTCCACCTTGACCTTAAAGTCCCGACCATCCGTCAGTACTTGAAACGCCTTTCCAAGCGTTTCTTTGATTCCGCCGTGAAACATCGCAACCCCTTGGTTGTCGAAGCCGCTAGCTATGTCCCCAGTAGAATCAGTAGTATCCGCCGTCCGCGACATGCCCTCACTGAACCCGATGACCCTATCACCCTCCTCCAGGAAAGTAGTAGGGACACTAGCACAGTCCAACACAAACACAGATCTACATTCCGGCCTCGCCGCCGAGGCCCACCGCGTTTAAGACCATCTAACGTAAATGTAACTTCATGTCCCTTGATCGGTTTAATCGAGCCAGCTGGTGGCGTAGCTGAGCCTGTAGCTTTAAACTCCCCTGATAATAATAATTCCCCTAACTTGATCCAGCCTATTGCTTTGCCTTGTATATCATTGGTCAATGACAACGACTCCCTAAGCCGAGGTCCGTACCCCACAGGGGGTGCCCTTAGTGCGCAGTCGTTTAGTTTATAATTTAGTTAGTATTTATGCCCCTGGCTGGAGGCTTTTGAGCTCGCTTAAAGGCACCCACAGGAAAGTCCGGTTAAGTAGTCGGGACCTCTCATGGTCACACTACGAGATGCCATACCAAAAAAAAAAAAAAAAAAAATTTTGAAAATACGTGCTTTTGTACTTCGTTGCATAGTCTGACAAAATTAAGAATGGGCACTTGCCAAAAGCCAAGTAAATAACCACAAGTTACATATACTTCTCTGTGCCCAATCCTTCGGGTATATGAATGAAAAATCTGAATGGTTCGGCCAGAGAATATCTCTGACTGAAACCATTCAGATACAATCATTCACAATAGCAGAATACCTGTACCTTCGTATCACCATAAGGCTGTCTTTCCACTAGAAATGTGCGAGGTAGCTAAGCGGCAAAGCTAATAGCTACGAATGTGTGTCTATTTCCACCAGTGCTAAACGGTGTACTGGAGTGAGTAAGATGTGCCATGAAGATGCGCTTTGCACGTATGTAGAAAGCTTCGTTGAACCCTTTTCCACCAGAGATAAGGAAAAACAAATGATCCTATTGGTTGCTATCACACACATTGATCGCTACGTAGCTTAGCAAAGGAGTGAAACAAAAGCCGTTCTACCAGCCGGTGTCCATTCTTGATCTTCAATTGTTTGATGTGCTAACTAGAACCAGCATAGACACGGTAGCAGTGTAGAATATAACAAGATTGTTTCAGCCGACGGATTGAGCGCTGCAGGCTTGGGTAATTCAATATGACGACGTGCCGTATAGGTAGTAGGACGCTTTTGTATTTGAAAGGAGTTTGGGTTGCAGTAGGCTTTGTAGTATACCTAGATATTATATTGCAAGAACATAATACTGGCATGAAATGTTCGCTAGGCAGGAAAAGGCGAGTTCTGGTACAGATTTAAATAGAGAACACGCAGTGGTGCGTAACGTCTTATGTTACGTTAAGGCGCAGATATAATATGATTTTAGTGACATTTAAATCTGTTATTACGCTTTGAAATAATGGAAGTAAGATATGCAAAATATGGCATAATTAAGGGAGATGCGCTAAGGTAGCCCGCGGAATTCAAATTATCTTACATTTTTATGCAATTTGCAGGTCAGTGTCAGGTTGTATGTTGATTAAAATATGATTCGCGCCCGTAACTAATATGGCTTTACAGAATTATAATCATTAGAATAATCAATATAATCTCTTTAAATTCATAATACCCTATTGAATGGCTATTTCATGAAATCATGAGATTTTAGGTCAATTCTAACTTATGATCTAAACTAGAACGCGTACACATCAATTCTATATGTGAATATTTTAAGTATTGTAGTAAAACACTTTATGAAATAAATTCATGAAGTGATGTCTACACCAAACATAAAAACGATATTACTTTCAAACTACTTGAGTTATTTCATCATTTTATTTGTATGAACAGACTAGTTAATAAAATTATATCTATGATTTAAATTTTTTATATTTTATTTTATTTTAAATTAATATTCCATATGAAGTCGAACGTAATGGCATGCGGCGAAAACGCACCGCCTAATCGCACAAGGTCACTAGCACTTATTAGTACCTGCGACCTATTTATTTATATGTGTCAACCTATCTTGCTCGTATTAATTAACTCTTTACACTAACTAGCAGTTGACAGCCTGGGCAGTCTTCTTGCAATGCCCTAGCTGTTACTCTAGGCGAATGCTCCCAGTGAGGAAGCGATTAAACAAAAATTCTTGCCGTTCCTAGAACCTTCTTTAACAGATTTAATTGAATACAGAATTGTAAGGGTTCGTGTAGCAATTTGTCAATCCTCATCATCATCCACAGCCCGACTTCACCCACTGCTGGGCAGAAGCCTCTCTTTTCTTTTGACAATCTCTACGCTCCTGTGCCAGCCTCATCCAGGTTTTGCCCGCGATGCCAACAATGTCGTCCACTCATCTCACCGCCGGACGACCGATATCTCGTCTTCCAGTCCTTGGACGACCTATCATCATTGCGCCTTGTCAAGTGTCCTGCCCAATTCCATTTGAGTTCCTTATTGTGCTTTCTGACGTCTTCGGATCTCGACGTTTGGCAAGTCAAAAACACTAATAAGTAATTGATTAAAAAATCAATCTGCCTAGCCTTATCCCAACTATGTTGGGGTTGGCTTCCAGTCTAACCGGATGCAGCTGAATACCAGTATTTTATATGGAGCGACTGCCTATCTGACCTCCATAACCCAGTTACTGAAAGATCCATGAATACTGACTAAAGATCACAAACGACAGCGAGGACCAACGGCTTAACGTGCTTTCCGAGGCACGGAGGAGTCTCGGTATGTAAAGATGGTCACCCATCCACGGACCATACGCGGCAAACGTAGCTTATCCTGATGGATCGACCCGTGCGGCTGTTATTACACTAGGTAGTTGATTAAGTGTTACTTTAATTTTCAATTATTCAAGAGACGTGATCTTTATTTTAATTTAATACCTGTGTAATTAATAGTGCTCGATCTTATCAGGGGCACGACCAACTTTCTTATCCATGAAATTATTATTTATCAAGGACGCTGACTGACTCTTTAATTCTAACAAATTAATGCCGACAATTCGTTACGTAATCAATAGATTCTACAGAAACCTTTAAGTACTGCTTTTAATAATGTTATTAGCCTATAGTGATATCTAAAATATACAGGCTGTATCAGAAAGCACGAACCGTGCGGCTGTTATTACTTAGCCAGAAGCTCCTCTTTTCATCTATCTTCTCAGATCCTCTTCTCATTTCTCTCTTAAGCGCAGTAACAATCAATGTTAAAAAATTACATGTGTAGGTAAATTAGACAAATTGAGACTGAGATTAAAATGCGATCGTTCTTCGTCGTTTAATAGTTTCTTGATAAACTGAAACTTACACTTGTACGGTGAAAACATACACTACAACGACTAAGCATTTGTACGTAACTTCATCAATTCATATTATTTGAGCAATCATTTGCAGTCATTGTTTGTGCTTCCTCGCTCGTTAAACACATTTATTTTACCTTAAAAGCAGCAGTATCATTCAACCTTCTACATGGTCCTTCGAGCCGGATTTGAACCAGCGACCCATGAAAGTTTTGCAAAACTTTTAATACTTTTGGAACTTATAATTAAAAAAACTTTACGTATTTAATCAAATGAGAACGAAACAAGAGCATACATAGCATATTAACAGTTTCAAAAGGCGCCTTTACTTTAATTGGGTATGGCCAGAAACTTCTCTCATAATTGAGTTTGGGGATTACACAGTGTACTGTGTAGAGAAACTTATTTACTTCTTAGGGTGTACTTACAAACAAATGTTAATTAAAATGGCAGATATTTTATTCATTGGAATCAGCCGGATTTTATTTATTATCATGAGCTTGAGCAGTAGTGGCCCACTGCTCTCAAAACGGTGAAGGAAAACATCGTGAAGAAACTGGCAGGTCCTGGAACCAAAAATATGAAGACATCTACCGATCCGCACTGGGCTCGCGTGGTGGATTACAGCCTACTCCATTTCGAAGAGAGGAGGCCTGCGTCCCAGCAGCGGGAAAATTATGATGAACACTCAGTATCAACTTTACTTAGTCCAAATACATTGTAAGCAGACATGACCTCGTGATGACCAGACCCAGACTTTACCAAGTAGAAAATTGATTACCCAGCCATGTGACACGAAGTTCAGCTTAAAAGGCCGTACCCGAGATTTAGCCGATTTTGCTGATTGATTGATTTTACAGTTATAATACTGTATTTCTATAAGTTTTAATGCACACATGAAAGATCATTTCAATTATAATCTAATGTATAAGCTACTTTTTTATTTTTATTATTTAATTTTGATTAATCGACTGTTTTGTTAATTTTTTCTGTAAGAGGTTTAGAATATATTACGTCGAATATTATATATATATATATTTATACGAATATATCACATATTTACGTCTAAAGGGAAATAAAAAGAGGAGGGAGGGTAAAATTATAATGTATTTTTGTGAAAGTGGTCTATACAATGCCACTTTTTACCTTTAATGTAAATGAATCACTTTTTACCACTTTCATATAAAATTTTTGAGTAAACAAATATTTAACTTAGTCAATATTTTAGAGAAAATTGGCTAAGAATTGATAGGCTACTTAGAACACTCGTTCATAAAATGAAAAAACACAACTAAACTTCACTTTTAAATCAATCCATTTCCTGAAAAAAATTAAAAACATTTGGCATTAAAAAATCTTTGATTTAAAACAACCTAATTCTCGCATTCTAAACTCGACGCAAAATAAAAAAGTAGCACATTCATTCGATAATAATTGATATGACCTTCCATGTTGTGCATTAAAGCTTACAGAAATACAGTATTTTAACTTTAAAATTACGTCTGTAAAATCACGCAAATCAGCGTATTCGGCAAAATTTCGTATACGGCCTCTTAACGTACTGGGTACCTAACTATTAGGACAGTAAGCAATATTGCTTCTAAAGTAACTGAACAAACCTCCTTTATAGGAACCAGTAGACTACTAACAGACTGCCACGTTAGTCTACTGGTCGCAGTTTCTCAGTAGAAGCGCGAAGTCTGGATTTGTACCATGTTGATGGCAACAGGCTCGCTCCCTTTTACATGGGACTTAAGCATAACTGGAGAAACGTGGGTATACCTCTGCCCAACCCTTTGGGAAAACGAGGTGTGATGTTATGTACGACTGCTACTCATGACGGTATATTATTTTAGGAAGATGAACTTAGTGGTCAATGATAAAGAATTACTCAAACTCAAACTCAAAGCATTTATTTCAATTAAACCAATTACAGGCACTTTTGAATTGTCAAGGGGTCGGTCAGTCAAAAAGATGAAGCTAGGCGCCCATTCCAAAGCATAGTAGGTACCTACCTATGGAGAAGAACGGGCAAGAAACTCTACGGACACTCTTTTAAATCAAGATATGGTTACAAAATAATGGTTACATCATTCACGTTGAAATTTTACATGTGAGAACGATGCAGAAGGTTAAAAGCGTCCTTAAAAAAAAAAAAAAACAATTCAAATATTTAAATTAAATTAAAATCAGCCGTGGCCGCTAAGGTATGCCCAGCCTTCACTGACAGCGCTTGTTCACGAACCTGAAGCATGGATTAGCTAAATGATCCAACACGCGCCACCATCAGCGAGACATTAGAGTGAGCGTCACATACTCTCAGCCGCCAGGGCACATTCAAGTCAAACAAAGACGTACCCAGTAAATGGTAGCTTTAGAGTATGTACATAGTACTCACACATGTGCTATTCAATTATATAATACAAAGGAGATTGAGTCTATACAATGCAATGATAGTCTTATAATCTTCAGCAGTTCCAACAGTATCTTCAAATGTTAATTAATTAGTTGTGATTGTGGAGCAGGACCAGCATACAGTTTTAATTGACAGATTTATCTGTTGATACAATCACTCATTCATAATTATCGTAGTTCACTTTAAACTTTACCTTTGACTTTAACGATACGCCCAAAAAGCTAAACAATTAACATCTAATTTTAATTACCAAGGGATAAATGAAAAACCCAAACAAAATTAGGGTAAGTGGACAAAATCTAGGCATACCTAAATCAAATTTAAGCGCTCTCCATTAGCGTAAGGTCCTGTAATGTATCAAAGTGCTCAACAGGGGCACGAACCTGAATCACTGAAGATCGTACCCGTTGATAGTGCTACTAATATTAATTGGTATGATGATTACGATCTAATTATCAAATAATACAAAATTATTTTTAGTATATGCGAAACCTGAACATAGTTTGTTCAGAATAATTAACTGAATCGATTCCAATAATTTTTATACCGTGTTATATTTTGCCCCAAAAATCTTTAAAAAAGGTTACAATATGGACACCGCGCGACGAACACAAGTCACTGCAGGTCATAGCGGCACTAGGCACGGGCGTCGCGTGGTGATCATGTTTTTGTCCGGACAACCAGGTAACATAACAAGCTTATAACTTTGTGATTTTTCATGATGCAGTTTTGAAATTTTGTACATAGATTCTTTACATAAAAATACTAGACACGTGTTTCGGGTTTCGCATATACTAAAACTGATGTTGTATAAACAGGGTGTTAGGTTAAACGAGGGAAATACTTTAACGGAGTGTAGTACTCGTGAAAGTGAAAAAAAAACTAACCCTGAAATATGAAAAAAAAATCTGCTGTTCTCTACAAAGTGTAAAACCTACGCGATCAAAATATACGAGACAACAGATTTTATTTTTAATATTTCAGGGTTATTTCCAAGTGGTTCCGTTTTATACTCTCCTTGCAGAAATGCATAGGAACATACGTTGATCCACTCAATTTTATATTCTCATTGTTTCATTCATTGTTAGATCCACATGATGATGATGAATACAGAGCCATCAAGTATGGTCTCAAGTTTCAAGTGTGTTTCAAGTTTTTTTGTTTTGTAATTCAGAGCACTGTATAAACAAAAACTTTTGTCACTTGAAACTGACGGCATAATGCTTTTTCTTTACTACAGAATTTCTGCCAGTTTACTCCTAGCACAAGCCGCGTTAAAGAACTTTTAATCAAAATAAAAAAAAACAGGTCAAGAGCGAGTCGGAAGGGTTCCGTTCCGATTTCTGAAAAGTCTGCTATTTAGAGACATCGTTTTATTTTTCCTGTAATCTTTGCATAAACTTCTATTACACAGAATAATTTCAGATTTTTCTCTATGCAAACTTCAGAGATATGCGGCCTAAAGAAAATAAAAAATGTTTGAGAATGTGCAAACAGTGTTCTTTCATATGATACCCCGCATGCCCTAGTAGCCTCACTTCAAACTTTGAATACCCCCCTTTCAATTCCTGTTGCAAAAAAAAATATAAATATTTTTATTTCTTTATTATTTGCAAAATATTGGATAACTTCTTGGCGGGAAAAAAATTCAATACCCGAGAGGCAGTACAAAATGCCTTTGAAGAATTTGTTGCCTCCCGTCCAGCTGATTTCTTTAAGAAGGGCATCAATAAACTGCCACTGCGTTGGCAAAGATGCATTGATTGCATGGGTGATTACTTCGATTAATACAAATAAAAAATGCATGAAAAATATTCGTTTAAATTTTTTCATACAAAACGGCAATTTCATAGGTAAAGACCTATTAGTTGGGCAAACGCCATCTAAAACTTTCCAAATTTCAAGTTGATAGTATTAGTAGTTTTTGAGATATCCAGCTGTGACAGACAGACAGAGAGACTGAGTCGCACCTTAAGGATTCCTTTTTACCATATGGTACGGAACCCTAAAAAAGGTTGTAAAACCAACGGTACTTCCTCAATACCTTTATGATGTAATCGTGTAAGTATCTATAATGTCTCTCAATGTATCCCCATGTATGCAGTTTACGTTCAAAGCCAGGTGGAGCTAACGATCTACGCTCATAGGGCATTACTTGCGTTCACAATTTATGATAATAATTTATTTGGCCATCCCAAATTATTCCTAATGCTTGGCTCGAATTAGTTCAATTTAAAGTGAGTAGGCACATTTTAGGTTTATATTTATACAAATGCTAGTGACTTGCTCTGTTGCGCACGGTGTTAAAACATCGCGATTCCTTCATTATAATCCAGTTTAATAACACTGTAATAAACACATTATCCCTTCGGAATAAATTATCTAAATGATGGTGAAAACCGCAAGAAAAGCCGTTGCGTAGTTTAGAAGAATAATGCGAACACACAGACAGATACGAAAAGCTACTTTAATTTATAAAATAATAATAAGCATTTTATTATCAGGCCACTGATAGACTCAACCCAGCGCTGGGCACGCCACAATTGCGGCGATAAGTCCCCTCTTTGAGGAGTGGTTGGAGAGGCGCCACGGCGTCCTCACCTTCCGCCTGACGCAGGTCCTCACCGGACACGGTTGTTTCGGGAGGTTCCTGTTTCGGATAAGGCGGGAGGAAACGCCCGGGTGTCACTATTGTGTGGATCACCCGGAGGACACGGTGGAGCATACAGTGGAGGTCTGCCCGGCTTGGGCGGAGCACCGCCGTGTTCTCACGGAGGCGATCGGCGGCGGCGATCTCTCGCGTCCAAACCTGGTCCAGGCCATGGTGCGGAGCGAGAGTGTATGGGAAGCCGTCACCTCCTTCTGCGAAGCAGTAATGCTCGCGAAGGAGGAAGCGGAACGCGTGAGGGAGAGGCAACAGCTGCGCCCTCGCGCCCCTAGCCGCCGTAGGAGACGCCCTGGGCGGCGGGAATCGATTGGCGATTCCCGGCCACCGTAGGCGCGGGCTTGCGGACGACGAGTAATGGGCAGCTCGCCGTCCGGTAAGGAACAGGCCCGGGTCGACGGCGCGTTGTGCTCCACGCGCGCCTCAAAGAGATGTCAGCAGTGACGGGGTCAATTGGACCGATGCCGCCGGGGTCGCGGGTAGTTCGAAAGAGATACCGTGGCCCTGGCACGGGCAGTTGAAGGAGCATGGGTGGGTTTTAGTCAGTAAAAGTCTGACACGCCCTCCCGCTCTGCCCAGAGCGGGAGAAGTCATTTGATGATTTCCCATCCACAAAAAAAAAAAAAAAAAAAAGGCCACTGATAGACTGACTGACTGATAAAATACGCAAAATTATCTTAAAAAATAATAAAATTAATACGTATATTAATAAACCTTACTATAGCTATACACATAACGTTGTTGGCGTCGTGTTAAGCTGCGTGGTGTCGCGTAACCGTCCTCGGAAACGTCGAAATATGACACCTTTCGGTCAGAAGTCCGAATAATATGTATAGATATCGCAAAACACATCAGCAACAATCGCAAGCGACTACCAAGACATACCAATCAATCAATCAATCTGCTTCCAGTCTAACCGGATGCAGCTGAATACCAATATTTTATATAGAGCGACTGCCTATCTGACCTCCACAACCCATTAACTGGGTAATACGATACCTCTTGGTAAGACTGGTTGTCAGATTTTCAGGCTTCTGACGACCCGTAACGACTGTCCACGAATGACAGCCGGGACCAACAGCTTAACGTGCTTTCCGAGACACGGAGGAGTCTCGATATGTAAAGATGGTCACCCATCCACGACCAAACCCCGGCAAGCGTAGCTTAACCTGATGGATCGACCCGTGCGACTGTTATTACTTAGCCACGAACCAAGACATACCATAAGTAAATAAAAAAATTTGGAAACATACTGGCATTGAATTTTAATCGGATGCAGCTGAATACTAGTATTTTACATGAAGCGACTGCCTATCTGACCTCCACAACCCAGTTACTGGATAACATGATACCCCTTGGTAAGACACCACAACGAAGTTATTACTACAAAAACAGATGCAATAAAAAACAAATAAATGCCGCACAAGGCCTGTTTAAAACGCTCCCATTATTTTTATCTCTCACTTACTGAGCAGAATGTCTCTTGAAACAAACGATGCAACCTGTTTATAATAACGGCTGCCTTTTGCAGCACCCTGTATTTCTTTATGATGATTTTCATTTGCATGGATGAGAATTGGTGCGCTGTTGTCTTAGATATTAATAATTACTGCCATGGAATGGGTGAGAAAGTTATAATTTTAAGAGATGGGTAGGTAGTAAAACTGAGCTTATTATTAACATAATTTGGCTTAATTGAGGCGGTTCAAAAAGCTAATGTACGGTCAGCAACAGAAGTCGGTTAACACTGCTACTTTTTGACATGATCTAATTAACACAAAATGTTTCGATAAACTGCTTTTTTTTTCGTTTAACTGTTAAGAGTTAATGTTCATACAATTTTAAGACTTCTGTTCCAATTTGAATTAAATATTTCGCTTGATAATTAAAATTAAAAACCTACAAATGTTAGTCGACTTTTGTTGCTGACTGTACCTACCTAGTTCAGATCAGCATGTGCTGTTTCGGGGCAGAATATACACGAATGATGAGATAATGGCTGATCATAAGCTACGTGGAGTTAGCTCGGATTTAATTTGATTCTCATAATGATATGAAGCTATGATAATTATGTATAGTTGTATACCTAGATATGTGTATGTGTATGTACAAGTGTATATGTAGTAATAAGATTTAAAAGTGGTTCACCGGCAGTGTCCGCGATGGTACCTATAGTGGATTTTCTAGACGGGGCAGTAAGGGCATGTACTTTAATGGTTATAGCTACAGGAAAACGGTCTTTAAACACTGCCCTTATCTGTTGTGAGACATTTAGATCTGCATCAACAGATTTTGAAAAAAAAAAAGAAAGTCAAGAAGAAAATGCACACAACTTGTGAAAATTGCCAATTTTTTTGGTGACTGTAATTTTTTCACTGTAAAATGTCACTACTATCGGTATTATTTTCGTTAGATTAAAAACTGTCTAAAATTTTTGAACTGGGTTAGGTTAGGTTAGAACTGTGACATCGCGCAAGAGCTGAGCGAGGAAAGCAATCGGTGCCACAGCAGCGGTCGGCGAGTGCTACTTCCAAGTTGCTCGCAGATATAGAGGCTATCTAGTATTAGTGCAATGTGCGTTACGTCGTAAGCAAGTTTGATATCACTTCACAAAATCAGAATCAAAAGTCATTTATTCAAATTAGGCTGAGAATCAGCCCTTTTCAAAAGTCAAAATTACATAAGACAGCCCCCACAAAACGCCCGCCCTTCACCGCTCTCTAGTGATTTAGCGGGGAAGAAGAAGTGGCGCAACAAACTCCCCAGCAGCACAGCTGTCTGTTCAGTTAGAAGAACTTCATTCTATACGCAAAATAATGTATGCAACACAAAACAATCAATCTGTCTAGCCTTTTCTCAACTAAGTTGGGGTCGGCTTCCAGTCTAACCGGATGCAGCTGAATACCAATATTTTACATGGAGCGACTGCCTATCTGACCTCCACAACCCAGTAACTGGTTAACACGATACCTCTTGGTAAGACTGGTTGTCAGACTTTCGGGCTTCTGACGACCCGTAACGTCTGTCAAAGATCCACGAATGACAGCCGGAACCAACGGCTTAACGTGCTTTCCGAGGCACCGAGGAGTCTCGTTGTGTAAAGATGGTCACCCATCCACGGACCAACCAAGGCAAGCGTAGCTTAACTTGATGAATCGTTCCGTACGGCTGTTATTACTTAGCCACGAGCTCCTCCTCTTATGCAACACAAAATATTAAATTCAAATATTTGTTAAATTAAATAAACAATTATAGGAAATCATATAACCTATCAATATGTAAGCTAATTCTGGATAAAGAACATAAGCATTGTCTCACTACTGGGATAACATTTCTGGAGATCCTGATGTAAACAAGGTCTACAACGTGTTGTATATTCTTGTGGCTGAAAGTAAATTCTTGTGTTGTTTTAGAATTTTGATGTAACTACGCCTTATATAGTTCCATGAAGTCCTAAAAACTGACAGCACTCATTAGAGAGGCTAAAGCTACGATTTCCTAGAAGAGCGATGGTCACAAAACGGTTGCCAAAAAAATGATAACTGGGGTTTGACATCACGGTGTCTAAAGACACTCTCTAGATACACATCAATTTATTTTCATAAATAACTTTTCAAAGACGCCGACCGACCATAAATTGCGGACAGTGTAATGGTGGCCACCGAGGCTACCGAGCGCGCAGTGGAGCCCTCATCGTTTGTTGCGTTATTTCTTTTATTTTAGAATGAAAATGCAGCAAATAAGCCGGATAAGTTGTGCTCCACAAGACTATATGTTATTATTATTACAAATAGTAGCTTTAAACGGAAAATAGTGGCCACTATTTTCCATTTTAACGATTATAATAAAACTTAACAATATAAAGCTACTATTTGTAATAATAATAACATAAATAGTCTTGTGGAGCACAACTTACCCGGCTTATTTTCGGCGTTTTCATTCTTAAATAAAAGAAATAACCAAACAAACGATGAGGGCGCCACTGCGCGCTCGGTAGCCTCATATGAAACCTTAGAATAACAAATTATAGTTACTATTGTTCACAAAGACGATTACGCTTCTTCAAGTTCACAATAATTCATTAAGCAAATATCGGTCGACAACAAAAAAAATAAAAATCGCCGTAAGATTAAGTAAAGTCTACCTTTCCACCCTAAGTACACATTCCAGAAAATTAATATTAATTATTATAGCCACTTATAACTTAGTTAATAGCCCGTACTTTTAATAGCCTATTAAATGAAAGTGTGTAATATCATTAACGTTTATTTTTATCATAAACCGTATCGTGGGTAGCCTCGATAAGTTTTAGGGTTAATAAAAAGATGGAAACGATGTCTGTCTATGTGGAACGTTAACTATATTTGTGCAAGGTTTTTTGGGTTCCGTAGTTGAAGGAAGAAAATTGAGAATTTATTTTCTACGGAACTAACAAGAAAAACTTTTGTTTGTTTATGGATAGTTAGGTTTCAGCAGTTGGCGGAAAATAAAGAAAAAGTTTTCAGAATACTTAACTAGGTAAGAGACTATTCACACGACGCGTTACGGTGCCGTCAAACGCAAAATCTTTGTGGCCGTGTGCATCGGCTCTTACCTACTTCTTTACAGAATATTAGCTCAACCGACTATCACTTACCATAATTAAATCAACAAAAAGAACATTCTAATAATACGCAAAATAAAGACAAAAAACTTTCTCCGAGACAAACAAGAAACTGCAAAAGTTAGGGTGAAAACACCCGTTATCGTCCATGACGGAACAAACTGCGGGGCAATAACTTCGCTTTGTCAATACGATCGGGTCATTGGGTCAGCTAAATGGCGCTCGATGATTGGATGTGTCACGTTATTGTGATTGTCACCCTTGTTTGCAACGTAGCTGGAACTCAAACAGGCTCAACAACTAAACATTGAAGAATTCGTCAACGGGAACGCGCACCGGGTCTTCGTGCGCCGGCCGCCATCTTAACTCCCCCCTTTTTTTCTACACGGCAACTCGAACGACGCGCGACGCTATTGTCGCACGTGAACCTTTTTTACTTTTACCTTTGTCAACCTACATATTCTTTACTCATGTTATTTGAAAAAGGCTGAAATTATACTGTTCGAACAAGGAAACAAACTTTTACTTTGACTCCACGTTAACATTTGGAGACCACCGACGTGATCTGACGGCCGCGTGGCGACGACGGCCCCTCTGCCTGCAGTGAAGTGCAGTGCCTGCAACAACTGGGAAACACGAGGCGAGCTGAAGAATGGAACTCCGCGCTCCTTGAAAAGACTCGCCTACCAAAAGGGCCGGTGTAGTGAGTAGCTAGTGGTTCGCTTACAGGGAAGTACGCCCAATTTTAGTATGTACTTAGGTACAAGTGCCTAAATAATGTTAACCTACTAGCCGTTCTGTGCACCAGTTTCCCACTTAGTACTTATTACTTAATATTATGGAGTCAGATATGATAATAACTTCTTAGTAGGTAGGCAATAAAATACAATACAACTATGCCTACCTAATTATTCTATTCTATTACTTTTACTATACTTGCTTACTGTGGATTCAGAATAATGTTAAATTAAACGTAAACTATTCCTAACTACTTTACTGTCTATTTTACTGGCATTCAATGCAGTAAGAATACCTAATGATAATTTCTTGTTAGGTAGGTACCTATGAAACGTTAACTATACCTACCTAACTGCTTAACTTTCTACTTGCGCTTCGCTTACGGGATCACCCTGGCATTTTCCAGAATCGCCGTGTACTTCTGCTACTTGGATCCCGCTGGAATGCGCTGCTATAAGTCTACCTACTAGACACAGCTGCTGCTTGCATAGCGCTGTGTGACCTGCTTTGCTCGTGTGTGACCTGCCTTGCTCGTGTGTGCTGAGTGAAAATCTGTTGTCGTAGCTATTGCGCGACTTGCACGGTTTGCCTTTTATTTCCTTAACTTTACTTGCGGTATCTAAACTAGAATAACTAATTTATTGACGGTCTGTTCAGTTTTTTATAAGTGTTCACTATGTCTGCTGAATTGAGATCTCTTATTCAACAACGTGGTACGGTAAAAGGGAGAATAACTATATTTTCTAAATACTTGACAGGTATTGTAGACCTGATAGAATCTGACAGCATTCCTAAACAAATACTTGTTGAAACTGAGCTAAAACTATCAAGATTCAAAGAGGTGTTGATACAGTTTGATGATTTAAAAACTAAAATTGAAACTTTGGATCCTGATCAGTTAGAGGAAAATGAAATGATTGAAAGTGACTTTTGCTCAAACATTGCTAAAGCTCAGTTGTTAATTGAAAGTCTTTCTCCTATTAATGTAAAACCAGAAAATACTAACTGTAATTCAATATCTAGCTGTCAGAATATTAAACAGGATTGCCGCAGCTATAACATTAAGTTGCCTACTATTCAGCTGCCTTCGTTTGATGGAAACTATTTAAAGTGGATGGAATTTCGAGACACTTTTGATTCTTTAATTAACAACAATGATACTATTCCGGAAATTAATAAGTTTCACTATCTCCGTTCTTCATTAGAGTCTGGAGCATCTAATATTATCAAATCCATAGAATTCACTGCTGTCAATTATAAATTAGCTTGGAATTTACTTACTGAACGCTTTGATAACAACCGGATACTGACAAATAATCATTTAAAGGCCATTTTGAATTTTGACACAATAAGTAAAGAAAATTACAAATCTCTTCGTACTATGATAGATTACTATTCTAAAAATATTCGAGCCCTATCTTCTTTAAGTGATCCTGAATCTCGTTGGGATACCTTACTTGTGTATATTATGGTGTCAAAACTAGATGGCGCCACAGGTCGCACATGGGAGGAACATAGGAGTACTATTGCCGCTTCTCCAACAATAGAGGAATTCTATAATTTCTTGCGAAATCGTGCTGACGTTTTGGAAACCTTGCAGTACAGCAAGAATGATGGTAGTAAAGCTGAAAAGCGGTCTTATTCTAAAGACAATAAACAAACTAAATCATTTGTTTCTTCTAACACAAATGGAAAAAACTGTGTTGTATGTTCACAAGATCATTTACTATATAAGTGTGATAAGTTCAAAGATATGTCATTGGATGCTCGATGCAATGAAGTTTCTAAGCATAAGCTCTGCTATAATTGTTTGCGTCCTGGTCATTTCTCTGCTCACTGCAAACATAACTCTTGCAAATTCTGCAACAAAAAGCACAATTTACTACTACATAAATCACTGTCCAATAATGATAAGACAAACTCACCTGTTGATACGTCTTCTGCGACATCTCTTCCTCAAGAGGCGCGTGCCTCTGAGGTATCTTCTACTGTTACTATGTTTAATCCTGTCTCACTCTCCGTGGCAATGCCCGGGCAGATTCTCTTGTGCACTGCTCAAGTGGAACTAATTGATAGCCGAACTTCTGAAACACACACTGTTAGAGCAGTACTAGATAATGGAAGCCAGTCTTCATTTATCACTGAAAAAATGCAGAGAAAATTGAATTTATCATGTTCTAATACTAATATATCAATTGCTGGTATAAATAATAAGCTAACTACTACTACTAAAAGGTGTAACATAAAACTTAAATCGCGGATTAACTTCTTCCATATGGATGTTTTATGTCTTTTAGTGCCTGATATTACTGGGATGTTGCCCAGTTCAAGGATTAACACTTCTGAATTTAATCTTCCTGAATCTATACAACTAGCAGATCCTACCTACTACTTACCCTCTGAAATTGATCTACTACTAGGTGCTGATGTTTACTGGGAAATTGTGGATTCTAAACAAATTAAGTTAGGAAAGAATAAACCTACACTACAAAAATCTAAACTGGGTTGGCTTGTGTCGGGGCCAACCGGTGTGAGCCCTACTGCTACTACTCATTCTAACTTCTCTCAGGAGATTAAGGACTCTTTAGCTAAATTTTGGGAAGTTGAGGATCTTCCTGCTCTGCCAAATAGAAATATTAAGTTTTCTAATGAGGAACAATATTGTGAAAAACATTTTATTGAGAACACTGTCCGTCTGAACGATGGGAGATTTTGTGTAAAACTTCCATTACGTGAAGTTCCCAGTAAGGCTCTAGGAGACTCTTATCTTATTGCTAAAAAGCGTTTCTTTAATTTAGAAAAGAAACTGAATAAATCTAAAATCAAACATGACTATACTGAATTTATTAACGAGTATCAAAGATTGGGCCACTTGACTGAAGTGAGCCGTCCTAGCTTTGGATATTATATTCCGCACCATGCAGTAAGTCGCGAAAGCAGTGAAACTACTCGCTTAAGGGTAGTCTTTGATGCTTCTTGTAAAACTTCTACAAATAAGTCACTAAATGATATCCAATTTGTTGGACCAGTGGTTCAGGACGATTTAATAGCAATCTTGCTTAGGTTTCGTCAGTATACCTATGTGGTGACAGGTGATGTGGAAAAAATGTATAGACAGGTTATGGTAAATGAATCACAGCGTCATTTACAACTTATCCTCTGGAGGGAAGACGAAGGTCAACCACTCAAAATCTTGCAACTAAATACTGTCACGTATGGAACAGCTTCAGCTCCGTATCTGAGCACTAGGTGTCTCGTACAACTAGCAGCGGAATGTACTGATGAAGCTGTTGCCAATACTTTAAGACATGACTTCTATGTTGACGATCTGAACACTGGTTCGGACTCAAAATCTTTGTTAAAAGCTAATATTTTAGGAGTAATTGACAAACTTGCTGAAGGCTGTTTCCCTTTGCGTAAGTTCAGAACAAATTCTCCTGATATTTTTGATGATATACCTACGACTGACCAATCTCAAGATTTTAGTAAACAATCCTCTGTCTTAGGATTAAAATGGACACCTAACTCTGATACTTTGCACTATTCAGTCGAAACTAAATCTATTCCTAAAGTTACGAAACGCTCTATATTGTCAAACTCGTGTCGAATATTTGATCCTTTGGGTCTCTTATCTGCTTGCACTATTTTTCATAAGATTTTACTACAGAAGCTCTGGTTGCTTAAAATAGACTGGGATGATGAAATTCCAAAGGATATTGAAAATTCATGGATAGAATTCTATAATGAAACAAAACATTTCACTCGTATTCAGATACCTAGATATATTTTCTGTAGTTCTCCTAATTATATAGAGGCTCATTGTTTTGCTGATGCCTCACAAGATGCCTATGGTGCATGCATTTATCTAAAATCTACTAATAGTCTAGGCGAAGTTAAATGTAACTTATTATGTGCTAAAACTAAAGTTTCTCCTTTAAAATCTGAAACAATTCCCCGTCTGGAATTGTTAGGCGCTTTACTTAGTGCAAAACTATACTATAAAGTATTACACTCTTTAAAAATTAAGATTTCACGCACAGTATTTTGGACTGATTCAACAATAGTTTTAGGGTGGTTACATACTCCACCTAAAACTCTTAAAACTTATGTAAGCAATCGGATTGAACAGATTCGAGAATTAACTGAGGTAACTACTTGGCGTCATGTACCTTCCGAACATAATCCTGCTGATATGGCATCCAGGGGCATTCAACCACGTCTTCTTTATAGTAACACTCTTTGGTGGCATGGTCCCTCTTTTCTGACCAAGTCTGAATATGATTGGCCCCAATTTAAATCTGCTTCTTCTACTTTACCAGAAATAAAAATAAGTTTAAATGTTCAAACTCTGCTTACTGACATTGTACCATTTCAAAAATACTCTAAATTATCTAAACTACAAAGAGTATTTGCTTACATACTAAGATTTATAAATAACATTAAAAGAACGAATACTAAATTAAATGGTGAACTCACCTGTTCTGAATTGAACAACTCACTGGTACTCATAGCTAAGGCTTCACAGAGAGAATGCTTCTCAAAGGAAATTCACTCACTTGAAACTTTAAATAAATTAAATTCTAAGTCATGTGTTCTCTCTTTGAATCCATTTTTGGATAAACACGGTGTGTTGCGTGTCGGTGGACGAATCGATAATGCAACCCACTGTCCTTATGGGAAAAGGCATCCTATACTACTAGACCCCAAACACACTTTCTCTAAACTTCTATTTGAGCAGGAACATCTTCGCCTCCTACACTGTGGCCCTCAGCAACTTTTGAATACTATTCGTGAGCAATTCTGGCCTACAGGAGGGAAAGTGTTAGCGGCAACTACTGTTAGAAGGTGTGTTCGCTGTCAGAGATTTAGAGCTAAGCCTTTATGCCCCATAATGGGAAATTTACCGCAATCTCGTGTAACTCCTGCTCTACCATTTGCGACTTGTGGCACTGATTTTGCAGGACCTTTTTTAATCTTAAATAGAAAGGGTCGCGGTGCCAAGACCTCCAAGTGCTATCTATGCATATTTGTTTGTTTCAGTACTAAAGCTGTGCATTTGGAGGTCGTGAGCGACTTAAGTACCAATGCCTTTATCTTGTGCTTGCGTAGATTCATTTCACGTCGAGGTAAACCTCACACTATACACTGTGATAACGGTACAAATTTTGTAGGAGCTAATAATGAACTGAACAGACTGCTCAAAGAAAGTGAACGTACAATTAGCAACTACGCGAGCATGGAAGGTATAACGTTTAAATTCTCTCCCGCGTATGCACCGCATTTCGGCGGTATCTGGGAAGCAGGAGTCAAAACAGCCAAATATCACTTAAAACGAATAGCAGGTAACTGCAGTTTAACTTTTGAAGAGTTGTATACACTGTTTGCACAGATTGAGGCTATTATGAACTCACGTCCGATTACTTCAATGTCTGCTGATCCTTCTGATCTGTCAGCAATTACACCTGGGCACTTCCTTGTGGGTCGACCATTGACCTCACTACCTTCACCCGTCACCGAACGAGTCAGTATCAACAGATACCAGCTGATTGAACGCTTAAGACAGCACTTCTGGTCTCGATGGACAAAGGACTATCTAGCTACTCTGCAGCAACGCGTCAAATGGCAACGTGCACAAGACCAAGTTCGTGTCGGCGACCTGGTCTTCATCCTGGATGATCAGATTCCACCTATGAAGTGGCTCATGGGCCGCGTTGTGAAGCTATATCCTGGAGCTGACGGCGTATGCAGGGTGGTCGACGTAAAAACAGAGAACGGCGTCATTCATAGACCCGTTTCTAGACTAGCCCTACTAGATTCCCAAGAGCTCCTTGGGGAACATGTCCCCAAGGGGGGGGAGGATGTTTGCAACGTAGCTGGAACTCAAACAGGCTCAACAACTAAACATTGAAGAATTCGTCAACGGGAACGCGCACCGGGTCTTCGTGCGCCGGCCGCCATCTTAACTCCCCCCTTTTTTTCTATACGGCAACTCGAACGACGCGCGACGCTATTGTCGCACGTGAACCTTTTTTACTTTTACCTTTGTCAACCTACATATTCTTTACTCATGTTATTTGAAAAAGGCTGAAATTATACTGTTCGAACAAGGAAACAAACTTTTACTTTGACTCCACGTTAACACCCTAAAGTTAGTTACAAGATGATAAAATAGCAATTTGTTGTTCTTTTGTTTTGTTTTTATATTAAGTTATTGCGCTTATTGTGAGAACTTAATAGAGGAAAGATAAATGTTTCAAGTTCTGTAGTCAAGTGATAATGTTAGGGCTCTAACACACGAGCAGCAGTTCGCTGTCGACATATGTAACTGTTAGGAGTCGGCGGCTAGCTGTCGACATGCCGTCGACGTGCATCGTCGACGTTGGCAGCTGCCGCCGGCAGATGTCGACGGCTAGCCGCGTCCGCCATTTTTTTTTCTTCAACGAAATCCATTTTCAACTGGCTCTTGTACAAACATGGTCGACGGCTAGCTGCCGACAGGTGACGGCGACTGCAGTCGCCTCTGCCGTCGTCAACGTGCTGCTCGTGTGTTAGAGCTCTTAGTCTTACACATGACCGACACGCGTCAATTGCAGAGGCAACTGCACGCGTCTACGGCGGTCGTCGACGCGCCGACGACTGCAAATACTCGTAGTTCAGGAGTGACAAAATGGCGGACATGTTGACGACCGCCGTCGACGCGTGCAGTTGCCTCTGCCGTGGACGCGTGTCGCGCGTGTGTAAGAACAATTACTCCCAGATGACATAACATCACGCCTGTCTTCCACATAGGGTTGGGCAGAGCCTCACATTTCTCTAATTATGTTTAAATCCCATGTAAAAGTCGTCCTATTGGACGTTTTCACTAACACTTGACGACACCTAAATAAATGTCTGAATAAAAGTGCGCTGTTACATTTTCAACACTCGGCTCAGCGCGGAAAGTTGATAATCCAACAGCGTGCTTTTAGTTAGCCCTCACATTGCTAGGCAGTGACTTTTAGTTATTTAGTTTAGGAGCTAACGTGGACCATTTCTAGCATGTCATGTCTAGCTCGTTCGTTTTGCATCCATAGGTATACATGGTCTGCAAAGTGGTTGTTCAGCTCACACCTCATTGGAAGTACGCAAATATTGGACGGCCCTGTTCCATTTAGAGCGACTTTTTGAGCTATGACCGACCATCACAGCTCAAAAAGCTGCAACTTTTAAAAGCATAGTCAGTTATGCTTGGGACAGCCAACAGAAGTGAAAACATGACAACGCAACACGTCATATTAGCATGACGCGTGACGCGTGATGCATGACGCGAACTCATAAGATTTCCCCATACCAAAAATCGCCTCAACGCGCATACAGAATTTTTTTCACTTCAAAAAGTCATCATCATCATCTGCCTAGCCAGGGTCGGCTTCCAGTCTAACTGGATACAGCTGAATACCAATATTTTATATTCATCTCTATCTGCCAGGGCTTATTTTTAATTTTATATTTTGACTTGATTTAAAAAAGTGTCCGTGGAGTTTCTTGCCCGTTTTTCTCCATAGAGATCTACGTTTTGGAACTGGGTAACTAGCTTCAACTTTCCGACTAACTGACCAACTCTTTGACAATTCTAAAGTGCCTGTAACTGGTTTAATCGAAATAAATGCTTTGAGTTTGGGTTTTTGTGTGACCGCCTATCTGACCTCCACACCGTAGCGGTACCACGATAAGAACAGAAAATAAAAAATAGGTATTCAAATCAATCTATCTATAAGCTCATACCATACGTCTCAAGCAGACGCGAACCGTCTTGTATTACTTTTGAAACTAAGTTAGTCACTTGTTACTCAACTTATGAACCCCTAAGGACTTGACACGCAATTGAGCGAGTTTTCTGAATTCCGTAGTGTAACGAGGAACTACAGTGTGTACAGGGTGTCCCTCGTTTAACCTAACACTCTGTATAGTTCTATGGCATGTATTTAAACGAACCTTTAATAATTCCCATTTGGAGCTCCTAAAAATATTATTGAACACGCTAGTGTAATGATTGCGGCTCTTTTTGTGCCCTCAAATAATTCCTATTTTGGGGTCCCTAAAATACTAAATAGCCAAATAACTGCGACCAACTTGGATGTAGCGCTCGCCGCGCCGGCCGATGGGCACCACTCGCTTCGTTCGCTCGGCCCGCGCGCGTTTAGTTACGATTCTAGCCCATTTGGTCGGGGTGCCCTAGCTTAGTTACAGCGACCAACTGCGAGTAAAAACAAGAAAGTTAAAAAGAGGCTCAATTATTAAAAAAAAGTGTGCATCATTAGAAGCGCAAAAGTTATAAGATGTTCATTAATTTAAAAAAGCGATCATTCAATAAGTTTTTAGAGGATCAGTGAAATATTTCCCTAGTTTTATCTATCCAACCGAACGTGTTGCTACGTTCCGTGCTACGCGCCGTACTACGGCGTAGCTTGCATTGCGCTACGAAGTCTACGCCTTCGTAGCATTCGAGAATGTAAACCTGCAAGCCACTTTGACAGCATGTCTAACACACTAAAATAATATCAATGCAATAAAACCACAATAACATTATCAGCCTATAATTTTCCCACAGCTGGGACACAGGCCTCCTCTCTATGAGAGGAAGTGGGCCGTAATACACCAAGCGGGCCCAGTGTGGATTGGCAGATGTCACATGTCTTCGAATTTTTGGGTCTAGGGTTGCCGGTTTCCTCACGATGCATTCCTTCAACGTTTTGAGAGCAGTAGCGATGAAATAATTAACACAAAGTAAAGTGCCTGCTTGGGATCGAACCCACGACCTATAGCTCTAAGTCACGGTCATTACCACGGGGCCACCACTGCTCATAAAACCACAATACCATTTGAAAATCCCGAATCCCCGGAACAAAATAGCGTTAATAAATGCATAAATAAATTGCAATGGGTCACAATACAATACAAAAGGTTACTCGTTTACATTTTAGAAATTATTAATGGCTTTAGTAAACATTAATACTCATGGATTTTCCTGAAATAAATGTCAAAATGAACTGTTTCATTATATACTGAAACGTTGTTTTAAATATTTAATATCATCCGACAATAGCTATTGGGTTGTTGACAGGATGAATCAAAGGCGACTAACAAAATGTTTTTACATGGCAGAAGTGACGGAAATGCTGAGATAGGACGCCCATGAAGGACATAATTACAGTGCCCTTATTGATGATGTTCTTCAGAAAGGTCAGGTGCGTACTAGCAACCGGCGTGCGTGTATGATCGGTTTTATGAACGTAAACGAAGCAAAAGGAGTATGTAAACATCGTAGCAGGTGGCATTCTGTAGTTTCTGCCTACCCCCATGGGAAGAAGGCGTGAATTTATGTATGTATGTATATTGAATATTTCGAATTCATAAAACGTTTGTGACAAGAGTCCTTTAATAAATAAAAGAATAACAACTCAAACTCAAACTCAAAGCATTTATTTCAATTAAACCAATTACAGGCACTTTTGAATTGTCAAGGGGTCGGTCAGTCAAAAAGATGAAGCTAGGCGCCCATTCCAAAGCATAGTAGGTACCTATGGAGAAGAACGGGCAAGAAACTCCACGGACACTCTTTTAAATCAAGATATGGTTACAAAATAATGGTTACATCATTCATGTTGAAATTTTACATGTGAGAACGATGCAGAACGTTAAAAGCGTCCTTAAAAAAAAACAATTCAAATATTTAAATTAAATTAAAATAAGCAGGGGCCGCTAAGGTATGACCAGCCTTCACTGACAGCGCTTGTTCACGAACCTGACGCATGGATTAGCTAAATGATCCAACATGCGCCACCATCAGCGAGACATTAGAGTGAGCGTCACATACTCTCAGCCGCCAGGGCACATTCAAGTCAAACAAAGACGTACCCAGTAAATGGTAGCTTTAGAGTATGTACATAGTACTCACACATGTGCTATGCAATTATATAATACAATGGAGATTGAGTCTATACAATGCAATGATAGTCTTACAATCTTCAGCAGCTCCAACAGTATCTTCAAATGTTAATTAATTAGTTGTGGTTGTGGAGCAGGACCAGCATTGAGCCAAGCATTTTTATCAGTTATGTAATAACCAACCAATTCACAAAGGGCGACACAATTTAGACAACCTTTCATTCAAAGTTAAGTACATAAACTCTTATGTATCTACCTACTTGTTTCTTTTAAAGAATTTATCTTCAGACCAAATATGAAGAAATCCTTTAAGAGGCTTTAACATAAGAACACCTAAGTTTTCAACAACTTTTCTTCTAGACGAAACTATCTTTTAGTAGATTTAAACACTATACTTACATACCTAGAGTATTTACTGTCTTTCAGAGCAAAACCGTAAAAATTTCAAATCTGAGTTGAGCTCCACGATTACTGACAAATACGTGCACTGACTGGACAGGTCAACTCAATCTGTGTGGTTCTTTCTTCAAAAGACCATTTCAGATACCAATCTACATGGTCTGCATTATGATCTGGCCAAGATTATGTCTGAACTTAGAGACTGTGATCTCTGAATTTGTTTCGACCTTTCTTCTCAGAGTAGTCAGATAGGAAACTCCGACCTCATCTAGTTTTTAAAAGTATGATTGACGTGTAAAACCTACTTACAGAAATAACATCATTTATCAGTTATCAATTCTATTACTATTATTAAAAATAAGAAAAATATGATTTACTATTATTAAAAATAAGAAATATATTTTAAATATTATTAGACAGACAAGACAACAAATGGGAAGTGAATAAACAAAGGCATGTATTTAATCTAGCCTCAAATAATTCCCATTTTGCGCTCCTAAAAATATTATTGAACACTTTAATATAACGATGGCGCCTCTTTTTGTAAACCTTTAATAATTCCTATTTTGGGGTTCTAAAAATCCTACTCGCTACTAATATTATACGAAAGTTTGGATGGATAGATGTTTGTTACGCAATCACGCCAGAACGGCTGAAACGGATCTAGATGAAATTTGGCACAGAGATAGATTATAGTCTGGAACAGTATATAGACTACTTTTTATCCTGGTTGTACATTTCTGTGGGTTAGTTTCTAAACTCCACGCTGGCGAAGCCGCTGGCAAAAGCTAGTACTGAAATACGACCAAGTAACTGCGACCAACTTAGTTGCCGGGTCAGTCACAGTTCTAAGCTAACCGCCATTTGGTCGGGGTACCTTGGCTTAGTTACTGCGACCAACTATAAGAAAAGAAAGTTAAAAAGCCGCGCAAATATATAAAAATCTATTGATACCTCATTCATCAAAATCGGTTCAGTATCGGCTTAGGCGCTACGGTGGAACACACATAAATACGTATTTACATACATAGACTGCTAAAAATAAAAGTATGAATCACTTCAACCGCAAAAAGATTTTAGAGATTCATTCATTCAAAGTCATAATCAATAATTCAATCAAAATCAAATCAATCAATAATAATCAATATTTTTTTAGAGAACCAGTTAAATATTTCCAATAAACTTATAATACGTATCCAGTGCAATAAATGGGAAGCTAATAAACAATTATCCGAGATTTTATCAGAAGCTTCGCCCCAGTTAATGCGGAGTGCATTACTTAACCCATTTGGTCATGGTACAGTCAGCAACAGTTGTCGATTAACACTTGCAGTGTTTTAATCTTAATTATTAAGCGAAATTTTTAATTCAAATCGGAACAGAAATACTTAAAATTTTAAGAGCATTAACTCTTCAGTTAAACGAAAAAAATGCAGTTTATTAAATCATTTTGTGTTAATTTAGATGATCTCAAGAAAAAGCATTGTTAACCGACTTCTGTTGCTGACCGTACCCTAGCCTAATTACAAAAAGGTGAGAAAAGGCCAGAAAGTTAAAAAGAGGCGCAATTATACAAAAGTATGCATCACTAGAAGTGCATAAAGTTTTTAGAGGTTCATTAATTCAAAAAGTGTTCAACATTAGAGGGTCAATTAGTTTTTAGAGGATCAGTTATTTAAATATGTCCCATACACAAAAATAATAGGTATCCAGTACAATAAATGGGAAGTGAATAGACAATTATCTGAGTAGCTTTGCCCCAGTTAATGCGAAGTGCTTTCCGAATTCCCATTGAGTGAATAGTGGAGTGCAATACTTAACCCATTTGGTCATGGTACCCTAGCCTAGTTACAAAAAGGTGAAAAAAGACCAGAAAGTTAAAAAGAGGCGCAATTATAAAAAAAATATGCATCACTTGAACCGCAAAAAGATTTTAGAGGTTCATTAATTCAAAAAAGTGTCCATAATTAGAAGCTCAATAAGTTTTTAGAGGATCTGTTAAATATTCCCCTTAAATATAATACGTATCGAGTGCAATAAATGGGACGCGAATAAACAATTATCTGAGATTTTATCAGTAACTACGCCCCAGTTAATGCGGAGTGCATTCCGGTGTCCGAGCTGCGGTCAATATAGACTTTATTTTTAAAGCTACTGCACTTTTTAGCATTTTATATTGGATGTTTATTTTATACAGGGTATTTTCCAGGTACGAAAGAGTATTTGTGTTAAGAGCGCTATCACGATTTCTCTTGTATTTGAGCGTTTGACTCGAGTTTTGATATGTGATTGTGGTTTTGTTAGAGCCACAAAATTAAAAAGACATATGCCCAAGAAAGCTTGATTATTTCTCTTGGGAGTGTTCTAAATAAATATTTCAATTTGCTTACAAAAATCAGTAAAAACCTTGTCTCTGCAAAGGATGTTTCATAAAATTTTACTTTTGGAGATGTTTTGATGCTTTGTTACATCGAAGATATAATAATTTGATCATTTAAAAAAATGTCCTTGAAACAACTGTATCTTCAACTTTGGAGTGCTCAATTCAGTTTTTTATGTTTCATACAGTAATACACCAAAAATAATTCCGTAAACCAGAGAGTTACTGACAATTTTTCGTCCGAAACTATATTTTTTATCTACGAATGTATAATCCAAATTCATACAAAATGTATTTAATAAATAAGGTTACTATGTTACCTTGCTTGATAAAAAAAATTAGTCTATTTAAAAGTAAAATAATATGTTTAATTAATTATTGTATGCAGTGCTAAAAATCAATGTAAATCTCGGGACACGCGGTCTTTAGCTTTAGACGCCGACGCATCGCATTATGTAGCAATTTATCAGTTGTGATTACGTTTATTTTGAGTCATATAATAATTATTTTTTTGTTTATAGTGTGCAATTTCAATTTATGAAAAAATCACGGTCAAAATGTAATAGCGCCCTTAATGAAAATGTATTGTGATTACCTATTTGTCTACTAGTTTTTGCCCGCGACTTTGTTCGCGTGAAATTTCTCGTCCCCCGACCCACCCCGCCGCATCGCATCGCCTGCTCGCGCTTTTAATTCGTTTTTGGTTAGCGTTTTTCGCGCTATGTTATGTTAAATAGCCTATAGCTTTCCTCAAGAATTGGGCTATCAAATGCAAAAAGAATTTTTCAAATCCGACTTGCAGTTCCAGTGTTTAGCGCGTTCAAACATATAAAAAGAAAAAAACAAATTCATCAGCTTTATTATTAGTATACCTAGATATAAATTCAGTAAAATACAGACTTTGGTTTTGAAGCTGCCCAATAGTACTGTGCTGCTGAAGAGTTCGTTGCGCCACTTCTTCCCAGCTAAAGCACTAGGAAGTGGTGAAGGGCGGGCGTTTTGGTGGACTGTCCCATGTAATTTTAACGTTCAAAAATTGCTGATTCTCCGCCTAATTTGAATAAATGACATTTGATTTTGAATTACTGGCTGCAGGAACCGATTTATCATATTCAAGCAAATGATTTTACAATTCATAGGGAAAAATCTCATAGAACCTATATAAGTATGCAAGATGGTTTTGAAATGCTGTCTTTAAATTTAATAGGTATGTAAGGTTTTATAAAAAAATATTATGTAGTTAATTTACTTTCGTTTATACATTACTTTTAGTATATGCGAAACCCGAAACTCGTGTCTAGTATTTTCATGTAAATAATCTAAGTACAAAATTTCAAAACTGTATCATGAAAAATCACAAAGTCATAAAATATGCTTGTTATGCTACCTGGCTGTCCGTACAAAAACATGATCACCACGCGGCGCCCGCTGTGCGCCCATGCCTAGTGCCGCTATGACTTGCCGTGACTTGTGTTTGTCGCTCGGTGTCCATATTGTAACATTTTTTAAAGATTTTTGGGGCAAAATATAACACGGTATAAAAATGATTGGAATCGATTCAGTTATTTATTCTGAACAAACTATATTCAGGTTTCGCATATACTAAAAATAATGTTGTATTATACGATGCATAATAAGTGCAGCAACCTAAACGGAAATCCGTTTTACGTTGAGATTTTAATGTTTTATAAGAAAATTGCTTCAACACCATTTTTAGCATATTATAGTTACTCGTATAGTTTTCCAAGAATTTTCTTTATGTTATTTTATTATTATAAAAACGTCAAGCTATAGTTATACAAGCATTGGACACGGAACGATAAACATGCATAATTTACACGCTTTGTGTAAAAATAAGGCATTTTTTATTAACTGTTATAATGAACTAGAAAATAAAAACAAGTTTTATGTAAAAAGGTCAGATGGTAATCACCTAGAATTAATAGGAAACTCCTTTCTATTATAGTACATAATTATAATTATTATAATGGATGGAAAATGCATGCACTTGCACTGTTTTATTGCCTTATTTTCCAAAGGTGAGTACATAATTTAATTAAAACTTAACTGGAACTATGAAATATAGGAACAAAATAAAAAAAGCCTTCCTTATTTGGTTCCTAAAGAAAATTAATGTAAACAGAGTAAAAAAGGCGCCTCAATACGAAATCATTACCCATTAAAACCAGTAGATAGGTAATATTTTCGACATTTTTGAACCATGCGCTTAAAACCAAATGTATGTATATTCAACTAAAAATGGAAAAATAAATTTACTTTAAAAAAGTAAAAACCGACAACAAAAACCAAAAACGAATAAAATAACTTTCATAAAAAAAAAACTTAACAGCCTCTGAAGTCAGTACCAAGCTAAGGTGCATTGAAGAATTGAAGACACCGACTTCAGAAGCTGTTAAGTTAATACTAAAACCTTCCTGAAAGTATGTAGACCAAGTTAGTGAAAGAATCATCAAAATTGGTTCATTAGTTTTTGAGAAAAACAAACTTACATACATACATACGGGTGGAATACAGAACCTCCTTTTTTAAACTCGGTTAAAAATACCTAAACAGCACACACTACCACTCCTCAAACGGGATGATGCCTAGGAAAAAAAAAAATTAGTCCGTTAGTCAGATAATAAAAGAATATTAGACAGGTATTTTTTATTTTATCAGATTAATAAAAAGTTACTATGATAACTCGCATTAAATTTGGGGAGTGAGGGCTCGCTACGTCACTTCTACGTATAAAATCTAGCTAGGCGTGACTTCATGCCATATTTTAACTTAAATTATGGCGGTACCTAATCTTTTGATTACAAAAAAAAAAAAAAGTTTCCAATATTTTTTAATAATCTACATGACGAACAAAAAAATAATTTTTAGTCACTCTTCTAATCATTCTTAACAAAAATTCTGCCAAAGAAAAATAAAAAATTTATGAAACAAATTCACAAACATAAGAAGTAGACACCGCTACTAATCCAACTAGATATTATTATACCAAACGAGATAAACCAGCAAATTCACAATTTGTAAACTACCAACCTGCTTTCAAATAAACTGCAATCTCGCACTGCTAATCCTGCAGCGCTGAATCAAGCGACCAACTAAAGCTTTTTAGCGCCAGCGAAATTTCACTTGCAAATAATTCGCGCTCTAAATAACGTTCTGGATACGAAATTTCCATTTCTATTGGTGGATGGATCTTTTCTCTTATTGGATAAGGCTTTTGAGTGTGTGCCGGCTCTGGTGGTGGTATTTTTAGGAGGTAATGGTATGGTAATTTCGTTTGAAGGACGTGAGTCAAGTCCATTTTCTAGTGAGCAGAGAGCGGAAAATAGATGATGAAAACGTCTTAATATTTGAAAAGTTGTGGCCTGGTCAAGAGTATAATTCGGTGTTTCGACGAGACCTTGTTAAATTATGTTTTGTTGCAGTAGATAAAGTGATTCCAAATAAGCTACGTAGATAAGTGCCAACGGCCTTGAGTGGTAAGTGTGTTCTGTGCTGAGCTCACGGAGCGCGTCGTATGTCCACCCAGTAATTTATAGGACTCGCCCATCAAGGAGCGCTATCGCAAATTAAGCGCATCATTTATTATTATTTTACTATACATAAAACAAAACGTATTATATTAAAACATGTATTAATAAAAGATAAATAATTATCTATCTAATCTATTATATCTTTAAAATGGTGGAGGTTTCATAAAAATACGCCTGATAGTTTTTGCGTGAATTTCAGTATTTTATCCGCGTTAGACATAACTTTACAAATTAATTACACTATGTAATATAAATATAATCTCAAATATTCACATATTAACTTATTAAGATAATGCTTTAATTTAACATATATTTTTTTTAAATCATTAACACTACTCGTTTAGACACGATCTTCAGTTTAAAACCATTAAAAGTCGGCTATCGTCGCCTTAATAATATTCTTTATCAACAAGTAGGTAGGTAGGCAAGAAACCTAGACATCCCAGAACTAACGACCTAGGTCTTAGAAATAATAATTTTCATGATAGAAATATAGTCAGGAGACGAAACGCATGTGACTAAAAGAGTGGTGAATATACATGTTGTTGGATGGAGAGGCAGAGGAAGGCCAAAGAAAAGATGGATGGATTGTGTGAGGAATGATATGAAAGAGAAGGGAGTGAATAATAGTATAACGGTTGACAGGGGAGAATGGAAGAAGAAAACGTATTTCGCCGACCTCATGTAATATGGGATAAAGGGCAGGAAAGTGATGATGAAATATAGTCAGTGAAAAAAAGAGAAATGACCAGTTCAGAGCATTATTATAATCTACATGAAACATGAGAAAAGAAAATAGATAAGAGGCAAGTTATTTTTTATGGTTCCGTACTTCCAAAAGAAAAATCGGAACCCCTAAAGGATCACTTCGTTATCCGCCTGTCTATCAGTCTGCCAATACCCTTTTTCTGAGGAACGCGTGAAAGTATCAAGTTGAAATTAATATCAAATACCCCCCTAAAGTGGTCACTTGTACTCGTACCATCATAATGGTATAATGGTCCTTGGTGTTTATGGTCCCTTGGAACTTTAAAAAAATCAAGCTTCTATGTCAACGCAATAAAATAATACGGCCATTTATGCGACATATTTTGATACTCGCAAGTAAATACTTACGTTGATCTATCAGGCAGGAAGTAAGGTCTCCCATCACAAGCAAAGGAAAAAGTCCGAAAATTGTTAATTTGCAATTTTATTACATAAAAAAAAATCAAACTGCAGTTAGAGAATTTACCGTGACGTATAATAAAATAATACGGCCATTTATGCGACATATTTTGATACTCGCAAGTAAATACTTACGTTGATCTATCAGGCAGGAAGTAAGGTCTCCCAGCACAAGCAAAGGAAAAAGTCCGAAAATTGTTAATTTGTAATTTTATTACATAAAAAAAAAATCAAACTGCAGCTAGAGAATTTACCGTGACGTATAATAAAATAATACGGCCATTTATGCGACATATTTTGATACTCGCAAGTAAATACTTACGTTGATCTACCAGGCAGGAAGTAAGGTCTCCCAGCACAGGCAAAGGAAAAAGTCCGAAAATTGTTAATTTGTAATTTTATCACATAAAAAAAAATTCAAACTGCAGTTAGAGAATTTACCGTGACGTATAATAAAATAATACGGCCATTTATGCGACATATTTTGATACTCGCAAGTAAATACTTACGTTGATCTATCAGGCAGGAAGTAAGGTCTCCCAGCACAAGCAAAGGAAAAAGTCCGAAAATTGTTAATTTGTAATTTTATTACATAAAAAAAAATCAAACTGCAGCTAGAGAATTTACCGTGACGTATAATAAAATAATACGGCCATTTATGCGACATATTTTGATACTCGCAAGTAAATACTTACGTTGATCTATCAGGCAGGAAGTAAGGTCTCCCAGCACAAGCAAAGGAAAAAGTCCGAAAATTCTTAATTTGTAATTTTATTACATAAAAAAAAAATCAAACTGCAGCTAGAGAATTTACCGTGACGTATAATAAAATAATACGGCCATTTATGCGACATATTTTGATACTCGCAAGTAAATACTTACGTTGATCTACCAGGCAGGAAGTAAGGTCTCCCAGCACAGGCAAAGGAAAAAGTCCGAAAATTGTTAATTTGTAATTTTATCACATAAAAAAAAATTCAAACTGCAGTTAGAGAATTTACCGTGACGTATAATAAAATAATACGGCCATTTATGCGACATATTTTGATACTCGCAAGTAAATACTTACGTTGATCTATCAGGCAGGAAGTAAGGTCTCCCAGCACAAGCAAAGGAAAAAGTCCGAAAATTGTTAATTTGTAATTTTATTACATAAAAAAAAAATCAAACTGCAGCTAGAGAATTTACCGTGACGTATAATAAAATAATACGGCCATTTATGCGACATATTTTGATACTCGCAAGTAAATACTTACGTTGATCTATCAGGCAGGAAGTAAGGTCTCCCAGCACAAGCAAAGGAAAAAGTCCGAAAATTGTTAATTTGTAATTTTATTACATAAAAAAAATTCAAACTGCAGTTAGAGAATTTACCGTGACGTATAATAAAATAATACGGCCATTTATGACACATATTTTGATACTCGCAAGTAAGTACTTACGTTGATCTATCAGGCAGGAAGTAAGGTCTCCCAGCACAAACAAAGGAAAAAGTCTGAAAATTGTTAATTTGTAATTTTATCACATAAAAAAAAATTCAGACTGCAGTTAGAGAATTTACCGTGACGTATAATAAAATAATACGGCCATTTATGCGACATATTTTGATACTCGCAAGTAAATACTTACGTTGATCTATCAGGCAGGAAGTAAGGTCTCCCAGCACAAGCAAAGGAAAAAGTCCGAAAATTGTTAATTTGTAATTTTATTACATAAAAAAAAATCAAACTGCAGTTAGAGAATTTACCGTGACGTATAATAAAATAATACGGCCATTTATGACACATATTTTGATACTCGCAAGTAAATACTTACGTTGATCTATCAGGCAGGAAGTAAGGTCTCCCAGCACAAGCAAAGGAAAAAGTCCGAAAATTGTTAATTTGTAATTTTAACACATAAAAAAAAATTCAAACTGCAGCTAGAGAATTTACCGTGACGTATATGGGAGAACATGTTTTTACCAACAATGTTATGTTTGTTTTTATGATAAATTCATCCTAACTAAGGAACCTTTCATTGTGCGAGGTCCAACACGCACTTAGCCGCTTATTTTTTAAACCAAATCAAAATAATACGATGCAATATCGAATCAAGGTTTTATTTACAAAATTCTGAAACAAAAAATTTAAAGTCGAATGAAAACCCGACTAACAATTTAATTGACATTCAGAAACTCAGCATTCAAGTTTGCCAGTATTGAAAAGATTGCAATTAATAACAAATAGCACTGGCAACTTTGTGGCTATGATTATGGCAATTAGCCTTTTTGCTGGACACTTTTAAAGAGTTTGAAGTGATAATAAAACTTTTTTTCTGAGTTTGTGGACTGCGAGAATTTATAATTGACTAGCTTTTGCCTCCGACTTCATCCACGTGGAGTTTGGAAATTATCCCATGAAAACGAACTACCGGGATACAAAGTATTCTATGTCCGAACGCAGGTCATGGTCTATTCGTGTGACAAATTTGATACAAATCGGTTCAGCCATTAAAGCGTGAAAGGGTACCAGACAGGTAGATTTTTTTCGAATTTTTAATATAAATATATATTTTAGCTATTTTTAACCGAATGCAAAAGGAAGGTTCTCAATTCGACCGTATATATATATATATATATATATATATATATATATATATATTATATATATATAATATATATATATATATATACGGTCGAATTGAGAAACCTCCTTTTTTTGCAGTCGGTTAAAAATAGCTTTTGCCCTCGACTTCGCCCAAGTGGATGTCGGAAATTATCTCACGGGAACTCAAACTCAAACTTAAACTCAAAGCATTTATTTCAATTAAACCAATTACAGGCACTTTTGAATTGTCAAGGGGTCGGTCAGTCAGAAAGATGAAGCTAGGCGCCCATTCCAAAGCATAGTAGGTACCTATGGAGAAGAACGGGCAAGAAACTCCACGGACACTCTTTTAAATCAAGATATGAACGTGCTACAGGAATAAAAAGTATCATACTTCCAAACCAAGGTCATGGTCTATCCCTTTCATCAAAATCCGTTCAGCCGTAAAGGCGTGAAAAGGCAGTCAGTTACTGGATGGATGAATGGATGCAATTTTAAGGTTTTGTGTTGAGTATTCATTTTGAGTAGAATTTTGTATGTCATTCCTTATTTTTTGTTAGCTCAATTATTCATACATTATAAAATTTAATTGTGCAGGCTAACTACTTGATTATTAACTTTTTTTAATTACCATCAAAAATAGCTGATAAATAATAAATCATGACGACTATAAAATATACGTCGTCTATTTCGAAATGATTTCCAAATAAAATATATTATACATTTAGCGTTTTTTATATATTTAGCTCAATAAATTTTATTAATTTTTAGTTTCCCGGAGTAATGCGATAACCTGATTCCGTCACCTACTAAGTATTAAAAGACTTAATTATTTATATTTTATTACATAACAAAACATCAAGTCTGTATGTCCCGGAGGGTTGATCAGAGGTGTACCTACAGTACACCCACATTTTGCCACTTATGTTTAATTCTTATGTAATAGGTGGGGAGCCTATTGCCATCAACCGGGTAAAAATCCAAACACCGGGCTGTTACTGAGAAATTTCTGATGGTAAAACCCAATAAGTCTTACCTTTACCTGACCATCGAACCCAGCACTTCATCCTCAGCTGTAGCGCTTGCAACCACTAGACCAACGAGGTGGAATATATATTTTTTTTATAACAAACAAAAGCGAAAAATCGAGATAAACTGTGCAGTAGTCTATCTCCAGTAATAACAGAACCCAAACATTCCACTGACCCAATAATATGCTATTGTTACCCCGAACCCTATAAAGAATACCTACAGTCCCCTATTACCCTGAGACCAATAAAAAACAGACAAACGACCTATGTTTATATACCAATATGACCCTTACCCTGCCGTTTTCTGTATCCCCTGTATAGCTCATATACACGGCGTATTGGGGAGCCACAGGAAGATTTTTTTTTAATTTTTTTAATTTACATCGTTATAGGTTTTGGTCACCAAAGAAACGATGGATGGACTGTGTGAAAGATGAAATGGCTAGAAGATTGGTGACTACCGAGATGACGACTAAGGGCTTCTTACACCAAAGTCGAATATCTTTTATCCGTGGAATAAAATTGACGACTGACAGTTTTGTATAAACTGTCAAAAATTCTAAATTTATTCGAAGGTTAAGACTTATATTGAGTATAAAGAATTCAACCTAATAGAAAGTATGGAAGAAACAGACCATGTTACCCCGACCCCAAATAAATTGAGATAAAATGATGACAAAAAAAATTATTAACTCATTTTTTCATTAACTTATGTAAATTACATTATTAAGTTTGGAGGCACCTTTTAAGCTAAGATTTGCTTGTATTAGGTGGTCCAGCTCTTCCAGTTTAAATAAACTATACATAGTTGAGAGAATAATTTTGAATCATGCCTAAGTTTTTTATCAAAACAATAAAAAAATATCTAAATAAGGAAGGCGTATACAGGGGGTGTGTGACCCTTCAACCTAGAAAGCTGAAACCCTGCACAGGGGTTCACTTTATAATGTAAACAAGGAATAAGAATAAGGAACGATGATGATTGTAGGTTTTAATCATTTTAGCAACATTTTACGGATCCTCAATTCCAGGCAATGAAACTTACCAGTCGATGGCGTTGTTAAACTTTAAAAACAATTTTAAAAGCAGAACCTTGCTACAAAAATATCCTTATGTCAATCTTCGGAATTATTAGTATTGTCTCTCTTTCTATCAAAAAAACCCCGCCCATTGTGTTAATCTGTGTAAAATACCAACATGTATAATAATATCTGTTATTTGTATGGTTAAATAATAAAGAGTGTACTATTCTATTATATTATGGTAAAATCCCTTCAGAATCAATAAACTGCAGTCATTGACTAGATCTCCCTATTTCTCTACGTGCAGTTTTCAAAGACCAATTTAGTTATACAAAACGAATTTCCCCCTGTATACGCAGAGAAAACAATTTACTTTTATTGCAAAGGCGACCTCTCATAGTTATGATACACAGGAAAATAAGCTCTCAAAGGGATTGTTCAAATATTTTGAATACGAGTTCTAAAACAAACTCTCTTTTGTTTGAAACAAATATGTATTATCTTAAATCTAGTGGAAATTGATTTTCATGTGTATGTCATGACCAGAGGGCTGGATCGTTCTTTGGCCAAAGAATTAGCATTGCCATTCAACGTGTCAATACTGCCAGTCTTCTGGGCACGTTTCCGGATGACAGCGATGCAGACGAATAATTCGACGCCTAAATTTCGTTTTGTTTTTGTATTTATTTGTATTATAGTTAGTCATTTAATTTTGTACCTGTTGTAAATAGTTAGTTGTCTTATATATGTTGTTATTAAACAGTCTTTTTCACGTGTTAAATTATTTTCTTTGCTGTTGTTTCCCTAAACTAAAGTCTGGACTCCAAGCAGAATCCAATCTGCCTAGCTTTTTTATAACTATGTTGGGATCGAATTCCAGTCTAACCGGATGCAGCTGGATTCCAGTTATTTTACGTGTAGAGACTGCCTATCTGATCACCACAACCTAGTTACTGGTAAGAGTGGTTGTCAAACCCTTGGGCTTCTGACTATCCGTAAAGACTGTTAAAGGTCTATGAATGCCAGCCGGGAACATAACGACTTAATGTGCTTTCCATGGCACGGAGGGGTATCGATATGGGCCACCCATACACGAACCGACCGCGGCAAGCGTAGCTTAACACCTCTCGATCGCCCCGTGCGGCTGTTATTGTTTATAGCCACGAGCCCCTCCACTAATCGGCAATTATTCAAAGTGGCCGGTATCTTGAACTTGACCAGCATATTTTAGCACAAAAATCGCAATGTTTTCAATACCAAGTCAAGTTTTTGACTGATAGTGTTACAATGAAACTGGTTAATAAAGCACGATTGATTATTTTTAAGTAAAGACTCTGAGTGCGGCAGTTAGATTAAAAAAAAAATACTATTAAAAATAAAGCAGCAGCTCTTTTAAAGCCAAAAAACCGTGGCAATTCATGTATGTACCCACAATGTATACAAGGTTGATATGAGCGAGAGGAATTAAATTAAACCACATAGATGCATAGTGTTAACTCGGAACTATTAAAAAAAGTTTAGAAGAAAAATAAGAAAACACTTTTTTCGAACAAATAAAATAGCTTAATGATCTAATTATAATGTAAACATCCTTTGTAGACATATCCACTGACGGTGGACGTGGTGACGGTTTTATGGTGTATGACCCTAGATAACTATGCGTAGGTACCTACGCATAGTTATCTAGGGTCATACACCTTCAAACGACAGAATTTTCAACAACATACTTAGTCAGCTGTTAGGGCAGATACGTCGTGTTTCAACAAAGAAAAAACTAAAAATAATCCTGTGACTAAACTATTGCTGATTTTTAGTAAAGAGGCTAAAAATGATAAAAAGTATATGTGGTTTAATTGAATGCCTCTTACTCATATCAACCTTGTATAAATGTAAGTAAGACAACACGGATGAAAATCGGTGTTAAGACATTCCTTAACACGGATTTTCTTCCGTGATATCTTGTACATACAGGCTCCCGCTGCGCGTAAAATGCATACTAATGCAAATAAATTAGCATCATTTACACACGACTAATGACAAGAGTAAGCTATAAACAAAGCCTGCTTTGCGCAATGAGGCTGAAGACTGATATCGGCAAAATGCCAGGAATGTTAAGACTTTGACTATGAATATTTACATAAAGATCTCTTATACGTTTCAAGGGGTATCGTGTTACCCAGTAACGTCACTATTTGGACCAAATTTGGGTTGTGGAGGTCAGATAGGTAGATAGGCATCTGATTAGACTGGAAGCCGACTACAACATAGTTGAGAAAAGACTAGGTAAAAGAAGACATTTTTGGTAATTCCATGATACAATACAGGTTTAAGTGTAATAATACGTGCACCTCTTCATACCCGATTTAAAGAATACATAGTACGTTCCCAAAAGTAAAGCCAGGTTTTTTGAACAGAAAAATAAACATATATCATGCAGAGTGCTTCAACCACTTCTCAATAAAACAAAGCCAACCTCTCAAATGTCGAACGTACCTACACCAAGTATACGTAAGAGAAAACTCAATAATACTATATACAATATGTATATAAACGCATATTATCATATAATATAAACGTTAAATACCATTATGCAATGGCGACCGCGGGCTTACAGTAGTTATGAACCTACGGGGTTCAATTGACATTCGAGCACACATTAATTATATAAATGACGTTTAATAAAATCAATCTGCCTTAGCCTTTTCCCAACTATGTTGGGGTCGGCTTCCACTCTAACCGGATGCAGCTGAATACCGGTATTTTACATGGAGTGATTGCTTATCTGACCTCCACAATCCAGTAAGTGGGTAATGCGATACCCCTCGGTAAGACTGGTTGTCAGACTTTCGGGCTTCTAACGACCCGTTACGACTGTCAAAGTGGATACGAATGACAGCCGGGACCAACGGCGATGCACGGAGGAGTCTCGTTATGTAAAAATGGTCACCTATCCACAGACAACCCTTGCAAGCGTATCTTAACCTAATGGATCGACCCGTGCGGCTGTTGTTACTTAGCCACGAGATCTTCAGGTTTGACAGATTATTAGTAGCCAGTTTAATGAAATGAACAGGTCGACAGGAGCTTATGAAAGTAAGGCTTGCTATACAGGGTCGTCCAAATAGTGACGTCAAATAGAAAAATCTGAATTCTTCATACCCAAGGGTATTCGAAAATACCCCATGTATGTTCCGCGATTTTGTGTAGTTTCCGAGTTATTTTTGTTTTTGTATTAGTTACAGTTTTCTGCCGGTGGAGCTTGAAAAATTCATATCTTTTTTGTAGTGGGTATTTTTCAGATATTTTTTAGTGACATTATCGTCTTGAATGTTACTTTCATGTCACAAAAAGGATCTGACAATACACACTACAAAACAATGTACAAATGTATAGTACACTTCTATTTCATTTCTCCATTCGCAGGTCTGCTGGAAGAAATTTGTTAAGAGATATGCAGCACCTTTGTACTCAAATGTTAGCAAGTATCAAATAGATACTCGACGGTTATGACGTAGTAGTTGTTTAATTATTCCTAAATTACTTTCAAATATTCTCATTAATATCGAAATAATATTCTTTTTATTTATTTTCCATGATAAGTAATTTATTTGATTTTTATAGCAATAATTTAGTATTTCATAACAGAATGAGTAATTAACTGACAGTTGATTTGAATATGGCGGCTAAGGGTATAAAAAGGGAGGCAAATCATTTTCAACATGCAATATATTGTGAACTAGTGCTAAGGACGTTACTCTGCCTAAATACAGATTGAGTGTGAATTATAGTTCGTGTTTAATTGTGTAAAACCTGCTACTGAATACCACAAATGTTAAATGCGGTGTCTCACTATCTCTATCTATTTTACAGTGTGTACACACGGGCCACGGCTACACATCAAGTTATACATTTCCAGTTTACATTGACCTCTCATTGTAAGTTAATCCTATACAATGCGAGATCAGTTTATACTGGATATATATAGCTTGATGTGTAACCGTGGGTACATTGATAAATAAATAAATAAATCTTTCACAAAATACATGCATCGTTTCTTTGGTTTTCCTGTAGTTCTTATGTTATTTCTGGAACGTCAATCAAACATGGAGTTGGATAGCTGACTGCTTTAACTATTTTAATGCATACCCACATTACTAAATAGTAAAAGTAGACACAATACCTTACACTTTTCCCCCTTAAGATTAAATGTTAACTAAACAGAACTAATAACTAGCAGAAAATAACAAAACAAGGTTTACTAGAAACAAACACTGATTACAAATCCTACATACGGCTTTATCTATTTAGACACATTGTCTTTATTGACGGCGCGCGCGTGCGCACGTATTGCTCGGGCCGAAGCCCCCGGCGGCGGCGGTGCGGGCGGGCTAGCTGATCCCGCGCTACCCGCTTCCGCCTCCAGCTCACTGGATGCCCCTGATGCATCCTCGAAAGCATCCCTCGTCCTGATCATTACTCTCCCCCTTGTGAGTACCAATGCTCGCTCGCGACAGTGATAACCGCGACTTGTTCCCAACTGGAATTATTTGGTCGCGATGTCTGCGCCACTCGACACCGTTTCCCATGTCAATACGATACGACACGTGTCCCGTACTTTTAGACACCGTTCCCGTGGATCATTTATTTGAGTTCGGGGTGAAATCGCGTGCAAGTACCGGTTCTCCTACACTGATAGGCTGGGGCGTGCCTCCTGCATGAGCTACCTGACGTTGCTGACCCGCGCGCGCCACCTGCGCGACGTCGGCCGTAACGCATCCACTCGTGTGCGCAGCCGACGGCCGGTCAGACTATACGGTAGCGATAGCTGACTGCTTTATTCATTTTAACGCATACCCACATTACTTAATAGTAAAAGTAGACACAATACCTTACAATTTTCGAAGCAAAATATTTCTAGCAAAACTAGTTCTTTGTTTTCTCATCCTTAAGAAAACATATTCAAAAGAGCTTTTCAACTGTAAACAATGGTTTACAGTCCAACAGAGTCTCTTCAATATTTCTCACCTTATCGTCTCTTGCATTTGTTTCCTCTTAAATAATGCAAAACGTGGCTTCTAGAAAATTCTGGCAACGCGATGTTGGCGAGATTGCAATGCAGGTACAAATAGCGTTGTCTTGCTGCAAAACGAGCGACTTATCACCTAGAAAATGTATCAATGAACGAATTCCTTTACTTAAATGGAACATTTCTTACTGAGGAAATGAGACATTTCCTTCGATGTCTATGTTTTGTTTTTTCCTGTAATGGAATGTTTAAAATGTGTTTTTGGTTCTGTGTTATTTACTGATGGGGAAGGAAGTACCTAAAACGTTAGAAAGAGCGGTCACTGTGGCGGTATCAGTTGAGTACGTATTACGTAGGTTGGTAGATTTAGGATTACGGGCTGGGAGAATAGGCTAGTTGGAAGTTTTTAGGAAACCGATTTAACATGTTTCTTGTGGTCTATTTTTCATAAAACATGATTTTTCTTAAAACATATAAAAAAACTCAATTAAATTTTCATTGTCAAAACGGGGCACACTCGCACACTGTACAGTCCTACCAACTTATCTGTGAACTGAAAGAGGACGGCACCGTCGATGCGTCGACACAATCGAATGACATGCGTCGGCACAATCGAAGACATTTCAACATGACGGCCGGAGTTCTATTTTTCGCCATTTCACGGATAAGTTGGTAGGAGTGTAATGGCGGCTCAAGTGATGTCATCATCCTTAGGTCGTGTGTCAAATCTGTGACATCTGTGACAGATTGTCTGCTGTCAAACGAGCAATAAACCGTGTTTTCACCCTCTGCTTTTGGATTTACTCTATGATTTATTCGATATCAATTCAAATAATCGATTATTTATTTGTAAACCAATCAATCTACTCTCTCGTCGAATCAAAACGATTAATTGCGATTTCAAAAAAAAAAGAACAGATAACAGTGATCTAAATTTCTAAAACGAAAGTGGAACGGACACTCAATAAAGCTCATTTTTCAAAAAGCAAGTTACGTTTTCGTTTTGATATTTCATCTAATCGTAAAGTCAATCGGTTAATCGTAATCGTGTTTCGTATCGTCGTCTTTTAGTCGTATCGTCGTTTCATATCGTACGGTCTATCGTTTTCGTTTCATTTAAATCGTATTTTGCTGACTATTCCTTAGATAAAAATGCGAATGCTATTTCCTTTTTCTAAAAATCCTCTAAATTTAGGTAAAAATACCCTGAAACAATGCTGTTTTGTCAGTGACATCACGACTTGTTAACTGAAGATCGTGATGTGTCGCGCTCCGGATTCGCGTTCAGTGTCATTGTCACGTGACTAATGGCTATATTTTTAGGTAAAATATTTCTCAAAAATATTAATTCATCTAAAATCATTGACAAAACTAAGTTGAATTTTGATACTTGTAGTATTGCTTTTAGCTCAGAAGCATTCTACATAGTAAATTTCATAAGGTATATTATTTGTCTTATTGTTAACTAGCCTATTACCCGATCCAGGAACTTATAGTCTTACGTGACTATCCAAAATAATAGGAGTGTTTTGTTTTATATTATCCAAATAATGTAAAATTGGGGCTGGCATTTCATAAACTCTTATTTATATCAATTAATTTACATAAAATCACGCCTTTATTTCAGATAAACTCCACCATAGTCCACTCACCAGTTCTGAATAAAATTCTTTGTTATAGAGGCAAGCCAATTGCCATTTAGCTGGGCATAAATCCGGACTGCGGACACACTGGTCACATAACAGAAAATAGCAAAACAATCGAACACAAAGGCTCTTTATATTTTAACCTAATAAAGCTGTGTGCACATGATGCGATAAGTGAATCGTGTACCAGTCCTTAACTTACTAGAAAACTACATTACTGCCAATGTTTTATCTCACTATACTTGTCTGTACTCTCTAAGCCGACGTGGCACGGACGTAAAAAGATCGCGGCGATTTTTTTTCGCGCAATGGATTTTCAACGCTTTGCTTATCGCCGAGAGTTGAAAATCCGATATTTTTACGTCCGTGCGAACGTCAGCTAAGTCTCAGTACAAATACAAAGCTGCTTAACTACTTTAGAGTGAGCCCATATTGTTGTAGATACATTAAATTGTATTTGCAGAGAATAATGTTACTAAGTCTTACGGACTAGACAAAAGAGTCCAGTTTCATTGCCTGTCTGTGTAATAAATTAAAATAAGCTAAATAGAGTATTCTAATCATTAAAAGTCAATTGTATTTGGTACCAATTTGGCCTAACATCTAATTTTCTAGGACCAAAACTCGAAATGGAGTCCTGCCGACGGAAATATAAGCCTGTGTGAGCGATAGCTAGTCCCCGGAAATAGTGGAAAATGAAGCATCATTGAGATTCAGTTGGTAGGAGTCTGACATAATCCTGTATTTTCCCAAGGCGGATCCTTATGGATATCCATGAGAAATACTCGTCGTTAAGAAAAGGTTGGCATAGGGAAACATGTTCTTTACAAAATGTTTGTCAGTCAGTCTTGTAATTTGAGAACTGTAATAGTTAGTATAGCTACACAATATTAAAATGGTATTTGACTCGCCTACACGCCACCACGTGCTTGCGGGCTGGCGGTTGGGCATACAATGACCCCCACTCAGCCCGCACATTGTGACGTATGCGCTCGATACAAATCATAATATAGTATATCTACATAAACTACAAGAACCACTGAAAACGCACGTAGGTATTATAATTCAGAAAAAAAAAAACGATTTCTCTTATCTTTATTATACTAGCTGACCCGACAGACGTTGTCCTGTCTTGGCTATGAATATTCTAATGTAAACGCGTGAAGTTAAAATGTTTTTTCTGATATTTTCCAATTTTCTGCGAAATTTTCTTAATTTTGTTTCATAAGAACCTTCTGACAATCATAAACACAACAAAAAAAAAAAATAAGCGCAATTGTTCCATCCGTTCACGCGTGATGCGATGACCAAGGGAAATAGGGATTCATTTTTATTTATATAGATTTTGTAACGTTACGAAAAGCAAGCATTAGGAATAGACAGCGAACGCAGCTGCAAGGCACATTTAGCTCCAAATAAATTAAATTTCCTTCCCTAGCACAAAAAACAAATAAACTAAATCTGTCCAAAGAAAACTGCTATAATCTCCAAGTCTTTCCAAAACAATTGGAACCACGGAACCGCCTTTAACAACAAATCGTTCCCAATAAAATCCGACAATTGTCATTCTAGCGACGCTCGCCTTATCGCAACGAACGTTTGAGTTCACATCGTAAGTCCCTTAAATATTTTACCGTCGCAGATTTGCTCTCGGAAAAATAAATACACTCTTTGTAAGATTTAGGATCCCTGAAATTGTATTTTGTCTTATATGAAGTGTGAAGTTTGGGTGAAGTGGGAGGAGCTCGTGGCTAAGTAATAACAGCCGCACGGATCGATCCATTAGGTTAAGCTATGCTTGCTGGGGTTGGTCCGTGGATGGGTGACCATCTTTACATACCGAGACTCCTCCGTGCCTCGGAAAGCACGTTAAGCTGTTGGTCCCGGCTGTCATCCGTGGATCTTTGACAGTCGTTACGGGTCGTCAGAAGCCCGATAGTCTGACAATCAGTCTTACCAAGGAGTATCGTATTACCCAGTTAATGGGTTGTGGAGGTCAGATACGCAGTCGCTCCATGTAAAATAATGGTATTCAGCTGCATCCGGTTAGACTGGAAGCCGACCCCAACATAGTTGGGAAAAGGCTAGGCAGATGATGAAGTGTGAAGTTTGCGGTGCTGAGGGATGTTGTAGAATGAGTTTCTGTTTGTGTTTAAGTTTTTGTTCTTATTATTTTAGTGTTCAAGGTCTGTATTGGTCATTGATGAAACTCGTTAGTTTAAAATATTTTTGTAAGGTACAGCTGCTAAACAAAAACCTTCATTAGACAATAGTCACTCCGAAGCTGCAAAACAGCTGCGCCCTTAAACTGATGCTGCCATCAGTAAAACTATAACTAAAAAGGTGAAGGAAAACATCGTGAGGAAACTGGCATGTCCTAGAACCAAACGTTCGAAGGCATGTGACATCTACCAACCCGCACTGGGCCCGCGGTGGATTACAGCCCACTCCTTCTCACCGAGGGCCTGTGTCCCAGCAGTGGGAACATTATAGGCCAAAATTATGCTATTATTTCCTTTATTTCATTAATATACACATTAAATTACATTTTTAAATATTAGAATATAAAAAATATAAAAACATTTAAAAATAGTAGCCCACCGGTATCGGGGACGGTCCAAGCAACCGGTGCGGTGGTCAGGGCTGCTGTGAGAGGAACCTCCTAACGATACGCGCCGTGTCCAGAAGTACTATGATTATTATTATTATATTTGTAACGCAACACTTGAGACTATCTTATGTCACAATAATTAATATCTTATTTATTTCCTTCTGTTAAGAAGCTACTGCTGACGCCATCTGTGCAGCGTGACTGGCAGCAAGGCTCCATACTTCAAATCTCGCGCGCTCCACATCATCGACGAGCGAATGAACATGTCGTCTGCTGCATCCGCTTCCACCCACCTCACTTTCACTGGAGAGCCTCTGGACGGCTGCGTGTTTTAGCGTCGTTCCTATACTTCTTTTTTTATATTTTGATATACTTCAGTATTAAATATTCAAGTCACGTTGTCATAATAAAATATTTCATTGAAAAGTTCCTGCTGCGTCCCGCACACATCCAAGAAGACACACACAACATACATAACACCTTCTAAGAAAGGCTCTTAGTGTTTTCTCAGTGTGTTTGATTTTGCTTTGGTCTAAGTACGAGTAACTATTTGCGCGCTCATTACTGTAATTCGCATGAGCAGTTTCCGAGTCTATTTATGAAGTAGAATATTTCCTAATTATTTACGTATTTCCATTTATCAAGTTTAATTTACCTGTCTACAGTGGCACTTATGTTCCTTTTTTACCGTCCGTGTATTATGAAAAGAAAGAAAATGAAGAAGAAATGAAAAGTTATGAATCTCTGAAAAAGGTTAGAAAAATGCCCCAACACGGTTCTTGTACTTCTACTTTTATTCAAGTGTTTCCACATATCATAGTTGCACAAACACTATAAAACTTACAAGATAAGCAAACATAACGGACAGTTTGTCTGTAACACATAAAAGAGTTTTCAAAACATTTTCAGCGCTACTTGTCAAATAACAAATCGGTGCTAGCGCTTCGATACTCACTATTGTTGATATTGGAGCATGGTGTTCCAATATCGACAATATCGGGAAGTGTCACATGATATACTAGCTTTTATTTAGTACCTGTGATTCCAGATGTGTTTTGATTTGTGTTGAGGAGCTCGTGGCTAAGTAATAACAGCCGCACGGGTCGATCCCTCAGGTTAAGATACGCTTGCCGGGGTTGGTCAATGCATGGGTTACCGTCTTTACATAACGAGACTTCGTGCCTCGGAAAGCACGTTAAGCTGTTGGTCCCGGCTGTCATTTGTGGATCTTTGACAGTCATTACGGGTCGTCAGAAGCCCGAAAGTCTGACCACCAGTCTTACCGAGGGGTATCGCATTACCCACTTTCTGGATTGTGGAGGTCAGATATAGGCAGTCGCTCCATGTAAAATACTGGTATTCAGCTGCATCCGGTGAGACTGGAAGCCGACCCCAACATAGTTGGGAAAAGGCTAGGCAGATTGATTGATTCCAGATGTGTTTTCGGCAGTCTTTGATAGTGTATCAACTCTTAGACACCATACATGCTGTGTCGTGGCGAAATATGACATACATTTTAGAACAATCATAGTGTAAAATTATTCTGACTCCATATTTTTACATAAACTCATAAACTCAACAGTCAGCTAACAAATTATCAAATGGAGCAACCCATTTTTTGTCTAGCAGGTACTTTAAGTGAAGGTGCGAAGTTTTTATTATTAAAGTAAGATGGTGCAACCCACCTTAAGTGTTTTCTTCTTTCTTTTTCTTGAAGAGATACTTTCAAAGACAATTTTCGAACAACAAATTGGTGTCGACACGTTGTGACACTTGTCATGTTATTGTCGGTGTAAGTTTTGCGAAATATCGCGAAATGTCACGATACACAATGTACGAGTCAGTATGTCTTTTTCATGTTAGGTGGTGAAAAACTTAAAAAAACCGGCCAAGTGCGTGTCGGACCACGCACAATGAAGGGTTCCGTAGTTGGGATGAATTTATCTTAAGAACAAACTTAACATTGTAGTTGAAAAACATGTTCTCCCATACATTCTAACTGTAAATGTTAGTTTGTACTCACAATATTGATAGATTTACCATGTTATTTTAAGACCACAGACTTCTTATAGGTTTTCCTGTAATCTACAGGTAAAGATCTATTTTCTTTATTATTTTCAAAATTTTAGGCTCAGTAGTTTCGGAGATAAGGGGGGGAATGCTCAATTTTCGTCTGTTGTCTTAAATAACTTCAAAACAATTTATTTTAAAATATTATTAAAATAAATATTTGAGACCCTTATAGTAAGCCCTTTCATTTGACATGCCACATGGTGTAGTTTGCAAAACTTTTTTTTTTTTAATTTTTTTATTTGCCCCCCAAAAGTGACCTCTCTATTCAAAATTCATTTATTTACTTTACCCGTCCGTGTTTGGGTCACAGAAATTCATATGTGTACCAAATTTCAATTTAATCGGTGCATTAGATTCGGAGCAAATTAGCTGTGACAGACGGACAGACAGACAGACAGACACACGAGTGATCCTATAAGGGTTCCGTTTTTTCCATTTGAGGTACGGAACCCTAAAAACAATGGCGCCGATTCGATTGTGCACAAGTTAAACTTAATTTAAAAAAATACGTTCATATAATAAAAGGTTACAGCATTTTAGTATGACATCTCTGGAAAAGCGTAGGCAAATCATTGACGCGGTATTTGCATATAAAATTATTAAGAGTAAAATAGACAGTCCTTGCTTGCTTGCGCTTTTCAATTTTCGGGCTCCCGTTAGAATCCCGCGTGGTGCCATCACACCTCTTCGTCCGCCCTTTAGAAGAACCGTTTTGGGAGCTAATTCGCCCTATGCGAGAATGTGTAGGGAAGTTAATAGCTATAGTGATGTTGTTGATCTTCATCTTGACTCTTTAGCTAAACTTAAATCCGTCCTCAAATGTTTATCGAGCAGCTCCTAGTCTCTATCGATATTAATTCATTGTTTTACGCATTTTCATCAACTTTTACTTATTTTGTTTTTTTTTTTAAATTTTTTATTAATGTTTACAATTTTTATCAAAAGCATGTATATTTTCTAATTGTTTTTATTTTGTTAATTTTGTCAATTTCATTAATTTATTCAATTATTTAATTTTATCAATGTTATCTTTTTATCAATTTTATCATTGTATCAATTTTTTCATCTTTATTTTATAATTTTTTTGTTTTAAACAATACTTAATATCCAATTATATAAATAATTAGCGCTTATTACTATGTAAGTTAGCTTATTGATTTCTTGAATTGTGAATGTGGTGTTTGCCTATAAGTAATTGTTGCACTCTAAGACTGTTTTAAGCATGTAATTTTTGTTATAACTAGGTGTAAACAATTGTTGGTGAACCTAATAAAATAAAATAAATAAAATAAAAATAATTTAGGTTATTTCCATATTTTTACATAAACTCACGCCTTCTTCGCAAGGGGGCAACTACAGAACACCATCTGCTGCGATCCTTACATACTCCTTATGCTTCGTTTACGTTCATTCATCTGGTCATACACGCACGCCGCGCCAGTGGCGAGTTTCTGAAGAATTACCAATAAGGTCATATGTTTTGTGGTAAGCAAATACCTCATCCAAGGATAGGGTGGATTTTTAAAGTCATTGAAATATCCTTGCCTTTGTAGCTGTGGGATGCTTGTATGACCGAGGTGTGTTTTTGCACTCAAAAGTGCCAGTGTTTTGCCATAGAGAAAATAAGTTCGTCTTAATCAGGGTTTTCGAAAAAGTAGTCTAAGGTGGGTTTTTTACGATCATGCATTCATAAATGCCCTTCTAGGGCTTCGTCTCCCGGCGTTTTTAACTCTTTTCTGCCTTGTAAATACCTTTTATTAGTCGCCTTTCATTAGTCACCATTTACTACTTTTATATTGTTCATAGATAGGACACAGTCTAGTCCTTCAAGCCTTTAAAATAAAATAAAAAAAAACCATACATCTTCCATAGGCCTGCGTTCCAATTTAACATGCAACATAAACTGTGTAAAATGGAACCATAAATTGTTATTATAAAAGCGACTCGAATTCGGAACACCGTATATAGTGGACATAATAGCGCCATACCACCCTTGTGGACATAAAAAAAAAAAAAAACGGTTGCTGGCTTGTTACACGCTATGCTTTACGAGGCATAGAGTATTAACTAGAATGTATGTTACCAACATCAAAAAGGGATATTTTTATGCGTGTACCTCCTACATAAAATTACGGAGTTTTTTTTTTGTATTTTACCAAGAGGCCTTGTTTGTTGTTTTTTTTTTCAGTTGGGAAAATGCATTTAGATGGCCTACCCAAATGTTCTTTCGTTGGTATTGTTCGTCGAATCGTTGAGCTCATCATCATCATTTTCATGTTGGGTTGGGTTGGTTTTTTTATGTTGGGGTCGGATTCCAGTCTAACCGAATGCAGCTGAATTCCAGTATTGAGCTCCTCGTTGAATCGTTGAGCTCCTTAATACATCGATAATTTTGTGTTTTTATAATTTCTATAAAACCAGATGTATATGGTTGAATTATTCGAATTTTCCATATGTGTTATTTCACTATATTGTCTACTTCTGGTATAAAACCGAAACAGGATCACCAGATTTTTTTCGATAGAAAAAAAATCCATAGAAGCACTGTCTATTTCCTGTTTTATACGATAATACGTAAACAGTTCCTTATTGTGCAGTAAAATTTTCTATGAATCGAAGGTATTTAAATATGTCAAGAACTTATTAAGCTAAAAATTTATTTAAGTATAGCATTTTGTCATAAATCTACATTTAAACGAAGCGCGTTTAGTTCCGGTGCGCGTGAGAGCCATCTATCTCCCTCGCGTCAAACTAGACTGCTATAACGCTATTTCACTTACACACTGAGCTAAACCACGCTACGATGTAGGGCCTTAAGGCGAAAGCATCAGGGTAGCCAGCGAAATTAAAATATTCCTATTGTTTTTTCAATTTGCAGGTCAGTATCAGGTTGTATGTTGATCTAAATATGATTCGCGACCGTATCAAATATTGATTTATAGAATTGTATTAATCAAAATAATAATATTATAATTTCAATCAAAATAGAACCTGAAATTGACCTGCAAATTGCAAAAAAAATGTAAGAAAATTTTAATTTCGCGGGCTTTCTTAGCGTATCCCCCTTAATAAGTTCTGAGTTGAGCTGCACGATTACTGACAAAACAAACAAACAAAACTCGAAATGGAGTCCTGCCGACGGAAATATAAGCCTGTGTGAGCGATAGCTAGTCCCCGGAAATAGTGGAAAATGAAGCATCATTGAGATTCAGTTGGTAGGAGTCTGACATAATCCTGTATTTTCCCAAGGCGGATCCTTATGGATATCCATGAGAAATACTCGTCGTTAAGAAAAGGTTGGCATAGGGAAACATGTTCTTTACAAAATGTTTGTCAGTCAGTCTTGTAATTTGAGAACTGTAATAGTTAGTATAGCTACACAATATTAAAATGGTATTTGACTCGCCTACACGCCACCACGTGCTTGCGGGCTGGCGGTTGGGCATACAATGACCCCCACTCAGCCCGCACATTGTGACGTATGCGCTCGATACAAATCATAATATAGTATATCTACATAAACTACAAGAACCACTGAAAACGCACGTAGGTATTATAATTCAGAAAAAAAAAAACGATTTCTCTTATCTTTATTATACTAGCTGACCCGACAGACGTTGTCCTGTCTTGGCTATGAATATTCTAATGTAAACGCGTGAAGTTAAAATGTTTTTTCTGATATTTTCCAATTTTCTGCGAAATTTTCTTAATTTTTTTTCATAAGAACCTTCTGACAATCATAAACACAACAAAAAAAAAAAATAAGCGCAATTGTTCCATCCGTTCACGCGTGATGCGATGACCAAGGGAAATAGGGATTCATTTTTATTTATATAGATTTTGTAACGTTACGAAAAGCAAGCATTAGGAATAGACAGCGAACGCAGCTGCAAGGCACATTTAGCTCCAAATAAATTAAATTTCCTTCCCTAGCACAAAAAACAAATAAACTAAATCTGTCCAAAGAAAACTGCTATAATCTCCAAGTCTTTCCAAAACAATTGGAACCACGGAACCGCCTTTAACAACAAATCGTTCCCAATAAAATCCGACAATTGTCATTCTAGCGACGCTCGCCTTATCGCAACGAACGTTTGAGTTCACATCGTAAGTCCCTTAAATATTTTACCGTCGCAGATTTGCTCTCGGAAAAATAAATACACTCTTTGTAAGATTTAGGATCCCTGAAATTGTATTTTGTCTTATATGAAGTGTGAAGTTTGGGTGAAGTGGGAGGAGCTCGTGGCTAAGTAATAACAGCCGCACGGATCGATCCATTAGGTTAAGCTATGCTTGCTGGGGTTGGTCCGTGGATGGGTGACCATCTTTACATACCGAGACTCCTCCGTGCCTCGGAAAGCACGTTAAGCTGTTGGTCCCGGCTGTCATCCGTGGATCTTTGACAGTCGTTACGGGTCGTCAGAAGCCCGATAGTCTGACAATCAGTCTTACCAAGGAGTATCGTATTACCCAGTTAATGGGTTGTGGAGGTCAGATACGCAGTCGCTCCATGTAAAATAATGGTATTCAGCTGCATCCGGTTAGACTGGAAGCCGACCCCAACATAGTTGGGAAAAGGCTAGGCAGATGATGAAGTGTGAAGTTTGCGGTGCTGAGGGATGTTGTAGAATGAGTTTCTGTTTGTGTTTAAGTTTTTGTTCTTATTATTTTAGTGTTCAAGGTCTGTATTGGTCATTGATGAAACTCGTTAGTTTAAAATATTTTTGTAAGGTACAGCTGCTAAACAAAAACCTTCATTAGACAATAGTCACTCCGAAGCTGCAAAACAGCTGCGCCCTTAAACTGATGCTGCCATCAGTAAAACTATAACTAAAAAGGTGAAGGAAAACATCGTGAGGAAACTGGCATGTCCTAGAACCAAACGTTCGAAGGCATGTGACATCTACCAACCCGCACTGGGCCCGCGGTGGATTACAGCCCACTCCTTCTCACCGAGGGCCTGTGTCCCAGCAGTGGGAACATTATAGGCCAAAATTATGCTATTATTTCCTTTATTTCATTAATATACACATTAAATTACATTTTTAAATATTAGAATATAAAAAATATAAAAACATTTAAAAATAGTAGCCCACCGGTATCGGGGACGGTCCAAGCAACCGGTGCGGTGGTCAGGGCTGCTGTGAGAGGAACCTCCTAACGATACGCGCCGTGTCCAGAAGTACTATGATTATTATTATTATATTTGTAACGCAACACTTGAGACTATCTTATGTCACAATAATTAATATCTTATTTATTTCCTTCTGTTAAGAAGCTACTGCTGACGCCATCTGTGCAGCGTGACTGGCAGCAAGGCTCCATACTTCAAATCTCGCGCGCTCCACATCATCGACGAGCGAATGAACATGTCGTCTGCTGCATCCGCTTCCACCCACCTCACTTTCACTGGAGAGCCTCTGGACGGCTGCGTGTTTTAGCGTCGTTCCTATACTTCTTTTTTTATATTTTGATATACTTCAGTATTAAATATTCAAGTCACGTTGTCATAATAAAATATTTCATTGAAAAGTTCCTGCTGCGTCCCGCACACATCCAAGAAGACACACACAACATACATAACACCTTCTAAGAAAGGCTCTTAGTGTTTTCTCAGTGTGTTTGATTTTGCTTTGGTCTAAGTACGAGTAACTATTTGCGCGCTCATTACTGTAATTCGCATGAGCAGTTTCCGAGTCTATTTATGAAGTAGAATATTTCCTAATTATTTACGTATTTCCATTTATCAAGTTTAATTTACCTGTCTACAGTGGCACTTATGTTCCTTTTTTACCGTCCGTGTATTATGAAAAGAAAGAAAATGAAGAAGAAATGAAAAGTTATGAATCTCTGAAAAAGGTTAGAAAAATGCCCCAACACGGTTCTTGTACTTCTACTTTTATTCAAGTGTTTCCACATATCATAGTTGCACAAACACTATAAAACTTACAAGATAAGCAAACATAACGGACAGTTTGTCTGTAACACATAAAAGAGTTTTCAAAACATTTTCAGCGCTACTTGTCAAATAACAAATCGGTGCTAGCGCTTCGATACTCACTATTGTTGATATTGGAGCATGGTGTTCCAATATCGACAATATCGGGAAGTGTCACATGATATACTAGCTTTTATTTAGTACCTGTGATTCCAGATGTGTTTTGATTTGTGTTGAGGAGCTCGTGGCTAAGTAAAAACAGCCGCACGGGTCGATCCCTCAGGTTAAGATACGCTTGCCGGGGTTGGTCAATGCATGGGTTACCGTCTTTACATAACGAGACTTCTCTGTGACTCGGAAAGCACGTTAAGCTGTTGGTCCCGGCTGTCATTAGTGGATCTTTGACAGTCATTACGGGTCGTCAGAAGCCCGAAAGTCTGACCACCGGTCTTACCGAGGGGTATCGCATTACCCACTTACTGGATTGTGGAGGTCAGACAGGCAGTCGCTCCATGTAAAATACTGGTATTCAGCTGCATCCGGTGAGACTGGAAGCCGACCCCAACATAGTTGGGAAAAGGCTAGGCAGATTGATTGATTCCAGATGTGTTTTCGGCAGTATTCGATAATGTATCAACTCTTAGGCACCATACATGCTGTGTCGTGGCGTAATATGACATACATTTTAGAACAATCATAGTGTAAAATTATTCTGACTCCATATTTTTACATAAACTCAACAGTCAGCTAACAAATTGTCAAATGGAGCAACCCATTTTTTGTCTAACAGGTACTTTAAGTGAAGGTGCGAAGTTTTTATTATTAAAGTAAGATGGTGCAACCCACCTTAAGTGTTTTCTTCTTTCTTTTTCTTGAAGAGATACTTTCAAAGACAATTTTCGAACAACAAATTGGTGTCGACACGTTGTGACACTTGTCATGTTATTGTCGGTGTAAGTTTTGCGAAATATCGCGAAATGTCACGATACACAATGTACGAGTCAGTATGTCTTTTTCATGTTAGGTGGTGAAAAACTTAAAAAAACCGGCCAAGTGCGTGTCGGACCACGCACAATGAAGGGTTCCGTAGTTGGGATGAATTTATCTTAAGAACAAACTTAACATTGTAGTTGAAAAACATGTTCTCCCATACATTCTAACTGTAAATGTTAGTTTGTACTCACAATATTGATAGATTTACCATGTTATTTTAAGACCACAGACTTCTTATAGGTTTTCCTGTAATCTACAGGTAAAGATCTATTTTCTTTATTATTTTCAAAATTTTAGGCTCAGTAGTTTCGGAGATAAGGGGGGGAATGCTCAATTTTCGTCTGTTGTCTTAAATAACTTCAAAACAATTTATTTTAAAATATTATTAAAATAAATATTTGAGACCCTTATAGTAAGCCCTTTCATTTGACATGCCACATGGTGTAGTTTGCAAAACTTTTTTTTTTTTAATTTTTTTATTTGCCCCCCAAAAGTGACCTCTCTATTCAAAATTCATTTATTTACTTTACCCGTCCGTGTTTGGGTCACAGAAATTCATATGTGTACCAAATTTCAATTTAATCGGTGCATTAGATTCGGAGCAAATTAGCTGTGACAGACGGACAGACAGACAGACAGACACACGAGTGATCCTATAAGGGTTCCGTTTTTTCCATTTGAGGTACGGAACCCTAAAAACAATGGCGCCGATTCGATTGTGCACAAGTTAAACTTAATTTAAAAAAATACGTTCATATAATAAAAGGTTACAGCATTTTAGTATGACATCTCTGGAAAAGCGTAGGCAAATCATTGACGCGGTATTTGCATATAAAATTATTAAGAGTAAAATAGACAGTCCTTGCTTGCTTGCGCTTTTCAATTTTCGGGCTCCCGTTAGAATCCCGCGTGGTGCCATCACACCTCTTCGTCCGCCCTTTAGAAGAACCGTTTTGGGAGCTAATTCGCCCTATGCGAGAATGTGTAGGGAAGTTAATAGCTATAGTGATGTTGTTGATCTTCATCTTGACTCTTTAGCTAAACTTAAATCCGTCCTCAAATGTTTATCGAGCAGCTCCTAGTCTCTATCGATATTAATTCATTGTTTTACGCATTTTCATCAACTTTTACTTATTTTGTTTTTTTTTTTAAATTTTTTATTAATGTTTACAATTTTTATCAAAAGCATGTATATTTTCTAATTGTTTTTATTTTGTTAATTTTGTCAATTTCATTAATTTATTCAATTATTTAATTTTATCAATGTTATCTTTTTATCAATTTTATCATTGTATCAATTTTTTCATCTTTATTTTATAATTTTTTTGTTTTAAACAATACTTAATATCCAATTATATAAATAATTAGCGCTTATTACTATGTAAGTTAGCTTATTGATTTCTTGAATTGTGAATGTGGTGTTTGCCTATAAGTAATTGTTGCACTCTAAGACTGTTTTAAGCATGTAATTTTTGTTATAACTAGGTGTAAACAATTGTTGGTGAACCTAATAAAATAAAATAAATAAAATAAAAATAATTTAGGTTATTTCCATATTTTTACATAAACTCACGCCTTCTTCGCAAGGGGGCAACTACAGAACACCATCTGCTGCGATCCTTACATACTCCTTATGCTTCGTTTACGTTCATTCATCTGGTCATACACGCACGCCGCGCCAGTGGCGAGTTTCTGAAGAATTACCAATAAGGTCATATGTTTTGTGGTAAGCAAATACCTCATCCAAGGATAGGGTGGATTTTTAAAGTCATTGAAATATCCTTGCCTTTGTAGCTGTGGGATGCTTGTATGACCGAGGTGTGTTTTTGCACTCAAAAGTGCCAGTGTTTTGCCATAGAGAAAATAAGTTCGTCTTAATCAGGGTTTTCGAAAAAGTAGTCTAAGGTGGGTTTTTTACGATCATGCATTCATAAATGCCCTTCTAGGGCTTCGTCTCCCGGCGTTTTTAACTCTTTTCTGCCTTGTAAATACCTTTTATTAGTCGCCTTTCATTAGTCACCATTTACTACTTTTATATTGTTCATAGATAGGACACAGTCTAGTCCTTCAAGCCTTTAAAATAAAATAAAAAAAAACCATACATCTTCCATAGGCCTGCGTTCCAATTTAACATGCAACATAAACTGTGTAAAATGGAACCATAAATTGTTATTATAAAAGCGACTCGAATTCGGAACACCGTATATAGTGGACATAATAGCGCCATACCACCCTTGTGGACATAAAAAAAAAAAAAAACGGTTGCTGGCTTGTTACACGCTATGCTTTACGAGGCATAGAGTATTAACTAGAATGTATGTTACCAACATCAAAAAGGGATATTTTTATGCGTGTACCTCCTACATAAAATTACGGAGTTTTTTTTTTGTATTTTACCAAGAGGCCTTGTTTGTTGTTTTTTTTTTCAGTTGGGAAAATGCATTTAGATGGCCTACCCAAATGTTCTTTCGTTGGTATTGTTCGTCGAATCGTTGAGCTCATCATCATCATTTTCATGTTGGGTTGGGTTGGTTTTTTTATGTTGGGGTCGGATTCCAGTCTAACCGAATGCAGCTGAATTCCAGTATTGAGCTCCTCGTTGAATCGTTGAGCTCCTTAATACATCGATAATTTTGTGTTTTTATAATTTCTATAAAACCAGATGTATATGGTTGAATTATTCGAATTTTCCATATGTGTTATTTCACTATATTGTCTACTTCTGGTATAAAACCGAAACAGGATCACCAGATTTTTTTCGATAGAAAAAAAATCCATAGAAGCACTGTCTATTTCCTGTTTTATACGATAATACGTAAACAGTTCCTTATTGTGCAGTAAAATTTTCTATGAATCGAAGGTATTTAAATATGTCAAGAACTTATTAAGCTAAAAATTTATTTAAGTATAGCATTTTGTCATAAATCTACATTTAAACGAAGCGCGTTTAGTTCCGGTGCGCGTGAGAGCCATCTATCTCCCTCGCGTCAAACTAGACTGCTATAACGCTATTTCACTTACACACTGAGCTAAACCACGCTACGATGTAGGGCCTTAAGGCGAAAGCATCAGGGTAGCCAGCGAAATTAAAATATTCCTATTGTTTTTTCAATTTGCAGGTCAGTATCAGGTTGTATGTTGATCTAAATATGATTCGCGACCGTATCAAATATTGATTTATAGAATTGTATTAATCAAAATAATAATATTATAATTTCAATCAAAATAGAACCTGAAATTGACCTGCAAATTGCAAAAAAAATGTAAGAAAATTTTAATTTCGCGGGCTTTCTTAGCGTATCCCCCTTAATAAGTTCTGAGTTGAGCTGCACGATTACTGACAAATGCGTGCACTGACTGGCCAGGCCCACTCAAATCCGTGTAGTTCTTTCCTGAAAATAACATTTCTGACACCAATATACATGGTTCTTACATAATCTGACCAAGATTATGTCTAGATTTTAAGAGTCAGAGTAGTCGGATAGGAAACGCCGACCTCATCTAATTTTTAAATTTGATTGACGTGTAAAAGTGTTTGGACAAATTTACTTATAGAAATTATTATTTATCATTTATATCGTGGCTGGAGGAGCTCGTGGCTCAGTAATAACAGCCGCACGGGTCGATCCATCAGGTTAAGCTACGCTTGCCGGGGTTGGTCAGTGGATGGGTGACCATTATTTACATAGGTACCGAGACTCCTCCGTGCCTCGGAAAGCACGTTAAGCCGTTGGTCCCGGCTGTCATTCGTGGATCTTTGACAGTCGTTACGGGTCGTCAGAAGCCCGAAAGTCAACCAGTCTTACCAAGGGGTATCGTATTACCCAGTTACTGGGTTGTGGAGGTCAGATAGGCAGTCACTCCATGTAAAATACTGGTATTCAGCTGCATCCGGTTAGACTGGAAGCCGACCCCAACATAGTTGGGAAATGGCTAGGCAGATTGATTTATCATTTATCAATAGAATAAAATACTCTTTTTTAATACTATGATTTCATTGTTAAAAACAAAAGAAAAACTACAACTTCATAAAGAAAATTTGATCACCTATTTAAAGCAAAAAAAAAAGTGGTTTCTTGAATGTCCCACGAACGATAAAAGAAAATTTCCCTCTAAAGTAGTAATGTATTCTTTGTAGAATTGAATTTGTAGATATCAGTTACTTCGTGACATTAATTTCTATTGCGAGTGGTATTTAATTGTTGGTTCTTCAGAAAGGTCAGGTGCGTAGTACTCGCAACCAGCGTGCATGTATGACCAGATGTATGAACGTAAACGAGGCAGTGTATGTAGTAGCAAGTATGTAAGAATCGTAGCTCACTAGCTACGAACGCCACTGCGTTCTATAGTTTCTGCCTACCCCCATGGGTAGAAGGCGTGAGTTTATGTGTTTATGTATTTAATTACACACAAAATAAAGGGTTCTCAAGGATTATAAAGTAGCATTATGTACGAACGAACACTTCCACACAAAGACACTCGAAAATTATTCTTAATCTACTACTCCCTTTAAGAACTCCACTTTTCACTCACCAGCCGAAAAAATAAGCGGATTTAATCAAAAACTCCGTAATTCCGTATTTCAAAATGAGAATAATAGTCCTGCCAACAGGGTTACCGGATCTGAATTTACTGCTTTAGCCATTTGACTTTTTACACCTTTTCCCGCTAAATGTAAGCCCGAGTTTTCGGGATTTCGTTAAGCTTTTTTGCCTGACAATTACCGGGTATCAGGCAGAATTAACTCTTGTGCTCTGAATGGGTATTTTAAATGAACTGCATGTTAAATGCAATGTGCAGAAGACTGTGAAACGTTTGGGCTTACTTAAACGTATTTCACTATATCATTTTGCGACGACATTGGAAGGAGTCACACGTTGCATGAGGCGATGATAGATGACATAAATAATGGCAAAGGCTTGGCATAGTACGGAAATAAGATGCAAACACGACGATAATGACGTAAACACGAAAAGCAAGAGCGTATAAACCATCTTTCATAGTCGTTACGTGTTGTCAGAAGTCAGAAAGTCTGACAAGCAATCTTACCAAGGGGTATCGTGGGTAGGGGTGTCGTGGGGGTGGTGTGGGGGGGTTGTGGAGATCAGATAGGCAGTCCCTCCTTGTAAAATACTGATATTCAGCTGCTTCTGGTTAGACTGAAAGCAGATCCCAATATAGCTGTGAAAAGATTAGGTAGGTGATGATAAATAACGTAAACGTGTCGGAGGTACCATGGCCTGGACCAGGTTTGGACGCGACAGATCGCCGTCGCTGATTACTATAGCACCCTCACACTGCTATAGCACACGTCTGCCCAACCCTTTGGGAAACAACGCGTGATGTTATCCTAGGTAAATGTAGGGGGAATAATGGAGGAGACAAAGGGTCTTGTACGTACATTGATCCCAAGTGTCAGTACTGTGGGATATGTGCTTGTTTTTGGTGAACCACAGCTAAATGAGTTGACTTCGGGGAATGACAAGAGACGCTTAATTTTTAGAGACAGGATTTTCATTATGTATAATACACTTCTGGACACATCTTTTGGCCCACCTTGTATTTTCAGTTTCGTTTGGTCCTAGCTAAAATTTTATATTAGGTCGAGCAAAAAGTTTTTATGCAGTTTTGAACCTGGCACATTCACAATTTCATTCAATAGTCTTTTTTTGAATTTCGAACACAGAATTTAAAGAAACAAAAGACAATTTGGAGCCTGTTTGTTGATATCAAACAATCGAATACTAAGAAAACTTGGTTTTATTGGTTTACTTGGATTTAATTCTTGAAAAAGTGATTGATATCTTTGGTTTTGCAACAAACATTACTTATTCTTAACATTAAGGTGAGGTTCTATCAATAATCTATGGATACTTCACCTGAAGTCGCCGCCCAAGCTGTGGCACTTATTCAGGCCGGACACAGCCAAAGAAACGTGAGTGCTCAACTTAATTTAAGTCGATCTGCGGTCCGAAATGTTTATCGGAGGTACCTAGAGACTGGCGGCTTTGTTCGTCGCCAAGGAAGGCCACGATCTCGGGTCACAACTGAAAGGCAGGATCGATTCATCGTGACGACCAGCTTGAGAAATCGTCACCTTACCTCCATTTAGATACAAAACCAACTTCGCGACTTCCACGGAGTATCTGTGAGCGCTCGAACTGTTCGGAGAAGGTTAAAAGAACGCGATATGGTACCACACAAGCCAGCTAATGGCCCCAAACTAACGCGAGCCCACCGAACAGCGCGCCTTCATTTCGCACGCAGTCATTTAAATTGGACACAGCAAGATTGGAGCCGTGTACTCTTTTCTGATGAGTCTAAAATTGTGTTACATGGCAATGATGGAAGGAAAAAGGTCTACCGACGTAAGGGAGAGCGTTTCGCACAATGCTGCTTTGAAGAGAGGGTTGCTTATGGCGGTGGCTCATGGACTGTCTGGGGCGGTATATCCGCGAGCGGCAAAACTCAACTTGAGGTTGTTACAGGACCACGGCTGCCAACATTAATGCTGAAAGGTACATTCGCGAGTGCTTAGAACCTCACGTGATACCATACGCGGACTATGTGGGCCCAAATTTCCTTTTTATGCATGATAATGCAAGAGCCCATGCGGCCGGCATCGTCAGGAAATATCTTCGGGATGTGATCATCACAGTTATGGACTGGCCAGCCAGAAGCCCAGACATGAACCCCATTGAGCACATGTGGGACGAGCTAAAAAGACGTGTTAGGGCTCGTCAGCCAGTTGCCCAGACGATGCAGGAGTTGAAAACTGCCATAGAAGAGGAATGGGAGATGATCCCTCAAAATTTCATAGAGCGGTTGATAAACTCTATGCCTAATCGTATGAGAGCTGTGGTAGATGCCCATGGAGGCAACACGCGTTATTAAATTAAACCTTTATTTGATAAAACATGTTTTTTATTCAAAAATCAATTGCCTTTAACAAGGCGCATATCCGACTTGTTAGGCGTAGCTCCATGTCGTATGGTATTCTGAATTCAAATTTAAAACAATACGATCGAAAAAGATGGTAAAATGTATCAGGTTTAAAACTGCATCAACAGTTTTTGTTCAATCTAGCAATCATATTTCGGTAGGGGCCATCGAAACCTAAACTCTAAGGTGGGCCAATAGATGTGTCCAGAAGTGTATTATGTAATATTTTTCCTTTAGGACTTGTAACCGGAGCAACCGAACAGTGGTGGCCTAGTGGTAACGGCCGCGACTAGTTGTAGGTCGTTCGTTCGAACCCAGCCAGGCGCTTTACTTTGTGTAAATTATTTCATCACCACTTCTCTCAAAACGGCGATGGTAAACATCATTAGAACACAAAAAAAAAAAAAATTCGAAGACATGTGACATCTACCAACCCGCACAGGTCTCGCGTGGTGGATTACAGCCCACTCCCTCTCACAGAGCCCAGCCGCAGCCGCAGGTCTGTGTCCCAGCAGTGGGAACATAATAGGCTGATTATGCTTATGCTATTATGTAATATTTTTCCCGCAGTACCGCTGCCGGGGCGTGCGTGTATGACAAGATATTACGAACATAAACGATGCAAAAGGAGTATGTAAAGATCAAAAGAGTTTCTGCCTACCCTCATGGGAAGAATGCGTGAGTTTATGTGTATATTTTTCCCGTAAGTTGAAGTCAAACATTAATTTTATATGACCATTCTACTTTAACTGTCAAAGTGTCGGTCGGTTAAAAAGTTAAATGAACATTCCAAAATGTACAATAAGTACGTATCTACTGTCGAGAAGAACGGGAAATTAACTTTATTATTTAGGTAGGTAGGTACTTACTTCTTCTTCTTACAATATTATTGTTAAAACATTATTTTCACTTTTTTTTTCTTTTGTTTTTTGTGTTTCACGAACCGTGTTCAAATAAACGTTTTTCTTTCTTTCTCTTCTTTCTTAAAAAGAATATCGGGTTAGAAAATTCAAGTATTTCTTTTTCACCAAATTACAATTTGTAACGCCTTTTACGAGAATTGGTAAAGAGAAGTACATTATCATGAAAATTGGAAAAAAAGACAGGAGTTCTATTCCCAGAAGTGACTAAATACAGAATAACTAAATAAAAGGACATGTTTTTCGTATAAACAAAACAATTATTTGATCTGGAATTCTCGATACTCCAACAAATATACCGTTTTGTTGTTATTACGCAGAAACTCCCTTGTGGTACATATAATGTTACTTACTTAAATGGATGTTTTATTATTACTAGGTATAATGTTTTATAATACAAATGGCTATAAATAATACATAGAAAAGTACTGTTGCTATCAGCACTACATACGTAAATGCTTATTTTGAGACCGTCTTCTCTTCGATTTTAGGTCATTCAACTCTGAGGGTAGAGAAATAAGTACAAATGGTATCAATTTAGACCATCTTCCAAACTGTTACTATTCGTAACGGAACGTAAACTGACGCAAAGGATATAGGCGTTTTAGCACGACCCCAATTTCGTTGGCTAGATCAGCAGTCATTTTGCTGGATCCATATAGTGACAAAGATACCAAAGTGTGGGAACGTGTGCATTCGCATTCAATCAGGAATCTGTCGGATTACTACCGGTCTACATTGTAAAAACTCACCGTGAAATCTTAGGTGAAGTGGTCTTGTAGTGAGCTGTCATTCAACCTGCCACCTGATGCTAGGGATTGACAACTCACTTCACCAAAGTTTTCAAGGTGAGTTTTTTTACAGGGTAGAGCGGATGCTACGGCTTGACACTATTCACACACACACTCACTTCAAGCTCACTTCATCTGATTTTTCACGGTGAGATTTTTACAGAATAGAGCGGCAGGTGCTAGGGCTTGACACTATTGATAGCTCACTTCAAGCTCACTTCACCTAATTTTTCACTGTGAGATTTTAACAGAATAGAGCGGCAAATGCTAGGGCTTGACACTATTGACAGCTCACTTCAAACTCACTTCACCTAAGTTTTTACGGTGAGATTTGTACAGCATAAATCGGTTGTTAACTTGATGATAACAGATAGTTATTCACAAGTAGCTAACGAAGAACTGGTTTTCTTTATTTCAATTGGCTAATTCAATTTTAGCCTCCTCAAGATACAATATCAAACTTGTAACTCGTGGAAAATTCAAAGTATGTCGTCTTACCCGAGCAGTCAGTCATACTACCCACATAAATAAGACTTCAAAATGTCCTGAGCTCTTCTCTAATCAACATCATCATTGGTAGTCTTGTTCCATCTATCTTTGGGTATCGGATCCACCCTCTTGTGACATGCTTCCCATGTGAGTCTCTACCTAGGTCTTATCATATTATTATTTATTTTATTTTATTCTGTTCGGGAAATTTCATCATCATCTACGGCCCGACTTCATCCACTGCTGGGCATAAGCCTGTATTTCCTTGTGCCAATCCCCAAGCTCTTGTCCCAGCCTCATCCAGGTTTCGCTCGCGATGGCAACGATGTCGTCCGCCCATCTCGCCGCCGGACGGCCGACAACTCATTTTCCAGTCCTTGGACGACGGGAAACTTACAGTAAACTTATTACAGTATTCTTAAAAAATATGAAATTGAAGGCTGATGAACACCAATCAACCGACCGACTTCTTATTACGACTATTCTCAATCCCAATATGACAGTACGTCAATTCTGTAAAATTCGAACAACAACTCGCATCTCACATCGCTATTCACTCTCACTCGTAAAATAGATGCTTTTTATTTGACACTTTGAATCGAGTTCGAGTGCGAAGTGAGCGTCGAAGTGACCTTACTGAATGCCACTTCTTACGTCATCTCGTCATCTCTCGTTATCTTGTCAAAATCTTACGGTCAATTTAGTTCAACTCGCTGACACGCTCGCAAGATGTTGTAGCGCTAGTGTAAATTCGAGTTATCAATCGAGTTTTTAGAATGCCAATCAAGAAACTCACAGCGGATTCAGATTCCAAGTTTAGAATGAGTCTTACAGAATCACACGGCAGAACAAGATCCCAATAACGTCTACCTCATAAATCTAACGACACAATAATCTGATACAAAGCGAGAAGAAAGTTTGCAGGTACAGCAATGCTATTCTGTATACATCTCACCGTGATAACTTAAGTGAAGTGAGCTGTTATTCCACCCGATGCTAGGGATTGACACTATTGACAGCTCACTTTAAGCTCACATCACCTAAGTGTTCACGGTGAGATATTTACAGAATAGCACTACTGAACGAAGCGTGTCCGATAGTGGAACTTAGTAAGACGTTCATAGAGACAGTCGTGTTATCTTAATAACCTTATCTTAGGGAACGCTTAGTAAGGGGCCACGACAGCGGGGATTGGGTTATAAATTAACATTCGGATACGTTGAAACGATTTTCATTTGTTTTTGGAGATAAGACAAATGAATAATGCATTATGTATGCTATTTTTGGATGAAGTAAGACTAGGAGCGTTAATCGCGCGCGGTCTGGCAACATCGCATTTCTAAAGGTTTCTCAACCGCGAGAAACCTTTTAAATTTTAATAAATTTCGATCAAAGGACAATTTTCTTTCTCAAATTCTTAGATCGTTGGTATTTATATGTATGTATGCTATTTTTTGACAATTTTAGTATTTACTCTTATAAAATATAAAATAAAATAAAAAAATAAAGAAGGTTTATTGCAGAAACTTGTACAACTTTTACAGTAAATCTTACATAGGAACCTCTTTTTAAGTAAGTAAAAGATATACTTGTGCCCGAGCTCTTCAATGGTAATAGTGCTTTACAAAAAGATAACTGTAATTTAAACAAAAAATTACAGCAAGTTAAACAAGATAAGACTTGAACTAAACAAAAGAAAGAAAATAATTGACAATGGTGCCGATTCTCTTGTCACAAATGCCTCTAAACTAGACTAAAAACCACCAAAATTTAGTTTATTCCTGTCAAACGACGATTTCCCATTCTGAAATTGACTAAAGTGACACAACTCAACTATATTTTAGTTTAACAGCACTAAGATTGTACCGAGTTATTAGTTTAGTGAAAATGGCAATTTTGCTATTCTGAATTTCACTGTTTTCACCTAAAATTTTAATTGTCAAACTAAATAAGGCTATTTTAATCGCGATTTAAAACGCGTGGAATAAAATTAGTTGTCATGAACTAAAATTCACACCAACACTGACTTCAAGTGCAAAAACAGTACTGTATTTTTTTTTCTTTTGCTTCTACCTCGAAAACGGTGTGTCCTATTGCAAAAATACTTAAAATTTGGCTCCCCTTTATGATACCCATAAACCCCTAAGCCACAACATGCAGGTACCAAAAAAAAATTCCATAAAAAAACACGTTGAAGCTACCCCCTCTGCTCGGTGAACAAAATACGACAAGCCCTGTTGCTTTGCATAGTGATTTTGTTAGTTTTAATTAAAGCCACCGCCAACGGGTCATATTATACTACGGGCACTATACCACATGGAGTCACGATTGTCAAACTCGATTTTAGTAGTGTCAAAATTGTCTTTTAATTTAGAGGTTTTTTTTTGCAGAATAGCTCTAAGATTCTCATAGTCAAAATTAAGGAATTTTAGTGATAGTTTAGTTAGTTTAGTTCGGTGTACAAGACAATCGGCACCAATGTGTCATTTTCTAAGAGTAAATACCAAAATAACTGTCTCAAAATAGCATACATAAATAAATACCAACGATCTAAGAATTTGAGAGAGGAAATTGTCCTTTGATTTATATTTATTAAAATAATCACGAAAAACTGTTAGGAATGCGACGTTGCCAGCCCGCGTGCGACTAACACTCTTAAATGCCTGTTTCACAATTTTCGGATAGGTACCTAATAAATAAATTCAAAAAAGAACAGACGTAGAAAGTACTGACGCCAGATTTTGTGAAGGGCAACAACTTACGGTTGCTATGAAATGGTGGCTGATGACTGTAAAAAATTAAATTGACAGTGTGACTATATTATTATGGCAGTCGGGGAAGTACCTCTAATGTTCATAAATAGGCATTCTGCTAAATTTTTACAAAAATTCTCTTGAGCAGAATGCCTGAAAAGCTATAGGATTATTTATATAATTTTGTTTTGAAATAAATTTTATTTCTAACATATTATATATTATATAACAATATCCAATGCCAAACAAAATCTTAATTTTTAAAAATATATATATAAGTATAAGATATTTCTGGGAGTTTGTTTAACTCTTGACCTAATCTTTTAATTCTGCATAACAATCTTAACTTACAGCTTTTCACTACAGGAGATTTATCTTAGCAAGTTCGAACTTCGCGCAGAAGGCTGCGCAGTAACATTTTTTAGGAACCAAAATTAAATGGTGTCATGAGGCGAGTGTGAGTGAGAGAGCATGCACGAAAGTTCGTAGTGCCTATATTCAGACTTGCCAAAATATTTCGGCCGTACTATTCCGAATACATAACCTCATTCGAACCTAACCTCAAAAAAATACGCTTCGTAATTTAAGTTTCGCGCCTCACTTTCCCGCTGTCTGTGGGACCTCCAGCTTTGGGAAGCTCCAAAATCCGGCCAAAGCTGATGTCATCTCGCAAAGCGTTTGGCGAACGTCCGGATAAACGTCTTGCCGTCTTGCCGGATATTGGACGCGCCATCTATTGGACGGACAGTGTAACTAAGATTGGAAGGAATTGTTGTTCTTGATTAGGGTGGGATGTTACTAAAGATGTTCGGATGTAAGAGGAGCTTAGTAAGTTGTAATATTTTAATTTATCATTGTACTCATTATGAACAACTTTTACAGTGGGACCAAACCTGAAATCGCGAAAAAAAAATCAGCTGTTATGTAAACTTATGTTCGCGTAACTTGTCAAAATGTAGGGAACAGCTGGTTTTTTTCGAGACCCCTTAACGAGGTAGTGCGTTATTTAATTACACCTTGTTTAAGGAAATATGTTTTAGGAAAAAAAAATAAGGCATACACATCAGAATATCGATTAATCATAACAATTAAAACACTAACGTGACGGTATAAGGAAAACCTTTTCTTTTTAACCGACGAAAAAAGGAGGAGGGTCTCAAGTCGGCACGTGTGTTTTTTTATGTATGACCGCATAACTACAGAGTTGTCCAATTTGAAAGATTCTTGGTTAATTCGATAGGGTATACCTTGAAGTTGGTGCTATATAAATTTATTAAATTTGCTTGGGTGGTTTTTGAGTAAGCTTCAATAATACGTTTTTTTTTCCTACTTTTTATGTGGATGATGTCATTTCTTTTGCTGGTAGTGGTATTCGAATTTGTGTGGGGTAGTACCACAAATAAAAAGTAAAAATAAAACTTAAAAAAAAAACAACCGACTTCCAAAAAAAAACACTACAAAGTATAAAATAACTTTAATTTCGGAAATAGGTGGCAAAAAACGATAATACAAAACCAAAGACACCGGCTTCCGAAATTAAAGCTATTTTTCACTTAATAGTGTTTATTTTTTGGAAATCGGTTATTTTTTTTTCTAAAAAGTTTTATAAAAGCAAACAAATTGAAGAAAAATTATCGGCCAACTAAGCTATTACCTAAAGTTGTTGTTTGGCATAATTAAAAAACCTAATTAAATTACTTTACGAATTTCTGGTTCCGCCAGTTTATCTGGGTTTTTTGTAGCTATTTAATTCCTTATTTTACACACTGAACAATACTATCATCGTAAATACGATATCTGTACCAATTATTCAATATTTCCTCTCCTATTTCAATTCAGGTAAAACAGGCACAAATAATGTCAAACACACATACTCTATCATATTCAAAACCTAAGCACACACGCCAAAACAACTGAAGACAACATTATAGTTTAGTGTTTAGGTACACAACCTGTCAATGAAACAGAGATACCTACACATACAAAACACACAAATCCCATAAATACACACCTATGGGCCAAAGCAGACTAGCTACTTTTAGCATCGGCAGGCGATCACCAATTCAATCGCTTTTCGGAAGCTTAACCCCATGTCCTAAGCGAAAGCGACTATGGCGCGAATACTGGATCGACGAGATCGTTTATAGTTTGAGAATTATGATTTACAAACGCGATTATGATTTACAAACGCGATTGATTGCGTTCGCACGTCATATTCAAACAAAACTAATAGGACACAGCCTCATGCCGCATCTAAACGCTCTTATCCACACATATACAAACGCCAGTCACGGCTCGAGACATTTCGATACAGCATTCGAAAGCAGAAAGTCACCAAAACGTGCGATTTCAATACAGCAATCAAATGCAAACAGTTGCGAAAACGCGATGCAACATCGATGCAGTCGCAAAATCTCTGATCGTCGATTCTAAAAATAGCTAGTCTGCTTCAGCCCTTATACAACAGTGTTGCCATTAACATAACGCAAATATACTACCTTCAAGAAGGTTCCTCACATTTGAGTGTTTCTCACGAACTTCAGTCACAAAGGAAGAGACGTCAAGAGGTTGATTAAAGCCATTTTAAATTATACCGGGACCATAATTGCCTGTACTGTGTTTCGATGATGCTATTTATTTTTTTGGAGCAGCTTTTTGATGTTGTTAATGTATTTTGAGTGAGGTTGATATTTTTATTTGTAGGATTGTTTTTACAGAAGAAAATGTGTATTAAAAGCGTTTTAAAAATTTGACTTTTGTGATATCGTTTCTGGAGATACTTTATAGGAATAACATTACAAATTGGACTAGTATCATTTTTGCGTAACGCCTTTTTAATTGCGATCACGTTCCTTTTGATAGCCAATAATCCATTGTGTCAATCTAGCCTATATGTTAAAAAAAAAAAGAAAGTTAAAATAAAAACTAAAACCCTACCACGACAAAAACGCGAACTAAAAGATACAAACAATACATCACAGTCAGACAAAAAAAAATAACATCGGTTTTCGTAAAACCGGAGTCACGTAATCTATTATATGATATATGCTTTAACTCTTAAAATGTCGATTGTACACCATGTGTACAGATAACAATAGAATTTCAATTGTGTCTGCTAATTGGCGCGCGACGGGTTAATTAGGTACGTGTGGCTCTGCTGTAGTCGGGTAAAAAACATACAGTCCTTTACCAGTGTATGGTCTAGTGTAGGTAACTCATAGGGTGCTTAGTTTTAAATAAAACAATTATTGACCAATGATCCATTCAATGCGTAATGGTTTTTATCAATCTGTGGTGGCAACTACAACGCCACATGGGAACTACGCCTCAAAGACCTGACGTCACACAAATCCTGCATCGCGCAAGCAGAGTTTACCGCGCGACTGGCATATAAACAACATCCTGACATCAACCGTCGGGCAATATAACCAATAGCCCACCATACACAGCACCCGTCTGATCGGAGTCTATGGAGGATGAGTGAACTTTACACCCTGTTCCTCATACCTCTATACTGGATCACGTCGGGGTCACCACTTTGGCAGTTAGCAAGTAGAGGAATCCACAAAATTTTTAGTCTTTACTTGTTAAATTTTAGCGTCAGTATAAATATGGGTGAACTAATAATACTCACAATACAATACTTGGCGTTGCTCGGACACTCTTCCAGCTTGACTAAAGTCCTGTTGCTACACGGCGTGATGGAGCCAACTCCGTCGCTGTACTGTCCGCACTTCCAGCACTTTATAGCACTGGAAGCGACTGCGAGGGTAAGCAGGAAGTATACGGTTGCCAGCCGCGTTGTACTCGCCATTGTCTGGAAAAGAAGAAAACAATGTTAAGTTATAAGATAACTGTCATAATTTCAGCCGAAAGACGACACAAATTAAACTTAATTTAGGCAATTGCTAACTTTCTCTCTAAAACAAGAAAGAGACGGACTTATATTAGAGCTGTCAAATTTAGTTGAATTATTATTTCCATACCGTAAAAATACATGTCGACATGTTGAAGCGAAAGGCGTAAACTAGTTTGACATCTCTAACTTAGTTCATCGCTATAGCCGTCCTTTTCTCGCGCTGCTTGTTAGTAAAAGATAGCGATACTTTAATTTTTAAGAATTGGCACCATAGCACTAGCACTGTGATACAATGATTTTTATTGTTACAACAGTCACCAACGATACACTTATTTCTGGAATGTTCTATTTTTACTTGTAAAATTGTTATTGTGAACCATATTGTTGTTTTTCTATAATAAAAATGTATTTATGTATTATTTACTGGGTGTAAGAAGAGTCTATGATGGCTCATTCTGCGAATTTAAATACCAACACTGACATCTCAAAATTATCTAAAAGTTCAAAAAAATTGCTCATTTTTTGCCAATGTTCCTATCTATAACTCCTTACAATAATATTAGACATATAAACAAATCTTTTTTTCAGTCCGTACAACCGATTTTGACTTCTATTGCGTTGGTGGCATGAGAAATGGCAGCTGCAGTAAACAGTTGGTATTGTTACCACTTTTTTCTCTTTAATGCCATCCTTAAGCTTACGGAATAGAAGTCAAAATCAGTTGAACGGTCTGTAAAATAGGTTTGTTTAAATTTCTAATCTTATTGTAAATGGAGTATAGCGAGCCTATAAAACAAAAGATGATCACAATGTAATTAATCATTGCTTCTGGTATCAATTAAGTCTGTGTTTGCTAGTAACACTCCCCGCTATGATTGATTAGCTGTAACCCTAGCCAGTATCTATGTAGTTCATATTAATCAAGACCAGGAGTGTATCAATTTTCTTTAGACAACAATAGATTTCCGCCCTACAAAGCACCAGCAAATACATATTAGATGGCTAAAACCCACGATCTTAGTAGGTGTCATCATCGTAATTATTCAGCTAGCAAACATCTAGTGCTTATAGCTTATAAAGAAAGCTACAATTATCGATGAAAGGAGAAACACAACACAGAGGTGTACATACACCCACAATTTGCCAGTTATGTTTTTTAAAGTCCCATGTAATAGGGGGCGAGCATATTGCCACCAACAGGGCACAAATCCAGACTCCGGGCTGCTATTGAGAAAGATAAAAGAAAATAAAGGAAAGGAAGAAATGGTAATAAAAACCATGATTGGCAGGCGGGTTGGTGACGATTTTTCTTTTTCTATCAGAAAAGTTTTTTTTCTTTTTCAATATTATAGTTAATTTATTGATACTGCTAATATATTAATAATAATATTATTCCAAAACCAGTGTTACTGATTGTTTTTCTACCAGTTATTGATAAGCAAACACAGTACAGCAGTTACGGTCAAAAAACCGGGCTGCGCGGCCTTAATCCTTCCTTTATTAGTCTATGAATTAAGCGACTACATGCTAAGGGCACCCCCTGTGGTGTATGAACCTCGGTTTAGGGCGTCGCTGGGGGGAGTATATTCTTATGTAAGTATACGTGAGAATATAGTTTGACCGTAACCGCTATACCGCACCGTAGGTATGTGCGCGGCGAGACTGTGGTGCAGTGCAGGCCATTCCTACCACTGTTTGTCCATCGCACCAGGAACGGGTCGTCAACGAGAAACCAGATGACGGCGCCGAAGAAGCGACAGTAGCTACAGTACTATGGCGCCGTCATCTGTTTTCTCATTGACGGTGGACAAACAGTGTAAGGTGCGGTACAGCGGTTTCGGCCAAACTATAAGTAATATTAATTCCTTGAGAATTTTAAGTTCATTTACCGGCCAACTATCCTAAAGAACAGTATCAGAAACTGAACGAAATTGTTTAAGGGTACCTACTGACACACATGCTTAAAGCATGCTTGTAAGCATGCTTACTCGAAAACACAGTAAACGGATAAGGATTATCAATAATAAAGGCTCGTAGGGGTTGGCTTAACTCCACGGTATTATACTACACCATAGTGAATAATTATGAGCGGTGCGGAACGGCCTTTATGTGTTAAAGCAATATTTGTTTAGCAACATAGTAATTCAAAGATTAAATCCCTTTGTTTCGTCAAATTAAAGCCGGCGACTTACTAAAACTAATATGAATGGATCATAAGTTCATAATATAATTATTTTGTTTTAGGAGCTTTAAAAACAAAGCAAAATGTAAATTAATGTTACATTATTATATAATTGCAGGTTGCATTAATCGGGTGTGATCATGTGCCATACAAAAAAATTTGATGTCTCAAACCGTGAATGTTCATCATTTTGTCAATAAATAAAATATTTAATTACATCACACTAATATTATAAAGGCGAAAGTTTGTGAGTGTGTATGTTTATATGTTTGTTACTTCTTCACGCTCAAACGGCTCGACCGATTTGGATGAAATTTGGTATGTAGATAGCTTATACACTGGATTAACACATAGGCTACTTTTTATCCCGGTCTACGCGGATGAAACCGCAGGGTGCAGCTAGTATGCTATTAATATTGCCCAGCACCACAATAAAATTTCGTGTCACACTTTCAATTAGAATTTATAGGATTTTTTAAAAGGAAATTCATAATCGATTGCTTCGTACGAGTATGTCATGTTTAAAAAACCGGCCAAGTGTGTATCGGACCACCCACAATGAAGGGTTCCGACTTCGGGAACCCACTCTTTTCAACTTTTCGTTGTATTTGAAAAAAATTGTTCTGCCGTATTTACGTCATGGTCAATTCTCCAACAGCAAAATGAACAAAAAAAAATTAAGTGATAAATTACAAATTTACTATTTTCGGACTTTTTCCCTTACTTGTGCTGTGAGACCTTGCTTCTTGCTAAATTTCATGATTCTCCGTCAACGGTAAGTACCCTATACTCCATCGGTTTAGGTCATTAAATAAAGGTAAACAAAAAAACCACGTGTTTGTTTAACCGACTAAACGTAATACCTGTCACTTTCGTCGTCATGCTACGGCACAGTTGTACTCTTCAATTTAGCAACTTTATAACTCGTTGTGTAACGTTGATAAATTGAACTAAACAACTGTGTCGTAGTATGACTACCTACTGAAGTGACAGGTATTACGTTTACAACGTCTTGACAGACAGACAGACGTACAACGAAGTGATCCTATAAGGGTTCCGTTTTTTCCGTTTGAGGTAGGTACGGACCCCTAAAAATCCTCTGCTCGATAACGTAAATAACGGAATTTTTAATCAACCAAATTAATGGCAATGCGATTGTGAGTGTGTAACGGAATTACCCCGCTGGCTTGCTTAAATTGCAATCGGTAACTTCGAAAAAAAATAAATCTAAAAACATCTCAAAGTGCATCACAGACAGCTGAAACCACAACCATTGTTCAAATATCCGACAAAAAATTGGATAGAAAATCATTGAAGATCTCGCAGCAATGGTCGAGTTCAAAAAGCCAACTAACTGACTGGTATTAGCACCCTCAATGAAACAAAAGACTGCCCTCAATTTCCTATCCATTCAAGTTTTCATACTTTGTGTTATGAAGCTGCAGCAGAGAGATTAAATGAAAACGAATTAATTATCATTGAAAAATAGATTTGTTAAAGTTTTGGAAAGAATATAAATAATTACAAACAAGACAAGCAGTGCTATTCTGTACAAATCTCACCGTGAAAACTTAGGTGAAGTGAGTTGTCATTCTACAATGCTAGATTGGATTGACACTATTGACAGCTCACTCCACGCTCACTTCACCTAAGTTTTCACGGTGACATTTGTACAGAATAGCACTGCTGGACAGGGACTTAAACTTGACTGGTAAAATGTGGGTGTACAGTCAGCGTCAATAATATCGGGGCGAAAAGACTGTTCTAAATTATTAAATCAACTATGAAAATGAAATATTAACTCAATGACGCAAGGAATGACAACTGTCATTCTGACAGAGACTGACTGAGACTTTTTTGAACAGTCAGTTAGTCCCGATATTTTTGACGCTGACTGTACCTACTAAAACCCTGCTCAGCCTTTCGGGAATAAGAGGCGTGATGATAAGTTATGTTACATAGTAGAAACAAGCGTAAATAAACAATTTAACAAATAATTCACAGTAAAGATTTATTTATTTATTTAACCATTTATGTACACACAAATAAACAGACAAACAGAAAGGAACAGAAAAATACGTACAAAGGTGATGCTTATTTCAAAACAAATCTCTTCCAGCATACCTGCGATAGGACAGAGGATAAAAAGAGATGTAGACAACGTGTGTAAGAGTAGAAGATTATTCTTTTCTTATTTATTTATTTATTCAGATTTATTTATAACTAGCACCTCCTGCGTGGCTTCGCCCGCGTGGATGTCGGAAAATATCCCACGGGACCGTGCTACTGGGAAATTCTTCCTTATTCCTTATCTACATTATAAAGGGAACCTCTGCACAAAATTTCAGCTTTCTAAATTCAAGGGTTTGGGCTGGGCGTTAATGAGTCAGTCAGTCAGATAATCAGGACTTCTCTTCTTATATTATATGGATAATATTTACGTAACTTATATGATAATTATTTACTAAAACTAACAAAATTATATCCTAACTTAACTAAAACTATTCACAAACTAAAATATGGCGTCGAAAAATTCATCCTCAATTCCACATCGCTGTCAACTGGTAATGTATCCAAGAGACTGGCGGTAAAGAAATTAATAAAAATGATCGCTGATCGCTTCAAAACTAATAAAATAATATAAAAAAAATATATAAATATGAATTGTATACGAGTATAACGAGTCCAACTAGGTTTGGTTTCAACCAGATCTGATAGATGCAAATAGCTTAATTCTTAAAAAGCACGCGCGCATATTATTTAGATACAATAAAACTGTAGGTATTCGTGTTTCATACTATCCAGTATGCACATGAGATTATGGGAGGAACAAACAGCTGCCAGTAGGTAATAAATAATTTTCATTTCCCAAATAAACGAAGAATACAAATGATGTACCTACCTGGCTAAACAATTTCCTCAATTAAGAGAGAGGAGGCCCCACAACACAAAATAATCCAGATATATGAACAAAGCATCGTATTGGTATATAATGAGCATTATTAGTTAATCCGACCGGTCTATAACTCAGGAATCGGAAACGGGGCCGGCTGACATTATCAGCACTGTAATGCCGGTAGTAAATCTGCATCGGTAAATACGAGATTGGGCGATGATTTTGATATTTAAAGGCTTAATTCAGAAGCATCATGTATTGGCATCGACATGATAGATAATAAGTAATTAAAGGATTAAAATAAATTAGTGTTAACCTTTTTTTGGTTTTGCGGTTGATGGCGATAGGCTCGTCCCCTGTTACATGGGACTTACTCGTAAGAGGGTTGTCGCGTTTTGGCACCTCTTACGCTCATACGGGACCAAAGCTTTAAGATTGATGCTTTTTTAACCGACTTCAAAAAGGAGGAGGTTCTCAATTCGTCGGAACCTATTTTTTTTTAATTTTTTTTTTATGTATGTTCCCCGATTACTCGAAGATGGCTGGACCGATTTGGATTTTTTTTTGTTTTGTTCGAGAGTGTATACATCACAGTTGGTCCCATATAAAATTGATTAACTTTGCTTCGGTAGTTTTTGAGTTAGCTTCAATAATACGTATTTTTTCCCCACTTTTATATGGATGATGTTCTAGTTTGTTTTGCAGGTAGTGGTATTTGAATTTGTGTGAGGTAGGTACACAACTAAAAAGTGAAAAATAAAAACTTTTTTACAAAAAAATACAACCGACTTCCAAAAACAACACTGCAAAGTGAAAAATAACTAATTTCGGAAGTCGGTGGCAAAAAACGAAAAAACATTTAACCAGACACCGACTTCCGAAATTAAAGTTATTTTTCACTTTGTAGTGTTGTTTTTGGAAGTCGGTTGTATTTTTTTGTAAAAAAGTTTTTGAAAAATGTAATCAATTGAAGGACCAGTATAAAATGTTAATTTAATAGATACCTAATTATTAAAATACATTTTTATTGTGTTATCTAATATATTCGGTTCAAAAAGTATTATCTGTTTTTGAGATGAGTTAAATAATAAATGCCACAATAAAAATGTGTTTTTAATAGTTACCTATTAAATTAACATTATTTACTAGTCTCATAAGAATTGCATACATAGTTCACTTACTGAGAAACAATGTCTAAAACTTAGATTGATAATTAGAGCGCACAGATGTACGTATATAAAATAACAAAACAAAATAGCAAAGAAAAAAAAAATGTGGGTGAACAGATAACATACAAATCGATCGTAAGTTAACCAAGCACAACATGGATGTATGAATTTGATTTTTACTAGATGTGGCATTGATGGCATAGTTTGTTATTAGCCAGTTTATTATTATAAGACTATTTTATTTTTAGTTTATTGTTATATTTGTATATTTTGGGTACATACATGGTTTATAAAATATTTTGAGTGTTGGTTTTTATTTGTTTTTATTTAATTTAAATTAATGTATATTTTTGATTTAGAGGTATATAGTTAATCTAAAATGTGCTTTTACTCCCTGAAATATTGAAAAAATTTAAATGTCCACCGATTTGTTTTTATGAAATAGAAATAATATTTATTTGCGTAAAACATGGTGTGTATGATATGAACTGTATATTGACGTTAAACTTTTTAAAAAGCCTATTCATTTGGCAATTTTTTTGATTACTTGTAGCCAGTTGCTGATTTTTGTACGCATGGCTACAGATCAAGCTATTCATATTCAGTATAAGCTGATCTCGCATTGTATAAGATTTCCTTATAATGAGAGGTCAGTGTAAACTGGAAATGCTTGATGTTTGCTTGATGTGTAGCCGTGTGTACAACGGTAATTTGCGAAGCTAGTTAAAAAAAAAACAATGTCAGATATATCACCAATCTTCGATATGCACTCAACTCAAGTCAACTCAATCAAACGCCTTACTCAAAACGAAAGTTCCATCATAAAAAATCCAGACATTATCTCTTAGTTCACCTCGACATTTTACGGGTATTTTTAATTATTACGGCGGGTTGGCCGACGTGGAGTAGTGTCAAGCATCTACTAACAATGCCGAGGCGCACAATGATCTCTACAAAACAAATGTTCCACATAGCAATACCTCTGCTATTTGTTGTTTCGCCTTTCTGCTTTCTTATGTCTAGATTAGCATCTTAAGTGTTTTCCCTGGGTTTTGGTCTGATGGATAAAGATGGAACTTTTAAGGACTTATGAATTTGAAGTTACGTTTTAAAAGTCAAGTTGAATTGTCTGAGTCAGAGTGTAAGCTAACGTCTACTTACTTTGGATCAATATTGAAGAAATCCATACTAATATTATAAATGCGAAAGTAACTCTGTCTGTCTGCCTGCCTGTTACGTTTTTACGGCCTAATGGCTGAACGGATTTCGATTCGATGTAAGTGTAACCTGAATTAGAACATAAGTCAAAAGTAAAACCGCAGGCAAAAGCTAGTGTTCAACGAACCAAAGAAAACAAATAATGGTTGTACTTACGTAAGTAAGCAATCCATTATCACGCACAAATAACTTAATTCATAAAAGTCACTCAACCAGTCTCTATTCACTGAATTAAAGGCAGCAATATAACTGAAGTGAAACCTAGAAATAAAAATATCTCACATAGTCACTTAAATCAAACTGAACCCGATGTAATTACCTTACCTTACCTTAATACAATGAAACTTTCTTTTCAGTCTCTCAATAACAAACCCAATACTTCGCAAACAAATACTTTAATATTCCATACTGAAACTAATTCTCATATTAACTTGCTATCTAAAGAAAACATCCCATCGCACTATACATTAGCTAGATTAAATTCAAGAAAACAATTTATTACTATAATGAATAATTTATATACACACATAACTCTGGGTTACGGGGACATTATTAGAAGGACAGAAAATATTTTTGTTTGTAGTAATAAATTCAAGCCTTGACTCATTAGAAAATTATTTGTTACTGTCAATCAAAGAAGATATTAAAATGATTAAAGTTAGAGACAATAGCTGTCAAACTCCTTATCCAAAGTGGTGCTAAGTCCAAACTCGTCAATGCTTTGTGTAACTTGGCAGACACTGTTATCTTAATACCCAATCATTCATGACTTAAAGATAAGCCAGATAATAAATTGCACAAAATTAAAAAGGCCGATAAAAAGGTCCATCCAAGTTTGATAATTAATCAAGTAGATAACAAATTGCGCTTAAATCGCTTTGATAATTATTGTTTGTTTTATTATTGTTTAATCTTGAAGTCGTATGTTGATGCATCAGAATAACATAGTGATAAAAATATAGAAATAGGAAAATAAAATAATGTCCATACTATACTACATTCGGTGTTGGTAACCAATGTCAACAGACGTATAACTGGTCATTGATATATTCTAGTGACAAAGCCTACTGGCAGATGCTCAATACTGAAAGCAATCACTTTGCGAACCGTTGGCTGGTTTAAAAAACGTATGAAAATTACAAAGAAAATTCAACTTAACCTCTAACACGTAAAGGTCCACATTTGGATGCCATCCAAACTGGCCTGGTGCCAAAATCGAGTAATGAAAGCGATAGGCGGCGTGCAAAATTTTAATGCGTTGTCGAAACTTCATGAGGACCCTCTTCTGCGGTATATTACTATAATTTGTATTCAAACTAACTATTTGTTTTGATAAATCGTTCCAGTATATCTGATATAAAGATTTTTTCACCTCAATTTGCAATTGACTATTCATCAATCTATCTGCTTCAAAAAACAATTTTGCTTATCGCTAAGCTTTTTTTTCTCTAAGATTTCATTTTAAAAAGTATTAATGGATTCCCATTTCTCTTTTTAGTAAAATGTCTATTTTTTTTTTTTATCAGAAGATACAAAACTGTTCTAAAATGATTTACAGTCTCTTTTAGATTACTAATAAAGAACATTATTTTACTAAAAGGTAACATAACTAAAACTATTAAAAAACTAAAATATGGCGTCGAAAAATTCCTCCGCATCGCTGTCGACTGGTAAAGTACCCAAGAGACTGGCGGCATTGCCACGTTGCATGGCAATGCTAAGCCGCTGGCCAAGGTAAAAGCCAGCCCTTGGATCACGGCAAGTGTCAACCAGCCGTTTGGAGATTTCGTTGAACATACTATGTGCACTCGGACCCCACGGCCCAAGGGTTTCAACCCCAAACGGCTCAAAAATATAATTACCGATAAGGTTATTATACTTCCGCCGCTTGAGGTTTTCCGCAGCGGCAGCAGCAGTGCCAGCACAGCACGCAGAGCCAGGAAGATGGGATGGCGCAAGAGTATCGACACACGTTGCGTCCCACACTAAAGGCCTTCCCAACTTCCATGGAAATAAAGACATGCCGTCCGGTCTCTTGCCATCGTCGCGTGCCAAGCCATTGGGTTCTAGTACAGCTGGAACGCCGACGGTGACAAGGGCTCGTCGGATGATGTCATTGATGTTCGCGTGCCGTGCTAAGCGACCCGCACTTCGGCTGCAAGACAGGCCGTGGTGTCCGAGGCTGTTGACAACTTCGCCACAGTGACAGCGATGAGGAGAACAAGAAGGAGCTCCTAGTCGCAGGGAAGCAGCGAGGCGGAAAGTAGTGTCGTCGAACAAAGTGCCTATGTTCGACGACGGTAGTGCATGAAGCCACAGACCCGACTCCCACTTACCCACAGCCAGCAGACGCGCACGCTCCGCAGTAGTAGCAGACGTGTCAAGTAAATTGTTCTGTACTACTCTGCAGAGCGGCTCATCCCACCGTCTCTGGGAAAATGGATTGTCGGGTGGGTCTGAATTCGGGCAAGCGAGTCTCCAGGCATCTATAGCCTCGGTGAAACAAGGCACATCAAAATTAACCAGTGTGGAGGCTAAGATTTTCCTGATTAATTTATCTGTGCCGTGGACCGAAGATATGAATGCCGGTAAACTAATACTAGAAATTTTGCGGACGCCGAGGCCTCCCATACGAATGGGGAGAGTAGCTTGTGCCCAAGCGCGGTCGTCCATGGCCACATTTAAGATCGAAGTTAAAGTTTGTCGGATAATTTTGTCAATTTTATCTAAAAGGTGAGTGTGCTTCTATAAATGGGAAGCACGAAGGAAATATGTTAATTTAGGGCCGAAACAGCAGTAACGGATTCATGTTATGGCCGAGTGCATGTTAATTTGGAACAATCTTTCCGAAACGTCATTGAAATTTTGAATTTTTTCTTCAATAAAAACAGGAAAAGAATTTTCATAGATAGGAGACCCAAGGAGACGAAGAGAGTTTTTTTCAATAATTTTGATTTCCGGGGCTATTGCGTTAAATTTGGGAAGTGTTAGATGTCTGTCGGTACCGTCCGCTAAGAACAGTTCACATTTCGAAAGGTTGAGATCAAGGCCAATGGAATAAAGTTCATTTTTTAAGAATTGAAGGTCATTTAAAACAGTTTCTACATCGCCTCCCAAGGTTCCGTCATCAAGATACCAAACGTTAAATTTGGAATTTAGCTGTCGAATAATTGGGTGAATGGCTAAACTAAAAATCACTGGCCCGAGGGGGTCACCTTGTTGACAGCCAACAGCAGATTCCAGAAGGTTGTCCCGATACAGTAATTTAGAAGGGTGTCTGTAACATTGCCAAAGGAAACTATAAATTTGGGGTATTTCTTTTCTAGTTTCTGACAGCAAGGTGTCCCTATTAACAGAATTGAAGGCATTCTTTATGTCAACCTTCAGGATGACCTCACCTTTACCAGAATTTAGGTAGGTCGATAAGGCGTGTACGGCAGCCTCACAGCCCCCCTTGGAGCCATAACCTAGCTGCAGGGGCTGCAATTTTTCCGAAACAACCTCACCATAAAATTTACAGCAAATCTTGGCTGCCATACGACGGTAAGTAGTTCCCACGGCAATGGGACGAATGCCGCCATCCCTTTTACGCAGGGCGCATAGATTGGCCCCGTATAGAACGTCGATGACGGCCTCGTTCACCTTGCCGGAGAGCATGAGGTTAATCAGAGCCGTAAGCTCCTTTAAGAGCAACTCACCAGCTGCCCCAGCGCCTGAACAAATAAGGTCCTTAAGGTGCTGAGGACTCAGGCCGTCGAGGCCACCAGCGGAGCCGCTCCGGAAGGAGCAAACGGCTGTGACCAACTCTCGACCTGTAATGGTGAGGGAGTGATTATCCAGATCAGGGGGGTCGGGAAAAGAAAGGCCATCCGCTGGGGCAGGGTGTTTGCTCTCCAGAGCTGCGAGTGTTTCTGGAGAACACGGTGCCACCACATCACTACTAAAAAGAATCCTGGCTGCTCCGCTAATGTCACCTTCCCCTAACTTGGATTCTACCAGATGGGATATACCTCTTAAAGAGGTATATCTCTGTGTCGGTAATTTTGAATCTAAATTATGAGCCGAAACATTACAGTTTTCTTTAATTTGTGCATTTAAAGTCTTTTTGGTTGCCAAATTCAGAATAAAGATAATAAATAATAATCTAATAAAGATATATTACTTTCATAAAAAAACACACTTGTTTGTGATCAATTTCTGATCAATTGAATCAACAGATCCCAGATAGATTACTTAATCAAAAGTATTATAATTGGACCTTGTACCAGATTAATACCGATAGCCCTGGAGCGTTTTGGGAATAAACTCAACAAAAATAAAATCAACATTCTACTACGGGAAAATCTTGAAAGAGATATTTGTAAAGATAATAATGGAAATGGAAGCAAAAAGAATATTGTATTTAATTTGGAATACGATATTGAAGAAATAGTAGACTATAATGTGCGTTGATACAAAGCCGGATTTAATTTCCAAATTGATGTTAACAAAAAAAAAAATTGAAGACGTTTCACACTGATAGTATCAGTGTGAAACATTTTCAAATTGAATCTTAAAGATACTTAGATATTACCACAGAAGCATCCTAATACAATTTAGCTTTATAGCACCCGGGGAACCACGAACTTCTGTACACCATTACCACGCCCATTCATTTACGTTTCAATGATGTTTATTCGTAATTTAATTAAAAGTTTACCTATTAAAAGCAACGATGCTCATGTTTATGCAAAATCGCTATACCAGGGGTTCACGACAACTTTGGAAAATTTAATAATGCCGGACACCAGTGGCCAGTTTAGGCTAAATAGTTCGAAAGTTGTGAAATGAGATTAGGAATGAATGAAACTATGGACTATCTGACAATCGTTGCAAGTTATAATTGGTATGCACTCGGGACTGGTGACGCTGAGTCAATTCAATTGGGAGGAGAATTTAGAGAGATGAGTATTGAGTAGCAGCTGGATGAGAATTGCTGAGAATCTAGTGGAATGGCGTGCAATTGGAGAGGCCTATGTCCAGCAGTGGTCTGCTCTATGCTGATGATGAGTAGTAAATTTAGTTTTGTTGTCTCGTTTGTTATTTTGAGTTTATAAGCTTTCAGTTTATATATGACTGACTATAACTATAACAATAATATTATCAGAAGAAGAAGACTGAAACTATTGCAAGAATGGTTTTGAACATGAATGTGAATGCGTAAGAGAAGAGACGAAGAACACAGTAGTGATAGATTGTGTGAAAGATAGTAACAGCTAGAAAGGAGTGAATACAGAGAAGGCTGATAGAGATAAAAGAAAGAAGAAGAAATGTTCCAAAGATTCTTAGTAAAAGAAAAGAGCATGGAAATGATAATGAACTGTAACTATAAACTATTCCAAGTAAAGTCTACGAAGTACCATACTCTATACCAAGTTATTTCATCTATGACAACAAAACCAAATCAAATCTTGTTTGTGTTCACCCGTTATGGCGTACCTAAAGTAGTAACACATTCACATTTATAGTGCCATTAAGAATTATGTATTTAATAATAACAAACTATCTCCGAACTATTAATGACGTGTTAGTTTTAAAGCCTGTCCCGAAACTTGTGACAAAAACTAAGTATAAAGTTTTGAACATGGTTCTAAATTGAATCATCGTTACGTGCGAACCCATTAACTGACGTCATCATTGGCTTGGAAGAGTTTACGGGCTAAATGATAGTATCATTCTTTTTAGCAGTAAGTTTCTAGTGAAAAATATCACAAAATTACCTACTAAGGCTATATACTCGTAGGTATATTCCTAAGCAATTTGTGACTATGTTCGAGTTTAGTATTGGCTGCTGATGTAACGTAATATTACGAGCACATGCGATAATTATTTTAATATAATCTTGGTGACGAGCTCGATGCTGTAATGCAATGAAAGGTTGTGCTGCTCAGGTTTCGGTTTGATAGAATCATAATTATGAATGCAGGTGTACTTCGTCTCATGCGGGGATAACTTAAAATTTATTGCACTTGTGATACGTAGAAGTTACCGATAATTATCAACTTTTGGTGTGGCCTCTAAGTACCTACTGTCATTTATTTAAAATAATAATAAACACAATAAAGCTACGGTTTTCTAGAAGAGCGGTGGCCATAGCGACGGCCCAGGTGTCATGAAAATGATGACAGCGGCAAAGATTTAAATCATTAGATTCGCCCTACCGCGTCAAAAGATTGTCGCATTTCTGTTTCGTTTTGACAACTCTGACACGCCCAATGACTTCATTTGATAATCATGGAAACGCTGTTTAATAATACGTGAGCTCATTCTTCTCAGTATGGGGACACGTTTTCTTGTGATTAAGTACGGTGAGGGCAATTCGAGCGATTTAAATCTTTGGGGTTAAATACTGATGAAAATTACAGATTTTCATGACGGCTGTTTTCCTAGGAAACCAAAGCTTAATTAGGAATATGGATAACAATACGCATTGTCAACATAAACTTGCACAGTGTAATGGAATTCACAATCATATTTATTTGCGAGTGTCCATAAATGCGCATTAAATGTTTAGGGTTGAATTTAGCTGAAAGTCGAACAAATTATTTGAGCCCGCAGTTCGCAAATAATTGGTTCAGCCTTTGGCTAAATTGTTCCGATTACATAGCTGGATCAAATACCATTATTTCGGTGTTGTGGCATCCTAATAATCATGTAGGTACTCGTACAAGGTTAACCTCATAATATAACACATGAATCGCATCCCAATGTTTGGTGTAATCCGTTGTATTGCACAAAAACGTAGCCTCTTAGCTATCTTGATTGAAATACCTAATAATTTGATAAGTTGAACAAAAAACACCACCACACACACACATCATCACATGACTCACATAATTTGTGAAATATGTGTTTGTGTTTATGTGGCTTATTTTTTAATATTATACTGGATAATGAATTTAAAATTTGAATGCAATGTGGGTGATTATTTAATTTATTGCTACTGAATTATTGACATAGTTATGATTATTTATTTGCGAATACATTTTAAGTGCGTAATGAATTTTAAATATGAATTTACTTAATATTTGTTTTGTATTTATTAATATTTTTATTTAAATTAATTCATTTCATTCATTTTTTTTTTGCCATACAACGTGGCAATGCCGCCAGTCTCTTGGGTACTTTACCAGTCGACAGCGATGCGGAGGAATTTTTCGACGCCATATTTTAGTTTTTTAATAGTTTTAGTTATGTTAGTATATAATTTTGTTATTTTTAGGTTATATTTACAGTTAAATAAATAATCCATTCATTTATCATCAACACTATTATATTACACTATTTTAACACAGTGTATTTTGTTATGAAATAAATAACTTATGACTTATAGACTTGACTGATTATGTGCGTGTATTGTCCGACATCAAGCTAATTCGGAGCCCTAGTGGTATCGGGCCCGACTTACGAGTAATTTGTAGATCATGAGGTCGAATCTAGGCAGGCACTTTACTTTGTGTATTTAATTTCATCACCAGTGCTCTCAAAGCGATGAAGGAAAACATCGTGAGGAAACAGGCATATCTTAGAACCAACAATTCAAAGACATGTGACATATATACCAACCCGCACTGGGCCCACGTGGTGGATTACGGCTCACTCTCTCTCACGGAGAGGATGCCTGTGTTCCAGCAGTGGGAACATTACAGGCTGATTATGCTAAGCTAATTTAGGAACATGTTAATACGTAATCCTAGTGAGTGACGTACATCGCCACAACTAGGCTGATTCTGCTTATAATTAATCAGCCTACAATGTTTCCGCTACTGGGACACAGTCCTTCTGTGCGGGGGAGTGAGCCATCATCCACTACTATATTTATATACAAAATATAAAGTGTCAAATATTGTTTTTATTATGTGACCGGCGTTTACCCGCGGCTTTGCCCGCGTGCATGTCGGAAATTATCCAACGGGAACGTACTACCGAGATAAAAAATCTGTGTGCCAAATTTCACCAAAACCGTTCAGCCGTTTTTGCGTGATTGAGTAACAAACATAGAAACGTACACATTAATAATATTACTATAGTGGGATAGTTAGAAAATAGGTTGACGATGGCTGATGGAACATCAATGGGTTTTAGGATGTTTCCAATCTTTGGCACAGAGATTTAATTAATATTTCGTGTGTCTGTAATTTTCCGGTGTTTGACGGTAAAAATTCGTACTTATGGTGATATGACCCTCAGATAGTTTCATTAAGATGAGGTCTACCTACGATTCATCACCTGCCTAGCCTTTTCCCAACTATGTTGGGGTCGGCTTCCAGTCTAACCGGATGCAGCTGAATACCAGTATTTTACATGGACCGACTGCCTATCTGATCTCCACAACCCAGTTACTGGGTAATACGATACCCCTTGGTTAGACTGGTTGTCAGACTTTCGGGCTTCTGACGATCCGTAACGACTGTCAAAAATCCACGGATGACAGCCGGGACCAACGGTTTAACGTGCTTTCCGAGGCACGGAGGAGTCTCGGTATGTAAAGATGGTCACCCATCCACGGACCAACCCCGCAAGCATAGCTTAACCTGATGGATCGACCCGTGCGGCTGTTAGTCTACTATTACATTTTGTTTTCGAGAAAAATTAAAATTCATGAAATGTGTCCACGGAAAATTGTGCACCACACACGTAGCTCTTCTTCTTTTCAAATTGTTTTGTGACATTTGAAGACATGTCTTCTAGTCAATATGGTTTCTGCTATTTAAACCAAATTTATTTATTTATTTATTTATACTCATCATCACTATCATTACAGGATATTCCTAATTCAATAGTGTGGCCATAACTACAGTTTTGTTATTGGTATTTACCATAACATATTCTGTACATTGTGGTTTTTGTGAACTCACTCAGAGAACAAGTAAAGAGATCTATGCTATCTGCTACGAAAAATTAGAAAATACCGGTCAAGTGCGATATATGCAATGGGTTGCATCAATTGGGAACCCCAGTTGTATTAAAATTTTAATGCAACTGGGGTACCCAATTGATGCAGCCCGGTGTACATCGATATACATCATGGTCAATTTGCCAACTGCAAATTATTGCTGCGTGGCAGCCGCAAAAACAAATGTATGTGTTAAAACTAATAATAATAACTAATAATAATTATGAATAATTTTCGGACTTTTCTCTTTACTTGTACTGTGAGACCTTGCTTCTTGCCAAATTTCATGATTCTATGTCAACGGGACATTTATTATTATATTTATTCTCGAGTATCAAAATTATAGGTATTGTATCGCATAAATGGCCGTATTTTTTTATTGCGTTGACTTACGAGCTTGATTTTTTAGAGCTTCAAGATCTACATAATATACATACATATTTTATATCAATTTCAACCTGATACATCCACGCGTTCCTAAGAAAAAGGTCTTGACAGACTGACGACAGATAAAAGACAACGAAGTGATCCCATAAAGGGTTCCGTATTTTCCTTTTGAGGTACAGAATCCAAAAATACCTTTTAAGCCATGATTACATGACACGCTTGACATAAATAAATTGCAGGCATCGAATATTCTGGAATCATTAAACCATAAATACAGCTTCTCGAAGCGCTTGATATCAAGGGAGCGACAGCTTGTCAATCTGCATTTCCCACACAAAATATTAAATCCGAGATATTGCATGGTACAGGAGTCAGGAAATTAAGTTTGCGCAGTCTTATTGGTATCGCAGTTTCGTATTTGGAACTGCTCGAGTTGCATACTGTAGGTACTGGCGGAGTTATTACCGTATTATTCATATGAATAAAAGTACTTACTGAAGTGTTTTGGAACTGTATCTTAGTCATCATCTAATCTGCCTAGCCTTTTCCCAACTATGTTGGGGTCGGCTTCCAATCTAACCGGATGCAGCTGGATACCAGTATATTATAAGGAGCGACTGCCTATCTGATCACCATAACCTAGATACTGGGTATCACGATACCCCTAGGTAAGACTGGTTCTCAGACTTTTGAGCTTCTGACGACCTGTAACGACTGTCAAAGATCTACGAATGACAGCCGGGACCAACGGCCTAAAGTGCTTTCCGACGCACAGAGGGGTCTTGGTATGTAAAGATGATCACACATCCACGGACCAACCGTGGCAAGCGTAGCTTAACTTGATCGATCAACCCGTGCGGCTGTTATTACTAAGCTAGGCCCCTCCTCCATTTCGTAGTATGGGACAAATGTTTTGAGACTGATAAGGTTTAATTTATCCAGTTTTTACTATAAACCAATGAATTTTCCTTAAAAAATATATTTGATGTTTGTGCTGTGTTCTTTGCGTTCTTGCTTGTATTTTGCTCATTATGTTTCATATGAAATAACATTATGTTTCAGGAATGCATGATATTAATTTGTTTTACTTTGTCTTAGACTTCTTAGAGTATATACTTCTTCTTTCCTGTACGCAACATGTCGCATCCCATAATTTTCCCCAACACTTGTCCTATATTACAACTACTTCTACTACTACTATGTCCTTGTCTTGTACTAGGGATCACTTTGGTTACCCATTTAAAGGGTTTTCGATGCGGTTTTCCTAAGCAGTTATTCAAAAACCCATAGGTGTAGGTAAACCTTTTGAATGGCTTTTTGGTTATCCAGTGAACGGTATTTCAATAGGGTTTTTCTAAGCAGTTAAACAAAAACCCATACGATGTAGGTAACCCTTTTGAATGGCTTTAAAGGATCATTGTGGTTATCCATTGAACGGTATTTCAATATGGTTTTTCTAAGCAGTTAAACAAAAACCCATACGATGTAGGTAACCCTTTTGAATGGCTTTAAAGGATCATTGTGGTTATCCATTGAACGGTATTTCAATATGGTTTTTCTAAGCAGTTAAACAAAAACCCATACGATGTAGGTAACCCTTTTGAATGGCTTTAAAGGATCATTGTGGTTATCCATTGAACGGTATTTCAATATGGTTTTTCTAAGCAGTTAAACAAAAACCCATACGATGTAGGTAACCCTTTTGAATGGCTTTAAAGGATCATTGTGGTTATCCATTGAACGGTATTTCAATATGGTTTTTCTAAGCAGTTAAACAAAAACCCATACGATGTAGGTAACCCTTTTGAATGGCTTTAAAGGATCATTGTGGTTATCCATTGAACGGTATTTCAATATGGTTTTTCTAAGCAGTTAAACAAAAACCCATACGATGTGCTTCAACTCTCTTTAAAACGATTATAGCGTAACATTCCGACTCGGAGCAATGTAATATATCTCCTCGATAATGGGCATACGTTGCAAATACCTAATATGGGGCACCCAAACAAAACCCTTATTTTATATAGGTTAATCTTAAATGAAGGGGTAACCCTTTCACTGGATTTCAAGTATAGAACCCATTCAATGGGTTGTCCAGAATGAAGGGATAACCCTTTTACTGGGTTTCAAGGCTAAAACCCAATCAAGGAGTTACACATGATAAAGGTAACGTTATAAACGGCTTACCTCTTCGAAAGACTTAACTCTTAACCGGGGTTGTATGGTTCCTGATAGTAACACACAATGGAATCGAAACATGTAAAATATAAAAAACGTTTCAGGCACCTGATATCGATTGATTAGATCCTTCCTTGAATCCCTTATGTATCGAATGATTGAATAAGTACACATGTAGGTACCTACTTCTTTGTTGTTTCAAGGTTTTCTTATGAAAGATTTGTGTACTTACCAAAGAAAGTTTTATGTCATGTTAAAAGTACCATCTAACAAATAAACACTCAGGATAATAAATTATTCTTTTTCTTTTGTCTTCCTTTATGTACTTTAATTTTTCATGACAAAGAAAATATAAAACACAAATATTGCAAATAGAAGTTGGAATGTACCAAAAATATTTACGTTGTACAGGCCTTTTAATAGGGTATTATAACCATTTTTGAAATCTGTTAGATTCTATAGAGCTAATAAGCCACTAAAAAAAACACAAAATTTGTACTCAATCGATAAGTGCCATAAAAATGCATTTAAATTTTACAATTTCAAATTTCGCGCGAAAACGCTGGACGCAGTGGACGCCATATTGCTCTGTGGTTATGACGTCACTTGGCTGTGCAAACAAACACTTTTTACACGCTCTGATCAGTTGACATTGACATTTACACTTTTTAATTTGCACATCCGTATGACGTAATAACATGGCGGCTACTTTCATGGTGTTAGAAAACAGATTAAAAAAACGGAAAACTTTGAATTGGATTTTAAAATTTATATTGTTATTTTATGAACTAAAACTCACATTTTCGGACTGCTTATTGCCTAAGCTATCTAAATAAGATATTTTTAGATTTTTCTCATATAGAGTAAAGTACCGTATTGACTATTATTGAATCGTAATGTAGTAGACATTAGGACCGGCCACATACAGTCAATATTCCGTTTCGAAAGCAGCAAATCCATTCTAAATCTAGTTCTCCGTTCGAAATTTTCTCCGATCCGAAATTCCGCGTGCGTGATTTTGTATGAATTGGCTGCCTTCGAAAAGGAATTCCGTAACGGAATTCCAATTGTATGTGGCCGGCCTTAATCTCAATTAAAAACTAAAATTCAGTCGACGTTAATATCACAAATTTCAAACCAAGATTTTACACAGAGCATCGTTTCAAGGTCTAACACACATTTAATTTTAATGTCATTTTACCTAAAAATACCTACTTATAAAACATCTTTGACCTTGACATTAGACAATACTACAAACAATGAACACTGTATAGTGGACCTCGTAATTGCTTTATCATCCTACAGTATGATTGACTGTCACTTGCACGTTATCAAACGACAAGGTCTATTATTTATCTGTGGCAATAAGATAGTTTCAACCTTAAGAAAATAATAATACCTATAGTTATTATTGTCACATTGCAGGGCAAAGGCTTCTTCTCATACAGAGAAGACACGCATGGCAAGCATTGAACACGCTTGCTCAAGATGTGTTGAGACTGCTCCTCTCAACATCGCCGCGCGCTGGCGGCAGTGAACGAGGGATGCGGGGCAGTGGCGAGGCAGCCGGCCGAGGACCGCAGCGCGCACTCCCGCGCCACGCACGAGTCAACGAGTCAGCTGTTGCACGCCTCCACGCACGGCTGTGCTTACGCGTTTTCTTAGCGTCATACCTATCTTGTTTGCCTTTATACCGACACCGTCTTCTATCATATTATACATGTTACACAGTCCGCTCTATTTCAATTACCTCTACCAAGACCTATCGTCGCGAACAAGATGGGTTGCCGATTTCAGACTTATATTCAATACAATGCTTAAATACCATTAACGTCCAGATTTCACCACGATGTTTTTCCTTCACCGATGTAAAATGTCCACAATAAACTCAAAAAGTACATAAATGAATTGAAAATTGTATTTGTACTTGTACAACTGAAGTTTTAATTTTTTGGGAATTGTTGTCAAAAATGATAACGCAATTACGAGGCCGACTATACATCCCACATCATTTGTATTGATTTCATAGCAAAAACGATTGGGTAGTGCTTCCTCAAACAATGTCGTTGTGATCTGTCTTACTTGATTTATGCCCCTGTTTACCGTTGAGAAGGAAGGGCCTACATGAACGTGCAATTGATTTGTCCTCAAACCCATACCCAATTTTCTATATAGATAATAATTAATAATGTTCTTGTCTCTATGGAGTTTAATAAAAGGAAGTAATTGAAGGCGCCGAAACATTGGCGCCATATATTGGCTTTTCATTGATACAATTGTAATTGAATAAATTTGAATTATATCATTGTAGGCTGATCTCGCAATGCAGCTTGCAGTTTGAGGCGCTTGATTAGATCCCTCACAAGTTGGATCGACGACTTTGGCACCGCCCTCCTAGTCCACCCGCTTCCTTGAGTTCTCTAAACGCTTGCCAGCTTCCAAGTAAGGTGATCTGCGTGTGCAGATCGCCTAGAACATAACATTACATAAGTTGAAGCATCAGTTTTGTTGCTTCAATATATGTAATGTATTGTTTATCAAAAGAGCACATTTTTTACGTTCATTTAATCAAAGGCAAAGTCTACACAACGTTTATGCTGTGCTCTGCGAAAAGGATATGTAGAAATTACAGAACTACGAGACCGCCACGTGTTAGTTCAATATTAACGAGTGTGTTCTTTAAACATGTCCTTGACCATTTGTAAATGTTACCTGTTTAGATCAATACAAATATGAACTTAGTTGTAATTCTTCAACCACATACTAATATCCTATACCATGTGTACGGACCATAAAATAATCAAGAAAGACAAAACTATTTTCTTTGAGAATTATTAATCAAGGAAATTGTGTCGCTATGTCAATTGAAGCTCGCGATAGAAGACATGTGTCGCCACTTATTAATATACAAATCAATAAGCTTACATATTGCTGCAATAGCCTCTAACCATATTAATATGTCTTGTGTCTCACTTTATTGCGTGTCGAAAATGGATGTGACAAGCGAAAACCAAGATCTCAACTTTGCCAAATAAAAAAAGAAAAGTAAGTATAGAGGTGTATTTACCTATAACCATTTTTCTTTTGTTTATTATTTTTGGGCTAACCCTTCTAGTGGTTTTATGATTGACAAGGTGTAAACCCTGAATAGTATACCGAAGATGAAATCCTTTGGCACGTATAACGGGTAAATACTGAATCCTAGTTTTGGCAAACGTTTTGTGTTAACGCCAGTCAACGTGTATATTTTTGGTGTAACATGCCAACTAAGCCATCAAAATGATTCAGACTTTGGATACCACGTTTTCGCGTCGATAAAGGGTTAGACCCCAGCTTTGCCAAAAATAAAAACTTATTTTTTGCGTTCATGACTATTTTAGGGTTAACCCTGTCAATTCTAATAAAGGTTCTAAAAGCCCCCAAAATGACTTTTTTTATTACAGAATTCTGTTTCATAAGGGAAAAGGGGGAAATAATATACAGTTTCTCGAAAATTACGCCAGTGCTGACACGCGTCTTCCCATAATATACACCCCACTTTCCTCGCCTTTTTTTCTGTATTTTAACAGAATCTGAGCTCGGTATAGTTGGATGTTGACATTCCATTGCTTTATCAAAACTTATTCAAATATTATTTTTCGTTTCACGATTCAGTTGACATCCCTGAGGGTTTGTTTACTAAATTCACAGGAACCCGAGCATTTTTACCGAATGTTATGAGTCATTTTATTTTGGGGAAACCTTTGTAAACGTTCGACTGTACTATTGACTTTTATTAGCGGTATGCGTTTGAGTAATATTTCGGTCCTATTGGAGTGGCTACCTTTTTCATAGTACCTACCCTTTTTGGGTTTTCTTTTTAAGGACGGTGTCATTTTATGTAATTCTTTAGTAGCATTACTGGTTGAGTAAATTTTATGTGTATCAAGTCTAAATCAATGATCGTGTGTAGCCATAATTATTTAATATTTGTACTGTTGTTGCTGCTGTTGAGGGGCTTGTGGCTAAGTAGTAACAGCAACACGGGTCGATCGATCAAGTCAAGTTACGCTTGCCACGGTTGATCCGTGGATGGGACACCAAGAGCCTTTTCCCAACTATGTTTGGGTCGGCTTCCAGTCTAAGCGTATGCAGTGGAATACCTACATTTCACAAGGAATGACTCATGGCTATCTGATCTCCACAACCCAGTTACAAGGTAATACGATACTCCTTGATAAGACTGGTTGTCAGACTTTCGGGTTTCCGACGACCCGTAACGACTTTAAAGATCCACGAATGACAGCCGGGACCAACGGCTTAACGTGCTTTCCGAGGCACGCAGGGGTCTTGGTATGTAAAGACCAATCCACTGACCAACCGCGGCACGCGTAGCTTAACCTGATCGATCAACCCATGCGGCTGTTATTACTTAGCCACAAGCTTCTCTTAATACAAAGACACCATAATCATCATTTTCCTGCCCTTATCCCAATTTATTTGGGGTCGGCGCAACATGTCTTTTTCTTCCATAGGTACTTCTCTATTAGTCGTCATCTCGGTAGTCACCCCCTTTCTGGAAATATTATCATCTTTCACACAGTCCATCCATCGTTTCTTTAGTATTCCCCTACTCGTATAGCCATTCATCTTAATACAATACAACAATAAATGACGACACTGTCAATAGGTACTAATTTTAAAACTATCAAATTATAAATCCTAGAATCGAAATAAAAAAGTAATTTTTTTAAAAAAGCTAAATAGTAGAGAGGGGTCAACTATGGATTTTGCCGATCAGTGCGAACATCTTTAGATATAAGTACCTAGGCAGTTTAATTTATTGTCGTACTTGCTTTTGCCCGCGGCTTCGCCCGCGTTACCGCGTATCCCACGGGAACCTACTACCAGGATAAAAAGTATCCTACGTGTTAATCCAGGTTATAAACTATCTGTGATTAAGTAACAAACACCTAAACATACAAACTTTCACACCACACTAATATTATAAAGGCGAAAGTTTGTGAATGTGTGTGTTTGTATGTTTGTTACTTCTTCACGCTCAAACAGCTGAACTGATTTTGATGAAATTTGACATGTAGATAGCTGATACCCTGGATTAACACATAGGCTACTTTTATTCTAGTATACGCGGGTGAAACCGCGGGGCGCAGGTAGTTTATTAATAGGATTGTCGTCTCCAACTTGTATAATAAAAAATTATTCTGAACTAATTCTTGCTACTAGGCACAGCTATATCGAAATAAAATTCGGACATCTTGCAAGCTATTCAGATTATTACTATCTTTGTTAACAACTGTTGATAGTCACACTAATGTTCAGTTTGTGCCAAATGTATAATAGCCTCGTCACGATGAATAGGCATTTGTATTCATAATACTCTTCATCGAGTATTTAATACGGACCTTCCAAATTTATAGCTAGCTGTCTCAGAATTGAGAATGAAAATATTATCTTCATTTCTGGTTCTAAAAGTATTTTATGAAGAGTAGGTTTATTTGAATGTAATAGGCTTAAAATTTTTCAAAAAGAAACGCTTACTACGGTAGAATTGGGTAAAGAGTTCTTACCCAATATTTATAAGATCTTAGTTAAAAATCCTTTGAAGTCCTTCCTTTTATCTATTCTATACTAATAATAAAGATGAAGAGTTTGTTTTTTTGTTGGTTTGAACGCGCTAATCTCTGCAACTACCAGTCGGATTTGAAAAATTCTTTTTGAATTTGATAGTCCAGTTTTTGAGAAAGGATATAGGCCCTTTAGGAGCTCAGCAAAAATAAAAAAGGTCAGAAAGAACGCTAAGGGAAAAAGAAGTAATAGCGTGGGCAGGTGATGCGATGCGACGTGACGGGGTGGGTCGGGGAACAAGAAATTTTGCGCGGACGAATTCGCAAGCAGAAGCTAGTAAATCAATCTGCCTAGCCTTTTCCCAATTATATTGGGGTCGGATTCCAGTCTAACCAGATGCAGCTGAATACCAATACCAGTACGCAGGCAGAAGCTAGTGTGATATAAAATTTAAAAATTAAATAAAAAAACAAACCCTTTCGAACAATGAAAATGCTGACCGTTCATTTAATGAGTAGGTATATACAAATAGTTAATTAAATAAAATCATGAACTAGTAAATAATTATATTTGGCCAACTTTCCCATCTGCAAATACTTCTGTTTCCAATTGTTACATTCGACCCAGATCAAACACCATAACGATAAAACTTTTCAATTCAAATGGAAATCTTGTAAAACTATTCCAAACAAAAAAACATCGGGACTGACCGGCCAATTACCAGCCTTCGCCCGTTAAAAAATAAAAAAAAAACCGCGCGAGTTCATTAGTATTTCCCGTTTTGTCGGGAAAAGTTCTGTCCCCCTTCCCCCCACAAATTCTGGCTGGCGAGAAACGCTGACGGATTTAGAGTGATCGACTGAAGCGAATTCTAGAATTTAAATTGATTGGATTTTGTTTGGGGTGTTCTAAATCTAAAATGTTTCGATAGGTTTGCGCAGGTGAACTTTAAAATTGTGTGTTGTCAGTTTTAGATAGGATATAGGTAATTCAATGCTTGGAGTAGACAGATTTTTGTAAAACAGCCTTTGTAGAATCCTCTACAAGAACAAATATGATGAATTTCCCCATATTATATGACTGCTATTCTACTCAATGAAATTAAGCTTTATTTTTCTTACAGCTCTAAGTACAAAAACTGCATGACTTTTAATAAATTATGTTTCAAAATTAACATGTTCATTCTGTCTGTGAAATAAACAAAATTGAATGTATATACAAAATGCGTAGGTAAATACCACGTAAGTACCTACTTTTAATGCCACAGTTCAGTAATTTCCATCAACCGAAAAGATTATATACATATATCCAACTGCAGTGGTTAGTGCTCATTTTAAAATGGCTCAATTTTGAATATTAAACTCATTCAATTAGTGGTATCAAATAAAATTACATTGAACGACACCAGTATTTAATTTTAATGGTTTAAAACACATTAAAATCATGCTCAAAATGAGGTTTAAAATGATTATCAAAGGAGGTTTGTACAACGAGGTCAATTTTATTAAAAGATCGTTCTATAGAACGATCTTTTAACGGTCCCATTTATAACTGACTCCAAAAATGGTTCATTTAATTTTTATATAGTTTTCTGTACCAATTTTTCGTATATAAAATGGCTGGTAGCCATATTTAGTAGGTATACAAATAAATTAGTTTGAACATTATTTCAATTCGATCACTTAGAAAGATCAAATCAGTCAAAACACTCAACACAAACCACCCAATCAATTTATTTCAATAAATCCCTTTACTTATTCCCAACTTTACCCAAACGGGGTCCTATTCAGTTCATTTTCCGGTGTCACCCCCGATGTTCCGGGCCTGCTCTCCAAGGGGCACTTATGCATATGACACGCCTCTGCGAGCAATCCCGTGACGTCTGACCTAAGCCCGAAGTGACCGCTTTCTGGGGCTAAGAGGAACGCCCATGCCTTTATAGAAGTAGGTAGTTTCGAGCAGGTAAAGTCAGCTTTAGTAAATGTTTAGGTGAATGTTTGATTAAAATTAATCAAAGGGTAGATTGTAAAACACAAGGGCCACCGGATATTTAAATAATAGAACATCATTATTTTATTTTATCTGCAAGACAATTGGAACTTGTCCGTAAGTGTTATCTTGTCTTATATGCTCATGCTTATTTATTTTTTCGTTCTTTGGCCAAAGAATTAGCATTGCCATTCAACGTGGCAATGCTGCCAGTCTTCTGGGCACCTTTCCGGCTGACAGCGATGCGGACGAGTACTTCGAAGTCCCAAAAAAAAAAAAAAAAGTTTGCTATTGTTTTTGTATTTATTTGTATAATTAGTTGGTTAGTCATTTAATTCAGTACCTAGGTAGGTTCAGAGTCAGGTAAATAGTTAGTTGCCATGTCCAAATTTCAAGTATAAGAAAATTAATTTTCATCATATTTTTTTTTTGTGAATTTTTACTATGTTTTAATAGTCATTCTGCTATTTGGGGCGGAGACAAATCCAAAAAATCAAACATCGTAAAAATCGGTCCAGCCGTTCTTGAGTTATAAATGATGTAAATAACCCGACTTTGTTTTAAATAAAACAAAGTCGGGTTAATTACATCATTAAAAAAAAATGATTAAAAAAAATGGTAAAATGATTTTAATCAAATATTATAAAATCATTTTAATATTTATAAAATAAATGAGAATCTCAAAATGTTGTTTGAAAGCTTCGGTCCTCGGTCATCATAATTGAAATTAAAAATTATAAACAAAACATGTTCTTTTTCAAGTTACAAAATTAACAGATTTGATGAAAATAACAATGTTTTAAAACATATTCTACGAGAAACACAATTAGTAGACATTATTAAAGGCACACCTTAATTAATTCAGGCTTCCGTCACGTCACTGCCAAAAAACGAGCAACTTATGAAGAACTCATAATTTCTCTTCATTCATAGCTTCACGTGATTTAATTTGGGTAAAAATGGAAACTGAATGAAGAAAATAATCAAATAAGCAGGGACACGTGTTGAAAAAGTAATTAAGCAACTTTTGTCTTTTTTTAAACAAAACTTGTGTTTTTTTATGGAATACACGTGGTTCTCAAAAATGTTACGTGGTTTTAGGCAAAAAATAATAGAAGTTCCCTGAACTTTTGGGGTCTTTTTTACCCTGAACTTTGAACGCGCCACGTGTCTAAAACTAAAAACTATTTATAAGTTTAGAAAAAGGTTAGAAAAAAAACTGATTAACCTGAATTGCAAAGAATGTAATCAGATTAAGGACGTGCAGCATTTGCTGATGGATTGTGTCAGAAACAGGCGCGAGAGGGAGTCACTATTGAGAGCATTAGACTTATACTCAATCAATTTTATCCTAACCAACATCAGAAGGTGCCAAAAGTTATGTCATTTGATAACAGTCTTTCATCGGTGACTTAGCTTTTTTTATCACAAAGTGTATACTGTTAAACTGTTTAGTATAGTTTGTGTGTTCATTATAAGTGTTAATATTACAATGGTAAAAGGCACGATGGGGTTGATTAATCAGTTTAGATAAAAATCCGAACACAAATAAAGAGAAAAATACCGGCCAAGTGCATGTCGGACCACGCACAATGAAAGGTTCCGTAGTTGGGATCAATTTATCCCAAGGACAAACTTAACATTGTACTTGAAAAACATGTTCATACATTCCAACTGTAAATGTAAGATTGTAGTCACAATATTGAGATATTTACCATGTTATTTTGAGACCACAGACTTCTTATAGATTTTTCTGTAATTTACAGGCAAAGAACTATTTTCTGTATTTTTTTCAAAATTTTAGGCTCAGTAGTTTCGGAGATGAGGGGGGAATAGTAAATTTTCGTCTATTTTCTTAAATAACCTTAAAAAAATATATATATAAAAAATATTAAAGACCCTCATAGTAAGCCCTTTCATTTCATAATAATATGTCACACGGTACATATTGCAAAACTTTTTTTTTTATTTTCTTATTTGCCCCCCAAAAGTGACCCCCATATTCAAAATGCATTTATTTACTTTACCCATCCGTATTTGGGTCACTGAAATTCATATCTGTACCAAATTTCACCTTAATCGGTGTGACAGACGGACATACAGACAGACAGACATACGAGTGATCCTATAAGGGTTCCGTTTTTACCTTTTGATGTACGGAACCCTAAAAAGAATATTAGGTAAATTATACTTTCACCCACCGGTTTCTTAAATAATTTCGTCAAGGGCAATGATTACGCTGTAGTTAACACCGTAAATTATCCAACAGATTCCTCTAATAGGTGGTTGTAGATTAGTACCTTCACGGGTGAAAAATGGGCATGAATGAGCAATCATTCAAGTATGTAGGAAACTAACCGACTGTGAAATTATATAATAAATAACATGGAACTTGTTTGAACAATAATATATTGTAATACTTATTTGTATAGAGAAGATATACGTGAACGTGATACAATAAATCAATCAAAGACAATGACAGCGACAAATTGACAGGTGACAGGTGTGGCAGCTTATTGGCTGCGTTCCATTTCAACAAAGTACATAATCTAGTTCATAGATAAAAAGTAAAACAACCCAAAAATCCTGTATTTCATAGTGTCAATTACTTATAATAATCCCTACAGAAAAGAAATTTACAGACCTGAATATTTCAAGAATAGACCGCTCATTCTTATACATGACCGTCATTTAAAGTCACAATGAAGGCGAGACATCGAGATAGACTCCTAATTGGATCCATCAAAACCGTTGTCCTACTTTGTATCGCGTCGATATTATCATAAGCTTCAACTCGGTAAGTAGAAGTGAAATTATATACAAAAGGAGTTTAGCTGGTTTTGGGGCGAGCAGATTTGGAATTTTTTATGGTACTTAATCAGAAAATTGTTAGCATTGATAAAATAAATATAAAATGGAAAATTTTTATTACAAAAAAAAAAAACAACCGAATTCCAAAAAGGCGGTGTCTTTGTATTTTAGTTTTTTACCCCCGACTTCCGAAATTAAAGTTAATTTCACTTTGAAGTGTTTCTATTGGATGTCGGTTGTTTTTTTTTTTTTTTTTGTAAAATAGTTTTTTATTTTTCACTTTATAGTTATGGCACCTACTTGATATAAATAACAGTGACAGGAACTATTAGAATATCATCAAGATAAATACGTAGTACGTAGTGGATTAAATACGTATTTTCGAAGCTAACTCAAAAACTACGCAAGCAAAGTTAATACAATTTACATGGGACCAACCAAACCTACCAAACAAAAAAAAAAAATCATCAAAATCAATTCATAATTGGCGGAGTAATCGCGTAACACAAAAAATCATACAGTCGAATTGAGAACGTCCTCCTTTTTTTGAAGTCGCTTAAAAATGTAGTTCTTTGCCTAAAGTCTGATTTACATGGTGCGATTTAATTACCAGTTGCATGCAGTAAGTTAAAGCAACTGATTACAATAGGTAAAAGTTGCACTGTTTAAAGAGCGTCTAGACGATGCAAGACATTTGCACAAGCAAGAAACTTGCACTTCGTAAATGAGGCTTTTAATAGGGTTATCATCATTCCCCTGCCCTTATCCCAATTTATTTGGGGTCAGCACAACATATCCCTTTCTTCCATCATCATCTGCGTAGCCTTTTTAACCGACTTCAAAAAGGAGGAGGTTCTCAATTCGTCGGAACCTTTTTTTTTTCTTTTTTTTTATGTATGTTCCCCGATTACTCGAAGATGGCTAGACCGATTTGGATTTTTTTGGTTTTATTCGAGAGGATATACATCACAGTTGGTCCCGTATAAAATTGATTAACTTTGCTTTGGTAGTTTTTAGTTAGCTTCAATAATACGTATCTTTTCCCCACTTTTATATGGATGATGTTCTAGTTTGTTTTGTAGGTGGTATTAGAATTTGTGTGGGGTAGGTACTACAACTAAAAAGTGAAAAATAACTTTAATTTCGGAAGTCGGTGGCAAAAAACGAAAATACATTTAACCAGACACCGACTTCCGAAATTAAAGTTATTTTTCACTTTGCAGTGTTGTTTTTGGAAGTCGGTTGTATTTTTTTTGTAAAAAAGTTTTTCCAACTATATTGGGGTCGGATTCCAGTCTTACCTGATGCAGCTGAATACCAGTATTTGGAGCGACTGTCTATCTGATCTCCACAACCCAGTTACTTGGAAATACGATGTCTCTTGACTGTCAAAAATCCACGAATGACAGCCGGGACCAACGGCTTTGGTAAGTGGACCCATCCATTGACCCGTGCGGCTGTTATTACTTAGCCACAAGTCCCTTTCTTTCATATTTTTATCTAATAGTCGTCATCTCGCTAGTCACCCCATTTTTAGGCATATCATCTTTCACAGAGTCCATCCATCGTTTATTTGGTCTTCCCCTACTATTATAGTCATCGGCATTCATACTCAAAACTTTCCTCACGACATTTTCCTTTTAATAAGATAGGGTTTTAATAGAGTCTGATGCAGAAAAAGCAATTACTGTTTTTTTTAAAGTAAAAATTGCTTTAGGCGCGTTGAGCGATTTTTGGTAGGGGAAAATCTTATAAGTTCGCGTCACCGACATGCAACATGCTAATGACGTTTTGCGCTGATCCGTCCGCATGACGGCCTATTATTTTTCATTTAGCATAATCAGCCTATATTCTATAATCACACTATAATGTTCCCACTACTGGGACACAGGCCTCTTCTGGGTGAGAGGGAGTGGGCCGTACGTAATCCACCACGCTGGCCCAGTGCGGTTAGTACACATGTCTTCGGATTTTTAGTTCTAGGACATGCCGGTTTCCTCATGATGTTTTACCGCTTTGAGAGCAGTGGTGATGAAATAATTTACACAAAGTAAAGCGCCTGTCTGGGTTCGAACCTACGACCTACAACTGGTGAGTCGCGGCCATTACCTCTGGGCCACCAATGCTCTTTATGTATATTTTCAATTTAGTTAAGCAAATCAGGCTAGAAACTTTCGTAGCAAATCTCCCGAAAACTTCGCGGTTAGCAGGTCGCAAGTCGCAACCCCACAAAAATACATGTAGGTAAATTTTAATTTAGGCACAATTTATTGTTAGAATTCGTGACATGTTTTCCCAACTGAGGTTAAATGCTGCGCCAAATGCATCCGTGGTCTGCTTGTCGGCTAGGACGTAGTAGAATATTTTTCCATCTTATATATAAAATTCTCGTGTCACAATGTTCGTTCCCGTACTCCTCCGAAACGGCTTGACCGATTCTCATGAAATTTTGTGAGCATATTGAGTAGGTTTGAGAATCGGCTAACATCTATTTTTCATACCGCTACTTTTTATCCCGGTCTACGCGGGTGAAACCGCGGGGCGCAGCTAGTATTTTAATAATAATTCAATATATCTGCCTAACCTTTTCCCAACTACGTTGGGGTCGGCTTCCAGTCTAACCGGATGCAGCTGAATACCATTATTTTACATGGAGCGACTGCCTATCTGACCTCCACAACCCATTAACTGGGTAATACGATACCCCTTGGTAATACTGATTGACAGACTTTCGGGCTTCTGACGACCCGTAACAACTGTCAAAGATCCACGAATGACAGCCAGGACCAACGGCTTGACGTACTTTCCGAGGCACGGAGGAGTCTCGGTATGTAAAGATGGTCACCCATCCACGGACCAACCCCGGCAAGCGTAGCTTAACCTGTTGGATCGACCCGTGCGGCTGTTATTACTTAGCCACGAGCTCCTTTTAATAATAATTATTGTTACAAAAATATTTTTCCTCGGATAAGTACCACAGTATAATAAAGCCGCAGTAGTTTATCTGGGCAGTGACCTTGAATTAATCACCTACGGCCGATCAGTAGATACATACGTGTCCGTCCGTGCGTAACTGCCGCGCGCTCGAACTAATGTAACTGAGACTGACTGAGATTTCGAAGCGCGTCGTTTCGGTCGTTTTGTATGAAGATAAAGTACTGTAATCATTATTATACTGTGTTAGTCAGGCCTCCAACCTCCAACGATGGGTGTACTATACAGGTTCAAATTAAATTACCTAGCGAAACTCCGCAGACGTGATGGGTACCGAGATCTAAACACGACAAAATACAAATACCTACAGCAGGCCGCACGTCATTAATACTACGCTAGGCCAGCTCAAGGCCAAAGTATTTCCACAGTCGTGCTATCGACTGTACCTGCATAATTTAAGTTTTTTTTTTTTTTTAATAATAAATGTTTATTTCTCACCACAATATAAATCAACATTTTCAAAATGTGATCAAGAACACATACCTAATAATATTTTTAATTATACTGTGGGAGACTATATTATTATTTCAGGTATTATATAGTATATTTCAGGGTACCAGGTCTCCACCCCTTCGGAGGACATTTAAATAGAATTATGTACTCGTATACAAATGCGGCAAGTTATATAAAACCAGAAAAAACATTATTCTAATGATTATTTGTAATTCTATGGGTTAGTAAGGGTGGATTGGTTTCACATTCTTTCTGATTACCTCCAACGATGGGTGTACTATACAGGGTTAAATTAAATTAGCCAGCGAACCTCTGGAGACGTGATGTCTATCGATACACGACAAAATAAAAATAAAAAGATTTGGTGATTTTTTTTGGGTTGTGGCTCGCTAGTACCCAAAAAAAAATCACCAAATCTTTTTTGAAGTGTGAGTTGATAAAATCTGTTTTATCGTATTGAAATATCGATAGCAATGGCATTTTTTTTTAAGTGGTTGATGACCCCAAAAAGAGATATCATCATATTAATTTCTATTTTGTTTTATCATGTTTAGATATGCATGCCGTCTGTGGAGTTTCGCTAGGTAATTTAATTTGACCCTGTATACTTCTTTCTAATCCTTAAATCGTACTTACAAGCGTGATGTAAATAGGAAAAAGACATATTAGGTTAGGGAAAAAGTCTTTTCACGTTGTAGTATGTTATGAACTTAAAATAAAATCTCTTTGGCTATACTATTTATATCTGGCTGGTTTTAGTATCATTGAAAGTTTAAATTTTAAAGAACATAATCCCAAATTCAAATTATGAAAATGTGTGATTTTCATTTGTTTTTCGTACTGTCAAGATGAGTGAATCTAATGAAGAAATTCGATACATTTTAAAATTTTAGTACAAAAAGGTAAAAATGCAACGCAATCCGCGAAAAAAAATTGCGATGTTTATGGACCCAGTGCAGTGTCTGTGAGAGTAGCACAAATTTGGTTTAAGCGTTTTCAATCCGGAAATTTTGATGTCAAAGATGCACGTCGCTCTGGTCGCCCTATTACGGATAAAATGGATGCCATTTTTGAAAAGGTGGAGCAAGATCGGCATATTAGTAGTTACGACGTAGATGAAGAACTGAGAATTGACCACAAAACAGTTTTGGCGCATTTGAAAAAAACTGGGTACACAAAAAAAGCTCGATATTTGGGTACCTCACGAGCTCACTGAAAAGAAACCTAATGAACCGTGTACTCATTTGTGATTCTTTATTACGACGTAATGAAACCGAACCATTTTTGAAGAAGCTGATAACTGGTGATAAAAAGTGGATCACGTACGACAAGAACGTGCGGAAAAGGTCGTGGTCAAAGGCCGGTCAGGCTTCACAGACTGTGGCAAAACCCGGGTTAACTCGCAACAAGGTGATGCTGTCTGTGGGATTGGAAGGGCATTATTCATTATGAGTTGTTACCACCAGGCAGGACCATCGATTCTGAACTATACTGCGAACAATTGATGAGATTAAAGCAAGAAGTTGTGAGTAAGCGGCCGGAATTAATCAACAGAAGGGGTGTGGTTTTTCATCATGATAACGCTAGACCTCACACATCTTTAGCCACTCAGCAAAAATTAAGAGAGTTTGGCTGGGAGGTGTTAATGCATCCGCCGTATAGTCCTGACTTTGTACCTTCAGATTTCCACCTGTTTCGGTCTCTTCAGAATTCTTTAGGCAGTGTCAGGTTAACATCACGAGAGGACTGCCAAAACCACTTGTCGCGGTATTTTGATCAGAAGTCCCAAAATTTATATAGCAATGGGAACATGTCCATACCTACAAGATGGCAAAAAGTTATCGAACAAAATGGTACCTACATACTTTAGATAAATGTAAATATTGTATATTATAAAATGCTTTGAATTTTCCTAAAAAATGCGAAGAAACTTTCCCCAACCTATTACTTCCCTGTCGTCTTATTATTCCAAGGTAAGTGTTAGCACGACTCACAAGACACTCGTGGAAACGGATCACCTCACCCTGACAAGTGAGAAATGTAGTTTTGCCGTGTGAGCCAATCGATCTATCAATTTAAATCTAGCTTATAGGGTATTTACATTGGATATTTTTCCTTTTTTGAACAAGAAGTTTTAGGTTTTGACTTCATGTTATTCAATGACTCGCTTGCTGACAGATACTGGGGGTTTACTATGAGCTCTTCTAACAGGGCAGAAGTTGAACGTTTCCAGTGTGAGAGAGAGAGAAGGAGCTACGTACGACCTATAGCACCGTCTCTCTCTCTCTCTCACTGGAAACGTTCAACTTCTGCCCTGCTATAAGAGCTTATAGTAAGCCTCTTGTACTTCATTAATCTCGGGAGTAGTGGGTCAAATGGCGTAAAGATTAAAGGTACAACATGGTAGGTTCAACAACATGTCTATGGTAACAATTTGACAGTGACAGCGCAGTAGCAGTACGGGTACTTTGGCCGATAGGTACACTCGATAAGTGTAGTGTCGTTTCCAAAATATATGAGCTTGGTAAAGATAAGATTCCAAAAGATACGAACGGGACTAATTTATTAATTTTTTTCGTTTGTCCTCACCAACAAAATCAGGGGACGATCGGGAAAAGAACAATGAATTCCCGTTCATCGCCCTGGGAGGACGAAGTCGAGGGAACGAATGAGAATACACCATGAGCTTGACCTTGTCCAACACTTGGTTTTGTAAAGGGTGCCAATTGAATTTTGTTTTGTCATAGGAACAAATGACTATCAATATAATGTGCTGGGCTCAATGATTAGACCAATATGGCCATTGTAGTAGCGACTACCAGCCATTCGAGGTTTGGATTTAAAAGAGGACCAGTCATGATCATCTGCCTAGCCTTTTCCCATCTATTTTGAGGTCGGCTTCCAGTCTAACCGGATGCAGCTGAATACCAGTATTTTACATGTAGCGACTGCCTATCTGACCTCCGCAACCTAGTTACTGGGTAATACGATACCCCTCGGTAAGACTGGTTTTCAGACTTTCGGGCTGCTGACGACTCATAACGACTGTTAAAGATCCACGAAAGACAACTGGAACCAACGGCTTAACGTGCTATCTGAGGCCCGGAGGTGTCTTAGTATGTAAAGATGGTCACTCATCCACGGACCAATAGAGGACCAGTATCATTACGAAAAAAAATATAACTTTAATTATGCTAGTGACTGCTTAGCTCATCAAGTCATGACACAAAACATAGTAATAGGCTTTGTAAAAGCATCAACTACATAATACCGACACTTTTTCTCCAAAACAAGCATAAAACGTAATCTCAGATACCCCAAGAAAGCCTAAACGCTACATATAAAACAAAAATTTTCCCAAGGACCCCTAATTGGGCCTGTCGTGTTGGTGCTCCGAATTTATTCGTCAATTATCATTATTTATGCTCTCTTTTACCATATAAGCGACTGTTGGACTTTTTTGGCAGCCGTTTTGGTAAACAATCGTAAAAAGGGAGTCAGATTTAGATGCTCAATGATTGGGGTGAACGTGGTAAAGTATGGGTACACTTCCTCGAAAACTGGTTCATATCGCACTACGGTTAGGTTCACAATGTAATGTATTTCACACGCGTGCGATTTTTCATTTTCCAACACGTGTGCGGGAAAAAAAATTGCCACAGATAACTTATACCTATAGTTAGGCCAAATAGGTTCAATGCCTCTATTCACACCGTCTTGCGCCAGTTTCATTTTGGCACTTGCCGGTGCCAAGTGCCAAAATGAAACTGGCGCGAGACGGTCCTCTCTATTCGGAGGTGATTTTTCTTTTAAATCTCGGCAAAGAGATATACTCGTACGTCTTTACGGCGTTCATATTTTTTGAATATTTAATTTATAAATAGAATATCATCAAAAACCATGATTATTACAATAAAAACAAACGTTTATGAACAAATTAACATTTATTTGTGTTCTAAACTCAAAAATATTTGAACATTCTATTTTTCATATTAGGCTGTTTAACGGCTTCCTTCTTTCCGGCGACCTTTGCTTCTCTTTCAACCTGGTGAAAGTAAAGAGCGGAAAAAAAATAAAATTTAAATCATAGTTTCCTAGTAAATTCATGACAAACATATTTTTCGTTATTTTATTTCTTCAAAAGTGTATTGAAAAACGTCGTTTGATGCACGTGGACATTTGTTATTGCAGTTCTCGGCTCAAAAACCACCTCGCTTACGGCTCGGGTGTTAATTTCGCCTCGAATGCAATAACAAACATTCTCCACTTGTATCAAAATGTACTATTGTTCATATGTGGGTGAATGATATCTATAAATTTGTATCAATCAACTCAGCCTATCGCAGTGCACTGCTAGACATAGGCCTCTTCCAGGCTGCGCCACAACACCCTGTCCTCCGCCTTCCGCATCCAGTCCGTTCCAGCCAGCTTTTTAAGGTCTTATATTTGCACGTAAAGAGTAAATTGATGATGATAAGGTTGATAATAAGGTTGACTGGTTGAAAATATTAATGGCTTTAAGAGGGCTGTCGCGTTCTGTCACCTCTCTCGCTCACACGGAACCAAATTTTTATGATTGTTAAATTAAAAGATGCTTTTTTGAAAATGTAATCGATTGCGGTTTATTAAATAATCTTTATTTAATAGGTAATTATTAAAAACACATTTTTTCACTTCGTTGTTCGTCTATTTGTCAGTCTGTCAAGACTCTTTTCTCAGGAACGCGTGGAGTTATCAAGTTGAAATTAATATCAAATACGTAAGTATTATAGTCCCTTGGAGCTCTAAAAAAATCAAGCATTTAAGTAAACGCAATAAAAAAATACGGCCATGCAAGCGAAATTTTGATACTCTCAAATAAATCAAAACCGGATACTTCCCGTTGACTCATAATCTGCCTAGCCTTTTCCCAACTTTGTTGGGGTCGGCTTCCAGTCTAACCGGATGCAGCTGAATACCAGTATTTTACATGAAGCGACTGCCTATCTGACCTCCACAACCCATTTACTGGGTAATACGATACCCATTGGTAAGACTGGTTGTCAGACTTTAGGGCTTCTGATGACCCGTAACGACTGTCAAAGATCTACGAATGACAGCCGGGACCAACGGCTTAACGTGCTTTCCGAGGCACGGAGAGTCTCGGTATGTAAAGATTGTCACCCATCCACGGACCAACCCCGGCAAGCGTAACTTAACCTGATGGATCGACCCGTGCGGCTGTTATTACTTAGCCCGTTGCTTACTTCCCGTTCACTAGAATCATGAAATTTGGCAAGAAGCAAGGCCTTACGGCACAAGTAAAGACAATAGTCCAAAAATAGTAAATTTGTTGTTTTATGTTTTATCAGATATCTATCACATTTTTTTTTTTTTGTTATTACAAACTTTCATGTTTTTAACTAGTTACAATGTTAAGTTTGTTTTTGGGATAAATTCATCCCTACTACGGAACCCTTAATTGTGCGTGGTCCGACACGAACTTGACCGGTTTTTTTTTTTTCTTCAATTTTATTCTTGTTCAAAATCAGATTTTAAGCTTGTTTTCAACTAAACCTTTTGTCTGGTCTGTTCTGATTAAAACTCCTGATTAAGCCAGTCTTTCACATTGCCTCGCACAAAAAAGCCAGAAAGAAAGGTACCCACGAACGAGGTAGCCACGAACGGTGTTGCACTTAAAATATTAAACTCTGTAATCTCGGCCCCTCCATTACGGAATCTTGAGAGAATCGCAAATTTTCAACAGGCATCGTTAAATAAATGTTTCCTCAAACTCTGGAAAAGTTTTACAACTTTACGTCCACAGAATTGGCGCATTCGATTTTCATGTCAACTCCCTGTCAACGGGATAAAATAAATATTTTGTTTAGGGTGACTTGAGGCCTGCTGGGCGTTACCTAAAGAGCTGTCAAGTTACCTATAATGTGTGTATTGTTTTAGGCGTGCTTGTAACATTTCCTGTGGAGTTCGTGTCAAATTATAATGTGTTTATTTTCTCAGAGTTGTTGCAGTTGTACTCTGGATAATATGCTGTCACTACCAGATAAACACACCTAGATACATGGAGACTCAATCGAGATTCAAGTTTAGAGAAACATTTTTTTTTAATTTTGCATTTTATGTTTTGTTTTTTTTTTTGTTTGTTTTGTTTTATGTTTTTATTTTGTTTTTTATGTTTGTTTTGTGTTTTGTTTGTTTGTTGTTTTTTTTTTGTTTTTTGTTGTTGTTTTGTTTGATGTAATTGGCCGCGCTTTAGTAACTGGCTACTCATTAAAAAAGAGGTAGAAACAAAGAGAAGATGCAAGCTAATGAATGAAAAGGACGAAAAATGTATTTTTTGTCCTTTTCATTCATGAGCTTGCTTACATTACCTTGTTTCTATCTCTTGTTAGGGTTCCGTATCAAAATAGTAAAAAGGAACCCTTACGGTGCGACTCTGTTTGTCTGTCACAGCTGGATATTTCAAGAACTACTAATGCTATCAATTTGAAATTTGGAACAGTTTTAGATGACGTTGGGCGTTTTTTCAAATAAGAAATATTTTTTTTTTGCAACAGGGTCTGAAAGGGGGTATTAAAAATTCGAAGTGGGGCTAGTAGGGCGGCATGTGGGGTATCTATGAAATAGCGCGGTTTGCACATTCACAAACATTTTTTTTTTTTTCTTTTTTTTAGGCCGCATAATTTTCCGCTTTTATTTGATGATAAATGTAAAAAAAATATATCGATTCTATTATATTATTTTCGTTTTTTTTTTTTTGTAAAGGCCCTCCCCCCCTTATCTCCGAAGTTTGCGTAGAAAAAAATCTGAAATTATTCTATGTGATAGAAGTTTATGTAAAGATTACAGGAAAAATAAAACGATGTCTCTAAATAGCACACTTTATCAGAAATCGGAACGGAACCCTCGGTGCGCGAGTCCCACTCGCTCTTGACCGGTTTTATGAGTGACCAGTTACTAAAGCGTGGCCAATTAGGTACTACAGCAGTTACCTTACATAGTAACAGGACCTTCTAAAATTGTAAATAACATTGGTTGCTTTTTAATAAAATAAATATTAGCATAAACGCTTTATTCAAAAACCAATAAAATATTCCGGTTCCGTCTAAAATTTCAAGGTATTTTTACGCAGCCAACAGAATATTTTTATGACTCTTAAAAAAGTATAATTTATTCTGTTTATTGAACGACTGTAAAAACAATGACTCGTTTGCTAACACTGTAAAAATATGAAATTGTTTTTTTAAAATTTTGCTGACATTTTTGTTTATTTAATGAATTTTATGCAAATCTGAGAGTGAGGCTCTTACTCGTTATACCTCGTTCTTTTATTCCCTTTTTGTTAGAGAACGCGAAGTTGTACAGAGATTTAAATTGCCGAATAATATTTTAGGCAACACGGGTAGCTTTTAGCTTCCCGGGTACCTGAAACAACTGACGGTGACTGCTGACTCATGCATGACATGGTTGACGTTGATTAAAAGTTGCCGAAATCGAATTTTTCACAGTATTAATTTGTCTGACGATATTTACTAAAAAGTGCTCTTAATATAGTGTAGATAGAGTACACATTAGATTTTATTATAATTTGTTCTTACTCTTAATTCTGCTCATAATCACATTAAACATGTTCAAATTAAATTAGCTGGCAAAACTTCACAGACATGATGGGTTTCCATAACAATAAAAAAAACTCTTTAAACTCATAATTTCAAGTAAATATAGCTGACTACGGGGTCAATGGCCGTAGTCGAGTCACTTGAAAATTATGAGTTTAGAAAAACTTTCTTGTTTTTGTTTATCGTCTTTGGATATCGAAACCTATCAAATATGTGAAATTTTGTTAATTAATTAATTTTGATATTTATGTATACAGGGTTATTGGTAAAACACCAGCAAATTCTTAAGGGGTCATTGTACTCGTCATTATGAACAACTTCTACTATGGGACCATTATGGGACCAAACCTGAAATCGCGAAAGAAAATCAGCTGTACAGTACATTTATCTATATCAAACTCGTCATAATGTAGGGAGTCCCAAAGTAAAAGTTGTTCATAATGATTACCCCTTAAGAGGTTGCTAGTGTTTTACCAATAACCCTGTATATACTTAAGTACTTCACATTTTTAATTACCTTCTTCCCAAAATTAGTCGCAACATCTCCAATCGCCATGTTTTTACTCCCGGATCATTACACGAACGGATATGGCGCCCATAATCCACAGATTACTTACGCAGCAATTACTTTTAATATCCCTCTCGCGAACATTAGCGTATGCGCCTCCTACTAACCCTTTTCCGCTAAATTGACTTTTACGAGAGACGTCGCACACTCGAAGACATCTCAAGATGTACATTTCCAGTATAAGGTGAGCTAGCATTAAAATGTGTGTAAAGAAAGAAAGAAAATAAATATATTTGGGACACGCGCATGAAATATGAACAGTAAAAAAAGGAACATTTAAAACTAACAAAATAATGAAATCAATAAAGACCTGTGCAAGGCCAAAAAGGCCAATATCAGCATAATGCTGTGATATTAAAAAAATAAATACCGCAGTGCTGGTGGTGATCATAGACATTAATGTCTGTATGGTGTAGGTAAAAGACGCTTCAAAGAAGAGAGTCACTTATTCTTCCGTCATTGTGATATTTTTTTTAAACTGGACCATACCCGGGAATCTCTGTAGTATTGAAGGTTGACCTTTTTTGGAAAACTATTTTTTTTAAGCGTCTTATCTTAACTTTAAATACCCCACGATCCCTGTACCGTTGCATGCATCTAATGCACTCATAACTACCTACAATATTTTGCATGCGTTACATTGCGCACTACCGTATAGGTACACCAAAAACAAATTTCTTTCTTTCCTAGTTATAGTTTTTGTACAATGTTACTTAATGATATTTATTTCTGTAAATTGGTTAAAAAAAACACTTTTACACGTCACGAATTAATTATGTTTTAACCCTTAACTGTATTGTGATGGAAACCATCAACCATTTTTACGCTTCCACAGAGTACGGGGATTATATTTTTTGTACATGGTAACTTTTACGCAACCATAGTGACGTAGTGACTAGCAGGTTAGTTCTGATTACTTAAAGATTTAAATTTTTACTAACCCATTTAAAAAAATAATTTTTAGGAATATATTTTTTTAAATATTTTTTCCGTACTTTAGAGCTAATTTTACATCCAAATAAATTTTATTTGTTTAAAAAGTAAAAATCAAGTACTTAATGGTTAAACTGTCTGAGTTCGGTGTTTCCTAACCGACTACTCGAAAAGAAAGGCCGAAACAAACTCAGAGGTCACAGTCTCTTTTAAAGTCTAGACATAATCTTGTGCAGACCATAATGAGGACCATGCAGATTAATGTCTGAGCTGGCCTTTTGAGGAATGAAGAAGAGAAGCTCGTGGCTAAGTAATAACAGCCGCACGGGTCAATCCATCAGTTTAAGCCGGGTGCCGGGGTTGGTCCGTGGATGGGGGACCATCTTTACATACCGTGCCTCGGAAAGCACGTAAAGCCGTTGGTCCGGGCTGTCATTCGTGGATCTTTGAAAGTCGTTACGGGTCATCAGGAGCCCGAAAGTCTGACAACCGTATTACCCAGTTACTGGGTTGTGGAGGTTAGATAGGCAGTCGCTCCATGTAAAATACTGGCTGCATTCAGCTGCATCCGGTTAGATTGGAAGCCGACTCCAACATAGTTGGAAAAAGGCTAGGCAGATTGATTGGTCTTTTGAGGAATGAACCGCACAGACTTGAGTGCACATGTTCAGTCATTCTGCACTTAGTTTGATGCGCAGAAAGCGTAGATGACGGCTTTGTGACGTGTCTTTTTATGAACGTCAAGATGACAAATTGTAAGAGCCATAAAATTATAAATATAATAAACATGTTTTTTTATTGAAATTACAGTTATAAAAGTATAATAACGATTCAAACGTAGTCGTACTAAATCGTATTAAAATTTAGTGTGTACAGTTTATGATCACGTCATGTGTTTTTCATTACCTCAATAGTGGTCCCTCCATTTTGATATCAAAATAGTGGGACCACTATCTTTGATTGTTTTCTTTGAAATTTTATGAGTGTAGAATTTTATTATGAAAGTATGAAATAGTAGAAATATTGTATTAAATCCTATTCTCATGATATTCGAAAAACCTGACGGGGTCCCGTCATCTTGACGTTCATGTCTTTTTACCCCTTCCGTTCTACGAGAGGTCAGGTTATACTGGACGTATGTATAGCTTGATATGTCTTTGAGCGTACTTGTAACAGATGCTGGGAATCACACGCGATCGTGAGTGTCAAGTGGAGTGGATTGCTACTCGTATAAGACGATTTCTCCGTATCTTTTGTAAGTCCCTTTTTACTGCCCGTTTGGTTCCAAAAGGGTTGTGTGTTTATGTGAGTTTAAGTATGTATGTTTTTTGATAGAGCCTAAATGGGATCTTTTTAGATTAATGAGATGTTTATCAAATCAATTTTTGTTTCAGACAATGTTACATAGTACAATGTACAGTCCATATTATCATAGAGACTAGAATATAATTATATTTATCATATTTTTCATGACATTGATTTTACATTCTGTGCTTACTTGATTTTTACTTGTTGACATTTTTAAGAAAATCGTACACTTTTACAATGTTTGTAAATATGTGAGCACCGTGTATTTACAAACATTGTTATTACAATGATTTATTTATTTTTTGCATTCAAATTTTATTTTATTTTTAGGTACTTTCTTTGGTATAATAATTTTATTATAAGTGCATTGTCTTCAAATACAAAACAATTTAAAAAGAGTAGCGGTGGAGTTTCTTGCCCATTCTTCTCCATTACTTATACGAAACTAGCATTTGGAAAGGGCGCGGGCGACTAGAATCAATTCATTTTTTTTTATTTTGTTGTTCAAAGATTCTTATAAAGATAAAGATACCCATATTTGCAAAATAAAGATAAAGATCATTTTATTTTGCAAATATGGGTATAAAGGATAACAAAAATCATAACAAGTTCAGCCATATTTTACCATATAGGCATCCAAAAGATACAAAAAAAATACACTAACTTAAAAATCTTTTTCATTTAGGAACACATATATTATAATAACCTTTCACCACTAAAAAGAAAGACACAGCTCTTTCCAACTCGTGCTGTCTTGGCTGACTCGAGAGGCACGCTGTTATCCCGTCGATTGCGGGGAACTATGTAGGCTAGACGTCTAAAACGATGTGCCTATTTGAAATAAATGATTTGACTTTGACTTTGAAATAGTTCAAGCATGTTTAACATCTCAAACATTCACAAACTCAATCCCATTACTTTTAAATCACACTAATATTATAAAGGCGAAAGTTTATGAGTGTGTATTTGTTTGTTTGTTACTTCTTCACGCTCACACGGCTGGACCGATTTCGATGAAATTTAGTATGTAGATAGCTTATAGGCTACCTGGATTAACATATAGGCTACTTTCTATTCCGGTCTACGCGGGTGAAACCGCGAGGCGTAGCTAGTGTTGCATAAAGTTAAGACAAGCATAATCGTCAGAAAATGTATGATTAGGTAGACGGGCCTTCACAAGCAGTCAAGAAATATCTCTCTGGCACACCGGTTTCCTCACGATGTTTTCTTTCACCGTTTTTTAAGCAAGTGATAATTATACAATACGCTCATGAATCCGAAAAGTCAGAGATGCGTGGCTTGGGTTCGAACTCGAGACATATGACTAGGTAGTCCAACGGTCACATCACTATGATGTTAATATATTATGATTAGGTATGTACAGCGGACAGAGCTCCGGCGGGATCTCATGACGACATGGAGAGTGCGATTGTCGCAACCCAGCGCTGGGCACGCCACAATTGCGGCGATAAGTCCCCTCTTTGAGGAGTGGTTGGAGAGGCGCCACGGCGTCCTCACCTTCCGTCTGACGCAGGTCCTCACCGGACACGGTTGTTTCGGGAGGTTCCTGTTTCGGATAAGGCGGAAGGAAACGCCCGGGTGTCACCATTGTGAGGATCGCCCGGAGGATACGGTGAAGCATACAGTGGAGGTCTGCCCGGCTTGGGCGGAGCACCGCCGTGTTCTCACGGAGGCGATCGGCGGCGGCGATCTCTCGCGTCCAAACCTGGTCCAGGCCATGGTGCGGAGCGAGAGTGCATGGGAGGCCGTCACCTCCTTCTGCGAAGCAGTAATGCTCGCGAAGGAGGAAGCGGAACGCCTGAGGGAGAGGCAGCGGTCGCGCCCTCGCGCCCCTAGCCGCCGTAGGAGACGCCCTGGGCGGCGGGAATCGATCGCCGATTCCCGGCCACCGTAGGCGCGGGCTTGCGGACAACCAGTAATGGGCAGCTCGTCGTCCGGTAAGGACCAGGCCCGGGTCGACGGCGCGTTGTGTTCCACGCGCGCCTCAAAGAGATGTCAGCAGTGACGGGGTCAATTGGGCCGATGCCGCCGGGGTCGCGGGTAGTTCGAAAGAGATACCGTGGCCCTGGAACGGGCAACTGAAGGAACATGAGTGGGTTTTAGTCAGCAAAAGTCTGACACGCCCTCCCGCTCTGCCCAGAGCGGGAGAAGTCATTTGATGATTTCCCATCCACAAAAAAAAAAAAAAAAGGTATACCTAGTCCGGTATTTAGACCGGAATCGGACTGCCTCGTTGGCCTAGTGGTCGCAAGCGCTACTGCTGAGCATGAAGTCCTGGGTTCGGTTCCCAGGTCAGGCAGTGTTATTGGGTTTTTCTATGTGTAATTCCTCAGTAGCAGACCGGAGTCTGGATTTGTGCCCGGTTGATGGTAATAAATAGGCTCGCCTCCTATTACATAAGATTTAAACATAACTGGCGATATGTGGGTGTTACTATAGGTACACTTCTGCCTTATACCCCTTCAGGGATTATAGGCATGATGTTATATTATGTTAGACCGGAATCAAAAAGAAAGAATTTATAGGTCATTCAAAGCAAAATAAAACGACCTACACACATCAAAAAAAGTTTGTGATCACTAGCAAAAGCTGATATATTTTTAAAATTTTACTTTATCAAGAAAAAGTGTTCACGTTATATCTGTTTTCAATAGAAATACACAGAGTATTTTATTGTATGTAACGTGAACACTTATTCTAGATAAAGTTAAATTTTAAAAACTTTTTTACAAAAAATACAACCGACTTCCAAAAACAACACTACAAAGTGAAAAATAACTTTAATTTCGGAAATCGGTGTCTAGTTAAATGTATTTTCGTTTTTTGCCACCGACTTCCGAAATTAAAGTTATTTTTCACTTTGTAGTGTTGTTTTTGGAAGTCGGTTGTATTTTTTGTAAAAAAGTTTTTATTTTTCACTTTTTAGTTTCGTACCTACCCCACACAAATTCTAATACCACTACCTGTAAAGCAAACTAGAACATCGTCCATTTAAAAGTGGGGAAAAAATACGTATTATTGAAGCTAACTCAAAAACTACCAAAGCAAAGTTAATCAATTTTATATGGGACCAACTGTGATGTATACCCTCTCGTATAAAACAAAAAAAATCCAAATCGGTCCAGCAATCTTCGAGTAATCGGGGAACATACATAAAAAAAAAAATAAAAAAAAAAAAAAAAAAGGTTCCGACGAATTGATAACCTCCTCCTTTTTGAAGTCGGTTAAAAATATATCAGCTTTTGCTAGTGATCACAAACTTTTTTTAATGTGTGTACTATTTCACGACATCTACAACACAACAACACGTTACAACCTACCTCTTTTCACGAAGTAAAAAAAATTAATCTCGCATTATTTCTCCCCATTCACTTGAAGACAAAAGCCTGAGTGTTTTCTCATGCAACACACGACTTATATGGCATGATAAAGAGGGAAACAGTCTGTTGTTTACCAACTAAGATAATAAAATGTCTGTGATACTTGTTACGTGGACTGACATCCCATGTTTTCCCTTTGTTCTACTGCTATATTATATGGGGTAGATCATTGACGACTGTTATGACAGATAGGAATTATTAGGGATGGTAACAGTTAGTTTCTGAAAGCTTCTTAAAGTAAGGACCTATGATGACATTGACTTGTTGCTGCAAGCATCGTCAATATGAGTTGAAAAGATACACGCACGCATGCACCCTCACTCACAAACACACACACTCACACACACACACACACATACACACACACTTTTTATTTTATTATTATTATTTCTTTAGTTGCTATTGTTCGAGTCGCATCTTGTTTAATTTTAATTTAGCTTAGTTTTTTTCTTTTTGTTTAAATTATATTATGTTTAGTACACCACTTATACCATTTGATAATTTGTTATTGAAGAGCGGGGCCTCCTAGCACAGGTATATCTTTACTTAAAAGGAGGCCCCTATGTAAGATTTACTGTAAAAGTTGTACATGTTACTGAATAAACTTTTTTTTTTTTTTCTTCTTTATGATCTCATGTCAATTGATGTAATACTAATTCCAACTTATGGCTTTGTTTAGATGACGCTCGTTGTTAGTAACAGCATCATCTGAATGGGGCTTAATATCTTTCTATTTTCTTTTATTTTTTTTTTCTCTTTTTAGCTATGCTTAAAAGGTACCTTTCAGACATAACTACACTACACAACACAGACATCAGCACTATGCTTGAAAAATTCAACGCAAGTATATCAAGTAGTCTCTCTTCCATTCCCTGGCCATCACAAACAGCTTCCACCAGCAAATACGTTTCGTTCTTCACAGTATTAGACCGCGACCAAACATAGTCGGACTTTTTAAATATTCACGCGCCTAAAGCGCTATGTCACTATAAAGCTAAACACAGAAGAGAAGAGTCATTCAATATTATGCTAATTACACTTAGGCGTAATTAACAACGTAACACTCTTAATCTGTGTGTAATATACACAGGAAGACGATACGACAATATTTATAACATAACAGGATGCTTATTTTCCCCGAAGGTTTAGGCGGAGGTGTACCTATAGGTATATAGGTATATAGGTAGGTAGGGGTACCTATAGGTATATAAGTACACCTCCGCCATACACCCATATTTCGCCAGTTATAATATAGTGCCCATTTTAGACAAAGTGCGAGAAATGCGTTAAGTAAGTATTTTACTTATCAGTTTTTAAAAATGATAGCTATCATAAAATAAGGTGTCAAAATATTAACTTTACCTACAAACTTTAAAGAGTGCTTTAGAACATTGAACTGAGTAACTTTTACTATGGGACCATGATAAAAGTTATTCAGTTCGATAGTTTAAAGTACCTCTTAAAGTTTGTAAAGTTAATTTTTTAAACCTTTCATATATCGCGAAAGAAATTCATAATCATCAACCTATGGCAGTCCACTACTGGACATTTTATTGTATCGACGGCTACTCTGATCAAGCTGCTACCAGCTACCCTGCGAAGATCTCCACCTAGCCTCAGGCCGTACTGCCCTGCATTTGCCGAGCGAAGAGCTAGCTACAACTTTCGTACATTGTTAGAAGTGAGTCTTCTACAAATGCTTGCAATATGTCCGCAGCCCTAAAGCGCTCTAGTCACAGTGATTTAGTTCAGTGTGATTGCGTCAACGAAGCCCTGCGGCTGTTCCCGCTTCATTGACGATGTGGCACTTTTCCAAATAGATTCTGTTTGTATACACTTTTTGGGTCGTTTTTGGAACGAAGTTCTTTAAAGCGGCTTGCGGTAGGAGTAAACTGGTATAAATTGTCACGTAACGAAAAAGCGTTATGCTCCCATGCGTCTTTATAATATATAGTAGAAAAAGATAGAGAGTGAGAGAGAAAGTGTGAATTTGGTCAAAATGAAAATCCAAGATGTTGGCTGCGAAAATTTTAAAATTTTTCATAGTGGGTATCGTTTTCATGGTATTCGAGGGTGTTAAAGCCGATAATGACATAAAATGTAAATCCAAGATGGCGGCTGCGAAAATTTTAAAATTTTTCATAATTTTGTTTGACAAGGAGAAATGTTTGGGGTTAGTGGCTAACCTTCAATAATTGGAGAGGCACCAATAGAAAAAAAAACAGCTACCTACAATAGCTTTTTTTTTTTTTTTACACCAGTGTAAGTTGGTGAACACTCTTCAATTACGATCGTGGGGCTTGGGAAGCCAAGATATGTAATTGGCATCCCGTCCAAGTAGTGCTTGAGGTAGTACCTACCTACGTTCGAAATACTGTGCAATCAAGCCGCTATCAACCTCGCTATCTGGAGCTATACTGGTGCACTAAATTTGTTTCTTACCAGCCGGTTCGATAGGTACCTGTCAATATGTGGAATCGCAGCTGACTTCAGGCTCACTTTACCTAAGTTTTCACGGTGAGATTTTACCAGAATTGATCGGCTGAGCAGTTTAATACCTTATACTTCTTTTATTACATTTAAATGTATAAATTACATTTTTATATATGTTTAGAAAAAAACATTTAAAAAAATAACAGCCCACTTTCCGCGCGGCATGGCCCGCGTGGATGTTCGTAAAATATCCCAAGGGAACAAAAATCCTTCTTTATTCCTTATCTACATTATAAAGGGAACCTCTGCGCAAAATTTCAGCTTTCTAGATCCAATGGCGTTGATGAGTCAGTCAGTCAGTCAGGAATTTCTTTTGAAGAAGAAAATTATTATAACCTTCCCTCTTCCAATTTTCCCGATTTCCTGCAATTGCGGGCCAAGAAGGGCTTTGAGTCAATAAGATGTTTATACTGCGAAAATTTTAAGACTGTAGTTCAAACCGTTTGGCTGTAAAACCTGTGTGACAGACAACGGACAGACGAACACGTGAGTGATAGCAATAACGCTCCGTTTGGACATTTCTGGTACAAAACCCTAAAAAGATACAATGTTGTCGGCGAAACGTAGATTGGTCAATCTTCTTTGTCCGACGAAAATACCCCAGTCCAGACCAGCCAGCCAGCCAGCTAGTGTGAATTAAATTGACCTTAATGCAGGTGTCTTTAGGTAAATTATTTCATCACCACTGCTCTCAAAACGGTGAAGGAAAACATCGTGAGGATGTCCTAGAACCAAAAACTCAAAGACTTGTGACATCTACCAACCCGCACTGGGCCCGCGTGGTAGATTACAGCCCACTCCCTCTCGACGAGAGGAGGCCTGTGTCCCAGTAGTAGGGAGCATTAAAGGCTGATTATGCTATGCTTATGCAGGTGGAAATTGGTACCTACTGTTTATTTATACAAACAGATTTCTCAGGCTTTTATATAAATTAGGTAGCGACTGCTATTTTAAGTACACGTACCAATTTGGCCCCATTCAGCAAAATACCGACCCCGACCTCGTGCTGACTATTTTTTCACTAACAGTAGGTAGGTACTTGATTCGTATTTCCAGATAAGAGGAGCTACGGTTTCGTTCCGATCGTTAAGTACATGACCGGTTACCGATCCCACAATTTCCGTGTGGGGAAACATGATTCTTTTATTCCGTTGTTTCCTAAAAAGGCCTCTAGTTTAGTACAATAGGTTTTCTATAAAAATAAAGTAGAAGACTGAATTTATAGACAACCTTCATCTAAAACCGAAGCCTTTTTGGCAAAAGTAGCAGAAAAATAGAGAAGTAATTTAAAAACTAAGGTTATTCTCGATTCCAAAAGTACAGCATAATTACAAAGAAAATATATATTTTTGTTTTCGATAATTTCTTCAACATAGCAGCAATTAATACACGACGTACTAAAGCACATCTCTAGGAAGCAGTAGGTAGGTATATACGAGTACCTACTAACGTACATCACACTGTGGTTATTAACACAAACGTATATCTGACCTTATGAAACGTTTTCACGGCTGAGCTTTGTTTGTTTATTTGCTTATTTACAAACGACTTCCAAAAACAACACTACAAAGTGAAAAATAACTTTAATTTCGGAAGTCGGTGTCGGTGTCGGTGTTAAATGTATTTTCGTTTTTTGCCACCGAATTCCGAAATTAAAGTTATTTTTCACTTTGTAGTGTTGTTTTTGGAAGTCGGTTGTATTTTTTTGTAAAAAAGTTTTTGTCTATTTGCTATCATTTATTGAGGAATTCCGTTGCCTATCTCAGAAGTTCTTCATCAGATCTTCACCAAATTGAAATGGGACCACTCCAAGAAAGTACTCTTCCAAAAACTATCCAAATCGCTTCAAGTGTGCCTATAAAATTGGAAGAGTTCTCTTTATTTCTCCAGGATCCCATCATCAGATCCTGACTTGATGATCATGGGACCACCTGGGAAGTATACCCTTTCAAACAAAAAAAAAATAATCCAAATCGGTCCAGCTATCTTCGAGTAATCGGGGAACATATATATATAAAAAAAAAAAAAAATAAAAAAAAAAAAGGTTCCGACGAATTGAGAACCTCCTCCTTTTTGAAGTCGGTTAAAAAGTGGGGAAAAAATATGTATTATTGAAGCTAACTCAAAAACTACCGAAGCAAAGTTAATCAATTTTATATGGGACCAACTATGATGTATACCCTCTCGAATGAAATAAAAAAAATCCAAATCGGTCCAGCCATCTTCGAGTAATCGGGGAACATACATAAAAAAAAAAAAAGGTTCCGACGAATTGAGAACCTCCTCCTTTTTGAAGTCGGTTAAAAATAGGTACGCCAACAGCATATACATTGTATATTAAATACTAAAAACCTTGAGCTTCCCTAAAAATGATAGTGAAATTCGCCTGGGATACATGTTACTCGTGTACGTGTACCCGTGTACATATTGAAATGATCATTAAAAAAACTACAAATTGTTCATTCACCCGTCCCAGGTAGTATGTACCGCTGTCTTTTTACGTAAAAAATGTTCACTTAAGAAGAATGCGTTGTGGTAGCCTGCGAAATTCAAATTTTCTTGCGTTTTCCGACTACGGCGAAGCAAAAAGGAGGGTTATGATTGTGACCGGTATGTATGTATGTCGGTATGTATGTCATCTGTTCCCTCATACCTTCTAAACTACTTATCATAATTTGACAAATGAGGTGTCGTTAGAAGCTTCTTAGCCGTCCGCTAGTTATAGGCTACTACACATACAACACACACTTTACTTTACTTTTTGGGGTTACTTTACATAAAATTGAATATGGCGCCCTCTAGAGGACATAAAGTCATGAAAAAAAAATATTTACTATGCCGTGTGGGATATCAAATGAAAGGGCTTAATTAGCACATTTCAAATATATATATTTTGTTAGCTATTGCTCGCGGCTTTGCTTGCATGCACCCGATAATTGGGAATTATTTCTAAAATCACGGCTCAGATGCCAAAACCAAACAAACATATTTCCAAACAAACAAACAAACATATTTTCTCTCCAAACCTACGCAAAATACATCTAATCATAATAATTATCTTCTTTAAAAATGTGAAGTGGCTCTGCAAATACTTTATCACGAAATTATAACCCCAAAATAATTTAAATAAAAAATAAGTTTAAAAACTAAAACCCGACCGCTGAAAAATCACGCTCTAAAAAGTATGAAACAAGAAAATGTTCTCTGAAATTATAAAAAGACAGACAAATTAAAAATCCGGAGTCACACGTCATGTTAGGGCCATGAATCAAACAGATTACGTGTGACTCCGGATTTTTAATTTGTGTCTTTTTCTAATTTCAGATGAGAACATTTTCTTGTTTCATACTTTTTAGAGCGTGATGTTTCAGTAGTCGGATTTTAGTTTTTAAACTTACTTTATATGTGTAAATAAAAATCATCAATACATCTCTAAGTTAAATTTCATGCAGATTCGTCAAACGAATGAAATCTAACGACTGCACGAAATGTAACTTAGCGAGATGTATTGATGATTTTTATGGTTAAAATTATGTAAATACATATGTTTTATTGCCGCGTATCATATTTAGATCAAGAACCTGACATGGACATGCAAATTGCATAAAACGCATGAAGATTTTAATTTCACGGGTTACCACAGCGCATCCTCCTTAATATATTAATTAGCTCTGTATTTTTTTTTTTGATCTAAAAGCACGGTCGAAGAACTTCATCTCGAATTCCGTACAAGTCGACAAATATCATGTCTACGGAAATATTGTATGGTGGGCAAAAAATATCATATTGGTTTCGTGGAATATTTTTACTCCAGATATTTTTCTTACAGATAGTGCTCGTCACTAAGGCAACTACCTACTGGGCCTAAGTTCCTTAAATGTAGCGTAAATAAGTTTTTTCCTATATGGGTCAATGTCTGTTTCTAATTTCCGTGGAGAAAAACAAATTACCCGATATTTACTAGGGGGTCTTTACCCCATTACAGCTGGGGTAATAAATCGGCCCGGTAAATGACGATAAGCCTGAGCAAGTCTTTGATAAGTAGATCTGCTGCTTTTTCATGTTAGCTTTGGTATAGACTAAAATAACAACAAAAGTCTGCCTGACTGTCTGTCTGGACTGCCTCGTTGGTCTATGCATGCGCTATTACTGCTCAGCATAAGGTCCTGTTTTCCGTCTGGAATTTCTTATCAATTTCTTATCAATCATGTAAGTTGCGATGAGATTTGACCACAGAGGTAACCCATAATGACGTAACGAACGTGGATGGTAACGTGCTAGCGATGCCTCTGTTACTTATATGAGCTGCCATGGTGACCATTTAACATCAAGTGAACCGTATGGCTATTGCCCAATCAATCTGCCTAGCCTTTTCCCAACTATGTTGCGGTCGGCTTCCAGTCTAACCGGTTGCAGCTGAATACCAGTATTTTACATAGAGCGACTGCCTATCTGACCTCCACAACCCACATTAACTAGGTAATACGATACCCCTTGGTAAGACTGGTTGTCAGACTTTCGGGCTTCTGACGACCCGTAACGACTGTCAAAGATCCACAAATGACAGCCGGGACCAACGGCTTAACGTGCTTTCCGAGGCACGGAGGATTCTCGGTATGTAAAGATGGTCACCCATCCACGGACCGACCCCGGCAAGCGTAGCTTAACCTGATGGATCGACCCGTGCGGCTGTTATTACTTAGCCACAAGCTCCTCTTCCGTATGGCTATTGCCGTATGGCTAGTGCCGTATGGCTATTGCCCATTGCCCCCATTATCATTCTTCTTTTTCTTCTTTTCGTAACAATGGAACTTAAGGTAGCCACGTTGATTGCGGCATCACTAGCATTATTTAGGTCCTACAAGGTTGATATGAGCGAGAGGCATTAAATTAAACCACATGTACTTTGTATCATTTTCAGCCTCTTTACTAAAAATCAGATAAATAGAAGCAATAGTCTAAACTATTGCCATCTATTTATCTGGTAGTGACTAATCACAAGATTATTTTTTAGTTTTTTCTTTGTTGAAACACGACGTATCTGCTCTTACAGCTGACTAAGTATGTTGTTGAAAATTCTGTCGTTTAAAGGTGTATGACCCTAGATAACTATGCATAGGTACCTACGCATAGTTGTCTAGGGTCATACACCTTAAAACAACAGAATTTTTGACACGACGTTGCCGTTTTGTTACGCACGTCAGTGGAAATGTCTACAAAGGATGTTTACATTATAATTAGATCATTAAGCAATTTTATTTGTTCGAAAAAAGTTTTTTCTTATTTTTCTTGTTAACTTTTTTTTGAATAGTTCCGAGTTAACACTATGCATCTATAATATAAGTGGTTTAATTTAATGCCTCTCGCTCATATCAACCTTGTATAATACGAGTATGTGCAAGTCAACAGGCTATTAGAACACTCCAGCAAGTCTGACCGAGGTCACACCATGCCCCAATATAATAAAAATTTGGAAAATCCAAAAGTGCACGCCTCACAGACAAACATGTTGGCGATAAATTTCAAGGAAAAAAATCAAAGAAAATTCATCGATTTTTAACCGGTTTCAAAAAAAGGTTTCTCAATTCGACCGTATATATATTTTTTTTTATGTTTGTTCGAATTTGATGATTATTTTTTGTTGGAAAGGAGATATCCCAAGGGTGGTACCATGATAAGGAAACCAGGATCTGATGATGGCATCCCAGAGAAATCGAGGGGAACCTTCAAATTTTATAGGCACACCTATAGCGATTTGGGTATTTTTTATAGTAACTCGTGCATTTGCTCCCAAAAAGCACCATTTGGTGATGTCGGAACTACTCAATAATACGTATTTCACGGGTTGCGATTCGATTATTGCTAAGCCATTTATGCTCATAGAAACATACCTATGTTGAAGTGGGCTGATGGTGACTTCACCACCAGGTCCAGTTCTCCTGGTTCCTTTCTGGGAGACTCTTCAACAATTAACGTCCTTGTATCGGGAAAAGCAATATTTTGTAAAAGGTGATGAGCAGTTGACATTAGGCTACTGTAACGTAAATAAATTACAGACTGCCCCAATAAAAAGTGAAAAATAAAAAACTTTTATGCAAAAAAAAAACAACCGACTTCCAAAAAAATACTGCAAAGTGAAAAATAACTTTAATTTCGGAAGTCGGTGGCAAAAAGCTAAAATACATATCCAAAGACACCGACTTCCGAAATTAAAGTTATTTTTCACTTTGTAGTATTTTTTTTGGAAATCTGTTGTTTTTTTTTTTAAAGAAGTTTTTTTTGTTAATAACTTTTGAACGGTTAAGAGTTTGATAACGATACTTACATTTTGTGGTATACATATCAAATATGTATATCTATCTAAAAATATATAATTAGTCTTTTATTTTCAAGTTTCTAGTTTTTAAAACTTCCCTGCTAATATGAATTCCATATATATGTATAATTGAGAGTATAAAAACGATTTCATGTTGGAAAATTTTGACAAAGCGACATATCGTGAGCAGCTGGCACTGCACATGCTGAAGCGTTGTGAGGCGTGCAAAAGAAAGAAATTTTACCCAATCGGCGATCCTATGAACAACCAAGTTTGCTAACAATTTTGTTGGAAAACAACGCAGTTATGAGCAAGGCGCTGGTTTTAGCGGCATCTGAAAGTTTTCAAGTTTTTTTAATCTTTGCTTTTAAAGATCGATAGTATAAACTGGTATTTTCAATTAAACTTTTAATGGACATCGTTTCCGCAGAAGATAAGGGAATTAAAATGATGTTAAAGTCGGTAATTGGGTTAGAGGCTGGACTCTCAATATGTGCCCGAAATTGGGAGATTATTGTTTCGCAATTTCAGTTGAATTGGATGTAATCATCATCCAATCAGCCGACAAACATCCGGTATTTCAAATTGGGTCTATATCATACAAATACAATGAGCTGTGAGCCAATATTGCTTGGCCAATATTTGTGATTTCATGCTGCCATCTTGAAAAAAACAAAAGACGTTTACTTGTACGAATAATGTTGAGGCACTTGCTGGTATTCACATGGACTAATACTATATTATTATCCAGTATTCATAAACCATCATTGTATGGTGGACAGAACACCAAAAGAAAACTCAATAATTTTGTTACATAATGCTGCAAACATTATCTTTTTTTTCTTTTTAAAATCAGCATCTCAAAAGGTATTCAAACGACACTTCAAAGGGGGTTCTCAAACCGGAGTGATTTATGAATTCGTGCTTTTGATAAGTATCTACCCGGTGCCATCAGAGACGAGAGTAGGTTTCTAATGAAAACTCATAAAAAAAAAAAAAAACTTTATATAGTAAATAACTACGTTCTAAGACATTATACTATAACCTAAGTTCTGAAATGATTATCGACTTTTGTCGCTAACTGTTCTTGTGCTTAATTTCACTTAGCATCTGAAAACTTGATTAAAAAATTAACTAAGTATCAAACTGTCAAATCTCATTTTAACTGATGTGATTGCTTGACCGCGTATCACTTCACTTGACATGCAATTTGACAGGTGTCAATAAATCAAAAGATACACCTTTATGCTATAGTAAAATTCTAAGGGAAATGCGCTAAGGTAGCCCGCGAAATTTATATTTTCTTACGTTCTTTGGCAAGTCAAGGCAAGTCAGTGTCAGGTTGTATGTTGATCAAAGTAAAAACGCGATCGTCATAAATTTATGTATTTCCAGAATTAAAATTTATCAATACAACTCTCTAAGGTTACATACCCTACTGAATGACTATCTTATATGAAGCTCTTTAAAAGTTAGAAATGACCTTAAATGTCATGATTTGAATTTTTTGTTTAAGTTGCTAGGGTGGCCCCTGGCGCCTTAAACGAAAAAAAACTTAGGTCAATGCGGCGATCCACTTTCCATACTTTCGTCGTCAAACATCGTCTTTTTAAATCTAACACCCCTCGCTTCTCAAAGGTCCCGATGCGGGCGAAAACGAATCCGGACTCGGACGAAATCCTCTCATCTCTCCGAAAGTTTTGTACAAAATCCGTGTTTCAAATTCCGAAAAGCATTTGTGAAGCGGAATTAAATCGGTCTCCGGCAATACATCAAAGGGATTGTCGTGATTAGTCTGCGTTTGAATAATAGCGGAATCTAATAGATTTATTGGGTTAGCCTACAATGCCAAAAGTTGTGACTTGGTAAAAGAGCTATAATGTTGTGGGATTCGCCAGGATTTTGTTTGTTGACTGCTTGTTTATTAACTTTGTGTCATACCATCAAGTTGTGAAGATTCTTTTCTCAAACTCAGTAACTCAATCATTATAAATGATTTCATTTCTGTAAGTAGGTTTCTATAAACACTTTTACACGTCAATCATATTTTTAATAAGAACTAGATGAGGTTGGCATTTTCTATCTGACTACTCTGAGAAGAGAAGCCGAAAGAAACTCAGAGTGTCTGAAATGGTCTTTTAAAGGGAAACCACACAGATTGAGTGGACCTACGAATGGTTATGCTTGTTGAGTCGAAGTAGGTCACTTCTCTTTTCTGTCTGCTTCTTTTCTACCTATTGTAAAAGGATCTGAGGGGCTTGTGGCTAAGTAATAACAGCCGCATGGGTCGATCGATTAGGTTAAGCTACTCTTGCCGCGGTTGGTCGGTGGATGGGTGAACATCTTTACATACCAAGACCCCTCCGTGCCTCGGAAAGCACGTTAAGCTGTTGGTTCCGGTTGTAATTCGTGGATCTTTGACAGTCGTTACGGGTCGTTAGAAACCCGAAAGTCTGATAACCAGTTTTACTAAGGGGTATCGTATTACCCAGTTACTGGGTTGTGGAGGTCAGATGGGCAGCTGCTCCGTGTACAATACTGGTATTCAGCTGCATCCGGTTAGGCTGGAAGCTGACTCTAACATAGTTGGGAAAAGGCTAGGCAGATGATGATGTAAAAGGATCTGCAGTGCAACAACCTTTGGTAAATTAATTAACTTTCAAATTCTTGAATTAATTCATTTCTTCCTGCTTCAGTTTCCATTGGCCGATATCGCTGCTCATCCACCTGTCAAGTTATAGGTAATCTGATGCAACCATGTCACCATTTTAATCCTTTACTGCGATATTGCCCCGAATTCTATAATAATAATTTGCCAACAGAACAAATCTACCTAGCCTTTTCTCAACTATGTTGGGGTCGGCTTCCAGTCTAACCGGATGCAGGTGAATACCAGTATTTTACATGCAACAACTGCCTATCCGACCTCCACAACCCAATTACTCATGCTAAGACTGGTTGTCAGACTTTCGGGCTTCTGACGACCCGTAACGACTGTCAAAGATCCACGAATGATAGCCGAGACCAACGGCTTAACGTGCTTTCCGAGGCACGGAGGGGTCTCGATATATAATGGATGGTCATCCATCCACGAACCGACTGCGGTAAGCGTAGCTTAACCTTCGATCGCTTTGTGCGGCTATTATCATTTAGCCTTGAGCCCCTTTCCCACAGAACCAATGTCCTTGTATTCAAAATTATTATGTCGTCATCACAAACGTGCATGGTTTTAGTTGCGGTTTAAAAATAGGTCAAAAGCATTGAGAGGCTTTGCAAAAATACCGCGTATTTTCAATACGGAAATATTTTACCCGTATTTGGATACGTTATGACAGGAAATTTACTCTTTTATGTTACCTATCTAAAGTGTTATGGTGTGATGTTATTTGGGGAAAAATCTGGCAACGAGGTTGTTAAACTCAAGGTAGAGGTGGTTAATAGAAATGATACGTTAAAAGTAAGCAAAATAAAGTAGGGCTATCTAAGCACCTATATCATTTTCAACATCATCATTTTTTACCCGACTGCGCCAGAAGGAGAGTTATGTTTTTCGAGAGTATGTATGTATGTATGTATGTATAATTATTTGGCACGCTCTGCGGCCTGAACGGCTCGATGGATTTTAGCTTGAGAGGTGTCGTTAATTCATATTTACTGTGAGAGTGACTCTGGGTATATCAAAATAAAAAAAAAACAAAATAGCGGATTTTGGGCGCCAAATTTTGTCTTAATTTTTTTTTCTCAAAACCTGACGAGTGGGGTATCAAAATAAAGGGTTTAAAAGGTGATTAAAATATTAACAACGTATATGGTTAAAAGTAATTCGAAGTGACAAATCGTAAAAAACACGTATCCTCTGCGAAATCTTTAATTCACATTTGTAGACTAAAAAGATATAACTAAAAAAAGTAATTAAAAAAATTAAAAAAACCCGACTGCGGTAAAAAAACTTAAGTTAAAAAAACTGAAAAGCTAAAAACAAGCCCATTTAAAATTAAATAAATGTTGGAAGCAGGAGGGACCCATACCATTTTTATTATATTTTTAAATAGGTCCCGCCTGCTCCTGCAGTCGGGTTTTTTAATTATTTTAATTACTTTTTTTTAATTATTTTCATTTTTTTTTAATTTAAATTTTTTTATAACACAACATCACGCCTTGTATTCCCCGAAGGGTTAGGCAGAGGTGTACTTATAGTACACCCACATTTCGCCAGTTATGTTTAAGTCCCATGTGTACGAGCCTATTGCCATCAACCGGACACAAATCCAGACTCCGAGCTGCTACTGAGAAATTATTAAATAAATCATAGCATATCATTTTAGTATAAAAATATTTAAATGAGTTATAGCAATAATGTCGTAAGTGCCATCTGCGCTGCGGGTAGCGAGTTCTATTAAAAAATATTTTGACAGCTTTAACTCAGCCTGTCGCAGTCCAATGCAGGGCATAGGCCTCTCCAAGGTTGCGCTACAACACACTGTCCTCCGCCTTCCACATACAGTCTGTCCCAGCAGGTGGCTGGGTCTTAAGATACTTCTTCATACTACCTCAAATGGTTTAGCATGATCCTCCTTTATATCGAAAATACTGCAGCATTCGAAATAAATATATGGTGAAGTTGAGGATTAATGTTAAGTACTATGTTTGACGAAAACACGATTCCATAAAATTTTCTCGATAGAAAAAAAATCCAAAGTTACCTCCAAACCGAACAATGAACCGCTGGTATTCAAAAAATCCTTCAAATTAGATCACGAAACTTTGCATACTAACTGAACTAACTATAAAGCAGGGCTTATGTTTTTTATTTTTTTTAAATTACCATTATTTTCACCGTAAAAAGCAATTACCTAAACTATCGGGCCAGAGCACCGTACTCAGTCTCTCTCTCACTCAGTCCGCGAGAAGTATCGTGCGAGCGAGATAAAAAGCTGAGGTAGTATGGGCTCTTAACGCCGTTGGTTCATCTAGCTAGGGGGTGTCCCCTCTCCAGGACTCGTCTGCTCCGCCGGTCATCGGTCCTTCAACAAACATGGCCAGCCCACTGCCACTTCAGCTTGCTTACTCTGCAAGCTTTTGACAGCTTAGTTGTACCAATAGTCAGAATTTTTGTACAAATGAGAATGATTGTGTCTGTAAACACACACACGGACACGATATAGAACATTTTCCTACTGCCTTTGCTCATACATTTTCATTTAAACTTAAAAAAAGCTATAAACCAAACTTGTTAGGTACCTATTAGTAAACAATACCAATAAAACAACCACAGAAACCAAAGACAATTTAACCTAATGAAAACGCGATACGGAAGTTGTTAACCAGAGTTATATTTAAACTATTTAACTTCGGGGACTTTTCCGAAAGATTGTTCTCGATCGGATCCCGCGAGGGGGCGCTGTCTCGAATTTGAAATTGGAATTTATCGAAGAGATCGTTTTCGTGTTCCGTTTTCGAATGTCATGGCGGAAGTTAAGGTTACAATGGTCTTTCATGACGATTAAGGGATCATTTTAATAAATTTATCAGAGATGTTCTGTGCGGTTTTGAGTAGGGATATACTGTACTTTTAAAGTTAAGAGAAGAACTACAGTCTGTTATTAGAAGAGTTAAAATAAATAGAGTTAAGTTCTACAAGTTCTAAAATTGATTAAAACATTGGTACAGAGAACAGCACGTCAGGTTATACCAAACTGTCAAATTTCTCCAAATGATTTGAAACCTTAAAATTTTGATGGCGAATGAGAAAATTTTAAGGTTTGTAGTAACTTGAACTGCTATTGTGTATACCTACTAGCAACATGAGTTGCATATTACTAGTGTTTCTGATTACCCTTCCTTCTATTTAAGCTAAATACATTGTGCAAGCAGTGATGCTTTTGCTACTCTAAATTCAAGACCTCCTTTTCGCAAAAATACGAACTTCAACCGTTGGGCTGTAGCTCCATGTTTATCTGAAATGTACGATGAGTAGTCAATTTGATTAAAGAAACCTTACCTAAACCGAGAACGAACCAATCTCAAAGATACAAAATAACACAAACTCCATCTTATAAAGAATATAACATAACAATATAACATAACAATAAACAACAGAACCCTTCTCTATGAAACATGAATAAAATCTGGAAAAAGTTTTTGTTTTGTTACTTTTTCGGGGCAAGCCCTTCCTGTTTTCCATACGATGATTAATGACACTTTTTGGATATTAATACATAGCGTGGAAAGAGGAAGGGAACAATATTCAGATTTTTAAATGTCAACACAAGTTGTATGCATTTGATGATTATATAAATATATATGTACAGTCAACAAAAGAGATATCTAGGCAGGGTATACTAACATATTTGATTGTGAATTGCTTCATGTTCAATTTCGTGAAAATATACAATTTTTGTTGGTGTGTTACAATGTATAGGAGTATTGCAAAAACAAAGTAATAAATATATGTCGGAGGAGAATGTCAGCGTTCGTTGCCTGACTGGTCGTCGTCCATTGTTGTAGCCGAAATAAGACTCAATATGCACTCTACAGTTGTAATTAGATCGATTTAGCAAACAATCAGATAAAAAGTAGCACACACGAATCGGATGGAACTGGATTCGTATCGGAACGCGGCGAGGTCTGTTCAGTTCGGTGTCTAATCACGAAGTCCTCGTCAAGTACCTTGAATGACGGCCGTCATCTGTCACCGTTATTTTCTTCCGCAAACTCAAAATGACTTTGACAGCTCGCACAGTGATGCCAACCCCCGTTTCCGAACACACCTAAGTCGGTACAACTTGACGTTCCGTTCAGAATCCACGACATATAAAATTGAACATGAAGCAATTCACATACAAAATATGTTATTATACCCTGTCTAGATATCTCTTTTGTTGACTTTACACAGTTCATTGATGTCCCGAGCAACTATTTTGTTAACCATTGCTGACTATAGTTCATGGTAGACCATGGTCATCATCATCCTTGGCTCATCCTTTGATGAAAATTCAAAAATCGGGACGGAAACTTAAGTGCGCGAGTCCGACACACTTGACCGGTTTTTCTTGTTTTCTTGTTTATATAATATATCGATACCCATCACGTTTGTGAAGTTTCGCTAACTAATTTTATTTGACCCTGTATAGACCGCTAGACATCTCAATATTGATGTTTAACCTCTACCAATCAGAATTTTAATATTATTTATCGCGTTCTACGTTAAAGATGTTCGGTAAATCATTCTTTCTATGCTTCTTGTTTTTTGTTCTGCACTGTGGTGGAGGCCTTAGTAAACACGCTACAACTGTTAAAATGCACCCTACCCGTATCACTTCAAATTCTCCTGTTCTCTACGTAGAACTACCTACTTCTGATTTGTTTTATTATGTCTGAAAGTGGTATTATAATGTTAGTTTTAAGGTAATTACGAACTATGTGTAGCAATATTTTCTTTTGAGCTACGCTTGATGGCACATTCTGTTTAAAATTATTTATATGTTTTTCTCTCTAAGTGAATTTGTTAATTCTTTTGAGAAAATAAATATCTTTAACCGTATTCTTCGATGGCAAAACTATAAAACATTATCAAAAACAAATGTGTAAGCTTGTTCTCAGGGTGAGCATTAATTAGGCAACCTGCCAAACTTGCGTCATTATCATCAAAATTATTCGCAGTCTTGTTCCACCCACTGCTGGCTATAGGGCTCCTCCCTTTCGTGCAGAGAAATTGCGTGGCATAATCAGCCTATAATGTTCAAACTGTTGGGACACAGGTCTCCTCTCAGTAAGAGGGACTGGGCCATACCTAATCAACCACGCGGGCCCAGTGCGGGCTGGCAGATGTCACATGTCATCAAATTTTTGGTTCTAGGACATGCCGGTTTCCTCACGATGTTTTCCTTCACCGTTTTGAGAGCAGTGGTGATAAAATTAATTTACACAAAATAAAGCACCTGTGTGGGTTCGAACCTACGACCTACAACTCGTAAGTCGCGGCCGATACCACTGGGCCAGCACTGCTATTATTATTCCCTCCAACCCATTGAAAGCGAATATAGTTAAATAAATTAAAATTAAATAACTACTACTACTACTACCACTAATAAGCTTGTTACAAATAAAACTTCAAAGATAACTAGCAGGCTATTATAAAAGTATACATCATGAGCATCTGCAGCCGAACTAGGTGTAAACCGCATACAGCGCCAATCCTCTCAGATATTTATAAAAATAAAAATTAAGCCAACATGTACAATTTTGTTTCAAACCTAATGATCTTAGGGACTAATTTAATACAATAAAAATAAAAACATAACTAACAAGGAAGAAAAACAATGTGTTGGAGAGTGTAGGCATGTGAGTAAAGTTTTTGTAAGTGTAGGTGTGTGGATGTTTAGATGTGTGAGTGGATGAATGAATGGATGTATGGGAGTTTGGTAGTGTAAGAGTGACTTAGATATATCAAAGTAAGTGGCGAAGAGTAATATAGTATGCATACATATGGTTTCGGTTACCCTAGTTATTTGGAAACAGTTATAAGCTTTTCTGTGTCTACATAAGTTAAAGTTAAAAGGTACTCTTTTACCCTATTTTTACAGTTGGTCTTATTTAGGGGATAGATATTAAGTTTAGAGTTAATTTCATTATAAACAAAAGGACCCAAGAATACAAAAAATCTTTCGATGAATGATGTGTGTGATTGGTGATCACGAGTACACACTAAACTATTCCTACGTCTAAGTGTTAGTTTGGGGTCATTTAATAGGTCTTTACCTATGAAATTGCCGATTTTTGATACCGGCTAGTGTGAAGATCAATATCTTTCATTCTATTTAGAATTCCAAATTCAAATTAATCTTATATTACAGCATGATATTTAAAAAAAAATCAGTTGTTCATTTGTTTTCCCGCCGTTCGATTTTTCTTCGATGTCGATGTTTCTGTAACCATGGAAAAATCGAAATAGCGCGCTATTTTCGAATACGAGTTCCGTCGTGGCAACAACGCAGCACAGACAGCACGCAATATTAACGAAGTGTATGGACAAGGTACCGTAAGTGAACGCACGGTGCGTTTTTAGTTTGATCGCTTCCGTTCTGGAAATTTTAAACCCAATAATGAGCCTCGGGGACAAATTTCAAATGCAACGAAAAGGTGAAAAGCGCCTTTAAAGAATTCATCGATTCCCGTCCTCAGGATTTCTATTACAGAAGTATCAACGAACTTTCAATAAAATGGCAAAAATGCACCGACAATGTTTATTTTTAAAAAATTGTTTGATTTTTTCTGTGTAAAACGGCAATTTCATAGGTAAAGACCTAATATTAAATTTTGATGTTGTCTTAAGATGATAGTAAGTAAGAAAAGCTGTCGAACACTAAGAACTTTACAGTATTGCTATAACAAAGTTGTTGATTGAATAGTGATACTATAATTAGAATTAAATAATACCCGTTACAATTTCCCTAAATTCTTGATATTTATCTTGAAACTAATAACAGTAGTGTAGCAAGAAAGCAATTTTCGTTAAGATTTGATCTTAAGCAACTAACGAAGCGATTTTCAAAGCCTTCCAAATTGAATTTAAATTACGACTAACTTCAACTTGCCTCCGGTTTTCAATTTAGGAGTCACGCAAAAAGTATAATTAGTGAAATGTAATAGGTTCCTGAAGAAAGACTGAGAGCTAATGATGATGATTTCTGGTTATTCTTAGAATTTGTTCGTTATTTCAAAGGGTATCGTGTTACCCAGTAACTGGGTTGTGTAGGTCAAATAGGCAGTCGCTTCATGTAAAATACTGGTATTCAGCTGCATCCGGTTAGACTGGAAGTTGACTCCAACATAATTGGGAAAAGGCTAGGCAGAACATGATCAATCTGCTTAGCCTTTTCCCAACTCAAACTCAAACTCAAAGCATTTATTTCAAATAAACCAATTACAGGCACTTTTGAATTGTCAATGGGTCGGTCAGTCAGAAAGATGAAGCTAGTTGCCCATTCCAAAGCGTAGTAGATCCCTATGGAGAAGAACGGGCAAGAAACTCCACGGACACTCTTTTAAATCATAATATTTTTACAAAATATTGGTTACATCGTTCAAGTTGAAAATATACATGTGAGAACAATGTAGAAAGACGTGCACGTTAAAAAGCGTCCGTAATAAAAAGATAATAACTAAAACAACTAAATTAAATATTAAAATTAAAAATAAGCCATGGCAGCTAAGAGACGACCAGTCCCAACTGACGGCGCCCGTTCACGAACATGACGCATGGATCAGCACCATTTAGCTCAACCATTTTGAAGGGAACTTAATGATCCAACACACACGCCACCATCAGCGAGACATTTGAGTGAGCATGACATACTCTCAACCGCCAGGGCACACTCAAGTCAGTGAAAGACGTACCCAGTAAAAGGTAGCTTAATAGTAGCTACATAGTGCTCACACGTGCTATGCAATTATATAATACTAAGAGATTGAATCTAAACACTAAATCTAAACTATGTTGGGGTCGGCTTCCAGTCTAACCGGATGCAGCTGAATACCATTATTTTACATGGAGCGACTGCCTATCTGACCTCCACAACCCATTAACTGGGTAATACGATACCCCTTGGTAAGACTGATTGTCAGACTTTCGGGCTTCTGATGACCCGTAAAGACTGTCAAAGATCCACGAATGACAGCCGGGACCAACAGCTTAACGTGCTTTCCGAGGCAAGGAGGAGTCTCGCTATGTAAAGATGGTTACCCATCCACGGACCAACCCCGGCAAGCGTAGCTTAACCTGATGGATCGACCTGTGCGGCTGTTATTACTTAGCCATGAGCTCCTCAGGCTAGGCAGAACATGATGATGTTCGGAATTTGTATCTTCTTCACAAAGTAAGGAAAAAGCCTCTCACAGAGAAGAGATGGTTAACAAACTTATTCGCGGAAACAATAGTAGACTTTGGACTGTTTCCACGTTAAATACCAAAACGTTAAAATTAAAAGCAGCGAGGCAATTGCGTAACACACTATCAATAGGATTTCATTTTGACAGTTCAACAACATTCATTGTGTTATTTACGTTGTCGAGCAGACAAATTTTTCGAAGATACTCGCATTATGAAGCAATGGATTTTAGCAGTTTCCTTCAAAATGATTTAGATTCCGATTGATAGTGTGTTTTGCAGTTAGGGTGCTGGTTTTCATCCGATTTCCAATTATTCAGTCTCCATGTTCCCTGTGAAACATTTCAGGGTTTATGCCACTGATTGCATCATCAACGTTTAACTTTATTTATTTATTTCATTTGGGAAAACAAACAGTAGTATACTAATCATAAACAGTGTTGTCTTAAAATTAGAACTTTACAAATATACTACCCACAACATTTTCCACAGATTACTGCATTATATAATAAAAACAAGCTATTAGCAAACGTGAACTGTAGCAGGGCTACCTTACTGAAAAAGAAGTTCTAAAAGATGTAACAAACAAATAAATTCATGCGTGATATACAATACAGGTCCCTAGCCTATTAATAATGATTGTGTGCCTATGGAGCCTACAGCCGATCCTTGAGAATCTTAACAATATTGGCTCAAATTGTATAGTAATTAGTTCACGTTTGATTCGCTTATAATTTCAAAAACCGAACATAAATATTTTTGGTTCAAAAACCTAATTCTGCATGATGAACATTACGGCCTCTAAGGTTGACAAGTAAGTATATTTACAACAGCTTTCTGATAATAATTCAAACAGAGGCAAGCTTAATATACGAGTATCATGCACAATATTCGACTTTCTACCAGGAAAAATATCGTATCCGAAAAACTGCAATATCACATTGACCCAGTATCGAGTCGAGCTAAACACTTACCACGTCACGGCTACCGGAGCGGTCAAAGGCAATTTTCTGCTCAATTTTGTTTGCGTCCAAATCACGGAAAACGTTCACGATGAAAAATATTGACTCTAATTATTTAGAAAGCGGTGTGACCTTTGACTTTTTTTTTAGTACGTTATTTTTATGTTCGTTGGTCTTATTTCACGATTATTATTGTCTGCGAATAAATGCAAAAGTTTGGATGGATAGATGGATGTTTGTTACTCAATCACAATCACCAGAACAACTGAACGGATCTGGATGAAATTTGGCACAGATATAGACTTTATTTGGAATAGCACATATTTTTTTTATCCCGGTAGTACTTTTCCGTGGGATAATTTCCGACTTCCACGCGGGCTATGCCGCTGGCAAGAGCTAGTATATTTGTATAAATAATTATAATGTTTATGTATGTATTGTAGGTATAATTTGGTACACCACTGACTTCTTGCAGTTTGTCTCACCTTCTCTCTTAATCTATTCAAAGGTTGTCTTTGCTTTTAGCGATAAGACCCTATGTAAAATTTCTACATATATATCTGTAATTTTTATGGTGTACTTATAAGAGGAAGTAAAGAGGATACTTTTCTATTGTATCAGTATAATAAATACCTACTATACGTATTTTTTCTGCGATGATATCTTACTTTGCCAACGAATAGAAAAATATTGACGAAGTGACCTTTGAGTTTCTCGGATATCTGGGATTTGATTGCGCAGCCTTAATTTGTGTGATCGCCAGTTGAATAGAGCTTATGAATAGTAGAGTGACTCCGAAGCAATTCAAGAGCATCTGAGCATATTAGGTTACAAACTTATAACTGTTTCGACACAGTTTTTACAGAAAAGAGTGATATTGAGCTACTTAATTTCGAAAGACCTTAATTGCTAATGAGGCGTATATGGACACTTATCTAATGCATAAGTGTTAACATTATAGCATTGCCATTATTATTATTTTTTTCTTTTTTTGTATATTATGTACGTTTTTCTTCTCTTGTTTTGTTTTTTTTTTTTCATTATTGGCATCTTGTTTTTATATTAATTTACTTTTGTGTTTTGTGCTATATGTTTTGCACCAAAAAATGTTTTATCTATCTATCTATCTATCTATTATACTAGCAGGGTACAAAGGCCGTACTAAACCGTGAAAAAAGGTAATGGATCCATCATGGTTCCACTGTGAGAGAGAGAGACGGAGCTATACTATATGACGTAATAGCACCATCCTTTTTTCTCAACAGAATCATGATGGATCCATGATCTTTTTTCAAGTCATAGAGCCAGAGCTATTCTGTGGAGCTGTGATGCAACCTATGCCCCACCTCTTATCCTGACCGCTGTGCCCTAAAAAATGCAGCCATAGTGACCTCTGCGCTGCCACCGACGACGATGCCGTGGTGTCGTGCCATCGATACGACGAAGAAGAAGAAGAACACTATCCCTAGGCACAGAATACACAATAGTACAGACGAACGCAAATCAAGCTACTACAATCTGTCAAATTTCTTTAATTGATTTTCATCTTTATCGCTGAAGCATTAGGTTCAAGGTTGATTGGGTAAATTTGACAGTTTCGGGTGTCCTGACCTGCTGGCGTCTGTACAAGTAAATTTTATTCATGCCATTTTAATGTTGAAACCTGAAGGGTTCCCGGCCACCGTAGGCGCGGGCTTGCGGACGACGAGTAATGGGTAGCTCGCCGTCCGGTAAGGACCAGGCCCGGGTCGACGGCGCGTTGCGTTCCACGCGCGCCTCAAAGAGATGTCAGCAGTGACGGGGTCCAATAGGGCCGAAGCCCGCGGGTAGTTCGAAAGGGTCGCGGGTAGTTCGAAAGAGATACCGTGGCCCTGGCACGGGCAACTGAAGGTACATGGGTGGGTTTTAGTCAGTAAAAGTCTGACACGCCCTCCCGCTTTGCCCGGAGCGGGAGAAGTCATTTGATGATTTCCCATCCACAAAAAAAAAAAGGGTCAAGGTAGAGTTAGACTATCTACTTGCGGATCAAATGTAAATTTCTTTAAAATATACGGCCTATAGGTATAGAACTACTATGTACTTGCCCTAACCCTTAACTAAAATGTCTCCTGGATCTGACAACCTTCATAATCTAGGCCTCGTTCATCAACGTCATCATCAGCCTTTTCCCAACTATGTTGGGGTCGGCTTCCAGTCTAACCGGATGCATCTGAATACCAGTATTCTACATGGAGCGACTGCCTATCTGACCTCTATAACCCAGTTACTGGGTAATACTATCGTATCGTACCCCTTGGTAAGACTGGTTTTCAGATTTTCGGGCTTTAGACGACCCGTAACAACTGGCAAAGATCCACGAATTACGGCCTTTCCGAGGCACGGAGTGGTCTGCATGTAAAGGTGGTCACTCATCCACGGACCATCTGCGGCAAGCGTAGCTGAATTTTTTGATCGACCCATGCGGCTGATATTACATATACCTACACTAGCCGCTCTAAAAAAAAACAAAAAAAATATATTTATCATAACTACATACTTACCCTACTGTCATTCAAGACTACTAAAACTGTTAAAAAAATGGTATATAACTCATTTTAATGTCGAGGCGCAACTAAAGATGTTCATTATAAAAACTTCGTCCTTTAAAAAGTCGCGTAAAAAAACTCCGACCTTCTGCGGCATTTTTATTAAAATTCTCGTTCAGAAAAGACTATGGGAAGATATATCTTTCGACTTTTTTAAGGGATCCCTTGAAATGTTGGAATAATGTGGAAACGGTATTTAATAAAAGCCGTAACCCTCGATTGCAGAGCAACTGCAAAATAGGATGGAACAAAATTTAGTCCGAGATTGGAAAGCGGAATAGGGTTTAAATTAGTCACTGCCCTATTTTGTGCAAAGTTTAAATATGGTTGAAAATTGGGGACGGAAAATGGTATTTGGTTATTTTCTTATGTTATCGCCTCGCTTGCATAAAGGTACCTACTCGTTACTTCCTAATTATTAATCTTGGGAGCAGTGGGTCAATTGGCTAACACAAACCTTTTTTAGTTAAAATAGTGTCTTGTCTTCTTCTTTCAAACTCATAATTCGAAAGAAATTGACAATACACTATTTTGACTAAATTAGGTCTATAAAGCGATTTAGTTTTTTATGATTATTTAAAATTTATGTAACTTATTGTAACTTCTAACAATGTTAGCTGACGTTCGCACGGACGTAAAAATATCGCGGCGGGATTTTATCGCGCACTGGATTTTCAAGTCTCAGTGTTGAGCCGAGCACTGAGAATTCAATCTAACAACAACAGAGTGCATCTTAGCGCGTCGAAAAAATACACTGTTGGATTTTCAACTCTCGACGCTAAGCAGTGTTGAAAATCTAGTGCGCGAAAAAAAATCGCCGCGATATTTTTACGTTCGTGCATACATCGGTTTAATATTACGTAGAAGTAAAGATGAAAGGTACAGACGCCAGCAGGTCAAGCTACCCGAAACCGTAAAATTTTTCCAATCAACCTTGCTTTAGCGATAAAGATGAAAATCTATTAAAGAAATTTGACAGATTGTAGTAGCTCAATGTGCTGACGTCTGTACAATTTCACACCATGTGTATGATAACAATTTGACAGTGACAGCGCAGTAAGGGCACTTTGGAATTCATTGTGTTCTTATATGTATCAAGACTGGTGTTCATCCTTCCTTCTGTGTACATATTATGAAGGAAGAGGCTTTACAGCCAGTTACAAGCTGACAGAAACAAACAACCGTAAAAACGTAAATGATCAAGAAGTTATCGTTTTGTTTCATGAACGCTTAATTTTTGAATAAGTCTTTATTAACACTTCTCCTAATACTTGAACCTAACCGTAACTTAAACCATTTTTTTAGGTAAATTAATATAAAATTAACTTTTGCAAAAGAAGTAAAATACATTTAATTATGATCTCTTTATTACACTTCAGAGAATAATAAATTTATATTAGAAGGTCGTAAAAACTTGTAAACTATAATTTAAAAAGTATACAGACTCATAAAAAACTAATTTTAGGGGTACTTTCTTACTGCAATGCTGTAACCTATAAATAAATTAAAATACTGAGCTTCAGCAGAATCTCCTTACGGGTAGTCAGAATCCCGAAAGTCTAACAACCAGAGTTACCTAGAGGTATCGTGTTACCCAGTAACTGGGTTGTGGAGGTCAAATAGGCATTCGCTCCATGTAAAATATTAGTACTTTGGCAACATCTACATACCTAGTTAAACTGAAAACCGGTTCTAATGTAAGTATATCGTAAGGTTATTTTATCTATAATTCCTTAAACTTTTCGAGAATATTGAAAATTACAATCAACAGATGTTTTATCTTATTAGATCCTCGGTCTACTGACAAATGGCTTCCTGTGGTAATTATTATCATGTACCTATATGTTTGAATCTTAATTTACGAAAGCATAATGAAAAATTCCAACAGTGAAAAATAATTTAGCCTATTAACTATTAGAAATTTATTTTTAGACCGTCAACAGAATCCTCCAAAAAAACCTTCCAATTTTTATAATAGCGACAGCATTACTTACGTACAAACTAAAAGAAAATTTCTGCGTCTTTGCAGTATCATCTCACACAGTTATTTATCAATATCGGCCACAACTACCATCCCTAACATTAATGGAGCCAGTCACATTGGCGTTACGCGCGCGCGCGCGTTGGCGTTGGCGTCACGTTGGTGTTGGCGTTGGCGTTGGCGTTATTGGCGTTGGCGTTGGCGTTGCGTTATTGGCGTTGGTGTACATTTAACACGTATATATCACCTTTATCACGTTTGCTTTGAAAGGTTTTTAATAGTGAAACAATTTTCCTTATACAGGAGTAATTATTTTAATCACCGTTATCCTCTTCAGGGGTCATTGTACTTATCATTATGAACAACTTTTACTATGGGACCAAACCTGAAATCGCGAAAAAAATGCTGTTTCCTACATTTTGACGAGTTATGCGAACATAAATGCAGGGAACAGCTGATTTTTTTTCGGGAGTAAAATAGGATATGAAAGTTTGTATGAAAAATCGTCACTTTTGTAGTTTAAACAATGAAAATTTGTATTTAGCATTTTAGTTAAAAATTAAAAACCATATGTTTCAGCGTTTTTGGAAAATCATCCCCCAAAGGAGGAAAATAGGGGGTGAAAGTTGAGAAAGGAAAAAAATTACTTAAGCCATCGCCAAAGGCTCTTTAGTCATTCAGAGAAATAACTTGACTAAATTGATAGAATAACTTGACTAAATTCCGTAGATACCTGTAATTATTTAGGTACCAACTTGCCAAATTACCAAAAAAAATATAAATCCTCTTTATTTAGAATAAAGAGAATTAATATTTTCACGTTGCCACGTTGTTGTACAGTTGCCTTCGGCATGCAAGTTGGTAATGTTCCGTTCCGATAAATATTCCGTTACTATTGTTAGGTTTTTGGGATTTTTTATTCTCAAGCAATCATATATCAATCCGCGCACCTCTCCTCGGATATATAGAGGGTAAATTTTTCTAGTGGGCGTGGATGGCCAAATTCGTAGACGCCTTTGAGTACTTTTCGCTATTCCTCATAAGGAATAGCGAAAAGTACTCAAAGGCGTCTCAGGCTTGATTTTGATGAAGACTAAAACATCATTGCATTTTTGAAAAATCAATATTTCTAGCCAGGAATCGAACCCGTTGATTTTGAAAAAAAATCACACACTGTATTATTACACCATTCGATAGTGTCGCTAATAAAGATCGAATTCTGGGAAGTAATGACACACGGGCAAACTAAAGGAAAGAGCTCATTTTTAACAAAATACTTTTTCTTTTTTTCTTATGTTACCTACCTAATAAACCTTACTGATTACCTAATTGTTCAAAATGATGACAAGGGTTGTACTGCTGCTGATGTGTGTTGGTTTTTGTTGTTGGGTTGGCTTGCATTACAATATACCTCATAGTTTCGAATTTGGCCATCCACGCTCACTTGAAAAATTCAGCCTGTATAAGCAGTGCCAGAAGACATTGTTTATCTGGATTACATAGAGTACTTTTAATATCAGTAGTAAGTTCCCGTGGGATATTTTCTAATGCGGGTGAAGCCGCGCGCATAAGCTAGTAGTTAATAGTCTTAAATCGCCAATCCGCCTTTAGCAAGCGTGGTGATCAATACACTTACCTTCTCTGTTTGAGAAGAGGCCTTTGCCCTGCAGAGAGACAATAATAGGGCTAATATTTTTTTTTAATTTAATTTATACATATGGGCAGTTTTTTGTATGAGATCCAAGCACAAAAAGGCCTATGAAAGTTCAAGAATACATAACGATTTTACTAATGATGGATAAATATACTTATCGGTATCCGTATACTTAATGATACTTAGTCTTTAACCTAAAAGTACTTGTAGGGAAATTAATTGTTTATCAAAATAACTACCAACTGAAATTATCCGTACATATTGTTATTTTTTGTCAGCTGTTCTATTAAGTGGCTTGTAGACGGCAAATTGACGTAGTGTATCGATTAGATAAACAATAGACATACATATAAACAGACTGTACACACGGCTACATATCAAGCTATAAATTTCCAGTATAAGCTGATCTCGCATTGTATAGGATGTCCGTACAATGAGAGGTTTGCATAGACTGAAAATGAATTATAGCTTGATATGTAACCGTGTGTACCTAATACATTGGCTTAAAAAACTGTACTCTCAACTCTATAGGTATTTCGAATTAAATAGTTAATTTCTGGAAATAGGTCACCTCATAAATTATATAGAAAGGTACCTGACGATGTAAGGATAGAACATGCCGTATTGCCGAGCGCCTTACAACGTACAATACATTCCTAATTAATGTGAACCCGCCATAAAATGACCCTTTAACCAAAAACCTATACTTATTCTGACGTACGTGAGGTAATTCCTTAATAGAGCCCCTAAGTTGGGGCATTTTACGGTCTACAGGGCTATTTTGTAGAAACTATTTGTTAAACGCTATCGTTAAAAGGAGCTCGTTTACTTACATTTTATATATTCTGATAAACGATAGTCTATGCTAATTTTTTTTATCGATTTGAAGCGTTTACTGATATTTCTTAAGAGCTGTTTTAAAAAACCAGTCAGCAAGAAAATTGAACATTTATTTTAGAACCGGATATAAGTTGCTAATATCCGTATTAAAGGGAAGCTAACCCTAAAATAGTTACAAAAAGGCTATGCGGGTGTTAGCAACGAAGCATGAGGTCCTAGCCATTATTTTTTACCTAACTTTACTTCTGACTGACTTCGTTTTTAACTTGCTTCGCCAGAAAAGCCAGGAATACACAAACATGCCTGTTACTTGCACAGAAGTATGCAAGCTACTTGCGTGCCATTGTGCCCTAAGTATTTCTGAACACTAAGATTCTCGTAGGTACTCAAAAAACGTTCAAGTTGAAGTCACGCTCTCATTCTCAGTGACAATCAATGTCAAAACTTGTCAAAATTGTAAATTATAGGTTTTTTGTCAGATTGAGATGAGATTTGAACGTTAAAGTTTTTAAAAATACAGGAATTGCTCCTCAGAATGCTGATAACATGGGTATTGCCGATGACTTGCATACTTTTTGGCAAGTTTCTGGCATACGTATTTTTACGGCAACTTTTCTACATGCAAGAGAGAGATTATTGATGAAACTTTCAAGTCATAATCAGCCTTTAATGTTCCCACTGCTGGGACACAGGCCTCCTCTCAGTGAGAGGGACTGGGCCGTAATCCACCACGCGGGTCCAGTGCGGGTTGGTGGATATCACATGTCAGCAAATTTTTGGTTCTAGGACATGCCGGTTTCCTCACGATGTTTTCCTTCACCATGTTTGAAATAATATGAATTGTTTTACATTTAATATGTAAGTATTGAAGTAATAATGTGTTATTGTGCAAACAGTATTTAAAATAAACTCAGATTGTTTATCTTAAAATTAATTGTAATGTAATTATTTACGACTTAGTAGGTAGATAATAATTGTAGTGTACAATCAATGTTTTTATTCAAGGTTATTTATTTTATGTTATAACCTAAAAGTAGGTATACCTATATACTGTTTCAAATTATCGTTATCATCATTTCCATGCAATCGCCTGCAGCATTAAAAATATATTTTTCACTGTAAAAATCATGCACCAAAAAAGTTTACGTAACTTCAAAACTTACCTTAAACTTTGAAAAACTTTTTTCAAACACCAAACACGTAATTACAAACCACTTTGAACTTTAAACCACGAACAACTTTCAAAGTACTTTACTTTAATCGAAGTATTTTTTTATTAGTATTTACTTAACATACAGTCCACGGAACGTGCGAACCAAGCCACGCCGAACGCTAAACTGAAGCCGCGATCCTAAAGACCAATTTAGCTGGAGCTCCGAACTTACTCTATGCATCTCTGCATTACCCTCTGACTTTAGTACAAAAGGGAGTGGAGGAGGTCTTCCTAAACTGGTCAAAGCCCTTTGCAGGTTACGGTAATTGAATTTCAATTTACGATACTAAGTAAATATTGTTTGGAATTATGTCTAGGGCCTGTACACACGTCATCGTAAATATTGTTTTGAATTTGATTTCTTGAGTACGTATTAGTAGTAGTGGCAGTAGGTAGAGCTTGTGGCTAAGTAATAATAGCCTCAAGGGTCGATCCATCAGTTTAAGCTACGCTTACTGCGGTTGGTCCGTGGATGGGTGACTATGTTTACCGAGACCCCTCCGTTTCTTGGAAAGTACATTAAGCCGTTCGTCCCAGCTGTCATTCATTTTGTTGTCATCTTTGATAGTCGCTACGAGGGTTATCGTGGAAAATAATCCAGTACCAAACTGGATTGTGAAGGTCAGATCAGCAGTCGCTCTATGTAAAATACTAGTTTCAGATGCATCCGGTTAGACTGGAAGCCGACCCAACATAGTTGGGAAAATTCTAGGCAGCTGGTAACGATTGAAATAGGTAATATTAATTTGTTTTATTCAGTTACAAAACAAGAAACACTTGACACTTATTGATACAGATAGATCAGATAAAATGTATACAATGAAAATTGTTCAGAAAAATATTTATAGATGGCTCAAAATAACTTTCGAATTATTCGAAACTTTGGACGCTCAGATTTTTCCCGTTTTCATGTTTTATATAACCTACGTTGTTGTTAACGTTTTTTAACCTATGTTTTATCTTTATACGCAAGCCTTCCAACGATGAAAAATTGTTGGGATTTCATCATGAAAAAATTATAAAAACTTTTTTACAAAAAAATACAACCGGCTTCCAAAAACAACACTACAAAGTGAAAAATAAGTTTAATTTCGGAAGTCGGTGTCTAGTTATATGAATTTTCGTTTTATAACTGTGATGTATACCCTCTCGAATAAAACAAAAAAAATCCAAATCAGTCCAGCCATTTTCGAGTAATCGGGGAACATACATAAAAAAAAAAAAGGTTCCGACGAATTGAGAACCTCCTCCTTTTTGAAATCGGTTAAAAATAACTTTCGAATTATTCGAAACTTCGGACGCTCAGATTTTTCCCGTTTTCATGTTTTATGTAACCTACGTTGTTGTTAACGTTTTTTAACCTACGTTTTATCTTTATACGCAAGCCTTCCAACGATGACAAATTGTTGGGATTTCATAATGAAAAAATTAAAATGAGAATTAATTTGAGGGCAATATTATATACAACGGTTTTCTTCTTATTACGTAGACTTTTTTGCGCTCGAGGATGTGCATCTTTTTCATGCATATGAGTGAACTCGAACTGCAAGATTAATATTGGCTGTCTAGTGTCACTCGTTCATTTTCGAAACGACATTTCCTGTGTCGCTAATCGTACTCATTCTCACATATGAATATTTTTCGCAACTTTCTTTTTATACAAATCTCTTGTGTGCTGCTGATCAATAGATGCCAAACCCATATCAAGTCCACTCTATTTCTGTAGCTATTATTATGCAGGTAACATGATAATAGGTTGTGTTGTAAGCAACCGTCAACGTTTTACTCTACGACAGCCAATTTCCTCTCTTTCGCCTTTTGCTGCATGTGGATCAGGCACCTGTGCCACCGCCAGCGATTATCGAGAAGCGAGTAGAGCTAGCAACTAGAAACGTGTTGGCGAGCAACGAGTAGTGAGTGCGCGACGGAGACGAGCAATTATCCGCCGTATTTTTATCTCACGAAGCGACACGCATTTTACTTGTGTTTACCGAGTGTACAAACACGCTGTGAGTGTGTGCATGAACACGAGTAACGTCAGCACATAATAAACACACACGCACTCACTTCCGACTTCGCCATTGTCTGGGACGGTACCGACAGCTCTTGCGCTTACACACACATTCACAGCGTGTTTGTTGTAATCACACTTAGTAAACTTAAGTAAAACGCGTGTCACTTCGTGAGATAAAAATACTGTATGTGTATGTACCAAGCGCGAGTCTCTCTTTGATAGCTTTTGTCGCTGCGACAAACTAGTGTAGAGAGAGTTCTCGCTGGCAGTGTGAACAGTCAGCGAACATCTATTAATATATATGTCGAATCCTCTACATAGGATCGTGATTAGATATAGTATTTGCTATAGCTATTGATGTGCGCACAGAATTGGGATAAACGAGAAAAATAGTTCCTTTAACTTCCACACAGTTTATTGTTACAGAGTCAATTACTGATAGTACTGTACTCAGAACTTATAAAGAAACACTAGCAGTTCCTAAACTACGATTGCGTCTCAATAATAACCGACTCCACAGTCGACATACCGACACCATACTCTACGAGCGCCAACAAGACGCTTGTGTTTTGATTATGAAGTGCATACATCATCACAGGATCCGACATATGTACCTATGTTTTTCCTTATACGGGATCTACAATCTTTTTAACCGACTTCAAAAAGGAGGAGGTTCTCAATTCGTCGGAACCTTTTGTTTTTATTATAATTATTTTTTATGTATGTTCCCCGATTACTCGAAGATGGCTGGACCGATTTGGATGTTTTTTCATCACAGTTGGTCCCATATAAAATTGATTAACTTTGCTTGGGTAGTTTTTGAGTTAGCTTCAATAATACATATTTTTACCCCACTTTTATATGGATGATGTTCTAGTTTGTTTTGCAGATAGCGGTATTAGAATTTGTGTGGGGTAGGTACCTACACAACTAAAAAGTGAAAACTAAAAACTTTTTTACAAAAAAATACAACCGACTTCCAAAAACAACACTACAAAGTGAAAAATAACTTTAATTTCGGAAGTCGGTGGCAAAAACCGAAAATACATTTAACTAGACACCGACTTCCGAAATTAAAGTTATTTTTCACTTTGTAGTGTTGTTTTTGGAAGTCGGTTGTATTTTTTTGTAAACAAGTTTTTTATACACACGGCTACATATCAAGCTATACATTTCCAGTATAAACTGACACGCTGATTGTATGAAAATCCTACTATAACATTATACAATTCTGTCAAGAAAGTACCGGGAAAATATCAATAATACACAAAATAATTATTAAAAGTTATTCATCCAAAGTTATTTTATCGCCTTCAAAGTATGCTCCTTTAAAACTGATACACTTACGCCAACGTCAAACGTCAACGTCCAATCATCAAAACATTTTTTAGACGCTGTTTGTGGAGTTAAGTTCTCGCCGCGAATTCTTCTTTGTGTTCTACCGAATGAAAACGGGTGCCATGTTGTGCTAATTTGAGTTTAGGAAAAAGAAAGAAGTCGGCTGGAGCCATATTTGGTGAATAAGGTGGCTGCTCCATGATATTTGTTGAGTTTTTTGTCAAAAATTCGTTCACTATGATGGCTTTGTGCGAAAGCGCATTATCGTGGTACCAAATCCAAGAATTTTCTTTCCACAAATCTGGCTTTTTTCGTCAAATTTGCTCTCTTAAACGCCGTATAACGCTCAAATAATATTGTTTATTTTAGTGTTTGACCTTCATGCAAGAATTCAATACACACGAGTGCACAACACCGCGATAGGCAAAGAAAACGGTCAACATGACTTTGACTTTTGATCGACTTTGGTGTGGTTTTTTCGGTTTCGGTTCATTTGGAAGGCGCCGCTCCGAAGCTTGTTGACTGGTTTGCATATCAAACTCGTAAACCCACGTCTCGTCACCAGTAACATTGCATTTCATGAATGTTGGGTCGGGATTGACTCGTTCTAGCGTGTCCTCAGCGACTCTTAAGCGATTGAGTTTTTGGGGAAAATTCAGGTCTTTTGGGACTAGCCGAGCGGCAACATGCTTCATACCCAAGTGATTATTTAAAATGGTACGGATCGACTCGTGAAACATAGAAAGTTCAGCGGCTATCTCTCTCAAACTTGAATGAGGATTTTCAGTCACTATTCAAGGCCGTCAACGCCCAAAGTGAAGGCACTTTTGCGATGTTAACTTCAGTTGAAGACGTTGACGGCCTACCAGAGCGAGGCAAATCTTCCATCACATCTCGACCGCTTTTGAACGCTTTGTACAACTCATAAGCACGTGTTTTTGATAAAGTCGATTCACCGTAAGTTCTGTAACATCTTTAGGGACTCTAAACACGAAATTCCATTGGCGATGCAAAATTTAAGAAAAACTCTTTGTTCGATGTTTTTGTTCATTATGAAATTCGCAAAATACACTAGATATAATCTAACTAAAAAAAAGTAATTAAAAAAACTAAAAAACCCGACTGCAGTAAAAAACTGAAAAGCTAAAAACAAGCCCATTTTAAATTAAATAAAAGTTGGAAGCAGGCGGGACCCATCTGAGTTAGAAAATATAAAAATGGAATGGGTCCCGCCTGCTTCCAACTTTTATTTAATTTAAAATGGGCTTGTTTTTAACCGACTTCAAAAAGGAGGAGGTTCTCAATTCGTCGGAACCTTTTTTTTTTTATTATTATTTTTATTTTTTTTATGTATGTTCCCCGATTACTCGAAGATGGCTGGACCGATTTGGATTTTTTTTGTTTTATTCGAGAGGGCATCACAGTTGGTCCCATATAAAATTGATTAACTTTGCTTCGGTAGTTTTTGAGTTAGCTTCAATAATACGTATTTTTTCCATGACTTTTATATGGATGATGTTCTAGTTTGTTTTGCAGATAGTGGTATTAGAACTTGTGTGGGGTAGGTACACAACTAAAAAGTGAAAAATAAAAACTTTTTTACAAAAAAATACAACCGACTTCCAAAAACAACACTTCAAAGTGAAAAATAACTTTAATTTCGGAAGTCGGTGGCAAAAAACGAAAATACATTTAACTAGACACCGACTTCCGAAATTAAAGTTATTTTTCACTTTGTAGTGTTGTTTTTGGAAATCAGTTGTATTTTTTTGTAAAAAAGTTTTTTTAGCTTTTCAGTTTTTACTGCAGTCGGGTTTTCTAGTTTTTTTAATTACTTTTTTTTATTTCCAGCTTTTTAGTTTACAAATGTGAAAGATTTCGCAGACGATTTAGTTCTTACAAGGAGTTTTGGTCGTGAGAGTAATTTTTAGGGTTCCGTACCTCAAAAGGAAAAATCTGTCTGTCTGTCTGTCTGTCTGTCCGTCTGTCACAGCCAATTTGCTCCGAATCTAATGGAGCGATTAAGTTGAAATTTGGTACACATATGAATTTCTGTGACCCAAACACGGACAAGTAAAGTAAATAAATTAATTTTGAATATAGAGGTCACTTTTGGGGGGCAAATAAGAAAATTAAAAAAAAAAGTTTTGCAAACTACACCATGTGGCAAGTCAAATGAAAGGGCTTACTATAAGAATCTCAAATACATTTATTTTATAATTTTAAAATAAATAGTTTTAAAGTTATTTAAGAAAATAGATGAAAATTGATCATTCCCACCCCCTTATCTCCGAAACTACTGAGCCTAAAATTTTGAAAAAAATACAGAAAATAGATCTCTACCTGTAGATTACAGGAAAACCTATAAGAAGTCTGTGGTCTTAAAATAATATGGTAAATCTATCAGTATTGTGAGTACAAACTTACATTTACAGTTGGAATGTATGGGAGAACATGTTTTTCAACTACAATATTAAGTTTGTTCTTAAGATAAATTCATCCCAACTACGAAACCCTTCATTGTGCGTGGTCCGACACGCACTTGGCCGGTTTTTTGGATCAAGTGCACAAAAATAGTCAAGCCTTTCTTTTTCTGTGTTTTTTACGACTTGTCACTTTGAATTACTTTTAACCATATAAGTTGCATATATTTTCGTAATAACCTTTTAAAACCCTTCATTTTGATATCCCACTCGATGGAAGAAAAAAAAATTCGATCTCCACAATATAGCACCCTAAATCCGCCAATTTACTTTGTTTTGGATTTTAATGTAGCCAGTGATACTCGCGCTACCAAGACAAATCTAAAGACGTATAATTTATCCAAATCCGTTCATTTGTTTAGGAGTTACGAGGGAATAAAGAAACGGACATACATACATACATACAGACTTACATACATACAGGTCAAACACATAACCATCCTTTTGGGCTTCGCCGCAGTCGGGTAAAAACAGCACAGTATGTAATCTTAATAACAGCGTAACTCCAACTCCGCGCCAAAATGGAAAACAATTCTGCCAATCTAACAACAAAAAAAAACTAAAAATTTAATTTGAAACCATAAATAACATCCCTTCCCGATACTTTTTTTGGCAGAATAAATGTGAAAGTTTGTATGTCTGTTACTCAACCACGCAAAAACGGCTGAACGGATTTGGCACATAGATAGTTTATAATCTGGATTAACACATAGGATAGTTTTAATCTCGGTCAACGCGGCTTATATATTCCGAAATCAGCTTAAATCCTGGAAATGTATAGCTTAATATATGTAGCCGTGTGTACGTTTCTTGAGCGAGAAAATCGTTGATGGCTAGTCGCTTCTTCGTCAGCGGTGGGACAAGTAAGTGCCTTTAAGTGGGATAGTAGAACACGTGACCAGAAAAGGTATATTGTGGTTGGATGTGACTTGAAACGTAGCGAATAACTTATTGTTGCAGAGTTTTATTTGTTTTCCGTTTTTTAAAGTGCCTAATGAAATTAATCAGAAGAAAATTATATAACGTAATTTAACTTAAAAAGAATGCCAAGCCTACCAAGCAAGAATACCTTTGGACTATTCATTGAAAGAAAGAAAGAAAGAACAGCATCAGCCAGCTTATGATGAACATTCTGTAGCTTATTTATTACTAGCTTTTCCCCGCGGCTTCACGCGCGGCTTGTAAAATATCGGCTACCTATACTTCATCATCTCATTCTCCTGCCCTTATCCCAATCTATTTGGGGTCGGCGCAACATGTCCTTTTTTTCCATACTTCTCTATTATTCGTCATCTCGGTAGTGACCCCCTTTCTAGCCATGTCATCTTTCACACAATCCATCCATCGTTTCTTTGGTCTTCCCCTACCCTTCACCCCAAAACCCAAAACTTTCCTTACGACATTTTCGGCTACCTATACTTACTACCGGAAATTCCTGCTTTTCAGGACTTCTCTTTTTATTTATGTAGATAGATTTAAGTAATTAAATCATGGATGTAAATAGATTTTAAGGCAAGGATTATGCCGTCCAGTTAATAATATTGATGAATTAAACCGCTTTAGGATGTCACGCTTGGCAGCATCCCTAATAAATCCTAGATTGGACAATAATATTAAAAATATTACTTTTGTAACACCCAGGCAGGCATATAATAAGTTGGGGGATTACATCGCTGATAAAAATGCTTGGCTTAATCAACCTCAACTATTGAATTAACATTTGAAAATATCTTTGCATAGTTTAAACTCAATCTCCTTTGTATTATACAGGGTGGCAGGGACATCGACGCACAAACTGTAACTATGAATTATTTTGAATAATTATTCAAAATAATTAATTCTTAATCCATTGAGTTTCAATAGCATTGGCTTGGCTCACATTGGCTGTGCTAACCAAAACAGAACACCAAATCTCCAGAGCACTGTTAAAGTTTAATTAATCAATTTAATTGAACTGAATTGAATTTTGTTCATACGATTGGCAATACTCAAGATTCCTAGAGTTATTAGAAATAGAGGTACCTTTAATTAACGATTAAATAAATTTGCCGTTGGTCTAGTGATCGCAAGCGCTACTGCTGAGCATGGGGTCCTGGGTTCGATGAACAGGTCGTGCAAAGTGTTATTGAGTTTTTCCATCTGGAATTCCTCAGTAGCAGCCCGGAGTCTGGATTTGTGCCCGGTTGATGGCAATAGGCTCGCCCCCTATTACATGGGACTTAAACATAATTGGTAAAATGTGTGAGTGCTAGCCGCTCACACGAGCGCGGTGTGAATCGGGTACGTGGAGTCATTTTACCTAATATTGTACGTGGTGTGAGTTCTATGCCAAGAAAATATTTTTTTATTATTACTTAATAGTGATGGAACAACGTTAATAATAATAAAATATTTTCTTGGTATAGAACTCACACCACGTACAATATTAGGTAAAATGACTCCACGGACGTTATTAATTCATGTATTTCCACTGTTTTGCTTGTATCATTTGCATTGTTACTTAACAATTTCTTAGAGCCAAACCCAAATAATGTGCAAAATCAAGTTTTATTGGCAGCTAGCGACCCACCCCTGCATCGCACGGTTTTTACGACTTGACAAAGCATAAAAGATATTTCTTTATTAATGTATTTTGTACATAAACCTTCCGGAATAAATTCTCTAAATAATAGTGTAAACCGCATCAAAATCCTTTGCGCAGTTTAGAAGAACAACGCGGTCACACAGATAGTCACGGAATGCGAAATTAATTTATAATAATTATCTACAGAAGTGACATTAGACTCCCGCTGTCGTGTCAGTCTACGTTACCAACCATACCAACTTAACAATGAACATTTCTGAAATGACGTTCACTAGGTGGCAGCACTGTGACATCAGTTCCGGACTCCTGTCAAATGTGTCAAAGCGAATAAATTTTCTTAAGTCGTGGCTGAATGATGAACAAATGAATGAAAGGAATGATGAACGTCATCATATATATTTCATGATATTTTATATTCGTTGTCGAAATGGAAGACTACATGTCAAAGTTGCGCCAAGTGGCAGCGTGAGTTTTCATGAAAACCCTCATTGGTGATATTGTATTACAGTGTAAGGGAATAGAATATAATAGAATACCCTTTCATAAGTTATTTTTTTTTTAAATTATGCTTTTGACCACCTTCTGCAAATATGAGAGGTTTATATGTAGATCACGGTAAGTAAAAAATAAATAAAAAATTATAGTTTAAAAAACTAAAAAACACGCTTATTAAAGCGTGTTTTTTAGTAGACCTAAAAAGTAAAACATTAATTCATCAATGTAAGAATAAAGTGATTAACGAAAAAATTGATGTCATTGTAAAAAAAAGCGTGGGGTGCTTTCGAATTACAGAGTTAGTGTAAGAATGTCATACAAAGCACCCCACACTTTTTTTTACAATGACATCAATTTTCTCGTTAATCACTTTATTCTTACATTGTTGAATTAATTTTTTACTTTTTAGGTCAGCTTAATGGTATTTAAGCGTGTTTTTTTAGTTTTTTAAACTATAATTTATTTATCAATTTTTTTGAGATAAATCATTAATCCTGTTGATCCTGATCAGAATAATGGGGAATTTTTTTTAAATTATTGTATTGTCATCGGGCCCTGATTAATGTGCAAAATTTCGAATTAATCTGGCCATTTAAAGTGGGTAAAAATCGACTTCAAAGATTCCGTTACATACAAATATACATACAGGTGAAGCTAATAAAAGCGTGTTAAAAAGCCTTTGATATGTAAAAACTTCTTGTTGTAAGAAATGCACTTCAATAGGAGAGGCTGCCTTTTCAGTGTCTAAAGTCCGTATTACAGAACGTCACTCAATACTTAAGCATTACTTAAAACTAGATTCAAGCCATTTGATTGGTTGAAAACAGTTTTAAACTAGATTTAAACAAAGATCAGTGCTTGAGTTTCCCTCTGTAATACGGAACTAAAACCCTTCCAAAACCTTACAATGCTGCGGGTATGATTTACAAGAAGGTTACTAGCCATTTTCTCCGAACCGTACTACAAGAACATGGCTCAGGCTAATCACATTATAATAAACTAACATGGTCCATGTTCACGCTACATTGCCCAAAGTTACTTTAACATTACCTGTATTGGACCACGTCCAAACCATTTTGGAGTACACCTGTTTAGTGTACAGTCAACAAAAGAGATATCTAGGCAGGGTATACTGCCGCCGGGGTCGCGGGTAGTTCGAAAGAGATACCGTGGCCCTGGCACGGGCAGCTGAAGGAACATGGGTGGGTTTTAGTCAGTAAAAGTCTGACACGCCCTCCCGCTCTGCCCAGATCGGGAGAAGTCATTTGATGATTTCCCATCCACAAAAAAAAAAAAAAGGCAGGGTATACTAACATATTTGTATGTGAATTGCTTCATGTTCAATTTCGTGAAAATATACAATTTTGTGCTGGTGTGTTACAATGTATAGGAGTATTGCAAAAACAAAGTAATATATATAAAATTGAACATGAAGCAATTCACATACAAATATATTATTAGTATACCCTGCCTAGATATCTCTTTTGTTGACTGTACCTACAAGATATCTATTGCTTATTCAAACCACGATTTACCTACCTTTTTTTTTGTGGATGGAAAATCAACAAATGACTTCTCCCGCTCTGGGCGGAGCGGGAGGACGTGTCAGACTTTTACTGACTAAATCCCACTCCTGTTCCTTCAGTTCCCCGTGCCAGGGCCACGGTATCTCTTTCGAACTACCCGCGACCCCGGCTTGTTTATCTGTCTGGCATCGTTGACTGACTGGACAGGTCCATTCAAATTTGTATGACTCTTTCCTCAAAAGACTATTTCAGACGCTAATCTACATGGTCCTCACATGATCAGGTCATTTGAGGAGCATGTAGAATAATGTTTCGCAATTTCTTCTCAGGAGTAGTCAGATAGGAAATGTCGACTCCATCTAGCTAATTAAAAAATAATAATAATATAAAGAGTAAAAGTGATTCCAATATCCTATTTACAGATTAAACAATTTCATTTCATTTCGTGATTCCCAAACAATACGGAACAAATACAGGAAATCATGTTTGATACATGTTTTACGAGTAGGTACAATATTATTTACCTACTTGATTATCTCTAGCAAACGCTCAGGAAATGATCTCAATATTAAACTGAGATTGATACAAAGCTATTACGACAAAAAGTTTTAGGCTTTAAAACCTTTTCGTGACGTCACACGTTTCCAAATCCAAAGTAATCTTTCTTACTTCCACATCTTCAACAACGAATCGTCTACAAACACCAAACAATTCTCCCTCACATTACATTCACTAAATAATAATAAATATAACAAATGTGCTTCCTTCCTACGCCTAAAACTCGTCCATACGACACCCATATGTCGTCTTCCTAGCGCAGTTCACTCAAACATCTAATTTCCGCACTCCAATCTGGAGCTCTTATTTATGTACAGTCAACAAAAAAGATATCTAGGCAGGGTATACTAACATATTTGTATGTGAATTGCTTCATGCTCAATTTCGTGATAATATACAATTTCGTTTTGGTGTGTTACAATGTAGGAGTATTGCAAAAACAAAGTAATATTATATATATAAAATTGAACATGAAGAAATTCACATACAAATATGTTACTCTACCCTGCCTAGATATCTCTTTTGTTGCCTGTACATAAAGCTTAGGCTGACATTAGACGATTTACTTTTGTTTATTTATTTTATGTCTTTCTTTCGACGTCTGAACACAAAAATGAACCAAAAGTGCCGAATGAATTCATTAGTGAACCAGTCCAAAGATGATGGATTTCGGCATTTGGCATCTTTCACTCGCACTGTGAATGATCAAAATATGAAACGTCTTTTTTCACTTTATAGTTACTCGGATTAGGCCATTTTTTCTCGCGTCCTCCGACGGCATCATTTAGACATACCGGTCGTAACAAAAAAACAGACGAACGTTCATTTTTATGTCATTTAGCCTGTATCTTGTAGGTAAATTTGGAATGAAAAAAGTTAAGGGAAGATGCCGGATATGCTGGATACATACATGCCGGTCAAAATCATAACCCTCCTTTTTGCTTCGCCACAGTCGAGTAATAAAAATGAACACTCACTCGAATGAACAACATTCACCTGATGCGTCTGATATGAGCCTTATGAACAGTCCCAGGAGTATTTCTAGAATGTTCTTTGCTAATAAACTCCGGAGTGCCAGTATTTACGGCCGTTCTATACCTAGTACCTAGTGTTAAAGTTGCGGGAAGGAAAATTGTGATTTGGATGGTAATAAGTTTGTGATCTCGTTTGGACGAGAATTTTCGGTATGAGGTGGCCTTTGGTTGCATTTTTTTTGGATGTCATCATTCTCCTGCCCTTATCCCAATTTATTCGAGGTCGGCAACATGTCTGTTTCTTCCATACTTCTTTATTAGTCGTCATCTTAGGTAACTACCATTTCTAGCCATTTCATCTGGATGTGTGTGCTTAAAATTTTTGCTAAGGTCTATATTTCAGTAGATTGGGCCATTGTATGTACGACGTACACACTACGTGTTGGTAATTAATTTACTGATTAGACTTAAGACTTCGTTACTTCAAGCCATTAATGTTAGTCGGTTTTTGCAGAGATGTATCTTTTTTTTTTTTTTTGTCATAGTGGTGTGTTTTTAAGCTACGTCATTAATAAGCCTGTTTTTTTGTGAATACCTACTTCTTCCTCCCTCTGGCGTAAAACCTCATTATTAATTATCGTCGTTATTCCTCCTCATTATTAAATTGAAGACAAAACTTGAAACGAACAAAAAAGACTCGGGAATTCTTTTAATTTTCCCTAAACTTTTACGGTATCAGTTACTCCAAGATCCCTCTTTGCCTTGAAAATTTCAGGATGCATAAAATGCTACATTATACTCTGGGGACCAGCCCCAAATTGTGGTGAGAGAAAATGAGGTCAAGTTTTTATTTCGGTGATGAAATTGCATACTTAATGTTGTACATTACTTTTTTATTACATTGGTTTACTGGCCGAAGGGCCTTACCACATCTCCGCCGCGAAACCGCGAAACAGCGAAACCACATCATGCGAGTCAGTTGAATTTTGAATTACTGCGGTTTCACGGCAGAGGTGTGCTAAGGGCCGAAATATTTACGAATTCATGCCGGGTTCCTATATCAAACTGGCCGCTATTGGTTAAAAGCAACACTTCTCTTTAACGTAGCAAAGGGGGCACTTTGTTCCTTTAATAACATTTGCGAATTCTATGAAAAGTGTCTAACTTACATTGTGCATCTTTTGATGAAGATCCTAAATCAATAAATAAAATAAAAACAAAAGTTCCGTTCTGCAGTTTCTACCTACCCTCATGGGAAGAAGGCGCGAGTTTATATTTGTACGTATGTACGTTACGTTATGGTTACGTAAGAAAAAAACTTGAATAAATAATACGTTGTTACTGAGAATTTCAGAAAAGAAATGAAATGATCTTTCTCCCACAGGTATTGTGAAAATCGGCCAAGGGGTAATGACAGCCATCTTTTATTTATATTCAGTTCCGCCTGTTCCCATCAGTCCATTAAATCTTGAAGAAGTTACTATCCTCTAGCCAATGATAGAATCTGAGCCCTATCTGCAGTCGAAGATTTTTTTTTAATCCTGACAGTGTGATCCATATTTTTTAATCCATTATGAAACAGAGTACGTCATCTACTTTGCTTACTATTATTCTAAAGGACACACAACACAAGATAAACTACTTATAACAGTATCATAATATTTCGAGCCGAGCAAGATACATTTGCATCTACAGGGTGTCTCGTAATTGTGGATAACCTTCATATTTTCAGACATGTTCCATTTTGTTAGCCACTGAAACGACCATTGCACGAAAGTGAGCCCGAACGAAAACCCAGGATTGTCCGAGTGGACGAAAGTGAGCCTGAACGGACAATGACAGCGCGCGCGTTATTTTTTTATTTTTTGTAATTTTGTGTGTGGACCCACCCTTTGCGTTCTAGTTCTTTGGAAAGGTGGTTAGGTACGGTATATTTTTGCCAAAAGCCGTGAGGTTGTATCGGCATTACGAACAAAGTTGTCTATGGTTGAAAATCAGTTTGCGGAACGAGAGGCGCGCGCGGGGGGCGTTTGTTTACCGAGATTATTGTTCGTATTTCAAAACTGGAAGAACAAAGGTAAATATTATGATGTCATTATTTAATCGGTGAGAAAAGGATTTAAAAAAAATTGCTCATCAGTAGCAAATATATTTGAATTCTTTGCTCATCCCACGGGAACTCTACATTTTTTCGGGATATAAAGTGACCTATGTATTAATCTAGGGTGTCGGCTACTTCCAAACCAAATTTCATCAAAATTGGTCGAGCCGTTTGAGTTTGGTTTGAAAGAGTAGCAAATATATTTGAATTCCTTGCTCATCCCACGGGAACACTACATTTTTTCGGGATATAAAGTGGCCTATGTGTTAATCCAGGGTCTCAGCTACTTCCACACCAAATTTCATCAAAATCTGTCCCGCAGTTTGAGTTTGAAAGAGTAGAAAATACATTAATTTGAATACCTTGCTCATCACACGGGAACACTACATTTTCTCTGGATATAAAGTGGCCTATATGTTAATCCAGGGTTTCAGCTACTTCCACACGAAATTTCATCAAAATTGTTTGAGCCATTTGAGTTTGAGAGAGTAGCAAATATAGGAATTTGAAGTCTTTGCTCATCCCACGGGAACACTACATTTTTTCGGGATAAAAAGTAGCCTATGTGTTAATCCAGGGTATAAGCTGTCTACTTACTAAATTTCATCTAAATCGGTCCAGCCGTTTGAGCGTGAAGAAGTAACAAACATACACACACACACTCACAAACTTTCGCCTTTATAATATTAGTGTGATAGTGTGAAGTGTGATAGAGTGATGACCGTTCTAAAAAAACAAAAAAAAAATTATATCCCAAGTGAACCTACCTATGATACGATTTTTTAGAAAAAAAAAAAACTGTGCTATTTCCAGTCACACTATTTACTGCATCTCTGTCGGCATAGTCAACGCACAATATTATAACAACAAATAACCGATATAATTCATTCATTTGTGGTCGTGGAAAATGTAAAAAAGGTTAGTATTTTTTTCTAAAAAATCATAGGTAAGTACTACTTAGGATATACTTTTTTTTGTACTTTTTTTAGAACGGCCCTAAGGTCTTCACTAATTACGGGACATCTTGTATGTATACTGACGTTTTGACGAGTTTGATGTAGATAAACGAATACATTTATCTGAACAGCTGATTTTTTTATCACGATTTCAGGTTTGGTCCCATAGTAAAAGTTGATCATAATGATGAGTACAATGACCCCTTAAGAGATTGTTGGTGTTTTACCAATAAACCCTGTATAGTGCGTCAGGTGACTTCAAAATAAGATTCAGACATTTCGAGTATTCAAATTCAAATTGATTATTGGCACAATTAGCATATTATAAACTAAGACATGTTTGGAGCCTCCCTATAAGCAAAAAATGCCTGTATTAGGAGACTCCGCTCTTCCATAACATTGCACTATTATACATTATACTAACTGTGTGCTAGTAATAAAATATTTGGTGAAAATATAAAAAATTAAATTAAATTGATAAATTAAATTAATGACTAACAATAAATAACACAATTTATTGTTGTTGTATGTGGAATAATGTGTGGTGTGGTGTAGTGTAGTGTGTTGTGTGTGGTGTAGCGTAGTGTGGTGTGTGTGGGGTAGTGTAGTGTGGTGTGTGTGGTGTGGTGTGTGTGTGTGGTGTATTAGATTATGGTATATTATATGTGATGAGTTTCGGCTACTAACCGTGTTCCAGCAGTGCCTCGGTTTCCTCGTAGGTAAGTGGTTTTATCCAGTCTATTATACTTTTTTTTACAGTCTCGGTAATGTAAGTAAGGCCTTAGTCGTATTGCTGTCTAGAAATATAATAATTTAACTTTTAAGAACAAATTATAACATCACGCCTTGTTTCCCCGAAGGGTTGGGCAGAGGTGTACTTGTAGTACCTACCTACCACATTTCGCCAGGTATGTTTAAGTACCATGTAATAGAGCGAGCCTATTGCCATCAACCGGGCACATGTCCGAACTCCGGGCTGCTGCTGTGATTATATTATATTTAACTAGCTGCGCCCTGCGATTTCACGCGCGTAGACCGGTTTAAAAGTAACCTATGTGTTAATCCAGGGTGTCAGCTACCTCCGTACCGAATTCTATCAAAATTGGACCAGCCGTTTGAGCCTGAAGAAGTAACAAACACACACACACACACTCACAAACTTTTGCCTTTATAATATTAGTGTGATTATTATATAACAACTAGACGACTTTCTCCGTGTGTCTACAACTTAAATCAGCAATAATTTACTGTCACACGTAATCACCGATGGTCTGCATAAGGCCTTACCCGCAGTTTAGCTAACCGTAGCGAGACTAACGATGTTTCGAGGGGCTACGACCCCGGGTCACAGAGGTTTGATCCCCTCAAAAATTTGTTAAAATGAAAATTAGAGTATTCAACTAACCTTAAATTTTTGAAGAATGGGAGTTGTTACGATATGCAGAGTGGTTATTAATAATTTAAAGCTATTAAAATAATACATAAACTATTAGTTTATTATTTATTATGGAACCCTGGGGTCCCGGACCTTTGGAAGGCGTACGAAGGGCCGAAGCCAACTTGCAGAGGCCCCTTAACCCACGATTATCCCTGTTTGCTCTATGCAAGTGCACCCAAGGACAACCCCCGGTTAGTACGAGACTTTTGCAGAACAAGGAAACAAAACATATTTTGACCATTTCAGACACCCATCTACATGATCTTCACATCATCTGACCAAGATTATGTCTGAACTTTTAAAGAGACTGTGACCTCTGAGTTATTTCGGTCTCTGTCCTCAGAGTAGTCAGATAGAAAACACCGACATCATCTAGTTTTTAAAAATATGATTGACTTGTACAAGTGTGTAAACAAACCTACTTGCAGAAATGAAATGGGTTTGGGTGGCTATAGTGGATTGATTACCTAGAACTATGGAGGTTAGTTTATTTATTATTAGTAGGTTATTATTTTTTCATATAAGGGACATGTGTCTGCTCTTTTAATTTATTAAAATCTTACTAGGTCATATCTGGGTAATCATACTGTAGAATATTCGCCTTTTCCTTGAATATATCAGAAGACGTCTATTCCAAAGTCAATAAAAAAAATATTTAATCAATTATTTCCTCTTTCTTGTGTGGTTAGTGACTAACCTGGTGTCAGAGTTGTATGCCGCCCGTGGGCATCTGACTAGGCTTCACATGCCGTCGAGAAAATACCTGTCACACCAATAATAATCGATTACACGATGTATTTAATAAATACAAATCATATAACTGCAAAACACAGGTTCAGAGGATGTTAAAAAAAGTTCATGAGATACACTGTATTACAACCATGTCAGGTGTGAAAATATACATATAAGGAACATTATGACATTATTTCATTGAAAATATACATACACTCGAATCACTCGAGAGCCATGAATTAGAGTCACATAAAGATACCCACCTGAAAGTTTCGGAAACTAACATGCTAGCTTAACGAAATAAATTGTGTTTGTTAGACAATTAAATGTTCTGAATGTTACCTCAAGATACGAACTATGACTAGGTACATTTCCAATCCCTTAAATCTCTTAAAATGGGGTAGGTACCCACACATTTTAAAATATTATTTTAAAATTTTCAATTTTTTTTTCGATATTTCAAAAACGCTGAACCGCATATTTCTTTATTTCCTACCAAAAGCATAAATTTGAATTTTCATATCCCTAACTTAAGAAATGCTGTGTTTCCCATACAAACTTTCATCCCCTCTAGCACCCGGTGTAGGATTCTTTTTGAGAAAAAATGTAGCCTATGTCCTTCCCCAGAATGCCATTTAAACACAATTTATTTCATTGAGCCTAGCATTCTTAGTTTCCGACACTTTCAGGTATCGTTATGTGACCCTAATTCATTGCTCTCGAGTGTAGATAGTCAATTTCGTTACAGATTAATTAAATCTGAACTAATTACATTACAACTGACAGTAATGTCAAGCAAATTAATAATGTCATAGTAATTATAATTATTATCATATATATTGAATTATTGTTTAGAACTATTATTGAGGAGGAGCTCGTGGCTAAGAAATAACAGCCTCACGGATCGATCCATCAGATTAAGCTACGCTTGCCGGGGTCGGTCCGTGGATGGGTGACCATCTTTACATACCGAGACTCCTGCGTGCCTCGGAAAGCATGTTAAGCCGTTGGTCCCGGCTGTCATTCGTGGATCTTAGACAGTCGTTATGGGTCGTCAGAAGCCCGAAAGTCTGACAACCAAGGGGTATCTTATAAACAAAAAAAAATATTGGTCTTACCAAGCGGTATTGTATTACCCAGTTGATGGGTTGTGGAGGTCAGATAGGCAGTCGCTCCGTGTAAAATACTGGTATTGAGCTGCATCCGGTTAGACTGGAAGCCGACCCCAACATAGTTGGGAAAAGGGTAGGCAGATTGATATTGAATTAATGTACAATTAAAATGTAATTCAATTTGTAGGTAGTGTAGCGTAAAAAATGAAACGCAGTGTTTCTGCCACAATACGAGTAAAACGTAATTTTTTTTTTTTTTTTTTAAATCGAAAAAAAAAACAATTTAAAAAAAAATTAAAGACAACAATTTAAAAAATAAAAAGGATTACATACCGAGTTTTAATGGACAATACATTTTAAAATCTTACGAGATAGAAATTTAAATTTGAATTTGAAGGTAACTTAAACCAAAAATAGAATGTCGACCTAAACCGGAAGAATTGCAATTCCCTGGTAGGATAGACTTAAGATAAAATGTTAAGTTACACGCACAATATAAAAACTAAGCTCGTGAAGTTTAATTTATCATAAGTTAATACGAAACGCGAAAAAAGAAAATTTTAGAAATTTAATCGAATTTTGTTATCTGTCAGTCCTGGAGATCCGTGATGCACGATGGTGGAACTTCTCCTGCCGTAAGGATGCGATGGATGTGTTTTTGGAATATACAGAATTCTTCAGTTGAGGGTTTAGCCCCCAAGGGAAAACCAGAGCTATCTGGCTTGGTGTACTCTATTAAAAGAAATGGAATTTTAAAGTACCAAGAAAAAATAACTCTGATAAAATAGGAATCGGTAAGAACAAAAAAAACATACCAATATCGCTATGCGTGATCAAATAGGTTTCGTCTCTCTTTAAATTGAGGTACCTCCCTCCATAGGGAAAAAATCTACAGAAGAAAAAAAAATTAAAAATACCATAATTATGACCAACAAACTATAGAATCCCAGAAAAAAACATTAAATACCTACGAATATGAAGCAATACGAACCTTATATAACAAATAAAACTGAACGTGCAGCCTCCAGTCCAACCAGATACAAGGGACAACGAGAAATCTCACTTGGGCCACCGGCTCAGAGATAAAAAGATTTTAAAATCCAATTTACTTAGGGCACTCTGCCTAGTATCGAAAAATTCATGTACCTACATTAACGAGTTTTGTTTTATTTTGAATTTAGTATGCTCTAAAATTAACTGTAAAAGTTACATAACCCAATAACTTCGGATTTCTTAGAAATTAACAAAAACATGTTTTGATCATGAACCTACTCGGGCTCATAACTAGGTAGTAGCCAGATTATTCTGGGTGGGGTATAAGCTACGCTTGTACCAATGTGCAATGTGTGTGTGTGTGTGTGGTGTTGTTGTATCAATGGATGGGTGACCATTTTCTTATCGAGACCCTTTCTCGGAGTGCATGTAAAGCCGTCGGCCCTGTATGTAATACTCTCAGGTCGTGTCAGATTGCCGTCCCATCTGACAATCACAGTAAGAAATAGAAGTATAGTCACAGATTAATACGGATGGGACACTGCGCAAAATCATTTAAATACAAAGCGCCTCTTACGACACAATAAAGTGCAATTCAGGTCGCACAACGCTTATGACCTACAGTTATATTCAACTACAAGTTGCCTCTCTTTCTATCGCGTAACTCTTATACCTTCTGACCTACTGAATTAGCCCCGTGGACGGGTCCCGCCGCGTACTTGTAGCTTCATACCTAAACTGCGGAGTGTCCATCCGTCGACCTGCTGTCAGTTTTCTAAAGTTATAATTTCACAATAAAATAGTTTTAATTTTGTTGAGCATTTATCCATTTTGTTGAGCATTTATCCATTCTGGCAGGTATTTCGAATTTTTTGGTAGTAAAATAGGTACTTTTCTGGTAGGCGTTTAAACACAAGCCAAATGAAATCTTTCATAATTTCTTTTACATTCAGGTACACAAAATATGATTTGTAACAACGAATTTCGTACTAAATCATACGAAGATGGATGTAAACTCGTACCAAGTCCTCTGAATCTCGTACATGTACGAGAAACATGGTACGGATGGCAACACTCTGCGATTGTCGAACCTGTCATGTCGTTTCGTTTCGTTGTTACAAAAAAAAAGTTATCTAAAACAATAATATTTCATAGCATTCAAGTAATTTACAAAATGTTTTTTATTATGATTCTGATTATTATTATATTACCCAGGTTTTTCCGACCAGTTTAGAAGTCATCCGCCCATCTATCTCGCTGCACCAATTTGACTGTCCATCCATTTAGATCCATCTTGCCAACGGGGTTTCTATGCTCCTGTGTGCCTTCCGAGTCGCAATTAAATAAGGCATCTACTTCACTTTACTACAGAATGTCCTTTGTTTGTAGTGGAACGAATGTTACAGACTAGGTTTTTGTAAAGGACTATACTACTCGTAAATGTAGTCTAGATATGATGTATTCTATGATAGACTATACTAAGTGTAGGTAAGTTTTACCATGCAGGAAAATATTCCAATATTCCTGGACTCCATAGTCTGAAGTCTCAAATACGCAACAAATAAGTTTGGGATGCTCATTGCTCATTTTTTCTCAATAAAATCCATTTTTAACTGATTTCAAAAAAGGAGGAGGTTATAATGTTTGTCTGTATGTATTTTTTATTTTTATGTAGGTATGTTCATCGAGGTTTGCGTCAATTGTGGACCGATTTTGAAAAATATTTTTTCATTTGGTAAAAGAAAAATTTTCTTATAAATTATATTCACTTTGCTTGGGTAGTTTTTGAGTTAGTTTCGATAATACTCGTACGTATTAAATCCACTTTGTGTATCGTGGTGATGTTATAATAATTCATGTAACTGACGTTTACATAGCAGGTAGTGGTATACGAATTTATATATAACTAAAAACTAACATAACCATAACTAAAAAGTGAAAGATATACAATATTTTTACAAAAAAAAAAAAAAAAAACAACCGATTTATAATAAAACGCTGCAAAGTGAAAAATAACTTTAATTTCGGTGATCGGTGGCAGTCGATTAAAAAATAAAATACAGATCCAAAGACACCAACTTCCAAAATTAGAGTTATTTTTTTGTGTTTTTTTTTTTGTAAGTCGGGTGTTTTTGTTTATAAAAAAGTTTTTTTAATAACTACTATTTTCATATTAGGCTGATAATCAGCGTCAAAATTACACAAGAAGATCCCCCAAAATGGCCGCCCTTCATCAATTCAACTTTTTTTTTTCAATTACCAATAAAAGGTACATGCCGATATTATTAGAATACTTTTCCCAGCATTCCAATGATGAACTTTTTTGATTTATTGATTGCATTTGGCATATCAACATTCAAACTTCGAACAAATACTGTAATTAGTTTTGTGAGTTGGCAATCAAGAGTTCTCCTGATCAATTAGCAGATGAGTTCCAAATGAGCTTAGTCTGTTTTACCTACTCTAATTATCCCATGTCAGGGGAGAGATGTTACAGCCTTTCCACGTACAGCTAAAGTTATAGGTACTAGAAGGGTTGACGTAGCACTTATCTCATTAACTTAGAATATTAGGTTCTATATTTTAGGCTCCTCAGTCTTCTAATTGGTAGGGAAGGCCAGACGGCTTTTGAGCAAGCATATTCAGCACGAAAACTTGGTAGCTGAGTAGGTGGGGTGTGATGAGAGAACGCCGAAAATGTATTTGAATAGTTTCAGTTAGTTTCGCTTTCAGATTTTAAAAATGGTAAAAAATAACGGAATTTTCTGTGTCGTTGATTTTCATCTCATCGTACGGGGCATCACTCAAAACGTCTTAAATAGGCATATCTGACGAGGATATTGTGGGCTTTTACTAAATCGGACGACTCCGAAAAATTCCATTTTATTTTATTATTTTTTTTATATCTGTCTTTAAGGCAAATGATTGCACAGCGTACCATCTAGGCGAATCCATTTAATGTATTGACAAAAGATCCGTGAACTTCATTAATTGGTAGATAATTTATATAATTTAAAATTGCAATTTTTTTTTAATATTCATTGTATCTTGGTACACATTAAATATTATGCTATGTTAATAGGTCTTTACCTATGAAATTGCCGTTTTGTATGAAAAAATTTAAACGAATTTTTTTCATGCATTTTTTATTTGTATTAATCGAAGTAATCACCCATGCAATCAATGCATCTTTGCCAATGCAGTGGCTGTTTATTGATGCCCTTCTTAAAGAAATCAGCTGGACGGGAGGCAACAAATTCTTCAAAGGCATTTTGTACTGCCTCTCGGGTATTGAATTTTTTTCCCGCCAAGAAGTTATCCAAATTCTGGAAAAAGTAGTAGTCTGTAGGCGCAAGGTCTGGTGAGTAGGGCGGATGACGGAGAGCTTCCATCCCCAGTTCTTGCAACTTGGAGACCGTCTGCTGTGCAGTATGAGGTCGCGCGTTGTCGTGCAGGAGCAGCGGAGACGAGCGATTGACCAATGCTGGTTGGAGATGTGCCAGCTTCTCCATCATTGTGTTCAGTTCTTCACAGTACACATCTGAAGTAATGCTCACCCCGTTTGGTAAGAAGCTGTGATGAATCACACCGGCGCTAGACCACCAAACAGTGACCATCACTTTTCTAGGGGTAAGTTTTCGTTTAGGGCATTGTTTAGGTGCTGAACCAGGATCCAACCAACTTGATGAGCGCTTGCGGTTATCAAACAGAATCCATTTTTCATCGCAGGTAACAATTCGGTTCAAAATTCCTTCATTTGTGTGTCTGTTGAGCAGTGCAAGGCACGTCTCGACGCGTACTTCGCGCTGGCGATCATTGAGTTCGTGAGGCACCCATTTGTCAAGCTTTTTTACCTTGCCAATTTGACGCAAATGGACCAATATTGTTTTGACGGTAACGTCGAAAGCTGCTGCTAATTCAGCCGTAGATTGTGTATCATCAGCTTCCGCAATCGCCTTTAATTCGTCATTGTCGACCAAAGTCTTCGGACGACCGCGAGGTTCATTTTTCAGGTCGAAATTTCCAGAACGGAAGCGAGCAAACCAATAACAAGTGGTGCGTTGGTTTGTAGTGTTAGCTCCGTAAACGTCGTTGATGTTGCGTGCCGCTTGTGCCGCGTTGCTGCCACGACGGTACTCATATTCCATAATTACTCGAATTTTTAACGTGTCCATGATAACGAAAAAGATTGAAATGCAATGAAAATGTAACACTAATCAATAAACAAATGACTACTTTTGGAAAAAAAAATCCATGTTTTTAAAATAAAATTAATTTGAAATTAGAATTCTTAGCCAAACAAAAATTATTTTGATTTGAAATGGCCAGTACTGCAGAACGGCAATTTCATAGGTAAAGACCTAATATTTAGAAGAAATAAATTTATATGAGAGCCTTTCGATCGATACAGTAAAATTACAGGTTTTTTTTTCACATTTAGCGGATTCAATTCCCGGTTCAGACAGGCGATTATTTAAAATTCTTTGAATGCAATTTGTATTGTTTTTAAAATAAAAATGAAGTCTTTATTCAGTAAATTTTTCTATCTCGGTATTAAAGGTTCTTTCCCTCCATGTGGCAAAGTCGTGGGACGCCTTGGTGTACGTTCGCACGGACGTAAAAAATCGCGGCGGGATAAAATCGAGTGGCGCTTTTGGAATAGAACAAACAGAAAGCTGTACATCTGTTCACACGACCGCGATTTTTCCCCAGCGCGATTTATAATCGCGCGGTGTTCGATTTTCAACGCTCGGCGTTGAGCGTTGAATGAATGCGACATACGAAGTTCTGTACTTGCGTTCCCACGGACGCGAAATAATCGCGCGCGTTGCTTAGTACGGTGAGCCGGCTCGTAGAGTGTGGACGGGCTACATGCTCAAGGCCGTGGCGCACAGCGATGCTGAGGCGAAGAACGCAGTAAATAAACCACATGACTGATTATTCCTTTACCGACGTAATGAAAGTAATTTATTTGGTTAGTTATCGGACTTCATTGGACGATATCGGTTAAAGTAGCGTAGGTAGGTACGCAGTATACGCACTCACTTTATTTTACAATTAAGGATATTTTTAGCCCGTTGTTTTTATTTTATTATTTTTCTCCGATGTTTCCAATTCCAATATTATGTACCTATAATATAGAATCCTAAAACAGTTCTGTACATGTATATGGGTGGAGTTTATCATAAAGAAAGTAAGTAAAACTAAACGGCTTTAATTTGGGAAAATACAGTCTACTATATCAGTCTGCCTAGCCTTTTCAAACTATGTTGGGTTCGGCTTCCAGTCTAACCGGATGCAGCTGAATACCAATATTTTACATGGAGCGACTGCTTATCTGACCTCCACACCCCATTAACTGGGTAATACATACCCCTTGGTAAGACTGGTTGGCAGACTTTCGGGCTTCTATTGATCCGTAACGACTGTCAGCTTGCCAGCAAATATCCACGAATGACAGCCGGGACCAACGGCTTAACGTGCTTTCCGAGGTACGGAGGAAAAAAAAAATGGTCACCCATCCACGCACCGACCCCAGCAAGCGTAACCTGATGGATCGACCCGTGCAGCTGTTATTACTTAGCCGCGAGCTTCTCATAAATACAGTACCTATACTATTATATGCTATTTAATTGATAATTATTAAAAAAATTAAGGATCATTATTTCCTTGAATCATTGGTAAAATTAGCCTTTTAAATAAGTAGTACCTATATAAAAATTCAAGGGATGCATCCCAAATTTTATTTGGTTCTGTTGTGGTCTCCTAGCCTCACAAATAGCTGCCGCTAATAATTTTACGGAACCCATCGTACGTCCGCACTGTACGAAGAATCAGTTCGAAGTGGATTTTTAACGCTCGTTCGTACACTCTGTTGAAGGTGGGAAAAAACCGCGCTAGGCGTTTTTATTCCACCACGATTTTATTACGTCCGTAGGAACGGGGTCTACTTACCAAAGCAGCATAGTGCTGCACTGAAAAATAAAACACTCCACAAAATAAGGATGCCACATAACATCAACGTAAAAGCGTCACTCTTTAGTCTAAATAAAAACGTATATAAAAGGTGAAGTAAGTTTCACGGCTCGTTTACCTGTGCGAAAGAGATGCACGATGCAGTGTGGCGAGCGACGGCCAGTAATTAAAGTAATGGCTTCGAGTAGGGTTGCCAGCTGTCAGAATTCTAGCTAGGCGAGGGAAATACTGGGCATTAGGCACGTGTCGTGAGAAGCGAGTAGAGCTAGCAACTATAAACTAGCTGTCGAGCAACGAGCAGCGAGTATGTGACGGCAACGAACGATTACTCGCTGGTACGATTACTCGAGTGCGAGCGAGTGTTCTGCCCGCCAAGAGTTGCTGAGGGAGTTGATGGGGGTGGGGGGTATTGCTGGGGGAGGGGGGCTTTTTGATAGCTCTTGTACTGCGACAAACGATTTTTTTTATGTATGACATCTCGCAGGTCAACCTAGGAGGTTGTCGGCTGCTTAGCCGGACTTTCTTGTGGGTACCTAAATAAATTAAGGTTTCCAGCCAGGGCATAAAACTTATAAACTAAGCGACTACTCGCTAAGGGGTACGGGGCCTCGGATTAGGCCACCGCTGGGGAGAGGACAGCAGAGGACAGGCTGGATCGGATTATTATTTTGTTTATTAATTTTTTTCCTTATAAAATATATTTTTAAATATTTCATAAAAAATATATAATAAAACATTTAAAAATATAAAAAATAGTGGTCCATCGGTGTCGGGAGCTACCGGTGGTTAGGGCTGCAGAGACAGGAACCTACTCACGATGCGACTCGTATCGAGGAGAACTGCCTTCTGAATCTGGCCCTTGATCCAATCGCCTAATGAGAGCCTCGAGTGATGTTGGTCGAGGCTTTCAGCCATCAGGCCATTGGCCGTTACTACAATCGGCACAATGACAGCCAAGCTCACATTCCACATGTCAAAAACCTCGTGTGCTGAGTCTGGATTATTATTATTAGGGGATGAATTTAAAGATACAGGCTCAGAGGCGCGGGCTGGCTCGAGCAAGGGTCGGGGCGCTTTGACAAACGAGTTAGCGATCAACTATTAATTAATATATGCATCTCTTTTACTTACACGGAACCTATAATCTTGTGTACGTTTCTTGAGCAATAAAAATGTTAACAGCTTCTCGCTTCCTCGTCGGCAGTGGGACAGGTATCTTAAGGTCCCATCGGCCTATTTGAGTTGCTCTATTATTGTAATGTGTTCTTGATGCTTCATCTCTCTCTCCAAGTGTTTTCGAAGATCTAAGTTTGCAGTAGCAGAGAACATCAAAAGCATTCAGAAGGTAATATCAAAACGTCTGGCTAAATGAAGTGCCTCGTACATTTTAGCCACACTCGTTTAAAGAGCAGCTATGGTCTGTTTTTTAATCTCGGAGACTAATTTGACATTTCAAATCTTATGTGTCATTTTTTCATTTCATAGTTTGACATTTTCACCTGTCAAATTAGTCTCACAGATTAAAAAACAGACTTTAGTTGGTAAATTTTCTGAATTAGGTATTCACTTTTGTGCTAGGAATTGTTAGTAATATTACTTAAGTGATAATCACTGTGTGATTAATAATTTTATTTTTATTTATTACTATTGTATTTGAAATGTTTTTAATGCTTCAGTAGTGTGTTAACCCTACGCATTCACATTTACGTTTCAATGGATGTGGCAGTATCCGTATTGAGTATGAAGAATTTTATCCGTTTCATTAATTAATGATGTGTCGATGTGCAGTGGGGATTATTGGCGACAGATAAAGGCCAGTTGGATAGGTGGGAGAGGATGTTTTATGCAGATTTTTATACTGACAAGGAGCTTCATAGGTGGGTCGTTCTTCTTTTCTACCGACAACACCTTCGTCACAGTGGACGTCTTTTCTACCGATAACACCTCCATTACACTCTTGAATATCGGACCCCAGTGGTCCTCTCGGCTCCCGACGTTATTTTGACTGTTTTTGTATTCATAAACTGTATCAAGGATAATCAATTTCAATGTGGTACTTAGCTTATTTCATTACGATTCCAACGACAGTTTAATATACAGCTCTCATACAAAACTTTATAGATATCGTCTACCGCGCGAGACCACCCAGAAATACTCTCACACAAAAACCCACAAACACAAAATGGCCGTCACATTGAATAGGATAGTCACAATTATTTTGTAAAAAGCAGTAATAATAAAACCGGAAGAGATTAAGATTATTTAAATGGTTGTTTAAAAAAAAATATTGTAAAACTGAATATTTGGAAGAAAAACGATTTTTATCGGAGAGGACATGTCATTGTCGATGAAAAAGAAGAACGACCCCCGTATATAAAGTTATAATAATTAAGTTGGTTGGATAGTTGTCCAGGTAGTCCACAGTTCTTTTTTCCTTTCAAGTTTGCATGCTACACAAATTATAATTAATTCGGTCATAGTTAATGACAAAGAGTGTGTTAAGTGAAGTCCGAAAATTAAAAAAAAAAAGTAAAAAGTTTATTTGTCACAAATGAGAGCATTCACAAGAATTTGGTACATCATAGATACATTTTTCATTTATTTTTGCTTTAGTTACTGATATTGATACCCAAACTAAGTCAGGGTTTGTATTTTGGAAATCAATCTTCAAACGTGAGCATTACAGGGAGATTGTGTCAACGTGAATGTCGTGACGTAAATTATTGCTATTATGTATAGCATATTAGTTTGTTAATTGTATATCTATGAATCGTCGTAGCCAAGATAATGTACAAATAAATAAAAAGTCGTAGAACGTGGTGTTTTTATTAGATTGTATAGGTACTTTACTTGCGAACAATATTCGTATAACAGTTCCTAGCTATAACTTTTCAAACATCACGCGCAAAACTTCAGTATTTTTTACCTTATTTACTAGCAACATTTATAAAAGTGTTCATCAATCAACATTTTGTGAAATGAGCAAAACTCGAAAAGGTTCGCCCTTCTTTGTTTATGCTTAGTTGTCTGTTTCTTTCAAAGTTTCTATTAATAAACAAAACAGGGACCGTATTTTTTCGCATTATGTTGCTATAAGTGAAGAGCATAACTTTCATTGCTTTTATGAGTGTTTTGGCGCCGGTGAATATGCAATTTTTAACGTTATTGCAGGTCGGGGTACACACCTTTCTTCAGGCGTTCTGCTAGTTTGTCATCTAGGTATAGATATCACACTAATATTATATAAGCGAAAGTTTGTGAGAGAGAAATTGTTTGTGTGTGTGTGTGTGTGTGTGTGTGTGTGTGTGTGTGTGTGTGTGTTTGTGTGTGTGTTTGTATGTTTGTTACTTCTTCACGCTCAAACGGCTTGACCGATCCGAATGAAATTTGATATGTAGATAGCTTATACCCTGGATTAACACATATGCTACCTTTTATCCCGGTCTACGGGGATGAAACCGCGGGGCGCAGCTATTATAAATACGAAAGTGATTCGAGTTTATTTGTTACGCTTTCACGCGAAAACGGCTGAACGGATTTGGATGAAATTTGGCACATAGGCAGACCATGATCTGGATTAGGACATAGGATACTTTTTATCTCGGTAGTACGTTCCCGTGTGAAAAAATGTGCTCTTTACCAGCGCATCAGCTTGCATCGCTCTAAAAAGTACTAATGACTAGTTCCAAGCTCTAACCTAAATTGATCCAACAGGGACTTAAACATAACTTGCGAAATGTGGGTGTACTATTAGATGCAACTCTGCCTTACCCTTCGGGGATGTTCCTGACGTCACATCGGGCCACACACCACACCGCGAGCGCGGGCTTCCCCCGCCTCCACTCGCTTGCCGACACCTTGAGCGTGCGCACACATATCGGTCGTCTATTGAAATCAGTATACAGAAATACAGTCATCATCATCTGAGTCAAGTGTTTTATTAAATAGTCAAGACCACCAGCAGCACATCTGGAGCTTGATATTCACCAGGGGATTTCAGACGTGATGTTATGTTATGATTTAACAGCATATTTTTATCTAAATTTCAGCATGATTATTCCCCCATAAACCCTGGGTAGAATATTGTTCATCATTGTGTAAAGATTTAAAAGCTGCGAATATTATTTAATCACGTTTTTATATAGCGTTGTCTACTTAAAACATTACATAGCTGCGTTAAACTTAATTATATTTTTATATTCTTCAGCAAGTATGCTTTTTCAAAAATGTCACATATAACTCCAAAGCCTACAAACATATTCTATTTAAACTATCCAGGCTGCAAGTTTGCAAGCCTGTCCATTTTGCTATTTTAGCCCAGTTTCCGCGGCCGTCACTAACGACCACTGAGCACGCTCCACAACGTTCCACTGCGTTACCCTTATTGCAGCACTTGGTCTGTTTTTCAAACTAAATGGACTGGTATTAAGATCGTGTTTTTTGTTCGTTAGACCATTATGTAGTGCATTTTCTGAGAGAAAATTGAGAGGTGAAAATGTGGGGTTGCAATCTCTTTAAGTTCTTGAGACTAATTCGAAGTAAAACAACAGTTTTATGTTTTATTTTCAACTAAAATTACTATATGATTTCCAATCAGTGCAATTTCCAACACAAATAAACTCCACCTCGACTCGGTCCAACCGACCGGCCCGACCGGACCGAGCGGAGTCGGGCGGTCGGTCTCCGACTTGGGACAAAATATAATGAACATATACAGGATTATTGATAATATATCGGCAATCCATTCAGGGGATATAAGAGAGGTCATATGCAACCAAATTACCCCGTATGACTCATATGCAAATGTCAACCATTTTTTTTTAGATATCGACTATTTTAGTCAAAAACCCTGCTCAAAATTATGAAAATTACAACGATTTGTAGCTCTGATTTAAAAACCAATTAGTGGTAGTTGTCATGTTACGGTTGATTATTATGTATTAAAGTTGTTGTTTTCAAGCAGATAATAATAATAAAAAAAATATTTCATGCATTATTTTTTGTTTATAAATTTTCAAAGTTGATTGTGTACCTACCGCAGATATCTTCAAAAAATATAAAATGTCAAATTACTTGAATTTAACTTAATGGTTGACATTTGCATAGAGGTCATGAGGGGTTATTTGGTTGCAAATGACCCTTGATGGATTGCCGACATATTAATCTGTATATTTGGAAAAGAAATCTTTATTGTGGAAAAAATTCAGAAGAGCGCTTTTTTCCAAATGATTCTATTTTGATGCACGAAACCCAGGTGAAAGTAAGTTTATATACTTACCCACTTATCGTAAAGGTTATTGTATAATTTAAATACTCGTACACAAACTAATGATGTCATGTATTTGTTGAAAGAATGTTCCTTCAATACGTTTTCCAGCTAATTGCTAATTTAAAACAAATTATTTTACTCTTCACAGATCTTAACAAACACTTATCTAATTACAATAACTTAACACTTCAGTCTTCGTGAAGCAACGCATAGCTACTCGTTATGAAGTTAAAATAACATTGTAACAATAACGTTATAGATCTCCTTATCTCATGTTTCGTAACGTTATTGTTAAAACTTTTTAACGTTTGCCTCTACTTTTCATTTCAAGTTATGGGACAACTTGTTGGCTGAGTGTTACTTTCGTGTACCTATTACAAGAGATATAATATCTGTTTTCAAGACACTGACATAATAATAGGTATAACAGTCTGTTAAAAAGGTACAGTCAACCACTCAGTGGTATGAGGGGCAGGCTGAAGAGCCGCAACAGTTTTCTCAAATCGCATCCCACTAATTGATAGCAGCTTTATTGCGGCACGATTAAAACTGTGGCTTCTCAAACATCCCCCTCCAGCTGGCTATAATGAGCCTGCAGAAATGCTCCCAACGGGTCACCGACTACCATGGTCCACTTGGAAATCCCAAGAAGCCAGGTGGGTCACTGCAGGAACAACTTAGTTATGGGGGTACTCCAATGAGTCATAGTGCGACTGTGGAGCCACATCACAGACGATGCCTTACCTCATATCGTGCTTTCTGTGCAATAACATCTGCACTATGGAAGACCAACTTGTGCAAGGTCAACGAAAACACTGTCGAAGTGACCAAATTCTGGTCAAAGCTCATTTAAAATTTAGGAAAAAAAGGAATCATCGGCACGAAGAAAAATATCAGTGGTAACAATTCGACATTGCGGGGCAATAATGGGCGGTTTTCGTAGTGCTAGTGTTATCACTGATGTGTGGTTGACTTTACCATTTAAGGGAACAGATATTTTTTCTATACCTAGATATCTTTAAAAAAACCGGTCAAGAGCGAGTCGGACTCGCTCACCGAGGGTTCAGTTCCGATTTCTGAAAAAGTGTGCTATTTAGAGACATCGTTTTATTTTTTCAGTAATCTTTACGTAAACTTCTATCACATAGAAAAATTTCAGATTTTTCTCTATGCAAACTTCGAAGATAATGGCGGAAGCGGTATGTCGAAAACTATGCGGCCTAAGAAAATCAAAATATGTTTGAGAATGTGCAAACAGAGCTCTTTCATGTGATACCCCACATGCTCTGGTAGCCCCACTTCGAATTTTTAAGACCCTTTCAGTACCTGTTGCACAAAAAAATAATATTTCTTTCTTATTTGCAAAAAAGTTGGGCAAACGTCATCTAAAACTGTTCCAAATTTCAATCCAGCTATGATAGACGGACAGACAGACAGACTGAGTCGCACCTGATGGCACCTTTTTACCATTTTGGTACGGAACCCTAAAAATAAGTTTAAATCCCACGCTGGTTCATAAAAGTCAAGGTCAAGGTGTATCTTTATAATGCTATCCTCGTCATTGATCCTCGATCATGAATTGATAGCATTTCATTTGGCATCATCAAGCAATATTATTATTTCTGTAAAATCTCTAAATAAGCTTAAAAATGGCTTTACCCTTTTACTGCTCAATCCGACACCCAAGGGTAATTGCGACATTATTCAAGAGCTCACGTAAAGAAATGACATACAATCTAAAAAGTCATACAGGTTCAAATGACCAGCTAACCTTTCCTTGACTGATACCCTCTCGACACGTGTATGTTACACGTGCCAAAAAAAGTAAATCTATTGCCGTCCTCAGTCCCATACTTCAGAATTCAGATACTTGAAACTGCGTCCGGAACCGGTGAATACGTGCCAAAAATGTTTGAAGATGGTTCTGTATACAAAAGTTTTTACAATAATACATACATACTACGGCATATACGGCATACTTACTGTGCTTCACTTTCGATATGCGTGGAGCGGAGTCCTTTTTTTTCTAGTCCGTGAAAATACTAGCAAGAATTGGAGAGCGTATCTTTTTTTTCTGTTGAAAGCAAAGTGTATGTAGTGATCATCATGCCTGCCAAGCGATATTGTGGCTCGGCTGGTTGGTTAGTTCTTACTCAGGGGAAATAGTTAACTGATCCTCTAAAACTTATTGACCTTCTAAAGATGTACGCTTTTTTAAATTATTGAACCTCTAAACTCTAGACTGATTGTCAGACTTTCGGGCTTCTGACGACCTTTAAGGACTGTCAAAGATCCACGAATGACAGCTGGGGCCAACGGCTTAACGTACTTTCCAAGGAACGGTCTTCGTATGTAAGGATAGTCACCCATCAACGGTCCAACCGCGGCAAGCGTAGCTTAACCTGATCGATCGAGCCGTGCGGCTGTTATTACTTAGACATGAGCCCCTCAACTACAAAAACAGTTGTGTCTAAACCATCCTGGACCACATATTTTACGGGACATATTGTAGGCCAATAAATTAGATCTTAATGTACGTATGTATGTGTGTATTACGTCCCTCATAAATCACGGCTTGAATCCTATACGTCTTGGAGACGTGGGCCTTGAAGTCTCCCCCGGAATTGAAACGTGAATGATTTGTTTGTTTGTATGGGACGATTGTGAATAAATCTTTTCTTACTGAACTGTCTAAGTTTTTGCGAATTATCTACGTGTATAATAAAACACTAGCTTCTGCCCGCGACTTCGTCCGCGTGTAATTTTTTGTTCCCCCGTCCCACCCTGTCGCAATGGATCGTCTGTACGCGCTATTAAGTACTTCGTTTTCACTTAGCGTTCTTTCTGACTTTTTTTATTTTGCTCGGCTCCTAAGGCTCGTAGCGTGATGTTAAATAGCTTCCTCAAGAATTGGGCTATCAAATGCAAAAAGATTTTTTCAAATTCTACTGGTAGTTCCAGAGATTAGCGCGTTCAAACAAACAAACAAACAAACTCTTCAGCTTGATAGCATCGGAAAAATATCGCGAAAATTATTTATTTACAAGCCATGCGCCCGATAGGATTTCCCATCGGAAAAATTACAAACATCCATAAGTACAAACTTGCATCCTCTATTAAAACCCTTTATGGAAAGAATATTTTTTATTTTAGAGGTTGAAAGCCTTTATGAATGAACCACTTTTACTATCCGATGAACTACGAAAAAGCGAAAAAAAACTGAATCGTACCTATTGTTTCTGTGTATGAAATATATCCGGGTCAATCAATAAAAACATTGGTTTTACCCATTTCACAACACAAGCGGGTCCCTAAAATGTGAAGTATCCTAAAACGAGTTTGATAAACGATCGCGGAACTCTCGCTAGACGTGTATACGGAACCTTTCAGTGTTATGTTCAAGAGTTGAAAGAATCAACTTGTATAGCTATTTGTTGCAACTTCATCGTCGTTATGTTACGTTGTTGAGACGTCGGTATGTATTGCTAAAACGTAGTCAAAGGAAGTTGATACAGCCAACTGATTGTTTTAAGGGTCAAAACTGAAGTGTGTTTGATTGATAGTAGCGTTAATTCCATACTAAAGTATTCCTTATACATTCAATCTGCCTAGTCTTTTTCTAACTATGTTGGGGTCGGCTTCCAGTCTAACCGGATGCAGCTGAATACCAGTATTTTATATGGAGTGATTGCCTATTTGATCTCCACAACCCAATTACTGGGTAATACGATATCCCTTGGTAAGACTGGTTGTCAGATTTTTGGGCTTCTGAAGACCCGTAACGACTGTCAAAGACCCACGAGTGACAGCCGGGACCAACGGTTTATCGTGCTTTAAAAAAAATGGGATACTAGTCCAATTTTTTTTGGCAGACATAAGTTTCACTTCGCGCATAACACTTTGTCCCAACACCAATTATCTCGTCTGCTTGACGTTCATATGTCACTGCAGGAATCAGCTTCAGGTTGCCTGACACCTGCTGAGCTTGACTCCCATTTGGTGCAACCTTGAGTCGCACACTGCATCTTTCGAATAGACAACTAGTCCAGAATCATATTATATACTGAATCCATGGTAACAGGCTGTGCGTCGATGTCCCTACCACACTATACAGCCAACTATATCCAGCTCAAATCAAAATGTTTTTAGTGAAGAGTAAAAAAAAAACAAAAATGAAAGAGATGATAAAGAAAGATGAGAGAGAGAGATATGAGATGACGATAAGCGAAAATTTTCTGATTTTAATTTTGAAACTTGCCTATTCAAACGACCATGTCGTGTTACTGAAAACTGTACTAAAATCAGAACTGCAGTGCTATTCTGTACAAATCTCACCGTGAAAACCTAGGTGAAGTGAGTTGTCATTCTACCTAATGCTAGATTGGATTGACACTATTGACAGCTCACTCCACGCTCACTTCACCTAAGTTTTCACGGTGAGATTTGTACAGAATAGCACTGCTGTGCTTTAGCAGATTATCGCAAGCATAAAGAGAAGCGCGGTTGAGAATTTGTTATATCAAAATGTCGTTAAAATACTAACTTTAAACTTTAACATTAAGTCTGGCTGCCTCGATGTGTTATTAGAAACTACGTACCTACATACTTACATTAATAATAGTTGTGAGTATAATCCTTAAGTAGAATAACTAGTTCGGCAGTTTAATCCAAAGTTAGTTTCTGTTGAGGAAGCTCTTTAGAACTGCGGGGCAATTGCGTAACACATTATCAATCGGAATCGGTTTGATTTTGACAGTTCAACAACATTTTTATGCATTATTTACGTTGTCGAGCAGATAAATTTTTCGAACATCAATCTATCTGCCTAGCCTTTTCCCAACTATGTTGGGGTCGGCTTCCAGTCTAACCGGATGCAATTGAATACCAGTATTTTACATGGAACGACTGCCTATCTGACTTGGTAAGACTGGTTGTCAGACTTTCGGGCTTCTGACGACCCGTAACGACTGTCAAAGGTCCACGAATGACAGCCGGGACCAACGGCTTAACGTGCTTTCCGAGGCACGGAGGAAAGGTCTTAGTATGTAAAGATGGTCACCCACCCACGGACCAACCCAGGCAAGCGTAGCTTAACCTGATGGATTGACCCGTGCGGCTGTTATTACTTAGCCACAAGCTCCTCCTCCGTATAAATTTTTCAAACATATTATTATTTTTTATTTTTTTTTTATTGAGGGATATTAAACAACTACAATATAAAATATAACATTTTGTAAAAATAATAAGAAGAAAAATAAAAGACTTAACAATATAACAATAAACAAAAATTAAAAATGTAGGACTAACATTCATTAATAATATCATTAATACGAGTAGGTACTACATAGAAGATTCATTACATTCCATTTGAATTGAGCTTTTGAGACATAAAAATATCAATATCAATAAAGTTTTGATCGTAAGAATCGAAAAAATACGATGCATAGGGCAGCGCAAACCAGAATTATTACAACATATGTTGACTCCAAACAAAGTACCTGCACGAACACTACCCTTAATAACGGTGCGAAGAACTGCATAACATAATTTGCTCGTGAGGTCAATTGAGTCAATGTCACTATGAACAACACGCTATTATGAAGCAATGGATTAGCAATTTGCTTCAAAATGATTCAGATTACAATTGATAGTGTGTTACGCAATTAGGGTGCTGGTTATTAATATTTTAGAGAACTATAAAGGGTCAACTTAAATCAAACTAGCTGCCAAACTTCACAGAAGTCATGGGGATCGATAACTAATATCAATAAAGTAAAATAAAAGTTTGCTTAACGCATAATTTCACGTTTGTACGTAACTACTGCTGATTACTGGGTTCCGGCAGCTGGTAGTGTACCGTAGTTACCTACTTGAAATTATGAGATTAGAAAAAACATGTTTGATCGTCATTAGATAATCGATAACTATCATGTTGTTTATATAAACAAGTCATGGTGACAAAATAATATCATTTTTCGTTTAACCGGTGTCACCTATGAATTTTGAGGAACTACGAATTTTACATTTTGACTGCTTACTGACTCTGAACATTTTCTTTTTAAATAGGTGCCTATCTATTTAGGGAGAAATATATTATAGAGAGAAGTATATTTCTGGCCTTGGTTTATTAAAAGTTGATATAATATTTAAAAGAAAAATTTTCCTACATCTCAAGATTGTTTAGTGACTACATAAAGTTTCAGAAAACTGAACGAAAAGAAGTTACACATGAATATGCTTCCTTCACAACTTCTCAAAATATTTTTCATGTAAATTATGTGCATATTTAAGGCTCCCACAGACAGGCGTAACGTGATAGTGCGACGCGACTCTAGTAGAACATTTTCTATGAAAATGTCACGGAAATTGTTCTACCAGAATCGCGTCGAACCGTCGCGTTGCACCTGTCTGCGGAAGCCTTTATATTGCTTACTGAGAATAATTACGAAACTTCTGAGTTCTGAGTGATACCGTTATTTTCAATCTACCTAGCCTTTTCCCAATTATGTTAGGGTCGGCTTCCAGTCTAATCAGATGCAGCTGAATACCAGTATTTTACATGGAGCGACTGCCTATCTGACCTCTACAACCCATTAACTGGGTAATACGATACCCCTTGGTAAGGCTGGTTGTCAGACTTTCGGGCTTCTGACGACCCGTAACGACTGTCAAAGATCCACGAATGACAGCAGGGACCAACGGCTTAACGTGCTTTCCGAGGCACGAAGGAGTCTCGGTATGTAAAGATAGTCACCTATTTACGAACCGACCCCGGTTAGCAAGCGTAGCTTAACCTGATGGATCGACCCGTGCGGCTGTTATTACTTAGCCACGAGCTCCTCGCTATACTGTTACTTTGTATAATCATTTTTTTTTTATATACAAGTAGGTTCAATACCTACATTATATATAAAATAACCGTATCTCTCCCTCTCTCTCTACAGGTAACTGGGTTTCTGATAAACATAAGCAGTAGGTCTCTTAATTCGTTTCCTTTTGTAGATCATTGCAAAACCGCTGTGTCATCCTTCAGAAATTATTCAAATCACGGACAATAATTCAACATTTCTTCTGGCAAAGTTCGTTGCAATTTATTATCATATTTCATAGACAATGTTCGACAAAATAATTCGAGTGTAAGCGACTCCATTATCGGAACAGAGAAGAAGACGTTAACGTTTCAAACAAATTACTTTTTGGCTGTGAAATCAATATGAGAAATTGGTAGCTCCTTGTCTCAATTCACGATTTATTTTGTCCTATGTGACACTCTCAATGCGATGCTATGCGAGACAGTGCGATGTTTTTGAAGTGAAAACTTCTTTAAGCGCGTTGAGCGATTTTTGAAAAATCTTACGGGTTCGCGTCACTGCGTCACCGCGACACCTCGACACCGCTACATGCTATGCATAGTTTAACGCGAAAAACGGCCGTTTCTGGCGTTAACTGCTGTAATTTCGTACCTAGGAGGTTTAGTATTGATTTTTTTATACCTACAAAAACTTCTCCATCTGAATAAAAATGTGTGCATAGGAAATTTCAACATGTTCAATATCTCCAGACTTATTATTGTTGTCTCAATGGTGGCGCTAGTTGCACTTCTCGCCTTAAACGTAAAACTATGCATAGCATGTGGAGCCCTAACAGAATGCTTGCTGAGGAACGGTAAGGAGCGATAGCAGACCAATATCCTGGGTGAGCGACCTACGACCTACGGTCGCAGAGACAACCTGGATGAGATTCACACACGGACACGGACATGGACACGGACTAGGGCAGCATGGCATAAAAGGGAGGAGGCCTAAACTCAGCAGTGCGTGGAACAAGGCTGCCAATGATGATTTTTAATTTTGATTGTTTTCTTTTCTTTTTATTGGATACACACACAGCAACATTAATAAGACCTTCTGCGAACAGTAGCCCTCGTGAGCACAAACTATTTTTGACAATTAATATAAGTGCTTACTTACTACTAAAGTTGTGTAAAACGGGATATTTACCACGTTTTTTTTTTCATCAGATCTTCACCAAATTTTTGTGGGTAGTATTTAAACGCACATCAAAAATTATAAATTTTTCCCAACAGAATACGTTCATCAAAAATACTGTTTGCACATCAAAATTTGCATGTCTAAATAAATTAAACTTAACGTCAGGTCGACGGAGCCCCGCTGTGCGGGGCTCCTATTTCTGTCTGCAGATTTTAAAGGAACCTAACCAAACCGAACCTCGGTGTGCCCAATAATTATAATTTGTACAAGTTTTGATATTCAATATTAACTAGTAGCATAGCGTAGTAGCATTAATAAGTTTATTAGATGAGCATTTCTTATTTTGATGAACAGTTAGTATTTTTGATTCATAATTAATATTTTCGTTGTGACTGGACAAAAATTTATGTATAAATAATGATTATTATTTGTACAAGTTAAATACAATACAAGGTACAATTACTTAATTAGTAGTGCAATCATTGATTGGGTGTGTGTGTCTGTGTGTGTGTAATAATAATCTACACACACACAGTGTGTGTAGATTATTAGATGTAAAGTATTTGATGTAAGAATTTTTTCCTGGTGTGCGATTAATAATTTCCCAATGTTTATGAGACGAACTTAAAGTAACTACCTTTCAAATAAAAAAAGAACAATCATTACCACCAGTCTGTTACTGACCCACTGCAGGGCAAAGGCCTCTTCTCAAACAGAGAAGGCACGAGCATGATCACCACGCTTGATCAAGATGGGTTGGCGATTTCAGACCTGAATTAACTAAGTATAAAGTCCAGGTTTCCAAGGTATCAAAGACAAACTCAGAAAGTTCATACGAGTATGAATTGAAAAAATCACTTTTTTTTTAAATTAGTACTCGCCCGGACTTGATCTAGCCATGGGGAAAAATATGGTCTACTAGCCGTTGAATTATCCCACGGGAACCTACTACCGGGATAAAAAGTATCCTATGTGTTAATCTAGGTTAAAAATTATCTGTGCGCCATTAATTTGGCGCACAGATATTTTTTTGACGCAAAAACGGCTAAACGGATTTGGATGTAATCATCCAAATCCGTTTAGCCGTTTTTGCGTAATTGACTAACAAACATCCACACGCTCGCATTTAACGCATTTTTCTTACTTTCTTTCAAACATCTTCACAAACTTTCACATTTATAATATTATTTTAGGTAGGAGTAAGATTCGTGTTTAAAAATTTAATACCTACAGGAAAGAGTTACGCACACCGTAGCTTTGCATAGCATCGCTTCGCTTCATCTCACTCACCTAGGACTAATCCCCAAGCTTTAACACAATCATTCTTGTAATTTATCTTCCGTCTTCTTCGCTATTGATTCTCTAAGCACTGTAGGTACTTTTATCGGGAACCCTTTATGCGTATTATGAGGTTTGCGGGTGTTATATGTTACCACTTTTATCTGAAAGGGATGCTAAAATAGGAATTGTTTGCTTCTTTCGTTCAGTTCTTTTCATTTCATGGAGAGTTTATCATGTCAATGTAAATGTATTTGTGTGTCTCAATCTGCGGATTTATTACTTTCTGGTTTTTTCTTTTAATCGTTTAAGGGGGATCCGCTGTAGTAGCCCGCGAAATTCAAATTTTCTTGCGTTTTTTGTAATTTGCAGGTCCGTGTCAGGTTGTATCTTAACTTGCATTTTTTACATTATGATAATTATGACAGAAGTGATCACCGTAAAGAATGAAACCAGCTGCCGATGAAAAAAAAAAAAAAAAAGTCACCGTCAATAATGTCAATCCCTGGCATCAGGTGGAATGACAGCTTATTGTTATCAGGGAGTAATTTTTACAGTCCTACCAACTAACTCGTATCTGTGAACTGAAAGAGGACGCCACCGTCGATGCGTCGACACAATCGAATGACATGCGTCGGTACAATCGAAGACATTTCAACATGACGGCCGTAGTTCCAATTTTCGCCATGTCACAGGTAAGTTGGTAGGAATGTACCTGAGGGCTTAGACAAATGGCATTCGCTTCAGGCCGTTTCTATTTCTACAATAGCTACAGCTTCAAAGTGACACTGACATGATCACGTGACATTTCGATAGCTTATGTCACCTCATACATATTTTGGCTTTTCTACTAGCGTCATCGCTAATCGAATGTTACTTTGTCTAGACTCTTTGATCTTTGATGTGCTTGTAATTATTGCATTTCTTGTCTCGTGTGTTTAATGCCTTGCGTTTTGGATAATGTAGAAATAGTAAGTGGAGAATTTTTGTATTGCATTCGAGGCGGAATTAACACCCGAGCCGTAGGCGAGGTTGTTTTTGAGCCGAGAACTGCAATAACAAATGTCCACGTGTATCAAACGACGTTTTTCAATACACTTTTAAAGAAATAAAATAAAATAACGAAAAATATTTTTGTCATGAGTTATTAGGAAACTATGACTTAAATTTTCTTCTTTTTTTTCCGCGCTTTGCTTTCGCCACGTTGAAGGAGAAGCAAAGGTATAAAGCCGATAAACAGCCATTAGACTGTCACTCAAAAATAAAAATGTTAATTTGTTCATAAACTTTTTTTTTATTGTAATAATCATGGTTTTTGATGATATTCTATTTATAAACATTATTTAAGCATTCAAAAAATATTAACGCCGTAAAGACTCTTTGCCGAGATTAAAAAAAACATTCACATCCGAATAGAGACGGTGTGAATAGAAGCATTGAACCAATTTGGACTAAGTATAGGTATAAGTTATCTGTGTCAATTTTTAACCCCGCACACGTGTTGGAAACTGAAAAATCGCACGCGTGTGAAATACACACCAACCATCACCACCATTGTGAACCTAATCGTAGTGCGATATGAACCAGTTTTTGAGGAAGTGTATTGACAAAGTCTTTTATTAGATGCATGAGGCTCGATGTGTGTGAGGGTGTGTGTGTGTGTGTGGATAGCGACCAACCGTTAATAACATTGGGTTCTGAGTTCAGAAACCAGTCGCTCCATACATAGTCATTGCCTAGTTAGACCAGCTATTAACTTTCCAACCATTTTATTTTACTTTAGTATCCATGAAGTATTGCATTTTTTCGTCTATGGTGGCCAGTCAATAAATAAATATGGAACTTCATAGCGTCCATGAGGTATTGCATTTTTTTGTATATGGTTGTCTGTCAATAAATAACGAACTTCAAGGGCATGCTTATCGATGGAGCCATTAGGTACTATGAAATTGGGCGTGCTTGTGTCAAAATTAAAGTAAATGATTAGAAAGAGTATTGTCCCCAACTTGGCATACTTGGTAAAGTGTAGGCAAATAGTACCTCACAGGAGTTCTTCTGAATGTTTCAATCCCTACAGCGTAAATAAAAACCAACGAGCTACTCCTTAAGGGATAAATCGATATTGTTTTTCTTTTTAAAATTCCTATAAAATCAAATGGTTAAATCATTTGGATTTTCCACATGTGTTATTTGACTGTCTATTGCTATACTAATACCAAAACAGGATTTTTTTTTCCTATAGAAAAAATTTCCAAATTAGCACTGTCTATTTTCTGTTTTATACGATTATTCGTAAACAGTTCCTTATTGTGCAGTAAAATTTGCTTTAAATCGGAGGTATTTAAATATGTTAAGAACTTACTAAGTTAAAAATATTTTATAAATCTACATTTAAATGGAGCGCGTTTAGCTGCGGTGCGCGTGAGAGCCTTCTGTCACGCGCGTGAAACTAGACAGCCCTAAAGGCCATTTCACTTACACACCAAGCTCGACCACGCTTCGATGTATCGTCTTAAATTCAATTAACTCATTATTCGAATCCGAAAAAAATCGAATGAAAAAGAATCGGTTACACAACTTTCCTCCCTACTTCCTCTGTTTACTTAATTCGATGAACGGCTACTCTGTCAGTATTGCTAGTGCAAACACAAAATGAAATTGTACATGTTTCTAGAACGACGAAGAAAATTGCTTTTACAGCTCCGTAGGGTTTTGATTAAACCGTGTTGCCAGATTTAAGGGGTCTTTGAAAAAGGAGATGATTTTTCTGATTATGATACTGAGATAAGGAAAATTATTGCAACGATTCGGTGTATTGAGTTTTTTTTTTTATTAGAATTATAATTATTTAGACAGGAGAATTCGGTCTTGTTGGCTTTTAAAGGCCAGAAAATTATTACTGCTTTTTTTTTATTGCAATTACGCCTGATAGAACGAGCGTGCCCAGAAGATGCCTGTTCACTTTTGGGAACACAGAGTTCAGTTGAGTTGGTTTTCTTAATAACATTCTACAACACTTATTAAAACATACCTATTAATTGATTACTGGGAAATTATAATACGAGGGATAGGTACACATTACAAAATTTATTTAGGACTATTGTTGCTACGTCGTAGCTGAGCTCAATGCTACGCCGTCTACGCCGTAGGCGCTAGTGTGGAAAGTCGAAACATTAAAAACACAAAAAAACAAAAAAAACAAACAACATACATTATTAAACAACACAAACACATGAAACAATATGAAACATTATTTTATAATATTGTTGTTCAGTCAGGAAAATTAATTGTAAAGCAAATTGACACCCTAAGTCAATTTGCTGTGAAGAATGATGTTGTGATTTGAACATATGGACAATAATTAAGGTATGTATTTAATCGAACCTTAAAGAATTCTCATTTGTTATTGAACACTCTAATTATAATGATTGCGCCTCTTTTTATAAACCTCAAATAATTCCTAATTTGGGGTGCAAAGCCAGCCAAGTAACTGCGACCAACTTAGATGTAGCTCTCGCCGGCCCCTGCCGCAGTTTTTAGATGATCGGTTAAATATTTCCCAATAATAAAGTTGGTTGGTTGGTTGTAGTTGGTATTAGCTTTCCAAATAATTTCCCAATTAAAAAAATAAAATAAAAATGAGACACAATTATACAAGGCGCCAGGGACCTCGATGCGCAACCTGTTACCATGGATTCAGTAGGTACATGATTCTGGACCCACAGCAATGAAAATTGTCGTCGGTTATTAAAAAATAATTAGCTGTTCCATATATTTTCACCACGTAGGTAAATGCACTTCTCTATGTAACAGCTGATTTTTTAGGGTCCCGTACCCAAAGGGTAAAACGGGACCCTATTACTAAGACTCCGCTGTCCGTCCGTCTGTCTGTCCGCCTGTCACCGGCTGTATCTCATGAAACGTGCTAGTTAGACAGTTGAAATTTTCACAGATGATGTATTTCTGTTGCCGCTGTAACAACAAATACTAAAAAATAGAATAAAATAAATATTTAAGGGGGCTCCCATACAACAAACGTGATTTTTTTGCTCGATATTAATAACGGCAACAGGTAGAAGCTTGAAATATTCACAGAATATTTACCTAGTTATATTTTCACTCTAAAAATAAATAATTAAATTAAAATAAAACAAATATTTAACGGGGGCTCCCATACAACAAACGTGATTTTTTTGCCGTTTTTATAGGTAATGGTACGGAACCCTTCGTGCGCGAGTCAGTCTCGCACTTGGCCGATTTTTTTTATAATCGATGAAAAATTTCTACGCTATGGGGTCTAGAATCATGTGCTGTATTTTTGGTTACAGTTTGTGCGTCGATGTCTCTGCCACACTGTATATCTTTTATTGAGAAACTCCCGAGGGGTCAATACTAATTAGATAAAACCACTAACCTATGACGAAACCGAAACGCTGCTTGTTGAGACTGCTCCTCTCAACATCGCCGCGTGCTGGCGGCAGTGAACGAGGGATGCGGGGCAGCGGCGAGGCAGCCGACCGGGCGACCGCAGCGCGCACCCCCACGCCACGCACCAGTCAACGAGTCAGCTGTTGCACGCCTCCACGCACGGCTGCGCTTACGCGTTTTCTTAGCGTCATAATTATCTTGTTTGCCTATAAACCGACACCGTTGTATTTACTTATTTCTATCATATTATACATGTTATACAGTCCGCTCTATTTCAATTATCTCTACCAAGATCTATCGTCGCGAACACTGCTGGAATAAAATATAACCCTACACATCTGATGCCTGCACCATCCATAACCTCACGCATACACTCTCACTCACACACTCACATGCCTGCATACGGGCTGCGTTTTGTTTTTGTTTTAGTTTTATTTTTTATTTAATTTTCTTTATATACTTATAGAAAACAAGTAAATTAAACTTATCGATATTGGAAGAGCGGAGTCTCCTAAAACAGGTTTTTTTGCTTAAAGGGAGTGCCAATCACTAGTTGGTATGTAAGTAATAACTTGTGAAAATAATAAACCATTTTTCAATATGCATCAAAGGATAAAATAAGATACATCAACAAAATGACAATGATTTGTATCAAATACTTTTTATTTACACAAAATTTTTAAGCACTTAAAGTCATGTTTCGTCTGACTGTTTCCTCTTTCGAGCCGCTTTCTTGCCTTTTGGTTTTTCATCATAAGAGATTTGGATTTCACCTGTAAACAGATATTATGCACACCATAAAAATTACAGGTATAAATGTTGAAATTTTACATAGGGTGACACAGTCTTATCGCTAAAAGCGATCTTTTACAAACAACCTTTGGATGGACTAAGAGGGCTGTCGTATTTTATCACCCCTCTCGCTCAATCCGGACCAAATTTTTAAGATTGTTATGAAAAGATGCTTTTTTGAAAAAACTTTTTTACAAATAAAAAACAACTGACTTCTACAAAATGAAAAATAACTTTAATTTCTGAAGTCGGTGTCTTTGGATCTGTATTTTAGCTTTTTGCCACCGACTTCCGAAATTAAAGTTATTTTTCACTTTGTAGTATTTTTTTGGAAGTCGTTTGTTTTTTTTTTTTTTTGTAAAGTTTTTTATTTTTCACTTTTTAGTGGGTCAGTCTGTAATTCATCTAAGTTACAATAGCCTAATGTCAACTGCTCCTCACCTTTACAAAATATTGCTTTTCCCGATACAAGAACGTTAATTGTTGAGGAGTTCTCCCAGTAAGGAACCAGGAGAACTGGAACTGATGGTGAAGTCACCATCAGCCCCATTTCAACATATGTATTGTGATGAGCATAAATTGCTTAGCAATAATCGAATCGCAACCCGTGAAATACGTATTATTGAGTAGTTCCGATGGTCATCTGTGGACTTCCTCATCAGTTCCATTTCACTAAATGGTGCTTTCTGGGAGCAAATGCACGAGTTACCATAAAAAATACCCAAATCGCTATAGGTGTGCCTATAAAATTTGAAGGTTCCCCTCGATTTCTCTGGGATGCCATAATCAGATCCTGGTTTCCTTATTATGGTACCACCCTTGGGATATCTCCTATCCAACAAAAAAAGAATCATAAAAAGGTTCATAAACGACGAAGTTATCCGCGAACATACATAAAAAAAAATAAAAAAAATATATACGGTCGAATTGAGTAACCTTCTTTTTTTGAAGTCGGTTAAAAAAAGCTACCGACTTCCAAATAAAACTGCAAAGTGAAAAATAATTTTAATTTCGGAAGTCGGTGTCTTTGGATCTGTATTGATTTTTGCCACCGACTTCCGAAATCTCGAAATCGGTGTGCATACATAACAAAAAGATAATAACATATATATACGCGACGAACTTATAACCTCTTCCTTTTTTTGAAAAAATGATTCGGTTAAAAATGTAATCAATTAGCGACCTAGTTAATAATATTAATTGAATACGTACCCCCCTACCCCTACTTTGATATTACGGGGTTACAACTAACAACTTTCGTCTTATGAAAAAATCTATAGGTATAGATTTTTGGGGGCATCAAAAGTTTTCTTACCTTAAAAACCGGCCAAGTGCACATCGGACCACGCACAATGAAGGGTTCCGTAGTTGGGATGAATTTATGTTAAGAACAAACTTAACATTGTAGTTGAAAAACATGTTCTCCCATACATTCCAACAGTAAATGTAAGTTTGTACTCACAATTTGATAGATTTACCATGTTATTTTAAGACCACAGACTTCTTATAGGTTTTCCTGTAATCTACTGGTAAAGATCTATTTTCTGTATTTTTTTAAAAATTTTAGGCTCAGTAGTTTCGGAGATAAGGGGGGAATGGTCAATTTTCGTTTATTTTCTTAAATATTTTAAAAACAATTTATTTTAAAATTATACAAAAAATATATTTGAGGCCCTCATAGTAAGCCCTTTCATTTGACATGCCACGTGGTGTAGTTTGCAAAACTTTTATTTTTTTAATTTTCTTATTTGCCCCCCAAAAGTGACCTCTATATTCAAAATTCATTTATTTACTTTACCCGTCCGTGTTTGGGTCACAGAAATCCATATGTGTACCAAATTTCAACTTAATCGGTCCATTAGATTCGGAGCAAATTGGCTGTGACAGACGGACAGACAGACAGACAGACACACCAGTGATCTTATAAGGGTTCCGTTTTTCCTTTTTAGGTACGGAACCCTAAAAATGTCCACTAACCACGAAAACCTTATTCACACACCGAATAACATTAGTTTTTCGCAAGTCGAAAGTTTTTACCAAAGTAACCCCGTGGTATCAAAGTAATCTACCTTAGCTAGCTAAACTCTGCAGACGCGATAGGCCGTGGTATCAAAGTAATCTACCTTAGCTAGCTAAACTCTGCAGACGCGATGGGTATATCTAAACACGACAAAATAAAAAAATAAAGATTTGATGATTTTTTTTGGGGTGTTATTTGAAGTGTGAGTTGATAAAATCTGTTTTATCGTGTTGAGATATCGATACCGTCTGTGAAGTTAAGACAAAAAAAAAAAACAGATTTTTAACTGATATTATAAGTGACGGACACTACGCGGTGGTTAATGACCCAAAAAAAAAAACATCATCAAATTAATTTCCGTTTTATTTTATCATGTTTCGACATCTATACCCATCACGTATGCAGAGTTTCGCTAGCTAATTTAATTTGACCCAGTATTTATAAGTAAACATTATATAGGTCAGATAGGCAGTCGCTCCATCTAATAATACTGGTATTCAGCTGCATCCGGATTCCGGTTAGACTGTAAGCCAACCCCAACATTGCTGGGGAAATGCTAGGCAGATGATGATGAAATAAGAAAACATCTTACCGTATTCGTCCACTAAAAAAAAACACAGAAATATGAGTACTTAGGTAATTAAAATTTGATTTAAAACTTTAAGTATTGTTTCTTTATAGCGTGATAGAAAAATAAAAAAAAAATAGAAATAAAAAAAAAATAATACAAAAAAAAAATAAAAAAAAAGAAAAGAAAAAAAAAGAAAAAGATAGAAAAAGAGAAAAGAAAAAGAAAAGAAGAGAAATAGATTTTTTTTGGGTAATAAAATATAACCGGTGGATAATTTTGCAGAAGAAACATAATATGACATCACGCCTACCCATAAAAGGTTGGGCAGAGGTGCGTAGTACACCCACATTTCGCCAGTCATGTTTATGTCCTATGGAATAGGGGCGAGCCTATTGCTACCAACCGGGCACAAATCCAGACTCCGGACTGCTACTGAGAAATTCGAGCTGGAAAAACGTAATAACACTGCCCACCTGGTGATCGAACCCAGGACCTCATGCAGTAGCGCTTGCGACCACTAGACCAACGAGGTAGTCACTCGGATAAAAGTCTTAATCATAAGCAACATAAAATGCTTTGTTAAGTGGAAAAAAAAGAAAAAAAAAACGAAATTGTTTTTTTTTTTTTAATTTAAAGGAAAGAAAAGGAAATTGTAAGAACACGTTACCGTCAATATCTCTTATTTTCACATTGTGTTTTTTCTCTAATGCTGAAATTAATCATTAAATAGTATTACAAACAAAAAAAAATGTTATTTTACGCGCGTTTTTTTTGGCGAGCTATGGGTAGCTCGCCGTCCGGTAAAGACCAGGCCCGGGTCAACGGCGCGTTGTGTTCCACGCACACCTCAAATAGATGTCAGCAGTGTTAAGATCTGTTAGGGCCGTTGCCTGCCAGGGTCGCGGGTTGTTCGAAAGAGATAACGTGGCCCTGGCACAAGCAATAGGAACACAGGTGGGTTTTAGTCAGTAAAAGTCTGACACGCCCTCCCGCTACGCCTACATCGGGAGAACTCATTGATGATTTCCCATCCACATAAAAAAAAAGTATGGCCAAGAACAAAAACTCGAAGACAAGACGTGACATCCACCAACCAGCTGGTGGTGGTGGTTGGTTGGTGTTGTTGGCCCAGGCCTGAGTGGTGGAAGGGAATGGCCAGGTGTTCCCGGTCATTCCCGTAGCCCCCCATCCGGGGGGGCACGCGGGGCCCGCCAGCTAGGCGGGCATGCGCCGGGAGGGTTGTGGACGTAAAGGCTGAGCCGGTTTCCCATGGCCCTCCCATCACGGCGATGTGGGAACACTGCTGAGCTTTAGTGGGTATACTGTCATTCTGACAGGAGTCCCACATACCCCGTCTCGTCCCCCACGAGCGGGGATGCATAAAGCATTTCTCAGCGTCAAAAAAAAAAAAGAAAAAAAAAAAAAAAAAAAAAAAAAAAAGGCCTGAGTGGTGGACGGCACTCCCTCTCAGAGGATTCCTGCGTCCCAGCGGTGGGACGATCATATATAGGGCGATTATTCTGAGTGGTGGACGGCACTCCCTCTCAGAGGATTCCTGCGTCCCAGCGGTGGGACGATCATATATAGGGCGATTATTCTTTAATTTTTATTTATTAGGTTGGGGAAAAAGTCTTTTCGCATTATAGTATGTATGAACTTAAAATAAAATCTCTTTGGCTATACTATTTGTATCTGGCTGGTTTTGGTATCATTGAAAGTTTAAATTTTAAAGAACATAATTCCAAATTCAAATTAGGAAAATGTGTGATTTTCATTTGTTTTTCGTACTGTCAAGATGAGTGAATCTAATGAAGAAATTCGATACATTTTAAAATTTTACTACAAAAAAGGTAAAAATGCAACGCAAGCCGCGAAAAAAATTTGCGATGTTTATGGACCCAGTGCAGTGTCTGTGAGAGTAGCACAAATTTGGTTTAAGCGTTTTCAATCCGGAAATTTTGATGTCAAAGATGCACGTCGCTCTGGTCGCCCTATTACGGATAAAATGGATGCCATTTTTGAAAAAGTGGAGCAAGATCGACATATCAGTAGTTACGACGTAGCTGAAGAACTGGGAATTGACCACAAAACAGTTTTGGCGCATTTGAAAAAAACTGGGTACACAAAAAAGCTCGATATTTGGGTACCTCACGAGCTCACTGAAAGAAACCTAATGAACCGTGTACTCATTTGTGATTCTTTATTACGACGTAATGAAACCGAACCATTTTTGAAGAAGCTGATAACTGGTGATGAAAAGTGGATCACGTACGACAAGAACGTGCGAAAAAGGTCGTGGTCAAAGGCCGGTCAGGCTTCACAGACTGTGGCGAAACCCGGGTTAACTCGCAACAAGGTGATGCTGTGTGTGTGGTGGGATTGGAAGGGCATTATTCATTATGAGCTGTTACCACCAGGCAGGACCATCGATTCTGAACTCTACTGCGAACAACTGATGAGATTAAAGCAAGAAGTTGAGAGAAAGCGGCCGGAATTAATCAACAGAAGGGGTGTGGTTTTTCATCATGATAACGCTAGACCTCACACATTTTTAACCACTCAGCAAAAATTAAGAGAGTTTGGCTGGGAGGTGTTAATGCATCCGCCGTATAGTCCTGACCTTGCACCTTTAGGTTTCCACCTGTTTCGGTCTCTTCAGAATTCTTTAGGCAGTGTCAGGTTAACACCACGAGAGGACTGCCAAAACCACTTGTCGCGGTATTTTGATCAGAAGTCCCAAAATTTCTATAGCAATGGGATCGTGTCCCTACCTACAAGATGGCAAAAAGTTATCGAACAAAATGGTACCTACATACTTTAGATAAATGTAAATAATGTATATTAAAAAATGTTTTGAATTTTCTTAAAAAATGCGAAGAAACTTTTTCCCCAACCTATTATAAAAGGGACTTACAAGCAATGACAGGTTTCACTTTCTTGAGTACTTCATGCTGTCCATAATGTACCGTCAGGTCCTTGATGAATACCTTTAGAGCTTGTACCCACCTCTGACTTTCTACAAAAAGTAACACTTCGGGTTAGAGCTGTCATTACACTTTTTATACAGGGACCTTTTTTAAAGCGCCCGGAAAGCGACTAGGTATCAACTAGGACCATAGATGAGAATAGAACAGAATTTAAGTGCCATGCATGAGGTCTACGACGGAACGAGTGCACCCAGGTGATGTTATACAATCATGAGTTTGAAGGTGACCCTTAGTGACGGTTATATGCATTGGGATCCATACCTTCGCTTTGCGTATCATTAAAATAAAAGAAAATTTGTGAAGGCAACAAAGCACCTACGTTCTTCTTCTTTATGTTTTTGCTTTTTGTGTTTCGTTCTCAGGGCTTTGTCTGAATCTGAAAACATAAATTCAAGTTATTAATCATTATGATTTCAAACGGAGTTACCGACATAGCGTGCAGAATAAGCAAATTGAAGTGGCAATGGGCTGGTCATGTTTGTCGAAGAACCGATGGTCCGTGGAGCAGACGAGGCGTAGTGTGGGACACGCGCTGGCTAGATGGACCGACGGCCTTATGAGGTGACTGGGACAGACTGGATGCGGGAGGTGGAGGACAGGGTGTTGTGGCGCAACCTGGGAGAGGCCTGTGTCGAGCAGTGGACTGCGATAGGCTGAAGTGATTTATCAATTGAGGATTTCAACATCAACATTCAGATTGAAATTATATTATAAACAAAACTGAGACGGGTCCTCCCGTGACCACGATCGCTGCAAGGCGGTCGAAACGTCGGGAAACAAGTAGGTACCTGTTTACCTCGTAAAAAGGACTATCGCGAGAAGACCCGTTCTCAGTTTTGTTTATAATGTGTACAAATCGCGAAAGTTTAAATAATGAAATTATATTTATCATAGGGTAAGTAAGTAGGTACATCTAATGTTAAAAAGTCTCCACACAATAGGTGCCTGAGGATGAACGGCGCCGCCGAGGCCCGCCGGCCCAGAAAGAGGTGGAGAGACGACCTGGATGCATACCGCCAGGGCTGATTCGAGGGGGCGCGGGAAAAGAGTTACTGGAAGGACTTGTGCGAGGCCTTTGCACACAGCGGGATGGGTGCGTCTCATATCATATAAAGATAGTTGGTATATTTTCATTTCAATAACGTTCACAAGATGTAGGTAATAAACGTGAGATATACCAACTGTTGATATAATTTCTTTACATATAACATGTATATACTCTAAAACTTATTTCGTGTAATGTTATTTGATATAACGTTTATTTAATCGAAAATTATTAGGTCTATCGTTTAAAATATATATTGATATCATGATTATTATAACACCCCGATTCAGAGCAATCCGACATTTGGGTTACGTTCGGTTAGGTTAGAACAGTGACCATTAACGCTAGATCCTCTTTATTGTTGGTGAATCATTTGGGTTAGGTTAGAATAGTGACCATTACCTCTATTGTTGGGCAAGCATTTGGGTTAGGTTAGGTTAGGTTAGAACAGTGACCATTAACGCGCGAAGGCGAGCGAGCGAAGCGAGCGTGCCGCGGCAGCGGCCGCCGAGCGCCAGATACCCTCTATTGTTGGTGAATCATTTGGGTTCGATGAGGCGGTGAATGTCTCGTATATTAGACGATGAAACCTTTTGCTTTGTGTTTTTTACTAGGCGTTTTATCATATTAGATTAAATAGGTTTTATGTCTTTAAAGTGGTATATCAAACGATTTTATATTTAATGTATGTTATGCTTATAAAAATTAGTTACTTTAAAATTATATCAATCGTTTATTATGTTAACTGATCATTATATAAAATAAAATTATAGATTCAGCTGTTATATCTTGTAAATATTAGAGTTTTTGTAATTATATCATATATTACTTACCCCAGCGGGACAGTACCTAAACTAATTTATTCACTTACTTTCACTGTACACTGGAGGTTTCACTGGATTGTCTGTAAGTGAAAGTGGTTCCGTGATTTCAATTTTAGGAGCCACTAAAACATCATCTTCATCATCATCTTCTTCTAATAAAATGAAAAACAAAAACTTTTTGTTAACATAATAAAAGGCTGCTTGTAGTTTTTACAAGCTTTTATTTAAATTGCCTTATTAGTTAGTTTCTTAGTTAGTATGTATTCTATTTTGTTAATTAGTTTGATAGTTAGTGTGAGCCAAATCTTGCAAGCTGAATTAAAACCACTTCGTCTTATCCTACAGAGTATAAATTTTACAAGTTGGTTCAGTTTCGAAGACAATGCATTTTTATATTGCATGACCTGACCCAGGATTGGCTCCAGACGAAAAAACTCCTCAATGGTTGACGGTACGGACACGATATTTTATATAATACGCTTTTATTTATGTAGTCTTTTCTAAAGTCCACTATGATCTGGCAACTGCATCCAGCTAGGATTGGCTCTAGACGAGGGAACTCCTCAACGGTCAACAGAACAGACAAAAATAATAATTATATGAGCATTTAATTATAATAGTCCGTTCTAAAGTCCACCGTGACCTGGCTGATTCACCCAGGATTGGCTCCAGACGAGGGAACTAATCAACCGTCTACAGTACAGACACGAAATTTTATGTACGCATTTATATTAGTCTGTTCTAAAGTCTACCGTGACCTGGCTGCTACACCCAGGATTGTCTCAAGACGAGGGAACTCCTCAGCGGTCAACAGCACAGACACAAAACTTTATACAGGATAAGTTTTTAAGCAGTGCGCAAATTTTCACATGGTGTTCTACCCATGAATATGAACAACTTTTAGGACCAAACCTGAAATCGCAAAAAAAAAATCAGCTGCTTCCTACAATTTGACGAGTTTGGTGTAGATAAATGTAGGTACTGAACAGCTGAGTTTTTTTCGCGATTTCAGAGTTAGTCCCATAGGTAATACGGGGCTGGTATCCGCAACTCCACGACAATGCGCGTATTTTTCGTATGGGAGTTAGTCCCATAGTTACAGTTGTCATGGGTAGAATACCCTGCAAAAATTTGCGCACTGCCTAAAAAAAAATATCCTGTTTACACATTAAATTGTGATACACTGTTCTAAAGTTTGGCATGACTTAGATAGTGCTACTCGGTTAGTTTCCCATCATGACTTTTTCTTGTTGATCATGACTAGGGTAACAGCATTATGCTGAGCGACGGCCGTTTTGCGTGGATGTGACGCATATTTTATCGTAACTTATTTTTTTTTGTGTTATTTTTTTGCGTCATACTTGAAATGCCATGCATGAGGTCTACGACGGAACGAGTGCACCCAGGATACGGTTGGCCCTTGGTGACGGATTATATGCAGTGGGGAATTAAACGGCTGGCAGGGAGAACCACAATTTGGTTTTGCGTATCATTCAAATGAAAGAAAATTAGTGAAGGTAACAAAACACCTACGTTCTTCTTCTTTATGTTTTTGCGTTTTGATTTCAATTGTCAGGGCCTCGTCTGAATCTGAAAACATTTAATTCAACTTATTAATCATTATGATTTCAACCGGAGTTACCGACATTGCTTGCAAAGTGAGCAAACTGAAGTGGCAGTGGGCTGAGCATGTTTGTCGATGGACCGATGGCCCGTGGAGCAGACGAGTCTTGGAGTGGGAGACCGCGTATCGGCAAGCGTAGTGTGGGACACCCCCTAGCTCCATCCCCTAGGTCCATCTAAACCGACGACCTTAAGAGGTGATTGGGACAGACTGGATGCGAGAGGCGGAGGACAGAATGTTGTGGCGCATCAGTGGACGGCGATATGCTGAGTTGATTGATTGATTGAGGATTTCAACACCAGCATTCAGATTGTATATTTATCATAGGTAAGTAAGTAGGTACATCTAATTTTAAAAAGTCTCCACACGATGGGTGCCTGAGGATGAACGACGCAGCCAAGGCCGGCCCAAAAAGAGGTGACGATACGACCTGGGACGCGTACCTCTAGGGCTGGTTCAAAGGGGCGCGGGAAAAGAGTTACTAGAAGACTTGTGGGAGGCCTTTGTCCACAGTGAGACAGTACCTTTAGGCTAAATAATTTATCCACTTACTTTCACTGTCCACTGGAGGTTTCACTGGATTCTGTGTAAGTGGAAGTGGTTCCGTGTTTTCAATTTTAGGGGCCACATCATTGTCATTGTCATTGTCATCATCTTTATCATGAACACCTTCATCATTACCTTCATCTAATAAAATAAAAACACGTCAAGGAAACCTTTTCAATATAAGAAGAGGCCTTTGCCCTGCAGTAAGACAGTAATAAACTGGTATTATACAAATATGATTGCATATTACTTTACCTAAATTACAAAAACTTTATGTAAACAAGCCTTTCATAAAAGGCTGCTGGTAATTTTTAAAAGTTTTTGTTTATAGTATAGTTAAAATCTCGCTGCAGACTCGGTCATAAATCATTCGAGTGTTTCGCTCTCTTTGCCACTCACGGGCCTTATGGGCAGGCCACGTCCACACGTAGTACTGTGCATTACTGCAGTCGATGAGTGATATCGATAGTTTTATATATTTATAAATGGGTGATAGAAATAAATTTTCTTTTATTTTATTACCAAATTTACTACAAAGCATATTAAATATATAAACAAAAGAACGTATATATAAAACTAAAAATAGAAAATTAGAATTCGATTCTGTTATCGATAATGGCCTTGAGCGCGCGCAACTAGCGCACATCCCTACTTCGATTATGATTTATGACCAAGTCTGCAGCGAGATTTTAACTATACTATAATTTGTCTTGTTTGTTAGTTAGTTAGTTATGGGTCAAATCTTGCAAGCAGAATTAAAACCGCTCTTTTCGAAGACAATGTATTTTTATGTTGCCTGATTCAACTTGACCCCAAGATTGACTCCAGACGATGAAACTCCTCAACGGCCAACGGTACAGACGCAAATATAGTCCGTTCTAAATTTCACCATGACCTGGCTGCTGCACCCAGATGAGGGAATTCCTCAACGGTCAAAAGTACTGACAAAAAAAAAATATAGGTATACCTATGCATTTAATTATGATAGTTCGTTCTAAAGTATAGCGTGTCTTGGATAGTGCTACTCGGTTAGCAGCACACCATGACTTGTATAAAAGGTGCTTTGGTTCGTTGGTTTTGTCTTTACAAGTAACTTTCAAATAAAGGTGAACCGATATTTAAACGAATTCTTAAGGCTACAAAATACAACATATTTCAGTAAAACCTTTTTTAAAACAAGCATATATGAACTAAAAAGTACGAAGAAATAAAACGTAAGTAATCATAGAACTTTAATTTTTTCTTAAAAGCTTGAGGCGTGAAAGTCCTACACTTAAAGATAAGCCTCAAGCTTTTTAAAAAGTATTAAAGTTCTATGTTTATGTATTTTTTTATGATTAAGTTCACAAAAAACGTTACAACGTTAGTTAACGTTAGGTAACGTTAGTTTAACTACGTTCAAAGTTACCAGATGGAACTTTTGAACGTTGTCTATGGGTGAGCAACCTGGGCGTGGGCTGACACCTATAATAAGACAGGCCTAGGTTACAATACAAATCTAGGGGTCTATGCACATGGCTTTTTTTACGCGCCTTCAACGCATATAACGCAATAAAAAGATACTCCCTTTCTTCTCCTAAACTTGTTTGTCCGAAAATCATTATCCATAACACGTTTGCTATAAACATCAGTAACCATAATGTTCAAAAATTCGAAATTTTGTTTTACGTAATTGTCTCAACTTCTAATACTATTCTGTCATAATATCGAGTACTATAATAATTAAATCTCCTAATTTTGCATGAAATAAAGTCATATGTTCTAAGTATTTGTATTATATAATGTGTATTATTCCGAATGTTCATCTATCTATATATATATAAAAATGAATTGCTGTTCGTTAGTCTCGCTAAAACTCGAGAACGGCTGAACGGATTTATCTTATCTTAGTCTTGAAATGTTCGTAGAGGTCTAGGGAAGGTTTAAAAGGCGAGACAAAATCGAATAATTGCCGGGAAAACCCTAAAAATAGCCCTTTTCTATTTCCCATACAAACGTTTTCTAAATAAAATGTAGAGTCAATTTGAACTTTATTGCTATTCAATAAAGTTCATATTAAATTATAATCACTCACTGTTGTCTAAGCAATTTAGGTGTGTTCCTAACGACAAAAAGACAATTTGCAATTTATTACCGCTGCACATAGTTCAAATTCAATCATATCTATCAAAATAGTCTTCGCGTGTGCTTTGGAGGATCTAATGTCGCGTTCCGAAACTAAACAAAAGTGAATCGCGAACGCGACAAAATTTCATAGTCACTAAATGTAATAAATCATTAGTAGTACTGATTTTCAATCAATTTGGTCGGCTTCGCGAAAGTTAATTTTAGCTAACTTCAGTTGTTACTGTATCAGATTATTTTTTTTAAGTTTGATAAATCTTAAGTTTTGTCACAAATTAAGTTTCTGAACGCAACCATAATATTTGACAAACAAATAATATGTCAATCATTCTGTCGCACTTCAGAACACGGAGATGCACGGAGATTTATGGCTTAAAGGCCTTAGTAACCAAGCCAATAAATTACAAAAAAATAAATAAAAAAATCAGAACACGGAAAAAAGTATTACGATTAACGATATTTTGTTACGATCATGGTTACGATATTCTATGAGTGCATCCTTCTATCTTTGTGAGTGACAATTACCGCTACGTGCGCGAGAACTTTCTTTACTTTTGTGATCCTTTGTGATAGTGACATTCCAAGTAGTGTGCTCTTTTTTTGTTGATATTTTGTGATAGTGACACTTTACTGTTAAGTGAGCGCGAAATTTTCTCACTTTGATTAATTACGTTACGATGCCGAGGAGAAGACGACCTGACTTAGGTCGTCGCAGTCAATCAAATGTGCGATGAGCTACCTCACGTGCTAACCGCACTGATGTCCAGAGAGAGACAGATCAAGAAAATAGTCGTATTGCTATGTCAGAAGTGCGTTCTTTAGTGAGTGAGAATGAAGTAGATAGGCTTAGAATGCAACGAGTTCGTGCACATCAAACACAACAACAACAAGCACGACATAATGAACTTGAGCGAATCCGCAGACGCAGTGTTTCTGTGATTCTTGAACGAGCTGCATTCCACTATGATCCGGCAATTGATTATTGTGCGGAAAAATCGGTAACAATTGGGGAAATGAAAATAATTTCTTAATATTGTAAGGCGTTAAAATACACTGGTGAATCTACTGGATTATGTTGTGCTGGAGGCAAAGTAAAATTGCCACAATTGGTCCCACCACCGGATCCTTTACGCTCTTTAGTTTCTGGGATTGGAAATGATTCTAAGCACTTCTTGGCCAACATTCAGAAATATAACAACTGTTTGCAGATGACATCATTTGGCGCTACACATATTATATTATATTATTATACTCTGTTTTTTTAAGTAAGCAACATGTGTCGAAAATAATAATAAAACTTCATGCTTCATTACAAAAATGCTTTTTTATTCAATACGTTTTGTTTGTTTTAAAATTAATTTAAACAAAAGTTTAGATCTTTTATTTATCGATTGAGGCAGTACGAAGTCTGCCGGGTCAGCTAGTTTATAATAAAATTGATGGTCCAAAAAAATTTGCTAAATATTAGGTTTTAGTGACAGAAACGAATCGCTGTAAATCCGACTCCACGCAGTCTTGTCGGCCCTACCCCAGAGTGTAATTTAAAATCGTGTAGGCGCGTAAGGGCGAGGCGGCCCGCGGGCTGAGGAGCAGGAGGCTGCGAGCGAGCCGCCGCGGCTGAGGCTGGCCGGCTAAGCCGGCTAGCAAGCCGAAGCTGCGGTGGTGAGCGAAAGCCGTCTGCGACGATTAGCACGCGTGGGAACGCCGGAGACCCGCAACGCCGGAGCCGTGACAGAAACAGTGCCTGCTGCATGTTGCATGCTCGCTTGTATGCTGCATGTTGCATGCTCGCTTGTTTGCTGCATGTTGCATGCTCGCTTACATGCTGCACGTTTGCTTGCATGCTTGCTTGCATGCTGCTTGCTTGCATGCTTGCTTGCATGCTGCTTGCTTGCATGCTTGCTTGCATGCTATATGCTTGCTGCCGGAGCCGTGACAAAAGCCATATTGCTTTTGCATCTTTACTATTTATGTATTGTATCAGTTGGATTTGGTAAAATAATAAATAATGGTAATACAATTAGAATAAATAAATATTATTTAATTTGACTTTAGGGGGATCCTGCCGTTTTGCCGAAAAGATTTTGACAAAACTTCACTACCCAAACAAATTTTAACAACCTTTTTTTATACCAATGCAATATTTGGAATGATTTTAGTACGCACATTTTCATTTGGTCAAATTTTTACTTGGCAGAATTACCAAGGATAATGTCATTAAGGCATTTCGGTCTTTCGGTCTTTAATCAAATGATTTATTTCAGCAAACAATCTTTACAATAAAAGTTTGGTCAACTTTTGGATTGAAAAAAAAACCTAAAAAAAAAGAACTAAATTCTTTGTCATTGTCTAAGCAATTGACTGAATAGAAATGGTAAATTGAAAACTGACGATACTAAATATTTGGTTTATTTTATTTTGCGTAAAATGTGTTATTCCAACGGAAATATTTGACTACATAAAAATTGGTAAAAGTACAAGTTGGTAAACAAGTTATTGTTTAAATGTTCACTTGCTAAACATTAGGTTTGCGTTACAATTATTTGTGAAGAGATTTTTTGCTAAGCAATAATTTGGCAAATAAAATTATGCGAAAAATTGTTTGGGAAGTAATAATTTGTCAATTTCTTTTCGATGAAACAAGGGTAACCCGAATTTAGGACGTATAACTTTTATTGAAAACGTTTTTATGTCTTTTGTATATTATTGATTGTAATATTTATGACAGACACATTTAGGGCATCTTGTATTTAGGGATTTCAATTTTATGGCATGTGATATTATGTGACATTAAGTTCGGACAAGTTATCATTCGGATAAATGATGATTAGGACAAAAAAGTTATGGCACTTTAGATTAAAGATAAAAAAGTTAGGGGACACAATAGAGAACCCAATAAAAATGCTCTGCAACCGCAACTAAATAGATTACGCATGGAGCGTATAAATAAATCTCGCGTAGTGCTTAGGCCCTTATAATATACTAGCTTTTGTCCGCGGATTCGCCCACGTGGATGTCGGGAAATATCCCACGTAAACGTACTACCGGGAATTCGTTCCTTATTCCTTGTCTACATTATAAAGGGAAGCTCTGTGCAAAATTTCAGCTTTCTAGGTCCAAGGGTTAGGGCTGGGCGTTGATGAGTCAGTCGCTCAGTCAGTCAGTCAGGACTTCTCTTTTTATATATATAGATAGATAGCTTCTGCCAAAATTCTGAAATTCCTTGCTGCTGATAGTTCTTGCTCCCCCGACCCACCCCGTCGCATCGCATTGCCTGCCCACGCCATTATTTCATTTTTGCTTAGCGTTCTTTCTGACTTTTTTTCTTTTTGCTCGGCACTTAAGGTCCGAGAGTGATGTCAAATATGCCTATAGCCTTCCTTAAGAATTGGGCTATCATATGCAAAAATAACTATTAAAGTCCGCCTGGTAGTTCCAGAGAATAGCGCGTTCAAACAAACAAAAAAAAGTGTATGTGTCAGTTCCGACGCAGACTGGAGTTTACTCCTGTTTTTTGTACCGACTTTCTATTTTTCGGTAATTTCTGTCGGGCAGGCTTTCTTCAACGCACCAATGCTGTACAAAAATCAATTTTAAGGTATAAAGGCACTCGTCATCCCTTCCCGTCTCCCTCTAACCCTCCTCTCACCCCCCTCCCCTTCCCTACCCTCTCACCCTGCCCTATCATTCCCCTCACCGCCCCCTCTCATCCCTCACTCTCCTCATCTCCCCATCTCCTCTCCCTCTCTTTCCCTGTCCACATCCCCTTCCCGCTAACCTCCCCTCCCCTTTTACCCCTCTCACACACCCTTCACCGCTTCCCCTCCCCCTCTACCCTCGGCAACTCCTTCCCTCTCCCTCACCCCCTCTCTATACCCTCCCCACTCACTACACCCGCTCTCCTCACTATAACCTCCTATCGCTCTCCACCTCTTCCCGCTCTCCAATCAATCAGTCAAAAGTCTCAACTCAATATCTCTTCAATGAATCAGTGCTATACAAAAACCAACTTTAAGGTGTAATGGCATTCGTCGCCCCCCCTCTCACCCATCCTCTTCTCCCTCTAATCCCCCCTCTCACACGTCCTCCTCTCCCTCTAACCCCTCGCACCTATCCACCTCTCGCCACCCCTTCTTGCCCCTTTCGACCCCCTCACCGCCCCCTCTCACCCCCTCACCGTCCTCATTCCCATTCCTCTCTCCCTCTTGCCCCCTCACCATATCTCCTTCCTGCTAACCTCCATCTCCACCAGTTTCCCCTCTCCCTCTACCCTCACCAACTCCTCTTGTCCCCCTCTTCCCCTCTCCATCTCCTTCCCCCACACACCCTCCTACAACTCTACCCCTCCCTCAATCATCCTCCCCTTCTCCCTCCTCACCACACCCTCCCCTTCCCCTTTCCCCTCCTCAATACCCCCTCCCCTTCCCCCTTTCCCTCCTCACCACCCCCTCCCCTGCACCCCTTCCCTCTGGAGGAAAAACTATGAATGACAAATTTTATTACTTGCTTAGGCAAGTATTTGTGCCAAGTTTAAATGAATAAGATATTTAATATAAACCATATTCCCTGTTTTCACCCCCACAAGGGTGGAATTTAAAAAAACCGCTTGGGATATTTCCGTAACTTGACTGAAAGATTTCCAATTTTCCACCAATTTTCGAGTTAATAAAGCCCCACAGTAAAACTTGCCCTGTAAAATTGACTACCCCTCTTCACCCCCTTAGGAGTATATTTTCGAAAAACCCTGATACACGTTATTCTTCATTTTTGATCTCAAGTATAAATACTGAATTTCGAGTCAATCAGACCGCGCGTTAAAATTACTCCATACAAACTTTGACACCCCCATATCCCTTTTTAGGGGGTAGTTTAGGAAAACTAAAAATGACAGACAAACTTTATAATTTACTTAAAGAAATATACGTGCTAAGTTTCAAGTCTATTAACTCAAGAAATAAGATTTTTCATACAAACTTTGGACCCCCGTTTCAACCCCTTAGAGGGTGAATTTAGAAAAATCCTTTCTTAGTACACCCTTAGACCTCATAAGGAACCTATGTGCCAAATTTGAAATCTCTAGACCCAGCGGTTTTGGATGTGCGTTGAGATGTCAGTCAGTCAGTCAGTTTCTTTTTTTATATATTTAGATGTACATACCAGAATCAGAATTGAATACGTCGAAAAAGAGCATATGAAGTATTGCCTTGCCGCTATCCTTGAAGCATATCTAACGTCACGCTAAGTGCGACGGAGTGGGTCCCTACCCACCCCGTCGCAACAAGAAATTTCAGCAGCAAGGAATTTCAAAATTTTGGCAGAAGCTATCTCAATATGTAATAAGAAATGTCCTGACTGACTCATCAACGCCCAGCCCAAACCCTTGGACCTAGAAAGCTGGAATTTTGCACAGAGGTTCCCTTTATAATGTAGACGGGTTTTTGTTCCCGTGGGATATTTTCCGACATCCACGCGGGCGAAGCAGCGGGAACATGCTAGTCTTTTATATATTTAGATGTACATACCCGAATCAGAATTGATTACGTCGTAAAGGGGCATACGAAGTATTGGCTTGCCGCTATCCTTGACACCTAATGAAAAAGGAACAATAATGGAAAAAGGAACGAGTTAAGAGCCCATACAACCTCAGTTTTTTATCTCGCTCGCACGATACCTACTGCTCGCAGACTAAGTGAGAGCGAGACTGAATGCGGTGCTGGGCGCCGATAGTTTAGGTAAGGTGCTTTTTACGGTGAAAATAATGGTAATTTAAAAAAAAAAAAAAACATGTGACCTGCTTTATAGTGAGTTCAGTTAGTATGCAAAGTTTCATGATCTAATTTGAAGTATTTTTTGAATACCAACGGTTTATTTTTCGGTTTGGAGGTAACTTTGGATTTTTTTCTTTCGAGAAAACTTTATGGAATCGTGTTTTCGTCAAACATAGGTACTTTACCACATATTTATTTCAAAGTTAATGCTGAAGTATTTTCGACATATCGGAGGATCATGCTAAGCCATTTGAGGTAGTATAGGCTCTTAAGGTCGTGGTATATTAACGCAGCGTTGACTTACGCAATAGCAGTATAACAAGCCCCCTTGTTATAACAAGGGGGTGCTTTTCTGTCTAAAGAAATAAGTGTAGTTCCTTACAGCCATTGTTCTCTGTAACTACCAATGATATTATATAAATAAAGAGGTATAGATATCGCACTAGCGCGCGCAAATTATTGCACACAAATTCAGACAATTGTTGTAATTTGATTTAGTCAGGTAATAGCAACGAGCAAAACAAAACGTGTCCGTGTCGTGACAGTTATAGATCTAAAATGCCAATTAGCTATCTCTTTCTGTATCACACGTTCCGTACCTATTATCTATCGCAGTTATAGTTGAAAACTGCTACCTATGTTATACACAACACTACACACATACATTACTACTGTAGCGGAATAGCATACCTGCCACAGAAATATATCTTATATCTATGTGTACGAGCAAACCCGTACATATCAATAGTATTACTTTTATGCTGACATCGACGCGCAGCGAATGAATAAAATGCATGTATTGGAGTAAGCAATATGTAGTTGCATAGCATCGTTCGGGCTATCATCAAAAGGACTCATTCGCCGCGGGTCGATCAGTTATCAGTTTTGGGTGTTTTTCTGTGTAAATAAAATAAATAAATATAAATATGTTTGGACATATCACACAACGCCATCTAGCCCCAAGCTAAGCAACCTAATGCTTGTGTTATGGTAACGAGATGGCTGATAAACTACTTACATACATTTTTTTTTTTTTTTTTTTTTTTTGTAAATACATACATATTATAGATAGAAAAACACCCAGACTCGGAACAAATACTTGTAGGTCGTACAAATATTTGTTCCGTGCGGGAATCGAACCCGCGACATGCTGCGCAGCAGTCAATCGCTCAACCACTGCGCCAACCGTGTCGTCAAAATTACCTGTGTGACTATCAATACACAAGTTGAACTCCTATATCAGACTATCATTTAAATGTACCTTACCCGTACACTATGATACCTACTCATTTGATAAAATGTCGCACGTAGGGTATTTTTTTTCTGTTTTAGCAAACTTTTTATATGTACCCATCATCATCTGCTTAGCCTTTTCCCAACTATGTTGGGGTCGGCTTCCAGTCTAACCGGATACAGCTGAATACCAGTATTTTACATGGAGCGACTGCCTATCTGACCTCCACTCCACAACCCAGTGAATGGGTAATGCGATACCCCTTGCTAAGACTGGTTGTCAGACTTTCGGGCTTCTGACGACCCGTAACGACTGTCAAAGATCCACGAATGGCAGCCGGGACCAACGGCTTATCGTGCTTTCCGAGGCACGGAGGAGTCTCGGTATGTAAAGATGGTCACCCATCCACGGACCAACCCCGGCAAGCGTATCTTAACCTGATGGATCGACCCGTGCGGCTGTTATTACTTAGCCACGAGCTCCTCACTATTAATTACCCACTCAGTATTAATTATGGCAGCAGAAACTGTATATAAGAAACCGATTCCACGAAATACATTCATTCCACACGCAACCTGCATTTGCGTCTCATTCCATATCCAACACTACTATACATTTGTAATAACAACGCAACGTTATCTAAACGCCGCTCAGTATGAACGTAGCGTATCTTTCCTAAATAATATCATTGGTAACTACACATAGCATCACGCCTGCATTCCCGAAGGGGGTCAGGCAGAGGTGCACCTATACAGAGTGCTAGGTTAAACGAGATACATACTTTAACGGAGTGCAGTACTCATGAAAATGAACAACTTTTACCATGAAATATGAAAAAGAAAATCAGCTGTCTCGTACATTTTGATCGCGTAGGTTTTGCACTTTGCAGAGAACACCTGATTTTCTTTTTCATATTTCAGGGTTAGTTCCATGGTAAAAGTTGTTCATTTTAATGAGTACTACACTCCGTTAAAGTATGTCCTTCGTTTAACCTAACACATTTCGCTTAGTCCGATCCAGCCTCCCCCCTGCTGTCCTCCCCCAGCGACACCCTAAGCCGAGATCCGTACCTGAAACCTCTTAGGCCTCTGCCTCGAATTTCGCGGGCAGCGGGGCGGCGGCGGCGGCGGCGCGTCTCGCATTGTCCCGCCCCGATTCCGCGCCGCTGTTTTCTAGGTCCGGTCCATTTGTTTTTATGCATAAAATCCTGCCGCTCCCGCGCCGCCGCCGCTGCCGCCCCGCCGCCGCTGCCGCCCCGCTGCCCGCGAAATTCGAGGCAGAGGCCTAAGTGAGAGCACAGTCCAACACCCAACAATCCAATAATCGTCCGATGAAGCCCGAGCTGCATAGGAAGTTCGGCGAACTACGTTAGCAGCTCGGGCTCTCGTCGGACGACTGTATGATGTATAAGACTGTGGAGAGAGCATCCCTACAAGGTGGACCGACAATCTGTTGAAAGTCTCGAAAATCCACTGAATACTGGGAGCACAGGCTCAGTCATAAGTGGCGATGGTTGGGCGAGGCCTATGTCCAGCAGTGGACGTCTTTCGGCTGACATGACGATGATGATTATAAGAAGAGGCAAAGAAAGAGAGTCACACGGAGGGGGCATAACGCTTTTTAGTTACATGACGATTTCTATCAGTTTAGGTACAGTCAGCAAGAAAAATCGATTAACTCTTGTAGTTTTTTAATCTTAATTATTAAGCGAAATATTTAATTTAAATCGGAACTGAAGTACTTAAAATTTTAAGAACATTCTTATTATTTCTTCTTAACAGTCAAATGAAAAAAAGCAGTTTATCGAATCATTTTGTGTTAATTTAGATAATGTCAAAAAGTAGCAGTGTTAACCGACTTCTGTTGCTGACCGTACCTACCGCAAGCCGTGAGAACGTCGTTCCAAAAATTTGACAAACGTACCATTATTATTCTTACGAGCCATTGGGACCACGTCGTAGCCAAAGTTCTCCACCAACCAGTTGACGAGAAGATTCATATCTCTCACCAATGTAGGGTCTTTCGTTTTAGGAGGTGGGGCTGTTTGTCTGCCTTCATCTAGTAGAAAACAGGTATTTTAACACTTTATTTTTGATAACTACACAGAAAAGCAGTCTTACCGTGTCTTACCTTTAGGGTATCGTTAAGATCAGAATCGACGAAGATCAGATCGATCGAAGCGACGGCGACGGGCTGTTTGACCGCGCTATTGTCGTTTTTGTACTTTTTTTTGATTAATATTACGAACTACCTCACAATGTTTGTTTATTTTTTGTATCAAATTATGTTTTAACCGTAAATAATGATTTTGTTAATATGTGTATTTAGATTGCTTAAATTAAAGTGTTTCAACATCCGGACAAACCTATTGAGGTTTTTGTGATGTTTCTGTTTATATTTTGTTTTGTTTCCGATCCCAGGAGACACAGGACGAACGGGAAATACGTCTCACTGCCGATCGTGAAGCTCATGCACTATCGCGTGAGTCTGAGACGTTCACTGATAGGGAAATTCGTCTGAGTTCTCAGAGGGTTTGGACAGCAAATGCTCGGTCTCAGGAAACACAGGAAGAACGAGAAATACGTCTCACTGCCGATCGTGATTCAAAATATGCTGCCCGAAAAGTCAATATTCCACGCGGACGAAGTCGCGGGCACAGCTAGTTAATAAATAATAATAATAAAACAAAGCAATTGCCGTATTTTTTATAACGTTCGCAATCTCATCTGTCTCAATCTGTCAAAAATTGTAGGCCTTTACATACATTTTTGACATTTCATTTTCACTGGCAAGAGATTGCAACTCGAATTTGAACGTTTTTGAATTGAATTGCTTTTGTTTTGGAATTGGTGCAGCCTATTAATTTTAATTTCTATGTAACCCCCCCCCCCCCCCCCCCCCCCCACCCTCCCCACGAAATTCAAATTTTCTTAGTGTGGCGGATTCTACATCGCTACATACGAACTACGCGTCACACTGACGTCACGCAATCCTGCATCGCGCAATCAGAGTTTACCGCGCGATTAGCATATATAGAACGTCCCGACATCAACCGTCGGGCAGTTGCCCACCAGACACGACACCCGTCTGGTCGGAGAATCCTCCCTGGCTTTACAGAATTATAATCATTAGAATCAGGAATACAACTCCATAAGTTAGAATTGACCTCAAATATATCATTTACAATACATATAAGTAATGACCTAGCGATTTCATGAAATCATGAGGTTTAAGGTCAATTCTAACTTATGTGGTTATATTCCTGATTCTAATGATTATAATTTTGTAAAGCCATATTAGCTACGGCCGCGTCTCATATTTTAATCAACATTACAACCTGACGCTGAACAGCAAATTGCATAAATCGTAAGAAAATTTGAATTTCGCGGGCTACCTTAGCACCTATTTCTTATAAAGAAACAGGTTTAAACTTGTCGCACAGATTTGTCTGTACCGGAAACCTGCTTCTTTATGTTTGCACCCAAACAAGCATTCGCTTGTTCGCTTGTTTCGCTCGCGCCGATGGTGTCAACTAACAGGTGTATTGAGGTGTTGTAATTAGCGTGTAAATTGCGTTGCGAAGCCATTTCCCAACTATTTTGAGGTCGACTTCCAGCCTAGTTGGACACAGCCGAATACCAGTATTTTACATACAGTGACTGCCTGTGTATCAGAAAGGTGTGATCAATTTTAAGGGTGTGGTACAGATCATCAAACTGAACAACTTTCTCCATGGGACCGACCTCGTGATCGAGAAATTATCAGCTGTCCCATACATTTGGGTCGAGTACATATAGGTATTGAAGCTTTGTGCGGGGCAGCTGATATTTTATTTCTGATACACTTTTTAAGACTTGCATACATATAAGCATTGCAGACACAACATATTGCAGTAAACTATTAGGTTCGTATAAAAGTCGTATGTCAGGAAATACAAATTTGAATACTAACCTGAATTAGATTCTGCGTAATCCACATTAGGGGACATCCGAAGTATTGGCTTGTCACCTTCCATGACATCTAGGCAGGCAATTGAACAAAAAAAACGTTATAGAGTCGAGGCATAAATATTAAGTACCTACCTGTTATAGGTAGGTAATAATACCTACTGCATCATATACCTACAATGCGTCATAATCAATGATATTATTTATAAATAAAGAGGTAGATATGGCACTAGCGCGCGCAAATTGTTGCAGACAAATTGAGACAGTTGTTGTAATTTGATTTATTCGGCTAATAGCAGCGAGCGAAACAAAGCGTGTCCGTGGCGTGACAATATATCTAAAATGTCAAGCTATCTCTTTCTGTATCATACGTTCCGTACTGTAATACCTATGTAAGTACATTTTTAATAACAACGCAACAATATCCGAACGCCGCGCCGCTCAGTATGAACGTAGCGTATCTTTCCTTTATAATATCATTGGTCATAACATACTAAAGGGCGGGATTCCACTGCTCCGTAGGATGTGCAGCCTCTCCAGTTACGCACGTTGGCTGCGCGGTTCATCTGTTTGCCAGCCACGCATCCGTGCATGGCCGTGGATGATCCCGTGTACAGTTCGAAAGCGAAGCTAGGTATGTAGGTCCCACGGCCCGCTTTCTCACTGGCCAGATCACGCCAGGCCAGGCCGACAGGCATTGGGATCCGTCGCATCTGATGAGACCTGTGGCCTGTCGTTACTCGTCGATCCGATGGGAGTTGATAAGTTCAAAGACGAGGCGTGGCGCGACGCGGGGGCTCCTGTCGCGGCCTATACGGGTGAGTTTCTTTTTGCTTTGTTTATCAATTGTTGACCACTGAATAAAACCACGTCGGCTGCAGACACAGCTATTCGCTCCATATCACTTGAAATGTTGGAATAGCGGCCAACAGGCCGACACACGCCGTGGGAATGCTCGGCACAGGCCGCGACAGGCGTGGAAACGCCTGGCGCGGCCTATCAGCTATCGGACCATAGATCATATATCTATGTATCGGACCGTAGGACCGCGGCTTTAGCCATCATCTTCCTGCCTTTATCCCATATTACTTGGGGTCAGCGCAACACGTTTTCTTCTTCTATTCTCCCCTGTCAACCGTCACGCTATCATTCACTCCCTTCTCTTTCATAACATCCATCTTTTCTTTGGCCTTCCTCTGCCTCTCCATCTATCAACATGTATATTCATTACTCTTTTAGTCATATGCGTTTCGTCTCTCCTCATCACATGCCCTTACGAAGCCAAACGATTTCCTTTCAACTTTTCTGTCACTGGCGCCACTTTCAAATTTCCTCTTATATACTCATTTCTTACTTTATCCATTCTCGTCACTCCACACATCCATCTCAACATTCTCATCTCCGCTGCATGCAATTTTTTTTTCATCCGTCTTCTTCACTGCCCAGCATTCCGATCCATAAAGTACGACAGGCCTTATCACGGACTTGTAAATTCTCCCCTTTAACTTGAGGGGCATCCGTGGGTCGCAAGTTGTTCCTGTAACCTGTCGCCATTTCATCCATCCTGAGTTGATCCGGTGTGTTATGTCTCGGTCTACTTCGCCATCCCCTTGGACAAGCGACCCGAGGTACCGAAAGTCGGAGGCGCGGCTTTAGCCGTCGGCAGTAATTTGGGGCCATCCATAAATAAGTCATAAGTACGTTAATCGGTAAGCATGTGAGTAGGGGGTACCTACGTGGACGTTATAACAAATGGTTCATCGATTATCTAGGTACCTAATAAAAACAAAACTGAGAACGGGTCTTCCCACGATCTAGATACCTATTTGTAAAGTGTAATAAATTAAGGATCTCTGATATCTTATGTAAACTTACTAGATCGATAACTAGGTCCATAGAATCGTTTTGTTGCAGTTATAAGTGGTATCTGAAAAAATATAACTAATAAAATAAAATGTTTTTTTAAGGTAATTTTAGTTTTAGAATTAATGCAAGTCTCAGACCAAATAAAATCCTGAGATGTAGGTAAGTATGGTGATACCTATTTGACTATCATAACATCACAATAAATCTAAGGACAGTAGGAAACTACGTAGGTACAGAAGCCAGCACATCAAGCTACCCCAATCTGTCAAATTTCATTGATAAATTTTCAACTTTACAACAAAGGAATAAGGTTCATATTCAATTGGGAAAATTTGACAGATAGGGGTAGCTTTATGTGCTGGCCTATACAGACGGTCGAAACGGCTCACTCACACAGACGCGCACCGACGAGGCTCCAAGCGATAGTCGCGGTGCTCTCAGTAGGTACCTATATTTATTATGGCTTAGGTGCGTCTCATCGATGCGCGCGTCTGTGTGCCGTTCCGTACGTTTGTTCGTAGTTTCCCTACTGTCCATATTTATATTATGTTAATATCATAATATTTAAATTATATTTTTATTTATAATACCATTCCTACTTACCAAAATTAAAAAATAAAAGCAAACCATATTGGTGTTCCCGTACACGACTTCACTCAACCATTTTTAATAGAAAATTGAAAGCAATTCAATTATATTGTAATTGAATAGTCAACCATTCGTAACATTGCTATTTTCAATCAAACATAAAACATTCAACTTAACATGCATTGATTGAGTCATCCTCAATCAAGAAAGTAGAACATCAACATCATGGGGATAAGACGGCTCAAACCAAGTTTTAAATGACGTCGGTGTTCACATAAACCTAAGTACATGATTGATCTAAAATTAAATTTAATCCGGCCACTGAGATAATGCGCTCCTGACACCTGTCAGGTGGACACGATCAGGAACTAATAAAGTTTAAATTCGTAAAAGTGTTCTTTTGTACTCAGCGTTCGTAGTCCTTTCAGTTATTTACATACCTCTGATTTTGAATCACAATGATCTTTATTCTCGTTGCCACAAGCTTGCTGTCAGATGTTTTATTATCTTTTAAAACTCTGTTTACTAAGGGGGGGGGGGGGGGGATGCGATATGGTAGCCAGCAAAATTCCAATTTTCCGTTTTTTTGCAATATGCAGGTCAGTGTTATATAGGGTTAGTTTTCAATGACCAGTCAAATTTTCACAGGGTGTTCTACCCATGATTATGAACAACTTTTACTATGGTACCAACTTTGAAATCACGAAAAAAAAATCAGCTGTTTCATACATTTTGGTCGAGTAAGTATTGAACTTTTGTATGAAACAGCTTTCTTTTTTCGCGATTTTAAAGTTGGTCCCATAGTAAAAGTTGTTCATATTCACGGGTAGAACGCCCTGTGAAAATTTGGCTGGTCATTGAAAACTAACCTTGTATATTACTGATGGGCCGAGTACAGCATACGAATAATCGGCCGAATTTTCGGTTAAAAGTTTACCGAACTCAATATTCAGCTGGATTCGGCGCGCTAAATCGTGCATCTTAAAAATTGCTTGTCGAGCGCGGTGAAGCGCACGTCCCTTCCGCCCGCTGAAGCCCCTACCCCCGGCCGGACGGTCTGATATGCCTTCCCGTGAAAAGCTCTTGCAATGGAGAAAGGATTTTCCAGCCAGAAATGTAATCAGAGTACGCCGGACGAAATGTCTGTTCCAAAAAGTATCTGATGAAAGTGTAGGTAAACTGTTCAAATTTAATTCTTAAGTAATTACTATCTAAAGGGAATTAGTAAAACATTCATCTGTATTTAGAAGGGTTCACCTTTTTATCCTACCATGAATTATTGTATAAATAACAGTATTTAATTGTTATTGAACAATCATCGACGGAAATTAAGGTTATTAATCACAATTGATAAATGAGTCTCATCACATCTGAAAGGTGATTTAAAATTAGAATTTCGGGTTTAAGTGATCAAAGCACTTAATTTATAATTGGCATCAACAGGGTCGTTTTCTGATCCATTTATTTACATTTTCATCTAATACTGTTGGAACAGACCATAGTGGCCGCTGAGCAGCCTATGACTGACCAGTCCAGGGAACAAATTCTGTCTTGTGACTTTTAGGATAGAGAAAAAGGCTTGATAATAATTTTGCAATCGAAGCAATGTAATATTATTACTAAGTATCTATTTACATAGAATAAAATGATGTAATTGTGCTAGGTACTTCATAGAAACCCTTCGTAGAATTTTTAATACAATAATATTCGAGAATGTTCGGCATTTTTGCCGAATAATCGGCCAAATACTAATGTTCGGTAAACCTGCCGAGTACCAAAAATGAAACGGATATTCAGCCCATCCCTAACATATAAATATTTACAGAATTATAATCATTAGAATGATCAATAAAACTCTCTAAGTTAGAATTGGCCTCAAATGTCATGATTTCATGAAAATATAGTCAATCAATAGGGTTATTTGATGTTGGAGAGTTATATTGATGCTTTTAATTACCTATTATTATTCTGTAAATACATACTTTTACAATCGCGAATCATATTTTAATCAACATAGAACCTAATACTGATCTACAAATTGCAAAAAACGTAAGAAATTTTGAATTTCGCGGGCTAAGCTGGCGCTTTCATCTTAGACTATGCACGCACTACGATTTTTAAACTGCTAAATAAAAACGCAAACGAAAAATAATTTTACAAGCGAATTCTCAAGCGATATTTTACCACACTGCGCGAACTCTAGTATATTGGTATTGCTCATAGATTAGCGATTATTATACGCAACGATTAAAATTCGTAGTGCGCGCTTAGCCTTAATGGTGTACTTCATAAATAAAACGAAATCATTTCAACATAATTGTCTAATCATTGTCTACATAATACAAAACATTCTTATCAACAACTATGTATATTACATAAATCTATACAAAAACATACTGCTTTTTTGACAGTGAAATAGAAATTGACTTCATTTAAATAAAACATTTTTCGCACGGTTGGGGAATCGTACAGGATGACGTATAAAAAGAACTAATTCAAAAAACCACACAGGTAAAGAGATATTTTAATAGCTGTTTTGTTAGAATAATCTCAGTTTTGATTAACTGCATTATGCACATAGTTTTTTTTCAAGTACTCCTAGTTATGGGAAAGTTCTAAAATTGTTTGCTGAACTAAGAAATCACTATTACCCCGCGTTTACACCAAGGTATAAAACATTATATATTCTACATGTTGTCTACTATAGTTTGACCGCTACCGCTGTACCCCGGCGGGGGCGGCCGGTGGGGGCGGGACGCCGTGCACGTTGACGAATGACCGGGGACGCCGTGAGCGTAGACGAATGAGCGGCATGCACTGCCCACACGTCTCGCCGCGCATATAGTTAGAGCGCGGTACTGCGGTAGCGGTCAAACTATAGATAGTTTAATTTATCATTTATAACTTATATGTGTAGTACTGTAACTGTGCTGCGCTGTGCTGTGCTGTGCTGTGCGGTACTGTCTGTATGTGTAACTGTTAATAAAAATTGGTCAATTAAATAAATAAATTTATACCTAAAACAAGTTGCAAATACTAATTGTGTAAAAACATGTCAAAAACGTTCAAAAGGTGAACAGAATAGGTAACAATATGTCTGAAACAACGTCTATACATGAATGACTAACTTTATAAACGTTTTTGACAAGTCTTTTAAAAGACTCGTCGTATTATAACTATAGTTTGACAGATACCGCTGTACCACGCCTTAGGTACGTGCGCAGCGAAACAGGGGGCAATGCAGGCCGCTCATTCGTCAACACTCTCGGCGCCCCGCCCCCCGCGGTACAGCGGTATCGGTCAAACTATAATATATGGGTGTAAACGCAGGGTTACATATAGTTATCATTCTTTACTTTTTAATTAATAATGTGCTAAACGACAACAGCTGCCGACCGTACAATAACACATCTCTAAATAAAGTCATGTAGAAAGAATTAAATGCTTACATTCTTTGAAAGGTTAATTAAAAACTAGTAGTTTTCTCTAGTTTCTATCTACCATTAGGGGAAAACGGCGTGAATTTATGAAATATATTATGTAATATAAGAAACCCAGATCAAAACACTGATAAAATGATGTAAACTTGATTTTTCGGGCAATACTGAATGTTTATTTTTTATATTATCATTATAAATAGGTGTCAAGACAAGGTGTTAATTTTTTTTATATGATTATTATTATTTACAAGGCAGTTGTGAGTGGAAACGCCGGGAGGAGTTCGCCCTAGGCGGACATATTATAGTGACCTTATTGGTGATGTTTTTCAGAAAGGTCAGGAGCGTAGTACGCGCAACTAGCGTGCGCGTATGACCAGATGTATGAACGTAAACGAGGCAAAAGTTTGTATGTAAGGATCGTAGCCGTTGGCGTTTTGTAGTTTCTGCCTTCCTCCATGGGAAGGCGTCAGTTTATGTATATATGTATGTGTCAAGACATAGCTCAAATATTAGCACCGCTACAACATTATTTTCAACACACGACCACTTCTAGACTACAACACGTCTTAACCTATTCTGAACTATGCTAATGACACATTATAGGGCCCGTTTAAGCCAAAATGAACCAACACACTGATTAATTTTAAATTTATTCCAAGCATAAGTTTTGATAGATGTAAATATTTTGGTCTGTTTTTGCTGTATAGTAATATGTATAACATTTTTCGATTATTGGTTTAGTTTGAAATTATTAAAATATTGACAACAGTGGGTTTGGTTCGTTTCAGCATAACTGGGACCAATTATCTATACTATTCGTGGCTCTCTTAACAATCGGCGGGTCTCGAAAGATTAGTCGTCAGCGAGTTTCAGGTTCAATTGCGAGTGTTATCCGCTGGCGCCCTCTGACGATTTCAACGCGCAAGCTGCCGGTTGTGTTCTCTAGTAACGTGTAGATGTCGCTGGCAGTCCGAACCGGCTTCGAATTTATACTTATTACAATGTCGCCGGGTTGTAGGCCTCCACTGAAAAGGAAAAGGATACAAAACATTAAGGTGACGATAACCGACTTTTATACTCTGTTACTAGGTTATTCACTTTTTGACACCTGTCAGTTGGACAATTTCTAGTTGTAATAAGGATCAAATTCGCAAAATACATATTCGTTACTATGAAATTAACAGTTGTCAAAAAATGAATAACCTAGCGAACAGAGTATAATGATTTTTAACTGAAGATCACGTCTAAACGAGTTGTGTTAATGATTTGGAAAAAATATATGTTAAATTCATTGTTCATTGTTTCATTCATTTTCTTAATAAGTTAATATGTGAATATTTTATATTATATTTATATTACATAGTGTAATTAATTTGCAAAATTATGTCTAACATGGATAAAAATCTGAGAATCACGCAAAAAGTATCAAGCGTATTTTTTTTTTAAAGATAATTTAATTATTTATGTTTTAGTATACGTGTTTTAATATACCTAATATATTTCGTTTGATGTATAATAAATTAATAATGCGTCTAATTTGGGACAGCGCTCCTTGAGTGGCGAGTCCTATTACTGGTTGGACGTACGTAGACGTACGACGCGTTGCGTGAGCTCAGCATAGAACACGCAAGTTAACTAATCAAGGCCGTTGGCATATATCTGCGTCCTAAGGGCCCGACCAAACTTACCACAACGACAGCACGTGGACGGGCGCTAATTTGTATGAAACCACATTTGACCTTCAAAATCAATCGTGTGGGCGATACCAACCACATCAAGGCCACGTCGCAGCCACAACACAACTACCAGCGAGACCGCGCATTAGCGCCCGGCCACATCGCAAACACAATGATCTGTCTGTCTACAAACACTAGCCACAACGCAACCACATCGCAACTAGTACCAACAACGCAACCACAACGCAATTGCGCGAAGTTGCAGCGACACGTAACCACTGCTTGCCCACATTATGTCGCTGCGATGTGGTGTGGTTGCCCTTAAAATTGAGTTTACTGCGACGCGACGGTACTAATAAAATTTAAGATTCGTGGACAATTTAAATAGGATGTAAGTAGTATTTCTCTTTACTTAATAAGGGTACGATGAGCCTGTCCAGTCAGCTCAAGCCTTCTCTGAAGGGAAGAGGCCATCGAGCCTACGAGAGCTTGACTTAAGTACGTACGACCGACATTTTTGCTACCAAAATTTGTGAGCTGTTCTTGTTTACCATAGGTAGCGTCGACGGAAGAATCCTCTGCTTACGAGTGAGACACAAACTGGGAGCAATAGGGTTATTACACCCATTTTTGAAGTGTCTCAATTAGATTCTATAGTGCTAATAAGTCACAAAAAAAAATACAAAATTTTTATTCAATCGATAAGTGCCCTATAAATGCATTTAAATTTTACATTTTCAAATTTCGCTCGAAAACGCTGGACGCAGTGGACGCCATATTGTCCTGTCGTCACGACGTCAGTTGGCTGAGTAAATAAACACTATAAATACGCTGATCAGCTGACAGTTGACATTGACACTTTTTACTTTATACAGCCGTATGACGTAATTAAATGGTGACTACTTTCATGGTGTTAGAAAACAGATTAAAAAAACTGAAAACTTTGAATTTAATATTAAAATTTATATTGATAATTTATGAACTAAAACTAACATTTTCCGACTGCTTTTTGCCTAAGCTATCTAAATTATATATTTTTAGATTTTTTCTCTTAAAGAGTAAAATACCGTATTGGGTAACACACTCGCTCAGAATCGGTTTAATTTTGACAGTTCAACAACATTCACCGCGTTATTTACGTTATTGAACAGTCAAATTTTTCGAACTTATGAAGCAATGGAATAGCAATTTGCTTCAAAATGAGTCAGATTCCGATTGATAGTGTGTAACGCAATTAGGGTGCAGGTATATGAAAATTAAACTTACTTGTAAGCTGGTGATCCAATGATAACTTTCCAAACCAGAATTCCATGTTCGATATCAGATGGCATCTGAAAATTTTTAAAATTGTTACTACCCACCGAATCGAGTTCAGAATCATCTAAACTAACGATTTTATACAGTTTTGGCCGTAAAACGATGCGACACGGTTTTGGTCGTGGAATCTCGTACTATTAGATTTTATGCAAGTATTATTTTAGAATATATAAGTTTGTACTTATTTCAAAATCATTATTTTCCACATTTTCCCTGATGAGTTTTAAAATGAATGTATCGCAAACATAATACAAGTTTATGTTCAAGTATTAAGATTGATAATAATCTGAAATTAAAATATCTTTGACCTAACTTTTACTTACCTCTGGTGATATTAAAAAAAAAATACATTTATATTTTTATTTATTTATTGTGCGTGGCGTAACGGCCCCACCCCCCGTTTGCAGGCCGCTCATTCGTCAACGCTCACGGCGTCCCTCCTCGGTCCGGTCAAGCTACATCAATCGTGGCCAGTGTTTTTGTTCGTGATCCTTTATCTAGAGTATTTTTGTTCGAAGGTAAGTACCAAGCAACACTTACCTCAGGGTTCCTCATGCGTAGTTCCATGAGTATGTTCGGCGTTAGCGACAGCATGGTGATGCCGAGGTACCTCCGCGACACTTGCGGCGCCTTCGTTGTCCCTACGGAGCGTTCTAAATTACCAATTTGTATTATTATTGAGTAAAAAATATGGCAGGGTTTTAAAAATACATAAGTAGTCAAAACTATTTCAGAAAATTAAGTTAAGGCCCGCTTACACCAAAAATCACTAAATACTTTTAAGGCGGATCTTTCGATGATCTCCCAGCCACTTTCTCGCTAGATGGCGGCACAGTCGCACATTCGGAACATTTCAATTTTTAAGCCTAACTTAGAAATCTTTGAGAGACAACTTTATTAACTGCGTCAACTAACGCATTAACATTTTTTTTAGATATCACTTTGCTTGTTAACTCTCTCATACAAAGATTTCTTGTCCTAGACATTTAGCCGTCTTCACTTTATTCTTTACATACACATGTACAGTAAACAGCTTTAGTTTCAAGATCACTAGATGGCGTTGTATTCATAAACTTGGTTGGAAATAAAAATGTCCAGATGGCGTTGCTTTAAAAAAAAGAGTACCTACCTAATTGTTTTGATTATGATTTTTATGATGTTGAAAATAACATAACATTTAAACAAATATAACATTTAATATAACATTTAAAACTTCTGGTCTGTCATTTTCAAACTATTGACAGAAACAGAACCCAGCTTTTAAACACGTTTAGGAACAAACGTATTTAGTGATTTGTTGTAAAAGTGGGCCTTAGTATGTACAGTAAAACATGAGGCTATGAGTTCGGCTATCTCTTTCTTAGCAAATGTGCTTCAACAAAAGTCAGTTTAATGCCTATGGCAATAAAGTTCAATGACTGACCGGTGCGGCACATCGTTGGAAAGTCTGACTCGTGTTATATCTTATCATAACAACGAACATAAAAATTACAGAATATTGCGACATAAAAAGGCACTATTTTAGCCAAATACATACACACATCAAAAGTGTCTAGGGATCAAGCATTTTTATGCGGATTTCTTGAGATTGAGATGTGGCTTTGTAATAAATTTATGATTTTATAAATTTATATGGATCCTTTTTGGTGCATTTCATAATTTGAATCAGGAACTGTGAATCAAATTCGAGTAAAAGATGAAAATCAGCTGTCAATATTTTCCCTATAAAAACATACAACGCATTGAAGACATTATTAGTGCTACTGTTTCCCTACTACTGATTAAAACCAACGTTATTATGGAGCGGCGACGTCATTTAAGCAGGGAAGAAATGCTCAGAGCCGTGGGAATGATAGAAGCTGGTTCCCGGCAACGTACTGTGGCTTTAGCTCTGAATACAAGTCAGAGTGTTATCAGTCGACTTTGGACACGTTACCGAAGCACTGGTACCGTGGCTGAGCGCCATGGAGGACGGTATCGCTGCACCACACGGAGACAAGACCGATACATTCAAATCTTAACTCGAAGAGCTCCAACTATAACCGCCATGATGTTAGCCGTGAGGCTTCATCACTCTTCAGGGAACTTAATTAGCGACCAAACAGTCAGAAACCGCTTGCATGAAGTGAACCTTCATTCCCGAAGACCGCTACGGGTACCACCTATAGCAATGCACAATCGTAGGATTCGATATCAATGGGCTCTTGAACACAGAAATTGGGCAGAAGAACAATGGCGTTTCGTGTGCTTTTCTGATGAGTCTCGTTTTGGTATGAGACCGGATACAAGACGTATACGACACTGGAGAACCCCTGGACGCCAACAGCGATTAAAATCCTGCCAGGAAGTCCATCCTTATAGTGGTGGAACCATCATGGTATGGGCGGGTATTTGGATCGGCGGAAGAACTGAGTTGATTTGGATCAGAGGCAACCTCAACGCTCAAATTTATGCTGAGACGATTGTATCAGACGTCATCGTTCCTCTACAAGTGCAAATCGGTCCCTTATTTCAGTTAATGCATGATAATGCACGACCGCACACCGCAAGAGTTGTAAGACAGACTCTCGCCGCAGCTAACATCAATGTCCTGCCCTGGCCTGCTCAGTCGCCAGACTTGAACCCGATTGAGCATGCATGGGATATGCTACAGAGAAGAGCTCTGCCGAATATGGAGGGTATCCAGTCGCAAGAAGACCTTTTTTTGTTGTTGCAACGAACATGGGCGGCCATTCCACAGCGTGATTTGGATGAACTCATTTTGAGTATGCCAAACCGATGTTCTTGTGTTGTTAGTGTTCGCGGTAGAAACACGGATTATTAATTGTTTAAGTTACCCAATAAAATTTTAAAGAAAACTGTTATTTCAGTCTTTTTTTCGAACTTTAATGTTAGTGGTTCAAATGTCAAAAATCCCTTTATTAGGAAAATGGCAAATTTCTTTATTAATGCAAAGGTGACTTGGTTTATCGTTACTGTGACGAACGAAAACACTTTATTTGATGAATCCTTAAAGAAAATTTTAATTAATATCAATCAGGAGAAAAGTTATTGCAAAAATATATGTTGATCCCTAGACACTTTTGATGTGTGTATAATGCAAAGTATAGAGTATTGAATACAGAGTTAATCTTGTCATCAAAAATTATAAGTAAAAAAAATATCCGCTTAATTAGATAAGCTTGCATGCTAGTACTTATTTTGATAACGATTATTTGCATTGGAAATGTGTAGGTAAGCAAACAAATTATGTTTTTCACATTCATTCTACAAAATGCTTCTTTTTTTTTAAATCTTACATAATATTTAAGCACATTAATTCATAATTAAATATATGTACTGGTTTAATAAACGCTGCTTAAAGTTAAATTCCAAAACGGGTATAATGGACGTAGGTAATATGGCTGCCAGGCTCAAATGGGACTTGGCGGGTCACGTCAGCCGTATGCACGATGACCGCTGGGCCAAAAGTCTTCAAATAATGGGTGCCTGAGAATGGACGGCGCCGCCCGCGCCTGCGGGGCCGAGCCAGAAAGAGGTGGCGAAACGACCTGGACGCGTACCGTGAGGGTTGGTTTGAGGTGGCCTGGGAAAGGACTTCCTAGAAGGACTTGGGGGAAGCCTTTGCCCAGAAGTGGGACAGTAAAAAAAATATGGTTAAGCAGACGCTGATCATTACTTAACTTTAAGCAACGTTTATTAATAAACCGAAAGTGCCAGACCAAGCAATTTCACTTAAATAAATTACCACATTTTGCAAAAATCAAACAAAGCAATCCACCCAAATATTAGTGAACTGGTTCCACATTTAAAACAAACAACAATGCAAGTCATTTTTTAAAACAAAATTACACAACATATAAAAAAAAAACAGACGCACAACAATTTAAAACATTATAAACTTACTCTTTGCCAGAAACTCCTTGACATAATCAATGGGTATAGCAAATGAGATACCGGAAGTCACTTTCATACTGTTTATACCTATAGCTTCTCCATCTAAATTCACTAGGGGCCCACCACTGTTGCCAAACGTGATTGGCGCGTCTGTCTGTATGTATACCATGTCTTTGCCTGGAATTTTAGAAAAGTGGTGCATGAGTTTGAGAAAACTGGTGGATGAATTTGAGAAAAGTGGTGGTTGAGTTTGAGAAAAGTGATGGATGAGTTTGAGAAAAGTGATGGATGAGTTTGAGAAAAGTGATGGATGAGTTTGAAAAAAGTGATGGATGAGTTTGAGAAAAGTGGTGGATGAGTATGAGAAAAGTGATGGATGAGTTTGAGAAAAGTGATGGATGAGTTTGAGAAAAGTGATGGATGAGTTTGAGAAAAGTGATGGATGAGTTTGAGGAAAGTGATGGATGAGTTTACGAAAAGTGATGGATGAGTTTGAGAAAAGTGGTGGATGAGTATGAGAAAAGTGATGGATGAGTTTGATAAAAGTGATGGATGAGTTTGAGAAAAGTGGTGGATGAGTATGAGAAAAGTGATGGATGAGTTTGAGAAAAGTGGTGGATGGGTATGAGAAAAGTGATGGATGAGTTTGAGAAAACTGGTGGATGAGTTTGAGAAAAGTGGTGGTTGAGTTTGCGAGAAGTGGTCAAAAGATTTCATCTGTATGTTTCGCTAAAGATTCTTTGGGAAAGGCTGAGGTGGCTCCAATGAAGTTTCTGAAATCGGTCACCAGCAACAACACCACAATAGCAGCGTGGCATTTGTAATCTAAATATTTTCATAACATTTTAATGGAAAATAATTACAGTCAACCGCTCGTCGGTGGTACGCACTTTGGACCATGAGCTGGACTAGAATTAGTACGGAGTTTCAATAGAATAAGAGACCGCCTTGTACTAGTTTTGTTACAAGACTGAAATAGTAAACAAATTATTAAAAAAAAAAAAACTAAAAATCCGACTGCATAAATATACAACTGAAAAGAGAAAGACAAGCATTATAATATTATAATCTACAGAATTATGGTATCGCAGGCGGGGACAAACAAAAGTTACACCATATTTCAGGTTATTGGTATATATTATACAAAAATTCTGTAAATTATAATGCTTATTTTCTCTTTTCAATTACTTTTATTTCACACCAATATTGTAATCATTTATTTTAAAAAGCCTATGTCCTCCCACAATTAAGATGAATCTAACGAAACCTCTTCCTACAGAGCGTGCCAAAATATTACCCTCCTTCTGGGGCAGTCGCGTAAAAATCAATAAACCCACCTTTTAAACCAAGTTCTTCACTAGCTCTTTGAGTAGAACTGACTACACCAGCCGTCACAGTGTTACTGAGAGCTAGAGGACTGCCCATTGCCACCACCTGGAAATATATAAGCATCAATGGTCATTAGATTTGCTGGGGAGCTACGAAGTGGTGAAGGGTGCGTTTTGGGGGACTGTCTTATGTAGTTTGGACGTTCGAAAAGTGCTGATTCTCAGCCTAGTTTGAATAAATGACTTTTGATTTCGTTTTTTTTAGTTACTTAATTGAATTGTATTGTCCAACTTGTCCATTAAAACCAATGATTAAAACTCATTTCGTTGTGCCATCTAATTGGGAAGACGCAAGTGTATTATGACACCAAGACCTCTCTCCTTACGTCATCATTCTCCCACCCTTATCGCAATGTATTTGGAATCGGCGCAACATGTCTTTTTCTTCAATACTTGGACACACACACACACACACACACACACACACACACGCACGCAAGCACGCACGCACGCAATCACGCACGCCCGCACGCACGCATACACACACACACACACACACACACACACACACACACACACACACACACACACACACACACAGTTACGAGTATGTAGAGGTACCGTCGAATATTCACCTTTCCACTACACTGTGAATATTAATTTTTAGGGTTCTGTACGGTCAGCAACAGAACTCGGTTAACACTGCTACTTTCTGATAATATCTAAATTAACACAAAATGATACGATAACCTGCTTTTTAGCATTTCATTTATTAGAGAGTTAATTTTCTTTAAAATTTACATCTGTTCCGATTTTAATGAAATATTTTTCTCAATAATTAAGATTTAAATAACTCAAGTGATAATCGACCTTTGTTGCTGACTGTACCTCATAAGGAAAAAACGGAACCCTTACCTCTAGGATCACTTCGATGTCCGTCTGTCTGTCTGTCAGTCTGTCAAGACCCTTTTTCTCAGGAATGCGTGGAGCTATAAAATTGAAATTGCTTCTAAGTAAACGCAATAAAAAAATACGGCCATTTATGCGACATATTTTGATACATGCAAATAAATCAAAACCTATAGGGTACTTCCCGCTGACCTAGAATCATGAAATTTGGCAAGAAGCAAGGTCTCACAGCTAAAGTAAAGGAAAAGTCCGAAAATCATTAATTTGTAGTTTTATCACCTCAAAAACTTTTATTTGCGATTACAGACTTACATTTGCAGTTGCAGAATTGACCGTGACGTATAACGATGTAACAACATGTTCTTTAACCGACGAACAAAAAGGAGGAGGTTCTCAAGTCGACACGTATTAGTACTATGTATTTTTTTGTTGTTTTTATGTGTACGACCACGCATAACTTTTTATAAATTACAATGTAAAGTTTGTTTTTGGGATACAATCGTCCTAACTACGGAACCCTTTATTATGCGTGGTGCGTACACACATTTGGCCGGTTTTTTATTGTGTGCGTAAAACTTTTTAAGGTTACATAATTAAGAGTCTCTAAAAGAACTGACCATGCAGCAAACTCACAACATTGCTTAAAAGAAGTTGAAAGTTACCTGCAACAAAGTGTCTAAACAAACAAACTGGTTGCTAATTTAATTGTATGACACGTGACATATTATTTTATGACATTGATTTTACATTCTGTGATTACTTCAACTCACACACTGTCTTATTACTTGTTAAAATTTTAGGAAATCAAATACTTTTGAATTGTTTCTTTGTTTAAATATGTGAGCACCATGTACGGGCAGCAACATAAGTCGATTAACACTGCTACTTTTAGACGACATGTAAATTGATACAAAATGATTTGATTATCCCCTTTTTTCATATAATACCTATATAAGAGTCTAGTAGATCTTTAAATTTTACTTCTGTTCCGATTTTAAAATGTCTTGTTCAATAATTAAGATTTAAAAAACTGAAGTGTTAATCCACTTTTGTTGCTGGCTGTACCTATCACATAATTCATTTATCTGTCAGTGCTTCATTTTTAATTCTTTTTAAGTACCTACTCAATCAACTCAGCCTATCACAGCCCACTGCTGGGCATAGGCCTCTCCCAGGCTGCCATAATTCCTCAATGTATACAAAAATTGTAAAACATTTTGAAAGAGTATTGGGAAGTTTCTTGCCCATTCTTCCCCATATGAATCTACCATTTGGAAGGCACAACTAGAATCAATTCTATTTTTCTGTAATATTAGGTCTTTACCTATGAAATTGCCGTTCTGCAGTACTGGCCATTTCAAATCAAAATAATTTTTGTTTGGCTAAGAATTCTAATTTCAAATTAATTTTATTTTAAAAACATGGATTTTTTTTTCCAAAAGTAGTCATTTGTTTATTGATTAGTGTTACATTTTCATCGCATTTCAATCTTTTTCGTCATCATGGATACGTTAAAAATTCGAGTAATTATGGAATATGAGTACCGTCGTGGCAGCAACGCGGCACAAGCGGCACGCAACATCAACGACGTTTACGGAGCTAACACTACAAACCAACGCACCACTTGTTATTGGTTTGCTCGCTTCCGTTCTGGAAATTTCGACCTGAAAAATGAACCTCGCGGTCGTCCGAAGACTTTGGTCGACAATGACGTTTTAATGGCGATTGTGGAAGCTGATGATACACAATCTACGGCTGAATTAGCAGCAGCTTTCGACGTTAGCGTCAAAACAATATTGGTCCATTTGCGTCAAATTGGCAAGGTAAAAAAGCTTGACAAATGGGTGCCCCACGAACTCAATGATCGCCAGCGCGAAGTACGCGTCGAGACGTGCCTTGCACTGCTCAACAGACACACAAATGAAGGAATTTTGAACCGCATTGTTACCTGCGGATGAAAAATGGATTCTGTTTGATAACCGCAAGCGCTCAGCAAGTTGGTTGGATCCTGGTTCAGCACCTAAACAATGCCCTAAACGAAAACTTACCCCTAGAAAAGTGATGGTCACTGTTTGGTGGTCTAGCGCCGGTGTGATTCATCACAGCTTCTTACCAAACGGGGTGAGCATTACTTCAGATGTGTACTGTGAAGAACTAACTGAACACAATGATGGAGAAGCTGGCACATCTCCAACCTGCATTGGTCAATCGCTCGTCTCCGCTGCTCCTGCACGACAATGCGCGACCTCATACTGCACAGCAGACGGTCTCCAAGTTGCAAGAACTGGGGTTGGAAGCTCTCCGTCATCCGCCCTACTCAACAGACCTTGTGCCTACAGACTACTACTTTTTCCAGAGTTTGGATAACTTCTTGGCGGGAAAAAAATTCAATACCCGAGAGGCATTACAAAATGCCTTTGAAGAATTTGTTGCCTCCCGTCCAGCTGGACGGGAGGCAACAAATTCTTCAAAAAAAAAAAAAGAAATCAGCTGATTTCTTTAAGAAGGGCATCAATAAACTGCCACTGCGTTGGCAAAGATGCATTGATTGCATGGGTGATTACTTCGATTAATACAAATAAAAAATGCATGAAAAAAATTTGTTTAAATTTTTTCATACAAAACGGCAATTTCATAGGTAAAGACCATATATATATTATATTATTTAGTATAAATATTGTTATTCAAAGGTGCATTTTAGGTACATCTTTGAAACAAATGATTTGAATTTGACAAATTAATGACTTTTCATGACATGCACAGTGCGGACACGTTAGAATGCCATTGTATAGATAGTATAGTATAATAGAGGAAACATATTGCTATATAAATTAACATTTCAATTAATTAAATTACAAACCCACTCGCCGGGCTGAATGTCAGATGAACTGCCTAGTTTCATGACAGGTAATCCTTTTACTGGGATGCGGAGAGTAGCTAAGTCTGACTTGAGGTCCACATCTTCAATAAAACCAGTATGGATGGAGCCATCCTGAAAATTTAATTAAATACAGCTAATTAAGAATGTAATACAAAATAGTTCTTATTTGGAGATCTTTCGGCTGAAATGATCATAAAGATGCTATACCTATCTACACATTTGAATGTAAATAATTTATAAGAACTATGAAGTATGATGCAGGATATCCTACCGCAATCTAGTAGTAAGCTATAATAGGCATATCAAGACCTGCATTTCTATACTAATTCAAGATTTTATTAGATACATCCGTCCAGCCAGGTTGTGTTCATGGCCACATCAGTGTGCAAGCAGTTATCTATTTTAAATTGCCTTGGTTTAAAGTCGGTATTATTTTATGAACGAAACGATGGATAAAAATTGCACAAGTATTATGAAACAGAATACTGTTCAAGTATGAGCTGATGCAACAATATGCAGTAGGTAATAGAGTAAACAGTAATAAAACATAACAAACCTGAATAATGTATGAATTTAATTTTAAGTAAGTAGGTCCTAGGTATTGAAACAAATATTTCTATTCACCAAGGCACCAGTTACATCAGCTTAAAGTCTGAAGACTCATTACTATAAATTAATCAATGAAAACATTACTTACAAATAGCCGTACATTCACTATAGCGTTAGGCTTGTTCACTACAACGTGAGCATTCGTCAGTATGAGCCCATCTTCCTTCACTATGAACCCAGATCCGTTCGACAGTGTTACAGGCTGACCAGAAAACAGGTCTAGCCGACGACCGTCTTTTATTTCTATATACACTACAGACGGAGCCGACACAGCCACTACATCAGCTATAAAGTTAAACCGCTCTCTTCTACCCTTTAATTTATCAGGTATAATAGCCGCTGCTAATAATTTATCTTTTAAACTAATATAACCTATCACCCCGGCTGCGACCGCCAAAATTCCACTATAATAACTGTTCTTAGTATCATTTCTATTGTTTTTGCCATTAAAAGCTTGTAGTGCACGGCTAGAACATCTAAGGTTTGTATTTATTACTGGTTTTATTTGAAATATACGAGAAAATCTCGAAATATTCATTGTTGTTGGTGAAAATATTGTCAGAACGACAGTGTTGGACAGTGATTGATTTCGGGATGATGATGAAGTTCAAATGTCTATAATGTCATATTATGTTTGTGTCAAAGTGACAACATAGTGATGTGAAACGACAGCAATTAACGAGTTTTAACTGTTAAACGTTTATTTAATACAGATAAATAATTTCATTCAATTGTTTTTTAATGAAAGTTATTTAATTCGTTCAAATATCTTCACGCCATGTTTATTACAAAGGGTGCAAACTTCAGAAAGAAAATAGATAGTGTGAGAAAAATGTATAAAACTCTGATAGAATGCTGCTTCAGTCTGAAATAGATAGTAATTTTGAATAGAAAATCAATCTGCCTAGCCTTTTCCCAACTATGTTGGGGTCAGCTTCCAGGTAACCGGATGCAACTGAATACCAGTATTTTACATGGAGCGACTGACCTGCACAATCCAGTAATTGGGTAATACGATACCCCTTGCTTGGTAAGACTGGTTTTCAGACTTTCGGGCTTCTGACGACCCGTAACGACTATCAAAGATCTACGAATGACAGCCGGGACCAACGGTATAACGTGTTTTCCGAGGCACGGAGGAGTCTCGGTACCTATGTAAAGATGGTCACCCATCCACGGACCAACCCCGGCAAGCGTAGCTTAACCTGATGGATCGATCTGTGCGGATGTTATTACTTAGCCACGAGCTCTTCTTGAATAGAAAATGTAGTAAGTAAACAATTTCATATCGTCAAGTTCAATGCCTACTAACATTGCGTTACTTACTATTATACGGGAGCATGCAAAAAAGTAAACCTACAAGTTGGTTTACTTTTCCACTTAAATGACCTTGCTTACAACTTGACCGAAGGCGGGACCTAATTCGACATTTGAACTGGTTTCTCAATTCATTGGGTACTAAAAAAAAGGAAAAGGGACAAAAATGTATTATTATAGCAATCAATCTACAAATTCGCTCCTTTACTTGCCTACAGGAGATTTAGAAAAAATAAGCCAAGGTCGCAAGTCGCAACCAAAATATTGGTCAAATGATGTGACTTGGTTGTTGGTTGAACCTGTTTTTATTGTTGCTATCTAGATTAATTACCAAAAAATTATAGAACGTGTTTGGGTGCATGTTTGACTTTATGTAACACTGCTGACAAGATTTTGTGTTTGTGATATTAAACGAGTAGGTGTTATTTTGAGTATTTCTATCTCAGATTATAAAAGAAAGGCAGATAGACCGCGCGGAACACTGAGAGTGAGGCCAAAAAAGCAAATACAAATTCAAAAACGAATTCAATCTCGAGTCAAATGTACTTAACTATGTATACCTGTCTAACTAGACAAAAATAATTTACTTACTGTCTCAGAAGACAACAAATAATTTTTTTCTGAGACAATAAATAAATTATTTATTGTCTCAGAAAAATGCAGAGAACAGATACGTAGGTACATAAGTACATTTGACTCGAGATTTAATTCGCTTTTTTGGCCTCACTTTCAGTGTTCTGCGCGTCTATCTGCCTTTCTTCTATAATCTGAGATTTCTATAAACATAGGTACTTAATTAATAGGTACTTACTCGAACTATTTATTATGTAGTTGTTTACAACACAAAAGTTAAAGAACCTACCCACATTCTATGTAGGTACAAGTAGGTATGTACGCATGGTTATTGATCAAGCTAAACATTTCCAGTATAAGCTGATCTCGCATTGTGTAGGACTTCCTTACAATGAGAGGTCAGTGTAAACTGGAAATGTATAGCCGTGTGTGTGTGGGTCCCATTGACACAAGTGTAGACCTTGTGGCTCGTTTTTGCAAAAATAAAAGGAAATTCAGGGTTTTTGTAAATAAAAAGATCAAAATATCGATTAAAGATCAATATAATTATTTATAGGTATGTATAGTTTACAATGCATAATAAAATTAATATTTTACAGTAACTTGTCTATTGTTTCTATCACAAACAAATCAAGATTACTTATTCCTAGGTAAAAATAGGAACTATAACTATAAACATGGATTTATATCCTAAACAAACTAGGCCCATAAGCATAAAATATCCAATGTCTTAGATCACTTTTTTTTTGTGAATGGCATCTCGCCCCTAGGAGGTAGTCAGTCGTCTGCTTAACCGGACTTTCCTGTGTAAATTAATGCCTCCAGCCACGGCTATCACTTATTTATCTATGACATAAATACTTATGCCTAGGAGCCATAAAGCTCTGTCCAAACTGAAGCGAATCCCGAGCGGAATGCGGGACGAAATTCGCTTGTGCAGCCGTCGATTGTGTCAACTACCTTGTTGAAACTGGCGCGAATAGTCAAGTGAATCATTAAGGGGATACAACGATAATTTTGTTTTAAAAAATTCTATATAACCAAATGTTTAAACCATTTCCATAAGTGGTATTTGACTATATTGTCTACTGTTATACTAAAACCAAAACATGACTACTTAAATTTTTTTCAACAGAAAAAATTTCCAAAGTAGACCGTCTATTTTTTGTTTTATACGATTATACATAAACAGTTCCTTATTGTGCAGTAATAATTGCTTTAAATCGAAGATATTGCAATATGTTAAAAACCTACAAAGCTAAAAATTGATTTAAGCATAGCATTTTGTCTAGACTTATGACATTTAAACGAAGCGCGTTTAGTTCCGGTGCGCGTGAGAGTCTTCTATCTCACTCGCATCAAACTAGACAGTCAAACGCCATTTCACTTACACACCGAGCTTAACCACGTTTCAATAATTATATCCTTTTAAAACAATCGACGTGGGCAGTCGCGCCTCATGTCCCGCGCGGGATTCGCCTCAGTGTGGCCAAAGCATAAACAATATTTTCCGCCATTTTAAGTCAATCAGATCGATGTGTTGTGGAAATTGTCAGATCATTCTGCAATCTCTGATTCTCTGTATAATTCTAGGTTATATTACAAAATTTTTCATTTCATAATAATCTTTCGACAAATGTTTATATACACTTAAATAATATAAAAAATATGTTAAGTAGATTTATTTAAAATGTTATAATTTTTTTAATATTTTCATAATTTCGATAATCTGTGGTACTTGCTTGGTTCAAAATAGGGCCACAGAATGGACACATTTATGCCATGAGCCATTAGGCCATTATATGAGGCCAATAATAAATTAGTTGGATAGGCGGTAGAGTAAGTAGTTATTATACCTACATTGTGACTAATGCTTAAAGGCTTCCGCAGACAGGCGCTAACGCGAAGCGACTCCGGTAGAACAATTTTAATGAAGTTTTCATAGAAATTGTTCCAACAGAACCCCGTCGTGTCTGTATGTGGGAAGCCTTAATACTAAATCACTTTGATGACTAAAAGTTTTTTTTAATAATTCTCTTATTGTTCATTACTACATAAATATTTCACAGGACCAAAAAGCTAGGATGGATATGCAATTATACATTTTTTAACGGGGATATTTGTACGCTTGTGAAATATACAAGGATCTTTTGGCCCGTGGTCAAAATTGTAACTATCGCCGCCATTTTGTTTTCTCAATAAACACAAAATTTTCTAGTAGTAATAAGGATCAAATTCGCAAAACATTCTCTCTTCGTAGGCACTATATTTTTTTGTTGTTTTCATTTAGGTACGTACCATCAGAATACATTTACGATACATTTCTTTTACCATCACAATTTACTTGGTCACCACATTCCATTTGGTATATTAAAATTCATAGGTACTTAGCACAAACTTAGTTTTAAACATAATTTTCACAAAAATTAGAACCCTCGCAAATAAATAATAATTTCTGTGCATTAAAAGAAACAAACGTGCAAATAATTTTGGCACTGAAAACATTTTTGGGAAAATTACGCGATTTAAAAATTACAGTTTGACATAAAAGAATAGAAAATATAGGGGCGCCACTTTCGCTGATTGTGGAAAACTGGATTACGTGACGAGGTTTCATGTGCCCCAAAATTATACACTTTGTCTTATCTAGGCAGTCAAATGTTGCCAGTAAAATAATTAAATTTCTAGACTTTTTTGCCAAGCCATACACTTACAAACAAAATAACCATTAGCTCCACTCTTCGGTGTGAATGCTGCCATTACCGTTGGCTATACCGTTACCATTCAGTTTTCCATTTACCGCTTTACCATTTACGACGTCACCGTTACCATTGACCAATTCTTCTGGGTGGTAAGTATAGAAGACTGTGCAAAATGCTGAGTCGTCTCGAGGTAATTCGTAGTTTACGTGTTTTGCTGCAAGCCAAGCTGCTCCCATGGCACTTGAAACTCGGAGTCTTACCAATTCGAGCTCTGTGTTTACCTGTAAATAGAAGAAAAAGGATTGTGAAGTCGGAGGAGCAAGATAAAACATAAGAACGCATACACTTAAGTTGAAATAATAAATGATGATAAATAATATTTATTTCTCTAATTTGTGCAAAAAACACTTTTACACGTCAAAAAGATCATTCTGCGATGCGATACTACGGTCAGTTTAGCGTTAGGCATTCAAGAACGCGGCTATATTTCAGAAATGGACTAAGGCCAGCATATAACCTCTTATTGGTTCCCGTCTCCCAAACTTCCTGGCAGGCTTATCTTTTCACCATGGCATGAACTTATCTCATAGAGCACGAGAAAAATAACTGATCATCATAAAACTAACCTTCCTATTTCTCAATTGTTTCAGCACTCCAGACTTCAATATATCCCAGCTCTTCCACACAGAGCCGACGCACACAACGCGCAGGCGCGGTACGTCACAGCGCACGGCGAGCGCAGCCACGTGCGACGCTAGTGCAGCACCCGCGCATGAGAATATGTAACGGGAGAGCTCGTCTCCTTTGTAGGCTAGAGATGATAGTTTTGATGTCACTCCTGTGGACATTGTTTTTTTTTTTTAGCATATAGGTACGTTGGTAAAGCTATTTGTAGATAATATAAAATTACAATTTATGACAAAGTTTTTTTTGCCTTTTTATTGTGCACAAGTAAGGTCGCAGATGAGATTTCCCGTCGACGAAAATGACGGACTTTCATCCCGTTTTTTTTTTTTTCACCTTTTAGGTGTGAATTTTCAAAAATCCTTCCTGAGTGCTCACTTTTGCTGTATAAGAAACTGTAACTGCTGTACAAAATTTCATGCTTCTAGACCCAACAGCTTAGCTGTGCGTTGTCTGTCAGTGAAATAATAAAATTAATTTAAGATTTATGATTGTGTAGAACATAATGATATGATAAATATGCTAATAATAATAAATGCTTACAAATCTATAAAATTTGTAAGCATTTACTATCATTAACTAATTTGATAAAAGTGTCGAATTGGTAATCGTCAAACAGGCGGACTCGGACCTTCTTAGTGGAAGCTAGTAAAAACCGGCTGTTGAAAACACTAAAACTACCAAAGGTTTCCTAGGAAAGCGGCCGTAACAACCGTCAAGAAAATCTGTCATTTTCAAACTCCGCTCCCCAAAGATTTAAATCGCTAGATTTGCCCTTACCATACTTCATCACGCAAAAAAGTGTCCATACTAAGTCTTCTTGAGCTCACACATTTCTTAAATAGCGTTTCCATGACAATCAAGTCTGCGACATTGTGTGTCAGAGGTGTCAAACCGAAACAGAAACGCGACTATCTTTTGATCCGGTATGGCGAATCTAACGATCTAAATCTGCAATTGCCATCATTTTCATGACAGCCGCTGCGGACGTTAAGTGCGGTGACCGCTCTTCTCGGAACCCGTAGCTTTAGTGAACTGGTGATACTGCCAGCCTTAGAAACCAAGTTGATATGTCTCCTATTCTTCTAATTTCAACGGCACCCATTCCACTATAAACCGGACCACAGCAAGGCTCCTCAGCAATAATAGCAGCCTGGTACTTCCCCAGAAGAGTACTTTAACAGACAATTTTAATTACTTTTTAAAGCTCATAGTCAACTTACCAGCAAACATAGACTTATCAAAGTGCTTATAAGCATGCGGCAGCAGATCGGCCCTAGTATCAGCGTCGAAGTGTTCTCTTATAACTTCCCACACTCTGTCAGTCGGGTGCGGTGAAGGTTGTAAGCCGTCCACATCATCGAAGACTGTCTTCACTGCTTTGTGGGCTATCCAGTAAGCTGTGGATTGAAATTGAGAGATTTTAGACTGATTGAGATTAGATTTTTTTGCCAGTTTCTTTTATACAGGACGATTGACATTACTTTAAACCACGTAAAGAGTATCATGTTCTTTACCCGTATACAAAAAATCAATGAAATGTAATGAATACTTTAGCCACAGCTCGTGTCGTGATAAAAAAATATAGGCGTGAGCTCTGAACTAATTACCGAGAGACCGCGACTTTTTGCTGAAAAAATTCCGCTCACACGCACACTCGCAATTGTCTATGCACCACTAATGTATAATTTGCGTAAGTAATATTTCTTTTTCTTTCTAATTGTAGGATTTTGTGTCACCTTTCTCTGTCTTTCAAGCATATTGAGACGCAGAGAATAGAATCACACGTTTTGTATAGGTTCTTGACTTTACAATGTTTACCTATTATTACGGACTCGGATCTACATCATGTTGAAAAATAATTTCCCGTGGCTAAAGTATTCACTGGATTTGGTTGGATTTTTGTCTAGGGGTAAAGGACATGATACTCTTTACGTAGTTTAAAGGAATGTCAATCGTCCTGTTCCACTTTGTATAAGTTATGCTATCAGGCGTTACTTTGCGGAAATTAGTGGCAATAAAATGCTATGCAAAAATATTTAGTTTTGATTCCGCAATAATTACATTCAGTCTTGGATGCAGAATGCAGCATCACCCTCCCGCCAATATGCACATGCATAAGGTTCACTAATTAGTTATTTTTTTACAGTCCGGCCGTCGAGATAATTCGTTCTTTGCACCTGTCAATTTCATACTATACGAATATGTGTTTTGCGAATTTGAGAAATTGTCCAACTGACAGTTGTCAGGAACGCATTATCTCGACGGCCGGACTGTAGTTTTATAATGTTCTTTACGTTGATCTATGTCGTGCTGATGTATGTTGTTAAAATTAAGGCTAAGTCTACGATAACAGAAGTCTTACATTAGCTTTTACTTGTGGATGAAAATATTCTGAAATTCGATAATCTAAGTTTCTGAACGTTCTGACCGATAGTAACAGCTAAGCAATTTATAATTAGAGCAAGGCCACTGGCCAATACACTAGGTCAAGAGGTTTGTTCCCATGGAAACGACTTTCAGGCCCAACAAATATAGTTATAGCTGGGTAGTTTCTGTTCCACTTCTTTTTTAGCATAAGTAAATATTTATTATAAATTCAGAAACTGTAACATTTCAAAAGTGTTGGTTCATCCTCTAATTTACGTAAGTTTGGATTTGAATATGCGGCAACCACCACTCAAGTTATTGAGGCCTTATACAATACTAAAAGCATTACTCAAATTAAACTGCAAAAAGTTGTACATACCACCACCTTCATCTCCTAAGAGGTATCCCCAGCCACCGCAGCCATGTTGCTGACCGTCAGGTGTTCTCAGTACAGCGTTGGATCCAGTACCTGAAAGCAATATTAAGAATAGCATTAAAACTGAGGAATCTTTGCAAAGTGGAAGCAGTATTGCTCTTATTTTTGGAGAAAACGAAATTTTAATAATTCTGGAAATCTACAATAATAAATGCTAGTGAAGACCATGATCAGTATAAAGCCCATGCCTCCTTAAAAAATGATCGGATCGATCTGATACCAATTAAATTAAATTATTAATGAAATTGAATTGAATTATTAATTATTATTATTTATTTAATTATTAATTTTATTATTAATTATTATTAAATTAATTTATTATTAAATGGGAATCAACAACACTTCAAACACAAATCGAGCCAACATAATAGTGAATTGCTATTCTAATTTTATTATAAACACAACTTATCTATTCGTTATCAGCGTCGAGTTTTACAGTTTGTGGTCGTAAATAACCTGATAGCCTTCGCGATTGGAATGAGATGTTTAATCCAGGTTTAATAAAGTTTGTGGTAAAAAGGAATCCTGCAAAATGGATGGTAAATCTAGGGATTTAGTTCAGTTGAATTTGCATTTAATTTTGACAAATAGTCGAGCTCATCTATTCGTTATCAGCGTCGAGTTTTGCAGTTTGTGCTCGTGCCTGCAACCTAATTGCATAACACACTATCAATCGGAATCTGAATCATTTTGAAGCAAATTGCTAATTCATTGCTTCATAATTATGTTCGAAAAATTTGTCTGCTTGACAACGTAAATAACGCAATTAATGTAGTTGAACTGTCAAAATGAAACCGATTCCAATTAATAGTGTGTTACGCAATTGCCCCGGTGATAGCACTTCGCGATTGAAATGAATTGGGATGTTTAATGAAGTTTGAGGCAAAAAAAAATCCTGCAAAATGGATGGTAAATCCACGGGTTTAGTTCAGTTGAATTTGCGTTCAATTTTGACAAATAATCGTGGTCTCTGATCCTCACAAATCTCATTAGACCTCGTCATCGACTAACTGCGTAAAAACTTGATAGTAGCTTCACAACCTACACAGGCAGTTGCCAATCTGTTAAGGGGCCACAGAAGTGACGATATTCAAATAGTAGGTATCGTTCGTTTCAAACTTAATGGCGGCTCGGAAGTTAGCTGCGGGTGCAGGTATAGTATGATTCAAAGTTAATGGAGCTAAATCTTTAAAAAATCTTAAATGAATGAAAACTGAATCGAGCTTAACTAAATGGAGCCTAAATTATTGTCGACTTGACAGTACCTGCACGGTCTGCACTCGCAGCTAACTTCCGAGCCGCCGTTAAGTTTGAATCGAACTATATGACAGTACACCGTTACTAAACTCTCTAAGGACTACAGAAGTGACGCATTCTCATGCGTCATTCTTGACATAATCGTCTCCGATTATGTCAAGAAGGCATTTTAAATTTCAACATTCTATTAGAGAATCAGAGGATTGCTCACTAAGTAATCAAATTGCATTGTTTCCGTGCATCATCAGTGTGGCCGTGTTTTTTTTTTTTTGTGAGTTTCCATAACATCTAATTCAGCTAATTAGCATCAATCAAACTTGCATTGACACAACTCGGCACAATAAAGTGGGCGTGTCTGATAAACCAGTTACCTAACCCACAGAATAGATGGACTAATAAATATTAAAATATAAATAATTTTACTATAAAATATTAAAATTATTATTACCAGTGCTCCAGTAGGTACAAAAGGAATGTAGTTACATATTACAAAGCAAGCCTCGTTACTCGTTAGTGTGCGTTCAAGATATTTTTATGATGCGCTTTGGATGCATATTGCGGCGCGACTGCAGCGCCATAGTTGAGCAATAACAAAACAACTTTGACGCCAGAAAAATTGCAAATTATGTTGCTCAAAATTTAGACTTGAAGAGGCCATTCTTATTCAAGTGTCTTAAAGTTGATCCGCTGTTAGTTTGCGAAATTCAAATTGCAAAAAACACAAGAAAATTTGAATTTCGCGGGCTACCTTAGCGCAAACATATCCGTAGCCTGGCGTCAGACTAAATAAAAAACCAAGACATAGCGCTATCAACAGTGACGTGAGGCCTCACGTTTCGGGTTTCGTAAATATGTGTGCACTTAGTAAGGTGTAGTTTAATTGTAGTTTGGTGTAAATGTTGCGTATGTGTGCACAGAGCTAGGTGCAGATTTGCGCATGCTTCACTGTATTGTTCGCAGTGCTGTCTTGGTTTTTTATTGAGTCCGAGAGCCTGGCCAATATTCAGGGAGCAGACACTTCTGTCATTCTGATGCCTATACATATGATCTGCATTAACGGGTCACTCCCTAGTCCCTGCCCGTAATCAACATTGTTGACATGTAGCAGTTAGCATGAAGGTTAGGGGTTATCTACCAGCCTCGTTGAGCGTCCTATTTCATTGCGACCTACTTCTGATTATCATAACATTTCTGCGAGATGCAGAAAGTTCAATGCACTTGCACTCTTGTTGTCCTTGATAGGGTCAGAGACTTATTGATTGATCTTCTCTTTCTTAGTGTATCGATGGCAAATAACAAAATGTTCAAATATGTTTGCCCCGAGATTCAGCCACACGAACTCCGCTGACTGCCATGATGCAGTCATAAGATCCTCAAGTGCATAGGTGACAGGGCATGCAGCGTAAGATGGAAGTAGGGCCATTGTGGAGGCCAGGAATGCCCCATAATAAATTACCCTCTTTCTGGGGCAATCGCGTAAAAAGAGGTTGTGTGCTTATGACCACGATAGAAGTGAAAACTTACTATTGGAGCCGAGTTTACCCAATTCAACATCACGGACCGACTGGAGCCGAGTGTAGGTACCCGATTCAACGTCACAGACCCGAGCGTGGCGGTCCAGTTTCATTTGCCTGCTCGACAACGTAAATCACGCATTGAATGTTGTTGAGCTGTCAAATTGAAACCGATTCCCGTGCTGGTCTATTTTCTATGCATTAGATTGGCCAAAATGAACCAATGATAGGACAGAAGCGGCGTCATAACGATCGATTTCCAAGCTTATATCAGGACTAACTTCCCACCAGGGCTGCCAATAACAACCTTCCTAACTAATTGCTTTTTTAATATAAAATGCGATAAAAGCAACATATTATTAACATGAACATGAAAGCCGCTGGGAATTAATCAAAGCCAGCAGCTAAATTACATACGCAGGAAGATAAATTGATAGGTATTTTTGTAGCGTACCTAGATATTATGCCGTTAGGTAAATAAGTACTGTCCGCAGGTGTGATGTAGGCGTTAGAATAAATAATAATAATAATTTATTGTTCCAAAAATAGTGTTACAGATTGCTTTCCCACCAGTTAGTGAAAAGCAGAAACTATGCAATACATAAAAAAAAAGAAAGTACTAAAATAAAATGCATATTTATGATTTGATAGGAAATTTGCATTAGATTTGATGATTTCCACCTTATGGTATTTATCAAATTTAATTAATATTCCATCATATTTACACCATAAACTAACAGACTAAAAATAATAATATTATGTACAAGTTTATATAAAAAGGGAAGGTATCAAAAAATTCGTCCGCTGCGCTGTCAACAGGAAAAATGCCCAAAATGTATTCCAGTATACTAAAGGTAAGCATAGATTTTAAGTACCTACTCACTAACACAATTATGGATGTTTTTTGTCCGAAATAAAGTTATTAGGTATATATAAATGTTAAAGAAAGTAGTGTAATAATAGGATTAAGTTTACTTATTTTGTTACTTCTTGCAAGAAATTAAAGGCTTTATAAATTATTTTATATAATTTTTGGCTAAAAAACTTTTTTACAAAAAAATACAACCGACTTCCAAAAACAACACTACCTACAAAGTGAAAAATAACTTTAATTTCGGAAGTCGGTGTCTAGTTAAATGTATTTTCGTTTTTTGCCACCGACTTCCGAAATTAAAGTTATTTTTCACTTTGTAGTGTTGTTTTTGGAAGTCGGTTGTATTTTTTTGTAAAAGTTTTTATTTTTCACTTTTTAGTTGTGTACCTACCCCACACAAATTCTAATACCACTATGTGCAAAACAAACTAGAACATCATCCATATAAAAGTGGGGAAAAAATACGTATTATTGAAGCTAACTCAAAAACTACCCAAGCAAAGTTAATCAATTTTATATGGGACCAACTGTGATGTATACCCACCCTCTCGAATAAAACAAAAAAAAATCCAAATCGGTGCAGCCATCTTCGAGTAATCGGGGAACATACATAAAGGTTCCGACGAATTGAGAACCTCCTCTTTTATGAAGTCGGTTAAAAAGGGATGTAAACAAAGCAGTATCGTGAACTATGACGTCACATTATGGCCAAAACAATACCATGTTTGAACTGTAGTAGGAAATTGTTGGAGTTTAGTCATTGTTTTGAGCAACAACCAGTAGTAACATACTTTTCTTGGGTTTATTATTTAAGAGAAAAAAAAAATTACATGCATGTCCCTATTGATGATTGAATTACCTACCTGATTGTTTTTTATGCTACCTTTTATTTAGACTTGCAAGAAATCTCATTATTATGTTAGCTAGGTGTTGTAATAAATGTTCCCGCCCTTGAATTAGTTTAATTTCCTTTTGATAGACCTCTATTAATCTATCTATACTATCTATAATATTAATCCTCTAGGCTAATAAAAAAAAGACCTCTATTAATATTGACCGGTCACTACAAGGTTCTTAAAATTTAAATGTGAATGTTCTGCCGGCTACAGAATAGCCGGAATGATTTTTTTTATTGAAGAAACTAGTTAGAACTAGTTTCTTCAATAAAAAAATCTGTATTAATAATTGAGCCTGATGTAAAATTCTAAAATAGCTTTTTATGAACATAAAAAATCGTATAGTGAGAACACGACATTGGATTCTGATATTAAAAGAATAATAAGTCATTATACTGGTCACTGGTTGAAATTATTTGTGTCATGGTCTTTCTAACTTCCTGATGTAACAGCATTTTTGATTAAGTAATCTGTAACTGGTATTTGCGAAGCGAATTATTTGATACAAAAAATGTGTGTAGTACGGCTATGATTGGCAATGCGAATAGGGATTATTCCTGGGTAAAAATAAACAAATTCTATTTAGTCTGTCAGTCAGACCATAAAAAAATATTAGACACGTATTTTTTGCTATCAATCTGCCTAGCCTTTTCTCAAAAATGTTGGGGTCGGCTTCCAGTCTAACCGAATGCAGCTGAATACCAGTATTTTACATGGAGCGACTGCCTGTCTGACCTCCACAACCCATTAACTGGGTAATACGATACCCCTTGGTAAGACTGGTTGTCAGACTTTCTGGCTTCTGACGACCCGTAACGACTGTCAAAGATCCACGAATGACAGCCGGGACCAACGGCTTAACGTGCTTTCCGAGGCACGCAGGAGTCTCGGTATGTAAAGATGGTCACGCATCCACGGACCGACCCCGGCAAGCGTAGCTTAACCTGATGGATCGACCCGTACGGTTGTTATTACTTCGCCACGAGCAGTGCTATACTGTAAATATCTCACCGTGAAAACATAAGTGAAGTGATCTTAAAGTGAGCTGTCAATAGTGTCAAACCCTAATAGCATCAAGTGGAATGACGGCTCATTTCACGCTCACTTCACCTAAGTTTTCACGGTGAGATGTTTACAGAATAGCACTACTGTAGGTGCACCTCTTGCCAACCCTCCGGGGAAACAAGGCGTAACGTGTTAGTGCAGTATTATAATTTAAAGCAAGCACAAAGACAGCCCGAACTACGGGGAAGTTTTAATATCAACGAAACGATGTTGATAACTTGTATTATCAATTCGTCACAGCCATGTTTTGCAACGCCCAAAGGTCCTTAACCTTATCTGTTTTAATGTCAGTGTAAGTACCTACGCTTAGCAAGCAAATCTATGTTTAATGCTATTTATCATTCAACCTTCAGCGGTCGCGAATTTACTTTGCAAGGAAATAATCGAAGGCACCTAAGTAGGTATAATACTTACAAGTTGATTTTATGCCTACAAACGTTGGGTTCCCAAATGTTTACGTTCAGTATGTTGTTTATGGTATACAAATACTAAATGTAAATGAAAATTTTTACTTTACGCTTTATTTTATGACTTACTTATGTCTTAAGAGCGTTATCACAATTTCTCTTGTATTTGAGCGTTTGACTCGAGTTTTGATATGTGATTGTGGTTTTGTTAGAGCCACAAAATTAAAAAAAACATATGCCCAAGAAAGCTTGATTATTTCTCTTGGGAGTGTTCTAAATAAATATTTCAATTTGTTTACAAAAATCAGTAAAAACCTTGTCTCTGCAAAGGATGTTTCATAAAATTTTACTTTTGGACATGTTTTGATGCTTTGTTACATCGAAGATATAATAATTTAATCATTTAAAAAAATGTCCTTGGGACAACTGTATCTTCAACTTTGGAGTGCTCAATTCAGTTTTTTTATGTTTCATACAGTAATACACCAAAAATAATTCCGTAAACCAGAGAGTTATTGACAATTTTTCGTCCGAAATTATATTTTTTATCTACGAATGGATAATCCAAATTCATACAAAATGTATTTAATAAATAAGGTTACTATGTTACCTTGCTTGATAAAAAAAATTAGTCTATTTAAAAGTAAAATAATATGTTTAATTAATTATTGTATGCAGTGCTAAAAATCAATGTAAATCTCGGGACACGCGGTCTTTAGCTTTAGACGCCGACGCATCGCATTATGTAGCAATTTAGCAGTTGTGATTACGTTTATTTTGAGTATATGACTCAAAATATAATAATTATTTTTTTGTTTATAGTGTGCAATTTCAATTTATGAAAAAATCACGGTCAAAATGTAATAGCGCCCTTAAGTAATGTAAAATTTACAACTCTGTTACTACTGCGCGGTAACAGAGTTGTTACGAAAGTAGCAGAGTTTACTAAACCTACATTCTTAGAACAATTTTTTTTTTAATAATCGGTTTTCTTAAGCAATTTATGTAAACGCTTCGTACACACGGCTACATATCAGCTATAGTTTCCAGTTTAAGCTGACCTCTCATTGTACGGAAATCCTATGCAAAGCGAGATCAGCTTATACTGGACATATAGCTTGTCATGTAGCCGTGTGTACGTATAAATACAGTAGAACCTCGATAAATTAAACCTGGATGATTTAAAAAACCTCTTAAGTATAAATTAATAAGGTTTTGTGTTCCCTTCCCCACAGAGCCCGAAATATTTTTTACTTAAAATATGAACCCTCTAATAAAATAAAACTTAAGGCGACGATAACCGACTTTTAAGTTTCTATTTTTAATTTACTTATAAAGTACTTACTTATATATTTTACTAAATCTGGAATAAATCTTAAATTATTAGTTAAACATCGCAGAGTTGTTACGAACGTAGTAGAGTTGAGTAAACCTACATTCTTAAAACATTTTTAATCGATTTTAAATGTATGTACCTATAGGCTTGGGCATGTGATGCGGAGGAGTGAGGAAAATGTCGTGAGGAAAGTTTTGAGTATGAATGTCGATGGCTATAAGAGTAGGGGAAGACCAAAGAAACGATGGATGGATTGTGTGAAAGATGACATGGCTAGAAAGGGGGTGACTACCGAGATGACGAATAATAGAGAAGTATGGAAAAAAAGGACATGTTGCGCCGACCCCAAATAGATTGGGATAAGGGCAGGAGAATGATGATGACACACGGCTACATTATGAGCTATATCATTCCAGTTTAAGCTGACCTCTCATTGTACAGAAATCCTATACAATGCGAGATCAGCTTATACTGGACATGTATAGCTTGATATGTAGCCGTGTGTTAGTATAAATAAATCGTGTAATTTAAAAAAATAGAGTAAGTATTAACTGAGAGCCCGAAGTCTCTTTTACCGAATTTATGAACCCTGTAATAAAATATAACTTAAGGCGACGATAACCGACTTTTAAGTTTCTATTTTTAATTTACTTAAGTACTTACTTATATATTTTACTAAATCTGGAATAAATCTTAAATTATTAGTTAAACATCGCAGCCTACTATAATAGACCATCATTCAGTTGTTTTAACAGGCACGGACTTAAAGAAAGGTATTGTTTAGGTGTATATTTTTTAAAAATATTTTTATAATTTTATGTTACGTTTATCTGCGCAACTCACCTAGAGTGCGAGCCAGATAAGTCTGCGCAGTTGATAATATCTCTGCCAGTACCACAGAATACCATAATAGTACTTTGATAGACTGAGCCAAGCTTATAGAACTCAAAACTAGTATGTAATAGGTATACTCATCCTAGTCATGACGTTTTTACAACATAACTTGTTTATCAACAAACACAATAATAACTGGTTCTACCTATTTGAGAAAAAAACATATACCTAACAGCTGTTTGATAGTCTAATCTAATCGCTTCGCACGCTCAAACGTTCAAGTAAAAACATCCGATTGATGAATCAGACTGTTTTTCTGTTGTCAAACAATATTTTTATTATATTTTATGTAGTAGATAACATGTGTCAATTTGTGTCTGGTCCGATAAGTGTCTATTTTTTGTTATTTTTAACACAATGACCATACTTACCTATTTTAGGCCAAGACGTGTCAGTGTTTTATTAAACGAATTTACATAAATAAATATCATTCATTCATTCATTCGAGAACAGCATCATTCGCCTGCCCTTACTCCAATTTATTTGGGGCCGGCGCAACATGTCTTTTCTTCCATCCTTGTCTATTAATCTTCATTTCATAACAGCATTTGTTTAAAAATCTTTTGAGAGAAATGAATGAATGAATGAGAAAGAACTTGCTACTCTGTGGCAATGTAGGTAGTAGTATGTGTGTCTACTCAGCCTCATTGCTTCTAGCTGTACTTTTAGTTCAATTTATTCCCAGCAATAGATTGGTTGACTGTTTGTACATCGCTCGCGAGTTCAATAGGAGTCAATTACTCTCATTCAAAAAAGGAAAGGCATTGACCGTTAAATAAACAGTTACTTATCGTTTAGAGAATAGGTAGGAAATGGGAAGTTAGATAACAGTAACTCAAGACTTGAAACCATCTGATCCTAACCAATATTCCGCATAAAACTCTCATCCTCTTTATTTCTGGTCATATGGTTACACCGCTAACGATAAACCGGCCCTATCTGATAGAATGTGTACCATCGGCAAACTTACCGGTGAACCACTTTTCGATCTTATTACTAACGCAATAAAGTTGACAAGTGGTTCACCGGAAAGTTTGCCGATGGTACCTACTCACATTCTATCAGATGGGCCGGTTTAACGTCTGTCACCTTTTGCACTTGAAAATAGCCGAAGACGCAAACGCAATTTACGAGTATCTCAAGTTTAACATTTATTCAATTAACCGGTATATCCTCATCTATAATAGATAGATTGAATCTTCAGAGAATTGGAGAATATCATTTTCCTGCGATTCTTCCCAAACATTTCCAACCTTCAAGAGTCTTTCAAAAACTCACCAGCAATCAGCACCATCCCTCCATTAGGAGCTCCAGTAAACAAGGAGCCAGCAGTATCGGAAGCTACGTATATTGCCTTTGCAGCATCGCCATCACCTTCTTTTACACGGGCAGCTAACTCTGAATTACTGCTCTCCTGCTCGCACCCGGATAATGTCAGCCCCTGAGGAAGTGAAGGTCGAATTGACAGTAATTATTAGAACTGATTGAATGAATGAGGAAGGTACTTGTCAAGGAACGTGTTGAAGTAATTGATGAATGCATCTTCTAGAATGTTCGGTCTATTTTTTTTATGACTAAATAGGATGTGGCGTATTGGGTTGGGTACAATACAAGTAGGTAATTGCAGTAACTACTTGTGGTATAAATAGCTTGTTACAATCATTTATTTTATGAATGTGGGCAAATGCTGTCCTGCAATGTAGTTTCAGGGTTCCAAACATTTTTCATCCTCTACCTTTTAGTTGTTATCTCAAGTTGAGTTAGGACTTATGCCAAGATGATGCGCATCAGCATACTGACGAACTGTAATGATTAAATTGGGAACCTCATCACACTTTAAGAACCCAAGATTGAAGTCGAGGGCCCACCTGCGGGGTAATTGCGTAAAAGCCGTGTCTCCTGCGAAACATCCTTTTAGCGAATCATTACACAAAAACCTTACACATAATAAGCATTTATTTTCATATACACAATCTGTCTCCTGTGTATTCAAATATTTTTAGTTACACATTTCGTGTAGAAGCCGGAGTAGGTGACATTCAGTTTGACAACAGATGTGCGCGGTGCGCGCGGCAGTTGAAAATTAAACAAACCCTTCTCCTGTTCCCCGCGCGGGGAATGTTTTCCATGCAGCTCGGAAAACAAAAACATCGCGTTTCCATACACAAATGTGTAAGGCCACGCCTTTTTGTTACTACGTTTTTGTGTAATGTTTCGAAAAAACACGCGCAGGAGACACGGATTTACAGTAACAATAATGGCTTTCATTTTGACAGTTCAACAACATTCATAGCGTAATTTACGTTGTTGAGCAAACAAATTTTTCGAAAATATCAAGCAATGGATTAGCAATTTCCTTAAAAATCATTAAGATTGTTATTGAAAGTTTGTTACGCAATTAGGGTGTTAATGGTTAATGGTCACCGCTGCTTATGCGCTGCCATCCCAGAGAAAAAAAATCGAATAATTCCACTATACAAGAAGTACTAGCTCACACAATAAGGAAGCTAAAGTGGCAAAGGGCCGGCCATATTAGCCGTAGAACCGACCGTTGGGGTAGACGAGTTCTTGAGTGGAGACCGCGAATCGGAAAATGCAAGGTAGGACGCCCTCAGACTAGGTGGAGCGACGATCTTCGCAGGGTAGTTGGTAGCAGCTGGATGAGGCCTATGTCCAGCAGTGGACTGCTTTATGCTGATGATGATGAAGAAGAAGTACTAGCCAGTAGTATGATGTATAAAGGTATCTTACCAAAGAATCCAAAGGCCTTTCCCTAGGTATGTTCGCATCATCTTTAGCGGAGTGCAGCATATCAATGATCCGTTTAGCACACTCATCGATGCCCAGAGTCCAATGGTTGGTGCCGGGTCCTTTAGCCCTGCCCACCACTTTGCCGGTCTCGTCACATATTACCAGGTTGGAGTGGGTTGCTCCCCTGTTGAAGAAAAAAATATCTTGTTAGCATAAGTGGTCATCATTGTATGAAAAGTGATTTAGCAAGAAACGAAGGAATAATGACATGGCATAATTATGGAAAAGAAGACTACTATAGTCACTCAAAATAAATTGGGATAAAGTCATGACATGAGGTGAGATGACTGCTGATAGAGATGTACGCAAGAAAACTTGCTGTGCAGCAAAAGAGTGATGCAATGGTTGAAATAATCGCCTGCCAAACACAAGCGACGATCGATAATCCACGCACTCAGTTGCGAGACATTTTTCTCGATTCTTTGCTACCCTCATCCAGCTGCCACCAGCCATGTTGTCTCACTCCACCCAGCTAAATTAATTTAAAAACTACCTACTTATATGTAAGAACAAAGAAATTGTTTCCTTCGTATCAGGGGGCGCGGCAGGCGGCAGTGCCCCCCGCCAAGTACAAGCCAAGCCCGCCAAGTATTTTACATCATAATATAATTGTATTCAGCACATAACAGGTATTTATAACACTACCTATAGACGAGTTTTTATAATTATTAACGCTGCATTAAAAAAATTTGAAATCAGTAATTTTTTATGAATAATAGAATGTTTCTTTTTATTACTTAATAACATTTTTTTTAGCATATTTCCTTTGCACGTTACCATATTTGCAAGTCTTAAGACAACACATAGCGTACTTACTATTTTAATATGTATGATCTATTGCGTACCTATGTTTCACAAATAAACATTATGATTAAAAAGTCAAAGATTTATTTGCATACTAAGTGTACATTTTGAGGTCTTTTACAAAAGTAGGTACTTACAACTTAGCGGTCTTTTCCAGGCATCGCAAACTTTGAGGGCTAACTAGCAAACATTTAAATTATAACGACACAATGAAATCCATACCTTCATTATGTATTATGTGTGTTTTATCATTATGTAGGATTAATCAATCTAATAAATTTAAGTCTACACAACACACTACATACATTACATAACTACTTTATTAATTTTTCATAGAATGCAAAACAAACTGAATTGTTTTTCCTAAGAGAGATAAGTAGGTACGCGATAAACAATATTACCCTACAGAGATATACTTAATATGTTACAGTCTAGTATGTTTTACGACAGGTGTGGGTTCTTTATTAATTTTGACAGATTAAGGTGTTTTAACGTCATTGGATTTATATGTCCATTAAGTAAGTACTTATGTCAATAAGATAATTAAGCGCAAAATGGAAATGGTGTTCGTTATTATAAAAATTCTAGGCACTTTTATAGGCATTTTATCGTCAAACGCAAGAAATTGTATAGGGGTCACTAATTATTTCGTTGGTTTGCCAGATGGCCCAATTTTTAACCATGTGGTATTTTTATCGCTTGATTGATCAACCATCCAGGGTTTATTCATGTGTTACACAAACTTGTAATTTAGGCACCCCTTTATTCAACGACTGATGCTTCTAAGCTCTAAAACATAAAATTAGTTTATTATTTTTATAAATCCCTTCAGTTTTATAACCGACAAATTTAAAATATCGACTTGGGAACCTGACTTTCCGGTCCGTTTAAAATAACTTCGGTAATTAAATTATCTCGATTAGTATACCTGTTTTCCTTAACTCTATCAATAGGATAGATCAGTTTTGCATACAATATAACTGCGAGCATAATAATTATGCTAATTATGTTATGTTATGTTATGTTGTGTTATGTTATGTTGTTATGTTTATTATTTTATTATTATTATTATTTTTTTTGTTATTATGTTAATTATTTTAATAACTACTATTAAGTACCACATACCTGCATTATGTAATACATACAAGTAGGTGTATGTGCAATGAGAATATTATATGCAAATATATGCAATAATACGCTTGCGATTGTCATTTCGGAGTATATTATATTATTGCTGCACTGCCAAGGGCGAATGACAACGGCCGTTTGTGTTTTATCATAACAATTATGTGACGTCATTTCATAAACGTAACGCATATATTGGTGCATGAAAACACTGAATGCATATTGTATCTTGAAGGCTTTATGTCGGTAATCATAAGGTGTAAATTGCAATAACTAACACGCCTTCGTGAAATAGGTAGTTTTAAACTTTTATTATGAATTCAGTGTTTTCATGCATTGGAGTCCTGAGAGTAAACTCGCTCAAAAAGTTCTCTATTTGTCACAATTTACTGTAATATCCTGTTTTGATATCAGAATATTGTTTCTTGTACTTCCTCATTGTTTATGAGTGAAGACATGCTTCAAAAAATGTGTAGGTGTATCTAATCTTTGTCACTATTTATCAAGTTTAAACGCATTATTTTTATGTCTGATGTTAAGTCTACATTCTTTATCTTTGTGATAAGCTGATAAATAACTCGATCGAACGATCAAATAGATAAAGTAGATCGATGATTGCAAAAACGGCCAAGTTCAAGAAAACTCAGAATTATCAATTACAAAAGCAAATAAAAGGTTTTATTTTTATATAATATACATAGATATCTAAAAAAGATAAGTAGGTATCTACTATAATTAGCTTAGGCTGGTTTATGGCTTAAATTATTAACCTAAATTCATAACAAGGACTTCCCTTTTATATTTCAAACTATAAGTATTAGCAAGAACAGCTCCCTAATTGCGTAACACATTATCGATCGGAATTGGTTTCATTTTGAAACAAATTGCTAATCCATTGCTTCATATGTTCGAAAAATTTGTCTGCTCAACAACGTAAATAACGCAATGAATGTTGTTGAACTGTCAAAATGAAACCAACTCCGATTGATAATATGTTACGCAATTAGGGTGCTGATCCAATACTTACACATTGAAATTGCTTTAAAAAAGGGGATACCAAACTGATGCAGCCGTCTACAGACCAAAGAACCAAGCAAATAAAAAAGATTTGGAGAGATGAGACTTCCAGTAAATCATTTTCCTTTTATCTTGATAATGACATGTGTCAAACAGACGTATTTATTACACAGTTCAATTTAATACTGGGTGACGCATTAACTCTTCGGCACATTCCCAATTACTTTGTACGCAAAACACGTAGACTGCAGTAAAATCGTGATTTGATTTTTAAGTTTGCATATGTTTATCTTATATGGAATGTCGCTCTAGTATTTGAACCTTTCTCTTTGTTATTCCTAGATTCCTGCAGTTTTTATGTTGTTGTAAGTTTAGTTTTTCCTTGTAAGTTATTAATAAGAGTACTTGATCAGTGTTCGGACATATAACAATTATGTCTACTCGTAGTAGACCAATGAGAAAGGGTCTCTTATAATAATATAACAGAATGCGTTTTGGTATCTCTTCCTAAATATGACAAAGACTACCAGATACCCTTTTGGATGTTCCTAACTTCGCCACCGCTGATGATTCAAGTAGGTATACCACAAAACATTACAATTAACAAATTTGTAATACGCACTTGTAAAATATAAGCTCTTTAGCCACACAATTGTTACGGAAAACCTTACTATGTAAATATTGTAGTGACAAGTCTACTAACAATGTTGTAACTCATACGTATTTGTAATTTCTGTGTTGTTCTACAATTTAACAAATTGTATCAAGTTTTGTAACAGGGATACTTGACAAAGATAGCCAACAAAGCTGCCCCAATCCCAGATATTATAGTGTAAGTTTAATCAGTTAACCATACCTAAAACCAATACTGCAAACCAGTCTGCGATTACACAACTTTCTGTTGCACTACATTGCGTACATTGCATTGCATTGTGTACATTGCATTTTTCATTGCGTATACTACAGACAGCCAGCCATTTTAAGACCTATGGAGAAATTCATATGCCAGATACGTTATAATTTTACGAAGATTCGGAACTGCACAAACTACATAAACAAACACGTTGAACAGGTTCAAAGTGCATGTTCAAAGTGCATTTAGCAGAATGACAGATAATATAACTGATAGTACTATTAGTTGTATCAAGGATATCAACATGTCTTATCAAATAATCATGCGGGGCGAATAGGAAATGTTTTGCGGAAAGAACCGCCAGTTTGTGAAATCATTGACCTATATAATACGAATACATAGTTTTCGTTACCTAAAATGTAAATTTTGGGTGTTCCAATAACAGTTCTGTTGAACCCAGAAGTGTGTGTAAAACCCTATCCAAAATATCTCAGAATGGTTAGCCTTGAACATTTTTGTAAGTTCAGGGTTTGGGAGGCGTATGAAAAACGTTCTAATTGGTGTTCATTCAAGTTTTGTAGAGGAAAACTCTTTAAGAAATAGTTACAATCGATGACACACATAAATCGACGACTAAGTTTAGGCATCATTAATTTCTATATTTTTCTTTATTGCATTGTTCTATAAACATTGAGGATATCTAGAGTGCAAAAATATGCCAATTTCATGTCGGTCAACTAGAAGAATAAATAGAGGCTGGGCCTCTTCGACTGGCTAAGTCATTTATTGACCGATAAAACTGCTGTAAACCGTTCTTTTTATATAGAAAACTCAACTTGCATTGTACACATAGCCTAGTTTGAACTGCAAACAAACCGTTTGGACTTGGCTCTATTTTTGGAGCGACAGTTCATCAGAAAGTTTCCGTTCGCATACCTACTCATTATGTATGTGTGACCCAATTCTGTCAAGCACCTCTCACTTTTCCTGAGAAGTAATGGACCAAATGGCTATTCGGTTTTCTTAAAATAGAAGTAACACACATCGTCGTCTTATTTAACTTTTATGAGTGAATTAATTAATGAATTTGTTACTTCTGCCTTTGAAAAAGTCAGCAAAATGAGGCGAGGAGGGCAAAATCCTGGATTTTAGAATTAGGAGCGCAATTTGAACTACCCTAATTGGGTAACACACTTTCAATCACAAACTGAATGATTTTGGAGCATATTGCTAGTTCATTGCTTCATTATTATGTTCGAAAAATTTGTCTGCTCAGCAACGTAAATAACGCAATGAATGTTGTTGAACTGTCAAAATGAAAGCCATTGCTACTGTGTGATACGCAATTACCCCACAGGTCTATTCCTAGCAGGGTACTGCAATAGGCTGAATTATAAATTAGCTAACAATCTCAAGAGCGGTTTGCGCGGTATAGCGGTAAATAGCGCTTTGTTATTGAACAGTCTACTGTTTGATTTTGCAATTAACTATGACCCACTTGGAATTGTTTTACTTGAATACAATTCAACCACCGTTAGAAAATCTAGATTAAGCAGTTCACACAAATGTGGGCTCGATTAGGAGAAAAATTACGCCTTTATAGGTAACTAAAGTTTTAATAAACTACATTTAGGACCATTTTAACCAATGAAACAGACGTGATCAGCACATCTAAACCTCGTTCAAGAGATTTCAGTGTCAATATTCCATAACAATAATAACAGCAGTGACATCTCTTGAACGCGGCTTACAGTACAGATTGGTGAAATGTAACACATTGAAACAAATTCGCATAGTTATTGTGTTGCATTTCATATATATTGTGTTACAGTTAGAGGGGGCTCGTGGCTAAGTAATAACAGCCGCACGGGTCGATCGATCAGGTTAAGCTACGCTTGCTGCGGTCAGTCCGTGGATGAGTGACCACCTTAACATATGGAGACCCAATCACGTTAAGCCGTTGGTCCCGGCTGTCATTCTTGGATCTTTGACAGTAGTTACAGGTCGTTAGATGCCCGGAAGTCTGACAACCAGTCTTACCAAGGGGTATCGTGTTACCCAGTAACTGGGTTGTGGAGGTCAGATAGGCAGTTGCTTCATGTAAAATACTGGTATTCAGCTGCATCCGGTTAGACTGGAAGTTGACCTGAACATAGTTGGGAAAAGGCTAGGCAGATTGATTGTGTTCCATTTCATGTCGCATTGCATAAGTTTGAAAGGCACATTTCACCAATCTGTACCGGGCATTTGATGTGCTGATCGCATTTAGTTTTGGTGAAATTCGCCCTTAGGGACTTATATGCCTAGCCTTTTCCCAACTACGTTGGGGTCGGCTTCCAGTCTAAACAGATGCAGCTGAATACCAATATTATACATGGAGCGACTGCCTATCTGACCTCCACAACCAGTTAGTGGGTTGCCAGCACTAGCCCAATGATATTTCTGCGTGCATCGATACGCCCTGATAAACAGCCTACGAGCATGCAATATCGTATAATATCTGCCGGATCTTACTATCTTATCCTACGTCATTCAGTTCGATATTTAATTAGTGTTTACTGTATCGAAAGTAAACAGTGCGTTATAAAAAGATATAATGTATCAGGCCACCTGTTGTCAGCTTTTGCAGGGCCACATATTAACAATTGGCCTGCTGTTGACCAGCAAAGGTCCACTCATAGAATACTGGACCGCCTGCCGGCAGACTGTAATGTAGTGTGTGGGGGGGACCCTTTGGTTGCGGAGGTGCTCTGCTATTCATTGTCTAAAATGCATTCTTTGGGTCAAAGAATGCAGTCTAATAACTAAAAAGTTAAAGCGTGCCCACAATGAGTGTGAATAAAGTAGCCAAGGCAGCATTTGAGTGTTGCTGTCTTAAACTCTATGGTTTTTTCACTTCAAAATGATATGTCTGTGGTACCGCCTAGGTACCTACCGCTACCGGTCTACTACACGGTACGGTATAAAAGTACCACATAATTTCTTCGTTATGGCTGCCACAAAACCACACACCAACTTACAGACAGAATCTTATAATGCGATGACAATGGTTACACAAATAAGCAAAATAAAATAATGTTCTGTTTAGTGACCAACTGACCACTTGGCTGGGTTCACTGCCACAATTTTTACTTTTTGAATATGGGGGTGTGTCCAGCATTCTATTCTTGGCATTTAGCTACGTGCATCGTGTCTTTATCAGCTGCAACCAGTTGACATTTACATCAATCTGAATCAAAAGTAAATGTTAATAAAAATTCAAGGCCGTGGAATAATGAAATAACGTGAATTTCTTAACACTTAAGAATTAAAATTCCACCGTAATTGCAGGTAATAAAGTTTAATTTAGCTTGTTTAAATTTTGTCGGCGTGGCTGACAAGCCGATTGAATGCCGGCCGCTGATTCGTCGAATGTTACGCTTGTGAATGTAAGCATGTGAAATGCATTGTTTGTTTTACACAATATGGTTATTACACTTTATTTATGTAAATATTGGCTTGCATTTTTTAATTATTGTATTTTACGAAATATGGTGTGAATTAATTAAATTGTGAGAAAAAGATTACTTATGTACATGAATTAGTAATTAGTTCGATTTCGAAATAACATTTTTATTACTTTTTTGGCACGTTTATTTCGACAAGTAGACGACAAACGCTAAAAGTTACAAAATTAGGTAGGCACTTACCTACAGGAAGTGGGAACACTGTTCTAAGTCTTGTACCTAAGTAGGTATTCGTTTTGTTTCGTTTGTCACAACTCCTAAGTAATTCATAGGATAATAACGGCACAGGCACAATATTAATTATATTATGGCACAGGTTCCGAAATAGACCCAGTTAGCATTGAAAATAAATTATTTTGCATTCCTAAAATCGGCATTGACATTTCGGCGGGCGGAAAGATTGTGGCCGACGGAATTAGGCAAAAATAAATGATACAGGTTACAAATAAATTGAATTTACACATTAATGAACTTATTACGAAACCTAGGAATGCTATATTCTCAAGGCGAGCCTTTCAACTTTCGATATTTAACACTTTGTGTACTTACAGAGAAAATTGAATACAAACAGATCACTCACCCTTCTACGCCTCCAAAATACATTTTGATATCACTGACTTATATCCAACAGGAAAAATTTAAGTGACGTAGGTAACACAATAGATAACTAAAACGGTTTATTACTTTCTCGATAATAACAACTTGGTTGTTAACGTTAACCACAAACACAATATCCTGTAGCGAAAGCGGGCGCTCAACTGAATGAATGAATGAAGTTTGCTTGAATGAAAATAAAAGTGAGAACGAGAACGACAGCATTGAACGACTGCTAATGTAGTGTTGTGACAATCATGTCATCGTTGGTTGATAACGGTTATGTTATGAAACGTTATTTTTCCAGAACTGAGTCGTTATGTTATTTCATTGTAGTTATAACAGTTTTTTTGCTGTGATACTATACTGTCGATTAGATCAGTATTTGTCAGTTACTTTTATTAAAATGTAATACCTTTATCTTGGGGCTTTTGAGAAGCTTGTGGCTAGTTAATAACAGCCGCACGGGTCGATCGATCAGGTTAATTTACGCTTGCCGCGGTTGGTCCGTGGATGGGTGACCATTTTTACATACCAAGACTCTTCCGTGCCTCAATAAGCGCGTTAAGCCGTTGGTCCCGGCTTTCATTCGTGGATCTTTGACAGTCGTTACGGGTCGTCACTTCGTCAGAAGCCCGAAAGTCTGACAACCAGTCTTCCCAAAGGGGTATCGTATTACCCAGTAACTGGGCTGTGGAGGTCACTTAAGCAATCGCTCCATGTAAAATACAGGTACCTATTCAACCCAAAATAATTAGGAAAAGGCTAGGCAGATGATGATGAGGACATAATACATAATTATTACGCAGATAGGTGCATAAGTAATTACTTTATACGAGTATGCTAACGATGCCACAGCGCAGGTAAATTACGATCAAGCTTTATACACTTCTGGACACATCTATTGGCCCACCTTAGAGTTTAGGTTTCGATGGCCCCTACCGAAATATGATTGCTAGATTGAACAAAAACTGTTGATGCAGTTTTAAACCTGATACATTTTACCATCTTTTTCGATCGTATTGTTTTAAATTTGAATTCAGAATACCATACGACATGGAGCTACGCCTAACAAGTCGGATATGCGCCTTGTTAAAGGCAATTGATTTTTGAATAAAAAACATGTTTTATCAAATAAAGGTTTAATTTAATAACGCGTGTTGCCTCCATGGGCATCTACCACAGCTCTCATACGATTAGGCATAGAGTTTATCAACCGCTCTATGAAATTTTGAGGGATCATCTCCCATTCCTCTTCTATGGCAGTTTTCAACTCCTGCATCGTCTGGGCAACTGGCTGACGAACCCTAACACGTCTTTTTAGCTCGTCCCACATGTGCTCAATGGCGTTCATGTCTGGGCTTCTGGCTAGCCAGTCCATAACTGTGATGTTCACATCCCGAAGATATTCCCTGACGATGCCGGCCGCATGGGCTCTTGCATTATCACGCATAAAAAGGAAATTTGGGCCCACATAGTCCGCGTATGGTATCACGTGAGGTTCTAAGCACTCACGAATGCACCTTTCAGCATTTAATGTTGGCAGCCGTGGTCCTGTAACAACCTCAAGTTGGGTTTTGCCGCTCGCGGATATACCGCCCCAGACAGTCCATGAGCCACCGCCATAAGCAACCCTCTCTTCAAAGCAGCATTGTGCGAAACGCTCTCCCTTACGTCGGTAGACCTTCTTCCTTCCATCATTGCCATGTAACACAATTTTAGACTCATCAGAAAAGAGTACACGGCTCCAATCTTGCTGTGTCCAATTTAAATGACTGCGTGCGAAATGAAGGCGCGCTGTTCGGTGGGCTCGCGTTAGTTTGGGGCCATTAACTGGCTTGTGTGGTACCATATCGCGTTCTTTTAACCTTCTCCGAACAGTTCGAGCGCTCACAGATACTCCGTGGAAGTCGCGAAGTTGGTTTTGTATCTCAATGTAGGTAAGGTGACGATTTCTCAAGCTGGTCGTCACGATGAATCGATCCTGCCTTTCAGTTGTGACCCGAGATCGTGGCCTTCCTTGGCGACGAACAAAGCCGCCAGTCTCTAGGTACCTCCGATAAACATTTCGGACCGCAGATCGACTAAAATTAAGTTGAGCACTCACGTTTCTTTGGCTGTGTCCGGCCTGAATAAGTGCCACAGCTTGGGTGGCGACTTCAGGTGAAGTATCCATAGATTATTGATAGAACCTCACCTTAATGTTAAGAATAAGTAATGTTTGTTGCAAAACCAAAGATATCAATCACTTTTTCAAGAATTAAATCCAAGTAAACCAATAAAACCAAGTTTTCTTAGTATTCGATTGTTTGATATCAACAAACAGGCTCCAAATAGTCTTTTGTTTCTTTAAATTCTGTGTTCGAAATTCAAAAAAAGACTATTGAATGAAATTGTGAATGTGCCAGGTTCAAAACTGCATAAAAACTTTTTGCTCGACCTAATATAAAATTTTAGCTAGGACCAAACGAAACTGAAAATACAAGGTGGGCCAAAAGATGTGTCCAGAAGTGTATTTCCCGTATAAGCTGATCTGATCCATTTCGAATCACTGTGCGTGAAGAGAAAGATTTAGTTTTGTATTTGAACAAGTTGGTTAGTTCTACCCTGCATTTTTGTTTTCGAAAACCGTTTTTTTTTTTATAAAACCGTACTTTGATTTCTCTAAGTATGAAACGTAATTTATATGCCATAAATTCTGAAAATCTGTTCACAGGAAAAACATCGCTCTGAACCGCGAGGTATTAGTGAGAATTATTATCAAATCCATTCAGGGAGTCGAATCCAGGATCAAACCGTCAATCGCCTCGCTGGTGCCTACTTCATCAATTAAATTGGTTTCAACTGGTCGTGACGTCATAATATAATCAGTGTACCTAACCCAAACGGTCCCGAGTTTAGACAGCCACCACTCAGTTTAATGCTTCTCATAATTTCATGCATGGGAACAGGATTTGCAAAACGCTAGTATGCAAAAAACTAAAATGGGGGCAGTAAAACAACAAGTAGGTAACATCTCGTATATTAATCCATAGTAATATTGGAATCGCTCACACATAAACATACAACTCTCGTCTAACGAATATATTGTTAAAACATCGAATACACAATCGAATAAACTTGAGGAACGTTGAGATCTTTAATTATCCATCGACTATTTTAGATACCCGTTTATGCTAATCGTAGGCTGGTATGCAAGTCATTATTAAATAAAGTTAATTTATTTGAAATGCTCTGACTACAGTATTCTAGTTGTACCTACAGCCAATCAAGTTTGTTCGGCTAATTGAAATCTCTCTATAAGTTTTTGTACATTTACCATAGTTTTAAATATTCTTTGAATTATATTTTGTCCAATTTCATAGTCTATTTTAAGTTCAAAGATACAGTTTTCTTATAAAAAAACAGGCACTGTCGATCAATATTTTTTATGATCAGTTTTCGAACTACAGTTTATATTGACTTTTTTGAGATAGTATATCGAATATTGCTTATTTTTATAATTCTATATATCCTGTATAACAAAACCTGTTTTTTTTTTCATAATAAGGCATTGCATATCTTGTGTGGGTACAAGAAAGTAAGGTTACACCACCGAGATAAAGTACTACGTATAGAGAAGACATCCGAAACAAAAACAGTGTCACAACAGGATGACAGCCGGGGGGGCTGTGCGCTGCAGCGCTTAAACAATAGGTATCGTCTCACCAAACTATATAACATGCAGCACTAGACCGCTTAAAACGTATAGTGTGAGTGACTAAATGAGTTGTTGCCGGTCGGCATCAAAGCACGGAGCAAAAATCTGGTTTGCGGTGTCGGTTCTATACGCTAGTAATAATAGTTCTATGGGTTACACTTTAAAACACATAATGTGATTAAATTGTGAATTTATAATTATCCTACTGGTCAAATAAAAACAACATGATTATAATTGAAGGTATTTGTATAGGAAAAACCGAACTATGACATTGGTGAAAATTTATGTATATATGTAATTATTTATTAGAAATAAATTAATAACGGAGGGAAACGACGCTAAGGTCCAAAACGTTAGCCTTAAAAGGCCTCTAGCTTAACTACATATGGGAAAGATACTTCATTATTCATAAGCATTAGGCATATACATAGTTAATGTACTCTTTAGAGATAAGTGAGGATAAAGTAATTAGGATAAGTACCTACTACATTTGTATCAGATATATAAGCGTTTTAAATTTGGAGTTACTAGAGCAGACTTAGAATGTGTTTAAACATGAACGTGAAATATCCCGTGCAAATCACGCCCCATTGCCTAATTAAGACTACTTAATACTCTAACTTAACACTTTATAGTTCCTCTTTATAACAACATATTGGTTATCTGACATAATTTATTACGTAGTATTAGGTACAAATAAGTTCTGACAGTCTTTTCAATAAATAAATTCACTTTTAAAAAACATTCACTGAAGTACGCACATTTATAGTATTGAAATAGCTCGTTATTAAGCTATTCTTACATCATAACGAATAAATAACTAAGTTATTTATACGCTGTAATGATATAATTTTTACACACACTATGATTAACAGTTATGATGACTTTTCTACAGTAGGACGCGTTTAGTAACAATATTATACAGATTAAAAACTGTTTTTATAGACTGTATTACGTTATTTTATCTGTTATTATAACGTTATTTGCTAAACGCATGCGACGGTTGACTGGAACTGTGGGTTCTGCCGTCGCATTGCTTGTCGTCACCTGAAAATAATGATAAAATTAAAAATTAATGTATGTTGAGGTAGAGAACTTCATTAGAACCGCACTATTGCAAACGTGAAAATTAAAGATGCTTGACATCTGTTCAATTCGTAATGCAAACTGTCAAAGCAAGAAAAGTAGAGAGGGCGCTTCAATTAATTATAAGCAACCAACATAGATGGCGTTATACTAAGTTTAGTCTAAGGCCTAGTTATAGCGTGTCGCTTTATAATTTTTTTTTCTCTGTAAAAACACTTTTATTAAAATGTACCTGTCAGCAGCTGTAGGAGTGTTGGTAGAAGTAGTATGGTTGTTGGCGTCATGTTCTTCAAGGGAGTGAGAGTGAGTGGGTCTGTTGTTCTGCCGACGAGAACCTTCCCCGTCTGACTCTCGCCTCGGACCTCCGCCACCGCAGAAACACTTGCAGATTATGCGTTTGAATGCGAATCTGAAAAATTGTAATAAAACCTAAAATATAGGTATATAACTTTGGTAGGTACTGCATGGTTTACAAACTTCTGCATTCAGTACAATAAATTTCCTGGATACCTGACCGCTACCTGCTTTATACTTGTGTTAATAGAGTTTACATAGTTTTAAATCCGCTTCCAATAAAAGAGCGGTGTGAATACTACACCTCCACAGCCTTTATGAAATAGCTATATAGGTAATTCAGGGGAGTAAGAATCAAGGCATTTCGTTTGTAAGCCCTGGTTATTTTACAAATCAAATCGTTTGGTGGGAAAACTTAAAATAGTCACCGCCGTCGCCGAAGCACTTATAGAAAAATATTTGACCATCTTATTTATGTTCCTGTGCCTCTACGACGAACAGTTGGGCGTTGACCATGATCTATCTATCAAATATCAAATAAAAAAAAAACTAAAGTAGGTACCTATAAACCAGAATAACGTAAGTATATTCTCACCTAAAGTCCTTAGAAAACAGCGCATAAATCAGCGGGTTGATCGCCGAGTTGCAGTACCCCAACCAGAACAGCACGGAGAAGACGATAGGACTGACGCAATCCCCACAGAACGCCCTCACCACGTACACGCTGAAGAAGGGGAGCCAGCAAAATACGAAGCCTCCAACTATGATGCCGAGGGTTTTGGCTGCTTTTGTCTCCATACGGAAGCGTTTCACCTGAAATTAATTTAAAGATAAGTGGTAAATAGGCATAATAACTATATATTTTTTATATAAATAGCTTTAAAATTTCGTGTAAAAATATTTAGTTTTAATTTCCGGAATAACTCATCGTTTACCAAGCTTTTTCCCAACTATGTTGGCGTTGACTTCCAGTCTACCCGGATGCAGCTGAATACCAGTATTTTACATGAAGCGACTGCTATCTGACCTCCACACCCTGTTACTGGGTAATATGATACCCCTTGGTGAGACTGGTTGTCAGACTTTCGGGCTTCTGACGACCTGTAACGACTGTCAACAATCCACGAATGACAGCCGGGACCCAACGACCTAATGTGCTTTCTGAGGCACGGAGGGGTCTCGGTATGTAAAGAGGTCACCTATCCACCCAAAATTAAGCACATGCAGAAGATGCGGATAACTTAATTTGTAAGCAGATCTACCTACCTACCTAAATTTAGATAACTTGTGACCATTGGTTTTTCACAAAACCTAACCAATACGCCTTCGCGTGTTTTTATTTTGAATACCTTATTCATGAGAGCTTGGATATAGATTATTTCAACAGTTGATCGTCTCTTGACGAATAACTGGTGTTCGTTTTATGAAGCGCGGGCCGAAAGCAAAATTGCCAATCGTAAATTTGATTTTTCATGAAATTGACAAGGCTGAAGTATAAAATCAAAATAATGTGAGTACATACATGATAATTCCCACAGAAAGCTGTTCTGTGGGAAAAGAGATATTTCCAAACAGAAACTTAAAATAATAAAATTTTCTTCTTTACAGAAAATCATCACGAAGTTACTTCTAATTTCCACGCATTTCGTTAAAATACAAAATTCATAATTAACTGTATTAATACAACACGAAAAAAGAATTGTTCGCAGGCGTTTTATGAAATTCCTTTTATTTCTGAATTTATGACGATGAAACGCTTTTAGCACTTACTACATTCTTATTCCGAGAAAAAAGTCGTCTTGAGTCGCGGAAACTAGTGGGAACTAGTGAGAAATTTTTCTGTCTTTATATGCACCTTGAAGATCATGTCTAACAGGGGAATTTATTATGAGCAGCAGGGCAATTGCGTAACACACTATCATTCGGAATCGGTTTCATTTTGACAGTTCAATAACATTGATTACCTATGTTATTTACGTTGCCGCGCAGACTATGAAGCAATGGATTAGCAATTTGCTTCAAAATGATTCAGATTCCGATTGATAGTGTCTTACGCAATTAGGGTGCTGGTATTGTATAGTGTACCTACTAACCTGTGCTTTAATATTCCTCTTTCCCATTCTCCTAGTAGTCCTGGGCTTATCATCATACTCATCATACAACGGTCCTGGGGCCAGATGATGTGAAGGTCGCACCCTCAACCTGCTTTCTGTCAGCTCCCTCCCATCTCTTTCATAATGAACTGCATATAGAGAAGGGCTCGGTGATCTACTCGAAGACCTGGAGTTCTCATGGGCAGGACATATCTGTTCTGACGAGGGGTATGACACGGAGATTTTGACTTTTTCGTGAGCACGTCTTGCGCTTGAATGTCTGGAACGAGTTTTTTTTTTAATTAGCTTGATTTAATAGGGGATTCGCAATTACCTATCAGTTTCTGTAACATAAATATGATACTTATGTTTCACAGTCGGTTACTAAAAGAATAAAATAAAAAACTAGAATAGCTATATGTGGATGTTTTTATACTCTATTGGTTTATAGTAATTAAATAAAGGTAAATCATAAAACCACGTGTCTGGTTAACCGACTAAACGTAATACCTGTCACTTCAGTTGTCATGCTACGACACAGTTGTACGACGTCTTAGGCCCGTATTACAGAACGTCACTAAATACTCAAGCATTACTTAAAACTAGATTCAAGCCATTTGATTGGTTGAAACTAGTTTTATGTAATGCTTGAGTATTGAGTGACGTTCTGTAATACGGGACTTATTCGTTGTATAACGTTGCTAAATTTAAGGGTACAACTGTGTCGTAGCATGACAACTGTAGTGACAGGTATTACGTTTAGTCGATTAACTAGACACGTGTTTTTTTTTTACTTTTATTTAATTACCTAAACCAATGGAGTATACGTAAATACATACTTATCGAGTTTTAGAATATTAAGTAATATTTATGCGAAATTAACTTTATCTGTCTGCCTGTCTGGCTGTTACCTTTTCGGCAGAACCAGGTAGACCATGACCCAGGCTAACCTAAGACATATTTTTTATAGGTTACCTTCTTAATCGTTCTGGAGACGCACTAAGCGAGGTGCTGGTGGAGTGGTTGGAAGCATTTGACAGCGGAGATCCGTGCGGACGGTTCGAACCCCGACCCCGGTGTATCCTGAGTGTCAGGCGGTTGTCGTCAAACCGACTGCCTATACCTCCTTTTCCTGCAAATTGAGAACAAGCTGATAATACAAATTATATTGCTCTTTGACACCAATATTGTTGTTTTAATAAATAATTTGAATTTTGAATACAAATTTTTGTCAATTGGCCTGATTTGGTATCAATGTCCTTAGTCACACCAAGTGATGTTGTATCGACATCAAAAAAAGTCATAAAAACTCGGTTTTTTTTTTTTTTTATTTGTAAAAAGTTTTATGTTTCGATCTATCCAATATGAAGCCATGTTTCTTGTCATCACTTAGAAAACAAGATTTCAAAGTAGCTAAGATTTTAAATCTTACCAGAAATTAAATTCAAGATCAAACATGTAAACAAAGGTGTTGCCAATTAAAAATAATAACCTCAATTGTATAGTTTGTCGAAAAGTACTATTGTAGACACATCATAAACAGGTAAAATTTATATTTTTTAATTTAATATATATTTAATTTTTTATTTATTTATTTTTTTTTTTAAACAAAAGCTGAAAACTGAGTGCAATATTATTATTGCACTCAGTTTTCAGCTTTTGTTTAAAAAAAAATCGTGCAAATTATTTAGTTACTGGTAGTAAGGCAGAAGCTCTGAACATTTGAACTTTAATTTACTATTTTTTCTATTTATGAAATGTTTTCCTTCTAAACAAGAGAACCGTTAAAAAATCGTAATTAAAATTGCGTTATCCTAGAAAAGTCAAGTTGGGCGTTCCTACTGGTCACCATTTTGTTATGGTCATTCGGCATAAAGGAAAAGTAATACTGTCATTCGCTTTCTGACGTTTGTCGTGATTGAATGTGTCCTTCTGAGCATTTATTTTGTTGTTAAGTTTTTCTTGGTTGTGTTATATGTTTTCAAAATTTCAAAATCAAATAATAAGAATGACTAATAGGACTACCCCTGAAACCCCCATACTTAACCCCCTTTACTTTATGTTGACTACCCCTGAAACGTTACTTTGACAATGACATTTCTTTGTTTACATTTTTGCTCTCGAATTTCATTTCCGAGATTAGCCACTTAACACTTTATCCATAAATGTAACTTCTCACCTTTTGTAGTCCTAAACCCCTGATTAATTGCTTTGGTTGTCCTTACGGCGGCTTTGTATATCCTCCAATAGAAGAACAGCATCACGAACATAGGTATGTAAAAGGAGCCAAGGGCTGAGTACACGACGTAACCAGCATCGTTGGTCAGCTCGCAGGTCCATTCACAAGGGGGGTTGGGAACCCAGCCGTCTTTCATGTCTGCTTCTTCCGGCTGGAAAGTAAAAGTTTAAGGTTGAGTTGTGTTTAAATGTTCCTATGCGAGTCTCAATTAGTAAAATATTTTTTTTTCTTTTTTCTCTTGTAAGAAACGGTTATGGAGTGAACTCAAAAGAGACGATGCAAGACCCCTGTCTTGCGTGGGCGGTCTTCTCTCCCTTTCTCTTGGAAGTTAAGGCCCAATATACCATTGGGATGTCTAGTATAACAACAATTCTTGGAGTGTGGCTTTAAAGTCTACTTAATTTCTGAATGTTTTTTTAAGACAGCTTACTGATGATTTTTGGCAAGACTTGTTGTGAAAGAGCGTTTGTGTCATATTTGAGCGTTTGCGTTAGAGTAATCCTGTAGGTACTCCTACCAACTCTTAGGTTAGTACCTACAGGTTCACTCATGTGAATTTTATGCCTGACTTGTTTCGGACTGAATCGGTACCCTTTAAGGTAAGACTAAAGACTAATTAAGTGGTCCCGAGGCGACGACGTAGCGAACCTAACCGTTAGCGGTTTTTTAGGGTTCCGTACCTCAAAAGGAAAAACGGAGCCCCTATAGAATCACTCGTGTCTGTCGATCTGTCTGTCTTTCTCTCCGTCTGTCACAGAAAATTTGCTCCGAATCTAATGGACCGATAAAGTTGAAATTTGGTACACATATGAATTTCTCTGACCCAAACACGGACGTGTAAAGTAAATAAACGAATTTTGATTATGGGGGTCACTTTTGGGGACAAATAAGAAAATTAAAAAAAAAGTTTTGAAACCGTGTGAAATATGAAATGAAAGGGCTTACTGTGAGGGTCCCAAATTTCTTTTATAGTTTCAAAATAAATAGTTTTAAAGTTATCTAAGAAAATAGACGAAAATTTACCATTCCCCCCTTATCTCCGAAACTACTAAGCCTAAAATTTTGAAAAATATACAGAAAATAATTTTATGCTCTTAATTACAGGAAAATTTATAACAAGTCTTAAAACAACATGGTAAATCTCTCAATATTGTGCGTACAAACTTACATTTGCAGTTGAAATGTATGGGAGAACATGTTTTTTAACTACAATGTTAAATTTGATCTTGGGGATAAATTCATCCCAAATACGGAACACTTTATTTTGCGTGGTCCAACACGCACTTGGCCAGTTTTTTTTTGCTGTAGGTAATGCCAATAAACGCATTTTTTTATTTCTCTATGTTTTGTTGAATAAAATAAAAGTTCTTGTTATAATTAATCCATCACACAAAATTTCCATTGCAAAACCTGTCATTTTCCAATACACCGTAATTACCAGCTAATAAAAGACTGCTCGGAAGCTATCAAAGGAGAAAACGGACCGGGACGTCAAACAAGACATACGCGTAACATCCCGGAACTTCCCCGGCCGGCGGCCGTCAGGCAGAAAATTGTGCCTTTGTGATACGCGCTTTTGATTCAATGGACGAGTAATTTACGTTTTGAATGGGCGTGTGTTTCTGAATGGTTGTGAGGCTTCGAATCTTATGTTACAGTCAGCAACAAAAGTCGATTAACACTTGCAGTTTTTTAATCTTAGCGAAATATTTAATTCAAATCGGAACAGAAGTACTTAAAATTTTAAGTACATTAACTCTTAACAGTTAAACGAAAAAAAATTGGTTTATCGAATCATTTTGTGTTAATTTAGTTGATGTCAAAAAGTAGCAGTGTTAACTTCTGTTGCTTCTTCTGTTGTTGTCCTATTCAAAAATATATCAAACTTCTAACTATTTGTCATCCTACATCGTTTGGATCAACACGCACTGGGCGCACGTGGCCCTCCCTCTCACAGAGAGGAGGACTGTGTCTCAGCATTGGGAACATTATAGGTTAAATTATGCTTATGCTTATGAGTTAAGTGCGGTAACGGTAAACAAAAGACTTGCCAATCACATACATAGATTATTGTAACGAGCTTAAAACTCCACACAACTCCAGGAAGAGGTTAAGACTATTATTTTAATAACCCTGCATTTCGAGCAAGTCCAAAAGAGCTTATTAAAATGAAGGTGGTTTAAACTTTCGGAACCAAATCTATGTAAAGTAAACGGAGTACACAATGCCACTAATGCTACGAGAGCGTTTCCTCCATGAGACACTTATTTCACGTAGGTATACCTAACGTCAAATAAATCTGAATTAAAGGTCATTGATCCGAATACATTTATTTAAATACGTAATTCCGAAAACAGAAATAATGACATAAACTTGTCCCGAAACGACCTTTATCGTGATCCTTGACTTTTTCTAGTAATAAAAAACTATTCATAATGCATTGTCGGGGTAGCTACGCAAAGAAATTAAGGAAAGAGCAATGAACTTTATTTCAGATTTAAGTGGCGGCCACCATAGTAGTTTTTTATTAAAGCTTCTACTTTCCCCTTCTCGTGTAAGAGATCTGTTCAACGCTACGCAGATCTCACCCGGTTCTCTATGTATCCCTGGCATGGTGTTAAGGCTCCGTTCACGGCCTCGAGCGATGTGACTTGCGATGCGACTCGGCTCAGGAGACAAGCGCGTACGTCACCATTTTTCAGATAAACAACTTCTTTCATTTGTTGCTTGTGGCCACGGAGTAAGTCCATTATCATCATAAAAATTTACCAACCTTTTTATCCTTCCAGCCGACCAGCGGCGGGAAACAGATCACAAAAGACAGGACCCACAACCCAGCTATGAGGGCCTTCGCTCTCTTCCTACTCATGATGCTAGGATAGCTGACGGGTCTCGTGACGGCTACGTAGCGGTCCAGCGAGATGGCGCACAGATTCAAGATGGACGCTGTACACATCCACACGTCGACGGCAAGCCATACTGAGCACCAGACGTCACCGAATATCCACACCTGGAATTAAAAGAAAAGTTGTGTTAGACTCTATAGTTTAAAATTACAGTTTTGAGAGTATGGTTGAAGCGATACAAATATTTCACGATGTTGATGCAAAAGTAGTCTTTCATTCTGAAAACTGCAATGTCAGCTTTCTACGCAGTCTAATTATACTGCCAGATTATTTGTTCAGCTGTTGTTCATATTTATCTTGAATTATGGAGCAAAATGGGTTGAAAAAAACAAGGTATGCAGCTGCATATTCACATTGCATATTCATATTTTATTTTCTACTAATCACAGAACATTCTACCCAGAAGACACTATTCAACTGTTCTTTTGCAATTTATCAAATCCAAAAACTTGTAAAATTAAAACTTTGCACCTTGACGTCTCCACCAAATATTGGATAAGCTTATGTAAATAAAAACTTCAAAGTTTGCCTGTTTTACCGCCATATCGGAGTAAGAACTTCCCTGTAATAACATAAGCCACACGGGTGCTATTCAAGGCATCGTAAACTCAAACTGAACTTTCAAAATTGCAATATGAACAGTGACAGGTTGCAAAGTTCCGCTATGTGTCTTGTTAACGACCCATTCCCTTCATCTGGTCCTTATTGCTTTTAAGGAAATTGTTTTGTTGTACCTATGCTTCTTGTTTTAAGTTCCATTTTAGCTAAACATCACTTCAAAACACGAACGGGGTCGAGATTTGTGAAGATGCGAAAGAAAATAAAAACAAATGAACTTCGTGTTCCAATTTATATGCGGTTGAGATAGATTCTGAGACTTCGATCAAAAAAACAGATGACTCGGAAATACTTCCTCCAATTGGTCAAAAGTAGAGGTAGGTAAGTAAGTACTGTAAGGATTGATGCTATGATCAAGCCTCGTTGATATAATGCTGGCTGACATTCAATGATTCAAATATGGAATATCTTCTGTCAAGAAAATCAATCCTGTTTTTCTTGAGAGAATGACATAGATAGAATCTGGTCAGGGCTTTTTTTTTTGTGGATGGGAAATCATCAAATGACTTCTCCCGCTCTGGGCAGAGCGGGAGGGCGTGTCAGACTTTTACTGACTAAAACCCACCCATGTTCCTTCAGTTGCCCGTGCCAGGGCCACGGTATCTCTTTCGAACTACCCGCGACCCCGGCGGCATAGGCCCAATTGACCCCGTCACTGCTGACATCTCTTTGAGGCGCGCGTGGAACACAACGCGCCGTCGACCCGGGCCTGGTCCTAACCGGACGGCGAGCTGCCCATTACTCGTCGTCCGCAAGCCCGCGCCTACGGTGGCCGGGAATCGGCGATAGATTCCCGCCGCCCAGGGCGTCTCCTACGGCGGCTAGGGGCGCGAGGGCGCAGCTGTTACCTCTCCCTCACGCGTTCCGCTTCCTCCTTCGCGAGCATTACTGATCTGATCTGATCAGGGCTCGGCATAGAATTAGTTTAGTAGGAGTGTTGTATAATAGATTTTTTGCTTTAAAATACAGAGGGCTTTCAGCCCCATTTACACAGAGTCCCTCGCTTGTATTATTTAATGGTTCAGTTGATCTCCTACTGTGAAGCTTGAGGCATCACAGTACCTAGGTAATTATAGTATTGCTAATTGCTAATACTGTATTTTTTCAGCTGTATGCTAGCCAAATGCCTCTTTTTATATAGAGAAGGAACGAGCATCGATCACCAGGCTTCCTCACAGCGAGTTGGTTAGCATGTACGATTTTATGTATTCTTACAAAAAAAATATATTGAACTTTATTAGCATACTCGACCTATAATGTTCCCACTGCTGGGACACAGGCCTCCTTTCTTCGAGAGGGAGTGGGCTGTGTAATCCACCACGCGGGCCCAGTGTGGGTTGGTAGATGTCACATGTCTTTGATTTTTTTGTTCTAGGTCATGCTGGTTTCCTCACGACGTTTTCCTTCACCGTTTTGAGAACAGTGGTGATGAAATTATTTACACAAAGTAAAGCGGCTGTCTGGGTTCGAACCCACGACCTACCAACTTGGAAGTCGGGGCCATTACCACTGGGCCACTGCTGATAACTGGGCCACCACTGCTCCACTGGGCCATCACTGCTCCCTGGGCCACCACTACTGCTAAACATCACTTCAAAACACGAACGTGGTCGAGATGTGTGAAGATTTGAATAAGAATAAGAATAATATTTATTACACACACAAGATTCATGATAGGTACACAACAAAACACGGATGTCTACATAAATCTACACAGATCATGTAACCCTGTCTCCTAAACTAGGTAGTCCTGCATCTTAGGAGACAGTGTTAGGCCATACAGGGCAGTTTATTACACAACTGCCCAAAAAGGAGTGTTATGTTTTCAGCGTTCATGTATGTTTGTGAGTTTCTTTATTCCACCATAACTTTCAAACGCCTAAACAGATTTGGATGTATGGGGTATCGTTAGAATTCTTACATCATCATCCATCTCATCTTTTTCATCATCCCGAGTGACACTGGCTATACATTTTTTGAAACAATTCAATATGGCAGCTCTATGGCTCCATTTGCAAATGTAAAAAAAAAATCTTCAATTATTACTTCAATTATTAATTATTATTAATATGGACCTAGTCTGAAATAAAGTTTTATTTAATTTAATTTAATTACAATATGGGTATCAGATTGAAGGCCTTGAACAGCACATTCCAAACCAAAAAATATAATTTATTGGCATAAAGGAAATTATTATTTATTTATTTATATATACTTTATTGTACACCACAAAAATACATAACAAAAAAAAAAAAAAGACACAAACTACAAAATATACAATGGGCGGCCTTATCGCTTTCTGCAATCTCTTCCAGGCAACCATAGAATGGACAGTGATTTGCCTGGATATGAAATGGGGCTGTCTTTGGTGCAAATAATAAGTGCCTACTTACAATATTATACTAAAATAGATACATACATAACCTAAATAATAGATACATAAATACATACATACTAAATATAAGCAACGAAAACAAATGAAGACTAAAGATATTTACAGTTACGTGAACACGACACGTTTCTTACATTTTTGGTCCAAATGTAAAAGTAATACGGCCTGGCCAGCCAAACAAAAATTGTGCTATATTCTACTAGAAATTGTTCGATTGACCATTTATTATTAGGGAACCGAAGCTGTCAGTCCAACCATTTTCCTTGGTTTTATTTGAATACAAAATATGTCTTTTTTCGATTAAATGAAATGGTTTCAGCCACTTTTTTCGTTTTTTGATGTTTTTGTAAGGTGTAAAATAAATTATAATAAAAAATATATTTAATTGTACAGTCAGCGTCAAAAATATCGGGACGAACACACTGTTATTGGGTGCTGTTCTCATGTTATGTGGATAATATGGTTTATGAGCTATGTTCGACATTTGCAAGATATTACTCCTCCAGCTTATGGATTAAAGAATATTATTGGTATTCCCACGAGAAATCCGGCTACCACAATCACCGAAACCAAACTGGACTTGGCAACATATAACACGCGTACGCTCTGGACCGGCGAGAATATAACCGAACTCGAGAAAGAATTGAGCAGGTTACGATAGCGAGGAGGAGGGAGGGTAGGAGTTATCTGAAGTCCGAAAAGAGGACTAGGGCTCGGAATACTCAAATCCCGGAACATGCTCTATTTTCGGGAGGCATAGAGGGAGATCAGGAGTCCCAAGGAGGTGTCGGTTTTATTGTCTATATGTCTCTTGTGAGCAACTTGGTGAAGATTGAGAGTTTGTGACGTACCTTATACTCAGAACATCAGCAAGATATTCGTTGAAGGACATACAGGTTTACGCCCCGACCTCGTCATACCCCGATGATGAGGTGGAGACCATGGATGAGGATGTTTGGTCTAAAACTCAGTTTATCGTTGTCATGTGGGACTTCAACTTGAAACTGGGCAAACGAGACGATGATGACGTTGTAACCACCAGGGTCATGTTTTGTGGAGAAGGAAGGCCTCGATTTGATGAATTTCTTCTTCAAAAAACGTGACATGAAATAGTAACGTGAGAATGTGACAGAAAGTAAATCTGGCAGAGCCCTGATGGTGCAACGAAAAATGAAATTGACTTCATTATGTCGATGAAGAAGCAAGTATTCAGTAATGTCTCTATCATCAACTCGGTGTAAACCAGAAGTGATCATCGCATGGTAAGAGGAAAATTGAACTTAAATATTAAGCTGGAAAGATCTCGACTGGTCAAGTCTACGTTCCGTCCAGCACCAAATCCAAAACCCCGAGAGCTTTCAGCTCGAACTTCAGAATAATTTCGAGTGCGTAGCAAGTTCCTTGAACGATTATAACGATTGATTCGTAATCGGCTCTTAGATCTTCAAGACCCGTAGAAATTGCAACAAGAAGCTCTCTGATGCTACTTTACAGCTCATGGAGGAGAGGCGCGAGATGATCCTGCTGCCTTCTAACGATGCGCTCAAGTACCGGTAGCTCAATAGCTGCACTGGAGGATATATTCAAGGTTATGGACTGGAAAGGGATTGACATCAACATCTTTGGCGAGTACATCACTCACCATCAGTTTGCCGATGATATAGTAGTCATGGTTGAGACTATAGAGGACCTCAGTACAATGCTCGATGACCTCAGTAGAGCTTCCCAAAGAATGGGTCGTAAGGAGAAATCAATAAAAATCCTTTAAATAATAGCTATAGCGTATATAATAATATAATTATAAACGTTAAATACCATCATCCGCAAGACTGCTAATACGGCGTCTGCATTGTCACTAAAATGTATAAAATAATTAAAAAACACGACTGCCCTGCCAAAAAACGAACTAAAATGTAAATAACAAGTGTTTAGTCAGTAATCCCTGACTAAACAGATAAATAAAATTGTCATTGCAGTCGGGGGACCTCTTAGATTAAAATGTGCTCCACAGAATGGTCCCCCGACTACAATGACAATTTTATTTATCTGTTTAGTCAGGGATTACTGACTAAACACTTGTTATTTACTTTTTAGTTCATTTTTTGGCAGGGCAGTCGTGTTTTTTAATTTTTTATCATGTAGGTAATAGCTGCAACCAGAGTGTTTAGCGCGGGGTGGGGGTAAAATAAAAACAAATGAACTTAATTTTCCGATTATATGCGGTTGAGATAGATTCTGAAATACCTCCTCTAGTTGACGAAGAGTAGAGGTAGGTAAGTAAGTACCTAGGTAATAATAGTATTACTAATACTATTATTACTAGTATTACTAATTTTTTCAGCGGTGTGCTAGCCAAATGACTCTTTTCATTAAAAGAAGGAACGAGCATCGATCACCAGGCTTCCTCAAAGCGTGTTGGCTATCATGCACGATTTTATGTATTCGTAGCACGAAAACTATTCAACTTTATTAGGGAAAGAATATTTTAGGGTGTAACTATACCCATAATATTTTAATATCCAGCTGGCAAATAAGCTGTTTTTTAGGAACGGATATTGTTTATAGCGTTTTGTAATAAAACGTTGCACGCAAAATGTTTGCTAAACACGTAGGCTTCGGGAATGCTGAAATAATATTATAGGCTTTATTTTTATTTTGTATGTTCATCTTCTTCTCACGAGTTACACAAATAGTAAGTTCATGCCGTAGTGAAAGGATTACCAAAGCAGAAATTTAAGAGAAAGACGTTCACTGCTGGATTCCCCTGGCATCCCCCAAGCCATTATTGTTTTCACTCAATTCAATACAATTAATTATATTCAATCAATCAATCAACTCAGCCTATCGCACTCCACTGCTGGACATAGGCCTGTGCCAGGCTGCGCCATAACACCCTGTCCTTCATCTTCTGCATCCAGTCTGTCCTAGCCAGCTTTTTAAAGTCGTCGGTCCATCTAGCTAGGGGCATCCCACACTACTCTTGCCGATACATGGTCTCCACTCCAGGACTCGTCTGTTCTAAACATAGCCAGCCCACTGCCACTTCAACTCGCTTACTCTGCAGGCTATATCGGTAACCCCTGTTATTTTTATCCTTCAAAGAAACTCCGAGCATAGCCCGCTCAATAGCGCGCTGAGCGACCTTGAATTTGTGGACCGGCACGACTGTTAGTGTCAACGTTTCGGCACCGTCCGTCATAACGGGCATGAAGTACTGGTTGAAGACCCTTAGGCCTAGTTTAAAGACACGCGGGGCGTCAAGCGGCGCGGTGCGCCGGGCGGGTTGCGGGGCGTCAAGCGTTTTCTCCGTTTATGGCACGCACGCGGCGGCGCAAGCGGTGGCACTCGCGGTGTCGCACGCGGCGCCGCACGCGGTGTCTTTAAGTATGTTATAAAGAAGTTAAACCGAAGAAACCCGCCGCGTCTCCCGCTGCGTCACCCGCCGCGTCTGCCGCGGCGTCGCCCGTCACTTCACCCGCCACATGCGACGCTACAATTCAAACAAACGCGTGTAAAATCGCGTCTCCGTAAACGCTCTCATAGACATGTTTGAATTTAGTGCGGGCCGCGCCTCTCAACGCGCCGCGCGTTGCCCCGCGTGTCCATAAACGAGGCCTAAGTCTTCAAACACTGCGGGATTAGCGACGAGAAGACTTTACGAAGTTTTTCCAATTTTATTTAAATCAGTATAATAATATGTTTGGACTGCAGCGTAACTAAACTAAATGATTTAAAATAATGTTTTCCAATTTCCTATTAGCTAAACTTTTCAATCACCTTTCGTATGCCGGTAATCTTTTATTTCACTTCTTGTCAGTATCACCTTTACCTACGATGGCACGACTACTATTACTAACGTAGTACCTACACAAGTTCTTTGTGCAAGCTGTTTGCCCGGTCAGCGCCAACGAATTAGGTGCATCCATAGTTCCTTTGATACTCCTACATACGGGACTCATTCAGTGAATGGCGCACTGTATATGGGTCATTCAGTATTCGCTGCAGCGCTGTAGGCTGAATCTAGCAGACGCGTAAAGAGGTAAACTTCATGCAGCTTTAATGTTGAATTTTGTTTTTTGTGTAACTAATGTGTACAGTTAGTTAGTCATTTACATTAAGATTTTTATTGAATACATTTGTTTAATTAAAAAAAAAAAAAAAAAAATTGACATTGTAATTAAAATTTCGACAGTGTGTACCGTGTTAGCAATGTAACGTGTGGCTCCCGGAAATTAATGTTGCCCTCATAGTAGGGATGCAAGAAGTGCCAAAAAATATCTATAAATATCGTACTTATCGATATAAAAAAAAAAATTATATCGATTTCGATACCTATATCGAAAAAAAAAACATCGATACATCGATGATGTTAGTGAAATTTTCTAATATAGATTTGTAATTAAATATATATACCAAACTAGGAACATCATTTCTGATGTAATATCTTAGATTAATAAAACATTGATAAAAATATGTCTACTTACTCTTTCACGGCTCTGAATTCCAGTGTTTTTACACACGGTTTTAGTCAGTGGCAACAACGGTGTTGCTGTTGGAAACATATCGTATTTTCGATACTATTAGACGATATATTAAAATATCAAGTATACCTAAGTAGTGTAAGATATATCGAAAAATATATATCGCCAAAAAAAATCTTATGTCGAACAAAAAATATCGATGATGATCATTGTGTGTAGGTACATCAATATTTTTTCTACAAGCCTACCTCAAAGTGAGTAAAGATTGATGTCAGAAAGATAGGTTGCGTGTCGTCCTCTTGTCTGTTAAAGCAGACAAGATAAAGCCTATTTTTAACCGACTTCAAAAAGGAGGTTTTTTTTTTTATTTATTTTCCCCGATTACTCAAAGACGGCTGGACCAATTTGGATTTTTTTTGTTTTATTCGAGAGGGTATACATCACAGTTGGTTCCATATAAAATTGATTAACTTTGCTTCGGTAGTTTTGGAGTTAGCTTCAATAATACTTACGTATTTTTTCCCCACTTTTATATGGATTATGTTCTAGTTTCTTTTGCAGGTAGTGGTATTAGAATTTGTGTGGGGTAGGTACCACAACTAAAAAGTGAAAAATAAAAACTTTTTTACAAAAAAATACAAACGACTTCCAAAAACAACACTACAAAGTGAAAAATAACTTTAATTTCGGAAGTCGGTGGCAAAAAACGAAAATACATTTAACACCGACACCGACTTCCGAAATTAGTTATTTTTCACTTTGTAGTGTTGTTTTTGGAAGTCGGTTGTATTTTTTTGTAAAAAAGTTTTTTCTTTATCGGTGTTGACAGTTACTATACATAGGTTGACTGCAATTCCGTGAGTAGGTCCTATTTGCCTTATTAGTTTTGGATTCAGACAGGACCTCTATCCGGCCTAATCATGAGTTCATCACGTGGCAAGGCCGCAAGTCTATTGTAAATATTGAAAAAGATATCATCTGATTTTTAAAAACAAAAAGAACAGTCAGACATGCGTGATAAAAATCTCCAAGACCTTACTTTACATATTTGGTTTTTGGATTTTTGTTGGTTTGCGTTTAGTTTTGCATTTTAAAATCGTTCCTTACGTAGGTAAAGTTGGTCACCATTTCCACTATAATACGGTTAAAGATATTAATTTTCTAAAAGAATTAACAAATTCACGAAATTATAATTCAAAACGTAAATCATTTTTAAAAAAATGTGCCATCAAGCGTAGCCTACGTATAGTTCGAAATTATCTTAAAACTAACATTATAATACCACTTTCACACATAATAAAACAAATCAGAAGTAGGTAGTTCTACGCAGAGAACAGGAGAATTTTAAGCGCTGCGGGTAGGGTGCATTTTGACAGTTGTAGCGGGTTTACTAAGTCCTCAATCACAGTGCAGAACAAAAAAACAAGAAGCGACAATGAATAATTCATATACTAAGAACATGCCAGCTGATCCCACAGATTACATTATAGCTTAGAAGGTTGATATGACACGTCACCTAGAGAGTTGGGTATAATATCCAACATGCGACAGTGCTCGACCACAAATCTGTGGTAGGAGGTACGAGTATCTGTATGTAGATTGATCAACAGCTGATGTTATCTCCTACTATTATTCTATGTTTCGAGTTTGAGTTGTATGTAGTTATAATAAAGGAGGAATTCTATCAATCTGCCTGCCTTTTCCCAACTATGTTGGGGTCGGCTTCTAGTCTAACCGGATGCAGCTGAATACCATTATTTTACACGGAGCGACTGCCTATCTGACCTCCACAACCCATTAACTGGGTAATACGATACCCCTTGGTAAGACTGATTGTCAGACTTTCGGGCTTCTGAAGACCCGTAACGACTGTAAAAGATCCACGAATGACAGCCGGGACCAACGTCTTAACGTGCTTTCCGAGGCACGGAGGACTCGGTATGTAAAGATGGTAACCCATCCACACAACCCCGGCAAGCGTAGCTTAACCGGATGGATCGACCCTTGCGGCTGTTATTACTTAGCCACGAGCTCCTCCTGAAGGAGGAATTCTATATTGTAGGTTAATCAATATGCCTAGCCTTTTCCCAACTATGTTGGGGTTGGCTTTAAGTGGTCAAGAATAAATCTGCTGTTGATTTTGTTAATACAAACTGCAAATCTTAGAAAGAAAATAGGTAAGTCTGAGTTATTGTAGATATTTTTAGAGTAGCCTTAAGAGGGTTGTCGTATTTTGCCACCTCTCTCGCTCACACGGGACCAAAGTTTTAAGATTGTTAAATGAAAAGATGCTTTTTTGAAAAATGTAATCGATTAGCGAACTAGTAAAAAATATTAATTTATGTACAAACATATTTGTATGTGAATTGCTTCACGTTCAATTTCGTGTAAATATACAATTTTGTGTTGGTATGTAGGAGTATTTTAAAAACAAAGTAATGTATATAAAATTGAACATGAAGCATTTCACATACAAACAGAGATATCTCTTTTTTTTTTACTGTACCTAATTACACGACTGCCCGAAAAGGAGTGTAATGTTTTTTTTAAAAAACACATTTCTATTATGTTATCTAATAAACTCGGCTCAAAAAGTATTATCTGTTTTTGAGAGGAGCTAATTAAATGCCACAATAAAAATGTGTTTTTAATAATTAACTAATAAATTAATATTGTTTACTAGTTTGCTTATTGATTTTATTTTTCAAAAAAACATCTTTTCATTTAACATTAAAAAAAAATTGGTCTCGTGTGACTGAGAGAGCTGACAAAAAGCGACAGCGAAATATCTGTTGCAAGTTCTATGCAATATATATTACAACTTATTGCTTCTTCAGAGCAAATGAAAAAAAAAACTACAATGGAATCGTAACAGCTCTATGTAAATAAGAATCGACTGCAGGAAGCACAATATTACGGTGTTTAGGGCTGGCAGACCAAAGTTGGGACTCGAAAACTCGAAAGCTGTAATTTTGCCAGTTTTTACTTAGCTAGAAACCTAATCCTATCCTACACTGCCGAAAGCAAATAAATGAATATGAATCGCGTCAAAGAACTTTAAAAGTAAAGCCACGGAGTGTATCTATCGGTAAACGTATACTTACTCAGCGGCTGACATTTTAAAGTGCATTTTCTTGTGCCAGTACACTAACTATAATGATGATTCCAATTGCCATGGTGTATATTTTGTAAGGCACTACAGGCACTCGCAAAAGAGGAAGACCTGTAACTAGGTGGGCAGATGACATCACACGAGTCGCAGGAAAAACTGGCTGACAGAAACCAAAGACCGAGACCGCTGGTGTTCTCTGGAGGAGGCCTTCACCCTCACTACTTGAGGGGTTCATGCATGTTATTTTTTATTTAATTTATTTTTAATTAATATTATACTTAATTCCTCCTTCATTCAATTTGTTTTTATAAATATTACAATTATTCAAATTTAATTTATACATTTAAAACTAATTGAAATTATTAATTAATTGTTATCAAATGTTAGACCAACAAAAATTATAACAATTCTTTTTAAATTATTTCATTATGTTATCAATTATCTTTATCATACACAAGTCATGTAAAAATGTTAAATGTTTTGAATGCATGAAATAAAAGGCGTTTTTTATTTTTGGTTTATTTATTTATATTTTGTAAAGATGCCTACAGATTAACTAGAGTTTTGATGATCGACACGGTCTTTAGTGCACGACGCTTCTGCGTCTTCTTTCTTCATGACGAAAACTGACAAGGTCCTGCACGAAGACCGCTTCAAGCACCATACATAGTCCATTTAAGGTACTCCTACGAAGCCAGAAGACCTTCGACGTTGATATACAAGGAAGGTCACAACGAATCACAATCGACCGACTAAAACCTGCTTTCGTTGCTACAGAAAAACCAGACACAACAACGCAACTAGAAAGCTTCAATTGTTGCAAAAACAGCCTGTCAGAAGCTACACTCTTGGTGACTCCTGGTGATAAATTTGTAACAGTAAACTCACTGAATTTCTTCTACTTAGCTCGTGTTTCATTGCTCATAACATAACCACTTCACTGGCTTCAGAAAACACGAGTCTATCGTCAAACATATACTCGTAGCAAATATGGAAGCACGAGTCAATAAGTTGGTGGCAGGAATGACTGACAAAGCTGTAATTATATAGGTAATATAGTTATTATAGTATTGGAAAATACTGCGGTCCCAGGCTAGGCTGTGTTAGTGTTAGTTTCACTATTAATGCTGGCTATTTAACTACAAAAACGTAGACATGGTCTTGGTGAGCAACGGACTCTTTTGAAGTTGTGTAGTGCCCTTTTTCTAAGAGATCTATTTACAACTTTGTATAGAAGGTGGAGTTGAATGAACCTCTGAGGTCCCACAAACATATGTTAGTTAGCGAAAACCTCCTGAGTCTTACCTAACAGTTCCAAAAGACTGCCATTGATTTGATTCAAAACCATTGCTACCCACTTTCAAAAATGTTGCACACATTATCATCTGCCTAGCTTTTTTCCAACTATGTTGGGGTTGGCTTCCAGTCTAACCGGATTCAGCTGAATACCATTACTTTACATGGAGCGACTGCCTATCTGACCTCCACAACCCAGTTACTGGGTAATACGATACCCCTTGTTAAGACTGGTTGTCAGATTTTCGGGCTTCTGACGCCCCGTATCGGCTGTCAAAGATCCACAAATGACAGCCGGGATAAACGGCTTAACGTGTTTTCCGAAGCATAGAGGAGTCTCGGTAAGTAAAGATTGTCACCCATCCACGAACCAACCGCGGTAAGCGTAGCTTAACCTAATCGATCAACCCGTGCAGCTGTTATTACTTAGCCACAATAAATCCCTCTGTGGCACAAAAACATTAATATAATTTAACTATCTTCTTTTTCAGGCATCTGTTCTACCGCCGACGATTAGCGAGAAGCGACTAGAGCTAGCAACTAGAAACCAGTTGGCGAGCAACGAGCAGCGAGTGTGTAGTTCGAATAGTTTTGTCGCTGACCTATGAGCGAGTGACCTTTTTGTCAACCCTAACATTGCGCAGGGACAAAGTGTTCCAATAGTCAATATTTAACGTACTGTGACATTCTTTAAACCTAAGTGTGCTTTTCCAGCAGATATGTGCTATGCAGCTATGCTGCGAGGATGTGAAAGCTAAGCTACGGAACTATATGACCGTTTCCACTAATGCTAAGCTGCGTAGCGGAGCGAGTAAGGCTATGAAGTTGCGCCGCTGCGAGGTAGCTGTGCGAGGAAGATGCGCAGCTCGAGCTATGCGATGCATCGACAGTAGGGAAGGCACGGGGAGCGGCAGCGCATCTATAGCACGCATACATAGCAGGCATACTTCCATATAAGAAACATAACTTAGTTGAACCCGTTTCCACGGGAATTCCTCAAAGCGCGACTGTTTTTAAGCGCAACTAAATTATTCCTCAAAGCGCAAACATCTAAGCGCAACTAAATTATGTCTCAAAGCGCAACCGTCTAAGCACAACTAAATTATTTCTCAAAGCGCAAACATGATGAAATATAGAGAGGGGCATGATGGATTTATTAATGATATCGATAGAGAGTTTTAAGTCAACTGTCTTAATTGTTTTTCATGGTTTTTGCCTATGCTATGTGGACCAATAAATATGATTGGTGGATGTCTCTTAGCTGCCATGGCTTATTTTAATATTTAATTTAGTTGTTTTAGTTTTTATTTTTTTATTACGGACGTTTTTTAACGTGCACGTCTTTCTACATTGTTCTCACATGTATATTTTGAACTTGAATGATGTAACCAATATTTTGTAAAAATATTATGATTTAAAAGAGTGTCCGTGGAGTTTCTTGCCCGTTCTTCTCCATAGGGATCTACTACACTTTGGAATGGGCAACTAGCTTCATCTTTCTGACTGACCGACCCATTGACAATTCAAAAGTGCCTGTAATTGGTTTATTTGAAATAAATGCTTTGAGTTTGAGTTTGAGTCAAACGCATCCATAGCAACGTAGTATAGCACATCTCTGGTAGAAAAGCAGCCTAATACTAGCCTTAAAAGTTCGTAGCTATCGTTTCGTAAGGTCGTATACAACGTAATGTGGGACAACATTACGAGATTTTCGCCGTCACAGAATTGGTTTTAAAAATACGATTGCTTTAGTAAAGTATACCTACTGTCGCAATGTGTGGTAGTGATTTTACAGTTTGGTTGTAAAGTTGGGTGTTGTATTGAATTTTATTGAAGTTAGGGTAGGTAAAGCAATTCGATTTTGTGTTTCAACGCCTGTAGGTATGTTTTGTTCTTACATTGTGAGATACTTTTATAAATGAACAAAAATGTCTATTGAATAGAGGTTGTGCTGTCAAATGCTACGGCCAGACTTGAGCATCAAGTAGCGGGACGCGAATAGTGTATCTAAAATGCGAAGCTATCTCTTTCTGTATCATACGTTCCGTATTATCTATCGCAGTCATAGTTGAAAACTACTATACATACCACCTATACACTACTATTTTTTAATTAGTACAAAAAATATGGGGCTCTATCCGTACCCGTTATTGATCATATTTGTGTAGACAAAAGTAAAAAAAAAATCCCAAAATTGTCCACGAAAATTGGTCATAATTGGTAAATTCATAATCGAATCAATCATTCATAACAATTACTACTAGAAAATACTATGCGCAGTGTTTTTCCACGATTAATGAATACTACTAATATATGTAGCCTGTACAATATTTCCATAAACTGAGTGACATTTTGGGATATAAACAAACGCTAATAACTTTGCTGTTTATGAATATTATTTATTGAGACTTTACATAATATAATAACAAGACCTTCTCTAATAAGCCTTTTAAGTATTTGTACTAATTAAAAATTAGTGGTGTATGTAATGTAAGTAGGTACATTTGTAATAACAACGCAAAAGTACCTGAACGCCGCCCGCTCGTAGCGTATCGTAAATAAATGGGGCCTACGCCATACCTTCGCTTTCGCAAACAATATGTCAATAATTACCTACCCAAAAAATACTGAAGTAGGTAAATGAGTAACTAATGACTGCTGACTGGTAAGTAGTATGTAAGGATCGTAGCAGGTGGCGTTCTGTAGTTTCTGCCTACCCCCATGGGAAGAAGGCGTGAGTTTATGTATGAATGTGTAAATGACTGAATGTAATGTATTCGAGTTCACATCTTTATTGAATTAGTAGTTAGTAGTGAGTTGGGTGCTACTCAATACATTAGTAGGGGCTAACTGTGAACGGAAGCGACAGATGTACTGGAGATTAAATTTAATTGACTTTAATTAACGGAAAACGGAATATGATACTACTAAGAACCTATATGTCGCAGGCAATTTGTAGCATTGCGTTTTTTACAATCGGTGTCATCTGTTTATCCTTATTTATCCGAGGAGCTCGTGGCTAAGTAATAACAGCTGCACGGGTCGATGCACCAGGTTAAGCTACGCTTGCCGGGGTTGGTCCGTCGATGGGTGACCATCTTTACATACCGAGACTCCTCCGTGCCTCGGAAAGCACGTTAATCCGTTGGTGCCGGCTGTTCGTGGATCTTTGACAGTCGTTACGGGTCGTCACAAGCCCGAAAGTCTGACAACCAGTCTTAGCAAGGGGTATCGCATTACCCATTCACTGGGTTGTGGAGTGGAGGTCAGATAGGCAGTCGCTCCATGTAATATACTGGTATTCAGCTGCATCCGGTTAGACTGGCAGCCGACTCCAACATAGTTGGGAAAAGGCTAGGCAGATTGATTGGCGTCGTCCGTTTATAAACGCTCGCAGTTATAAAATATAATTATTAGAATATAATATGCCAAAACATTTGATAGACAACTCAAACGCCGTTTACAAAAATGCCGCGGCAAATTAAAGTATTTAGGTCTATTTTTTAGGACGCTCGCCGGCCGCTGCCGCGCACTGCTCGCTTTGCCCGCTCGGCTCGCGCGCGGTTTGTCGCAGTACTCGCAGTTATACTTATAACCTAACGCTAACCTAACACATTTGGTCGGAGTGCCCTGGCTATGTTACTGCGACCCGTTCGGCTCGCACGTGGTTGCTCATCACAGTTCCAACCAAACCTACAATAACAATAAATTTCGAAATTATAACAATTTGACTAGTTGCCAATTTTTCTTTGGCATATTTTATAACTGCGAGCGTTTTTAAACGGACGACGCCGTATGTATAATGACGAATCATACAATCTGCCTGCGACATACCATACCACTATAGGTACCTACCTGAAATGTTGACATAGGTACCTAATTACCGAATAATGTATGAAATTACTGCAGGGACTAGGTGCGTATCTGCTGTTTGCCTCGTCCATCTAGCTAGCAGCCTTAAAGCAAGTCTTAAGAGGACATTTTGAGGTCTGGATTTTAGCCATTTTAACTATTATTAGAGCAGTGGTGGTCCAGTGGTAATGGCCGTGACTTACGAGTTGTAGGTCGTAGGTTCGAACCCCGGCAGGCGCTTTACACAAAGTAAATTATTTCATCACCACAGCTCTCAAAACGGTGAAGGAAAACATCGGTGCCGATTCTCTTGTCACAAATGCCTCTAAACTAGACTAAAAATCACTAAAATTTAGTTTATTCCTGTCAAACGACGATTTCCCATTCTGAAATTGACTAAAGTGACACAACTTAACTACTCGTATATTTCAGTTTGACAGGACTAAGATTGTACGGAGTAATTAGTTTAATGAAAATGGCAATTTTGCTATTTTGAATTTGACTGTTTTCACCTAAAATTTTAATTGTCAAACTAAATCAGACTATGTTTAATCGCGATTAAAAAGGTGTGGAACAAAATTAGTTGACATGAACTAAAATTCACACCGAGACCTTGACTTCGGATGCAAAAACAGTAGCGTATTTTTTTCTTTTCTTTTGCATATATCTCGGAAACGGTGAGTCCTATCGCAAAAATAATGAAAATTTGGCCCCCCTTTATGACACCCTTAAACCCCTATGACTGAACATGTAGGTACCAAAAAAAAAGGTACCTACATTCCATATAAAACACGTTGAAGCTGCCCCCTCCCTGCGCCCCTCCAGCTCTAAAAGATATTTGACCTGGTAACGACAGCGATGTCGGTGAACAAAATTTGACAAGCCTTGTCACTTCATAGTGATTTCGTTAGTTCCAATTAAAGCCACCGCCACCGGGTCAAATATACCACAGGCACTATACCACGTGGAGTCACGATTGTCAAACTCGATTTTAGTTGTGTCAAAATTGTTATTAAATTTAGAGGTTTTTTTTTGCAGAATAGCTCTAAGATTCTCATAGCAAAAAGTAAGGAATTTTAGTGATAGTTTAGTTCGGTGTACAACAGAATCGGCACCATCGTGAGGAAACCGGCAAGTCCTAGAACCAAAAATTCGAAGACGTGTGACATCTACCAACCCGCACTGGGCCCGCGTGGTGGATTACGGCCCGCTCCCTCTCACCGAGAGGAGGCCTGTGTCCTGTGGTATTGAGAACATTAATATGCCGATTATTGTAAACTATTTTTATTATAATATTATAGAAGCTCGTTCTTCTGTAGAATTGATGGTAATATGGGTTACTATGAGTGTACTACTTGTCTGCCTAAAGTACAACATTTTGGTACAGGGTTTTTTTGGGAGGGTTTGGGGGGGGGGGGGGTGATGGCAGTGGACATCGATGCGGAATCTGTTACCATGGATTCATCCTGTAATGTGACTGATCCTGTTTTTGTGCTCTCGCACTCAGTTTTTCATCCAGCTGACTTGTTTCCCTCTCTCTCTCCCCTCCTAATTACTATAAGTCACGAACCAAGACTAATACTCCACTTTAAGTCAAGTGTAAAATATCAAATAAATCATATTAGTGTACCATATTAACCCTTGTCATGCTGACACCTTATTTCCGTGTGTTTATAGCTGACAAAGTATCAAGTAGGGTCTTAAGGCCCACTTTACGATCGGCGCGAGACGAAATACCTTGCCATTTATAGGGTTAACATCTCTATTAAATTGATGGGTACATAACAGGGTGGTGTTGGACTAAATAAAGGATAAACTCAAACCAAAACTCGAAGCATTTATTTGAAATAAACCAATTACAGGCAAACCTTTTTTTTTTTTTTTTTTATGTATGTTCCCCGATTACTCGAAGATGGCTGGACCGATTTGGATTTTTTTTGTTTTATTCGAGAGGGTATACATCACAGTTGGTCCCATATAAAATTGATTAACTTTGCTTCGGTAGTTTTTGAGTTAGCTTCAATAATACGTATTTTTTCCACACTTTTTAACCGACTTAAAAAAGGAGGAGGTTCTCAATTCGTCGGAACCTTGTGAAAAATAAAAACTTTTTTACAAAAAAATACAACCGACTTCCAAAAACAACACTACAAAGTGAAAAATAACTTTAATTTCGGAAGTCGGTGGCAAAAAACGAAAATACATTTAACACCGACACCGACACCGACTTCCGAAATTAAAGTTATTTTTCACTTTGTAGTGTTGTTTTTGGAAGTCGGTTGTATTTTTTTGTAAAAAAGTTTTTAAATCAAAATATTGTTACAAAATATTGGTTAAGTACATCAGTCGCGTTGAAAATATAGAGAACAATGTAAAAAGATGTACGTTAAAAGCGTCCGTAATAAAATAGTTTGTCGTGATTAGAAAGCATTTGTGGAAATCACTTATATACGAGAATTTATGCAACCAGGTTGTTAGTAAAATCGATCAGCGATGTTATTTTCTTCTTCTCCTACTCGAAAATGGAAAGGGTCCATGGTTTATACAGGATGTACCATAAAGGTTTGGTCATATTTAAGGGTGTGGTACAGACCATCAAACTAAACAACTTTCTCCATGGGACCAACATCGTAATCGCAAAAAAATTATCATCTGTTCCATAGTTACCTTTAATACCTACTCACGCAAATTTATGGGACGGCTGATTATTTTTTGCGATTACGTTGTTGGTCCCTTGGAGAAAGTTGGTCAGTTTGATGGTCTATGCCACACCCTTAAAGACCACACCTTTCTGATACAGCCTGTATTTATGGAGTCATCAACTCGAGTCTTCCGCCTCTTTCATAGTTACGGAATGCAACAAGAACTATAATATTTTTTTGCGTAAAAATCAACTAAGTTTTAAATATATAAATGAAAGCTTCTTTCACTATTTCGATTAACTAGAACATGGTTTTAAGTGCTTTTCAACATTATGTAGACTTTCAAAATTAAATATTATGAAAAGCCGACACAGTTCCTAGAAATGTCATCATAAATAACGTAGAATAGGCTCCTAAGGACGTGAGGACGCTACCAAGTTAGGCTCCCTAGAAAACTCAATCATAAACAGTTGAGACTAGAATTTTGATGATATACAGGGTCAAATTAAATTAGCTAGCGAAACTTCGCAAACTGATGGATACCTAAACATGATAAAACAAAAATAAATAAATTTGATGATATTTTTTTTGGGGTCATCAGCCACCAATAGTTTACCTAGTCACTTAATATATCAGCTTAAAAATCTGTTATTTTTTTTGTGTAAACTTCACAGACGTGATAAAAGATTTTATCAACTCGCACTTCAAATAACAACACTGCTAGCGGTTGGTCATTGTACCAAAAAAAACTCAACAAATATTTTTAACTTTGTCTTGTTTAGATATTGATACCCATCACGTCTGCGGAGTTTCGCTAGATAATTTAATTTGACCCTGTATTTTTATGATAGAAACGATTTTGGTCAAATAATTTTTCCAGCAAGTTTGGCTTTGCTTGTATAATTATACAAACTTAAGATCACGCCGGTATTCTCCGAAGAGTTTTAGGGTAAAACACCAACAACCTCTTAAGGGGTCACGCCCGTATTCTCCGAAGGGTTTTAGGGTTAAACACCAACAACCTCTTAAGGGGTCACGCCCGTATTCTCCGAAGGGTTTTAGGGTAAAACACCAACAACCTCTTAAGGGGTCACGCCCGTATTCTCCGAAGGGTTTTAGGGTAAAACACCAACAACCTCTTAAGGGGTCACGCCCGTATTCTCCGAAGGGTTTTAGGGTAAAACACAAACAACCTCTTAAGGGGTGAATAATTTTTACTATGAGACCAAACCTGAAATCGCGAAAAAAAAAACCAGCTGCTCCTTACATTTTGACGAGTTTGATGTAGATAAAATGTACGGAAAAGCTGATTTTTTTTCGCGATTTCAAGTTTGGTCTCATAGTAAAAGTTGTTACAATGACCCCTTAAGAGGTTGTTGCTGTTTTACCAATAACCCTGTATATCTATTGAATCAAAACACTATATTACAGCCGGCATGGCTAGAAATACTAATAAATTATTTATGAAAGACAGCAGTATTGTTATGTATCCAAATAACATTTTTCAGTTATCACCAGTTATTTTTCTAAGGTAATAATTACCGAAATACCTACTACCTGGTTTGTTACACGTAGTCGCGGTTATATTTGTTGCAGTACTTGTCTATTACAAACAAAATGAGCTCTGAATTAAAATTACATTCAGTTGTTTTCATGAAATCTTCACGAAAATGATCAATCTGCTTAGCTTTATTGTACATGTTGGGGTGGGCTTCCAGTCTAACTAGATGCAACTGAATACCAGTATTTTACATGGAGCGACTGCCTATCTGACCTTCACAACCCAGTTACTGGAGTAACATGATAAGCCTTGGTAAGACTGGTTGTCAGACTTTTGGGCTGCACCCGTAACGACTGTCAAAGATCCACGAATGACAGCCGGGACCAACGGCTTAACGTGCTTTCCGAAGCACGGAGGGGTCTCGGTATGTAATGGATGGTCACCCATCAACAACCGACCGTGGCAAGCGTAGCTTAACCTTCGATCGACCCGTGCGGTTGTTATCATTTAGCCATGAGCCTTCTTCACTAAAATTATGATGTTATCAAAAAAAATTAAAGTCGAGTCAAACATTAAATCAAAGCAAGTCGTAGCAAAAGATTCCCTCAAATCTTCTTCTATTATCAAATCAATGAATACCTCTCCAACGTTTAACATTATTAAACCAACTTTTCTTTAATCTTTAAACTAATTTAAGATTATTCTTAATGAAATTTGAGCTCTCTCAGTAGTTTCAAAGTCGTGGCATAACGTCCTTAAAGCATTCCAACTATTTCAATCTTACTTGCTACCTTCGTAAGGATTACATTACGTAAATAAGGATGAGATTCCCTTATATTTGCGTATGTAATTATATTTGTGTAGATAGTAGTATATCTTTAGGTTTTGGTGGATGTTTCGCTCAGAAAATGGTTGCCTGAAAGTGGTTCTAGACAAAGGGTGTGTCAGAAAGGTGTGGTCAAAATTAAGGGTGTGGTACAGACCATCAAACTGAACAATTTTCTCCATGGGAACAACATCGTAATTGCGAAAAAATTATCTGTCGTACATTTGGGTCGAGTAGGTATAGCACGATAAGCCCAACGGCTTAACGGTTTAACGGCTGTCATTCGTGGATCTTTAACAGTAGTTACGGGTCGTCAGAAGCCCGAAAAAGTCTGACAACCAGTCTTCAGTGTAAAGAGTATTCTATTCTATTCTTACCAAGGGGTATCGTAATACCCAGTTACTATGTTGTGGAGGTCAGACAGACATTAGCTCCATGTTAAATACTGGTATTCAGCTGCATCTGGTTAGATTGATTGTTAGGTATGGAAGTTTATATATAAGTAGGATTACCGCCATGGGATCTGGAGGCCAAAGTCCTCGCGCACGTGTGGGAGTGGCGCGAGGAGGTGAAACGCCGGGGCGTAACTCCGCTGCCGCGAGAAATCACGGTACAGCGGACAGAGCTCCGGCGGGATCTCATGGCGACATGGAGAGTGCGATTGTCGCAACCCAGCGCTGGGCACGCCACAATTGCGGCGACAAGTCCCCTCTTTGAGGAGTGGTTGGAGAGGCGCCACGGCGTCCTCACCTTCCGCCTGACGCAGGTCCTCACCGGACACGGTTGTTTCGGGAGGTTCCTGTTTCGGATAAGGCGGGAGGAAACGCCCGGGTGTCACCATTGTGTGGATCGCCCGGAGGACACGGTGGAGCATACAGTGGAGGTCTGCCCGGCTTGGGCGGAGCACCGCCGTGTTCTCACGGAGGCGATCGGCGGCGGCGATCTCTCGCGTCCAAACCTGGTCCAGGCCATGGTGCGGAGCGAGAGTGCATGGGAAGCCGTCACCTCTTTCTGCGAAGCAGTAATGCTCGCGAAGGAGGAAGCGGAACGCGTGAGGGAGAGGCAACAGCCGCGCCCTCGCGCCCCTAGCCGCCGTAGGAGACGCCCTGGGCGGCGGGAATCGATTGCCGATTCCCGGCCACCGTAGGCGCGGGCTTGCGGACGACGAGTAATGGGCAGCTCGCCGTCCGGTAAGGGCCAGGCCCGGGTCGACGGCGCGTTGTGTTCCACGCGCGCCTCAAAGAGATGTCAGCAGTGACGGGGTCAATTGGGCCGCTGCCGCCGGGGTCGCGGGTAGTTCGAAAGAGATACCGTGGTCCTGGCACGGGCAGCTGAAGGAACATGGGTGGGTTTTAGTCAGTAAAAGTCTGACACGCCCTCCCGCTCTGCCCAGAGCGGGAGAAGTCATTTGATGATTTCCCATCCACAAAAAAAAAAAAAAGGTATGGAAGTTTTGTATGGGACGACTGATTATTTTTTGGCGAATACGATGTTGGTCCCATGGAGAAAGTTGTTCAGTTGGATGGGCACACACCTTTCTGATACACCTATAGGATTTTGAAAGAGGCATATATGTCACAAAAATCCATTGGTGCGTAAAAACCTAAATGTGACATTTTTGGAGTGATTAACTACCCGAATGGTATCCTAGGTTATGAAAAACTAGTACATTCATCCTAAGATAGATTCTAAGAGGAGGATTCTTCGATGAGGAGGGACGAAACGCATGTGACTAAAAGAGTGATGAATATACATGTTGATGGATGGAGAGGGAGAGGAAGGCCAAAGAAAAGACGGATTGATTGTGTGAGGAATGACATGAAAGAGAAGGGAGTGAGTGATAGCGTGGCGGTGACGGAGAGAATGGAAGAAGAAAACGTATTGCGCCGACCCCAAGTAATATGGGAAAAGGGCAGGAAGATGGTGACATCCTAAGATAGATTCTACTTACCGAGCACACAACTCCAAGTCATACTCTAGTTTTTAACCCTCTGATAAAAGCGGAGTAAAGTTATACTAAACCACAAAAAATTACGGTTAAACCACTTTCTATCACAAACCGGAAGATTTTGAAGTACATTCCTAATCCACTGGAACCATGTGGTCCCGGATTAAGAATATGGCCACCCCATCTCATTCCGTGTGTGTCATAGAAGGCGACTAAGGGAACTGGAGACTAGTGCATACCATTGAAGCAAGGGTCCCCGGTGCGGTGGCAGGTAAACCACCAGCAAAAGCATTCCCAAGGAGGGTTGGTGTCAGGCTGGCGGCCGACTGTAAAACTTTGTCAAAACGCTAAGCACGATAGGGCTAGGGCGTATCCTATAGGTGACGCGCAGGGGCAGCACCCGGCTTCTGTGGAACATGGACAAGGGTTGTCGCACCGGAACAGATGGGTGCCATGTAAGACACAAGCTCGGAGTCTAAGAGAAGTTAAAGAAGAAGTCGAAGCCGTGCGAGCTGGAATGTATGTACCATGACTTGAAGAGGAAGGGAACTAGCAGATGTTTTAAAAAGGCGACGACTGAAACACCACTTCTCTCAAGACGGTGTGAAGGAAAACATTGTGAGGAAACAGGCTTTTTCGCTTGCCATCGCTTACACAGTAAAAAAAGGTATATCCTTCTCCTATTTCTCTAGTTTTCGCACCCTCCCACTTTGTCTGTTGCAGACACGCTATGTTTCAGTCGGTGCCTTTTTAAAACATCTGCTAGTTCAGGGGCTAGGGTCAATATTCTGTGCACCTTTTATAACCACCACAAAACAAAATGTTGTAGTACTTGTCACGTTACCTGTTCTGAAATTTACTTTAATGGTTAATGGTGAGTTCTCTTCCTCTTCAAGTCATGTTATATGTTCATACATTCCAGCTCGCACGACTTCGACTTCTTCTTTATCTTCTCTTAGACTCCGAGCTTGTGTCTTACGACGCACCCATCTGTTCTGGTGTGACAAGCCATGTTCATTTAAATAAATTACTTCATCACCGTGAAATAATGTACACATAGTAAAGCGCCTGTCACGGTTCGAAACTGACCTACTACTCGTAAGTCGCGGCCTTTACCACTGGGCGACCACTGCTCTACTGGTGTAACTGTACTCTACTTTTATTAGAGTTTTGTGTTTCAAGTAGGTATCCATAAAAACTTGTCAAAACCCTACTAGTTTTGACCCAAGTATAAAAGAAAAGCCTTTACTTACTTATTCGACAACACTACAACGATCAATGTACCATAAAAGATAGCCAGTCTTACCTGATGCCTATCTTTTATACCTATCTTTTATAGCTAAGTCTTGAAGCCGGCCTACTTTCGCGGGGGCTATGCAAATACAAGTATGGCGTTACAAATACCTAGTATAGTTTTGAAAACACAAGTTCCGTAAATGCTTGCACGATTCAGCGGTTTGTACTGAGATTCTCAAAGTATTTGAGGAAAAATGTAACTGCTTGAAATATTTTATCAAGATTTGTTGTTGTTACTCATGAGTAGGTGAAAGAAAGGTTACATTCAAGTATTACGTAACGTGATACCATGCCTGTATACTTCGCAGGGGTACTCTGTGGTGTATAGTATTTTTTTTTTTATAAAACTCTTATAAAATTGTTATTAAAATCAATATAAACTTGCAAGTTCATGTCGCTTCGGTAATTTTGAGTCCACTGCTGCCATCCTCCTTTACTTTAAAACAAATTAAAAACCGATTTCAAAACCAAAAACGAATAAAATAACTTTCATAAAACACTTAACAGCTTCTGAAGTCGGTGTCTTCAATTATTGCACTTTAGCTTGATACCGACTTCAGAAGCTGTTAAGTGTTCTATGAAAGTTATTTTATTCGTTTTTAGTTTTGAAGTCGGTTTTTACCTTTTTTGAAGTAAATTTATTAGTTGAATATACAATTACATAAGTAGGTAAGCCCCAGTTGAACGAAAAGAAGAACCATCAAAATCCGCTTAGAAATGCCTGAGATACAGTGCATTTATGCATATAACTTTGTACATAAGAATAGTTACATAATGTATTATATACTAAAACCTTCCTAAAAGTATGTAGATTATGTTAATGAAGGAATCATCAAAATTGGTTCATTATTTTTTGGGAAAATCGCGGACAAACAAACATACATAGATACATACATACATATGGGTCGAATACAGAACTTTTTTGAAGTCGGTTAAAAACCAGAGTTCTTACTCCAATTGGAGACCAACGAGGCAGTGAGTTCACGTATAATCTACTGCCTCGTTATTTTATAACAATTTCTTAGCTAGGATATTATGTAGTTCCAAACCAGTAATAATAAGTAGATGTACCTACACTTATTTGATCCAGGAAAATCAAAGGTAAGAAAGCTAACAATATATTTTAACAGACCTGCCAAAGATAAAAGCATAAAAGTTTACCTTTAGAAGAAACTATTCATGTATTTGCTGCAATCACTTTAGTGTTTGAGCAGACTGAGTAGCTCATGTCTTAATGCAACGAACAGGGTTCACAATACACACAGTATCAGGCAGTTAAAATCCTACTAATATAAATGTGAAAGTTTGTTACTCAATCACGCAAAAACGGCTGAACGGATTTGGATGAAATTTGGTATACAGACAGTTTATAACCTAGATTAAGACACAGGATGCTTTTCATCCCGGTAGAAGGTTCCCGTGGGATAATTTGCGACATACACGCGGGCGAAGCCGCTGGCAAATGCTAGTATTTAATAAATTACCGCTGAGTTAAAAAGTATGCTGTACACAGGCTTCAAGGCAAGGCTCAAGTCATTCCTGTTGAAAAGATGTCTCTACTCATTAGATGATTTGTGAATGAATGTGATGAATGTAATGGCGTTATGATTTGTCTTTGCTCCTAAAATTGACTTGAAGGTGCTATGAAAAATTAAATGAAATCTTTGTGTTCTGTGTTCATATGACTTTTACTATTTTTAACCGACTTCAAAAAGGAGGAGGTTCTCAATTCGTCGTATGTTCCCCGATTACTCGAAGATGGCTGGACCGATTTGGATTATTTTTTTTTTTTTGTTTGAAAGGGTATACTTCCCAGGTGGTCCCATGATCATCAAGTCAGGATCTGATGATGGGATCCTGGAGAAATAGAGAGAACTCTTCCAATTTTATAGGCACACTTGAAGCGATTTGGATAGTTTTTGGAAGAGTACTTTCTTGGAGTGGTCCCATTTCAATTTGGTGAAGATCTGATGAACGCAACGGAACTCCTCAATAAATGATAGCAAATGGACTGGGATTGCTGAAATCTCATGTCTGTTTGTTGTTCACACCAGTTCATAACATAACATCACGCCAGTACGCTGTGAAGGGGTAAGCACATGTGAACCATTAAAAAGTGAAAAATAAAAACTTTTTTACAAAAAAATACAACCGACTTCCAAAAACAACACTACAAAGTGAAAAATAAGTTTAATTTCGGAAGTCGGTGACAAAAACGAAAATACATTTAATCAGACACCGACTTCCGAAATTAAAGTTATTTTTCACTTTGTAGTGTTGTTTTTGGAAGTCGGTTGTATTTTTTTGTAAAAAAGTTTTTTTGATTATTGTATTCATTTAAACTGCTATTAATATAATGACATGTGATTTTCTAATTTATGTTTGCATGGTATATTACAATTTTCATTTTTTATCTGTTTCCTACTTTAAATTGAATTGTGTTTCACACTATATATTCGAACGCAATGTAAATTGTTATTGAACAAAAAAAAAAAAAAAAAAAGTACCGCTTGTCTGTCAGGCCAACGCATTTGCTGTTGTTAAATTTTCCCCAAAATTGGTGTTTTTTATGACTATGACTGTGTTTAGCATCGTTTCCTGTCACGTCACAAACTACTAAAAATATGATTTGCGCAGTAAACGTCTAATAAAATATTTAATAGAGTGTTTTTATTTTAATTTACGATATCTTGCGCCTTTCGTAAATACTTAATACTAACACTCACGCGAGTTCACACCAATCAATCTACCTAGCCTTTTCCCAACTATGTTGGGGTCTGCTTCCAGTCTAACCGGATGCAGCTGAATACCAGTATTTTACATGGAGCGACTGCCTATTCGTACCTCCACAACCCAATAACTGGGTAATACGATACCCCTTGGTAAGATCTTCGGGCCTCTGACGACCCGTAACGACTGTCAAAGATCCACGAATGACAGCTAACCACCACCACCCATCCACGGACCGACCCCGGCAAGCGTAGCTTAACCTGATGGATCGACCCGTGCGGCTGTTATTACTTAGCCACGAGCTCCTTCCTCCACGAGTTCACACCAAAAGCATGTATTTGAAAAAGTGAAATATTTTTAAGCAGAAGGTTTGCATGGTTTTGTTGGACAAAAAATATAAAAGAAGAAAGAAAAATAAAATTAAAAGTTTTTTTTTTATAAGATAAGATAATATTAATGTGTTTATTTTATTGTATTTGTTTGTTTTACAGCTAACAATACAAAAGTAATAGTGAGATTATTCACCACAAACCATTTACAAGCCTCCACAGTTAGCAAAATTTTATGTAAATGGTAGATCATTGATTGCCTGCAGTATTATATCTCCTTCTCCCTTTAATCCATCCAAAGGTTTGTCTTTAAAAGATCGCAAAAGCGAAAAGATCGCCCATTTATATAATAAAGAGTATTTTATATAATATATCTAAGATCTCAGTAATGTGACACGTGCTGTTTTGAATACGTGACGTGATTTTGGCAAGCAAATATGTCACATGATTTACATCATATTCTTCACACGACGTATTCCTGAAAAACCATAGTTAAAATGTGTTGTGTGTGTGTGTTGTGTTGTGTTGTTGTGTGTTGTGTGTGTAAATATTTATAATTTAAATTTTTAATTTACTTTTTCTTTAGTTATGGACTTTTGTAAGTACTATTTATTTATGTTTGGATGACCTAGCTATTCCCTGCGGCTTCGCCCGCGTGGATGGTGGTCTATACTTCCCTATTTGAATCGGATTTTCTTCACAATTTCATGGGTTTTATTCATCGATCACTAATAGTTTTATTAAATAAAAGTAGCCTAGTAGTAAGTTACTTCATGTAACATTAGCTATTTGCCAGCGAAAGTCCTGTCAAAATTGGTCGAGCCGTTTTGGAGATTAGCCGGAATAAACAGACAGACAGACAAAAATTTAATTTTTTTTAGTAAAAAACTGTTATTTTGACATTAGAAACAGACACTTCAATTTTATTCATTTGTGAAAGAAAAAAAAAGAAAGAAAGAAAAATATTTTATTTGGGACACGCACAGGAAATACAGTTAAAAAAGAGCATATAAAAGTAACAAAATAAACATTAAAAAGCAAAAAAACAAAAAAAAGAAATCAGAATAAAAAAAAAGAGACCTGTGCGAGGCCAAAAAGGCTCCCATCTCAGCATAAAGCTGCGATATTTGCGATATTTGTGCATGTTAATATGTGTATAGATGTATAGATTAAGTACCCAAAATGTAATAAGATTCAGAATTTCGCAGTAGTAGCCCGGGGTCTGTATTTGTGCCCGGTTGATGGCAATAGGCTCGCCCCCAAAACATGGGACTTAAACATAACTGGCTAACCCTCCGGGGAAGGAATACAGGCGTGAAGTTCTGTCATGTCAGATCATGAGTAAGGGCTCTGATCGAGTCTTAAACTATTCAGGTAGCAAATCCCGAATCAAACAAAACTGCTGTTCAAACCATTCTTTGAGAAACACAGTCTAACATTCGGTAAAAAAAAACCCGGTAATTTTGGGTTGCGTGTTGCAATTATTTCGCTCCACTTACTTCCCCCAATCCAGCCAGCACATTGATTTTTGTTCGGCCGTACTGATCCGATTACAGTCACATTAGTTCAGTAAATTAGTTCTCCCACGTGGTTTCTGTAACATGGCAGGGGATTGATTTCGAATAATCAGGAGTAATCACGAGATTATAGGGAGATGAGACGATGAAAGACTTGAGAAAATATTGCAAGAAATGTCGCTGAATAGACGAAATCTGCAAAAAAAAACTAGCAAAGGGCTGAAGTGTGCAATCGCAGTTAAAAGAAGGCTTATGCTGCATGCGGCAAAGCGCGGTCACAGTCGGACTACACAGAAAAGAAGGCTTATGCTGCATGCGGCAAAGCGCGGTCACAGTCGGACTACACACAAAAGAAGGCTTATGCTGCATGCGGCAAAGCGCGGTCACAGTCGGACTACACACAAAAGAAGGCTTATGCTGCATGCGGCAAAGCGCGGTCACAGTCGGACTACACACAAAAGAAGGCTTATGCTGCATGCGGCAAAGCGCGGTCACAGTCGGACTACACACAAAAGAAGGCTTATGCTGCATGCGGCAAAGCGCGGTCACAGTCGGACTACACACAAAAGAAGGCTTATGCTGCATGCGGCAAAGCGCGGTCACAGTCGGACTACACACAAAAGAAGGCTTATGCTGCATGCGGCAAAGCGCGGTCACAGTCGGACTACACAGAAAAGAAGGCTTATGCTGCATGCGGCAAAGCGCGGTCACAGTCGGACTACACACAAAAGAAGGCTTATGCTGCATGCGGCAAAGCGCGGTCACAGTCGGACTACACACAAAAGAAGGCTTATGCTGCATGCGGCAAAGCGCGGTCACAGTCGGACTACACAGAAAAGAAGGCTTATGCTGCATGCGGCAAAGCGCGGTCACAGTCGGACTACACACAAAAGAAGGCTTATGCTGCATGCGGCAAAGCGCGGTCACAGTCGGACTACACACAAAAGAAGGCTTATGCTGCATGCGGCAAAGCGCGGTCACAGTCGGACTACACACAAAAGAAGGCTTATGCTGCATGCGGCAAAGCGCGGTCACAGTCGGACTACACACAAAAGAAGGCTTATGCTGCATGCGGCAAAGCGCGGTCACAGTCGGACTACACACAAAAGAAGGCTTATGCTGCATGCGGCAAAGCGCGGTCACAGTCGGACTACACACAAAAGAAGGCTTATGCTGCATGCGGCAAAGCGCGGTCACAGTCGGACTACACACAAAAGAAGGCTTATGCTGCATGCGGCAAAGCGCGGTCACAGTCGGACTACACACAAAAGAAAGAGAAGTGCGATGACACAACGCTGGTAATTTATTGCAAAATATAAACCAATTATCGATATACAAAAAATCTATTGATTTGACTAAAAAAATTAAACGCTATTATGTTAAAATGTTGCTTGTACAATAATCTGACAAAAAATCAAAATGATTGCATTTTCAATCGTTAAAATAAATTTTTAGAGGTATCTTCGTGTTTTTTTTTTATTGTATCAAATTAGTTGTGTTGTATTTTCAACACACTATCTAACTAGCATCTAACCTGAAGAATATGATATATTTTTCTGATTTGGTTTACTGCAGTAGTTCATATACTTTTAGGCATCATAAAACTTGCGTTTAGCAATACTTCAATCTGCTTACCCTTTTCCCAACTATGTTGGGGTCGGCTTGCAGTCTAACCTGAACTGGTCTGCAGCTGAATACCAGTATTTTATATGGAGCGACAAGATTACGGGCCCCAGCACCTGTTGGACGTATCGTTCTACCGTCATATTGCCCCGCACCCAAACGAGATCCGTCCGTCCTCCAAGACGAATTCCTGCCCAAACCATAATTGTTCCTCCTTGGTATGGGTGAACTTCCTGAGGGTTCTGGAGATGGCTCCATCGTCCAGGAACTCGCCAAACACGTGTCCTTCGTGAATCTGGATGGAAGCCGAACCTGGATTCATCCGTGAACAGCACATTGGACCATTGCTCACGGCCCCAGTCCACGTGGTTCCGAACCCATTCTAATCGTCGTCCACGATTGCCTCTCCGTAAAGGTGGGACCCAGAGTGGTCTACGAGAGCGTAGATTGCTTTCATGCAGTCGCCTTCTTACAGTTTGGTCACTCACAAGCACTTGGTGTTCCACTCGCAGCCTTTGGACCAATTGAGTCGCCTTGCATTTGGTTAAGCTCGCGCAGTAATTTGCAAAAATCGGTTTTGTCTGGGGGTAGTGATGCGACTTGGCCCCCGGTGCCTCTCCGCTACTTCACCTGTGGCACGATAGCGTGTCCACAATCTTGAAATTACATTTTGGTGGGTCCCTATGGCCTCAGCAACATTACGCTGAACAGACCCAGCTTCCAGCATTCCCACAGCTCGTAACATCTCCGCCCTTGTCAAATGTCGGCGTTGCATGGCTACAATACCTCAATTTTAACTTTATCTTTCGTTTAAAAATGAAAAAAAACTGTAACTAAACCAGTATCTAGTGTGTAACTAGGCCAGTACTTTTCGAGTTATTTAATTGAGTATGAAATATCCCTAGACCGTGTTGATGTGTGTATATCTATGGATGGCACCTTTGAACGTTTTGTTGTATATAGATAGCTTGATCCTGTAGTGGCGACAGTAAGAATTATCCAAAGCATTTATTAATGCTTTGAGACATCGTTTATTACTAATAAAATAAGCGTTTAAAAAAAATAAGCTGAAATATTTTAAACATTGACATGTCGACGTTGAGAACTCGGCCTTCACGAATCAAGGTTCACTCTCACCAATCAGGGTCTATGCTGCATTAAATAATAACGCAAAGGGTTTAAATCATGCATTAATTATTAGACTTCCAATACAGCGTTTAGTTGTAATATAGTACTCAGTGGCGTAGCTAGTCATAAAGGGGTGTATCAAAAAGTAAAAAGTGTGGGGAGGGGGGGAGGCTTTTTACCCGACTGCGGCGAAACTTCAAAGGAAGGTATCTTTGTTTACAAAACAGCATACTGACATGGCAGGTTAAAGAGAGCGCTTTGAAAAATCTACTCCTTGTACGCACGGCTACAGATCCAGCTATACATTCCAGTATAAGCTGATCTCGCATTGTATAGGATTTCCTTACAGTGAGAGGTCAGTGTAAACTGGAAATTTATAGCTTGATGTGTAGCCGTGCGTACAAGGGGCAGATTTTTCAAAGCGCTCTCTAATAATAGTTCCGTTCCTACACGAGCGCGGTGTGAATCGGGTCCAACCTAAAATTGTACGTGGTATGAGTTCTATACCAAGAAAATATTTTTTTATTATTACTTAATAGTGATGGAACAACGTTAATAATAAAAAAAATATTTTCTTGGTATAGAACTCATACCACGTACAATATTAGGTAAAATGACTCACGGACCCGATTCACACCGCGCTCGTGTGAGGGGATATATTATACGAGTACATTAGTTAACTTGTTTTTCTGTTAGGTTGATTGTATTTATGTGTCTACATTGTATTTTGTATTTATGTATGGTAAGTTCGACAGAAGGGCTTGTGGCTAAGTAATAACAGCCGAACGGGTCGATCGATCAGGTTAAGCTACGCTTGCCACGGTCAGTCCAAGGATGGGTGACAATCTTTACATACCATGACCCCTCCGTGCTTCGGAAAGCACGTTAAGCCGTTGGTTCCGACTGTCATTCTTAGATCTTAGACATTAGTTAAGGGTCGTCAGAAGCCTGAAAATCTGACAACCAGTAGTACCAAAGGGTATCGTATTACGCAGTAATTTAGTTGTGGAGGTTAGATAGGCAGTCGTTCCATGTAAAATACTGGTATTCAGCTGCATCAGGTTAGACTGGAAGCCGACCCTAACATAGTTGGGAAAAAGCTAGGCAGATGATGAGGAATGGAACCCACGACCCCATGCCAGGCAGATCGACCACCATAACAAAGTCGTAATTAAATAACCAAATACATACTGTAACTTCAGCAAGATTAGAAGTATACAACACACAATTTCTTCGGCTAAAAAATGTGAGCCCCGTAATCAGGAGCAAACAACAAACCTTTTACACATTCTTTTTTTTTTGCAAACGGAGCCAAATGACAGCGACAATACTCGCAAATCCTATACGAACAGGGATCTCAATTTGCCTTTGTACCAAATCCTCTTATTGCTTTCAAAGCGTATTTTATGTCTCGACTAGCTGAGTATGAATCTCTGAGTCTAAGTAAAGGTGTGTACAAACTGGAGCGTTTCTTTGTTGTGTAACCTTCACGCGAATGTTGCACGACAAGCGAATGTTCACGCCTTTATGACAGCGTGACTTAAATGTTGCATTCATGGGAATGTTGAATGCTTATGTCTTGAGAATATTTACTTCTAACAGAATACAAGTAGGAAAACCAAAGATGGTTTGTGTAATGAGATGTCTCTGATTTGTATTGATGAGTTTCTTTTGTGTTATTAAATATTTCTTCGTTATAATGTTCAGCAACTTGTTTTGTTGTAACGTACCAGTCTCTCGAATATTACAATGATTCGCTCTATAATTGACAGCAAAAATCCAGTGTCTTGAATATAATAGAATACTCTTTATTATGTACAACATAAGAATCCTAACTAGAATTCTAACTAATATTACAAAAGAGAAAGTGGCTTTGTTTGTTTGGCTTTCACGCTAAAATGGCTTAACGGATTTACATGAAATTTGGCACATGGGTAGAACATAACCTACACCCTAATTGCTTAACACATTATCGATCGGAATTGGTTTCAATTTGAAACAAATTACTAATCCACTGCTTCGTATGTCCGAAAAATTTGTCTGCTCGACAACGTAAATGACGCAACGAATGTTGTTGAACTGTCAAAATGAAACCAACTCAATTGATAACGTGTTACGCAATTAGGGTGCTGGATTGGGAAATAGGATACGTAATTTTTATCCCGGTAGTACGTTCCCGTGGGATAATTCACGACCTCCACGCGGGTGAAGCCGCGGGTAAAAGCTAGTTACAGATATAAATTGATGTTTGATTGATTTTTTTAAATTGATTGTACAAACGATGGAATGTTCGATTTTCTGTTACAAGTGAATGCTCCAGTTTGCACCCACCCTAATAGAACCAAGATCATGGGTACAAATTGATTTTGTCAGTCGTACGTAAAGCCTGTTGAGTCTGTATTTTGTTTTGTGATTTTTTTTGAGTGTTGTTTGGTACATACCTAGAGATAAACTACGATAACATGGCGCGCCCCTCCAAATTACTGTTTCAATGTGTGTAGTGACGTGAGTAGCAGGCCGGCAGCGGTCTGAGACAGTCAAGTTACTAATTCTACGTCGCTCAGTAATACGAAAGTACTGATTGCAAAACAAGTTAGTCATGGAAAATTCAAGAAAAAAAATGATGCGGAGTCAGGTAATTTTGTTTGTTTGTGAAATAAGTTTATGTAATGTTTTGATTGACTTTTATGTCTATTAATTAATTAATGTAAACACTTTTCTATATATTTTAGGCACGAGAAGTGATAGCTACAGTATACCAACATATGAAGTACGAGGCTGAAAATGGAGTGGAGCGCTTGACAGACGCTAGATGGAGAACTTCAAGAGCTGTGGGGGTTAGTGAAAGGACTGTAACAAGAATTCTCAAAGAAAAAGCACAATGTGATGCAACTGGCACACAAATGAGTTCACCGCGTAAAAACCAAAATCCTCGCAAACGCTTAAAGCGTAACATTGATAAATTTGACAAGGGAGTAATAAGGCGTACTGTCAGTAACTTTCATAGAGAGTATAAACAATATCCAACATTAAAAGCTCTGAAAAGGGTGCTTACTGAAAAGATAAATTTTGACGGATGTTTGGAGACATTACGGCGTATACTTCTTGATTTAGGTTATGAGTGGAAAACTACTGAAGACAATCGTCAAGCACTTGTTGAAAAATATGATGTGCAGTTCCTCCGCTATAAATATTTAAAACAATTGAAGAAATATAGAGAAGAAGGGAGGAATATTGTTTATACTGACGAAAGCTACATTCATACCACACATGTACAAAATAAGGCATGGGGTACTCAACAAGGAACTGTAGCAAAGAAAAAAATTTCTAAAGGGTTACGCGTCATAATAGTCCACGCTGGTGGAAGAAATGGTTTTGTCCCCAATGCTTGTTTAATTTACAAGGCCAGTTCGAAGACAGGCGACTTCCACGACAATATGAACCATGACAATTACAAGAAGTGGTTCATAACACAACTACTGCCTAACCTACCAGAAAAGTCCGTAATTGTTATGGATAACGCCTCCTACCATAACACATTTACAGAAAAAGTTCCCACCTCCAACAGCAACAAAGCAGCCATGAAATATTGGCTGGTGAATAAACACATCGAATTCGAGGAAGACATGAAGAAAATCGAACTCTATGACCTCATTCTAAAAAATAAAGATAATTCTAGAAATTACGCCGTTGATGGCGAAGCAAAAAAATATAATTGCGATATTTTAAGACTTCCTCCATATCATCCCGACTTAAACCCGATTGAGAAAATTTGGGGAGTGTTAAAAAATTATGTCGCAAACAAAAATGTAGACCAAAACTACACATCCATCATGAAATTACTTCATGAACGTCTAGACATGATCGATTGCACGATGTGGACCAACACTTGCAGACATGTGGAGGAGACTGAATCCAAATACTGGAAAAACTACAACGACGAGCAAGAATTTATTATTCACGTAGGAGAATCCGATTCTGAAAATGACACATCAAGCTTCTATGACAGCGATGAAGAAAATTTTAGTTCCAGTGCCAATAGAGATCAATAAGATTTAAGTTTGTTTGATTTACGTTTTATTAATGTTATGGGCCAAGTGATTAATGAGGATATTATTATTAATGCCCGGGCAGTATGAATAATGCCTTTGTTATCACTTGGCTCGTAACATATTATAAACTTTCTTATATTAAAAAATAAATAATGATTACGTATTTTTGTAAATGATTTTGATGTCTTAGTCACTAAAAATAAATGTGTTATAAATACATTATAAAGGTTTCATTTTATTGAAAACATTGAACATGCAAGATATAGAGTAAATTACATTTCAATATTTGAACACAATAAAATTAATTCATAGTTTTTTTGCAATCAGTACTCGTAATATCTCACTTATTACCAGATTTGTTGGTCAACTAATCATAAGTTGCCGAGCGCCCAAGACAACGCACGTGTCGTTTTCATAGAATATGTCAGTGCAGCGCCATTACTAATTATAATGAGCGATTAGAGCGTGACTAGTCGAGCAACAAATCCGTGGATTTGTTTTTGTTTGACGGCCGTCTCATTACGCACACATGCGTTGTGAATCTTGGTGGTGCATTGTAAATACTTTCACAAATACTTTCAAACGTTTTGAATTTTGGAGGGGCGCGCCATGTTATCGTAGTTTATCTCTACGTGTATTTCATAAGGTGGAACTTGAGAGCCAGAACTGGCGAGAAATCATCATACATTATATTCATTTAGTCACGTAAATGAAAATAATAAATGATAATTTCTCCGCCAGTCTCTTCCCAGTCTCCACTAGTCGCTCCATGTACAATACTGGTATTCAGCTGCATCCGGTTAGACTGGAAGCCGACCCCAACATAGTTGGGAAAAGGCTAGGTAGGTGAGACGATATTTTAATTTGTTTTCTTTTGCTTTTACACTATATCATCCTTTTCCTTAGGGCCTAGACCAAGTGCTAAATTGGCAATCGCTTTCAAATTGTTTCGTTCTTCTACAAAAGAGGGCCTTGACAAAGTAACATTCGATATGCGATGACGCTACAGTCTGATTTTTAATTCGACGGAATTCTGACATTTCGGAAGTGTTGCCAATAATAAAACGGTCCTACGAAAAACGGAACGCATTTAAGTGAAATTAAAAAAAATATTTATTTAATTCAAGGTTTCAATTAGAAAAACTAAAATTTAAAAATTTACTGATAATTTTAAAAGGGTACCTAATCAGATTTTTTATTATCAAATTATTGAAGTTACAATATTTAGTAAGATAATTATTTTTGTTTCTCAGGAATCCCTGTCCACTAATTCATAGGTTACAAACCTTTTTTAGGAATACCTTTTTGTTTGTAAAATCTTTGCATGCTCTTTTACTCTTTTCTCCATTTAGCCATATAAAATTAATACTTTAACACTATTTACATTGTCATATAGTTTACTTGATCTCATTCTCTTCTATATTTTTTGTTATTTTATATCCCAAAAATTCATATAAACCACACTAATATTATAAAGGCGAAAGTTTGTGTGTGTGTGTGCGTGTGTATGTTTGTTACTTCTTCACGCTCAAACGGCTGGAGCGATTTGGATGAAATTTGGTATGTAGACAGCTTATACCCTGGATTAACATATAGGCTACTTTTAGTTCCGGTCTACGCGGGTGAAACCGCGGGGCGCAGCTAGTAACTTATAAAAACGACAAGACAGAAAAGGTTTATGATATCTGAAGTGTCAAAAAATTACAGCTGTCAGAATTCCGTCGAATTAAAAATCAGACTGTAGTAGAAAAATGAAAAAAAAAAACAAGAATGTATGGGGTTGACATAAGCTATCGAAATGTCACGTGATCATGTCAATGTCACTTTGAAGTAATAGCGATTGTAGAAATAGAATCGCTCCGAAGCGAATGCCATTTGTCTACGCCCTCTGGATTGTCATAAGCTTTTCGGTAGTTTCAATGTCAATGTCAATACAAACCGAAATATAGCGATCGATTCCAAGCAGGCACTTTACTTTGTGTAAATTATTTCATCACAACTGCTCTCAAAAGGATGAACGTAAATATCGTGAGGAAACCGGTTTGTCTCAGAACCAAAACTTCAAAGAATTGTGATATCTGCGTCCCACTCCCCCTCCTACAGACAGGAGGCATGTGTCAGGGGAACATTATAGGCTGATTATATATATCAATACAATATATTTTTGACTTTTCCATCTTCGTTTTCGCTGATAAAATGTCACTTTATCTTATAGGTCCTCTTGTCAAGCAAAATGTTGTCAGTGCTATTAGACAGCATGAAAGAATCTTTAAATAAATTTTATTAATGACAGCAAAAAAATGGTTCATTACCTGCCTAACCTTTTCCCAACTTTGTTGGCGTCGCCTTCCAGTCTAACCGGATGCAGCTGAATACCAGTATTTAACATGGAGCGACTGCCTATCCGACTTCAACAACCCAGTTACTGGGTAATACGATACTCCTTGGTAAGACTGGTTGTCAGACTTTCGGGCTTCTGACATCGCGTAGCGACTGTTAAAGATCCACGAATGACAGTCAGGATCAAAGGCTTAAAATGCTTTCCGAGTCACGCAGGGTCACCCATCCACGGACCAAATGCGGCAGCACACGTAGCTTAACCTGACCGATCAACCCGTGCGGCTGTTATTACTTAGCCACAAGCCCAAAAGTTTTACCAATTGCAATCATAATGCATATAAATACTTATAATCAATAATCAAAATAGGAAAATTATATCGAAAATCGATTAAATACCTACCTGAAATCGACACAGAAAATAATTACATTTACAATTCGAAGAAAATAAGCCCGTTGGGTGTCAGGTCAATTATATTTATTATCCATGGTAACGACAGAGTTAATTACGTTTGTAAAAACAAATGAGGGGTGAAATGAAGTAATAAGTAATTATCATTTTAAGCATATTGCATCGTATTTGTAGTTTTGGGACTGTTGACATAAATCTTTATTCTATTATTAAAAAAAAACATAACCTAACAGAAACTGCGAAAAAATCTAAAAAAGTTTTCAAGCATACGTGACTTGATTGCTAATACGAACGAGGTACAGATTATTAGATAAATGCAGCCTAAAGCTCCATTTACATAGTACAAGTTTATTGCCTGTGGCATACCATAAAATTGAAGGGCTTGTAGGAACATGTAGCGTCTAAACAACACGTACAACTGCAACACGCACTGATTGAACGAATGGCAAAACTTGTTATCAATTTATATATGCCATTTTATAGAATGGCACGCGTATAAACACTAACATACAATTCTTGAATGGCAATAAAATTGAGCGTGCTTTATGGCATGAGATTTCAACGTTCCAAAAACTTGCACCGTGTAAACGGAGCTTTACAGAACGCTATTTCGTAAGCGGTTATTAGAATGTGAAATTATTTAAATACGGATCAATATTTCATAACTTTTTTGACATAACGCAGACGTAAAACATTTTATGTAAGATACCTACATAAATCGTTAATAGTTTCTTTGGAGTATAAAGACTCTTAGCCGACGTTCGCACGGACGTAAAAATATCGCGGCGGTATTTTATCGCGCACTGGATTTTCAACTCTTGGTGTTGAGTCAAGTTTCGAGAATCCAACCTAACAATAACAGAGTGCATCCCAGCGAGTCAAAAAAACACACTGTTGGATTTTCAACTCTCGGTGCTAAGCAGAACGTTGAAAATGCAGAGCGCGAAAAAAAATCGCCGCGATATTTTTACGTTTGTGTGAACGTCGGCTTACGCTGCCGGATACGGATGCGGCATAATTTGTTCCTCATAGACTGTGACTGAGGATTGAGTAAAGTACCAGCCTACCTACACAATCATATATCTATAATTCGTACCCATTAATTATTTCGAATGCAAACACCACCTCTGCCACTAGTTGGTATGTTTATTTCAATCTCAGTCAACAAACACACTGTACCAAAATTTAATTCACCTGACCTATCAACCAGCCCAATTTATCGGCTATAAAGTTAGGCACTTAGTATGCCTAGACTTCAAACTCCGACCAAGCAGTTTAGCGTAACTAAAAGCTCAGTTAAACCTTATGGTTATTACGATAATGAACCTGCTCCAGTCTAGCCTTCGGCTTTAAGGCTGGAACAACGTAAAGTCGCAAAGGTCGGCTATGGGGAGGACCGTAGGACGATAGAATGTATAGAAGCGGGAACGTATGGAAGAGGGGCTCGTAGCTAAGTAATAACCCACGCCAGATCCACTGGCCGTTAGATCAGGTTAAGCTACGCTTGCCGCGGTTGGTTCATGGATGGGTGATCATATTTATATACCAAGACCCGTGCCTCGGAAAGCACGTTAATCCGTTGGTCCCAGCTGTGATTCGTGGATTTTTGACAGTCGTTACGGGTCGTCAGAAGCCAGTCAGACAACTAGTCTTACCAACGGGTATCGTATTACCCAGGTTGTGGAGGTCAGATAGGCAGTCGCTCCATGTAAAATACTGGTATTCAGCTGCATCCAGTTAGACTGGAAGCCAACTCCAACATAGTTGGGAAAAGGCTAAGGAGAAGCAAGTCCTGCTCAGCACGCATTTTACGCACAACGCACTGTTTATTTATTCGATAGGTAGTGCCATTCCAGTATTGGGTTTTCTTTTCCATAGGAAACTGTATAATTTAGAACGGGTAACTAACTCTAGTCTCTCTTTGTAGAATAAAATCAGGAATGAAATTATCCAGAAAAGAACCAGAGTTATCAACATAGGCGCAGAGTAAGCAAACTGAAGTGGCAGTGGGCTGGCCATGTTTGTTGAAGGACCGATGGCCGGTCGAGCAGACGGGTTCTGGAGTGAAGACCGCGTATCGGTACGCGTTGTGTGGGACGCCCCCCCAGCTAGATGGACCGACGACCTTAAGAAGGTGGCTGGGACAGGCTGGATGCGGAAGGACAGGGTGTTGTGGTGCAGCCTGGGAGAGGCCTATGTCCAGCAGTAGACTGCAATAGGCTGAGTTGATTGATTGAACTATCTGCAAAATTCTGACTAAATGACCGACTCTTTGAAAGAAAAAAAAGAAAAGAAAGAAAATACGTTTATTTGCGGTAAACATGACGCAAAGGACAACAAAATAAAATAAACAATGACAATCAACAACAACAACAACAACACCAACAACACAAACAACAACAACAACAATAACAACAACAACAATGACAACAATCAACCATTGATAACAATGACTTTGACAATCTACTACCTCTGTATCTACATGATTTATTCGAAATAAATTATTAAACTTTGGATATCTTGACACAGTGACATTGTGTTTTTGAACCCGCAATCACGAGAAACACTTGGTTTATTTTATTTTATTTTATTTTATTTTATTTTATTTTATTTGGGAAAACAAACACAAAATAGACACACACAAAAACAAATAGACACAAATAGTTTTTTTGTTTTTCGAATCAATAGTTGCTGTGAGTATTTCAGAGGACCGTAGACACCGGGCATTAATGCCTACAATTTCAAGGTGTTTAAAACGGCCAAGATTGTATTGGCCTCTTTTGGCTTAAGGCGAGCGCGGGTCTTAGCTGGAGAGTGACGTAATTGTTACGGCGTCACCAATGGCAGAGGTTTACTTTAAGAGTTTCACTTCCAAACGGATTTCTAATTCATGTTACCGAGTTACCAAATAAGAGGCCTAAGTAATTAGTGAAGTTTTTGCGGTAATAACGATGTGGTGTGCAGAAATGGTGGTGGTATGAAGGGATTTGGAATTGGATGGTGAAGTAAAGCTAGTGAAGAAAAAAGGGGCTACGTCTGCCAACAAACTGCTTTGCAGTTTGGCAGAAGTAATATGTATTTGAAAAAAATATTTCTGTGAATAAACACTTTTTCATTTTTTTTTTTTTTTTTTTTTTAATTTATTGTTATGAATGTAAAATAATAAATGGAACGGTCAAGAAAGATTGTATTCACTTGAATGCTGGAATTCCTTTAAGACAAAATTAAAAAGCGTTCAAGTAAATACTTAAGGTAGGTAATATTTTTCGAAGAAAATGTTAATTTCAGCCGAATAATAAACCAGTAATACAGGGTTAGTTTTCAATGACCAGCCAAATTTTCACAGGGCGTTCTATCCGTGAATATGAACAACTTTTACTATGGGACCAACTTTAAAATCACGAAAAAAAAAACAGATGTTTCATACAAAAGTTCAATACCTACTCGACCAAAATGTATGAAATTGCTGATTTTTTTTTCGTGATTTCAAAGTTGGTCCCATAGTGAAAGTTGTTCATAATCATGGGTAGAACACCCTGTGAAAATTTGGCTGGTCATTGAAAACTAACCCTGTATAGGAATAAAATCGTATAAATTTATAAACCCACGCAAACCAGTTGGGGCCTACGCAACAAGCGTAGCAATGACGTCAGATACAATGTCACGGCTGCGCCAAACGAACGACGACAACAATAACAACGACAACAATTTTAAAGTACGTAAGAGCTTTTCAAGCAATATGGGTTAGATTTTAAAAACCAACATTCACATGGGATAAAATGTTGGATGAAACCTTACATAAGAAACCTAGTATCTTCTTTCAACATAAAAACAAATCTACGCCATACGTCGCTTTGCTACGACTACGTAGCAATGACGTCAGTTACTACGCTCCGAACGATAGGTCCCGACTGCTACAATGTCACGGCTACGCCACTCGATAACAACTTTAAATCAAGAGATGTTCAAGCAATATGGGTTGGATTTTAAATGCCAATGAAATATGAACATTCGAGAAAGCGCGTAAAAAAACTCTATCAAGTAGATAGAGGCTTTTTCTTTTAATACAAAACAAACGTACGCAAAATACTTCGTCAAATAAAGACGTTAGTTACACGCTTCGAGATAGATCCCGACGTTTTTTTTTTCAATGCATCACTAATGTCGTGATGGCCCATTGGTTAAGGCCTCCACTCTCATGCACTAGGTTGTGGGCTCAAATCCGGGCAAGTACCAAAGTGACTTTTTCAATTCATGTGTACTTTCTGAGTTTATCTTGGATATTAGTAAAATATGTGAAGGAAAAACATGTTGAGGAAACTTGGACTTGTAGTTATTATGCACATACATGATTTCAAAGTGAAACTTGCGCAAGGTAGTACGTTGCGCAGCAAAACGTAACGCTTTTGAGTTAACGCTTGTATTAATTTCACTCATAAAAAGAGGAAATGCTGTTGCTAGTTTCTCCATAGAAACGCTCTCGCCTGTTTTCTGTCTGGTTAATGACCACAAAGCAATGATTTTTTTAAAGAAGTGTTTTCCTTTTTGATGATACATTATTTCTTTAAGAACTAGAACCCTTAAAAATGCTCAAAATTGCCTATTCATACCGCTGTCAATAGAGGACTAGTGTGCAAAGACGAAAAAAGAACAACATAGGGCCATAGTTTATATCTTTCTTATTCAGTAGGTATATGAAATATCTTTTAAATCGGTCCAATATTGGAGGAGGTAATAGACGAGAGCCAAACCTCGAAATATGACTTTTTACATAGGCTATTCAGTCAGATCTGCAGTTGTTCTTATCGCACGAATTTGAGGGCGGAGCGTTCGCAGAGCGACAGCATTTCTTCAAATACCTAATTACAAAAGTCTCGCCGCCCGCATTTCCTCTCTAAAATCACCAACCCGTCTTGAACAAGCATGGTGATCAATGGTCGTGCCTTCTCTATAAAGAAGAGGCCTTTTTCCGACAGTAATACCTGTGGTAATACACTGGCATTATTATTGTAACGCACCTCACATGCCCATATTGCATTATGAAGGTTAATTTGTGGATAACGATGCTGGTTGCGTGATAAATAAATAATAATAAATAAATTCTTTATTTAAAAAAATGACAGCTTTGTTACATACATGACATCAGTAATTCAAAGTATACAGATCTTTGGTGATTACTTGTTTTATAAAATACTAGCAGCGCTCCGCAGTTTCACCCGCGCAAGTTTCGAACCCGTAAAAATATAGGGACAAAAAGTATCCTATGTGTTAATCAGGGGAGACAGCTACCACACCAAATTTTATCAAAATTGGTCCAGCCGTTTGAGCGTGAAGAACTAACAAACATAACTAACAAACATACAAACACACACACACTCACAAACTTTCGCCTTTATAATATTAGTGTGATCTGTGCCTAAATATTAAGCACTAGCTTCTGCCCGCGACTTCGTCCGCTTGAAATTCTTGTTTCTCCGACGACCCTACCACATTACATTGCACCGCTTGCCCGCGCTATTACTTCGTTTTTGGTTATCGTACTTTCTAACTTTTTTTTTTATTTTCACTCGGCTCCTAAGAGTTTTAGCTCTATGTTAAATAGCCTGTCTCAAAAACTGGGCTATCTAATGCAAAAATAATTTTTCAAATCCGACTGGTAGTTCCAGAGGTTAACGCGTTCAAACAAACAAAGAAAAAAAAAATCTTCAGCTTTATTGTTAGTATAAATTATTACGCAATTGTTTGTTATCTTGAAGAAATAAAAGAAAAGAAGGTACCACTAAAAAAGACTCACATTCCAAGCACTCCCAAAAACGTAAACAAATACAAAATCTACTAGTTCATGTATCAGTAACTCTGAATCACCCAGTTCAACCTGATTGTGGCGGATAGCGTCTACCGAGCCGTGAAGCCAAGTGAAGTGGGTAATCTAACAAACGAACTGTTACGTTGAAACGGTATTCGTTACAAGCTGCACTGTTCGACAGTTAATTAAAGCTATGCGAAGGACTAAAAAGGTTTCTGGAGGATCCATCTTTAGCAGTAGAAGATTACATCATTTTATTTTAATAATGATCTTAGCTCATGTAATGGTCAGTGTAGTGTATCTATTTAATAGATATGTAAACACTGTCTCACAAAGTGTCAGGTAGCTGTCACTAATGTCAACTGTCAGTCATGAGGAATGGCGGGAAGACGAACGTGAGGCGTACCGGAAACTACGACTTGGATGTGCTGGTGAGCCTGTGAATAAACGTGATAATAGCCCTGATATTATAATAAGCGGATACTACAGTCAGGAAGCAATGGAAGTACGCAGGCCACATTTCCGAACATCAAATAGAAAGATGAGATAGGAAAGTATAAGAATGGAGATCCAAAAATGGGTCTTGGAGCGTATGCGATGCCGAGCGAGAACGCTGCAACTGCATGCATAGCACAGTATAATCAGCATAGGGTGCTCCTACTGCTAGGACACAGGCCTGCTCTCTTTTCTTTTTTTTTTGTGGATGGAAAATCATCAAATGAAATGGGCGTGTCAGACTTTTACTGACTAAAACCCACCCGTGTTCCTTCAGTTGCCTGTGCCAGGGCCACGGTATCTCTTTCGATAAACCCGCGACCCCAGCGCTATCGGCCCTATTGGACCCCGTCACTGCTGACATCTCTTTGAGGCGCGCGTGGTACACAACGCGCCGTCGACCCGCGCCTGGTCCTTACCGGACGGCGAGTTATCCATTACTCACCGTCCGCAAGCCCACGGCTACGATGGCCGGGAATCGGCTATCGATTCCCGCCGCCCAGGGCGTCTCCTGCTCCTTGCCGGATTACCGCCATGGGATCTGGAGGCAAAAGTTCTTGCGCACGTGTGGGAGTGGCGCGAGGAGGTGAAACGCCGGGGCGTAACTCCGCTGCCGCGAGAAATCACGGTACAGCGGACAGAGCTCCGGCGGGATCTCATGGCGACATGGAGAGTGCGATTGTCGCAACCCAGCGCTGGGCACGCCACAATTGCGGCGATAAGTCCCCTCTTTGAGGAGTGCTTGGAGAGGCGCCACGGCGTCCTCACCTTCCGCCTGACGCAGGTCCTCACCGGACACGGTTGTTTCGGGAGGTTCCTGTTTCGGATAAGGCGGGAGGAAACGCCCGGGTGTCACCATTATGTGGATCGCCCGGAGGACACGGTGGAGCATACAGTGGAGGTCTGCCCGGCTTGGGCGGAGCACCGCCGTGTTCTCACGGAGGCGATCGGCGGCGGCGATCTCTCGCGTCCAAACCTGGTCCAGGCCATGGTGCGGAGCGAGAGTGCATGGGAAGCCGTCACCTCCTTCTGCGAAGCAGTAATGCTCGCGAAGGAGGAAGCGGAACGCGTGAGGGAGAGGCAACAGCCGCGCCCTCGCGCCCCTAGCCGCCGTAGGAGACGCCCTGGGCGGCGGGAATCGATTGCCGATTCCCGGCCACCGTAGGCGCGGGCTTGCGGACGACGAGTAATGGGCAGCTCGCCGTCCGGTAAGGACCAGGCCCGGGTCGACGGCGCGTTGTGTTCCACGCGCGCCTCAAAGAGATGTCAGCAGTGACGGGGTCAATTGGGCCGATGCCGCCGGGGTCGCGGGTAGTTCGAAAGAGATACCGTGGCCCTGGCACGGGCAGCTGAAGGAACATGGGTGGGTTTTAGTCAGTAAAAGTCTGACACGCCCTCCCGCTCTGCCCAGAGCGGGAGAAGTCATTTGATGATTTCCCATCCACAAAAAAAAAAAGCCCTGACCAGATTCCATCTATGTCATTCTCTCAAGAAAAACAGGATTGATTTTCTTGACAGAAAATATTCCATATTTGAATCATTGAATGTCAGCCAGCATTATATCAACGAGGCTTGATCATAGCATCAATCCTTACAGTACTTACTTACCTACCTCTACTTTTGACCAATTGGAGGAAGTATTTGCTTCGCAGAAGGAGGTGAGGCCTGCTCTGTGTGAGAGGGATTGGGCCACAATCCACCACGTGGGCCCCGTGCGTGGTGGTGGATACTGTTGATGGGTGGCTGCTACTGAGAACAACCCTTAGTTTCTGAGGATCGAAATGAGAACTCCAAGTAAGCGCAGTCTTGCTAGACCAATCAGTGCGACTGCTAGTCCAAGTGATTAATTAGGAGGCCAAAGTTAACAGGACAGGAGAGGTTTGAAAGAAAATCACACTAATATTATAAAGGCGAAAGTTTGTGAGTGTGTGTGTATGTTTGTTACTTCTTCACGCTCAAACTGCTGGACCGATTTGGATGAAATTTGGTATGTAGATAGCTTATACCCTGGATTAACACATAGGCTACTTTTTATCCCGGTCTACGTGGGTGAAACCGCGGGGCGCAGCTAGTAAATAAATAAAATTCATTTATTTGCGGTGAATATGACGCAAAGAAAGAACACAAATACACAAAAAAGAACAAGCTGGGGGAAAATAGGCGACACATCCACGCTAAACGGCCATCGCTCAGCATAATGCTGCGACCCTATGCGAGACAGAGCCCCAGCGCTGGTTTTCAGCGACAGCCGGCGTTGACGTTATGACGTCGACCGGTGCAGCATGCAATGAAATATAAATAAGAAATAAAAATAAAATAAATACACAATACTAATTCTATTGATATTTAAAATATAAGATTCCGTTCCGTCGGTACCGACTCACACGACGCCAGCTTAAATTTATCTGTGCATGCAGCTGTCAGAAAACTATATGTTTGACGTTTTGATGTACAGCGGCCTTATTGCGAGTTTTTATACTTACTCGATCGCGTTTACGTTAACGTTACCTTACGTCAATTTGCATGAAATAATTGTGATTCCCATTATTAGTCACCAGACGGCGCTTATTCAGAGGGCTTAGTGCGAGTTTTTATACGTACTCGATCGCGTTTACGTTAACGTTACCTTACGTCAATTTGTATGGAATAATTGTGTTTCCCATTATAGTCACTAGACGGCGCTTATTCAGTTTCAGTACAAATTGAAGTTTACGTTAACGCGATCGAGTAAGTATAAAAACTCGCACTAAGGCCTCAGTTTCAGTACAAATTGACGTTTACGTTAACGTGATCGAGTAAGTATAAAAACTCGCACTAAGGACTCAGGTTTCATAATAATAGGTCTTTACCTATGAAATTGCCGTTTTGTATGAAAAAATTTAAACGAATTTTTGTCATCATTTTTTATTTGTATTAATCGAAGTAATCACCCATGCAATCAATGCATCTTTGCCAACGCAGTGGCAGTTTATTGATGCCCTTCTTAAAGAAATCAGCTGGACGGGAGGCAACAAATTCTTCAAAGGCATTTTGTAACTGCCTCTCGGGTATTGATTTTTTTTCCCGCCAAGAAGTTATCCAAATTCTGGAAAAAGTAGTAGTCTGTAGGCGCAAGGTCTGGTGAGTAGGGCGGATGACGGAGAGCTTCCAACCCCAGTTCTTGCAACTTGGCGACCGTCTGCTGTGCAGTATGAGGTCGCGCGTTGTCGTGCAGGAGCAGCGGAGACGAGCGATTGACCAATGCTGGTTGGAGATGAGCCAGCTTCTCCATCATTGTGTTCAGTTCTTCACAGTACACATCTGAAGTAATGCTCACCCCGTTTGGTAAGAAGCTGTGATGAATCACACCGGCGCTAGACCACCAAACAGTGACCATCACTTTTCTAGGGGTAAGTTTTCGTTTAGGGCATTGTTTAGGTGCTGAACCAGGATCCAACCAACTTGCTGAGCGCTTGCGGTTATCAAACAGAATCCATTTTTCATCGCAGGTAACAATGCGGTTCAAAATTCCTTCATTTGTGTGTCTGTTGAGCAGTGCAAGGCACGTCTCGACGCGTACTTCGCGCTGGCGATCATTGAGTTCGTGGGGCACCCATTTGTCAAGCTTTTTTACCTTGCCAATTTGACGCAAATGGACCAATATTGGTTTGACGCTAACGTCGAAAGCTGCTGCTAATTCAGCCGTAGATTGTGTATCATCAGCTTCCACAATCGCCTTTAATTCGGCATTGTCGACCAAAGTCTTCGGACGACCGCGAGGTTAATTTTTCAGGTCGAAATTTCCAGAACGGAAGCGAGCAAACCAATAACAAGTGGTGCGTTGGTTTGTAGTGTTAGCTCCGTAAACGTCGTTGATGTTGCGTGCCGCTTGTGCCGCGTTGCTGCCACGACGGTACTCATATTCCATAATTACTCGAATTTTAACGTATCCATGATGACGAAAAAGATTGAAATGCGATGAAAATGTAACACTAATCAATAAACAAATGACTACTTTTGGAAAAAAAAATCCATGTTTTTAAAATAAAATTAATTTGAAATTAGAATTCTTAGCCAAACAAAAAATATTTTGATTTGAAATGGCCAGTACTGCAGAACGGCAATTTCATAGGTAAAGACCTAATATTTTCCCCGTATTTTTAGCAACGTTCGCAATCTCATCTCAGTCTTATTTTGTCAAAAATTGTATAGCGTTTAACTAGATTTTTGACGATTGATTGTCGCTGGCATAAGATTGCGACTTGAATTTGAACGTTTTTAGGTACGAGAATAATTGGCCTTCAGGTCAAGTAGAAACCAAAATGTAACGAACCCTACGTTCAAAGGTTCTATTCCAATCCGGTAATGAACAAAATGTCAGAAACAAGAAAATGGATTGAAAGCAATTATTTTAATCGCTAGACCATTTAGTTAATTGAACGGTTACCAGAAGTAATGATGAACATATTGCAGTTGGATAAGGATTGTTTAGAGGTATTGTCCGTTAAATAACCGAGGGGCTTGTGGTTAAATGAATTATCATTAGCCGCACGGGTAGATCAAAGGTTAAGCTACGCTAGCTGCGGTTGGTCCTTGGATGGGTGACCATCTTTACATACCAAGACCTCTCCGTGTCTCGGAAAGCACGTTAAGTCGTTAGTCCTGGCTGTCATTCATGGATCTTTGACTGTCGTTAAGGGTCGTCAGAAGCCCGAAAGTCTGACAAGGGTTATCGTGATATCCAGTAACTGGGTTGTGGAGGTCAGATAGGCAGTCGCTCCATATAAAATACTGGTATTCAGCTGCATACAGTTAGACTGGAAGCCGACGCCAACATAGATCAACGATCGACCCGTGCAGCTGTTATTAATAAGCCACAAGCCCCTCTCCAAAATTCGAGGCAATTACTACATTATATTTGATATTGCGCCCGCCTGTGCCGATTAATGCCAACCCGATCAGTGTATGGTACACCCAATAACACTTTTCCTTGTACGACCACCCGTAGCCAAGCTTGCAGCCATCAAATAAACGAGGCTCCGTAGTAAACGATATAAATATTGACATAAATCAGTTGTGAACACGTGGGCACCCCGCGGCGAATCCGGAGGTTATGTCCACAGAGATTTTATGGAGATAGAAGTGTCTTCAGCACGCGTAGCATGACGACGTTTTGTCGACGGAAGAATAGACAAAATTACACATTGCCATGCTTAGACGCGTAGTATGCGTAGAAATATTTCTACTATCTGCAATTTTGTCTATTCTTCCGTCGACAAAACTCGTTTCTATGGCGGCCATGCTAAGCGTGCAGGTCCTTGGTGAGCGTTAAACTATAGTAAAAATTACAAATGTCATGTCATGTTATGTAGTCTTTAAGTATGTTTTTATTAGAGTTCCGTTCCAAAATGGTAAACAGGAACCCTTATGGTGCGACTCAGTCTGTCTGTCTGTCCGTCTGTCACAGCTAGATATCTCAAGAACTACTAATGCTATCAATTTGAAAATTGGAACAGTTGTAGATGACGTTTCTCTAACTTTTTTGCAAATAAGAAATAAGTAAAAATATGTGTATTTTTTGTATAACAAGGACTAAAGGGGGTCATATAAATTCGAAGTGGGGCTACTAGGGCATGAGGGCATGAGGGGTATCATATGAAAGAGCGCTGTTTGCAAATTCTCAAACATTTTTTTTATTTTTTTTAGGCCGCATACTTTTCGACTTTTGATGAAAAATGTAAAAAAATACCGTTCCCCCCTTGTCTCTGAAGTTTGCATAGAGAAAAACCTGAAATTATTCTATGTGATAGATGTTTATGTAAAGATTACAGGAAAAATAAAACGATGTCTCTAAAAATAGCACACTTTTTCAGAAATCGGAATGGAACCCTCGGTATGCAAGTCCGACTTGCGCTTGAGCGCTTTTTTTTGTATATTGGCACCTTGTTTTTATATACATAAACTCACGCCTTCTTCACATGGGGGTAGACAGAAACTACAGAACGCCACCACCTGCTACGATCCTTACATACTACTTTTGCCTCGTTTACGTTGTACACGCATGCCAGTTGCGAGTACTACGCACCTGACCTTTCTGAAGAACATCACCAATAAGGTCACTAAATGTTTTCCTAGGGCGTCCCCTCCCGGCGTTTCCACTCACATCTGCCTTGTAAATACCTTTTATTAGTAGCCTAAGCTGTCATTCATTCTCTCAACATGACCAAACCTTCTAGGCATACTCTTTTTAATTTTTGTCACTACATCTTCTTTTAAACCGCACAATTTTACTCTTCTTTCCACATCTTCATCAATCTTTCCATGCCTTGTAAACAGACACACCAAATAAACAAACTCACTTACTTGTTCCACACTCTTATAATTTATTTCCACATTACACACAGATACATTCTGTTCTCTTTCAAACACCATGATCTTCGTCTTATTAACATTTATACTAACCCTTTTCATCTTATATGCTTCAACCATCACGGTCAACATGTCTTGCAACTGTTCTGCTGACGATGCAAGTAGAACTTGATCATCTGCGTAGAGAAGACATTTGACAGGCAACTCATTCGATAACTATCCATGTACGAGTTGAACAACCACGGTGACGTTACACAACCCTGTCTAATACCCTCAAGATGCAGAACCAGTTCATGTATGCTCCGTTTATTCTAACACAATCACTGGAAACCTTATATCCTATTCAATGTGACGTTGCCTTTTAACCCTACTATGATTTCCTGCAAGGAATACGTCGAATTTCAAGTAACTCTGTGTTTAGGTACCTTCTATACACCTCTGCCTGCCTTTTCAATTAATACAAACTTATTGTTATGTAAAGCCAAAGAGCTTACAGGTTCCTCTATTTTTTTAAACACTCTGTGGTTGAATCCTACGATATTGACTACCCGTTTCCAATGATACTCTTTTTTTCCTTAGAAAATAGACTATTAGGGCGTGTGGTGTAAGACATAAACTGCGGGGATGTACCTAAATATTATTATTTTTAAGCTTTTCGCCTATCTCGGGAACATGGCGTCCCGGACCTTTGGTAGGCATACGAGCGGCCGAAACCAACTCGCAGAGGCAATATTAGGCTCTATTAAATTATAGTTTTATTTGTTTTGTTAGTTGTTTTTGTGTATTATTTCTTATTGTTATTCCTTCCCTACTGTAAATATGTCTGTTTTTACATAAATTTAACGGTACTATACCTTGGATCTGGGCCTGTAAGGTTGTGCATGTTTTTACCAAATAAATAATTGAAAATAAATAAATAAATAATAATTATTATTATTTAATAAGAGCCTGTTGTGTCCAACAATGACTGTTGTGCGTGTTGTGTGCAGAGCAATTATGGCCTCCCTTTCATCTTTTCATTTTTCTCTCTCTTTTGCAATTAGAGCGCAATCCTTTAGCATAAGTATAATCAGCCTATAATGTTCCCACTGCTGGGACACAGGCCTCCTCTTTTCGAGAGGGAGTGGGCTGTAATCTACTACGCAGGCCCAGTGCGGGTTGGTAGCTAATGTCACATGTCTTCGATTTTTGGGTTCTAGGACATTGTTTTCTTACGATCTTTTCCTTCACCGTTTTGAGAGCAGTGTTGATGAAATTATTTACACAAAGTAAAGCGCCTGTCTGGGTTCGAACCCACGACATACAACTCGTAAGTTGGGGCAGTTACCACTGGGCCAAAACTGCTCCCAATCCTTTGGGTAGGAGTCTCGCCATCTCCTTCTGGGCCTAGCGCGTCACCGTAAATATAATTAATAATATTGTTCTTAGCAAATAAACATGCTGAAATATATTCAGGATTCAGGTCAGGTCGTAACATCCAAACTAATAATTTGTATTGTCACTGGTTATTGGAACACTCCTTGCTTGTACTTCGTAGGAGTGAAATATGGGTTGTTATTCCAAATTACATGTTTCTTAATATTATAGACAGTTTTTTTTCCTTTTAAATGGCTCATTCACTTAGTGTTTTTATCCACTTGCGCGACCGCGGGAACTGTGTTCCCCAACAGTAGGTTGTCCGTGGGAACAAAGTTCCCAAGACAATCTTTTTTTACTTTTAACCTTGTTCCACCACTATTAAGTAGGAATATCCAATTTCATGCATTTACTGTGATAGATTATCTGTGTCCGAACCTTTTGAGATACGAAACAACTCACTGAACTAGTCTATGACATTAAAAAAATATTATTTACGCTGTCATAAAATCTAAAGTAAACAATAACAAGTTTTTGTCTCAATTTCGGAAGCTTGTAAATAATGAATATTGTACTGTTATATCTGAAATTAGACAAAGACAGACAAACTAAAAATCCGGAGTTACACGTAATCTGTTTGATTCATGCCCCAACATGAGGTGTGACTCCGGATTTTTAATTTGTCTGTCTTTGTCTGATTTCAGATGAGAATATTTTCTTGTTTCATACTTTTTAGAGCGTGATTTTTCAGTAGTCGGGTTTTAGTTTTTATACTTACTTTTTATTTAAATTATTATTTATTATTATTTTTTGCAGAGCCATTTTCCATTTTTAAAGAAGAATAATTATTATAATTATATGTATTTTGGGTAGGTTTGGAGAGAAAATATGTTTGGCTCACATCTGAGGCGTGATTTTAGAAATTATTCCTAATTATCGGGTGCATGCAAGCAATAGCTAAAATATATATATTTTTGAAATGTGCTAATTAAGCCCTTTCATTTGATACCCCACACGGCATAATTAATTTTTTTTTTTATTTCATGACTTTATGTCCTCTAGAGGGCGTCATATTCAATTTTATGTGACGTCATATAGCCTATAAATAGCGGACGGCCAAGACGCTTCTAACAACACCTCATTTGTTAAATTATGATAAGTAGTTTAGAAGTTATGAGGGAACAGATGAACATACATACATACATATATACCGGTCAAAATCATAACCCTCCTTTTTGCTTCGCCGTAGTCGAGTAAAAAGTGAGAGAAGACCGGTATTACCAAAAACCGGCCAAGTGCGTGTTGGACCACGCACAATGAAGGGTTCCGAAGTTGAAAAGAATTTATCCCAAAAACAAAATAAATATTGTAATCCCAAAAAAAATTTTTTTTTGTGTAATAAAATTACAAGTTAACAATTTTCGGACGTTGCGGAGTTGCTAGTATAAAAATGTGTCGCAAAATGGCCGTATTTTTTATTGCGTTGACTTAGAAGCTTGATTTTTTTAGGTCTCTAAGGGACCATAGACTTACGTATTCGATATTAATTTCAACTTGATATCTCCACGCGTCCTTGAGATTGGATCTTGACAGACTGACAGACAGGCAGACGGATAACGAAGTGATCCTATAAGGGTTCCGTTTTTTCCTTTTTAGTTACGGAACCCTAAAAACCTACCGATCGTAACGAAGTTCATAATTCCTTTGTTTATTCGTGAAGTTAAAATATTTTTTTTGACTTTTCTTCTCAATGCTCTGAGTTTTAAAGTAAGTTTAAAACTAACCGTTATTTGTTAGATTGGGTAAAAAAAAAAAAACAGTGAATGATCGTAAAGTTATAATGAGATGTAAAATTTAGAGTTACTATACACTAGTTTGGAAAGCAAATATAATAAACTTGTTTTGAATCCAGTGATTCGTTACCATACTCCATTTAGATATTTTATGACTGAAAAACAATTTTGTTTACATTTCAGGCTCCATTCATTACCTACATGAATATTCAAACAAACCGTTATTGAGTCAAATAGTTCGGAGAGTTCAGTGAAAATAATAATTTACTATTTCTATTCCAGATCTCATTCATCTTCAATTCATTCATTTTAACAAAATAACTAGGTACCTATTATTTATGTTTTAAATAGGGTTAAAAAATCATCTCTGTGTATATTTTTATGTAAATTCCTATCAGTAATAAGTTTCCATTTCATGTTTTAGAATTCTAGTGTATGTTGACTTCAATAATATTATTACTTAGAAGAAAAAGAAGGGAATTCTAATAATTACGAACAAGGTAAATAACTTCATAATTACGGCGCAAAAAAAGAATAAGTAAACTAACGCAAATAAGTGGTAGTTCTAATTTTGTGATAGACCGTTTCGTTGAGTTTTAACACTGTGTACTAACCCACTATGGATGTTACTTGTCCGAATTAAAGGTTATTTTATTTTATTTTTATTTTAACAAAGGTTTAGATTATTACCTATATATAAGTCTTAAAATAGTAATCATAGGTAAGTTTACTATCCTAATTACTTATCGTAAAAGACTGCTTTATGTTCCTAATTGAAATAAAAAAGATTTTAATAAAGTATCGAAGTTTTATTACATATTTTGTTTATCACGAAATTGGATGAGTTCACCCAATAGAGCTTGGGGGACGCCTTTTCCCTGCTATGAGCAAAAATAAATTATCAAACTAGAAAATGCACATCAAACATTTTTCATTAGTGGGTATCCTATTATTTTATTGAAGTACTGAAAGAAGCAACAATATTATTGTTTGTTGTTACTTATTGTTGGGTGTATAGACTGATAATAATTGATTCCATTATATTCGATGTCCACTTATACGAGGGCAGTAGGTGCCCCAGCGCCATTGGTGTTGGTTCTTTATTAAAAGAAAATGATACAATTAATCTGATGGGTTACTAGATGAATAAACAACCGAAAGACATGGATCAATACCTTAATTTCTATAATTATTACGACAAAACTGTGTTATTTTTGCAACAACTGTTTAACGTGACGTTTATTTTTCAATTCCGTCCTATCGTTTATAACTTAGACCACACCACATCGTCTCAGCCGATTGCCTTCCAACCAATACAGGCCGAGCCAGTAGCGAGTTTAATGTAAATCCAAATGTGTGTGTGCTATATAATTTACCGAACAGAACACCTACAGTCGACCACGTAACTGCTTTATCACCCTATGATTGTATGTCACATGAGTCATATAAGGTTGATTTGTCTATGTGACAGTTACAATAATTCAACTTTATTTGTGGAAGTAAATTGTGTAATTGTGTGTGTGTGTGTGTGTGCTATGTAAATGATAGTATTTTACTAACGGTAAGGAATTGTAATACTAACACTACCTACTAAAACTGTGGATCTAATCTTTGTAATATCCGCAATAAAGTTTTATTATTATTTCCTTTATTAATTTTCTTCCATCATCATCTGCCTAGCCTTTTCCCAACTATGTTGGGGTCGGCTTCCAGTCTAACCCGATGCAGCTGAATACCAGTATTTTACATGGAGCGACTGCCTACCTGTAATTTTCTTCCATATTAAATACATTTTTAAAGACATTTAAAATATAAAAAAAAAACGGATTCAAAAACCAAAAACGAATAAAAAACTTTCATAAAAACTTAACAGCTTCTGACGTCAGTGCCAAGCTAAGGTGCATTGAAGAATTGAAGACACCGTGTTAGGTTTTTCCAGTCGGTTTTTACTTTTTTTAAAGTAAATTTATTTATCAATTTTCAGATGAATAGGTACATACAATTACATAAAGTAAGCCCAAGAGGAACGAAAAGAAGAATCATCAAAATCGGCTTAGACATAGAGATATAGTTCATTTATGCATATAACTTCGTACATAAGAATAATTACATAATGTATTATATACTAAAACATTCCTGAAAGTATGTAGATCACGTTAGTGAAATAATCATCAAAACTAGTTCATTAGTTTTTGAGAAAATCGCGGACATAAAAACATATATACATACTTACATACACATATACATTCATACATACCCACATACATACATTCAGGTCGATACAGAACCTCCTTTTTTGAAGTCGGTTAAAAATTGTAGCCCATCGTTATCGGGAATAGGGAAAACGGTCCATGCTGCCGGCGGCGCGGCGGTCAGAGCTCCAGAGAGATGAACCTGCTAACAATACGAGCTGCGTCCAAAAGTACCGCTTTTTGAATCGAACCCCTAATTTATCCAGCTGCCTACTATTATTATTATTAGTGTAGATTCAGCTTACTGGGAAGTATTGTCAAAAATGATAAAGTAATTACGAGGTCGACTATACATACACAAATGTGAATCGAGCTAACTGACTTGCTTGACCTGTGCCAAATTGTATTAGCCTCGTACATCGTTAGGCTTTGGTTAATAATATGATTGGACGATTTAATGTTCAGACAGTGTTTAATTCACTAACTGGCTTGTCTATTGATTGTATATATCATACTCATAGGTACTAGCTTGTTTTATTTTAGTTCTGGAATTGTAAACATATGTAAGTAAGTATACAAATATATATTTTTCTATGCGCGTGCTCTTGGTTTAATTCTTGAATGCTATTCTTATGAGACAGATTTCAATATGTATTTTGAAATTTTATTGTAATATGCAGAAAGTTTTTGGATTTTTTTTTTTTTTTTTTAATGGCCCGATTCGCCAATCTGAAAGCGTAGGGTTCAATACTCATGCCTTCTCTGTATGAGAAGAGACCTTTGCCGTGCAGCGGGACATAAATAGGCTGGTATTAATCTTATGAGCTAATTAAACTTTGTTGTTAACACGATATCAATTATGCCTTCTTCAAGTAAGTTTTTAAAGCTTCATCGTCCAATTCCATATACCTACAGATTTCCAGAAAATTGAAAAAAAAGTAGTGTAATTTTATTAAAGCGTCGGGTAAAGTGATTTGGATACCCAAATACGGGCTAACAACAGTTAGTATAGATATTGTGCACACGGTCGAAATTGAACGTAAGTAAGCAGACTTTAGATTGCCTTGAGGCACACGGCAGGAGGCTTGAGGCATGAGGCTTCGATTTTCGTGTCGGGCAAAGTGTTATTGTGTTTCTCCATCTAAAATGTCTCAGTAGCAGCACGGAGTCTGGATTTGTGCCTGGTTAATGACAATAGCCTCACCCCCTATTATCAATCAATCAATCTGCGTAGCCTTTTCCCAACTATCTTGGGGTCGGCTTCCAGTCTAACCGGATGCAGCTGAATACCAGTATTTTACATGGAGCGACTGCCTATCTGACCTCCACAACCCAGTAATTGGGTAATACGATACCCCTTGGTAAGACTGGTTGTCAGGCTTTCGGGCTTCTGACGACCCGTAACGACTGTCAAAGATCCACGAATGACAGCCGGGACCAACGGCTTAACGTGCTTTCCGAGGCACGGAGGAGTCTCGGTATGTAAAGATGGTCACCCATCCACGGACAACCCCGGCAAGCGTAGCTTAACACAAGCTTAGCACAAGCTCCTCCCTCACCCCCTATTCTAGGGGACTTAAACATAACTGACGAAATGTGGGTCTATACATCTGTCTAATTCTTCGGGGAATACAGGTATGTTATGTTAAATCGATAGGCTGTCTGCTGCTGCGTATTACAAACAATTAGCAGTTGACTATTTTGAAGTTTCTATTGGTAATACGAACGTCTATAGTTATTGAATGCGTACTGTTACATAGCGTCAAAGATAATGGGTTTGTTAAAGAGTGAAGACACATGCTTGTGATTGACATCTGTTTATTTTGGTTGGGCAGTGGAATATGGAAACTGTGGATATTTTAGGAATGCAAGACGTAACACTAACCTTACTACAAAACAGCTGTTGAACATGACATTTATGTATGGAGTTTGACGTAGACATATTAGACACGTGTTGAACATGTGTAGACGCTTTCTTGTTCAACATCATCAGATTTTGTGGCAAGACCATAATGGCGATGGTAACACATAAACATAGTGCGCAAAGATTAAACAGGGCAAAAAAAAAACATCTAACCATAAGACTATAACTAAAGTTACGAAACCGATTCGCCGATGCGTAATAATTAGAGAACTCTTTCAGGGCGCCTAGCAAGCGATTTGAAACAATACTGACAGACACCGAACTTGACTTATAAAACCACAGAAAAGACGTGTCAAAAATGTAGATTTCTAAGCTTTTACGAGTTGCCTACTGAAAACCGAATGGTGAAACGGAAGCGCTAGCTGTGGGAAACTTGGTTTGACATTAAATAGACGTTGCTTGCTTGATGTTAGTGAAAACGGTCATAATTATCATGCCTGAATTGGCATTTAAGTGTCGGGTTTGGGAATCTTCCCAATACATACTTACATTAAAAGTAAACGTAACGTCTCTCAGGCTGTTTGTCTGGCCCTTAGTGCACTTACAACCTGAGAATATCCGTTTTGTCTTTTTGTTTTAATGTTCCTTAGCGTACATTAGTTTACGTGAGCACAGCGATGTAGATAGCTATTATTATTATTATTACAACTACCTATAATCGCCAATTCGATAAAATTATATTCTTTCACTCCTTAAAATTTACTCACCTTAAAACACTGAAAAAATGACGCATATTCAACATAACTTTTTGCTACTTTCAATTTACATTTATCTTCTTCAACTATCTTAGGTACTGTTTAAATAAAGCACTTGAAAAGTTAATACTCAAGCAGTTGCTTTAACATTTTAATTTTAACAGCCTTCTTCATGATGAACAATATGGCTTCACAAAAGGTCGTTCGACTCCAGATGCGGGTGTTACTCTGCTGAAACACTTATTTAACGCATGGGAGAACTCGCAAAATGCTATTGGAGTTTTCTGTGATCTCTCCAAATCCTTTGATTGCGTGTACCATGACACGCTTTTGCGTAAGCTACGTTATTACGGTGTCAAAACGAAGCTCTCAAAGTAATGAATTCTTATTTACATAATAGGTTCCAATGTGTAGATGTTAATAGTGTGTAAACTTCCGGGCTACCAGTACAGTTAGGTATACCTCAAGGCTCAATACTGGGTCCATTCTTATTGTTACCCCCTAATTCATAAAAACCTAAAACGCTAACTGAACAGACAGCCGTGCTGCTAGGGAGTTTGTTGAGTCACTTCTTCTTCCCAGTTAAAGAAATAGGAAGTGGTAACGAACGGGCGTTTTGTGGAACTGTCTTATGTAATTTTGACATTCGAAAAGTGCTGATTGTCAGCCTATTTGGAACAAATGATTTTTTATTTTGATTTTTATTCTAATGAAATATAAGGTCTAAGAATGAAAAGTCTAGCATATTGGTTTAGACTTCATAGAACACACCATTGGCTGAAACAAGAATGGAGACATTGAAAAAAAAACATTTGGCGACTATTCGATACTGCATACAATTTCATTCGATTGTCGGCTCCAATCGGTCGGAGCACAATTTATTTTAAGACATTTATTTGAACAAGTCATTGGAATGAAACCGATTACAGAGATATATTTTGGCAACCTTTTATAAATGTTCGAATGACCACCCGAGTTGAATGCGAAAAGTTTCTCAAAGACCAGAGAGTAGTGTGGTTTATATTTATTTTAACAGTTTCAAAAGATTTTATTTATTAAAAAAGAAGATTGTATTTTTTTTTTGCTCTTTAGTAAAAGTCACGTTTTATTTTTTAATATATTCTGTATTAAAAGATCTGAGAGACAGAGAACGAGACTCTCTTTTCATCTTATTCATAATTGTATGTAATTGTGCTATTTAAGCTTATGGGCCGGTTGTTTCAAACGGTTGGTTAACGTAACATACGTACGTCAAATAATGACGACGACATTCGACATTCGTTGAATACAAAGCGTTGTTCCACTGCAAAAAAGCCGATTGTCTGTAAAACAACGCTTTTTTTGGTTTGACAATAGTTAGCGCCATTTTTGACGTATACTCGTGCGTTAAGTAGACGTGAAACATTCCGCCCTAAGTATACTTACGTAGCGAGCAGTGGTGGCCCAGTGGGACGTGGCAACGGCCACGACTTACGAGTTGTAGATCGTAGGTTCGAACCCAGACAGGCGCTTTACTTTGTGTAAATTATTTCATCACCACTGCTCTCAAAACGATGAAAGAAAACCTCATAAGGAAACTGGCATGTCCAAGAACCAAAAATTCGAAAAAATGGGACATCTACCAACCCGCACTGGGCCCGCGTGGTGGATTACGGCCCACTCCCTCTCGCCGAGAAGAGGCCTTTACCCCGGCAGTAGAAACAATATACTAGGCTGATTATGTATACTCACGTATAGCAAGTCTGTTGAAAAATAAACAAGCTTAGAAAGAGCAAATGAGGCTGGGAACCAACTTCATCTATACTGAACAATAAAGGAGGAAATATCATTAGATAATCACCCAATACAATTCCTCGTCTAAAAATATCACCCACATAGTGTCTGAACTTGAAACTTCGCTGACAAGTGTGAAGGTTAAGTTCCTCAAGGTTGAAGACAAAGCTCTCGTGACCCTCGTTTTGAATGTGAGAGTCATGACGTCATTCGATCAGTCCACAGATTAAGTATATTCAGAAGGCTCTCTTCACAATACGTGTATGGAAAATGGGACAGTTGGAAAATGTTGAAATGAGTCAATGTTCAGAGCGTATTTTACAGCTACATTGTTCATTGAATTTCCATGAGAATTATTTATGTTATATAGTTGGAGTGACACTTAATGACAACATAGGTACTACGTAGTGTAAATGTGAACAGGTGTAGGTACTGCTGTACCTTTGCCGTCAAACAATCTTGAATCACGTAAGAAAGACTCCAGAAAAGAATGCATTTATGCTGATGTTTCTAGGTTGCGACCTACCGTCTGTCTGTCTGTTTGAATGCGATAAACTCAAAAAGTACCGAACGGATTTTCATACGGTTTTCACCAATGGACGGAGAGATTCAGTGTCCAATTCATTAAGGTTTTGTGCAAAATGCCATAAATATGACGATGATTGTTGAAGATGTCAAAAAACATCATGCCGACTGGGAGCTTTAAGCCCACCGTACACGGCAACTATATATCGTAGCGATTTGAGTTTGCACTGTCAGGCCTCTGCCTCGAATTTCGCGGGCAGCGGGGCGGCAGCGGCGGCGGCGCGGGAGCGGCAGGATTTTATGCATAAAAACAAATGGACCGGACCTCGAAAACAGCGGCGCGGAAGCGGGGCGGGACAATGCGAGACGCGCCGCCGCCGCCCCGCTGCCCGCGAAATTCGAGGCAGAGGCCTTATATCGGTCGGCCCTCTGTTCTCCACATGTAGCCGTAAATCTGTCCGATTTGGTTAATGATTGAGTGTCTTTAAAGGTAGAATAGGAGCTAGGAAGACCTTTATTCAATCACGCCATATTTCCCGGTCTAATATTATTACGAATACTATTAGGTTTATTTTGAGTACCTACCTACCTATATCAGACACATTATATTATGTCGCAGTAATATGAATTACAAATTGAAACAAAACATACCTATAAACAAAGTCGAGATACCTACCTATAAACTCATTAGAATTGACATTACAAAGTTAAGTACCTAATTGGTTATTAATGCGAAAGTAACTCGGGCTGGTACCCTCACGCCATACCGGCTGAACGGATTTGGATGAAAGGGATTGACCATGACCTGGGTTAGGATATAGGATACTTTTTATTCCGGTAGTACGTTCCGTGACATCATTTCCGACACATACGCGGGCGAAGCCGCGGGCAATAGCTATAGTATTTCTATAAATATTGAAAAATAATTATGATCGATTAGTTTGCTCGCAACAGAACATGCACTTTGTTGTCTTTAATGACTTAATCTACGTGCGAACGAAACAACTGACTTTAATGATTTGATTGTCGCTTGTCTAATTGTGACATAATATGTTTTTATGCTAATGTAACATTGTATGCATTGAACCGAACATGCCGTCTAAATGCAATATTGCAATGCAACATGATATGTCACATACGTTGAATCAAATTCGCTGTTGTGTTACATTTAAAAAAATATCTTTATAATCACTTATATAATAATAATAATATCAATTTAATTCAGATAAGTATGTATAAAGTTAAGAGTAATTTAATATGCGTTTAGAGTAGGATATTAGTTTAAAACTAGTCTAATTATCACGCTGTCATGAGAATAAAAAGTTACAATAAAAGCAATAGAAAAAAAAAATTGTAAGTACCTATAGTGTATTATATACTTATTTATTATTTTTATTTTATTTTACTAATTTTAAGAAAACTTATAGCTAATACATTCAATACATTCAAGAGGAAATATGTAGAAGAAGGCCAATTACAAGTTTCCACTTATATAAAGTTATGTATAAAATTTACGAAACGGTACAAACTGCGTGAGAATTAAACATAAAAACAACAGGAAAGAACAAACAAAAACAAAATACATTACAGAACAAAATTACACTTCAGAGAAAAAGTTACTTACCAATTTTTTTATTTTTATTTCTGGACACTATTTGCGAATAAATCAAGCATAGGGCCTGATTCACCACCTACGATTAAGTTCCTATTAACTTACTTGGCAGATAATTTCATACAAATTCTTTTCCATTTTTTAATTTATTCGGTGAGTAGTGGCTATTCGGACATCGTGAAATAGGCCGTTATATTCAACAAAACAAATGCAATGCGAAAGCACTAGAAGTAACATTGCATTTAAAGACCCCCAGTGCTTTCGTATTGGATTATCAATACTTTTATATTGCCCTCAGAATGCTGTTGCCACTGCTACATCTTCTCTGCATCACGGAGGCAGCTCTCTTGCGCAGGATTGCGAAATAATCATCCATACGAGCCTCAGTAGACATGGATGCTGATGATGGAGAGAGCAGTGGTGGCTTATTAGTAACGGCCGCGACTTTCGAGTTGTCGGTCGTAGGTTTGAGCCCAGACAGGCGCTTTATTTTGTGTGAATTATTTCATCACCACTCCTCTCAAAAACGGTGAAGCAAAACATCGTGAGGAAACCAGCATGTCCTAGAACCAAAAATTCGAAGACATGTGACAGCTACCAATCCGCACTGGGCCCGCGGCCGCGTGGTAGATTACGGCAAACTCCCTCTCACCGAGAGGAGGCCTGTATCCCAGTAGTGGGAACACTTTAGGCTTATTATGGATGCAATACAGAACCGGGGCAGCTGCAACTTATGACTACTTCTCACTCGCAAACTACCATTTTATCAATTCTATGTATAATGTTCATCGCGTCGTGTTTCAGAATTATATAATTATGTAGATCACGTTCTTGTCACAATTAAGGCCTATTCATTGATTGTTTTTAGGGTTCCGTACCTCAAAAGGAAAAAAACGGAACCGTTATTGGATCACTCGTGTGCCTGTCTGTCCGTCTGTCACAGCCAATTTGCTCCGAATCTACAGGGCCGATTTAGTTGAGATTTGATACACATGAATTTCTGTGACCCAAATACGAACGGGTAAAGTAAATAAATGAATTTTAAATATGGGGGTCAGTTTTGGAGGACAAATAAGAAAATAAAAAAAAAAGTTTTTCAAACTATACCGTGTGACATATCAAATGAAAGGGCTAAAGCTAAAGGCTATGAGGGTGTCAAATATATTTTTTTTTATAATTTTCAAATACATTGTTTTGAAGTTATTTAAGAAAAAAGACGAAACTTCACCAAAAATTGACCCCCTTAGGTATGTCCGAAACTACTGAGCCAAAAATTAAAAAAAAAAATATAGAAAATAGATCTTTACCTGTAGAGTACAGGAAAACCTATAAGAAGTCTGTGGTCTTAAAATAACATGGTAAATCTTTCAATATTGTGAGTACGAACTTACATTTACAGTTGGAATGTATGGGAGAACATGTTTTTCAACTACAATGTTAACTTTGTTCTTGAGTCAAATTCATCCCAATTACAGAACCCTTCATTGTGTGTGGTCTGACACGCACTTAGCCGGTTTTTTTTCTATTTTTATCTTTATTTCCCTTTGGTCTTTTTTTAGTCTGTAAAGACTAAAAAGAAACTATGTTTCATCTTTCTATGCAAATAACACAGTTGTTTTGACTCTATTTCCATAAAACATCAACGACAAACTGGAAACTTTAAAAATATTTACCTTCTTCAAGCCTCAATGAACGCAAAAGCCTAGAAATAGCCGTTTACTGCGCTCTAATAATGTCATTGAAAACACCGCCTAGATAGATAAAAAATTCAAAGTAAACTGAATCTTAATTTTCAGCACATACATTTTAAATTCCCTTACCAATTTCAAAGAATTCTGTTCCATTACACAGAAAACGAGCGTCTATATCTTCGTGAACAACGTTTAAAATCAGTTATAATGATATCAAATAGTATGCTGTTTGAATTAGAACTTTATGTTGGGGTTTTAAAGCTCAGAATCATTAAGTGGATTTGTCAATCCTTTACTTTTGTAGCATCTGCAGCTGGAGGGCTCTTAAAGCGTCTAATTACTGAAAATGATGGTACCTTGTGATATTTCACGAGGGTTATGGCGATCATTTGTAATTTCGTAACTCTCCTTGCAGTAAGTGAAGGACAGAGGTACCAAGGGCGCATGAATGCGTGTGTACCGTACTTAGAAAGTTAGTCCATGATAATTATTTTGCCCTGAAAAGACGTATTCATGTTCTGTTTTAGAGTGTTTGTACTTTTGTAATATGTCAGTTCATTACAAACTCCTAAACTTCTTCTTTTGTACAGTTTTATTCTTATTATTTTATTAAAGTTTCTGGGTGGAAATAAACAGAGTATTAAAATTAATTGCGAATTTACCTTGTGACTCATTGCCTGTATTTTGCCTAAGTGTTATTTTCGGATGACGCCCTGCAATTCAGTAATCTGTGGCCCACATGACATGACATGAACTGAAAGTTGTTTATTCAAAAGTCTATATAACTCAATCTTAAAGTTATATTTAAATTACTTATTATGCTAGATTGTAATGAGGATGAGGGGCTCGTGGCTAAGTAATAAAAGCCGCACGGGTCGATCGATCAGGTTAAGCTACACTTGCCGCGGTCGGTCCGTAGATGGGTGACCATCTTTACATATCAAGACCCTGCATGCCTCAGAAAGCAGTTAAGTCGTTGGTACTGGCTGTCATTCGTGGATCTTTGACAGTTGTTACGGGTCGTCATAAGCCCGACAGTCTAACAACTAGTCTTACCAAGGGGTATTGCTCGAAGTACCAAGCTGTAGAGATATATAATAAGTTGCCTTCTGAGCTAAAGATCCTGATTTATAACACCCACTTGTTTAAAACAAAATTAAAAGCCTTTTTGTTACAAAAATGATATCGGAACTAAGGTCGCACAATAATTATCGATTTACACTTAGATTATAATTTAAATTGAAAACTGTTTGACATTATATTTACATTGTTTGACGTTATATGTACTTAATTAAAACTGTTTAGCAATGGACATAAATTTCACTTCGAATGTTAATTAATAATTCGTAATTCTTTGTATTTGTATTTATATTGCATGTGTATATTCAACACAATGTAAATAGTTTTATGAATAAATAAAATGAAATATCGCGTTGCCCAGTTACTGGGTTGTGGAGGTCAGATAGGCAGTCGCTCCATGTAAAATACTGGTATTCAGCTGCATCCGGTTAGACTGGAAGCCGACCCCAACATAGTTGGGAAAAACCTAGGCGGATTGATTATGCTAGATTGTAATGTGAACAAAGTATCACCAATTGGTGATACTTCACGAAAGGGGAAAAAAATGTATCAATCGATTCTTAATGTACCTAATTTTTGTATTTTAATAATGAAAGAAGACTGTAATTTTATTAATATGCTTCGATTATTGCTACTAATTGTATTGGCATTGTAACTTACAATGTCACTTAAAAATTGCACGACTAGAAAGTCGAATATAGTGAAACCATATGTAACTTTACCATAAACAATGTACCTATATTCTGGCAAATAAAGTATTCATTCATTCATTTTCAGCTAATTATTTTAGACTAGCTGCGCCCCGCGATTTTACCGCGTAGACCGGGATAAAAAGTAGCCTATGTGTTGATCCAGGGTATAAGCTATCTACATACCGAATTTCATCCAAATCGGTCCAACCGTTAGAGCATGAAAAAGTAACAAACATACAAACACACACACAAACTTTCGCCTTTATAATATTAGTGTGATTACGCATCTTATACATACTGCAAAAAGTTAACAAACAACAAAACAACAAGTTATTATAACAAATATTAAGAATCGTCGTTTCTATTCTAAGCCGTATTTCAATATACTTACTCAACAGATCTCTATTCTTGTCCAACAGCAATAAACAAATACTTTTACCATCACAAGACTTGATAACTTACAGCCTGCGAGAGACTGAATAACTTGGCACTGCAATAAAACTATCTTTATAGGCTCTTCCACACTTTATTTATCTTTTTTCATCACACCGCCTCCCGGGGCTGGGGCGGTGAATATCCAAATCTGCTGGTTATTACGAAGTAACTTCGCTTTGGAGCCGTGTTTAAGTGAAATGAGTATATTTATAGTGGGTTTTTATATCGTTTGGTACGACGCTTGGGTACGTGGTAGAGTTCAGACGAGTTCTGGTCGCTTAAGTCATTTGTGTCACGCGTAATCGTGTAAAAAAGAAAAAATACAACCGACTTCCAAAAACAACACTACAAAGTGAAAAATAACTTTAATGTCGGAAGTCGGTGTCCGGTTAAAGGTATTTTCGTTTTTTGCCACCGACTTCCGAAATTAAAGTTATTTTTCACTTTGTAGTGCTGTTTTTGGAAGTCGGTTGTATTTTTTTGTAAAATAGTTTTTATTTTTCGCTTTTTATTTGTGGTACCTTACCCCACTCAAGTTTTAATACCACTACCTGCAAAAGAAATTAGACCATCATCCACATACAAAGTGAGGAAAAAATACGTATTATTGAAGCTAACTCAAAAACTACCAAAACAATGTTAATAAATTTTATATGGGACCCACTTTGAGGTATACCCTCTCGAATGAAACAATTTTATTTTCAAATCGGACTATTCTGTAAAAAGTTATGCGTGGACATACATAAAAAAAAATATACGTGTCGATTTGAGAACCTCCTTTTTTTCGTCGGTTAAAAAATACATTATAGTGTAGGAAATATACCGTTTTAATATACTCATTTATACGTATCTAATGATTGCAGTAAAACTTTACTTTGTATTTCTGTAGAGTAGGTTGTCTTTGACACATCGTTCTTACCTTATCTCATGAAATATGGTCAAAACAGAATTCTAAGCTACTGGAATATTAATATTGTTTTATCTCTTTCTGATTTAGTGGTATAGTGTTACTAACGGCCTCTTTCAGATTTTTTTATTAAGATCACGCCATCTAGTGATGAATGGTTGAAGTATCATAAACAAACGCAAATTACTTGACATATTACAACCGATTGGGATATTTTGAATGAATGGCATTTCATTTTACTTCAATTTAAGCCTTAAATCTAAGTTTTTTTTCCTACTTTTCTATGCTACTGAAATAATAATTAATACGAAAATCAATAAAAGAAATCAAAATCATTGTTTACTTATAAGTGTCACTCAAAGAGTAAAAACTGAAAGACACAAACAGGCTGTTAGACCAAAAGTCACCCATCGAATCCCCTAGCGATCTGGATCGTTAAAATTCAATGGCTACGCTTTGCTAGGCCACCTGAGATAAATATTTCAGATTTATTTCGTGTTTATGAGGCTCGACACTTTGATGCCGAATAGAAACCGGCACCCCGATTGCGTTACATACTTTTTATTACAACCCGAAGGAAATTCGTAATTGCTTCATTTAAAAATTATTTATTTATTATTTATTTATTTATTTTCTTTATTTCACATTATAAATTTAAACTCACATGCACTTAAATCTAAATTAACAGAGTGGCTGCTCCTGAAGGACTACTCTTACACGGAGGCTTTACTTTCCTATCTTGTGTAATACACCCACCCACACACCCCTACACACACACCACTCACACACACACCACTCACACACACAAACACACCCCTACATACAATTTTATTTTATTCTTTCTCATTTTTATACCATACAGAAGAATGACACAGTTCACTTAAGATAAGTTTTTGTTGAACACTGTAACCTAGACCACAAACTACCTCTTAAAATACAGGTATAACCTAGCTTAAGAGGTAGAGTATTAGTTTTTTGTACAGATTTGTAACAGAAACGTTAAATATATTTTAAAACCAAATGTCAACCAGTACGTCGAACTCTGTATATTTTTGGATAAATAAAGATTTTTATTATTATTTATTATTATTATTATTTGTTTGAAAAATTCCTCTGCTCGACAACGTACGCACGGCTAAAGATCAAGCAATATACCTTTCCAGTATAGGCTGATCTCCCATTGTATAGGATTTCCTTACAATGATAGGTCAGTGTAAACTGGAAATTATAGCTTGATGTATAACCGTGTGTACATAACGCAGTGAATATTGTTGAACTGTCAAAGTGAAGTGTATTGCCATTGTAAGTATGTGACGTAATTACCCCGCTGCTTTTCTCGCGGGAAATTTGTTTATGGCTAAAACTTGACCTACCTCAAACACTTCTCTGGTAGCTGAGAACGGCAGCACGGCGAGGCCGACCAACAGGTCAGCCACCGCCAGCGACACGATGAACAGATTGGTGACACTGCGCAGCTTTGATGAGCAAAGTACTGCCGCTATCACCAGGCAGTTTCCTGAAACAAAAGTGAAGTTAGAAATTTATTGTGCTATTGGGAAGATTATCAAAAGCTTGTCCAGCAAAGGTCACAGGACTTGTAAAAAAACTTGAATATCCTAATCCCACGGACGAGAGAAAAAAGAAGGACTCCGCGCAACGCATATCGAAAGTGAAGCACATGGCAGTAAGTCCGGGACCGTTTGTAGAAACACGCCTCACGCACACATTTACATTATAGTATGCCGACCGGCCGCCATTACGTGACACGAGACGGCGTCTTTGTCAAATCACGCACACATAGATCGGTACGGTGCTTCACTAATAATATAAAAGCGAAAGTGAGTTTGTTTGTTACACTTTCACGCTAAAACGGCTGAACGGATTTGGATGAAATTTGGCACACGGGTAGTCCATGACCTGGATTAGTAGGTATATAAAATACTTTTTATTCCGGTAGTATGTTCCCGTGGGATTATTTACGACATGCACGCGGGTGAGCCTCTGGAGAAAGCTAGTTGTTTATAAAACAATAATTATAACTGCCTAAAAGCATGTTAGCATGATGGGGAGCACGGACATGTTTGCTTTGCCGCGCGTTCGTGTTATTTATACACTAGTTAGCTGACAAATCCGGCTGATTAACGTTTAGGCAAGTCGGGTAGGTACCGTTTGCATTAAAAAAAAACTGTGTTTTTTTGTATATTTTTTTGTGTCTGTAAGGTATTCATTTAGTTTAGTTGTTGACCGTACTCGCCGGTTACTGAGCAACCAATGACAACACCAATTATGTGTATTGCGTCTAACGTAGTGGGTAGCATAATTGTTAAATGTAATATTTAAGTTATTTTGTCTATTTGTTATTGTGCTACTGTTTGTTTTCCCTAAATAAATAAATAAATACACTTTTTTGCATGTGAGCGTAACCGTGTGGAGGGGCGTTCATTTTTAGAATGGTCTATCTCTACCTGTATAGAATCTTCATTAAACTTTTTTTTCCTATGAAGGAATAACCAAAACAATGAATTCTACTATTCAAAACAAATTTTATTACTTAGATTTCTGTGAACATAAAACTAGCGGTAGGTATATTTCCTTTGAAGAATCTGCCACAAAGGGGTTTATTGAAGAAATGGTAGGTACACTGAAGTTATTTATGAATAAAGTCGGGTAAATAGAAAATTATTTCCAGATTATTGAGTAATAAATTAGTGCTTATACCGAGCTGGGATGCTTAATTTGTATAATTTTATTGCGTTTTAAAGTGCACATTGTCGTTACAACCCTTACCTACTCCACGTTTACACCGATAAGTATACAAGTTGTGATGGGTACGTATCAAAATCCCGAATTTTAAAATACCAATGGACGAAATCCCGAAAATTGAAACGCCGAATGGTTGTTTGGTCGAAAGTTTAAAATCCCGAAAGTTCATTTGCCCGAAAGTTTAAATCCCCGAAATTGTCAAAAAATTTAATTGTCAAATTGTTGAAATTCTGTGTAAAGAGTTTAAAGTAACCTTACCAAATCTAACCTCGGGGTGCCCTTCGCTCGCTCTTGTCTCCTATGTTGACGAAGCCCCGCTTCGCGGGGTTCTGTATAAAGGGTTTAAAGTAAAAAAAAAACCCAAACCTAACCTCGGGGTGCCCATCTATGAGTAATCGCGGGAACTACGTCGCCGCTCTTTGGGATTTCATCCATCGGTATTTCGTCCATTCGGGATTTCATCCATTCGGGATTTCGTGTTTCGATATAACGACTATCGACATTTAAAACTTTCGGTATTTTGAATTTCGGTGTTATGGACGTCGGTATTTCAATCATGGGTATTATGAACTTTCGGGATTTTGATATGTACCCGTTGTGATACTTGTTTATATGTGCTCGAATGTCAACCGAACCCCATAGGATCACAACTACTGTAAGCCCGTGGTCGCCATTGGATGATGATATTTTATATTTATATACATATTATATAAAGGGTTCTTTTTAGTTTCTCCTTACGCACACATGGGGTGCAGACATTTAAGAGGTTAACCTCTTAGAGAAGTCTTGAGAAAGACTTGTGACATTTTGTCACCTATCTCGCTCCCACGAGACTAAATTTTTAAGATTGTTAAATGAAAAATGCTTTTTTGAAAAATATAATCAAGTAGTGAACTAGTAAATAATATTAATTTAATAGGTACCTAATTATTAAAAAAAAACACATTTCTATTGTGTTATCTAATAAACTCGGCTCAAAGAGTCATCCGTTTTTGAAATGAGTTAAATAAATGCCAAAATAAAAATGTGTTTTTATTAATTTCCAATTAAATTAATAGTATTTACTAATTCGCTAATTCATTCAACATTCCTAAAAGTTTGGTCACGTGTGAGAGCGAGAGAGATGACAAAATACGAAAACATAATACGACAAAATACGACATACTTTCGTTTGACTACTAACTCATTTGTCAGCACGCTGATGCGGCACAGCTTTATCAAACTCATAATAATAATTATTACAGCCAAAAGAATCTTATAATACCCAAAAGCTCGGTCCCAAAAGAAGTGACGAATTAAAAACATTTTAGAGAAAAAAAAATCTTTTGAAACGCCACATTAAATTCGCTAATGAGATGGAGTTGTGAAAAGCCGCGTCCGAGAATGACTTGCATTTACGGCTCTTTCAGATACTTCCAATTTACTTTAGTGTAATTACTGACCAAACTAAGTGCCTAAAGGAGTTTGTGAGTCTGTGATTTATAGTTTTTGGGTCGAATTTGTTAATTGTTTTGTATTTTTAGAGATTATGGTGAATGATAAAATAGAAATGAGTCAGCAGACAGTGTGATTATCTTTTCAGTTCGGAGCACGTACCTAATTTATAAGCTTTACGTAATGTGTAATGTTATAATAGTCGCTTTTCCAATGAATCGAAGACAGAAATTAATGACACAAAAAAAAAAACGGAATCGGAAATTAATTCAAATTTGAACAAAATGACTAATGTCTTCACATCCATTTAAGCATTCAACATGAGCAGATGGTAACAAACTAAGAAAACATAATGAAAACCGGGCCCCTTAAAAACTTCTCGAAAAATAACAACGTTATAAATTCCTGCAAACAAACTGTAATTTATTACCAAAAAGAAATCGAAGCACAAGTTCTCCCTTCAATTATTCCTTGAATACATAAATCGAATCGCAAAAGTTTCGATGAAGTAAGTTTTAGGGATCGAGTAGGTGATTTTAATCGATTTTCCGAAAGAAAATTGTATTTTTCCCGACATATCGTTAGAAAAGTTTGAGTGAGTTGGCAGTTTTCGGTGATATCAATTACCGAGGCGGATTGGAAGGCAATCTTGTTTGGACGAGTATGAAACTTGTTATTTAATTTTGAAAACTAAGAATTTGCTATTTTGCTGAATTGGGATGACCTCTGCGTAAAAAATGGAAATTCTATTTAGTCCGTCAGTTAGGAAATAAATAATATTAGACACGTTTTTTTTGCTTTAAATCATATTAATAAAAAAATACTTAGATAAAACGCATTAAAGTTGGGGAGTGAGGGCTCGCTACGTCACAACTACGTTTAAAATCTAGCAAGGCGTGACGTCATACCACATTTTAACTCAATGTATCGCCGTAGTTTTCATCTTTTTTTCGTGATCTTTTGACGTATCAAAAAAAGAAAAAAATACAAGTCTCCTTGCATATTCAACAGGGTGTTTGTTTTCGCCCTCCCCTGCACTAAACCTGCTCCTAATGCATATTGACTTGCATCAGCTTGTAGGTATTCAGCAAAGTAATTGTAACAAACATACAGCGTCATCTAGTGTAACTTATACAAAGCACTACGATGAGCGGCTTCATAAACTAGAAGATGACAACTACAGACGATTACATGTAGATATTGTACACACACATGTCAACTGCCCGCTTTTTATTTAATTTTTTTTTTTTTGTAAGCAGAGCTGTCTTCGAACTCTCTTTCAGGCCTAGTAGACTGTACATTTGTTGACTATTTTCTGTTTTGTGTACTTGGTAGTTGTTGGAAGGCCTAGATTGTCGTCCCATACCTATTGACACTGTTATTTGAAAATATTGTAAAAGCCAATTATTTTTCAAAGAGTAACCATGGAGTTTCTTGCTGGCTCTTCTCCACAGGAAACGACCAATTTGGAACCGTGCACCTAGCTTCTGACGTTTCATAAGTGCCCATGTAGGTTTATCTAAAAATAAAATATTTTGATTGATTGATTGAACAAATCGTCATTCACTAGCTAGAGGTTCAGTGTTCGGTAGCCACGCAGCCTTCTCTGATCCTACTGATCCTAAGTAAGCCTACTTCCTGCTTCGATAACCTAGCTGTCTTCAGGAAGGGCGATAGCCACGCAGTCCCTTTCATCCCTCCACTTAGGGTTGCCGCATGATAAATTAAATATTGTAACGTGTAACGTAATAAATTATCATCTAGTTCAACGAGGCTTTATTTTCACAACCAGCAACCCTACAGTGTCCATATTTTTTAATAAGCTACATGAGGGACTAAAAAACATTTTTTGTCATCATCCCTATTGTAGATGATCTTCTTCTTAGCGTGTCGATGGCAATCTATATACAGTCAGCTAAGAATTTGGCCACGAGCTTGGCACCTTCAGTAGCGTCCATCAGCTCCTGTAGCGTACAGACAGCAGGACACGCTGGACACGACATTAAATGCCCCGTTGTTTGGGGAACAGCACCACATTTACACTCCAGGGCGGAGTCATCTGTGAATCTCCACCTGAGCAGGTTTTCTTGGCTTCGGCTTCCAGGTAATCCAAGGCAACTCATGTCCAGGTGGGAGATTGTAGATGATAGGAGGAATATATGGATTTGTTGTTAGCTCAATTTGAATACTGGTTTAGTGACAGTTTATACAGTGTTCATTAGTGATTAGATGCTTTATAACATTATACGATGGATGATGTTTTCCTTCACGGTCTGAACTACTCTTGTCACATTGATTTTATTTTACCCCTAAGTCGGTTTATGTTTTTGACATCTGAAAATAAGGAAATACAGGATTGGAAATACGGTTACAAATAAAAAAGATTTATTAAAGACTCGATAGCACAAAATAAGATACGTACAGTCAATTTGCCGCGTTATATCCATTTCATACAACTGTCAAAGAATGACAGTTGTGATTTGAATATACGGACAATTTAAGTTGGTAGTCAATTTGCTTAGCAATTAATTTCCGTGACCTTACAAACGGAACCTAATGAAATTCTAAGAAATTATCAGATAAGTAAATATAACAGGATATAACTCTATGTAAGTCTAAAACACACATCTTTACCCATGTGTGCCACAAGACAGAACTTCCGAAAAAACCGGCCAAGTGCGAGTCTGACTGGCACACCAAGGGTCCCGTACCATATTATTATATGTTTAACAATCGCAAAGATAACTTTGTATTTCATAATGATACTGTGAATTACAAGGTTATTTTTTGCAGTTGCAGAAAATCGCACATATTTAAACAAAATACCTTATGAATCGGCGTTTTTAGTATTTGTTGATTAAATACAGTATTTGGTACATGATATACAGAAGTTTCAAATAAACTAACTTGTTTAATTGTTGCGATAGAGCTCGTACAAAAATGGTGCTGATCCATGCGTCATGTTCGTGAACGGGCGCCGTCAGTTGGGACTGGTCGTCTTTTAGCTGCCATGGCTTATTTTTAATTTTAATATTTAATTTAGTTGTTTTAGCTTTTATCTTTTTATTACGGACGCTTTTTAACGTGCACGTCTTTCTACATTGTTCTCACATGTATATTTTCAACATGAACGATGTAACCAATATTTTGTAAAAATATTATGATTTAAAAGAGTGTCCGTGGAGTTTCTTGCCCGTTCTTCTCCATAGGGATCTACTACGCTTTGGAATGGGCAACTAGCTTCATCTTTCTGACTGACCGACCATTGACAATTCAAAAGTGCCTGTAATTGGTTTATTTGAAATAAATGCTTTGAGTTTGAGTTTGATCTGAAATGGACAAATTTTCGGCACTCTATTCCTTAATTTTTGAAGATAAATGAAAGTATATATTTGTACTCTACTCGATGAGTTCTAGACAGTGACACTTCACATGCTAGGGTAAGAATTTTTTTTTTCAAAATGAAAAGGTTATTGTATTGGGACCCGCTTTAATTTTTAACTTTATTTTATTTTTATTATTTGTTTTTATAGCCGTAATAGAAATAAACAATCTGTGCAAATTTCAACTCTCTACCTATTACGGTTCATGAGATACATCCCTGTGACAGACAGACGGACGGACGGACGGATGGACAGCGGAGGCTTAGTAATAGGGTTCCGTTTGGTACCTTCAGGTACGGAACACTAGAAAGACGAGGATTAGGGTAAGTCCATCTATAAGATATAAGTACCATAAATATGTTTGTTCTGATCATCGATAGGTAAACACGCACTGAGAATCTTACGCTATACTAAGGGTGGGTTGCACCATCTTACTTTAACAATTTGTGTGGATCGCCGAGGACACGGTGGAGCATACAGTGGAGGTCTGCCCGGCTTGGGCGGAGCACCGCCGTGTTCTCACGGAGGCGATCGGCGGCGACGATCTCTCGCGTCCAAACCTGGTCCAGGCCATGGTGCGGAGCGAGAGTGCATGGGAGGCCGTCACCTCCTTCTGCGAAGCAGTAATGCTCGCGAAGGAGGAAGCGGAACGCATGAGGGAGAGGCAACAGCCGCGCCCTCGCGCCCCTAGCCGCCGTAGGAGACGCCCTGGGTGGTGGGAATCTATCGCCGATTCCCGGCCATTCTCGGCGATTCTCGCCGTCCGGTAAGGACCAGGCCCGGGTCGACGGCGCGTTGTGTTCCACGCGCGCCTCAAAGAGATGTCAGCAGTGACGGGGTCAATAGGGCCGATGCTGCCGGAGTCGGGGTAGTTCGAAAGAGATACCGTGGCCCTGGCACGGGCAACTGGAGGAACACGGGTGGGTTTTAGTCAGTAAAAGTCTGACACGCCCTCCCGCTCCGCCCAGAGCGGGAGAAGTCATTTGATGATTTCCCATCCACAAAAAAAAAAAAGGTGCGATGTTTGTTATTGTTAAATTAAAAGATGGTGCAACTCACGCTTATTAAAGTTCCAGTTAGACCAAAAATGGGTTGTTCCATTTGACAATTTGATAGCTGATAATAACAATAATAATATCATCGTCATAATTTTAACTGTAACCATAACCGCCCACGCTTCGGTGGTTAAAGTTATTGTTAAATATCTGTCACTTCTGCCAGACGGGTCGAATGTCATGTCCCTGAACTTTATCTTTTACATTTGACATGACGGTACAACAGCAGATAGTCATTCTACGGTAATTTTAACTTTGACGGAAACTATAACCTAGCCCTTGGTGCAACCCACCCTAAGTAAGTAGTTTTTCATATATTTTTCCTTCAGTTCTTCATATATTATGTATGTAGCAGGTACCTACCATTTAGGTAGTAAGTTATTTTTTTCATAGTATATATAAATCTCAAACAAACTCGTAACTAAGAAAGTTTTGAGAAGCAATATACCATTTCTTTTATCCTTATGATATAATCCTCAGCTGAGCGTGTGCGGAAATTGGTTGTCATGGTATGGATGTAATGCGGAGGAATGAGGAAAATGTCATCAGGAAAGTTTTGAGTATGAATGTGGATGGCTGTTCGAGTAGGGTAAGACTAAAGAAACGATGGATGGACTGTGTTAAAGATGATATGGCTAGAAAGGAAGTGGCTACAGAGATGACGACTAGTAGAGTAGTATGGAAGAAAAAGACATGTTGCGCCGACCTTTAAATAAATTGGCATTAGGGCAGGAGAATGATGATATAATCCTTAGCTGGTCTAGTGGTTAAATGCTAAGTCGGGTAGTATTTCCTATTTGGTTTTCTCAATGGTGGATGGTAATAGGTTAGCCCCCTGTTACATGGGACATATAACAGGCGAATTGAGGTTACTGCTATATACCTCTGCCCAACCTCCGGGGATTTTCACATTTCACCATTTATATAATAACTATACAACGTGTTGTTTTGCATCCTCGTCAAATTTAAGGGTGTGGACCATCAAACCGATCAACTTTTCCATAGCGCCAATATCGTAATCACGAAAAATGGTCTCCGTGGGACCAAAAATAAAAATAAAAAAACAAAATCGCGAAAAAATTTTCAACTGCCCCATACAAAACTTGGAGAACTTCCCATGGAGAAAGTTGTTCGGTTTGATGTTCTGTATGACACCCTGAAATTTGACGAGGATAAAACGACAAAACGACACGTTGTATAGTTAATGTAGAAAAAATATTGAAAACTTATTAAAAGAGTAAATAGGATTTCTTGTTTTTTCTTCTCCATACGGAACACACCACCACCGACACCTTTTGGACGGGGCAAGAATCAATTCTATTTTCTTATAAAGGTTGACGTTCAAAAGTGCATATTATGCTTTATATGCGCTTATTGGAAAGAAATGATTTGACTTTGACGTAGTCTAGGTGGGGCACGTTAGGTTTCAATCCATGCTTTGCAGTGTACAGTGTAGAACAATCGAGTTAAAGCGAATGTCTTTGCGGGATAGCTTTTAATGGATGAATGAGAGTGGCCACTCTCATTCATTGAAGAGGGCTGGCTACCCATATCTATTAGTGGACAGTTAAAGGCTTCTTAAGTTGACCTATATGAGCCTGCCACACAATTTCCTAATCACAGCAACTTTTAAAAGTTAATCAACAATGACCACCAGAAAAGCGCTGAGACATTGACGCCCGATGAGTCCCGAAGAAATTAATAAACTATCTTGGAACCAACTTTAATGCGTTTTATCTTCTTATTTAGAGTTCCGTACCTCAAAAGGAAAAAACGGAACCCTTATCACTTCGATGTCCGTCTGCCTGTCTGTCAGTCTGTCAAGGCCCTTTTTCTTAGGAACGCGTGGAGGTATCAAGTTGAAATTAATACCAAATATGTAGGTTTATGGTCCTTTGGAACTCTAAAAAAATCAAGCTTATACGTCAAAAAAAATACGGCCATTCATGCGACTTATTTTGATACTCGCAAGTAAGTCAAAACCATTAGGGTACTTCCCGTTGACCTAAAATAATGAAATTTGGCAAGACCATGCTGGTCTAGCACAAGTAAAGGAAAGTACGAAAATTGTTAATTTGTAATTTTATCACATAAAACAATTTTTTTTGGGATGTTAAGTTTGTTTATGGGATAAATTTTTTCAACTAAGGAACCCTTAATTGTGCGTGTCCGACACGCACTTGGCCAGTTTTTTCACTTATAAAAATAGTTTTTGCGATTACAAAAAAATTACCGTGACGTACATATCAATGTATAAACATGTTTTCCAATTGTAATGTTATGTTTGTTTTTGCAATGCTTTCAGAGGTCAAATGGGCAGCCACTTCGTCTATAATACTGGTATTCAGCTGCATCTGGTTAGACTGGAAGCCGACCCCAACAGAGTTGGGAAAAGGCTGTGCAGATGATGATGCTATATACGCCTTAATTGTCATGTCCTTTATTATTAAGATTGTTTTTAGCATAAATGTGAGGGTGCTGCTGTGTTTTTATAAAATAAATCAATAAACCTACGACTAGGATGATATGACTATTTGAGAAAAATTAAAATTTCAAAACGCCTTTTGTATTCGTTCCAAATTCTAAAACCATCAGCACCCGCCAATATCCAATAAACTGAAAAGCCCACGCAAAAATGAAAGGGAATTGATTAAGACAGAAATACGAACAAATAATTAACTAAAACACTCATAAGTACAGCTAATTAACAACCAACAGAGAGACTAAACTATTGAAATCATCAATCTGCTTCGCCTTTTCCCAACTATGTTGGGGTCGGCTTCCAGTCTAACCGGATGCAGCTGAATACCAGTATTTTACATGGAGCGACTGCCTATCTGACCTCCACAACCCAGTATCTGGGTAATAAGATACCCCTTGGTAAGACTGGTTGTCAGACTTTCGGGCTTCTGACGACCCGTAACGACTGTCAAAGATCCACGAATAACAGCCGGGACCAACAGCTTAACGTGCTTTCCGAGGCACGGAGGAGTCTCGGTGTGTAAAGAATGGTCACCCATCCACTGGTTACATTAAAATCAAAGATTGGTTACATTAAAATCAAAGACTAAACTAATGAAATAACAAGATAATATTGCTGAATCTTCAAAGGCTCTACTACTTTTGATGTGCCACAGTTTGGATAGTTCCAAGTCAATCTATCCTTAATTTTCCTTATACTTTATTATACTAACTCTATAGCGTAGTAATTTACTTGTCACACGAAAAAGAGGCTTATAGGTTCAACGCTGATAAAGATATTCTGAAAAATTTACAACGCATGACTATGATAATTTACTATCTTTGTAAGGAGGTTTTTGTGTTTTGTTAAGTACGGTAAAACCTGTTGAATAATGATATTTTATGCTCGTAAAGCTGAGCGTCCACTAGTCCGCGCCGACCGCAATACACGCACGGCCACAGATGAATACAGATGGGACACTCAGCAAAACCATTTAAATAAACAGCGACTCCTACGACACAATAAAGTACAATTCAGGTCGCACAACGCTTCATTACCTACAGTTATTACCCGACTGCGACGAAGCCCAAAAGGAGGGTTATGTGTTTGACCTGTATGTATGTAAGTTTGTATGTATGTATAATATGTCCGTTTCTTTGTTCCCTCGTAACTCCTAAACGAATGAATGGATTTGGATGAATTATACGTCTTTAGATTTGTCTTGGTAGCGCGAGTGTCACTGGTTACATTAAAATCAAAAACAAAGTAAAATGGCGGATTTGGGGTGACATATTTTGCAGATCGAATTTTTTTTTTCTTCTAATACCATCGAGTGGGATGTCAAAGTGAAGGGTTTTAAAAGGTGATTACAAAAATATATACAACTTACCTATATGGTTAAAAGTAATTCAAAGTGACAAATCGTAAAAAAAACACGGAAAAAAGAAAGGCTTGGCTATTTTTGTGCACTTGATCCAAAAAAATTACTCTCACGACCAAAACTCCTTGCAAGAACTAAATCGTCTGCGAAATATTTCACATTTGTAAACTAAAAAGCTGGAAATAAAAAATGTAACTAAAAAAACTAAAAAACCCGACTGCGCTAAAAAACTGAAATTTTATATTTTCTAACTCAAATAGGTCCCGCCTTATTTAATTTAAAATGGGCTTGTTTTTTTTTAGCTCTTCAGTTTTTTAGCGCAGTCGAGTTTTTTAGTTTTTTTGATTACTTTTTTATTCACCTATAAGTTGCCTCTCTTTCTATCGCGTTACTCTTATACCTGACTCGTTAGGGTTGTCTTCTTTTACGACGCGGCGCGTGAGCGATTATCGAACTAACGTGCGAGCCGGCCGGTGCGCGGCAACCCACACTGAATTGACCCAGTGAGATGAGCTCGCCGCGTACTTGTAGCTTCATAGCTAAACTGCGGAGTATCCCATCTGTATTAATCTGTGGCATGGCCCGCAACGGATTTTGGTTTGTTTGTAAGAAGAAATGAAAATGCGGACGGTAGGTACCGAATTACCGATAGTCTTGAATAAAGTTTTTGTCTTATTTTTCAATCATTTTGGAAGTTACTTAGGTTCTAATAAGAGAGAACTTTGCTTCATTATTATTTGTGAAAATACTAATAAAAATAAATTCTTTATTTCGAATAACTATGAGCCTCTTTAAAGTGTAAGTAACAATATGTACTTATGTTAGAGATACAATGGTACCCGTAGTAGTGACCTTATTGGTGATGTCCTTCAGAAAGGTTCCGACCTTTCTCGCCGCCGGTTGCATGTACTAGGCATCTGTGTCTAGTACATGCAACCGCCGGCGTGCGTGTATAACCACATTGTATGAACGTAAACGAAGCAAAAGGAGTACGTAAGGATCGTAGCAGGTGGCGTTCTGTAGTTTCTGCCTACTCCTATGGGGAAAAGGCACGAGTTTATGTATGTAGATACAATAAAATGGTCACCACCAAATCCATTATCCATCCTCATTTTCTTCTCCGGGATTGTAAAAGAATAATTGATTAATGGCTTCATACTCTCACATACGAAGAATTTGAGATTTTTGTCAAACCCTAAAGATTTCGTTTCTTCCATAGACATGCATACCAAATACACGTAGCGTAGTGTGCTCGAGCGGAAGGTTCCACAAGCACACTATACTTACACCCCTCAGACATGCACTACACTCACATACACTCACATACAACACTCCCACATGCACAACATTAAGCACCTACCTTTTAAATTTTTACTGTTTTAATTTTGTCCTATTTAAAAAAAAACCTAGTTTAATTTTTACTATTCTATTTTTTAATATTTTAATTACTTTTTTAATAATCTGGAACGCTGTTGTCTCCCTCTTGGAGGTGGGCGTTAATAGCTGCGACACAGTTTTTAACTAATGTAGCTATTTTTTAACTAATGTAGCTATTTTGTATAAATGTTTTTGTTCCAATAAAGATTATGAGGTTATGAGATTATTTTATTTTTTGGAAACGGCGCGATCAATTTTGCAATCGTTTCAACATTACACCTTTTTCACACCGACGCGTCTCGCTGCGGTTTCGCTGCGAAACGCGATATTTTCTGTACAATTTAACAAGTTATCGCTTACCGCGGCGTCGCCAGTTGATAAACGGTATTATAAATCATTTGTTTCCAAAACAACACACTACCGTTTTCCCATTTTGAAAATAAAAACATTTAGCCTAACGATCCAAAAGGTGTTCATGGCGATAATACTAGGATATCACACCATCAAACAGGCTTGCTAATACCGTCATGCGAATATCGCTTCGCTTGCTGCACGGTAATTACCGCAATTAGCTGCCAGACCCTATCATTATGGGGCCTATGGCGCTACCGTACTTTCGGCAGGGGACAATTTCCGGCTGATATGGTATTACCTTGAAAGTGGGTACAGCGAGGTAAGTGCATAGATGTACACTTTGAAATGTGTTTGTGTGAATTTTTAAAAAGCAGATAACACTTTTGAGGGGGATGTAAGGATTTTGTTACGTAACTCCTGCCTGATCTTGTGATAACGCGTGATAAAACGTATTTCTTTTGTGTAAAAGATACTTAATATAAAATATTATAAATTATATATCTGATTGGAAGCATTATGTTCGTTTGTTTTACTCAAAATATAACAAATGTTCCAATCAGATAATAAATCTATAATATTTTTGTTAAGTATCTTTTATACAGGATATTTTTTTAAGCAGTGTGCAAATTTTCACAGGGTGTTCTACCCATGAATATGAACAACTTTCATTATACGACTAACTCTGAAATCGCGAAAAAAAAATCAGCTGTTCAGTACATTTATCTACACCAAACTCGTCAAAATGTAGGGAGCAGTAGATTTTTTTCTCGCGACTTTAAGGTTAGTCCCATAGTAAAAGTTGTTCATATTCATGGGTAGAACACCCAGTGAAAATTTGCGCACTGCTTAAACTTATCCTGTTTATCTATAATATTTTTATTAAGAATCTTTTATGCATAAAAATCAAATGCCTTGCATTGGTTTCGCTAAAACTCAAAAACGGCTTGACCGATTTGTTTTTTTTTTTGTTTTGTTCGTTCTAATACAGGGGTGGTTAAGGAAAAAGTAAATTAGGAAAACCTAAAGGAACAGCCGAAAAATTGAAGTATCGATCTCAGGTGATACGAAGTTCAACAGGTCATCTAGTTCTTTGTAAAATACCTATAGTCATAAGTAAATCAGCATTATCGTCTTTCAAACACATACTTAAATCATATAGTTTAATATGCAACAGATACACAGGCTTTATGCAAATCAACACCGTCTGGAGTAACACAAATAGCTGCGCTTCCCCGATATCAATAAACCGGATTGTATCCAAAATATCACAACCCGAATCGATCACCCTTAGCACTTGAAACCTACACCTACCATAAACCTTCAAAGTGACCCAACTCCAAACAATCTGTTGTTTTCTTTTCATGAAGTAATACAAACAGATGCTGGTGACAAGAAAACGAAAAATATTGGAAAAGTTCGAAGAAGGTTGGGGTCTGAAAGACCCTCTTGTTACTATCAAAAAGGTTTTATTGTGGTTTTGTAGTTTGATGCTGGCCGGTTTGAAGATAGGAGTTTTAAATTATGAATAACGTTAGCTCTTAGTGGCCAGTACATTTGTGTGGCGACCTTTACATGGTGCTCGTAGTTATGGAACTAGCGACCCGCCCCTGCTCCGTATGGGTTTTATGACTTGATAAAACATTGGGATTTCTGTAGGTATTTTATCTAAGTTTAATAATGATTTTCATAAATATACTAGATTTTGCCCGCGGCTTCGCCCGCGTGGAAGTCAGATAATATCCCACAGGAATGTACTACCGGGATAAAAAGTATCCTTTGTCATACCATCATCATGGGTCTTGGTCTACCCATGTGCTGAATTTCATCCAAATCCGTTAATTCGTTTTAGCGTGAACATGCAAAGAAACAAAGTCACTTTCGCATTTATAATATTAACTAGGATACCTTTTGGAACAAATTCTCTAAATTATGGTGAAAATCGCATCAAAATTCATTGCGTATAGAAGAACAATGCGATCAGACGCGAAAAGCGACTTTTTATTTATAATATGTTTAGATATAGAATTAGATGGTAAAGGAGGTTTTGACTGAATAAACCCGACTACTGAAAAATCACGCTCGCCGCGGTCGGTCTGTAACCAATTAAATTAATATTATTTACCTCCACTTTTACTTTTTTTTAACAATTTAAACATATTTATTTACTTAAACAATATGACATATAATACATATTTGTATTGTGCTTGTCAAGACTTTTCTTTTGACACCAAACATGTCAATATTATCTCAATTTATTTTTTTTCGTGGTCAGAAATTTACGTGTAAAGTCCACCATATTAAATTTATGGAGAATTTATATAGCCTATGTCAGTCGGACAAATCTATTGATATCTCATTCATTAAAATCGGTTCAGTAAATTAGGCGCTACGGTGGAACACATGTAAATACATACTTATATACATACATACATAGACTGCTAAAATCATAACCCTTCCTTTTTGCTTCGCCGTAGTCGGGTAAAAATAGTTACAAAGTTTAATCATATCAATGATTAAATATTTTAATTATTTATCGCGTCCATTTTCATCCGTTGATAGATAGGTAGTCGCTCCACCCCCCCGGAGGGTTCCCCCCCCCGGAGGGTTCCCGCATTGTCTAGGCGGGGGGGCTCAGTAGCCGTGGCTTGGTCACCCACGGTGAAGCGAAGAGGAACCCGAGGAGGGGCCGCTCGTCAGGGCTTTTCCTGGAAAGCCGACGACGTAGCGGCCAGCGGGTAGGTTGCGGTGTTCGTATGGGCAACACCGCAACTGAGGCGGGCCGCGGTGTCTTATGGGAGGCATCGCGGCTGAGGATTGGAGGCCGCGCCGGGAGAGGAGTGCCGGTATTGCGGTGTGCCGCTCTCCCTATCTTCCGCGGCTTTGACGGGGCCGCCACCGTTTGATGGCGGACGCGGTGGGGCCGCAGGGGAAGAGGAGTGTCGGTATGACGTTGGCCGCTCTCCCTATCCTCTGCGGCCGAAATTTGGCAGGCGGCGGAGCGCGCGCGGGAGGACGACCCTCACGCGGCGCCGCTCCGAAGGCGGACGAGGGGTCGAAGAAGACGTCAGTTTGATAGTCATCTCCGACTCCTCCCAGGTGGAGGCCAGCAGGTAACGGGTGTGGGGGGCATCCTTGCCTGTATTGCGCAGGCCCCCACCAGTGTCGGACGGGAATGGCCAGGTGTTCCCGGTCATTACCGTAGCCCCCCATCCGGGGGGGCATGCGGGGCCAGCCAGCTAGGCGGGCATGCGCCGGGAGGGTTGTGGAAGTAAAGGCTGAGCCGGTTTCCCATGGCCCTCCCATCACGGCGATGTGGGAACACCGCTGAGTTTTAGTGGGTATACTGTTATTCCGACAGGAGTCCTACATACCCCGTCTCGTCCCCCACGAGCGGGGATGCGTAATGCATTTCTCAGCGTCAAAAAAAAAAAAAAATAGTTAGTCGCTCCATGTAAAATACTGGTATTCAGCTGCATCTGGTTAGACTGGGAGCCAACCCCAACATAGTTGGGACAAGGCTAGGCGAATTGATTGATTTTGCTTTAAAAGAGAGTCCGTAAACTTATTTCGAGAAAAACTTGTAAAAGTAAGTTTCAGGGGTTAGCAGGAATACTATAGAACTACTAGTACCTAAGTATATGCAATCCAAAGCTAGTAGTCTTTACACAAATATCCATTATAGATATCTCTACCTATTTTATAGTGCAATATAAACGTTCATAGCATCCACATAAATTGAGGGCTGTACCTGAATTCGGTAGTTATAAAACAAACAAATCTATTACCATTTTTATTGGCATAGCGAATCAGCATTTCCACATTTCAATTCGAATACATTTTACCTATAAACCAACGTTTATTGCCTGATAGTCACGCAGAACTATTTGGCTAATACTTATATAAGAATGACTTTCTGCGGCTTTGTTTGTGCGGTATAAATGATATAAGGTTTACCTTCCATTTTCACGAAAGATATTTGTTGTTTTACGAAAGAGTTGGTTTAAACGAAAGAACCTTAGCTACTTGTAGGTTTAAAGGTAGGTAGGTTCTAGCTGTTTATCTAAACTAATATTGTAGAGAGGCAAAATTGGATTTTTGTTTATATGAGCTTATTATTTTTGTCTCTGTCAGTATTGATACGATTAAAAAAAAATCACTGGCAGAAAGCTACACTATTTCCAAATGCCATATATGACATGTTTTATGGTACATATAGTTGACTTCTATGCGGACGAAGTCGCGGGTAGAATTAATGACGCTATTGGTTTGTGTAAGGGACATCGACGCGCAAACTTTTAAGCCCAGGTTCGTACGGGCGGCTTTTTGAAGTGAAAACTTCTTTATGCGCGTTGAGCAATTTTAAATCAAAACTTTTTAAAACGATTTTTGGTAGGGGGAAATGTTACGCGTCACTGCGACACCGCGACACCACGAATGATAAGCATAGTTTTATTTACGTAGGCGCGTTGAGCAATTTTTGGTAGGGGGAAATTTTACGGGTTGGCGTCACTACAACACCGCGCATACTATTCATAGTTTTAAGAACTAAGAATGTATCTTTGCCGAATGTTCAAAATTAAGTCTTATTACAACTCATGAACGTTGTTATTATTTTACATGTCAAAATCAATAATTTTTAACATTATTAATGTTCGTGCGTTTTTGTGTAAAACAATAGACAGATGATGAACGGTGAAAGGGTGCTGGTCAACGGCCTTTTACCCAGCTGCCATAGAACAAATAGCTGCATTAATGAGTCTTTTGCAGTGATCCTATTTTTGGTCATTATTTTATGATTTAGTTTGTTTGAATTTTTTTTCAATAAACAAATTATGAAATTTTACTTATTTTAATTATAATTAAATTAAAAAAAAATTAACACAGTTATTCAAAAGTTTTAAGTTTTCATTCTGTCAGCAGTCCCCATGATTGGCAATTTTTTTTTCGCGCACTGGATTTTCCACGTACTGCTTAGTGCCGAGACCTGAAAATCCAACGGGGTATTTTTCGACACTTTGGGATGCACTCTGTTGGATTCTAAATGCTCGGCTCAACACTGACAGTTGAAAATCCAATGCGTAATAAAATCCCGACGCGATATTTTTACGTCCGTGCGAACGTGGGCTTACCATGAATTAAGTATATGATTCTAGACCACCAGCGTAGCTCTGTATAGGTATTGTAGAGATTATAGCCTAACGGTGCTTTCACGCAACCTCCGCGAGTTTGTTTTATGTTGATGGCATAATTATGAAACAAACACTATTTCAATTAAGGAAAATTAGAAAAACAACAGGGAGTTAGCTGGAAGAGCTAAAAGCGTACGTCAACATGTAAAAAAACGTACAACCGATTCTAGGAATAATTATAAATTTAAATCCTACTAATATTATAAATGCAAAAGATTGTGAGGAAGGATGGATGGATGGATGTTTGTTACTCTTTCATGCAAAAACTACTCAACGGATTTTGATGAAATTTGGCACACAGATAGTTTATAACCTAAATTAACACATAGAAAATTTTTTACATCGACATTCTTACGGGTTGGAGATATACGTGGGTGAAACCGCGGGGTGCTACTAGTACAAAATATATCGTTAATTGAATGACTTCTTCTACAGTACTAGGTATTTATTTTCTAAGTGTATCGTTAATTTATTTATTTATTTTTATTTATTTATTTAACCATTTATGTACACACAAATAAACAGACAAACAGAAAGGAACAGAAAAATACGTACAAAGGTGATGCTTATTTCAAAAGAAATCTCTTCCAGCATACCTGCGATAGGACAGAGGATAAAAAGAGATGTAGACAACGTGTGTAAGAGTAGAAGAGAAAATAAAATACATAAAATCCAAAACAATTAACTCATTAAATAAAACATATAATAAATACTTAAATACATACATATACTACTAAAATAACTAACAACTATGACGAAGTAGAAAGATAGTGTTCTTTCACTCTTCTTTTAAATACTGCAATTGTTTGGCAGTCCCTAATGTCAGGCGGAAGTGAATTCCACAACCGAACCGCGTGAACAGTGAAGGAGTAGGAATAGAAGTCAGTGGAGTGGGAAGAAGATTTAAGGAGGTTTCTAAGATGCGACCTGCAAGGCACATCAAAAGGACGGGCGTAGGAAAAGCGTTCCCGCAGATAGGATGGCGTTTTAGGGTTGTGAAGGATGTTAAATAAAAGACATAATATCCGAGAGTTCCTGCGAAGTCGAATAGGGAGCCACTTGAGTATCTTGCGGAAGTTAGAAACGTGATCATACTTTTTAAGGTTAAAAACAAAACGAATACAGATATTTTGCAAACGCTCAAGTTTATTCAAAAGCTCCTCAGTGGCATCCAAATAACAGGCATCAGCGTAGTCAATAATGGGCTGAATGAGAGTTTGAGCAAGGGAGATTTTGGTTTTCAAGGGCAGAAAGCTCTGGAGGCATTTCAAGGTATGGAACGTGTAGTGCACTTTGCGACTGATTTTGACTTTTACTTTTTTTTTTACTGATTTACCGTAAAATGATCCTATTCAGATGAGCGACATATTTTATTGCTTCCATACACATTTTGCTTAACAAAACATAACAACGGGCCATTGTACGGCATTATTTATTGCGGACCCTGTTTTCTTTGAACAAATCTTTATCGAAGAAATTGAAGTATGATATACGGGTAGATAGGGCCCTATTGTGTTGCTTGGAGTACTTATGAGGTTCATACAATGGGAGTGAAAGGCAGAAGTCTAGCCCTCTTATTCATAAAAAAAACTAAAACGCTTTAGAAACCTATTTTAGCTATACAAGTGTTTTGTCAATTACTTTCGAATTATGATTTGAGTTGGAAAGAAGAAGACAAAACACTTCTATAAGAAAAATAGGTTTATAGAGCGTTTATTATTATAAACATAACCTAAAAATATCAACATTTTATACTAACATAACTAAAACTATTAGGTACATTATTACTACTATACTAAAGTATAGTAAATAACACGGTATAAAAAAAAGACAATAATTTTTTTTATACCGTGTAATTTCAGATACAATTTATTGTTCATGATTAAATAACTTATGGTTATGTATGACTATTACAAAAAAAAAAACTTAGAGCGTTTTAATAATTTATTTATAATAATAAATAAATTATTAAAATTTAAATTAAAAATATTAAATTATTATAAATATTATTATTATATATTTATGAATAAGAGGGAATGTTTAGGTGAAATTGAGGGCGGGAGAAATAATTTTCATATAAATTTAGTTGTAAGTAGTATTTGTCCAAAAGCTCGGTTTAGGTCTTTTTGCTGACAGGCAGCTATGCTGAACTCCAGTTTTATGAAATTAGAGGAATGTATAAATTTTCAACTGTGTCTAATGCCCGTTTTAAGTAACACTAGGAAACGCCTAAATATGATTGCACTGTCGAATCCAACAGTTTGCTTTTGTTTAGGTGTCATCTAGTGTTTATTTATTTATTAAAGAACAATTAATCTCAATCTGCCAAGCCTTTTCCCCACTATGTTGTGTGTCTAGCTGGATAGATAGATAGATAGAATACTCTTTATTATCTTTTTTACCTTAAATATTACAGATATAAATGTAGACATTTTACAAGCGATGACACAATGGGCGGTCTTATCGCTAAAAGCGATGCAGCAGGATGCAGCTGAATACCAGTATTTTACATGAAGCGACTGATCTGATCTCCACAGCCATTAAATAACACCAACAGCATATAGGTACATTCAGCATGATCTAGTGTTTGTAGCAAAGGGTATAAGACCGGCAAGGTATCGGTGATAGCTTTGTGGCACAAGTTCATTGGCGGCGTAACCTCTTTACAACAGGAAGGCTGGTTGGCTTTGATCATCGTCTTCTTTCAAAAGAGTAAGCCTCGTACAAATACTCCTAGCACCCTTGTCGTGACGTCGTTGACAAATTTTGTAAAGACAACCGCCATTTTTGAACATTTGGACTAAACAAGTATTGGCATCAAAGTAAGTTTCTTCATTCTCAAACAAAATATCGTTGGCTCACTTTTACAAGGTTCTATGTATTCTATGTTCTAGGTACACTTTTGCAAAAGCGAACCAATAAGGACTAAAATTGTAACATAGAACCTTGTAATAGTTATATAAGCCCACAGACTTAAATATTAATAACATGTATATAAAAAAACCGGCCAAGTTCGAGTCGGACTCGCGCACGAAGGATTCCGTACCTCCGTATCTATAAAAACGGCAAAAAAATCACGTTTGTTGTATGGGAGCCCCTCTTCAATATTTGTTTTATTTTAATTTAATTATTTATTTTTAAAGTGAATATATAACGTTAAAGCCCTCAACATGCTCCTAGGCACATGTGAGGGGTACGCAGTGTCACATGGCCTCAGGTACAGCTCCAAAAAATGTGAACTACTTGTGTTTAAGTCGGGCAATAAAACTCCCACTACCATTCCACCTGTCAGAATTGGAGGAAATCCGGTAAGTAGGGTCACCAATTTCAAGTACCTGGGGCACTGGGTCACTGAGGACCTCTTCGATGATTTAGATATTGAGAGGGAACGTAGGGCATTGGCAGTGAGGTGCAATATGTTGGCGCGCAGGTTTGCAAGGTGCACAAGAAATGTTAAAATTACTCTGTTTAAGGCGTACTGCCAGACATTGTACACCTGCAGCCTGTGGGTCCGCTATACGCAGAGGGCTTTCAATGCCCTGCGGATTCTCTACAGTAATGGGTTTAGAATGCTGATGGGGTTGTCGCGACACTTTAGTGCATCGGGGATGTTTGCGGAGGCCAACACCGATTGCTTTAGAGCAATAGTGCGCAAGAGAGTGGCCTCCTTGATGCGTCGTGTGCGGGGCAGCTCCAATGGTCTTCTAAACTTGTCCGCATTTAACATCTCTTGCAGGACGGCTAAGTTCAGCAGCATATGCGGTGACAAAAATCCGTCAATTCACTGATGTAGACACCGCAAGGCTGGTCTATTTCAGTTACTTTCATAGTATTATGTCTTACGGTATTTTACTATGGGGACGGGCTGCAGACATAGAGTCTATTTTTATTCTGCAGAAAAGAGCCATCAGAGCAATATATAGCCTCCGCAGGCGCGATTCTCTAAGGGAACTGTTTAAAGATATTAACATCATGACGGTACCTCGTCAATATATCTACGAAAACATCATGTACGTAAGGAAAAATCTAAATCTTTTCGGTAAAAGAGGTGAAGGACACAATTATAGGACTAGAAATAGGGACCAATTAGTTCAACCAGGTTTCAGACTGGCTAAAGTAGAGTCATCCTTCATGGGGTACTGTTTAAAATGTTATAATAAAATACATCCCCACATACTCCAGCTGAATGAAACGAAATTTAAATCTTGTATAAAACGCACACTATGCCGCCAGGCATATTATAAGTTGGGGGATTACATCGCTGACAAAAATGCTTGGCTGAATGCTTGTCCTGCTCCACAGGGACGCATTAATTAATTGATTAGCATTCGGATATATTGTTGGAGCTGCTGAAGATTAAGATTTTATTTATTTATTTATTTACATAACACAACTAAATGATGATGAGAGAAAACTTTCTTTGCATTGTTTAAATTCAATCTCTTAGTATTATATAATTGCATAGCACAGGTGTGAGCACTATGTAGCTACTTTTAAGCTACCTTTTACTGGGTACGTCTTTCACTGACTTGAGTGTGCCCTGGCGGTTGAGAGTATGTCATGCTCACTCAAATGTCTCGCTGGTGGTGGCGTGTGTGTTGGATCATTAAGTTCCCTTCAAAATGGTTGAGCTAATTGGTGCTGATCCATGCGTTATGATCGTGAACGGGCGCCGTCAGTTGGGACTGGTCGTCTCTTAGCTGCCATGGCTTATTTCTAATTTTAATATTTAATTTAGTTGTTTTAGTTTTTATCTTTTTATTACGGACGCTTTTTAACGTGCACATCTTTCTACATTTTTCTCACATGTATATTTTCAACATGAACGATGTAAACCAATATTTTGTAAAAATATTATGATTTAAAAGAGTGACCGTGGAGTTTCTTGCCCGTTCTTCTCCATAGGGATCTACTACGCTTTGGAATGGGCAACTAGATTCACCTTTCTGACTGACCGACCCATTGACAATTCAGAAGTGCCTGTAATTGGTTTATTTGAAATAAATGCTTTGAGTTTGAGTTTGAAACACCATAACAGAAAGGGTTGAGTGCCCTATTGTGGGGCACTGGAATAAGGTGCACAGTTCTGGTGGTGTCCTTTTTAATGTAAGTTAATTATTTAAAGTGTATTAAGTAGGTTTTAAGTTACTAACATAGTTTTAAGCTTTACTGTTTTTTATGGAACTTTGTTCTGAAAAAAAAGTATAAATAAAATAAAAAATAAATGACTAAATATTCTGTGTAGGTACCTATATTTCAAGCGTCTACCTGTAGCCGTTATCAATATTGAGCAAAAACGAGCAAAAAATCACGTTTGTTGTACGGGAGCCCCCTTAAATATTCATTTTATTCTGTTTTTTAGTATTTGTTGTTAAGCGGCAACAGAAATAGGTACATCACATGTGAAAATTTCAACTTACTAACTATCACGGTACATGAGATACAGCCTGGTGACAGACGTACGGACAGCGGAGTCTTAGTAATAGGGTCCAAATTTACCCTTTGGGTACGGAACCCTAAAAAGAAGAAAAGGAATAATAGAGCATCAAACAATTCGTCAACAGGAAAAGTGCCCAAAAGACTGGCTATAATTATTGGAAATAGTTACCAAATCTTTTTATTAGGTACCATAAAAAATACCAACTCATTATTGTTAGTAGGAAAAAACGAAAGTAGAAATTACACTAATATTATAAAGGCGAAAGTTTGTGAGTGTGTGTGTATGCATGTATGTTTGTTACTACTTAACACTCAAACGGCTGGACTGATTTGGATGAAATTTGATATGTAGACAGCTTATACCCTGGATTAATAAATAGGCGACTTTTTATCCCCGTCTACGTGGATGAAACCGCGGGGCGCAGCTAGTGAAAAATAAATAAAGAAATTAATAATAAAGTCTTGCTAATAAAAAAAAATCGAGTTACAGCAAAACACGTTGCAATAACGTTACGTTTTTTTTATAAAATGTTGAAACTAGACTTGCAAAATACACGAGTTTTCGTCGAAAAATCCAAACTATTCACTGTGAATACCGTACACCGATGATAAGTGTTATCGGTACACATTCACAATGGACTTGTACAACCGCTATCGAACGCTCGATTGATTCCTCAGATTTATATATATTACACAGCTTTTGTACACAACTATACTTTTGCCTTTTGTAATGGTATATCATTATTTTTGTATGTCAGTGTGTTGACCGTTTAAATCTGATATGTTTGGCGGTGGTTTTATATTTTTATATGGCTTCTGTTCGGATTATTTTGATAAGGGTGTTTTACTTGATACCATCCTGTAGCTGGGTCAAACTCTATATTCTTTCATTGCGGTGAAGGGGGGGGGGGGAGTTAAACCCCCCAAACCTCCTCTACTCCTCCCTGCCTAAGGCTTTGCTGTAGCTGTCTTATTGCAAGTATAAGGCCTATTTTCATATGATGAAGGAACGAGTATTCTAGTAAAGATTTCTCGCTGGGAACGTTTACTGAAATTAGCCTGTATTGATCCCACTATAGAGTAAATACATCAATATTTGTTCGTTCGCGGGGCTTTGTGATGTTGTGTGACAGTACCTGTTAGTAGTGGTGCTGCAGGAACCGGGTTTGTTTCAACGAAAACACAGACGAACTTTTAAAACACGTTTATTTAGTTTTGAAAAAATAGCAAGATGGCCGCGTGCGCAAAATTACAAATTCGGGCGTGCGCATTGATTCACGTTCGGTGGCAGACTGGCGGGGGTCCACAATGTGACAAGCATGTCAGTGTGTCCCAGCTCTTAGCTTTCTATTAGTGATGCTACTTACTAACTAAATACATAACTACTTTTATTTTTAAGATATATTGAGCGCGTCGCTAACAGTACCTATCTACATAAAAACTGCATGGTCTTGTGACAGTCAGAACCTGCCGCCAGAGTGCCGACTATTTGAGCTGTTTTGTGTTCGTGATTATTTTGTAGATCTATTTTGTTTTATTTTTCTGTTTGTATTCGGGAGGAGCTCGTGGCTAAGTAATAACAGTTAAGTTACGCTTGCCGGGTTTGGTCTGTGGATGGCTGACCATCTTTACATACTGAGACTCCTCTCCGTGCTTCGGAAAGCACGTTAAGTCGTTGGTCCCGGCTGTCATTCGTGGATCTTTGCCAGTCGTTACGGGTCGTCAGAAGCCCGAAAGTCTGACAAGCAGTCTTACCAAGGGGTATCGTATTACCCAGTAATTGGGTTGTGGAGGTCAGATAGGCAATCGCTCTATTTAAAATACTGGTATTCAGCGCATCCGGCTATACTGGAAGCCGACCCCAACATAGTTGGGAAAAAGCTAGGCAGATGCTATGGATTTTTCTATTTGTATTACTCGAGTTAATTATCTTTTAGGGTTCCGTACCCAAAGGGTTCAAACGGAGCCCTATTGCTGTCTCACGTGTCCATCTGTCCGTCGTATGTCAAACAGGTTTTACAGCTGAAAGGTTGAAGCTACAGTCTTCAAATTTTCACGATATAAGTATATTACCCAAAGGCTTAAAAATTGTCACAAAATATTTTTAAATGTTTGTAAGGGGGGGGAAGGCTCTCATGCAGCAAGAGGAGCGCGTGAAAAAAAAATTTGATTTACTCCATCGAGTGGGGATCGTTGTTTAGAGCTCGTTAAATAAATAAATAATTTACTAACAAAAACCAATAATATGGATAAAACAGATTTGGTACAAAACAAAAAACCGGCCAAGTGCGTCTCGGACCACGCATAATGAAGAGTTCCGTAGTTGAAAAGAATTTATCCCAAACACAAACTTAACATTGTAATCCCACTTTTTTATGTGATAAAATTAAAAATTAACAATTTTCGTACTTTTTCCTTTTCTTGCCAAATTTCATTGTTATAGATCAACGGGAAGTACTCTATAGGTTTTGATTTACTTGCGAGTATCAAAATATGTCACATACATGGCCATATTTTATTATTGTGTTAAGGTAGAAGCTTGATGTGTTTAGAACTCCAAGGGATCATAGACTTACGTATTTGATATTAATTTCAATTTGATACCTCCACGCGTTTGTGAGAAAAAAGGTCTTGACAGACTGACAGATAGACAAACGGACAACGAAGTGATCCTATAAGGGTTCCGTTTTTTCCTTTTGAGGTACGGAACCATAAAAATGCTAAATGTGCGAAGTCCGTCACGCACTTGGCCAGTTTTTGTATGCACGTGTTTCTCTTACAAATAAACTTATTTTCCTTTTCTTTCTTTCAAACATAAATATCATCATTATAGCCACCCCTAGGAATTCCCTCATTCATTCGTGTTTGCAAACATGTCAGGTTAGTTAATATTCTAAACACAATTTCACGCTACAAAAACGTGCAAAAAATCCGAACACACCAACTATTAGTGTAACATTTTTAACAATGTAAACACTGGGGCTGTTTACTTTGCGATTGAAACGTATAGTCCCCGATGTAATCGCCTAATGGAGTCTCCTCGTCCGAGCGGGCTCACTTTCCACACTAAACAGATTGGGACAGAAGGTCTATTTAGCGGAGTCATATTTACACACCAAACGTGTAACTAAATTCATCTGCCTAGCCTTTTCCCAACTATGTTGGGCTCAGCTTCCAGTCTAACTAGATGCAGGTGAATTTTAAACGGAGTGACAGCCTACCTGATCTCCACAACCCAGTTACTGGGTAATACGAGCTCTCGTCGTAAGACTCGTTGTCAGACTTGAGGGCTTCTGACGACCCGTAATGACTGTCAAAGATCCAAGTATGATAGCCGGGACGAACGGCTTAACGTGCTTTCCGAGGCACCAAGGGGTCTTGGTATGTGAATATGGTCAACCATCCACGGACCGACCGCGGCAAGCGTAGCTTAACCTGATCGATTGACCAGTGCGGCTTTTATTACTTAACCACGAGCCCCTGTGTAACTGAATTAATACACATTTTGAAAGCAGTTTGTTCAGAACCGTTTACTGAATTAATTTCTGTCATTTTTTGCGTAATCAAGAAATCAAAAAGGTCAGCTCTGCAGTTGTGATTGCGACCACTTGACCAGTGAGGCAGTCAACTTTTACTAAGTTATTGATGACAGATGGCCTCAATGGGGTTTCGTTAAAATAGTTAAACAGGGTTATTGGTAATATGTCGGCAATCCATTAAGGTGTTGTAGGAGAGGTCATTTGCAACCACATGACACCTTATGACTCCTAAGAAAATGTCAACTATTTTCGACTTTTTTTTTTAATTTACAAAGTTGTATAGGTAGGTTCCGCAAATATCTTCAAAAAAATATGAAATGTCAAATTACTCGAAAATGTTAGACATTTATATCGGGGTCACAAGGGGTTATTTGATAACAAATGACCTCTCCTCGTTAATGGGTTGCAAATATCCAATATACCAGTATATATACAAAACAAGTACATATAAAATAAAAGGTATCATTTTGTAAAAGGGCGGAGACCTGGTGTCCTGAAATACAGGCCTAAAGCTTAATTTAGGTACCAGTCTCCCACAATAATCAAATGTTGCATTCATGTTGAATTGTGTATTCTATAATATTGTGGTGAGAAAATTAAAATCTTATCTTATTTATTTATTTACTTAAATCTTACCTACATCTACCATTACAGATCTGCGATCCAATGCGATAGAGTGGCCGACATGCTAAATCCTTAATCTACATCCTATAAAATTACATACTACTACTACACATTACATACTACTACTATTACTATGTATTACATATTATCTTATATATGCCTCACTAGCCGAGGCTTGATAGTTTAAAGTAAGTTAATCTCAGACGGATGCTGAAGATTTGTGAGAGGTACGCCACGTCTCATGGTTTAGTGTACAATGTGCGCAAGAGTGAACTTGTGGTGTTTAGGGTAGGTACTAAAAAGCCTAAGACAGTTCCTCCGGTATGCCTTTATGGTGTACCACTAAATAGAGTGTCGCATTTTAAGTACCTTGGCCACATTGTGAATGAGGACTTGAATGATGACAGTGATATAGAAAGGGAGCGAAGAGCGTTGTCGATCCGATGTAATATGCTGGCCCGCAGGTTTGCACGATGTAGTAAAGAAGTGAAACTCACTCTTTTCAAGGCGTTTTGCCAGTCTTTCTACACGTGCAGTCTGTGGGTTAGACATACGCAGAGGGCCTACAACGTTCTTCGCGTACAGTATAATGACGCCTTTAGGGTGCTGTTGGGGCTCCCGCGTTTCTGTAGTGCATCGGGCATGTTTGCTGAAGCAGATATAGATAGCTTTCAAGCTATCTTGCGAAAAAGAACAGCATCCCTGATGCGAAGGATTCGGGGGAGCACCAACAGCATTTTAAGGGTGATAGTGAATAAGCCTGATTGCCCGTTCCTGGGGCACTGGACCCGTATGCACTGCTGCAGGTCTGGTGCCGCGGGAAGCGGACATAGTTATAGGTTTTTAAATTAATTGTAGTTATGTTTTGTTTTATTTTATTTTATTTTAATGAGGTTTGTTACTAACATAGTTTTATAAGTGTTACTAACAACAATATGAATCTTGTGTTCGATTTAAATAAATAATAATAATAATAATCGCGTGTTGTGTGCCTTCTATCCATTCCTCTGTAATGCATCAGGTATAAATGAATGCCGGTTACATAAAGAGCCCATGCTTTCATTTCTAAAGCGTGGCGAATGTTGTAAGTTCTGATTTGTTTTATGTCGAAAATGTTTGAAGTAAGTGTCCTTTTCAGAGATACTTGTATAAATTGGAATAAGGGCTTATTAATAATTATAAATAAATAAATGAAATATGAATGAACGTAAATGGTGTGTAAAGGTATGGTAATATTGTTGGTTTGTCACTGTTATAATTAAAAGTGGTATAGTATTTGAAGTAGAGGATTTGATACAGTATTGACACTTCAATCTATCTATCTATAAAAATAAAAAGAGAAGTCCTGACTGACTGACAGACTCATCAACGCCCACCCCAAACCCTTAGACCTAGAAATCTGAAAATTTGCACAGGGGGTTCCTTTCATAATGTAGACAAGGAACAAGGAAGGATTTCCTGGTAGTACGTTCCTGCGGAATATTTTCCGCGAAGCCGCGCGGTAAGTGTTAGTATTTTATAAATTCTAAATTTGGCTCCACTCGTCACAAAAAAGTAAATCTGAAAAATTTGAAATAATTGCCTATAATATTATTTTCAGGTAGCTCCGGAGATTTTTAAACGGAAAAAATTTCCTCGTTATATTTTACATGAGAATATAAACTCGAACTTCGCATGGAACAGTACTTAAACAATGTTTTGCTTTAATTGCGTTAACTGTATATTATTTTCGTAGCCCGATACCTTTTAATTACATTTCTTTCAAAGCAAGCTTTTTCTTTTGAAACAACTTTTACATTAAAGAAAATTCTCTCTTTGAAAATAACACAATAAAGTGCATGTGCTACACATAAATCACGTAGCGCTTCGTAGTACGTGCTACGACGTAGCGGCGTAGCGCGTAGCACGATACAAAATGGAGTAATGGGGTTAAACGTGGAAGGTACGAATGTGTTAAGATGAAAGAGGTACAAACACTTGGCGAGACTTCAAGGGGTGAAATTATTAAAGTACCTACTTAATTCCCTGTCTTGTTACCGTTGGATTTCAATTTAGAATTACACGTTTGAATTTTGCTTTGTTAATCCTTATTCTGTTTTAGATAAGCGTGTTTTGGAATATGCTAAGTAGAACATGTTTGATATTAAATTGTTTTGGTGAATGAGTTATTTTTAGAAAATTCTAGTTTCGAGGTATTAGTATTCCTAGGCTTTTTCGAACTATGTTGGAGTCGGCTTCCAGTGTTACCGGATGCAGCTGAATACCAATATTTTACATGGAACGCCTGCCTATCTGACCTCCACAACCCAGTTACTGGGTAATACGATACCCTTTGGTAAGACTGGTTGTCAGACTGTTGGGCTTCTGACGATAAGTAACAACTATCAAAGCCCCACGAATGACAGCCGGTACCAACGGTTTAACGTGCTTTCCGAGGCACGGAATCTCAATATGTACAGATGGTCACCCATCCACGGACCAACCTTCGCAAGCTGCGGCTCCCTCGCTTAGATATTAACCTAACATTAATAATTGTTAAAATTTCCCAATTTAATCTAATATCTGTGGCTTTAAGTTGCTACGGAGAATCACTGACTCCTAAGTCACAGGAACTTACACCTAGTTTAGGAGTCAGAGTATTTAAATATTGACCTTTGTAATAAGCCATAATAAGTGTTAGTCGTAAGTTTATTTTTATGGGATTTTTTTTTAAATAAAGAAAAAAAAAGAATTATTCAAGATACAAAAAAAAACCTTTGGGAACGAAATCTTCCTCGTTCTATAAAAATACTCGGTAATTAATATTACTTTTAAATGCCAAGATTGAAATAGTCTTATAAGCTATGAATCGCATTGCTTTGAGGACACAAGATGAGTAACTATCGTGTCAGTTATTATTTCTTGACATAATAAAACTATCCTGCCATTGTCTCAATGCAGTGCAAAGGTCGCTTCTCATACTTTGTCTAATTGCGTAACACAGTATCAATCGGAATCTGAATCAATTTGAAGCAAATTGTTAATCCATTGCTTCATACGTTCGAAAAAATGGTCTGCTCAACAACGTAAATAACGCAATGAATGTTGTTGAACTGTCAAAATGAAACCGATTCCGATCGATAGATTGTTACGCAATTAGGGTTTTCAATTTGGTTTCATCACGATGTTTTTTTTTTTACTGATATCAGAGATGTTTTTGATATCCTATCCGAACTAATATTATAAATGCAAATGTGAGTTTGTTTGCTACGCTTTCACGCTAAAACAGCTAAACGGATTTTGATGAAAATTGGCACATGGACAGACCATAACCTAGGAAAGGACATGGCTACTTTTCAACCTGGATCGTAGACCGAAGTCACGGGTAACAGCTAGTAAAAAAAAAGTACTAAGCTGTTATTCTAAAGCCTTATAAGTATGTAGCCTGTGACAGCCCCAGAGAGTGGACAGTGGCTGTTTCAACAGACTACCGAGACGTGATTGAAACAAATGAGCACGCTGGACAAATTCATCGCTCACCATTTTGCCTCTTTACACTGTTAGTTCACCGCACAACGACAACGGGATGTCAACAAGAAACGAGTTTATTCGAACCGGAGGCGACGTCCCAGTGACGGCGTGCGGTGGACACGTGGCCATAGTAAATGTATGCATCGCCACTTCGGCACCGTCATCTCATTTTCGTCGACGTTCCGCTGACGTGGCAGTGGACAAACGGTCTTACTGCGATGTCCAAGGTCATTTATTCTGTTACAAACATATCTAACAGCAGTAACACGTTGTACAAAAGAAATGTTTGTGTCACGCTTACCCGCAATTACCAGCACGTCAATAAGGGCGAGTATGGCTAAGCTGACGAGGCTGACGGGCTCGTCCCAGCGGACGTCTTCGAGCAGCGCTTGACACGCTGTTTCGTTCAATGAGCGCATATTACGCGCGTCGCACCGCGCGCGCGAATCGCCGCGCGGCGCATCGCCCGCACGCCGTCAGGTTGTCACTGGCATAGTGCTTGGCTCTGTAACAAGGAGAACATAGGGTTAGCTGGTAGAAACATATATAATGGTCCCATGAGGGTAGGTAGAAAAATCAGAACGCCACCTGCTACGATCCTTACAATTACATATTTATTTTGCTTCCTTGGTAAAAAATGTGTTACGTACGCCTTACGTACGTCAATCTATATAAATAAAAAGAGAAGTCCTGACTGATTGACTGAGTCATCAACACCCAGCCCAAGCCCTTGGACCTAGAAAGCTAAAATTTTCCTTTATAATGCAGACAAGGAATAAGGAACGAATTCCCGGTAGTACGTTCCCATGGGACATTTTCCGACATATACGCGGGCGAAGCCGCTGGAAAAAGCTAGTTCTGCATAAAAGTGTTAAATAAAATAGGTTTTTTAGATCAGAACCCATTTCCTTCGGCAGTGTTTAACCGACTTCAAAAAGGAGGAGGTTCTCAATTCGTCGGAACCTTTTTGAGTTAGCTTCAATAATACGTATTTTTTCCCCACTTTTATATGGATGATGTTCTAGTTTGTTTTGCAGGTAGTGGTATTAGAATTTGTGTGGGGTAGGTACCACAACTAAAAAGTGAAAAATAAAAACATTTTTACAAAAAAATACAACCGACTTCCAAAAACAACACTACAAAGTGAAAAATAACTTTAATTTCGGAAGTCGGTGGCAAAAAACGAAAATACATTTAACTAGGCACCGACTTCCGAAATTAAAGTTATTTTTCACTTTTTAGTGACGTTTTTGGAAGTCGGTTATATTTTTTTAAGAAACATGTTTAAGGGTTTTCAAAACTGTCAGTAAGCAGTTCTAGGGCCTAGTCCTAGACAAAGTGACATTCTGTCAGCGAAAATGACTCTGAAAAAGTCAAAAATGTAAGTATGGGACTGACATAAGCTACCAAAAAGCCACTTGTCTAGGCTCAAGGCTCCCACAGACAGATGCGATGCGACTCAATCAACTCAGCCTATCGCAGTCCACTGCTGGACATAGGCCTCCCCCAGGCTGCGCCACAACACCCTGTTCTCCGCCTTCCGCATCCAGTCTTTCCCAGCCACTTTCTTCAGGTCTTCGGTCCATCTAGCTGGGGTCGTCTCACACAACGCTTACTGATACGCGGTCTCCACTTCAGAACTTATCTGCTCCACTAGCCTCGACGTCCTCGTCCTTCGATAAACATGGCTAGACCACTGCCACTTCAGTTTGCTTACTCTGCAAGCTATGTCGGTTACTCCGGTTCTTTTTCGGATAACTTCATTCCTGGTTTTATCCTTCAAAGAAACTCCGAGCATAACTCGCTCCGTAGTGCGCTGAGCGACCTTGAATTTGTGGACCAGCCCGACTGTCAGTGTCCACGTTTCAGCACCGACGCGACTGCCGTAGAACAATTTCCATAAAGTTTTCTAAAAAATTGTTCCACCAGAGTCGCGCCGTGCCGTTGCGTCGCTCCTGTCTGTGGGAACCTTTAATGTTTGAAATTATTGATAGCATTGACTTGACCTTTACACTGGAATCATTATTTTCTTCAGCGTTGCAACAAGCGCTAGAGTAACACCTCAATAATCCCTAAATTCTTCTGATAAAGTTAGGGATTTTTGATAAATACGCAACAGAGTCTCACAGTTTGAATTAGGGACCCACGCTTCTGTAAACACTGCCTGAATTAGGAACCCAAACTCCCACGCCCGTCTGCCGATCAGTTAGATGGATTAGCTGAAGCAGAAGTATACATAATCATGAACACATTAGAGGTGCGAATAAATAAGCTCTTTACATTCGGGCTTCTGGGTACTACAATTTATTAAATTAAACCTGTTCATTTGTTTTGAAAATGTTTGAATCCACTTTGAGGGACAATAAACGCCCATCGGCGTTATATCAATGGAAATTATGTTGTTTCTCGTGTGAGTGTCCTCTTTAAATTTTATGTTCCGGCGAAACCGTCGCTTAATTTATAAGTAATTAGTTATTATATTTCATTCATAGAGTGTCTTGTCTTTTGAGGTAAAATAAAGTATCTTAAGAGCATTGATCGCGCGCGTGCTTGCAACGTCGCACTTCTAGAGGTTTTTCGTGATTATTTCATTAAATTTAAATCAAAGAACAATTTCCTCTGACAAATTCTTAGATCATTGATTCATCATCATTTATTATATTCATTATCATTATTCATCGGCGTTTCCGCGGCCAGCTACGCGACACCTCGCAGCGTAACACGACGCCGTCACTTCATGTGCAGTAGTTTTTAAGTTTGTTAAATGTTTTTATATGTATTAGTTTATAATTTTGTACCAATCATTTGTGTATTTTATCTATGGGCCCTAGTAGCCTGAAAATAAAGGAATTATTATTATTATTATTATTATTATTATTTATAGGTATTTATGTATATTTGACAGTTATTTTGGTAATTACTCTTAGCAGACAGAAAATAATTGAAAATATATAATTTTTTGTCTGGTTTCTGAGGTTAAATAGCTATTAATTTGACAATGGACAACTGTGATTATTTCAGACAAGTTCTTCCTTAAAAAAGTGTTTATAGTCTGATTGTGAATTGTCAAGACCTTGAATCTAGAACAATATCAAATAGATACATTCCGATAAAGATACCTCCTCGGATCATAGCCCTTTTCGTAAGTATGTTGGGTTGGCTTCCAGTCTAACAAGATGCAGCTGAATACCAGTATTTTACATCGACTGCCTAAGAAAGAAATAAGAAAGGAAAGAAACCTCCTCACCTGTGCCTATTTGAAATAAATGATTTGACTTTGACTTCAATCACGAAACTACTACCTAAATAAAGACAGATTTGAAAAAAAAAAACCTACAAATTCCCAACATTGAAAAGAGTGGGTTTGATTTTGAAACGTACATGTCGCCCCGAAGCGACGGATGACTGTGTAACGTTGCATGCCAGTATATCTAGATCACAGAGTACGTCGGCTTTATCAGCGTATTTGTTAGGTAAGTCTGCTGGGCTATTTTTAGATGCTGGTATCATAATAATAGAATGTACTATGAATTTTTAATACAGACGATGAAAGCCTTTTGTAGAAATTAAAACGAATATCAACTATGTATTTACAATACATGTATTATTATCAGATTTTTTTTTTTACCAAGAGTATTCCCCTGAACATAACACTCGCCCAACATGAACAAGTCAGTCGAAGTAGCACACGGCCAGATAGCTTGCTAGTTTTACCCAAAACTAGAACTATGGCAAAAAAACGCTTACTTTTGATAGAGCACTCATGTTTTTAGGGTTCCGTACCTCAAAAGGAAAAAACAGAAACCCTTATAGGATCACTCGTGTGTCTCTCTGTCTGTCTGTCCGTCTGTCAGAGCCAATTTGCTCCGAATCTAAAGGACCAATTAAGTTGAAATTGGATACACATATGAATTTCTGTGACCCAAACACAGATGGATAAAGTAAATAAATGAATTTTGAATATGAGGGTGACTTTTGGGGGGCGAATAAGAAAGTTAAAAAAATAAAAGTTTTGCAAACTATACCGTGTGACATATCAAATGAATAGATTTTTTTGTTACTATAAAATTAATTGTTTTAAAGTTATTTAAGAAAATAGACGAAAATTTACCATTTAAAACCCCCCTTATCTCCGAAACTACCGAGCCTAAAATTTTGAAAAAATACAAAAATAGATCTTTTTTACCTGTAGATTACAGAAAAACCTATAACAAGTCTGTGGTCTTAAAATAACATGGTAAATCTCTCAATATTGTGAGCACAAACTTATATTTACAGTTGGAATGTATGGGAGACCATGTTTTTCAACTACAATATTAAGTTTGTTCTTTGGATAAATTCATCCCAACTACGGAACCCTTCATTGTGCGTGGTTCAAAACGCACTTGGCTGGTTTTTTATAACTTTTTTTTTGGATTACCCTCTAGTATAAGAATTCTACACTCTTTCAATGCTTTCAAAATAGACTCAACTTAGTCAGCACATAATTGCGGATCGATCACTTCTGGAAAAACTAAGGCATTAGATGGGTATCTAGTTTGTAAGTGATGACGACGATCTCTGTGTAATTAATGTACCTATGTTCTGATATTGTTCTCACGTAAGTGAGATAATATGTCTTTATTGAAAATAAAGTTTCTTTAAACCTAAACCTATATCACGAGATAGTTGGGGTAGTAGGCGAACGAATGTGTTCTCGAGACCCCAGTCACACGTGAAAACCAAAAATATTTCTCGTTAAGGTGAGTAGTGCTTCCAACTAGCGCCACCATTGAAGTCTTGACAGTTAACGGCAGAAAGGGCTGTTTTTGGCTAAGGCTAAGGCTAAACCTAAGAGGATTAGTGTTGATTTTTTTGATAAAAAAATTTCTACCTCATCTGACTACAAATGTGAGCATAGGAAATTTCAAAATGTTCCATATCTCCAGACTTATGATTTTACAATTTAAAATACAATTATCATTATAAGAACAAAAAGTTTTTAGAGGACCAAATAAATATTTCCCTATTTTTATTAAAAAAAAAAAAAAAAACTGTATTTTAGAGTTAAACATTCAGACCTACCAAATCAAATACCAACGTGATCATTGATACACTCTCTTTAAATAAAGTGGATTGCCATTTCCCAAAATTGTCAAGCACCATGTCTCACAGAAACTCATTAATATTAATCCTCGTACACACTCCGTTAGGCTGCCTTTCCACTAGTGAAGAGCAAAGTAGCTACAAAACCATAAGGACATGAGAAACAAGGTGGAAAGCTCCTCGTCCTCATCCCTTGAAAACGGAGGATCCTTCGACCAGACAGGTGTTGTGTTTGGTGGGCCACTGACCGACGGTTGTTGTCACGGGTTCCTGTATATGTACTCGTACATTAATCGCGCGTATAACTCTGCTTGCGTGATGTAGAATTTGCATGACGTCAGGGGTGGTGCCGTAGATGCTGCCGTAGATGCTGCCACAAAACTATGTGTCTATTTCCACTAGAGATAAGTGGTGTAATGGGGCGGGTAAGATGTGCTATAAAAATGCGTTTTGCACGAATGTAACAAATTCAGCTTCAGTTCATAATTTTTCCGCCAGGGCTACGCCAAGCTACACTATGACCATCACACGATCCTACTGGATATCATACACAATACCTACACATATTTCGCTGTAGTGATGCAAATCTTTGGTGGAAAGACAGCCTTAAGATTCTCCATATTTATACACTACGTGCCTACTTCAAAGGCCTATAATTGTGTGGGATAGAGGTTCTCAATTAAACTAAACATACTAACACAGATTAACAAATAGGAATTCGAAATACATTATAGACACAAGATTGGGTGTGGTACAAGGCACGATAATTATTCTTAAGTAATATATTAAGGGTCGACTTTTAATTCAGGATAAGAAACATTATAAATTAATTATGAAGTCTTTGTCTAACGTAAAACTGTTGATGAATTAAGAACTAAGCTAGAATAGAAATTTTCTTATTGAGGATATTCTATTTTCCCGAAAATCATTACAAGAACACATTTATAACGAGATTTTGTTAATACGGTTGCCTGCATAGCTCCTTCGAAGATAAAAGTTTGATTTCGTTGCCTAAATAATTGAGCAAAACCAACCACTCACGAGCAAGAAAACTGAAAAACTTGTTGGAACAAATCTAGAAAATTTTTGTGACTAAACTGTTGGTATGGCAAATGGCATAGGCATCATTTACATCATCACTGTACAAAGAATAAAAGTTAAAATGCAGGTGTAAACGCAGACAACGAACAACTTACCAACCCTCTCGACTCCAACCCATCGAGGTCTAGGTTACATATTCTTGCACCAAGCCCTGGCGGGTCAAGTGAGCCGTTCACTAATTAACCCCCCACGTTCGTGGGCTTTTGTTTGACTTTCTAATCACTCCACAGAAACTATGTTTCTGGTCTGACTATCGCTTTGTATTAACCCGCCTAATTGTAGGGTTAACATTTAAATTGAGTTTACAAATATTTTGATTAACGATAAGGTTTGGGTGTCCATTTGTTTGATTGTGTTTTGTTTTATTATTAAGTCATTGTCGTGAATCTTATGTACAACACCACTCACGTACAAGTTGTAATATTTATTTAACAAGTTTTTTAAGACTTGTCAAAAAGATGTCATGTGTATTGATGTTGTTTCAGACATATATTCTGCCCAGCCTTTCCCAACTATGTTGGGACCGGATGCATCTGAATACCAGTATTTTACTTGGAGCGACTGCCTATCTGACCTCCACAACCCAGTTATTGGTTAATTCGATACCCCTTCGTAAGACTGGTTGTCAGAATTTCAGGCTTCTGACGACCCGTAACGACTATCAAAGGTCCAAGAATGACAGGCTGGCTTTCCGAGGCACGGAGAGGTCTTGGTATGTAAAGATGGTCACCCATACACGGACCAAACGCGGCAAGCGTAGCTAACTGGATCGATCGACGCCTGCGGGGTTAACAACAGTAAAATAGTGAAAGCATACCTACAGACGCTATTTATCTTTTGTATAAGTAGTGGACTATCATATTGCGACTAATATTTGGAGTATTTCTATACTCCCTTCCCCAGAAAATCCAGTCAGGGATTGAATTCAAAAAACATATACAGGGTTACTGGTTATTGACTAATATCCTCTTACAGGTCACTGTACTCATCATTATGAACAACTTTACTATGTGACCAAACCTGAAATTGCGAAAAAATCAGCTGCTCCCTACATATTCACGAGTTTGATGTAGATAAGTATCATAAATATACTAAACAGCTGATTTTTTTTTCACGATTTCCAGTTTGGTCCCATAGTAAAAGTCGTACATAATGATGAGTACAGTGACCTCTTAAGAGGATATTGATCAATAACCAATAACCCTGTATATAAGTGCATTTTTACATAATTTTGAAGACATACTCTACCTTCAATAGACATCCGACAGTCACAAAACTATTCTAGACGATACTCGTATCACCTAAAATATCTAGAGTAGCTTTGTTACCTATAGAACCTGATATCATTCATGACTACGTTTATACTATTGGTTTACTGGCCCGGCAACTGATGCGTGTGCAGGTGACGTGGAGATACTCTCAGTCACCGCCCTCGCATCACAGTCGGTCCATTACACATATTGTGGTCACAACAGACGTCACTATCGAAACGCTCTGTGACCACATACGATAGAGGTTTGATGATAATCTGAATTTAGAAGATATTTTGAACTTTAAAGGGCTCCTTATCCAATTATTAATCGACGGAGTTTTATTGAGTCATGTAGTTCTAGTTCTCTAGTTCTAGTTAGAGGGTATGGTTTCCGCACTTAGTCCTTCGTATGGACCAATGGACCATTGTGCGTGGCCAGTGGCGTGCACAGAGATTTCAGACAGGGTATGCACGTCTAAAATAAAAATAAAAACTTTAACAAGCTGAAACTAGTACCTAAGTTTTTTTTTTCCCGACCGTTTGTTTCACCCGACCTCACCTACCATAACCCTAATCTTACACTGACTCTTACCGCACGGCGCCATTGGCTACGCATGATGTTTGTTTGCGACCACAACGAATATCTAAAATATTTTAATCTGAATATCCGATAAAGGTCCAAATATTATTTTTATCTTGATTTGTAAACAAAAAGCAAGGGATAAAATACAATGTGTTTGTGTTATACACAACATGTTTGCCAGTAGGTAATAATTAGGTATCACAAAACTTTTCTATGAATATAACGAGAGGCATTATCTTTTTTTTTGAGTTAAATAAAACCCGGGTTCACACCTTCCGTTTACAATGAATTTAACTTTTTCCTCAAAATATAACGTCGAAAAGCGGCAGATTTTAATTTATTTAACGCACTTCGGCAGCACAGGTCTCACAGGTATAATTTTCAATTTTTTACAAATGATTAAAATAATTACATAATAATATACAGTCAATCACTTGCGCCAAGAAAAACAATCAAATCAAAACAATATGGCGAAAAAACAAAAAAACATTGCAAGTTGAATAAAAGCGTGTAAAAACTTTACAATTACAAAATAATACGAACTAATCTTGGTCAATCCGACTAAAAAAGTCAACCCTCTGTAATCAACAACTAAGCGGTGCTTTTACGGCTTCTTAATTTGGACGGGTTGCAAAATAAGCTGTGCTTCCAGAACTTAAACACACGCATACATTTTCACGCACACAGTCACACTTTTGTTGTGTACTACACGGGTTGCGTTGTATGAAAAATAAGCACGGCGTTGTTCTGCTTATGCTCACCGGGAGTGCTGCCTGCGCGGTTGTCGCCGCTCGCTTCAAGAAATTAGTTTCAAATAAAAGTAATAGATGGCGCGTAAATCGCGTTATATACGGTGAGATAGCGAATAAGTTAGATTAATATAGTTATTACCATGATTTTTCTTGCGTTAAAGTTATTTATCATTTCGAGGGGCATGTATGTATGGGACTACAGGGTATGCAGAGCTTATTTGCATGTATGGAGTGCACGCCACTGTGCGTGGCCCATAGTGGCCATCGGGGGGGATTATTCCAACCAGTCCACCTCATTCCAGAAGTCGATCAACTCTCCAAGTCTGTTCAGAACATCTGTGAAAGATCTGGGTGTTCCAAGAGTTCCTGTTCTAATCTGGGTGACGCCTGTGCATTCAAAGAGCACATACGTTACGGTTTCCTCAGCCTCCAGGCAGGCCCTGCACAGACGACTGTCCGTTATTCCCATTTTGTGGAAGTGTTTGTTTAGTGAGCAGTGTCCTGTGATAGTCCCCGTCACCAGGCGCAAACCATGCCTGTCCAGGCGTAACAAACGTCTGGTTAGCTTGCCATCTTTAGATGGCATTGCCTCCCTAGACTGCCTGCATCGCGGTGTCGAGGACCACCAACTCTCCGCCTGTGTATGAGTGGACTCCTGTAGCCACCTGTGTAACTGGTTGAAGGGGATGGGTGCAATTGGTTCAGATCCACAGACTGACGTGCTAGATGCTCTTCTAGCTAATTCGTCAGCTACGTCGTTACCCAATTGAGTAATGTAGCTATCTATTAGGTTTAATTTTATAACGATTAACTTTTATCGATGTAAAAACCATACATAGATAAATATTATACCATACAGGGTGTATCAGATAGGTGTGGTAAAATTTAAGGGTGTGGTGCAGTCAGCAACAAAAGTCGATTAACACAATTGCAGTTTTTTTAATATTAATTATTAAGCAAAATATTTAATTCAAATCGGAACAGAAGTACTTAAAATTTTAAGAACTAACTTGAAAAAAAGCAGTTTATCGAATCATTTTGTGTTAATTTAGATGATGTCAAAAAGTAGCAGTGTTAAATGACTTCTGTTGCTGACCGTGCAGACCATCAAACTGAACAACTTTGTCCTTGGGACCAACATCGTAATCGAGAAAAAATATAAGCTGTCCCGCACAAAGCTTCAATACCTACTCGATCCAAATGTATGGGGCGGTTGATATTTTTTTTCTCGATTGCGATGTTGGTCCCATGCAGAACGTTGTTCAGCTTCATGGTCTGTACCACACCTTTCTGAAACACCCTGTACATACAGAGTGTAAGTGTAAACAGTGGTAATATTTTAAGAGGTCATTGTACTGATAATTATGAACAACTTTTACCAAACCTGAAATCGCGAAAAAAACATCAGCTGTTCAGTACATTTATGTTCGCATAATTCGTCAAAATGTAGGGAACAGCTGATTTTTATTTCGCGATTTCAGGTTTGGTCCTAGAGTAAAAGTTGTTCAAAATGATGAGTACAATGACCCCTTAAAAGATTGCCACTGTTTACACTTACATCCTGCAGATTATGAGTCTATATTGGCAAGATGTTTTGGTACGTTTACAAACACCATTTAAAACACATACACTTATCAGCCAGACCCGCAAAAAGTATATGTACGCCATACAAATATTTGTGTCAAAGGATGTAAGGATCGTAGCAGGTGGTTTTGTGTAGTCTTTACCTCCCTTATGAAGGGGAGGCGTGAGGAGGACCTCGTGGCTAAGTAATAACAGCCGCACAGGTCGATCCATTAGGTTAAGCTATGTTTGCCGGGGTCGGTCCGTGGATGGGTGACCAACTTTACATACCGAGACTCCTCCGTGCTTCGGAAAGCACGTTCAGCCGTTGGTCGCGGCTGTCATTCGTGGATCTTTGACAGTCGTTCGGGTCGTCAGAAGCCCGAAAGTCTGACAACCAGTCTTACCAAGGGGTATCGTGTTACCCATTTAATGGGTTGTGGAGGTCAGATAGGCAGTCGCTCCATGTAAAATACTGGAATTCAGCTGCATCCGGTTAGACTGGAAGCCGACCCCAGCATAGTTGGGAAAAGTCTAGGCAGATTGATGAGACGGAGGCGTGAGTTTGTGTATGTATGTATACGTCAAAGTTTTTTTTTTTTTTTTTTCTCTGTGGCAATCCGCGATCAGTTAGTACTTTTAGCGGATGAGTTGTAGGTAACATTGGCGGGAAGAGCGTGACCCCAGCGAGCCATCTACTCCATATTCGTGCTTAGTTCCACACGCAGGTGTGGGTGGACTACACAATGTCTTTCCTTTTAAGCCTTTTCCTGTAACTTCTTGTTTTCAGTGCAGCAGCCAGATCATTGGGGTGCCTTTCCAGTCTTTCCTGGTATTTTTTTGTAACGTTTTTGATCTCGTCCATGACGGTATTCGTTGATAACTCCTTGTGTATTTCAGCGTTCGTGACAAGCCAAGGAACGCCACTAATTGACCTCAAAATAGAATTTTGCATTCTCTGTATGATGCTAATGCTTGAGTTACAGGCGCTACCCCAGAGTTGAATTCCATAAAGCCACACTGGCTTCAAGATCACTTTATATATTAAAAGTTTGTTGTCAGTACTCAGTTTACTGTTTCGCCCCATGATCCAGTGTAAGTTCTTGTAACGGATATTAAGCTCATGTCTCTTGGTCTTAAGGTGTTTCTTCCACGTTAGACGTCGGTCGAGATGTAACCCTAGGTATCTTACGCTGTCGTGGTGAGATAGTGTGACATTATCTAGATGTACAGGTGGACAGTCACCTTTTCGCAGCGTAAATGTGACGTGGACCGATTTGCTAGCGCTCGTCTTTATCCGCCACCTATGCAGCCATGTCGTTATTTTATCGAGACTCCCTTGCAACATGTGTGAGGCGATAGCAGGATCTTTGTGGCTTGCCAGTATTGCGGTGTCATCAGCAAATGTTGCTGTAGTAACCTCTTCAGTCTGCGGGAGATCTGCAGTGTATACTGTGTACAACACCGGTCCCAGTACCGACCCTTGCGGTACTCCAGCAGTTATATTACAGAATCGTGACGTCACATCTGCTTCTTTAACTTGAAATATTCTTTCCGACAAATAGGATTTCATTAGTGAGTAGTACTGGTGGGGAAGGTTGATTTTCAGCTTGTATAATAGGCCCTTATGCCAAACCCTATCGAAGGCCTGTTGGATGTCCAGAAACACCGAGGAGCAGTAAAGCTTTTCTTCTAGGCTTTTCCTTATCTTATCGTAGACTCGATGTACTTGTTCAGTTGTAGAATGCTCCTGTCTGAAGCCAAATTGGTGGTCGGGAATAATTTTCTCATTATTTAGAATTGGTAATATTCTGTACATCAGTAGCTTCTCAAAGACCTTGGAGAGGATTGGCAGAAGGCTTATGGGTCTGTATGAAGATACTTCGTTAGGAGGTTTACCCATCTTGTGTATCATTATGATTTGAGACACCTTCCACGCCAGCGGAAAGTACTGGATTCTTAAAATGGCATTAAAAAGCGATGTAAGAAACACAATTGCTTTTCTGGGTAGTTGTATAAGTATTTCTTTGGTGAGCAGATCGTATCCGGGAGCTTTCTTATCTTGAAGCTTTGTAATAATCCGCCAGACTTCGCGTACTGTAATATACGTCAAAGTGTAGTCACAATGTTTTCCTTCAATCCGTCAGTTAGTGATAATAAGAATTAACTTAGAAATATTTTTTTTTTTTTACAAATAAAAAGTAAGTTGAAAAACTAAAACCCGACTACCTACTGAAAAATCACGCTCGCCGCGGTCGGTCTGTAAGCTATAAAAATAATATTATTTACTTTTACTTATTTTTAACAATTTAAACATAATTCAACCGTCATGTTCCCATCATAATCATGTTCCCAATGCTGGGACACAGGCCTCCTCTTGGTGAGAGAGAGCGGGCCGTAATCCACCACGCGGGCCCAGTGCGGGTGTGCGGTAGATGTCACATGTCTTTGAATTTTTGGTTCTATAGGATTTGGGTTCCTCGCGATGTTTTCCTTCACCGTTTTCAATTTACACAGAGCAAAGCGCCTGTCTCGGTTCGAACCTACGACCTACAACTCGTAAGTCACGGCCGTTACTACGAGGCCACCACTGCTCTACAATGATGTTACATCACAAGACAATATTTGCACAAAGAAAATCACCCTTATTGCTACGACATAAAGGCGTTGTCAATTTGAAATTGTTACAATTGATGTGCGTTGACCGTACTAACAAGAATAATGCTCCCTTTTAGTAAACAAAGCTAAATTTACTAAACACGGATGTAATAAGTGGCACCTTTTGGTTCATCAATCAACAACCTCTAAGGCGAAAATTATACGACAGAATAAAAAGAACATTTTTAAGACAATGTTTACTTTGTAACCTTACTTCCTTACTTTGTAGAGTATAATTATTTTAACATGTAGTACTGAATTTGATCTACATATTTATTGATTGAAGGTGTAAGGTTAAACTTATGGGACATACTCTCGTCAGACGACTATTTATAACTTATGAACCCCATAGGTGCATGTCAATGTGTGCTCGAATGTCAACCAAAACCCCATAGGTTCACAACTTCTGTAAGTCTGCGGTCGCCATTGGATAATGGTATTTTTCGTTTATACATATATTGATATACTTTTATATACATATTATAAAATGTTTTCTCCTTACGTACACTTAGGGTGGGTTGCACCAAGGGCTAGGTTACAGTTTCCGTCAAAGTTAAAATGACCATAGAATGACTACCTGCTGTTGCACCGTCATGTCAAATGTAAAAGATAAAGTTCGGAGCAGGGACATGACATTCGACGCGTCTGACAGAAGTGACAGATATTTAACAATAGTTTTAACTAGCGAAGCGTGGGAGTTAAAGTTATGACGTCAGCTAACCAATTGTCAAATGGAACAATCCATTTTTTGTCTAACAGGAACTTTAACAAGGGTGGGTTGCACCATCTTACTTTAAACATCGAACTGAAGGTGCGATGTTTGTTTTAGTTACAGTTAGATGGTGCACCCCACCCTTAAATCTAGTAGTAGTATAGTACTCATAAAAATCGCCAAAAAATCTGCAGCATCTAACTCGTCAAGATATAGGAAATAGCCTTTTTTTTATTTCACAGTTACAAAAAACACTCACTTACTAAAAACACACACTCACTCACTCACTCAAAACTCACTCACATTTAAAACTCACTGTCACTTAAAATTTAAAATTTTCATGAGTAAACACTCTTTAAGTACGTCTCTCATTTAACCTGACACCTATGAAGAGTGGCCGTGGAGTTTTTTTGCCCGTTTTTCTCCATAGATACCTACGCTTTGAATGAGCAACTAGCTTCATCTTTATGACTGACCGACTCCTTGACTATTCAAAAGTGCCTGTAGATGGTTAAGTCGAAATGAAATGCTTTAAGTTTAGAGTTTATACAGGTCACCTTTATAAATCAGACAAGCTGATGACGGAACTCTTTTTTTTTCGCATTTATAATATTTATTATAGAACTTCGTACAGGAAAATCATGCAGATATATTACTAGGAGTGGTATCGTAGTTTCAACGAATGGATAAGGTTTCTATAAAAGTATGCTAAGGCCTCGTTTACGGACACGCGGGGCGTCAGGCGGCGCGGTGCGCGGGGCGTGCTGCGGGGCGTCAAGCGTTTTATCCGTTTATGGCACGCACGTGGCGGCGCAAGCGGTGGCGCTCGCGGTGTCGGACGCGGCGTCGCACGCGGTGTCATTAAGTATGTTATAAAGAAGTTAAACCGAAGAAACCCGCCGCGTCTCCCGCTGCGTCACCCGCCGCGTCTGCCGCGGCGTAGCCCGTCGCTTCACCCGCCACATGCGACGCTAAAATTCAAACAAACGCGCGTAAAATCGCGTCTCTGTAAACGCTCTCATAGAACGCCCTATGTTTGAATTTAGTGCGGGCCGCAACCGCTCAACGCGCCGCGCGACGCCCCGCGTATCCGTAAACGAGGCCTAAGTGAAATATAGATGAGAAAACGACACGTGTACGTGGGAAGTGACATTTATGCACATTTATAATATAAGCATTGCCTGACTTTTTATAACCTTGACTTTTATAAGAATGCATGTGGGCAAAAAATTAAATGAATGTTAAAAAGCTTTTTTTTATAAAAAAACAACCGACTTCCAAAAAATACTACAAAGTGAAAAATATCTTTCTCACTTTGTAGTATTTTTTTTTCTTAAAAGTTTGGATCTGTATTTTAGATTTTTGCCACCGACTTCCGAAATTAAAGTTATTTTTCACTTTGTAGTATTTTTTTGGAAGTCGGTTGTTTTTTTTTTGTGAAAATACTTTTTATTTTTTACTTTTTAGTTGTGGTACCTACCCCACACCCAGTTCGTATACCACTATTTGCTATCTAAACAACAGTGACAGGAACTATCAGAACATCATCTAGATACACAAAAGTAAAGTTAATACAATTTATACGGGACCACCTCTGAAGTATGACCTACCAAACAAAAAATAATCATCAAAATCAATTCATAATAGGCGGAGTAATTTCGTAACAAACACAAAAAAAAAACATACAGTCGAATTGAGAACCTCCTTCTTCTTTTTTGGAAGTCTGTTAAAATGAAGGAAAATTGATGTGTATTTGTTGGAAAAAATATACTTTCCCCCGTGCTATGAACTATTGTAGTCGTTCGGAAGTCTGCTTTCAAACTATTCCTGAAGGCCTCGAGAAGCGGCTACCGCCTTAAAAACGTTTTGTTTTCTGCAACAACTTTCAACAGGTTTGAAAAAACTTTTCGGTAGCTTAAGGCGACGATAAACGACTTTTAATGATTTTAAACTGAAGATCACGTCTAAACAACTAGTGTTAATGATTTGGAAAAATATTATATGTAAAATTAGAGCATTTTTTTAATAACTTCATATGTGAATATTTTAGATTATGTTTTTATTACGAAGTGTAATTAATTTGTAAAGTTATGTCTATCGCGGATAAAAAATTAAGAATCACGCAAAACTTTCTAGCGTAATTTTATGAAACCCACCATTTTAAAGATAATAATACTTAATAATATAAATTTGTGGAAACTGAGGTACTGTATTACAAGTATGTGCCCACCCAGTTCTCAAAAATTACCATGTCACGTTATACTGGGATCGGTCTATCATTACTGACAGGACTATTGTCGTCAATAAGCCTGATATAGTGGTGATAGATCAATTAGCGCGCCGCGCAATGTCGAATGTCAAATAGTCGATGTTACTATTCCACATGACGAGAATCTCGTGAAAGCTGAGAAAGATAAACAAATAAAATATCTCGAATTAGCTTACACGGTTGTTGACATGTGGAATGTGAGTTCGGCTATCATTGTGCCGATTGTCGTAACGGCCAATGGCCTGATGGCCGAAAGCCTCGACCATCATCTCTCGAAGCTCTCGTTGGGCGGTTGGATCAAGGGCCTGATTCAGTAGGCAGTACTCCTTGATACGGCTTGATTTCTGAGAAGGTTCCTGTCTCTGCAGCCCTAACCACCGGTAGCTTTGGCCCTGCTCCCGACACCGGCGGACCTCTATTTTTTAATGTTTTTTTATATCTTTTTTTTTAAGACATTTAAAAATGTAACGAAATAAGATATAAAATTAATAAATAACATAATATTATACTATTATGTTTCAAATAGTGATGGTACATTACGTGATGTTTTAATATAATACCTTTGTTTCATGTTTAATAAATTAATAATGCGTCTAATTTGGGACAGCGCTTCTTGTTGGTCAAATACTTTTACTGAGTGGACGTACGACGTGTTGCGTGAGCTCAGCACAGAACACGCAAGCTAACCACTCAAGGCCGTTGGCATATATCTGCGTCTTAAGTCAATCCAATATATGTTTGACTTTTCATAACCTCATCTAAGTCAAGATGCATGGGTTTTTTGGCCAACGTAACGTCGGAATCTCGTCTTCGGAGATTTGCTTGAACTTGACTTTTTTTTATACTTTCGAAATACTTACGTAAATAATATTTTTTTTCCGTAATTATTTAAGTTTACCCCAATATAATTGGAAAACGGCTAGGCAGACTATGACAATGAATAATAAATAATGAGTATATTTTTCATGGCCATCCTAAATTTAATTGATATGTCTGAGTGCGGGGGTAGTATAACATGTGTCTACTGTGTATAACATTTAATGGACCAAATTATGGTTGACTAAAAGGTAAAAAAAATGTCCTTTATGACTTAAAAGACCAAAATAAAAGATCAATATTCCATTAGTCCTTATTGTTTGGTTATTTATTTCTATTTGTCCGTGACTTAGGTATCTACCTAGGCCATTAGCATTAATGTCCATTCAATTGTCCTTTAGGTTCAGACAGATCAAATGGACAAAAAGCATTAGATAATCTAAGCTATTAGATATAAATGCGAATAATGTCCGCACTGACCACTGACGGATCTGAACTGTTAATTGAACCAAAAAACCGGCAAACCAGCGAAAGCTGGTTAGTCCGCGAAATTCAAATGTTCTTACGTTTTTGCAATTTGCAAGTCAGTATTAACTAGGTTGTATGTTGATAAAATATGATTCGCGACCGTAATAAGTACTCGTATGTATTTACATAGTAATAATTATTAAAATCCATCAATATCACTCTTTAATCCTAAAATTAACAGAACGTCACCTTTAGCAAAAAATGCATGCAATCAATAAAGATATTGTCCGAAATCGCCCTGTGCACAAAAAATATCGGACATACACGATAACTATTTGTCTATTTTATTATATTAGTTGCAAATACTTTTGTAACACGGACTAGCTGCATGCAAAAATGAACATTTTAAAGTATTTTACGCGACTAATAACATTAATCGCCGCCATCTTCGCCAAACGTCATGTCGTATCGAAAAAAAATTAGGGTGCACAATCGGAACGCGTGAGGGAGAGGCAACAGCCGCGCCCTCGCGCTCCTAGCCGCCGTAGGAGACGCCCTGGGCGGCGAGAATCGATTGCCGATTCCCGGCCACCGTAGGCGCGGGCTTGCGGACGACGAGTAATGGGCAGCTCGCCGTCCGGTAAGGACCAGGCCCGGGTCGACGGCGCGTTGTGTTCCACGCGCGCCTCAAAGAGATGTCAGCGGTGACGGGGTCAATTGGGCCGATGCCGCCGGGGTCGCGGGTAGTTCGAAAGAGATACCGTGGCCCTGGCACGGGCAGCTGAAGGAACATGGGTGGGTTTTAGTCAGTAAAAGTCTGACACGCCCTCCCGCCTCTGCCCAGAGCGGGAGAAGTCATTTGATGATTTCCCATCCACAAAAAAAAAAAAAAAAAAAAAAAAGGGTGCACAATCGATTGCAATCGATCGATCGAATTTTTAATGAATTGTTGCATGTTTTTGAATCTGAATAACATTTTGAATTTATTTCGAAAAAACTTGATTTGATTTGAAAAAAAACAATCACCATTCCATATTCCATATATTATTATTCCCTAAAAGTATAATTAAAAAAAAACCTACTAAGTATAGGTAGGTACTTTATGAATGACGTCATACTCGATTTTAAATAGGTAGTTAGAATAATGCTGAAGTGAACAAAACCTACATAGAATAAAATAGAATAGAATACTCTATATTATGCACACCATTTAAATTACAGGTTACAATGACATACATACATACACACATACAGACCTACATATTTGATCATGATCATTATTCAGGGTTTTCTAATGAGCGTTTAGAAAAGTGTGTGGTTTACTTCTAACTAAACGACTATTTACGACAGTTAATTTAAACAAGCCTCCTTTTGGGCTTCGCCGCAGTCGGTAAATAAAACGTATAGTTACTGAATACATTATAAATATTTTCTTCAAAAAAACAATATTGCAGACTAGATAATTACAGATGTTCAATAATCAGTACAATAATCATAATCATTTATTCACATTTTTTATTTTTTTTTGTTTTTATGTATTAATATAACACTCTTCTATACTTGTAATTACAAGTATAGAAGAGTGTTATTATAAGTAAAGTAGGACATTTTCTTAGTTGAAATGGTATTAATATTATCCTTTGACAAAAGTTGATGTAGTTCAGTTTGTTACGTATGGCCATAGTAAATCTTAGAAAATATCGATAAGTCGTATCGAGTTTGCCACCACTATTTTTGACGTGACTAAACGGCGGTTGTCAGTTTCTCACCTATTCTAACCTATGCTCTCACTGCGTCACTTGCTCTTTGTAATGGCAGGATAATTTGACACGAAAAGTATTTGACAGGTCTACATCCACAACAGCGCCCCCAAGTGGGATAAATTACGAGAATCGTAATCCGTTTAAAAATTTATGAACGGAAATTGTATACCCATCTCTGTTACTCGACATTATGATACGTAAGAGTTTCTTGTCTTTGAATTTTATAACATGACGTTTCATTTTAGTCGTACTATATCTCCATGGAAACTAGGTATGTGGTTGCCATGAAGAATTAATTTATTGACTAGAATGCCAGGATAATTTGACCGTAAAGTATTTGACAGGTCGTAATATTCGTTGTTATGGTTCGATTTTATAACCTCAAAATCTGATGCGTTTTTTGAAATATGTCTATTCTGCAGCTAGTCCGCTATAAAAATAAGATCTTATAGGAGTTTACTAATGATCAACAATACATCATGCTCACTCAAATGTCTCGCTGATGGTGGCGTGTCTGTTGGATCATTAAGTTCCCTTCAAAATGGTTGAGCTAATTGGTGCTGATCCATGCGTCATGTTCGTGAACGGGCGCCGTCAGTTGGGACTGGTCGTCTCTTAGCTGCCATGGCTTATTTTTAATTTTAATATTTAATTTAGTTGTTTTAGTTATTATCTTTTTATTACGGACGCTTTTTAACGTGCACGTCTTTCTACATTGTTCTCACATGTATATTTTCAACTTGAACGATGTAACCAATATTTTGTAAAAATATTATGATTTAAAAGAGTGTCCGTGGAGTTTCTTGCCCGTTCTTCTCCATAGGGATCTACTACGCTTTGGAATGGGCAACTAGCTTCATCTTTCTGACTGACCGACCCATTGACAATTCAAAAGTGCCTGTAATTGGTTTATTTGAAATAAATGCTTTGAGTTTGAGTTTGAGTTTGACAACACATAATTTTCCGATGCTCCTGGTTCCAGAGCGAACAATGTATGGGCGCAGAGCAATGTCCTTTAGTATTTTTTTGCAACGAAATTTTAAAATGTATTTTTAACACATAAAAACAAATATGAACGTGCGATGTGATGATAGGTTATCAAACATCAATAATGTGCTTTTCGGTGTAGTTTATTTCTCTTAATTAATGTGTTAATAGCCTCTGACTAACGCACGCAACGCACGCTCCGAATAACGCACTATCACAAGGTTTTGCTCGGGGTAGCGCCCTATGGCAATTACTTAAAGTCACATGACGCGCGCTCGCGTTTTGCAGGGAGTATTCCAAGAGATCGCGTAGGAACATAATTGAAAACGTGGGCGGTTGTAGAATCATACTTGGTGATTGCCGAGAAATTAGTTCGAGTTCCACCGGAATCTGGCAGCATGTCTATTGATCATGTCTGTGATTGGTTAATTATGACGTCACATTTGATGAACATGTTGTGAGGAAAGTTTGTATGAATGTGGATAGCTTTACAATAAGAGTAGGGGCAGACAATGCAAAGAAAAAGATGCTTGGACTGTGTGAAAGATGTTAGGGCTAGAAAGGGGATGACTATCGACATGACTAATTATGGAACGAAATATAGAAGAGAAAGAAATGTTGCGCCGACCCCAATTAAATTGAGATAAGGGCAGGAGAATGATAATTTCTGGTAAGCTGCTGGGATTGATTGGCTAAAATAGCAACAACTTTTAATAATATAAGAGCATTGATTACAAGAGCTTTTGTCAGCGGCTTCGCCCACGTGGATGTCGGAAAATATCCCACGGGAACTTGCTACCGGGAAATCCTTCCTCATTTCTTGTCTACATTATAAAGGGAACCTCTGTGCAAAATTTCAGTTTTCGAAGTTCAAGGGTTTGGGCTGGGCGTGTATGAGTCAGTCAGTCAGGCAGTCATTACTTCTCTTTTTATTTATATAGATTTGTTAATTGATTAATTGGAATATATTTTAGGGATTCTAGACTTTTTTAGCAGTCGCAATAATAATTAGATTATATCACCCATATACCTAAAAGCTTCGATTTTGTACACGGACGGCATTTAAATTTTGGGACAAGTAGAAACTTTAAAAAAATGTTGGTCCTTTTGTGGTGGCATCTACAGCGCCACAAGGAACTATGCATCAAAAAACTGACGTCACACAAATCCTGCATCGCCCAAGCAGAGTTACCGCGCGAATGGCATATAGAACATCCCGACATCAACCGTCTGGTCGGAGGATCCTCCTTTTTGTGTAGAGGATGAGTGAACTTTTACACCATGTTCCTCATATACATTCTAGAAAATCCACCCGAATTGTAAATGCTAGTTAAAATTTATGCAGTACCAACAGTCACAGACGCTAAGCCCTTATCTTGAGTTACACATCATCATCAACATTTCAGCCGAAAGACATCCACTGCTGGACATAAGCCTCCCCCAAGCACCGCCACGTCGATCAGTTCTGTGCTTCCCGCATCCAGCGAATTCCTGCGGCCTTTACAAGATCATCGGTCCACCTTGTGGGAGGCCTTCCAACGTTACGTCTTCCGGTACGCGGCAGCCACTCCGAAACCTTTCGACCCCATCGGTCATTATGTTCTGCGAGCGATCTAACCTGCCTACTGCCACTTAAGTTTGGCAATTCTTCGGGCTATGTCGGTTACCTTGGTTCTCTTGCGGATTTCTTGATTTCTGATTCGATCGCGTACGGAAACTCCAAGCATAGCTCTCTCCATTTCCCTTTGGGTGACTTTTAGCCTTCTTACAAGGTCCATTGTGAGCGACCACGTTTCAATGCCGTAGGTCATCACTGGCAACACGCACAGTCAAAGACTTTCGTTTTGAGAGACTGCGGTATGTGACACGAGAAGATATTGCGAAGCTTCCCGAACGCTGCTCAGCCGAGTCGGATTCGACGATTGACCTCTTTTTCGAAGTTGGACCTACACATACTCATACATAACCTCACGCCTTTTTCCCGTACCTGATACGATCCATCTGCGCTTCTGTGAAAATAAATCGGAATCGGGTCAGTAGTTCCGAAGATTACCCTCATACATACTCTCTAAAATCTTACCTCTTCATAATATTAGTATAGATTATACACAGACTATAGCAGGTAATGCTAAAGTCAATATAATTAACCAAGAATTAACAAGGTTCCCTCGCAAACAACTATTTATTTATCAAAACCTCTATCAATGAATATCAGTTTGAACGGCTGTCATTTGCCTGCGTAGCCGGAGGCAGCACAAAGTATTAGCTCAGGAATATAATTGAAAATGTGGGCGGATCGAGAAATTGCTGACGATAATATTATCGTTAGATGCAAGGGGTAGAAGTAGTGGGTGGTGCGCTGTAGTTTCAATACAATTGATAGTACTGTAGAGGCTTTGAACCTTATGCGTTTTAGCATGCAACCTCCGTGGATGTTTAAGTAGTTTATGAGACATACGTAGACTTAGTGACAATAGAAGTCAGGCGACCACGGGCCGTAGTGATAGTAGGAAAAGTTATGTAATTTAACTAGTTTACCTCTGTACCTCTTTAATTTATGGCGTAGCTATCCCCCTGTGAGGTTTGAAACCTTACAGTATCTAGGTACAATAGTACCTAGATACTGGTACTACTGGTGGTACTGGTACTGGTAGTAGTAGTAGGTAGTAGTAGTAATTGTTATGTAGACAGATAGACTTTCATGCGAAGAGGAGTTTGTCTGTAAGTTTGATTGTTCTTATGCCTTAACTTGCGAAGACATTTTCAGTCATCATTTTCCTGCCCTTATCCCATGTTACGTGGGGTCGGCGCAACACGTTTTCTCTTTCCATTCTCCCCTGTCAACCGTCACGCTATCATTCACTCCCTTCTCTTCCATATCATTCCTCATATAATCCATCCACCTTTGGCCCTCCTCTCCTTCTCCATCCTTCAATATTTATATTCATCACTCTTTTAGTCACATTCGTTTGCTCCCTCCTCATGTGATTAAAAGAGTGATGAATATAAATTTTAATATTTTCAATTTTAATTTTCATTGAATTCCTATAAATAGGTAATAGGTAGGTCATGGATTACCATGAATTATATCATACCAGAAAATTCGAAAATTGGCTGCAGCCGCGATTATGGCTGCCGTAAATCATTTAGCTATCCATGTCCGCACTATGCAGGAGGACTTCTGAAGTACACGCTCGTAACCTATTGTCTTCAGAAAGAGAAACAGTCAACACCACCACTACCACCTGCCACTGTTTGTCTCTGCATCACCCAAAGGTTGACTGGTACAAAATGCCCATGTCATTAAGTCCGCCTCTGTACATTTGTGTGCTTGAAGTATTAAATAAATAAATAAACAGTCACTGTAACCGAAATTGGAATGGGATATATTAATTAACTAATTTAAGGGCCTAACACACATACACAAACCCCCACGTCACTCGCACGGACCAAGAACACTCCACACACACACAATTTCTTCCACAGACAAATAACCTAATTAGCAAATGTTTAGTTTATAAGTTTAAAATTTCCACTCGAGCCACCAATCATTTTATAATGTTGTTTTATTTTTATTTTTTAGTCTGTCAGTGTACAAATACTTAGCAAAATAAAATGTATCGTTTTGTAAAAGGGCGGAGACCTGGTGTCCTGAAATACAGGCTTAAAGCTTAGTTTAGGTACCAGTCTCCCACAACATTAAAATGTTGTCAACCTCTGATACATGGTGTATTATGTATTCTGTAATATTGTGGTCAGAAAAATAAATTTTATCGTATCTTATCTTAATTTAGGTATAACTTGAGTACATCTTGATGACAGCTTTTTCCAGGTCTATTTATTTTTAAGAAAAATTTAACATTATAACTGTCCACCTATATTTTTTTCTACTTAACCAACGTAGCAAATTAAAAGCATAAACACAAAAAGCCTGCACATTTTTATACCGTATCTTTCTCATTTTCTTTTAGCGTTCTTTTTAAGCTTTCCACCTATATTTTTCTTCATTAAAAGCACAAAATTTTAGTCTCTAAGATAACCAACCGTAGCTTGAAAGCAGGTCTTCTTAAAATCTTGAAGGTAACCTAACTACCTAGGCATCCCGATTTTAGTAGCAAAATTTTATTACCAAGCGATCCTATAATGCTTTCAAGATAAACCCTAATAAAATTTGCTATTCATACAATACTGTATTGTGTACCTTATTCGATAAGAGAGACAATGAAAATGATATCGATACAATTCCGATAGTATCGATATTCGATATTGAATGACATAAAAATGTTTTCGACTGAATATTGAGATGTGATAAAACACAATTGAAATGGGACCGCAGTTGTATATGTGTTTCAGTTGTTGTAATTACTTATTTTTTGTTGGTTATCTTTTTGAAATGGGACTCTGATGAATGTCAATCAATCTGTCCAGCCTTTTCCTAACCTTGTTGGGGTCGGCTTCCAGTCTAACCGGATACAGCTGAATACCAGTATTTTACATGGACCGACTGCCTATCTGACCTCCATAGCCCAGTTATTGGTTACCCCTTGGTAAGACTGTTTGGGTTTTTGACTACCCGTATCGATTTTCAAAGATCTATGAATGACATCCGGAACTTTATGAATGCATTTAATAAAATCGCTTAAGGTTAGTGCAACTAACGAGCTTTGTTGTCAAAATAGAAATATAAAGTTAGTATTTTTTTTTATACGGTTCCGTTATTTGATAATACTTTTTAGTAAACAGGACTAACCCCAAGTTTCAAGAATCCTATTGAAACAAAAGTATTAGGAACTACAGTTTTCTTATAAGTAATATCTTTGAAAGGTATAAACCTTGGCTTTTTCTTTCAACGTTATTCAGTATTAAGAATATACGGTTCCTTACTACCTATAGTTAACCCCTCAAAGGCTTTCTGCACCCCATGTGTGCATAAGGAAAACCCCTTTACATAATATGTATATAAGCTTATATATTACATATATAAACGTAAAAAAACACAATTTTCTGGGAAAAAAAAACATCCTACGTAGTTGTGAACCTATGGGGTTCGCAACTAACCCCCCTCCCCCCTCCCCCTGGGGGTTTTGGGTTTATAAATTAGTATATAACTGCACTTGAAGATAGAAAACATTAGTCTGCTAAAAAAGCTAACTACGGCAATTTATCTAATGATAAAATAAAGCGTTGCCTGTTGGTTTATTATAGGGTCTGCCGTAAATATCTACATTAACTTTCTAAACTGTCTGTCGTAATGCCGTTAGTCCACCGTCACCATCAACCGGACGTCAACGAGAACGAGATGACGGCGCCGAAATAGGGATACATACAGTTACTATAGCCGCGTGCCCACCGCACGTCATAGCGCCGGGATTCCGTCCCCAAACTTTTGAGTAGTTCGGCGCGAGTTTGTGATGGGCCGATGTGCCGGCAGTACAAAACACGTTTCATCTTGTTCACACACTGCCTTTGCACCGGCGCCGACGCCGCTTTTGTTTCGTCTATTATATCATAACATACTGAACCGCTGAGTTCGCGTCAAGTGGACAAACGATCGCCGGCACCGGGACGTCACGTTCGGTTCGAATAATCTCGTTTCCCGTTGACGCCCCGTTGATGGTGTCGATGGACAAACGTACGTGGGTTCGAATGAAAGGCAATAATAATATTATGTATTCTGAGAATTAATGTAGAATCATTTAAATTACCGTAATTACATTACATCAGGCCTATATTCCCTCAAGGGTTAGGGCAGAGGGCACATTTCGCCAGTAACCTTTAAGTACCATGTAATTGGGGGCGAGCCTATTGCCATCAACCGGGAACAAATCCAGACTCCGGGCTGCTAATGACAAATTCCAGATGGAAAAACCCAATAACACTTTGCCTCACCCAGAAATCGAATCGAGGACCTCATGCACAGCATCTATGCTTGAGACCACTATAGACCTCATTCTGTAAGTATTAACCGTAATTTCGGAAAATAGTTACAAAGTTTAACAAATCAAGGAGCGCTTTGTCCCAAATTAGGCGCATTATTAATTAATCATACATAAGTATCATATTAAAATACGTACACTAAAAGATAAACAATTAAATTATCTTTAAAGTTGTGAAGGTTTCATAAAAATACGCGTGATAGTTTTTGCGTGATTCTCTGTTTTTTTATCCGCGTTAGACATAACTTTACAGTGGAGGTTTGCTCGGCTTGGGCGGAGCACCGCCCTGTCCTCGCGGAGGCGGTCGGTGGCGGTGATCTCTCGCGTCCAAACCTGGTCCAGGCCATGGGAAGGAGCGAGAGTACATGAGAGGCCCTTACCTCCTTCTGCGAAGCAGTAATGCTCGGGAAGGAGGAGGCGGAACGCGTTAGGGAGAGGCAACTTCCGCGCCCTGACGCCCCTTGTCGCCGCAGGAGACGCCCTCGGTGGTGGGAATCTGTAGCAGATTCCCGGCCACCGTAGGGCTTGCGGATGGCGAGCAATGGGCAGCATGCCGTCCGGTAAGGACCAGGCCCGGGTCGACGGCGCGTTGTGTTCCACGCGGGACTTAAAGCCATTTCAGCAGAGATGCGGGTTGTTCGAAAGAGATACCGTGGCCCTGGCACAGGCAACTGAAGGAACACGGGTGGGTTTTAGTCAGTAAAAGTCTGACACGCCCTCCCGCTCCGCCCAGAGCGGGAGAAATAATTTGCTGATTTCCCATGCACAAAAAAAAAAGACAACTTTACAATTAATTACATAGGTTGTCAGACTTTCGAACTTCTGCCAACCCGTAACGACTGTCAAAGATCCAAGAATGACAGCCGGGATCAACGGCTTGACGTGCTTTCCGAGGCATGGAGGGGTCTCGGTATGTAAAGATGATTACCCATCCACGGACCAACCGCGGCAAGCGTAGCTAAACCTGATCAATGGACCCGTGCGGCTGTTATTACTTACTACTTAGCCACAAGCCTCACAAACCTCTCAAAACTCCTTGAAGAATACGCAAAAATACGCTAGAACATTCGCTGTTCCTTATATAGGCTTTATTTAGTCTCATTGTTTATTTTTCTAATTGCTTTCTGGCAATTTGAGAGATCTCTTCAGTGAAATGTAAACAGTTTTAAGCTAAACGGGAATGGAGTGGGCCATATTATACGAGTATTGAATATCCGCCAACGCTGTAGGGGGAGGGGGGAGGACGAAGGGAGGAAGAGACAATCGCGGATAATCATGTTAATACTGGATGTACTTACCGGGAGAATCTGGAGAAATTTATATTATGTTAGGACACGCTTGTGTTTCTTGAGAGGTTTCATTTACATAAAAACCGGCCAAGTGCGTGGCGGACTACGCAAAATGAAGGGTTCCGTAGTTGGGATGAATTTATCGCAAGAAAAAACTTAAAATTGTAGTTGAAAAACATGTTCTCCCATACATTCCAACTGTAAATGTAAGTTTATACGCACAGTATTGAGTGATTTAGCATGTTATTTTAAGACCACAGACTTATTATAAATTTTCCTGTAATCTATAATTACAGAACTAGTTTTTAATTTTTTTTCAAAATTTTTGGCTCAGACCACCACAGCCACGATGACGACGGTAGGACGATTTGTCATTTCATCATTTTACAACATGGCAAATAAATCATTTAACAAACTAATTAGCTGATAAACTTTTGTTTGATAAAGTATTTTTTGAGAAACAATTTGTTTGACAAACAATTAATTTTTCAATCATAAGGGAACACCCAAATACACTATACTTTTGATTATTCCGAACCAAACCCGAAAATCCTAACACTAAACGGTCGACGTCAGGGGCACTGCAAGGGTCGGTTTGGTTAGTTTCCTTTAAACCCTGCAGATAGAAATAGGAGATCGACCTGCTGTCAGTTTTATTGCTTGGTTGCTTGGAGAAGGATAAATGAAAAATGTACAAATGATAAAATATCATGTGAAACATTTGTAAAGAGAAGCATTTGCCAAAAATTGTTTTCAAACCGAGTGTTTGTAAAATGAAACATTTGCGGAATAAGTTGTTTGTGAAATTAATAGTATATGAAACGTTGGTTATAAACTAAAAATTAGTCAAATAAGTTTTGATTAAACATTAGTGAACCGAGTTGAACCTAATGACTATGAACAGGAGGTGACTCTTAAAAACTACGCACACGGAACTGACAATGATTTCACTTTGCTCGAGGATAGATTGACGAGAAAACAGATGACGGCGCCATAGTAAATTGTACTGTAGCTACTTCGGCACCGTCATCTGTAGTGCTATTCTAAAAAAAACTTTTTTACATAAAAATACAACCGACTTCCAAAAACAACACTACAAAGTGAAAAATAACTTTAATTTCGGAAGTCGGTGTCGGTGTTAAATGTATTTTCGTTTTTTGCCACCGACTTCCGAAATTAAAGTTATTTTTCACTTTGTAGTGTTGTTTTTGGAAGTCGGTTGTATTTTTTTGTAAAAACGTTTATTTTTCACTTTTTAGTTGTGTACCTACCCCACACAAATTCTAATACCCATAGATATATGAAAGAAGGAGATATGCCCGGTAGTTGAAAATGTATCAGAACCCGATGTCGCTAGGTTGGCCCCAACACCGCGCCACTACTACACATGTAGTTCAATAAAAGCAATAGATACAAAGTCGCGCACACACTTGCAATTCATAAATCAGAACATACTACACAATCAATTATAAACCTTAACTCGTCACACACAGCATGCATTTACCATGCACCGTACAACTTACTCACACAAAAACATCTGGCGCTATTATTGTGTTGTGCAAAAAGCAATTTATTTTACATATACGCTAGTGATTGACTAAATCGGAAAGTTATCGATACTTCCATTTATTACTGTACAAGAAAAATTTGGGGTCCTGAAAATAAAATAAAAAATGATATGTCCAGAAAGTATTATATGTTTTAAATTAAAAAAAAAAATGTATATTAAAAAAAAAACACGAATCAATAAATTAAAACAATCCGGTTAAGTTGGTTTAGGCTGTGAAACCATAGGAATTGTTGAACCCTGTTATGATGTGTTTACTCACTGACCTGTAAAGTGGAGGTATTTGTTCAGTACTTGACGTACTCTTAATTTTGGGATTGCCCATTCAAAAAGCCTGCGAGTTTTCTTTAGAGGCTGGAACATTTCTGCCTTAAAGTGAATTGAGCATATGGTGCTACATTTTGTTGGGAACCAGTTATGTGGCCTTCCTGTGGCATCAATCCATTATTTTTTTTGTATTTGTATCTTTTGGGAAGCTAAAAAGGTACTATAAGAACTTATTTATCATTTACATAATAAGTATCTTAAGCTATAGTCTATAGTCTAGGAACTAGTTGGCCGCTGAGACAGGGGTGAGGCGGCGGTTCGCAACGCACGTACTGAGTAATGCGCCCCCGCTCCTCCATCCCACCGCTCACATACCTAAGGCGCGATCAACTAGTTCCGCGCGGTCTATAATTCTTAACCTCACGATGAGTAAGCAGGTAGCAGACAACAGGCGAATAGGCTTTTGTTATTAAAAAAAAACCCTTAGTTAAGAAATAGTTAAATATATGAAAACAAACACATGCCATACTCATGCATAACAAATAAATAGCATGAATATGTTGACTTATTTTAAGCAAAAATCACTAATATTTTATCTGAACCATACCGATTACTACAACGCATTCGAATCTTGTGGTGCATAGTTAAAGACTTTAGCGGAAGTAAAATACCAAAACCAAAAAAAAGTAAAGAAATAGCACGAAGATGCGATAATTTAAACCCAAAAACACTCCACCTAAACATTAATAAACTTACTTTACGACCGTTGGTTATGCATTTCTCAACTAGGTAAAATAATCAAAAACAGTAAAAAAGATTATTTTACATTCTCAAAGGTTTTCCAACCGTACTTAAACGTCATCTTTTCAAGTGTTCCAACCGGGCTAAAACGGTTGACAAATTGAAAAATAAACTATAATAGCAATATAATATTCGTTGGGCAATCGACATTATTATCGATAGCCTACTTTAGTGGATCTTAACCTCATCACTATCTCGCCGCAAGACACAGCGGCTGTACTATGCGACGCTCCGCGTAAATAAAGTATCGTTTTGTTATTTTTACATTGCTTGTCCAGTCGCTTAGCGACATACTTAAGGTAGTGGTTAAGGAGCAATGTATTTGCTGCAAAAATAGTACAGCCGCTGCGATATTTGAAAACAAAAATAACGTAGTAAAAGCAAGAAATATTTTATGATTTGTTGTTTTTTATGATTTTAAAGATAAATACAGTAAAATACTTTTAATTACATATGGTAAGTGATTCCGTGAGATACGAAGTTTTTAATATCACTTCGGTTTTTGCAGGAAACCACTGAAGGACACGGCATTTTTATAATTTATCGTGACCACGGTCGAAATCGTACTAGTTCGCGGAGACGGCCATTTGGCGAGTAAAGGCACAGCGTGCGCATAACGCGTGGACACAAACACGCCCCCATGCCACTTCTCCTGTTTTTTATATTTCTATGCTAATACCACTATCTGCAAAACAAACTAGAACATCATCCATATGAGTGGGGAAAAAATACGTATTATTGAAGGTAACTCAAAAACTACCGAAGCAAAGTTAATCAATTTTATATGGGACCAACTGTGATGTATACCCTCTCGAATAAAACAAAAAAAAAATCCAAATCGGTCCAGCCATCTTCGAGTAATCGGGGAACATACATGCGACGAATTGAGAACCTCCTCCTTTTTGAAGTCGGTTAAAAACATCTTACCGTGATAACTCGGGTGAAGTGAGCGTGAAGTGAGCCGTCATTCCACCTGATGCTAGGGGTTGACACTATTGACAGCTCAGTTTAAGATCACTTCACCCATGTTTTCACGGTGAGATATTTACAGAATAGTACTACTGTTTTCTCGTTGACGTCCCTTTCTCGGTGCGGCGGACAGACAGTGTTAGAGTGTTATTAAAATCGTGCCTATTTGCTGTTACCAGAAGATGTGCGCGTATAGATTGATTCTGATGTCGTCATGGGTGGATACACCTGAGTAATTATTATGGGAAACAAATGCACTTGTTTACCACACTTTAAGTAGGTACGTTCTCATCGGCAATGTGTGACCGTCAAACTTTCTCTTTGCATCTGCCCGAGAGTAAAAAGAAAATAACAAATATACTTATTTGTTATTTTCATTTTACTGGAATTACTGAAATTTAAACGTGGTCCTAACGATCACTAGGAATGCTTTCGATCCCTGGGATAGTAATAAAATAAGAAAATTCAAACAATTTGTGTTTCCTGATCCCTAAATTCTTAAGGAATTCACATTAATTAAGACCTTTTTCGCAATTCTTTAAAAATGCGTCCTTTCAAAATAAAAGTAGCAGTATCCATTAAAGATAAATAGGCATGTGCCACCATCCCCTATCGACTTTATCGATAAGAAAGTTTAATTCGATAAGTTGCGACGCTAAGCTCGAGATTCGAATGAATTAATGTGTGCGTCGATAAGATCCGCCATTTTAATTGATCCTATAAATTTAAAGTTTACCTGTGAATTGGCTGTTGATTAACAGAAGTGAGGATCGGTACCCGGTTCAATTTTGTTTGAAGTTTATAATAACGTTTTATGTTTACCTACTTAAATCTGAAACTGAAAGTGGTTTACGTTTCAAATTGCTATTACTTTATTGTAAGGGGTCAATTATGTTGATTAGTTAGCTTGCGTAGTTTTATGTTCTAACTACATTGTGCCTACCTAGGTAAAAACAAGTAAGCAAGTGTAGGTAAGAGAGCTTGTTTTTAGGGTTCCGTACCTCAAAAGGAAAAAAATGGAACCCTTACAGGATCTCTTCGTTGTCCATGTGTCGGTCAAGACCCTCTTTCTCAAGGACGCGTAGAGGTATCAAGTTGAAATTAATATTAAATACGTAGGTATATGGTCCCTTGAAGCTCTTAAAAAAAAGCAAAAAGCTCTTAAAAGTCAACGCAATAAAAAAATACAGCCATTTATGCGACATATTTTGATACTCGCGAGTAAATCAAATCCTTTAGGGTACAACCCGTTGACATGGAGTCATGAAATTTGGCAAAAAGCAAGGCAGCACAAGCAAAGGAAAATGTTCTAAAATCGTTAATTTGTAGTTTTAGCACATAAAAAACAGTTTTTTTGCAATTGCAAACTTAAACTTGCAGTTGGAGAATTGACCGTGATGAATATCAATGTATGGGAGAACATGCTTTTCAACTACAATGTTAAGTTTGTTTTTGGGATAAATTCTTTGCAACTACGGAATCTTTCATTGTGCGTGGTCCGACACGCACTTGGCCGGTTTTTTGTTGTAAATGTGTACTTATAGATGTATCTATAAGTACACATTTACACCTCAGAGCATGGGCAGAGGTGTACCTCTGCCCATGCCAAACCCTTCGGGGAAATAAGGCGTAATGTTATGGTATATTCTAAAACAAAATATACCTACATTGAGCCAGGGTGTAAGAAACTAAGAACAAAAATAAAACATTAATAAATAAACAAGGAAAGATAATTAAATCTCAAAATCAATGAATTAGTTATGTTTTCATCATAAAATGATAACGGCAGCCAATTAATTATACACTCTAAGCTGATTCCCAGAAAGTCTATTCTATCTATTCATTAAAGCATCATAGAATACTTTTTCACATTGTTGTTTGCATAATATTTTCGTTTGTAACAAAACAATCGGACAGTTCTCGGCGGATGAGTTCCCTTGCAGCTGGTTTTTCAATTAACTCGGCTGTTAATGGAAGTAACGCTCCGGCGGGTACGGCCGAGGACAGCATATCGATATGTCGACTTGTAATGCACAACACTATGCATATTTTTCTTATTAGAATGAAGTCTGTGACATCGATGAATTTTAGCCGTTCAATTTCGATGTTTGACATGTCATTGGTATGGCTGACTATTTCTTTGGTGAATGCACGGATTATATTTTGTTACTAGCTTCAACCCGCGGCGTTGTACCCGTGAAATTGATAAAATATATCCTATACCCCGTCAGAAGATCAGTGGTGAGCCAGTGGTAACGGCCGCGACTTACGAGTTCGAACCAAGACAGGCGCTTTACTTTTCATCACGACTGCTCTCAAACTCACCGTCTTGAGAGCAATGGTGATGAAGGAAAACATCGTGAAGAAACTGGCATGTCCTAAAACCAAAAAAATCGAATAAAAAAAAAACAATATTTTTCTATTTCCTCGCACAATGCACATAGTAAAACGTTCTATGATACACGTGCGTAAGATGATTTTCGACACGTGTCGACACTCGGTTGTTTCGCTCGCTCGTGAATAAAAATGCCACTCGTCGGAAATCACCTACTTTCCGCACTTGTAACATAAATAACTATTAATAGCATTTCCTGCAATTGGTTTACAGAAGACAAACGGTGATTTTCTGAAAAATAAATGTAATAACGTTAATAGCTAGCTAGGCTTTTAGCTTAAGCTAATAACGTCAGCATAATTAAACTTCCAGGTAGTTTCAAAGTCCTATTATTATCTCCAAGAGTTTCTAGTTAAAAAGCTTTGTTCACAGAAAGATATTCATTATCTTGAATACATCGCTGGCCCCTACCATAAGTCGCGAAGACTTTACTGGCATTTGTCTTCACCTTGAGGGGAAAAAAAGAAATTCAAAATTAATTACTGTGAAATAATTTGGTTTGTGCTATCAAGAATATTGAATAGAATATGTAATTAGGGGCTTGTAAATTATTTATGTGTAGGTTGCCTTGACTTTTTGGGGTGTCTACTGTCTGATACGTAAATTTCGGTATAACTGTAGAGGTATTTAGTGGTTTAAGTATTTAATAGTAGACTAAATGTAAAGAATAGCTGAAAGGTGCTTAATTAGGGTTTCGTACCCAAATGGTAAAAATGTCAGTCTGCCTGTCTGCCCATCTGTCATAACTGGATATCTCAAAAACTACTAATGCTATCAACTTGAAATTTAGAACAGTTTGGGATGACGTTTGACCAACTATTTTGCAAATAAGAAAGTAATATATTTTTTTTTTTTTGCAACGGGGGCTGAAAGTGGTTCTTCAAAATTTGAAGTGGGGTTACTATGGCATGTGGGGTAGCATATTATGAAAGAGTGCTGTTTGCACATTCTCAAATATTATTTTTTCTTTTTTTAGGCCTCATAGTTTTCGACTTTTGATGGTAAATGTAAAAAAAGTACAGTTATTATCTCCCCTTATCTCCGCAGTTTGCATAGAGAAAAATTTGAAATTATTCTATGTGACAGAAGTTTATGTAAAGATTACAGGAAAAATAAACGATGTCTCTAAATAGCACACTTTTTCAGAAACGGAACGGAACCCTCGCTGCGCGAGTGCGACTCGCTCTTGACAGGTTTTTTTCATTCGACTATCTATACTAGTATTATAGTAGAAAACTACATTATTCATGAGTGCTATAGGCTATAAATTATAAATATATCATGCATGTTAGCCGAGCTATCACAATTTTATAAAACGACACGCTGCGTGCCGTGCACAATTTCTGGGCAGTAACCTAAAAAAAAAGTACTAGGCTTGCATAAATTCACGATTTATACTTCCTGTAAAAATTACGCGCGGACAAAGTCATGGGCAAAAGCTAGTATATTTATAAATTATTGTGTGTATGTATGATGTGTATGTATGGATTCAAAATCGGCTGGAGCGATTTTTATGAAATTTTCGTCTAATCTTTAGATTAGTCGTAAATTGCCATTTTTTTTTTATATTGATCGGGCGGGATTTATTATAGTTATAAAAGTTGGATCGTCAACTTGCGCTACAATATTTGTACAGGTAGCGCCAAAAGTCGATTAACAATATTGTTTTTTTGAGCTAAATGTAACTAAAATTGGAATAGAAGTAAAGTTAAAAGAAAACTAACTTTTTGCTGATAATAATAATAATTCTTGTAGAAGCCAACATCCAACAGCAATCAACTAGGTAGGAGTAAGAGATATGGACAAGCAGAATCTCTAGAACGCCGCACAGTGCGCCCACACTGAAAATTTGTGGACTTAGGCAACAAAGTACCAATATCGTTGCGTTTTTTTTTTATATATGACGTGTTATGATATTCCTGACAACTTTTATTCTTATAAAATTTCTTCTAAAATTGATAGTTTGTCTTGAAAAAATTTAATTCGATTTTTTCGTATGGAGCGAATCACGTTTATTTTTTTTTTTTTCTTCAATTGCAATAATATGTTGGGTATGTGGCGTTAGTATATGATAGCTAGGGTCATTTTCTATCCATGAAAAAAAAAATCAGCGCCGGCCATGCGCGGCAGCGCGAGTAATCGTTCGGTAAAAACAAAAATATTTTGTATGAAATTTTTTGCCATTTAAAATAAATTCAAAGTTTATTTTTTGTGTCATTAGCCCACTGTGCGCGGCGGTCCTTCCCCCTCCTTCGCAATACCGTTCTGGATGAAATTGGCAATACGTACTTAATTAACTCGACTTTGTATTATCTTATTTTAGCGGCTCCTTCCCTCTTGTACATTCCCTTATTTAATTACTCTTGGACAGCCTAGTTGGTCTAGTGGTTGCAAGTGCTAGTGGTAGGCATCAGGTCCTGGATCAGTTCTCAGCTCGGGCAAAGAGTTATTGGATTTTTACCCGACTGCCCCAGAAGGAGAAACCATTAAACTGAACTGAAAAGTAAAAAATAAATTTTTCAATGTAAGAATAAAGTGATTAAACGAGTAAATTAATGTCACTATAAAAAAAAAAGCGTGGGGTGCTTTGTACACTCTCTGTAATTCGAAAGCACCCCACGCTTTTTTTACAATGACATTAATTTTCTCGTTAATCAGTATCAAAGCGTGTTTTTTAGGTTGTTTAAACTATATTTTTTTTTTAGAGATAATTGTTAATCCTGTTGATCCTGATCAGGATAATGGGACAAAATTTATATATTATTGTATTGTCATCGGGCCCTGGTATGTGTGCAAAATTTCGAATTAATCTGACCATTTAAAGTGGGTAAAAATCTAGTTCAAAGATTCCGTCACATACAAACATACAAATATTAGGTTGGGGAAAAAGTCTTTTCGCATTATAGTATGTATGAACTTAAAATAAAATCTCTTTGGCTATACTATTTGTATCTGGCTGGTTTTGGTATCATTGAAAGTTTAAACTTTAAAGAACATAATTCCAAATTCAAATTAGGAAAATGTGTGATTTTCATTTGTTTTTCGTACTGTCAAGATGAGTGAATCTAATGAAGAAATTCGATACATTTTAAAATTTTACTACAAAAAAGGTAAAAATGCAACGAAAGCCGCGAAAAAAATTTGCGATGTTTATGGACCCAGTGCAGTGTCTGTGAGAGTAGCACAAATTTGGTTTAAGCGTTTTCAATCCGAAAATTTTGATGTCAAAGATGCACGTCACTCTGGTCGCACTATTAAGGATAAAATGGATGCCATTTTTGAAAAAGTGGAGCAAGATCGGCATATCAGTAGTTACGACGTAGCTGAATAACTGGGAATTGACCACAAAACAGTTTTGGCGCATTTGAAAAAAACTGGGTACACAAAAAAGCTCGATATTTGGGTACCTCACGAGCTCACTGAAAGAAACCTAATGAATCGTGTACTCATTTGTGATTCTTTATTACGACGTAATGAAACCGAACCATTTTTGAAGAAGCTGATAACTGGTGATGAAAAGTGGATCACGTACGACAAGAACGTGCGAAAAAGGTCGTGGTCAAAGGCCGGTCAGGCTTCACAGACTGTGGCAAAACCCGGGTTAACTCGCAACAAGGTGATGCTGGGTGTGTGGTGGGATTGGAAGGGCAATATTCATTATGAGCTGTTACCACCAGGCAGGACCATCGATTCTGAACTCTACTGCGAACAACTGATGAGATTAAAGCCAGAAGATGAGAGAAAGCGGCCGGAATTAGTCAACAGAAGGGGTGTGGTTTTTCATCATGATAACGCTAGACCTCACACATCTTTAGCCACTCAGCAAAAATTAAGAGAGTTTGGCTGGGAGGTGTTAATGCATCCGCCGTATAGTCCTGACCTTGCACCTTCAGATTTCCACCTGTTCGGTCTCTTCAGAATAATTTAGGCAGTGTCAGGTTAACATCACGAGAGGACTGCCAAAACTCCTTGTCGCGGTATTTTGATCAGAAGTCCCAAAATTTCTATAGCAATGGGATCATGTCCCTACCTACAAGATGGCAAAAAGTTATCGAACAAAATGGTACCTACATACTTTAGATAAATGTAAATAATGTATATTAAAAAATGTTTTGAATTTTCTTAAAAAATGCGAAGAAACTTTTTCCCCAACCTATTATACAAACATACATAAAGGTGAAGCTAATAAAAGCGAGTTAATAAAAAAGTAAAAACCGACTTCAAAAACCAAAAAACTAATAAAATAACTTTCATAAAACTTAACAGCAGCTGCGCCCACTTCCAACGGCGAATCCATAGCTACTGAAGAGAGTCAGACTGTTGAGCGCGAACACAAGTCGAACTGTGTTCATATGGTGTTCATGTTCGCAAAGCGAACGCGAACACCAGACGAAAAAGAGCAAAAAAAGCCGAAGAAGTTTTAGCTTTGCTTAAATTAGTAAAGCTAATTTAAGTCCACATGTACGAACCGAATGTTTCGTGTTCGATGTTCGTATTCACCATGTTTTGTTCGTTCGTGCGTACACGCCTTTAGGTAAACCTGAAGCCCTTAAGCCGTGTACGCACGAACGAACAAAAACATGGAAACATGAACATCGAACACTTTAAATGTTCAAAGGGTCCTGAGTTTCTTCAAACGTTCCGTGATCGATGTTCGTGTTCACTATGTTTTGTTCATTCGTGCGTACACGGCTTTAGCATTACCTCCGCCGCAAAACCATAGCAGCGAAACCGCAGTAGTTTAATTCAACTGACTCTCATGATGTTCCGCTACTCGTGTAGCGGAACATCAGCGGAACGTCAGCGAAACGTCATGCGGTTTCGCTGTTTCGCGGTTTCGCGGCGGATATGTGCTAAGGCCCTGAACATCGTTACAATGAAAGCTTATCATCGTTGTGTCAGCTTCTCCTCCGGGTATTATGTTATACAATCACTACACAGTTTGTCTGTCTCAATATCCGTTGATGACAGTATTCATCGCAAGTTTAGATACAGTTTTAACTAGTTTGTAGTCAAATATTGTAATATCCGCCTGGATTTCACTAGGGAGATCGATGTACTATTTTGAAATAATATTTTGACTATAATGAGAAAAATTCTAACTTTGTTAGGAAATTTACTACGAATGTCCTAACAGAAGAACTCTGTAATCTGATTTCTGACTTTTGGGAATCGAATCTTACGATCCGCAACTAAGATTTGTCTTATTCTTGAGATGAAAAGTTTAAAGAACCAAATATATTAGGCAGTAGCTGGTTGCCCGCGGCTTCGCCTGCGTGGATGTCGATACTACCCTGTTTGAATCGGATTTTGTTCACAATTTCATGGGTTTTTACTTTGCGTGCTTAATTCTTTTTCTAAACTAAACGTAGTCTTAGTTAAGTACTCCTTATAATATCAGATATCTGCCCGTGAATGTCTCGTCAAAATTGGTCCAGCCATTTCGGAGATTAGCCGGAACAAACAGACAGACAAATATAAAAAAATATAAGTATCGTATATAATTTCATATGCATTTAGAAAAAGCTGTTATTTTGACATTACAAACATACAATTAAATTCAATTTATTTATAAGTATAGATTTGCGAGTTTACCCCGGGCTGGTACCTAATACTTATTTTAAAGTTAGCTCTTTGGGTTATTCGTAATTTAAGTAAAACAAACAAAATATCCGTTCATTTAAAAATACATCAATATTAAATATAGCTAATCACAAAACGATTGTTCTAAAAATACCACAGGCCTAAACGATTCGCCTACCGAGTTAATTTAACATAAAAGCGAGCCAACATGTATCATTCATAGGTACCAATTACCATCCAGCTGGTATCGGTATCGATTTCACCTTGTACATCACTAGTTTCTCGGACATTGTGCTATTAATCCTAGGTCATTTTAAAACCACAAGGAGAGTTCAAGTTCTTAAGTTAGTTTTAGTTTAAACGAATAGATTGCAGTATTGAAACTTTCAAAGAGTTTGTCTTGTCTGGAGTTTTGTTTTGTTGTTCTTTTGTTTATTTTCCCAGTCTACTTTGTAATTTATTGCCTGTTGCCTCAATCAGCTGTTGCCAACTCATTCTGTAGTAGGTCAGCGCTTCTTACAAGTTGTTCGTCTTCTTGTTTCGTCTCGCACAGTCAGCAAGTTGTTAGCCTAGCGAGGCAACCACCACGTACGTATTATAAGCATGTAGACGAGGAAGCTATTGAGGGTGAACTCATCCAATTTCGTGATAAAACAAAATATGTAATAAAACTTCGATACTTTAGTAAAATCTTCATTTTTATTTGAATTAGGAACATAAAGCAGTCTTCCTTTTACAATAATTAGGATAATAAACTTACTTAAGACTATTATTTTAAGGGCCAGTTTCACCACCTACGATAAAGTTCCTATTAACTTACTTGGCAGATCATTTCATACAAATTCTGTTCCATTTTTGAATTTATTCGGTGAGTAGTGGCTATTCGGACATCGTGAAATAGGCCCTAAGACTTATAGCTAATAATCGAAACCTTTGTTAACTTTTTTACTTAACGAAACAGACTATCACGAAATTAGGACTATCACTTATTTGAGTGAGTTTACTATATCACAAGTTGTATGTACCTATTATCCAGTGCCTAAGCAATTAAAGCAGATACCTATTTAATATACTGACAATGCGTCATATTTGTCAAACACTGACAAAATTTCTCTACAAATGCTGTTTAATAAAAAATAAAACTATGAATAAAACTTAATTGGTGATCGTCGTTTGTTCGTTTCGCAAAAAAGAACATGACAAAAATTATGTCACACTATCACACTAATATTATAAAGGCGAAAGTTTGTGAGTTCGCTCAAATGGCTGGACTAATTTGAATGAAATTCGGTATATGGACAGCTTATACCATGGATTAACATATAGGCTACTTTTTATCCCGAAAAAATGTAGTGCTCCCGTGGGATGAGCAAGGAATTCAAATATACTTGCTACTCTTTCAAACTCACACGGCTCTACAGATTTTGATTAAATTTGATGTGGAAGTAGCTGACACTCTGGATTAACACATCGGTTACTATATATCCCGAAAAAATGTAGTGTTCCCGTGGGTTGAGCAAAAAATTCAAATATACCTACTTGCTACTCTTTCAAACGCAAATGGCTAGACAGATTTTGATGAAATTTGGTGTGGAAGTAGTTATCACCCTGGATTAACACACAAGCCACTTTATATCCCGAAAAAATGTAGTGTTCCTGTGGGATGAGCAAGAAATTCAAATATACTTGCTACTCTTTCAAACTCAAACGGCGGGACAGATTTTGATGAAATTTGGTGTGGGAGTAGCTGACACTCTGGATTAATACATAGGCCACTTTACATCCCCAAAAAATGTAGTATTTCCGTGGGATGAGCAAGGAATTCAAATATATTTGTTACTCTTTCAAACTCGAACGGCTCGACCGATTTTGATGATATTTGGTGTGGAAGTAGCAGATACCCTGTACACAAATAGCACACATAGGCTTTACATCCTGAGAAAATGTAGTGTTCCCGTAGGATGAGCAATTTTTTTGTGAATACTTTTCTCGCCGATTAAATAATACACGTTTTAGTGTATCTCATAAACCGCGGGTAACACCGCGGGGCGCAGCTAGTGTAATTTATATTTTCGATAACCGTGCTGAAGTGGCATCCCATTATTCCCATTTATATCACTTCATGTGGTCGTGGCCTAGTTTCTGTAAAGGTCTCTCATATACGGCTCTTAGACACAAAAACAACACAGGCATCCAATTCCAATAATAAACGAACTCTTTGATCCCGTATCCGTCCACGCTAACAAAATCTGCCGCGCAAATTGCTACAATTTAAACAGAACAACTATAATAAAATTAATTTGCCTTGTAAATCATGTTGATATAACTGGGTTAGATTCAGCAAAAACGTCACGTCGCCTTGCCCGGTTGAACCGGGTAACCGGGTAGCCGGGTAGCACAAATAACCCGGCTCCAGTCGGTAATTAACTTAAGAATTTCTGAGGTGCGGATCCAGATTTCATCGTCGCTGGTTCCCTCTGAGAGGAATGACAATGAACCTTGTGACATACGGATATTAAAGTACAAGAGTGGTATCACACCACACACAAAGTAGAAGAGTAGTATTACTATCCCACTACATGGTAAAGGCCTCTTCTCAAACAGAGAAGGCACGAGCATTGATCACCACGCATGCTCAAGGTAGGTTGGCGATTTCAGACTTATATTAATTATAAGTCAAGGTTTCCGCACGATGTTTTCATTTGTGGCGTAACCACAATATATTATTATAATAAAACTACATACACTTAATAAATATCACAAATATGTATTACAACATAAATAAGTATATATTTATATCTACTATCTACTTTACATACTAAATACACAAAATACAAACACAAATATTATATAAACAAGCACAGTAACACTAAACATAATAAAATAAAACTTACCAGTACTGTTTAGCCGCATCGTCGAGTCGCCGAGCGTCATCACGGGTCGTCGTCGTGTCGTGCCGAGTAAGCGCGCACAAAGCCCCGTTACTCGGCAAACAAAGATCTAGAACCATCGCCGGCGCAGCAGTGGCGCGCGTGCCAGCGCCCCTCAGTCCGTCTCGCTACCTCACGGCAGACGCACGCACGCTCGCTGCGCAAACTAATCGCTGATTCGCTATAGCTATACCTGCCTGTATTTATTGTTGCTTGCTATCGTGATGTGAATAAACTGTTTATAAAGTGGTAAGGCTGTTTAATTGTGTTTCCTGTGGATGAACCTCACGACACGTCGGAGAAGACGCACACCACACCACACCTACACCAGCCTACACATTCAGCGACGTCATATAAATTGAAAAATTCAGAATGGTAGTTACCCGGTTTTGAACCCTCGTGCAAGGTGAGGTGAAAGACCAGGTCATAATCATTGGGCCAGTACAACATATAAAAATAATAGTTATAGATAATTACTAATCTTCTATAACAATTTTTGCAAGTAGTTACGTTCAATCGAACTTTTACTTTCGAAATTAAAAATCAATCGAACGTAAATTACTCATAAAAATTGTCACGACGGTTGTAAGTTGGTTTTCTTGTCATTTGCATGACTTCATAATTTTATTTTAATTGTGATACTTGTTCCAGGATCACACAAAGATAATCATCATTTTAATTGTGATACTTGTTCCAGGATCACACAAAGATAATCATCATTTTAATTGTGATACTTGTTCCAGGATCACACAAAGATAATCATCATTTTAATTGTGATACTTGTTCCAGGATCACACAAAGATAATCATCATTTTAATTGTGATACTTGTTCCAGGATCACACAAAGATAATCATTATTTTAATTTCAACGTAATAATTGTGAGACCCAACTTCCAAGAAAGCCTTTTCTCATTTATGTACCATTGAATTCTTAAAAGGAAAAAAAGCGAAGACTTTTTCAATTTAGAATTTGAATACTTCATTTCACATTCGTGGCTGATCGTGTTACCGAATGACTAATGTCTAATGTACCTATTATATCTATTATTTATCAGCCACCCGCCTTTGCTGCAGGGGTGCAATGGCGACGAGATTTTTGTTTTATATTAATTAATTACACTTATACACCTTCAAGAATAAATGCTTTGAATGATCCCTTTTCAAAATGGTTGAGCTAAATGGTGCTGATCATATTCGTGAACAGGCGCCGTCAGTTGGTATTGGTCCTCTTAGCTGCCACGGATTATTATAATTGTTTAATTTCTGAATTGCATTGTTTGTTTGCTACTCTGGACGGTTTTAAAATGTAGCTACGTCTTTTTTTTTTACAATGTTCTCACATCTAATTATAAATTCAACATAATGATGTAATTAACATTTTTGTATCAATATAATTTAAACGAGTGTTCAAGGAGTTTCTTGCCCGTTCTTCTCCATAGGACCTACTACGCTTTGAATGGGCAACCAGCTTCATCATTCTGACTGACCGACACCTTGACCATTCAAAAGTGCCTGTAAATGGTTTAATTGAAATAAATGCTTTGAGTTTGAGTTTGGGTTTGATGGTGAATACCGCATCAAAACCCATTGTGTAGTTTAGAAGAACTAAGTAGTCACACGAAAATTTACTTTGTTTTATAATTACAGTTAGTTAGCGACGACAAAGATATAATATATTTAGTAAAGCCTCAGACCTAAAATATAACGTAAACAAAGAAAACTCAGCTTGTCACTAGTAATCATATCAGCTTCCTACATTAAACATGTCTTCAACATAATTAAACGTTTACAATAACACACCATGTTTGAATTATTAATACGTTTGTTACTCTTACAATCCGTGTGTTCATTGCTTTATATTGCCTTCGTCGCAATATTTGAATCAAAAGGTTGCAACAATTCTGTTTTTTAGGGTTCCGTACCTCAAAAGGAAAAAACGGAACCCTTATAGGATCACTCGTGTGTCTGTCTGTCTGTCTGTCCGTCTGTCACAGCCAATTTGCTCCGAATCTAATGGACCAATTAAGTTGCAATTTGGTACACATATGAATTTCTGTGACCCAAACACGGACGGGTAAAGTAAATAAATGAATTTTGAATATAGAGGTCACTTTTGGGGGGCAATAAGAAAATTAAAAAAAAAGTTTTGGAAACTACACCATGTGGCATGTCAAATGAAAGGGCTTACTATGAGGGTCTCAAATATATTTTTTTTTATAATTTTAAAGTAATTTTTTCATCCCAACTACGGAACCCTTCATTGTGCGTGGTCCGACACGCACTTGGCCGGTTTTTATTCTTTTAATCTTGGCATATTGTTTAACCAGGAATTGATGAAATAGATAGACGTTTGATTTTTGTACAATAATTATTAATATTTGAATGATGAGAAAGTTTTAAATATTAGGTCTTTACCTATGAAATTGCCGTTCTGCAGTACTGGCCATTTCAAATCAAAATAATTTTTGTTTGGCTAAGAATTCTAATTTCAAATTAATTTTATTTTAAAAACATGGATTTTTTTTCCAAAAGTGTCATTGTTTATTGATTAGTGTTACATTTTCATCGCATTTCAATCTTTTTTGTCATCATGGATACGTTAAAAATTCGAGTAATTATGGAATATGAGTACCGTCGTGGCAGCAACGCGGCACAAGCGGCACGCAACATCAACGACGTTTACGGAGCTAACACTACAAACCAACGCACCACTTGTTATTGGTTTGCTCGCTTCCGTTCTGGAAATTTCGGCCTGAAAAATGAACCTCGCGGTCGTCCGAAGACTTTGGTCGACAATGACGAATTAAAGGCGATTGTGGAAGCTGATGATACACAATCTACGGCTGAATTAGCAGCAGCTTTCGACGTTAGCGTCAAAACAATATTGGTCCATTTGCGTCAAATTGGCAAGGTAAAAAAGCTTGACAAATGGGTGCCCCACGAACTCAATGATCGCCAGCGCGAAGTACGCGTCGAGACGTGCCTTGCACTGCTCAACAGGCACACAAATGAAGGAATTTTGAACTGCATTGTTACCTGCGATGAAAAATGGATTCTGTTTGATAACCGCAAGCGCTCAGCAAGTTGGTTGGATCCTGGTTCAGCACCTAAACAATGTCCTAATCGAAAACTTACACCTAGAAAAGTGATGGTCTCTGTTTGGTGGTCTAGCGCCGGTGTGATTCATCACAGCTTCTTACCAAACGGGGTGAGCATTACTTCAGATGTGTACTGTGAAGAACTGAACACAATGATGGAGAAGCTGGCACATCTCCAACCAGCATTGGTCAATCGCTCGTCTCCGCTGCTCCTGCACGACAACGCGCGACCTCATACTGCACATCAGACGGTCTCCAAGTTGCAAGAACTGGGGTTGGAAGCTCGCCGTCATCCGCCCTACTCACCAGACCTTGCGCCTACAGACTACTACTTTTTCCAGAATTTGGATAACTTCTTGGCGGGAAAAAAATTCAATACCCGAGAGGCAGTACAAAATGCCTTTGAAGAATTTGTTGCCTCCCATCCAGCTGATTTCTTTAAGAAGGGCATCAATAAACTGCCACTGCGTTGGCAAAGATGCATTGATTGCATGGGTGATTACTTCGATTAATACAAATAAAAAATGCATGAAAAAAATTCGTTTAAATTGTTTTCATACAAAACGGCAATTTCATAGGTAAAGACCTATTATAAGTGTGGATGGCTTTAAGAAAAGCAACGGACTTCAGAAAAGGTAGATGGACTTTACAAAAAGATGATAATAATTATAATTATGACGCTGTTATATGGAAGCAAGACGCATACTCTGCCAATACAAAATAAATTTGGATATGCCAGAAGGATGAAGGATTAATGTGCGTGATGCCTTAGTTTAAGAATACTCGAATACTTTTTTTATGACAGCGTTACAGGAACCTGATTTTTCGGTTCTGTAAAAAAAAAGGGGGTAAAATTATAAAAAAGGCTTGGCAGATTGATCTAGAGATCAATCAGGTTGGCTTCCAGTCTAACTGGACGCAGCTGAATGCCATTATTTCACATGGAGCCACTGCCTATCTGACCTCCACAACCCAGTTAATAAATACAATACCCCTTGGTGAGACTGTGTTGTCAGAGTATCGGGCTTCTGACGACCCGTAACGACTGACAAAGATCCACGAATGACAGCCGGGAGAAAAGAGGTGACTAGATATGTAAAGATGGTCACCCATCCACGGACCAACCTCGGCAAGCGTAGCTGAACCTGATGGATCGACCCATGTGGCTGTTATTACTAAGCCACGAGCTTCTCAATAGACTTTCCAGAGAACGACAATACTGGAATGTAACAACTTTCATTATTGGCAACACTGTTTTTCTGCCAAAGTTTTAACTTTTTATCCCCTAAGAGCTTTTTAAAGTACCAAGTGTAGGCGTTTATTTATACCGCCCACAGGAATTATTTTACCGAATGACGTGTCTTGTGAATAGTATGCCGAAAGTGATTACGAGAAACATCGAAACAACACCAAAACATTACCTAAACAGTATCGGTTTTATTGTGTTACTAAGGGTGGGTTGCACCAAGGGCTAGGTTATAGTTTCCGTCAAAGTTAAAAACCATAGAATGACTACCTGCTGTTGCACCGTCATGTCAAATGTAAAAGTTAAAGTTCGGAGCTGGGACATGACATTCGACGCGTCTGACAGAAGTGACAGATATTTAACAATAACTTTAACCAGCGAAGCGTGGGCGGTTAAGGTTCCATACCAAATTTCATACAAATCGTTTGAGCGTGAAGAAGTAACAAACATGCAAACACACACACACACAAACTTTCGCCTTTATAATATTAGTGTGATGTATATGGGCGGACAAATTCTGTGGCTGATTTCGTCACAAAACCGTACATACGGAAGGGTTTTTTTATAACTAGCCGTTGCCCGCGGCTTCGCCCGCGTGATGTCGGAAATTATCCCACGGGAACCTACTACCGGGATAAAAAGTATCTTATGTATTAAACCAAGTTATAAACTATCTGTATGACAAATTTCATTCAAATCCGTTCAGCCGTTTTTGCGTGATTGAGTAACAAACATCCGAACATATTATAAGTAATTATTTATAATATTAGGTTGAATATTAGTAGGATAGTAGGATTTTACCAGTATGAACATCAAGGTATAATTAATCACCCAATGAAATCCCAAGACCACGATCTAGTGTTTCTCTAGTTAAAATTAAAATTACACTATTTATAGAGTAAACATGTGGATGATATTTGATTTTTTTTTTAAACTTATATACATATACAGCAACATTTAGATACGCTAACTTGTAGTTTATTAATTGAACTGTATGCAGAGAACGTAGGTCTTTCTCTAAGATTAGACAATCATGCAAATTTTTATCATGCCTAAAAAATTTGAGATCGTCTGCTTAGACCATTAATTTTGAATTTTGATTATTAACTTTAAAAGTCCTAAGTCACCATTCTCCTCTACAGTGCACATTTAAAATCTTAACTATAATAATAAACTACCATCTGTTGTACACTCAGATAAAACAGCGGATAACATTGTAAGGCAGTTAGGGCTCTGCCTCGAATTTTGCGGGCAGCGGGGCGGCATCGGCGGCGGAGCGGGAGCGGCAGGATTTTATGCGTAAAAACAAATGGACCGGACCTCCAAAACAGCGGCGCGGTAGCGGGGCGGGACAATGCGAGACGCGCCGCCGCCGCCGCTGCCCCGCTGCCCGCGAAATTCGAGGCAGAGAGAGGCCTTTTACACCACCGCCGCTGCCGCGCCGCCGGTGACCCTAATTTAATTTTATTGCAAAGATTTGTTGATATTGCTTGTACAGCGCAGCAGCGAGCTGTCACAATATAAATCAGTTCAAAAGGATTGTTTAATGAATGTAGAAGTAACATAACATAACGCCTGCATTACCCGAAGGGATAGGCAGTGGTGTAACTATATAATAGTACGCCCACATTTCGCCAGTTATATTTAAGCCCCATTTAACAGGGGACGAGTGTTTTGCCATCAAACGGGCACAAATCCAGACTACGAACTGCAACTGCTATTCCAGTTGAAAACGCCCTATATCAGTTTGCCTTTTTTCTTTATTTTTTTTTTGTGGATGGGAAATCATCAAATGACTTCTCCCGCTCTGGGCAGAGCGGGAGGGCGTGTCAGACTTTTACTGACTAAAACCCACCCATGTTCCTTCAGTTGCCCGTGCCAGGGCCACGGTATCTCTTTCGAACTACCCGCGACCCCGGTGGCATCGGCCCAATTGACCCCGTCACTGCTGACATCTCTTTGAGGCGCGCGTGGAACACAACGCGCCGTCGACCCGGGCCTGGTCCTTACCGGACGTCGAGCTGCCCATTACTCGTCGTCCGCAAGCCCGCGTCTACGGTGGCCGGGAATCGGCGATAGATTATAACAGTTTGCCTGACCCGGGAATCGAACCCGCTAAATAAAATAAAACTGTCTTGAAAGACCAATTCCAGGAATAAGTGTAAACAGCAGTTTTGTTTTATAAGTATACTAGCTGACCCGACAGACGTTGTCCTATCTTGGCTATGGATAATGTAAACGCGTGAAGTTAAAATGTTTTTTCTGCAATTTTCCAATTTTCTGCGAAATTTTCTTAATTTTTTCTTTCATAAAAACCTTCTCCTGACAATCATAAACACCACAAAAAAAAAAAAAATAGTGAAATTGTTCCATCCGTTCACGCGTGCCAAGGGAAATAACGATTAATTTTTTTAAATATAATAATATATACACGCTTACATTTTGATCGTTTTAATCCCTTGGACACGCGTCCCCACCACGCGGAAACCACGCGGTTTAACTTACAAAATAGTATTCATCAAAAGCTTGCACAGCATCGTATCTCTCAAAATAAAAAAAAAAAGAAGTGATAACGTAATACTCGCAAAATGCATGAAATCGGTAGTAGTGCCACGAGTTAGTTACCTACGCGTACGCCGCGTCGTCGTCGGTGCTTATCTACCTACACTCCGCCCAATCAACTTTAGGTTATTGACTCGCTCAGCTGATCATGTTCACGTAAACAAATGTTAACAAATTAAATGATTCAAAATTTTCCTTCATACTTTTACGGGCTTAGGACCGTCATAATTGCTTTGTGCCTAGGTTTCGGGACATACCTAATAAAATTTAAAAAAAAATGCGGTACATGTAAAAATTAGTCTTTATAGGTCTGCTACTTATGGCGTATTTAAAAATGTGGAATCAAAATTATTTACAATGATTAAAAAAAAAAGTACAATTACACGATTAAAACAGTTCTGATACATACCTAAATCTCCTTTATTTCATTTAACTTTTAAGGACACTTCGCGATACGAAATAATTGTTCATAAAAAACGTGTAATCAAAATTATTTACAACGATTTAAAAAATGAGTTCTGTTACAAATTAATAATTAATCAATTCTGAATCATCACTAAAGGACAACTTCACGATAGCGTAATAATTGTTCAAAGTGCAAACCATTCCTCTCTCCTCTCCTCTCGGGATCTCGTTCGAAGTACTCGAGGATTTGTTCGTCTAGCTCAGGTGTGTAGACTGGTTGGCGACCGCGGCCCTTGAGCATGTGTAGGTGTACGGAATTGTCCGTGATCTAACAAACGCTGCGTAGCCGCCACAATTGTCTGACCAGACGGAATTTGCGGATTAGGTATACCACGCAGCCGCAAAGATTGCAAGTGATTTGGTTCGCTGTACAGACGACGAGCCGCTTGCGCATCAAAACCCGCAATCGCGTAGAATTGCACCATGGCAACAAACTCTAGGTTGGAGTACGCGTAATTACGAGACGCCATTAAGTTCGCGCGACAAGGATATTTTTTAACAACACTGACACAACACACCGATGACGTCTTAGAGAAACTGAATTGTTTACACGACGTCATAGAGTATAGTTATAGTGCACGACGTGGTCCTGCGCTGCCCTTGGCGCGCGGGGTGCGCGGGGCGCGCGCCTTTTGCATTGCCAATCAAATAGGGTTTGGGGGCGGGGTTTGGTCTAGGATTGGCTATTTTTTGTGAATCCACGTTGACTGCGCTTACGCGTCATTATTTTTAGTACTTGTTAGTATCGAATGGTGCCGACTAAGGGTTGACCCACATCTGTCAGCACGGAATCGCCTTTTTTCGTGCTTTATCCTTTTCTATCTCTTAGGATCATCATTTCCTAGAGCGATAAAGATAGAAACCGCGCGGTGGAATCGGCGATGCGCTCGACACCACGGCCAAAATGGCTGAGGCGCTGGAGTGCTGACGAGTGGTATCGAGCGCGATATCATGCTTCCATTGCATTGCATGATTGTTTTCCACAGCACTCAACGGCGACGGCGTGCGATCTTACGCTGAAGCACGCGATAGCACGCTGCAGCACACACGACATAAATGCTGTTCCGTGCTGACAGATGTGGGTCAACCCTAATGGTTCGCATTGTTTTATCACTCGTGCGAGAAATAATTCGAGTTGAAAAAAAAGTACTTTATTTTTTAATGTTATCTTTACAAATCGATAGTGTTTCCTGCACCGGATCGACCCTCCACGGGATTAAAACGATCAAAATGTAAGCGTGTATAGATAGTAATAAATACATTAATATTCCTGCACATAAAATGACGTTATCAACATTATCGAGTATTTAACATCATTGTGGCTAGCGAAATAGGTTAAATAAAATTTTATTAGTACACAAAAATAACTTTCTTAAAGAAATCTTGATGCCTATTATTATTAAATATTATTCCTTTATTTCAGGCAGCTGTGGCCCATACAAAATACAATACATAAATGCAATAAATTGCAACATAAAAAAAATATTACTAAAACACATATGACATTATATGACTATTATGGTCGCATAATAGGCAACCACGTTGCGTCCACGTTTCATCCACAATGCGCTCACACTTGAGGAACACCTACGCGGCATGTATGTAGGTATATTGTACGAAGTGAACCTTCTCCACAATATTACATAGCATGAAACCATTGTGCATCTGTGTAAGGCAGTCGTAAAATTTTATCCAAAGTGATAGGTACAGCCACGTTCAGTTTGGAAACTAGTCCGGAAATGTATGTCCAAACTGATAACTATTAGATTAGAGGATATTGTTTGAGAGCATATATGCCGCAGGTAATAAGGGTTTTGTAGGGGTGGTGTTTATTTTTCATGGGTTTTCGGGGGTTGTTACTTTGGAGGACACTATGATGCTTACTTTGGGTGAAGTGGACGTAAACGATTACACTGTTTGTCCACCGCACCGAGAGCGGGATGTCAACGAGAAAACAGATGACGGCGGCGAAGTAGCGACAGTACATTTACTATGGCCGAATAATCTCTCGTTGACGTCCCGTTCCCGGTGCGGTGGACAAACAGCCTTAATCCACCACAACCTACCGTCAACAGGTCGTTAACGAGAAACAAGGTTATTCGTGCGGTGGGCACGTGGCCATAGTAAATGTATGTATTGCTACTTCGGCGCCATTCGTCATCTCGTTCTCGTTGACGCCCCGTTTACATGGCGGTGGACAAACGTAAAGGTGACAATGACCATGTTAACGATCACGGTAGTGTCGTATACAATACGCTTGGAAGACTAATTCGTAAAGCACGGTATGATGTTACAGGCAGGTAGCAGTAAAAAAATGTCCAATAATGCCTATTTTATTGATGTTAACCCGCATGCACATTTTACAGCCGACTGCATCCAATCAGCAACCATGCTTTAGAGTTCCAAAAGTCTCACATTCAATGTTACCAAGAGATATAGTGTTTCCTTGCAACTGGGTTTTGGAGGTCAAATAGCTACCGTGGCCCTGGTACAGGCCACTGAAGGAACACGGGTGGGTTTTAGTCAGTAAAAGTCTGACACGCCCTCCCGCTCCGCCCTGAGCGGGAGAAGTCATTTGATGATTTTCCATCCACAAAAAAAAGTCAGCTGCATCCGCTTAGATTGGAAGCCGACCCCAACATAGTTGGGAAAAGGCTAGGCAGTTGATGATTGCTGTACCTACTGCTTGGATCTACAGGAGACGGTCAGCAATAAAAGTTGATTAATATTTCAGTTTTTTTTTTAAATCTTAATTACTGAGCAAAATATTAATAAAAAATCAGATCTCTTAAGCCCACAATTTAAAGTATTATTAACTTTTAAATATTTCAGTCAGAAGTCAGGATTTGTTACCGGTTGATGGTAATAGGTTCGCCCCCTATTACATGGGACTTAAACGTAATTGGCTAAATGTGCTTATCCCTTCAGGGATTACAGGCGTGACGTTATATTAATATTTCATGAAATTCTGAAAAGCAATGTATCAAATAATTTTGTATCAATTTAGAAGATTTGTAAAAATATAGTCCGCGAGGCTAGGCTGAGCTTGCATTTGTGTGAGTGATCACCAAAGAAGCGGAGCTGCGTCGCGCGAAGGACGCACCGCGCCTCAGGCCGTTTGCCAAAAAGCAGTATAAACCGGTTTTAAACCAAGCAAAGAACGCGTCGCGCTTTAGGCCGGACGTCACACCTACATTATCTATGTGCACTCACACAAGCGCAAAGCTCAGCTTAGGCTGCAAGAGTGTGGTACACAAGAGGTCTATTATTAATAGTCTCGAGAAACTAAATTCCTGACTCGAAAGCTCTTTCAAATCTTTTTGAATCAAGACCTAACAAGAAGGTAGTAGGCCAATTGAGGCGAGGCAGTACTTGATAGCATGTACGAGCTAGCTCGTAACCTCCGGCAAATTACTGGCTAATGATGCAATCCGTATTGCATTTTTCATATACAAATGTGGCTTTTTAGTAGGACAGGAAAATATTTGAAAAAATTTAGGATTGCAAGTCGTTTCATATGATCAAAAAGAAGCTTGAAAGTCTGACAATCAGGGGTATTGTGTTACCCAGTAACTGGGTTGTGGAGGTCAGTTAGGCAGTTGCTCCATGTAAAATACTAGTATTCAGCTCCATCCGGTTAGACTGGAAGCCAATCCGGCCCCAATGTTGTTGGGAAAAGGCTAGGTAGAGAACATGGATGCTTTAGTAAACAAAACTATCGTTGCTCTCCTCGTATTAGCTAGGGCTGACTGCGAGAACCTTAAGTTTTAATTCAATACTATGTAATATAAAAAACTGTTTTAGTATTAATTAATGCTAAAAATTACAGTAATAAATATGGAGAATTGAGTAACTATTAATCTAGTTTGTGTTTGTAATGTTTGAATAGTTTATTTTAGTACGCCATTTTTATTTCATAATTTTCGCAATTTACATACGAGTATTAATTTCAAAACAATTTCATACGGGCCGTTCCAAGATGAAAAAAAAACAAAACAATTCCTTATCCAAAAATAATTTACTCAAAAAATAATGACAAAATTATTTAAATTAGGATTGAACGAATAATAATTTTAAAAACCTCAGTACACGGAGGTAATTTTATTAAGCCTATCGTCCACTGCGACAATGCTAGCTTGAGTATCGCGCTCTACTTGTGGCACAAAGCGAGGCCACTTGTGGCACTCCAACACAGATATATAGTGTAGTTATACCATAGTAGGTGAGTGAGCGTTTTCATAAGGTGTCAGCGTAGTATTTTTTGGAGTGCTAGTGTTAGTTATTGTGTAGTTTACAGGCGAAAGGTTGTAGTGATTTGGAGCAAATTAAATGTGAATATATACTGACAATGCTAGCAGAGGGCCAATTCTCGTAATTAAAAACGTTCAAATACAAGTCGCAATGTCAGCCAGCGACAATCAAATGTCAAAAATGTAGGCAAACTCTATACAATTTTGACAGATTGAGACTGAGATGAGATTGCGAACGTTGTTATAAAAATACGGGAATTGCGAAGTCCTACTTGGGGCACAAAGTGGGGCCCACTTGTGGCACTAAAATCCGGAAATAAAGTTATAGTGTAATATGTATGTTTGGGATTTGATATTGAGATTAAAATTGTGTCATTGTAGTCTTTATGTAGTGGTAGTGTTACTTAAACCCAGTTAATGGGTTGTGGAGGTCAGATAGGCAGTCGCTCCATGTAAAATAATGGTATTCAGCTGCATCCGGTTAGACTGGAAGCCGACCCCAACATAGTTGGGAAAAGGCTAGGCAGACTGATTTTGAGTGTTACTTAAACCTTTACCTACGAGTAGTGTTAGCGTTATACGAGTAGTTGAGTGAATAAAAACATGTGAAACATGTTTGACTGCACGATTACTGACAAATGCGTGCGCTGACTGGACAGGTCCACTAAATCTGTGTGGTTTATTCCTCATAAAACCATTTCAGACACCAGTCTAAATGATCTTAACATGATCGGACCAAGATTATGTTTGGATTTTAAAAGTGACCTCTGAGTTTGTTTCGGCCTTTCATCTCAGAGTAGTCAAATAGAAAACGCCGACATCCTAATAGTTTTTAAAATATTATGATTGACGTGTATAAATGTTTGTACAAACCTACTTAAAGAAATAAAAATCATTTATTTCTTACAGAAATAAAAAATAATTATTATTTAATAAAAAGAAATAAAAATTGATTTACTCAAAGAAATGAAAATCAATTATCATTCATCAATTTGTGAGTTGAAGGCCTGCCACCGGCTTGTGGAGTTCGATAATATACTTGATTTAATAGTTTAATTTCATAGTTTGCTGTCTAAACTCAATTTTTTTATTTTTTTATGCCGTTTTTATACGTCACTCATCATTCTCCTGCCCTTATCCCAATCTATTTGGGGTCGGCGCAACATGTCCTTTTTTTCCATACTTCTCTATTATTCGTCATCTCGGTAGTCACCCCCTTTCTAGCCATGTCATCTTTCACACAATCCATCCATCGTTTCTTTGGTCTTCCCCTACTCTTATAGCCATCGACATTCATACTCAAAACTTTCCTCACGACATTTTCGTCACTCCTCCGCATCACATGCCCATACCATGACAGCCGATTTCCGCACAACTTTTCAGTCACCGGTGCCACTTTTAGACTTCCTCTTATGTACTCATTTCTTATTCTATCCATTCGTGTAACACCACACATCCCTCTTAGCATTCTCATCTCAGCTGCATGCAACTGCTTTTCATTCATCCCTTTTGTGGCCCAACATTCTGATCCATACAAGACAGCAGGTCTAACCATTGTTTTATATATCTTCCCCTTAAGTTTAAGGGGAATGCGGGAGTCGCAGATTGTCCCCGTGACCTGCCGCCATTTCATCCATCCAGTGTTAATGTAATGTAATCCAGTGTTGTGTGTGCTTAACCGTCCGATCTACTTCGCCATCGCTTTGCACGAGTGAACCGAGATACCGAAAGTCGGAGCAGACAGGGAGAAGCGCGCCATCAAGCGCTATGCCTCCAGAACTGGAGATACCGCCGAAATCGCAGAACATATATTCAGTTTTGGTTCTGCTGATTTTCAAGCCAACATTCTCCAGTTTCTGTTGCCATTTCTCCAATCTGCTCCGAATCTCAGGTAAATCTTCACCGACAAGAACAATGTCATCGGCAAACAGCATGCACCAGGGTGCCTCTTCCTGTAGATTCGATGTCAGAGCATCCATAATCAACAGGAAGAGGTAAGGACTTAAAGCCGACCCTTGGTGCAAGCCAACAGCCACATTGAACTCGTTGGTATTCCCAGCAGCCGACCGAACGTAGGTACGAGATTGACTGTACATAGCACGAATTAACTCTACATACTTCCCGGGCAAACCTTTCTCTTTCAAGGCCCACCACAACACATCCCGAGGTACCCTATCATACGCTTTCTCCAGATCAATGAACACCATGTGCAAGTTCTTGATGTTGTTTTGTACGTCATAAACGGCAAAACATGCAGATCTACCTGTTATCTTAAGACCTTGCACATATTATTATGATGTATACTCATGTTTTACAATAAATATATTCTATTCTATTCTATTCTATTAAATAGAAGTTAGGATACTTAAAAAATAAAAAAAATAAAATTATTTAATAATAAAATGTTTACAAAAAAAAAAAAAAAAAAAAGTGTACATTTAGCCAAACAGTAATAAAATTTTCCTATACAAATAAAGTTCCTAATAATAAACTAAAGCTAAAATATTTTTTATTACTGGTGCAAGTAATGATGGTTCGGAGTTAGAACAATAGGTAGCGACCCGCCCGATCTAGGTTTAAACAAACCTGTGTTTCAGACCATCACAGTTGATTCATCACACTTGATTTAAGATAGTTGTGCTTTTAAAATTATAATTGTTTCTATGAAAAATGAGACAGTAATGAAATAGGACACCAAAATATTATTTTAAATTTAAAAATTTGGCTGTTACCCATTTAAATCTATTTTTATCTTCACCCCGCCCCGTGCCCCGTGATTACGGGATTATAACTAAAAATATAGTATCAAGTTCTACAATGAGGACTATGTTAATGAAAAACAACGCCATATTTTTCAGTGAAACCAAAGAAAATGTAGAAAAATATTTCTACGTTTTGTTAGTAGATAGAAAATAAAACTGGCAAAATATACGTAAATGTGTAACTTTATACGCCCTTTGTGAAAGTTCTGTGTAAAACAAAATGAAAGTTAGACGAAAAGGGAACGCAAACATCAAGGCATCATATATTCAACACACCATGTAGGTTTGGGCATTATTTGGATACCGCGCATCAAATATTCAACACACTATATAGTTTTTGGCATTATTTGGGTAGGGCTGCCGCACATTTTTTTTGCGGGATCATCTGTTAAACAGTCATGTAGGTATTATAGCGGTGTGACCTTATATTACTATGCCAATAAGGTTAAAAAGTGGTTCACCGCAAATGTCCGCGATGGTACACATACAAATAAAACCACAGTGGCCAGAATATTCTTGCCACCTTTTTTTTTTTTTTTTTTTTTGTGTATGGGAAATCATCAAATGACTTCTCCCGCTCCGGGCAAAGCGGGAGGGCGTGTCAGACTTTTACTGACTAAAACCCACCCGTTTTCCTTCAGTTGCCCGTGCCAGGGCCACGGTATCTCTTTCGAACTACCCGCGACCCCGGCGGCTTCGGCCCAATTGACCCCGTCACTGCTGACATCTCTTTGAGGCGCGCGTGGAACACAACGCGCCGTCGACCTGGGCCTGGTCCTTACCGGACGGCGAGCTGCCCATTACTCGTCCTGTGGTTCTCTTTGCCAGCTTGTAAGTAGTCAATAGTTATGGCCTGAATCACCACCGAATAATTTTAATTTACACCAATTCAGTTCCAAGGTGCTCCCTCACCGGAGCATTCGCCTTTATTGTAACAATCCAATTTAAGATTCGATTTTGAGCATTACGTTACAATATTGCCTCCCTAACTGACGAGCGTTTGCCTGTAATGCAGCAATCCAAGATTCGATTAGATTCGCATTCATGTTACAAATCTATATCTATAACTAGCTGCGCCCCACGGTTTCACCCGCGTAGACCGGGATAAAAAGTAGCCTATGTGTTAATCCTGGGTATAAGCTATCTACAAACCAAATTTCATCCAAATCGGTTCAGCCGTTTGAGCGTGGTGAAGAAGTAACAAGCATACAAACACACACACACATACTCACAAACTTTCGCCTTTATAATATTAGTGTGATAAAGCTAGTAATAAAGCTGAAGAGTTCGATTTTTTGTTTGTTTGTATGTTTGAAAGCGCTAATCTCTGGAACTGCCAGTCATATTTGAAAAAATCTTTTAGCTTTTGATAGCCCAATTCTTGAGGAAGGTTACATTAAAATTTAACATAACGCTAGGACCCTTAGGAGCTGAGTAAAAAGAAAAAAAGTCGGAAAGAACGCTAAGCGAAAATGAAGTAATAGCGCGGGCAGGCGATGCGATGCGATGCGACGCGACGGGGTAGGTCGGGGGAAACACAAATTTCACGCCGAGACGAAGTCGCGGGCAGAAGCTAGTAGTATCATAATGTCACCTATTGTGGTACAGTAATTTTATTCTATGTGCATGGTCTTCACATATAATTATGTCATACATAATATTGTAAAAATAAAAGAGTAACGGTGGAGTTTCTTGACCATTGACCATTCTGATCCTTACGAAACTATACCTTTTGGAAGGGGCAACTAGTATCAATTCCATGGTGTTGTAAATTTTGACTTTCAAAAGTGCCTTTTATGTGCCTATTAGACATAAATGATTTGACTTTGACTTTTGTGTCGGGTGCTCTTAGGCGACGTTCGCACGGACGTAAAAATATCGCGGCGATTTTTTTTCGCGCATAGGCAGTGCTTATCGCGTCATTGTGAAATTGGCTTTATACATAATATAGGTACCAAGTAGAGCCAACAGCAAACTGCAGTAGTAAAGTTGTTACTCCTTCTTCGTGTCGCTAGCATAATCAGCCTATGATGTTCCTACTGCTGGGACACAGGCCTCCTCTCGGTGAGAGGGACTGGGACGTAATCTACCACGCGGTGTGGGTTGGTCCCGAAACTTCGCCTCAAAGTAAAGTTGCTACTTAACACGTTGGCTGCCATGAGCATCACAGGTGGGATCACGTAATCTTTTCTGTGTGGCCATGAGCATCACCGGTGGGATCAGAAGCTCATTTTTCGAGGTATTGTTTTGCGGATTTTTTTGGGGACCAGAGTCAAACTTTGATTGCTTTTTTGTAGAGAATACTCTATAGTTACTTACTAAAACTTGACTATTTCGAATTTTTAGATACCTAGCTTCTGAGGGGCTCTTAACTTATTGTATCTTCCTACTAGTGTGTTACATTAATCTGTCACCGGTGATACTCATGGCACCTCAGTAATAGAGCGATGCTTTGTGTATCACCGCTGGGATCAGTAAATTTGTATGGGGGCGTGGGAGCAATACTGTAGGTGTAGTATGCTGGGCAGCCAACGTGTTAATAAGAATATTAAGTTGACGTGAACACTTTATGAAGAAAGGTACAAAATAATATGTTATTTCCTTGCTATCATTAGACTATTTAGGAGGTATTAGGTGGCTAACAATTTGCATAGTATCACACAAATGGGTCATCCCTCATTCATCACAAACCCGACACCCGACGCACAAAATACAGGTTGATGTTTAAAAATAACCATTTAAAAAGCCTCTCTCTAACGATCACAAATAACAGCGATCATTTATTCAACACACACATGGCGTAGGGTTCCCACCATTATGCGGAAAGGTCGAAATTAACGCGGGATGAAAAGTAAATTGCAAATCGATGTTAGGAGCGGAATGCATTAATCTTACCTTTAAGTGTGGACGAGTGGATGAAAAGTTGGGAAAAGGTGGATGAAGTGTATTTGATTAATGTTTATTCATTGAAAGATTTTGGGTTAATTAATTACTGTAGTGGGCGTGAGTATTGATTAATTAAATCCCGATTTTAAATGGTAGACTTTGTGACTTTGTTTCTAAAGTAACTCAATACAAATTAAATGAGATTTTGGTCTTTAGGGAGGGGATGCCTTATGAAGACATAAATAGTGTCCTCATGGGTTCTTCAGGAAGGTCAGGTTCGTAGTACTCGCAACCGGCGTGCGCGTATGACCAGATGTATGAACGTAAACGAGGCAAAAGTAGTATGTAAGGATCGTAGCAGGTGACGTTCTGTAGTTCCTGCCTACCCCCATGGGAAGAAGGTGTGAGTTTATGTATGTACTTGTCTTTAGTCTACGTTTACCATCATGATTGCCAACCACACCACATTAAAATGTCTTGAATACTGAAGGATCTAGTTTTCCTAAAAATAAATAAAAACACTTCCTATTTTAGCAACTCCGATCCCTCTTTGAACTCGTTTTCTTAACCAATAAAACAAAACTACCATTTCACCACAAATACGAGTATGTACCTATGCATGAGTTCATCGTTTCCATCTTCCGCCAATCTAATATATTCATATGGAACCTGTTTTCACAACAAACTGACAACCCTATCGAACGTTTTCATCCGTAGCTACATCATGTATTGGGTGTTATCCTTTTAATAAATTTTGTTTTGTATTATTAAGGAGAGCGATGGCGGTATAATTTATTAATTTTCGTAATAAGTGATTAATTTATCTTGAGAAGGATGATAGCGGGTAGATGAACTCATTACTTAGAGATGTCGTGATCTTGCACTAGGCACTGAACAATATTAAAATAAATAGCCCAGTAGCTTTAATAAGCTTTTGTGCAAATGTGAAAGATTTTACCGCTAAAACTACTAATGTTACTTACCGCCCATAATGCAGACTGCTGAAAAATTATAAATGACTAGCTAATGCCCGCGACTTTGGTCACGTAGAAGAAATTTCATTAGTGAAAGAATTTTCGGAATCGGATAAGTAGTTCCGAAGATTACCCCCTACATATTATACAAACTCACAAATTTTACCTCTGTTTAATATTATATTTCCCATCAATTTCACAAGAGAGGAGGATAAATAAATAATTTCCTGCCACTCTCTACCACTGTGTACAGACCCTAACGCCACCAATGGCCATTACCGGCGGTTATTAAATGTGAAGAGTCCTTAAGAATATTTCATTTAGGGAGAAAGAAATTATTCAATATTCGAGTGTCCCGATAAAATGGCGTTGAATTATATCTTAAAGCAGTAATTTGTCTTCCATTCGATGGCTTTAACGAGACATTTTTGTTGGTAACGTATAATTTTACTGGAAAATTGATTTATTGTTAAAATAATTAATATTTGGTAGACTGTAAATTAAGAACTGAATGTTTGTTGAGGGTCTGAAAATCGTTCTATCTCTTTCTAGTGTCGAGTTGTGAAGAAAAACTAGATAGCTAGGTTGGTGGCAAGGTCTGTAACAGTTCCAAATACCTAGTTTATCTTTATTTATTTATTAAACACTAGCTTTTGCCAGCGGCTTCGTCCACGTGGATGTCGGAAAATATCCCATGGAGACGTACTACCGGGAATTCCTTCCTTATTCCTTGTCTACATTATAAAGGGAACCTCTGTGCAAAAATAGGTATGGCCTACCGAGGTAGTACCTAAAGTGTAAGCCAAACAGGCTCGCGTGTATCTAATGTTGACGATTGATATGAATCCACATCAGTTAATCACTAATCACGGGTTGTGAACGCCAGTTGCACAGAACTTTAACTGTAGTTCTAACTAATCAAAGAGTTTAGTAACATTTAGGGCATTCGTAGACGGCATACAATCAGTGGTTGATTTTTTGAAGGAGTTAAACGAAAATTAAAAAAGGTTTTACCAAGTAAACCTTAATAACTAGAGCTTGGAGCCTCCTTTTAAACATAGCCTGTGTTATGACTTATGAGACTCTGATTTTCCATAACTAAGTATCAATTATTTGTTATATGCAAATACAGGTACCAACTAAAGGAAATAATAATATAAAAAAACCGGCCAAGTGCGTGTCGAACTTCGCACATTTAGGGTTCCGTATCAAATCTGATTTATCAATATATTGGTATTTGTTAGTAAGTTATGTGTAAAAAAATGTTTATTATCCATGAATATTTACATAATTTAAAATCTAACAATCTTAAAAAGAAAAAATATGTAAATCCTTTTTTATATACGAAAAAATAAACATTATCATCAAATTTCAAGTTCAGCCAATGAGAAATTAAAAAATTCTTCGGATCAAAATTTCGTAAAAAAAAAGCTGACTTTGGTGGCATCTCATTCCTTTGATAACCAAAATTTTTAAAACAAAAAATACGATATCAATTTACTCAACGAGTTTTAAACAACCATATCCCACTCGATGGGGTAGGTCAACATTTTTTTTTGCACCCCCATTTGTCTGTATGGGAGCCCCCCTCAAAAACATCATCTGCCTAGCCTTTTCCCAACTACGTTGGGGTCGGCTTCCAGTCTAACCTCATGCAGCTGATTACCAGTATTTTACATGGAGCGACTGCCTATCTCACCTCCACGACCCAGTAACTGGGTAATACGATACCCCTTGGTAAGACTGGTTGTCAGACTTTCGAGCTTCTGACGACCCGTAACGACTGTCAAAGATCCAAGAATGACAGCCGGAACCAATGGCTTAATGTGAATGATTCTTTGTACATTTACAGCTCAGTTACCAATGATTTCGTCAATGACAGTAATTACAATAGAAGTTATCGTTGAACTTTTGACGTGACGTCATAGCCATCGCGATTTATAATTCCGACTCGCATTAGACCCTTAAAAACATTTAGAAATATATTTTTTGGCAATTTGTATGACGTTGAGTCAATAAGATGCTTATACGAGTACTGTGAAAATTTGAAGACTGTAGCTCCAAACGTTTGGCTGTAAAACCTATGTGACAGACGACGGACAGACGGACACGTGAGTGACACCAACAGGGCTCCGTTTGTACCCATCGGGTACGAAACCCCAAAAAGAGAGAAGCTAAACATGCAGCGCGCACGCAGGCATGTGAATGTGTGATTGAGAGTGAGGGTGTTTAAATGAAAGAGTAGACAAATGTAACAACGCACACGTCCTACAAAACGAAAAGCAATCTTACTGATTTTAGGACTTACAAAACTTTTTTCCAAAAAAATACAACCGACTTCCAAAAACAACACTACAAAGTGAAAAATAACTTTAATTTCGAAAGTCGGTGTCTAGTTAAATGTTTTTTCGTTTTTTGCCACCGACTTCCGAAATTAAAGTTATTTTTCACTTTGTAGTGTTGTTTTTGGAAGTCGGTTGTATTTTTTTGTAAAAAAGTTTTTATTTTTCACTTTTTTGCTGTCTACCTACCCCACACAAATTGTAATACCACTACCTGCAAAACAAACTAGAACATCATCCATATAAAAGTGAGGAAAAAATACGTATTATTGAAGCTAACTCAAAAACTACCGAAGCAAAGTTAATCAATTTTGTATGGGACCATCTGTGATGTATACTCTCTCGAATAAAACAAAAAAAAATCCAAATCGGTCCCGCCATCTTCGAGTAATCGGGGAACATACATAAAAAAAAAAAAATAAAAAAAAAAGAAGGTTCCGACGAATTGAGAACCTCCTCCTTTTTGAAATCGGTTAAAAAAGTATGCCGTGTACGAGCATGCTTAGAATTTTAAACCCACGGTTAACGTAAAAGCATTTTTTAACTGTAACTCTCTGTGCTTGAAAGTTAATGGGTATTCCATTAGCTTTTAAGCACATTTTCTAGCTACTCAGGTTACGTGATACTTTATAGTTAGGTACTCTACCACGTCCTGATGTAATTTTCATGGTGTACAATTAAAAATATATTTTTAGTGGCGTTTTAAGCTTGAAATTAAAAAAAGTTTTTGTATTTATCCACTTGGGCTAATGTGAAATTGAACATTTAAGCAAGAAACAGATAAATAACACTGTCTCTGATTTGACATTGTATAGTATTCTGCTTGAAAGTGACTTCCAAACAGAATAATAATACATTACATTAAATTGATAGGGCTTCTCCTTCGTGACACAATGTTCTTGTTCATTAAAGTATAAACAGTAAAATAATAAAGTATTTTATTTGACATAAAATAAAGGCTCCATCAAACAGGCGCGACACGTGTATGTCACGTGTCGCGCCTGTTTGTAGGACCCTTAAAATACTTATCTGCAACCTTTTGAAACGATTTATCAAATACTTAGTAACACTTCCTATAGACTTTACTGTCGTCAGAAGCCCAAAAATCTGACAACCAGTCTTACCTAGGGGTATCGTGTTACCCAGTTACTGGGTTGTGGAAGTTAGACTGATGAGTCGCTCCATGTAAAATACTGGTATTAAGCCGCATCCTGTTACACTGGAAACTGAACCCAACATGGTTGGGAAAAGGCTAGGTAGATTGACTTTCAATAAAACCCAAATCAATCACTTAACCTAATCGCAGTTAGTCAGTCGGTGCAACCAGGCGCACGAAGTCCAATCCAGTCGAGTAGCATGCGAACTCGTTGATTAGCTGTCACTACTATAATGAGTCCCTGATCACTACTAATGTGCTTCTAAATGATTGGATACATGCTTCACCAGTTTGAGCTTTGGTTTTGATTTCGTGGTATCGTTTGCGTTTTACACACGTTTGTGATGTTGGAACCTTGGCTTGTAGTAATGGAAACAACTGTTTACTGTTAGGTGTCTTTTATTAGACTAAATACTTAATTACAATCAAGAATGAATATGAAGAAAAGTTGCTTACGTAGCTAAGTGCGCGCACACATAGATATCGTACTACATAATAATATACTCACACTTCACCTCCCGGGGGCGAAGAGAAAAAAAAAAAAATTACATTATTATTATTTTTTTTTTTGTATTTTAAACTCAGTAAAACTATTATTTCGAATAAAAAATAACAAAATAAACATGAAAATGTTATACTAAAAATAAACAAAAATCAATCTATAATAATCTAACAAAGAAGAAAGTACAGTTTGCTTTTATTCATAAAATGGTTTAGTCCTGTTTTTATGAATTATTTCTTCTTTATTTGAATTATTTTTTATCTTAACGTTACATCCTAAATCTTCTACAACTACATATGGTCCTTTATACAGAGGATCCAACTTACGTCCAGTTTCTATTTTAATTAATATTAAATCTCCTACCTTATAACTAACAGGATTCATCGAAATATCATACTTAGCTTTTCTCTTATGTTTTTTAGTTATTAAGTTATTTTTAGCTTCAGTTTGTGCCAACTGTAATCTATATTTTAATTGCAATGGATAACTGTCTACATTGTATAGTGGTTCCATGTGATCAGTCAAATTAGAAGGTATATTACATAGTTTACCAAATACTAATTCATGTGGCGTGTAATTTGTTTCCGAATGAATAGTATTATTAAAACTAAAACACCAAAAAGGTAACCATTGGCTCCAAGTTTCCGGATGATTGTCGCACTGAATTCTTAAAAATGAACCCAACACTTTGTGGGTGTTTTCTAAAGCTCCTATTGACTCATGGTGATAAGCCGTTGATGATAGTTTTATAATATTCAAAATCTTACATACCTGTTCCATTGTAGACGAAATAAACTCCGTTCCTCGATCAGTGGCTATTATCTTAGGAATACCAAATACTAGAATAAAATTACGCACGAATGCATCAGCAATGGACGTAGTTTCTTTATTTACAAGAGGAATTGCCTGTACGAATTTGGTCAATTCACATTGTATAGTTAAAATATAAGAATTATCATCTATGGACTTATCTAGGGGTCCTACTACATCTAGATATACTTTTTCAAAGGCTGAAGATGCCGTACTGGTTATCTCCATTGGCTCTTTAGTGTAACGACTATGTTTCATTTTCTGACACTTCGTACATTTACGCACAAATTCTTGAACATCTTTTTCAATACTTGGCCAAAAATATCGTTTCTTAATAGTATTTATCATTCTGCGCATACCAGCATGTCCGCTAGATGGCAGTAAATGAAAATCGTTCATAATGAGAGTTTTCTCTTTATCGTCCGTTATTCTTTTAACACCTCGCAATATACATATGCGTGGTCCAGTCCAATCGTTTAGTGACTTTATTTCACTGCATATATGTTTAATAAATTCAACATTCTGTTCATCTTTTACTATGCAAACTTCTTCGACACCTATCTTTTTGCAAAATAAACTTAATTTCTGCACAAATTCGACTCGCGAGAAATGCGCCTTGAAATTAAGATTAATGTATAAATGTTTTACATCTGATCTAAAAGCGAAACACTCTGTTTCAGTAGTAATCTTATTTCTCATTCTAAATTTATCTAATGTTTTGCCATCCATAAACATCATTTCAATCGTGTCACGCGGTTTTCTTAATATATCTACGACTTTTGGTTGATCAGGCCAATCGTCTTTAGAGTTATTAAGATCCGCAATCCCATTTAAAACTTTATTTTCATTCATCTCATCCATTCTTTTTTTCTGTGCTCTAGTCATCACATTTATAACTTGTTCATGCATATTCTTTAAATCATCCGATGTCATACTAACTCGTGATAAAGCATCTGCTGCTGTGTTTTCTTTTCCCTTTACATAAATAATTTTAAACTTATATTCTTCTAAAGCAAGTCTAAATTTAAGTAATCTATTAGAAGGATCTTTGATTCCAAATAGATACACTAAGGGTTTGTGGTCAGTCATTAATGTAAAATTTCGGCCGTAAACATAAGGCCTAAAGTACTTCACAGCCCAAACAATAGCCAAAAGTTCCTTTTGGATGGTCGGGTAATTCTTTTCTGCCTTATTTAATGGCCTACTTGCGTATGCTATGGGTCTCAAGTCTTTGTTGCATAGAACTGCACCAATTGCTATTCCTGATGCGTCTGTTTGTATTACGAATTCATTATCTTTAGAGAAATCAGGATATTGCAATATCGGGGGTGTCATTAACAACTTTTTTAAGATTTCAAACGCTTTTTGGCACTCCTCAGTCCATTGAAATGGTTCGTTTCTTCTGGTTAATTTATTTAATGGTATAGTAATATCAGCAAAAGATTTTATAAATTTACGATAATAATTACAGAATGCTACAAAACGCTTAACCTCGTTTGAATTTTTGGGAATTGGATAATTTTGGAGTATTGTAGTTTTGTCTGGATCAGGAGAAACGCCTTTTTCCGAAACAACATGTCCTAAATATAAAAGTTCTTTTTTTAAGAATTCGCACTTTTGTGGATTTAATTTTAAATTTACTTTCCTGAGTCTTTCCATTACGCTTATTAAATTTTGGTTATGAGTAGTCAAATTGCGTCCAAATATTACTAGGTCATCTAAATACACAAAACATTTTTCAAATGCTAGGCCCGACATAGCAACTGACATCATACGACTGAATGAACTTGGACTAATTTTAAGCCCCATCGGTAAACGTTTCATCTGATATTGTCCTGAACTAGTCGTAAATGCTGTGTACTCACGACTGTGAGGGTTCAAGGTCACTTGGTAATAACCTTGGTGGAGGTCAAGGTGACTGAAATAAATTGCGCCAGAAAGAGAGTCTAATATTTCATTGATATTAGGCAACGGAAATTTGTCATCAGCCACGATCTCATTTAGTTTCCTATAATCTACTACCAGCCTCCATTTCTTATTTTGACCCTCAACACTTTTTTTAGGCACTAACAGTATTGGGCTTGACCATTCACTGCTACATTCTTCTATGATATCATTTTCTTTCAAGGTTTTTATTTGATTTTCAATTTCGGGCTTTAATGCTTGTGGTAAACGATATGGTTTAACATATACTGGGGAAACATTTGGTTTAAGAGTAATTGATTGTTTGTAAATATTTGTGGTTGTTAACATATCACCTTCTACGTGAAACACATCTGCATATTTCGCGCATATTGCTTCAATACTTTTTTGCTCGTCATCGTGTAAATGAGATAAATTTAATTCGTTCAGTAGTTTTTGAACTCTATTAACGTTTATGCCAGTTTTATTAAATGAACATATATGATAGTCATTTAAAGATTGTAACTCTGGTGTAAATAATGGTAACTCTACGTCTTTTTCAGTAACATTTAAGATCTTAATAGAAATCCTATTATTTTTTACTCTTGTAATTCCATTTGCTAAAAATATTTCTTTGCTCAGCTCTTTTCCACATACAACAATATCACCTTTTATGCATTTATCTACATAAATATGGTGTATCGATTCGGATCGAGCAGGAATAACTAAGAAGTTTTTATTTTTACTAACATTATTAATCAAATTTAATGAATAACTATAATTATCTTTATATAAAGTAACTAAATTTGTATGTAAATTAATATTAGCTCCATATTTCCTTAGAAAATCTATACCTAAAATCCCATCAGCCGTTAGTGGTAACGATTCAAAAATTGCAAAGTTATGGTTAAAATGTATGTTGTGATCGGTTTTTAAAGTTAAATTAACCAATCCCCTAGATAGGGTCTGCCCTCCAATGCCATTTATTAATGTATTGTCTCTTTGCACTGGTGTGTTAAAGGGAATTGCTCCACGTTTTATAACAGATAATGAAGCGCCAGTATCAACAAGCCAGTAATATTTTATGTTGTTAATGTTTAATATCACGTATTTAGTGTCTCCATTACATGATAAGATGGTATTTTTAAGATCGAAAAAACTGAATCTGGCTATTATTTGATTGTTCACTACTTTGGGGCTCCTCTACATTGTGTTCTGCCGTATATAAGTTACGGTTTTGAGTGTTTAGTCTACCCCTGTTTTTCTGAATACTGTTAGACGGTCTGCAATTACTGTACTTTCCCCTGAAGTTATTATTAAAATTATTTCCTCTATAGTTATTATAATTTCCGCGCCCTGTTCCACGCTGATACCAATTACCACTACTTTGTCCTTGCTGTCTACTAAAATAATTTGAGTTTTGACCATAATTGTGACTACCACCGCGACCACGACTGTCACTAAAGCGTCTATTGTTATAGAAAGTACGTCCTTGCTTTGATACATGCATGACATTACCTTGTTGCTGTGCGGCAGGCCTGTCCTCGTCTTTTGCAGCCTGTATTGCTTCCTTCAAGCTGGTGTAATTGCGCGACGCGATGATTGTGGATAGTCTTGAGCTGCGTAGTCCGTCTGAAAATGTTTTTATCGCAGATTTTTCATTTATGGGTTTAAGTACGGAATAAACACTGGAATCCCCGTCTGCTTGAGAAATCGTCATGTCAGTAAATAACTGCTCTATTTCCTTACCATATTCCTCAACAGACTTTTGACCTTGTCTTATAGTCTGCATCCGGGATTGAATAGCTGTGTATGACTTTTTTGTTGTTAAATTATTCCTCAAATCTTTAATTAGTTCAGAAACCGCCTCATATTTGCTAGAAATACGCAATTTTGCGTTTTCCGAAAGTCTACTTTTTAAGATGAAAATGATTAATAGAGAATTACCTTTATCGTCGAGCATGTTCGCGTACATTTCGATAGAGTCAATCATTCTCTTAGTGGTGCTTTCAGTGTCATCCATAACTGGAATTAAATTACATGCCACCTTTAAGTCGAATTCCATTTTGTTAGTTTCTATTGGCTTAGGAGAAATACATAAATTATTTATTTCGTCATGCAATTCCTGGCACTTTTCAAAAATATATTTTCCTAATTTAATTACTTCCGTATCGCTGCTTTTACATAAAACTAAAAATAATGATTTACACTTTTCAAAAACATCATTAGCTTCTTTCAATTTTATTTCAATAGTCTGACCTTTATACCTACTTTGTCCTTTTTTTACCAAATTTTTTCGTATTTCATATAACAACTCTTGACATTCTTTTAAACTTTCTAACATAATGAATTTAATATTCTTAAAATATTGCTATAATTATTCAGAATTAGGTAAAACTTAACACTATTTCGTAACATACTGACAAAAGAATTCAACACGTTAGCACTATTCGCCGCGAAGTATCATGTTCGCTGAGTATCCGTGCGCCGTTTTATGAATTATAATTATTAGCGTAATGAAATTTGATCACTGGCCTTACACTTTACACTCAATATTGTTGTCTGTAACCCAAATAATCCATTTGAATATATTCTAATTCTTCAAATAACACTCATAGTTCATCGGAAACATTTTTTTTGAGATTTTAAGAGTATGTAGGTATAGGTTTTAAACACTCACGGAAAGATTGTTTTGCTTACGCAGTAGTCTCCTCAACGCTGCGCCTGGCTCGTAGAGATGACCTGATGCGGGATATTGCTTGCATACCCATTTCTTCTTGAATTAGGCGTCGATGGCACGTCCTATATAACTTGCAACCAAAAAATAGTACTAGTACCAAAACCAGGGCCAGCAAAATATATGTTACCGTGCTTATACGTTGTATGTGGTTTCCGAAATCTTTTAACTGTGCCGAATTTTCGCCAGCAGCATTGTGGTTTAGAAACACGTCTTCTTTTTCCACTTTCGACTGGCACATCTTGAGAATGAATTTGGAACCAACTCAAAAATTGTACTTTTGTAACTAGCACCTAAAAACTTAAACGACAGAAAAAGTTCCTTGGCAGAGCCCTGGCAGGGTCGCCATGTGATGTTGGAACCTTGGCTTGTAGTAATGGAAACAACTGTTTACTGTTAGGTGTCTTTTATTAGACTAAATACTTAATTACAATCAAGAATGAATATGAAGAAAAGTTGCTTACGTAGCTAAGTGCGCGCACACATAGATATCGTACTACATAATAATATACTCACACTTCACGTTATTTATAATAGGCAAATATCTCTGTCCTCTGAGAACTTTAGTATTTAGGAATGTTTTTGAAAAAAAGTCATTGCTACGCGGTGTGGAGCGTGGAATGAGTCTGATATCGAAAATTTAGTTTTTGGAATTTTTGTCCGATTATCAGTTTATCTGGATGTATGTTCCGGATTGGCGCCGAAACGGCTGAACGGATAAGACTTTATTTATTTGCTTAAACATGTGTGTGTATATACATAGAAAGTGCATATAAGATGATAAAGTAAATTAAGTCCAACTGTTTGCCACTGCGTGACGTGCAAAGTAATGGATTGATACAATAAAAAAAAAACAAAATATTAAAAGTTGTCATACTTAATTATTAATGGGTTATTAAAATTATAGAGTAAATCAACATTATTATATAAGTAGCTTCAAATTAATCTAATTACTTATGTCAAGAAAAATTCCTTTTCATTAAGGAACTCAGTAACGTTATAATATGCTCTGGCGGTCAAAAAAGTATGAAGTTTATTTTTAAACATAGATTGAGGTAGTTCTCTCCAACTTTTAGGTACCTACTTTGTTATAAATTACTGGAGCCATACACTATACACTTTTGCGTATTAGGGACGTCTGAGCGGATTGGAGACAAAGTTGACCATTTTAACGGATTTAGATGAAAGGCACACATCGTTTATAACCTGGATTAACACGTAATTATTGCACGATACGGGCAAGTTAGTTGCCGTTCAAAATTGGTAGAGGCGAAACTGCACGTACTATAAAATTGCACGTACAATAAAATTGCTCATGCAGCAAAATTGCATTGGATTCTACAAGTACGAATGAATGAAACAAATAAAATAAAGTCTTGAGAAAATTTTATTGAACTATTTGGCAGCGCAAATACGGGTAATAGGTGAATCAATGACGATGCAAAACTTGCATGCAATAATCGCCTTGCAATAAAGTTGCCTTGGTGTAAGACGCATGCAATTTTATTTAACCTACATTTGCCGGGGTTTTCCGTGGATAGGTGACCATCTTTGCATACCGAGACCCCTCCGTGCCTCGGAAAGCATGTTAAGCCGTTGGTCCCGGCTATCATTCGTAGATCTTTGACAGTCGTTACTCGGTCAGAAGCCCGAAAGTCTGACAACCAGTCTTATCAAGGGATATCGTATGTGGAGGTCAGAAAGACAGTCGCTTCACGTATAATACTGTTATTCAGCTGCATCCGGTTAGACTGGAAGCCGACCCCAATATAGTTGGGAAAAGGTTAGGCAGATGACGAACTTGTGTAGGACTACACACTAAACATAAAATAAAAGAAAACATAGACATACCTACTTTATATCACTCACCAAGCTACCTAATCCTGAAAATCGATTAGAATCTGACCATAATACGTCTTTTGTTTGACGATACACGTGTCATTCATTCACTATTGATTCAACAATTCATTATTGATTGCTTTATAAAACCTGGTTAATCGTCCTTCATAAAAGTTCATTAACACTACGTCTCAAGTGGCTTGTTTAACTTGTTGAATGGCTATCAAATTCAATACAGTGACATCACTCAAATTTAATTCAGCCAATCACATGATTGGCTGAATTAAATTTGATACTACACAACAATGTGCTTTCGTGTGAATAGATAAAGTTCTAATTTGCTAAGGGTTTATTAACTTGCAGATTGCCAGTGATCTGGCTAAATGCAATGATGTGTGTGTGTTACACGTCGTTGCATTTTGCTGGGTACATGGTGCATTTTTTTTTGGGCAGTCGTGTATAAAGAGATAAATTTGCGGACAGCCACCATTATTTCAATCAATCAAGCTGCCTAGCCTTTTCTCAACTATGTTGGGGTCAGCTTCCAGTCTAACCGGATGCAGCTGAATACCAGTATTTTACATGGAGCGACTGCCTATCTGACCTCCTCAACCCATTAACAGGGGGTTACGATACCCCTTAGTAAGACTGGTTGTCATACTTTCGGGCTTCTGACGACCCGTAACAACAGTCAAAGATCCACGAATAACAGCCGGGACCAACGGCTTAACGTGCTTTCCGAGGCACGGAGGAGTCTCGGTATGTAAAGATGGTCACCCATCCACGGACCGACTCCGGCAAGCGTAGCTTAACCTGATACATCGACCCGTGTGGCTGTTATTACTTAGCCACGAGCACCATTATTTATAATCATCATTATTTCAGCCGAAAGACGTCCACTGCTGGACGTACGCCTCCCCAAGCGTGGCAATATCGACTGGTCTTGTGCTTCCACCATAATAACGATGTTACTACTGTATGGCGTTCCAATGCGACGTTAAATCAATAAATACTTACATTATTTTAAAACAATTTTTATAGTGCTACTACAAGCCTTTGATGTCGCATCGCTTGTCAGATTGCTTATAAAAATACAGTGCTCGCAATGGGCATTGTTCATATTTTTTTATATGTTGTAATTGAAAAACCATTTCGAGGAATAGCGTTACTGATCATTACGGACTAATTAATCTTGAAAAATATTTATATTTTATTGTTTTTTTTTGATAAAATACGATTGACCTTGTTTACCCTTCAAATTACGTCAGCTTGGCCGTACAGTTTTGTATCGTTGCCTCAAAAAATAAAAAGTAAGTGGCAAGTATTGTCTACAATCTGTCAAGTGTCAAATTATTATATAAACATAACCTCATAAGTATAAAGTTTTTACAATTATTATTCCTGCGACTTGCCTCATAATCTTATATAAATCTCATTACATTATGTCAACACTCGACAACATTTACTATATTGGAAGAGTTGTAGAATACAGGAAGCGCTTTGTTCCAACTTGCAGCAATAATAGTAATAATAGTCCAAACAAAATTTTTGTTCGTATTAGAGAAGATTTGCGAGAAAAGTGGTGTCATGATGTAGGCGTGGAATATTGCAAGGTTTATACAATGTATTGTTGCGAAGATCACTTTGATGTAAGTATTTCAGAAACTTGCGCGAGTCGGCTTTAACAAAAGTATGGCTCATTGTGGTTCAGGAAAATGAACAATAATGTCGTCGCCTCGATTATTAACGTAGTCTTGCACCTTAAAAACCACTTTGCGTTTAAAACGGTAGCTCCGTTTCGGTCAAAATTTCGAAAATTAAGTTGTAAATAGGTTAGGATAGGATTCGATTACGTATGACATCTATTGGCACTTCGACAGATTTGAGATGGATGACGTTGTGTTGACAGATTTAAATTTTTAATTATGTACTAGTGGGGCAACGGCACAATCTTTTGTGCCACTGGTGACGTCACCTACCTTGAAAATTTAAAATATTTTAAAATTCAATAAAAAAATAACTATTGAGCCAATCATCAAAATATTCAAATTAGTTTCTCAAAATGCTCTAAATTTTCAAAAAATAAATTAAAATCTAATGGTTAAAAATTTTAGACAATCCCCATTGTTGATATTGGTTTTGTTGCAATGATAATGGCCGCACAGGTCGATCGATCAGGTTAAGCTATGCTTGGGTCGGTCGATCTGTGGATGGATGACCATATTTACCTACCAAGATCCTTCCGATCCCGGCTGTCATTCGTGTATCTTTGACAGTCGTTACGGGTCGTCGGAAGCCCGAAAGTCTAACAACCAGTCTTACTAAGGGGTATCGTAACCCCCTGTTAATGGGTTGAGGAGGTCAGATAGGCAGTCGCTCCATGTAAAATACTGGTATTCAGCTGCATCCGGTTAGACTGGAAGCTAGTCGTCACGGGTCGTCAGAAACCCGAAAGTTTGACAACCAGTCTTATCAAGGGGTATCGTATTACCCATTTCCTGGGTTCTGGAGGTCAGATAGGCAGTAGCTCCATGTAAAATACTGGTATTCAGTTGCATCCGATTAGACTGGAAGCCGAGCCTATTTACAGCTGGGAAAAGGCTAGGCAGATGATGGTTATATTGCAATAATATTATTATTATATTTGTTGTCTGTAGTCGGCGTCATGAATTACTTTTATTTGTGACTTTTTTCGTCGCTCTCAACCTATCGTTTTCAACATAAAATTACCAGCTTGCTTTATTCAAATTAACCTTACCACCTGCGTGCCTCATTAATTTAGTTAAATCAATTTTCCACATTGTAAATTGGATGATAAATTATCTTTGGGAACATTAATTCGCAGACATGTTTTAAATCTCGTAGTAAAACGGTATCCCATTCAATTTGTGTTATTTGCTGTGACCTGACTTGAATTCGAATTTGAAGTTGCAAATATATTTGAGTGCAAATACCCACTTTACTGGAATAAATATAAGCCTAGTTAGTCGTCAACAACCTTTTTACTAAGTGAAAGTATTATTATTCTGTGGCAATACATCCTTTGTTATTAACATAATTTCATCATAACATTCATTACATAATTGCACCATGTTATTAAATTATTAAGTAACCAATTTAAAATTATGTCAAATGTCCAACAAATAGATTTCCGACAGCTGCGCGCATAGATAACACATCCGGCGGCGTGTGAGTCGGTGCCGATCAGTGCCGCCACGGAACGAAATGTTCTCATTTTTAATATGAATTAAGTATTGTGTATTGATTTTGTTATTTATCAAGCTGCACCGGTTGACGTCATCACATCAACGCCGGCTGCCGCTAAAAACCAGCGCTGAGGCTCTGTCTCGCATAGGGTCGCAGCATTATCCTGACCGATGGCCATTTTGCATGGATGTGACGCATATTTTCCCCCAAATTGTATTTTTTTTTGTGTTAATGTTCTTTGCGTCGTGTTTACCGCAAATAAAAGTATTTACTTGCTTCTTTTTTTCAAAGTCAGTCAACTTTAATTCAATAAAAGTCCATTAGACCAATAACAGACATATAAGAAAAAATTGCTACAATGAAAGTGGATGTCAAAATGTCGTCCATGAGAAGAACGGGCAAAAGAATCTTCACTCATGATGATAGAGAAGTTCTTTCGCACGTGTGACAATCGGTTCATCAATGAAAATCGAATTCGTCAAGGAACTCCAAGAGGTTTCCAGTGCACTATCGTTAGGTTTGCCTCGTAATATTATCCTAGCAAAGTCCATCATAGCTTAGTATGCTACGGGCGAGGTTGACAGCATATATTTATGACTGATCTAATCTTCTCTGCCCTTAAAAAACTAAAAATAAAAATAAATATTAGGTCTTTACCTATGAAATTGCCGTTTTGCAGTACTGGCCATTTCAAATCAAAATAATTTTTGTTTGGCTAAGAATTCTAATTTCAAATTAATTTTATTTTAAAAACATGGATTTTTTTTTCCAAAAGTAGTCATTTGTTTATTGATTAGTGTTACATTTTCATCGCATTTCAATCTTTTTCGTCATCATGGATACGTTAAAAATTTGAGTAATTATGGAATATGAGTATCGTCGTGGCAGCAACGCGGCACAAGCGGCACGCAACATCAACGACGTTTACGGAGCTAACACTACAAACCAACGCACCACTTGTTATTGGTTTGCTCGCTTCCGTTCTGGAAATTTCGACCTGAAAAATGAACCTCGCGGTCGTCCGAAGACTGGTCGACAATGACGAATTAAAGGCGATTGTGGAAGCTGATGATACACAATCTACGGCTGAATTAGCAGCAGCTTTCGACGTTAGCGTCAAAACAATATTGGTCCATTTGCGTCAAATTGGCAAGGTTAAAAAGCTTGACAAATGGGTGCCCCACGAACTCAATGATCGCCAGCGCGAAGTACGCGTCGAGACGTGCCTTGCACTGCTCAACAGACACGCAAATGAAGGAATTTTGAACCGCATTGTTACCTGCGATGAAAAATGGATTCTGTTTGATAACCGCAAGCGCTCAGCAAGTTGGTTGGATCCTAGTTCAGCACCTAAACAATGCCCTAAACGAAAACTTACCCCTAGAAAAGTGATGGTCACTGTTTGGTGGCCTAGCGCCGGTGTGATTCATCACAGCTTCTTACCAAACGGGGTGAGCATTACTTCAGATGTGTACTGTGAAGAACTGAACACAATGATGGAGAAGCTGGCACATCTCCAACCAGCATTGGTCAATCGCTCGTCTCCGCTGCTCCTGCACGACAACGCGCGACCTCATACTGCACAGCAGACGGTCTCCAAGTTGCAAGAACTGGGGTTGGAAGCTCTCCGTCATCCGCCCTACTCACCAGACCTTGCGCCTACAGACTACTACTTTTTCCAGAATTTGTATAACTTCTTGGCGGGAAAAAAATTAAATACCCGAGAGGCAGTATAAAATGCCTTTGAAGAATTTGTTGCCTCCCGTCCAGCTGATTTCTTTAAGAAGGGCATCAATAAACTGCCACTGCGTTGGCAAAGATGCATTGATTGCATGGGTGATTACTTCGATTAATACAAATAAAAAATGCATGAAAAAAATTCGTTTAAATTTTTTCATACAAAACGGCAATTTCATAGGTAAAGACCTATTATTAAAAAGTCCTCAAGCGGCGAAAATATAATACTTAACGTAACTATATTTTCGAGCCGTTTGGGGTTGAAACCCTAGGACCGTGGGGTCCGAGTGCCAATGGTCTCTTTAAAGATATATCGAAACCTCTGGTTGACACTTCCCGTGACCCAAGGGCTGGCTTTTACCTTGGCCAGAAGCTAAGCATTGTCATACAACGTGACAATGCCGCCAGTCTCTTGGGTACTTTACCAGTCGACAGCGATGCGGATGAATTTTTCGACGCCTTGTTTTAGTTTGTGAATAGTTTTAGTTTTATGTTAGGATATATTTGTCGGAGGAGAATGTCGGCGTTCGTTGCCAGACTGGTCGTCGTCCATTATTGTAGCCGAAATAAGACTCAATATGCACTCTACAGTTGTAATTAGATCGATTTAACAAACAATCAGTTAAAAAGCAGCACCCACGAATCGGATGGAACTGGATTCGTATCGGAACGTGGCGAGGTCGGGGTGAGGTTGGTGGCGCACGTCCGTTCAGTTCGGTGTGTAATCACGAAGTATTCGTCAGGTACAGGAACCTTGAATGACAGCCGTCATCTGTCACCGTTATTTTCCCCCGCAAACTCAAAATGACATTGATAGCTCGCACAGTGATGCCAAACCCCGTTTCCGAATACACCCAAGTCGTTACAACTTGACGTTCCGTTCAGAATCCACGACATATTTTTATTATTTTTAGGTTATGTTTATATAATAAAGTAAAATATATTTTTATCTTTTATCAGGCGTGGTAATCACCGTCAATAATTCACAAAAAAACCTCGCCACATGATCCATTATTAGCCTTTAAATACTTCCCTGAATTTGATAAATGAGGTGTTGTCCGATTCATATCAGTCACGAAACTGGTATATTTTTACAGGTTACTGTGTATTTAGCTACGCCAACATGCCAATAGTTTCACATAATTACTTCCACGTATTACAACACGCTATCACAGAATAAATAAGTACAGAAGGTCGGTTGCATACACAGGGCGAAAACGCACACACACATCGTCACGCTTCACGTACAGCGAGTGCAAGTGTACTTTGGCGACCGGCATTTTTTTAATTTTTTTATTGTATGTTATTAAAAGTAGTTTTCATCCACACGGATATGACAACCCCATCGATCGGCATTTGTATGGTTCTATTTACACGGTGCAAGTTTATAGCCTGTGGCATGCCATAAAATTGAAAGGCAATTAACTGGTACCGTCAAAATAACACTTACAATGTGGTTGCACTATACGGGCAAGTTAGTTGCCGTCAAAACTAGCATAGGTGTAAACAACACGTACAATATAATTGCACGTACAATAAAATCGCATTCAATTCCATTAAACTTTTCTATGAGTGAACTAAACAAGACGTTCAATAAAATTTAATTAAATATTTGGCAGCGCAAATACAGGTAATACTTGAATCAATTGTACAAGGACGTCCAAATCTGTGTTTAGACGAGGCAAAACTTGCATGCAATAGTCGCCTTGCAATTTTAATGCCATGGTGTAAATCAATGCAATTTTATTGAATCGCAAAACTTGCATTCAATTATTACATGCCATCTTATAAAATCTCACGCGTGTAAATACTTGCATGCAATTCTTGAATTGAAATACAATTTATCGTGCTTTATGGCATGCGATTATTGCTCTTGAACGTTCCAGAAACTTGCACCGTGTAAATGGAGCTTATGAGATAGCCCGCCATACGCTTCTGTATGCGAGGGTTTGGCTTGTTTTCGCTCGTTGTATGGACCTGGGCTAGAGTCCAGGTCCATTCAACGAGTACCCGCACTTGTAAGATTTACAAAAGAGATTGCCCGCGGCACTATGGACAAATGTACTGAATTCAACATAGTTGTGTCTTCATCAAATCTTAAAATAAGATAGATTAGCGTACCTACTACTTAATATCGCAGAAAGCGATAAGGCCGCCCATTGTATATTTTGTAGTGTTCGATTTGTTTTTATGTTATATATTTTAATGGTGTACACTATAGAATATATAACCCCCGCAATATATATAGCTGCGCCCCGCGGTGTTACTCGCGGTTTATGAGATACACTAAAACGTGTAGGTATTATTTAATCGGTGAGAAAAGTATTCACAAAAAAAATTCTCATCCCACGGGAACATTACATTTTTTCAGGATTTAAAGTAGCCTATGTGTGCTATGTGTATACAGGATGTCTGCTACTTCCACACCAAATTTTATCAAAATCGGTCGAGCCGTTTGAGTTTGAAAGAGTAGCAAATAAATTTGAATTTCTTGCTCATCCCACGGGAGCACTACATTTTTTCGGGACAAAAAGTAGCCTATGTGTTAATCCAGGGTATAAGCTGTCTACATACCGAATTTCATCCAAATCGGTCCAGCCGTTTGAGCGTGAAGAAGTAACAAACATACACACACACACACACACAAACTTTCGCCTTTATAATATTAGTGTGATAAATAATATCTAGTTCTGTGGGGTTAGAGAAATTGATTTATTTATTTTACCTTGAGAGCTATCTATCGATATTTTAAAAATATTGTGTAGTAAACAATTATTTAAATGGATTCGCAATAATAAATCGAATAATCAAGACAGAATGGTGAATATCAAGCTCCAGGTGTGCTGCTGGTGGTCTTGACTATATAATAAAACACTTGACTCAGATGATGATGACTATATTTCCTGTGTAGGTACTGATTGCAATAGACGACCGATATAATGTGCGCACGCTCAAGGTGTCGGCGAGCGAGTGAGAGGCGGGGGAAGCCCGCGACCGCGGAGTGGTGTGTAGCCCGATGTGACGTCAGGAACATATTCCCCGCGTTGAAGAGAAGTCTTCAAGATGATGTTGAAGAGACCGGAAGAGGGCATATGTTGTTGTATGCACGTGTTATGATGCCCTTCTTCGTCAGGATGTCGGCGACTCGACAATGTCCGTCAGAGCCAGTCTTCACTGCAACCACTCTGCCCAGCAACCACAGAAGAGGAGGAAGATTAGTGTTTCTCACTAAGACCATGGTGCCTGTTTTCAGCTCTTGCCCAGCTGTCTGCCATTTGGTTTTCTGCTGCAGGAGAGACACATACTCATTAGAGAAGCGCTGCCAAAAATGTTGCCGTAGTTTTTCGATGCGATCGAAGCGTTGTAGCCGCTGGACATTGACGTCGGTGATCTGAGGACGAGGGACTGACGTGAGTGATCGTCCGATGAGGAAGTGTGAAGGAGAAAGATAAGAAAGATCTGATGGATCAGTGGATAGAGGTGTTAAAGGTCTGGAATTTAAAATAGCCTCTATCTGAATCAGACACGTTGAGAGCTCTTCATATGTTAGATGAGTTAGGCTCATGACTCTACGCAATAAATGTTTGGTGGACTTTACTGCACTTTCCCAAATCCCACCGAAATGTGGGCTGTAGGCAGGGATAAATTTAAATTCAATGTCTTTTGTTGCAAGATCTGACTCTATAGTACTAGATGAAACCTTTAAGAAGCGTGAAAGCTCATTGAAAGCTCCCACAAATGTAGTGCCGTTGTCGGAGTACACGCGTTGAGGCTTGCCCCGACGACTAATAAATCGGCTGAAGGCCGCAAGAAAAGCTTCCTTGGTTAGGTCGGAAACCAGCTCCAGATGAACGGCTCTGACTGCAAAGCAAACAAAAACACAAATGTATGACTTAAGCAGCTTACATCCTCTACCTTTACGGTCGGCTATCAGCACTGGCCCGGCATAATCAAGCCCTGTATTCAAAAAAGGGTACTCTAGATGAGTCCTATCGCTTGGTAGGTTGCCCATGATGACCTGAATAGGCTGAGCTTTGAAGCGAGTGCAGCGAACGCAGTTACGCACTACGTGCTTAGCTAAGTTTCTGCCCGCTAATGGCCAGTAGGTGAGTCTAATGTTTGCTAAAAGTAATTGAGGCCCTGCGTGAAAGAGTGTTTTGTGTTCTCTTTCGAAGATAATTTTCGTCAAGTGATGTTTGCTACATAAAAGAATAGGATGCTTAACATTGTAACTATAGTTGGAATTGTTAAGACGTCCACCTACGCGTATTAAGTTGTCTGAATCAATGAAGGGAGAAAGACTTATTAATCGATTCTTTTTATGTAAGGCCTGATTATTTTTAAGACATGAATATTCCTCAGGAAACATTTCCTGTTGAGAAATCTGTAATATAAGATTCTGTGATGATTGTAATTCTGAAACTGTTAAGTAAGTTGATTTTTTAGTATTATGTTTTTTACAATTATGGATAAATCTTTGTACATAGGCTATGATTCTTATGAGTGATGTAAATGATGATTTTTTGTGTATTAAATTTGAAAATATATTGTTATTATTTTGTTTATGTGTGTCAGCAGTTGTATGTAATGATGTTTCTGGTAAAGAGTGAATTTGTGTATTAGGTGATGTAGGAAACTTGATTTCTCTATGATTAAGAAAATCAGGACCCGACCACCAAAGAGTGGACGAGCTGATGCAATCAGCCTTCACCCCCCGAGATGTGAGATCAGCGGGGTTGCTCTTAGAAGGCACATAGCTCCACGTCTGTCCGATCGTAGCTTCTTGAATTTCACTCACTCTATTGCGGACGAATTGATCAAGCCGACTTGGCAATGTAGACAGCCATGCAAGCACAATCGTCGAGTCACACCAAAAGTAACAGTGATTAAACTCTAGAGTGAGTGATTTACGTACCTTCAGAAAAAGTCTTGTGCCCAGTAAAGCACCACATAACTCCAACCTTGGTATGGTTGTGGACTTTATAGGGGCGACCTTGTTTTTGGAAGCTAAAAGGCGAACGCAAACTGTTCCATCGACTGCTACCGTTCTGACACAAATACACGCACCATAGGCGCGTTCAGAGGCGTCTGTGAAAGTGTGTAGCTCTATTAAAGTAGGGTTGCTACAAGATACCCAACGAGGAATGTGAACAGTGTTAAGGGCTGGGAGTGACTGTACGAACTCAAGGAATTGTGATTTTATTTCTGTTGGTACTTCATCATCCCAGTTACATTTAAGTATCCACAGCTGCTGTAACATAAGTTTAGCCTGAACTATGCATGGCCCGACGAGGCCAATAGGATCAAATACCTGACTTATAACAGATAAAATATTACGCTTTGTTATTTTTGAAGGATGTTTTAAATCTATAGAAAAGAATAATCTGTCTGTTTTACAGTCCCAATATAGGCCAAGTGTTTTGCTAGGAGTGTCATTTAGGTTTAATTTTTTATCTTGATTTTCTGGTTTTATGTTAGTGACTGACTCTAATATCTTCGGACTATTTGATTGCCACTTTCTAAGGTGAAACTTGGCGGACTCGAGAGTATTCACTACCCGTTGACATAAATTTATGACTGACTCAATCGAATCGCCACCACTCAAATAATCGTCTACGTAGAAATCTCGTCTGATGGACTGACTAACTTCTGGGTCTGAACATTGATCTGCAAGCGAAACTAGGCATTTTGTGGCCAAATAAGGGGCTGAAGCTGTACCGTATGTCACTGTATTCAGTGCATAGGTTTTTAAAGGGTCTGACGAGTCGAATCTGAAAACAATTTGCTGTAACGGGCGCTGAGATGGCTCAACTAAAATAGCTCTGTACATTTTTTCAATGTCACCTGTTACAACAAACTTATGTTGTCTGTATCTCAAGAGGATGGATAGCAAATCCTCCTGTACTGTTGGACCTACCATCTGAATGTCATTGAAGGACTTGCCCGAGGTGCTGGACGCCGAAGCGTCGTAAACTACGCGAAGTTTTGTGGTTGAACTTGACTCGCGTACAACACCATGATGAGGCATAAAATAATTGATTTCTGAATGATTTGTTTTTGAATATTCTGTCATGTGATGAAGGTCAATATATTCTTGCATGAACTGCATATATCTGTTTTTGAATGTGGAGTCCCGTTCAAACCTACGCTCTAGGGAGAGGAAACGACGCTTCGCCATCGCGTAAGAGTCACCTAAGCACTCAAGCGAGTCCTTCAATGGAATGGTGACAACGAATTGACCATGCGTATTCCGACGTGTGGTCTCTTGAAAGAGCTTTTCACAAGCCTGTTCTTCTGAAGAGAAACAGTTTGCTGACGCCACCGTATCAAGTTCCCAGAAGCGAGTCAGCTGATCTGACTCCTGGTGTGAAAGAAAGTGACAAACAGAAGGTTGTGTACGAAGACGAGTCTGACTGACGCGGCCCGAAATAAGCCAACCTAGTTTGGATGACTGTAATCTAGGCTGATTATTGCCTAAATTAATTGTCTCGGAACCTAAGACGTCCCAGAATAAATAAGAATACCCACGTCCCAGAATACCTCGGCACCTACTAGAATGTCGATAGCAGTAGGTACATTAAATGATGGATCTGCTAATTGAATACCTGGCGGGATGGTAATGTACCTTTTGTCTACATAAGAGCCAGGCAGCGATTGTGTGATCTTCGGTAAAACAAAACAGCTTACTTTCGTCTGATAGCCACCATTACAAGACCGCAAATGAAGACTGCAGCTTTCTGAGGTACTGGAAACTTGACCGTTTATACCTGAGACGGTGGAGCTAGTGCTGCGTTTTACCAGGCCGAGCTTCCCACAGAGCTCTTGGGTGATGAAGTTGGAGGTGCTGCCGTTGTCCAACAGTAGTCTGACAGTATGAAGCTCTCCATTGACGTCTGTCACCTTTGCCAAAGCTGTGGATAGCAAAATGTGTACCTGATTAGTTTCTGAACAGGGTAATACGACATTTGTTGACAAAACAATGTTTTCCCCTGTCTGTTTTTCTGTTGTTTCTCTATGTAAGAGGGTATTGTGTTTGATCTTGCAATATTTGCAATGCGAGAGTTTGCAACGCTTTTCGGTATGACCAGGACGAAGGCAGTTCATACAAACATTGCTTTCTGAAGCTTTTTTAATACGTGCTTCTATGTCAAGATTTCTGAAAGGCTGACAACTGAATAAAAAGTGATTCTGAGAACACATAGGACATTTAACGTTGTCTGTATTGTTATTGTTTTTAGTTTTAGTTATTGTAAGAAAGTTTTTATTTTTGTTGTTTTCATTAGTATTTTTTGTAGTTGTTGTGTTTTTATTGTAATTTAAGGATTCAAGTAAATCTGCTCTGTTAGTTAAAAATTTAATATAATCTTTTAAATTTGGAAAGGCATCTAAATTGTTTTTATATTCTTCCCACTCCCTTCATGTTACCTTGTCAAGTTTTTCTGACATCATGTATATTATAAGGGTTTCCCCTAGACAGCCTGGCTCAGTAGGCTGCCGTAAAGTTGACAAGGCACGAATATTTTTATTTGTGACGTCAATCATGTTCCGTAACGATTTACAAGATTCATGTTGTATTTGTTCTAGATTAAATAAGGCCTGTACGTGATTATTAACAAGTAGTCTTTCATTGTCGTACCTTTCGGATAATAACTGCCAAGCTGTACCATAGTTATCTGCTTTGAAATCTATGCTTTTTATCACTAATGACGCGCTGCTGGTTAAGGCAGCACGTAAGTAGTGAAATTTGTTGATGTCTTGTATGCTGTCATTGTTATGAATAAGAGAAAGATACGTATCTCGGAATTCAAGCCAGTGCTGATAGTCCCCGTCGAAGTGAGGCAAGTCTATCTTAGGCAGCCGAACGAAGTCGTGCCTGCAGCCAGAGCCGTGGTGCGAGATATCATCGATGGAGGTGGCAGACACGAGCGGCGGCGAGGTGACGCGCGCGGGTGCGAGGCTCGCCCTCGCGCGGGCCAGCAGCTCATGGTACTGCGTCTCGAACCGCTCCCTCTCGTCATACATGTCGGTCGCATCCTCCGACATCAGCTCCAACTCTGTCTGTAACACGTCGAATTCCTTATATAATGTTTCCATTAAACTAAGACGGTTTTGTAATTCTGCGGATTGAAAGGAATCTAAATCATTTCCCGTGCCAGGTAATAATCTTAAAAAGTTGCTAAAATGCGTAAGCTTTGCTTTGTAGCCACCACGCCTCTTTATTAGTTCCTTTGATCTTGCATCAGACATAATGAGAAGGTTGATACGTCGTTAAGGCAAAGCAAAAGGTCAGAAATGCAAGCAAAGACAAAGAAACCAATGGGTTGTAAGTTATGTTGTAAAGTTATGCGTAAACAGCTGGCCAAGCCTACGGTAAAATCAGCTGATAGGTACCTATTGCTAATGAGCCCGGCGAGCTAACCGGTGCAATGAGTACAATAGGTATAAAGTAACAGTAATGAGGTTGTTTACGCGTTTAGCAAACACGTGCGGTAAGCGAACGAAGGAATGTCTTAAGAAATTATGAGAAGTTATTATGCAAAATGACGATGATTTTATGGAAACTTCCACTGAATAGATAAGCTATATATGAAGAGATCAATGTATGCCTGATCCGTATAGCACTATTTTATAATTCCTGGATAGAAAAGGCGAAAAAACAGGAAAGTAGATAAGGATAATGGAACGGACTCACTCAGAATTATGTTCCTCTGCCTTTGGGTAGACTGTCCTCTAAGTGTCCTCTACAGCGGCGCCACGGGCAAGCGCGCGGTACGGACGGCCAGTCCAAAGTCCACAGAAGGCGCGTGCGTAGCACAAAAAACGGCGATCTTCTTTAGCTCGAAGGACCAAAAACTGGTGAATATCAAGCTCCAGGTGTGCTGCTGGTGGTCTTGACTATATAATAAAACACTTGACTCAGATGATGATGACTATATTTCCTGTGTAGGTACTGATTGCAAATAGACGACCGATATAATGTGCGCACGCTCAAGGTGTCGGCGAGCGAGTGAGAGGCGGGGGAAGCCCGCGACCGCGGAGTGGTGTGTAGCCCGATGTGACGTCAGGAACACAGAATCGATATCGTTATATTTTATGTAGTAGGTAGGCACATTACACGCAATAGGAAAAATGGACATCCCTAGTATGACAGACAATAGAAAAAAATGGCGTACTTTACTGTGAGAAACTTAAAAGTACTAATTATTTTTCAACAAACTATCCAGTTATATACAGGGTGTTTGGCAGAACGTTGAACATACGGAAATGGTGGATAGGTGGGGTCAGTTGCTACTTACTCAGCCCTAATTTATTTGGCCCTGGCCCCCTGGATATTTAAAAAAAAAAAAATTGTTGTTTCATTAACGCACCTAACTAGGTAGTATAGCTATTTTCTTTGTACTTAATTCAAAACTTACATAATTTCAATCGATCATTTCATTTTTACCAACCTTGCAGTATTAAATTTCGCAAAACATTTCACTTTCCGTAAAGGTAGAGTTTCGTCAAAAATTTCCTACTTGATAAAATTATGAAATAAGTTTTAAAGTTTTTTTTTATAAAAGCAAATTACATACCATTAGAAAAGTCACACACTAGGGATGTTTTGCTAGAATTGGAACTCTTCAATACTTTTTTTGTTTTTTTTTTTTAATGCAAGTTGAAATTAAGATTTAAGTATTTTTTACATCTTTCTGTAAATTTGAGGACTCATAACTTTTTTTCTAGCTAACTTCTGAATAAAGCAATAATTTTATAAGAATCTGCCAACATTAAAGATTAAAAAAAAAACAAAATATTGCCTGTTTTACTCATTTTTAATAAAAAATACAACTAAGAAAGTGGTGAAACTAGAAGAAAGCAAAAAAAAAAATTTTTTTTTAATATCCCGGGGCCCAGGGCCATATAAATTAGGGTTGAGTAAGAAGCAGATGACCCCACCTATCTACCATTTTCGTATGTTCAACGTTCTGCCAAATACCCTGTATAATAATTAAGTCTTATTTAAAAAATATATTTTTTTTTAGATATTCCATACTGTTTAACTTTTTGAGACACGAGTCATTTCTCAACAGTAATGTCCGTAGGCAATCTCTTTTGTAAATTGTAAGTAATTGTAAAGTTTTGTGGTTTATGGCCCTGATCTTCTGTACTATTCTGTGATGCTATTTTGTTTGCTAGCCACAATGTGAGTGTCGAAGTAGCTAATTGGCCTGTGTATACGCTATAATTATTCTGCGAAGTGCCTTAGTAACCAGAGGGCTTTATTATTTAACAATGGATAGTATCGATGTTTAAAAACGAATTTTGGTGCTAGTATTTGTGAGATTTTTGGTCAAATTGATCTGTAAAACCGGCAATTAGGTATGTTACATTTTTAGAATCCACTAAGGGGCTCGTGGCTAAGTAATAACAGCCGCACAGGTCAATCGATCAGGTTAAGCTACGCTTGCTTATCTGTGGATGGGTAACTATCTTTACATACCGAGACCCCTCCGTGCCTCGTTGGTTCCGGCTGTTATTCGTGGATATTTAACAGTCGTCACGGGTCGCCAGAAGTGCGGAAGTCTGACAACCAGTCTTATCAAGGTGTATCGTATTACCCAGTTACTGGGTTGTGGAGGTCAGATGGGCAGTCGCTCCGTGTACTGGTATTCAGCTGCATCGGATCCGATTAGACCAATCATAAATGCTTTCTTTTTGCTGATGACATTTCCATAATTGTTACTACTGACGATAAAATATAAATCAATTCGCTGCATGTAAAATACTGCTATATAGCTGCATCTGGTTAGACGGGAAGCCGACCCCAAAATAGTTGGGAAAAGGCTAGGCAGATGATGACATTTAGAATTAGCTAATGCTGACGTATCCATTTTTGTTATAGCTATGATAATTATGATGAATTAGGTCTTTATTCAGGTAGATATGAATCGAGATATATTCTAGGAGTCTAGAATGTATCTCCATTCATAGCGGCTCACTTTATCGTTTTTCTACGACGCCAATTGATAACTACCAGAGGCAGGCAAGACTTCTTCTCATAGAAAAAGCTAACAATGTCTCATGTGTAGTAATTACTTACACTGACACCCGTTAAAACAGTTCACAGCAACGCTCTAGAACTCAACTTAAGCCATTAATCAATCTAATTTTAAATATTGAGACTCATGCATGAGAAACAGGCTAGCGACCCACCCCTGCTACACACAGTTTTTACGACTTGACAAAACATGGAGATTCCTTTATTATATGTAAGTTTAATATTAATATAATATAAACATAATCCTTCCCGAAAAAAATTCGCTAAATGTTGGTGAAATCCGCTTCAAAATCCGTTGGGTAGGTTAGGAGAAAAACGCGGCCACAGACACGAAAAGCGACTTTACTTTATAATAAGTATAGAAGATGCATAGATAATAGTGTTACATACTTACGTCAGCCGTTCATATGCAAATCCAGACTCCAGACATCAAGCTATTTATAATATAATGCTTTACTTGAATAATACACTTATTGTTCTAAGAATGAGTCTGCGGACAAAAACTCACAAATCCCCATTGATGGGGATTGTCAATCGGGATTTTTGGAATAAACCGAATAATCAACCAGAAAAAAATAATTTAATTTTTCCCAAAAAAAATATTTGCTCCTTCTTAAAGATTTTACTCGTGTGTCCTCAGAGGCCCAAGATTTAAGTCATCAACAACTTAAAAGTCGTTCGACAGTAATTGTCAACTTAAAGCTTATAAAGTTAGTTCAGACAGTCTTGCGAGTTGATCACAGCTCATAGGTATTACATGGGGTTTAATGGGTCGTTTTTAGGGCACTTTACGAGGGGTTCCTGGTTTAATGGCTGGTGTGATGAGCGAGGTATGTGAGTCCCAGCTGGGTTATGTGTTGTGCATAAAGACGTCTTATGCTTCTAAAAGTCCCCTTATTCGAGGCATGCGGTCCTTTCATGTCATATGATATCTTAAAATACATGACCGAGTTAGAAACACCATCCTGCACTCCATAACTCAAGTAGCAGATTTTGGAGAAAAAACAGCCAGGCTGAAGTGGGAGTGGGCTGGATACGTCGCGCGAATGCACCCAGAGAGATGGGCAAAGATCGTCACTCACTGGACTCCTGAGGTAAGACATCGCTATCGAATCAGACCACGGCTAAGGTACTACCTTCGCCGTGACGATCTGATAAGGTTTGCAGGGCCAACAAGGCCAGAGATCGCACAAGACAGAGAGGTTTAGAAGGAAAAAGGGGAGGCCTTTGCCCAGCAGTGAGACACAATAAATAAAACACTAATAAAAAAAAATGTTACGGTATCTTTGAATGTTTGGCAAATTAAAGTATCACTATAGCGACAAAATAGTGATAAAAATAAAGTGAAATCAAGTGTTTAATAAATAAATAGCAAAATAGAGCAAAAAGCATTGTAAATAAGTACTTAATAGTATTACTACTATTTTATGTAGTTGGATAGCAAACAATGCATTCTAATACACTTGAAACTAATAATTTCATTTCAGTTAATTCCCTTTGTTGGGAGTAAGTAGATACTTCGAGTACCTATAACAACTAAATAATATTTTTGCCAGTGCTACGAGTATGTAAATAATCCAAGTGAATGTGTGTAGCCAGTCTTTGCCATAAAATTTCTGAAATACTTTTCTATCAAACAAGGGCGATATTAATATTCAATACAATTTAAACGAACGAGTGACATAATCAGCGTGATTAACGGGTGAGTCGGTAATTGCAGTTTGATTAGTGAAATCTGTATGCCCATTTTAATTACTCTCTGAATACAGTTTCAATTTAATGAAATGTTGCAGTGATGCACTGAATGATAGTTTACATACACGGATTGTTTAAAAAGCTGTTCGGCATCTTCAAGAAGGTTAGGGGGCGTCCATTCATTACGTGACGCGTTTAGGGGGAGGGGGTACAGCCGAATCTCACCCAATCTCACGTGGGGGAGAGGAGGGTCTTGGCAAATATCACGTAAGTTCTTTTCGCAAGAAACAGTGTGAAATTGCGAGAATGCTGGGTAATTTTTTATAAAAAATAAGTATTATAAAAAATAACTAAACAAATTATTTTTATTTAAATAAAATCCAACGCGACCAAGCATAGATTAACGTATTTATCAAAATACGCATTTTGAAAATATTCATGTGAGATTATAAGGGGAGGGGGTCGAGCCGAATCTCACGACATCTCACCAAAGGGAGTCGAAAAATCGTCAAAATATTTTCACGTAATGTACGCCCCCTTATGATGGGACTATACAGTTTAAATTACTAAGTAGAAACCAACTGGACCACTGACATTGGTGAAGGAAAACACAGTGAGTAAAACGGGAGTTATAGTACGCCCCGCGGTTTCACCCGCGTAGATCGGAATAAAAAGTAGCTTATGTGTTAATCCAGGGTATAAGCTACCTACATACCAAATTTTATCCAAATCGGTCTAGCCGTTTGAGCGTGAAGAAGTATCAAACATACAAACACACCCTCACACACATACACACTCACAAACTTTCGGTTTTATAATATTAGTGTGATAAAGTCTTAAATCACCAATCCACCTTGAGAAAGCGTGGTGATATAGGCTCGTGTCTTCTCTGTATGAGAAGATACATTGCCATGCAGTGGCACATACAGGCTGGTATTATTATTTATTATAACGAAATAGCTGTAGCGTGGTTCGCTACGTCAACGGCGAGCTACGGCGTAGCAAAGTGCTACAATTTCGTAGACCCTGCGTCATCAGTTTGCTAACGGGAAAATTATTTGAAGTTTATCGGATATTTCAGATATTATTATACATTTATAAACATACATAACAACACGCCTGTATTCCCCGAAGGGTTGGGCAGAGATGTAATATTTATTGAGGGAAAATTCCCTAACAACCTCACATGCATATTCCTACGCTAATTATAGCGTACTATTAAAACAAGGATCACGTTCACTTAATTAGAAATCGCTCTTCCAGTTATTTCTTACAACACGTGTAGCAAGAAGTCAATCCTTTTTTAACCGACTTCAAAAAGGAGGAGGTTCTCAATTCGACGGAACCTTTTTGTTTTTTTATTTTTTTTTTATGTATGTTCCCCGATTACTCGAAGATGGCTAGACCGATTTGGATATTTTTTGTTTTATTCGAGAGGTCATCACAGTTGGTCCCATATAAAATTGATCAACTTTGCTTCAGTAGCTTTTGAGTTAGCTTCAATAATACGTATTTTTTCCCCACTTTTATATAGATAATGTTCTAGTTTGCTTTGCAGGAAATGATATGAGAATTTGTGTGGGGTAGGTACCACAACTAAAAAGTGAAAAATAAAAACTTTTTTACAAAAAAATACAACCGACTTCCAAAAACAACACTACAAAGTGAAAAATAACTTTAATTTCGGAAGTCGGTGGCAAAAACGAAAATACATCTATCTAGACACCGACTTCCGAAATTAAAGTTATTTTTCACTTTGTAGTGTTGTTTTTGGAAGTCGGTTGTATTTTTTTGTAAAAAAGTTTTTGATATTTGATTGTCGCTGGCATGTGATTGATGAGAGAGACGAACATTATTAAAATATATAGTGTCTGATAATTAGTGACCGGTACTTAATGGACACATGATTGTACTCCTGGTAACAAACAACTTTTATTAAGGGACCAAACCAGAAATCGCGAAAAAAAACTGCTGTTTTCTACATTTTGACGAGTTATGCGAACATAAATCTCTCTTCTTCTAGAACACGAACAGAAGAGTTAGTTAGAGTTCTTTTAGAACTTCTTTTTCATTAAGGTAGCCCTGCTACAGTTCACGTTTGCTAATAGCTTGTTTTTATTATATAATGTAGTAATCTGTGGAAAATGTTGTGGGTAGTATATTTGTAAAGTTCTAATTTTAAGACAACACTTTTATGATTAGTATACTACTGTTTGTTTTCCCAAATCAAATAAATAAATAAATAAATTATATAGGGAACAGCCGATTTTTTTTTTTTGCGATTTTAGGTTTGCTCCTATAGCAAAAGTTGTTCATAATGTCATCATTTATGAGCGGTGAACGCACGACCTCTTAAACGATCATTGTACTCTTGTATAATGATCCCTTAAGAGGTTGTGCATCCACCTTGTAGGTATATAAAGTATACCTTTATATACAAAATACAACCTCTTTATTTATTTATTTATATATACTTTATTGTACACCACAAAAATACATAACAAAAAAAAAAAAAGACACAAACTACAAAATATACAATGGGCGGCCTTATCGCTTTCTGCAATCTCTTCCAGGCAACCATAGAATGGACAGTGATTTGCCTGGATATGAAATGGGGCTGTCTTTGCTCTTTCACCTAACCTAACCTAACTGTACAACTAATATTTTGCTGCTATGCTAAACTGAAAATCTTCTATCTTAATCAAATCGGAATCTGTAATCAAATCTTAGTATATACTGGTAACGTCGACAAAACTCTGTTTTTACAAAAGGTGACTTCTCTGAGCGATTTTTCGCATGCACGAAAGAGAGCACTGCAGTATGGACTTTCATTAGTTTTTTAGTATGGCACCGAATTTCATTTCAGCCCTACTGTTGGTCTAATTCATACTTTACAGATTTATCTCCTCTAATTCAAATCAGCTAGATGTTGAGATAATCAAGAGAGGGTTTCAAACAACATTGACTGTCCTATTTATCTGCAGAAATCTTTTAGCGAATCTCCAATTTTCTATCATGGATAATTCACTGATAAAGGGCGGGAGTTTTTTAGAGATCCTTGAGCCAATGCAGGCTTAGCCCACATAAACACGGGCGCTTTTTTAACGCGACGGTTTTTTGGGCACTAGATTCTCAACGCTTGGCTTGGCACCGAAAGTTGAAAATTCATTGTGCATTTTTCTGACGCTGCGTTAGAAAAGTGCCCGTGTGTACCGGGACTTGAAGTATGTTTGTCTTGCTCAAGATTTCGACCGCTTACGCGCTATCCAATCTGAATCCGAAAAATGTCGGTCTGAAGTAGCCATAGTACTACATATTTGTATGACGGGTTGCACAATAGATCCGAACTCCATCTGTCCGCATTTAGAACATTTTCAAACCGGATGGAACTGGAATCTTGAATTCGAATTCAAGACGGATTCGAAGGAGAATTAAAGTGGAAAATGATAATTTTAAGCAAAATAAAATATTGTACGGTTTTCCATAAAGATAAAAGAATATAAACTTACATACAGCCAGAGTTATTCATTCAGCTGCTGATTTACCTGAAGTGAAAAAAAAAATGTCACTAATAAATTATGATCCTCGTTTAATTAATATTACTCGATATATTTATCATACATTCAAGTTCTGGCAGCTGGTAACATAATGGCATGCTTTGTTTGCAAAATAATTATTTATTTATTTATTTATTTATTTATTTATTTATTTAATGGATCGCCAACAGAGGCTACACAATTACATACATAATTTATTGCAGATACGGACAACACAAATGTGCGCTTCCAATTATAGGCGACCACATCATTCACTTAATAACTAGGTAGGTACAAGAAGTTTGATAAGAACAAGAATCATTAAAATTAATCAAAATACAATAAACGAAAGTCATTGAAAGCGAATCAAAATATTATTAGATAGAAGACGCATCATAGCATAATGGACTTATTGACCATAATAACAAGACACCTTCACCCATTGGCAGAGTTGAAGTGACTTTAATTATGAGAACTTACAGCACGCGTAACAAGGCCTTTTCTATATTCTACAAAGAATAGACACATCTCTTTCTATACAAAGTTATATTAATTCCTTTCTCCATTTTTGACATCGCACCGTAGAAATCCTTCCACAATCTGTTATTTTGTCTTTTGTTTCTAACGATCTTTGTCTAGGTCCTTTTTTATGTAGACTATTTTGGAAGAATGTTTTCTATTCAAACTGTCAAAATCACACTGACAACTGACAATTGTCTAGGGTAGTGAAGACATTTGACTTTGTAATCGCCATGCTAAAGGCAGTAGAAAATAATGGCCGCAAAATATACTCGTGTATATGTCATGGATTCTGAACGGAACGTCAAGTTGAACCGACTTGGGTGTGTTCGGAAACGGGGGTTGGCATCACTGTGCGAGCTGTCAATGTCATTTTGAGTTTGCGGGGGAAAATAACGGTGACAGATGACGGCTGTCATTCAAGGTTCCGGTACTTTACGGGGGACTTCGTGATTAAACACCGAACTGAACGGACGTGCTCTGCCAACCTGGCGCCGACCTCGCCGCGTTCCCATAGGAATCCAGTTCCATCCGATTCGTGTGTGCTACTTTATAACTGATTGTTTGTTAAATCGATCTAATTGAAATTGTAGAGTGCATATTGAGTTTATTTCGGTTACAAGAATGGACGACGAGCAGTCCGGCAACGAACGCCGACATTCACCTCCGACTATGGTTATCTACAAAATCATGATTTTACAGGAGAGCGTTTGGAACGCAAAACTGTGATTAATAAAACAACCCAAAAAAAATAAAAAATAAAATAAACAAAAATATCTTCTTCTATTTTACATCATTTATCTAATTACATTGCAATACTAAGGAAATGCTTAAGGCAATATTACTGCAATATATGTATTTTTTCCCCAAAACACGGTTGTTCTTCACTTTGTGAAAAATTGGTTAGTTTGTTGATATTAGTAAAAATTGAGAACCAGACAGATAAAAACTTCTATGATAAAACAAAGAACGAATATGGTATTGTGGTCGAATTATGTAAAAAAGTGAATTCCGTAAAAAGTGCAGTTAACTCATTCTACTTTGTTGCTACACGAAAACGTCATTTTTGTCTATTCTTCCGTCGACAACATCTCTTTCTACGGTGGTCACGCTACGCGTGCAGGCGACGCACTAGTTATTTCTGAAGTCAATCAATCTGCCTAACCTTTTCCCAATTATGTTGGGGTCGGCTTCCAGTCTAACCGGATGCAGCTGAATACCAGTCTTTTACATAGAGCGACTGCCTATCTGAGCTACACAACCGTAATTGGGTAATACGGGGTATCCCTTGGTAGTCAGACTTTCGGGCTTCTGACGACCCGTAACGACTGTCAAAGATCCACGAATGACAGCCGGGACCAATGACTTAACGTGCTTTCCGAGGCAAGGAGAAGTCTCGGTATGTAAAGATGGTCACCCATCCACTGACCAACCCTGGCAAGCGTAGCTTAACATGGTGGATTGACCCGTGCGGCTGTTATTACTTAGCCACGAGCTCCTTTGCTATTGTTCTCTCTACTTCTCTCTACTTAGACACGAGCTCCTTGGTTATTACTTAGCCACGAGAGTTATTCTGCAATAAACAACCTAAATATTAAATAAGTATCGTTAACAAATAATAAAAATTAATAAATCTCTTACTTCAAAAAATGGAGAGGAAAAAAGAAGCTTTTTTGTACGGAACACTTCCCCATTAGTCCCGACCACGCTTGACCGCGTTCATTACACCGCATGCATTTGAGTTCCGCATACCGTAATGGATCGTAAAATTATTTCCATTTGAGTGATTATTTTAATTACGTATACTTATGCTGATTTAATGAATGATAAGTTTATCTGAATGTGTGAATAATTTTAATTTGTTTGCTTTAAATGAAAACATTGTTTTTGGAAAATCATCAAATTGTAGTGTGTACAAAGTATGTCAGAAAGATGTGGTCAAAAAGAGGTGTGATACAGACCACCAAACTGAACAACTTTCTCCATGGGACCAACCTTGTAATACAGAAAAAAATATCAGCCGTTCCATACATTTGGGTCGAGTAGGTATTGAAGCTTTGTACGGGACAGATTATATCTTTTTTCGATTACAATGTTGGTCCCATGGAGAAAGTCTGTACCACACCCTTAAATTTAACCACACCTTTCTGATACATCCTGTATTTATGTAGGCAGATATTTAACCGCGTTCATTGCGTACGACAATGTAGCCCTTTACTGTGCGTGGTGCGACCGCACTTATCAACATTTTGGTTCAGTGCGGTTAGTGGAACAGTCCATGTGCCGTTATAATCAGTGCTTTGAGTGGAATACCTCGGTACCCACCTCCTTCTTTTTCATTGTAATTCTTTTGAGGTCAGGATCTTCAAGTAACTTTATGGAGTTATTATATACAGGGTGATTTTATGTAAGCTAAAATACAATCTCAAAAAATCCCTAAGTAATCATCATCTGCCTAGCCTTTACCTAACTATGTTGGGGTTGGCTTCCAGTCTAACCGGATGCAGTTGAATACCAATATTTACATGGAGCGATTGCCTATCTGACCTGCACAACCCAGTAACTGGGTAATACGATACCCTTTGGTAAGACTGGTTGTCAGACTTTCAGGCTTCTGACCACCCGTAACGACTATCAAAGATCCACGAATGACAGACGGGACCAATGACTTAACGTGCTTTCCGAGGCACGGAGGGATGTTGGTACGTAAAGATGGTCACCCATCCGCAGACCAACCGCGACAAGTGTAGCTTAATCTGATCAATCGACCCGTGCGGCAGACATTACTTAGCCACAATCCCCTCACTATCACTATACCTAAATATTTCTATAGTTTTATCTCAGTACAGACTCATCATCAGCCTACAGAAGTCCACTTCTGGACATAAGCCTCTCTAATTGTATCCCGTTCAGCTCAATTCTCGGCAACTATCATCCGTCTCTCTCGTTCCACCTAGCCTGAGGGCGTTATGTTTGCCAGCCTAATATAGCCGGCCAATGCCAATTCAGCTAGCTTATTCTATGTGCTAAGTCGATAACTCTGATTCTTTGCCGGATTTTATTTATTTATCCTCGAATTGGAACGCCATACAGCAATTACACCAACAGAGCAAATAATTACTTCATGTGCTGCTTTCCATCCATCCTCTGCGCGGTGGACATCGAACGGGCGGCCATGGGACATCCACGCTTACGCTGTCACGCAGCGTCAAGACAATTTTCCATAATTCCATAACTCCATCCATATTGCGCACATTCATTGCGATATTATTGAGACTCAATGAATTTTTCAAAATAAATACATTTAAATTGAAAAGAAACGAAAAATTTTGATGTGTCATCCTGCCTGACAGATGATCACCTCGCTCCGGATTCTATCCCTCAGAGAGATTCCAAGCATAACTCGTTCCATAGCTCCCTGAATGACCTTGAATTTATGGACTAGCCGTACCGTGAGTGTCCACATTTCGGCTCCGTAAGTCATAACATGCAGGACCACAGAAATCTAAATAATAGTGCCTAATTATTAAGTTTTCTGTGGGCAGGACGCACTGATAGAATAAGTACTTTAGTCTGTAAAAGGCTCTGCGGAATATGCAACGAGAAGACGCGACGAAGCTTTCCAAACGCTGCCCAGTCCAGCTGAATTCATCTGTAATCCTTCTTCTCAAAGTGGTCCTATCCAATTGCAGAGTTTGCCCGAGCTAAACATATTTTCGAACAACCTCGAGAGCACAACCTTTAATGGCATTGGTGCCGGAGTAACGGGTTCGATAAATATAACCTGGGTTTTGGCCAAGTTCATCCGGATACCAATGCGTACAGAAGAATCAACTGGGTCGTCCAACATCTGCTGCAAGTCATGCAGATACAATGCCAGTAAAATTACAAGCACAATTATAAGTCAGTACTTCTTTTTCTTCACGAAATACTCATTCTTTAATTTCTTCCTTAACATCAGAATGGAATACGATATTGACGGTAGTGTTTTGTTTTAAAACACACCTAGCTTATCTTAACATCGTACACACTTAACATCATTCTGTTGATCGTGATGTATTCGGGCAACCCTCGTTATATGCCTTGTTACCTCCATAATAAGACACTACAATTACGTCCCTACATGAAAATGGTTCGGAGCGTTTTGTGTTAAACTCGGACAATGCTATTTTCGTAAATTATTATCTAGATTTTTTTTTTTTTTGGAATTTAATCTTCAAATTTCTCGCCGACTGGTCGAGACTTCATGTGACCATAGGGCTGGCTCGTTCTTTGGCCAAAGAATTAGCATTGCCATTCAACGTGGCAATGATGCCAGTCTTCTGGGCACGTGTCCAGATGACATCGATGCGGACGAGTACTTCGAGGCCTAAGTATCCTTTTGTTTTGTATTTATTTGTATAGTTAGTTAGTTAGTAATTTACTTTAGTACCTAGTGTATATAGTGTTAACTTGTACAATCAAACTGCCTAGCCTCTTCCCAACTAAGTTGGGGTCGGCTTCCAGTCTAACCGGATGCAGCTGAATACCATTATTTTACATGGAGCGACTGCCTATCTGACCTCCACAACCCATTAACTGGGTAATACGATACCCCTGGTAAGACTGATTGTCAGACTTTCGGGCTTCTGACGACCCGTAACGACTGTCAAAGATCCACGAATGACAGCCGGTACCAAGGGCTCAACGTGCTTTCCGAGGCACGGAGGAGTCTCGGTATGTAAAGATGGTCACCCATCCACTGACCAACCCCGGCAAGCGTAGCTTAACCTGATGGATCGACCTGTGCAGCTGTTATTACTTAGCCACGACCTCCTCCTCATAGTGATAAATTGTACAATGTTTAAATAAATAATCGCCAATATTATAAAGAAAACAGATTTGATCTTCAATTAGATTTTACTTTCATTACAATAAGTTCACACTTGCCATTTCATTCGTCTAAAAATACATCACGAAAATATAAAAAGTCAAGTTCAACGGAAAAATCATATGTTCAATGCGAATTCTCACAAAACGCACTTCAAAATATTTACACGCTGCTCCAAAATCTAATAATATTTTATTAAAAGTGTTACTCTCAAGAAAATATTCTTAAGCAGAAAAAGGTTTTCATAAAAACCCCTCTGATTTCACCACTAGTATTAAACTCGGCCCCAAAAGCCTTTGTAATCTTAAATTGACGTTGGCAACTTCGAAATCATAAAACTTTGGGTTGCAAATCATCCTTACGCCGGTCATGCGTTAGTGGTGACCTTTTTCGTCCCCAATTTTAACCCGTGACTTGCTCCACGTTGGGGCCAAATGATCGTTGTGTGAGGGTTAAGGAGTGGTGAAAGGGGTTAGATATGTGCGGGCTGTAAGACGATGCTTTGCTAATATACAATAATCGTAATGTCTAATGGTTCGAGAAGTTTAGCTTTTGAGGTCAGAAATTGTGTAGAGAATTGCAATGAAAAGGAATATATGTATATTTGAGTCATTTGCGGTGAACCACTTTTCGACCTTATTGCTAAGGTAATCATCATCTGCTTAGCCTTTTCCCAACTATGTTGGGGTCGGCTTCCAGTCTAACCGGATGCCGCTGAATACCAGTATTATACATGGAGCGACTGCCTATCTGTCCTCCACAACCCAGTTACTGGGTAATACGATACCCCTTGGTAAGACTGGTTGTCAGACTTTCGGGCTTCTGACGACCCGTAACGACTGTCAAAGATCCACGAATGACAGCCGGGACCAACGGCTTAACGTGCTTCCCGAGGCACGGAGAGTCTCGGTATGTAAAGATGGTCACCCATCCACGGATCAACCCCGGCAAGCCGAGCTTAACGTGATGGATCGACCTGTGCGGCTGTTATTACTTAGCCACGAGCTCCTCCTTATTACCTTACTAAGGTAATAAGGTTGAAAAGTGGTTTACCGTAAATTCCCGCGATGGTACTTGCTCTTTCCTTTTCCTCCTTCTAAGACATACATATTCTTCAATACTCAATGTCGTGAACTACTTTAAAGAGTAAAACCTTCCTAATCCAATCAGGAATGGCAGTAGTAAAATCTTAGATGGCCTCTGAAAACCAAGTTACCCGTGGCACCAGCCTGATTTTTTTTTCTGACGATTAAATCGAGTAAAGTATAAACAGCAATAATCTCCACACTTGCACCACAAACTGAAGGTGTACGGTCGGCATATTAAGATGGTACGGAAATAAGCAACGTCCCCTCATCTCAGCTGGCTCGTGCTTGACCCGGTTCTGGATTAAACCAGTTCGTTAACCAGCACACAGCTGCGTACCCTAAATGAATTAATATGAAACATTTATTTAATTAAACAATTTTATCAAAACAAAACATGTTGTTTTCGTTTACACGCCGCTTTGGGAGGCTGGTATGGGAGGGTTAATTGATGAATAAAATTGAATTTATATTTTTGTTCGTACGTATATCTTGTAAATTAAATTACTAGGACAATTTTGAAGGATACGGTTTATTGCGTGGGTTGACAAAGGGAAATTGGCCCCCTTTCCACTAACAAGCGTCAAAAACAACAAATTAAACATCAATAGAATAAGAAACGTTCCCTTGTCTGTTATTAAAAAAACACCCCGATAAAGCCCTTTTCAGAAGCTTTATGAATTTTCCCAAAGCCCTTTTCAGATCTAGACAATTGAAATTGCGAAATATGTCTATCGAAAACACGTACTTATATTTTAAAAAACGTTAACTTAAATAGGACTTCAATTTTATACATTTTTAACTCTTTTTTTAATTTTAACTAAATACTTTAGTATCTGGTCTCATAAAAAGTATTAGATAGATAGATAAAACATTTATTTGGTGCACACAAAAGATATAGCACAACACACAAAGTACAATTAAGTAAATTAAAATATAAACAAGACGCCAATAATGAAAGAAAAAAACAAAAAAAGAGAAGAAAAACGTAAACATTACGTACGTAATTAGTAAACAGGAAGATATTCGGAACTAAATAATTTCTTAGGTGAATAAGTATAACACGTCACTAACGAAGATTACCTACATAAATTTGCGACGCCTGAAGCCAAGGCACTAAGTTTTTCTAAAGTGCTTGTAATTTATTTTCTTTTAATTATGTAAAGTATGTTTTATAATGAAAAGGAAACATTTTGAAAAGACGAGGCGTTTTTTATTTTGTGGCCTTATAATGGTATCTTACCCCGTGGCCATGAGGTACACGCTCAAGCGACACGCGTCTTGCGACGGCGACTGCGGTGAAAATAAATGAAAGAAGTAGTTAGAGCATGCCGCAAGTCACCACGACGCGACTTGCGGAGCGTCGGACGGAAAAGATGACCGCTCGTGTGTCGCTTGACACAAGTCGCATCGCTCGAGGACGTGCATGGGGGACTTAAAGAAAAATATAGTGTGTAAAGTTCGCGGGAAGTATCTTATTAATGGGTCATTATTTGTCTTTCAGTGGTTACCTTGAGTTAAGGAATATGTCAGAAAGAAAAATTGTAGTAACTTCCTGAGTGCAAGTTTTGTCTAGGGCTTCAACGGAAAGTATGAGGAAAACGAATAAGGAAAAGTATGAAGAGACAAAAGTGGTGAAATTAGCTAAAAGGTTTAGTAAAATGTTTGAAAAATTTTTAGAGAATAACTTCTAAGCTTTCGTTAATATTATTTTACAGTTTGTATTATTGTTGCAAGCGATAGTTAATGCAGCTAAATATTATAATCATAAATCTTTCCAATCATTTATTTTACTTTAGCGTCCATGAAGTATTGCATTTTGTCGTCTACCTGGTTGCAGATGTTTGCCTGTCAATAAATAAGGAGCTTCATAGTCGTGCTTATGCCAAAAGTAATATAAATGGGTGGAAAGAGCTAATGAATAATTAAATGCATGCGTAAATATTATAATTTTTTAAGTAAAAATCCCATTGTCATCTTATTTGACACTTCCGACGGACCGGGTCTGTTCCCAGAAACTTCACAGATTTTCATCATTTGCTTAGTACAAACGTAGCAGCTGAAATCATAGTCCTTTTACAAACGACTAACGAGCGCCCAAATTTTGCATAGTTATAAAATATTACAGAAGATCAGCTCCACACAACGACCAAAAACGCACGCACACATAGAGATGCTTCACGCGATTAGCGTCAAGCGGCACTCGCGCACGTCATTTGTTTCCGTCTGTCACTCCGCAAGTCGTCGTGGTGACTCGCGGCATGCTCTAAACAAATTCTTTCATTTGTTTTCTCCGCAGTCACTGTCGCAGGATGCGTGTCGCTTGGGCGTGTAGCTCGTGGTCACGTGGCTACTCGTTGCGGAATCGCGGGGAATCGTGGGTTGCTCTAAACAACTTCTTTCATTTGTTTTCTCCGCAGTCGCTGTCGCAGGACGCGTGTCGCTTGAGTGTGTAGCTTGTGGTCACGTGGTTACTCGTCGCGAAATCGCGGTGACTCGTGGGATGCTCTAAACAACTTCTTTCATTTGTTTTCTCCGCAGTCGCTGTCGCAGGACGCGTGTTGCTTGAGCGTGTAGTTCGTGGTCACGGGGATAGACGCGTACGTGCGACGATCTCGGTCTATCTCACTCAGTCGAATACCTATCGCGAGGGTGCTTACACTCGCTGTACGTGAAGCATATCTATGGGTGTGCGTTTTCACTCAGTGGATGGAGTCGGCCATCTGTAACTCTCCATTTTGTGGCATTACGCTCGCTATATTCCAGGAACGCATGAGAATAAAAGAGGAAAAACAACGAAAAAACCCTAGGGACACAATTTTTTTAGTTTCGTATGAAAAGCAACGCTTATTGTGAGATTTGTCTCATTTAAGTTTTTTTAAGCGTGTTAGCCTAGAATGAGAGAGAGGAATATTCTATAAGCTGTAGGGAAAGTTCGTCTTTGTAGAAGTTTTGTATGTCACTCATACATGTGTTTGTCTCTTTCTTAAGCTCGAGAACAATATTTATATTTACGCCCGGACTTTACCACTTGAACGAATGTCACTTGCACGTCATAAAACGACAAGTTCTATTTGTCTATGTGACATTTAGATAATATCAACCTTCGTGAAGTTTCAAATTAATGAGAATTGTTGTCAAAAGGGAGACGCCTATATCCAGCAGTGGACGTCTTTCGGCTGAAATGATGATGATGTTGTCAAAAGTGGTAAATGAACTACGAGGTCAACTATACTATCACCATGTTAAACATACATGTTGTTTAATTGTGGTATTTAATCTGTTCGCAATTATTGAACAAATCACAAATTACATTAGTCGTCTTTTCTCTTTTTTGCTCCCGATAATTACGACATACCATCCTGCTTCCACATCATGTTATCTGATAGTGTGATATTGTGCTGTTTTCATCTTTATACCTATTTATACTTATTATATTAGTTTATTCATTTAGATTTTTTATTTTTCTTTCTTTTTTAACTGACTTCAAAAAGCAGGAGGTTCTCAATTCGTCGGAACCCTTTTTTTTTTTTTTTTTTTTTTTTTATTTATGTTCCCCGATTACTCGAAGATGGCTGGACCGATTTGGATTTTTTTTGTTTTGTTCGAGAGTGTATACATCACAGTTGGTCCCATATAAAATTGATTATCCCCACTTTTATATGGATGATGTTCTTGTTTGTTTTGCAGGTAATAGTGGTATTTGAATTTGTGTGGGGTAGGTACACAACTAAAAAGTGAAAAATAAAAACTTTTTTACAAAAAAATACAACCGACTTCCAAAAACAACACTACAAAGTGAAAAATAACTTTAATTTCGGAAGTCGGTGGCAAAAAACGAAAATACATTTAACTAGACACCGACTTCCGAAATTAAAGTTATTTTTCACTTTGTAGTGTTGTTTTTGGAAGTCGGTTGTATTTTTTTAAGTTCAAGTTTACCATATTGTTTTCAATTGTAATTATAGTTAAAATCCTAGCGGAAGAGCGGAGTCTCCTAACACAAGCAACTATTGCTTAAAAGGAGATCTCCAATACATTTATGACAAAGCACTTTGTAATTGAAATAAAGATTTTTATTTTTTTTTTTTTTTTTATTTACTTATTATATCATTGCTTGCCCACAAGCATCTAAACAAAAACAACATGTAAACAAAAACTCTAACTTAACACTATATAGGTAGATAATGTTTGTATAAAAAACCGCAAGTTTCATTTCAATCAAGATCGGAATATTCATCGAAAAACCACAATATCTTGTGGTATATCGATGAATATTCCAATATTAAATGTCAAAGTTAAGATCCATTATCAGCTTTCGTACATCTATTAAAGCTCTAATGCGACTACAAAGACTACGATAACTAGTTTTGCCTGCTTTGTTTAATGAAGGGACGCTTTTATGTTTATTCATAACTTTTAAATAATGAGAATGAAAAGTTATGTATATTATACCCTACTATGCAACGTCAGCCGACGTCTGCACGGACGTAAAAATATCGCGGCGGGATTTTATCGCACACTGGATTTTCAACTCTCGGTGTTTAGTCGAGCTTCGAGAATCCAACCTAACAACAACAGAGTGCATCCCAGCGCGTCGAAAAAACACACTGTTGGAGTTTCAAATCTCGGCGCTAAGCAGTGCGCGAAAAAAAAACGCCGCGATATTTTTACGTCCGTGCGTACGTCGGCTTAGTATGTGATGCGGAGTAAAAATTTCGTGAAGAAAGTTTTTGAGTGAGAATGTGGATGGCTGACTTGCTGGAATCTAGCAGATTAAGACCAAAAAAACGGTGGATGGACTGTGTGAAATATGATATGGCTAGAAAAAAAAGGTGACTACTTAAAGAGAAGTATGGAAGTAGAAGACATGTTGCGCCGACCTCAAATCGGAAAGGGGCAAGAAATGATGATGACAATGCAACTGGTTTCCATGACACTGGAACATCAACCAAGTTTGCACTGCAACAATGTAACTCGTGACATGGTCAGTTTTATTTTTAACATTAAACCTTAAACAAAAGTCTAATATATGATAGCACACAGTTTTGACGACGGATTTTGTGAAAGATGACATTAATTGGGTTCCCATTACCTGAGACAAAGTCAAATGTTATCCCATACTAATGCTTTGGAAATTGATGATTTGAAAGACTACTGAGATGACGATTATTATAGAAGATAAATGGAAGAAGAATGCTAGCTGCACCGACCCCACATTATTTGGAATAGGGGCAAGAGAATGATGATGATTCTTATATAAGGTCCCATTAAAATAGATGAACAAATTTTCAGAGGGTGTTCTACCCATGAATATGAACAACTTTCATTATGGGACTAACTCTGAAATCGCGAAAAAAAATCAGCTGTTCAGTACTGAACATTTATCTACACCAAACTCGTCAAAATTATAAAATATAATTATATTATTAATTTCCTTTATTTCATTTATGTACATATATTTCACATTTTTAAATATTTTTTATAAAAACATGAAATAAAAAAAAAACATTTAAAAATATAAAACATAGTAGCCCACCGGTATCGGGAACTGGGTCCAAGCTACCGGCGGTCAGGGCTCCAGAGAGAGGAACCTCCTAACAATGCGCGCCGTGTCCAGAAGTACCGCTCTCTGAATCAGGCCCTTTTAATCCAGCTGCCCAGCGAGAGCCTCCTTAGATGTTGGTCGAGGCTCTTGGCAATTAAGCCATTGGCTGATACGACTATCGGCACAATGATAGCTGAGTCCACATCCCACATGTCGACAACCTCGCGAGCCAAGTCAAGATACTTGATTTGTTTATCTTTCTCGGCTTTCACGAGGTTCCCGTCATGCGGGACCGTTATGTCAATAATCATTGTGCGCCGCTCTGTTCGATCCACCACCACTATATCAGGCTTATTGGCAACTTATTAATTTAATTATTAATTACTTAGTTTTTTCTTTTCCCTTTTGTCAATTAATATTTAGTCATGGTACATATTTTTAACCTTAATTTCATGTGAGTAATGTGTCAACAATCGCATTTTACCTATTATTGATAGGTATACTTGTTTAAGTTTTTTCATTTGTTTTCTCTCGCTACTTTCTAGTTACCTAGCTTTATCAATGCCGTGAAACTCCATTATTGACTAAGTGATAATTGTCATCATCTCGCTATCATTGAACAGTGTATACAGACTGTAGGATGCTGTAACTTTGACGCAACTGCTTTGAGCTGTTCATTGATAGTGTGGTGAACATTCATAACTCATGTAATTAGTTATAAGCTGTTGAGTTTCCTAATAAATAAATAAATAATAAATAAATGTAGGGAGCAGCTGATTTTTTTTTTGCGATTTCAGATTTGGTCCCATCGTAAAAGTTGTTCATATTACCATCTATTTTAATGGGACCTTGTATAATCAACAGGTTCCTATGATACTGGAATATGAACAAGAAAAAACAACACACAATACGAAATGTAATTCTATACCGCGGTCAGTCTCTTGGATCTCATATTACCTTGGACAGAAGTCAAATAATTAATGTTCCACACTAATGTTTGACGACGGATTTTGTGAAAGATGATATTTGATGATATTTGGTTCCCATTATAAACCTGAGACAAAAGTCAAATGTTATCCCAGACTAACGTGTTGACGTATGATGTGAAAGATGATATGGCTAGAAAGGGGATAACTACTGAGATGACGGTTAATAGAGATGAATGGAAGGAGAAGATAATTATGCTACGACTATTTAGATAAATTAAAATAAGTGCACGAGGATTATGACTAACATTTTGACCTTAAAAAAATAATAATTAGGGAACACCCACATCAAGTTAACAAACTCATTTCAAACTTTAACTACGTCGTAATCCAGATAGAAGCACATTACTTTAGCAGACAATGCTTTTAATATATTTTTTTTCACCTCATATAGACTTCCTTTCAACGTTTAGAGCTCATAAAGGTATTGTCGTAAAAATGTTATAAAACCAGCACCCAGTGGATTAGCTGCGCGATTAATATAGCTAGCTTTATTTCTGACCTCACCTTATGACGTTGAAGAGGCTTGGGAACTTTTACAGGCACTCATTTTAAAGAGTTTGTAGTTAATTTAGATTGGTTTAAGAAACTTTGTTGAATGAAGCCATTTTTAAACGACTTCAAAAAGGAGGAGGTTCTCAATTCGTCGGAACCTTTTTTTTTTTTAATTTTTTTTTTTATGTATGTTCCCCGATTACTCGAAGATGGCTGAACCGATTTGGATGTTTTTTGTTTTACTCGAGAGGGTATACATCACAGTTGGTCCCATATAAAATTGATTAACTTTGCTTTGGTAGTTTTTGAGTTAGCTTCAATAATACGTATTTTTTCTCCACTTTTATATGGATGATGTTCTAGTTTGTTTTGCAGATAGTGGTATTAGAATTTGTGTCGGGTAGGTACACAACTAAAAAGTGAAAAATAAAAACTTTTTTACAAAAAAATACAACCGACTTCCAAAAACAACACTACAAAGTGAAAAATAACTTTAATTTCGGAAGTCGGTGGCAAAAAACGAAAATACATTTAACTAGACACCGACTTCCGAAATAAAAGTTATTTTTCACTTTGTAGTATTGTTTTTGGAAGTCGGTTGTATTTTTTTGTAAAAAAGTTTTTATTTTTTGTAAGTGCGAAATCTATAACATTATTATTTGACAACGGCTGTTACTACCTAGACTTTGTATTGTCAACATTAGACTTTGTGTTGTTTGATATTCTTACGAAAGTAAGCGTATGCTTACTTTCGTAAGAATGGACAAGATCAAGGTCTTATAATCAGTCTGTATAGACTGATTATAAGACTGGTGTAGCGTTGATTACATATGGCGTTTACATATGGGCAATATTTTAGGCAAAAAAAAATAGGGTTATCGCTTTCGATTTTCAAATAATTTTTTTATTGTTTTTTATTGGCGATAATATAAACAAACTGATTTTTTTTTAGTATTGAAAAAAAAAACGAAATCATCCATTGTTCTAAAACAAAATTCATAATCTAGCCTAGTCTATCCACTTTAAGAAACAGTGATTAGTTTCATATCGGTCCATAGGAATATTTTGTGTACAAGCCGTGTATAAGTGGCTAGGCGCCCCGTTGCGCGCGTACAAAAAAATGTTCGCTGGCGTGCGAGCTGGCGTCGCGCGGGGGATCCATGCGTGTGAGTAGTTAACTAATGACGTGGACACTCACAGTACGGCTGGTTCATAAATTCACGGTCGCTCACCGAGCTATGAAACGGGCTATGCTTGGAGTCTCTCTGAGAGATTGATTCCGGAACGAGGTAAAGTTGTTGACATAGCTCACAGAATAAGCTAGCTAAAGTGGCAATAGGCTGGTCATATTAACTGGTCGTTGGGGAAGAAGTGTAGACCGCGAATCAGCAAACGTAAGGTGGGACGCCCTCAGGCTAGGTGGAGCGACGATCTTCGCAGGGTGGTTGGTAGCAGCTGGATGAGAGTTGCCGAGAATCGAGTTGAATGGAGTCATTGGAGAGGCCTATGTCCAGCAGTGGACTGCTATAAGCTGATGATGAAAATAGAAAACAAACAAACCTAGGGCACTGTAGTTTCTGCTTACCCTGGAATAAAATGCCCATACTTTACGTAAGTAGGTAATGATTCAGATTTTTCTCATCGCGAATTTGTTTCCCTCAAAGTCGATTCAAGAACACACGAGAGGCAATTAATTTTGCAAAAGTTTCAAAAGTCAAATATTTTTCTTTGGAGACCAACCTTTGCGACTTTGAAAAATAAACAGTATTACAAACTTTTGGTTTAAAGTTAACGTTTAACTTTTGGTATGAGCTGCAAAGCGATATTTCTGTTTTCGATTAAATTGTTTTCGAAAGTACAATTTGTATTTTCATGAAACAATTTTGTGTCAATAAAAAAAACAATCTATGACTATCTTGAGCACAAGGTGATGACCGATACTGTTTTTTTTTTTGGTTAAAACTATTATAACCAATCGACTTATCAACTTGTTAAGGGGATACATCGATAATTTTGTGTTTTTGAAATTCCTATAAAATTAAATGTATAGTGGCTAAATCATTTCAATTTTCCATTTGTGTTATTTGGTTATGTTGTCTACTGCTGTACTAAAACCGAAACGCGATTACTTGAATTTTTTTTCGATAGAAAAAAATTCCAAAGTAGTAGCGTCTATTTTCTGTTTTATACGTAAACGGTTCCTTACTGTGCAGTAAAATTTGCTTTGAATCAAAGGTGTTTAAATTAGGTTAAGAACTTACAAAGATAAAAATTGATTTAATTATAGGATTTTGTCATAAATCTACATTTAAACGAAGCGCGTTTAAATTCCGGTGCGCGTGAGAGTCTTCTATATAGACATCCATAACGCCATTTCACTTACACACCGAGCTAAATTACGCTTCGACATATCCTCTTAAGCGGTAAATGTTTAGTGCTAATTTATTATTCTTAACATTTTGATATGTTTTTACAAGTAGATTTTTGATAGTTGATTGTCATCTAAATTAATAATTCAGACTAGCTTTTGCCGGCTGTGCTGCTTCGCCAGTCGAAAATTATCGATGTGGAACGTAGGTACTTTTTTTTTTGTGGATGGGAATTCATCAAATGACTTCTCTCGCTCTAGGTGGAGCGGGAGAGCGTGTCAGACTTTTACTGACTAAAACCCACCCGTGTTCCTTCAGTTGCCTGTGCCAGGGCCACGGTATCTCTTTCGAACAACCCGCGACCCCGGTCCACCGGGATAAAAATAAACTATGTCCTAGCTCAGGACATGGTCTACATGCCATGAAATGTTTCAGCCTTAAAGGGGTGAAAGGAAAACAGACAGACATATAGACAGAGTCACTTTCGCATTGATAATTGCAAGAAACAAAACTAAAAGAACTACTACAATTTTCTACATCACTATCGCCTCGCTCTCTCAACACCACTTTCTCATTAGAAATCCTGTTTATAAGCGACGCTGGACTTTCTGTCACTTAATTAAACTGAAGCCTGTGTGAATAGCTGCCATTATAACCTTCATATCTTCACAATACCGCGATAAAGTGGTTGGCAGACTTGTCTAGACACTTAAAGGCTTAGGGGTTAGTGATAAAGTTTTAGTAGGTTAGACTTTGTTCGATGCTTTATTTGAATTAGGTGTGTGGTCTGTGCGAGATTTTAGAATTAATAATAATGATGCTGTTTATCTAACAGTATACCCATCGTTTGCTTATTTCACGCGATTTTTAGGGTTCCGTACCTCAAAAGGAAAAACGAAACCCTTATATGATCATTTCGTTGTCCGTCTGTCTGTCAAGACCATTTTTCTCAGGAACGTGTAGAGGTATAAAGTTGAAATTAAAATTAAATGCTTAGGTCTATGATCCTTTGAGCTGTAAAAAAATCAAGCTTCTTAGTCAACGCTATAAAAAATACGTACCTACATAATTATAAGCCAGTGGTAAATAACCCAGTTGAAGCTATGGACGGCCAAAGGCGTAATTAGTTATGTTCTTGTAAGTATCAATTACTTTTTTTGCGGAATATATGATAAAAAACTACATAGTACAAATAAACAATCATCAATCAATGAATGGTCTCCATTCGTAGCAACTAAACGCATTAATCGGTGAACGAATTAACGTGTCAGGGGTATCCCCGACCGACCCCATCGGTCAGTCGTTACAAACCACAGTGTAACCAATTACAGTGGTTAAATGGGAGTGTTTTAGCACAGCAATCATTTGGATGTTCTGGGGGTAAGTGGGCCTGTTGCCATCAACCGGACACAAATCCAGACTCCGGGCTGCTACTGAGAAATTACAGATGGAAGAAACCCAGTAACACTTAGCCCGACCCGGGAATCGAACCCAAGACCTCATGCTCAGCAGTAGCGCTTGCAATCAGTACTAACGAGGCAGTAATATGGGTGTAGATATAACCATAGAACTATTATTACTAGCGTATAGAACCGACGCGACGCCGCAAACCAGATTTTTGCGCCATGCTTTGATGCCGACCGGCAGCAACTCATTAATGTAGTCACTCGCACTATACGTTTTAAGCGGTCTAGCGCTGCATGTTTTGTAGTTTGGTGAGACGACACCTAATGTTTAAGCGCTGCAGCGCACAGCCCCCCCGGCTGTCATTCTGTTGTGGCAATGTTTTTGTTTCGGATGTCCTCTCTATACGTAGTGTCGTAGTGTCGTATCGTAGTTTCGTATCTCAGTGGATATAACTATATAATTCAAATACACTTCTGTCCAAATATTCGGGGAAATCAAGCATGTTAAATGACTATTTGTTTACATTTCTCAGATCGTGTCGAATGTCAATGAACTACTGTCATTAGTTACACTGTGGTCGATCAATCGGGCTAATTTGTAGCCACTTACACGGATTGGATTCCGAATTACCGCCCAGAGGTTGGTCTAGCCGTTAGTCTACATTATGATTCGAATAGACTTGATCGTTTTGTAGGTGACCTTCTAATAGCAGTCCAATTTTTTTAATGGCTGGTGATTAATATTGATTTTGTTAAACTTTTATTTATAAAAAAAAATCTATTGCTAAGTCTCTGTTGATTTTCTTGTAGAGTTATCTCTTCTCGTAGAAAATGGAAGACAAAAAGAAAAAAAGAAATAGGTATTTTGCCAAAAGGAAATCAGCTCAGCATAATGTCAGACGGCAACACTAGGTACAACCTCCTGACACTACTTTTCAGCTGCAGCCCACAAGTGTCATACGCTCGCATATGTCTAACTTAACATTTTATATAATAACAAGCTGCGCCCCGGGTTCCACCCGCGTAGACCTGGATAAAAAGTAGCCTATATGTTATTCCAGGGTATAATCTATCTACATACCAAATTTCACCCAAATCGGTTCCGCCGTTTGAGCGTGAAGAAGTAACAAACATACATACTCACTTTCGCCTTTATAATATTAGTGATAATACCATAGGCTGGTATTATTATTTTTATTATATAAAATATTATAATAGCTTTTTAGAAACCTACCCGTTTAATATGAGACTATATATTAATCCATGACTTTAAACATTCATCTTGTACGTAGAATTATTAAAACGAATACAAATAAATAAAAAAAAAAACTAGTCACAAAAGTTTAAAGGAAAAAAATCATTGGACAGGTGAACAAAGACACTTAATTATTTAGGTCTAAAACTGAAGTACTACCCCAGCAATGTATGTTCGTCTAAACATTTGCCAGACGACAGACGATTGAAACTACGTATCTACTTTTTTTAACGTACGAGTATTTTGTTTTCTATATATTATTTTCCAATCTTTTCAAGTCTAGGTAGTCTGCCTAGCCTTTACCCAACTATGTTGGGATCAGCTTCCAGTCTAACCGGATGCAGCTGAATACCAGTATTTTACATGGAGCGACTGTCTATCTGACCTCCGCAACCCAGTGACTGGGTAATACGATACCCCTTGTTAAGACTGGTTGTCAGACTTTCGGGCTTCTGACGACCCGTAACGACTGTCAAAGATCCACGAATGACAGCCGGGACCAACGGCTTAACGTGCTTTCCGAGGCAAGTTGGAGTCTCGGTATGTAAAAATCGTTACCCATCCACGGACCGACCCCGGCAAGCGTACAAGCGGCAAGTAACCTGATGGATCGACCCGTGCGGCTGTTATTACTTAGCCACGAGCTCCTCGTGGATAGGATTTCCATACAATAAGCATTAAGTCCGCCTCTGTACATCTGTGCTTGAAGTATTCAATATATATATATAATAAATAAATGATAGGTCAACTTATACTGGAAATAAATATAGCTTGATATTTGTAGCCGTGTGTACAGTAGTTTCTTCAGCCTGCAGGTCAGACCATGTAAAGGTGTTGAGAAATTCAAATTTGACGATTCAAATGTATGAAGATGGGCCGTTCCCGCCCCCTAATTTGTGTAGCACACTATCAATCGGAATGGGTTTCATTTTGACAGTTCGACAACATTCATTGCGTTATTTAAGTTGTCGAGCAGACAAATTTTTCGAACATATGAAGCAATGGATTAGCAATCTGCTTCAAAATGATTCAGATTCCAATTGATAGTCTGTTACGCAATTAGTGTGCCGGTCACCATTATCGTCACTGGACGAAAACTGACCTAGACCAGAAAAATCGCAAGACCATCGTAGCTTGAAGTGAAAACAATAAAAAAAAAATTACGTTTCACCTAATATCGTAGTAATATTGCTGGCAAGCTGCCCTATTCCCCTATCTATTCACATAGACATCGTAAATCCCATGCGATTACGTCAAAAATCTCTGAATAAAAAAACATGTCCGCCACGAACCGCGATGCTCTCAACAGTAACCTAAATGGTTACATTAATTGTTATGTTAATCTGATTGCTCTTAAAATGAAATTAACGTAGCGTTACCTTCACGCATTCATAATTATAACACCTCGCATTATGGGTGATACGAGTATACACACACATTAACTCATTATTATACCATGGGGTTCCAGGATATTATCACTTTCCCGGCTTTTTAATTTAATGTAAATTATATGAGGGCCACAGTCTTATGTCGGTAGCAAATCTTACAAGTAGTTACTTATTTAGGCAAGGAAGATATAATCTTATTATACAGGGCGTCCCTCGTCTCCCAAGGATTATTTTTTGCTAAATAACTTAGTGTCACAAATAAAAGGAAGACCATGAATATTGACATTTGATGTGAAATTTTGGTTCAGAAAAATGAAAAGCTGACATTGCTCTAAGGACGTACAACTGACATTATCATAAGTACATATTACTAATAAATGTACCTACTTGAGAAGTACTTTCCCTATTATAATTTAAGTGCATGATAAAATGATAAAATAAAATGTCCACGAGCTACAAGCAGAACGTATTATTCTAAATATCCACCACAACAAGATCAAAAAATCGACAGGGAGCGAAATAATCAAAAGAGTGCGACTTTGTATTCAACAGGAAGGGACTAATTTTGAGCATTTGATAAATTGATTAATTTTGTATTAAAAATTTTAAAAACATTGGAAAATTAACAAAAAAATATGATGAAAATTTATTTTCTAATACATGAAATTTGGGCAGGGCAATGTCTGTTGGGAATCGTACTGTATTCTATTTAGTATTCCAAATTCAAATTTATTTTATAACCAGTTGTTCATTTGTTTTCCTGCCGTTCGATTTATCGAAATTTTGACAGGACGTCTGGCGGGTCAACTATGTAGTATTCTAAAATAAAAATCAATTGCCGACATTCATCAAATTTATTTCGGGTTTTTTACTTTTGAGCAAAAATCGTAGTTCAATTCTTAAAATATAAATTAAGTTTTCATACAATTCAAAATGTTCTCAGCTTGCGCTTTCGGGAACTTCGCGCGTTTATATTAGAATATTCATAGCTAAAGACAGGACAACGTCTGTGGGTTAGCCAGTTAGGTATATTTAATTAATGTGCATTTTAAAGTTTTTAATATTTGTTGGACTGTAGGTACTTATTTAGAAGTTTTAAACATACTTTCAAGGGCACACACTTTAGTAATTCATGAGACGTGTTTCAGATTGTTTTCCTTACTTCTTTTTTCCGGAGAGTACTCAGATTCCACACGTCGGGAATTATATTACATACTTAAGTTATGTTCTTGTTTTTGGGGATTTTGTTTGTGGAAGCTTTATAAAAGTAAAGTTTTCTTCCATCTTTAGGGTTCCCCACCTCAAAAGGAAAAACGGGACTCTTATAAGAACACTTCATTCTCCGCCAGTCTGTCTATATGTCTGTCTGTCGCGTCACGCGTGTCAACGCGTAGAGGTATCACAATCAAGCTTCAGTCAATGCAATAATAAAATACGGCCATTTATGCGACATATTTTGATACTGGCAAGTAAATAAAAGCCTATAGGGTACTTCCTATTGACGTAGAATCATGAAATTTGGCAAAAAACATGGTCTGTGAGACCTTGTTTCATGCCTTGCAATAAGGGAAAAGTCCGAAACTCGTCAATTTGTACTTTTTAGATCACAAAAAATTACCGTGACGTATATCAATGTACTTATGGGAGAACAAAGTTCGTTTTTTAATAATGTTTTCGTAAATAATAACTTATACCTAATTAATTACTAAAAATAACAAAATTATATCCTAACCTAGCTAAAACTATTCACAAACTTAAATATGGTGGCGAAGAATTCTTCCACATCGCTGTCGGCTAGTAATGTACTCAAGAGACTGGCGGCATAGCCACGTTGTATGGCAATGCTTAGCCTCTTGCCAAGGTAAAAGTTTGTTTTTGGGATAAATTCTTTTCAACTACGGAATCCTTCATTGTGCGTTATCCGACACGCACATGGCCGGTTTTTTCTACGTACCAAGTATTTTTCGACTACTGCCATTCCAGATTGCTTATCTGGCGTGGAAGTGGACGGTAAATACTACTTATTTCTAGGTATCTCATCTTAGTTTTCCTGCAAATATATTTGCATTTTTTTATCTTTTGTACTTTGATCTTTCTTATGAGACCCATAATTCATTGTAAGTGATACCACTGGTTCACGATCTGTCATCAATTTCTCATGTCTTGTCTCATATAATAATTATGCAATTTGGTATGCATACGGGTTAGTCCTGCAGTCTTCAGCTTTCATTATGATGCGCTGCCGAAGGCCTTTTTTTTTGTGAATGGGAAATCAATGACTTCTCGCGCTCTGGGCGGAGCGGGAGGGCGTGTCAGACTTTTACTGACTAAAACCCACCCGTGTTCCTTCAGTTGCCTGTGCCAGGTCCACGGTATCTCTTTCGAATAACCTGCGACCCTGGCAGGCATCGGCCCTATCAGACCCCATCACTGCTGACATCTCATTGAGGCGCACGTGGAACACAACGCGCCGTCGACCCGGGCCTGGTCCTTAACGGACGGCTAGCTGCCCATTGCACGCCGTTCTAAAGCCGGCGCCTACGGTGACCGGGAATCGCCTATCGATTCCCGCCGCCCAGGGCGTCTCCTGCGGCGATTAGGGGCGTGAGGGCGCAAAGTTTGCCTCTCCCTCACGCGTTCCGCCTCCTCCTTCGCGAGTATTACAGCGTCGCAGAAGGAGGTGACGGCCTCCCATGTTATGTTTTTGGGTAGGTGGTTGATAGAGTAAGAACACTGAATTTAATGTGAACACGGTTTAATTAGATCTTACATTTACATATTTGTAAATGAACTCCCTAAGCGGAGGTTTTAGATCACACCGGAGCAGCAAGAGAGAAAAAAATTAAAAACCACAGATAACATCAAGTAGTGATGTGCTTTATGTTTCGTAACATCCCATTCACTCTCGCTCCGTACCATGGCCTGGACCAGGTTCGGACGGGAGACATCACCGCCGCCGATCGCCTCCGCGAGGACAAGACGGTGCTCCGCCTAAGCCGAAGGCCTAAGCTATCATTATATGATCGGTTATATACTGAACTGCATTCAAGAAATAATTAGCAGTAAGCAATTAGATCTTATAGCTCATCGAATTGTTACAGGGTATTATCACGCTTAATATGTTAAGAACAATTAGGTATTAAGTATCGATAATTTGATAGACGAGCCGTGATTATTATCTGCGTACAGCAATATTATGTGAATAGTATACGAACCTGCGTATACTATTCACATAATATTGTTGTTAACTACCTAGGTATATAGGGTTGAAAACGGTGGATGCGAAAAAGGTGTTTTTAAGAGTGTATTTGTCTTCGATCAATAATAGCACTAGATACAGGATCAGGAACAAAAATAAGTCGCTGTAGTGGCCACGTTTACACACACATAAACATTTACATTTGTTACTACGAAATATAGAAAAAAGTTTTATAATATTTACAACTTCAATTCATTATAAACCTTAACAATCAAACATAAAGTTTAATTACGATTGCAAAATATTTATATTTAAGTCCTTCTATCATCGGAGAAAGGTAAAAGCAATAAATTAAAAATGTCACTTGAAAATAAAAGGTCATTTTTATAATAAGTACAAAAATATTTATTCTAAAGTGAAACTTAAAACTTAAGCAATAAGGTTAAAAACATTTTGTTAAAAATTTTGTGCTTACTCTATTTTGGAACTAGACATAGTTCTTGGTATTTACATTTCAATGCTCAGAACACAGTAAGTATTGAAAGATGTAGAGTAGCAGAATAATAATATATTTTTTAGGCCAAGGTTCGTTTTATACAAAGTGGAACTGGAACTACGACATTAAATTAAAACGAGCACAGTACTAGTCCATCGAAATATTTTAAAACACGAAGATTAGTAGTTAATGGAAAATTCAAAAATTGCAATTTTCAAACAAAATAAATAGCAGAATCAACTGCATAAAAAGTAAACACGCTTTATCTACGAAACGTCACTGACCTGTTGCGCGGCGCGGTGCCGGACGCAGGAGGTGGGGGGGGGGGGGGTCTGGGGGGGGGCGTAGGTAGGTAGTAAAAGGGTCCCACATGACAGTCCACCGGCAGGCGGTCATTCATAAAAACTGTCAAAAACTGTTTTTATGAGGGACTGCCTGCCGGCGAACTGGAAATGTGTGGGGGCCCTAAAGTCGGAGAACAACAAATCAGCGGCATAAACTCTCTAAGTTGCACGTTGATAGTTAAAAGATCACTGATTGAATAATTAATCACATAATATCACATCACAATCAGAATTTACATCATCAATAGTCAAATTTTCAGTGTCCACCATTGTGCATTATGCACAAGCGACATCGTCTTATTAAATTTTCACGGACTCGTCTTAACAAGTCCCCATCTGCCAGTCTTTTAAGTTTGTCGAAGGCATTAATTATTTTATTTTGTAAATCGTCCACAGTAGGTATTCACTTCTCGTGCATACACCTCGTTTTTTACGGCCCCCCACAAAATGAAATCTCTCTCTCGATATGTACGCAATACTAAAGCCGCATTTTGGTTACAATCTCCGTACGTAAATACCATATCGGTGTACTCGGCAGCTGTGTACCTTATTTGAGGCAAAATTAAACTACAAAACTTATAAACTATTAAATGCCTAATTAACTAACTAATATTACTCTAACACTTAACAATAATTCACAATAACCTATGCACTAATCCAACTATCATAAATCGTCTTTAGTCACAATAACAACTAGGTAAAACTGTTTCATAAAATCACGACAATGCGCGCGCGGCTCGTCTTGGGATAAAAACAGTAGATTTGTGCTCTCCTCAAAGGGCACCGCTATGCACTGACTGATAAAGTTACCGAGTAATACAGAGTTCGGGACTTTTTGCCGAAAAAATTCCGCTCACACACACATTCGAAATTTTCTATGCACCACTAATGCATAATTTGCGTAAGTAAATATTTCTTTTTCTTTCATTGTAGTTTTTTGTGGGAATGGGTGGGACGCGTCAGAGCAGAATGGAATCGTATGACACCTTTCTCTGTCTTTCAAGCATACTGAGACGTAGATAATAGAATCGTACGTTTTGCACAGGTTCTTGACCTCACAATGTTTACCTATTATTACGGACTCAGATCTACATCATGTTGAAACATAAGAAAATGAAAAATAATTTCCTGTGGCTAAAGTATTGATTGGATTTGATTGATTTTTTGTATACGGGTAAAGAACATGATACTCTTTACGTGGTTTAAAGGAATGTCAATCGCCCTGCTCCACCTTGTATGGTAGCAAATATTTTTGACCGATTTTTAAAAGTCGAAGGAGTAAATTAGTACAATAGTTATTTTAATTTTGATTAATTATTTGATAGTTAATTATTTTAATAAAAATATTAAAACAAATTGTTGAATTTTTACAAGGTTTATATATTTCTTCTCCTCTTTCTTTCGCGACAATAGATACCCATTCTGCATTGCGAAATGGGTCACTAGGAAATCTACAAACAAAAACAACATATAAAGTAACAATACTACTCCATGCATTTCCCTGTTCCCGAACAGTCGATGTTTGAAATAAGACCACAAAAGTATTTGTGTTTTTATTTTTCGGGCCGTTTTTGAAGCGCTTATCGGGAATCTAGTACTATTATTGATCGAAGGTATTTGTAATTTGCCTTGGTATTTTATAGAGTAGCTGTATACTAGGTAACTACTAAAACAAAATAATTAAAACTCTGTTCCATTATCACTATCGCACTCCAACAAAGGCCTTATACGAAAAAACTAAACTATTAAATATTAGACAGCTATACATTTACTACACTTGCATTCTTATTAAAAACATAACTACAAACTCAATACAAACTAACATACAACTAAAGAAAAAAACAATGTCATATAGCCTAAGAAATAGACATAAAAACAAACTTGAAGTCACCAGCGTACGCACTAATTACGGTAGAAAGACCATGTTATTTGAAGGAGCACAGCTGTACAATGGATTGCCGGACGATATTAAAGAGTGCGGTAACATGAATTCATTTAAGAATAAGCTTAAGAAGCATGTACGTACACTATAACTTCCAATAGGTACTCTGGAGGAATTGTATTGTAATGTATCATCACACTTACTACTTTGTATCTCATTATAAGTGAATTGTAAGTTCTTATGAGAAATAAATTTCATTAAACCGAAATAATAAAATAATAATCTATATATATAAATAAAAATGAATCCCTATTTCCCTTGGTCATCGCATCACGCGTGAACAAATGGAACAATTTCGCAATTTTTTTTAGTTGTTTTGTTTATGATTGTCAGGAGAAGGTTTTTTTAAAGAAAACATTAAGAAAATTTCGCAGAAAATTGGAAAATTTCAGAAAAAAACATTTTAACTTCACGCGTTTATATTAGAATATTCATAGCCAAGATAGGACAACGTCTGTCGGGTCAGCTAGTTTTGAATAAATAAACCTAAGAATATGAAAAACTTTATTCCTGCTCTGAATATAAATCGTTAGAAGGTAGCCAAACCGTCACATCTAATAAATGAATTCTTACAAAAACAACTAAAATAACATCTTCGGACAAAATCTGTAACGGTGTTTCAAATTTTCAACACGTTCCGATGACGTGGCGTCCCTCGTGAGTACGTAGTTTAGTAGAAACGACCTAACCCACAAAAAGTAATGTTCATTATGACATAACGAGGTTTTTAAGTTTAGATGATAATATATTATCTGCATAATCAGCCTATAATGTTCCCACTGCTGGGACACAACCCTCCTCTATTTGAGAGGGAATGGGTTGTAACTACCACGCGGGCCCAGTGCAGGTTGGTAGATTTGAAAGAAAGAAAGAAAGAAAAATATTTTATTTGGGACACGCACAGGAAATACAGTTAAAAAGGAGCATGTAAAAGTAACAAAATAAAAATTAAAAACAAAAAAGAAATTAAATTAAATAAAAATTCAGACAAAAAAAAGAGACCTGTGCGAGGCCAAAAAGGCTCCCATCTCAGCATAAAGCTGCGATATTTAAAAAATAAATACCGCAACGCTGGTATTCTTGATAGGGCCTGTGTGATGCCACGGACATACCCACGGATATCAATTAAAAATCGCAAGGGGAATAAAATCAAATAAAATACAAACACTAGAATACTTGAAAAGAAAAAACAAAAACCGTCAATAAGGTGTAAAGTTCAACTCACGCTTGACGCCCGACGGTCCAACCTCACTTGTCTATGCTATAGACTATTGTCTATATTTCTATGACAAGCGATTTTACATGTCCTCGAATTTTTGGTTGTATTAGGACATGCCGGTTTCTTCAAGATTTCAAGAAGACCTTCACCGTTTTGAGAGCAGTGGTGATGGAATTATTTTAAACTCGTAAGTCTGGGCCGTTACCGCTGGGCCACCGTTGTTCCTCCATTTTTAAAAAAGTACCACGAACTAGAAAAAAAGAAGGACGCCGCGCCACGCATATCTAAAGTGAAACACAGTAAGTATGCCGGGACCATTTGTACAAACATGCGCCTCACGGACACATTTACATCATAGTATGCTGACCGATATGACGGCGTCTTTGTCATATCACGCAAACATAGATCGGTAAAGTGCTTCACTTTCGATACGCGTGGCACGGAGTCCTTCTTTTTCTTCTAGTCCGTGGAAACTACATAGATGGAGTAGGTATAGAGTTCGGGATGGATCTAGTATCGTTTGGCAGGAGGAGGGGGAAAAGGGATGAAAGCTGGTAGGGGTTGGGTCCCTGATTATAACGCTACCACTCTTATTACAAGGTAATGCATATTTATCGAGATTTAATAAACCTGTTTCTAACCTCAAATCAGATAAATAGTGTAACGAAACGTTGAAATGGGTGACTGACAACCAAATGTGTACCAGTATATTGTCTGTGATGTAAAATGTCGTGCAAAATCGATGAAATGAAACGTTGAAATGGGTGATTGACAACCAAATATTGTGTACCAGTATATTGTCTGTGATGTAAAATGTCGTGCAAAATCGATGAAATGAAAAAAAAAAAACATTTGAGTCATGTGATGTTTTATTTATTTTTGTTTTTAACTAGAAATCCTGCTCAGAAGGAAGTTAGTGTGCCGCCACTTCATAGTTAAAAAAACTTTTTTACAAAAAAATACAACCGACTTCCAAAAACAACACTACAAAGTGAAAAATAACTTTAATTTCGGAAGTCGGTGTCTAGTTAAATGTATTTTCGTTTTTTGCCACCGACTTCCGAAATCAAAGTTATTTTTCACTTTGTAGTGTTGTTTTTGGAAGTCGGTTGTATTTTTTTGTAAAAAAGTTTTTATTTTTCACTTTTTAGTTGTGTACCTACCCCACACAAATTCTAATACCACTATCTGCAAAACAAACTAGAACATCATCCATACAAAAGTGGGGAAAAAATACTATTATTGAAGCTAACTCAAAAACTACCCAAGCAAAGTTAATCAATTTTATATGGGACCAACTGTGATGTATACCCTCTCGAACAAAACAAAAAAAATCCAAATCGGTCCAGCCATCTTCGAGTAATCGGGGAACATTGAGAACCTCCTCCTTTTTGAAGTCGGTTTTGGCTGCTACCCCTAGAGTGTATAAAAATCGGAGGCGCGGAGGGAGAGTAGCCCCTTTGCCATTACGTAATAAAGGATAGGCACCCGTGCGAGCTGTAGCGGCTGAGGCTGGTCGCAGGAGGCGACCAGCAAGCCGAAGCTGCGGAGGTACTACTCACTACGTTAAATACGTTAGTGAGGCGCGTCATTTCAGCTTAGAGGAGCTTTACGTCACATGTTCCATACAAATTGTATTGAAAGCTAATTGGTCATGACGTCAATATTGTTTCGCTGAAAGCTATTCTTGAAGGAGACACGTAAAATATCATATCCCCTCGTTTCTGATGCCGAGAATTTTTATGTTCGAGTCAATATTTCTTATTTACTTAGGAGTAAGGAAGATGGTAATTTAACATGATGGTGACCTTTTTAGGCTTTTTGGTGATAAAATATTTTTATTAGGTACCTAATGTTCTACCTATTATTAGATCGAAAGTAGGTGATTCAGCTTTATGTAGTTGTAAACGGAAGTATGGAGAGTGTAAGTGATGTCTCATTATTTTGGCGTCTATTTCTATATTAATTCTTTGCGAAAGCAGTTAGGGACTCACCAAAATTGAAATAAGCTAGTAAATATTAAAGCTTTTGGGTTTCTCATCCTATTCAACGAAAAACTCTATTTCGTCTGTAAAGGCGTTGTAAAAACAGTATTGTGCCATTATAATTTTACTAACAGTTGATAGGATAATCTATTTATAAATAAAAATTAATAGGTACTATTTAAGCATAATAGCATAATCAGCCTATAATGTTCCCACTGCTGGGCTCTGTCAGAGGGACTGGATGTCACAATGTCTTCGAACTTTTTTGGTTCTAGGACATGCCGGTTTCCTCAAGATGTTTTCCTTTACCGTTTTGAGAGCAGCGGTGACGAAATTATTTACACAAACTAAAGCGCTTGTCAGGGTTCGAACCTACGACCTACCACTCGGTACTATGTAAGAATGGACAAAATATCGGAACCTACCAAGACACAGGTTCATTCACTAGCACTTTCTTAATAGCTGAGAGCCTCTAAAATGACTTTGTTTCCTATCACTCAAGAAACCTGCAAACATAACACAAACACACCTAATAATCAACTCCTTTCATACTTAATGAAGCGTATAATCTTTTGTACAGAACCCTCAATTATAAAAGGTGTTCACACTCGACCGATCCTTGTTTGGTTACAAGCCCGCCTTTTGTATAGCCGAGAATTTAAAATAAAGCTGCCGATCCATAGCAGCATACGGCTAAGCTACACACGTGTACTTAGCCTTAGCTTCGCTTTGTATGAAAATGTAATATCTGTTCAAAAAGTGTCTGATAAAATTGTAAACAAACCCTGTGTAGGTTAAATTCTTACTCAATCACTCACTAATGGGAACTAGAAACACATTCATCAGCATTTAGAAAGTTTTAACTTTATAACTCCCCACTTTTTCCAGCTATTACTTTTTCGATGACATTATTTGAAAAATAACGACGAAAAAGGATGGTTATAAAAACATGGCAGTCATGGGGACTGCTGACAGAAGTGACAACTGAAACGTAAAACTATGCATAGCATGTCGCGGTGACGACGTGTGGCGGTGATGCGGTGATGTGAACCCGTCCAAAAATTCCCCCTACCAAATATCGTTCAATGTGCCTAAGAAGTTTTCACTTCAATTTTCCTCAATTGTCAAACGAAAAACGACTTTAAGATGATATAAATTAGAATGTTGGGTCTAATTAGTATTCAAATAGATAATCACATCAAAGCACTGTATTTGTAAGTATCACTACAAATTGGCACAGTCAGTTTTGCTGATCCATTTGTTTACATTTACATCCGATACTTTTGGTACAGATCATAAGCGGGATCGTCCACTGCTACGCACGGATGCTTGGCTGGCAAACAAATGAACCGCGCAGCTAATATGGCAAACTTCTCCGTGCATATAAGTAAGAAGCCGACCGAGCTACACGCCCACGATTGACATTTAAGCTACATAGCTCCAAGTAGCGAGATAGCCATACACTGATAGCTGACCTGCAACACGCCACCTCGTAAAGCGCTTGCGATGATTTGGGAGAGAGAAAGACGTGGGGTAGCGGGGAGGAAAAATGACTGCATGGCTTCGAAACGTGTCTACAGCTTCGCTCGGGCAGCGTATTCACGGCAACCCACGCGTACACTTTTGACTTCATATATCCACGCAACCATGCGTAGCGTGCGCGTGGCCAGCTATGTGTTGATAACTATGGCAGCTCGTATTAAAGAAAGCTAAGCTAAGGTGCGCAGCTGTCGGGCTTGACGTAGCCGTGGACGGTCGACTTAATGCCTTGGTTTATGTAAAAGGTGGCTTTTATTGCAAATGGACCTTTTGGGTATATATGTTATTTGAAATGGACAAAGTAAAAAGACTGTATAATGTCCCGCGGGGACTATTGTTGTCTTTTTAATGATGACTATGGTAAAAAGAAAGAAAGAAGGTCCTACTTAAATTCTCTGAGTGGTTTTATTGAAATAATATTGTTGTTCATTTGTTTTGATATTTGTTAGAGCAATGCTCGGTCATGAATCGGTTGATAAAACCTGTCAGCTGCAAATACAGATTGGTCTAAAATAGGTACTGCGGGGCAGTTGCGTAACACACAATCAATCAGAATCGGTTTCATTTTGACAGTTCAACAACATTCATTGTTTTATTTACGTTGCTGAGCAGACAAATTTTTCTAACGCATGAAGCAATGGATTACAAATTTGCTTCGTAATGATTCCGATTGATAGTGTGTTACGCAATTAGGGTGGTGGCCTACATTTTTGGATTTGAATCTCGAAAGAATATTTGTGAACAAAATTGTTATGTTTTGTGAAAAAAAACCCTCTAGTTTAAAAACAGACCTGAATTTGAATAATTAATATAGGTTTAAAAAAAAAAAAAAAAAAAAAAATATAAATATGAAAATCAATTTTCTGTGCCAAAATAAAGAGTCTTCATAAATGATAACTAGTACCTACTTCCAGTTCCTACGGCTATGTTTGAATGACGTTTTTCTGTGCAAGCTTTATTTCCAACTATACATATTTTAGTACGAACCTAGTATAAAAGTAAAAATATAGAGCCTACGAAAACACTAAACTGATAAAATATCATTATATCTAACGGGCAAGTTACTAAGCGTTAGTCCCATTTTATCGTTCAGAGACCGACATAAAGACTGCCCAAATAACGCCTGACGGACATAGGGGTCCTTGACCCCTTCGTGCCCATATTAGAATGCCTTATATGGCAGAAATATGAGACAGTGAACGCTGTGAAGTGAAATCACGTGGGTGTATTGTAAGTTCAAACCAGGGTGTCTCAATGTGACATTCAAATAAGTTGTTGTGAATGAAGCCTTTAAAGGTTGTCTGGCGATTCATTGAGTTTTAATGTCGTTTTGTTAATATTTGGGGTGTATTTAAATACAAAAGTTGCAATTGTACTTATGACAAAGTAAAACAAGGGACTATAGGGACAGCGTTTTCAATGAATCTTATTTTATTAATCTTATTTAATTATTTCTCACTTTGTAGTGTGGTTTTTGGAAGTCGGTTGTATTTTTTTGTGAAAAAGTTTTTTTTGTATACACATACCACAAAAAAATACAACCGACTTCCAAAAACCACACTACAAAGTGAGAAATATCTTTAATTTCGGAAGTCGATGTCTGATTAAATGTATTTTCGTTTTTGCCACCGACTTCCGAAATTAAAGTTATTTCTCACTTTGTAGTGTGGTTTTTGGAAGTCGGTTGTATTTTTTTGTGAAAAAGTTTTAATTTTTCACTTTTTTGTGGTTCACATGTGCTTACCTCTTCACAGCGTACCGGCGTGATGTTATGTTATGAACTGGTGTAAACAATAGATAGACACATCATGAGATTTCAGCAATCCCAGTCCATTTGCTATCATTTATTGAGGAGTTCCGTTGCCTATCTCAGAAGTTCTTCATCAGATCTTCGCCAAATTGAAATGGGACCACTCCGAGAAAGTACTATTCCAAAAACTATCCAAATCGCTTTAAGTGTGCCTATAAAATTGGAAGAGTTCTCTCTATTTCTCCAGGATCCCATCATCAGATCCTGACTTAATGATCATGGGACCACCTGAGAAGTATACCCTTTCAAACAAAAGAAAAAAAATCGAAATCGGTCCGACCATCTTCGAGTAATCGGGGAACATACATAATAAAAACAGGTTCCGACGAATTGAGAACCTCCTCCTTTTTGAAGTCGGTTAAAAAGCACGTTTATGGTGTGAAGGCGTCCGTTTTGCCGATAGTACCTCGTCTGGGGTACCCTGGGCAGTCGGTCCTACCTCACTGATTGTAGGACCGACTGCCCAGGGCCCTTACTGATTGGCTAATATTTTTTCCACAGTGTACACAACAACAGATACCTACTACAGGGGCTTGTGGCTAAATAAAAACAGCCTACGGGTTGATCGATCAGGTTAAGCTACGCTTGCCGTTGGTCCGTGGATGTGTAACCATGTTTTACATACCAAGACCCCCCCGTGCCTCGGAAAGCACTTTAAACTTTTGGTCCCGGCTGTCATTTGTGGAACTTTGACAGTCGTTACGGGTCGTCAGAAGCCCTAAAGTCTGACAACCAGTCTTACCAAAGAGTATCGCATTCCCTAGTAACTAGGTTGTGGAGGTCTGATGGCAGTCGCTCCATGTAAATACTGGTATTCAGCTGCATCCGCTTAGACTGGAAGCTGACCCCAACATAGTTGGGATACCTACTACAGATGAATACATTTCAGAAAATAAAAAATATACTTATTTCATTGATGAGATATTTTAAACACGACCTCGGTTCGGTTTTGCTCGAGCCGTGTTCGGATTTTTTTGTTATTAATATTATAAATTGACACTATTTGTTCACCGCACCGGGAACGGGACGTCAACGATAAAACAGATGACGGCGCCATAGTAAATGTAATGTCGCCACTTCGGCGCCGTCACCTGTTTTCTCGTTGACGTCCCGTTCCCGTTGTTGTGGACAAGCAGTCTTTGGGTACGTATAAAAGTACCCAAGGACTGTTATAATGTTTTCTTCGTACACCTTACATATAAACAAACAAGCTCGCTTTTTACTCCATGGTGACAGCGATTTTAAAATACATTTTCAAAGTAAAAAAAAAATGTGAGCGGTCGGGAGATCCCCGTCAGGAACGAAGTTCCTTCTCACGTATGATTTAAAACAAAAACAAAATTTTCGCAGCTGCCATCAAGAAAAAAAAATCTTTGATTTTCATTTTGAATTCGAAAGAAAAAAGTGCCAAGGAGGGGGCATAACGTGTATTCAAAGTATGAACGCTTTTTCGCTTGACGATTTCTATCAGTCAACTCCAGCCGCAAGCCGCATCCCAATAAAACTTCTTACTATCTTATCTTACTAATATTATAACTGCGAAAGTTTGGATGGATGTTTGTTACTGAATCACGCCAGCACTTCTGAACATATTACACCATACAACAACATTCATATAGTCTGGAATAGCACATAAGCTACTTTTTATTCCGGAAAAATGTACGGTTGCCGTGAAATAATTCACGCGGGCGAAGCCACTGGCAAAAGCTAGTATATGATAATTATGTCACCCTTATATTTTATCACAAGACGAAACACAAAATGCATTGTAGCTATTAGATTCCAAATAACTAATAGGTACATGATTCCCAATTAATCACACACTACAACATTCTGAAAGCAATTCGATCAATCCAGCTATTTGAACTGAACTAAGTAAATTGCATACCGTCACCGATTATTTGAAATTACGGTCTGCACTCTAGTGAGTCGAATCACGTGATATTACGATGGCATCGACTGCAGCACAGATTTAATTCGCTAGATTTGCCATAAGTTACGCGAAAAAGTGTCCATACTGAGAAAAGTGAGCTCACACATCATTATATAGCGTTTCCATGAAAATCAAGTCACTGCGTCATTGTGTGTCAGCAGAGGTGTCAAAACGAAACAGAAACGCGACCATCTTTTGACGCGGTAGGGCGAATAAAGAAAGAAAGAAATAAAAATAGTCTATTCTGCAGAAACAAAACGCACACAAAAAAAAAGACATAAAATACACACACCTAAAAAGTAGCCCAACCAATATAAGTTTAACAAATTTGCTCAATGCTTGATGCCAGGGACCACAGACAATATACGTTGCGTAGGTAATTAAAATGTGTTGCGACATTGGCAAATGACAACAAATAAACAATCAAAGCAAAAACAAAATGCCGATTGCAGAGTTAATTACTTTAATCTAACGTTCGAATCTAATGATTTAAATCTTTGGACTGCACGTGATTACTCAACAATGCTTATATTTTGCATAGAAATAGCTCCATTACAAATAAAATAGCTGGAGTAAGGCTACAGCAAGCAATTTTGTCGATCCGACGTTACGCGGTGAAAAAAAAGATGGCTGTTTTGATACAAACTCCCGATGTACGTGGACATCCATTTGAGAGGGGTAATGAAATTTTGACTCGCTTTGGGAACTGTGGATCATAATACATATTATGATGTGAGTGCACAGGCTAATGCATCAATAGATTTTCGTGATGGGAAAAGTTGATTATCTTCTGGGAAATTTTCTTTGTGTTGTAAATGTCGGGAGATGTCATTGTCTATATTCTATATAGGAAATCTCTTGGAGGTGTATTTGAATGGTGTGGCTTTATCGTTTTCGGCGTTCTAAGGAAAAGATCGAAAGGTCTAATCTAGAAATTATTTTGCGTGATGACAGTGTTTGCTTATTTAATGACTGGTGCTAATTACTACCTTAAGGCGAAAGCGCCAAGGTATAGCCCGCGAAATTAAAAATTTCTTACGTTTCTTGCAATTTGCAAGGCCGTATTAGATTGTATGTTGATCTAAATATGATTCGCAGCCGTATCAAATATTTATTTATAGAATTATAATCATAAAAATCATCAATACAACTCTCTAAGTTCATATTACCCTATTGAATGACTATTTTGTTACCTACATGTACTACTTATTGTATTAAAAAAAAAAACAAAAAAAAAAAATTATTTCATGTAATAATGAGATTTGAGGCCAATTCTAACTTATGGAGTTGTATTGCTGTTTCTAATGATTATAATTCTATAAAGCCATGTTAGTTACGCCCGCGAATCATATTTTAATGAACATACAACCTGACACTGATCTGCAAATAGCAAAAAACGTATTGAAATTTCAATTTCGCGGGCTACCTTAGCGCATCCCCCTTAATGCAAACCAGCCGTTTCTGAACCGTTATTAGAGATTCAATTGTAATAATAATAATTGCAGTCTGATAAAATCATTCCTAGAAAGAATGAACTAGAACTAAATTGCCTAGAGCAAAGAGTTCCGGAGGTCACTTGGTAGTTGTTTTATTTATGGTTTTAATGATGAGTGTTTATATTTCCGGATTGCCTGATGATAAATTATCAATCAGTTTATTTAGTAGAATTAACTTTATAACAGATATTTGAGAGCAGTGGTGGCCGCGACTTACGAGTCGTAGGGCTTAGGTTCGAACCTAGATAGGCGCTTTACTTTGTGTAAATTATTTAATCACCACAGCTCTCAAAAACCGTGAAGGAAAAGATCTTGAGGAAACCGGCATGTCCTAGAACCAAAAATTCGAAGACATGTGACATCTACCAACCCGCACTGGGCCCGTGTGGTGGATTACGGCCTACTCCCTCTCACCGAGAGGAGGCCTGTGTCCCAGCAGTGGGAACATTATACCTAGGCTAATTATAGCAGATAAGTATAGGAATATTAAGGTGTGTAATGGATTTGTAATCTCTCCGTTGCTTTAAGAGGTGTTCCATCCCTGAAATAACTCATAGACAAGGGTTTCTATAAATACAATATCACTACGAAGATAATTATAATATATCCTACAAGTTAATCACAAGTAATTTATGTCATATATTAAATATGTTTATAACAAGACAAAGATAAATACCTAATAATATAATAAATTACGAACATTAGTCCCCAAATTAACGCACAGAAAGTGATTAAATACAATTAATTACCCTCACAGGTTGTTCTCACACAAATAACGTACGGTACAATGTCCTAGGCCATAGCATTTTGACACTTATTGCTGACAGCATACGGACAGTTTCGAATACCCGTCAATCACAAAGGTGGTGACATTTTGATGGTATACCAAACAAAATCAATTTGCGACTCTATTCTGTGAGAGGAAAGGTGTAATTCAGGTTGTAATGTAATAGGTGTTAGGAATGATGGAGTTAATTTGGCGTACGGTTGCGAATAGTTGGCCGTAGCACAAATTACTATAGGAATTGTTTTAGTTAAAGTGGTTTGTGGGCGTAATGTGATAATGCAATGCTGAAGTTAAGAGCGAATTTGCTGTTGCGGTAAGTCGATTCAAAACTATGGCTATTTCCTATGAAGGCGATTTAAATTATTGCTTTGCATCTATTTTCTATTATATTAAAGTAATTCGCCCAATTGTGAAACATGCGGAATGGTTGAAGATGTTCACCATATACTCGTACTTTTGGAGTGTGCTAACACAAAGAAGGAAAGAGAGACACTGTTGAGTATGGTACATAAATATGATATTGGTCCATACGTAAAAGTTTTAGCGCAACCTTCGCCTGAGATAGCAGACCTACTTACATTTTTTTTTAAGAGTTAATATATTTTTTTTGTATTTGTAGTTTAGAATAGTTTAAGTTATGATGAGGCTGACTTGCCACTGTGAATAAAAGCCTCTTATAAAAATTAAGAAAAAAAAAAAGTCGCTTTTCGTGTTTGTCTGTGTTGTTACGTTGTTCTTTTAAACTAAGGAACGGATTTTGATGCGGTTTGCACCATCTTGCAGGGAATTTATTCTGGAAGGACTATGTATATAATACATTCTTAATAAACTTACATATATAATAATGAAATAAGTAATAAGTAGGTACCTGTTATGTTGTTTTATTGTGTACAAATCGCGAATGTTTAAGAAGTTCAATAAAGAAATCTCGATTTTTTGTGAATTCGTTCCTAGTGGAATTATAAAAGGGATTAAAATAATTTAATGGCTATAATATTCTCCCATTTTGAGGCATCTTGTGGAGAGGATGGCCAGGTGAGAAACTTGTAGGTAGGTACCTTACTTGGTCATTTTATGTGCAAAATGCTTCAGACACAATTCAAAATTACCTACGAATAATAACATTACTTACTAACACTAGCTATAAGATATTACTAACACTATGGATCGTTTGTTGTCCGATTTAATAAAATTTTATTTTATTTTTTGTTAAAAGTGTCATAAATGCTTTTGGTGGATGGAGGGAGAGAGTGAAACAAAAGGAAAGATGAATCTCCTAATGGCCCGTCAAACGTCATTTATACAGGGTGTAAGTGTAAACAGTGGCAATCTTTTAAGGGGTCATTCTACTCACCATTATGAACAACTTTTACTATGGGAACAAACCTGAAATCGCGAAAAAAAAACAGTTGTTCAGTACATTTATGTTCGCATAATTCGTCAAAATGTAGGGAACAGCAGATTTTTTTTCGCGATTTCAGGTTTGGTCCCATGGTAAAAGTTGTCCATAATGATGAGTACAATGACCCCTTAAAAGATTGCTACTGTTTACACTTACACCCTGTTTATTTACTTATGAACCCCATAGGTTCACAACTACTGTAAGCCCACGGTCACCATTGGATGATGGTATTTCACGTTGATATATGATATACGTTTATATACATTCACGTACCTACATTTAGTGTACGTCTGACGTTTGCCTAGCCAATAACAACGCCTCCACAGCTAGATGCAATCTCTGGCGGGAGCTGTTTAAACCCCCTGACAAATTTATCGAACCATAGAGCCATCCCCCAGGGCACACGTTATCGTGGCCGGATTGAAAATCTCTCAAGATATCAAATAATCTAAACTCCCAGCGGTCATTGACCCCCAAAAAAGTTATCAAATCTTTTTTATTTTTACTATCTGTTATCGCCGTGGATTGCAGCGGTGCTGAAGTAGTCTGCGTGACGTCACGTCCGTCTGTCAGCCCGCCTTGCGGCGCCGGACGAGAGTTTATTAAAAGGCATTTGACAAGTGGATCGAGGCAGTCGGCGTACGGTTCTCAGCGAGTTCACAACTGTCTACAAGTATTTCCCACAGTTGTTCGTGGGAGGGTAACAAACGTATCAAAGTGTGGTGCACTATTTTGTAATATGAAAGTTAAAATAATTTAAAGTGATTCTGATGTATTTTGATAACATATGTGATGTGCATAAGTGATTATATTAAATGAATATTATATTAATCTGTGTTGTTTTTTATCATATCATGTTTATTACGCTGAATTTTTATTTTATTTTTTGTTAATCTGTGCCTGTATCTACCAACACTAAATATTAAGTAAAATTGTTACTAACCCTATGGACTCTGAAATAAAAGTATTGTATTGTATTAGAATATCGATACTCATCACGTCTGCGTAGTTTCGCTAGTTAATTTGATTTGACCCTATATTCAAATAATCCCACAATTTCTTCCATCTTAAGGTTTTTCAAGGATCGGCCAAGATATTCCGCTTGACAATAGTTAGTACGACCCGTGGTTTGTTAGATTGATATCTGAAACCTGATTATAATACACTGCTGATCTTATAATTATCTGACTTTAATAATCAATCAACCTAGGCTTTTCTCAACTATGTTGGGGTCAGCTTCCAGTCTAACCGAATGCAGCTGAATACCAGTATTTTACATGGAGCGACTGCCTATCTGACCTCCACAACTCATTAACTGGGTAATACGATAAGTATCCCATGGTAAGACAGGTTGTCAGACTTTCGGGCAACTGACGACCCATAACGACTGTCAAAGACCCACGAATGACAGCCGGGACCAACGGTTTAACGTGCTTTCCGAGGCACGGAGGAGTCTTGGTATGTAAAGATGGTCACTCATCCACGGACCAACCCCGGCAAGCGTAGCTTAACCTGATGGATCGACCCATGCGGCTGTTATTACTTAGCCACGAGCTCCTCAATATATTAATCTTACTTGAATAATGTCACTTTGAATTATACCTACTAATTTCATGCTAAAGAAATTCAAAAGGTTTATTAGGTGGGATTACATTCAAATAATCTAAAAATTTCTTTCATCATAAGGTTTTTAGGTTCAAGTACCGGCCAAAATTTGCTTTGCCAAAAGGAATTAGTCTTCTGCTTGACTAGTAAGTACGATCCGTGATCTCCCAACTTCGATTTACAAGGCGGATAAACAAAATAATTGGATTTTTCTGTCTCAATTATAGATTGGAATTGGAATTTCGTCCCCGTCCCATGGGATGTTTTACAGATATGGTTTTATGAGTATAGGATAGCTAGGGGCTCGTGGCTGCATAATAACAGCCGCACGGGTAAGTCGAAGTTTAAGCTATGCTTGCCGCGGTCGGTTCGTGGATGGGTTCATCCATTACATATCCAGACTCCTCAGTGCCTCGGAAAGCACGTTAAGGCGTTGGTCCCGACTGTCATTGGTAGATTTTTGACAGTCGTAGTCAGAAGTCCGAAAGTCTGACAACCGGTCTTACCAAGGAGTATCGTGTTACCCAGTAATTCAGTTGTGCAAGAGTTGGACAACTGAGACCAAGACTGCAAGGCAGTCGTTCCATGGAAAATACTGGTATTCAGCTGCATATGGTTAGACTGAAAGTAAAGGGATGAATGAAAAGCAATCGCATGTAGCTGAGATGAGAATGTTAAAAGAGATGTGTGGTGCTACGCGAATGGATAGAATAAGAAATTAGTACATAAGAGGAAGTTTGAAAGTGGCACCGGTAACTGAAAAGTTGTGCGGAAATCGTTTGTCATGGTATGGGGATGTGATGCGGAGGAGTGAGGAAAGTTTCGAGTATGAATGTCGATGGATATAAGAGTGGGGGAAGACCAAAGAAACGATGGATGGATTGTGTGAACGATGACATGGCTAGAAATGGGTTGACTACCGAGATGACGACTAATAGAGAAGTATGGAAAAAAAGGACATGTTGCGCCGACTCCAAATAGATTGGGATAAGGAGAATGATGATGATGGTTAGATTGAAAGTCGACCCCATTGTTAAAAAAGGCTAGGCAGATGGTTATTATGTAAAAAGTGTCTTAAGTCAAGAATGGTCAGAGAAGTTTGATCAATAATGTTTTGCCGTTTATATAGCCAGAAAAAGGGAAGATTGAGTCGTACCGTGTGCTAACTGGTTGCAATCGACGGTATTTATCGTGAAGTGTCGTTAACATTATGGTTTGTAAGCCATTTATTAACCTAAGTGGTTTGGTGTCGTTAGTGGTGGTGGTGGTGGTGGTGGTGGTGGTATTAGGTTTATTCCATCTGGAATTTCTCAGCCCGAAGTCTGGATTTATGCCCGGTTGCTGACAAAGGGTATAATTACATGGGTACACCAGCTCTGCCTAACCCTTTGAGGATTGCAGGAGTGATGTTATGTTATTAGGTAAGCATAATATTTAAACTCGGTGTTAATGCCTTTTGCGATATGACCGCCCATTGAATGTAATGTAATTTTATAATGTTTGTCTTTTTTGTTTCATAACAATGAGATTTATCAATAAATACGTAAAAATGAGAAAGACTGCCTGATCTGCTGCGTTTCAAAACCGTACGATAACACTACCTTGATAACCTCATATATCTGAATGTCGATTCGTTTTGAAAGAATATTTTGTTTTGAAAATAATCATAATTTATAGTCGTAGCAGTAGAAAATATAGACAACTAGCAGCGCCCCGCGTTTTCACCCGCATAAGTCTCGATGTAGTAAGAATATCGGAATAAAAATTATCCTATGTTGTCTGTATCTAGGTTATAAACTATTTGTGCGCCAAATTTTATGTAAATCCGTTCAGCCGTTTTTGTAAAGGAAAAAGTCCGAAAATTGTTAATTTATAATTTTATCACATAAAAACTTGTCATATTTATTTGGGAATATATTGTAAAGTTTGTTTTTGAGATAAGTTCTTTTCAACTAGGGAACCCTTCATTGTACGTCGTCCGATACACACTTGGCCGTTTTTTAATCTTGTATACCTACTACTTTTTACTGGGCTTTTTAGCTTTGATATTACCGTGTATAATTTTTGTGAGTGCGTTTTATTTTTGCAGGATAACTGTTTTTCTATTTATATTTTCTCAGATAACTGAAGGTCACAACTCCACTAAGGTCAAAGAGAAACTTCATCTAAGACAGCCGTAGCTATTCTTATAAAAATACTTTGAATATTACTCATTTTGACAGTAGCTATATAACGTCTTATCGCCTTGTGGGCACGCCTGAAACTCAGCGATTTCGAGATGCCTGGCCCTCCGCCCGACATTTCTTGGCACTCTGTGTCTTCTTTACTTAGCAATACTCTGTGGCTTGATGTATGTTTTATAGTACATTGTGTTTTGAATTGAAACTGTTTTATTGAAACTTCAAACTATGTTTGTTTTAATGTTGTCAGATTTGCGGGCTATGTTTCAAAGCGTAGACAGAGAATTCTATAGACTCATGAAATCCGTGTCATCGAAAGGGACAGAAAAAAAGTACATCTATTGTTTAGGATTACCAAGTAATGTACATTTTACCCAATATTCTTCACAAAATAAGTTTTTTTTAAATGAGGTTTTTATTTTAGGTTTCCATGATGAGAAATAAAAAAATATGAGTAACTAGCTTGTTCCCGCGGCTTCGCCCGCGTGGATGTCGAAAAATATCCCACGGGAACAAAAACCCGTCTACATTATAAAGGGAACCTCTGTGCAAAATTTCAGCTTTATAGGTCCAAGGGTTTGGGTGTTGATGAGTCAGTCAGGACTTTTCTTATTATATATGAGATAGCTTCCGCCAAAATTCTGAAATTCCTTGCTGCTGAAATTTCTTGTTCCCCCGACCCACCCCGTCGCATCGCATTGCCTGCCCACGCTATTATTTCGTTTTCGCTTTTTCTTTTTGCTCGGCAACTAAGAGTCCTAGAGTGACGTTAAATACGAGTATTCCTATAGCCTTCCTTAAGAAATGCAAACATAATTATTATAGTCCGCCTGGTAGCTCCAGAGATTAACGCGTGCAAACAAACAAAAAAAAAGTGTGTGTGTAAGCTTCGACGCACGACTGGAATTAACTCCTGTTTTTTGTGCCATTCCGAGTTTCCGACTTTCTATTTTTCGGTCATTTCTGTCGGGCTATGTTTCTTCAATGAATCATTGCTATACAAAAAGCAACTTTAAGGTGTAAAGGTACTCGTCACCTCTCCCTCTCACCCCAGCTCCTCTCTCTCTAACTCCCCTCCCCCTCCCCCTCTCCCTCTCACCCTTTCACCACATCCTTTTCCCGCTAAACTCCCCCTCCCCTTTCAAACCCTCACACCCCCTTCACTGTTTTCCCCTCCCCCTCTACCCTCGCCAACTCCTCCCCTCCCTCTCACCCCCTCCATACCCTCCCCACTCACTATACCCTCCCCCTTCACTACACCCTCCTATCTCTCTCCACCTCTCCCCGCTGTCCAATCAATCAGTCAAAAGTCTTAAGTCAATCTCTCTTCAATGAATTAGTGCTATACAAAATGCAACTTTAAGGTGTAAAGGCATTAGTCGCTCCCCATCACCCCTCTCTCAGCCCTCCCCTCTCCCTCTAACCCCCGTCTCACTCCTCCTCTCCCTCTAACCCCCTCTCACCACTCTCTCCTTTCCACCCCTCACCACCCCCTCACAGCCCCTTCTCACCCTCCCCATACTGTAACAAATCTACTATCCTAATGAAATATAAAAGGAAAATAGTCTCGAAATAAAATATAATTTAAGAGAAAAAAAAGTTAAAAAATACAGAAATGATTTAAAAAAAAACACCTCTATCCTAACACACTCTCAGATAAAAAAAAAGAAACTTGAAATCGGCACCAGACCAGGCCAGATGACAGGCCTCGTCAGCTTCGAGGCGTGATGATCCCAAGCAGCACGGGCGGATATCTATGAGCACGGGTCACTGCAAATCCTGGAACTCATTTTTGGAGCCCAATTAGGCCTACTAGTAGCAGATATCCACATGTTTCTTATTTCGGGTTTATTTGGAAATCTGCAAGTTTAATAAGATTTTTTCATTACTTTTCGTTTTTACCAGTTATCTTGCTTAGTTTCAAGATTTTTAAGTGACTTATATATTTATAGTATAGTAGTAGTTATATAGTATGCAATATGTTGACCCGCAGGTTTGCACGTTATGCGCCAGACGTAAAACTTGATAAGGCTTTTTGCCAATCTTTGGACATGTGCACTCTGTGGGTTCGATAGACGCAGACGGCATACAACGTCTTCAGAGTTCAGTATACTTTCAGGATGTGTTTGAGGCTTCCACGTTTCTGCAGTGCATCAGGAATGTTTGCCGAAATACATACTGATAGTTTCAATACCATCTTGCGTAAAAAGAATGCTTCCATGATGCGCAGAGTACGTGGGAGCGTCAACGACATTCAGGACATCAGTGAACAGCCGTGCTGCACCATTATGACGCATTACGTACATGAACCAAATGCGCGGTATCAGGTGAGTGCAGATATATGAATTAAAATCTTTAATTACATTTGTTACTAAAATAGCTTATTAGAAGTGTGTATTACTAATATTAATGGATCAAGGTCTGAAATAAAATATTTTTTTATAGACATTGCATTAAAAATCAGTTTTACCCTTAGTCAAGGGTAAATGCCCCGTCAAAAAGTGGAAACACTGAATTTTGAGGTATGAAAATAAAAATATAGCGCAAATCACGATTTTATGAGATTTAACACGATATGCAAATTAGTTTGTACATTACTGCGACTATTTGATTAAAAATAGCAGAACACAAAGCGATCGAATACAAAAGATCGAATACTTACGAGTGAAAGGACAATCCGGCAATATTCATCAAACTATCACTTTTACAGTTTATTACACTGCACCTTACCATTTTGCACAGTTGCACAAATGTAATATTATAGAATTGAGCACGAAAAGGTCGTATTTTGTGTATAATCTCGATTTAATTATTAATAAACAATTGAAATTCAATCTGCAACCGTCATAAACGTCAAACTTGTTGTGCTCAATGATGTCCTCAGCCGACACGCGATAAAGGACAGAAATATTTTTACTCTCTTTTCTTTGCTAGCGACGTTAATATGTTCTTTTTTTTTGTGTGATTGCAAAGGAAGATATCCAGCAGTCTATAGAATTCTCTGTCTACGTTTCAAAGTGATGTCGAGCGTCAGGTTCTTGTTTGCGATTTCTAAAGCGCAGGCCACACTGGCGATGAAGTGAAACGAAGCTAAGTTCGTTTTGCTTCGTTTTGCTTCGCTCCCAGTGTGTCCTGCGTAGCTTGCGCTTAAGGCTAAGCTAAAAGGTAATAAGGCTTTGCTGTCAAAGAAAGTTGTGGGTTAAACCGATTTACTTATTGCATTTAAATGGTTTACAAAGGTAAGGTTATATTTAGGTTTCAAACGTAAACCTAGCTAGGGTACAGCAGAATACATGTGTATTCATTTGTAAATTTAGACGTGATTTTTATGAGACTTATAAGCCCAGACATAATTATGGTCATATTCTACTTTCCCAATATTTATTTAAAATGTATTTACGGTCTTAGGAAAACATTAGTGAAGAGATACATTTTTACATTCAGTGAAATAGTGTCGCTCAATTATTAATCATTTTATTTCAGAATAAAAAACATTCCATACATTGTTAGTAAATAATACTTATACCTATGTTAGTACTTAAAAGTATTAATTAATTATATATTTATTCAATATTATTCACAATTCAAATAATTATTTAATGTTAAAAAGGGCACCTCCGGAACCGTGGACGGCATTCCAGTGCCTCACAACCGGGCACTCAACCCTACCCAATATGGTATTCAGAAGGCCGTTGGTGCTGCATCGCACGCGGCACATCAGGGAGGCCACTCTTTTACGCACTATTGCCCTAAAGCAGTCTGTTCTGGCCTTAGCGAACATACCTGATGCACTGCAAAAGCGAGGCAACCCCAACAGCATCCTAAAACCATTATTGTACAGGACCCGTAGGGCATTGAAAGATCTACGCGTATAACTGACCCACAGGCTGCAGGTGTAAAATGACTGGCAGTATGCCTTAAATAGAGCAATTTTGACATCCGCTGTGCACCTTGCAAACCTGCGCGCCAGCATATTGCATCTCACCGCCAATGCCCTACGTTCCCGCTCAATGTCTACATCATCTGAGAGGTCCTCGGTGACCCAGTGCCCCAGGTACTTAAATTTGGTGACCCTACTTATAGGCTCTCCTCCGAGTCTGACCGGTGGTACGGTTTTCGGACTCTTATTACCCGCCTTGAATATAAGTAGTTCACTCTTCTTACAGTTGTACCTGAGACCATGTGACCCAGCGTACCTCTCACAGATCCCAATAAGCACGTTTAGGGCTTTGACAGATGGGCTCAGCAGCACCATGTCGTCGGCATAACTAATGTTGTTCATGCAAATACCATCCACTGAACAGCCGACACCGGCCCCGCTGAGCTCACCTATCAGTCCATCAACATACAGGTTGAAGAGCCGTGGTGAAGTCAAGCCTCCTTGTCTCACTCCACACTCCAACCTGTATTCCGACGAAAATGAGCCCGCCCACTTAACATTATTGGTTTGGTTTCCATACCAATACCTTAATATATTTATTAAATCCCTGGGTGTGCTGGTTTCCCCCCGGAGCTTATTCCACAACACGTTATAAGACACAAGGTCAAATGCCCTCGACAGGTCCAAAAAACAACCATATATAGGCGTTTTCCTCGTAACATAGTACTGGACAGTATGCTTGAGTCGCAGCACAGCAGTTTCAGTCGATTGCCCAGCCCTGAAACCAAACTGGGCCTCGTGCAGATCTATATGCTCACTTAGGTGACTATCAAGCAAACCATCCAGCACTTTGGCGATCACCGTAGCCAATGAGATAGGTCTGTAATTGTTCCCGTCGGAGGCACTACCCGTCTTATTTTTGAGAATCGGTATAACGGTAGTCTTCATAAGCTCCTTGGGTAAATATGAATGGCCTATACACAAATTGAAAAACAGGACCAACACCCTCGGTAAATGAACACCTGCAAACTGCAAGTGCTCGATGCTAAGGTCGTCATGTCCTGGAGACTTACCCCTTGTCATATTTTTGATAATATGGGCGACTTCTTTCGCCTTAAATCTGAACCGCTCACAATCTGCAACCTCAGCACCGAGCACCTGCTGCACACATCCTAGAGGAGACACTACCCTAAAATTATCCTTAAATAATTCAGCTATTTGGCGTGGCTCATTCCTACCCTCAACACTCACAGGTACACACGATCCAGCTTCCAGTTTCTTGGTATGCTTCCAAAACCGCTTGAAATCCCTGTCTTTGTGGTGTGTTGCTAAGATATCCAATTTAATTTTATCCTCGTTGTCTTGACACCATTTCAACTTAGACTTAAAACGCTTACGAGTTTCACGCATTGTATTATAGATATCACCAGACTCGGGTTTGCCATGAACCAACCAAGTCTGAAAGCTGTTTCGTGCTTCTACATGAAACTTCCGTACATGCCTGTTCCACCCAATAACATATTTATGCTTTCTATTTTTCCCTAAGCTATGGCTCCTTCGTGAAGCTTCTGTCAAACAACTAACAATATTATAATATAACTTATCAATAATTACATGATGTGAACTATCACAACAAACATTATCTGCACACAGACTAAGTTCCACCGGAAAATCAATATCCCTTAATTTACTTGTACACAATTCCCTATACATTTTTATCTGTTCCGTGCCCCTCTCACCCCATCTCACTTCACTGTATGTATTCCCAGTATATTGCACTTTACATGGTAATATTCCTAAATTACAATACACTTCCAGTGGAAAATGGTCCGACCAGTACACATCATAGCATACCTTAATATCAGTCACACATTGCCAAGCTGCCTCCGTGGTCAGACAGTGATCAAGCCATCGCTTACAGTTAACATGACTTTCACTTATAAAGGTGTGTGTGCCTGACAAAACGTCCAATTTCATCACGTCCGCACAAAGCCAGCTTCGCTCGTCACAAAAGTTGGCTAATTCCATAAAGAATAACTCCCCTGGATGAGCGTTAAAGTCCCCGAGAACAAAAGCGGATTCAATATCACAACTCTCAATTACTGCATGTATTTCACTTAACACTTCTGTGAATTCTAATAGGTTATCCGAACTGTCCGTTGGCATATACACTGAAAACACCAACGAACTTCGTTTACCCGCACATAACATAACAGCTGTGAGTCTCACGCTGCTACACGGCACGACCGTAACGGAAGAGAACACACCCTTCCGCCACATCACCGCCACCCCACCATACGGACGACCCCGCAATATACCCGTCGATGTATCAACCGCTGACTTACTGGTGTACTCGAAGTTTTTATCAATACTTCCAATGAACGCAGTATCGTGAGGTAAGAGCCACGTCTCCTGCAGGGCAATAACTTGTGCAGTCTTACATAATTCCCTTATCCCCTCCACTGATCTCGTTACAGACTTGCAGTTGAAACTAACCATTTTGATACCCTGATTATTTGTATTCTCCATCATAAATTATACGCTGTTTATAATAGCCTCAGTCCCAGCCTCAGTCCACCCCTATTGTAGAGGAGCTCTGTAATTTCCGATCATTGAAATTAACAAACCTACGGAAAGAAATACCTTCAGGCCACAACTGCTCATCTAGAAACATGTCTAAGTTAAGCCTAGGAACAAACACTTTATAAGCCTTATAATCTCGTTGACGCTTCATCTTAATCTCCGTCAACTGCACTAAAACACCCGTCTTGTCTAAAATATAGTCAGCGACGTCCTTAACTGATGACTCCTTATCCACGTTATTTACAAACAGTGGGATTTTAATGTCAGCAGCTTTAAATTTACCCGAGGGATCCTTCGCCTTCCCTTGCGTTCCAATAAATCTATTTCTCAATCGCTTGCTCTGTACCAAGTTCCAATCTTCATCCTTGTTGGTTTTAAATTCCCCTCCGTTTTGTGTTACTTGTGAGTAAGTACACCGCTCGCTATGATTCATTGGCGCTGCATTCCCCGACACACGCGCCGTTATAGGTGGGGCCTCAAATATTGTCATCTGTGACGACACCGCGGTGACCTCGGTAGGGGCCTCCACGCGCTTGCACTCGCCCGTTACATTCACTTTGCCCGACGTCATATCTTGCGCGACAAGGACAGATGGCTCCCGAGACTTGGCGTGTGACAAGGACAAGTTTAAAACCTCGTCGCCTTGACCTTGAGCTTGCTTCTCGAACATTTTACAAACAGCTGTTTTTGTATTTAACCGCTCTGGTGTAATAATTATGCTATCCTGCGACAAATTCATAATACCAATAGGGCCACTATTAGATTCAAAATTTTCAAACCGTAACAAGTTACGCGTACCTCTTTTCATATTCACATTAACATCTTGCTGATAACCATTCACCAGTGATGCTTGTTTCAAGTTAAACAGTTCCATACTTAATTTATTCACTTGTTCAACCGTCGCATACTCCTCCCTTATCACTTCAACTTGATCTTTTAGTATAATGATGTCTTTCAGCAATCTCGTGACATCAATATGGTCAAAAGTGACCGGCGGTAATTTTCTTAGTTCCCGAGCAACAAATATGGGAATACACTCCGCTGAAGTACACTTAATGAGGGATATGATATCTTCAAGGTCACGTTGAACTTTTCCCTCTGCTTTCCCTTTTCTTTTCACCTTCTTCTCCTTTGTCTGCACTGACTGGTAAAGCAAGTCTTTTGCAGCCACTATTTCATCCGAAGAAAACGCTGTTGCGCACAAACGAACAATACTATCCTCATTCATCACATCCACTTGGTTTTGGATAAATGCCAGCACTTCACTAATTACTATATTGCAGCTACAACATTTTACTATACCCGTCATTTTGGCACGAACGCGCACGACATGCGTTCCGCACGGTGACAGATCGAGACTCGTTCTTTCTCTGTAACAGCTTGGTTTTGATTTTGCAGTAGGAATTTACATTTACTCTCAGATGTGATGAAAGTATCTTTATAATAATTATTATCTTTATATCCACTCGTACGAAAGCGGCTCTATACAAAAAACAGTCGGTAGTACAGTCATGCGTACGCGCACCGTGCCGTCAGCCCACACTTCGCACGTGTTTACATACAATGCCGAAGCGACTAAGATTCTTGGAATCTTGTAACGCTCGAATGTTTTAATGGATGCCCGAGAACTGGACTCTATTGTAGTGTATGTTTCGTTTGAATGTGTGATCGTATAAAATTCACAAAAATAGGTATGTAAAGAGCAAACACAGTTAGTTTCAGATATCTAGATTCTAGATTTTCTACAAAGAAAAAACAAGCGATGACCTATATTTTTTATGGTTTAAAATGCATGCTATGTTAACTTTTAACGTGAAACATAAATAAAACCACACACAATACAATACAACACAATACAATACAATACAACCACAGTACAATATTCATTATTTACAAGGTTCCGAAGTTGAGACAAAAACTTGTTATTGTTTACTTTAGATTTTATGACAGCGAAAACAATATTTTTTAATGTCATAGACTAGTTCAGTGAGTGTTGCGTATCTCAAAAGGTTTGGACACAGATAATCTATCACAGTTAATGCATGGAATTGGATATAAGGTTAAAAGTAAAAAAAAATTGTCTTGGGAACTTTGTTCTCACGGACAATCTACTGTTGGGGAACAAACTTCCCCCGGGCGCGCAAGTGGACATCCTCTACAATATTCCTTTTCTATGAATTTAAAACCGACTTCAATAAAACGAATCAACAATTCCAAGATTACTAATTCATTTTTAAATACACCTGTAAACAATCTCTAAAAATCTCTCTACAGTATGTTTTACTTGTGGCTGACTGATTATGTAACCAATATTGCCAAGGTTCACATTACCAAACTCATCATGGAAGCTTTTTAATATTATGTTACACATGCGAATGGATTTTTGTAGTCATAATAATAAAATACACGACGTTATAATGTATTGTTTGAGTAAAATAATGTGCTTAATAATTTTATGTTGGTTATATTTAATGCGAGTGAGACCTTATGGCGCAAGCGCTAAAAGTTCAAATTGAATATCATCGAAACCATTTAAATGCAAAACACGTACGAAAATTTTAATTTCAGGGGATACCTTACGGCATCCCCCTTAAAAATCTTTCTGAGTAATCATTGACCTAAACCAATATCTAGCTAGCAGCTGAAATGGCAAGCATTTAGGGAAATGTGATAAAAAATCTTCCAATATTTTGCTAATTGGCGCAATATCTGCCCCTGAGTTGAGATTCCAAGGTAATGGGCAATAAACTCCAGGCGCTCCATTTTCATCAAGTCAAAATAAAACTAAGTGGGAACAATGTAAGAAATTGTCTATGCTAAAAGATTGAATTAAGGTATTACCTGAATTTCGTCGGAACCTCTATGCCTGAAGGTTTGGTGTAAAACACAAACTTGGTCACACCATGAAGTCGCTTCTTCCTGAAAATAAAGAAAGTTGCTATTAGGAACGTTTAACCGCCTGACGATTTTGGTTTATCTCAGCCTATAGCAGTTCACTGCTGGACATAGGGCTCCTTTCAAGTTGAGCCCCAACACCTCAGCAGGAAGCAATTTTGGTGGTTTGTTTCAAGTTCACTCGAAAAAGACCAATATGAAAGTCAGAACTATCGGTCATTGTAAGTACCCATTTCAGTAATCTTATAAGTATGATATGGTACGTCATCGGGGGCTTGTGGCTAAGTAATAATAGCCACACGGGTCGATCGATTAGGTTAAGCTGCGCTTGCCACAGTTGGTCCGTGGATAGGTGACCATCTTTACATACTAAGACCCTTCCGTACCTCGGAAAGCACGTTAAGCCGTTAATCCCGGCTGTCGTTCATGGATCTTTGACAGTCGTTACGGGTCGTCAGAAGCCCGAAAGTCTGACAACCTGTCTTACCAATGGGTATCGTATTATCCAGTAAGCCAACGTTCGCACGGACGTAAAAATATCGCGGTGGGATTTTATCGTGCACTGGATTTTCAACTCTCGGTGTTGAGCCGAGCATCGAAAATCCAACCTAACGACAACAGAGTGCATCCCAGCGCGTCGTAAAAACACTGTTGGATTTTCAACTCTCGACGCTGAGCAGAGCGTTGAAAATCTAGTGCGCGAAAAAAAATCACCGCGATATTTTTACGTCTGTGCGATCGTCGGCTAACTGAGTGGTAAAGTTCACCCCTATAAAAACAATAGGTACCAGTTTTACCCACGATTCTCTACATGTTCACCACCCGATTAAAAGGACCTAGTCTACCGCTACTCATTTAGCAATAATTAATTCCTACAATATTCTATGTATGAAGCCTGATTCTTTATCTTTATAAAATACAGGAGCGCGTCCTTCGAAGCAGTAGCTAATTACATTGGTGACGTCATGAGCTCAGTGGAGCATGACGTCAGATAGCGTGAGCCAGTGATTGGGAGTTTATTACGGATATGTTCAGAAGGTGTATTGTAAATATACACTTAGATGATACACGAAGTATGTAAGGATCGTAGCAGGTGGCGTTCTGTAGTTTCTGCCTACGCCCTAAGGAAGATGGCGTGAGTTTATGTATGTAAGATACACGAAGTATTAATGGTACCTATTGTTGGCGATCGCCGCGCTCTCTTTACAAAGTTTTAAGAGTGACATCACCGGAGCGGTATGGTGGTATAAAGTTCTTTAAGTTAAGCACTTATTTTAAAACTATTACGAGTATTATAATTAAAGTTTAGTCAATCTAAGAAGTCCGATTTGACATGAGGGTGTCCCTGTTTGTCCCGCTATGTTTGTCTCTCTTTGGCATATGAAACGATATGGTCTGTCAAAAGGGGCCTATTATTTTGTAGCGAGTTTAGTACAGGTAATCTACAACCTGAGGGGCAATTCCCGTATTTTTATAACAACGTTCGCAATCTCATCTCAGTCTCAATCTGTCAAAATTGTATAGAGTTTGCCTACATTTTTGACATTTTGATTGTCGCTGGCTGACATTGTGACTTGAATTTGAACGTTTTTAATTACGAGAATTGGCCCTCTGATGTGTTTGATTTGCCTGTAGTATACCATAAGCTAAAGCAACAATAAAAATTACATATTTATTGTATGCCACAGGCAACAAACTTGCATCATGTAAATGGGTCTTTATGGTCAACTGCAGTCCATCGATGTTATTACATAATCGTTCGCAGATCAATGAACGTGATCCGGCTGCCATGCATTGCACTGGATCAATCTGAACCGTCATCGACTTCATCTTAATATCGACCGCAATGTAGTTGCACTTTTGGGGCCAAATTTATTTCATCGCTTGTCGTTTTTTTCTGCGCCAGAAAACATATTGAAAGAGCAAAAAATGTGTTTGTCGGCTCCGACACACGACGGGAGTTTACTTTTTATTGTTGGACGAAAACAAAGGACCATAGGGGCAGGGTTTCTTCAACAGATGTATATTTTTTATGTCATTTTATTTTATAATCCTACTAATATTATAAATGTGAAAGTTTGTATGTTTGGATGTTTGCTACTCAATCACGCAAAAACGGCTGAACGGATTTGGATGCAATTTGGTATACAGATAGTTTATAACCTGGATTAAGACATAGGATACTTTTCATCCCGGTACAAGGTTCCCATGGGATAATTTCCGACATACACGCGGGCGACGCCGCTTGCAAAAGCTAGTCTAATCTAATTTGGGAATTTTATTATATATAAATTTTATTGTTAATATTGAAATGATTTATGGAAATATTAAATAGTTGTTCACCTTTTAAATTATTATGAATGTTTTGTATGCCTATAGTGATGTATTTACACAATTCTGAAGACTCGCGTTTACCTATTATTATTTATTACCTTTGTAAATATGTACTTCGTGTGCCTTGCTCAATAAATAAATAAATTAATCAGTGCTATATAAAAAGCAACTTTAAGGTGTAGGTGTGCGTTCGTTGCGCAGAAAAACGTAACAACGCTTTTGAGTTAACACTTGTATTTCACTCCTCATAAAATTTTCATACCAATGGCCTTATATTAAAATCGATTCATAACTCCAACAACCATTCATTAAAGAATAGTATTGTTAAAACATAATAATCATTCATAGCTTTTGGAAAATCTGAAGCAAAGAAATTCAAAGTAATATTTTATCAAGACACCATGACACGTTACTGAAAGTAACCAACTAACAAACTAACTAGTATAACTTACTTTTATAGTGGCTTTTTCGATAGCATTTTTCGTCTTTACTTTTTTCCTGTTAAATACTGTTTTTACTCCGTATCACCAAGCCATTTCCTTATCACGGGTTCTTGTAAACGGTGCTTCTTTATCTTCGTTATTACGCAATCGGAAGGCCCATTGACGGTGCCTTTATGTTGATATCACGGTGATAATAACACCACTGATTTAAGGTTGGGCCAGATAAGAAAAGGTTGTATTTTTAGAAGGGTTTTGTTCAAGAAAAAATATGTTTTCAAATCAATCAAACTGTCCATATTTTTTCTTGAACAAAACCCTTCTTAAGTACTGTAAACATTTTGAAAAGAGTGTTCAAGATGGTTTTGTATCGTACTAGAATCTTCCAACCGTCGCCGTCGTTTGTTTTATTGGTCATTCAATAATGGTCTATCGTACTTCTCGTACGATGATTGTCGAGTATAAGCAAAGAAGTATCGACGATAGATGGTATTTCTGATAAAATTATGTTCATTAATCTGTAATTAGGAGATCGGAATCACTTTTACGCGTTATAATAAAAAATAAATGTTAAGCTACAGGAGTTGACATTTCCTATCTGACTACCCTGAGAAGAAATGGCGAAACAAACTCAGGGGTCAAAGTCTTTTTTAAAGTCCAGACATAATCTTGGTAAGATCATGTGAGGACCATGCAGATTACTGTCTAAAATGGACTTTGGAGGAAAGAACCACACAGATTTGAGTGGACAAGTTCAGACAGTGCAAGCATTTGTCAGTAATCGTGTAGCTAAACTTAGACCTTAAGCAGCTCAACGACTCGACGAACAATACCAAAAAAAAAGACATTTGTTTAAGCCGCATAAAGTACTCAAACTGTCAGACCATCATTAAAACTAACTGATACATAAGGATACATTAACCAATTTAACCGTCTTTAGCCCAGTGCAGGACCTTTTTTAAATAAAAAAACTTTGAGTAACTGCCGTATACATAGAAAGTATACAGTTGATTTCCTTTATTTTTCTCAAATCCCACACTACCAAAACTCAAACCACTTTACAAGAACAAAAACATTAACATTGTAGCCTTTATTTCAATTCCCCAAAGTCCGAAACACACAAAACACACAAAATAAACTCACACACTGTCAATATTACCCACATTTAAAAATATCGACTTGTGTGTAACTTTTAAACGAAACACACGCAATGTCAACTTACTAAGAGTAAACTTGTAAATCAATAACAAGCCTGTCTGCTTACACAAAAATCTTTCTTTCCTCCTGGGTAATTTAATATATCCAAGATCGAGTTAGGCGTCGCTTTTTGGCACCCTCTGTTTTTCTTCTACGCGTAAAAAATATATAAAAAATGAAGGATATTTTGCGTGCTAAGAATTGAGTGGAAATATTTAAGGCTTTCGGATAGTGTTACGGGATTTGATCATGTTGATGTGGAATTATGTTGTCAAGTGAATATACGGTTTTTTGGGTGTTATGATACTAATAAATTGGGAAAACGATTGGGTTAGATTTTATAGGCTGCCTCAATGAACGATCAAATTGACACCATAATATCATATAATATAGTATAATGTTCCCACTGTTGGGAGACAGGCTTCCTCTCTGCATGAGGGGCAGGCCACCATGCGAGCCTCGTGAGGGTGTGGATGTCATATATTATGTCTTCGAATTTTCGGTTCTAGGACATGCCGGATTCCTCACGATGTTTTATTTATTTATTTATTTAACCTTTTCGCACATAAAACGTACAAAGGCAGACTTAATGCCTTAGGCATTCTCTACCAGTCAACCAAGGGTGGTGAAGAGATTAGATGGCAGGTGCTCAGTATGAGAGGAATACTTATATAAAGAACACTAAAAATATATCTTAATTAATTATAAACAGACTTTATACAAGCACATAAATAGGTTATAAACCAATAATACACATACATACACTTACTATAAGATATACCTATAATATATATATATTACAATACATATTATATACAAATTCAAGAGAGAGAGAGAGGTGTTGAAATAACTCTACACTATTTGTTTAGAAAATAACTCTGCAATTTCCGTTTAAATGCATACTGACTGGTGGCCGTCCTTATATCAAGAGGAAGCGCATTTTAAAGAAGAATGGACTGAATATGAAAGGAAGAATGAACAAAGTCAGAAGTATGAGAAGGACAGAGTAGGAGATTGTTAGAAGAACGCAGATTCCTTGCGTGTGAAGAACATAGATATTGGAAGTGAGCCACAAGATAAGAAGGAGGAGTGGGAGAGTTGAGAAGGGCGAAAAGAGTGGTCAAAGCACGTAAACTTCTTCTTTGACGAATGGACATCCATTTGAGCTCAGATCTATAGCGAGACACATGGTCATATTTTCTGAGGTTGAATATGAACCGGATACAATTATTGAGCAGTCTGTCGAGCTTATTGAGCAAAACCGCATTCAAGTCAAAGTAGCACACGTCACCATAGTCGATGATAAGGAAAATCAAAGTCTGCACAAGCATAGTTTTCGTCTTAGCGGGCAAAAAGTTTCTCAGACGATACAGTGACCGCAGAGTACCATTGACCCTTTGACTAACACTAGAGACCTGATGTTTTCCTTCACCATTTTGAGAGCAGTGATTTACACAAGATAAAGTGCCTGCCCGGGTTCGAACCTACAACCTACTCGTAAGTCGCGACTGTTGACACAGGGCCACCACTGCTCTCTCATAATTGTCACCAAGTTTGCGTATAACCAGATTGGAGGAAATTAATCCCGTTCTCTTGACATCTTGGGAAGACTTTACGACACTCACACTTCCTCTTTCTGTAAGCCTTTACAAGATTCTCATCTAGTGGGGTAAATGGTCCGATAAGTATGTTTTTTTAATAAATTTAAACTGTTTTCATTTAATTGTTTTGCTGTGTAGTAAGATTTTAACTCGTATTTAGATAAAAATAAATACATACATAGAACATCAATACTTCGTCATAGTTGTTGGTTATTTTAGTCATATTTATTTTAGAAGTATGTATATATTTAACTATATTATTTATGTTTTATTTAATAAGTGAATTGTTTTTTTTTAATTTATATATTTTGTTTTCTCTTCTACTCTTACAGACGGTGTCTACACCTCTTTTTATCCTCTGTCCTATCGCAGGTATGCTGGAAGGCATGATTACAAAAGCCTGTTGATTTTGGCCAGGTACTTGGCCCAACCACTCGGGCTTTTAAAGTAGACACTCTCACTTTAATCCCCAGAGCGTTTGGGCCAACTTTATGGCACAAACCAAGAAGCTATTATAGTGGGTCAATCGGTTTACTCCAACTACAAAAGCCCGAGTGACTCCACCAGCGTGTTTTTGTCTCTAACAGGGAATTGTAGGCGCAGCACCCTAATTGCGTAACACTCTATCCATCGGAATTTGAATAATTTTGAAACAAATGGCTAATCCATTGCTTCATATGTTCAAAAAATTAGTTTGTTCGACAACGTAAATAACGCAATAAATGTCGTTGAACTGTCAAAATGAAACCAACTCCGATTGATAATGTGTTAGGCAATTAGGGTGCTGGTATGTTTACTCTACCATAGCGTTACGCTTGAGATAAGAGTCCAACGGACCTCTATAAGACGAGTTCAAAGAGGTACCTATAAACGGGGGAAATCGAATTCAGTCTGGACGCCCTTTTAATGAAGAAACTGCCAAAAGAGCTCGCAGAAGGCCTCATAATATAAGCCTAAGTATTGATTTAGCACAGTATAGGCTAAGAAAGAGAGAACTAAAATGAGTAATTACATTCTTATGATTGATAGTAGATTTTTCAAAAAAGTGCAAAATTAACTTTAAATTCTTAATTTACTTATACTTGAATTGATGTCTTACATTAAATTTATAAATCTGCAGAAATGTTCGTCTTGTTTTCTTTCAATAAAACTGCACACTCCACCGTCTACACCTGCCTCTCAGGGTTTTGTAGTGGTAGTATTATAAACCGCCGACTTTAATTGCCTGTTGATTTCGGCCCCTTGACTGGCCGAAACACTCCGGGGATTAAAGTGAAGGTGTCTACTCTAAAAACCCGGCCGGTCGGGCCAAGTACCTGGCCGAAATCAACAGGCTTTTGTAATCACGCATGCTGGAAGAGATTTCTTTAGAAATAAGCATCACTTTTTAAGTATACATTGTTTTTCTTTCTTCTTGTATTTTTATTTGTCAATCAATCCACCTAGCCTTTTCTCAACTATGTTGGGGTCGGCTTCCTGTTTAAGCAGATTCAGCTGAATACCAGTATTTTACATGGAACGACTGTCAAAGATCCAAGAATGACAGCCGGGACCAACAGCTTAACGTGCTTTCTGGGGCACGGAGGGGTCTCGGTATGTAAAGATGGGCACCAATCTACGGACCGACCGCGGCAAGCGTAGCTTAACCTGATCGCTCGAACCGTGCGGCTTTTATTACTTAGTCACGAGCCCCTCTTGTGCTTTTATTTGTGTGTACATAAAAAGTTAAATAAATAAATATAATGTTATGTTGCTTACTGGGATAAAATCACAATCCCTTTATAATTAGGCCTAGGAGATAAGATGACAGCAACTTTATGTAAAGCTGAAGCTCTACATTTAGCGTAGAAACCCAGCCAATATAGGTACATGCTGGACAGGTAAGTAGTCAGATGACACTTGTCGGAAAAGCGTTTAAAAAGCTGCGTTTGTTACAAAACTTTCCCCGAATGAATGTCAACAAACCACTTGACACAGTAATACAGTCAATCCAACCCACAGAAAAGATAAAGAGGTTTATCTGTTCTGTGATCCAATCTATAGTGCATTAATCTTGTCAAATACGTCCATATTCATTACGGATTACCGTGCCAGTATCTACAGATAGCCGACAGGATACACTGAGTGTATAATATACGCCAAGAGATTATTCTGATATTGTTTACTTGCAGGTTTACGATGCGGAGGAGTGAGGAAAATGTCGTGAGGAAAGTTTTGAGTATGAATGTCGATGGCTACAAGAGTAGGGGAAGATCAAAGAAACGATGGATGGATTGTGTGAAAGATGACATGGCTAGAAAGGGGGTGACTACCGAGATGACGAATACTAAAGAAGTATGGAAAAAAAGGACATGTTGCGCCGACCCCAAATAGATTGGGATAAGGGCAGGAGAATGAATGATTGTTTACTTGCAGGTACCTCCACTGACGGTGTCAGCTAGAGTGGTCGCCAGTGTGGGCAATTGCAACAACTAGAACAACGAGTAATTCCCAGGTCGAAAAAGTGTTATGTACTTACTTATTCGATATTGTCCATCAGAGATTTTTAAGGCGACGATAACCGACTTTTAATGATTTTAAACTGAAGATCACGTCTAAACGAGTAGTGTCAATGATTTGGATAAAATATATGTTAAATAAGAGCATTTTCTTAATAACTTAACATGTGAGTATTTTAGATTATGTTTATATTACATAATGGTTACAAAACTGAGAATCACGCAAAAACCATCAAGCGTTTTGTTATGAAAACTTCACCATTTTAAAGATAATTTAATTGTTTATCTTTTCGTATACGTGTTTTAATATTGTTGTTACAAGTATGATGAATTAATAATGCGTCTAATTTGGGACAGCGCTCCTTGATGGACGAGTCCTATTACTGTGTGGACGTACAACGCGTTGCGTGAACTCAGCACAGAACACGCAAGCTATCCGCCCCAACCATTCAAGGCCGTTCGCATATTCTGCGTTTTAATAACAGCTTGGAGTCTGAATTTGTGTTCAATTACGGCAACCAACTCACCCCTTATTACATAGGACTTAAAAACGTAATTATTTTGGCGAAATGTGGGCGTACTATTAATACAACTCTGCCTTTCCCTAACCCTTATAAAGGCGTGATGTTATATTACATAGATTACTTGAGTGACGTCGTGACGGTTGCTAGCTAGATTATCCGGAATAGTTTCTGTAGTGTTTCAATTTGTGTTATCATTCTTAGCTACTGGCTAATGTTAGCCCACTTGAGGATCTGGCCTGCTCTTGACCTTGGCTGAAATATGCGCTGCATATTGTGATTCTGTTATTGTTTGTTAGTATTGCAGTAGGTACTAGAGAACGGGAAGATAAAACTTACATACCTACACGTATTATTAAGTGTAATATGGCATTCATAGAGACGAAGATCATTAAGGTATCATAATTATGAGAAAAAATAATGCGGGTTTAAAAAAAAAAACTGAGTGACTGACATTTATTTTGTTTTTAAAATTGCTGAAAAAATTAGAGCAAAAATAACACCATTTTTTTTTACAATTTTTTTTTTAAACTAACGACTTACTCCTTTTTTTAAACTAACGACCCGCTCCTACTTCGCTCGGTTTCTGCAACTTGACATTGAGATATTTTATTATATTATGTAAGTTTAATATTAATGTATTGTACCAACACATAAAACTCCCGGGATAAATTCTCTAAATGATGGTGAAAACCGCAGTAATATCCGTTGCGTAGTTTAAAAGTACATCGCGGTCACAAAGATAGACAAGAATTTTTTTTTTCTTTTTAATTTATAATAATTATGTATAGATGAACTGTTTCTTCAGTTCATTAGCAACAAATTTTTCAATTATTTTACTTTATAAGTCAAAAGCAAATCCGATTAAACTCGACAGACTGCATAGTTTTGAGTCAAAAATAACATAGTAAAATATCGTGTTATTTCAGGAGTAGAATATCTCCGTGTTATGTGATCTATAGTTTCTGTTGTAGCGGTCACAGCTCATATTAATTAGTTTTATATCAAATCATAGTTAAAAACTAATGAATTGTAAACACTACACAATACAAACAGAACACATTACATAACCACACATTCCTCGCTTGTTGACATGTCATGTCAGCTGTCACTGAGACGTTTCGTTCGTCATAGACAACAAGCGAGGAATTGAAAAATATCATTATCTATTGCTAACTTTCAGTAACTAACAAAAACAAAACATTTAATTATATACTTTATTTACAACACACACAATATCTATTTATTTCATTAATAATCATAACAATTATTTACACTCAACATCATTAGATTAAATAATACGTATCTAAGGGAAATTGAACGCGATTTTATGCCGAGCGGCCTAGAGCAATCATCGTGCATTAATATCCTTTGCAGAGGTCAACGGCTTCAGTGCTCGACCTTGCTTCAAGGTTGCTACCACAGTTACTACCGTAAAATTTTTCGCTTCGTCGTTTAGAGTATTCAAATAATCAATTTTAATTCCTGTGTAATATCTGTTCTGTCCAATCTATTATTTTGAATTAATGTAAGTAAGGAAGTGCTGAGGCGAGGAAGGCAGAAATAAAAATGCAAACTCAAACTCAAAGCATTTATTTCAAATAAACCAATTTATGAATTTTCAATTGGTCGGTCCGTCAGAAAGATGAAACTAGTTGCCCATTCTAAAGCTTAGTAGGTCCTTAATGAGAAGAACGGGCAAGAAACTCCACGGACACTTTTAAATCAATTTTTTTTTACAAAATATTGGTTACATCGTTCATGTTCAAAATATACATGTGAAAACAATGTAGAAAGACGTGCACGTTAAAAAGCGTCCGTAATAAAAAGACAAAAACTAAAAACAACTAAATTAAAAATAAGTCGTGGCAGCTAAGCGACGACCAGTCCCAACTGACGGCGCCCGTTCAGGAACATGACGCATGGATCAGCACCAATTAGCTCAAACATTTTGAAGGGCACTTTATGATCCAACACATGCCACCACCAGCGAGACATTTGAGTGAGCATGACATACTCTCAACCGCTAGGGCACATTCAAGTCAGTGAAAGACGTACCCAGTAAAAGGATGCTTAATAGTAGCTACATAGTGCTCACACATGTGCTATGCAATTATATAATACTAAGAGAATTGTTAGTATCAAGAATTAGTTTTATTTGCCATATCCCGTAACACTTCACTGCCTACTCCCCTGGACGTAAGCTTCAATAAGCTGACGTTCGCACGGACGTAAAAATATCGCGGCGGGATTTTCTCGCGCTTTGGATTTTCAACTCTCGGTGTTGAGCCGAGCTTCAAGAATCCAACCTAACAACAACAGAGTGCATCCCAGGGCGTAAAAAAACACACTGGTGGGTTTTCAACTCTCGGCTCTAAGCGGAGCGTTGAAAATGTAGTGAGCGAAAAAAAATCGCCGCGATATTTTTACGTCCGTGCGAACGTCGGCTAATTGTATAGAGCTCCTCCTCTCAGCTGACGCGCCCCACTACCGCATTTACCTCTGTGTACAGAGGCCAGCATATCAAGCTACCCAGTCTGTCAAAATTATTTGATAGATTTTCAACTTTATCACAAAGGAATAAGGTTCATATTCAAATGGGAAAATTTGACAGGTTGGGGTAGCTTAATGTGCTGGCCTCTAGCTGTACTTATACAAAGAACATCGGCCAAATGTCTATAGAAGCTGCACCTGAGTTTTATTTTCAGTGTACAGAAACAAATTATAGTGAGATTTGAGTTTTTTATGTACCACCATCCCGTTTGAAAATAATATCTAAATAGCCAAGATATTTTAATAATGAAAAAAAAATACTTTTGGGGTTAGAATAAATAAATAAGTCGATTTAATGCTAGGCAGACGACACACAGTTTTTATCCGACAGCGGCGAAGCTAAGCGGTAGTTATCAGTCCATATAACAGTCAATGCAAGGTCAAACAACAGAAGGATATCCAAAACAGTACAGAACGTATCACAATATTCACACTAACAACAACAACAATGCGAAATTGCGAATGATCGCCGCCGGGTGTCAAATTGACACCCGTGTGATTGACACTGTCAATCAATGGCGCGCGTCGATGACATATTATGACGTTCCGTTGTATGCAATTGAATAAAATTCTGATACTTACTATGAACCAACATAATTATTTTTATGGCAAGAATCCAATACATAATAAAAACAGCACTAGTTGATTTGATACAAAAGTATATATAATTGAATTATATTATAATAAGTATTCAGAAAAACGTGAATAACTTGAGTACTAAATCATTTCCTAAGCAAAATGAATCGTCAATAGGTGCGTTCTGAACATGTTATTCTAAATAATTTCCAAATTATGCTATAAACAAAAAAAATGTGCATATCTTTTTTTTTTTGGCGACTTAAATATCTATTTCTTATGTTTTTTAAGACCTTCAAAGTAATGGATATTTTCATATAGATGGCATATCTGTACACCACCGCCTCGTCGTCAGGTACGATTTGGCCGTCCTTCTTTAAGTAGTGGGGCGCGTCATTTCAGCTTAGTCGAGCTCTAATGGCTGACCATAATCCAAATAATATTGCATGTATTGCCAAATCTATTGGACCTTGAAACATGCATTACAATTGAGATTAAATTACGTAGCAATACATTATTTCAAAGTCCACTAAGATACCAGAAACTATCAACTTTACTAGTCATTCACATATCTGGCTGATATTATTTATCCGGTAAAGTACCTTCAATTTGATTTATTATTTTCTTAATGTGTACTAATTTTGAATGGGCAATGTATGAACGTTGGCAACGATGTAGTTTCCATTGTGGAAAAAAGACACCCGTTCGCTCTTCCTTTGTTTTTGAAACAGGGAACTCGAAAAAGGCGCTCCCTTATTGGGAGCATTCGCCTCGCATGTAGCAATCCAATAAGATTCGATTTTGAGCTTTACTATTGCCATTACCTCGGATCTTCTCACTCACTAATGTAATGCTCGAATCTGAACTGTTACATTGGAGACTCTCGGTGAGCGAGTGAGGCTTACGTACTATAGAATATTTTCTCTAGACACAAACATTTGCTTGTCAAAGACCCGTTTTCCAAGTGTGGTAATTGTTAAAAACTTTTTCAGCAGTTTTTTAGCAATGATGATAGGTCGTTTAGTGTCTGATTTTAATTATAAAAACGGAAAATATTATATGCGAGGCCTTAAAAATAATAAAATAAAACCTCCTCACAGAACCTTACCCAAACGTTTACTAAAATTCAAAAACAATTTAAAACTTAATAAACTTTGCAAAACCTTGGATAATATTACTTTGCTAAACTAAAAAAAAAAAAAAACAATTATCAACGCGACTTTAAGTTAAAACTTTTCACGTTTAAAATTTTTAAACACAATTTACCTAATTTTGTACAAAGAAAATCACTGTCTGCTTAATTAGGACATTTTTGACACTAATCTGATAAGCTTAGACAAGTTTTACCCATTTTAATCTTGTCAACTTTGTTAAATAACTTAATTTTCTTAATGATTATTAATTATTCTTTGCAAAACATGTTTTTAGTACTGAAAATAAATTGTGGAATTGTGGAATTGTGGAATAATTGTGGTATTGCTCTGAAAACTTAGTAATGAGAGCGTTATAAGTATTAAGTTTCAGGATAAGTATGCCACTATGTGCCTTGCTTGTCGTACCCGCAACCGAAATGACCATGGGGTCCCTAGACGGTCAAAATTGCTCGTCAAGCACTCGTGATTTTTTTTGTGCTTGTCAAGCAATTATGACCGTCTAGGTACCCCATGGTCCAAAATCACGAGTGCTTGACAAGCAATTTTGACCGTCTAGGGACTCTATTAGGACTTTGCGACCGAATTCAGTCGTAAAGTGATCGCTATAGATAGCGAGACTGCAGCCCCAGATGTAAAAGGTAGTGATGCCATACGAATATTATGTAACGATGGTAGCACGTGTCGTACCTATTATCTAAAGATTCTACCTACCTCCATGGGAAAAAAGGCGTGATAAATTATGAATGTACTATCGACCAAACTTCCACATGCTCACATTTAGGGCGATAATCGCACAGCACGGCTCTCGACTCGATCGCCCGATGCATTTTTGACCAATAAGACGCACGTTTGTTTTTGATTTGATTTGTTGCTAATGTTTGTTGTTATTTTTTGTTGCATGCCCTGTACTCGCACAAATGCATATTTTCTATAATTAGGCGAAATCAGGAAGGGGTGTGGTCTGTCAATAGTTGCGTTTCCATAGAAATATTTTCTGAACTGAGCATGCTTAAGTTTTGCTGACAGTACGTAGTATAGGTACCCTATACGCACGGATACAGATCCAGCTATGTTTTTCCAGTATAAGCTGATCTCGCATTGTATAGGATTTCCTTACAATGAGAGGTCAGTGGAAACTGGAAATGTATAGCTTGATGTGTAGCCGTGTATACCAAAACTGGGTAAGTTCATACGCAATCACTCACTGAAGGAAATTTTGTGTGTTATTTATTTTAAGGTATAAATACCTAAAGACAAATGTGTTACACAATCCGTGTAGTGATTGAGAAGGTTTTAATTTTTTTATCTCACCACTTTAAAAAAAAAAACCCGCCAAGTGCATGTCGGACCACGCACAATGAAGGATTCCGTAGTTGAAAAGAATTTATCCCAAAAGAAACTTAACATTTATAGTTGAAAAACTTGCTCTCCCATACATACCTACATGTATACGTACATCGATATACGTCACTGTCAATTTTACGAGTAGTTTGTAATAATACCAAAAAAACATTTTTTGTGTGTCTTTTTCCACTACTTGTGCTTACCTTGCTTCTTGCCAAATTTCATGATTCTAGGTCAATGGGAAGTACTCTATAGGTTTTGATTTACTTCCGAGTATGAAAAAAATTTGTCGCATAAATGGCCGTATTTTTTTGTTGCGTTGATTTAGAAGCTTGATTTTTTAGAGCTCCAAGAGACCTTAGGTATTGATATTAATTTCAATCTGATACATTCACGCATTCCTGAGAAAAAGGTTCTTGACAGACTGACTGACAGACAGACAGATAGATGAAGAACCAAGTGATCCTATAAGGGTTCCGCTTTTAGGGTTCCGTACCAAAATGGTAAAAAGGAACCCTTATGGTGCGACTCAGTCTGTCTGTCTGTCTGTCACAGCTGGATATCTCAAGAACTACTAATACTATTAATTTGACATTTGGAACAGTTTTAGATGACGTATATCCGTGCTCAACTATTTTGCAAATAAGATAGAAATAAAAAATATAAGTACATATTTTTTTTGCAACATGGACAAAATGAAATGTAATGAATGAATGATATGGATGGATGGATGGTCTTAAAAATTCGAAGAGGGGCTACTAGAGCATGTGGGATATCATATTATAATTTTATTTCTTTTTTTTATGCCGCATATTACAATGTATCTAAATAGCACACTTTTTCAGAAATCGGTACGGAACCCTCGGCGCATGAGTCCGATGACCGGTTTTTTTCCTTTTGAGGTACGGAACCCTAAAAAACTGAATTATCAAATAAAAAACATCATCTTTAAGGTGATACAAAATTAGGAAATTAGGATTTAAGGCTCTTGAGTATTCAAATAATCAAATAATTTGCCATCCACAGGTAACTATTTATGACCCATTTATTACATATATATTTACATCAAATTGTTTTGGAACAGAGTAAAGGTATATTAGAAAAGTATGCATAGTACATAGGTACTTTTATATGCTATCAGTTCCGCAAGTTTTCCACCAAAGAGTAGGCGACCACATCCTCGTAAAACATTCAGTCTCGTTCGATTCCCACCCAAGTCTAGGCCACCACTTCCTCGCCTGTGGGTGTCGTAAAAGGCCACTAGGAGATAACGTTAAGAGGAAGGACATTATCTTCCTGTTAGTCAATATCAACAGTGTGTGAGTAAAAATCCCTCTGGCATAAAATTGTTGTGATTTTTCTTCTTTACTCGATAATTATTGGGCCCATGCTTAGCTATATTTATAGTTATGCTTAGTAATAACAGCCGCACGGGTCAATCCACCAGATTAAGCTACGCTTGCCGGGGTTGTCCGTAAACGGGTGACCGTCTTTACATACCAAGACGAGGAGTGCCTCGGAAAGCACGTTAAACCGTTGGTCCCGGCTGTCATTCGTGGATCTGTGACAGTCTTTACGGGTCGTCAGAAGCCCGAAAGTCTGACAACCAGTCTTACCAAGGGTTATCGTATTACCTAGTTAGTGGGTTGTAGAGGTCAGATAGGCAGTCACTCCATGTAAAATACTGGTATTCAGCTGCATCCAGTTAGACTGAAAGCCGACCCCAACATAGTTGGGAAAAGGCTGGGTAGATTGATTGCTTCATGATGATGATGACAGAAAGACTTGTGCTGTTGTGTTATGTTCTTACTGAATAAATGTATTCTATTATCAATCTGCCTAGCCTTTTCCCAACTATATTGGGGTCGGATTCCAGTCTAAGCGGATGCAGCTGAATACCAGTATTTTACATGGTATCCCTATCTGCTACGTTCCTCTTCGCTTCACTGTGGGTGAAGAAGCCACGGCTACTGAGACCCCGCCTTGAAAATGCAGGAACCCACCGTGGGGGGTGGTATCCCTACCTGGCCTATCCTCCACAATCCAGTTAAAGCTGGTCTACTCTGTCTACTCTCTCTTCGCGCCCCACTACTTAAATTTGTATACTTCGGTAAATGCAGTAGTGGGGCGCTCCATTTCACAGTAGACAAGCTGTACTGGATAACACAATACCCCCTTAGTAAGACTGTTGTCAGACTTTTGTGCTTCTAACTACCCGTAACTACTGTCAAAAATCTACGAATGGCAGCCTGGACCAACGGCTGAAAACGTGCTTTCCGAGGCAAGTATTTTTAAGCTATAGGTAATGGCTGGTCACCCATCTCCGAACCGACCGCGGTAAGCGTAGCATAACCTAGTCACGAGCCCTTCATGTTTTCTATTTTACTTAATCTATTCTAAATCGGTCTACACAAACTATCATATTTATTGTAATTATCAGCCTCAACCCTCACAAAACCAAAACTCATCCCCTCCAATCTTAATTTAACAACGTAATAAGAATGAATCAAGAAAACGTTACCAGCTAATATAAGACATAAACAGTATTCTAAGTTCAAAATACGAGTATCATCGCGAGATACGAGTATGTCACGAGAGAAGTTTCAAATATTAGGTACTTCACAATCCGCTGTGAGATACTCAAGGCTATCTTCGCTATCAGATACTAGTTGTCTCTTACGTGTCGAAGTAACTCAATTTACGCTTCAATTGTTTCATTTTCTCAAGCAAAATTTTATAGCCGATAAAATCCATCTTCATTTTATTGGGCTACCGGAAAATACGAGACAACTCAAGATCTTTGTAAAGTAGAGTTTGTAGATATAAATACGAAGAATGAGATATAGGACGAAATCAAAGCCTGATTTAGACGATGCGATTTAATTGCCTGTGGCGTACCATAAGTAGTAACGACAATAAAAATTGTACCGTCTAAACAGTGTTTAGATGATGCAAGTAATTTGTTGCTTCAATTTTATTGTAAGAAACTTGCATCGAGTAAACTGGGCTTAACGTATCCGCTTGCGCATCTATTTGCAGGAACATATGGAGGTTTATAGCCCTATTCTCTATTTTGAAATTCGAACAGTGTAGGAAACCTGCGAAGTCTTTAAAACAAATGAGTTCAAATTCGAATTGTGTGCGGTCACTTGAATGATGTTTGAAATAAACTTTTCACAATAGCACCATTGGTTCAATGTCATGACTAACAAAAGACAACTATCCCATTCCAAATACATCCTTATTTCAGACCATATAACTCCCAACTTCCTTTCAAGAGCCTTCCAGAAGTGTTATGACACAAATACAGGATAATTACCGTCGTAGCGAGTTGCAAGCCCCCGATAATTAAGTTTGCCACCGCCCTGAGGCGAATCACGCGGCATGGGCTTTTGATACGCGTGTAAAGGGTTTTCCCTTTCACTTTTTTGTGATGGTTTTATTTGCTTTGATTTTTTTTTTTTGTTAAGGTAAAGGTATAGGTTTTGTTAAAGGCATGCATTGGGGGCTGAGAGGTGAAGTGGTTTTTCTCAATTTTAAGGTTTGGATGTATAACCCTTCTATGTCTAGATTTCAGACAGTTATAACGGGCTTGATCAGGAGTCACCAAATGGCGGACCGCAGTCCGAATCCGGACCGCCGACCTATTTTGGTTTATTTCGTAGTTGATATTTTTAAACTTGGTTGCTAGTAATAATCTACCAAACGAACCACGATAGTCATACATTATTTTTTGTCCGTCATGTAGACTAATAAAAAATATTGGACACGTACTTTTTTCTTTTTTTACGTAATAAAAAGATTACGGCGATAGATTGAGTTGAAATATGGTATGACGTCATGCCTAGCTAGTTTTTATACGTAGAAGTGACGTAGCGAGCCCCTACTCCCTGACTTTAATGCGTGTTATCGAAGTATTTTTTTATTAATATGATAAAGCAAAAGATACGTGTCTAATATTTTTTTATTATTTGACTGACGGATTAAATAGTTTTTTTTTTACCCAGGCATCATCTCTATTAAACTAATTGATGATCCCTGGGTAAGATGTTCAAAAATTGGCTATAGAAGTAAAATATTCAGCTGCACGAAATGTTGGAATAATAAGCTTCTAGGCTAAAAGCTCTGTTCGACTTCACATCAATATTAATTGTCCCAAATAAACTATTTTTCTTTCTATTGTTGAAAAACTGATCATCCACCGATTTATCATCTTCGCTCCAGCAAAAAATTTTTTTTTACTTAACCTTGCTACCTACATAATATTTTTTTTTCGACGCATGAACAAAAATGTCTCAGCATTTCAATTGTTTCACTCAAGGCAACGCCACGCAGCCTGCTTGGCAAACTTTCCATAATTACCTCCTTTGAACGCAAAAGATTACACCGAGCGTAAAGAATATTGATAGGACCATTTCTTATTAAAAGGTTTAGCCAATTTATTCATTCAACTAAAACAAAGATTAAAAGAGAATAACAAAAAAATATTGAAAGAGGGAACAACAAAAAAAAGTCAGAAATATGCTAGGGGCGTATTTTAGAGCATTTTTCTATTTTTCTAACTTAAAAGTCGACTGAGGTATTTTTAATAATAATTCACAGAATTATTATTTTTGCTAACAACGCACACACGAGCACGCACGAGGTATGTCTCATATAAAAGAAACCAAACATCTACTTTTAAAAATAACACGAAGAAGAAATACCGTCATCGTTAGCGTCACATAAATCCGTATTTTCTAACTCAGTAGGTAACAGAATTATTATTGTTTTTCCACAATGTTAGTTTTACGAAAATGCGGTTAAACCCTTTCAACGCTGCGGACTTTTTTTCATACGTCACTTAGCGATTACCTCGCGTAAATCCACTTTTTATTAAAGTTTGTAAATATTCTGGTTTGACCCAGTCCTGGTTTTAAGGATTAAAAGTATTAGCTTTGGCCTAAATCTAGTGGCCTTTGCTGGCTATGATAATGCACTCACTCACCGCTGTAAACTGTGCAATAAGTAATAATATTCTTACTTTATTGACCGCATGCGGCCTGTAGGTGAGGCCGCTGACCGCATGCGGTTAAAATGCACAATACATTGCACAAAAATTATTGTGTGCATTGCATTGCACACAATACATTTAGTTACCAGAGCGGAATGTGTTTTACCTGAATGACAACGACCAGTCTTGAAATAACAGAAAATATGATAGAATATCGAAACGGAGACGCTCAAGAAAAACATACAGTGACCTTATTGGCAATGTTCTTCAGAAAGGTCAGGTGCGTAGTACTCGCATACGGCGTGCGTGTATGACCAGATGTATGAACGTAAACGAGGCAAAAGGAATAGGTAAGGATCGTAGCGTGGCGTTCTGTAGTTTCTGACTTCTATAGTATGTATGATAAAGTATCTCCCCAGTATGATTTAATAAAAATAAATGGCTGAACAACATTTTTTTTGTGGTCCTGACCAATTTTCTGCCATTAGAAAAGGAAAAGTCAAAGAAAAAACGTTAAAAAGATTTCTGTATAATTCGTAATCTTTTGTGGGAGATGAAATACGAACGAATCTTTTTATTTCGTCCCTTCGAATTAGAATAATAATGATTTTTAATAAAGCTGAAGTAAAGTGGTGGCTTAATTAAAATGAACCAAAGAATAAAAAGGAGGCACAATCATAAATAGCTCTAAATTAAATGCCAAGGTATTGTAATAACTAAGAGAATAGATTGGCAAGTGAGTATGAAAATAAGTTTTTGTTGGACCACAGAACTGTACCTACTGAATAAATTACTATGTTCGAAATAAAAATAAGATTTGTGACGGAAATCTCAATGTAAAGGCTCCCACAGGCAGGCGCAATGCAGACGCGATGGCGTGGCGCGACTCCGGTAGAACCATTTCCATGAAGTTTTCATAGAAATTGAGCATCCAGAGTCACTTCGTGCTGTTTGTGGGAGCCTTGAGAATCGGTGTTCATTAGTTTTGCCTTCCGGCTGATATCAAGTGGATGCCTTAACAAATAAAGGCCTCCAGCCAGGGCATAAAACTTATCAACTAAGCGACGGGATACGGACCTTTAATTAGGGCCTCGCTGGGTCACAAGCTTGATCGGGTCGTACCATCCAACATGGCAGAACGCGTGAGTTTATGTTGATATGAATAGTGATTCTGTCGGCCTGAATAGTTCCTTATAACCGTTTACGCATGTGTTATCTACTATCAGGTTTCTATAGTTTGAAACTTCCTCAGATTTCTTTGACAGTTTGTGAGCCAAGCGAGAAGAACGCAGCTAGAACGCAACGCAATTGTAATTCTTCCGCACAATAAGAACCTAGCCAAATGGTATTCGCTTCGGAGTGATTCTATTTCTACAATCGCTACAGCTTCAAACTGACATTGACATGATCACGTGACATTTCGATAGCTTATGTCAACCCCATACATTTTTGGCTTTTCTACTAGCGTCATCGCTAATCGAATGTTACTTTGTCTAAGCTCTCTGGTTCTCTCAAGACCAACAGTTTCTTAACAAGGCTACATAAATTACCTCAAACCATCTCTTGAAAAACTGCTCCAACTCGGCTTGAAGAATAAAAGTAATAATGTTGAACCTATCGGAGTTTCTAGGAGGAAAAGAACGATAAATTCCGTACCCCACTTGGTTGCGCAGAGTGAAACTTTCTTAGGGGATTATAACCGCTGTAAGTTTCTTGAAACACAGCTATTAGTAAGTATATAACAAAGCATTCGTACAAAAGTACCAAAGTCTTAAGTCCGGGAGTCCGTTGCGGTGGGCTTGGAGGAACTATTGTTTTAAGTTCGGAACCACTTAGCAGTGTAGGGTTGTCGACTGTGTGTTGTTTTGCTGTTTATTTATTACGGAAGTATTGGTACGCGTTTCAGTTGAGTTATGTCTTGAGTCAGACTCTGACTCAAAGTCAAATTCAAAACACAGATCATCACACTGTCTTCCCCGAAACAGTGAAACTGTCTCTAATTATTAATAGCCCGTTTTCAGTCCACAATTAAAACGACGAAAGTTTTGAATTTCAGTAGTTCACAAACGTAGAACACAACAGTTTCAGAAACATCAAACATACCTTTAGTAACCAAAACCACACATTTTTTGCTTTACTTTTTTTTTTTTTTTTTAAATCCCTAACACTACAAACACATAACCAAAAAACAAAAAAAAAAATCACCCGCTCGCGGGTGTTGGTTTGTGGTCTTTTTGTCGGTGGTGGTGGTGTGGTCGTTTCCTTTTTCTTTTTTTTTTTTTCTCTCTATGGCAATATTCCAGAAATGGAACGAGCTCAGCTTAGGCTAAAGATAGGATTATGCCAACGGTGTAACGCGCTTGAAGCTGTAGGAGTCTCCATCAGGCACAGACGTATGTTTGTAATAAAACTAATATTAAATTTAAAAATAATAAATGTGTTGCTCTAAAAATATTGTTTTAATAAACAATACACATTATAATCATCTTATAATCTGAAGAACACTGTTTTAACCAAGTTTCAATTCTCCACCTTCAAGCCAGCTAATTACCTGTCACACGACATACCAACCCTTCAATCTTTAAACCGATTACGTTCAACATTCTTCACAGAGCTAACACGGAGATTTTGTTCCAAACTCGGATTACCTTGCCGCGACTTTTGCAAATACATGCGGAGTTGATGTTCCAACATCTCCCTTAATTTCCAATAGGGTGTTTTAAATTCGTGTAAATCGTTATAAACATGTTTTCTGCTGCTACTAACTAGAGGAAAAGGAGCATGGTTGGTAAATAAGAGATAGTATCCAGTACTTATCCAGCCGTGTCTTAATCGGTAAAAAAAATATGATATTAAGTTAATATTGCTGCATTAAAAAAACACAGAGAGATATTTGGTGTTCCGAATAAATCAATGAAGTCTTCGGTTGAAAGAATTAAACGATCTGTACACGAATCATAGGTAGATACAGGTAGGTAATAAATATAATAAGAATAAAAACAGCATTCGTATAGCCTAGAATGACTGGTGTCCAATTCCTCTCTCATCCAAAACTAAATCAAGAATAAAATTATAATTGGACAGAGATATTTAATCCATTATATATACAGACCACCCTGTGTATTGGCCCCTAAATATTTTTTATACAAAAGTCATCGGAAATTGGCTTCTATGAATGAGAATACGTGACGAAATGAATCCTTAGAAAACGAATGTTCTGAGAAATGTATTTATTCATAGAATGAAGACATTTTTTCGCGAAAAAACGTAGTACTTATTTTTAGATGTACGTAAAAACCGGATGTCTATGGTAAAACCAATACAGGGATTAAACCTAATAAATATTTTATTTGACTAGATTTGTCTCTAACTTATTCGTTATTACATAGGGGGAATGAGGAAAGGGTGGCGAGTTTTGAATATGAATGTGGATAAGAGCGTAAGAGTAGCAGAAAACCAAAGCAATGATGGATGGACTGTCATGTGTATAAGATGACATGGGTAGAAATGGGTGGCCTTCTAGCTATGTCATCTTTCATACCTACCGAAATGATGACTAATAGAGAAGTATGGAAGAAGATATGCTGCACAAATCTCAAATAAATTGGGATAAGGGGAAGATAATGATTCAGGCAATACATAGCCAAATTTAGGAATTATAAATTAACACAAATCGGCTCGTTTACAAATTGTGCTGGAGTTTGACCTGCTTTTCATACAAATCTTACACGGACTATCTCTATACTTGGACTTTTAAATGTATTCAGTAACTTGACAGTGGAAGGGATAAGTTCCTGACAATATAGGAAATGGGGTGAAAAAAAGAATTAGTGAAACTTGATGTAAGTTTTAATTGAAACAGGTTATATTCGTTATATCATAATAAAACGAAAATTATTTTGCTTCGAACTGTCAAGTTACTGAATACGATTAAAAAGTCCAAGTATATAATTTTTAATTTAGGAACCCGCTTTCTTCCATCAGTAATCAAATCAAGACCACAGAAATAAAATCAAGTTTTTGCTGTGAATATGAAGTGTTCGAGAAATGAAAGAAATACGTTCAACTTAACAGCTGTTTATAATGATGAAGTTTCGACGCCCAGTATTTTCTTCTTTCAATAAAAGTCTTTGTGGAAAGTGTGGGTGTCTTTGCCTAGCCTTTTCCCAACTATGTTGGGTTCAGCGTCTAGTCTAACCGTATGCAGCTGATTACCAGATTCCCTTGACAAGTGCCAATCGCTTCAAAGCATTTCGTATTTCTACGACTTTCAACAGTATTGACAAAGCTTTTCGGTAGCTTATGTCAGTCCCATTCATTTTAGGCTTTTTCATAATCATTATCGGTGATAGAATGTCACTTTGTCTAAGCCCACAGTGTACTGAAGGCCAAACACAAAGTGACATTCTCATTATCATTATTTATTACTATTTTTCTCATTATTCATTACAGTGACGTTCACAAACCAGTTACTATAACACGATACTACTGGTGTTGGTCATACAAGACTTGTACATAACATTGTACTCGTTACAAAAGGTGTTTCTTTGTTGCATTACCCGTCAAACGTCATCCATACGTTCACAACTACTGTAAGCTCGCGGTCGCCATTGGATGATGGTATTTTTGGTTTATATATATAACAGCGATTCGGCCCGGCCCGGCTTAACACGGTTTTTACGACTTGACAAAACGTGAAGGTTTCTATATTATATATAAGTTTAATATTAATATATTATACATATAAACATTCCGCAATAAATTCTCTAAATGATAGTGAAAACTGCATCAAAATCCGTTGCGTAGTTTAGAAGAACAACGCGGCCACACTGACAGACACGAAAAGCGACTTTATTGTATAATAAGTATAGATGATATACGTTCATATACATATTATTATATAAAGTTTTCACTTACGTACACATGGTGTACGTCCGACGTTTAAGAGGTTTAAAGTTTTAATCTTACGTTGTTTGTAATAAAGCGAAGTGGTTTGATAGTATTGAAACTTTTAAATAAACTATTACTGTAGCACGGATTAGAAAAAAAGAAGGACTTCGCGCCACGCATATCGAAAGTGAAGCACAGTAAGTATGCCGGGACCGTTTGTACAAACACGCTTCACGCACACATTTACATCATAGTATGCCGACTGCTGCCATTATACGTGACACGATGGCGTCTTTGTCAAATCACGCACATGATAGATTATTTCAATCTTTTTCGTTAATTGGACAAAAAGAAAACATCTCTATAATAGTTATAACCTTGTTTACATGTGAAAAACAATTATTACGACAGTCTCTTATCAAAATCTTATAAATACTATTACGAAATACGTTTATATCACAAGTCTAAACTGTGTTCTTTCATTGTTGTTTTGTACAATATCATATTTAACTGTTTAACATGACTTGTTTACTAATTATGCCATTGTAAGACCAAGTATATAATTTAACTAATCAATTTCAAGATATTTACTCTATTTTTATATAATTTAATCATAGTTTCTTTGATGCCGCCGCGAAGCATCGCAACCCTTTGGTTGTCGAGGCCGCGCGTTATACCCCCTCTCAAATTAGTAAGACTCGCCGTCCGCGTCATATTCTCACCGACCCTGATGACCCCATAACCCTCCTTCAGGAGAGTAGCAAGGCCACCAGTACGGTTTATAAACGTAGACCACCCCGGAATACATTCCGACCTCGCCGCCGAGGTCGTAATCGTAACCGCCCCCCCCCCTATCCCCTACTCGGTGAAGCTGTGCCAGCTGGGGGCACAGCTGAGCCTGTAGCACTTGTCCCCCCCGTCATGATCCAGCCTGCCCCGTCTGGCTGTCATATTATTATTAGCGACGTTCAGTCGACTAATAATTTACCTTAGTTTTAGGCCTGGCCGGGGGCTTTAAGTTCGCTTAAAGAACCCACAGGAAACGCCCGGTTGAGCAGTCTCGACCCTTAGTGGTCAACTGCGAGATGCCATATATAAATAACTATAATAACTAACTAATTTAATCATACTTTTATGTTAAAATGCAAGTATTAACAAGTCTGTATTAAAATCGCACGATGTGACGTCACTTGTTTACCACTGGGTATAAAAGCCGCCGCTTCGCCGTACTCGGCACATTCGCTTCGGAGCAGCCACACCGAACGGACCTGAGTTAAGTACTTTATCTTGTTGGTTAACTTTTATGTGTATTCTTAGTAAATATTTTCTAAAATATGTTTTTGTTGTACAATTTATGTGTATACTTTACTTTGGTTATCTGTATACTTCAAACGTTGATGTATAATACAAGTATATAATATTTCTATTTCTTTAAAATAAATAGCTAGACTAAAACTGCTTAATAAATATTTGTGTATTTCCTTTACAAATAAATATTTATTAAATAGCTAATTCAAATATTTGAATTTTAAATAAATAAATCCTTTGACCCTTTTACGTCTATTATTTTTAGCTCTCCCAAATAAATTAATCTCACACACACATAGATCGGTACGGTGCTTCACTTTTAATACGCGTGGCGCGGAGTGTTTCTTTTTTTTCTAGTCCATGAACTGTAGTATACATTTTTTAAATAGTGGTTAAAAACTTTTTTACAAAAACAACACATACAACCGACTTCCAAAAACAACACTACAAAGTGAAAAATAACTTTAATTTCGGAAGTCGGTGTCTGATTAAATGTATTTTCGTTTTTGACACCGACTTCCGAAATTAAAGTTATTTTTCACTTTGTAGTGTTGTTTTTGGAAGTCGGTTGTATTTTTTTGTAAAAAAGTTTTTATTTTTCACTTTTTAGTGGTTCATATGTGCTTACCCCTTCACAGCGTACTGGCGTGATGTTATGTTATAAACTGGTGTGAACAACAAACAGACATGAGATTTCAGCAATCCCAGTCCATTTGCTATCATTTATTGAGGAGTTCCGTTGCCTATCTCAGAAGTTCTTCATCAGATCTTCACCAAATTGAAATGGGACCACTCCAAGAAAGTACTCTTCCAAAAACTATCCAAATCGCTTCAAGTGTGCCTATAAAATTGGAAGAGTTCTCTCTATTTCTCCAGGATCCCATCATCAGATCCTGACTTGATGATCATGGGACCACCTGGGAAGTATACTCTTTCAAACAAAAAAAAATAATCCAAATCGGTCCAGCCATCTTCGAGTAATCGGGGAACATACATAAAAAAAGGTTCCGACGAATTGATAACCTCCTTTTTGAAGTCGGTTAAAAATGTCATGATAGCCCAGCGGTTAAGGCCTCGCCTCTCATGCACGAGGTTGTGGGTTCAAATCCGTGCAAGTACCAATGTGACTTTTTCAATTCATATGTACAATTTGAGTTTATCTTGGATATTACTGACATCGGTGAAGGAAAACATCGTGAGGAACCTGGACTTATAGTTAAAATCCTGAAATCGCCAACTCGTCGTGAGCAAGCGTGGTGATCAATGCTCGAGTCTTCTCTGTATGAGAAGAGGGCTTTTCCCTGCAGTGGGATACTAATAAGCTGGTATTATACTAAGTATTATTTGTATATTTTAACCACAGAAAGATAAAGAGGTTAGAAGGGCCTTGTGGGCGGGGCAGGCGCGCCGCATGTATGTGTAGACACACTAAGTTCAGCCGAAATTTGTTTTACCGGCCAGTAATCGCACTCTCACTGTGACAACGTACGAAGCTCCGCTAAAAAGTAGTACGTCAAGCGCAGCGTTTGCGTTGCATGTGGTTTATTTGTGTGCGTAATGCGCGTACGTATTGGTCTCTTGCTTGTAGTGGAGTTACAGAGTGGGGGACAAGCGGCGACACGCGTTCTAGTACAAATCAGGAACTATTTTCCTTTCTAATCTCTTTATCTGTTCTGTGATTTTATAGCTTATCCAACTTCAACAAAATTAAAAGTCTAAATGTCTTACGATATTTATTTGTAGAATTTTTAAATGAGCCAATTTATAAAACACTATCTGACAAGAACACGAAAACATAGAAATCACAGCAAGTGAGTGACTGAAGTTGTTGACATAACATTACGAAACTGTGCGAAGTAACACCAAAAGTCAATTGACGATAGTCATTTCTTTTAACAATGAAAATATACCTACCTACAGCAGTCCAGATCTAGTCGACCAAATCAATGCTGTCAGAATGAAATCGTGTTCTACATCAGTGGCGACACAGATTCTATCCAAGATTGAACATTTTAGTATCGGTAAAAGTAGGTTGGGAGGCACAGCAGATCTAAAAATGACAATCTGACTCTAATGAACGGACGGAATAGAAAGACGGTCTTATTTGAGACAGGTATAGAATAGATTGATTTCGCTCAGACAACAGGGAAAACAGATTGCTTGCATCTGAAATACAAGGAATCAAGGTACGTTTGCATGTTGCAATGACGATGGTATTATTTGGGTAGAGAATAAGGTTGATTTCTCTCAAAGATTGATGTTTTAAAAGAGCGATTAAGAGACTTAAATCTTCCGTTTGCATAACAAAGTAAAATGGCAGCATCCGTCCAAGCAAATAAAAAAACAGGCGAAGTGCGTGTGACTACGCACAATTAAGGGTTCCGTAGTTGGGATGAAATTTATCCCAAGAACAAACTTAACATTGTAATTGTAAAACATGTTCTCTCATACATTCAAATTGCAAATGTTAGACGGCTGACTATTACTCGTTAACTTATAAACCCTACTTAGCTGTGATAGTTTTCCTTATAGAGTACAACACAAACATAGACGTAGCATAGATTTGAAAATTGGCATTCAGTCATTTCAATTTTACGAATGTATTTGGTCATATGACTTTACAAGTTATTGCGTGTGCGTAAAGATCATTTTTGCCTGAAGCAGTAATAAAGATTGGTGACGTTGAAGGCGCACTCAGTTCGGATCGTGATCGGTTTTACGAATTTTGCCGATGCTTTGTGTTGTACTGTAAATTCGTTATAAATATACGCTGCAACAATACATACTGCACCCGTGAATTTTTTCACATATCCAAAAACAACTATTTAGCTGGCAGGGGAGTCACACACACTTGACTCTAACAAAAATTTGCATTTTAAACCTTAATACTTAGTAAACGGATCCCTAATTAATATGTATATCCGTGCCAACTTACAGCTTTCTAGTACTAAGGGTGTCTGAGCTAGGCCGCGGATACATAGACGGACATGGCGAAACTATAAGGGTTCGTAGTCAACGATACCCTAAAAACTAGATGGGATCGTAACTCCGAACCCAGGAATTCTAGCAACTGACCTAACCTAACATCCTCTGAATATTGCTTTTGTCCAAATTCCAATTGTATTGCAAACTTACGGATGTCTTTACTGACTGGCTTCTAGAGTTAAACTATAATGATACTGAAAACATGCTTATGAAAACCTAAACTTACAATCACGCACTCTCACACACCCACACACTCACACACCCACGCATTCACCATACTACACATCTACTAACATTGGTCTCGCTTTCTTAACCTTTAAATATTAATCAAAATAAATATTGTTTGATTCCTTACTACATTCTGTCAGCGCGCTTGGAATGCATAATTTACAAAATGAAAATGTAAAGAGTTGGGATCCTGGTGTCCTGAAACACAGGCCACGAGCCTAGCTTAGGCACCAGTCTCCCACAATATTGTATACCTACTTATTTCAATTGTGTATTCAGTGTCGAATCTAATCAATGTACTGTAATATATATACAAATTGTGGTGAGAAATAAAGTTGATTGATTGATTTTACTCGCATCTGGTTCATTGTTCCACGTAGCATAGCACTGGTGGAAACGGGTTAAGCTAAGCTGTGTTTCTTATATGGAAGGATGCGTACTATGGATGGAAGCTAAATATGCAAGTGATGTAGCAGCCGCTCCCCGTGCCTTCCCTACTGTCGATGCATCGTATAGCTCGAGCTGCGCATCTTCCTCGCACAGCTACCTCGCAGCGGCGCATTTTCATAGTCTTACTCGCTCCGCTGCACAGCTTAGCATTAGTGGAAACGGTCACATACTTTTATAGCTTAGCTTTCAAATCCTCGCTGCATAGCTGCATAACACATCTCTGGTGAAAAAGTAGCCATATGAACCCCACCGGTTCAGACACAATAGCTTTTTAATTGTTTTTGTATTTACGCGAAATGTTCACTTGCTATTGAACAGAACACTAGTCATTCCGCCATCCGGACGCCCATTCTAAATAGTGCCTACATCTACATATATGTCAGCCTTACATATAAATGAGAACGTTTAGATTTTCAACCAGCAAACATAACAATCTGATGAATATGGTAAAATGTTACATGCATATTTATGCATAATATGTAGCAATGTATTGTGTAAGACTAACTGAACCTTAAAATTCATAAATACATTTATGTGAACATGCATAGCGGGATTTTCGGTGTTTGGTAGTTTGGTTTCGATTCGTGTTTTCACAATTTCAAATCCTATTTGTAAGCTAGTTTTTTACTACCATCAAAAGAGTTACTCATGATTCTGCGTATAAAATAGGCCTTTTTTGAAATCAGATAGTGTCGTTAATATATTATAATCTTTTCACAAAGATCTCTGTTTTTGCATCACAGTGATCTTTACCAAAGTAGCTCTGTTTTTGCATCACAGTGATCTTTACCAAAGTAGCTATAAGGTTGGTAATTAGGGATGATACCTGGGTAAAAAAAAAATTCTATTTAGTCCGTCAGTCAGAAATTAAAAAAAATATTAGACACGTATTTTTTTCTTTATCATATTAATAAAAAAATACTTAGAAGTGGGGACTCGCTACGTCACAACTATAACAAGCTACGTATAAAATCTAGCAAGGAGTGACGTCATGCCACATTTTATCTCCATGTATCGCCGTAATCTTCTCATCACATAAAAAAAGAATAAAAAAGTGTCCAATATTTTTTTTAAATCTACATGAAGCACATAAAAAAAAATTGTCATCATCCCTAATAGGGTTCCTGTCAGAGGTATAATAATTTTATTGTGAAAAGACTGTAGTATACTGGTGCTCCCATAGGTCATAAGTAATTTATTCATTTGTTTAACATATTATTATGGTATACCCATGTTAATCTTTGGACCCGTTGACATAAAAGAACAATGTTCAGTTACCATAATCAGTTGTCTAATTACGCATTGTTATTGATGCGTGTCAAAATTTTAATATTTATAACTGTAAACATATTTTCAATTCACCGCACGTGCCGAGTTTCAATGCTCGTCTATAAATATAAAACTGTTTTACATACATTACGGTGTAAGTTATAGGCGAGAAGTGAAAGATACTTAGTTTAAATTTTCACAAATCGCAAAATCTTCATAGGTACCTAATTTGATCCAAAGATAAGAGATATTCATCACCACATTAATTTTCGTTTCAAGTTTAGTTAAAATCACATGGACAAAATAGCCTCCTCGATAAACGACAGTTAAATATCGTCCGACACACTCCGGACAGATGTCTTGATTGCACGTACCGAGTACAATGACGTGGCAGTGCCAAAACAGAGCACGGACAGAGTATTAGGTCGAGTACTCGGTAGATAGGTATACCTAGCCGGTTGCTATTGTAGCCGTGAGCTCAGTACGTGTAATCAAGACTTTGGCCACGAAACTGCCTGAATCACACGTATCGAGTAGATGGGGCGAGACACCCTAGTGCTCTCGTACGACAGCACTGTCTCGCCACCGTCTCGCCCACCTTCTCGGCACATGTGATCAAGGCAGAAACGCATCGAGCACTCGACCGAGAGCACTGTCTCGCCTCATCTACTCGGTTCGTGTGATTAAGGCATCCATCGAAATTAAATTAAAAGAACTTAGGCCATAAAAGATGAAAGAGTAGAAAGCCCTTTGAAAATATGAAACCGCCGATCGTCCGGGGTTCAGACCGCATCATGGCGGCGCTTCGTAGAGATTTATCATTATCACGGAACGTGGTATAAAAATTATTCGAGTGCGAAATAGAAGCCGAGCCGGACGCGTCTGCGGCCACTGAGGTCATAAGGGTGTTTTATCCGACTGTGACGATGAGAGGAGTTGTGTGCTTGAATGTTGGGGATAGCGTTTTTTTATAGATAGAATTTTTTTATGAGGGGTAAGTAATAGGTACCCCTCATTAAAAATCATCTGGCTAGCCTTTACCTAACTATTTTGGGGTCGGCTTCTAGCTTAACTGCAGTTGAATACTAGAAAAAAATTAAATTCGAAATAAAAAAATTTTTTGAGAAAATTCAATTTAAAAATCTCGCTGACAGCGATAAATGTAGTAACAGTAAATGCAAACACTAGGCGCAAATACTGCTTATATTACAGACGAGTTTTTTTTAAGATGGTAACATAATTGTTTCATAAAAGGGCTAGCCACAAGTGTAGCCATAGTAGACCAACATTTTATCAGTTATGTTTAATTACCATGTAATGGGGGTAAGCCCATTGTCACCATCGGGCACAAATTCCAGATTCCGAGCTGCTACTGACAAATTCGAAATTGAAAAGCCTGGAAGAGCCTTAAAATACTTTGCTCGACTGTAAGATGGTGTTGAAAGAATAATGTCAAAAAGATGAACCACAGAGTCAAACTGTGGTCACCATTTCGTATTACGAGTACCTACGAAATATTTTGTTTTCGTTCCCATAATGATTTTGGCTTAGACTTATGTTGAACATAAAGATGTAGGTCATTCATTATACATTATTATGATCAGCATAAGGATTTTTTGTTTAAGTTCCATATGATTTATTTATCTTTAAATGTACTATAAACATAACCTAAAAATAACAAAATTATATCCTAACATAACTAAAATTATTAAAAAACTAAAACATGGCGTTGAAAAATTCCTCCGCATCGCTGTCGACTGGTAAAATACCCAAAAGACTGACGGCATTCCCACGTTGTATGGCAATGCTAAGCCTCTGGCCAAGGTAAAAGCCAGCCCTTTGGTCACGGGAAGTGTTAACCAGCCGTTTGGAGATTTTGTTGAACAAACTATGAGCACTCGGACCCCCACGGCCCAAGGGTTTCAACTCCAAACGGCTCGAAAATATAATTACCGGTAAGGTTATTATACTTCCGCTGCTTGAGGTTTTCCGCAGCCGCAGCAGCAGTGCCAGCACAGCACGCAGAGCCAGGAAGATGGGATGGCGCAAGAGTATCGACACACGTTGCGTCCCACACTAAAGGCCTTGCCACCTTTCATAGAATTAACGACATGCCGTCCGGTCTCTTGCCATCGTCGCGTACCATTGGGTTCTAATACAGCTGGAACGCCGACGGTGACGGGCTCATCGGATTATGTCATTGATGTGCACGTGCCGCGCTAAGCGACCCGCACTTCGGGTGCAAGACAGGCCGTGATGTCCTAGGCTGCTGACAACTTCGCCAGTGATAGCGATAAATAATAAACATAAAGAATAGAATTGGAAATAGTTGATCATAAAGATGTCATTATGCGTCATTCCAGTTTCCACCAACCAAAAAATCGGTCTCCGATATCCAACCGTTAGCAAACTAGTCTACCATACAAATAGTGTTTTCTATTTATCCTGTGTGATCAAATCCATGTCCAACCGCAGTGATCATAAATATGGAAATAGTGGCGAATGTTGGTTGAGTGGTATGTTCGTTTTCACGCAAAAAAGGTTACATGAAAAGTTTCATTCGAACGATTCGTGAATGTTTTTATCACTTATTTCTCCGTGCTATAAAGATTAAATTTGATAGGGTTCCGTACCAAATTGGTACAAAGGAACCCTTATAGTGTGACTCAGTCTGTCTGCCTGTCTGACTGTTTGTCTGTCACAGCTGCATATCTCAAGAACTACTATGCTATCAACTTGATATTTGGAACCGTTTTAGATGACATTTGCCTAACTGTATTGCAAATAAGAAAGAAACAAAAATATATATGTTTTTTTGCAACAGGGACTGAAAGGGGGGGGGGGTCTTAAAAATTCGAGGGGGGTTACTAGGACATGTGGGGTATCATATAAAAGAATGTTGTTTGTACATTCTCAAATATTTTTTTCTTTTTTTTTTAGGCCGCATAGTTTTCAACTTTTGACGAAAAAAGTAAAAAAAAAAACACCTGTATCTCCGATGTTTGCATAGAGAAAAATCAGAAATTATTCTATGTGATAGAAGTTTATGTATAGATTACAGGAAAACTAAAACGATGTCTCTAAATAGCACAGTTTTTCAGAAATCATCAACAAAAATTACATATAAATGATGGTACGGAACCCTCGGTGCGCGAGTCCGACTCTCTCTTGACGGGTTTTTTTTTTTATTTAACATTAAATTACGCCTGTTTATTTCCAAGGGGCAAGGCAGAGGTGTGCGTATAGTACACCCACATTCTGCCAGTTATGTTTAAAGCCCATGTAGGTAATAAGGGGCGAACCTATTGCCATCAATTTTGCATAAATTCAGCCTCCGGGCTGCTACTGAAAAATTCCTAATGGTAAAACCCAATAAGGCTTTATACAACCTGGGAATCGAACCCCGGACCTCATGCTAAACCGTAGCTCATGTGACCACTAGACCAACGAGGCAGTCATTTGCATTTATATTTATTTAATGATAGATTTGATGTAATGATAAGTGATATAAGATCATAATAAAAGTAAGTGCAGTCAACGACGAAAGTAGAACTTTCCAAAGATTCATAAGATAATGAAAACTTAGTTATGATTATGTTAGGTTCATGGTTCATGCGTCAGGTTCGTGAATAAGCGCTGTCAGTGAAGGCTGGGCATACCTTAGCGGCCACGGCTTATTTTAATTTAATTTAAATATTTGAATTGTTTTTTTTTTAAGGACGCTTTTAACGTTTTGCATCGTTCTCACATGTGAAATTTCAACATGAATGATGTAACCATTATTTTGTAACCATATCTTGATTTAAAAGAGTGTCCGTGGAGTTTCTTGCCCGTTCTTCTCCATAGGTACCTACTATGCTTTGGAATGGGCGCCTAGCTTCATCTTTCTGACTGACCGACCTCTTGACAATTCAAAAGTGCCTGTAATTGGTTTAATTGAAATAAATGCTTTGAGTTTGAGTTATATAGAGGTGTACCTGATAGTACACTCACATTTCGCCAGTTATGTCGAGTTGGAACTTTTTACCCGACTGCCCCAGAAGGAGGGTAATGTTTTTCGAGAGTATGTATATGTAAATGCCTACAGTATTTAGATTGAAAAATAATTCCAAATACTAAATTAATTAATAACTTTCGGTGTATTATCTGTCGCGCTCAGTGGTCTGTAGTGATTTATGAATGCACCGGGCCCGGATCAATCTAGACAATCACTAAGAACAGGGTTTCCTGAGACAGTTCTTGTTGTTTTTGTAATCTTAACCTATTAACTGTATTTCATATACATTAAAATGCTTAAATACAATATATAAAATAACTAACTATTTACGCCATGTAAATACAATTTTTTTTTCTTTTTTGTAATTAAATTCTGATTACTAGTTTATTTATTTATAAGTATAAAAATTATCTATTAGGTAGGCATGCTGAAACTGTTTTGTACTCCCCGTCACTTTTCCCTAAAGGTTCATTAGAAAATTAGAGTCAGACAGCATCTGTCTGGCATTAATGCTGAAATGAACCTTATTGCCGCACCCGTGAGGCACACACTATTATTGTTAAAACATTATTTTCACATTGTTTTTTGTGTTTCACGAACTGTGACCAAATAAACGTCAAACTTTCTTTATGTACTCGTATGCCTTAATGGAGTTGATAGCCTGATGGATTATTGTCTTATTTGTGGGAGTGACATAATAGCTTATAAATTATATTTATATTTATATTGCAACTGCAAATATAAAAATAGAGGGGAAGGTTTTTTTAAATAAATTAGAACAATATTGGTATTAAATAAAAGTTAGTAATGAGTCAATTCCAAATACACAAATAAATAAAAAAGCTTGAAATAAAGCAAATTTTTAAATTAACAAAAAGAGAAAAACAAGCATTATTATCTATTGAACTATGTTTTTTAACCGACTTCAAAAAGGAGGAGGTTCTCAATTCGTCGGAACCTTTTTTTTTTTTTTTTTTTTTTTTTTTTTTATGTATGTTCCCCGATTACTCGAAGATGGCTGGACCGATTTGGATTTTTTTTGTTTTATTCGAGAGTGTATACATCACAGTTGGTCCCATATAAAGTTGATTAACTTTGCTTCGGTAGTTTTTGAGTTAGCTTCAATAATACGTATTTTTTCCCCACTTTTATATGGATGATGTTCTAGTTTGTTTTGCAGGTAGTGGTATTTGAATTTGTGTGAGGTAGGTACACAACTAAAAAGTGAAAAATAAAAACTTTTTTACAAAAAAATACAACCGACTTCCAAAAACAACACTACAAAGTGAGAATAATTTCGGAAGTCGGTGGCAAAAAACGAAAATACATTTAACTAGACACCGACTTCCGAAATTAAAGTTATTTCTTACTTTGTAGTGTTGTATTTTTTTGTAAAAAAGTTTTTATTGTAAGATATCGCAGGCGGAGACAAAAAAAAGTTACATCATATTTGAGGTTATTGGCTTGTGCCTGCAATACCTAAGTTCCAAGTTACTTCAACAATAGTTATTTCTGGGATATCAAATAATCCGAAATATCAGTATACCTATAACTAATTCCGTTCATATATTTGATTATTTTCGGAGCCTTCAATTTTCCGTCAGAAGCGAATGTCCTATACACAGGAAATTGAGTCAATTTTGGTCCCAGATTCTATCGGACATCCCAGAGCCTCTTGCTACATACCTACAAGCAAGTACACGTGTATAAGTAGGTATCTTTAGACATTATGTCGTAAATATGGACATGTCTACATAATATAAAAATGAATCCCTATTTCCCTTGGTCATCGCATCACGCGTGAACGGATGGAACAATTTCGCTAATTCTTTTTTTGTTGTGTTTATGATTGTCAGGAGAAGGTTCTTATGAAAAAAAAAAGAAAATTTCGCAGAAAATTGGAAATTTCAGAAAAAAACATTTTAACTTCACGCGTTTACATTAGAATATTCATAGCCAAGACAGGACAACGTCTGTCGGGTCAGCTAGTTTTGGATAAATGTGTTGTAATTCGGTTAAGAGTGTATTCTCAGATTTAGAACGAAATAAGAATAAAAATTTGATTATCAGATTTTTTTTGGTTGAGATGTAATTTTCGGAATGCCATGCAATGGAAACCGGGATGTCCCAGAACCAAACATTCGAAGACATGTGACATCTACCAACCCGCACTGGGCCCGGGTGCTAGATTACAGCCCACATCCTCTCACTGAGAGGAAACCTGTGTGAGCTATCCTTACTAATATTATAAATGCGAAAGTGAGTTTACGCTAAAACGGCGAACGGATTTGGATGAAATTTAGCACATGGGTAGACCATAACCTGGATTAGGACCTAGGATATTTTTTATCCCGGTTGTACGTTCCCGTGCGATAATTTCCGACCTCCACGCGGGCGAAACCACTGGCAAAAGCTAGTTCTTAAATAAAATAGTAGTAAGAAGACGAGGGATACCTATTTTGCGCCATAACACCTGAACAGAGTTTTATCTTTGATACAGAACGATCTAGAAGTTTAATATTATTTATTGTTGCTCATAAGATTCCTTTTCTTAAGTGATCTGATCATACATGAGGGCGAAATCACGGGCAGATGCTAGTTATGCTAGTTACCGCCCATTGTGTCACTCTTATATAAAATTTCAACATTGTAACCTGTAATTTAAATGGTGTGCTTAATAAAGAGTATTCTATTCTATTTTATTATATTACCTTTCTAGATTGCATATATCATGTCCTATGTCACAATCACACTATCACATCACATTAATTACTAATTAATATTATAAAGGCGAAAGTTTGTGAGTGTGTGTATGTGTTTGTATATTTGTTACTTCTTCACGCTCAAACGGCTAGATCGATTTGGGTGAAGTTTTGTATATATATATTTCATATTACAACCCTATCGTTAGAATGTGCCGACTTTACAATGAAATTTCAAAAGACAATAACAGTATTGACATCTTCGATTCCCGTGCCGCTGCTTTCAAAAGACATGTTTGTACTCTTTCTTTTTAATCTTGTTTAATCATGTAATGTTTTAAATGTGTTTTCTTTTAATAATGTAACTTTGTGTCTATTATGTAATGTACTTTACCCGGTGTATTTGGTCTCCTACACATTCCCTGCCTAAGTTGGAGTGTATCGGAGGGCAAAATGACCTTGTAGCTGTAATTTGTGAACTATTGTTGTTGCTGGACATGTGCGATTACGCTTTGGGTGATAATCAGGTCGAAACCTATAATGTGTATTTAGTTGTATACCCACTGTGATTGTTACCTGTTGTAGTTGCTTTATGAATAAAAAAAAAAATATATATATATAGATAGCTTATACCCTGGATTAACATAAAGGCTACTTTTTATCCTGGTCTACCGGGGTGAAACAGCGGGGCGCAGCTAGTTAGTTATAAATGCGAAAGTAACTCGGCTTGTTACCTTTTCACGCCTTTACGGCTGAACCGATTTGGATGAAAGGGATAGACCATGACCCAGGCTAGAATATAGGATACTTTGTATCCCGGTAGTACGTTCCTGTAGGATAATTTCCGACATGCACGAGGGCGAAGCCGCGGGCAAAAGCTAGTAGTCTATAACTCGCTTATCTGCTGAACTGTAGGTCAGTTAATAGTAAAACAGCTATTGTTGCATTGAAGGTAAGATCACCTCGTTAATGTAGACAATAATAGTCTGTTGTAATCATAGCCTTTTATTCGTTGTTTATGTACCGACACGTTTTACGATAACACATTTAGTTAGATGATTTAATTACCGTACTAGCGTGAGAATGCTTAGAGGGATGTGTGGTGTTACACGAATGGATAGAATAAGAAATGAGTACATAAGAGGAAGTTGGAAAGTGGCACCGTGACTGAAAAGTTGTGCGGAAATCGGTTGTCATGGTAGGGGCATGTGATGCGGAGGAGTGAGGAAAATGTCGTGAGGAAAGTTTTGAGTATGAATGTCGATGGCTATAGGAGTAGGGGAAGACCAAAGAAACGATGGATGGATTGTGTGAAAGATGATATGGCTAGAAAGGGGGTGACTACCAGTGGCGGCTGCACCTTAAGTGCGCTCGTGCGCCGCACTACCATTCTCACGGAATAGAAAAATTTTCTATTCCGTGACCATTCTACGTATACCATACTACCTATAAATAAAATAAAAACTTTCAAAATATTGACCTAGAGGTACCTATAACATCCATACTAATTCTACCCTACACAGAAATTACACTGATTACATGGTTTTGTTATTCGAGTTAAACAAAATCAAGCTGACCTGTTTTGATTTCTACTGCAAAAGAATTAGATCTTATTTTTGCTTGAACAAAAACGGCACCGTGCGCTCGCTAAAGCGCACGCAGCGAGCTCTAACAACTTGTATGAAAGGCGATGGAAACCGCCGGGCGCGTGAGACGGAAGGTGCTTAGTACAAAATGTATGCACTTTTTAAGATAGATACGTGCGCCGCACGCACCCGGAAATTGCCGAAAGAATACGAAAGCCTTTCGGGCTCGGGGGGCGCGCGGGTGGCGCGGGTCGCATGCAATATGCATGACCCGAGACCTTGACCCACGCAGTACGCACTTATTATTGTTACTTTTCGCGCGCGCAGTTATTGTTTACCTTCGTAATTACTAATCTAAGGAAATAGTGACGATTTTGTGAGTAAAAATGAGTGTAAAATACAATATTGATTGACTACATTAAAAGCAACAGGACTTGTCAAAATAAACTGGGCATTAAATCAGCTGGACCGCCCCGACCTTTTCTCAATTTAAAATAGGAATGTAAAACCAAAAATAAATCGTTCACGAGAACTTTCAAAAGTGAAATGTATGCTAAAAAAAATGGTTATGTGGATGTGAGCGATTAAATGCTTTTTTTTTTCAAAAATGGAACGCAGAATCGATTTAAAGTATAAATAAAATAGACATTTCCAAAATTAATATATATTTTTTTTTAAATCGTGGGATTCATCTAGTGCATTTTCGGATACTGTGAGTGTTGTGTGGCTTGCGTCAAACAGTTAAAATTAATTTTAGACTAAAATGTGTTGTACGAGTAGAAGAGAAACAATTTTCGTAGTTTTATTTGTGTCGTCAACTGCATCTCATCACTGCGCCTCGCTATACCTGCCAGTTTCCACTAGACCACGCGAGGCATGTAATTGTCTCGAAACGGCGGGTGTCCTGTTCATAAGGTAAAAATTAGAAGTCGGTTGTATTTTTTTGTAAAAAAGTTTTTTTCATTGTGCGTAGTCCGACACGCAATTGGCCGGTTTTTTTATTTGAAAATATTCACTAACCCATGCAGTGCACCACCGGTTCTCTAAGGCACCAGCCGCCACTGGTGACTACCGAGATGACGAATAATAGAGAAGTATGGAAAAAAAGGACATGTTGCGCCGACCCCAAATAGATTGGGATAAGGGCAGGAGAATGATGATGATTTAATTACCGTACGTACGAGTATCCTTTTGTGTTTAACGGTATACTGTAACATTTTCTTACTAATATGTAGTATTATTTATAACTAGACTATATTAATAACTATTCAATCTGCCTAGCCTTTTCCCAACTATGTTAGCATCGGCTTCCAGTCTAACCGGATGCAGCTGAATACCAATATCTTACATGGAGCTACTGCCTATCTGACCTCCACAACCCATTAACTGGGTAATACGATACCCCTTGGTGAGACTGATTGTCAGACTTTCGGGCTTCTGACGACCCGTAACGACTATCAAAGATCCACGAATGTCAGCCGGGTTCAACGGCTTAACTTGCTTGCCAAAGCACGAAGGAGTCTCGGTATGTAAAGATGGTCACCCATCCACAGACCGACTCCGGCAAGCGTAGCTTAACCTGATGGATCGACCCGTGCGGCTGTTATTACTTAGCCATGAGTTACTCTATATAATAGGTCTTTACCTATGAAATTGCCGTTTTGTATGAAAAAAATTAAACGAATTTTTTTCATGCATTTTTGATTTGTATTAATCGAAGTAATCACCCATGCAATCAATGCATCTTTGCCAACGCAGTGGCAGTTTATTGATGCCCTTCTTAAAGAAATCAGCTGGACGGGAGGCAACAAATTTTTCAAAGGCATTTTGTACTGCCTCTCGGGTATTGAATTTTTTTCCCGCCAAGTTATCCAAATTCTGGAAAAAGTAGTAGTCTGTAGGCGCAAGGTCTGGTGAGTAGGGCGGATGACGGAGAGCTTCCAACCCCAGTTCTTGCAACTTGGAGACCGTCTGCTGTGCAGTATGAGGTCGCGCGTTGTCGTGCAGGAGCAGCGGAGACGAGCGATTGACCAATGCTGGTTGGAGATGTGCCAACTTCTCAATCATTGTGTTCAGTTCTTCATAGTACACATCTGAAGTAATGCTCACCCCGTTTGGTAAGAAGCTGTGATGAATCACACCGGCGCTAGACCACCAAACAGTGACCATCACTTTTCTAGGGGTAAGTTTTCGTTTAGGGCATTGTTTAGGTGCTGAACCAGGATCCAACCAACTTGCTGAGCGCTTGCAGTTATCAAACAGAATCCATTTTTCATCGCAGGTAACAATGCGGTTCAAAATTCCTTCATTTGTCTGTCTGTTGAGCAGTGCAAGGCACGTCTCGACGCGTACTTTGCTCTGGCGATCATCGAGTTCGTGGGGCACCCATTTGTCAAGCTTTTTTACCTTGCCAATTTAACGCAAATGGACCAATATTGTTTTGACACTAACGTCGAAAGCTGCTGCTAATTCAGCCGTAGATTGTGTATCATCAGCTTCCACAATCGCCTTTAATTCGTCATTGTCGACCAAAGTCTTCGGACGACCGCGAGGTTCATTTTTCAGGTCGAAATTTCCAGAACGGAAGCGAGCAAACCAATAACAAGTGGTGCGTTGGTTTGTAGTGTTAGCTCCGTAAACGTCGTTGATGTTGCGTGCCGCTTGTGCCGCGTTGCTGCCACGACGGTACTCATATTCCATAATTACTCGAATTTTTAACGTATCCATGATGACGAAAAAGATTGAAATGCGATGAAAATGTAACACTAATCAATAAACAAATGACTACTTTTGGAAAAAAAATCCATGTTTTTAAAATAAAATTAATTTGAAATTAGAATTCTTAGCCAAACAAAAATTATTTTGATTTGAAATGGCCAGTACTGCAGAACGGCAATTTCATAGGTAAAGACCTAATATTAATAATTATTAAGTAATTTATGACAAGAGCCAAATGTTCTACACACATAGGCTTGTCTTAGAAAAAAATAATTGCCAAATCTACACATAAGTACTACCATTACCATTTTTGGTTGAGGAGATCGTGGAGTATGTTCGAGCGAAGACCAGCTGGATCTTAAGGGCCGTGAAGTTGGCGTCGCGCCACAACACGAATTTCACGTCGTTCGTGGTGCGAGTTCCGACTCAATATATAGAGACCGTCCTCAAGGAAGAGTTTTGGCCGAAGGGTGTCGTGTATCGGCAATTCCGCGGAAGGTTGCGCGACACCACGCAGCGCAATACGACGCCGTCACTTCGTAGACAATAGTTTTTAATATTTTGTGGTTTTAATAAATATGTATGATAGTCTGTAAGGTATTTATGTAATAGGTCATTTTTATCCGAAATAAATTATATATTATTATTATTATTTATTATTACCAGCACCACCATCTACGCTGACTGCTGAGTCACAGGATCACCTAGTTTAGGAGTCAGGGTTTACCTTATTTGTTTGATCTTTGTTAACCAAGTTATGATAGATAACTTGGTTAACAAAGGTCTTAAGTAATGTCAAAGATTTTTGTATCATCAAAGTTTTTTTTTTTTCACATATATATTTTTTTTATTAATGTTCAAAATGTATATCGCAGAGTTTAAATCTTACGCTAAAAACCACAGAAGCCTTTGAAGGCTCATATGTGGCTAGTGAGTTCGGAAATATATCTAATTTAGGTAAGTACTAAGAGACAAATTTAGACGGTAAGTTTACATTTAAAGAGTATTTTAAGTCTTAATTCTTATCTAATACAATAATAGCACAAATAAAGATGGCAGCAAGTGCATCCAACTAATAATAGCACAATTAAAGATGGTAGTAAGTGTATCAAACTAAAGTACATATTCATAGTTTGTAATTTGCAGAAAATGCTTTTTTAATAAACATTTTGCTTTTTTAGGGTTACAGAGATATTTACTTTGTATGTCCGCAGGGAGTTCGTTTACTATTTTTGGTAGTATGTAGGTATATGTTCTCATACCATATGTATTGTTACATCTAGGCAAGATAAAGGTTTTCAAATTAGCTAAAGTTCTTAATTTAGGATGACGTGTTTTTCTAATTAAATTATTTATATTGATATATTCGTCTTTTAGAATTGAAAGTCTGGTCATGTTTTGTATTGGCAATATATTGCAATAATGAAATAGTTCAGAGTAATCATTTTGGTGTTTTGTTTTAATTTTAAGTGGTACAATATTTTTGAGGATTCGTTGTTGTAGTTTGTAAATTTTATCTAAATTAGTTTTATAAGTTCTCCCATAGCTACTGTGACCATAACCAGTTATGGAGTCAGCTAGGGCTAGTTTTATATGGCATTTTATGTTTAAGTACGATTATTCGACCCAGGATAGATCTTAGTCTGTCACATAGATAGTTAATGTGTGGTACCCAGTTAAATTTGTAGTCGATTATAAGACCAATGTATTTGTGTTCCTTTACGAAATCTGGTGGCAGCGGAAAAAAAAAATATGTTAATCTTGAACATAGATCTCAGAAGTTGGTTGTTAACAAAAAAAATCTCGTTACAAATTAACGGTCAACGTACCTACGTTGGTATTTAATTAATATCAAGAACGTCTTACTTTAATGCAGAACTTGGTTCTTTTTTACTTTTGATTATTTAAGTAATTTTTGAGTAAATATATCATTAATTGCAATAAATTACAAGTATTGTGTCAAATGTAGTCAGACAGTGACCGCGATTTAGCTCTTCTCAGCGTCTTAAAGACTACGTACGCTATGACATGGAGACTGCATTACGCCACGAAAACTATGCCATGCTATGAATAGGTACTCTGTTACGCTCACACTACACTAAAACCTGGAGACTGCACTACGCCACTAAAACTACGCAATGCTACAAACACTAAGCTACAAAACAACAACAACACAACACTAAGTTATTGCACAATCGTTTTATCATTATGTAACGTAGAAATTGTCAAGCTTACCCGTATTACTATACCTAAAACTACTTCAATAACTGTCCGAGATCTATGAAGCCCAAGGATATAACAAAATCCCCGAAGATTTAACAAAAAAAAAAAAAAAAAAAATTAGTCCAGTTCGTAACACAGTGTATATTTAAGGCTCATTATTTTCCCTCTGACAGCTTAACGACCCACATGATATACGTACCGTTAATTTGTGCAAAAAAAACCTTACAAACTGATTTTTTTTATCCGGCTGTGAAGAGAGAACTTAGATAATTTTATTTTATCGTTATTTTTCTGCTATAATAAAGTTTTTTTACGCGAACTAATTATACGAAATTATGAGTATAATTTGAGGAAAAAATATCTTCGATGTGATATATTTTTATGGAATCCGTATGGAAAGTATTTTAAGTAGGTTAAGGAAGATTATCAGAAGTTTTCTTTTGAATAGCGAAGTTTCATTTGCTTGCTATGAATTTAAATAAAATCAGTTGATCTAATTGATATGACTTTAAGAAATGCGGAATAGGGATATTGACAAAACTTTTTATTAGTCTGTCTTAGAGGTTATTAAAAATTATTGGACACAATATAATATTTTTCTTTTTTTACGGAATCAAAAGATTACGGCAATACATTGAGTTAAAATGTAGCATGACGTCACATATTGCTAGATTTTATACGTAGTTTGTTATAGTTATGACGTGGTGAACCCCCACTCCTCAACTTTAATACGTTTTATATAAGTAATTTTTAAAACGCTTTTATTAGCTTCACCTGTATGTATGTTTGTATGTAACGGAATCTTAGAACTCGATTTTTACCCACTTTTAATGGTCAGATTAATTCGAAATTTTGCACACTCAGGGCCCGATGACAATACAATAATTTTAAAAAATTGTCGCATTATTCTGATCAGGATCATCAGGATTAACGATATATCTCTAAAAAAATGAAAATAAATTATAGTTTAAAAACTAAAAATCACGCTTTAATACCATTAAACTGAACTGAAAAGTAAAAAATAAATTTTTCTATATAAGATTAAAGTGTTTAACGAGAAAATTAAGGGCGCTATTACATTTTGACCGTGATTTTTTCATAAATTGAAATTGCACACTATAAACAAAAAATAATTATTATATGACTCAAAATAAACGTAATCACAACTGCTAAATTGCTACATAATGCGATGCGTCTGCGTCTAAAGCTAAAGACCGCGTGTCCCGAGATTTACATTGATTTTTAGCACTGCATGCAACAATTGATTAAAAATACTATTCTACTTTTAAATAAGACTATTTTTTTTTTCTGACAAAGTAATATAGTAACCTTACTTATTAAATACTTTTTGTTTGAATTTGGATTATATATTCATAGATAAAAAATATAATTTTGGACGAAAAATTATCAGTAACTCTCTGGTTTACGGAATTATTTTTGGTGTATTACTGTGTGAAACATAATAAATTGAATTGAGCACTCCAAAGTAGAACGTACAGTTGTACCTAGGACATTTTTATAAATTATTAAATTATTATATCTTTGATGTAACAAAGCATCAAAACATATGCAAAAGTAAATTTATATGAAACATGCTTTGCAGAGACAAGGTTTTTACTGATTTATGTAAACAAATCTTAATATTTATTTAGAACACTCCCAAGAGAAATAATCAAGCTTTTTAGGGCATATCTTTTTTTTTAATTTTTTGGCTATATCTAAACCATAATCACACATCAAAACTCGAGTCAAACGCTCAAGTACAAGAAAAATTGTAATAGCCCTCTTAATGTCATTGTAAAAAAAGATACTACGTATCTAAGTATTTACGAGTCAATATCCCTGCCACCCTGTATATTATGTGAGCAAGTTTGTCTGTCTGTTTGTTTGTACCTGGCAAAAAGGTAGACAATGACCTGGGTTAGGTAATATCATACTTTTTATCCCGGTAGTATGGTTCCGTGGATAATTCACAACCTTCACGCGGGCGAAGCCATGTGTAAAAGCCAATGGTATAATAAATGGTATTCACATAAAAATACCTGCAGCTTTTTATGAAAACTGTTATGTTATATCGCTTTTCAGTACCGTGGGGACTAGTTGCCTTCGATAAATTCAACAGGTTGCTGTATCAACATCTTTGTTGAAGCTAGTGAAAATAAAGCTTTTGCTGCGTTAGATAGACTGGATGGAACACCAAAATGTTGTATTTATTTAATCTTCTTCTTCGTGTCGCTGGCCCGACTGTATTTTTAACCGACGAAAAAAAAAAGGAGCAGGTTCTCAAGTCGACACGTAACAATTTTTTTTTTTTTTGTATTACCACGCATAACTTCTTACATAGTTGTCCGATTTATAAGATTCTTGTTTTATTCAGGAGGATACACCTCGTAATTAGTACCTTGTAAAATTTATTAAGTTTGCTTAAGTAGTTTTTGAGTTAGCATCAAGAACACGAATTTTTTTTCTTACTTTTTATGTAGATGATGTTCTCATTTCTTTTGTAGGTAGTGGTATTCGAATTTGTGTGGGCTAGTACCACAACTAAAAAGTTAAAAATGATCTTAACTACTAAAACTAAAACTATTATAAATGCGAAAGTGAGTTTGTTTGTAACGCGTTCACGCTAACACGGCTAAAAGGATTTGGATGAAATTTGACGCATGGGTAGACCATGATCTGGAAAAGGACATAGGCTACTTTTTATCGACATACCACGCGAGCGAAGCCGTGGGCGGAAGCTAGTTTATATTAATATTAGTGTCAGATCGCTTGATGATTTTTATTGGTGATCAGTGATCACAGTAAGAATTCGTGCAAAATTATGAATACTGCCCCCCTTACACGTTGTTAGTTTTCACTAAAATTCTTAGGAATTACTATTTTATCGCTTGCTGTAGTGGCAGTGACTACAGAAGCATAGGTACTAGATACTGCATTTTATTAAAACTATTAACCAAACCTGCATAAAAGAAGTATTAAAAAGCACTCCTATACTTTAATTTCCCGCACGGGATCAAAAACAGTTTGGCTGACAGTTATGCGGAGTTTGAGTGGCCCCTCGGCTTTGCAGAATGAAGCCAAAACTGCGCAGTGTTCCCGAATGTGAGTTTATGAGCGGTATATTGCTTTATTTGATCAATATTTTTCCTAGTAAGTGGAGGCTACACCGATAAGTGCCTAGGACTCTGTTTCTCTTCAAGGGATGTAAAGGAAATATGACGGTTAAACCATTTTAGACCTCATGCGTAGTTATAATCGGTAGTAAAGAGGAGCTCGTGGCTAAGTAATAACAACTGCACGGGTCGATCCATCACGTTAATCTACACTTACCGGGGTTGGTCCGTGGATGGGTGACCATCCTTACATATCGAGAAACCTCCGTGCCTCTGAAAGCACGTTAAGCCGTTAGTCCCGGCTGTCATTCGTGGATCTTTGACAGTCGTTACGGGTCGTCAGAAGCCCAAAAGTTTGACAATCAGTCTTACCAAAGGGTATCGTATTACCCAGTCACTGGGTTGTGGAGGTCAGCTAAGCAGTCACTCCTTAGGGCACGCTACCATAGCGGCGGTAAGACCCGTCGTGAGGGAGTGGCTGGAGAGACGGCATGGCACCCTTACTTTCCGGTTGACACAGGTGCTATCCGGACATGGGTGCTTCGGAAAGTACCTGTGCCGCATAGGCCGGGAACCAACACCCTGTTGTCACCACTGCAGCTGCCTCGACGACACGGCGCAGCACACTCTTGAGGAATGCTCTGCTTGGGCAGTGCAGCGTCGTGACCTCGTCGCGGCGGTTGGTGCTGCGGACTCTCTCTCGCTTCCGGGCATGGTCCAGTCCATGGTCGGAGGTGAGAGCGCGTGGGACGCCGTCGCCTCCTTTTGCGAGGAAGTGATGGTCGCGAAGGAGGCGGCGGAAAGGGAGAGGGAGGATACAACTTCCCTTCCAATCCGTAGCAGACGCACCGGATGGCGGAGGGCGCGAAATGATCTCCAGCCGCCTTAAGGTGAGGCCTGCAGGCAAGAGACTGGGGGAGTTTGTTGCCTGAACAGTGAAAGGCCCGAGACGGCGGCGCGCCGTGTTCCGCGCGCGCCTCTCTGGAAGGATTGCGGCCGTATAAGGCCGCTGAGGGTGACGGGGTCCGCATGAATTCATGCGGGCCGTCACCTAGCCGGGGGAGCGTGACGAAATGCGCAAGCACTCCAGCACCCCGGCTAAAGGTAGCAGCAGAACACTGTGTGGTTTTAGTCAGTAAAAGTCTGACAGACCCCTCCTCCTGCTCCAGGGTGGAGGACATCCATGAGGATTTCCACACGATATAAAAAAAAAGGCAGTCACTCCTTCTAAAATACTGGTATTCAGCTGCATCCGGTTAGACTGAAAGCCGACCCCAACACAGTGGGGAAAAGGATAGGCAGATTGACGTAGTTATAATCGGTAGCAAAGGGTTACCTGCTAACTGGGTTGTGGAGGTAAGATAGGCATATATATTTTGCTCCATGTAAAATACTGGTAGGTATTCAGCTGCATTCTGTTAGACTGGAAGCCAAGCCGACCCTAATGTAGTTGGAGAAAGGCTCGGCAAATGATGATGCGTTATAATCGGTAAAAACAGTTTAAGAATAAGAAGAAACAAGTTCAATTCCAGTTTTCTTGCACTAACTTGGTCTGAAATAAACTAGTCATAAATCAACGTTTATAATTATACTCCATTTGCAATAATATTACACATTTAAACAAACCTTTCTTACAGTCCGTTCAACCGATTTTGACTTCTATTTCCTTGGTGGCATGATAAATGGTAGCTGCAGTAAACAGTTGGTATCATAACCACTTTCTTGCCTTTAATGCCATCCTTAAGCCTACGGAATAGAAGCCAAAATCGGTTGAACGGACAGTAAAAAAAAACTTTTTTACAAAAAAAAAATACAACCGACTTCCAAGACAACTACAAAGTGAAAAATAACTTTAATTTCGGAAGTCGGTGTCTAGTTAAATGTATTTTCGTTTTTTGCCACCGACTTCCGAAATTAAAGTTATTTTTCACTTTGTAGTTGTCTTGGAAGTCGGTTGTGTTTTTTTTTTGTAAAAAAGTTTTTATTTTTCACTTTTTAGTTGTGGAACCTACCCCACACAAATTCTAATACCACTACCTGCAAAACAAACTAGAACATCATCCATATAAAAGTGGGGAAAAAATACGTATTATTGAAGCTAAGTCAAAAACTACCGAAGCAAAGTTAATCAATTTTATATGGGACCAACTGTGATTTGTATACCCTCTCGAATAAAACAAAAACAATCCAAATCGGTCCAGCCATCTTCGAGTAATCGGGGAACATCGAATTGATAACCTCCTCCTTTTTGAAGTCGGTTAAAAAGGTTTGTTTAAATGTCTAATCTTATTGCAAATGGAGTATAGTCACACATCAGGGTAATTTGACAGGGTAAAGCTACCCACGACAATATTTTCATATTTAAACAACATTATATACGAGTATATTTAAAGCGCAATAAATCGACTATAGCTTAATAGGCTATTATACGCTCCAGTTTACGATCAATAAATCTTCTAAACGGGAAATCGAACGGGCCATTTTATTGTGACACTTTTTCATGTAACGTGCGATTAAACATTTGAATGGAACAGTTTGTGAATGTGCGACATGGGTGGGTACTTACTTTACATGACGGGCCATTCTGGCTTTATTTTAATTTTTTGTAATTGATCTTCTTTTTTTGAAATCCTACTTGTACTATAATTTATTTATTTATTTATTTATTTGGTTCACCAACAATTGTTTACACTGGTATAAGCAAATGAAACAAAAGCAACAAATCATAATAAAGTGTAACAATCACTTATAGGTAAACTGTGCATGCACACAAAACGGTGTCGTAACTGACAAAAAAAAATATAAATAAAAGACTAAATTAAAATAAACAAATTAATTACTATAATACAATATTATAAATGTAAACGTTTGTGTTTTGATGTTTGTTACTCAATCACGCCTAAACGGCTGAACAGATTTGGATGAAAATTGGCACACGGGTAGACCACGATTTGGATAACGACATAGTGTAAGTTTTCATCCCGATAACACGTTTCCGTGGGATAATTTCCGACATTCACGCGAGGTATGCCGCTAGCAAAAGATAGTAGAGCGCTACCACTATATCCATAGTCACTTAAATATTAGGCATAATTCCCGTATTTTTAAGACCGTTTGCATTCTAATCTGTCAAAAACCCTCTAATTTACGTGCATTTTGACAACGTTTTGACACTGACATGAGCTTGCCAGATGAATTTGTACGAGACCATTCACAATTATTTTACCTCTGATCAGCATCATTGTCAAAATCAATGTGATCTTTATTTTCATTACTATAAGGTTGTTGTGAGGTGCCGCCACTGAGAAGTTTATCAAAATTAATGTGATTTTTATCCTCGTTACGATAAGTTTTAGGTTTAAGAACTACTTTATTTCTCATAAGAATTACATATATAATTCACTTACTGAGAAACAATGTCTTAAACTAAGATTGATAATTAGAGCGCACAGATGTACGTATATAAAATAACAAAACAAAATAGCAAAGAAAAAAAAATGTAGGTAAACAGATAACATACAAATCGATCGTAAGTTAACCAAGCACAACATGGATGTATGAATTTGATTTTTACTAGATGTGGCATTGATGGCATAGTTTGTTATTAGCAAGTTTATTATTATAAGACTATTTTATTTTTAGTTTATTGTTATATTTGTATATTTTGGGTACATACATGGTTTATAAAATATTTTGAGTGTTGGTTTTTATTTGTTTTTATTTAATTTAAATTAATGTATATTTTTGATTTAGAGGTTTATAGTTAATCCATATAATGTGTGTATTTTATTTATGTTTGCTGTTGGATTGCTGCTGTCAGAGGTAAAATAACTGTGAATGGTCTGTACGAGAATTGAGCTTCTGTTCATTTTATGATAGTTGCTGTGACAAACCCATAAAACCACGATATTTCATAGCATACCCAAGTTAAAGTGACATCAACAATTTCTAAGCTCTTTATCATCTTTTTTGACCAAGCAAGGAAGCGAGCGAAGCACTCTGCTTCAAGTCGGCACTGCTATTTCTTATGTTATCAAACTTGTGTGTGAGTGTAGGTATAGTACATTTTGATACAAGTGGAGAATTTTTGTTATTACATTCGAAGCGGAATTAATACCCGAGCCGTAGGCGAGGTTGTTTTAGAGCCAAGAACTGCAATAACAAATGTCCACGTGTATCAAACGACGTTTGTCAATACACTTTTGAAGAAATAAAATAAAATAACGAAAAATATTTTTGTCATGAATTATTAGGAAACTATGACTTAAATTTTCTTTTTTTTTCCGCGCTTTGCTTTCGCCAGGTTGAAAGAGAAGCAAAGGTATAAAGCCGATAAACAGCCTAGTATGAAAAATAGAAAATTCAAATATTTTTGTGTTTAGAACACAAATAAATGTTAATTGGTTCATAAACGTTTTTTTTATTGTAGTGATCATGGTTTTTGATGATATTATATTTATAAACATTATTTAAATATTCAAAAAATATCAAAAAATATATTATTAACGCCGTAAAGACGTAAATCTCTTTGCCAAGATTAAAAAAAAAACATTCACCTCCGAATAGACACGGTGTGAATAGAGGCATTAAACCATTTTGGACTAAGTATAGGTATAAGTTATCTGTGGCAATATTTATTCCCGCACACGTGTTGGAAAATGAAAAGTCGCACGCGTGTGAAATATATTGATTGTGAACCTAATCATAGTGCGATATCAACCAGTTTTCGAGGAAGTGTATTGAAAAATAAATGATTTTTATTCTTAAGTCTGGCAAAATTTGCTTTCGTCTGTCAGTTTGTTGCTACTCCTCTACAGGTCATATTTTACAACCGATTTGGACGAAACATGGTATACAGGTTTTACGACTTTATAGATTTATTTGTCGTCGGGGATTTTTGATTGGAAATTTGGAAGATCTGATGAGGATCTTCGGCGTGATGAGCAGAAAAGCTCCTCAAAATGCAGTAAACTTTGAGATTTCTAAAGTAGAATTGGCCCTTTAACTACTTGGTAGGGAGTGATGGAGCCCCTGGGACCACCTTCTCATCACAAAACTAGAGAATTCTGAAAATAATTATCAGAATTCTCTAAAACGAGGCTTTAAAACCAATATTAATGTTAGTTTTACAATAAGATCACTAGATGACGCTACTGTGCACCGCTAGATCGCGCTGTGTTGTAAAAAAAATATATACTCGCTAGGTCTACTGTTCGCAGAACTACTAGTAATAATCGAATAGTCAACTTTCGAATCACATTAAGCCAAAAGTCTAAAAACTATTGAGTGAGCATATCATTCTGATTAGTTTTTACCCAGTAAGTATTTCCTCAGAAACTACCCAAGAGCTTACCTACTACTACGAATGTACCCACGCGTTGGTCGCAAATGCATTTAAGTACCCTCATTTATCATCGTGACAAGCTCTAGTGAATCATTGCTTAGCTCGGATTACTGCAGTGTGCTCTCACCCTATCATTAAGGTACGTGTCTACGAGGCGGCCTTTATCCTGTACGGTGCAGGCAGGCTACTATGACAACACTAATAAAGGCTGCCTGTTTCAATTAGTTCAGACATTTAATGAATTGCAGAAAATAGCAATTCCAAAATGTATATAAGCAAATAATAATAATTATTATTATTATTATTTGTATAAAACTATTTGTCAGATCAATTAACCAGAGCCTATCCGCGGTAGCGAAACATTCTGACTGAGTCTTCTGAATCGTGGCCAAAAGTTTCAGAAGAGTTCATCTATATTATCTTTACGCATCACCACCCTGTACTGTACGCCGTGTACGTCGATTCTGTAAAATTCGAACAACAACTCGCATCTCACATCGCTATTCACTCTCCCTCGTAAAATAAATGCTTTTTATTTGACACTTAAACCGGGTTCGAGTGCGAAGTGAGCATCGAAGTGACCTTACTGAATGCCACTTCTTACGTCATCTCATACTTTATCTTGTCAAAATCTTACGATCAATTTAGTTCAACTCGCTGACACGCTCGCAATGGTAACGCTAGTGTAAATTCGAATTATCAAACGAGTTTTTAGAATGCCAATCAAGAAACGCAGAGCGGATTGAGATTCGAAGTTTAGAATGAGGTCGTAGGAAAATGTATCAAACAAGATTAACAGTTACTAGTGTGCCATCGTGAACAAACCTTAGTATTTCATACATAACTGACGACAGGACCGGCGTTAGTTTCCGGCGTCGTGCCGCATGCCGGGTACAATCCGTCTCGTGGACAAGTGCCCTTACCGCCTTAAGAACCATCTTATGTGTAGTTTAGATCATTGAGATGCTGATTTGATTAGCATGTTTGATACGTGTTTAATTAAGACGAGAAGCTCCTCTCGGGAATTCGATTGGAATTGAGATGATGCTGTAGCAAGCTTTTTGCCAGGTGTTATTTGGGAATCATCAAGGAATGGTATAGGCGTAATGAAAAATCTTAATGCGGGAAAATGTCTATATAGTTCCCAACAAGGTAGTTATAGAGGATTTAAAGCGTATGTGTGACGTCTGTAACATATCTATGACGCCAACGCCCAACGCAGCCTTCACACTTCATGGAATTTGTCGCCGGATAAGCACTGCAGAAGTATTGTATCAACAGATATCTGAATGTGTGGGTGTGTGTTGATCTGTCAATCTATCTGCCTAGCCATTTCCCAACTATGTTGGGGTCGGCTTCCAGTCTAACCGGATGCAGCTGAATACCAGAATTTTAAATGGAGCGACTGCCTATTTGACCTCCACAACCCATTAACTGGGTAATACGATACCCCTTGGTAAGACTGGTTGTCAAACTTTCGGGCTTCTGACGACCCGTAACGACTGTCAAAGATACACGAATGACAGCCGGGACCAACGGCTTAACGTGCTTTCCGAGGCACGGAGGAGTCTCGATATGTAAAGATGGTCACCCATCCACGGACCGACCCCGGCAAGCGTAGCTTAACCTGATGGATTGACCCGTGCGGGTGTTATTAATTACCCACAAGCTCCTGTGTGTTGATCTGTATCAGTATGTAATCGCACTCGGAAGAGTTTGATGACATACTGATACAATAACTATAATAGACTGTTTGAAGCATCGGAATCAATGTTCCGTTTATTATTTTGTTTAAAAACGGACTATCTTAGCACACAACTGGATTGTGTGCTAAGATAGTCCGTCCTACTTGTAAAATTCGTCCGACATCGTTGTTGGCCGATTATGTATTTGTCTTTTTTTTTTGTGGAAGGGAAATCAACAAATGAGTTCTCCCGCTGTGTGTGGTGTGGCTCGGGGACTTCAACGACAAGAATGTGGCTTGGGGTTCCCGGTATACGGACACACGGGGCAGGATGGTGGAGGACTGGACTCTGGAGACAGGCCTGGTCGTCCTAAACCGGGGTTCTGTACCCACGTGTGTGCGGATGCGAAGCGAATCATTGGTGGACATCTCGTTCGCCAGCCCAACCAAATAATAACCTAGCCTTTGGAAGTAGCGCTCGCGGACCTCCACCGCGGCGCCCGCCGCTCGCTTCGCTCGCTTGGCTAGCGCGTGCTTTGTCACAGTTTTAAGGTTGTAACCTATAATTGAATGTTATTTAGGCCGCTAGACTGAAAGGCTAATTTAGCTAGTTGGCTGCAACATATTAAAATAATAACGAGCGAACGTTCTAACGAAGCAAAAGTAGTATGTAAGGATCGTAGCAGGTGATGTTCTATAGTTTCTGCCTACCCCTATCAGGCCAGGCGCACTCCGCATTTTAGGTATGAAGCTACAAGTACGCGGCGGGCTCGACTTGTCGATATACTTCAGTGTGGGCTGCCGCGCACCGGCCGGCCTCGCTCACGCGCCGCGTCGTAAAAAAAGACAACCACCCTAACGAGTCAGAAGGTTTAAGAGCTACGCGATAGAAAGAGAGGCAACTTTTAGGTGAATATAACTGTAGGTAATTAACACTCTGCGACCTGAATTACACTTTATTGTGTCGTAGCAAAAGTCGATATTTATTTAAATGATTTTGTGGAGAGAATCTTCTGTACTTGTCCTATTATTTATTATATGCCCCCATGAAAAAGGCGTGAGATTTTATGTGTGTGCATATATAAAATAATTATATTATGAGAAACCCCAGCAAAACATCCAGTACCTTCCAGCTTATTACGGCAACATCACGAATACCAAATTTTTCTCGCACCACATTGCATAATACATACCGACCTTGCTCCATCTAATATTTTTATCTTCTCTAGGCCTAGCTACATTGTATGGTCGGAACAAATGGCCTCAATTACAGAAGGCTGCACAGAACGGGCCTGACCGTAATTGATACCAGTCATTTACCGTAATGATTGCGAAGCCTCTGAAGGTGTAAATGAAAGACTGAACTAGGCTGGGAATTATGATGTTTAGTGGCTGTATGTTGGAAGGCGGTATTTTTCGTTGTGTATACCACATAAATTATAGAAGCTGTAATTTATCTATATACTAGCTTTTGCCCACGGCTTTGCCCGCGTTAATGTCGGGAAATTAAAAAAAAAAAAAGCATATTATAATAACATTACATTCGAAGTTTTTCAAAGCTTCCTTTCTCCTACTATTACCTATTGCTGTGCCCGACAGGGTCGATAATGATCACATATAAATAAGTTACCATCTAAGTGCACATTGTCGAATGCAAATAAATTATTGAGTATTGAGTAATGTCCCACGGGAGCGTACTACCAGGAAATCCTTCCTTATACCTTGTAATAAAATAATTCAATCATGATTCGAAAGACGCGTGGCGCCATCTATTATCATAAGAACGTTTTTGTACAGTACTTTTTTTTGGGATGAAAGATACCATAAGTCCGTTTCTGTACACCTGACAACGTATAGGCAAAATTTCAGGATGAGCGGTTCAGTGGTTTAGACGTGAAAAGGTAACAAACAAACAAACTTACTTTCGCAATTATAATATTAGTTAGGATTTACTTCTACTTTAATATCTATAATATAGAGAAAATAGAAGTTATCGTGGGTAAATCATAACACCCGCACGGGTCGATCGAAGGTTAAGCTACGCTTGCCGCGGTTGGTTCGTGGATGGGTGACCATCCATTACATATCGAGACCCCTCCGTGCCTCAGAAGGCACGTTAAGCCGTTGGTCCCAGTTTTCATTCGAAGATCTTTGACAATCGTTATGGGAAGTCAGAAGCCCAAATACTGGTATTCGGCTGCATCTGGTTAGACTGGAAGTCAACCCCCATAATACATAGTTGGGAAAAGGCTAGGCAGATTAAAGTAAGAAAAAGATTCTTCAAGAGATTTACTTTTTTTTTCTTCTTTTTTTTATTATTCTTTTTTGATAAAAGTAGAAGTTTCAGTAGGTATAAAAGTTGACTGTAATAATAGCCAAGACTGACATATAATATTATTACATGAATGTAAAACATCTGCATTGATTTTGAATTTATTTTAATTAACTTAGTTATATCAGAAATGCAATCAAGACATCGATCTCCTTGCAACCTTTCAGAAAACGCTTCCGTGAACATCCTCCTTACGAAACACCATCAATCGGTTCAGTGGGTCCCGAGATTAACGAACACACAGCTGTACTAACAAGCTGACGATTTCAGTGTTATTTAGACGATGCAATCCGCCCTAGCTTCACCTCCTTCGCGCCGTTCTTACAAAATATCTAAATCTCTTTATTATATGCAAGTTTAATAGTAATTGTGATATAAAACTTCCGGAATAAATTCTCTAAATGATAGTGAAAACCGCATCAAAATCAGTTGCACAGTTTAGAAGAACAACGTGGTCACACAGACATACACGGAAAGCGACTTTAATTTATAACAAGTATAGATATACTTAGATAAATTATAAATTGAAGTCGTTTTTCGTGTATGTCTGTGTACATATTGTGTATTAGGAAGATATCGGAAAGCAAATTATGAAAGTCAAATAGAGCTGGGCAGGACACCTGGCGCAGTGATGACAGGGTTAGTAAGGCTGTGACAGAGTGGCGGCCAAGGACTGGAAGACGAGATGTCGGTCGTCCGACGGCGAGATGAGGGACGACATTGTTGCCATCGCGGGCAAAACCTAGATGAGGCTCAGGAGTGTGGGGATTGGCACAAGAAAAGAGAGGCCTATGTCCAGCAGTGGGTGAAGTCGGACTGTGGATGATGATGATGATGGTAAGGAAGATACTTAAAAGAGAATTTTCCACGCAACGATTTTATTAGAGAGTGATGCCGTACAAGACAACATTAATTAACATGAGGATTCCCTTCCTGATATATACTTCAACAAGCCGTTTGCCTGATTGAATTTCCTATCGGCGTCGGCCTATTTAACCCTTTTAGGGGATGAATTTTGAAGGAGGAGGCGGAACACTGAGGAAGAGGTAACTTTCGCGCCCTCACGCCCCTAGTCGCCGCAGGAGACGCCCTGGGCGGCGGGAATCTGTAGCCGATTCCCGGCCACCGTAGGCGCGGGCTTGCGGACGGTGAGCAATGCGAGCAATCGGTAGCTCGCCGTCCGGTAAGGACCAGCACTCTAATTGCGTAACACATTATCAATCGGAGTTGATTTAATTTTGAAACAAATTGCTAATCCATTGCTTCATATTTTCGAAAAATTTGTCTGCTCGACAACGTAAATAACGCAATGAATGTTGTTGAACTGTTAAAATGAAACCAACTCCTATTGATAATGTGTTAAGCAATTAGGCTGCAGGCCTGGGTCGACGGCGCGTTGTGTTCCACGCGCGCTTCAAAGAGATGTCAGCAGATATGGCGTCCGATAAGGCCGATGCCACCGGGGTCGCGGGTTGTTCGAAAGAGATACCGTGGCCCTGGCACAGGCAACTGAAGGAGCACGGGTAGGTTTTAGTCAGTAAAAGTCTGACACGCCCTCCCGTCCGCCCAGAGCGGGAGAAGTCATTTGATGATTTCCCATCCACAAAAAAAATGGTTTGAAGTTTCTAAAATACTTCCTTAGTGTTCATTGCAAAATTTCATGTTTCTATACCTAGTTTAGACTGTGCGTTGTCTATCAGTGAGTTAATTTTTGATTTGCTAGCTGCGCCCCGCGGTTTCACCCGCGTAGTCCGGGATAAAAGTAACCTAACATAGGTTACTTTTTATCCCGGAATACTTAATTCCAGATGTCAGCTACCTCCATACTAAACTTTATCAAAATTGGTCTAACCGTTTGAGCGTGAAAAAAAAACAAACATACAAACACACACAAACTTTCGCCCTAATAATATAAGTACCTACCTACCGCCAAACCTACCAACCCAAACAAACCCAACCAACCTATTCGCCAAAGTTGGTACATAGTAATATAATGTTTTCGCTCCCTACTACTCTAGCGCTATCCCTAGATCTAATGTACCGACAGACAAGCCTACCGATTAATTCATCAAGTAACATCCTATTTTCAGCTGTAGGTTTCAGCGGACATTCTCTTGGTGTAACGTGGACATGAAAATAATCATATCCTATACTTCGAGAACTGAAAAAAATTAAAATACAAAAATATACGCTTTAACTTGAGAACCTCCTTTTTTTTCGTCAGTTAAATACCTTAAAACGGCTCATTTGACGGCTTATGACATTAAATAAATCAAATTTGAAATAATTATAAAAGCAAAATGAATACTACGCATATTTATCATACGCTAAAACTCCAAAAAGATTCACCAGATTGATATTCGTAACTTATCTATCATACACGACTATAACGAACTTAAGTAAGATACTGCGAAGCGCAAACGTGGCTGATTTGCAATGCAAATGGCGGCACGTCGCTTGTTGCAACCCGTATGCAAGGCAACAGTAAGTGATTTTAGGACATTTGCAACGTTCGTGTCGGGTTTAGCCTACTTGCAGCCTGGCTTTGACTTCCGCAGTCTTTTAGGTATTTTTAATGTTGAGTGCTGTGTTTTTAGGGTTAATGTTTTTAATGGAGCTAGATTTTGGCTTGGTTAAAAGATGCGATGTTTTTAGGGTAAAAAAAACCCTTATGGTGCGACTCAGTCTTTCTGTCCGTCTGTCACAGCTGGATATCTCAAGAACTACTTATGTTAACAACTTCAAATTTGGAACAATATTAGATGACGTTTGCCCTACTATTTTTCAAATAAAATTTTTTTTTTTTTTTTTTTGTCTTAAAATTCGATGTTTACTAGGGCATGTGGGGTACCATATGAGAGAGCGCTGTTTGCACATTCTCAAAAATATTTCCTTTTTTTTAAAAAAAAAAAACGCGCGTATCTCCGAAGTTTGCATAGAAAAAAATTCTGAAATTATTCTGTAAGATAGAAATTTATGTAAAGATTACAGGAAAAATAAAACGGTGTCTCTAAATAGCACAGTTTTTCAGAAATCAGAACGGAACCCTCGGTGCGCGAGTCCGACTCACTCTTGACCGGTTTTTATGATTTTATAATGAAATCAGTGAAAAATGCTATAAAAAAGATGGTTCTTTGATGATAATGTATCGCTGAAATGTTTACAGACCACGTAGTATTTTATATTATCCGTGCCATGGCCTTGCTAATGCGACATAAAATTGTCACGACAAGTGCTGTTTACTAAAGCAGAAAACTATGTAAGTAACATTAAACTGTCAAATTGTCGCCTGTTGTCTGTCAGTTTTAATAGGCCCCAGGCTCTGCAGCTACAATTGGTAAGTAAATTAAACACAAGATTAAAACTACAATCAGTCAGGGCTTATTTTTAATCTTATATTTTGAATTGTTTTATGTATATTTTTTTTTACTTTGTTCTTACATATAGAAGCAACAAGAATAATGTACCAAGGATGTTGTATTACTTATCTTGATTTAAAAGAATATCCGTGGATTTGAGAACGGGCTTCCCCATAGAGATCTACGTGTTGGAACTGGGTAACTATTAGCTTCAAATTTCTGACTAACTGACCGACTCTTTGACAATTCAAAAGTGCCTGTAATTGGTTTAATTGAAATAAATGCTTTGTGTTTAAATCTCCTAAGTATTTGATATCCATTCAAATGCCAAGAAATACCGACAATCCAAAGTCTCTCCATCCCGTAATCCATTGAAATCAAGTCACCGAGACCAGTCCACCAATTCCGAAAGACAATTACTCGTACATTGGAAGTGCAGACGCAGCGCCCTTATAATTTGACCACACGGTTCTACCAAACGCTCTAATACCGAGAGATCCCACGACAATGGCACTCCAGTGACAGCGACATGGAGTAGTATATTAATGGAGGTCCTGGTTCAGAAATTATTTTAAAAGTTTTAAGACGAAATATGATAGGTAATGGCATTTTCGATAGATACCTTTATGTTTATTCTTCGGTAACTTTTAATGAAGATGATAATTATTGTATCGGTGTTTATTAAAAGGCTCGTGCACAATTAAGTTGTATATAGCAATTTCCTACCTTATGAAAATAACTAGCTTTTGCCAGCGGCTTCGCCCGCGTGTGTGTCGGAAATTATCCCACGGGAACCTTCTACCGGGATGAAAAGTATCCTATGTCTTAATCCAGGTTATAAACTAAACAGGGTATACCAAATCCGTTCAGCCGTTTTTGCGTGATTGAGTAACAAACATCTAAACATACAAACTTTCACATTTATAATATACGAGTATTATTAGTAGGAATAAACAAATGGGCTTCAAAGCAAGATAGTATTGTCCAAATATCGAAAAATTCATGTCCACTATTGCATATCAAAAACTTAGCAAGTAGCAATTAATGTAAAACAAAGTTCCTCTGATACCTACACGTGCGCATTCCATTTCACTCCCTACTCCGTGAATCTAGTTAAATCCGCTGAGCGTCCTACAGATAGTTTGCATTCAGAATAGAACGGACAATCGAATGATAAACAAATGGAATGGATTAGTATATGCGTGTGTTGGGATGTGATAGGACGTCATCGTATCAATATACCTACCTAGGTACGTATGAATGATAGAATGGTAAGACCGTAAGAGGGATGAATGATTTTAGTAGGTCCTGACATATTACTAATGTTACTATTGTATTTATTTATTAAAATCAAAATGAGGTACATGTAAATGTAACTAATTTTGGTTTTAAGGCGAAATGGTAGCGTATCGTAACCGTATGGCCGGCCCGCGTGCAATTTTGTGGCACGCTTTTAATAAATATTTATTTTTAAAATTATATATGCTTCGTTACATTAAAATAAACCTATAATACCCTAATGTCTTTAATGGTGAACGTGTCGATGAAATTTTATTGATAGTGTTCTAATTACAATCGAATAAAACTGTTTTTTCTCATAATAGACGGATAAAAATGCATTTTTTTAGGAAACTGCGATTTCTTTGTATTGAGCTATTGTCAATCGTTTTTTGGCCCTCATAATATTTCTAAAGTAAATCTTAGTTTTTTTTTTTATAATCTTGAAAATAATAAGGCAAAGAAGTTTTTGAGGACACATTGATTATGCGTGCAGCCGAAATACGTCAAAACATTTTCTTTGGGACCCACTTTAAAATTAATAATCTGTATCAAAATTGGAAACTTCTGATTCTGTTTATAAAACTTTTAATTTGTTAGATATATCTAGCCAAACTACAAACAAAATGTTCACAGAATCACGTCTGTGTCATTCCAGCTGTCAAAGGCGATTTTCTTCGAAACTATTGCTCTATAAAGTTTTAGTGAGCGCAATGATAGACAGTTGTGCCCCAGTTATGACTCTGTAGGACTTGCAAGATAGACAGTTGTGCCCCAGTTATGACTCTGTAGGACTTGCAAGATAGACAGTTGTGCCCCAGTTATGACTCTGTAGGACTTGCAAGATAGACAGTTGTGCCCCAGTTATGACTGTAGGACTTGCAAGAAATAATTTAAGATTCAAAGTCTTATTCCGAATTGGTGTTTTCTTCCAGATAAATACAAAAATAGAACAATCAATCAAAATCAATCTGCCTAGCCTTTTCCCAACTATGTTGGGGTCGGCTTCCAGTCTAACCGGATGCAGCTGAATACTATTATTTTACATGGAGCGACTGCCTATCTGACCCCCACAACCCAGTAACTGGGTAATACGATATCCCTTGGTAAGACTGATTGTCAGACTTTCGGGCTTCTGACGACCCGTAACGACTGTCAAAGATACACGAATGACAGCCGGGACCAACGGCTTAACGTGCTTTCCGAGGCACGGAGGAGTCCTCGGTATGTAAAGATGGTCACCCATCCACGGACCAACCCCGGCAAGCGTAGCTTAACCTGATGGATCGACCCGTGCGGCTGTTATTACTTAGCCACGAGCTCCTCTGCAAATACAAAAATAGAACGTTTCTATTAAAATCATCTGCCAAATTAGTTAACCGGATGACTTGTTGGCCTAGTGGTCGCAAGCGCTACTGCTGAGCATGAGATCCTGAGTTCAATACCCAGGTCGGGCAAAGTATTTTTGGGTTTTAATATCTGGAATTTCTCAGTAGCAGTTCGGAATCTAGATTTGTGCCCGGTTGATGGCAATAGGCTCGCCCGTATTACATGGGACTTAAAACATAATTGGCAAAATGTGGGTGTACTATAAATAGGTACACCTCTGCCTAACCCTTTGGAGAACACAGGCGTGAGTTATATTATAAGTTAAGGCGAGTAGAGCCGCCACCTAGCGCCACCATTGAGAAAAAAAATCATAAGTCTGGAGATATAGAACATTTTAAAATTTCCTATGCTCACATTTTTAGTAAGATGATGACCTACAGGTCAGGTGAGGTCAAAAAATCTACCTTTTCTGACTAAAAATGTGAGTATAGCCTTCTAACTGCGAGACGGACCACGATGGTCCGATGTCAAAATAGTTCTGCCTGTGAATCGGACCCCAGTGATCCTATCGGCTCCCGACGTTATGTTGACTGTTTTTGTATTCATAAACTGTATCAAGACTAATCCATTTTAATGTGGTAGCTTATTTTATAACGATTCCAACGATAGTTTAATATACCAAATTTTAAAATGTTTCACATCTCCAGACTTATGTATTAATTTCCCAATGGTGGCGCTAGTTGGCGGCACTACTCGCCTTAACCGGAACTAATCCAAAAGTGCTCAAATAACGATAATTTAATCACAGAAATAACATTGCCTTACTACAGTTCACTCCGACTTGACATTATGCTTGAAACGTGTGACCTTGAACGAAAGCGTTTCAACCGTGACTGCCAGACTTTTAATTATATCGGTCAAGGTCAAACGCTTGCATTTACCAGGGCCGCATAGCGTGATATGAATTGATTGCACCCCATTAAACTGTTCAAAGTAAACTATGTAGGCAAGTGAAGGGTTTAAAAATATCTTTAATAGTTTTGAGGTCACGTCTATTCAGTTATTTATTTAATCTTTAATAAACAATATACACGACTACACACACCCTCACAAAATACACCCTCCCCTCTCATACATCACACCACACCCTATCCCACTCACACAGCCATCCCTCATTTACACACATACTCACACATTCATATTTATAGTTATTAACACACATAAATTAAGGTTTATTTTGTACACGAACCTACAGAAGAGCATTGACTCCTAGATCACACGGCTTCCCTTGGTAGGAGGCAGGGTTTGTCACTATTTGTGCAGCCTTTTCCGAAAATACAATGTACAGTCAGTTATAGCAATTAGCTGACCCACCCTTGCATAAATGGTTGAGATTTTTTAGAATACGAATCAATAGAATTTTATCATTTTATAAAAGAATTATAAAATTTAATTATAGAATTATATAATTTTATAATTCCTTTATATTTTATTTACAAGGTAATTTGACACAGTCATGAGACATAATTATTATTCAGCTTTGTCTCTGGGATGGTAACGCATCGGCGATACCTGTATACAGGGTTATTGGTGGTGACATTTGATTATGAGTCATAAGGGGTCATTTGGTTGCAAATGACCTCTCCTACATCCCCTTAATGGATTGCCGACAGATAAATATATTTATGTTATGTGGCTATGACCACTTGCGTACCATTAGTTGAACACTACTATGAAGCCAGTTTTTAGCCACCAAAACTCAAAGTTGAATTCGTTTTCTATAGTTTCTCAGTAATTATTAGAATAACTCTTTAGCTCTAAGATCTTACCATTTGTAATATGTTACTTAAATGATTTGTTTTCTGAGCGGATCAAAGGTAAAGAGGAAGTCATTGTTTTTGATCAATTGTTTTGGCTGGAGCTAACCAGCTTCTTACGTATGGAGTTCTAAGAAAGAGTTTTTCTGAGATATTTATAAAATGGTTAAATAATAACACGCTTGTACTCTTGGTAGGGGTAAGCAGAGGTGCCTAGTACCTACATACATAGATCTACATTTTGCCCGTTATCTATACAGAGTGTACCAGAAAAGTAGGGTCAAAGGTGTGGTACAGACCATCAAACTGAACAACTTTCTTCATGGGACCAACCTCGAAATTGCGAAAAAAAAAATCAGCCGTCCCATACATCGGGTCGAGGCTGTATTGATTCAATGGAACACTTGATATTTTTTTTGCGATTACGATGTAGGTCAAATGGAGAAAATTGTTTAGTTTGATGATCTGTACCACACCCTTAAATTTGACCACAACTTTATGGTAAATTGAAAAGTTTATTTTTTTTTTTGTTTGTTTGAACCCTCTAATCTCTGGAACTACCAGTTGGATTTAAAAAAAAATCTTTTACATTTGGTAATATCCCAAATAGGGATGACGACTAAAAATTTTGCTTTTGTCCGTTATTGAAAACACACACACGACACGTAACACATGACACGTATTTTTTTATTTTTTTACGTAATCAAAAGATTACGGCGATTCATTGAGTTAAAATATGAGATGACGTCACACCTAGCTAGATTTTATACGTAGAAGCACAGAACAGATAATAAAAGATAGAACAGATAATAATAGTTGGGCCACAGAAGGGATAAACGAAAAGCAGTTGCATGCAGCTGAGATGAGAATGCTAAGAGGGATACACGAATGGATAGAATAAGAAATGAGTACATAAGAGGAAGTCTGAAAGTGGCACCGGTGACTGAAAAGTTGTGCGGAAATCGGCTGTCATGGTATGGGTATGTGATGCGGAGGAGTGAGGAAAATGTCGTGAATTTCTTTTTTTTACCCAGGCATCATCCCTATTCTTGAGGAAGGCTAGGCTACTTAACATCACGCTAGAGCCCTTAGGAGCCGAGCAAAAAGAAATAAAAATGAGAAAGAACGCTGACAAAAACAAATAGGGCAGGCGATGCGATGCGACGGGGTGGGTCAGATACCAGAAATTTCACGAGTGCAGAAGCTAGTGATAGGTACTATAAATAAGTCTAGTCTATTTATACCTTCTACTTATCGCGACGCAGCAATTCAATCCTTTGATGTTATAATTTTAGAACATTACTCGTATCTCGTCCGGGATATGACTAAGGAATTTATTTTTCGGAAGTGATTATAATGGAATGGATTAATTTATGATATAAATAGTGTTAGCATTTTTGGTATAAATAAGGACTACTTGTATTTTTGTAGTATTAATTATCATCATTTATTATATTTACATTATAATTCAATGTTCGTGTTCGCGTGATTTAGAAGGTGTATTGACTACTCTGTGATTACCGGGAATATAGAAAGCCCGCCATCACGGGATTCTGAGGTTGGTACGCCTGATTGAGATGGCGGATGGACTAATCTGGGATTCCCGCCAAAATGGAATCAATGTCTGACGCGAACACGAACATTTGAATCACTCTGCTTTTGGTGTCTGATCGAGAAAGGTGGATTTGAAAAGTGAAGAAGATTGCACTCTCTTTGGTTATCCTGTAACTAAACTGTAAATGTGAATAAACGAGCAATTATTGAAGAACAGCTGTATTCTCATTTCTGACCTTTTAAAAGGTCAGAAGTGGGATCACACCAGAACGTGCAAAGGTTTTGGTGAAAACCTAACGCCCATTTAAAATAAGGTAATTGAATCTTTTTCTTTCCTACAAATTGTAACATGTGTAAATCATATCTGTAGATTGAAATGAGGCAGAACTTATAAAATTGAACCTATCATTTATAAGCTTTCGTTGTATTTAAGGGTGATTACCTAAATAATATGATGATTAGAAAATACATTTATTCGTATGTTAGCCGTTAACACATCACATTAGTTACAGTATAAAGCATGAATAGAATTTAACTATGTATTAAAACGGTTCATAGACGATGGTTTTTTTTTTTTATTATTTGTTGTTACATTTGTATATATAGCAGCAATATTAAAAAGAAAATGGTTTAATAATGCGCATGGCGATATTTTATTTTGTGCTATTAAATACCAATTCATTTCTACCCTATAATGAATCAAGTTAAACCTTTTAAATCAAAATGATTTTTTTTTTCCTGCTCTTTGTGTATTCCTAATAGTTATATGTACCTTTATGTTTGTTTTTGAATTCTATACTATTACATAATACGAATACGGGCTATTAATTAAAGATTAAATATTTATTCGTTTATGGAACGTAAACAACGCAACGCAACAACGTAGCAACGTTCACTTTTTTTTTATTTTTATTATTATAGTTTGTTGTTTCAAGTAACGTTTACTTTTTTTTTTATTTGTTTGGTTTCAGCTACGTAAGAAATATGCCAAGCCAGCGTTCGCGAAAACGCGTAAGAGACTCTGAGTCTAAGAACTCCAGCAGTGAGTCTGAGCCATCCCCAGAAGGTCCACATCGTTGCAGATCACGGCGCAAGCGCTCGATACAGGAAAAGAGCACAAGGCGGCGGCGGCGTCCCCGGACACCTGAATTACCTGAGAACCCGGCAGAACAACTACGTGCTGGGACCAGTAGTCAGCATGGCAATAGTCAACAAAGTGCACCAGCTGCTCCCAATCACACTGCACCACCATTGAAAAGTAACCAATTTACTGTTTTAGACTCTAGTTTTGCGGATGTATTTAGAGAGCTAGTTCAATCTATTCGCACGGACGGCAGTTCAGAACGTTTTCCGAGTATGAACGTTGTGCCTGAATTTGACCCAACAAAGCGAAACCAAAGTATTGATGTTTGGATTACTAAAGTTAATGAATGCGCGAAGATTTATAATTGGACAGAAAGACAAATCGTTCACTACGCGTTACCGAAATTGGTTGGACTAGCTCAAAAGTGGTACCAAGGTTTACCTAGTTTATTATTTACATGGACAGAGTGGCAACAAAAATTGCGTTTAGCATTCCCTTGTGATGACAATTATGGTCGATTGCTGACGGAAATGCTCGCCTGCAAAGCACGTTTTGGGGATAATTTAGAGGAGTATTACTACGAAAAGATGGTTCTAATAAATAGATGTAAAATTGCTGGTAAAGATGCCATTGATTGTTTATTATTTGGTATTGATGACAGATCGGTTAGAACTAGTGCAGAGGCTGTTCAGTTTAATGAGCCAGATAAATTGTTAGTTTATCTTCGCAACGTAAGAACCACTAAAAGAAATAATAAGCTTGACGTGACTCCACAGCCGGGCCCTTCCGACAGCAAACGATCGAAATCTTTTAAAGATAATTCGTATAGGGATAATAAGGATAAGGTAGCAAAGTGTTATAATTGCGGGACAGAAGGTCATCCCTACTATAAATGTAAGCACCCAATTAAAAGATGCGAACAATGCCATAAAGTAGGTCACTTGTTAACAGATTGCCCTACTAAACATGAGTCCCAAAATAATAAGACTGTCTTAAATATTTCAAAGGAACAAGATAATGATGCGAAGTATTTTAAAGTTGCAATAGTTAACGGACAGACTTTGAAGTGTTTCGTTGATTTCGGCAGCCAAATTACAATGCTTAGAGAATCGGATGCGATAATGTTAAATGTAACGTTGTCTTATAGTGATTTACCGATTTTGAGAGGTTTCGGAAATTCTCTAGTTCATTGTATAGGAAAATGCGATGTCGAAATTGATATAGATTTGGTAAAAGCACGCGTAGAAGCATTGATAGTCCCTGATCATTTTTTGAAAGTATCATTGTTGTTAGGTCAAACGTTTACGGAACAAAACCACATCGTAGTTTACAAAACGAAAGACGAATTAATTATTAAAAGCAAAATGATAAATGAGACTACATGCGTAGAACTTTATGTTTATGAGACGGTCACCATAGCAGGCCACAGTGAAGTGGCTGTATACTCCAACCCACTATATGACGGCGAAGTTTTGGTCGAGCCTAGCCTACGGTCTCAGCCTCAAAAAGTGTACGATATTATGCCTTGTATTTTGAAAGTAATTCATGGTAGGGCAACACTTCAGTTGGAAGGTTTAATGGAAGCTGACTTTATTTTAAACAAAGGTACCCTCTTGTCTCGGGCTCTCCCACTAACCCAAATTAATTGTTATACCGTCAATGAAATTGAGCAATGCGTTGGTAGTGACTCTTCGGATAGTATTATTGATGCTAATATGGTATCCGTAAGCGACCAAATCAATCAGAATGACTTACTCCAATTAACTTCTCTTCTGAACGAATTCAGAGACTGTTTTGCTTTTTCCACGAAAGAGTTAGGGTGTATTACTAACACTGAGATGGATATAAAGTTGAGCGATACTACGCCGGTGGTTTACAGACCGTATCGCATGCCTTTTACGGAACGACAAGTTGTACGTGATATGGTACAGGAACTTGAGGACTCTGGCATAGTTAGGCCGTCAACTTCAAGCTATGCATCACCTGTTCTCCTTGTGAAGAAAAAGTCCGGGGAGTACAGATTATGCATTGACTATAGGGCTCTCAATAAGAAAACTATTAAGGAGCACTATCCCATTCCTAGAATTGATGATCAGCTAGACAATTTATCTGGTTATAAATATTATACAACTTTAGATTTTATGTCAGGGTATTACCAGTTATGCATGTCCGAAGCCTCAAAACATTTGACAGCTTTCATAACAGCCGATGGGCATTACGAATTTAACAGAATGCCTTTTGGTCTTGTTAATGCGCCGTCTAATTTTCAAAGGGCAATCAACAATATACTGGGCAATGCAAGATTTAAGGAGGCCTTTGCTTATATGGACGATGTAATAATACCGTCCAAAAGCATAGAGGAAGGCTTCCAAAAACTAAAATCAACTCTAGAATTATTTCGTACTGCTGGTATTACGCTAAAGTTGTCTAAATGTAATTTTTTAAAGGAATCGATCGATTATCTTGGATTTGAAGTATGTGCCGACGGGATTAGACCGGGCAAAGCTAAAATAAACGCTGTCGATGTATTTCCTCGCCCTACTGACCATCACAAAGTTAGACAGTTTTTAGGACTTTGTAGTTTCTTCCGCCGGTTCATACGAGGGTTCTCATCAATAGCTCGACCACTCACTAAACTTTTGAAGAAAGATGCAAAATGGCAGTGGTCGAGCTGTGAGGAGAATGCTTTTATGGCTTTAAAAGGCGAATTAGTCAAACGTCCAATTTTGGCATTCTATAACCCTGCGTCCGAAACTCAACTCCATACGGACGCTTCCAAAATGGGCATTGCTGGTATTTTATTACAAAGAGCTAGTAAGGATGCCCCTTTTAATGCAGTAGCGTATTATAGCAGACAAACCTCACCGGAAGAGTCTCGTTTTACTTCGTACGATTTGGAAACCTTAGCGGTCGCGAGTTCGTTACAACGATTTAGAACTTACCTATTAGGCATACCGTTTACTATCGTTACGGACTGTAATTCTTTAAGGGCCACATTTGAGAAAAGAGATATTTTACCTAGGGTGGCGAGATGGTGGAACATTATGCAAGAGTATGATTTTAAAATAATTTACAAGTCGGGTTCCACTATGTCCCACGTAGATGCTCTTAGTCGAAACCCAGTTGAGCTTGAGTTGGTTGAGGTACGGTGCATTGAAACGAAGTGGATCACGACGGTACAACAGAGCGACCCTGAACTCCAACGTATCATATCTATTTTAAAAGATGATGGTACAAACGATATACTAGAAATTAAAAATAACTTTGTGATCAAAAGAGGATTATTGTATAGAAAAACTGAGGCAGGAGATCGCTGGGTTGTACCAAATAAATAATAAATCAATTTATTGACACACACAGGTTACATATTATACAAACAAGAAAACAAAAGCAGTGAGCATAGTTAGAAGAGTACAAAACTAGAAGAATCCGTGGGCCCCAAACTAGGCACAGCCTGTATCTTGGTGGCCCAATATAGACAGTAAAGGCAGATTGAATAACTGACTGTTCAGCGTGACACAGCGCTACAAGATACAAGAAACAGTTAAATTTGAAATTATAAGTAAACAATAAAAATAATAATAATATTAATCTTGCAGGCAACAAAATGAACATTAAAAAAAAAATCAAATTAAAATCATCAATAAACAAACAATAGTCAAAGGTCATTCAGAAATAAAACAAGAATACCAATCAATAAAATGAATATTCAAAACAAAAGAACCAAAATAAAATTAAAGATTAAACATAAGATCAACATGCGAAATTATAAACATCATCAAACATGATGGCATCAATATGGCATAGTGTGTCTTCGAGAGTGTGCGTGCATGTGAGAGTGTGCATATGTGTGTGGAGGGTGTGTGCATGTGTGTGTGGAGGGTGTGTGCATGTGTGTGAGTGTGTGTTTGTTAGACAGTATAAAACAGGACAGGGGGAGGGAAAGGTCTCGACTATATGAGTGTCGTTTGAGTGCTAGTTACTTCAAGGGACACAAGAGATTTTCTGTCTCATCATAGGTCAGGTCCTGAAGCCATGTCTTTATAATAATCTTGGCTTCGAGAATATTACCAGGGATCTTTAGTGTAGATTTATTGACTGTATTAAAGACTCGAATAGGCAGAAAGAGTGACAATCGTGTAGCTAAAACCGTTCTTACTCTTGGGATTGGTAGTCTATCAGCTCCTATCCTACCTCTTTGGATGTATGTGAATTGATTCCCTGACTCAGCAATCAGTTTAAGAAGGGACTTCTGTATATAAAGCTGTCGGACACGCAAGACGCCTGCTTCCTTGTACAGTTTGTCTGTTGGATAACGGCGCGGTTTTCCAAGGAAAACTTTAAGAACAGCCCGTTGAGCAAGTTCGAGTTCAAGCAAATAGGACTTGGCCGCGCTACCCCAGACGCCTACACAGTACTGCAGCAGCGATTGACAAAGTGCTAGATAAACTCTTCTGCAGATGTCCTTCGGGGCACTGGCACGTAGGGATTTAAATATATAAATGAACTTACGGATTTTTTAGAGAGTGACGAGATATGTTCCTTAAAAGACAAGTTTTGGTCAATTATGACACCTAAATATTTGGTTGACTTGACTCTGCCTATATAATTACAGCAGCAATTTGTTGCATGACAGTGGATGTTATGAATTTTGATATGATCGATCTCCGGACAGCAGGAACGACTGACGTAAAACGTTATAAAATTAGTTTTTTCGACGTTTAAGGTTAAGAGATTTCTATCGAGCCAGTCAGATATAGTACGCATGCCATTTTCTGCGGCGTCTGTGGCGTCCTCCCATGTGTCACCGTAAAATATGATTGCTGTGTCATCTGCGTAACAGATCATATCTGACCGTGGGATAGTTAGCCTCAATATGTCATCCATGTACATGGTGAACAATGTCGGCCCAAGGACACTTCCCTGTGGCACCCCAAACGTTACTGGAAGGCTATCACTGACACTGTCCGCGATCACAACATACTGCTGTCTATCCATTAAATAGCTTCTAAACCAGTCCCAAGCGATGCCTCTTACGCCAAGGCGATCTAGCTTTTTTAATAGTATTTGAATGGAAACTGTGTCAAATGCCTTGGCTAGGTCAAGAAAGACACCAATTGCCCGTTTCCCCCCATCAATCTTTGAAGAGACAATGTCAGTTAAAAGCCCTACGGCTTGCTCTGTGGACTTCCCGCGTCTAAAGCCGTATTGGCGTCCGGACAATAGTCTGTGTTTTTCGAGAAAGCTGATGACACGGTTGTTAACGAGCTTCTCTAAGATCTTCGACAGTACACAAAGCAAAGAAATAGGCCTGTAGTTGTCAGGACAGTCTTTTTCGCCCTTCTTGTGAATCGGCGTTACAGCGGCGACCCTCCAGAAGTCAGGAAATTTACCCACTGACATGCTCAAGTTACAGATATGCGTTAGGGGATTCAGTATAAACGGTTTGATGTACTTGAGGAGGAGTGGACGGATCCCGTCAGATCCAGGTGCGCTGTCGTCTTTCATATCGGTAATGAGACTGTCAACTTCACATTCGTCTGTTGGGTGAAAGAACAGAGAGTCCCTGGATCGGTTTGCAAGAGCGGCATCCTTGCAGAGTTCGCTCTCTGTGGTCTGGAGTTTGTTTAAGATGTTGAGAGCCAAACGCTTACCTACCGATACGAAATGACTGTTGCAGATGTTAATGGATGAGATGCCATTTCCTGCAGACTTTAAGAGTTCCTGATTGTCGTTGATTTTTTTTGGGAATTCACAAATGTCTTTAATGACTCGCCAGAGCTTTTTCGGTTGGCTACTGTGATTCTCTAACTCTAGCCAAAGGGGGTTAGATGGCAGGTATTAAAGGCCCACCATGATGATATTGGTCACTACTGTTTCGATAAGACATACGATAAAATCAAGAGCAATTTCTGGTTCGCCAAAATGAGACGGTTTATTAAAAAGTATGTCCAATCCTGTCTGCAATGTGCTCATGCAAAAATACCAGCCGGTAAGAAGGCGGGTGAACTTCATCCGATTCCTAAAGTTGATCGTCCCTTTCATACTCTGCATATAGACCATTTGGGTCCCTTTGTGCGAAGCAAAAAGAAGAACGCATATTTGCTTTTAATTGTTGATGCGTTCACAAAATACATCATATTAGCCCCGGTCAAGAATACAAAATCAGTAAACTCCATATCTGTTTTGAAAAATTATTTTCACACTTTTGGCGTTCCCACACGAATAATTTCGGACAGAGGTAGTTCATTTACGTCCAAGCGTTTTGAAGAGTATTTAAGTATGTTAGGTATTAAGCACGTTCTGAATGCGGTAGCGACACCACGTGCTAATGGGCAAGTGGAACGATACAATCGCACCGTCCTATCTGCCCTAACCGCAGCAAATTATAATAAACCAGAACATTTATGGGATGAATGTGTATCCGAAATACAATGGGGCTTAAATAACACCCTAAATAAAGGTATCGGAAAGACACCGTCTCAAGCATTATTCGGTATCGATTTGGTTGGCACACCTAATTCATTATTAAATCTAAACGTAATTGATGATTCTGAGGAAGTAGGAAATGACGTAGAAAGAATAAGAGATGAAATATCACGACATGTCGAAAAGAATCAATTAGAACAGAAGAAACGGTTTGATAAAGGTAGGAAGAAAGTTGCTTTTAAAATCGGTGATTTAGTTAGGATAGAAAGAGAAATTCCGTCGACCGGAAAAAGTAGGAAATTAGTCCCTAAGCTTCGTGGTCCTTATCGCGTTGTAGAGGTATTGGATAACGATAGATATAAAATAGAGGATACCCCACTTTCCCGTAAGGGTAACAGAAACTTCTCTGGTGTCTTTTCTGTTGACAAAATTCACCCGTGGTTAGCCTTTAGTAGAAATAATGAGAGTGATAGTGATTCAGTCTCGGAAAATGACGAGGATTTGTGAGGTGCTCTTTTAATTGGGTGATGATAGGGAAAACTAATGACGTTAGTAAATAGTACGAAAATGATTATATTATCATACATATTTGTATTTTATATAAAATTAAAAATAAAGTTTGTGCATTAATTAAAATACAAATTGATTAATTACTTAAGTTTAGAGTAGACATTGTGAATTTCATACAATAATAATTTAATATGTGGGGCAAGCTGTAGACATGCAGGGGCTACAGTGAGTCATTTAGTTGTTGTTATGGATATGAAGAGGCCGTAATAACTTATAAGTATTAATTTACTGGATGCGTTGTGTGTGAAGTATCGTACACATGTTAATTATGCTTTATATTTTGGTATTGTCACTGGTGTGCTGTGGACATGAAGGGGCCACAGCGTGTCAAAGTATCGTACACATGTAAATTATGCTTTATATTTTGGTATTGTCACTGGTGTGCCACAGCGTGTCAAAGTATCGTACACATGTTAATTATGCTTTATATTTTGGTATTGTCACTGGTGTGCTGTGGACATGAAGGGGCCACAGCATGCTTGAACTGCTGTGGATATGTAGAGGCCACATTAGTTCCTTTAATGATGGTGGTGCAAGTGTAATTAAGTGAGAATGATGTCCGAATTAATTTGTAATAATAACATTACAAATAAAATTATAAAAAATGTTTTCATGTAAATCAAATACATTCAATGTTTGTTTCCGTTTAGTACCAATAGTGATGAAGGCCTATAATTGTTCTAGAAAAAGTTTCTTAATTTTTAAAGGTTATTAATTACTTTAGAGTGCGGTGCTTTGGTTGTAAGAATTATATTTAGTATAATTCTTGCAACCAAAGTACTGCATAATATTCAATAATCTTTAGGAAACATTACTGTTTTAATCCATACCTATGTGCCTTTAGACATTTTAAATAACTACATTTTGTTCATTAAAATCATTCTTTCCACGGGACGTGTAAGTGTCAGGAAAGGCCGACTGTTAGCATTTTTGGTATAAATAAGGACTACTTGTATTTTTGTAGTATTAATTATCATCATTTACATACATACATTACATTATAATTCAATGTTCGTGTTCGCGTGATTTAGAAGGTGTATTGACTACTCTGTGATTACCGGGAATATAGAAAGCCCGCCATCACGGGATTCTGAGGTTGGTACGCCTGATTGAGATGGCGGATGGACTAATCTGGGATTCCCGCCAAAATGGAATCAATGTCTGACGCGAACACGAACATTTGAATCACTCTGCTTTTGGTGTCTGATCGAGAAAGGTGGATTTGAAAAGTGAAGAAGATTGCACTCTCTTTGGTTATCCTGTAACTAAACTGTAAATGTGAATAAACGAGCAATTATTGAAGAACAGCTGTATTCTCATTTCTGACCTTTTAAAAATAGTATTGAAAAATGTTTACCCAGTAACTAAGTTGTGGAGGTCAGATAGGCAGTCGCTCCATGTAAAATACTGGTATTCAGCTGCATCCGGTGACCTAGACTGGAAGCCGAACCGTTGGGAAAAGGCTAGGCAGATCATGATGAATATTGAAAAATCGTTAATAATTTTTCAAAGGTATTTGTAGAGTTCAATGAAGGTTAGCTGGATGTTAGTAGTGGGATTTTCCTGTAAAAGAAAAAAAAAACAAGACATTTTTTATCACTCCAGGCTAAAACCAGAACCATTTATGGACACACCCGAAATGTATTTCCCATCAATCACAACTACACTACTCACTGGTGTAGCTGTAGGTACCAATCACACAAAAATCTACATTCATAGGAACCTACATTCACTCCGTAGTACGAACAAGAATAGTACGTACAGTGGGCTGCATCAACTGGGTACCCCAGTTGTATTAAAATTTGAATACAACTGGGGTACCCAATTGATGCAGCCCACTGTACGTAAATAATGTAGGTACTCGCATGTACATACAACATCATCAGCCTCCGTCCTTATCCGAATATATAATATTTGAGGTCGACGCAGCATGTTTCCTTTTTCCTCATATCCATAAATCAATCAGCCGTCATCACAGCCGTCACCCCGTATCTAACTATATCATCTGTCATAGTGTCTACACGAAATATGACACTTCAAGCTTTAGAAAGAGAATGTCACACAGGTGGGAGTGACAGAGACGATGCTATACAAAGTTGAACTTTTTCTGAAACTTGATCTGATATATTTAGTAAACGTATTAAAAAGAGACTGACATATTATAAGTATGAGTGCCAGAGCGAACGCTTCTATAAAGTAGTTTTGGAACAAAGTTCCTTATCGCGCGTTGTGAAAGGGGGCTAGACGGAAAAAATTCTCACGAAAACTTGTAACGACGCTTTTTGCTATAGTAAGCTATTGTAAGCTGTGCGACGTGCGCATGTTTCTCTGTCTGTCTCTCTCTCTCTCTCTTAAAGAAAGATTAAGTTTATATTACATTATATTTGTTACAAAAAAATATTATAACTTAAAAAAAAAAATATTACAATTCCTTCACTAATTAATCGAAAGGAACTTCGTTTCATCCGGGTGTCCCTTTTTTTTAAAACTCGTTCTGTCATAATTATGTGTACTTACGAGCTTTATAATGTCATGATATTGTCACAAATCCATGAATTTGTGACGGACAGCAAGCTCTTAAAAAGCCAAACTATTTCAATAACTCAGTGTGCCTTATTTACGAGGTTTAGAAAAAGACTCTCATAGAGTGAAAGAGTTGACCGATGCTCTTTAAGGTGAATCCGCAGGAGTAGCCCACGAAATTCCGATTTGTTTGCACTTTTTTCAATTTTCAGGTCAGTGTCAGGTCTTGATCAAAATATGATTCGCAAAAAAAACTGTTTTACAAAAAAAAAAAAAACAACTGACTTCCAAAAAAATACTAGAAAGTGAAAAATAACTTTAATTTCGGAAGTCGGTGTCTTTGGATCTGTATTTTAGCTTTTTGTCACCGACTTCCGAAATTAAAGTTATTTTTCACTTTGTAGTATTTTTTTGGAAGTTGGTTGTTTTTTTTTTTTGTAAAAAAGTATCACTTTTTAGTGGTTCAGTCTGTAATTCATCTAAGTTACAATAGCCTAATGTCAACTGCTCATCACCTTTACAAAATATTGCTTTTCCCGATACAAGGACGTTAATTGTTGAGGAGTTCTCCCAGTAAGGAACCAGGAGAACTGGAACTGATGGTGAAGTCACCATCAGCCCCATTTCAACATATGTATTGTGATGAGCATAAATTGCTTAGCAATAATCGAATCGCAACCCGTGAAATACGTATTATTGAGTAGTTCCGATGGCCATCTCTGGTCTTCCTCATCAGTTCCATTTTACTAAATTGTGCTTTCCGGGAGCAAATGCACGAGTTACTATAAAAAACACCCAAATCGCTATAGGTGTGCCTATAAAATTTTAAGGTTCCCCTCGATTTCTCTGGGATGCCATCATCAGATCCTGGTTTCCTTATTATGGTACCACCCTTGGGATATCTCCTTTCTAACAAAAAAAGAATCATAAAAATCGGTTTATAAACGACGAAGTTATCCGCGAACACACATAAACGAAATATACCTATACATACGGTCGAATTGAGTAACCTCCTTTTTTTGAACTCGGTTAAAAATAACAAATACATCTTTGTAAATCGTATTTTGATCAATTACAACCTGACCTGCAAATTATTGCAAAAAGCGCAAGAAAATTTGAATTTCGCGAGCCCCCACCACCATTGAACTTAAAGTAGAACTTTTCCTATAACTTAATGTGCCTTATTTACGACCGCGTACATTAAAAAAAAAACATTAAAATAGTAAATGTGCTGCATGAGATGTACGTTGGTACGGCTGCCAGTCTATCTAATGTATTATTCAATCGTAAAGCGACGATGTTTTTAAACACATTGATGAATGACGTCATGTAGTATGCCGGTGACGTATTATTTTTAATAGCATTATTGATTGTAATTCTCTAGTCTAAATAAATAACGTCCCATCAAAATAGATGGACAAATTTTCACAGGGTGTTCACCCATGAATATGTACAACTTTTATTATTGGACTAACTCCGAAATAGCGAAATTGCGGTAAACATGACGCAAAGGACAACAAAATAAAATAAACAAAGTAAAAAGCAAGTTTTGGGGAAAATATGCGTCACATCTACGCAAAACGGCTACCGCTCAGCATAATGCCGCGACCCCATGCGAAACGGAGCCCCAGCGCTGGTTTTCAGCGATAGCCGGCGTTGATGCGATGACGATGTATTAGCTGTTCATTATTTATCTACACTAAACTCGTCAAGATGTAGGGAACAGCAGTTTTTTTTTGCGATTTCAGGTTTGGTCCCATAGTAAAAGTTGTTCATATTCGTGGGTAGAACACCCTGAGAAAATTTGACCATCTATTTTAATGGGACCGTGTATATGGTTATTACGAGTGAAGGAGCCTAGCCTTTTCCAAACTATTTTGGGGTTGGCTTCCAGTCTAACCAAATGCAGCTGAATACCAATATTTTACACGGAGAGACTGCCTATCAGACCTCCACAATCCCAAGATACTGGATAACAGTACTCAGTCGTACTTACGTGACAGGAAGCAGATAACAAGAATAGCAAAGTTGAACCATGTGACAAATAGTATGGATAACTTCGACTCCGAACCAAGAATTAACCATTGCGGTGTCCCTCAGGGAAGTATTGTGGGGCCGTTACTGTTCATTCTCTATATAAACGACTTACCAAAATCAATAAAACATCAGTGTGTTCTGTTTGCTGATGATACCACAATTATTATTACATGTAAAGATCAACAAGACTATGACAATGAAATTAATCAAACATTGAATGATATTATAAAATGGTTAGATATTAACAAACTAAAATTAAATATTGCTAAAACTAACGTACTCCACTTTAAAACATGGAAAAGTAAACCTGTCCATCTTCATGTCGCACATAATAATATTAGCGTAAAGCAGGTACATAACACAAGGTTTCTAGGGGTAACACTTGATGAGCACTTAACATGGAAGAACCATATCGAGATACTCTGTAAGAAAATCAACCAATTTGTTTTTGCGCTAAGAAAGGTCAAAAATGTAACGTCGCGAGAAACCTCCATAATGGTGTACCATGCCTATGTCTGTTCAGTAATTCGCTACGGCATAGTTGTGTGGGGAAACTCCTCAGAAATAGACCGAATTTTCATTGCTCAAAAAAAATGTATCCGCGCAATTTTTAATATGAAATGGTCTGATTCGTGTAGGCCTATTTTCAAGTCACATAACCTTTTGACTGTACCCTGCATATTTATCTTTGAAGTTGCCAAGTTTCTGAGATCCAATCTTGCATTATTTGAACGAAGGGATAATACAAATAAGAGGAAAGCTGCACATTTAGATTTCGATATACCTGTTCCTAAGTTGCAACTCTTCAGAAAGAGTTGTATCTACATGGCTCCCCTAATTTATAATGCTTTGCCGAAGCCAATTACCCAACTACCCTTCAAAAAATTTTGTTCGGCACTACGGAAGTGGTTGTTGCAAGAATCTTTTTACTCAATTCACGAATTTTTTGTAAAATGTCCCTGTAAATTTTATTCACTTGATCTGGCATTAAAATACAGGCATAAATAATAATTTAAGTGATAATATGTTAATGTTTTTGTTTTATTTAATAAAATGGTAAAAATGGAATATGATGGTATATTAAAATAATTGAAATAACAGTATTATTTTTTTAACTTAAAGTAAATAATGTAAATTGAAAATTAATGTAATTATTGTAATTGTTTAGATATAATTGTAATTGTAAATTGTTTTTGCATACCGTTATAACGGTGAGACATGCAGCACTAAGAAATGTTAAGAACACCTTTGTGAACATACCATGTTTCTGGCAAATAAATATTCTATTCTATTCTATAACACGATACACATTGGTGAGACTATTTGTCAGACTTTCGGGCTTCTGACTACTCTTAAAGACTGCCAAAGAACTACGAACGACAGCCGGGACCAATGGATTAACGTGCTTTCCGAGGCACGGTCTCGATATCTATTGGATGATCACCCAGCCACGGACCGACCTCGGCAAGTTATTATTAAGCGACGAACCAGCTTTAACGAGTAACTTAAGTGAAGTCCTGTTAATGTTATCAATATATGCCAATCGTTAAGAGACATCTGGATTATTATTATTTACTAGCTTTTGCCCGCGGCTTCGCTTGCGTTTTAGATCTCTTGGGAACAGTACTTTTTTCTAGATATGGTACTGTATGTCCTTTTTTACACCCCTGAAAACGTGTATCCATAATTTCATGATGATCGGTTAGGTAAAGTTAAAACGTGAAAGCGCAACAAACAAAGAAACAAATAAACAAAAATTAGCTGGGATTTCTTTTGTTTTTTAATAATATAACAAGTGTATTCATTAAAAAATATATATTTTTAAAGCAAGCTTTTCTTTCTGGATTTTATCAAGGAGTCCTTGTCAAGATGAATCAAACGAGCTCAAACTTCCTATAGCCACCTTCCAGCTTCATCATCAAATCAGCTCCATGTCATAATAATATTGCATTGTCAACCAATTTCCATATGTATGTAAAATTACATTCTCCACATACCTTTACCTTTATAAGACCCTTGTACGATCACAATTAGAATATGCTGTCCCTATCTGGAACCCGTTTTACCAGAAATACATAGACGAGATTGAAAAAGTCCAGCGGAAGTTTCTACGAGCCATGCATTACAGATGCCACAAAACGTATTTGTCGTACTCACAATTACTAGATAAGTATAGGCAGGTCAACCTAGAATCTAGACGTAAGTATCTAGAGGCTTCTGTACTGTATGGTATTGTTCGTGGGGATTTTGATTGTATCGATCTCACGAGCAAACTATGTATAGTGGTTCCACGCACTGTTAATATACGTAGTGTCCGTGCAGGTACCTTATTTGCTGTTAATACCTGTCGAACTAATTCTGGTTTGCGCTGTCCTATCCGTCGAATGGTTGAATCTTATAATTGTAATTTTGTTAGTATTGATATTTTTGTATGCTCAAAATCCAAATTTAAATGCAATGTTATGGAAATTATTATAACCCAATAATGATAATAGGAATGTAAGATACTCTTAAACTTTACTATTTATATATTTGTTTTTGTTTTGTTTTGTGTTAGTTGCCAAGAAATCAATTATAATTTCTACTTTGCATGATATAATTAATTTATTATTAATGTGATGTAATTATTTATTAGTTTTATTGCCTATCTAGTGGCACTCATTATCATATTTTCTTATGTTAATATGCGGATAATGTAGTGGGCTGCAATATTGTTAATATTTTGTATTATCTTTTCTCTGTTTCAACACATATTGTAGTTGTTTATTGTCCCTGAATAAAATAAAATAAAATAAAATAAAATAAAATAAATTTCAGCTCAATCGGAAACCGGGAAATGGGTCAAATTTAACTTGCAAGATTCGATTACGGACAGACACCGAGACAGGTGAAACTTAATAAAAGCTTGTCACTTGTAATAAATGATAGCCCACCGCCCGATTTCGGGACCAAATTCCAAACTACCGGTGGTCAGGGTTCCGGAGGGAGGAACCTCCTAACAATACGAGCCGTGTTCAGAAATATCGGCTGCCTAATGAAAGCCTCCTCATATTATATATGTTCGTCGAGGCTCTTGGCTATTATGTTGTCACGAAAATTAGTATATGTCGAAGATAGGATACTTGATTTGCTTATGTCTCTCGAGTTTCACTCGGTTCCCATTATTTATTTGTTACTAGCTTTGCCCGTGCGTTTGCTCGCGTTACTTTGATTTTGACAATAAATTCGGGTTGTACTCTGCTTGTAACAATATAATTCAATCATGATTCGAAAGACACGTGTGGCGCTATCTAATATCATACGAACGATATTGTTCTTTTCCTCGGGAACAGTACTTTTTTCGGGATAAAAGGTACTCTATGTCCGTTTCTGTACACCTGACAACGTTTATGAAAAAAATCAGGATGATCGGTTCGGTGGTATAAGCGTAAAAAGGTAACAAACAAATAAAGAAACTTACTTTCGACTTTATAAAATAAAATAAAGTTAGGATTAGACATCTTTGACCCACTTTTTAGTTTTTATTTGTATAGGATACTGCCACTTGAGGGCGGGCAGTGAGGCTATTTTTGATGCACCCCTCATATCCAATGAAAATGACAAAATTATTCGATTTACTTGTATGTGTGACCCGTCGCGGACATTACGGACTATAATCACTGATTGATTGACTACCAGATGACCTATTTTTACACTGGAAGTGTGACGTAACTCTGAGTAATGCCAGCTATCCCACGCAAAGCGTAGGAGGCGGTAACCCTTAGCCTTATAGTAAAAGCGTGGACAATGATGCATCGTTATAGAAATGAAAATGTTATGAATGAAAGTTTTATTAGTGGCCTGAATTGAAATAATCGATGGAAATTAATGCCATTGGGTCAATGGTTGACTGTGGATATCGATAACGTATTAAAAGCACGGGCCTGTGCATAATTTTTGTTTTTTATGTCGACATAAAAAACAAAATGACCCAGTGATGTCGTGATGAAGTGGTTAAGGCCTCGCCTCTCCTGCACGAGGTTGTGGGTTCAAATCTGGGCGAGTACCAATGTGACTTTTTCAATTCATATTTCGGAGTTTATCTTGGACATTACTGACATCGGTGAAATAAAATATCGTGAGGAAATCTGGACTTATAGTTAAATATAAGTCGCAAACCAAATAAGGTGATCAATGCTCGTGCCTTCTCGGTTTGAAAAGAAGCCTTTGGCCTGCAGTGGGACATTAAAAGGCTGGTATTATTTTATATAGGTTTGACGTTTCATTTTAAAGAATTTGTTTTGTTTATAAAAAATAATTTGTTTTGTGTTGTTTAAAGAAGAATTGTTTTTTTTTTTTTTTTTGTTTGCTTAAGACGATTTAATAAAGATTTACACACGACGCATACCGGAGTTATAACGCTTTATCTCCGGTAAACGTCGTGAACTGTAGTATTTATATAGTGTACGTGTGTAGTAGTCGTAGCTTTCTAAAGAATAAATAAAAAATCATTTTGATTTTCAACTACAGGGCCTCTCCTCACACAGGGAAAAGAACTTGTTCTCCGAGGGGTGGTGATTTTGGACCACAAGTAATACGCTTTTGCACAGCTCGTAAGGGGTGTACGTGATGTTAAAAAAACTATAGCCTTCCTTAAGAATTGGGCTATCAAACGCAAAAAGATTTTTTCAAATCCGACTGGTAGTTCCAGAGATTAGCACGTTCAAACATACAAACAAAAAAAAAACCGGCCAAATGCATGTCGGACCACGCAAAATGAAGGGTTCCGTAGTTGAAAAGAATTTATCCTAAAAACAAACTTAACAATGCAATCCCAAAAAAAAATTTTTTATGTGATAAAATTACAAATTGACAATTTTCGGACGTTTTCTTTTACTCGTGCTGTGAGACCTTGCTTCTAGCCAAATTTCATAATTCTAGGTTATTTGATTTAATTGAGAGTATCAATATGTCACATAAATGGCCGTATTTTTTTATTGCGTTGACTAGAAGCTTGATCTTTTTTGAACTCCAAAGGACAATAGATTTACGTATTTGATAATAATTTCAACTTGATACCTCCACGCGTTCCTGAGAAAAAGGGTCTTGACAGACTGACATACTTGACAATATTTTTTTATGTGATAGAATTGCAAATTAATTATTTTCAGACTTTTTCCTCTTTACTTGTGCTGTGAAACCTTGCTTCTAGCGAAATTTCATTATTCTAGGCCAACGGGAAGTACCACCATAAAGGTTTTGATTTACTTGCGAGTATCAAAATATGTCGCATAAATGGGCATATTTTTTTATTGCGTTGCTTAGAAGCTGGATTTTTTTAAAACTCCAAGGCAATATAGACCTAAGTATTTGATATTAATTTAAACTTGATACGTCCACGCGTTCTTAAGAAAAAGGGTCTTGACAGACAGACTGACAGACAGACGGACAACGAAGTTTTTCCCTTTTGAGGTAGGGCACCCTAAAAATAAACTCTTCAGCATTATTATTAATCTAAGATTTTACATGTAGGTAGGTACAGTAAGAAGCCAGTCACCTCAGTGCTATAATGGACATTATTGCACCTTGTTGATCTAAGTATGACCATGAATTTTCCGATAAGCGGATCAGCAGTTCACATCTAAAAATAGAACCGCAAAGTGCTAGCCTACACATTGAACTTTCAGAATTTCAAGCGACCACTACAAACGAACCCATATTATCACTTCACTCCCCTACCCACTTAAACTGGTATGTTTTCAGAGCACGAAAATGTGAAAGTGAATAAAAAGTAAGTTTAAAAACTAAAACCCGACTATTGAAAAATCACGCTCTAAAAATTATGAAACAAGATAATATTCTCATCTGAAATTAGAACAAAAGATAGACACATTAAAAATCCCGAGTCACACGTAATCTGTTCGATTTATGCCCTAACATGACATGTGATTTTTAGTTCGTCTGACATTTTCTAATGTCAGATGAGAATATGTTCTAGTTTCATACATTTTAGAGCGTGATTTTTCGGTACTTACTTTTTATTTCAATTATTTTGGGGTTATAATTTTGTGATAAAATATTTGAAGAGCCACTTTACATTTTTAAAGAAATGTACTATAATTATGTATTTTGGGTAGGTTTGGAGAGAAGATAAGTTTGGCTCACATCTGAGGCGTGATTTTGAAATTATTCCCAATTATCAGGTGCATGCAAGCAAAGTTTCGAGCAAAAGATTACAATATATATTCGAAATGTGCTAATTAAGCCCTTTTATATGACACCCAACACGGCATCATTAAAAAAAATGTTTTTTTTTACTTTATGTCCCCTAGAAGATATTCAAATTAATGTCATGTCACTAGCGAACGATCAAGTCACTTCCAACGATATCTCATTTGACAAATTATGACAAGTATTTAAGAAGTTAAGAGGGAACAGATGAACTTACATACATACCGGTCAAAAGCATAACCCTCCTTTTTGGTTTTTTATATTTGGGTAAAAAATCTTATAATTATAATTCTGTCTCGTATAGCTCCATCTCATTTTTGCGTTGGATTGTTTGATACTTCTCTATACGGACCCAGGTGTCCTGTTAATCACGTTCCCATTCCTAACAAACATTAAAAAAAAAATACAACTGAATTGAGAACCTTCTCCTTTTTCTGAAGTCAGTTAAAAATCGTTGAAGACGGTGGTACGCAACGCTTTACAGCTGTATCACATCGGAAAATAATAAAGAACCTTTTTTTTTGAGAGAAAATTTTTAAAATTTACGATTGCTTCTATAGGTCGTTTTATAAATGATGTTTGTTACTGTCGCTTTTTATTTGTTTTATTATTGAGACCTATCAATTTCGTATATAAACGATTTATGTTGGTTGGATTTGAAATCGAGTTTATCCTGAAAAAACTTTTTTACAAAAAAATACAACCGACTTCCAAAAACAACACTACAAAGTGAAAAATAACTTTAATTTCGGAAGTCGGTGTCTAGTTAAATGTGTTTTCGTTTTTTGCTACCGAGTTGTGTACCTACCCCACACAAATTCTAATACCACTATCTGCAAAACAAACTAGAACATCATCTATATAAAAGTGGGGAAAAAATACGTATTATTGAAGCGAACTCAAAAACTACCGAAGCAAAGTTAATCAATTTTATATGGGAACAACTGTGATGTATACCCTCACGAATAAAACAAAAAAAAAATCCAAATCGGTCCAGCCATCTTCGAGTAATCGGGGGAAAAAAAAAGGTTCCGACGAATTGAGAACCTCCTCCTTTTTGAAGTCGGTTAAAAACAACAGGTAATGTACGATAGAATTTTTTATGCTAAAATCTTTATCAACATTTATATAGGAATCATATTTTTTTGATGAAAGGTTTTTCAAGCCTGTAGCACACCTCTGACGCGAAATCAGAAACCGCAGTAGTTTATTTCAACTGACTCGCATGTTTTTTCCGCTACTCGAGTCAACATCACATCAACAAACATCAGCAAAATATCATGCGGTTTTGCATGAGATATGCTTAGGCCCAAAGGATTGCAAAAATCGTGCAATACCGTTCAGACCATTACTAAAATCGATTTTGTTGTGTGATATACGCCCAGGCATTTTCTTTGCCCAAACAAACCATATCGTAAGTTCATAAATCTATAAAAACAAGCGTACCAGCTGCGATTACTACGCACCTGACCTTTCTGAAGGACAACCACAAGGTAGATAAATAATTACTACAAGAATTCAATAAATACCTAATTTCAGTATCAAGTACCTCTTCATACGTTTACATGAAGAGGAAATTTGACGCCTTACTCGTTGAAGCTAGGATATTAGATACTACTTAGTTACTTCAAGTACTAGTTAAGGACTGACTTCGTATGAAGTAGGAGAGTTGAAACTAACTCTTTTGAAGTTATAAGTGCAAAATCTTCCTTTATGTTACTACTCGTAGTCGGTAACGATCTTGATACGCGTTGGGTTACGGGGTATAAAACCTTTTGGTAACAAGTAGACTGTTGGGATAAGAGGCGAAAAGTTTTTTGTGGTAGTGTATCGGGCGGGTGTCAATTGTTTTTAAGTGTCTCACAATTTTTTGAAGTGAAAACTTCTTTAGGCGCGATGAGCGATTTTTGGTGGGGGAAATCTTACGGATTTGCGTCATCGCGACAACTCGACATCGCAACATGCTATGCATAGTTATACGCTTAAGTTTTCACTTCGTTCGGCACAGTCGGCTATCCGACTGCCATTTTTTGAAGTGAAAACTTCTTTAGGCGCGATTAGCGATTTTTGGTGGGAGAAATCTTACGGATTCACGTCACCACGACACCTCGACATCGCGACATGTTATGCATAGATAGACGTTTAAGTGTTCACTTCGTTCGGCACAGTCAGCAGTCCCCACAACTGCCATTTTTTGAAGTGAAAACTTCTATAGGCGCGATGAGCGATTTTAAGTCAAGACTAATTTAAAACGATTTTTTATAGGGGTAAATCTTATGGGTTCGCGTCACCGTGACACAGCGACACCGCGAGTGATAAGCATAGTTATAAAACTATATGCTAAATTGCTCAACGCGCCTACGTAATTAATTACGTACGCGTTGATTAATTTTTCGTAGGGGGAAATCTTACGGGTGCGCGTCACCGACACTACGACACCGCGCATACTATGCATATTTTTTTAATTCATCTTCCTGACTAAAATGTAAAAAAGTAGCTTGTCATCACTTTAATTGTATTTTGTGAGGTAACTAGTTGAAAATAGTTTACATTTTCAGCTTGTCATATCTAGCTGTTTGGCGCTTATGAAGTGCGCTTACTCGCTGCACAGTACCTCACCCCACACCCCCGCTGACACGTGAATTGGTTACTGCACAAGTGCGCAGTAACTTGCCTCATGTCCCGAGCCGCAATAAAGTTTGTATCGTCATAATAATAGTGTTCGGACAAAATATTAAATCTGCACTTTAACAAACGCGAAAATGTTTCCCTCTTCCTTTTGTTTGTTTGTCTCTTTATTTGGTTATCACTAATTTTAGATCAAACTACTAAAAAACAATTCCAAAGAAAAGTGTCTCTCATCCGTTTTCAAAGTATTAAAAATAATTGAGTATGACGATTGACGATTGACGATTCTATCTCTTTACAATGAAGATTGACATTTTACAAAGATGGCGGACGCGCGGGAAATACTTGCGCACAGATAACATATTTAATCTACAAGTCTAGACTATAATAGATCTGCATACTTTGTCACGTATTAATTTGATTGAAACTTTATTTATACTAGTCACAAAAGTATAATTAAATAAACTGGATTTATTCGCAGAATTTCCATTGTTTTGTGTCGCGTTAATTTCATAACCTCTAGATCAGCGGTCAGTGACCTAACACGATAAACTCTCACATCGTAAATGTAATGTAGTAAATAAATCGTTAAAAATATTAAATGTATGTTTTGATTGAAACTAGTTAAACATTTGTTTATGTTTTCCGAGTGTAGTAAAAGTGTATATTTGTGTTTTGTATTGAGATAATGTTGGACGTGGACCAAAACGCAATGATGCTATACCACACTTGGCAAATGAAGTCATGAACGCAGTAAGTAATACTCTTGCTAGCGTAGGGTCGCGTGATTATTAGTGATTTGAGTTGAATGGATCTACTATACCTAACGTCAAATAAATCTGAATTAAAGGTCATTGACACGCATACATTTATTCAAATACGTAATTCTGAAAAGATAAATAATGACATAAACTTGTCCCGAAACGACCTATAACGTGATCCTTGACTTTTTCTAGTAATAAAAAAAAACCGGCCAAGTGCGTGTCGGACCACGCACAATGAAGGGTTCCGTAGTTGGGATGAATTTATCTTAAGAACAAACTTAATATTGTTGTTGAAAAACATGTTCTCCCATACATTCCAACTGTAAATGTAAGTTTGTACTCACAATATTGATAGATTTACCATGTTATTTTAAGACCACAGACTTCTTATATGTTTTCCTGTAATCTACGGGGGTAATGATCTATTTTCTGTATTTTTTTTTTTCAAAATTTTAGGCTCAGTAGTTTTGGAGATAAGGGTGGGAATGGTCAATTTTCGTCTATTTTCTTAAATAACTTTTAAACAATTTATTTTAAAATTATAAAAAATATATATTTCATACCCTCATAGTAAGCCCTTTCATTTGATATGCCACATGGTGTAGTTTGCAAAACTTTTTTAAATTTTCTTATTTGCCCCCCAAAAGTGACCTCTATATTCAAATTTAATATAATTACTTTACCCGTCCGTGTTTGGGTCACAGAAATTCATATGTGTACCCAATTTCAACTTAATGGGTCGGAGATTCGGAGCAAATTGACTGTGACAGACGGAAAGACAGACAGACAGACAGACAGACACACAGACGGACAGACAGACAGACACACGAGTGATCCTATAAGGGTTCCGTTTTATCCTTTTGAGGTACGAAACCCTAAAAACGATTCGTAATGTATTGCCGGGGTACCTACGCAGAGAAATTAAGGAAAGAGCAATGAACTTTATTTCAGATTTAAGTGGCGGCAACCATAGTGGTGCAGTTGTTATAATATATTATTAAGACAACAACTGCCTAGCCTTTTCTAACTATGATAAAATTAATAAAGACATATACATATACACTGAACAACTTCATAAAGGTATGAAAATGCTAGTAGAATGGTTAAAATCACGCACGTATTCAGACATCGAATTACTGTTACAATAAGTGGAAATTAGTTATACTTGCACCGTCACACCTACACTTACATGCTCCCTCATCACACATCCACATCACTCACACACCTCTCACACTCCACACACCTCACACACAACACGCACCACACACACTTGACACACCTCACACACCCCACACACATCACACACTTCGCACAACTAACACAACCATATCAATGTAAGAAAAAAAATAAATTAAATTATTTTTGTAATTTGTAAGTTGTAAAAACAGCCAAAGCTATGGAAGAGCGGAGTCTCCTAACACAGGCGTTATTATGCTTAAAAGGAGGCTCCAATCATAAACTAATATGTAAACTATGTAGTTGGTACAGTAATAAATATTTTATTTATATTTTATTTATTTTTTATTTTTATTTTATGATGGGATCTGCTTCCAGGCATACCAAATGCAGCTGAATACCACAATTTTACATGGAGCGACTGCCTATCTGATCTCCACAACTCAGTTTCTGGGTACCTAATACGATACCCCTTGATAAGTCTGGTTGTCAGACTTTCGGGCTTTTGATGGACCGTAACGATTATCAAAGATCCACGAATGCCGGGACCAACTGCTTAACGTGCTTTCCAAGGCTCGGAGGGGTATGTTAAGATGGTCACCCAACACGGGCCAACCCCGGCAAGCGTAGCTTAACCTGATCGATCGACCCGAGCGGCTGTTATTACTTAGCCACAAGCCCTTTATATTATTATCCCAATTTATTTGGGGTCGGCTCTACATGTTTTTTCATCCATACTTCACTATTAGTCGTCATCTCAGTAGTCACTAAGTATAGTCACCCCCTCCCTAGCCATATCATCTTTTACAGTCCATCCATCGTTTCTTTGGTCTTCCCCTACTCGTATAGCCATCCAAATTCATACTCAATGACATTTTCCTTATTCCTCCGCATCACATGCATAAAAACCGATCTCCACACAACTTTTTATTCACCGGTGCCATTTTCAAACTCTTCCTTTTATAATATAAACAGATAATATAGCCGTTTAACATCAGGTCAGCCTTTTGTTAAATCCGCCTCTTGTAATTATAAAAATGCCGCGAAAGTGAAAAGTTTATTGTATGGGGACCGACTTTAAATAAAATAAATTTTATTATTTTAATGAAAAATACACATCATCTTCCTGCCCTTATCCCATATTACTTGGCGTCGGCGCAACACGTTTTCTTCTTCCATTCTCCCCTGTCAACCGTCACGCTATCAGTCACTCCCTTCTCTTTCATATCATTCCTCACACAATCCATCCATCTTTTCTTTGGCCTTCCTCTGCTTCTCCATCCATCAACATGTATATTCATCACTCTTTTAGTCACATGCCTTTCGTCTCACCTCATCACATGCCCACACCAAGAAAAACGATTTCCTTTAATGAAAAGTACACAATCTGTGAAAATTTTAACTGTCTACCTATTACGGTTCATGAGATACAGCCCTGTGACAAACAGACGGACGGACGAACGGACAGCGAAGGAGGCTTGGTAAAAAAAAAGAGGAAATGTTGTTTATTCTTCACAAACAAGAGGCACATATAACAAAAAAAAACACCTGAAAGACATTCTAGAGAAAGCGCCAACAAAGTTGAGCAAGGGCTCGACTGAGAAGTAACTACGAAATCATCTACTTTATTTAGTTTAATTAAATCGTAATAGCCCAAACAAATTCACTTATATAAAGTGCACAAGTTTTAATGTGCGGAGTTCGCAACTCTTCATTCTGCGCAGAACTTTTGATGACAACTATAAACAGTTTTCATGCATTTTTAAAATCTATTTAAGTAGGTTGAAATTGCTCACTAAAACTAGCGATTTTCTTGGAAAAAAAAATGGCTTTTGAACTCAGTACTGTAGGTATCTAAACATTATGAACAAATTGTGATGGTTTGCAACACTGATATTGAAAACGTCAAGTTTAAAAGTACAATGTCAAGAAGCTGACAGTGGCAATTTATTCTGTGACAGTGGTTACTGTCACTTTATCAAAAATGGTGGGAGAAATTAACAGTAAGCATGTGGTTTCTGTCTATCTATCTATCTTCTATATACGGTAACTGGTAATTAGTGACCGATACTTAAACACATAATTTGTGCTCATAATAACAAACAATTTTTACTATGGGACCAAACCTGAAATCGCCAAAAACAATCAGCATTTTGACGAGTTATGCGAACATGAATGGGACGAATAATGACTTACATTACTTCCATTACCTTAAACTGAATGGATTTAGAATGAACGTGTTTACACGAACTGTTGCCGAACGTTGGCGAATCCAGGAGTTGATTATTGGGACGGGTAGTGCTTTGGTTTCACTCTTAGAAAAATGTAAAAAAAAGTGCAAGAGATTTTGAATTCGCCAAAACGTCGCCGCGTATGTAACTGGTAACACACAATTTTTACATGCAAATTCAGTCAAAATCTACATAATTATTATACTAAAAGACAAGAAAATATCCGTTTCCGTGGATTACAAAAAAAGTTTAAAAGACTCCTCTCTCAATATTGGATAAAGAGTAGGTACTCCTTTAACTACTGTATCGAGGAATAAAACATTTATTTTATTTATTCATCATATACCTTTGATACGGGTTCCATAAAATTTTATGGCACGTTGCCGGCATTAGATACGCGTAAACGAACTGATTGTGTGCTCATCAGAGAGGGACGTCCTCATTAAAGGGAAGGCTCTGACACGTAGATATATTTTATTATGGAAAGAAAAAAGTAGCCTACCTATTTCCTGTTCCGGATTCCAAGCTTAAAATTCAGCCAAATATATAACTGGATTTCATAGAACAATCGTGAAGAAATACGAACTGGCAGTTCAAATTATGTTCTCTGTCGACTCAAGAATAGATCTCACTAATAAATAATAATAATAATAGAAGAATAGAAAGTCACTTTTGATGGCTATCTGTGTGACTGCTTAGTTCTTCTAAACCCATTTGAAATAAGTTTAGACATATAAACAAACCTTTTGTACATTCCGTTCAATCGATTGACTTCTGTTGCGTTTGTGGCATGACAAATGGCAGCTGCAGCAAACAGTTGTAATTATAACCACGTTTTTGCTTTTAATGCCATCCATATATCTACGAAATAGAAGTCAAAATCGGTTGAACGGACTGTAAAAAGTTGTTTAAATGTCTAATCTTACTTCAATCATTCTTCTACCCTTAACCCAATCTATTTGGGGTCGGCGCAACATGTAATTTTTTTCCATACTTCTCTATTAGTCGTCATCTCGGTAGTCACTCCCTTTCTAGCCATGTCATCTTTCACACAATCCATCCATCGTTTCTTTGGTCTTCCCCTACTCTTATAGCCATCGACCCCCCTCTTATAGCCATTCCCCGACTCTTATAGCCATCGATCCCCTACTCTTATAGCAATCTTATTTGAAATAAAGTATAGACGAAATTAAATAATTAAAGAACTTCGTTCCAAAAATGACCATAGATTCGAGTGGTGTCTTTTATCAGCTTATGCTTTAATAATTTCGAGGTTGAATCTATCTCTTATCAATAACTTCAAATATACTATATGAAGTCAGTACCTACGTATAAACACTAAAATTACTACCTCAGCTTTTATTTCGCTCGCACGATTCTGCTCGCGGACTGTGTGATTGCTTTTTACGGTGAAAATAATGGTAATTTGAAAAAAAAAACATAAGTCCTGATTTATAGGTAGTTTAGTTAGTATGCAAAGTTTCATGATCTAATTTGAAGTATTTTTGAATACCAGCGGTTTATTGTTCGATTTGGAGATAACTTTGGATTTTTTTTCGATCGAGGAAATTTTATGGAATCGGGTTTTCGTCAAACATAGTACAAGACTTACTTAACATTAATCCTCAACTTTACCATATATTTATTTCAAAATTAATGCTGCAGTATTTTCGACATAACGGAGGATCATGCTAAGCCATTTGAGGTAGAGCCTCTTAATTGATTCAATACTCATCGATGGACCAAAAACCCAGCTCAATGAATGGCATTTTGCATTGAATGCCTTTCAAGTCTCTTTTGAGGTTCATTTAGGAGCAAACATTACCTCCCAGGTATTAATAGATCGAAGGTTCCTGAATATAAACGTGCCAGCAGCAATTAGCTTAATGAAATCAACGCCAGGTCGCTCTGAAAGAATAGGTCAATTACTTATTATAGTATGTTCTTTTTATGATGAATTTTATGACAATTTATAGGCTGCCTATCATTTTATGGATATATGTATACTAATCCATTCTAATAATATATATGTAACAAGCAAATGCTCCTACAAACATGCGCGACACGCGACGCGAATTACAGTGCATTTGGGTCGTATGCGGTTCGCGTCGCGTATCGTGCCTGTTTGAAGAAGCCTTAACTCGGCCTATCCGTTACCTTTTTATTCCTTAACGGCTGCCTTAAATTCAGCACATACGTAGACCATGACCACGAGTTAGGACATAGAATATTTTCCGAAGAGAAGCCGCGGGCAAAAGCTAGTGACACCTAAAGGAACAAGTTTGCGCATAGAGTATGTTAAAGTGAGATCGGTATAAATTAAATTCTTACAAATCTACATATATCAATCTGCCTAGCCATTTCCCAACTATGTTGGGGTTGGCTTCCAGTCTAACCGGATGCAGCTGAATACCATTATTTTACATGGAGCGACTGCCTATCTGACCTCCACAACCCAGTAACTGGGTAATACGATACCCCTTGGTAAGACTGGTTGTCAGACTTTCGGGCTTCTGACGACTCGTAACGACTGTCAAAGATCCACGAATGACAGCCGGGACCAACGGCTTAACGTGCTTTCCGAGGCACGGAGGAGTCTCGGTATGTAAAGATGGTCACCCATCCACTTTTTTTTTTTTTTTTTTTTTTTGACGCTGAGAAATGCTTTATGCATCCCCGCTCGTGGGGGACGAGACAGGGTATGTGGGACTCCCTGTCGGAATGACAGTATACCCACTAAAACTCAGCAGTGTTCCCACATCGCCGTGATGGGAGGGCCATGGGAAACCGGCTCAGCCTTTACGTCCACAACCCTCCCGGCGCATGCCCGCCTAGCTGGCGGGCCCCGCATGCCCCCCGGGATGGGGGGCTACGGGAATGACCGGGAACACCTGGCCATTCCCGTCCGATACTGGTGGGGGCCTGTGCAATACAGGCAAGGATGCCCCCACACCCGTTGCCTGCTGGCCCCCACCTGGGAGGAGTCGTCTGCTCCGACCCCTCCTCCGCCTTCGGAGCGGCGCCGCGTGAGGGTCGTCCTCCCGCGCGCGCTCCGCCGCCATTTCGGCCGCAGAGGATAGGGAGAGCGGCCGACGTCATACCGACACTCCTCTTCCCCTGCGGCCCCACCGCGTCCGCCATCAAACGGTGGCGGCCCCGTCAAGGCCGCGGAAGGTAGGGAGAGCGGCGCACCGCAATACCGGCACTCCTCTCCCGCCGCGGCCTCCAATCCTCAGCCGCGATGCCTCCCATAAGACACCGCGGCCCGCCTCAGTTGCGGTGTCGCCCATACGGCCACCGCAACCTACCCGCTGGCCGCTACGTCGTCGGCTTATCGGCAAAAGCCCTGACGAGCGGCCCCCGCATGGGTTCCTCTTCGCTTCACCGTGGGTGACCAAGCCACGGCTACTGAGCCCCCCCGCCTCGACAATGCGGGAACCCTCCGGGGGGGTGGTCACCCATCCACTGACCAACCCCGGCAAGCGTAGCTTAACCTGATGGATCGACCCGTGCGGCTGTTATTACTTAGCCACGAGCTCCTCTCTTACAAATCTATATATATAACTAAAAAGAGAAGTCCTGACTGACTGACTCATCAACGCCCAGCCCAAATCCTTGAAACTAGAAAGCTGAACTTTGCACAGAGGTTCCCTTTATAATGTAGACAAGGAATAATGAAGTAATTCCCGGTAGTACGTTCCCGTGGGATATTTTCCGACATCTTCGCGGGTGAATCCGCGGGCAAAGACTAGTAATGAATAATCAAATAACCAATTATTTTCGATTTCGGTTCTGGTCAAACTGAAGCGAATGCTGCGCGCGATGCGTGACGAAATTTGCTAGAGCCGATCGTGTCAACTATTTTATATTGAGGTGTCCAAACTGGCTCGTTGGGCTATTGGACGCAAGCGCTACTGCTGACCATGAGGTCCTAGATTCGATTCTCAGCTCGGGATATTGGTTTTTTCCATCTGGAATTCCTCAGTAGTAGCCCAGAGTCTGGATTTGTGCCCGGTTGATGGCAATAGGCTCACCCCCTATTACATGGGACTTAACTGGTGAAAATATGGATGTACTATAGGTACACCTCTGTCCAACCCTTTGGGGACTACAGGCGTAATGTTATGTGACCAAACTGGCGCGAATAGTCGCGTGACTTCCTAATCATGAGAACGATCGACGCGCGCACCATCACGGCATCCGCCGCAATGTGGCCAGAGCTATGCCACAGCTTTAAAATTGAGCAGTTACTACAGTAGTTTCATTACACGCATAACACTTTGTCACAACACCAATCAAGCAATCACAAGCAATTACGACTGCTCAGCGTTCTTAAGTCACTGCAGGGATCCAGCAGAATATCAGCGTCAGGTGTAATTGCCTGACACATGCTGAGCTGAACTCGTGGGACGTACACCGCACTATGTAATATTTGTTATTTGAAGTACATAATTATCTCAGTGCCACTATGTCCACATTTTATGTATGTTTTTCTTTCTTTTTTAGTTTGTTGGCACCATGTTTTTAAATTTTTATACATGACGTAAATAGTGACGGACCAAACATGAAATCGCGAAAAAAAAAAATCTGCTGCTCCCTACATTTTTACGAGTAAGTATTGCCAACATGAATGTAGGGTACAGCTGATTTTCTTTTCGTGATTTCAGGTTTGGTCCTATAATAAAAGTTGTTTGTCATCATGAGTACAATCATGTGTTTAAGTATCGGCCACTAATTACCAGTCACCCTATTATCTACTTTTGTGTGTTGTGCTGTGTCTTTTCAAATGTGCACCGAATAAATGTTTTATCAATCTATCTATCTACATACATAATATCATAACCACAATATGAATAGAGCTTCTTGAAAATGTGCTCGTCTGAGAAAATTATGTACGTAATACCGCTATTCTTGTTTCTGCCGCTAAATAACATTGCAGTGTTATAATTTGCGGTTGTTTTATTGAGTACCTGCCAGTGAAACTGCGGGCACATAAAACTTTTCCACTTTATCTCTTTGACAGCAAAAAGAAAAACCTCTTTTAGTTTACTTGGTACGAATGAATTTGCATCAACAGTGGAGCGGGTGAGATTGGGTGGGATTTACGTCATGACCTGTCATTCACTCGTCCTATCGCTTATTATGCCTGTGGCGGCATCTACAACGCCACATACGAACTATGCATCAAAAAGATCTGACGTCACACAAATCCTGCATCGCGCAAGCAAAGTTAACCGCGCGACTGGAATATGTACAGTGGGCTGCATCAATTGGGGACCCCAGTTGTCATCCTGACATCATCCGTTGGGTAGTAGTCCACCAGACACAACACCCGTCTGGTCGGAGGATCCTCACTTTTGTATGGAGGATGACTACTGAACTTTACACCCTGTTCCTCATACTCCTATACTAGTGACCCCGCATATGAACGTCAGTGCTCATTTCTTCTGCACCTACTTCAGCATGACGTCATCATCATCACTTCTTCAAGTTTGCAAGCGGTGAGTCGCACAGCCAGCCAGCACCCACAGCTTCAAAGAGTATCCTGACCACCAGCATGTAATGAACGCACATTCCTGGTAATCACGTTTCGTCAAGACGTTTCGGTTGTCAAGTTTTAATTAGGTAAACATTCTTTTCACTAATCCGTGACATAAACATGAAAGTAATTAACTAAATGAAACCACACATTAGCAAAGCCTAGCCGTAATAATATACAGGCTGTAAGGGTAAACACCGTTGTCACTAAAACCATAGGTAGTTGGCCTAAATATAAAAATATTTATCCGAATTTAAAAAACAATAAACGTCATTTTCATTCAAAAATTTCAAAAAGTTTCTGTCTGACACCGTCCTTAAATTCATGGATAACTGCGCCCGAGTCACGTGATCACTGCAAAGGTCACCGCCCTTGCCGGTCGCCACCCGTCCTATTTTTTTTCCTACATTCCGATAGTAACAATACGTACACGCAACCTGCGATGTAACTTTCCCTTCATACTTCCCTGGCTTAGGACAGGCAAAAATACCTACCTTATGTGTTGCGTGACCAGTCCAAATGTAAGTTAGATTCAACAACAAAGAAAATGAAAAATAAACAAACACTAGGTAGGTATTTTTGGCGTATTTAAAAAGTTAATCACAGTTATGTACAGTTTAATTAAAAATTACTTGCTAAATTTACACTTGATTGAATAGGTATCTACACTTATTATTTACACTTACATTAATCGTAAAAGTTGTTCGAAATGCGATCCATTTACGGCCACGCATGCCTCCGCACGTTTTCTTAAATTGTTTCTCACTCTAGGAAGCACAAGAGTGTCATTTTTAAGGTCTCTGAATGCACTACGAATTCGCCTTTTGAGTTCCGATCTAGTGTGGAACTCAGTAGCATACACCCGGCGCTTCGCTTCCCCCCAAAGATAAAAGTCCAGAGGTGAAAGGTCTGGCGAGCGCGCGGGCCACGCGACTGGTCCTCCACGGCCAATCCATCGCCCAGGAAACTCCTCATCCAGCATAGCCCTGACTTGCAGCTGAAAATGCTTAACACACACGCGCGACATGAGCGGGAGGCGCGGCGCGGCGACGCGGGCGCCGGGCGGCGCGGGCGTTGCGCTCGCGCTGTGAGTCTAAGAGTTACGTGCACTCGATAGCGAGACAGCTGACAGACTGAGGTGAGGTGAGCGAGGAGGGAGGGGTCGCGCGCCGCTGGCGGCGTCGCGCACGTGGCTTGTTGGGTATTCCCCGCGCTACAATCTGTGGCCTTGCGCATAGGGTGATAAACTTTCGGGGAAATATGGAGATTTTTCTTTAAAAAAAAATGTTGTTATTTTTCATTGAATTTACGTTCTATAAGTGAAACCAAACCACTGGTTTCAAGGACAACGGTGTTTACACTAACACCCTGTAAACTAAGCTGTCTTTTCACACCTTTTTAATTATTTAGTGACGTGAACTTTAAGTGGCTAGTAATTAATTTCGGTGCCCTAGCTATGGGTCGTTGATTATGAATTCTATGTGTTGAATAATGGACTACTGATGACCGCTTCTTTTGGGATTTTCGGCCTATTTTAAGGGGATACATCGATAATTTTGAGTTTTAAAAATTCCTGTAAAACCAAACGTATATGGTTAAATAATTTGGATTTTCCATATATGTGTTATTTGACTATACTGTCCATATTGCTGTATTAAAACCAAAACACGATTACTTGTTTCTTCGACAGAAAAAAATCCAAAGTAAGCACCGTCTATTTTCTGTTTTATATGATTATATGTAAACAATTCCTTATTGTGCAGTAAAATTTGCTTTAAATTAAAAGTATTTATATTTTAGGAACTACTGAGCTAAAAATTGATTTATGTATAGCATTTTGTCATAAATCTACATTTAAACGAAGCGTGTTCAAATTCCGGTGCGCTTGAGAGTCGTCAATCTCACGCGTCGAATTTCACTTACTCACCGAGCTAAACGACGCTTCAATATATTCTCTTAAGCGGTGGTTTACTCCTATTCCCCGCTATCGCCCGGTATTTAGATTAGCCAACCCCAACACTGTAGCTGCTTAGTTTTTCAGCGAAAACCAGTAGATACTTTCCTTCATAGTAAATATCTGCTGGATATGTTAGTTGTAAATCAGATGATGAAAGATTTTATGATAAATTATAAACAGTCTGTATTCACGCCAGATGCGAATGAGATACGGATTCCGTTATTTAACTAATATTACTATATTGTGGTATATTATATCCTTGGTGCGGTTACAAACACATATCTCATAGTGACTAACATGAATCCCATGAAACTATCTGTAGACTTTACAAATATTGGTTCCTTGCGGAAATTACACTCGCACCCGAAGCATAGAAAAGCTAATCGCTTATGAGGTGCTCTGAGTGGCAAATGTGGCGTCGCGCATCTTCATAGCATAATATACAGCTTAATGATAAGTGAAAAAGTATTTTCTGGCAGTTATAATAAAAATGATTTCTATTAAGGGGGAAGCTCCAGGTAGCCCGCGAAATTCAAATTTTGCTGTATTAATATAAAAAACTAATAGTTGTCGCTCAAAATATTGAGCATTTTGAGACGAAAAACTTTTTTCGTCTTTTATAAGTCTTTTTTTATACACTTGACTATACACTGTATTTTTTTGGGCTTGTAACGTAGCAATACGGCTAAGTATGCGACGAAAAAGTGGACGATGTACGGTGTTCCAATTAAGGCAGCACCTTCAGGTCAAATTTTGTTTTTTGATCCTCTGAAAATGTCTGGCTTTGTCTCTTACGACCACGGACGGAAAAAAAAGAAGGACTCCACGCCACGCATATCGAAAGTGAAGCACAGTTTTTTTTTTTTTTTTTTTTTGTTTTTTTGTGGATGGGAAATCATCAAATGACTTCTCCCGCTCTGGGCAGAGGCGGGAGGGCGTGTCAGACTTTTACTGACTAAAACCCACCCATGTTCCTTCAGCTGCCCGTGCCAGGGCCACGGTATCTCTTTCGAACTACCCGCGACCCCGGCGGCATCGGCCCAATTGACCCCGTCACTGCTGACATCTCTTTGAGGCGCGCGTGGAACACAACGCGCCGTCGACCCGGGCCTGGTCCTTACCGGACGGCGAGCTGCCCATTACTCGTCGTCCGCAAGCACAGTAAGTATGCCGGGACCGTTTGTACAAACACGCCTCACGTACACATTTACATCATAGTATGCCGACCGACCGCCATTACGTGACACGACGGCGCGGCGGGGTCTTTGTCAAATCACGCACATATATGTCGGTACGGTGCTTTACTTTCGATACGCGTGGCGCGGAGTCCTTTTTAGGGTTCCGTACCTCAAAAGGAAAAAAACGGAACCCTTATAGGATCACTCGTGTGTCTGTCTGTCTGTCTGTCCGTCTGTCACAGCCAATTTACTCCGAATCTAATGGACCGATTAAGTCGAAATTTAGTACACATATGAATTTCTGTGACCCAAACACGGACGGGTAAAGTAAATAAATTAATTTTTAATATAGAGGTTACTTTTGGGGGCAAATAAGAAAATTAAAAAAAAAAGTTTTGGAAACTACACCATGTGTCATGTCAAATAAAAGGATTTACTATGAGGGTCTCAAATATATTTTTTTTATAATTTTAAAATAAATCGTTTTAAAGTTAATTAAGAAAATAGACGAAAATTGACCATTCCCCCACTTATCTCCGAAACTACTGAGCCTAAAATTTTGAAAAAAATACAGAAAATTGATCTTTACCTGTAGATTACAAGAAAACCTATAAGAAGTCTGTGGTCTTAAAATAACATGGTAAATCTATTAATATTGTGAGTACAAACTTACATTTACAGTTGGAAAGTATGGGAGATCATGTTTTTCAACTACAATGTTAAGTTTGTTCTTAAGATAAATTCATCCCAACTACGGAAGCCTTCATTGTGCGTGGTCCGACACGCACTTGGCCGGTTTTTTTTCTAGTCCGTGCTTATGACATTAAAAAATTTCCACCGTCGTCTTCTTACCCGCACCAATACACCAGCTACCACTACGCTTTGGTGGAAATAGACACAATTATCTCGAAGCTTACATCGATCAATTTATCAGTGATCGATGGTCGCTTAACTTTATCCTCGCACTCTTGAAGAAAGGCAGCCAACAAGTTAATAACGTAATTGTTGGCATGAACTAATTATTTTGCCAAAACTACAAGACTAGTTGAATTAACTTAGGGTACTGTAATGGTTTCATGCAAAAGGCAACCTTATGTTGTACGCACGGCTGCAGATCAAGCTAGTAATTTCCAGTATAAGCTGATCTCGCATTGTAAAGGATTTCCTCACAATGAGAGGTCAGTGTAAACTGGAAATGTATAGCTTGATGTGTAGCCGTGTGTACATGCTGTTAGGAAATTACCGGTTGGTTACATTCGATCATTCAGACAAGTGTGGATTAGCATTTTGTTTATAAAAAACCGGCCACGTGTGTGTCGGATCACGCACAATGAAGGGTTCTGTAGTTGAAAAAAAATTATCCCAAAAACAAACTTAACATTTTGAAATCCAAAAGAAAAAAATGTTTTTGTTATAAAATTACAAATAACAATTTTCAGAATTTTCCCTTTACTTTATTGTGAGACCTTGCTTCTTGCCAAATTTCATTATTCTAGGTCAACGGGAAGTACCCTATAGGTTTTGATTTACTTGCGAGTATCAAAATATGTCACGTAAATAGCCGTCTTTTTTTATTACTTAGAAGATTGATTTTTTTTAGAACTCCAAGGGATCGTAGACTTACGAATTTTATATTAATTTCAACTTAATACCTCCATGCTTTCTTGAGAAAAAGAGTCTTGATAGACTGACAGACAAAAAGACGTACAGATAGATAGACACACAGACAGACGGAAAACGAAGTAATTCTCTAAGGTCCCGTTTTTACCTTTTGAGGTACGGAACCCTAAAATAGATCAGTCGAAAAATAGTAGGGTTACGTCGAGCACATTTCTTTGAGATAAACTGTTATAAGGAAAATTACATCTAAAAGTTTATCCTCTAATAATGTAGTTTTGTCCCCCTCGACGTAAATCCTGCAGTATGTACTTTAGCAATGAGTCATAGATATGATAATAATATCGCGTCTGGCTACAGGCTAATCTTTGTCACCACAAATGGAAGAACATGCAATAAAATCGTCCAAATGTGACCACAGCCTAAAATAGTCGCTAATGTTTTCATTACAATAAACCAGTGCGCCCATGTTTGAAACGAATGTACTCATTTACCTACTGTATTAATGATTTTATTCTGAGTCAGATTCAACGATTGTAATTTAAATGCTTTGCTTTAATGTGACAGCTTTATTGTTTTATGCTGGGATATAATTATAATATTTTTATAATTAGATTTGATAACAGTATTGTATGTGTCGCAGCCAACTAGCGTCATTCTAGCTTGTTTCAGTTAACAGCTTAGCCTTTTAACTAAACGGCGGCCTTCAACTAGTCTGCAGCTGCCTGAATGACATTAAATTATAGATTATGTTGGAACTGTGACCAACCACGCGCGAGCCGAATAGGTCGCAGCAACTAAGCCAAGACACCCCGACCAAATGGCTTAGATTACGTTAGAACTTTGAAAAACCGCGTGCGAGCCGAGCGAGCGAAGCGAGTGGTGCCGTGGCAGCGAGTGGTGCCGTGGCAGCGACCGGCGAGCGCTACTTCCAAATGCTAAGCTTTTAAACAAATGGCTAAATAAGCTAATTGGTTGATACGACGAGGAGCTCGTGGCTAAGTAAAACAAACGCACGGGTCGATCCATCAGGTTAAGCTACGCTTGCCGAGGTTGGTCCGTGGAGGGGTGACCATCTTTACATACCGAGACTCCTCCGTGCCTCGGAAAGCACGTTAAGCTGTTGGTCCCGGCTGTCATTCGTGGATCTTTGACAGTCGTTACGAGTCGTCAGAAGCCTGAAAGTCTGACAACCAGTCTTACCAAGGGGTATCGTATTACCTACACAGTTAATGGGTTGTGGATGTCAGATAGGCAGTCGCTCCATGTAAAATACTGGTATTCAGATGCATCTGGTTAGACTGGAAGCCGACCCCAACATAATTGGGAAAAGGTTAGGCGGATTGATTGATTGGTTGATTATACATAAGCATGACGTCAGATATTTTTTATCCAAAGAGTTTTGTTGCCAATTGGGTTGTCGAGGCTTTTTTAGTACAAATCTCTGCGCTTTCCTATACATATTGTAGCAAATACTATACCAATCAGTCCCGTTGTTGCGTAACGCAGATACATATTTTTTTACCGTTGTTTTTTGTTTAGGCACTGAGATTTATGTCACGCTTTAGATTAATCCTCTTCGCGATAAATTGCATGCAACAAACAAGTAGGTACATCATTATGTGGGTGACTAGAACACAGAAAAGATCTCTTTATCTGTTCTGTGGACTAGAAAGTAATATACTTAGCTTTATTGAACACAAAACCATTTTATGCGAATTGTAATTATCATTGAGCTCCCTTAATACTATATTATTATCATAACATAACATCACGCCTTGTTCCCCGAAAGGTTGGGCAGAAGTGTAGGTACACCCACATTTCGCCAGTTATGTTTCAAGTCCCATGTAATAGAGGGCGAGCCCATTGCCGTCAACCGGGCCGAAATCCAGACCCCGGGAAATTCCAAATACAAAAACCCAATAACATTTTGCTCGACCTGGGAATCGAACTCAGGACCTCATGCTCAGTAGTAACGAGGAAGGATAATAAGCATCAAATTTATTAATAATGACATTGTGTTCGAGGATAATTGTTAACTTTTGTGCCGATAGATGGCGTTTTTTATTTGTGTTCGAATCCTGAATCGCGGTGTTAAGAGTCTCCGTCACTTAACTAGGTATGTGAAGTTTGTTATGGCTCAAGACGCAGCTCAACCGTCTCGCGGAGAAGGTGAAGGCCGAGCTAAAGGCGTACACCGCCGCGGGTTGGGAGGAACGTATCGACGCCGCTACGGATAGTTGGCCGTCGGTACACAAACTCTGCAGCCAACTGACGAATACCCTAACCCCGGTGCGCCCGCTACGAAGCAGCGACGGGGCGCTTAAGTATGTATCGGAGGACCGGGCGGAGGTCTTCGCCGAACACCTGGAGCGTCAGTTCCGACCGAATCCGACCAACGACCACGAGCATGTCGCGGCAGTTGAGAAATACCTTGGAGACTACTTCGCTACGCCGATAGCTCCCGAAGAGGACCCCGTCTTCTTCTCGCCGGGCGCAGTGAGACGCGCCATCCTAAGGACGAAGCCTAGGAAGGCCCCCGGGGCGGACGGTATCTCCAACACAGCGCTGCGCCACCTGCCGTTCCGTATGGTAGCGGCGCTGGCGCGCCTGTTTACGGGGATACTGCGCACAGGGGCCTTTCCCGCCTCGTGGAAGGAGGGGCGCGTCGTTATGCTGCCCAAGGCGGGGAAGAATATTCTGAAGCCGGAGAGCTATCGGCCGATCACGTTGCTGTCGACCGTCTCCAAGGTGTTCGAGGCGCTCCTGCTGCGACACCTCCTACCACACGTTGCGCCACGACCCGAACAGTTCGGTTTTCGGTCGGAGCATAGCACGACGCTTCAGCTGTCGAGGGTACTGCACCACCTCGCAGCCGCACTAAACAAGAAGGAATACTCGGTGGCAGTATTCCTCGACATGGAGAAGGCCTTCGACCGTGTGTGGCACGAAGGCCTCATTTATAAGTTAGCCACATCAGACGCGCCCCGTCGCGTTGTAAAAGTGGTCTCTGCTTTTCTGTCCCACAGGACTTTCAGGGTGGTGGTCGACGGAGCGCTCTCCGGCGCTCGGCCGGTGCGCGCCGGTGTGCCGCAGGGAAGCTGCGTTTCGCCGGCGTGTTACTCACGCTACACCGACGACATCCCCACAACCGCTGAAGCCATGCTCGCGCTGTACGCCGATGACGCCGCGTACATTACCACCTCGCTTAATGCGAAGTACGCGGCGGTGAAGATGCAGCGCGCGCTGAACCTGCTCCCCGAGTGGCTGTCTAAGTGGCGGCTGTCTGTCAACGTGGGTAAGACGCAGGCGATGGTCACCGGCGCCGCGCCTCTCCCACCACCCTTGAAGCTGCAGGGAGCCGACATCGCGTGGTCGCCCCGGGTCAAGTACCTGGGGGTCACCATAGATCGTCGGCTCTCAATGGAGGCACATGTCCGCGCGGTCGCCGCGCGTGGTAGGGTCGCCCGTAACCTCCTGCGACCAGTGCTCTCATCCAGCATCCCGGCGCGCGTCAAGCTGGGCGTGTACAAGCTGTACGTGCGCCCGCTCTTGACGTACGCCGCCCCTGCATGGTTCGCCCTCACGAGCGAGACCAACCGTAAGCTCCTGCGCACGCAGCAAAGTGCCGCGTTGCGCACTATCGTCGCTGCCCCTCGCTTCGTGAGGAACGATGTCATCCAGCGGGACCTCGGGATTGAGGGCCTGGATGTGTTTGTGCGGCGCCTCGCGAAGGGGATGTTCGCGCGTGCCGGCGCGTCTGCTCTGCCACACATCAAGCAGATTGCGCCCTGGCATACGCGCCCCCCTGACGCGAGGAGACCCTTGCCCCGCGACCTGCTCGCGGACGTGTGACTCCACCCCGGACTGGACTTCCGAGTGAGTCGCTCTCAGCTTACACGCGGCTCACTTGTGACAATAGACTCCACACATAACATACATCTGTTGCGTGATGCGTGCTAGGATAATTTAGGCGTGTCGCGCAGCAAACAGTAGACATTCACCTCTATACAGGCGCATAAATACACACGTGAAGACGCAGCGCGGGCGCGCGATTCACGTAGACACCGGGTGACGTCACACAACACAAAGTCACCCACACACCCACTACACGGTCTCCCTAACCCGTGCCAGGCTCGGCTAGCTCTGAAAGTGGGGCGGGCGGGAGCCACTCACCCCTTCTGTAGGAACGTCGAGTCCGTATCTCTGTCGCAGGTCGCCTTCTGCTGGGCTTCCCCCATGTAGGTGGGGGTTCCACCTGGTAGGGGTTGACCGCCGGGATACGGTGAAGAAAGCGGCGCTGATTAGCAGCGTCGTGGCGTGCCTACAGACACAGTAATAGCAACCACTCACAGGGACGCGCATATCCGCGTCCCATCATCTTTTAGGCCGCGTAGGCCAATAAAATGAGGGGCCCGTAGTAACGGGTCAACGAGCGCTACCGCGGAGAGGGGGCCACGCCCCGACACCGCCAGTCGCACCCCCTGACGGGGTGGAGCGATGTCCAACTAGTGGTAATAAATACAAGCTCATCATACAATTATTAAGTACATCGTGTCGTTTCACTCCATCATCACCCTTGTTGCGAAAGTGAGTCCTGCAGCAGTGTCTGACGTCGAACAACCAGTCTGGTTGTTCACATTGACTAATGTTCAATCACCTAGGTAATGAGATACTTAGGTAAACAAGGCCATGTAGTTACGTAGTCTTATTGAATTTAAACCACGCCAATATCGCTTGAAGGCGATAATATTATCTTAAACTATCGCTTATATTAACTAACTTTGCTACGTACCCAACTTAACTTAACAATTGTAATTATTATGATTAGATTAACAGTTGATACACTGTATCCGTGTAGGGTAAACATTACTGTCATGAGCCTCGAAAGTTTAGGGTTATAATACAGGGTCAAATTAAATTAGCTAGCGGAACTCTGTGGACGTGATCGATATGTAAACAAAAACATGTTAAAACCAAATTATTATGAGTTAATTTTGATAGGTATGCTTTTTATGGTTCCGTACCTAAAAAAGAAAAAAAAAAATGGAACTTTATAGGACTTCGTTGTCCGTCTGTCTGTCAGTCTTTCAAGACTCTTTTTCTCAGGAAGGCGTGGAGATATCAAGTTGAAATTAATCTCAAATACGTAAGTCTATGGTCCCTTGGAGATCTAAGAAAATAAAGCTTCTAAGTCAACGCAATAGAAAATACGGCCATAATTATATAATTGTACATATAATGTACACGACATATTTTGATACTCGCAAATAAATCAAAACGTATAGGGTAGGCTTAACGTTGACATAAAATCATGAAAATTGGTAAGAAGCGAGGACTCACAGCACAAGTGAAGGAAAAAGTCCGAAAACAGTTAATTTGTAATTTTGTCACATAACAAATTTTTTTTTTTGGGATTACTAACTAGCAGTTGGAGAATTGACCGTATCAATGTATGGAAGAACTCGTTATTCAACTAAAATGTTTTGTTTATTTTTGGGAAAAAATCTTTTCAACCACGGAACTCTTCATTGTGCGTGGTCCGACACGCACTTAATCGTTTTTTTTTTTTTTTTTTTGTGGAGCCAATCGACTGTGTTGGAGTATGTAGTCACTTGATATAGAAGTTTTTTTTTTTTGTGTAAACTTCATGGACTTTATGGGTAGATATCGATATTTAGACACGAACAGCTAGATGGACCGACGACCTGAAGAAAGTGGCTGGGACAGACTGGATGCGCAAGGCGGAGGACAGGGTGTTGTGGCGCAACTTGAAGAGGCCTATGTCTAGCAGTGGACTACGATTGGCTGAGTTGATTGAAATAAAAGAAAACAGATTTTATCAACTCCTTCTAGTTTAGGCACCAGTCTCCCACAATATTGAAATGTTATATTCATGATGTTTTGTGTACGTGTTTATTCTGTAACATTGTGGTGAAAAATAAATCTTATCTTATCTTATCTTATCTTATCTACTTCAAGTTACAAAACTACAGCGGCAGCGGCAGTGGTAGTTGACCACAAAAACAAAACTTTTTTTTGTGTCGTGTTCAGATGGATACCCATCGTGTCTGCAGAGTTTCACTAGGTAATTTAATTTGACCTCGTATTGTTGTACTGTATCCCATATACTATGGCATCATCATTGGTTTTAGTTAGTTTAGCTACAGTGAAAGAACTGATACCATGATGACTTGGCGAAGATTTTTTTCTGAGAAAATGTTTTCGAAATAATTATCGACCTACCTAGTTCATAGTTTTTTTTATCGATCTCTTTAGATTCTCTAGATTTCATTTTGTTTTCTTGTATACCGGTCTGCTTAAAAATTCATTAATACGGTATTTTACTCTATATGACAAACAATCTAAAAATATATTATTTAGATAGCTTAGCAATCGGAAAATATTAGTTTTAGTTCATAAAATAACAATATAAGTTTTAAAATTTAATTCAAACTTTTCAGTTTTTTTAATCTGTTTTCTAACACCATGTAGTAGCCGCCATGTTAGTACGTCATACGGCTGTGTAAATTAAAAAGTGTCAATGTCAAATGTCAACTAATCAGCTTAGATAAATTGTTTGTTTACACAGCCAACTGACGTCATAACCACAGAGTAATATGGCGTCCACTGCGTCCAGCGTTTTTGTCAAATTACGAACGAAATTTGAAAATATAAAATATAAATGCATTTATATAGCACTTATCGATTGAATAAAAAAATTGTGTTTTTTTTCAGTGGCTTATAAGCACTATAGAATTTAATTGAGACACTTTTCAAAACTATGTGTAATACCGTATTTAACTATTTCTTTAATTATTAACAGTCAACCTTTTAGTACAGTTATGACGTCACTCTTCGCCACAAAATAAAGTCTTTATAGGAATCAAAATGGCTGTTTACCGCCAAAACAGAACAATTACCATATCCATAGCCGTTTCAAGTAGGTACTATAACCCTCCATTTTAAGCCTTTTTATATCCTTTCCAACCTCGTCACGTCTCTTCAATGGTAATCCGAATCCATTTTATTTGACATCTAAGACCGTCAAATGTCACCGATTACTGTCATAGTGTAGGGGTAAGGCTGTTTGTCCACCGCCACATCAACGGGACGTCGACGAGAACGAGATGACGGCGCCGAAGTAGCGATACATGCATCTTTATATAGTACCTATAAAATGAAGTCGCTTCCGCTGTCTGTTCGCTTAGATCTTTTAAACTACTCAACGAATTTTAATGCAATTTTCAGCAATAGATAGAGTGATTCAAGAAGAAGGTTCTTAAGAAGAGAAAAATTGGAAAAGTTGCCGGGAAAATTGGAAATTTTCGGAAAACTGAAAGTACATTTTCTATGGGAATTTTGTATGAATTATTGAAATTTAGACTGGACAGCGTCTGTCGTGTCAGCTAGTTTATTACAAAGTGCAAAGTGAAGTGCTACTGACACAGTCTTCAGCCTTTTTTATTTACACAAGTTTTATATTCATATTAGGTCTTTACCAATGAAATTGCCGTTCTGCAGTACTGGCCATTTCAAATCTAAATAATTTTTGTTTGGCTAAGAATTCTAATTTCAAATTAATTTTATTTTAAAAACATGGATTTTTTTTTCCAAAAGTAGTCATTTGTTTATTGATTAGTGTTACATTTTCATCGCATTTCAACCTTTTTCGTCATCATGGATACGTTAAAATTCGAGTAATTATGGAATATGAGTACCGTCGTGGCAGCATCGCGGCACAAGCGGCACGCAACATCAACGACGTTTACGGAGCTAACACTACAAACCAACGCACCACTTGTTATTGGTTTGCTCGCTTCCGTTCTGGAAATTTCGACCTGAAAAATGAACCTCGCGGTCGTCCGAAGACTTTGGTCGACAATGACGAATTAAAGGCGATTGTGGAAGCTGATGATACACAATCTACGGCAGAATTAGCAGCAGCTTTCGACGTTAGCGTCAAAACAATATTGGTCCATTTGCGTCAAATTGGCAAGGTAAAAAAGGTTGACAAATGGGTGTCCCACGAACTCAATGATCGCCAGCGCGAAATACGCGTCGAGACGTGCCTTGCACTGCTCAACAGACACACAAATGAAGGAATTTTGAACCGCATTGTTACCTGCGATGAAAAATGGATTCTGTTTGATAACCGCAAGCGCTCAGCAAGTTGGTTGGATCCTGGTTCAGCACCTAAACAATACCCTAAACGAAAACTTACCCCTAGAAAAGTGATGGTCACTGTTTGGTGGTCTAGCGGCGGTGTGATTCATCACAGCTTCTTACCAAACGGGGTGAGCATTACTTCAGATGTGTACTGTGAAGAACTGAACACAATGATGGAGAAGCTGGCACATCTCCAACCAGCATTGGTCAATCGCTCGTCTCCGCTGCTCCTGCACGACAACGCGCGACCTCATACTGCACAGCAGACGGTCTCCAAGTTGCAAGAACTGGGGTTGGAAGCTCTCCGTCATCCGCCCTACTCACCAGACCTTGCGCCTACAGACTACTACTTTTTCCAGAATTTGGATAACTTCTTGGCGGGAAAAAAAATTCAATACCCGAGAGGCAGTACAAAATGCCTTTGAAGAATTTGTTGCCTCCCGTCCAGCTGATTTCTTTAAGAAGGGCATAATAAACTGCCACTGCGTTGGCAAAGATGCATTGATTGCATGGGTGATTACTTCGATTAATACAAATAAAAAATGCATGAAAAAAATTCGTTTAAATTTTTCCATACAAAACGGCAATTTCATAGGTAAAGACCTATTATATGTATGTTTAGGTTAAGGTATTTATCTATGGGCCTGTGTCGCCTGAAATAAATGGTTTTATTTATTTATTTATTTTATTATGGTCGCGTGTCCATCGCGTACCACCACCGGGACGTCACGTTTGGCTCGAATAATCTCGTTTCTCGTTGACGATGACGACCCGTTGACGTGGTGAACAAGCAGTGTAAGGCCTGCCATCCACGATGCTACTCATAAATAACGGGTGCACCAATGAGTAGCCAGAATTTGTTAGCACTACTATTTAAATTTTCAACGGTGGTCCCTACACGATAAAAATTACGTTATTACCAACGTTTATTTTCGAAAAACCGAACTTTGCCGAATTAAATGTGACTGGTCCAAATAAGGAATGACTGTAATAATTTAGATGGGAATCAATAGTCACATTTTATTCGATATATTTCGGTTTATCCGAAGATAAACAATAAAACCTTTAAACATTGTCATACTGTACTCGTAACTTGTTTGTGATTGGTAGCGTCATGTGCGGACACTGCGGACACTGACCACTATGAAATACTAGTGCTGTTACATTCTGGTTACTCGTTGGTGATTTGAGTTTGTAACATTGTTACTTTTGAGTACCATCGTGGACGATAGGCTTAACCCTTTAGATGTCCTAATGTACTAAATTATGAATTCAAAAACTCCTGGCGGAGGAGAGGGGGGGGGGGGGGGTGGTTAGTTGCGAACCCCATAGGGTCACAACTACTGATGATGATTTTTTTTTTTCCATCGGATGATGTTTATTTTACGTTTATATATATACGTCAGAGGCTTAAAGCCTGGCGTAGACGATTGGTAATCGGTTGCCGATTTGCATCTGATTCATGTCGCCTGTCGGATTCAATCTACATGGAAAGTTGCAGTCGCAATCGTCATGCAAATTGGTGACAATCGGTAAGATCCGCAGACTATTCTGTGCAAATATTGTACAATAAATAAAAGCGGCTAAATGCGTGTCGGGCCACGCGCTGTAATAGGGTTCCGTAGTTGCCCAATATTGCGGACTAAGAAGAGGGCTTTTTGTTGTTTCATGAATATTTGACTATTACTCGTAAACTTGAAAAGCCTACTTAGCTGTTAGTGTTTAGTTTTCCTCTTAACTACGTTATATAAACTACTACCGTGAATATTTTCACCCATCCAAAACTAACCGTTTAGCTGGCAGGGGGAGGACACTTGATTCTAATAAAAATTTGCAGTTTGAAGCTTAATATTTCAGAAACGGATCCCTAAATCGAAAAATTGTTTTCACAAACCCACAATGTTTTTAAAAGACCCATCCAACAACACCCCACACCATGGGGTAGACGAGAAAGAAAAAATCCCCACTTTGAAAGAAGAAAGAAAGAAAGAAAATACGTTTATTTGCGGTAAACATAGCAAAGGTCAACAAAATAAAATAACAAAGTAAAAAGCAAGTTTTGGGGAAGATATGCGTCACATCTACGCAAAACGGCTACCGCTCAGCATAATGCCGCGACCCCATGCGAAACGGAGCCCCAGCGCTGGTTTTCAGCGATAGCCGGAAACTAACTAACTTTACTATATTAACTATACGTGTGCCGTGCACTTTACGGGTGTAGAAGGTACCCTAAATAATTTTTTTTTCATGATTTCATTTTACCACTTTGTCGGCGTGATGAATATGTATATCCATGCCAAAGTATAGTTTATTAGTGCTAATAGTCTCTGAGCTAAGCTGCAGACGGACATAGCGAAACTTTAAGGGTTCCTTGTTGACTACTGAACCCTAAAAAAACGCCCTGGTATTACTTTAAAAAGTTGCAATTACATTTCTTGTTACTAATAACAAAATGAAGAAAGCTAATTTCCGTCCCGTTTTATTCGTCATAATTGGTTCAATATTCAACGGTGGAGAAAGGATCCCCAAGGCATAACGTCTGAATACCAATTAATTTTATCTTTTGTCACCGATTATAGTTCATGAAATCATTAGAACAATTAGGGTGCGTTTCCACTGACGTGGAGCTGGGTGGACCGGAGCGGAGAAGAGCAGTGTTTCCATTGAAGCATATATTTTGTTTGAAAGTCCGGCCCACTCAGCTCCGCTCAGCTCTGCCCTGCTCCACTCCACTCCACTTACACTTTTTCCACTGACGCGGAGTGGGGATTTCTAGCACTTTGATTGGTCAATTCACGGTCCGCGCTCCGCAGGCTCCTCTCCACTCCGCCCAGGTGTGCGTCAGTGGATACGCACCCTTATAATCACTTGTCTGCACAAACTAACATACCTACTTCGAAAGATCTAACTCAGAAAAAGTTTTAATGCCTAAGACGTAGGACGGAAATGGCGCTTTAACGTAGATCGGAAATAAAAGGAATACATAAAAGCCCCCTTATCTTACAGTCGTTATGTTCGATTTCCAGGCTTATAGGACGATTCTGACGTCATTTCTAGGTATTATTGCTGGGTTTAGAGCTGTAGTTTGAATTTTCTAGATACTTGAAAGGTTAAGTCTACAGAAGGTAAACTGAAACAACTTCCCTGTAGACTACACAACACACACTACTTATAATATACAAGAAAACATTTAGGTGTGGAAAAAAGCCTCTAGACAAGGCGCATCTAGGACTTATAATATATCTTAATTGTTTCCTCATATGCGCTCCTTCTGTCTACAGCGGCAGTAGAGACCACAGTACACTGCGCTCGCTGCTTCAGATGCGCCCCTTCGGTCTACAGCGGCAGTAGAGACCACAGTACACTGCGCTCGCTGCTTCAGATGCGCTCCTTCTGTCTACAGCGGCAGTAGAGACCACAGTACACTGCGCTCGCTGCTTCAGATGCGCCCCTTCGGTCTACAGCGGCAGTAGAGACCACAGTACACTGCGCTCGCTGCTTCAGATGCGCCCCTTCTGTCTACAGCGGCAGTAGAGACCACAGTACACTGCGCTCGCTGCTTCAGATGCGCCCCTTCGGTCTACAGCGGCAGTAGAGACCACAGTACACTGCGCTCGCTGCTTCAGATGCGCTCCTTCTGTCTACAGCGGCAGTAGAGACCACAGTACACTGCGCTCGCTGCTTCAGATGCGCCCCTTCGGTCTACAGCGGCAGTAGAGACCACAGTACACTGCGCTCGCTGCTTCAGATGCGCCCCTTCTGTCTACAGCGGCAGTAGAGACCACAGTACACTGCGCTCGCTGCTTCAGATGCGCTCCTTCTGTCTACAGCGGCAGTAGAGACCACAGTACACTGCGCTCGCTGCTTCAGATGCGCCCCTTCGGTCTACAGCGGCAGTAGAGACCACAGTACACTGCGCTCGCTGCTTCAGATGCGCCCCTTCGGTCTACAGCGGCAGTAGAGACCACAGTACACTGCGCTCGCTGCTTCAGATGCGCTCCTTCTGTCTACAGCGGCAGTAGAGACCACAGTACACTGCGCTCGCTGCTTCAGATGCGCCCCTTCGGTCTACAGCGGCAGTAGAGACCACAGTACACTGCGCTCGCTGCTTCAGATGCGCCCCTTCTGTCTACAGCGGCAGTAGAGACCACAGTACACTGCGCTCGCTGCTTCAGATGCGCCCCTTCGGTCTACAGCGGCAGTAGAGACCACAGTACACTGCGCTCGCTGCTTCAGATGCGCTCCTTCTGTCTACAGCGGCAGTAGAGACCACAGTACACTGCGCTCGCTGCTTCAGATGCGCCCCTTCGGTCTACAGCGGCAGTAGAGACCACAGTACACTGCGCTCGCTGCTTCAGATGCGCCCCTTCTGTCTACAGCGGCAGTAGAGACCACAGTACACTGCGCTCGCTGCTTCAGATGCGCCCCTTCTGTCTACAGCGGCAGTAGAGACCTACATACAGTACACTGCGTTCACTGCTTCAGGTGCCAATTCTGCATACAGCGGTAGTAGAGCCCTACAGTTCGCTGCGTTCGCTGCTGTTTGCGAAGCGTGGTACTGACTGACTGACTCATAAACGCCCAGCTCAAACCCTTGGGCCTAGAAAGCTTACATTTTGCACAGAAGTTCCCTTTATAATGTAGACAATGAATTTCCGAAAGTACGTTCCCGTGGGATATTTTCCGACATCCACGCGGGCGAAGCCGCGGGCAAAAGCTAGTTGAACATAATTTTAAACCTGTTTAACTTTACCTAATAGCATCAAGTTAAACATTGCACCTACAATGAAAACGATCATATTCTCCGTAATAAAAACTTCTTAATTCGAACGAAAAGTAATGTCATTGTAAACCTTTTATTACAAGACCTCAAGGGCACGAAAACGTTTTAAAACGTAAACACGTTACCCGTTTATGGTCACAACAAATTCGACCAAATTCCGAAAAGAGAACTGTATTCTGTGCCAGAGGAAAATAAACTCTATTTCGTTGTTCAAAAGGTTGATACACAGCGGATCAATTAAAGCAATTTCTATTTTTGGAAGGTAAGGGCTGTCGCTCACCACAGCTACGAATCCTCCCCACAAATTGAGTTCCGCTGATTTGCGGAAAGTTAATTGGTCACTTTGAATAATTGTCGCAGCTGTCATAAAACATTCCTGCGTAAAGATAAAAATGAAAACAATAAGAAATATCTAACAGTCGGTGTTATGTCACACTGAAAATTCCACCTAAAGGGAGAAACATGACGTCTTGAAGTCGTCTTGTCGTTTCCAAATCAAATTAATTACGAATATTAACTACTAGCTTCCGCCCGCGGCTTCACCCGCGTGGTATGTAAATAAAAAGTAGCCTAAGTTCTTTTCTAGGGTGCCAAGTATCCCTATGCCAAATTTCATCAAAATCAGTTCAGCCGTTTAGCCGTGAAAGCGTAACAAACAAACGACAAATCAATTTTTTCACTTTATAATATTTGTTTAGATAGTTTAGATAATTATTATGTTATGTACTTTTCCATTAAAAGCAAAAGCCAGAGGCTTTCACATACAGGCCTGAAGCGATGGTGCGATGCGACTTTGGTGGAACAATTTCTATGAAAACTTCATGGAAATTGTTCTACTGGAGATGCGTCGCGCCGTTGCGTCGCGCCTGTCTGCGAGAGCCTTGACCCGTCCTACGTCAGGTAAAATCTATAAAAAGCTAAAAATAATATAATTATTAGTTCATTACTCCGTTCACCTACAAAATGAGTAAGTATGTCATGAATCATAATCATGACCATCTGGATATTAACCAAATGTATAGCAAATTTCTTTAGCTGTGCTTATTATGCTTCTCTGTTCAATAACTATAATTAAGTTTAATGCTTAATCAGAACTGTTAAAGAAAGTAAAAAATAAGCTCATCAAATATTTGACTCTTTTTATTGTGCTGTATAGCCACAGCACTGTTCTTTAGGTTGCCTATCACACTACGAGTATCATCACACTAATATTATAAAGGCGAAAGTTTGTGTGTGTTTGTATGTTTGTTACTTCTTCACGCTCAAACGGCTTGACCGATTTAGATGAAATTTGGTATGGAGGTAGCTGATATCCTGGAATAACACATAAGCTACTTTTTATCCCGGTCTACGCGGGTGAAACCGCGGGGCGCAGCTAGTAAATAAATTATACTTTAACACCAGTCACAAGATCTTTTATTTTGTAGGTCTAGCCAATAACAGGTTAACCCTTTCTTTACTGCGGTTGTCGTAAAATCCTTACACACGACTAAAAACTAAAAACTTAGGTGAAGAAGATGTATTGTACGAGTATAGCAGTGTCCTCTTACCATATACCACGTATCATTCTCAGTAATATCAGTTTGCAAACCCTATCCAATACCAATAAAACGATTGAAGCTAACCCTTTATTACCATTTTCAAATAATATCTGTGAAAAGTAAATTCAAAAATGATCTATAACAAAAACGAAAAAAAGTATTCTATCCTCGTTCGTTCAGAAATAAAATAATCTGTGGCACGATGACGAAGGCATTATGCATGCAAATTGGAAATTGGCTACCGTTCGAAAACCCGCGAAGTGACGTTTTACTGTCGAGTTTTTTTTTTTTATTGGCAATAGTTATCTGATATTATTTTTAAATTTTGAAATTGCAGATGAAATAGCATTTGCTGTCCCTCATTTTTTCCTTCATTTCTAATTGTTTTAAACTTATCTGTAACATACCGGGAAGAACGACTACCATTTTTATTTTCTTCCTGTGTGCGGGTTGAGAGGCACGAACAAAATTTTCAACGATCGACAATTTTCTTTGAGTTGCTGATGAGTATAGATAGTGTTATTGCTATTAATACTTGTTTGCAGGTAACTCATAAAAGATCTTTCCAACCTCTACAAAATCGCAAACAAATTATTGAAAAAAGACTCCAAGACCATCGGATAAAAATTATAGACAAAGAAATTTAAGGACCAAAGGAAACCAAAAAAGCGCCTGACAAAAACAATTCTGACAAAACATGGATTCCTTAAGTTAAAGTCCCAGGTTCCAGCAGAAACGGTAAAATCACGAACAGATATAGTAAAAATTGCCTCTGAATTTTATTAAGATCACTATAAAAACTGCCAGGGTACAGTGCAAAAAACACCGGATACAAATATAGAGGAAACCACATGATTTTTCCAGTTGAACCCTTTGACAATCTAGATTAATATTGAAACAAATATAAAATTGAAACTGGAATAAAGTGTTGCAACCTAATTGCGTAACACACTATCTACCGGAATTGGTTTAATTTTGACAGTTCAACAACATTAATTGCGTTATTGATGTTGTTGAGCAGACCAAATTTTCGAACATATGAAGCAATGGATTAGCAATTTGCTTCAAAATTATTCAAATTCCGATTGATAGTGCGTTACGCAATTAGGGTGCTGGGCCCGATAACATACCAAATGAGGCTCTAAAAGTGGGAAGGTTTGTTCTCTGCAGCCCCTAACCCGACCATTTAACCAAATACTACAAGAACAAAGGACTCCAAAAAGCTGAACAGAATCAAAAATTGTACTTCTGTGCAAGAAAGATAATCCAGTGGATGTCAATAATTACCGACCCATAAGCTTGATACCGACGATATATATAAACTGTTTGCAGTATGTATAGACAAAAGGATAAAGCCAAACAGAAGAGCACCAGCCGGTACAGCAGCCAAGATACAGAAAAAAATATTGTACTATCGAACACTGATCTGTGCCCTAGACCAGGTGATAGAGAAACACCAAGAACAGAAAGTACTACTCTACCTAACCTACTTTGACTTTGCGAAGGATTTTGACTCTTTAACACATGAAAGCTTGGCACGTATTAAAGTATCAAAAAATCTTAAAAAACATATAAACAATAACAAACAACAACAATAGTGAAAGCCGAGTGAAGCTGGGCCAACTAGGTGCAAAAATTAAAAAATAAGATGTTCTTCACTATTGTAATCTATATATTTATTTATTTATTCCCTATTTCCACTGACATTTGATTTTACTGGTGGGAACCCAATACAACAATGTAGTCACAATTTTCACACTCGAAGACGTCACCTAACAACCAGTTAGACACCACCACCAACAAAAATTAAATATACATAATACTATCTCCCATTGAAGCCGTGCCAGATATTTTTAATGGACCTTATAGAATATTTATTTGCTAGAAACATGGTATGTTTACAAAGGTATTGTTAACATTTCACAGTGCTGCATGTCTCACCGTTATAACGGTATGCAAAAACAATTTACAATTATATCTAATCAATTACAATAATTACAGTAATTTTCAATTTACATTATTTACATTACATTAATTAGAAAAATAATAATGTTATTTCAATTATTTTAATGTATAAAGAGAGGTAAAACAGGCAGACCCTTTGTCTCCCAAACTCTTCATCTCTGTCTTGGAGTTTATTCTGAAAGGCCTAAACTGTTAACGGTCACTTTCTGAGCAACCTAAGGTTTGCCGATGATATAGGTCTTTTCCCCAAAACACCGAAAGAATTGGAAGAAATGATCACAGAGTTATACAACGCTAGCGAAAGCATAGGATTAAAAATAAATATGTTAAAAACTAAAGTTGCAACGAACAGTTCTCAAAAGCTTATAACGGTAAACCAAAAAGCTTTAGAATATGTGGATCTGGATAACTACCATTGTCTAGGTAAGCAAATTTCATTCAAAAAGTCGACACACACAGATGAGATCGAAAGGAGAATAAACATGACTTGGATGAAATTTTGGAGTTTAAAAGACACATTAAAATCAAAACTCCCCATGAACAGAAAAGGTAATAATTTTGTAGATTCCTGCTTACTATAAAGCCTATCCTACGGTTGTGAGACTTGTATATTTAACAAAGCGACGAAGGACAAAACACAAACAAGCTAGCGAGCAATGGAAAAGAGCATCCTTAACATCCGATTAAAAGACGAATAAAGAAATGACGTCATGCGTAAGAGAACCAATGCTCTAGATGCCCTCGAACATACCCAACGTCTGAAGTGGAAATGTGAAGGCCATGTAGAACGCCTACCTGTCACAAGATGGACCTATAGAACCATGACATGGTCGGGACCAACAGGAGGAAAACCCAGAGGAGGCCCACCAGATCGCTGGGTAGATGAAATAAAAAAAAAGCATAGGCAAAGACTGAATGATCAAATCCAAATATAGGGAAACCTGGAGAAAATTGGAGGAATCCTAGACAAAAAAGCGTATATTGTTTTTTAAGTATTATTTTAGTGAATATTTTTAGTAATCCACTTGTATAAATTATTTTTATTTTGATTATGGAAATACAGCTAACTTATAACTGGTAAAAGAGAGAGATAAATAAAAATTAGAACATTCCAAAAACTCAGCAATTTAATTCCAAAACAATTTAGCACGAAAATTCATTCGTGTACCAACAAAGTATGTAGAAATCCTAACATTCCTGAAATTGGTAGACTGATCCTATCCTTTATCGAACTTTGAGCGCGTTTGGACACAGTTGTGACAAAAACCCAATTAAACTTTACTGTGAATGGATCTAATCCATTTTAGTTTTGAGCCACAGGTAACGGAGCAAACGTGAGTACGTATGAAGCGGCTTATAGCCGAATTCGGCTTTACAGCATTCACGGAAATAATTGTAACGAAGTACTCTAGAATATCGAATTTTGCTCGGATCTTGAATCTCAAAGTGTATCGAGTTTTATATTAAGGATATTATTTCCATTATTTTTTGTTAATTTTTTTATGTTCTGTTTATTAAGCAAGATTTATTAAGGAAGTAAAAACATTACCATCCTTTTCGGCTCCGCTGCAGTCGTAGCGTAGCGTAGCTTAACCTTCGATCGACCCGTGCAGCTATTATTACTTATAAAGCCACGAGCCACTCCAAAAGATACTTTGCCACTAAGTCAATTATTATATCTATACATATTATTATACGTTTACGAGCATAACTCACTATATCAACACTAGACCAACGTAGAATATGTCTGCTTATCATACCCCGACTTGTAAGAGGAAATTAAAGGAAATGGGTCACTGAAAATCATAGCCGTCGGCGAAGGGTAAACGTTAAAGATTACAGTCTACTGATAATATAAAGATGATGTTTATGCTCTTATTTATATTTTACTAGCTGCACCCCGCGGTTTCACCCGCGTTGACCGGGATAAAAAAGTAGCCTATGTGTTAACCCAGGGTATAAGCTATCTACATACTAAATTTCATCCAAATCGGTCCAGCCGTTTGAGCGTGAAGAAGTAACAAACATACAAACACACACACAAACTTTCGCTTTTATAATATTAGTGTGATGGAAGTGAAGTAGTTTTTTTATATGAAGAAAAAATCACTAAGGCCCATATTTTATTTTTGGTGTGTCAAATACTAATGGCGATCTATTTTGTAAGAATCGCTCCGTGAAAACTTAGGTGAAGTGAGCTTGATGTGAACTGTCATTCCACCAGCCAATCTATTCTGTTGCTGCCAATAGTGTCAATTACTAGCATCAGATGGAATGACCGTAGTTTTCATGTGAGATTTTTACAAAATAGATCGGCTGGTGGAATGACAGTTCAATTCAAACTCACTACACCTAAGTTTTCATGGTGAGATTTTTACAGCTGGAATGACAGCTCACTTCACCTAAATTTTCACGGTGAGATTTTTACAGCATGGAATGACAGTTCACTTCACTTAAGTTTTCACGGTGAGAATTTTACAGCATGGAATGACAGCGAACACACGACCGTTAAGTTAATTTTGATTTGGCGAAACCGAACGCAGAGCGGCGGCGAAGAATCGCTTTAGTTAGGACGCGGGATAAGTATGTTTGCGTAATTACTCATTTCTTTTTTGGGCAGTCGTGTAACAAGAGGTATCCACAGAATTGGTGCAACCGCTGCTAAAAGCAGTTTACCGTAGACATCTTGATACAATAGTAATTTATGACTAAGATCACTTACGTATTACAAATGTTTGACATACCTTCAAACATCTAAACTTGTATTTATTTAATCATAATATTGCTTTTAGAGCGATATTAATAGATTACGTAAATAACTGTTTATAGAACTGTGATTTATTTATTTATAAACATTACAATAATAAAGATGGCAATATTAATATGATGTATCAAACGACGCACAATGAGAATAAAACATTGGTATGCAGCTGCATCCGGTTATAGTTGGGAAACGGCTAGGCAGACTGATTGGTTTGATTGATGTCAACCACTAAGCTAGCATAAATTATTGCACAAAATCTCAATTCATATCACAGTTATCCGGTGCTGAATATTTAATAAAAACTAGCTCCTACCCTTGTCTTCACCAGCGTGAAGGTTTACTAAAAGTAAAGTATGTAAAAAGTTTATTGTCACAAATGAGAGAATTCACAAGAATTTGGTATACAAAGTGTCGTTTTGCATCCTCGTCAAATTTCAGGATGTGATACAGAACATAAAACCGAACAACTTCGTCCATGGGACCAACATCGTAATCACGAAAAAATTTTCAACTGTCCCATAGAAAACTTCAATTACCTACTCGACGCAAATGTATGGGACGCCTGATTTTTTGGTGCCATGACAAAGTTGTTCGGTTTGATTGTCTATACCACATCCTTAAATTTGACGAGGATGCAAAACGGTACGTTGTATAGCTATACATTATTTATTTATATTTGCTATAAGTGCTGAAACTGAGACCCAAACTAAGTCAGGGTTTGTATTTTGGCAACCAGTCCTCAAACGTGCAGCATTACAGGGAGATTATGTCAACCTAAATGTCGTGGCGCAAATTATTATTATTATACCATAATAATTTGTACTTGTGAGCGTCGATGTGAGCGCGCGTTTACGTGTGTTTGTGGGTGGTTTTGTGAGGGTGTGTGTGTGTGGTTTGGTGAGTGTGAAAGTATGTGTGTGTGTTATATGATATTACGCGATGATGACGTTTGAAATTGTCCCGAGGAAAAGTACTAGGTTCCGGGTTCAAAAGTATCCCTTGACGTAACCCAGGTTATAGTCTACATATGTGCCAAATTTCATCAAAATCCGTTCAGCCAGACAGAGTTATCGAGTATGGATAAGAAAGATTGGTGTGCGCTGTATGTTATTGTTGTTTCACAGACTGGAGGACACTACTACGTCATACTAAATTTACCCTTCTGACGTAATCCTTAAGTCACCTTTTCTAACTCCCACGCTTTCCAAAGGGGTGGCTTTCTCATTACGTACAGTCAGTCTCGCTAAGATGTAAACATCATCAACTGCCTAGCCTTTTTCCAGCTAAGTAAATGGCCCAGTAACCTTGAAATTTTGAACTTCACTGACTTTGCAGATCTGCTATGTTAAAAGTAAAACTAGTAGACTTACAAAAACAAATTTTACATTAATAGATTTAGATTTTTCAGTATAATATATTTTTTAAAATTAGTATAAGGACTAATTGTTCAATAGTCAGATAATTTTTATCAGAGTAATAAATATGGCGGTTTGACAGCTTTTGTATGGAAAATATGTCACATTTATTCTTCAGGTAAAAGTTATCAACCTATTGAACAATCAGCCCTAAATGTCATAAAAGTTACAATAGTACAAGAAAATAAAAATAAAGGGCTAATTGTACCAGTACTCAGTAGATTTGTACTAGTAAACGTAAAATTGTCCCCAAATCCGGTAATTTTCACCGCGAATTTGATTTCTATTGCTTAACGTTAAAGTTCACAAAAGTACTGTTTTTGTATTTCTGTGTAAAATAAATAGAAATCTTTTATCCAAAGAAAAGACATTTTAGTTATAAAAAAAAAAGTATTTTGTACAAATTATAGGTTAACATAAGTAATTTGTTATAACTTAAGTTTTTAAATCGATTATTATAGTATCTTTACGAATTATATTTTTTTTTTTAATTACTCTTTGAAATTATTTGAAGAATATTTTGGTTTCATCTCCTTTAAACCTTTCGTAACAAAAATAATAATAAAATACAAATCAATCAATCTGCCTGGCCTTTTCTCAACTAACTTGGGGTCGGCTTCCAGTCTAACCGGATGCAGCTGAATACCAGTATTTTATATGGAGCGACTGCCTATCTGACCTCCACAACCCATTAACTGGGTAATACGACACCCCTTGGTAAGACTGGCTGTCAGACTTAAATAATAATACTAAAATACAAATAATACTACATACTATATAAATATTACCAAGAATTGCCGTTCGAAAAATTTAATTTATTATTGGTAGAAAAAAGCAATAATAAAAAAAAAACTGATATGTAAACGGGTACATGGGAAACGGGAATTCGTATCTATTACTGTCTGGGGTTGCTTCCAGTCTAATCTGATGCAGCTAAGAACTAGCATATTACATGGAGCGACTGCTCATCCGACCTCCACAACCCAGCTCCTGGGTAAAACGATACCCATGGTAAGACTGGTTGTCAGAATTTCGGGCTTCTGCCACCTGTACCGACTGTCAAAGATCCACGAATGACAGCCGGGACCAACAGCTTAACGTACTTTCCGAGGCACGGGAGGGGTCTTGCTATGTAAAGAATGGTCATTGGTCAGTGTAGCTTCACCTGAACTATCGACCCGTGCGGCTGTTGAAACTAAGTCACAAGCCCCTCGCTAAGGAGTAAACATCGACAATAATTCATCTAATTGTACCAATCTGTAGCCACAAAATATATTGCATCGGTACCTACCTAGATGTAGCTACAAATTGATACAGTATTATGAAACACAACTTGTAGACTCAATGAAATGAATTCTTGCCGATGTATACATCTTTTTGTGGCTGTGGCTACGAACGATACAAAAAATAGATAGATACTCTTTATTATGTACACCTTATTAAAATATTAATTATAGATATAAAAGTAGAAATGTATATTATGAATTTATGACCATAAACACTGAGCACACAGATTAAAGAATGACTGCCAATTGTTTATCTAGTTTATCTACTAGCTGTGGCCCGCGACTTCGTTTGCGTGAATTTTGTATTCCATCATTCTTTTGATGATTTAATTTATCTGTTTAATTTCAAGAAGATCGGTTCAATGGTTTATGCGTGAAAAGTTAACAGACAGAGTTATTTTCACATTTTAATTTTAAATGTTAAAAAAATAAAGGATTAGTATGAATCCAACTATGGTTCATTACCTTCCTGTTACTCTCCCTCTTCAAATGAAATCAAAGTTACTCCTATGCTCCTCCTGATCCCATTTAAGCATCAAAATTTACTTTTTTTTTTTTCACGGTTCCTGTCACAGTCAAGCTGATTTTGTACGAATAGAACTTCTTCTTATGAACACAGTTACGAGTAGTTACCTACAGTTTATAAATGTACGTCGGTACAATGGTTCCATATTTAAAAAATTGGATTTATTCTTTTTTCAAACACAAATATACAGTCCGCTACATAATTTATTAACGTAAACTTTGCTAATATTATCGTTTGTTAATAAGTTCTGTAAGTAAGACAAAATAATGAAGATGTATAAATACCTAATGTTAAAATCATACGGTTTGTAAGTGCAGTACCTACCGACTTACCGACCTTAGTGCTGAATTAGATAGTAAGTAATTAAGTGTGTCCTGCCCTGCCATTATACGAATAAACACAATGCTCTAATTAAAGATAATTATAAGCTAGTTTTGTTCTGGGCTCATTACATTTTTATGACAAATATTCACTTAAGGCTATATTTTTTTATCTTAATGTATCTGCTCACAGATTTTTTTTATTCGTTGATGCGAGATACTTAATTTTGTAATCTTATCTTTTGTATTATGTGTAATATTAATATTTGGTTAATTTCTTTTTAAATGTTTTTGTAACAGTTATATTTTTTCTAATCTTGTTTTTAACTATACATCGCTTGGACTACTTTTTTATAATAACGCATGTATTTTTAAAATAAAAAAAAAAATTCAAATCTGGGTTCATCATGATTTACCTTACTTCACAGCCATTTTTTTTAGGTATATCCTTCTTTCCTTCTTCTAACCTTTAACGAAAAGAGAAAAGTGAGTTAACACAAGGTGCAGCCATTGACAACTTTTCTAGGAACACTGGTAACCGAAAATTGTTCTGCCTTAAACACCTGAATGTGCTTTTAATAGGTTCACAAATTGTATTTTTTAAATTTTTTATAGCTTATTTACGACAGAAAATGATTTAACCTGCCTTCGAATGAAATTGTCTAGAAAAAGTGATGAGATTATTGATCGCTTGAATGAGTCTGCCTTACATTATTTACCTACAGAAGAACGTTTTCGTTTCTCAATAATCCAAGACAGGTATTTATAATTTAAACTTCAGTAGAGGTAAGCTGGGTAATGGTGTGTTCAGCTTTTCCCAAACGCTGGGCTAAATTCTAGAAGGATGCCCAAAAATAATGAAATAAAATAAAATTATTATAAATTACACTTTCTTTTCGCTGTTGACTGTACTAAGTCGACGAAAAACGCAGGAAATTGCGCCGAAATTTTCATATTTTAAATTCCGCAAGCTAAAGTGATTTAAGTGCGTTGTAATTTTAAGCCAGTGACATTATTAATGACAATATTTCATTGATATAAATGGCCGTCGTTAATTATTACGTATTAATAATAATGGTCGAATTTATCTTAATATTGCTACGGAAGGAAGTTATTTTTTTCCGCTGACGTTTTCCGTTCAATTTGATAAATTGTTTATGATAATTTGTTGGTACTTGTAGGAGTTAAGAATTAATGTATTGAAAGTCATTGACAAATTGATAACCTGCTGAAGAATTCTATAATAGGTTATCAAAGTTACTGTGAAAATGGTACTATTCGTTTAATTTTGTAGTGTAAAGTATTTTGTAAAGATTTTATTTTCGTTTGAAAGATTAAGTATACAAAACATTTTTGGGGTAAAAAGCGATTTAAAAAAAGAACTATAGGTAAATTATGTTTTTTAAGCCAGACGATCAAAAATACGCCACGCTTGTTTTCCTTAATAACTAGTAATTTTCCTTTAATTGAGCAAAGCAGTAAAAAATGTCTGAACAATTAATTGTAGCTGCCTGAAATTACGACTCACTTTAATGAGACACCACTTGTAGCTTTATAGGCGAAAGAACGTTAAACTGGTATTGTCTAGTTAAACCTCATTAACTTTTTAATAAAGTGGATACGAAAAAATTAAATATTTTGTGTTGTAAAAGGTATTAAATTTTGTACCTATTATAAATTAAGTACAGATTTACTAAGCATTAATATTTGTACTATATCTATCACTCATTAAACAATAAAAAATTCAAAACCTTTTCTAAAATAAAAATGTTTATAATGACTAACCTTTACAAAACTGCAATCTGTAAACTCACAAATAACAAAACACTTCACTCAAAAACTTTTTATAGAAAGAACACTTAAAAAAAAAAAACAAAACTGTATTCCTCACACACTGAAAAAAAAATTGCGTTCGCCTTTTAAATCGTATTGTTTTCGGTTACAAAAAAGTTTATTTAGTCCGCGATAATATTTTACTCAGTGATGCGACGCGCGCAATGCTCGACGCTCGCTTACCGCCACTGAACGTTGTCGGTTTCTTTACGCGTGCGCAAAGGGAACTGGCAGAATCGCCAAATACTTTATTTTTAGTGTTTCGCTTTTACCTGCGCTTTCAATTACGAATGCAGTGTGACTTACCTACTTTTTCCTTTTTAGGGTTCCGGACCAGAAGTGTGCCAAACGGAAGCTATTACTAAGCCTCCGCTGTAAGTACGTCCGTCCATCTGTCTGTCAGCGGGCTGTATCTCATGAACTGTAATAGGTAGACAGTTGAAATTTTCACAGATTTTGTATTTTTATTGCCGCTTTATCACAAATAATAAAAATAAAATAAAGTTAAAAATAAAACTTTTCTTTTTGAATGTTTTTACTTACCCTGGCGTGTATGGAATGTGATTTTCTAGAAGTCGTCGAGTACAGTACAAAAACAATTTTATTTTTTTTATCTTAGAAAATGCAGAAATAGAGTGCGCAAAACTTGTCAGTTTTAGACCATTTTTGTACGAACTCTCTATCACAACATCTAAACAAGCTAGGAATTTGAACCTTCTGTATATTAAGTAACATACATTTCTTTGTAATTCACAGTACCTATCATTATGAAATACAAAGCTATCTTTGCGATTGTTAAAATTTAAGATTAAAAATATTCTCGTTACTGAATTTTCATAAAAATGAAATAAAGTTATTTTATTTTACACCATACAAGAAACGTGTTTTTATTCAACTGAAGTATTATTTTTGAAATATTATGTAGTGTTAAATAATGTATGGTGATTCGGAACCCTTTGTGTAGCCCGACTCGCAATTGGCCGGTATTTTTTTTTCTTCGTTCTGTAAGGACTCTGGCGTTTACGTTGTAATGTATTTCTTCCAGCCAGTTTCGTAAATAGCTATTTCTACAATTTTTCTGCAGACAAGGACAGCTTTTTTATTCTTTTATACAAGAGAAAGAAAAAAATATAAAATGTTAAAAAAAAATGTGGCATTTATAGATAAGTACCTATTTGCCGAAATAAAAATATGAGGTTGTTAACACTTTCACAATCGACCTAATTATTGACAAGTGCATTGCATAATATCTTTTCGATAGCTTATCAACACCAGACATAAGCTGGAGGTCGAAAGTTCATACGCGCAATACATGCGACCTTTCATATCCCTGTCATCGTCAGCTGTTGCTTCCATGCAATGTTGTGGTGAACAAACGGGTTCGAATTGGTTTAAAATAAAAAAGCAAAAAAAAAAAAAAACATAGCTTTTGTGGCATGCTACTTTTTGAACGTCAAACAACAAATTACATAAGATAGTCACCCAAAACGCAGTGCTTCACCACTTTCTAGTGCTTTACATGGGAAGAAGTTGCGCAACAAAGTCCCTAGCAGTACAGCTGTCTGGAACTTTCACAATGAGACCAAATCTGAAATCGCGAAAAAAAAGTCATCTATTCGCTGCTTTTTAACGAGTTATGCGGACATAAATGTAAGGAACAGCAGATTTTTTTTAGATAGATAGATAGAGTGACTGGCAAGGATGTTTCAAAAAGCCAAAGATACTCATAATCTTTGGCTATTTATACATTTTTCTGTGTTACACACATGATCATAATAATTTTCTGTAAATTGCAAGATGGCAGACCACGTTCTAAGAGATAGCAGAATGAACTGGATAGGTTCCGACAAAATTGGAAGCGTGGGCTTGCGGAAGATGGAAGGAGTGGGTGGAGGGAGGCCTTTGCCCAGGAGTTAGATAGAGCAGAATAGTAAAAAACATTACAAGATATTTAGATAAAAGAAAAGAAAGAAAGAAAATACGCGATAAATGCACGAAACTGGGCCTGAACGAACGGTTACAGCGCGCGCGTTCCGGCTCTTACTTTTTTATTTTTTGTAATTTTGTTTGCGGACCCACCCCTTGCATTCTAAGTTCTTTGGAAAGGTGGTTATGTGTAGTATATTTTTGTCAGTATTACAAACAAAGTTAGTCTGTGGTTGAAAAAACTTTTTTACAAAAAAATACAACCGACTTCCAAAAACAACACTACGAAGAGAAAAATAACTTTAATTTCGGAAGTCGGTGTCTGATTAAATGTATTTTCGTTTTTGCCACCGACTTCCGAAATTAAAGTTATTTTTCTCTTTGTAGTGTTGTTTTTGGAAGTCGGTTGTATTTTTTTGTAAAAACGTTTTTATTTTTCACTTTTTAGTGGTTCACATGTGCTTACCCCTTCACAGCGTACTGGCGTGGTGTTATGTTATGAACTGGTGTAAACTACAAACAGACATGAGATTTCAGCAATCCCAGTCCACTTGCTATCATTTATTGAGGAGTTCCGTTGCCTATCTCAGAAGTTCTTCATCAGATCTTGACCAAATTGAAATGGGACCACTCCAAGAAAATACTCTTCCAAAAACTATCCAAATCGCTTCAAGTGTGCCTATAAAATTGGAAGAGTTCTCTCTATTTCTCCAGGATCCCATCATCAGATCCTGACTTGATGATCATGGGACCACCTGGGAAGTATACCCTTTCATACAAAAAAAAAATAATCCAAATCGGTCAAGCCATCTTCGAGTAATCGGGGAACATGCATAAAAAAAAAAGAAAAAAAAAAGTTCCGACGAATTGAGAACCTCCTCCTTTTTGAAGTCGGTTAAAAAACATAACAAACAAAATAAAATCCAGCCTAGTCCCACTTGAGCTTAGCGGCTTTCTGGGTAACGCCCGTGATCTTGGTTTTGGCGCGACAATAAACTAAGTTAAAGTCCATTTTAACTCAGTCACTTTTGTTATAAAATTAAGAATGACCTGAACCTTGTAATAAAATTTAAAAAAAAAAACATGTCAGCAGGTCCAAAATGCAAACTAATGGTCCCATATGTAGTGATGTAAATGATAAATAATCTCATCTTCAAAGTACATTCATTGTCATCATCATTTTCCTGTCCTTGTCCGATGTTACTTGGGGTCGGCGCAACACGTTTTCTTATTCTATTCTAGAGTTCTAAAATACAGGCCTAGGCTTAGTTTAGACTCCATCTTCCACAAATTACAAAATTTTGACTAAATACCTGTCAACTTAATATGTCTAGTACTAGAAGAATGTTGTTTGTGGAGATAAATAAACATTTTTTTTTACTCTCCCCTGTTAACCGTCACGCTCAAAACTTAAACTCAAAACTCGAAGCATTTATTTCAATTAAACCAATTACAGGCACTTTTGAATTGTCAAAGAGTCGGTCAGTTAGTCAGAAAGTTGTAGCTAGATGCCCATTCCAAAACGTAGATCTCAATGGAGAAGAACGGGCAAGAAACTCCACGGACACTCTTTTAAATCAAGATAAGCCACACACACAACTCAACACATCCTGCACAACATCCTGGGTACATTATTTTCGTTGCTTCTACATGTGAGAACAATGTAAAAAACATAAAAAAATACTTAAAAACAAGTCAAAATATAAAATTAAAAATAAGCCCTGGCAGATAAGAGATGACCAGTCTCAACTGACGGCGCCCGTTCACGAACATGACGCGCGGATCAGCACCATCAAGCTCAGCTATCATTCACTCCCTTCTCTTTCGTATCATTCCTCACACAATCCATCCATCTTTTCTTTGGCGTTCCTCTCCTTCTCCATCCATCAACATGTATATTCATCACTCTTTTTTTCACAAAGTTTAGTATTTGAAATGACCTAATAATATATTTCCTATTTCCTGTTAAGGTTTAATATCTCTTGACTTGCAACAAAAGTCCTTAACACTTGAATTCCGTATCGTCAGTTATAAACTTGTTGTATCTTACAGGGCAAACAATACAGTTGCCGAGTTCTCCCTACTAACTGACAATATAAGTAAACTGAGTACAGTCAGCAACAATGTTCGTGAACTGCATTGCAGGAAATGACAATTTACTAGCTTATCTTTTAAATTGTCGGCCGTATCGTTACTTTGTTTCTCTCAAGTAAGTTTTTTTGCTGACAGTGTTTTGTTTTTGACAAAGAGGTTCTAACACTGAGACACGGCGCACATTATGAGACACGACTACGATAGCTCGGCGACTAGGCGCAACGACAGGCTACGGCCGAAAATTCTCACACATTTTGTTCAAAGCAGTCGCAACGACAGGCTACGAACTATCGCACGCTTTCGCTACTTGTCGCAACGTCTAGATGCACGGTGCACACGCACACCTGATGACAGTGACATGCGACAGGTCAGCGTCTTGTCATAGTCGCATGTCGCATAATGTGCGAGGTGGTTCAAGTGTATTTGTAGTATCTATGAAGATTATAAGGGTCAATTCAATTCAATTCATTTATTTATTGCATTAATTAGGGTTGGTACATGAAGTTCTTATTTAAAATCCAGTTGATTTCTTTTTATTCTTACGTTTGGCCTAGTTTGAATGTAATCTGCGATGCAAACTTAAAATGTGAATAGCTCAAGCCACAGTAAAATTATTAGCCATCATCAATCAACAAAATCAACTCATGCTGTCGCAGCCCACAGCTGGACATCCCCCCCTCCCCATCCCCTGTCCTCCGCCTTCGGCATCTAGTCTGTCCCAGCCACCTTTTTAAAGTCATTAGGTCAGGTATAAGCCATCAGATCAATTTATATTAACAAAACATTAAGCTCTAACTCTAACTAATTAAATAATAATAAAAAAAAAACAGAAGAGAGCAGTGGTAGCCCAGTGGTAACGGCCTCTACTTACGAGTTGTAGGTCGTAGGTTCGAACCCTGACAGGCACTTTACTTTGTAAAAGTAATTTCATCACCACTCTCAAAACGGTGAAGGAAAACATCGTGAGAAAACCGCCATGTCCTAGAACCAAAAATTAAAAAAAAATAAAATTGTTTATTGGGTCTCAAACAGTTACATTTGCAGATGTGATTGAGACAGCCCCCAGTAAGTAATTAATAATACTTGTGTTGGGGTTGAGAACCAAAAGATCTAAGACATGGGACATCTAAAACCCGCACTGGGCTCGCGTGGTGGGTTAAGGCCCAGTCCTTCTCAAAGAGAGGAGGCCTGTGTCCCACCATTGGGATATAAAAAAGAAAATATATATATAGAAAATCAAAAATTTCTCGAGCAAATTCCAAAAAAACAATAAACGAAATAACAAAATTTAAATGACCAAATGTTTTATTTAGAAAAAATTTAAAATCCCAATGTATGTGACATCAAATGAACGACTGATCAAAAGTTGCTAGATGTAATTTTAAAATATCAATACATTTCGAACCTAACTCCCCGTGATGTCGACCGTCTAGGGTTAGGGTTTCCGTCAGCAGGTCGACGAAGCCCCGCTGGGCGGGGCTCCTATTTCTGTCTGCAGGGTTTAAAGGAACCTAACCAACCGAACCTCGGGCTGCCCCTGGCGTCGACCGTCCAGGGTTAGGGTTTAATTTATCCAGTAATCCATTTTGACCTTTAAACGATTTGGTCAATAGTGTAATAAATAATTCATAATCATAATCATTTATTTGCACTAAGTATTGGTACAGTGTTGGTCTTAAAACATTGATAATTTAAACATTGATATTCCACACTTTGGTCAGCTGAACTTTTGATCAAATGACCATCGTTATTTTAAACTTTATTGATTTGTACGTTGTTCTTTTGAAATTTGCTCAGGAAAGTTTTGATTTTCTAATATGCAACCGGATATTGTAGGCTGATTATGATGATGGCGAATGAACTAAATAATTTGTTTTATTATGTTCATCAACAATTGATTACACTGATACCAACACGCAATACATTTCTAAAAGTAAAATAACAGTACATCAGTTACTTGTATTAAGGTAAACATCACTTGTATAAAACAATGAATCATAGATTAATGATAGGTACTTGTTGACATTTAGGTTGTCAGAAAAGGTTTTCTACCCACATTCAAATTTTTGACCTTTGCAGGAGTTTAAAACATTCAACAGGTCCGAAGTAACTGAGCGATTATGAAAACAATGTTTTGGTTCGTGCGTGTATAATATTATCTTTTTAAATGTCAAAGGGTCTTCTAGACCTTCTCAAATGTAGGTTTCGCTCAAATGATAACGTTCTTTAGGAATAATCAGTAAGAATGCGTGTATCAGTGCTGTGCTGGTAGTATATGCAGGTACGTTAATTAATTCACTAAAATTGAAAAACTTCGCAAGCAATGGGAAATTGCCTGAAGGATGCCGGTGTCGACCTCAAGACGAGCTGCTTCTCACACGGAGTACTGTACTTGTCTCGTCACCAATCCTGACTATCTTTAAATTTTGGCTGCTGAGGCCAAAACTAAAAAAAAACTGGTCAAGAGCAAGTCGGTCTCGCGCACCGAGAGTTCCGTTCGGATTTTTGAAAAACTGTATTATTTAGAGACATCGTTTTATTTTTCTGTAATCTTTAGATAAACTTCTATCACATAATTATAATTTCTGATTTTTCTCTGTGCAAACTTCGGAGATAAGAGGGGAGGGGAACTGATTTTTTTTTTACATTTTTCATCAAAAGTCAAAAACTATGCGGCCCAAAAAAGAAAAAAATGTTTGAGATTGTGCAAACAGCACTCTTTCATATGATACCCCACATGCTCTACTATTCTCACTTTGAATTTTTAAGACTCCCTTTCAGTCCCTGTTGCAAAAAAAAATATATATCTTATTTGAAAAATAGTTGAGGAAACGTCATCTAAATCTGTTCCAAATTACAAGTTGATAGCATTAGTAGTTCTTGAGATATCCAGCTGTGACAGACGGACAGACAGACTGAGTCACACCATAAAGGTTCCTTTTTACCATTTTGGTACGGAACCCTAAAACGACACATACATACGATACATGGAAGTTTTATGAAAATGGTGGCTGTTATTTTAGTATGTTGTAGTGTCTCACGTGTGAGGAGCTCGTGGCTAAGTAATAACAGCCGCAGGGGTTGATCCATCAGGTTAAGCTACGCTTGCCGGGATTGGTCAGTGGATGGGTGACCATCTTTACATACCGAGACTCCTCCGTGCCTCGGAAAGCACGTTAAGCCGTTGGTTCTGGCTGTCATTCATGAATCTTTGACAGTCATTACGGGTCGTCAGAAGCCCGAAAGCCTGACAACCAGTCTTACCAAAGTGTATCGTATTACCCAGTTACTGGGTTATGGAGGTCAGATAGGCAGCCGCTCCATGTAAAATACTGGTATTCAGCTGCATCCGGTTAGACTGGAAGCCGACCCCAACATAGTTGGCAAAAGGCTAGGCAGATTGATTGTGGTGTCTCACTTCCACGTAAACGAGATCGTGGGCAGAAGCTGGTCTGTAATGAATACTAAACTGCGGACTTTCGGTTGTCAGAATTTAGCAAAATTTGCAGCACGAGCCAGGACCGCATTATCGCCTGGATTGATTTGTGAGATTGATGATTGCTGTTTTATGTACTATGGGCCAAAGTTCCGCATGATCACCGCAAAGGCGATAATCGCATGCACGGCTCACGACTCTATCGCACAATGTTCGTTTGTCACTAGCTGCGCTCTCACAGGAATATTTTCATAAGTGAGCATGCTTAAGTTTTGTCCATAGTACATGTACAAGTCTGAAGTTGATTATTAAATTCAACATTAGTAAAGTCATTTGCGTTTTAATTTGTAATCTACAAGTATTTTGCACCTGGAGGAAAGGGGAACGCATATGTTCCTATACTTGTGTTTTTTGGATCAACGAGGCAATAATCAGTAAAATCAGTAATAGTATAAATTTATTTATTTATTTATTTATTTATTTATTTATTTATTTATTTATTTATTTATTTATTTATTTATTTATTTATTTATTTATTTATTTATTTATCCAATCTTACACTATCTTAACAGGTCCACACCCAATGCGATAATGTGATTACAGATTATCACTTATTACTTAATAAATCGAGAGTCACCCTCACGAATTCCGCCAAAGTACAATTAAAGATATCAATCCTTTGTGAGACGCTGTAAAAAAAATTGAAATAATGGGTGATTCATTTGGAGTTACTTTTTCCAAAACTAAAAAAAATACGAATACAACAAATTTATCAGGTAATCTTTATTATAATACAAAAGAACCATTCCTTACATTTACTTTTTAAGGATTATTTCTTTCAAATGTTGTCCGTAATTATCGGTCACCATTGACAGACTGTCAATGGTGACCGTTATCGTACCATGATAACGGACTATTTGTTTCCTGAAATTGAAGCCCGTGATCTTCAGAACTTTTGGTACCAACAAGACGGCGCCACACAGCACGTGAAACCATGGCTTTGTTGCGAGAAAAATTTGGTGAACAGTTCATTTCGTGTTTCGGACCAGTCAGTTGGCCGCCTAGATCCTGTGATATCACACCCTTAGACTTTTTTCTGTGGGGTTATGTAAAGTCCAAAGTTTATATGGATAAGCCGCGTACGATTGATCAACTGGAAGCCAACATTACTCGCGTTATTTGCCAAATACCACTGGAAATGCTCGGTCGGGTCATCGAAAACTGGAACTCCAGAATGGACCACCTTAATCGCAGTTACGGACAACATTTGAAAGAAATAATCCTTAAAAAGTAAATGTAAGGAATGGTTCTTTTGTATTATAATAAAGATTACCTGATAAATTTGTTGTATTCGTATTTTTTTTAGTTTTGGAAAAAGTAACTCCAAATGAATCACCCATTAGGTAGGTACTGTGAGGGCTCGAACCTCACAGTAGGAGATTTGCTATATTAATAATTAAACAAGAGGGGCTCTAGTTGAACGGCACTGATGCCCGCTATATTTTAAGCTTCAGATAAATAATAATTCACACTCCTTAACTAAAAAAATAAAAAGTTTTTTACAAAAAAATACAACCGACTTCCAAAAACAACACTACAAAGTGAAAAATAACTTTAATTTCGGAAGTCGGTGTCTAGTTAAATGTATTTTCGTTTTTTGCCACCGACTTCCGAAATTAAAGTTATTTTTCACTTTGTAGTGTTGTTTTTGGAAGTCGGTTGTATTTTTTTGTAAAAAAGTTTTTATTTTTCACTTTTTATCTGAAAAAGAAACTAGAACATCATCCATATAAAAGTGTGGAAAAAATACGTATTATTGAAGCTAACTCAAAAACTACCAAAGCAAAGTTAATCAATTTTATATGGGACCAACTGTGATGTATACCCTCTCGAATAAAACAAAAAAAAAATCCAAATTGGTCCTGCCATCTTCGAGTAATCGGGGAACATACAAACAAAAAAAAAAAAAAAAAAAAGGTTTTGACGAATTGAGAACCTCCTCCTGTTTGAAGTCGGTTAAAAATGGTTCTACGCGGAGCCCTTTTTTTTTTTTTTTTTTTTTTTTGTGGATGGGAAATCATCAAATGACTTCTCCCGCTCTGGGCAGAGGCGGGAGGGCGTGTCAGACTTTTACTGACTAAAACCCACCCATGTTCCTTCAGCTGCCCGTGCCAGGGCCACGGTATCTCTTTCGAACTACCCGCGACCCCGGCGGCATCGGCCCAATTGACCCCGTCACTGCTGACATCTCTTTGAGGCGCGCGTGGAACACAACGCGCCGTCGACCCGGGCCTGGTCCTTACCGGACGGCGAGCTGCCCATTACTCGTCGTCCGCAAGCCCGCGCCTACGGTGGCCGGGAATCGGCAATCGATTCCCGCCGCCCAGGGCGTCTCCTACGGCGGCTAGGGGCGCGAGGGCGCGGCTGTTGCCTCTCCCTCACGCGTTCCGCTTCCTCCTTCGCGAGCATTACTGCTTCGCAGAAGGAGGTGACGGCTTCCCATGCACTCTCGCTCCGCACCATGGCCTGGACCAGGTTTGGACGCGAGAGATCGCCGCCGCCGATCGCCTCCGTGAGAACACGGCGGTGCTCCGCCCAAGCCGGGCAGACCTCCACTGTATGCTCCACCGTGTCCTCCGGGCGATCCACACAATGGTGACACCCGGGCGTTTCCTCCCGCCTTATCCGAAACAGGAACCTCCCGAAACAACCGTGTCCGGTGAGGACCTGCGTCAGGCGGAAGGTGAGGACGCCGTGGCGCCTCTCCAACCACTCCTCAAAGAGGGGACTTATCGCCGCAATTGTGGCGTGCCCAGCGCTGGGTTGCGACAATCGCACTCTCCATGCCGCCATGAGATCCCGCCGGAGCTCTGTCCGCTGTACCGTGATTTCTCGCGGCAGCGGAGTTACGCCCCGGCGTTTCACCTCCTCGCGCCACTCCCACACGTGCGCGAGGACTTTTGCCTCCAGATCCCATGGCGGTAATCCGGCAAGGAGGCACGCCGCCTCACAGGAGACCGTGCGGTATCCCCGGACTAGCCGGATGGCCATGACCCTCTGGGACGCGTTCAACCGGCGGGCTGGTCGCAGCCTCAGGGAACGCGCCCACACCGGTGCCCCGTAAAGGGCCATGGACCGCACGACCCCCGCGTAAAGCCTCCGGCAGGAGGCGTTTGGACCCCCCAGATTGGGCAGGAGCCGCTTCAAGGCAGCCCCGGCCCGCTCCAGTCTGGGAGCCAAACGTCGGAAGTGCTCCACGAAGTTCCACCGGCTGTCGAGGACGAGTCCCAGGTACTTCATCGTCGACTCAACCCCGATGTGAACCCCTCCTACCGTTATTTGGGAACCCGACGGTGGCGCGTTCCGAGGACCATGAAAACACATGACCTCGGACTTGTGCAGGGCCACCTCGAGTCCCAACTGCCGGATCCTCTCTACGATTGTCGCAACCCCGCGTGTCGCTAGTTCAGCCGCCGCCTGGTGCGACCTCCCCTGCGCCAGGACCAGCGTGTCGTCAGCGTAACATACAACGCTGACGCCGCTAGGGAGGTCGGCGCGCAGCACCCAGTCGTACCCGATGTCCCACAGATGTGGCCCCAGGACCGATCCCTGTGGGACACCACACGACATCTCTCGCCGGTTCCACTCTCCCTGATGACCGGGGTAGATGACGGCCCTGTCCGTCAAATAGGCCTCGACCACTCGACGGAGGTGGGTTGGCACCCGGTGATACCGGAGTGCCTCCCTGATGCAACTCCAGGGCAGGGTATTGAAGGCGTTGGCGATGTCTAGAGACACCGCCAAGACGACCCCACCCCGGGCCACAGCATCCCCCGTCGTGAGGGCTCGCACGCGCATGATGGCGTCCACCGTAGAGCGCCCCCTGCGGAAGCCAAACTGGCTCTCCGCCAAATCCGGCCCCTCCTGCACCAGCCACCCGGCGAGGCGGTCTGCAATGACTCTTTCAAAGAGCTTGCCCACCTCGTCGAGCAGCACGATGGGCCGGTAAGCGGACGGAGAGTCCGCAGGGCGCCCCGGCTTCTTAATGAGGACCAGTTTCCCTGTCTTCCAACGAAGTGGGAACTGGCCCCTCTCCAAGCATGCGCCCCAAAGCCCCCCTAGTCGAGGCCCGAGAGCCCCAAAGGCCAGAACCCAAGCTCTTCCTGGCAAGCCGTCGGGTCCTGGGGCGGTATTTTTGGCACTCAGCCTACGTACCGCCGCTCTCAGCTCTACCTCGGTCACTTCCGGGGCATCGTCGTCGTCGTCGGTGATGTGGTCCGCATCGGGCACCGCAGGAGGCGGAGCCATGGGCGGGGGAGTATGTTCCCCTCGCGAAGGGAACAGAGCGCTCACCACGTCCTCCACGAGCTGCGGCTACGCGGAGCCCTACCAGAATATATCTGTCATCCTACCAAGAAAAACGAGGTTCGTTTTTCTTACTAGAATACATTCAATATTTGAATGATTGAATGTCAGCCAGTATAACATTGCCGAGGCCAACCAAAGCATCAAACCTCTACAATACCTACGCAAACAAAATAACACTAAACACCACCTTATTAATTACATTTAAATTGAACGCGGCTCATCTAGTTTCAATTAAAATCAAAATAAATAGTAGGCAATGTAAATTATTTTAGATTTGTAATTAATATTGCATTAGTTTGCTGGGATTCGTTTGTCGAACACTCGAACTGTAGTATTATTGACAATATGAATGAAGCGTTATTAAGATTAATGATCTCTTTTAACTGTAAAATGTCAGGTTACGATTACATGCTGTCCGAAATTAGGATAACCATACACAAAAACACAAAAAAAAAAAAAAATACCTTGGGCTTTCATAAAAAGACGTTCAACATTTTTATTAAATATTTGGCAGCGCAAATACGAGCAGTACTTGAAAATAATACTTAAACCAGCCATTACGAGGGTTGTGAAGCTGTAAATTTTCATACAAAAAACGATAACGTTTTCCCCCCGTAAACATGTTTTTATTATAAAGAAATATTGCGTACGGTATAAGTTATTAGCATCTAAATATCTATATTTTTGATTTATTTTATTTTATTTTATTTTATTTGATAGGAATAACAAACAGCAGTATATTACACAGTAGGCATACAATATATAACTTGCAATAAAAGTAACAAATACACTACTCAAGACGTTATCCACAGATTACCATACAGAATAGCTAGCTGTATAAACTTAAAAACTTGTACTTGTTGTATTTATAAACTTTCTCGAGTGTTTTTTTTTTTAATTTATTTATTAAACTTAATTGAATTACTAAAACAAAAAAACGTACATACCCAGATTGAGTTGTACTGAATCTACTAATCAGACAAAATGGACTCATTTTGTAAAGGTTTACGGGGATGAAAACGTTATCGCCCGAATCAATATTTCAAAAAGAAAATGTAGATAATTGCCTCCAAGACTTACAACGCGGTAAGCGGTATGAAACAGATAGCATTTTTGAAAATACCTCGCGCCGCGTCTCGGCACTTCACAATCCTCGTACAGTACGTTTAATAGGTAAATAAAATCAACGCGTCATAAAATGGTACAAGCACGTACATTATGCAACACATGTGTTTAGACGAGCCAAAACTTGAATGCAATAATCACTTTGGTGTAAATTTAAGGCGTATAGAATTATTTTATAGCATACCTTGTGTTAAATTATTGCATCTTTGTAGTTTTATGCATAACGCAAGCGTGTAAACAATTCTTGAACGGCAATATTGTTTACGCGTTTGTTATGGCATACAGTTATTGCTGGTTCCTAAAATTTATATCGTGAAAATCAGGCTTTATTCTAAAGACGAGTAATGATCGTTTTCTGAATATTAAATAAAAAAACTTTTTTACAAACAAATACATCCGACTTCCAAAAACAACACGATAAAGTGAACAATAAATTTAATTTCGGAAGTCGGTGTCTGATTAAATGTATTTTCGTTTTTGCCACCGACATCCGAAATTAAATTTATTTTTCACTTTGTAGTGTTGTTTTTGGAAGTCGGTTGTATTTTTTTGTAAAAAAGTTTTTATTTTTCACTTTTTAGTGGTTCACATGTGCTTACCCCTTCACAGCGTACTGGCGTGATATTATGTTATGAACTGATGTAAACAATAGACATACATGAGATTTCAGCAATACCAGTCCATTTGCTATCATTTATTGAGGAGACTTCCGTTGCCTATCTCAGAAGTTCTTCATCAGATCTTCACCAAATTGAAATGGGACCACTCCGAGAAAGTACTCTTCCAAAAACTATCCAAATCGCTTCAAGTGTGCCTATAAAATTGGAAGAGTTCTCTCTATTTCTCCAGGATCCCATCATCAGATCCTGACTTGATGATCATGGGACCACCTGGGAAGTATACCCTTTCAAACAAAAAAAAAAAAAAGTCCAAATCAGTCCAGCCATCTTCGAGTCATCGGGGAACATACATAAAAAAAAAAATAATAAAAAAAAGGTTCCGTCGAATTGAGAACCTCCTCCTTTTTGAAGTCGGTTAATAATAAAGTAGCTACAATGTACAATTTAATAAGAACATATTCTACAAGCTTTGCTGTTCATTATTTTGTTTCCATGCAACAAGTACTGATTGCTTCGTTAAGTGGGACGCATTTATTGTTTCAAGAGTTTTAGCTCAATGCACGATCATTTTCTTTTAAAGGAAAATTATAGGGGAAAGTTCAAGTTCTAGTTCTTTGAACAGTTTCTTTAAATAGCTGTTGTAGGGATTTCTTCAACTTTTAAAAGTAAGAAGTTTAAAGGGTGATTGAATTATTGTGTCCTCAGGGTTACCTGGTGGGTGGTGGTGGTATTTATCTGTCATTGTTTCATTTTTGTTCCTCAAATGGAAAAAACGGAACCCATAGGATCACTTGGTTGTCCGTCTGTCTGTCTGTCAGTCTGCCAGGACCCTTTTACCCAGGAACGCGTAAAGGTATCAAGTTGCCTTAGAGCTCAAAAAAAAATACGGCCACTTATGCGACATATTTAGCTACTCGCAAGTAAATCAAAACCTATCGGGTACTTCCTGTTGACCAACAATCATGAAAGTTGGCAAGAAGCAAAGTCTCACAGCATAAGTAAAGGAAAAAGTCCGAAAATCGTTGACTTATAATTTTATAACATAAAAAAAAAAAAATTTGGGAATCAAACTTTATGCAGTTAGAGAATTGACCGTGACGTGTAATGCTTTACGAGTATTCAGAATTCAAATAATATTTACGTAAATAATAACTTATACCTAATTAATTGAAAAATACCCATAACAAAATTATATTCTAACTTAATTAAACTATTCACAAACTAAAATATGGCGTAGAAAAATTAATCCGCAATGCTGTCGACTGGTAATGTACCCAAGAGACTGGCGGCATTGCCAAGTTGTATGGCAATGCTTAGCCTCTGGTCAAGGTAAAAGTTTGTTTTTGGGATAAATTCTTCTCAACTTTAAGGAAGTCTTCATTGTGCGTGGTCCGACACGCACTTGGCTGGTTTTTTATTTTAGACTAGCTGACCCGACAGACGTTGTCCTGTCTTAGCTATGAATATTCTTATGTAAACGCGCGAAGTTAAAATAGTCGTTAAGTTTTCTGAAGTTTTACAATTTTCTTAATTTTTAAAATCTTTAAAGTCGTTCTAAGTTATGGCGTGATCAAGGGAAATGGGGATTCGTTTTTTAACCTCTATATATATATATATATGGTCGAATTGAAAACCTCCTTTTTTTGAAGTCGGTTAAAAAACGAATGCCCATTAGTTATCCGCGGATAACTTCGTCGTCTATGAACCGATTTTTATGATTCTTTTATTGTTGGAAAGGAGATATCTCAAGGGTGGTACCATGATAAGTAAACTAGGATCTGATGATGGCTTCTTAGAGAAATCGAGAGGAACCATTAAATTATATAAGCACACTAATAGCGATTTGGTTATTTTTTATAGTAACTTGTGCATTTTCTCCTGTAAAGCACCATTTAGTGAAGTAGAACTGGTGAGGAAGACCAGAGATGGCCATCGGACTACTCAATAACTAATAATTTATGCTCGTCACAATACATATGTTGTTGTGGAGCTGATGGTGACTTCACCATCAGTTACATTTCTCCTGGTTTCTTACTGGGAGAACTCCTCAATAATTAACGTATCGGGAAAAGCAATATTTTGTAAAAGATGACGAGCAGTTGACATTAGGCTATTGTAACTTAGATGAATTACAGACTGACCCACTAAAAAGTGAAAAATAAAAAAACTCAAAAAAAAAAAAAAAAACAACCGACTTCCAAAAAATACTACAAAGTGAAAAATAACTTTAATTTCGGAAGTCGGTGGCAAAAAGCTAAAATACAGATCCAAATACACCGACTTCTGAAATTAAAGTTATTTTCACTTTATAGTATTTTTTTGGAAGTCGGTTGTTTTTTTTATTGTAATTTTTTTTTTTATAGATATATAGATACCAGATAACCCTAAGCCTATATCAGTGCCTGAACCATTATTGTATGGTTCACATAATGAGCAATCGAATTCAGTAATATGTGTATGTGAAGTCTTTTTAACCGACTTCAAAAAGGAGGAGGTTCTCAATTCGTCGCAACTTTTTTTTTTTATGTATGTTCCCCGATTACTCGAAGATGGCTGGACTGATTTATTTTTTTTTTTTGTTTTATTCGAGAGGGTATACATCACAGTTGGTTCCATATAAAATTGATTAACTTTGCTTCGGTAGTTTTTGAGTTAGCTTCTTTAATACGTATTTTTTTCCCTCACTTTTATATGGATGATGTTCTAGTTTGTTTTGCAGATACACAACTAAAAAGTGAAAAATAAAAACTTTTTTACAAAAAAATACAACCGACTTCCAAAAACAACACTACAAAGTGAAAAATATCTTTAATTTCGGAAGTTGGTGGCAAAAAACGAAAATACATTTAACTAGACACCGACTTCCGAAATTAAAGTTATTTTTCACTTTGTAGTGTTGTTTTTGGAAGTCGGTAGTATTTTTTTTTTATTGCAGCTTTTTTACTTTTGTTTACTTTGGTCGAAATAAACGTTTCTATTATATTCTATTCTATAAAGGTAAATACTACATAACATTGCAACAACTTGTTTTTATTCGTTACTAAAATCATTTCTTCGTAGCTGTCCCCTAAAAAATGTCAATCTTCGTTTATAATGTTGGTTAAGCCACAAAAAATCTTCCCAAAACACAGGACACCTGATATTTTTGTACCCGGAAAAAGAAATCATGAAAAATTACACCATTTTCCTTCAGATGCATGTCAGTAATGCCACAAAAATGTAACGTTCCCACGTGAGTGGTAACTCGTATTATTTACGAGCGACGGATGTTATAAGTTGACGGCGAAAACAAAGGACGATCGTATTGCTCCAGAATTTTTTATCATTTTTTTATAAGTATTTTTGAGTAGCAATTTGTACTGTGGCTTTTGTTGTTGTGGGGTTCTCGAAAACTAGCTTGCTCACAGGAATTGAAGAAAGTTGCATTTAAGCCATGGAACCGGTGAGGTATAAGAGTTATTAAGTGGAAACCGCGAATCGGCAAACGTATAGGGGAGAATGCCTTCAGGCTAGGTGGAGCGACAGTATTAACATGATGGCTAGTAGCAGATGGATGTGAGTAGCCGTGTTTTGGTATTCAGTCTATGTACAGTACCCACATCTCACCAGATTTGCTATGGCAAGTCATTAGAGATATTAAGAAATTAAGAAGTTTTTATTACCGACAATACGATCGTTTTCGTTCTAGGCGCAATGTTAGCTTCATGCTTTTACGTAGAGTTTAATAGGTTTAAAATTATGTTCAACTAGCTTTTGCCAGCGGCTTCGCCCACGTGGATGTCGGAAAATATCCCACGGGAACGTACTTTCGGGAATTCATTGTCTACATTATAAAGGAAACCTCTGTGCAAAATTTAAGCTTTCTAGGCCTAAGGGTTTGGGCTAGGCGTTGATGAGTCAGTCAGTCAATCAGTACCATTCTTGGCAGACAGCAGCGAACGCAGTGTACTGTAGGTCTCTACTGCCGCTGTAGGAAGAAGGGGCACCTGAAGCAGCGAACGCGAAAGCATCAAACATAGGACCAGCTCATCAGTCGCGTTTGCGAGTCGAGACTGGTTGAAAGTATTTTCTGGTAGACTATATTATAACTCAAACTCAAAGATTTTATTTAAAATAAACCAATTACAGGCACTTTTGAATTGTCAAGGGGTCAGTCAGAAAGAGAAGCTTGATTCCCATGGAGAAGAACGGGCAAAAAAATCCACGAACATTCTTTTAAACCAAAATATTGGTTACATCATTAATGTTGAAAATTTACAACGTGATAACAATGTAGAAAGACGTGTACGTTAAAAGCGTCCGTAAAAAAACAAAACTAAAAACAATTGAATAATTAAACTAAATTAAAATAAGCCGTGGCAGCTAAGAGATGACCAGTCCCTACTGACGGCAACCGTTCACGAACATGACGCATGGGTCAGCAACATCCAGCTCAAACATTTTAAACACAGCGAGATATTTGAATCATGCCTAGGGTTGCCATTCGTCCCGATAAACTATAAAATGTCCCGACAAATACATCAGCATCCCGACTTATACGGAACACACCGAATCGACGAATACGCGATTTGGAATTGATTACGCTATGATGTGGGCAAGCGACGCGCGTTTCGGGCGGGTTGCGTGGTGTTCTTCAAAGTACGAGTATAACATGAGTTGTGAAGAATTTTATAAAATCGTGAAAGGTGTCCCACAATTATTGTCCTAGGTGAAATCATCTGAAAAATATGAAGAAGAATGATTGTATCCTCAGTAATTAAAAACAAATATTTACCAAATGAATATTTTTTTGTTTTTTGGTTTATTTCACCTACAAAAATTTTCCTTCACTTTAAACGTTCCGACGGTGTCTTGGGAAAATATGGCAACCCTAGCCTTAGCCCTGTCAGTCAGCATGACATACTCTCAGCCGCCCGGGCACATTCAAGTCAATGAAAGAGACACATTAGTTGCATTTGTTACAACAGGACGAGCCTCTAAAATCATAACTGAAGCATATTTCCTAACCTAGACAACAATCCAATATTACCTTTTAGAGTTACTTCCAGTACTTGACACAGTTTGTCTATGATATAAAATTAGTTTGTACAGACTTTTTGAATTAACATTATTTGATGACTATTATTATATCTAAATTATTTGACTGAGGTACTCGGTTTCAACTCCTAAATTTACCTTTCATACATTACTAAGAAATACTGGATAAGACGAAATCGGTGTGTGTGTGTTTTGTGTGTTTTGCCTATTTGTTTGGCGGACACTTAAGGGGATGCAACAATAAATTTGGTGTTTATAAATTCCTATAAAATCAAATGTATATAGTTAAATCATTTGGATTTTCTATGTGTTATTTGGCTACTGCTGTACTAAAACCGAAACATATTGATTACTTGACATTTTTTGACAGAAAAAATTCCAAAGTAGCACGGACTATTTTCTGTTTTATGCGATTATAATATGTAAACAGTTCCTTATTGTGCAATAAAATTTACTTTAAATCGAAGGTATTTAAATATGTAAGAACTTACTAAGCTAAAAATTTATTTAAGTATAGAATTTTGTCATAAATCCACATTTAAAAGGAGCACGTTTAGTTCCGTTTATCGTAAGAGTCTTCTATCTCTCTCGCGTCAAACTAGACAGTCATAACGCCATTTCACTTACACTCCGAGCTAAACCACGCTTCGATGTATCCTCTAAATGCTGGACTATTCATTTATTATTTTGGAATTCTGTTGTGGCAGCATCTACAACGCCACATGCGAACTACGCATCAAAGACCTGACGTCACACAAATCCTGCATCGCGCAAGCAGAGTTTACCGCACGATTGGCATATATACAACATCCCAACATCAACCGTCGGGCAGTAGCCTATCAGATACAACTCCCGTCTGGTCGGGGCATCCTCCCTTTTTTATGGAGGAAGACTGAACGTTACACCCTGTTCCTCATACCGCTATACTGTAAATAACTGCCTGCTTTGCAGGAAACTGTATATAATAACGAACATAGTATTATCCAAAACTACTATTATGAAATAGGACTTTTCTCAAAGTTGAAATATTTATTTCACGAGAAAATGTATGTCGTGGAAAAAAGAATAAAGTGCAAAATTAACCTTAAGGTGCTTAACATTTTGATCCTTGACGGTACGTGAACGAAGTCGTATTCAAAAGCTATCCCCATTACAAAAAAGTCACCAATCACCGTGATATCATAATTAAATCGGCACCGATTCAATTTGGCACGATAACTCTCATCCATTTGCGAATGTAAACAAGGTGAGCTGATTACAATAAACATTCGGCTTGATTATTCTACGTTTCATCATTTTGAGTGGTTGTTCGCCGTTCGGTGATCAATTGATTATGGACTACGATACTATAGGATAATTTGTGGGTTAATAATTCATGTAAAGTTTTTGTTTTGTAACTACAGTTAAAGGTCTTAAGGCGAAGAGTGCCGCCAACTAGCGCCACCATTAAGAATAAAATCATAAGTCTGGAGATATGGAACATTTTTAAATTTCCGACGCTCATATTTTTAGTCAGATGAGGTAGAATTTTTTTTATAAAAAAATCAACACTAAACCTCCTAGGCCTTAGCAGTTAACGTCAAAGACGGCTAGCATCGAGTTATCGCTACGTCAATCGGCAATGTAAATGTCCATGTAAAATTATCGCGATAAGTTGTGGCTACACATATATACGGCCTACGTCCATCATCGCGATAGCGTTTCCCGTTGGTGTAGCCCGTACATCCGACCACTAGATTAACGAGGCAAACTTAAAAATTGTTGGACCATATTAAAAGCTGTGTACCGTGTCGTCCATCTTGCAAGAGAGGCAAAAGACTTTTAATATATATTTTTTTTTCTTTTTAACTATTGTATTGTGTATTTTAATATTCTATCTGTGTTATTATGTTAATGCATATGGTATTTAAGAGTATGTGTATGTATGGTATGGGTTTAATAATTGCCTGAAATGAATGATATTGAATTTTAATTTTAATTTTTAAAAATCCCGGTAGGCACTGTAATCTTGTCCACTGAGGCAATGTCAAGCGGTAACGTGAATTATAAATAACAGGCGCACCGGTCGATCGATGAGGTTAAATCTACGCTTGCCACAGTTGGTCCGTGGATAGGTGACCATCTTTACATACCAAGACCCCTCCGTGCCTCGGAAAGCCCGCTAAGCCTTTGGTCCCGGCTGTCATTCGTGGATCTTTGAAAGTCGTTACGGGTAGTCAGAAGCCCGAAAGTCTGACAACCAGTCTTACCAAGGGTTATCGTGATACCTAGTAAATGGGTAGTGGAGGTCAGATAGGCAGTCGCTCCTTGTAAAATACTGGTACATAGTCTGTTGCATCTGAATAGTTTGTAACGAAATCTTATCTTTGTTGTAACCATGTCCACTGAAGCGATGCCGAGTGGTCACGTGAATTAAGTGGAAATCTTTTCACAAATGAAACACTTTCCCTTTGCTTTTCTCTGCCCCAATGGACAAGCAGCCTTAAGAACTTTTTAATACGATCAAATACTTAGAAATGTAAGTTGTATTGTAAGTGATAACAGAGACGTTTTGAAAACTAATTTATTTTAATTTAATTGGTTTTCGAAGTACTCGCTCTCCGAAGCTGGGACAGTATTTATCTTTAGCTTGTATTATTATTGAAACTCCCTCGTTTCAATTCTATTTGCTGCTACTGAAACTCGCGGCAGCTTTTTTGGACAAGAAGACAATTTATAAAATGATTATATTATATTAGAAACAGGTTTTATAAAAAAAAATGCGCACCGCGAATGAACTATATTTATTATTTTTAACATACAAAACTTAATATAGGAAAACCTAATAAACTGATAGAAATAAATGAGCAATCACTTGGCACCGCGAAAACTCAACACTGAAGAGGGACGTCTGCCGTCGTCGGCTGTCGATCCACAAAAGCAAGTGCTCCTCGGCGAGGAGACAAGGAATTCTCATCGTGATCTGCACTTGCCGCGAAGTATGCCCCTGCCCCTCTCTTGATGCAGCTGTCTTGACCACGCCCCTCGTTCCCTCCAACTTCTTTGATTTCTAACAAAATACGTACCTATAATATTTTCTGAGCGGTCATGTGGGTCTGATGAGAGGTTATGAGTTCGATTCCTGGGTCGGTCTTAATTAGAGAATTTTCAGCAGCGGGCCGGTGTTTGGATTTGTGCTCAATTAATAAGCTATTATTATTACAGACTTGCCCCCATTACTTCCAACATACGCCTCTCTGTAACCCCTTCGAAGACCATAGGCGTGATGGTCGATGTCTGCTGTGAATTAAAGCAATGCATTTACTGTTATCTTAAAACATTTTTCAAACTTGCACATTTATTAGTAACCATATGACCAGTAACCATCAATTTTCTATTTAATATTATCAGCAAAAAGCTATTAAACTTACTTTTAATCTGTCAACCAGACAATAATTTATTGTTCTTTTTCTTTTTTATTAAATAAAGATAATCTTGTGACGTCACTATTCGACCTTTAAGAAACAAATGAAATGCGCAGCAAGGAGCTTCAATATTGATTAATGAATTTAAAAAAATCAATACACACCCTCTTTACTTAGCTTAGTTTTATTTCAGCCCGCAGAGAATTCATGAATTCAGTAAGCCTTTTCAAAGATATTTGCAATTGGCGTCTTGTTTTAAAATAATTAAATAATTGCCTTTGAACTGGTATAGTTGGTTTTGTTGATAAATTTAAGTTTTCATGGGAAATTGACGTCGGTTTTTCAAAGATTTTTTTTAGTTTTAACGTTGTTGGATTTTGTGGTAATAAGTAGACTTTGTATTTAGTTTACGTAGAAAAAGATGTCAATAATAATAAACCACCGTATCTCTACGTTGACGTCGTGGTGGGGCTTGCGCGCTCCGAACTCTGGGTCTGTGCCGATGGAGTTTACTTTGCCGAAACAGGTCTAGGGTGAGGAGCCAGACCAAGAGAGATACATGAACCCGCAGGGCAGCATGTGGCGAGCTGTTGGGCAGTAGCGACCCCACGGACCCTATTTCCCGGGAGAAGTCTTGTTCTTCACCTCTGGCTTGCCTTTATTGGCCGGCTGGAGTGAACACTGACGGGAACAGAGCTCCCACCTCATTCTTGCCTTTATTGGCCGGCTTGAGTGGAGATTCGCAAGAGCAAACGTGCTCGGAGGAAGGAAGTATTCCAGTAAGTGCTTGTAGGGATCTTGACCATCTTCCGGGCTCTGGGATTGTTCTGAGAGCCGTGGAATACCTCTCCACTCCTCAAGCACCTCAGGACATGTTGCCCCTTGTCGCTACGTCACTATGTGCTAGCGACCGTTTCCGGGGGCCCATTATTGTGTGTGCAAGTCACCCCCTGCCAATTTATCTGTGTATATTATATAACATTGGTCAGGCAGGGGACATAGTTCTTCCATAGTTCAAGGTACCCAATCCATGTAGCCACCCAAACCCATAGGCCCAATGTGTTTTGTTTCCATGTTCTGCAATAGTCCTGCACCAACCGGGGGTTGTCCTTGGGTGCACTTGCATAGTGCATACAGGGATAATCGTCGGCTGGTGCCTCCTCGTCATTTGAAATTGTCTAAGGGGCCTCTGCGAGTTGGCTTCGGCCCCTCGTATGCCTTCCAAAGGTCCGGGACCCCAGGGTCCCGAGATAAGCCAAAGACAAGAAATATAATAATAATAATAATAAATATGTTTGGACATATCACACAACGCCATCTAGCCCCAAGCTAAGCAACCTAATGCTTGTGTTATGGTAACGAGATGGCTGATAAACTACTTATATACATTTTTTTTTTGTAAATACATACATATTATAGATAGAAAAACACCCAGACTCGGAACAAATACTTGTAGGTCGTACAAATATTTGTTCCGTGCGGGAATCGAACCCGCGACATGCTGCGCAGCAGTCAATCGCTCAACCACTGCGCCAACCGTGTCGTCATATCTACTTCATGTTATTTTTTTTCAGAGGGCTATTAGTGTAAGTCCTGAATTAATTTGCCATAGTTTTTAATACCTAAATACAAATAAGAAGATACCAATATGTAGGTATGTCCCATGGAAAATGTGAAGGAGTTGACGATAAATGTTTCATAATTTAGCAACTTAATGAACCAGCACCCTAATTGCGTAACACATTATCAATCGGAATTTGAATCATTTTGAAACAAATTGCTAGTCCATTGCTTCATATGTTAGAAAAATTTGTCTGCTCAACAACGTAAATACCGCAATGAATGTTGTTGAACTGTCAAAATGAAACCAACTCCGATTGATAATATGTTACGCAATTAGGGTGCTGGTTAATTTCCAATCAGTTTTGTCTAGTCATTTTAATAAGATACATGGTACTCAAAAAAATCTTGCATTACATTTTATACTAATTAGGCCTACAACCCCATTTCTATTCTAAAAAGAAAATCGGGCATCCAACTGCATGCTTACATACGAGTAAAACATAAAACACTTTTTAAACCGCTTTTTCGCTCTTTATATAATTTGATAGGCTGAGTCAAAAGTCATGTCAGTCTGACTAGGTAATTACTTAGGTAGGTAATTCAGTTAAGTTTTATTTCGGGTCGCCTCTAGCCAAATGCATTTTCTACGTATGAGCTAATTCGGGTTTTCGTTCAGTTTTTTTTAAACGCAGAACTGAAAGCAAATTGCTGTAAAAACTAATTTATAATACTAATGTAGACTTTACTTGTGCTATTTATTATGTATTCTGTGACTTTACTGAAAGTATGTCAAGTCTGACAAATTAATTGTTAAGCAAATTGACTACCATTTTTAATTGTCTGTAAGTATCTTTAAATCACAACTGTCATTCTTTGACGGTTGTATGATATAGCTATTATAACACGGCAAATTGACGTGGGGTATCAATTAGCTTTACAATTAATTTCCTTGAATGTACTTGGAAAATTGTTTTTGTGAACCGTAAATGTGTTTTTTCTGAAATAAAATTTATTATTATTTTATTATTATTACGTAATAAAGCTCACTGCGAAACAGTACTTAGGTTTAACGTTTCTGATTTGAAGAAAATATTATGTAACATACAATACGTCTTTGAAAAATAATCCCTATAAATTCAGAGATGTAATTCCTGAATAATGTTTTTGGAAACCTCTCTAAAGTTGAGCTTACATAACACCACAGACCAATCGGTCTGGAAGAGTCAGAAAAAAAAATCCTGCCAAGTGTAAGTCGGACGCACACACGGGTTCTTTTTATTATTTTTGGAGGTGAAGTTGCAGACCAGCCCGCTATTCTAAAATATACTGTTAACTATTTCTATATGGAGAGTATTTAAAACACGTATTAGCTATTTATATAAACATTATGTATATTAATTCGAAAATATTATCAATCACAAAATCAGATTGTGTGTTTTGCGGCTTGCGAAAAATAATTGTGGAATGTTCCTTCTTTCAAAAACTTCACTGCCAACGTTCGAAGTATCTTCACTCGGTGTTGCCAACAATACGTATTTTAAGAAACTTTCAACTGTTTATTATGGGTAAAAGATAAAGCCCTGTGGCAGACGGTGATGGCGTAATAGTGTCACGTTTTCACCCGTTAAACACGGAACCCTAAAAACGAAACCGCCCAACATTCGTTTTCAGAACAGCGCAGCAACATCGTAAAACACCCAAAAACATTTCAATATGTCGGAAATTCTATAACCAAAGGAAACTAGATCACATTGCAAATCGTCCTGAGTGCCTGTAAATTTCGTTACTCAGAGCCGTAAAGCCGAATTAGGCCGAATCAATCCGAAGTTGTGCCCACGTACCACCGGTAAAAAGAATTCGGTTTTATTTGCGCCCCGGGCTTTTTAAGACCCCACTGGCAGAGGATATCTGATGAATATAAATAGGAAGTTATTGTAGCTGTCATCTGTTTGTTTTCGTTTTTGGAATACGTATTGTGTATTGGCGTCTTTTGTTTTTCGGGCTGGCGCGCTTTTTGACCTGTTTTGAACTTCGAAACAGGAAGAGTTCGTTTGATGGATTTCTCTTTTACGAGTACTACGGAGGAATTTTAGAATGCATGGCGTATATTTTATTTTTTTATTTTATTTTTTATTTACTACAAACAGATGTTCTACATTCAAAAAAAATAACATCGGGTCCCAAACTAGGCACAGCCTGTATCTTGGTGACTCAAACACTACACAAAGTGAATAATTTAAAGCATTCTGCTAGCGCAAGCTGATATTGTTAATTTAAATATAGAAAAGAAGAAACGGACTGACTGACATATCAACGCACAGCCCAAACTGCTGGCTCTAGGGATTCCAAATTTGGTACGTAGGTTTCTTATGAGGTCTAGTGGTGCACTAAGAAAGGATTTTACAAAATTCCCCCCCTAAAGGGTTGAAACGGGGGTCCAAAGTTTGTATGAAAAATCTTATTCCTTGAGTTAATAGAGTTGAAACAGCACGAATATTTATCTAAATAAATTATAAAGTTTTTCATTTTTATTTTTCCTAAACTACCCCAAAAAGAGGGACTGGGGGGTGTCAAAGTTTGTATGGAGTAATTTTAACGCGCGGTCCGATTAACTCAAAATTCAGTATTTATACTTGAGACCAAAAATGAAGAATTACGTGTATCAGGGTTTTTCGGGAGGTGAAGAGGGGCAGTCAATTTTACAGGGCAGGTTTTACTGCGGGACTTGGTTAAGTCCAAAAATGGTGTAAATAATCTTTTTGACTGAAAGATATGGAAATATCCCAAACGGTTTTTTTTAAATTCCACCTCTGTGGGGGTGAAAACAGGGAATATAGTTTATATGAAAAATCTTATTCATTTGATAATTAACTTGAAACTTGGCACAATAACTTGCCTAGTATTTGTGCCAAGTTTCAAGTTAATTAACCAAATGAATAAGATTTTTCATATAACCTATATTCCCTGTTTTTACCGTATGGTATATGGTCACGTATGGCGTATGGTTTACTGACAAACTTTATTAGTCATTAATAGTTTTTCCCCCAGAGGGAAGCGTAGAGGAGGAGGAGGAGGAGGAGAGCGTGTAGGAGGAGGTGGTGAAGCGGGGAAGAGGTGGAAGTATTGAGGACGGAAAGGGGGAAGGTGTGGGAGTATTGAGGAGGGAAAGGGGGAAGGTGTGGGGGATGGGAGAAATTGGTGAGAGTAGAGGGAGAGGGGAAACCGGTGAAGGGGGTGTGAGAGGGGAAGGTTAGCGGGAAGGGGATGTGATGAGGGGGGTAAGAGGGAGACGGGGATGGGTAGGGTGAGGGGGTGAGAGGGGTGGTGTTGCAAATGAGAGGGGTGAGAGGGGATGGGAAGGAGAGAGGGGTTAGAGGGAGAGGAGGAGGGGTGAGAGGGGGGTGAGAGGGGATAGTTGGGGAGGGGGGAATACGAGTGCCTTTACACCTTAAAGTTGCTTTTTGTATAGCACTGATTCATTGAAGAGTAATTGACTTCACTTTTGACTGACTGATTGAAGAGCGGGTAGAGGAGCAGAGGGATAGGAGGGTGTAGTTAGTGGAGAGGATATGGAAAGGGGGGTGAAAGGGAGGGGAAGAGTTGGCGAGGGTAGTGTGGGAAGGGAAAGCGGTGAAGAGGGTGTGAGAGGGGGTGAAAGGGGAAGGGGATGTTAGCGGGAAAAGGATGTGTTGAGGGGGTGAGAGGGAGAGGGGGATGTGGAGGGGGTGAGAGGGGATGGTGAGGGGGATGATAGGGGAATGTAAGAGGGGTGGGAAGGGGACGGGGTGAGAGGATTAGACGGAGAGAGGAAGGGGTGAGAGGAGTGGGCGACGAGTGACTTTACACTGACGACTGCCTTAAAATTGCTTTTTGTATAGCATTGATGCATTGAAGAAACCTAGTCCGACAGAAATTACCGAAAAATAGGAAGTCGGGATCTCGGGATGGCACAAAAAGCAGGAGTAAACTCCAGTCGTGCGTCGGAGCTGACACACACAATTTTTTTTTGTTTGTTTGAATGCGCTAATGTCTGAAACTACCAGGCAGACTTTAAAAAATATTTTTGCATTTGATAGCCCAATTCTTAAGGAAGGCTATAGGCATATTTAACATCTCTCTAGGACTCTTAGGTGCCCAGCAAATAGAAAAAAAGTCAAACAACGCTAATCGAAAACGAAGTAATATATTAGCGCGTTTAGGCAATGCGATTTAACGTAGTGGGTCGGGGGATCAAGAAATTTCACGCAGACGAAGTCACGGGCAGAAGCTATCACAATATTTAAAAAGAAAAGTCCTGACTGACTGACTGTTCAATGGCCGAAACTCTTCGATCTATGAAGCTGAATTTTTGCACAGGAGGTTCCGTTTATAATCTAAACAAGGAATAAAGAAGGACTTTTGTTCCCCTTGTATATATTCCGACATCCACGCGGGCGAAGCCGCGGGCAAAAGCTAGTTTCATAATATAAGTTAAAATAATAAGATTTACAAAAATGTGAGTAATAAAAGAAGCTACTTTACTTAAATATAATAAACACAAAAACAGTTATTATAGTTTTTTCCGGCTCTGTGTTTCTGCATGCTAAATAAGAATAGAATACTCTATAGTATGCACACCATTTAAATATAAGGGCATGTAAAGCATTCTAAATACAGGAGAAATTCCCAGTAAAGAAACTTTGGGCAACGTTTTTAAAATGAGGATTTTAAGGTTCCGTACCTCAAAAGGAAAAAACGGAACGCTTATAGGATCACTCGTGTGTGAATCTAATGGACCGATTAAGTTGAATTTTGGTACACATTAGAATTTCTACGACTCAAACACGGACGTGAAACGTAAATAAATGCGTATTATTTCTAACTGACATACCTCAAATTGTAATTTTAATTTTTAATCATTCAATCAATAATGTTAATTTAACCTTATCTCTGTCCTGTAATATATATATGTCAATCAATCTGCCTTTCCCAACTATGTTGGGGTCGGCTTCCAGTCTAACTGGATGCAGCTGAATACCAGTATTTTACATGGAGCGTCTACTTATCTGACCGCCACAACCCAGTAACGACCCATAACGACTGTCAAAAATGCACGAATGACAGCCGGGACCAACGGCTTAACGTGTTTTCCGAGGCACGGAGGAGTCTCGGTATGTAAAGATGGTCACTCATCCACGGACCAACCCCGGCAAGCGTAGCTTAACCTGATGGATCGACCCATGCGGCTCTTATTACTTAGCCACGAGGTTCTTTCTGTAATAAATGTATGTACCTACCTAATATTTGCACTCTACACTTGACAGAATGGGATGATACCATTGACTAATCTCAAGACCATTTAATGTACCATATTCTGACAAATAAAATGATTATCCACTCGCGCGACCATTGCGTAAAAGTGAGCCCGAACGAAAACCCAGGGCGTCAGTGGTTATGATTATAATTATGAATTAATTTTAAAAGGGGGTCACTTTTGGGGAGCAGACAAGAAAATTAAAAAAAAAAGTTTTGCAAACTGTACCGTGTGACATATCAAATGAAAGAGCTTACTGTGAGGGTCTCAAGGTGATTGTTTTTATAATTTTAAAATAAATAGCTTTAAAGTTTTTTAAGAAAATTTGCCATTCCCCCCTTATCCCCGAAGTAAAAAATAAAGAAAATAGTTCTTATAGATAACAGGAAAATTTATAAGAAGTCTAAGGTCTTAAACTAACATGGAAAATCTCTCAATAAAGTGCGTAAAAACTTACATTTTCAGTTGGAATGTATAGGAGACCATGTTTTTCAACTACAATGTTAAGTTTGTTCTTGGAATAAATTGATCCCAACTACGGAACCCTTCATTGTGCGTGGTCTGACACGCACTAGGCCGGTTTTTTTTCTGCCATCTGGGTAATTTACCTCCGTTTATCATCATTCTAAGTATAATTTACAAATTATGTGGTAAAAAATTTCAGTGTAATAAACCTAGTTACCGGGTGTACCCCCAGGCCAATTTCCCAAACAGCCATTTACCCCTATTAGTACTGGGGTCAGATTTATTTTTTTCATTTCCAATTTACATAGAAATATGAAAGTAGCTGGCCGGTTTATGCTAAATTATTTGGTAATACGGTCGACCCTGGTAGAATTTGTGTAAAGGTGCGTCCACACCGCGAATGTTCGCGCGAGATGAGCGTTTGGCAACAAACATTATTTTGAGCATTGACAACGTTGCAAAGGCATATCCGCACGAAGAATCTTTGATAATGATGAGCATTCTACTTTTGATCAAATAGAGTAAATTCTACTACTAATCACAAGAAAAAAAAAATATTGGCTAGCATTGGATTTTTCACAAATGTTGGTTTTCACATACTTGCCTTAAAATACTCGCTTACGAAAGTTTGTGGTATGGACATATCTTAATACGGTCTATTTTATTGTAAGCTAAATGTTAACGTTAGGTCCTTTAATATTCCCCTGTCGGTCCGATAGCGCAGAGGTTACGTTTAACAAAATACGATGTCAGTAAATGAAACTGGTTATTGCTAGCTCGCACAATATTGTTGGTGAAATCATGTATAGTTGGTAGGGTTGGTAGTGTAGGCTACCTTGCCGTCCTAGAATAGCGATTCTCTAGAACATTATTAGTACAAAATAAAAAAAAAATAATAAAATAATAATTAATTAATAAAATATAATAAATTTTTACAAAGAAGATTTTTCGCCCCAGAACCTACAGCGTAGTAAAACTTCGCGTGTTCTAAATTCCAAGTATATGCCCATGAAGACAAAGTTTAATGACGTACAGCTTTCAGAAAGCATTTATTGAAAAAGTAAACAAAGATTTTGAGGTTGTATTTATTAAGAAACAATCCTTTCAATACTTAGAAATAGATGCTATGTATTTTACCTGTTACTAATGCTATTTCTGCGTGAATGAAATGCGCGCAATAACTCGGCAGTGGAGTTAATGACATGACATGACAAGGATCAGGGATGCCCATACATCTCCGTATCGATATATTTTATACGAAATCGATACCGTTCAGTACCCAACATGTTATTTATATTTGAAATATTACAATGCAACTCACATATGTGTAATAATTGTATAGAAAAATATCAATAATTATTTAAGATGGATTGATTAGGATATACCAAACTGTATTGTTGTTGAATTCTTTTTACTCCTAAGGTATATAAGGTACCAATAAAAACGTCGCACAAGTAGTACATAAGCTTCATATATTAGAGCGAAAAAGGTTGAAAAGGACCTACGTACGGATGCGTATGATATCTGTGAGCAACTGGTTATCGTAAGCTCGCTCTTGATGTGTATGTAATGAAAGATTGGGCATCACTAATTGTTATGTCAAATACAATTGTCAAAGATGGCGGTATTTTTTATGTGATGTCTTTAGTCGTTATAGCTCTTTTAATTGTTGTTTATGGAACGCAGAATGTCCGTTTCATTTGCAATTAGTAGGTAGGTATACTTAATAAAATATATTTATAATTATTATGTACGTCAGATGTTTGTTGGTACTAGGGCGATTTACGACATTATTTTTAAGAATTAGAATATGATTAGTGACAGTTTTTCAGTTACATTTTTTTCGTTAATTTTTTTTTTTTTTCTTTTTGAAGCTTTATTCAGTAGGTACGTACCGTCATCGTCTGTCTAGCCTTTTTAACTGACTTCAAAAAACTTTTTTACAAAAAAATACAACCGACTTCCAAAAAAACACTACAAAGTGAAAAATAACTTTAATTTCGGAAGTCGGTGTCTAGTTAAATGTATTTACGTTTTTTGCCACCGACTTCCGAAATTAAAGTTATTTTTCACTTTGTAGTGTTTCTTTGGAAGTCGGTTGTATTTTTTTGTAAAAAAGTTTTTATTTTTCACGTTTTAGTTGTGTACCTACCCCACACAAATTCTAATACCACTACCTGCAAAACAAACTAGAACATCATCCATATAAAAGTGGGGAAAAAATACGTATTATTGAAGCTAACTCAAAAACTACCAAAGCAAAGTTAATCAAATTTATATGGGACCAACTGTGATGTATACCCTCTCGAATAAAACAAAAAAAAATCAAAATCGGTCCAGCCATCTTCGAGTAAAAGGTTCCGACGAATTGAGAACCTCATCCTTTTTGAAGTCGGTTAAAAAGGAGGAGGTTCTCAATTCGTCGGTATGTATGTTGCCCGATTACTCGAAGATGGCTAGACCGATTTGGATTTTTTTTTGTTTTATTCGAGTGGGTATACATCACAGTTGGTCCCATCCGCTCACACGAACGCGGTGTGAATCGGGTCCGTACCTAATATTGTACGTGGTATGAGTTCTATACCAAGAAAATATTTTTTTTATTATTAACGTTGTTCCATCACTATTAAGTACTAATATCGAATTCTATGCATTTAATTTGATGCGTTATCTATTTCCGAACGATTTAAGATACGTCAACACTGACTGAGACTTGTCTATGACATTAAAAAATATTTTTTTCTCTGACATGTCATTGTTCGGTCCGTCGACTGTGAAAGTGTTTTACTCAGTTAATACACTTCTGGACACATCTATTGGCCCACCTTAGGGTTTAGGTTTCGATGGCCCCTACCGAAATATGATTGCTAGATTGAACAAAAACTGTTGATGCAGTTTTAAACCTGATACATTTTACCATCTTTTTCGATCGTATTGTTTTAAATTTGAATTCAGAATACCATACGACATGGAGCTACGCCTAACAAGTCGGATATGCGCCTTGTTAAAGGCAATTGATTTTTGAATAAAAAACATGTTTTATCAAATAAAGGTTTAATTTAATAACGCGTGTTGCCTCCATGGGCATCTACCACAGCTCTCATACGATTAGGCATAGAGTTTATCAACCGCTCTATGAAATTTTGAGGGATCATCTCCCATTCCTCTTCTATGGCAGTTTTCAACTCCTGCATCGTCTGGGCAACTGGCTGACGAGCCCTAACACGTCTTTTTAGCTCGTCCCACATGTGCTCAATGGGGTTCATGTCTGGGCTTCTGGCTGGCCAGTCCATAACTGTGATGTTCACATCCCGAAGATATTCCCTGAGGATGCCAGCCGCATGGGCTCTTGCATTATCATGCATAAAAAGGAAATTTGGGCCCAGATAGTCCGCGTATGGTATCACGTGAGGTTCTAAGCACTCACGAATGTACCTTTCAGCATTTAATGTTGGCAGCCGTGGTCCTGTAACAACCTCAAGTTGAGTTTTGCCGCTCGCGGATATACCGCCCCAGACAGTCCATGAGCCACCGCCATAAGCAACCCTCTCTTCAAAGCAGCATTGTGCGAAACGCTCTCCCTTACGTCGGTAGACCTTCTTCCTTCCATCATTGCCATGTAACACAATTTTAGACTCATCAGAAAAGAGTACACGGCTCCAATCTTGCTGTGTCCAATTTAAATGACTGCGTGCGAAATGAAGGCGCGCTGTTCGGTGGGCTCGCGTTAGTTTGGGGCCATTAGCTGGCTTGTGTGGTACCATATCGCGTTCTTTTAACCTTCTCCGAACAGTTCGAGCGCTCACAGATACTCCGTGGAAGTCGCGAAGTTGGTTTTGTATCTCAATGGAGGTAAGGTGACGATTTCTCAAGCTGGTCGTCACGATGAATCGATCCTGCCTTTCAGTTGTGACCCGAGATCGTGGCCTTCCTTGGCGACGAACAAAGCCGCCAGTCTCTAGGTACCTCCGATAAACATTTCGGACCGCAGATCGACTTAAATTAAGTTGAGCACTCACGTTTCTTTGGCTGTGTCCGGCCTGAATAAGTGCCACAGCTTGGGCGGCGACTTCAGGTGAAGTATCCATAGATTATTGATAGAACCTCACCTTAATGTTAAGAATAAGTAATGTTTGTTGCAAAACCAAAGATATCAATCACTTTTTCAAGAATTAAATCCAAGTAAACCAATAAAACCAAGTTTTCTTAGTATTCGATTGTTTGATATCAACAAACAGGCTCCAAATTGTCTTTTGTTTCTTTAAATTCTGTGTTCGAAATTCAAAAAAAGACTATTGAATGAAATTGTGAATGTGCCAGGTTCAAAACTGCATAAAAACTTTTTGCTCGACCTAATATAAAATTTTAGCTAGGACCAAACGAAACTGAAAATACAAGGTGGGCCAAAAGATGTGTCCAGAAGTGTAGTTTAATTGTACTGTGGTTAGTGGGTTTATTTATGTTTCATGTTAAGAATTAACACACCATGCATTTTAAACCTTAAAACATATAGGTCATCGCTTGTTTTTTCTAACTAGAGCCATTTCTTTGAAATCTGAAGCTAAATCATATTTGTTCGTCTTTTTAACCATTTCTAGAAATGTAAGCAATAACAAATTCAAACGAAACATTCAATATAATGGTCCTTTACTAATTAGGTTTCCAAATAAAGAATTGGAGCTACAGAATTCTTAGAAACTATGCCGCTATCGCATTATGTAAAAAAACGCGCGCCGCGGGCCGAATGACGTCAGCGGGTGGTACACTTGACTAGTTTTTTAAGCGGGCGTACCTGCCGTGTGAGCGGATATAAAATTGTTTAACAAGGCGTTGGTACTCGTAGTTTTTGAGTTAGCTTCAATAATAGGTACGTATTTTTTCCCCACTTTTATATGGATGATGTTCTAGTTTGTTTTGCAGGTAGTAAGTAGTATTAGAATTTGTGTGGGGTAGGTACCACAACTAAAAAGTGAAAAAAAAAATACATTTTTACAAAAAAATACAACCGACTTCCAAAAACAACACTACAAAGTGAAAAATAACTTTAATTTCGGAAGTCGGTGGCAAAAAAAGACATTTAACTAGACACCGACTTCCTATATTAAAGTTATTTTTCACTTTGTAGTGTTGTTTTTGGAAGTCGGTTGTTTTTTTTTGTAGAAAAGTTTTTTTAGCAACTACATGTGGTGGGTACAAAAGGTGTTACATATAAAATTTAGTGCGAAGACACATTCTGCCATGCAGTGATGGCATGCAAATATTTAGTTAACGTACAATAAAATTATAGACACAATAACAGAATTCTATGAACGAAAATAACATTAAAATCAAGGCAATACCAATTTGAATTAAAATTACACACTACATATCTAAACAGTAAGGTAAGTAGCGACCAAAGGAACTTAAATTAACTAAAACTGACTACAATGCATTCCTGAAGTGGTAGGACTGGCACGATTTTTTGTTGAGAAATTCGCCGATTGAATAAGAACTATGCGATATCAACCATTTTTTCAAAACCACGCAGAATTTTTTGTAAGGTAGTTCTGTTATCCAGATAGGTAGTGAGTTATATATAAGTGGCGCCATATACACACAACTGCGCCTGAATAGTTCTATCCTAGGTACAGGGATTTTTAATAAATACTGTGTGACTTTTCGTTTGTTAATGAAATGAAATGAAATGAAATGAAATGAAATGAAATCTTTTTATTCCAGATGTAAATCCAAATAAACTTACAAATTAATTACATATATATAAACAAACACAAACACACACAAACAATATCATAATTATGAACCAAATCAGGTTATCGGCGTGTGGTAGGACTGCCATCTCATATGTAGGGGGCTGTGGTTCCAGTCACGTACTGCGGCCACCAATGAATTGGCCGATCGATATATGGCGGTGCGTGCGGCGGCCGACCGGCTCCTCAGCAGCGCCTGCCAGCAGGGCACGCGGCCCGCGGTGAACATGGCGCTTGCGCTGCACCACCGAGGCAGTCGAAACATCGCGCGCCACGCGTCGTTGTACTGCACTCGCATGTCGCTCAGTGCCGCCTTGGTGTAGTTTGTCCACAACTCGACTGTGTAAACGCTTGTGCAGTAACTAGTAAACAGCTGGGCCTTCACAACGTCGCTACAGCGGCTAAACCGCCTCGCTAGCATATTGCCTCGTACCGATATGGCTCGTCGCTGTCTTTCTATGTCGGCGTGGTCGGAGAGGTCGGCTGTTATTACGTGACCTAAGTATTTGACCACGTCGACTTTCTCAAGCGCTGTGCCGCAAAGTTGAAGTGGCGGCAGATCCGACCAGCGAGAAGCGTTCGGGCTTTCAAACACCATGTACAGTGATTTATCCGGGTTGTACACCATGTTGTGGTCTTTGGCGTAATTTTCACACACAGCTAATAATTTACGCATCGCCGATATCGACGGAGCCAGCAGAACCATATCATCTGCATATGAAATATGATTTGTTAGGGTCCCGTTAATCGAACACCCTACACCTGTTTGATTGAGTTTGTCCGATAGCCCATCCATGTAGACGTTAAATAGTGCTGGGGACATGCTTCCACCTTGTCTCACACCGCACTTAAGGACAGAGGGCGTCGATAGCTCATTTTTCCATCGGACACGGTTTTCCTGCTGCTGGTACCAGTTTTTCAGTACCCGCACCACCTCGTTGGGAACTTCGCGGTCGGATAGCTTTTGCCACAGCAGATCATGGTCAACGCGGTCGAAAGCCTTGCTGAGGTCGAGATAACAGGCTATTACAGAAGTATTTCTACTCTTGTAATATCCCACAACCTGTTTTAGTACGTAGATAGCAGTACTGGTAGATATTAGACTTTTGAAGCCGTATTGGCAGTCCGAGGAGATTATAAAGGGTGCTGCTTGTTTATGTAAAATCTTCTCCAACAGTCTAGCTACAATATTAGCAAGTGCAATGGGGCGATAATTACCAGCGTTGGAGATGTTCTTTCTTCGATTTTTGCATATGGGAACAATAACTGTGTCTGTGAGGGCCTTCGGCACATATCCAGATTTTAAAATGGCAGAAAACAGAATCGACAGAGCATGGTACATCCCTAGACCTCCATAGCGTATGTGTTCAATTGTTAGGCCATCTAACCCTGGTGATTTACCGCCGGCTGTTTGCCTCACAGCATCCGCTATGTCCTGTACAGATATTATTGTACAGCTGTCGTCCTGAGTTGCTTTTGTTGTAAAATTATGTTGCTTCGCAGGTGCAGGTTGGCAGAATAAATTGTTAAAATTATTTGCTATTTTCTTATCGTCTGATATGCCATCGATGTGTGATGGATATTGCGTCGACGGCTTGATAATTTTATTGATACTTTGCCAGAATTTGGCAAAGTTTTTGTGTTTCATATCCAACGCGATCTTGTCCATAATTATCTGATCGTTATTTCGTTGACAATAATTAAGAGCGCGTTTGAATGAAGTACGACACTGTTTTCGTTCCTCGGCTATAGGCCCGCTGGAGGGGCAACCTGCTTGGTGCCATAGAGCAAGTGACCTTCGCGAAGCGGCATATTTATCCGCAACGTAAACATTCCAACCCGGTACTATATTGTTCTTATTTTTAGTTTTGTGTCGCTGTGATTTAAAGCAGTCTGCAGCACATCTCTGCATTATCTTAACCAGCGAGTTGTACAAGTGATCAATTAACAATGTGTCGTTCATCTCAATATTTCCAGACAACAGTAAATTAATTTCTTCTGTCACCGAAGAAGTGTAGCAATCTTTATTAGACGAGTGTGCTTTCCAGGTCCACGGTGGTCGAGCTGATAACGTTATGTTAGTGCAGATCGTCAAATCTTTAGTTTGCAGGTTAACCGTTAGCGGTCTGTGATCCGTCCAATCCATTGTTAGGTCTATGACAATGTCTTTTATCGCGCGGTACGCATTCTCAGTCGCCAGGCAGTGGTCGAGCCAACTTGTCGTGTTATGCGCGTCACTGACGTATGTGTATGTTGAGTTCGGTTAAAATTGTTTTTCGCTTCAAAGAGTTTATAGTTAATTTTAACAAATTTTGCGATTTCGTAAATGTAAATACAAGGAACGATAAGAAGATTGTGTGATTTAAACACTGGTCTACATGATTCAGACCAGTCCATGTTAAAGATTGCACGAATACATTTTTTTTGTGCTATTAGTATTCTAGAGATTTCCGAAGAATTCCCCCAAACAATGATACCATACCGAATAATAGAACAGACATAGGCGTGATACACCATCATCGCAGTTGGTTTGGATGTCTCAACTTTAACTTTTCTTAAGCATAAACAAATCTATTTATTTTCAAGCATATGTCATCAATATGTTCTTTCCAAGTGAAGTGTTCACTTGGAAAGAACATATTGATGACATATGCCTTTGCGGGCCACCTCAGGCCTAACTTATCCTAACCTAGCCGGATGCAGCTGAATACCAGTATTCTACATAAAAATACTGCATAATTATCTCACCTCAACTAGCCAGATATCCTTCGGTAAGACTGCTTAGTCTGACTTTATTCAATACCAACATAATTTTAAAACCTAGGTCTATAAACAGACAGCCTAACATCAGCCCGCGAGCGACGATGCGATCAAACCGCTGACGGCTACCTATAAAATCTTAACGCATTTAATTTACTCCATGTACAAAGCTATCTCATCCTTATCACTTTGAAACAAGGTTTAAAATTGTACAGCAGCCAATAAAAAAGAACATAAAACTTTTTGTTAGCAGTAAATTAAAATAATCTTTCATCGTGAACAGTTTATGGGCCTGAAGAATTTATTCAACATCAGGTATCAAGTTGAGTGGTCTATAAATCTATAAATTATCTATTGATACTATTTAATCCCTTTTTTAGAGAGTTTTTATGTCGTCACGTTTTTTAGTAACCTATCTTGAATTCTGAAAACATACTCAGGTTATTCTGTAGTCATTTTCAACACACGCTATCGAATTCACTTGTTTAAACACGAGTTCACTCTATGCAAGCGTAGTGAAACACCTGCCGAAAATACGCGTCGGAAATTCGTCGTCTTTTATTATTCTACTAGCTGCGCCCCGCGGTTCACCAGCGTAGACTGGGATAAAAAGTAACCTTTGTGTTAAACCAGGATGGCAGCTACCTCCATACGAAATTTTATCAAAATCGGTCAAGCCATTTGAGCGTGAAGAAGTAACAAACATACAAACATACACACACACTCACAAACTTTCGCTTTTATAATATTAGTGTGATATAAAAAACCGGCCAAGTGCGTGTCGTACCACGCACAATGAAGGGTTTCGTAGTTGAAAAGAATTTATCCCTAAAACAAACTTAACATTTTAGATGAAAAACATGTTCTCCCATACGTTGATATACATCACAGTCAATTCTCCAACTAAACATTTAAGTTTGTAATCACAAAAAAATAATTATTATGAGATAAAATTACAAATTAAGAATTTGCTTCTTGCCAAATTTCATGATTTCGGGGCAACGGTAAGTACTGGCACTGGTTTTGATGTACTTGCGAATATCAAAATATGTCGCATAAATGACCGTATTTTTTTATTGCGTTGACTTAGAAGCTTGATTTTTCAAGCGCTCCAAGGGACCATAAACCTACGGATTTGATATTAATTTTAATTGAATACCTCCACGTGTTCCTGAAAAAAAGGGACTTGACAAACCGACAGACAGACAGACGGACAACGAAGCGATCATAAAAGGATTCCGTTTTTTTCTTTTGAGGTACGGAACCCTAATAAAAAAGAAATGCTGTTCGTTGGTAAGCGCACCACTTAAGAACGCTGGACAGATTTGGCAAATTTTTGTTTTAAAATGTTTGTAGGTAATACTCGTAGCCCGAATTACGCTTTAACGGAAAGAAAAATTGCAAAATTTGGGAAAACTTAAAATAGGTACATTTTCTATGGAAAATTTGTATGAATTACGAGTATTGAAAAGACAGGACAATGTCTGTCAGGTCAGTAAGTTTAAAAAAAATTACGAGACTCAATTTCTCCTGAATTTCCGTCTCCTAATTTTCAGCTGATGTTTCCCTGCACTAATTTTGAAGTAATGTTTAGAGAGGGGATAACATCGATAATTTTGTGTTTTTAAAATTCCTATAACTATAACCAAATGTACTCGTATATGTTTAAATCATTTGGATTTTTCATTTGTGATATTTGACTATATTGTCTACTGCTGTACTAAAACCGAAACATGATTACTAGCACCGTCTATTTTCTGTTAATTACGATTATACTTTATTAAACAGTTCCTTATTGTGCAGTAAAAATTGCTTTAAATCGCAGGTATTCAAATATATTAAGAACTTATAGGTATATATTATATAACACTTTGTCATAAATCTACATTTAGCGCGTTTAAATTCCGGTGCGCGTGAGAGTCTTCTATTTCGCGCCTCAAACTAGATCGCCATTTCACTGACACACCGAGCTTAACACGCTTCGATATATCCTCTGTTACAAACGCAGGTAGCCCACCAGGAGAATACGCATCAGCGAAAGCAGCGACGTCACCGCCAATCTAACAATGTATTTTGCATTAATAAATATTTAATTAAATACTGTATAGACTTTATTACCTCGTTTTGAATTCTGGTTAATGTTTGAATAATTAATAATTAGTTATTTATTTTATTGCTGCTTATATTATATTTATTGTGTTTAATTTTTAAATCATATTGATGAATCAATTTGTATTTTTTTAAGTTGGCAACATTGATTGTACGCGCTTAACCCTGCCCTGTAACCGTCATTTGCTCGCTCTGTTCGCTGAATAAATATATAATGAATAAATAACCGAATAAACTGCAAGTATTTTGACCCTCCGTGTTATTTCTACACTGCACCTACGCCCAGCCTCAGCAGAGCCCACATAGAAGACACTACTGACACCCTCACACATCCCCTTCGCTACACCTCATAAATGTGGAAGTAATCTATATTCTTAATCCAGTTTATTATTTTAGCGAATAACAATGTCTCTTCAATAACCACAAAATGTAATAATGCTAAAGGAAAACTGTGGTTTCTTATTACTTGCTGATGAAAGAGTAGCCACAAACAGGTCTTTGTACGTTAATAGAACTCTGACTCTAAAGGCGCATTTACACTTCACATATATGTTGCACGCAGATTTCTCGCAACATACTCGTATCCTCCTGACCTTTTTGACATCTGTAACATAGGTACCACCTAGCTCAGGAGTTAGGGCTTCAATTGAAAATGTGACTCCATTTATTATTTATTTTACCATTTATGTACACACAGAAAAATATATAGAGATACAACATAATTCATAATTGGAGTACAAAGGTACTGCTCATTTCTCAAGAAATTTCTTTCAGCAGACCTGCGAAAGGAGAAGTGAAAAAGAAATGTAGACAATAGTGTGTGATAATATGAAGAGAAAAATATGAAATGTGAAGTCATATACTAAAATATTAAATATATCTACACGTATAACGCAAAACTTAACATATACTTAAATAAATACATAAGCCTAAAATATATAAACCACATATACTATATATAAATACTCACATTTGAGAGGAAATGTAATGCTCTTTTACTCGATATTTGAATAGAGATACTGCTTTTATGTCATTTTTTTTTTTATATTTCAGGCTAGGCTGTTACTTCAAGTGCGTAATTAAACTAGTACTTAGGCATGCAATAATATTAAGTAATCTTTTAATTTAAAATGTCAAAAGACAGAAGGATACAATATATTAAAATGACAGGCACATATTTTTAAACTTTCTTGTATTCCTCGTTTTGTAGAATTTTATTCTACGTCTAAAAAACTTATTCGTTTACGACCTGTTTCACCACCTACGATTGAGTTCCTATTAACTTATTTCATAAAAAAATCTGTTCCATTTTTGAATTTATTCGGTGAGTAGTGGCTATTCGGACATCGTGAAATAGACCCTAGTGTTATATTCAAACTCATTGGTTGTTTTTCTCATAATTTTTCTTCTCATGTTTATAGAAATTGTTCGGTGCGTTGTCATAAATCTACGAGTATGGGCTTTTGTTTGGAGTGTGGGCTTCTGCCCACACGTCGAGAAATACCGCGAATTGGTTGATTTCAGTCTCAGCAACATTCCACTCCAGGATCTACAGGTAACTTTTTTGTTGTTTTTATTTATTCTAAATCCTAATTTAATCGTTCTTATAATGAATTCTCTTGTATATGTAACCAATTTCACTGTTAAACACTAGTTTAATATACTCATCGATTGAGTATACATTTTGACCCGACTGACCCAGAAAAAAAAAATTACCATCCTGGTAATGTTTATCGCGCGTATGTATGTGTTACGGTAAGTGTGATTAATTGAAAATTATTAATAATTGTCTATCATTATTAATAATTACCGAAAGTCGAGGTAAAAGTAAGAAATTAATCACATTTACCAGTGATTATTAATAATGTAACCTTAGTACCGATAAATGTAATAATTTTCAAAATTTATTTTGTATTTTATTTCAGTACCTTTAAGTATTGTGGTAGGTATTATCAGTAAATACCTATTGAAAAAAGAAATAGAAGAAAGATTTAATTTGTAATGTTGATTTTACGCAGTCTATGATTGTACTTATATTTTTAAGCAAAACCAAAGAATAAACGAGTTCGCATGTAAGTTTCTTTTAGTTATGTATTATTTGTAAGTACTGTGGTATTATAAATAAATATTTACTGGACAAATAACTTCGAGTTTAATTTTATTACTTTTACCGACGAGAGTAGTGAATTATTAATAACAACTGCTAAAAGTGATGAATTTCAATTTTATATTCACATTTACCAAATCATGAGGTAATTATTATAATCATGGATAATTATTAATAATTTTCAAATCACATTAACCGTAGCATAGGTATGTATGTCCGTTCCATTGTGACCTCCTGCAGCCTAAACGGCTTGACCGATTTTGAAGAGTATTAAGTCGTTAGATTCGTCTTTGTTGCGTGAGTGTCACTGGCTGGGTACATTAACATTATAAAAACTCAAAATGGCGGAGTTTTGGCGCCAAAATGCATATTTAAAAATATCTCAATATTGAGGGTTTTAAAAGGTGATTACAAAAATATACACAAATTATTTGTTTACATTTAATTTGGAATGAGAAATGATAAAAAAAATCTCGAACTTTTAGAGTGAGAGAGTGAGTAAGAGGCCATCGTCACCGTAATTGCACGCTAAAAAGTGTACATACGCAGACTCTATAGGTAATCGCTGTTCGCGTTCGAGTTGCTTAGTAATAAGTGGTAGTAGTCACGGAACAGATAAATAAGGTTGGAAAGGCCCTAGCTCCAATTTTGTATTACAGGACCAGTGTCACCGCTTGTCTCCCACTATTTTCATTTCTACACATACGCACTACTATGTTTACAAATATTTCGCACACAACCAAATCACACACACATAAATCTCAGGGCAGATTTTCGTTCGCACACTAGCACTAAGCTCCCGTAAACATAGACACACACACGCAAAAAAGCAATAAAAATTTTCATACACGCTAGTGCTTGATAAAGCAGATATTCTTTATCGATAAATTATCTGATGAATTTATGGGGAAAAATGAAACATGAAATAAATATTAAGAAATTATTTTACTTTTATTAATTACAAATAATCACTGTCCTTGGAATAAAACGTATTTATTAAGCAATTGGCGCTTGCTATTAATTGTTAAAGTGGCGTTAGGTTCTTTAGGGGTTAGGGCGAAACGTCAATGATTGAAGTGTAGAGGACGCAACGCATGCAGTACATTGTAAGCGGACTTGGTCATTGCGTTGATTAAGCGAGTACACATCGGGCAATGTATATTTTTTTGTAACTTGTTGCAATAATGTTGTTAATGTTTGGAATTTCATAGTGATCAGAATATTTTTATGCTTTTTACAAATAAAATTGTAATTAAATGTTATTTTTGACTTACCGATGGAAAGATATACCTCCTCGCTCTATACTTGCGGTCTGACTTTTTGTTTTACAAGTTATAATTGCACAACACGGCATTTGAAAGAAGAGCTCTGTTCTCCGAAGTAGTCCGAAGCGCACTAAAAAAAGAAAGAAAGAAGAAAGAATTCCAACCTTATTTATCTGTTCCGTGGTAGTAGTCTAGTATTATATTGTGAAAGATTAGACACGTGTAAATTCGCCCTTAGAGTGTTACAATGATGAAATAGGATTGTTGTTGGGGACATTTACCACATCATATATTATTCCACATCCTTAGAAGTTGCGTCTGGTTCCAAGGGTTTATTGGCCTAGCTATATCGTTGCTTGGGTATAATTAATACATCCAGACCGTTGTGAAGTGTTAGGTAAGGCTAAGTCCTACGGCAACCTTTGGACCCACTAATTGATATGGGCCAGTTACTGCGTTTACATGACCTCAGAAAATTTAGTTAAGAGCCATTAAAGTAATGCCGTTTTGTAGGGTTCCATTATAAGATATCAATCAATCAAATCAATCAATCAACTCAGCCAATCGCAGTCCACTGCTGGACATATGCCTCTCCAAGGTTGCGCCACAACACCCTGTCCTCCGCCTTCCGCATCCAGTCTGCCCCAGCCACTTTCTTCAGGTCATCGGTCCATCTAGCTAGGGGGCGTCCCACACTACGCTTACCGATACGCGGTCTCCACTCTAGGACTCGTCTGCTCCACCGGCCATCAGTCCTTCGACAAACATGACCAGCCCACTGCCACTTCAGTTTGCTTACTTTGAAAGCTATGTCAGTTACTCCGGTTCTTTTCCGGATAACTTCATTCCTGATTTTATCCTTCAAAGAAACTCCGAGCATAGCCCGCTCCATAGCGCGCTGAGCGACCTTGAATTTGTGGACCAGCCCGACCGTCAATGTCCACGTTTCAGCACCGTATGTCATAACGGGCATTGATTGATTGAGGGTTCCATTATAAGATATACCAGCAAAGATTTAAATCTATAAATTCACCCTAACGCATCAAAAGATGGTCACGTTTCTGTTTCGTTGACAATGACATTTCTATAGTTGGTATTGTCTTGCTCACTCATGCTAAATCAATTCCGGCACTTTTTTGCGCGTCCTAAGTACACACTAACAGTAAAAATTTCTGTAAAACAGGAATTTACAGAAACATACAAGTTAAAAGTTAAATTTAAAAAACCCCCGACACAAATTTCCCCTTTTTTTTGCTACTCCAAAATCAGACCATGATTGCATCTATCACCCACTACCACGCACCACCTCTCCAACAACACCACACCATCACATCACCACCACAGTCTCTTCACCTCAACTTTACCTATTCATTGAGACCATTCCAATGAGCCCAAGCACGATACCTCTGCTGTAAGTTGGTGAGGAAGTTAGGTATCCTGCAATTTCTAGGTGATGCTGCAGCATCAGTTCAGGGTTAACTATATTATTCTAATAACAGTGAAATAACATAATACCAAATTTCGACTCGATCAGACCTGTGGAAGATATTCACATCCATTCATCAAATAGAAAAGAGCTGACAATCTTCAAACCGCTGAATACATTTTCTTGAATCATAGCACACTTTCAATCAAGTCACCTTTCAAATAAAACAAAAAAAAAAAAACTAAATCGTTTCAGTTGCTTGGGAGCTACGATGCCACAGACAGATACACGCGTTAAACATAATATAACACCCCTCTGTTTCCGTCAGGGTTTAAAAATAGAATTTATCATAAAGCGTTTAACGTATTTTGGCGTTTGCCTACTCAAATTAGCCTATCGTAGTCCACTGCTGGACATCTAAAAGTTTGTGTAAAGCTGCGCTACAACACGATTTTCTGTTCCTCTTAGTAGATACTAACTACTAACAAAAACCTTTCACATTTTTTATTATAAAAACTGAACTTACTGATGAGAATTTTAGTAGCGTCAGCTTTAAAAGACACGTGTAACACCCACATAAATGCGGTGGAAACATTTCTAACAGGCCATATCGCGACAGGCCGTGGAAACTGTCTATCCGGTGAGGCATGGGACTGCTCGGCACTGACCGCGACAGGCCTTGACAGGCCGTGGGACCGCGGCTTAATAACAACAAAATTGAAAAGAATTTAATACTAGCATATTATTACGCAAGTAATTTAACAAGATGAAATTGGTCTTCGTAAGTCTGTACAGACCTGACAAAAAATAGAACAAAAGTGATAGTTCAAAGAAATTGCATTAAAATATAATAGAATCACATTAATATTATAAAGGCGAAGTTTGCAAGTGTATGTGTGTGTTTGTTACTTCTTCACGCTCAAACGGCTGAACTGATTTAGATGAAATTTGGTATGTAGATAGCTTATACCCTGGATTAACACATAGGTTGCGTTTTATCCCGGTGTATACGGGTGAAACCGCGGGGTGCAGCTAGTAGTATATAATACTTTTATTTTCAGATTTTATTTTATTTTTTATTATAACTTCTGCCTCCGCAACATCGGGGATTACCACCAAAATGCCCACCATAATTATAGACCTCCAGACCGAATTTCGGTCACGGTGAGCAAACTCAGCGGAGACCAGCCTTCGGCGCGGGAGATATTAGGTATAATGCACAATTGTGTGCGTAGACACGGGTGCACTCTCTCTTCCTAAAACAAAATAAAGTCGGGAGGTGTCACAGGTGACCCGGTTGGAACGAAGTTCCTATCGCTGTATTATGTATTAATACAGAACCATCTAGTATGGTCTCAAGTTCCAAGTGTCAAAAATTTTTGACTTTTACGAGCATAACGCTTTTTCGTTACGTGACGATTTCTACTAGTTTACTCCTACCGCAAGCCGCGTTAAAGAACTTCAATCCAAAGACCCCAAAATATAACAAAGATAATGAAAAAGACCAATGGATCGTCCTAACAAACGTATCCCAGGAATTTCTTTAGTAGGCGTAAACCGTAGCTCAGAACTAAATTCCATAGTAAATAAATCTTCTTATTCTACCAAAAAAATCTACAATTCGAACGAAATAACAGAAATAAAATAAATTTAAAAGGAATTCCTTAAGCCCCTCGGAGACGACGCAGAGCAATTATAAAAGATTTTAGAACCACTTACAGAATAGGTTCAGAATTCCTAAGGTATCAGTTTCTTTTTCAGAGATATCAGGTTTTTTTTTTATCATTTTTGTAAGGTCACGTTTGCAATGGTCACGTTTCACCTTTTCGTTGAAAAATGCTGTTCTTTTGTTTTGCGAATCATTAATTTCAGCTAAGATTTTAAAATTATTATTCTAATAAATTGGTTCAATATCTTAACACATTACGTTTCTAAGAGAAGAAAGAGTTTTGTGAGAATAACTTTGTAGCTATTGAAACTTCGAGACCCTTCCGCATCAAACGTGACTTATGCTCAACTTCGATTAACCGAAAATGATCCAGCAGCTATTTTCTTGATGATATAGTTACTCCAATTTACAAAAAACACACGTTAACCCGTCACATGTTTCAATGTATACTTATGTACCCCATAGGTTCGCAACTACTATAAGCCCGCAGTCGCCATCGCATGATGGTATTATACGTAAACACAATAAATATATATGTTATACATAAACACAAAAACACACACACACACAACACAAAACACAAACAAACACTCTGGCTGCAGCTATACCTACATGACAAACTGCCCTGTATGGCCTAACTCTGTCTCCTAAGATACAGGACTACCTAGTTTAGGAGACAGGTTTACATGATCTGTGTAGATTTATGTAGATATCCGTGTTTTGTTGTTGTGTACATCTCTGTGTGTGTGTGTAATAAATATTATTCTTATTCTTATAAATATATATGATATACGTTTATATACATATTATATAAAGGTTTCTCCTTACGCACCCCACGTGTGTGTCTGATCTCTCTCACCCAAAACAATTTATCTCACTACCCAATTTGTTGAACTGCTGAAACATGTTCAAGACGTACTCTGTACAAACCTTTAACTAGAAATTTGCATTTAATCACGAAATGGTTCCATCTCCAGTTGTAAACGAATCTATTACGTTAAAGTCGAAGCTGCCTCGTATTTGTAGAACATTTGCTTTTGATATTGATCGTAGTGTGTTCTGTATAAATTGTCTATTCCGCAGATGGCTCGGAGGTGACATTGCTTTATTTCTGTGCTATATGTTGGTATGTGTCCTGCATATTATGCCGTATAAGTGCGAGAACACTTGCACACACCTATCTAGACGCCTGGGACCCATTCTGTGGCCACCCAGATCACCGGATCTAAATCCATTTAATTTGTTCTACTGGGGATGTTTTTAAGAAAAAATTACAAGACAGAAATGAATTTCACCGAGGAACTATGTGAACGAGTGTGAATCGCTACACAAGAAATAAACGCAGAAGGATTTGCACGTCGGAACGGTAATTTTAATTCGTTTTCTAGAATATCTCGTAATTTAAAAAATATAATTTATTATTACCATCATAACAAAAATTGTGTGACAAAAAACTTTTTTACAAAAAAAATACAACCGACTTCCAAAAACAACTACAAAGTGAAAAATAACTTTAATTTTGGAAGTCGGTGTCTAGTTAAATGTATTTTCGTTTTTTGCCACCGACTTCCGAAATTAAAGTTATTTTTCACTTTGTAGTTGTTTTTGGAAGTCGGTTGTATTTTTTTTGTAAAAAAGTTTTATTTTACACTTTTTAGTTGTGGAAACTACCCCATACAAATTCTAATACCACTACCTGCAAAAAAAAGTACTCGTAGAACATCATCCATATAAAAGTGGGGAAAAAATACGTATTATTGAAGCTAACTCAAAAACTACCAAAGCAAAGTTAATCAATTTTATATGGGACCAACTGTGATGTATACCCTCTCGAATAAAACAAAAAAAATCCAAATCGGCCCAGCCATCTTCGAGTAACCTCCTCCTTTTTGAAGTCGGTTAATAAGACTTTGATGCTTACTGCTTTTGCATAATGTTTACAAAAGACAATATAGGTAAGTATTTCATTTGAGTGAGAAAGGAAACGTGACTTGTTTATTGTGAAAATTGTGAAGGATATGTATTGTTATGAATACTAACATGGGTTCTTTTACACGAGACATTTTGAAGAGTTATGCGATGGCAAGGGAACAGAATTTATTTTCTTGATTTCAGGTTTGGTCCCTTAATAACATTTGTTCATACTGGTGAGTACAATGACCCCTTAAGAGGTGCGTTATACCTTGTATATATGTATTTAGATCTTTTTGAGGCTGCCTTTTCATGTTGCCGTTTTCATGACATCAAGACCTTTTTTTTTTTTTTTTTTTTTGTGGATGGGAAATCATCAAATGACTTCTCCCGCTCTGGGCAGAGGCGGGAGGGCGTGTCAGACTTTTACTGACTAAAACCCACCCATGTTCCTTCAGCTGCCCGTGCCAGGGCCACGGTATCTCTTTCGAACTACCCGCGACCCCGGCGGCATCGGCCCAATTGACCCCGTCACTGCTGACATCTCTTTGAGGCGCGCGTGGAACACAACGCGCCGTCGACCCGGGCCTGGTCCTTACCGGACGGCGAGCTGCCCATTACTCGTCGTCCGCAAGCCCGCGCCTACGGTGGCCGGGAATCGGCAATCGATTCCCGCCGCCCAGGGCGTCTCCTACGGCGGCTAGGAGCGCGAGGGCGCGGCTGTTGCCTCTCCCTCACGCGTTCCGCTTCCTCCTTCGCGAGCATTACTGCTTCGCAGAAGGAGGTGACGGCTTCCCATGCACTCTCGCTCCGCACCATGGCCTGGACCAGGTTTGGACGCGAGAGATCGCCGCCGCCGATCGCCTCCGTGAGAACACGGCGGATGACATCAAGACCTGGAATAGACGTTTCGGGTAGTTAGACGTTTTGTTACTTAGACGTATTGATCGTGAGGCGTAGAAATACTTACTTATTCCCTGGTATTTTCTATTTTATTTTTCTTTTTAATTCATATTATAATCACTTTAGTCTACGTAAATGGAGTGCGTAAGGAGAAACCTTTATATAATATGTATATACACGTAAAATATCATCATCCGATGGCGACCGCGGGCTTAAAGTAGTTATGGACCTATGGGGTTCGGTTGACATTCGAGCACACATTGACATGAACCAATGGGGTTCATAAGTATTCATTGAGACATGTAACGGGTTAAAACTGAAGGAAATATGAGATACATCGCAATTATAATCTCTTGTCAAAAACAATAGTGCCGTAAGTAATAACAACATAATTTTATTAAACTTTTTAAACGCTGAGCTGTCATCAGTCCTCCCGTGACCACGATCGCTGCAAGGCGGTCGAAACATCGGGAAACAAGTAGGTACCTGTTTACCTCGTAAAAAGGAATACCGCGAGAAGACCCGTTCTCAATTTGTTTTATAACATAATTTTATGATCGTCAATGCCTTTGTTAACTATATCTCTTTAATCCAAACCGAAATGCAATTATAATTTACATACAAAACCCATGAAACTGACACCGAAAACATTCGACATTTCTTTCATCAATCTCGCTTTTCCAGTTTCCGAAACTGACTGGATTTTCCTTATATTTAGGAAAGAATCCTGCTAATCTGTTGTGATGATTTCTCGCTACCATTAGACAAGCCTAATCCCTAATGTGGTGGAAGAAACGTACTAACGTTTAATCTTTCAGAAGGGAATTTTTTATCCATTTCTAATCTCTCTGAAACGGTGAGAGAAATCAGGAACCGATTCGGAACAACTGGATTTGTTTGGTGTATATTTCTTTATTTTTGTTTTTTTTTTGTTGCTACGTGCTTGTATAAATTTTGATTTGAAAACTTCTGTAGGCGGGTTGAGCGATTTTTGGTAGAATAAGAATCTTTATTTTGCATAAAATGTGGTACATAAAATGTCTTAAATATAATATATAGTTCCACATATTTTGTTTACTTTTTTCAGCATGCAAAAAACACCTTAAAATAAAATTATAAACAAAAAACACATAGTACTTGAGATCATGTCTTGTGATAAAAAATAATATAGAAATTAAGTTCTGTATATAGGGTGACTAGTAATTACTGACCGATACTTAAACACAAGATTGTACTCATGATAACAAACAACTTTTGCTATAGGACCAAACCAAAAATCGCGAAGAAAAATCAGCTGTTCTCTACATTGTTGAAGAGTTATGAGAACATAAATGTAGGGAACAGTAGATTTTTTTTTCGTGATTTCATGTTTGGTCCCATAGCAAAAGTTGTAATCACACAATCAAACCAGTCACCTTATAATATATAAATTACTAGTGAAAAAAGTGTGATAATAAGAATTGATGTTAATTTAAATACCGTAGGTATTTGAGTTTAGTTTATAATTCAGGAATTTACTTTCAGTGTAGAAAACATTGATAAAGTGCCATTTCTTAAGTTTTATTTGGGAATGGTTTAATAGTAGCTCTCTGATCTGTTTAGCTATTCGGTTATAGATTTTGACAGACATATTATAACAATTGTTCTGTTAATTATATTGTTTTGTTCTGGTAGAGGGAAGTCTTATGGGTTCGCGTCCTCGTTATGCATAATTTGTCGTAAGATAATAAATAAATAAATTTTACGTTTATTTTTTTGCTTCTGTCGGCAGTCCTCATGACTACCCATGTTTTTTTATTTGACCTTTTGATTGAGCTACCTTTTCGAGTTTTTAAATTCATTGTTTTATTTATTGAGTGTTGGCACATTGTGCTATATTTTGCCTCTTCATTTAACATATTTAACTTCTATCCAAAATCGTTTGGTAGACTTCGGTCACTCAGGATATTATCGGTTATTAAATAAATTATAGAACAAAAAAGTTGTATAAAATTTTTATATCACGGTAAATTAACGAAGGGATGGTTGAGTCCGCTCCGATAAAACTCACATCTTCTTCTAGTTTTATTATTTCACTTGCTTGCAACCAACAAGGGTGGGGACCGGATGTAGCGCGCCACCTCTTTTGGTAAAACAGTATCATTCATTTGACATCTTAAATACAAACCAAATCAATCTGCCTAGCCTTTTCCCAACTATGTTGGGGTCGGCTTCCAGTCTAACCGGATGCAGCTGAATATCATTATTTTTCATGGAGCGACTGCCTATCTGACCTCCACAACCCATTAACTGGGTAATACGATACCCCTTGGTAAGACTGATTGTCAGACTTTCGGGCTTCTGACGACCCGTAACGACTGTCAAAGATCCACGAATGACAGCCGGGACCAACGGCTTAACGTGCTTTCCGAGGCATGGAGGAGTCTCGGTATGTAAAGATGGTCACCCATCCACGGACCAACCCCGGCAAGCGTAGCTTAACCTGATGGATCGACCCGTGCGGCTGTTATTACTTAGCCACGAGCTCCTCCTTAAATACAAACATTTGATTTAAGGTTAAACATAAAATAGCATACCAAAAGTAACGCCATCTAGCGGTATAAGATGGCAGTCATATCCAACGTAAAAATTACTGTATCATACCCGCACAATATTAACTAACAGATCAGATTAGCATTGCCATACAACGTGGCAATGCTGCCAGCTTTTTGGCCACTTTTCCTGTCGACAGCGATACGGACGAATTTTTTGATGACTTATGATTATTTCCCCTCCTTTTTTATATACTTGTGCATATATTTTTTTAAGACTGTTAGATTTTAAATTATGTACATAAAATAAATAAATATCCTTGTCACAGATTAGTACACTTCAAAAATCTACACCACTAATTTTTAATTAGTGCAAATACTTAAAGGGCTTATTCTTATAGGTCTTTAAGGTCTTGTTATTATATATGTAAAGTCTCAATAAATAATATTCATAAACAGCAAAGTTATTAGCGTTTGTTTATATAATATGCCAAAATGTCACTCATTTTATGGAAATATTGTAGAGACTATATAGTAGTATTCATTAATTATGGAAAAGCACTGCGCGTAGTGTTTTCTAGTTGCAATTTTATGAATAATTGATTTAATTATGAATTTACCAATCATGACAAATTTTCGTGGACAATTTTGGGATTTAATTTTTTGACTATTGATTACACAAATATGATCAGTAACGGGTACGGATAGAGCCCCATTTTTTTTTTGTACTAACTAAAAAATAGCAGTGTATAGCAACTCTATTCTAACCAGAGTCAATTTGCTTATCAATTTATTACCCTGACTATATTTAGGTAGATCCGTTACACGTGTATGTGGTACAATATCACGTTTACTTCAGCTACCTTCTAGTATACGACTACGTAAGATTAGCTTTTTATCTTATCACAGATTTTGGTGTCACAGAAACGAAGGTATAATAATATTCGTGCTTATGACGACACGGTGGCGCTGCTGGAATAATAAATAACCCTCTATTAATCTTTCCCACTATTTATTATACTTTAGCTTTACTTCCACTGAAAAGCTCGTGGCTAAGTAAAACGTGGCCACATGGGTCGATCCATCAGGTTAAGCTACGCTTGCTCAGTTTGGTCCGTGGATGGGTGACTATCTTTACATACCAAGACTCTTCCGTGCCTCGGAAAGCACGTTAAGCCGTTGGTCCCGGCTGCCATTCGTGGATCTTTGACAGTCGTTACGGGTCGTCAGAAGCCCGAAAGTCTGACAAATGTTGTGAGGTCAGATAGGCAGTCACTCCATGTAAAATACTGGTATTCAGCTGCATCCGGTTAGACTGGAAGCTAACCCCAACATAGTTGGAAAAAGGCTAAGCAGATTGATTGACCTACCAACATTTGTATACAAAAGAAAAAAAAAACAAGGGAATAAAACTTTTCTAAGATATGGAAGAGTGGAGTCTTCTAACACAGACTTAGTACTTCCCGATGTTCTAGAATCATGAAACTTGTCAGGAAGCAAGGTCTCACACCACAAATAAAGAAAAAAGTCTAAAATCTTTAATATGTAGGTACTATTAACATATAAAAAAATGCAATTACAGCCTTACATTAATTGCAGTTGGAGAATTGACCGTGAAGTATATCGATGTATGGGACAACATGTTTTTCAACTACAAAGTTAGTTTTTGGGATAAATTCATCCCAACTACACCCTACACCCTACCCTTCACTGTGCGTGGTGCGATACGCACTTGGCCGGCTTTTTTCTTACCTACGTATAATGTTATGTTACCCTTCTTTTATGGGTATCTTAGTTTAGTTTTCAATTCATAAGAAAGCAGTCTTTTAACAAAACGATTACGAATAACTGCATCGTTAAAAATTTATCTAACTTAATTCATTACGAATGATGCTCACAAAATAAAACAGAACAAAATATACATACTTCAGTAAAAGAGAAAAAAGTTCTGCGAAATTAGCGCAATGAATTTATGAAATGTTTTAATGCGCAAGAACAAAAAAACATCGCTATTATGATATCAATTCCACAATGTCAATCGTGGAATGTAATTAATTATTAATGAAGACGTTTGTAATAAACAGCAAAATGCTTAATTCCGAATGAAAAGATACATCGGATGATGTTTCAAATCAAAATAGGAGGTATAAAACGTTATGTTTAACAACCATTGCTGCTTTAAAAACTTGGTAAAAATTTTACAGAGGAACAATAGAAGCAATGGATAGTAAATAAGTGAACAAGTCGTTGTTGTTTTCTTTCACGTATTCTACGGTTGGAGCCATTACGAAATGAGTCCTCTTTGATACTTTTTTCTGACGAGCTCCGTTTATAGAAATAAACGCGGCTTGTAAATATTTGATATGAATATCTGCATTTGCAGTGAAGTTAACGGTATGCACTGTAAACATGCATTCTTAATTGCATATTCAACATTGACATGCGATGTTTTTGCTACCGTTCTAATATGAATCAGTTTTTCTCAGTTAATAGGCTACATAGCCATACAATAGTACCATTAATTAGTACATACTAATTAATGGTGTTAATGACTGATTAAATCTGAAGTTTATTGTGTTGTACCTTAGGAGGGCTGCTCTCGCTCACATGGCACCAAAGTTTTAAGATTGTTAAATTAAAAGATACTTTTTCAATACACTTCCTCGAAAATGGTTCATATCGCACTACGATTAGGTTCACAATACAGATAACTTATAATTATAGAGGCATTGAACCAATTTGGACTAAGTATGTATAAGTTTGTATAAGTTATCTGTGGCAATTTTTATTTTCGCACACGTGTTGAAAAATGTAAAATCGCACGTGTGTGAAATACATTGCTTTGTGAACCTAGTCGTAGTGTGATATGAACCAGTTTTCGAGGAAGTGTATTGAAAAAGCATCTTTTCATTTCACATTCTTAAAAATTTGGTCCCGTGTGAGCGAGAGAGGTGAAAACATGCGACAGCAAAGTGAGTGGGAATGAAATAGGGCCCAGTGCTGGTTGGTTGAATGTTTTAAAGCACATGTTCCTTGTATTTGTATATATATTTGTTTGGTGTGCAATGAAAAGTTTCATTCAATTTCATACTTTCATTCAACGCATTCTAAGTTCTAAAATGCGAAGAGAAAATACAAAGAGCGGGACGAAACAAACCTACTTAGCATACCCTAGCATTACGTAGACTACGTGCAAAACCTTTTACCGCATTGGTGACACAGAAATAGATGTGCGCGCGTAAACTAAATCGATTGATTGAATGAAATGAAAGCTCATTCAGTGAATGAAGCCAACAAGTGAATTTGGAATACACACTTTGTGTAAAGGATTGGTTTTTATGGAATAGTTTGTAGGCTTTATTGTGATTTGTTAGAGAACTCTATCTGTCTGCCATATAAATTGAGTATAACTGTAGGAAATAATTATAACTATTTTGAATACAGATGATTTCTAAGCGGTTTACGTAAAAGGCGTTTACTGCAAAAAAATATCGGAAATGCTTAATAAATACAAAGTCTTTACGAAAAAAGTATCTTCATTAAATTCGACCTTTAAATTTTCCGTCAAAAATCTCAGCTAGCAGAAAAAGATGAAAGAAATAAAAAGTATAAAGGTAAAATTAAATCCCAAACCAATGGGAAGTGAGATTGAATGAAATAATGAATGAACGATAAAACTCAAAGGAATTATAAAAGTCTATTGCGTGTGAATAAGCAATGGAACTAAAAAAATGGCCGTAAACTATACTGGAGAGTTTTTTAACTTCCTCAAAGATAAAGTGGAATTAGTTGGAAACAATGGAATGGTATAATTATTTTTATCTGGATTTTGTAACGGAAATAGTGAACTTGAAATCGAACATGCGACTGTTATTTGTGCAGATTGATAGAATTATGTAGAAAAAGGCACACAATACTGTTTTTATTTCTTGTGCCATCTTAACCTAGATCAAAAAAAAAAAGAATACTTACTTTATAAATACTTCTTTATAAAGTAGGCAAGTACGAGTATGCTATGGATTAAAAAATCCGACTAGCCATTTCCCAACTATGTTGGGGTTAGCTTCCAGTCCAAAACTATGCAGCTGAATACCAGTATGTTACATGGAGCGACTGTCTATCTGACCTCCACAACCCAGTTACTCTAGGTAACACGATACCCCTTGGTAAGACTGGTTGTCAGACTTTTGGGCTTCTGATTACCTGTAACGACTGTCAAAGATCTACGAATGATAGCCGAGAGCAACGGCTTAACTTTCATTCCGAGGCATGGAGGGGTCTCGATATGTAATGAATGGTCCACGAACCATCCTCGGCAAGACAACCTTAGCCTTCGATCAACCCGAGTGGCTGTTTTCATTCAGCCACAAGCCCCTCTCCTGTGTTGTTGTTGCTCATTGTGTGCTTATATCTGAATGAAATGCAATCACGTAAAAATTGACAACTGCGAGTGATAATTTCGGGGACCCTTAACAAATCAACACAATATTGTAATCGAGCAGACGAATTTTTGAAACATTCATAAAGCATTGGATTCGGAGTTTGTTTCAATATCCTTCGGTTTTTTTTTTTTTATAGAAATTGTGGTACGCAATATGGGTGCAGATTTCTTGATCACTATCACTGAACACCAAAACGAAATACCTTTTGAGTTTTCATTCAACATCAGTATGTAAAGTTTCACATAAACACACAATTCCCGCTTTAAATCGGCCATGTTTGTTGTTTACGAGTACAGTAAGTTTATTCATGAGGTAAATAAACGACTACATCTGGCAGGCAGCGATGTGCAGTACGACACGTGTTAGAAGTTACTGAAGTGAAACGCGTGATGATTACTTTATAACTTTTGCCACTTGAGTTTAAAATAACTCATGTACAAACGAATATGTATTAGAGGGCCGAGATTGTTAGTGACTTGGGATTAGAGTATAGAGGCTTGAGGAACAGGGTGTAAAGTTCACTCATCCTCTATTTAAAAGGGAGGATCCTCCGACCAGACTGGTGTCATGTCTAGTGGGCAACTGCCCGACTGTTGATGTCGGGACGTTGTATATATGCTAGTCGTGCGGTAAACTCTGATTGCGCGATGCAGGATTTTGCGTGACGTCAGTGTGTAGTTTGTATGTGGCGATGTAGCAGCCCCAAGTGCTTAAATAAAAAATATTTAGTTAAAAATTGTTGTAAAGCAATACTTTATGCAACAATTTTTTTTTTTAACAGAGTAAACTTTTTTGTTTCTTTCTAAACAAACTCTGAAGTCAAAAAGTTCAGAATATTCTTCAGTTTTCAACAAATGACAGTTCTTATACTGATCTGATCATTTGTCAGAAGCATGCGATAGGCTTGTTCTCGAGAAAAGAACCATAGACGTTTCAGTGAACCTTCCTGTCCTGGTACCTGTTGGCTAGCACTATAGCTCAACTCAAAGTTAAGGAGCTCAGCTAGTATTATTTGGTTGCTCAATCAAGTACTATCGACAAACGCCAGGCCTTTCTAATATTGAAACAATTTTGCTTGCAAGCTGCAATTTATTTAGGACAAACAAAGGGCAATAGGGGCAGGGTGAATCAGTGTATACAAAAAGTAACTTTACGGTGTTAAGGTGTCTGTTTTGTCGATAGTACATCAGTGTAACCTCTAAGTTGTGTCGTGCTGTAAGAGCGAAGTATCACAAGTTATCGTCAGCGGAAGTTCACGCATCGGTTCCACAATTCCAGATGCGGGCTTGTGACTGACGAACGAAAGTATTCGCGTTTATTTAAATATGAATGCGTGTTGTTTTCTGTGTTCAAATAATAACATGAGTTGTATTTGAGAGCATTGTTTTTAATTAACAAGATGTAAACCAATCCTGCTGAAAATTTCAAATGCAAAAACTTAATGTGTACGTTGCGCGACCGACTTTGCTATCAAACCCAACACCCTAATTGTGTAACACACTATCAATTGAAATCTGAATCATTGTGAACCAAATTGTTAATCCATTGCTTCATAATTTCGAAAAATTTGTTACCGATTGATAGTGTGTTACGCAATTAGGGTGCAGGATTCCACTGTTCCAGTCTGAATTTGTGTCGAGATGACGAAAATAAACTTTTTCCTTTTATTATATGGGACCTATAAAATTATAGAAGAATTGTGGATTCATTAGGTGTCTCTGACTACTTCTTCAGGAAATAAATGCATGATACAAATTTGTATCGTTTTTTATCGTATTCCGTTTTAGCTAAAAAAAGTTCTGCTATTACAATAATACGCACATTTATACCTATAGCTCACCTCATCAATCAATCAACAGAGCCTATCGCATTCCACTACTGGACATAAGCCTCTCCCAGGCTGCGCCTCAACATCCTGTCCTCTGCCTTCCGCATCCAGTCGGTCTCAGAATCTTTCTTAAGGTCGTCAAACGATCAAGCTGGAGGGCTACCAAACTACGAGATACGCTGTCTCCACTCCAGGACTCGTCTGCTCCACCGGTCATCGGTCCTTCGACAAACATGGCCAGCCCACTACCACTTAAGATAGACCTGCTCACCTGATGACAGAGCCAAAATAAACAAGAAAGATAAGCCCATGATGCCACCTGTTCATTTTTATTTCCGGAACAAAAATAACCATATAACATTTTCTTGATTTCAAGTTACGTCTCAGCAAGATCTAATCAAAATCGATTCCGCTGTTTGATTAGGTATGAACACGAAACAAACTGGGGATATTTTTCTCTACAAGGGATATTTTTGTACACACATAGAATAATAATTGAAAGAATGATGGGAGGACTTTGCCCAGCAGTAGGACAGTAAAGGCAAGCTAAGCTGCTAAACTAGTCTGATTTAAGTGCTACTGTTGAGCATGAGGTCCTGGGTTCGATTCCCGGGTTGAGCAAAGTGGTACTGGGTTTTTCCATCTGTAATTTATCAGTAGCGGGCCGGATTCAGGATTTGTGCCCGGTTGATGGCATTAGCGAAATGTGGGTGTACCAGTATAGGTACACAATTGCCCAACCCTTCGGGGATACAAAGCGTGATGTTATGTAAGTTAGAATTTGTTTTAGAGCCTGGGTTAATTTACATTTTAAATCACTCAATCACAAAATTAACTGCCTACACCTAAATACTTTATATTCCATCTGGGAAGCGAAGTCAGCACCTGTTTGCACAAATATCAATCAATTATTGCATCAATCTAACACCGAAGAACAATTTTATTTACTCTGCCTGCAACATCATGCATCTGCTTAGCCTTTTCCCTACTATGTTGGGGTCGGCTTCCAGTCTAACCGGATGCAGCTGAATACGAGTATTTTACATGGAGCGACTGCCTCTGACCTCCACAACCCAGTAACTGGGTAATACGATACCCCTTGGTAAGACTGGTTGTCAGACTTTCGGGCTTCTGACTACCCGTAACGACTGTCAAAGATCCACGAATGACAGCCGGAACCAACTGCTTAACGTGGCACGGAGAGTCTCGGTATGTAAAGATGGTCATCCATCCACGGACCAACCCTGACAAGCCTAGCTTAACCTGATGGATCTACTCGTGCGGCTGTTATTACTTAGCCACGATCTCCTCTCGTTCATGAGCAAAGCGAAGTCAGCACCTGTTTGCACAAACATCAATCAATTAGCAACTGCATTGCATCAATCTAACCCCGAACACCAATTTTACTTACTCTGCCTCTCTTTTAAATATTACCAAATTCGGTTCAGACAGTTCTGATAAAATGAAATGAAATTATTTTGTAAATAGGATATTGGAATCACTTTTACACATGTCATAAAACAATAAAAAAATAAGCTAAATGGAGTCGACATTTCCTATCTGAATACTCTGAGAAGAAATGGCGAAACAAACTGAGGGATCAGTCTCTTAAAGTTCGGACATAATTTTGGTCAATCATGTGATAACCATGTAGATCAACGGCTGAAGTGGTCTTTTTAGGAATGAACTACACAGTGATGTTTATCGCAAATAAACGTATTTTAAGGCGTTTAAGACTTTCTTTTACGGATTTGAGTGGAACTGTCCAGATGCTACAACAGACAAACCCACAATCTTATTAATATTAGTTGTAATATTTAAATTTTAAGGGACAAGATTTACCCAGGCTGTTTATTCGATTATCTTTTGTTCATAATTTATGTATAACAAAAGGATTATGTATCGTAAACATAATTTTGGACTCGAATCAATCAATGTCGGTGTCGTATGTTATCAATCTTTAGCATGTGGGTGGAAGCACAAAGTAATCACTTCTACATGAAAGATGACGTCATGGTTATCTTTTTTTATGAAATTGCGTAAAAGAACTCACCTACGAGATTGAAATTGATTAGGTGAGAGTGAGAAAGGAACGGATCGTTATGCTTACCAAGCGTAACTTTATGAAATGCTTAGAGTGGCAAGGCCTAGTGCGCATGTGCGTATTAAATGTCACGTAAATTCGAACTATAGACCGTTCACAGTTATACACTTCTGGACACATCTATTGGCCCACCTTAGAGTTTAGGTTTCGATGGCCCCTACCGAAATATGATTGCTAGATTGAACAAAAACTGTTGATGCAGTTTTAAACCTGATACATTTTACCATCTTTTTCGATCGTATTGTTTTAAATTTGAATTCAGAATACCATACGACATGGAGCTACGCCTAACAAGTCGGATATGCGCCTTGTTAAAGGCAATTGATTTTTGAATAAAAAACATGTTTTATCAAATAAAGGTTTAATTTAATAACGCGTGTTGCCTCCATGGGCATCTACCACAGCTCTCATACGATTAGGCATGGAGTTTATCAACCGCTCTATGAAATTTTGAGGGATCATCTCCCATTCCTCTTCTATGGCAGTTTTCAACTCCTGCATCGTCTGGGCAACTGGCTGACGAGCCCTAACACGTCTTTTTAGCTCGTCCCACATGTGCTCAATGGGGTTCATGTCTGGGCTTCTGGCTGGCCAGTCCATAACTGTGATGTTCACATCCCGAAGATATTCCCTGACGATGCCGGCCGCATGGGCTCTTGCATTATCATGCATAAAAAGGAAATTTGGGCCCACATAGTCCGCGTATGGTATCACGTGAGGTTCTAAGCACTCACGAATGTACCTTTCAGCATTTAATGTTGGCAGCCGTGGTCCTGTAACAACCTCAAGTTGAGTTTTGCCGCTCGCGGATATACCGCCTCAGACAGTCCATGAGCCACCGCCATAAGCAACCCTCTCTTCAAAGCAGCATTGTGCGAAACGCTCTCCCTTACGTCGGTAGACCTTCTTCCTTCCATCATTGCCATGTAACACAATTTTAGACTCATCAGAAAAGAGTACACGGCTCCAATCTTGCTGTGTCCAATTTAAATGACTGCGTGCGAAATGAAGGCGCGCTGTTCGGTGGGCTCGCGTTAGTTTGGGGCCATTAGCTGGCTTGTGTGGTACCATATCGCGTTCTTTTAACCTTCTCCGAACAGTTCGAGCGCTCACAGATACTCCGTGGAAGTCGCGAAGTTCGTTTTGTATCTCAATGGAGATAAGGTGACGATTTCTCAAGCTGGTCGTCACGATGAATCGATCCTGCCTTTCAGTTGTGAGCCGAGATCGTGGCCTTCCTTGGCGACGAACAAAGCCGCCAGTCTCTAGGTACCTCCGATAAACATTTCGGACCGCAGCTCGACTTAAATTAAGTTGAGCACTCACGTTTCTTTGGCTGTGTCCGGCCTGAATAAGTGCCACAGCTTGGGCGGCGACTTCAGGTGAAGTATCCATAGATTATTGATAGAACCTCACCTTAATGTTAAGAATAAGTAATGTTTGTTGCAAAACCAAAGATATCAATCACTTTTTCAAGAATTAAATCCAAGTAAACCAATAAAACGAAGTTTTCTTAGTATTCGATTGTTTGATATCAACAAACAGGCTCCAAATTGTCTTTTGTTTCTTTAAATTCTGTGTTCGAAATTCAAAAAAAGACTATTGAATGAAATTGTGAATGTGCCAGGTTCAAAACTGCATAAAAACTTTTTGCTCGACCTAATATAAAATTTTAGCTAGGACCAAACGAAACTGAAAATACAAGGTGGGCCAAAAGATGTGTCCAGAAGTGTATTTTTACCTCTGGTTTTGCAATATTGTCAAAATCACAGTAATCTTTATTGTCTATGCAATAAAGTTACTTTTGGGTTGCTACCATTGACCAGTCTGTCAAAATCACCTGTAATCTCTATTTTCTTTCCAATAAAGTTGCTGTTGGGTTGCTGCTGTCAAAGCTTTCAGAGGTAAAATAATTACGGTTAAACGAACGGTCTGTATTTTATTTAAAATTGAAAAATAAAACGTTTTGAACAAAATTTTTATGACTTATTCAAATCTATGGGTGACACTGTGTTTGTGCTATAATTATAGCATCGTTGTATTTTTTATTCAAAAATCGTTCGGATTTTTACATTAACTTCGTACGTACGTTGTTATGGCCCTGGTCATTAGACGTTTATTCATCTAAAAAGTCAATCCGGAAACAGTTTAGATACTTGTTCACATTTCTTAAAGATGTCAATGTGTCTATGACGAGCTACGAAATATATGCTTCCTTTTATACATACATTCGCAAACAAGCAAGAATGCTACTAGAAAACCGGGTAAAGGGCCCCACACATTATACAGTCCGCTGGCTATCCGGTAAGCGGTCCGCTCATAAAAACTGACGGTCTATTTTTTATGAGTGGACCGCCCGTCGGCGGACTGACGGTGGACTGTAAATCTGTAGGGCCCTTTAGAATCACCACGGAGGGTTGATTATTTATTGGGTACTTACTGAGAGATTTCTGATAAGTTACAAATAAATGATTATTGTCTCCCAGCAACGCCTTGCTGCATATCAATGAAGCGTCATTTGTCATCAATGGATCCAACATTTATCATAATGACTAATTCTTCAGAAATAATTTTTGTTTACGAAGCAGACTCCAAATATTTATCTATTAGATAACAGAATCTTGGCTTCATCAATCGACTTCAAAAAAGAAGGAAGTTTTAAGTACGTTTGGAGGTTTTTTGTTTTCTGGATGTTCATTGATATTTTCGTCAATTGTGGAATGATTTTGAAAATTATTTTTTTATTTGATAGAAGAAGGTATAGGAGCTTGTGGCTAAGTAATAACAGCCGCACGGGTCGATCCATCAGGTTAAGCTACGCTTGCCGGGTCGGTCCGTGGATGGGTGACCATCTTTACATACCGAGACTCCTCCGTGCCTCGAAAAACACTATAAGCCGTTGGTCCCGGCTGCCATTCGTGGATCTTTGACAGTCGTTATGGGTCGTCAGAAGCCCGAAAGTCTGACAACCAGCCTTACCAAGGGGCATCATATTTCCCATACCCACCCATACCCATTACCCATTACCCATTGGTCGGCTTCCAGTCTAACCGGATGCAGCTGAATACCAGTATTTTACATGGATCGACTGCCTATATGACCTCCACAACCCAGTTATACTGACTAATACGATACCCCTTGGTAAGACTGGTTGTCAGACTTTCGGGCTTCTGACAACCTGTAACGATTGTCAAAGATCCACGAATGACAGCTGCCACAACGGCTTAACGTGCTTTCCAAGGCACAGAGGAGTCTCGGTATGTAAAGATGGTCACGCGTCCACGGACCGACCCCGGCAAGCGTTGCTCAACCTGATGGATCGCCCCGTGCGGCTGTTATTACTTAGCCACGAGCACCATAGAATATAACTGTATTAGGCTATATTTCATTGAGTCCAAAATAAACATTATTACTAGCGTATTTTTTTGATGCGTTGGGATGCACCCTGTTAAGTTTTATTCTCTATGCTCAAATCAGCACAGAGAGTTGAAATTCCAGTGCACGTGAATAATCATCGCGGGAAAAAATCACCCGAACCTAGCATTACGCAGCCTAGCGCTAAGCACTGATCGAAGCACAAAGATATCTAGCTTCGACTTAAGACTTTCCCGAGCCTGCTATTCAAAAACTTGCCTACAAAAGTAAGCTGAAATTACTTCCAGATTGATACAATCTTCTGTTTTAAAACCTTTGTGGTTATAAGACCATGATTGGGATAATCTATTTGGGTCCAACACCTTGTACAGGGAAAACGATTTTCTTTATCCACATCGCTATTTTTCTTTGAGCGGTTGCCCTTTTCCGAAGCTCCTCGGTGTTTTCTTGTGTGAAAACCACGTAGGAGGCAAGTTTAAGTCAATACTATTATTTATTTATAATTGTGACGTTTAGAACTTGGGTGTTGTGGATGTTTAAATTGTCTTGCCTTATTGGAACGAAGTTTTGGAACGAAGTTCTTTAACGCGGTTTGCGGTATGAGTTGAACAGTAGAAATTGTCACGCGCGTTCATACTTTAAAAGCGTTCATACTACAGTGGAATTTCGATAACTCGAACCTCGGTACTTAATTGTCACGCGCGTTCATACTTTAGAAGCGTTCATACTACAGTGTAATTTCGATAACTCGAACCTCGGTACTTAATTGTCACGCGCGTTCATACTTTAGAAGCGTTCATACTACAGTGGAATTTCGATAACTCGAACCTCGGTACTTAATTGTCACGCGCGTTCATACTTTAGAAGCGTTCATACTACAGTGGAATTTCGATAACTCGAACCTCGGTACTTAATTGTCACGCGCGTTCATACTTTAGAAGCGTTCATACTACAGTGGAATTTCGATAACTCGAACCTCGGTACTTAATCTTAAGTAAGTTTAAAAAAATTGCCAAATGCGAGGCATTTCGAATTATTTAGACTTTGTAACTCAAACAAATCCATAACTCAAATTTTAACAAACCGAACACTCCGTAATTCGAAGTTAGTAAATTATAATGACGTCTTACTTTTAATTCCCCAAACTAAACACAGAACCATTTAGTATAAATACGATACTAGATGGATCAGTATTATTACATAATATAGCAGCGAAAGAAATAGAATAGAATAGAATACTCTTTATTATGCACATCATTGAAATTACAGGTATGAATGTTGAAATTTTACATAGGGTGACACAATGGGCGGTCTTATCGCTAAAAGCGATCTTTTATAGACAACCTTCTTCAAGAAACTTCGTTCTAACTGGGTGGCCTACGACTCCTTCTGACTTTTTTTTATTTCAAGGTTGGACTTATGTACAGTTTTGAAAACTGATGTTGGTATATTGTTGTTGGTGTATTTTTGTTGTCAATTTTTAGTACATGTTTAAGTTCTCGTCCTCGTGTGGAGTATGCAACTTTTACATCTAAGGCAAAACATATAGGCCATTAAACATCACCTTACCTTACAAATCCCAATTTCTACTGTATACTCATATTTTTTACAAATAAAGTATCCTTTCTCTTTTAAGGCATGTATCAAAATAAATTAAAGCCTGATTATGCTTATATTATGCTCATACAGCGAAAGAAACTTCGTTCCAACCGGCACCATAATAGCGTAACACACAATCGATCGGAATCTGAATCATTTTGAAGCACATTACTAATCCATTGCTTCATAAAGTTACAAAAATTTGTCTTCTCAAAACCGTAAATAACGCAATGGATGTTGTTGAACTGTCAAAATGAAACGGATTCCTATTGATAGTTGTTACGCAATTAGGGTGCGGGTGTCCCACGACACCTCGCGACTTTATTTTTTAGTTTCAAGGTACTCCAATATTAAATATTGCAATCATTACACGTTACAACAAAACATCCATGAGCTCTTAAATACGATCATTACTTCTTCAGTATTTATTGTATACTATCAGGTAGAAGTTATGGTGGAATACAGGAAGTCATTAACACACAACACCAACTTCAGGTCGTTTGTGGTGCGGGTTCCGACACACCATCTCGACACGTTCCTAAAGGAAGAGTTTTGGCTGAAGGGTGTAGTCTACTGACGTTTTCGCGGCAGGCTATGCGACACCGCGCAGCGTAATCGCCTCAGGCGATTAACACACGGCACCGCATACCGTCGCGGTAGGCAGTGAAGTGGATCTCACGTCGCATTGGCCTCTAGTAGATGCCTAACACACATACACCGCCCAACCGCGCGGTCGAGCGGTGCTCTCACCACCACCACCCCACCACGCTGCCGTCCGCGCGGTGGGGCGGCGCCTTACACACGGAGCGCGTCCATTCTTGCTAGTGTCTGTGATCAAACTGGTCAAATCCATCCGCGCGGACAGGCGCGTAAACCGCCTTACCGCACGGGGCGCACGCTACGAAATCCGCTTTACCGCCACCGCCCTCCGCGGCGGTGCGCGGTGCCGTGTGTTAATCGCCTAACACGACGCCGTCACTTCGTGTGTCTTAGTTTATTTTATAAGTTATATTTTATATGTATTAGTATATATTTTTTTATGTTGTAATTTGTATTTGTGTATTGTATTTTGTATGGGCCACAGCTGCCTGAAATAAAGGAAGAGATTAAAATTAAATTAAGCAGGAAAATCTCGGGGGATATTCAACAAGTGTCATGAGTGCTAATAATCATAGGTATACCTATAGGTGGCACCTTTAGGTGTACCTACCTATTATCGAGAGTTAACAAGACAGCTGCTACGATTGGACAAGCAATTAAATTAACCTTTTAATGAGACGAGATTACTACTTAATGAAATAGAATCCTATTAAGTGTATCGTGTTACCCGGTCACTGGGTTGTGGAGGTCAGATAGGTAGTCGCTTCTTAAAATACTAGTATTTAGCTACATCTGATTAGACTGGAAGCTAGAACTAGGAAAAGGCTAGGTAGATAAGGATGAGAGGTCTATTAAAATGCATTGTGATTTTATCTAGCTGCTTTAATCGACTTCAAAAAAGGAGGTTCTCATTTTTATGTATTTGTATGTTCCCCGATTATTCGAAGATGGCTGGACCGATTTGGAAAATTGTTTTTTGTTTGAAAACTTCACTTCCTAGGTGGTCCCATATAAATTTTATTAACTTTGCTTGGGTAGTTTTTGAGTTAGCTTTAATAATACGTATTTGTCCCACTTAGTCTATGTGGATGATGTTATAATAACTTCCTGTCACTGTAATTTACAAAGCAGGTATTCAAATATGTGTGGGGTAGGTACCATAACTAAAAAGTGAAAAATAAAGACTTTTTTACAAAAAAAAAAAAAAAACTATTATTTCCAAAAAAAAAACACTACAAAATGAAAAATAACTTTAATTTCGGAAGTCGGTGGCAAAAAATGATAATTCAAACCAAAGACACCGACTTCCGAAATCAAAGTTATTTTTCACTTTGTAGTGATTTTGTTGGAAGTTAGTTGTTTTTTTTTATTCATACACCAATCTGCCTAGCCTTTTCCCAACTATGTTGGGGTCGGCTTCCAGTCTAACCGGATGCAGCTAAAAACCAGTATTTTACATGGAGCGACTGCCTATCTGACCTCCACAACCCATTAACTGGGTAATATGATACCCCTTGGTAAGACTGGTTGTCAGACTTTCGGGCTTCTGACGACCCGTAACAACTGTCAAAGATCCACGAATGACAGCCGGGACCAACGGCTTAACGTGCTTTCCGAGGCACGGAGGAGTCTCGGTATGTAAAGATGGTCACCCATCCATGGACCGACCCCGGCAAGCGTAGCTTAACCTGATGGATCGACCCGTCCGGCTGTTATTACTTAGCCACGAGCTCCTCATACACAAAACATAAAATACTAAAATAAATTGGTAATGATACCGTAGTCACTACTAACATTTTCCCAGCCACTAACCAACTCTTCACTCCACTCCACAGAGAGCAGCTCAAACTACTTAAGTACCTACCCTCACTTGAGTTGTACTGCAATTTAATTTGCATTAAAACCGATTCTCTTAGGTATTACTCGTAAATGTTAAAATACTTTTAGTGAACAATAAAATTAATTAGACTGTTTCAACTCACTGTAACAGCTGGTAATGTGTGTAAGAGTTTTAGTTTATTGTAAGCTCAATAGTGCTCAATATAGAGTGCTGTTTTTTTATTGAAGAAGAGAAGATATTTATGCATGATTAGCTAGCACCCGTGGCTTCGCCCGTGTGTTATGTCGATAAAAAGTGACCTGTGTGTTAATCCAGGGTATAAGCTATGTACATACTAAATTTTATCCAAATCGGTCCAGCCGTTTGTGCGTGAAGAAGTAACAAACACTGACACATACACACTAACAAACTTTCGCCTTTACCTATAATATTAGTGTGATATTGATTCCCAGTAATGGCGACGCGTGGGTAAGTAAACTTCGAGAGTCCATTTTGTGGCCATTTTTAATGTTTTTCATTTTTACTTTACAACGTACTAGAAATTACTTGGATCGATTTTATTGGCCTAGTTTTAGCAAAAGAGATCATTGTGCATTAAATAGGCAACATTGAAATATACTTAATATTACAATTGTACAAATTGTACAAATTGTTACCTATTATTACCTGTTAATTTATTACATACGTAGGGGGTAATCTTCGAAATTACTGACACGATTCCGAAAATTCTTTCACTAATTAATGGGAAGCTACATAATTTATTTATTAATTTAATTTTTTATTTTTGTTTAAACAAGAAAATTTCACGACAACTAAAATCGCAGCCGTGCCATCAATTTTTCCTTCCCCCAGTGACCCTTTAAAAGAAGTTCTACTACAACCAAAACCATGCATAGATCTACATAAAACAAGCTTGGTGCTAATAAGACCCAAAAACTTCCTAAACTGTCCGGCACCAAAATAAATTAGCCAGTATTCTAGTAATATCAAGGTTCAACTGTCCCGGCAGACAACTTAATCAGTGTTCCGTCATAAGCGCTTATGTTGAAGTCAGTCTAACTAATTGGCACCGACAAATGTGGCTTTTAGTTTTAGCGACAGAATTGCTGTCGGCATTTTGTTGTATGCGTAATTTATTTATTTAATGAGTGCGTTGTTTTCACTTTTTAGGGGATTTAAGGTTAGGACCAGACCCGGGTCGCCTCAAAGAGATGTCAGCAGAGATGGGGTCCGATAAGGCCGATGCCGCCGGGGTCGCGGGTTGTTCGAAAGAGATACCGTGGCCCTGGCACAGGCAACTGAAGGAACACGGGTGGGTTTTAGTCAGTAAAAGTCTGATACGCCCTCCTGCTCCACCCAGAGCGGGAGAAGTCATTTGATGACTTCCCATGCACAAAAAAAAAAGGGGATGTCAGGTTGACTGTAAAGGATACAACTAACCTCTTTTAAAGCCCCCTTGGGTTAACTTGAGGCTGGTTAGCAAATATATGAGAAAGTGAAGGAACTGCCTAGCTTGATTAGAAAAGCAGGTACTCTTACGTACTCTTTCATTTCAGCAAATGATCTGTATCCCGTAAGCCTTCAAAGTTAGAGTGAACAGGCAACTTCTGGGCACGTACGTTCCATCGTAGACCTCATCTATCGAGTCAAGCGAGATTGAGTTCAAGAGCAGGCCCAATCTAATAATATATAAACTTACTTTTTTTTTACTTACTTACTTTTTGTCCGAATTATTATTATTTTTATAAAAGCTTATAAAAAACCTACAAGACAAAGCGAAACGATATTCTAGTAGGTTTGGCAACCGTTCTGATACATCTTTCTCTCTCAGTAAGTTGTTCTGATAATTTTTGAACAACTTTTTATTTATAAAACTACATCGAGAACTGGTCTTATCGCGATATTCCTTTTTACTAGGTAAATAGGTACCTACTTCTCGATGTTGTTTTATAATGTGTACAAATCGCGAAAGTTTAGAAAACTTTTTTTTTTGCTTTATTTATTTACCTTTTTTTCAGAGTTATAGTTGTTTACAAAACGTTTTATCTCAGTTCTGAGTCTCTGCGGTGTGCCCTTTGGCAAAAGCCTCCTGCAACCTCTTCCAATTCTCCCTATTTCTTGCCTGTCTAGTCCATGTCTTTTCCACCGTCCTCACGAAGTCATCCTGCCAGACAACTTACTGAGTGAGAAAGTGTCAACTTATTTCAAAAATTAAAGCATAATAGCATAATCAGCCTATAATGTTCCCACTGCTGGGACACAGGCCTCCTCTCGCTTAGAGGGAGTGGGCTGTAATCTATCATGCGGGCCCAGTGCGGTTTGGTAGATGTCACATGTCTTCGAATTTTTGGTTCTAGGAGATGCTGGTTTCCTCACGATGTTTTCCTTCACCGTTTTTAGAGCATTGGTGATGAAATAATTCACACAACGTAATGCGCCTAAGTGGGTTCGAACCTACAACCTACAACTCGTAAGTCACGGCCGTTACTACTGGATAACGTTTCCAAAATTATTATAAGTACTAGCTTTTGCCAGCGGCTTCGCTTGCGTGGATGTCGGAAATTATCCCACGGGAACCGTACATTTTGCAGAAATAGAGCCTATATCAGACTATAATCTATCTCTGTGCCAAATTTCATCCAGATCCGTTCAGCCATTCTGGCGTGATTGAGTAACAAACATCCATCCATCCAAACTTTCGCATTAATAATCGTAGTAAGATTTCCCCTAGTCGTTGAATAATAGTGTAAGGTAATTCACAAGTTTAAAATCGCCTTAACTCTAGCTAAAGGCGCCTGTTCCAAGATGTTGAGTCTAGATAGTAAAATATTGCTGTTACGAGCTCCAAGCGGCTAACGGTTCGCGTGTCTATCGTTAAATAGAAGCACCTTAGTCGCTTGTTTCCTTTAGTTTCCGAAAAGTTAATCAGCTAGCCATTTTATTAGCTACTTACCTCATTTTATTTATAGGGTGTGCATGTGTTGTTGCATGTTGTTTTTTACATATATAAATATAATTATATATGTCGGAGGAGAATGTCAGGGTTCGTTGCCGGACTGGTCGTCGTCCATTGTTGTAACCGAAATAAGACTCAATAAGCACTCTATAGTTGTAATTAGATCGATTTAACAAACAATGAGTTAAAAAGTAGCACACATGAATCGGATGGAACTGGATTCGTATCGGAACGCGGCGAGGTCGGGGCGAGGTTGGTAGCGCATGTCGGTTCACTTTGGTGTCTAATCACGAAGTCCTCGTCAAGTACAGGAACCTTGAATGACAGCCGTCCTCTGTCACCGTTATTTTCCCCTGCAAACTCAAAATGACATTGACAGCTCGCACAGTGATGCCAACCCCCGTTTCCGACCACACCCAAGTCGGTACAACTTGACGTTCCGTTCAGAATCCACGACGTATATATATTTTACACATTTATAGCTCTATAAACGCCTGTTTCACAATGTCCAGATAGGAACTATATTTAACTCCAAACCTTCCTGATACATGCTGTATAAAAATAATTTAAAGCAAAAAATTAATAATAATGTTATAAAGGCGAAAGTTTGTGAGTGTGTGAGTGTGTGTGTGTGTTTGTATGTCTGTTACTTCTTCACGCCCAAACGGCTAGACTGATTTGGATGTAATTTGGTATGTAGATAGCTTATACCCTGGATTAACACAGACTACTTTTTATCCCGGTCTACGTGGGTGAAACCGCGGGGCGCAGCTAGGAGTTTTATAAAGTTGTTTTTTAGATAAGTTATTGTCCGACCTTTATCACTAAAACTAGATTAAGTCTAACTGTCAGTCAGTCAGTCTAATAATAAATACATGTATGTCATATTATGTTCATATATTTTGATTTGTATTTATATTTTTTTATTCTTCTATTCGAAAATGAAATGTATTGTGTGTGTTCAAGAGAATTTTACTGACGTGTTAGATGTTATTTTTGCACAAAGGTAATTTTTTACTGTAGTTTATTCCAGAATCGTCACGCGTGGCCGAATTTACTCAACCAGCTGGCATAATTTTGTACCTACAAAAGAAAAAAAAATGTGTTTATGAAAAATGTATAAAAAAGCCAAAATGTTGCTTTGCATACAAATTATTACGGGAAAAGCTAAAACGAATTATGTATTAATTAATTTTATAAAGTGACAGACCCCTGTTTAACGACGTCATTTTATCTCGCTGGAGTTGAAAGAATTATCCCCTGTGAGCACTCTTATAATTTTTTTTACAAAAAAAAAAAAAACAACCGACTTTCAAAGAAAAATATCTTTAATTCCGGAAGTCGGTGTCTTTGGATCTGTATTGTAGTTTTTTTGCTACCAACTTCCGAAATTAAAGTGTTTTTTTTTTTGAAGTCGGTAGTTTTTGTAAAAAAGTTTTTTATTTTTTATTTTTTAGAAAACCCCACATCAATTCGTATTGTTATGTAAACAAGAGTGACAGGAAGTAATAGAACATCATCAAAATATACAAAGTGGATTGGATGTATTGTCGAAGCTAACCCAAAAACTACCCAAGCAAAGTTAATACGATTTAATATGGGATAATCTCTGAAGTAAGTATGTACCTACCCAACAAAAACAGAATCATCAAAATGAATTCCTATTTGGCGTAACAAACATACAAAAAAAAAAACATACAATCGAATTGAGAACCTCCTCCTTTTTTGAAGTCGGTTAAAAATAAAGTATACAACCCTGGCATAAAATGGGCACAGGGTGGGGACGTCAATACGAAACTAAACTAAAATTCGTTTATCAACTAATCGTGCCCAGTCTACTAACAAAAATTACGTAAGATAGTGTTTCAAAATGCTCCTATGCACTAGTTAGTACCCATTGCTACTATTTTTATTTATTGTCGCTCCAATTGGTGTAGTCAAGTGGCTAATGATATCTTGGATGTATAATTATAGACCTATGGCAGATATCGCGAAAGGATTCTTGTCATTATATCTTATACTAGCTTTTGCCCGCGGCTTCGCCCGCGTGGATGTCGGGAATTATCCGACGGGAACGTACTTCCGGGAATTCCTTACTTATTCCTTGTCTACTTGTTAAAATTTCAGCTTTTTAGGTCCAAGGGTTAGGGCTGGGCGTTGATGAGTCGGTCAATCAGTCAGTCAGTCAGGGACTTCTCATTTATTTATATAGATAGCTTCTGCCAAAATTCTGAAATTCCTTTTTGCTGATGCATTGCTTGCCCACGCTATTATTTCGTTTTTGCTTAGCGTTCTTTCAGATTTTTTTCTTTTTGTCCGGCACCTATATAAGAGTCCTAGAGTGATGTTAAATACGCCTATAGCCTTCCTTAAGAATTGTGCTATCAAATGCAAAAATAATTATTAAAGTCCGCCTGGTATCTCCAGCAAACAAACGTGTGTTTGTGCTTGTGTGTACAAGCACGGGGTGGGTGAGGACACACCCCGTCCCCTCTCCCTCTTACCCCCTCACCACATCCCCTTCCCACTTTTACCCCCCCCCCTCTTCCCTCCCCTTTCGCCCTTCTCCATCATCCCCCTCACCGCCTTTCTCACCACATCCCCTTCCCACTTTTACCCCCTCTTATCCCTCCTCCTCTCTCTCTTATCCTCCTCTCAACCCCCTCCCCTTCCCTTCCCTCTCACCCTCCTCTATTATCCCCCTCACCGCCCCTTCCCACCCCCTCACCTACCCCATTCCCTCTCCCCCTACCCCCTTTTACCCCCTCTCATACCCCCTTCACCGCTTTTCACTCCCGCTCTACATTCGCCAACTCCTCCCCCCCTCGACCCCATACCATCACCATTCACTACACCCCCCCCCCCCTAATAACCTCCTATCCCTCTCCACCTCTTCCCATTCTCCAATCAATCAGTCAGTCTCAACTCAGTCTCTCTTCAATTAATCAGTGCTATACAAAAAGCAACTTTAAGGTATAAAGGCACTTGTCGCCCTCCCCCCCCCCCCTTACCCCTAACCCTCTCCTTCTAACCCCCCTCTCACCATTCCTCCTCTCCCTCTAACCCCCTCTCACCCATCTCTCTTTCCCACCTCTCACCACCCCCTCTCACCCAAGGGAAAGAGCGATGGGGATGGGCAGAGTAAGGACTCTGCCCATCCCCATCGCTCTTTCCCTCTTACCCCCTTCACCACATTCCCTTCCCGCTAACCTCCCCCTTCACCGGTTTCCCCTCTCCCTCTACCCTCAACAACTCCTCTTCTCCCCCTCTTCCCTCTCTCCACCTCCTTCCTCCTCACACCCTCCTATCCCTCTCTTCCTCCCTTGATCATCCTCCCCTTCACCCTCCTCACCACACCCTCCCCTTCCTCCTTGCCCTCCTCAGTACCCCCTCCCCTTCCCCCTTTCCCTCCTCACCACCCCCTCCCCTGCTCCCCTCAACCTCTACCCTTCCCTCTGGAGGAAAAAACTATGAATGACAAATTTTATTACTTGCACTTATACTTGCCTTTATTTTTTATATTTTTTTGTTTTTTTTTTAATTAACTAAATGAATAAGATATTTCATATAAACTATATTCCCTGTTTTCACCCCCACAAGGGTGGAATTAAAAAAAACTGCATGGGATATTTCCGTTACTTGACTGAGAGATTATTACCACCAATTTTCGAGTTAATCAAGCCCCACAGTAAAACTTGCCCTGTAAAATTGACTATCCCTCTTCACCCCCTTAGCCCCTCACACGAGTGCGGTGTGAATCGGGTCCGTGAGTCATTTTACCTAATATTGTACGTGGTATGAGTTCTATACCAAGAAAATATTTTTTTATTATTAACGTTGTTCCATCACTATTAAGTAATAATAAAAAAATATTTTCTTGGTATAGAACTCATACCACGTACAATTTTAGGTAAAATGAGATTCACACCGCGCTCGTGTGAGGGGTTATGGGTAGATTTTCAAAAAACCCTGATTCATGTTATTCTTAATTTTTAATCTCAAGTATAAATTTCGAGGTAATCGGACCGCGCGTTAAAATTACTCCATACAAACTTTGACACCACCTATATCCCTTTTCAGGGGGTAATTTAGGAAAACTAAAAATGACAAGCTTTATAATTTACTTGGATAAATATTCGTGCCAAGTTTCAAGTCTATTAACCCAAGGAATAAGATTTTTCATACAAATTTTGGGTGAATTTTGAAAAATCCTTTCTTAGTGCACCCCTAGACCTCATAAGGAACCTACGTGCCAAATTTAGAATCTCTAGACCCAGCGGTTTAGGCAGTGCGTTGATATATTATGTCAGTTTCTTCTTTTATATATTTTGATATAAAATAGACAAATTTTTAAGTAGATAATTTATCAGTATTTTATTTTTATATAATACTAGTTGCGCCCCGGGGTTCACCCACGTAGACCGAGATAAAAAGTAGCCTATGTGTTAATGCAGGGTATAAGCTATCTACATACTAAATTTCATTAAAATCGGTCCAGCCGTTTGAGCGTGAAGACGTAACAAACATACACACACACACTCAAACTCCCACAAACTTTCGCCTTTATAATATTAGTGTGATGGTGTAGCTAGTCCACTCCAAAGACGTAACTGTAGCACATACAGCTCTATACATGCTCCCTCACAAGGTCATTATCCACCTGATTCTTATTTTCTCAATTTATATGGGGTCAACACAGCTTGTTTTCCTCCATTCATATCAATCAGCCGTCATCATTATTAGTACTCACCCCATTCTAGCCATATCATCTTTCATACAATATATCCATTATGTCCGTCTTTATTCTTAAAGCCTTTCACATTTATATTGAAAACTTATCTCACTTCCTTCCAATATACATAATTATTATAGGAAAATACATTGAGTAATAATAATACATTATAATATAAATTAAAATGGATTTTCGTCTCCGTGTGAATGCGTTGTTCTTCCAAACTGCGCAACGGATTTTGATACAGTTTACAGCATAATTTAGATAATTCCGGAAATTTTATGTGTATAATACATTATTAAACAATCACACATGATTAAGAAATCTCGGTGTTTTGTAAAGACTTTAAAACCATGTGAAGCAGGGCTGCGTCACTCAATCAATCAACTCAGCCTATCGCAGTCCACTGCTGGACTTAGGCCTCTTCCAGCCTGCGCCGCAAACCCTGCCCTCCGCCTTCCGCATCCAGTCTGTCCCAGCCACTCAAACTCAAACTCAAACTCAAAGCATTTATTTCAAATAAACCAATTACAGGCACTTTTGAATTGTCAATGGGTCGGTCAGTCAGAAAGATGAAGCTAGTTGCCCATTCCAAAGCGTAGTAGATCCCTATGGAGAAGAACGGGCAAGAAACTCCACGGACACTCTTTTAAATCATAATATTTTTACAAAATATTGGTTACATCGTTCATGTTGAAAATATACATGTGAGAACAATGTAGAAAGACGTGCACGTTAAAAAGCGTCCGTAATAAAAAGATAAAAACTAAAACAACTAAATTAAATATTAAAATTAAAAATAAGCCATGACAGCTAAGAGACGACCAGTCCCAACTGACGGCGCCCGTTCACGAACATGACGCATGGATCAGCACCAATTAGCTCAACCATTTTGTAGGGAACTTAATGATCCAACACACACGCCACCACCAGCGAGACATTTGAGTGAGCATGACATACTCTCAACCGCCAGGGCGCACTCAAGTCAGTGAAAGACGTACCCAGTAAAAGGTAGCTTAATAGTAGCTACATAGTGCTGACACATGTGCTATGCAATTATATAATACTAAGAGATTGAATCTAAACAATGCAAAGAAAGTTTTCTCTCATCTTAATCTTCAGCAGCTCCAACAATATATCCGAATGCTAATCAATTAGTTAATGCGTCCTTGTGGAGCAGGACAAGCATTCAGCCAAGCATTTTTGTCAGCGATGTAATCCCTCAACTTATAATATGCCTGTCTGCATAGTGTGCGTTTTATACAAGATTTAAATTTCGTTTCATTCAGCTGGAGTATGTGGGGAGGTATTTTATTATAACATTTTAAATAGTACCCCATGAAGGATGAGTCTACTTTAGCCAGTCTGAAACCTGGTTGAACTAATTGGTCCCTATTTCTAGTCCTATAATTGTGTCCACCGTCTTGAGGTCACTAGTACTACAATAAATTGAGACAAAGTGCTTGTGAACCAGTAACTTTTCCTCCCACACAAGCAAGTAGTTACGACTCTTATTAACTTTCCCCATCCTTTCTTTCCTACTCGAGCTATAAATAGTATTTTCATGGGTTGTAATAACACGGATGTGCATCATAAATCTGTAGGGGATGACGGTTGGGGGACCAAGTTAAATGTCCCGGAAGGATTAGGGACAGGGCTACTTCAGTTACTCTAGGCATAGAGTAAGGAATCCTACAGAAACGAAACCCTTGTACAAACTTTCCTTTTAGCGTGGGCATAAGTCGCAGAAATAACTACCTAAAGGTAACTACTAGATACCCTGCTGTAGATGATCCGCGCCTACCCAAACTAAAACATCGTTATCCATGATCGAGCATGGAACCTGTTATTTACGCTGCAAGCAACGGTACAACTCTGAATGTATTGAACATGTCACACGCCGAGATGGGACGCCCTAGGAGGACATAGTGGCCTTATTAGTGATGTTTTTCAGAAAGGTCATGTGCGTAGTACTCGCAAACAGCATGCGTGTATGACCAGATGTATGAACGCAAACGAGGCAAAAGAAGTATGTAAGTATCGCAGCAGGTGGCGTTCTGTAGTTTCTGCCTATACCCCTATGGGATGAAAGCGTGGGTTTATGATGTGTGTTTTTTTTATCTTTGTATCATACTCCTTGAATTTGTAGAAGGAATTTTCCTCGTAATACGTTGGGAGCAGAGGTTCGCTTCTGTACATCTTTATTCTATGTTCTAGGTGAGTTCCAACGTCAACTGCTGTAGACGGACGGATAGATTGAACGATTTTTTTATCTATAAGTTATTATCAAAACGAGGAAAAAATTCGTTCGGTGATTGATGTCCTGATTTCTCATGAATCATGATAGTTTATTTTCATCGCGACGGTATAATTTAAAAACTTAGACCTCTGTTCTGAGTTTCGTGGTAATCGAAGTTTTATACATCTTAGTAATAAATTAAGGTCGAATATTAATATTATACAAATATTTATTATTTCTTTATTTTCATATTTTAACATTAAAATGTGTTTGAATCAGTGTTTTTCAGGATAAAAACAGTATCATTTTTCAAAATATCTAGCCCTAACAGAGTATCGAAATAAAATTGCTAACAAATGTGTTCAAAAATAGAACATCGCTCGTCAGCGTTCCCTTGAACAAAAAGGGTTTCTGCAAGAACTATCATACTTGACACCTTTTGAATACGTCAACGATTTCCGAAGGCTTTCTCGACCTTGTCGAATGAATTAATGCGTGAATTTACACAGGGAAGGCATCGAGTCTTGTGTAATCAGAAAGTTTGTTGCAGAGACTTATTCTACTTAAGCTGTTGTTATCATGCTAATTGTATCCACTTGCTGGTGTATATTTACAAATTCTTATTATAATACAGATGACATAATTTGTTAGGTTCCAATCTTTACAGAGTTTAGTGGAGATGTGGCGGAATCTACATCGCCGCATACGAACTACGCGTCACACTGTCGTCACGCAATCCTGCATCGCACAATCAATGTTTACCGCGCGACTAGCATATATACAACGTTCCGACATCAACCGTCGGGCAGTTGCCCACCAGACACAACACCCGTCTGGTCGGAGGGTCCTCCCTTTTCTATGGAGGATGAGTGAACTTTACACCCTGTTCCTCATGCCTCTATACTGGTGACCCCGAGTATGAACGTCAGCGCAGCCTTCGTGCAACTCCTTCAGCGTAACGTCATCAGCATCATTTCCTCAAGCTTTCGAGCGGCGAGTCACACAGCCAGCCAGCATTCACGGCTTCAACGGGTATCCTGACCACCAGCATGCAGCGGACGCGCATTCCTGGTCATCACTTTCAGCCTCAACCTCAACCCAGTGCTGTACACTCCGACTCACTGGAGCATAACGCAGCGCCACCCCGACTCACTGGGGTATCATCGCAGACAGTTCCAACTCACCGTGAACTATGCGGCACCCGGCAGACAATCAGACAACAGACAGACAACCAAACAAAAGAAGGCAGACTACTTGCCTACTGAAAAACTTATGTTTGTTGAAATGGGACATGAGGCATTTTAAATATGTCTATAAGTTAAAGATGCGTCGACACAATCGAATGACATACGTCGGCACAATCGAATAAAATTTCAACATGACGGCCGTAGTTCCAATTTTCGCCATTTCACAGATAAGTTGGTAGGAGTGTAATAACACCGGCACGATTCGTTTGATCAGGTAGCTATGCAGGTGGCTATGGTAGCCACGGTCGGTCTTTGTATGGGTGACCATCTTTACATAATACCGAGACGCGTTACATGCACGCTAATCCGTTGGTCCCGGCTGTCATTCTTAGAACTTTGACAGTCGTTACGGGTCGTCAGAAGCTGGAAAGTCTGTCAACCAGTCTTACCTAGGGGTATCGTATTACCCAGTAACTGGGTTGTGGAGGCCAGATAGGCAGTCGCTACATGTAAAATACTGGTATTCAGCTGCATCCGATTAGACTGGAAGCTGACCCCAACATATACGGGAAAAGGCTAGGCAGATGATGAGTAAGTTGAATAATTTTATTGTTATTCTGAGGATATGTTTTCTCAGGAGACTCTAAACACGCTTACCATGCATCATTGATTCACTTGTTCCTACACCATGAGATTTTACCTTGTCAGTATTCGCGATTACTTTTATAACGGAAAAATCCGGAAAAACCCCTTTTTTCTACGCCGATATCGGAGACGAATACACTGAAATTCAAATGAGAGCACGTTTCACGTTATTTTAGACTATTTGGCATGATCTCTGACGATTCTTCTAACACTCTATATTCAACCTTATAATGTTGAAATAGAGTTCGTTTTTACCTGTTTCTAAATATTTATTTTAGGAGCTAAATTATCTTAGAGTTGTAATTCACAATCTTTCTCGGCCCTGTACAGGGGATAAGTTTTAAATTTCACGAATAAAAAAAGTTAAAGCTGCCCGGGAGTTTCTTTTGGTTGGTCCTAGTGTTGAATATTTCTGTAGAGCAATTTTTATTTTGGCCTGGCCGACGTTTTTCTTTTTTTTATAAGGATTTGGTTACTATATTACTGCTGCCTTACAATTTTCATTGTAATTTTAGAATGAGTCGGTACAGTGTTTTTTGAGTTAGTTATCATTTTTTTGGGTGGAGCCCGTGGCTAAGTAATAACAGCCGCACGGGTCGATCCATCAGGGTAAGCTACGCTTGCCGGGGTTGGTCAGTGGATGGGTGACCATCTTTACATAGCGAGACTCCTCCGTGCCTCGGAAAGCACGTTAAGCCGTTGGTCCCGGCTGTCATTCGTGGATCTTTGACAGTCGTTACGGGTCGTCAGAAGCCCGAAAGTCTGACAACCCGTCTTACCAAGGGGTATCGTATTACCCAGTTACTGGGTTGCGTAGGTCAGTCGCTCCATGTAAAATACTGGTATTCAGCTGCATCCGGTTAGACTGGAAGCCGACCCCAACATAGTTGGGAAAAGGCTAGGCAGATTGATTATCATTTTCCTGGGAATAATAATTTCAGGGATAATAATGTTAATTAAAACGTTTTAAGAGGGCTGTCGGTCGCATTTTGTCAAATCTCTCGCACACACGGTACCAAACTTTTAAGAATATTAAATGAAACGATGCTGTTTTTAAAAATGTAATCAATTGGCGAACTGAAAAATAATATTAATTTAATTGTGGCATTTATTTAACTCATCTCAAAAACATATCATAATACTTATTGAGCTGAGTTTATTAGATAACATGATGAAAATGTGTTTTAATAATTAGTATTAAATTAATACAATTTATTAGTTCGCCAAGTGATTACATTTTTTAAAATTGCATCTATCAATTAACATTCTTAAAAATTTGACCCCGTGTGAGCGAAAGAGGTAACCACCAAATGCGAGAGACCGTAAATAATTGTGTAATTGTGTAAAAATAAGTGCTAATCAGTTTTGTAAAGTAACAGAAATAAGTCCTAAATATTTGTGTAAAATAATAACGTAGTAATAAGATAACAATTGTAATGCCTGTGAAAAAAAAAATTGCATGGAAAATATATATATTAATCATGAGCATGTGTATATGTATGGAAAAAAAATGGATGGATTCACGTAGATTTTAAGATTAGAGTACTTACTCTAATCTTAAAATCTACGTGAATCCATCCATTTTTTTTCACACTTGTCCGAGAGAGGAGTTTATGATTGTACCATAGATTTTAAAAAAAAAACACAAATAAAAATACAACAATAAAAAAAGGCGCGGACCACCAAGTCCGCGGTAGTCGTACTCATATAAAAAAAAAAAAAAAAAATGTTAGAGACCACTTAATTATAAAATGGTATTTTTTTTTGTTTCACTTCAGATATTCTGTATTTAGAAGAGCAGTCACGCATTTTCGAAGAGAAGGACCGCTACAGAGAATTATTTCGAACCACAAATCATTTCTAGGAATCGGACACATTTTAGGCATCTCACTGTGCAGTGACGTACGTTTGCGGCCATTAGGTATTTAATGAGTTTTTTACCCGACCGTAATGTTTTAAATAACAGTTATTATCAGCTGAGGCTAGATGAGAGAGAAGATTATAAAATAATACAATGTAAATTGATAATCAGGGATTCAAAATTACAAACACAGAAAAAACATTTGATGGCTTTTTCTGGGTTAACCGACTCCCACAGACTAGCAGAAACTGTATCATGCAACATTCATACAGACAGCCATTCACATTTAATAGGCGTAAAGGCAATACATATGGGCAGTTTAAAAAGTTTACGGTCATCCGATTGCTCGGTAAGTATATCTGTTCATCGTCAACTGGTATTGATAGTGGAGTTTCAAGGGTCTCTTAAAAGAATGAGCCATTATGGTAAATAATAGTCTTTGTAGTCCTCGATATAAAGAAGAATAAGTACAATCGGTTTTTGCTCGATTGATTTTAGGGCAGGTGACATGAGTTATGAATTTGGTTCTATCGGACTTATTTTCAACAATTTATAATTATAATTATGTATATAGGCAAATGATGAAAGCTTAAAACCTATTAAGGACGCATTTCACTGTGAGTGAGTGTATGTAAGGTAAAATTCGCCTTAAAAAATATGTATAATAAAATACAAACGTATTTTAAGGAGTCAAATATTACTCAACGAGTCCGGCATAACCTTCCGCCATCCCCTGACGGCAGGTATCCTGAGTATTGATTTTGTTTTCCCTGCAAGATTAAAACAATATCACCTGATTAGATTTAAAAAATCTCTTTACTCCACAGTTCAATGGACAATAATGGATCGATCTGTTCTGTATCGTTATCACGTTCTGCAACAAACAGCAATTACAGCTTTAAATCCATTTACTTAGAACTTAAATCCACTGGTTTTAAGATAGTTGTTTCAAACTTATTTAAAAACATAGCGCGTGGCAGCCGGGCTTCTCTTTGAAGAACTTTTAAGTTGCAAGCTACTGTCAAACTTTTAATAATGTTCAAGTGATCATCAAAGTTACCTTAACCTATTCCCTAAGCTGGGATCTGTTTCTAATGTAACCAGAAGTATTTAACCAAAATTTACTTAGAGCAATTACCATTAATTTATCCTCCACACCGCAATACCTGAGGGATAATGAAACCCTAACATTAGTTCCTACGTATATCCTAATACTACAGTAATGTCTACATGTTTACAAATCCAGCTACCCTAAACAAATTTACGTGGAAATAGAATGTGATGAAAGAAAAAAATATTAAGCAGAATATTTCCCCGAGGTGTACAATAAAACGTGCAACATTATCGTTACGGGATGGTGCTCTGTTTACAATGGGACAGTAGTAACTATACTGGCTTACTTGCAAAAAGAGTTTTGACAGTTCATGCAAGGATCAAAGGTCACTACATATTAGGTCAATTGAGTTGAGAGTACTAGTAAATATTAAAAAAATAAAAATAAATAAAATTATGTATATTTATCTCCACAAATTACACTTTTATAATACTAGACAGATTAAGTTGACAGGTGTTTGGATGTTTTTTTTTTTAGTACCACATTTAAATTTGGTACTCACATGGTTAATGTAACATACGTCTACGTCTTCCAGTACGCGGTCGACACTCCAGAATCTTTTGGCCCTATCGGCTATTTAATCTGCGAGCAATGTCTCTTAAGTTTGTCAATTCTTCGGGCTATGTCGTTTACCACGTTAGCTGAAAGACAATAGACATAATAGAAAATATATTGTTTGAGGCGTTTAACCTGTTAGTGCTTGATAGTTAAAAAAGATTAATAAAATATCTTAATGTATCCAGCACATTTCCTATTCGACCCATATTTATAGGGTGACTGGTAATTAGTGACGGATACTTAAACACATGATTAAACTCATGATAACAAACAACTTTTACTATTTGAAATCGCGGAAAAAAATCAGCTGCCCCATACATACATGTTCACATAACTCGTCAAAATGTAGGGAGCAGCAGATTTTTTTACGCGATTTCAGGTTTGGTCCCATAGTAAAAGTTGTTTGTTATCATGAGCACAAACATGTGTTTAAGTATCGGTTACTAATTACCAGTCACCCTATAAAGGGTAATTAAAAACCTGCAAAATATGCACTTACTGGCATATAAACTCATGAATTTAAATGCAGCACCGCAGATGGGTACAGAAACGGAAACCATAATAACAAAGTACCATAAAACCCTGAACCGTCCAACTTCAAAACTAGTAACGAGGCGAGTTCAAATAATATTTTTTCTTTGGACAAAATATCGCTCCAATGGGTGAGCTTTTGAATCATTATCGTTTGGGATAAGGATCTCTTTTTGAGAGAACTGCGGAAGTTTTCGAGATGGAGGAAAATGCTTCGGGATCCGTTAGTAGAGTATTTTTGTGGGTATTTCGAGCATAGTTTTGGTAGGCAGAATATTATTTTAACGTTTTCAAAATTTATGGGGCACGCTTTTTGTAATTAAATATTTTTAATTTGAAGTCTGAATTACTGTAACTCCTATAAAAAATATGGAAGTTTTAAAATAAAACAAAAATGTATGGTCAGGTTGTATGTTGATTAAAATATGATTCACGGCCGTAACTAACATGGCTTTGCAGAATTATAATAATTAGAATCAGCAATACAACTCCATAAGTCAGAATTGACCTCAAACCTCATGATTTCATGAAATCGCTAGATTTGAGTTCAATGGAGTTGTATTGCTGATTCTAATGATTATAATTCTGTAAAGCCATTTTAGATACGGCCGTGAATCATATTTTATTCAACCCCCCCCCCTACATGACAGTGACCTGCAAATTGCAAAAAACGTAAGAAAATTTGAATTTCGCGGGCTACTTTAGCGCATCCCTCTTAACAGGAAAGTTCTAGCTCACAAACACTAACATTGATAGACAGTCTTTGTGCTGCTGTACAATGTGTGTTTAGTTATAGGTGAATGTATCTTTGTTATTGATGGAAAAGTACCTACCTACAAGATAAAATATCAAAGTATGTATGGGAGCTACATCTGCCAACAAACTGCTGTGCAGTTTGGCAGAAGTAAAACTTTTTGGAATAAGATGTCACCACTATTAAAAGCTTTTTCATTTTCATTTTTTTTTAATACAGTGTGAGACAACACTACAAAATAAAATACAATTCGGTAGCAAAACACAATAATCTGCAGTGCACGGCCATTGACTAAAGGCGAAATTATCCAATACAAAACAAGTAAGCAATATTAACAAAGCACATAAAATCTATTCTCGCGTACAAATCCCACCTGATATACTGTATGCATGTACCTGCTTATATTTCTATTTCAGTTTCAACAATCTGTAAACAATACTACCAAATTGGCAATCGTATCAAACAATATTGACTCAGAACTTAGGTACAGACCTTTGAAAACTCTCATTTCTATTTGGTTCTGAATATCATTTAGATTTTTCAACATCAGCATCTGATTCAGATTTTTTGATAGCGAAGCGAAGTTACCAATCGATGCAACAATAAAATCATTGTAAAACCAGGGAAATTAATGGATAAATAAATTGTCCACCAACATAAACTGTCCGTATACAGGTGTATCAGAAAGGTGTGGTACAGACCATCAAATTGAACAACTTTCTCCATGTGACCAACATCGTAATCGAGAAAAATTATCAGCTGTCCCGTACAAAGCTTCAATACCTACTCAACTCAAATGAATGGGATTACTGATACACCCTGTATATTCAAATCACAACTGTCGTTCTTTGACAGATGTATGAAATGGCTATACAATAACGGAAAATTGTCGATTTGCTTAACAGTCAATTGCCCTGACTTTGTATTTAGCCAACGATGCTACCAAACCGCACTGGGCCCGCGTGGTGGATTATGGCCCACTCCCTAGAGTGGAAGCTTGTGTCCCAGTAGTGGGAACGTTATAGGCTGATTATGCTTATGCAACATTGCCTTAGCTAATTGGATGTCTATTACGTAATTGGTACCCTATCTAGCCGCCTGCACGATTACCTGTACATATAACCACGTAACAGCTTTTTAAGCACTAACCGGGGTCTACAGTACACTCGTAAATGAAATGAAATTTTCACTAATAAGCAAGTCTTCAGCAAAGTTTGAGGAGCTCGTGGCAAACTAATAACAGCACGGGTCGATCCATCAGGTTAAGCTACGCTTGCCGAGGTTGGTCCGTAGATGGATGACCATCTTTACAAACCGAGACTCCTCCGTGCCTCGGAAAGCACGTTAAGCCGTTGGTGAGGCTGTCATTCGTGGATCTTTGACAGTCGTTGCGGATCGTCAGAAGCCCGAAAGTCCGATAACCAGTCTTACCAAGGGGTATCGTATTACCCAGTAATTGGGTTGTGGAGGTCAGATAGGCAGTCGCTCTATATAAAATATTGTTATTCAGCTGCACCCGGTTAGACTGAAAGCCGACCCCAACGTAGTTGGGAAAAGGCTAGGCAGATTGTTGATGTCTTCAAAAACTTAACAAACTATTATAGCCTCTACAAACTCATAGAATCGGCAACTGAATTAAAGTAAGAGTCCAACGGGACAATAATATCCAGCACCAGCAATACCAGCACCCTAATTGCGTAACACATTAACAAACAAAATCTGAATCATTTTGAAGCAAATTACTAATCCATTCCTTCATAGTTCGAAAAATTTGTCTGCTCGACAACGTAAATAACGCAATGAACGTTCTTGAAGTGTCAAAATTAAACCGATTCAGATTGATATTATTTTAACCAATTAAGGTGCGTGTCGACCGACCGTGTTATTCGGATATCATCAAAAAAAATCAATTGACAGCTATTTCGAGGCGTAAAAATAATAATGGATTTGAAAAGTTCCTACGCCTAATTGATACCTCATTTTCTCCTACAATCTTTTAAACACTAACTTAATCAGAGGTAAAAGATAACGAATAAAAGACAAAAGTTTATCCCAGCCCAGCTTTTAAACGTGAAATCCCTTCACTGGAACCACATGAATTATTAATAGGAGTCCTCAATACACTTAGACCGACAATTGAATTAAATGGCTTCTTTTAAAATGGAAACGCTAAATGTGAATCGTATTTTATGCTAAAAGATTTGGGAGTGAGAATTCCTGTGGCGTTTTAGGAACCAGGAAATGAATTAAGTTAGAGGCTTTTGGGGTCTGTTTTAAATGTGGTAAATTCTCCATGAAAGGGGAGGTTAAAAGGTCTTTTGTTAAACTTGTTGATCTTTATGACCTTGATGGAGGTCAGGCGTATAAAAAGATAGCTAACGAGGTTGGCGAGAGTATGAAAAAACGTATAGGAAACAAAAGGATAGTTTTAAGTTCACAGAAAAAGTTCCGTGAATATTTGTCAATGTTCATTATACTCGACATACCCTTATCCATAGACATAATTACAGATACATGGACTTCTAAGATAACTCCCAGTTTTGTATCTAAAAATACTTAAAACGAAAAACAACACGTAAATTATACAACGGATAGCTCGCGGTTACCGATAAAAGAAGTCAATATGGTATGGTTTATGGTATGGGCATGTTATTATAGTACTTGTCAGAGTACTTACTGAGAAACAAGAACTAAGGCCGCCGGACCACTTAGCAACTGCGATCGCGACCATGGTCTCAGCAACCACGGTCGTGATCAACAAGTGGGCGGGCAACCTTCAGCCTGGTTTCTCAGTAGGTACTCTGACAAGCACTATCAAACATACATACCAACGACCATAATATAATTATTATCTTCGTACATCGATAACCGCGGGCTATCCGTTGTAATTTGTTCGTGTTTTTTCTTTTCATTTCTTCTTAAATTAAATAACCGGGAGTTGTCTTGAAAGCCCATGTATTGTTTTCCGAGAATCAATTTTTATACCCTCGCATTTTTCTTATAATCTCTGCATAATCAAATGCGCCTTATTGTCCAAAACTTCTTACGTTGATGTATATAGTATAGTGTAGTGTGTGTATGTATCTCAAAAAATCAATCTGCCTACTCTTTTCCCAACTATGTTGGGGTCGGTTTCCAGTCTAACCGGATGCAGCTGAATACAGTATTTTACATGGAGCGACTGCCTATCTGACCTCCACAACCCATTAACTGGGTAATACAATACCCCTTGGTAAGACTGGTTGTCAGACTTTCGGGCTTCTGACGACCCGTAACGACTGTCAAAGATCAACGAATGACAGCCAGGACCAACGGCTTAACGTGTTTTCCGAGGCACGGAGGAGTCTCGGTATGTAAAGATAGTCACCGATCCACGGACCGACCCCGGCAAGCGTAGCCTAACCTGATGGATCGACCCGTGCGGCTGTTATTACTTAGTCACGAGCTTCTCCTATTATATATATATCTATCCTCTCAAATTTTGGTCAAAGTTTGAACAGGATTTCCTATTAACCAGATAAGCCGGCTTAGTGTCAACCCGTAATACATAAACAAACAAAACTTTCCTTTTATAGTAACAAAGTGACAGAGCCCAGGATATAACATATTCATTAGGAAGTACCGACGTGGAAAAGGTAGATATCAGAAGCTTCGTTTTTGGTCTTTCATTCAGCATCTTTCTGAATTGAATTGAAGATAAAAATGAATTCACTGTGAACCAATCCAGCAATGTTGGATTTCAGCACTCGGCTTCTTTCGCTCGCCTACCGAATGATCTAAAAATTAAATGAAAGGAAAGGTGACCGTTTGTTCTTATGTAATATTGTCGTGTTGGACGTGATATGAAACAAAAATAGGTCAGATGCGTAGTGCTCGCAACAGTCGCAACCAGCGTATGTGTATGACCAGATGTATGAACTTACACGAGGCAAAAGGAGTATGTTAAGATCATACCAGGTGGCGTTCTGTAGTTTCTGCCTACCCCCATGGGAAGAAGGTGTGAGTTTATGTATGTATGAAACAAAAATGAACCATTCGCCCGAGTGACGCGTCTGATATCAACTTAATATTGCAAGAACTTAGATAATATTGATAAAAGAAAACAATTGCCGATCGTAGCTTGTTAATTTGTGCAAAAAGTAGGATGATGCCGCTTGCCCTCTTGACACAATTTCTTGTCTGTCATGTTGTCATGTCATGTCATACACTCATTTTTGAAATAAGAAGACAACATGTATACCGGATGACTTTTTTTACCGTCTCGAAAAAAATAGGGTGTATTAGGTGAACGGAGTAGAAGCGTATGGCATAAGCAGTTTTTTTTTTTTAATAGCTTAGTCAGAAAAAAATATCTAATTATCAATAAATACTACAAATTCGATGTAAACTTTTCATTTTAGAACAATAAAAACATACATTTTGAAAAAAAAATAATAAATCCTTTAAAAATATCGAAATTCAAATCATATGCAACCTGCATTATGATTTGAATTTTGATTTTATTAAATTACCGTTCACCGAATATATACCCTATTTTTTTCGAGACGGTAAAAAAGTCATCCGGTATGATCTTTGCGGAAAGAGCCGTGATCTATTCTTTGGGCAAGGAGGATCTACATTTTCGTGACGAGATCAAGGTATCTACGGACATTGCCGTCAGCGTCTAGCGAACCACGCCATATTAATTTAGTAACCAAGCCATGTTAATTTAGTAAACGTTTTTAAAAATCCAATCATAACATCCAGAAGTGTAGCCCCTTCATAACAGTCACATATTTATATTTTTTTCCCTCGTGTCCTACTACTGTCGTCTCCCCTTGCTCTTTCCGAACCTCTCTATCTTGTGTGATCTCTGGCCATGTTTGCCACATTTCAAATTACATGTAAAAAATCCAAGAGCGATGAAACTTGAGACAATAGCAAACGGGGAACTTGAAATGGCTCAAATAAATCAAAGTTATACAGTTTCTACTACATACATAAACAGATAGTGGGTAGGTACTATACGCATGTATGTACGTATCATCAGGTGTAAGTAATCGCGTAGCACCGCCAAGTTCTCAGCCTCGGTTCGACCAAGTTAAAGAAAGCCACACAATTAGGCAGTAGGGTTAATGCAAATGCGTTTCAATCCTTCTCGTAGATACTGTAGAGGTTTTGTCCAGTTGGCTTTGCAAAACAAACCTTCACGAATTTTTATAAGTTGATGACAGGTACCAACTAAGTCGATACCAATATAAATTGTGGGACGTGTTGTGATTGTGTGGATTTAATTTTTGAATATATATTTTTTGAATATTTGATTAATACTCTGACTAAAGGAAAACACAATTGGATTAAATTTTCTCGATATAATTTAATTCTGAAAAGACCAGTACTTTTATAACATATAACAGTTTTTTTCTGTAATTCTAAAATCCTTAGTAATTTCATTGCAAAATTGCATTCAAAATGTAATATGTAATTGAAAACTCTGGCTGAAAATATTTTTGATAGATAGCTTAATTTATTTTGAAACCATTTTTTTTTATTTGGCGCTTTTATTTTGGTTCCAGCGCATTGCTGCGCTCTCTTTTTTTCGCATGTGGAAGTAATTGACTCTGTCACTTTCTTATTCACGCCCAGTTCGCTTTTTACATAATCACCATAATGAGATAAAGACGAGTACACGCACCTGACCTTTCTGAAGAACATCACCAATAAGGTCACTATAATGTCCTCTCAACATGACCGAACCATCTAAGCATACTCTTTTCAATTTTAGTCACTACACCTTCTTTTAAACTGTGACGTTGCCTCAGCCTATCATTCATGTAATTATTCTACTTTCATGCCTCTTATGTATGACACCCAACATTCAATTTTATATGTAAGCATAGGCACCAGCACAACATTGTGAACAGCTATTCGAGGCTTTTTAAACATCGACGGGTTGGACACAATCGCATTTAAAGCACCATTCATTTTATTTTCCGCATGTACTCTCCTTTCCACAACTTCATCAACATTTCCATCTCTTGTAAACAGAACTCAAACTCAAAGCATTTATTTCAAATAAACCAACTACCGACACTTTTGAATTGTCAAGGGGTCAGACAGTCAGAAAGATGAAGCTAGTTGCCCATTCCAAAGCGTAGTAGGTCCCTATGGAGAAGAACGGGCAAGAAACTCCACGGACACTCTTTTAAATCAAAATATTTTTACAAAATATTGGTTACATCGTTCATGTTGAAAATCATGTGTGAATAATGTAGAAAGACGTGCACGTTAAAAGCGTCCTTAATAAAAAGATAAAAATTAAAAACAACTAAATTAAAAATAAGCCGTGGCGTCCTAACTGACGGCACCTGTTCAAGAACATGACGCATGGATCAGGACCAATTAGCACCCCCATTGGAACCCCCAATTGGGGAGAGGAATCGGCGTATTTTCTTTATTAATCCCGGTGTTATCATGGATTTAGTACGAGTACATGAATCTGGAAACCCTAGTGTAGAAAATTTTCGTCGGTTATTCAAAAAAAATTTGCTGTTCCATACATTTTGACCTCGTAGGTACTACACTTTTGTATGAAACAGAAGTATTTTTTAAAATAACCGACGAAATAACCTCGTCGAAGAGGGCTCCAGAATCATTTAAATCCATGGTAACAGATTGTGCGTCGATGTCCCTGAAACCCTTATTATGAGCCGGCAACACTTGTGAAACTTAGACAGCCAGGACTGCCAGTGGATTGTAGTCTATAAATGCCTTTAATAAAGGTTGAGAGTAAAATAATGAACTTGAACTATGAATGTTAAGTTGCCACACTCAGAATCGCACGAGTGCTACGAGATCGTAGCTCAGTGTGTGCTACGCCGTAGCTTGACTCTGGCTCTTAGCGTAACCGCGTAGAGGGATAAGCTATTGTATTTACAATGAATTTTAGAAAGATAACTTTATGGTTATTTTTTTTTTAAAGCTGGTTTTTAACTATCACTCATAAAACATTAATCTACTTTCCCTAACCAAATACTTACGAAAACATTTAAAACAAAGTTGACACCACCCTTCGCTAGATGGCGTTAGAGTCGAATTAGATCTCGCTATGGTTTCGCTCACTACGAATAAATATAAAAACCAAGCGTTTGGAACTATATCTTAGAACTTTTGCAGAGTTAGTTGAATCTACGCTTGAAGATGCAACTAACTTATAACGCTGCAAACATCAACAAACAAATTAATGTTTTGTTAAAGGTGATTAAACCAAATGAACATTTTTGACGTTGAAATTCACTGAAAGTTAACGTTGAATTATGTATTTCATTCACAGTTAGATGTAGATTGCCATTCTATTATTCATATTCATGAAAATTTAAGTACATACTGTTTTCTGATCAATAAAACTGAGCACAATTTTCAGTTTAGTTACGATTTCAGTAAACCTTGTCTGTACCAGAAACTAAACGTTATACACGCCCTTTTTTTTTTTTTTTTGTGGATGGGAAATCATCAAATGACTTCTCCCGCTCCGGGCAGAGCGGAAGGGCGTGTCAGACTTTTACTGACTAAAACCCACCCGTGTTCCTTCAGTTGCCCGTGCCAGGGCCACGGTATCTCTTTCGAACTACCCGGGACCTCGGCGGCTTCGGCCCTATTGGACCCCGTCACTGCTGACATCTCTTTGAGGCGCGCGTGAAACACAACGCGCCGTCGACCCGAGCCTGGTCCTTACCGGACGGCGAGCTGCCCATTACTCGTCGTCCGCAAGCCTGCGCCTACGGTGACCGGGAATCGGCGATAGATTCCCGCCGCCCAGGGCGACTCCTGCGGCGGCTAGGGGCGCGAGGGCGCGGCTGTTGCCTCTCCCTCTCGCGTTCCGCCTCCTCCTTTGCGAGCATTACTGCTTCGCAGAAGGAGGTGACGGCCTCTCATGCACTCTCGCTCCGCACCATGGCCTGGACCAAGTTTGGACGCGAGAGATCGCCGCCGCCGATCGCCTTCGTGAGAACACGGCGGTGCTCCGCCCAAGCCGGGCAGACCTCCACTGTATGCTCCACCGTGTCCTCCGGGCGATCCACACAAAGGTGACACCCGGGCGTTTCCTCCCGCCTACGTTATACACGCCCTAATAAGACTTTAAAGCTCCACACTAAACATAAAACATTAGTTTTACGTTACTTACCGCGAACAAAATCAACAAGCCTTTCCTTAACACGGAGTCGTGAACTTAATTACTTAGAAGAAGCACCTTCCAGCACTTGGAGGCACAATATATACATGTACAGTCAACAAAAGAGATATCTAGGCAGGGTATACTAACATATTTGTATGTGAATTGCTTCATGTTCGATTTCGTGACAATATACAATTTTGTGTTGGTGTGTTACAATGTAGGAGTATTGCAAAAACAAAGTAGTATATACAAGGTTGATATGAGCGAGAGGCATTAAATTAAACCACTTATACTATAGATGCATAGTGTTAACTCGGAACTATTAAAAAAAGTTTAGAAGAAAAATAAGAAAAAACTTTTTTCGAACAAATAAAATAGCTTAATGATCTAATTATAATGACGTGACGTGCGTAACAAAACGGCAACGTCGCGTCAAAAATTCTGTCGTTATAAGGTGTATGACCCTAGATAACTATGCGTAGGTACCTACGCATAGTTATCTAGGTTCATACACCATTAAACGACAGAATTTTCAACAACATACTTAGTCAGCTGTTAGGGCAGATACGTCGTGTTTCAACAAAAAAAAAACTAAAAAATAATCCTGTGACTCAACTATTGCTTCTATTTATCTGATTTCTAGTAAAGAGGCTGAAAATGATCAAAGTACATGTGGTTTAATTTAATGCCTCTCGCTCATATCAACCTTGTATAAAATTGAACATGAAGTAATTCACATACAAATATATTACTCTACCCTGCCTAGATATCTCTTTTGTTGACTGTACCTTTCTCTCGTTATTTAATGTATGGCCCTGCGGCTGCGTCTAGGGTTGGCACTTCCAAACAATATAAATTAAACGTCGGTCCCTAGATGGTTAATGGGCTGGTTATCGCAACCTCGGCTTAATTCCCCGTATCACACGTAAGGTTGATATTGGGGGAAGTTTTATGAGAATCTTTAAGGTTTTGGAGTGGGGCGGTTGGTGTTTTTATTTTGAATTGGAGAATAATGTTATTTTGACTCTTTAAATTGCGTTATAGTTTTTATAATGTGTGCTTATCATACTATAGGCAACGCAGGCGTTTTGAAATTATTCGTTCAACGTCGTGGAAGCAGCTAGCAACTACTAAAAACCGGCCAAGTGCGAGTTGGACTCGCGCACGAAGGGTTCCGTACCATTATCTAAAAAAACGGCAAAATCATGTCTGCTGTATGGGAACCCCCTTGTTTTATTTTAATTTAATTATCTATTTTTAAAGTGTATATATGAGTAAATATTCTGTGAATATTTCAAGCATCTACCTGTTGCCGTTTAATAACGGCATTATTGCTTGATGTTAATACATCGAGCAATAACGAGCAAAACAATCACGTTTGTTGTATGTGAGCCCCCTTAAATATTTATTTTATTCTGTTTTTTAGTATTTGTTGTTATAGCGGCAACAGAAATACATCATCTGTGAAAGTTTTAACTGTCTAACTATCACGGTTCATGAGATACAGTCTGGTGACAGACGAACGGACAGCGGAGTCTTAGTAATAGGGTCCCATTTTACCCTTAAGGTGCATCATCTTCCTGCCCTTATCCCATATTACTTGGGGTCAGCACAACACGTTCTCTTCTTCCAATCTCCCCTGTCAACCGTCACGCTATCATTCACACCCTTCTCTTTCATATCATTCCTCACACAATCCATCCATCTTTTCTTTGGCCTTCCTCTGCCTCTCCATCCATCAACATGTATATTCGTCACTCTTTTAGTCACATGCGTTTCGTCTCTCATCATTACGTGCCCATACCTAGAGAAACGATTTCCTTTCAACTTTTCTGTCACTGGCGCCACTTTCAAACTTCCTCTTATGTAAGTACTCATTTCTTACTTTATCTATTCTTGTCACTCCACACATCCATCTCAACATTCTCATCTCCGCTGCATGCAATTTTTTTTCATCCATCTTCTTCACTGCCCAGCATTCCGATCCATAAAGTACGACAGGCCTTATCGCGGACTTGTAAATTTTTCCTTTTAACTTGAGGGGCATCCGTGGGTCACAAGTTGTTCTTGTAACCTGTAACCTGTTTTACCCTTTGGGTACGGAACCCTAAAAACGAGTTGACGAGTAACAAGCAGCGAGTGCGCGACTGTGAAGAGCGATTACTCGCTGGTGTGTGTATATTATGTAAGGTGACTGGTAATTAGTGACCGATAGTTAAACACATGATTGTGCTCATGATAACAAACAACTTTTACTATAGGACCAAACCTGAAATCGCAAAAAAAAAAAAATCTGTTGCTCCCTACATTTTGACGAGTTATGCGAACATGAATGTAGGGAACAGCCGATTTTTTTTCGCGATTTCAGGTTTGGTCCCATAGTAAAAGTTGTTTGTTATCATGAGCACAATCATGTGTTTAGGTACCGGTCACTAATTACCAGTCACCCTATACATATACATACCAGCGAGTATGTATGTATTTTTATGTACATAAAAATCAAGCGTGAATCTCTCGGCGAGTTTTCTGCCCGCCAATCGAGCCTCGCGGAGCGAGTTCTCTCTGTGATAGCTCTTGTCGCTGTGACAAACGAGCACTCGTACGGTGTTAATAGGCGGCGTTCGACTATATAATTATGTATCTCTTTTCCTTGAATCAGAATCTCTTTCACTTGGACCTAGAAAACTGAAATTTTGCACAGAGGCTTCTGTGAGAGGAGAGAGGAGCTCGTGGCTAAGTAATAACAGCCGCACGGGTCGATCCATCAGGTTAAGCTACGCTTGCCGGGATTGGTTAGTGGATGGGTGATCATTCTTTACATACCGAGACTCCTCCGTGCCTCGGAAAGCACGTTAAGCCGTTGGTCCCGGCTGTCATTCGTGGATCTTTGACAGTCGTTACGGGTCGTCAGAAGCCCGAAAGTCTGGCAACCAGTCTTACCAAGGGGTATCGTATTACCCAGTAACTGGGTTTTGGAGGTCAGATAGGCAGTCGCTCCATGTAAAATACTGCATCCGGTTAGACTGGAAGCCGACCGCAACATAGTTGGGAAAAGGCTAGGTAGATTGATTTTTAGGTCCAAGGGTTTGGGCTAGGCGTTGATAAGTCAGTCAATCAGTCAGTCAGTCAGGACTGCTCTTTTTATTTTATTTATTTATATGGGTAGATAAGTAAATTGAAAAAAAATTACAAATTTGTGAGGAAAAATCTTTGATAGATAATCGATTTCTCGTCGGCGGTTATAGGACAAGTTGATCATCCACGACGCCACTCAAAAATAACCAGGTGCAAACTCAAATGGGTATCGTGACTAACAAACGCGTTATTACCTAGATTGTGATTAGTTGTATCTTGTCTTGACCGCCATTGCAGTACTTTTGATGTGACATTTTTGCTACTCTTTGGTGACACAGTAAATACTGTGTTGGTGATTTGAGTTTGTAACATACGTCGTGGATGATTGGCCTAAACAATCAATCTGCCTAGCCTTATTCCAACTATGTTGGGGTCGGCTGCCAGTCTAAACGGATGCAGCTGAATACCATTATTTTACATGGAGCGACTGCTTATCTGACCTCCACAACCCAGTAACTGCGATACCCCTTGGTAAGACTGGTCGTCAGACTTTCGGGCTTCTGACTACCCGTAACGACTGTCAAAAATCCACGAATGACAGCCGGGACCAACGGCTTAGCGTGCTTCCCGAGGCACGGAGGAGTCTCGGTATGTAAAGATGGTCACCCATCCACTGACCAACCCCGGCAAGCGTAGCTTAACCTGATGGATCGACCCGTGCGGCTGTTATTACTTAGCCACGAGCTCCTCCACGAGATGATTGGCCTAAACATTTGGTCCAATAAATTATTCCAATAATCAGGCTAGCTCGTCATCCCTTGATTCGTCAAGAAAAGATTCTCCGCCTTTTGTTTCAATATCTCAGTTAAATTGACAATGAGATTTCACAATATTTGGTAGTACGTGTCATGTTTTTGACATCTGCTCTCACTCATTCGAATACAGTCATGTTGATGTTAATAATTTAAACTTATCTAGCAGCGCCTCGCGATTTCACCCGCGTAAGTCTCGAACCCGTAGAAATATCGGGATAAAAAGTATTCTATGTGTTAATTCAGGTTATAAACTATATGTTTACTAAATTTTATCAAAATCCGTTTAGTAATTTTTGCGTGAAAGAGTAACAAACATCCATTCATCCATCCTCACAAACTTTCGCGTTTATAATAGGATTTTTTGATCCAATAACAAAAAATCTTTCACTAAACTGTGCTATTGCCGTAGTCATAGTATGTTTTATGTCAAAACATGCAATCGAAGTCATGGGCAGAAACTATACCTACTCTAGTTATCAATATTTCATTTCAAACGACCAAAAGCACAAATACGAACTAAAAATCATATTTCAAAATCACAGAACTATTTCTTAGAAAGCTTGTAGCTAACAGTATTTTTAAAATACACAAATCTCAAGTATGATAATCCTATTCCATTGGAAATCAAATATTTTGCATCTGAAAAATGAGTTTCAATACCGTTGAAAGTCGTGAAAAACTTTCCCCGCAAACTCTTAGGTGTTGGTATTTGTCGGTGACAGTACGCGGCGCAGATTCTGACGAAGCGAGTAGACGAACGCTTTGTGCGACTGAACAACCTGTGTGGTGAGCTGTACAGGCGTGGAGAAAAGTGTTACAGGAAAATAATACTAGACAATAAAATTAAAATATTGTCATTAAGTAACGTTTATGGATAAGTAGGAGAATAAGTGTAACAATTTTGTTTATAACAACGCACAAAACTGTATTTCCATCTTTAGGTTAGCTATGACTATGACATTGTATTGTTATTAAAACCATACGATTGCGTGACATTTCATTTCAATCGGTTTAAGGGAAGTGATTGAAAAACAAGGACGAACAATTTCGCTGTAAGTTGGACTCTAAAATCGTTTAAAAACATAACACCTGTGTTCTGTGATGGGTTAAGTAGAGGTGTATTACCAATAATACACTCACCTTTTGCCAGTTATGCTTAAGTACAATTCAAAACGAAAGTCAATTATTTTTGCACAAAGCTACAAAGTTGACAAAAAAAAAAAAAAAACAAAACAAAAACGAACCTTCAAATAATTCATTAAAGTAAACAAATCATTCGTTCATTGTTATAACCCGTATCCCCCTCCATCATTGTTTACTCTGCCCTGAACAATTACTTCTGTCTGCCAATTTTAGATCCTTTGCAAAACTCCAAATATTTACCTTCCCTTTTATGCATAACTCGATTGAACGCGGAAGAAAAACGGCTTTTGTTTTACGGCTAATTTATCTTATGATTCGATTGTAAAGGAAGACAGCTGAGAAATATTGGGTGAAAGGTTGATTTGACACTTCAATTGATGTTAGACTGTGTTTAAATATTCTTCGAAAATTAAAGATTCACGCAAGAAAACACTGTGATTACGCGAATTATTGACACCGAAAGTACCAACTAGTATTACCAAAGGTTACCGTGTTACCCAGTTACCGTATTTGAGGCAGTCATTCCAAGTTAAATACTGGTATTCAGCTGCAACCGGTTAGACTGTAAGCTAACTCCAACAATGTTGGGAAAAGGCTCAACAGATGGTGATAAAGTATCCAAGTCTTCGCACACAAATAGTCTTCTACTTCTTTCGTGTCAACAAAAATACATCTTATAGTGTTTAGGTCAAGAAATACGCCACATTAGTCTCGGCGGAGACTGAAGTGGTGGCCCAGTGGTAACGGCCTCGACTTACGAGTTGTAGGTCGTGGCTTCGAACCCAGGTAGACACTTTACTTTTTGTAAATAATTTCATCAGCACTCTCAAAACGGTGAAGGAAACCATCGTGAAGAAACCGGAATGTCCTAGGACCAAAAATTCAAAGACATGAGAAATGTACCAACCCGCACTGAGCCCGCGTGGTAAATTACAGCCCACTCCCTCTCGAGGACAGGAGGCCTCTGTCCCAGCAGTGGGAACATTTTCATTTTCATGATGCGTATTATTATAGTATCTACGTAAAAAATACTATAATTTGAAGTTTTACATAAATATTTGAAAATATTATTCAAACACATCTGCACACGACTATACATTTAAAAAGTTGACAAAAGTAAACACTTGTGTCGTCACATGCCCAAGAGTTTGTATGTGAATGGTTATTCGCGTCGCATTGTGAGCCCAAGACTATTTCTACACTCGTCTCCACTCCACAAAAGAATACCGAGGCACACACAAACACTGTGCAAGCTTTCGCTATGAGATTTCTAAAGTTTGTAGAACACTTTACGTTTTAGTTGGAATACGTTGACAGTCAAACAATTGAGATGCGAAAATGTTGTTTTGAAAGACTGCTTTTATTTTATTGATGCTTTTCTGTTGGGTTGGTTTAGTGATTTTTTTTTGGCTTATTAGCCAAATGGGCTGGAAGGTAAGTATTATTTTACGTTAAAACTTGGCCGCGGCTTTGCCTGGTGAATGTAAACACTTCCCTATTTGATTCGGATTTTGTTCACAATTTCATGGGTTTTTAGTTTTTTGCGAGAAATCCTAACTATTCTGTAAAATAAAGTACCTAAGCCACTCATTATAACATTAGATATCTGCGAATGAAAGTCCCATCAAAATCGGTCCAGCCGTTACGGAGATTAGCCGGAAAAATCAGACAGAGAGACAGACAAAATAATTAAAAATTGTTTTTTGTTTATCTCTCTCTTTATTGTCGGTCCTTCGTGTCTGAGGATCGTGGTCAGCTTCGGAGTTGCATCTGGAACGGATGATCCGCCCCCACTGATTTCTGTCCTTACCACCGTGTAAAATTTAGAGGACAATAATTTCTTCACCTGATCTTCGTGTTGGTGAACGACCGCGCGATAGTTTGTCTTCGGTGTTTCCCACCACAATCACTTTTCCAAACTTTCGTTCCCTCTGTGTACGTGAGTTTTTTGTTAGAAGGACCGTATATTTACTTCCATAAATTAATGCATTTATGAAAAAGCTGTTATTTTCAAATTATGAACAGACACTTCAATTTTATTTATTTGTAAAGATAATATTATAGAAGTTCATTGGGGTAATACTCGTAGTAGCAAATATTTCAGACGCATGCGGACACATGAGATTTTCAACAGAACTGTTTTCAAAAAAAACCAAAGCGTCACACGTTAAAAAAGTTAACAAACTCTGTTAAAAAAGGTATAGTAGCCAAATAAGAGACCTTTTGTATTTTTAACCGACTACGGCAAAGCCAAAAGGAAGGGCTATGATTTTAGCAGTCTATGTATGAATGTATATAAGTATGTATTTACGTGTGTTCCACCGTAGCGCCTAAATTACTGAACCGATTTTAATGAATGAGGTATCAATAGATTCGTAATAATGGTCCGGGTGACATAAGCTATATACATTCTACATAAAGTGAATATGGTGGGCTTTACACGTAAATTTCTGACCTCGAAAAAAAATTAAATTGAGATAATAATGACATGTTTGGTATCAAAAGAAAGGTCTTGACCTGCACATTGTATAATGTCATATTGTTTAAGTAAATACATATGTTTAAATTGCGAAAAATAAGTAAAAGTAGAGGTAAATAATATTAATAATAGGTTACAGACCGACCGCAGCGAGAGTGATTTTTCAGTAGTCGAGTTTTAGTTTTTATTATTTATTAGGTACTCTTATTCCTCTTCATATTTAGGCAATTCTATGTCAAAGTAAAACCTTTATTAGTGCTAGCAAAACATCATAATCTAATATAACAATTTCCTTTCGTATCAATTGCTAAAGGGGGCACAGAGAAGTTAAACGTCCAATTAATTACCTACCTACTAAAGAGCTCTATACTCTTGTACAGGTCAGACCAGTTCATTTGTGAAAGCAATCTTGTGTCTCTCACGTGTCGCTTGAAATGATGAATAAAAAATGTTTTAAAATATAAATATACATTATAATAAATTTTACACACATTAAAAAATGGTTCCTATATTTTATTATTAATAAAATTGATAAGACCCACACATAAGAGGTGGGTTGGCACCTTCTTTTGATACAAACCATAAAATAATAGGTTGGGGAAAAAGTTTCTTCGCATTTTTTTAAGAAAATTCAAAACATTTTTTAATATACATTATTTACATTTATCTAAAGTATGTAGGTACCATTTTGTTCAATAACTTTTTGCCATCTTGTAAGTAGGGACATGATCCCATTGCTATAGAAATTTTGGGACTTCTGATCAAAATACCGCGACAAGTGGTTTTGGCAGACCTCTGGTGATGTTAACCTGACACTGCCTAAAGAATTCTGAAGAGACCGAAACAGGTGGAAATTTGAAGGTGCAAGATCAGGACTATACGGCGGATGCATTAACACCTCCCAGCCAAACTCTCTTAATTTTTGCTGAGTGGCTAAAGATGTGTGAGGTCCAGCGTTATCATGATGAAAAACCACACCCCTTCTGTTGATTAATTCTGGCCGCTTTCTCTCAACTTCTTGCTTTAATCTCATCAGTTGTTCGCAGCAGAGTTCAGAATCGATGGTCCCGCCTGGTGGTAACAGCTCATAATGAATAATGCCCTTCCTATCCCACCACACACACAGCATCACCTTGTTGCGAGTTAACCCGGGTTTCGCCACAGTCTGTGAAGCCTGACCGGCCTTTGACCACGACCTTTTTCGCACATTCTTGTCGTACGTGATCCACTTTTCATCACCAGTGATCAGCTTCTTCAAAAATGGTTCGGTTTCATTACGTCGTAATTTATTACTTATTATTATTTATTATTTATTTTGTGATTCTTTAGAATCACAAAATGAGTACACGGTTCATTAGGTTTCTTTCAGTGAGCTCGTGAGGTACCCAAATATCGAGCTTTTTTGTGTACCCAGTTGTTTTCAAATGCGCCAAAACTGTTTTGTGGTCAATTCCCAGTTCTTCAGCTACGTCGTAACTACTGATATGCCGATCTTGCTCCACTTTTTCAAAAATAGCATCCATTTTATCAGTAATAGGGCGACCAGAGCGACGTGCATCTTTGACATCAAAATTTCCGGATTGAAAACGCTTAAACCAAATGTGTGCTACCCTCCCAGACACTGCACTGGGTCCATAAACATCGCAAATTTTTTTCGCGGCTTGCGTTGCATTTTTACCTTTTTTGTAGTAAAATTTTAAAATGTATCGAATTTCTTCATTAGATTCACTCATCTTGACAGCACGAAAAACAAATGAAAATCACACAATTTCCTAATTTGAATTTAGAATTATATTCTTTAAAACTTAAACATTCAATGATACCAAAACCAGCCAGATAGAAATAGTATAGCCAAAGAGATTTTATTTTAAGTTCATACATACTATAATGCGAAAAGACTTTTTCCCCAACCTAATATTACTGTAAAGAATATACAGTCATGAAAGGCTTGTGGCTAAGTAATAATAGCGGCACGGGTCAATAGATCAGGTTAAGCTACGCTGGTCCGTGCTGTCATTCGTGGAACTTTGACTGACGTTACGGGTCGTCAAAAGCCCGTAAGTCTGACAACCAGTCTTACGAAGGAGTATCGTATTACCTAGTAACTGGGTTATGGAGGGCAATCGCTCCATGTAAAATACTGGTATTCAGCTGCATCCGGTTAGACTAGAAGCCAACCCCAACATAATTAGGAAAAGGCTAGGCAGATGGTGATGATGAAATGTACAGTCAATGGGGTTAGAATTAATTAGTCGTGCTATTACATTTACATACTCGTAGGTACCCTGTGACACACTCAGACGAATACAACATAATCAACCTATAACGTTCCCACTGCTGGGACACAGGCCTCCTCTCTGTGAGAGGGAGTGGGCCGTAATCCACCACGCGGGCCCAGTGCGGGTTGGTAGATGTCACATGTCTTCGAATTTTTGATTCTAGGACATGCCGGTTTCCTCACGATGTTTTCCTTCACCGTTTTGAGAGCAGACGAATAATCTTTACTAATAAAATAAAACTGAAGAGTTTGTTGAATTTAAAAAATTCTTTTTGCATTTGATGGCCCAATTCTTGAGGAAGGTTATAAGGCTATTTAACATCACGCTACGAGCCTTAGGAGCGGAGCAAAACGAAAAACGTTAGAAAGAACGCTAAGCGAAAACGAACTAAAAGTGCGGGCGGGCGATGCGATGCGATGCGGTGGGTGAAGAGTCGAAATTATTTCACACGGACGAAGTTACGGGCAGAATTTTAAGCTAGTGTTAGTGTGATACCTCCACGCACAGCTTGTAACACGAATTTAACTTTCTTTTTTTTTTTTTTTTGAACTCTTTTCTTACCTGTCACTATAGGTAAAAAAAAACCGGCTAAGTTCGTGTCGGACCACGTACAATGAAGGGTTCCGTAGTTGAAAAGAATTTATCCCAAATACAAACTTAACATTGTAGTTGAAAAACATGTTCTCCCCATACATTGATATAAGTAATGGTCAATTCTCCCACTGCAAATTTAAGTTAGTAATCCCAAAAAAAATGTTATATGAAAAAACTACAAATTAAGATTCTCGGACTTTTTCCTTTACTTGTGCTGTGAGACCCTGCTTCTTGCCAAATTTCATGATTTGAGGTTAACAGGAAGTACCTTAGGTTTTGATTTACTTGCGAGTAGCAAAATGTGTCGCATAAAATATGGCCGTATTTATTATTGCGTTAACTTAGAAACTTGATTTTTTTAGAGCTCCAAGGGACCATATACCTATGTTTTTGATATTATTTTCAACTTGATATCTCTACGCGTTTATGAGAAAAAGGGTCTTGACAGACTGCCGGACAGACAGACGGATAACGAAGTGATCCTATATCTCTATATGGGTTTCGATTTTCTTTTGCGGTACGGAACTTAAAAACAAAACATAGGCTACTCTTCAAAAGCATCTAGTAATGTCTACACCAGGAACAGATTACCAGAACGTACAAAATAACAAATTGTCTGAATAATACTTAACCTCGTAAGAATTTATTTTTACTTCGTATAAACCTCAGGATTTTTGTCGACTTAATTTATTAAACTTGAGCAATGAAACGGAAAATTAGGTACACGTAACATACACGTTTTTGCACCAAATCAACTGAAATGTAACGTGATACAAAATAAACAGGTAAGGCTTTCCTTAGACTATTTTTTTACTGATTTATTTCTAAGAGCTTGCAGGCATATTAAAGATGTATATGTATATGTTACCGGCCAAACTCCAAACTAGTTTGTCCTAGGCCAAACCGGTTTATCCTACGCGTGTCAGGACATATACTAGTTTAGCCAAGGACAATCTTGTTTGGCCTAAATACTTTAGGTTTAACTAGTTTGGCCTAAATACTTTACTTTTAACTAGTTTGGCCTAAACACTTTAATTTTAACTAGTTTGGCCTAAACACTTTAATTTTAACTAGTTTAGCCTAAATACTTTACTTTTAACTAGTTTGGCCTAAATACTTTAGGTTTAACTAGTTTGGCCTAAATACTTTAGGTTTAACTAGTTTGGCCTAAATACGTTAGGTTTAACTAGTTTGGCCTAAATACTTTAGTTTTAACTAGTTTGGCCTAAATACTTTAGGTTTAACTAGTTTGGCCTAAATACTTTAGGTTTAACTAGTTTGGCCTAAATACTTTAGGTTTAACTAGTTTGGCCTAAATACTTCACTTTTAACTAGTTTGGCCTAAATACTTTAGGTTTAACTAGTTTGGCCTAAATACTTTAGGTTTAACTAGTTTGTCCTAAATACTTTAGTTTTAACTAGTTTGGCCTAAATACTTTAGTTTTAACTAGTTTGGCCTAAATACTTTAGGTTTAACTAGTTTGGCCTAAATACTTTAGGTTTAACTAGTTTGGCCTAAATACTTTAGGTTTAACTAGTTTGGCCTAAATACTTTACTTATAACTAGTTTGGCCTAAATACTTTAGGTTTAACTAGTTTGGCCTAAATACTTTAGGTTTAACTAGTTTGGCCTAAATACTTTACTTTTAACTAGTTTGGCCTAAATACTTTAGGTTTAACTAGTTTGGCCTAAATACTTTAGGTTTAACTAGTTTGGCCTAAATACTTTAGGTTTAACTAGTTTGGCCTAAATATTTTAGGTTTAACTAGTTTGGCCTAAATACTTTACTTTTAACTAGTTTGGCCTAAATACTTTAGGTTTAACTAGTTTGGCCTAAATACTTTAGGTTTAACTAGTTTGGCCTAAATACGTTGGGTTTAACTAGTTTGGCCTAAATACTTTAGTTTTAACTAGTTTGGCCTAAATACTTTAGTTTTAACTAGTTTGGCCTAAATACTTTAGGTTTAACTAGTTTGGCCTAAATACTTTAGGTTTAACTAGTTTGGCCTAAATACTTTAGGTTTAACTAGTTTGGCCTAAATATTTTAGGTTTAACTAGTTTGGCCTAAATACTTTACTTTTAACTAGTTTGGCCTAAATACTTTAGGTTTAACTAGTTTGGCCTAAATACTTTAGGTTTAACTAGTTTGGCCTAAATACGTTGGGTTTAACTAGTTTGGCCTAAATACTTTAGGTTTAACTAGTTTGGCCTAAATACTTTAGTTTTAACTAGTTTGGCCTAAATACTTTAGTTTTAACTAGTTTGGCCTAAATACTTTAGGTTTAACTAGTTTGGCCTAAATACTTTAGGTTTAACTAGTTTGGCCTAAATACTTTAGGTTTAACTAGTTTGGCCTAAATACTTTAGTTTTAACTAGTTTGGCCTAAATACTTTAGGTTTAACTAGTTTGGCCTAAATACTTTAGGTTTAACTAGTTTGGCCTAAATACTTTAGGTTTAACTAGTTTGGCCTAAATACTTTACTTTTAACTAGTTTGGCCTAAATACTTTACTTTTAACTAGTTTGACCTAAATACGTTGGGTTTAACTAGTTTGGCCTAAATACTTTAGTTTTAACTAGTTTGGCCTAAATACTTTAGTTTTAACTAGTTTGGCCTAAATACTTTAGTTTTAACTAGTTTGGCCTAAATACTTTAGGTTTATCTAGTTTGGCCTAAATACTTTAGGTTTAACTAGTTTGGCCTAAATACTTTAGGTTTAACTAGTTTGGCCTAAATACTTTAGGTTTAACTAGTTTGGCCTAAATACTTTACTTTTAACTAGTTTGGCCTAAATACTTTAGTTTTAACTAGTTTGGCCTAAATACTTTAGTTTTAACTAGTTTGGCCTAAATACTTTAGGTTTAACTAGTTTGGCCTAAATACTTTAGGTTTAACTAGTTTGGCCTAAATACTTTAGGTTTAACTAGTTTGGCCTAAATACTTTAGTTTTAACTACACACATCAAAAGTGTCTAGGGATCAAGCATTTTTATGCGGATTTCTTGAGATTGAGATGTGGCTTTGTAATAAATTTATGATTTTATAAATTTATATGGATCCTTTTTGGTGCATTTCATAATTTGAATCAGGAACTGTGAATCAAATTCGAGTAAAAGATGAAAATCAGCTGTCAATATTTTCCCTATAAAAACATACAACGCATTGAAGACATTATTAGTGCTACTGTTTCCCTACTACTGATTAAAACCAACGTTATTATGGAGCGGCGACGTCATTTAAGCAGGGAAGAAATGCTCAGAGCCGTGGGAATGATAGAAGCTGGTTCCCGGCAACGTACTGTGGCTTTAGCTCTGAATACAAGTCAGAGTGTTATCAGTCGACTTTGGACACGTTACCGAAGCACTGGTACCGTGGCTGAGCGCCATGGAGGACGGTATCGCTGCACCACACGGAGACAAGACCGATACATTCAAATCTTAACTCGAAGAGCTCCAACTATAACCGCCATGATGTTAGCCGTGAGGCTTCATCACTCTTCAGGGAACTTAATTAGCGACCAAACAGTCAGAAACCGCTTGCATGAAGTGAACCTTCATTCCCGAAGACCGCTACGGGTACCACCTATAGCAATGCACAATCGTAGGATTCGATATCAATGGGCTCTTGAACACAGAAATTGGGCAGAAGAACAATGGCGTTTCGTGTGCTTTTCTGATGAGTCTCGTTTTGGTATGAGACCGGATACAAGACGTATACGACACTGGAGAACCCCTGGACGCCAACAGCGATTAAAATCCTGCCAGGAAGTCCATCCTTATAGTGGTGGAACCATCATGGTATGGGCGGGTATTTGGATCGGCGGAAGAACTGAGTTGATTTGGATCAGAGGCAACCTCAACGCTCAAATTTATGCTGAGACGATTGTATCAGACGTCATCGTTCCTCTACAAGTGCAAATCGGTCCCTTATTTCAGTTAATGCATGATAATGCACGACCGCACACCGCAAGAGTTGTAAGACAGACTCTCGCCGCAGCTAACATCAATGTCCTGCCCTGGCCTGCTCAGTCGCCAGACTTGAACCCGATTGAGCATGCATGGGATATGCTACAGAGAAGAGCTCTGCCGAATATGGAGGGTATCCAGTCGCAAGAAGACCTTTTTTGTTGTTGCAACGAACATGGGCGGCCATTCCACAGCGTGATTTGGATGAACTCATTTTGAGTATGCCAAACCGATGTTCTTGTGTTGTTAGTGTTCGCGGTAGAAATACGGATTATTAATTGTTTAAGTTACCCAATAAAATTTTAAAGAAAACTGTTATTTCAGTCTTTTTTTCGAACTTTAATGTTAGTGGTTCAAATGTCAAAAATCCCTTTATTAGGAAAATGGCAAATTTCTTTATTAATGCAAAGGTGACTTGGTTTATCGTTACTGTGACAAACGAAAACACTTTATTTGATGAATCCTTAAAGAAAATTTTAATTAATATCAATCAGGAGAAAAGTTATTGCAAAAATATATGTTGATCCCTAGACACTTTTGATGTGTGTAGTTTGGCCTAAATACTTTAGGTTTAACTAGTTTGGCCTAAATACTTTAGGTTTAACTAGTTTGGCCTAAATACTTTAGGTTTAACTAGTTTGGCCTAAATACTTTACTTTTAACTAGTTTGGCCTAAATACTTTAGGTTTAACTAGTTTGGCCTAAATACTTTAGGTTTAACTAGTTTGGCCTAAATACTTTAGGTTTAACTAGTTTGGCCTAAATACTTTAGGTTTAACTAGTTTGGCCTAAATACTTTAGGTTTAACTAGTTTGGCCTAAATACTTTAGTTTTAACTAGTTTGGCCTAAATACTTTAGGTTTAACTAGTTTGGCCTAAATACTTTAGGTTAAACTAGTTTGGCCTAAATACTTTAGGTTTAACTAGTTTGGCCTAAATACTTTACTTTTAACTAGTTTGGCCTAAATACTTTACTTTTAACTAGTTTGGCCTAAATACTTTAGGTTTAACTAGTTTGGCCTAAATACTTTAGGTTTAACTAGTTTGGCCTAAATACGTTGGGTTTAACTAGTTTGGCCTAAATACTTTAGTTTTAACTAGTTTGGCCTAAATACTTTAGTTTTAACTAGTATGGCCTAAATACTTTAGGTTTAACTAGTTTGGCCTAAATACTTTAGGTTTAACTAGTTTGGCCTAAATACTTTAGGTTTAACTAGTTTGGCCTAAATACTTTACTTTTAACTAGTTTGGCCTAAATACTTTAGGTTTAACTAGTTTGGCCTAAATACTTTAGGTTTAACTAGTTTGGCCTAAATACTTTAGGTTTAACTAGTTTGGCCTAAATACTTTAGGTTTAACTAGTTTGGCCTAAATACTTTAGGTTTAACTAGTTTGGCCTAAATACTTTAGGTTTAACTAGTTTGGCCTAAATACTTTAGGTTTAACTAGTTTGGCCTAAATACTTTAGGTTTAACTAGTTTGGCCTAAATACTTTACTTTTAACTAGTTTGGCCTAAATACTTTAGGTTTAACTAGTTTGGCCTAAATACTTTAGGTTTAACTAGTTTGGCCTAAATACTTTAGGTTTAACTAGTTTGGCCTAAATACTTTAGGTTTAACTAGTTTGGCCTATATACTTTAGGTTTAGCTAGTTTGGCCTAAATACTTTAGGTTTAACTAGTTTGGCCTAAATACTTTACTTTTAACTAGTTTGGCCTAAATACTTTAGGTTTAACTAGTTTTGCCTAAATACTTTAGGTTTAACTAGTTTGGCCTAAATACGTTAGGTTTAACTAGTTTGGCCTAAATACTTTAGGTTTAACTAGTTTGGCCTAAATACTTTAGTTTTAACTAGTTTGGCCTAAATACTTTAGGTTTAACTAGTTTGGTCTAAATACTTTAGGTTTAACTAGTTTGGCCTAAATACTTTACTTTTAACTAGTTTGGCCTAAATACTTTAGGTTTAACTAGTTTGGTCTAAATACTTTAGGTTTAACTGATTTGGCCTGGGCTAAACTGATTGAATCGTTGCTTGTGGCAAAATAAACACATGCTAAACTGAGTAACACGCGTAAGGTAAACTGGTTTGGCCTAGGACAAACTACACTTCTGGACACATCTTTTGGCCCACCTTGTATTTTCAGTTTCGTTTGGTCCTAGCTAAAATTTTATATTAGGTCGAGCAAAAAGTTTTTATGCAGTTTTGAACCTGGCACATTCACAATTTCATTCAATAGTCTTTTTTTGAATTTCGAACACAGAATTTAAAGAAACAAAAGACAATTTGGAGCCTGTTTGTTGATATCAAACAATCGACTACTAAGAATACTTGGTTTTATTGGTTTACTTGGATTTCATTCTTGAAAAAGTGATTGATATCTTTGGTTTTGCAACAAACATTATTTATTCTTAACATTAAGGTGAGGTTCTATCAATAATCTATGGATACTTCACTTGAAGTCGCCGCCCAAGCTGTGGCACTTATTCAGGCCGGACACAGCCAAAGAAACGTGAGTGCTCAACTTAATTTAAGTCGATCTGCGGTCCGAAATGTTTATCGGAGGTACCTAGAGACTGGCGGCTTTGTTCGTCGCCAAGGAAGGCCACGATCTCGGGTCACAACTGAAAGGCAGGATCGATTCATCGTGACGACCAGCTTGAGAAATCGTCACCTTACCTCCATTGAGATACAAAACCAACTTCGCGACTTCCACGGAGTATCTGTGAGCGCTCGAACTGTTCGGAGAAGGTTAAAAGAACGCGATATGGTACCACACAAGCCAGCTAATGGCCCCAAACTAACGCGAGCCCACCGAACAGCGCGCCTTCATTTTGCACGCAGTCATTTAAATTGGACACAGCAAGATTGGAGCCGTGTACTCTTTTCTGATGAGTCTAAAATTGTGTTACATGGCAATGATGGAAGGAAGAAGGTCTACCGACGTAAGGGAGAGCGTGTCGCACAATGCTGCTTTGAAGAGAGGGTTGCTTATGGCGGTGGCTCATGGACTGTCTGGGGCGGTATATCCGCGAGCGGCAAAACTCAACTTGAGGTTGTTACAGGACCACGGCTGCCAACATTAAATGCTGAAAGGTACATTCGTGAGTGCTTAGAACCTCACGTGATACCATATGCGGACTATGTGGGCCCAAATTTCCTTTTTATGCATGATAATGCAAGAGCCCATGCGGCCGGCATCATCAGGGAATATCTTCGGAATGTGAACATCACAGTTATGGACTGGCCAGCCAGAAGCCCAGACATGAACCCCATTGAGCACATGTGGGACGAGCTAAAAAGACGTGTTAGGGCTCGTCAGCCAGTTGCCCAGACGATGCAGGAGTTGAAAACTGCCATAGAAGAGGAATGGGAGATGATCCCTCAAAATTTCATAGAGCGGTTGATAAACTCTATGCCTAATCGTATGAGAGCTGTGGTAGATGCCCATGGAGGCAACACGCGTTATTAAATTAAACCTTTATTTGATAAAACATGTTTCTTATTCAAAAATCAATTGCCTTTAACAAGGCGCATATCCGACTTGTTAGGCGTAGCTCCATGTCGTATGGTATTCTGAATTGAAATTTAAAACAATACGATCGAAAAAGATGGTAAAATGTATCAGGTTTAAAACTGCATCAAGTTTTTGTTCAATCTAGCAATCATATTTCGGTAGGGGCCATCGAAACCTAAACTCTAAGGTGGGCCAATAGATGTGTCCAGAAGTGTAGTTTGGCCTGAAATCGGGTTTCGCCGGTCACATATTATACATTTGTAAAGTTACGCTTGATCAACAACTTCATCTTCATCATTTTCCCAAACATGTTGGGGTTGTCTTCCAGTCTAACCTGATGCAGCTGAATACCAGTATTTTACATGGAGTGACTGCTTATCTAACCTCCACATACCCCGTTACTTTCGGGCCTCTGACGACCCGTAACAACTGTCAAAGACCTACAAAAAATGACAGCCGGGACCAACGGCTTAACGTGCTTTCTGAGGCATGGAGGGGTCTTGGGGGGTGAAGATGGTCACCCATCTACGGACCAACCGTGGCAAGCGTAGCTTAACCTGATTGATCGACCCGTGCGGCTGTTATTACTTAGCCAGAAGCTCCTACATTTATTGGTCCTATTTGTGGAAAACGGACGTAATGACCAGACATCTTAAGGTTCATTACGAGTTGCTGATTGCTATAATGTTGTTGCTGGACTACTATCCGTATATGCCCATTTTTTTTCAATCTTACACTTGAACAGCACTCTAAGGTACTCGTATTGTAACAAGAAGGCTCTACTTTGCAAATTGAAAGGCACGGTGAGAACGTGCAAGTTAAATTACAAAGTCTTCAAAGATTTTCAAAGTGTGTTACATTGTTATATAACTCGGCAGATTTATGTAAGTTAGCCTCTTCAGTTTGTCTGTCAATTATCGTTAGAGCTTTCTGATTTGGTCCATAAACAACCTGACAGCAAAATTTAAATATTTTCGTGTACAAGGACCGTTTTAATTAATAGACGATTGACGCTCAATTTGATAAAGTTTTAATTAACTAAGTATAAAAGTTAAGAATCTTATGGTGCCACAATTATTCAATAAATAATTCGATTGCAATTTTAATTCAGTCACTACATTATTCTTTCAATAGATAGACCGAGGAAATGGTTACGCTTAAAATGACATCGCAAAACTGGATACTACCATTTAAGTCTACGTATTTGCATGATTAGTATGTGACAAAGACGGAAATATCTATTAGGTTGGGGAAAAAGTCTTTTCGCATTATAGTATGTATGAACTTAAAATAAAATCTCTTTGGCTATACTATTTGTATCTGGCTGGTTTTGGTATCATTGAAAGTTTAAATTTTAAAGAACATAATTCCAAATTCAAATTAGGAAAAGGTGTGATTTTCATTTGTTTTTCGTACTGTCAAGATGAGTGAATCTAATGAAGAAATTCGATACATTTTAAAATGTTACTACAGAAAAGGTAAAAATGCAACGCAAGCCGCGAAAAAAATTTGCGATGTTTTTGGATGTTTTTGGATGTTTATGGTGTTTATGTTTGGTTTGTTTTGTTTTTGGATGTTTGTTTGTTTGTGTTGTTTGTGTTTGTTTTTGTTTTTGGATGTTTGTTTGTTTTTGTTTATGGTTTTGTTTGTTTTGTTTGTGGATGTTTTTGTTTTTTGTTTATGGGTGTTTTGAATGTTTTGTTTTGTTTATGTTTTGGATGTTTTTGGATGTTTTTGGATGTTTGTGAGGGTAGCACAAATTTGGTTTAAGCGTTTTCAATCCGGAAATTTTGATGTCAAAGATGCACGTCGCTCTGGTCGCCCTATTACGAATAAAATGGTTGCCATTTTTGAAAAAGTGGAGCAAGATCGGCATATCAGTAGTTACGACGTAGCTGAAGAACTGGGAATTGACCACAAAACAGTTTTGGCGCATTTGAAAAAAACTGGGTACACAAAAAAGCTCGATATTTGGGTACCTCACGAGCTCACTGAAAGAAACCTAATGAATCATGTACTCATTTGTGATTCTTTATTACGACGTAATGAAACCGAACCATTTTTGAAGAAGCTGATAACTGGTGATGAAAAGTGGATCACGTACGACAAGAACGTGCGAAAAAGGTCGTGATCAGAGGCCGGTCAGGCTTCACAGACTGTGGCGAAACCCGGGTTAACTCGCAACAAGGTGATGCTGTGTGTGTGGTGGGATTGGAAGGGCATTATTCATTATGAGCTGTTACCACCAGGCAGGATCATGGATTCTGAACTCTACTGCGAACAACTGATGAGATTAAAGCAAGAAGTTGAGAGAAAGCGGCCGGATTTATAATTAAATCACGTATGCGCTGATTTATAGCAGTTCATAAAAAAAGTAATAGGGTTTTACAGAATATTGCATTTTGTGCCCTAAATCCCCTTATGTAGTTGCTTTTTTTTTTGCGTTGTTTTTCTTTATTTACGAAATTAAGCGCTATTGTCGAGTCTCACTAAGTTACTGGTCACTCATTTAAATATAGCTATATAAAGATCGAACATGTATTGTTCTTAATATAATATGTTATAACCATTTTATTCGTGACAGTGGTTCGTATTGAAGATTTGTATATATTCTTTTGGGACCTCATCTTGTTTTGGTCATATTCGTGGTTCTTCTTTCCCATAGATTTTCCGATTTTAAATATGCAGATCCTCCGAATGTGAAAATTGAAATAGGTCCATTTTTAGCGTGTTTGGTACCTATGTATCTTTTTCTAATTCTTTTAAAAAGTATAGAATCTTGGCTATTACTTGGTACCTTATCCTCCATTTTAATTTTAAGATATTACCAAGCCAGTTCTCTGGCTCCACTCATACGGCCTGAACCATTCGCGTCAGAGGATACGAAAGGGTTACGTCCACCTTTTCCCCACACGTCGAGAAATGCGGTGAATTGGTTGATTTCAGTCACCGTAATAGTTACGATGACTCCAGTCCATGATCGACATATATTTTTTTTATTTTTTCTAAATCCTAATTTAACCATTCTTATATCTAAATCTCTTGTATAAGTAACCAATTTCACTGTTAAATACAATTTTGGTATACTCATTAACCCGTCGCGCGCTAATTAGCAGACACAATTGAAATTCTATTGTTATCTGTACACATGGTGTGCAATCGACATTTTAAGAGTTAATGGAGTATAAATTTGAGCTAGGTTGTTTTTAATAAGTCTGTTCAGTATGCGCCTAAAATTTTATTTCGTCGAGTTTCAATTCTTATTAAAATCCCTTAAAACATATTTAATACTATTTTCCTCTTAAATCATACAAACTTTTTAAGATGTTACTTAGAAAATTCGGCTTGTGATTCCTTTTCATTCCTTTTTTTGTATTTTATTTATAAGAAGTAATTCTGAAAGTGTTTTAAAAAAATATACATTATTTTAAAATAGTGTAAAGCACGTTCATTATTTCTAAACACTGCAATATTCAAGAGTATTTTTAACCGTTGAAGGATGATAATGAAATCAAAGTTAGCTACGAGGTATCGGCACTGTAGACTGTACCTACTACTGTAAATACATCCATGACTCAATCTCTCTGTGAAGTCTCATTACTCATAGTTTAGTATCTAAATGAACAAAGTTACATCATTAGGTCATCCGTCAACTCTGCGGATGATGGTCAGCGTTCTACCCTGCTCAACGTCCTTAATTAGCAAGTAAGACATACCTACGTATAATTATGTATAAAGTTTATACATAGACAACAAAGCAGATTATTAATTTGTTCATCATAAACTATTAAATGGATTCAAACCAGGGCAAGTGCCAGTGTGACTTTTTCAATTTATATGTACTTTTTGAGTTTATCTCGGACATTACTGACATCGGTGAAGGAAAACATCGTGATGAAACCTGCACTTATAGTTAATACAGTCTGAGATCGCCAACCCGTCGTGAGCAAGCGTGGTGATCAATACTCGTACCTTCTCTGTATGAGAAGAGGTCTTTGCCCTGCAGTGGGACAGTAATAAACTGGTATTATTATTGTTTCGTTTATTTTTTTTTTTCATATCAAATATATTTTTAAATATTTCTTAAAAAAGATTTATGGAAAAATACATTTAAAAATATAAAAAATAGAGGTCCGCCCGTGCCGGGAGTAAGGTCCAAGCTACCGGTGGTTAGGGCTGCACAGATAGGAACCTCCTCACGATGCGAGCCGTATCGAGGAGTACTGGCTTCTGAATCTAGCCCTTGATTCAACCGCCTAACGATAGCCTCGAGAGATGTTGGTCAAGGCTTTCGGCCATTGGGCCATTGGCCGTTACTACAATCGGTACAATGACAGCCGAGCTCATATTCCACATGTCAACAACCTCGTGTGCTAAGTGAAACTTTCATTGAAATAATTAGAGCCGTTTCGAGAACGTCTCTAATTATTTGGATGAAAGTTGCAATATTATAGGAGTTTACGGGGGCGAAAAATCAATCTAGCTAGGTCTCACGTCTGGAGAAAAAAAAGGGTTTTCTCTATTATCATCAGAGCAGAGCTCGGTTGCCCAGGTACTTTGAATAATTTTCCGTAAGCTGATGTGGACAACAAGCATAATATCGATACTTTTTTGGAAGATTACATAAAATAAATTGTTTTAATTCATTATTATTTATTAAATTATTGACCTACTCTTGACCTTCGTTTGCAAATAGGTATATTAATGGCAGTTAAAAATGGAATCAAGAATTCCAAAATAAGTAAACTCAGCTATATTTTTACTATCCATTAAAGGTACAGGTACCGCATACGGTTGCTTGCTAAAACGACACCGTTACATAAAACAACAATTTTTCTCCGATACATTCAAACGTCTTTCATAGCCAACACCTTTCTTCTACTTGGGCCACATCGCTACGCAAAATCGAGTCAGTTCTATATAATTTGATTGTGCCCCGGATCGAACGTGAGTTGATTCCTAAGGTGCCAAACGGGCCGCCCTTTTAGTCCGCAAAGCCTACGTGCCGTCAGCCTTGCAAATTGGAAGCGCACTAGGCAACCAACATAGCTATCGAGTTTCTTTAGATTTTCGTGTGTTCAGATAATTGAAGTGTCCTGTAATGTCTTTTGTTAAAATTTGATCACTTTGCTGGGGACATGAGTAGCACGGGTTTTGTTGAATCTCTTAGAATATCTGTATAGAAAACACGCACACACATCACGCACACAGCGTAGCATGAATTAAATAGTACAGTTGCATAATGATCTATGATATCGGTCGCTTGTGGTGGTCCCGACACAACCCCAAGGCGAGTTTTTCCTTCAGTAGAAATTCTGCCCCAGACTGTCCATAACCCACCGACATAACTTACCTTCTCTTCAATGCGACATTGCTGAAAACGTTCTGCCTGTCTGCGGCAGACTTTCCTACGTCCATCATTGCCGTACAGCATAATCATGGTTTCATCAGTAAAAAGAACCTGGCTCCACTAACGTTGAGTTCAATGCAAATGTTCGTGTGCGAACTGTAGGCGCGTCATACCGTGAGCTCGTGTCAGTTGGGGACCAATGGCTGGCTTATGAGGTTTTAGGCCACGTTCTACGAGTCTCCTTCTAACAGTTTAAGCGCTAACAGACACTACATGAAAGTCTCGAAGCTGTTCTTGGGCCTCTACTGAGTTCAGGTGACGATTACGCAGGCTAGTGGTAAAGATAAACCGATATTTTTGTGCTGTAGTGACCCAGTTTTGTGGTCCTCCTGGACGGCGCACAAAGCCGCCAGTCTGCAGGATCGATGGTAAATTCTTTGAACGGTAGAATGACTTACATGAACTTGTGCAGTTACGTTTCGCTGACTAAGTCCAGTCTGAAGAAGTGCCACAGCTTGCGCTGCTACTTCATGTGCAGTATCCATAATTTAAACGCCAGAAAGGAATATAAAATGATGGAAAAACAATTTCGATATTCTTTTATAAAAAAAAAACAAAATCACTATTGATTTATAGATGCTCTAATCAAAGCTTGTTACTTCTTTAAGAGCGATAAACTCCGGTTTTCTTCTCTTTTTCAAGCTTCAAAACTACATAAAAACTTTTCTGCTGACTAGTCAATATTTTGATGTTTTAGGCCTTTTAAACATAAAACAAGCGGCCAAGAGCGTGTCGGGCCACGCGCGGTAATAGGGTTCTGTAGTTGCAGAATAATGCGGACTAAGATGAGAGCTTTTTGTTGTTTCATGAATATTTGACTATTACTCGTAAACTTGAAAAGCCTACTTAGCTGTGATAGTTTTTTCACCCATCCAAAAATAACCGTTTAGCTGGCGCGGGGGGGGGGGGACACACAAAAATTATCATTTTAAAGCTTAATATTTCAGAAACAGATCCCTAAATCGAAAAATTGTTTTCATAAACCCGCAATATTTTTAAAAGGCCCATCCAACAACACCCAGCACCATAGAGTAGACGAGAAAAAAAAACATTCCCACTTTACGTGTACAGAAGGTACCCTTAAAAAAATTTTTTTCATGATTTTATTTTACCACTTTGTCGATGCTATGAATATGTGTATATCCATGCTAAATTATAGTTTTCTAGTACTAAGTGTCTCTGAGCTAAGGTGCGGACGGACAGATGGACAGATGGACAGACGGACGGACATAGCGAAACTATAAGGGTTCCTTGTTGACTACGGATCCCTAAAAAGAATACACGGTGGCTCGATTTAGGAGGCCGGGAGTCTATCTATGACTGCCTATTGATCATAAATATAAGATAGTGTAAGAAAGATCTGGTCGATTTTCTTTATTTGAAGTACGAATTTTTACTACATCTACAGTACCGAAGCATATTCATTCATTTCCGTCTATAGCATACTCGTACTAGTTTAACTGAAAAAGTAACAGCCTACTTGGTACAATAATAAAACGGGATAAAAGAAAACGTTTTATTTCAAACTCCACATAAAAAGTTGAGCAAATACAAATCCAAGATGGTGGCAATTCGACAGTCACGTACATGTCTTATTTTACGTCAGTCGGCTTTATCTTCACACGTTGGATTGCTTGAATAAGGCCCAAATGATCGAAATATATGTTTCGCAAGGTGCTGAATATAATATAGCTGTGTTATACTTTTATTCCTTTATGGTTATTGGACTATCAAATATTCTGGAGTCGTTTCAGCTACGTTTATTTAGGATGCTTGATTTAATATATTCGTTTGTCAAAATAATGTGAATTTCAAATTGTGGCAATAAACCAATGTGTAGGGTTTGCCACGCGTTTTACATTTGCCTAGCATTTTAATTATAGCAATCACACTCACATCTTTTTATTGCAGCTTTGAAAGTGAAGACTCATAATCATAATCAGCAGTGTGCGGTTGAAGTACCGTTTCCTAGAAGAGCCGTGGCTGTCACTAATAGCCACAGTGACGGCTGTCATGAAAATGATGACTGTGGCAAAGATTTAAATCGTTAGAATCGCCCTACCGCGTCAAAAGATAGTCGCATTTCTGATTAGTTATGATACCTCTGACACATAATGACGCAGTGACTACACTTGATTGTCATGCAAACGCTATTTAATAATGTGTGAACTCACTCTTCTCATTATAGGCAATTTTTCTTGTGAGTACTGTTGAGGACAAATCTAGCGATTTAAATCTTTCTACAGTTGGTGCGTGGTTTGAATAATTACTTATGAAAAAAAAATTACACATTCTCATGGCGGCCGTTATAATATGACGGAGCCGCTTTTCTAGGAAACCAGCTTTTACAATCAGGAATGAAAAACAATTTTTTGATTTATTGTTAGTATTGTTAAAATTACTATTTTCTCTGTTTTTTCTGATTGTTTTGATTAATTCTAAGTCAGTACGACTTAGAATTGATCAGGCTTACATCAACGAAGGTTTGTTTTTTTAATTACAAAATATGTTTGACGCACATATTGTGTCTGTCAACGTTTGCTAACCATACAGTGAAACGCTGGATCATGGTTTGCTCTATAAAGCAAAGAAGAGTGAATGCATCAGACGCAGGCGTATTATTAATAATTTTAATTTTAATTTTGTGATTTTAATTTAATTTTATGATTTTAATTTAATTTTATGATTTTGATTTGATTTTATTATTTTCATTAAATTTTACAATTTTAATTTTATTTATATGATTTAATTACTTATTTGTATATATAGGGTGACTGGTAATTAGTAACCGATACCTAAAACATGATAACAAACAACTTTTACTATGGGACCAAACCTAAAATCGCGAAAAAATATCTGCTGCTCCCTACAATTTGACGAGTAATGTGAACATGAATGTATGGGGCAGCTGATTTTTTTTTCGTGATTTCAGGTTTGGTCCCGTAGTAAAAGTTATTTGTTATCATGAGTGTAGTCCTGTGTTTAAGTATCAGTCACTAATTACCAGTCACCCTATATATTTATTGTGATTAATAATAACATATTATTATGATCTAAAAAAACTTTTTTACAAAAAAATACAACCGACTTCCAAAAACAACACTACAAAGTGAAAAATAACTTTAATTTTGGAAGTCGGTGTCTAGTTAAATGTATTTTCGTTTTTTGCCACCGACTTCCGAAATTAAAGTTATTTTTTACTTTGTAGTGTTGTTTTTGGAAGTCGGTTGTATTTTTTGTAAAAAAGTTTTTATTTTTCACTTTTTAGTTGAGGTACCTACCCCACATAAATTCTAATACCACTACCTGCAAAACAAACTAGAATATCATCCATATAAAAGTGGGGAAAAATACGTATTATTGAAGCTAACTCAAAAACTACCAAAGCAAAGTTAATCAATTTTATATGGGACCAACTGTGACTCTCGAATAAAACAAAAAAAAATCCAAATTGGTCTAGCCATCTTCGAGTAATCGGGGAGCATACATAAAAAAAAATTAAAAAAAGGTTTCGACGAATTGAGAACCTCCTCCTTTTTGAAGTCGGTTAAAAAAATGGATTGAAATAAACGAATTTGAATTTGTAGTCCTACAACCATATCGCATCTATTTACAAAACTATACTACACCAAATCTCCGCAGAAGCCTGCGATCGTTTCCTATATCTTTCGAGTATATGCACGGTTGCAAATCACAAACGGAGCGTAGGGAATTGATATGAACGATATGGAAATATGCAAACAGCATATTGCGACGTAGAGCGTTTCAATGCACGTTGGCAGTGATTCTGTGTCGGATCGACTAAAATATTAGTTTTGTTATTTTGTTTATTTATGTGCTGTTATTGAAAAAGAGGCGATGACGGTTAAGAGTTTTGTAGCTGATGAAGTAACGCCCGGTACACATTCTTCCAGTAGCATTCCAGTTCAGCGATCGAAACCAGCGCTGGAATGCTACTGGAATAATGTGAACCGGAACTGGAATGCACTGGAATGTGCCAATTCTAGTGAAGTACTCTCTACTCTACTTTTTCATTCCAGTTCATCCATTACAGCGATACTGGAATAATGTGGACGGTCAATCCAGAGCCAGATTAAACGTTGAACAGTTAACACGCATTTTTAATTTTGTGTAACTGATTGAGTAAGTGGAATAATGTAGACGATATGACCCAGTCTAGCACTGGACTGGATTGACTCGCTGGATTGCTATACTGGAATAATTTGAACCAGCCATAAAGGACTAATTTTTTTTTTTACTTATGAGTCTGGAAAATCGCCGTATGATCTTAGATCACCTGTTGCTATACAAAATAATAAACACTCATATTGATTGTCCGCGGTTACTGAGTCAAATAAATTTGAATGTGCCTTACAAACTTGCTCGTAAGTCTAGATATCAGTTGCTTCGTGCTAAGGGCTTTAAAACCAATCCGGGTCATTTTTCCACCATGGACAGAATGCAGATTCAATTTAGTCGCCTGTCACACTCACCCAGCGTAGATATTGATATGTCTTACTCTTTACATAAAGTTAAGTCTGTCTTGCATAGGGCATTGTCATAAAGGTGAAAAACTAAAATTAATATTGTAGTTTCTGTTGTCTTTAAGATATATAGATCATCTAGATAAGTAGAATATTTTTTGTAACTGCTTTTTTTTTACTCCTATATTTTATGCATGGATCCATGGCAGCCTTTAATTAAGGCTACACTATGATATGTGATAATAACATGGCTACTTTAACAAGTATTTTTTTTTTTAGTGTATGCTTTGTTGGTTGTCCAATAAATAAATAAATTTAGTTGGCTACTAGGCAATACCTAAATCCTTTCTATACCCAGTGAGAGTCCAGTTCTCCTGACCATGCCCTCACTTGCTGGACTGTCCAAAGGGTCAGTATATTTGCACATTTTTAAGATACAAAGAACGCCACTATTAGCGTTGCATATTGCACCTACCAGCCAACCTATTCCATAAAAAATATCACCGTGAAAACATATGTGAAGTGAGTTGTCATTCCACCTGATGCTATAGGGATTGACACTGTTGTAAACTCACTTCACCTAAATTTTCGCTGTTTTTTTTTTTGCAGAATAGATCCGTTGGACACAAAGAATGCCACTGATGTCACGAAATTAACCTACTGGGCCTAAGACATATGTAAACAAGCACCTTTTATCCATCGATTCGTAAAGAATAAGAACTAAACAGGTCGAACTTCAGTGTTTTCTTAGGACAGAACATACTAAAGTGGCAAACCGCGCATAAGACAATAGGCGGACTTTCTGCGTATCTAGTTCTCACATACCTTTAATATTATGCCAAGCAATTAACTGGCAAATCTGGAACAGAGCGTTCCCTATACGCGTTAATTTTAAAAACAAGTGACGGATAATCCTCGAAAGTGATTTGTTTGTATATTTGTTACGCTTTCACGCTAAAATGGCTGAACGGATCTCGAACCTAGATTAAGACAAAGGATACTTCTTATCTCGGTAGTACGTTCCCGTGGGATGATTTCCGACCTCCACGCCGCTGACAAAAGCTAGTTAAATTTATATTATATGTTTAAACGCTCATCAAAAGTACATTCGAAAAAATAATCTATCCACAACAGACTTCAAAATACTCCTTATTATACAAAGTTTTATTTTTATTTTATTTTATGCAGAACCCGCCTCAAGTTTCTTTGGAGAAAGATGCAGGTGTTCTGCTCAGTTTAGCATTTCTCTTTAATCTTGTCTTGGCTATTGTCAGATGGTGTCTCCGTGGAACAAGGTTAAGTATCCTTAAGATTTAGTGAATATCCTAATTGGACGTTAGGGATTGTTATTAGTTTTGATTTAGTTTTGGGCTGAAAGCTACGGTTTTGTTTTGAAACTGGTGTTGCTGATTTCGTTCGTGTGAGAGGGTTTTAACCAGAGGCCTTAATGCGAGTTTTTATACTCGATCACTTTATCGTATTTGTACTGAAACTGAATAAGCGCCGTCTGGTGACTATAATTGAAAACACAATTACCATACAAATTGACGTAAGTACGCGTTTAAGTTAACGTTTTAAAGGAAACGCAATCGAGTAAGTATAAAATTAGGTACTTTTAAAACACTAAAAACCGACTTCAAAAACCAAAAATGAATAACATAAAAAAACTTAACAGCTTCTGAAGTCGGTGCCAAGCTAAGGTGCATTATTGAAGACATCGAATTCAGAAGCAGTTACTTAAGTTTTTTTAATTAAGAAAGTTTTTTTATTCGTTTTATGTTTTTGAAGTCGGTTTTTACTTTTTCAATAGTAATTTTGTTTTCCATTTTTAGTTGAATATACAATTACATAAGTCCAAGACAAACAAAAATACAGAATCTCCTATTTTGAATCCGGTTAAAAAAACTCGCACTAAGCCCTCTGTAGTAGGAGAATTGGGGTGCGTGGACAGGAAACCTCCCCGAGTGCCCGGGGGCTGGAGTTCCCTTACGGATACGTCCGGGGGGAAGGCCAGTCTCCGGGACGGTGCACCCTGGGGTACGGGCAATGGCTCCCCATTAGGCGCTATATGCCTAAGGGGTCCCGTTGTCCGTATGCCAATATCCTGTCGGAGGTACGCTCCAACGTGTGTCCCTCTGCTTAAGCAGAGACGCACAGCGGCGGAGTAAGAGCGGGCTCGGTGTGCACTAACCCTGCCGCCGGGCAGGCAGGAGGAAGTCATTTCCTTCTGCCACCGTTAGTCTCGTAGCCCCGAAGATTGTCAGGTCATGTCTCTGACCTTTGCCGGGGGTCGAGGGTCCGCGAGGAAGAAAACCTCTATAAAAAATTACCCCAACCCTCCAAGCGGCGGCGCACCGTGAGGGAGGTTGGTAGCTTGACTAATGGGTAGCTAAATTAGTCATTAGTGCGAACCACGCATTTTGAGCAGGTACATAAAGTTTTTACTCGTGGGATCAAATATGGATACACACAAAAATAAAGGACGAGGAGAGGAGGGGAGTGATGCGGCGTCGGAGTCCGATGCCGCATTTGGTGCGAAGGGCGCGACGGGCCCATTTAAGAGCCCGGAGGGCGTAGTGGTGGGGGCCGCTGGGGGGAAAGGGAAGAACCCTTTCCTGAAGCGGAACAAAAATCCGGGGGATGGCCAGGGGTCTTCCTCGGACGGTGGGGTGAGCTCGGCCCGTAGGAAACTTGCTCGCCGGGGCCAAGGCTGGACCCGGAAAAAAGGGGGCAAGGGTCGGGTAGTCCCCACGCAGGAGGACAGCGAGCTGAGCAGAGCCAGCTCAGCCGAGCCGGCCGAGAGGGTCGCAATGGAGTCGTCTGGCGGTGAGTCGGACGCCGAGGGCGGCTCCAATATAATGCGAGCGGCCAGGTTCGAGGAGGTCGTAGTGGCGGCAATCGAGGGTGTGGCCTTGAAGAGGACTCAGTCCTCTAAAGACAAGGCCATACCCACAGCCAAGGCTTCCATCATGGCGGCAGCGGAGGCATTGCTACAGGGGCCTCCGACGGACGGCATGTCCGAGATGCGGGCGGAGGTCGCCCGCTTGACAGCCGCCATGGAGCTTCTCCGAAAGGAGAACGAGAAGCTCCGAGCGGACCTGGCCGGGCTCCGAGGAGCCGGCCCCCAGGATGGTTCACAGGGCGGGTTGCAGCAGGGGCAGGGTGAGCCCGAGCCTGCTGAGGACCGGGTTCTGGCCCTGGTGCGGAATGAACTGGCTGCCCTCAACAGGCGTTTCTCCGTCCTGGAGGGCATTGTCCTGCGGCCCCCGCTAGCGGCGAGCCGGCCGGCCTCGGGCCAGCCAAAGGCGGCTTCGTATGCCGCCATGGCTGCCACGGCCAAACCAGGATCGGCGGGGCCAGCGAAGAGCGTAACTGTGCCCGAAAAGGCACCTGCAAATGCCCCAGCCGTGGCCGTGGCGGCGACGCGGCTGCCCCCGCCTCCTAAATCTCTTCCGGCTGACGCCGAATGGCAGGTAGCCGGGGAGAAGAGGAAGGCGGGTAAGGCAGCAAGGGCGGCCAAACGAAAAGAGAGGCGGCGGCGGCGCAAAGAGCGAAACGTCGCGGCGAGGTTACATGCCCCGAAGTCCGCAGCTGTAGTGATCACACTACAGCCGGAAGCGGAGAAGAAGGGAGTGTCCTACCGCGACGTGCTCACCAAGGCGAGGGCGGCGGTGAACCTTGAGGAGCTCGGGGTTGTAGATGGCATCCGGGTAAAGGTCACTGCGACTGGGGCTCGGATGCTGGAGATCCCCGGTGCGGCCAGTGGCCCGACCGCTGACGCTCTGGCCGAAAGGCTCAGGGCGTCCTTAGATGTGGACGTGGCCCGAGTGTCCAGACCCGCCAAGTGCGCTGACATGCGCATCCTGGGTCTGGATGACTCAGTGACGGAGGGAGAGGTGGTGGCCGTCGTGGTCAAGACTGGGGGGTGCGCCTTCGAACAGGTGAGGGTAGGCACCTTCCGTCTTGACTCCACGGGGATGCGAGCTGTTACGGTGAGCTGCCCCGTGTCGGCGGCCCAAAAGATAGCTGGGGAGGGCCGAAGGTTCCGGGTGGGCTGGGATTCCACGCGGGTGAAATTGCTGGAACCCAGACCTCTGAGGTGCTTCCGTTGCCAAGTGGGCAACCACGTCGGAGTTAAATGCACCTCGGAGGTGGACCGCAGCAGTCATTGCTTCCGTTGTGGTCAGCCCGGTCACAAGGCCGGCTCGTGCAATGCCACGCCGCACTGCTATTTATGTGCGGCTGCTAGCAAGCCGGCCGATCACCGGGCTGGAAGCAAGGGCTGTGGTCCATCCACTAAAGCCCGGAGCAGGGGCAAGCCCTCTACCACCGCCGTCACTGCCGCGGCCACCGCCACAGCCGTCGCCGTTGCCGCCTCCACTGCCGTCGTCGCCGTACCCACTGCGGCAGGACCCACACAGGGGGCTCAGGGAGGGGGTGAAATGGAATGTCAGTAATGGCTCCATTACGCCTCCTCCAGGCGAACATCAACCACTGCGCCTCAGCTCAGGATCTGTTGCTCCAGAGCATGGCGCAGTGGTCGATTAACATCGCCGTGGTCGCTGAGCCGTACTTTGTCCCGCCCAGTGATTACTGGGTGGAGGACCTGAGCGGCTCAGTGACCCTCATTTCGTCGGCCGCCGCCGGTACTCTGTCCCTCGAAGCTGTTAAGAGAGGACAGGGTTGCGTTGCAGCACGGTTCGGGGAGATTGTCGTGGTAGGGGTATACTTCTCCCCGAACCGAACTCTCGCCGAGTTCCACAACTCCCTTGCGGAGTTGAAAACCGTCGTTGTCATAAGTCATAAGTCATAAGTCATTTAATCATTTGTTAACATAGGTACAATAATAGTTGTTAAAAAAATATATAGGTACAAGCGCGCTATGCTATACCAGAAGGCGTACAAATATTTATGGATGGCATTTAAACATAATTTATTAATAAGTTACATAATTAAAACAATTCAATTTCTCAAAAATAAAAAATAAAATAAGAAAATATCAATGTCAAAAGGAAAAATTTGATCTTGTAATTATTCTGAGCACGTTGCGTTAATTTTATTATTTTATTATAAACTGCTGAGTACTTTTTAAAGGCTTTTTTGTCTTGTTCATTGTGGTGCAGTCTGTAACGCCACAGGAGAGCTCTTTTATTCTTGCTACATGTTTTAATACCGCGAGAGACCCATAGCGGTCTTTTGTGTAGTCTAATAGTAATACGCTTAAATGGAAAACATAGGTTATAAAGAAGAGTAAATGTCTCCAAAAAATTATTATAGGCTGCGTTCGGATCATCAACCTGATACAGTTCCGAAAAAGAAACACTTTGCAAACATTCCCTAAACTTATTCATATTAACCAGACTATAGTCACGGCGTTTGATATACCAATGCTTCATAACACATATTCTTTTGGTTGGAACCTTGAGTATTTGACAGGTGTGATCTGAAAGTGCAAAATCTATTACGTCACAATTACATTTCTTACCCAGATTATGCGCAAAAAGGTCTATGCAAGTGTTACTAGACAGTCTAGTCGGCTGATTAATTGCGAATTTAAAGTTAAAATTGAGTAGAATACATTCCAGTTCTAATGTGATATTACTACGCTTCAAAATATTAATGTTAAAATCACCACATATTACAACATTTCGCTTATTTTTCTTTGTTATTAATTGACATAATTTGTACAGTTGCTCAAAAAAACAGGGCAAATTGTTTGCATTAGGAACTCTGTAGATGCAGATTACAATGGTACCTGTATGAGTCAGTTCTATAGCACAACACTCGAATGTGCTACTAATTGCTATGTTCCGAACTTCAGGAATTTCTTTCCAATGGTGTCCCTTTTTTATCAAGATACATGAACCCCCTCTTTTGGTATCTTTCCTGCTAAAACAAGTAGCCAGATTGTAGTTCGGGATTGAGAGATATTGCTCATAGCCAGCCATCATAAAATGTTCCGTTATGCAAACAACATCAACGTCAACATTTTTGGCCATGAGTTCTTCTATACATACAGAGAATGCGTCCGCTTTATTTAATAGTCCTGCAATGTTTTGATGTAGTATATTTATATAGGTATCACAGAAAAAACCGTGTGTCTAATTGTTGACTATCGGGTATTATATCATCGTCTGTTATCAATAAGTCATATTGTTTAATACCGTCGATAAACTGTTCAATATCTTTGAAAAGTGTCTGCATTCCATGATTATTTACTAGTCCTAGTTTGGTAAACATTGTTGAATCGAATGCTAGATTTCTGTTTGAGTCCAAAAAATATGCATGCTCGTATGTCAATGTGTCAAGATACAGTAAGTTATTAAAATGCTCTACTCTACAATTATACATATTTCTTTGGTAACTGCAATTAAAATTAAACGTCGGTGTACAAACAATGATGTTCGTAAAGTTCACTTTTTGTAAAGTAGCTCGTAAGTAAAGAGTCAGTTGAAGGTAGTCACATGTAGTCTTAAAATCTTCCTCTCCTATTAGAATTATGCAGAAGTCTTTCATTGTAAACGTTTCTAATTTAGTTTCTATGTCGTGCACCAGTTGCTGTGTATTGCAGTGTGTCTTTATGTAATGGCATATATTTACTGAATGTTTCTGAAGGCTTTTCGTGGCAATATTTCCAATGTTGTTCCTGTTATTGGTACTCAGGATACAGATCTTACTCTCATTTTTATGTTGAGGGATTTGTTGTAGTTTTGTCTCAACACTGCTGGTATTATTTTGAATGCTCGAGGGTGATGCTGATGACATATCTTTTTCCTGATTCGATATAATTAAGGGTTCTGTTTGTGTTTCTTTGTTATTAATTAGGGATTTCTTTATGGGAGTAGACTTTTTGTGTTTTTTTGTAACTGGGCTGTTAAGAATTGCTAAGACATCATTTTTCCTTAGCAAGTCTAAGTTTATTTGCTTAAGGTTGCTATTTTCTAAAGAAAGAGCCTCGATTTCATGATGTGCGCTGTCCAAATCTAACACAAGCTTGTCAATTTGTTCCTTTAGCTTTGTAATTTGTTGTTGTTTTGCATCATTAATGTCATCATTGGATAAGTCAGGTAGGCTGGAAACAGTATCATCGAATGTACTATTATTTATTGTTTCGTTAGTACCGGTGTTGGAATCCGATTTAGTACGAGTACGGCGCATAGTAATGTTCTCGAAGAAATTCATTTTGATCCTTGATGTGATATTATCACACACATTTCAGCTGAGGTAAATTAGAATGAATAAAGACAATTTCTTAATTTACAAAAAGTGTACTTGCTTCAATGAGATTTGAACCAGCGCCACGCAGTATCAGTGGTTATGTTATTCCTCCAAGCCACCGAAGCACTACGCGCAGTGTCGAAATTGTTGGTCGCTATAATCACTGAGTCATACTCAGGCGGCGACGGGGCGCAGAGGCGGTAAGCGCGGGGAGTATCGAGCGAACTGCGGGTTGTCGTAGGTCAGTGCCCACGGCCGTTAGATTTTTTCAAATTTTTTCGTTTTTTTAGCACGGATTATTATCACTGTAACTTTGCTTCACTCAGACGTATCACAGCAGGACTTTCACAGATCGATGAGTCACTTCACTGGCTTTAAGGCAATAGTAATTTAATGTGATAAAATCCACTATGAACGACTTGTTCTATTTAAAAATTGAGGAGCAAAAAATCAGCGTGCTACCTCTTGGAACAGAAAAAGTGAACTAACGGGTTCCGTTCCCTTCCCGTGCTCGTCCTCGGGGACTTCAACGCCAAGAATATGGCTTGGGGTTCCCGGTATACGGACACACGGGGCAGGATGGTGGAGGACTGGGCTCTGGAGACAGGCCTGGTCGTCCTAAACCGGGGTTCTGTCCCCACATGTGTGCGGATGCGGGGCGAATCAGTGGTGGACATCTCGTTTGCCAGCCCCGCTCTGTTGCCGCATGTTGTTGACTGGCGCGTCATGGAGGGGGTGGAGACCTATTCCGATCACCGGTACATTCGGTTTGATGTCTCCGCCCAGACCTCGAGCGCGCCGGTCCGACAGGCCCCGAGTGGTCCGCGGTGGGCGCTGAAGCAGCTGGACCGGGAGCTCCTCCTGGAAGCCTCGATCGTGCAGGCCTGGGTGTCACCACCGGACAGGCCTGCTGACATCAACGACGAGGCGGAGTGGTTCCGGGAGGCCATGTCCGAAATATGTGACGTGGCAATGCCCCGGGTCCAGCCCGGACGCGCTTGGCGCCAGGTGTACTGGTGGTCGCCGGAGCTGACGGCTCTGCGCGAGGCGTGCGTTGCTGCGCGGCACCGGTACACCAGGCACCGCAGGCTCCGTATCCGCCCACCGGATACGGAAGCCATTCAGGCGGAGCTGTACGAGGGGTACAGAGCGGCGAAGACCGCCCTCCGAGCGGAGATCTCGCGGGCCAGGGGTCTGGCTCGCGAGGAGTCGCTGGGGACTCTGAACAGAGACCCGTGGGGACGCCCCTACAAAATGGTGCGGGATAAACTCCGCCCATGGGCTCCCCCGCTGACGCAGAGTCTCCGGCCGCAGCTCGTGAAGGACGTGGTGAGCGCTCTGTTCCCTTCGCGAGGGGAACATACTCCCCCGCCCATGGCTCCGCCTCCTGCGGTGCCCGATGCGGACCACATCACCGACGACGACGACGATGCCCCGGAAGTGACCGAGGTAGAGCTGAGAGCGGCGGTACGTTGGCTGAGTGCTAAAAATACCGCCCCAGGACCCGACGGCTTGCCAGGAAGAGCTTGGGTTCTGGCCTTTGGGGCTCTCGGGCCTCGACTAGGGGGGCTCCTAAGCGCATGCTTGGAGAGGGGCCAGTTCCCACTTCGTTGGAAGACAGGGAAACTGGTCCTCATTAAGAAGCCGGGGCGCCCTGCGAACTCTCCGTCCGCTTACCGGCCCATCGTGCTGCTCGACGAGGTGGGCAAGCTCTTTGAAAGAGTCATTGCAGACCGCCTCGTCGGGTGGCTGGTGCAGGAGGGGCCGGATTTGGCGGAGAGCCAGTTTGGTTTCCGCAGGGGGCGCTCTACGGTGGACGCCATCATGCGCGTGCGAGCCCTCACGACGGGGGATGCTGTGACCCGGGGTGGGGTCGTCTTGGCGGTGTCTCTAGACATCGCCAACGCCTTCAATACCCTGCCCTGGAGTTGCATCAGGGAGGCACTCCGGTATCACCGGGTGCCAACCCACCTCCGTCGAGTGGTCGAGGCCTATTTGACGGACAGGGCCGTCATCTACCCCGGTCATCAGGGAGAGTGGAACCGGCGAGAGATGTCGTGCGGTGTCCCACAGGGATCGGTCCTGGGGCCACATCTGTGGGACATCGGGTACGACTGGGTGCTGCGCGCCGACCTCCCTAGCGGCGTCAGCGTTGTATGTTACGCTGACGACACGCTGGTCCTGGCGCAGGGGAGGTCGCACCAGGCGGCGGCTGAACTAGCGACACGCGGGGTTGCGACAATCGTAGAGAGGATCCGGCAGTTGGGACTCGAGGTGGCCCTGCACAAGTCCGAGGTCATGTGTTTTCATGGTCCTCGGAACGCGCCACCGTCGGGTTCCCAAATAACGGTAGGAGGGGTTCACATCGGGGTTGAGTCGACGATGAAGTACCTGGGACTCGTCCTCGACAGCCGGTGGAACTTCGTGGAGCACTTCCGACGTTTGGCTCCCAGACTGGAGCGGGCCGGGGCTGCCTTGAAGCGGCTCCTGCCCAATCTGGGGGGTCCAAACGCCTCCTGCCGGAGGCTTTACGCGGGGGTCGTGCGGTCCATGGCCCTTTACGGGGCACCGGTGTGGGCGCGTTCCCTGAGGCTGCGACCAGCCCGCCGGTAGAACGCGTCCCAGAGGGTCATGGCCATCCGGCTAGTCCGGGGATACCGTACGGTCTCCTGTGAGGCGGCGTGCCTCCTTGCCGGATTACCGCCATGGGATCTGGAGGCAAAAGTCCTCGCGCACGTGTGGGAGTGGCGCGAGGAGGTGAAACGCCGAGGCGTAACTCCGCTGCCGCGAGAAATCACGGTACAGCGGACAGAGCTCCGGCGGGATCTCATGGCGGCATGGAGAGTGCGATTGTCGCAACCCAGCGCTGGGCACGCCACAATTGCGGCGATAAGTCCCCTCTTTGAGGAGTGGTTGGAGAGGCGCCACGGCGTCCTCACCTTCCGCCTGACGCAGGTCCTCACCGGACACGGTTGTTTCGGGAGGTTCCTGTTTCGGATAAGGCGGGAGGAAACGCCCGGGTGTCACCATTGTGTGGATCGCCCGGAGGACACGGTGGAGCATACAGTGGAGGTCTGCCCGGCTTGGGCGGAGCACCGCCGTGTTCTCACGGAGGCGATCGGCGGCGGCGATCTCTCGCGTCCAAACCTGGTCCAGGCCATGGTGCGGAGCGAGAGTGCATGGGAAGCCGTCACCTCCTTCTGCGAAGCAGTAATGCTCGCGAAGGAGGAAGCGGAACGCGTGAGGGAGAGGCAACAGCCGCGCCCTCGCGCCCCTAGCCGCCGTAGGAGACGCCCTGGGCGGCGGGAATCGATTGCCGATTCCCGGCCACCGTAGGCGCGGGCTTGCGGACGACGAGTAATGGGCAGCTCGCCGTCCGGTAAGGACCAGGCCCGGGTCGACGGCGCGTTGTGTTCCACGCGCGCCTCAAAGAGATGTCAGCAGTGACGGGGTCAATTGGGCCGAAGCCGCCGGGGTCGCGGGTAGTTCGAAAGAGATACCGTGGCCCTGGCACGGGCAGCTGAAGGAACATGGGTGGGTTTTAGTCAGTAAAAGTCTGACACGCCCTCCCGCCTCTGCCCAGAGCGGGAGAAGTCATTTGATGATTTCCCATCCACAAAAAAAAAAAAAAAAAAAAAAAAAGTAGGAGAATTACGGGGTGGTGTAGAATAGTTTTAAAAATATAGAAAAGACAATTGTTACTTACTTTTTTTGGAAAAAAATTCGGCAATATGACGTTGTAACAGTTTTTATTAAAATGTCGTAGCAATTTTTGTTTTTTTATTGCTTAGCACAAGAATGGCAAGAACGTCTCAGTGACGATCAACATCTGCCTAGCCTCTTCCCAACTATATTGGGGTCAGCTTACAGTCCCCCAACCGGACCAGTCCCGGTCCGGATGCAGCTATTACTATTACCAGTATTTTACATGGAACGACTGTCTATCTGGCCTCCACAACCCAGTTACTGGGTAATACGGTTACCCCTGGGTAAGATGGTTGTCAGACTTTCGGGCTTCTGTCTACCCGTAACTAACTGTCAAAGATCTAGGAGTGACAACCGGGTCCAATGGAATAACGTGCGTTCCGAGGCATGGACGGGTTTCGGTATGTAAAGATGACCATCTTTCATCTATCACCCATCCATGGACCCACCACGGCAAGCGTAGCTTAACCCGATCGACCCGTGCGACTGTTATTACTTAGACACGAGCCCCAAATCTCACAATTTCAGTTACCCATATCTACTTTACATAATTGGTATTTTGAGTGGTTGGTATGTCAAAACACTTGGAAACTTGGCAGGTGGCACCTTCGTCGGGGACTGTTCTTATCAAATACATAAGTATTTGTTTAGATTTATCTTAATATTTATCGTATAATACGTAACTGATAAATTACGATAGTCTTTCTTATCTAAGTAGATAGCAATTTTTTTGGAAATATCCGTGTCTATTTTAAAGCGATATAAACACGATAATCAGCACTTGTTTTGACAATATCTCTATTTAGCTAAAATCAAACTGTCACTACTACATGATAAACTTATCTTTGAAGCTCATGTTGCAGTAAAGTGTACTACAATATTTTCGTATAATTTCCTATTCACCCGACTATGGCAAAACCAAAGCGGGGTTAATATTTTAACAGGCTTTGTCAATCAATCTGCCTAGCCTTTTCCCAACTATGTTGGGGTCGGCTTCCAGTCTAACCGGATGCAGCTGAATACCATTATTTTACATGGAGCGACTGCCTATCTGACCTCCACAACCCATTAACTGGGTAATACGATACCCCTTGGTAAGACTGATTGTCAGACTTTCGGGCTTCTGACTACCCGTAACGACTGTCAAAGATCCACGAATGACAGCCGGGACCAACGGCTTTTTTTTTTTTTTTTTTTTTTTTTTGTGGATGGGAAATCATCAAATGACTTCTCCCGCTCCGGGCAGAGCGGGAGGGTGTGTCAGACTTTTACTGACTAAAACCCACCCGTGTTCCTTCAGTTGCCCGTGCCAGGGCCACGGTATCTCTTTCGAACTACCCGCGACCCCGGCGGCTTCGGCCCTATTGGACCCCGTCACTGCTGACATCTCTTTGAGGCGCGCGTGGAACACAACGCGCCGTCGACCCGGGCCTGGTCCTTACCGGACGGCGAGCTGCCCATTACTCGTCGTCCGCAAGCCCGCGCCTACGGTGGCCGGGAATCGGCGATAGATTCCCGCCGCCCAGGGCGTCTCCTGCGGCGGCTAGGGGCGCGAGGGCGCGGCTGTTGCCTCTCCCTCTCGCGTCCCGCCTCCTCCTTTGCGAGCATTACTGCTTCGCAGAAGGAGGTGACGGCCTCCCATGCACTCTCGCTCCGCACCATGGCCTGGACCAAGTTTGGACGCGAGAGATCGCCGCCGCCGATCGCCTCCGTGAGAACACGGCGGTGCTCCGCCCAAGCCGGGCAGACCTCCACTGTATGCTCCACCGTGTCCTCCGGGCGATCTACACAATGGTGACACCCGGGCGTTTCCTCCCGCCTTATCCGAAACAGGAACCTCCCGAAACAACCGTGTCCGGTGAGGACCTGCGTCAGGCGGAAGGTGAGGACGCCATGGTGCCTCTCCAACCACTCCTCAAAGAGGGGACTTATCGCCGCAATTGTGGCGTGCCCAGCGCTGGGTTGCGACAATCGCACTCTCCATGTCGCCATGAGATCCCGCCGGAGCTCTGTCCGCTGTACCGTGATTTCTCGCGGCAGCGGAGTTACGCCCCGGCGTTTTGCCTCCTCGCGCCACTCCCACACGTGCGCGAGGACTTTTGCCTCCAGATCCCATGGCGGTAATCCGGCAAGGAGGCTCGCCGCCTCACAGGAGACCGTGCGGTATCCCCGGACTAGCCGGATGGCCATGACCCTCTGGGACGCGTTCAACCGGCGGGCTGGTCGCAGCCTCAGGGAACGCGCCCACACCGGTGCCCCGTAAAGGGCCATGGACCGCACGACCCCCGCGTAAAGCCTCCGGCAGGAGGCGTTTGGACCCCCCAGATTGGGCAGGAGCCGCTTCAAGGCAGCCCCAGCCCGCTCCAGTCTGGGAGCCAAACGTCGGAAGGACCAACGGCTTAACGTGCTTTCCGAGGCACGGAGGAGTCTCGGTATGTAAAGATGGTCACCCATCCACGGACCAACCCCGGCAAGCGTAGCTTAACCTGATGGATCGACCCGTGCGGCTGTTATTACTTAGCCACGAGGTCCTTTAACAGGCTTTGTATGTATGTTAATCTGTCCCCTCATAACTCCTAAGCTCCTCGTCGTATTTTGATAAAAGAGGTATTGTGGCAAGCGTCAAATGTTGTTCCGCGGGTTAAAGGTTATATGACGTCACATAAAATTACTACATTATACGAAAACCGATGTTCAGGCACCTATAAACAGGCGCGACACCTTGTTTCTTGCCAAATTTAATGATTCTAGGTCAACGGGAAGTACCCTATAGGTTTTGATTTCTTTTCGAGTATCAAAATATGTAGCGATAATGTCCGTATTTTTGTTATTGCGTTGACTTAGAAGCTTGATTTTTTAGAGCTCCAAGAGACCATAGACCTACGTATTTGATATTAATTTCAACTTGATAATCTCTACGCATTCCTGAGAAAAAGGGTCTTTACAGACAGACTGACGGACAATGAAGTGATCCTATAAAGGTGCCGTTTTTTTTCTTTTGAGGTACGGAACCCTAAAAAAGGTAGTGTGTTGGTGAGAATCGCAGGTAGTCGCTCCATGTAAAATACTGGTATTCAGCTGCATCCGTTTAGACAAGAAGCCTACTCCAACTTAGTTTAGGCAGATTGATTGACAGGTCGCAGGAATCCGCAGGATCGGTGTGGCGATGCTTGATGAATTTAGCAAACAAATGACGAAATTTGATTTTGTTGTATTGGCAAAATGAAAAACTTCATGTTGAAAAACTATAACTTTGTACACAATTTCGATGGCGGTTAACAAAATGCACGCTTCTCCAAACATTGAGGTCAAGAGCGTAACCACATGCAAGTCGTTTACATAGATTTACTTAATGAAAAAACCGGCCAAGTGTAAGTTGAACCACGCACAATGAAGGGTTCCGTAGTTGGGATGAATTTATCCCAAGAACAAACTTTAACATTGTAGTTGAAAAACATGTTCTCCCTTACATTTCAACTGCAAATGTAAGTTGGTTGACTATTACTTATTAACTTGTAAAGCGTAGGTACAGCTGTGAGCATTTTCCTTTTAACTACGTTAAATAAGGTGTTAGAAAATTTACTGTAAAAACTTCAAGGACGTTTAGACCATCGATCTGAATAACTTTAATTATGGGACCAACTTTAAAATCGCGAAAAAAAAATCAGTTGTTGCCAAAACTACTAATCTATTTATGTTCGCATAACTCGTCAAAATGTAAGAAATAGCTGGTTTTTTTCGCGATTTCAAAGTTGGTCCCATAGTAAAAGTTATTCAGTTCGATGGTCTAAAGCACTCCTTAAAGTTTTTAGAGTTAATTTTTAACGCCTTATATTATACTACTGCCGTGTTTTTTTCATATATCCAAAAGCAACCATTTAGCTGGCAGGGGGGGAGGGGGACACACTTGACTCTAAAAAAAATTAGCAATTTAAAGCTTAATATTACGCAAACGGATCCCTGAATCGAACACAGTCCCACACACAGTTTCACAGTCCCGTAATATTTATGAACGTCCTATCCAACGGTATCCCACACCATGGGATAGACGAGAAAAAAAATATCATCCTCAATTTACGTACAAGGCAGGTAGCCTACAAAATTTTATTTTCAATATTTATTTTACCACTTTGTCGGCGTGATTAGGTAATATGTTTACCCATGCCAAATGACAGTTTTCTAATACACTTCTGGACACATCTATTGGCCCACCTTAGAGTTTAGGTTTCGATGGCCCCTACCGAAATATGATTGCTAGATTGAACAAAAACTGTTGATGCAGTTTTAAACCTGATACATTTTACCATCTTTTTCGATCGTATTGTTTTAAATTTGAATTTAGAATACCATACGACATGGAGCTACGCCTAACAAGTCGGATATGCGCCTTGTTAAAGGCAATTGATTTTTGAATAAAAAACATGTTTTATCAAATAAAGGTTTAATTTAATAACGCGTGTTGCCTCCATGGGCATCTACCACAGCTCTCATACGATTAGGCATAGAGTTTATCAACCGCTCTATGAAATTTTGAGGGATCATCTCCCATTCCTCTTCTATGGCAGTTTTCAACTCCTGCATCGTCTGGGCAACTGGCTGACGAGCCCTAACACGTCTTTCTAGCTCGTCCCACATGTGCTCAATGGGGTTCATGTCTGGGCTTCTGGCTGGCCAGTCCATAACTGTGATGTTCACATCCCGAAGATATTCCCTGACGATGCCGGCCGCATGGGCTCTTGCATTATCATGCATAAAAAGGAAATTTGGGCCCACATAGTCCGCGTATGGTATCACGTGAGGTTCTAAGCACTCACGAATGTACCTTTCAGCATTTAATGTTGGCAGCCGTGGTCCTGTAACAACCTCAAGTTGAGTTTTGCCGCTCGCGGATATACCGCCCCAGACAGTCCATGAGCCACCGCCATAAGCAACCCTCTCTTCAAAGCAGCATTGTGCGAAACGCTCTCCCTTACGTCGGTAGACCTTCTTCCTTCCATCATTGCCATGTGACACAATTTTAGACTCATCAGAAAAGAGTACACGGCTCCAATCTTGCTGTGTCCAATTTAAATGACTGCGTGCGAAATGAAGGCGCGCTGTTCGGTGGGCTCGCGTTAGTTTGGGGCCATTAGCTGGCTTGTGTGGTACCATATCGCGTTCTTTTAACCTTCTCCGAACAGTTCGAGCGCTCACAGATACTCCGTGGAAGTCGCGAAGTTGGTTTTGTATCTCAGTGGAGGTAAGGTGACGATTTCTCAAGCTGGTCGTCACGATGAATCGATCCTGCCTTTCAGTTGTGACCCGAGATCGTGGCCTTCCTTGGCGACGAACAAAGCCGCCAGTCTCTAGGTACCTCCGATAAACATTTCGGACCGCAGATCGACTTAAATTAAGTTGAGCACTCACGTTTCTTTGGCTGTGTCCGGCCTGAATAAGTGCCACAGCTTGGGCGGCGACTTCAGGTGAAGTATCCATAGATTATTGATAGAACCTCACCTTAATGTTAAGAATAAGTAATGTTTGTTGCAAAACCAAAGATATCAATCACTTTTTCAAGAATTAAATCCAAGTAAACCAATAAAACCAAGTTTTCTTAGTATTCGATTGTTTGATATCAACAAACAGGCTCCAAATTGTCTTTTGTTTCTTTAAATTCTGTGTTCGAAATTCAAAAAAAGACTATTGAATGAAATTGTGAATGTGCCAGGTTCAAAACTGCATAAAAACTTTTTGCTCGACCTAATATAAAATTTTAGCTAGGACCAAACGAAACTGAAAATACAAGGTGGGCCAAAAGATGTGTCCAGAAGTGTACTAAGAGTCTCTGAGCTAAGCCGCGGACAGACAGACAGACGGACATGACGAAACTACAGGGTGTAAGTGTAAACAGTAGCAATATTTTAAGGGGTCATTGTACTCATCATTATGAACAACTTTTACTATGGCACCAAACCTGAAATCGTGAAAAAAAAAATCAGCTGTTCAGTACATAATGTTCGCATAATTCGTCAAAATGTAGGGAACAGCTGATTTTTTTTCACGATTTTAGGTTTGGTTCCATAGTAAAAGTTGTTCATAATAATGAGTACAATGCCCCCTTAAAATATTGCCGCTGTTTACACTTACACCCTGTATATGAGTTCCTTTTTAGCACGGAACCATAAAAAGGTTTACGTTACTGACTTGCGTGAGTTCAACCATGTATAATTTACAACTACATACTTATGTAGATAAATCATTATTTAAATTAGACCATTTAGAGAGGCTTTGGCAATGAATTTACCTACTTAAATAGGTTTCTATTTCTATTCACTTTAGCTGTAACATTGTACTCTAGTAGAAATAATTCGTATATACCATTATCAACAGTGTTAATACGCTAACGTTTTGCATCTAACCAGTTCGGCGAACTAGATATTGGTATTTAAATAAGTAACAGTTCCTTTCCTACCTACAGTTACTTTCAATTGTTTTAGGCACTCACACACAATGAGGTAAGTTTTAAATACACATGTTTTTTTTATAAGGACTGCTATACATATAATTATAATATATATATTCACGGTGGGGACCAAAATGTGTACTGTGCATGGCTGATTTTACGGCTAGGTCGGCTGGTTTTTAGGCCGACAGCCGGGACGATTACTTATTATTAGAATCAAATCGTTGAAATTAAACAGTCATAATGTTTCTTCTATGTGCCCGCATCCGAGATCAAATTTGGCACCGTTTTATTCGTTCAGATTTATCTTTCGACAGGTTGCCTTCATGTCAGATTCCGAACTTGTATCCAACTGTGTTTCTTGAATGAAGCTAATACAAGAATATCGATTACCTGTTAAAATATTGAAAACAATTAAATAATTTCCTTGATTGTACCTACCTATATGTAGGTTAGGTACACTATTCTGTAACATTATAATTGTTATGTATAAAGAACAGCGTAATAAATGGAATTGTATGTTATCTAATCACGTACTATCTACACCTAATTCACTATTAAAATATTAAACAAATGCTCCCTGATAAAATTTATTCGCGACGATGCTACTTTACGTACCTGTCTACTAATTGAAATTCAACGCTCTTCTTTAACGCAGTGTTACGGTGCTCAACAGATTTTTGTATCACCTATTAACAACAGTAATTGCAATATCACTGGTTACTGCTTGTGAGGAAGATAGTTCAAAAGCAGAGATGAGAAAATTACCGGAAGGACTGAAGATTGGCGTGGCAACCGCCGCATTCCAAATTGAAGGCGGTTGGAATGCATCAGGTAGACATTAGTTACTTACGTAATATTTAATCCGTCTTGAATTTATGGTTAAAAACTGATGTTTCTCCTTCATTTTTCATTTTTTGTTCGCTATGAGAATATGATGAATTTTTTGCCGGAAGTTTCAATAATTCCCTACACGTTTACTGTTTCAGACAAATCTCCAAGCATCTGGGACACCTATAGTCATACCCCAGGTCTAATAAAAGATGGCACGGATGGAAATGACACATGCAAATCCTACGAGTATTATCAGCGAGACATAAAAATGCTCAAGTTTCTAGGGGTTGACTTCTATAGGTTTTCCATTTCATGGCCAAGAGTCCTGCCTAGTGGATTTGCAAATCAAATTAGCCAAGATGGTATTGGGTATTACAGTACTTTGGTGGATGAATTGTTGGCGAATGGAATCGAGCCAGTCGTCACAATATATCATTGGGACTTGCCACAAAGTTTGCAAGATTTGGGAGGTTGGGCCAACCCTCTTATTATTGGCTGGTTTGAGGACTATGCCCGTGTGTTGTTCGATGCTTTGGGTGATCGAGTAAAAACCTGGATAACTTTGAATGAACCGAAACAATTTTTGATATTTGGATACGGACAAAACAGGTTTGCTCCTAATATTGTTTCACCTGGAATTGGAGACTACATTGCTGCGAAGAACGCGCTGTTGGCACATGCCAGGGCATGGCATCTATACGACAAAGTATACAGAGAAAAGCAGAAAGGTAACTTACTTTTTAAGATTCCGTACCTCAAAAGGGAAAAAATGGAACCCTTATAGGATCACTTCGTTGTCCGTCTGTCTATCTGTCAGTCTGTCAATACGCTTTTTCTCAGGAACGCTGGAGGTATCCAGTTGAAATTAATATCAAATCCGTAGATCATTGGTCCCTTGGAGCTCTAAAAAAATCAATGTTCTAAGTCAATGCAATAAAATTTACGGCCATATACGGTACATTTCTATACGGTATTTTGATACTCGCAAATAAATTAAAACCTATATGGTATTCCCCTTGACCTAGAATCATCAAATTTGCCAATAAGCAAGGTCTTACAACACACTTATAGGAATAAGCCCGAAAATTGTTAATTTGTGATTTTATCACACAAAAATATTTTAGTGATTTCAAACTTAAATTTGCAGTTGGAGAATTGACCGTGACGTATATCAATGTCTGAGAGAACACGTTCTTCAACTACAGTGTTAATTTTGTTTTTAGGATAAATTCCTTTCAACTACGGAACCCTTCATTGTGTGTGGTGCGACACGCACCCGGTTTTTATTTATCCAACGCAATTATGTCCAAGCAAACCTTGCCGAAAAACGGGATTCCTTCAAACGTGTTCTCCCTCTGGCGTCTCTGGATATTTGCATGAATATACGGTGTACTTTATTTAATAAAAAGATCTTGCTTTTGTTTTCAGGCACTTGTGGCATAACAATAGCGACAGATTTCCGTGAAGGCGCTTCGGATTCTCCGGCGGACATTGAAGCTGGCAACGTGGCGTTGGACTTCGAAGTCGGTTTCTACAGTCACCCGATATTCTCATCCACTGGTGGATTCCCTGAGAGGATGGTGAAACGTGTTGCAGAAAAGAGTGCTGAGCAAGGCTTTCCCAGAAGTCGGCTGCCAGTGTTGTCACAGGAGGAAATCCAGTTCTTAAAAGGTCAGTGCCATTGACTTTACGTATACTGGAACTAAAATGTGGATGGTCGATGGCCACAAGACATACATTTTGTAGGCGCTAAATATCGACTCTGATCGATCTTTAGTTAATCCTTTTAAAGAACCCTAATATATTCGGACAGTGACCTTGCATGAAGATTTATTCAGACTTGGCAACATTTTGCACTTGTTACAATTCCCATTCTACTTTTCCACTCACTCCCACATGCTTAGCCAAACGTCATGCCAAATGCCATAAGCACAGCCGTAAAGTCCAAATATGTTTTCATCTGTATTAGTTTAGAGACTGCTCTTTTAAGGAGTTCCGTAATTCTTTGACTTCATAAAGGAGATTTTGAATTCATTAGTTTGTAAATTGAACTATCTTTACACATTACAGGTACAAGTGACTTCTATGGGTTCAACCACTATTCTACTAAGTTCTATACAACGGCCAAATACACGAAGGGAATATTCGCGGTTCCTTCGTATGAAGATGATATCGGGGCAGTGGGTGACTATGGGGGTTATGAACCAGCCCCCATTACACATACTACTGTAAGAATTTGGATTAATATCTAAATAGATAACTTTGATCTATCTGAACTTAGCAATGCTGGTGAATCTAGAATTTACACTATCAGTGAAAAAAATTAAATTCGTAGCTACTATCTTCCAAGCATTTCCTGGGTTTGATTCGGCTTTCAGTACAAATAAGGCTAAATGCCATCTGACCTCTAAAATCCAGTTAAAAGCGGCTAATACTGACATTCTGGGGTGAAACAAATTGTTAAACTTTTAGTACAGTTTATGTCCACTCGTGCGACAGTCAGCTGACTTTACTGTGACTGAAATCGACAGTTTACAGTGCTGTCCAAAAGAAACCCAAATATTTTGGAGCAGATATAATTGAATTTGTTCTTCTAAAATTAATCCTTGTTACTCATCAAAACAATTACTTAAATAATTGTATAAACTTCCAGAAAATCCCCAACGGCATCAGAAAAGCTCTTAACTGGGTGAAAGACTCATACAACAACCCGCCAGTTATGATCACTGAGAATGGATATGGTAGTTTTGGCGGGATCGATGACATTGACAGAATTGATTACTACAAAGCGTATTTGGACGCCATATTGGATGCCATTGAAATTGACGGCTGTAACGTCCTTACATACACCGCGTGGAGTCTTATGGATAACTTTGAATGGGATTCTGGACTGAAGTAAGTAGTTATCATGCCGGGGTTAATAAATATTACTTAGTATGTGGATTATTCCTGTCACTATTGCACAACTGTCAAACAACAAGTGCAAGATAGAGACAGGAACATAATATCTAGACCAGGAACATATCTAGTAACGTCTATTAATCCCAACAACCAAAGTAACCAAACCATACTACACACAGTGCTCGTAGAATGGATGTCTAATGGGACTGATAAGTTTTGGAGGAGAAACCGTGCCGTTAGGCGTAGCGTGAGTAGACCACTATTATAAGTAGTGAAGGTGGCGGATATCAGCTGGATACTGGAGGTACAGGACCGATTGCTGTGTCGATGCTTATAGGAGGCCTACGTTCATCTATAGAAGCTTTCGGTTAAACGATGATGACACGTCTAAGCTTTCTTCATTATGGTGTTTGGCAGATAGCGACATTTCCTTCTTTGCACCTGTATCCTTTAAGCTGGAACAATCAAGCCTAAGACTGCGTACGGTTTTTGTGGTGTACCATAAAGTATAATCTAAATAAAGGAGCTCGTGGCTAAGTAATAACAGCCGCACGGGTCGATCCGTCAGGTTAAGCAACGCTTCCCGGGGTCGGTCCGTGGATGGTGACCATCTTTAGATACCGAGACTCCTCCGTGCCTCGGAAAGCACGTTAAGCCATTGGTCCCGGCTGTCATTCGTGGATCTTTGACAGTCGTTACGGATCGTCAAAAGTCCGAAAGTCTGACAACCAGCCTTACCAAGGGGTATCGTATTACTCAGTTAATGGGTTGTTGAAGTTTAGATAGGCAGTCGCTCCATGTAAAATACTGGTATTCAGCTGCATCTGGTTAGACTGGAAGTCGACCCCTACATGGGTTTAAAGGACTTTATTTCTCATAAGAACTTATTTATAAAAATAACAGTTCGCTTAAAATGAGATACTTAAGTGATTCTAATTATTGATATTAACATTGGTTACCTCTAGGGTGCTGGAGACATTCTAGTTATTAGCTTATTCCGATTTATGTTTATTTATTTATTCATGGTTTACCAACAGATGTTACAGCTATACATACACAAAAAATATAACAACAGATCTTAGTTCTACTGCACACCCAATTACAGGTAAACACAACATGCGATTATTTTAGTTTACAAAGGACAGCAATTTATTGTACAATATTGGAGATATATCTGTACAACGAAGTGCCAGCTTGAAAGTAGGCTTAAACTATAACTAAATTGATGCAACCTAACTTATTTGTTTATGTTAGTATTGCGGATGAATGTTTCTAGTGTTTCTGTGTGGATATCATTGAGATCACTGTATTCATTAACTAACTTACACAGCCGTGGAATTGGGGAATTAGTGCCTGACTTAGTTCGACGGAAGGGTGGGACTAGAGGAGTGATCGGCTTTCGTGGTTGTCTACGTGGGACTCGAAAATAGAATTTGCTTAGGAGTTTCGGACAGTCAGTTTTATTCCTGAGTAGCTTGTAGACAAACCTTAGGTCCAGGATATCTCTCCATCTCTCAAGAGACGTCATTTTGAAAAGGCCCAGCTTATAGCTATATGGTTTCCTTTTGATTTTTTTCCCTACTGAGAATCCGAGGTAGTTAAAAAATCTTTATGTTATTTCAAATATTGTGATGTATTGCCTTAATCTGCGTTTGAATGTCTTTACACTGTCACATTTTTTTACATCCTCGGGTAGACTGTTGAACAGCCGTTACATAATTGGGAAAAAGCTAAGCAGATTGATTAACAATAAAGTATAATATAAATACGGTAGGCCCCACCTCTCACCTGGCTAGCTTTTTCCAACTTTGTTGGGGTCGACTTTCAGTCTAGGATGCAGCTGAATACCAGTATTTTACATGAAACGACTGTCTATCTGACCTCCACAAATAGTTACTGGGTAATAAGATACCCCATGGTAAGACTGGTTGTTAGACTTTCGGGCCGCAGATCTGTGGAATCAAAACCAGTGTAAGCTGGCCTCTTATTTTATTGAAACTCCGTACTACGCTAGGCCAGCTCAAGTTCAAAGTGTTACCACTGAAGTGTGGCAAGTGTGTACGCATGGCTACAGATCAAGCTATACTTTCCAGTATAAGCTGATCTCGCATTGTATAGGATTTCATTACAATGAGAGGTCAATGTAAACTGGAAATTTATAGCTTGATGTAGTAGCCGTGTGTACTATCAGAATTCTCAACTACTTACTATAATACTTATGCATTTATTTTCAGTGCTAAATTCGGTCTTTTCGAAGTAGACTTTGAAGATGATAAGAGGACCCGCAAAGCAAGATTATCAGCTCTGTGGTACAAAAATCTGATAGCCACTAGGACTTTAGACCCTGTGAATTAGTGTCGATGCACCAAAGTTTGAAGAAATAATGTTTTAGTGTAAATATGAAATAAAAGGACTGTCATATAAATACGATAAAAAAGGTTTATTATACAAAGTGGCGATTAAGTTATCACTAAGGGCCTTTTTCACGATTTCCGAATATCAACAACTCACCGAATAAATTCAAAAATGGAACAGAATTTACGAGTATATGAAATTATCTACCAAGTGAGTTAATAGGAACTTAATCGTAGGTGAAACAGTCCCAAATTGAAACCACGTTTTCAGTACATTATTCTGTACCTCCCTGCGCTAAAATTTATCGTTAGTTATTAAAAAAAAAATCAGCTCTTCCATACATTTAGACCGCATAGGTATTGCACTTTTGTAGGAAATAGCTCTTTTTTTTCTGACGAAAAATTTCAATGCAGAGAGGTCCAGAATCATGTAATGAATACGTGGTTTCAATTAATGTGATAACTTAATTGCCACTCTGTATAGAAAATATTAATAACCTAATGTGTTTGATTGTATAAAATGTTAAAGAAAAATGGCAAGACTCCATGTAATCTGGGTATCGCATTTAAACTTCGCATGTATTCATAAAAATACCGTCGAAAGATCGATCTCAGTGAAATTAAGATAAAAGGTACTCATAGCATAATATTTTTTGGAATATTGGGTTTCGCAAGAAGAACGTTGTTTACGCCTTTTTCACACTGACGCCGCGGTAAGCGAAAACCTGGCGATAATTTGTCAAATTGTTCAGAAAAAATCGCGTTTTGCAGCGAAACCGCAGCGAGACGCGTCGGTGTGAACAAGGCGTTAAAGAACAAGGTTGGCTCCGTTTATACTGACCCCATCCCATGACATCCATATCCATAAAATAATCCATAAAAATCTATAAATAATACGTCTACGACATTAAAAGATGAAATGAATAGTTCCAGTAATTACTATTACAGGGAAAAGCGACACTAGTAGTCGTCTTTTAACATAATGCACATAGGTAGTTGTGTCCCATCGTGCTCCATACACTTTTTTACAACGCGTACATTTATTTATTTATTTATATAACACAACTATTATTACAGGTCTTAATTACCTAATGCAATAGTTAGTTCTAGTACTCGTAAGTACTTATATCTAATATAGGTAATAACAACTTGCATGTATTTCTAATATTATCCAATATCTATCGTACAGTCAGTATTATTAATTATATATACATAATTACGATGTGTTTCTTGACAATTGACAAAATGTCTTTTGTTATTATTATGGTCTTCTACGTACTCAAGGTAAAGAAAGGTAAATCAAAGAAAACGATTTTAGATGAAGAAAGCAAAAATATGACGTAGGGATACGTCCAACATGAATTATGCATGATGTGGTTGTGTGGTTGATGTTTGTTGGTTGCCCTGCAACTGCAAACCAACGCGCTATCGCTTTGAGTCGTGCACCTTGTACGGCCAGACTGGCTCACGCTGATAAAGCTTCCCGCGGCACGTGTCCCTAGAGATATCCGACGTCGTACGATATATCTGGCAATATTGAAAAAGGTCGTGAGGGAAGCTATCTAGCAACGTTGGTCGACATCGCCCGACGGTACCGAACTTCGCTTGACATCTCCTTGAGACACGTTTCGCTGACTACGACTAGTGTATACGAGGCTTTATCACTGACAATACCTTTTCAATTGGCTTAATGACAGTGCAGTATTACAACAGTATTACAAATATGTACATTTTAGAGTATTTAGTTAATTCTTATCAAAATTAATACATTTGCTTTTGGGGTTTAATGTAGATAATGTCTTTTACGCTAAGTAATTTGGACGAATAGTTTTAAAGTTACCACGATAACAATAATCTTGGGGTATGAGCAATATTGCAATGTGTTCGTATTATTCTATAGTTTACCGCAAATTGTAAAAAAGATGACCCATGAGATTCGAATATTGCAGACGATTTAACCTTTATGGAGCTAAGAAATCAATCATGACATTATGCAGTGTGGATTTTTGAGATGGGGCAATAAGGGCACGTGCCTTAACCCCTGGCGCTACAAGAAAACTGTCAAAAGAATCACAGATTTTGAAAAAAAATTACAGTCAGCAAGAAAATGGACAATTTTCACAAAAACTTTTTATCATGCCAATCAATCCTGTTTCATATACGTATTAAAAAACTCTATCAGTCCAACTGAGGTTTGAGTACTGGAAGCGTCAGAAATCGCAAAAAAAAAACTTCCCATATTATTTCGTAGGAAATGACACTGAGATGATCAGATGACAGAGAACACAACATACCAGTGTATGACAACAGTCGAATTTTTCCATTAGGTACTTCACTGGACTGAATAGGGAACGAATATAGCAGGTGGTTACAGATTTAACCTTTTAAATGACTATCTTCCCTCTTTATACCTCCAAGGAGATAAGCAGTCAATTATGACATAATTTATAAGAACGCCTAATTACAACTTTCAACAAACGACTGCTTTGCAAACCTAAGTTCGATTCCAACAATTGATATTTATTATGCTTCTTTTTTACATTCTGTTATTATCGTAGAATGGATAGAATAAGAAATCTATATCTATAAAAGGAAACCGTGACTGACTGACTGACTGACTGACTGACTGACTGACTGACTGACTGACTGACTGACTGATCTATCAACACACAGCCCAAACCACTGAACGGATTGGGCTGAAATTGGGCACACATATAGCTAATATGACGTAGGCATCCGCTATGAAGGGGTTTTCGGAAATTCGACCTTTAAGGGGGTGTAAAGTGGGGATATTTTTTGTATGAAAAATCTTATTCTACACTTCTGATACACTTTGGCAATTTATTGTATAATTTTGGAGCCATTACGAAAATACTGTTCTTGTATAAAGCAGTTTTAGATCCAACAGTTTGTAGCCGGTCAGCTCGACGCTGACTACCTACTCGGTCAAATTTATTCATATTATTTTTGATGAACATAGATGTCTGGTATATGTACAATGAGGGCACTGTTAAAATTTTCATACTTTTAAAATATTGTTTACAACTGTCAGTGGTTTGCAAGTTACAGATTGCTCTAATACACCTTTTCTGACACTTAAACACCATATCTTTACCGGAGGCGTTTCCCCAAAACATAATGCCATATCTTAATGTTGAGGCTACTAGACCATGATATGCAGTTAGTACGGTGTTTCGATTGGCCGTTTTACTTAGCATACGCAGCGCATGAGAAAATTGGTTTACTTTACTACATACTTTGTCAATCTGGGTATTCCATTTTAATGTGCTTTCAATATTTAATCCCAGAAATTTTGTCACATTCGTCTCATCAATCCTTTTATCATTATATATGGTTTTATCATTATTTATCTTTATATCATTATATATTATATATATATATATATATATATATATATATATATATATATATATATATATATATATATATATATATATATATATATATCAATTTGTCAAATTATGCTAAGTAGTTTTGAAGTTATGAGGGAACAAATGAACATACACATACTTGTACCATACATACCGGTCAAAATCATAATCCTTTTTACTTTACCAACAGTAGTCAACAAAAACAAAAATAACTCTAAAACTATAAAAAAAAAAACGCGGAACATACATGGGGTATTTTCGAATACCCCTGTGTATAAGGAATCCATATTTTTCTTTTTGGTGTCACTATTGAACCATCCTGTATAGGTACTTCTGCCATTATTTTTTTTACATTCATATCCGAAAGCAATCATTTAGCTGGCGGGACACACACAACACACGCACACTTGACTCTAACAAAAATTTGACGCAAACGAATACCTAAACGAAAAAAGGTTTTCACAGACCCGGAAGGTTTTTGAACGACCTATCCAACGGTATCCCACACCATGGGAAAGATGAGAAAAAAAATGTCATGCCCACTTTACGTGCAAAGGTGCAATTTTTTTTTCAAGTTTTTATTTTATCACTTTGTCGGCGTAATAAATATGTATACCCATGTCAAATTACAGCTTTCTAGTAGGTACTAAGAGTCTCTGAACCAAGCCGCGGACAGACAGACAGACAGACATGGCAAAATTATAAGGGTTTATTGTTGACTACGGAACCCTAAAAACTTTTACATTGTTAACTTGCATGAGTTCAACCATGCAACAACAACAACCGTTGTTAACAACTACATACTTACAACCATACCATTAATGTTAACAACCACACACAAAAACAACACCAAAATCAAACATTTCAATTTTTACACAAGACCACTCACTACACATTTACACATGATATTTATTCAGATTTGTTACTGTAGTTGTAATGGCAATCATGTCATTTGTGTCACTGTCATAGGTTTATATTTTTATTCTTTTATTAATCTTCTAAATACATCATTTTCTATTTTTTAACCGACTTCAAAAAAGGAGGTTTCTCAATTCGACCGTATATATATATTTTTTTTTTGTGTATTCGCGGATAACTTCGTCGTATAAGAACCGATTTTGATGATTCTATTTTTGTTGAAAAGGAGATAGGCAAAGAAACCAGGATCTGACGATGGCATCTCAGAGAAATCGAGGGGAACCTTCAAATTTTATAGGCACACCTATAACGATTTGGGTATTTTTTATAGTAACTCGTGCATTTGCTCCCGAAAAGCACCATTTGATGAAGTGGAACTGATGAGGAAAACCAAATAAGGCCATCCGAACTCAATAATACGTATTTCACGGGTTGCGATTTGATTATTGCTAAGCAATTTATGCTCGTCACAACAATACATATATTGAAGAGGAGCTGATGGTGACTTCACCATCAGGTCCAGTTCTCCTGGTTCCTTACTGGGTGAACTCCTCAACAATTAACTTCCTTGTATCGGGAAAAGCAATATTTTGTAAAAGGTGATTGACGTTAGGCTATTGTAACTTAGATAAATTACAGGCTGACCTACTAAAAAGTGAAAAATAAAAAGCTTTTTTACAAAAAAATACAACCTACGTCCAAAAAAATACTACTATAAGTTATATATACTATTATAAGTGAAAAATAACTTTAATTTCGGAAGTCGGTGGCAAAAACTAAAGTACAGATCCAAAGACACCGACTTCCGAAATTAAAGTTATTTTTCACTTTATAGTATTTTTTTGGAAGTCGCTTGTTTTTTTTTTTTTGTAAAAAAGTTTTGGGAATTTGAGAATGTTGCAGGCCTAGTAGCTGCTTGCGCGAGCGAAGCGCTCGGCCGCGACAAAATAAAACCCGTCCCGCAAAATAAAACGGGCCGCTGACGTCATCTGGCTGCGCGTGCGCCAGTTGTTTTATTCAAACCGATAACCAACCAAGTGTTTTTCGGAAGGCTATGACCTTATGTTTTTAAAGTACCAGTAATCAGAGCTATATTTTGGAGTACATTTCGTTTGAATGTATGATCGTATAAAATTCACAAAAATAGGTATGTATGTAAAGAGCAAACAGTTAGTTTCAGATTTCTAGATTCTAGATTTCTAGATTTTCTACAAAGAAAAATCAGGCGATGACCTATATGTTTTATGATTTAAAATGCATGATGTGTTAATTCTTAACGTGAATCATAAATAAAACTACTTACCACAGTACAATATTCATTATCTACATGCTTCCGAAGTTGAGAGAAAAACTTGTTTTGTTTACTTTAGATTTTATGACAGCGAAAATAATATTTTTTAATGTCTTAGACTAGTTCAGTGAGTGTTATCGTATGTCAAAAAGTTCGGACACAGATAATCTATCATAGTAAATGCATGGAATTAGATAGTACTACTTAATAGTGGTGGAACAAGGTTAAAAGTAAAAAAATATTTCCTTAGTATAGAACTTATACCACGTTCAGTTAGTAAAATTGACTCTCGGGAAACACTCACACCACAATCGCGCAAGCGGGTAGACTGTACATTTGTTGACTATTTTCTATTTTGTTTAAGTACCTACCTGGTAGTTGTTGAAAGGCCTACATTGACTGTTATTTGAAAATATTGTAAAAGCCAATTATTTTTAAAAGAGTAACCGTGGAGTATCTTGCCGGCTCTTCTGCATAGAAAACGACCAATTTGGAACCGTACACCTAGCTTCTGACGTTTCATAAGTGCCCATGTAGGTTTATGTGAAATAAAATATTTTTGATTTTGATACATAAATCATTATTTATATTAGTCTGCATAATATAAAGAGTTTTTGGCAATGAATTTACCTACGTAAATAGGTTTCTCTATCTTGTTATATTATTATCTTTAACTGTAACATAACACTCTAGTAGAAATAATTCGTATACATACCATTATCAACGGTGATAATAAGCTAACGTTTTGATTATAACCGATTCGACAATTTAGAAATTGGTATTTAAATTAAGTAACAATTCCCTTCTTACCTACAGTTACTTTCAACTGTTTCAGGCACTCACACTTATAATGAGGTAAGTTTTTAATAACACTATTTTTTTAATAATGCCATCTATATTAACTTATATATAAAATTCTCGTGTCACAATGTTCGTTCCCGTACTCCTCCGAAACGGCTTGACCGATTCTCATGAAATTTTGTGAGCATATTGAGTAGGTCTGAGAATCGGCTAACATCTATTTTTCATACCGCTACTTTTTATCCCGGTCTACGCGGGTGAAACCGCGGGGCGCAGCTAGTATATAGTATAGAAGAATTTTTGTCTGTTTGTGTAAATAATATGTTCCAGCATCATCCAAAAACTACCAAATAGATTGTGTTCAAATTTTTCGTAGATATTTCCTATAAGTCTGGTGAGTCTGTGGGCTATAAATTATCACGATATTTGCTATAGGGCTAAAGGTAATAATATAAATATTTTTAATGCTACCATTACATGGTGGGTTCTACCTTCAGATTCGTCTGATCTGACCAAAATGTGTACTGTGCTTGGCTGATTTTACGGTCTCAAAATCGATCACCTATGACCAACCTATGACAACCGAAACGATTACGTACTATTAGAATCAAATCAGTCTTATTGTTTATTCCAAGATCGATCCCCTATCATAACCTTCGACCTATCATAAGTTCGAAAAATATTTGACCGAATTTAATTTCACCTAAAACTTTTCAACCCTTATAGGATCATTCGTGTGTCTGTCTGTCTGTCCGTCTGTCTGTCTGTCTGTCTGTCTGTCTGTCTGTCTGTCTGTCTGTCTGTCTGTCACAGCCAATTTGCTCCGAATCTAATGAACCGATTAAGTTGAAATTTGGTACACATATGAATTTCTGTGCCCCAAATACGAACGGGTAAAGTAAATAAATGAATTTTGAATAGAGATGTCACTTTTGGGGGGCAAATAATAAAATTTAAAAAAAAAGTTTTGCAAACTACACCATGTGGCATGTCAAATGAAAAGGCTTACTAAGAGGGTCTCAAACATTATTTTTTTTTAATTTTAAAATAAATTGTTTTAAAGTTATTTAAGAAAATAGACGAAAATTGACCATTCCCCCCCCCCCTTATCTCCGAAACTACTGAGCCTAAAATTTAAAAAAAATACAGAAAATAGATCTTTACCTGTAGATTACTGGAAAACCTATAAGAAGTCTCTGGTCTCAAAATAACATGGTAAATCTATCAATATTGTGAGTACAAACTTACATTTACAGTTGGAATGTATGGGAGAACATGTTTTTCAACTACAATGTTAAGTTTGTTTTTAAGATAAATTCATCCCAACTACGGAACCCTTCATTGTGCGTGGTCCGACACGCACTTGGCTGGTTTTTTTACTTCATCGAAGTCACGTATGGCACTGTATCAATTGACCTATTATCAATTCGATTTTTTTCGTTACTCCGACGTTTCATTTGGTCGAAAAACTTTTTACCAAAGTTACACTTGTTCGAATATATTTCTAACTAATTTCAGGTTAGTTTAACCCACTATTTTGTTTTATTAATTATTTAAATGTAATGGCACTTAATAAAATAGTTGATTATGAAAAAAAGTGCTTTTAAGTTGTCCCGGTAAGAAATATCTAAACAAGGATGCTTGCTGAAGCAAGCATGGAAGCAAGCATGAAGCGTGCAAGCAGACATGCAGCATGCAAGCAAGCATGCAACATGCAAGCAGGCACGCAACATGCAACAAGCATTGTTTCTGTCACGGCTCCGGCGCTGCGGGTTTTGGGCGGCTCCACGCGAGTTTATCGTCGCAGATGGTTCCTGCTGCCGCTCCACCCCTCCGCGTCTACGCGCTTAAATTACAGTCTAGGGCTAGGGCAAACAAGACTGCGTGAAGTCGATTTTGCAATGATTCGTTTCTGTCACTAAATTTTGTAGCACAACATATTGACTTTTAATGACACTATTATAATTTAATATTGAAAATGCTACTAAGTAACCGGCAATATATCTATGACCAAATAATATTCCGTAAAATGTTATTTCGGTGTCGTGAAAATATGGCAAATAAATCATTTGGCAAATGAAAAAAGTTCAAAAGAGGCTTCGGCAAAAAGTTATTTTGTAAATCGGCGAAATATAGTTCGGTAAAATAATACCTGTGACACAATCATGATACTTCGACGATTTAAAAATAATGCATATAGCAAAAAAGACGTCAGTCAATAGTTTACGGTAAAATTAAATTCTAACAAAATGTAATTCGAAAAAGTGATCGGTTCCCCGATTTGGCACTGTTTTATTCGTTCAGATTCATCTCTCGACTGGTTGCCTTAATGTCGAATTCCCGAGTCGTATCCAACTGTGTTTCTTGAATGAAACTAATACAACAATATCGACTGGTTACTTTTCTATCAACGGTTTACCTTCCAGTCCGAAATCCTTAAATATTTAATACAGTATTTTTTTTTACTGTATTTCTTGTACCTACTCGTATATGTAGGTAAGGTATACTCTTTTATAACATAATAATTGTTATGTATAAACAACACAGTATGAAATGATATTGTATGTTATTTAATCATCTACTATCTACACCTAAATCACTATAAAATATTAAACTGCACCTTGATAAAAATTAGTTCGCGGCGATGCTACTTTGTGTACTAGTTAATTGAAGTTCAACGCTCTTCTTTAACGCAGTGTTACGGTGCTCAACAGATTTTTGTATCACCTATTAACAACAGTAATTGCAATATCATTGGATACTGCTTGCGAGGAAGATAGTTCAAAAGCAGAGATGAGAAAATTACCGGAAGGACTGAAGATTGGCGTGGCAACCGCCGCATTCCAAATTGAAGGCGGTTGGAATGCATCAGGTAGACATTAGTTACTTACGTAATATTTAATCCGTCTTGAATTTATGGTTAAAAAAACTGATGTTTCTCCTTCAATTTTTCAAGGATAAAAGCGTGTCGTAGGCAATTGGGCACACGGGAAAACGTTATGAGCCGTATGTTCGCTATGAGAATATGATTAAAATATTTGCAGGAAGTTCCAATAATTCACTACACGTTTACTGTTTCAGACAAATCTCCAAGCATCTGGGACACCTATAGTCATACCCCAGGTCTAATAGAAGATGGCACGGATGGAAATGACACATGCAAATCCTACGAGTATTATCAGCGAGACATAAAAATGCTCAAGTTTCTAGGAGTTGACTTCTATAGGTTTTCCATTTCTTGGCCAAGAGTCCTGCCAAGTGGATTTGCAAATAAAATTAGCCAAGATGGTATTGGGTATTACAGTACTTTGGTGGATGAATTGTTGGCGAATGGAATCGAGCCAGTCGTCACAATATATCATTGGGACTTGCCACAAAGTTTGCAAGATTTGGGAGGTTGGGCCAACCCTCTTATTGTTTGCTGGTTTGAGGACTATGCCCGTGTGTTGTTCGATGTTTTGGGTGATCGAGTAAAAACCTGGATAACTTTGAACGAACCGAAACAATTTTTGATATTGGGATACGGACAAAATAGGTCAGCTCCTAATATTGTTTCACCTGGAATTGGAGACTACATTGCTGCAAAGAACGCGATGTTGGCACATGCTAGGGCATGGCATCTATACGACAAAGAATACAGAGAAAAGCAGAAAGGTAAATTACTTTTTATTTATTTAACAAATATGTCCGGGCAAATCTTGCCGAAAAAAAGGGATTCCTTAACACGTGTTCTCGCTCTGGGGTCTCTGCATATCTGCATGAACATACGGTGTACCTGTATTGAGAATGAATAACAAGATTTTATTTTATGTTTTCAGGCACTTGTGGTATAACAATAGCGACAGAGTTTTGTGAAGGCGCTTCGGATTCTCCCGCGGACATTGAAGCTGGCAACGTGGCAATGGACTTCGAAGTCGGTTTCTACAGTCACCCGATATTCTCGTCCACTGGTGGATTCCCTGAGAGAATGGTGAAACGTGTTGCAGAAAAGAGTGCTGAGCAAGGCTTTCCCAGAAGTCGGCTGCCAGAGTTGTCACAGGAGGAAATCAAGTTCTTAAAAGGTCAGTGACTTTACGTATACTGGAACTAAAATGTGGATGGTCGATGACCACAAGACATACATTTTCTAAGCGCTAAATATCGACGCTGATCGATGTAAAGTTAATCCTTCTAGAACCCTGACATTTTCGGAAAGTGACGAACTGCATGATCTTCATGCAGCGAAATGCCAAAGTCCCAAATGTTGCCAAGTTGCCGTATAAATAAATCTTTTTTTATACGGAATCTTGGCAATATTTGGCACTTGTTACAATTCGCATACTTCTTTTCCACTAACGTGCTTGCGCAGCCGTACAGTTCAAATACGTTTTCGTCTGTATTCGTTCAAATACTGCTGATTTAACTCTTTAAATCAGCAGTTTTTGAACTAATATAGACGAAAAAGTCTCTTAAATCTTTGACTTGATAAAGTAGATTTTCAATTCATTAGTTTGTAAATTGAACTATCTTTACACATTACAGGTACAAGTGACTTCTATGGGTTCAACCACTATTCTACAATGTTCTATACAACGGACAAATACACGAAGGCAATATCCGCGGTTCCTTCGTATGACGACGATATGGGGGTTGTGGGTGACTACGGGGGTTATGAACCAGCCCCCATCACACATACTACTGTAAGTTTTATATTAATATCTAACTATATAACTTTAATCTATCTGAACTTAGCAATGCTAGTGAATCTAGAATTTCCTACTCCTCCTTTAGTCGTTCACTCTTGACAGAGTGGTCGTGGTTGATGACTCTGCATTTTCTTTGGCCAAAACAGCCATCGCGATGCTCTTCCACTTATTCTGGTCTTCCGCGTCTCGGAAATTCTGAACTATGGAGGTTTGTGTTGACGCTTTGATAAGGTCTGTCCAACGCGTAGGTGACCGACCGCGTGACCGCTTGCCCTCCACTTGTCCCTGGACAATGAGTCGCTCCATTTGCGTCGGTCTTTGAGGCGAACCGTCCACGTTTCTGCGCCGTATACAAAAATCGGGAAGACTAGGCTTCTAGAATTTACACTATCAGTAAAAAAAAAATGGAGTTCAAATAGCTACTATCTTCCAAGTATTTCCTGGGTTTGATTCGGCTTTCAGTAAAATCAAATACGGCTAAATGCCATCTGACCTCCACAACCCAGTTAAATGCTGGCTAATACTGACATTCTGGGGTGTGACAAATTGTCAGACTTTCAGTCCAGTCTATGTCCACTCATGCGACAGTCCTGTGACTGGGACCGACAGTTTACAGTGTTCTCCAAAAGAAACCCAAATATTTTGGAGCAGATGGGTGGGATGGGTGGATGGGTGAAATGGTGGGTGGTGGTGGGTTTTGGTATGGGTATTGAATTGGTTTCAAAATGAATCCTTGTTACTACTTAACTTTAATATACTTAAATAATTTTATAAACGTCCAGAAAATCCCCAACGGCATCAGAAAAGCTCTTAACTGGGTGAAAGACACATACAACAACCCGCCAGTTATGATCGCTGAGAATGGATATGGTAATTTTGGCGGGATCGATGATATTAACAGAATTGATTACCACAAAGCGTATTTGGACGCCATATTGGATGCCATTGAAATTGACGGCTGTAACGTCCTTATTTACACCGCGTGGAGTCTTATGGATAACTTTGAATGGGCTTCTGGACTGAAGTAAGTAGTTATCTTAGTAATAACTAATATGATGTGGATTATGTAACGGACGTGACGTCAGCCAACATGCAGCCCGCCGAAGCCAAGCCGCCATATTGACACCCCACTCCAGCCAAGCCACAAGCCAAGCCAAGATGTCCGCCGTAAGAGTGGGGAAGTGTTAATATAAGCCATAGCCAGCCATTTATTATGCCATTCTGATTTTGATTACAAGATCTAGACGAAACTCTGCCAGATTTTCATTTACCCCGTTTCACTCAGAAGTGGGCTAAGCAAAATGAAGCGTCGTTATAATAATATATCCACGCCACCACCGCAAAGTTCTCATTCTGACTCCGAGGAAAAACCCGAATCTGAAGAAGATAATGACGGCGATTCCGTCCCAACGGCAAGGAAACTTTTGAAGAGTCTGCTCCAGAAAAAGGTTTCCAAGGGCGCATGGGATCTCCAAGAAGACGGCCCCGTTCTCAGCAAATCCAGGCAACACCGTGCCGCGTCATTGATTCCAGAATTTGTCCCGGAAAGCGAGGAATGTGCCGTCGCTTCCTGGCTGCGGAAAATTGAACAAATTGGCGAGATTCACGGATGGGATGACACTACAAAATCATTTCACACATGGAGCTTATACATGGAGCGTCAAGTCCGTGTGCTTTGTAACCGAGCGGAGAACGACGTGGTGACGCCTCCGCGACACTCTAGCTTCACGCTGCTCTTCCGGTAACCCTGCTGCGTGGTGAGGAGGGCTACATCAGTCTTCAACACGGGCTGCGAGACTATCGTATGGCCGCCGGGAGAGGTCCTGACAAGGGCCGAAAGCTGCCAGGAGCCACAGCCAGCCAGCCAGGTGTGTTGTCTTGATCATTGCCATATTCTCGCTAGTGATAACTCTATTTGTAGCCAGGCCATAGCCACTATTTCTAGCATAGGGGGAGTTAAAATAGGCGATATAAAAATGGGATCATTAAAAAAAAAAACACTGATTTAATAAGTTTATTAACTCAATACAATTGTTTTGCTTCTGGTACACACGAATTGGGTTGTACGAATTTTAGTGCAGATGAAAATAATACTTACCAGTGATCAACCTGTATACCAACATCCTTATAGATTTTCGCATAGTGAACAAGCATTAGTAAAATCCAAAGTCATTGAATGTATTAGATACAGGCATTAACAAAGACTCGGAATCCAGTTACACTTCTCCTGTGATCTTAGAAAAAAAAAAAGAACGGCGGTAGTAGGCTTTGCGTTCGTTACCACGCTTTAAATGCTATCACGGTAAAAGAAAGGTTTCCGTTACATAATATAGAAGATCAAATTTGTAAGTTAGCTAGCAAAAAGTACTTCACCAGTATATATTATATGGCCTAAAGTTACCATCAATTGACAATAAATCCAGATGATACTCATAAAACAGCTTTTATAACTCCTCAAGGTCACTATGAGTTTAACAGGGTTCCATTCGGTTTAGCAAACGCACCTTCAGTGTTTACGCGATTGATTATTAAAATAGTAGAATCCGTTGGTAGGTCAGACAATACACAAAACTAAATATTTTTTGACGATTTGCTTCTACCCTCAACTGACGTAAAAATTCTGGCTTAATAATTTTAGAAAATGTTCTTAAAAAACTTAATGCCGAAAATTTAAAATTAAATATGAATAAATGTTCGTTTTTGCAAAATCAAATCGGGCACGAAATATCTGCCAATGGCATACAGCCGGGGGAGTTAAAATTGTTGGCTGTGTCACAGTTTCCTTTGTCTAATAATGTACATTACGTCAATTTATCGGATTGTGCAGTTATATTAGGAAGTTTATCCCAAATTTTGCATTAATTGCGCGCCCTTTAAAAGTAGTTGAAGAATAGTTTGTGTTCTAAGCCCGTGCTAGCTTTGTATGAGGGACGCTTCACACGAAAATACATACGGACGCATGTAAGTAAGGTGTCGCTGGCATATTGCCGTAAAGACAATTAGCGGACAATTAATTGCGACCAGTCGTGTACTTCAGTCGTGTCACAAGTAAGGAGGAAAGCATGTACCATAGCTATGAGCTCCCACACAGTTGTAGACTCTTTGTGAAGGTTACGCGTGTACGTTCTAAGTAAACATGACCACTCGCACACCGAGGCATCTTTAGTTGTCAAGGCCGGGATAAATAGCCACGTCCAGGCGACTAGAGCGGCCTAAATGTTATGCTCAATTTAAGACGTGTTTGTACCTTGTTTACCATATAACACTTCTAAAAATTATACGAGATGATGGTGTATTAAAAATAATTGATTAATATGGTACTACATGGGCAGCCGAGCCATACGCAAAATACGCGCATTGTCGTGGAGTTGCGGATACCAGCCCGTATTACCTATGGGCAGCCGAGTACCAGTAGTCACTGATTGGTTTTATACATTACAATGCCAGGACGATAAGCTTAGTTCAATAATTAACCAGCTAAAAACTAACACCGCCGATTCGAACATAATAAACAATTGTTTGTTGACGATAGGCCTTATAGAAAAACCCTAAACGGGCATCGTCTGTTAGTTCCAAACTTAGGTAGATGGAAAATAGTCCAAATGCACCATGATGATCTTGGGCACGTACGTAGGCTTGAATCGTTGCATGGAGTTAATAAATAAATGACGCGGTTAATTACAAAATATGTGACCGCATGTCGTCACGTGCGCATATGGCAAGGGCAGCTATAGTAGGAAAGAAGGAAAATTGCATCCAATTCCTAAACCTTCTGAACCAATGCGTATGGTTCATATAGGTCACTTAGGGCCGTTCAGTAGGACAAAAAAAAAGGATACCAGTACATGCTTGTAATGACGGATGCGTTTTCCAAATTTGTAATTGCTGAGCCAACACGTACTGTCAATTCTATCGAGACCGTTCGTACGCTGAAAAGACATTTTAGCCTTTTTGGCTATCCCAATCGTGTTGTGACAGATAATGGGAAGGCTTTCAAACAAGTAGTGTACTTTAGAAGATTCGGCAATGATAAACAGTTTAGGCATACATTAAATGCTATTGCTTGTCCACATGCTAACGGTCAGGTAGAACATACAAACCGAACCACTCTCGATGCATTGCGAGCTACTGATCCGAGTGAAGCTTCCAGTAACTGGGCCAATTCCTTACCTGACATAATTTGGGGAATTAATAACAACAACACTACTACCTTTAAACCTTTCGCTCGTTCTGGTAGGCAGATATGTTACGGATACATTTCAAATCCCGGTCAGGAGTCTGAATCTATAGTCTCGACGAAAGAAAGCTTCTGAATTCAAAAATCAAAAACGCAAAAGTGCTCATGTGTACAAAAGGGGAGATTTTGTTCTTTGGAGGCAGGCCCCTCTACAAGTAGCGCAGCTAGAGTCAATACCAAACTGGATGACTTTTATTCAGGCCCGTATATTGTAACTAAAGTAGTGGGGAATGATAGATACCGGATTAGAAGCATACAGGGTTTACGTGGTTAGCAATTGGAAGCCGAAGACCTAATTGATTTATTAGAAAGCTAATTAATGTTCTTTTTCTCTCATTGCGGGAGCAATGATGCCAGGAAGGCCGAGTGTAACGGACGTGACGTCAGCCAACATGCAGCCCGCCGAAGCCAAGCCGCCATATTGACACCCCACTCCAGCCAAGCCACAAGCCAAGCCAAGATGTCCGCCGTAAGAGTGGGGAAGTGTTAATATAAGCCATAGCCAGCCATTTATTATGCCATTCTGATTTTGATCACAAGATCTAGACGAAACTCTGCCAGATTTTCATTTACCCCGTTTCAATTATTAAATACTACTTAGTATGTACCTACTTCGGATTGGTATTATTCCTACCACTACTGCACAAGTGCCAAAAAACAAGTGCAAGACAGAACATATCTAGGCCAACGCATGTCCTTAGTGTCTTTTAAATCTCAACAACCAGAGTAACTAAATCCTAACTTATATTATAAATACGAGAGTGAGTTCAACAATTTGGTATATAAAGTTTTCCCCGGTATTTTTTTTATTTTTAATTTATAGATTTACTTACATGCCATAAACTAACTTCAAAATTTTGGTTTTCCAAGCATTCATTAATTTTAAATGAATTTCCTAAATTCTATTGTGAAAAGTAGGCTGAAGAGTTTATTATCTTTGCCACGTAATCCTACTAATATTATAAATGTGAAAGTTTGTATGTTTAGATGTTTGGATGTGTGTTACTCAATCACGTAAAAACGACTGAATGTATTTGGATGAAATTTGTCACACAGCTAGTTTATAACCTGGATTAACACATAGGGTACTTTTTATCCCAGTAGTACGTTCCCGTGGGATAATTTCCGACATCCACGCGGGGCAAGCCGTGGGCAACAGCTAGTCCTAATGAATATTATAAAAATGCGAAAGTGAATTTGTTTGTTAGGTACACTTTCAAGATAAAATGGCTGAACGGATTTGGACGCATGGGTAGACCGTGACCTAGATTAGGACATAGGATACTTTTTTGTCGCAGTAGTACGTTCCCGTTCGATAATTTCCGTCTTCCACGCGGGCGAAGCCACGGGCAAAAAAACTAGTCATACTATGAACTGAAGTAGCGGTGGGTGGGACACATTACTTGTAGAATGGATGGCTAATGGGACTGATAAGTTCTGGAGTAGAAACCGTGCTGTTAGGCGTAACGTGAGTATACCCCTCATAAGGGGAACCACTAATGTAGTGAAGCTCGCGGAAATCCGCTGGATACTAGAGATACAAGACCGGTCATTGTTGCATGCTTAGAGGAAACGTAGTTTTTCGGCTATGATAATGACAGGTCTACTGTCTTCCTTATGTTTAGCAGATGGTGAGATATCCTTCCTTGTACCTGTTTCCTTTAAGCTGGAATAATCAAGCCTAATACTGCATACGGTTTTTGTGGTGGAAAATAAAGTATAATTATATAAATAAATATAAATACGGTAGGCTGCACGTCTCATCTGCCTAGCTTCTTCAAAACTATGTTGGGGTCGGCTTCCAGTCTAACAAGTTGCAGCTGAATACCAGTATTTTACATAGAACGACTGCCTATCTGACCACCACAACCAGTTATTCGGTAATAAGGTACCTCTAGGTAAGACTGGTTGTCAGACTTTCGGGCCGCAGATCTGTAGAATCAAAACCAGTATAAGCTGGCCTCTTTTTTATCAAATTCAAAGTGTTTAACACTGAAGTGTGTTCTAACTAAATTCCCAACTGGGTACTATAATATGTATTCATTTATTTCCAGGCCTAAATTCGGTCTTTTTGAAGTCAACTTCGAAGATGATAAGAGGACCCGCAAAGCAAAATTATCAGCTCTATGGTGCAAAAATCTAATAGCCACTAGGACTTTAAACCGATCGTCGATTAGTGTCGATGTACCAAAGTTTGAAGAAGTTGTGTTTTAGTGTAAGCTAGCTCACCCGATAGACGTTGCTCTGTCCAAATTTCATGTATGAGTCCAAAATTCATTGCTTCCGATATTATAGTTTTGTGTATGTACCTACCACTACTAGCTGTAATACTGGAAACAATAAACGTTTATTCTATTCTATTCTTTAAAGAATGTTAAAATTCAAAAGTTGTGAGAATACTGCTCAATAATTATTTTAAATAAAAATTGGACACATTTTATGCTTTAGACTCATCGTACTTTAGAAAGAGTTATCCAAGATTATGACAGGGACGACGTATTCTTCTCGAATGTTCGAGAATATTTCGATGTAGTGCTATTTTCAGGTATTGTTAGGATTGTGTTTGAATAGAACTTTGTTGTTTGATGATACTTGTTTTAGAGCTCATTTAACGGATAATGATAAGACCTACCTTTACTGACAGTTTAAATGTGTTAAATATCTTTGGTTATTCTCCTTTGTTTAAAGAAAATTATCTCTTTTATGAGTACCTAACATTGACGGAGTCTCTGCTTCAAGTATGGCAAAATTTGCTTTCGTCTGTCAGTTTGTTGCTACTCCTCTGCTTGTCGTATTTTATAACCGATCTGGCTGACACTTAGTATACAGATTTTACGACTTTATAGAATTTTTGTCGTCAGGGATTTTTGATTGGATACTTCCTCCAAGAAAGAGGGGGCTACTGGATATCTCCGCCTTATGAGATCTGATTTTGATGGTTTTTTTTTTGTTTGAAAAGTAGTTACTTTAAGTTAGTCAAATACAAATTTGGTGAAGATCTGATGAAAAAAAAACATGGTAAATATCTCGTGTTAAATAACTTTAGTGGTATTTTAATTGTTGCTAAAAAGTTTGCGCTCGCGAGGTCTACTGTTCGCTGGACTACTAGTGTTTATTATTATCAACGCACGTGTTTCATAGAGGACTTATCATTTGAAGTCTAATTTTGTCAGCGTAGCTAGTCTCTTAGGGATCTTCTAAAAGAAAAGAAAGAAAGAAGAAGGAAAATAATGAAAATACGTTTATTTGCGGTAAACATGACGCAATGAATACACAAAATAAAATAAAGGAATAAGTGCAGGAGCCCAGAGAAGTAGAGTCAGAAACTACTCAGACTAGCCCGAAACAAACACGAGTATAAATTATTTTATCTTAAATACTGTAACGAATCTTATTGAAATAAAAGGGGAATAGACACGTAAACAAAATATAATTTAGAGGTGTTTTAGTGTAAACTAGCTCACCCGATAGACGTTGCTCTGTCCAAATTTCATGTATGAGTCCAAAATTCATTGCTTCCGATATTATAGTTTTGTGTATGTACCTACCACTACTAGCTGTAATACTGGAAACAATAAACGTTTATTCTATTCTATTCTTTATAGAATGTTAAAATTCAAATTTAGTAGCGAGATCATTGGTTGTGAGAATACTGCTCAATAATTATTTTAAATAAAAATTGGACACATTTTATACTTTAAACTCATCGTACTTTAGAAAGAGATACCCAAGATTATGACAGGGACGACGTATTCTTCTCGAATGTTCGAGAATATTTCGATGTAGTGCTATTTTCAGGTATTGTTAGGATTGTGTTTGAATAGAACTTTGTTGTTTGATGATACTTGTTTTAGGGCTCATTTAACGGATAATGATAAGACCTACCTTTACTGACAGTTTAAATGTGTTAAATATCTTTGGTTATTCTCCTTTGTTTAAAGAAAATTATCTCTTTTATGAGTACCTAACATTGACGGAGTCTTTGCTTCAAGTATGGCAAAATTTGCTTTCGTCTTTCAGTTTGTTGCTACTCCTCTGCAAGTCGTATTTTATAACCGATCTGGCTGACACTTAGTATACAGATTTTACGACTTTATAGAATTTTTGTCGTCAGGGATTTTTGATTGGATACTTCCTCCAAGAAAGAGGGGGCTACTGGATATCTCCGCCTTATGAGATCTCATTTTGATGGTTTTTTTTTTGTTTGAAAAGTAGTTACTTTAAGTTAGTCAAATACAAATTTGGTGAAGATCTGATGAAAAAAAAACATGGTAAATATCTCGTGTTAAATAACTTTAGTGGTATTTTAATTGTTGCTAAAAAGTTTGCGCTCGCGAGGTCTACTGTTCGCTGGACTACTAGTGTTTATTATTATCAACGCACGTGTTTCATAGAGGACTTATCATTTGAAGTCTAATTTTGTCAGCGTAGCTAGTCTCTTAGGGATCTTCTAAAAGAAAAGAAAGAAAGAAGAAGGAAAATAATGAAAATACGTTTATTTGCGGTAAACATGACGCAATGAATACACAAAATAAAATAAAGGAATAAGTGCAGGAGCCCAGAGAAGTAGAGTCAGAAACTACTCAGACTAGCCCGAAACAAACACGAGTATAAATTATTTTATCTTAAATACTGTAACGAATCTTATTGAAATAAAAGGGGAATAGACACGTAAACAAAATATAATTTAGAGAAAGATAAAAAATACAAATTATAGTAAAAAACACTTCCCTACCTAACACACACTCTCAGATTTTTTATAATAATAAACCGTCCTTAATCACAGAAGTATGATAATTATGTATTAATGAATGTAAAGTGTAAGTACACACGCACAATGGTCCACATGAAGGACTAAGTGCGGAAACCATACCCTCTAACTAGAACTAGAACTAGAAGTGTAAGTATATGGTGGAAAATGTCTGTAGTACGTAGATACTAGTACAGAAGAAAGTAGTGTATTACTAATTTATGGCAGCCTATATGTAAACATAAAATAATAATAATCCATGAAAATATTAAATACAATTTCTATGATCGTCAAGTTGAACGAACTCGTTAGAGTATAGCTACGTGTTATAACATAGCCTCACATCCGTCACTCGAATGGAGATGAGATTGTTAAAATATTTTCTGTACAAGTTCAGTTTTTGTAGGTAAAAGAAAATAGGTTCGTATTTTAAAACTAGCAACCCGCCCCTGCTTCGCACGGGTAAAATGGCGACATGTCAAAACATCGAGTTATACAGGGTGTATTAGAAAGGTGTGATCAAAAAGGGTGTACAGATCAACAAACTGAATAACTTTCTCCATGGGAACAACATCGTAAACGAGAAAAAAATATCAGTTGTCCCCGTACAAAACTTCAATACTTACTCGTCCTAAATGTATGGGACAGCTGATTATTTTTAACCGACTTCAAAAACAGGAGGAGTTTCTCAATTCGGTCGTATTTTTATTTTATTTTTTTTTACGTTTGTTACCTCAGAACCGTCATTTATAAACCGATTTGGAAAATATTTTTTTATTTGAAAGGGTATACTCGTACTTCCAGATTGGTCCCATTTTTATCAAAATCTAATTCTTATGATGATTCCATGAGGAATTGAGGGAACTCCTCAAAAATTATAGGAATACATACATCGATTTCCATATTTTCATCAACAAATAAAGCATTTGCATTCAGGAAGTAGCATCTGGTGAAGTGGAACTGATGAAGAAGACCACAGATGGCCACGGGAACTTCTCAACGATTAATCTGTATTTCATGGGTGGCGATAAGACATCTCTATTAAGATAGTTAAGCGACAATGACGAAGCTTTAAATAAATGGTTCTGATGAAAATGGTACCATCGTACCGATCTGATGATGAAGCCGGAGGCCGGTAGGCACCGGAACTCAGTAATAAAACAATGTATTCTAGCCGTGTTTGGGCTTATTGGAATTGTCATGATGTGCACTCTGGCTATAAATGATTTCAATAGTAATTATATGCCGCTACAAATTGCGCTACTTCAGTTGTATGTTATGTGTGGCCTTGATTGTCAGAAGTCAGATTTTGTAGCCTCGTAATCTTCGTCAACATACAACTACGCCTTCCAAACTTCTGACACGGCTTAGCGCGACGTGTATTTGCCTTTTTGCAAAGTTTTTATTTGAGATAACCATCTCAAATAAAAACTTTAATCTTTAAATCTCAATAAAAATATATTTATATGCGACCGCATATAAATATCTTCAACTTCTGATGAGTGGCTTTTGAGATAGCTTCAATAATTTAATACATATTTTTCCCACATAGTCTATGTGAATGATGCTCTTATTTATTTTGCAACGTGGTATTCGAATTTGTGAGGGGTAGGCACCACTAAAAAGGGAAAAATAAAAACTTTTTACAAAAAAAAAAAACAACCGACTCCCAAAAATTAAACTAAAAAAACCAAAGACAGTCGGTGTCTTTGGTTTTTTTAGTTTAATTTTTTTTAAGACACCGACTTCCGAAATTAAAGTTATTTTTCACTTTGTAGTGTTTTTTTTTTTTTGGAGTCGGTTGTTTTTTTTTTTTTTTGTAAAACGTTTTTTCTCTATAACGATGTTGGCCCCATGGAGAAAGTTGTTCAGTTTCATGGTCTGTAACCCTTAAATTTGACCACACCTTTCTGATGCAACCTGTATGTGCTAGATCTAACTTAACTAATACACAAAACCCCGAAATAAATGCTTTTAATAATGATGAAAACTGCTTTAAAATCCAGTGTGAAGTTTAGAAGATCACGCGGTCACACGGACAGACACGAAAACCACTTTGTTTTATATTATCTATGTTCTATGCTATGGATTTGATTTCCACACTTAGTCTTTCATGTGGAACATTGTGCGTGTACTATATAATATTATTTTATAGATTACTCGTATTTGCATTATTACTGCATAACAGCTAAAAGTTGAAAAGTTGCTACAACTATTTTGCCGGCTTACCTGAGTGCAAGTGCACTTCAGCATTTAGCCGGTACTGATTTATATAAACAAACATGCACAAAATGTAGTCTTATCGCTAACAACACTTTCAGACAAACAACAGCTATGCAATAGTAGATAAAGTACACGTCAAAAAGGCAAATTGTAAAATTAGCTATGGCGACCATAGTGACGACAGATACAGGTTTTCTGTTCATCCCAAGTCGTGCTTCTTCTTTAAGTCTTCTTCTCTTCTTCTGCTTCTTCTTCTTCGTATTCTTCTTCTCTTTGGGTTTTATTCAGTATACATTGACATCGCATACGCTCTGGTTTCGTACCAACACCAATAAAATAATAAAAACAGGAATAATGAACATAGTAGTCTTTTTATTTTTCTGTTCACGCATTCACTACACTACAAAAATGGTTGTGATTTTTAGCGCCAAAATCTGTTTTGACGTTTTGTGGCTAAACAAAGCAGTCATAGAGATGGTTCTTTTTCAGGTATCATTGTAGTTAATCATTGTTATTTTATATTTCGTATCGATATCAATGCTTTCTCTAATCAAAACTAGATTTTTATGTTCCTTCATCTGTGTTCCTTCATAGCGCCTCTTTGCTTCAATAACGTGATAAGTCGAAAAAAATATTTGTCGGACTTATCACGTTATGGAAGAAAAGAGGCGATAGATATTCTTCATTGCTTCCTGTTTCTTCAAACCTTCTTGCGTCTACTCCTTGCATTTTTCTTACACTACAGCTTAAGCTATGCTCTGTTATGTTCGTGCAGAGTCACGTTGATGGCTTCCATGCCATCATTAGACAGAAATCTGCCTCATTGCTCTGCAGAGTGCGGGCCAGCCCCAACTCCATCCTGAAAATCATAGCTGGGAGATACGACACGTGCGACTCTTCGATAATACATAGCATTATTAAGAGATGTATCTCTCAGAATAATCTTGTTGCAAAGTAATAATATTAAGCTTTACTAACATAGTCATAAGATTTCTGTGTACGAAATAAAGGTTATTTTTTTATTTTAAGCACTAGTTAAAAAAAATTACCTGCGTCAATCCTTTATTTATTTAAACCTAGAGAATTACTTAAAACACTTTATACAATTTTAAATCCGTTAGTTAGGTATCAAATTGTTGCGTGGTATCCCGCCAACGCGCTTAAACCAACAAAAAAGTCAAGTGAACGAAATTTTCAAATGCCAACTTTTACGACATTATCATATCAGTCCCCAAAGAAAAATAATCCGCTGAACAAACATTTCCTTTAGCAAAAATCTTATACAAACACCCATAACGAATTCCATCCGACTATAATCCCCTTGCCATTCGAAATGACGCCCATGGGAAGCCATTTCAGCACAGCCTTATTCACTCGGAACAAACCTCGACAAAATAAATCCAGAAAGAAAAACATCGGAACACAGCTCACCTATTCGGTTATAAAGTTTTCCGAATTCGTCAACCCTAGTTGTGATTCGGGGCAGGGGTGGCCACAATGTGGCGTGTTTGCAATAAAAGAGCAATACGTTGCGCAGCGGTCGACACCGACGCGATATTTGGCACTGTCGAACTATAGAGCTGTTGGTGCAATAGAATCGACGTAGGGACTATTTTGGAGGGCAGAAACTGACTAACCTGACCTAACTTTTGAGGTTAAAAGATTAACTGACCCATTTTTGAAGCGGTGGTTCTTAAAATAAATTAATTACAAGGATATGTTACAGTGATCCTGCAATCTGTCGGGAGGCAGAACTTGGTGTGTCAAGGTTTGTAGGTCACGAGAAGATTAGGTAATCAGAATGCTGAATATGCCTCGGCGAACGTCCTAGACTCTAGGGAATACACAGCAGTTGAAAGTTCCTACTGTTGCTACCTATTCCTGCCGCCAAACAGCGTGTTGGTTTCCGTTATCACCAATACCGGGATCCCAGAATCCCGCACCAAGAGACGTTTCGCTGTTTGTATAATCCAATGCTAATGTGCGATCATCGCTACACCGCTTAGTCGACACATAATATGTGTATTATATTATAATACTTCACGCACACATTCATAGCGTGTTTATACACTTAGTTACCACAAGTTCAGCACGCGTCACTTCGTGAGATAAAAATACTCAATCTGCCTAGCCTTTTCCCAACTATGTTGGGGTCGGCTTCCGGTCTAACCGGATGCAGCTGAATACCAGTATTTAATATGGACTATGCCTATCTGACCTCCACAACCCAGCAACTGGGTAATACGATACCCTTGGGTAAGCTGGTTGTCAGACTTTCGGGCTTCTGATGACCCGTAACGACTGTCAAAGATTCACGAATGACAGCCGGGACCAACGGCTTAACGTGGTTCCCGAGGCACGGAGGAGTCTCGGTATATAAACATGGTCCCCCATCCACGGACCAACCCTGGCAAGCGTAGCTTAACCTGATGAATCGACCCGTGCGGCTGTTATTACTTAGCCACGAGCTCCTCGTGAGATAAACATACTGTACGAGGGATTATACGTAGATTAGAAGAGGGTAAGTGACAAAAACCGGTCAAGAGCGAGTCGGACTCGCGCACTGAGGGTTCCGTTCCAATTTCTGAAAAAGTGTGCTATTTAGAGACATTGTTTTATTTTTCCTGTAATGAAGAAGAGAAGAGAAGGAATGTTCGGAATTCATTAGCCACATATTTTTGTGTTAACCCTATTATGATTCACGGCGTTCGGTGTCGCAATCCCGACGGGAATTCTGCAACGGTTTTCTTTGGGCTGCAAGAATTTGATAAAATTATTATTAGCCGCTGGTTTTCTTCAAATTTAAAATATCGTTTTCGTGGCGTTGTTTTACGATGTTTATAAGTTGGTATTTATGTCATGGGTAGGTAATTAATTACCCATTATTGGTTTTGGAGAACATCCTATACAAATTGTCAGTTCATTGCAGCATTATATTGTTTGCGGTACTTAATGAAAAACGTAAGTTTAAAAACTAAAACCCGACTACCGAAAAATCACGCTCTAAAAAGTATGAAACTTGAAAATATTCTCATCTGAAATTTGGTAAAAACAGACAAATTAAAAATCCAGAATCACACGTAATCTGTTCGATTTATGCCCAATTGTAACATGACGTGAGAGGACCTCGTGGCTAAGTAATCGCACGGGTCGATCCATCAGGTTAAGCTACGCTTGCCGGGGTTGGTCCATGGGTGGGTGACCATCTTTACCGAGACTCCTCCGTGCCTCGGAAAGAACGTTAAGCCGTTGGTCCCGGCTGTCATTCGCGGATCTTTGACAGTCGTTACGGGTCGTCAGAAGCCCGAAAGTCTGACAACCAGTCTTACCAAGGGGTAGGGGTAGGGGGGGGGGGGGGGTATAAATACCAGTAATTGGGTTGTAGACGGCCGATAGGCAGTCGCTCCATATAAAATACTGGTATTCAGCTGCATCTGGTTAGACTGGAAGCCGACCCCAACATAGTTGGGAAAAGGCTAGGCAAATTTGATTTGTAACATGACGCGTGACTCCGGTGCACTCACAGTGCGATTACGATCACCAATTCGTTCGGCAAACTTATTAATAAAATAAATAATCTCTAGCACGAGGACAGACCATCGGTAGCTTGGACCCGATACCGGTGGGCTACTATTTTTATTTTTAAATGATTTTTTTAAAATAAAAATCACATCACACTAATATTATAAAGGCGAAAGTTTGTGAGTGTGTGTGTGTGTGTGTGTGTGTGTGTGTGTGTGTGTGTATGTTTGTTACTTCTTCACGCTCAAACGGCTGGACCGATTTAGATGAAATTCGGTATGTAGGCAGCTTATTCCTTAGATTTAAACATAAGCTATTTTTTATCTCGAATAAATGTAGTGCTCCCATGGGATGAGCAAGGAATTCTAATATATTTGCTACTCTTTCAAACTCAAACGGCTCCACCGATTTTGATAAAATTTGGTGTGAGAGTACCTGACACCTTGGATTAACACATAAGCTACGTTATATCCCGAAAAAATATAGTGTTCCCGTGAGATGAGAAAGGAATTCAAATATACCTACTTGCTACACTATAAACTCAAACGGCTCGACCGATGTTGATGAAATTTGGTGTGCAAGTAGCTGACACCTTGGATTAACACATAAGCTACTTTATATTAAATAATATACGTTTTAGTGTATCTCATAAACCGCGGGTAACACCGCGGGACGCAGCTAGTACCTGTATATAAATGAAATTTATTTGTATTTAAATTAAATAAAGGAAATAAATAGTCTTTATTCATAGTCTACTACTTTCATTTTGTGTATGTACGACCGTTACAGTGATTATACAGGCGATCATAAAGATAGTTACGTTAAGACATCCCGCTGCAAAACTATTTAATTATACAGGAGATCATAAAGATAGTTACGTTAAGACATCCCGCTGCAAAACTACTTAATTATACAGGAGATCATAAAGATAGTTACGTTAAGACATCCCGCTGCAAAACTACTTAATTATACAGGAGATCATAAAGATAGTTACGTTAAGACATCCCGCTGCAAAACTACTTAATTATACAGGAGATCATAAAGATAGTTACGTTAAGACATCCCGCTGCAAAACTACTTAATTATACACAGGAGATCATAAAGATAGTTACGTTAAGACATCCCGCTGCAAAACTACTTAATTATACAGGAGATCATAAAGATAGTTACGTTAAGACATCCCGCTGCAAAACTACTTAATTATACAGGAGATCATAAAGATAGTTACGTTAAGACATCCCGCTGCAAAACTACTTAATTATATAGGAGATCATAAAGATAGTTACGTTAAGACATCCCGCTGCAAAACTACTTAATTACACAGGAGATCATAAAGATAGTTAAGTTAAGAAATCCCGCTGCAAAACTACTTAATTATTAAAGTTTGTTAAAAGAACTGCTATCTTAATCGTTACCTTACGATTGTTGAGTTAACAGCCTAACCAGGGTAATAAGGATGATGATAAAATCATTATTTCTCAATGTCGAGTCTAAAATCATATCAGATCTGCTTACCAGCGGCATTGAGAAGAGAGATTGTTGCAATATTGAAAACTTTGCATTTGAACGGTAGCTCGGGCCAGTGTTGCGAGTTCGTTCATTTTCGTACTCATATTGCTAAAAATGAAAGCAATGGACCCATTTTCGTTTAATATTTAAGCTTTGGTTTTGAAAACGGACCTGGGTTCCTATATTAAAAACGAAACGTTCAATCTAAAAATAGTTAAAGTTAGAACAATAGAACGTGGTATTTTACCTCTACTGAAGCCGCTTCTCAACCGGCAAGAAGCGATAATGTCTTTGCAAGATTCTTAGGCTAGAACTCCAGGGCGATTTACATTTATCACAATCATGATATGACCACCCATCGTGTAAACGAACATTGTGTATGTTCTGAAGTGACTGAGGTGCGTAATAATTTGATGTGCCTATAAAAGTACCTAATAAACACAATGTATATTGTTAAGAAATAAATGACTTATGACTTAATAGATATCTACCAACACACGACACACCTTGAGCTGCCATATCTGCTGGAGTCGCGCCGCAACGTCTACTTCAAGGCGTTCGTGGTGCGTGTACCGAACTGTTACCCGCCCCTTATCATGGAAGAAGACTTTTGGCCGCAGGACGTGGTGTTCCGTCGCTTCCGTGGACAAGTTAAAATAAAAAAAAATAACAAATAATAAAAAATAAATAAAATACAAATAAATAATTAAATAAGTTCCACAAGGCAGCACTTAAAGTCAAGCTAGTGCAAAGAGGAGTGCTACTAACATAGTCTTAAGCCTATTTTATTAACACAAGTTTTGTTTCTTATTCAAATATGTATGTTTAGGTTAAGGTTTTTTTTATCTATGGGCCAGTGTCGCCTTAAATAAATGGTTTATTATTATTAATATATCTACGTTTCCATACAAATTGTTCCATTTCTTCGTAAAACATCTGTTACAATGTCAACATCCTGTTAAACGGTGTAAAACTGAGGAACATTATTCAGAACGTGTATACATATTGTTATGTACGAGTATGTAGTCGCGTTGTCAAATGTTTCAGTATGTGCTCGTTTCCTTTAAATAATTGCGTGCTGACAGACTTAAGACTTGAACGAAAATATTTTCAATGAAAATGGTACTTGTCACTTTATTTCTTTCCGCTGTCTCTGTTAAATTGTCAAGTAGACTTATAAATAAATGTGTTTAAAGAGGTCCATACATTACATTGTTGAAGTATAAGTCAATACAATACAGTCGTTATCTTTTATACATTTATCGGCTATCATCTCGGTCTTAACTACTTTTTTTTTTTTGTGGATGGGAAATGGTCAAAAAATGACTTCTCCCACTGGAAGGACAGGCGTGTAAATAGCCGTGTATCCTATGCGGGTTGAGGACGAGGAAAAATTAACGTCTGGATTGCACGCTAATTCAAATTGCCTATTTTGTCCGAAACTTTCATCATGATTGGTGGCGGTCAGATGGCGTCTGTAGTTAACCCCAGCAAATAATGCAAAGCGGTACCTGTGATCTTCTTGTGGAGTCCTGAAGTGTGAGTTCTTCTGAGCAGGTGGCCACCTTGCTTGCCCGTACACTGGTCACTTGAAAGTCTTAATTATTGCACAATTAATCGGACGCGGGTTATTATTGTAATTTTGAACCATAGAACAGTAAATCCCCAAAGGATTACGGGATAACACATAAAAGTTTATGGTTTTAGCGGATGCGATGAATTAAGATTGAAAACGTGGTTTCGCGGTGAGACGAAAATGCGTCCGAACGGCGCCGGTGCACTTTGACATCTGACAGCCGTCATTAGCTGTCACTCGCCGCTGAATCCTCAAAGCTCGCGACACACATGTCCCGGCAGCAATACATGCCTAAGGCAGACTACAGACACCTTAACACCGCCCACAATCAAAAGATGCAATGGGGCAATAACTTGCCACACCACCCACCCTGGGCGGAGCGGGAGGGCGTGTCAGACTTTTACTGACTAAAACCCATCCGTGTTTCTTCAGTTGCCCGTGCCAGGGCCACGGTATCTCTTTTGAACAACCCGCGACCCCGGCGGCAGTCTTAACTACCTTTTTTTTTTGTGGAAGGGAAATCAGTAAATGACTTCTCCCGCTCTGGGCAGAGCGGGAGGGCGTGTCAGACTTTTACTGACTAAAACCCACCCGTGTTCCTTCAATTGCCCGTGTCAGGGCCACGGTATCTCTTTCAAACTACCCGCGACCCCCACGGCATCGGCCCTGTTGGACCCCGTCACTGCTGACATCTCTTTGAGGCGCGCGTGGAACACAACGCGCCGTCGACCCGGGCCTGGTCCTTACCAGACGGCGAGCTGCCCATTACTCGTCGTCCGCAAGCCCGCGCCTACGGTAGGCGGAAATCGGCGATAGATACCCGCCGCCCAGGGCGTCTCCTGCGGCGGCTAGGGGCAGAAGGGCGCAGCTGTTGCCATCCATTTTTTATTTTTTTTTCGCATACTATAATTATGTCCATATTACTACGACAATCGATAAAGGTACCATTTACCATGCACATGCCCGTACTATGTTGATAATTTCCTATAAATAAGCATTTGTGTAAAGTGTATAGCAGAATCAGTTTATAATGTCCCCGCTGTTAGGACACAGGTCTCCTCTCTGAGAGGGAGTATATACTGAACAAAAATAGCTGCAAACTGCTTAATCGCTCTGCTTATATCTAAAGTTACGTACGTCGGAAACAATATCGCGCCACCGTTTGGCGTCCTATTAAAAACCGTTCAGGCCGCAATCACAAACCAAATGGCTACAGAAGGTCAGCTACATCTATAGATCGACAACACACGCGATAGACGGCGATCTCGATCTATCTCGGTCGAATGCCAGTCACGACTTCCTGAGTACGCTTGCACTGGCTTTTCGAGAAACGTTTTTAAGAAGGCTGCGCTGACGTTCATACTCGGGGTCACCAGTATGGAGGATGACTGAACTTTACACCTCATACCTCTATACTGGTGACCCCGAATATGAACGTCAGCGCAGTCTTCGTGCAACTCCTTCAGCGTGACGTCATCAGCATCACTTCCTCAAGCTTTCGAGCGGTGAGTTACGCAGCCAGCCAGCACCCACGGCTTCAACGGGAATCCTGACCACCTGCATGCAGCGGACGCGCATTCTTGGTCATCACCCTCAGCCTCATCAGCAACCATGGCACAGCACACTGCACTTTCGGCCGGTCCACAAGAAGAGCCTTACCTCTCCTGGTCGACGCCCGCAGTCAGCCTCAACCCAGCGCTGTAAATCCGACTCACTGGAGCATAACGCAGCGCCATCACCCCGACTCACTGGGGAATCACCGCAGACAGTTCCGACTCACCGTGAACTATGCGGCACCCGGTTCCGACTCACTGGAACCACAACTGGCACTGGCAAGCATCGCAAGATACATGACTCAGCCCACTATCGACCTCCGGTCTCCGGAGGGGAGTGATGTGGCCGCATCCACATCGCCACATACGAACTACGCATCACAATGACATGACGTCACGCAAATCCTGCACCGCGCAATTAGAGTTTACCGCGCGACTAGCATATATACAACGTCCCGACATCAACCGTTGGGCGGTAGCCCACCAGACACAACACCCGTCTGGTCGGAGAATCCTCCCTTTTCTATGGAGGATGAGTGAACTTTACACCCTGTTCCTCATGCCTCTATATGTATAACATCCAAAAGTATCTAACAAAAGAGTAAACAAACCCCGTTCATGTTAAATTCTTGCGCAATCACTCGATAAAGGGAATTATTAACATACTAGTTTATGCCCGCGGCTTTACCTGCGTGGAGGTCGAAAATTATGCCACAGGAACGTACCGGGATAAAAAGTGTCTTATGTTATTATCGTATGTTATTTCAGGTTATAAACTATCTGTTTGCCAAAATTCATCCAAACCCATTCTTGCGTGATTGAGTAACAAACATCCAAACATACAAACTTTCACATTTATAAATAGAATATAATTGAAAAATCATCGACGAGAACTGAGGTCAAAAAAATAACCTCAATTGAAAACATCTTAAAGTCGTTTTAAAATTAGAACTTCTGGTTTAATTATACAAATAATTAATTCAAAACGTCCTATTTATAATTAGTGGCACTACAAATTGACTTCCACAGATACGTTTTCAAATCCCTTTGTTTACATTTTCTTGAAATACTTTTAGAACAGACCATACATGCGATTTTGCTCGTTGTTCGGAGTGAATCTTCTGTACCTATCTATTTTGTACCCAAATGTTCCCGACTCATTTGCATACGCCCCTTGCTCACCGAATTTAATACCTTGCGGGAGTACCAAAAGAATAGCTGTTCTTAAATATAAGGAATTTAAATAAAGTTTGTTTTGATACGTTTATATTATGTAACAGGTTGATTTTTCTGAGGGAAAATACAACCGACTTCCAAAAACAACACTACAAAGTGAAAAATAGTTTTAATTTCGGAAGTCGGTGTCTAGTTAAATGTATTTTCGTTTATTGCCGCCGACTTCCGAAATTAAAGTTATTTTTCACTTTGTAGTGTTGTTTTTGCAAGTCGGTTGTATTTTTTTGTAAAAAAGTTTTTATTTTTCACTTTTTAGTTGTGGTACCTACCCCACACAAATTCTAATACCACTACCTGCAAAACAAACTAGAACATCATCCATATAAAAGTGGGGAAAAAATACGTATTAATGAAGCTAACTCAAAAACTATCAAAGCAAAGTTAATCAATTTTATATGGGACCAACTGTGATGTATACCCTCTCGAATAAAACAAAAAAAAATCCAAATCGGTCTAGCCATCTTCGAGTAATCGGGGAACATACATAAAATAAAAAATAAAAAAAAGGTTCCGACGAACTGAGAACCTCCTCCTTTTTGAAGTCGGTTAAAAATTAACATTATTTAACTTTACATATAGCGAAAAATTACACGTATTTTCACTTGTTTTGAGTACCAATTAAATTAATTATTAGTCGGAATATTTTCCTTGAAAACTTGTTTCCTCGGGAACGCAACGGAGGATACACTCCTACCGAATAATGCTATAATTATGAACGTTATCCGATCACATAAGAAGCTCGAGATCTTCAGTGAAGCACTCGGTTAGCGACCTTTGCCAATTTTGATATTTTTAATCCCTGGGAAAAGTTGTAGCCTGAATTCTGGAATTAAAAAGTACATTATTTTCACATATTTTGATTACCGATTAATTTAATTAGTAGTAGGAATATTTACCTTGAAAACTTGGTGCCTGGGGAACGCAACGGAGGATGCACTCCTACCGAATAGTGCTATCATTATGTACGTTATAGGATCACTTAAGAAGCTCGAGATTTTCAGTGAAGCACTCGGCTAGCGGCCTTTTGGCAATTATTTTGATATTTTTGATCCCTCGGGACAGTTGTATCCCGAATTCAGGAAACAAAGTCATTTTCCAGCCTAACCGGCATTTCCCAGCCCTGATAAACAGGTAGAATATACTAGTTGATACATTTTTACTTAGAATCTCTAACAAAACATAAATAATGGGGAACATTAGATAATAAGTAGGTCTACTCCTTCACTAAATAAAATACTATACATAACATGCACAATCAATTATTATCACACTTCACACTAATATTATAAAGGCGAAAGTTTGTGAGTGTGTGTGTATGTTTGTTACTTCTTCACGCTCAAACGGCTAAACCAATTTTGATAGAATTTGGTATGGAGATAGCTGACACCCTGGATTTATGCATGGTCTCCTTTTTATCCCAATGTTCCTACGGGAACGAGACTTATGCGGGTGAAACTGCGGGGCGCAGCTAGTTATTAATAATTATTCTAAACATATAATCATACAAAAGCACCTATCCTTGAAGTTAGCGTTCCCTGAGGTATTACGTAATCATACTTAACACTTTCCCCAAGCGTTTATTATGTATACCACGTCGTTAACAAAGTTACTAACTTTGTAAACAAATCAAATCATTAATAAAATTAATATGCAAAATTTTAATGAGCATTAGAACGCCCCGGTAACTTTCCGACGTAATAAAATATTCTTAAAGAGAATCGGTAAACGCTTTGCTATCGATACCGTATTGATAGGTACTTACTGACAAAGTTTTGATTGCACATATACTTAGCTAAGTAGCTGAAGATGTATGAATAGCTAATTTTACGTATAACTAGCGATCAGTAGTGCTTTTCTAAAAACATCTTTCCGTGATCAGGTGACGTGAGCGTGAAGTGAGCCGTCATTCCACCTGATGCTAGGGGTTGACACTATTGACAGTTTAAGATCACTTCACTCATGTTTTCACGGTGAGATATTTATAGAATAGCACTACTGGACTCTATGGCGGAAATTAGTGATTTATTCGACGAAACGAAATTACGCGATAGTGAATGTCATTTCGAATCGCAACTTGGGACAACTCCACTTCACTACAACATCATAGTGCAAGATTACAGCTCATTCAACAAGACAATTGGACGTAGTTATATGGAAAGGATCCACCCCACACATAGTTAGTTTTGAGATCAGATCGTGTTTCGTCTTTGATTCTCCAATTTAACTTTCCGGGGTTGGTTTTAACTAAAGGCAAACACATAAATTTTAATTTTGATAATCTGTAGTCCGACTTTATGACATATTTGTCTAACAGCTACAATTATTGTAGCTGTAAGACTCAACACATCCATTTGCCGCGCCGGTATTTTATGTCATGGATATTACATAATTATACAAAGCTAGCAAGGAGGTTTATATGAATACTTTACTAAGTGCTACAACATAATAGCTATTCACTGACTACAAATAATCTAACACAAAGGATTGAAAATTCTCCAAAACCTGATTATTTTTCACTTTACAAAGGGTCATTTGTATCATAATACACAATAACCGCTCACAGTGTAATTACTACTACTCGTATATATCAATCAGCATTGATTGAGACATACATTAAATGAATGAAACATTCCAAAACATCAGCCATCTCGTTACCATAACACAAGCATTAGGTTGCTTAGCTTGGGGCTAGATGGCGTTGTGTGATATGTCCAAACATATTTTTTTTATTTTATTTATTTCATTTCGTGTCGTTTCGCGTCCGTGACGGACATGGAGCGAGCGAATGTCGATATTCAATGTGGAGTAATACCACAGAGCATGGCAGCGTCTAGAGACGCCAGTATGTACCTACACGGTACAACAACGTTCAAAGGTTCTATCGTTTTCATCGGAAAACCGAACTTTGCCGAATTAAATGTGACTGGTCTAATAAGGGAGTGACGGAATTAGTTAGTCTCTATAATAATTTAGATGGGAATATAAATCAATTTCTATTGGTCGGTAGTCACATTTAATTCGATAAACTTCGGTTTTTCCGAAGACAAACGATGGAACTTTCAAAGTTGTCGTACTGTATTCAGCTTGCTAATATATTAGTTAATCTGTGACTGTACTAATATAAAATTCATGGCATCGAACATGTGTTCGGCACACAACTGTCATGGAATTATTAGCCGTCAGTTTTTATAGATACGTCATTTTGTGTTGTAGTGCGAGTAACCGGTGACACGCTTGGTTTTTATGGAAAGTGTTGAAATTTATTATATCCTTTATTTCATTCTTATATCATTTACATTTTTAAATATTTTTTATAAAAACATAAAATAAAAAAAACATTTAAAATTATAAAAAATAGTAGCCCACCGGTATCGGGAACAGGGTCCAAGCTACCGGCGGTCAGGTCTCCAGAGAGAGGAACCTCCTAACAATGCGCGCCGTGTCCAGAAGTACCGGTTTCTGAATGAGGCCCTTAATTCAGCTGCCCAACGAGAGCCTCCTTAGGTGTTGGTCGAGGCTCTTGGCAATTAAGCCATTAGCTGATACGACAATCGGCACAATGATCGCTGAGTCCACATCCCACATGTTGACAACCTCGCGAGCCAATTATTATTATTATTATATTCTTAATTTTCGGACAACAATGATTCAGCGTGTTAGTAAACAATATTATAACTTATTACTAGTGTTAGTAATTAAAATACAATTGAGAAAACGACAGAATAAACAGTGCAACAATGCCGGCTCTACCGGCCGCCGAGGCCTGCGTGCTCTGTGGGAGTTACGAATGGTTGAACGTAACTTTGATCCAGTAGAAGAAAAGTTGTCTGACATCATTATCATTCCAAGTAATTAAGTAACCTTATGAATGGATCACAATTGTCTGCTGAATAATAGGCTAATAGTTGACAGTTAGCAAAATATCTTTTGAATTTTATTATGTAGAATGGTTGTGAGCTAATAGTATCAAAACTCAACTTAATTTTTAAATGATTTTAGATTAATTAATATTTTTGAGAAATAATTACGTAAAAATATAACCATTGGTGACGTAACATTGAACGCCATCAGAGCGCGACACGTCTCACTTTTCAGTCATGTCACTGACAAAATAACATTGTTTCAAGGCTCCCACCTCAAGATATTTTCCCCTAAATTTAGGGGATTTTTTACAAAAAGTAAATAGCATTCGTATGTTTATTTCAGGAATAGTCAGAAAAAATATGATTGAAATGTATGATTTATGAAATATCGAAACGAAAACGTCACGTTTTAAAAAATGAGCTAATAGAGTGTCCGTTCCGCTTGCGTTTTAGATATTTAGATCACTGTCATCACTTCTTTATTTTGAAAACACAAATAATCGATTTGATTTGATATAAGAAATAAGTTCTGTTTGCTGTTTTTTATATTTCTATGGATTCGACAGTAATCATAGAAATATAAAAAACAAACTTATTTATTATATCTATGGTAATAATCGATAATGTCGATTATAATTTTTTTTTTAGATTCGTTAATTAGTAAAAAAAAAACTTACAAATAAATAATCAATTATTTGAATCGATATCGAACATCGGGAAATCCTAAATCAGAGGGTAAAAACACTGATTATTTGTTTTTACTTTTTTGACACCAGATAATATGTCACAGATTTGACGACTAAGGGCGAAGTTTACCGCCTTTTAAAACGGCTGTTTAGTTAATCAGTTCTTTCCTTAGGAAATTTGACAAAAAACAACTGTTTAAATACCTAACCGGTTTTAATTAGTATTGTTTATGATTGGTGTTGTTCTATTGTTATATGTTGTTTTGTTTTGTTGTTGGTATTGTTGTGGGTGTGGTTGTTGTTGTTATATTGTAGTTGTTATGTTAGTTTGTTATGTGTTGTTATTTTAATGAAATATTCATGGAATATAGACCACAAGGAACATTTTCAATCGGTTTCCTAAAAACTGTCAACTAGCCTATTGTGACGAAATATTTTTTTGGAAACTTTCATAATGATCGTACTCGTATAAAGTACCTATTGTTTTATTTACCGAGATAGTCTGTTATATTTGTTGGCACAGAAGGCCGATTGAAGCTGGATTCTTTACCGTTGAATATTTTAGTGAGCCTAGATGTGTGTTGCGGGCGATAAGAAAAAGTCTGAAGTTGAATCTGTTGTTTTTCGTGATTCTCTGTTTTTATCAGAGCAAGACATATCTTATCAAATTAATTAGACTGTGTAATATAGACAATTTAAAATATTCACATATTAAGTTATTAAAAAACTCACACATTCTCAAACACAGAAACTCGGACACTCTTATTAAATTAACATATTATAATTTTTCCAAATCATCAAAACTACTCGTTTGGACGTGTTCTTCAGTTTAAAATCATTAAAAGTCGGTTTAGCGCATCTTTATAACCCTGAAGTATTTTAGAGCATGCCGCGTGTCACACAGGTGACACGCGGGCGTATCGCTTAACGCAAGCTGCATCGCTCGAGGCCGTGATCGAGGGCCCTAAGACAAAACAATTGCAGAACACTAATCAAATTACAGAACCACTTCCCGCTGTCTCTGTGGCCACTCCAAACTGTTTGTTTGTAGTGCTAACTCAATATAAGTTAGCTATGCACTGTACCTGCATACATTGAGCGACTGTAACTGTGTTATACCTACTGTTACGATCGCTGCAAGGCGGTCGAAACATCGGGAAACAAGTAGGTACCTATTTACCTCGTAAAAAGGAATATCGCGAGAAGACCCGTTCTCAATTTGTTTATAATTGTTATTATTAGTCAGGAAATACACCACAAATTTTTTATTAGTACAAATACTTATAGGGCTTATTAGGGAAGGTCTTGTTATTATATATGTAAAGTCTCAATAAATAATATTTATAAACAGCAAAGTTATTAGGGTTTGTTTATATCCCAAAATGTCACTCAGTTTATGGAAATATTGTACAGGCTACATAGTAGTATTCATTAATCATGGAAAAGCACTGCACGTAGTATTTTCTAGTAGCAATTGTTATGATTCAATTATGTAATTTATGAATATACCAAATAAGACAAATTTTCGTGGACAATTTTGGGATTTCATTTTTTGGATTTTTGACTACACAAATATGATCAGTAACGGGTACGGATAGAGTCCCTTTTTTTTTGTACTAATTAAAAAAATAATAGTGTATATTAAATCCTATACCTACCTATTTAACCGGTTATATATACCTATAAAACTAAAGAAAATAAACCCCTAATTTTGTATCTAATATCAGTCCACTTTTATGTACAGATCTATGCGTGTTCCAACCATCACCAATTAATTTGCTAAGCAAGTTGTAGTAGACAAAGAAACAATGAAAACTCATCTGCCTAGCCTTTTCCCAACTATGTTAGGGTCAGCTTCCAGTCTAACCGGATGCAGCTGAATACTAGTATTTTACATGGAGCGACTGCCTATCTGACCTCCACAACCCAGTAACTGGGTAATACGATACTCCGTGGTAAGACTGGTTGTCAAACTTTCGGGCTTCTGACGACCCGTAACGACTGTCAAAGATCCACGAATGACAGCCGGGACCAACGGCTTGATGTGCTTTCCGAGGCACGGAGGAGTCTCGATATGTAAAGATTGTCACTCATCCGTCGATCGACCCGTGCGGCTGTTTTTACTTAGCATAAAATCAAGGTCCTTTCCCAATTCCATACCTTACCAAACACATACATCAGAAGAGCGAACCTATTTCTATTTACAGTTTATTTCTTGCACAAAACTACGTGTAAGCAGGAATTTCATTTTCCAGCTTTAAACCTAATTCGGAGACTACCTGTAGCCTGTCGCTACAATCTGGATACTCGAGGGACTTTAGAACAAACGCGAGCAGGTGAGTTTGCGGACTTAAATAAATTATGAGGTAATTTAGGTGTTCGTTCTCTTTGAACGTACATGTGAACCACAGAGCACGGAACGACGATGGCAATGCTAATAAAATTTGTGGCGCCGATAGTGCGTTGAGCACACAACTTTTGCCACGGACCGCCATAAAAAACTGTTAGTTTGTGCACGTCATTTGTGCCATAAGAAAACGGTGACAAGCTTGGATTGGAAAGTGTTGACTATGCCGTTTCTACCAGCGGGCGCCCAGGCGTCTCCGTGCTCTGTGATCATCATCATTTGCCTAGGATTTTTCTAATTATGTTGGGGTCGGCTTCCAGTGTAACCGGATGCAGCTGAATACCAGTATTTTACATGGAGCGACTGCCTATCTGACCTCCACAACCCAGTAACTGGGGAATGCGATACCCCTTGGTAAGACTGGTTATCAGACTTTCAAGCTTCTGACGACCCGTAACGACTATCAAAGTTCTACGAATGGCAACTGAGACTAACCAAGGTACGGAGGGATCTCGGTATGTAAAGATGGTCAACCATCCACGGACTAACCGCGGCAAGCATAGCTTAACCTGATCGATCTACTCGATCGGCTGTTATTAGTCCGTACTCTGTGATATGAACTATAAATGCATAGGTAGCTATATAGTTATCGCTCGTGGCTAAGGGTAGATCCATCAGGTTAAGCTGCGCTTGCCAGGGTTGGTCTGTGGATGGGTGACCATCTTTACACATCGATTGTCCTCCGTGCCTCGGAAAGCACGTTAAATCATTGATCCCGGCTGTCATTCGTGGATCTTTGACAGCCGTTACGGGTAGTCAGAAGCCCGAATTTTGACAATCAGGCTTACCAAGTGGTATCGTATTACCCAGTTACTGGATTGTGGAGGTCAGATAAACAGTCGCTCCATGTAAAATATTGGTATTCAGCCGTATCCGGTTGACTGAAAGCCGACCCCTAGTTGGGAAAAGGCAAAGCAGATTGATATTGAGTTAAATAGTTATTTTGTTTGCCTCTAATGTAATACTGCTGTGCAAAAGTTCATGCCCAGAGAAAGAATTAAAATTTGAATTTCCTAACTTAGTTTTTTTATAATAGTTGACGTGTGATGAAAATTGGCTTTATGTTATTTGAATGAAAGTTTAAAATCCGCTGTAAAAATAGCCATTGCGAGAAGCCATCTCCACAGGGTTGAATATTTTGCGCGAAGTCAGTGTTCTCTAATCCAGTTTTTTCAAGTTTGAAAATGCTTTTCTAAGCTTGTTACCTATCTCATTTGGTAAATTAATATGCATCAAACACCGGAAATAAGAAAAGTAGGTACGATCAGCAACAGAAGTCGATTAATACTTCTACTTTATGACATCATCTAAATTAACACAAAACGATTCGATAAACTGCTTTTTTTTCGTTAACTATTAAGAGTCAATGTTTTTCAAAATTTAAGTGCTTCTGTTCCGTTTTGAATTGAATATTTTGCTGTGTTAATCGACTTTTGTTGTTGATTATACCTATTGATGCAAACTTACATTAAGATAGATACCTAGATAGATTTCCTATGAGATGCCGATTTCGGCTTCGGTGACTATTTCTGCTTTTGATTGCGATGGGTTACGAGCGTGTGATCTTACGTGGCTAATCCTGGCTGGTTTTACCGAACTTGGCTGTGAAGGTACGTATAGAGTGCGGACACCTAAGAATACCATTTTAGTAGGTAATGGTATGTATTATTTGGCTTAATTTTAAGGTGGTCTCGCATGCTTTCGAGATCACACTTCCGCTGGTCTTTAAAACGAAATGGTATGTCCATTTCGTTTTACCAAACACCTCCAAACAGGTAATTTTTACAACTCCTCCCAACGAACTTTCAATTAATCCATACGTAATCATTCGTATTCCAAAATCAGTACCTAACTACGATATGCTAAAACTACTAATTGAAAGCTGTAACTACCTACACACCTATATAATTCAGATACGTAAACAAGAATTCCCCCTAGCACATTCATTGAAATTCTATTAGTAATATACACGTACATTTGTCGTACCTGATAGTGATAGTGTAAACGAATCTATTTTAGTCTATACGCAGAGTACGTAATGAATGAGTGAGCAACGTGATCTGGTTAGGTGTTACGCATTTGAAAGATGCCTAATGAATTACGCAGTAGTTGGAGATCCTTTTCTTTACTTCCCTACGCGTGTTTACTTGTGCTTACCAAGTGTACTAACACGCTATGAATGTGTTTGTAAGCGCAGGAGCTCTCAGTACCGTCCGAAACAATGGTGAATTCGGAAGTGTGAGTGTGTGTGTGTTATCTGCTGACGCTATTTGTCTTCAAACTCAAACTCAAAGCATTGATTTCAATTAAACCAATTACAGGCACTTTTGAACTGTCAAAGAGTCGGTCAGTTAGTAAGAAAGCTGAATCTAGCTGCCCATTCCAAACGTAGGTCTCTATGGAGAATAACGGGCAAGAAACTCCACGGACACTGTTTTAAATCAAGATTAGTAATACAACATCCTGGGTACATTATTTTTGTTGCTTCTACATGTGAGAACAATGTAAAAAAAATAAAAAATACTTTAAAACAAGTCAAAATATAAAATTAAAAATAATGGACGGTGTCTTCACGCACACATTCACTGTGTGTTTGTACATACACAGTGTTACCACAAGTAAAGCGCGCGTTGCTTCGTGAGATAAAAATACTTTACCAGCCTGTAACTGTCCGTCTGCAGACCAAAGGTCTCTTCTCATTCAGAGAAGGCACGAGCGTTAATCACCACACTCGCTCAAGGCGGACTGGCAATTTCAGACTCATATCCTACAAATTTTATAAATATAAAGGGTTGTATGTTTGGATGTTTGTTACGCAGAAATGGCTAAACGGAGTTGGATGAAATTTGGCACACAGATAGTTTATAACCTGAATTAATACATTGGATACTTTTCATCTCGGTATTAAATTCCTTTGGGATAATTTCCGCCGTCAACGCGGGCGAAGCTGTGGTCAAAGTCCAGGTTTCCTCACGATGTTTTCCTCCACCGATGTCTGTAATGTCCTTACATACACACTAAGAAATCTCATTATGAATTGAATGTTACTGATGAATAATTAGAAAAGTTTGTGACGATGCTTGTTACTCAATGAATAAACAGGTAAAATTGAACCTTTTCTTGGTTTGGGAGTGATACCGCAGGGTAAGCGCCTGGTGGTTCATAAAATATTGAATTATTGTGTTCATAAAACCGAAACCGTAACTGATTTGTACCTATGTAGATAGTGTTATTTAGGGTCAACAAACGCAGATAAAGTATTGGGAAAAAATATACCTAGGTACCTATTTGGTTTGGTTTCGTTTCCACCATGCTTCGTTTTGTCCTTATATCTTTAGTGTTCCCTGCCTCAGGGGAATTATTTCGGGGTTAAAAGTTTGCAATCCCCTATACTTATTTACGAATTTCCTCTATACAAGTTAGTATTACTGTGTTGTTAATTTCGTAATACGATTTTGTGTGTACCTGTATGTTTGCGTAATTTGAATTTTCCTTTGCCAGATGTCAGCAAAATGATTAATTACCTGTTCTATTGCAGTAAAAACGCCTCTCTTTACAAAGCAGACTCAAAATTATTTTCACCTTAAAAACCAATATTATTACAACAGACATTTCTTACGGTATACATTTTAAGAATTCAGTAGTAGTAGCGTTGCCTTCGGTGACAGACAGCCGTCAGTGGTTTAAGAGTCCCCGTAATTAATTAAAAACCAGAATATTTGTATCAAAAATTGACTTGGTCACGAGATATAAATAAAATTAAAACAAGAGCATCATCTTACCTTCTGTTGGCCTCAACGCACAGAACTGCTGCTTTCCGTGGAAGCTTTAAATTCGCTGCCTCTCGCTGCTGGAACGATTTGCCACCGCCGTTTCGTGCTATAAAAACAGTTGGTACTTTTAGTATTAAATATAAGCAACACTTGTTACGAATACAAAAGGAAACCAGTCTCTGATAGTCTAAACTCACCCTGGGTCTGCACGTAGTTGGTATTGGTGACCTTAGCGGAGTCTTGTGTTCCTAGCAGCATGTTTAACTTTGAACGCTTTGTTTTTTCACTCGGTGATTGATTATTTTTCTTTTTTCTTCCGACTTACACAACACAACACATTCAGTTATACACTCAACAATACTTTATATTATTTATTTGCACCATTTTCTTGTCGTATTTATTATTCACTCTTTGTTTATTTGTGTGACTTTACTTCCTTTTTTACATTAATGCACATTGACAGCCAGTCGCCTGCGCCCGCGTCTCATGCATGGTCTCATGCTCATCGCTTGTCATAAATATAGACAATAGTCTATAGCATAGACAAGTGAGGTTGGACCGTCGGGCGTCAAGCGTGAGTCGATCTTTACACCTTATTGACGGTTTTTGTTTTTTTCTTTTCAAGTATTCTAGTATTTGTATTTTATTTTATTTGATTTTATTCCCCTTGCTATTTTTAATTGATATCCGTGGGTATGTCCGTGGCATCACACAGGCCCTATCAGAATACCAGCGTTGCGGTATTTATTTTTTAAATATCGCAGCTTTATGCTGAGATGGGAGCCTTTTTGGCCTCGCACAGGTCTCTTTTTTTTTTTATTCTGATTTCTTTTTTTTGTTTTTTTGCTTTTTAATGTTTATTTTGTTACTTTTATATGCTCTTTTTTAACTGTATTTCCTGTGCGTGTCCCAAATAAAATATTTTTCTTTCTTTCTTTCTTTCTTTCTTTCTAATTTGTGTTAATTGGCCTTGACTTGATTATTTCATTCATTTTTAGTGCCTTTTTAAACCGTTTCTGCAAAGTGCTTGGACGGATTTAGCCTTTTTAAGTCAGTTTATTTTTATTTATTCGGTGGATTGTAGGTAGTATAATAGATTTTTGGGTTGACAATTTTTTAGTGGAACTTGGAAGTACTTTTGTGTTAAAGGTTCCGTACCTCAAAAGGAAAAAAGGGAACCCTTATAGGATCACTCGTGTGTCTGTCTGACTGTCCGTCTGTCACAGCCAATTTGCTCCGAATCTAATGAACTGATTAAGTTGAAATTTGGTACACACATGAATTTCTGTGACCCAAATACGGACGTGTAACGTAAATAAATGAATTTTGAATATGGGTGTCCCTTTTGCAAGTAAGAAAAATTATAAAAAGTTTTGCAAACTGTACTTTTTGCGATTACAAACTTACATTTGCAGTTGGTGAATTGACCATGACGTATGTTGATGTATGGGAGAACATTTCTCAACTGCAATGTTAAGTTTGTTTTTGGGATAAATTCATCCCAACTTCATTGTGCGTGGTCTGACATGCACTTGGCCGGTTTTTTTGGAAGATTAGACCTTACATTTTATATTTCCCAGACTTCAAAAGGGAGTTCGAGTTTCCGTTATTATGGATCAAAAATGAACCACAATACTAATCATTCTAATATTTCTATTATTTGCTATTTTTATTTATTTATGTTTTCTTTGCTTCTTTGCTTTGTAATCTATATTTTTTGTTCAATTTAGATTCAAATGGTCAACATTAATAATCTATCAAAATAACTTTAATAATAATATATGTCGTGGAAGACGATATCATTAAATAATAAGTTGTTGATTTGAAAACTGTAGTACTAAGATAGTGGTAAACGCCGTGACGTCAGTTATCATTGTAATGGCGGCACGTGGACAGAGTCGTGTTGGAGAGTGGGGACTGGACTGAGCTCACTTTGACTCGGGACACCAACAAAGACACTCGTCCATAACGAAACTGTCGGTTTACCATTATAAATTGTGTTTTGTGATCACGGTAAAACAAAGTAAGGTTATAAGTGCCTTGGATTTTATTATTCTACGCAATGAACCCGATACTACCGAACCCAAATGATGACGGTTCTATTGCTCAGCCATCGCTGACGCCGTCATATATATATTTTTTTTTCTTTCGCATGATGTGGTCTGCTATAATTGAGGGAGCACATAGATTTTTGTTCTCGTCCTTTATACTAAAGCATGTAAGGTGTATTCTTTGTTGGAGATTCTAATAAAATAAAATAAAATAAAATTTTTACCTACCTAAGTTCGACTAGTTTCTAAAAACCATGCAGCTACCCATCAGTTGGAATTATGCAAAAAACTCAAGCTAATTAAATTAAATCAGTCTCACCAATTTATTTTAAATCGAATCTACGATTGAAATGCTAATTAAGTGTATCGTATTTTCATACGAGGGGACATTTTTCTGACATTTCGTTCACGTTGCAGAATATTTTGTGGAAAATTTGTAGCCACTAAACGACATACGAGGGAGGGACATGATATGTGAGCGTGGTTTTAACGATATTTTTATTTATTTAACACTTTATGTGCGAAAATTGTTTAGATAATAAATTGAGACGATCTACAGGGTCATATTAATTAAGCTAGCAAAACTCTGCAAACCTGATGGCTATCGATATATAAGGTGCTAAGAAAATATCTGCCACGGCTGCAGTGGGAGACAGTATTGTGTATATTACAATACATTACAATTTCAACACATACAATACAATACAATATACAACAATACACACAACACAACAACAACAATACGATACGACGACAACGACACGATTACAATAGTGAAGATAAATTTCATAAACTTTTTCATACAAAAAAATGTGCGCATAAATTTGAATAGATTTATTTGTATGAAACCGTCCCCTAGCAATTAGTATTCATTCACAGAACAGTTAGAAAGAGGTAGCTATTGTTTTCATTGACGAAGCGACACATCGCGCGTAGTTTGTGAAGAATGAATAAAGTAAATGTTTATTTAATTTATTTATTTTCTCAATTCCGGGGTACGAAATTCCTTCACTATTGTAATCTTTATACATAGGTAATACTATCTCTATTTTTAAAGCACCTTATATAAACATGATAAAACAAAAAAGAAATTAAATTGATGATGTTTTTTTTTGGGATCATTAACCGCCGGTAGTATAGTCACTTAAAATCAGTATAAAAGTCAGTTTTTTTGTGTAAACTTCACAGACCACTTGAGAAATCGACGTCAATAAGGTATCGATTTCTTAATATGACAAAACAGATTTTATCAATGCACACTTCAAGTAACAAAACTACCAGCGGTCATTGACTCCAAAAAAAAATCATCAATTCATTTTTATTTTTTCGAGTTTCGCTAGCTAATTTAATTTGACCCGGTATAAAGTATAATTTTATATGCCTTTGTAATTGAAAATAAGCCGAGTTTATCAGGTTTTGGATTTCATATTAAATTAATCATGTTTATTTGGAACCGTCGGCGAAAAATTTTTGCGAAGGCAACGTTTCAACAAATGTAATGAAACAAAAATCTAAAATGAAACTCCGTGCTTTTTCTATTGTATCTTATACTAGCTGACCCAACAGACGTTGTCCTGTCCAAATTTCAACAATTCATACAAAATTCCCATAGATAATGTACTTTCAGTTTTCCGAATTTTTCCAATTTTCCCGGCAATTTTACCAGTTTTTCTCTTATTAAGATCCTTTTTCTTGAATTACTCTATCTATTGCTGAAAACTGCATTAAAATCCGTTTAGCAGTTTAAAAGATCTAAGCGAACAGGCAGCGGAAGCGACTTCATTTTATATTATGTAAAGAAGATAAAGATTAGGCAAGCAATTAGCACGATAAACATTTTTGTCATCTACGAATGACAGCCAGGACCAACGGCTTAATCTGCTTTCCGAGGCACGGAGGGGTCTTGATATGTTATGAATGGTCACCCATCCACGGACCGACCCAGGCAAGCGTAGCTTAACCTTCGATCGATCCGTGCGGCTGTATTCATTTAGCCACGAGCCCCTGGGTGGACCAGGTAGAATAGAATATTATTTTTATTCATAGTGCGGATATTTCTCTTTGCCTTTTGTTTTCGTTTTTTTTTAAGGTTCCATACCTCATAAGGAAAAAAACGGAATCCTTATAGGATCACTTCGTTGTCCGTCTGTCTGTCAGTCTGTCAATCTTTTTCTAAGGAACGCGTGGAGGTATCACGTTGAAGCTAATATCAAATACGTCCTTTAGTCTAAAAAAATCAAGCTTCTAAGTCAAAACAATAAAAAATACGGCCATTTTATGTGACATAAGTAATTATTCTGACCTCTATGGTACTTACATGAAATTTGACAAGAAGCAAGGCCTCACAGCACAAGTAAAGGAAAACTCCGAAAATCGTTAATTTGTAGTTTTATCACATTGTAGAGCAGTGCTTTAGTAGGTAGTAAAGCGGGGAAATTAAGGTAGACTAGATTGACACAAGATCCCACTTAATTACACATTTATTAGTTCAGAGCACGAACACAGAAACTTCTTAAGAGTCTTTAAGGTCTTTCACTGGTCGTAGGTTGAAAATAGGGTACTGCCCTGGGCTTAATCCGCTAGGGAACTCCATAGATGGTGCACACAGTCTCAGTCGCCAGGTAGTGATGCGGGCGGCAGTAGACGGTAGCGGCCACATGCCTCAGGACTGCAGATTGGAGTCAGAGGTCGCCTTGGATCTCGCAGTGCTCGCCAAGGCTCTGTCAAGGCGAGCCGTGGGAGGCGCAATGTACCGATGCGGCCGGCAGTAGATGCTAGCGGCCACGTGCTCCAGGGCTGCAGATTAGAGTCGGTTAGAGATTAGAGGCACTAGCATTGATCATCACGCTTGCTTAGATGCATCATCATTATCATTTCAGTCGAAAGACGTCCACTGCTGTACATAGGCCTCCCCGAAGCACTGCCACTTTGACCAGTTCTGTGCTTCCCACATCCAGCGGATTTCTGTGGACTTCACAAGGTCATCTGTCCACTTTGTGGGAGGTCTTCCAACGCTACTTCTTCCACCTTCCTACTTAGATGCATAAGATATAAAAATACTTTTTTTAAATGTAACTTTTGTCCAAGTCATTTAAAGAACGTAATTGGTTTATCAAATGGTACCAGACCCATTTACGTTCTTCCTAAGTGCTATAAAAGAATAAACCATTCCGCTTTGTTTATGAAAAATATTTTTTTTAGTTCATTAAAAACGAATTTTAAGTTCCCGTCAACGTTGCTCGTAAAAAATACGGCTCGTTTTACTGCTGGGTCGTTTATGGGGTGTAGTGGCTTTCAATAATTTTGTCGAATGAAAAATATTTTTTTGATGACATTCGTGACGGATGGTGAAATTAATTGTGATGTTCAGTTTGTATAAATATCATGATGCCGGTTTGAAAGGGTTACAGTACTCGTTACACACCTGATGATAATCACGCGACGGAAATTCGGCATGCTTATGCCTACAATGCTTTTTAGATCACCTACAACACCGTGAGGCCAGGAAGAATTGGAATTCGAAGAATTACGTCGCGAAGTATGCATTCTAAATTAAACGCCGAATTTTCAGCAGGCGTAATTTAAGCTTAGGCGAAATGAAAACACAACCAAATGCCAAATAAACTGAGATAACCGGTGTACTCGTAGCATATTGAGTGCCTTATCCTGGGGTAACACAAAATCGTGACTGATGGAAGGAATAGAGGGCTGCTTTCGCCCAGCAGTGAGACGGCTAGTAACATAATAAAAATGTGCCCTAGTAATGATTAATCAATCTCCCTAGCCTTTTTCCAACTATGTTGGGGTCGGCTTCCAGTCTAACCGGATGCAGATGAATAACAGTATTTTACATAGACCGACTGCCTATCTGACATCCACAACCCAGTAACTGGGTAATACGATACCTCTTGGTAAGACTGGTTGTCAGACTTTCGGGCTTCTGACGACCCGTAACGACTGTCAAAAATCCACGAATGACAGCTGGAACCTACGGCTTAACGTGCTTTCCGAGGCACGGAAGAGTCTCGGTATGTAAAAATGGTCACCCATCTACTGACCAACCCCGGCAAGCGTAGCTTAACCTGATGGATCGACCCATGCGGCTGTTATTACTTAGCCACGAGCTCCTCCTAGTGATGATGATTGATTGATACAATTCGAAATAAAAACAGAAAATCCAGCTGTTTCTAGAATACCAAATCACACCAATAAAATTAAATATTATCCATAAAATATACCAATTTCAATATCTCGCTATCACTTATGGAAACAGTATCTATAGCACAGCGAAGACACGGTGCCTCGTAAATCTAAGTCGTCATAAAGATCCTGCTCATACACTTCCAATTTTATCGAAAGCCCAATTTACCGTTCGACGTCATAAAATATTTGGATTGGATATAGTGCCTTATCTACATCGACAATTTTATACTGGGTGATGTTTGATTGGCTGCATTTTGAGTATATTTTAAAAGAAATAATAATATTAAGTTAGTTTTTGTTTCTTTGTTTTTTCAGATTCATCGAATATGCCTGACAATAGCATGTTTACTACAACAGTTCAGTTTTTGGTTTTGACTTTTTACTTGCCAGTTTAGGCAACGTCTCTTTGTTCTTCGCTATACTTATTAAATAATGGAAAAACTGTACTCGTAAGTTTCTAATGTAAGGGAAGAGCGGAGCCTTCAACTACAGGCATTTTATATGCCTAAATGGAGACTCCTCGACAGGCATTGTAAGCCAAATATGCTATATGAAATAAATTTTTTTTTTTTTTTTTTATTTTTTTTTTTAAAAACCTCAAATCTTATGCTCGTGATTTTTTATTTTGGTTCATGCTCAATCAATTTAAATGAATAATATCACTTTTTCTACTGCAAAGATCTTGCTGAAAATGGTTCGCTCTTAAACATACTTAACAGTCTCAATTTAATGTTAAAAGACGGATAATAAAGTTTTAGACAGATTTTTTTCAGGAGTTGTATCTGTCCGATAAAGATAAGTCAGCTATAAATATGTAATAATAATAATCGTCTAATAAACAAATAAACTATTCTTACATTTTCTTAAAACTAACACAAGGAAAATATTCCTATAATAATTGTTATAAAGGAAACAAAATTTTTATATTTTTAATATAACCTAAAAATAACCTGTGGACTCCACATTAGGTCGAGGCTGTCTCGTGGAGTCCTTGAGAGTTTTGAACATTTTAAATTTCAGGGCTCGACACTGTATTGCATTTATTATATATTTGTTTCATTAAATTAATGTAAAAACAAAATCAATAACAAAAGACTTAAAAAAAAGTGTGTGTATGTGTGTCAGCTCCGGCGCACTACTAGAGTTTACTCCTGTTTTTTGTGACTTTCTATTTTTCGTTAATTTCTGTCGTTTCTTCGTGCGGTTTCTTCAATGAATCAGTGCTATACAAAAGTGTAAAGGCGCTCGCCCCACCCCCTTTAACCCCCTCTCATCCACCTCTCACAGCCCCAAACATTTTAATAATGTTTTTAACTTGGTTGGTCCTATAATTTCTGAAGTCACTCATTTAATTTTGTAGCAGAGAACTGAATCACCTAATGCCACATACACCTGAGGCCTTAGTGCGAGTTTGTATACTAACAAGATCACGTTAACGTAAACTTCAATTGTACTGAAACTGAATAAACGCCGTCTGATGACTATAATGGAAAACACAATTATTCTATGCAAATTGACGTAAATTAACGTTGACGTAAACGCGATCAAGTATGTATAAAAACTCGCACTAAGGCCACACAAGTAAGATCTTTTGGTTTGCCGAGTACAGTTTCGTCACGTGAATCAGTTTTCCTATTCGTTCTTCTACCAAATGTATGGGGTCTATGGGGTCTGAATGAAAGATGTTGATCTAACACAACTCCTAAGTATTTTAGAGATTTTGAACTTTCTAATTTCCTCACAGGGCTGTGCTGCAAGTTGAAGGGTGCATTTTAAGCTGTAAAGGAAGTTTTGGTGCTGATGAAAGAGTTTCATGGAAACAGGTGTAGTTATTTTTTTTTTATAAATATAAAGTGACAGAAGGTTAAGATAAAGCCATTTTTTGATACTAGTTAAGCCGCTTTCGGCTTCTTCGCGGACTGTTTCCCAAGATTTACAGTAAAAAAACAACAACAGCCGAAGGAAGTAATATTTCAATTACTCTAGTAATATAATCTCCGCCGGAATTATTAAAATTCTCAAACATTCTAATAATCCTGGCATCTAAATATAAATATTTTGATAAACAGAAAGAACAAAGGATCTATTAAGGAGCTTTAATTAAATTATGTTTTATTTTCATCGTAATATCTATTCCGGATGTTTTGATGATGACCTTTCAGTACCTATTTATGAACCAATTAAGTAAGTAGGAACGTACAATGCGTGCCACGAAAGATGAGACTTCACACACCACGTAGTTTGACTTACGCAGTAGATTATTTTTCTGTCATTCTGATTATTCTGATTTATAGGTCTATAGCGGTATGAGGTCTGAGACAGGAAGGAGCCGGGCGTCATTGTGGCAGCAGAAAGAGCGCGGGAGGCACAATACTGCGCTCGTCAAGTCTCATCTTTCGTGCCACGCATTGTACCTACCTATAAAATTATGTTTAGGTAAATGAAATAAATACATAGCACAAATACTAGCCGAGATAGTTGCCTGTTACTAGATTTTTTTTCTTCATCTATACTGTCCCATTGCTGGGCAAAGATCTCCCCTATACTTTTCCATTCATCTTTATCTGCTGCCTTTTCCGGCCAAGCAGTTAACGGGGCACCGAGCTTTTCATACACACAAACTGATTTTTATAACCGTTGTTTGAAGTAGTAAACAATTAAATTAAAATCCAGGTAAATATATTGGTATTATTGGGGATATATCTAGACAGGACAGTTTAGATGAAACACGATCTGATAAAGCTGGCTCGATAGAATAAATTCGCAAAGTTACCTCTTGTCCAGTAATTTTTTCTTCTATTTCCCTACTATTTTATATAAATAAATATTTTTTTATTATGATTCATTTACTAAAATAAGGTTCATAGATGTCTGCAGCCTTTATACCTACACGATGGTTTTTTTTATTTAAGATCATTATGATGAAAATAACAACAAAAAACATTGAAAAAGTGTGGTTATTTTCTTTACTCTTTACAAAAAAAGACAAAGACGAAGGAAAAAGCTCGGTGCGCCCTTAAGAATGAGTCTAGGTCGTCACGCCAGCTTTTTTTATGCCTGCCTCGGTGACGACGCCCGTCTTCAGGCAGCCACTGCGTGACGACCCTGGCCCATGTGTCTAGAATTTATAACAAAAAAAAAACACGATTTGAAACTGTTACGGAACTAAAACTACGTGTTTTTTGAGAAGTTGGGTACTAACCGACCTTTCTAAGTCGTTTATTCCTTTTCTTATACTTAGTTTGAAAGTTCTAGAATATTTTAGGTTAATATGTATAGAACACTATTCACTATCACCACTCACACTATCACTATCACACACACTAAACTGGTCACTGGTCACTATATTTGGAAAGGATTAAAAATCGCTCGAAATAATAATCTACATTCTATATTAATATTATAAAGAGGAAAAATTTGTTTGTAAGATTGTAAGTTGTAACAACAACAGTTGTTGTTGTGTTGTGTGGTTGTGTTGTGTGTTGTTGTGTTGTTGTGGATTGTTGTTGTAGTTGTGTTGTTGTTGTGTTGTATTGTGATTGTTTGTTTATTGTGTTGTTTGTTGTTGTGTGTTGTTTGTTGTGTTATTGTGATTGTTGTTGTTGATTGTGGTTGTTGTTGTTGTGTTGTTGTTGTTGTTCTTGTCTTAACTTAATACTTATACTAACACTTAATTTTATATCTATAGTCGTGCTAAATATTTGATTTTTAATTCAAACAGTATACATCCTCACACTCTCATACACTCACACTCACTTGTTTACACCACACATACACGCGCATTGTTACCTTTTTCTTCGTAAAATGTTTATTAATTTAGATTTTTTATTTTTCTTTCTTGTTTATCATGTTTTCAATTGCAATTATAGTAGCGGAAGAGCGGAGTCTCCTAACACAAGCAACTATTGCTTAAAGGAGATCTCCAATACATTTATGACAAAGCACTTTGTAATTGAAATAAACATTTTTTTTTTTAAGTTGTAGGGGGTAATCTCCGGAACTGATGATCTAATTCTAAAAGAAAAATCTCAGTTAGAAAGCTACTTTATTCTTGAGTGCTATAGTTTATAAATTATATTTATATCTTGAAGAAAGTGATTACGAGAAAATATTTAAGATTTTAAATTCCGAAACTTTTCGTGACAAATACTTAATTTAAAATATTCAAATCACCGAAAATAACGAAACAGTGAAATAAAACTAAACGCATGAATGAACACGAAATGGAATGAATGAACGAAATGTCAAATTGATTGTAGGCCGTAGGGATCTAGCTATGGTCACGCCATCTAAAAATAAAAAAAAAAAATAAAAATAAAATAAATTTATTTCAGTTAACTTTACAAACTTCTACAATATATAATCTTGCATAGAGGCCTCCTTTTAAGTATAATAAATACCTGTACTAGGAGACCCCGCTCTTCTAAAACTAGAAACAATAATAATGTAGGAGTGTACATACAAACTAAATTTAACTTAAATCTAGGAGGGTATGTGTGTGTGGGTGTGTGTGTGTGTGTGGGGGGGTGTGTGTGAGTGTGTAAGGGTGCGGGGGTGCGTGCGCGCGTGTGTGTTTGTGTATGTCGCTTTCGTTAAGTTATCACATGATACTTTGTAAGAGAGTTTCAATGTCGTCATAACTCTTACATTTTAGCCAGTCTTTTAAACATTTCTTACATTCTCGATAACTCATAGGATAAATATTTAAAAATTTAAAATTATTTTTGCCCAACTTTCCCCACTGTCAAAATGCTGGCATTGGAATGGTGACTGTGTTACGCAAGTACCCCGCACGTATACATTTATCCATATTTCCAGAATATAGCTACATCGACACGCTCCTCCAGTGAATACAAGTGTAATATTACCTACAAATAAAATTTCGGCCTGAAAAAAGAACCCACGTATCCATTAGACCATAACATCTACGAATGATATACGGCAAGCGTTTCCTCCGGTAATCTAAAATTTTTCATCGTCCCAATAAACAATGGAATGCTATAAATCTAAGGCAGAGCTGTGTCAAACTTACACACAAGTTTGATTAATCTTTAACCCTCGCTGCGTGTGGTGCGCTTAATAAAGACGTTTACACATGATGGTAAAATTAATAGGACATTTTGGCAGATAAGTTTTGGAACCAACTGCTGCTGCTGCTGCTGTGGTTAGCAAGTAAAAGGTTAAGTTTATTCTTTGGGACGTCTTAAAATGGTCTCGAAAACCAGACGAGAAGTCAAAATCTAGTTCTGACTTCTTTTGCTAGTTAAGTAAATTGTCCGATTGTCTGAGATGGGACTGTATCTAGTCAGATTTGTGAACTGTGACCTCTGCGTTGCCACAGATAACGCCGTGGAAGTGGCGCAGTTAGTGGCCAAAAACATTTGCTATACTGTCATGCCACCGACAAGATGAAGATCAAGTCAGCAAGGAAGTAGGTATTTTAAAATGCCCAGCCATGAAGAATGTTTCCATTTTTCGGGTTCCGTACCTCAAAAGGAAAAAACGAAACACTTATAGGATCACTTCGTTGTCCGTCTGTCTGTCAGTCTGTCAAGACCCTTTTTCTCAGGAACGCATACAGTTATCAAATTGAAATTAATATCAAATACGTAAGTCTATGATCCCTCAGAGTTTTATAAAAATCAAGCTTCTAAGTCAACGCAATAAAACTATACGGTCATTTATGTGACATATTTTGATACTCGCAAGTAAATCAAAACCTATAGAGTACTTCCCGTTGACCTAGAATCATGGAATTTGGCAAGAAGCAAGATCTCACAGCACAAGTAAAGGAAAAAATCGTTAATTTGTAATTTAATCACATACAAATTTTGGGATTTCCAGTTTTTCAACTAGGTACAATGTTAAGTTTGTTTTTGGGATAAATTATTTTCAACTACAGAACCCATCATTGTGCGTGATTTGATACGCACTTGGCCGGTTTTTCTAATTAATATTCCACCTCATCTCCCCTCAATATGTTTTCTAATAAAACATGAGTTTGCGATGCGTGGGTTACACAATCCATAGTCTAGTTGATGTTCAACAAAAACAAAATTATTGTTATAAATATTGTGATGTGTATTTGTTTTATTCAACAACACAATAAATATGTTGTTATTTATTGACTGCAACACAAGTTTATACTCACTTTGATCGATGACATCGTGCAAACAATTTATTTTAAACATAAATAACTGAAGTGCATCTGCTCAAAAATTTGTAAACAACATAAAATTATTAATCCTTCACATGTCATGTTCGAATGTAAACAGCGTGAATGACTCATTCAATGTGCATGTTTATATTTTATTTGTCGGAGATAAATCGTTCGAAATGAAAGTTTTGCTGCCTCGCAGTAAAAGATGTTAAACCTTTTACATCTGTTGAACGTAAAATCAGGCTCTTTATGAAATGCCAGCAAAATATTCCCAAGCTGATATCACGATAAAAGAAATGTTTTTCCATTGGAAATAAGGTCTGATTACTTTGCAAAGGAGTGTGTGAAGTTTATGTTACAGAAAATTAATTAATTAAAGTAACAACATTAGCTAAGTATGCATCTTCCTGCCCTTATCCCATTTAACTTGAAGTCGGCGCAACACGTTTTCTTCTTCCATTCTCCCCTGTCAACCGTCACGCTATCATTCACTCCCTTCTCTTTCATATCATTCCTCCTCTCACAATCCAACCATCTTTTCTTTGGCCTTCCTCTCTCTTCATTTGTTCCTACATGCAAATATATGCATACCAAGCCAAACGATTTCCTTTCAACTTTTCTATCACTGGCGCTATTTTCAAACTTCCCCTTGCATACTCATTTCTTACTTTAACCATTTTCGTCACTCCACACATCCATCTCAATATTCTCATTTCCACATCATGAAATCTTTTTTCATCCGTATTCTTCACGGCCCAGCTTTCCAATCCATACAGTAACTAAGTTAGCTAAGTGTTCGCTTGATAATAAACAAAGTTTGGGTCATGTCCTTTGTATAAACATCACTAGCTGCGCCTCGCGATTTTACCCGCGTAGCCGGGATAAAAGTAGCCTATGTGTTAATCCAGAGTATAAGCTATCTACATACCAAATTTCATCCAAATAGGTAGCCGTTTGAGCGTGAAGAAGTAACAAACATGCAAACACACACACACTCACACACTCACAAACTTTCGTCTTTATAATATTAGTGTGATTACAATTTTTTTGATCTTTGTTTAGATTACGAACTTGAGATAATAATAATGCAGATTCTGTTTTTACATACATCTCACAAAAATCTGTATTATACTAACACTGCCTAGTCAGCAAATTTTTGTCCACTTAATTCAGTCCTATGCTAATTTCATGTCCTTCAACCTTTTTTAATTAAAATTATTTAATCAACTCAATTGTCCTCTGGTGTATAAACAGCTTAATTTTATTTGTCTGAGAACTTGTGTCAGTTAACCCGTGTGTGGCAAGTTTTCATGACGCATTACAATAAAGGTTATAAGCCTGGGTCACACGGGTTTTAATAGAAACTTAAGACTTACGTACTTGTCTTTATAAACTTCAGTAGTGTGGACGTCTTTGAAGTGCCTTTTAAGAGTTAATAGTCCGCTCATAATGTTCAAAATTGTTTAACAAATTGATTCTGTAAAATAAATAGCGGTAAGCAAAGCAATTGCCATGTTTTAGGTAAATTGTGAAGTCAAAAACTAAAAACTAATCAATTGTTTTGAGTACTTAAAATATTTTTTTGACATGAATTGAATTGATGAATGGGCAGAAGGCAGATTGATATAAAATAAAATACATCTCAATTTGATTAACCTCAATTCGAATTGTATTTACCTAAATTGCTTAAAAAACAATCAATCTTTCTATTGATTGATGAACATATTAATTAAGCCTCCATACCTGAATTGAAATTTATAAATTTTCCAATGGTAATACAATAAATCATTTTGAAACCCAAACTTAGCAGCAAAACTTGAAATTAGACTCGAACAAAATTCTGAAAATGCTCATTTGGAACAAAAGTTTCCGTTTTAATATAATTTCGCCCACACATAGCTTTGGAAGTCGGTTCTAAAAACAGACTAATGAATAAATGGAGTGATAATGTTCTTAGAACAGTATGCACATTATGCACTTGGGACATGTCATGCGGCAATCACCATTGACTTAATAAGTCAATGTTGACTGCCGCATGACATGTCCCAAGAAAAAAGAATAAAAATAAGAAAAAAGAAAGAAAGAAGAAGAATAATAATAAGAAGAAGAAATAATAAGAAGAAGAAGATAGAAAGAAAGAAGAAGAGAGATCTGATCTGATCTTATTATTGCCATTTCTTCTTCTTGCAGGCCTAACAGATTCATAGAGTGGGAATTATCTGAGGAGCAACCTATACCAACCACTGTCGGTGACAACAACGATTGTATAAAAACGTAAGTATATATAATATAAGATTTATTACAATATTTGAAGTGCGGTGTTTGACCGATACGGTGAACACCTGGAAAGTGGTTTGTACGGATACAGATCGGCCCGTAAACCCATCTTCTCAGACACAGTGGGATGAGCCGCTCTGCAGGTTGGTACGGAATAATCTTATCAATACGTCTACCAATAGTGCTAAGCGTGCCCGGCTACTGGCTGTGGGTGAGTGGGAGTCAGGTCTCTGGCTTCAAGCACTACCATCAGCACCACCTTCCGGCTCGCTACTTGTCTGCGTCTGTGCGCTTCTTACGGGGCCCCGCATTACTTCCAGTGTGATGAAGCTGTCAACTGCCTCGGACACCATGGCCTATCTTGCAGTAAGAGCGCAGGCCGGATAGCACGGCACGCTAGCATTAATGACATCCTCCGTAGTGCTCTTGTCACCGCCGGGGTGCCAGCTGTTTTAGAACCCAATGGCTTGGCACGCGACGATGGAAAGAGACCTGATGGAATGACCATAATGCCTTGGAAGTTAGGTCTTTTGGTTATGCGACATGTGTCAGTACTCCTGCGTCATTCCACCTTCCTAGCACAGTGGGCTGTGCTGGGGCTGCTGCTGCAGGTGCGGAAAACCTCAAACGGTGAAAATATTCAAATATTTTTAGGAGTTATATTTTCGAGCCGTTTGGGGCTGAAGCACTAGGGTCTTGGGGTCCGAGTGCCCACTTGATTTTTCAAGACATCGCTAAGCGGTTGGTCGACTCCTCATGTGACCAGACGGCTGGCCTATTTTTTGGCCAAAGAATCAGCATTGCCATACATCGTGGCAATGCTGCCATCCTTTTGGCCACTTTTCCTGTTGACAGCGATGCGGACAAATTTTTTGATGCCCTATGATCCTTTCCCCTCCTTTTTTATATACCATGTACATAATTATTATTATTTTAAATCTGTTAGTTTATATATTACTAGCACTTTCTGCGCGGCTTCACCCGCGTGGATGTCGAAAAAGATCCCACGGGAACGTGCTACCGGGAAATCCTTCCTTATTCGTTGTCTACATTATAAAGGGAACCTCTGTGCAAAATTTCATCATCCTAGGTTGCTGGGGGTTGTTGGGGTTTGGGCTGGGTGTTGATGATTCAGTCAGTTGGTCAGGACTTACTCGTATAGTTTTATTTATTTTTTATAAATACTCCAGAAACCATTTCAAGTCCTGAAAGACTAAAAACTTAATTTAAATGTCAATATCGAGTCGCAGACAGAGATGACTATGAATCCTCCATTTAATCATCACTCCAGGTTAAGCAATACTTAAGGTTTCTGCCGCATCGTGATCCTGGTCCGTGTTTCTGCTACAATTGTGCTTATTATCACACTGACACATTTTCTTTAGTTATATTGTTGAGCTGGGCCGGGAAAAAAATATCTAAGTACTGACTTTGTTAAAAAAAATGTTGAGCTGGAATATCCTTATCCAAACTAAGAACTTTGTCCTAGAAGTAAAAGTACTGAGTAATTTTGTTTATTTTGTGTTTATAGTCGTTTGATCGCATTTTCCTTAAGAAAATTGTAAATAGTATGGCTCTTACTAGTATTGTACTTATACTAGAATACCTAATTTTTCCCTAAAATAAAGTTTTCAGTTTAGATAAAACCGCCCCTAATTGTGTATTACATTGTGTTACGCAATTACCTCGCTGATTCTTGTGACTGTAAGTTGTTGAAACTTGATATTTTGTGTAGGTAGGTTTGAGGCCTATAACTTTATTTATCCAGAACAGAAAAGACTGGGTTTAAGAGGATATATTGAAGCGTGGTTTACCTCGGTGTTAAGTGAAATGGCGTTATGGCTGTCGCAACTAAACACGGAACTAAACGCGCTTCGTTTAAATGTAAATTTATGACAAAATGCAATACTTATATAAATTTTTACATTAGTTAATTTTTTAAATTCTTAACATAAATACCTTCGATTCCAAGAAAATTTTACTACACAATAAGGAACTGTTGACGTATAATCCTATAAAACAGAAAATAGACGGTGCTACTTTGGAATTTATGTCTGTCGAAAAAATTTCAAGTAATCATGTGTCGGTTTTAGTAGGTACAACAGTAGTGCTATTCTGTAAATATCTCACCGTGAAAACATGAGTGAAGTGATCTTAAAGTGAGCTGTCAATAGTGTCAACCCCTAGCATCAGGTGGCATGACGGCTCACTTCACGCTCACTTCACCTGAGTTATCACGGTGAGATGTTTACAGAATAGCACTACTGTACACAATATAGTCAAATAACACATATGGAAAATCCAAGTGAATTAACCATATAAATAAAGGAAACAGGTTTCAAAGGAATTTTAAAAAACACAAAATTATCGTTGTATCCCATTTTTTTTTGGATGGGAAATCATCAATGATGTCCCCCCTCTGGGTCTCCACCCAGAGCGGGAGACGTCATTGATGCGTGTCAGACTTTTACTGATTAAAACCCACCCGTATTCCTTCAGTTGCCTGTGCCAGGGCCACGGTATCTCTTTCGAACAACCCGCGACCCTGGCAGGATCGTTGTATCCCCTTAAATAATGATAAAGTGGCTGCACCTACATTTGTAATATTTTTCAACAATCACAGAAAACAATAACCATAATCATCAGCATTCCCCAAACGTCACCACATCGACCAGCCCTGAGCTTCTCGCATCCAGCGGATGCGAAATATTACTGCATAGAATCTCGTATTTTAGTCCATCTATCCCATAACTCAACACATACCATTACTCGGCCAAAAACAACACATTAATAATTTCACCCACGAACAAAAACACGCAGACTTTGAAAATGGCACTCCAATGGAAAATAAGGGTAAGAAAACTACTTAGGAAAAGTAAGACAAGTAGAAATATGAATGGTTCATAGCACTTACGTGAAATACTTGGAATAGGAAGAGCCAACAAAACTTTTTGCTATGTTACTTGAGTATTACGTGAGAACATATCTATAATACTTCTGTATCGGAGTTCGATGTAAGGGATGCTAGATACTGGCATATCTTTGATTTGGTAATACGAGTAGCAAAAAGATATTTCTTTATAAATGATTAAGTGATAAGCTTCTTGCGTGAACCCTGTCTAAAAGCGCATTCGACATTTAGGTCCGTATTACAGAAGGAAACTCAAGCACTGATCTTTGTTTAAATCTAGTTTAAAACTAGTTTCAACCAATCAAATGGCTTGAATCTAGTTTTAGGTAATGCTTGAGTTCTGTTCGTTCGTTTGTTCGTTCTGTAATACGGACCTTAGACCTTAGTTTTATGGTAAAGGGATTTTAACTCTATCATTCTGCCTTGATTTCTTTAAGTAACAGTGAACAGGAAATTATCAATCTACTTAATACAATACTTTGGTGGTCTCTACTACTAGTTGCGGTTGTTCCAGATTGTTCACTGAAACCAGTCTACTCAGGCTTCCTCTTTTACGGGAGATATCCATTTAGTGCAAACACGAAGTCGAATATTTAGAGCATTAAGTCTGTCTAGTGTTATTTTTGGTTCAATTTATGAAAAAGCTGATGATATTAGCCTTGTCTGAAAACATAATTTTTTTGGCTCATCGGATCCTGGCAAAAAGCCACAAAACAAAGCATTATTAACCACAAAAGGCCTACTAGACTAAAAGCTATGACTAAACGAAAAACATTTCTTTGGCTCGTTCACAAATCTCTCATTCAAGGATGTCTAATATCAGATCTAAGTTATTATTATATTGAGCCAAGTTCAGATACAATGGTGTTGATAATTTATATGTCTGCGCCTAAGGTTGGCGCCACGGAGTCTGATATAGGGGAGGGGACTCGTTCGCCGAATCTTATGGCGTTAGCAACCTCTGTGACTAGGGCAGGGTTTTTGGTTGAAAATTAAATCGAGAGACAAGATCACATTTTGTCATGTGAACTTTCAGAACATATTATACCTATTATCAGATGAAGAAGTAATAAAGCGCAAAAACGTAATGTTGGTGTTCCTACTATAGACTAATAAGTCACCGCTGCCTAACCCTTCGGGGAAAACAAGCGTGATGTTATGTGTTTTGTAAGATAGTATCAGTTAAAAACAATGTCTAGGGACCTGAATATTTACTCATACAGCAAGGAAAACCATAACAGTAACTAAAAACGTAATATCACTAAACCAGACTGATAAAAAGATGACTTTGGTAAGTTCAAAGAAAGTAATATTGCCCGTCATATTTTTTGTAAATTCTACGAAACTCGGGTACTTACATCAATCACTTGTTGCGTTAGGCTTCGCTTTGATAATATTATCGAGTCTTTTTTTATATAAAAATTTGATGATACTTATCCCTTTACATTTCACAGTAATAATTTGACCTTTTTGGGGTTTTTAAATAGGTTACTTAACTTTATTTGGTTTTTGTCACAGATCAGTAAATCTAGGTATATTGGTCCATAAATTAGGATTATTTTTTCAGCTATATGTATAACTGTATACATTTAGCTGAATAAAATGCTAATTTATCTTTCGTAATACCTATTAGAATATTACTACAATGTTTAAGAACTGCAATATCGCATATTGACTCCGTCAGTCAAGTATTTTGAAGCAAAAGCAGACTCCCTAACTAATTGACTAACTAGTTGACTTTACAAAATAACTAGTAAAACTTAGGTCCACAGTTCCAGCAGTTCTCCCAATCCCTCTGACCTTGCAGGCATGGTCCTCATTGGATCTTTGCCCGAATGCTCGAATGCCCAAAATCTCCGTATATCGAATGTCTGGGCCATAAATCATACTTTATAGAGATGTGCCGTGACCTTAAGATATTGTTTTTGTCTGTGTTCGCAGACCTTATTAATATGTTAATGGCTACCCGTCTGCCGAACTGGGGAATAACTCAGCGAAATTGGTTCGAAGTTTGGCATGTTATTCAAGGCTCTGATTTGAATGGTATGGTGGTATATAAACGGTAATACTTGGTGTGAATTGTGCACAGTAGTTTATTTTTGGGCCAAGTTCAGTAGGAAAATTTGGCACTGGAGAAGTAAATACCTACCTAAGCTGTTCCAGAAATGTAGTCTAATGTAGTCTTGTAGGTTATATAAAATGTGCGTTCAAGGGTGACATTGGATATATTCACGGCCGCGTTTTTGTAAGAAAGATGGAACGGTATGAAAATCGCTCCGTCTTTTTTCTGACGCACACCTTTTCTTTCTTTAGTCTTGTTTTTTAGTTTGTCCTCTAAAATACACCTGTTCAATAAAGCTAAAATGCTTTGCCATACATCAGTGGTTTCAGAAATTATTTTTTTTTAATGAATTATCTCAGGACATGATAATCACGAATATTTATGATCGAGGGATACTTTAATATTCATTCAACAAAATTTTAGCTCAGCTATTACATATACATAATTAGTTATTATGTCATAAAGAGTTTCAACTCGGAAAAGCAATGTATCGAATAATTTTAAATAAATAGAGATGATCTGTAAAAGTTTTTTTAATGTGTAGAAATTTCTCTTTGCTGTAAGATGTCTATGTTATATCATTGACAAAGATATCCAGGATTGCAAGACATGTTCCCCATGGGAAATCGTCACCACACTCCAAGTTGCATGCACAAACGATGTTCTTAGTCACTTTATGTTTGTACTAGCTTTTGCCCGCCGCTCTGCCCGCGTGGACGTCGGAAAATATCCCACGGGAACGTACTGCTGGGAAATCCTTCCCACCTACCCTTCCTTTTATCCTTCCTAACTTGTCTACATTATAAAAGGAACCTCTGTGCAAAATTTCAGCTTTCTAGGTCCAAGGGTCAGTCTGGAGTCAGTCAGTCAGTCAGGACTTCTCTTTATAATTATATAGATAGATAAATAAATAATTTGTAGATGTTTACCTATGATATAATTCCTCAATTATTATTGTACATTATTGTATCACGTGTTCCATTACTGGTATTCTTTTATCGGTATTCGAATGGTTAATAGGTACCTATTGTGGGAATCTTCCAGATCTCTCCCCGGTCACAGTGAGGGATGAAAGAGTGCAGTGTTTTTCTTGCGTATTTGGCTAGTCACTGTTGAGATTTTAAATCGTTAGAATTTATGTTACGTTTACTTCGCTCTTTCTTCTTGCAAAGGCTTATGATCACAAGTGTCGATATTATCCCGGGTGTCACCATTGTGTGGATCACCCGGAGGACACGGTGGAGCAAACAGTGGAGGTCTGCTCGGCTTGGGCGGAGCACCGCCGTGTTCTCACGGAGGCGATCGGCGGCGGCGATCTCTCGCGTCCAAACCTGGTCCAGGCCATGGTGCGGAGCACGAGTGTATGGGAAGCCGTCACCTCCTTCTGCGAAGCAGTAATGCTCGCGAAAGAGGAAGCGGAACGCGTGAGGGAGAGGCAACAGCCGCGCCCTCGCGCCCCTAGCCGCCGTAGGAGACGCCCTGGGCGGCGGGAATCGATTGCCGATTCCCGGCCACCGTAGGCGCGGGCTTGCGGACGACGAGTAATGGGCAGCTCGCCGTCCGGTAAGGAACAGGCCCTGGTCGACGGCGCGTTGTGCTCCACGCGCGCCTCAAAGAGATGTCAGCAGTGACGGGGTCAATTGGGCCGATGCCGCCGGTGTCGCGGGTAGTTCGAAAGAGATACCGTGGCCCTGGCACGGGCAGTTGAAGGAGCATGGGTGGGTTTTAGTCAGTAAAAGTCTGACACGCCCTCCCGCTCTGCCCAGAGCGGGAGAAGTCATTTGATGATTTCCCATCCACAAAAAAAAAAAGTGTCGATATTATAATGTATTTCTTTTTTTTTTTGTATCTGTCATAAAACAATAAATTGTCTTTTTATTACGGAAAGACACTGGCTCCTGCAACACAATTATAACTAGCGCAGGAGTCAGAGAATTCTATCATTTTCTGGTGATCTGCTATGCAGGTATTCCTAGTGCAGACACCAGTCTCTCACAAACTTTGTCATATAATTTTTAAGCATGTTTTAATTTATTTATCATTTCATTTGTTTGTGAAGAGAAAATTAATTATTTTGAATTTGAATCATTTGTTTTACAACTTGTTTTATGTCAAGAAATATTTTTTATATATATTTTTTTGTATTTTGTATTTGTATTATAGGTACGTATTATTACCACAAAATGTGCTATTCCCAGAATATCTGATACACCACGTGTTTGTGGTAGGCCCACTTATTGTCTGATTGCGACTGATGGTGTATTACCACTACATAGTAGGGATCAAAGGAAATGCAAAGAGGCCTTTGCCCTATGAGGCTATAAAATGCCGGTGTAATGCAGTAGAAAAACCGGCCACAGCTGTGGCAACATTACCTGGCAGTGAAAACAGACATAGATACTAGGTATCTCTGTGTGTTTTTAAGCAAAAACGTGACTACATTTGCACGGTAATGTTAGCAGGCGCGACATACATCAACCAAATGGATTCACGAATGTGATATAGTTGCGTGTGTATAGTCGTTACTGTGTTCCTCTATGCTTTTAGCAGACTGAATGGAGTTTACGATATACGTTTATGTGATCATTTTGTTTCCTTTGTTAGTGTAAAAGCATCTTGATTGTCATATGGTTGAACTTTGATTGAAGATCTCAGTATTGAAAATGGCGGTCTAATTTTTCTGGTGTGAAAAGATGTTCAACTTTAGGGAAATTAATCGGTTAGCTAACTGACTACCAGCTTGTATTGTCGGTATAATAAGCAAATCACAACTGGGGTTAATTAAATTCCCTGACTGTTTTTTTTTTTTTCATCACCATAATGCAGGTTGCATATGATTTGAATATCGATATTTTTAAAGGATTTTTTTTTTTCATATTTTATGTTTTTATTGTTCTAAAATGAAGTTTACATCGAATTTTTAGTATTTATTGATACTTAGATATTTTTTTCTGACTTAGCTATATAAAAAAAAAAAAAAACTAGGTATGCCATACGCTTCTACTCCGTTCACCTAATATACCCTATTTTTTTCGAGACGGTAAAAAAAGTCATCCGGTGTTATACGTGCATGCAAACTGCAGTCAGGGAATTTAATTGACCCCAGTTGTGATTTGCTTATTATACCGACAATACAAGCTGGTAGTCAGTTAGCTAACCGATTAATTTCCCTAAAGTTGAACATCTTTTCACACCAGAAAAATTTGTGCGGTTATATTTTCAAGTGTTATATTTGTGTCAATAAACTATGAGTTATCGTAAATGTGTTTATCTGGATCGATACGCAATTATTTTCTTTACATTTTGCCGCTGATAAAATTGTATTAATTTACAAGTGTTTACAACACCGTATTACATGTATAAGTAGGTTTGCTCATATTTTCCATTGACATTCAATTATTGTAGTATTCGCACATTATAACAATCGAGATCGTCCTTTCAGCAAAATGAATGCTCAATTTTGCGAATACCATGAAAAAGTAAAATTAAAGTAAAGAAAAATTCTTAATTAATTCTTCATACTGTATTTGCTGATGCAATATCCGTTTAGAGCTAAACCTTAACAAATACGATCTAAGTAATGACCGGTAATTATATCGCGTCGCATCGCCGTACGGTACCCTTTGTGTTCCAACTAATTGCGCAGAATAAAATGAAATACCTCCTGTTTTTGTATACGAGGTTTTAATTAATGTTTTACCTTTTCAATTAAATATTTTGAGAGCCTACTATTGTAGTTCAATTGCATCTAGAGGCAAAATGGCTTTCTGTTTCGTATCCCTGTTATTTTGACAAGTTTTTGATAAATAGTAGATCGATTAATAAAAGATGTGTTTAATTCTGTTTGTTCTGTCTTTTAACAAATTGTTCACTGCAATCCAATACCGAATTCACCCGGCTATAAGTGCAGGAAGTGACGCTCCTGTCACTGTCAAGCTGTCAAGTGACAGCTCCCCGGTTATCCGGCTCTCCGGTTATAACTAGGGATTTGACATCTCTATTATACGGCCGAGTCCAAATCACACAAATTGTGGTTACCTGGTCTGCCATGAAAAGAAAAGGTCTCACGAGCATGTAAGTTCTTAAAAGGCTTTTACGAGATTTTCCATCACACGATATTGAACTATCCAACTGCTATGACAACGAGAATGCAATACTTAGTCTAAGTAGGATGATAAAGGCAAACGTACGCAACATTTAGGAGAACAAATCTTTATAACATTGGGATCCTTGTTTACGTCGGCTTTTAATCGTCCTGTCAACATAACAATCCTTCAGACCCCTACATCGGGACTTTCATATATTATGCCATTCAGTATAGAAACAATTCGACAGTAGGAATAGTGAGAGATGATGTATCACACTTATATTTTAAAGGTGAAAGTTTGTGAGTATGTACGTGTGTATGTTTGTTACTTCTCCACGCTCAGACGGCTGGGCCGATTTAAATGAAATTTGGTATGTAGATAGCTTATACCTTGGGTTAACACATAGGCTACTTTTTATCCCGGTCTACGCGGGTGAAACCGCGGAGCGCAGCTAGATTCTCTATAACGGAAATTTATAGTTAAACTGTATGATATACTGTCCTCATTCCCAATTCTGCTACCCATTGTATATAAGATTGTTTTTATGTTTATAGTGCAAAGCCAAAGCAATCGATAATATCAGCGTTGATTATTTTTTGTGGTAACACAAACGAATTCCGACACTACTATTCTCTTCGGAAAAACCGAACTTTGTGAATGGTCCAATAGGGAAGTGATGGAATTAGTGTATCAATCTATTTAGGTGAGAATATAAATAAATTTTATTGGTTCTTGTTAAATTTTATTGGGATTAATTTGAATACAAAAACCACATGTACCTACAGTTTACTGCCGCTTTCATATTTCTACCTAAATCCTAACGTTTTACATTTTCAGGCGTTTAACACTGCAGGTAATTGTGATCTATGAAGTAATTTCGTAACGTAATTTTAAAGTAATGTAAGTACGTAGTTTAAGATTCATTTCAATACAAGAACCCATAATATGTAACCCACAGTTTACTGCCGCCTTCATATTTCTTCCTAAATCCTAACGCTTTCCACTTTCAGGCGTTTTTCTTTCGAGTCTACGACAAACATGGAGATATTTTATGTCCTTCGCTTTTGTTTTGTTTGTGAAACGACTTCAAATATATGTTTTGTTTGAACTTACAACAGCTAACAAGGGATTTATTATAGTCTGCGATTTTTTTTTAGATTATTTTATCATGGAATGGATTATTATTATTATTAACCGACTTCAAAAAGGAGGAGGTTCTCAATTCGTCGGAACCTTTTTTTTTATTTTTTTTTTATGTATGTTCCCCGATTACTCGAAGATGGCTGGACCGGTTTGTATTTTTTTGGTTTTATTCGAGAGGGTATACATCACAGTTGGTCCCATATAAAATTGATTAATTTTGCTTTGGTAGTTTTTGAGTTAGCTTCAATAATACGTATTTTTTCCCCATTTTTATATGGATGATGTTCTAGTTTGTTTTGCAGGTAGTGGTATTAGAATTTGTGTGGGGTAGGTACCACAATTAAAAAGTGAAAAATAAAAACTTTTTTACAAAAAAATACAACCGACTTCCAAAAACAACACTACAAAGTGAAAAATAACTTTATTGTCGGAAGTCGGTGGCAAAAAACGAAAATACATTTAACCAGACACCGACTTCCGAAATTAAAGTTAGTTTTCACTTTGTAGTGTTGTTTTTGGAAGTCGGTTGTATTTTTTTGTAAAAAAGTTTTTATTACCTACTACCTACTTAGTTACGATTGTAATCATTGTATGTTGTGCCAAACATAAATTCAAGGCGTGTGGTTGTTTTTTAAAACTGCATCCCACATTTATTACTACGTGTAATCTATGAGAGAGAGAGAGATAATGAAATGTTGTACATATTAATTCTATTTTTCTGTCTCTCTCACTCTCATAGATTTTAATAACAATGTAATAATAAAACACGAGAATAAAAACCGTGACCCTGCACAAATTTGCACAACTGCACCATTTAGTTAATCCGCTAGTTATCCTCCGGTAAACAAAGGTCCAAAGAACTCATTCAAAAAAACCCGTTTCTAAGAAGAATGAAATTGTTCCCCGTACAGTAAATGAAACTACCTTACGTAAGAAAATCATGTTCTGGGGAGCTCTAAAAGATGGCAATGCAAGACAAAATGCTCGCTTTAAAGGTGCGCTTAGATGGGCAAATTTTTAGCAATTATTTCCTGGCAATGCAAGGCTCAGGCTGGTTGGAGAGACGTTTGCAGGGTGGCTGGTAGCTAGATAAAAGTTGCCGAGAATTGAGCTGAATGGCGTGCAATTGGAGAGTCCTATGTCCAACAGTTGACTGCTTTACAAAGAGTGTAGCAATCTAGTTATATTTTAACCCCTCAAAATAGCTTTCAGCAATATTAGGTGTAGATTCCTTTATCTAATTGTTCTTTAATAGGTTAATGAATTCATTGTGTAGTTTATTAAAATGCTCCATTTAGCTCAATATGAGGTGCCGGTATCTCAAGCAGCAAGTTTGGTGTTATAGTAAATTCCTATATTTATTTATTTCCTCTACTAGGAAATTATCCCACGGGAACACACTACCGGGATAAAAAGGTCTATCCGTGTACCAACTTTCAGCCAAATCCATTTAGGCGTTTTAGCGTGAAAGCGTTACAAACAAAATCACTTCCGCAGTATAATATTAGTTAAGATTTGGCCAATTTTTCCCAGAACTAAGCAATTTAAATTTTCCGTGTAAGCCTACCTTTAGATTTCTGTGTTCCTGAAACAAAAGAAGGCGTTATTGTCGTCTAGTAGCTTTCCGGGAAAAAAGGTAAAAGTTTTAGTTCCCGAGGAATATTAAGAAGTTACGCTTTTGGAAGAATAATGTTTTAATATGAAACTTGATGTAGGTATAATTTTTTTTTTTTTTTGTTACTGAATCCCTTCTATGTTGCTTATGAACCCGAGTTATTTCACTTTTCGTTAATTGTATAAGCTTATAAATAACACTATAAATTAATATGTAATTTTAAAACTTTTTGATTTAAGTTCTCCTTAAACATTAAGCCCCATTTACACGGTGCAAATTTTTTGCATGTGGCATATCATACAATTGAAGGAACAATTGACTGGCACCATCTAAAAAACACGTACAATTGTTGCACGACACGGGCAAGTTAGTTCCATTCAAAACTGGTATAGGTGTAAACAGCACGTACAATAAAATCGCATTCAATTCTGGCATCAAAAGTTTCTATCATTCAAACGAGCGAGCGAAACAAGTTAAAAAAAAACTTTAGAAGACTGTGTTTAGACTAGGAAAAACTTGCATGCATTGCCTTCGCATAACAGAAGTCGCATGTAATTTTTGAGTGGCAAAACTTGCATTCAATTACTGTATGCCATTTTATGGAAATTGCACTCGTGTAAACATTTGCATGCAATTCTTGAATGGCAATAATTGAACGTGATTTACGGCATGCAATTATATTGCTCTTGAAAGTTCCAGAAACTTGCAACGTGTAAATGGGGCTTTAGTTAATAATCACAAGTACAAAAAGGGTCATAAGTGCACTTATTTTCTTAACCTAAATGATGTAAAAGAGGGTAGTACACATTTTAAATAAAAGTCGCTTTTGGTGTCTATCTGTGTGACCGATTTGTTCTTCTAAACAACGCAACGGATTTTGATGCGGTTTTCACCATCATTTAGAAAAAAAAAATCCGGTAGGTTTATAATTAGGCAATATTTTATTGTAGGTTTATAATTATATTGAAATGAAATTAAATTTATTTATTTGCCAGAATATAGGTACTTACATAAAAGAACAATCAATCTGCGTAGCCTCTTCCCAAATATAAAGCCGACGCCAACCCCAACAAAAGCCGACCCCAACAAAAATACAAAAAAAAAAAAAAAAAATACTGGTATTCAGCTGCACCCAGTTAGACAGGAGTCTAACCGGGTGCAGCTGAATACCAGTATTTTACACATAGAGCGACTGTCTATCTGACCTCCAGAACCCATTAACTGGGTAATACGATACCCCTTGATAAGACTGGTTGTCAGACTTTCGGGCTTCTGACGACCCGTAACGACTGTCAAAGATCCACGAATGACAGCCGGGACCAACGGCTTAACGTGCTTTCCGAGGCACGGAGGAGTCTCGGTATGTAAAGATGGTCACCCATCCACGGACCGACCCCAGCAAGCGTAGCTTAACCTGATGGATCGACCCGTGCAGCTGTTATTACTTAGCCACGAGCTCATCAGCTACATAAAACAACATGGTAAAGTAATTTTAGTCACTATATTCGTGCAAATATTTTTAGTACAGTATGCATAATAATCTCATGACATTACATCAATATTAGTCACATATCATAATTATAGTAAAATTTACAGTCTTGCTTTGTTAATATTAATTAGGCACATTACAAATTTTAAAATATTAAAAAAAACCCCCGACCAAAAAAAAGTAGGTACGCAATTAATAGGTCTTTTACCTATGAAATTGCCGTTTTGTATGAAAAAATTTAAACGAATTTTTTTCATGCATTTTTTATTTGTATTAATCGAAGTAATCACCCATGCAATCAATGCATCTTTGCCAACGCAGTGGCAGTTTATTGATGCCCTTCTTAACTCTTAAAATGTCGATTGCACACCATGTGTACAGATAACAATAGAATTTCAATTGTGTCTGCTAATTAGCGCGCGACGGGTTAAAGAAATCAGCGGGACGGGAGGCAACAAATTCTTCGAAGGCATTTTGTACTGCCTCTCGGGTATTGAATTTTTTTCCCGCCAAGAAGTTATCCAAATTCTGGAAAAAGTAATAGTCTGTAGGCGCAAGGTCTGGTGAGTAGGGCGGATGACGGAGAGCTTCCAACCCCAGTTCTTGCAACTTGGAGACCGTCTGCTGTGCAGTATGAGGTCGCGCGTTGTCGTGCAGGAGCAGCGGAGACGAGCGATTGACCAATGCTGGTTGGAGATGTGCCAGCTTCTCCATCATTGTGTTCAGTTCTTCACAGTACACATCTGAAGTAATGCTCACCCCGTTTGGTAAGAAGCTGTGATGAATCACACCGGCGCTAGACCACCAAACAGTGACCATCACTTTTCTAGGGGTAAGTTTTCGTTTAGGGCATTGTTTAGGTGCTGAACCAGGATCCAACCAACTTGCTGAGCGCTTGCGGTTATCAAAGAGAATCCATTTTTCATCGCAGGTAACAATGCGGTTCAAAATTCCTTCATTTGTGTGTCTGTTGAGCAGTGCAAGGCACGTCTCGACGCGTACTTCGCGCTGGCGATCATTGAGTTCGTGGGGCACCCATTTGTTAAGCTTTTTTACCTTGCCAATTTGACGCAAATGGACCAATATTGTTTTGACGCTAACGTCGAAAGCTGCTGCTAATTCAGCCGTAGATTGTGTATCATCAGCTTCCACAATCGCCTTTAATTCGTCATTGTCGACCAAAGTCTTCGGACGACCGCGAGGTTCATTTTTCAGGTCGAAATTTCCAGAACGGAAGCGAGCAAACCAATAACAAGTGGTGCGTTGGTTTGTAGTGTTAGCTCCGTAAACGTCGTTGATGTTGCGTGCCGCTTGTGCCGCGTTGCTGCCACGACGGTACTCATATTCCATAATTACTCGAATTTTTAACGTATCCATGATGACGAAAAAGATTGAAATGCGATGAAAATGTAACACTAATCAATAAACAAATGACTACTTTAGGAAAAAAAAATCCATGGTTTTAAAATAAAATTAATTTGAAATTAGAATTCTTAGCCAAACAAAAATTATTTTGATTTGAAATGGCCAGTACTGCAGAACGGCAATTTCATAGGTAAAGACCTAATATTATGACAAAAGGTTAAAAATGCTAAACCCTATAAAAAGCAAAGAACCACATCCCAATTCCAGCATCAGGTCCTCGTCAATTAGAAACATGAAAAGAACCAGTCAAGACAAATTCAACGAGCCCAAACTCGATGGGTTTACTAAAAGGTAGACCAGGGTTACGTCTCCTACCTTCGAGCCCTATCATCAGATCAGCTCAGAGATTCCAGATTTCCAGCATCAGGTCCTCGTCAATTAGAAACATAAAGAGAACTAGTTAAGACAATTCCAACGAGCCCAAACTCGATAGGTTTACTAAAAGGCAGTCCAGGGTTACGTCTCCTATCTTCGAGCCCTAACAGCAGACCAGCTCAGTGGTTCCAGAAGACATTAGTGTTTCAAATGTCAGATCCCACATTTGCTTGCAAGCAAACTGAGCGTGTAACATTCCTATCACACCTAACAAACGACCTGATGACCTTGAAGACCTGAACCACCAAACATAGCTAAAAACACTCTCGACTGATATACCTTTCAAACAAAAAAAACCGCATTAAAATCGGATCATCCGTTTGGGAGCTACGATGCCACAGACAGACACATACACATTTACACACACAGACTCGTCAAACTTATTATAACACCCCGTCGTTTTTGCGTCGGGGGTTAAATATATTAAATTATTAAAAATACTAAACTTAACTAAAATAATGAAATCTCGATCTTTTTCCAAGTCATAAAAACCTTGCGAAGCCGGTCGCAAATGCTTTATTTATAGTATTCACGAGCGATGTTTCATTAGTTAACGGTTTTGAGGGTGTAACTATTATAATTGTGGTTTCATGCAACCTCCTTAGACCTCACTAAAATATTGAGCTTCCTAAACTCTTTCTGCATTTTTAAGTTGCGCATCCACCGGGTCGGAATCGGAGCGTACGCACCGTACGGAGCGTCCAATTTACAAAATGCCGATAGGGTGCGTCCACTGCATTCGGATTTAGAATCGGCAATATCAACTAGTCAATCAACGGCAATATCAATATCAACTAACTTTTAAGGATTTCTCCTTTTTTTAGGGTAAAACTAAGCATGGCTTAGGACTATTTTATTTTGAGAGGGGTTTATACACTTCTGGACACATCTATTGGCCCACCTTAGAGTTTAGGTTTCGATGGCCCCTACCGAAATATGATTGCTAGATTGAACAAAAACTGTTGATGCAGTTTTAAACCTGATACATTTTACCATCTTTTTCGATCGTATTGTTTTAAATTTGAATTCAGAATACCATACGACATGGAGCTACGCCTAACAAGTCGGATATGCGCCTTGTTAAAGGCAATTGATTTTTTAATAAAAAACATGTTTTATCAAATAAAGGTTTAATTTAATAACGCGTGTTGCCTCCATGGGCATCTACCACAGCTCTCATACGATTAGGCATAGAGTTTATCAACCGCTCTATGAAATTTTGAGGGATCATCTCCCATTCCTCTTCTATGGCAGTTTTCAACTCCTGCATCGTCTGGGCAACTGGCTGACGAGCCCTAACACGTCTTTTTAGCTCGTCCCACATGTGCTCAATGGGGTTCATGTCTGGGCTTCTGGCTGGCCAGTCCATAACTGTGATGTTCACATCCCGAAGATATTCCCTGACGATGCCGGCCGCATGGGCTCTTGCATTATCATGCATAAAAAGGAAATTTGGGCCCACATAGTCCGCGTATGGTATCACGTGAGGTTCTATGCACTCACGAATGTACCTTTCAGCATTTAATGTTGGCAGCCGTGGTCCTGTAACAACCTCAAGTTGAGTTTTGCCGCTCGCGGATATACCGCCCCAGACAGTCCATGAGCCACCGCCATAAGCAACCCTCTCTTCAAAGCAGCATTGTGCGAAACGCTCTCCCTTACGTCGGTAGACCTTCTTCCTTCCAACATTGCCATGTAACACAATTTTAGACTCATCAGAAAAGAGTACACGGCTCCAATCTTGCTGTGTCCAATTTAAATGACTGCGTGCGAGATGAAGGCACGCTGTTCGGTGGGCTCGCGTTAGTTTGGGGCCATTAGCTGGCTTGTGTGGTACCATATCGCGTTCTTTTAACCTTCTCCGAACAGTTCGAGCGCTCACAAATACTCCGTGGAAGTCGCGAAGTTGGTTTTGTATCTCAATGGAGGTAAGGTGACGATTTCTCAAGCTGGTCGTCACGATGAATCGATCCTGCCTTTCAGTTGTGACCCGAGATCGTGGCCTTCCTTGGCGACGAACAAAGCCGCCAGTCTCTAGGTACCTCCGATAAACATTTCGGACCGCAGATCGACTTAAATTATGTTGAGCACTCACGTTTCTTTGGCTGTGTCCGGCCTGAATAAGTGCCACAGCTTGGGCGGCGACTTCAGGTGAAGTATCCATAGATTATTGATAGAACCTCACCTTAATGTTAAGAATAAGTAATGTTTGTTGCAAAACCAAAGATATCAATCACTTTTTCAAGAATTAAATCAAAGTAAACCAATAAAACCAAGTTTTCTTAGTATTCGATTGTTTGATATCAACAAACAGGCTCCAAATTGTCTTTTGTTTCTTTAAATTCTGTGTTCGAAATTCAAAAAAAGACTATTGAATGAAATTGTGAATGTGCCAGGTTCAAAACTGCATAAAAACTTTTTGCTCGACCTAATATAAAATTTTAGCTAGGACCAAACGAAACTGAAAATACAAGGTGGGCCAAAAGATGTGTCCAGAAGTGTATAAACCTAGACTTGTCTGCATTGCGACAGGTTGCGGAACAACAGCGATTAAGTAATTGTAAGTGTTCTATTATATATTCGTTTGAAAGTAATTTTAATTAAAAATGTTTTTGTTTATTACTTATCACCTTTGTTAAGTTCTGTTATTAATTGTTACGTTTTAAAGATTAGTAATTGTTATAAAATACATACTGGCTTTTGATTTCTTGAATTGAAGTAGTTTAAAAACTTTTAAGTTGGAGCCTACTGCATACATTTGCCAACTTGAAGGCACATTAGATACATGTACAGTCAACAAAAGAGATATCTAGGCAGGGTATACTAACATATTTGTATGTGAATTGCTTCATATTCAATTTCGTGAAAATATACAATTTTGTGTTGGTATGTTACAATGTAGGAGTATTGCAAAAACAAAGTAATATATGTAAAATTGAACATGAAGCAATTCACATACAAATATATTAGTATACCCTGCCTAGATATCTCTTTTGTTGACTGTACATACTCTCAAAACTACTACTAATCTTTAAAACGTAGCACACGCACAGTAATTGATCTACTGATATATTTTTTTACTGTAGTACTCGTAATATTGTCAATCGCATTAATTGCACTTGGTAGACGATCAATTTGCGCATCAATGTGCATCAATCACGTAAAATTTACAGTTGCATTTGATCGTTTCGAGGACCCTTAAACCATGTACTTGGTAACACTGGGCGCATTCACTGCGGATTCCGTCGTCGGCAGAAATACCGGTCTCTGCCACAGATTTGCCGATTCAGTGCACGCAGTACCATAGAAATCAATACAAAGCAAGAAATCCGTACGATCCGGACGCTCCGATTCCGACTGAGTGGACGCGCAACTTTTCACACAAACACCAGTCAATCTTGAAACTGTTTACTATGCATGGAAGAAGACAGATAGATAATCTAATTTTACTCAGTTAAGTAATTATTAAGTTGGAATCTCAGAATTGGGTCACAGTGAAGGATGCCAATAAAATGTGAAACTTTGCGGACATCCCTGAAAGTTACAAAGATAGAATATTATCAACGAATTAAGAATGAGAATATTATGATTAAGGAAATCGTTAATAACAGTTATATCTGAGTTAGTATTGACTTAAAGATACGCAAAATTTTTGAATTATTTATGAAGTTTGGTACTTGTTATAAAATGTACCTACATAAAAGATAGGATAGGCAGAAGTGTTTGATAAAACCCACATTTTATTACTTTTGTTACATAGTTATCATCTGCAAGCCGCACGGGTCTTTCGAGCAGGTCCATGCTTGCCGCAGTTGGTCCATGAATGGGTGACCATCTTTACATACCAAGATCCTTCCGTGCATTGGAGAGCTCGTTAAGCCGTTGGTTCCAGCTGTCATTTGTGGATCTTTGACTGTCGTTACGGGTCGTCAGAAACCCGAAAGTCTGACAACTAAGTAGGTGAAGGAAAACATCGTGAGGAAACCGGCATGTCCTAGAACCAAAAATTCGAAGCCATGTGTCATCTGCCAACCCGCACTAGGCCCGCATAGTGGATTACGGCCCACTCCCTCTCACAGAGAGGCCTTTTTTCGGGATAAAAATAACCTAGTGCTATTCCAAACTATAATCTATCCCTGTGCCAAATTTTATCCAGATCCGTTCAGCCGTTCTGGCGTGATTGATTATGTAATCCATACCAATACTATTAATGCGAAAGTACCTAACTCGTTCTGTCTGTCTGTTACATTTTTACGTGGGATAGTTTCCTACCAAAACGCAGGCAAAGCCGCGAGCAAAAGCTGTTACGTTATAAGACTTATAAGCTGAGTCTCCAAACCCGACTATATCCGTACATGACGTAGTCAGAGCGAAAAGCATACATTCCCCTCTCTCCCATATTTACAATTCATGAGAACGTTGACAATGCTGATAGGTTGTTTCCACGTGAAAAATCAACGGCATCGGTTCTCATGTTTCCAAAAGAATGTTTAGATGTATTTGCATGGAATTAATTTGCATGTTTATTCGTTTGGAAAGTGAGAAAAATGAGTTTTTCGTGAATGGGGTATGGTATCGTAAATTTTTGTTTGGTATGTTTGTGTTTTGTGGACAGCGAGCAAACTTGGAACAAATATAAGTATCAACGTTTTATTAACCTTTCGTTTATACGATGTAATTACAGAAACCATTAAAGCCCATTGTGTCACGCGTAGAGCTATGTTCCGAATACGCAGAGTTAAGGCACTAGAAGGCCTAGAATCATTTTATCAGCGATAAGTATTGAGTACCTGGTCGAGCGAGCTCTGCTCGGGTGAAAATAGGGAAAACGAATTTCCCCAGAAATGAGACCTTAACTAGATACATTTTTCGCCCGCGTAAACCCTTATATTGCAACATTCATCGAAATCGTTAGAGCCGTTTTTGAGAATCAATCAATCAATTTGCCTAGCCTTTTCCCAACTATGTTGGGGTCGGCTTCCAGTCTAACCGGATGCAGCTGAATACCAGTATTTTACATGGAGCGACTGCCTATCTGACCTCCAGAACCCAATTACTGGGTAATATGATTTGACTGGTTGTCAGATTTTCCGGCTTCTGACGACCCGTAACGACTGTCAAATATCCACGAATGGCAGCCGGAACCAACGGCTTAACGTGCTTTACGAGGCACGATGTACATAAAGATGGTCACCCATCCACGGACCAACCCCGGCAAGCGTAGCTTAACCTGATAGATCGACCCGTACGGTTGTTATAACTTAGCCACGAGCTCCTCGAGTTTTTGAGAATGTGATTACAATATATACAAATATTACTCAATCAATCTGCCTAGCCTTTTCCCAATTGTATCGGGGTCGGCTTCCAGTCTAACCAGATGCAGCTGAATACCAGTATTTTACATGGAGCGAATGCCTATCTGACCTCCACAACCCAATTACTGGGTAATATGATAACCCTTGGTAAGACTGGTTGTCAGACTTTCAGGCTTCTGACGACCCGTAACGACTGTCAAAGATCCACGAATGACAGCCGGGACCAACGGCTTAACGTACTTTACGAGGCACGAGGTACGTAAAGATGGTCACCCATCCACGGACCAACCCCGGCAAGCGTAGCTTAACCTGATAGATTGACCCGTACGGCTGTTATTACATAGCCACGAGCTCCTCGAGTTTTTGAGAATGTGATTACAATATATATTATAAAAATATTACTTAATCAATCTGCCTAGCCTTTTCCCAATTGTATCGGGGTCGGCTTCCAGTCTAACCGGATGCAGCTGAATACCAGTATTTTACATGGAGCGACTACCTATCTGGCCTCCACAACCCAATTACTGGGTAATATGATAACCCTTGGTAAGACTGGTTGTCAGACTTTCGGGATTCTGACGACCCGTAACGACTGTCAAAGATCCACGAATGACAGCCGGGACCAACGGCTTAACGTGCTTTTCGAGGCACAAGGTATGTACGGACCAACCCAGGCAAACCTGATGGATCGACCCGTGCGGCTGTTATTACTTAGCCACGAGCTCCTGGAGTTTTTGAGAATATGATTACAAATATACTCGTATATACAAATATTGCTCATTTAATAGTTGAGATAATCAAAAGGAAATGTCTTGGATTGGATTATGAAAGCTGTTGAAAGTCGTTGTATACAGGGTTAGTTTTCAATGAGCAGCCAAATTTTCACAGGGTGTTCTACCCATGATTATGAACAACTTTCACTATGGGACCAACTTTGAAATCACAAAAAAAAAACCTGCTATTTCATACATTTTGATCGAGTAGGTATTGAACTTTTGTATGAAACAGCTGTTTTTTTTTCGTGATTTTAAAGTTGGTCCCATAGTAAAAGTTGTTCATAATCATGGGTAGAACACCCTGTGAAAATTTGGCTGGTCATTGAAAACTAACCCTGAAGATACGAATCGATTGAAAACCAATCGACACTTGTCAAGACTCCTTAGGATTGGAGTAATAAGTGTTAATTTTCTAAATTACTCAATAATTAATAATTATTAATTTCTTCAGAGTGGAACAAGACGATTGACATTCCTTTGAACCACGTAAATAGTATCATGTTCTTTACCCGTGATACAAAAAAAGCCGGCCAAGTGCGTGTCGGACCACGCACAATGAAGGGCTCCGCGGTTGAAAAGAATTCACCAGAAAACCAAACTTAACATTGTAATCCAAAAAAATATGTGATAAAATGACGAATTAACAATTTTTGGACTTTTTCCTTTACTTGTGCTGAAAGACCTCGCTTCTTGCCATATTTCATGATTCTAGGTCAACGGCAAGTACTCTATAGGTTTTAATTTACTTGCGAGTATCAAAATAATGTCGCATAAAATGGCCGTATTTTTTTTTATTGCGTTGACTTAGAACCTTGATTTTTTTAGAATTCTAAGGAACCATAGACACGTATTTGGTATTAATTTCAACTCGATACCTCCAGGCTTTCCTGAGAAAAAGGGTCTTGACAGACAGACGGACAACGAAGTGATCCCATAAGGGTTCCGTTTAATCTTTTTGAGATACGGAACCCTAAAAATAATCATATAAAATTAATACTTTAGCCACGGCTCGTCTCGTGATCTGAAATTAAAAATAGGCGTGTGCTCTCCTCAAAGGGTGCCGCTGCACTGACTGACCTTATTACCGAGAGACCGAGACTTTTAACCGAAAAATTCCGCTTACACACACACATTCGCAATAAAATTGTCTATACATAAAATGTATAATTTGCGTAAGTAGGTATTATTTATTTTTCTTTCTAATTGTAGGATTTTGTGAGACTGGGCAGGGTGCGTCAGAGTGGAATCGTATGACACCTTTCTCTGTCTTTCAAGCGTATTGAGACGCAGAGAATAGAATCATACGTTTTTCACAGGTTCTTGACCGGACTATTATGGACAGATCTACATCATGTTGAAAAATAAGAAAATTAAAAATAATTTCCTGTTGCTAAAGTATTAATTTTTTACATTTGATTGATTTTGTAGTTTAAAGGAATGTCAATCGCCCTGTTCTACTCTGTATAATTCATAAAACTTTTGTTGCCTACTTCACAATTTATTTAAACCATTCCTTAATTATTACATGAATCATAGTAGAAATGTACTTATTTTTACCCGACTACGGCGAAGCAAAAAGGAGGGTTCTGATTTTGACCAGTATGTATGTTCATCTGTTCCCTCATAACTTCTAAACTACTTATCATAATTTGACAAATGAGGTATCATTAGAAGCGCCTTAATCGTCCGCTGGTTATAGGTTATGTGACGTCACATTAAATTGAAAATGGTGGCCTCTAGAGGACATAAAGTGATGAACTAAAAAATAACATTTTTTAATCATGCTGTGTTGGGTATCAAATGAAAGGGCTTAATTAGCACATTTAAAAAATATATATATAGGATTATCAGCTATTGCTCGCGGCTTTGCTTGCATGCACCCGACAATTGGGAATAATTTCTATAAAATTACGCCTCAGATGAGCCAAACATATTTTCACACCAAACCTACTCAAAATACATGTATAATAATTATTCTTTAAAAATGTAAAGTGGCTCTGCAAATACTTTATCACGGAATTATAAGGAACCCCAAGATAATTTAAATAAAAAATAAGGTTAAAAACTAAAACCCGACTACTGCAAAATCACGCTCTAAAAAGTATGAAACAAGAAAATTTTCTCATCTGAAATTAGAAAAAGACAGGCAAATTAAAAATCCGGAGTCACACGTAATCGGTTCGATTTATGTATAACATAACGTGTGACTTCCGATTTTTAATTCGCCTGTCTTTTTCTAATTTCAGATGAGAATATTTTCTTGTTTCATTCTTTTTAGAGCGTGAGTTTTCAGTAGTCGGGTTTTAGTTTTTAAACTAATTTTTTTACTAACCTACTTATGTCGCATGATACCGCATAGCTTCATAAGAGAAAGCGCTCGAAGTCAACACACATCGTGTTGCAAGTGCAAAGAGACGTAAAATACCATCGTCCAATGACGACCGTGGGCTGCCAGTAGTTGCGAACCTAGGAGGTTCGGTTGACATTTTGAGCGCTTACACCCACTTACGCGCGCTTTGGTTTATAAACCTATGCGGTATCATGCGACAATCAAGCGGTAAAGTTGACCTAAAGACACGGAAGTAAAGAAACCCAAATAAATCACTCAGAACAACCCTTTCCTAAATTAATTATAAAATCATAGTGGTTTAACCGCACCAGCTTCAGTTAATAACCTCATTAAGGAATCTTTAGTAAATCCATAATAACCAGCTGTTTAACAAACCGTTACAATTTTCATACACAGCCCTTCAAAACAGAGCACTAGTCGATGAAAAATTAAACCTCATGCAACTGGCCTTTGTTACACGGATTAGCAAGTGAATGGAGTGTTCATGACGGTATTGTAATTTCTGTGTTAGCTGCTTTGAGTTTCACTTTTGCTAGAGTGCATAACTTATAGTCAATCACTTGTTTTTCTATCGTGTCGTCAAAAGAAAGTCGAAATTGCCCTGAACGAGACGTGTCGAATTATATCGGGATGCCTTGAGCCGACCCCGCTCCAGAAGCTCTACCCGCTGGCCAGTATCGCGCCACTTGCAAAATATAAGCAAGAAGCCGATTCCCGGCATCTCCTCTACGAACACACAACCATCTTGAGTAGACTTCAGAGCTGGAAGTGCTTCCTCTTCTGTATACATACATCCAAGATCAACCGCCTATGGTGCGAAGAGCCTGTGGGAAAAACAGCACCCACAACCACCCGACTTCGTTCAGCCCCAGGAGCATCTGCCACCTGCAGTGGCCTATATGGAAAACAATCAATCGACTGCGGACCCAATTAGGCCGCTGGAAGCACAATCTAGTAAAATGAGGATTAGGTATAGACCCCACCGATACCCAGCGCGAATGCGGTACTCCATATACGATATGTTGGAGTTACCAAAGTGTCTATACACCTGCACTTCTGAGGATATAAAACTCGCCATTGGTGCTGTGATTGGCGTGGCCACTTACTGGGCCCAACAAATTTAACAAAATAATCACATAATTATGTTTACCATAGACACGAAAAGAAGAAGAAGATCGTGTCGTCACAGCATAAAGCTAGCGAAGATTAAGTAACTTTTATGTCAAGGTAAAAAGATAATATACCTATTCATAATAATATAGAATATTTAGATGGAATACTTTTCATAACATCGTAAAAGTTACAAACATAAGAGAGAGCCAGTCCTGTCGCAGGTATGCTGGAAGAGATTTCTTTTGAAATAAGCATCACCTTTGTACGTATTTTTCTGTTCCTTTCTGTTTGTCTGTTTATTTGTGTGTACATTAATGGTTAAATAAATAAATATATATAAATGTAGAAATTTTACAAGAGATGAAGATGGCGGTCTTATCGCAAAAAGTGATAAAGACCATCTTTGGACTAAGGGAGAAGGAGAAAGAACACTGCAGGTAGTCTGTGGTGTACAATTTACATATATAAAATAAATACATCGTAATACATAAGTACTATTAACATTATTAACATAAATAAACATCTTTTTTTTTATTATTCTTACCTATCTATATAAATATATACGACAATAATCACGAAATAAGTGCAAAGAACAACAAAAATATTTATAAGGAGAGAGATAGTGTTTCTTAACATAATTTTAAAAAAATAGACATAGATTTAACACGCCTTATCGACACGGGCAAGGCATAACGTATAAGATTTAACATAGAAACTGGTGGAATGCATCGATCTCTAGTCACGAGTTTTCCGATGACATCAGATATGTATTATTAAGTGTGTTATTAAGGAACTCGAAACGTTCTTTAAGATAAGAGGGGGTTATAGGATCGAGCAAAATACTACACTGCCTTTTCTCTTTCCATGGGTTACTTCAATAAAAGGCAGCGCAAAAACTGGTATTTATTAATGTACATATGCCAAACAGTATTTTGTAATAAGCCAAAAGATACTGCCGTCCATAATCCTGAAATAAGCATTTAAATTCACGGTGAAAATCCCATTTTTGAACCAGCGCTATCGTCAGTATCACATCTGTGGCATATTTCCAAATTACGACTTGTGTGATAATACCTTAATACTCCATTCACTACCTACTCTATAAGATTGTAACAAAACAAAAAGCAATTTACTCGTAATTATATATGACCCAAATATCAGGCGAATAAGCCGAGATTGAGCCCTTTCAGGCCATCATTAAAAGCTCATTTTCGTTCATTGAAGTGCTTCATAATATGGAGACGTTTGTAACCAGTTCCATAATTAACTTTCCATTGAGGATGCAGGCGATGGAAAAAGAACAAGTATTTGTGCTGTAGTTCATAAGATGTGAATGAAGAGCATCTTTTTTAGGATAATACCTGCTGTAGAATTATTCATTCTACGATTATTATCGTTTTAAAATTTTTCACATCAAAACTTTTTCAATTTGGAGAAAAAACTCATTCAAAACTTTATATTGGCTGATTATTTTCACAATTTTTTATCTTGATTTTAAATTTGGTTGACAGAATGTTGAGATTTCTTTTCAAGGTCACAACTGAATTTTCTGTCTGAGCAGATAAAAGTACAATATTTTTTCCAGTATTTAATTAAAAAATCCATTGATTTTTTCATGGCATAACAAAATGATGAACCTGCCTTGTTATGTTAATATACATAATATGTATTTTATATAGAAAAAAAAGATACAAAATACAAAAACATTTATTTTAACTAAACATTGTGGTGTACATAAATTGAGGCAGCCCCAGTAAGTTACAATAGTACTTGTGTCGGAGCTGTCTCACTCTTCCCTAAGTGGTAGCTTAACAAGTTACTAGCAAAAAATAAAATAAAAATAAAGTAAAACATTAATTTACCACCTCTCAGCGTGTAAGGTGTGCAAGTGAGGGGGAGTGTGTATTATTGTATTTGTGTGTGGGGGTGTGTGTGTAGGTGTACCGTCTTATTCATATCATTCTACCAGTGAAAATGGTTCGTATTGAAGATTTGTTTAAATTGTTTTTGGGAACTTGTGTTGGTCATAATTGTGGATTATGAACCTCATGATTTCATGAAATCGCTATATTTGAGGTTAATTCTAACTTACGGAGTTGTATTGCTGATTCTAATGATTATAATTCTGTAAAGCCATATTAGCTACGGCCGCGTCTCATATTTTAATCAACATACAACCTGACACTGACCTGCAAATTGCAAAAAACGTAAGAAAATTTGAATTTCGCGGGTTACCTTAACGCATCCTCCTTAACGTAATAAAAATACGGCCATTTATGCGACATATTTTGATACTCGCAAGTAAATCAAAACCTATAGGGTACTTCCCGTTGTACTAGAATCATGAAATTTGGCAAGAAGCAAGGTCTTAAAGCAGAAGCAAAGGAAAAGGTCCGAAATTTTATCACGTAAAACATTTTTTTTTTGTGATTACAAAGTTTGTTATTGGGATAAATTCATCCCAACTAAGGAACCCTTCATTGTTTGTGGTCCGACAAGCACTTGGCCAGTTTTTTTTATAAAAATGTATTTTGGGAAATCAATTTAAAAGTAAAATTATACCTACGTATTAGGAAGTGGTGTTAAACACGTCTATTATTATAAACACTACACTACATATTAATCTATTATATATTTGGCATCGATCGGGCTATTAGGGCTGTTATTTAGCCACGAGCCTCTGCTCGTGGCTAAATAACAGCCGCAAGGGTCGATTGAAGGTTAAGTTACGTTTGCCGCGGTTGGTGCGTGGATGGGTCAACATGCAATACATATCGAGACCCTCCCGTGCCTCGAAAAGCACGCTAAGCCGTTGGTCCCGGCTATCATTCGTATCTACGAATACGAACACGATAACTGGGTTGCAGACACTCTATGCAAAATTCTGGTATTCTGCTGCATCCGGTTAGACTCGAAGCCAACCCCAACATAGTTGAGAAAAGACTAGGCAGATTAATTGTATTTAATGTTATTTTTCGATACGCTGTTATACTAACTGATCATCTTTTATGTACCCTAGCCTAGCAACAGCGACCAACTTGAATGTTGCTCACGCATTGTTGTTACAGACAATTTATGAAAAGATCACTAAGCTAAATAAGAGCATTGAGTAAAAAAGACTGAGAATAGAAGATCAAAAAGTTTTTAGACAATCAATTTTATATTCCCCCATTTATTCAGTGGTGCATTAAAATAACGTCCATGAGAGGCGATTCTATAATGAACAACATAACTTAAGGCTTAACTTATAAGTTAATATAAAATTATTTATCTCGAATATCCCTAGTACATCGAGGAGCTCGTGGCTAAGTAATAACAGCCGCACGGGTCGATCCATCAGGTTACGCTACGCTTGCCGGGGTTGGTCAGTGGATGGGTGACCATTCTTTACATACCGAGACTCCTCCGTGCCTCGGAAAGCACGTTAAGCCGTTGGTCCCGGCTGTCATTCGTGGATCTTTGACAGTCGTTACGGGTCGTCAGAAGCCCGAAAGTCTGACAACCAGTCTTACCAAGGGGTATCGTATTACCCAGTAACTGGGTTGTGGAGGTCAGATAGGCAGTCGCTCCATGTAAAATACTGGTATTCAGCTGCATCCGGTTAGACTGGAAGCCGACCCCAACATAGTTGGGAAAAGGCTAAGCAGATGATGATCCCTAGTACATCGAGTGATAGCAGCAATGCAAACAGCACAGTATAAATATTACAGTAGTTTATCATCATAGAAAACTATTGAAACGACGCGCTTCAAAATCTTAGTATACGAGTATACCAGTATACGCAACAGTTCGAGTGCGCAGCAGTTACGCACGGACAGACGCGCATTTATCTACCAAGCGGCCGTAGGTTATTAATTCAAGGTCAATGCCCAGATAAACTTCTGTAGCTTTATTATTCTGTGGCAATAGACAAATGTTTACGACTGATAGTTGGTACATCAAACAATCGCCATCTAATGAAAACCCCGGGTTGTCACGTTGTAGTATCCGCCCAATCACTTGATTGTCATAGGTATTTTGTACTCAACGCTTTTGTGATTATTTATTTTCAAACGACTTCAAAAAAAGGAGGAGGTTCTCAATTCGGTTGTATTTTTTTTTTTTTTTTTTTTTGTTGGAAAGTTAGGCTTATAATAAGTCTTTACCTATGAAATTGCCGTTTTGTATGAAAAAATTTAAACGAATTTTTTTCATGCATTTTTTATTTGTATTAATCGAAGTAATCACCCATGCAATCAATGCATCTTTGCCAACGCAGTGGCAGTTTATTGATGCCCTTCTTAAAGAAATCAGCTGGACGGGAGGCAACAAATTCTTCAAAGGCATTTTGTACTGCCTCTCGGGTATTGAATTTTTTTCCCGCCAAGAAGTTATCCAAATTCTGGAAAAAGTAGTAGTCTGTCGGCGCAAGGTCTGGTGAGTAGGGCGGATGACGGAGAGCTTCCAACCCCAGTTCTTGCAACTTGGAGACCGTCTGCTGTGCAGTATGAGGTCGCGCGTTGTCGTGCAGGAGCAGCGGAGACGAGCGATTGACCAATGCTGGTTGGAGATGTGCCAGCTTCTCCATCATTGTTTTCAGTTCTTCACAGTACACATCTGAAGTAATACTCGCCCCGTTTGGTAAGAAGCTGTGATGAATCACACCGGCGCTAGACCACCAAACAGTGACCATCACTTTTCTAGGGGTAAGTTTTCGTTTAGGGCATTGTTTAGGTGCTGAACCAGGATCCAACCAACTTGCTGAGCGCTTGCAGTTATCAAACAGAATCCATTTTTCATCGCAGGTATGCGGTATGCGGTTCAAAATTCCTTCATTTGTGTGTCTGTTGAGCAGTGCAAGGCACGTCTCGACGCGTACTTCGCGCTGGCGATCATTGAGTTCGTGGGGCACCCATTTGTCAAGCTTTTTTACCTTGCCAATTTGACGAAAATGGACCAATATTGTTTTGACGCTAACGTCGAAAGCTGCTGCTAATTCAGCCGTACATTGTGTATCATCAGCTTTCACAATCGCCTTTAATTCGTCATTGTCGACCAAAGTCTTCGGACGACCGCGAGGTACATTTTTCAGGTCGAAATTTCCAGAACGGAAGCGAGCAAACCAATAACAAGTGGTGCGTTGGTTTGTAGTGTTAGCTCCGTAAACGTCGTTGATGTTGCGTGCCGCTTGTGCCGCGTTGCTGCCACGACGGTACTCATATTCCATAATTACTCGAATTTTTAACGTATCGACGAATTTTTAATGTAACACTAATTAATAAACAAATGACTTCTTTTGGAAAAAAAAATCCATGTTTTTAAAATAAAATTAATTTGAAATTAGAATTCTTAGCCAAACAAAAATTATTTTGATTTGAAATGGCCAGTACTGCAGAACGGCAATTTCATAGGTAAAGACCTAATATTTAAGGGTTTCGTCCTTTAAAATTTGTCTTGATTATGCTGCAACACCTATTCGTATGTGGCCAGTATCTTTTAGTTATTTTTTGTAGCCTGAAGTTTCCAAAATATCACATACTTATCTCAACTAGTTTTTTTTTTTATAATTCGCAGTCACAGTCTTTTTTAAAGGCTCCATAAAAACAGGTGCGACACGCGATATACTTAATCGCCCGAGACACAAAGGCACCGCTCGTCACGCGACATGCGGTGCCTTTGTATCAGGCGCGAATAAATTGCGTGTCGCGCTTGTTTGAAGGAGCCTTTTTCCATGTCAAGAAAAGTCCAAGATATCACATAAACCTTGAAATAATGTCTCATGAAGTCATGAGGTTTATACAAAATAACAAGCAAAAAACTTCCAGACTGAAAACAAATCTCATGTCTATACATAAAGGTCACACAGATAAACCATATACAGCAAACTACCTTGAATGGTGACCTTAGACTAAAAGTACACTTAACTTGTCTACCCAATGTACACACACCACACTTTTCTCGTTTGAGTATTATAGTCGTAGTTAAAATACGTTCGTCACCTTAAGGTATATTTTTGTTTGCTCCATGCATGATAGAATCCTGCTTTACCGAGTCAGTATTGTCAATGTGAATGATATAATCTTTCCAATCATTTATTTCACTTTAGCGCCCATGAAGTATTACATTTTTTTCGTCTATGTTTGCCTGTCAATAAAATAAGGAACTTCATAAGCGAGCTAATGTCAAAATTAATATGGTTTGAATGAGTATAACAATAATTCAAAATATACTGACAATTAAATAAAACAGATTCTATTCATATTTCATAAAATGGCAAGTTCATTCAAAAGTTATGTTAACTAGACATTGGCAAAGATTTCAGCTATTTTGACCTGTGTTTTCATGTGATTAGTCATAGTTGTTCTATTCAGTAGTCTGCTCAGTGCTGTAGCTACAAAACGTATTATCTCCTGACTTGATACAGGAAAGAATTTGAAAACTAACGAAGGTATTAGCAACTCGACTGAACATAAAACAAGTGAGCAAATAGATTCCAAGGGCTCTCAATTTTTGTTTGCTCTATCAACTCTTTGCGCTCGGCTCTCAGGCTATTCCCGGTTATTTGATTGTCCTACACTAGGTTTAGCTGCGTTAGGATTTTTAGCTTCCGCATTGAAATGGCTGTATTGACTTTGTAACGATTTGTATCTTCTATATGTTATTTATTTTAGTGTCTTGTTTTTGTTTTGTGACAAAGTTATGTTCGTTTATGACGATATATCTAACGCTACGACGACGATATAACTCCCCTTAAATTGTGAGAATGACTTTTGAATTTATCTTTTTTGAATGTCTTATTTTTGTTTTTTTTTAAGTCAACAATATCACGATCTCCCTAATTTTTGTCAGTAATTACGCAAGTTATTTAAAACATGCTTGGTGCTAGAAAAACGATATCCTGCTCGCAAGACGGGTTTTTTTTTTTTTTTTTTTTGTGGATGGGAAATCATCAAATGACTTCTCCCGCTCTGGGCGGAGCGGAAGGGCGTGTCAGACTTTTACTGACTAAAACCCACCCGTGTTCCTTCAGTTGCCCGTGCCAGGGCCACGGTATCTCTTTCGAACTACCCGCGACCTCGCAAGACGGCTTAAACTAAAATTTTGAACTGTTTTGTAATAAATTATAGTTTAAAAACTAAAAAAACATGCTTTAATAGGTACCATTAAACTGAACTAAAAAATAAAAAATAAACTTTTCAATGTTAGAATAAATTGATTAACGATAAAATTAATGTTATTGTAAAAAAAAGCGTGAGGTGCTTTCGAATTACAGAGTTAGTGTAAGAATGTTATTCAAAGCCCACGCTTTTTTTTACAATGACATTAATTTTCTCGTTATTCTTATATTTAAAAGTCTATTTTTTACTTTTTAGTTCAGTTTAATGGTATTAAAGCGTGTTTTTTGAACTATAATTTATTATTAATTTTTTTAGAGATAAAGCGTTAATCCTGTTGATCCTGGTCAGGATAATGGGACAAACTTTTTAAATTGTTGTATTGTCATCGGGCCCTGATAGTGTACAATATTTCAAAATAATCTGACCATTTAAGGTGGGTAAAAGTTGAGCTCAAGGATTCCGTTACATACAAACATACATACATACAAACATACATACAGGTGAAGCTAAATAAAAGCGTGTTAATAAAAATGGCCAATGCTCGAAGTGTTGTATCTCGGGTTCAAATGGACCTACAGAGCTATGGCTGTACCTACTCAAATTGTAGCAAATTGTGTATAGTTTTAATACTTTTCCTGTGAGATGCACCTATTAGAAGTTACGAGTATAAGTTAAAAACTGAAAGAAGTTCGAAAATTTCAATATTTTCGAGCACCACGCAGTTATAAGTATAACACAGGTCTTTCGAAGCTGCAAACTTGGTTTTACTCTATTGGTATATATCCTAACAACATACGTTACAGTGCAATTTTTCGCGACCTAACGCGTTTTTGTTGCTACGGTCACTGGCCTATAATTTTACTAAAATGTAACAGTCATAATAATATAAAAATGTTGCAATACAAATACAAAATACAAAATGTTTATTTCTGTACCAACTAGTTTAGATTAGTTTATGATTGGAGCCTCCTTTTAAGCACAATAACACCTGTGTTAGGAGACTCCGCTCTTCCATAGCTTTGGCTGTTTGTACAACTTACAATTTTTTTTTTTTTTTTTTATTATTATTTTCTTAGGTTACACATTTTCTTTATTATCTAGACTAATATATTATTCTCGAGCAATGAACGTATTAGTAGCCTTTTTGTCTAAGTAGCTAACACTAGGCTATTGTGATTAAATGGATGACTTTATGCATAGTCTAATACATTATTAAAGTAGAAAAGCACTACAAGTTATCTACTATCTCAGATTTTGTTCTTTAATAACATGAATGTAAATCGGCTTATAAGAGAACGCGCTGGTAACAAGAGACATTGGAAGTCTTCCCTTACTTTTCAACTTGTAAGTTACTTTCCAAGTTAGCAAAGTTACCGAGCCCCACGTACAGAGAAGCACACAAAATGTCAATAAGATTTACGAAATACATAGCGTTTTGGACACAAAAATCTGCTTTGATCTCAGATTTCTGAAGATTTGTTTTTTTCAGTTTTGTGTCATTGAGTCACGGTGTTTGTTTTTAAAAACGAGGTGAGTCATGTTGATTTCTTTTTTTAAACTACCTATTCAATGTAATAAGTGGTACAAATAAACAAATTACTTAGCAATCAACATAATCCCAATGACATAAAAAAATTTTTTTTTTCGTTAAAGAAACTAGATACCTCCATCCATATCCATGTTGCATGTGCTTCTGGCAATAATTCCTTCATACTTGTATCACTTAGAAAATCTTCTTCTGAGACAGTTTGCACGTCATTTGTATAACCAGTATAACTTGACCTCTAATTATATTGAAACTACGCACTACGCTAGGCCAGGATTAGGTCATAGTGTTACCACTAACTTGTGGGCTACTGTAGCTACCTACTTTACTTCAGCTCCAGAGCGCCCCGTTCTATTAGGTCTTTACCTATGAAATTGCCGTTCTGCAGTACTGGCCATTTCAAATCAAAATAATTTTTGTTTGGCTAAGAATTCTAATTTCAAATTAATTTTATTTTAAAAACATGGATTTTTTTTTCCAAAAGTAGTCATTTGTTTATTGATTAGTGTTACATTTTCATCGCATTTCAATCTTTTTCGTCATCATGGATACGTTAAAAATTCGAGTAATTATGGAATATGAGTACCGTCGTGGCAGCAACGCGGCACAAGCGGCACGCAACATCAACGACGTTTACGGAGCTAACACTACAAACCAACGCACCACTTGTTATTGGTTTACTCGCTTCCGTTCTGGAAATTTCGACCTGAAAAATGAACCTCGCGGTCGTCCGAAGACTTTGGTCGACAATGACGAATTAAAGGCGATTGTGGAAGCTGATGATACACAATCTACGGCTGAATTAGCAGCAGCTTTCGACGTTAGCGTCAAAACAATATTGGTCCATTTGCGTCAAATTGGCAAGGTAAAAAAGCTTGACAAATGGGTGCCCCACGAACTCAATGATCGCCAGCGCGAAGTACGCGTTGAGACGTGCCTTGCACTGCTCAACAGACACACAAATGAAGGAATTTTGAACCGCATACCGCATACCTGCGATGAAAAATGGATTCTGTTTGATAACCGCAAGCGCTCAGCAAGTTGGTTGGATCCTGGTTCAGCACCTAAACAATGCCCTAAAAGAAAACTTACCCCTAGAAAAGTGATGGTCACTGTTTGGTGGTCTAGCGCCGGTGTGATTCATCACAGCTTCTTACCAAACGGGGTGAGCATTACTTCAGATGTGTACTGTGAAGAACTGAACACAATGATGGAGAAGCTGGCACATCTCAAACCAGCATTGGTCAATCGCTCGTCTCCGCTGCTCCTGCACGACAACGCGCGACCTCATACTGCACAGCAGACGGTCTCCAAGTTGCAAGAACTGGGGCTGGAAGCTCTCCGTCATCCGCCCTACTCACCAGACCTTGCGCCTACAGACTACCACTTTTTCCAGAATTTGGATAACTTCTTGGCGGGAAAAAAATTCAATACCCGAGAGGCAGTACAAAATGCCTTTGAAGAATTTGTTGCCTCCCGTCCAGCTGATTTCTTTAAGAAGGGCATCAATAAACTGCCACTGCGTTGGCAAAGATGCATTGATTGCATGGGTGATTACTTCGATTAATACAAATAAAAAATGCATGAAAAAAATTCGTTTAAATTTTTTCATACAAAACCGCAATTTCATAGGTAAAGACCTATTATTTTGTGAATCAATTCCAATATCCATTTTAGGTCTACAATATAACTACGTACGTTTTCAAAGGGTACCTAATTTATTTCCTTTTCATTTATAACTTGACTAATAGACTTATTTAAATCTCGAATAAATTTTACTCACTTTTCTCAATTAAACTCTACCTTTATTAACTGTAATCCGATTTTCATCCCTTATCCTTAGCTTTGGTAATAACCCTTTAAAAAAGCCCCAAAGGAACATTGATACAGTTTTGAAATGGTTCAAAATCATGAACTGTTTTACATGTTTAATTTTAGCTTAAACCTTCATTCTTACAAATCTACTCAGTTAAGTAATGAAAATGCCACGATTTTAATACTTACCTACATTTATTATTTTCCCACCAAAAAGGATAAAATGCTCGCGAGAAAGCGTTAAAGTGCTGGTTTTTCATTTGTCAGATATATTTGAGGAAGATGACGGTTTGACTGCTTTTGTTTATGTAACACATTACTAACTCTTAGATAACTTTATCCAAGGTGGACCTTGTAAATGCTGCAGGAATCCGCTGGATGCGCGAAGCACAGAACCGGTAGAAGTGGCGGGGCTTGGGGTTGCCTATGTCCAGCAGTGGACGTCTTTCGGCTGAAATGATGATGATGATGAAGATAACTTTAGCTTAAGAAATTTTCTTCAGATAAAGTTTCAAACGATTGATAAATCGGCCCTCAATAGCAACATAATCATCATCATCATCTCATCTACGATCAGGCAGTGATGAGTATAAAATACCTGTTAAAATAGATATAATACAATAAGTGTAAGAGAGAAAAGACTAGTACAACCGAAAATAACAAATTACTGTGGGGAAAGAACTTCAAAATATTTAGTGCCAAAAGTATTTAATAAAATAGACATGATAAGACAAAACCCTAAATTGAGTAAAGGTATGTTAAAATCAAAGTTAACCCGTCGCGCGCTAATTAGCAGACACAATTGAAATTCTATTGTTATCTGTACACATGGTGTGGAATCGACATTTTAAGAGTTACGGAGTTTATTTCTGGATAACGAGGATTCTACCTTTATCGAGAAGTAAATCCACACCTTCTAGAGTATAGCCACCATTTAGTTATCATTGTTCTTTAGTTTCTACCTACCCCCATGGGAGGGGGGCGTGAGTTTATGTATTATGTAAGTAATAACAAGCGCTCCTCGCCATCAAACTTAAATGTTTGGCGAGTAAAATTGTTTAAGTTAAAAATTAATGTACTTACCTATGTTGGAAAAAAAAATCTATAAATGTGTAAAGAGGAACGACTTAGAACTCTTCATGAAAAGGCATCATAAGATTTAGGCCCATGCCTATCTTACTATTTTTAACCGTAACGGGTTAACAGTTCTAAGCGAGTTAAGCTTACCTTGCAAACCCTTTCGTAGAATTAACCCTTACAATTTATTATGGCATTTAAAGGGAGCAGGAAAGATGACTTCGGGGTAAAAAGGCCAAGGCTTGCATTATTTAGATTACATACCGAGGCATATCTGCCCAATATTTTAGGTGTAGCTATGGGTGTAGCATACCTTACTTTATTTAAATTCTGTGTTTTCATTTATTCGAATTAAGGAAAAGTAAAGAAGATTTATGTAACGGCTTTTCCTTTTTTTGACATTTTTGGGTACCTACTTAAAGAAGAGCAAATACAAATAAATAAACATTACAGTCGTAATGTAAGTTCGACTTAAAAATCGGACCGGATTAGATTTGGACAACTCTAAACACAAAATATAGCCTGTAAGCGATACGGACTATATTTACAAGGATCTTTGGCGCATGGCCAAAATCAGAATGAACTCCATCTTTTTTTTCTAATATATTTCACTAAACTGTTACTGTGTCAGAGCTGTGTATGGAGCAGAATATTTAGAGCATTGTAAGCCATTATTTAAAGCACTGAAAATTCTTCCACTTCCTTGCCTATATATTTTTGAAATTTGCATGTTTGTAAAAAGGTATTCGCACATGTTTCCATTGTATGAACATATTTCTAAAAGAGTGAAAAGCAGAAGCCCAAATAAATTACTTGCACCTAGCCAGAGACTACATCTGTATAGCAGGAATTCCAATTGCATGGCCATCAAAATCTTTAACAATTTACCCTCACGCATCAGAGTGTTGCCCACAAATAAATTCAGAGGAACAATATTTGCCTGGCTTTTAGACAACTGTTTCTATTCAGTTAATGAATTTTTAAATTATAAATTTTGACATTACTTACATTTATTAATACTTACTTTGTGTGTGTGTATGTATACTTCTCGACTAGTACTTACTGTTTTTTTTTTGTTTTTGTTTTTGACATTTTTTTTTTCATTCATAAATAATAAATATAATAAAGTTGTGCTTGTAAAACTTGACATTGTATAAAAATTAAAAATTTTCATTTGAATGAATTATATTAATGGGGAATATATCTTCTTCTTAGCGTTTCGATGACAAACTAACTAGGTACTATGATTATTTTGTTTTTTAATATTTCTACACCGGCAACGGTAGTGTATGTGAAACTGTTTAATATTAAGATCTTAATGTACCATATACTCAAAAATAAATAAATCTATCTATCTATCTATCTACAACGCCATATGCGAAATACGCATCACACTGACGTTACGCAAAATCCTGCATCGCGCAAGCAGAGTTTACTGCGCAACTAACATAACAATATATACAACGTCCCGACATTAACTCTTAAAATGTCGATTGTACACCATGTGTACAGATAACAATAGAATTTCAATTGTGTCTGCTAATTGGCGCGCGACGGGTTAATATCGTCGGGCAGTAGCCCACCAGACACAACACCCGTCTGGTCGAAGGATCCTCCCACAGAACAGATAAAGAGTTGTGTACTGTGGATCCCCTCATTTCCAAGGAGGATGAGAGAACTTTCCATCCTGTTCCTCATATAAAACAGTTGCACAAAAAGATCCTTGGAGCAGTGTCCTTGGAGCACAGCACGATATACAGGTTGCTCCAAAAACACACATCAACAAAAAAGTCCGTTCCATACAAACTTAGCTTAGGTACCAGTTCTTTATGTACTTAGCCTGACTTGGCCCCTGTCTACACCAGCCGGACTTAGGTAGGAACGTGATATGAATAGAAAGCCACACACTTTGAGGTCTTTAAGAATATTCCTATTATTTTGTTCGGTTGGCCTAGTTTATTTGATTTTCTTTGAGGCGACGTAGTGTAGTGATAAGTAAAGAAACGTAGAATTTTTTTTAAGAATATTTCAGCAGGCTGTCTCTGTCAATTTAGGCCTCTTGAATAACTTGCATTATAAGCTTTTGCTTGAACATAAGTATTGAAGATCTAACTTAATAAAAACTTCTGCTTACTTTTATTTTGCCCATATATACTCGTATAATAATTGTATTTTTTTTTACACAATTTTTGTAAATTATATAGTTCGTAGGTACAAAAATATAGGTACCTATTAAGTGAGCTAAAACTATTTGCTAACTAGTAAATAAGCAAAATATTCGCAAAGAATCTATGCGTCCTTTAGAGTATAATTTCCTGTACAAGTACAGTGACGAGCATAAACATAATATTACTATAGACGGATAGTAATGGATGAATCATGAAATCAGATATTATTTCCAAGCTGTTACATTAAACCAGGCATGAACCAAAGAAGTTTTACTAGAATTAGAACTGCTTTATCACTCCTAGTTTTTTTTTTTTTTTGAACGCAGTTCAAAGTAGGGCTTCCCGTATATTTTTTGAATTTGTTCGTAGTTTCGGGGCTCGTAGGTACTTAATTTTCTAGCAATCATCTGCGTCAAATTCAAATTTTATAAGATTTTAAAATTATTCTTAAATGAAATTATTGACGTTTGAAGTTTGAGCTACGTCGAATTTCGAATAAAATTTTAAAAAATGCGTGTGTCCTCCTCTTGTTATTGGGCCGAAGCACGTAACAGATGACCTCACGGATCCGCCATTTTCGTATCTTCAACCATCTGCCTAACACCCTGTATCTATTGTCGTGACAGCGTGTCTTTACGTTACTATTCCTTTACTGTACAATTTAAGTAAAATACACTTTTGGCATACCTACAGACTTCTTCGAAATCCATCGCAAATACAACCGACAAACAAAACGGAAAAAAGAATTTGTAGGAACATCCAATATAATGTCTAAGGAATGCCTAATACACGCATCTATTCTCTTGGAAAAATCTGCTAGAATTAGAACCGTATATTCCGGATTAAGGTATTACCTACCTATTCCGATTCATTGCCTAATTACTGTTTTTCTTTGCTGATTGAAAACCAGCCAGGCATATATCCAAGCCAAGAAAACTTGGTAATCTAGGTCAGCAATCAACCGAATGAATATTTATAGGAGTTTTTATAAAACGAATTCATCTGAGCTATTTGTGAAACACCTTTTATCTTACTAATAGTAGTAAGATAAAAGGTGTTTCACAAATAGCTCAGATGAATTCGTCAACACATCCAAACTTCCATCCACATCCATTCATCTATCCAAACTTTCGCATTTATAATAGTATAAATGCGAAAGTTTGGATGGATGAATGGATGTTTGTTTGTTACTCAATCACGCCATAACGGCTGAAAGGATCTGGGAAATTTGGCACAGAGATAAATAATTATAGTTTAAAATAACACATAGGCTATTTTTTATATCGGAAAAATTTACGGTTCCCGTGGGATAATTTCCGACATCCACGCGGGTGAAGCCGCTAGCAAAACCTAGTCTAATATAGTTCAAAGAGATAGCTCATTACATAATATCACGCTAGTATTTTCCGAAGGTATAGGCAAAGGTTTATTACAGTTATCCCACTTTTTTCCAGTTTAATTCTTTTGTACCTAATAGGGGACGAGCCTATTGCCATCTAACAGTTACAAATCGAGACTCCCGGCTGCTACTGGAAAATTTCGAAAAAAAACCTAATAACTTAGTCCGACTGGAAGATCAAACTTTAGACCCATGCTTACGACCACTAGATTAACGAGGGAGACAAGATCGTGCCTAAAACCTCATCTGTCATGTCTCATTAATACTAAACCATAGATATTTTACCATCAAATAACTCGGCTGACTGCGGGCTCAACGCGCGATTCAGCGACAAGCTGACACAACCGCGGTGTGGTTGTGATCGAGTGATATCGATGACATGATAACGCGTGTGTCTAAGTGCGGTAGCCGCAGTATTTGACAAGCTATATATAATAAGAGCCTAAAAAGCAACAATTTGTTATAGTGTGAAAGTTTTTTAATGCTTGTTTAGTCGGTTTAATTTTACCCTTATGGCCTCAAATTTTTCTAAGTACCTGATTAGGTACTTAGAAAAATGTGAGGCCATAACCAACGACGACAAGCAACGTGAACCGAAAACTAAAACTTTTTAAACATACACACCTGCAGGATTTCTCAAAGTTGCCTAACAACTAAAACTCCGTAACTCAAGTTACGACTAAGTACACCTTTTCCTTAAACTTACTAATTCTTGTGAAATCTGAAAGTATCGAGTCATACCAACAGACTTCTGAACGTGAAATATTTCAAAATTACTTGATATTTAAGTTTCCTCTAAAAGTTCATGCTTTGCTAAAATATTAGGTCTTTACCTATGAAATTGCCGTTCTGCAGTACTGGCCATTTCAAATCAAAATAATTTTTGTTTGGCTAAGAATTCTAATTTCAAATTAATTTTATTTTAAAAACATGGATTTTGTTTTCCAAAAGTAGTCATTTGTTTACTGATTAGTGTTACATTTTCATCGCATTTCAATCTTTTTCGTCATCATGGATACGTTAAAAATTCGAGTAATTATGGAATATGTGTACCGTCGTGGCAGCAACGCGGCACAAGCGGCATGCAACATCAACGACGTTTACGGAGCTAACACTACAAACCAACACACCACTTGTTATTGGTTTGCTCGCTTCCGTTTTGGAAATTTCGACCTGAAAAATGAACCTCGCGGTCGTCCGAAGACTTTGGTCGACAATGACGAATTAAAGGCGATTGTGGAAGCTGATGATACACAATCTACGGCTGAATTAGCAGCAGCTTTCGACGTTAGCGTCAAAACAATATTGGTCCATTTGCGTCAAATTGGCAAGGTAAAAAAGCTTGACAAATGGGTGCCCCACGAACTCAATGATCGCCAGCGCGAAGTACGCGTCGAGACGTGCCTTGCACTGCTCAACAGACACACAAGTGAAGGAATTTTGAACCGCATTGTTACCTGCGATGAAAATTGATTCTGTTTGATAACCGCAAGCGCTCAGCAAGTTGATTGGATCCTGGTTCAGCACCTAAACAATGCCCTAAACGAAAACTTACCCCTAGAAAAGTGATGGTCACTGTTTGGTGGTCTAGCGCCGGTGTGATTCATCACAGCTTCTTACCAAACGGGGTGAGCATTACTTCAGATGTGTACTGTGAAGAACTGAACACAATGATGGAGAAGCTGGCACATCTCCAACCAGCATTGGTCAATCGCTCGTCTCCGCTGCTCCTGCACGACAACGCGCGACCTTATACTGCACAGCAGACGGTTTCCAAGTTGCAAGAACTGGGGTTGGAAGCTCTCCGTCATCGGCCCTACTCACCAGACCTTGCGCCTACAGACTACTACTTTTTCCAGAATTTGGATAACTTCTTGGCGGGAAAAAAAATTAATACCCGAGAGGCAGTACAAAATGCCTTTGAAGAATTTGTTGCCTCCCGTCCAGCTGATTTCTTTAAGAAGGCCATCAATAAACTGCCACTGCGTTGGCAAAGATGCATTGATTGCATGGGTGATTACTTCGATTAATACAAATAAAAAATGAATGAAAAAAATTCGTTTAAATTTTTTCATACAAAACGGCAATTTCATAGGTGTTCGCATTCAATTTTGTGCAACGAAAGTATGTTTGAAGAAATTTAGTTCTATTGATGTAACTAGATGGCGTTGGTCTTTTACGTCACATTCCTGAATCGCGATGTTAAGAATCTCCGTCAATTTCCTTAGGTTAATGAATGTATGTTTTTTGATTGAGTATTGAGATCACGCCAAGATCCAATACAAATATATATAAGTACTATCATCCGGTGTTTTATTTATCCGAGGTCCGTGAAGTAAAGTACATTTTGGTCCTTATCGAGTCGGATAAGTGAGACCAGGTAGTGTTTTGTGATTCTTGGCGTAGAAACCAGGGTGGATCGCCCTGAAGCGCCGCACACCCAAGCTGGTGTGCACAGTGAAGTGACCAGTGGTGCTGTAGCGGAGTTGGCGTGGACCAGCATCAGGCGGTGGCGCAGGGTGCAGGGCGGAGTTGACACCAGCGGAGTGAGGGTGGAGCAGGGCAAACTGGACACCATCATCACCAGCTGAGTGAGGTGCAGGGCAGGAAAAGTTGAGTTCGCCAGCGTTATAGTGATTACGCTTGGGTTTCAACATCTGGGTGACGCAGTGGAGTGAATACGGATTCAGTGCTAGTGAAGTGCGGTTTGTTGAAGGCAAAATCGTGAGTACAATTTTATTGTTACATATTTGCGAGTCGGGTTTTCTGAAGATAGAAAATTTCGTCTGAGAAGGTTTTTATTGGACTTTAGTAGATTTTATTTGGTCTTTATTAGACTTTATTCATAAGTTTAAAGTGTACCTGCTTAAACTTGTGATATTTTATGTACCAATCAGCGCAATGTTGTGCAATATTTTGTATATTTAAACTGGTTATGTTTAAATAATTGAATTTATCTTTGTTGTTGTATCTTGTGGTAAATATTTGAAGTAGCGAACTTAAGTTACTCGTATATATATAACACTGTATGTTTTATGAATGTGGTTAACATTTTGTATTTGGTAGCTTTAGTGGAAATTTTATTTGAGTAAAAAGTTCATATTAACTTCTTAAAGCCTTATAAAATTAATAAATATGGAGGCTAAGTATAAATTGCAAATTAATACAAAGCTTCTTATTGAAAAGGCTCAGATTAACTTTAAAAAATCACCTAAAGACAGACTAACTAAAACTTACGTTGAGACTAGATTAGAAGCACTTGAAGCTTTGTGGAAAGATTTCTCGTCAACTCATAAAAGCATAATACAGATTGCTACAGACACTCAGCTAGAATCTGATAGGTATTTTATAAATGACGTTTATGATACCACTGAAGAAACTTACATTTTCCACAAAACGCAGTTAAAGGAAGTTTTAAATATGCATAGCGATTATAATTCAGATAGAAGTTCAAGGACAAATGTCGACCACACAATTTCAAATAGTGTCAGATTGCCAAAGATAAATATTCCAAAGTTTTCGGGCGACTATGCAGAGTGGACAACATTCAAGGATTTATTTACATCTTTGATACATAATAATGATAGTTTAGAAGACGTGCAAAAAATGCATTATTTAAAGGGCTTATTGTCGGGAGAAGCAGATCAACTTGTCAGACATATTGCGGTTACTTCAGATAATTACGGAGAATGTTGGTCATTGCTACATAATAGGTATAACAATAAGCGATTTCTGTCGAATTGTTTATTAAAGCGCTTATTGAGTCAGACTAATGTAACAGAATGCTCAAATAGCCTTAGGGGTTTACTGGATACTACGATGGAATGTCTAAATGGTCTGAAAAATCTCGGAGTTGACGTTAGCACATGGGACATCATAATCATTTTCATAATTAGTTCCAAACTTGATTCTGAATCACGAAAGCAATGGGAGACTAAAATTAGTTCCAAAGATGAATTACCCGTGCTATCGGAGTTCAGAGATTTTTTGGAAGCTAGATTTCGTGCGCTCGAATTTATAGACACTAAGTCAAGTAAACCTAAACCAAAAGTTCACCATATAGTTAGTACCGACAATAAGAGTACCGACAATAAGGTCGTTGCAACAACTTGTCCATTCTGTAAAGAAACCCACAAAATTTCTAATTGTAAGAAGTTTGCTCAAGAGAGTTACGAATCTCGTCATAGCTTTGCCCAAACCAAGCGCTTGTGTTACAATTGCTTAAACGCGAATCACTCCATTAAGTTTTGTCGAAACACTGCGTCGTGTCATATATGTAAGAGAAGGCATCACTCACTACTACATCCAAATTCGGTCTCAAACTCCACAGTAGTTAATGAAAGCTCTAATGCAGCAGCTGAAGTTAAATCAGCGGTGTCTAGTGTTCAGGCATCGTTATCAGCAAGCGAACCATCAACTTCAAAAATAGTTTCACATTTTTCTAAGGGGTCAGTACCTGCTCAAGTTTTGTTGGCTACTGCTCTTGTCGAAGCACAGACAAGAAGTGGCTCTACACAACTGCTGAGAGTGCTATTAGATCAGGGATCTCAGGCATCATTCATAGCAGAATCAGCAGTGCAGCTACTCGGACTAAAGAAGAAGCCGACCAAGTCGGTTATATCAGGAATAGGCGGTGAGGGAAGTGCTTTTGCTTCAAAGTTTGCAGTCACGGTGACTATTCACTCACGCTCTGATCCAAATTTTAGTGTCCAAGTGCATGCATTTGTATTAGGTACCATTACGTCACTTTTACCCTCAGAAAAATTAGAGCAGTCCTATTGGCCCGAGCTAAAGGGGATACCTTTAGCTGATCCAGAGTTCCATACACCAAACAAGATAGACATCTTACTTGGTGCGGAAATATATGGACAAGTTCTTAGAGATGGTGTAATTCAAGGTCCACCAAACTTACCGGTAGCTCAGAATACTGCCCTGGGTTGGATCCTTTCTGGACAGATATCGTCAAGTCATGACTCTATTCATTGTCATCACGTTATTCACAGTAGCTCAGATCAGGCTGATGACAGCGTACTTTTGCGACAGTTCTGGGAAATAGAGTCTACTATCCCTGATAAGAAGATCCTTTCTGCCGAAGAGCAACGATGTGAGGATATTTATGCACAAACTACGTACCGTGATGAGGAAGGTCGCTATGTGGTTAATCTTCCCTTTCGCGATCAAGATCCGCAGTGTCAATATGGGTGTTCGAAAGACCTCGCAATAAAAAGATTTCATCTTCTTGAAAGTAAATTTAAGAGGAATCCGACAATTAAAGCTCGATACTCAGAAGTGTTCCAAGAATACATCGACCTTGGTCATATGGAGCCTGTACACGGTGATGAGCGTAATATGAGTACAGCAGTTTATTTGCCACATCACGCCGTGGTACGTGAAGACAAATCTACAACCAAGGTGCGAATAGTGTTCGACGCTTCAATGAAAGGGTTAAATGGAGTGTCTCTGAACGACGATCTCATGGTTGGTCCCATGTTGCAACCTCCGTTACGTCACATCATTATGAGATGGAGACTGCATCCCATAAGTCTCTGTGCTGACATCATAAAAATGTACAGACAGGTGAAGGTATCTCCTGAACATGCAGAGTTTCAGCGAGTAGTGTGGCGCGATGATCCGGAATCTGAAATAAAAGAATACAAATTAGTAAGAGTTACGTTTGGTACAGCAGCGGCTCCTTACCTAGCAGTGAAATCCTTACAGCAGGTGGCAGTTGATGCAGGTGCAGACCATCCTGAAATATCTGATATCATAAAAAATGAGTTTTACGTAGATGATTTAATGACAGGATGTCAGACTGTTGAAGAGGGTTTACACATACATAGAAAATTAACAGAGTTACTTACCAAAGGTCAATTTCAACTACAGAAATGGGTTAGCAGCTGCGATGAGTTAAACAAGAGAATTCAAGAACATACGGTAACAAAGGTAAGACAGAATGAGGAAGAGGAACAGGGAAAGGATATTAAGTTAGACTCAGTTATAAAAATTTTAGGAATTTCGTGGGATCGTGAGAGTGATGAATTTAAATATTCAGTGCAACTTGATCCACAGCAGACACCAATCACCAAGAGAAAGGTAATATCCGATATCGCACGCCTGTTCGATCCGCTTGGCTGGGTGGCACCTTGCATTGTTACCTCCAAAATCTTCATTCAAAAACTTTGGCTTGCTGGCCTAGAATGGGATGAAGAATTAACTCCGGAACTCCTATCAGAATGGGAAACTTACCGTCAAAGCCTTGTAGAGACAAACAAGTTCAGCATCCCCAGATGGGTTAACAGAAAGTCTGACGATTTATTGGTAGAGTTACATGGATTTTGCGACGCGTCTATCGCTGCTTATGCCGCCGTAGTGTATATTAGAGTCGTCGATGCCCACAAAACCATTCATGTCAGTTTAATCACCTCTCGAACTAAGGTTGCACCAGTCAAGCAGCAGTCAATTCCGCGTTTGGAGCTGATGGGAGCAGTGTTGCTTTCTGAACTCATTTCCGAAGTTGCTGAAGTAATGAGAATAGCACCCCTTCAAATACACGCCTGGACTGACTCGTCAGTGGTTTTGGCATGGCTCAGTAAACATCCCAGTTACTGGACTACTTTCGTTGGAAACAGAGTGTCTACTATTCTCTCTCTCGTCGATAACTCACATTGGGCTCATGTCCAATCCACGCATAACCCTGCAGATTTGGCATCCAGAGGTGTAACACCACAGGAACTTATATGCAATTCACTATGGAGTCAAGGACCCTCATGGCTTCTCGATGAAACGATAGAGTACTCAAGACCAAAGTCAATTATGACCAACACGGAGCAAAGATCAATCAAGGTTCACCTTGCAACTGAACCTCTTCAGGAGGATCTTTTCTGGACAAAGTATTCAACTTTACAAAGGTTAGTTCGCGTTATAGCGTACTGCAGAAGAGTGTTGAACTGGAAAAAACAATCACACCGTAAAAAGGGATTTGAAAGGTATCTAACCAAAGAAGAAATAGAAAAATCAACAAAAACTTGTATAAAACTTGTACAAAATCAAGAGTTTTCAGAAGAAATTAAGGATTTAAAAAAAACGGGAAGCGTGAAAGCTAAAAGCAACCTTAAAAGTCTATGTCCAGTCATCGATGATGAAGGCATTCTACGCGTCAGTGGACGCATTCATAATGCCAATTTAGACGAGGATGTCAAACATCCCATCATCCTACCACCAAACAATTACTTCACCAATCTAGTGATTGACGAAGCCCATAAGAGGACGTTACATGGGGGACCAACACTAATGTTGAGCCAGCTGCGTACTAGATATTGGATCCTTTCCGCCAAAAAACAGATTAAAGCTCAGTTACACAAATGTGTAAGGTGCAGGCGGTACTCGTCACCTATTCAAACTCCACTTATGGGCCAGTTACCGTCTTGTCGAGTCATTCCAGCAAGACCATTCCTAAAAAGCGGCGTGGATTTTGCTGGTCCCATCAGCATCCGAACGTCAAAGGGTCGAGGCCACCGATCATACAAGGGTTACATTTGTGTGTTTGTATGCATGGTGACCAAGGCTATTCATTTAGAAGCCATCAGTGATTTGACGTCGCAAGGTTTCATCGCTGGTTTTAAAAGATTTGTAGCTCGGCGAGGTTTTGTCAGTGACCTTTGGAGCGATAATGGAACTAATTTTGTTGGCGCTTCCAAGGAACTACGGCATTTAGTGGCTGCGGAAAAATCTTCCGTTGCTGTAGAGATTAGAGAGTGGTTAGGTAACAACAGCACTTCCTGGCATTTCATTCCGCCTCATTCCCCTAATTTCGGTGGCTTGTGGGAGGCTGGGGTGAAATCGACCAAATTCCATCTAAAACGCGTAATAGGTAATTCTACACTTACGTTCGAAGAAATATCAACACTTTTGTCCCAGGTAGAAGCCTGCCTCAATTCCAGGCCATTATCAGCGTTGCCTGACAATTCCGTAGATCCCACTCCTTTAACACCAGGTCATTTCCTGATAGGTGAGCCTCTGATAACAGTGCCTGAACGTAATTATGAGAATTCTAACGTCAGTAACCTGAGACGTTGGCAGGTTACACAACGCATGTTGCAAGACTTTTGGAGGCGGTGGTCAGATGAGTACTTAGTTCATTTGTTACAGCGTTATAAATGGACTAAAAATATTCCAGAGCCAAGTATCGGAGATATAGTTTTAGTTAAGGAGGATAACTTACCTCCTGCCCGTTGGCTTTTAGGCAAGGTCGTAGAAAAGCACCCTGGTTTGGATAAGATTACACGAGTAGTAACCCTCAAGTGTAATGGATCCTCGATCAAACGACCTATGTCAAAATTGTGCATTTTGCCAATTGCAAAGTAAAGCAAACCTTATATAGTATACATTAAGTTTTAATAAGTTAGTTTTTCTAATAAGTTGTTATAATTTTTAATATGTTTATACAGTCCACAAAGCATTGTAAGTTTTTTTTTGTGCCAAGGAATAGGTATTTTCCATATAGTACTGTAATTTTGTTTCACGTCATCACTTATCGTTGTACATGTCATTTATTGTTATTCTGTTTTGAGCCCCTGACCTCATGGTGGGCGGTTTTGTGTAATGAAGGACATATCGTAATGTCCTTGGTGGGCGGTATGTTCGCATTCAATTTTGTGCAACGAAAGTATGTTTGAAGAAATTTAGTTCTATTGATGTAACTAGATGGCGTTGGTCTTTTACGTCACATTCCTGAATCGCGATGTTAAGAATCTCCGTCAATTTCCTTAGGTTAATGAATGTATGTTTTTTGATTGAGTATTGAGATCACGCCAAGATCCAATACAAATATATATAAGTACTATCATCCGGTGTTTTATTTATCCGAGGTCCGTGAAGTAAAGTACAATAGGTAAAGACCTACGAGTATTATTAGCCAACTTGGTTGTAGTAGTTCCATAGCCACTAAACGTGAGGTCTTTTTTTTTTTTTTTTTTTTTTTTTTTTTTGTGGATGGGAAATCATCAAATGACTTCTCCCGCTCTGGGCAGAGGCGGGAGGGCGTGTCAGACTTTTACTGACTAAAACCCACCCATGTTCCTTCAGCTGCCCGTGCCAGGGCCACGGTATCTCTTTCGAACTACCCGCGACCCCGGCGGCATCGGCCCAATTGACCCCGTCACTGCTGACATCTCTTTGAGGCGCGCGTGGAACACAACGCGCCGTCGACCCGGGCCTGGTCCTTACCGGACGGCGAGCTGCCCATTACTCGTCGTCCGCAAGCCCGCGCCTACGGTGGCCGGGAATCGGCAATCGATTCCCGCCGCCCAGGGCGTCTCCTACGGCGGCTAGGGGCGCGAGGGCGCGGCTGTTGCCTCTCCCTCACGCGTTCCGCTTCCTCCTTCGCGAGCATTACTGCTTCGCAGAAGGAGGTGACGGCTTCCCATGCACTCTCGCTCCGCACCATGGCCTGGACCAGGTTTGGACGCGAGAGATCGCCGCCGCCGATCGCCTCCGTGAGAACACGGCGGTGCTCCGCCCAAGCCGGGCAGACCTCCACTGTATGCTCCACCGTGTCCTCCGGGCGATCCACACAATGGTGACACCCGGGCGTTTCCTCCCGCCTTATCCGAAACAGGAACCTCCCGAAACAACCGTGTCCGGTGAGGACCTGCGTCAGGCGGAAGGTGAGGACGCCGTGGCGCCTCTCCAACCACTCCTCAAAAAGGGGACTTATCGCCGCAATTGTGGCGTGCCCAGCGCTGGGTTGCGACAATCGCACTCTCCATGTCGCCATGAGATCCCGCCGGAGCTCTGTCCGCTGTACCGTGATTTCTCGCGGCAGCGGAGTTACGCCCCGGCGTTTCACCTCCTCGCGCCACTCCCACACGTGCGCGAGGACTTTTGCCTCCAGATCCCATGGCGGTAATCCGGCAAGGAGGCACGCCGCCTCACAGGAGACCGTGCGGTATCCCCGGACTAGCCGGATGGCCATGACCCTCTGGGACGCGTTCAACCGGCGGGCTGGTCGCAGCCTCAGGGAACGCGCCCACACCGGTGCCCCGTAAAGGGCCATGGACCGCACGACCCCCGCGTAAAGCCTCCGGCAGGAGGCGTTTGGACCCCCCAGATTGGGCAGGAGCCGCTTCAAGGCAGCCCCGGCCCGCTCCAGTCTGGGAGCCAAACGTCGGAAGTGCTCCACGAAGTTCCACCGGCTGTCGAGGACGAGTCCCAGGTACTTCATCGTCGACTCAACCCCGATGTGAACCCCTCCTACCGTTATTTGGGAACCCGACGGTGGCGCGTTCCGAGGACCATGAAAACACATGACCTCGGACTTGTGCAGGGCCACCTCGAGTCCCAACTGCCGGATCCTCTCTACGATTGTCGCAACCCCGCGTGTCGCTAGTTCAGCCGCCGCCTGGTGCGACCTCCCCTGCGCCAGGACCAGCGTGTCGTCAGCGTAACATACAACGCTGACGCCGCTAGGGAGGTCGGCGCGCAGCACCCAGTCGTACCCGATGTCCCACAGATGTGGCCCCAGGACCGATCCCTGTGGGACACCGCACGACATCTCTCGCCGGTTCCACTCTCCCTGATGACCGGGGTAGATGACGGCCCTGTCCGTCAAATAGGCCTCGACCACTCGACGGAGGTGGGTTGGCACCCGGTGATACCGGAGTGCCTCCCTGATGCAACTCCAGGGCAGGGTATTGAAGGCGTTGGCGATGTCTAGAGACACCGCCAAGACGACCCCACCCCGGGCCACAGCATCCCCCGTCGTGAGGGCTCGCACGCGCATGATGGCGTCCACCGTAGAGCGCCCCCTGCGGAAACCAAACTGGCTCTCCGCCAAATCCGGCCCCTCCTGCACCAGCCACCCGACGAGGCGGTCTGCAATGACTCTTTCAAAGAGCTTGCCCACCTCGTCGAGCAGCACGATGGGCCGGTAAGCGGACGGAGAGTCCGCAGGGCGCCCCGGCTTCTTAATGAGGACCAGTTTCCCTGTCTTCCAACGAAGTGGGAACTGGCCCCTCTCCAAGCATGCGCTTAGGAGCCCCCCTAGTCGAGGCCCAAGAGCCCCAAAGGCCAGAACCCAAGCTCTTCCTGGCAAGCCGTCGGGTCCTGGGGCGGTATTTTTGGCACTCAGCCTACGTACCGCCGCTCTCAGCTCTACCTCGGTCACTTCCGGAGCATCGTCGTCGTCGTCGGTGATGTGGTCCGCATCGGGCACCGCAGGAGGTCTAAAAATGCAACGCACGTGTTTTACTTCACACGTGAGTCGCAACATTATGCTGAACGATGTTTTGCGCGGTAAGATGCATACCTATTTTCCAAATTTGTTTAATAATTCCTTTGTTACTTTATTTTTAGTATTTTGCGTCATATTATCCGCAAATAAACTTATTTTGTTTCTTTTTTCTTTCAAACTCAAACGCCTCGACCGATTTTGATGAAATTTGGTGTGGAAGTAGCTGACCCTCTGGATAAACACATAGGCTACTGTTTATCTCGAAAAATAGAGAAAGAACGAAAGAAAGAAAAGTATTTATTGTGACTAGCACAGGAAGATCACCAACTAAATTAAAATCTCAATAAAAAAACTTTGAAAACAAAAAAATAAATAAATAATCACACTATCACACTAACATTATAAAGGCGAAAGTTTGTGAGTGTGTGTGTGTGTTTGTTACTTCTTCACGCTCAAACGGCTAGACCGATTTGGATGAAATTTGGTATGTAGACAGCTTATACCCTGGATTAACACATAGGCTACTTTTTATCCCGAAAAAATGTAGTGCTCCTGTGGGATGAGCAAGAAATTCAAATATATTTGCTACTCTTTCAAACTCAAACGCCTCGACCGATTTTGATGAAATTTGGTGTGGAAGTAGCTGACACTCTGGATAAACACATAGCACACATAGGCTACTTTACATCCTGAAAAAATGTAGTGTTCCCGCGGGATGAGCAATTTTTTTGTGAATACTTTTCTTTTTTTGTGAATCTCATAAACCGCGGGTAACACCGCGGGGCGCAGCTAGTACCTATATAATGACAATCCTATAGACTATACGACCAGTACGTCGATTCTGTAAAATTCAAACAACAACTCGCGTCTCACATCGCTATTCACTCTCACTCGTAAAATAGATGCTATTTATATGACACTTTGAATCGGGTTCGAGTGCGAAGTGAGCGCCGAACTGAGGGGCGAATTACCTTACTGAATTCCACTTCTTACGTCATCTAATACTTTATCTGTCAAAATCTTACGGTCAATTTAGTTCAACTCGCTGACACGCTAGCAAGGGTAGCGCTAGTGTAAATTCGAATTATCAAACGAGTTTTTAGAATGCCAATCAAGAAACTCACAGCAGATTCAGATTCGAAGTTTAGAATGAGGTCTTACAGAATCACACGGCAGTACGACCCCTTATCAATTATTTGTCAAAGCATTGCAGTACTCAGATTTTCTACAGTTCCAAGGATGAGAGCATGATTTCTTATGAAAATCAAAACATCTTATGAAAAAACTTTCATATCAGAATGACGTGTTAGCTCTTTGTGAATTGCGCCTAAGTATTGGGTCGTAGGTTCATAGTGTTATGCAAATCTGACGTCATGTATGGAAGGGTCGAATATTAAAAGCTCGTTTATATGTTACACCTCTGGGAAATCAATTTCACGTGACGTGCCAACTTTTCAATGGAAAACTATTTTCATGAAAGTTTCTGTAGGATTCTACCAGAGTGTTATGTGAAGTAAGACTTAATGAAGGGAAGATTATGGGTTTACAATACACATTGATGTGTTATGGTGAGCAGAGTCCATGAGTAGATGCTACATGAATATCTGGAGGTGGTAGCTTGGTTTACTATTGTGGAATCCCAAGGGTCAGAAAATGTCATGTGCTTCTTGGAAAGACTTAACCCTTTATAACGCCATGTGACAGTCCTGTAGCAAACCATTCAAGTCTCCACAAAATCAAAAATCTTATTTTTATTCCGTTTTACACCAATGTACCACAACGGTTACAAACCGTTCTATGCAATTACAAACAGTTCTAGTAGACATCGTGAAACACAGAGGAGCTCGTGGCTAAGTAATAACAGCCGCACGGGTCAATCCACCAGGTTTAGCTACGCTTGCCGGGGTTGGTCAGTGGATGGGTGACCATCTTTATATACCGAGACTCCTCCGTGCCTCGGAAAACACGTTAAGCCGTTGGTACCGGCTATCATTCGTGGATCTTTGACAGTCGTTACGGGTCATCAGAAGCCCGAAAGTCTGACAACCAGTCTTACCAGGGGGTATCGTATTACCCAGTTACTGGGTTGTGGAGGTCAGGTAGGCAGTCGCTCCATGTAAAATACTGGTATTCAGCTGCATCCGGATAGACTGGAAGCCGACCCCAACATAGTTGGGAAAAGACTAGGCAGATTGATTGATCGTGAAACACAGGTGCGTTAGTAGTTTGCAAATTCGTCCAAACTTTAGTTGATGACAATTCGCTGGACTTGAGGTAGGTTGCGTTAAGTTTAAAAAAATCTAAAATTATATTAAAAAGAAACAAAATAACTGCGGCTTGCTTGGTGATTCTAGTAGGTAAGTTTATGGTTTTCACTGTTTATTGTTGGTAAGGCGTAATTTTAGTTATTTGTGAGAAATAGTGTTAAATTTCTCTTAATAAATAGTCCCCTGATTAATTTTTTTATAACTAAAAAATATGTGTTTCATTGTTTATTGTTTGCTACCGTACAATTAAATATTTTTTCAGTTTTTATGTTGCGTCATAAAGGGTTACGAAAAAATTGGATAAATGAGACTTGAAATAGTGTTAATTATTATTTTAGATACCCGTTACGATGCGTAACTACAAACGTGATAAACATCAGTCACTTCCAGATAAACTGGTAATGACCCTGTGATAGAATAAACCTGCAGAAAAACAATATCAAATTGTGTCCACGCTAAACATTAACACCAAACAAGACATGTTTTACATTCATCACTCCAATTTGCAACACCACAAGACTTTCATTCTCCGTGTAATCACTTTCATTCGTTCACTAAAACGTTCCTACTTCTGCGGAGACGTCAGACAGTAAATTAACCCAATGTGTGCACTGTGGTCGTATTAGCGGGAGTATAGTGACGTCATAGCTCCTATTTACATCATAGTAACTTTAGAGTTTCATCAAAATAATTTGCGAATGAGGGTCAAATTTCATTATGTATCTTAAAGAAACTTATTGAATTTATATAAGTATGTAGAACTGTTTGATCTGATCGTAACTGATACGGAATCTACAGACAATTTATTAAACATAGGTGCTTATTTGGTTAATAATACCTAATTATGTACTAAAAAGTAACTCACGCATTTGAATAAACTGGAAACAAAACTGAGATTGGATAAAGGCCACAGTCGCGTGTCGTGCGACAAGCAGTGCCGTGTCGCGTGCAATTCGTGTCACGTGTCGCACCTATTTGTAGGAGCCTTAATCCTTTGGATATATGGACCAATAATATCAATCCATACACCAAACATATTTTACATTCATCACTCCAATTTGTAACACCACAAGACTCATTCTGCTCAGAATCACTTACATTCACCAAAACGTGCCTACTCTGGTTGAGGCGTTAGACAGTAAATTAACACAATGTGTGCACTGTGGTCTTATTACAGGGAGTATCGTGACATCATCGCGACATTTACATACTCTCCCCGCTTTAGCTGCTTTATTGCTCGAATGTAGCTTGTCGTTTATTTCAATAATCAGGAACTTAGGGTCAATTTACATTCCGGCGCCGGCGGAAGGGAAGCGAGGTGTCTATAAAATGTTTCTTCTTGTTTAGTTACTATCTGGCGAGGATTCTTGACTGAATGCTCGATAATCGTTTCATGTTACGTTTTTAAAACTAAATCCAGATCATAAGTTGGCGTTATAAAGAAATAAAGAAAGAAAGAAAAATCATTTTATTTGTCGATTGTTGAGGAGCTCGTGGCTAAGTAATAACAGCCGCATGGGTCGATCCGTCATGTTAAGCTACGCTTGCCGGGGTAGGTCCGTGGATGGGTGACCATCTTTACATACCAAGACTCCTCCGTGCCTCGGAAAGCACGTTAAGCCGTTGGTCCCGGCTGTCATTCGTGGATCTTTGACAGTCGTTACGGGTCGTCAGAAGCCCGAAAGTTTGAAACCAGTCTTACCAAGGGGTATTACCCAGTTACTGGGTGGTGGAGGCCAGATAGGTAGTCGCTCCATGTAAAATACTGGTATTCAGCTGCATCCGGATAGACTGGAATCCGACCCCAACACAGTTAGAAAAGGCTGGGCAGATTGATTTGTCGATTAAATATATAAACGTAGTGCCACCAAAAGAATATTAAAACTATATCTCCTCCTATTTACATCATAATACTCGTATTAAGTCAGAAATTGAACTTAGAAGTTCGCGGTTGTCATCATATAAAGACACATTGTTACACATCGCGTTTTGAGTGTAATAATGAATTATTTCAACTTATAGTAACGTATCTAGAGCGCCATTTTGATGTCAACTCATGTCCCATTTCTATTAAGATAATGAGTGTTTGAGCGAAACATTTGTAAGTAAAGCCGCAGACAAGCGCGATGCGACACCGCTACGCGACTCTAATAGAACAATTTCTGGTGAACTGGGCGGGAATAAGAATGTGACAGAGTCAATTACTTCCACATGCGAAAAAAAGAGAGCGCAACAATGCGCTGGAACCAAAACAAAAGCGCCAAATCAAATAAAAATTGTTTAAAAATAAATTAAGCTATCAAAAATATTTTCAGCCAGAGTTTTCAATTACGTAATACGCACATTTTGAATGCAATTTTGCAATGAAATTACTTAGGATTGGAGAATTACAGAAAAAAAACATAAATCGCATATCTATCGAGGAAATTTAACCCAATTGTGTTTTCCTTTAGTCAGAGTATTAATCAAATAGTCGATCAACATAATTATATCCAACATGCTGCAATAGTGAAATAAATGGTTATGAAAAATCCCTACCGCTATAAGGCACTAAGCGATATCATCATCAGCCCAAATTTAACGCGAAGATAAATATATCTCCGTTCTCATTTCATTTAACTAGGTACTATTCGTAAGTAATAAATAAAACCTTTCAAAAGACACCCCTCTTTAAATTCTCCGCACAGAACTTTGCTTCATAATACGCAGTGATTAAAAATCCAAGCCCGCATGTCCTTTGTGCGAGAAACAATGTCACATATCAAGCATTCACGCTGAATATACTCGTCACTCAATAGTACATTTGTAGTAATTGTAACTTGAGTATACCAGCTTCGTATTGTTGTTTGCACATTTGAATGTAGGTAAGTAAATAAGTTTGTGATTTTTTTTTTTAATGCTCAAGATTTAAAGTACGCTATGTCATTTTTGAGCAGTGGTGGACCTGTGGTAATGGCCCTGACTTATGAGTTGTAACTTGTAAGTAATCAAATTGGTATTGACTTGAGTAAATTGTTCTTTTCGTTAATAGAATTCTTAACGCCAAAACTCGAATTTAACACCTAAAAATTGTTATTATTTGGTCCATAACTGTATGTTACTATTTAACTGACTAAAATCCATTAAATATTTGCATGCCATCATTGTATGGCGGAATGTGACTTGCACTGAATTTTATATGTACCTAACTCCTTTCGTATCCGATTTTGATTTTATTTGATTTTGAACGGCTTAGGGTGGGTTTACCTCAGTGGAGGTCTGCCCGGCTTGGGCGGAGCACCGCCGTGTTCTCACGGAGGCGATCGGCGGCGGCGATCTCTCGCATCCAAACCTGGTCCAGGCCATGGTGCGGAGCGAGAGTGCATGGGAAGCCGTCACCTCCTTCTGCGAAGCAGTAATGCTCGCGAAGGAGGAAGCGGAACGCGTGAGGGAGAGGCAACAGCCGCGCCCTCGTGCCCCTAGCCGCCGTAGGAGACGCCCTGGGCGGCGGGAATCGATTGCCGATTCCCGGCCACCGTAGGCGCGGGCTTGCGGACGACGAGTAATGGGCAGCTCGCCGTCCGGTAAGGACCAGCAGTGCGATTCTGTAAAACCATCTCACCGTGAATACTTAGGTGAAGTGAGCGTGGAGTGAGTTGTCAATAGTGTCAATTCCTAGCAAAAACAAACTCACTTCACCTAAGTTTTCACGGTGAGATTTTTACAGAATCGACCGGCAGGCCCGGGTCGACGGCGCGTTGTGTTCCACGCGCGCCTCAAAAGGGATGTCAGCAGTGACGGGGTCAATTGGGCCGATGCCGCCGGGGTCGCGGGTAGTTCGAAAGAGATACCGTGGCCCTGGCACGGGCAGCTGAAGGAACATGGGTGGGTTTTAGTCAGTAAAAGTCTGACACACCCTCCCGCCTCTGCCCAGAGCGGGAGAAGTCATTTGATGATTTCCCATCCACAAAAAAAAAAAAAAAAAAAAAAAAAAAAAAAAGGGTGGGTTTACCTACACCAAGAGCTACGTTATAGTTTCCATCAAAGTTAACACCAGAGAGGTTAGTTAGTTACCATAGATTTACTACCTGCTGTTGCACCGCCATGTCAAATGTAAAAGTTAAAGTTCGAAACAGGGACATGACATTCGACGCGTCTGACAGAAGTGACAGATATTTAACAATAACTTTAACCAGCGAAGCGTGGGCGGTTAAGGTTACAGTTAAAGTTATGACGTCAGCTAACAAATTGTCAAATGGAACTGCTCATTTTTTGTCTAACAGGAACTTTAACAAGGGTGAGTTGCATCATCTTTCTTTAACAATAACAAACATCGAACTGAAGGTGCGATGTTTGTTATTGTTAAAGTAAGATGGTGTAACCAAGCCTTAGAGTGCTTTCCGAGGCACGGAAACAAAATCAGAAGTAGATATTCAGTACAAAATGTGTTGTCAAAATAGCCGTAGGTATTCAGCCCTGCACATTTCCTTTGCTATTTTGTCATATCACAATGGCGCTGCTTTAACTTAGTGACGTGGCAGACATAGAGACTAGGTGACAGTGCATTACCGATGACCTAAGCAGTATAAAAGAAAGAGGTGACGTCACTAAACAGTTGCTAGCGGATGTATACACAGGTGCCTCACCCGGTGATAGCGTGTGTTTTGATGACACCCTGTTTATGGAATAAAACTTACTGTTCACGATGCGTTTGCTAAAGAATTTCAAAAAGGTTATAATCGCGCTAAGAATATTTTATGACTGGGTTTCTTTTCCTTTTTAGGGTTCCGTATCTCAAAACGAAAAACCTTCACTCAGTAGGAAAAAAGGATCACTTCGTTGTCCGTCTTTCTGTCTGTCTGTTCTGTCAAGACCCTTTTTCAAAGGAACGCGTAGAGGTATCCAGTTAAAATAAAAATATGTAGGCCTAGGGTCCCTTGGAGTTAAAAAAAAACAAGCTAGTAGCCAGCCAGCCAGCTAGCCAGCTTAGAAGTCAACTACATAAAAAAATACGGTCATTTATGCGAAAATACTTTAATACTCGCAAATAAATCAAAACCTGAAGGATACCTACTTCCCGTTGACCTGTAGGTACGCTTTCACGCTGAAATAATTTATTGAATAAAAGTATCATAAAATTAAGCTTTGCATTTTATTAATTTATTAACAAAATGGTTCGTTTTAAATTAATAGTGAAATACGTCATGGACGGTAAATTTACACATTACGTGGAAGCGAATAATTTAAAATCATATTTCTGTGACAATCTTATTAACAGAATAATATAATTAATAATGCTGATTTGGTATAAAGTATCGCAATATGTGTTGGTCTAGTGATCGTAAGCACTGCTAATGAGCATGAGTTCCTGGGTTCGATTTCCAGGTCGGGCAAATTTCTCAGTAGCAGCCCGGAGTCTTATTTTGAGAACGGTTGATGGCAATAGGCTCACCCCCTAATACATTGGCTTTAAACATAATGTGGGTGTGCTATAGGGACACCTCTGTCTAACCATTTGGGGATTACAGGTGAGATGTTATATATGTTCCATTAGGGGAATACCCTAATTTGTATTGTAGCAATTTAACGCCGTCAAAAAGTCAAAAATGATACAAAATTATAATTTTTGACTTTTTACCTACCTTTTTAGGGTTCCGTACCTCAAAATGAAAAACGGAACCCTTATAGGATCACAAATAAAAGGGCTTACTATGAGGGTCTCAAATATATTTTTTTAATAATTTTAAAATAAATTGTTTTAAAGTTATTTAAGAAAATAGACGAAAATTGACCATTCCCACCCCCTTATCTCTGAAACTACTGAGCCTAAAATTTTGAAAAAAATACAGAAAATAGATCTTTACCTGTAAATTACAGGAAAACCTATAAGAAGTCTGTGGTCTTGAAATAACACGGTAAATCTATCAATATTGTGAGTACAAACTTACATTTACAGTTGGAATGTATGGGAGAACATGTTTTTCAACTACAATGTTAAGTTTGTTCTTAAGATAAATTCATCCCAACTACGGAACCCTTCATTGTGCGTGGTCCGACACGCACTTGGCCGGTTTTTTAACGTTGTACCTATTTTGTCTATGTAAAAGAAATTAAATGTTTTTATTAAGGTAATACATGATCGTGTTATGTGTGGACTGGACTTATTTATAACAAACTGCCAAAGAAATTTAAAGACATACCTAATAATTTATTTTTTATACAGTTAAAATTATGGCTGCTGCAAAAACGATTTTACTCTATAAAAGAATTTATAAATAATGTTAAATAATCTGTTTTAATTTAATGTGACGATAACTGTTTTTTTTTTTTTTTAGCATTAAATACCTAAATTCTAATGTTTTGCATGTCAAATATCTGACTTTGTATTAGGAACTCAACCACTGACTTTAAGACCAGCACTGTACCAATACTTATTGCAAATAAATGATTATGATTATGATTATGAAGAGGTTACTTAGTCACTCCATCTGTCCCAGTCAGATTCGTTTTTGCTAAGAGTCAATATGAAAAGCAATCTTCCCACGTATACAACCTGCTGAACAGAGCTACACATCTTTCCTATGAAACTCTGCGACTGTAAATTAACTGTATCTGATTGGCTTAAGAATAAATCCTATTACGACATTGAGGCTTTGGTATCATTGCTTCCATAACCTGTCCTGAAATTAATAGGACCATGGTAGCCAAACTGTTAGTGGAGGAAGCTGTACCTAGCTTCCTCCGATCCCAAGACATTGTCGCAGGGCTAACCTAACCTAATCCTAAATAGAAACCTAAAGTTTATATGAAATTAATTCATATACTCAATTCCACACTCACACCATTACACACGCACACACCCCCTCTCACTCACACACACACACACATTCAAATACTCACTCACATACAACACACAAATGCGCTCCTTGTTGTATTTTTGTTTTTAAATTATTTTGGTTTTTTGTTTTGTTTTTCTTTTTTGTTTATTAATTGCATAGCTGTGATTATGTTAAATGGAAGCGCGGAGTCACCTAACACAAGCATTTCCTTGCTTAAAAGGTGATCTCCAACTCATGTGTGTTAAAAATTTGTTTAAGGGCTGATTGTTCAATAGTCAGATAACTTTTATCAGAGGAATAAATATGGCGGTTTGACAGCTTTTGTACAGAAAATAATATGTCAAGCTGTCACATTTATTATTCAGGTAAAAGTTATCAACCTATTGAACAATCAGCCCTAAATGCAATAAACATTTTTATTTTATTTATATTTATTTATTTAAACTTTTTACACTCAAAAAGGTACAAAGGCGAACTTAATGCCTTAGGCATTCTCTACCAGTCAACTAAAGCTGGTGAAGAGATTAGATGGCAGGCGCTCGGTGCAGATAATATATTATGTAGTTCAAACTGTGGACTTCGAACGCTTTTTCTTATGAACCTATGCGGTATCATCTGACACTCAAGGGGTTAAGTATGTATGTCTTTTTCTTTATTTATAAACGCTTACAACAGTCTTAGCCGATGTTCGCACGGACGTAAAAATATCGCGGCGGGATTTTATCGCGCACTGGATTTTCAACTCTAGTTGTTGAGCTTAAGCATTGAGAATCCAACCTTACAACAACAGAATGCATTCTAGCGCGACGAAAAAACACACTGTTGGATTTTCAGTTCTCGGCGGTAAGCAGAGCGTTGAAAATCCAGTGCGTGAAAAAAAATCGCCGCGATATTTTTACGTCCGTGCGAACGTCAGCTTATACTTTTAAAGTATACCACACAAAACACCAACGTAATCCTGGTACTCGAATGCCTATTGGTACCAATTTGTCACTCTATCGGGCTTAAAATTACCCGTAATGATAGATATAATAAATATTTGATTAACTATTCATATATGTATGTACAGTGCAACTATTTTCTTCATGTCCCTCGGCAAACTTCGTGTTTCGTCAGACTTTAGCAGCGTTCCTCCCATTTTTAAAATAAATTACATTAAGTTAAAACAGTATTACCAACTCTATATACTTCCAAGTCGATTGAGAGCGTCCGGTCTGCACCAAGCGCAAAGGGCAACTGATAGAAATCCGACGACTGACGAAACACGATGTTTGCCGAGGCACATTGTTGTACTGTATCTCTTTTCACACGGGAATAGTACAAAATGAATGTTTCAAGAGCGACAAAATAGTCGATAGCTGGTCGCTTCCTTGTCGGTTGTGGGATAGTTGCTTATTGGATAGTCTTGACTATCACAAATCGTGCGACTAAAAATCGCACCTCAAATGTCTTTCCTTACAAAGTGTAACGTATCCAGCTAATGGTGTTTATTTCGATAGTAGGCGCGCTCGTTCGAGTAATGTTCTGTGAAAATGACTGTAATCAACTCTGATCATATAATTTTCTCGACACGACTATTTTTCTAAGTTGCGTGTGTTAAGTGGGAAGTTTTGGGTAGCTATGCGTTTACTAATCTTTTGACCAAATGATAATAATAATAACAATCCCCGACTAAATTTCCTGAATAATTACAATTCCTCGAACAAATTTTCCGAATAATAACAATTCCCCGAATAAATTTCCCGAAAAATTAGGCAAACGCGTAGCATATCTAGTACTGTAGTATCTAACAACATTTCGACAATTCTACTATCATGTACAGTCGTTTCTCTGCACAACCCGACCCCTCTTCATTCTTCTGCTTTGTAAAGGGGTCAGGTAATGCAGTATACTCACCATACCTAATAAGGGGAGTCTATTACCCCTAACTGAACACAAATGCAGACTCCGTGCTGTTACTAAGAAAATACTAATGAAAAAATGTTGCTAGACAATCGATGCAGCCTTGGGTTATGCCCGGTTTCTGAAAAATTCTTAAACGGAGTTTAAACTCATAATAGCTATTGATTCGACAAAATTATCTATTTAAGCGAATTCCTTCCTTAAGCCCAGTTTTTGAGGTCCTCACTCCTCAAATAAACCCTCGATAGTAATTCACTCGACTTTCAATCTAAATTCTTCTTTATAAAAGTATTCAGAAAGGCGATATCGAACCAATCATCACCATTGAATGGATAAACTCCGTTTAAAACCTCAGAAACCGAGCATTAGTGGTAGCAAAACTCAACTGCTGAGCAAGAGATTCAGGCTTGATTGCCATTCTTAGGAACAGCACGGAGTCTGCATTTGTGTTCAGTTAGAGACTCGCCTCGCGAAATATTGGTAGATACTACAGTATTACATATGCTTCGCGTCTTACAAAACCAAACAATACTACACTGCACTTTCCAAATAATATTTAAACGGCTGAATAACCATGCCATACCTTATATCTTTTTATGACAATGGTGTAAGTAGATAGCATTTACATACGGTATTGAAGCGCACCACTGCTTTTCATTTAAACAGCGGAATATAGCGCAGCTGATTTATCTCGAGGTTTTTTCTTGAATTTTGATGCGCGACGCCATTTACCTGGCATACATACGGCTGAAAACTTACGTATTTGGCGTTACAAAGAAAATATGGATTGCACTGTGTAGAAGATGATTAAATAGTTGTTATTGTGATCTATGTGTTAATTCCTTGTCAACATTACTTACGAGTATACTCCATTTATAATAAGATTAGACTTTTGAACAAACCTTTTTTACAGTCTGTTCAATCGATTTTGACTTCTATTGCGTTGGTGGTGTGACTGTACCTCGATTACCCCACCTGATAAAAATTTAGTTTTTCCTAATTTATGTTAATATTAGTGTTTGGGTCGGTTTCCCCTTTGGGGAAAAGGTAGTGCTCCACCCCGCACTACCCTGTAGAGCTCGTCTCCAGACTGGACACTCCCCCACCGATTGTGATGAATGAACTCATAGTTATGAAAATACATTGGATGTGGTTTTACAAAGGTAATAAACAATAGAGGGATGCAAAGTATATTGTTATATAAAATTGTGAGTAACCCTTACGCTGGCGTAACAGGCAATTGATCAGTCATTACTCACACGATACCTCACATCTACGCTCGGAGCACTCAGAGCAAAACTTCCATAAAGTGACCCAAGCGGCTATTCAGTGGCATTGAGTTGACACATGCTCTTTTGGAGACATGTTCCCTACCAGTTCTTGCGAACTGATAATCGTGACGAAGCGGCCTTCCCTGCGGTAACCGTGCGACCGTCCTTGTCTAGCAACGGGGCGGCCAGTTCCAGCGGCATTGCGTTAACATCATGCTCTGAAGGAGATATGGTCCCTATCAGTCCTTGGACTGGATATAAGATAGTTGTGGTCACCCATCCCCTGGAAGTTCACCCCTTGCACAACAAGTATATCTGCAAGACACCGTGTTCATGTCAGTCTGACCGAATTATTGGTCTAAGATAAAGAATACAACTTATCAAGAATTACTTGATAATAGAGATGAGAATCGAATCTCAAGAATCATTATTTAATATAGTTTGGATAGACTCTATTAACAGCCTACTATTGGCCGGAGGGAAAGAATACACAATTCAAGAATTAAGTATTAGATAATAATAGTTACAGAGAATCAAACCTCAATGGTCAATCTGTAATAGAGTTGTGGATCAACTCTTGAAGGTTTATAGACAGTCCAAAACGCCCCACCCTTCATCACTTCCTAGTGTTTGGGCTGGGGAGAAGAAGTGATGCAACAAACTCCCCAGCAACACGTATCTGTCTTATATAATTATGTTTTAGTATTATTAATGTTGCAACGCCAACGTCTCCCCTCTCGCAGGCGGGAGCTGATATCTGCAATTCTTTCCTGAAGATGTGAAGGAGGAAAGGGATCGTTACGCTTGCGCTTAAATCCTTTATTTATAATTACGTTAATTTGTCTGATTACAATGTACCCAATTCAGAGAGACCGGGAACCGTTTTACAACGTCAATTTGTCTCAAGTACGTGTTCTGTTAGACCTAACGCATAGAACCTCTGAGGACACTAATACGATTCTAATAGAACAAGTTTCCTAAGCACTAAATAAATGTCTTACTCAATCCTAAGACAGAGTACTACGAAGTCCTACAGCCATTGAGGAAGACAAGTGTTGAGTAATTCTAAACGCGTGCTAATATGATTGACACCCTTACGGCGACCTAGCCCTTTCTATTAAAATAACACAATGCACAAGCGCTTCGTAGACTCAGTCTCTAGCAGAACCCATTACGATAGAACCTGGTATACGCCGAAGTGGTACATCGTCACTTCACATTTCCTTAATCTTCCCCATTTAGAGGATGCAGTCCGGGCGTGAACCGTCCTGCTTCCAATACATGTCTCTAAAATACTGACGTCCTACGGGACGGGTTTCTCGAGACAGGTTCCCTAGCGTTGTTAAACCGGCTACCAATTCAGTTTGAGGTACTTGGTGATGCCTAACCCCTCTCCCTGGAAATGTGCATTACCAGGCGTCACGCAACATGCTCTGTAGCGAGGCCTTTTTGGAAGTAGGTATTATCACTAACGTTTGGTTGCGCTGTAATTGTAACCAATTACAGATCGGCCTTATAGCCTAGTTTGTTTTAAATGAACTGAGTATTTTCGGTTCTGCCTTCCATGATTTGATTTGATAAATGGCGCGTCAGTTAGAGATCAGTAATCGTCATCAGTTGTCATAAGTCTAATGTCGGAGAAAGGCCTTCCCCGATTCCCTATAACCAACTGCAAGTGACAATAATCTACTGAGGTATAGATTAGGAGGTGGACACATAATACGAGAGAACAAAGCATTAATTATAAATTACGATATTAAGTAAGAGTAATTACGCCATGCTGCAATAAACGCTGCTGCTGCATGCTGGAATAAATGATCATTAATCGCTCGTCAGCGATATCACTTATATCAAGCCTCAATACAATGAGGTATAGATTAGGAGGTGGACACATAATACGAGATAACAAAGCATTAATTATAAATTACGATATTAAGTAAGAGTAATTACGCCATGCTGCAATAAACGCTGCTGCTGCATGCTGGAATAAATGATCATTAATCGCTCGTCAGCGATATCACCTAACCGTTACCAATCAAGTCTCAACGCAAATCAACCTGCAAGGACTATTATAACATTATAATAGTATAGTCCGTAACTACTATGTATACACACTATTAATAAAGATTAAGTTAACTTAAGTAAAGATGACACTTACCGAACAACTCCCTGAAGGGAATCAGATTGCAACTCACCCACCAAATACTGTAGGTATTACCAATCACGCCACCGGCCCCCCTGTATTCTTCCACACCTTGGCCCTCACTCACTTCCCAGATAACCGCGTATCAACTATCGACTCACCGTCTCAATCTAACCTAAATATAGCCTTTTAGTATTTACTATATCTACTAACTTAACTGGCTTCAACTATCGACTGTCCCTGAGACCGGTCAAAACTCGACTCCCCAACATTTCTCTTCATTATCCTAAAATCACCACATTTGACTCCGCGAACCCTTCGCCAGCCTCCTCGCCACACCATATCCCAAACGTTTTTTATCTCATTCGTCAATTGTTTTCAAGGACCACTTGGACCCACTGAGTCAATAGATGCGACGTTGTATTGTTCTTAAAATTAGAAATAGGATATTTTTAGGATTACTTTAGAAATTAGTTGAATTATTGCATCCAACCTGTCAGCCGCCACACTCAGGCTCTTAATTTATGTCTCACAAGTGATTCGACAGATGCGCTGGCTTTAAAACGATATCATAATATTTTGTTGTTAAGTTGGGGTAACCGACAGGCTGTCACAGTGGCATGACAAATGGCAGTTGCAGTAAACAGTTGGTATTGTAACTACTTTTTTAGCTTTAATGCCACCCTTAAGCCTACGGAATAGAAGTCAAAATCGGTTGAACGGACTGTAAAAAAAATAAATAATTAAAAAAATTAAAAAACACGACTGCCCTGCCATAAAACGAACTAAATAGTAAATAACAAGTTGTAATCCCTGACTAAACAGATAAATAAAATTGTCATTGCAGTCGGGGGACCTTTCTGTGGAACACATTTTAATCTAAGAGGTCCCCCGACTGCAATGACAATTTTATTTATCTGTTTAGTCAGGGATTACAACTTGTTATTTACTATTTAGTTCGTTTTATGGCAGGGCAGTCGTGTTTTTTAATTTTTTAAATTATTTATTTTTATTTCATACATTTTAGTGACAATGTAGACGCCGTATTCGCAGTCTTACTAAAGCCTGATTAAATCGTTTGCAGCCAAAGATAATGTTTGTTTTGCATATACCCTTTCTATGTAAAGACATGTCATTATTTGGTACAAATGCCAAAAAAAAATGTTCTATATTACGTTACAACTTTTCCGCCTAAGCATTTCATGGCACCGAAGTTGTAGGACCATTGCCCTTGGTTTTATTTGAGTTCAAAAATTGTATTTTTAAATGAAAAGCCCATTTTAAGAAACGTGGATGATTTCCTTTATGCCAAGAAATTATATTTATTGTTTAGAATGTGCTGTTCAAGGCCTTCAATTTGATACCCATATTGCAATAATTGAAGAAAATTATTTTTTCACATTTGAAAATGGAGCTATAGTGCCGCCATATTGATTTTTTTCAAAAATTGTTTATCCAGTGTCACTCGGGATGATGTAAGAATTCTAACGATACCCCATACATCGAAATCTGTTCAGGCCTTTGAAAGTTATGGTGGAATAAAGAAACTCACAAACATACATGAACCCTGAAAACATAACACTCCTTTTTGGGCAGTCTTGTAAAAAGGTTTGTTTAAATGTTTAATATTGTAAATGGATTACAGATACTGACTGAAGTCAAAAGAAAATTCCTTCACTTTAGGCTTTCTTATTTGTCAAAGTCAAATCGGATAATTCAACTATTAAAAGGCACTTCGTCACAATTACGAGAAAAATGAAGAAGTATTCCTAGTTGTCCCTTCCAAAAGGTAGTTTGTATGGAGAACAGTGGGCAAGAAACTCAATAGGTACTCTTTAAAAAAAAACCGGCCAAGTACGTGTCGGACCACGCACAGTGAAGAATTCCGTTAAAATATAGTTTAAAATAATTTATCCCAAAAACAAACTTAACAATAATGTAGTTGAAAAACATGTTCTCACATACATTGACATACGTCACGGTTTATTCTCCAACTGCAAAGCTTTTTTTTTTTTTTTTTTTTTGTGGATGGGAAATCATCAAATGACTTCTCCCGCTCTGGGCAGAGCGGGAGGGCGTGTCAGACTTTTACTGACTAAAACCCACCCATGCTCCTTCAACTGCCCGTGCCAGGGCCACGGTATCTCTTTCGAACTACCCGCGACCCCGGCGGCATCGGCCCAATTGACCCCGTCACTGCTGACATCTCTTTGAGGCGCGCGTGGAACACAACGCGCCGTCGACCCGGGCCTGGTCCTTACCGGACGGCGAGCTGCCCATTACTCGTCGTCCGCAAGCCCGCGCCTACGGTGGCCGGGAATCGACAATCGATTCCCGCCGCCCAGGGCGTCTCCTACGGCGGCTAGGGGCGCGAGGGCGCGGCTGTTGCCTCTCCCTCACGCGTTCCGCTTCCTCCTTCGCGAGCATTACTGCTTCGCAGAAGGAGGTGATGGCTTCCCATGCACTCTCGCTCCGCACCATGGCCTGGACCAGGTTTGGACGTGAGAGATCGCCGCCGCCGATCGCCTCCGTGAGAACACGGCGGTGCTCCGCCCAAGCCGGGCAGACCTCCACTGTATGCTCCACCGTGTCCTCCGGGCGATCCACACAATGGTGACACCCGGGCGTTTCCTCCCGCCTTATCCGAAACAGGAACCTCCCGAAACAACCGTGTCCGGTGAGGACCTGCGTCAGGCGGAAGGTGAGGACGCCGTGGCGCCTCTCCAACCACTCCTCAACCAACTGCAAAGCTAAGTTTGTAATACCAAAAAAAAAAAAATCATGTGATAAAATTACAAATTAATAATTTTCGGACTTTTTCCTTTAGCTGTGCTGTTAGACCATGCTTTTTGCCAAATTTCATGATTCTAGGTCAACGAAAAGTACCCTATAGGCTTTGCTTTACATGCGAGTATCAAATGTAACGAAGGGGATGTGTAAGATGTCAGTAGTGTCTTCCATGTGGATTCTGCTGAGGCTGGGCGTAGGTGCAGTGTAGAAATAACACGGAGGGTCAAAGTACATGTAGTTTATGCGGTGTTTCACAGCGAACAGAGCGAGAAAATGTTAGTTTAGTTAGTTATAAATGGCATCTCGCAGTTGACCACTGAGGGTCGAGACTGCTTAACCGAGCGTTTCCTGTGGGTGCTTTAAGCGAAATTAATGCCTCCGGCCAGGCTTAAAAACTAAGGTAAAATATTAGACGACTGAGCGTCGCTAATAATAGAGCAGCCAGACGGGGCAGGCTGGATCATGATGGGGGGGTTAAGTGCTACAGGCTCAGCTGTGCCCCCAGCAGGCACAGCTTCACCGAGTAGGGGATAGGGGGGGGGGGGGCGGTTACGATTGCGACCTCGGCGTCGAGGTCGGAATGTATTCCTAGGTGGTTTGCGTTTGCAAACCGTACTGGTGGCCTTGCTACTCTCCTGAAGGAGGGTTATGGGGTCATCAGGGTCGGTGAGAATATGTCTCGGACGGCGAGTCTTACTAATTTTAGAGGGGGCATAGCGCGCGTCCTCGACAACCAAAGGGTTGCGATGCTTCACGGCGGCATCAAAGAAACGCTTCGAGCCGCGTTTCAAAAATTGATGGATCGTGGGGATTCTAAGGTCAAGGTGGAGGTCCGCGTTCCGAACGAACCAAGGGGCGCCCGTTATCCTTCGGAGGAAACGGTTTTGTAATGTCTGCATCCGATGCAGATAGCGGGGTTTGGCGTGTGCAAATACCGAACCCGCAAATTTCATGATGGGAGCGAGCAAATGACGGATACAGGGTATTTTATAAGCGCGTACAATTAATGTTGCCAACATAAAAAAATACAAATCGATACATCAATATGATTTAAAAATTAAACACAATAAATTAAATATAATCAGCAATAAAATAAATAACTAATTAATAACTATCCAAACATTAACCAGAATTCAAACCGAGGTAACAAAGTCTATATAGTATTTAATTAAATATTCATTAATGCAAAATACAATATTACATTGGTGGTGACGTCGCTGCTTCCACTGATGCCTATTCTCCTGATGGGCTCCCTGTTTGTTACACAAAATATGTCGAATAAATGGCACTATTTTTTATTGCGTTGGCTTGATTTTTTTTGAGCTCCAAAGGACCTAGACCTACGTTTTTGGTGTTCATTTCAGCCTCGAGGTATCAGAGGCGATCCCGAGAAAAAGGGTCTTGACAGACAGACGGACAACAAGGTGATCCAATAAGGGTTCCTTTTTGTTCCTTGTGAGATACGAAACCATAAAAATATTCTATAATTGGTAAAATACTGACTACTTTACTATTTTCACTTCGTGGCTTCTCGATAGCCACATGAAGCTAACTGAAGATTCTCGCGAGATATCATCATGTGCTTAATCTTTTCCCAACTATGTTGGAATTGGCTTCCAGTCTAACTAGATGCAGCTGAATATCAGTATAATACCAGATTCTTGCGAGACAACAGCAGTTATTCTTTCTTCCCGTATGTCACATATCTAACGGCACATACATTTGGAGCGGATGTTATGAAATCCGCTCTGCGTTCCAAAGTATTATTCCACAAAATCTCTTAGACTGAGAATACTTACAAGATTTGCAATGAAAAAGCATAAAGTCACGTTTATTAACATTTTTAGCGTTACATGTATTTTGAGGAAAATGTAGCCGAGCCTACTTTGGAAAACCAAGTTAGAAAGAATTTACGAAGAATTTAGGTATATTTTCTCACATTTTTGATGTTTAAAAATGTTCGTCTGTACATTTTGCATATGGCTGCAATTTTACGTGTGCCATTGTAAAATCTACTGCTTGAAAGAGCATCAAATTATCATCCTTTTATAACAAGAGAAGTGGGTCGATCGATCAGGTTAAGCTACGCTTGCCGCGGTTATTCCGTGAATGGGTTCACCATCTTTACATACCTAGACCCCTCCGTGCCTCGGAAGGCACGTTAACCCCTTGGTCCTGGCTGTCAATCGTGGATCTTTGACAGTCGTTACGGGTCGTCAGAAGCCCGAAAGGCTATGACAACCAGTATTACTAATACGGGTTATCCGGTAACTGGGTTGTGGAGGTCAAATAGGCAGTCGCTCCATGTAAAATACTGCTGTTCAGTTGCATCCAGCCGACCCCAACATGGTTGGGAAAAGGCTAGGCAGATGATGATTATATCAAAAGAATATCTATTTTTAGGGTGTATTATATTATGTTAAACGACTACGGTTAATCGATATCTAATTTTAAAAGCGTTAACAAAATATTAAATATTTAGGTCATTACAAAACTAATTGAAAAGCAAACTCCCAAAACAACATGGAAAAACTTTCCCATTAAGCTCATCAGAGGCATGATTATAGTAGTTTTCCACCCTTTCAAATAGAAACCAATCTAATATCACTCATCATACTAATGACAGTGGTAAAAAATTGACCCAAATACCTGTAAGTCATTCATGAAAGCCAACTGACTTTTCAAATCGTTCAGTCGACCCATTCTTTTGTTTTTTTTATTTACAAGTTAAAATACAGCCCTGTATGTCAAACACCATTACATTTTGAACCTTAACCTTAGTACAAGAAGTTACATTTGCATCGCTTGCGCCAACTAGCACTTGTATATCAAACTTTAAATCAAAGTCAATTGAAACTTCAGCTCTAACTTTCAAAAAATAAAGTCTGTTTTCAACTGTATATGATGTAAGCATTTCTGAAACCAGCCCCCATGTTTGCTTTGCAACTACATAGACTTGGAACGATCGATGGCGTTCTGAGTTCAGATTTTATATTTGGACTTGCACAACTTATTGTTGATTTGTTGCTTCAAATTCAGATCAGGGGAGCTCGTGGCTAAGTAATAACAGCCGTGCGGGTCAATCCATCAGGTTAAGCTACGCTTGCCGGGGTTGGTCCGTGGATGTGTGACCATCTTTACATACCGAGACTCCTCCGTGCCTCGGAAAGCACGTTAAGGCGTTGGTTCCAGCTGTCATTCGTGGATCTTTGACAGTCGTTACGGGTCGTCAGAAGCCCGAAAGTCTGACAACCATTCTTACCAAGGGGTATCGTATTACCCAGTTACTGGGTTGTGGAGGTCAAATAGGCAGTCGCTCCATGTAAAATACTGCTGTTCAGTTGCATCCAGCCGACCCCAACATGGTTGGGAAAAGGCTAGGCAGATGATGATTATATCAAAAGAATATCTATTTTTAGGGTGTATTATATTATGTTAAACGACTACGGTTAATCGATATCTAATTTTAAAAGCGTTAACAAAATATTAAATATTTAGGTCATTACAAAACTAATTGAAAAGCAAACTCCCAAAACAACATGGAAAAACTTTCCCATTAAGCTCATCAGAGGCATGATTATAGTAGTTTTCCACCCTTTCAAATAGAAACCAATCTAATATCACTCATCATACTAATGACAGTGGTAAAAAATTGACCCAAATACCTGTAAGTCATTCATGAAAGCCAACTGACTTTTCAAATCGTTCAGTCGACCCATTCTTTTGTTTTTTTTATTTACAAGTTAAAATACAGCCCTGTATGTCAAACACCATTACATTTTGAACCTTAACCTTAGTACAAGAAGTTACATTTGCATCGCTTGCGCCAACTAGCACTTGTATATCAAACTTTAAATCAAAGTCAATTGAAACTTCAGCTCTAACTTTCAAAAAATAAAGTCTGTTTTCAACTGTATATGATGTAAGCATTTCTGAAACCAGCCCCCATGTTTGCTTTGCAACTACATAGACTTGGAACGATCGATGGCGTTCTGAGTTCAGATTTTATATTTGGACTTGCACAACTTATTGTTGATTTGTTGCTTCAAATTCAGATCAGGGGAGCTCGTGGCTAAGTAATAACAGCCGTGCGGGTCAATCCATCAGGTTAAGCTACGCTTGCCGGGGTTGGTCCGTGGATGTGTGACCATCTTTACATACCGAGACTCCTCCGTGCCTCGGAAAGCACGTTAAGGCGTTGGTTCCAGCTGTCATTCGTGGATCTTTGACAGTCGTTACGGGTCGTCAGAAGCCCGAAAGTCTGACAACCATTCTTACCAAGGGGTATCGTATTACCCAGTTACTGGGTTGTGGAGGTCAGATAGGCAGTCGCTCCATGTAAAATAATGGTATTCAGGTGCATCCGGTTAGACTGGAAGCCGACTCCAACATAGGAAAAGGCTAGGCAGATTGACATATGGAATACCATTATTTTACATGTAGCGCTTGCTTATGACCTCCACAACCCAATAAGTGGGTGCCACTTATGTTACATTCTATTCACCTATGTCAATAATAATTATGAGTGTTTTCGATTGTCCCCAATTTTAGTTACAAATTATTAACCTCATGGCACCTCTTCACAATCGACGATCATAGACGATTACTTGAAAAACTAAACTAAACTAGTGAATGGATTTCGATAAAATTTGGCAATGCAATACATGGCATCCTGGGGAAAGGCATAAAAGTGAATAATAACTTTAATATTCGAAGTTAGTGACAAAAAACTTCCAAAAATAAAGTAATTTTTCTCTTTGAAGTGTTATTTTAGGGTTTTGTACCAAAATGGTACAATGGTAGACTCAGTCTGTCTGTTTGTTTGTCTGTCATAGCTGGATATCTCAAGAACTGCTAATGCTATCAACTTGAAATTTGGAACAGTTTTAGATGACGTTTGCCCAACTATTTTGCAAATAAGAAAGAAATAAAAATATATGTTTTTTTTTGCAACAGGGACTGAAAAGGGGTCATAAAAATTCGCTTCTTTCTATAACAGTACAAATACTTATATCCGAAACAGTTCAAAGATTGTATCAACAGTGAAAAATGCATCTATTTATCACTTCTACGTAGGTATCAACGATGCGTTTCCACAAGCTGCACTACCGAACGATTTATGAACGCATATGTAGGTACCCAGTTTTGTTCTTGTATTGTATGATAAATGTAGGTAGGTACGTGTTTTGTCCTACGATAAATTTTACCATACGGTGTATCATTTCTATCTCCATTGCGGATTGAACAGCCTTTCGGGAAATATCTTTCACTTTGCTGCTGTTCCGGAACACTTTATAGACTTCTTTCATCTTCCAATAGCATAAGCAGCATAATCAGCCTATAATATAATATCCCATTGCTGGGACACAGGCCTCCTCTTTGTGAGAGGGAGTGGGCCGTAATCCACCACGCGGGCCCAGTGCGGGTGGTAGATGTCACATGTCTTTAAATTCCGCCAAATCTTCTTCCAATGCTAACTCAGCTTAGCAATGAACAACGAACGAGTCGCTTAATTGCATAGTCGGTTGGTGGACTTCACTAGTTGAAAATGAATCAGTAGTGGAAATGAATAGTGATTTGTAATAATTGATACTACTACGGAGAAACATATATTAGGTCTTTACCTATGAAATTGCCGTTCTGCAGTACTGGCCATTTCAAATCAAAATAATTTTTGTTTGGCTAAGAATTCTAATTTCAAATTAATTTTATTTTAAAAACATGGATTTTTTTTTCCAAAAGTAGTCATTTGTTTATTGATTAGTGTTACATTTTCATCGCATTTCAATCTTTTTCGTCATCATGGATACGTTAAAAATTCGAGTAATTATGGAATATGAGTACCGTCGTGGCAGCAACGCGGCACAAGCGGCACGCAACATCAACGACGTTTACGGAGCTAACACTACAAACCAACGCACCACTTGTTATTGGTTTGCTCGCTTCCGTTCTGGAAATTTCGACCTGAAAAATGAACCTCACGGTCGTCCGAAGACTTTGGTCGACAATGACGAATTAAAGGCGATTGTGGAAGCTGATGATACACAATCTACGGCTGAATTAGCAGCAGCTTTCGACGTTAGCGTCAAACCAATATTGGTCCATTTGCGTCAAATTGGCAAGGTAAAAAAGCTTGACAAATGGGTGCCCCACGAACTCAATGATCGCCAGCGCGAAGTACGCGTCGAGACGTGCCTTGCACTGCTCAACAGACACACAAATGAAGGAATTTTGAACCGCATTGTTACCTGCGATGAAAAATGGATTCTGTTTGATAACCGCAAGCGCTCAGCAAGTTGGTTGGATCCTGGTTCAGCACCTAAACAATGCCCTAAACGAAAACTTACCCCTAGTAAAGTGATGGTCACTGTTTGGTGGTCTAGCGCCGGTGTGATTCATCACAGCTTCTTACCAAACGGGGTGAGCATTACTTCAGATGTGTACTGTGAAGAACTGAACACAATGATGGAGAAGCTGGCTCATCTCCAACCAGCATTGGTCAATCGCTCGTCTCCGCTGCTCCTGCACGACAACGCGCGACCTCATACTGCACAGCAGACGGTCGCCAAGTTGCAAGAACTGGGGTTGGAAGCTCTCCGTCATCCGCCCTACTCACCAGACCTTGCGCCTACAGACTACTACTTTTTCCAGAATTTGGATAACTTCTTGGCGGGAAAAAAAATCAATACCCGAGAGGCAGTTACAAAATGCCTTTGAAGAATTTGTTGCCTCCCGTCCAGCTGATTTCTTTAAGAAGGGCATCAATAAACTGCCACTGCGTTGGCAAAGATGCATTGATTGCATGGGTCATTACTTCGATTAATACAAATAAAAATGATGACAAAAATTCGTTTAAATTTTTTCATACAAAACGGCAATTTCATAGGTAAAGACCTATTATATGACGGCGCACGATGATTTAGTTGGATTATTGTAACACTTTTGTTGTTTAGAATTTATTTCTATGGTGGTATTTGTCATTCAGAGCGGGTACCACCGAATGGGGTTATGGGTGTCATGGTGACGGTGGGGTTCACTTTTGAGGCACACTTTGGAGGTGATCGTCGCGCAGGGTACACACATAAATCCATTGGCTCTATAAACAAGTTGAAAATTATTGTGATTTAATTTAATCAGTAATAATCATTGTACCGTTATTTCTTATGGTCAAGTTTTATTGCGATATTTGTGAGTAAATTAAGTGCGTTATTTTGCGAGTATTATTTATCAAATACCTACAAGTACATGCCAATGATGGAGGACCAACTGATGACGGAACAACAGCGACACGTGGTGTCTCAGCCGCTCGAACATCCGTCATATGTTATTATATGAAGTAGTCAGTAACTTTTCAAAGTAATGCCTATTAGACGAAAATCTATGAAATCGATTAAAATCTAAATGTTCTATTTTTGAACAAGCTTAGAAAATCTAGAAAATTTGGTTTTCAACTGATTTCATAGGCCTAAAATTATACATTATCTCACATTTTTATCACTTACATGTAATAAAACGTTTAGGTATTCAGAGGCAAGTACAAAAGTAACAGTTCCAAGCCAAACCTTGAGCCTCCAGCTAAATATGGAACACTTTGTTACGTATGCGACGCCGTGTCACAAAATGACACGTTTCATCACTGGAAGGAAGCTATCCAAGTAAATCACCCATTACATGAGCAGCAACAATCACGGACGCGTCTTAATGGAGTGAGGAGACGAGGGAAGGATTCGCGTGAGGAATATAAATCAGTTAATTCAGATGGAACTTTTACATAAAGTTTCGGTTGAAGGCAGGTACGGCATTTTAATAGTAGTGGATTTATGTCAAAGGGAATGGATGGGGGAATAGAAAAACTTTTTTACAAAAATAAAAACAACCTGCTTCCAAAAAAAAACCGGTCATGAGCGATTCGGACTCGCGCACCGAGGGTCCGGTACTATCATTTATGTAATATGTGTTGTTGACTTCTGAAAAACTGTGCTATTTAGAGACACCGTTTTATTTTTCCTGTAATCTATACATAAACTTCTATCACATAGATAATTTCAGATTTTTTTCTATGCAAACTTCGCAGATAAGGGAGGGAACGATTTTTTTTTAAACGTTTTTCATCAAAAGTTGAAAACTGTGCTGCCTAAAAAAAGAAAAAAAGGTTTTTGGAACTCTCTGCTATAGGTTTTCGTTCCTTATTCAGCCCAATCTAACAAAATTTTATGCCATTTCTGACTATTCTGGTATTCAAAATTCAAAACTAACGAACCAATCCTTAGTTTTTTGATCCTTATTAAGAAACAGAATTGATTGGCATCAAAAAAAGCTTTTGTGAAAATTGAACATTTTCTTGCTGACTGTAACACATAAAAAATAGTATTTATTTGTTAAAAGCCAAGATTAATTACTGGGCACTCTGTATATATTATGAACAGGCCCGTTTTCATATTATATGTATTGTTTTTATTTACGTAAGTGTCACAGTCATCAGTAATTATGAATTTTCGACAGTAGTTTAAGCTGTAGTTCAAAGGAGGATGACGTTTTTTATTGAATTAGTACCTAGGTCACTTTTTACGACTTCCAAAACCCGAAAGAAGTATCCTTTCTATATTTAGTAAAGTCCACATTCATACCTTTCCAAGATTCATCTGTACAATATTTTTTCCAAAACTAATATTTCAAGTATGTACCTGTGAAGAGTTATATCTTACGGGAAATTGTTTCTTTTGTTTTTTTTTTATCTCCTGGGAAATAACCGCAGTTTGTCATACTATAACATGTGCCAAGAGGCTCCTACGGTCATATATCTACATACTGCCCGGGGGAAATGACCAATTTCCAAGATCCTGATACCTTACACCAGGTACGTTGGGTGGAATGATATAGGGATTTACAGGTAAAAATAAAAGAGAACCTGTAAAAATTGGTATATTCCTATATTACGCAATCGAAACAACCAATATAAAAAAGCAATTAAAGAATCTTGTCAATGTTGATTGAACTGAAGACAAAGAGACTTTCTTATTAAATTATTTTTATTACAATAAAAATAAATACATACATACTCTAAAACTAGTTATCTTTAACGAACACTAACAATCTGAATAACCCCTAGATGTAATAAGAAAAATAATTTACAGTTTCTCTGTATCCTATAACATTTGTTCAGAGAAAACCAAACTATGTTTGAGTTATAGGATCCACAAATATTCCAACAAATGTTATAGGTTACTGAGCGTCTAAACTTACAATTAAATCTATGGATTTGGATCACAGGACGTCTATAAAAATCTAATCCAAATCCTAACAGTCTTGATCTAAACTTCCGATACGGTATCCACTTCTATAACATGAGTATGCTTTCTCTTCTTATGAATTCCTTCAAACTCATTCTGTATCTCTTGCAAGGACCGATCTTTCGTCTCAGGGACAAAGAAGTAGACGAATATTATCCCTATGATGCAAGTTATTGCAAAAGCCCATAGCGTCCAACCATGCTTTACCATGTCTACCAAATTCTGGTAAAACTTCGTCACAGCAAACGCCAAAAACCAATGAAAACCAGCAGTTAAGGCGGTTGCTCTTCTTGTCATATGCGGGGGGAATATTTCTCTTAGCATCAACCAAGGAATTGGCCCAACACCAGAAGCATAAAAACTTACAAAAAGACATAAAGTAAACAGTGGTACCCACGTACTACTCGGTGATAAATTAGATGCTTTTAAATGGTAAAAGATACCTAAACAGGCTAAATTCACAGCCATAGCTGCAAATGAAATCATTAAAAGTATTCTTCTTCTAACAACTTTCAGAAGCATGGTAGAAAAGTATGTAGATGAAACGAAACAGAAGCCTAAAATGATAGCTGCGCTAGGAGGATTGAGACCAATGGCAAAAGTTTCAAAGATATTCTTTGCGTAGAAAAGGACGGGGAATATGCCACTCATCTGCTGGAATATCATGAGCCCGAAAGAGACAACAAGAGCTTTGACCGTGGACCTAGTACCAAAAAGTTCCTTGAAGGTGACTCTGATCTTTGCTGAACTTCTGTTGCGCTCCTTCAAATCTCTATATTCGCCGTCGATGTCGTTGTCAATACCCCTGAAGTAGCGTAAGGCTGCCTTGGCTTCTTGAAACTTTCCTTGGGACACCAAATAGGCTGGTGATTCGGGAAGGAAGATGAAGGCAACGAAGAAAGCTGTAGGTACACTTGCGCAGAGCATTGTCAACCAAGAACTATTTTCTACCAGACCTGAAAATCAAAATTAACAAGTAAAGTTTAGAACTATTGCTAGAATGAATGGCGAAGTAAGAAACATTTAAAAAGGTAAATTATTTTTTCAGGTAATGGATTTCAGATATACAGAGTGTAAGTGTGAATACTGTCATCATTTTAAAGAGTCATTGTACCCATCATAATAAACAACTGTTACTATGGGACCAAACCTGAAATCGCGAAGAAAAATCTGCTGTTCCGTACATTTATATTCGCCTAACTCGTCAAAATATAGGGAACAGCAGATTTTTATTTCGCGATTTCAGGTTTGGTCTCATAGAAAATGTTGTTCATATTGATGAGTACAATGACCCCTTAAAAGAATGACAGTGCTGTGTGAGCACTCCTGGCTAACAGGTGTATTATTTGTCTTATATAACTTCAACAAAAACCTCAAGATATTATACTGATGCTATGCAATGAAATAAAGCATTTTTACCTATTATATATCCAAACAGAACTCCGCAGCTGAAGTGGACGTGATAGAAGTTGGCCAAAGCGGGAAGAATGTGTTTCTCTGCTATATCTTCAATGTAAGGTGGGATGCTGACACTGAAGGCTCCCAATGCCACTCCTCCGACGAAGCGCCCCACGTAGAGACCGTACACGTTCGGACTGAAAAAAAGAAGAATAATTAGAACTTAACCACGCATTTTGACAGTTATGTAAAAAGTCCCACTTAATAAGGGGCTATTGCTTTCAATCGGACAAACCCAATAACACCATGGTCAGTAGTCGCGCTTGCAACCACTAGATCATCACCATCATCATCATTTCAGCCCGGAATTAACCACGGCTGGGTAGGCCTCCCCTTTTTTCTGGCATACGGTTCGTTATACTACTCTAGACCGTCGCGTTAGTCAAAATAGAGTGTTGACTTGAATTAAATTTCTGAGCTAATAGAAGGGTGTCATTTATAAGGACCTCCCTACCTCGATGCGACAAGTATCCATGACACAACTAGAGGAAGCGCCAAGTAAAGCAGAGTCTTCTTTCTTCCGAAGTATTCGGATATGAGACCGGCTGGCCCCGCGCCCCATAATGCTCCGAGGCACAGCAGAGAAGCTACCCAAGATGCCTCAGATGCTGTTAGCTGTAAAAGAAGAATTATTGTTGATTATGTTTTTATACCTAGTACTCCCAAAATCATGTGATTTTGGAGGAAATAATGTTCTTTATTTTATGCCGTTCCCATTAGTTCATTCCCGTGAGTTCGTTCCCGTTAGAAGAAAGCTTGATTTAATAATAATTATAGGTCACTAAACATCATTAAGTTTATTGTTATAAAAGTCATTAATTGACTGCAATATTTGTAGATTTTGAATTATGCAGAAGAACGAATCAGAAGAGTGACTTTGCCAAAAATCGAGCATGTCGAAGCAAGTAGGTATTCTGATATCTCTTAAAAGGATTCCACCACACATTTAAAATAGCTGGAAACTTTCTAATTTCACTAAATTAAAGTTGAATTTGTATATAATAATATTTTTGCTAGTTACCCAAAAAGCTTAGACTGAAACCAGGTCCCAATTCCAGCCGTGCATAATAAATCCTAACCGCATAAATATAAACCAGAGACTCGTTCCAAGAATAATAATATATCCAACTTACCGTAAGTTTGGTGTGTTCTGAGCTAAGTATGCTCGGTGTAGTGTTCTCCACGGCAATTACGTCTCGGGTCGGCGACGGAGGCTGTAACATACGTGTATTTATCGACTTCATTAATCTCGGAGAGAAATTATAACCAGGATTATGTTGCTAGTATTGTTGTTACAGAATTAATTTATGGATTAAGGAGAAAGAATTGTGTGGGTGGATAAATTACGTTTCTGGATAAGCTGTTTCCAATATTTTGGGTTTTATGAATGGCGACTGGATTAAGTCAAGGTCAGTATCAGTATGATGAACATACTGTGATGACACAGTATGTAATCAGTCAACAATTATGTTGATTATGGTTGTAGCAACGAGAGGTAACATAGTACAGCAGCGGTCAGTGAAATGAACAGGCATACAGATAACGCTATTGCCATTTTTTCTCTGCACCACCATAAGGTTGACTGGTAGAAAATGCCTCAGGCATTAAGTCGGTACGGTACGGTACCTTTGTACGGTATTCTTTTTTCTTGTGCATATAGTTTTAATAAATAAATAAATAACGCAGCCAGCCTTATTTATTTATTTATAAAACTACTAGATCTATAAGTAAATCTTCGATTACTTTTAGAAAAGTAAGTATTTATTAAAAAAAAAATCTTACTTGAACAAACGAGAATATAGATAGATAGATAAAACATTTATTCAGTGCACACGAAAGACTAGCACAACACACAAAAGCACAATTAAATGTTAACAAATTACATGAATATAATATGTACTTTACTTATATAAAAACAGGGTATATAAAAACAAACTGTTTTTTTGTATATTGGCAAATATTCAAAAAATAAAAACATATACATTTGAAGAAATATAGTGACACTGTGACATATATATTTTAAATTAAATGGCAATAAAGTGTAGTGTGCGGTTCAAGGTTGCACCAAATAGGAGTCCTGTACATCGATTCTGTAAAATTCAAACAACAACTCGCATCTCACATCGCTATTCACTCTCACTCGTAAAATAGATGCTTTTTATTTGACACTTTGAATCGGGTTCGAGTGCGAAGTGAGCGTCGAAGTGACGGGGTAATTACCTTACTGAATGCCACTTCTTACGTCATCTCATACTTTATCTGTCAAAATCTTACGGTCAATTTAGTTCAACTCGCTGACACGCTCGCAAGGGTAGCGCTAGTGTAAATTCGAATTATCAACCGAGTTTTTAGAATGCCAATCAAGAAACTCACAGCGGATTCAGATTCGATGTTTAGAATGAGGTCTTACAGAATCACACGGCAGCTCAGCATGTGTCAGGCAAATATACGTGACGCTGATACTCTGCTGAATCCTTGTAATGAGAGAGCGATGAGGACGGGTGAGCAGACGAGATAAATACGCCAATTATTGGTGTTGTGAAGAGTAAGTAAATAAAAAAAATAAATAAAAAAGTATATTGCATATTAAAAAACGTACACGGAAATGAACTCTAAAAGAAGAAAGAAGAAGAAGAACAAGAAGAAGAAGAAGAAAAGAAGAAGAAGTATCACCGCTATTTAAATTACGTATTCTACAGTAGAGTTATGCATTGGAAAACGTTCCTGTACGTTGATGTGTAAGATTAAGTACTTGATTATATATAAAGTTTATTTAAAACTAGCTTTTGCCAGCGGCTTCGCCCACGTGGATCTCGGAAAATATCCCACGGGAACGTATTGCCGGGAATTCCTTCCTTGTTCCTCTGTACAAAATTTCAGCTTTCTAGGTCAAAGGGTTTAGGCTGGGCGTTGATGAGTCAGTCAGTCAGTCAGGACTTCTCTTTTATATTTATATAAATATAAGAATTAACAATCACAATATATATAATATCATAATATATTATAGTGGCGTCGCGTCGGTGCAAATAAAATAATTGTTATGGCTGTGTAAAATATGTTTATAATATACACATACATAAACATAAACACACACACATATACATACATATACAAACACGCACACATATATATACATAAATAAACACGTGTATTAGAATCTACCAAAAGATCCACAAATTATTATATGACTAAGTACATAATATACGCTTTGTTCACAGGTTTGTGACCACGACTTACACTAACAGACAATCATAAACTGGGAAAATAATTGGAAGCTAGTTACGACAACAGTAAAATTCCATAAGTACCAAACAGCAGAAATTAAAGCCGCAGTCAACCGCAAGTATAACGAATAGTCCAGCTTGAATCCACTAATTACTGCAGCATTTATATGCATAAAACATACACATTACCAACAGAACAGTACTCCAATTTAAATTCCCCTAAGTACGAAGTCGTTTAAAAGTAAACGGTATTAAATTGTATCTCGAAAGAAACAACTTCAACAGAAAACTGCACTTCTCATTTCAAAATTACGGCAGAAGTAAAACCTCAGGCAAGTTCTTCGGTTTCAGTATCATATATTGTAAAGTTAGTTCGTTCCAAAAGTTTGTTAGCATTCGCGCCCCTGTTGACGAGTTTTCTTGTTGATAAGGACCAGGGATGGCGAACCTTCTCACAGCTGCGTGCCAAATTAACTTCTGAAAAACCACCGCGAACTAATAACTAAAAAAATATTAAGAGGCTGCCGAGCGCGCAGTGACGCCTTCATCGTTTGTTTGGTTATTTCTTTTATTTTAGAATGAAAATGCAGAAAATAAGCCGGATGTGCTCCACAAGACTATACGTTATTATTACTACAAATAGTAGCTTTATTTTGTTAAGTTTTATTACAATCGTTAAAACGGAGCTTAGTGGTCATTTTTTTCCGTATGACTATACGGAAAAAAATGACCACTAGGCTCCGTAAATAGTTGTGCTCCACAAGTCTTTGTGGAGCACAACTATTTCGGCTTATTTTCTGCATTTTCATTCTAAAATAAAAGAAATAACCAAACAAACGATGAGGGCGCCACTGCGCGCTCGGTATAGCCTGTTAAAATCCATTACTTGTGCTTTGTTGGTTCACATAGTAACTTGTAGAATTTACAACAAACTGGAGAATGCAGATATGACTGAAAAGGTGCTTAAGCACTGCAGACACTTGTGCTTGGTAATAGTGGGGGCTTAACTGACAAGATTTTTAAGAAAAAATAATGTACGTCTATTAATCAATGCGGTGCCTAGAATTTTGTTTCTCGTTGCACGGGTGACAAAGGTTCATCATCTTTGATATAGACTTTCAAAGCTACTTGATTGCTCTGAAGTCGCTTGGGTAGATGTTTCGTTGCTTCTCTAGACATTATCACTAATGAAAACTTTAACTCCCAAGTTTTGTGGAAGCTTGAAAATATTTTGTATTTTCAGTTGAAGAAAATATTGAGACTCCTGTACCTATTTACTTTAGTAATTTTAGTGTAGTTATTGAGATAAACGTACTTGTTCATAGTTGAGAAAAAGAATCTTTCTCAGACATAGAATCCGTATTTTAAAATGTGCAGTAGCATATTGCTAACAAATAACTTAAAACACTTGCATAGTATACCGATATTGCTGTTCAAGATCAATATCGGTATAAATAGGCGTGTTTATGATTTTATTACCTTCAGGATTGCACTAACTTTGTTAATACTAGTGTTTACATAGTAGTTACTATACTTTTTCTATATGCTAATATTCTCTATGATCGATTAATAATTAGAGTAGTCACTAATTATTATTGATTAAAAATAACCTTGTACACTACGTTTGCATCACCCACCCATAAAATTGAGCATATTTTCATAAAAAATACTGTATTAACAAATTCACATGGCAATAAGAAACAGTATTATTATTTTAAAATTCTGTTGGCGAAAACAAACAAACTGTCAAACTAGTCTAGATACAAACAATTTGATCAATTGTACCCACAAGTCCGCCAAGAAGCTATGTGAAGCCTGATACCATCAAAATTATTTGGCAATGCAGCGCTATCTTCTAAAGTAAGTGTTCCGTTTGCCGGCAGGATGGAAATGTTGCGGATACAATCGCAAATTGTGGACTTTGGACAAACTATACTTCTTTCTAGTCGAAATAAATTATATACTGTTTACAGTAAGCTGACATTAATGCAAGCACTCTCTAGAATTCTTGCCAACTCAGATCACGTACAACACAACAAAACAATATGACACGGTGACCATTTTAGAGAAAAATACTAAAAATACAGCTATCTTTTCCAGGAAACTCAATCCATACTTTTGCTAATGAGAATTTGTATTGCATGTTCAACGATAATTCGATATTGAAACTGATTTTCAAACATTCGATTCAACCCGTAGAATACTTCAAAATAAAGAATACCAACTGCATAGGCCAAATTTTACTGACTTACCTGCATTGCGCATTTTGAGGGTAATAACAACATGCAAACATAAATCTACTATCAGGGCAAGCCAAAATAAACTTTGTGTGTAAATAAACCTTATTGGCACGCAAATAAAGTAAGTACGAAGTTGCAATATCATAACTTCATAAGTCATGGTTTCACCGCATGCGGCACGCTGTCAGTCTCTCGGAGTAGTTCGGCAAACTTCGATCAAGTTCGTGTACTATAAAGTTTCCGCTGCGTTTAGGCAACTAACAAGAAACTGAAGGCAATTATTACAGATTGTTCAGGAATTTGATCACTGATAGCTTTCGTTGTGCTCCAATTAAGCCCGTCTGTCTAGGAATTTATCTATCAAAAGAGTTAATTTGTGAGGTTAGCTGGGAAAAGTTAATGTCATACAGCCTTCAGGGGGCGTTTTCATCACTGAAGCAGAACGAGCAGGAATCGATCATTTACATTGGTTGTAATCTACATCGCGTCTGTCATCTTGTCTATGATTGGTTAATTGAGATTCCTGCATGTCTCCACTGCGTCCGTTTCCGTAGTGACACACCTTAATCTTTGCATCCTCAGTTTATTATTTATTTATTAGAAGCTAGATTTAAATGCTCTTGTCATGAATGCAACTATGTGGAGTTCAAATGAGAATCCATATCTGTATATAAACAATATTAAAAAAATATTAATTTGCATAGTCTGCTTTACCTTTACCTTTCATTTACCCTTTTTTGTTTTCGAACCGCTTATCTTTCTATCTTTAGTCAACTTATGTAGCCTAAATATAATTATGTATGTCGGAACGTTAGGATTTACTCAGTTACATCTAGACAGACATGTGGGCAGAAGATGGGTTTCGTGCAATGAATAACACACTGGGTGCGATACACGGTGTTTAAAATCACAATCTAACACAATCACTAAGCACAACAAATCGAATACAGTTCCGTGGCGTACCAACCCCGATGTTGCCTCGATGCGATCCGACACTAGACTGTTCCTCTCGCCATCAGGTTAAAACATCACGACTCTGTAGAAGCGCGCTGTAGGCGTGGGCACCTCACGTGATGTCGCCAGTGGCGCGCTTGCGATTCGTTACGCGTCCGTACTATTGACCGGATCCGACATGTATATATATAAATATAACGTTAATATCAATTACCAAAGGATCGGACACAACAATTACAAAATTTAATCATTAAAAAGACCACAATAAACATACGAGTATTACAGACTTCGATTGCTCAGTATGTGAACCATACAGCAATGGTTCGCGCAAAATATATATTTTTTTTGTCTATCGCTTTCGCCATCCCCTTTTGAGCAGGCGTGGTGATCAATGCTCGTACCTTCTCTGTATGAGAAGAGGTCTTTGCCCTGCAGTGGAACATAACAAGGCTGGTATTATTTTTTATCCCATTCACTTGATAACACATAAAGTCATAGCTCTGTTCATACATCCCATGAAACGGGTGCCGTGTGTGATAATTGACACCTTATCGCTAAATTTCCATCTGTAGCTGCCGACAAAGCGATCAAATGAAACTTTCCTTTCATTTTAATTGATGACAACTCATTATTTTGATATCGAGTACTGGCTTATATTTGTCTCGTCGTTATCAAAAGCAGACACGTCTCTGGTATAGGTCGATCAATGTACTACTTATTGGTTTACGTGATTCATTCATGGTACTAGGTTTTCGCATTCAATCCATTCATCTAGAGTTGAGACGAAATAAAACTGGTTACTAATTTATTTAATTGTATGACACGTGACATAATTATTTTATGACATTGATTTTACATTCTGTGATTACTTTAACTCACACACTGTCTAAAAAAAATATAAAAAAAAAAAATAGAAAAAAAAATTATTAAAATTTTAAGAAAATCGTATACCTAATTTTACAATGTTTGTAAATATGTGAACACCATGTATCTATCACATAATTAATTTATCTGTCATTGCTTCATTTTTAATTCTTTTTACCGATTGTGGTAAAGCAATTTTATTCTAGGTGCATCGTCTTCACATAATTATAAAGATGTCTTAATGTAAAACGCAATAATAAACAAAATATTGTAAAACAGTTTTAAAAGAGTAACGGTGGAGTTTCTTGCCCATTCTTCTCCATACGAATCTACATTTGCAAGGGGCAACTAGAATCAATTCTTTTTTTTTTTTTTTTGTAAATTTTGACATTCAAAAGTGCCTTAAAAGTGCTTATTTGAAATAAATTATTTGACTTTGACTTTGATCATTTCGTGATTACTGTGATTAGTGATGAATTTGCCGTTCCATCCTATCTCCACTGATTCTTATAAATAAGAATCGGTATCACACTGTAACGGTCTGTATCTAATAATTATTTAGGTGCAGAAAGGAGTACATTTCCTTCACTGCAATATTAATTTCACCGTCGTTGATGACACCCTCATAAAGAAAAAAAAAAAAAAAAATTTTGTTTTTTACACAGTTTAGTCTATACCGTACATGGTGAATCAGAAAGGTGTGGTAAAATTTTAAGGGTGTGGTACTGACCATCAAACTGAACAACTTTCTCCATGGGACCAACATCGTTATCAAGAAAAAATAATCAGCCGCCCCATACATATTTTCTCGATTACGATGTTGCTCCCATGGAGAAAGTTGTTCAGCTTGAAGGTCTGTAAAACAACCTTAAATTTGACCACACCTTTTTTCATATTTTGGACTTCTAATCATCATTAAAAAGCCGAAAGACGCCTGCTGTACATTTATTTATAATAATTTGGCCTCTACCAAGCGTTCAGAGTTAGCTTGCTTCAAAATAATGTGCCTGACTGAATTTACAATTGAGTCATATAGGACAATATAGGCGCAAAGGTATCAACATCCAGGTATACCAAAATGGTGGTAATAAACTATATTTTTGGTTTCAAAGCAGTGCAAATACTATTAGATGCTACTGTTTTTGCTACAAACTTGTTATGTCAAACCATGAAGCTGATTTGACATTGACAGACTGCATTCAAAGTTGCTATCATTGAAAAAATGGATTTTTGCTGCCTTTGCACCTATATTACTCAACTAGCACTTCCCGCGCGCTTCGCCCGCGTGGATGTCGGAAAATATCCCACGGGAACGTACTACCGGGAATTCCTTCCTTATTCCTTGTCTGCATTATAAAGGTAATCTCTGTGCAAAATTTCAGCTTTCTAGGTCCAAGGGTTTGGGCTGGGCGTTGATGAGTCAGTCAGTCAGGACTTCTCTTTTTATTTATATAGATTATCGTTACTTTTACTATGATTCCTATAATCGTTTGTAAAACATAGCTTGTCTTATATTTGTGTTCTCTTATAAAGTTATTATGTCATAAATCTTATTTATTTTCAAACAAAAAATTAAAATACGCTTTAGTAAATTCAATTTAGTTGTCTCATAAATAACATCAAAAGCATTATGTAAAATTCTGTTAATAACAACTCCTTTCCGAGCATAATATTTTAAAATTCATAAACTCGTTTAGCAGAAGAAAAACAATGTTCGGAGTAAAATTCAAACCTCGAAGAAAAAATATCTATGAAATTTAATTTAACCCGGTGGGCATTTTACACTGTGAGCTAAGATTCATAATTCCTAAGTTTGGGGAATAACAAACGAGCTAGTTTTGTGTGGGAGGTACACGGGCAGTTATTGGGCGCAGTTCCAAAATTTGGTGGTCGCACAAAGGCTTTGCTCATTGTAAATAAGGCAAGCTTGAAGAAAATTATTTTTTAACCGACTTCAAAAAAAGTAGGAGGTTCTCAATTTGTTGGATTCCTTTGCATGTTTAGTTGCCTGTACCCTAATTGCGTTTTTACACTATCAACAGAAATCTGAATAATTTTGAATCCATTACTTCATATTATGTTCGAAAAGTCTGCTCCACAACGTAAATAACGCAATGAATGTTGTTGAAATGTCAAAATGAAACCGATTACGATTGATAGTGTGTTACGCAACTGCCCCGCAGATATCAATGAAGGACTAAGGTAAATGGTTGAATGATGAGTGACTGCTCTTGCACCAACACAACAAAAATCATTTTATTGATGGATTTTATGGACAGTAGTCTGTACGAATAAAAATAAATTATAGTTTAAAAAACTAACGAAAACACGCTTTAATACCATTAAACTAAACTATAAAGTAATAAATAAATTTTTCAATGTAAGAATAAAGAGATTTAACGAGAAAATTAATGTCATTGTAAAAAAAAGCGTGGGGTGCTTTCGAATTACAAAGTTAGTGTAAGAATGTCGTACAAAGCATCCCACGCTTTTTTTTTACAATGATCACTTTATTCTTACATTGAAAATTTATTTTTAACTTTTTAGTTCAGTTTAATGGTACAAAGCAAGTTTTTAAGTTTTTTAAACTATTATTTATTAAACTTATTAAAGATAAATCGTTAATCCTGTTGATCCTGATCAGGATAATGGGACAAAATTTGTAAATTATTGCATTGTCATTGGGCTCTGATAAGTGTGCAAAATTTCGAATTAATCTGACTATTTAAAGTGGGTAAAAATCGAGTTCAAAGATTCCGTTACATAAAAATAATCAAATAAAAAGCGTGTTAAGAACTTTAAAACTACACTCTTCGAGAAGGAGTGGGCCGTAATCCACCACGCGGGCCCAGCACGAGTTCAAACTAAATATTCTCTAAATCTCTAATAAAAATGATCTAATAAAAAATAAATATTCTCGACTATAATATAATAGTTAATTGTGACATCTTGACGATGATAAGCCACGAGTCAGTTTCTAGTTGTCTCTTTGTATTTCAGTTGGTTTCAAACTTTTGTTCTTTGATTAAAAGTTCCCTAAAATTTGCATAATTGAGTTGACGACGCTGCTGTCATCAAAATGAAGGAGAGATTTCGTTGCCTACAAAATACCGTATTACTTTGATGTCTCCAACATTTTCTTAACCAAGCCAATTACTCATTTGTATAAAGTAAGCCTTGTTTGGTTTCCTTTTTTTTTAAAGTCTGTTGCTATGCGGTTTTTATTTATAACGAACGAGGAGCTTATGGCTAAGTAATAACAGCCGCACGAGTCGATCCATCAGGTTAAGCTACGCTTGCCAGGGTTGTCCGTGGATGGGTGACCATCTTTACATACCGAGACTCCTCCGTGCCTCGGAAAGCACGTTAAGCCGTTGGTCCCGGCTGTCATTCGTGGATCTTTGACAGTCGTTACGGGTCGTCAGAAGCCCGAAAGTCTAACAACCAGTCTTACCAAGGGGTATCGTATTACCCAGTTACTGGGTTGTGGAGGTCAGATAGGCAGTCCCTCCATGTAAAATACTGGTATTCAGCTGCATCCGGTTAGACTGGAAGCCGACCCCAACATAGTTGGGAAAAGGCTAGGCAGATTGGAACGATATATTTTTCTACATCGTCGACTTTTTAGACTGCAAATAAATATTGGTCACCCATGAGTTTGTTTTCGTATGAACCATACATAACATCACGCCTTGTTTCCCCAAAGGGTTAGGCAGAGGTGTTTCTAAAGTACACCCACATTTCGCCAATTATCTTTAAAAGTCCCATGTAATAGGGGGGGAGCCTATCTTCATCAACCGCGCACAACTCCAGACTCCGGGCTGCTGCTGAGAAATTCATGATATAAAAACCCAATAATACTCTGCCAGACCTGGGGATAGAACCCAGGACCTCATGCTCAGCAGTAGCGCTTACGACCACTTTATCAACGAGGCAGTCGTAGGGTACGAGACGCCCTGGGCGGCGGGAATCGATTGCCGATTCCCGGCCACCGTAGGCGCGGGCTTGCGGACGACGAGTAATGGGCAGCTCGCCGTCCGGTAAGGACCAGGCCCGGGTCGACGGCGCGTTGTGTTCCACGCGCGCCTCAAAGAGATGTCAGCAGTGACGGGGTCAATTGGGCCGATGCCGCCGGGGTCGCGGGTAGTTCGAAAGAGATACCGTGGCCCTGGCACGGGCAGCTGAAGGAACATGGGTGGGTTTTAGTCAGTAAAAGTCTGACACGCCCTCCCGCCTCTGCCCAGAGCGGGAGAAGTCATTTGATGATTTCCCATCCACAAAAAAAAAAAAAAAGGGTATGAACCAGGTAGGTATTGTAACTTATTGAATTAAAACCTTGAATGAAAATAGTAGTGTTTTTTAAAGCTATCATCAGCTACTAGTAATACAGATATACAGACATGACGGGCAGGTATCGATATATAACACGACAAAATAAAAAAGATTTGATGATTTTTTCTGGGGAAATATGAGTATGAGTATGAGAAATTATGTTTTATTTGGTTTAATCATGTTTAAATGTATCGACATCTCTCATCTCTTTTTTTTTTCCCCCTTCGGCGCCATCTCGACGGGCGAGAGAATCGCGGCGATAGTTAGGTACGCTGTGCCTTCAAATTATCGCCGCGATAATTAGTTGTGAAGATTGACTCATAGAGTTTCTATTGAATTTGGTGGCACGACGAGATTATCGCCGCGATTTTTTCGGCCATGGAGATGGCGCTTTCATGTGAAGTTTATACAAAAAAAAAACCTGTTTTTAAGCTACTACTATTTCAATTGACTAAACTAATTGCGGTCGATGACCCCACAAAAAACATGAAATTAATTTCTTTTTGTTTTATCAAGTTTAGATACCTACCAATACATATCACGTGTGCTGAGTTTAGCTACCTAATTTAATTTGACCCAGTATAACGCATTCTTGCCTTCTAATATGTTTACTTTTCACGAGGTTAGAACTTAGTTTTATCTTGAAGGAAAACTTGCAAGATTAATTGAAAGCTTATCTTTTTCGAAAAGAAAGAACAAAAAGTAAACCAATTTTAAATCTAATTAATATTCAAAGCAATCAGCAACTGTTTAGTCTGTACTTAAGAGGCCCTCGGATCATGCGTAGTTCGTACAAACAATACCAAAATAATTTGTAAATCAAACATTCATTAGGTAGTGTGTATTTATTCCGATTGGATTACAGAATATTCTAGGTTCCCAAAGGGGCCGGGGAGAAATTCTTCATGGATAAACCTAAAACCACTTTGCCCGACCTGGTAATCGGAGCCAGAAGCTTAATGCGCTAAGGTAGCCCGCGAAATTCAAATTTTCTTACATTTTTTGCAATTTGCAGGTCAATATCAGGTTGTATGTTGATTAAAATATGATTCGCGGCCGTAACTAACATGGCTTTACAGAAGTATAATCATTAGAATCAGTAGTACAACTCCATAAGTTAGAATTGACCTCAAACCTCATGATTTCATGAAATCGCTAGATTTGAGGTCAACTCTATGATTGATTATAATTCTGTAAAGCCATGTTAGTTACGGTCGCGAATCATATTTTAATCAACATACAACCTGACACTACGTTTTTTGCAATGTTCAGGTCAATGTCAACATCAAAATATTTTATTTCACATAAAAAAATATTTATGTCAAATAAAATATTTTGATTTTGACACTGACCTGCAAATTACAAGAAACCTAAGAAAAGGACATTGCCCGTTTTGTAAGGGAAGTTGGGTCCCAGTGGAAAATGCTTGTGCCCTGAAGATTTTTATTTTACCTAATAGTAAAAACATAGCATTTTCATAATCGGAAACCTTTTTTCACTTTATCATCCTGGTTCAGGAGATATCATTATTTTTCTGTTTTAAAAATCTAGGTTATAATTACAAATTGACAGACTATACATCACCTTGAGCATAAGAATTATGTCTCTATTACTTTATGCATAAAGTAATAGAGACATAATTCCATTAGTTTATGCATATTTCTACACTATAAGCATATTTATACTTACATAAAGTAATAAAGACATAATTCCATTGTACTGCTTCAACTCCTCAACTGTATACCGGCGTAAATTAGGTGCTAACAAAATCGAACAGTTAATACAGCGTTGGGAAGGCAGACGGCGTGCCCGACTTCTGGCTGGGGTAGACATAGTTCTGATAAAAACTGTTCTGGAGTCCAATATCTCACCAAAGATAGCACTTAGAGTCAAATATCTCACAAAGAACAGCACAAACAAGAGTCAATTATCTCACAAAACATAAAGTACTCGAGGAACTTATTAGCTCAACTCGGTGGTCGCAGAAAAAGCACGTATCGTAAATAATAACTATGTAAATACGGAATTCAAAACTCAACGTATTTAAACAAAGCAATCACGAACGTAACGAATCTCTCACAGAGCCAAAGAGCTGTGACAAGCGCCAGTAAATGTTGCCAGATCGATTATTTTTAATCGTTACTAAATCGATTTCAGTTTTTTTTTCCAATTTATCGATTAAAACTGTTTTGTTAATACGGCGTTTCCAAAATACGTAATGCTTTTTTGTTTGTGTAAATCACTTTTATAAACATCTAATCAACAATATAAGCTAATTATGAAAATAAGCAATCTATTGTTGTTATCGTTCCATCGATATTACCGCATAGACTATAATACTAAAACATAATGCTAAAACATTATATTTGAAGTTGCCAAATGTTGAAAGACCTAAACTAGTTATAATAATTAAAAAAAATATTTTTTTATTGTTAAATGTCGTTTTGTTTTGATATCGATTATTCCATTATTATACGCATTTTCAATATTATTTGATTTCTGGCAACTTTTTTTTGTATCTTATCAAAAGGATGTCGACGTAATGTTTAACTATTAATTATCTTTAATTTTATTCCCAAGGTAAAAAAAATTGTATAAAAAATAATTTGCACACAAAAAAATAAATAATATTTTTAGGTTATTATTCCAAACAGGCACACGACAGCACAAAAGGGACCAGCAGTGCGATTCTGTAACCATCTCACCGTGAAAACTTAGGTGAAGTGAGCGTGGAGTGAGCTGTCAATAGTGTCAATTCCTAGCAAAAACAAACTCACTTCACCTAAGTTTTCACGGTGAGATTTTTACAGAATCGACCGGCTGTCCCGTGGCAATGTCCTTTGAATTTCGCGGGCTACCTTAGCGAATCCTCTTTAAATGATGTTCCCAGCTTTCAAAACTCAACGTCAACCCGCTCGTCTAAATCATACGCAGCGGTTGCACTTAACCGCGGCTTAATTTATTGCTGGCCGCTAATGAAAACATTATTTATGATCACTATGCCCCTCCCCCCACCCCCACTACATGCGTATAAATCTAGCAGGATAACCCTTTACACAGGATCTTTAGACTAAGTTTGTTTGTACACACACTTTGTATTCACACGTTTTTCTTGCCGGCCCTCAGTGTTGTAGTGTGTTGTAGATACAATACGCGCCATGAAAGATGCGACTTGACGAGCGCTACCGCGTACGCACGGTCCCTCCCCGCTTTTACCTCATACCGCTAAATCGCAAACCACGTGGTGTGTCAAGTGTCATCTTTAGTGGCACGATTTATAGATAGTATTTTTTGTTGGGGACAAAAATGTCGTGGGCATCCCTTACTTTTATTGTATTAAATTAAGCATATAGAATGAGAGAGCGCCTTGACTTCCATAATACAAGTCCTACTTAGTTTGGAAGTCAAGAGTTCCTTTCCGTGTACGTTATTTTAATATGCAATAAACTTTTTTTTTATTATTTTTTTTTTATTAAAAGTAACAATAGGTCTTTTACCTATGAAATTGCCGTTTTGTATGGAAAAATTTAAACGAATTTTTTTCATGCATTTTTTATTTGTATTAATCGAAGTAATCACCCATGCAATCAATGCATCTTTGCCAACGCAGTAGCAGTTTATTGATGCCCTTCTTAAAGAAATCAGCTGGACGGGAGGCAACAAATTCTTCAAAGGCATTTTGTACTGCCTCTCGGGTATTGAATTTTTTTCCCGCCAAGAAGTTATCCAAATTCTGGAAAAAGTAGTAGTCTGTAGGCGCAAGGTGTGGTGAGTAGGGCGGATGACGGAGAGCTTCCAACCCCAGTTCTTGCAACTTGGAGACCTTCTGCTGTGACGAGCGATTGACCAATGCTGGTTGGAGATGTGCCAGCTTCTCCATCATTGTGTTCAGTTCTTCACAGTACACATCTGAAGTAATGCTCACCCCGTTTGGTAAGAAGCTGTGATGAATCACACCGGCGCTAGACCACCAAACAGTGACCATCACTTTTCTAGGGGTAAGTTTTCGTTTAGGGCATTGTTTAGGTGCTGAACCAGGATCCAACCAACTTGCTGAGCGCTTGCGGTTATCAAACAGAATCCATTTTTCATCGCAGGTAACAATGCGGTTCAAAATTCCTTCATTTGTGTGTCTGTTGAGCAGTGCAAGGCACGTCTCGACGCGTACTTCGCGCTGGCGATCATTGAGTTCGTGGGGCACCCATTTGCCAAGCTTTTTTACCTTGCCAATTTAACGCAATCCGGTCGAAATTTCCAGAACGGAAGCGAGCAAACCAATAACAAGTGGTGCGTTGGTTTGTAGTGTTAGCTCCGTAAACGTCGTTGATGTTGCGTGCCGCTTGTGTCGCGTTGCTGCCACGACGGTACTCATATTCCATAATTACTCGAATTTTTAACGTATCCATGATGACGAAAAAGATTGAAATGCGATGAAAATGTAACACTAATCAATAAACAAATGACTACTTTTGGACAAAAAAAATCCATGTTTTTAAAATAAAATTAATTTGAAATTAGAATTCTTAGCCAAACAAAAATTATTTTGATTTGAAATGGCCAGTACTGCAGAACGGCAATTTCATAGGTAAAGACCTAACATTTCCGAGTTAATTGGGCATCTGTGCAATCAGAATATTAAATACTGCATTTACCGTTTTTTTTTTTTTTTTTTTTTTTTCCTCTTTATTTGATTTGGGGTTTTTATCTAGACAGATATGTCAACCCCATCGTGCCTTTTACCGCATTTACCGTTGTTACTTATACAGCAAGGATGGACAGGAAAAACTAAAAAATCAGAGTCACCCGTATCGCATTTGACTTACCGCAATAATCTCATAGGTAAAAGAATTTACAGAGCTTCAACCTAGAACATAATCATAATACCTTTAGTTTTTATATATCAATGTCAACTTACCTCGAAAGGCCCATATGTCAATAGAGGCAGTGCTGATGATGACCAAGCAACACAAACACCAGCCGCAAACGCACCAAGATTCACTGCAAACACAAAAAGAATAACACTAAAGAAGGCAGTAAATTCAACTATCTCACTCACACGTCTTAAAAATTACATTTAGGTAGGTACCTAAATATAGAACATGGTAGCATATTAGTCATGAAAACCAGGAAAACACCGAGAATCATTTTATTAAAATCTAAGAAAACAAAACGGACACAGTCAAGAAAGAAAAGAAAGAAAGAAAGAAAAATGCGTTTAATTGGCATTACAGCAAAAAAAAAAAAAATACACCTTAAACTTCCTACACCTTAAGCTTCTTCTCTTGCATCGGTACCTAAGAACTATACGACAATAGTTCACGGGAGGAAGCGATAAGGTAGCCCGCGAAATCCAAATTTTCTTACGATTTTTGCAATTTTCAGTTCAGTGTCTGGGTGTATGTTGATTAAAGTATGATTCGCGACCGTAACAAACATGTACTATGGACAAAACTTAAGCATGCTCACTTAAGAAAATTTTCCTGTGAGAGCGCAGCTAGTGACAAACGAACATTGTGCGATCGAGTCGTGAGCCGTGCATGCGATTATCGCCTTTGAGGTGATCATGCGGAACTTTGGCCCATAGTATGTTTACAAATTATAATTATACGTTAGAATAGGCCTCAAATGTCATGATTTCATGAAATAGTCAGTTCAGTAGGGTAATATGAACTAAGAGTTTATAAATAAAGATTTGTTACGATCGCGAATCATATTCAGATCAACATACAACCTGGAGCTAGACCACCACCTCTTAAAGCAGTATTATTTTAATCTTACATGAGTGTGGGAAAGAGATGGAGCTAGACGTCCTGTATAGCTCCATCTCTTTCTCACACTAAAGTAACATTAAAATAATACTGCTTTAAGAAGTGGTGGTTGGCCCCCTGACACTGACCTGCAAATTGCAAAAAAACGTGAAAAAATTTTATTTTTCTGAGCTACCCTGTTGTATTCGTCTTTTAAAGACTAAGTGGTAGAGTCTAACTGCCTAGAGTACAATAGATATATATGTATAACTGAAATTAATTACTTGCAACTAGTTTTCACCAATAAAATGGCTTAAAACTAGTTTTTAATAATGCTAAAGCGAGGTGCTATAATATGGGCCTTAATAATTGTAGGCATTCGTCAGTTGTTTTCTTTGAATCCCGACAAAAAAAAAAACTGGTCAGGAGCGTGTCGGACCACGCACAATGAAGGGTTTTGTAGTTGAAAAGAATTTAACCCAAAAACAAACTCAATCCCAAAAAAACAATTTATACGTGATAAAATTACAAGTTAACGATTTTTGGACTTTTTTCTTTACTGTGAGACCTTGCTTCTTGTCAAATTTCATGATTCTAGGTCAACGGGAAGTACTATATAGGTTTTGATTTACTTGCGAGTATCCAAATATGTCGCAATACAAATAACCGTATTTTTGTATTGCGTTGAGTTAGAAGCTTGATTTTTTTAGAGCTCCAAGGGAACATAGACCTACGTATATGATATTAATTCAGCTTGATACCTCCACGCGTTCATGAAAAAAGGGGTCTTGACAAACTGACAGACAGACAGACGGACAACGAAGTGATCATTTAAGGGTTCCGTTTTTTCCTTTTGAGGTACGGAACCCTAAAAAACTAAAAAAAATTGTAACTGCAAAAAATGCCTCGTTTTTTAAGGTCCCGTACCTGGGCCAGCTGCTTACAAAGTCAGAACTTGGAACATAGAAACAGCAGGATAAGAAATCTTACCAATCCCAGTAGCAATATACTGCGTAGTGATGCCAGAAGTGTCTCGTTTGATGTCCGGCACTGTTTCCATTCGCCGTAACATCTTGGTGTTCATTCCATTCCTGTTCTCTGGTTCTTCGGTCGGTTCATTTTGTGCTGCGGCTGCTTCCGCGTCTACTGCTGAAGTGCTTTGCTCGTCCACTGTTATAAAAATAATAATAATTGGTTACTACGTATTAACATTATTAACACAGGGTCGCAGGGACATCGACGTGCAACCTGTTACCATGGATTCTGTACGTGATTTTGGTGTGATTATTATACGTTAGTTACGTTTAATAGTCGCGCCGAGGTTGGACTGGGAATCTATTATTTATTAATAGAACCCATTGGCTTGGCACGCGACGATGGGAAGGGACCAGACGGAATGGCCATAATGCCTTGGAAGGTAGGTAGGCCTTTGGTGTGGGATGCAACGTGTGTTGACACCCTTGCGCCATTCCATCTTCCTAGCACGGTGGGCTGTGCTGGGGCGGTTGCTGCGGGTGCGGAAAACCTCAAACGGCGCAAATACTCTAATCTTATTGAGACTTATATGTTTGAGCCGTTTGGGGTTGAAACACTAGGGCCATGGGGTCCGAGTGCCCTTTTAGTTTTTCGGGACATCGCCAAGTGATTGGTCGACTCTACACGTGACCAAAGGGCTGGCCTATTTTCTGGCCAAAGAAATAGCATTGCCATACAACGTGGCAATGCTGCCAGCCTTTTGGGCACTTTTCCTGTCGACAGCGATGCGGACGAATTTTTTGATGCCCTATGATTATTTCCCCTCCTTTTTTATATAAAAACAAAAAATATGTACAAAACATATTTTTTGTTTTTAAGATTGTTAGATTTTAAATTATGTAAATATTCATGGATAATAAACACGCTTCAAAACTTTATTAATTAGTTATTTAAATCTGATGTTATTTTTTTTAATATTTTTTTTTAATTTTTATTTTGTCTTCCTATGTTAAAGTAGCTCTTGGCTGTCTTCCATTGTAACAAAAAATAAGTTTGTTTTTTTTTAAATCACTTTTAACAGATTCTTATAAGTTGTGTATATTTTCTATTTATGTTTAAGCTGTGTACTTCTTTAAGTGACAAATTCACCATACTAATACACTTGATAAGTTATTTTATGTAACAGGCACTAGTGAACAAGTCGTTGGAGTACCTACCTATATATAAATAAATAAAATAAATGATTCTGGACCCCCATACGTTGAAAAATTTCGTCTGTTATTAAGAAAAAAAAAACCGGTCAAGAGAGGGTTCTGTTCCGATTTCTAAAAAAAAGTGCGCCATTTAGAGACATCGTTTTTGTTTCCTGTAATCTTTATATAAACTTCTATCAATTAGAATAATTTCAGATTTTTCTCTTAGCAAACTTCGGGGGGGGCGGGGCAGGGGGAGCAATGTTTCAGAATGTGCAAACAAGTCGATAGCATTAGTAGTTCTTTAGATATTCAGCTATGACAGACGGACAGACAGATAGACAGACCGAGTTGCACCATAAGGGTTCCATACATTTTGACCGCGTAGTTATTGTACTTTTGTAGGAAACAGCTGATGAAAGCAAGGGGGTCCAGAATCATGGAGAGATGCCAGCACATCAAGCTACTACAATCTGTCTTTCTTTAGTAGGTTTTCATCTTTATCGCTACAGCGTTAGGTTCAAGGTGGATTGAGTAAATTTGACAGTTTCGGGTGGCTTGATGTGCTGGCGTCTGTACACCATCCATAGTAACAGGTTGTGCGTCGATATCTATAAAGTATATTATACTATATTACCAGTATATTATACTATTATTATTACTTATATTAACTTCTGTGTATCTCCTGAGCATGAATGCATTCTCAAGTTTATCTGGCAGGAAAAGACTCGTATTCGTATTTCTGGATGTATGTTTTTGTTCGCTTTCCCGATACCTATGTGTTTTGTTCTATCCCACACACATTCTGACACAGCCGTATTCCAAAAACAGCAATATATATATTGTTTACCCCATAACTACAATGTATATTAAAATATCGCTAAATGTTACCATAGTCTACAAAAGACAACATACACGGTTTTGCCTTAAGTAAATTCTGAGAACAAGGTTACGTTACATATTTTTAGAGGCATGAGGAACAAGGTGTAAAGTTCACTCATCCTCCATTGAAAAAGGAGGAGCCTCCGACCAGACAGGTGTTGTGTCTGGTGGGCAACTGCCCGACGATTAATGTCGGGACGTTGTATATATGCTAGTCGCGCGGTAAACTCTGATTGCGCGATGCAGGATTGCCTGAAGTCAGTGTGAAGCGTAGTTCGTATGTGGCGATGCAGATTCCGCCACATATTTATAGTCTCTATATTATACCGACCCACTAAGAAGAACATAGTACTGGCCAACGATATAAAAATATTCTTGAGTGCCACTCATATAGTCAAAGACAGTGTTAAATGGCGGTCAATTAAATGGACTGACGACCTAGTTGAGGGCGTGTGGTGCTTTATAATGCATGAGATGCAAGTAAGATCTTTAGAATACGTAGAATAGAATAGTAATATATAATAGTAAGTAATATTACGAGTATGTACCATACAAATTACAGATATGAATGTAGAAATATTACATATGTTGATACAATGGGCGGCTTTATCGCTAGAAACATCTTTTAAAGACAAGCTTTGGATGGTTTTAAAGGAAGAAGGAGAGACAATACTACAGGTGCCCTACAGCAGAGCATTTTTGAAGAGATTTTTTATTTCAGGGAGCCTATCCCTGAAATAAAAAATCTGAGAAGAGCTGTAAAGAGCTGTAATATACCCATATTACACTCACATTTTTCCAGTAATGTGTAACCCGCTCCCCCTCCTTTTTAGGAGTGCCAAATTTTTGTAATGATTGTATCTAAAATTTATCCACATTGCTTGATAAGAAAACTTACATACAACTATAGTTTTAAACGGTGCCCTATTCGTGAACTAGTAAACAATGATAAGGTAAAGTGTTTTGTTTTTATTTATTTATTTATTCATTCAAGATCTGTACTAACAATAACAAACATAAAGTATGCCAAATTGCATAACAGTTTGTCGATTGCAGTGTTTAAATAGCTATATATAGTATAAAAAAGTAAGTTTAAAAACTAAAACCCGACTAGGTATTGGAAAATCACGCTCTAAAAAGTATGAAACAAGAAAATATTCTCATCTGAAATTAGAAATCCGGAGTCACACGTAATCTGTTTGATTCATGCACTGACATGACGTGTGACTCCGGATTTTTAATTTGTCTGTCTTTTTTTAACCGACTTCAAAAAAGGAGGTTATTCAATTCGACCGTATATATATATTTTTTATGTGTTTTCGCGAATAACTTCGTCGTTTATGAACCGATTTTCATGATTATTTTTTTGTTGGAAAGGAGATATCCCAAGAGTGGTACCATGATAAGGAACCCAGGATCTGATGATGGCATCCCAGAGAAATTGAGAAGAACCTTCAATTTTTATAGGCACACCTTTAGCGATTTGGGTATTTTTAATAGTAACTCGTGCATTTTCTCCCGGAAAGCACCATTTGGTGAAGTGGAACTGATGAGGAAGACCACAGATGGCTATCGGAACTACTCAATAATACGTATTTCACGGGTTGCGATTCGATTATTGCTAAGCAATTTAATACATATTTTGGGCTGGTTCCTTAACCAGGAGAACTGGAACTGATGGTGAAATCACACAGCTCCAGTAAGGACTGGGAGAACTCCTCAACAATTAACGTCCTTGTATCGGGAAAAGCAATATTTTGTAAAAGGTGATGAGCAGTTGACATTAGGCTATTGCAACTTAGATAAATTACAGACTGCCCCACAAAAAAATGATAAATGAAAAACTTTTTTACAAAAAAAAAACAACCGACTTCCAAAAAAATACTACAAAGTGAAAAATAACTTTAATTTCGGAAGTCGGTGGCAAAAAGCTAAAATACAGATGCAAAGACACCGACTTCCGAAATTAAAGTTATTTTTCACTTTGTAGTATTTTTTTGGAAGTCGGTTGTTTTTTTTTTTTGTAAAAAAGTTTTTCTAATTTCAGATGAGAATATTTTCTTGTTTCATACTTTTTAGAGCGTAATTTTTCAGTAGTCGGGTTTTAGTTTTTAAACTTACTTTTTATTTAAATTATTTTGGGGTTATAATTTCGTGGTAAAGTATTTGCAGAGCCACTTTACATGTTTAAAGAAGAATATTTTTTATAATTACGAGTATATGTATTTTGGGTAGGTTTGGGGAGAAAATATATTTGGGTCACATCTGAGGCGTGACTTTAGAAATTATTCCCAATTATCGGGTGCATGCAAGCAAAGCCGCGAGCAATAGCTAACAATATATATATTTTTGAAATGTGCTAATAAAGCCCTTTAATTTGATACCCCATACAGCACAATTAAAAAAAAATAGTTAGTTCATAATTTTATGTCCTCTAGAAGGCGCCATATTAAATTTTATGTGACGTCAAATAGCCTATAACCAGCGGACGGCCAAGACGCTTCTAACAACACCTCATTTGTCGAATTATGATAAGTAGTTTAGAAGTTATGAGGGAACATATGAACATACATACATACATACCGGTCAAAATTATAACCCTCCTTTTTGCTACGCCGTAGTTGGGTAAAAATATATACCTAATAGTTCAAGTTTTTTGTAAAACTGATACAGAAAAAAATACCTAGATCCTACTATCTTTGTTTCATCACAAAGTTCATAAAACCAACACAATCTCAGCATTTCATTGTTTAATTTTCAAAATAAAAGTTTGTTGTAAACCTAAAATACGTGTTTTAAGGAACCATTGTCGAGAAGGTTTCGTGCCACAGCCACACAAGACGCCACAAATTGCTAGTAGCTAGAACCACTGAAAGTGGCTACACTGCAATTTAGGCAGAGCTAAGAAGCAATAGATTTGGCTTTTTTTTTTAAATCGTTAGATTTCAAAGTGTGAGTGAGTAAGTATGAGTCGAAGAGAGAAAGATTTATGCGATAAACTACCCGTTTGAATTCAAGAACCTTAGAAAATGACAGAATAACTGATGAAATACCTCTGCGGATGTATTTCGATAATCTATTAAGAAATTGTGATACAAATCTAGACGGCATAAAAACCATTGCACTACCTATCTTTGTTAAAACAATATTAATATATATAGGTCATAAGATCATGATGCAATTGAAACAGAGGATATTATATCCAAGAGGATCAAATAAAGAACTAGTACAAAAGTGTACGGTACATAATTAATTACAGTTAAATAAAATAACTCATTAATTTACTTAAGAAATAAAATTATTATATATAATCACATTTCTCGTTTCTGCAAGAGATAGCAAAAGTGCGAAGTGTAAACAATTATTGTTTTTTTTTTAGCATCATCTTTTATTTGATAACGTAAGTGTAGCAAAACAATTTTACCGAATTGTCTGATAGTCGTATGACAAGTATTTAAAAATTTTGATTATTGTATATGTTTATCCTACTTTCTTTATATACGAGTATAAGCTAAAAAATCCCAAGTTGATAGCCTATTTTCACAAAAGGTCATACTGGTCAATTAATCTTGATTCTAGATGCAGTAAAAAAAAAGAGAGAGTAAAAATATGATTTAAGTAAATTCTACAATAATAAAAATATAAATTTTATTTATTTATTCCCCCACCGCAGTATTGACGTTGACGTCATGGTGGGGCTTGCGTGCTCGCTCCGAACTCTGGGTTTGTGCTGGCAGAGTTTATTTTGTTGTAACGGGTCTAGGGTGAGGAGCCAGACCAAGAGAGATACAGAAACCCGCAGGGCACCATATGGCGAGCTGTTGGGCAGTAGCAACCCCTTGGACCCTATCTCCCGGGAGAAGTCTTGTTCCTCATCTCTGGCTTGCCTTTATTGACGGCTGGAGTGAATACTGACGGGAACTGAGCTCTCACCTTTTTCTTGCCTTTATTGGTCGGTTTGAGTGGAGATTCGCAAGAGCAAACGTGCTCGGAGGAAAGAAGTATTCCAGTATGTGCTTGTACGGATCTTGACCATCTTCCGGGCTCTGGGTTTGTTCTGAGAGCCGTGTAATACCTCTCCACTTCTCAAGCACCTCAGGATATGTTGCATCCTTGTCGCTACGTCAGCAAGTGCTAGCGACAGTTTCCGGGGGCCCATTATTGAGGGTGCAAGTCACCCCCTGCCATTTTATCCATGTATGAAAACAACATTTTTCAGGCAGGGGCCATAGTCCTTTCATAGTTCTAGGTAACCAGTCCACTTTAGTCACTCAGTTTCTTCCAATATCATTATTTTCATATTCTGCAATAGTCAACCGGACGTTGCCCTTGGGTGCACTTGCATAGTGCGTACAGGGATATCGTCGGTTGGTTTTTTGTTGTTGGCATTTCTTTGGCTTGTTGGCATTTCGTTGAAAGCATCTAACGAACCTCTGCGAGTTGGTTTTTGCCCCTCATACTCCTTCTAAAGGTCCGGGACCCCAGGGTCCCGAGAATTGTCAAGAGACAAAAATAATAAAAATTTTACTTAATAAAATATTTTTACTCATAAACCCACTGCATTCGCCAATGTTCTATTGAGAATTTACCTTCTTAATTGAGACATTAAACTTTGCTTTAAAACATTAATAATATTATAATAACACATAATATTATTAACTAGCTTCTGCCCGCGACTTCGTCAGCGTGAAATTTCTTGTGGCCCCGATCCATCCCGCCTGTCGCATTGCATCACCTGCCCGCGCTATTACTTCGTTTTTTCTTAGTGTTCTTTCTGACTTTTTTTATTTTTTCTCGGCTCCTAAGGATTCTAGCAAGATGTTAAATAGCCTATTTATTAAAATGAAATTATTTCAGGGCAACCTTTTTCAAAATTAAATACTTGTGATGAATATCGTATTTATTTAATTAATACCATTTTTAAGAAAACACCTTCGCAAATAGTGCATTATTTTATAACAAATTTGATTACCAATAAAAAAGTTATCGTGATTCAATCTCAAAGGATAGACATATGTCATCGCAGACATTTTTTTAGAACTTTTTAAGAGGAGCAATTCCGTCATACATAATTGTTACGTAACTTAAACCGTTTACGCAGCACATGCACCAGAAGATCTCAAAAGGAATAAATTTTACCCGTTTCTGCAACATACTTAATTGATGCTCCGCTCCTATTAGTCATAGCGTGATGTTATATTATAGCTGTAGCCTTCCTCAATAAATGGGCTATCCAACACTAAAAGAATTTTTCAATTCGAACCAGTAGTTCCTGAGATTAGCGCGTTCAACCAAACAAAAAAATTCTTCAGCTTTATAATATTATTATAAAGCTGAAGTATACATATAATATGTATAGCTAGCTACTCACACTTTTTACAGCTTAGTTCAAGTTTCAATTAAGAAGGTAAATTCCCAATAGAACATTGGCAAAGTCTCACTTTTTAAATATTAAGGTTAGTCTTTTCTGGTTAAATTAAAGCTTTTATCAAAGCAACAAATACAAATTAAAGAAAATTATTATTTACTTTACAATAAACTAGATTATTAAATTTTAAGACATGCAAAAAGTTACAATGCCACGAGAATAATCATAAATGAAAACAACAGTTTCATTTTTTCATTTCATTTCCTCTTCTTCATTTATTCATTAATTTGAACGCCATTGACCACTTAAATTACTACACATAATTTTTACTAGGCTTGGCGTCCGGGGTGAAGTAACGTAAAAAGGCGCTGGCGTGCAAAAGGTATTGCTTTGTCAGTTCTATCAACATCATAGGTCTATGACTCCGATCCCAGCGTTTCCTGTACCCTACAAGATTATAGCGTATTGGAAAAGATTTTACTTTTCCATTTATTTTATAAGACTTACAGAGCAAAATTACAACGCTATTATTGACTACAGTTTAATTGAATTAACTAAGAATGGATTTTTGGATTGAGAAAATATTTGCTGTTCCCAGGGTTTCACTCTAGGGAATTTACTGCTTGTAGCCTGATGAAAAACGACTATAATATCCTGATTGTTATTCTATCTACCTTTCTCCCCGTGTCCCTTTCATCCAAATCCGTTCTAGCATAGGAAACTCCACTCCACTCTTTTAAAATGTTTTACAATATTTTGTATACATTAATTATAAAATTAAATATGTGAAGACAATGTACCTAGACTAAAATTACTATACATACCACCGTCCGTGGAGATTGTTCCCCGTTTTTCTCGATAGGAACCTTCTACGCTTTGGAATGGGCAACTAGCTTCATCATTCTGACTGACCGACACCTTGACAATTCACATCATCATCATCATTTCAGCCGAAAGGCATCCACTGCAGGTCATAGGCCTCCCCCAAGCACCGCCACTTCGACTGATTCTGTGCTTCCCACATCCAGCGGATTCTTGCAGCCTTTACAAGGTCATCGGTCCACCTTGTGGGAAGCCTTCCAACGCTACGTCTTCCGGTACGTGGTCGCTACTTCAGAACCTTTCGGACGCATCGGCTATCTATTTTGCGAGCAATGTGCTCACTGCCACTTAAGTTTGGCAATTCTTCGGGCTATGTCAGTTACCTAGGTTCTGCAGATTTCTACATTTCTGATTCGATCACGTACGGAAACTCCAAACATAGACCTCTCCATTGACCTTTGGGTGACTTTTAGCCTAGCCTGTGAGCGACCATGCACAACTGGTCAAAGACTTTTGTCTTGAAACACTGCGGTATGTGAGACGAGAAAATATTGCGTAGCTTCCCAACGCTGCCCAGCCGAGTCAGATTCGACGATTGACGTCTTTCTCGAAATTGGACCTACCTAACTGGACAATTCACAAGCGCATGTAATTGGTTTATTTGAAAAAAAAAATGCTTTGAGTTTGAGTTCATAAGGTCTAATTAAAAACACCGGGCAAGATAAACTTGTTGCACTATACCTACCTATTTACCATCTTGGCCTTAAGATTATCTGCATTAAGTGGTAATAATTTATTTAATTAAACAATTTATTAGGAATCTGGTTACGCTTTTAAAATTACGAGTAATTCTCAAATTGAAAAATTTAATCGCTCTTAACTTTTGTATGACTTTGACCCAATGTCAAGGAGTTTGATTAAATGTCGAAAATTAAAAAACTTTGACATCACAGTCTTGCGTAGGTCTGTACTCTATTTTGGATTTATTAAAACCCTGCCTAGTATTATTACTTTTACATACAATAGGTATTTAAATATTACCTACTTGCTCGTAGTAGCGAAATGGTAAGTAGAGAGAGAGAGAGAGTTGTCGTTGTAGTATTGTATTGATTATATATACCTCATACCTATCCTACTAATATTATAAATGTGAAAGTTTGTGAAGATGTTTGGATGCTTGTTACTCAATCATGCATAAACGGCTAAACGGATTTGGATGAAAATTGGCACACTGATAGTTTATATCCTAGATTAACACATATAATACTTTTTATCCCGGTAGTAGGTTCCTGTGGGATAATTTTCGACGTCCATTCGGGCGAGGCCGCGGGCAATGGAGTTGAAAATCCCGCCGCGATATTTTTACGTCCGTGCGAACGTCGGCCTAATTTTCGTATGGACCTTTCAGAATCCGAATGTTAGTGTCGTTTATAACTTGACAGGTGGGCGTACCCCGATGAGCCACAGTACGACTGCAGAGCCAGATCACAGACGATGCCTCACATAACGTCGTGATGTCTTTGCACCTAAACACACCTGCAATAACCAACTAATAACACCTGCAGTAAGCAAAAGTGGCTATGTAAGACCTTTGCGAGGCTTTAGCTAACGTTGTCGAAGTGGACGAATCCTGATCAAAGCTTAATTAAAACTAGCTTTTGCCAGCGGCTTCGCCCGCGTGGATGATGTAAAATATCCCACGGGAACGTACTACCGGGAATTGCTTCCTTATTCGTTGTCTACGTTATAAATGGAACCTCTGTGCAAAATTTTAGCTTTCTAGGTCCAAGGGTTTTTGCTGGGCGTTAATGAGTCAGTCAATCAGTCAGTCAGGACTTCTCTTTTTATTTATATGAAGAAAGAAGAAGAAGAAGATATAGGTCCTGGCTGGCTCCTGTAACACAGGTGTTGTTATCTAGTGCAGAAGTCAGAGCTTCTCTTTGCTTGTACACATTTTTTTATGAAAATAAAGAATTTTTATTTTTTTATTTGACACGAAGTGAACGACGAAGAAGAACTCAAAGCTACAAAGTATCGACACAGTTTGGGGAATATGATACTCAAACTAAACAACGGGGACTTGTGGCTAAGTAATAACAGCCGCACGGGTCGATCGATCAGGTCAAGCTACGCTTTCCATGGTTGGTCCGTGAATGGGTGACCATCTTTACATACCCCTCCGTGCCTCAGAAAACACGTTAAGCCGTTGGACCCGGTTGTCATTCGTGAATTTTTGACAGTCGTTACGGGTCGTCAGCAGAAGCCCGAAAGTCTGACAATCAGTATTACCAAGGGGTATCGTGTTACCCCGTAACTGGATTGTGGAGGTCAGATAGGCAGCCGCTCCATGTAAAATATTGGTATTCAGCTGCATCCAGTTAAGCTGGAAGCCGACCCCAACATAGTTGGGAAAAGGCTAGGCAGATGATGACTTAAAACTAAACAATGTAAGTTCTTCATTCACAACTGCATTGCAGCTGTAAACAACATAATAATTACTGATATCTCCTTCATAGTGCGAATGACATCTAACATAATTATTATACACTAGCGACCCGCCCATGCTTTGCACGGGTGCAATCTACGATGTCGCGACATGTCAAGACATCGAGATGTCTGTGCTATATAAACTTCCTAATCATTTATTTTACTTTTGACAGCTCGAGTACTAATCAATTATTAGTGATGGCCTAATGCGTTACCGATTCGATTTCATATAAAAATCTCCTTTATCCACTCACGCCATGTGATGCGGAAGAGTGAGGAAAATGTCGTGAGGAAAGTTTTGAGTATGAATGTCGATGGCTATAGGAGTAGGGGAAGACCAAATAAACGATGGATGGATTGTGTAAAAGATGACATGGCTAGAAAGGGGGTGACTACCGAGATGACGAATAATAGAGAAGTATGGAAAAAAAGGGCATGTTGCGCCGATCCCAAATAGATTGGTATAAGGGCAGGAGAATGATGATGATCCACTCACGCGACAATTTTACGAAAGTGAGCCTGAACGAAAAACGAGGATTGTCCCAGTGCACGAAACTGAGCCTGAACGAACGATAACAGCGCGGGCATTCTGGCTCTTACTTTTTTATATTTTGGCGCGGGAGTGGATATACAGGGTGTGACGTAAATAGTGGTCTAACATTAAGGGGTCGATACACCGTATATTCAGCTATCACATAGCACAGTTTGATCCATTTTTTTCTAGGTCTCAGAATACCTATAAGTATATATTTTTTTTACATTTGCATGTGACACATGCATTTCACAGTTTTAAACAAAAATTTAAATTTAAAAAAAATGTTATTTATAGATAATACCTACAGCCAATTTAGTAAAGCAAGATATATTTTTCAAATAATACAATAAAAATATTTTATTCTGAGACTGGGATAAAATGGTTCAAATTGTGCTATGTGGTAGCTGAATATACGGTGTATCGATCTCTTAACGTTGGACCACTATTTACACCACATCCTGTATAAGAAGTTTTAATCGATTTAACGCATTGATATTTAATTTTAAAGTAAAATTTAAAGAAAAACAGCGTCTATGAAGTATTGCATTTTTTCGTCTATGGTTCCTCATCTGTCTAGTCTTTCCCAACTATATTAGGGTTGGCTTCCAGTCTAACCAGATGCAGCTGAATACCAGTATTTTACATGGAGCGACTGCTTATCTGACCTCCACAACCTAGTCACTGGGTAATACGATACCCCTGGTAAGACTGGTTGTCAGACTTTCCGGCTTCTGACGACCCGTAATGACTGTCAAAGATCCACGAATGACAGCCGGGACCAACGGCTTAACGTGCTTTCCGAGGCACAGAGGGGTCTTAATATGTAAAGATGTTCACCCATCCACGGACCACCGCGGCAAGCGTAGCTTAACCTGATCGATCTACCCGTGCTGCTGTTATTACTTAGTCACGAGCCCCTCTGCCTGTCAATAAATAAGGAATTTCATAGGCGTGCTTATGTCAAAAGTAAAATAAATGTTTGGTAAGATTATAAGTTAAATATTAATGTATTATACACATACAACTTCCGGAATAAATGCTCTAAATTATGGTAAGCACTGCGTATCATCCATCCATCGTCCATCCATTCGCAACCTCCATTGTGGTATTTGGAAGATCTAAGTTGTCACACGGACAGAAATGAAAAGCGACTTTGTTTTTTTTAATATCCTAGCTTCCACCCGCGGCTTCACCCGCACGGTATGTCGATAAAAAGTAGCCTTTGTCTTTTTCCAGGTCATGGTCTACCCGTATGCCAAATGTTATCTATATCTGTTAAGCCGTTTTATCGTGAACGCGTTACAAATAAACCAACTCCTTTTTGCATTTATAATATTAGTTAGAAACATATCTCCTTCACAGTTCGAATGACACCTAACATAACTATTATACAACAAATGTCTGTATGTAGTCCGTAGTTACGTACACGTATCAATCGTTAAGAGGAACGATAACATATTTATGTTCACAGGTCACCCCCATTTAATACATCCGTGGCAAAACAAGCACTTAAAGACGGTAAAAGTCCACTTCTGTGTTATAATTGTATGTAACTTAATAATCTGTGGTATGTACTAAAATGTATATTAATCTGTGGACTGTGTAATAAACGTAAGTTGATTCCAAACCACCAATGTTTTAATCGGTTTTAGGCCCAGTCCCGCTAAATAGTATAAAAAGTAATAAAGTTCAGTGTGTTCGCTATAAAATGTCTACAAATTACTTGGCGAGTGTCCCGAAATTGAAAGGTCGCGAGAATTACGACGACTGGTGTTTCGCGGCAGAAAACGTACCTACTCATGTTGAAGGGAATGGCGGACGCCATTAAGGCACCTTTACCGTCATCAGCTACCCCAGCACAGACAGCAGATGATTTGAAGGCGAAAGCAAAACTAATATTGACAATCGACGCTTCTCTCTACGTGCATATCAAACGAGCGACTACAACTTATGACTTGTGGAAGACGTTGAAAAAATATGTTCGACGATTCAGGATATTCACGAAAAATTAGTTTGCTGAGAAACCTTATTAGTATACGCCTAGAAAACTGCGAGTATATGACTAGCTATGTCAGCCAGATCATCGAAACTGCTCATAAATTAATCGGCACCGGCTTTGATATAAACGACCAGTGGATTGGGTCGCTTATGTTAGCTGGATTACCAGAGAAATTTGGCCCAATGATTATGGCAATTGAACATTCGGGCATAAACATCAGTGCGGACACTATTAAAACAAAGTTATTAGACATGAGTGTAGACTTTGAGGTTAAGTCGGAGGGTGCATTTGCCGCCAAAAATTTTCATAGGCGTATTGTTGGCAGTACTGCAAAAACTCAAGCTCCACAACATAGTGGCGGAACGGACGGAACGCGCCTACCTGTCAATGCTAGTGAAAACAACATGGCGCGGAAGGAAACAATTCGTTGTTATAAATGCAAACAGATTGGGCATTTTAAAAATCAGTGTCCGGGTGCAGAGAAAACGAAAACAAATGCATTTAGTGCAGTTTTTCTTACAAAAGAATTCAGTCAGTCAGATTGGCACTTAGATTTTCGAACGCGAACTTGTTGTCAAACGGTTGTAATCAACCCAAGACTAAGGAGATAATAGTTGCAAATCAAACCCTCGTACAAGTTTTATGCTCTGGAGACCTTAAGCTCACGACATGTGTTGGCGATAAAGAGTTTACAATTGATGTAAACAATGTTTTGTGTGTACCAAACCACACCACCAACTTACTATCAGTGAGTAGAATAATTGCGAGCGGCAACAGAGTAATATTTAATCAGCATGGATGCTTAATTCGTAACTCACAGGACGGTTGTATTGGCGAGGCACACTTAGTAAATGGTGTATACAGATTAAATGTTGTGAAGTTGGTACAACTCTTAGCAGCAGCTGTAAAAACTTCAAGCACTATTTGGCATAGGCGGTTCGGCCATATCAATGCCAGTGATTTAAATAAATTGAAAAATGGAGCAGTTGAAGGTGTTAGTTTTGATGATAAATGTGATACTAGTAAGGCAACCTGCATAGTTTGTTTGCCTTCACAACAAACTATGCAGGTTGCCTTACTAGTATCACATTTATCATCAAAACTAACACCTTCAACTGCTCCATTTTTAGGTAGGTGTTAGTTTTGATGATAAATGTGATACTAGTAAGGCAACCTGCATAGTTTGTTGTGAAGGCAAACAAACAAGACTACCGTTTCCTCAAAGCACCAGCAGAAGTCAGGAGGTCCTAGAACTGATCCACTCGGATTTATGTGGGCCAATGGAGAATCTATCCCTCGGTAAGGCCAAATACTACTTATTATTTGTCGATGATTTCAGTAGAATGTGTACTGTATATTTTCTGCAATCTATAGATGAAACATTAATGTACTTCAAACAGTACAGAGAGTTTGTTGAAAATCAGCAATCAAAGAAAATCAAGATATTAAGGTCAGACAATGGAGGAGAGTTTTGTTCCATGGAAATGACAAACTATCTGAGGGAATGTGGCATACTTCATCAGAAAACAAACAGTTATACACCAGAGCAAAATGGACTATGCGAGAGAAACAATAGATCCATAGTTGAGAAGGCACGATGTCTCCTGTACGATGCCCAGTTTGAGAAATTCCTTTGGGCAAAAGCTGTAAACACAGCTGTGTATATTAAGAACCGATCACAAGCAGCAGGGTTAGATCAAAATACTACTCCGTACGAAATATGGACGGGCAAAGAGCCGAATGTGAAAAATCTACGGATCTTCGGCAGTCCAGCAATGGTCCATATCCCGAAAGAAAAACGCAGAAAATGGGATAAGAAAGCGAAGAAAATGTACCTAGTTGGATATTCTGAGAATGTCAAGGGCTATCGCTTGTATGATCCTATTTCGCGAGATGTTATTGTAGCCAGAGATGTTGTTGTCATGGAGAATACAGATGACAGTTTGACAACATCTATTGTGATTGAAGAGAACAAGCAACCTGATAAGTCAGCAGATGTGGTTCCTGTGAGCAATTCAGATGAAGAAAAACAAAATGATAAGACTTATGGCCCTGATAGTTCATCAAGTGACACAGATGACAGTTTTGTTGACACTTTGTCTTTGTCGCCAGAAGAAAAGAATCTCATCTCTAGGCAGTGTGACATGAAAGTTAGATTATTTTGTTAGGTCAGGATGTTATAATTGTATGTAACTTAATAATCTGTGGTATGTACTAAAATGTATATTAATCTGTGGACTGTGAAATAAACGTAAGTTGATTCCAATCCGCCAATGTTTTAATATTCTGAATTGGTAAAAAATAATTTTTTTAAAGACTTGTAATGGTAGCAATTACCAAATTATAGTTACAATGACTTGGCCATGATTGTTGAAATACAGCTTTTAATCTGATTCAGAAACTTTATACCTATTGCTTTTATGTTGCTTATTTGTCAAATCTAACTTCCATCTTTTTTAAACATTGAGATCTAAACGACGCAACAGAGAGATATGCGCTAAGCCACATAACACTGCTCTTTATACAAAAAGTTTTTTAGGAATGGCACCTAAGATTTATAATAAGATCCCTAGACGAATTAAAGAAATTAACAACATACGCGATTTTAAAAAGGCTTTACTGGAAATATTATATGAACAAACATACTATACAGTGAACGAATACCTAACTGACACATTATGATTACCTTTTTTTTATTTTATAATGTATTATTTATTGATTTGACAATTTACACTACAATATATTATTATTACTATATTTTATTGATTTTTTTTTGTGTTGACTATTTGAATTGGAATTATTTAATAATGTGATAGTTGTTTAATAATTTGATATAATCAGCATGTTTTTACACAAAAATAATATTTGTACGCCGATGACGGTTAGACATAGCATTCTTTAATAATGACAACATCTGTACCTAACCCACCTATGTTCAACAAATAAAAAGTATTTGTATTTGTAATTGTATTTAGAATTAAGTTGGTCAAAGTCCAGCTGAAATGTTTTAATTTATAAACTAAGCAACTATTTTTGGCAAAAAAAGTTATTTATTTGTATAACATTATCGGATAGGAGCCTCGTGATTCTTATTCGTATTACGACACTTATCATTGTTATAGTTACATGCCATTATCGATAAATAAACAAGCCACACCTTCTACTGCTATAAACATAATTTTATTATTAATTATTATTTTCTGGTGTACAATAAAGTAAATACAAATAAATAAATAAAAGTATCAAAAGCTTGTAAATGGGAGACACGAACTTTTCTTTCAAACAACTTGGTTAGTTGGGTGGTTTATGGGCTAGCATAACTAATTAGCTAACGTAGCTTAAAAAAAGTACTAGGCTGTCTTAAAATCAAGACAGTCTTAAAGAGAGACTTAGGCTCAAAACACAGTGGGAGCGGCGCGGATGGCGAAAGCGTATAGACAAAAGGAATTATATGTTTGCCACACCCGCTTGCAGAATCCGCTACCCGCGCCGCTCCCACTGTGTTTGTACACTAAAGTAGACGTCGACGGGGTAGGGGGCGACGGCATCGGCAGTAGAGGTCATCGAAAAGCCCTTGGCCTGCTGTAGGTAAACGTTCACTAGTGGATGATGATGACAACTCATTGTGGAACTAGCAACCATTTTGCACTCACATTGGAAACAATGCAACCAAATATCTTTAGGTTGGATGCTTACGCGATAAATAATTACATACACAACACTATTATTTTCTTCTAAATGGTTAATTGCAAGAATGTCATTGCTTAATCGTATTTATTGGTTATGAGAATCTCAGAGGATATTTCTACGTCCATAAACACTAATAATTATAGCTCTTGAAATATTTTCTAGTAACATAAAGATCATGAGCCAGGGGATGTTCAAGTCCCATGTAATCATGGGGACTTGAACATAACTGGCGAAATGTGGGTGTACTACAGGTGCACCTCTGCCTAACCTTTAGGGGATTACGGGCGTGATGTTATGTTATGTTATAAAGAACCAATAAGTAAATTATTTGAATTTACAAAAATACAAATAACAGACACCCACGCAATTAAAAACTAACAAAAACCCTGAAAGTCACAGCAATTAATAAAAAGAAAAATATCTAATATGGTCCGACAGAATTTCAAGGCCATGCTTAATAGAAAAAAAAAATAACACCTACTTTGCTATTCCCAAGTACACTTGCCAACAACTGCACTGAGATTCTTTTTTCAAACTCACAAATAGAAATAGTAATGTCAGAGTTGTTGCATCGGCGACTGGAAGCTCAATAACATAATCTTGATAAAAGCGGACGTTGGATACGTCAAAAAATAATAAAACAGGGATGAACAAACGCGGGTAGCTGTGTTTTTGTATTTGATATCTCTGGCTGGATGGACGGGGTGGCGATAGATGAAAAATGATAGAATTTTTGGAACCGTTACATGTTTTTGAGGTAGGTATAAAAATAATAATATACTGCACATAGGTTCATAGTCATACTTTGAGCTTTGCTATAGAATACTGATTTACAAAAAATTAGAGATATTAAGTTGTCAAAAACTAAGCCAAACTATACAAACACAACTTTTTCAAACGCACAATCAATCATTATATTTTATTTCATATAAACCTACATGGGCACTTATGAAACATCAGAAGCTAGGTGCACGGTTCCAATTGGTCGAGTCCTATGAAGAAGAGCCGGAAAGAAACTCCACTGTTACTCTTTTCAAAATAATTGGCTTTTACAATATTTTCAAATAACAGTGTCAATAGGTATGGGAGGACAATACCAGGCCCTTCAACTTTCAACAAGTACCAGGTACTTAATAAATAAAATAGAAAATAGTCAACAAATCTACAGTCTAATAGATCTACAACGTTCTCACATTAAAAAAATAAAAAAGACTCTATATATAAGTTAAATAAGAGAATAAAAATAAAAACCTATGACATGATGACAAACAACACAACAGAACACAAAAAAAAAACAGACAGAATAGAAACAACAAAAACACAACAACAACAATTGACACACAAACAACATAAATTTGACAACAAATGACACATTACAACAGACTACAGTCAAATCAAATCTAAATAAATATTGTGTATTTTTTTTCCTCTAATACCGCTCAAAACAGATCAAACAACAGGTGCGAACGAATTTATTAATACACGAAAACAACTTGTTTACCAAATTTATAATAATTTTGTTTGCACGCTTCCATCTTGACTTTTGATAATTTCTTTGGCTTCGGAAACTCTCTCTCATGAAAATTATACAGGAATCGGTAATTAATTTATTAATAATTGACGATGAAAGATTATGTTTTTGATAGGATGGTTATTGGGGTAGGTACCTACTCTTTGTAAAGTAATTGCATGGAATTGTTTTAGTTAATATTTTAACTCAAGATGTTTATTTTAAGTTTGTTTATTAAATAAAATGCTTGGCATTCATTCTTAACATGTTTTTGGCCGAATTGTTGATAGATGTGCAAGTGCATGGTACGATTCTGAACTATAAATATAATTTTAAATAAGTATTGTTTTTTAAAAAAGGTACCGAAGTGCAAAATTTTTACTTCGGTTCCATTATTGAGAAACTGTATCTATCTAAAATTATATTTATAGTTCAGAATCTTACCATGCACCTTTATCTACAATTTGACCAAAAAACATGTAAAATACTTTTGTGTAAAAAAGTAATGATTTGACTACCCATTTGTAACAGCGTCCTTAAGGTCCCTCCCTACCCGCCCGTCATAGTTTGACAGTTAAACACTTCACTTTTCACCTAACTCATTTTAGTCAAATTTTTATTCATTATCATAGCTAAATTTATTGTTATTTCAACAAAAGGGCTGTTTAATTTTCAAAAACCCTCAGTCTGCAATAACATAACATAAAATCACGCTTGTACTACCAGGAGAGTTAGGCAGAGGTACACTTACAGCTCCCTCAAACCGCAGTGAGAAAAAATCAAAACTTAGCTACAACAGTATAAATCACGGCCACAGCTTGCTAACCCCTGGCGCGATACCCCCGAGTCGTCCCGTAACCTCCCGCCTATCTATCTTAGCGCTAAACGCCCATAAACACGCACAGATAAACCCGTTATCAACGACGTGATTTTTATAAATAATATACATACATACGTGTTTATTAAGATACATTATAGTAGGTATATGTAATTGAATGGAGGGAGGTCAAAGAATAGTTGGATGAATTATGTGAGGGATGATTTGAATGAAATGTAGGTGAATGATAGTGTGGCTGCTGACTGGAAAGAATGGAAGAGCTAATCAGCTGCTGACTGAAGTACAGTCACGAGCGTAAATATATTACTATGTGTCAGCTCGGCAATAATAACTGATTTCATGATTCATCCATTTATATATGACGGCAATTATAATAATTATGTGATATTTTTTGGGAGGAAAAATAAAAAGCAAAAAAAAAAAAAAGCAAAAAAAAAAAAAAAAGAAAAACAAAAAAAAACAAAAAAAAAAACAAAAAAAGCAAAAAGAAAAGAAGCATTTAGATATTTTGACGGTGCTTGTCTCGCCTCGCTCGGCTACAAAAAGAATGTTGTGACAATAAATATCAGCTAACTCAGTCAAATTCAGAAGAATGTGATACTTCGTTGTCATCGAAAATATCTGACATTACTTGGGTAGCATAAAAACCTAACACTAATGGATGAATAATGAAATCAGATATTATTGCCGAGCTGTGTGTGATATTTATACTCATGGGTCATCATCATCATTTTCCTGCCCTTATCCCAATCTATTTGGGGTTGGCGCAACATGTCCTTATTTCCATACTTCTCTAGTCACCGCTTTTCTAGCCATGTCATCTTTCACACAATCCAACCATCGTTTCTTTGGTCTTCCCCTACTCTTATAGCCATCGACATTCATACTCAAAACTTTCCTCATGACATTTTCCTCACTCCTCCGCATCAAATGCCCATACCATGACAGCCGATTTCCGCACAACTTTTCAGTCACCGGTGCCACTTTCAGACTTCCTCTTATATACTCATTTCTTATTCTATCCATTCGTGTAACACCACACATCCCTCTTAGCATTCTCATCTCAGCTGCATGCAACTGCTTTTCATTCATCCCTTTTGTGGCCCAACATTCTGATCCATACAAGACAGCAGGTGTAACCATTGTTTTATATATCTTCCCCTTAAGTTTAAGGGGAATGCGGGAGTCGCAGATTGTTCCCGTGATCTGCCGCCATTTCATCCATCCAGTGTACCATAGGAAAAGTAAGGACAGGCAGAAAAGGAGGAAGTCATACTAACATACCTGCTTCTACTGAAAAGTAGTCAGTTGCTGTGTTCTGGTTAGAATAAATAAATAAATAATAAAGAAAAAGCGGCCAAGTGCGTGTCAGGCCACGCGCAGTAATAGGGTTCCTTAGTTGCACAATAAAACGTACTAAGAAGAGGGCTTTTTGTTGCTTCATGAATATTTGACTTATTACTCTTAAACTTGAAAAGCCTACTTAGCTGTGATAGTTTTCCTTTTAACTTCGTTATAATAGGTCTTTACCTATGAAATTGCCGTTTTGTATGAAAAAATTTAAACGAATTTTTTCATGCCTTTTTTATTTGTATTAATTGAAATAATCACCCATGCAATCAATGCATCTTTGCCAACGCAGTGGCAGTTTATTGATGCCCTTCTTAAAGAATTCAGCTGGACGGGAGGCAACAAATTCTTCAAAGGCATTTTGTACTGCCTCTCGGGTATTGAATTTTTTTCCCGCCAAGAAGTTATCCAAATTCTGGAAAAAGTAGTAGTCTGTAGGCGCAAGGTCTGGTGAGTAGGGCGGATGACGGAGAGTTTCCAACCCCAGTTCTTGCAACTTGGAGACCGTCTGCTGTGCAGTATGAGGTCGCGCGTTGTCGTGCAGGAGCAGCGGAGACGAGCGATTGACCAATGCTGATTGGAGATGTGCCAGCTTCTCCATCATTGTGTTCAGTTCTTCACAGTACACATCTGAAGTAATGCTCACCCCGTTTGGTAAGAAGCTGTGATGAATCACACCGGCGCTAGACCACCAAACAGTGACCATCACTTTTCTAGGGGTAAGTTTTCGTTTAGGGCATTGTTTAGGTGCTGAACCAGGATCCAACCAACTTGCTGAGCGCTTGCGGTTATCAAACAGAATCCATTTTTCATCGCAGGTAATAATGCGGTTCAAAATTCCTTCATTTGTGTGTCTGTTGAGCAGTGCAAGGCACGTCTCGACGCGTACTTCGCGCTGGCGATCATTGAGTTCGTGGGGCACCCATTTGTCAAGCTTTTTTACCTTGCTAATTTGTCGCAAATGGACCAATATTGTTTTGACACTAACGTCGAAAGCTGCTGCTAATTCAGCCGTAGATTGTGTATCATCAGCTTCCACAATCGCCTTTAATTCGTCATTGTCGACCAAAGTCTTCGGACGACCGCGAGGTTCATTTTTCAGGTCGAAATTTCCAGAACGGAAGCGAGCAAACCAATAAAAAGTGGTGCGTTGGTTTGTAGTGTTAGCTCCGTAAACGTCGTTGATGTTGCGTGCCGCTTGTGCCGCGTTGCTGCCACGACGGTACTCATATTCTATAATTACTCGAATTTTTAACGTATCCATGATGACGAAAAAGATTGAAATGCGATGAAAATTTAACACTAATCAATAAACAAATGACTACTTTTGGAAAAAAAATCCATGTTTTTAAAATAAAATTAATTTGAAATTAGAATTCTTAGCCAAACAAAAATTATTTTGATTTGAAATGGCCAGTACTGCAGAACGGCAATTTCATAGGTAAAGACCTAATATATACTACTACCGTGAATTTTTCCACCCATCCAAAACTAACCCTCTAGCTGTAGGGGGGGGGGGGCACACTTGACTCTTACAAAAATTAGCACTTTAAAGCTTAATATTTCAGAAACGGATCCCTAAATCGAAAAATTGTTTTCACAAACCCGCAATATTTTTGAATGACCCATTCAACAACACCCCAAACCGTGGGGTAGACGAGAAAAAAAAAACATCCCCAGTTTACGTGTACAGCAGGTACCCTAAAAAAATTTTTCTTTCACGATTTTATTTTACCACTTTGTCGGCGTGATGAATATTTGTATATCCATGCCAAGTTATAGATTTCTAGTACTAAGAGTCTCTGAGCTAAGCTACGGACGGACGGACTTAGCGAAACTATAAGGATTCCTTGTTGTCTACGGAACTTAAAACTTTAATCAGTTCAGAAAACAAAACACGGTATATTAAAGAAGAAGTAATTATATTAAGTAGTATAATCACAGGCACGTGACACATTTTACCTTTTTTCTATAGGATGGCAACGCATCTGCAGTGGCGATGACCACTTAATAATCAAGGGGAACGTCGTCGGCTGGTTTTACAGCCAGAAACATTTAAAAAAACCGACCAAGTGCGTGTCGAACCAAGCAAAATAAAGGGTTCCGTATTTGAAAAGAATTTAACCCAGAAACAAACTTAACATTGAAAAACATGCACTCCCATACATAGTTTGTAATCATCAATCATCGTGATAAAACTAATTACAAATTAAAGATTTTCGGACATTTTCCTTTATTTGTGATGTAAGACCTTGCTTACTGCCAAATTTAATGATTCTAGGTCATACGGGAAGATACCTACCCTATGGGTTTTGATTTATTTGCAAGTATCAAAATTTGTCGCTAAAATGGGCGTATTTCTTTATTGCGTTGACTTAGAAGCTTGATTTTTTTAAAGCTCCAAGGGACCGTAGATCTACGTATTTGATATTAATTTCATCTTGATACCTCCACGCGTTCTTCTTGTGAAAAATTATCTTGACAGATTGACAAACAGACGGACAACTAGTGATCCTATAAGGGTTCCGTTTTATCCCTTTTGAGGAACCCTAAAAACCATATTTCCTCAAAAAGTTGATTGTTGTGGCTCCTAAATGAAATGCTAACTAATGTTTAGTACGTTCCATCGTTTATTTTTGGGAAAACCGAACTTTAAATGTGACTGGTCCACTATGGGAGTGACGGAATTAGTGCATCAATCTATAATAATTTTGGTGGGAATATAAATCAATTTCCATTGGTCGATAGTCACAATATACTCGTATATCTGTTATTTTTTGGTTTTTCCCAAGATAAACGATTGAACCTTTGAACCTTGTCGTGCTGTAGGTGGTCTGATTCATAGCATAACCGTCCGAAGTAAACAATCAGAGGTGACTTTTTCTTTATTTCTGGCATTAAAATAATACTAATTTATTGTAAACAATCCAAGAAAAGCTACAGGTCACTGCAATCAATTGATACGATTCAACGATTGTAAAAGTTGCGTAAACCTACAAAGATATAAGAGTACATTGTTTGTCTTATTTCAACGATTCAGTCCACCATATGAAATAAATTTTATTACTTACACTTTACGTAAAAAATGCTACATTATGGCTGCCTGACAGACTCTGCTTAACCCTTCGGGGATTAAGTAGGGGTGATGTTATGTAAAACCACATTCCGCGTACCTACCGATTTCCCAACAATTTCCACACGTTATTTGCTACAATATTGTAATGCCGCACAATATTCCCCTGCTTCGTTTTCACTAGTTATCTAAAATTGAATACCTTCTTCATAAAAACACAACATCTAAATTCTAAACTATTTCTAGTTTACTATCTAGAAATTTTCCGAGTATTTTCACTCGCTATGTGCTACAGATCACACATACTTTGTGGGTGTCCCCTATGTTGTTTTATTTACACTTATCGAAGGTGCTAAACGGCCCGCCCCGTTCATTATCTTTTGGTACAGACAAAACTTTTTTATCTGACCCTATAGACGCGATAAGCCGGTATATTTAAGTTTTTCTAGTAATTCCATTGTTTTGCAGATAAGGGTTGTGTTTTTGTCAGCGGTTTTAGGGTTCCGTATCAAATTGATAAAAAGGAACCCTTATTTTGCGACTCGGTCTGTCTGTCTGACACAGCTGAATATCTCAAGAATTTGGAACAGTTTTAGATGACGTTTGCCCAACTGTTTCGCAAATAAGAAAGAAATAAAAATATACACATTTTTTTTTGCAACAAGGACTGAAAGGGATCTTAAAAATTCGAAGTGGGGCTACTAGGGTATGTGGGGTATTATATGAAAGAGCGCTTTTTGTACATTCTCAAACAATTTTTTTCTTTTTTTTTAGGCCGCATAGTTATCGACTTTTGATGAAAAATGTAAATAAAAATACCGTTCAAACCCCCCCCCCCCCCCTTTCCCTTACGTACTTCCCGTTGATCTAGAATTATCAAATTTAGCAAGAAGCAAGGTACTTACTGTACAGGTAAAAGAAAAAGTCCGAAAGTCGATAATTTATCGTAAAAATAGTTTTATTTTGCGATTATAAACTTACATTAATTTGCAGTTTGACAATTAACCGTTACGTATATCGATGTATCGGAGAACATTAATTATTTTTACCCGACTACGGCAAAGCCAAAAGGAAGGGTTGTTAAGTATGTATTTATGTGTGTTCCACCGTAGCGCCTAAATTACGGAACCGATTTTAATGAATGAGGTATCAATAGATTCGTAGTAATGTTCCAGGTGATATAGGCTATATACATTCTACCTAAATTTAATTTATTGGACATTATACATAAATTTTTGACCACGAAAAAAATTAAATTGTTAAAAATGAGTAGGTAAAAGTGGAGGTAAATAATATTAATTTAATTAGTTACAGCCCGACCGCGGCGAGCGTGATTTTTCAGTAGTCGGGTTTTAGTTTTAGAACTTACTTTTTATTCAACTACAATTTCATGTTTGTTTGTTGAACCCTTCATTGTGCGTGGTCCGACATGAACTTGGCCGGTATTATTTCCATAAAAACATTCGGAATATTACGAACAATTAAAATAAAAAATAGCCCAATCGGTCTAGCCATTCTCAAGTGATGCGCTTACCAACGAACAAAATTTCAGTTTTTATTTATAGTTGACTAGCTTTTGCCCACGGCTTCGCCCGCGTGGATGTCGGGAAATATCCCACGCAAACGTACTTTCGGGAATACCTTCCTTATTCTTTGTCTACTTGTTAAAGTTTCAGCTTTCTAGGTCCAAGGGTTAGGGCTGGGCGTTGATGAGTCAGTCAGCTATCTAGCTTCAGCCAAAATTCTGAAATTCCTTGCTGCTGATTCATTGCCAGCTCACGCTATTATTTCGTTTTTGCTTAGCGTTCTTTCTGACTTTTTTCCTTTTTGCTCGGCAAAGGACTCTTAGTCCTAGCGTGATGTTAAATATGCCTATACCCTTCCTTTAGAATTGAGCTATCAAATGCAAAAATAAATATTAAAGTCCGTCTGGTAGTTCCAGAGATTAGCGCGTTCAAACAAACAAAAAAAGTGTGTGTGTCAGCTCCTGTTCGGAGCTTACTGCTGTTTTTTGTGCCGACTTTCTATTTTTCGGTCATTTCTGTAGGGCAGGATTTCTTCAATGCATCAATGCTATACAAAAAACAACTTTAAGGTATAAAGGCACTCGTCATTCCTCCCCGTCTCCCTCTAAGGCCCCTCTCACCCCTCCTCCTCTCCCTCTAATCCTCCTCTCAACCCCTCCCCTTCCCTCCCATTCTCTCCCCTCCCATTCCCTCTCCTCTCATCCCCCTCTCACCCCCTCACCTACCCCATCCCCTCTCTCTCTGACCCCCTCCCCCTTTTACCACCCTCTTCTCCCTCTAATCATCCTCTCATCCCCCGCCCCTTCCCTCCCCTCTCACCCTCTATCATCCCTCTCACGCCCCCTCTTACCCCCTCATCTACTCCATCCCCTCTCCCTCTCAACCCTTCATCACATCCCCTTTCCATTATCCTCCCCCTCCACCTTTTACCTCCTCTCATACCCCTTCACTGCTTTCCTCTTCCCGTCTACCCTCGCCAACTCCTCCCCCCCTCTACATACCCTCTTCACTCACTACACCCTCCCCCTCTCTACTACCTCGTATCCCTCTCCAACTCTTCCCGCTCTCCAATCAATCAGTCCAATTAAGGTGTAAAGGCACTCGTCCCCCCCCCCCTCTCACCCTACCTCTACCTCTAACCCCCCTCTCACCCTTCTTCCTCTCCCTCTAACCCCTTCTCACCCATCTCTCCTTCCCACCTCTCACCTCTCTCAACCCCCTCACCACCCCCTCTCACCCCCTCCCCCTCCCCATCCCCATCACCCTCTCCTTCTTACCCCCCTCACCACATCCCCTTTCTGCTAACCTCCCCCTTCACCGGTTTCCCTCTCCCAACAACTCCTCTTTTCCCCCTCTCCATCTCCTTCCCCCTCACACCTTCCTGTCCCTCTCCCCCTACCTCTCCTCCTCCTTCGATCATCCTCCCCTTCTCCCTCCTCATCACACCCTTCCCTTTCTGCTTGCCCACCTCAATAACCCCTCTACTTCCCCCTTTCCCTCCTCACCACCCCCTCACTCTCTACCCTTTTCCTTTAGAAAAAACTATGAATGACAAATTTTATTACTTGCTTAGGCAAGTATTTGTGCAAAGTTTCAAGTTAATTAACTAAATGAATAAGATGTTTCATATAAACCATATTCTGTGTTTTCACCCCCACAAGGGTGGAATTTAAAAAAACCGATTGGGATATTTCCGTAACTTGACTGAAAGATTATTACCACCAATTTTCGAGTTAATCAAGCCCCACTGAACCGAGCCGAGTTAACTTGCCCTGTAAAATTGACTACCCCTCTTCACCCCCTTAGGGGTAGATTTTGGAAAAACCCTTACACGTTATTCTTAATTTTTGATCACAAGTATACGTAGTATACTGAATTTCGAGTTAATCGGACCGCGCGTTAAAATTACTCCATACAAACACCCCCTATATCCCTTTTTAGGGGGTAGTTTAGGAAAACTAAAAACGACAAACTTTATAATTTACTTAGATAAATATTCGTGGCAAGTTTCAAGTCTATTAACTCAAGGAATAATATTTTTCATAGAAACTTTGGAACCCCATTTCACCCCCTTAGAGGGTGAATTTTGAGAAATCTTTTCTTAGTGCACCCATAGACCTCATAAAGAACCTACGTGCCAAATTAAGAATCTCTGGACCCAGCGGTTTTGGCTGTGCGTTGATATGTCAGTCAGTCAGTCAGTTTTTTCTTTTATATACTCGTATATAGATAGAAGATATCAAGAGGCGAAATAAGAAAGAGATCTTCACTTATGTTTTTTACGTCCCCAAAGACAATTTGGCTTCAGTATATTTTTATTTCTCAAGGAATCATGCGTGCGATCATGATATCTATTATGAAACTATATTGACCGTGGAAATATATTCCAGCATCTCAAAGAGGGCATTATATTTCTGAGTGACTGATGAGAACAGGAACATCTTTAGTTATCAGGTTTCGACGTTAGAGGTAGTTTTCTCTTATGATTTGTTTGCTGAAATAATGCATATGTCTCGTGAATAACAATGAAAAATATGTGTGAGCAAAATACTATGAAAGTGAAAATAAATATTGGTTTTGTTTTTAGTATTCAGTCAAGTTCAGCTACGTAAACGTACGTAGGTACGCAACGTACGTTTGTACGTATGTACGAAATCACACTATTATAAATGCGAAAGTTTGTGCGTGTGTGTGTATGTTTGTTACTCCTTAACGCTCAAACGGCTTGACCGAATTGGATGAAATTTGGTATGTAGACAGCTTATACCCTGGATTAACACATAGGCTATTTTTATTCCGAAACAATGTAGTGTTCTCGTGGAATGATCAAGGAATTCAAATATATTTTCTACTCTTTCAAACTCAAACGGCTCGACCGTTTTTAATGACATTTGGTATGTACACAACTTATACCCTAGATAACATAAAGGTTACTTTTTGTTCCAGTCTACGCGGGTGAAACCGCGGGGCGCAGCTAGTGCAAAATAATGATGAATCCACAAAAAAAGGAGGAGCTCATTGGGCATCAATAAATTTGTCCGCATCGCTGTCTGTGGGAAAAGTGCCCAAACGGCTTGGAATCTGCTGCATTCACAAAATGTAAGGGCTGTTGCTTGACGTCGCGTTTTTTTTTATCTGATATTCCTTTTAAAAAAAAATAAAGAACGCATCAATCAGTTTTGTGGTGAACTTGCACTTATTTATGAAGTGAGATATTATTATCATTGGCACAGTCTAGCAGATAATTATAATTGGATTAGATCACCATGTAAACATGACATTTATGAACAGAAATTACATGTTTGAACGCAAATAATATATTAATAGTAGTGCATATCATAATTATTATTACCCTCAAGCGGCGCAAATACTGTAACCTTATAGGTAACTACAGTTTTGAGCCGTTTGGGGTCGAAACGCTCGGGTCATGGGGCCCGAGTGCGCGTCTACTTTTTAAGGAAATTTCTCGCCGACTGGTCGAGTCTTCACGTGACCAGACGGCTGGCTCGTTCTTTGGCCAAAGAAATAGCATTGGCATTGAACGTGGCAATGCTGCCAGTCTTCTGGGCACGTTTCCGGATGACATCGATGCGGACGAGTACTTCGACGCCTACGTGTCCTTTTGTTTTTGTATTTATTTGTATAGTTAATTAGTTAATCATTTACTTTAGTACCTAGTGTAAATATAGTGTTAACTTGTATAATGTTTATAAACCACAAAAATAAAATTAACCTAAACCAATAATTATTAAATAAATTACATTATGAATTACTTAAATTAAACTTTCGGCATCTGATTTTTATGAATTTTATCTTAGATACATTGCAAACTAATAGGTTGGGGAAAAAGTTTCTTCGCATTTTTTAAGAAAATTCAAAACATTTTATAATATACATTATTTACATTTATCTAAAGTATGTAGGTACCATTTTGTTCGATAACTTTTTGCCATCTTGTAGGTAGGGACATGATCCCATTGCTATAGAAATTTTGGGACTTCTGATCAAAATACCGCGACAAGTGGTTTTGGCAGTCCTCTCATGATGCTAACCAGACACTGCCTAAAGAATTCTGAAGAGACGGAAACAGGTGGAGATCTGAAGGTGCAAGGTCAGGACTATACGGCGGATGCATTAACACCTCCCAGCCACACTCTCCTAATTTTTGCTGAGTGGCTGAAGATGTGAAAGGTCTAGCGTCATCATGAGGAAAAACCACACCTCTTCTGTTGATTAATTCCGGCCGCTTTCTCTCAACTTTTTGCTTTAATCTCATCAGTTGTTCGCAGAAGAGTTCAGAATCTATGGTCCTGCCTGGTGGTAACGGCTCATAATGAATAATGCCCTTCCAATTCCACCACACACACACACAGCATCACCTTGTTGCGAGTTAACCCGGGTTTCGCCACAGTCTGTGAAGCCTGACCGGCCTTTGACCACGACCTTTTTCGCACGTTCTTGTCGGACGTGATCCACTTTTCATCACCAGTTATCAGCTTCTTCAAAAATGGTTCGGTTTCATTACGTCGTAATAAAGAATCACAAATGAGTACACGGTTCATTATGTTTCTTTTAGTGAGCTCGTGAGGTACCCAAATATCGAGCTTTTTTGTGTACCCAGTTTTTTTCAAATGCGCCAAAACTGTTTTGTGGTCAATTCCCAGTTCTTCAGCTACGTCGTAACTACTGATATGCCGATCTTGCTCCATTTTTTCAAAAATGGCATCCATTTTATCCGTAATAGGGCGACCAGAGCGACGTGCATCTTTGACATCAAAATTTCCGGATTGAAAACGCTTAAACCAAATTTGTGCTACTCTCACAGACACTGCACTGGGTCCATAAACATCGCAAATTTTTTTCGCGGCTTGCGTTGCATTTTTACCTTTTTTGTAGTAAAATTTTGAAATGTATCTAATTTCTTCATTAGATTCACTCATCTTGACAGTACGAAAAACAAATGAAAATCACACATTTTCCTAATTTGAATTTGGAATTATGTTCTTTAAAATTTAAACTTTCAATGATACCAAAACCAGCCAGATACAAATAGTATAGCCAAAGAGATTTTATTTTATGTTCATACATACTATAATGCGAAAAGACTTTTTCCCCAACCTAATATAATATTAATATGGAGTTTTGATGATTTTTTTCCAAAGTGTGAAGGTCCGAAGGCCCAAAGTAGCCGTGGCCCATGCCTGTGTCTTGGGTTGTAGATTCGTGATTTGGGAGTCCAACTTGATCGTCAACTATCCTTTATAAATCACTTTGACACTATTGTCGCCAAAGCAAACAAAATGTCGGGATTTGTTAAAAGAACTTGCAAGGAATTCCGGTCAATCAGCACCCTTAAGGTTCTTTATAACTCTATGGTGACGAGTATACTGGAATATGCATCTCCTGTATGGAATCCCGCGTATCGTGTCCACATCGACAGAATAGAGTGCATCCAAAAAAAGTTTACGAGATACCTCCGCTACAGATCACTGACATGTGATCGCGAAGCGGATTATCCTCGAAGGCTCTGTCATTTCAGGATGAGGTCCTTGGAGCAACGAAGAAGTTGCTCAGACTTAATTCTCCTTTATAAGACCCTCCACAATTTGGCGAATGTTCCGGAGTTGGTTTCGGAGATCGGTCTAAATGTGTCCCGCCGTACCTCATACAGATCCAATTTTAAAACAGAAACATTTCAAATGCCAAAAAATAGAACTTCAATTTACAATTTTTATAATATTCCAATTTAACTAATTTATTTGTATTTTTACAGTTTCAATTTATAATTTATTCCAACTTAGTTGATGTTTTTTTTTTTTTTAATTTTTGTGTTATACTGTATTTTAATTTAACTACTTGTCATTTTAAAACAATGTAAGCTTTGTAAATTTTAATTTTAATTTTGTTATTTCCATTTTAATTTTTATTATTGATCATACAAGTGCTGTGCACACCTATAAGTGACAAATTCACCGCAAAGCTGTTGTTATAGAATATAATTTAATGTTATGATTTAGTGAATAAGTCGTTGGTGTGTCAATAAATAAATAAATAAATTCGTAACTTATTGTTGACAGCAAGTTCCAAATCTCAGATATTACAAACTGTTTATTTGAGAGCAAGTTGTTATTTTCCAGGTAATTTATAGCCTTAGATTCATAGTTTTTCCAGGATCTTTAACAATGCAGGTAGGATTGAGACTGGTTCGACAAGATATTTGTTTCCCCTTTATGTATAAGACGCAAAACCGTTTTTTTTTTTTGCTCTGGAAAGATGCCGCTTTCGAGACAGATATTAAAGACGTATAGTGACAGGAGGAACTAGAGCATTTTTGTTGTTCTTTAGTAATCTGTTTGAGATTTTATCCCAGCCTACTGAAGAATACGATTTTAGTCCTAATAAGATGTTCTATTTTCTCTTCAATCACGATAGACATTACAAATGAGTTGATCTGGGAAGATCCGGAAATAGTAATGAGGATTTCATCAAGAGACCACGTAGCTGCAGCTGCTACACACGACCGTCACATCTGCTATGAAATTTTCCGGTGACATATTATACATAACAGGAAAATTAGAAGAGATACGCAATGACGTTAACCCAGTATCATATTTGTAGTTTTTTTTTTTTTATATATATCTTTATTAATTTATAGAGGGTTTGATCAACTCATATTTGTAGTTGTTTTTATTTTTTTTTTTCTTTTTTTTTTTACTTATTTACAGTTTGCACCACAGATACCTACAAGTTAAGTCAAGTTTCGTTTGTTAGTTATTCTCGAAAATACGTAATGCTTGCTGCAAAATAGCTGAAGATGTAACCTACATCCAGCACGCTCGAGTTACTGGACTGGACGTCAAACAGCACGAAGCAACCCTCTCAGCGATTCTTCCGAGGAGGAACTGCTACTTTAGAAGGGCTATTTTTATACCGTCCTAAATGATTATATTTCTGGCATGAAAGGCCGATTTTCCAATAACAGAGAGCTGCTTTCTTTAGAAATCGTTCTTCCAGAAAATGTAAACGAGGAAAAATATGCGAGCTGGAAAATATTAAAATTTATTGGGACGATAGTATTGAAGATTCATTAATAAAAGTGGAGTACCTACAGTCTCTGTGGTTTGCCAAGTGGAAGAATATAAAAAAGAAACCAAATGAAGTTATGCAAACTTCTGGATGCAAATGATCCCATCTTCTTTCCGACCATCAGCAAGTTAATGCGTAATTTGGCCACTCTTCCTGTGTCTAAGGGCGGGTAGTTTCACATCCACTTAATGCACGAGTATACGTCAAAATGGCGCTAACTATCGTCAAACCAAAAAAAGCGTTGTTTCACAGACAATCGGTTTTTTTGCAGTGGAACAACGCATTGTATTTAACGAACGATAAACATCTTACGTCGTCATAGTTACCGCCATTTTTGACGTATACGAACCCGCTTACGTGTCGGTCGAGCGATCATTTTTGACGTATACGAACCCGCTTACGTGTCGGTCGAGCGATCATTTTTGACGTATACGAACCCGCTTACGTGTCGGTCGAGCGATCATTTTTGACGTATACGAACCCGCTTACGTGTCGGTCGAGCGATCATTTTCGTGCTTGGGCTAGGAAAATATGTTATGGGTTTTTGATAAGTTTATAATATAGTCACCTAATTAATCTTATACTTTGAATAAAGACAACAAAGAACAGTGAGTCCCTTGATTTTTTCTGTTTTCCATAAATATAACATTACTTCTGTTTTGCGTAAAAAGTTCGGAAACTTTCTGAATTTTCACCATAGTAATTTATTTGGAGATTTGGGGTGTGAAAATTTAGAAAATTACCCAAGTTTAGAAAATTTTCTTTATGAAAAACAGAAAAAAAAATCAATGGGTTCACTGAATGTGTTGTCTTGATTTAAGTATATTATTAATTTGGTGACTTTTTTCAACGCTAAAGTTAAATAAAAATACGGCAGTGCGTTTTGCACTTTTTAGTGACATTCATTTTTTTTTAACGATCATGTTCAAGGTTTATCCTCAATCCGATTTTTCACTGACTGGTGAAACTCTTGAGCTAGCCAGACGTTTTTTTTCGTGGCTACTACTTTAAGTTTACTATATAAACTTATCCAAATCCCATAACATGTTTTCCTGGTACTGACTCTTAATACGTTGACTGCCAACCTACGAGTATACTGTTACTACGAGTATACTGTTACTACGAGTATACTGTTACTACGAGTATACTATTACTACGAATAAACTGTTACTACGAGTATACTGTTACATCGAGTATACTACTACTACGAGTATACTGTTACTACGAGTATACTGTTACATCGAGTATACTACTACTACGAGTATACTGGTATGGCAGCCAACGTGTTAAAGAGAATAAAATCTTTTCTGAGAAACAGAATGGGGGGCGATGGACTTGCTTTATTATCAATTTGAAACTAGAATTTAAAAAAAAATGTGTCACTATAGCTGAAGTAGAAAAATGTCAACTAAATTTTGGAGGGCATTGTAGTTACCCACTGAATATAAAAAGTATCCTATGTGCTAACCCAGGTATTGTCTATAGTGTGTGCCATTTTTTCTCTAAATCTGTTTAGCCATTAAGGCGTGTAAAGGCAACGTACAGATTGACAGACTGATAAAAAAAATTAAGTATTTTGCATCTATTATACTTACTACTTATAATAAAGCTGATGAGTTTGTTTGTTTGAACGCGCTAATCTCTGGAACTACCAGCCGGATTTGAAAAGTCTTTTTGTATTTGATAGCCTAATTCTTGAGAAAGACACAACATCACGCTAGGACAAGGGTCCTGTTAAATAGCATTATATTTTTTTGCTTTTTGTAAAAAGAAAAAAAAGTTAAAAAGAACGCTAAGTGAAAACGAAGTAATAGCGCGGGCGATGCGATGCGATGGGGTGGGACGGGGCAACAAGAAATTTCATGCGGACCAAGTCGCGCACAGAAGCTAGTTTTATAATATAAATATGAAAGTATGGATGTACTTGAGGATTCCATGAAACCAAAAGCCGCGCGCCCGTATTCTTGATGACAAGCTTTGTCAAGATAAGTCAAAACCTTCCGGGAGACGGGGACATTTTTTGTAGAGGAGCATGGTGATATTTTCTATAGTAACCACTCTAGGTAGGTTATTCTGAATACTCTTACTATTTGCCACCTTTTATCAAATGTTATAATTATTAAAAGCATAACAAGTGATAAAAAAATTTAATTAAAATTATGCAAAAAAAAGTGCAGTATCATTGTATTGAAATTGAAAAAAATATTTAATAAACATCGTTATCTGTAGGTAGCTACAGTCGTAAAGGAGATTAGAAAGTCATGAGATATTGGAAACCAGATTATTAATTATAAAAAAAACATAATGTGATAATGATTTATAGTCGTAGGCAGGCCCCTACAAGAATTGATGAATCGAACTACTTGCGAAAGGTACTATAGAAAAATGAACACACTATGTGAATTTACAATAAAAACGTGTGTGGTCAGTGGACCCTCAGCCCCGTGACGAACAAAGTTCCTTCTCACGTATGATTTAAAACAAAACGCAGCCATCTTGGATTTATCTTTGTAACTCTTTGTTGACTTTAGCACCCTCGAAAACTATGAAAACGACACCCATGATGAAAAATATGAAAAATTTCGCAGATGCAATCTTGGATGTACTTTTTATCGTTACTTTTCACTTAAATACCCTCGAGAACCATGGAAACGACACTCATGATGAAAAATTAGAAAATTAGGCCAAATTCATACTTTCTCTCTAGAACATAACGCATAACGCTTTTTTGTTACGAGACGATTTCTACCAGTTTACTCCTGCCGCAAACCGCGTTAAAGAACTTCGTTCCAAAACATAACTGACATACAGCTTTGTTATTACTTTGTATCATATAGCGCTATGTGAGTATACCCTATTGTACACACGGCTACACATCAAGCTATACATTTCCAGTTTACACTGACCTCTCATTGTAAGGAAATCCTATACAATGCGAGATCAGCTTATACTGGAAATGAATAGCTTGATCTGTAGCAGTGCGTACACTGCATTAAAATGTCCACCACGACTCACGAGTGGCCAAACTTAAATGTTGTTGTGAGGCATCAGTGATTGCCGATATCTGAAGGGTAGTTTCCGTAAGAACGCATTCTATTTTCAGTCTCAATCTATCAAAAATATCTCTAATTTACCATTTTTTTTTAAATCCAGTTGTAACTTAGAGGAAATTATGGCTAAATTTTAAACGCTTCTATTTACGGGAATTGGCCTTAGAAACACAGATTTATATACCTCTGCTGCTCCTCTTTAGTTTAACAGTCGTGAAGTGAGGTTATTATGAATCAAGCACAGCCCCGCCTCATGGTGTGATCAAAGTATACGTGACGGCCCAATGATCTAATTACGTAAGTTATGTTTAGTCTAAGACGAGTCGCGGGGCCTTGACCCGTCCTTATCAGTTGCAGCGTGCTATCTGCATACTAGCGCCAGGAAATAAGGTATATAATGATATACGAGTAGTTGCAGTAGATTCATTTGCGGTGAATGAATTGGATTGGTTAGGCTCTCTTTTTCTTTTGAGAGTTAGTCGTGCTGGATTGCTGTAAGTACAGAGCTAAAAGAGAGTAGAGCAGTGGTGGCTCAGTGGTAACGGCCGAGACTTACGAGTTGTAGATCACAGGTTTGAACCCTGACAGGCGCTTTACTTTGTGTAAATTATTTCATCACCACTGCTCTCAAAACGGTGAAGGATAACATCGTGAGGAAACCGGCATGTCCTAGAACCAAAAATTCGCAGACAGTGTCATCTACCAACCCGCACTAGGCCCGCGTGGTGGACTACGGCCCACTCTCTCTCATAGAGAGAAGGCCTGTGTCCCAGCAGTGTGACCACTATAGGCTGATTACGCTCTAACCGTACAAGGATCTATTGGCGTGTGGTCAAAATCGGAACTAATGACGCCTTTTTAATTTTTAATTCAATTTATGTGACAATTTCAGAAATGTTTACCAACAGCGCCTCCCTTTCAGTGTCATTCAGGCGCCAAAAGTTGGTAAGACTATTGCTTGGCGACTTACTTTGGCAACTGCCGCGCCGTGGCTGTGAAATCTTAAACGACAAGGTATTTTGACTTTACTTCATTCCGATGCAGTTGCCTGGGATTTGTAAATAGGATGGGCATTTTAAAATTCCTGCAATAGTACGTAAGGGAAAGATGACATCTTTTTCATTCATGTATTTTTTTTTTTATTGTTTCCGCAACATCGGTAAATTGTGCATGTATTTTTCATCAAATACATGCACAATACACACATATACTCCCGCAAACTTCCTACCATTATAATATACAACGTGTCGTTTTGTATCCTCGTCAATTCGCGATTAAGATGTTGGTGCCATGGAAAAAGTTGTTCAGTTTGATGGTCTATACCACACCCTTTTGACGAGGATGCAAAACGACACGTTGTATATATTGTTTATCATATAAGTGTTTTGTTTTCTTCTGTGTTACACTAAATGAATGATTAGACTTTTTTTTAAATCTATCTGTATAATCGATTCGTGGACTGTAAACGAGACACGTAATAAAAGTTTTATTGTTATGACGTTTGTAGGGGTCAAGCGCACGCGAAAACGTTAATCATAAGGTCTGTCGCTGGAAGGTGAGTTCACTTACCTATTACGCACCAAATTCTGAGCTGGCATTATCTAAATAGGTACAATCAATTCGTTAGTAACAACATGACAACAGTTTCATGTGAAAGCTCACTCACTCCCAATCGGACTGGCAAATAGAATGTGTTTTTAAATTGAATTGAGCTTTATTTGGATCGTTCGCTTTTGCTATCTTTTGCTAGGGCTTGTAACTTTGTTTGTTTTATTTTAGGGCAATAAATTAATGTCAAACTGCCCGTTTTATTTAAAAATTAAAAAGTAGTGCTCAGTGTAATATGAGTATTGTGTTACTACAGGACAAAGGTCTATTTTCAGAGATGTACGAATATGTCTCAAGAAGACATTACATATTATGTCCAATTAAGTAGGTACCTAATATTCTTTTAGATTTATACTACTTAAGTATAGGTCCCAGCTAAAATAAAAATTATTATTCAAAGTGCCTCGTTGGTCTATTATAATATTTTTATCTCATGAACCAAGAGCAATAGTGTACAAAACACGCTGCGAATATGTGTGTAAGCGCAGGAGCTCACGGTACCGTCCAAGACAATGGCGAAGTCGGAAGTGTGTGTGTGTTATGTGCTGACGATACTCGTCTTCACGCACATATTCACATCGTGTTTGTACACTTGGTTGCCACTAGTAAAGCGCGCGTCAGTTTAAGTTAAAATTCTGTAGTCACAAACGCAATTGTGGACTGTAACTGGATCCATCTCGATGATGATGTCCAGTTACCTAAACTGATATGAGTGAGAGAAAAAATCCTCAGTAGTAGCCTGAAATCTGCATTTGTGCTTAAACAATTTCAATGGCCTTATAGTGCCATGAGGAACAGGGTGTAAAGTTCACTCATCCTCCATAGAAAAGGGAGGATCCTCCGACCAGACGGGTGTCGTGTCTGGTGGGCAACTTCCCGACGGTTGATGTCGGGACGTTGTATACTATATGCTAGTCGCGTGGTAAACTGTAATTGCGCGATGCAGGATTTTTGCGTGACGTCATGTCATTGTGATGTGTAGTAACGTAGTTCGTATGTGGCGATGTAGATGCCGCTGCAGCAATACCGGGGGTATTATTAGATAAAACTTACAAAACTGATGAAAAAAATTTAAACGATCATTTCTACTTGTGTTTACTATTTTATTAGATAAATGCGCGTTACCATGGCCGACTTGGAAATAGAGAATCTCCATTGATGGGGGTTCATGAACGATTCGGACCTCAAGTTATATGCGGCGTCTCTCCACAGACAATGGCCCACCTTCCATCTTGCACTGCATTGTCAGCTGTGCAGTTGAGGATCTTATAACTGCGTCAGTGAGCGGAGTTCGCATGGCAGAATTTTGGGCTACACATGTAATATTTGAATTTTCATAACCTTATTTGCCATCGAAGAATAAATCTACTACTATTATAAATGCGAAAGTTTTTATTGGATGGATGTTTGTTACTCAATCACGCCTGAACGGCTGAATGGATTTGGATGAAATTTAACGCAGAGATAGATAGATAGTCTGGAATCACATTGGCTATTTTTCATCCTGGAAAAATGTACGGTTCCCGTGAGATAATTAATATTATAACGCACTGCCTACAGTTTGTGTATGCTTACACCAGCGTGCTGTTGCTACGCTATGATGATGCTACGCTATTCAAAGGACCGCTCAAACACTCGGATGTGCAGCTTTTGCATCAAATCCGTCTAGAGTTTCCTTCTTCCCAACTTTAATTTTCTTTTCACGTTTTACCGTCAACTATATGAGAATAGCTACCTAATACTCTGGTGAATAGGTTAGCCATTCAAAAATTTTGAGAGCGGTCTTAGCTTAACTTAGGTGCACTGGTCAGTCTCACTATTGTAGAGCGTGTTTTTAATACACGTGTACATCGTTCACTGACTACTTTTCGCAGTGGATATGTGGGTAAGAATCCGAGGCTATTCCGTAGCTGAGAAAACACGGTCCGCGACCGTCATTTGTTTATTTTTTACAGTCAACGAAAGTCTGGCAAACAGTTATTATCAAGGAGGACAGCGTGCTAACGTTTGCCAGTAACTAGTTTGTGGAGGACAATTATGCAGTTGCGCCAAGTAAAATACTGATGTTCAGTTGCATCCGGTTAGACTAGAGGCCGACCCTTACATACTCGTAGTTTGGAAAAGTCTCGACAGATACTGAATCGTAATATGGAAATCAATGGTATGGTAATCGTAAAAGGGCGATGCTATGCTCTGTAACTTCAGCATTGAGGTACGGTCAGCAACAGAAGTTGGTTAACACTGCTGCTTTTTCACATCATCTAATTTAATACAAAATGATTCGATAAACTGGTTTTTTTACGTTTAATTGTTAAGAGTTAACGTTATATTTCGCTTAATAATTAAGATTCAAAAAAAGTGTTAATCGACTTTGGTTGCTGACTGTACTAACTTGGTTTGTCTTACGACGACGTGATTTACAGCAAGTTTCTCTTCACCTACATATATATAAATATTGACATCGAAATGATAAGTCATGCCTATTTGCCCTTATTAGTTATATTTAATTTGATAATGATAACCTTTGATTTAGGTTACTATGAATCGACCCGCTCGTGTTATATGCCTGCATTTTTCAAGCGATAGTTTAAGGGTTTTGTTTTGATTATAAAATAAAATAAAACTGAATGGCTAAATGTGTTGCTACGCGCAAAACTCGAGAATGGCTGGACAAATTCGACCATTTTTTTTTCAAATATTCACTGAAGCCCGAGGAAGGTTCGTAAGAAGAGAAAAATTTTAAAAGTTGGCGGAAAAATTGGAAAAAAAATCGGGAAAACTGATAGTGCATTTTCTACGGGAATTTTGTATGAATTATTGCAATTTGGACAGAACAACGTCTGTCGGGTCAGCTAATTTGTGTATAAAATTATATATTGTATTTGTCTTTTTTCTATTACAAGATTTAGAAGTCACAAGATTTTTATGATTTTTATTAAATAAACTGTCGACAGGAACAGTGCCAGCCAGCAGCACTGCGCCACATTCGACTGCAATGCTGATTCTTTGTTCGAAAAATAGGCCAACCCTCTTATCACGTGATAAGTCAATCAAACACATAAGTATGCACTTACCTACATGCTAAATAAAAACTAGATATTTTTGAGATTTTCCAAATTCAGGCAAACAAACACCTAAAACTAGCTTAGATAACAGCAGTTCTAAAACATCCAGACTTCAGCAACAGATCTCAAAGATTATGAGAACTTAAAAAAGGGCTGGAATTTAGTTAATTCCTTTCCTATCTTATAGTCCCTAAAACTTCTCTCACAAATCTAATCAGAGGCGCTAAAGATACCCGTAAACAAGCCACGTAGAGCTTCCAAACTTTTCTAACTCATTAATGTACAAAAGTACGTTTTGGATAAACCTTTGGAAGGGCGAAAGGGTCTCTAAATAAATACGGGAGAACTTGGCAAGTTTGATGACATAAATGATTCGCTAAGTTGTTTCAATGTTTGAGGACTTTGTTTTATGCAGCTAGATAACGAGGGCTTAAACAAAACACCAAACTTTGCGTCTAATACGCAGAGTTATAAAGTGTCAACCACTGTTAACTTCAGATTAACCATATACTTATCTATTTTTCGAGTTTGGAAAAACTTTTCTCCGCGTTTATTAATAAGGTTAGGGTGGGGAAAGTCTAAAAGTAAAATGTCTAGAAAGTGTATGATGTCGTGAAAATAATAAATAATAGTTTGTGATCACGATTACAACCTCATCGAAATTATTGCATGAACATTTTATTATACTGGCTTTAAATGTGGTATGGTGTTTGAATAAAGGTATTTCTGGGTGCCCAGAACTCAGAAATACCTATTGATTGATGTAATGGATCGATTCACCTGTTCAGACTGATTTTGTGCATGAGCCATGCAAAATGCAGCAAAGTATATAAGTCGTAACTGTAATAATTTGAGTCATTGACAAAGTAGGTACCTAAGTTGGCATCTTTCATAAAGTTTTCCTGTGGCAAATCGATGAAAATGTAACATTTATTTGAAATTCAAATCTTAACTCGTTTTATAAGTTTGCAACTTTCTGAGAGTTTGAAGCAGGTCAGGTCCCTAGTCAATCGAGCTCTGAATGCTGCAATAATTTTTATCAGAGAATTTATTCAAAATTATAAATATTTTGTTTAACTTTTCATAATTTCTTACTCAAGTTGTTAATGAAGCGCTTCATTTTTGCGGCAGAAAATAATATTAAAATGAAAGATAAATATTACTCCAATAGGTAAATATTTTTTTACAGTGTGTATATTTCAGAATTTCCTATTGTATACTGTAATATACGCGCAGCGTTGGAAGGCCTCCCACAAGTTGAACCGATGATCTTGTGATGGCCGCAGGAATCTGCTGGATGCGAGAAGCACAGAAAGAAAGAAAACTTGTTTATTCTGCACAAATAAAACGCACATTAAAAAAAATATAAATATAAAATAAAAAAATGACAAAATACACTCAAAAGCAATGTGAGCAAAAGCCAAATTTGATTGATATGAGACCAAAGACAATTTCTAGTTTACAACTCCACATTGCCTCTGCACAGGACCGGTCGATGTGGTGACGCTCGGCGGATGCCTACGACCAGCAGTGGAAATGATACCACTGAAATGATGATGATGATTATGATATTTAAAAACTGATTAACCTTCCTTCAATAAATTTGTAACTTAACAGAACGATTTACATCGATCACTTTTTTCTGATAGAAAATCCGTGTAATCCCTTTGCCGCAAAATGATTTAGGTTGGGTTTATTTGGCGATCCAAGAAAGTTACCCCAGACACGAGTTTTACTCGCTCGACTACTAAATGAGAAGCCTTTAAATAGATTTTCCTTAAATACTGAAGAAATATAATAAACTTAACTAATACATCGAGTTAGTTTAAACCGGGTAAGCAGCGCCATCTATGTTGAGAGTAGTGCACTAATAAGGTATTGCATTCAGTGGCACGGTATCTCGAGCATTTGTTGTAGCTATTATAAATCGTGATTTGACTAATTGCATGCAATGGAAATGCAGTTTTTTTTCCTGGAACACAAAGAAGGTTAATAATGATAATTTATTTATAATTTTTTATTTTGTCTATCTCGCTTCTACATCATATTCCCTTTAAATTGAGAGGTCTGGCTTTTGTGATACAGGAACTCCTAGTACAAGAGTCAGGGCTACACAGATGTTTGTGACTTTGAAGTGTAAATAAAGAATTTATTTACATTTATTTATTTATAATGGCGTCATGTAAGTAACTATGTACGTAGCTGGGGTAGGCTATAAAGCTAGAGCCGTAAGGTCCCACCCTTCACAGGGAATCCAGATTTTAAAGTATTGTTTCATTTTATATGTTAATTTAAATTTATTAACGGTTCAATCTTACAATTTATAACCCACTCACTCTGTCGCGGACAGCCTAATTTTCTTACCATGACTTAACTACCTTTAAATTAATAAACACAATACGAGAAAAAAATACTTTCACACTCTGTAAAAAAATCTACTTCGATGTGAGCCCTTGAAAAATCAAAATTCAAAATTTAACATCGCATATCAAACTCACTCGAACTTAAGTCGTATTCTACAAATTGCATTAGCTGACAACAAGAGAATGTGGATTTTTAAGAAATCGCTTTAACACCACGACGAAATATCAATTTAACTTATCTCCACTAAAAAGAAAAACTTTCCATCCAGTCGCCGTCAAGTTGGTTTTCGATTAATAGTAAGGTTGCCACCACAATTTCTAGCCAACTATATGATTTGTGCGTTGTGGTTCAAAATCCGCGGGGATCAGATGAATATTGGTGCAGTGATGGCTTAGTACCTACAGAGGAGACAGAGGAATGAAAAAATGACAACCACTAATCCATCTGACAAGCTTGGTGATTATGACATGTTTAGAGTTCCGTACCTCAAAAGGAAAAAACTTTACCCTTATAGGATCACTTTGTTGTCAGTCTGTCAAGACACTTTTTCTCAGGAACGCGTGGAGGTATCAAGTTGAAATTGATATCAAATACGTAGGTCTATGATCCCTTGGAGTTCTAAAAAAATCAAGCTTGTAAGTCAATGCAATAAAAAAATACGGCCATTTATGCGACATATTATATTTTGACACTCGCAAGTAAATCAAAACCTAGGTACTTCCCGTTGACCTAGAATAATGAAATTTGGCAAGAAGCAAAGGTCTCACAGCACAAGTAAAGAAAAAAGTCCAAAAATTTATAATTTGTAATTATATCACACAATTTTTTTTGGGATTACAGTGTTGTTTGTTTTTGGGATAAATTGTTTTCAACTACGGAACCCTTCATTGTGTGTGGTCCGACACGCACTTGACCGGTTTTTTTTTAAAGCTTCAAGGGGCCCTAGACCTACGTATTTCATATTAAATTAAGCATAATACCTCCACGCGTTTCTGAGAAGAATGGTCCTTTAAACGTTCCGTTTTCTCCTAAAAAATACAGAGTAAAAAGAAGGTATTTTGTGTATATGAACAACTTTTACTATGGGACCAATCTGCGAAAAAAAATAGTTCCCTACATTTATGTTCGCATAACTCATCAAAATGCAGGGACATCTGTTTTTTTTTTCGCGATTTCAGGTTTATATGCATTCAATATGAAAGTTTCCTCTATGCTTAAATATGTACAATTTTTTTATTATTATATTTCCTGATATGTTAAAGTGACAACCTTAATCACTCCACAAACTCGTTTGATTGCCAGAATCTTAACTTCGTCGAATTAACACCCTGTATATTTGCTAAAAACACATTTCTTTTGAGATTTCTCAAGATAAACGAGGTTAAATTTAGTTTTAACTTATTTTGTGACGGTCGTACATGTTCAAGAAAGTCAGTTTATGGAACGAAAATAAATGTTGGTATGGGTTGGTGCAAATCACTAGTGTGTTGTGTGACTTTTAAGTGCATTGACATAAGGTTTACATTATTACCAGCTTAGCGTAGTCAGCCTATAGCGTTCCAACTGCTGGGACACAGGCCTCCTCTATGTGAGAGGGAGTGGGCCATAATCCACCACGCGGGCCCATTGAGGGCTGGTAGATGTAACATGATGTCTTCTAATTTTTGGTTTTAGGACATGACGGCCTCCTCACAATGTTTTCCTTAGCCGTTTTGAGAGCAGTGGTGATGAAGTAAATTACATAAAATGCCTGTCTGAGTTCGAACCCACGACCTTCGATACCTAAATCGGGCCACCACACTACCACTGGGCCACTGAACCACTGGGCCTCCACTGCTCTCCAAATTATTATGATTCAAGTGTTTTGAAATGCAATAATTAATAACTAATTAATACACTGACAGCGATGCGGATGAATTTTTTGATGCCCTATGAGCTCTTCCCCTTTTTTATTATTATAAACTTGTGCATATTATAGTTTAAATAATTTAGTGTTAACTTGTATATTTTAATTAAGTTTTGTCTATAGTAGAGAAATTACATAATTATTATAATACTGCTGCCGATTCTCTTGTTAAATAACTAAACTAAAATTAGAGAATCGCTATCTTTTAATAACAGGCAGCGCTAGAATAGGACGGTTATAGATATGAACTAAGTTAGAGATGCCAAACTAGTTTACGCCTTGCGCTTCACCGTGTTTTTAGTCGATATATTTTTATGTGTCGTCTTTTTTATGGAAATATTAGTTCAACTAAATTAGACAGCTCTAATTTATGTCCGTTTTTTTCTTGTTTTATTAGAGGGAAAAAGTTAGAAATAGCCTAAATTAAGTTTAGTTCGTGCACAACAGAATCCGCACCATAGTCATTCGTAGATCTTTGACAGTCATTACGGGTCGTCAGAAGCCCATAAGTCTGAAAACCAGGGTTATTAACTGTAACTGGTTTGTGGAGATCAGATAGGCAGTAAGTTCCATGTAAAATACTGGTAGTCAGCTGCATCCGGTTAGATTGCAAGCCGACCCTTTTTTTTTTTTTTTTTTTGTGGATGGGAAATCATCAAATGACTTCTCCCGCTCTGGGCAGAGCGGGAGGGCGTGTCAAACTTTTACTGACTAAAACCCACCCATGCTCCTTCAACTGCCCGTGCCAGGGCCACGGTATCTCTTTCGAACTACCCGCGACCCCGGCGGCATCGGCCCAATTGACCCCGTCACTGCTGACATCTCTTTGAGGCGCGCGTGGAACACAACGCGCCGTCGACCCGGGCCTGTTCCTTACCGGACGGCGAGCTGCCCATTACTCGTCGTCCGCAAGCCCGCGCCTACGGTGGCCGGGAATCGGCAATCGATTCCCGCCGCCCAGGGCGTCTCCTACGGCGGCTAGGGGCCGACCCTAACACTGTTGGGTAAAGGCTAAGCAGATGATGATGATGACATAATTGCTAGATAATAATTACTTTTACTTCACAAGTTTCCTCTCTAGTTAACGGATTATTATCAGTTTGTATAGTAGACTGCAATAGATATTAATCTTGTCTGGTATTAAACAATGTATTGTTAAGTTAATTAATCTGACAGTCATTGACACGCATTTAATTGTACGCCTGTTCTACAGGGCTACAGGTATAACATCTGCATTGCAGGGTGACACGTTTTGTTTCTCGATCTGTTTTCGTGTTGAAGAAAGAATCGTTTTATTTACCAACTGACGTTTAATAAAAAATATGTCTGTGGCGCCATCTATAACGCCACATGCGAACTACGCATTAAAGAACTGACGAGTGGTTACAAAAATCTTGTATCGCGCTAGCACGGTTTACCGCGCGACTGGCATACAGGGTGTATGCGACAGCCCTCCGCAGACTGATGGGGTGAATTCAGTATATCATACCTACTAAGATTACCGGTACCTACATTACATTACATTATTATTACATGTACATTAAATTATTTCAGAAACGTTATGGGAAGCAAATAAACCTGCTTTGTTTTATTACCTCACACGCAATGTATCGTATCACCGTGGCAAAACGCACGTAGTGAACGGCAGCGCAGCGAGCCTTCCCCGCCGTTTCACGCGTCGTTCGTTAGAGTATTTCAACATCCATTGCTGATTTTTTTATTCTAGCTGTTTTATTTACATATAAATGGCGTGCTGCATACAGAGAATGTAATTATACATTGAAATATAGGAATAGTAGGTAACTGAAACAATGATAAAAAAAAATATCCTGAGAAATTTTCCGGTGGAGTATGATTCTGAATAAGGAGCTGAATGCACCATGTTAGTTTCCGTAGGGCTGTCCCTTACATCTTGTATAATATACAATATCCCGACATCAACCGTCGGCGTCGCGTCGTCGCGTCGGGCCGTAGCCCACCAGACACAACAACCGTCTGGTTGGAGAATCCTCCCTTTTCCATGGAGGATGAGTGAACTTTACGCCCTGTTCCTCATGCCTCCATATGTGTCTAGTCAACCTCATGCCTCCATATTATGCCAGAACTACCTTCCGGGAACGCTTCAACATTGCAACGCTCTTCATTTATTTACTTAAAATGTTTTTGTAACGTTCGAATACGTACTCTTCAGATACCTACTTACTTACTAATGCTGATCATTTTGATGTTATGAATCTTTCAAAACATTCTAATCATGATGACTTTGTTAACATTTACCATAAGTTCCAGTTTTCAACCACGCCTAGTTTGAATAAATTACTTTTGATTTTGATTCCCTCTTTCATTTCATACACTACCTTACAACATAACCTAAAGCTAATTAATAGGTACCTAAGTCTTATAATACTTTGGCCACAGCTTCGGCGCTGCCATCTCGTTCTCTTGACGTCCCATAAACGTGGCAGTGGACAAACAGCCTTATTCCCTTCTTGGGCTCAATGTCACTCTCTCATGAATGTGTTTTGTCGGTCCGTCATTCACGAATCAAATAAAAATATTTAATCACACTATCACACTAATATTATAAAAACGAAAGTTTGTGTGTATGTATGTGTGTTTGTATGTTTGATACTTCTTCACGCTCAAACGGCTGGACCGATTTAGATGAAATTTGGTATGTAGATAGCTTATACCCTGGATTAACACATAGGCTACTTTTTATCCCGGTCTACGCGGGTAAAACTGCGAGGCGCAGCTAGTTTCTAATAAAGTTTGTGGTACCGCAGGGTGTGGGTGTGGCGTCAGTAGTAACACTGACCGTGAGCTTTCCTAGTACGGAGTTTCAATAGAATAAGAGGCCAGCTTATACTGGTTTTGTTACTACTCGTTCACGCATATTTTCAATTAGGTATATTATAACAGAATTTTGTAGGTTTCTTACAGAAACTTACAACATTTTAGTGGTTTAGATAAGTAGTGGCTTTAAGCTACGTTTATGAAAACTGTTTAACTATTTGTAGATTGTAAGCCTTTAAAACTTAAGAATATTTCATTAACAAGAGTTTCTTGAACAAAATTTTCGGGAAGGAACGTCTAAGTCAACGTTCGTACGGACGTAAAATATCGAGGCGATTTTGTTTCGCGCACTAGATTTTCAACGCTCTGCTTAGCGCCGAGAGTTGAAAATCCAACAGTGTGTTTTTTTGACGCGCTAGGATGCACTGTTGTTGTTAGGTTGGATTCTAAACGCTCGGCTCAACAACGAGAGTTGAAAATCCGGTGCGTAATAAAATCCCGCCGCGATATTTTTACGTCCGTGCGTACGTCGGCTTAGACGTTTCTAAATAGTTCTGGAAGTAACTCAAAAGTTAAAGCTTTCATTATCCTGGTTTACTTGGTTTACTTAAATAGGTACGTAAATACGTATTTTACATATATTATATATTTCTTTTCTTCCTTCTTTCTTTTCTTTCTTATATACATATTATATTTACATTATACAACGTGTCGTTTTGCATTCCCTTCAAATTTCAGGGTGTGGTACAGAACATCAAACTCGGAGGAGCTCGTGGCTAAGTAATAACAGCCGCACGGGTCGATCCATCAGGTTAAGCTTCGCTTGCCGGGGTTGGCCAGTGGATGGATAACTATTCACATGCCGACACTCCTCCGTGCCTCGGAAAGCACGTTAAGCCGTTGGTCCCGGCTCTCATTCGTCGATCTTTGACAGTCGTTACGGGTCGTCAGATGCCCGAAAGTCTGACAACCAGTCTTACCAAGGGGTATCGTATTACCCAGTTACTGGGTTGTGGAGGTCAGATAGGCAGACGCTCCATGTAAAATACTGGTATTCAGCTGCATCCGGTTAGACTGGAAGCCGACCCCAACATAGTTGGGAAAAGGCTAGGCAGATTGATTGGTACAGAACATCAAACCGAATAACTTTCTCCATGGGAACAACATCGTATTCGCGAAAAAAATTTCAACTGTCCCATAAAAAACTTCAATACCTACTCGATGCAAATGTATGGGACGGCTGAACATTTTTTCACGATTACGATGTTGGTGCCATGGAGAAAATTGTTCGGTTTGATGGTCTATAGTGCTAATAAGCAACTGCTTATTAGCACTATAGACCATATAGTCTAATTGAGACACTTTTCAAAATTGGGTGTAATACCCTATTCTCAGGTAAAGGCCGTCTTACTGATGGCCAAGGTTTCTTCCCATACAGAAAAAAAAATGTCATAAACCAACACATCAGTTGTTAAAGAAATACAAATAGGTACTTGGAACACTTAAATAAATCCGTACAACCATAAAATTGCCTTCCGAATTCCTGCCAATATTAACAGTGTATTAGCTTCAAATTGAATGTAGAACCTCACGTTGCCACGAAAGGACGCCAAAACACTTATATTGTGTGGGTCCTTGATTTTTAGGGTTCCGTGCCTCAAAAGGAAGAAACGGAACCCTTATAGGATCACTACGTTGTCCGTCTATCTGTCTGTCTGTCAGTCTGACAGTCAGTCTGTCAAAACCCTTTAATGGCACCTGCGAAAAATATTGATAGGTGCCGTATGTGGAATACCTCAGGTGCCGTTAAAGCGGGTGCCCAATGTGGCATACGTCTTTTTCTCAGGAACGCGTGAAGGTATCAAATGGAAATTAAAATCAAACACGTAGGTCCCTTGGAGTTCTAAAAAAAATCAATGTTAACTAACAGAGGACGATCCCGTTAACCTGCAATAGTATAGCATCCATACATGCTAAAAAAAATATTACCAATTGAAAACAAAATGTTTTTATTTTTTTAAATTATAAAATATTCACTAAAAATGTTAAATTGGTACGTAAAAGAAACACTCTGTACACGCGTACTTGAAGGACGGCAACGTCGCAATTTATTTATGAATGACGGGCCGCATGTGCGGCGATTGTTGTGCCTACCCCCGCCCCCTTCCCTGAATGTCCACCTAATTTCATTCGGAACTAATCTCACGCCTCACGCGCTGACCGGACGTGCATTATTTTCGCATTGCAACATCTTGCGTCATTATTGTGTGAAAAATGCCGCGTTATCAGTTCAGTGCTCAGGAGTATCTTAACATGGTGCTCATTTATGCTGAGTGTAATTATGATGGTGCACGTGCTTTGAGGATGTATGCTGAGAGGTACCCCAATGCACATCAACCGCGGAATTCTCGTGTTATTGTGAGTGCCCTGGTGCGTCTTCGTAACAATGAACCGGTAGTACCGCGTCGTTCTGGTGGCCCCCGACCCGTGATCTCTGTGCGGCAGGAAGAGAACGTGCTAAGGCATTTGGAGGAGGAGCCCGGTTCGAGCACTAGAAGAGCCGGCCGCCTGTTAAACATGAGTCACGTCGCAGTCTTTAAAATTTTAAAGAAAAACAAGCAGAATCCGTACTCACTTCAAAAAGTGCAAGGTCTGCTTGGTCCAGCTGACTTCCAGCGCCGGTTAACTTATTGCCAGTGGGCACTGCAGCGATGCGCGGAGGACACCCACTTCATCGAAAACGTCATATGGTCAGACGAAAGCCTATTTACGCGCAATGGCATGTGGAATCGGCGTGTATGCCATCACTGGGCAGAAAGAGGCCATAATCCGCGTGCACTTGGCCGTTAGCACATCAAATACGGTGGTCACTGAATGTGTGGGCTGGGATAAAGGGAAACAAAATAATAGGACCTGTCTTCATCCCAGGAACTCTAAACCGTGTGAGGTATCTGGCTCTTCTAAACGGCACCGTCGCGCGCTACCTCTACAGATTGCCGCTAGCTGAGCTCCGAAGTGTGTGGTTTCAACACGACGGAGCACTCCCTCACATTTCAACAGAAGTGCGGTCACGGTTAAACGAGTTGTTTGATAGCCGCTGGATCGGGAGGTACGGTCCCGAGGCGTGGCCACCACGGTCACCTGATTTAACACCACTTGACTACTTTTTTTGGGGTTGGGTCAAACAACTCGTTTATAAAAAAGAAAGCCACTCGCGGGAGGAGATGGAAATGCGAATCCGCACAGCATTCCGTGTAATCAGGAACCACATACGCGAGGACCCGCTTTTGATGCGACGAGTGCACCAAAATAACCGTCGGCGATTGCAACAATGTGTAGACAGAGGAGGTCAGCATATTGAGCAGTTCAAAATCTAGGTAAGTTTTTAACATTATTTAAATCGTATCATAATACCTAAAACATTTCGAAAACATTAAAATAAAAAATAACACTAAACGACTGTGCCACTAAATCAATAAGTTCAGAAGACCCACTCTTTCCTAAAACTGCTTTTATACTCAGGGAGTATCCCGTTCAGCGAACGTGTTACTACAGTGACGTTACACGATTTCTATGAATAAACGCAAGTACTTAGGTATTACGAAGGCAACAAAATAATGTAAAAGTTTTTAAATTTCTGTTATTGGAGAAAACATTCACTTGCTAACATGTAAAACCGTCATTATTATTTAAATCCTAACCTAAACTGTGGTTTAATAAATGAAACATTCCCCAAACTTAATTAGCGGTACATTATTTTTTTGATAAAATTAATTTTTCATATTAACGCTGTAAGCCTGTCGTACCACCGCCGCGCGCCGGTCTGAGTGGCTAGGTAAAACAAATTCGTGTACTTGTTCCGTGAGTGGACCTTCTGTACTCGTATCTGTTTATTTTGTGGCCACGAGCCCGCGACGACACGTGTCGGCAGAATGCCTCAGTGACGCGTTCCTTTGTCAGCCGGGCATTTGAGACGGGTTGTTCGTTATTGCTAAAACTAAACATACATAAATCTTTAGTTTTACTGATGACAACTCGAGGACGTCTTTCTAAGTTTCTATTTCATTGTCTCTTTTTTAAAAGAGACAATGACAAAGGCGGCCGGGTGGCCCGCGGCGACCAGTTCGCTCGGCATCGTGCGCATTGCGACGTTGCCGATTTGGGCAATGCTACTACGCTAGGTACTTCCGCGCTACTTTTAAACAGGAGGTTTCGAATTTATTGTCAATTAATTATTTTTTTGAATTCGGATAATTTTATGCTTATTTTTGTATGCCGATATTTTTATTTTAATCCATTAATGATATAGAATAGAATAGAATAGAATAGAATAATTTTATTTCGGACACACAATATCCATATAGTGTTAGTAACATACAAAAATAACTTATTGCCTAGTGTTAGTAAAAATCAGCCTCCTCACAAACTGCTGCACAATCGGAGAGCCGATGCTCTCGGCTACAGTTTTCAGGATGCTGTTCCGACTGCCCCTCACTGTCCTCAGTAGCGACGCTGTTTTCTTGCGTATAAGTGCATGGAAGCCGTCGGTGCGGGCTTGCGCAAACATGGCCGACGCACTACAGTAACGAGGCAGCCTCAACAACATCCTGAAAGCATTATTATATTGGACGCGCAGGACATCCAACGATCTCTTAGTGCAATTGACCCATAGACTGCCCGTGTACAGACTTTGGCAATAAGCCTTAAAAAGCGTTACTTTAACTTGTTCTGTACACCGCGCAAATCTACGGGCCAACATATTGCTCCGGACCGCTAGAGCCCTGCGCTCCCTCTCAATGTCCACATCGTCCTTGAGGTCAGCGGCAAGACAGTGACCAATGATTAATGATATAGATTAACCAGTTTAAGGGAACGCCCTCTGTTATTTAACATACTGTATAAGTCAACGCAATAAAAAAATACGGCCATTTATTCGACATATTTTGATACTCGCAAGAAAATCAAAACCTAGGTACTTCGCGTTGACCTAGAATCATGTTTGGCAAGAAGCAAGGTCTCACAGCACAAATAAAGGAAAAATTTCGAAAATTGTTAATTTGTAATTATAACACATTTTCTTTTTCTTTTGGAATTACAATGTTAAGTTTGTTTTTGGGTAAATTTTTTTTCAACTACGGAACTCTTCATTGAGCGTGTCCGACACGCACTTGGCCGGTTTTTGTACCCCAGCCGCTCCAATGGGCTCATATAATTCTTTTATGACCTACTAAATTTGCTCTTTTCATTTTATACTGGGATCTTTCCGGCTATTTCTAGCATTGTCCGGAATCACTGATTAATTCTCAGTCATAAAATGGAGTAGGTAGGTTGGTAGGTACCTACTCTTGTGTATGCGTTCAATTTTTACGAATGTTTTTTTATGGTTTTGCTTACAAACAGGTTATTTCATTCAAGCTACTGAATAAGTTTGGCCATAATCGGAAATGCTTGGTAACATTTTTTATGCCATCTAAGGAAAATCCGAGAATAATTTGACCTTGGATTTTTACGATTCACATTAGTATTCCTACCTATAAATTTACTTATCACATGCAAAGTCTTTCTTTATAATATAATGATTAAGGCGAGCATAACCCGAGCGCCACGCCGTAGGTATTTAACGTTTACCGCAGTCCCCGCAAGGATTAGTGATACGAAAATGATACGTAACGTAAGTTATTAATTTTTTAAAGTTAGCGACAGTATAGAGGATATTGTCATTTTAAAATATCATTTTCATAAGTAGATATTTAGTTTGTCTTTTCTAGATGGTAGAACTTTCATCGCGATTGATGAGCTTGATGACCAAAAAAAATGCCATTAAAACAGCTTTACATTTCCTCAATACCAAAGCTGTATATTGTGTACATTATACGGGCAATTTTGAAATCACCAGCAAAATTTTCACAGGGTGTTCTATCCATGAAAAAAACAACTTTCGAAAAAAAAGCAGCTGTTTTTAACATTTTGATCCAGTAGGTTACTTTTGTTTTGTATAAAAAATTTCGTAACACAAAAAAGAAAATGAAGTCTGTGCAAGAAGATAATATGCAAATTTGGGTCCCCTCACCAAGCATGAGCGGCCTTCTTATCCGCTTACTTAGTACCCCTAACGCGAATTTTATCCATTTTTAGTAGGTCCCGTTTCCATCAATCATAATAGTGTGATATTCGTCTCTGCTGGCAGCTAAACATGAACTGGAACAGGCATAAAGGCACCGCTACACGACGAACCACGACTCACGTACGCACGAAACAAATGCTGGAAAACAAATGAAACGTGGCAAAACTGCGTGCATATCGTAGGTAACGTAGGTTGTTCGTTTTCCTTGTTGTTCTTTTCCCTGATTATGTAAATTAAGATGAAGGGAGTCATCAAAAGATTTTGTTAGAAACACACCATCCTAAGGCCTAACTAATATTAAAAATGCGAAAGTAAGTTTGTTTGTTTGTTTGTTACCTTTTCACGCCTAAAGCATTGAAGCGATGATGTTGGAATTTTGCATATTAGGTTAGGGAAAAAGTCTTTTCGCATTATAGTATGTATGAACTTAAAATAAAATATCTTTGGCTATACTATTTGTATCTGGCTGGTTTTGGTATCATTGGAAGTTTAAATTTTAAAGAACATAATTCCAAATTCAAATTAGGAAAATGTGTGATTTTCATTTGTTTTTCGTACTGTCAAGATAAGTGAATCTAATGAAGAAATTCGATACATTTTCAAATTTTACTACAAAAAAGGTAAAAATGCAACGCAAGCCGCGAAAAAAATTTGCGATGTTTATGGACCCAGTGCAGTGTCTATGAGAGTAGCACAAATTTGGTTTAAGCGTTTTCAATCCAGAAATTTTGATGTCAAAGATGCATGTCGCTCTGGTCACCCTATTACGGATAAAATGGATGCCATTTTTGAAAAAGTGGAGCAAGATTGGCATATCAGTAGTTACAACGTAGCTGAAAAACTGGGAATTGACCACAAAACAGTTTTGGCGCATTTGAGAAAACTGGGTACACAAAAAAGCTCGATATTTGGGTACCTCACGAGCTCACTGAAAGAAACCTAATGAACCGTGTACTCATTTGTGATTCTTTATTACGACGTAATGAAACCGAACCATTTTTGAAGAAGCTAATAACTGGTGATGAAAAGTGGATCACGTACGACAAGAACGTGCGAAAAAGGTCGTGGTCAAAGGCCGGTCAGGCTTCACAGACTGTGGCGAAACCCGGGTTAACTCGCAACAAGGTGATGCTGTGTGTGTGGTGGGATTGGAAGGGCATTATTCATTATGAGCTGTTACCACCAGGCAGGACCATCGATTCTGAACTCTACTGCGAACAACTGATGAGATTAAAGCAAGAAGCTGAGAGAAAGCGGCCGGAATTAATCAACAAAAGGGGTGTGGTTTTTCATCATGATAACGCTAGACCTCACACATTTTTAGCCACTCAGCAAAAATTAAGAGAGTTTGGCTGGGAGGTGTTAATGCATCCGCCGTATAGTTCTGACCTTGCACCTTCATATTTCCACCTGTTTCGGTCTTTTCAGAATTCTTTAGACAGTGTCAGGTTAACATCACGAGAGGACTACCAAAACCACTTGTCGCGGTATTTTGATCAGAAGTCCCAAAATTTCTATAGCAATGAGATCATGTCCCTACCTACAAGAAGGCAAAAAGTTATCGAACAAAATGGTACCTACATACTTTAGATAAATGTAAATAATGTATATTAAAAAATGTTTTGAATTTTCTTAAAAAATGCGAAGAAACTTTTTCCCCAACCTATTACATTGTCAGGTGTACGGAAGCGGACATAGGATACCTTTCATCCCGAAAAAAAAGTACTGTTCCAGAGGAAAACAACAATAACGTTCTTATGATAATAGATAGCGCCACGTGTCTTTTAAATCATGAATTATGTTATTAGGTACAAGCAGAGTACGACCCGAATTAATTGTCAAATTCAAAATTTACGCAAGCGAAGCCGCGGGGAAAAGCTAGTAATACCTATTTACGATATTAACCTTCGGTTTCTGAAACCCTGTTCCAAATCTCATGCTATGTTGTTATTTCTATAAAATAAGATTGACCATTACTAATACTACTACTACTACTACTTTTAAACTAACTTTATGCAGACTAAATTTCCATTAAAATCTTGCTTGAAATGCCACATCAAAAGCATTTCCCATTCACATTTCAGAAACTAGTACCGAAACCAGAATTTTGAAGTTCGTTATGCATTGTGTTGTGGGCGTTGCGGCTCATGCTTTAACTCTACGGCATCAACGAAAGTAGCTCATAGTAGTGTATATTATGTTCGTGCCTATGGTTTCATCTGTATTTTATTCGGCTACGTAAAGAAATAACTTGTGTTGTGTGAAAAATCTACTTTGAGGTGTATTCTTAGGTAGTTGAGTTTAAAATAGGATTTTAGAAATAGCAGCAGAAACACTTATTTATTTATTAGGTACACCAACAGCAGTACATACAAATAAAATAATACAGATTAATAAGATAATAAAAGTAATGGTATGTATGCCTATTAAAGGTACAAATAACAACAAAACAACAACGTAATTAACTTAAATAAAAAACTTATGAACACATAAAATATAATACAATTAGAATTCCAAATTCAAAATTCAAAGTACGTAGTACGTAGTTTACGTTTAAAAAAAAATAAAAATACATAATGTTGCCACGGAAGGTGAAAGGGTATGAGTGTGGGATAAACTAAGATTTAATAATAGACTTACAATCCATGATTAACATGTATGTACGTATTAGCCAAATATTGATTGCTAACATATCTGACACTTATGGAAAATTACAGGGTTTTTTATCTTTTTGAAATATTTATATTAGAATGCATGTAGGAGAAGAAGATTCACTACAGAATTTGGGAACCTAAAACAAAATCTGCTATATGTAGGCACGTTATTAAAATGATGCTGGATACATATAATGCAAGGATAATGTTATAAACATAAAGTCATCTAAAGGGACTTTTCTAAGCCACAATTCTACAATATTGAAAACGAACTCAAGGAAATAAATATTCAAATGCGCTATCTAGTGGCTTATAGATCCCGGTTCATCCCGATCCATCAATCACTTGCAGATAACGTAGAACATGCTGCGATCTCGGTTAGCTTCATTTACGTCGCCACCAAACAACTCCAGTAAGAAGCTATTTGCGATGAGAAAGAAGGTACTAAATAAGTAATCGGTATTATTCAGTTTGTTACTGTTATTAAGATTCGATATAAAAATTCTACAGTCGACAGTGGGGATAATCTCAGAGCACGCAATACATTTGCTGTGGAAGTTAACGCCCTCCCGCTCCGTCCAGAGCGGGAGAAGTCATTTGATGATTTCCCATACAATATAAAAAAAGGATACAACAAATTTCATCTTCAATAGTTAATCGTGCTGTCGGTTCTGAACTGAAACATTAGACTACTCGAACATAATAAATGTAGTTAATTTCGTTATTTTTTGGTACCTAGCAGAACAAGTCGTTTCGGGATTTTCAGAGTTATTTCTACCGATAAAGGTTAATGTTACTTCCTGATTGGTTCAGCGATTTTGCACCATATGCGTTACAACTTACTGATCTTGCATTGCCCTCCATATCAACTGATTATGGTTGGCACCCGTAATCTATAAAGTCGCGTTTTGTATCTGTCTGTGTGACCGCGTTGCTCTTCTCAACTAAGCATCGAATTTTTATGAGATTTTCACCATCATTTAGAAAATTTATTGCGGAAAGTTTATGTGTATGAACCATTCATATTAACTTCAATCTGACTAGCCTTTTCCCAACTATGTTGGGGTCGGCTTCCAGTCTAACCGGATGCAGCCGAATACCAGTATTTTATATGGAGCGACTGCCTATCTGACCTCCACAACCCAATTACTGGGTAATACGATACCCCTTGGTAAGACTGGTTGTCAGACTTTCGGGCTTCTGAGGACCCGTAACGACTGTCAAAGATCCACGAATGACAGCCGGGACCAACGGCTTAACGTGCTTTCCGTGGCATATCATCATTTCATATTAACTTACATAACCTAATAAATATAAGTATCTCGATGTTTTGTCAAGTCGTAAAAACCGTGCGAAGCAGGGCGGGTCGCTAGTAGTGAATATTGAGTAACTGATGTTTGTCTACAAAATAACAACAGCAAGCGTAGCATGACCACTATAGAAAATTTTGTCGACGGAAGAATAGACGAAAATGACGTTTCCGTGTAGACAGTAAAGCGGGAATAAAGTAAAAACAGTCTACTGCACTTTTTTACGAAATTCACTTTTTTACATAATTCGACTCCGAATTCTTTGTTTTATCATAAGATTCTTTTTCTGTTTAATTCTCAATTTTTACTAATATTAAGTTACGTATATAAAGATAACTACACATTGATTTATTTATTTATTTTAAATAGAACGGCCGAAACCAATTACACTATTTAATTAGGTCTTTACCTATGAAATTGCCGTTCTGCAGTACTGGCCATTTCAAATCAAAATAATTTTTGTTTGGCTAAGAATTCTAATTTCAAATTAATTTTATTTTAAAAACATGATTTTTTTTTCCAAAAGTAGTCATTTGTTTATTGATTAGTGTTACATTTTCATCGCATTTCAATCTTTTTCGTCATCATGGATACGTTAAAAATTCGAGTAATTATGGAATATGAGTACCGTCGTGGCAGCAACGCGGCACAAGCGGCACGCAACATCAACGACGTTTTCGGAGCTAACACTACAAACCAACGCACCACTTGTTATTGGTTTGCTCGCTTCCGTTCTGGAAATTTCGACCTGAAAAATGAACCTCGCGGTCGTCCGAAGACTTTGGTCGACAATGACGAATTAAAGGCGATTGTGAAAGCTGATGATACACAATCTACGGCTGAATTAGCAGCAGCTTTCGACGTTAGCGTCAAACCAATATTGGTCCATTTGCGTCAAATTGGCAAGGTAAAAAAGCTTGACAAATGGGTGCCCCACGAACTCAATGATCGCCAGCGCGAAGTACGCGTCGAGACGTGCCTTGCTCAACAGACGCACAAATGAAGGAATTTTGAACCGCATTGTTACCTGCGATGAAAAATGGATTCTGTTTGATAACCGCAAGCGCTCAGCAAGTTGGTTGGATCCTGGTTCAGCACCTAAACAATGCCCTAAACGAAAACTTACCCCTAGAAAAGTGATGGTCACTGTTTGGTGGTCTAGCGCCGGTGTGATTCATCACAGCTTCTTACCAAACGGGGTGAGCATTACTTGAGATGTGTACTGTGAAGAACTGAACACAATGATGGAGAAGCTGGCACATCTCCAACCAGCATTGGTCAATCGCTCGTCTCCGCTGCTCCTACACGACAACGCGCGAAATCATACTGCACAGCAGACGGTCTCCAAGTTGCAAGAACTGGGGTTGGAAGCTCTCCGTCATCCGCCCTACTCACCAGACCTTGCGCCTACAGTCTACTACTTTTTCCAGAATTTGGATAACTTCTTGGCGGGAAAAAAGTTAAATACCCGAGAGGCAGTACAAAATGCCTTTGAAGAATTTGTTGCCTCCCGTCCAGCTGATTTCTTTAAGAAGGGCATCAATAAACTGCCACTGCGTTGGCAAAGATGCATTGATTGCATGGGTGATTACTTCGATTAATACAAATAAAAAATGCGTGAAAAAAATTCGTTTAAATTTTTTCATACAAAACGGCAATTTCATAGGTATAGACATATTACAGTAGGTAATATTGGCCTTAACCATTTCCTTGATAATGTCCCATTAACTAAATGATCTAAATAAAAAAAAAAACTTTGTTATTTTATTGATTGTCACAGTTTTGCGTTCAAAACGACACAAACCGCTCTCCTGTGAAATTATGATTTTGTAGATAACCGCATAAACTTGCGGCCGTCGAGTAGAAAGTTTTGTACTGTAGTGATTACAAAATCAAATTGTCTTCACTACCCTAGACAATTGTCAGTTGTCAGTGCGATTTTGCCATTTTGAATAGAATACTTTCTTCCGAAATAGTCTACATAAAAAAGGACCTAGATAAAGATAAAGATCTGTAGAAACGAAAGACGACATGAAATATTGTGGAAGGATTCCTACGGTGAGATGTCAAAAATGGAGAAACGAAATGCCACTTTGTATAGAAAGAGATGTGTCTATTCTAGCCGATATATATTACTTTACTCTATGGTCTATTCTCCGTAGACATAGAAATGGTCATGCTACGCGTACAGTTAAACACAATCGACCACTAACTTCTGCGTGCCATTTAAACCTTTTTGTACAAGAGCCCACATAAATCACAGAGACTAGCGGCTGCTATTAATTTGAGTTATTGTAAGCCATCGTCTTAATAATATAATTAGAAACGCGCCCAAAATGTGGCGTGAAATGAGGGAGGGGAATCAGCCAGGCGTTTTGCAAGATTGATCTTCCTGACCTTTATTAAATCCTCTTTTTCGAATGCTCCTTTCATTATCACGCTATTATTAACCGACTTCAAAAAGGAGGAGGTTATCAATTCGTCGGAACCTTTTTTTTTTTTTTATTTTTTTTTTTATGTATGTTCCCCGATTACTCGAAGATGGCTGGACCGATTTGGATTATTTTTTTTTTGTTTGAAAGAGTATACTTCCCAGGTGGTCCCATGATCATCAAGTCAGGATCTGATGATGGGATCCTGGAGAAATAGAGAGAACTCTTTCAATTTTATAGGCACACTTGAATCGATTTGGATAGTTTTTGGAAGAGTACTTTCTTGGAGTAGTCCTATTTCAATTTGGTGAAGATCTGATGAAGAACTTCTGAGATAGGCAACGGAACTCCTCAATAAATGATAGCAAATGGACTGGGATTGCTGAAATCTCATGTCTGCTTGTTTTTCACACCAGTTCATAACATAACATCACGCCAGTACGCTGTGAAGGGGTAAGCACATGTGAACCACTAAAAAGTGAAAAATAAAAACTTTTTTACAAAAAAATACAACCGACTTCCAAAAACAACACTACAAAGTGAAAAATAACTTTAATTTCCGAAGTCGGTGGCAAAAACGAAAATACATTTAATCAGACACTGACTTCCGAAATTAAAGTTATTTTTCACTTTGTAGTGTTGTTTTTGGAAGTCGGTTGTATTTTTTTGTAACAAAGTTTTTATTTTCATGAAAAGATACTGGTTTAACACAACTTGGTATTCTATTAGTTTATTTTGAAAGTTTAGTTGTTCCTTTTATTATTTTTTTTTTCGTGTATTAAGTTATCTGTTGAGACATTATCCATCATTAAAGTAAGTCAAAAGTCATTTTCAAACAAAGAAAAATCTACTGCTAAAGCAGTGTGTCCCGCAATGTGTTAAGTCTTTTTTTATTATAATTGTGACGCCAGCCTTTAAAATGCATCCTCTTAAAAGACCCAGACTTTATTTGAAGATGTTAAAAAAAAAACAAAATGTATTAAAATATTATTTTAATTCTAAACGAATTTGTTGACTACTCGCTGGTTTAATTAAAATGTCACACTGTGTCCGTATATTGTCAACGTCGCTAGTGACTCGGTATCTACGAAAGATGTGTGCAAGCATTGTCTTCATCAGCATCATGCCATATAGCCGCCCTGTAAAATTTTAAAGTAAAAGGTGTTAAAATTACTAAGCGCACACACAACGGCTAAGATTCGCTTTGTATGAAAATGTAGACGGGATCTTCAACTACTACCCATGGATGCACGGCTGGCAAACAAACGAAGCACACAACTAATGCTGGGTACAGATTGGCGAAATTAACATGAAATGTAACACAAATTAACCGTAAACTGTAAATGTACCATGAAATAAACAACAACTAGGTGAATTTGTTTCAATGTTTGTAACATTTCATGTTACAGATTCACCAATCTGTACCCGGCAATAAAGTGGAAAAACCCTCGGTGCACATCCTACGTAGCATTAAATGGTCTACTTTAGTCCATACTAGTATACATCATCATCATTCAACTGAAAGACGTCCACCACTGAACCTAAGCTTCCCCAAAACTTCGTCACACCTTTTTACAATTGCCAAATAACTTTGGCAATCCTTCGGAGTAAATATCAGTTACATTGGTTCTTCTGCGGATATCCTTACTGATTCTATCAAAGGGAGACTCCGATCGAGAATGTTATTACAAAAGCAATGGAGAAAGCTATTCCTCTTTGTTGCTCTGGCAGTGACTTTGATTCCAATTTTCATGCCCATTGTGAGTGACCAAGTTTCTTTGCTGTAAGTCACCAGTATTCACTGGCAGAAAATCTAAGTCAACATTTTATATTAACGGGGCTGACTAACTTCTAAATGGTTGCAAGTCCCAAATAAATAAAGAGAAAAAAAAAATGTATTGCAGGCCTAATCCTTTACGATTTTCTGCTGGTGAATATATACTGATGATGACTTACGGCCTGTTATTAGTGCTCAAAGTTTTTACCTAGACAGTTTCGCCTGCCAAGGCTGAAGCTGGCAAGTGCGTTAGGGTTGTCAGGCAAGGAGGTAGGATCCAGCCATCGATCCGGTTTGAACTGCTCCACATCTGCGCCCCACATGGGTGATTATTAATTCCGTACAGCGCTATCATGCAAGTGCTCCCAGCTGGTAGTACATAGTTCTCTAAAAATACATAAAATACCAGTTTAGAGAAAGAAAAATCTCAGTTTTTGATATCGTATTCATTTTAGCGGTAGTAGAAAAAAATAAGAAAAAGCTAGTCCGGAGAATGTATTTCTGCAGACAAGCATCTTGGTGTGTTTTTCTTTGAAAGGAATCATGATCAGTCTTTACCAATCCAGTACACAGTCAGTCAGTCAGACACATACCAGGTCAGGTCAGTGGACATTTTAGGTCTTCATGATGGCACGGTACCGTATCCTCGATTGAAAGGTGAAATTACAAGCACGAGACAATTTTGTCTATGAGATTGACAACCCTTTTCATTATAAAAAGTGACTCATTCGACCATTTGCTAATTTTGTTAATTTGCTAACATCAAAAGTAGAAAGCATAGATCTATGCATATACATACTTAGTTTAATATCAGATGGAACGCTCCTCGCGACAGTAGGAACGGGAGGGTACAGCCTCAAACTCTCTTTGGGAACTGCTTCTAAATACAGCAACTTTGATAGATCTTCTTTTAAGATATCTCTGTTTTGATTTCCGAGCACTGTTTGTATCCTGCAGTAAAACAATATTACATATACCTAATAATAATTTGGAAACTTAGCATACATTTTGTATTCTCCGATATCTTAATTGATTCATTAAGAGCTAACGTTCCCTGATGCCTAGTTGAATTATAGTTTAAGCATAAAAACCATATTAGTAAAGCTTTCGGAAAATTAAAATCAAATTGACCGAAGATCTTACGGGAATGTCTATCAAGGTTTGGAGTATAGCTCCTTAGTTAGCTTTAATATAATTATAATTTGGGTTTAGATCAAGGAGTCTTCCGAAGAATCCTTGATCCACACCCAAATTAACCCTGGATTTAAAGAAATACAGTAGTCTATGTATTGGCTCTGTATTGGGTCCTTTCCTATTTTTAACCGACTTCCAAAATGAGGAGGTTAACAATTCGACTGTGTTATTTTTTTTTTGTGTGTGTTTGCTACGCGATATCTCCGTCAATTGTGGACCGATTTTGAAATTTCTTTATTTATTTGAAAGCAAAAATGGTCTCATTGTCACCAAGTTAGAATCTGATAAGAGGATCTCATGGAAAACGAGGGACACCCTTAAATTTTATAGGCAGACCTATAGCAATTAAGGTATTTTATACAGTAACTCGTGCAATTGCTCTTGGAAAGCACAATTTGGTAAAATGGAACTGATGATGGAGACCAGAGATGGCTATCGGAACTACTCAAATATACCTAAATGTTTCACGGGTTGCGATTCGATTACTCTAATATGGTTGCTAAGTAATTTGTGCTCGTAACAATGCATTTATGGTGAAGTGGAGCTGATGGTGACTTCACCAGCTCCAGTTCTCCTGGTTCTTACTAGGAGAACTCATCAGCAATTAACGTCCCTGCATCGAGAAAAGCAATATTTTTTAAAAGGTGATGAGCAGTTGACATTAGGCTATTGTTACTTAGATAAATTACAAACTGGCCCACTAAAAAGTGAAATATAAAAACTATTTTACAAAAATAAACAACCGAACTCCAAAAAAAAAATCACTACAAGGTAAAAATAACTTTAATTTCGGATGTCGGTGACTTAAAACTAAAATACAGATCCCAAAACACCGACATCCGAAATTAAAGATATTTTTCACTTTAGTAATGTTTTTTTGGAAGTCGGTTGTTTTTTAAGAGTGTCCTTGGTGTTTCTTGCCCGTTCTTCTCCATAGGTACCTACTACGCTTTGTATTGGATCTTCATCTTTCTGATTGACCGACCTTTTGACTTTTGAAAACTGCTTGTAATTGGATTATTTGAAATAAATGCTTTGAGTTTGTTTCCTCGACGGAGTAGTATGGAACCCAAAATTTTGCCAGCTATGTCCAAGTCCCGTAAAGGGGTTTGCCCCTTTAAGTAACGTTAAAAGTCTCACCTATTGCCTTTAACCGGGAACAATTTCAGAATATTCTAGTACTAAGCTATCACTTTACCCAACCCAGGTATTAAACTCGGGACTGTACGTTTGGCTGTATCGATTACGATCACATGACCAACGATGCCAGTAATTTAAATTCTTTTGTGATTCTTACTCTTTATAAATTCTTTCTTGTATATCAGGACTGGATCCGACTAGTATCAAACTATATGTCATTGCCGTGGCTGTTGTGTCATAAGCAGCTGCTACTACAGTATGTGATCTCATCGTCTGTGAAGGCATCGTGTTTGTCCGCCAGATCTAGAAGTTGATCTAGTAGGGGCTTGAATTTATCTAAAATTAATTAATCATCATCATTATTTCAGCTGAAAGACATCCACTGCTGGACATAGGCCTCTCTAATTGCACGCCGTTCAGCTCGATTCTCGAAAACTCTCAAACAGCTGCTCACCAAGCCTGTGGGCGTCCTGCATTATCTCTACGTATTCGCAGTCTATAGTCAAGAACACGTCTACCCCAACGGTCATCGGTTCTACGACTAATATGGCCGGCCTTATTGGCACTTCAGCTTACTGATTCTGTGAGCTATGATGGCAACTTCGGTTCTCTGCCGAATCACCTCGTTCCGGATTCTATCCTTCAGAGAGATTCTAAACATAGCCCGTTCCGTTATTCGTCCCGATTTATTACTGCTTAGGTATTTCTGAGTATGGCGTGATGGGATGACAGAAGTAACAAAAATCAATCTGCCTAGCCTTTTCCCAACTATGTTGGGGTCAGCTTCAAGTCTAACCAGATGCAGCTAAATACCAGTATTTTACACGGAGCGACTGCCTATCTGACCTCCACAACCCAGTTAATGGGTACGATACGATACCCCTTGGTAAGACTTGTTGTTAGACTTTCAGGTTTCTGACGACCCGTAACGGCTGTCAAAGATCCACGAATAACCGCCGGGAACAACGGCTTAACGTGCTTTCCAAGGCACAGAGGAGTCTCGTTATGTAAAGATGGTCACCCATCGACGAACAAACCGCGGCAAGCGTAGCTTAACCTGATGGATCGACCCATGCAGCTGTTACTACTACCGCATGACAGAAATAACAATAAACTTTAAAAGAAAATGATAGAGAATATAAAATAAATACAATATTTCGAATTTCTACAAGTCGATCGCATACAGGTTATAAAATTAATACCTTGTGTGAGTTTCTTGTTTTCCTCCAAACCTCCAATTTGCTTTTAATTCCAATTTTCGTTTCATGATCACCTGAAAAATTATGGTTGCTGTATAAATATAAGGATGTGTGTCGATTACGTTTCTTGGTTTACATTTTCCTTTTCATAAAAGAAAGAGCATCTTTCTCAAATATTCTACTTTTTTTTTTATAATTACTTTTTTTTTGTTTTAAATAACCTTATTCATGATATCTTTCATAATTTTCATCAGCTTGTCCTGTTTTCTCTTCAACGAACTCCAGCTGAATATGTAAGGCAACAAATGTAATCAGACTTTTTTAAGCCTTTCTGCAAAAAGAGCGAATATGTTTTCTGTTGCAAGAGTGTAGTATTTATCTAACATATTTTGATCTTCTTTATTTAGACCTAACAATGCTTCTGTAAGAATAGAACAAAAATTTACGTCAGATCTGAACATGAACAAATCAGTTTTTAGAGATAGATAATAGAATTATATAGAATATCGTGGAATGAATGAATTAATGTATCGTAAATAATTCACACCGTATAAATTTATTACAGAGACATAAAATGCCCTCACGCGGAAAGTATACGCACTACACAAATGACAATTACTCACCAGGTAAAGGGGTACATCAGCTACTTTTTCTCATACTCAGATCAATTTTGACAAAAATTGCAGAAGTGACGTTTTTGCACCGTAGGTGCGATATTTATGTAGAAATTGTAGTTTTCAGATATTGTTTTAAAAAAATGCATGTTTTTGCTTTCAAAACGAATGTCAATTGATTCATACAAGTACACTCCTTTTGCTGTGATTAGATTGAATTCAAATTTTCTGAATTTTTTTCTGGCTTTTCTTAAGAAAATCCATCAATGTGATGGTTTCGCGAAATAATATTGTCATCTTTATCAACCTTTCATCTGTGCGCTACTGGAAAAAGGTATCCCTCAAGCTTCGACGAACCATCCAATGCTGCTCGCATTCAGCACACAATACAGACAACACAACACACACACACACAACACAACACAATACAACAACACAAACTACAACACAAACAACAACTCACACAACAATACAATACAACAACAGCACAACACACAACACTACACTACAACAACAGACACACACATACAATACTTACGGCAAACAGTTTTTAATAAACGGTTGATTAAGTACCGCTGCACATCAAAAGGCTCCTTCCCAACTTCAGTAGCTAGTAAAGACACCAAATTATGAGACTGCGTGTTAAATTCAGCCAAAAATGTGTTCATTAGGTACTTGAGGACTGAATGCTGGATTTAGGAGTTTCCTATGAGGCTTCCATTTTGATACTGGAAGTATGGTGTACAAGAGGTTCATTATAAAGCTAAGGAATTCATTATTTCTGTTACATTATATTATACTCTAAAGAAATATCACACTACAAATGCAAGTTCAGTTTAAATAGGTATTGAATTACGTTTTTGGTTAGGTGACTGTATATACGAAAGGGGATCAAAAAGTAGTTTAGAATGAGATAGATTATAATGACTATTGATAACTTAATAATTTATTTTTTTGACGACACGGTTGGCGCAGTGGTTGAGCGATTGACTGCTGCGCAGCATGTCGCGGGTTCGATTCCCGCACGGAACAAATATTTGTACGACCTACAAGTATTTGTTCCGAGTCTGGGTGTTTTCTATCTATAATATGTATGTATTTACAAAAAAAAATGTATATAAGTATATATAAGTAGTTTATCAGCCATCTCGTTACCATAACACAAGCATTAGGTTGCTTAGCTTGGGGCTAGATGGCGTTGTGTGATATGTCCAAACATATTTATATTTATATTTATATTTTTCTACATTGTCTCCGAGTCTCTCTACACACCGAGTCCAGCGCTTTTCCAAGACTTCAATCCCTTTCAAAAAAAAAGTTTTGTCTTGGTCCTGCAAAAAGCTCTCCACGGCATCCATCACCTCGTTATCGTCTTCGTACCTGTTTCCCCTTAAGTATTCTTTCAATTTGGGGAACAGATAAAAATCGCTAGGCGCCAGATCTGGTGAACAAGGGGGGTGATCAACCAATTCGAAGCCAGCTTGCTGAATGGCAGTCATCGCAACTGCCGACCTGTGCGCGGGTTCGTTGTCGTGATGAAACAGAACGCCCCTTCGAAGTTTCCCTCTCCTTTTCTCTTTGATGGCATTCCTCAACTTAGGAATTAAAGCTGCATAATATTGGCCTGTAATAGTGGGTCCACGCTCCAGGTAATCAATCAACAATATCCCTTCTGAGTCCCAAAATATTAAGGCCATAACCTTGCCAGCCGATGCCACGGCACGAAACTTCTTCGGGGTCGGTGATGATGGCCGTTTCGACTGCGAAGATTGCTGTTTTGTCTCGGGATCAAAGTGATGGACCCATGTTTTGTCCATTGTTACGAAACGAGACAAAAAGTTTTCAGAATCTTCTTGAAACTTGTCCAAAAATATCTTCGAAATGTCAAGTCGATTTTGTTTCTGACTGTCGGTTAACATTCTCGGCACCCATCTTGCGGAGACTTTTCTCATATTCAAAGATTGTTTCATTATGGATTGAATACTTCCATATGAAATGCCCGTTTCTTGAATTAAGTATCGGATGGTAACTCTTCGATCGCTCAATACAATTTTCTCGACCTTCGCAACATTTTCTTGGGTGACTGACGTCGATGGACGGCCGCAACGATGTTCGTCTTCCGTGCTCGTTCTCCCTACTCGAAATTGAGAAGCCCACCTTGCGACAGTGGAATAAGGCGGAGCAGACTCTCCTAATGTTGCCTCCAAATCGCAATGAATCTCTTGCGTCGTTAACTTTTTTAAACAAAGGTATTTAATAACGGCTCGCAATTAGTTTTTCTCCATTTTCGAGAACACGCTCCGACACAAAGCAAACAAATGACTACATTCAGAAAGAAACAAAAGAGAATCGAAGATTTTTTTCTTTAATATTATTACAAATATGTATCTGAGCTATGCCTGCCAGTATTTATTTTTTTTCTTGCCAAGGAGTATGTCGTTCTCACTACTTTTTGATCTCCCCTCGTAGTACATACTCACAGAATACCCACATGTTGATATTTTACTGGGATTTCTATAGCAAGTTTGTCAATCATAGTCTAAACATAAATATTTACTGCCGAAGAAGAAGAAGAAAACTTAAAAGTTACTTAAATTAATCAACCGTTTACTTTGATTGACCAGCGTATTATATCATACCGCAAAATATCAAAACAATTGAAATATTTTTAACCTGTCATATTATTGACTGACCATGTTCCTATTATGCCTTGTATGTATAATATGCTGAAATTTAAATTATTGTATTCCCACAGCGAAATGTTTTTGTCATGGTACTTAAAAAAAAGAAAGTCTTCAAAAAAAGAACAAAAATGTTGGAAATAAGCCGTTTTATACTTCTTAAGAGGGCTGTCGTATTTTGTTACCTCTCTTGCTCACACGGGATCAAATTTTTAAGTTTGTTAAATAAAAATACACTTTTTTTGAAAACTGTAATCGATTAAAGGACTAGTTAATAATGTTAATTTAAAAGGTACCTGATTAATAAAACACATTTCTATTGTGTATACGCACGAACGAACAAAACATGGTGAACACGGACATCGAACACTTAAATGTTCAAAAGGTCCGGAGTTTCTTCAAATATTCGTGATCGATGTTCGTGTTCGCCATGTTTTTATTCGCTTGTGTGTACACGCCTTTAGGTCTAGTGAGTTATTATTGTTTCTCAAGCTTTCGAGTTACTTAATGAATATTATTTAAATTATATTAAAAAAAAAAACTTGTTAAATTTTTTGTGTTTATATCTGTATATTTTGACAATATTACTGAGGGCAAATCGGTCTGCTGCGGGAAAACAAGCATTTAAATCTCAATCTGTAGTTAATGATTGTTTATTTTTAAGTGGCGCCCCTGAGTAGGCCAACGTCATAAATAAATTCTTAAATAATTCTCAATTATTTTATGGATGACTAAAATTTTGCAGTTTTCACTTACAACTCGCTGTAACCAGTCCACTGTTGTACATTTCCTTCGCAAAATTGTAGATATATGGTTTCTCTAGACATGTGTTGGCTACTATTAAATTATCATCCGGATCCGTTATTACTGAAAAAAAAGTATTTAAATTATGGTAAATAATTACTCTAAAACACTGTTTTCTTTCTATTAAAAAAAACCTATACTCGCACTTCTTTAAAACCTTGCATGTTACATAACTAAGAGATCTCTTAAAGCTCTAGCCATAGTAAATGAAGTAAATCCCGCGCGGTATGAATCACTCTGCCTAGCCTTTTCCCAACTATGTTGGCGTCGGTTTCCAGTCTAACCAAATACAGCTGAATATAGTACCAGTATTTTATATGGAGCAATTGCCTATCTGCCTCCACACTCGAGTTACTGGATAACACCCCTATCAATCCTTATTCCTTAAAATATTGATGTTATTTAAATTCTCGAGGAGGAGGAGCTCGTGGCTAAGTAATAACAGCCGCACGGGTCGATCCATCAGGTTAAGCTACGCTTGCCGGGGTTGGTCCGTGGATGGGTGACCATCTTTATATACCGAGACTCCTCCGTGCCTCGGAAAGCACGTTAAGCCGTTGGTCCCGGCTGTCATTCGTGGATCTTTGACAGTCGTTACGGGTCGTCAGAAGCCCGAAAGTCTGACAACCAGTCTTACCATAGGGTATCGTATTACCCTGTCACTGGGTTGTGCAGGTCAGATAGGCAGTGGCTCCATATAAAATACTGGTATTCAGATGCATCCGGTTAGACTGGAAGCTGACCCCAACATGGTTGGGAAAAGGCTAGGCAGATTGATTGATGTTACTTAAATTGGGCATTTAATTAAAACAAATATGCCTTGACATCATTTCATTTAAGTGAAAACTTGAAAAGACATCACAAATTCAAAATTACGCTAGGACAGGAGTCAATGACTTTTTCCTCGCTATTAGGTAAGCAATCATCGCCGCCGTTTGTTGACAGTCTGTGGTGCTGGCGTATTTAAACGTCCAAACTCCACACAATAAAACAATTTATTTTAAATTTATATATTTTTTTTAAATTTCTTAATGGCCCCTCTAAAGTGACCCCCATATTCAAAATTCATTAATTTACTTTACCCGTTCGTGTTTGTTACATGACGCCGCCGCAGCGCCGCAGCCGCACCGGCGGCGCCGGACCGCAAAACTCAAACTCAAAGCATTTATTTCAAATAAACCAATTACAGGCACTTTTGAATTGTCAATGGGTCGGTCAGTCAGAAAGTTGAAGCTAGATGCCCATTCCAAAGCGTAGTAGATCCCTATGGAGAAGAACGGGCAAGAAACTCCACGGACACTCTTTTAAATCATAATATTTTTACAAAATATTGGTTACATCGTTCATGTTGAAAATATACATGTGAGAACAATGTAGAAAGACGTGCACGTTAAAAAGCGTCCGTAATAAAAAAATAAAAAACTAAAACAACTAAATTAAATATTAAAATTAAACATAAGTCATGGCAGTTAAGAGACGACCAGTCCCAACTGACGGCGCCCGTTCACGAACATGACGCATGGATCAGCACCAATTAGCTCAACCATTTTGAAGGGAACTTAATGATCCAACACACACGCCACCACCAGCGAGACATTTGAGTGAGCATGACATACTCTCAATTATACGCATGTTTGTGTATACGAATGAAAACCGCACAGGCGACTCACCGCCGCCGCATCGGAGCCGCGTCGGAGCCGCGCCGGAACCGCGTGTATACCGCGTTGATGCCCAGTTAGTGCACACGGCTACATATCAAGCTTATATTTCCAGTATACGCTGATCTCGCATTGTATAGAATTTCCGTACAATGAGAGGTCACCTTATACTGGAATTGTATAGCTGGATATGTAGCCGTGTGTACCGCATGTTTGTACATGTGCATGTGTGTACTCGGCGTTTATCTATCTTAGTTATTTATTAAATATAAGAGTTTCAGGCATTATTGTTTAACGCACTTATTATAGCCTATCCGGTTATAAATGCAGTGATCGGTCGGTGAGGTGTTTCCAGCAGACGTATAAATGGTTATACGCACCTAGCATTGCGAATAAACACGTGATTCAGTTGAATCACCAGCTTCAACTAAATAAATAAATAAATAAATATGTTTTTGGACATATCACACAACGCCATCTAGCCCCAAGCTAAGCAACCTAATGCTTGTGTTATGGTAACGAGATGGCTGATAAACTACTTATATACATTTTTTTTTTTTTTTTGTAAATACATACATATTATAGATAGAAAAACACCCAGACTCGGAACAAATACTTGTAGGTCGTACAAATATTTGTTCCGTGCGGGAATCGAACCCGCGACATGCTGCGGAGCAGTCAATCGCTCAACCACTGCGCCAACCGTGTCGTCTAATTAAACCAGTTGGTTTAATTAGCCGTGCATCTAAGTGAGCATGACGAACTTGCTGCCCATGCCGGTTGCTCAGGCAAGAATAATATTATTATGGTCAAATTGTCGAGGTCGATACAAATACAAATACTTTTTATTTGTTCTAATCACGTCTAACCACATACAATAAATTTCGCTGTCACTTTGTCTGAACGTAAAAAATGGAATAATCTAGGAGTGAAATTTGTTCATCATCTGTGGTAAAATGTCAATTTTATTGCGTAAAAAATGTTTCTTTTTAAACTTACGGATTTTTTTTTTCCCCAAAAACTAGGCTTTTGCGCAGTGTGAAATTTTGCGAAAGCGTTTTAAATGAAGATATTTAATCGCTATAAAATTGTGAAGCTTAGTAAAGTACAGTGGAGCCATATAAAACGACAATAATATAAGTGTACTTACCTATTATCTATAACATGCAATGATTTTACCTTTTCGATAACGATCGAGCAGTTTGTGTTTTTTTTTTTTTCTTAGACAAGTGTCTAAATCAATAGCCGATAATAGGCAGGCAGGCAGTTTCGTAATATAGGTAACGACGCAATTTATTATTCATACGATTTGCGGAATTTGGAAAACCTGCACAATATTTGACTCGAAGGACCATATTGGTCCATATTGGTCCTACAGTGCCAAATAGGATCCGGGACTTACTGACCGACTCATCAAATACAAAATTTCTTTGCAAATAACGTACCAATATAGATGATTTTTTTTCTTTGGAAAAGAAGTGGAAGATAACGTGTAGACACAGGTTGCTTTTGCGATTTACGTGGTATGTAGCGCCATCTACCCGGCGACGTACGATACTACGCAGTTGAGTAGCCAGTAACCAGATGGCAGTACCGACCGCGAAGACCTCGTTCCACCGTAAGGATTAACTCTCAGAGTTCTTATTTTTAATAATGTTCTACCTTTCTATTACAGAAACAAAATAAAACATACCTATTTATCACTATTAAATTGTAAAAACCGAATTTAGTTTCAATTCGATTGATATAATTATTAATCTTTATTGCAACCCATAACGTACACGTCTGGGAAGTCAGCGCTCCTGCGGTAGGTCATCATCATTCTCCTGCCCTTGTCCCAAGTTATTTGGGGTCGGCGCAACATGTATTTTTCTTCCATACTTCTTTCTTTTTTTGTCGTCATTTCAGTAGTCACGCGCTTTCTAGCATCTTTCACACATTCCTATTCCATTCCTATCATTTTTCAGACATTTCATCCATCATGGGATGGAATGTAGTTTCTGTGGTCTTCTCCTACTCGATAGCCATCCACATCCGTACTCAAATCTTTTCTGATGATATTTTCTTCATTCCTCCGCAAGAAACACACAACCTCTCATACCATGACAACCGATTGGCAGTCACCGGGTCACTTTCAGACTTCCTTTCCTTCAGCGCTGCTGCGGTAGGTAACATTATTTTAATTTAATTTAATCTTTATTAATCAGACTACTATGTGGTCCACAGTGTTAGTAACAAAATAGCTTAGCCTATGTTAGTACTTAATAACTAAAACAGATCGGGTGCGCTTTGCAAGCGCCCACACTAGCGGTCTATCTGCCTGGGCGACTATCGATTGCAGGATAGTGTTGGGACTGTCACGCAGCCTGCGAAGTAGCGAGGCAGATTTTTTACGCCATAGTGCATCAAAGCCGTCAGTACGTGCTTCTGCAAACATTGCCGAGGCACTGCAGAAGCGCGGCAGTCGCAACAAAACCCTGAATGAGTTATTTTATTGGATACGCAGAGCATTGTAAGCCTTTTGGGTATACGTGAGCCACAGAGCTCCCGAGTACAGTACTGTGCAGTACGCCTTAAAAAGGGTTATTTTAATTGCGTCTGTACATCGAGAAAATCTGCGGGCCAGCATATTCGCTCTAACTGACAATGATCTGCGCTCCCTCTCTAAATCCCTATCATCAGTAACCAGATGGCCCAGGTATTTAAATTTATATACCCTTTTTATCGGTAAATCTCTCATTAGGAGAGGAGGTACAGTAGTGGGACACCTGGTGCCAGACCTGAAGACCATGCACTCTGTCTTGCTGCTGTAATAAATTAGCCCATGAGTCGCAGCGTACAACTCGCACACATTGAGTAACTTTCGGAGAGCACCAGATTATCACAGGATATTATTATTTGCATTTGAAATATCTCGGCACCCTGAGGCCCCGGACCTTTGGAAGGCGTACGAGGGGCCGCAGCCAACTCGCCTTTAGACAATTTAAAATGACGAGGAGGCACCAGCTGACGATTATCCCTGTATGCACTATGCAAGTGCACCCAAGGACAACCCCCGGTTGGTGCAGGACTATTGCAGAAAATGGAAACAAAACATATTGGGCTATGGATTTGGGTGGCTATTGTGGATTGGGTACCTTGAACTAGGAAGAACTATGTTCCCTGCCTGACCAATGTTACAAATATTATTCCTATAAATAATTACTTTATTTACCTCCAGATAGGGATTGTCAAAGTGGTCCGAGCTCACTGTCAAATATTTTGTATTCTAAATATTATGAAATAGTGTCTATAACACCGAAATAATTATGCCATTAGCTTACCTATTAAAACATTCGTGGGGGCTAGTTAGCAAAACCATGCAGTTTAAAACATTTCCGTAATTTTACAGTTAGTGTGAGTGCGACAGTGTGACGTTCGACTCCAGGCTTAAGGATAGATTATGATTAGAATACTAACATAAGTTTTAAGTTTTGTTTAACTAACACTAAGTATATGGATCCCTGAGGTCTAAAAATAAATGTTTTATTATTATTAAAACCTCTATACCTAGTCCCTATTATTACAATGTTTTCCTTCCACAGAATCACAGATTTCTTAAACATTGTACAATCAGATTCAGGTATCTTAAATTTTCTTTCTTTTGTACTTTCTTACATTATTTTCCTTTTCGTCACCAAACCAGCATTTTACTCGTTTAGTCCTCCTAGTTTTTAATAAAAAGAGTAAGGGCCTGTAGCACCACCTACGGTTAAGTTCCTATTACCTTACTTGGCAGGTAATTTCATACAAAATCTGTTCCATTTTTGAATTTCTTCGGTAAGTAGTAGCCACTACTTACCGAATAAATTCAAAAATAGCCACTCTGACATCTTTAAATAAGCCCTTAGTGATAATACACTTACTCGTAACATTAAAAAAGTTAAATTTCCAAGAAGCCAATTAGAATAAAAAAGAAACTGGCTAACGATCATTGTTATAAAGATCAGCCTCCCGAACTAAAGTGTAACTTACGATCTACTTACTGAACTACCCATCTTATAACAACCCAACTTTTTTAATCTATCGTTTTTCCTCCAAAACTCCTGTAACTTTGCATTCAAACTAATCCTTATCTTTACCAGGATAAAGGTAAAAATCGTTCGGTGCAACTGGATGAACAACTTGGTTTTCAAAATTACTATAGTTAGGAACTTCGTAGAAATTCACCAGACGTAATTTTCAAGATGTCAGAGTCACAGTGAAGTTGTGATGACGCGAAATCAATGAGATTTTATACGAGTACTCTTGAGATAAATGCTTCTTGCACCGAAAAGTCGGTCTTGAAAGAGAAAACTGTTCTGTAGTGTGTCTTTTTCTCTTAAGGTGACCATACATTTACTTGAATAGTAGCACACGATGGAAAAGTTACAGAATATTACATTATTGATGAAATGTATGTATTAGTAGGTGAGACTCACTTCTTACCTAGATATATTTTAATTTTCATTTACCAAGCAAGTAAATATATTATAGCAACAACAACAACATAGGTATATACTTTTTCCGACCTGGGAATCGAACCCAGGACTTCATGCTCAGCAGTAGCGCTTGCGACCACAAGAACAACGAGGCAGTGTAATTGAATTATGTATATATTTGCATTAACATGTCTTTTTAATTAGATTCGTGTCGCAAATATCTCTGGTTGTTCTCGTCTGGCTAACGGCGAGATTGCACAGGCATAACCTAGCCAGGATTATTCACTAGCAACTTGCTTTGAAATATAAACTTGTGGACTCTGAGGTACCGTACCTACTACAAGTATGTGCCCGACCCAGTTCTCGAAAATGACCATGTCACTTTGTACTGGGATCGGTTTATCACTACTGACAGGACTATTGTAGAAAGAGAAACAAATAAAATATCTTGACTTAGCTCACGAGGTTGTTGGCATGTGGAATGTGAGCTCGGCTGTCATTGTACCGACTGTCGTAACAGCCAATGACCGCGACCAACATCTCTCGAGGCTCTCGTTAGGCGGTTGGGTCAAGGGCCTGATTCAGAAGGCAGTACTCCTTGATACGGCTCGCATTGTGAGAAGGTTCCTGTCTCTTTAGCCTTAACAACCGGTAGCTTGAACCCTGCTCCCGACACCGGCGCGGCGGACCTCTATTTTTTTTATATTTTTTTTATATATTTTTGTTTGAAAAATATTTAAAAATGTAATTATCTAAGATATAAAATAACATGAATAAACAACATTTTAATTTAAGTACCTGACGCCAAGTACCTAATGTTGAAGTCGTTCTTTAATATAGTATTTTTACCCGACTACGGCGAAGCAAAAAGGAGGGTTATGATTTTGACCAGTATGTATGTATGTATGTACGTACGTATGTTCATCTGTTCCCTCATAACTTCTATACTCCTTATTATAATTTGACAAATGAGGTATCGTTAGAAGCGCCTTGATCGCCCACTGGTTATAGGCTATGTAACATCACATTAAATTGAATGTGACGCCTTCTAGAGGGAGTAAAGTCAAGAACTAAAAAATTAAAAACTAAAACCCGACTACTGAAAAATCACGCTCTAAAAAGTATGAAAAAAGAAAATGTTATCATCTGAAATTAGGAAAAAATACAGTGAAATTATAAATCCATAGTCACGCGTAACATGTGACTCCGGATTTTTAATTTGTCTGCCATTTTCTAATTTCAGATGAGAATATTTTCTTGTTTCATACTTTTTAGTGCGTGATTTTTCAGTAGTCGGATTTTAGTTTTTAAACTCACTTTTTTCAAAATATGGAGAGAACAAGTCATTTACTCTATGTTTTAGGTATTTCTTTTTTACAGTTAGGCCACTGCGACTTTTTGGTTTTAGTTTTTATTTTTTTTAATTCTTGGCTTTATTTCCTCTAGAGTGCGTCACATTCAATTAATTGTAATGTTACATAGCCTATAACCAGTGGACGATCAAGGCACTTCTAACGATACCTCATTTGTCAAATTATGATAAGGAGTTTAGAAGTTATGAGGGAACAGATGAACATACATACATACTGGTCAAAATCATAACCCTCCTTTTTGCTTCGCCGTAGTAATGTTTTTTTCAAGTTTTTTTGTTGACATATTAGAAGGAGGAGCTCGTGGCTAAGTAATAACAGCCGCACGGGTCGATCCATCAGGTTAAGCTACGCTTGCCGGGGTTGGTCCGTGGATGAGTGACCATCTTTACATACCAAGACTACTTCGTACCTCGGAACGTTGGTCCCGGCTGTCATTCGTGAATCTTTGACAGTCGTTACGGGTCAGAAGCTCGAAAGTCTGAAAACCAGTCTTACCAAGGGGTATCGTATTACCCAGTAACTGGGGTGTGGAGCTCAGATATGCAGTCGCTCCATGTAAAATACTGGTATTCCTACCTAACCTTTTCCCAATTAAGTTGGGGTCGGCTTCCAGTATAACAGGATGCAGCAGAAATTTTAAAATTTTAAAAATTCTTCAACCAATCAGAGAAAAATATAAACATAATAATGTAAGTATATATTTTTCTCTGATTGGATGTTAACCGCCCGCGAAGTGTTAAAGTTAGTAGGGATTCAGAAACGATCTAAATGAAAAAGGTCTGAATTAAAACAAAATTCAATGACAAAATTCGTTATTTCCACACCAGAAAAAATATAATTATACTATAATTTGTAGACCTATTTCAAAGCAAACCATACATATTAGCTGGTAACAACTGAGCTCCATTTCAAAAAGTATTCCTTGACTGCGACTTCTTGCATGTACATTATTTAAGTTCGTAAGTCTAAACTAATGTGGTGTCCAGTCACTGGTTTAAGAATTAATTCAATTTTACATTGTGTGTTTCTGATGTCACCGGTGACGCGGTACCTCCGCAAAACATACGCCAAAGTGGTTTTCATAGCCATCATGGCATACTGTTTACCTGAAATTATATAACGTAAATACGTAAGAGATTAAAGAAAATCACATAATTTAAAAGAAAGATTTTTTTAGCAAGCTGCATAAAACTATCAGCAGCTATCTAATAGCTACCGCAATTCGACTGTGTGTACACGTATTATGTATGTCACAGAAGGATTGTCAAATTTCCGTTATGTAAAACATACATATTATAGTATCTACGTACTACAGACATTTTACATCATATACTTACACTTTACATTCATTAATATTAGGTTGGGGAAAAAGTCTTTTCGCATTATAGTATGTATGAACTTAAAATAAAATCTCTTTGGCTATACTATTTGTATCTGGATGGTTTTGGTATCATTGAAAGTTTAAATTTTAAAGAACATAATTCCAAATTCAAATTAGGAAAATGTGTAATTTTCATTTGTTTTTCGTACTGTCAAGATGAGTGAATCTAATGAAGAAATTCGATGCATTTTAAAATTTTACTACAAAAAAGGTAAAAATGCAACGCAAACCGCGAAAAAAATTTGCGATGTTTATGGACCCAGTGCAGTGTCTGTGAGAGTAGCACAAATTTGGTTTAAGCGTTTTCAATCCGGAAATTTTGATGTCAAAGATGCAAGTCGCTCTGGTCGCCCTATTACGGATAAAATGGATGCCATTTTTGAAAAAGTGGAGCAAGATCGGCATATCAATAGTTACGACGTAGCTGAAGAACTGGGAATTGACCACAAAACAGTTTTGGCGCATTTGAAAAAAACTGAGTACACCAAAAAGCTCGATATTTGTGTACCTCACGAGCTCACTGAAAGAAACCTAATGAACCGTGTACTCATTTGTGATTCTTTATTACGACGTAATGAAACCGAACCATTTTTGAAGAAGCTGATAACTGGTGATGAAAAGTGGATCACATACGACAAGAACGTGCGAAAAAGGTCGTGGTCAAAGGCCGATCAGGCTTCACAGACTGTGGCGAAACCCGGGTTAACTCGCAACAAGGTGATGCTGTGTGTGTGGTGGGATTGGAAGGGCATTATTCATTATGAGTTGTTACCACCAGGCAGGACCATCGATTCTGAACTCTGCTGCGAACAACTGATGAGATTAAAGCAAGAAATTGAGAGAAAGCGGCCGGAATTAATCAACAGAAGGGGTGTGGTTTTTGATCATGATAACGCTAGACCTCACACATCTTTAGCCACTCAGCAAAAATTAAGAGAGTTTGGCTGGGAGGTGTTAATGCATCCGCCGTATAGTCCTGACCTTGCACCTTCAGATTTCCACCTGTTTCGGTCTCTTCAGAATTCTTTAGGCAGTGTCAGGTAACATCACGAGAGGACTGCCAAAACCACTTGTCGCGGTATTTTGATCAGAAGTCTCAAAATTTCTATAGCAATGGGATCATGTCCCTACCTACAAGATGGCAAAAAGTTATCGAACAAAATGGTACCTACATACTTTAGATAAATGTAAATAATGTATATTAAAAAATGTTTTGAATTTTCTTAAAAAATGCGAAGAAACTTTTTCCCCAACCTATTACATGTATATATCATACTTCTATGATTTTGCATTAATATTTTGCGAATCGGTCTAAAACGATTTTTCTTTAATTTTCATTGATATGACACTTATGTCAGGCTGGTAAACTATCATTACTTTTTCTTCCAAATTTTCTCTCGTAGAGTTTATTACTACTCTATGAAGGTTACTTTTGATTTATATTATTTTGAATTATTTTTATCAATATGTTAGCCCAAATATTGTATTTTATAGATAATTTTGATTGTTTACTGAATAACTGTATCCTAAATTAGATTTATAAAAATAATTGACACGCTCTCAGAATTCAGCGAATAGGTTCTTGAATGAATACTGATATTTATGGCCGATTCGATTATTGAGAAGTGGCATTTTTTGAAAGAGGTACTTGAAGAAAAAACTGGAAGAACTGAACTGAAGGGGAGATTTGGTTTTTTGGCCGGCTAATTTGTAGCGTTGAGTATTTTTTAAGCCTGTCTCTTGCTCCGCGGGCGTGGCCGAGGGCATGGAACACTGTGACGTTGTCGTCAAAGCGGGTTTTATTACTTTATATAGTGTATTATCTATGGTGGGTTTCCTAGGAAGCAATGCTGAAGGCAACCTGAGAAACTATCTCAACAAATTCGACACAGTCCTCGTGAATGAACCGTCTGTCGTCGTCATTAACGCCATACTACAATTTATACTGTGATCTTTTATTGTGAGTTGGCTGAAGAAACTTACGTCCGGTTTCTGAAAATCTAATCAAGCCAAGGATTTCAGTCATACTAGGTAGGAAGTGTATTTTTTTAAATCTAGTTCTGTATTTTTTATTTCATTTTCCAAATTATATTTGGTTTACGAGTCTATTCTCCTTTTATTTCTTTAGGTTTATAGATTCGAATATACATACATAATATTACTTTATTTCCACTTTAAGCATACACTTTGATATGTAACCTATGTCCATTTCCAGTTACCAGGTTTTTTTTTGTCTGTTCAGTGATTTACAGACAATGCTACTAAAGTTAAAATAATAAAGATATATACCGAGACAGTTTCGTTTGCCGATACTGAAGGTAGCAAACGCGTTAGGGTTGTCAGGCAAGGTGGCAGGGTCCAGCCATCGCTCCGGTTTGAACTCATTTGCATCTGCGCCCCACGAGGGGTGACGGTTCATACCGTAAAGCGAAATCCCGAAAATACTACCAGCTGGCAATGTGTAGTGCTCTGAAATGGAAGTTATTATTTTAATAATTATTGTATTATGTAAAATGTGAAAATGTGAAATTGCTTGTCCCACCGACCCACCCCGTCACATCGCATCGCCCGCCCGCGCTATTACTTCGTTTTCGCTTAGCGTTCTTTCTGACTTTTTTTCTTTCTTCTCGGGTCTTAAGGGTCCTAGCGTGATGTTAGTCTATAGCCCTCGTCAAGAGCTATCAAATGAAAAAGAATTTTTCAAATCCAACGTTCCAGAGATTTGCGCATTCACACTAACAAACAAAAAAACAAACTCTTCAGCTTTATTATTAATTTAGATAAAGATTGAAGAAGGAGGAGGCGGAACGCGTGAGGGAGAGGCTACAGTCGCGCCCTCGCGCCCCTAGCCGCCGCAGGAGACGCCGTGGGCGGCGGGAATCTATTGCCAATTCCCGACCACCGACGGCGCGGGCTTGCGGACGACGAGTAATGGGTAGCTCGCCGTCCGGTAAGGACCAGGCCCGGGTCGACGGCGCATTGTATTCCACGCGCGCCTCTAAGAGATGTCAGCAGTGACGGGGTCCAATAGGGCTGATGCCGCCGGGAACGTGGGTTGTTCGAAAGAGATACCGTGGCCCTGGCACTGGCAACTGAAGGAACACGGGTGGGTTTTAGTCAGTAAAAGTCTGACACGCCCTCCCGCTCCATCCAGAGCGGGAGAAATCATTTGATGATTTCTCATCCATAAAAAAAAAGATATAGATGTACCTATAGAACGAATAATATAATAATTATATCGCGTTAATGAGACAAGATGGGAAATGTCCTGGCCGGGGGCGCATTACAGACTACGCCAGCCTACTCCAGCGGCATAGCCAAAGGTAGTTCAAGGACACCATGTGGTTTTAGTCATTAAGAGTCTGACAGACCCCACCACCTGTCCTAAAGCGGAGGACCCCCTAAGAGGATTTCCACATGCAAAAAATAAATAAAGATGTGGCTTGTGTCTGAGTGAGACAGAAGGAAGATCAAGCTGGTGCAGGCAGGTTCTTCGTTGTTTTCTTCTGGTTTTCCCACTATAAACTATGAAAAGCGAATTTAATAAATAGACCACCGCATAACACAACACTGCGCAGTATAGCTTGATGTTGATTTTCTGTGGGCTGTACATACTTAGCTTGACTGCTGATTTTCCGCATTTTCCTATTCTTGGAACTGGGGGGTACAATCTCAAGGTCTCTTTCAACACTGCTTCCAAATATACTAGCTTTGGTAGATCGTGTCTCGTTAAATCTCTGTCGGGATCATCGATAACTTCTTGCAGTCTGTAAAAAATAGTTAGTTAGTTTTTGTTAGGTTATTTTAGTTTGTAAGTTTTACTAACATAGTTTTTAAGTCGTTGTTACTAATACTATATGGATTGTGTGTATTTTTCTGTGTAAAACGCAATAAATATATTATTTTATAATAAAAAGAAATAAATTTTTCCGCAAAATTTCTAGCATTAGTTTACCGGCATTCATATCCTCGGTCCACGGCACAGAGAAATTAATCAAGAAAATCCTAGCCTCCACACTGGTTAATTTTGATGTGCCTTGTTTCACCGAGGCTATGGATGCCTGGAGATTCGGTTGCCCAAATTCAGATCCACCCGACAATCCATCTTTCCAGAGACGGTGGGATGAGCCGCTCTGCAGAGTAATACAGAACAATTTACTTGATACGTCTGCTACTACTGCGGAGCATGCGTGCCTGCTGGCTGTGGGTAAGTGGGAGTCGGGTCTGTGGCTTCATGCACTACCGTCGTCGAACATAGGCACTTTTTTCGACGACACTACTTTCCGCCTCACTGCTTCACTGCATCTAGGAGCTCCTTTTTTGTTCTCCTCATCGCTGTCACTGTGGTGAAGTTGTCAACAGCCTCGGACACCACGGCATGTCTTGTAGCCGAAGTGCGGGTCGCTTTGCGCGGCACGCGAACATCAATGGCATCATCCGACGAGCCCTTGTCACCGTCGGCGTTCCTGCTGTATTAGAACTTAATGGCTTGGCACGCGACGATGGCAAGAGACCGGACGGCATGTCTTTATTTCCAGGGAAGGTGGGAAGGCCCTTAGTGTGGGACGCAAGTGCGTCGATACTCTTGCGCCATCCCATCTTCCTGGCTCTGCGTGCTGTGTTGGCACTGCTGCTGCGGCTGCGGAAAACCTCAAGCGGTGAAAGTATAATAACCTTATCGGTAATTATATTTTCGAGCCGTTTGGGGTTGAAACTCTGGGGCCGTGGGGTCCGTGTGCTCATGGTTTATTCAACGAAATCTCCAAGCGGCTGGTTGACACTTCCCGTGACCCAAGGGCTGGCTTTTACCTTGGCCAGAGGCTTCGCATTGCCATACAACGTGGCAATGCCGCCAGTCTCTTGGGTACTTTACCAGTCGACAACGATGCGGAGGAATTTTTCGATGCCATATTTTAGTTTTTTAATAGTTTTAGTAATGTTAGGATATAATTTTGTTATTTTTAGGTTATGTTTATATTACATTTAAATAAATAAATTTCTCATTTTATAATATAATATAATAACTATAAATTATAATGAAACACAATTTCATATTAGACTCCGCGTGAAATTTCTTGTTCCCAGACCCACTCCGTCGCCGTCGCATTGCATTGCCTGCCCGTGATAATACTTCGTTTTGCTTAGCGTTCTTTCTGACTTTTTCCTTTTTGCTCGGCACCTAAGAATCTTAGCGTGATGGAAATATGTCTATGGCCTTCCTTAAGAAGTGGACTATCAAAAACAAAAATATTTTTTCAAATCTGACAGTTAGTTCCAGAGATTAGCGCTATCAAACAAACAGACAAACAAAAAAACAAACTCTTCAGCTTTATTATTAGTATAGATAAATAAGTATTTGAGCCAATTTTTAAGTTTATAGATCAAAGGAATAAGGTTTATCAAATAAACTGAGTCTTCCCTTTTCACCATGACAAGGCTCGTTTTTAAAAAAGCTTTTAGTATGTTTCCATTGTATGACTTAATCATTATTTATACACATTTTCTAGATAATTCGATCTGCTTGCTTCAGCAGTAAAATCCACCCCTTAAACTTTATTACCCATTTCCACCCCGTTAGGACATGATTTTTGATAAAAACTTTTTTGCAAAAAAATACAACTGACTTCCAAAACAAAGAAAAAAAAAACAAACAAAGTAAAAAATAACTTTAATTTCGGAAGTCGGTGTCTGGTTAAATGTATTTTCGTTTTTTGCCACCGACTTCCGAAATTAAAGTTATTTTTTACTTTGTAGTGTTGTCTTGGTCAGATCATGTGAAGACCATGTAGATTATCGTCTGAAATAGTTTTTTGAGAAAATAATCACACAGATTTGAGTGGACCTGTCCAGTCAGTGCAAGCATTTGCCAGTATTCCTATAGCTCAACTCAATACCTAAGAAGCTTAACGACTTGACGAACAATATCAAAGAAAGGACATTTGGGTAGGCCGCATAAAATATTCAAACTGCCTGACCTGATATTAATACCGAGTTTCGATTTAACCCGACAGTGTGTTAAAACTTTTCCTTCGTTACACACATGAAACCCTCTAAATCTTTTGTGAGGCGTTGTTTTAAAAAACTTAAAGTCAATCTGCCTAGCCTTTTCCCAACTATGTTGGGGTCGGCTTCCAGTCTAACCGGATCCAGCCGAATACCATTATTTTACATGGAGAGTCACTCCTCTGGTGTGGAAATAACGAATTTTGTCATTGAATTTTGTTTTAATTCAGACCTTTTTCATTTAGATCGTTTCTAAATCCCTACTAACTTTAACACTTTCGCGGGCGGTTAACAACCAATCAGAGATAAATATATACTTACATTATTATGTTTATACTTTTCTCTGATTGGTTGAAGTATTTTTAAAATTTTAAAATTTCTGCTGCATCCTGTTATACTGGAAGCCGACCCCAACTTAATTGGGAAAAGGTTAGGTAGGAATACCAGTATTTTACATGGAGCGACTGCCTATCTGACCTCCACAACCCATTAACTGGGTAATACGATACCTCTTGGTAAGACTGATTGTCAGACTTTCGGGCTTCTGACGACCCGTAACGACTGTCAAAGATCCACGAATGACAACCGGGACCAACGGCTTAACGTGCTTTCCGAGACACAGAGGAGTCTCGGTATGTAAAAATGGTCACCCATCCACGGACCAACCCCGGCAAGCGTAGCTTAACCTGATGGATCGACCCGTGCGGCTGTTATTACTTAGCCACGAGCTCCTTAGATTTAAAAAATTATACAGGTGGATTGATTGAAGTATTTGTGCCAAATTTCAAGTTAATTAACCAATTGAATACATTTTTTCATATACACTGATTCAATGTTTTGACTCCCACAGGAGTGGAATTTTAAAAAATCGTGTGAAATGTTTCCTTAGCTTGACTCAAAGATTATTTACACAAATTTTCGAGTTAATCAAGCCCCGCAGTAAAATCCTTCCCTGTAAAATGGACTACCCCTTTCCACCCCTTTAGGGGTGGGTTTTTGGGGCTAGTTTAGGAAAACTAAAAATGACAAACTTTATAATTTACGTAGGTAAATATTCGTGCCAAGTTTCAAGTCTATTAACTAAAGGAATAAGATTTTTCATACAAACTTTGGACCCCCGTTTCACCCCTTTAGAGGGTGAATTTTGAAAAATTCTTTCATAATGCACCCCGAGACTTCATAAGGAATTTACGTGCCATATTTGAAATTTCTAGACCCAGCGGTTTGGACTGTGCGTTGATATGTTAGTCAGTCAGTAGTCAGTCATTCAGTCAGTCAGTTTCTTCTTTTATATATTTAGATAAATCAAAACCTATGGGGTACGACTTTATTTGACAAAATATACAATTCACACTAGGTACTAAAGTAAATGACTAACTAACTATACAAATAAATATATAAACAAAAGGAAGGACACTGCGTCGAAGTACTCGTCCGCATCGATGTCATCCGGAAACGTACCCAGAAGACTGGCAGCATTACCACATTGAATGGCAATGCTAATTCTTTGGTCAATGAACGAACCAGCCCTCTGGTCACGTGAAGTCTCGACCAGTTGGTGAGAAATTTCCTTAAAAAGTAGACGCGCACTCGGGCTCCATGACCCGAGCCTTTCGACCCCAAACGGCTCAAAACTGTAGTTACCTGTTACTGTAACCTTATAAGGTTACAGTATTCGCGCCGCTTGAGGGTCTCAGCAGCCGCAGCAGCGGCGCCAGCACAGCACGTCGTGCTTGGAATATGAGATGGCGCAAGGGTATCGACACAAGTTGCGTCCCACACCAGAGGCCTACCCATTTTCCAAAGCAACAACGTCATGCCATCTGGTCTCTTCCCATCGTCACGTACCAAGCCGTTTGGTTCTAATACCGCTGGTACGCTGGCGGTGACAAGAGCTCGATGTATAATATCGTTGATGCTGGCGTGCCGTGCTATGCGACCTACGTTCTGAGCAGCGAGCACGACAGGCCATGGTGCCCGATACTGTCGACAGCTTCACCGCAGTGACACCGATGCGGGAGCAACACAAGGTGCGCCCAAGCGGAGACACGTAGCGAGCCGAAACGATGAATTATCCATCATAGTGCTTATGGTGGATGATGGGAGCGCCTGAAGCCACAAGCGTGATTCCCATTCTCCCACAGCCAGCAGACGGGCACGCTCAACAGTATTAAATGACGTGTTTAATAGGGTGTTCCGTATAATACTGCAGAGGGCCACCGTTTCTGGGAGGACGGGTTTTCGGGCAAATCCGTAATGGGACAAGCCATTTTCCAAGCGTTCAACGCATCGGTAAAAAACGGTACCTCAAAATCGACCAGTGCGGAAGATGAAAATTTTCCTGATTAATTTATCGGTACTATGGACCGAGGAGAAGAAGGCCAATAAACTAATACTTGAAATTTTGCGGACGCCGAAACCTCCCAGGCGAATTGGATGAGTGGCTTGCTGCTACGCTCGGTCGTCCAGGGCCACATTAATATAAATAGATAGTATAAATAAATAGATCTTAAATAAAGCGTTACAAACGTATTTATTTCATGAGTTTTCACGCTCTTGTGCAATGTTTTTGGATAACATAAGAATAAGTTAACAAAACTAGGACAGACGAGCACTTACTCTTTAAAAATTCTTGCTTGGACATCTGGATACGACCCAATTAAGACCAAACAGAACGTCATGGCCCTAGTTGAAGAATCATAAGCGGCTCCTATGATAGTGTCCAAGTGTTCCCTGATCTCAACATCCGTGAACGTATCTTGTTTTGCACTTACTTCCAGCAATTGATCTAAGACTGACTTGTAACCTGAAATGATTTTTTTTTTTTGCTTTTAAACTGTTATACTGCCTGTAATTTTGGTTAGTTGTGTAGTCGGCAGATTGCGCGATTCAAAAACCAAAAAATCAAAATATTTTATTTCACATAAACTTGGGCACTTATGAAACGTCAGAAGCTAGGTGCACGGTTCCAAATTGGTCGTTTCCTATGAGAAATATAGCTGGCTCTTCTCCATAGAAGAGCCGGCAAGAAACTCCATGGTTACTCTTTTAAAAATAATGGGTTTTTACAATATTTTCAAATAGCACTGTTAATAGGTATGGGAGGACAATGTAGGCCTTTCAACAGCTACCAGGTACTTAACAAAATAGAAAATAGTCAACAAATTGTACAGTCTACTAGGCCCGATTCGTTATGAGTCATTATACAAACGGCACCATCCGTTTGCAAACGCTCGCTGGATTGCAAAATGCCGAAAGCAAATTGATGATGCTTCTAATCGTATTAATTTTGCCAATAGTCATTATGGCCCTAACATAATAATGACTATTGGCAATCATGTTACCCTAACAGTTAGGGTAACAAAACATTTATTGGTGTCTGCCTATTTCAGTCACCGATATTCGTTCAAGTGGGTCGCAGTAACTGCACCTCGACCTAATGGATTAGGTTATGTTTGAACTGTGACCAACCATGAGATCCATGACTATATGAACGTTTCGATTTGTGTTTTTAGGAAATCGAATTGGGAATTACTTAGGGATCGATGCCGTTAATTATTCCTTTTTATCATTTCACATAACAGCGACCGTTTGCATACGGACGACTCCATTTGTATAATAATGCCCAATCATTAATATAAAAATCTGAAAGATATTTCTTATTTTTTGAAGTATTATTAAGTATAAGTCATTAATAATATCATTATTATATTCAGTAAATATTTCTTTACCTGGTGTGGCGTCCCTCATATAGTCTGAAGAAATGTTTTGTTTCAGTTCTGATTTACGTTTAGCAATAATCTGAAAAAACTTACACGTTTTAAGACAGTCAATACGACGTTATTTTTGCAGTTAACAATACCTACAAGTGTGTCGGCATCTACAACGCCACATAAAAACTACGCATCACACTGACGTCACGCAAAATCCTGCATCGTACAAAGAAAGTTCGACGCGCTACTAGCACGTATACAACGTCCCGTTCCGACATCAATCGTCGGGCAGTAGCCCACCAGGCACAACACCCGACTAATCAGAGAGTCCTCCCTTTTCTAAAAAGCATTAGGAACTTTACACCCTATTCCTCATAACCTCAAATAAGCATGATGAGTGGTCTAGACCGTGGGTCTAGAAAAAAATATTTAAATAAAAATACTTACCGTTTCAGTTATGTTTTTCAAGGTTTTAATAACTTCATCTTGTTTCTTCTTCAAAGAACTCATATTGAATATAAATGGCAAATGCAACCAAACTTTTTGAAATCTATCCTCGAGCAAAGCGAAAAAATTGTCAGTTCCGTGTGCGTACTTTTTAAGAATCACCTCCTGTTCATAGTCATTAGGTTTAACTCCGATCGTTGTTTCTGTGAATAGAACACATTGTTTAGCATTGTCTTTCCCTCTTATAAATAATTCTGAGCAATACTGACAATGTGAATAGTCAGTTAGCCACGTGCGACCTGGGTCCGTAACGCAATTGCGATGCCTTTGATATTACAGTTCAAAAATACTTACTGTACACAGATCTAAGCACATTATTTAACAAGTATGGTACCACATCAAACGGATCTTTTCCTACTTCAGGAGCTAGTTCAGAAACAAGACGTCTCGCTTGTGCGCAATGTTCTTGTACAAACGTGTTCAGTATTTGCTGGTTGAATGCTGGATTTAGTAGCTTACGGTGTGGCTTCCATGTTGTTGCTAGAAAGATAAACGTAATCAATAAATTGAACAAAACAATAACATTAGCGTTATTGTTTTGTTCAATTTATTGATCAAGGAATAAACTAGATAGGCTTCGAACTTGTAAAGAGGGCTTATTATGTACAAAGTATCATGCAGTATTTGTCTTAGTTAATAAGAAAAAACTTTGGATAGATTGAGTGAAAGATGATGATGGTTGGAACATTACGTCACGCCCGTGCGTGCTAATTGCATAACACACTATTAAACACAATCCAAATGATTTTGAAGCATATCGCTAACCCATTGCTTCATATGTTCGAAAAATTTGTCTGCACAACAACGTAAGTAATGCCATGAATGTTTTTGAACTGTCAAAATTAAACCAATCCCTACTGTAAGTGTGTTACGCAATTGCCCCGCTGGTATAGGTGTAAACAGCACGTGCTATGAAGTCGCATGTACAAACAAATCGCATTCAATTGTGGCATGAAAGTTTTCTATCATTAAAAGTTAAAAAAAAACTAGAGAAGATATCGAGTTAAATATTTGGCAGCGCAAATACGGGCAATACTTGAACCTCGTGGCTAAGTAATAACAGCCGTACGGGTCGATCCCTCAGGTTAAGCTACGCTTGCCGGGGTTGATCCGTGGATGGGTGACCATCTTTACATACCGAAACTCCTCCGTGCCTCGGAAAGCACGTTAAGTCGTTGGTCCCGGCTGTCACGGCTGTCATTCGTGGATCTTTGACAGTCGTTACGGGTCGTCAGAAGCCCGAAAGTCTGACAACCAGTCTTACCAAGGGGTATCGTATTACCCAGTCACTGGGTTGTGGAGGTCAGATAGGCAGTCGCTCCATATAAAATACTGGTATTCAGCTGCATCCGGTTAGACTGGAAGTCGACCTCAACATAGTTGGGAAAAGGGTAGGCAGATTTATTGATTGACTTGAATCAATAAATTCAACTCGACGATAACGACGTGAAACTGTGTTTAGAAAAGAGAAACTTGCCTTGCAATAATTGCCTTGATGTGAACAGAAGTCGCATACAATTAATAAATGGCAAAAGATTGCATTCAATTATTGTTTGTCATTTTATGGAAATAGCACCCGTGTAAGCAATTCTAATTTAATGGCAATAATTAAACGTGCTTTAAGGCATGCGATTTTAGTACTTGAACGCTCCAGAAACTTGCACCGTGTAGGTAAATGCGGCTTTAGTTCACCAGTATTACTAGAAGCATCGTGCTACCCAGTTCCATGTAAAATACTGGTATTTAGCTGCATCCAGTTAGACTGGAAGCCGACACCAACATAGGTGGGAAAAGGTTATGCAGATTTATTGTAGAGACAAACCATTCTAAAAAGAACGCCCCCCCACAAAACGTGATTATTTCAATGTGTGAGAGGAAATACTTATTGCAACACTTTACTTGTGTACGTGCGGACACTTTACTGTAAACATGGACTCATCGCCGCACTTAGACGACAACTAATTGTGCGATCAGTCCAGGTACTAGCATTATACGGCGGGGAGTGCGCACTTTGTATGGAACGCCACGTTCGCTCTGTCGCGCGTTCGTGTCATTTATACACTAGTTGGCCGACAAATCCGTTTGGGTAAGTAGCCTAAATTTTGCATAAAAATTTGCATAAAAAAAACAGTTTTATTGTATATATTTTTACATATGTTAGTCTGTAAAATATTTATTTAGTTAAGTTGTTGAGCATACTTGCCGGTGACTGAGCAACCAATGACAAAGACCAATTATGTGTATTGCGTCTATACACCATCTTTGCATGACATTAGCGTAACCGCTGAGGAGGGGCCTTCACTTTAGAAAGGTTTCACTTTACCTAATTGTGTAAATAATTTATGTAACATCATACCATTTGCTGTGACCAGTCCCCTATCATACAACTCTTTTCCAAAGTTGTAAATGTAAGGTTTATCCATGCAAGTATTGGATACTGTTACAGAGTCTTCTAAGTCTGTTATCACTGCAATACAAATTAAAGTAAATTAAGTCACCTAATTCCGAAGTATTTGCACAAGACTCGAATGAAGCTCAAGTATTAAGTATGTAGTCTGAGTTATTTACATCTATTTTTACTGATATTTTAGCAATGTTGTCTCAATTTCTTTATGGAACTGTACTTTAACATCCGGCGCTTTTTTATAATGCCTAGCATTTTTTTTTAAATAATAAGTAAGCTTACCATACACAGGTTGTGGGCCCAACCGTATCTCAATGACTCCACCATTCTCTAAACAGAAGTTATATACCTCTTTTTCCGTCTGCCACATTTCTGAAATCCGATGAAGAACATTTTTAAAATGTGTATGTGTCACTCAAAATCATTGGTTGCAACGAATTAAGATTCGTTGATTGGGTGTGACATTAAAAACTCTTCTGCCTGGGCCATGAAATTATCGCCTCGCTTGAGACTGCTATTCGCTACAAGCGTCATTTCTAAGCATCAAAAACAAAGCCACGAAATTCCTCCGTTGTCACTAACAGTTCCATGACGGAACTACTGATTGTTTTTTTTTTTATCACTAGTTCCATTTTAATAGAATCTGAAAATAATGGAAATAATGTTGAATTTGTTATCATTAGTCCCATTTTTAACCGACTTCAAAAAGGAGGAGTTTCTCAATTCGTCGGAACCTTTTTTTTATTTTTTTTTTTATGTATGTTCCCCGATTACTCGAAGATGGCTGGACCGATTTGTATTTTTTTGGTTTTATTCGAGAGGGTTCACAGTTGGTCCCATATAAAATTGTTTAACTTTGCTTTGGTAGTTTTTGAGTTAGCTTCAATAATACGTATTTTTTCCACACTTTTATACGGATGATGTTCTAGTTTGTTTTGCAGGTAGTGGTATTAGAATTTGTGTGGGGTAGGTACCACAACTAAAAAGTGAAAAATAAAAACTTTTTTACAAAAAAATACAACCGACTTCCAAAAACAACAATATAAAGTGAAAAATAACTTTAATTTCGGAAGTTGGTGGCAAAAAACGAAAATACATTTAACCAGACACCGACTTCCGAAATTAAAGTTATTTATCACTTTGTAGTGTTGTTTTTGGAAGTCGGTTGTATTTTTTTGTAAAGAAGTTTTTTAAAAGAATCTGAAAATTATGGAACTAATGTTGAATTTGCTATCAGTAGTTCGACATTATTATTTTAGGCACTTGTGAAACTTTTAAGGGTGGTGAAAACACTGGAGTTAGAAACAGTTAGATTTTATAATAATTATATTCAATAAAATCAACAAATATTTGTTTTGTCTACCTTTACTTTTTGTAATAGGTATTTTTTGCGAATGAGTTAGTTTACATGGCGATACTTGATGAGACAGCCAGTGACATCTACCGGTCGTTTATTGTAATATCGATTATTTTTTTCCTTATCGGGATGTAGTTAGAAAAACGTAAGTATATGTTTTCGCAAGCAAGTTTATTCGGCTCCTCTTAAGAATACAAAAAAAATGAGTGCAATTCAAATAATTGAAAGGGGAAGGGGAAAAGTATTGTTTTCGTCAGGATAGCAGTATTACAAACATGTGATGTATAAAAACAAATTAAATGTGCAGGATCCGTAACAATAGACGCGGTAAGCTAAAATGAACATACGTACAATCGAAATACTTATGTCGAGTGACTATTCCATAAAACAATTATTTAATGTTATGCTCGGGTTTGCACAGTTACATTATTAAAAAATATATCATTAAAACGGCATAATGTCATATCAGCCTAGGGTCGCTACTACCTGTTATTAGATAAAGCGGTGTACCTACATAGTATATTATTGAGTAATGGTTTAAGCTGGGTGTTGATGAATCAGACATGCATGTTTGCATAAATGACACTACTCTTAGTTTTATATTTAAGTTGTATTGTGTATAATTTCATTTTCTTTGCTTTTGTAAATGTTTGTCTGTAAATGCCCTTTAAGTCCAATAAAGATATTATTTATTTATTATTTATGTATTATTTTTGCTCCTCCCTCCCCCCCCCCCACTTTTAATGTATGTTCCTTTTATGTACCTATTTGTTTTTTTACGCAAACGTTTAATTTTATGTCATTTTTTTAGGGCCAAACATTCATTATTAAACAAAAACCTCACGACAATAATTGTGAGCCTAATGAAACGCAAAATTTGGAAGATTTTTTAATTGAGGAAGCTTGCCAAGAAGCGGCTCAAGGCAGAGAACCGGCTCCTAGGGTTTACAAACGGGACTTGGTTCGTATAGCAAATCAAGGATTTGATTTAGCTACAAAAATGCTGTTCCACCATTCAAAAGTAAACAGAGTCGATTTACCGCCTAAAAAAGAAAAATGCAATTAAATTAATACAAATGTTACAAATGAAGTTGAGGTGCCAAAACCATTTGAAAAATTTCTACTAGCTGATTTCAAACAAAATAATAATAGAAATCTGGTCTTTTGTACTCCCGAGGGAAAAACGCTCATGGGAAATGTTACGAATTTTTTTATGGACGGTACATTTAAATTTTGCCCGAAACCTTTCTCGCAAATGTTTACTATTCATGCTGACATTGGCAGCAATAGTAATTTTACTAATGTCGTGCCCGTTCTTTATGCGTTTATGACAAATAAAAATAAATATTATTTTCTTTTCTCTAATAAATCGCAGATACCCCAGTGGAACCCAACTAAAGTAATGATCGATTTTGAGGAAGCCACAATAAAGGCTCTTTTATCATTCAATGTTGCTATAGATGTTAAAGGTTGTCATTATCATTATACTAGCATTCTTTTTCGAAAAGCAACAAACTGGGCCTTACGAGTACATCGAAAAAGGGGTACAACAGGAGCAGAAAAATCAAAAGGATAATTTATCTTTGTGGCAATTTAGCGTTTCTCCCGCCAAATAAAATCGAAGAAGGTTGGAAATATATACAACAGGAAATGCCCGAAAACGAAGCTTTTAATAAATTTAAAAAATATTTCTTCACGTTTTGGATGAAAACAGTGTACAAAAATTATGGTGTGTTTATGGTGAGATCCATAGGACAAATAATGTCTTTGAAGGCTGGCATCATAATATGAATACAAATGTCAATAAAAACGAGTAAAATTTATTGCAGCTCTTACATATACTATACTAGCTTTTGCCCGCGGCTTCGCTCGCATGGATGTCGGTAAATATCCCACGGGAACTTACTACCGGGAATTCCTTCCTTATTCCTTGTTTACTTGTTAAAATTTCAGCTTTCTAGGTCCAAGGGTTAGGGCTGGGCGTTGATGAGTCAGGCAATCAGTCAATCACGACTTCCCTTTTTATTTATAAAGATAGATAGCTTCGGCAAAAATTCTGAAATTCCTTGCTGATGATGCATTGCCTGCCCACGCTATTATTTCGTTTTTGCTTAGCATTTTTTCTGACTTTTTTTTTTATTTTTGCTCGGCACCTAATAGTCCTAGAGTGATGTTAAATATTCCTATAGCCTTCCATAAGAATTGGGCTATCAAATTCAAAAATAATTATTAAAGTCCGCCTGGTAGTTCCAGAGATTAGCGCGTTCAAACTATCAAAAAAAGTGTGTGTCAGCTCCGACGCAGACTGGAGTTTACTCCTATTTTTTGTGCCGACTTTCTATTTTTCCATCATTTCTGTCGGGCAGAGTTTCTTTAATGCATCAATGCTATACAAAAAGCAACTTTAAGGTATAAAGGCACTCGTCATCCTTCTCGGTCTCCCTCTAAGCCCCCTCTCACTTTTCCTCCTCTCCCTCTAATCCTCCTCTCACACCCTCCCCTTCCCTTCCCTTTCACCCTCCTCTATCATCCTCCTCACCGCAGCCTCTAACCCCCTCACCCACCCCCATCCCCTCTCCCTCTCACCCCCTCACCACATCCCCTTCCCACTAACCTCCCCCTCCCTTTTTACCCCCTCTCACCCCTCCTCTTCTCCCTCTAATCCTTCTCTCACCCCTCTCCCCTTCCCTTCTCACCCTCCTCTATCATCCCCCTCACCCCCCCTCATCCATCCCATCCCCTCTACCTCTCACCCCCTCACTACATCCCCTTCCCGCTAACCTCCCCCTCCCCCTTTTACCCCCTCTCACACCCCCTTCACCGCTTTCCCCTCTCTTTCTAACCTCGCCAACTCGTCCCCTCTCACCCCCTCTCCATACCCTTTCCACTCACTACACCCTCCCCCTCACTACAACCTCCTATCCCTCTCCAACTCTTCCCGCTCTCCAATCAATCAGTCACAGTCTCAACTCAATCTCTCTTCAATGAATCAGTGCTATACAAAAAGCAACTTTAAGGTGTAAAGGCACTCGTCGCCCCCCCCCCCTGACCCCTCCCCCTCTCCCTCTAACCCCCCTCTCACCCTTCATCCTCTCCCTCTAACCCCCTCTCACCCATCTCTCCTTCCCACCTCTTACATCCCCTCACACTCCTTTCAACCCCCTCACTGCCCCCTCTTAACCCCTCACCCTCCTCATCCCCTTCTCGCTAACCTCGCTTTACCGGTTTCCCCTCTCCCTCTACCCTCAACAACTCTTCTTCTTCCCCTCTTCCCCCTCTCCCCCTCCTACCCTCTCACACCCTCCTATCCCACTCTCCCTCTTCCCCTTTTCCACCTCCTTCCCCCTCACACCCTCCTATCCCTCTCCCCCTCCCTTGATCATCCTCCCCTTCTCCGTTCCTCCTTGCCCTCCTCAGTTCATCCTCTACCCTTCCCACTGGAGGAAAAACTATGAATGACTTTTATTACTTGCTTGCAAGTATTTGTGCCAAGTTTCAAGTTAATTAACTAAATGAATAAGATATTTCATATAGACCATATTCCCTGTTTTCACCCCACAAGGGTGGAAATAAAAAAAGTGCTTGGGATATTTCCGTAACTTGACTGAAAGATTATTACCGCCAATTTTCGAGTTAATCAAGCCCCACAGTAAAACTTGCCCTGTAAAATTGACTACCCCTCTTCACCCCCTCAGGGGTAGATTTTCGAAAAACCCTGATACACGTTATTCTTCATTTTTGATCTCAAGTATAAATACTGAATTTCGAGTTAATCGGACCGCGCGTTAAAATTATTCCATAAAAACTTTGACACCCCCATATCCCTTTTTAGGGGGTAGTTTAGTAAAACTAAAAATGACAAACTTTATAATTTACTTAGATAAATATTCGTGCCAAGTTTCAATCTATTAACTCGAGGAATAAGATTTTTCATACAAACTTTGGACCCCCGTTTCGCCCCCTTAGAGGGTGAATTTTAAAAAATCGTTTCTTAGTGCACCCCTAGACCTCATAAGGAACCTACGTGCCAAATTTGGATTCCCTAGACCCAGCGGTTTGGGCTGTGCATTGATATGTCAGTCAGTCAGTCACTTTTTTCTTTTATATATTTGATGATGATGCAATGTTAATGAAGTATAGAACTAATCGTCTACAAAACTATAGGCAGAGCTCCCAACCTAAACGACGAAGAATTTAGAGACAGAAATGACTAGGCGAAATATCTGTGGGTCATTTTTTAGACAAACGTCGTTGAGCGCGTACTGTAATAAAAGTAATGAATCTGAATCATACATGAAAAAATAAGTATTTGTTGGTTTTATTGATTATTTAATAGAAAAAACTAAATGATTTTAACTCTAGTGTTTTTACACCCTTAAAAAATTTCACAAGTGCCTGAAATAATAATGTGGAAATAACAAATTCAAAATTATTTCCATTATTTTCAGATTCTTTTAAAATGGAACTAGTGATAAAAAAAACAATCAGTAGTTCCATCATGGAACTGTTAAGGGTACTAGTGACAACGAAGGGGTTTTCCAGATGTTAGCGAAGTGCGGAAAAGCAAGAGAGACAGCGAATAAAACAAAATAATATATTCCAAACTCTGAAGCGCTGGGCGACCTATTCTATCGAGGCATGTGGCGTGACTGTTTCGTGAACTCTTTCATATATTTTTGTTCCCAACGCTCATATAAAAAAAAGCAAATTTCGCTAAAATTTGCATCGCTATTTTGTGGCCTTTTAAGGCGAGTAATAATGTCAACTAGCGCCACCACTGAAGAAAAATCATAAGTCTGGAGATATGGTACATTTTGACATCGGTTTTGGCGTTAACTGCTAAGGCTCCGAACCTAGGAAGTTTAGTGTTGATTTTTTTTATACAAAACATTTTACCTCATCTGACTAAAAACGTAAGCATAGGAAATTTCATAATGTTCCATACCTCCAAACTGGTGATTTTTTTCTCAATGGTGGCGCTAGTTGGCATTACTACTCGCCTTGAGGTTGAACACATACGTTTTTAACGCTCGACTCTGATGCTTGGTAGCGCAGAGCGAATTTTCTATAAGCGTTGCGGCTCGTGGCCTTCGGGTTAGGCCCACTTGCGCGTTCTTGGGTAAATAACTCGGAGTTAACAGCAAATTCTGGGTTAAATTAATTATTGGGTTTTGGTTCTTCAAAAGTATTCTTCGCGTAACTTTCATGCCGAAATTTTTTTTAGACTAATATTTAAATGAATAGACACACATTTAAAACGCCTTTAAATATAATAAGTAAAATAAAACCACGTTTGTCAAGTGAGCGACCGATACAACAGCCAGTTTATTCTGTGAATACATAGATACACTACATACATTAGATCACATAGTTCGCCACAGATGGCGCCAGTAGTCATATATTTTGGTATTTCTAACAATAAGTATAATTTTATTATATGTAAATCAGTGCATTAACTACAGAAGATATATAAATTTTGGCATTTCGGTGGATTTCATTTTTGAAAATGACCATGAAAGTTGTGCCACGAAAGGTTACATTTACATTTTTGAGAATTACGATTAAAGTGATAGGTAAATTAACGAACACAATACTTAAGAATAATCTCGAAGACCTATCTTATTCTAAAATTTAATATGAGTTGGAAAATTATAAATATTATCCTTCAAAATATGCGCATGAAAGTTTCCTGACCTAGGTAACTTAGGTACTGTAAAGGATTGATGCTGAAGATTTTTGTTCAAGCCTTAATTATATCTTAATTAGACTATGTATTCAAGTACATAAATAGGTTATAAACTTATAATACATACATTCATATTTACTATAAAATATACCTATACTATTATTATATAGAAATATTACAAATACAAATACTTTTTATTTGTTGAACATAGATGGGTTAGGTACAGATGTTGTCATTATTAAAGAACGCTATGTCTAACCGTCATCGGCGTATAAATATTATTTTTGTGTAAAAACATGCTGATTATATCAAATTATTAAACAATTAGCACATTATCACACATTATTAAATAATTCCAATTCAAATAGTCAACACAGATGACAGATAGAATCTGGCGAGGGCTCCGCGTAGAACTAATTTAGTAGGAGTGTGAATTATAATTTATATGAAGCTTAAAATATAGAGGGCTTCAGCCCCATCTAAATAGAGTCCCTCTAGTTTTATTATTTATTTAGTAAATCTCCTACTGTGAGGTTCGAGCCCTCACAGTACTTACTTAGGTGACTTGAAAATATTCAAAGAACAACTCGTATTTTTTTTTATTTAGAAGCGATGAACGTACGTGTCTCCCCACTGATACCGGGACACTACTGAGCATCTGCGCAGCTAAAACTTGTAGCGACAAGTTGGCGCTCTTGGAAGATAGGTGCCGTTTTGTTGCGCGCCCGCGAAACTAAACTAAAAAAACTAGCAAAATCGTGTGACAGAGACATAATGGTGCCGATTCTGTTGTACACCGAACTAAACTAACTAAACTATCACTAAAATTCCTTACTTTTTGCTATGAGAATCTTAGAGCTATTCTGCAAAAAAAAACCTCTAAATTTAATAACAATTTTGACACAACTAAAATCGAGTTTGACAATCGTGACTCCGCGTGGTATAGTGCCTGTAGTATATTTGACCCGGTGGCTTTAATTGGAACTAACGAAATCACTATGAAGTGACAGGCTTGTCATATTTTGTTCACCGACATCGCTGTCGTTACCGGGTCAAATATCTTTTAGAGCTGGAGGGGCGCAGGGAGGGCCGGCAGCTTCAACGTGTTTTATATGGAATGTAGGTACCTTTTTATTTGGTACCTTTTTTTTTGGTATCTTTTTTTTTGGTACTTTTTTTTTTGGTGCCTACATGTTGAGTCATAGGGGTTCATGGGCCTTATAAAGGGGGGTCAAATTTTCATTATTTTCGCGATAGGACTCACCGTTTTCGAGATATATGCAAAAGAAAAGAAAAAAATACACTACTGTTTTTGCATCCGAAGTCAAGGTCTCGGTGTGAATTTTAGTTCATGTCAACTAATTCTATTCCACACCTTTTTAATCGCGATTAAACATAGTCGGATTTAGTTTGACAATTAAAATTTTAGGTGAAAACCATGTGAAAACAGTCAAATTCAGAATAGCAAAATTGCCATTTTCACTAAACTAATAACTCCGTACAATCTTAGTCCTGTCAAACTAAAATATAGTTAAGTTGTGTCACTTTAGTCAATTTCAGAATGGGAAATCGTCGTTTGACAGGAATAAACTAAATTTTAGTGATTTTTAGTCTAGTTTAGAGGCATTTGTGACAAGAGAATCGGCACCATTGCCTAATAACTATTGTAAATTAAGGGATACAATTAGCACTCTTTGGTAATTATGGTGCATAGCTAAACACAATTAATTTGATGTATTACATTATATGCTTATGAATAGACTACAAAAGTTATCAAAGTTTTCCGTGAGCGCGAACAGTGTGTCGCGCGAAGAACACCTATTTGGCTCCTGTTTTCGACATTAAATATTTTTTTTTTAAGATTATAAATATTAGGTTGGGGAAAAAGTCTTTTCGCATTATAGTATGTATGAACATAAAATAAAATCTCTTTGGCTATACTATTTGTATCTGGCTGGTTTTAATATCATTGAAAGTTTAAATTTTAAAGAACATAATTCCAAATTCAAATTAGGACATTGTGTGATTTTCATTTGTTTTTCGTACCGTCAAGATGAGTGAATCTAGTGAAGAAATTCGATACATTTTAAAATTTTACTACAAAAAAGGTAAAAATGCAACGCAAGCCGCGAAAAAAATTTGCGATGTTTATGGGCCCAGTGCAGTGTCTGTGAGAGTAGCACAAATTTGGTTTAAGCGTTTTCAATCCGGAAATTTTGATGTCAAAGATGCACGTCGCTCTGGTCGCCCTATTATGGATAAAATGGATGCCATTTTTCAAAAAGTGGAGCAAGATCGGCATATCAGTAGTTACGACGTAGCTGAAGAACTGGGAATTGACCACAAAACAGTTTTGGCGCATTTGAAAAAAACTGGGTACACAAAAAAGCTCGATATTTGGATACCTCACGAGCTCACTGAAAGAATCCTAATGAACCGTGTACTCATTTGTGATTCTTTATTACGACGTAATGAAACCGAACCATTTTTGAAGAAGCTGATAACTGGTGATGAAAAGTGGATCACGTACGACAAGAACGTGCGAAAAAGGTCGTGGTCAAAGGCCGGTCAGGCTTCACAGACTGTGGCGAAACCCGGGTTAACTCGCAACAAGGTGATGCTGTGTGTGTGGTGGGATTGGAAGGGCATTATTCATTATGAGCTGTTACCACCAGGCAGGACCATCGATTCTGAACTCTACTGCGAACAACTGATGAGATTAAAGCAAGAAGTTGAGAGAAAGCGGCCGGAATTAATCACCAGAAGGGGTGTGGTTTTTCATCATGATAACGCTAGACCTCACACATTTTTAGCCACTCAGCAAAAATTAAGAGAGCTTGGCTGGGAGGTGTTAATGCATCCGCCGTATAGTCCTGACCTTGCACCTTCAGATTTCCACCTGTTTCGGTCTCTTCAGAATTCTTTAGGCAGTGTCAGGTTAACATCACGAGAGGACTGCCAAAACCACTTGTCGCGGTATTTTGATCAGAAGTCCCAAAATTTCTATAGCAATGGGATCATGTCCCTACCTTCAAGATGACAAAAAGTTATCTAACAAAATGGTACCTACATACTTTAGATAAATGTAAACAATGTATATTAAAAAATGTTTTGAATTTTCTTAAAAAATGCGAAGAAACTTTTTCCCCAACCTATTATTTTAGATATTTAATTTTAAAATTATACACATATACAGGATGTCCAGTAAATAACACGACATACTGCAGGGAGCGATAGCTTGGGTCAATACCTACCGAAACAACACAATATTTATGTTCAGCAAAATCTTACGGATTTACAGTTTTACAAAATTTTCCGAAATATCGAAAAATCTCTACCTTGAAACAGATTTTTAAGCATCTCGTAATGAAACATTCCTTTTCTATTATTTTGTTTACATCAAATTATTCGTGAATAGTTACTTTACTCATTGATAAGTCTTTTTTCTATCAAAAACAAGAATGTTTTCAAGAAATAGTATTTTTTGTTTAAATTTTCACATAACGATTTTCTTTTCGCATAACTTTAACCTACAGTGGTGAAAAAAAATCCATAAGATTTTGCTGAACATATTATATTATATTGTGTTGTTTTGATAGGTATTGACCCAAGCTATCACCTCCTAGCAGTATGTCGTGCTATTTACTGGACACCCTGTATAAATAAAGAGTAATCTGTATTTGGTCCTAAGACTGAATTTTTATTAGGTTAGGAATTAAGACCGTGTGAGCGCGTTTTGAGGGTCCTCGAAGAACTACCCAATTCATCTTGCGCCATCAAGATCATTCTCCTGCCCTTATCCCATTCTATTTGGGGTCGGCGCAACATGTCCCTGTTTTCCATACTTCTCTATTAGTCGTCATCTTCGTAGTCACCCCCTTTCTAGCCATGTCATCTTTCACACAGTCCATCCATTGTTTCTTTGGTCTTCCCCTACTCTTATGTTGCCCCATCAAGAGTTGGAGGAAAACCTAGAGTTAAACTGCTAAATATTAAACTCACCGCACCAATGTGAGAGAGTTAGTCATTAAACTCTAGGTTAGTGTAAGTAATGTCAAAGTAAATTAACGCTATGTGGTACCGCTGATATGAAAATAAGTTTATTTTGTATTTTATATTGTTTGACGTATAGTAAGTGAAAATTCAGCACTATGTCAGCAGGCAATATATTCATGAACTCATAAATATAAATACAAATTATTAAAAACTTAAAAAATATTTTTCCATAACCGACGTTTTCGTCAAATCAATAAACTAAGGGTGGGTTGCACCATTTACTTTAACTATAACAAACATCGCACCTTTAGTTCTATGTTTGTTATAGTTATAAGATGGCGCAACCCACCCTTGCTAAAGTTCCTGTTAGACAAAAAATGGGTTGTTCCATTTGACAATTTGTTAGCTGGCGTCATAACTTTAACTGTAACCTTAACCGCCCACGCTTCGCTGGTTAAAATTATTGTTAAATATCTGTCACTTCTGTCAAACGCGTCAAATGTCGTGTCCCTGCTCCGAACTTTATCTTTTCCATTTGACATGACGGTGCAACAGCAGATAGACATTATAGGGTCATTTAGTCATAACTTTGACGGAAACTATAACCTAGCCTTTGGTGCAACCCACCTAAATCTCCTATATATTAGGTCTTTACCTATGAAATTGCCGTTCTGCAGTACTGGCCATTTCAAATCAAAATAATTTTTGTTTGGCTAAGAATTCTAATTTCAAATTAATTTTATTTTAAAAACATGCATTTTTTTTCCAAAAGTAGTCATTTGTTTATTGATTAGTGTTACATTTTCATCGCATTTCAATCTTTTTCGTCATCATGGATACGTTAAAAATTCGAGTAATTATGGAATACGAGTACTGTCGTGGCAGCAACGCGGCACAAGCGGCACGCAACATCAACGACGTTTACGGAGCTAACACTACAAACCAACGCACCACTTGTTATTGGTTTGCTCGCTTCCGTTCTGGAAATTTCGACCTGAAAAATGAACCTCGCGGTCGTCCGAAGACTTTGGCCGACAATGACGAATTAAAGGCGATTGTGGAAGCTGATGATACACAATCTACGGCTGAATTAGCAGCAGCTTTCGACGTTAGCGTCAAAACAATATTGGTCCATTTGCGTCAAATTGGCAAGGTAAAAAAGCTTGACAAATGGGTGCCCCACGAACTCAATGATCGCCAGCGCGAAGTACGCGTCGAGACGTGCCTTGCACTGCTCAACAGACACACAAATGAAGGAATTTTGAACCGCATTGTTACCTGCGATGAAAAATGGATTCTGTTTGATAACCGCAAGCGCTCAGCAAGTTGGTTGGATCCTGGTTCAGCACCTAAACAATGCCCTAAACGAAAACTTACCCCTAGAAAAGTGATGGTCACTGTTTGGTGGTCTAGCGCCGGTGTGATTCATCACAGCTTCTTACCAAACGGGGTGAGCATTACTTCAGATGTGTACTGTGAAGAACTGAACACAATGATGGAGAAGCTGGCACATCTCCAACCAGCATTGGTCAATCGCTCGTCTCCGCTGCTCCTGCACGACAACGCGCGACCTCATACTGAGACGGTCTCCAAGTTGCAAGAACTGGGGTTGGAAGCTCTCCGTCATCCGCCCTACTCACCAGACCTTGCGCCTACAGACTACTACTTTTTCCAGAATTTGGATAACTTCTTGGCGGGAAAAAAATTCAATACCCGAGAGGCAGTACAAAATGCCTTTGAAGAATTTGTTGCCTCCCGTCCAGCTGATTTCTTTAAGAAGGGCATCAATAAACTGCCACTGCGTTGGCAAAGATGCATTGATTGCATGGGTGATTACTTCGATTAATACAAATAAAAAATGCATGAAAAAAATTCGATTAAATTTTTTCATACAAAACGGCAATTTCATAGGTAAAGACCTATTATAATGAACTCTGTGAACTAAATCTCCATGGAAACCACATACTCGTACAATACGGTTAAAATTAAATGTCATGTTATAAAATTCAAAGACAAGAAAGTACGCATCGTGATGTAGTTTAAAAGAGATTGGTATATTTCCGTTCATTGTTCGTTCATTCATTTTTAGTCGGATTACGTATCAGGGCAAAGACATAGAATTTCTATTTTATGTTTCTTCGACTGAACAGCAATTTTCCAAACTCCAAAAACATTAACGTCAGGTTTACTAACCTGATGGTACTTTTTAGTGGCGCAACGCGTAATAAGGGCTTGTTTCACCACGTACGATAAGTTTCTATTAACTTATTTGTTAGATAATTTCATACTAATTGTGTTCCATTTTTGAATTTATTAGGTGAGTAGTGGCTATTCGGACATCGTGAAATAGGCGGTAAGACTTGAAATGTTAGTGTCTTAACTCCGAGTTTACCAACTCTACATTTTATTTAATTAACCTCACTTAACGTGCAAGTGGGCCTAAGCCGGATAAAACTACTTTTCCAACTGTCGTGTTTAAAGAGGTTACAAAAATAACTTTTTATATTGATTTGAGATAATACTAGCGTTTGGCCGCGGCTTTGCCCGCGTGGATGTCGGAAAATATCACAGGAGAACGTACTTCCGAGAAATCCTTCCTTATTCCTTGTCTACATTAAAATGGTAACCACTGTGCAAAATTTCAGCTTTCTAGGTCCAAGGGTTTGGGCTGGGCGTTGATGAGTCAGTCACTCAGGACTTCCCTTTTTATTTATATAGCTAGAAGATTTTCTTTTAAATAAGAGGGCCAAAACACGATTGACACAAATCGGCTCGATACAAAAAAATCGCAGTTTCCTCAAAATTGGCTTTTTTATGAGAAAAACTGTTTTGGGTTTATTTTATTGTAACAGAGAATAAAGAATTAAAAAAAATATATTTTTAAAATTATATATATTATATTATTATTATATTTTATTTATTATTTTATTTCGTTTATTCATTTTCTTTCTTATTTGCTTACATTTTTAAATATTTCTTAAAAAAAGATATAAAAAAACATTTACACATATAAAAAAAATAGAGGTCCGTCGGTGTCGCGAACAGGGTCCAGGCTACCGGTGGTTAGGGCTGCAGAGACAGGAACCTTCTCACAATGCGAGCCGTATCAAGGAGTACTGCCTTCTGAATCAGGCCCTTGATCCAACCGCCTAACGAGAGCCTAGAGATGTTGGTCGAGGCTTTCGGCAATGACAGCCGAGTTCACATTCCACATGTCAACAACCTCGTGAGCTAAGTCGAGATATTTTATTTGTTTCTCTTTCTCAGCTTTCACGAGGTTCTCGTCATGTGGAATGGTAACATCGACTATCATTGCGCGGCGCGCTAATTGATCTATCACCATTATATCAGGCTTATTGGGAACAATAGTCCTGTCAGTAATGATAGATCGGTAACCAGTACAACGTGACATGAACGTGACATGGTCATTTTCGAGAACTGGGTCGGGCACATACTTGTAATACTTACAGTACCTCAGAGTCCACAAGTTTATATTTCAAAGCAAGTTGCTGGTGAATAATCCTGGCCACTTGGTTATGCCTGTGCAAGTACTCGCCGTTTGCCAGACGAGAACAACCAGAGATAATATGAACGAGTGTGATGGACTCATCTGGATGGTGGCATGCCCGACACACGTCAACCGTCCCGTCCTTCATAATATGTCTCCGATAGTTTTTCGTCCATAATTGCACAGACGAAACCTTTAGTTTCCCCGAAAAGGTAACCGACACGTAGCCCGGATACGGATGCTAAGAAATCTACACCGGGCTCATGAAGAGCCCGATAGAAGCGCCCGTGAAGCTCCTTGCTTTGCCATGCCTTCTTGCGGTCATCGGTAGTAAGTACTACAGGTTTGCGCCAGTTCTCTTTAGTCATGGACAGCGGGGTGAGCCCCTTGTCCACTGCAACCTCATCGCGGTGCATAGTACCCACTTCGGCTTTTAAAAAATATTCCCTGAGGCAGCACACCTCGCGGTTGTGGAGGGTCTTCACATTTAAAAAGCCTCGACCCCCGCACTTCCGCGGGATGTACAGTCTCATCACCGATGCTCGTGGGTGATGCATCCGGTTTGCGTTCAGCAGTGTACGGACTCTCGTCGACGTCGTTGGCGTCGAGTTCAGTTTGAGTCCGTTTGAGTATGCCGAAAGAGTACATCAAAACCGGCATGACCCAACCGTTGAAGGCGCGCACCTTGTGTCCGCCTGAAAGAAGACTGATTAATACCTTCTTCAGGCGACCAAAGATGCGCTCCTTCAACGATTGCTTCATGTCAGCAACGTTGATGCCTGACGCTTCCGACATACCCAAATACGCTTTCGGATGAGGAGAGGGATCTAAGATGTATGGAATCCTAAAGTTGAATTCCTTCGGATTTCATAATCTCACCTCGCTTTACATGTATGACTACACATTTGTCCACACCAAATTCCATCCAGATGGCGCTACTGAAAGTTTTAGTTACCTTCAGTAACTCCATCAGTCGCAATTTGTTGGGGGCAAAACGTTTCCAAGTCATCCATGTAGAGGAGATTAGATATGACCTGAACATCTCTCTTCAACCGATAGCCTAGACCTGAATGCTCGAGCAGTGTGCTTAGAGGATTCAGGGCTAAACAGAACCAAAGTGGACTCAAACTGTCACCCTGATATTATATTCCCCGTTTAATCCATACAGGTTCATCATTCCCCTGGATCTGTCGGCACCCAGGATAGCGAAGGAACGTCCTCCATTGCCCCATACACGACTCAAGGATGGCGTAGAGTTGCATCTATCTTGTACAACTCCAGCACCTTCATGAGCCATGTATGTGGCACCGAGTCATAGGCCTTTTTAATATAAATATTATATTATTATTTTTTTTATAATATGTTTATACATCTATACAAATAAATAAAATTGAAGAGTCTGTTTGTAATGTCAAAATAACAACTTTTTACTAAATGCATAAGAAAGTCTATACGGTACTCATAACAAAAAAAAAAACAGTTTTTAAAATTTTTGTCTGTCTGTCTGTTTGTTTCGGCTAATCTTCGAAACGGCTGAACCTATTTTTACGGGACTTTCACTAGTAGGTAGCTGATGTTATATGGAGCAACTTATTTTTATTTTGGAAAAAGAATTAGGGCAAAAAAATAAAACACACGAAATTGTGAACAAAAAGTCGGATTTGAAAAATTCTTTTTGCATTTGGTAGCCCAATTCTCGAGGATCGCTGGCTTTTTAACATCACGCTACGACCGTTCCAAGCCGAACAAAAAGAAAAATTGTCTGAAAGAATGCTAAGCGAAAACGAAGTAATAGCGTGGGCGGGCGATGCAGCGCGGCGGGTCGGGGGACGAGGGAGTTTTATTAAAATGTGGCTGTTATTTTAGTATAATTGTGTATCGTACGACTTCCACGCGAACGAAGTCGCAGGGCACAGCTAGTTGTTTTATAAGATTCGTCATCTTATTTTCCTTTGCAGTATCTCTCACCCGTGGGTACTGGTTAGACTCGGGTGGTACTTTTCTGCAAAACACATCGCTCATTTTTGGGCCTTGCGAACGTTTATTTACTCGTATTTATTTTACTTAAGTTAGCCAACAATTGTTTATACAATAAATTTAAAAATATTATGAAGACTTACTTATAGCGTCAACCAATAAAAAACGTGCGTGTCCTATGATCGGCAATGCACCTGGGTACATCGGAGGCGAGGGAAGACGCGGTTTCACGTACCACCATAATGCAAACACCGCGAACCATATTAAAATTAGCACCACTAGAAACATTACGAATTTGATAGTAGAATGCCTATATACAGGTGCTACACATTTCTTTTATAGTAGTCAATCGAATTTAATTAAGGCAATTTTTTAGTGTTCCGTGCCGGAAAAACAAGAGCACTCTCCGTGTCACAGAGGTGTTTTGGACAGAAATAAACTTTTGGTTAAAATCCTCATTTTAATCAAAAGTTAGTTGTGAATAAAAAATAACTAGTTTTAATTAGTCACGTTTTATGTAAAATGGCTCTTTGGTTTAAAAAAATATCTCTAGTAACTATTTCATCAGTGCGGAACCCCTATTGTAATTCATCCACGTTCATTATAAAAAATTATACCACACGCACCGGCTGCGGATACTAAGCACCGGACCAAATGAAGGTCAACGGGCTCGCAAAGATTAAAGTAAAATCAATGACACGACATAGATCCTTTGGTTTTGCGTAATGTTTTTTTTTTCCTAATACACTTTGGTATAAATATTTTTTTTTTTTTTTTTTGTATAATAATACTGTGGTATATATACTATACTTTGCAAAGGTTAGCATAACTATCATTTGGTCTAATTTGTTTTGGCATAATTTGGAATTGCATAAATTTTTGAGGCATAATATTTATTTGTCTAACAATCATCTACATGTCGGATCCGGTCAATAGTATGGACGCGTAACGAATCGCAAGCACACCACAGGCGACATCACGTGAGGTGCCCACGCCTACAGCGCGCTTCTACAGAGGCGTGATGTTTTAACCTCATGGCGAGGAGGACAGTCTGGTGTCGGATCGCATCGGGGTTACTACGCCACGGAACTGTATTCGATTCGTTGTGCTTAGTGATTGTGTTAGATTGTGATTTTAAACACCGTGTATCGCACCCAGTGTATTTTCATTGCACGAAACCCATCTTCTGCCCACATGTCTGTCTAAATCTAACTGAGTAAATCCTGACGTTCCGACATATAATATACAGGAATATTTTTTAAGGAGTGCGCAAAAAAATTTTGGAGGTTCAGTATCAGTAATAGAACACATTTCCATTACTTGTTCAAAACTTTTTTTTTTATTTTTTTTTATCCGACTTTAAATCAGCAAAATATGGACACTGTCTACATACTGTCTATTCGTAATAAAAACAATGGGCGCGAGCGCCGGATGGCGCGCACGTGGCGGTGTTGCATCGGGGTAAAACCCGGGCGGGGCAGGGTGGCGGGCGCCCGAGTTCCGACAGTCTGCTCATCGCATGCGCTATCGTGACCTCGCGTCCAACCGCTTTTGCTCGCAACTCCCGTGCCGCGTGTGAGTTACCGGTCACGATGTCGGACTTTAGGAACCGCGAGTTTTATGAGATGGTGCGAGTGTATTTATTAAGTGGTGAAAGTTTACGAGCAGCTCGCAGAATGTATGCGACGGAGAGCGTACCTCGAATGCTCTTTGGGGAGAAGTGAAACGCCGGGTTTATGTAGAGGCCCAAAACCTAGATGACCTAAAGTTTAGGATAATTAACGCTTTTGATGAAGTGAAAAGTAACATTAGTATTCTAAACAAACTAAATGACAATTTATTTAAACGTGCACGTCTATGCCTAGAAAGAGGAGGACTTCATTTTGAACAATTATTAAAATACAGTGATTAGTGACATGCAGGGTAAGCAATTATTTTTAATTAATAATTTTAGGGAATAGGTTATTTTTGATTGAACATTATTGTAAATACTTAGTTGATTCCAATTTTTTAAATACGCCCTAATGCAGAAGTATGCATGTATGTAATGTCAATAATTTTAATTTTATTAAGTTTTTAAAATTGTCATAATTTAATTGCTTTATTTTCTGCATTTTGATGGTCCTAAGCCCATGAAAGTATGAAGGAAAAATTGGAATTACTCTTCAAAACTTCACATCGCGGCCTAATTTAAAAAATGTCTAGTTCGAAACTGATAAATTCAGCGATCTACCTACATTGTAACCCACGGAAATACCTACCTACGCCTGTGAATGAAAAACGAACGAGCGCACAGCTGATAAGTAGGTACTTATGCGCGTTTCGCTGCGTCACGCGCCGGCGAGTGGCCATAAAGTCAATTTGAAAGTAGACATCTTTCTTTATCGATAACTTTATTTTTTTGTACTAAGACATATCAGAATAAAAAATACATGTTTAATAAAACTCATCTAAGTTTATTTTGTCAAAGTTTGCGCACTGAATAAAAAATAATCCTATATTAATAAAAAGAGAAGTCCTGACTGATTGACTGACTCATCAACGCCCAGCCCAAACCCTTGGACCTAGAAAGCTTACAATGTAGACAAAGAATAAGGAAGGAATTTCTGGTAGTATGTTCCCGTGGGATAATTTCCGACATCCATGCGGGCGAAACCGCTGGCAAAAGCTAGTGAGCCATAAATAATATAAAAAGTCGTGCACTACTAGTTAACTAACTGAATATGAAAACTTTTACAAATAATAATTATTGGTCACCCCGAGGTTAGGTTTGGTTAGGTTCCTTGAAACCCTGCAGACAGAAATAGGAACCCCGCGCAGCGGGGCTCCGTCTTTAATTTATTTATACGAGCAAATTTTGATGTGCAAACGGTAATTTAGAGCGCCTACGCATTACATTGCATTATAAAAATTATGTTTTAATATCATTATGCGTAAATAAATTCATGCTTTAGAATGCTATGCTTAAACATTATTAAATATTAAAAAAAATATGCGTAAGCTTTTATGCGTAAATATAATTAGGATCAACAATTGTTTGCTAAATTATATTATGTCTTATAATTTTATGCAAATGGATAGGTAACCGACATAGATATACCTACTTAGATGCTTCCTCAGTGGCAGCCTGGAGTCTGAATTTGTGCCCAATAGTAATTGGTTTTCGAACTCAAACTCAACTCAAACTCAAAGCATTTATTTCAATTAAACCAATTACAGGCACTTTTGAATTGTCAAGGGGTCGGTCAGTCAAAAAGATGAAGCTAGACGCCCATTCCAAAGCATGGTAGGTACCTATGGAGAAGAACGGGCAAGAAACTCCATGGACACTCTTTTAAATCAAGATATGGTTACAAAATAATGGTTACATCATTCATGTTGAAATTTTACATGTGAGAAATCGTTCTCACATGTAAAATTTCAGCAGAACGTTAAAAGCGTCCTTAAAAAAAAAAAAAACAATTCAAATATTTAAATTAAATTAAAATAAGCCGTGGCCGCTAAGGTATGACCAGCCTTCACTGACAGCGCTTGTTTACGAACCTGACGCATGGATTAGCTAAATGATCCAACACGCGCCACCATCAGCGAGACATTAGAGTGAGCGTCACATACTCTCAGCCGCCAGGGCATATTCAAGTCAAACAAAGACGTACCCAGTAAATGGTAGCTTTAGAGCATGTACATAGTACTCACACATGTGCTATGCAATTATATAATACAATGGAGATTGAGTCTATACAATGCAATGATAGTCTTACAATCTTCAGCAGCTCCAACAGTATCTTCAAATGTTAATTAATTAGTTGTGGTTGTGGAGCAGGACCAGCATTGAGCCAAGCATTTTTATCCGTTATGTAATCCCCAAACTTATAATATGCCTGCCTGCATAGTGTGCGTTTTATACAAGTTTTGAATTTAGTCTCATTGAGTTGAAGCATGTGTGTCGATATCGCAAAACGAGTTATGGAACTCAAATGAAGTTGGGCAAGAAACCTGGCAAGGCGCACTGATGACAGGTGGAGTAAGGCAGTGAGCGAGTGGCGTCCAAGGACTGGAAGACGAAGTGTCGGTCGTCCGGCGGCGAAATGGGCGGACGACATTGTTACCATCGCGGGTAGAACCTGGATGAGGCTAGCACAGGAGCGTGGGGCCCATTGCCCATCAGTGGGTGAAGTCGGGCTGTAATGATGGTGGCAATAGGCTCAACCTCTTTTACATATAATCTTAATCAAGCTGGCTGCAGGAGTACTCACCTCTACTTACCCCTTTGGGGAAAGTAGCAACCTAATTGCGTAACACATTTTGTTTCAAAATTCAACTCCGCTCGCAATTGTTTACCATATTTGGAATTATGTAATTTTTTTTCTAATCCTGCCCAATTTTTTATAAAATAACATTGTAATTTCTCGTCTAGCGTGATTCCTAGAAAACCATTTGATTAACAAATTGCAGTTTTTACACGCCTGCCCAAAGGAGTGTAATGTTTTCAGGGTTGATGTATGTTTGTATGTATGTGAGTTTCTTTAACCCGTCGCGCGCTAATTAGCAGACACAATTGAAATTCTATTGTTATCTGTACACATGGTGTGCAATCGACATTTTAAGAGTTAATCCACCATAACTTTGAAATTCCTGAACAGATTTTGATGTATGGGGTATCGTTAGAATCCTTACATCATCCTACTGACACTGGTTATATTTTTATTGAAAAAAAAAAACAATACAGCGGCAGTATTGCTCCATGTTGAAAAGAAAAAAAAAATATTTCTTCAATTATTACAATATGGGTATCAAATTGAAGGCCTTCAACAGCACAGTCTAAAAAATCACACTAATATTATAAAGGCGAAAATTTGTGCGTATGTGTGTGTGTGTATGTTTGTTACTTCTTCACGCTCAAACGGCTGGACCGATTTGGATGAAATTCGGTATGTAGACAGCTTATACCCTGGATTAACACATAGGATACTTTTTATCCCGAAAAAATGTAGTGCTCCCGTGGGATGAGTAAGGAATTCAAATATATTTGCTACTCTTTCAAACTCTAACTTGATTTTGATGAAATTTGATTAGGAAGTAGCTGACACTCTGGACACACACAACACAAACACATAGACTACTTTTTATCCCGAAAAAAATAAAGAAAGAAAGAATAAGTATTTATTGCGACTCCCACAGGAAGACATTTGGTATGGAAGTAGCAGACACCCTGTATACACACGGCACACATAGGCTACTTTACATCCTGAAAAAATGTAGTGTCCCCGTGGGATGAGCAATTTTTTTGTGAATACTTTTCTCACCGATTAAATAATACAAGATTTAGTGTATCTCATAAACCGTGGGTAACACCGCGGAGCGCAGCTAGTAAAATATATTTTATTGGCATGAACGACATCAACTACGTTTCATACATTTTTGGTCCAAATTGAAAGTCCGGCCAAACAAAAATTGTGCTATATTCTATTAGAATTTGTCACGCTGAGCATTTCTTATTATGGAACTGAAGCTGTCAAACCATTTCCCTTGGTTTTATTTGAATACAAAAATCTGTGTTTTTTCGATTGAATGAAATGGTTTTAAGTCCCTTTTTAATTTTTTTGATGATGATATTTTTTTAGGTATAAAATAAATTATATAAATATTTTGTTGTGCATACATATCCTATCATCATATCCACACATCCAAAAAATACCACACAAACTATAAAAACTATTATGCAATCCCGCAAGTCACAGTCAGACATATTATGCACACATACACATATGCATCATTATACACATTGCCATAGATAAATCATTATCAGGACGAGGGGTTTGACGCAGAATGTGCACTTCGCGAGATCAGGCTATCACAATCACCGTAACAAAACTGGACCTGGCAACATATAACACGCGTACGCTCCGGACCGACGAGAAGATCACAGAATTCGAGGAAAAATTGAGCAGGTTACGATAGGGTTATCTGAAGTTCGAAGAGAGGAGAAGGACTCGATGATCCTCAAATCCGGCAACTAGCTCTATTTCCGGGATAGAGGGAGATCAGATAGGTATAGAGAGAGATCAGCAGTCCCAAGGTGGTGCCCGGTTTCTTGTCCATAATGTCCCTTGTGAGCAACATAGTGAAGATTGAGAGTGTGTCGACCAGGATGGCGCACGGTGGGCTGAAAATGAAGCTCCATAGACTTAGCGTCGCTCAAAAATCAATTACCAAATTTTGAAAAAAGAACGATGCCAGCTTATTCCTTTACTTAATAGCAATATTTTATGTAGTGGGACTTGTTTCGATAAAGCTATTATTTAACAAGTTATCTGCGATTTCATATTTTTTTGTATGGAGCTGGACCGTTTTTCTTTTTTATTTTATTCCTTATTCTTAAGCTTCCTCCAAATATAACTTTCTGTGTCATAGAATGCATCATATAAGCTATATTATCACTAAAGCCTGAATCTCGGAAACCTTCGGAACATTGACATTTTCAACTTTGAAAATAAATAAAAATATTTCATGCAAGCACGTCATTTAAAAGTTACTAACTGCAATGTTATAACCTTACGATAGGTATCGTGAAACAGGGACATGGTACAAGCAATGATGGCAATACGGCCAGACAATTTTTTGAGAATCCTGCAACTAGCGGTAGTATAACTGGTGTAGATCAAAATATTATTCAACGGTTTTCAGTAATTTTAGAAACACTTTCCTCAGGGTATGCCATTGATACATTGATTCAGAGGAAGCCTCTGAATCCAGAAATAAGGGTTTTAGGACATACCTACAACAACACCCGATAATTTTGCAGAAAGGCAACCAATGAGGATATTATACACAAATTAATTTTATACTAATACTTTCTGCAAAATTCTCTGCAAATAGACTTAGCCACTGACGCGTCCCGCTCCCCGCGCGACGTCATTAGGATTGTCCTTGAGATTTTTTGTCGGCGCGCGTCGGGGCGCCTAGCCACGTATACACGGCTTGTACACAAAACATTCCTATGAACCGCCATGAAAGTATTTACTGTTTCTTAACGTGGATAGACTAGGCTAGACTACGAATTTTGATTTAGAACAACAGATGACTTAGTTTTTTTTAATAAAAAAAAACTGTTTACATTACCGCCAATAAAAAACAATTAAAATATTATTTTAAAATCTAAAGCGATAACCTTATTTTTTTATTTACCTAAAATATTGCCTATGTGTCAAATAATGAAATGACATCATAATATTTACCTTTGTTCTTCCAAAGTTTTGAAATACAAACGATAATCTCGGTAAAAAACGACCAGAATAAGTTATTACTTATTACACAGATAAATGTGCAGTGTGATCTAGGCTATTGCCTAGGTTTTATTTTATTAATGAAATATGTATTAAAATGGCATCAAGATCGTCCAGTGAAAGTTCAACATGCATTATTTAACGCATAGGCATAAGAGATTGAATATTCGCAAGGATATTTTTGTATGGGACGAGGCTGATTTTCTATTGCGATACAGAAAGCCAAAGGAAACAGTCACATACCTCAGTTTGTTGTTGCAAAACAACTGACGCCAACCACTTTAAATTTTTAGCTTCAGTTTAAGATCATAGGTCCTAATAATAGAAAAAAGTACTTAGGGTACTTCTAAACCGAAAAGAGTATGCCTAAATGGTTTGGTCATATTGAGAGTATGAATGAAAGGCGACTAACAAAAGGTTAAGGCAGTAGTGAGTGAAAACGCCGGGAGAGGACGCCCTAGGAAGACATAATGACGTAATAACGTTTTTCTTTCTTTCTTTCTATAATTATGGTGACCTTATTGGTGATATTCTTCAGAAAGGTCAGGTACGTAGTAGGTACTCGCAACCAGCGTGCGTGTGTGGCGGAATCTACATCGCCACATACACACACACACACACACACACACACACACACAAACACACTGACACACTGACGTCACGCAAAATCAAAGTTTACCGCGCGACTAGCATAATACAACGTCCTTAAATCAATCGTCGGGCAGTTGCCACGACACCCGTCACCCGTCTGGTCGGAGGATCCTCCCTTTTCTATGGAGGATGAGTGAACTTTACACCCTGTTTCTCATGCCTCTACACGTGTATGACCAGATTTATGAACGTAATCGACGCAAAAGGAGTATGTATTTATGGAAGGATCGTAGCAGATGGCATTCTGTAGTTTCTGCTAACCCCCATGGGAAGAAGAGGTGAGTTAATGTACTTTTTTTTATTAAGCCTAACTGTAATGGATACCTATCGCATAATATGTATCCGCCATAATTATCTAGAATTTTCTACAGAAATAAAGCCGCGCGACTGATGGCATGAATAACTTTGGAAAACGGTACCGTAGGCGCGTTATTGTCTAGTTCTTCTTCATATGCACGTTTAATCTTCAAGATAATATCCCTGCTTTAGTACTTTCGGCATAATTGATGGCGATTACAACAAGAAGGCGGCATACGATTAATTCCGATTTCAGCCGCGCGCAGAGTTATCTTGCGCGCACTCTAGGAAGACCTTTTGACACCACTTGACAGTGAAATTGTGGTACTCCCATGTGTAAAAAAAGCTCCCCACGCTTTTTTGGGGAAATTACGACGTTTGTGTAAGGGCAACTCTTTTGACTTTTACTTTAGCTGTAACTTGAATGAAGAAACACATTTACCGTAGTATCAGTGAAGGTCAAGTAAAAGTCAATACTTTTACTGATTACTTTAGTTGTTGATGAAGAAACTGACTGTTAGACTACAAAAACTAGAGGAAAAAAATGTATGAACAAAATTATTATCTCGGACATTGAATAAAATAGGCAAAAACGGTGACAACTCTGCGACACATCTGTGATCTTGCATAGTCATCAGTTCGTTTTTTCGTAGGATCGACATTTGTCGGTAGGCGGCGCCAAAGTAAGAAACAGTAGTGCAGAGGCCAAATCTCCAAGGTCATCGAGCAAAGGTATCTAGATGCTGAAACAAACTATAATAACCACTATCCAAATAACAACTAACATTTTTGCAGACGGTACTAGAGCTGAAAATACAAGAATGGTAGAAACACTACCATCATACTAACATCAATCTACTTGACATACGGGGGATTTTCTTACAAAGAATTTGGTGGCAAGCCTGGACATGGAAACCAATCTTCTGATATTAATAAAAGTAGGTAAGCTTTTTGACACAGCATCACTATGCCATGTGTCAAAAAGCTTACCTTCAATTATTAATATCAGATGATTGGTTTCTTTGACACGATTCTTAACTAAGAATCGTGCAGCAACTTACATAATAATGAGTAAGAATAACATTTCCTCGGGTGAACTTTCTACAAACGTACATAAATTATAGTTTTAAAGTAAGATTATGATTCGTCCAAGGATCAATTGCAAGTCACACTTCAAAGAGTTAATAAATTATAGCAATGGCTAATGAATAGGTATCAAAAAAACGTTAAAAAATATTTTTAACGTAGGTAAATTATGCAATCAATTTAAGTAACCAAAACTGGTTATTAGATTAAACAGGTTTGTAGAAAGATATTAAGTAGGTACCTAATTATTTAAAAGTATCTATTATACCTACCAACTTGAATTTAATTATCCTAATATTTGGGTAATCCTAACTAATAATATTAATGCGAAAGTAAGTTTGTTTGTTACGTTTTCACGCCTAATCCACTGAACTGATCATCCTGAAATTTTGCATATACGTTTTCAGGTGTACAGAAACGGACATAGGCACCTTTCATCCCGAAAAGAAGTACTGTTCCCGAGGAAAACAACAATGACGTTCTTATGATAGTAGATGGCGCCACGTGTTTTCTGAAACATGATTGGATTATATTAGGTTGGGCAAAAAGTCTTTTCGCATTATAGTATGTATGAACTTAAAATAAAATCTCTTTGGCTATACTATTTGTATCTGGCTGGTATTGGTATCATTGAAAGTTTAAATTTTAAAGAACATAATTCCAAATTCAAATTAGGAAAATGTGTGATTTTCATTTGTTTTTCGTACTGTCAAGATGAGTGAATCTAATGAAGAAATTCGATACATTTTAAAATTTTACTACAAAAAAGGTAACAATGCAACGCAAGCCAAAATAAAATTTGCGATGTTTATAGACCCAGTGCAGTGTCTCTGAGAGTAGCACAAATTTGGTTTAAGCGTTTTCAATCCGGAAATTTTGATGTCAAAGATGCACGTCGCTCTGGTCGCCCTATTACGGATAAAATGGATGCCATTTTTGAAAAAGTGGAGCAAGATCGGCATATCAGCAGTTACGACGTAGCTGAAGAACTGGGAATTGACCATAAATTAGTTTTGGCGTATTTGAAAAAAAAATGGATACACAAAAAAGCTCGATATTTGGGTACCTCACGAGCTCACTGAAAGAAACCTAATAAACCGTGTACACATTTGTGATTCTTTATTACGACGTAATGAAACCGAACCATTTTTGAAGAAGCTGATAACTGGTGATGAAAAGTGGATCACATACGACAAGAACGTGCGAAAAAGGTCGTGGTCAAAGGCCGGTCAGGCTTCACAGACTGTGGTGAAATCCGGGTTAACTCGCAACAAGGTGATGCTGTGTGTGTGGTGGGATTGGAAGGGCATTATTTATTATGAGCTGTTACCACCAGACAGGACCATCGATTCTGAACTCTACTGCGAACAACTGATGAGATTAAAGCAAGAAATTGTGAGAAAGCGGCCGGAATTAATCAACAGAAGGGGTGTGGTTTTTCATCATGATAACGCTAGACCTCACACATCTTTAGCCACTCAGCAAAAATTAAGAGAGTTTGGCTGGGAGGTTTTAATGCATCCGCCGTATAGTCCTGACTTTGCACCTTCAGATTTCCACCTGTTTCGGTCTCTTCAGAATTCTTTAGGCAGTGTCAGGTTAACATCACGAGAGGACTGCCAAAACCACTTGTCGCGGTATTTTGATCAGAAGTCCCAAAATTTCTATAGCAATGGGATCATGTCCCTACATACAAGATGGCAAAAAGTTATCGTACAAAATGGTACCTACATACTTTAGATAAATGTAAATAATGTATATTAAAAAATGTTTTGAATTTTCTTAAAAAATGCGAAGAAACTTTTTCCCCAACCTATTATTATTACAAGGAATAAGAAAGGATTCCCCGGTATTACGTTCCCGTGGGATATTTTCCGACATTCATGCGGGCGAAGCCGCGGGCAAAAGCTAGTTTTGTATATTTTAAAATGACATTTATCTTTTGCGTCGTTAATAGTCAAAACATCATAAATTACGATGATCTTAATCTATTTTAATTTACTGACGGCTCATTTCCGACATCGTCACCGACATATCAAAGGGATTGCACGGAATCATGTGCCTGCAATTATACCTATAAAGGAGCTCGTGGCTATGTAATAACAGCCGCATGGGTCGGTCCATCAGGTTAAGCTACGTTTGCCAGGGTGGGTCCGAAGATGGGTGACCATCTTTACATACCGAGACTTCTCCGTGCCCTAGAAAGCACGTTAAGCCGTTGGTCCCGGCTGTCATTCGTGGATCTTTGACAGTATAAACGAGTAGTTACAGGCCGTCAGAAGCCCGACAGTCTGACAACCAGTCTTACCAAGGGGTATCTATTACCTAGTTGCTGGGTTGTGGAGGTCAGATAGGCAGGCGCTAATTGGTATTCAGCTGCATCTGGTTAGACTGGAAGCCAACCCCAACATAGCTAGGGAAGGGCTAGGCAGATTGTTATTGCCTGCAATTATGCCGGGACCCATGCCCTCCGAGCTAGGACACGGCACCGCAGCTTGGCGGCAGGAATTACATCTTTACGAGCCCCACTTCATGTTTTGGTAGTTACCTATCAAATAATTAGCTATGATTACCGAAATATGTTATACTAGCTGCGCCCCGCGGTTTCACCCACGTAGACCGGAATAAAAAGCAGCCTATGTGTTAATCCAGGGTATAACCTTCTAACTGCGAGATGTGGTAGCTTATTTCATAACGATTCCAACGACAGTTTAATATACAGATAACATACAAAAGTTTAGAGATATCGTCTACCGCGCGAGACCACCCAGAAATACTCTCACACAAAAACCCACAAAACCAAAATGGCCGTCACATTGAATAGGTTATGCTATCTACATACCAAATAACATCCAAATCGGTCCAGCCGTTTGAGCGTGAAGAAGTAACAAACATACAAACACACGCGCACACACACTCACAAACTTTCGCCTTTATAATATTACTGTGATTATATATTATACAGCTGCTGCCCGCGCCTTCGTCCGCGTGAAATTTCTTGTTCCCCCGACCCACCTCGTCGCATCGCATTGCCTGCCCGCGCTATTACTTAATTTTCGCTTAGGGGTTACTTCTGCCTTTTTTGTTTTTATTTCGGCACGTAAAGGTCCTAAAGTGATGTTAAATATGCCTATAGCCTGAAGATTTGGGCTATAAAATGCAAAAAGAATTTTTAAAGTCCGACTGGTAGTTCCAGAGATCAGCACGTTCGTTCACCGTATCCCCTTCCCGCTAAACTAATCTACAGGGCCTATTCAGTTGAAATTTCATACACATATGAATTTCTGTGACCCAAATACGAACGGGTAAAGTAAATAAATTTTTGAATATGGGGGTCAGTTTTGGAGGGCAAATAAAAAAATAAAAAAAAAAAAGCTTTGCAAACTATACCGTGTGACATATCAAATGAAATGGCTTACTATGAGGGTATCAAATATATTTTTTTATAATTTTTAAATAAATTGTTTTGAAGTTATTTAAGAAGAAAGACGAAAATTGACCATTCCAACCGCAACCCCCCCCCCCCCCCCCCTTATGTCCGAAACTACTGAGCCAAAAATTTTTAAAAAATACAGAAAATAGATCTTTACCTGTAGAGTACAGGAAAACCTATAAGAAGTCTGTGGTCTTACAATAACATGGTAAATCTTTCAATATTGTGAGTACGAACTTAGATTTACAGTTAGAATGTATGGGAGAACATGTTTTTCAACTACAATGCTAAGTTTGTTCTTGGGATAAATACATCTCAATTAAGGAACCCTTCATTGTGTGTGGTCCGACACGCACTTGGCCGGTTTTTGGTCTCAAGTATAAAAATGCTGAGTTAATCGCGGCGCGACATCGAACAGAACGCGTATGGCATTTTTATACTCGTGAAAGCTTCGAAATTAAATGTCTGATTCGAATAAATTAAAAAGTATTTAATAGCTACGTAACCCTTGATGATAAAAATATTTATTTAAATAAGAATTAATACTTCGATACGAATGCAGCCAACTTTTGTTTCTACCGGCGATCTAATTAAATTTTTGAACTCAAAAGCTTCTATTGTGACTTAACTATGATAGTTAGATATATTGCCTCGCGGACTTTTTTGAAGGGGATAATAAGTACATTAATCATGTAGTACATACTTTTTATGTATCATCAATAGTTTTCTCAGCGCACGTCAAATAATGACTTTTATAGGCAAAATGTTGCTACTTTGGTTTACATTATTGCAATTTTCTTAAGGATCTCTAAATGTTTTGAAAATAAATTATAACCTATGTTACTTCCTGATAACTTAGCTTTCTATTGGTGAAAAAATAATTCAAATCGGTCTAGTAGTTTCAGAGCCTATTCGGTACAAACAAACAAACAAAAAAAATCTTTCCTCTTTATAATAATAGGTCTTTACCTATGAAATTGCCGTTTTGTATGAAAAAATTTAAACGAATTTTTTTCATGCATTTTTTATTTGTATTAATCGAAGTAATCACCCAGGCAATCAATGCATCTTTGCCAACGTAGTGGCAGTTTATTGATGCCCTGCTTAAAGAAATCAGCTGGACGGGAGGCAACAAATTCTTCAAAGGCATTTTGTACTGCCTCTCGGGTATTGAATTTTTTTCCCGCCAAGAAGTTATCCAAATTCTGGAAAAAGTAGTAGTCTGTAGGCGCAAGGTCTGGTGAGTAGGGCGGATGACGGAGAGAATCCAACCCAAGTTCTTGCAACTTGGAGACCGTCTGCTGTGCAGTATGAGGTCGCGCGTTGTCGTGCAGGAGCAGCGGAGACGAGCGATTGACCAATGCTGGTTGGAGATGTGCCAGCTTCTCCATCATTGTGTTCAGTTCTTCACAGTACACATCTGAAGTAAGGCTCACCCCGTTTGGTAAGAAGCTGTGATGAATCACACCGGCGCTAGACCACCAAACAGTGACCATCACTTTTCTAGGGGTAAGTTTTCGTTTAGGGCATTGTTTAGGTGCTGAATCAGGATCCAACCAACTTGCTGAGCGCTTGCGGTTATCAAACAGAATCCATTTTTAATCGCAGGTAACAATGCGGTTCAAAATTCCTTCATTTGTGTGTCTGTTGAGCAGTGCAAGGCACGTCTCGACGCGTACTTCGCGCTGGCGACCATTGAGTTCGTGGGGCACCCATTTGTCAAGCTTTTTTACCTTGCCCATTTGACGCAAATGGACCAATATTGTTTTGACGCTAACGTCGAAAGCTGCTGCTAATTCAGCCGTAGATTGTGTATCATCAGCTTCCACAATCGCCTTTAATTCGTCATTGTCGACCAAAGTCTTCGGACGACCGCGAGGTTCATTTTTCAGGTCGAAATTTCCAGAATGGAAGCGAGCAAACCAATAACAAGTGGTGCGTTGGTTTGTAGTGTTAGCTCCGTAAACGTCGTTGATGTTGCGTGCCGCTTGTGCCGCGTTGCTGCCACGACGGTACTCATATTCCATAATTACTCGAATTTTTAACGTACCCATGATGACGAAAAAGATTGAAATGCGATGAAAATGTAACACTAATCAATAAACAAATGACTACTTTTGGAAAAAGAAATCCATGTTTTTAAAATAAAATTAATTTGAAATTAGAATTCTTAGCCAAACAAAAATTATTTTGATTTGAAATTGCCAGTACTGCAGAACGGCAATTTCATAGGTAAAGACCTAATATTAGTATAAAGTTTATTGAAAATGTAAGCCAATTTAGTTTTAAGGAAGTCTTTGATTCTAACAACGTTAATGAAGCTTATAATGAATTTCATGAAATTTTTACACTATTCTATAATTTACACTTTCCGCGTATAAAAATAAGAATATCTAAATTTAAGAGGCCGAAATGGGTCTCAAAGGGCATAAAAACATGTTGTAAACGTAAACGGTTTCTACTGTGGAATTATAGGAAAAAACGGACACACGAAAATAAATCAATATTTCAAAAATACGCTAAAAAAGTAAAATTGATTATAAAACTTACACAAAAAGTTCAAAATACATATGCAATAAAATCTTCTAATAATAAATCGAAAACAACTTGAAAAATAATCAATAAAAACAAGCATAACCAGCCTCGTGAATATATAAATAGGATAAAAAATAATGATGTACCTATCTATGACCCAAACAAAATAGTGACTCATTTTAATAACTACTTTACTGAACAAATAATACCGGAAGACAAACCCCCCGCATTTAAATGCCCCCCATCTCACAGCAAATCAATATTAATGCCACCCACTGATCTGGTTGAAATTCATAAAATCATATTTTTATTAAAAAATACTTCTAGTGTGGGGTATGACGGAGTTAAGACTAATATTGTAAAAAGAGTCGCTCATACACTGTCTACCAGGCGGAGTGTGTGGGCATCATACAAGCCTGTTACGCCATAGAAGCCAGGAGAGTTACGGATACCTATATACGAATACTCTCAGACAGTGCCTCAGTGCTCCAATCCCTACAGAAAAAGTACTTTACCTCGAGACTAATACTAGAATGTCACGATGCACTCGAACGAGTAGCGGTAACTAACCGCAACACAGTGACACTGCAATGGATTAAAGGACATAGCGGATCACTTGGTAATGACGCAGCGGATGAACTTGCTAGGAGAGCATCCAGCATGTCTGTCTGTGGATCTGAGCCGATCGTACCCATTCCATTCAACCAGTTACGCAGGTGGCTACAGGAGTTCACCCATACACAAGCGGAGAGTTGGTGGTCCTCGACAGCAGGTTGCAGGCAGTCCAGGGAGGCCATCCCGTCCCTGGATGGCACGCTTACCAGGCGATTATTACGTCTGGACAGGAACGGGCTGCGCCTGGTGACGGGGACCATCACTGGACACTGCTCACTAAACAAACACTTCCACACAATAGGAATAACGGACAGTCCTCTGTGCAGGGCCTGCATGGAGGCTGAGGAAACCGTTGCGCATGTGCTTTTTGAATGCACAGGCGTCACCCAGATTAGAACAGAAACTCTCGGAATATCCCGATCTTTCACAGATGTTCTTAACAAACCCGGAGATTTGATTAAATTCTGGAGGGAGGTGGGCTGGTTGGAATAAACCCCCGACGGCCGCCATGGCCCACGCACAATGGTCCACATGAAGGACTAAGTGCGGAAACCAAATCCTATAACATAGAACATAGAAGAGTCGCTCATATAATCTCACCTGTACTATCACATATAATAAACTTATCTATAGAAACAGGTACATTTCCCAATAAACTTAAAAATACAATAATAAAGCCCATCCATAAGAAAGGGGACAAAGATAACATGAACAACTATCGCCCAATTGCATTACTTTCTATTTTTTCTAAGATCTTTGAAAAAGTTATATATTAGCCTTTGCAATTACCTTGATCTACTTGCCAAGGAACAAATGGGATTTAGGAAAAATAAGTCAATCAACTTAGCGTTTTATAATTTTTGCAAGCGAGTTTTGACTAATATGGATAAGCGACGTCCAACGGTTGCCCTATTTATGGACATGACAAAAGCATTTGACCGAGTTAAAATTGACATACTATTGGACAAAATCTATGCAATCGGCATTAGGGGAAATGTACATAAATTAATAGAATCCTATTTGACTGACAGACTACAACAAACTGAAATATTATCATTCATTTGCCCAAAATCAAAAACTATGACAGTATATAAATCTAACCTGAGGAAAGTCAAATATGGCGCACCACAAGGTAGTGTGCTGGGGCCATTGCTTTTCCTAGTATTTATTAATGACAAACCAACTGTAACTGATAATCCTACCATTCTTTTTGACTCGCATGATAAAAATGACATTCTTAAAAATATAAATTTGACTCTAAAAAATACAATTAATTGGTTAATAAGTAATAATTTTAAAATTAATGTCAGTAAAATAAAAACTATTAATTTTAGACAAAGATCAGTAATTGAGGATTTAAACATTAATTGTGATGACCACATAATAGAAGTAGCAGAGTCAACAAAGTTTTTAGGATTATACATAGATAACAAAATGACATGGAAAAAACAAATAGAACACATAAGTAATAAATTAAACAGTTATTCTTTTGCTTTACGTAATCTCAGTAAAATCGTTGATATTACAACCTCAATAACTGCTTACCATGGTTATGTATCGTCTACTCTTCGATACGGTGTTATTTTTTGGGGCAACTCCACTGATTTGGAAAGTACGTTCAGGGCGCAAAAAAGATGCGTAAGAGCTAGTAGAATATTATTGGGCATTCTACCCCACCTTCCGTTCCATCGGCTCACTCCGTTCGCCTCCTTACTCTCGGTGGGCTAGACTGCCCAAAAATATCAATGAAATCCAGGCAGTAAAATACTGGTTCTGCGCCCATTTCAGTTCGGCGCGTATTCCACGCGATGGAACGGAAACATTTTTCAGTGCATGACTTAGACGCTAATCCACTTTTTGAATTTCGTTTGGTTGCGAATGGAACGGAAAGTGGTCTAAAAATACCTAATAACATAAATGATGGATCTACAAAGTGTTTGGTGCACTTTTAAAAGCCACTTTTAAATTCTCGTTTACTGCAGCTGGGTCGATCCCTGCAAACCTACCGTTTACCGCTATGTAACTAAAGATTAATCTCTTTTAGCAGGGAAGGGGAATTACCTACTTATAAATAATTGTTCGAAGTAACGCTACATTCAATTCTTACAATTGTCGTGAGAAGGTTGAATTTTTTATCTCGAAACTAAATACATATGATTAAGTTAACCGCAATGCATGATTCAGTGAAATCTGATTTAAAAGAAATTTGTAAACTTATTGTCAAGAATCCTAGCGGCGAGATTATATTAGGTCTTTACCTATGAAATTGCCGTTCTGCAGTACTGGCCATTTCAAATCAAAATAATTTTTGTTTGGGTAAGAATTCTAATTTCAAATTAATTTTATTTTAAAAACATGGATTTTTTTTTCCAAAAGTAGTCATTTGTTTATTGATTAGTGTTACATTTTCATCGCATTTCAATCTTTTTTGTCATCATGGATACGTTAAAAATTCGAGTAATTATGGAATATGAATACCGTCGTGGCAGCAACGCGGCACAAGCGGCACGCAACATCAACGACGTTTACGGAGCTAACACTACAAACCAACGCACCACTTGTTATTGGTTTGCTCGCTTCCGTTCTGGAAATTTCGACCTGAAAAATGAACCTCGCGGTCGTCCGAAGACTTTGGTCGACAATGACGAATTAAAGGCGATTGTGGAAGCTGATGATACACAATCTACGGCTGAATTAGCAGCAGCTTTCGACGTTAGCGTCAAAACAATATTGGTCCATTTGCGTCAAATTTGCAAGGTAAAAAAGCTTGACAAATGGGTGCCCCACGAACTCAATGATCGCCAGCGCGAAGTACGCGTCGAGACGTGCCTTGCACTGCTCAACAGACACACAAATGAAGGAATTGAATGAAGGAAGCTTGTAACTCGTTAATGTCATCTATGATATGCAGCAAAACAAATGTATTTGGTAAAAAGTGTCTTAACGTGTTTACATTATGACTACTATTCCATGAGCGAGAATCTTACCTTGCCGTAACACAGTCCTTGACTAGCACGGGAGGTAAAGAACTTTTCTCTGTATACCGTCATTGGGCATTTTATATTTTATGAAGTATGTGAACCATTGCTTTACTTGTTGTTATCATTGTTATAATTTAACTGTTCTTCTACTCCCCTTGCTACTTGTTATATATAAGTTCTAACTTAGTGTAGTTGAACATAAGTGAGTGTGCCCTATACTATGTAAGTAATAAGTAAATATGTATTACCGGTGTACTGTAACCTAAATTTATGGTCAATAAAACTTTATTATTATTATTATTAATTTTGAACCGCATTGTTACCTGCAATGAAAAATGGATTCTGTTTGATAACCGCAAGCGCTCAGCAAGTTGGTTGGATCCTGGTGCAGCACCTAAACAATGCCCTAAACGAAAACTTACCCCTAGAAAAGTGATGGTCACTGTTTGGTGGTCTAGCGCCGGTGTGATTCATCACAGCTTCTTACCAAACGGGGTGAGCCTTACTTCAGATGTGTACTGTGAAGAACTGAACACAATGATGGAGAAGCTGGCACATCTCCAACCAGCATTGGTCAATCGCTCGTCTCCGCTGCTCCTGCACGACAACGCGCGACCTCATACTGCACAGCAGACGGTCTCCAAGCTGCAAGAACTGGGGTTGGAAGCTCTCCGTCATCCGCCCTACTCACCAAACCTTGCGCCTACAGACTACTACTTTTTCCAGAATTTGGATAACTTCTTGGCGGGAAAAAAATTCAATACCCGAGAGGCAGTACAAAATGCCTTTGAAGAATTTGTTGCCTTCTGTCCAGCTGATTTCTTTAAGAAGGGCATCAATAAACTGCCACTGCGTTGGCAAAGATGCATTGATTGCATGGGTGATTACTTCAATTAATACAAATAAAAAATGCATGAAAAAAATTCGTTTAAATTTTTTCATACAAAACGGCAATTTCATAGGTAAATACCTATTATTTACTCAAGATTTGCAAACTGATCAGAAAAATACAGATAACGGTTCATCAAGACATCAGGACAGCTTTACAGCACAAACAGAAGATTTATTCCACCAAGAGATGCAAGATTCGGTGAAATCAAATTTAAAAAACACTCACTATCTTATATTGAAGGACAGCCATGGTGAAGTTGCTCGTACATTTGTACGAGTTAGCGACAATGAGTTATAAATGTCGATGTAATACTTTAATTGACTCATTATCAATATAACCGTTTCAAGACAACTACCTCATGATGTTCTGAGGCCTTTAGGCAGCCAAAGCGGTCTGCGACGTCCCCTCTCTCCCCTCCTACCATCATTGCGTCTACACTTATGGTACGGGCTACTTGGCAGTATACCCCCATACTATCCATTTTGTGTAGGAGCGAGTCTAGGATAAGGTTCCAAAACGTCGGACCGGCTATTGAGCCCTGGACGCAACCTTTCGTGGTCCCCTTTTCGCTAGTCGCTCTGGCATAGTTGACCCTGATGTTCCGGTCTTCCAGGTATGAGGTGACGAGAGCGTATATGTTTGCTGGACAATGCTTGGCTACCATTTGTTTCTTCAGTGCCGGCCACCACGCGTTATCGAAGGCCCCCTCTATGTCCAGTGATATCAAAAGCACGATTTTTTTGGCTTTGATTTCGGCCCGTAAGTGGCCCATTAGAGCATAGAGGGCGTCCTCTGTTCCGCGCTGCGGCATGAAGCCGTACTGGTTTGTGTGCAGTGTGGGAAGGAAGTGCCACTGGAGTCAACCTACCAGAAGTTCGGCCTACCAGCCTACTGTTAAGACCTGCCAAATTTTACAAAACCACTTGGCAAGTAGTAGCTCAAGTATTGCGACGGATATGCCTTCCAGAGACGCGCTCCGGCAAGTAATTACGCGCACAAAGAAAAAACATCTAAAAATGCCAAAAGAGCCCACTTCTTTTGATTTTGACCAGGATTTGGAAGCAACAATGTATGATAACGATACCAGTTTTGTCATCACAGATAGAATTTTTGCAGACAATAAAAGAGTGACGTTGTTGAGTACCAAACAATTAATAACTTATTTGTGCCAAGCTCTTTATTTAGTAATGGACGGCACATTTAAAATTGTGCCGATGATTTACCAACAATTATATACGATGCACGGTCAGTTCACGGCAGCGATAAGACGTTCCCGTTACTGTTTGCCCATTGTACCCACAAAGACAAAGCTTTGTATGATATGATGCTGGACTTATTATTGGAATTCTGTGCTGAACATGAGTTAACACTTAATCCGACGTTTATAATACTGGACTTTGAAAAGGCTGCAATTTTGAGTTTGCGTCAACATTTTGAAAATGTGACACTCAAAGGATGTTTTTTTTTTTACCACCACTTTGCTCACAAGAGACATATAGACAATAAAACCGACACCTCCTTGGGACTCCTGATCTCCCTCTATGCCTATGCCTCCCGAAAATATAGCATGTTCCCGGATTTGAGTATTATCGAGCCCTAGTCCTCTTGTCGGACTTCAGATAACTCCTACCCTCCCTCCTCCTCCCTTTTTTTTTTTTTTTTTTTTTGACGCTGAGAAATGCTTTATGCATCCCCCGCTCGTGGGGGACGAGACGGGGTATGTGGGACTCCTGTCGGGATGGCAGTATACCCACTAAAACTCAGCAGTGATCCCACATTGCCGTGATGGGAGGGCCATGGGAAACCGGCTCAGCCTTTACTTCCACAACTCTCCCCGCGCGTGCCCGCCTGGATGGCGGGCCCCGCATCCCCAGGCTGGGGGGTTACGGGAATGACCGGGAACACCTGGCCATTCCCGTCCGACACTGGTGCACACACACATACAGGCAAGGGTGCCCCCACACTCGTTGCCTGCTGGCCTCCACCTGGGAGGAGTCGGAGATGACTATCAAACTGACGTCTTCTCCGACCCCTCCTCCGCCTTCGGAGCGGCGCCGCGTGAGGGTCGTCCTCCCACGCGCGCTCCGCCGCCTGCCCAATTTCGGCCGCAGAGGATAGGGAGACCGGCCAACGTCATACCGACACTCCTCTTCCCCTGCGGCCCCACCGCGTCCGCCATCAAACGGTGGCGGCCCCGTCAAGGCCGCGGAAGGTAGGGAGAGCGGCGCACCGCAATACCGGCACTCCTCTCCCGCCGCGGCCTCCAATCCTCAGCCGCGATGCCTCCCATAAGACACCGCGGCCCGCCTCAGTTGCGGTGTCGCCCATACGGCCACCGCAACCTACCCACTGGCCGCTACGTCGTCGGCTTATCGGCAAAAGCCCTGACGAGCGGCCCCCGCCTCGGGTTCCTCTTCGCTTCACCGTGGGTGACCAAGCCACGGCTACTGAGCCCCCCCGCCTCGACAATGCGGGAACTCTCCGGGGGGGTCCCTCCTCCTCCCTATCGTAACCTGCTCAATTCTTTCTCGAGTTCGGTTATATTCTCGCCGGTCCAGAGCGTACGCGTGTTATATGTTGCCAAGTCCAGTTTGGTTTCAGTGATTGTGGTAGCCGGATCTCTCATGGGGATACCAATAATATTCTTTAATCTATGGATTAAGCTTATGAGCTGCAGGAGTAATATCTTGCAAATGTCGAGCATAGCTCATAAACCATATTATCCACATAACATAAGAACAGCACCAGCAGAACAGTGTGTTTGTCCCGATATTTTTGACGCTGACTGTACAATTCAATATATTTTTATTATAATTTATTTTACACCTAACAAAAACATCAAAAAACGAAAAAAATGGGTTAAAACCATTTCATTTAATCGAAAAAAGACATCTTTTGTATTCAAATAAAACCAAGGAAAATGGTTTGACTGACAGCTTCGGTTCTCTAATAATAAATGGTCAATCGAACAATTTCTACTAGAATATAGCACAATTTTTGTTTGGCCGGCCAGGCCATATTACTTTTACATTTGGACCAAAAATGTATGAAACGTGGATAATTTCCTTTATGCCAGTAAATTATATTTTTTGTTTGGAATGTGCTGTTCAAGGCCTTCAATCTGATACCCATATTGTAATAATTGAAGTTTTTTTTTTTACAGTTGAAAATGGAGCCATAGAGCCACCATATTGAATTGTTTCAAAAAATGTATAGCCGGTGTCACTTTGGATGATATAAGAATTCTAACGATACCCCATACATCCAAATCTGTTTAGGCGTTTGAAAGTTATGGTGGAATAAAGAAACTCACAAACACATGAACGCTGAAAACATAATACTCCTTTTTGGGCTGTCGTATAAAAACCACGTATACTCTGTTTCAAAAAAGTTTAATGAAAATGTAAACAAATGGGTCCGTTCAGAAAACGCACGTATGGTTGGCAAATTTTTGTGCCATTTACAAATTGAGTGACTTGATTTATGTTATTTTTTATCACATAAGAAAGAAAGAAAGATAGAAAGAAAATACGTTAAGAACGATACGATAAGATGTTATTCCTTGGACAGTTGAGGCTACGTTTTATAAACTCAATTTCCGTCGACTATTTTTCAATTATTACAACTAAATAATGGTATTCAATATAATAATAAACAATAATTGTTGGAAAATATAATTAAACTTGAAAACTTCTTATAGTAAAGTCTGATATTTATTTTTTCTATATCTAGATATAGAAAAAAAAAATATCAGACATCATCAAAAAAGAAAAACACAAAACACACTTGGACACACACACACTTCATGATGTCCAAATTTACATACAGAATGCTATGCTACCGATTATTAGATCGGTAAAATTTTTCAACAAGTTCAAAATGGTTCCAACAATAAGTGATGCTCAGTCACGCCTTCTTCTGAACAATGATTTATCCGCATCTACTCAAGTACTGACCAATGTTCACTTGTAAATAATATTTTCAGACGGTTTGCTATGAGTTTTTTTTTTTTTTTTTGCCTCATTTTTAATTTTCTCAAATCGTCTCCAGCACCCTAATTGCGTAACACACTCATCATTCTCCTGCCCTTATCCCAATCTATTTGGGGTCGGCGCAACATGTCCTTTTTTTCCATACTTCTCTATTATTCGTCATCTCGGTAGTGACCCCCTTTCTAGCCATGTCATCTTTCACACAATCCATCCATCGTTTCTTTGGTCTTCCCCTACCCTTATAGCCATCGACATTCATACCCAAAACTTTCCTTACGACATTTTCCTCACTCCTCCGCATCACATGCCCATACCATGACAGCCGATTTCCGCACAGCTTTTCAGTCACCGGTGCCACTTTTAGACTTCCTCTTATGTACTCATTTCTTATTCTATCCATTCGTGTAACACCACACATCCCTCTTAGCATTCTCATCTCAGCTGCATGCAACTGCTTTTCATTTATCCCTTTTGTGGCCCAACATTCTGATCCATACAAGACAGCAGGTCTAACCATTGTTTTATATATCTTCCCCTTAAGTTTAAGGGGAATGCGGGAGTCGCAGATTGTCCCCGTGACCTGCCGCCATTTCATCCATCCAGTGTTAATCCTATGCTTAACCGTCCGATCTACTTCGCCATCGCTTTGCACGAGTGAACCGAGATACCGAAAGTCGGAGCAGACTGGGAGAAGCGCGCCATCAAGCGCTATGCCTCCAGAACTGGAGATACCGCCGAAATCGCAGAACATATATTCAGTTTTGGTTCTGCTGATTTTCAAGCCAACATTCTCCAGTTTCTGTTGCCATTTCTCCAATCTGCTCCGAATCTCAGGTAAATCTTCACCGACAAGAACAATGTCATCGGCAAACAGCATGCACCAGGGTGCCTCTTCCTGTAGATTCGACGTCAGAGCATCCATAATCAACAGGAAGAGGTAAGGACTTAAAGCCGACCCTTGGTGCAAGCCAACAGGCACATTGAACTCGTTGGTATTCCCTGCAGCCGACCGGACGTAGGTACGAGATTGACTGTACATAGCACGAATTAACTCTACATACTTCCCGGGCAAACCTTTCTCTTTCAAGGCCCACCACAACACATCCCGAGGTACCCTATCATACGCTTTCTCCAGATCAATGAACACCATGTGCAAGTTCTTGTGTGCACGTCTGTACTTCTCGCACAATTGGCAGAGTGCAAAAGTGGCGTCCGTTGTTCCTCGACCTGGCATAAACCCAAACTGGTTCGGGGTAATTTCACTCTCCTCTCGCAGTCTTTTCTCTATTACTTTCTCCCATACCTTCATACTATGTGACATGAGCTTTATTCTTCGATAGTTGTTGCAGTCCTGTACATCACCTTTATTCTTGAAGATGGGCACTAGCGAACTATTGCACCATTCTTGCGGGATCCCTCCTTCATGCAACAACTTATTAAAGAATAAAGTCAGCCACATACATCCATCTTCTTTTAAGCACTTCCATACTTCTACTGGTATATCATCTGGGCCCAAGGCCTTTCCATTTTTCATACTTTGAACTGCCTTTCTGACTTCATCCATGCTAATTTCCCTTACCAAACCCATATTTACTTGTACCTCTTTAAGCACACCATTCCATTCATTCTCTTCGTTCATTAGCCTTTCAAAATAAATCTTCCATCGTTCTTTTATTTCGTCATCTTTGGACAGAACCTTACCGGCGTCGATTTCATTTTGACAATTCAACAACATTTATTTACGTTGTCGAGCACACAAATTTTTCGAATATATAAAGTAATGGATTAGCAATTTGTTTCAAAATGATTCAGATTCCGATCGATAGTGTGTTACGCAATTAGGGTGCTGGATACTTTCTGAAAAGCAGACAGATTGCTATGAAACAGTTCGGTATTTTTGTTTTGACATAATTATTTAAAAATGCTGTCAGACGTGACTCAAAAAATTTCTGAAATTAGAATTTTTGGATTCAGAATAACCAAATCCATCGATTTTATACGGTATATGTCGTAAAATGATGAGGCAAAAATTTTGGTCATGAGCGGGCGGGCTCGTACTATAAAACAGTTGAATTTGTTAATAGTGACTGCAAAGGGAGCTAGTGAGTGATTGCGTAAGAGTTTAACCTAAGCTTTGTTAAAACTTTCATCAAAAGGTCTTGAATCATATAGTCCACTTCTGAACATTTGCCTCCATATAAGATGCATATTGTAAGTCTATTTGAGGGAAGAGGAGCGGAGTGGTGTAAAGCTTGGAAAACATTAATTACTTGCTACTTGTGCACAACACGGAATATTATTCGGATGCAAAATCTCCAAACATTTTTGCCGGATAATTTGGTTGCAAATCGAAATGCCCCGGACCGTAAACTACGGTGTATCTAGTGCACAAGCGGCCTTACAATTCCATAAAAATTCATGTCATCGCTCCGCTCCGCTTCAGTGAACAAAGCTACAATGGAACGATTATTATATTACAATAATTAATATGTTGTTGTTTCGTTGTGCATGTTCTTTTGTATGCACTAAATAAGTGATGTATCCATGTATCTATCATCATCAGTATTTTCTCAGCTTCTTTCGCTTGTCACTTTTAGTCCGCGTATTCGCCGCTCGCTTCAGAGGAAAAGATCCCTTCACTCCGCAACAGTACAGCTACAGGACTACCGCACTCCTCTCCGCATCTGATATTCCACTAGGTGCAGAAACATCTCCTTAATTTTAAACTAATAAGATGTCCCTCCACTGGCTGTAAAACTACATCAAATCGCGATTCTAGGTTACTGATGTCACTGGTGACATGATACCGTCGCAAAATATGTGCAAGCGCCGTCTTCATAATCATCATGGCGTATTGTTTACCTGTAAAATTGTATAAAATCAATTAGTTGGAAGCCACAGAGCTAGGTGTGTGTGTGCTTAGTGCTACGCTGGTGAGGTGACATGCTCAAATGACACGCGTCTTGCGAAAGCGACTGCGGAGAAAACAAATGATAGAAGTTATCTAGAGCACGCCACGAATCACCGCGACGCTGACGTAACTGGCGGAGCGAATGATTTTTTATTTATTTATTCAAAATTACGTAACTAATACCTTAACAGCTACCTAACGCCAATGCAATGTTGCTACCAAAAAAACAATCAAAAACTTTTTTACAAAAAAATACAACCGACTTCTAAAAACAACACTACAAAGTGAAAAATAACTTTAATTTCAGAAGTCGGTGTCTAGTTAAATGTATTTTCGTTTTTTGCCACCGACTTCCGAAATTAAATTTATTTTTCACTTTGTAGTGTTGTTTTTGGAAGTCGGTTGTATTTTTTTGTAAAAAAGTTTTTATTTTTCACTTTTTAGTTGTGGTACCTACCCCACACAAATTCTAATACCAAAACCTGCAAAACAAAATTAGAACAGCATCCATATAAAAGTGGGGAAAAAATACGTATTATTGAAGCTAACTCAAAAACTACCAAAGCAAAGTTAATCAATTTTATATGGGACCAACTGTAATGTATACCCTCTCGAATAAAACAAAGAAAACCCAAATCGGTCTAGCCATCTTCGAGTGATCGGGGAACATACATAAACAAAGAATTAAAAAGGTTCCGACGAATTGAGAACCTCCTCCTTTTTGAAGTCGGTTAAAAATACAATTCAAAATACAATCAAAATTACAATTAGAAACACAATTAAATTAAAAAAACAATTAAAATCACTTCTCTACATTTTCAATGCACTTCAGTGCTACTCCTGCGAACTACATCAGGCTGCAGTGAAATATATCTACCTCATTTGAAATAACATTTATGAATTTTATGGCGCATGACAAGGGGGCAAACTTGTTCAGGTTAGTTATAGAAGGTGGCTCAAGTAGCGTTGACGTGGGGCGACGCGCTCCCCCGCATCCGGGCGGCACTCGCAGCCCAGCTCTGCTAACAGATTGGGTTGATAAAGCCAGCCGCGTAGCACCGGAAACACGAAGCTACACAGAGTAATGTCCCTCCGTATCGCCAGCTTGCTATACCCTACCATCCCTATTACGAATAGACTCGGGTACATGAGCGGGAAAAAGCGATAGACACCGTACATCTTAAAAAACAAAAAACGAGTGAATTTGTTTTGGATTCTTTCCACCATGGGGCCTCATGGGGGTTCCAAACGATAGCACTCGTTCCAAGACTGCTCTGCACCAGCGCATTGTCCATAATTATATGATTCTGCCTTATTCTGAAAGTCTTTGTACTGTCTGAGTACCCAGAGCCCGCACATGCGTGACTCGTGACATGACTGCGGTTTCCATCTCATACTGATGCAGCAGAGGTTTTGGAAACGTTAAAACCTAACTTATTATCTACTCTACACTCCACTCTACCACGCCATCAATATCCTGTTGAAGCCGTTCACATTCCGAAGTATTTGCTACCGATAGGAACAAATTGAGGTCGTTCGCGAATAGCAAACACTTCGCCTCCCTTACGACATTGCCGCCAACAAAACCAAATGCCGCAAACTTAGCCAACAGCACATCATTGTCGACGGTATTGAACGCCTTCCGAAAGTCGAAGTACGTAGTATCCACCTACCCCCCAGTGGCAACAACTGGCGCCAAGTATGTCATAAAAGACAACAAGTTACTCCCCGTACCTCGACCAGTCCGGAAACCGTGTTGAGCATCGGTCAAGCGAAAAGTTACTTGATCTGAAATACACTTGTGCAACACCTACTCAAACACCTTAGCAAACGCCGACAGCACCGCCACCAGCCAGTAGCCACTAACATCGGTTCCCGAATCTCCCTTCGGGACTGGGATCACTTTAGTGATTTTCCATTGGTTACTTTTAACGTAGATTTTATTTTTTGTACGTACTTACCGATACAGATTCGCTTTCCAATACCAAAGGGAGAAAACGTGTTAGGGTTGTCAGGCAAGGTGGCAGGGTCCAGCCATCGCTCTGGCTTGAACTGCTCCACGTCTGCGCCCCACATGGGGTGGCGGCTGAGACCGTACAGCCCTATGAGGCATGTATTACCAGCCCGCAACGTGTAGTCCTCTGAAATATACCAAATAATGTATGTGTAATTAAAAAAAAAAAAAAAAAAAAATGAAAAAGTGTTTATTCACAGAAATATTATTATTATACAAATACATATTACTTCTGCCAAACTGCAAAGCAGTTTGTTGGCAGACGTAGCCCCCTTTTTCTTTATTACTTCTTCTTTTCTTTCTTTATTTTTCTTTATTGACTTGTAAACGTGAAAATCCAATGGTTAAGGCCTTGCATATGTTAATGCATGAGGTTGTGGGATCAAATTCGGGCAAGTACCAATGTGACATTTCAATTCAACTTTCTAAGTTTATCAGCCCGTACATTACTGACATCGGTCAAGGAAAACATCTTGAAGAAACCTGGACTTGTCCATAAAATAAAAATTAAATGCTGTTCGTTTGTAAGCGTATAAACTTCAGAACGGCTGGACCGATTTGGCAAATTTTTGACTTATTAGCCAGAAATGTCACACTCATAGCACTAGTACCTATTTCAATGGTTATTCTTCCATGACCTGATTAACTAACGCGATTATTCATTAGTTTGATAATGGTGGCGTCGTGTACGGTCCTCCATTCAAATACTAGTGCTGTGGGCCTAAAGCTACGGTTTCCTAGAAGAGCAATGGCCGCCACATAACGGCCGCAGTGACATCTGTCATGAAAATGATGACTTTACAGTGTCAACAAACGCTCTCTAGGAAAACACACCAATTTACTTTCTTATATAACGTTTCATGTCATTCACTGGTAAATAGCACATAGGCGCTATGTGGCGGCCACCGCTATGTTGAAAGACACTGAACAAGACAACAGGAAGTTTCACTGTTTTACTGTGTTGTGTGTTCGTCAACGTTTAGGGTCCCGAAACGTGTTAAATCTTCAATATATGTAGTTTTGATCTAATTATTTATTTTCTGTAGGTTCGAGTCTTTAGAGCTTAAGAAGGCTGTCGCATTTTGTCACCTCTCTCGCTCACATGGGAGCTAATTTTTAAGATTGTTAAATGAAAAGATGCTTTTTTGAAAAATGTAATCAATTTAGAAACAAATTTTACCTCTTTATAATATTATAACAATATAATAATAATAATGTAGATAATGACGGATGCCTATACCGCGATACGTTTGTTTTGATCGTGTAAGCGATACGGCCTTAACATTTTTTCGTATCGTTTTGAAATATTAGAATACATTGGTAGAGGGCGTCAACGAGAAGCTCGTGGCTAAGTTAGAGCAGCCGCACGGGTCGATCCATCAGGTTAAGCTACGCTTGCCGGGGTTGGTCCGTGGATGGGTGACCATCTTTACATACCGAAACTCCTCCGTGCCTCGGAAAGCACGTTAAGCCGTTGGTCCCGGCTGTCATTCGTAGATCTTTGACAGTCGTTACGAGTCGTCAGAAGCCCGAAAGTCTGACAACCAGTCTTACCAAGGGGTCTCGTATTACCCAGTTACTGGGTTGTGGAGGTCAGATAGGCAGTCGCTCCATATAAAATACTGGTATTCAGCTGCACCCGGTTAGACTGGAAGCCGACCCCAAAATAAACTTTTTAAACTTTCGCGATTTGCACACATTATAAACAAAACCAAATACGGGTCTTCTCGCGATATTCCTTTTTACGAGGTAAACAGGTACCTACTTGTTTCCCGACATTTCGACCGCCTTGCAGCGATCGTGGTCACGGGAGGACCACGGACGGGGGTCCTCCCTAATTATAATATATACACAAATTATAAGATGGACACGGATCCATGCGTCATGTTCGTGAACGGGCGCCGTCAGTTGGGACTGGTCGTCTCTTAGCTGCCATGGCTTATTTTTAATTTTAATATTTAATTTAGTTGTTTTAGTTATTATCTTTTTATTACGGACGCTTTTTAACGTGCACGTCTTTCTACATTGTTCTCACATGTATATTTTCAACTTGAACGATGTAACCAATATTTTGTAAAAATATTATGATTTAAAAGAGTGTCCGTGGAGTTTCTTGCCCGTTCTTCTCCATAGGGATCTACTACGCTTTGGAATGGGCAACTAGCTTCATCTTTCTGACTGACCGACCCATTGACAATTCAAAAGTGCCTGTAATTGGTTTATTTGAAATAAATGCTTTGAGTTTGAGTTTGAGTTTGAGTTTGACTTGTTGGTTTGATGGTTTTTTACAGCTGCAATATGTTCCTTGATCCTTTCGGCGATTGTTCGTTTAGTCTGCCCTATATATGAACTACCACAGCTGCAATCCACCTTGTATACGCCAGGTGTCTGAAGGGGAATTACGTCTTTCGGAGAATACAGGCACTTCGAAATGCTAGAAAGTGGACTATATACAGTCTTGATGGAGTATTTCTTGAGTACTGTTCCAACTTTGTCCGTCACTCCTTTCAAATACGGCAAGAACGCTGCCACTCTGCTAACTCCTATCTGACCTGCCTTCTTCTTTGGACGTCTGGTATCTCCTTTCTTCCGTTTGTATCCGTTCTCCTTAAGTACTTCCTGAACATGTGCGAGCTCACAGTCTAAGTGTTCAGGGTCACAGAGGTCATATGCTCTGCTCGTAAGAGATGTTGCAACGGATTGCAAATGCCATAATAAAAATTGTGAAGACCAAGTGAGGGTAGATGCCAATACCCGCACTTTACAAAGACGTCGCTGAGCTGTCATCAGTCCTCCCGTGACCACGATCGCTGCAAGGCGGTCGAAACGTCGGGAAACAAGTAGGTACCTGTTTACCTCGTAAAAAGGAATATCGTGAGAAGACCCGTTTTTGGTTTTGTTTATAATGACCCCAAAATAGTAGGGAAAAGGCTAGGCAGATGATGTAATCAATTAAAGGATTAGTAAATAATGTTAATTTAATAGGTACATAATTATTAAAACACATTTCTATTGTGTTATCTAGTAAACTCAGTTCAAAAAGTATTATCTGTTTTTGAGATAAGTTAAATAAATGCTAGAATAAAAATGTGTTTTAATTGTAACCTATTAGATTAACATTATTTACTAGTTCTTACATTTTTCAAAAAAGCATCTTTTCATTTAACATTCTTAAAAATTTGATCGGTGTGGCGAGAGACGTGACAAAATGCGACAGTTCTCTTAAACACGAATTTAAATTATCAATTATTTGATTTTTTATTAACAACTTACTTAGTTTAACATCTGTGTGAAGTTTTCTAGCGATGAAAGGGACGGTCGGATACAATCTTATAGTCTCTTTCATCACCGCCTCCAAGTACACAAGCTTTGGTAGATCGTTTTTACTTATATCTCCATCTTTATTATGTTTTAATACTTCTTGCAATCTGCAAATGTAAATTTATAGAAAAAAAAATCACAGTAACACCCTATAAACCATTGAAGCCATCTTAGTAAAATTATTTTGTGGCTTACAAAATGCCAGAACCACATTAGGGTTGTTTTCCCTAAAATAATGATAGTTAGTGTTGTAAATTAAGTACATGTCTTTTAGTCCTCATTTTAAGACTTCCTCAAGTCACGAGTTCTTTGAGTCTTTTGAGTCCTTTCAAGTCTTTCATTTAAGTCCTATGAGTTCATTGAGTCTTTTGGTCTCTGTGAATCATTTGGAGTTTTGAGTCCTATGTCCTATAGGAATATTATAATTACACTTCTACTTAAAAATATTTTAAATTTTTATTATTTTCTACTTCATTCACTTATGACTCCAGATAACTCAGCACAAAGTTCTTTTAAAAAGGCTCAGTCTCGAGTTCTTTTAGACAAGGCTTGAGTCTTCCTATAAAAGACTTAAAATTCAAAAGGACTTGAGCTCTGAATATTTTTTATCAGCCTCGATTCTTCAAATCAACTGAGTATTCAAAGAGAACTCAAGTCTTATTATTGGAAGAATCTAGTTTCTTAAAACACTAGGTATAGTACAGAACACCCATATTTCGCCAGTTATGTTCAAATCCTATCCCACAAATACATAAACCGGGCATAAAGCTCTACGATTCATATTTTGCAATAAATTACCAGCGTTGTTTCATCGCGCTTCTGTTTCGTTTCTATGCAGTCCGACAGAAACCGTGCTTTCTACGGAGGACAAGTCATAATCGCGGCGATTTTTATTCGCGCACTGGATTTGTGCCTTACCTCGTCTTAAAGCTCTACTACGCTCAGAATTATTCAGTTTCATTCTTAATGAACGCGCTAATCTCTGGAACTGCCAGTCGGATTTTAAAAATTCTTTTTTAATTTTATAGCCCAATTATTGAGAAAGGCTATAGGTTATTAATCATCGCGCTTATAGCTTTAGGAGCCGCGCAAAATGAAAAAAAGTCATAAAGAACGTTAAGCTAAAACGGCTCCTAAAGCTATAAGCGTGATGATTAATAACCTATAGCCTTCCTCAACAATTGGGCTATAAAATGCAAAAAGAATTTTTCAAATCCGAGTGGTACCTAGTTCCAGAGATTAGCGTGTTCAAACATACAAAAAAACAAACTCTTCAGCTTTATTATTAGTATAGATGCCTACTTGTATAATATATTAAATATATTTCTTGTTTTTTGTTTGCTTGTTTAAACGCGCTAATCTCTGGAACTTGCAGTTGAATTTGAAAAATTATTTTTGCATGTGATAGCCCAATTGTTAAGGAAGCCTATAGGAATAACCTATAGGCTATAGGATGATTAATATCATCACGCTTATAGCTTTAGGAGCCGCGCAAAATGAAAAAAAGTCATAAAGAACGCTAAGCTAAAACGAAGTAATGGCGCGGGCAGGCGATAAGAAGCGACGGGGTGGGTCGGGGAACAAGAAATTTCAGGCGGACGGTCTCGCGGGCAGAAGCTAGTAGATTCATAAAGAATGAAACTGAATAATTCTGAGCGTAGTAGAGCTTTAAGACGAGGTAAGGCACAAATCCAGTGCGCGAATAAAAATCGCCGCGATTATGACTTGTCCTCCGTAAAAAGCACGGTTTCTGTCGGACTGCATAGAAACGAAACAGAAGCGCGATGAAACAACGCTGGTAATTTATTGCAAAATATGAATCGTAGAGCTTTAAGACGCGGTAAGACACAAATCCAGTGCGAGAATAAAAGTCGCCGCGATTATGGCTTGTCCTCCGTAAAAAGAGCGTTTACTGTCGGACTGCATAGAAATGAAACAGAAGCGCGATGACACAACGCTGGTAATTTATTGCAAAATATGAATCGTAGAGCTTTAAGACGCGGTAAGACACAAATCCAGTGCGAGAATAAAAGTCGCCGCGATTATGGCTTGTCCTCCGTAAAAAGAGCGTTTACTGTCGGACTGCATAGAAATGAAACAGAAGCGCGATGACACAACGCTGGTAATTTATTGCAAAATATGAATCGTAGAGCTTTAAGACGCGGTAAAACACAAATCCAGTGCGAGAATAAAAATCGCCGCGATTATGGCTTGTCCTCCGTAAAAAGCGCGGTTACTGTCGGACTGCATAGAAACGAAACAGAAGCGCGTGACACAACGCTGGTAATTTATTGCAAAATATGAATCGTAGAGCTTTAAGACGCGGTAAGACACAAATCCAGTGCGAGAATAAAAGTCGCCGCGATTATGGCTTGTCCTCCGTAAAAAGAGCGTTTACTGTCGGACTGCATAGAAATGAAACAGAAGCGCGATGAAACAACGCTGGTAATTTATTGCAAAATATGAATCGTAGAGCTTTAAGACGCGGTAAGACACAAATCCAGTGCGAGAATAAAAGTCGCCGCGATTATGGCTTGTCCTCCGTAAAAAGAGCGTTTACTGTCGGACTGCATAGAAATGAAACAGAAGCGCGATGACACAACGCTGGTAATTTATTGCAAAATATGAATCGTAGAGCTTTAAGACGCGGTAAGACACAAATCCAGTGCGAGAATAAAAGTCGCCGCGATTATGGCTTGTCCTCCGTAAAAAGAGCGTTTACTGTCGGACTGCATAGAAATGAAACAGAAGCGCGATGACACAACGCTGGTAATTTATTGCAAAATATGAATCGTAGAGCTTTAAGACGCGGTAAAACACAAATCCAGTGCGAGAATAAAAATCGCCGCGATTATGGCTTGTCCTCCGTAAAAAGAGCGTTTACTGTCGGACTGCATAGAAATGAAACAGAAGCGCGATGACACAACGCTGGTAATTTATTGCAAAATATGAATCGTAGAGCTTTAAGACGCGGTAAGACACAAATCCAGTGCGAGAATAAAAGTCGCCGCGATTATGGCTTGTCCTCCGTAAAAAGAGCGTTTACTGTCGGACTGCATAGAAATGAAACAGAAGCGCGATGAAACAACGCTGGTAATTTATTGCAAAATATGAATCGTAGAGCTTTAAGACGCGGTAAGACACAAATCCAGTGCGAGAATAAAAGTCGCCGCGATTATGGCTTGTCCTCCGTAAAAAGAGCGTTTACTGTCGGACTGCATAGAAATGAAACAGAAGCGCGATGACACAACGCTGGTAATTTATTGCAAAATATGAATCGTAGAGCTTTAAGACGCGGTAAGACACAAATCCAGTGCGAGAATAAAAGTCGCCGCGATTATGGCTTGTCCTCCGTAAAAAGAGCGTTTACTGTCGGACTGCATAGAAATGAAACAGAAGCGCGATGACACAACGCTGGTAATTTATTGCAAAATATGAATCGTAGAGCTTTAAGACGCGGTAAAACACAAATCCAGTGCGAGAATAAAAATCGCCGCGATTATGGCTTGTCCTCCGTAAAAAGCGCGGTTACTGTCGGACTGCATAGAAACGAAACAGAAGCGCGTGACACAACGCTGGTAATTTATTGCAAAATATGAATCGTAGAGCTTTAAGACGCGGTAAGACACAAATCCAGTGCGAGAATAAAAGTCGCCGCGATTATGGCTTGTCCTCCGTAAAAAGAGCGTTTACTGTCGGACTGCATAGAAATGAAACAGAAGCGCGATGAAACAACGCTGGTAATTTATTGCAAAATATGAATCGTAGAGCTTTAAGACGCGGTAAGACACAAATCCAGTGCGAGAATAAAAGTCGCCGCGATTATGGCTTGTCCTCCGTAAAAAGAGCGTTTACTGTCGGACTGCATAGAAATGAAACAGAAGCGCGATGACACAACGCTGGTAATTTATTGCAAAATATGAATCGTAGAGCTTTAAGACGCGGTAAAACACAAATCCAGTGCGAGAATAAAAATCGCCGCGATTATGGCTTGTCCTCCGTAAAAAGCGCGGTTACTGTCGGACTGCATAGAAACGAAACAGAAGCGCGTGACACAACGCTGGTAATTTATTGCAAAATATGAATCGTAGAGCTTTAAGACGCGGTAAAACACAAATCCAGTGCGAGAATAAAAATCGCCGCGATTATGGCTTGTCCTCCGTAAAAAGCGCGGTTACTGTCGGACTGCATAGAAACGAAACAGAAGCGCGTGACACAACGCTGGTAATTTATTGCAAAATATGAATCGTAGAGCTTTAAGACGCGGTAAAACACAAATCCAGTGCGAGAATAAAAATCGCCGCGATTATGGCTTGTCCTCCGTAAAAAGCGCGGTTACTGTCGGACTGCATAGAAACGAAACAGAAGCGCGATGACACAACGCTGGTAAATTATTGCAAACTATGAATCAATTATCTATTTACTCTCTAATCTATTGATTGGACTAAAAAAGTAAGGATATGAAATCATTCCTTATTATTTTATAGAGAACTGTATAAATTCATGAACACTTTTAACGAAAATTGTAGGAGTGGTTAAAATCTAGAACAAGTACACTTAGAATTAGTTTTTTATTCTTTAGTTCTATAAACTAAAATAGATTTCAGGACAAATAAAATCACTTCTTATGTATTGTAGATTATTACTGTTTATTTTTTCCTATCAACTATAGCATTATAGTTACCATAAAAGAGGCATACAAAGTTACTTAGTTTCGCCGTATTTTACGGGGGACAAGCACATAAATACGACCGTTCGAAACGGGCCTTAACATCAAATAAACCGTCGACTTTTTTGCCATCAAATAAGTAACATAAAAAATACATACTCATTGAAGATTCGTTCTTGAACATTCCTATAAGATCCAATCACTAGCAATGCGAACTTTAAAGACACAGACGTAGTGTCGTAAGCAGCTATCACTAGAGTATCCAGATGTTCTCTAATCTCATCGTCTGTGAAGGCATCTTGTTCTTCAGCCAATTGCAGCATTCGCTCCATTATTGGTTTGAATTTGCCTGCAATTCATAATTTTTGTTATATAATATAATATGTAATTATACTTTCAATTCCTGAAACTAATTTATTCACTATTCATTGAAGCGTATTAACGTATGAACGTTTGTTTGACCTGAGAATTAATTAAAACATATTATTATTTTTATTTGCAATAGCAACGTCAATTATATTTTTTAGCTCGAATATATTTCCAGCTAAAAAATACAATCTTCCAACTTATACCTCGTAACTAAAAACGAACCGGTTTTTTAAGGAAAGTCATAAAAATAATAATTACCTGATATTCTCTCATTGTCGTTTTCAGAATTTTTATTAATCTTCATCTCCAATTTCCGTTTTTGTATCAACTAAAAGCGTAATTATACCAATAAAAATTACACTAAAGACAAGACTATTTATTGCTATCGCAGTGTATCATGATCGCTCTGCCTATCGAAGCCCACTGCTGGCCATTGGCCTCTCCCTTATTAGATGATAAATGGTTTATTTCTGTAAGTAGGTTTGTATAAACACTTTTACACTTCAATCATATTTTTAAAAACTAGACGAGGTTGGCGTTTCCTTTCTGACTACTCTGAAAAAAAAGGCCGAAACAAACTCAGAGGTCACAGTCTCTTCTATAATCTTGGTCAGATTATGTTAAGACCATATAGATTGGTGTCTGAAATGATCTTTTGAGGAAAGAACCACACAGATTGAATGGACATGTCTAGTCAGTGCACGCATTTGTCAGTAATCGTGCAGCTCAACTCAAAACTTAAGGAGCTCAACAATTCGACGAACAATAAAAAAAGGGATTTGGGTTACAGCTTAGATTACTCAAACTAAAAATTTGCGCCATAACATCCGGTAACGAATCAAAAAATTGGAACTGAATAATAATAAACGAATTCAAAACAAAAATAATAAATAACATACCGGATTCAAGATGTCCTTCAATATTTTAGTAAGTTCATCTTGTTTTTGCTTCAATGCACTCAGATTGAATACATACGACAAATGTAACCACGCTGTTTGACCTCTTTCTAAATATACTGCTAATAAATCTTCAAATGCTTTTGCATAGTCTTTGTCTATTAAAGTTTGATCTTGAGCATCTAGGCCCAGCGACGTCCCTGCAAAGATAAATGATTCAGAGAAATATAAGCCAAATAGGTACCGGTGCAAAGAATGAAGGAGAAGATTGAATAGGAAATGCCATAGACAGAAAGATGTGGAATAAGGTGAAGGAGGCCTATTAATACTCACATAGAGCTCTTTATTAAAAAAAAATAGTTGAATAATAATTAAACAAATATGTAATGAAATTAGAATTAAATGCTAAATACTTAGATAATTATAAGACCTGCTGTCTTGTATGGATCAGAATGTTGGGCCACAAAAGGGATGAATGAAAAGCAGTTGCATGCAGCTGAGATGAGAATGCTAAGAGGGATGTGTGATGTTACACGAATGGATAGAATAAGAAATGAGTACATAAGAGGAAGTCTGAAAGTGGCACCGGTGACTGAAAAGTTGTGAGGAAATCGGCTGTCATGGTATGGGCATGTGATGCGGATGAGTGAGGAAAATGTCGTGAGGAAAGTTTTGAGTATGAATGTCGAAGGCTATAAGAGTAGGGGAAGACCGAAGAAACGATGGATGGATTGTGTGAAAGATGACACGGCTAGATAGGGGGTGACTACCGAGATGACGAATAATAGAGAAGTATGGAAAAAAAGGACATATTGCGCCGATCCCAAATAAATTGGGATAAGGACAGGAGAATGATGATACTTAGATAATTATTATTTTAACGACTCGCATATGTGTGCAAATGCATGCACATATATAAGCAAACGACGTAATAATAGGTTGGGGAAAAAGTTTCTTCGCATTTTTTAAGAAAATTCAAAACATTTTTAATATACATTAATTACATTAAAGTATGAAGGTACCATTTTGTTCGATAACTTTTTGCCATCTTGTAAGTAGGGACATGATCCCATTGCTATAGAAATTCTGGGACTTCTGATCAAAATACCGCGACAAGTGGTTTTGGCAGTCCTCTCGTGATGTTAACCTGACACTGCCTAAAGAATTCTGAAGAGACCGAAACAGGTGGAAATCTGAAGGTGCAAGGTCAGGACTATACGGTGGATACATTAACCCCTCCCAGCCAAACTCTCTTAATTTTTGCTGAGTGGCTAAAGATGTGTGAGGTCTAGCGTTATCATGATGAAAAACCACACCCCTTCTGTTGATTAATTCAGGCCGCTTTCTCTCAACTTCTTGCTTTAATCTCATCAGTTGTTCGCAGTAGAGTTCAGAATCGATGGTCCTGCCTGGTGGTAACAGCTCATAATGAATAATGCCCTTCCAAACCCACCACACACACAGCATCACCTTGTTGCGAGTTAACCCGGGTTTCGCCACAGTCTGTGAAGCCTGACCGGCCTTTGACCACGACCTTTTTCGCACGTTCTTGTCGTACGTGATCCACTTTTCATCACCAGTTATCAGCTTCTTCAAAAATGGTTCGGTAATAGGGCGACCAGAGCGACGTGTATCTTTGACATCAAAGTTTCCGGATTGAAAACGCTTAAACGCGCTTGCACAATCGCTTCTTCTTCCCATCCTTGACTATGCTGATGCCAGCTATCTTGACCTTACCCAAGACCAACTCGATAAACTTGAGCGGCTTCAAAATGTTTGTATAAGGTTCATATTCGGTTTGCGCAAATATGACCATGTTTCTGAATTTCGTGTGAAGCTCAAGTGGTTACCAATTCGCCATCGCCGGAATGCTCATATCCTTTCCCTTTTGTATAATGTGCTCTTTTCCCCTACCACCCCTCTCTATCTCAAGAAACGTTTCCAGTTTCTTTGCGACTCCCACACGAAATTTTTAAGGTCATCTGATAATTTAAAGCTCAAAATGCCTATGCATTCCACAACTTTCCTCGATAAATCCTTTACTGTCCAGGCTGCTCGTTTGTGGAATGCATTGCCAGTTCAAATAAAACGCGCGCAGTCGTTACCTATGTTTAAAAGGCTCGTAAAGGAACATTATTTGTCGTTGTGATCGTGTTCACGTAACTGTAAATATCTTTAGTCTTCATTTGTTTTCGTTGCTTATATTTAGTATGTATGTATTTATGTATCTATTATTTAGGTTATGTATGTATCTATTTTAGTATAATATTGTAAGTAGGCACTTATTATTTGCACCAAAGACAGCCCCATTTCATATCCAGGCAAATCACTGTCCATTATATGGTTGCCTGGAAGAGATTGCAGAAAGCGATAAGGCCGCCCATTGTATATTTTGTAGTTTGTGTCTTTTTTTTTGTTATGTATTTTTGTGGTGTACAATAAAGTATATATAAATAAATAAATAAATAAATAAACCAAATTTGTGCGACTCTCACAGACACTGCACTGGGTCCATAAACATCGCAAATTTTTTTGGCGGCTTGCGTTGCATTTTTACCTTTTTTGTAGTAAAATTTTAAAATGTATCGAATTTCTTCATTAGATTCACTCATCTTGACAGTACGAAAAACAAATGAAAATCACACATTTTCCTAAATTGAATTTGGAATTATGTTCTTTAAAATTTAAACTTTCAATGATACCAAAACCAGCCAGATACAAATAATATAGCCAAAGAGATTTTTTTTTAAGTTCATACATACTATAACGCGAAAAGACTTTTTCCCCAACCTAATATGTCATCATGAAATAAGTCTGTGCAACAGAGGCGTGGGCACAACAGGCGCACCCTCATTAGTTTTTCACTTAGGCCTCGATTTGACAAGAAAAATTTCGCATTAATAATTATTGTACACAAATTACGTTATGTTTAAATTAATTAAATTATACAATAATATGAATATGAATAAATAAAATAATTACGGAACCGTTATTATTATTAATTTCCATTCATCGCCCCACAACGAGCATCACTGCCTCTACAATTATGCATATACCTATAATTTTATTCTTAAGATTATTTATTTAATTTCATTTAAATCTGTAAATTAAATTGTGGTAGGGTCAGATAAAGGCTGTAAATTAAAAAAAATTGTAAGGTACCGCCACAGCAATCAATCTTTTGTTCTAATAGATAATCTCAACTATTATCTCAATGAGAATAATTTTCTAAGTAGTTTGCAGATGGCATTGATTTAAATAGGTAATAATTGTCGCACATAATAGTCTCACGTGACGAGAATCCTGTGAAAGCCGAGCCAGATAAGGAAACCAAGTATCTTTATTTAGTACACGAGGTTGTCGATATGGAATATGGAGTATTCAATAAAGCCAATGATATAATACCCTCGACCAACACCAGGGGGCCAACCACCACTTCTTAAAGCAGTATTATTTTAATGTTACTTCAGTGTGAGAAAGAGATGGAGCTATACAGGACGTCTAGCTCCATCTCTTTCCCACACTCATGTAAGATTAAAATAATACTGCTTTAAGAGGTGGTGGTCTAGCTCCTGAGCGTGCTTTCTGGTATATACGAGTATGTATCAAGGAATTGATAAGTCGTATTTTAATATTTGTTCATTCGTGATACTTACGACTAATTATATTCATTGTGAAGGTTATCAAATCCTTGCGGACATCAAAAGGGTCTTTCCCTGCTTTAGGAGCTAATTGAGAAACAAGATTTTGTGCTTACTTGTTTATTTCATCTACGTATGTGTTTAGCACTTGTTGATTAAACGCCGGATTTAATAGTTTGCGGTGAGTTTTCCACTTAGACGCTGCAACAGAACATGAGAAGCCCTCATTATAAAAGTTATTTTTGTCTGTAAAGGGCCCCACACATTACGCAGTTGGCCTGCAGTCTCTGGTCCTATCAGGCTGCCTGCCGTCAAGGCATAGACTACACACTACAGCGATTATTGCCTACCGGCAACGGTCGATGCCGGCTCTGGGTCCACACACTAGCAGGCGGTAGCCGGCAGTTCACACCACAATATCACCCACCGACAGTGGCCTGAATAGCGGTTCGGTGTCTAAACACATAGCATAATATCGAATTAGTTATCAACTTATAAATCATCGTAATCGTAGTGAATTATACTATATTTAACCAAATTAGAAAAGTCGCTAAATTATTTTGGTCGCTAAATCGAAATAAAATGTCACTTTTCATTAGCGACCAAGTCGCTAAATTGGCAAAAAAGGCCGACGAAGGAGGTATCCTTACTCGATTTGGCCTAGAGATCACGGACTGTCCGGTCGATACCTGTCGATGCAGTTCTGCGCCGGCAACAGGCGACACAATCTGGGATAGCATTGGCCGGCCATTGGTCGTCAATCCAAAACCTTTTAAGGAACTGTGAGTGTGTGATCTATAGCGATTAAGTGACATCCGCCGACGGAATGTAAATGTGTGGGGCTCTTTAGGGAATTATTAGAAAAATCGTGCGAGTCGGACTCGCCCAGAAACTAACATTTTTACAAAAAAACATCAACCGACTGCAAAGTGAAAAATAATTTTAGTCACGAAGTCGCAGGCTTTGGCTTTGTTTGTTTTTTGTGTAATTGCCAAATTGCTACCGACTTCCGAAACTAACTATATTTTGAGTAGGATGAAAGATTGTTTTCTTTGTGCGTGCGTCCTTTCTTTTGCTACAAGGTAAAGTATGCCTAAGGCTAATAGTTATGAAGGTCCGAAACCCTTTTTTAAATATCGCAGCATTATGCTGAGATAGGGGCCTTTTTGGCCTCGCACAGGTCTTTTTTATTATTATTGTGTTTTTGTTTTAAATGTTAATTTTGTTAGTTTTATATGCTACTTTTTACTGTTTGTCTTTCCTGTGCCGTGCGTGTCCCAAATAAAATATTTTCCTTTCTTTCTTTTTATTTCATTAAACCCTGATTAACACGGTGCGATTTAATTACACGTGGCATGCCATAAATTGAAGCTACAATAAAAGTTGCACTGTTAAACAATCAAAGCACTGTTAAACAATCAAAGTCATTAATTTGTTGCTTGGATTTTATTGTATGCCACAGATAAGAAACTCATTGTGTAAATGCGGCTTAATTGTGCCAGTCCAACTCGCACTGGAGCGGTTTTTTTATTTTACGTAATAGTGAGTTTAAATTTTTTCTTGCTTACATTTTGCTGTGATAAGTCCATTGGCACATAATTCCTCAGTAAAATCGTACAAGTACGGTTTGTCCAGACATGCATTAGCCAACACAAGACTGTCGTCTGGATCTGTTAACACTGAAATATTAATAAAGTAATATTTGTATTAAGTATATATTACAACTTCTTATATTGGGTATATATTAGAAAAATTAATGAAAAATGCTATCGAGAACCGAATTTGCATGAAATAATCTGTAAGTTAACTAATGCTTATCAGGAAGTAGAGGAACAGGCCATTGATAAGATGAATTGCATAATCAGCCTATACCGAACTGTCCAAAAGTGGAAACTGCCAGTTGCCAGTACACAGGCCTCCTCTCTGCAAGAGGGAGCGGGCTGTAAATCCATCTCACCAGCCCAGTGCGAGTGGGTTGATGTTACAGTCTTGGAATTTTCGGTTCTAGGAAATACCGGTTTCCTCAAGACCGGTTTCCTTCACCGTTTTAACAACAGTGAGATAGGAAGGTCACCCTTCATTACGAGACATACAAAACTATGGTCAATACAAAACTTATTAGGATGGAACGGAATTACTTACCATACAGTAAATGTACACTGATACTGAACACAATCACACCACCTTTCTCCAAAGAGTATTTACATGCATTTTGTAGAAATTTCCACAAGTCTGAAACACAACAAGAAAATGTTACAGAGATGATGCCTAGAAAAAATAAATAAATTCTATTAATAATAATAATAACACATTTATTTCAGACCATAAGTCCATAAACAACACACAATACAATTTTATACACAAAAAACATACATAAATACATGAAAAACACATAACTACACTAAAAATAAACTAAAACAATTTACTTCAAATATTGGAATGACGCACGATGAGTGGTCATCCATTGCCACATCAATGGACTATCTGTCCTGTCGCCTACTGTAGCCACAGAACAGATAAACTGATGACTGTGATGGCTGTGACTGTAGCCACTAAGCTGTTGGAGCTGTCGCGCACTCGCCGCATCAGGGATGCTATCCGAGTCCACATCAGTGCGTAAAAATCTGGCACGCCATTTTCCGCGAACATCCCCGATGCACTGCAAAAGCGCGGCAGCCCCAACATAACTCTGAAGGCGTTATTGTACTGGACTCGCAGAGCATTGTACGAGCTTTTTGTATAGCTGACCCATAGGGCACACGTGTACATAGATTGGCAATACGCTCTAAAGAGTGTCATTTTCACCTCCCTAGTACAACGTGCAAACCTACGAGCCAGCATGTTACATCGAACTGCCACTGCTCTGCGTTCCTTCTCTATGTAACATCGTCGGCCAGACTATCGGTGACCCAATGCCCCAGGTACTTGAACTTCGTGACCCTGGAAAGCTGAGTGCCCCCCAAGGTGACTGGTGGGATAGTATCATAATAATTGTTACCCGCTTTGAAAACCCTCGCTCTTGGTCGCATTGTACCTGAGGCCGTGAGCCACCGCAAAGTCCTCACAGATGCGGAGAAGCCTCCTAAGTGCACAAGTCCGTATCAGAAAAAACAACAAAAAATATTTTACACCTAATTTTATTTATTAGTTTTTATTTTTATTGGTTTTATAAAAAAAAAAAATTGTAACTTATACCTAATTAGCACAACGGAACAATTGAACTAATCGAGGAAGAGCGAGGTTTATCCCATCACAAGTATCTTCGGATTACTTTCTGGGAAGCCCCGGCAACTTAATTGTATCTAGATTTAAGATAATAAACACATTTTTTTTTTTAATTTTTTGACATGGCGTGTTAAAGTTGGGGAGTGCAGGCTCGCTACGTCACAGTTCAGTACAAAATCTAGCACGGCCTGACGTCATACCACTACATTACGACCTCGCCGCCGAGGTCCCTCGCGACGACGACCCCCACGTAATTCCCGCCAAACTTCACCGAGCAAGGGCTCGGTGAAAAAGTGCCAGCTGTTAGCGTAGCTGAGCCTGTAGCTTTAAATTCCCCAGTTAATAATAATAAATCCAGATATGATCCAGGCTGTCGCTCCATGCTGTCCTCCCCCCAGCGACCGACGGCCTAACCCGAGGTTCGAACCACAGGGGCTATCCTTAGCGTGCAGTCGCTATAAGTTAGTTTTATGCCCTGGCTGGAGGCTTTGGGCTCCCATAGGATTTTCCGGTTAAGTAGTCTCGGCAACATGAATGATGTAACCAATATTTTGTAACCATATTTTGAGATAAAAGAGTGTCCGTGAAGTTTCCTGTTCGTTCTTCTCCATAATACCTAATTAGCTTTGGAATGGGCAACTAGCTTCATCTTTCTGACTGTCCGACCGGACCCCTTGACAATATTTAAATGTGCCTGTAATTGGTTTATTTGAAATAAATGCTTTGAGTTTGAATAGTTAGTTTCGGGGAATTTTTGTGCCCATGGTCCCTCCGAGAAATACAATGCTGCCGAATTAAAATGGCAGTCTTGAAAGTATGATTCGCGACTCTATCAAATATGTATTTACATAATTAAAACTACAACAATCATCAATGTATCTCCCTATATCAGATTTGCCGCGTTTCGATCTGATTTCGGAACAATTATTACATTATTTGTTATTGTCACCAATCATACTTTCAAGACTACCATTTTAATTCAGCAGCATTGTAACATTGATAGAACCACCGAAAAGAAAAATACCCTTGATCGGGAAATATCAAGCGGTAAGTGCGAAGTCCACGTTGAAGAAAAGTAGCTACATTTTTTATTTACTTACATTTACGATCACCCATGAGTTGGTATGCGTGTCCTATAAGTGGCAGCGCTCCTGGCAACACAGGGGGCAAGCGGTGACGCGGTCTGAACCAAGCAATATACACCAACCAACAGATAATAAGCACTAGCATATACATTTTCACACGCAACCAGTAACTGTCTGATAACTTTAAAAGTAATATTATTTTATATACAAGATACGGGCTACATAGTGTGCGTACACGCGTACATGTGCGTGCGTCTGTGCGTTAAACTTATCTTTCAAATCTAGGATTTAGGGCTGACGCACACTGCGTGATTGATGAACTAGGAGAGTACTAAGCACTGGCACAAATAACTATACTTTCGGGCTAATTGTATCAATAATAACCTAGTAATAATACCAGCATATTGTTGTAGAAAATGAGACTTCTTCAAGAGGTCGGCAAAAAAGAAGAAAACCGTTTCGTGCTTAATGATTCGTGATTAAATTTGGTAATTTAAATGTGTAAGGCAAAAACGAAGAATGGATTGCATAAAAGATGATATGGCTAGAAAGAAGGTGACTACTGAGATGGCGGCTGATAAACATGCATGGAAGATGAACATTTATGTAGCGTCGACTCCAAGCCCCAAGGGAATGTCCTATATTTTTTCAATACATTTCCTCGAAAACTGGTTCAATGCAAACAATGCAATATATTTCACACGCGTGCGATTTTTCATTTTCCAACACGTGTGCGGGAATAAAAATTGCCACAGATAACTTATACCTATAATTAGCCCAAATTGGTTCAATGCCTCTATTCACAGCGATCTCTATTTGGAGGTGAATGTTTTTTTTTTAATCTAGGCAAAGAGATATGCGTCTTTACGGCTTTAATATTTTTTGAATATTTAAATAATGTTTATAAATAGAATATCATCAAAAACCATGATTATTACAATAAAAAAAAACGTTTATGCACAAATTAACATTTATTTGTGTTCTAAACTCAAAAATATTTGAATTTTCTATTTTTCATATTAGGCTGTTTATCGGCTTTTACCTTTGCTTCTCTTTCACCTGGCGAAAGCAAAGCGCGGAAAAAAAAGAAAATTTAAATCATAGTTTTCTAATCATTCATGACAAAAATATTTTTCGTAATTTTATTTTATTTCTTCAAAAGCGTATTGAAAAACGTCGTTTGATACACGTGGACATTTGTTATTGCAGTTCTCGGCTCAAAAACATCCTCGTCTACGGCTCGGGTGTTAATTCCGCCTCGAATGCAATAACAAAAATTCTCCACTTGTATCAAATTGTACTATTATATAAAAGAATGGCCATGGAATTTCTGTTTTTCGCACAGGAACCTATTACGCTTTGGAATGGGCAACTAGCTTCAACTTTCTGACTGACCGACGCCTTGACAATTCACAAGTGCCTGGATAGGGTTAAATTGAAATAAATGTTTTGAGTTTTAGTTTGGTGATTTATTTATTTATTCATTTATTTATTTATAGGCTCTTCAACAATGAGTTCACTATTACTTTATTGTACATTGAAAAGCACAGCATGCACTACATTATGCGCAGATAATAACACAATTAATTATTTGAAACAAGTAGGTAATACATAGTTTAGACAAAAAATAAATTATTAAATTGATATCAATGTAATCTTACATAAATGAAATTAAATTAAATAAGATTACATTTAATTTTTGATAATTTTTGTATAAGATTAGATTAATATTTGATTTTAGACTAGAGACATATTAGGTTGGGGAAAAAGTCTTTTCGCATTATAGTATGTATGAACTTAAAATAAAATCTCTTTAACTATACTATTTGCATCTGGCTGGTTTTGGTATAATTGAATGTTTAAATTTTAAAGAACATAATTCCAAATTCATATTAGGAAAATGTGTGATTTTCATTTGTTTTTCGTACTGTCAAGATGAGTGAATCTAATGATGAAATTCGATGCATTTTAAAATTTTACTACAAAAAAGGTAAAAATGCAACGCAAGCCGCGAAAAAAATTTGCGATGTTTATGTACCCAGTGCAGTGTCTGTGAGAGTAGCACAAATTTGGTTTAAGCGTTTTCAATCCGGAAATTTTGATGTCTAAGATGCACGTCGCTCTGGTCGCCCTATTACGGATAAAATGGATGCCATTTTTGAAAAAGTGGAGCATGATCGGCATATCAGTAGTTACAACGTAGCTGAAGAACTAGGAATTGACCACAAAACAGTTTTGGTGCATTTGAAAAAAAACTGGGTACACAAAAAAGCTCGATATTTGGGTACCTCACGAGTGAGCTGAAAGAAACCTAATGAACCGTGTACTCATTTGTGATTCTTGATTACGACGTAATGAAACCGAACCATTTTTGAAGAAGATGATAACTGGTGATGAAAAGTGGATCACGTACGACAAGAACATGCGAAAAAGGTCGTGGTCAAAGGCCGGTCAGGCTTCACAGACTGTGGCGAAACCCGGGTTAACTCGCAACAAGGTGATGCTGTGTGTGTGGTGGGATTGGAAGGGCATTATTCATTATGAGCTGTTACCACCAGGCAGGACCATCGATTCTGAACTCTACTGCGAACAACTGATGAGATTAAAGCAAGAAGTTGAGAGAAAGTGGCCGGAATTAATCAACAAAAGGGGTGTGGTTTTTCATCATGATAACGCTAAACCTCACATATCTTTAGCCACTCAGCAAAAATTAAGAGAGTTTGGCTGGGAGGTGTTAATGCATCCGCCGTATAGTCCTGACCTTGCACCTTCAGATTTCCGCCTGTTTCGATATCTTCAGAATTCTTTAGACAGTGTCAGGTTAACCTCACGAGAGGACTGCCAAAACCACTTGTCGCGGTATTTTTATCAGAAGTCCGAAAATTTTTATAGCAATGGGATCATGTCCCTACATACAAGATGGCAAAAAGTTATCGAACAAAATGGTACCTACATACTTTAGATAAATGTAAATAATGTATATTAAAAAATGTTTTGAATTTTCTTAAAAAATGCGAAGAAACTTTTTCCCCAACCTATTATATTAAATGGCGCGCTTTTTTTAGCACAGGTACTGATGAGTGTTTAGAGGCATGAGGAACAAGGTGTACAGTTCACTCATCCTCCATAGAAAAGGGAGGATCCTCCGACCAGACGGATGTCATGTCTGGTGGGCAACTGCCCGTCTGTACGTGTTGGCAGTCACTACACCCCGATCAGGGGGTGCGACAGGCGGTCACGTGGCATGGCCCCCCTCCCGCGGGAGCTATACAGTAGCCCGTCACTACGGGCCCTTCATTTTGTTCGCCTATTTCGGCCATGGATGATGGGGCGCGAGTATCACGCCCCTGTGAGTGATTGCTATTTTTGTGTCTGTAGGCACACACGCTGATATGCAGCGCCGCTTTCTTCATCGTATCCCGGCAGTCAACCCCTACCAGGTAGTACTCTCACCTACATGAGAGAAGCCCAGCAGGAGGCAACCAGCGACAGGGATACGGACTCAGCGTTCCTACAGAAAGGGTGTGGCTCGCGCCTGCCCCACTTTCAGAGCTAGCCGAGCCTGGAAGCCGACTATTGATGTCGGGACGTTGTATATATGCTAGTCGCGCGGTAAACTCTGATTGCGCGATGCAAGATTTTGCGTGACGTCAGTGTGATGCGTAGTTCACATGTGACGATGTAGATGCCGCCACAAGTGAAAGAGGTCAATGTCCAACTCATGCTCTTTGTATGCAGCATACATTCTAGACAGTGGACAGTATTGCCTTAAGTTGGGTATGACACCTTGGCATGCAGAAAAGCCTCCTATTAGAACTTCTTGGCAGATCAAAATGGTGTTGAAAATAATGAATCATTTTAGTTTATTTTATGTCCCTCCATGTGAAAAGAACCTTTACGTAAAACGACTTGTGTCTGATGTCCGGTTTGTCGCTGTTACATAAATCTTACAAGCAATTACCATACAAAATAACCCATCTAACTGGTTCAAAGTAACTCTTAAAATAATGTTGTTTATTTTTACCTCTAGACAAGTCAACCTTAATCCCATTCAGTAATAATTATACTCAGTTTATTTAAGACTGATTGATAACAAAAAACATAAACGAGATTTTAATTTAACGCTTCTTTTATATAAAGTTGTCTTGTTTCTTTTTATATATAAAGTTGTCTTGTTTGCTAGCAAGATCGACATCTACTAATTAATGGTTCTATAAAGACCGTACTCACCGTGAACATTTGCTTCTTATGTTTTGCAAACATTCGTTGCGCGAGCCTTGTTACGCAACGAACATTTATTCGTGAAACGAAACTCACCAATGAATATTCAAGCATCATAAAATGGACAGAGTATACATTACTATAGGTACAATAGTGTCAACAAAAAAATAAACTATAAAAAAGCTATGATTGTTTTAGATTAGCGTTTTTATGATTATTTTTCGTTTATTCATTTAAATTATATTTTTTAAAAACAACAACAAACAAAAACAACAACAACAAAAAGGTATTTATAAGATTATGATTATTCGTGTATTAATTTTAATTCTTATTTCGTTACATTTTGAAATATTTTTTAAACATAACATATTAAAAAAAAAAACATTTAGAAATATAAAAAATAGAGGTCCGCCGGTGTCGCGAGCAGGGTCCAAGCTACCGGTGGTTAGGGCTGCAGAGACAGGAACCTTCACAAAATGCGAACCGTATCAAGGAGAACTTCCTTCTGAATCAGGCCCTTGATCCAACCGCGTAACGAGAGCCTCGAGACATGTTGGTCGAGGCTTTCGGCCATCAGGTTATGATTATTATTATTATGAGCCGCTACTTATATGAATTACAAATATGAGTCTTTTTACAATTTATTTTTAAGTTTCTCTTTTGTATACAAGTGTACTTTTGTAGTAATTGCATTCACAAATTTTGAAAAAATGGTACAGTTATCTAGAAAAACGTCAAATCAATCTGCCTAGCCTTTTCCCAACTATGTTGGGGTCGGCTTCCAGTGTAACCGGATGCAGCTGAATACCATTATTTTACATGAAGCGACTGCCTATCTGACCTCCACAACCCATTAACTGGGTAATACGATACCCCTCGGTAAGACTGATTGTCAGAATTTCGGGCTTCTGACGACCCGTAACGACTGTCAAAGATCCACGAATGACAACCGGGACCAACGACTTAACGTGCTTTCCGAGGCACGGAGGAGTCTCTGTATGTAAAGATAGTCACCCATCCACGGACCAACCCCGGCAAGCGTAGCTTAACCTGATGGATCGGTCCGTGCGGCTGTTATTACTAAGCCACGATCTCCTCCTAGAAAAACGTCAAATCTCATGTTTTATTTTCATGATGCCATTCGATGTAGTTTCGAATACGGATTAAAATACTCTTCCGGGCCAACTGAGGCTAGAAAACTAAAAAGCCAATAATCGCAAATAACTGGTCATTAATTTTATACTAAAGTAACTGTAGCGACCGCGTGGATGTCGGAAAATATCACACGGGAACTTACTACCGGGAAATCCTTCCCTATTCCTTGTCTACATTATAAAGGGAACGTCTGTGCAAAATTTTTGAAATCGAAAAAAAAAGAATTTTTAAAATCGGTCTATAATGACGGAGAAATCGGTGTACATACATAAAAAAATATATATGTCGGAGGAGACTGTCAGCGTTCGTTGCCGGACTGGTCGTCGTCCATTGTTGTAGCCGAAATAAGACTCAATATGCACTCCACAGTTTTAATTAGATCGATTTAACAAACAGTCTGTTAGAAAGTAGCACACACGAGTCGGATGGAACTGGATTCGTATCGGAACGCGGCGAGGTCGGGGCGACGTTAGTAGCGCACATCCGTTCAGTTCGGTGTCTAATCACGAAGTCCTCGTCAAGTACAGGAACCTTGAATGACAGCCGTCATCTGTCACTGTTATTTTCCCCCGCAAACTCAAAATGACATTGACAGCTCGCACAGTGATGCCAACCCCATTTCCGAACACACCCAAGTACAACTTGACGTTCCGTTCAAAATCCACGACATATACATATATACGCGACGAATTGATAATCTCCTCCTTTTTTTGAAGTCGGTTAAAAAGAAAACTACTTTTTTGTCATCTACAATAATAATATGGTCTAATGTTTAGCCTTATTAATTAAGTAAACCAGCACCCTAATTGCGTAACACACTTTCAATCACAATCCGAGGATTTTGAAGTAACTTCCCAATCCAATGCTTCATTGATTTGAAAAATTCGTCTGCTCTCCAACATAATACAGGATGTCAGGGACAGCCCTCCGCAGATTGATGGGGTGAATTCAGTATATACTAAGATGACCGGTACGTGAAATAATTTCAGGAATATTATGGGAATCTAATAAACCTGATTTGTTTTTATTACCTCACACGCAATGTATCGTTACCGTGGCAAAACGCACGTAGCGAACGGCAGCGAAGCGAGCTTTCCGCGCCATTTCACGCGTCGTTCGTTAGAGTATTTCTTTTCAACATCCATTGCTGATTTTTTTATTTTAGCTGTTTTATTTACATAAATAGAGTGTTGCGTACAGAGAATGTAATTTTACCTTTAAACCAAGGTATAGTAACTGAAAAAACGATTAAAAAATTAAAATTTTCCAAAGCAATTTTACTGTGTGATATGATTCAAAATAAGGAGCTCAATGCACCCTGTTAGTTTCCGGAGGGCTCTCCCTTACACCCTGTATACTGGATTACTTTTTTTACCATCTTGAATAAAATAGGCTATAATAAGATAAGATAATATTTTTATTTCTCACCACAATATTATAGAATAAACACGTACACAATACACCACGAATATAACATTTCAGTATTGTAGGAGACTAGTGCCTCAACAAGGCACCAGTCTGGCCTATAATAGGTGAATGGAGTGGAAGCCTATGGCATCTTACCTATTTTAGTTTTTTTTTTTTTTTATAAAAGCTTAGAGACAAATTGATCTACGTATCAATAAATACAGAAATTTTGAAAACAAATAATAAATCGTTAAAATATATCGAAATTCAAATCATATGTACCCTACATATTATTTGAATTTCGAATTCTTATAATTAAAAAAAAAAACTAGGTATGCCATAATTAAGCTTCTACTGCATTCACCTATTATAGCCTATTATTTTCAAGAAAAGTAATCCAGTATAACGCAATGAACGTGGCTGAACTGTCAATATCAAGGGTATTGTCATCGATAACTATTGTACGAGTACATGTATTATGCATAACGCAATCACCTCGCAGATCACAAAGATTCAATTATCAATCAATCAACCAATCATTTTATGATCAGGCAACTGAAAGCCCATAGAAAAAATATACAAAGTAATATAAACAATTATTATAAACTAATACATATCACTATATAACTAAGACTATACACGTAATGTTGTCAGCGTCGTGTTTCGCTGCTGCAATTATGTTTTCGACGTATTTAAGGTACGTTCAGGTGACGTATTTAAGGCACGTAAATGAAACGTTGCTTCGACACAATAGGCTCGTACTCGTGATAAGAATATTGTTTCATCGGTTGTAAATAACGTTTCAACTGATTAAAATTTTGTCCTAATTCTTGATTGTTAGGGTTGTCACTTCACGAACTAGGGAACTACAATACAAATTTACTTTTAGATAAGAAAATAATATTACTTATAAAAATGACACCTGCAATCGACCATTTTTGTAATTTTGACATTCTAATCATGCAATGTTATGTCATTTTAGTCTAGCAAATTAATTAAAAATCAGAGAGTAGTTAGTGCCATTCATTACATTTAGGTTGTCCTTCGTCCTAACTGTAATGTCATCTGAATCTAAAATCAAAAAAAAATCACTTACAGTAATTTAATATTAAGTATATTTTTTTTTTAAATTATTTTTATATTTATTATGTATTTTTTTTTCTAATTTGTTGATATCAGATTCAGAGGAGACCTTACGCAGTTTGACGTATGACTATTTTATTGTCTACATGGATACCATTATCATAGGTACAAAATTTAATACTTTTACAATTTATTTTACCAAAACCAAGTACTTAATCATTTTGTCCCAAAACATCCATACACCCTTGAGAGTTGTGTCCCTGATGCGCCGCATACGAGGCAGTTGAAATAGCTACCTTCAGCTATTCGCATGGAGGATGGATCTGGATCTGGATTGCCCAATATACGGTACTGGACCATGCTACATATTGAGCACTCCGGTTCCAAACCCAAATTTAAGCTAAGATGAAATATATATTTATCATCATATCTTTTTGTTATTGTAGAATCATAATTTATAATGTTTATATTGATGACTTTTGTAATGTTTATCTAATTGTAATCTTTTAATTAATTGTTAATGTTATCTAAAATAACTTATTTCACATGTACGCATTATGGACTGGTTCCGGAATAAATGAATTTTAATTTAATTTAAATTTTTTTATAACCAAAACAATGTTCACAGTAGTTCCAGAACGAGGTAAACAAGACTGACAATGATACGACATATCGAATGACACGTCTCTAAGAATTTTATGTTTGTCCTCTTCATTTCATTCCTGACGTCAGTGACGTAGTGTCATTTGTTTTTAGATACGTATCATTATTTTTTTTTTGGTTTATTTCTTGTATGAAGAGTCAAGAAACAAATATATTAAGCTCTTAGGTTATTTTTTACGTGCACCTTATTTTAGTTTTCGAACTATGTCATTGCCAAAATTTTGGACGACAATGACATTTCAAAAAGGTGATAATTATGCACCCGCTATGTGGGAAAAGAATTTGTTTGAAAATTGTCTAACATTATCGCGGTTGACCGAACTTAGTAGATTTTAATGTATGACTTTCCTTGAGGGATCGAGCACTGACGTGGGTACGGTCGACCGCAAATCTCCGCGTCGTCGTCTTCACCGTCTGCGGTAACACTTTTCCTTGAGCTAGTTACTGATTTTATAACGATGACGCACAGTCCATTGTACTTTACTTCCATATGAAAAAAGACAACAACAACAACAACAACATTGACAACATTGTCAACATTGTAAAATTGTAACCAGTAATTTAAATGGTGTGCATAATAAAGAGTATTCTATTCTATTCTAATAAAGTTCATTTTAGAATTCATCTATACCAGCAAACTTTTTTTTTAGTAAAGAAGCTCTTAGAGCTTTAATTTTTAACCGACTTTATTCTTCTGCATTTTGAAGAGTATTTTTTTCACATACCGATTTCTCAGCGATCCGCACGGTGTTCCCAGCAATTTTATTATCTTTGCTCGAGTAGTTTTTGAGTTGGCTTCATTAATAGCTTTTAAATCCAGTTCCCCTATGTTGATGATGTTGTTACCTTCCCATACTACTTACTCTTTTACTTCCCATAATAAAACTAAAGATAAAAATTTACTTTATACAAAAAAAAAACGACTTCTAATAAGGCGACTATACAGGAAAGGTTTTTAAGCGGTGCGCAAATTTTCGCAGGATACATTTTTGATGATGATGAATAATTTCTACCCATAAATATGAACAACTTTCACTACAAACTCTGAAATCACGAAAAAAAAAATGCTGTTTACACTTGGTTTACACATACAAAAGTTCAATACCTAATCGACCAAAATGTATGAAACAGCAGATTTTTTTTTTCGTGATTTCAGAGTTGGTCCCAAAGTGAAATTTGATCATATTCATGAGTGAAAATTTGCACACTGCTTAAAAACTTTTCCTGTATAGTGAACAATTGTTTTAGTTTCGGAAGTCGGTGGCAATTTGGTTGTACACAAACAAAACAAAGGCAGCTTTTTCTTTCACAAACAATTCTAGTTAGCAGCCCTACGCAACCCCGGCCGTTACTAACAAAGACCTCTTCTAATTAGTAATTTAATACAGCCTTGTCTGTTGAAATTCCCCTGGATCGCTCTAACGTAGCTAATGATAGCTCCTTTATTCGCCTGAACGATCATTCTTCCTCTTTTGTCCATACAAATTAAATTAAGAAGGCAATTCCCAATCCCCCTTCCCCTTGGACCTCGAACATGAGCAGACGTGCCATAGATCTACGCAGTATTATTTTAACTACCATTTAAATTCAAAATTCTAAATTAAATATCTATCAAGAAAATAGGAGTGCATATTTTCGAGGAGTCAGCGAGGAGCGGATTCAAATACATCGAACAAGTACTTGCGTGGACGCGTAAATACAGAAGCCCCACCCATCTGCAGTGAAACCCAGAGGTATAGTACTATCTCTTTCGTACACACGTGACGCTCCGAGTCGCTAGCAACGTTCCGATCACTCCGCTCTCTGTCTGCGCTCCTAGTACTCGCTATCGTAGGACATCGCATTGGCGCGTGCGCACTGTTCACAACTACTTTATGTGTGCACTGGAAAGAACAATTACCAACTCCATTGTCTGGGCGCCTAGTACTTTGAGATCATTGCAACACATAACCGGATCGTCAATCATCAGTCTCATGTATCTTAGATATGAATAAATAATAATATAACAGTGTCGTGAGAGTATTCGGATCCGCAATTACTGTAAACTTCACACTAAATACAGTAAAGGTTATACTCCTGCCTCAGCTTGTTGTCCTAGTACTATACAAGAGAAGTCATGCCGCTAAAGCGCACTCCACCAGATTCACCGAACCCGTTAACACCTACGGAAAGTACTCGTGGAAGAATGATTGCGTCGATAAAAGAGCAAAGTGCGTCATCCTTACTACACTGCGAGTCAGAACCCGATCTTCATACCCTAGTGGCAAACGTAACGGAAAGAAAAAAAATAAAACGTAAAAATGATGGGGAAGATTCTGATCTTTTAGAAACAATTAAAAAAATGTTCTCTTCTTTCTCCAACGAACAAGAAAAACGGTTTCAAGACTTACAAGCAAGTATGGACCTATTGTCAAATAAATACGACGAGTTTTTATCGAAAATAAGTTATCTTGAGAAAGAAAGACAGTCAGACAAATTAATTATTAAAGAACTGGAGGACAGACTGGAAACATTAGAACGGAAAACTCGTGGGGTTGGGATAGAATTTCGAAACATACCAAAACAAAATGGAGAAACTAAGGATACTCTTGTTAGCGTTATCTCTAAATTGGGAGAATTATTAAACGTAGAGATTAACAACAGTAATATAAAAGATATATACAGGTTAAAATCAAAAGATTCTTCAGACCCCATTGTAGTCGATTTCACCACTGTTCTCTTGAAGGAGAAGGTCCTCAAATCTGTAAAAACTTTCAACAAAATTAAGCAAAAAGGCAACAAATTAAACACCACCCACTTAAACCCAAGTTATAGTCACAAACCGATTTACATATCAGAAGCCCTTACTTATAAAACCCAGAGACTGTATTACTTGGCCCGTCAATTCCGGAAAAGTCATGGCTACAGCTTCTGCTGGACAGCAAACGGTATTGTTTATCTAAAAAACAACGAAGACTCATCACATATCCGGATAAACAACGATGCTGACTTAGAAAAATTACGAACTATCGTGGAACCGCTGTGACTAATTGTTGTTCTAGTATATAAATTTTGTCTCTATATTATACTAATTTTAAGTTTGCATGATAATTTTAAGTTTAAATCTACGGATTATTTCTACACGAACAAAGTGAAACGCAACGCCCACACTTACCATTCACATTTACTCATGGAAAACCATAATCATTTTAAAAGCTCCTTAATCATAACCTTAGCCCAAGTGAACACTGTTTTAGAAACACACACAACCTATTTTTCAAACACACTTCGTTTACACTCACTTACTCATCAAATTACACTCTCAAACACTCTTTACCTAAAACATACTCACAAACACTATTTAACTATCTACATACAAACTCTTTCCATAATCAGCGTACCTACCTTGACCACTAATCTTGTCTATCTCTACTCTCTTTTTTATCATTCGATGACGTAACTAATTTATCTGAAAATATTGACCAGTTATCCGTATCTCATTCACAATCCGCGGACCTTGAGGATTGTCAAAATATTATTACTTCTACTTCGGACAACCTAATTATTTTGACACAAAACATACGAAGCATAAATCGAAATCTGCCCGGCTTAGAGGTTTTACTACAAAGACTTAAACTTAAATGCGATATATTAATTTTAACAGAGTGTTGGATAAAAAGTGAAACAGTAATCCCTCACCTATCTGGCTACTCTCACGTAGCAACAAATATGAATCCCATACAAAATGACGGAGTAGTTATCTATTACAAAGAAAACTTTAACCTAACGATTATTGAACCTGAATTTCATGATAGTAATTGCCTCCTAGCCACCATTGGAAAACAAGTTGCCATAATGGCCCTGTACAGATCGCCTTCCTACATTAAATTAGAGCCATTCCTCTTGTCGCTGGATAATACGTTACAATCAGTGTCCTTTTTCAAGCACATCGTTGTTATAGGCGACATGAATATAGAAATAAACTCCAATAAAATTAAATCCGACGGGGAACGCTATCTGACCTTAGCTGCTTCGCACGGCCTACTGCCAGCTCACACTTTAGTTACACGCAGCGCCCACCAAACATGCATAGACCATGTTCTTATAAAAACTAAAGCCCCTTCTAACACCATAGTCCTAAATGCAACATTAACAGATCACCATCCCGTTTTGCTTGGTTTAAATTTAAAAAAACCACGGCAACATGCAACTCCAACAAAGACCATCATTAACGATAAAACACTAGCACAAGACATTTCACAGATTAATTTTGATCCCATATATCAAACAGACAACCCTAACATAAGCCTAAATTACCTGACACAATCATTACAAAAAGTAATAGAAAAGAACACAAAAATTGTAACACTTTCTAGACGCCAAAAAATCATTAAGCCCTGGATAACTCCCGGACTACTACGTTGCATGCGTAACAGAGACCAACTACATAAAAAGGCAAGCATTGATCCGGATAACGAAGTCTTGAAAATTACCTACAAACGATACAGAAATTTCTGTAACTCTCTTTTACGAAGGTTAAAAAGAACATACGAAAAAAACCAAATCCTGGAAGCACAGAACGACAATAAAAGATTATGGAAAGTCATCAAACACATCACCCACACAACCAAAACAAAACAACACCATAAAGATCTACTAACTCTATCATCTTCTCCAGACCAATCCCTTCACGAAGCAAACAGCTATTTTATAAATGTAGGTAGCTCAATGGCGGATAAAATCAGTCAACAAAATATTAATCTCCGGAACCAACAATTTCTAAGCAATACCCAAAACGAAGTATTAAATGTCCCCAATTCTTTCGTCTTACTGGAGACAGACAAGTACGAGATTGGACATCTTATCATGGGTCTAAAAACAGATAGTGCACCAGGATGTGATAATATCAGCAGTAGATTCTTAAAACAACATAAAAATATTCTTGTACATCCGTTGGAAAAAATTTTTAACGATTGCTTAAAAGCTGGAGTGTTTCCCTGTTCCCTAAAACGATCAGAAGTGTGCCCAATCTATAAAAACGGAGACAGAAGTCGTATAAACAACTATAGACCGATATCTATACTACCCGCAATTTCCAAAATTCTGGAAAAAATTATAAACATACGTCTAGTAAAATATCTCGAAAAAAATAATCTGCTCTCAGTGAACCAATACGGGTTTAGGCACGGTAAATCTACAGAGCAGGCAGTGAATAAACTTATTGGATTTATTAGCGCTAATTTAGACAAGGGAAAAAAGTGTATTTCTGTTTTTCTGGACCTGGCAAAGGCATTTGATACGATTTCTGTCTCTCTCTTACTCAACAAATTAGAGGCGCTGGGTATCAGGGGCACCCAGCTTGAACTTTTCAAAAGCTACCTCTCTGGGCGAACTCAGTGTGTCCGAGTGGATAAAAACAAAAGTACGCACCTTCCAATTACACACGGTGTGCCTCAGGGTAGCATACTAGGGCCCACTCTTTTCCTCGTGTACATAAATGAGCTTACTCGTATTGACCTTACCAAAGGTGAAATTATCTCTTTCGCGGATGACACCGCGTTGGTGTTTGAGGGTGATAGTTGGGAGGAGGTCTTCGCTATCGCACAAAATGGGTTTGATAAGACTAGAGGATGGCTGCAGGAGAACATACTTACTTTAAACGTAGAAAAAACTAAGTATATTTGTTTCAGCATTAGGCAGACGGTGAGTATTCGCGGCGACCTACGAATTGTTTCACATGAGTGCAGTTCTGCGGATAGTTGCGTTTGTTCACCTCTGGAACGCGTCAATACTCTGAAGTACCTTGGTGTTACTTTAGACAAAAACCTTAACTTTAAAGAACATGTCAAAATTCTTTGTAGTAGAGTAAGAAAATTAATTTATGTATTTAAAAATCTACGTCATGTCGCAGACCGTGCATTGCTGAAGCGAATATATCAGGCCCTTTGTCAATCACTTCTTACCTACTGCCTTACATCCTGGGGAGGTATCTGCAAAACCACGCTAAAGGCGGTTGAGGTCGCCCAGAGAGCTATACTGAAGGTTAGTACGTTTAAACCGTTGCGCTTTCCTACTATTACACTGTTCCAGTTGTGCGAGGTTTTGACAGTGAGACAGTTATTTATACTTAATGTTATATTGCAAGAACATAAAAAACAACGCTACAACCCAGCGTTATTACAGAGACGCCGTAAGCATCATGTATGTGACAATTTAAATACATTTAAAACAACTTTTGTTAAAAAATTTGTAAGTTTCCTGGGACCGTACCTTTATAATAAGCTTAACAAATCAATAAATATATACACCTTGACAAGAAATCAATGCAAATTAAAAGTATACCAATATTTGCAGAAATTCAGCTACGAGGAGACGGAACAACTAATTTATTTTTAACCACTTTAAGAGTACCGCTAATAGCACAGAAAACTAAGATACACTCACAAAATAGCTCACCTACACACACATACACTCATGCATACTCACACCCAAACACTCACTGCATATTTATTCTCACATGCATACCTACATACATTTACACTACATACCCACCCACACATTCTCATAGACATACACCACACACACACACACAAGCGCGCACACACGCACACGCACCACAAGCACACCCTCACACACACTCCCTCACACTCACTCGCGAATACACACAACACACACACATTATACTCAATTCATTTTATTAATTAGGTTTAAAAAAAAGAAAAAAAAAAAAATCTTACCTATTTGTAAATTACTTACCTTGATTACTTTTGTGCTGGTTATAAATGTCTAGATTGCTTGGCACCGATTCTTGTATTATAATACTCGAGGGAAATGGTGCTGATAGCCGAAATACAGGCCATGCCTAGTTCGGCTACAGACGCTAAACTCATTACATTAATTGAAATTGTTGCCACATTGCCATTGTAAATTAGTACTAAGTTTTTGGAAAATAAACTATTATTATTATTATTATTATTATTATTAATTGCTTCGAAAAATTACTATTTGTGTGAATAATGTCGACTGGGTTGAAAGCTTTAGTGATTTAATTAAGGGGCTGAAAATGATTGTTTTGATTAGAGTAGAAAAAAAATTGAGTTACTTTTTAAGAAAGTAGATGGCTTAATCTTCACCACAAAGTCGACGCAGGGGTGTCAACTTTGTGGTGAAGATTAAGCCTATTAGATTAGATCTAGAATGCATTTTCTACGAAAATTCAGCGTAAACTGTAATGTTGACATGTCAATTTAGAACCAACATTAGAAGTCAACGCGTTGGCAAATTATAGACTGATGATTTGAATACCCAATGACTTGAATCAATCTGCCTAGCCTTTTCCCAACTATGTTGGGGTCAGCTTGCATTCTAACCGGATGCAGATGAATACCAGTATTTTACATGGAGCGACTGCCTTTTTTTTTTTTTTTTTTTTTTTTTTGACGCTGAGAAATGCTTTATGCATCCCCACTCGTGGGGGACGAGACGGGGTATGTGGGACTCCTGTCAGAATGACAGTATACCCACTAAAACTCAGCAGTGTTCCCACATCGCCGTGATGGGAGGGCCATGGGAAACCGGCTCAGCCTTTACGTCCACAACCCTCCCGGCGCATGCCCGCCTAGCTGGCGGGCCCCGCGTGCCCCCCCCGGATGGGGGGCTACGGGAATGACCGGGAACACCTGGCCATTCCCGTCCGACACTGGTGGGGGCCTGTGCAATACAGGCAAGAATGCCCCCACACCCGTTGCCTGCTGGCCCCCACCTGGGAGGAGTCGTCTGCTCCGACCCCTCCTCCGCCTTCGGAGCGGCGCCGCGTGAGGGTCGTCCTCCCGCGCGCGCTCCGCCGCCATTTCGGCCGCAGAGGATAGGGAGAGCGGCCGACGTCATACCGACACTCCTCTTCCCCTGCGGCCCCACCGCGTCCGCCATCAAACGGTGGCGACCCCGTCAAGGCCACGGAAGGTAGGGAGAGCGGCGCACCGCAATACCGGCACTCCTCTCCCGCCGCGGCCTCCAATCCTCAGCCGCGATGCCTCCCATAAGACACCGCGGCCCGCCTCAGTTGCGGTGTCGCCCATACGGCCACCGCAACCTACCTGCTGGCCGCTACGTCGTCGGCTTATCGGCAAAAGCCCTGACGAGCGGCCCCCGCATGGGTTCCTCTTCGCTTCACCGTGGGTGACCAAGCCACGGCTACTGAGCCCCCCCGCCTCGACAATGCGGGAACCCTCCGGGGGGGGAACCCTCCGGGGGGGGAACCCTCCGGGGGGGGGAACCCTCCGGGGGGGGGGAACCCTCCGGGGGGGAACCCTCCGGGGGGGTAACCCTCCGGGGGGGATGGAGCGACTGCCTGTCTGACCTCAACCCAGTTACTTATGTGCGGTCTACCGTACAACAAATCTGTAGTATTATAAGTATGTATAATGAATCCTCTGTATTTTCTATAAAAAATAAGTAAATGTTTAAAAATGGTACTGGCAGACTCTGACCACCAAGGACATTGACCAAAATCAGAACCGCTTTCTATTAAAAGAGTATGACCATAAACATATACTCATTTCACTCAATTTTTTAACCGACGAAAAAAAAAGGAGATTTTTACGGTATACCTCAAAGTTGGTCCTTTATAAAATTGATTAACTTTGCTTGGGTAGTTTTTAAGTTAGCTTCCATAATACGTATTTTTGCCCGACTTTTTATGGATGATGTTCTAGTTTGTTTTGCAGGTAATGGTATTAGAGTTTGTGTGGGGTAGGTACCACAACTAAAAAGTGAAAAATAAAATCTTTTTACAAAAAAATACAACCGACTTCCAAAAACAAAGTGAAAAATAACTTTAATTTCGGAAGTCGGTGGCAAAAAACGAAAATACATATAACCAGACACCGACTTCCAAAATTAAAGTTATTTTTCACTTTGTAGCGTTGTTTTTGGAAGTCGGTTGTATTTTTTTTGTAAAAAGATTATTTTACTTTTCTTATTTCACTTGATTGAAATCGTATCATCAGCTTCCTGCCCTTATCCCATATCACTTGCGGTCGGCGCAACACGTTTTCTTCTTCCATTCTCCCCTGTCAACCGTCACGCTATCATTCACTCCCTTCTCTGTCATATCATTTCTCACACAATCCATTTATATATCACAAGAAAAGATTTTCTTTGGCCTTCCTCTGCCTCTCCATCCATCAACATGTATATTCATCACTCTTTTAGTCACATGCGTTTCGTCTCTCCTCATTACATGCCCATACCAAGAAAACGATTTCCTTTCAACTTTTCTGTCACTGGCGCCACTTTCAAATTTCCTCATAACTACTCATTTCTCACTTTATCCATTCTCGTCACTCCACACATCCATCTCAACATTCTCATCTCCGCTGCATGCAATTTTTTTTCATCCGTCTTCTTCACTGCCCAGCATTCCGATCCATAAAGTATGACAGGACTTATCACGGACTTGTAAATTTTCCCCTTCAACTTGAGAGGCATCCGTGGGTCGCAAGTTGTTCCTGTAACCTGTCGCTATTTCATCCATCCTGAGTTGATCCGGTGCGTTATGTTTCGGTCTACTTCGCCATCCTCTTGGACAAGCGACCCGAGGTACCGAAAGTCAGAGCAGATCGGTAAGGGCGTTCCGGCACAGGACCGGAGAGACCGCCAAAATTACAAAACAAATACTCTGTTTTGGTCCGACTTACTCTCAGGCCAACGGTCTCCAGACTTTTCCACCACACATCCAATCTGCTCTGGACCTCTAAGCCACTCTCGGCAACCAGCACAATGTCATCGGCGAACAGCATACCTCTTCCTGGATATCCGAAGACTTGATTGAAATCGTATGTGGGGTTAATAATTAATTAGTTATTAAAATAAATTCCTCGAAACTACTGTAAACAAATTATTTCCTTTGAAAAAAAAAATATGCTATCATGCAACATTTTTTGATGCGCAACGGCGGGTAGCGGTCCATAGAAAAATGAGCAGTCTCCTTTAAAATGAACTGATTTATTCAGAAATTATTTCATTTTCCATTACAATGGTTGTAAGTTGATGTCAACTAGTCATTGGTCAAAGGTGTATGCTATTTTGATCTTTGTTATCAAGTAATTAAATATAGTTTTCTAACAATAGCTTGCTCAGTACCGTAAATTCAAAAGATTGTATGTGACTTAATAAAGGAAAGATTTTGAAACCGACTAAGATATAAAAGACTTGACTATACATACCCAAGTACTACCTAAGTAATAATTTCCGGTACAAGTTGCACAATATGTGACACGCACTCAATCGATAATTTTTGTCTCAATTGCAAACCGAGAAAAATTCTTGGATTATTCCACTTTGGCCCACCACTCTGTCCCACCACTAGAACAAAGTGGCATGCTCACAATTTTGGCATCCCATTGTATCCCACTAATTAGGGCAAATTATTCCCCGAAGGGTTAGGCAGAGCTCGAACCTCACAGCAGAAGATTTACTGAACTACTAAATAATACGAGAGGGACTCTAGATAGATGGGGCTGATGCCCTCTGTATTTTAAGCTTCAGATCAATTATAAAACACACTCCTTAACTAAATTGGTTCTTCGCGGAGCCCTCACCAGAATCTGTCTTCCTATTAAGAAAACGAGAATCGTTTTCTTGGTAGAAGACATTCCATATTTGAATGATATAATGTCAGCCAGTATAATATTGTTAAGGCTTGATCAAAGCATCAAACCTCCACAGTACTCCCACATATAGCTAGTATGTATGTCTCATGCTAAGCCTATTGCCATCAATCGGTCACAAATCCAGACTCCAGGCTGTTACTGAGCCGGAGGACACGGTGGAGCATACAGTGGAGGTCTGCCCGGCTTGGGCGGAGCACCGCCGTGTTCTCACGGAGGCGATCGGCGGCGGCGATCTCTCGCGTCCTAACCTGGTCCAGGCCATGGTGCGGAGTGAGAGTGCATGGGAAGCCGTCACCTCCTTCTGCGAAGCAGTAATGCTCGCGAAGGAGGAAGCGGAACGCGTGAGGGAGAGGCAACAGCCGCGCCCTCGCGCCCCTAGCCGCCGTAGGAGACGCCCTGGGCGGCGGGAATCGATTGCCGATTCCCGGCCACCGTAGGCGCGGGCTTGCGGACCACGAGTAATGGGCAGCTCGCCGTCCGGTAAGGACCAGGCCCGGGTCGACGGCGCGTTGTGTTCCACGCGCGCCTCAAAGAGATGTCAGCAGTGACGGGGTCAATTGGGCCGATGCCGCCGGGGTCGCGGGTAGTTCGAAAGAGATACCGTGGCCCTGGCACGGGCAGCTGAAGGAACATGGGTGGGTTTTAGTCAGTAAAAGTCTGACACGCCCCCCGCTCTGCCCAGAGCGGGAGAAGTCATTTGATGATTTCCCATCCACAAAAAAAAAAAAAAAAAAAAAGGCTGTTACTGAGAAATTGCTGATGGAAAACCCCAACAACACTGCCCGACCCGGGAATCGAACCCAGGACCTCATGCTCTGCAGTGGCAGTATCTTATCTATGTACAACTACTGAAGCACTGATGTCCGCGATGGTACCTACCTAATTAAATCATAATTATAATTCTTTCAATCCAACATAAATAAAAAAAAACTAAATTTCTACATCGACCGAAAACAAACCAAACTCGATTCTTTTAGCCTATTCAATTTCAGGACCAAAATGGTATACGTAAAAAGGTCCTCGTAGAATTGACATTCCTTTTATATTATCTGTAAAGGGCAGTTCAGACTTCGCTATATTATTCCGCTATGTTTATAGTACAGCATAATGCACCCTAGGCTATAACTATATAGCATGACTTTTTAGCTATATCGCAAACTGGTCTGTATAGCAAGAAATTTCACGGCGATCTATCATAAAGTGCACACGCCATGGATTTAGTACTCACTAGCGTGGAAAGCACATCAAGCCAGCGAGATAACGATGTTAGGGAATTTTACTCCAGCTTATTATTAATTTTGATAAAGAAAAAATAACCGGAGAACCGTACGAAAAAAAAAAAAAAAAAAAAATCGAAAAAAAAAAAAAAATGAAAAAAAAAAAATGAAATGAAAATCGTTAAAGTTTATCGGTACAGCAAGCCAACACTCAAACTCAACTCAAACTCAAACTCAAAGCATTTATTTCAATTAAACCAATTACAGGCACTTTTGAATTGTCAAGGGGTCGGTCAGTCAGAAAGATGAAGCTAGGCGCCCATTCCAAAGCATAGTAGGTACCTATGGAGAAGAACGGGCAAGAAACTCCACGGACACTCTTTTAAATCAAGATATGGTTACAAAATAATGGTTACATCATTCATGTTGAAATTTCATATGTGAGAACGATGCAGAACGTTAAAAGCGTCCTTAAAAAAAAACAATTCAAATATTTAAATTAAATTAAAATAAACCCTGACCGCTAAGGTATGCCCAGCCTTCACTGACAGCGCTTATTCACGAACCTGACTACACCTGACACTAATTATAGCATAGCGTAGTGTGAACGTGTAAAAATAAAAAATAAGAAAAAAGTGTGAATAAAGTGTTTGTTGAGCGATATTGTTTTGCTATACAATATTTTCTATAAACTATATACATATAAGGTGCTATAAGAATATCTGCCACAGCTGCAATGGGAGACCGTATTGTGTATATAGATTATAATAGTGAAGATAAATTATTGATCTTATGTCAACATTTTTTGCATACAAAAAAATGTGCGTATTAATTTGAATTGATTTATTTGTATGAATCCGTCCCGTAGTAATTACTATTCATTCACAGAACAGTTAGAAAGAGGAAGCAATTGTTTTCATTGACGAAGCGACACATCGCGCGTACTTTGTGAACCACGTTATGCAGAGAAAAATAAATGTTTATTTAATTACTTTATGTTCTCAAATCGATTTAACTATTCCGGGGTACGAAATTCACTTTTTTAATCTATATACTCTACTATCTCCCATTGAAGCCGTGGCAGATATTTTTATAGCACCTTATATGTATAGCGCATAGTCTGAACTGCCCTTAAGTCGCATTGCGCGGAGACGTGAATTTGTGGATACTGATACTACCGTAGCCAATACTGTAGCAAAGAGTAAGATAAAGTCTGGATACAAAGGTGTATTTCTATAATGCCTACTAACTCACGACAGACAGATTAACTATTTCTATACGTCATAGTTTTAGATCTCATCTTGGAATACAGTAGGCCGCACATCACTGGTAAACCCGTATAAGCTGGCCTCTTATTCTATTCTTACTCTGTATTAGCACAGTCCATACATCATACAGTCGTGCGACGAAGCCCGAGCTGCTTACGAAGATTGGCGAACTTCGCATGCAGCTCAGGCTCTCGTCGGTTGACTGTATGATGTATACGAGTGGACTGTGGTATTCCACTAGGCGAGCTCAAGGTTACTGTTTCACGTTTTGCAGTGCGAAAAATATCCTGCTACAGTCCGGCCGTTCGCGTCATCGAGATAATGCATTTTTGACATCTATCATTTTCATACTAACAATTATGCGTTTTGCGAATTTGATCCTTATTATTACTAGAGATTGTCCAACTGACATGTGTCAGAAACGCATTCTCTCGACAGTCGGACTGTAAGCATTTAACGTACTGTCGTTCATTAAAATGCTTAAGGGGATGCGCTAGGGTACCCTGCGAAATTACATTTTTTTTTTTGCTATTTTCAGGTCAGTATCAGGTTGGATGGTAATAAAAAAATTAGACGCACCCATAACAAATATAATCATTAAAATTATTATCAATACGACTCTCTAATTTAGAAATAAAAAAATGTCTCGCGTCTGAATTTATTTATTCTGTGGTAGAGTGAGTCAGTAGGCCAATTTCCAATAACCATTGATCTGGCCTGGCCATCGAATAGGCTGTCAATATAGGGATCCGCGCAATGACCCATTTCGGTCCCACCATTGATTTGTTACCCAATGTAAGAAGGCGACACGTGTTGCCGGGAGTATCCATCAGTATTCGCCCACATACCTTATGAGATCTCTGCTTCCAGCCCATCATGTTACTCTAAAATATACATTATATTACTCGTTGTTCGTGCCCGGCGACGCCCGGGTAAATTTCATCGATATAATGTTTAGTTTATGATATGTATTGTCTGTTTTCATACGAAAATACCATCCAAATTAACGACTTTTCCGGTGAATTTTCCAAAAAAAGTCTGTCATACAAACCTTGTCCTAACAATTACAAATAGAACAAAAAAAAAGAATTAACCAAATAGGTGCAACCGCTCTGATGTGATGCGCTTACATACATTCGGCAATTGATTTTGTACAAGTTGAGGCGAAATAAAACGAAAAACTCGCCACTTGTAATACATAATCTTAATAATAGGTTGGGGAAAAAGTTTCTTCGCATTTTTTAAGAAAATTCAAAACATTTTTTAATATACATTATTTACATTTATCTAAAGTATGTAGGTACCATTTTGTTCGATAACTTTTTGCCATCTTGTAGGTAGGGACATGATCCCATTGCTATAGAAATTTTGGGACTTCTGATCAAAATACCGCGACAAGTAGTTTTGGCAGTCCTCTCGTGATGTTAACCTGACACTGCCTAAAGAATTCTGAAGAGACCGAAACAGGTGGAAATCTGAAGGTGCAAGGTCAGGACTATACGGCGGATGCATTAACACCTCCCAGCCAAACTCTCTTAATTTTTGCTGAGTGGCTAAAGATGTGTGAGGTCTAGCGTTATCATGATAAAAAACCACACCCCTTCTGTTGATTAATTCCGGCCGCTTTCACTCAACTTCTTGCTTTAATCTCATCAGTTGTTCGCAGTAGAGTTCAGAATCGATGGTCCTGCCTGGTGGTAACAGTTCATAATGAATAATGCCCTTCTAATCCCACCACACACACAGCATCACCTTGTTGCGAGTTAACCCGGGTTAAGCCACAGTCTGTGAAGCCTGACCGGCCTTTGACCACGACCTTTTTCGCACGTTCTTGTACGTGATCCACTTTTCATCACCAGTTATCAGCTTCTTCAAAAATGGTTCGGTTTCATTACGTCGTAATAAAGAATCACAAATGAGTACACAGTTCATTAGGTTTCTTTCAGTGAGCTCGTGAGGTACCCAAATATCGAGCATTTTTGTGTACCCAGTTTTTTTCAAATGCGCCAAAACTGTTTTGTGGTCAATTCCCAGTTCTTCAGCTACGTCATAACTACTGATATGCCGATCCTGCTCCACTTTTTCAAAAATGGCATCCATTTTATCCGTAATAGGGCGACCAGAGCGACGTGCATCTTTGACATCAAAATTTCCGGATTGAAAACGCTTAAACCAAATTTATGCTACTCTCACAGACACTGCACTGGGTCCATAAACATCGCAAATTTTTTTCGCGGCTTGCGTTGCATTTTTACCTTTTTTGTAGTAAAATTTTAAAATGTATCGAATTTCTTCATTAGATTCACTCATCTTGACAGTACGAAAAAACAAATGAAAATCACACATTTTCCTAATTTAAATTTGGAATTATGTTCTTTAAAATTTAAACTTTCAATGATACCAAAACCAGCCAGATACAAATAGTATAGCCAAAGAGATTTTATTTTAAGTTCATACATACTATAATGCGAAAAGACTTTTTCCCCAACCTAATATATATTAGGTCTTTACCTATGAAATTGCCGTTCTGCAGTACTGGCCATTTCAAATCAAAATAATTTTTGTTTGGCTAAGAATTCCAATTTCAAATTAATTTTATTTATTCAATTTTATTTTTTGAATAAATGAAACCATTAAGTATGTGAAAGTAACTTTAATTTCGGAAATCAATGTCTTTGGTTTTTTATTTTATTTTAAAAACATGGACTTTTCTTTCCAAAAGTAGTCATTTGATTATTGATTAGTGTTACATTTTCATCGCATTACAATCTTTTTCGTCATCATGGATACGTTAGAAATTCGAGTAATTATGGAATATGAGTACCGTCGTGGCAGCAACGCGGCACAAGCGGCACGCAACATCAACGACGTTTACGGAGCTAACACTACAAACCAACGCACCACTTGTTATTGGTTTGCTCGCTTCCGTTCTGGAAATTTCGACCTGAAAAATGAACCTCGCGGTCGTCCGAAGACTTTGGTCGACAATGACGAATTAAAGGCGATTGTGGAAGCTGATGATACACAATCTACGGCTGAATTAGCAGCAGCTTTCGACGTTAGCGTCAAAACAATATTGGTCCATTTGCGTCAAATTGGCAAGATAAAAAAGCTTGACAAATGGGTGCTCCACGAACTCAATGATCGCCAGCGCGAAGCACGCGTCGAGACGTGCCTTGCACTGCTCAACAGACACACAAATGAAGGAATTTTGAACCGCATTGTTACCTGTGATGAAAAATGGATTCTGTTTGATAACCGCAAGCGCTCAGCAAGTTCGTTGGATCCTGGTTCAGCAGCTAAACAATGCCTTAAACTAAAACTTACCCCTAGAAAAGTGATGGTCACTGTTTGGTGGTCTAGCGCCGGTGTGATTCATCACAGCTTCTTACCAAACGGGGTGAGCATTACTTCAGATGTGTACTGTGAAGAACTGAACACAATGATGGAGAAGCTGGCACATCTCCAACCAGCATTGGTCAATCGCTCGTCTCCGCTGCTCCTGCACGACAACCCGCGACCTCATACTGCACAGCAGACGGTCTCCAAGTTGCAGGAACTGGGGTTGGAAGCTCTCCGTGTTCCGCCCTACTCACCAGACCTTGCGCCTACAGACTACTACTTTTTCCAGAATTTGGATAACTTCTTGGCGGGAAAAAAATTCAATACCCGAGAGGCAGTACAAAAAGCATTTGAAGAATTTGTTGCCTCCCGTCCAGCTGATTTCTTTAAGAAGGGCATCAATAAACTGCCACTGCGTTGGCAAAGATGCATTGATTGCATGGGTGATTACTTCGATTAATACAAACAAAAAATGCATGAAAAAAATTCGTTTAAATTTTTTCATACAAAACGGCAATTTCAGAGGTAAAGACTTATTAAAACAAAGTTAGGTTTTTTCGAACACTTATGGCTGGACCGATTTTCATGGTTTTTGATTTGTTATAATTGTCACCGTCCCGAATAGCAGAATAACTATTAAAAACATAGGGAAATTCACAAAAAAAATATGAAGAAAATTAATTTTCTCATACATGAAATTTGGACAGGGCAACCGCGTCTGTCGGGAATCTTTCATTCTATTTAGAATTCCAAATTCAAATTAATTTTATAACCAGTTGTTCATTAGTTTTCACGCCGTTCGATTTATTGAATTTTTGACAGGACGTCTGTCGGGTCAGCTAGTTTCTTCTAAAAAATCACACCACCTTAAAAAATGCAAACGGGGTTATAATATGAGAGGAGTCACATCTGATGGTTCATTACTTTCAGTCATAGTTTTAGTACACGACCAAACGAAATCGATTGCAACCACTTTTTTAGGAATGCTCACGCTAATACAAACCCTCTAAGAAATATAATGAATATAATAATAAAATATGATGCTAAGTTTTCCCGTGGTTGGACACCGTCCTAATTTATGCAAAATCGTCTTCAAATAATATCTCGCGGAAAAAATTATTACTAACTACATTGCTAAATTAAAAAAAGAAACTTACTAAGATCCAGAAGAACCTGCCTCCAAGTGCCAAGCGCCGGCAAAACCGGTTCACAACAATTTGACAAACGTGTTTTCGATGCTGGGAGATAAGTAACTTCGCTACAGCACAGGCTGACCGGAAATCTCTTGGCCCGTAGGATGGAGGACCGGTCTTACCGGTTTTCAGAAGGTTTAATTCCTCACACTTGTAGCATCCAAGACAAAAGAAGATACAAATTCTTATTTGATGACTTTTCTCTATGACCATTAGTTCAGCTGGTACGTGTCTTGGTAAATGACCTTAGCGATAATTTTTCACTTTTTGGAAAAAAAGTGTCCATCTTTGACTAGCTGTGTCTTCGCAACCAATAAATCTAGAGTGCTTGAGTTAGGCTCAACTTGTAGCCGCTGGGGTCGCGGGTAGTTCGAAAGAGATACCGTGGCAACTGAAGGAACACGGGTGGGTTTTAGTCAGTAAAAGTCTGACACACCCTCCCGCCAGCCTGCCCAGAGCGGGAGAAGTCATTTCCCATCCACAAAAAAAAGGCTCAACTTGTACCAAATTTAGTTTGCTTCACCAAAATATAGAACAGATATACTTAAAAAGGCGACCTTAAGGTATATTTTTCAAAAAAAACAGAAACAAGTGCCAGAATTTCGCAGTTTCTCGAGTACCATATTGAGAGTAGCACAAGGTTTTCAGTGTGGCAAACTTGGGTATAGACTGCTCTCAGGGGACCTAACAACATATAAAAAAATTATAGTGACATGCGCGTTTGCGATGTTTGATGATGTTATTGACTGGGCTATACAACATTATTTTTAGTATATGCGAAACCTGAATATAATTTGTTCAGAATAAATAACTGAATCGATTCCAATAATTTTTATACTGTGTTATATTTTGCCCCAAAAATCTTTAAAAAAAGTTACTACAATATGGACACCGAGCGACGAACACAAGTCACGGCAAGTCATAGCGGCACTAGGCACGGGCGCACAGCGGGCGCCGCGTGGTGATAATGTGTTTATACGGACAACTAGGTAACATAACAAGCTTATAACTTTGTGATTTTTCATGATACAGTTTTGAAATTTTGTACATAGATTATTTACATAAAAATACTAGGCACGTATTTCGGGTTTCGCATGTATATGCACATGCGAAACCCGATGCTAATGTTGTATGTCTTTTGCTAGTCTTTGCCTAGCTATAATGACTAACTATTGGATACATTTGGTTGAATTTTAATTTTACCAATAGTTCTGCTGTTCACATAATCTGCTTTGCCTTTTCCCATCTATTTTGGGGTTGGCTTCTAGTCTAACCGGTGCAGTTAAATAACAGTATTTTATATAGAGCGACTGCTTATTAGACCTCCACAACCCAGTTACTGGGTAACACAGTTACAGAATTGACAAGTATGCGGAGTTTACGGAAGGAGATGACCTAGGACTCATGAAGGAGAAACGAAGTAACGGATAGGTGGTGGCCTGGTAGCACATTGTTATTTATTTGACAACTAGAGATTACAGATTATCAAGAGAACTACCATAGATAAATAATTAACTAAATAACAAGAATACGATTGTCATTTCAGTATTTGCGCTGGATCTATATTTAGATAATGGTACTCGTGTTTTAATTATAGTTACCGACTACTCACGATTATATTACGTCTTAAAGATAACACGGTGAGGTGAGGTCAACAAGGTGAGGATAAATAACCTGTGATAATTAAATAACGACATTATTTGCTACGTAGGAACGATCAACTTAGTTGTGTAAATGGATCGTATTTTTATGTTTGGAGACCATTGAAAAGACAGTAATTGTTCGATTGAATTTAAGGAATCAGAACTGTTGCAAGACATGGTGACCGTGATGGATGAAACATATGAGATGAAAGGGATGAGTGTAAATGTGAATAAGACGAAGGTCATGGTGTTTGAATGAGAAGAGGATGTACCGGTGAGTGATATGAAAATAAATGTTAAGAGTGTGGAGCAAGTAAGTGAGTTTGTATATTTGGGGATTCTGTTTACAAGGCATGAAAAGATTGATGAACATGTGGAAAGGAGAGTAAATGTGGGAAATAAAGTGAATGGTGCTTGCTATAAATGCGATTGTGACCAACCAGTTGATGTCAAAAAAGGCTCGAATGGCTTTTGCCTACCCCCATGAGAAGTAGGCGTAATTTTATGTATGAATTTAAAAATTAGTAGAGTATAGAGTAGAGAGAGAGAGTAGAGTTAGTTGTATTAGTATGAGTTATTAGTAGTTGCCTTTCATCGCTCATTCAGGAAATGTACTTATCATCTCCATAATTTCAGCCGAAAGACTTACACTGCTGGAAAGGCCACCCGACCGGCTAGTGAGGCCTAAGCCTCATCCAAGCGTTGCCACATCGATATGCTGCTTAGCGTGCTTTTAGCATCATCATCTACCAATTCATCAGTCTACCTTATGTGACTGTGTGAGGTCCTCCTACGCTGTCCTTTTCTGTAAGCGGTTGCCACTTTTCGACCCCATCGGCTATCCGTTCTGCAATGTGCTTTTTGCTTTTTTTTTGTGTAGGGTATCTCATAGTTGACCATGAAAGTCTGTGACTATATTACCGGTCAATTCTGTAACTGGCTTAAGGCCAACCCGTTATACTTTTCATACATACAAACGCTACGCATTATGGCGTTGTAACACATCTTTCGTTGAAATTTTTGAATTATTAGGTATCTTGTGCTCTATATTTAGATTTTTAAGAAAGCAAAAAATAAAAATTTGAAGAACCAAATTCAGTGTAAGCCTCGAACAAAAATTTTACCTTAGGCCGCTCGTAATGTATTCATAAATTGTAAAAGTAAAGAAAACATCTTCGTAGAAACCTTGCACATGTCATAGAGATTTTAAATGAAAAACATTTATTTCACAAGCTTGTAAGGCTTACTCAGAAACACGTATTTTCAGGAACAAGTTTTATGAAATTTCCGTAAATTATTTTTCATTCAATGTTATCGCGTTCTCACTTGCTTGTTAGCCATTCTTACTTGCGTTAGATGAAACAACACGCTTTTCAAACATGCTCGCGTTGACGAAAGACGTACTGGGAAGGGCCCTCTTCTGCGAACTCAAAGCCTCCAACCAGTGCATAAAACTAATTATAAACTAAAGCAGCTGCACGCTAAGGGCACCCCCTGTGGGGTACGAACCTCGGCTTAGGGCGGAGGATAGTAGTGTCCAGACTGGATGATATCTGGATAATTATTATTAATAGGGAAGTTTAAAGCTACAGGCTCAGCTACGCCACTAGCTGGCACTTCTTCACCGAGCAAGGGTCGAGGGGAGGGGTAAAAATTATAGAGTAAAAATTATAGGGTAAAAATATGTGCTCAGCCCACGGCTTCTTAAATACGCAACCTTGTAGTGTCTGAATTTAAAGATGCTGCTAATAAGCATATTCGGCTCAGTCTGCGACTGATGCTTTGGTGTTTCAGATGTCTTATACAAAGTGTAACTTAAATTACGCCCAATCTCTTAAGGGGTCATTGTACTCATCATTATCAACAACTTTCTAGACCAAATCTGAAATCGCGAAAAAAAAATCTGCTGATCCATACATTTATGTTCGCATAACTCGTCAAAATGTAGGGAACAGCTGATTTTTTTTTCGCGATTTCAGTTTTATTAGGTTGTGCGTTATTTAAGAAAACCTCGGTGGTACAGTCAGCAACAAAAGTCGGTTAACACTTACAGTTTTTTAATCATAATTATTAAACGAAATATTTAATTCAAATCAGAACAGAAGTACTTCAAATTTTAAGAACATTAACTCTTAACAGCTAAACGAAAAAAAAGCAGTTTATCGAATCATTTTGTGTTAATTTAGATGATGTCAAAACGTAGCAGTATTAACCGACTTCTGTTGCTAACCGTACCACTTTTCATCCAGCGATACGGTGCACCAATAACACCAATAAAAAAACATAAGTACTTACTTATAACAATATCTGTAGAAGATAGGAAGATAGTCAATGATACTGCTGCGTTAGAGGTAAAAGAAATGTTTATTTAACGGACCAAAGGTTATAATATAAAGGAGCGAGGGAGCACACGCGATGACCGCTAATCGTGTACTAATTGCTCAATGAATATTAATTAATGAAGTTAAGTAAAAATGCTTAGTCGTCGGTAGTGTATGGTTTCACCGTACATGCTCCCGGGCTAAAAAGTTACACATCTTCTAATCTAAAGCGACATGTTTTAGACATAGGTGACGTAGATGCGTTTCGCTTAGAGTTAGTGTCCTCACTAGTTATATTCACTTCACTAGGCTGACGGTCAGCCGTGCTCTGCTTTCGCGAAAACACAACACTATTTGCTACACTTTGTGATAGTTCCACTGAAGAAACTGCACGGCACCTTCTCCATAAGAAGTATGACGCCAATAAAACGGCTACACCCAGCAAGCCGTAACAAATGATGTACTGATAGATGTCATGTGTAGACAGGGTGTAATCTGGTAAATTGGTATTGGCAGACTTCAGTTGTTCTATTCGTTCTCCCAGATCCAATAATGTGCTGTTCAGTGGATCTTCGTATGCTGTGTAGTGTGATAATGATATATTAACCATATGATTTAATTCTGCTATCTGAGGGGTCGGAATTTCAGAGTTTGATTTAATTGTATTATGTTGTAATTGGATAGTTTGCTCGGTTCTTTTTATGACGTTGTATTCAGCCTCAATGATAGAGGTCTGGTTTTTTAACAAGTTATTAAGATGCCGCTCGTTTTGTTTTACAAGCTGTATATCTTTTTTGTACTGTTCGGCGAATCGTTCGTCTAATACTCCGAACAAGCTATTGGCCACGTAACCGATACCGTTAATGAGCCCGCGACGCTGTCTCGTGCGCGCATCAAAGTGTTGACTAATCATAAGTTGATTGTAGTGCTGTATTTCTTTGTAGTCGTGATTTAATTGAAGCGTTATCATATTACAGTGACTCTTATCGTTTAGGGATGCACAGAGCCTTTGTAAATAGTCCAAGAATTTCGTGGCGGCAGTATTCCCTTCCCAATAAGGGTTCATATCGTAATAAACAACGAGATTCCATTTGTCTCGAATAACTTGCATGTTGTCTACTGACTCGAAATAAAGCGAATTGTTGCTAGGCAACGCTGATATGTTAAAAGCTGCGTGAGACGATGTTATCAATGATATAAAGAATATTAACGACATTGCTATCGATATAAAGTTAGATTTGATTTTGCTGCTTCTAATCCGCACGTCAGGCTCTGTCGAGGTGACGTTATTTGCTTGATTCACATTTTTATCTACCGTATTACTTAAAGCATGCCGTATCGGCAAGATCGACAGTTTCACAACTGGTCTTTTAATTATTCCGCTTTTTGTTTTTAGAGTTACTACCCGAACTAATCCATCTTGACCTGGATGAGTTTCTATTACTCTGCCCATTAGCCATTTTCCAGGTGGCGGATTGTCGTCCTGGATGGTCACTAAATCATTGATAGTGATATTCGGCTCAATGCTTCGCCATTTGCTTCTTACGGATAACTGAGTTAGATACTCCGCTCTCCATTTCTTCCATATGTCGTTTACTATTTTTGCTGATAAACACCATCTGACCATCTGTTGTCACCATCTGTTCGAGCATCTGTTTCAGTTTCAATTACGGTAGTTCCGCTCCTTCCGGTCAAGAAGTGAGCCGGAGTCAAGACATTCAAATCTTCGATATCTTCCGATAAGGCACATAAAGTAGTACCGACGACGCAGCTGTACGTGTCCCGGTTGCACCACTCTACAAAGCCTGAGGACATCGTAGAGTACATACGGGTGAAGACCAATTGGACCTTGAGGGTGGAGAAGTTGGAGGCGCGCCATAACACCAATTTCAAGTCGTTCGTGGTGCGCGTTCCGACTCACCATTTGCTGACCTTCCTCAAGGAAGAGTTTTGGCCGAAAGGTGTGTTGTATCGGCGTTTCCGCGGCCAGCTACGCGACACCTCGCAGCGTAACACGACGCCGTCACTTCATGTGCAGTAGTTTTTAAGTTTGTTAAATGTTTTTATATGTATTAGTTTATAATTTTGTACCAATCATTTGTGTATTTTATCTATGGGCCCTAGTAGCCTGAAAATAAAGGAATTATTATTATTATTATTATTATAAAGGCCTGGAGTTCAAACAAGCCTCCACCTGTGCTAAAATAGTGCTGAACTCTTCGAAGGTCAACTTTTGTTCTCCTATTACTCGCTTGAGGTGATGTTTTAAGCTTCTAATGGCACGCTCCCATAGACCCCCGGCACTTGGCCATGACGGGGCATTAAAGTGCCATTCTATATTTAAATCTGCTAGCTCCGCGAAAAAGTTACAATCATATACATTTTCGAAATCGTGATAGCTTTCCTGTAGCATTCTATTAGCGCCCACAAAGTTCGTCCCGTTATCACTGTATAGATGGCGAGGCGCGCCTCTTCTGGCTGCCATTCGACGTAATGCTGCTAAGAACCCAGGGCTGCTTAAGTCGGATACAAGCTCTAAATGGACAGCTTTGGTCGCTAGACAAATAAACAACGCAATATACCCTTTAGTTGTCTTAATTCCACGTCCCTTGTTACTTTTAACATCTACATAACCTGTATAATCCACTCCAGTGTGGTAGAATGGTGGGGCGGGGTTGCTTCTGGCTACGGGTAACTCTCCCATTAATTGATGCTGTATTTTGGGCTCATGTTTTCTACAGGTAACGCAGTTTCTCACTTCTTTCCTTACAGCTTTATTTCCAGCGATAATCCAATATCTCTGTCTAATGTTAAATAAAGTTAATCGCGGTCCACCATGAAAGGTGAGCTGATGAGCTTGTTGAATTATTAGAGTAGTAAGCCGACTATTATGAGGCAATATCGCAGGATGCTTCATTTCCATACTCATGTTTGCTTTGCTCAACCGGCCTTTAACTCGTAAAATCCCCTCGTGATCAATAAAAGGGTTAAGCTTTAATAGATTACTTCTGCTATTTAATTTATTATGTTTCCGTAATGACATTATTTCCGCTGCAAATTCCGTTCGTTGTATGTATTTTATAATGAGTAATTTTGATTTTCTCAATTCATACAAGGTGAGAAATTCGGGTAAGCTGCGCTTGCTCGACATGGCTACATTCTTGCTAAATTGAATTGTTTTGATTGCTCGTAAAAGCCATGCTACTATTTTAGTTACTTTATTGAGTGAGCTGAACTTAAGTAACAGTTGCGATATGATGCTGTTCTTGCTATCATTTTGGATAACATTTACCTTGCTTGCTGCTGATTTTGCTTTGATTTCTTGATCAGTGGTAAAAATGATTTGCTTGGCTTCTAATTTTTCGTCAAACGATTTCAACCCCTGCGGTCCTTGCCACCACAGCGTTTGATTATTTAATTGCGACGCTGAGATGCCTCTACTGGCTGCATCTGCTGAATTATCATCCGAGGCTAGACGTTTCAGAGTCATCATGGCCAGAAATGGTGCTGATTTAGTTCCGTACGTGACGGTGGTAAGTTTGTACGTTTGCAAAGGTTGATCTGATTCATACCTCCATACGATTCGCTGATATTGCTGATCTTCTTCACTCACCAATATCTGCCTGTACATCTTTTCGATATCCGATGTATAAGCAAAACGATATTGGCGCCACTTCATAATCAGTGCTTGTAGATCCTGTTGTAAATTTGGGCCTTTATACATCAGGTCATTCGCACTATATCCGCTTGACGTCCTTGCTGACGCATTGAAAACTACCCGTAGCTTCGTAGTTGCTGATTCTGCTCGTTGCACGGAATGGTGCGGTAAGTAACATGATAGCGCTTGTTTGTTATTTTTGCTGTTACTAAGTACCATATGTCATAAGGCAATGTACTCACTAATGAATGCTTTATATTGTTCTGCTAAAATAGGTTTTTTGCTAAGTTTACGTTCCATATTTTGGAACTGTGCTATGGCTATCTCTTTCGATGAACCTAGTTTTTCATTAATATCTGCTTTTAGTGGCAATCTTACTTCGCACCGCCCATCTTCACGACGTTTTGTTGTAGATGTGTAGAAGTTGACACATTCTTGATCTTCCAACGATAAGCTTGTAGTTTCGCTAATATCTTCGATCTCCCAAAACTGCTGAATATCGTGAATATTGTTCATGATGACGTTACATTGAAGTGATGACATTTGGCCACCGCCGTATATGATCCACCCCAGCTGTGTTTCTTGTAACACAGGTTGCGATAAGCTATCTCCTTTGATCAATCCTCCTAATAATATCAAACCATTTACTTGAGCGCTTAGTAATAACTCCACTGGACGGCTATGGTTAAAATATGGATCAGCTAATTTAATATTTTCTATATAGGACCACTTCGATGTATCGAAGGATTTATACGGGATATCTTTTAGTAGATTGCTCATGATAAGTACGTCGGTGGTAAACGAAAAGTCGTTATGCGTGGAAAAACAGCTTAGTGTGACCACACCGTTACAGTTGTTTTCGACTTCCCCTACTCCGAATATCAATCCGTTGAATTTAGATCTTCGTAATCCTAGCTTCTTTGCTGCACTTTCTCTTATCAGAGAAACTTGTGATCTAGGGTCAATGAGAGCTCTTAAGACATGATAAGATCCATCAATCGCTGTTACTTTAACCAATGCTGTAGCTAATAAAACTTCATTCGTTCCTGGATGATTTTGTGACACATGCGCAGTCATTGCGACATTGTCTTGCTGATTTGGGTCAGCTGATGTTGTTGCGACGCTATTCGATTGCGATGTATTTTTTGAGCTGGCGTCATGTAAAACGGTGTGGTGATTTCCGTCACATTTGCGGCATCGCCTAACGGAAATGCATTGCTTGCCATTATGGTCAAATAAACAATTTTGGCATAGTTTCAGTTTTGCGGCTGTTTTTAATTTCGCTTCATTAGGCAACTGCAAAAATTTTTCGCAATTGGACATGGCATGTTGTTGACCGCACAATTGGCATTTGCTGGTTGACACGTGTAAGGCTTTCGAATGCGGCTTGTTTTTGTTGGCAAAGTAGTGTCGTCTTGCTTTCTGATTTTCTGGAAGATCGTTATTTGTATGATTGTTTGATTTCGGTGCTGCTTGATCTTGCTTTCTGCGGGATGTTTCCAGACTCGTAAATTTATTTTCTAAGTAGTCCAAAAAATCCTTCAAAACCGGTAGCTCTCTAGAATTTTTAAGTGAGTCTATGTAATCTCCGTAGGTTTCGCTATCAAGCTTCTGTGACAATAAATGCACGAGAAGTGGATCCCAGGTGCTGATATCAATCCCTAAGTTCCGTATAGCATGCAAGCTTTCTTGCGCTACGTCATGCAGTTTTTTAATATGACCTACCGTTTGATGTTGCATACTAGATAAACCCAACATAGTATTTATGATTGATGAAAAGATTAGCTTATTATTGTTATAACGATGGTTTAAGATTTCCCAACAGGTATCATAGTTACTGGAACTTATGGGAAGATGCTGAATGAGTCTTTCTGCCTCACCCTTAACTTTGGCTTTCAAAAATTGCATTTTTTGCGCTTGCGACAAGGTAGGGTTGCTGTGAATAGCTTCGGTAAAGAGGTCCTTGAATGACGTCCAATACTGATAATTTCCTGAAAATACAGGGATATCCATTTTTGGTGTGGAGTGCTCTCTATGCGATACACTCCAAAGCTTTTTGTTAATAATTTTCTTTAAATTAATATATGATCGTTCATGCTGTGTATAAACTGCCTCGTAATCATCGTCCTCTCCACCTATCTCGCTATCAATCTCCCAATGAAGAGAGTCAATTTGTGACCAGCGCGCTTGTAAAGTCCGTAATGCGTCCTCCATTTCCCATTTTTCTGACATGGAGTCTAGGTCGATAAAACCCGCTGATCTCTTGAATGCTTTGAAGTTTGCTGCTTGCTTACGTGTCATATCATCTAACTTGCTAGTCGAACCTCTTGACTCCATGGTATGTAAAATGCTGACTTTTCTTGGCTGCTCATAACCCGATGGCCCTGCTTCTTCGTCGGCTTCTCTTTGCTCCTGTATCGCTTGAGTACTCCTAACGGTACTCAAAGGTGTAAGCTTGCTGGACAAGCGTTGTTCGCTGATTAGAGATTTGGCGGCTGTATAATGCTTGCTAACCGTTTCATGCTCGGAGTTTGTGAAATACTTATGATCTTTGACCCCATATTCACATATAGCTAAGTGATTTTTCTGAAAATCTGACCAATACCTCTCTAACAACTCTAATCGCCTTTTAAAATAATCGTCCGATTTCCTATCGGCGCTATCCTTTCTTATATTTATCGGTATTTTCCGGATTAAGTCGCTAAGTTCAAGTTGTTGATAGTAAAGGTCCTCCATTCTGCTGCTAGTTTTTGAAGTAAAAAAGGAACGATCTTACTTGAACAGTGCTGGCTTGACTCCCTCCGGATTGCTGATGTCGCACTCGGAATGCTGATGCTCTGCTATTATTGGACACTGTCGTCCTGCTGCTGTAGATACCGAGTGCTGCTGTCGTAACTACCGATTTGCTTGCTACTCCGGATGGTGCACACACGTATCACTGTTATCCGATATGCTGATTTCCGAACGAGATCACTCACAACATTATTAATACACGTAACTCCCCAAAGAATAACGAATACTAAAACTCGCGAGGTCCCGCCCGATGGCTCGAAGGACCATGTAGAAGATAGGAAGATAGTCAATGATACTGCTGCGTTAGAGGCAAAAGAAATGTATATTTAACGGACCAAAGGTTATAATATAAAGGAGCGAGGGAGCACACGCGATGACCGCTAATCGTGTACTAATTGCTCAATGAATATTAATTAATGAAGTTAAGTAAAAATGCTTAGTCGTCGGTAGTGTATGGTTTCACCGTACAATATCATTTTTGTAATTTTACATATTATTTGCCTTTATTGTTGAGAAAATTATCGCCAATCAATTATTTACGAACTAATAAACTTAAATTTTATTTATTTGCTAGTAATTTTTCATTTAACTGTAAACATAACCTAAAAATAACAAAATTATATACTAACATAACTAAAACTATTAAAAAACTAAAATATGGCGTCGGAAAATTCCTCCGCATCGCTGTCGACTGGTAAAGTACCCAAGAGACTGGCGGCATTGCCACGTTGTATGGCAATGCTAAGCCGCTGGCCAAGGTAAAAGCCGTTTGGAGATTTCGTTTCGTTATTTACTAAACACACAAAACTGGTAGTCCAAAGAACTTCTCCTTCCAGAATAT